>CM061268.1:57994122-62994122 GCA_030848825.1 Tadarida brasiliensis
AATTATATCTGTAACTTGACAGCAATATAAAGATGTCATGAGCTTTCTGAAACTAGAAAACAACATCCTCAGATTTGAAAATGAGAATGAATATTCCAGAAAAGAATAACTGGATATTTTTAGAACAGTGTTATTGAGATATAATTCACATACTTTAAAACTTGACCTTTTAAAAGTACACAATTCAGTGATTTTTAGCATATTCTCAGAGTTGTGCAATCATTATCACTATATTATTTTAGGACATTTTCATTATGCCCCAAAGAAATTCCATATTCATTACCAGGCCCTGGCAAACACTAATCTACTTTCTATCTATATGTCTGGACATATCATAAAAATATAATTATATGTGACCTTTTTGTATCTGGCTTCTCTCACTTAGAATATTATTTTTAAGATTCATTTATGATGTAGTATGCATCAGTACTTCATTCCTTTTCATGGCAGAATAACATTGTATTGTATACCTATATGACAATTTATTTATTCATTCATTTGATGATAGGCATGTAGGTTGTTTCTACTTATGGCTATTATCAATACTATTGCTATGGACATTCATTCATGTACACATTTTTGTGTGTGTGGACATATGTTTTCAATTGTTTTTGAATATATACCTAGAGGTAGAATTGTCACTCATGTGGTGACTCTTTTAAATTTTGAGGACCTGTTTTCCATAGTGACTACACCATTGTGATTTCTCCACATTCTCACTAACATTTGTCATTATCTATCTTTTGGATTATAGCCATCATATTGGGTATGAAGTGGTATCTCGTTGTTTTTATTTTTAGTTCCCTAATGAATCATAATGTTGAACATCTTTTTAGGTGCTTCTTGGCCATTTGTATATTATCTTTAAAAAATGTCTATTCAAATCTATGGTAGGCTGAATAATGGTCCCCTTAGGAAGCCCGAGTCTTTACCTTTGATCTATAAATGTTACATTATAGGCCAAAGAGACTTTACAAAAAGATGTGGTTAAATTAAGAACCTTGAAATGGAGAGATTACCCTGGATCATCTGTGAGTCAAATGTAATCATGGGAGTCTTGACAAGAAGGAGGCAGCAGGGTTATAGTCAGAGAAAAGATAGGATGACGGAGCAAATGTTGGATTGATGCTCATTGAAAAAGAAAAAAGAGTTATGAGCCAAGAAATTCAGATGCCTTCAACAAGCTGAGAAAAGCCAAGGAAATTGATTCTCCCATAGATTCTCTGGAGCCAACCTGTCAAGATCTTGAATTTATTCCAGTGAAGCTGATTTTGGATTTCTAACCTTCAGAACTATAAGATAAATTTGCATTATTTTGTGTCACTAAATTTGTAGTAATGTGTTACCAGCAGCAATAGGAAACTAATACAAAATCTTTTGCTGATTTTTAAATTAGGTTATTTGTCTTTTTATTGATGAATTGTAAAAATTCTTTGTATATTCTGGATACAAGTTCCTTAACAAATATATTCTTGCAAAATTTTTCTCCCATTCTGTGTGTGTGTGTGTGTGTGTGTGTGTGTGTGTGTTTTAACTTTCCTGATGATATACTTTGAAGCACAAAAGTATTTAATTTTAATGAAATTTGATTTATCTGTTTTTTCTTTTGTTCTTGTGCTTTGGTGTCAGACCAAGGAACTACTGCCTAATCCAGAGTCCTGATGATTTATTCCTATGTTTTCTTCTAAGAGTTTTTATAGTTTTAGCCCTAACATTTAGGTCTGTGATCCACATGAAGTTAATATATTTTTTTTTTCTTTATTGATTTGAGAGAGAGAGGAAGGGAGAGGAAGAGAGAGATAGAAACATCAATGAGAGAGAACATTGATTGGCAGCCTCCTAAACGCCCCCCACTGGGGATTTGGCCCACAACCTGGGCATGTGCCTTGACCGGATTTGACCTGGCAACCTCTTGGTGCATGGGTTGATGCTCAACCACTGAGCCACACTGGCCAGGCACGTGAAGTTAATTTTTGTGCATGACATGAGGTAGGTTCCCAACTTAATTCTTTTGCATGTGCATATTCAGAAGTTTTGACATAATTTGTTTAAAAAAGGCAGAGGAAGCATGTTTGCCATAAAGCTATTTCCTTTAACCCATAGAGGGATTTCTGTTTAGATTACATAACCATTGACCAAAATAGGAAAACTGTTGTAGATGCTTTTCCAGCTATGACTGTATGTGGGTGCCTGGTGTTGTACCAGATGCATAGCTGAAATTATTATTTCTGTTTAGTAATTTTCCTGTGTAGTTCTAAATAGTTGGGAACTTGTCATTACCAGTCACCATGGAACCACTGGCTAAGTAATTTTTTTTTTCTTGTCTAAGCAGAATGTCAACACATTTAGAGCGGATATTGATGGAAAAAATTAAAGGACAGAGTGCTGTTTCCTCTCACCCCTTTTCATTCTTGTGGGCAGAGATGGAAGGAAATAATTCTTAAGAATAAGTCCACTGAGATCCCAACCTTACTTCTAAGGAGGGTGCTCATGTAATTTGCACTGGATAATGAAGTCCCGTCTCATGGAGATCTTGTTTATGTCATCAGTTGGGCTTCTGTGCTATTTTAGCTTTATAGCAATGATGAAAAAAAGATCACTTGGCTTTGAAGACACTAAGAGTCTCTGTCTTTCAATGGAAAATGTAGCATAATCATAGTCATTTGGTGTAACAATCAGTTGGGTTACAGTGGAAACTGACAGGTTAGACTTGGTGATTAATGAGGTTTTCATTTGCAATCATCCAAACTCATGAAAGTTCAATGTGAAGAGGTACTCCAAGAATTTAGCAATCTCATATTGTTTCACTAACCGGAAATCTTTTATTTCCTCAAACAATCTGAAAGTGAGGCTTGGGCATACATTTCAGATGTTTGGTAGGTGCTCCCTTTTCTCTGCTTGGTG
Organism: Tadarida brasiliensis; assembly: GCA_030848825.1. Taxonomy (NCBI): domain Eukaryota; kingdom Metazoa; phylum Chordata; class Mammalia; order Chiroptera; family Molossidae; genus Tadarida; species Tadarida brasiliensis. The sequence goes on from CM061268.1 coordinate 57,997,027, forward strand.
CTTTTCATTTGCACGGAAAATGTTTAAGCTGAAGTTTGTCTTCTCCATGTTCAAGTTGTATGATGTCTTCAGTTCCTGATGATCACCTATCATTTTTTTCTTCTTTACTTTCCCTTCGTCCTTTTTCTTCCCCTTCCTCTCTCTTTCTCCTCACGTTCTTATTTTAAAATCACTAGTGAGTTAATGAATATTATTGGGTTTTTTTTGTTTTGTTTTGTTTTTAAAGCTAAAGAGTGAATTGCCAATGACAGCCAAATGGACAATGTAGTTGTTTATACACAGGGGTTGTGTTCTTAAAACATTGGTCCTGGACCTCTCATCTTTGATCTGTATAGTCAAACCTCAGTGTGATAAATACTATTATTATTTGCAATCAATGTGTATGTTATCTTGGCTTTTATAAGGACAAATCCAACCTTACCTATGAACAGACACAGAAGGAACAAATGAAGCAGTGGATTTAGAGAAAACTTGGATTTTTTTTTTTCCATCTTGTCTGGGAGTAGAAATGATTGTGCTGAGGGCTAAGAGATTAAATTGTGTCACTTGTCAGGAAATTGGCAAGCAGCCATCTTTCCTGCCGGCTACTACATGCCGCTTTTGTGCTGTGGATGGGTTGAATAAACGCACTGTTGTGTAAAATGTCAGTTACTGCATCACCAAGCGGAGGCTGTCATGTGATAGCTCTTCCCCAAGATGAGGGGTCAATATTGGTTCTCAGCAATCCAGGGACCTGAAGCCACACAGAGGGCATTTTTTTATGGTTCAGATTCAAAAGTAGAAATAAAAATAATTCTATAGAGCGTGAAAATATATCCATTTTGCTCTAGAAGAAAACCTAGTGTTCTTTTTAAAAAATGCTCTTACTTTAAAGGTAGGCAATGCTAACAAATTTCAATGACTATTTCTGGAAGAAAAAATGCAAATGACTACTAACATTTTTTAAAAGTTCAAGCTTACTGCTAATAAAAAAAATGTAAAGAAAGAAGTATACCATTGTTTGCCTTGGTAAACAGCCCCAAATTATATATGTGTAAGCATATGCAATGCTGACAACATATCATAAAATAGGCCCTCTTCAAAACAATTGGCGGATACAGAATTTGGTACAACCTTTCTAGAGAGAAATTTAGCAATATTTATCAAAATTCTTTAAAATGTTTGTACTTTTTGGTCCAGAAACTTTACTACTAGAAATATATCCTAAGGAAATGAAGAGAAACAGGGTCAACAGTGTCTTCCAAAAGATTGCCAGTTCTCTAAAATGCAAAGAAAATAAAAATAACCTAAACTCTGAACAATGTGAATAGTAAATATATTAACAGCAATTAAAATATTTGCAAAAATTTTTTAATGATATAGGGAAAGGTGTATGAAATAAGGTCATATGAAGTTAAACAAATACTAAATATTACAGCATAATCTAAACTAAATGAAAAACAAAACAGCAAAAGCAAATAGGAGAAATAAATGTACAAAATAGCCCAGCTAGTGTGGCTCAGTGGATTGAGCGTCGTCCGATGTACTGAGAGTTCCCAGTTTGATTCCCGGTCAGGGCACATGACTGGGTTGTGGGCTTGAATCCCAGTGTGGGGTGTGTAGGAGGCAGCCAATTGATGTTTCTCTCTCATATTGATGTTTCTATCTCTCTCTCTCCCTTCCTCTCTCTCTAAAAAATCAATAAAAACATATTTAAAAAAATGTATAACATATATTAATAGTGACTCTATTTAATATAAAAATCAGTGTGTTGAGTTCTGTGTAGTTTGTCTAGTCTTCTGCATTTTATACATATCCCAAAAGGACAATTATTATATCCATAAATGCACATGCACAACAGGTTATATTTAAAAAAAGATTGCATGGAGAAAAGATTACCATCCAGAGAAATTCACCTAACCCACCATGTGCTCTCTGCCATGGCCTCTTAGCTTTCATCTCCCATTTTCTCTAAAAGCTTCTTCTGGCTCTCTCCCTCACTTCAGCTTGGACTCACATGGCCAACCACCACATGTAACAACACATCTCAGCTAGTCCCTGTCCCTGCGGTCCCTCCCCTTGGGGGCCGGTTTCTCTCCTATTTCTGACCTTGGCCCATCCCTTTTTTCTAACTGCTGGGTGCCTCTTGCTTCCAGGTGTGTGAAGGGCCTGAGAGCAGCCAGGAGGCCTGATCCGTGTTTCTGAAGGTTAGAGTATGGTAGTACTGGCAGCAGCCTCAATGGGCAAGCCAGTCTGCAGCCCAGCCATAAGTGAGTTTCAGGGTCCAGAATGTCATAGCGTCCACAGTTTTTTTTATTTCTGTGTGACAAATTGCCACAAATTTAAGTTTAAAACAACATATATTCAGTATCTCAGCCTTTCAGTGGGTCAGGAGTCTGAGGACAGCTTAGCAGAGTCCTCTAATCTGGGTCTCACAAGGAGACAATAAGTGTCGCCTGGACTGCATTTCATTTGGGAGCTTGGGGTCCTCTTCTGAGCTCATGTGGCTATAGGAAGAATTCAGCTATATGACTGACATCTCCCATCGTGCTAGCTGTGGACTGGGGGCAGGTTGCTCTCAGGTAATTACCATGTGGCTCTTTCCATAGGTCTTACAACATGGAAGTTTGCTTCATCCAGGCCAGCAAGAAATCCTGTTTGCCTTTAAAGTGCTCACTGGGTTAGGTCGGGTCAACACAGGATAATCTCCCTTTTGATTAACTCAAAGTCAACTGGTTAGAGACCTCAATTACATCTGTGAAATCTCTTTTGCCAAATAAAGTAATATTACCACAGAAGTGGTATCCCATCATACTCACAGGGCCTGCCCACACTCAAGGGGAAGGACTTATACAAGGGTGTGGGTCACTGGGGATCATCTTAGAATTCTGCCTCCTATAAATGTCCCTTCCTGTCTGTCATAGACTTGAGGCTCAAGTTCAGTATTCTATACACTGAGTTGTGTTGAGGGCCTTTGAATTTTACACAACACCTTCATACTTACTATTTCATTTTCTCCTTACCACAGCTTCCTGAGATATATACTCCTATCTCCAATTTACCAGTGAGGAAACTGGAGGACAGAGAGCTTAAAAAGAAGTCCAAGTTCACAGAGTCAGAAAACAGAACTTGAAACCCAGGTCTTCTGGCACTAAGTAGCATGCTCTTTCTCCTACATCACTCTTCTGGAGCTACCACTAAGACCTGAGCTCAGCTTGGAGCCTGACCTAGTTAGGGAGAAAGTTACCTCTCACCTCATCTGTGTCTGCAGTACAACTTAGAATTTAAAGACATAGACATTACAGCCAGACTGTCTGGCTTCAAATTCTGGCTCCAACATTTACAAGCAGCACAATCCTGTACAAGTTTCTTAATTTTTCAGTCCCTTGATGCTCTTATCTAAAAAAATGGGAATATTAGAAGTATGGATCTAATCAAGTTGTTGTATACCTTACATGAGTTAATGTCAGAAAAGTATTTGGCACATTGAAGTACTACATTGGTCTTGGCTATTATTATTATTGATCTGATTATTATATTTTGACTAATGTAGAGTCTGGATTACTACTGTCCTTTTGGTCGACCCATCATCTCACTGTTCTGGGCTTTAGTTTATCTATAAATTTTAATTTTATTTAATTGTCAAAACTATAATTTATAATGGAAAGGATACATTAAAACAATTTTAAGAGTCTCTAAACCACAGGAAAGACTAAAGAATTTGTCAAGTAAAAAAAATTATGTTTTAAGGATTTATTTATTTATTTATTTTCTTTATTTTAGAGAGAGAGGAAGGGAGAGGGAGAGATAGAAACATTGATGAAAGAGAACATTGACTGGCCGCTTCCTGCATGCCCCTCACTGGGGGTTTGGCCCACAACCTTGACCGGGAATTGAACCAGTGACTTCTTGGTGCATGGGTCGATGCTCAACCAGTGAGCCACACTGGCCAGGCTTATGGATTTATTTTTTTAAGTGAGGGAAACACAGCAGATTCAGTTGACTGAATACACTTGAAAATAGAAACATAGAAACGTTTTCAGTATCACATAAATGTTTTAATTGGCTTTAATCCCATATTATGACCAAGAGAAAAAGAGATGTAAACAGGAACAGAAAGCTGAAGACATAGAGGATGAGAGGAGCCCAAAAGAAAGGTAGAAAGGATGAGATGAAAGGAAATAGAACAGCACAAAGAAAAAGAGAAGGAAACAGAGGCAAGAACAGAGAAAAGACTACTGAGAGGTAGAGAGGGCAGGTAAGAAAAAAGGGGAGACATTGCTAAAATGTATTGAGAGCCTCCTATCTGCCCGGCAGAGCTAGGGGCATAGGTTATCTCACTGAATCCTCAGAACGATTCATTGACATTGGTATTACTGTCATCATTTTACTTATGAGAAAACGTGACTAAAAGAGTTTTACTTTTCCAAGATTAATTATGTTAGTATACAGACATTAGAAACTGTATCTTTCCAGAGCCTATTGTAATGTGCTGCTCCCCTGTCCCTAAAGACTAATGATAGATAATTACTCCTCACAGCTTATTGGTCCAGCTTCTAAAGGTGCTCCTGTCACACTGAGAAAAGACTCCTTAGGTGGGCTTGGGTGGTACTGCTTCTTAACACTGCCTTCGAATGTTATTTACTTGGGTCAAGACATTTAAATTCGAGATAAAGCATAGCCCCAAATAACTGATACCTCAGGATAAATCACTCTTCTGAGCCTCAGTTTCCTCATTTGTAAAATGTATGCTTTGAACTAGATAAATTTCCAAGTTCTAAATATCTATACTTAATGTCATTCTGCCAGATTTTGAATTGTTACTTTTGGACTCTTAGATGTCCCCAAGTCATTCATGTTCAAGGCATGAAGCAGTAAGGTAGAAAACAATCTCCTTAGTAGTAGCAAGGATCTAACAAAATGAAGTAGACAAAATGAACTAACAAGCAAAATGGAGACAGATTCATAGATAGAGAGAGCAGGCTGACAGCTGTCGGGGGTGGTTGGGGAGCTGGGTGAGGTATTTGGAGGGACTGATCAAAAAAGAAAAAGAAAGAGAAAGAATTCACGGACACAGACAAGAGTGTGGTGATTGCTGAGGGGAGGAGGGAGGGAGAGGTGGAGGAGAATATAGGGGGCATAAATGGTGATGGAAGGAGACTTCACTTGGTTGGTGAACACACAATACAGTGTACAGATGATGTATTGTGGAATTGTGCACCTGAAACATGTATAATTATTTTAAGTAGTATCACCCCAATAAATTCAATAAAAAGGAAGAAAAATGAAATGGAAACCCAAAAAATAGCTGTCTTCACACAGACAAAAGGCTGTAATGTGGATTGGGTTGTAGATATATCTGGTTTCTCAGTTAGGACTACTACTCAGAGTTTTGCAGGTTGTTTATTTCACAACTTTAGGAGGTGACGTTCAAATATACATTCATTGGCCATGGCTCTGGCTCCAGGAAGCCAAAACAAAGACCAATGGTAGAGGTCACGATGAAGAAAATTGTGGCTCAGTAGAAAAATAACAAATTTTGTAATGTTTAGAGTTTCTCCTTGACATTGTGAAAATGTTACCTTTGGGAGTGTTTAGTCAGAGACCAAATGATATAGGGGAATTCTACTATTACATGAGAGATTAGAGAGTACATAAGTGACATTCAGGACAAGTTTTTGGATGCATTCAAAACTAGTTAAGTGATCTTCTTAAAGTCTTTAAGCCTTAATTTCCTGGGTTCATATTATAATGGCCATAATAATAGTACATACTGTTGTCAGTATATAGATGCTTGTGTGTTTGTTAATCTATAATTTCCTTCCTTCCTTCCTTCCTTCCTTCCTTCCTTCCTTCCTTCCTTCCTTCCTTCCTTCCTTCCTTCCTTCCTTCCTTCCTTCCTTCTTTTCCTCCCTCCCTCCTTCCTACTATCTATTTATCTATCATCTATCTAACTATCATCTATCTATCTTTCTATCTATTTATCTATCTACCTACCTACCTACCTACCTACCTACCTTAGAATAATGCCCCATACATTATAAATACTCAATAAATACAAACTATCATTATGTTCATCTCTTTACAGCTATTGAAAGATGCTTCCAGAACAGCAGAACTTGCTTTTATCTCCATAGGCACAATATTGTCCACCATGCTTGCAGGCAAAGAATGGTGGCATTCTTAGCTGTAGGCTAAGCACGTAACATATAGTACAAAATAATGACTGTGGCCCACCAATTTCTGAATGATCCTCTAACAGCTCTATTTCTAAACCTTTGTAATGGAGCTTCTCCAGAATCCAGTATTAGCAAATCCACTCCCCACCATGGCTTGTAGAATGACACAGCATCTATTTCAAATTGTGCACTCTGTACCATGGATATTTCCTTGCTCAGAAATTAATTTCATCAAATCAGCTTGAAAATTCTATTGTCAAAAAGCATGTGTTTCCTGAGGGAGAGCCACTCATTTCTTTTCTTGTTGAGATGCAGATGTATCTGAAAAAAAAAAAAACTATGATTCTCCTCCACAAGCTGCAAAGATGCAGCTGTCAAAAGTAATCACTGCATCAGAAGAAATGAGTGAGTAGAGTACAGAAGTGTCCTTGGCTGCTCTATAAGAACAACAGTAAATTAGTTATTTATGCTAAATGGAGAAAGAGACTAAGGAAAGCCAACAAAGCTTACATGTCTGCTACTTAGGTCCTCACTGTGGCTCCATGCAAGCTAAAGTCATACTTACCTAAAAGACTTTGCTTGTGCTACCCTCCCCATCTCATTAAGGTACCCTTCTCTACCTTTTCTCATTTCATGCATTCATTCATTCAAAAACTTATTCATTCAACAAGAATTGATTGGTCCCCTTCTATATATAACTGCTTAGTCTCAGCAGATTTCTAATCTGGTAGAGGCACTAAAATAACATGAGGACATCATTTTCTCCCCAAGGAAATATTTCCTAAATGTTCCAATCCACAATCTCTTATAGCCAGTGTTTTGATCTCTGATAGAATTTTATATTGTTTACTAATTGCCCCATCTGGGTGACGTTTTTTGTTTGGTTTGGTTAATCCTCACCCAAGAATATTTTTCCATTGATTTTTAGATAGAATGGAAGGGAGGGAGGGGGAGAGAGGAGGAGAGAGAGAGAGAGAGACAGAGAGAGACAGAGAGAGAGAGAGAGAAACATTGATGTGAGAGAGACACATTGATTGGTTGCCTCTTGCGTGACCCCAACTAGGGCTGGGGAGAGAACATACAATCCAAGTATGTGCCCTTGACCAGGAATCAAACCTGAGACCCTTTGGTCCATGGGCCAACACTCTAACTGCTGAGCCAAACTGGCCAGGGCCCATCTGGGTAACTCTTAATTCCCCAAATAATTTTCAGTTCTTTAAAGACAGGGGCCCTGCCTCAAGCAGCGACTGCTCTCACTTGAGCAGTATCTGGCTCTACCCCATTCAACTACTTAATCTCACCTTGTGGTCTTCATCCAAGCCAAATTTGTTTCCCTCTTTTTGGAGACAACTTTCTCTTTCTCACTCTGTGTTATCTTCAGATTTGTGGGGTTAGTAAAATCTTAATTATCTTTTTAAGACACAAAAGGGAATTTTCCTATGGAATAGTTTTTTAGATGCTGTCCAAACTCCTACCTAAAGCTCTTATAAATGGCTGCTGAATCTATAAATGCACAAGTGTCTATAACATTGCATTGTTTGCTAATATTATGTAAAAGCTATTATTTTCTATACATTTTATTATTTGCTCGTCAGCTCATATGATTCTTCTGTCCAACCAGGCTGAAGTCTCCATGGAACAAAAGACATCTGCACCCTCATCACAGTGCCTGGACCACTGCTGAATGTGGTAGCCATCAACAAACACAAAAATATCAGTTGAAATTCAATACCTAATGAGAGATCTGCAAAGTCAATACAGAAAGCTTTCCTTAACAGCTTTCTCTTTGAAGTACAGAACTTTTGTAGAATTATTATTCTCCAAAGGTACATGTGTCTCATTGATATGGCAGATTTACTTTCTATATAAGTCTAAGATTTCAGTTCTTTACCTGAGTCTGCCATCCTCTGCTGCAGCACCTCCGGGTATAATCTTCGTAATAAATATGCCAGGGTCATCTCCAATATGGGGATTATCTGTCCCTCCAGCAATACTGAATCCCAGGCCAGAATTCCCCTGTAGAAACAATAAGTAGACATTAAATGATGTGGCTGTCACCTAAACCTGGTTCCCCTTGCACTCTGTGTTATCATTTTACTGCTTAAATGGCAATCAGGTGATAACAGTCCTGTGTGCAAAGCTATAAAGTGCTCTGTCAGCAGACAAAGGAAGGTCAGGAAAAACACTCAAGTTTGTCCCTGCACTGTAAGCATTCAATGGTCGTATAGTTTTACTTTTAAGAAATGCTTCCTTTATAGAGCAATTAAAATGATAATTTTAAAATAGAAAATAAAGGCTTACAAAATGTGTAATATAAAAAATACAAAAAATTATTATTGTCAGTTGTAAAAATTATACATAAATAGGAAAAAAGAATGGAAGGAAATGAGTTACATGAAAATATTTGACTTGGTAGAATAGTGAATTTTGGGTGTTTTCATTTTATTATTTTCAGTGTTGTCGTTCTGATAATGTTTATCCATCAAACAACTGTGTTCCTATGTACCAAGGAACTTCGACCTCTGAAGTCAGGTTCCCTTCTAAAGTCATAATAAATGTAAGGTACTTTTCGGTTATAAACAGGTTTTAATTTGCAGTAGATATAAAAAAGGAAGGCATTAATGCTGCAGCAGGTAAATTTGAATAGTTTATATTCTAATAAAGCTTTCATCCTTAGTGTACGTATAACCTTTAGAAATTTGTATGTAAGACAAAGTCTCAACAAAATTTATAAATCATCTTGCTTAATATATTTCTTATTTACATATTCTCTTACTATCTATCTCTAGTGCTACATTACATTTCCATATTATATTCTGATTTCCTTTTCTAATTTGCATATTTTAAATTGTTTCTATACAGCTAGTCTTTATAATTACCCATTTTATTATTATTTTAATAATTACCCATTTTAAATGACTAAATAATATTTCATCAAGGTTGTACATCATCATTTATTTAGAGTCCCCTGTCACTGGATATTTAATTTCTCCATATACTCTTATGAAAAATATAGATTACTAAATTTATGATCACTTGATTAAGTTCTGCTCTTGGGTAAAGAGAGATAAGGACTAAAAACTTAGTAGTTAATGCACAAAAATTAATTAGGGCATGAAATTAGTCAAAAAAGTTCAATGTTAAGATAAAGTCAGCTATAAATTGACAGTATACCATGGCAAACGTCATGGTAATGTTTAACAATTTTTATGGATTGAATTAATAAAACTCTAAATTCTAGAAGGTTGTTTTCTTTCATAATTATACATTTATATTGAAAGGTTTAAATTAATAATTAAACTACAGTAACTAAAATCCCATGTCTTTATACTTCCAATATCTCTCAAATTTGGTTTATTCTTTGAAAAATTCCAACATTCATTGACCAGAGATATTACTTAGTAGCAGTCATGTAATCCTGAATTTAATATTTATTAAACCAGCTCTGTGCCTGGCACTAGACTAAGCCCTGCAGCTGCAGCATTGAAGATATCAATTGATGAGGCTCAGGAAAGGGAACTACAGAGCACAGGCGTGGCTACCAGGAAAACTAAACTTAGGGACTTTTCCTGAAGGTGAATAGCAGTTAGTTACTTTTAGGAGGGTCAGCGTGATGTATCAGTGAAAATTCTGCTGGGTATGATGTCTGAAATTTTGTTGCCCACATTTTCTTCTATGATTTTTATGGATTCATGAGTCACATTTAAATCTTTTATCCATTTTGAGTTTATTTTTGTGCGTGGTGTAAGTTGATGGTTTAGTTTCATTTTTTTTTGCATGTAGCTGTCCAATTTTCCCAACACCATTTATTAAAGAGGCTGTCTTTACTTCATTGTATGCTCTTGCCACCTTTGTCAAATATTAATTGAGCTAAGGCAACAGAAACAAAGGAAAAAATGAACACATGGGATTACAACAAACTAAAAATCTTCTGCGCAGCAAAAGAAACAACTATCAAAATGGAAAGGGAACCCACTATATGGGAGACCATAATTGTCAATGATACATCAGATAAAGGGTTAATCTCCAAAATATATAGAGTGCTCATACAACTCAACAAAAGGAAGACAAAGATCCCAATTAAAAAATGGGCAGAGGACATAGACAGCTCTCCAAAAAGAACATACCAATGGCCAAGAGACATATGAAGAAATGCTCAATGTCACTAATCATCAGAGAGATGCAAATTAAAACAACTATGAGGTATCACCTCATACCTGTCAGAATGGCTACCATCAACAAAGCATCAAACAACAAGTGCTGGTGAGGGTGTGGAGAAAAGGGGACTCTAGCACACTGCTGGTGGGAATGCAAACTGGTGCAGCCACTATGGAAAACAGTATGGTGTTTCCTCAAAAAATTAAAAATTGAATTGTCATTTGGCCTAGTGATCCTACTTCTAGGAATATATCCTAAGAAGCCAGAAACAATAATCAGAAAGAATATATGTACACCTATGTTCATAGCAGCACTATTTACAATCGCTAAGATCTGGAAACAACCCAAGTGCATCAATAGATGAGTGAATAAAAACAGCTGTGGTACATATATACAATGGAATACTTTGCAGCTGTAAGAAAGAAAGATCTCTTATCCTTTGAGACAACACAGAGGGACCTTGAGAGTATTATGCTAAGCGAAATAAGCCAATCAGAGAAAGAGAAATACCACATGATCTCACTTATTTGTGGAATATAATGAATAAGATGGGCTGATGAATGAAACAGAACCAGAGACATAGAAAGGAGTATGGTTCAGACTGACAAACCTCAGGGTAGGGAGGTGGGGGGTATGGAGGCGATGAACCAAAGAACTTATATGCATGTATGCATAACCAATGGACATAGACAACAATGCAGGGGGTGGGGGGACAGGATGGGGAGGAGGGTGTCTGGGGGGGAAAAGGAGAAACATCTGTAACAAAAATAAATTAATAAAAATTGAAAGAAAACAGAGGGTCAGTGTGAGAGCTGGGGAGGAGGAGAGAATGTTTCAGGCATATGGAAGAACATATGTAAAACCCTCAGGTGAAAAAAGGGGATGCCAGGTCCAAGAAACAGACAATAAGGCTGGAACACAGAAAGGAAGGAGAATTAGATTACATGAGTCTTTATTGTGATATTCTCCAGAGCAGAATGTATATAAATCCATTTTTGGTTTTAAGTACCTATTGACATTAGATGATTCTGTCAGTATTGGGTGAGTATCTCCTGTCTTGAAGCTAAAGCTACAGAGATTAAGACAGAAGGACTTTGCCTTCATGAAATTCGAGGCAGAGCAAAAAAGGAAGTGATAGTCTGGCATCTGTTGGTCAACTACATTGTCATGTGTACAGCTACCAAGACAGCATTTAGGTGATTTATTAGGCAGTTTATCTAAGATCTAGGGATTTTGGAAGGAAAGGATGAGGAGATAAGTATCTTCAATGTAATTTGGGTCTAGCTCCAAGAACATCAACTGGAGTATATTGGTCTTACTAGAGTTGGCACCTCAGGGATAATAATAAGTTCTTGATTAATGGGGGTAGGGAAAGAAGCAAGCAGAGATTGGGAGATACTCAAATGCTTTCTCCTGATAATATCAATATTTTTGGAGAGAGCACTCAAAACATTGTCATTTGACAAAGATATTCGTGATCTAGCTCTTAACCTATTTTCTTTATTCCCAGTTTTGCACTTTCACCCCCAGGAACACTGAACTGAACTGCTGGCTCTTTCCTGTATACTCCATACTTTAACTCCTCTCTGGGCCTTTATTCATGCCCTTTTCTCTACCAGAAACCTCCCATCTTCCCCTTGACTGGTCCATTTTTCTAAGATAGGGCTCAGATGGCATCTGTTCCAGAAAAATATTAAATTATCACCCCAACTCCCCTTCTCTGCGTAAGTCATTCTTCTTTTGAGTTTTTGTAGATTTCTATGTTTATCTATGTAATGCATTGTGTTATTCTGAAGTTATATGTTTATGAGTCTATCTTTCCTTCAAAGTGAGCTTGCAGAAGGCAGGAATTATGTTCATATTTGTTTCTTGGTGCCTTGTTTGCACATAGTATTGTTAAATAAATATTTGATGAATGAAGTAACAGACAAACTTACTGAGAATATTCAAACTCTAATGGGAAGACTCAGAAAGAAGACAATAAAAGTCCACAATGTGGTAAGGAATGTCATGTAGAAGTAAAAGCAATTTTGTTCTCTGCGGCTACAATAACAATAGAAAGTGCAGGTATTTAAATTGTGGTTTAGGTGCATAGTGTTCCATTGTGAATATGTACCACAGCTTTTTTATCCATTCATCTATTGATGGACACTTGGGCTGTTTCCAGATCTTAGCAATTGTAAGTAGTGCTGCTATGCAGCTATAAGAACGAACGATCACTTATCCTTTGAGATGACATGGAGAGACCTGGAGAGTATTATGCTAAGTGAAATAAGCCAGTCAGAGAAAGACAAATACCACATGATCTCACTTATTTGTGGAATATAATGAACAAAAAAAGCTGATGAACAAAATAGACCCAGAGACATAGAAAGGAGTATGGTTCAGACTGACAAACCGCCTCTAGAGGGGGGTGATGGAGGGAGGGATGAGGTAAACTAAAGAACTTATATGCATGTATGCGTAACCAATGGACATAGACAAGAATGCTTGGGGGGGGCGGGGCATGGGATAGGGAGGAGGGTGTCTGGGGGGAAAAAGGAGAAACATCTGTAACAAAAATAAATTAATTAATTAAAAAAAATGTGGCTTAGGTGAAGGATGATGACACAGAGCTGTCCAGATTGGAGATAGGCTGTTTTGGACAGGAGGGAGGGCTCTTCGCTCAGTGGGCAGCTGGCTAGTCACTGGACATGAGTGACCCAAGCTGTTTTTGCCAAGAAAGGAAAAGGAATGCATTAGGAACCCTTTGAAGGGGAGGTAGATCACTGTTGTATTTTTAAAGCTTATTCTGTGAATTGATAGATCTTTGAAATAATGGCTTTGATGGCAATGCAGCAACATTTAACCATTGTTTTTAGAATTTATGGAGACTATGGTGGCTCTGGCATTTGCTAATATACATTGCCCTGCCCTCAAATCCACTCTGAAGAAAAAGAATATTTGGATCAAGTTGTCCACAATGAAAAGTGGTAGGTAGAGACAGGATGTAACTGGACCTGTGTTTCTGGTCCCAAGGATTCCCAAAAGCTTTTGTGTTTCAATTAAAACCAGTCCACCAGTCCAGCCAGTGTGGCTCAGTGGTTGAGCATCGACCCATGCACCAAGAGGTTGCCAGTTCGATTCCTGGTCAGGACACATGCCCAGGTTGTGGGCCCAGTTCCCAGTGGGGGGTATGCAGGAAGTGGCCAGTTGATGTTTTCTCTCATCGAAGTTTCTATCTCTCTTTACCTCACTTCCTCTCTCTCTAAAAATCAATAAAGGAAAAAAATAAAATAAAACCAGTCCACCAGCTGGGCCTGGCCAGTCACCAAGGTTCTTTAGAAGAGGTTCATCTGAATTCAACTAAGGAAATTATTTAAAGTGCTTCCCCATCTCCCGCATTTGTTCTCTCCCACTCTTCCCTTTCAGTTGCTGCTACCAGCCAGTGGCATTCAGTGGAGAGGGGGACAGATAAAAAGTGGCAGTGAAATTACTGCCTGCTGTACTATGGCTGAATCATTCCAGTCCCCTGACAATCATCCCAGAGCCAGCCAGCTGCAGGGGCAGACCCCGGAACCTCTCTCCTCCGAGCAGCAACCTCTCCATGTGAACAGACATGCCCCTGGCTGACACCCTTAGATCCTGAAAACTGTGACTAATTAACCAAGTGCTGATACTTGACCCAGTCAATGGAAACTGGGAGGTGGCATGCTGGTGAGGGCAGCCCCTATACAGAGTTCTGGGTGGGCTGCTTGCTGCCTTGCATTTGGGTGGATTCCCTGACTGATGAATGTAGCTGGTAGGGACCATTCTTCCTCCTAGCTCTTAGTCCTCCACATTTGCTGACTCTTGTGCAGGAGCACAAGTCCATTGCCTACACACATGGTACTTCCTCTTTCAGGCACCACACTCCATCCTCTCAGAAAAAGAAGAGCAAAAACGAAAGACACTTTGCCACTTAATTGATGATTGCAAAAATAAATACAATATCCTCAGAAAAGCTCCTCTTTCATCAAAAGTGTGTTCTCCAAATGAAAATTACATCCCCAAATAAGGTTATTTAAAAAGATAGAAAAAAATTATGATATTATAATCACATGAATTTATAGACTATTCTAATGACAAATAATTTTTTTATTTTTAGAAGTTGTTACTAATTTAAAATACTCTTTAATGTAGTACTTCATTTCTATAAGTTTATCCTAAAGAAATAATCAGAGATGTATACAAAGGTTTGTGTTTAAAGTGTTGTCCCAGTATTATATTTCTAATATAAAAAAAACAAAACAAAAAACAACTCACAACTGCAAAAATTCTCAGTCTAGAAATAAGAGATGCTCATGGTTTTCACTCACAACTTTTAGGAGTTGCATTCAGAACATCCCAAAGTTTGTTATATTACATTGTATTTTCTGGAAGCTTTTGAGTAGAGAAGCCATCATCAGTAGATCTGCATTTGAGGACTGGTAACTGTAGGTTTGGTAGGACCATAGGATTGGTAATGTGTAGGAAAGTGTTTTAAGGGGATGGGGGACTGTAGAGCGGAAGCTCTACAGGTAGAAAGAGAATGTCAGATTATAATAGGGCAAAGAACTCTAAGAAGTAAAGGGTGATATAGTAAAGGCAGATTACTGTTTGCAAAAGAGTTTTGTTCTTGGGAGAGATATGCTGAGTGTCTGATGAGGAGGAGGCAGAGTAGTAGAGGAGACATTTTAGAGGATGGCAGGAAGGGACTCACGAATGTCTGTGGGCGAAGGCAAAGAAGTGCTTGGAAAGGAAGCTTGAAGCTACAGAAGAGAGGGAGAGTATGGGGAGGGAGCAGGGAGGAATGAGAAGAGTGTCTAGACTCCAGATTCTTCGAGTCCTACCATAGGCACTGGTTACATGCACATGGTAGGTGTGGCCACCTCAAGGAATACAATGGTATTATGAAATCAAAAGCTTGATCCTTACAATACATCTTTACATAGAGAAAGAATACAATGTAGAATTTAAATTTTAATCTCATGTTGTAATACATATGCATAAAGAAATTTTGGAAGTATGTGTCCCCCAATATGTTATTAGTGGTTATCAATGGATATAAAATTTATAGATTTTTAAAAAACTATAAATTTTTTTGTCATTTCGAGAAAATGCATTTTTAATTTTTTCCTTATAAATATACCTTACTAATAAACACATACATACACATTATACTTGTAAAACTTGTCTAACAAAAGGACAAATAAAAGTTTGCTTTTTTTAGAGCATACCTCATATTTGGTTAGAAAGAGGGATACTCTTCTATCAAAGATAAGAATGACCAAATTCCTATGGATAGAGTTAAAGTGTTACTTTAAGGTGAAAGATATTACAGGGTCATTTAAAGGTAGAGGAGAAGGAAGCTGAAGGAATTTCTGGCTGAAAACATGTCTTTGCAGTATGTGTTTGGATATCAGGACTCCAGAGGGAAAAGTCGAGAATAAATTTGGAGCCTTAAGTAAAGCAGCTGCAAGGCAAGAGAGATACATTAGGATCAATAGGGGTTTGTTGAGCAGCCATAGGTGGGACATCATCAACATGACTGGGATTTTCTCCAACAGTGCTTAGTAATCTTGAACAGTGAAAAGGGAAGATTTGGTTGCTCTAGGGCTGAGGTTTAAAAATCAAATGTGAGTGACTTTCAAGAGAGTGAGGAATATAAATCAGAAAAATAGGAAAGGAAGAGAAGCAAGGAGAATACCCATAGGCTGAAAGAATAGAAGTGGGAAAGACTGAGATCATAGTAAGGTCCAAGTATAGATGTATGAGCAACAGGGAGTAGAAGAGGGGGCAGCAGACTGTGGATACTGTGCAGTTTCAGGGTTCAATATTTCAGAGAAGAAGTACTCAGTGATAGCCATATAAGTGTAATAAATCATGTGGATGTATTAAAGTGATGGTTGAGTCACAGTACTTTGCAACACTAAAGTTTCCTTGGAAGATAGAAAAAGAAAAAAATGGAGAAGAGAAAATGGCCAAAAATGTTCAGTGAAAGTGAGGAATGACCTAGAGTAGAGATGAAAAGGGGGTAGGGGGTAAGGCAGTGTGGTAGTTAAGAGTCCCAGGTAGAGGAACAAGATGTGCCAAACCCTAAAAGGAAGAAAGTGTTGACTTGTTTAAGGGACAAAAATGAGACCAGAATAGCTATAGAATGATAAGGAAAGGAAGGAACAGATGAGGTTAGTGAGGGTAGCAGGGGTCAGTTAATGGGGGCCAGTAGCACATCATAAGGTTTTAGGGTTGTGAAGATTTCAAACAGGAAAATAACATGATCTGATTTAGTTTAAGATTACACTCATTGCTGTTTAAAAACGTATTGGAGAGAGCCAAAGGGTGGAACAAGGAGACCAGTTAGCCACAGCATCCAGTTCAGAAACTGATGGCAGCTGGCAGGCTGATTGCAGTGGGGATAAGATTTGAGACACGGTTTGAAGGTACAGAGTTTAATGATGGCTGGAATGTGTGAGGGAAAGAGAAAAATCAAAGATGATGTATAACTGGACAGGGCTGCCATATATAAGATGGAGAAGACTGTGAGGGGGTAAAGGAAATCACTTTGGAAGAAGTAAATCAAGAGTTCAGTTTGGATCCTTTTAAGTTTAAGAGGTCTGTTGATGTCAGTGGAGCAGCAGAAAACTCACTGAGGTACTGAGAAAGAACATCGATAATAGTTAACACTCATTGAGTGTTTTCTACATGCCAGGCACTGAGCTAGACCTTACAACTAGCTCCCTCCTTAAGGCCAGTCAAAGTACTGGCAAGAAAATAGGTAAGTGATTGCAGAAATATCAGGAATAAGTGCCTGGCTGTTATTTCCTTGGATCCCCACAACTCTTTGAGGGTATATGTGAAAATTTTCTGAATGTAGACCTAGGAATATAGGTTTCCCTGGAGAAACTAGGTTTTCTTAGTGAGGAAGGACATGATAAATGTGAAGTTTTACCGTGATTATTTCAAGGACAGTGTGCAAGCTGAATTAAGATGAGGCTGAGTGGACTGAATCAGAAAGCAAGAAGAGTAATTTGGCATCAAATATAATACTTGAGCTGTGAATTCTTAACATCTGATTTAGAATGCTGTCAGCGACATTCCAACTATAAAATTTTCAAGGAACATCTATCTTGTCCTCTACAATAGTATTTAACTGAAATGCCATGAGAAGTTAATATATACTTGTCAACAGCTCCCAAAATAGTCTTAAGTTTTTATTTTATTTTATTTTTTTTATCATTTTTCCAATGTAAGTTGGCAACAATGGAGTCCCTCTCTTAAAACCCCATTAAGCCTTCTATTTACAATGTCATTTCTGCTTGTGTCCTCTGAAAAGTTCGGCATATGAAGGATTAAAGTAGATATCTGTTTAGAATAGTTTGGGATATAGAAAGTAAAAAAAAAAAAAAAACAAAACAAAAAAACAGGGAAGTAAGTTCATGAAGCAATTACCACATCAAGAAACCAGGAATCATCCTTGACTCCTGACTGTCCATCAGTCCTTACATTTTATTAAACATCATGTCTTGTTGATTCTACCCATAAAATATCCCTCAAATCCATCCAGCTCCTCTCAACTTATATTATCACTGTTCCAGCTAGAAAGTCATTAATTTCCACATTGCTCTTCTGGCTTCCAGGCCTGACTCACTTCACTCTATCCTCAAGGTGGAATGTACTCAAAATAATGAATCTCAAACTCAAATGCTAGGAAGGCAGACAGGATATAGGAGGGTGAAGTGGGCCCAGGAGACATAAACAATGGAGCAAGATTGTGGTGAAATGGCAGCTGGTCTTCATCTTGGAAATAAAATTGGGAGAAATGGGGATTGAGTACACATGTCATCTAAAGGGAAGAGGTATTATTCAGCTCTTATAAATGGTGGACACTCTAGAATGAGTGCCTAACGTTGGAAGATTGCCCCTCCCCCTTCCCCAATGAGGGAAGCCAGGATTTAAATTTTCGTAAGTAAAATATCAATTTTTAAATGTTGGAAAATTATATATGCTGTTAGTCAATTATGCTCCTTGTAGCTGGCAGCTTGTGAGACACATATATATTCCATGGCTGCCATACAAGTCAATATAGTGAGGACTAAAGAAAATACGTCTGTAAGCCAGAGATACGATCTAAGGGTCACTATTTTGTAAACTGCTCACTATTTAACTAACTTGTACTTTCTTCTGTATAGCCTTAGATACCCATTGGCAGTAAGCAGAGAAATGTGCCTAACCCAGATTAGGTGCTCACTTTCCCTTTCATTTCACTCTGTGCCTGGTCATACGTTTATTATTGCTCAAGCACACTGTATTATACTTGTTTACATGTTTATCTTCCTTATTCTACTGTGAGCACCAATCCAAAGCATCAAAACTGAGTTATTCGTTTTCTATGACAGAATCATGTAGTACCTAAACCTGAAAAGAACTGGATAAACTCTTGCATGAACTGAACTAAACTGCTTCCTCTGCCTGGAATGCTTCTTCTCTTCTTCTCTTTTAGAATCCCTGTTCAAACATCAAAATCAATCTCAAATGCTATCTGTAATGTTTTCTCCAGCTGCTTCAGGCAGGTATGATTGCCCTTTTCTATGTGATTCCACACAACTTCATTCATAATGTGACTAACACAGAAAAGTTATTTGTAAACATGTCTCTCTTCCTCCAGATTATTAGCATCTGGAGAACAGGGGGCCACACTGTGTTTGCAACTATATTTCTAGCTCTCAATCCAATTTCTGCTGACAAAAAATACTTAGCAAATTTTTGCTGGATTAAACTAAACTGACTACTTGAAATAATTTGTATAACGAGCTAACAAGGAAAGGTCAGATGAAGGGGCTATAAAGGCTAAAGATTGAATCACCAAATTAATTATGCATGTATTTGTTGAAGTGTCTACTATGTGCTCAAAATTGTGTCAAATTCTGTGAACGAAAGGAAATAAAAGACATGGCCCTTTTTCTCAAGGAGTTTATAGTCTAATTGGGAAGATGTACCTTACACACAGGAATAGTATGTCTGTGGCATGATATTTCAAATTTATCATTGGCTGTTCCTCTCCCTGGGCCCTCTCATTCATCATCTGCCAAGTTCTGTTGATTCTATCTCTTAAAGGCCTCTTATTTTTAACCTTTTATTTCTATTTCCACTGCCTCTATCCCAGCTAATTTCTTTATTTCCTATTGCCCAGGATATTGCAAAATGCCAACATCTGAGAATATCACTTTATACACCATTGCTTTTGATTCATTGTGTTTCAAAAGTGTAATTTTCCCATTTTCTCTCAAATCAACAGATATTTGAGAGAAAGATATTTTTTCTATTCCAAATCTTCAAAATAAAAACTGTTGAATAAAACATTCTTATTCTTTTCATTCTTTACTGAACCATGATGATTTTTTAAAAGGCTGATTCCTAGAGTTTTATTTATTTTTTCTTAATTTCTGGTAGTGTACACTTTTTCTTTCTTTCTACTATTTCTTGGCAGTACTGTAGGTGCTCACCTGCTACAACCATACACTTATATCCCTTAAAAATAACTCTACTTTGAAATGGTAACTTGGGAATAACCAAATGGGACTCTGACATAAGCTTTCAACACTTACACCCACCTCTCACAGTCTTGACTAGTCCAAAAGGAGTAGGAATGCGCACTTGCTATCAGCTATCAGGTGCCACTCCCTTGAAACAGACTAAGAAAGCAAGCTCTGGAATCATTCCTGCTGTGTTTACATCCTAGCTCTACCATGTTCTGGTTTGTGATCTGAACAATTCTTTTAAGTTCTCTGACCTGTAGTTTCTTCACCTGAAAAAGGAAATAATATAGCTTTTGGGTTGCTTATAAACTAGCAGTACTCAAAGTGTCTTCAAGACCAAAAGCATTTTCATAATAATAAAATGTTGTTTTTTTTACTGTGTTTACCTTCGCACTGATGGTACAAAAGCAATGGTGTGTAAAACTCTTGGTGCTTTAGCATAGATCAAAGCAGTGCGCCAAAGTGTACTGGTAACCACTGAATTCTTCAATAAACATATTCACAATAAAATAAAGTCAATTTCACTTAAGAATACCTTTGATGAAGCAATGAAAATTATTTTTATAAAATCTTAACCTTTGGGTCCACAGTGTTATAGTATTATGTGTGATGAAATGATAGGTTTGCCTAAAGCACTTATATATACTGCATACAGGATGGGGCAAAAGTAGGTTTACAGTTGTGAGTATGCAAAATACGGTTTATTCTTGTATTATTTATTAATTATTGTATTATTTTTCATATGAACAACTGTGAATCTACTTTTGCCCAACCCTGTTTGTTTTCCCAAGAAAAAAAATATTTGTGCAATCATTTGAGTTGCAAGCTAAACTAACATTTTCGTTTAATACCATTTTTACTTGAAAGAATGACTGACATACAAACAATGATTATTTAGTCTTGGGTATTTGGCCACTTGAAAATTAATTAAATGAGCTTGTTTTATTTAAAAAACAACAACTGCCCAGCCGATGTGGCTCAGTGGATTGAGTGTCGTCCCATGCACTGAGAGGTCACTGGTTCGATTCCTGGTCAGGGCACATGCCTGGGTTGCAGGCTCAATCCCCCAAGGGGGGTGTGCAGGAGGCAGCCAATCGATGTTTCTAGCTCATCAGTGTTTCTATATTTCTCTCCCTTTCCCTTCCTCTCTCTCAAAATACAATGAAAACATATTAAAAAACAAAAACAAAAACCAACAACTAATGGTATTTACTTTAAATTGTAAAACTTGAGTTTTCAAGCAAACATTAGATTTGGGATACTTTGCATTTATCACCATGTGCATAACAGTTTTCCAAGCCTGAGACTTTTTAAATGGGATGTCTGGTAATACTGACAAATAGGAAGTTTTGGAATTGCATAATAAAATATGTCAACATTTGGATAATCTGTATAACTCAGTAAACCAATATTTTTCAACTAACCAATACATATTACAAACCTACGCATGAGTAAAGGTTCATTTAAAGCCCTGGTTAGTTTGGCTCAGCATTTAGAGTGTTGGTCTGCAGACTGAAGGGTTGTGGTTTCGATTCTGGTCAAGGACACGTATCTGGGTTGCAGGTATCTCTCTCACATAGATGTTTCTCTCTCTTCGCCCCACCTCCAAACCCTTCCCTTCCTTTCACTTTGTCTAAAAATCAATGGAAAAAATATCCTCGGGTGAGGATTAACAAAAAATAAAAGTAAAAATAAAGTGCAGGATAGATGAACACATTTTAGCATAACATAGTAGAAAAAGTTCATTAATATGGTTTCAGATGCCACAAGGCAACTAATTTTTAAGAAATGACTATTTGTTCACTAGATGAAGGTCTTCATGACTCACTCCTCTAAATTTGGTGGCCTCTACTCCCAGAAAGGTTGCAAGGCCATTTATGAGGCAAACACAGAAGGAAGTAGAACCAGCACCCCAGAACTGGAGTCAGGATACCTGGGTTCTAATCCTGGCCCTCTTGTTACTTAAATAGCAGTTTCACCTTGAGCAAAGTATTTTTAATTTTGCTAAGTTTCTTGTTTGAAACACAAGGTATTGGATCAGATGCTATATTAAACAAATGAAAATCAAAAGAAGAAAAGCTACCATTTTTCAAGTTTTGGTGTAACATCAAAGAATAGCCACAATTACCTGAAAAGGCTCTGGAAACATTTCACCTTTCTCCATTCAAATATCTGTGAGAGGGCCTCATTTTCTTCATTTACTACAACTAAACTGACATGTACAACAGATTAAACATAAATGAAGAGAAACTAGATGTGTTATATTAATCTAGACATAAGAGATTTGAAAAATATAAAACAATAAGCTTCATTCTTCCTCTCTATTCCTATGTATAGTCTTCCAAACACAATCATGATGCTTCCATCTTTATGCCGTCTACCACCATTTATCTAAAATCACTCAAGCATCATCTGTCCCATGAAGCTTGTGTGACTCACCAGTGGGTTTTGATAGGCTTTCTTTGTGCTCGCAGAGTACACTGATCTTGCTTCTGCTGCCACAGCTGTCATATTACATTATAAACATTGGATTCATAGGCTAGGAACTATATTAATTTTACTGATATGCTCATAGTAAATAGGCCGTATTTCCTGAATAAATAAATGAGAGCTTCATTTTCATTGGTCATTACTACATTAAGCATTTTATGGGCTTTATCTTAGTTAGTCTGTAAAATAATATATTTAAGTATCTGCTTCTTTCTGTCTATTCTTGCTTCTACCAATTACAAAAGACTACGCAGTTTACCTTCTGACGAAGATGCTATATCAGAAGGTGCACTAGAATAATAGTTTGCCCAATAGAATCTTGAAGGAACCAATTCACCTCCATGGTTTCCCCTTCACTCCCTAATCACAGGCAGAATTCATACAGACTTTAAAAGAACATGAAGCTTGAAATCTACTTCATATTCCTCTTAGGGTCTTCTCTCATCTATTAAAGTCTTGCCCAAATCATTTTTCACTAAAGAGTTCGTACTTGACTAAGGATTTAAGAACACAATATAAAACATTTAATTCTCAGCACCAACTCTAGAATACATCTACAGCTGAAGGTAAAGTAAATAAACTAAATTGGAGTGCACCTGAGAGGAATATATTTCTTTTAAAGGTACTTAACTAAAATGTAAAAAATCTCTTTGCTTCTTTACTTATTCCTTAGGAGCAGAAACAGAAATATGGGGTATTTAATTCCTTCTATTTATAGTAGAAATAAATTTTATTTTTATGATTCAGGCAACAAAAATATATTTTCCATTTACTTCTTTGATTCCCTAAAATATCTTTCAGACACTGAAGTCCAAGGGTAAGTAGAGCTGACAAAAAATCTTGGTATATCATTGTACTTTAGGTATGTTAATAATTCTCACTGAGGCATAAATATGACTTGCCACATTCTGCCACTTTCAATCCTTTGTGAATATACTTCAAAAGAACAACGTGTTTATAAAGTTCTCTAATTCTTGCCACATCATAAACGATGAACCAACTTTCAGAATATTGGGTTCGACCTCAAGCAAATTATGCAATTATGCTTCCCTGCAAGTTTTGTGGGTGCAGCTCCTTCTTTCCCAGAAGATACATCTACCAGATGGCAAGAGTGACAACCTTAGAAAAAATGAAAGCTGAGTTGAAAACAGCAGCTTTTTTAGAAGGCCAGGGCACAAATCTCTATAGCAAAGCACAGCACAGCATTTTAGAGACAAAACCTTATTACCCAAATACTGCACTTAATGTAGGATGGAAAGTATGTCTGCCTCTGGGTATATGCTCTGTCATCCTAAGGTGAGGTCAAAGATTTTAACTACCATGGCAAAGCAGGGGCAGATAAAACAATATGCAGGTGAGGGTTCTAGGATGCTACCAGCAAATTCATATATCTATATATGAATTCATATATGTATGTATATATTTCACTTACATACATATGCGATATATTCATATATATACACATACACACAGACACACACATAGTACAATGTATTCATAACATATGAATACATAATTAGGCATAACCATTTCAGGACACAGAAACCTTCTCTTCAAAGGCACTGGTGGAGCTTCTTACATAGGTAAAGCATTTTTCCACAACCAATTCTCATGGCAGCCCTGGACAGTTTCTATTTGGTAAGCCACACTGTCCAGGAAAACATCTAGATGAAGAAGGGATTTCCAGTTTCAGGCTATAACATTCTTCCATTTAGTCATTTAAAAATACTGAGCTTGCACTATAAATCAGGGCTGTATTTGGTGTTGACTGTCATACCTAAGATTAAATCTAAAGTATTAAAGAAGCTATGCAGAAAAAAAGTGTTTTTTTCCTAAGATGTATCTCATGTCTACCTATTTTTTACCTAGATCAAAATGCACATGTATCAAGTGTAACAGGACAAAACACTAAGCCTTTTACTTCTTAAAAAGATGTTCAGGAATAGCATATAAATTTTTCTCTATTTTGCTTAAAATATCTTATTAACTCACCTATTAAAAAGGCCTTACTTAGAACCTTAAAAAAACACTGTCTTGAAAAGTGTGGGTGTATTTACAGACAAATCCAAGTTCAATAAAATAAAAGATAATTCATCTGGTATCAAATGCCTCCCACTAACTTTGTACTGGAACATGTGTTTGCCTTTGCGAGTAGGATATAGGCAGCATAATTTCCAGTCACTGTTTTTCTGTGGCTGGAAGGAGAGGACTAGGAGAACTAGCTTGATGCTTGAACTCATTTCAATTTCAATTCATCTAAAGACAAAGGCAAGCCCTGGCCGAGTGTTTCTCTCTCTCTCTCTGTCTCTCTCTCTCTGTCTCTCTGTCTGTCTGTCTGTCTCTCTCTCTCTGTCTCAAGTCAATAGGGGAAAAAAAACACATATCCTTTGGTGAGAATTATACATAAATAAATAAATAAAAAGGCAAAAGTTGCCCAGTCTTTGGTTGAGGTGGATTCTTTTTTACTCCTTGAAAAAGTAAATAATTCTCAAATGCGCCTAATGTCTACAGGCTTATTTAACAATCTGTCTCCTATTTGTTAACTATGAAAGCTTGTCCACTGTCCAGAAATTTCACTCTGTTAAAAGATTTTCACACATCGCTATGCAACTTGAAAATGGGTAAACAGTGGTCCGAAATGACGTAGGGCTGGGCGCTTCAATCACCCAAGAAAGCTACTAATAATTGCATATCCATTCATTTCTTTTAATTCTAAGGGGGGTAAAGATACAAATGATCTGATTATGTGACTAGAGATACCCAGGTAGTTATTTAACATTTATTCTTTTAAAGTAGTTCCTCTTAATGACTCTGAGAAAGGTTTGTACCAGTATCTCCACATCAAAGATAAGGACAGAAAGGCCCAGTCAAATTAAGTGGTGGTATAGACAGACTCACATGACAGGTCTGCAATAGAAGTAAGGATGCTGGATGATAGACATTGAGGCTTCAAGCATTTGGGATACAAAGATAAAATATATTTCTTTCATTAATAATTAATCAGAGAATCCAGATGGAGTGGCTTGTCTTTGCTCAGCAGTTTGTGCTCACTCAGCAAGTTTTTATTATGGCGAGTCATCAAAACAGAACTAAAAGTATAAGAAGGACATTAAGATAGTCATGCTATGTGGGTGCTAATGTAAAATTTTTGAGCTGTGTTTAGAGCATAGCATATAACCTTATGCAATGCCTAGCTTGCCAAATAACTCCACCCTCACATTTGGTCACTATGGTGTGGTGCTGGTGGTTAGTTGGGGATGTGTAAATATAAATGCACATAAAAACAATAGATTCCAATTTATCAACATTCCTCCAGTTTATTAGGTCTTTCTTGTATTTCACTCAACTCCTATTCATTCATTCACTTACTTATTCAGGCATTTATTTATTTAAGAAATATATTGATCATCTACTCTTTGTCTGGAGATGGGTGACATGCTGGATGTGCAGGGTGGATTAACAGGACAGTTCAGACTTCATACAACCCTTATTAAGCAAAACATTTTTATGGATGAAAAGGATTTACAGCTATAATCTTATGCAAGCTACTTAATCTCTCTAAGTCCCAGTTACCTCCTCTGTAAAAGGGGGTTAATAATATTTTCCTTTTAGGGTCATTTTGTCCCTGTCTTGTTCATAGCTGTATATCCCTGGTTACTTGGCATATAGTGAGCATGATATTTTCATTTCAGAGTCAATGATGCATCAGAGAGTATGTATATATACATATACATATACATATACATATACATATACATATACATATACATATACATAATCACTTAAACACTGGGTACACGTTAAATGGTAGCTAATCTGAACAACATTAAGTTTCTTTATAGCCACTATTGTAGATGATAGCAGCAGTGAATATGACAACTTACATTTGTCCAGCCTCTTACATTTCCCCTCTTGCTTATTTTTAAAGACCATTTGTGAAAATTTCCACATAAAATTTTAAATAATGCTGAGATATTACTCAAAGTAGAGCATATTAGTCCCATTTTCCAAGTGAAGATGTAGAACTTCAGAGAGGTTGACTTATCTAAACTAAACTAGTTAATCAGTGGTGAAAATAATTCTTGAGCCCAGATTTTCTCATTGGCAATTTGACACACTAGGAACACCTGAGGAGAGGACGCTGCAGCACCCCGTGAAGCTGAACACTCATAAACCAGCTGAAGACCAGGATGCCTCTGCTCACCGAGATTTGGCTCCTAATGTGTCCATGGAGTCAATGTGACCTACGAGCTTAGAACTCAAAATCAACTGCACACCTGACACTTTACTTTGAACTTCTGTGACACTAGGGCAAGTAAAAAAATGTTTCAAGGCTGTATATGGGAGAGGTTGACTCATTTTACGCATATACTAGGGGCTTAGAACTGTTTGTGAGCATTAATCAACTACTGTTATTTTCAACAAAGCAGTTCTTGAATGAATTGCTCAAAATGAGGCAGCATTAACTCTAAACTAAATGGAAGATGTTTTCTAATCTTGTGGGAGAGACAGAGACCAAACAACACCATGCATGCACACACACACATGTTAATTAGTGAGAAGGAGAAAGCATTGAATTTATTCTACCTAAAAAGAGAGGAAAAATTATAGTTCTAAGTCTAGGCACTTCTAAAAAGGGTTATTTGAAAAAGGGGGTGTGGCTCAGTGGATTGAGCATCGTCCTATGGACTGAGAGGTCCCCATTGGATTCCAGGTCAGGGCACATGTCTGGGTTGCAGGCTCGATCCCCAGTAGGGGGCATGCAGGAGGCAGCCAATTGATGTTCCTCTCTCACATCAATGTTTCTATCTCTCTCTCCTTTCCTCTCTCTCTTAAAAAAAAATCAATAAAAACATATTTTAAAAAAAGAAAAGAAAAATGAGGCAGGGGAAGTAATAATAGAATAAAGGAAAGAAAGAAATTATTGGAGGGAAATAACATCTGCTGAGATACAAGTATGGACTGTGCTAGGCGCTCTCTGTAATGAAGAGTATGAGTTTTGGTCAGACTTCTATGGCACTCCCTTCTGCTTCTTATTAAATGTTGTCATCGATAAGATATTTACTTTTATCCTGAGTGGTTTCAACATGTATTAAATGGGTACAATAGTACCTATCTCATAGAGTTGTAAGGATTATAAATACTTGAAATACCTAAAGCATCTGGAATAGGCTCTTCACAGAGAGAATGTAATAAATTATACCTTGTTTTATCAATACTTTCATATACTCGGTGAAAAGAACATTGCCTTGAGTGATCAGATCTTGGTATAAGATGTTCTTATACCACATGTCCTCTCACATGTTTTTCCCATAAAACATGAAGCTAAAAGTCAACCTGAAGGCTCTCTATGTTGTACTCTGGAGTCCTAGCACATGATCACTTGTAATCTCTCATCAACCCTGGTTCTTATAGAGCTGGGCCCTGAATCATGCTATGAGACCTCTTTTACAGAAGGGGACCCTTTAAATGCTGTCCTTTCAGCAAGTTTTGGCCCTAAAGCCCTGCCTTTGGGGTACAGTATGGACCCTGCTTACACGCAATCCCACTCTGCAGTGAGTTGCTGTTCAGAGGCTCCGGTGTGGACGCTGGCCTCCTAATTCAGAAGGAATGAGAGCAGTCAGGGCTCTGAAAAATATTATTTTACCAATCTCTATAGCACTTCTCTTGCCTGAAATAGAGGTCTAAGAGGCAACTAGGCAAATAAAGAGTTACGTAGGCTGTTTTTTACACTTTCATATCTTTTCTGGCGACTACTATGAATACTCCATCAGCAGGTTTACTTATCACATCACCAGATATATGAGAAAGTATTTTCTGAAGTTGAGGCATGCACTCTGATTAGTATAAAACCGAGTTTCACAAAATGGTATTGAAAATGTATTTTACTCACTAAAAAGTAAGCAAGGACCTGCCAACATTATGTCTTGTGACTGAAGAATAAAAATAAATCGTTTTAGACGTATTTCACAAATTGAATTTAGCAAATTATCATTCAAAAAAAACTCTGTCTTCAAAAAAACAATCTTTCTGTGAAGGACATTTTGCCACGAACCTCAGGTGCTACACAGTGTTGTTGGGGCCACAAGGCCTATCCAGGTGGCATGGTTCTGGCCCTCACTTTCCAAATGTACTGACTACTCCTAGTGCTTGCTATGTCCCAATGTTGTAGGTTTAACCAGAAAAGCTATATCATCCCAGAATGGTCTACAGAGATGACATAAAACATAACCTCCATGTCCTCTGAGAAAACAAATCTCCCTGGGTTGTTATTTCTACCTGGCAATGGAAAAGAGCAGGTTAGGGAAAATCCTCAGATGTGTTATCTCCAAGAAGACACCCCTCAACTCACAGGTTGTGAGAGTCCCTCCATTGAGATTCTACAGAACTTCATTCCTGTACTTCTATCATAGCAGCTACTACATGAGGAAACAAATTATTTGTTAAATGTGTTTATCTTAATCTCTCTCATAGGGGGTAAATAATTTTTATTCATCTCTAGATCCTTATTGTAGAACAAAGTTTTCTGCTGATGGTAGGTGCTTAACATACATTAAGTAAAGTATTTCTCTTCCTTCTACTTTTCCCTAGCTTTACCATAAACCTGACAATAGCAGCCTCAAACACTATATATTAAAGAGGCCTCAAACTTTTATGACCAGAGACCTCTTTGATTACTTAGCCTCCTGTGGAAGTCCTGTTCTATAAGATTTAATGTGCCAAACAAACTAAATTGATTGTGTCTAGAAATGGGACATAAATAGTGACTCCTTTTTTTGGTTCCTCCTAGGAAATCTTATATTTTACAGATGAGAAAACGGAAATATAGAAAGGCTAAGTAATTTAACAGATTGAAGTGACACTGGCAACAATGTGGAGGAAAGGCTGATAAGCAACAAGGGAAAAGAGCAACATTGATTGGGAGGCTACTATGCTAGGGCCCAATGGGAAGAGCTTAAACTAGTTTACTGGCAATGCTGATACAGGAAGTGAGTAGAGCAGAGAGATGCTAGAAGGTAAAAATACATAAATGAAGGAAAGAGATATTATTACAAGTGTTAGGTCTCTGGCTTAAAAAAATTAGATGGCCTATAGCTTTGAAATAGAAACTTCTGAGAGAGGTGAGTTTCAAGAATCAGATTATGAGATCAATTTTGGACATGTTAAATTTGAGTGCCTGTAAGACATTCTAGTGGAAATGCTGAACAGTTAGGTACACAAGATTGTAACACAAAGGAAATGTCTTGTCTGAAGATATAAATTTCCAAATTAATGGCATATAGATGGGCTTAAAGCCATCAGAATATATGCAATCATCTAAGGCATGAGTGGAGAATAAAAAGACTCAGGACTGAGGCCAGAGCATCTCAGGCATTAGAAGCTGTGGAATAGGAACTGTTAAGGTTGACTAAGAAAGACTGACATCTGAGACATATAAGAGATACACATAAACCAAGAGAAGCTACTATCAAGAAACACAAAAGCTATTAGTTCAAGATGGGGGAGTGACAAACAGTGTTAAACACTGCCGACAATTCTGGTAAGGGACAGATATGTCTATAACAGTCACCATACATTTTTTAAAAAACTATTAAACTAAAAATTTTTTATTTTTCTTAAAGAATGCTGAACTGAGTCTTCTTGTTCACTGAATCAACAGTTCAGGAAAAGATAATGCCTTGAACAAGAAGTTCTTAAAGGAAGCAAGAACTTAGGATTCAATAAAAGGGAAGATCCTACCTAACAGGAATAAAAAATACAAACATTCCACCAAAATGGAGAAGAGAAGGGCAAAAACCAAATAGATATTAATTTGATCTTTTCTCTAGGTCAAAAACCTATGTGCTTGAGGTGGGAGTGAATAGAAGCATGTTAGAAACAATTGCATAGGTTTTTGGGGAAATCTCCAAACAGTGGCAATTGTGTCCTACTAGCCTTTTGGTGTTCTGAGGAAACGTCCTTAGAGTTGGAAGTGGTCATATGAAGGCAAAGGGGTATAAAGCGGAGAAAGTACTTATACTATATAGCCAACCTCCCACTCGCAGTTTCTGGTTCTTCTTGACTTCCATGTGGCATGGAGGATAACCAGAAGATCCCGTGTGCTTCTGGTGGAATTTCAAAGGAAAGCAACTGAGAACCAGTGGGCTTCCCATGAGACCATCATGCTGAAGAATGAGGTAACCCCCAAGCAAGCATTTCTAGATAAACATCTATGCCAAGATCAATTAGAAGATGCAGTTATGATACGGAGGATATCCAGAGTCAGCAAGACCTGAGATGGGAGCAAATATGCCACAGGTGATAAATGGGCTCTCACAATGCCTAAAGCATAGAGCAGAAGTTCTCCAGCTGCAGGCTGCAGGTACTAATGCCAGCAGGATACCCAAAAGAAAGACAGGGAAATAGCCATGCCATTCAGCAAGGACTCAGAGAAAGCATAAGGAACTACATGCAAACCAGCTACAAGTTCATTGTAATGAGGAAGTGTAAATTTCTTCTGCTTTCAGGTTGTTTAGTCAGATGGGCATGGGGATACATTGATATTTAAGAAATAGCCCTGATAACAAGTTTCAACTGTAAAATTGATTGATTATTCATTGTGTGATTATTAAATAATATGCTGTTTACCTGAAATAGACGGCTTTAAATGGGAAAAAACTGTGATAACTTTAGTGGAAAAAAAAATCAAGATTTTATTTTTTCTTAATAAAGAGGATGAAATAAAGAATCTTGCATTTTAACTTTTCTGAGTATGCACAAATCCATGATTGAATGACATGGAAGTCACTGGAGACTTGGCAAGAATTGTAGTATAAAGCACTTGGGCATAGAAACCATGGTAGGGTGGCTTGAAGAGTGAGGAAAGAAAAAGGAAATGGAGCAGCAAGTTAAACGTGGCTGTGATGGGTCAGTAGAATTAGGATAGTTACTCGTGGCTATGAAAGAAAGGATTCCTTTTATATTGGCAAAGAACTGAATAAATTAAAATGTTGAGAGAGATCAAGAAAGTGAGAGAGTGAAAATTCAAGAGAAAAGAAAAAGAAAATTGATGGAGAATGTACAAGAGAAATAGAGTAAAAAAAAAAAAAATACAGAAGCACATCTAACTGATCCCAAGGAGAGAATGACCTTTTTAACCATAATATCAAGGAAAAGAAACTCTAAGGAAATACTAAATGTTGACCATTTATAAGCATCAGAAACCATTTGATACATAATTTAAAAGACAAAATATATATGGCCTTAATACAGTATTTAAAAACTCAACAAAATGATAAGCACATTAACTAAAAAGTGGAACTGGGTACTCTGCTGAGTTTAATCTCAGGTTTAAGCAACTGCCTTCATCACTTGGGGTTGCTTTGCAAGCCCTCTTTGCAGTCAGGCAGTGTAGGTTCGAATTCCAGCAGACACTCACTCGTCCTCTCGTGGCCTCAGTTTTAACATCTCTAAGACAGGGAGAATCATATTGCCCACTTCATAGAGCTATTATGAAAGTCAAGTAAAATCAAGCATATAAAAACTCTTAACACTGAACTATTCTAAAAAAAATATGTTTCTATTGATTTTTTTTAGAGAGAGGAAGGGAGAGAGAGAGAGAAACATCGATGTGAGAGAGAAACATTGATCAGCTGCCTCCTGCATGTCCCCCACTGGGGATCGAGCCTGAAACCCTGGCATGTGCCCTGACCAGGAATCCAACTGGGACCTCTCAGTCCATGGGACAATGCTCAATCCACTGAGCCACACTGGCCGGGCATTAACACTGAACTATTCTAATATGGGTCCAGTGCAATCCTGTTGAGACTCATGGAAAAAGATGAGAACCTTCAGGAATTTCCAGTCCCATCCCTTTACCATGACCTTCATTTTCCACTCGCCAAGAACCATTCACTGCAACCTACCTACACTCAATCATCATAAATTCAATGAACACTTTTTTCTAGACTAACTATAGAGAAGGTATTTGGATGTAGTATAATAGATTCAGTTCTTCAAGTCTAGAAGAAAAAATTTAAAACTACCAAGAACTAAGAGATCATCTAACTGAATCTCTATATTATTTATGTACTAGGAGATACATGCCTGAAGAGTGAAATAATTTCTCTAAGATTCTTTGGCTTTAAGAGGATGGTAGCAGGAAGGTACCTCTGGTACCTGGGAAGGCATTTGCGAGAGACCTTAGCCTATGATCTGAATTTTCCATGATGAGCTCAATTTCAATTATGCAGTAAAGTATACAAATGTCCCCCCAATTTAAATACCTAAGCTACCACCCAGCCAGTGTGGGTCAGTGGATTGAGCATCACTCTATGGACTGGGAGGTCCCGGTTCAATTCCTGGTCAGGGCACATGCTCAGGTTTCGGGCTCGATCCCCAGTAAGGGGTGTGCAGGAGGCCGTGATGGATGTTTCTCTCTCACGTCGATGTTTCTATCTCTCTAAAAAATCAATAAAAATGTATTAAAAAAATAAATACCTAAGCTACCTTTCTCAGTACTTCTCAAATGTGAATGCTGCATGCGATTTCACTGTCAAATACATGTACACCCATGTTCATAGCAGCACTATTTACAATAGCTAAGATCTGGAAACAGCCCAAGTGTCCATCAGTGGATGAATGGATAAAAAAGCTGTGGTACATATACACAATGGAGTACTATGCAGCTGTAAGAAAGAAAGATCTCTTATCCTTTGAGACGACATGGAGGGACCTCGAGAGTATTATCCTAAGCGAAACAAGCCAAGCAGAGAAAGACAAATATCACATGATCTCACTTATTTGTGGAATATAATGAACATAACAGTCTGAGGAACAGGGTAGACCCAGAGATGTGGAAGTAGGGTACAGACTGACAACCCTCAGAAGAGGGGGTGGGGGGGAGGGAAGAGATAAACCACAGAACTTATGCGCATGTATGCATAAGTGATGGACATGGACAACAAAGCTGGGGACAGGGTGGGGGGATGGGGAGGAGGGTGTCAATGGGGCAAAAAGGAGAAACATCTGTAACAAAAATAAATTAATAAAAAAAAATAAAAAAAAAGAAAGAGTGCATGGTGGAGACAGCCTTCCGTCTGACTCAGAACAGCCATGGCCGGTGGAAGGGCATATGGTAGAACAAGGAGTTTATGGTTGCTCTTCCTTAGGAAAAAAAAAAAAAAGATGTACTGCTAAATTCATTTAATCCTCAAGTATTTCTAGTCTTTATACAGAACTAAATAAAAACTGACGGGATAATCCTAATCTCAACTGTAAGGCTTACAGTGAATAAGAGCTACACTTTTTTATTATAGAGTCTTAAAATATGAGTTTTATACAGTCTCCCTATCCCCAGCCCCCAAAAGAAATATCTTAAAAGTGAGTGACCTATGAATTATATCTAAAAAAAAGTGACTATATTTGTAGAAACCTATTCTTTTTCCATTTCCACGCTTACAACTTTCATAAAACAATTAACATGTAGTAATATAGTACTTAGTACTATATTAAATATTTAATACATTCACAAGTACTAATAAAAAGTGCTAATACAGTATTTAGTATTATACTAAGTACTTAGTAATTTCACAAACTTCTAGTTTATAAAGCTATTCCCCAGCTTTACCAATTATTCATGCAAGAACGGTCTTGAGATAACACATAATGCTTATATTCCATGACACACAAAATAGCCTAGATTGACCTCTCTTAACCTAAGAAGGGGATTATGAATCTGAAACTCTCTTCTACACAAAATTTTTAAAAAATAATAAAATATTTCAAAATGAATCAACCAATGACAGCCTTAAAATTATCATTGCAATATTTTCTTTTCTTCATAGGAAGACAAGTTAAATAATTTTTAATCCCTTTGGAAACAAAAGAAAAATCATACCTTCACCAGCTCCTACAATAGGTAAAGATTTATTTTAGGTATTATCAAGGTTACAAAGAAATACATGGTATAGTCTCTATATAGTAGGATAATTTCTACTCTGTAAGAACTTATTGAATATGTACAAGGAGAAAAGTAGCTGTATATTTTTACAAGAAAGATCATTCCGAAACAACTCCTATGGTCAAACAACCATACACCATTGGTTCTTTAGTGCTTCATTTGCGTTCAGCTTGTGACCCAAATGGTAACAACAGCAGAAATAAACCACTCTTTTCCAAAATGGACAAAATACAAACTAGAGGATAAAATGCATGAAATTTATACTTGTAAACTTAGAAGCACATGGGCCCAATTGATTCTCCTCTTCAACTTGCTTTTAGGGAAGCATCTCAGATTTCAAGTGAAACTACCTGTCCTGAGAAATAAAACCACACAAAGAAAAACCAAGGGGAGGTTGTCATTCAGAAGACAAAGATATCAGAGAACATTGGGTCAAGATGGTGCAATCCAGATGCTGAAATGAATCCATCCTGCATATGCATGTACTTCCTAGATGGGCAAGCATACATGTAGCACAATGCGGGTCCTGATTATGGTACCAGAGCTGGGCATGTCTTCTTTGACATAGGCTAGAAAGACATCACAGAGAAGATAAGTGGTAAAGCTGGTTTTGAAAGACGAAAAGGATTAAGTTCCCATAGAGAGAGAAAGGGGCAACTTTGGTTACATGTGCATATTTAGGAATGGAGGAATAGTTGTCCAAAGCAGAGAAGCAGGGAAGAGAAAGGTGAGTGAAGAAGGAGGTGAGCCACCTTAGATTATTGAAGCCTATAATAAAGTTCCAATGTTCTAACAATAAATATGTCTTAGTATCCCCCAAAGTAGATCTGAACCCTTTGGGTAGGTGTGTGTGTACACAAGCACATGAATATACAGATACATACACACGTACACACACACACACACACACACACACACACACACATACACACACACAGATAAATGGGCTTTACTTTTCACATGCTTATGCTAAGCAATGAGGTTTTCATAACCTCTTCTCTTGGACTTCATAAAATTTCACTCATTTGGCTATTATTTGTTAGTTGTCTACTGTCAGTCAAGTACTAGGGCACAGGATAATAGTGATGAGCTACATGTACTACCGCAGGAGTGGGTGGAGTAACACATGCAGATAGACAGGTGATTCAGACATGACCACACTGAGCCACATATGCAAAGATGGGGAGAAAGATTAGGGTTGAGGGGTACAAAAATCAAGAAACAAAAAGAAGACAGAAGGTAACCCTGACATATATCAGGATTATTTCTTCAGTACGATGTCTCACACGAAGCTTTCCAATCCTTTCTGCATTCTAGATGCTTATGTGTATCAAAAGCAGGATGTAAACTGCTTCTGTCTCAGCTTTAGCTTTGGCCAAGACTATTAGTTAAATGGCGGAGGAGATTACCAATGATCTTAGGCATACTGACAGCCTATTTTAAGTGTCTGTTTTAAAAACACTGGGTATCTCACCCTGCCAGGGCTCAGTGGACTGAGCATCCAGGTTTGATTCCTGTTCAGGGCATATGCCCTGGTTGAGGGCTCGATCCCTGGTAGGGGGCGTGCAGGAGGCAGTCAATCAATGTTTCTCCCTCTAATCGATTTTTCTATCTCTTTCTCCCTTCCTCTCTCTCTAAAAATTCAATAAAAACATATTTAAAAAATAATAAAAACATTGTGTTTCTCACTGAATTACCGATGTGGGCAGAGCAGGTTCACCGAGGTGTTATCAGGATACCTGATAGTTAGTGGCTTTAAGTGTGGGCTTGCAGAATTCTGCCATGTAATGGGATGTTGATGGAGAAGTGTTTAGAAAAGAACACGGGATGCATAATAAAATTATTTGACTCCCCATTGTATTCTTCTTACTCTACTAGGTTGGCAATGATTCATGAACACACACATTACTTATAAAAGTGAGCGTCAAAACAATGGTACATTTAAAAAATAGTAAGCATTTCCACTACTCAATATTAACACTTTTTTTTAATTTAAAAAATTTTTGAAGGGGGGGCTACATTCTTTTATTGTAGTATAATATACATAGCATAAAATTTACAATTTTAATTGTTTTTAACTGTACAGTTCTGTGACATTAAGTATATTCACACTGTTGTATAACCATCACCACATCCATCTGCAGAACTTTTTCATCTTCTCCAGCTCAGACTCTTTACCCATAGAACACTGACTCCCCATCCCTTAGCACCAGGGAACTAAATTTTTAAATGTACCCCTTAATTTATTGAGAACCTACCATGTTCAAGGCACTATGCTAGATGCTATACAGTCACTGGTGAACAAAACAAGGATGGTGTCTGCGTTCATAGAGTTTAAATATTTAATGGTAGAGGCACATGTTAAAAGAGAAATAAGCAAATACTAATAAATTCATAAATACAATGGGAGAGAATAATTACAGGGGTGGGCTAATCTGGATTTAAATGTCAGAGACAACCTCTTTGAGGAAGTAATAAACTAAGACCTGAAGGATGGCTGAAAGATGCTAGGCAAAAAATGAATGAAACAGCATTTCAACTGAAGAATTAGCATTTTTTAAATCTTGGATTTTCAAGGCATGAAAGTATCTGTAAGTCTTAAATAGGAAATAGGAAAAAGAAATCAAAATTATCAGGAGCAAACAACCAGAATATCTTTAAAAGAAAGCTGTATTTGCAGGAATTAGGTTAGAAGAGTATTGTCATTGACCAAATTTCATTGTAAATATATTGAAAATCTGTAAAAAAATAAAATTAAACTTTAAACAGCTAAGATGAGGTCAGCATCCTGTGATAAAGACAACCAGGCAGGAAATTTGAAGGACTATTTTTACTTCAAATATTGCTTCTCTGAAATAGTGATACTATGAGGTTGCAAGAATCAGAATATTTATATTAAAAGGCAAAGAAAAGAGAAATTCAAAAGTCTAATGTCTTCAAGAGAACAGAATGAACACTCCAATGCAAATAAAGAAGGAATATATCTATTCCTATTCTTGACATTTTCAGTTCTGGAGGCATAACTGAAGCCCCAGGGTTTCTTAAGGTAGGGATAAAAAAACTCGTGGAAGCATAATCTCAGAATGGCAAGTTTTGGTGATAGGAGGCTGTATTTGCTCAATATTTATAGGATTTTTTTCTCTCAAGCATTCTGCTTTAGGTAGTAGTTGGGTCCAAACCACATACGAAAGAATACCTGGAAGTAACAATTCCTATTTGAGATTTTTATTTGTTTGGGTAATTAAGGTCAACATAAATCTGCTCTGTTTTTCTCCAAAGCACTTATTGCCATCTAATATAATATTCATTTCACTTATTTAGTTTATTTAATGTCTCTTCCAGTAGAATACAAGCTGTCTGAGGGTAAATATTTTAATTATAGTTGTTTACTACTATATGTTCTGAGATTAAAGTAAAACATAACACATGGTGGGTGATCAATAAATATTTATTGACTGAACGAGTGTTGCTAAACCAGCAGAGATTCAACATCTGAATCCATCTCTAGGATACTCTCTATTTTTTCTCTTTAATTAAATATATATACCCTTTATTGAATAACAAGAAAATCGGGACTGTTAATAATTATTTTGAGCAGCTACCAAAAAGGTCAACTCATAAGTTCTGGAAAAGGGTCCTCTTTGTGACAGAGAACTTTGAAATGGATGACAGAGGAGAAAGGCACTCATGAGCTGGGAATGTGTCAGGGAAGGCACCTAGGAGGAAATAATACCTAAGTTCATACATAAAGTTTGAGCAGGCATAGTAAGACAAAGGGGGTGGGGCCTGACGAAGAGCATTCATAGAAAAAAGGAGGTGAGAAAAAGAATTCTGTGAGTTTGAGAAATTCTAAGTCATGCCATGTGGCTGGAGTCCAGACGCAAGAAGGAAATGGTAAGAGATGAGCTGGAGGCTTAAGCGAGAGGTAGAACATGTAAGACCTTGGGTGCTTAGAAGCAAAGGAGATGGGCATTTATCTACAAGTCCATGGGGATTAACGAGTATCATAGTCATGATTTATTTGAAGAAAGACCACACTGGCTACAGTGTGGATAATGTACTAAAGGGCACTTAAAACCAGGACATAATGACTACTTAGGAGGCTGCTCTAATTCAGGTAAGAAATGATAGTGGCCTAAAAATAGTTAGTGCATCTGGAGAAAAAATAGGGGGATCTGAGAGCAACTAAAGAGGTGAAATTAACTCAATAATGATTATATGTGAATAGTAAAGGTTGCTTTCTAATTAAACAGATGCTGATGCCAAGGCAAGAATATTAGAGAAGGAAGAATGCTCCAGAAATACACAGTTGCAACATTTTACTTAGCTCTATTTTTTTTTCTTTTTTTCTTTTTTTTTTTTTTTAAATATATAAACCCTATAGACTGGGTTAGAACTTAACTTTGTAGCCTTAGTTTCTTCATCTGCATAAAGGTTTTAATAACATCTACCATAAAGTTTTATAGCAAGAAACAGGATATGGACAGATGTAATCAAAATATTTGGGGCTGAAATATGGCCTCACCATTTAATAGAAATGAAAATTTAAATCCAACTTACTTGACTGCTATAATCTTCTGTTTTCCTATCTTCCAAAGGAGGATAACAAAAACTAAATAGTTATTTTGGAGAATAAATAATGGAGGCCTCAATAGCACATCTCAAATGTTTAGGAGCTAGTATTACTATTATCTTCACATCTGTGTTAGAAGGAAATGGAATTTTATAAACTAGGCTTTTTATTTAGTGGACCATTTTCTAAACAAGTGAAGGATATGGTTTGGTAGTCTTGGGAAGAACAATGAGCAAATAATGTTGGCAGCGAACTCACGAGGCAAACGAATGAACAGAAGACAATTGGCTAGAACTGAGACTTTCAGCCAACATATAGCAGGAAATACTGTGTCAGGAATTTGTAGTTGGCTAAAAGTTAATTTGTGTTTATGTTCAAGGCAAAGTCTTTGGAGGGATCTACGTGGCAAGGGAAGGGGGTAACAGCACTTGTTAAAATTGAGTGTGATTTCACTCAGGTTCAACAATACAATAGATTATTGGTGGGAGCCAAAGGTCTATTGCTCTTACTACACTCATCCAAAGCAGGGGGTAGAAATGTTTCACTGCATTTTCCTTTTGGAATTTCTACTAAGGATTCTGGTCTGCCCACGGGAGGCTCATGCCCATGGCAGAATCGAAGGGAGGGGAAATAAAAACACTACAAAATATTCAGTATTCTCATTCTACCCAGACTGCGGTCCTAGAGCATGCAAGGGGGAGATTGTGATGAGAATCACAGATTTTCCAGGACAAAGTATGTTTTGGGCTGCAATTGTGTAGGCTGTGGCAACTCACCAGACAGCCAGGAAATTCTGTGGTGGTTTGGGGCCTGGCAGTTCATTGGTGGCTTATAAATGTTCAGAAGGCAAACTTTCTCCTGAGCTTTTAAAACTATGCAGCTTTGACATGCTTCATATGAAACTGCCTAAGTATGGTTATTTAATCTCGTTTTGTAGACTTTTTAAGAACTCACAACCATACTTCTAACCATTAAAAAATTAGTCCCACGTATTCACAATGAAGCTGAGTTTTCTGTGAATGAGGTTTCAGCAATGTTGGAGGGCATAAATCTTTTGAAATGACATGGCCAAATTGTGTGTGTGTGTGTGTGTGTGTGAGAGAGAGAGAGTGTGTGTGTGTGTGTGTGTGTGTGTGTGTGTGAGAGAGAGAGAGAGAGAGAGAGAGAGAGAGAAAGAGAGAGAGAGAGCGAGCGAGCATGTTTAAATGCTGTCTCTACATCTTGTATTCATTATTACAGTAGACACTTTATAGCTCAAGCACATTTGGGAAGCACCAATTTGTTCTCAAAGTTATTATCAACAGATGTTTTATTATTTTGATCACACAAGTCAGTTAAAAGACCTGCTGTATGTGGGGGCAACCAACATAAAATAAAGAATGAAAGAATGTTTCCACCATATGGTTCAGTCTGCATGTGGCTATAAATTGTGCACTCTAGATGTGAACTGGGTTAATATTCAATTTCCTTTCTCAGGATTCCAAGAATGATACACAGCCTTCTAAGATTAATTCATTAACTCAATAGATTTAAAAGGGAACTGATTTCACAGTCAGTGATGCTTTCATCTAATGGCATTATTCTTCTTTCCTTACTGAGCATACATGCAGACTCTAGGTTCAAGTTGAGAAACATCCCTTTGGAAACCAGAGGCAAGAATCCACACATCAGCTGTTCAAATGCTAAGCTTTTCAAACGAAAAATCACCATGCTATGTGGAACAACAGTCAGCCTTGACAATGAGAGACACTGAAACTAGAGCACAAATGGTTCTTTGTGAAATTTTAGATCTGAACCGGTCTCAGCGTAGATTTCTGCTCTACCTCTTTCCAGCGGTGTGACCTTGGATAAGTCACTTTATCATTCAGTGCCTCAGTTTACAAGTAGTATGACAATACTTATTTCAGAGAGTTGCTGTAAATGGTATTACATAAAATAATGCGATAAATTCACAAAGTTCATATTTCAGAATATTTTCCCATATATTTAGGAAAAAAAATTCCCATCTTATTCAGAGGAACAGCCAAGTCTGAATGATGCATAGGCTGTCCAGGCAGGGATGTGCACTGCATTTCAACTTAATTCTCAAGTGTTGACAAAGGGTTTGGCCAGTTCACCTGAGAGCATCCTTGTAGGCTGTGCCAAAGGTGATAGACTGCTCTGAAAAGCATGTGTCATAATGTCTGTCAAAACAACCCAGGCTGAAGACAGCCTGTCCCTAAAGTAACATGCTTGAAGGGTGGTTAAATAACACTGACATGAGTTTAATTTTGAAGCAGCAATAAATAGTCCTCACAAAATATTTTGTCACTTGTATATTTTACATACAATGCCACCCACTAGGAAAGGTTCACTATAATAATCAGACAATGTAAAAGTCTGGGTTTTCATTTTACCATAGCTAAGGGAGTATAAAAGATTGTTTTTCTTTTCTTCAGGCTTATGGCATGGGATAGTTATATGGAACAAGAAGATGCCAAGCTGGGGCACCACTCTGTGATAGTAGATCTCCCTGAAGTAATGACTCTCATTCACATGTTTGTCTCCCCTAGAGCTCCTAAGCTCTCCGAGGGCAGACTCTGTCTCATTCACTACCTATTCACAGCATCTGATTCACTTATCATCTGACGCTTGTTGAATGAACGAGCATGAATTCCAGGCACCATAGTGGGCAGTCAATGCAGATGTGTAGAATGAGAGAAATTCTTAGGAGGGAAAGTAATAACCAGAAGCATTGCCAGAGGAAGGAGACCATGTGGGCAACAACAACAATAATAATAATATTCCACAGGTTAGTGGTGATTCTACAGTAGAGAAGGCTCAGGGAGAAAGTGGATGTT
This sequence comes from Tadarida brasiliensis, assembly GCA_030848825.1. Taxonomy (NCBI): domain Eukaryota; kingdom Metazoa; phylum Chordata; class Mammalia; order Chiroptera; family Molossidae; genus Tadarida; species Tadarida brasiliensis. The sequence continues at coordinate 58,038,723 of CM061268.1, forward strand.
GATTTATTTTTTAAATAATTCAAGGCCTATCACATGAAGAGCATCTAGACAAATAATGACAGTCACTAACTCTTCCACAGTACTTACTGGGGCCAGGCGCTGTTTTAAGTAGTTTATTCCATATTTATAAACTCATTTAGTCCTCACAACAACTCTATGAGGGAGGTTTTATTATCACCTCTATTATACAGATGGGCATACCAAGGCACAGGCAGATTTGCTCACCTTCACAAAGTTAATGAGTGGTAAAGCCACGATTTGACCTCAGGCTATACAACTATACAGTCTACACTTTATAGTTTGCTATACTTTGTAGTTTGGAATACTTTGCTATACTGGTGAAAATAGTTTTGTAGTAATTACTAGAGGAGAATTTAAATCAATGTAAGAAACACCTTTTAAACAGTAATGTTAAAAATTTAGAGAGTTTATAAAGGGTTTCCTCTTATTGAAGGTGTAGGATAAATTTGGGCATGTGTAAATGCTTCTCATGAACCTAAACAATTTATGATAGTTGCATTAAGAAAAGCAAGTTTACATGATTTGGGGTGATTTAAAACCTCTGTTGGGATGAGAGAGTTTTATTTTTATTTCAGCTTAGTTTAAGAAACTAATGACTATGTTTTGATAGTTTTAGTTTGTTTTACCCGACTAGAGTGATTATTTGGATTTCTTTGTTATTAAAACAAAATAGAAAACAAACCAGCAAGAGATAGAAGAAAGGAGAAAGGCTGGAAGTTAAGGTGTGAGTTTTAGACCAGCCTTTGCTCTGTATTGAGTGACTGGGGAATTTCTGTAAATACTTTCTGGGCTTCATTTTCTTATTTACGAAATGAGGAGTGCCATGTTTTCTTTTCCTATTTCACAGGGTAGTTTGAACACTAAAATATCTGAAAAATATTTTAAAAATAATGAATATTGAAATATGAGCTGTATTATAAGATATACATTATATCAACTGGATGAAACAATACTGCACGAATAGTAGAACTAACAACCTCACCAATTTTAGCTTCAGAAAACATAGATATGTTTTCAGGAGGAACATTTCAAAAATACATTTGGAACATTGCTTAAACCAGATTCCTTTTCTTGAATTAGAAGAATGCTAAGTATGTAAGATGTAATGTCATTTCCCCCTCGAGTTAGGGTAACATTACCAAGCTTTGAGTCAAGTTTAAGCAAATAATCATTAAGAAATAATCACGAAAAGAAATAAAGGCATCTCTATCCAACTACTGTCTCTGTGTTTTTCTTAAAGGTGCTTTTAGCCTTCCAACGCTAACCTAAGATATTTTGCCATTTGTCATATTATTCCCTTTTGATAAATGTATAAGCTGTAAGGGCAATCTAAATATACCATGGCTGGTCAGAAAGTACATACCGGACTCTAAAAAAGCCTTCCATATTTTTTAGGCTTACTGGTGGTACTGCACAGTAATTGAAGACAGATCAACCAGCTCTGCCACACATTAGTTTTGTGACCATAAATGAATTCCTTAACATCTTTGAACCACAGTTTGCTTATCTATGAAAGAGAGGCTCTAAAACTTAAGTAATAAGCTAGTTGTTAAGCTATACAATAACCACTATAAAATATTTAACATATAAAGCTGAAACTTCAGTAAATGATCCAGACTGATTTAATTACTGTTGCAGCAGCTACTGCTGAGAAATAACACTGAACACTGTGTCCAGCTTACAAAGAAGAGCCTACCTATAAACACATAAATAAACACACATACATGAAAAATATAAAATGTATAACATATAACATAAAACGTATAAAAATTTATACACATATGTACATGTGCATATACAAACCCTATAGGGAGGAAAAACAACCTTTAACCTCTATCTCTTATCCAAAGACTAAATGATTCTTATAGTGATTTTACTAGTGATCTACTAGATTCTTCCAGTCATTAAAAACAGCTAGATGTAAAATGCTGTTTTACAAATAAAAAGGATTAAACCAAGAAACTTTTTAGCCTTTGAGGGCCTTGAACTGTTTAAATGGTAGACATAATGTGAACGCAGATGACAATGAGGAAGCCCTGAGGTGAGGAACAGAATGGATAAGCTCACTCTGACTGGGCACTTGAACAAAGATTTTCACAGGAGGTAATTTAGGAGCTGGGTTTTGAGTAAGAAAGAGCTTGTCAGGCAAAAACAGTAAGAGAGTGAAGAGCAATTTTAGGATCAAAAGATTGGTGATGTGGAATTAAATGAAAGATGACATCATCCTCAATGACAAAATGGATGCTGTTGAATTTATGCTGAATCTATATAGATCCAAGATTTAAAGACTTTACAACAAGGCAATACACCACTGAGGTTCTGATGCCTATGAATATTTTCGTTATCCATGCATTCCTTTTCTCCAAAGGATAGATAATTTGAAAGTTTAAAAATGCATCAAGCTCATCAAGCTAAGTGGATAAAATACAAGTTTTAAACATATTAGTTCTAAGCATTTCTCACATACTGGAAATAACTTTCAGTTCTCCTACTATGCAACTCTATTTTAGGATACAAGTGTTTTTGTTTTTTCCTCCTAGTGTTTTTCCTTTTCCTTTCCCCCCCATTAAAGCAGGTGTTCATTGTAGGGGGTGGTAAGGAGAGGGAGGGTTGAAATCAGAAGCAGCTTGCAAAGATATCTCTGCTTATGTTTCTAAAAACCTAAGCCATTAGGAGAAATTAAAGAGTTTTGGGAGGATAAAAAAGGGAGAAGAAGAGTCTTCTTCAGAGGCTGAGATCTTGGTGAAGGAGGGAATAAGAATGAGGCTTCCCAAATGGGAGATGGGGGGGGGGGAGATTCCCTTGAACTAGAATAAGAAAAGAGAGAGGATAATTTTCAGAGATGAATGATTTTGAGGCATGTCTAAGAAAATGAGGACCAAAGCATTGCCTAAAGTTTCTCATAACCCATTATGTCACTTAGGGTTTGTTTAGTTGCAAGTAACATAAGCCCCAATTCAAACTGGCTAACACCATAAAGGGGATTCATTGTTTACTTTCATATAAGTTCCAAAGGAGTGCCTCAGCAATGGTCTGATTCATGGTCTCATGATATTGCCAAGACTGTTCTTTACCCCATTCATTTATTCTGCCATCTAAAACGCTACTTCAGCCAGGCCGGTGTGGCTCAGTGGACTGAGCATCGTCCCATGGACTGAGAGGTCAGGGTTGGATTCCTGGTCAGGGCACATGCCCAGGTTGTGGGCTTGATTCCCAGTAGGGGGCGTGCAGCAGGCAGACAATTGATGTTTCTCTCTCATGTCGATGTTTCTATCTCTCTCCCTTCCTCTCTCTCTAAAAAATCAATAAAATATATATTAAAAAAATAAAGATAATTAAAATTCTACTTCATTTGAAATCTGCAAGCCTCTATGGTCATAAAATGGCTACAAGCGACTACTGTTCACAGTGTAGTCTTTCTCACTTCATGCCCATGGAAGAGGGTGGGTTTCTGTCTCAGAATTCTAAGAGTCATGGAATTCACTCTGACTGCACTGGATTAGGTTGCATAACCCTGCTGATGGAGGCCAAGGGAGTAGATTATGCTCATTGGTTTAAATAAGTAAGAACCCACCCCTGGAGTTCAGAATCACCTTAGCTTCCACCAAAGCACACGGGTCACGAGGGTGAAGGTAACCATCTGAAATGAAATCTGAGCAGAGTAGCAAAGTGGAAGGGGTGAAAACCACGAAATGAGTAGAGAACAAATGAATGCCTACTACACTGGAAAGGTATAGCAGAAACTGACAGACTAGAAGGGGCAACTCAGAGGGGGCCACGGGTGTTGCAGCAGTAACTTAGGAGGAGACAGGACCAAACAATGTGTAGGTTGTCTTGTCACTGTGTAGGGACACAGAACTGTGGGATAATTCTGCAGATGGTTGAAGTAGTTAGGGAGAAAAGCGCTAAGACTGAGGTTACATTTGCTGTCAGTTGGACAGCTGAGCTATAGAAAAACATATCTTTATCAATCATGGCTTGTTCAGGTACTAGGGACAAAATCCCCAGCTTTGACCATTTCTCAAGACCTAATATTTAGTGACTCGGGTATGATTGCTGGGCCTTATCCTGCATTACTCCTTGGTTCTTTATGTTCCAATAGTCTCAGGATCCAGTACCTCCACCATGATCCAGAACTCACAGGACACCCCTAAATTAGAGCTTTTCTTGTCAAACCTCTTTGACCATCCACAACTTCTTAAGTCATGGATGATCAAAGAGGTTTGACAAGAAAAAGTGTTTTGCAGTGTTAACTGTTGGACTCAGATGTCAGAAAAAAAAATCAACTGTTAGAAAAATAAGTCATGGAAAGAGATCTACTCCAACTAGGATATTCAACTTGGGAATGGTAAAGTTTTGTCATTTCTCTGCAAGTCTTTTTATTGTATATTTTGTCTAAAAGCTGTTAGTTTTAGAAGTACCATTATGCTTGTAATAATCAAGGGCATGTCAAAGAAAGGTGTGGGTAATAGTGTAACAAGAAATGTACACAAGAAAATATATGCCAGTGTACATGATGCAAAGGGACTAAAGCTCAGACTAATAAACCGGAAGGGCACTTGTTAATACAGAGGGTTTGTGAGGTGAGAGAAGGAAGATAACTCAGCTGGGAGCTTATAAAGAAAAATGGAGAAGGTTAGAGTCAGCAGCTGAATTTCAGCAAAATGCATTTTGTGCCGATTCATCTAAATCAGCTCTTTGAGGTATGTTTACTAGGCACTCCTTAATCCTGAGACTTTGATGCTTACAAGTAAAGAAAAGATAGATTAATGACCCCCCAAATGTCTGCAGACTATATTTCTAACAGTTGATTTTTTTTTTCTGACATCTGGGTCCAACGTTTAACACTTTTCACATGTGCAAAGATTATTGGTTCCCAAATCAGAAAGGTTTCTAAACAGTAGAGACCTAAATTCATAGACCTATCACTGGCCATTCTCTTTACTTGCCACTCTTATTTTTTATTGCTCTTTTATTTCTGGGAGTTGGAACACAGTAATGGGTTACTTTAAAGGAGATGGGATGTGTAAGCTTTGGGATATTAAGGTTTACTGCAACCTGCCAACACTATTCTACTGGAGAGCTTTGCTTTATGACCTTACCTTCATGGTGAGAGACATGATTAGAATTTAGAAAGCTAGAGAATCAAAGCAAGGCAACTTTTATTTTGAGAACCTAGGACATGACTTAGCAACTTCAGCATAGTTAAAATACAACACCAAGATACAATGGTATAAGTCCGCTTGCTGGCAAGTTACAATGCTTGATTTGAACTTATTAGGCTAGGGAGAATTTCAGGGAAGGCTCATGAAGTCATTAGAAAGACAGTAGTGTCTGGTTGGGTCTTTAGGACAGTTGTAACAGAAAAGAGATGCCTTCAGTTCCCTCTCTTTCTTATTTTGTTTCTCTGGCTCTCCAAGAGGAGTACTCTGATCGGCTCATCTTGGCTCAGGTGACATCCTCTGAACTGTGCATCAGATCACTAAGAAATGTTTTTAAAATAAAGATTTCCCATGCTCTAACCCCCAAGGTTCTAATACACTTGGTATGGGGCAGGGCTCAGGATCAGTGTTAGTTTTTACTAGCTCACCAGGTAAACCCCATGAGTAGCTTGACCAATCAACTGTATGACCATGGGTAATGTGACTGATGGTATTCCCCAAAACCACGTGGTTGGAATGGGGAGAGGAAAAGTTCCCCCAAAGAAAGAGGATGTTCTTCCTACCAGTTTTCATGCCCAGACAAAACAATAGCTGTTCACAATATTATATGTAGAGATTGGAAATGGTAGGTCATTAGAATAGAATATTTTAAGGAGGTATCAGAGCATCTAAAGCAAATATCATAGCCTAAGCTATTGAAAACAAAATACATTGTAACTGCTTGTCTAGCCTGGAATTACATTATTGTGAACTAACAAAGAGGAAAATGCAGAGCTACAGTAGGACTGGATTATTCTAGAGGAAGCTATACCTTGCAAACTCAAGGGCAGATTCCATCGATATACTCAACATGCTTAAAAAATACATGGACAATTATATAGGTATACATTTTGCAGATTGCTTAATAAGCTTATCATTTAGTACACATATAGCGCCCCCTCCACCCACACACAGTAAGGCAGACACATGCATTTGCCACTTGACCTAGCCCTACAATTATAGCCTGCAGTTATACCAACAGTGACACCTTAAAAAAACACGAGGTCTGGATAAAAGTGTGTGTGTGCATGTATGTGTCTCTCTGTGTGTATACTTTATCATAACTAATAATATTGAGTATCTATGATGTTCCATGAACTCTTTTAGGTATATTATTTTTATTTTTATAGCAATGCTATAAGACAGATATTAGTATTCTATTCATGATGGAGAAAACTTAGGCTTTAATAAGATAAGGAACTTGCTCAAGGTCACACAAGAAGTGGCTGATCCTAGATTCAAAATAAGCTCTGAGTGAGTTCAAAAACTGTGGTTCTTTCCACTGTTTATATAAACCTATGTTAGTTTCATAAATTTTACAATACCTCCCACCAAGCCAATATAACTGTCAAAATTCATACACATTAAATAAATTTTTTGTTTATTTCTAAATATAGACTTATGTTTGGATGGTATCTAGGTACTTTTATACATATACATATGCATATATAAACAATTCAAATATACACTAATAATTAGGTATGTATAAAATTTGGAATTGATTTAAGAAACTTCTCTATTTAAAAATTATTTAACTAAACTAGAATAAGATTGTGCTACAGATGACCATATAAAAACTGAAACCAAATGCAACATCATTGGGACTCTGGCATTTTATTCCTGTTATTATTAATTAAAAATGGCTAAAGAAACTAAAAAAAAAAAAAAATCAGAAATTTAGAAATCTAAAGCCTCTATATTATTTGAAGTAATAGACACTTAATTCCATTTAAATTTAGAAATTTTCATCTTTATGAAAATTGAATAATGTGAGAGAAACAAATTGGGCATGATTTAGACATCCAATGACATTCTAATTAATTTGGTATCTGGATGAATACAGAGAGTACGTCAGTAGACAGCTTTAATGAGTCATTTCTTTTTATTTATTTATTTATTTATTTATTTATTTATTTATTTATTTATTTCTTCTTTATTGATTTTAGAAAGAGAGGAAAGGAGAAGTAGGGAGAGATAGAAACATCAATGAGAGAGAACATCGATTGGCTACCCCTGCGTGCCCTACACTGGGGATTTGGCCCACAACCTGGGCATGTGCCCAGACTGGGAATCGAACCGGTGACCTCGTGCTGCATGGTTCGACGCTCAACCACTGAGCCACACCAGCTGGGCTAATGAGTCATTTCTTACTTGGCAGTTCACAAATACTGTTTTAAAAATTCCCATGTTACTCACCTTATACCCAAAACTTGGTTCATCTATAGGAATTTACAGGGTGCAATAAATCAGTCACTTTTCTCTACTGTATAAATCTGTTCATTTTAGCATGGGTTAAGTAATAAGTAACATAAGTCGATGATTTATATTTGGGAAGATGGCTCAGATCTTCAATTTTTTTTTTTTTAATTGTAAAAGAATATCCTTGACTTGTCAGACAGAACACTCAAATAGTATCACATGGCCATACATTCTGCAGCTGTCAGGAAAGCACTCCAAACGTTCTTTCTTTTTTGGAGGCTGGGGACAGGCGTGGGAGGAGGTGGCAGAGAGTCAGACAGTCTATTCAGTGTCTCTGCTAAATTGTAGTCATGCATGCTGGTCAGGGTTAGGAAGGCATGATGAATCTATTATCCATGCTGGGTCAACTAGCTTCTCTTGATATAAATCATATTGGAGGTACATAACCTATTAACTTCATACATAGATAATAGATAAATCATTCAGAGGCATGGACTTGATATTCAGCTACCTGTGTTAATGTCATAAGAGCCCAGCATATCAGAAAGGCTTGAAATAGCACAGTTGTTCATCTCTGGAGAGGACCAGATTATGTTAATGAAAGGAATTTGTTGGATTATAGTCTAGGCCTCTTTGACTCCTCTGCTGTCTCTGGCATTTTCCCATCCTAAAAAACAGCAGACTCTGTTCTTCTAACATTCTTAACATATTTTAAATCATCTTCTCCTACATCACCACTTCAGAACTTAGCCATTAGTCATATGTCTTAAATGGCATACCTGCACCATCTCCTGAATTCTATGAAGCGTATACTCAATATTGCAGCCATTGTGATCTTTTTGAAACACAAATGTGATTGTCACTTTTCTGCTTAAAACTCTTCAAAGGCTCTCCGTTGTCTTCACGATAAAATTGAAACCCTTCTGTTTGCTAACCAAGGCATCTATGTACTCAGCCCTCTCCATCTCTCTAGCCTGGTCCCTCTGTCTGAGTCCTACCCATAACTCAAAGTGCAGTCACTCTGAACTACGTGCATGTTACTTTTCCATGGGCCCTTGAACATTTCCATCTGCTGTTCCCTGTCTGAGAGGCAGCTTTCTCCACTCCCTTTCCCATAGCTAGCTTCCTCTCATCTTTCATAAGCTAGTTCAGGTGTAATGCCTCAGGGAAGTACTCCATTCTGGGCCAGGTATCCTCAGCACTCTGTTCTTCTTTATGGTTTCTGCCTACTGACTTCTCTGTGTCCTCTATGAGACTCTAAAATTCTATAAAACAAGAACTGTGACCAGTGACTTTGTTCACTAAGTGCTCAACAGACAAAGGTACATAAAACATTTGTGGGATTCACCATATGTAGCAAGTGGCCAATGACGTAGAGGAGTAGTCATCAACTTGTCCTCGAATTGCCCAGTGGCTTTCCCTTTTGTTTTTATGTCATCAGGGTAATAAAAAGAACACTATAATAAAATTCCTTCTATCAAAAATTTATAGGTCATCAGGAAAGACAGATTTTATTCATTATTTAATGTAAGAAGTTTTCTGTTTGTGTTAATTTATGAAAGGGTACCTTACCCAAGAGGGGAAGTCAAGGAAAGCTTCTTGGAGGAAATGACACTTGAACTTAATTCTGAGAGCAGTCTAACTCAGTAGCAATGAGCTTAGGTTCTAGCGTCTATTGGGCATGGAGCTGAATCCTAGCTTCATTCCTTACTAACACTAGCACTTTTGACAAGTGATTTAATTTCTGAGCCTCAGTGTCCTAATATAAGAGGGATTTAGCAATATTCACCTTATAGGGGTGTTACAAAATGTCATGAGTGTGATGAGTTTGTTACTAGATTAAATGTTATAGAGATTAGGAAAAGTGTAAGCTATAAATGTATATAGCAATGACCATAACTTCTTCATCATTGGATGTCTGACATCTAATAAAGTAACTGGAAAAAAAAAAAAAAGAGAGAGAGAGGAAAAGCTGGTATAAAATAAGTTATTGCTAGATTAATGTAAATTGTTCATTGAGACTTGGAAGCTATGTTTTTAATAAGCTTCCTCAGTGATTCTGACAAATAACACTTGTGAGAACTACCATGTTAACACAAAGAAAATTTTAACAATAACAGCTATGCAAGCTGTTCTGATTCTTTATATTAACTCATTTAATCATCACAAGGGTCCTAGGAGGTAATTACAATGTCTTCAGCCTCATTTTCAAATATGGAAACTGAGACACAGAAAAATTAAGTATTCAGCTCCAAGTAACTCAACCAGTAAGTGATAGATCCAGGATTCAAAAGCAGACCATGAATCTCTACTTCACTGTACTTGCAAAGGTAGGGCACAGGCACAATCCATTTGTGAGCCAAATAGTCACTGAGTATATACTACATTCCAGACACAGTTGGAGGTGAGTTAAATATATATATTCAAATATATGTTTGAATTATGTAGGGATAGATCTTAACATTGTGAACAATAAATAAATATATAATACACATTTCAGATATTGGTAAATGCAATGGAAAGTAAAGCTATGGAAAGAAAAAAATGTGATTGGGATGCTAATACTAATTTAAATGGGGTGCAGAGGGGAGATTTTTTGAGGAGGAGACATTTGAGTAGATATTTAAATAATGAAAAGACCAAGTCATAAAAAGATCAGAGGAGAGATTTTTCCATGAAGATAGAATAATCTACAGAAAGGCCTAGAAGTGGGAAAAGCTTGGCTTTTTTGAGGAATGCTAAGAAATTCAGTGTGGCTAGAATAAAATATATTCAAGGAGTTGGTGGTTTGTGATGGCATCATGTTGGAGAGAGAAGTATGGGTCATATTGTATAAGGCCTGTAGGTGATGATGATGAGTGTACTAATCACCTCTTGGAGGGTTTTAAGAATAAAAGTGGTATGATCTGGTTTATATGTTTTAAAAGATTACTCTGGCTACTTTGAGGAGAAAAGTGGTCCAGGCATGGGTTGATATTGGTTTGGACCAGGATTCAGCAGAGCAGGTGGTAAGTTGTGATTGATTTTGAAATATATTTTTATAGTTATACCAGTAGGGCTTGCTCTGGATGCTGAGGGAAAACATGCAATTAAGCAAGATGCCTAGATGATTTTTTTGGCCTGAATAACAAAATAAAAAATAAAAATAAATGACAGGACTAATTAGTTAAGATGAAGAATATTAGGCTAGAAGCAGCTTTGGCCCTGAGGGTAGGGAGTGCAGGGAAATCATAAATTATATCGGGAACACACCAAAGATGCCAACTGGACAGTTAGCTGTCCACATTTGGAGTATAGGGGAGGTCACCAGCTTTGGGAATGACCAGCTGGTAGCTGGTATGGAAAGTCATGGATCTGTATGAGATCACCTGGGGAATGAGGAGAAATGAATGAAGTCTGTGCACTGGATTTCTAGAATGCTCAACATTTAGAGTTGGAGCCAGCAAGGAGACTGAAAAAGAGTACTGATGAGGTAGTGAGTAAACAGGAGAGTGTTTTGTCCTAGAAGCCAAGAAATGAACACCTCTGAGGAAGGAAGCAGTGACTGCGGCATCAAATGCTGCTGAGAAATCAGTCAGAGCTGAGAACTGATACTTTATTGAGCAATATGGAACCTGGTGTGACTTTGATAGAGATGACTTTAGAACTATTGTGGGAATGCAAACATGAAATAGGTTAAAATAAGAAAATGAAGTAATAAAGTAGAGTTAATAAAAATAGACAATTTTCCTAGTTATTTGGTAAAGCAAAATAGAATAAGAAGGTAGTAATAGGAGGGAAACTTCGGGTCAAGGGACTGTATTATTTTTTAAGATGAGAGATATTCTATCATGTCTGTATTAAATTTCTCCAGGAAAAAGTGAGAGAGAAACTGATATTCAAGGCAAGAGAAGAGAAAAATGCAGAGGCAAAGTCTTTAAATGAACGAGAAGTTAGAGAGTCTATGTCACAAGTGAAGAGTTGACCTTGGAAATGAGCAGGAAAAAGTCCTTCCTTGCAACAAGGAGAGTACACCTAGCAGACCAGGTGGTAGGAAAGTGAGGTGGTTTTCATCTGAGTGTGTGCATTTTCCCTAGGACATATGAAGAGAGGTCAACAGGTGAGCCTAAAGATGAGGGAGGGGCGTTAGAGATCTGAGGAGTGCAAGTAAGATGTGAAATTGTTTTCCTAGGTTATAAGAAAGTAATTTTTCTAAAGAAATGTATAAAAATTGCTAAGATGTTTTGAGGGTCCATTTGAAATCAATATTATAATTTTAAAGTGAGACGAGTAAGCATTTCTGCAGCCAGATTCAGTTGCCCAGGTGCTGGCATGGAGTAAGCAGGAAGGTGTTGGTTTAATCATGGTAGATTAACCAGAGATGAGGTTTTGTTGGACGAACACACAAAAAGAGAGAGGATAAAAAATGTTGAGTGTATAAGAATTGGAATATATGCTAAGTTAGGAGGAAAGGGAGGGCATAACGAAGGGTGAAACCTGAAGGGAAATGGTGGAACCAATGATTCGAGGTCCCAGTGGGGTTGCAGAATTTTTGGAGTTGGGGTATTAGAATAAATGGTAAACATAAAGAGGAGATGTTCAGAGAAGATGCTGCTTAACATAGACGTTTTGGGAGAGGGGTGCAATGAATGGCAATGGCAAAATTTAGAGTATAACCGGAATCCCTAGGGCAGGGAGAGAGGGAGATGAGAGGACATGCTAGACCATGAAGGAAATAAGTGTCAGAACCCAGGCTACAACACACAATAGTCAGACTCCTCCTAAATATTGTACTTCACAGCAACATTAGCTTGTAATTGTTTTTTAACCTATAAAACCAGGGTAACTAAATGGTTGTATATTCAAGATGTTTATTCGTGTGGAGTATGGGGAGAGAGAAGGGTTGGTCTCATGAGTTTGAGATCTGTGCAAATGTAGCCCTGTGTGTAGAAGGTCCCATGCTTGTTTTTTGTTTTTGTTTCAAACTATAAGAGAAAGAAAGTCACAGAGATAGAAGTGAGCCATAGAAGAAATGGGCTGAGAATCAAGTTACAGAAAAAGAAGGGCCCTTGGAGCTTAGTGGGTGGTGGGGGGAGAGAGAGAGAGAGACGGATGTATATGCCTTGAGAGATGAAAGAGGGAGGAAAGGTTTGGAAGTGCTGAGGGTGGGGTGGGGAGAGTCTCTTGGGAAAGAAGGGGGTGGGGAAAGGCACAAGCATGCTCCACAGAGAGAGCCACCCACACTCTGTTTAATCTCTGCTGTTCCCATCTTTTAATTCTTATTGTTTTTTAAACCAGGGTACCACATTTTCATTTTGTACTGTGCCCCACAAATTATATAGCCAATTCTGGAGAGAAAATCAGTAATTTAGAAGGAGAAATGTGTTCTTCCATTCTCTTTTGGGCAAATTTTCCATAAGCTTCGTTTTTCTCCATTTAGCATGCCATTAAAATTTTATCAGAGTTCATAATGTATGTTTTAAAATACTCATCTGTCAAACACTTAACTTTCAATGTAAATTTCCTTTTAAAACCATTTGCACTCAATAAAAATTAGACAGAATGATAAATTCCTTGACTCAGGGAAGTGAAAAATCAAAAGAAAAAATAAATTTAAGTGTAAGCCTAGAATATAAATTCATACTTGAAAGATAGCTTAGTAGAAATATACTTTCATTTTTATTTCTTATTATAAATGTAATATATTTTTTATGGAACATTTAGGAAATAAATATAAATAAAATGATGTAACAGGAAAATCATCCAAAAAATCTTCAACAAGAGTTAACCACTCAACATTTTGGTGTGTACCCTTTTGATACTGTTGTAATGAACCTAGTTATTAATAGCTGGGAAGGAGCAAAGGGAAGGCAAAGTTTTATAGCATGCCATTTGTGCAGCTTTGCTAAAAAGCTGCACTTTAGACACATGCCCAGTAAAGTCTGGGAGAAATAGGGAAGGTACTTGCCTGTCAGTCACAGCTGGGAACAGGTCATTGGCCAGAGTAGGCGTGGCCACAGCAAGCACAGGAAGATTTGAGATACATAAACTCAGAAACAAAGGTGTTCTCTCTCTTGCTCTTCCTCTCTTGCCTATTGGTTTGCGCTCTTGACCTGTGGAGCTCTCACACGCTTGCATTCGCCCATGTGATCCACAGCCATGTGGACCCCACACACAAAGAACTAATATACTGTAACTAGTCTGATGCTGTGCCAGACCCAGCTCCACCATGGAACGGAAACTTTGGATAAGGCTTTGCTTCCAGCTCTACTTAATCCCCAGCTGCACCTCTTCCAGGACTGGATTAAGGGATATGGGACTTTGCAAACCCAGGGATGTAATTCCATGCAAATAAAAGTCATTTATTCTTGCATGCGAGTCTCAGAAAATTCTCTTTCTTGCGATATTATAAGGACCCGACCCCCAGCACTATGTGGGGAAAGGGATCCCCCACTTCCACCAGTGGATATCCCACTTCCACCGATAACACTTCTAGGCTTTATGTATATATTTATAAATGTATATTTTATATGTATACCTTTGTGTTTATTGGATCATATTTTAAACACCATTTTAAAACTTAATTTTTAATTTAATAATATATTTAATAATATGGTCTACTTACATCTCTATCCTTAAAATTAAATACTGAAAAATACTATTACAATATAATTTAATATGACTTTCTATTTATATGGACATATAATGTATTATTCAACACTTGTCTTTCTAATGCTTCACTATTATAAATAATAGAAATATAAACATTCTTTGTGTATTTGTATAATTCAATAAGTACAATTTTAGGTTAAAAAAGTGTGCCCATTTTAATGCTTTTGATACATTGTTCCAAATTGTTCATTTTTAATTGCACCAATTTCCATGCCCACTAAATGGCAGTAAAAATTGACCTTCCTTTTACATTTTTTTTGCCAATCAGGCAGATAAAAAGTTTAGCATCATTGTTTTCTTTGTTTATTAATAAGATTAAACAGGTTTCTGTTTGTTATCAGCCCTTTCTTTTTTAAATTTTTTTTTCTTTTTTCTTTATTGATTTTAGAAAGAGAGGAAGGAAGAAGGAGAGAGAGATAGAAACATCGATGAGAGAGAACATCGATTGGCCGTCTCCTGCATGTCTCCTACTGGGGATTTTGCCCACAACCTAGGCATGTACCCTGACCAGGAATCGAACCGGCGACCTCCTGGTGCATGGGTCGATGCTCAATCACTGAACCACACTGGCCTGGCTCAGCCCTTTCTTTTTTTATGAATATCTTGTTAATGCCTTTTGGTCATATTTTTTTGTAGATGGTCTTTGCCCTTTCTCTTACTGATTTGTAAAATATCTTTACATACTAGGGTTGTGTTGCACAGAATTTCTCTAATTTGTCAAAGACTTGCCAAGCCCCTAACAGTATATTTTCAGAGATCTGCAGAGTTGCTGTGGTTTTCTCTACAGGGATGCTTCTAAAATCCATCACTTGTGTTTTTTTTAAACTTACAAATGTATGGTGATGGTAGTTAAAAAGACAGTGTTAATATCACATAAATAAAAAATATTTTTACTGTATCTAAAATGTATGGCAAAACATTAATAATGAAAACATAGGAAAAAACACTGCACTAGTTCACTGAACATTTCTCTTTCCTATTTGTTTCTCCAAATCCTGGCAATGCAATCTATATACTGAGTGTTCTGGTTATTTGGTCTGCTTGTCCCCAGGCCTTCCACTGTAAGAATTTTATTAATATCCACATTGTGAGCCCGGTTGGAAACTTCCAGGGTATAACATACAACTGTGTAATTTTGCAAGACAGCCTTTTAGGATGCAGAATGTGAAAAGCAAGATTGGGGCTTCAGATTATTGGATTTTTCTTACCCTCTCCAAAGTAATTTCTTCAAATTCATATTCAATTTCTGTCCCATTGACCTGTAAATAGGAAAAAAGAAAGATAACGATTAAATACATACTGAGGTAGAGACAGCTTCATTTTAAATAACATTTGGGGGTTAAGTTTCATTCTGGCTATGAGTAAACCACACTTTCTTGATGTGTGATTGTATATTTTTATCTAAATAAAATATAATCCAAGCTATTTTAAAATATAAGACTGAGACTCTATCAAAAAAAAATCAAAGCTTATTGAATCCCTTAGAATATTGCAATATTTGGGGGAGAGAGAACAATAAAAAACATGCATTGTGAATTTATAAAGAATAAAACATATAGCAGAATGTTACAGTTATAAGGGAAATTTTTTCCTAATATATTTTAAAATTTCTACAAATGAACACTAATATATGACCTTAAAAATTGGTTTTAAGGGTAGCACAAAGGCATGTCACTTTTTGATGTAAAAAAATATCATTAAGAATGACCATGTCACATAAGAAATGCCTTCTCTTTATTGGCTTAAGCTCAAGTAATCCATCCCTATTATCTTCTCGTTATATTTATTAGAAAGCCTGGGATCATGTGACCATGCCCATGTACTTCAGTTGAATAATCCAACAAATATTCAATTCCCATTCTTATCTATCAGAGTCCTTCTGAGCCAGGCAAAACTTCTGAGCAAAAACATTCTTGAATTGCGAGTTTCTTTTTTCTTATATGTGTCTCGGCAACATCAGTAGCATTTAGGGGTCAATAACAAAGACTAATTTTTAGCTATAAAACCATCATTGTTGTAGAGTTCAAACTTCAATTGACTTTCCCCTCTTTAGAAGAACTTAAACATAGTGTTTGAGAGTTCTGTGGAGGCAAGGATTAATAGTCTAACAGAGTCTGGCAAGAAAAAAATTGATGGAAAAAAAAAAGAGTGAATGAATGAATGGCTGAACTAAGTGCTTCATTCACTTATCTGACTTAAAAACAAAGATATTTGTGACTTCTCTTCTTTAGTGAATTGGGATGTAGTAACATCAACTGAAGGTGTAATTATAACTATAATCAGCAAATACGAAGACTCACAATAGACTTTATTTATGTGTGTCCACCAGCCACTTAGAGCATGTTTTTGATTTTCTAATTACATGAGCTAATTGGTGAATCACATTTTATTGTTTTACCACATTACCAAACAGCCCTAAACCAAATTTGATTTTCTGGGCTTCAGCAACTTAATGACTCATAAAGAGGACTTGATGAGGTTAGAAAGCGTTAGCAGCTCTACGGAGGATTTTGTTCTTCACGTGTAAAAATGTAAGACAAAACTCAAATCCCCTGCATGTGTGTGTTTTCATATTAATTCTTTTTGTTTGTTTTTATAACTTTGTTGAATTAATAGAGGGAAGGCAGAAAGAGAAGGCTGAATGAAAGTGGTATGTTTTAATTCTCTCAGCAGGGCTCTTTAAAGTTTTTCTTTGTTTCAATGTCTCTCTAGAGTGAAGCCCCTCACATTGTTGAAGTGCAGCAAACTAGGAAGGAGTAAATGACTTCAAAGAGAAGAAAACAGCTTCTGATATTACACTCTAAAGGCTCACAGTGAAAGAAATTCCGTTAGCTAGTGCTTAAAAGAGAAATACATTTCAGTGGCACATATTTCATAGTTGAGGTCTACAAAAATCTTTGCTTAACATTTCCATTGTTTTTAAAAAATTTTAAATATATTTTTATTGACTTTTAAAGAGAGGGGAAGGTAGAGGGAGAGAGAGATAGAAACATTGATGAGAGAGAAACGTTGATTGGCTGCCTCCTCCAGGTCCCCCACTGGGTATCCAGCCTACAACCCTGGCACATGCCCTGACTGGGAATTGAACTGGGACGTCTTAGTGCATAGGTCGATGCTCAACCACTGAGCTACACTAGCTGGGCTACATTTGTATGATCATACATATTGACTTTTAGATCCTAGAAGCATTAGATATAAATATCCTAATTGTTGTTCAGATGTTTCCTGGTCAGCTCAATGAACTATTACAGGTTTGTGCAGTATTTACTTCATGGGTCTTCTAGTTTTCAACACAAGAAAGCAACATCATTTGCCTAATTGAATAGTATTCAGGATGTTTTCATATGAAGGGGCAAAGCCATCTGGGTTCAGATGTAACCTTGCTTTTTTAAAAAAAAAAAAGCATCCACAACAACAGAATTTAGTAAAATTATAAAGATGTGAAAGGTTTTCAGCATAGGTAAAGCAATAGTTCAACCTTTAATTGAGGGACATTTAAAACATGTTATCATAAGAGCCAGTGTGGGAGTTCAGGAAGACATTTAAGAGGTCCTAATGTCCTTTCTCTCATTACTAGGAGAGCATGATCTATGTTCTGCCTAAGGATCCCTAAGACAAGAATTCTACAACCTTCCTAGGCAAAGACTTTGGAGGAAAAAATAAGATAGAAAGAAGAACTAAGAATACCTCCATTTAAGACATTAATAAAAATTTAGTGACTCTTCAAATGAGTACACCAATTTAATATTCTTTAAGTATGCTTCCACATTTATGTAAAGCAGTGGTTGCTTATTAAATGGTAAAGAACCGAGAGGTATGAACAGTAATTCCTCCTCACCATAATTTTGTGTATTCTCAACAAAACAAAAGAACCTCCATCATCATCTGGGGATTTTACAATTTAGTGTCTGAATTTGTTTGGTGGTCTTACTCTACTCCTCCTCAGTCTATCAATTTATGCATTTCAATTCACAAAGTTCTCTTCCTAAAAAGAGTTCTACCAAATACATTTTTTTTTTTTTTTTTGCTATTCTTGACCAGTAATATTTCCCCTGGTATTTAAGTACTAGTAATGTTTAACGCCCCCTACAGTGTGGGGACTCGACAGTTGTACAGTTAGGGTTTCTGTTGCCCGAGCTCTGTCCATGACCATCACTTACAGTCTCCTCTCCACCTTAGGACCAAAACAGTGCGAAGCTGGCAGTTCTGTGGACATGGAGGGTCAATAAAGTAGATGGAATTTCCCAGTTTTCAAAAATCTGTTTTTCTTCAAATACATGCTTTTTCTGAACCTAATGGTTCTGTGGTGACAGCTGGTAGGTTTCTATGGTGGCCAGGAAATCAAATTAATGCCACACATTGTCCTGTGCTGTTCTGGGCATGTAGCCTTCCTGGCATCATAGGGAAGTAAAGACAAGAGAATGACCCACTCAAATTCAAACTTGGTATTTTAAGTTTTAATTTCATCAACTTTGTGGATGCATCACACGATTTTTCCTCTCTGACAGCCTTTAGTCAATTTCACTGCCCCTTTTTTTCCTTTTGCACTATAGTAACCACTATAATTGATAATATAATATGATTGAGTTGCATTTCTATCTCCTGAAAAAATGTTTTTCATCAATAACATGTGAATTATTCCATATTTTAGTGCTCTTTAATTGGACTCTTACGTAACAATTTCTCTAAATTTTTGTTCTTTGCCACATTTGTAATTTTATTAAAGCTAATAGCATATTAAAATCTGAGATGAATGGATTTTCATACATCCCCATATCACATATTGTTGTAACAAGTGCTAAAACAGGAATATCAAGCTTCTTAAGACTAAAAACAATTCCACTCAATGAACAATTATTGAGCGTAAATGATGTGTTACATGGTACGACAGGGACTGAGAGAATAAAGATTTTAAGATATGATCCCTATTTTAAGAAACATACAGTTCTCAAAGAGGCACCAAACACAAACCTATTAAGGCCTCAGAGAAGTGTGGTATCCAATGTGTAAAATAAAGAGGTGGACTAGACCCCCATGTTTCCACATGTAAGATATATACAGGTATATTTGCTATTTGTTGTATATAGTAAGTCCTCATTAATGTCTTATAGAAAGCAAAAGGACATACAACAAAATCAATTTTGCCATAGGCTAACTGGTATAAACAAGAGCTAATACCATCTCATCAATGTTATAACAAAACGATGTTGAATGAAATGACATTATTTGAAGACCTTCTGTACATAGATTTAATTCCTTAGTAGTACATGATAAGTAATGTATTAACTTTGCCCTTTATTATAAGTAATGATGATATAATAAACACAACTTGTCTCTGAATCAGTTCTAGCTACTTACTCTGTAGCATCTTTGCCATAAACATTTTCATGGCACAATTAGTTGGCCATAAGGTATTTGTTTCCGTAAAAATGACAAAATAACTGGCTGACAGTTTGGGGTGTTTTTTGTTTGTTTATTTGGATTCATTTTTCCATTGAGGAATCAATCAACCAAGTTTGGCAGATTTAATGTATTTAAGCCAGGTGTCAGTTTGGTTTCATTTCTCCGTTGAGGAAGTTCTTGCAGCTACACCCATAAATCTTAGCTCTGCCAATGGTCTATATAGTGATAAGTAGGTATGGTGGTAGTTGTGGTTCTAAAATAGTTAGCATTTCTTCCAAATGATGATGATTTGTCCCAAGAGTTGGTTTCTTATTTTGAAATACACGTTGGGAGAAGAAAGAGAGGTCAAAGGCCCTCTTTGAGGGTGCAGATTTAGCTGAGCCCACATTTCTCATAGAATAAGAAAAGTACTTAGAAACAATCCACAAAATAAAATTAGTTATTTGAGCAGTTTTGCCATGAAACTACACACATTTTAAATAAAGTCGCTTTAATTTTGTTATTCATTTTTTCACATTTCATTATGTCCTTTTATTTGTTGTAATTTCATCTTTTTTTTTCCCAACAGAAAAATTGCCTTATGGCCATTAGTTATGGGGCAAAAATGCTTGTGGCAAAGATGTCTACAGCAAAGATGCTTCTGGTGAAAATACTGGACATACTCTAAATGTCACAATCTTACTATACTATAAAGTTACTATTGGACTCTGGGAGGAATGTGATGATCATGGAGACTAGGGGATCTGGTTTCCATGGCCTCTTGCCACTCCCAGAGCAAGACAGGGCCCATGTCACTGTGCTTCATCTATGGCTACAGCATATGCCACAGTGTCTAGCACTCAGATGCACAGCAACTATATGAGTGAGGAAATAGAAAAATCAAATAATCAAAAAAGAAGATTTGTTGCATGGGTAAAAGTTGATGCTCTCAAAGAAGACCCTGTTTCCAGTAGGGATGCATTTCCTACAGGGTTCAGGCCTTGCAGCACTCCAAGCTTAGGTATCTTCACTTCTGAGATCAGATCAGCTCTTCTCAGGTGCTCTTACTGCACAGAGTCACAGCCATCATCAAATGGACCAGCAACTCTACACACACACACACACACACACACACACACACACACATTTGCATTTCTCTTACTTAGTATCTTGCCAGTATGTATCCTTTCTTATTGGAGGACCTTTTACAACAAACACGTCAGGATATTTCAGGCCCCTTACACTTGAATCTCCTCTGTATACTCTTATGCTCAGTAGGTAAGAACATAGGTTCCAGAGGGGGGAAAAAAAAGACACAGATTTGAATCTTAGTCCCAATATTTATGAGATGTTCAAATGTAGGGAATTTCCTTAATTTCTCAAAACCTTAATTTTCTCATATGTAGACTGGTACTAACAAGTACTTCCTTCATATAGTCATTGTGAGGATTAAATTAGATAATTTCTATGTGAAACATTTAGCACCCATCTTCAAGTGATACAGAAATTTTAGCTATAATACCACACAATTCTCTTCATGAAATTGTTTGGAGGAATAAATGAGATTACACGTTATGAACTGCCCGGTATATAGTAGGTCTTTAACATTGAGAGAAATTACAATTAGTTCTGGATTACCAATCTGCAAGGGCCACAGATTTATTTGATCAAATATGGAATGCTTGCTAATTTCCTCAACAATGTAAAATATCTCTTAATAAGCAAACAAACTTTCTTTACTCTACAAAATCTACTAAAAACCTTTCCTAACTCAAACACTTCTTTCCTGAACCCATCTAAAATATACTGCCTCGAGGATAGGAATCATCTTGGCTTTCTCCCCCAGATCAGGTCAGTGTAGCCTTCACTCAGAGTATTACTCCAATTGGATTTCCTCCTAGTCTTCTCTTCACTCCCTCCTGCATTTTCTTGTAAACATTCTCTAATCAATATTGACCACTAAGTTGTTCTACTATTGACCTCGCCTCCCTAAAGCTGCTCGTATTGCATTCTTTCCTTCATCATTTCATGAGGACAAAGTTTCTATGATACTCATGTTTGCTCCATGGTAGCTTTGGCACCGTGCCTCATTCATAGCAGATCTCCAGAAGAATCTCTAGAAACAAGTCACCTGAGAACTCCAAACATCGAATTATCATTAAACTCTTTTCCATCTTCAAGTAAGTTAGGCAGCCCTTAACCACTGCTCTCTTTTCCTATGAAATAAGGCTTGAATTAACCCCTCCATCTCAGGAAATTTTTTTTGTTACATGCATTGCTAATTTATAATTTAAATAATGAATTAAAACATTAATCTAACCTTTATTGAGCACCTACCATGTGTTAGGTAGAATGACAAACCCTGGAGAAACAAAGATGAGTGAGATACAGCTCTTGCCCTCAAATACTCAGTCTTGTAGAGGGACACAAATGAATGGAAACATGTGACAAAGTGGTATGGGTGCTGTGACAGATGTCTGTAGATGAGAGTAACTACAGAGGTGACACAGAGGAGGTGATTTCACCTAGATGGAGTCAGAAAAGGCTTCATAGAGAAGGTGGCATGAACTGTATGTTTTCATGGGCAGGTGCTCATCAGAATGGGTTGGAAAGAGAGAGGAGGACCAAGGCAGAGGGAGCAGCGTTAACTACTTCTGCAGTGTGCTCTGCTGAAGAGACCACTGGGCTTCGCATCAGAAGACCTGTATTACAGTCTTCATTCCGTGGTTTGACATGCTGGTAACCTTGGGCAGGGCATAGTGTTTTAATTTTTTTAAATTGATTTTTTTAGAGAGAAAGGAAGGAAAAGAGAGATAGAAACATCGATGTGAGAAACATCAATCGGCTGCCTCCTGCATGCTCCCTACTGGGGATCGAGCCCATGTACCCCGACTGGGAATCGAACCAGGACCTCTCAGTACATGGGTGGAAGCTCAATCACTGAGCCACACCAGCTGGGCTGGTGCTTTAATTTTTTATGCAGACAGATGATTTTTGAGGTCCCTCACAGTTCTGATCTTCTAGCATCAGAGTTTTCTTTCTGTTTAAATCACATTTACTTTGTTTGTCACTGAAATTAAGGTGCACCTGCCCAACTTTTATTATGGATTTTTCTATTAATCTCTGTTCCAAAGATCTCAATCAGCAATCCACAATCCTACCAACTGGTAACTCTCTAAAGTCCACGTATGTCTGCCATGTCTCTTCTCCTTAATCTGTGAAGTTACCCATCAGGGAGGAAACTAACCAGAAGTATCACCCCCTCCCATTGGCTCCACACAAGGCCATCACCAGCAGTCTCATCAACATCTATTCTTCAAAGATCTCAAGGTCCGGGGAAATACAAGGTAGTTTTTTCTCTTTTAAAGAGAGAAAAAAAAAAAAAGCTAAGGGAGTTTGCTCTACTGTAATCCAAAAGAAAGAATAACTTGAGAAAGCCGATGTTCATTATCTCCATCTTTTCATCACATGTAGGTTTAAATGCCTTCAGTGAATGGATGAAAAACAATCAGGTGCTGAAAAAATTAAAGTCCACCAACCAGCATGGCAGCTCTAATCAGGACAAGAGCATCATTAGGCAATGTCTGGGGTTTCAGCACACAACTAAGCTGTGCAGCACTTTCTCTTACTAACTAATGCCCCTTCCCTCAGACTGCCTCCACTGCCTAAAACTGTGCCCTCTTTTCATATGAAGAGCAGTTGTCACAGAGAAATGAAAAGCTTAGTTTCTGGAATCCAAAAGGCCTGGATTCCAATGCCAGTTCTGTCACTTACAAGCTATTAGGATTATTTCTGTAATAGATTAGGAGGTGAGAAAATGGCAGTGGAGTGAATGGAAGATACACAGATGATCTCCCAGGACCAAACGGGAATTACAACTAAAATAAAGACAAATCGTCGGGAAAAAGCAACAGAAAAGCAGCGGGAGAGGCCCATACAACCAGGGACACTGAATGAGCCTGGTAGGATCTGCAGAGGCGTGTGAGGGTGGCAGGCTGGGAGCCCACGGACAGCAGCGGCCTTAGCTGTGAGCAGCACGGCGCCCACCCTCGGGGTTGAAAGCTCAAGCTGCGACACAGCGCAGAGGGCCGGGACAGAGCGCTGAATAGCCACAGCCACTCACCTGGGGCTCTGGCAGAGGGAGGGCGGACTGGACTGGAACTCTGTGGGGACACCTGGGATTTGGAGGGCGCTCAGAGTTTGTGCTGAGCTGCGGCCACAAAGGACGATGGTGGCCACCCTGCTCCTTCCTGGTTACATAGAACAGCAGCCAAGTTTGCTCCTTCCTGGAGCTGTGGCAGCCCCTCCCTCGGAGATTCCCAGGTGAGGCAAAGAAATGCAAATTGAGGCTCATTAACAACCAGCATCGGCCCCACCCTCGGGAAATCCTCTTACACTATAAACACCTGAGGGAGTTTCTCATTCAACTGAGATCCTAAGGCTTTTCAAGTAACTGAAGCTAATAGCCTCTAGGCAAAAAGCTAGAGCATAACTGAACCTTTCCTGAGCTTGCAAATCTACCCAGGAAAGTGAGACTTGACAGTGGTGTTTAAGGAGGGCCCTCCATGCTCATCCAAACCTAGTAGAGGGAGCCACAAATAACAGAACACCAACACCCACAGGGAAAATTTGGCAGGCTCCAAAACCCACTGAGAGAACAAAAATGGTGAAACAAAGAAACAGATCCCAAATGAAAGAACAAGAGAACTCTACCAAAGATGAGATAAATGCAGTTAAGCAAATTATCAGAGGTAAAGTTCAGAGCCATGATCTTGAGGAAACTAAACAGCATGAGTAAGGACATCAACACCATGAAAACCAACCAAGTGGAAATAAAGAATGACATAGCAGAAATAAAGAACACATTGGAAGGACAGACCAGCAGAGTAGAGGAAGCAGAGGACCGGCTCAGTGAATTAGAAGACAGAGTAGAAAAAATCAATCAGAAAACCAAAAGGAAAAAACAATTAAAAAACAGGAAGATAGCTTAAGAGAACTGTGGGACAACTGGAAACGTAATAACATTTGCATCATTGGAGTCCCCGAAGAAGAAGAAAATGAGCAAGGTTTAGAGAATATATTTGAAGAAATAGTGACAGAAAACTTTCCTAACCTGGTGAAGGAAGAAGGCATTCAAGTTCAAGAAGCACAGAGAGCACCAAGTAAGAAGAACCCAAACAGGCCCACACCAAGACACATAATAATTAAAATGCCAAAAATTAAAGACAAAGAGAGAATCCTAAAGGCAGCAAGAGATAAGCAACAGGTTACCTACGAAGGAACCCCCATAAGGCTATCAGCTGACTTCTCAACACAAACACTATAGGCCAGAAGGGAATGGCATGAAGTAATCAAGGTCATGAAAAACAAGGATCTGAATCCAAGACTACTCTATCCAGCAAGGCTATCATTCAAAATAGAAGGTCAAATAAAGAGCTTCCCAGACAAAAAAAAAGGCTAAGGGAATATATTAGCACCAAACCAGCACTGCAAGAAATGTTAAAAGGACTGCTGTAATTAGTAGAAGAAATAGGAAGAAAAATATAACCACACTGAACAAAAATGGCAATAAATAAGTACATATCAATAATCACCTTAAATGTAAATGGATTGAATGCTCCGATAAAAAGACACAGAGTAGCTGACTGGATAAGAAAGCATGATTCACATATATGTTGTCTATAAGAGACCCACCTCACAACAAAAGACTCACATAGGTTGAAAGTAAAGGGATGGAAAAAATCTTCCAAGCAAACGGAATGGAAAAGAAAGCTGGGGTAGCAATACTCATATCTGATAAATTAGATTTCAAATTGAAGACCATAACTAGAGACAAAGAAGGCCACTACATAATATTGAAAGTGTCTATCCAACAGGAAGATATAACCTTGGTAAACATATATGCACCCAATATAGGAGCACCAAAATATATTAAAAATCTTCTGGAGGACTTCAAAGGAGAAATTGACCGCAATACAATCATAGCAGGGGTCTTCAACGCCCCACTGACAACACTGGAGAGATCATCTAGACAAAAAATTTACAAGGAAACAGAAATTCTAAATGAAGCACTAGATCAAATGGATTTAATAGATATATACAGAGAATTACACCCCAAAACTACAGAATTCACATTCTTCTCAAGTGCACATGGGACATTCTCAAAGATGGACCATATGTTAGGGCACAAACTAAGTCTCTACAAGTTCAAGAAGATTGTAATAGATTATACACACTTGTATAAGTGTCAGTATTGTTCATTTAAACACTTAGAATTATGCAAAAGATTTTCTGTGTTTAAGCTTTGTAAAGCACCTGTTTTAATCTAAGCTATTCATCTGATTATTTTTATATTATTCAATTATAATAACACTGGTTTAAAAATGCAGTTTTATAAGAAGCTAATCATAGTATTTCTTACTCTCAACAAACACTCCCAAACTATAAAAATAATTATTGACATCCTCAGTTAAGATTCTAATTTTTGAAAGAGCACTATTCCTATTATTCAACTAAATGTGTTATATAAGTAAACCCTGATTTCAATTTACAACTTCTAATCTTAATTATTCAAATTTCTGAGCTCAGTGAACTGCTAAATCATAGCTCCAACTAAATAAAGAAAAATAATCAGTATTCTATAATCTGTTCCATTCTTAAACAATTTTCTTCTGATTTTGTTATTTTCTCTGCCTTTGTTATTGAGACTTTATAACACACAGAAAAGTGGGCCTAGAAAAATGATCATAGACAATTACTATTGTGTGTGTGTTTTCATTTAATTATAAAACAGTTTTTTAAATTAAGTAGCTTTTTACCAGTAAATTTGTAATAATTTTATTTTATTTTTTGTATTTCTGCCAAGAGAAATCAAGGAAAATAGCTTAGGGTTCTTAAATGTACAAAAAGAAAGTCATTTCATATATGCAAAGTTGTCTTGATTAAAGGCTTCTGTAATGAGGAAAAAATACAGTCACTTAATAAGTTCAGAACTGGATTTGCCTCTGATTTGGAAAGGGCCCATTTCTTCCCAGCTTTGCTCCCTTGCTTTACGCCATATGCTGGATGGTGTAGTAACAGGTGGTTTTATTGCTTTCACTTGGCTCCAGCCTGAGACAGACTGCTTTGTTCTTTGGGTTTAAATATTCCATAAGTTTGAACATGCTCTTTGAGAGAAGAAAATGGTGTTAAGAACACAATTAAAATTCGTGGTTGTAAAGGCATCACAGTACACCAAGTTTTTGTCCTAGCAAGCCCCTCTCACCCCACCACTCCCATATCCAAACCACTTGATCAACTGCAAGCAAAATGTCCAAAGAAATTAAGAACTCAAATCACATGGCTAAAGATATAGAGAAAGAAATAACCAAATGAGCACTGAACCATTAAATGAGACTTCACAAATATGATAATAAAAGCAGATAGCCAAGAGTATTTTCACTTCACTTGGGTATAATACAACTATAGTATTAGACAGAATAGCAATGTCATCTATTTCTTCATCCTCAACTTCTCTCCTCAAACCCCTGCAATCTTGCTTGTGTTCCAGCACCATAAAAAACTCTTATGAATCAACAAAAGCTTTCCCACATTTGAACACAATGATCTTCTCCTTGATTCACCCTGCTTTTCATGCAGCATTTGACACTCTTGCCAGATATGAATATTCACCAAGGTCTGCCCCTGTTGTTATACAATATTTATCCGAGTTTTCATCTCATCCAACTTCTATTTTCTAAGTAAATGCTCTAGTATCACTCCAGTCTCAGTAACTCTAAAACAGAAATAATCATCTCGCCTAATTATAACCATCATTTGCTCCAGCCTACTGTATATGCTTATTAAGGGAATCCTATTTTTCATGTACATTCTTCGCATTTGTTATGAAAACCCAACATCCTATTTCAAGTCCTTATGATTACTTTCTTAAGATCATTAATATAATTTCTTAAAAATATTTCTGCCTCAATTGTTTTTCAATATAAGTCTATTTTTTGAGATTTTTCTTCCTAAAAAGCAATGTTTTCACCATGCAATTTTGCTGCTCAATTAGCTTTGAATGATTTTTCTTTATCCTTAAAGAACATTCCAGTTCTTCCACCTGCTGTCCTCATCCTACCTTTGTAGCTACCGACCCTACTTCTTATCTTCTAAAATATTTTCTAGCCATGTAACTGTGCTGAACTTATATATAAAGAACCTTCTTTCTTTGGTGTCTTTATGAATGCCATATACTCTACCCTAAATGTCTTTATTTAATCTATGCTTATTAAAGTCCTAATTAATTTAGAGAAAATATTTTGGAATGCCTAGACTGTCCCAAGTGCTATGTTAGGTCCTAGGAATGCTGTAGTAAACAACACAAAGCCCTGCCCTCATGGAGCCAGATTCTATTAGGGGAAGTAAGAAGCTTCCATTCCTGTCAGCCCAAGGCTGTCTATTCAGTAAAGTCAAAAACTGTTTTCTTCTCAGTCCTTGAAAATCATCTCTCTATTGTCTATAATTCTCCCCTAAAGCTAATAATAATTATTACTGCTGCCTCTGCTGCTTTCTGTTAAGAATCTCTACACACCAGGCACTATCATAAACTGATTTAATAATTACAATAATCCTGAGAGCTAGACATTTTAACATTGATTTTACTATTGAGGAAGCCAAGTTTCTAAGTTAAACAAACTCCCCAAGGTTACACAGCTGTAAACAACATGAAACTAGGATTATCTTTTTCATCCTTCTCATCACTTAGTGGTGGGAAGGATGTGCTCAATACAACATTTTCCACTTTATTTTCACGGTTGACACTATTACAAATCTCCGCATTTTCACCCCCTTTGCCCACCTCCCCTACCCTTGACCTCCCTTCCCTCTGGCCATCATCACACTGTTGTCTGTGTCTCTGGGCTATGTATATATGTTCTTTGGCTAATCCCTTCACCTTCTTTCATCCAGCCCCTCCCCAAATCCCCTCTGACAGCTGTCAGTCTGTTCCATGTAGCCATGCCTCGGTTTCGATTTTGTTCATCAGTTTATTTTGTTCATTAGATTCCACCGATAAGTGAGAGCTTAAGGTATTTGTCTTTCATTGACTGGCTTATTTTATAATAATCTCAATAAAAATTTGTTGAACAAAATTAAAGAATGAGAGTCGGTAAGGTGAGTGAAAGAAATGGCAGTATTTAGTGTTTTAATTAAGGAAAGTCTGATGTTAAAGCACTAATCGTTCCTCCTGGTCATTCACAGCACAGTCACTCTCTTACTACACAGTTGTCTTCCTCAGGGTCCAGCTCCTTAACTTTCACCTTACCTTTCCTGAAATACTGTCCTCCTGCTCAGATGAGCTACTATCTTTTACCTATTTTTTCTCCGTGTTACCTATCCTAATAATATAATAATAAATACTCATAGCAGCCATTTAAAAATACTTATTGAAGAAATAAATCCATTGAAGCTTATATTAAAGCATTCTTATTTGCTATAAATCTTTAAAATCCCTTTGTACTCAAAAGTCCTTGCCATTGTCAGTTTCCAAAGGAGTGCACTGCCTTAATTTCTCTGATCATTTTACTTCGAACCTTGCTAACAATAAGCTGTCTCCCTTTTCATCTGACTATAGGTCACCCTTTCAGCAGCCTTCAAGATCAATCCATCAATCAACAAATTTTTATTGAGTGATTATCCCCACCTTCTTTGCTAACTCCTGTGATCTCTTTTCATCTGATTTAAAAAGCACATCACTATCTTGACAATTTTGGAAAAGAGAGACAGTGCCCCATCACCCTGCTAATTCATCTGCTCTTTCATCAAGATCACATGAAGACATTCTTAAAGTTCTGTGTGATTCTGGAAAAATGCTTTGGGCTACTTATTACAAAAAAGGTAAGCTCAATCTTTCTGGATAAGATGCTAAGGAAAAGCATTCTGCTGCTTTATTTTATTTCACCTTTCTCAAAGTACCTTAGGATCATGACAGGGAGTTAATTACTAATGTTGTTTCTATCCCCCCCACCCCCCCAACCACCTCACCTCACCACTGATATAATCTGGAGACTGTAAAGTCTCAAGTTGTTTATATGTAACTTCTTTCAGATTATGCTAACAATAGTATTAATAATTTACATATTATTTTTACATACATTATTGTATTTGCTACTTATAAGCATCCTATATGGGTAGATATTACTATTCTCTCAATTTTATAGATGAACCAACAGCTCAGAGATGGTAGATGATTTGTTCAAAATTGTTCAGCCAGCAATGCAGGTGTTTTGATGTGAATCTAGATCTTCTGGACCCTGAACCTAGAGCTGTTCTGACTACATTATGCTGCACAGGCAGATTATCCTCTAAAAGTGAGAGAGAATCTGGTTGAATCATATGAAATTGCTGACTTACAAAACAGTAAAATTCCACATGGTTCAATCTGATCGTAAAAAAACAATTTAGCATGGTGGTTAGGAGCTGAGATTCCGGAGTTAGGCTGTTGGGGTTCACAACACGCTTCTACCACTCTCTGGTTAGAGAACTTTGGGTGAGTTACTTAACCTCTCTGAGCTTTGGTACCTGTATTTACAAAATGGATAGCAATTATACTTATCTCACTGGGTTGTATAAGGCTTGAATAACAATTTTAAAAGATCTTGTGTTTAGCACCTTAAAATATTTACTCAAAAATATTTACTACAATTATTTTAAAGTTTTTCCTAGGTCTGCCAGTGGTATATTTAAATTCTGACTATTCACCTTTCTAAAGAGAAAGCATAGTGCCTATGTGTGTGTGTGTGTGTGTGTGTGTGTGTGTGAGAGAGAGAGAGAGAGAGAGTGTTGGTTGGTAGTGAGGGACAATAGGTGGGGATATCAATGGCTATTGTTTGTTTGTTGTTGTTGCTGTTTTGTTAATCCTCACCCAGGGATTTTTTTTTTTTTTAATCCTCACCCGAGGACACTTTTGCATTCATGTTCAGGTAGAGCAGGAGTGAGAGAGGGAGGAAGAGAGAGAAATATCGATGTGAGAGAGACACATAGAGTGGTCACCACCCACACGACCCCAACCGGGGGTGGGGGGACAAACTGCAACCGAGGTACGTGCCCTTAGCGGGAACCAAACACGGGTCTCCCTGGACAGCAGGCTGACGCTCTAACCGCTGAGCCAAACCGGCCAGGGCAAGGGATATTTTTTAATTGATTTTTTAGATAAAGTGGAAGGGAGGGAGGGAGAGAGAGAGAAAGAAACATCCACAAGAGAGAAACACATTCATTGGTTGCCTCCTGCATGACTCTGACCAGGGCCAGGAATCAAACCTGCAACCCAGGTATGTGCCCTTGATCAGAATCAACCTGAGACCCTTTGGTCCACAGGCAATGGGCAACACTGTAACCACAGAGCCAAAATGGCCAGGGCAATAGCTATTGTTTATAGAAGATTTTATAAAAATCAACACACACACACACACACACACACACACGATAAGTTATGCTCAGTATCCCCACAGAGGACTTTAGTTACCCTATTTTCTACTGTTAGACTCAATTAACTTAAATCAGATAGAAGTCTATAGTGATAAAAATATAAACAATGTATTTTCAAAGAAAAATTTTGAAGCTCAAATTTCTACATCTATATTGCTGCTTTTCAGACTAGATATCCTGGAGTTTAGAAGGGGTTATGCATACTGAATTTATGGCTATGACAACAGCTGTCACTACAGGGAGCTCTGGACTATGAATTGGATACATCAAATCTCTCCATCTCTGGACATTGTCTGCCAGCCCCCCGGGCTTTTAAGTGTTCTGCCACAGTGCCACCTGGGAAGCTGAGAGGATACACTCCAAACAGTGCATGATTATCCAAAGGTCACTGATGCTGCTGGTTTTTGTTTTTGTGTTTATTTTCAAATATCCTCTTGGAACAAGAAGACTCAAAAGGGTACCAGCATAAATCTTCCATTATATTAAATTAAATAAATTCCGTGAACACCTTAAGCATAAGAAACCAATATTAATCAATCAGACAGAAAATCTTGGGTGGAAAGCATCAAGGATCAAAGGCAGTTGGTAGGGCTGGGAGAAGATATGGAACAAATTGAAATTATACTTTCATCATACTGTCGCTTTTCCTAATGACCATGCCTAGGATGCCCTTGCTTGCCATGTTTTCCCTGTATGATTCCTATTTATCCTTCTAAAAAACCTGATTCTTCTCTCCTTCAGGCTATCTAATGCTACCATAAACCCTGCCTTTCTTTTCTTAGCCCTTGTACATATACACACATAAACTTGTGTGCACACACACAAGTACATAGGCCAGTATGTGTTAATGCTGTTTCTCTGTGCCGACACAGAACCTATGCAGATCTTTGCCCTGATTGTATAATGTGTTGGCTACCCACACTTTTTCTGAGTTGCCTTTAGACCTGTCTTGCAAAAAATGTTAAAAATAGTTCTCCAGAGGAAAGGAAATTAATATATGTCAGAAAAACTAATCTACATAAAAAAAAGACATCAGAGAATGAATAAGTAAAAAACTTTTTATATTTCTTATTTTTAATTGACAATTGTTTAAAATAGTAATATCAACAATATGTTTGAGTATGTATTTTTATGTTTATATATTTGTGTATATATACGCTTATATATAAGTGAAATGAATGACAGCAATAATACAAGAGATTGAAAAAAGAATTAGGAATATTTTGTTATTATTAAGTACTTATACCACCCATAAAGCAGTATAGTGTTATTTGAGAGTGAATTAAATTAGTAAGTATATAGTGCAAACTCTAAGGCAATAAGTAAAAGACGGAGTAAAATTGACACACTATAAAATGAGAAAAATGGAATTATATAACACATAACAAGGGCAACAAATAGAAACCAGGGAAAATGGAATATATTAATTCAACTATATAATCACCTTTAATGTCAATGGTATAAATGTACCTATTAAAAGACAGAGATTGTCAGAATGGATCAAATAACAAGACCCAACTATATATTGTCTACAAGAAATCCACCATACATATAAAGACACATGTTAATTAAAAGTAAATGGATGGATAAAGACATACCATGCTAACACTAATCAAAAGAAAGTGAGAGTAGCTACCTTAATTTCAGACAGAGCAGACTTCAGAGTGATGGAAATTATTATGGACAATGAAGTACACTACATATTGAAAAAGAGGTCAGTATATCAAGAAGATATAACAACCCTTAGTGTGTATGTGCCTAGTAACAAGAGTATAAAAATACATGAGGCAATATATGTAATTTTGCTACTGTTATGTCTTAGGCAACCCCTGTGAAAGGGTCATTTGACCCCCAAAGGGGTCGCAACCCACAGGTTGAGAACCTCTGGTTTAAAGTATCTTAATTTTTTCCTTGAGATTTCTTTCAGAGCTGAAAGAGAAACCTACATAGCATTTAATGCATATATAAGAAAAAAAGGAACTACAATCAATAATCTAAGTTTCCACCTTTGCAAACTAAAAAATGAAAAGCATATTAAATCCAAAGTAAGCAGAAGAAAATAAGTAAAACTAGAGCAGAAGTCAATGAAATTGAAAAAAGGAAATCAATAGAGAAAATTAATGAAACCAAAAGACAACTCTTTGAAAAGATCAATGAAATCAATAAGCTTCTAGCCAGGCTAAATAAAAAAAAAAAAAAGAGGTTATACAACATATTAGTATCATAAAGGAAAGACTCCATGAACATTAAAAGAATAATAAAGGAATATTATGAACAACTCATTGCCCCAAAATCTGATAAACTAAATAAAATGAACCATTTCCTTGAAAGGTACAATCTGAAAAAACTCACAAAACAAGAAATAGACATTCTGAATTCACAAAATATCTATTAAAGAAATTGAGAATTAAAAATAGATTTACCATATGACCCAGCAACCCCTCTTCTAGGAATCTACCCCCCAAATTTGAAACCATTTATTCACAAAGATACATGCACCCCTATGTTTACTGCAGCATTGTCATGGTGGCCAACACATGGAAACAACTGAACTGTCCTTCAGTAGATGACTGGAGAAAATGATGTGGTACATATGTACAATGAAATAGTATGCAGCCATAAGGAAAGATGAAATACTGTCATTTGTGACAACATGGATGGATCTTGAGAATATCATGCTAGGCAAAATAAGTCAGAAAAAGTTAAGAACCATATGATTTCATTCATATGTGAGATATAAAACTGAAAGCAACAAATGAACAAACAAGAAAAACAAACAAAAATTCATAGACACAGATAACAGCATGGTGGTTACCAGAGGGAAGGGGGTGGGGGATAGCAAAAGGTAAAGGGGATCAAACATATGGTGATAGAAGAAGATATGACTTTGGGTGGTGAGCACACAGTGTAATATACAGATGATATATCATGGAAATGTACACTTGAAACCTATATAATTGTATTAACCAATGTCACCCCTATAAATTTAATTTAAAAATTGAATCAATAATTATTAACATTCCAAAACAGAAAGCACTAGACTCAGATGGGTTCACTGGTAAATTCTACCATACATTTAAGGAAGAAATTATATCAATACTCTAAAATCCTCTCCAGAAGATAGAAGTGAAGAGAACAATCCCTAAATCATTCTATGAGGCCATTATTATCTTAACCAAAACTAGAAAAATACATAACAAGAAAACTACAGACTAATACCTCTCATGAACATAGATGTGGAAACTCTCAATTGTTATTTATATCTTATCATTGTCATCTTCATTGTACTTTTAATAATTATACTATATTGTAATTATCTATATTTCAATATTCTATCTATATTTCAATATTTCATTAGACTTCAAGGTCGCCACAGGCAAGAATCATGTCTTATTAATCTTTTTATACACAGTACCTAGCAGGTATCTGGCACATAGTAGATATTTAATATATATATGTTAAATTGAACTTTGTCAAACCCGAACCCACCAGGTTGGGAGAAATCCTAGGGGTTCTTAAACCAGCTTCAGGAGCTCACAGAATTCTACATATATTAGGTGAGTATATGCTGCCTATAGACATTGTTCCTGCCTAGATCCCAGTTGAATTTATGGTATCCAAATAAAATAAAAATTATGTATCTTCTGCTAGTTTTTAAATTGAATTATTTGTTTTCTTGGTGTTGAGTTGTATGAATTCTTTGTAAATTTTAGATATTAACTTCTTATCAAATGTATCATTGGCAAATATCTTCTCCCAATTGGTAGCCTGTGTTTTCGTTTTGCTGATGGTTTTCTTTGCTGTGCAAAATGTTTTAGTTTGATGCAGTGCCATTTGTTTATTTGTTCTTTTGTTTCCTTTTCCCAAGGAGACACATCTAAAAAAATATTGCTAAGAGCACTTAGACTTTATTGCCTATGTTTTCTTCTAGGAGGTTTACGGTGTCGGGTTTTACGCTTAAGTCTTTAATTCATTTTGAGTTTATTCTTGTATATGGTGTAAGAAAGTGGTCTAGTTTCATTTTTTTACATGTGTCTGTCCAGTTTTCACAACAATATTTATTGAAGAAACTCTTTTTACCTCATTGTGTATTTTTGCCCCCTTTGTCATAGATTAATTGGCCATACAAACATGATTTTATTTCTAGGCTCTCTATTCTGCTGATCTACTTGTATATTTTTAAGCCAATACCATGCTCTTTTGATTACTAAAGCCGTGTAGTATTGTTTATTATCAGATAGTACAATACCTCCAACTTTGTTCTTCTTTCTCAAGATTGTTTTTGGCTATTTGGGGGTCTTTTGTGGTTCCATATAAGTTTTCAGATTATTTGTTCTAATTCTGTGAAAAATGCCATTGATAATTTATTTATTTATTTATTTTTATTGTTGAAAGTATTACAGATGTCCTTCCTTTTATCCCTATTGACCCCTTCCTTCCTGCTCCCACCCCCTTCCTACTTTCCCCAAACTAATGTCTGTGTCCATTGGTTGTGCATATATACATATAAGTTCTTTGGTTTATCTCTTCCCACCCCCAAATCCCTCTGAGGTTTATCAATCTGTTCCTTACTTCCATGACTCTGGATCTATTTTGATTGGCAGCTTACTTTGTTCATTATATTCCACAAATAAGTGAGATCATGTAGTACTTGTCTTTTTCTGTCGGGCTTATTTCTCTCAGCATAATACTCTCCATGTCCCTTCATGTTGTCTCATTGGTATTTTAATATTGAATTGAATCTTTAGATTGCTTTGGGTAGTACAGACATTTTAACTATTTTAATTCTTCCTACCCATGAAAATAGTATATATTTCCATTTATTTGTATCTTCTTCCATTTCTTTCTTCAATGTATTATAATTTTCCAAGGACAGTTGTTTTTTTTTTTTTCCTTGATTAAATTTATTCCTGGGTATTTTATTTTCTGTTGCAATTTTTTTTCCCTCCAATTTCTATTAATTTATTTTTGGTTACAGATGTTTCTCCTTTTTCCCCCCTAGACCCCCTCCTCTCCATCTCACCCCTCCCCAGCATTGTTGTCTATGTCCATTGGTTATGCATACATGCATATAAGTTCTTCGGTTCATCTCATCCATTGCCCACCCCCGACACCCCTACTCTGAGGTTTGTCAGTCTGAATCATACTTCTTTCTATTTTGTTGCAATTTTAAATGGGATTATTGTCTCAATGCCTCTTTCTGATAGTTTGTAGATATCTATTAAGGGGTTACTATCCAAAATATATAAGGAACTCATATGACTTAACACTAAAAAAAAAAATCCATAAAAATGGTTAGAGGACTTGAGTAGACACTTCTCCAAAGAGGACATACAGATGACCAATAGACATATGAAAAGATGCTCAACATCACTACTCATCAGGGAGATGCAAATTAAAACTATAATGAGATATTATCTCATACCTATCAGAATGGCCATCATAAATCAAAAACAAGTGTTGGTGAGGATACAGAGAAAAAGGAGCTCTTAAGTTTCCCTTTTATATATTAGTGTTATTAACATTTAAATTTTATTAATTTATATATAAGTTAATCTTCTCATATACAAATTAATCTTCAAATATATAAAGTATATATATAATTAATCTTAAA
The DNA here is from genome assembly GCA_030848825.1 of Tadarida brasiliensis. NCBI lineage: Eukaryota > Metazoa > Chordata > Mammalia > Chiroptera > Molossidae > Tadarida > Tadarida brasiliensis. Next base: position 58,075,257 of record CM061268.1, read on the forward strand.
TTGTAGAAATTTTCATCTGAAGTGACAAAATGATAGCATTCTTTCTTACTAAAAATTGGTAAGAACAGAGCTGGTGTGTCCTTATTATATTTATTACCTTTATTATACCTTTCCAGATATCTAGGCTCACAAAAGAAGTCAGATAAAATGCAGTTCCTATTTTCAGAGCATGCATTTGGTTTTAAAGGCCTCTTGAGGGTTGTTTGTCAATTTTCTTTGAAATCGAAGGATTTATAAAGATTCAGAAGCAATGTACTTGTATAGATTTTATCCCTTATCATCACAAGAAATAAAGGAAGCCTCCCTCTTGTTTGAGCTATAAATCAAACCTTACTGAGGACTATTTCACCCAACTGCTGTTATGGAATTTGGGCATTTTAAAACCAAAAGAGGAAATACATTTTACATCAATGAGAAGTCATTTTTTCCTATGTCGAAAAAAGGAAATTTAAAGCTTTAAGGGAAATTTTCCCTTGGTGGTAAGTATGCCTGGTATTGTCATCAGCAGAATCTGCCCATATGAGCATTAACCCAGGTTAAAATAAAAAAAAAAAAAAAAGATGACTGCTTTACACTTCTTGTGTGTTAGAGGCAATGAAGGGCATTTTCTTGGAGGGTTTATGGAAAAGACCTACAGCTCTTTGGACTGCTTAAAACAATTAATTGATGCAATAGGAATGTTCCTTTTTTAATATATATGCTTGATTTAAACATAGGATTAAAAAACAGCAAGTACTCCACATAAGGCAAATTGCCTTGGCAATGTGGCATGTATCCTTTAGAAGAGATCTTTAGAAAAACTAAAATGTAACCACTACTGCCTAAAATCTTTGCAGAATGCCCACAGTTTTCAGCTTTCCCAATATCAAATAGGATACAATTATTGTTGCTGGGTTCCAGCTAACATTCAAATTCATTTTAAATGCAGATTTCTCTCAACTTGCCAATATCCAAATGTGCAAGCGGTCTAATGAGAACAACCCTTTGGACCAAGGATTTATATTAGATCAGGAAAAAGCTTTAGGGATCTTGAGGGAGCTACTTAAACTTAAAAATAAAGCAGTTATATGCTTTATGTGGACATGTTTATGTGGGAGTAGATACACGAGAAAACATTTGAATAATCAATATGCTTGTCCATCTCAAATATGAATTTTAAAAACTTAACAATTTAGAATTTTTCAACCCCTCAATTACAGTTACATTTTTAAAATTTAATTTTTCCCATCACCCTTTATCCCCATGCCCTTTTCCACCTCCATCCATCCCCAAACGCCCGCCATCACCACACTGTAGTCTGTGTCTGTGAATCATGTTTTAATAATAGTATCTCAAAGTGTTCTAACATATACTGTCACTATAAGATAAGCAAAGGTTTTATCCCACTTTAAATATGAAGAGACCGAGGCTTAGAGCGGTTAAGTACCTTGACCAAGTTCAGTGAACAAGTGATGAACTTGGGGCGACTATTCATATTTTTGACTCCTGATTCAGGACTCCTTTTGAAAACTCAAGAACTTCAACTAATTTTCACAAGCTTTGCAAGAAAATGTTTTCCCACTGAGTTAATATTGGAGTACAAACTTAAAAGAAGATTCATTTCTTATAAAAACTGGCTTCAAAATTGCAACCCTAAAGCCACAGCTCTCCCTAAATATTCCCTTCTGCTCCTCCTACTCCTCCAGCAGCAAAGTGTTGGCAAAGAGTTGCTTGGGCTTGCCAAAGAACACCCTTAAAGGAATAGCCCGCTAAGCCAAAAAGCAGTGATTGTTAGGGCGGGGGGAAGAGTGGTCTGTAACCAGCCTTGCATATGCCTGCAATAATCATCCACACCTTAGGATTTTGAAAGATTTTTGGAAGTGTCACTGAATTATGTTTCACTAGTTTCAAGGTTGAACATGGAATAGCAAAGTGTACAGTGAAGCCCATTATACAATAAATCACTCATTCATTCATCCATGTATTTATATATGTCTTGGGTTCCTACTATGTTCTGGGAATGTTGAACATTATAGGTTCAAAAATGGTCAATGCTAATATCTTACTGCTTCAACAACTTTTAAGAATCTTGGAGACCAGTGTGAAAGATAGGTATCACGATTAGGTATGGTTATGATAAAGGTGGAAAGATAGTGCTGTGGGAGTCCACAGAAGATGCACATTGCCCAGACTGTAGTGAAGGGGGTATCAAGAAAAAGGGTTTAAAGGGGGTAGTAATGCTTAAACAATCTTGAAGAATGAAATGATGAATGGAGGAGAGGGGAATATACTCTAGAGGTTTATATTAACATAAAGACAAAGAGAAGGTCACAATGAGAAAGTATCTGATGCACTCCTTAGACTACAGGGAGTTTACCATAACTAGAAATTGTTGTAAAGGTTAAATTTGCAGTTTCTAAATGGAATCTGATTTCATATACTATACTGTTAACACAGTTAAATTTGGATCCAGAAGCCAATGCAAACCACGCATGTATGGCACATAATGTTGCTGAAGCAATCCAGGGTTGCACATTTTTAGACACTTTAATGTTTGTAGAACATAAAAGCAACTGCCTGGCCTTCTCTTGGACAAGATGGGTTATTACTCCTTCAAGAAACTGCATAAAAACATACCTCTTTTCTTAAAAACAACAACAACAACAACAAAAAAACACTTTGGCTAAACTTTCTCAAAGTTAAAGGGCCATTTATGTGGGAACTAGAAAAGCCTGGTTGCTAATGTTACAAATATCCAAAGTCAGAACTTTCTGAAATGCTTCATCACAATATTCATTGCATTTTTGTAAAGAAAAGCCTTAGCTGGAAGAAGTAGCTTACATTAAAAATTTTTTTTACAGGGATCCTGGAAGAGTTAATAAATCATTATTGAAAATTGAATACAGCCTGTTACTTGACTCTATAAAGTGGGTAGAAAGAGTGTGATAGTGGGGAAAAGAACTCTGGACATTTAGTTCAGCTTCACATTCTGGCAGCCAACTCAAGAACAAACTGTAATTTGTGCATAGACCCTTCTGTTAAATCTGCCACTGAAAGTTAAAAAAAAGCATGGAGTAACATCTTGGGATTTCTCTGGGTTACTATAATGAACTAGCCCAATAATACTGTGTGGATATTCTAGAACATAAATGAAGATTTAAAAGGACACAAAAAGTTAGGTTAGTTCTAATTGTGCCATTCAGATACTGTTGATAGACATGAGAGGCTGAGTTTTGGAACATTTGGAATCCTTTTTATTAGTACTTTCCAAGTAGGAAAACTATATAATCCAGAAGACAGGGAAGAGGGAGCATATATCTCCTATTCCTAGGTGAAAAAGGAAGTATGATACAAGGAGAATATATTTTAAGTTAGCAGAAGTGGGTGAGTATTATAAATATGATATTATTCTGCATAACTTTAAAAATCTATACTCTAGATAGTGGTAAGATAATTTAGGGGCTTGCCAAGCAAGAACAAAATCTAAAACACTTCCTGAATAAAACTAAGGACACACATATAAAGAATATATGGGCCTTCTATGTAAGGAGAGATATTCTCTTTGTTCAGAAGAAATTAGAAAAGACAATTTAAAAAGCATTTCCTAGCAATGAAAATGAACACACAACAACACAAAATCTATGGGACGCAGTGAAAGCAGTTCTGAGAGGGAAGTTCATAGCACTGCAGGCCTACCTCAAGAAACAAGAAAATTTTCTAATTGCCTTTCTAACCCTACAACTTAAAGAACTAGAAAGTAAACAAAAAGAAAAATGCAGAGCAAGTAGAAGAAAAGAAATAGTAAACATCAGAGCAGAAATAAATGACATAGAAACTAAAAACAAAAACAACAACAACAAAAAAAACAGTTCAAAAGATCAATGAAACTAAGAGCTGGTTCTTTGAAAAGATAAACAAGATTGATCAACCTTTAGCCAGACTTACCAAGAAACAAAAAGAGAAGACTCAAATAAACAATATCAGAAATGAAAGAGGAGAAGTAACAACTGACACCACAGAAATACAAGGGACCATTAAAACATACTATGAACAATTATACGCCAACAAATTGGACAATCTAGGCAAAATGGACAAATTTCTATAAACACACAGTCTCCCAAAACTGAACCAAAAAGAGATAGAAAACTTGAACAGACCAATAACAACTAAGGAAATTGAAGATGAAATCAAGAAACTCTCAGCAACCAAAAGCCTAGGCCCGGATGGCTTCACGGGGGAGTTTTACCAAACATTCAAAGACGATTTAACATTCATTCTCTTCAAACTATTCCAAAAAATCCAAGAAGAAGGAAGACTTCCAAACTCATTTTATGAGTCCAGCATAATTCTAATTCCAAAACCAGATAAAGATACTACAAAGAAAGAAAACCAAAGGCCAATATCCCTGATGAACATAGATGCCAAAATCCTTAACAAAATATTAGCATATTGGATCCAGCAATACATTAAAAGAAGCATTCACCATGACCAAGTGGGATTCATCCCAGGGATGCAAGGCTGGTACAATATTCGCAAATCAGTAAATGTGATGCACCACATAAACAAAGTGAAAGATAAAAACCACATGATCATATCAATAGATGCTGAAAAAGCATTTGACAAAATCCAGCACCCATTTCTGATAAAAATGTTCAGCAATGTGGGAGTAGAGGGACCACATCTCCACATAATAAAGGCCATATATGAAAAACCTACAGCCAACATCATACTCAATGGGCAAAACTAAAAGCATTTCCCTTAAAAACAGGAACAAGACAAGGATGCCCACTCTTGCCATTCTTATTTAACATAGTACTGGAAGTCTTAGCCACAGCAATTAGACAAGAAGGAAAAATAAAAGGAGTCCAAATTGGAAAGGAGGAAGTGAAACTATCATTATTGCAGATGACATGATATTGTACATAGAAAACCCTAAAGACTCCATCAAAAATCTACTAGAGCTAATAAATGAATTTGGCAAAGCAGCAGGATACAAAATTAACATCAAGAAATCGACGGCATCCTTATACACCACAGAACTCACAGAAAGAGAAACTAAAAAAACAATCCCATTTACCATTGTAGCAAAAAAACAAAACAAAACAAAAAACTAAGATACCTAGGAATAAACTTAGTGAAAGAAATAAAGGACCTGTTCTCATAAAACTACAGGACATTGAAAAAAGAAATAGAGGGAGATATAAAAAAGTAGAAGCATATACCTTGTTCATGGATTGGAAGAATTACAATCATTAAAATTTCCATACTACCCAAAGCAATCTATAGATTCAATACAGTCCCCATCAAAATACCAACAACATATTTTATGGAACTAGAACAAATACTCCAAAAATTTACATGGAACCAAAAAAGACCCCGAATAGCCACAGCAATCTTGAAAAAGAATAACAAAGTAGGAGGGATCACAATACCAGATATCAGTGTATACTACAAAGCCACTGTAATCAAAACAGCCTGATACTGGGACAAGAACAGGCATATAGATCAATGGAACAGAATAGAGAATCCAGAAATTGACCCAAGACTTCATGCTCAATTAATATTTGACAAAAGTGGCAAGTGCATACAATGGAGTAAAGACAATCTCTTTAATAAATGGTGTTGGAAAAATTGGACCGCTACATGCAAAAAAAATTAAGCTAGACCACCAACTTACACCATACACAAGAATAAACTCAAAATGGATAAAAGACTTAAATGTGACTCATGAATCCATAAAAATCCTAGAAGAAAATGTAGGCAACAAAATTTCAAACATCACTTGTAGTACAATTTTCACTGATACAATGCCTAAGGCAAGAGAAACAAAGGAAAAAATGAATACATGGGACTACATCAAACTAAAATCTTCTGCACAGCAAAAGAAACAAGCAACAAAATGGAAAGGGAATCCACTATATGGGAGAGCATAATTGCCAACAATACATCAGATAAGGGGTTGATTTCTAAAATATATAGAGTACTCATACAACTCAACAAAAGGAAGACAGAAATCCCAATTAAAAAATGGGCAGAGGACCTAAATAGACACCTCTCCAAAAAGGACATACAAATGGCCAATAGACATATGAAAAAATGCTCAATGTCACTAATCATCAGAGAGATACAAATTAAAACATTTATGAATTATCACCTCACACCTGCCAGAATGGCTGCCATCAACAAATCATCAAACAACAAGTGCTGGTGAGGATGTAGAGAAAAGGGGACTCTAGTACACTGCTGTTGGGAATGTAGACTGGTGCAGCCACTATGGAAAACAGTATGGTGTTACCTCAAAAAATTAAAAATTGAACTGCCATTTGACCCAGTGATCCTACTTCTAGGAATATATCCTAAGAAGCCTGAAAGACCAATCAGAATGAATATATGTACCCTTATGTTCATAGCAGCACTATTTACAATTGCTAATCTGGAAACAGCCCAAGTATCCATCAATAGATGAGCAGATAAAAAACATGTGTACTATACACAATGGAATACTATGCAGCTCTAAGAAGGAAAGATCTCTTATCCTTTGAGATGACATGGACAGGCCTGGAAAGTATTAGAATAAGCAAAATAAGCCAATCAGAGAAAGACAAATATCACATGATCTCACTTATTTGTGGAATATAATGAACAAAATAAGGTGATGAACAAAATAGACCCAGAGACATAGTAGTAGGGTACAGACTCACAAACCTCAGGAGAAGGGGACCGTGGGGGAGGGAAGAGATAAACCGAAGAAATTATATGCATGTATGTGTAACCAATGGACACAGACAACAATGCTGGGGGGGGGGGATGGGGTGGGATAGGGAGAAGTGTGTCAATAGGGGATAAAGGAGAAACATCTGTAACAAAAATAAATTTTTTTAAAAAAGCATTTCCTTGTATATGAAACTATTGACATCCCAGAGGGCCCCAATAGAAACACTCCTAATCATGACAAATGTAATACATATTGCTATTTAGGTGATGTCTACTCTTCAGAAAATATTTGGGGAAAGAAGCAAATATTCTCATATTAAATCAGAATTGGTCTCACATTACTTCATTGAAATGTTTGCTTTAAAATAATAATTTTATTTCATTAAAGAGTGATTTTTATATCTAATTCTTAAGCAGTTGATAATGAATGTGCATAGAAACTTTTGTATTTAACCAAACTTCTGCTGGTTAGTTAACTAACAAGAATATATTAAACCCCATGGTATGGGGCACTGGTACAGAGAAGCATCTATATGACAACAGCTAGTCAAATAGTCATCCCTGGAGAATAATAGGTAAAAACAAAACTCCAGGCCCCAAACTTTGGCAGGAACTTAGAAGGGGAATACTTGGTACAACTATTTTTTATTTGGATTTAAACAGTGACCTAGGGAGACTAATTCTAGGGAAAAACAACCAACATAATCTCCTAGTGTTAGATTAACCTGGGATTCATAGATACTAAACTAACACATAAGCAGCCCAGAGAAAAGATGCTGGGACAGGAAGTGAACGTTAATGATCAAAACAGGGACTCTTGATCAGATCATGAGGGTAAAATGAATTAACATGTGAAAAGAGTACTTAGAACAGTGGGTGGCATAAAACAAATAATGAATAAATGTTTAATGTTATTTTATAGTGAACCAACCATCCTTCCTCAGAGCAAAGTGAATGAAACTAATTTTGTCTTCTATGGAATTCTCTTCCCTTTTGGATTAAACCCATATGTCTGATTTTATTAAGATTTCACTTTGGAAAGATACATATAGTTTGTCCCGGGTCCTACACTCTACAGAAAATAGTGTACAGTCTCTTACAGATTCTGACCAGTTTAACTGAAATTATGGTCAGAAGTACAATACTATAGACATTTCATAAGAAATGTTTCATTGTGCGCCATTGAAAATAAGAAAACAGAACTCTAGGCAAGGAGGACTTCATGAGAAGTGCTGAGATATGGGAATGACTCTTTAAGAATATGAATGACAATTATGAGACTGATTTGAAGTGTATAAGAAAGATTCCATTGAGGAATAAAGGGGTATAATACTAGGAATAAGCTGCAAAGTATTATTTCAAAGTTATATTATTTCATAGCAAAAGAAGTCCTAAGAGAAAAATTCATAGCATTACATGCCTATCTCAGAAAACAAGAAAAATATCAAATAAACAATGTAACTTTACATATAAAATAACTTGAAAAAGAACAATAAACAAAGCCCAAAGAGAGAAGAAGAAAGGAAATAATAAAGATCAGAGCAGAAATAAACAAAATAGAGTCTAAGAAAACAATACAAAAGGTACAATGAAACCAAGAGCTGGTTCTTTGAAAAGATAAACAGGATTGACAAAACTTAAACCAGACTGATCAATAAAAAAAGAGAGAGAGGACCCAAATAAATAAAATCAGATAAGAGAAGAAATAACAACTGACAAAAGAAACACAAAAGATTGTAAGAAAATATTATAAACAATTATATGTCAACAAATTGGACAATCTAGAAAAATGGATAAATTCCTAGAAACATACAATCTTACAAAACCAAATCAGGAAGAATCAGAAAATCTGAATAGAGAGATTACAACTAATTAAATTGAAAGAGTAATCACAAAACTCCCAACAAACAAAAGTCTTGGACCAATGGCTTCATAGGTGAATTTTACCAAACATTCAAAGAAATAACACATATTCTTCTCAAACTATTCCAAAAAATTCAAGAGGAGGAAAGAAAGACTCCTAAATTCAGTCTATAAGGTCAGCATTATCTTAATTCAAGAAGGCAGATAAAGACACTACAACGAAGAAAATTATAGGCCAATATCCCTAATAAACATAGATGCTGAAATTCCTAACAAAATATTAGCAAACTGGATCCAGCATTACAGTAAAAAGATCATACACCATGATCAAGTGGTATTTATTCAGGGGATACAATTTTGCAAATCACAATATTTGCAAATCAATAAATGTGATATACCACATAAACAAAATGAAGAATAAAAATCACATGATCATATCAATATATGCAGAAAAAGCATTTGATAAAATCCAGAAACAATTTAGATAAAATCTTTCAGCAAAGTGGGAATAGAGATAACATTCCTCAACGTAATAAAGGCCATATACACAAACCCATAGCCAACATCATATTCAATGAGCAAAAGGTAAAAATGTTTCCCTTAAAATCAGAACAAGACAGGGATGTCCACTTTCACCACTTTTATTCAACATATTACTGGAAGTCGTAGCCACAGCAATCAGACAAAAATAAAAAATAAAAGGCAACCAAATTGGAAAAGAAGTAAAACTGTCATTATTTGAAGATGACATGATACTGTCTACAGAGAACCCTAAAGATTCCACCAAAAACTACTAGAACTGATAAATGAATTCCATAAAGTGGCAGGATAAAAAATTAATATTCAGAAATCGGTGGCATTTTAATATACCAATAATGAACTATCAGAAGGGAAACTACGAAAACAATCTCCTTTACAATTGCATTAAAATATATAAAATAACTAGGAATCGATTTAACCAAGGATGTAAAAGGTCTGTGCTCAGAAAATTATAAGACACAGAAGAAATAAATAAAAGAAAAACAAATGGCACATGCCATGTTCATGGACAGGAATAATTAACATCATTAAAATGTCCATACTATCCAAAGCAATCTATAGATCCAACACAATTCCTATTAAGATACCAACGGTATATTTCACATAACTAAAACAAACATTCCAAAAATTTATATGGAACCACAAAAGACCCCAAATAGTCACAGTAATCTTGAGAAAGAAGGACAAAGTTGGAAGTTATCACACTATCTGATACCAAACTATACTACAATGCCATGAAAATCAAAACAACATGGTACTGGCACAAAAACAGACATGTAAATCAATGGAACAGAATAGAGAGCCCAGAAAGAAACCCACACCTTTATGGTCAATTAATATTGACAAAGGAGGCAAAACATATAATGGGCTAAAGATAGCCTATTCAATAAATGGTGTTTGGAAAATCGTAGAGATATGTGCAAATAAATAAATAAATAAAACTAGATCACCTTCTTGCACCACACATAAGAATACATTGAAAATGGATTAAAGACTTAAATGTTAGACTTGAAACCATAAAAATCCTAGAAGAAAATGTAGGCTGTAAAATCTCTGACATTTCTCATAGCGATATTTGTTCTGGATATTTCCTGGGCAAGAAAAACAAAAGAAAAAATAAATATATGGGACAACATCAAACTAAAACATTTTTCACAGCAAAGGAAACCATCAGCAAAATGAAAAGACAACCCACTGAATGGGAAAACATATTTGCCAATTATATATCTGATAAGGGGTTAATATCCAAAATTTACAAAGAACTTATAAAACTCAACCCACCAAAAAACAATCTAATTAAAAAATGGGCAAAGGACCTGAAAAGACACTTCTCCAAAGAAGACATACAGATAGTCAATAGACATATAAAAAGTTGGTCAATGTCACTAATCATCAAAGAAATGCAAATTAAAACCACAATGAGATATCACCTCACACCTATCAGAATGGCTATCATCAATTAATCAACAAACAAGTGCTGGCAAGGATGTGGAGAAAAGGGAATTTTTGTGCACTGTTGGTGGGAATGAAGACTGGTGCAGCCACTTTTGAAAGCAATATAGAGTTTCCTCAAAAAATTAAAAGTTGAACTGCCTTATGACTCACCGATTCCATTTCTGGGAATATATCTGAAGAAACCCGAAACACAGATTCAAAAGAATATATGCACCCCTATGTTCATTGCAGCATTTATTTACAATAGCTGAGATTTGGAAGCAGCCCCAGTGCCCATCAGTAGACGAGTGGATAAAAAAGCTGTGGTACACTTACTTACACAATGGAATACTACTTGGTCATAAAAAGGAGATCTTATCTTTTGAGACAGCATGGATGGAACTGGAGAGTATTATGCTAAGTGAAATCAGCCAGTCAGAGAAAGACAAGTATTATATGATTTCACTTATATGTGGAATCTAATGAACAAAATAAACTAACAAAATAGAAACAGACTCATAGATACAGAGAACAGACTAGCTGTCAGAGGGGAAAAGGGTTGGACGGCTGAGTAAGAAAGGTGAAGGAATTAAACAAACAAACAAACAAACAAAAACCCACAACTCATAGACATACACAGCAGTATAGTGATTACCAGAGGGAAAGGGGGGTAGGTAGAAGAGGTTAAATGTGGGATAAATGGTGATGAAAGATTAGACCTAGGGTGGTGAACACCCAATATACTATACAGGTGATGACTGTATACCTGAAATCTATATAATGTTATCAACCAATGCACCTCAATTTTTTAAAATCTTAAAATTCTCAAAGAAAAGGAAGAACTATAGAAGCAGAATCAACAGGAAATAATGATGTCTGTCAACTCTCATTGTAAACTATAAAAATGAACTATAACCTTCTCAGAATCTCCATGATGCAATTAAGCCCTCTCCTTTTGTTTGTGTATTCCTCTCTATAGCATTTCTATTATAGCATAAAGATGAAAGCAAATGATAACCTACTTCAGCCTAGGGAACTGACTATTATTCTACTTGTAACTCCTTCCTTACCCCAGACCGAGACTAGTGAAGCTTTCTCTTGCACAAGAGAAGCTCTCAAAAAATTATTTTGAGCTATTTATATTTTAAAATGATAAAAAAGGGAATAAAAGTCAACAGGCAAAAATAATAATTTTCCCTACTGCTTTAGGCTAAAATAATTCTAAAATATATTAATAATAGAACACAAAATTTTCAGTGAAGAGAAAATAAATAGACTTTCCTTAGGATTATAACCATGTCTAAAAAGATTGTATCCAGTTTTATTTCCTCCAAGAAACGTAGGCTATCAGAATCAAATTTTGCTGTAGAATATTCCTTTTGCTAAAGAAGAAAAAAAGGCCTAATTATATTCAGAAATGTGTTTGTTGCAGAGATATGGCATATTTTATCAAAATTAAATAGAGTAGATGGCTTTAACAATTCCAAACTTAGCATATAAACTTAGCATATATATTCTAATATAAAGGAATGATGATGGATGTGTATAAATCTTCAAGTGAAGCTGGAAGGGCTCAGTGCATTACACATAAAATTATGCCGAAATGCTGGTACCATTACGATGCATCTATACTAAGCACTGTTTACGCCATGCAGGCTGTTCTATGTTTTTCTATTACTTTCAAATGAAGTCATCCATCTGTAGATAATGAGCACATGGAATATTCATAGGTTAAGAGATAATTTTTTATCACCCCTGGAGAGTTTCTTCCTTTGGGTTTTTTATTACCTGCAGAGCTCAAGTATATAAAAATGGATTAAATATCATTTACCTATTATAGTGATGCCAGAACATACTCCTTAAAACAAACACTAAAAGTATAATAATTCTTACAATAGAAGGTGTGCTTTCAGGAGTGGATCCAGATTTGTGGTGAATCTGAATCTTATATAATTTGGGAAGCTTGCTTTTAAGAAAAATGACACAATTACAAAAACGAAAAACAAAAAAAACCCCAAGATTGCTACAAGATTGCTAAGATCTCTCCTAAGGTTTTAGAAAGGGTTATGGAAATGAATGAACCTGATAGCTTCATTAACTAAAAGGTAAATCCACCTTTGCAAGCATTTTTTAAGGAGGTGGTGGCAGTATATCAAAGGATTTATCTACCTAAAACCAATTTAGAAACTATGAAATAAGCACTGGAATTTCCTTAAGCTATCTTGAAAATCAGTGGTTAATAACATTTCTAACTGGTCATTTATTTTATTGAATTTAACTACTATACTTGATTTCACTTTTTTGGGGGTGGGGGAGAGGTGGATAGTTCCCATCTGAAAGATGCTTTAGGGTTGTGAGCCACAGTGTTATTATTCTTTACTTGTGAGGAGTAGCTGCTCACACAATTTACCAATTCCCTAGGCCTTGTTTCACCAAACATAAATCCCCCAAATAAAAGAACACCTAGTCCTTGAGTCTCAGGTCAGAATTCTCCCATTCCCACCCCCCAGCCCCTTGCCACAATATAAGAAGAATTAATCACCCCCTATCTGACTTTCCACAGCCTTTGTAGCCATCTGAATTACATTACTTTTCTCAGTTTTATTAGTCATCTGTGTATGAACCTGGCTTTGCTAAAATGGGAGCTCCATACAAGCAACAAAATGCCCTATCTTTGAACCTAAAAGGCCTAGCTCATATTGAGGGCTTAATAAATTGTTCATTGAATGAGTGAGTGAATGAATGAATGAATGAATGAATGAATGAATGAATGAATGAATGAATGAATGAATGCCTTCAAGGCAAGCTTCTAGAAAAATAGTTCAAAGATGCCCTAGCTGGTTTGGCTCAGCGGTTAGAGTGTTGGTCCGCGGACCAAAGAGTCGCGGGTTCAATTTTGGTCAAGGGCACATATCTCAGCTGTGGTTCGTTCCCAGCCCTGGTTGGGGTTGTGAGGGAGGCAGCCAGTCGATGTGTCTCTCTCACGTCAATGTTTTTCTCTCTCTCTCTCCCTCCCTCCCACTCTATCTGAAGATAACTAGAAAAATATCCTTGGATGAGGATTAAAAGAAAAAACAAGTTCAAAGAATCGATCAGTAACATCAGCATCATCAGGAAGCTTATTAAAAATGCAATATTTCCATAACTATCGCAAACTATCTGAATCAGAATGTGCATTTTAACAAGATCCTTAGGTGCACAGTAAAGTTTGAGATATATCATGGTTATTATTCCACTATCTTTAAAGAAGGATTACACCAAGAAGAATATAGCTTTATACTTCACAACTACTGTCCTTTCATTTGCTTTTCGTAAGTTTGGCTAAACTGATCATACCCACAAAGGGCAAATGATCCAATGCACTATTATCCTACTTATTCTTTCTTGCCCCTAACAAAATAAAGTAGTAATTTAAAAAGTACAAACTTAGTACAATTGGTGGAAAGAAGGTGATATATTACAAGTACAAACATGAAAGTTGAATTATCAATTCAGATCCAAAACTGGGGTCTTGTTATTTTTTAATAGACAAATACTCAAAAAGCAGTTCACTGGAGATATTGTAGATCAATACTTTTATGCACTGTGAGTTCAAGATGGAAAAGTAACATTGGAAATTAGATAAAATTGGAATTACCCAGATTCCATTCCCAGTCCAGCTTTTTAAAAGTATGTGCCTATGAAATCTCAGATTGAAAGTCAAAGCTCAACTAGTTTTACTTTTAGGAGAGAACCATAACTAGTACATTCAGTCTGTAGCTCTCCTCCTCATTCCCCTTGTTGAGCAGATTACCAACTGTCTGGACTTTTTCCAGCTCAACTGTTAGAGAAAATCATCTTGTTCTATCTTAAGAGTGGCTACCTTTTCAGGCACTTAGGTAATCTATTGAAAAGAGTTATCATATATTATAAATGTGATTAAGTCTGGATAGGTATAAACATATCCATTTGAGGAAGATACATTTCAACACAAGTCTTAAAATAAGAATAGAAAGAGAAATTAAAGATTGCAAAGAATTGTCACCTATGGCAGAAGCTATTAGTCATGTCATGGTGAAGATATAATGACTGTCTTGGAGTTGCTCAGTTCTTCAAGGTGAACTTCAAAAGAATGAAGCAACTTCAAAGGAAATCACAGGAAAAAGAGTATGAATCACAGTAGAGACTGCTGCCCCGGGGAACTAAGCATGCGCCTGCTTTAATCAATACACAAGTCCAAAACAAGACAAAGCTTATTTTTGCTTTTCAAAAATCATACTCTGAATTTTCATTTCAACACAAACTAAATTTGAAATTTCCACATGATTGTAAGTATACTAGCTCTATTGACTTCTATATAATTAAGAATAACTCAGAAATTTAGTAACATATTATCACTGAGTGGAGCTTGTTCCTATTCCTAGATTAGTCAGAATGGGTTAGGTTACACTGTTAAACAAAATTAACCCCTACAACTAAGTGTCTTAATACTACAAATGTTTGTCTCTCACACAAATCTTCTACAAGTTGAGACTTCTCCAGAGTGTTCCCTAAAAGCAGAAGGTAACAAGGGGCTTTTTCCTGCCTCGGTTCACAATCCATTGGTGAAAATTAATCCCAAGACTCTGACTAACTTCAAAGGAGCTAGGAGATGTGGTCTTCTATGTGCCCATGAAGGAGGAAAGAACCAGGCACTGGTAATATCACTAGCGAGCATGATAAGTTTGATGATAACAACAGAGGAAATTTCTGAGGAAGAGAGGTAATAAGAGGAATAATTTGGAATGAAAATAAAGGACATACCATCATTGTCATGAATAGGATTACCTCATTTTTATTATAAAAATAGTCCAGAGAAATGGTGTGCTGGGCAATATCTTTGAATCAACTCATAACTTGAATGTACTATGGTTGTTTATTGCTTAAAGGAATTCTAGGACTACTGTTTTTGGAAAGGGAAGAGCCGACCTGTTTTCTATGTTTTAGAGTTCTATTCTTGTATAGCAAGTTACCACACATTTAATGGCTTAAAACAATAGCCATTTATTATATCACATCTCTCTAGGTCGGAAGTCTAACATGGCATAACTAGATTCTTTACCCAGGGTCTCATTGGGCTAAATCAAAGTATCAGCCAGGGTTCTGTTTCTCATCTGAAGCTTGGGGTCCAGGCTCACTGAACATATTACTTTCTTATACTTTGCATGTGGACTCCTACCTCTTCAAGCAGCAATGACAGGCCAGTCCTTCTTATGCTTTAAATTTTTCTGACTTCCTTCAAATTTTAAGGGACCCTGTACATTGGTTCTACCCAGAAAATCCAGGATAATCTTTATATTTTAAGGAGCTGATTAGTCATCTTAGTTACAAGTGCAAAGTAAGCACAAACTCGCAGAGAAAATGGGGACCAACACGAAGCCTAACACATTATAATAGGAATATGTATGCCTACCATTTTTGTTTTATATGTAAGGATTTTGTTTGTCTAATGGGTTATCACACACCAGACAAATTTGCAATGGATATGGGTTAGAATGAGTAATGAATAAGAAACAGAAAGGTATAATGAAAAAGCTTGTCTAATTTAGGGATGAGGAACAACACAGGCAAAGAATAGAGAATAAGGCAGCGGTTCTCAACCTGTGGGTCGCGACCCCTTTGAGGGTCGAACGACCCTTTCACAGGGGTCGCCTAAGACATAACAGTAGCAAAATTACAGTTATGAAGTAGCAACGAAAATAATTTTATGATTGAGGGTCACCACAACCTGAGGAACTGTATTAAAGGGTCGTGGCATTAGGAAGGTTGAAAACCACTGGAATAAGGAGAGCTATAAGTTGAAACATGTAGACATAAGAAAGGAAAATAAAAGAAGCAGGGAATATGTAATTGGAAGCATGAAGGAGACAATAAAGTTGACGCCAGCGATCAGTGGAGAGATTTTATAGTGAGCTATAATATGGATTGTTAGCAGCAAAGAGAATGTTACATTGACTCTGGTGATTCAGTATCAAGAAGCTTAAATATGATAATGCTATGATTTTTCTACTACATAAATACATTAGAATAAATAGGGGTTTTTTTTGTTGTTTTTTTCGCATGCAAGTATAGTAACAACTGAAGAAGACAATATGTATATGAGTGGTTAGGTCACATTCAGCTCCTAAAAGAATGAGTTGATATAGAAAAGTCCAATCACTTAAAAAATACTGATTCTCTTTAGCTTATATCACATCAATCACTAGGTCTACGCAGATTGTCTCCTAAAACTAACTGGTTGTTGAATTCTGTCGATCATAAATATGAGCTCCTTCCTGACATTCTCTGGTTGAGATTCTCATATCTCTGAAATAAACCAGAAATAAAATGGCAGAGAAAATAGGGCAAGTAAGAAACACGATGGCCATTTCCCAGTGTTCAGGAGAATACTGATGTTAAAAAAAAAAAAAAAAAAAAAAGCAAGGAAGGGGTTATTCTATGGTCAAAAACATTTAAAGAAGGTTGAGTTAAACAAGTTGAACAGATGTATTTTGTGCTGGACTGCTCAGAAACTTTAATCTGAAAACTTCCCAAACATATGTGACTAGGGAGATTTCTTCTCATTCAGACTATGGCAGAGATGGCTAGCTGTCCAACAAAGTTGAGCTTTCTTTCCCACAGTAGAAAGTGGAACCTTGGAAGAAGCTTCCAAATAAGGAGTGTATATCCTGGCTCCTCTGTCATCTAGGTATGGCCACATGACTTTCATGTCAATGGGATTTGAGGGGAAATCATATGAGTAACTTCCTGAAGCAAGGCTTTTAAGAAATGGGCATTCCTTCTCCATTATTGGTAGCAAGGACAGTGGCAGGCCCTCAAGAAGAAAGGAGCCTAGGTTTTTGTATCATTGTATAGGTGTAAGTTCTCAGTGATCAGAATGTGTGTGTGTATATATATATATATATGTGTGTGTGTGTGTGTGTGTGTGTATCCAGTGATTTTTGTCCTCCAGGAGACATTCATCAATGTTTGTAAATATTTGTGGTTATCACAGTTGAGGAGGGGTTTATACTGGTATTAATGGGTACAGGACAGGAATGCTGCTATTATTCAAAATGTACAGAACAACCCCCACACAACAAAGACCTATCTAGTCCAAAATGTCAACAGTACCAAGGTTGAGAAACTCTTCACTAGACAGTTAAGTGAGAGAAAAGTATATTTCAATTGTATTAAGTTCCTGAAATCTCAGGGTTTGTTATAGTAGCAGCTGTTACCTTGAGTTCTAAGCAGTTTCTCTTAGAGCTAGTGTTCCAAAGGCCATGCTTCAGGGAAATGAGACTGCATAATAGATAGTGCAAATATGAAGATAATGCATTGCATTGATTGCCAAGACATGCTGAGAATTTTTGGAATTTAGTCCAATCTCTCTATTTCCATTGGTAATATCCTACTCACATGTGCATATCCTCCTTCCTGGTCTATTATAACAGTCTGCCCTTTGCCTCTGGTAGTCTTGGTTATAACCACAATATTAAGTATTGGCAGAACCAGAACTTGAACTCAAGGTTCTGCCTCTAAATCCTTTGTACTTTTCCACTGAAGAGTGAGAGACAGCTAATGTAGAAAAAGCTTGGACTTCAGGATTGAAAAGACATTTTAAATCTTAGTTTTGATATTTCCTAAAATTGTTATTTTGGAAAAATCACTAAGTACATGTCTTGGAGTTTCACCTCCTCTGCACACAGAAATAATGAAAAATTTAAGTCCTTTTTTTTAGACATTGTAGTACTTGGAAGATGGTAAACATGAATTTAAATAATAACAAATTATTAAGGGAAAATAAATATACATTGTCCCAGGATCACTAAACTATTTGCTGTTCCTTTCTCCCTAGGCAGATGTTTGCTTACCCGTCAATATGTTTACCTTCAATGAGGGTGGTGGGAAATCCCTAAGATTGTTCAAGCAACATCTTTCTACCCAAAGCTGTATACATGGTCCTGCACAGAACACTCAGACTTATGGCTAGCCCTTTGTTTTTGTGACATATATGACCTGTGGTCAGTTCATATTTAGGTTTCTTTTTGTAGTCATTCAATCTCTTTAGTGTACTGGTTTTAAAGTTGCTCCTTTTTGTATTGTGCTGTTAACAAGGTTCTTATTTTTAATCATTTACTTACAACACATTTATATTCTAAAAAATTGGGGAAACAAACAAAAAACCCTAGGCAAAACCTCACATTGTTCCTCTTTTCTGAAACTCCTTCATGTCCAAAATCTACCACTATACCATATGCCTCGCTTTTACCCTGAAAACTTCCCTGAGACATCTGCTAAAAATAATCTCCCTAGTCAGTATCTCTCTTCATTTGCTCACTCATGTGTTCATTCACTCCACTGATTTATTCATTCCACAAATATTCATTAAGCACCAAGCTCTGTGCTGAGAAACATTATGTTTGCCTTGAACTTGGATTATGTCTTCCCTTCTCTCTCCTGATAAACTAAATTCCTTAGGGAGATAGACCACAAATTACTTATATTGATAAATATATACAATCCTAGACACATAGTAAGTGCTTAGTAAATATCTCTAATACTCTCTGCTTCACACAAAAGCTAGAGATTATTACTATTCTTTACCATAGGTTTTCTAAAGACTTCATTGACTCTAAGAAGAGGATTCACAAATCAAACACATACACAGAAACGTAATTCCACTGGTTTCTAAGTTTCAGCTGAAGTGCTAATAAACTCAATTAAAATTTAAGATAGAGAGGCATAAAACAAAACTATAACCTGGGCAATGCTAATCTTAAATTAGTACACTCAGGGAATAATACCAATCTCCTAACACATGTACAACGATTACACACTTAAGAAGCTTTGCTAATGCAAGAGGAATAAAAGCCCAATAATGTACAAAAATTACATCCTCTAAATTAGTTTAGGGGATTGAGAATCTGACTGTTTACATTATGAAGCATTTATATTAGCTAAAACAGTATCACATGCGATCTCTTAAACATCCTGATTATAAGGAATAAACAAATAAGTCAAAAGGTCTGTATCTGTACAACCATTAAAATTTAATAGTAAGAAGTAAATATTTCCAATTAATACTATTTTTGTAATACTGTTTCTTACAGGCCATTTTCATAAA
Organism: Tadarida brasiliensis; assembly: GCA_030848825.1. Classification (NCBI taxonomy): domain Eukaryota; kingdom Metazoa; phylum Chordata; class Mammalia; order Chiroptera; family Molossidae; genus Tadarida; species Tadarida brasiliensis. The sequence continues at coordinate 58,094,911 of CM061268.1, forward strand.
AAGTTTTCTTATGTATAGCTGTCGAGTTTGATGCTCATAGGCTGCATTTTAATTAAATTTCTGTTGCATGTCAGATCCTGTTATTACCAAGAAGATTCCTTTCAATTTTTCCAAGGAATATCATAGAATATTTCTTTTAAGAGAGTTGGGAGTTGGGGTTAGCATTCTCATTTGAAAGCAGGAAATATCTCTGTGTGTTTGTTTATCCCCAGTAAGTACCACCACAAGTGCCTCATGTTAGAAACCAGCCAGTGGTCCGGATGATGTGGCTCAGTGGCTCAGTGTCGACCCATGCACCAAGAGGTCGCTGGTTCGATTCCCGGTCAGGACACATGCCCAGGTTGTGGGCCTGATCCCCAGTGGGGGGCATGCAGGAGGTGGCCAATCGATGTTCTCTCTCATTGATGTTTCTGTCTCATCTCTCCCACTCACTTCCTCCCTCTCTAAAATCAATAAAGGAAAAAAATTTAAAAAAAAAAAAAAAGAAACCAGCCAGTGATTGCTGAGTACCTGAAGGGTGTATACATTTGGCTCACTTTAAAACTAAAATACATATTAAAAAATCATGTCCATTATTTTTAATTTCTAAGCATCTAAAATTATTATTCTGTTAATAGCAAATAAATGGCTAAAGAACTGAAGTAACAATATTAGAATATTGACGCTGTGTTTATAGTAACATAGCAATGTATTACAAATATTTTTAAGTGTTAGTATTTCATAATATATTAATTTCTGATGGCATTCCACAGATACGTACTATAGTATCTCTTCTATTTTTTTTAGTTTTACTACACCCACAATTACAATTCAGAATTTTCCTATAATTCATATTGCAAGAAAGACATAAATAAGAGGAAAGGTGCATTAAGCACAATTTTATCTTCCTTGTATATTGAGTAATAATAATAATAATACCCCAAATCTCCTCTATTAAAGTTTATAAAATACTTTTCATATATATCATCTAATCTCATGTCACCACAGCTTTAGGAGATAGGTATCAATATTCTAGTCCTATAGCCTGAGAACCCGAGGCTCAACCAGACAGATCAGTGGACATGTACAAAGTCACACATGGTGGCTTCTACCTACCTCACTCACATCAATTTATAGAAATCCACTCTCTACTCTAGAGCTTAATAATGGATGCACAAACATATGTTGAAAACTAATTAAATGACTATTAAAAATCTTTCCTAATTTCTATTAATGGGATAGATACTAAGAGCAGAGCACCCATTTAGTGAAATTGCAAATGAACAAAAAGGGTGATAAAACCCTTGGCTAATGCATGGCATAATGAAGATGCTAATAGTTTAATGCTTGGATATAGTTTGTGAAACTCATCACGTCTGTGTAATAGGAACCCTCAGCATGTCTTTCTGTTGTTACACCTTCCTCCAAAGTGGTGGGAGTACAGACGGGTCAGATTCCTGGACATGGGAAATGTTGTGGTATCTATTACTGTTCAGCTCCCGAATAATACTAACGTTAGCAAGATTCGAACTTATGAGAAATAATTTAATACTAAGATGAGATGTCAACAGAAATTGTCATTTTTTATCCTCACCCGAGGATATTTTTCCATTTATCTTCAGATAAAGTAGAAGGGAGGGAGAGAGAGACAGACAGAGAGAAACATTGATGTGAGAGAGACACATCGACTGGTTGCCTCCCACACGACCCCAATGGGGCCGGGGACAAACTGCAACCAAGGTGCGTGCTCTTGACCAGAATCGAATCCGCAACTCATTGGTCCGCAGGCCGATGCTCTAACTCAGTGGTTCTCAACCTTCCTAATGCCAGGACCCTTTAATACAGTTCCTCATGTTGTATGTGGGTGTATCTGCATGTGGGCGGACCCGCCTGGAGACGGATAGAGGAGCGGTGTCTCGGTTCCCAAGACAATCAGAAATATGTGTTTTCTGATGGTCTGAGGCGACCCCTGTGAAAGGGCTGTTCAAGCCCCAAAGGGGTTGCGACCCACAGGCTGAGAACTGCTGCTCTAACTGCTGAGCCAAACCGGCCAAGGCAGGACTCATTTTAACAATAGTGCATTTGGCCCTGGCCAGTTTGACTCAGCAGTTAGAGCATCTGCCTGCGGACCAGAGAGTGCCGGATTCAGTTCCCACTAAGGGGACATACCTCTTGGTTGCAGTTTGTCCCCGGCCCCAGTTAGGGTCGTGTGGGTCACAACCACTCGATGTGTCTCTCTCATGTAGATGTTTCTCTCTCTCTCTTCCTCCCACTCTCCCTCCCGCTCTATCTCAAGATAAATGCAAAAGTGTCCTCCGGTGAGGATAAAAAACAAACAAAAATACAATAGTGCATTTGACCCAACAATGAGAAGGGATTCAGTGGTGGTCAAACCAAGAAGCACCATGGAGTTGAATGAAATGTTGCTGTCCTGGATAAAAAGTTTCTTGAGACAGTGACTTCAGGTCAGGATGGTGGTGTAGGTAAATGTAGTACTTGCCTCCTCCCACAAGCACATCAAAATTACAACTAAACTACAGAACAACCATCATTCAAAACTTCCTGAAATCGATCCGAATGGAAGTCCTACAACTACAAAATTAAAGAAGCAGCCACATTGAGACTGGTAGGAGCGGTGGAGGTGCAGATGGGCTGGTCCCACACTCACATGTAGTGGATAAAAATCAGGAGGATACCTCAGCTGGGAAGGTCCTCCCTGAGGAGTGAGGGGTCCTCATCCCACACCAGGCACCCAGCTCAGGGTTCCAATGCCAGGAAGAGAAGTCCCCATAACTCCTGGCTATAAAACCAGTGGGAACAGAGGTTGAGGGAGGCTGAGGCTGCTGGAACCCCAAGCAGTTCCTTTTAAAGGGCCCGCATAGGGACTTACTCAGACTTGCTCCCTCCAGGCTCCAGCATGGGGGAGGCAGCTTGAAAGGCACCAGAGACATATGAGGAAGAACTGAGTTGTTTGGCATTGGGGCGAGAGCTGTAGGGCAGCTTTCTCTCAGACAGACAGGACGTTGTTCCTTTGGTGAGCCCTTCCCCATGGGGCAGGCAGAAGGGCATCTTATCTGGCACTCTAGCAACCTGGCTCACACTGTTTGCCCTGCCCTGGTGATTCCCTGACGCCCTGCCCCACCCAACTTCCAGGCCCACCCAAGCTGTTTCCAGTGGCTTTACCATAGGAATGGCCTGTCTTGGCTCCTGTTTCAGATTTTCCTTAATTCTCTCAAAAAAGCAGCATCTGGCCTCAGTGAGCCCCATACCTCTCTCTAAGTGGCCCCAGGCCCAGCACTAGGAGCAGCTAGCCTTGGTTCACAACTTGGCTTTGCCCGGGCACCTCCAAGCCCAGCACAAGAAGCAGCCATCTGCAGATCGCTTTGTAGCTTATGCCTGGTGGCCATGGGCAGAACACAGGCAGTGGCTGACCTTTCCCCAGAGCCAGCACACACAGTGGACAGCTTCGGAACACAGCAAAGCACCACCACTCAACCACCTCCACAAGTGACATACTCAAGGAGTGGACTCAGTGGGTACCAGAGCCCTGCTTAAGTAATTCTTGCTCTTTGTGTGGTGGGCCCGTGCACAGCGGGTCCTCCAAGGTAGTCAGAGGTCAGTGGTCAGTGGGCACAGCCAGTCCTTGAAGAGGATCATCCTGAATTACAACAGAAGGGTATAGAGTCCACATAAGGGGTGCACCTCGAGGGCACAGCTGGAGTGATCAGGGAGGCTGTGCCACTGGACCCTACAGGACATCTACTATAATAGGCCACCCTAGGAACCCTAGGAAACATAGCAACTCTACCTAATACCTGGAAACAAACACAGGGAGGCAGCCAAAATAAGGAATAAAGAAACATGTCCCAAATGAAAGAACAGAACAAAACTCCAGGAAAAGAACTAAATGAATTGGAGATAAGCAATTTAACAGATGCAGCGTTCAAAACACTGCTTATAAGGATGCTCAATGAACTTAGTGAGGGACTCAAGAGCATAAAAAAGAGACTAGTCATAAATGAAGGATGCACAGTCAGAAATGAAGGAGGCACTAACTGAAATAAAGAATAATTTACAGAGAATCAATAGTAGAGTAGGTAAAGCCAAGAAGCAAACCATCGATTTGGAATATAAAGAAGCAAAACACACCCAATCAGAACAGCAAAAAGAAAAAAGAATCCAAAAAAATGAGGATAGTGTAAGGAGCCTCTGGGACAACTTCAAATATACCAACATTCGCATAATAGGGGTGCCAGAAGGAAAAGAGAGAGAGCAAGAAATTGAAAACCTTTTTGAAAAAATAATGACAGAAAACTTCCTGAACTTGGTGAAGGAAACAGACATACAAGTCCAGGAAGCACAGAGAGTTCCAAACAAGATGAACCCCAAGAGGCCCACACCAAGACACATCATCATCAAAATGCAAAAGGTTCAAGACAAAGAGAAAAGATTAAAAGCAGCAAGAGAAAAGCAGTTACTTACGTATAAGGGAGCTCCCATAGACTATCAGCTGATTTTTCAAAAGAAACTTTGCAGGCCAGAAAGGAGTGGCAAGAGATATTCAAAGTGATGAAAAGCAAGAACCTACAACCAAGTTTACTCTATCCTGCAAAGCGATCATTTAGAATCGCTGGACATATAAAGAGTTGCCCAGACAAGAAAAAGCTAAAGGAATTCATCACCACCAAGTCAGTTTATATGAAATGTTAAAGGGTCTTCTTGACGAAAAAGAATATAAAAAATATGAACAACAAATGGCAATAAATACATGTCTATTAACAATTGGATCTACAAACAAAATGAACAAGCAGAACAGAAACAGACTCATAGATACAGAGAACATTTTGTTGGTTGCCAGACGGGAAATGGGTTGGGGAAACAGGTGAAGGGATTACAAAGTACAAATTGGTTATTAGACTGACAAACCTCAAAGGGAAGGTGGGGGCAGGGGAGAGATAAACCAAAGAACTTATATGCATGACCAATGGACACAGCCAATAGTGTGGGGAAAGGCAGGAGGGGGGTGGCAGTGGGAGGAGAGGTTCAACAGGGGAAAAAGGAGGGGCATCTGTAGTACATTCAACAATAACAATAAGTTTAAAAAATTTTCTTGAGATAGAATGTAGCATGGAAAAATTAATGTTCTTTTCTGGGTCCATAAATCTAAACAAGAGATTTTCTAGGAATTTAACTTCTCTTAAAATATATTCCTATTATGCATGGGTGAGCCAGGGCCAGCCCTCCACAGAACCTCCTGCTCCTGCCCCAGGCTGTGGAGGCACACAGCACAGGTCTTTCTCTTAAGGACATTAATGAGAAAAATATTTAAAACTTCTCATCATATATGGAAAAAGAAACCTTGTCCTCTCTTCTACCCCTTCTCTGACACACACTCTAATAGCAGCCCACCAAGAAGGTGAGGTGAAAGAATTGTCCCCTCCCATCTTCACAGAGGCCTACCTTTCTACTGAGGGGTCGGGGTCTGGGCCTCTAGGTCACTGGCAGGGAAAAGTGGAGAATGGAAGACAGAGGACTTCCCCTCACACATAATACCATCCCGCACTCCTTCTTCTCTACTCTCCAGACATACTTGGCTTTCTTTGAACAGAAAGGTTATAAAGACTTTGAGAAAGGACACAGCAGGGAGCTCTGATCTAGACTAAAGGAAGTTGAGAGTGAGTGTTTCCAGATACCTGAGAGGTACATGTGTTTAGCTAGGAATAATAGTGTTGCCAGGAGGAAGATTGGATCCGCTAGCCCAGAGTCAAGCAACTCCATTCTAGACAGTTGATCCTGGGCTGCCTCTATCTCACTGACCAAGACTGACAAAGTTGCTAAATCCTTAAGAGCCTATATACTCTTTCATTGTCTGCCTCACATTTTTGATGGACATTCATGAATAAAATAATAGATGAGAAAATCAGAATCAAAGGATCAATGGCTGTGCAACTATGTACATCATTTCCCAGGAATAGGCTGGGACAAATCATAACAAGAATGAGTGCTAAGCCATACACTTCTATGTATCAGGCACTTTTATTCATGTATTACATCTATTACCTGATGAAGTTCTCAAATAACCTAATGAGACAGGTACTATTTTTTTCAACCATTTCATTGATGAGGAAATTAAGGCACTGCTCAAGGGCATACAGGTCACAGACTCAGAATGCAAACCCTAGCCGTCTGGTTGCCAGTGCTCCTAACCACTGTGCCACCTTCTGTGTATCATTTTCCACCACCCTCATCTTGCAGACCTTACTCCTGCTCCACCAAACTGGAAACAGTTGCCTGAATTTGCTAAGCTTTTTAGTTATCTGAGTCTTTCTTTATAGATAATTGTCCTTTCCCTATAGATTGCCCTTTCCCAACCCTCATCTTCCTTAGGCTCTCCTTCCTATAATTTAAGGTTTAGTTTACCAAAACCATTTGCCTCCCCTGAACTCAAAAATGTTAATTACTCACTCACTTGTGCCCCACTGTACTTCTTATTTCCTCTTCACAGTTATTATATTGAATTTCATTTGTCTGTTTATTTATCTCTATCATTTATAAGACTAATATCTCCTTGAAGACATGGACTCTGTATCTACTTTCTCTTTGATGCACCAGTTCATTGCATAAGTTCTCACTCATAGTAAATGTACTTAATATTTCTGTGATAAATGAATATTAATAAAAATATATGGGTAGCATTTAAGAGCTTATGATATGATTTTTTAAAAACATGTTTTTATTGATTTTTTTTTTAGAGAGAGAGGAAGGGAAAGGAAGACAGAAACATTGATGTGAGAGAGAAACAGCGATCAGCCACCTCCCCCCACCCCCCACTGGGAATCAAGCCTGCAACCTAGGCATGTGCCTTGACTGGGAACTGAAATGGGACCTCTCAGTCCATGGGATGATGCTCAATCCACTGAACCACACTGACCAGGCTTATGATATGATTTTTATGCATTCTTTTACTTATCTACACACACACACACAAACATATGACAAACACATATGACTGTAAAGCAGGGATCATTAGCCTCATTTAATAATTGAGAAAGAAAGCTAGGTTCAGAGAAATTGGTCTCAGTTCCTCCAACTTTAAATCTTACTCTTGGAAAATATAGAGGACAATTTTCCCCCAACACCAGGAAGGTCTTCTGTCAGGATTTTTAATTGTCCCGATTGGCCTCTTAGATTTTGTGAAGGATAATATATTACTGACCATTTCACTAAAATGTGATTCAAGGGCAGTCCTCTTCTTTGGCGGGCTCTTTTGCCATCAGCTCTGTGGCACTGTGCTGGGACACACACAGTGATGGGACATCAAGGTCCACATTCCTCCCTAACATGTTCTTTCACCTAGTGTATGTTCTTTGGAGGATGAAGACTCTATAATTTTCATCTCTGTTTCCCATAGCATTACTCACAGTCTTTTGCATAGAGATGTGCTCCAAATATATGTATTAAATAAATACGTGAGTTTAAACACTATATTTGTATAGTCCATTTATTGCTCAATTAAAAAAATTAAATATTTTTTTACTGAATTTTTAGAGAGAGATAGAAACATCAATGTGAGAAAGAAACATGGATGGGCTGCCTCCTGCACACCCCCACTGGGGATGGAGCCCACAACCATGGCGTGTGCCTTGACTGGGAATCGAACTGGGACCTCTTAATCCACTGAGCCTCACTGCTAGGTATTGCTCAATTATTTTTATTTACTGATATTTTGAGAGAGAGAGAGAGAGAGAGAGAGAGAGAGAGAGAGAGAGAGAGAGAAAGGAAGAGAGAAAAATAGAGGGGGTGGGTAGAGAGAGGAATATCGATTTCTTGTATGTGTCCTGACCGGTATCAAACTTGCAACCTTGGTGTATCGGAATGCTCTAACCAACTGAGCTACTCGGCCAGTGCTATTGCTCAATTTTTATTTAAAATTGTGTTAGACTTCTAACTAATCTTCTAACTAGTATGCTGACTTTTTAAAAGCCCCTTAACAGAAATATTTTTATACTATTAAGTTACAATGGATGGTATTCATTTAATTTTTATGTATTGGTTTTGATTTGTTTGGAACAACAGACTACAGGTCCTCCAAATCAGCTTTCAGGAGCCGCCTGCTAGCATGTCTGAATGTTTATGTGCACTCATCTAGCAAAAACAGGAACCCCCTGACATCTGGCATAATATTTTAAGAAAGTTAATCCACTTATACAAGACTAGCCTGATACCCTGTATTCTAATTCAGGAATAGAAGTGTCATATAAATCCATAACAATGTGAAGGTAGGTAAAAAATGGACTTCCTAGCCATTTAGGATTTTAAACCCACATGCGGCAATGTAGGATCAATTAGAAATACTACTTCCAACAGTACATATATCACAATACATAAAAATTGATTCTCTGTTTCGTTGTCCAAAACAGGAAATAGGTTCAGGAAAGATTTAACTCAATTTATTTTATTATTTTTGCATCAGAAACAAATAAAACAAAACCAAAAAGACTTTACCTTCTGCAAGCCCCATACATGTCAGACAGTCTGATAAATCTTGGGGAAAATATAAAAGCAGTCATTGTGTCAGGGACTTACAGATACATAACCAAGTGTAATGTGATATGTGCTTCAACAGAGTCCAATGTAAAGTTTGTTAGAACATGGAGGAGGGTGCACTTCCAACAAGGAAGGGAAAGGCTTCCCAGAGGAGGTGGTGTCACAAGGAGCTCTTCTCTGAAGATGAACACATTTTTTCAGGTGGAGATAGAAGAAAAAATCATCCCAGGCATAGAAAAACAAGTGCAAATGCATACAGGTTAGGAAAGATTACGGAATCATTGGAAAAGTAAGTTCTATGTGACTCGAGGGAGTGAGGCCTAGGAAGAGAGACATACAGTGGATATGTACAGAAAGGAAGCCAGGCATGGGAGGTGATAGCTCTAAGGTCATGGAAAATGCCAGAAAATTGAACACTCCCATGTTTCTGTTCCCACTGAGCCATTTATCTGTTTCTATCACAGCACTTATAACAATTTAGTTATCTGATCACAATAGTTTAATCTTCTCCAATTAAACTATAAACTTTTTAAGGGCAGAAGTCATCTCTTATATGCCGCATTGTTCTCGACAGGCTAGCTCTGTGCCAGGCTTTTAAAAAATGTGTTGATGCTTTAAAAAAATGTGTGCTGAATGAATAAATGTATACCTTCTCATGCCACAAAATCTCAACTCCAACGTTTGGATCTATTGTCCTATATAGGAAGATTGCAAGATCTCGTGTTCATTTTAGTTATAACCAACATGACAAATTATTTCCTGATTGCTGTTCTCTAAGTTTGTGACTCATCTTCTGGTGGCTCGTTGATGTGATGGGCTTTCTTATTCCTCTAATGCTCCTTTTTGACAATCACCCTCTTAACTCCACCTCTAGCCTCCACTGAACATGCCTATTTGGGAACATTTTCCAGAATTCTTCTACTGCTTTTTAAGTCAGATCCAATCATGCTTGCTTTAATTCCATTAGTCATAGACTTACTAGGATTCAAAGCGATTTAGGGACCAAGTATTTTCATCACATTAGCCCTTGACACATTCATTTTGAACCTCATTGGCACTTATTCAATTGGTGCTTCTTAGCCACTATTCAGTCGTTAGTTCTTACCTGTAGGGAACCAAAGTCTAATCAGAGTTTTACTTATAACTATGAATTGCTAACTGTATGTGGTCATGCCAGGCAATTCAGGTGAAAAGAATTCTAAGTACAATAGTTCCTGGAGTTTTGGCCAAGTGATCTTCAAAACTGAAGCCCATACAATTCTAATTCAATGCTTAACACATTCTGATTCAACATGATACATGAATGAAAAGGAGGCTGTTTAGACAATACGATGTTTAAAACACTTATCATTTAAAAATATATAATTTTGTGACGTCAAAATTATAATTCAGAAATACAAGGAATGAAACAACAGTCTTTCAGGATCCAGAAAAAAAAAAAGAAAAAAAGTAAAGCCTAAGACTATGCCATTTCTATACCCACTGCTTATATTGGAATCATGCCTGGGAGGTATAGCGAAGCAGGTGGGCTCTGGAAACAGAATTGCCTGGGTCAACTCCAGGTGCAACGTTGACCAGCTGTGAGCTATGACTACATTGTACAATTTTTTGGGCCTTAGTTTCCCCGTGTGTTAAATGAGGATCATAATCACATCTCCATTATAGAGTTGCGGAGAGAATCAGATGAATTATCCAAGGCGGGGGGGGGACCACCATTTGGCACAATCCCTGGTTTATAACATACACTACACATACACAATGCTGAGGATTTTTATATTTTATTTTATTTTTGATGCTGAGAATTTTAATGACGCCCTGGTATGCAAGCAAATAACTGTGAGACAAAATGATAAAGTGCTATAAACAAGTACAGATAAAACTCTCTGGCCATACTGTCTTTCAAATTACTTTTTAATGGAAAAGTTATAAACCAGAGAAAGAAGGAAACGACGCTGGCAGGTATCCCTGCAATAAAAAAGAGAAAACACAGAGGAAGAAAATCAATGGAGGATTTAACATGTTCTTTTTGCTTTGACATCTAACTTCCTTCCAATTTTTTTCAATATCATCATGTAACTACTTTTAATGATGAGATGATACCTCATTTCTCTTAATCCACATGACCCAAATGGTTCAAGGAAGTGGAAGTCAATGGTGTCAATATTTGACTGATAATTTAATTAAATCTCAGTAAGCAGCGAGATTCCCACAGTGGATGTAGAATTGTGATACAGAACATCAGAAACGAAGGGAGATAGGGGTATGGGCAAAAGAGGTGAAGGGGATTAAGAAGTAAAAACTGCCAGTTATAAGTCACAGGGATATAAAGTATAGCAATATATTGCAATAACTATTTACAGTGAAAGATGGTTACTAAACTTATTGTGGTGATCATTTCAGAAGGTATATAAATACCTAATCACTGGAATATACCTGAAAGTAACATAACATTGTATGGCAGCTATAAATAAAAAAATAAAAATAAAAAATTAAAAGAAAAAGAAATGGGAAGTACATATGCTCTGTGGCCTGGAGCATTTCACGTGTTCCTTTGCTGAGGCCACAGGAAACATAAGTGTCTGGCCCAGAGATAAAGGGAACTAAATACATATTTAGCATGTGAGAATATTCCCAAATGTGAGCTGCTCTAAGGCTCTATAAAGTAGTGGTTTAGAGCAGTGCTTCTCCAATTTTGATATGCATTTGAATCATCTGGGGATCCTGTTAAAATTCAGATTTGGTAGGTCTGGGGTGGGTCTGAGAGTCTGTATTTTTAACAAGCTGCTCAGTGATGCTGATACTGCTGGTCTGAGGCCTCCCCTTTTGAGGAGCAAGGGCCTAGAGCACAGATCCTGCTCAGGTTTGAGCACTGGCTCCCTCTCTTACCAGCTACATGACCTTGACCACATTACAAGAGTTAACTTCTCTCTGTCAATTTTTTTTTTTATGGTAAAAGGATAATATTAGTATCTAACTAATGTGAGGACTAAATTAATTAATGTATATATACAAAGCATTTAAAACAGCAACCAGCGCCCTGGCCAATTTGGCTCAGCCGTCGGAGCACCAGCCCGTAGACCAGTGAGTCATGGGTTGCAGTTCATCCCTGGCCCTGGTCAGGGTCGTGTGGGAGGCAACCAACATTGATGTGTCTCTCTCACATCGGTGTTTCTTTCTCTCTCTCCCTCCCTCCCACTCTGTCTGAAGATAAATGGAAAAGTATCCTTGGGTGAGGATTAAACCACTATGGAGCAAGCACTCAATAAATATAATTTTTATTTAAGAATAAGTGAGAGTTTCTCATTATAAACATTTACCCAGTCAACAGAGATGAACATCCCACAATTTTAATTGAGGTTAACTCACCACAATAATTTATTTTAAGCCATTAATGTCAATAATCACATTAATCTCCACATCCAAAGCCTGCAGTGTTATAATTTTTAAAGCCACTGAACTTAAAAAAGAAGCTAATTAACAATTCTCTTGGTGGTAGCCATACTCACAAGCATGAACATTTCATGATATAACAAACTCCTTCATCTAGTTTTTTTTTTAAAAAAATGTTTTTATTGATTTTTTAGAGAGAGAGGAAGGAAGAGAGAGATAGAAACATCAGTGTGCGAGAGAAACATGCATGGCTGCCTCCTGCACGCCCCCTACTGGGGACTGAGCCAGAAACCTGGGCATGTGCCCTGACTGGGAATCAAACCAGGACCTCTCAGTCCATGGGATGATGCTCAATCCACTGAGCCACACCAGCCGGGCCTTCATCTAGTTTTTTTCATGAAGAATGCAGCACAAGTAAGAGCTAAATTGGTTTACAAATAACTAAAATGCATCCTGCTATTAGCCCCACAGTTATGGATAGTTTGTTTTCTTCCTTCTTTGTATTAATCTCTTTCACAGCTAGAATTACTCTATTTATTGTCTGTCTCCCTCATCAAAAATTTAAACTCCATGATGGAGGGACAATGTTTATCTTATTCACTACTATATCTCAGCATCCAGCTTGCTGCTTGACATTTGATATACCAGTAATAAATAAATGTTTGCAACAATAGGAAATGAATCGTTGAGTATATACCTCGGCTGTACACTTCATTCATTTATTCAAGAATGCATTGGGTGTCTGTGACTTTTTTTTCTGGTTATGTTTGAGATGCTGAAGATTTATAAATGAATAACCCATAGTCAGTAAGTTCAAAGATGCCATGATCTACTTACTTGAGGGCCTATGTGTGAGAAATAATTGAATACAAGATCAATCCCAGAAGGGCAGGGAGTGGATGAGGCAAGTGCTCATAGACTAGAGATGGGAGTGGGATAACACATTCCAGTTAACAGAAACAATCATGCAACTTCACCAAAGTGTGAAACAGACGAATGGAAACTTTAGATATAATGGGTAGGAAGAAGGATGAAGCGTCCTGGAAATTAATAGTAGAGGCAAAGGCAAGCTCTAGATCATAGCGGACAACATACATGTCTTCTAGGCTATAGCAGTTGTGAGTTATAGTGGAAGAATGAGAACTTAAAAGATAAAAAAACTAAAAGAGTAAACCTCTTCATGAGGAATGCTAATAATAACGTACAAAAAGTGACTGAAGTAGAGACAGTTAACTGCCTCTGAATATCTACTGTCTTAAACATCGTCACCTGGCTAAAACATTAAATACCCTAGCCTTTCTCAGCTAGTTGTAGCCACATGAGTCAATGAATGAGTTGATTCTTGGGCATAATCTGAAACGGTCCTTATAAGTAGGGAGCACACTCTTTTTAATGTCCTTTCTTGCTGCCTAAAATGTGATGTAATGGCTGGAGTTACAGCAGCCTTTAAGCCATGAGGTGATAGCAAAACAGGGGTCCTTGTGCTAGAATGCTAGAAGAGTTCAGATAGAATGATTGTAGGTCTCCTAAACTATAAAGCACCTTGTCAACCATGGGTTGTCTAGCTTTTCAACTTCATTCATGTTAGAAAGAAATGACCCCCCCCACACACTCACACACACTGATTTTACTGCTTTTATTTGGGGATTTGTATGTGATTTATCCTAATTCTCAGTGTTACTAGTACAGAAATATGAAAGGGCTTGAAGGAGGATGTGACATTTAAAGTACTTGTTGAAGGAAAGGAAGGAGATCATTTGGAGACTGGCCATCAAAGGAGGACCAGCATGTGTATGGAAATCAACAGGAATACAGTGTGCTCAGGAACTAGGAGACTTCTGAGTGGTGGGAACACAGGGTGTACTGTGGGAAAGAGCTAGAAAGGGGAGAATGGGGAAGGGATGACAGGTACCAGTAAAGAGCCTTAAATATTATACTAAGGAATTTAGACTTTATGAGGCAATTCAGAACTATTAAAGGTTTTTAGGTAAATGACGGGACTATAAATGGTTTTTGTATGACTCAGAGAGCTATGTGGACTAGAAGAAAGAAAAGCAGATAGACAAGTGTGGAGGTGACTGTAGGAGTCCTGGAGAGTCAAGAGCCCAGGACTAAGAGCCTTGACAATGAAGAAGATGGTCTGAAAAGACATAGTTAGCAAACATAATGTGTAAGAATTAGTAATGCAGGAATGTGAAGCATAAGGAAGTCAGGATGACTTCTAGAAATGTAATATGACTTGTACACTTGCGTTAATGGTGATTTTATTCAGCAAGACTGGGATGAAGGAGGAAGAAAGAGAAACAACAAAATACAAATTAAAGTCAGGCTTTGTGGAATAGGTAGTGGGAAAACAGAAAAGAGAAACTGTAATATTGAAAGATTTTTTTCCCCCTTGTCTGGCTCTTTCTTGGATTCAGGTACAAGTTCAATATCACTTTCTCCAAGAAGTGTTCTCCAAATTCTCTTTGTGAAGAAGCCAGTGCCCTCCCCATTCCCACTATCACATCACTTTGCTTTATTTTCTTCAGAGCACTTATTACTTTATAGCTTCCTTTTCGGTGACTGAATACTTTGTCTAGAATGTAAGCTCCGTAAGAGTGGTACTTTTGTTTTGGTCCCAACAACTGACCTAAAGTGAGCCTGACACGTAGTAGACATTAAAAAACACGTTATACGCATGAATCACAGTCCCTAACAGCAGTGTGGATCTCAGAGATCATAAATAAAAATTTAAAAATAGGAGCGCTCTCTTACCTGCTGATGACAAGGCAGCTGAGCTCCAGCAATTCCTGTAAAGACCTTTCCCACATGACTCAGCCAGTTGGTTGGGAAAAGTCAGAAGCTCTGAGTTCAAGTCCAACTTGCCATTTACTAATGACATAAGACTGATGGACTTCATGAACTCAAAACATGGTTTAGTTTCCTTAGCTATACAAAGATTGCTTCCTTCAGGAATATTTTGAGAAGTAAATAAAATAATATACATGAAAGCATGTTGTTCAGGACTTTCACCCAAGATATTCCAAATCATTTATTCTCACATTCTATGTATTATTTATTATATACAATGACATCACTAATACCCCTTCTAAGATCTCTTCCCAGCTTTAGTTTTAACTTACACAATGTTTTGTGTACTCACAAATATCCTCTGTTTACCACATTCTGGAACAATTTCCCTCTCTTTGTAGCTCTTTGACCTTTTATTAATGGGGTGTATAACAACCTGTGATTGACCTTAGCTGCTTTTGTGTCTTCCTCAGTCTGTGGGTAACTCAGCAAACTAAATTTTATGGCAACTACTGAGAGTCAGGGTAGCATAATGCTATTTTTTTAAAAAAAAATTTAATCCTCACCTGAGGATGTGTTTATTGATTTTTAGAGAGAGGAAGGAAGAGAGTAGGGGACAGAGAGAGAAAGAGAGAGAGAGAGAGAGAGAGAGAGAGAGAGAGAGAGAGAGAGAAACATCGATCTGTTGCCCCCCATATTCACCTCTACTGGGGATTGAAACCACAAGCTAGGTATGTGCCCTGACTCTGACCAGAAATCGAACCTAATACCTTTGGTGCATGGGACAATGCTCTATCCAAATGAGCCACCTGGCCAGAGCCATAAGGCTATTCATTTTTTTTTTTTTAATCCTCACCTTTGGATATTTTTCTATTTATCTTCAGATAGAGTGGGAAAGAGAGAGAGAGAGAGAGAGGGAGAGAAAGGGAGAGAGAGAGAAACATCGATGTGAGAGGGACACATCGACTGGTTGCCTCCCGCACAACCCCAAACAGAGCCAGGGACGAACAGCAACTGAGGACGTGCCCTTGACTGGAATCGAACCCGCGACTCATTGGTCCGAGGGCCGACACTCTACCACTGAGTCAAACCGACAACGGCCATAATGCTATTCTTAATGCATGTTCCTCACTATATACTGTGAGGCCTTGGACATTCAAGAATCTCTCTTTTGCATAAGATTACTCACATGTAAAGTGGAGATAACAATACACTTCTCAGGCTATTGTGGCAGTTGCATAAATTAATATAGGTAAAGAATTTTTAATAGTATATAGCATATACTTAAAAAATATTAGCTATTTTCATTCTTACCATTTATTAACCCATGTATGAAATTGCTCAGATCAGTATTATTACATATTTCCAGTTTTCCCCATTTTACCAAATAAGAAACTAAGGCTTGAAAATTTAAGTAACTTATTCAAGTTCAAATTTAAGAATCATTTCTGTTGGACACCAAGTCCATGCTTTTGGCCATGCCAACATCATGTTCCATTTAATTTAATTTAATTTTTTTGTTAATCCTCACTTGAGGATATTTTTCCATTGATTTTTAGATAGAGTGGAAAGGAGGGAGGAGAGAGAGAAAGAGAAACATCAATGTGAGAGAGACACATTGATTGGTTGCTGGGATTGAACCTGCAACCCAGGTGCATGCCCTTGACTGGGAATCAAACTTGCTACCCTTTGGTTGGCGGGCCAACACTCTAACAGCTGAGCTCAACCAGCCAGGGCCCATGCTCCATTTTAAAGGAACCACATTATTTTGCTATGAAAGCAGACATGTACTAAATCAAGTTGCCATCAAATAAACTTGAATTAAATAAACTTTTGGCCTGTGTACCACTTAAAATAAGAGCAATCAGCATTAAGAGAAGGGAAAACTCGGTGCTGTGGGTTGTCAGGGACAGCTCCTGAAAGACTTGGGCAGAGCCTAGATATTTGATTGTTTTTAATTACATTGAGCCCCAGGTTACTACAACGACCTACCTAAAGGTCAACTCGGACCAGCTCTCAGCAGCATTCTGACCTGCAAATCTCTTTTCTCAGTCTTGTAGGGGCCCTTAGGCCAAACTGCTCAAGCACAGGCCATGCCTCCCTTTTTAATTACCCCATTTACAACTCATAAATGGTGACATGTGTCAGCAGAAGAGCCCTTGGAGGGGCATTTCATTAACTTGATCATGTCTGAACCTGAGGTTATGTGTTTTGCATCGGCAGCTTTGTTAGCGCTGGCTGTGTCTGTTACCAAGTTAACAGGGGGCAAATTCAGTTTATTACCTATAATGAGTCCACTAAACCAACCATTTTCATTGGAAGGCTTTTCCAGAATCACAATGGATTAGAAAGACGAGATGATTTTAAAAAATGTTTTTTCAAATTACAAGAGCAAGTTTATTTAGAAAGTCAGAGAGATGGAAATCAGCTATAGAAGAAATGGGCTCAGGGGCTCAGGAAACAAGTTACAGCAAAAGAAGGGCCCTTGGAGCTTTGCGGGGAGGGAGGGAGGGAGAGGTGGAGGGGGGAGAGAGAGAGAGAGAGAGAGAGAGGGAGAGAGAGAGAGAGAGGGAGGAGAGAGAGCGCCAGCTCGAGCAAGCCCTGGGAAAGAAGCCGGTGAGGAAAGGCACAGGCTGCTCCATAGAGAGAGCCACTCATGCTTCAACACTCTTGATGATTTATGACACAGCCCACACTATGGTACTGTGTTTTCCCTCACAACAATAAGCGATATAAGTGCTGGCATCTAATTTTGTATTTCCAATTCAAATAGATCAAACTCTTTCCATTTTATAGCTCTAAGTCAGTTGTTCTCAACCTTGGTTGCATAAAAGGATCACCTGGGGAGTTTTTAAACATCCCAGTGTCTCTGCCCAGGCCACAGCCAGGTCCATTAAGAAGGAATCTCTGTTCCTGCAGTCCAGACATCAGTATTTTTTTAAAGCACACAGAGATAAATGTGTAGCTAAGGTTGAGAACCACTGCTTCAGGAGATCAGGGAAAGTATTAGCAACGTGTCTAAAAAACTACCAACAATTCCCCGAGACTGTCTTTAAAGAAATACTGATTATGATGGGCTATTGTTTATTCGCTCCTCTTCGCATACTGTTTGACCTATTGGGTTTTGTTATTTCACGACTGCTTTTCCTTCAAGTGACACCTCATTAGATTGCCATTCTTCAAGTTTCATGCTCCCGAGTTTCCAAAATAAAAAAAAACCTTTGGGCAAAACATCATTTGGAGTCCTTTGTGGAAATCAGCATAATCAAATCACATGCCTATTACTGCTGCCTGTGAAGCACCAACTGTACTTTCTCACCAAAGGAAAAGCTCATGAAAGTTCATCCTGTTATTCAAATATTCACACAAACCTGGAACTTCTAAGTGATAACTCTGGGAAATAATTTAGGTCTGAGATATGACACATTGAGAAAAGGGGAGAGACAAGGGGAAATCAACCACGGAAAGCCACAACGGAGAGGGCTCCCAGCAGGAAGGCATGTGGGACAATGCCTCTTTGTCTTTGATCCCATTGTTATGTCATAGGAGACTGAATCACTTGGGTTTTTTGAAAACCAAATCCTCAAGATTCTTTTGTTCCTGTTGCTCAAATTGTTCATTATTTTAAAAATAGTTTTCTTCTACCAAAAAAAAAAAAAAAAATCAGAGATCAGAGGTAATTGATGGCTCTATTCCAGATTTTATATTAAGTGCTTCATATTCATTACTGCATTTAATAAATGGATCCATGAGCTAGGTGATTTTATCCCATTTTCTATGAGGAAAACTGAGGTGCAGAATTTTTAAGTAATTTGTCTAGTGTTATGGGACTAGTAGGAGAATCAAGGATATAAATGCCTGCCAGATGCCACACAACAAACCCAAAGTAATTTCCACTGCCAATGTCACAGACTTCTCAAAAAGAAGGACAATCAGCCACTTAGAGAAAGACAGTTTTGTTGTTGTTGTTTTTGTTTGTTTTTTATGTGCCTGAATCCTGGGGATGACTAAAAGAAGATGAACAGCAGTGGAAAGAGACCTTAAACTGTTCGAACAGTGATGTGTGGGGGCCAAAGGAAGGGTTTATATTGGAATAGTCACTAAAGAAACAAGGTATCTGTTCAATTTCCCAGAGAATATGTTCTAGTCACACACCCCCCACTACCACCCAAGAACTGATTCCTAAAAAATATCAGAGTAGAAAAGTCAATTTGAAAGTTTGACAAAATTTAACGAGATTATAAAATACTTCAAGTATCATATAAAATTTCTGAGGCCCTAGGAAAATGATGTTTTAGTATTTCTGCTTTTTGTTTTCTAAGTTCGAAGTAGGGTTGTTAGCTTCATTCCAATTGTAAAATTCAACACTGAGGGAAGACAATATACAGGTTTTAAGTCACTTCTCTTTATTACTCTGCTCTCACTTCTATTACTGATTTTGCTTTATACTCAACTATCACTCTGCTTTTCTCTTTCTTCCGTTTGATCTCACCCAGCTAACCATAATCTCCTTCATCATCTGACTGCTTACTTTCTTTCATAAATATGTGTGAGAAAGAAAAAGCACTTTAAAAGCATCATACTTTTAAAAGAGTAGTTATGTGTGAGCATGCCACATTTTGCAAATTAAGCCAATAAATAGGGCACAAACACCCTTGGGTAAAATGTACCTCAATCCATGTGGTCATGTGAACTAAAACACCCACATTTCACCTGATAAATTACTTTTTTATATGCAAACTTTTCAGCAAAACAGCTAAATTTGAGTATTGCAACTAAATATAACAATAACAAATTGAATCCTATGTGCATGGATCTAATTGAACATATATACTAATTAATACTCGGTGTTATTACTCTCTTTACTTACAGATGAGGCAAAGAGGTCAGAGAAGTTAATTTTCCAAGGTTTCCCAGCTAGTAAATGGTAGTATCAAAAGAGCCCAAAGTTCACCCACTAAAGCAGGCAACCTCCTGTGAGTTAAGTACGGTGGAATCAGGGAGGAAGGAGACATTAATTTTTCCTAGAATGATTGCTGAAGTATTTCTGATAGAAGTGGCAGTTTAATGAAATCTTAAAAAGATGGGTATGAAGAAAAAGACATTCTGGGCTAATGGAACAGATGAACAAAGGAGACAGGAAAGTATACAAAAGGCTTGAGAAAAGCTTGCAGTCCATTGTTGTTAGGTGATCACTGGTGTTTCTTGGCTTTACTTATTCAACATATATTTAGGGTACCTACTACACAGCAGTCACACACACACACAAAAATCCTGGTGGTGAAAAAATGTCTATAAATTCCCAGATATATGAGAAGATGATACTACTAGCAATGCCCACAGGATGAAGTCCAAATCCCATATCACACAAACAAGGTCTTCACAACAGACTCATCCCTACCATTCCAAACTCATGCTACTGCTCTATGCTTCAGCGACACAGATCTCAGAACATATGAGTTTCCAGACCTTTGCCCATAGAGTTCCCTCTTCCTGGACTGCCTTTTCCCTACTCTGCCTGGAAATGTCTTACTTAATCTTTAAGAGCTACCTAAAATTCTACCTTTCCCTGATTCCTCAAATGGGACGGTTCCTTATAGTATATTACCTTAATACAGTTTCTTCCCATCTTGATTCATTCGCCCCTTCATTCATTTAGCCAGCCAGCCTAGCAAAAATGTGCTGGGTGATAGAGGTCACAAGAGTGGGAAAGGTGGAAGTTTTTTTTCTTTTCTGGGCTTAGAAAGTTTATACTCTTGGAAGAGATATCAACCACTAAGGAAATTATGCAGTGCAGTAACTACTATGGAGGAGAAAAAGAGGTTGGAGTGGAAGCACACACAGGAGCATTATGCCTAACCTCAGCTTCCCAGAGGAAGCATTCATTATTCAAGCTGAAACTTTGGGGATGCATAGGAGTGAGTCAGGCAGAGATAAGCACGGGGTGTTTTAACAGCATGTGCTACCACTATGCATTATCCAATAGACTCCACTGGACTATGAAAATCAATGTTTTTAAAAGCATCCCATGATTTAAACAATAGCAATGGCAGCAACAACTCTAGAATTAAATGCTGGTTCAGGTGAATACTAAATGTTACCACTGCACTTTAGTGAATCCCTATACTTCTATTTCGTCCTTCCTATATGTAGTATTTCCTACCCTACCCAATTCAGTCTGGGATCTAGAAGCTTCTTTGGGTTCCTAATAGCTGCTCTCAAACTTTAGTGTGCATAAGAATCATCTGGGGAGCTTGTAAAAGCATGGATTCCTTGGTCCCACCTTCAGAGATTATGATGCTATAGATCTGAGACAGAGTTGGAGATTCTGCAATTCTAATAATCTTCCTGGTGGGACCTGAAGCTACTGGTTCACAGGCTGCACTTTGAGTAGCAATGCTATAGAGAAACCATATAAATACTTTTTCAGAATTATTTCCCTTTCTTAGCTGCTCTGCCAGGCTGAGCTTCTTGGAATAAGTGGCTACTTTGCTCAAGTATATAGAAGGCGTGTATCTGCCGTCAGAGGAACCATTACCAGAAAGAAGGGCCTCTGTGGTGACTCTCACCCATCAATCACATTCTCCACTTGGACAACTGTTATATCCTCCCACCTTAGGTCCAATATAACAAGCCTCTACATGGGGACTTCCCAGGGGATGGAGTTATGAGTAGAGTAGCCAGCTAACTGCCCTCCATAAGGGCACCACAGGGAAAATAGATTAAAGTAGGTTTGTGAATGGGTAAGTAGGTCAGGTCTTCTACTAATTAAAAAAAAATTTTTAAAGATTCATTTCAGTATAAATAGGAGTTTTATAATTTCACAAAACAATGATGGGAGAATTGCTGAACTTTTAAGGAAGCCTTCAATAATTGTTTGTATTTGCCTCCATGGGTGTCATGTATATGAATCTTTAAAGTTAATAAGCTTTTGAGGACCATGAGGACAGGTCCATGTCTTTCACATGAGCATTTCCCAAAATTCCTGAAGAGAGTGATGACTATTTAGAAGATATGAAAATATTCAACTATAAAACAAATGAAACCAACTCACAGAAGTTTAATAATCAGATAATTTATATATGTATATAAATAAGGTAATATGTATGAATATAGTGGTTTCTCGATAAACATTAGCTCCTTTCCCCCTTCTATTTCTTATTATTTATTATTTAGAACAGTACTGTCCAATAGAACTTTCTGTAATGACAGACATATTGTATATCTGCACTGTCAAATATGGTACCCACTAGACATGGTGGTGGCTACTGAGCACTTAAAATTTGGCTAGTACAACAGAAAAAGTAAATTTTAATTTTGTATTATTTTAATCAAATTTAAATAACTAGGTCCTTAACTTAAAGACGCAAAGTGGGAGTCTTGCAACTATTGTCTTTGAGAGCACACTTCTAGAAGCCAGCACAGCATAGTCATTAAGTGTCAATTTGTTGAATTGAATTGATCCTTTTTTACCTACAGATATGCATATGTTTAAGGTGGAAGAGTGAAAAGGGAGCTGCCCCAGGGCAGGCCAAGGGGAAAGAACAAAGACAGAAGGATCTAAATTGGAAAAAAAAGTTTCTGTCCTATTGACCAATGTTTCTCAAACTTCAATATGCATACAAATCACTAAGCTTTTTGTTAAAAAACAGAGTTTCTGATTTAGTAGGTCTTGAATGGGACCTTAAATTCTATGCTCACAAGCTTCCAGGTAATAACAATGCTGCTAGTCAATGGGCCATGTTTCCAGAAGCAAAGATCTAGATGTAGGTAGGCCCATGGGCCTACATGATTGCTCTTTGCCATGTCTCTGAACTTTCTATGGCTTCTGCATTCTTGGCTCAGCAGTTCAAAATTAAGTCAAAAGAATGTTTTCTTTTATTAAAGGTATATACCCCTCCTCGAATCTTATGATGTATATTTATTAAGCACCTTCTACATACTAGGTAAAGTACTCATAAGGACCCTGGCAAGTCAAATATTATTACCTCTGTATCACAAATAATAAAACAGAGGTTTAGGTAGATAATTTGACTTAACTAAAACTCATCCAAGTACTTACTGGCAGAGGTGGGCTTAGAACCCAGTGCTTCTGAATTCAAAGCCTAGTCTTTTTTCATTACACCCTGTTGTTACTCAAAGCGTGGTGTATAATTGAGCATCAGCCTCATCTAGAGCTTATGAGAAATGTAGACTGGCAGACTCCATTCCAGACCCACTGAATCAGAATCTGTATTTTAAGATCTCCAGGTAATTTTATACACATTAATATTTGAGAAATACTATTATGTTCCATCGTTTGCCTTTTAGAGCAAAGTAGCAAGTAGAGGCACAAGGAATCTGCTGATTGAGGCAGCTGAGGAATGGATCTGGATTGCAAGGTTTAACTCGGGAACAAATATTGATAGCTTTGCCTCTATTGCTAAATTCCTGTTGCCTCGTGGGCATAGTTAAGCCAAAATTAAGCTGTTTTCTGGCAAGTAAGAGTTTTTCATTTCCGGATTATACTACATTCCTAACAGATAAAAGCATCAACAATGTAGTTTTAACAATGTTCATGTGAAAAACTACAAAAAGAAACAAACTTATTTGCTGAAGGATAAATGTACTAAATTCAGCAAATTCTTCCAGACTATCTTGTCATTATTAATCACTGCCAGGATGGTTCAAAGAAACAAACATAATTTTGTTTCTTCTTTCTTCCTGAATCATTCTGGAAAACTAGCCAATTAAAAATGAACAATAGCCTAAATCACAAGGCTCTGTTGTTGCAAAGTTACTCAAATAAATTAATGCCTAACTATCCATCTTTATGACCAAGTGCTAGGTCATTCCACTTCTGTAATATAGTAACTTCCTCCTCAGAGAACTCTAGCCCTCAGCTTCCCGCTGCTGGAATCAATCAGAAATGCCATTTAAATCCTGTTCAACAACACTTCATAGTCTCAAGCCCATTCTTTGGCTCCCAAATGAACCCATGCCACCCTTTATTTTTTCTCATCCCCCTCTCTTCTCACCAACCTTCACTCACATTGTCAGTCTTTCCTTGGGCCATTCTATTATTCCCTTTTGACCACGTTCTTGTCCTCTGCCCCAGAATCATAACTGACTGTGTCTGCATCCAGTGATCTTTAACATTTAAAACTTGCTAAAAAATATATCTCTGATAATATTATAAAGATTTCATGATAGTTTTCAAATATCTTTTACATAAATGATCTTCCTGACAAATATAGTGGGTAATACTATTAAGAATCCTGTCTTTATTTTTTAATTTAAATTTTATTTTTTAATTATAGTTTACATTCAATATTATTCTGTATTAGTTTCAGGTGTACAGCATAGTGGTTAGACCATCATATACTTTACATAGTTTCCCATGTAGCTATGTATTGACTATATTCTCTATGCTGTACTTTGCATCCCTGTGACTATTCTGTAACTACCTATTTGTATATCTTAATCCCTTCATCTTTTTCACCCATTCTCTCACCCTGCCCCTGTCAACTGTCAGTGTGTTCTCTGCATCTATGAGTCTGTCTCTATTTCATTTGTTAATTGATTTTATTCTTGAGATCCCACATATAAGTGAAATCGTATGGTATTGATCTTTCTCTGACTGACTCCTTTCACTTAGCATAATGCCCTCTAGGAAGGACTGTCTCATATTTTTTGTTACCTAACTCTTCCTTCTTTTCTCTCCTCTCCTCTTCTTCCCTTCCTTCCTCACTTCGTTAGGAGGTTTTCCAAGCCACAGTCCTGGAATATCCGGAACAAATCCCCTTGTCTCCAGTATTATTTCTACTCTGGAAACAAGGCTTCAGACAACAGTGTCTCACAGGAAAGTAAACTCATTGTACTCCTAGTACTTGCTAGATGTTTCTTTCATTTCTCATTATTTTCTGAATACATTAGACACCCACTCCCCATATTAGATGAACCAGGCCCCTTTGAAACTTTCATTGTTTATTACCATTGACCTACAAATATTTTTAAAGTGTAAGATTCCTTCTGTTATACCTCCTTCTTGTTGTTGTTGTTTGTTTGTTTGTTTCTTAAAAAGGGACAGACACAGATTCTTGGCCGTTTTATTTGAAGATTTGGTATGGCAAATTAGTTCTTGTTTCGCAAATATTCCTTCCTTCCTTCTCTTTGAGCTTGGCGATATGAATTGCTTTGGCCAGTGGGGTGTTAGTGGATGTGATGTGAGCAGAGGCTCTACCAATGCTTGTGTCCTGAGCTTGTCCTCTTGTGCTCCAGCCATGATAATGAAAAGAACACACCCTGAGTAGTACTGTCCCACCTCTGGGCCCCATACTGAAATATGTGAAATATGCCTGAGCCAACCTGGGAATCTACAGCCTGAAGCAGCCAACCAGGCCAACTAGCAAACACTTATGGGAAAAATAAATGTTTGTTGTTATATGCTACTGATTTTGTGGTGGTTGGTTGCACACCAAAAATGAAC
Organism: Tadarida brasiliensis; assembly: GCA_030848825.1. Taxonomy (NCBI): domain Eukaryota; kingdom Metazoa; phylum Chordata; class Mammalia; order Chiroptera; family Molossidae; genus Tadarida; species Tadarida brasiliensis. The sequence goes on from CM061268.1 coordinate 58,120,088, forward strand.
TGTTACGTGGAGTAACAGCAAATGGTAGACCAAGTTCTACCATTTACTAGTTGAGCTAGGATATCTGTGTTTGAAAATGAGAGGTTTGTATTCCTTGAACCCCAAGTTACTTAACCCGATTTAAAACTCATGATTCTTGAGTTTTCCACACTTTTCACATTATATTTCTGGAACACAGATCAACATATAGCCATTATGAAATGAAAGCTAGAGAAGGACGGAGAGAAAAGATATTCTAGAATCTCTCTAATTAATTTTATTTTTCTAAAGCATAAAGGATGGAATTTTTTGGGTGGTGTTCATTCTAGAACTCCGAAGAGTCTGCTGAAGGGAAGGAGAATATCAGGAGAGGCTCCCATGCCAGCTGGTTGCAGAGCACCAGAGGGCCACCTGCCACCTTTCCACTAAGTCAGCCTTCAGGATCTGAACGTAAAGATCACACGCAGGCTCTGCTCACCCTCTCTAAAAACAGAGTGTTTTTACTACCTTGCATAAAACAATAATGGAGAAGAATAAAAAGACTGAGTAAGAAATGGAAACCACAGAGTGTTGAAGTGGAAACTTTCTTTTTGCTCCTTGCTTTCCCTTGAGGACTTGTGTTCTGGACTTCAGCCATCGTAATGGAAATGACAAACCCTGGTAGCAATGTCCCACCCACAACGGGCCCCATAATGAAAACATCTTCATATAGGGGATTCCTGTTGTGCATGAGAAGCTAACTGTGGCACATATAAGGTCCCACCCAAACCTACAGTATCATGACATCATACAAGAATGAGATTATTTGAAGCTTTCACATGTAAGAACCGCAGTAAACCTTTGGTTAATGGTAGGCACTTTAAAAATTCTAATATCCCTTAACTTACCTTCCTAAAAGAGAAAGCAGAAATCTCTTTAAATATCTGTTGTACCTTTTTTAGAAGCTTATTAAAAAAATTTCCTTTGAGCACAGATTTTCTCTAGTTTTTTCAATTGCTGTTGGCATGTTTGCCAAGGAATCATTTCCACAAGGACAATATATTTCTAAAATCAAATTTGCTAATTGACAATATTAATACATTTACTTGTAATAAAATTAATTTTGAGGAGGACACTAATATATAAGTTAAAATTTGTCATTTAGGTAATATTTTTAAAGATGGAAATGTTCTTATGCAACATGACTGAAATGCTCTGGGGAGCTCTAAAATCATTTTTTCATTAAATGGAGCTGAAATTATACGAACAACTAGAACATGAGAAATAAAAGAGAAAAACACAGTATAGAACACTGGGGAATGAGAAAATAGACTGCAAAAGGAACAGTGATTTGTTCAAGGTTACCCGGTGAGTCAGGAAAAAGGGGAGAGTTGGGCTGATGCTGAGACCCAAAGCATATTCGTATTAATGTCTTTGTTCTAAATCTGCTATTTTTAGTAGATAAAGTATTCATGTTTCCCTGATATGGGGGAAGATATTCATATTTACCATTCTCTTGGGGTCTAGCATGTGTTACTTCATAAGTGTTTATCGAATAAAATGATAAATCAATCTCTAGCAACCCAAAGTCAACAAAGCATCGTTTCACACCCATAATCTTATTATTCTCACACCCACCTCTGAAGTAGGTATTACATAATTCCTGTTTTACAGATTAATTTAGGCCCAGAAAGATTAAATGAATTACCCAAGAACACACTGCCATACATACTCTGATGTTTTTACCATACCAAGCTGCTCAGCAAAACTCTCTAAAGATTCTCTTAAGAAGGCCCAAAGAGGGTTGCTGCTTTAAATATAAAACAGGTGCAGATAGGAGGGGAAGTCCTTTGAAGAACTCAAAGTCACATACAAAGTTGATATTTAGGAGAATGGGAACAGTTTATCTTATTTTAAATATGTGGCTGATCTTACTAGTTGATTAGTTGGGATATCAATTTAGCATGTCTGTACAAAATCCTTAGTTTCTATTGATAAATTATTTGTGCATGAGGGCATCTGTCAGTTAAGCCACAAAAACCTTAATAGAAGGCTTTGGCATAATATAGATCTACCACAAGAAAGCAGTCCTACTTAGAAAATTCAGTTTCTATGCTCCATGTCTACTTTTTCAAAGCACTGCTCATTTGCTTTGCCAAAATATATATATATATATATATATATTAAAGATATTTATTACAGTGAAGCTATTTGATTTCTTAATATAATCATGGGTCTCTGCCCCAAGGGTACTGAAGTCTCTGTGATAAGTGGTCTGCCACCCAAAGCTACATGTAGCAAAGGAGTAAGAAAGCAATATTTGTTCCCAAGTTGAGAGACAGAAAACAAAGGAGGGAAGGAGGAAAGGAGCATTATCAGCCTTAAGTAAGAGCTTGACCTCTATAGCTAGACTATCTAGATTCATTCTTGGCTCCGCCTCTTACTGTGTAACCTTGAGAAAGTTACTTCCCTTTTTATGACTCAGTTTCTTCATCTATAAAACAGAGAGATTAATAGCACCTATCTGATAGAGTTATTATGAGGATTAAATGAGTTAATATTTGTTCATGCTTAAAAGAATGTCAGATATACAGTAATCCCAAAATAAATGTTTAATAAGTAAAAGAAGGTAGAAAGAGTGAGAGAAAGACTGCTGGACACTCTGTGTCCTTAATGCATTGTTTTGCTTCCTTCTAACAGAGTCCTTTACTTTCTACAGCTAGAGACACTTGATTCCTACCAGTAAGCTTAACCCCATTTCCGGTCTGACCCCAAACAACTCCCATTCAGAGAGATTTAAGAAGCCCTAGTTCAGGAGTTCAGGTGACTCAGCATTAAATCAAGTTTGATGTTATTCTTGTCCTGACCCTGTGTCCCAGTTTCAGTCACTTGTTCCTGTAATCAAGTCCCCACCTTGTACTCCAGTTCTAGCATTCTGCTCCCCTGTGGCTGAGTGCGGGCTAGCAGGACCGGCTCAGGTCCTCCAGTTCTTTGAGGCAGACATCTCCCAAAGGGCAGCCTCTGCACTAGAAACTACACTTTGTTTGGCACGCACAGTGTTTGAACCTTTGAAAACTAGTTGTTACCTGTATTTAAAAAACACAGACTTTTACAAAAAAATTCAAAGCTCCAATTTTTATTGAAACATTGGATGCTCTGACAACTCTTGGCTCCCTTGGTACCAACCCAGTCAAGTTGCCTCTCCAATCTCCCTTGCCCAACCAGACTCTGTTGTCTAGAACTTTGGCCATTATAGTGGTTATATTTCAGGTACAGAATCCCAGGTTTTACTGATCTAACTGATCCTATTATCTCATGTTACGCTTTTACAAAACCATACATTTCATTATATATAAACAGCCTTCAACTCTCATGAAATTTTGTTCCCGTTCTTGTTAGAAGCCCAGTAAAGTCCACTGAATATTTATTGACACTTACTTATATGTTTTAGGCTTTGTAACAGAAACTGATTGGAGTATTTGTTTACTAAGAGATCCAAAGAAGTTTAACTCTTCTATAAACAATCCAATCTCTTTTCAGTGAACCACCTAGGAAACTAACATTATTTGAACACAATCAGCTATGTTTTATTTTTTGTTCTCATGACAGGCCCTCTGCTTTACAAAACAATGAATAAAAGAGAAAAACATTTGCATGACTAAACTGTCAAAGAAAACTCACAAAACTCATTCTACATACCATTCCATAAAATCATCTAGATTGAGTAAAACTGAATATGTATTAAAATTTAAATTTAGCTGATTAAGTTCTACATAGTTTTTAAAGAAAGTCTTAATAAAAACATTACTTACATAAGGAATCGTGTCCAAAGTATCTGTGTTGACAATTATAGGAGCAGGGCTGGCCTGAAAACAGAAGTAGAAAAAATTTTAAGTAAGAGGTAGTCTATTCTGAGAATCTGTTAACTTATTTAACAAAGAACTCAACAGTATTTCTTGAGGATCCTTATAGGCACTGTGTCAGGTGCTGGAAGAAAAAAATGAAATGGCTCAAAGTTCCTGACACCTTCCAAATATTTGTTTGCTACATTTCCACATAATGAAATGAAGTAAGCAACAGAACTTATGCTCATTTTCTCTTACATTTTATCCGGCAGAGTAGGAGATGAGGATTTGTGATGCTTACGAGGCAAGGATCGCTAATAAATTGGGTGACAGTTAAAGTTGGTACCATTTCTTTTTAAAAATGGCTGTGCTAAATAAATTTCATTTCCTACTCTAAGAAGCAAAATTAAACTTAAACCAATATTTACAACCCTTCTCTTTAAACTGCCTTTTGAGAGTATGTTGTACTCAATGCAAAATAGAAGGGTTCACTTACTGATATATATGTTTACCTACTATGCATGCTGTCATCATATATTTTCTTTGTTATTTATACACTTCTGGTCATATACCTCAAGAATCTTTGGATAGGAAATTAAAACTTAGTCAAAGATGGCAGATAATCTTGTTGAATATGTTTAACTTTTTTTTTTAATTGTACAAACTGCAGTCATTTGCCTTGAAGTTGAGTAGCAATCTGTATAAAACATGATATAGAAGAGCTACAAGCCAAGTCATTAAAAAATAAGAGATTGCAATCTGTATTTGCATCAACCAATCTGACTTCATGAATATTGAGTAGAACTATCTTTATTTTCTGGTTTCTAGAATTTCCACAGCAACATTCCCTTCATTCCCTGAAGGATCTTTAATCTCTTTCCCAAATTGCAGATTTCATTTAGATAGAGGAAATACTCTCATCATGATTAATCGAGAGTGGTTCTGTATGACACAGTGGTTTTGGCAAGTACTCATCTTTTAGGACATTTCATTAGATGTGCCCTCTGGAGTTAAGAGAGTTAACAGCTTCCTAATGTCTGTCTGTGCCTATGGAATGAATCCTAATCAAATGATAAAACAAACAGCAATCCAGCAGATTTTACAAAACAAAAGTCCATGTTTTAACTGAAAGGACATTGAGAACATGACCTTAGTCTACATATCTATATAGTGGGTCAATTAGACGTGCCTGGTTTGTTAACTCCTAATATCAAGTACTTTGTGGGTAAATGGGGCTTTGGAGAAAGACAGGACTCCACAAAAAAACAGTGTTTGTCAAGAGGCATGTGGTGTGGGGAGAGGAACAAGAGATTTAGAATTAGAAGACCTGGGTTCAAGTTTGTTTTATCAGCTTCCTAATTATATGATTTGAGGGCTCAGCAATTTCCCTGTGGTATGATCTGGGGGCAAGTCCCTTAACCCCTTTTGACTCATTTTTTTCTCCTCTGTAGGATAGAAATAGAAATAATCCCCTTCTGAAAAGGTTGTTTGGAGAATGAATGAGGTAATATAGTTTAATGTGTTTGTAAACTTAAATTTCAGAATCAAGGTTAAATATTATTATTAGTAAATGTCCCAAAGATGGACTACTGTGAGGACATATCATTGGATGGTTTGTGAACTGCTTATACCCCAGATAGAGATCTCAGTGCTATGTTAGTGGCTATAACTGCACTAAAGATAATAGATTAGATCATGTGAATTACCATTTATGAAATACATATTACTTGCCCATATATAAGGATATGCATATATATTCTTATTTCATTTCCACAAAACAATATTCATGAGGCATTATTATCACTATGCCTATGCTATAGATGAGAAAAATGAGGCTTAGGGAAAAGGAGAGCTGAGATTTAACACTGGCCTTTCTAACTTCAAATCCATTCTTTCTTTACTAAGTTGCTCCATGATCCCAGCCTCTAGGTGGCTCCATCCTAAGAGTCTTGCATTGATTGGAGATCTCTAGCTAGAGCACCATATACGATCCAGGCAAAGCAAAGGACACCATGCAGGCAAGAGATGCCTTAGGGTCTTACATATTGGATGTTGAAAGCAATCTGGTGATGCCTTAGTGGCTTTTGTTGTTGTTATTGTTGTTTGTTTTTACTTTTGATGACATCTCTCTTATGGTTTGTAATTGGTTCCCAGGGCTCCAGAAAGTGATGGTGTCTTGTCTCCTTTAATTTACTGAAAACTTTCTGAGTATCACACCCAATACTTGTATTTTACTTTACTATTTAGTATAGTACTATTACCATAGTTAGCTAGATATTAATGAAGGAAAGGAAGCTAAGGGTGAGGGACACTGAGCCTGTTTCCTTCACCAGGAAGCTATAAATTTATATCCCAAGGAAATGCAGCACTGTACCTCCAAGGGGATTAACACTCCTCTCTTCCCCCTTTCAGTACCAGATTGTGTGTGTGGGAGGGGGGCCACGGGGGAGATAAGGACATGAGCAATAAAGTCAAAATGGCACAGGGGAAGGTGCTAGATCATAGAGGGCTGTCAGTCTAACCAACCTGGGAAAAAGATCATTGGTTAGGGGGTGGACCCCAAAGCAAGCTCTTAAAAATTTGAGAAGCTGATCGATTATTTTTAAAAAGCTTCTGGTTCCTCCAAAGCCTGAGATACATAATCCCAGGTGAACAAAGAAGTTCTCTCTCTCTCTGCACTTGCCTCATGGCCTTAGCAGCCCCATGGCCACTGCCCTTGTAGACCCCAGAAGCAGGATTCAGGTGGGAGTCTGGGTACAGCAGCAGAGCAATGGATTGTAGCTGGGAGCACAAGCTAAGTTCACCAAATGCTGGACTGGACTAAGATTTAATATGGCACAAGATCTCTGGACATCGACTCTTATCTCTGGCCCTGATTTTCCATGGTGTGATGGACAGAGATGGGACATTTGGTAACTTCTTTAATTTTTCTTTCCAGACAAACCTTGCCACCAGATTTTATCCTCTCTGTGGACCCCTGGAAATGCCTTTCCTCGAGACACTGCAAGTACCCCATACCTACTAGCAACAATATAATCAATAAAAATGTGTTGATTTGATTTGGGGCTTTCAACACATCTTACTTTTGTTTTTCTTCTTATAGATTGTATTAATGTGGTCTTGAAATAAATTTTATATACAAATCCATTTCCCATACTGTACCATTCATCACTTTTGTATGTTTATGCTTCAATTTTTCATTTCATGTAGGTAAATTTTGTTTTTCCAATCAGACTCTATGTTTGGAAAATAACAATAATTGTATACTTCCCTAGAATTCTTCGTAGCACCTGGGTATACAGAGGGAACTCAGTAAATGCTTAGGAATTATTCACTAAATGTATCTATAAAGTATAGATGAGGGTAGAAAAGAATGTGATACCTCTTTGTAAGCTTTGAAGAACATTTCTAAGAAAACCCCCAAATCTCTGGTTACCAATAACACTATGACTATGACTACTTTTCCAATATCCACTACCTTCTTTAACCAGTCACTATTACTTAACTACCCAGTTTTATAAAATAATAACTATTTTATAACTCCAGGACGTGGATGTTGTGAATCCCACAGCACAATCCATGTCATGTGAAAAGCTCTTTGCTCCTTCTCGGTGATAACAAGTCCTAGAAGCCACAATTACTACTACATCTATAAAAGTCACTAAAAATGCATGAATATACAGAAGGTGTGAATTGTGGCAACACACATACACCACTTACATGCGACATGGGCAGCTTCTGGTGTGAGTGGCCAGAAGATGCCATGGAGGGCTATTCTGAATAATACACTACCCCACTGTGTTGCTAAACCAGGCTCTCTGAAGATCCCCCATTGCTCTGCTCCAGGACTCTCACAGTCCTCCCTAGACCATGTTTACAGAAGTTTCCTGGAAACTTTGAGGTAGTCAATGACACATATCAGCAGAGAATGAAAATCAAGTGTTAGTAACACAGAGTGTAATAGAATTCCAAGTACAGCCCAGGGATGTGCTTTTCTCACCAGCGGGTTATTCCAGATCTTCCTTCGGCTCAGCCTGACTGCTGTTTCTTGTCTCACTTTTGAAATCATGTGACTCCATGACCAGTTTGATTTCATTTAGTGTCTGAGTCTTAAAAAACCAATTCCCCAGTTACCTTGAAGGTTCCTCCTAAGCTTTATCTCCACGATTCACATTGACCTACCATCCCCACACCTTCTCTCTCCACATTAGATATCCTCTTTATCTAAACCCCTAAATCAACTGATAACTTAGCAAATTCCAGCATCTCCCTTTAATGTGCTTATTTCCATAAACTGGAAAAAGATTTATAATAATTATGAAAAACAAATCCTTTCTTTCTTTCTTTTTTTTTTTTTTGTTAATCCTCACCTGAGGATATTTCCATTGCATTTTAGAGAGAGTGGAAGGGAGGGAGGGAGAGAGAAGCATCGATGTGAGAGAGATACCTCGATTAGTTGCCCCCCTACGACCTCGACTATGGTCAAACCTGCAACCCAGGTACACGGAATCAAACCTGAGACCCTTCAGTCCGTGGGCTGACGCTCTAACCGCTGAGCCAAACCAGCCAGGGTGAAAAGAAAATATCCTTTTAATCAGAAGTTTCAAGGCTTGACTTTATGTAAATCTAGACAAAACTAAGATTTAAGACTTAAGAAAATTAATCTCTCTTGGGTGACCCAAACTGTAAGATGTAAATGGTGTGTCTTACATTTTTCATTCTTTTCCACATGGAGAAAGCCAGTTGAGAGCAAGAGGGAAGAATAAAGGCAATCACAGAGAAGCAAGCAGAGAGACTACTAATACAATTTAAATTATGAGATCAAGTTACTCATGGATCCTACCCCCTTTCTGTCCTGGGGTTCCATGGGATAACCAAATATTTTAATATTACATCAATAACTTTGCTTATGCTAGGAAAAAACAAAACAAAACTTCCATTGCTTGCCACCTAGAAAATGTAACTAATAAAGACTGACATAATGAATGAAAATTTTCAAAGGAGTTCATTGATTTTGACTGATGTGGTTACTTCTTGATTATTTGTTAAGTGACAGATCTGGGAAATGCCTGTGACATAGATGGGCAGGTAGTCACCAGGCCACCCACAGTGAGGAGGCCTCTGAAGTCAGTCAGTCTAAGGACACACCCTGGGAAGTTTAGGTCTGACAAGTGGTAAGCTAGGTAGTAGCAACGTCAAAAGACTAAACCCAGGCCGATGCCAACACTATTAAGAAGCAAAACAGAAAAGGAGGGAAGCCCACACAATCAAAGGACTTAGATCCAGCAAGGACTGAACACGGATGGGGCTAGGAATTGAGCAGGAATTTCAGCTGACCTGGAACATGCCAGAAGAAGGCAGGTGGTTGTCAACAGGCCACATTAAACAGGAGGTGAAATATGGCAAGAATAACATGTGCGCGGCTTTTGGGGACCAGCATCTTCAGCTGATCTTCTCAGCCTTAAAGGACAGGCTCCTCGGTGGGCAGAAAGTGACAAATGATTTTATATACAGTATGGCATGGTAACTTGAAAAAAAATGGAAGCCACTGGCAGTTTTAAAATGAGTCCATTCTGTACATGTACATGATTTCATCAAGAGAGCTGGAGATCTCAGAACCTCATGGTAAATCTTAGCTGGCTTAGATTGACTATTACAAGACACCATATCTGTAGTCCTCACAATTCACACAGCAGGCTGCCATCAGGGTGAACCCCTATCAGACCATGTGCAGATCCTAACCAGGAAAATGGAACTTTGGGGTTACTACCCACATCCTCAATTAGGTCTGAAATGAGATATTTAACATTAAGTACTAAATGGTATGCTAAGGATTGAACTCAGAATAACTTTATTTTCTATTAGATTTTCCCCCTAACCCTCCATCATGTTGGCCCATTCTGGAAATAAAAAAAATGTGATGTGGTTGGGACGGGGACTTCATTCTGGATTTCCTGAATTGCACTCTAGTTCTCTGCTGGGACTGAAACCCTTTCTTCCCTCTCCTTCTCCATAACGTTGGTCTGGAGCCTCACAAACTTAAGGGTTGGCAGGGTCCTACTACTTCTTCAAGGATTTACTTGGAACCTGTACCTGGCTGAGAATGATCACTACCTAGAATCCCATGATACCATTACCCAGCCACACCTAAATCTGATATACTAACACCGGTATGGATAACAATAAGGGCAAGTACATCTATAGCACTTATTTACACCAATTACATTATGTAATCCACATACAACCAATGAGACAGGTGCTGTTATTCTCAAATTACAGGTGAGGAAACAGAGGTTAAGAACTTTCCAGTCATACATGTGATGAAGAGACAGTCTTCAAACCCAAACAATCTGACTCAGAGCCCACGCTCTTGACAATCATGCTCTACTGTCTCTCACAATGGAATCAGACTTTACCAGAACTCTTTGGATCTTAATTTTTACTGCTCACCAACAACTCAGAAACCAGCTCTAATTAGATCTACCCACCTTGATCCCGGCTAGTGCCCAAATCCTCCCCTCCTCTCTCTGGCTCAGTTACTGGGCCCCAGTATATCAGGTAAACAGGTCTGCAGGAGACATGATCCAGGAGAAGGCTAGTGCACAGGTGTACCCTGGCTGACTGAATCTGGATTTTTTTAGTAAGCTCCAAAGAATATTTTGGCAAATGAGTGATTGAAGACATATTGATGGTTGTGTGAGAGAAGAAAAACAAAATACAAAGAACAAATACATTCTAGAATCATAAAACTTTGAAGCTGGGACCTTAGTGATCACTTAATTCTACCTTTTTGCTTTACAAATATAAAATGGAGTGACAGGAAGGAAGTGCATATCCCAGATCTCACAATTATCTAGTATCAAAACTGAAGACAGGCTAATAATAACAATAATTACATTAAGAAAATAGTTAGCATTCATTGAATGATTATTATGTCCCAGGGGCTGTGATAAATGCTGAAAATGCATCAATGCATTTAATTCTCAAAATGTTCTAAGAAAATAATACTGTTTCCATTTTTTTTAAAGGAGAAAGGAAAAGGGGGGGCACAGTCAAAGTGGCTTGGTCACTTGCCTGAGGTCACAAATCTCAACCAGGTCTCAGATCCATGTCTTTGTAGCCCCAGGACCCATGCTGGTAACCACCCACATCTCCTGATGCTCTCTCCTGAGTTTTTCCAGGATATCAGGCTGAAAATGCAGTTATTTTATGCCCTGAAAGTTGTTAGTTTCTCTTTCTCACCATACTGACTCAAATTCAATTCCCCAGTTCTCAGAAAGTTTCTAGGTCCCTTACTCTCTTGCAAAACACCACTTGAAAAAATGGGACGACGCAATTTTCCAGTTAACCTATTTCCCAAGAAGTTAGCGAAAGAAACAGTACATATGAAGGGAAAGAGAGATGCTCTATAGAGGTAAGGCTATTTTATTTATTACTACAATTAATTTTTGCTTTCCTGGATTTTCCCCTTTTCATGTTCTGTCTCCACAAGACCAACTAGGTAGGTGTAGTCCGATCGAGTATAGCACTGAGTCATCACCAATAGTAGCACCAAGGGGTTCTGGCATGTCACCTGGTTTGTCCTTACCCTGCAGTAATGACATAGGGCACCCGTGTCACAGGTGAGGTCACTGAGGTAATAACAGATGGGTGGGTGAGTGAACAGTGTGAGTGCCCGAGGCTTGGCTAGCCAAGGCTTAAATGCAGGTTAATGGCTATGGCCGGATATCTCAAGGGAGCAATTTCAGAGGAAGATAAGACATTGGTCTCTCTCCCTAGCATCTACCAAAATGCATGGATGATTACCTACCTAGCTTACTGCCAGATTAACTCAGAAAATAGGAAGAGAGAATGGCAGATTCAGGTTTGGCTTGAACTTGATCCAACTCTTCTGACCTGAACTCACTTAATAATAAATATAATATTATCCTCACTTTACAGAAAACGGAGGCACAAAGATGCTAAGTATCTTGCCCAAGGTTATCCAGCCGGTAATAGCAGGGCCAAGTGCCAAGCCTGTCAGCCTGATTCCAAAGTGGGTAACTTTTAAACAAATGCAAAACAGTTGCTTCTGCTCCCTATTAAGATTTTATAAGTACCCAGAAGTCTGCTCTAGTCAACACAAATTATCTTGCTGATCTTTGAAAACCTACCACTAGTATTTATTCCCTTTGGATTCAAGAGTTTAACATGTCTGCTTGAGCCTCCTTTAAAATACAAGGTCGTGGAATATTTCTCAGAAAATGGATGATATCTTGAGGACATCAGTGAGGATGAGTTGGGCACCTATTTATCCCCAGTGCAGAAAAGATGGGACATCCTGGAGAACAAGACACAGAAAATAGAGACCCTGAACCAAAGATAATTTTCTTTATTTTATATGTTTTCTCTGGAATCAATCCCGCTTGCAACAAGAGATGAACATTGCTTGCACTGTTACTTATGAAGACTCTTCAGACCTCTGTCCTGTACCCTCTCCACATTCCTCTTTGCACTTAGTATGAAAGGCTGAAATAAAGACTCACCAAAACTAGGTCTGCAGAGGGATTCCATGAATTTCCCAAAGTCAGACAGCGAGAAAGAAGCAGCGTTGGGATTCAAACCCAGATCCGCTGATTGTAAATTCTTTGTTTCCCCCCATTATTCTGTGATGCCATGAATGCCATTGATTCACACTGAGCTTTTACTAACTTAAGTGCTTTACTTGTGAAAATGTTCTCTGAAGATTACACAAAAAATGGAGCCATTAGCTCAAGTCTCAGATGTGACTGAGTCAGTGTGCCCCATGCCACAGTAACCGTACCTACTTAATTCACGGATTCACCCCATGTGGTACTATTCCTGGAAAGATCCATGTGGAAACCATCTGTTCCTTTTCGTTAAGCTCTTTGGTAAGAGCTATTATCCTAGCAATACAGTTGTGGTTTCCAGACACAGGTACCAGGATGCTGAGTAACTTGTCAATAATCTGGTTCATCAGACTAAGCCGGGGCCTATTTACTCTGCAGCACGTAGATCAGGGCTTTGCACACACTGGGTGATCAATAAATAATTACTATTTAGTTTCCTTCCCTCTTCTCCTTTTCTGCCATCAGGCCAGGGCTCTCAGTGCTCTCAGCATACCCCGTGCATGCCTACCATAAGGTCCCTGTTTACGTTTCTTTCTTCTCCCACATCCGGAATCAATCATGGTCGCCTCTCCTATCTACCTAACCAAATTCTATCCGTCCTGCAATGACAGTTTCAAGTCTCAGACACTCCATGAAAGTTTCCTTAATCCTCACGACAAGTCTCAATCTATCTATCCTGCCCTCCAAATTTTAAAGCATTTTTCTTTATACTACTTCAGTTTACAGAGAATTATAAATAAGAAAGGACAGATGCTATGTGAAAGTACCAAGCCTTGACATCTTCCACGAATGTTTTCTTCTGTTCGTATACATGCTGATGGCTGAGTAGTTCATGTGTGATATTTGTATCTCCTTGCTGAAAATGTCATTGTTTTGAGGGCAGACCCCCTCCTCTTACTTCATTTCCTCACTAGCCATCCCCACCTACTCTCCTAAGAGTGCTTGGCCTACAATATATTCAAAAGATGTTTGCTACTCGTTTGTAAACATATGGAAGGAAAGCCACAGCCACAGAAGACAGGATGCTTGAGAAAACATGAGGCAACAGATTAGGCCAACTGGGTGGAAAGGGGTAATTGCACGCTGCCCTCTGGTGACTCACTATTGTAACACACTGTCTGGTTTTGTGTTGGTAGCTGGAGCACTGCAGACCATGCTCTTCTAAACTACCCCATGTAAATTAAGAAAAGGTTTAAGCAGAAATACTCCCCTATGCCTACCATATACCTGTCCTTTATGCTCACTTGTTTCTGATCCTCATTACAAGCCTATGAATGACATGCTATAATTATGTCCATTATACAGATCAATAAAATGAGGCATGAACCTATAACAACTTGCCCAAGGTCAATAAACTAATAACTAGGGGAGGAAAGACTCACTCTTTTAAACAGCAAATGCGTGTTTTTGTTGTATCACCACCTTGTGTGGGGCAAGGAAGGTAGCTGCAATTAGCTCCCTGCACTAACCTACACTCCCACTGTGCATTTCAGAAATTGGAGAAGTGGGAGGGAGCACAGGATTTGGTGAAAAGCTAAAGACTCCAAGACCATGAAAAAAAGCAATCTGGTATCCTAAGAATTTTTCAAACATTTCAGATGAATGTGAAGACAAAAGACCCATCCAAAACTAGACATTTATTTCAAGTCTCATGTTTTATCTTAAAAATGTATGTGGTTTTTATGTTTACTGTATAACCATCTATTTTTAATATAAAAAACAATGTTTTGGTTATTTATAATGCAGTCCACCTGACATCTGAAGTAGTTACTGCATGGCTATTAAAATTCAGGCAGATCATCTCCCTGGAAGTAACCACAATCCAGTTGAGGGATTATGTCCCTGAGATAAAGATGGCTGGACTGGGAATTAGGAAATCTCAGTTCGAGACCCAGCAATTCAGTAACAGGGTGAAAGCCAAGTCACTGAGCCTCCCCACTTATTTATATGTTTGAGGAATAAAGAGTGAAATGGATAACCTCTAAGAATCTATGTCTCATCAAGGATCTGATTTCACTCCTAAATGTTTCCTTGCTAGGAAAAACTAGAAAGAAAGAAGGGACACTATAGGACTCTCCCTCCTGGAAAGCAATGCTCTCTGCTTTTGTCACTTAGATACAGAAAGTTAGAACACACGAGTTTAAGAAAGGCCTGCATAAATAAGACAAAAGTAGAATTGGAAAAAAAACAACAATGGCATATAAAGTGATTTTTTATTAATTGGCTAAATGATGAGTTCATGTGTCTGAGAAAAGGCACCTAAAACTCCATTTGTGAGCCTCTTGTTCTGTGAATAGCCTATATTTTGTTTGGCTTATGAATCAGTTAATTTTATGGAGTCAAGACCACGGAATTAGTGGCAAAAAATTATCTTCTGCAGTAAGGAGTCAAAAAGATGTGAAGTGGCCCAGCCAGTGTGGCTCAGTGGATTAAGAATCATCCCATGGACTGAGAGGTTCTGGTTCGATTCCCAGTCAGGGCAAATGCCTGGGTTTTAGGTTTGATCCCCATTGGGGGGCATGCAGGAGGCAGCCAATTGATGTTTCTCCCTCATGTCGATGTTTGATCCCTCTCTCCCTTCTTTTCTAAGAAATCAATAAAAATATTTTTTAAAAATGATGTGAAGTGGAGAATTATCATTAAGCTAGAGAATTATCATTAAGCTCTTTCTTCTATCTTGTCTCCCTCCATGTTCCATGAGCCTTATCTTCAGAAAAAAAAAAATTCTAACATCTAAACTTGGCTTTCATTTTTTCCCTCTACCAACCCTAATTTAATGCCAGATCATCCACTCCAAGCTTAAAACATAACAGGCTAAGCCATGAAGAAAGTCTTAAAACATTTCATATCTAGAATGGTTCCTTTGCATGAGAGGCAGTGTTAGGAAGAGAGATCAAGAAGAGGTGTGAGTTTAGATTACTTTTTAACCATTGGTAACCTATAATGTGCTCACACCAATGTTGGGTCTGGAAGATGATTCGAGACCTGCCTTGAAAAGTTGGCGTGTGAGCTAGGTTGCAGAAGGAACAGAGTAAACAACAGTTTAGTGCCATTTCTGCTATTTTAAAGTTTGATCATGTCTATAGGTCTATCAATCTCTATTCTTTCAATTTTTCTTCAAAATGAATGTTCTATCTGGAATTAGTTTCTATGAGAAAAAAACATGGAGAAAGAATAACAGGAGTGAATGGGGACTAGGAAATTAGAGATCGGCCAAACACTACTAGCATTTGCTGGTGCCAAGGAATATATTCTGAAGATGTGTTTGTATGTTGTCATTGACTAGGCAATGACCTTTTTGTTCTACAGCCAAGAACCTACAAATTTCCGGGTCCAAAATGCCAACCACTTCCTAGCCCAACAGCAAGCTCTAGCTTCCCAGAGTGGCAGTGTGTATGTTAATCTTGGTTTCTCGGTTTTCCAATTTTTTTTTTTTTTTTTTACCCTTAGCTATTCTGCAAAGCAAGGGTCCTGCTTGCCAATTTACCTCCTACTGGGCCCTGGAAAATGCTACAACTGTGTGTTTCCAGAGTATGGAGAGAGGAATATTATCTGCTGCTGTGGGCTAGGAGAAAGAGGAAAATAGTATGAAAGATTAATGAAAGGAAGAGAAAGAAGGCAGAGAGAAGATTGTTTTCTGGTGCATGGGGCCTCTTCACAAGTTAGAGAACAAAATGATGGTCCCAGGCTGATTCTCTGTTCTCTCACTGTGTTCATCAGAATTGTAAACTCGGACACACTGGAACCTCTGTTTGTTTTATAAAAGCTTTCCTAAACCAATTGGAAATAAGATGATAACTTGCTTATGAATATAATGTTTGCAACGTTACATCTCATAACCCCTTCTTGTCCTCACTAACTTGACAAAAACATTTGCATGGTATGCTTTCAGGTTCCAGGATGAGCACCTCATAGCCCTGCACCTGGAGTCAGCAGATGAGGGTTCTAGGTTTGGCTGTGCCCTTATAGAATTTGGTCAGGTCACTTAACTCTATTATTTCTATGGTTATATCCAACTATCAATAAGAACTGGGTGATTCCTGACTTTAATACTAATCTGATTTTAAATATAATAAAACTAGTGATAGAAAGAGATTAGGACGTGGGTCATCTGATTGGCTTTAAGACATTTCTCCTCAGGTATATGATGCTTTTAGCCAATTAATGTAACCTCTCTGAAACTTCCTGTTCATGTATAAATGGAGATGATAAATAATTACATAATCAACCTCATATACTTCTTTGATAAGTATCAGATCATAATAATACTGTGCAATGAATAAAAGGATACATTTGGGATAATATTAAACATTAGGAAAATTAATAATGGCAGCCCTTAATGGGCACGTTCTTTAGTTAGTCATTGTCCTAAGAGTTTAACTCACAGTATCCTTTTTAAACTGCAAACAACCCTAAAAAGATTTGTATAATATATAATGTTACAGAGGATGAAACTAAGGCTTAGAGAACAAGTTCAGCAATTTGCCCAAGATGGCAAGTACTGGAACAAGGATTCAGACCTAGATTTTTCAAGTAACCAAAACTCGAATCAGAATAAAAGTGCACAAGACTGAGATTCGAATCTTTCTAGATTATAATTTACTAGTTAACCACTTCTGATCCCGGCAACTTCAACTCTTTGCATTCAATTTATTTTTATAAATAGCATAGGGATATTAAAACCCGTCTTGCTACCAGGCCACGTCGTAATGAGAAAGAATCTAGTTGAAACTATTTGAAAATTGTAACAAGACAGGTTAGTATGCCATAGTGGCATAGTGGTTGTCTCAGCATCAGCAGCAACAGCAAAAACTCCACTGTCCTTGGGCATCTTTCTGCTCAATAGAAATATCAAAATAAAGCTTAAAAAATATAGCACGTCTAGTATTAGTTCATTAAAGGTTTTGAGAGTTTGGGGTGTGTGTGTGTGTGTGTGTGTGTGTGCACATGCACGCGTGCGTTTTAATTTTGCTTTGCTACATGGAGGAGGGCTTGCTATTATTAACTCTGAACAACTGTCTATTTTTCTATTCTGTAACAAAAATGTTTTGGGTCCTACTTATGCAATTTCCGGTGTGGGTGAGGAAAAATGGAAATAGCAGAATGGGCTTTATTGTACAGTAGCATATATTTGTGCTAATGCCCCATTTTGATGAATCAACACAAACATTTTACAATGAGCAATATTGGAATAAAGAGAAGGCATCCTGCATCTGCCGCTAATTTTTCACGGACTCCAGATGCCTATGCACAGGAATCACAAGAACAGCTTTCAAAGAAAATGCAAATTGCATAAGAGAAGAAGATAAAAAGATAACAAGCTCTTGCCTTTTGTTCAGAAACAAAAGTGACAATTCCATTCCATTTTACCAGAAGTCTGCAAATGTTTGTGCAGTTCCAGGCTGTTGCAATTATCCCGGTTGCTTCGGGTGTAGTTATTTTTTCCCCACTAGGTTGAACATCTCTATAGATTGTGACATCTTTATTCCTTTACTAATAGAAATTCCATTAATATCCTTGTTCAAATTCTTCAGAAGGAAATTGGCTAAAAACTGGGGTATTACTAGACAGAAATGCAAAGGGAGGCCAAGAGGAATGAAATAGAGAAATGAATCCAACATGATTGAGGATGATGAGTCAAGTAATATTTAGAATCTAGAAAGGACAAACACACTTGGAACACCATGAACTAGAACTAAATCTCATCACTGAACAAATTCTATTTAGAGCTGACCTAAGCTTACGATGGTTCAAACTCGACATCTAGGGACTGGAGGCAGGGTCTGTGGAAGTGACGCTCGAGCTGAGCAGGCAGGTTTCAAGGGTGTATTTGAGACAGGAAAAATTATTTATTATCTCATTTTTGCCGAAGTTCTCACATTTTAAGTATTAATCAGTCCATACAGACTTATCTAGGAAACATTATACTTAAGGCACTGTACTTGGGATGCAGAAAGTAGGAAGATGAAGCACATGGTTTTGCCTTACAAAGACTGTACAATGTTATATGCAAATAAGAGAGGCCCCATCTAACCCCAAATGCTTATAATACAAAGCAGAGAAATATCACAAGAGAAATAGGGGCAAAGGACCATGGTGGGTGTGAAGGCAGGTGACATTAGGGCCAGAGGCCTGGGTTCTCTTCTGGTCTTACCACCTATATGATTTTAAACAAGCTACCTGACTCCACTGATCCTCTGAAGTAAAGATAATATTATTGGGACCATTTCATATTGGTATTGAGATAATTAAATAAGAATGTGTAGATTCAAGTAGTATGTAAGTAGGCTTCTTACTCTTATTTTTCTTTAGGGAGCGTTAGTCAATGTTGAAATAATGAGGGAGGAGGGAAATCATCTGGTTATGAGGTATGATGAAGGTCCTGTGGAAGAGGCTGTGAGTTAAGTCTTAAAGGATAGAAAGAACTTCACCTTGAAGCCCAGCAGGCTCAGGTGATTGGCTCACTTGAGGCACTCAACACTTTGTATCTGGTGTTGGAGTAATTTATATGTTCATTTGAAAATTCCTTATAGGCAGAATTCCTTGTAGGTTTCATCAGGGGTTCTCCTGATTTAGTCAATCCATCTCAATGTTTGGCAAGCTCCATGACATTCACATTAGACCAAATCCAAACATGATCACTAGCAGCATAAAGAAAATCAACTTTGTATATTGCAGCAAGAGATAGTGGGGCACCTTTGGGCAAGGGGTGTAATGCAGTCTCTCTTTCAAAATGATGATGTAACAAAGAAATTAAAGTGCACCTTCAGGTCCTTATCCTGTACCTAGTATCATGCCTGGAATGTAGTAGGGGCTCAATAAAATGTGAGTGAAGTGAATAGAAATGCAGCCTAGTCGCTATGAAAATAACTACTAATTATGGAACTGTTGTTATTACCATATCAACTCACATAATAAAACATCAAACAACATTTGATTTGCCTGCTACCCAAAGATACTGTGTAGAAAAATGCTCTTATATCTCCAATGATGGAACCAATTTACAGGACTTCATGAGAGAACTTTTTAAATCATTTTTTTCACTCAATAAATATTTAGGAGCTTATGTTGGTTTGTACTTATGCTAAGGATATGAACTTTTGTTTTGCTCAGGGCTCTTTGGCCAAGTAGACCAACCTGCTTGAGGCCAAACTTGATCTCCACCTCATCACAGTAGGGCATGAAATGTTATATGAAATCAAATGCTGACACTTTGGAGGACTTCATAGTTTGATTTCCATCTTTCTGCAAATCATTTGAGGCAGTACACTCTCCAGGTAAAGCTGCTTTAAGTTCCCTCTCTCCAAGGTGAAACATAGGCTGTATGGGCGGATTGTATGATAGTTGAGATGTGAAGTCAGACTTAGTAGTAGTCCCTAGAACTGCAACGACTGAGAAACCACTTGTGATAGATAGCTTATTGTGTGTGTAAGAAATGGTCTAGACCAGCAGTTCTCAAACTGTGGGTCGCCTAAGACCATCGGAAAACACATATTTCTGATGGCGATTCACAACAGTAGTAAAATTACAGTTATGAAGCAGCAACGAAAATAATTTTATGGTTGTGGGTCACCACAACATGAGGAACTGTATTAAAGGGTCGCAGCATTAGGAAGGTTGAGAACCACTGGTCTAGACCATCAAGGGGGATCTGCATTCTAACGGTGTGTTAGGAATCCACACTCACAGGAGACGCATAGACAGCATTTACCTACTTGTGAAATTTTCAGGTCAGTTTTCCTAAGATTAGCTACATCAGTGTGTGTCTATATTTTCTACACATAATTAATTTCCAAATATTTTAAAAGAGAACTAGGTTTGTTTTAAAGGAGGCAATTGATTGATTCAATATAGTTTGTCATCTCCTTATTATGCTTAATGCAGCATGGTAACAATACATATTTTTAGGACTTATTTCGATATCCTAAATAAGAGTATCATTAGGCAAAAGTGCCATATATCCATGTATGTGTATGTGTGTTTAAATATCTGTGTTTATGAAATATATATCACTGGGTTAAAAAGTGCATAACAGAAAGAATAAATGGGATCCATTGTCTGAGATTTAAATTATATATTCAGACAAAAAATAAATTGATGTTCAATTTAAACAGAATAATCCTCAACTGATAGCAATATTTTAATAATGACTATGTTTTCTAAAATCAATCTTCATAAAATTATGATGATATAATGATACATTTAATGCAAGACTTAGAAGAAATTCAAAAATATATGATTGGAAAATTTCTAATATTTTTTGAAAAAGATTTAGAGCAGTCAAAATAAAGCAAATGTGAATAAAACTTGAATATGAATTATATGTGTCCCATAGTGGGAATTGGGAACAGACAATAAAATGTATGAAAGAGTAGCACATGGATTATGGGAATTGAATCCAAGGCTATTTTTCTCATCAGGGTCTAATCCCTGCATTAACACATTTCTCCTCCCACCATTACCCCACGCAATGCTCCAGTAGAGGTTTATTGTTTTCTCCAGATGGAACTAAATAGAAATAATTTTATGAGGTCAGTATAGACAAAGCTAGTGATGAAAACTGCCATGTATTAACTGGAAATGCTGGAATCGAAGACTCTCGCTAATTGATTTCATTAATTCGTCACATGCTCACCAAGCATTCTTTGTGGTGCCAGGCACTGTGCTAGACCCTGGGAATAGATGCATCCTACATTCAAGGAGTTCAGGAAAATAGAAACAAATATATGTTAATTCCTTTCTCTAACTTACTTTCTTTTTCTCCTTCACTCCAAAAAAGTTACCAAATAATTAGAGGGACAGAGAAGAAAACATTTACAATAAATTTATTAAGTGATAAATCAAAGGTGCATGCAAAGAACTGAGAAGAGAAAAAATAACTTTGCCTGGCCAGAGAATGCTCCATGAAGGAGGAGATACTGAGCTTCCCAAGAAGTATCATACTCTCCTTGATAAAATAAAGGAAGAAGAGTTTAATAAAGACAGGAGAAGCAAATTATACACATTAGATTCCGGTTGAATGTAGAATCATTATAACTTAATCTGATTTAGAGAACTTGCCATCATTAGTTTTTTAAAGTCCTTGCAAAAATTATATGTTTAATGATTTTAATAATCAAGATCAATGGTCAGAGATCCAACTAGAAAATAGTATTCAATGAGAAAAACTTTAAATGTAGTACAGTCTGAAATATTTAGGTGATTCCAAATTACAGAGAAAAATATAATGGAATCTAACTTGGGTCACTGAAAATAACTTGAGCTTTAAAGACTTATTCTAATTATTGACATAAGCATATCTCTTGAATTTCTATGTCAGAAATAATGTCTTTCTTGAGGGATTCCAAGTAATTTTTATCAGAGATTACTTTTTAATAGTGTTTCCTCTCTTACTCCTATTAGATGACTTTAATGCTTCTAAATAGATCTAATTAAAAATTAAATATTTTAATACTCTTCTTCCTAGTCTCAGCCTGTCAGATGTACCCAGCTTGGTTCCTCTGGTTGGATAATTATAAGCACAAACATTATTTCTGCAATATAAAACATAACACTTATTAATTCACTTTATATATCTACACATTTCTATCAGGCATTTAAACAAATCTCTAAGTAGTTCCTTACTACTTTACTAAATGAACAATCACACTTTTAAAAGAGAGGTTTTATGATAGATTTTATATGGATAAGCAAAGAATCAAAATGTAAGAATTAACTTTTGGCTTCTTGATCTCTCTGTGAAATAGTCAAATAATTCTAAGTAGTTTTAAAGAAAACAACCAGGAAACACACACTGAAAGCTGTTATAAATTCTAATCTATGAAATATCAATCCTGTGCTTTTTCTTTAATACATGTTACTATCAGAATCTACTAACTTCAGTGGGATAAATTTGCTTGACCACTGTTTACTCTATTTCACTGATCAATGTTAGATCATATTGAGAATTCAGATTTCATACAGAGCAAAAAAAAAAAAAAAAAAAAAAAAAAAAAAGACACATATTTATCCCAAACAAAAACAACAGAAAAGATATATCACATCTTTAAATGCATAGACTACATGCCATTTATCTATAGCTATAAAAGAATAAACGAAGAAAAAAATTTAAAAATACCTAGGAAAATGAAAAGAAAAATATCCTTACCGGAATGAATGCGTGTTGCATAGCTTGTTCACATTGTTTTAAGGAAGCGATAGTATCCCACAAAAGCTGATAATTTTCAGCCCGGGAAGCACTTGGCCGTTGCATGGCGAAAGCTAGTAACACTCAAACTGAGCTCCAAGAACCCGGTTGAAGACGGAAAAAACCCTGCAGATCTGTTACATAAACTTCTTAATTAGATCTGCTACACAAACTGCTATCTTAAGACTTAAAAAAAAAAAGTTAATCAGAACATTTCTTTTGGGGGATAACTGGGCATGACTTGAACAGAGACAGATGTTTTCATTGGGAAGGATTTTTGTTCCCACACTTGTGAAAAGCAATCCCATCACTGTTCCCGTCTTTACACAGGTCTCGAAAAACGGCACATACCATACGTGTGTGGGGGGAGCGAAGTGGGAGGGAGAGAGATGTGAAAAAATATTTCCACCAGAAGATTTGGGTGGCAAGTCACAGAGGAAGAATCTGAATAGCTTGCGCAAAGTAGTAAATTTAAAGGCAGTGTGTTACATACACACATATTTATACAAATGCAGGTATCTACACTTGTCTGCTGTTTGAGAAACACAATTATATTCATGATTCTTACAGTGTCATTGAATATGTCCAACTCTCCTCTCAGTTTAGTTAAGATCTAGATGTGATATATTTTTCATCTACAGAGAATTTCTGCCTTTATTAACAACTGAGTTTTTACCTGGAAAAATTTACACAAATAATACCAGTAGAATTGAGCATTTAAATGTTCTTGGGACCTAAGAGTGGCCTGAACATAATTAAAATGTGTTAATTCCAAAAAAAAAAATTGCTTGTACATTTTAACAACAAAAACCTAGTATAAGCACTAAATGAAATCTGAACAACAGGGTAGCAACATATTCCAGTTGTTCCTTCACCTAAGTCAGGAGCCCAGAAAGTGAGGTGAGGCTCCACGAGCCTCCTACAGTTTCTGTGGGATTGTTGAGGTTGGGTAACGTAATTTTGTAAGATGCTGAGCACTTGGAAGTTACAAAGAAATCTATACTCTCAGGGATAGTTAAATAGGGAAATTTATCCAAGTATTTCTGGAGGTAAGGGGGAAACTGAGAGCAATACACAGTATAATAAATAAAATGTGCTTTTAATTGACCAAGAAAATCCAAGAAGTATAAAACAAGGTACAAATTGCAGAAAAGAGTTTGATAACATATATAAAGAATGAAGAATGTTTGCTGTATTATTTTTAGAGAAGCTGCATGATTTGGGTTACCTAGTTTTTCTGCATTTGTACCCTGGTGATGGTGGATTATTTCCTACTGATGACCTTATGGTGTAAAAGTTTTACCAGCCAAGTTTCTCTCTCATCTCAATTACTTTCAATTTTGAATTGAAGGAGTTGTAAGTAGAAGTGATTTTTCAAAATTTCTACCTGGGCTAATGTGTAAGGAGACTGATTTTTCTTAATATTTCACGAGTACACACCAGAAGGTTATTGCCATTGGACAGTTTGTTTTTCAATATCACTTCACCAAACCTTTTCTTTTTCTCATTCATGATGTTCTTCTGTTCAGCTCACACCCACAGTTCCTCCTCTGCCTTCATTCCTGACCTTACACTCTCCCATCTGCCCCAGACACATGCTTCTTTCTCATGCACTGTCAACCAGCCAGTTCACAACTTCCAGAAAATAATCCTTCACTAGTAAATGTTCTGTATTTCTCAGCAAACAACAGGAAAATAAAAAGTTGTTTTCTAAGTCATCCTCCACAATTCCAGCCAATCCTTTTTTAAAATTACTTGAGCAAATTTTCATCCTTACTCTAGACGCCAACCTCTGGGTCTTCTGTCATGCCTTGAACTTCTCTCTCTCATTCATCAGGTCTTGTTATTTAGTCTTTTATTTAAGCAGTGTCTCCCAAAAGATCCTCCTTCTTTTATTCTTTGGGAAAAGGGTAGAGAATCCAATCTCTGTATGTAGAAACTCTACATAAAAATGCCCTTGGAATCATGCATACATTCATTGATTCATTGATCCAACAAGCCTGTGAAACACCTCACATGTGCTGTACTTTATGGTTGTACTATAGGGAAAATGGATATATCAGATGTTGATTCTTTCTTTAAGGAGTTAAAGTCTAATTGAAGAGATGATACCTGGGCATGAATAACAAAAAGACAAATTTAAAAATGGTAAGTTCCAGCCTGGCCAGTTTGACTCAGCAGTTAGAGTGTCGGCCCTTAGACCAGGAGTTGCAGATTTGATCCCCAGCTCTGGTTGGTGTTGTGCAGGAGGCAACTAATTGATGTGTTTCTCTCACACAGATGTTTCTCTCCCTCCCTCCCTCCATCCCTCCCTCCTAAAAATCAATGGAAAAATATCCTTGGGTGAGGATTAACAAAAAATAACAGTAAAATAAAAGGGTAATTTCCATAAAAGAGTTCATATAAATTATTCATAAAACAATAAAAAAGAAGAAAAATACACCCACTGGGAAAATTTGGACAGCCTCATGGAAGATTTAGCACTTGGCTGGAGCTTGAAATGTGGGTAAAATTTGGACATACGTAGATAAGTAGGGGACATTCCTGAGGAAGGGAAGATAGGCCATAGGCCCAGAGTGGGAAAGAAGAGGTCATTACTAGTTGGTTTGGAAGGAACACGATACAAAGAAAGCTTAATACTCAGATTTATACTGGAGCCAAGGCTATTCTTGAGTAAAAATCAGTAACTTCCTAATCCTAATGCTAACCAAATTTAGCTTTAACCAATTCTTAGAGCATTAATGTGCATAAATTTAGTGAAACTATTCTTAAAATAAACCTCATAAGGTGGTGAATTCCATATGTTTATCTCCACGCTTTAAAATAGGTACATTTGATACACTTTTGTAGATTTTAGTTGGCTCAATCATTTAGGTCACAGTACTTAGTTAAATAATTATGCAGTTTTTATTAAGTACATATAGTTGTACTCATGCCCAATCACTTTTATAAATTCTAAGATCTATCACCTTCATATTCAAGTTGGATCCACAATTAATCTCATCTGACCAAATATTTGACTTAGTTCATTTTGGCTCAGTTTAACAAGATTTATTAAGCTCTACTATGCATTAAGAACTGTGCTAGAAACAGGAACTGCAAAGATAAATCTAACTTCAATCTTCTGTTGCTTTCCAACTACCACTCAACCTGCATTTGTCTCTGCCCACAAAGTACAGTGTTCATATTTTCTTCCTGTTAGCACAATGCCTAATATATAATGGCTACTATTTTTCTGTTAAACACTCAGTCACTAGGCCATATGTCTGTCTATCTAAAAATATTGCCATGCTCTAAATTATTACAAGAATGTCTGAAAGTACTTTTTGTATAGTAGTAGAGCCATGCCCAGACAGGTCTGCATTTGAATGCTTTCTGCTAATGACTGGTTTAAATGTAACTTCCCTACAATTGTACTTTTAGTAAAAATGGAGTAACAGGGCTTAGATTTATACTCCTATATGAAACAAACAAACAAACAAACAAACAAACAAAAACTGAACAAAATACATGAAGTAATAAATTTCAAGAATGGACATTAAAAAACAAAGAACAGTGAATTCTGAGAAACAAGGTAAGTTCCTATGATTTTCCCACTTACAACCTTAAATGTCCAGGCCACATTGTCAGGAGGGGGAATCTAGCTGGACCCCAGTGAACTGAGAAGATAGAGTTGATTTTCTGGAGAAACCAAAGCAACAAGGAGGAATAGAGAAATCCATAATTAGAGTTTATAGAAAAAAAAAAAAGAAAATCAATGAAACTAACAGCTAGTTCCTTGAGATTATCAATAAAATTGATAACTCTCTAGCAAGACTAAGAAGAAAAAAAGAGAAGAAATAAATGATCAAAATCAGGAATGAGAGAGGTAGCATCAGTATAGACCCTGCAGTCATGAAAGGCCTAATAAGAAAATCTTATAAAAACCTTACGCCAATAATTTTATCAACTTAGATGAAATGGATGAATTCCTTGAGAGATAAAAACTACTAAAGCTCATTCAAGAAAAATAAGTACCCTAAATAGCCATACTATATATCTATTAAAGATGCTGAATTTGCATTTAAAAAACACCAAGAAACTTCAGGCCCAGATCACTTCACAGATGATTTCTACCAAACATTTAAGGAAGAACTAAGAATAATTATACACAAAGTCTTTCAGAGAACTGAAGAGGAAGGAATAGTTTCTAACTCATTTTTTGAAGTCAGAATTACCCTGTTAGTAAACCAGGTGAAGATATTATAAGAAAAGCAAATATACATATACCTTCATGAATATATATTAAAAAAAATCAAATAACATTTTAGCAATTTGATACAATATATAAAAAGCATTAATGAATCATGACCAAGTAGATATAACATTTGAAAATAACCCAATATAATTCATCATATTAAAAAAATTTTAAAGAAAAAATAGCCAGATGACCATATGATTATCTCAATAGGCATAAAAACAACATTTTATAAAATCCAATATCCACTTTTGGTTAAAAATAATGCTCAGGACAAGATAAGGATGTTCCTTCTCACCATTTCTATTCAGCATTGTCTGGGAGATTCTAGACAGTGCAACAAGTAAAAAAAAAAAAAAAGAAATATTTTAAAAGAAGAAATAAAAGTATAGTTCTCTACATTTGACATATTGTCTATGTAGAAAATCACATGGACTCTAAAGCAAATTTTAGAATTTATGAATGAGTTTAGCAAGGTTGCAGGACACAAGGTCAATATAAAAAGAGCAGTTATATTTCTCTATACCAGCAATAAATAAATGGAATTTGAAATAAAAATAATATTATTTGCAATATGATAAAAGTATAAAACACTTAGGGATAAATTTTATAAAAGACGTGCAAGCCATGATTGTTGAAAACTACAATTCAAACATTGAAATGAAAGACATATGGAGAAAACATACCATGTTTCTGGGTAAGAAGATTTACTATTATTAAGATACCATGCTCTGAAAATTTATTTTTAAATTCAGTGCACTGCAATACCAATAAAAAACCAAACGAGGTTATTTGTTTATTTGTGTGCTTATTTGTTTTGGAGAAACTGATAAGCTGATTCTAAAATCATAGAAATTCAAATAATATAGCACAGCCAAAACAACCTTGAAAAAAATAAAATTGGAGAAAAAAATATTGTTTTCTAGACTTATTATAAAGCTAAGTTAATCAAAACAGTATGGCCCTGGCATAAAGTTAGGTAAATAGGTCAACAGAACCGAACAGAGAGTCCAGAAATCAACCCACGCTAACAGACAACTGATTTTTAACAAATGTGCAAAGGTAATTCAATGGAGAAAAAGTAATCTTTTCAACAAATGGTGTAGGAACAATTGGATATCCATATGAAAACTAATAAATGTTGATTGATGTATACCTGTCACTACATATCAATGCAAAATAGATTATAGATCTAAAGGTAAAACCTAAATGAAACTTCTAAAAGAAAACAGGAGAAAGCTGTGACTTCAGGTTAGATACAACAAAATATGCACAATATAAAAGAACAAACTGGACATAAAGAACAAAAGGACATCAGGTGAGAAACTGGACATTATCAAACTTAAAATATTCTGTTCTTTGAGAAACACTGTAAGACAATGAAAAGACAAGCCACAGAATGGAAGCAAAACTTTCAACCATGTATCTAATCAAGGATTTGTTTCTAAAATATATAAAGAACTCTCTGTCCGTGGGCTCCCAAAGCAATCTATAGATTCAAAGCAATCCCCATCAAAATACCAGTGACATATTTCACAGAACTAGAACAAATATTTCAGAAGTTCATATGGAACCAAAAAAGACCCCGAATAGCCACAGCAATCTTGAAAAAGAAGGACAAAGTAGGTGGGATCACAATACCGGATATCAGCTTATACTACAAAGCCACTGTAATCAAAACAGCCTGGTACTGGCACAAGAACAGGCATATAGACCAGTGGAACAGAACAGAGAATCCGGAAATTGACCCAAGACATTACGCTCAATTAATATTTGACAAAGGTGGCAAGAGCATACAATGGAGTAAAGATAGCCTCTTTAATAAATGGTGTTGGGAAAATTGGACAGCTACATGCAAAAAAATGAAACTAGACCATCAACTTACACCACACACAAGAATAAACTCAAAATGGATAAAATACTTAAATGTGACTCGTGAATCCATAAAAATCCTAGAAGAAAATGTAGGCAACAAAATTTCGGACATCATATGCAGTAGAATCTTCACTGATACATCACCTAAGGCAACAGAAACAAAGGGAAAAATGAACACATGGGACTACATCAAACTCAAAAGCTTCTGCACAGCAAAAGAAACAACCATCAAAACAGATAGGGAACCCACTCTATGGGAGAGCATAATTGCCAATGACACATCAGATAAGGGGTTAATTTCCAAAATATACAGAGTGCTCATACAACTCAACAAAAGGAAGACAAAGAACCCAATTAAAAAATGGGCAGAGGAACTAAATAGACACCTCTCCAAAAAGGACAGACAAATGGCTAAGAGACATATGAAGAAATGCTCAACATCACTAATCATCAGAGAGATGCAAATTAAAACAACAATGAGGTATCACCTCACACCTGTCAGAATGGCTGCCATCAACAAATCATCAAACAACAAGTGTTGGCGAGGGTGTGGAGAAAAGGGGACTCTAGTACACTGCTGGTGGGAATGCAGACTGGTGCAGCCACTGTGGAAAACACTATGGTGTTACCTCAAAAAATTAAAAATTGAATTGCCATTTGACCCAGTGATCCCACTTCTAGGAATATACCCTAAGAAGCCTGAAACACCAATCAGAAAAAATACATGTACCCCCATGTTCATAGCAGCACTATTTACAATAGCTAAGATCTGGAAACAGCCCAAGTGTCCATCAGTGGATGAATGGATAAAAAAGCTGTGGTACATATACACAATGGAGTACTATGCAGCTGTAAGAAAGAAAGATCTCTTATCCTTTGAGACGACGTGGAGGGACCTTGAGAGTATTATCCTAAGCGAAACAAGCCAAGCAGAGAAAGACAAATATCACATGATCTCACTTATTTGTGGAATATAATGAACATAACAGTCTGAGGAACAGGGTAGACCCAGAGACGTGGAAGTAGGGTATAAACTGACACCCCTCAGGAGAGGGTGGGGGGGGAGTGAAGAGATAAACCACAGAACTTATGCACATGTATGCATAAGTGATGGACATGGACAACAAAGCTGGGGACAGGGTGGGGGGATGGGGAGGAGGGTGTCAATGGGGAAAAAAAAACGAGAAACATCTGTAACAAAAATAAATTAATAATAAATAAATAAATAAATAAATAAATGAATTGTATAAACTGTATCAAGGTATTGTACTATATTATATAGAAACTCCATTAAATGTTAAACTGCAAATAAAATATTAAACTAAATTAGAGTAGAAAAAAAAATATATAAAGAACTCTCAAAACTCAACAATAAATAAACAAACAGGAGGGGGGCAGGAAGAGATAAACCAAGAACTTTTATGGATATATGAATAACCAGTGGACACAGACAATAGTGTGGTGAAGTTGGAGGGGAGAGAGGAGGAGGGGGTCAATGGGGGAAAAAGGTGGGCATCTGCAATACCTTCAACAATAAAGATAATTAAAAAAAAGAAACAAGAAATCTAATTAGAAATAAGCAAAACATTTTAACAAACACTTCACCAATGAAAATACACATGTATCAAATAAACATCTGAAAGGATGATTATCATGATTTATTGGAGTAATAAAAACTAAAATCACAAGATACCACTATACAGCTATTAGAATGGCTAATATGAAAAAAAGATAGACCATACCAAGAATTAATGAAGATGGGGAAGAGGGGAACTCCCATACACTGCTGGTGGCAATATAAATGGTACAAAAAGATTCAGTCATTTCTTAATAAGTTAAACATACACCTATGGTATGATATAATCATTCTTATCCTAGTTCTTTACCCAAGAGCAATGAACACAAATGTCCATTCAAAGACTTGTATACAAGTATGTATAACAGATTTATCTGTAATATAAATTTGGAACACCATGTACAGGTGAGCAGGTCAACAAATGTGGTAGATCCATACAATGGAACACTATTCAGCTCTGCAAAGGAATGAACTACTGATACAACACATGGATGAATCTCAAAATAATCATACTGGATGAAGACAGGCAGAAAGAGTATATACTGTGTGATCCCACTTATAGAAAATTCTATAAAATGTAAACTAATTTATAGTGATAGGAGAACCTAGGAATGGGGAAGTAAGAAGGGTTGGGGAGAGAGTTGCTAGGAAGGATTACAAAGCGGCCCTTGGAAACGTTTGAGGGTAAAGGATATGTTCATTATCTTGAATGAATAGCTTCATATGTCAAAACTTATCACATTGTACAACTTAAATATCTGTGGTTCACTGCATATTAATATAGTGCATTGAAGCTTTAAAATTTCTTAAAAAGTTCTTTAAAAAGCCATCAGAAAGTCTCATTCTCCTGGGTTTTATCCAAAGTGACAAGCTCTGTCCTCATTTAATGTTATAATCTTGTAGTTCAATCCATGTGCCAGTGGTGGGGAGAAGATTAGAAAGCACTGACTTCCTTGCAAGAAGGGAAGCAAAGGGAAGAGATGAATTTAGCAAGAGGAAAGGACCAGGATTTCATATCCAGGGCCCTTACTTTTAGTTATGATTCTTACCCTAATTAACCTTATGATCTTGATTCAGTCATTTGCTTTGACAAACTTCAGTTACTCATCTATAAAATGAAGAGGTTACACTAAACCATCTCTGGTATCTTTCAGAGCTATAATTCAGTGATCTAGGATGGTATTTTAATCCTCAATAACCCCATTTCCCTTTCAAAGTGAACACTTACAGGCATAGCCTTAAATTTAGCAAAAACATGTCATAAAATTTTGAAGTATGCATTATGTCATGTATGATGGTAATCTTTCTCTTAGAAGTACAAATCAGTAGTTATAGAATAGTCATAGGGATATAAAATACAGCATAGGGAATATAGTCAATAATATTCTAATAACTATGTATGGTGTCAGATGGGTACGAGATTTAATGGGAGGATTACTTAGTGAGTTATATAGTGTCCAATCGCTGGGTTGTATACCTGAAACTAATATAACATTGCATGTCAGCTGTAATTTAAAAATAAAAAAATAATTTAAAGTGAATAAAAAAGACAGTAAATTCTCTTGAGGATAGGGTCCTCCATCTTCAAATATCTGGCTTCCCCATTGCATTTAAAGTCTAGAGCCTACATCATTGTCACAGTGACATTATAATTGTCATTCAAATTATAAGGATAAAAATCTACTCTTTTACTTCTTAAAAAACTACTTTCTCATGCAGTACTCCTCTGACCCCCATGAAGATATTATTCCCAATTTACAGACAGAGGAATAGGTCCACAGAAGCTAATGAAACTTGCTTTACCACTTATGAGGCTTGTGACAGTGGACAAGTCCCTTAGTTTCTTTTCTCTTTAGTTATCTGTAAAATGGAGAGTTCAATAGTGTTTATCTCATAGGATTGTTGAGGATTAAATGAGAGTTAATATTTGTAAAACTTAAGAGCAGAGCCTGGCACAGAATCAGCACTATTATTAGTGTTTATGAAATACTTCTATTTCATTTTCCCTTATTAGCATATATAATAAGAATTACATAATAAGGTAATAAATAATATCTAAGATAAATGTATATCTTTGGGCTCTTGGTCTCACATACACTTGACAGGTGATCAGTAAATATTTAGGTCATTTTAGATTCACCTTTCCTGACCACTTCCACACCCTAATCTAAGTATGTATCCTTCATGATATTCTTTCTTCCTGAACCCTGTTTGTTTCCTTCACAGTTCCCATTTTATTTTGAAATATATTTATTTACTTACTTTTTATTTATTTATTTTTTATTATTTTTTTTCATTTTTTTTGTTCAGATAGAGTGGGAGGGAGAGAGAGGAAGAGAGAGAGAGAGAGAGAGAGAAACATTGACGTGAAAGGGACACATCGAGTGGCTGCCACCCGCACGACCAACCAGGGCCGGGGACAAACTGCAACCGAAGTACATGCCCCTAGCGGGAACCGAACCGGGGTCTCCCTGGACAGCAGGCCGACGCTCTAACCGCTGAGCCAAACCGGCCAGGGCCTTACTTTTTATTTCTAGTCTCCCCCACAACACTATAGTTTCAGGAGGAAAAGCACATATACAGTCAGCACCAGCACAGTGCCTGGAATAATACAGATTCTTTCCCTGTTTGCTTGATGTTGTTGCTATTGATTGGGCCTAAAATAGATAAAAGCTTATTAAAACTTCAGAAACATATCTTAGTATATTTGTCAGGTTATTCTGTATTTTCAAAGAGCTATGGTGAATTTGGCCATGGTTCTTATTATTAAAAAACTCACATCTGACCCATTTTCTCCTGTTTAAGAAAGAATGACACTTCTTTGTTGATGGAGCAAGACTCAACTCACATGAGTGTACCAGGGTGAAAGGGCAAATGGCCCTTTACTGTAGGCATTTGTGTCCCAGAGGGCATGGAATGACCTGTAGTACACCAAGATTCATACAGTAGAGACTTATGCTATACAGTCAGTTAAGCAGTCATTCGAGCTTCCCATGTGATTAAGGGATGCAAGTCGTTGTGGTAGAATGCTATTCCATTCACTCTGCAGAGTCTGTGGAATCCGAAGTCCATTACTAGAAGGGTGAGAAAGCAAGAAAGAAGCTGACTGAAGCAGGCAGGACACCGGGTGTTGTTTGAACATAGTTTTATTGAACACTAGATCACAGGATGTGGAACCTCAGCCAGAGTTAAGGCTGGGGCTAACTTGAATAGAACAATGAGACAGATCAAGTCTGTCTTCCTCATGTTTTTCCCCTTCAAGAGACCTCAGCCCTTCTCCTCTGAACTCTCCTGACAGCAGGAACGCCACATGAACTCATTTACAGGACAGTGTTAAGAGTTTAATATATCTCTCTCCCATTTGCTTTCTTGATTCTTTGTGAGAGCAGGCATCATTCTTATTTATTTGTTTATCCTCAGGTCCTAGCACATTGTCTCGCATATAATGAGAGGGAGCAAAAGTTTGTTAAATAGATGAATATGGAAAACATTGTACTTGATGGTTGATATTAGGAATTTCTTGTATTTTTAGAGCACACTTCAGTTGACAAAGCACTTTCACAACTAGGATTCTCTTCTCTTTTATTTTTTACTGTCTCTTTGTTCCCTCATTTCAGTATTAGTATATTAGTGGCTCCCTTATTTCTATTCTTTACCCAGATTTCTCTCCTGAATTGCATATCCTGTTGCCTGCTGGTCATCTCCACTCAGACATCTCACAGACATCTGACTTATCACCTTTAAAATCTGAGTTCTTATCCTCTTTCCTGTTCCCTTCAAATTCTCTGCTCTTTTATTTCCTTATCCAGTAAATCCCAGCCCCTTCTACTTAGTTGCTCAAGCCACATGCCTTCACCTCAGGAAGCCCAAATATCCACATCATCAGGACCCTCTGGGCCTGCCCTGGTCTAACCCTGCCTGTCTCCAGTGTCATCTTGCACCATCCCCCAGTGCCCTGTGCCCAGCCTCACAGACCTGCTCCCAGTACTCGGGATATGACACAGCTCATTCTCATGTCAGTTCCTATGCAAATGCTAGTTACTTTGCCTCAATCCTTCTCCCACCTTTTCTCCAGAATTCTTTCCTACTTATCCTTCAAGTCTGAGTTCACTGTGCACTGTAGGAGGCTTAGCAGCATGCTGTCCTCTACTCACTAGATGTCAGTAGTTCCCCCAGTGGTGACAACCAAACAGGTCCCTAGACAGTGTCAAATGAACCCTTCAGGGTGGGGGTGGGGGGAATACAATCAAATTCAGTTGAGAACCACAACCTTGATCAGGACATTCTGTCATAGCTTTTCACAGAAAAAGCTATGTGACTTTTAGATTGTTGTTGAACTCCCTGGTTTACTACACCACTATGGATCGAGAAGAGTTGTTTATCATTGTATGCCGTACATACATAGTGTCGAACATGAGATAGGTGCTCAATAAATATTTGTGCAACAAGTGAAAGTGCTCAATTATTGCAAAAATCATCTGGAGAATGTACAGCCAGAGTTGGCACTCTTATTTCTAAATGGAGGTAACCGAAACACTGAATGGTTAAATGATAGGCACACAAATCACACTATTGAGAAATGTTAGAGTTGTACAGGACTTGAACCTAGGTTTTACCAGCCTCATTTCTTATCAACATATATCATTTTACTGCCCTTACCATTGTTTTAACTTTCTGATATTACTGTATCTCCTTCCCTTCCAAGCTTCACATTGCATCCATGCAACAGTAATGCACACCTAGCTCTATTGCAAGGTCTGAAATGCTCAGGGCCTCATGGTAGCTTCCAGTGAAGTCTCACTATGATGCTTTTAAAAACTCACAGCATATTAAATATAGGAGGGAGGTGGGTAGGGCTTCTACTGTTGTAATAGGAATGCGAGAGGGAAAAAAATCAATAACTTTTCTGAGTGAATTTGCTTTGATAGTACTCTTAGCTTTGTGGTTCTGGAGAAAAGTAATCACATGACAGGTTAAAATAATCTGATCTTAATGAAGGCATTGCAGAATTTCTAACCGGAACATGAAAGAACTTCTAAGGATACTTGATTAAAATTATCTTTTATTACCATGCTGCCTGAGTATGGCCAAGCAGAAAAATCTCAATTGGAAATAGAAATTCTTTGCAATGGCATGCCTAATGTGCTTCTATTCTCCTAGGTTTTGAAACATAAGATCTATACAGCACAGTTACTCAATTTTTCCCTCCCAAACAAATATATTTGCATGACCTAAATGCCTTCATAGCCAATAACAGAGAGCTGAGTGAAGGCAAAGCAGGCTAAGAGGTAGACCTAGCCCAGAGGTGCTCCACAGTCACAAAGGGGAGGCCTGTTGGTGTGTTCTGTGATGACAGAATCTCTGTACTTGGCAGCAAAAGGCTGAGGGCTGAAGTACCTTTTCCTATAGAAGTAACACCTGTTTTCCCATGTCTACACAGAGGAAGAGAGAATAGTTAAGAGTATAAGATTTAGAGTCAGATTTTCTGGGCTAGAATACTAGCTAGACTGATTTTTAACTGTATGACCTTGATGAGCTCATTCTACACTTTCGGCCTCAGTTTCTTAATCTGTAAAATGGGGTTGATAATAAATAATATTTATGTCATATAGTTGTTGTGAGGATTAAATGAGTCGGTTAATGTGGTCAGCACAAAGAAGCATCCAACAAATAACTGTTAGCTATTATCTCTCTTCCTTACACAGACATATTTCTATTTCTGTGTATTACTAAGCTCTGCCTATATGTCAGATATTTATACTCTCACTAGTTCATAAGAACCTCAAGAATCTAGTTTCCCTTGCATTTTCATTATTCTATAAGTATCTCATTTGATTCTTACAACAATCCTAAGAGTGACCATTTTATAGTCAGGAAACTGAGACACAGACTGATTGAAATGTGCCTATAATTATAAAGTTAGATACTTTGGGCCAGGGTTAAAGCATTCTTCTTCTTAGGAATATCCTTTTGCTCTACTAACATTATAGAATTTTCACAGATGTACTTTTTGTCTCAACTTTGTAATATGTCAAAATGGCCCTAAAGTAAAGTTCCCCGGGAGTTTGTCTTCCCTTTTCCTTCCTCTAATTAATACATCTCCTTGGGTAGGGTAGCAACTGCATGTTTCAGTCAGTGTTCACATAAGTCTCTTTCGGTTTCTGTCTCTCCTCCCTCCCCTATTGTTTCCTTTCTCTTTCTCTCCCCCTTACCTCCACCTCTCTCCTTTCCTTCATCTCTCTCTCTCTCTCTCTTTCTCTCTCTCTCTCTCTCTCTCTCTCTCTGTCTCTCTGTCTCTCTGTCTCTCTCTCCTCTCTCTCAAACACACACACACACACACACACTCACACCTGTCTATTTCACATGGATGGAGAAGGCCACATTAATAATGACTTTGAAGTTTCCAGTTTATGTGATGAGATACTTGGGATAAGGTGAGAGTCAATAAGAGCTAAGCCTGGCTTACTTAGAGCAGGCAAGGGACGACTACTAGATTTAAAAAAACAAACAAACAAAAAACCCGCAAAGGAATGGAGTTTGGGTTAAAATAAAAATAGTACATAAAGGGGAGAGAGACAGTCCTTGATTCTAATAAGGCTTGTAAACAGTGGAACAACAACAATTAATAAAAATTTTTGCTGGGGAAGATGAATGTGTCTGAGTGTCTGCATCATTAATTATTTACTGTGTGAATTTGGCAAAGTTAGTTCACCTCACCAAGTCTCAGTTTCCTCCCTTGTAAATAGTGAATAATAATAATTAATAATAATGTTATCAATCCCCTAGGGTTATTGCAAGGATTGACTAAATTATTTACACCTAACATTTCTTAGAACACAAAAGAATACTAAATAAATAAATGTTGGCTATCATCAATATTATTGTCATCATCATTAACATTATTAATACTCCCAGGAAGGAGAAAGTATAGAAGGCGTCAATTTATCAAGGTAAGAGTGATCAATTTCTGTTTGACGTGTTAGGCAGTAAAAAGCTATGAGGATAGAGTATTTGTTATGGAAAGAAAAGTTATAGTTATATCTTTAAAAACAAGAGAGGTAGGTACTGCAGATGCAGGGAGTTCAGCTAAGATTTACTTGCAAGAATTGGGTGGTTCTAGGCTAGATCAAGATGAATCAAAGTCTCAGAGTCATCAAAAGCATTTAACCTCGGTGTTCATGAGATCCAGGCCTATTCACCCCAAAATTAAATTGTATATAAAATGTTAATGTATGAATAGCAAAACCCCAAATTAAACAAACTAAATCACTTAAAATTATACTATGAAGTCAAGACAGTGACATGTAAACTCTTCCAAAGTTGAAAGGCAGCACCATAAACACAAATAATGAATTTCATAAAAATAAGCCTTGCAAATTTGATTTTGCTGAACTGTGTTGACATGATCAAAGGTTAGTTAACATAGGGATCACAAACATTTATAGTGGGGTGAAGCTTTTGTGATGTTCAGTTTTATAATGTACTGAGACTTAAATATTACTCATGCACAGAAATATAACATTCTGTGGGCTTTATAATTCCTTTTAAATGAGCAATCTTTCCCCATTAAAAAAAAGTAGAAAAGCAAGGCCCTTAATTATGTCATATGCTTTTTGATATGCTTTTACTCAGAATAATTTCATTAAAAACCATTTTAATGAACACTAATTGTACAGAGATTGTCAGCTTTCCTTTTATTTGTTTTATAGATATGTATTTCTTGCCATTTTATTGTTCATATTTTTATCTTTCTACTTCTTCTTCTTAAAGAAGTCCCTTTAACATTTCATGTAATACTGTTTTGGTGGTGATGAACTCCTTTACTTTCTTTTTTCTTTTTTTTTTTTGTCTGGGAAGCTCTTTATCTGTTCTTCCATTCTAAATTATAGCTTTGCTGGTTTGAGTACTCTTGGTTGTAGGTCCTTGCTTTTCATCATTTTGAATATTTCTTGACACTCCCTTTTGGCCTGAAACATTTCATCCTGATGCCAGATAATTCAGTTCCTCCCCAATGTTCCTGGTTCCTTTCAAGCTGCTGCCCCAACGCTGGAGCTCAGAGGAAGTGAGTTGTAATAAATGTGTGCACAGTCCCTTTAACAGGAATTGCCTGGGACTCAAGAAGACCTGTCTCACTCAATCACAACCCCCAGTGTTTTCTACAGACAGAAGTTATGAGGACTTCTCTCCCTGGCTCTGGAAGCCTGGGCTGGGTGGCCTGTTGTGGGGCTGGGACCCCTCGCTCCTCAGGAGGGGCCTCCAGCTTTCCTTTTATAATGAAAACTGCTGTGATGAAGAGTTTCTAATCATTATATCTAATTAAAAAGTTAATCCTTAGCTTTCTCATTTTTAAGTTCTTTCAAATGTAACAAAAGAGTTTTACTTTAAAAAATGGGAGACAAAAATACAGTCATTAGATAACACTACTTTTACGGTAAAGCTACAGATTGGAATTAAAGAATATTGGCCCAAGCTCTTGTGAGGAAATTAGGAAAATTATAAGAATTAACAAAACCTTGGCATTTATTGACCTATGTTTTTTAATACAGAAAACAAAACAAAAAATTATAGCACCAGTAGTGGGGGATCAAAAAGAGTAATTGTGATCTAAGCCTTTTGTACTATGGGGAAAAAAAAAGGGGGTTCTGTATCCCAGACCATAGAGGAATGTGATATGATGACTCACACTCTTATTATAAGTAAAAAGAGTAAACTTTCTAGTCCAGAGAGAGAGCTAGAAGCAAGTTATTCTTCTAAATAAGTGAGCCTTTACCCCAAGATCCAGACTCACAAGCAACCTTTTAATGTCAGCCTCCAACTTCCTGGAGCCCAGAGGGGAAGGAAGAAGAGGATCTTAATCAAATATGGGAGATAATCCATCTAAGCATTGACTGCCTCACCCGAGGGTGAACAGAGGAGACAGTTCGGAGAGCCTAGATGCAAACTGCAGAAATATAAGCAGGTTGCACCAACCATTTCTACTTCTGGCCTCTGTGTTTTAAGAATTTTAGAGGACTGTGTGGTAATCAAAGAAAGTAAGTCCCTTTCAAGGTGCCCTTTGCTGGAAGAACAACAAGAAATGGTAACCAGGTCCATATTATAGCAATGCATTTTAGAAGCAGGCTTCCTGTTTGTCATTAACAAGACCCAGTTAGATCACTCTTAACAACTAAGTCTACTCATTCTGGTAATACTCAGTGTCACTTCTAACCTATTACAGAACCACTCTCACTAAAGGCCGAATATCTGCAGCACTGAAATAAGCAAATACAATTAGATGTCAACTCAGATCAGGGCCTTCACTGAGCTAAGTAAGGGGCAATGTTCCTAATGGATCCTACTCTTCCTTCCTGACAAGAATTCTCTCTGCATTTTTGCCTCTCGGGGAAAAGAGGGATAGAAGACAGAGCAACGGTTTTTTGCAAAACATTTTTTTCATAGGGAGACTTTTTACATTTCATTGACATCTTCTCCTTTTTGAATGCACTTGTTTTTCTGAGAGGCAAATATTGGGTAATAAAAAGGAATGGGAAGTTCTTGCTTTGCTCCTCACAGGGTGTATATGACTAAAGCTAAGCCCTTTGGCTTTCCGGAGCCTTTCTTTCCTCTATTTTAAAATAGGAATTATAATTCCTGTCATCACAGGGATCTTGGGGCTCAAATAAAAAGTGCGGAAAAGCTTTGGAAACATAAGGAGTGGTTATTTTTCTGTCTGAGGGAAAGAAGAAGGGATTTAGCTATTATTGAACATCCACCAAGTATCAGGTACAGCACTAAGCTCCTTATGAACCAGGTCTTTTATTTTTATATTTTCCTTCCTTATTTTTACTAGGTCTTTCAATAAGAAAGTATTTCCATGATATTGGCATTGAGCTCACTGAATGGGCAAATAAAGGAAGTGGTGGAGAGATTGAATAACGTATCTAGGGTCTCAAGGCTTGTCATTTGTGGAGACAGAATTAAATTCAATTTTGTTCCTTTCCAAAAACAATGCTCAGCTTCCAGAAAATGGGAATTATGCTTTTGGTAGCACAGTGGTGAAAATGCAAGGTTTGCGAGTGAGTCAGCCAAGGTTTGAATTCTAAAGCTGCCACTCACCCACTGTTGCCATGGGCAAGTTGCTTAAACTCTCTCCGAGGTTTTGTTGTCTCATCTAAAAATGGGGAAGACAAGTGACTAACCCACACAGTTCTTGTGAAGGTTTCTAAGTGCACATATAGCACTTAGCAGGAGGCTTAGCACACGGCATTCAGTGCGTGTCAGTTAATATTGTTTCATAATTTTAAAAAAATGTTGTTAGCAACCAGCTCAGTAAATGATAGGAAAATCACAGAATTCCTCATAATTTACTCCAAGTATTCTGAAGGTGAAGTAGATTTGATCACAACAACTGAACTATGACTAAAATGATTGAAAGTCAGCTGGGTGTAATCAGATACACCACATTAAAGAAATAAATCCAATCAGGTCTAAGGTGAAAAGTTATGGTGAAGATAACACAAAATGAATAAAGTAAGGAAAAAAAAAGATCATTCCCAAATTAGATTAAATGGCAATGCACAGATCTTAAAATCAAACATGTTGATGGACAGCTAACTTGTAGTCTAACTTTCGGGCTACTCATTTGTGTGTGATATAATTGACATTATATATATTCTAAATGATATGGGATATATGATCCCCTCATTGTAAACATTTAAAAGTCAATATTAAAATGCTAACCTCTAAATTTATACGACCCTTATCTATAAAAATCTTATTAAACAAGGCTAAAAAACATTTGAGTGTGAATTTTTCTCCTCATGTTATGACCTTTATCTTTTTATTTATATTCTGAAAAACAACATGAGTCTACAGATGACCCAAAGATCAGGGGTGGGGGGCTGCAAGGGTTCATCTAAGAATAATAGACCAACTTGGGTTTGAATACCAGATCTACAGCTATTCAGGCAAAGTTCTTGTGACCCTCTCCCTTCATCTGTAAAATGGGAATAATATTTTCAGTCTCTCAGGGTATTGTTCAGGTTAGGTGAGTTAATAGGGATAACTCTCCAGCCAAGTCCCTAGCACTGAGTCGGTAGCCATTGAAGTAAGTTACCTCTACTTAGTGTCCTTTACTTAAGTATTTTGGAAAACATTTCCTCTATTTATTAAATGCTCACAAGGTTTTAAACTCATTCTTAGGTATTGGTGAAGCATAATTCTGCTCCTGCCCTTGAGGATTCCACAGAGTATCTAATCATTTCATTAAGCTGACATCATATGAGTATGGAGTGCATCGGAAAACAACATGGACAAATCGATTAGGGGTCTAGGGGAAGGTGGGGAATAAGTAGATTTAGAAAAGCTGCAGACACAAAGCAGTGTCACTAAGCCTGGCTGTACCACGGTGGCCGGAATTCTGCAGAAAGACAAGGGAGGAAAGGATTTCCAGCTCAGAATAACAGCCTTGATGTCAGTTACTCTTCACTTGTATGGCTTTGAATGGAGAGGCTTCACCAGTGCAATCCTCTGGGTCTCCTTTACCATTCCCAGAAGGAGAAGGAAGTTTTATGCTGGGTAAGTTTGAAAAAAACAACTGAGCATCCTCAGCTCACTCCTTCCCTGTGGTCGCCAGCCAGCCTGCATAAGCCTTGGAGTCTCCTTTCACTACAGGACAAGCTCAGCAAGGCAGGCTGTGCCTGTGCAGGAAAAGCTGCCAGTCAGGCGTGCAGAGTGACCTGAGTTCAGAGGATGTTGGCAAGCCCATGTGACTGCTGCCATAGCCACTTCTCAGATCCAGCTTTTATCAATAATAAATCCAAGTTTTAAAAAAATCTCTATCAGAATCTGGTACCACTATCTTATCTTGTTTTAACCTTAAAATAAAATTTTTAAAAGGTGGTATTTACTGAGCCTCTTCAAACATGGTAGGGAGTGAAAGTTTAGAAACAAGAGAGTGCATAGTGTTTCATAATGTAAACCCTCTTTGTTTTCAGAAGAGTGACATACTTAGGAAGGAGAGAGGAAGAACTGATTTTAAGGTTTAAATTTGGTCAGTGAATGGGTTGTAGGTGTTTCTCTGTTGCTATAAGGCATTTAGACTATCCCATAAGCAGTGTGGAGCCATTAAAGGATTTTAAGCAGGAAAATGACAAGGCATCTGGTGGGAGGAGGGGCTGTTAGAAGGATTTTGGCAGCTTGAAGAAGATGGATTACGTGGTGCTTTGGAGACTAAAGGACAATTTAAAGACTGTTCCAACAGTGCAGGTAAGAACCTTGAGAGTAGACTTAGTCATTGATTCACTATGGATCGCTAAATTCCCTTTAGAATCCTAAAAGTATAAGACAAAAGGCCAACATATCTTATTTTGAAAGCACAATTTTAAAATAGCATAAAGACCCAGGGGGAAAATGCTACATATAATGAGAGTTCCAGTAAAAGGGATCCACTTAAGCTCAGCTGTTGCTGAAATGAAGAGAGGATTATGTGGACAATATAGAACACATCACAAATAATCACCTAATGTAAAAAAACAAAACAAAACATTGTTTAAAAGACAAGCGAAATTTCACCAACCATGCAATAGGTAGATGTTCTGCTGGAAAAAAAAAAAATGAGGATACAAGCCTCCTGTCTAACACCACATTCTCCCTCCCTCCCTCCCTGCACCACCATTACCAACACCAGAAACAGAATATGCATGGAATAGCCCCTGTATAACAGATCAGGCCATAAAGGGTTCAGGAAAGATAATACATTACATGACTCACCTAATCATGTAACCCTGTAACCGGACAGGAGGCAAGTTCTAGGGAATGGAGAGCAGGATAGAAATCACAGCTGCCCACCTAACCCTCCATACTCTCGCCCAGGTTTACCTTGCCAAACAAGAACTCTGTTTTTAATTTACTGAACATTATGGGTTTATACCTTGAAATTATTATGCATAAGTTAAAAAAGGTAAACCGAGCTAGCTTTTTGAAGAACATCTCTTTTTGTCTACTGCAGAAATAAGAGATGAAACTTAGGGATGCAATACCATGAAACTTCATTCAGCAATTATTTATTGAGAACTTACTGGATGTTCCTATTATGTTAGGTAAGTGACAGATCTGTCCTTTGGCTAGAATAACTGCAGTAGCCACACTGGTCCCTAAGCTTGGGAGTGGGGTTTATCCTTGAATCATCTTCAATTGTCTTCCAAATTTCAAAGGAATTTAAAAAGCTTTTCTCCAGTTTTTGAGACATTTACTCCCATTATAAAATGATGAAATCTTAAGAAGAAAAAACTATTAAATAGAACTTCCCAAAGAGTGGTAAGTAAATTATTTTTAAAAACCTACATTTTCCTACTTCATTCCTGAACCTATTCAATTTGCTAAAGCCTCATCCATAATCATTATTTTTTGAGATATATAGTGATCTAAACAGGTTTAGTTTTTTGACCACTCCAAGCTTATCAGACTCTCAGAAATTAAGTCAACATCAACAAAAGCAGGCTTACATATGAATTAGTACAGCACAATGAAGGGAGTGACCCTTTGGGATCACACCGAGTTCCAACCATAAATCTCATCCTTGTTAGTGGTGTGAATTAGGACAAGCCACTTTGCTTCTAAAAGTCCATTTATTCATATATAACTTGGGAATAAGATGACTTGCCTCCCTATGACATTTTAAGGTTAAATAAAAATAATGGTATATAAGAAATGCTTCACAAATTGTAGCTATTATTATAATTTATTATAATTATGTCATTCACATAAAGCACATGGCATCATTGAACACCAGGGCTATAAAAGAAACTACAGATCTAGGCTGCTCCTTTTTTTTTCTTATTCATGAATAACTGCACTAATGTGTGCCATATTTTTTTCCT
Source organism: Tadarida brasiliensis (assembly GCA_030848825.1). Lineage (NCBI taxonomy): Eukaryota > Metazoa > Chordata > Mammalia > Chiroptera > Molossidae > Tadarida > Tadarida brasiliensis. The sequence continues at coordinate 58,164,254 of CM061268.1, forward strand.
GAGGAGCCCTGATGTAGCCTCACCATTCTTTGCACAATGGTCCATACAACCATCATGAATCGATCAGAGTTGACACAGTGAAACATATTAATCGTGTTTTTTATCTAGTCTAGCTTCCTGCAGTTGACATGAAGACACTAACATTCTGAGACTTTGCTAGGGTGATCCAAAGAGTTGAGAGTAGCCCAGCTACTAGAACCCAGGCTTCCCAATGTCCAGTTCTGTATCTTTCCACTGCAGTACACTTACTCTACTCTGAGTTGTGAAATGCAAGCATGAGTTCAAGTTGGAAGAGACAGATCACTGAACATCGCCTTGCTCTGTGATTTTTGCTAAATTATGGCCCTTGCAATATATAGTTACAGATTGACTTGAAACAAGAAACTGTTTAGTAGACTATTCATGGACTCTGCAAAGGCCAATGATAGAACAGAGTCTACAATACAGTAATTTTAGTGATGGAATAACGGACATTATACCAACCTGCTGTCTAGCTACAGGCATCTGATAAGAGGACATTTTCAGATACTGAAAAATATGATTTATCAGTTTTTACCTTAATTTAGTCAACTGGTCTAGAGTGAACAATGGAAATATCTTTTCCCTGTGGCTAAAATTTGTTCCTGAAAATATAACTCACTAGTTACTGTCTTTAAATCAAAGTGTAGATTAAAGAAAGAATAACTCTTAGAAAAATGAATTTATTTGTTTTCCAAAAATAGAATTTCATCAGCAAAATAATCAATATCAACTCTTAAAATAAAAGATTCGGAACCAACAGTGGACACCTGCCTGCAGTACTATTTTGTTATTTAAAGCTAAACTGGAATGAGACAGGATTCCATTTTAAATGGCTTCAAATTCTTATACCATCTCTTATTCATATTTGAGGCAATTTCTAATGAACCTAATAAATGGTGTTCCAAGGATGTCCTCATGATTTCATAGTTCAAATGAAAAGTAAGAAATGTAGGGAGAGAAAGAGGGAGACCATATGCTTGAACCATATGCTCTAAAAAATTTAAATACTTTTCAGTAGAGTCAAATAATTACTTTATTTCCTTCTTATTAAACCACACAAACTGTTTTTATCTAGAACTTTCCTAGATAAAGGATATTCGTCACCCAACATATTTAAATGAAATATTACAAATATCTTTCTCATTAATGTATTAGAAGGAGGGTTCAAAGCCAGAGCTGAAGAGCAAGGGGAAGGTCAACTTCAAATATTTGGTGGGCCATGATCCATTGCCTTGTGGTCAACATCTAGGCTTTATTAAGATGCTCTCCAAATCTCCAAATTAAAAATTAAGTAAATTATGATTGACCTTAAAAGATCAAAATTCAGCCATACAAAGTAACAGTAAGGAATGAAAGAACACCCAGACAGCAAGATAAATATATTATTCTCTCTAAAGAAAAATGAACGATATCAATCAGAAGTTTGAGAGGATGTTATGGGTCAAGAAGAAAAGCAAAGACAAAGAAAAGTCAGAAAAACAAGCTTTATTTACCAGTCTAGGAGCTTACTAGGTGGAAAGGAGTCTGAACATCTGAGCTCAAATAATTAACAAATTCTGAAGATGTTCCGACTCAATAAAGTTACCCTGGACTTCTTTTATTGTTCTTAACTGCCTTATTTTGCCATATTCTGCCTCAAAGAAACCCATGCTGTTTAATCCAACATTTTGCTCTATATCAAAAATATATTCTCAACCCATACAATGGATCTTCAATGCCACTGCTGCTGAGTCCAGCTATCATCTTCTCTCTTGTATGTACAGCTATATAGCATTCTAAATAGTTTCCTTCCTTCTATTATCCCCTTTCCATAGCTCATTCTCACAATGTCATGTCTTTGTTCTAAACAGCCCAATGGCTTCTTGTGCAACTTTGAATAAAATTCAAACTTATTCCCATGGTCTCCAAAGTCTACATGACCTGGCTTTACCGAACACTCCAACTGCCTTTCCCGTCCATCTCCCACTCTCTCTCCTCCACACTAGTCTTCTACTGTTGCAGGAACATATCAAACTTGTTCCTCCCCTAGGGTCCTGGACATGCTATTCTTTTATTTATGATGTTGCCTAAAGATTGCCATAAGGTTGTTCCCTTTCCACCTTTGTTTTTTCAGATATCAACTCAATTGTCTCCTCCTCATTAAGGCCTTCCCTTACTTGACTTTTCAATCCAAAATATCCCCCCTTCCACCAACCTATACTACATATCACATTATCCTAGTTTATTTTTTAACAGTATATCACCATCTGAAGTAACCTTGTTTATTTGTTAATTTTTATATATTTCTCAAGCAGAATGTAAGCTTCAAATCTTGAGTATTGTATTTATTCCTATATTTTCATGTTTCTAGAAAAATGATTGGCATATAATAGATGATCAATAAATCTTTGTGACTGAATAGACAAAATTTATGAACATAGTGATTCAATTCATCTGACAATTATATTTTGTACTGAAGAAAATGATTTTTACATAATTTGATGTCATGTACATATTACCCACTATGAGTCAGTTTCTTGGTCCCAGTTTCTTCTGAATACTTACAGAAAGGTTATCTGGGATTTCAAAGAGACAAAATGTGGAATCCAGTATCATCTAAAGAAGTATGTCTTCAGTATGCCTTGCCTAACACCACACTATTCCCTCCCTGCCAATTTTTAAAGATTCCATTCTTTCAATCATTCATAAAATATGTCAGGTCCTATCCTAGCACTAAGGACACAGAAATAAATACGGCATGATTTGTGTTCCCTCAAAGCTGCCAGCACGGTGGAGGAAGCAGACATGTAAGCCGTCACAATGCTAAATGAAAAGCAGGTATATGTACAACATCCTGGGACAGAACAGAGAAAGGAAAGCTTAACAAAGATAACATCTGAGATGACCCTTAAATGATAAATAAGATTTTATCAAACACAGGGACAGGGAGAGTCATAGAGAGAGGGGGGCACTAAAAATAAAGAATTGACATTGCCCTGGCCAGGTAGCTCAGTTGATTAGAGCACCCTCCTGATATGCCAAGGTTGCAGGTTTGATCCCTGGTCAGGGCACATACAAGAATCAACCAATGAGTGCACAAATAAGTGGAACAACAAATTGATATTTCTCTCTCCCAAGTCAGTAAAAAAAAAAAAGACAGGAGACTGCATGGTGGCTTCAGGAAATCAGGGAACAAGGAGTAGTTGAATGTGTCCAGAATACAGTAGGAGTGGCTGGAGACGGGGTTGGAAATGCAGGTTGGGGACAAATCTAAGACAGTTTGAATATTCTATTAGGGAATCAAATTTTACTTTATAAACTAGTGTTTGGCAAATTGTATTTCATGAGATACTGGTAGATATGTATCCATGAAAAGAGATTTAATCATCACACACATTGAAGAAGTCCTCCACATATTTTACCTGCTGCCCTCAGGAAATATAAAATAACAAGGGCTTTGAAAAATTGTATAATATTAGGGGGACTGGAAAGTAATGTCATTTCTGTGAGTTTCGATATTCGGTTGTCATTTATCAGCTCATTGTGTACTTCAAAATCGTGCCAAAGACATTTTAAGGTTAGAGTGACTTGTTTACTTGTAAATAATTAAATCTTATTTTTTTTTTTTTTAATTTATAGTGAAATGGCCAGCCAAATACCAGAAGAGGTACATATCCGGCATTGTATGCTTTTTGAGTTTCACAAGGGTAGTAACACAACAGTTGCTACCAAAAACATTTGCGATGTTTATCCAAGTGCATTAGACATTCGTAAATGCCAAAGGTGGTTTTCTAAGTTCAAATCAGGTAATTTTGATCTTTCTGACTCGTATCGATCAGGAAGACCAACAACTTTAGACAATGACATGTTAAGGGCGGAAGTGGAAGCAAATCCGTGTCAGACAATCAAGGAACTGTCAAACACTCTTAACCAACCTTGGTCGACCATCCAAGAACATCTGCAGCAGATTGGTAAAGTAAGCAGAGCAGGTGTTTGGGTCCTGCATAATCTGTCCCAAGAAAACAAAGCTAACCGGTCCACCACATGCAACTTACTGCGTCAGCGGCACAATACAGAAGTGTTTTCTGATCACTCGATCACTGGAGATGAAAAATGGAACTTCTATGATAATTCAAAATGCAAAAGGCAGTGGCTTTCTCCAAATGAATTGCCACGAAGTACAGCTAAACCAGGTTTACACCCCAAAAAGGCACTTTTGTGTGTTTGGTGGAGTATTCACGGGGTCGTTCATTTTGAAGTACTGAAACCTGGACAAACTGAATGCAGACCTTTACTGTGAACAATTGGATCGAGTAAATCAATCTTTAATTGAAAAGGGCCCAGAGATTGTCACCAGAAAAGGCGTTATTCTGCAACACGATATTGCAAGACCGCACTGCACAAGACAAACCCTGGAAAAAATTAATGAATTGGGGTGGGAGGTATTGCCCCACCCACCATACTTGCCCGATATTGAGCCATCGGATTTCCATTTATTCCGATCGCTACAACATTTTCTAAGTGGCAAAAAATTTGGCAATTTGGATGATGTCCAAAATGCCATCTCCAGATATTTTGCTCAAAAACCAATTGATTTTTATCGATCCGGCATTGAAAATTTGCACACTAGATGGCAAAAGGTTGTTGATAATGAGGGTGATTACATCATTGATTAAAAATAAAAACTTGTTAAAAATTTATCTGTTTGAATTAATGTCGTAAAAACACGACATTACATTCAGGTCCCCCTAATATAAATAAACATCTGTTTAACATGTGGAATCCAGCAGAGACCCCATTAACATTTCCAGACATTGTTGCCTTCTCTAGAAGTCAGATTATACTTCAAGTGAAGCACTACTTTAAAGTGATTTCAGGTTGTTAATTCATTTATATCAGTGAGCGGTACACACAGAACTGAGTGTGAATATAAATTTGGCAACAAAAACATCTAGATTGTATGGAGGGCATTTGGGAGGTTACTCGCTATTGCAAATAGCTTATGTGAGTAATGATGCAAATCTATACTCAAGCACTGAGAATGGGAATGTAAAAGGGAAAATATCTGAGATGCTCTGAGATATAATTATTTATCAAATAGTCATCATTTAATTAGTGAGGGCTTTAGGAGCAGAAAGGTGATGGAGCTGATGATGACTTCTTGATTTTCTGGCATGGTAAACTGAGTGAATTATAAGACATGTTTGAAAACACGGCAGGGTAGGGAAGAGGAAACATAATAAAAACCAGTCTGAAGGCTCTGAGTAAACTGTACCGAAAGGGATGGGGATCATAATGTTAATTGATATTCATCTGTGTTTTAGTCAATTATAGGGAAAATAATAACTATAAGCCTATAAGAAACTCCCAATTATGCTGGGCTCTTTCACAAACTTAAAAGAGTGTCTGTCCTCAATTTACTTATAATTCTAAATCTGTCACCTTTCCATTCATTCCTCTGAAAATGAGGTTTTCTCCTATATTAAAAAATAGCCGCCCTCACATTACTGACAGATTGATTGGCTTCAGTTTTTTTTTAGAACAGCCAGAGGGTGTCCAACTTTCATAAGAGGAGTCCACAGAGTCGTTGCATGTATATATTTACTTCTAAATATTGGCATCAGCACTGCAATAATAGTGTGTTTTTAGGAGCTAAAATTTCATATAATCACTCTAAGATATTATGGTTTTGACTTTTATGGACAGACTGCCTGCACTTGAAGATATGCGGACACAAACTCATCCTTGAGTATGTCCATATACAAATCTCATAAAACTCTTATCTATATATAAACATGCTATAGAACAGGGAGATTTCCGGAACATTTCCCTTTCCCCTCTGATCAGTTAGATCACCTTTCCTCTTTAAGCTCCCTGACTGCCAATTCAATGCCCACACTGCACTCCTCAGCAAACTATTGACACGGTCAGATGGCCTGTCTAATTCTTTCTGTTGCGCTAATTACCATTTTATCTGTCACTCAGCTCAATCTTGCTCACCTACGTCAGTGTAAAAAGAAGAGCATTCAGCTCTTTTCCTGCAAGAGAACAGACACGAAAGAAAGGAGTTATAGTGACAGGAGAGACAGGCACACAGGTCACTTACGAAGATGGTTAGGGACCTCCCTGCTGAGTAGGATAGGTGAAAGCTTCTTTCACCAGGACTTTTAAATAAGAACTAATCACCTATTTGTGTATCTTTTTCCTTCCTTCCTTCCCATCTACCATTATCCAGGCAACAAACTAAGCATATATTAAATTGTCAAAGGGGTATTATTATTGTGCTAGGTATGATCAAGCTGACACAATAGTGTCACCATTGATTATAATCACATGAAAAGTACTCATCCTCATTAACAAATAAAAGCAAATTAAAATAGCAATGGCATGCAATTCTTAGCTTACCAGACTTATAATTTTTTTATAAGATAAAACCATCGTGTTCATAAATTCCTGGAATGGGAGGACTATAAATTTGTAAAGCCTTCTTAGAAGCTATTTAGCAATGAACTCTAAGCTCTACAGGGCAGGAATCAATCTCTTTTGTTTTCCATTATATCTCCATTGATTAACACAGTGATTTGGCATGTGGGAACTGCTCAATAATTAACTATTGAATGAAAATCAACTGAATGACTATATAAATATAAGGTTTAAAAAATGTATACCCTTGACTCAGTTAATTCTTTTCTGGAAATATAAGCAATGTGGTCAGGTACACCAATGCTTACTTAAGTGTTGTTTATATTAATAGTAATGAAATAAGATAACCTAGATGTCCAGCAATGTGAATTTTGGTAGAAACAGAAATTTTTGACAGTCATTAAAAATTCTATCAATAAGAAAAATATTTTACCAACTTAGGAAAATATTCACAATATAATGTTAATTTAAAAAAGCAATACAGTTTTATATTCTTAACTTCTAGTAGACACATATAAACAACACATATAAACAATATTTACGTACATCTTTAAACATGTATTACTATAAAATATTATACATTTTTCTGAAGATACATATGCAGAGACAATTAAAAAAATAAAAAAGATATCATATTATTAACTGGTTAGCTCTAGGTGGAATTTTGGTGTTCTAAATTTCTCAAACATATCATTAGCTTATAATATTTTTACCATAAATTTGTATTTTTCCACATCAAAAACAAAATTATTTTTAGAAAGTATAAGTACTCACTTTTAAACTAAGCAAATGTATGATCACCTATTTAGTTTTTATTTTTATTTTTAAAATGTTGGAGTTGAAACAGGAAATTAAAAATTATTACAAGTGTTTTTCACTTAATTTTGTTGTGAACCTAAAAGTGCTCTAAAAAATAGAGTAAAAACCAGAAACATTGCAATTAAGTGTAATAATATGTGTGATAGAGAAGAAATGAAATAGATCAGAGAAATGAATGAGCAGTGTACAAATAGAATCAAAAGGTGTTTTGCAAGAGTATCTTCCCTGTCAGAAGAAAATATATTTGCTAATTGTTCTAAAAAGTAATATAAATCTAGGGATTTATTTATATAGTTTTATTTATTTATTTCTTATTGAACTTATTGGGGTGACGTTGTTTAATACAATTATATAGGTTTGAGGTATACAATTTTATAATGCATTATCTGTATATTGTACTGCGTGCTTACCATACCAAGTCAAGTCTCCTTCCATCACCATTTATCCCTCCTTTACTTTCTTCTACCTCCTCCAACCACTTTCTCTCTGGCAATCACCATACTGTTGTCTGTGTCTGTGAGTCGTTCTTGAGTTAATTTTTAAAGGAAAAAGTACTTACTGAAAAACTATAACAATCAATGTTGATCGCTAACTAAATAGCACTCCTTTCAGAAAAAAAGTGAAAATGTGTTCAATTATGGATTTTTAATATGATGGTGTCAACTACTGTATTCTGAGCACTTATATTTAACAACAAAAATGATGGAAGAGAAGGGTCATACAGTCTATAATAGGTTGTATAGAAACTAATTATAAAATAATATTTCATGACATTATTTCAACCTTCCAGAGAACAAGTGACTCCTAAATTAGACAAAGAAACTGTAGAATCAGATTTTTTTCCTGGTTGTCCTCTAAAAGTGTAGTACTGTACCTTTCATCATTGAACATCATGACCCATTTGAATGTAGAACCCATTTATAAACAGTAATTTCAATATTTTAACAGCACCATAGAACAGAATAAGAATCTGAGTAAAACTGAAAACAAGACAAATAAATAAAATGACAAATCTACATTAACTTTATTCTGTTTGTTATTAAATCAAGCTACTGTAAGGAGAGAAGATGTCCCTCTTGATCTTAAGGCACTTGCATAATTAGCAATAATAATACTTGTAAATCAAATCCAAAACTGATTAAGTACTTTTATATACAATGCCGTTTGCTAACTTTCATTCAGAAGTCAAAAATAACTTATTGACCCATTGCTCCATGCTGGGTACTGGGAAAACAATGGTAAATAAACAGGTTGGGCTCTAATGAAATTTAGCGAGTGAAGCGGATAGACATAAAGATAAAGCAGACACAGTCTTTCCACTCCATAGCCACAGATGCAGCTGGCAAGTCTGGGTCCACATAGATAACAATAATATGGCTTCTGTGAGTTAAGTTCTATGATAGGCATATGAGGAATCTCACTCTAATCAGGAGACTGAGAAAGAAACAGCTAATCACAATGCAAGGTAATATGCTAATTGTGCAGGACACCATGTTAAGTAGAAGTTTTGCGAGCTACAATGGACTAGAAAGGATTAAAGAAGAGCATATGCTTAAACCAGGTATTTAAAATGGATAGGATTTGTTAGGTAGAATGGGACATTCCATCAGAAGAAAATGGAAAGCTCATAGTCTAGTGTAGAGGCTATCAAACTTTTTCTATAAAGAGGCAGACAGTAAACATTTTAGGACTTTCTCGCCCTAAAATCTGTATGGCAACTATTCAATTTGGCCATTGCAGCTCAAAAGTAGCCATTGCAGCACAATACTTAAACAAATAATCAAGGTTGTGTTCTAATAAAACTTTATTGATAGAAAGAATAATTGAAATTTCAGATACTTTTCAATTGTCATGAAATATTCATCTTATTTTACTCAACTATTAAAAATGTTTTAAAAAATACACATTCTTAGCTCATGACTATACAAAAACTGGTATCAGGTTGGATTTCAACTGTAGGCTTTACTTTGCTGACTCCTGGTCTAGTTGGAAGGCAAGCAACACACACACACACACACACACACACACACACACACACACACACAACAATACACATATCGATATAAAATATCTAAACCAGTGGTTCTCAATTCTAGCAGACTCAAACTTTCCACTTTATAATAAATGTCTTATAATACCCTCCTTTCTCTATCTGAAATGAAACTCATAGATAATACAACTGCCTACATAATTTTTTATATAATTCTCTAATTCAAGTAAAAGGAGAAATACAAAGAAATTACTTTATATTATAATAATGTTTTCAATATGGCAATCTGTGAGCCCAACTATACTAGACAATATAATGAAGTAGTCAAATGCTTACATTTACTTATAATGAATAAATTAATATTTCAATGGAATAAAAAGACCACATACCATTTCTTACAAGAAGCAGAGGAAAAGTAAAAAGAACAAACATGTAATGGATTCTAGATTGAAAATTGGTGTCAGAAGAAGTGATAACAGATCACTTACATATGATAAGAGATCAAAGGAAATAACTTTAGTTGAAATATAGGTAATCTAACAATATTGCCAATAGCTAAAGTAATAATGTAAATAGAGAATATAAAAATGTCATATTTTCGCAAACTGGCCCTTATTTATAACTTTAGCATAAAAATAATTCCATTTAATATAGGGCAGGCTGGTGAGAAACTTTATGTATGTATGCATGTATGTATGTATGTATGTAACTATCATCTCTATTCCTATTGATCTTTACCCCTGTTTGGAATTCCCCCTCATGTAAAGGTATACATTTAATTCCTAGTACTTCAAAAGGCCTTGGGGAGAGGAGAATGGATATAAATAATAACAAAAAAATCCTAGCATCCTAAGGGCTTATAGGGAAATTGACGGTAGATGACCTTTGGGACAATATCAGAGTAATATTGAAAACAACAGAAAACTCTATAATTTCAGATCATTTTCACGAACTAGGTTTTTATTGTGCAATGCAATATTTTTAAAATTAATATATAGTATGGCAATCAAATGAACTATTTTAAAAACAATCTTGTTAATGAAATTTGGTGAGATCTTTGTATTTCATGTTTTTCTACCAATTTAAAATCTTTGGGTCTAGGTCTATTAAAAGGATCCTCAAGTCTCTTCAATTACATATTTTTTGCAGATGACATATACAAATGTAGACCTATACAGGAGAGGCGTATCCATGACACAATGCCAAGGCAACCACACTGCTATAAGGATGGGATTTTCCCAAATGGAAATCAACCCCTGATAAAATTCCTAACAAAGTATAATGATTCCTTGATTTGCACAAGAGGTACATTCTTAGAATTTTTAATGATTATTAAATCCTTTCAGAAAATACTTTGTATTTGTTTATAAAACAAGTTGATTTTGAAGGCTTAGAGAATTATAAACTTAAAAACACCTTCCTGAACATCCAGTGGAATGTTAACAACTGAACAACTGTGAAGTACATGGGATCATTCTTTGTTGTGCAAGACTGCTTTTCACATAATAATGCATTTAGCATCCTTGTCCCCCTTCTCCTAAATGCCAGTATTACCTCCCAATAATTATCCACACATAAACACCTCCATGCCTTTCTAAAATAATTTTTAATGGCTTTTCTCTCTCCTTATCCCTTTGGGGACTGCTGGTCTGAATTATGAGATAGTAGAAATTAGGTTTATGTAACTTTTTGTATGATGCCCAACACCACATTATCAGCAAATTGCATGCTTAATAATTTTCTGTCAATAATTACGCTTCATGAAGATGAGCACTTAAGGGCTAAGAGAAGGAGTACAGCCTGAAACAGTAAAAAGAGAACTCAATTCTGAGTTCAAAGACTTGGATCAATTCTGTCACAAACTGAATGACCTTGAGCAAGTCTTTTAACTTTTCTAGGCTTCAGGTTCTACTTTGGAAAATATACTAGATGACCTCTAAATTCCCATACAGCTCTGACATAATTATAAAACATTACATGCCTTTGGGAAATTAACAGAATGGAACAGAGTAGAGAATAGAGGAGAATAAAATCAGGCGAGGCTACATTTGTAACAGATGTAACTATCAGAGAAAGGAAGAGGACAGACAATGGAGATGGTGGTATTAAAGAGAGAGAATTGATTCTTGGCACAATAGATACACAAGCAGGTAGACTATGCATGTGTGATTCACAAACATTCAGTAATGCAAGATGATGCTCTTTGACTTAAAAGACAGAAAATGTCTACATGCATTTTTATTTTGTATTTATATTAAGTTTATAGTACATGGTTCCTAATTCCTCACCGTAAGTTTTGCAAAAGATGAAATATTTGACTTATGGTAGTAAATAGACAATGCAATATATGGATAATGTACTATAGAATTGTATACTTAAAACCTACCTAATTTTATTAATAAATATCACCCCAATAAATTTAATAAAAAAATTTTTTAATTGCAAGATTGTATCCAATTTGCAAATAACCATAGATTATGAGGTCTTTCTAGAAGTAAGTATCTTATTTTGGTGTCAGTGCTGTGTCAACTCCAACTGGTTCAGATCAGCACAGTTCTTAACCTTGATCAGAGAGGAAAGGGCTCCTTAGGGGCCCAACCAACTCAGGGTTTCTGAGACCAGAAAAATGAAGTAGAATGGGGAAATCTATGATTCGGCTAGGGGATGTGTCCTTCCAACCATTAAAAAATTCAAATTCCTTACAACATTTTTCTGTTAAATTAGAAAATTAAAGAGGTCTCTGAGGGGTATCCTGCCTCCCACAGTACCTCCAACAGGCCTTTTTGTTAGATATGGTAGAAAGCTTAAGGGAGTCAGATAGACCTGCATTTGACACTGGTTCTGTCCTTATCAGTTGTGCCACCATGAGCAAGTTACTCTTAACCTCAGTTTCCACATCTGTAAAATGGGGATTACAAAACCACTCATTTAGTGTTGTTGGGAGAATGTAAAGAAATGACGAATGTAAAGCCCCTAGCACAGTTGCTCACACGTTGTGTATTGTGAGTATTCAATAAATACTGTTATCTCTGCTCTTTTCTTTTCCATGGTCTGTATTTTGTTTCTCCTTATCCTGCCCTGGAAAGAATGCTCTGCTGATGACAGTGTTCAGAAGCAGGGCTGCCAGGTGGCTTCAGGTCGGCCCAAGAAATACTTTAATTCCTTCTGCAACACCTCTTATTCTTTTCTGTTTCCCTGGCCTGGGGGCTGCTGGTGTTTTCCAGAGACTAAGAAGTTTTATTATTCTTTCTTGGTAAGGGGCTCTCTTTATAAAAGGAACCAGCAGAAGCAGCCACGGAGTTAAAACAAGCTGTCAGATCTTTCTGGCTGGGCATAAGCTGAGCCTGAAATTTCAGCCTAGGGCAACCCTACTTCTTGGACAAATAAGTCCTCTGCTCTCAAGATGCTGCAAACTGCTGTTTCTGGAGGAGCTTCAAAGGTACTATTAGTGAAGATTTACAGATTTTGGCTAAATACTTCAAGTGCAATTGTTCTAGCAGAATATTACTGAGAAAATCTAACATCACCTGCCTCTGAACAAGTTTATGGCAATGCTACTTCATCAGCACAATTCCATCTTGTGCGATTTTGTTTTGGTGTGCACCATCGTAAATCTCTGAGAACCCTGAAGGACAAAATGTCACCCCATCATCACATGGTGTTGTGCCAAATGTTTCTGGACAACTGCCCGGCCGAACCTTCATCATTGTAAGTAAGACATCAGAAAATTCAGGGGACAAGCTAGAAGTTCAAGTAAAAGACCACAATAATAATTACTTTTATGGATAATTTGGATATTACTAGTAATTATAAATACCTTATTATTTTTTTTAATTTCTGTGTTTTATGTTACATGCTGGACTCTTCAGGTATTTTCAATTCTTTTTATATTTCCCTACAATGTGATTTTATCATCCCAGGTTTTAGAGAGGCCACAAAAGGTCTTAAAGAGGTTAAACAAGTGAGGTCACATGGAGCTAGCAAGTTCAAAGTTAGGATTATCTAGCTCTAAGCACACATCCTTTCAAAGTGCTTCCCAATAACCCATGGGTGTCAGTGGATGGAGTCACCGAATACTAGTACTGGCAGAGCTGGGGAGGTCCATTTAGGGAAAACCAGTTTTCTTAGGAAACAGAGAACCTGAGACCCAGGAGGATTTAATGACCGTGAAGACATAGAGAGTGGCAGAGCAGACACTCAAATCCTGTGGTGACTCCTTGCTGCTGACTCAGTGCCCATCAAGGCCCACCAGGCCCGCTGTGACCAGTCCCCACTAACCTCTCCACGGTGGGCACACAGAACCATGAGCAATTCCACACAGGCACCAGAGTGTTACGTGTGTTTGTTTTTGTTATTTTTATCCCCAAAGCATATTTCTCTTTGCCCACTGATACATATTTTCCCAAGATTCAATTCAATTCAGCCTAAGTATCACTTCCTCCATGAAGTGCTCACAGACTCACCTCTCTTCTCTTCCCAGAAAATCAGGTATAATGAATTAAGGAATAGCTTAATAACTGTCAACATTTGGGGGACTTATTACTCATTTATTCCACAAATATATATTGAGCCTGTATTATATGTAAGCATTGTGCTAAATGCTTCTTATGTATTATGTTAATCACTCCTCACCACAATCCTATGAGTTAGGTACTACTTTCATCCTCATTTGACAAAAGAAAAAATCCAGGCCTAAAGAGGAGCAGTATCTTTATTAAAAAAAGAAAGAAAAAGACTTGTGCTCTCTCACTTCCCTGTGGTTCCTCTGTGTCCTAATATGCATTCACTACGGAATTTGCAGCACTCCATAGAACTTTGTTCCACTTCCAAATTGTGACTTATGATAGCATAATTCTGTGTATATAATGATATATTTGTTAAATATTATATACCATTAAAGGCCATAACTCCACAATGGTAGGACAGGGTCTACTTTGTTTACTATGGTACCTATAGGGCCTGACAGAGTGGCACAGAGTAGGCACTCAGGAAATGATAGTTGAATAAACAAATTAAGAATGAATGAAGAACAAATGCATAGATCTCTAGTCTCCAAGTCACGGTTCTGTGCTGCCTCCCCAGATGAGTCTGCATTGGGGAGAAATCCACCCCCCCCCCCAGGCCAACATTATTATCCTAGAAGTGCATTCTAGAATTCATTTCTGGACTCTATAATTTTCCATTTTCTTACCTATTATTATGGTTATATTAATTCTACATATCCAAATGGAATGAAAACTGATTTGAGAAGGGACAGAGCTGTTTTTCAGTCCTGCTGAGAAAGAACATAATGACAGAGTCCTGTTAGTACACAGCACCCCAAATAACAGGAGTTTGGCAAAAAGCCTTGGGAGGAACTCAAGTCATTACCATGGCCCTCTATTATAGCAGCCGGAAATCACACTGCTGATTTCCACGTAATACAGCAAATATCTCTGAGGGCAGGATCCCAGCCCCCAGACACTTAGCCCTCAGGCACGTTCTGTACCACATGTGGCTCCCTAGGCTAGCCGAAAACCTGCAGTCTCCTTCTGGCTGCTCTATCAAGGATTCTAATGTTTAGTATCATTAGCCACCACCCTTTGTTTTAAAATATTTCACGCCATATCTCTAGTTAATTTAAGGGGTAAAAATAGTATAACAAAATTCTCAAAACAGACTTAATTTTAATGGACACACATTCATAAAAACGTGTGCACTCTTGTTTTTGTGATACTTTTACATGGGCATATAGTACATACATCTATCTGTATATTTTAAATATGAGATATATTCTATAGATCAGCAGTTCTCAACCTGCGGGTCGCGACCCCTTTGGGGGTGGAACGACCCTTTCACAGGGGTCGCCTAAGACATAGTAGTAGCAAAATTACACTTATGAAGTAGCAACGAAAATAATTTTATGGTTGGGAGTCACCACAACATGAGGAACTGTATTAAAGCGTTGCGGCATTAAGAAGGTTGAGAACCACTGCTATAGATGTATATGTAAATGAATACTAACATATATACATATGTATATATATTAACATTTTTGAGTACCTATCAGTAGTAAAGAAAATATAATTTACACAGAGAGAATAAAATATTATTTGTAAAAAAACAAGCTAGTATATTCTAGATAAAAAAAGAATATAGAACTTTATTTTATATGTATGTATATACATGTATATATCTGTACGTATACATATTTATATACATACTTATGCATACATTAAAATGTTATATGCAATGCAAGTAGTTAGGTATTATAGAGATAGTTATGTACATATATTAAAATCTATGCACATATGTATATACAGACACGTTAAAAAATATTCAACATAATATATTTGAAAGTACACAGGAGTGGGATGAAGAGAAAAATGGATCAGTCTAGCTTAGCACCTTTATGGGACTGAGATGGCAAAAGACTGAAAGGATCAAGTGGGAGTGTCACAACACTGAAGACCCTAAAAGATATAGTATTATAGCTCCAATATTTAAGGATCACTGTTCTTCTTAGCCAATAATGAAGCACATGTGAATAAAAGACAAAATGTATAGAAATGTGTATGCAAAAGAATAATCAGAGATGGTGGTTGCTTCAATTTACTGCCTTCTCATATGTCACCGGAGCTTTAGTTATCAGTGCAGAGAATCTATTTCAATCCTTTAAAGCATTAAATAGCTGTAAATTTAAGGCAAGGAGGAGGCTGGCTTTGTTAAATACCAAGGAAGAGAAAAGTTTCCCTTGGTTGATGAAATATGTAGCAGAAGTTCTGGAGAATGGTTATTACAAGGCAGTATTTGAAATTTTGGGTTGGCAAATGATCATTTATGAAATAAAATTTTATTACATGTTGGATAAAAAATTATAACAATAAAACAAGTTTGCTTATTTTACTCTAAAGCAAGTTTGCTTCTCCTACTCTCTACAAAAAACATTAACTAGATGTGAGTTTGTGTGCTTTGCCTCTGGGAGCCAGAGAATGCCATCAATACAGAGATATAGGTTAAAGACATTAAACCCATGTATTTGTTAAAGACTACATAGAGACTTCAAAATTGTCAAGACTGTTTATGCAGTTTGGGATTGATGCTAACTTTAAAAATTAACTGAGTTTCCAAGTGTCAAGCTCCATTTCAAACTGAATTTAATACTATAATGACAATATATTCTTGATTTAAATCGGAATGGTAGGATGCATGATGTTAATGCAACACAAGCCATATATTTGGCCAGGTACATGTAACTATATCATTGAGATACAGTGATATATGATATTCTTGGAAGTACTTTTAATAAAATTAACATTAAAATTAGAATGTTCTCTACACCTCTCAGATCATAACGTTTTACTCATGATCAATATTCACTTCTCAATTATGCTAAAAGCATATTAAAGTCAAGAAAGGATTTTTTTCTGCAAACACAGCTTTTCTCTTTTCAATATTTAAGAACAGTCATTGTTCTGTACTTTTGACTGATTACAGGTGCATTTTATTTATATTTTACAGCATTTATAGAAAGTTGTTTTCCCTCTCTGGATGGAAGCAGGAAAAAATGAACCAATTTAATTTCTGGTAAAATGCTAGTGGTTTGGGGCAAAAATAAGCTAGGAATCAAATTAAGGGCATCTGCATATCTGCTTCAGAAATGTATTCTAGGAGAGAGCATTTTTAATATAAATAACCTATTGCTTCTCTATGAATAAATGACATGTTTCATTATTTTATTCTGAGTGTAATCATCCTGCAGCTTGCTTCCAATTATTTCATTTTTTGGTAAAATAAATTATTTAGTATAAACAAAATTTCTTCTCTATTACCAGAAAGGGATATAGCATCATAAGAATAAAAGTAGAATAGCATACTTCAAATCATTACTGTCCATAACTGAAAAAAATCTATGTTCTTTTATCTTTAAAGAGATGGAAAGTATCTGATTAAAGTTCTTTTACTCTTCCTTAAAATAAAAACAAACAAACAAACAGAAAAACCCTAGGCTAGGCAGAATAGAAAAGTTAACAATGATTACAAGTACAAGTGCAGCTAAGAAACTACGATGCAGAATAGTTAAATCATCTGAGGACTAGAAAAGTTAGAACTTGGGAAAAAGTCCCTCAAAGAAACTAAGCATAGCATCCCTGGACTTTCACAAGCCACCCAGAGGTGTGAGCTCACAAAATCCGTGAAAATGACAGGTTTTCTTGGCCTACCATGTTACAAACAAACACACCCAGCCAGCAAGGAAGACTCAGCAAAGTTTCCAAACCATCCTAACCTTACACAAGTTGCTCTCAGTTTCTTTCAATACTCAAGGGAAAGTCATAAGGAAAAGTCTCACCTGTGCTGGGCTGAACCAACCATGTGGGCAGGCACAGTGCTCCCCACAGGTCCCTTT
Organism: Tadarida brasiliensis; assembly: GCA_030848825.1. Taxonomy (NCBI): domain Eukaryota; kingdom Metazoa; phylum Chordata; class Mammalia; order Chiroptera; family Molossidae; genus Tadarida; species Tadarida brasiliensis. The sequence continues at coordinate 58,181,872 of CM061268.1, forward strand.
GCCCTTGGTGCTCGTCTTGTGGGGACTTTTCCGCACACTGTCCCACAAGGTGACCAGCTTGGTCCTGTTTGAAGCTGGGCCCCCAGGTCCTGAAGAGGGCATGGTCTGAGAATTGTACCCAAGCCCCTGAGGGCTCCTCTGCCAGCCACAAGCGCAGTGGGCATCCCTGATCAGTGTGGGTGCACTCCTGCCGGCATCCATCCCATCGGACCCCCGGCTGCAGCTGTGTTGCTTGGTGAGGTATGCATTCATATTGCACTGATGCCTACTCTTTCCTTTGGTCAGCTCTGCACAGGAATGTTTCCTCCCTCACACCCCTTTCTTCCAGGCTGTTGTAAAAGTCTTTTTTCTCTCGCGTGGATCCCTCAGTATCTTTGACAGCTGCTATAAGCAGTGCATCGTGGGAGCAGTGGGAGCAGCGAGAGCAGCTCCGCACAGCATTATCTGCGGGCTGGTAGCTCTTTGTCAATAGATGACTCAACTCACAGAGCAACTTGACAGTATCCCTGCTCTAGGCAGAAGCAATCAATGCTCCACACAGCTGGGCTACAAGACTGTACACTGTGTTACAAGCCCTTTTTGGACGGAGCCCCACAGTAAAGAATACTCTCTGCAATTTGGCATTCTGGCTTTTCCCTCTCCTGGCTGATCCCCACACAAAATACAGATCTCAGGAAAGAGAGTTTCTTATCAGACTAGCAGGACCCTTCTTTCCAGAAAGAATGCATCTAGGCTGAAACAATATAGCATAAGCAATTTAAAATGATGGGAAAGTTAACCTGTCAAGGAATTTCCAACATTTACAGGAATCACTTATCTAGAGAGATATTTGCCAAGACAGACTAAATCATGAGGTTACTAAATAAGAACATCAATATTAACTCTAAAAAAGCTCGATTCATTTAGAAAAATCACTGAGATCACCGCATGCTAGAGTCCTTTAAAATTTGGAAGTTCATTTTGTGCTTTAGAACATGGTTATACATTGTAATCTAAGCATAAATTCTTGATGCTATGCAGGATTATTAATTCTTTCTGATTTGAAATAAAGCGATTTTCAAAGTTCAAAACTGGTGGGTTGGCTTAATTTAATACAGTTTTTCCTTACCCAAAATTATTCTGAGGATTTCCTTTCAAATACTTTACCACAACAAATACATTCACCACAGAGAAAGTCTGCATTTTAAAGTGAAAGACACGTCCAGCTCTGCCATCCAGTATTTTGGTTTCCAAATACAGAATTTTCAAATTCTTTCACTGAAAAATAAGTGAAATCTATCCAACTTAAAGCAGTTGCCTTCCAGAGAGGACATGATTGTTTTACAATTTCAGTATGGTCACAGAAGCCATCCATAGTATTTCCAGGAAGAGAAAAGGCATTTAGAATTTTTATTCTGTTTGAAACTTTCTCCACCTGCAACATAAATGTCTATCTTTATCTCGTATCCCTAAGGAAATAATTTTGGTTTGACTGGGAAGCAAGGTGTCATCCATGCAGCACCAAACAATGATATAATCTCATGATTATATCATTGATACAATAATTTTATCTACAGACCATCAGATACCATTAGACCTACCATCTCAGTGGATTGGCCAGGGGCCAAGATAGTGTAGACCTCATTTCTAACTAAGTTGGCAAGGTTATTATGTCAAAGGCCAGGATTATAACATATTCTACATTTCAACACTGGGATCTGCTAGATAAATCGTTGTTACATATAAAAGTCCTCAATGAAAGAAGCAGGATCTTCTCTTTCTGTGTATCTCCACAAAAGGGTTCTTTTCCAAATTCTACACAAAAGGTTGACATTAGTACCTTGTCTGGCACAGAGGCATTCAAAACATTTCTGCTATTTAAACATCATCTATCTGAATAAGTTCAAAAGGCGGGCCCTGGTCCATTACTGACCCTTTTATCCAAGCACCTAACACACTGACTGTCCAGCACAAAACAGGCTTAAAAATACATTTTTTGGATGAATGTATGGAGGGTTGGGTGGACGTACAAATAGAAGGAAAGATAGAGGGATAAAGGAGTTGACCAACGTTTTTTTGAAAACAATATTTAATTCGGCAATGCTCCAGAAACCTAAGCTCTTCCATTAAGGTTAGCTTCAGTGTTGGTTTTGAGGTGTTAAAGAAATTTGACCCAAGGGAAAAAAAATGAAGACTTGAACTATTGGGAAGAAATATGGTGGCATTAATGGTCTTTTTTTCTGAAAGGAAATCAAGGAGTCAAGATCAATACTTAAAAATGGTAAAATTGAGGCAAATAGATCATTATAATACTATGGGGAAAATGGAAGAAAATCATCTCTGTCTCCCTCTCCCTCTCTCTCTCATTTTCTAGGCTGAATTATTGCATAATGCCTGAAACAACTTCTAGATCAAATAAAGGCCCAGAGAACTTCATATTTGTCTGGTGTCACCATGATGCATGGCTATACAGTAGGACTTGATGTGATAGGGCAATACCATCAGCCCCAAATGTGAATGTCAGGAAGGGATACATTTGGCCCTCTCCAATCTTTTCTAACCATAAATGCTTCTCCAGTTTTTTATGCAAGTATCATTGCTCAAAAGCCCACTGGCATCTTCAGGGAATACATGTTCTCATCAATTTACCTCTCAAGTATAAGAATCAATCTGCACAGGAGTAAGTTAGTGTGAATCCATTGTAATTTTGTAACGGCGTGTGCAACCTGTAGTCAAGACAGAACATTTCTTGGGTGGGCACTACTCAAAGATATTATAAATCTTCATAGGGACCTAAATCTCTTATGAATGGGTCATTTATTTTTTTCATTCTCACCCAAGAATATGCTTTATTTTATCGATTTTTAGAGAAAAGGGAAGGGAGAGAGAGAGAAGCATTGATGTGAGAGAGAAACATCGATCAGTTGCCTCCCTTACTCACCCCAACCAGGGATCAAACCTGCATCCTAGGTGTGTACCCTGATGGGGAATCAAACCCGCCACCTTTTGTGGATGATGCTCCAACGAACTGAGCCACTGGCCAGGGCTGAATGGGTTATTATTAATGAGCTATTTCTTCTCAACACAAGGACAACAGAATTCCTACTTTAATAACCTCAACATGTCATTCCTGTATTGATAAATTAGTTGTGTAACTGATACTACTGTCCTTGAAGGATTTTAAAGACCACAGCAAACTTTCACTACATTCATTATAAGACTATATAGAAATTATTCTTTCACTGTAATACATGTCAAATAATTCCAGACCCCTATCTTTCCCCTCCCTTCAATTTTTTTTTTCTTTTCAAAGATGACGTTTGGCTTTCCAAGTCTAAAGACAGACCACTTAAACAGATAAAATGTCCAACTACCCCATTGTACTATGAGACAGACCTACTAATTAAAGGTAATTCAATTTGATCAACTGTAATTGGACAATTGTAATGACCATGAGATGACATGAAATTCTGGCCAAACAAGAATTAGTGGTGCACAAGTACATATCCCACTTATCATTATGATTTAACACGGGCAGATGGTACACAGGGCAATGCCTAGATGGGATAGATCGTACTGGCCTCTCTTTGACCTGTTACTGTCTCCATAAAGCAACCACTGGTTTTAAAGCAGAAGCTTGAAATGAATATCCTGGCTTGATTTGTTTAAAATTAAATAGCAACGATGACTTACTAAATATATTGTACCGCACTAAAACACTATGCAGACATTTTTTTCCAGATAAAACTTCCTCAGGCTCTCTCTGCATATGGGAAATGAAAATATTAATTATGAAGAAGAGCTAAGTAGCGCTTGCTAAAGGATAACTGGGTAGCAGAAGCCCTTTAGCATCCATAAGTAATGTGTTAAATAATCACACAATGATATAAAGTATTAGATACAATGTATCATGATTTGAAAATTGTAGATAGTCTATTCCTGTGACTGCAAAGACTAGAGATGTTATAAATGCTAACAAATTAATATTCGTGTACATCTAATAATCTTCAGCCTAGGCAATCTCCAGATCCAATCACATTTACCTTTCAAAATGAGAGAGAACCAAGAATATTTAAAGTATTTCAGGCTCTAAATGTATTTCCAAAATACTTAAACCAATTTAACCATAGATCTTAAGAGGCAAAGGAAGACGGAATTAACAGTGAGAAAGGATACATGCCTAATTACAAAAAGAGATTTAACTTGGACATAGAATTTAATAGGAAGTAAATAAATAAATAAATAAATAAATAAATAAATAAATAAATGTTTTAAAATGTCCCAAATTCTCACTAATATACTTGTATTTTGGTGGGTGTGAGGAGAGGGGATTATTCTGAACTAATATAAGGCTGAATTGTAAAATGGTTTTCAGGAAATGCTGATTTATTATATTCTAGCACAGTTACACTATTGGAAAAAATAAGAACAAATTATGTGACATTTCTTACAGATTCTGAGAAGACTACTAATAAAAAGGTAATGATCATTTATAATTTACATATTTTAGCAATGAATCTAAGTAATGAACTACACTTCCACAAGGAATTTGTTCTCATCCTTCAAGATTAGACTAATGTCACTTCCGTGAAGCTTTCCAGACGCCCCTGGCATATTCAGTTACACTCTACAGCATTTGTATACTTGTATATGTAAATACCTTTCACAGTTGTCTTTTTCTCTCAATCACCATGACAACTACCCTGTCAACTCTACCATCATTTCTCTGTAGAAGTGACACAGCTTCCTAACTGGTCTCTGGCCTCCACCCTTACTTCAATTCATTCTCACATGGTGGCCAGAGTGACTTCTTCTAAAATGGGAATGCAATCAGGTTTTTCCCTGCTTAATAGCTGTCAATAAAATCTCATTCTCTGAGGATCTTTATCCCCACAGACAGTTTAAAGTGTCTTGCATGATCCTTAATCATGTCCCCGTGACCTGGCCTCTGCTGCGTTCACCAGTCTCATCCATGCCTTACCCCCTTCCTTGCTCCATTCACCCTTCAACCACACAGGCCTTGACTACCTGGTGGCCACTGCACATGCTCTCTTCCCTTGTCCACACCTTCACATAACTCATTCCTACTCACCCCTGTAAGGTGCATCAAGAGACAACCTCCTGTCTTGGCCTGTTTGGCTCAGTGGTTAGAGCATCGGCCCATGGACTGAAGGGTCTCGGGTTCAATTCCCAGTCAAGGACACATATTTGGGTTACAGGTTCAATCCTCGGTCCTGGTTGGGGTTGTTTGGGAGGCAACCAACCAAAGTGCCTCTCTCACATCAATGTTTCTCTCTCGCGAGTGCGTGTGCCCCTCCCCTCCCTTCCACTCTAGCTAAAAACTAAGAGAAGAATATCCTCGAGTGAGGATTAACAAAAATAAATAAAAGAGAGAGAGAGAAAACCTCCTAAAAGCCATCTCAAGTAAACATACAGTACACTCAAGAAAGGAGGGCTTGCTATGCAACACAGCTCCAAAACAAGTCTCCCAGACCTTCCTTCCCACAAGATGAACATCCCAAAGACTCTTCTGTTCAGAAATGTTGGAGTCCTCCCTGCCTTCCAGAGCTCAGCTTGAAGGGTACCTTTCCAAAAATTAATCCCTGGACACTGTGCCCCACCCCTCTTCCAGAACAGATCATGTCATCCTCCCATTAAACATTCACTTAGCATCTGTGCTTCTCTAGTTCACTGCTTAGGTGATTGTATTTAAAATAAGAATCACACTATCACTTGTTTTGGGCATTTCTCCTACACAGAATGCAAGTAAACACCATTAGGGAAGGGAGGGGGCTCTTTTTTTTTGCATCTGCATCCTTTGAACCAAGTGTAAAGTGAGTGTTTAGTATTTATTAAAGTAAATCAAGCAAGAAAGAAGATAAATTGCCTTTCCGTGGTTATACCAACATCGGTATTCAGGTCTGTGTTTTACCTTGCAGTGCAAAATGAACAAATACGCATTTTGAATTTAAACACAAACTAGCAATGTGCTCTTAGGTCATCATTTAAGTGAAACGTTCAGTGTGGCTGAGTGGTATAAGTGGTATGCATAACTCATCTTTCTGGAAAAAATTTGCTAGTGGTCTTATAATACTAAGAAATTGAAATGGCTGTTGTTTATTTTAGTACAATGCTCATTCATAATGGCTATACTTCCTGACAGCTGTGATTTTCTCTCAAGTGTTTTCAAGTTGTTCTCCCTTTATAGCTAAAAGTGCAAAAGGGAGACTGGTTCCCCAGACAAAAGCCAGTCAGTGGGAAAGCAGGGAGAGAATCCCAAACTCCAACCACCAAAGACTTGACTCTTTTAAAATGATATAGACTGAAGACACAGTGGTTTCACAGGATACTGGAAGTATATATTAGAGAGCAGAAAGGCAAGATGACACCTCCTCTTCCTCCTTATTAATCAAGTTAAAAAGTTAAAAAAATTAAACAGAATTATTACTTATAACAAGTACCTTACTTAGATTTTTTAAAATTGTGGTTAAAAAATACCTACAACAGATCTACCCTTTTAACAAAGTTTAAGGGGACAGTATAGTATTGTTGACCATATGCACAATGTTGTACAGCAGATCTCTGGAACATTTTGATCACGTACTACTAACATTCTATTCCTTTTGAACATCATTTCCTCATTTCCCTCCTCCCAGGCCCTGGCAACAACCACCATTCTACTTCCTGCTTCTATGAATTCACTACTTTAGATACCCCATATAATATAAATAAAATCATGAAGTATTTGTCCTTCTGTGACTGGCTTATTTCATTCAGCATAATGTCCTCAAGGTTCATCCATGTTGTGGAATATGACAGGATTTCTTCCTTTTTATGGCCGAATAATATTCCATTGTGTGTATATACCACATTTTCTTTATCCATTCATCTGTCAGTGGATATTTAGGCTGTTTCCACCTCTTTGCTATTATGAATAATGCTTCAGTGATCATAGGAGTGCAAATATCTCTTCAAGACCCTAATTTCACTTTTTTGAATAAATAAACCAAAGTGGGATTTCTGGATCATATGACAGTATTATTTTTAATTGTTTTGAGAAATCTCCATCTTTTCTATAGCAGCTGAGCCATTTTACATTCCCACCAACAGGGCACAAGGGTTCCAATTTCTCCCCATCTTCACCAACACTTATTTTCTGTTGTTGTTGTTGTTGTTTTATTACGGTCATACTAACAGGTATGAGCTTTGTTCTTCTTCCTCAAGATTGCTTTTATCTATTCAGGGTCTTTTATGTTTCCACATGAATTTTAGATTTTTTTTTTCTATTTCTGTAAAGAATGTTATTGGAATATTTAATTTGAGTCTTTTCTTTTTTTTTAAAATTAGTTAATGTAGCTAAAGGAATGTCAATTTTGTCTTTTTTAAAAACAGCCCTTAGTTTTGTTGATTTTTTTCTATTATTTTTTATTCTCTACTTCATTTATTTTTGTTTCAATCCTAATTATTCCTTCTGTTACCTTTAGGTTTAGTTTGTTCTTATTGTTCTAGTTCTTTGAAGTGTAAAGTTAGGTTGTTTACTTTAAATCTTTTTTTTTACTCACTATAAACTTTCCGAGTGTTGTTTTTGCTACATCCCATAAGTTTTGGTATGTTGTGTTGTTGTTTTTATTAGTCTCAAGATATTTTTGAATTCCCCATTTGTTTTCTACTTTGAACCATTGATTGTTCAAGAATGTGTTGTTTAATTTCCAGATGTTTGTGAATTTTCCAGTTTTCCTTCTGCCATTGTTTCATCTGTCAGTGTTTGCTTCATGTATTTGAATGTTCTAATGCTGGGTGTTTATATATTTGTAATTATTATGTTTTCTTAGAAAATTGACCCTTTTATCATTATATAATGTCTCTGTCTCTCTTGACAGTTTTTGACTTAATATATTTGTCTTATATAAGTATGGTCACCCCTGCTATCTTTTGGCTACCATTTTCATGGAATACCTTTTTCCATTCTTTCACTTTCAGCCTACATGTATCCTTAAATTTAAAGTGAATCTCTTATAGGAGGCATATATTTAATCTTGTTTTTATTATTCATTGAACTACTCTGTCTTTTGATTATAGGGTTTAACCCATTTACATTTAAATAAATTATTGATAGGAAAGAACTTACCATTGTCATTTTGTTATTTTCTGTCTGCTTTCTTATGCCTCTTTTCTTCTCTTGCTATCTTCCTGTTTCATTTATTTATTTATTTATTTATTTATTTATTTATTTATTTATTTATTTGTAGTGGCATGATTTGATTCCTTTCTCATTTCCTTTGCATATCTTCTATTGGTGTTTGCTCTGTGGTTGTCATAGGGCCTATACAAAAACGCCTTATAGTTACAGCCATCTATTTTAAACCAATAAACTGATAACAATTTAATTTCAATTATACACTCAACATTTTTACTTTCCCCCATACTTTGTAATTAATGTCACAAATTACATATTTTATATTGTATATCTATTAATATAGTTTTGTAGTTATAGTTATATTTTATACTTTTGCCTTTTAACTTTAGTTCTTAATACTCCTGTATTTAGCCCTAAACACTGAGCTTAGTGCATATAACAATATGCTCTTGTCCAAGCCTTAATTATCTTGAAAGTTAATTTAAATATTTAAAGTATATTGATTTAAATGGGGAGGGGGCTCTTGAGCATACTTTTTTTTTTTTAATCCTCACCCAAGGATATTTTTCCATTAATTCTTAGAGTGGAAGGGAGGGAGGGAGAGAGAGAGAAACATTGATGTGAGAGAGACACAATGATTGGTTGTCTCCTGCAGAACCCCAAATGTGGCCAGGAATTGAACCTACAACCTCTTTGGTCTGTGGGCCGGTGCTCTAACCACTGAGCAAAACTTGCCAGGGCTTGATCACACTTTTAGGAACCTAATATGTATAGCATCTTGGGTTTGGTGTTTCCAAGTGCCATACGTTCAATGCTAAATGCTCAACTGACTCTTCCCTGGTGGCCAGGAGCAGACAAGGTAGTGTGGGAAAGCGTGGGGCTCTACACAGGGCAGAGGCACATGCAATGAGTTTCATGAGGGAGAAATGCACAAATAATAAACTGTGCAAACATAACATTATGGTATTGACTCATAACTGAAGAAAAGAGAGGGAGAACAAGGAAGAAGAAGGAAGGAAGGAGGGAAGGAAGGAAGGAAAGGAGGAAGGGAGGGAAGGAGAGAGGGAAGAAAAATAGAAGGAAGGAAAAGAGGAAAAGCAAAAAATAAGAAAGGAAAGGAGAGAGAAACAGTCACAAAATGTGTAAAGAAATCTCTCAAAAGAGATAAAACACAGAGTCAGTTTGAATGATGCTATGCACAGAATCAAACGGAAACACAGATAAATGGACCTTCCTGTGACTGTGGGACAGCCTGGCACATACCACTGAGGTCCCCTTGAAGCAGTCCACCTGGCTTTGTGGAGTTGTCACACCCAGAATTTGAGAGAGAACCATGATCTGGAATCAGACTTTCTTTGGTCTAAGTTTTATATACTCTTATTTTTTTCTGATGAATGATTTGTAATAGATATTTTCTAAGTTTATTAAAAGGTTACAAAACCTTCTGAGTTAAAAATATGCCAGATTCTGACTTGTCAGAGGTAATTCATCTGTGGATTGGCCTAAAGGCAGGGATATAGATTAATAGAAATGACAGGCTCTCTTCAAGCTGAATGATCTCCTCTCCTTGGAGACGTGACATTCCAGTAAAGTTTTACCTATTTGGCTTTGTTTGGGCCTGTACATTTCAAATACACATTTAATAAATCATTGTCTCCTCTGTGATTCCACATTATTTTGTATTTGTGCTTTTCATTGCATTCAATGATTATTTATTGACTGCCTATTCAGTACCAGGAAGAATTCTAATGATAAAGCAGTGAACTGTAGACAGGGTGGCCGTTTGGCAGGGCAGAAGTACTTGAATAAACCAGTGTGCCAAGTGACATACTAGGAGACATACAGGGACAAAATGAGAGATGTCCCTGCTACTGAGCATGTTCCATTATGGCGAGTTTCATAATTGTATGTGGGCATGTTTCTCTTTCCTACTAGATTATAAACCTCTCCAGAGCAAAAGACCATCTGTTATTTATAAACTCACACCCTCCTTGCCATTGCCTCACAACCGCACAATATAATTCTTATTGTTCAGTAAATACTTGTTGAATTAAACTTGGAAAATATGGGACTTGGCTTTAGGAAACATGCTCTCATTCCAGCTCTGCCACTAATGAGCTTTCATGTTGGAGAAGTTCCTTGAACTTGCTAAGTTCGAATGACCCCATTTGTGAAACTAAGGGAGTGAACTAAGGAGTCTATGAAACCACATCCAGTGGTTGCTGAAAGACAGGCATAGCTGATGAGTGATGCCCTGTCAGCATCCTTGGGTTTATCACAGTGCCTCCCAAATGACTACAGAAATATCGATACATTATGACTATAAACATTTAGGTTTATTATCATTTTTAACACATAGCAAGGTGGTTATAAAGTATGGCATGGTGAAAGTTTTGGCTCATTTTCCCAATTTTGTATTCTTCCAATAAGAGCTTGCCAAATAGAGAGATAGTATGACACAGTGGTTAGAAGCATGAACTCTGAAGCCAAACCGTTATTCCCATTCCACCACCACCACTTAGGCTAAGACAGGCACCTCTCCCCTCCTTACATAGCTCTTCAATGTGTTCACCTGACAGCTCAGAACATTTTAATTGCTGCATATATACTTGAAATCTGAAGAAACTTCTCCCATGTTAGGAACATTTTAAAAAATAATTTTGCATAACGTGATAAAGCTTTGTACAACACTTATGTACTTATTTTCTTCCAGTCATCATAGATGAGGCATGCGCTCTAGAACTAGACTTCTGAGTTTCCTTATCCTCTCCATGTCTCCGTTTTTCTTTTACAGATAAGGAGGATAATAGTCCCTACCTCATGGAATTGATGTGAGAGTGGCATGAGTAAACGTCTGTAAGTTACTTAGTACAGTGCCCGGCACCTAATAACGCACAAGCTTTATCGATCACCTTTATCATCATTCTCATCGTTATCACAGTCACTCCAATTATAAGCTGCAGAAGCTGACATCAAAATATTCTGCAGTGCCTATATATGAGCACTCAGTAAAGGCCAATTGATTTCCATTGAATATCAGAATTCCATATTGATCCTAAACTTATCTTCCTACCTCCTATATTTGAGCAGGGCATTCTCCCCCTGGGCCAGGTGCCCAGAAATATCATCACTAGCAACACATTTCCCATTTGTTGAGTACTTGCAATGTGTCCTGTGCAGAGGTATCTCATTTGATCCTAACAATCCTACATGGAAAACACCAAGATGCCAATTTCAGATACAGATGTTAGTTTAGAAAGATGCTACAATTTTTCCATGGTCATAGCATTGACAAGACGTGAAACAAAGAATAAAATCAAGGTTCATACAATAGTGAAACCTGTGCAAATCATCTTCCGCCACCATCTATTTGGCCTCCATTACCAACTTTTGGTGGTGGGCACACAATGCAATATACAGATCATGTATCATAGAAATGTATCCTCAAAACCTATACAATCTTATTAACCAGTGTCACCCAATATATTTAATAAAAGTAAAGGAATGAAAAATAAAAATAAAACTATTCTAACTATAAAAAAAGAAAATGTAGACCAGCTAGTGTGGCTCAGTGGTTGAGCATTGACCCATGCACCAAGAGGTCGCTGGTTCGATTCCTGGTCAGGACACACACCCAGGTTGTGGGCCTGGTCCCCAGTGAGGGGCATTCAGGAGGCGGCCAATTGATGTTCTCTCTCATCAATATTTTATCTTTCTCTCCCTCTCACTTCCTTTCTCTATAAAAATCAATAAAGAAAAAAAAAAGAAAATGTACAAAATAGCATCTCATTTTTACGTTAGACTTTGGTTTTTGAAAATACTGTTATGTCCTTGATTTATCTTATTCCTTGAAATAGCCCCAAATGGTAGGCAGGCCAGGGGAAAAAGTGAAGACCATGGTTGTAAAATAATGTGTCTAGGGTTAGACAGCTGATAAGTGATATTGTTGGAAACAGAATTCAAAGCCCAGGGTTCAGTCCAAAATCTTTTCACTATTCCACCCTGCTTTCTCACACCGCAGTTTTTTCTGAGGATGAACACATGACATTGTCACCCCCTTTGCCATTAAAAAAGGGTAAAAGATGAGAAACATTTTGTGAACTAGAATGTAAGGTTTTAAGATTGGTGATCGCAAAATAATTTTCATTTGCCTTCGCTGTACCTACTTATGATCCTAAACAAATGATTAATCAGGATTTTGAGAGATCTGAGAGAAATGTCTTCCTGAACTTGAATGGCTGAAATAAAAATAAAGTTTTTGTTCTAATTGTATTTTCTCACGCAAGTCCAGGTTCATCTGCAGTTTTTTGCAGCCACAGGAAAGAGGTTCGAGTTTTCGTAAATCCATTTCTTCTGGCTGTAGAACAGCTTTAATCATAGCCACTGCTATTACCATTTATTGATTATCTGCTATGAATACGCCAAGAAATACACAGCATAGAGCTAATTCTTTCAGGCCTTAAAGGCAAATGTTATCATTCCCATTTCTAGACAAAAAAAAATGAGGTTTAGAGAAGTCAACTAATTGCTCAATGTCATGCAGCTATTAAATGGCAAAGTCATGATTCAAATCCAGGTCAGTCTGATTCCAAATTCTGATGTTTCCTATTCCATTATGTTGCTTTTCTCAAAATAAAAGGTGAATCAAAGTGATGAATCTTCTACCTTCCTCTGGCTGATATAAGTACTTTAAATGTTAAACTCTGAGTCAAGCTGTGGGAGCTTTAGGAAAACAACTCAAACTCTAATTATATAAAACCTGTGTTGGTGAGAAGTCCAAGCAGAAATGAGTTATCAGCTACTTTGGGTTGAGTTCTTTGCCACCTGACAGTGAATATTCATTTAGGCCTGCTGGGCTAAATGAAATGTGGTATTGTACACCCAAATGCCAAAGTGCCTGCTGTGAGACCTCTCAAGCAAATCTTCTTTAGCCTAGATCTCACTCATAAGCCAACAAAGCAGACATGATATGCAAATTATTTGTGGGTTGGGTTCTGCAGAATTGATGTTGGTCTCAAGATACCCTGCTTGGAGCCCAGGTACTGACACTGAAAATACATTTGGGAGCGTTCACCTCATGCAAATGTATTAGCAGGCAGCAAACGATAAAATATTTTCTTTTCTGCAGAAAGGTCATTTATTTCATTCTTGGAATATGTTCTTCTGGTGAAATTTGTGCAGCAAGAGTGTACATCATTTTATAAGCAATTTCCTAAATAATCATCAGCTTGTAAAGTATAACATCAGTTAGCTGATATTTCTCCTTCCTTCCTTTTACAATTTGCCATTGAAGACAACAGCATTGCTTGCCCTCTTCACGCAGGTCATGTGTCGCCAGTCTGAAGGGCAATGGGGGAACTTATTGCCTGCTTGCAGCCAATCTCCTAGGTGGCCCTTTTCAATCAAGCACATCAGAAACAGCTCCTCATTCCACCGGGAGCAAATTACTAGTCACCATGGCTACTGTGCCATGGTAGGCAGGCCTCCTTTCAGCTTCACAAAGCACCAGATCATTCAAGATAGAAATCATTCTGCTCCAAGGTAGAAAAGAAAGTGAATTAAGGGCAGTAAGACAAATCCTTCCAGAAGGAGAATCCAGCAGGAAGTCCTCATCACAGAGCTGTAATGCAGCCTCTTGATGAGATTCAGTACAGCCCAGGTGAGTAGCTGAGTAGAAGTTTTGCAAACCTGAATATCATGGACACGTATGTACCATTTGCATTCCCACTCCCTTCTCAGACACCCTCCAGACTCTCCCTATCTATCCATTGCATTTTGACTGTTCACATGCAAAGTCCCTGTGGCTTTACATACAATTCTACAAGGATAAATGGAAAGGACTAATACTCCTTTGGTGTCTTGGTCCAAGGAAAAGTCTTTTGAAAACTGCACAAAGTGTTTCTGGAAATTAAACCGTTCTGTTAAGCATCTGCAATCCAAATAGTTCTCCAACTGGTGAAAACACAATCACTTTTGACTAAAATTAGGCTCTGACTAAAGTATGTTCTCTTATAATCCAGGGCTGTGTCAACCATTAGGTTTGGTCCACAAGTCAATTGGCATTCTGTCCACAGTTTCTTCTCTGTGACATTGCTGATCTCCGCTATATCCTTCTACTGGTCCAGAAAGGAGCTGGCCTCTTGTCAAAAGTAATCTCAAGCAATCACTTCTGGTTCCTAATAACTTTGGCAGTTAACATGTACAATTAAGTTACAGGAAAGTAAAAGGCTATTTACACTTTTTTCTCAAAGCCAAGTTCTTTAATTGAAAATGAAGAAACCCACATAAGTACAACATTCACAATAAAATGGAACTGTCTTTAAACAGAAATGATACCACCATTATCTTAACATTAAAATCCATAATGCTTAGCTTTTCATTCCAATTATCTGCAAGTCAGTTCTATAAGCCTACGGGTTTAGATCTCTAATCCTCATAATATCATACATACTGGGAATTACCTTATTCTAAGCATATGAGGTCTTAGACACATCATTTAAAGCTTAAAAGTGCCTGAAGATATTGTGATCATAAATACAATGACACTTTTAAGAATAGTGGGGTTCAGAGAAACAGAGCTGACTTATATCTGTGAGCATGTGTGTGTTGGGGGTCAGGTGAGGGCAGAGAAGTAGGAGATATCCAGACTTATCTGCTACCAAACTATAGGATCTGCCTAGATCTGGAATCTTCCACATGCCCTGCAGATTGGCATATCCCCACAATCACAAATATTAAACAGAGTTCCCAGAGCAATGGACTCTGGGACCTTCACTAAATCAATATTTCAACTAGAAATTATTTTCACAGCCTCCTTCTGTAAGATTATGCCCATTTTACATTTCAGTCTCCTGGAATCATGCACAAATTCAGGCTAGAGGAAAGCTTTTGTTGTTGAAATCCTGAAGTGTTAGGCTTTTACGCAAGCCATACTCATCATCTTCCAGAGATAAACCCTAGAACTTTCAAGGTCTGACCTGCATTAGTCAGTGACCATACAAGTATGGAGGTCTGTGGGGTCACTGCTGTGCATTCTGCTAGTTCTTCCACATGATGGAATTCCTATTCTTTCCCACCAGCAGACACAGAGGTGTTCATTTACCAGAGAGAAGTGCCACATGGTATAGTTTCCTCGGTTTCCATTAGCTTTCCAGTGTGTTGCTGCCTGTGGACATTTTCACTTCTCCAAGGCAGCCAAATATTGAAATAGTTGAAATTTATTTGTCCACCACATTAAGAACCAAGTATAGGAAACAATTAGGGATGGAGACTTTTATTTATTCATTCAATAAACACTAATTGCATGCCCACTATAATCCAGCATTGGGCCTGATACTCAGCTTACAGCAATGTATAAGATGTTATACCTGCCCCGAGGATGATTTCAGAGCAACGGTGGAGACCTTGAACAAATAACTACATACATAATCATTTTTTCTACCCACTCTGCTACTGGTTTGTTTGTCTTTCATTGCTTTTTTGTGTTTTGTTTTGTTTTACATTTGTTAATTACTTAGAGTTCTTCGTCTATTTTAGATGTTAACTCTGTGTATGTCCTCTAAAATGGAAAACTTTTTCCCCAACTACTTTTGTCTGTTGACTTTATGGTATCTATTCCTAAATCCTTAAAAAAATGTGATATTGTCTATTTGGGATTTTAGTGATAAGATAGGGAGATTCTGTCACCTCTAGAGTTTAGAAAGTCATCTCTTTTATTAACTATATATATTTATTAACTATATATATATATATATATATATATATATATATATATATATATAGAGAGAGAGAGAGAGAGAGAGAGAGAGAAGGGAGAGAGAGACAGAAACATCAATGTGAGAGAGAAACATTGATCGGCTGCCTCCTGCATGCCCTCCACTGGGGATCGAGCCCACAACCTGGGCATGTGCCCTTACCAGGAATTGAACTGGGACCTCTCAGTCCATGAGACACTCAATCCACTGAGCCACAATGGCCAGGCACTTTAGTTTTTCATTAAACCTTTAATCAGCTTTATTTTTGCTTAAGGTATTAGCTATATGTACACTTATATTAGTTTCCAGATGGAAAGTTACTTGTGGCAACTGACTTATTTTATAATATCTCCTTTTCCCACATATATCCCTGATTACAACTCTGATGGTAGTGATAAATGAGAAGTTAAGAAGCTACGAGAGTATTTAAGAAAGATTTTAGGGACAGCTTTCCTGAGGAAGTGACATTTCCACTGAGTAAGCTGGTATACATGAAAGTAAAATATGTTCCACTCTTGATCAGCTTGGCAAATAAAATAAAAATGTGTTAAATTTACAAGCTGAAATGTTTATACCCTCACACACACATACACAGATGCATTCCAAAATGCAAACAGCTAAAATTTACAGTCCCAAATGTATGTTTCCTTATTATTTAAAACTGGAGCCAGTCTTATATTTTAAGTAAAGTCCTTTACTATCAAAAAGAGAGAGAGAAAGAATAAAACAAAAAGCCAAGTAAGAAGGACAGGGAGAAAAAGGAAGGAGGAAGGGAGGAAATGGTGGACAACAATTTTAACATGACTTCAGAAATAATGCAGAGAAGTTTATAGCATTGCTGGTCACTGCACTGGGTAGCAGTATTGTGCTATATTGGATAAAATTTAAAAACAAAACCAACAAAACAAAAACAGACCTCTTATTCTGACAATAAGGTGGGAATTACTGAGCTACCTGTTGAGTGAAAGGATAGCACTACTGGCAGCTATCTAAGGAATCCGGGACCCAATATCCACGTTGGTTAAGATGACCCTTCAGAAATATGCTGAAGATTTAGGTCTCTTAACCATTTCAAACTGTTTAAACCTGGAGTTTGCATGTCATTTTTAACTCCCTACATTGCTCATTACATGACCTTTGACTGAATACAGTACTTCAAAGCTCAGATGGGAGAAATGAATTTAAATCTGAGCTCCACCGTGTAACAGCTGTGATTTTTCAGAGTTCACTTAACATCTCTCAGCCTCAGTCATCTCATCTCAGAATTCTTTTGAGTATTAAGTGAGGTAATGCTTGTGGTATACTTAGCACCAACCCTGTCTGATACGCTGCAAGATATCATATTTTGGGGTTCTTTGTGGTGATGGTGATGAAGAAGAAAGGGGGGGGGAGGAGGAGGATAACAACACTATGAAGAAGCTTATTGCAATGACAGGGCTGGATTAAGACATTTAATAAACCTAAGTCATGAAAAGATTACTTACCCCACCAATATAACTAAAAATACAATTTTACTCTTTTAACTGCTATTATTCACATTTATGCTGCAATTAAAATGCTTCTTTCTAGATTTTTTGTTTTCAAAAGTTTGGGTGTGTTTACCAAGAGGGTCTTTTGTCAATATTTGGTGCCTGTGCTTTGCTAGTTCTCTAAACACATCCTTCATTTGCCTATCTGGTAATTCACCATTATGCAACATAAAGATTGGGAGTTGTTAAAAAATAAGATCAAGAAGGTGATGTGTCTGATTAAATGCTGTACCAGTTGGAAGGTGGCTGTTGCAGCCTCTTAATGAACGATTTGATTTCTTTAGCTCCATCTCTACCTGTTCCCCAGTCTTCCAC
The DNA here is from genome assembly GCA_030848825.1 of Tadarida brasiliensis. Lineage (NCBI taxonomy): Eukaryota > Metazoa > Chordata > Mammalia > Chiroptera > Molossidae > Tadarida > Tadarida brasiliensis. Next base: position 58,199,586 of record CM061268.1, read on the forward strand.
TATAAGTCCAGGGTCTCTTGTGCTTAACTCAATTCAGTTCCTCCCAACCATTTTCTTTTAAAATATGTTTTTATTGATTTTTTTCAGAGAGAGAGCTAGAAATATTGATGTGAGAAATATTAATCGGCTGCCTTCTGCATGCCCCCTACTGGGGATCGAGCCCGCAACCTGGGCATGTGTCCTGACTGGGAATTGAACCAGGACCTCTCAGTCCATGGGATGATGCTCAATCCACTGAGCCACACCGGCAGGGCTTTCCAACCATTTTTAACCCTTACCTAACCCCATGCCTTCTCATCATGCCACAAAAGAGTGCCTATCCAGGCAGTGGTCAGCAACTCGTAAAGTTTGCTCCCTTAGACTCACAGCTTGGCCTTACAGAGTCCTCTTACCAAGACCACTGAGTCCCATGACAGTCATTTGGATCAACTTCCTCTCCTGGCTTCTAATTTTTGACCCATTCTCTTGGCTCTCAGAAGGCCCCTCCCACTGATGGGCCATCATCTCTAGTGCTAAGCCCCGAGTCAGCAACCACATTAAATAACCAACATGGTTTGTCAAGAGCCAAGTCTGGGAAGACTGCCAGTCTTTCCACCCTGAAGCAAGCCCATGGCTGTGCGGCTTTTCTGGGTTGAAGAGATGCAGAGCATGGATGACTATAACAAGAGGGGATATGGAGAAGACAAGCTTGATGAACTTTCTGTGGGGAGGTGTAACTGAGCATCCACAAATTGAACATTATTGCCTTTATCCACACATCTCTCAATGTCCAAACTTAATCTGAGGGAAAACAAGTATTCTCATTCTCTCTCCCTCTTTCTCTCCCTCTCCCTTTCCCTCTCTCTCTACACACACACATGCACACAGCACATATACATAAATGTATGTAATATATACATTGCATTAAACTTTTTGTGATCCTGATTAAAAAAAAAACCCATTTGTGAGATTTCACTGTAGTTAACATGATTTGCGTTCTTTATCAGGATAATTTTTTCACCTTTATTCTATTGTTCTAAATGTGCACATTTTATGTGAACATGAGCAAGTATACTAAACTCTATAAACTTTAGTTTTCTTATGTGTAAAATTGGGCTTTACAGTAGCATCTGACCTAAAGAGATATTGTGAGATAATACATGTGAGATACCTAGCCTATTTATTAACACAGCTAATAAAAGGGGAACCCTGGATCTATGCCCATGTGGTCTGACCTCAGAGCAGAGACCATGGTCAGCTCACTATAATGAGCACTTACCAAAGTTGGCGATCAATACTACTATTATTGTAACTATTGCATTCATTGTAGAAAAATTAGAAAATTCAGATAAGCAAAGAGAAAAAAATTACCCACAGCCCCTTCTGATAGATAACAATTTTTAATAATTTGGTATTATCCACGCAGACATTTTGTACACATTTTCTTTCTCCAAAAGTAGTATCATACTATGCTTACTGTTTTTAATCTATTTTTATATTCAATATATTGTTGATATTTTTATATCAATAAATATCATTCTTAGTAGATTTTCTAGAGTAACAGAAAAAATTTGTGTGAGTGACTGGACAATTTGATATCTTTTACCAGGTCTCCCATCTCTGATAATGGTCTTAAAATCCATATTTCTTCTATTGCCTAAACCTCTGAGGTTTATGGACAAGTTCCCAAGTTCACTGACTCATAAAAGGATTTTCTTGACAGAAGCCACAGCAGACATAAGACCTCAGAAACAGAAGGGATTTTCTCTCCATCACGCAAATATTAAGGAAGAAACAGTACTTCATAAAATATCATTCTAGCACAGTGAGCATGGGTTTCACTAAGAGCTGGCAATTTAGCCAGAATCTAGTGCAAAACCATACTGAAGCTCCTCAGGATAGAAGACAAACAGGTAAAAAGAAGAGAAGTTAACTTTATCAGGATACATGGAAATACGAAAATATAAAGTCAAAAGAACAACTCACTGGATGCATAGATCTGCTGAAGTACTACAACACCCAGCATGCATCTTGGTACCAAAATTTAAATATGAGGAACACTCATTCATTCATGCATAAATCTTTTTTTAAAAACACAGTTTGAGCCAGGTATCTAATTTGTATAGGTCAAAGGTCCACTCACATGAATCTTATATCCCCACCTTGGTCCAACCGTCCACAGAGGTTAGCCTATCTGACATGCCCTTTCTTTTTATTACCTACTCAGTTTGCCAGTCCGAGCCTCATTGCCTCAATGACCTCCAGTCTATGAAAACAACCTGATCGTTCTTCCCTGGAGATTTTTAGATATAATTGGTTCAAACATTTGGCATACTATTTTGCAACTCTTATTCTGTGATATCAAAAAAAGAGAAGTTCCCAATAAATGTATTTTCCAGATAGTTTAAAATTTTCCCTTTAGGGACACTATTTGAAGTCTTGAACAATTTCCTTAACAATTTTGATGGTCAGTTTCCTTATATATAAAGTGTTATTAATACATACTTTGAAGTACTCAGGTGAGAATTAAATATGATATAGATTTATATATGACAGCTATCACAGCTGCCCATATATTACAGTAGTTAATTTATTAGTTAATGGTTAATGTAAATTTGCTAAGATCATTCATTACAAATACCTACTATTGTAATGGATTAGATTACTTCAGTGTCGTCTACACAGACTATATTGGCTTATTTTCCTTTATATTAAATATCCAAAAGTTGCTATGACATCTTGAGCACACACCTTCACATAGTACAGCAGGTTTTAGCATTTCTCTTCCCTGTATATCATAGCACCATTTCAGTGGTCACTAAATTCCCCAGATTTCTCTCCAAATGCCAATCACTCTGAGGGAAGGAATGGTTATAAACTCATCAACTAGATGATAAAATATGTTAAAACTGTGTTAAAAGGCCTGAGTAATAGCATAAAAGAAACCTACATTTATGAAGCATTAATGTGCCAGCCACGATTAGAACCATTATTTCCTTAAATCCTCATTATAACTTTTTGAAGTGGACCTTGTTCCTCATTTCCATCTTATAATTTAAGCTGAGACCTAGAAAGGTTTATTACTTGTGATTTTTTATCCTCTATAGTAAACACAGGGGAGATTCAATATGGCAATGTTGATGTTTGTTCCTCTGTCTTTTTATTTTTAAGAAAACCCTGGGGCAAAGTATTTTAAAAGATGATCTCTCCTGCTTTCCGTCGACTGCATGTCCTATGCCATCCTCTCTGCCGTCTCCATTTGATGCAATGCTGCACAGTTGTCCCAATTTAAGAATGAGTCTGGACCCTAGTGTAATGTCTTTTTCTCAGTCCCTCTATCAAGATCACCCCTTAGGAAGCAGAGCTGAACTCTGGACACCAGAGTTCGAGCATCTCCCCAAAGAAGAAGGCTGCCTCATTAAAACAATCTCCTTTAGAAAAGAGTCTTATTTTTATACAGATGGTGTTGCTGGTATATGTGCTTCTTAGAGCTGAAGAATACAAGCTAAATTGTATCCACATGGGAGTAGTTTAGCTTTTGCTCTCCAGAGAATGAAGTATAGAAAAATAATTACGGGGAAGTTAATTTCTTCAGTTATCAGTAAATCTCCTGGCCATGCATTTATCTAAGAGCCACACGGTTTACTTAGAGATTAGTTTGTGTGTGTATAGGGACCAGTATGCTTACTGAGCTACTTGAACCCAATTACAGAAATCCTCTCCCCAGCAAGCACAGCCAGAAATATGGTCACAGGGAAAAAGTAACGAAAATAATGAGGTATCTCTCAGGAGAGTCTGGTTTATTTGCTCGTTGGGAATAACAAAAGAAGGCACTATCAGAGAATGCAAGCACACTAGCAGTATTTCTCAGCCAATAATCTAAAATTGCTTTTACACAAAATCCCACCAGTTGCCTTAATCTCCCAGAGTTCCATTGTCCACATTGCCTCAGGAGAGAAACAGACTTCCAAGGGACAGACATATAAAGCCTAGGTTTGCATGCACTCTATATTTATATTAAATTCAAAGGTCCTCTGGGGAAATAAGTGTATTGCTAGATAAATGTTAGTGGCTTTGCAATACCTCAGCAACATGTGTTGTTGTTGTTAGTTATCATTACTCAGACCTGGATGCAAGAGGTTGAGAGAAAAAAAAGGAAATAGATATTTACCTAGAGCTTACTTTGAATCAGGCCAATGTGCCAGAAAACCTGCACATATATCTGTAGAAAAGCAGGTATTATGACCCACTTTACCAACAAAGACACAGGCTCAGAGAAATTAAGTAACATCACAAGAACACTCAGCTAGCACATGGAACAAGGACTTGAACAGGTGCCTTTGATTCTGATGTCTGTTATTCTTCCTGTCTCCTCCAGGGAAACAAAATCACTGATGCTTGGTCATAAGTGACTTTTGGATGATTGGCATATATATAAGTAGGGAGGTGCAAGATGGGAAGATGCAGAAGAAAAATCAAAAGTGTGGGGGGAGTTTCAAAGGGACCACTCTGGGAATGAGGTGGAAAGCATCATGGCTGCTTGAGGGAGACGGGAGAGAGAGGACGTCTGGGAAGGCAAGCAATGGGATCTGCAGGATTGAAGGAAAGCTGGCCGGAGCAACTGCATCCTGTCCCAATGAATAGTTCAAAGAAGAGCATCTTCAATTAGCAAACATTTTTCAGCTGGCCAGGTAGGCTATGAGAAATCCAGCAACTGCTATGCCAGGTCTCCAAATTCAAGGAGCATACAGCTGGTAAGGAGGATGCATAATGGAATTCAGGCTTTGAGGTCTTCACGCCATTGCACAACAGCTGCAAGATCATTACCTAACTTCTCTGAGTTTCAATCTCCTCACTGTAACGTGGATATCACAATATAATTATTGAATACTGTTAGCTCTTGATATATATATATATATATATATATATATATATATATATATATATATTAAAAACTTGTTGCGCCACAGGTGCTTAGTATAGGATGATGGATGATGGTGGTAGTGGAGAGAAAAATGGTGAGAGAGGAGAGGTAATAAACAAATAAATTACGCTAAGGGAAATAAGCCAGTCAGAGAAAGACAATTATCACATCATCTCACTTATACGTGGAATCTGATGAACAACATAAACTGATGAACAAAATAGGACCAGAGGCATGGATGCAGGGAACAGAGTGACAGATCTCGGGGTGGGGAGGGGGGAGGAGTGGACTAGAAGAGATTAGTCAAAAAACATATATGCGTACATGTATAGCCCATGGACACAGACAACAATGTGGTGAAGGCTGGGGGATGGGTGGGTGGAGGGGAGCAAAGAGGGGAAAAATGGGGGACATCTATAATAGGGTCAACAATAAAAAAATAAATAAATAAGCATGTCTCTTTTCTGGTCGGTATTCAGTTCCTGTTAGTCAAGTGGGTCTCAACCCTATCTGAACATAAAAATCTGTTTAGAAAACTTGTAAGAAACATAACAAATGCATATTCTCTACCCACCTCTACAGATATTGGGATTGAATTATTCTGGGGAGGCACCCAGGCATCTGCTTTTTTTTCCTCTTTTTTGGTGTGTGTATGAGTTTTTAAAAAGTCTTCAGTAAATAAAATATTCAAGAAAGATTTTAAGAATCTCTGTCTAACAGGACAACTCTGCCCAAGGGTGACTCTACCTCTTGGCTGAGCCCTGACTAAACCCACTTGCTAGAGGTAAGGGATGAGATAAAAAGCCATTTCCACATTTCCATCTGCCCTGTGTTAGCCATCAGGCGGTAGTAGTGCGGTAGCGCGATCAGGCAGAGCCACACAGCCACAGAATCTCTGAACTGCTTTTCAACAATGACTAGTGATTGTCCTATGAACCTGTTTAGATCCGCTAGAGTAAAACACTGTATCAGAGTAGCAATCTTTTACAAGTAACATGCTATGACTTTGAAGGAGGAAACATTTTAGTGAAGGAGATGTGACATTTGGAGTCCAAAGCCCTGGACTCATGTTTAGTCATTCGCTTCCATTCTCCCAAATGCTAACCCATACAGATGTCCCAAGATGAACCTTCCCATCAGACCCCCTGGGCCAGAGGCCAGGTGCACCCACGATGGGCTGACTGTTCTGTTACTTGAGGCAAACCGAGCAAACTGTTAGCTCTGGAGGCAGGGTCCTGAGCATCACTAACGATCAGTCTCCAGATCTCAGGCAGGGAAGAATGCGAATTCTATCCACTTGCTCCTGCAGTTCTACCACAGCCAGATGGGATGCCTATCTCATTTAAAATTACTAATGATATAGCATAATTGTGATCTAGGGACCCTCTTAGAAGGAGCTATGGTTTGAAACTGGGTTTAATTGTTAACAACTGTTATTTATTTCCTCTCTAACAGAATATGGGTGTTAGATTTTTAAGTATTTGTGAAACAGAGGAGGAGGGTAGAGGAAATACTAAATGGACTGTTTTTTAAGTACCTGTTAGTTGAAATTGTCAATGGCACATTAATCATTTATTCCAAGGGGAAGCCTTTCACACCTGCCTTGGGGTAGATAACATTTACCTCTTAGATTTATAATAAAGACTAACTATGAAGCAAAGAAATGTGAAAGTGTATATAAAGCACTTAGCACAATACATAACCCCCAAACATAGATATTATTCATTTATAATGGCTTTTAAGCAAATACTAAAGATCTTACTTCTAAAACGTAACTTGCATACAGACTAAAAGGAAAGAAAGAATTTGAGAGCACCATCGCTAAACATAGTCACTTGGTTGAAAATAGTAAAACGACGTGGCACCATCGCTGACAGCATCACTCGTTAATAACAAAGCCACACAGAAAGCGTAACCGTGGTCCATCCTGTGCATTCGGGTTTGTGCTCATGCAGGTGGGAGCTGGTGCTTCAGCTCTCTCCTTACTCTCCATGCAGCATCCAGGCCCCAGCACAGATGCAACGCCCTGCCCTGCAACATCTTTCCTCTTGCGAGGCAGACGGACTTAACAAGAAATAATGAAATACAGTTGAACAGAACCAGGAGAAAGGTGAGTGGGAAGCAATCTGAAGGCTCGAGTAGAGAGGGACAAACTGTCTGGAGAACAGAAAGCTTTGCAGAGATGGCAACTCACTTGGGGATTGGAAGGACTGATCGGGGTTCACTGGGGAGAGAAGAAAGGGCTGGGGCAAAATGTTAGGATGGACAAATGTTTTTATCACCTTGAATTCTGGCCCAGAGCCAATGTGGAAAGAAGATTGTGAGCTTTATTGTACTTATTACCAAATGTTAATATTTCCCACCTGAGGAAAAGTCCTGGCTAGTGCTCCTGGAGCTGTTTTCATCAAAACCAGATCACTGACCTCACCTGTTACTGTGTGAACACAGAGTTGTTAAATATCTACTGTGCCAGTAACTGTGCCAGGGACCGGGGATGCGGTCAAGGGAAACAGAAGGATGCCCTGTGTTCCTGGCGCTGGAAGCCCAGTGGAAAAGCAGGTGTGTAAGTAGCACCGGAGTGTTTGGAGGAGCTGTGCAAAGCGCTGAGAGTGTTCATTGGGTGAAGGACTGCAAATGCTTTTATATCTAACTGCACTGTGCCTCAACAGACTGGAAATAGTAATTATTATCTTACCTAATTCCTAGGACGGTTGGTATAGATGATAACATTTGGGAAACTGCAAAAATGTATAAAAATATAAGGTGGGGGTAGTCCTGTTGCCACTCTTCTTGTTCCCCTAATTAAACTTTTTTAAAACAGCCAACAATTTAGATTTTTTTCCTAAATATAGCCAACTATTTATCAATGGAAAACTGTGTCTTGAAATAGCATACGAAAGGGTTATTTAGCACCAACTCTATTGTTTGTGAGAAATCAGTGTAATGACTATGCTTAGTGTCATCCAGTTATCGCCTTTCAGAGGCAAAAACATACATGCCTCCTGGAGAGTGAAGAAAGAATTCAAAGATCCTTGCTTTACATTCTGAAGAGTACGGCTTATCGAAGATTTCTGCATTAAAGCCAGAGAAGAATGAAAATGCAAACTACAACAACAACAACACCAACCTAAGAAAAAGGTACTGACACGGAGTCTAGTCTGCAGCCTCTTTGAACATAGAGATGGTATAACAAAGGGGCAGAGCCAGCGGATGCTGGAGTCAGACTGGCCAAGTCCGCAGCTTGCCTCCATTGCTTATTAACTGTGACCCTGGGTTACTACATAAATGGTCTGTATTCATCCCTGGTCATTCCTAAAATTGGAGAGATAATAGTACCTGCTTTGAGAGTTTTTCAAAAGATTCGATGAGTTCACATAGGCAAAGCTTTTAGAGTAGTGCATGGAATGTTCTACATACTCATGACATATTATCTATCATTATCATCCTTATCATGATTACTCTTAACCTTACACCTATCCTAATGGAAAGAAATGAGAGAAAATGCAACTAGCTAAGAGGTCTTATGTTTTTCCTTGTTGGAGACGGCAGAATGCTGAGTGAAATGCAATCTGATAAACTTGTCTTTTCCACCTATTAAAGGAAACAGGTTCATCAATTTCAAACTTTCTTCTACCTGAAAAAAAAAAAATCTCCTTCTTCTAATGTAAGCACAGTGACTTATCTGTCCAAAGTCCTCTCCAGCCATTCCCAATGGTTCCTGCTCACCTGAGGTTGCCTGCCTGAAGAATAGAGGTGCCCAGGTTAGTACTAAGATTAGCAAACTTCTAGAGCTAAAAATGACTGGATGGCTGAAAGACAATAGCATATTTTTGTATATTTTTTTCATTTCTGTTCATTATTTCTTCCACTTCCTGGATGATTAGGATGGGGATGATGCTTTTTGTTTTGATTATCAGCATATATAAATTTCATATATTTGGAACTATATGATGTTCCAATCTTGTAAATTTAGTAAAAGTCAAAGTGGAAGAAAAAAGACTCAAGCCTCATCATATTACTTTTCAATCTTTTGCAAAGCAATCCTAACACTGTATATATATTTGCGATTCCTAAGCAGAGCTCACTTTGGCTGAAATGTCCAACTGCATGAGAAAGTGCCTTGAAGGAGGTGCTGTAAATGCAACCCCGAGTGATTAAGGAAAAGCAAAGGCAAAGCATTGCTGGCCAGATCATTTGTTTCCCCATAGATTATCTTTCCAAATGTGGACCTGAAGGAACAACTTTTATGCTGACCTTGGAAAATTACGGCAGCAAATTGTACGTGAAACATGGATTTAGAAATTTTGAAACCAGTATACATGGAGAATGTGAAACTTACATTTTAGAATAAAAAACCATTTTATATATGAGTAAATACTAAGTCTTAACAAACTACTTTTAAGCCCGATTGTTACAAAGGTTGTGATGTTTAAGCTTTTTGGGCCTTTGGCCCTATTTCTAAGCTCCTGAACTATTAATCAGTTTCCATCCCTCTTAGATTTTTGGAGCAGGCCACAGAATTGTAATAAAAACCTTCTTTTAAAAAAAATGTGGACTGATTATGATTGTGTACTGTCCCGAGAGAGAGTCACATGAACACTCTTATCTCCTATAGTGAGAATCACATGTTGAAAGTGAAGATGACGTCACAATCTATATTTCTGTTGTTTTCCCCCCTTAGGCTTCATAGCCCTTCCCTGGTACTTTGTAATAAGGGACTTACCCACAGAGCTAGCAGAGACAGATTACCTGCCAGCTTCACGGTGTAGAGCCAGAGTTGGCAAACTGTCACTTGTGGGCCAAATCCTGCTCACCTCTTGTTTTTGCAAATAAAGATTTATTGGAACATAGCCATGCCATTTGTTTATTTATTGTCACTGATTGCTTTTGTCCTACAAGAGCAGAGTTGGGTAGTTGTATCAGAGACAGTCTGGCCTACAAAGTCAAAAATATTTGCTATCTGAACCTTTATAGAAAAAGTTTGTTGACCTTTGGTATAGACGAAAAAGCAGTGGGTTAAGAAGTAGGTAAGAAAATGATATTTCTGAAGATGTTATTTATTTTTTTATTTTTTTTATTGACTTTACAGAGAGAGGCAGTGAGAAGGAGAGAGAGATAGAAACATCGATGAGAGAGAACATCGATTGGTTGCTTCCTGCATGCTCCCCACTGGTGATCGGGCCCAAAACCTGGGCATGTGTCCTGACTGGGAATCGAACTGGCAACCTCTTGGTGCATGGGTCAACACTCAACCACTGAGCTACCACCAGTGGGACAAGATGTTACTTTTTATCATTCAAATCATCAGAAATCTACAGTATTTCCTTTTTATAAATAGAAACTCATATGTTTTTATATATAATTTCTCAGCTTGCGATATTGTTTCTGAAACCAATCACCAAGATGAATTCCAACCTTCCTTGCTTCAAGTTTCTCAGCTCAGTCATTTCCTGTTCTGAATAGCCTTCTTCAACACTTGCAAATGGATCTGACCAATCCTTTCCATGTCTCACTCACTTTATTCCTGTATCAGAGAGTATTTCACTTTTTATTTACATGTATGCCCTTCCCCCAACCTGTAAGCTCCTCCAAATTTAGCATGGTGTCTTAATAATCTTTGTATCTTGTCTCTTACTGGCTGGTGCTCAGCAATGTTTGCTGAAGTTAGCTGGAAACAATGAAGTGATAAGTCTTAAGAAATTAACTTGCTGAAGGGCACATAACCAGAATGTGATGGAGCTGGGATCTGAACCCAGAAATGAAAACAAGTCAAGTGCTCTTTCCATTTATTTTACTAAATCTAGTAAGGAGATGGGAGTTTTCATTTTGGTCCTGTTGTTGATAATATAAATTCTAGTGTCTTCGTCTGTAAAATAAGATTGTTGCACCATGAAACATCTTTCAAGATGTCTTCTCAAACACTCAATGTGTTCTAAGATAGTCATTCCATTAAATCATCATAGAGACTACTGAAAGAAACAATTATAGCAAATGGTTATTTTGTGGTTTATGTTAGGGCTAATAAAGACCACTTAAGGTCATCTAATGAAAACACCTTCTCAAAGAAGTGGCCAATCATCTTCCCAATAGTTGGCTGTTAATCAGTTTTGAATGATCGAGGTCCCACCTAGCTATGCACAGGCAGAGGCTGGTGGCCACTGGTTAGGGTGCTCCCTAAGAAATACATTCACTGGGGAGATGGAGGAGGGGGGTAGATTGGACGACCTTTTAGATACATCTCAGTCTTGAGAATATTAAAATATGTAACACATTTTTACTGATATTTCTATCATGTCCACAAAATACCATACATATGGAATTGTCAAATGGGCACACCACTGCTGAACAGTTTTACTTGTAACTTACATTACACCAACAGCTCCCTCCCAGTTACTTTTCTCCATTGGTGTTTGGTTTAACCTCTAGCAGCGGTCAGGAACCTTTTTTTCTGCCAAGGGCCATTTGGATATTTATAATATCATCCGTGGGCCATACAAAATTATCAACTTAAAATTATCCTGCTAGAGAAAGACAAGTATCACATGATCTCACTTACTTGTGGAATATAATGAACAATATAAGCTGATAACAAAATAGACCCAGAGACTGAAGTACGGTTCAGACTGACAAACCTCAGGACAGTGGTGGTGGTGGTGGTGGGGGGAGATAAACCAAAGAACTTATATGCATGTATGCATAACCAATGGACATAGACAACAATGCTGGGGGGGGGGCGGGCGGGGAGGAGGTTGTCAATGGGGGAAAAAAGAGAAACATCTGTAATAAAAATAAATAAAAAGACCAAAAAAAAAATTATCCTGCTATATTTGGTCAAGCTAATTTGGTGAGATGTTAGCTGGTATTGATTTTGCAGGCCTTATACACGGCCCTCAGGCTAGACATTTCCCACCCCTGCTAGATGAATAAGAAATTAATCAAATCAATGGGAAGTAGTGTATGAAAGGTATTTTATATTGGCTAACATCCATTCTTTGCCTTCTCTTTTGACTATCTTCACTATAGATTCTAGAAAAGATAAACAGTTGTACTTTTAGCCTTTCTTTCTAGAAAGGGTTCCTATATAACTGAATTCTCACCAATGAGCTGAAAGCAGAAGTCTATGGGTGTGATGAAAGGGAAATCTGCCAAGGCTTCTGTGGCCGTGACAAGTAGGATAGACATTCTTGGTGCCTTTGTGGCTCCATTCCCCCACTCTGTGTGGAAACAGTACGTGATGCCCAAAGATGTAGAGGCCATCACGACAACGAGAGGAAGGCCAAGTTTGCAAAGGTGTCAACTCTGATATAATGGCAGCTTACCTCTTTGATAAGCTTCATATATGAGAAAAATAACCTCTTGTCATTTCTCATCATGAGGTACATTGTTGCTTGCAGCCTAGATCATTCATTCCTATCTGATACAGATTGTATAGGGTTTATGAGACTTTGGAGTCAGATACACCTGGGTTTGAATCCCTATTCTGACATTGTATGACATTGGGTAAATAATCATATCTCTGTAAGATGCAGTATCTTCATCTGAAATAACAATAACAATAATATAAATAACAAAGTCTTGATATATAAACCAAAGCAGGTCACACAGGTGAAAGCATTATGAAAAATATGTGACACATAGTATATGCTCAACAAATATCATATGCTGTTGTCACTGTTATTATTAGTTGCATTGTTTGTATGACGTGCCAAGAACTGTATATAATAAGGTAAATAAGGTCATCAATATGGGCCCTAATTAGTATGACTGGTATTCTATCAAAAGGGGGAAATTTAGACACAGAGATGGACACACACACAGGGATAATGCCATGGAAAGTTAGAGACAGAGATTGAAGGCATGTATCTACCAAGTAATGCAAAAATTGCCAGAGAATTGCCAGAAGCTTGGAGAGAAATGTGGAATACATTCTCCCTCACAGCCCTTGGAGAGAACCAACCCTGCAGACAGCTTGATCTTGGACTTCTAGCCTCCAGAACTGTCAACCAATAAATTACTGTTGCTTCAGCCACCTGGTTTGTTATTGTTTGTTATGGCAGCCCTAGCAAATTAATATACATTAAAAAAACAATTTTTTTGGAAAGATTCTTGATTATATTACCTCTCCATTTACTTCTCCAGGTTGACCAACCCAAGTTCCTTTAACCATTCCTCATGCAGTATAAGCTAAATGCATAGGCATACCATAAGCCTCAAGTTACTTATATGTAAGCAGGAGCATTATCTTATTAAGAAAGCCAGAAACAGGATATTGCACAGAATATGGATGGATCAGGAAATAGTTTCCAAGTGGGTGGTGTGTAAAGCAGAATGCATTGTGGGTCTCCTTTTTCATTTGAACTTTAATGTCCAGATAAAGTTCTGGACATGTAATATTCAGGGGCATTATTTCCCATAAAGTACTTTTTTATGAAATTTTAAAAAGGTACTAGTTCTTTTATATTTTATTTCCATCCTTTGGAAAATTCTCTGACTATTCGATTTTATTAGAAAAAAGAAACTTCACCGCTAAAAAGCTGCCATAAGAAATATAAAAACGTATGACATATTGTGAGTGATACTTCTGTAGGTGTGGGGCTCTTGTGCGGTGTACAACCAACACAATCATGCACAACAGCTATAACAAGGCCCACACTGCAGTGACCATGAATACAGGTATCCTCCATAGTTAGTTAACCTAGTTTCGTCTTCATGAATTCTGAGCCTTGACTAACAAAAGGCCCTATTAGATGATGGCTGCAGAGGAAGGGATTTATATTGACAATATATGTCAGACGGTCACATTTGACAGGGATTCCCCCAACTATTTAATTGATTGGGAGCTACACACAATTATCTTCTCATTTATTTAACTAGGTATAACTTTCCCAGCCCGTTTATCACAATGGGTATAGCAGGTAGTTGCTTTATTTAAAGTGTCTTTAAATTCTATGGATGCTGTATTAAGAAAAACATGGCTAAGATAGATCTTTGATTATTCACTCATTTTTTAAAAAACAGGCTAAAATAACTAGGGTCATGCTCTTTCATAGCTTGCTATTAATTAATTAATTTACTTATTTATTTTTGTTACATATGTTTCTCCTTTTTCCCCCATTGACACCCTCCTCCCATTTCTGCCCCCCCCCCACCCCTACCGGATTGTTGTCTGTGCCCATTGGTTATGCTTATATGCATAAGTTCCTTGGTTTATCTCTTCCCTTCCCCCCACCCCCCTCCTCTGAAGTTTGTCAGTCTGAACCCTACTTCCATGTCTCTGGGTCTATTGTGTTCATCACCTTATTTTGTTCATTATATTCCACAAATAAGTGAAATCATATGATATTTGTCTTTCTCTGATTGGCTTATTTCATTTAGCATGATACTCTCCAAGTCCCTCCATGTCGTCTCAAAGGATAGGAGATCTTTCTTTCTTACAGCTGCATAGTACTCCACTGTGTATATGTACCATAGCTTTAATCCACTCATCTATTGATGGACACTTGGCCTGTTTCCAGATCTTAGCATTGTAAATAGTGCTGCTATGAACATAGGGGTACATATATTCTTTCTGATTGATGTTTTAGCCTTCTTAGGATATATTGACAGAAGTGCGATCACTGGTCAAATGGAAGTTCAATTTCTAATTTTTTGAGGAAACACCATATTGTTTTTCATAGTGGCTGCACCAGTCTGCATTCCCACCAGCAGTGTAGTAGAGTCCTCTTTTCTCCACACCCTCGCTAGCATTTCTTGTTTGATGATTTGTGGATGGCAGCCATTCTGGTAGGTGTGAGTGATACCTCATAGTCATTTTAATTTGCATCTCTCTGATTAGTGACATTGAGCATTTTTTCATATTTCTCTTGGACATTTTGTATGTCCTGTTTGGAAAGGTGTCTAGGTTCTCTGCCCATTTTTTAATTGGATTCTTTGTCTTCCTTTTGCTGAATTGTATGAGTACTCTATATATTTTGGAAGTTAACCCTTTATCTGGTTTCCTTGGCAATTATGCTCTCACATACAGTGGGTTCCCTTTCCATTTTGATGCTTGTTTCTTTTGCTGTGCAGAAGCTTTTTAGTTTGATGTAGTCCCATGTGTTCATTTTCCCCTTGTTTCTCTGGCCTTAGACTTTCATAGCTTTTTAACCTGAAGAAGTTTATGGGTGTGTTCCAGAGGCTTCGTAAACCTCTTGAAAGCACATGCAAAATGTCTGTGTGTATTTGCATTTTTCCAGGAAAGGCCTCCATAGCTTTTATCAGATTTGCAAAGGTTGTGCGTCACAAAATAGGTTAAAAACCACTGCTTTATAATGTAGAACCTTGAGGCCTTACTCGCTCATGTATATGTGGGAGAGTGCACCTAGGAGGACATCTTGAGAACTTGCCCCTGACCACAGATACTCTATCAGCCAACATCCATGCAGGGATGGAGTCATCTTCCATTCAGGCGTTTGTCAATATGGGGTTCCTAAACCCTCCTAAGAGATCAGAGAGGATTAAACAAGTTGATGCATGAAGAACACCTAACACAGAGTATAGCACACAGTGATCATTCCGTAAATGCTCTCCAGTATTATTATCCCTAATTTGGCTGATTCCTAAGGAACATCGCTCTGCTTTTAACCAACCACACAGGATACTTGTACTGTAAGCATAATCTGTCATTCAGTTCTATTTCATAGTTACCAAAATTTGATTAAACAAAATTATATTTATAAATTACTAAATAATTTGCTCTTTATTTATTATATACAGGTCTTCAAGAAGTTCCAGAATCAAGCTAATCAAGGCCATCAATAAGCAATATATCCGGACCAAATCAGTGTTTTCCTAGACCTATCCCACTTCCTTCTCAATACAAAAAAATTGATTTAGAGTTAGGCTTTGGCAGCAGCCCATCAACATCTATTTAAAACTTTTATTTTTTAAGCCCTAGAGATTTAATTATTGTATTTATTATAAAGATATTTTTGAAGACTCTGTACACTCCATTATATAGAGTTCTTTTTGCGAGGACAACAGGAAATACCTCTCTGCTTTCGGTTCCAGGAAAAATTATGTTTCTCCAGGAAAAAAAAAAAAAAAAGATTGTTTAAAATCTTACAGTATTATTGTGAAGAATAACCATTATCATTTTTCCTTTTTATTGGCTTCTCAAAGACCCAGAGTCAGGTTTTTGATTCACTTTTAGAAAATAGAGAGGACCCCCATGGAATATATTCTTACATATAATGCCATAGATGACATCATCTATTAAAATGCATATTATATCATATTTTTGCTTATAGCTCCTAATTTAATTTGTATTTTACTATAATATGTCAGATTTATAAAACAACTTCAAATCTTTCTTGAATAAGAAGGGTATACCTATTACATACAGCATATGAAAATAATAAATAATACATGGAACTCATTGTGGCAAAATAACCTCTCAACTTTTTTGTTGTCATTTTTAATGCTCACCTGAGGATATATTTTTCCATTGACTTTCAGATAGAGTGGAAGGGAGGGAGGGAGAGAAACATCGATGTGAGAGAAACACATTGATTGGTTGCCTCCTGCACAACCGCGGCTAGGGTGGGGGATGGAACCTGCAACCCAGGTATGTGCCCTTGTCCAGGAATCGAACCCATAACTCTTCTGTCTGCAGGCTGATGCTCTAACTGCTGAGCCAAACCAGCCAGGGCAACCTCTCTTAACTTAAAAACATTAATGGTACATACTTCATGGGACTATTATGTATATAACATTTGATTTATTGATATGTTTTAAGTAAGAGTCTGGAACAGAGTGGGTACTCATCAGTTTTTGTACCTTCATTGTCTTCTAAAGAACTTGCAACTTTAATAAATTAGTAGTCAGCAGGAATATTAATTTTCCAGTAATCCTAGGGAAGTGGTAATTCTAATTCTTGGCATGAGGTGAGGACTTAAAAGGATCTTGCCTCAGCAGATTTAGTTTGAAGCACTAATTAGAACAGACTGTTATGATGGGGGAGGAATAGAATGGATACACTGTGCTCCATATACAAATCCATATAGTAATTAAAATATAGTCATAGTTCTCCATAATGACAGTTCTTGGGCAAGAAGTTTTTAGGGGTGAAATATTAGGATTTCTGAATTTAGATGAAGTTTTATCAAACAACTTGCTTGAGGCAGATGAGCACACATCTTTATACCTAAGTTTCACGACACCGTCCAATAAACATTATCTTTGGAAAGATGTACTGATTCATAGAATCTTTTCAAACAAATGAGGCAATGCAGTCTAAGAAGTCTGGAGGTGAGGGCTTCACCAAACTAAAGAAAGGCCTTTTTCCCCCTGTAGTATGAAGTACATGAGTTTTTCTTCCATTAGTTTAAAAGGCACCAAACTAGAAGTCCTAGATTTCCATTACAGCTCTGCCATCCTCTAGCTCAGAGACCTTGAGCAAGACAGGGAGCTTCCCGGTGTGCTGCAAGAATTTTTAAAACATACAATATCTGACTATTTACTCAGGGGCACTGACCTCTTTTCCCTTAGATTGTCAAATAAAAAATGACAACAGCCAACACAATAATAGCCATCTGATGTAACTGAATCAAAATCATGCCTTTTTTTTTTTTTTTTTTTTTTGGGTTAGATCGGTAAAACATATATTTTTTGGTGTGCTACAGAATTTTAGTAATTAATTTATGTGTGCCATGAGATGAAAAAGATTGAAAATCGCTGTCCTCGTCTATTAACAGGGGTAATACACACCTCCCAGGGTAGCAGTGAAGATGAAATGAGGTAACAGATATCAAGCACTTGGCAAAATGTGTGGCATGTTGTACTGAAGTGACTCGATGTATAAAAGGGGGAAATGAGAGAACCATAAGCCACATAGTGAAATCAAGTGAAATAACGAAGTTGTTTGGTGATTTGGTAATGTACCAACTTGGCTGGACTGAATACATTTCCCGGAATTCCATCTCTTGTAGATTTCCTGTTGGAGTGAGCCTGAGGAGGGTTTCCTGTGAGAGATGTAGGGTGCAAGAGCCATTTCATAACAGGCAAATCTGCTGGCTCACCTCATTGGCGTGGACCCAAGGCATTAATATTTTTAATGTCTTAAAATAAGTCTGTGGTAATAGTATTTCAGATCTTCCCTGAAATGCTAGGAAGCAGTAATATTCCACCTGGCAACTGTTCACTAAAACATAGGATGTGGGACTTTATGAAAGAGAAAGGCAAAGGATTTGTACAAATGAATGGAAGATAGTAGTATATATATATAGTTTCAGGGATGACTAAAGAGAAAATACAGAAGAGTTTTACTCCTTTCTCCCATACCCTGGATCCTATCCTCTTCCTTATAGTACACATTGTTTCCCCTTCTCGCCTGAGAACATTCAAGTTCTCCCTTATACTGGATACTTTTCATGGGCCTTTAAATGTGCTCCACTCTCTTTCCCATCTTTAAAAGCAACTCTTTCTCCAGCTATCATTATGTTTCCCTCCTTCTATCTGCAACCAAACTTCTCAGAAACAGTTACTCTCCATTTCATCTCATCACACTTGCTTCTCAGTTGACTCCAAACTGTTTTATACCGCTTGCTTTAAGGCCATGGGAGATTTCCATGGAACCGAAATCCAATGGATAGTTTTAGGATTTATTTAGCAATACACCTTGAAATCCTTAGCAATATCTCACACTTCAAATACCCCAAACTGCACTCAATTTTTCTTCCAAAGCCTGGTCTCCCGCCGTGTTCCTTCTCTCAGGGAACAACACTGCTACTGCCCCAGCCACACAAACCAGACAGCTGAGGAAAGGAGGAAGAAAGGAATCTATTGCTTCCATTTCTTGGCCTATACCATGGTTTCTAGTAAAAATTAAAGGTCTCCTCTCCTAGGGGCCATATTCCTTTCTCTCCAGACCATGGGGCTTACTTTTATTCCAAACCAATCTCCATAGGGCAGCTGGAGTGTTATGAAACACAATTTGCTTAATAACTTTCAAATGGCAGTCATCGCTCTGAATAAAATTGCAAACCTTTACCGTAGCCCTCAGGGTTGTGCATGGTATATTTCTGTCTTCGTTTTCCTCCTCTCTTCTGGGCTCTCTACTTTCCCACTGCTCTGGCCATGTTCCCTCCCACCTCAGAATGCTTGCAGAGGCTGGTTCTTCTGTTTGTCACAGCTTTCTTCCCTAACTTCACCCTCTGTTTACCCAGCCAACTCCCACTAATCCTTTAGCTCTCATATTCAACCTCCCGGACAGGTCAGATACCCCTGAGGTAAGAACCCCTAGCACTCATCACACTTCTCCTTTGTAGCAATTATCACCATGGTAACCAACTAAATACTCAGATATAACTTCCAGGGGTCAGAGGCTGTGTTCTGCTTGTTCACTACTATATTCCTAGCATCTAGTATAATGTAAGTTCTCAAGACATTTTTGAATTAATGAAAGATCTGATTTAATCTTTATTCCTCCATAAAGTATTTAAATATAAATATTTTCCTCTTTAGTGTCTGAGTAAAATAGTGTAACACCAAATAAAATTCAATGTATCAAAGATGCATCAAAGTGGAAGATTTTAGCAGCCAAATCCTTGCATTAAAATTAAGTACCCA
This sequence comes from Tadarida brasiliensis, assembly GCA_030848825.1. Lineage (NCBI taxonomy): Eukaryota > Metazoa > Chordata > Mammalia > Chiroptera > Molossidae > Tadarida > Tadarida brasiliensis. The sequence continues at coordinate 58,219,096 of CM061268.1, forward strand.
GTGCATTTATAGGTATATTATACTACTTATATATCATCTTTTAAGCAATTAGCAAATTTAAAATCTCATAATAATTGCATACTGGTCTCCTTTTCTTCTGTATTTACCTTTATTACCCTATTTTTTCGAAGAAAATGCACTTTTTTTCTGAAAACATTTTCTTCCTGGCCAAATAACTTGTTTTCAGTATGAGAAAGATGCTATATTACTAAAGTGAATAAACTCTAGAAAATTGTTCTCACTGACACCTTAGAAATGTTGTCTTTAGAAGACTAGGAGCAGAGAAATGAGTTCCAGACCTTAGAACCAACTGTCAATCCCCAGATTTACCACGTCATGCCATGTCACCCACCCCTGCAACCCAGAGTCAGTCCCAGGAGCCATCAGCTGGAAAGGTTCTGGGTCCTCTGAGAAGGTCTCCCGTCCATTTCACTGAAACTGGAGATTATTCGATTAGGCTTATTCGATTATTCGATTACATCAATTTCATTCAAATGGGGCTTTACTTTCTTTTTCTTCTTTCAACAAATAATTTGGGGGCATCTATTATACAAGCACAAATTCTGCCCTGTGCTAAGTAATGTTTTATGGAAATGAGTGGTGTGATACTGTGATTTATAAGAAATATACAATATTTGGTCATTCAGATGACCAACATATATTTCTCAGATATATTAGGTCTTCATCCACAGTTCCTGGCTCAAGGTTCCCAAACACCTTAGAATTTCCAAAGTTATGAGAGCTACAATGGTATCCCTTGTGATGTTAATGAGGTGACTTTTGGACCCCACCCAAGGATGGGGGTCAGTTGACAATAGGAAATTTCAGTTCCACACTGATTTCCAGGGAGGGGCAAGGGACTTAAGGTTGAATCAATTGCCAATGGCCAATGACTTACTTATGATTACATAACAAAGACTCCATAAAAACCCACAAGGACAGCTCTCCTTGGTCCTTTTTGGAGAGCTTCCATGTTGGGAGACTAGAATGCTTCCACATGATACCTTGTAGGTCCCCAAACTCCATGAGGACAGAGGCTCTTTCATTTGGGACCTCACTCTATGTATCTCTTCATCTGGCCATTGATTTGTATCCTTTAGTATCTTTTGTAATAAATCAATAATCTAGTGAGTGAACAGGTTTTCTTGAGTTTCATGAGCCATTCTAGCAAAAGAATTAAACCCAAGGAGGGGATCATGGGGACCTCTATTTATAGCCAGTTAGTGTGAAGTACTGGTAGCAACCTGGACTTGTGTCTGAAGTGCAGAGCAGTCTTGTGGGACCTGAGCCCTTTACCTATGCAGTCTGCTTCTGTCTCCTGGTAGGTAATGTCAGAACTGAGTTGAATTCTCAGATCCTGCTGGTATCCGAGAATTGCTTGGTGTTGTGGAGAGGGACCCTGCCCCAGCCCCCAAACACACATATATTGGATATTGGCTCTCAGAATACCACTTTAAGTGATAAATATATGGGTCCTGCTTTAGTTCATGATCTATAGAGTCCCTGGGAAAATGGGATGATATAAGATGATACAAACATGAGCAGGATGTTCAGGCAACAGAAAACCTTGACTTGCAAAATATTCTTGGAGGTGGTGACAGTTGAGCTAGGACTGAAGGGCAAGTAAGCGAGCCAGGTGCTGCAGGGGCACAGTAAGGGAGAGAAGAGGGTGTGTGAAGGCACCGAAGGCATCCACTGTGCTGGTAAATTTACAGGTTTACCAGGTAGGATGAAGAAAGGTAGGATTAAGAAACAGAAAAAACCCTACAAAGGGTCTTTTTCTAGAAGCCATGTCATTTTGAAGCAAAAGTGACACTTTATGAAAATCACCCCGGGGGATGATTAGAAGAGTTAGGGCACCCTGAAGGGGAAGAACATGACATTCACCCTGTTTCCCCAGGATCTTGCCCACTTCCCAAACATAAGTCGTTGTTTGATAAATGCTAAATATTATTTCTGAATGAGATCAGTGAGAAGCCTATTGCACTGAGGTATCATTAGTCACCACTCAGTTGTCTACACCTCAAGTGAAAGAGTGCAGATCATCTTCAAAGAGAAGGATAATGAGGGCAGGAGGAGAGAGATGGGGCATGAAGACCTGGTAGTGGAGGCAAAAGCAGAGGGTAAGGGACATTGAAATCAGGTGAGGGCACCTGGGATAGATGTTTCAGACTCAGTACATGTTCTAGTTACAGTGACACCCATCTCCACATGTCAATTTCTAAAGCGGGGTAGGGGGTTGTAATTACCATAAATGTACATACAAAGACTAGGTTTTGCTAGGCACTGTACTAAATACATTTGGCCACTACTATTCATTTACAAATATTTATTGAGCATCCACTATATGGAGGCATTGTTCTAGGTCCTGTCATGTTGCTTACGTGTCAAAAAAAAAAAAAAAGAACAAGAGAAAAAATAAGTATGTGGCATACCCCCAAGCTGACAGATAGCAGAGCATAATTGTCAAGGGCATGACATTTAGAATCAAGACCATCTGGCTGTGAATTCTCACTTGACCCCTTGGCTGTAGCTGTGGGAATTTAGATAAGTTACATAACTGCTCTGTCTCATTCCCTTACTTGTGAAATGTGGTTACTAGTAATTCTCTATCTCTTTAGGTTATACAGAATATTTAATAAGTTAACAGGTATAAAGACTTTAGTTGACAGCCTGGCAAACAGTAAATATTATTAGTAGTAAATATTACTATGGTGAATTTTCTTATAATAATTAGCATTATCAAAAAGTGCTATGAAGAAAACTCAAAGCAGGGCACAGGGGAAGGGAAGTAGACAATGCCAGGGTAGGAAATGTAGGTGGGAAGAGATAATTTAGATAGAGGGATGGGAAAAAGTAGTTCTGAGGAGATGACATTTCAGCAAAAGCCCTAAAAGAAATGAGACAGTGAGTCCTGTGACTATTTGGAGGGAGCATCCACGAGAAAACAAATACAGAAAGAATAAGGGCCATTGGGTGGAAACCAGCTTGGCTTGCAGAATTAAGGAATAGTAAAATAAATACATGCATAAAAATCGCTGTACTGGAAATGGCTGAGGAAGGCAGAGAATGAGTGAGAAGTAGGAGAGGTTAGCAAGAGCTAATTTATTTAGCGCCTCATGGACCACTGGAAAGATTTTAGACTTTTCCTGAGATTGAGAGAAGGCCACCAAGGGGCTGTGAGCAGAGACACACATAACCTAGATGCCTTTTTTTTTTTTTTTTATCCTCACCCGAGGACACTTTTCCATTTTTTGTTCAGATAGAGTGGGAGGGAGAGAGAGGAAGAGAGAAACATCGACGTGAAAGGGACACATCGAGTGGCGGGGACAAACTGCAACCGAAGCACATGCCCCCAGCGGGAACCGAACCCAGGTCTCCCTGGACCGCAGGTCGACGCTCCAACCGCTGAGCCAAACCGGCCAGGGCTAGATGCCTTTTTAAAAAGATTATTCTGCCTATGCATAGAGAGTGGACTGCAGAGGGGTAAGGGCAGTAGCAGATAATGCCTGTTGTACATTTAATCCACACATCAAGCATGCGAGATAAACATTCATGTTCCTATTTCACAATAAAGAGCATGTGGCTCTGAAATAATGCATCAAAAGGCACACAGGTGTTTAGACTCTAGGTCCATGTGTGTTTTCCGCTCTGTAGGAAAGCCTTCCCGGGCCTCCCTGACTGGGTCAGGTGGTCCATTACATGTTCTCACTGCAGCATATTCCTCCCGTTCATAGCACTGATCAGAGTTTAATTTTGTTTTAGTCGGGTGCTTACTGGCTTCATGTCTAAGAGCAGTAGCAGGACGTATCAGTGTGTCCTTGGGGTCTATCTAGTACATACAGCAGGTGCTCAGTAATTGTTTATTGAATGAATGAGTTGTACTGCTAAAGTGAAGGGGGCAGAATGAGAAGTAGATGAATAAATATGTTAATAACATAAAGAAACAAGAAATCAAATGTAATATAGTAACAACAAAGACCCACTATAGGGGACTATCTGTTATCTTTTAATCTAGCCATTATTTTTCAAATGATTATAGTAAAAGTAAGAAAAAATATTTCTTAATCAAGACAAATGAAAACTCTGATTGAAAATCAGGTTTTAAAAAAATCAAGGCATTAAACAAAACACAGCAGATCCTTTTCCAAACTTCTTAATGTACAGGAGTGTCGTTTTAATAATGAGACCAGTTGGCCATGCCAAAGAATTCAGAACATGGCTTGCCTACAGACTTGGAAACAGACAACAAATGAAATAAAAAAATTCTAAATATAATTATTATAATATTAGCAAAGGTAATTGCTCATATATGCATAGTGCTTTCCAGTCTACAAAGAACTGTTGCATATATTATTTCATTGTTCATTCAGCAACTATTCAATATTTCATCCATAATTTAAACACACACACCCCACACACTTTCTGCAGAGATTTCCTTTGCAGTGGCTTTGATAAAAGCTGACTGTGGGATTTTATTAAACTCAATCCCCATTAAGACTTGGCATTGTTTGAGGCACAATCAGATGATGCTGAGCCCAGTAAGGGAGACCGTTCTTACACCTTCTATCTTCATCAAACAGCAAGTCCCAGTTTTTCTTTTTTTGGAGATGGAACTGGTAATGAGCTTTCTTTTCCATTGGTATGGGAAACCAATTTTCATGCCTTTATTTTCTTTGTTTGTGCAAGACAGCAGGTAGATGAAAACGAGTCACTATTCTCAACTCTAACACCTCTAAAAGTAAGCCCTGGGGAGCCTGTAATAACTCTGAAGTGGTAACTTCTCTCTAGGCTGTCTGGAAAAGTAACTCAACCAACTGTCCAGGAGCAGGGACTTTGCTATTATCACATGACAGCACGTTAATAGCTGCTAGGACACAAGTGAGATGAGACACACTGTCAGCAATGTGCCATTCCTGCTCTGACAAATAGGATACACTCAGTTTCACAACTGGATGATGGATGTTCAGTATTACTAAAAACACACACAAAAATGGTCACTTTACTGGGCATCTACTATATAGGAAACAACGGGCTTGGCTCTTACTTTATAGTAACTCATTAATCCTATGAACAACCCCTACTATGCATATTATTATTCCATATATCTCATTTCTATACACATACTTCAAAATTGAAGATCAAATATATCAAGCAACTTATTCAAGGCCACAGAGCTGGAAAATAGCAGAGCTAGGATTTGAACCCAGGTCATTTCTCTTACATTGTTCTGCTTTGTCAGTGCCATGAAAGAGAAATGGAGTGTATGAGGTTTTCTGGGGATACACAGATAGGTGAGTATATATGATAACAAATAGAAGAATTGAAATTAAACTCAGGTGTGTCTGGCTACAAATTGTGGAAATTCCTTCCACTGCCAACAAAATGATCCCTTTTTTCAATACAACAGTATGTTTCTCTGGTGTGAATAAACCTTTAAAACAATTCTTTTTTTTTTTTCTTTTGAGAATTAACTTTTTCCAAAATTGGTTTGAGGTACATACATATGCTAAAACAATGCTAAAATGGAGAAGTGAATGAATATGCATTGCTCTAATCTGTTAACCTCCGACGGTGCCACATCGCTCAGTAAATCTCAATGATCCAGACTCAAGGATGAGGTCTTCATACCCTCTCTCTCTAGGTGTGTTACCATTTTTAGTCTACTACAGAATCGTTGAGGAATTTGTGAACTTAAACTTCATTACACGTGCTCTGAAGATCGGAAAAAGATAATACTTTCTGGACAAACTTATTACTAGTGGTAGTAAAGGTTAAGCTGCCTGAAAATTATTGTCTAGGGCATCTGAAATTTATTTTTTTAAATGAGAGAAAGTCTGACTTCTGGAAAGTATATGGAACTAAGGAAAAAGCATGAAATTACCAAGTACCTTTACAAACAACTCTTCTTAAGATAATAAAAGCATACTTATTACACTTTTGCCTTCTACTCTAATTTTTCTAGCCTTCCCTAAAGTTGAATGAGGAACAAAATGACATCCTTTCTTTTTAGGGCTATGAGGGCTTGCTATGGCTTCCCACACCAACCCAAATCACAAAACCTATTCTGATTCCCTCATATTAAACACTTGACTTTAAATCTGTGCATTTGGTTCACTAAATTTTGAATTTTGCTAATCTGTATTTTACAGTAAATGTCCTGCTATATTTTTAAAAATATTTTTTATTGATTTTTTTTAAAGAGAGAGATGAAAGGAGAGGGAGAGAGAAAAGCATCAACATCGATCGGCTGCCTCCTGCACGCCCCCTACCAGAGATTGAGCCCACAACCCCGGGCATGTGCCTTGACTGGGAATCGAACCAGTGACCTTTTGGTGCATAGGTTGACACTCAACCACTGAACCACACTATCTGGGTAATTTCCTGCTATATTTGATGTGCTAATTCTTAAAACTAAGGAAAATAATTGAGGTTTCTAAACTCATATTCAATGAAAATATAATTGGTAGCCTAGGAATATAATCCATTCTAGTTTCTAAATACATAATTTTTCCTTGTCACCCAAAACCCACTAATGGGATGGAATCAGTGCTGCAGGTGAAAAACTGAGCTTTCAATAGGAGGAAAGAGGGAAGATAACTTATTAAGGAAAAGTAAGAAGATGAAGGGGAAAAAATGCCTTACAAACCAAATTATCTCAATATTTTAAGGAAGAGCACTTCTTAAGAAAAAGGTGTGATTATTTTGACAGTAGGTTTCAAAAGTAAAGACTTGCAGTAGTCAATAAAATGAATGGAAAATAAAGATGGCTAAATACAAACATATTTAAAAAATCAGTATCAAGGTCCAAATTTCTCACCTATAGTTTCAAACCTTACTTAAATGTCACTTTTTACTTATAAATTCTTCCCCAACTTCTCTGAGTAATTAGTAGTTTGTGCCTCTGGAAACCAAAATAAATATTGTACAATTACCTATTATATCTCACAATTCAAATACAATAATTGTGACTTCTATTCCTACTCATGAAGAATTGGCCACTAGGGAAATTACCCTCTAACCATAAATATTGTAACTAGAAAACCAGAAAAAAAAAATGAACCAACTATTTTCAGTTATTAGGTAATAGATAACCCTGTGATTTCTGAAAGGAAGGGAATAAATGAAGTGAGCTTGACAATTGCCCCAGCTTACTGCCTGAAGGCAGTTTCTAGGAGACAGTAAGAAATATGGAACCCAAATGAAGCTCAGTTTCTTCAAGAAGAAAGAAATTGGAGTTTACGGTGGCTGACACAGGTGGAATTTGCAGGCAGAATACAAGAGAGAGAGAGGGAGAGAGAAAGACACCCCAGTGATGTAAATAGAATACACCCCACTCCACCAGTTCTCTGGGTGTATAATTATCTAGGCATGTATGAGTTGAGGCTCCATGAGGCTGGGGAAAGAATTACTAGAAAACAATAGACTAAACAACTGGGGATATGTCACATTTTCACCAGCCAGAGGAGAGAGATAAAGGTCAAAGACAAAGAAGGATATTGCCTCAGTAGTTGTAAGAATAAATGAACCATAATTAACTCTAGATTTAGGGATGCTTTACCTAATAGAAGATTAAAAGCAAGCCTGCAAAGTATTGAACTGATTTTATGTAACTTAACAGTTATGCCAGATTAAATCCAATACTCTAAAAGTATGCAGCAACCCCAGCAACCAAAAATATTAAGTACACACTATCTAGCATCCAAAAAACATAATTACATGTAAATAAGCAAGAAATATGACCCAAAATCAGGATTAAAAAAATAATGATACAGAGCCAGAAATTATAGAGATGATGAAATGAGTAGATAAGAATGTTGGAAAAGCTAATGCAAAAATGTGTTCCATATGCTTAAGAATGTAGAGAACAATGTGAACAGGATGAGGAGGATGCGAAAAGAAATAGATTGTATAAGACAAAAAAATATATACTTGAAGTGAAAATACATTAGATGAGAGCAATCATAGATTAAGATGCTACGGAAGATGACAACTGGTAACTTGAATAAATAATGATAAAAATTATTCAAGGTGAAACAGAGTTTAAAAAAAAAAAAAACTAAAGAAAATGAGCAGAGCCTCATTCATATGTTGAATGATATCAAGTATTCTAACATATGTGCAAATGGAGTCCCAGAAAGTGGGTCAGGAAAGGAAAACTACTTGAAGAAATAGTGACCGATAATTTTCCAAATTTAATTATAAACCCACAGATCTATAAAGCTCAACAAACACTAAGCAGAATGAACATAAACACACACACACACACACACACACACACACACACATGCACACACACAAACTTACCTCATGATCAAAATCAATCCAAAACACAACAGGAGAAAGGAAAACATGGAGGGAAGAACAGAGAGTAAAAATAGAAAGAAAATAGCAACATAGCTGATTTAAGCTCTTGTTTAATAATAATTACATCAAGTGTAAATAGTCTAAACTCTTCAATTAAAAGGCAGAGATTGATGGATTGGATGATAGAGCAAATACAACTATTTGTTATCAACAAGAAACTGAACTTAAATAAAAAGGTTTAGTATAAACTCCCCATACACTGGGAATTCTTTAAGGTCATGGGCTATAGATAACACAACTTGTATTTCTAGTACCAAGTTCAGTACTAGTACTAAGAATATACTAAAATATGTTTGTTGACAGAGTGTAGTTATATTTAAATTTTCTTATGTCATAAGACATGTAAGAAAAATTCCAGGAAAGCCTTGGGGAAATAATCACTTTCTCCAAATTAATAGGTTCATAAAAAGATGTTTTATGATAACCACTTTAAAAAGACTGAATTTTTCCTGGCCAGTGTGGCTCAGTGGTTGAGGATCGACCTATGCACCAAGAGGTCACCAGTTCGATTCCTACTCAGGGCACATGTCCAGGTTGTGGGCCCAATCCCCACTTGGGGACATGTAGGAGGCTGCCAATCGATGTTCTCTCTCATCGATGTTTCTCTCTCTCTCCCTTCCTTTCCCCTCTCTCTAAAAATCAATAAAAAAAAGAAAAGAAAAGATGGAGTATTCTTTGTTTTAATCCTCAACTGAGGATATTTTTCTATTTATCTTCTGATATAATGGGAGGAAGGGAGAGAGAGAGAGACATTGATGTGAGAGGAACACATTGACTGGTTGCCTCCTGCACAACCCTGACCAGAGCCGGGGATGAACAGCAACTGAGGTATGTGCCCTTGACCGGAATCGAACCTGAGATTCATTGGTCTGCGGGCCAACACTCTAACTGCTGAGCCAAATCGGCCAGGGGAAGATTGAGTTTTTATTTTAAGTAAACATTGTATGGTTTGTGTTTGTTTTATGCTAACTTATCTACTTCATCTGAAAACTGCAAAATTTAGATAATATTCTAAGTCAAGTGTCAGCAAAATTTTTGTATAAAGGGCCAGATGGTAAATATTTCAGGATTTGAGAGTCATACAGTCTATGTGGTCAACTCTGCCACTATAGCATGAATGCAGCCATAGACAGTAGTCCTAGAGATGAATGACATGGTTGTGTTTCAATAAAACTGTATTTATGCAAATCAGCAATAGACCAGACTCAGCCCATGTACCTTAGTTTGTTAAGCCCCATTCTGAGCACAGGATGATTCTTCATAGTCTGTGTCTATGTATTATCTATTCCTTGAACTGTGCATTTATTGCTATTCTAAAAAGCTTAGATCGCAACCAGCAGTATGTGCACACATTTCTTTGTATGTTTACCCAGCATATACTTTTCTTGATTCACACAAATAGAAGACAAGATCTCATACACTGATAACTAATTTACTCTCTATATCTAAGCTAATTTACTCTCTATATCTAAGCTCTTCAGTGCTGTTTAATGCTTTTATTGCACTTTCACAGCCCATACAACTAGTAACTTTGAAAATAACCCTAAACTGTAAAAGTGCCCAATGTCACCATCATCAGCTCTTGTTTTCAATGGGATCGAAGGTTTGCTCAATTATATTCAGGACCAGTAATGCACACTGCAACAATTTACTCAGTCTGCTTTTCCAAAATATCTTGTATTAGCCTTTTACTCAGCATGTCATGACTTCCTTTCCCACCTTTTTATATTTTTTTCCTCATCTTGTAATTACTACCAATAAGAATGTATGCTATGTTTGCCTACTACTCATGGCTTTCTATGTAAACATTCTTTCAAAATAACGACTTGAGGTTCCAAGATCAAGGGTCACAAAAAACCATCCACTCTATCAAATAAATAACATGAATTCTATATAAGGCAATTATTCACTTCAGAAAAATTGTACAATTCATAAAAGAAAAGCATGCATTTGGTGTTAATATTCTCATTTAAGGTAGAGATTATGAATTCCAGATTTAGATTCTGCTTCTGTTTGTTGCAATACAACCCTAGACAAGTTACTTACTCTTTAATACTCTGTTTTCTCATCTATTAAATGTGAAAACAAGGTAAACCTCATTGAGAATGATAGAAGATTAAATGAAATAATGCAAGAAAAGCTTAATAAAGAACTTCATAATGTTTAATAATGAGCATTCTATAAATGTTTAGTATTTTTATTTCATGTGTTTGAAATACAGTTAAGTGTTCAATAAGTGAAAGATAGAAAAAATATATCATGTATAATCTATAACCAATTTACCATTTTAAAAAAATCTATGAAGTCCAGTGAAGGCCTGATAACCCCTAGGTACTCAAACACTGTCCATTGAAATTGAAGTGAATTAAGTCTCTACATATGGACACTTTTTAGCACATCATGATGGTTTTGACTTGTCAGTAAATCATTTATCACTCCCATTACCCAAGAGGATCATTTGAAATCTTCAACTTGATTCCCCCACCCCAAATTACATTTTTATTCTATAATATGGCAGATGTTTAATATATAAACTTGGCTAAGTTTAGTTTAATATTTACATCTGTGAGTTTACTATTCTAACTTAGAAATGAAAAAAAAAAAAAAAAAAAGAATTCCAAAGAGATGTTATCTCAGGCACCATGCAGGAGAATTTGGTTGAAACTTATGTTTGATATACTTTAAAATTCATTTTTTTAAACTACTGTGCTATTGTGTCTGTCGTAAGTACAAGTTACGACAAATTGTCAATGATCTCAACAAAAAGGGCAGGAAAACTTCATATGTGTCACGCCTCTAAAACACCTCATTTATTAGTTCTCATGACAACATTTCGAGGCAGATACGGTCATTGTATTTTTCATATAAGGAAACTGACACTTAGTGAGGTCAAGTAGCTTGTCTAACATCAAACATTACCTTTCTTCAAGAGATTAAAAATACATACACACAAAGAACAGCTTCATTTACTTTAACCAGTCTATTGAAAGTTGGCCTCTGAAACGAGCTGGCTCTCTATTCAATCAGGCATTTAGCCAAGGCAATAAAGAGCTGCATGCCAAAGACATGGTTGAAGGGTAAGAAACATGCCTTTCCAAATTTTATAATGTCACATAATGAATGCTGGTGGAACAGCTATCCACAGCCCTGCCCTGAGAAAGCTCAGGGCCAGACACTCCGAATGTCTGAGAAAGGAAACGAGACACATACTGAATGTTTACCATGCTCCAGGTACATGCAGGTGCACTTGATCCTCACAACATCAGAGGCACACTTGATCCCCTCACCTTACTAACAAGGGGATTTAAATTCAGAGAAGCATTCTAATTTGCTTTAGGTCCTTCGGCTGGTAAACGATAGGACCAGTTTTTAAATCCATGTTTTCACAAAAATACCATGAATAAAATTTCAAATGAACAAAATATAAATAAGTATGATAATGCTGAAAAGAGAGGGCTTTGACCCCCCCCCCCTCAACAAGAGAAAGTAAACTCTGACAGGGAAGAGGAAACTTCTCCTTCCTGGAAAGAACGCACTTCCTCTTATGCGTGTTGCAGCTGCTTGACATACGCAATCCCTTCGCTGACTTGAACACTGAACAGTTTCACAGATCTGACTGCCTCTCACCTACAGAGGAGTGACATATGGTGGAGATGTACGTTTTCAACATTTTTAGGTACTTAGAATCTCTATGAAAACTTGTTAAAGCTATGTAATTATAACTTTATCATCCATCTCTTGGAGGAACCTCCCCAGACCCTCCCCCATTGGAAATATAGAAAGCATCATGATAGTAGTAGGAATTTTGGAGTCAGACAGTCAGGCAGAACTTGGGTCTAAATTCTGGTACAAAAGTGGCTAATTAGGTCATTTTGAAATCCCTTATCCACACAGAATTGCTGGGAGAATTGGGTGTGATAATGAAGGTGAAGCAGGGTCCTAGAAAACAATTCCTTCTCCTGTGCAGCACTATGATAAACAAACGGCAGAAGTCTTTTAAATTAGCATTAATCACATATGTCTCCATCCTCCTCCACAAGAGTATCAGTTTCTGAAAAGCAATATCTGAATCTTCATCACGTATTAGGTCTCTACACTGTACTCACACTCTAGGTGTTCAAGGAATTGTCGGTGAATTGAAATTGCAGGCAGTGGGCTCCTGGGCCAGAATGAAGGAACCAAAGCCCAAAACGGAATATTGGACTCTGACATAGCTACTAAGAGCTAATGAAGGCTGCTGGGATCACATGCATGTGGGCAGGTAGAGGGAGGAGTATCTTGGGGTTTATTTTACTATACTATATATACTATATTTGAAAAAACCGCGATAGAGTGAAGCCGTGAAAGTCTAAGTGCGAAGTTGCAAGGGATAACTGTGTGAGAAAGAAGATTTATTTCACTGCTTATAAGCCAGTCTCTAATGCTACATCATTAAAAAGAAACATTACCTCATGGAAAAAAAGACATTTCCTTTGAGAAATCTAAATGGATGTATTTTATAATACTATAAGTAAGTGTATATTTTTCTGTTTTCTCGTTAGGTGGCAGATCTTTGAGATTTACCTTCAAGGATTTTAAGGGGTAACTTGTGTATAGTTGCATTCAAATTAATCTGATAGCATGCAAATGAAGACATAGCAAAAAGGGGAAAATTAATGACTTACATTTAGATTCATATTGTAAAAAGGTCATTGAATAATTGTTCGATAATAATTGGATTCAATCCAATTAGAATTTTAAAAGTTCAGAAAGTATCTAAAGAATGTTAGCAAATTCATGGCCTAATACTAATAATACCTTAATTTTACTGTTGCTTTACATTTCACAAAATAATGCAGGACTACACATGTAAATTCTAATCATATATAACAAAAGGCTTATATTGGACCTCGTGAAATGGCTCTTTCCCTTACACAAAACTGTGATTATTTGATATCACATAGAATTTGTATTTGATAAATAAAAACAGAATGTGTAAATTAGCTTTCAGTATTTTTTCCCTACAGCAGATTCAAAATTGTGGAAATCTAAAAATTATAGCTTTACCTCCCCATGAACTATCCTTGCATTGCTCCAATTTGTGGTTGCTCTGAGACTTCACAGGCAAAGGGATTGATTCTTTCCAGATGCTACTAGTCAAACCACACTTCATGCTTTTGATTTAAGGCTATCCTGTTTAATAGTGTTATAAGTACATGTTTCTCTGGAAAGTCACCAATGCACAAATCAAGTTCTGTTAGTGATGCATCTTGGGAATCCATTCCTTATTAACATGTAGCTTTTTCTCTGTTCAGCTTCTATTGGCTTAACCGAAGGCAAACTTACTGGTGAATGACTCATGCTATTACTGTTATTCATCTATAGGATTTAGTTTACTAGTTTCCAACTAAGTTTCTGATTCAGTACTTTTGATAGCACTAAGTCATTCACCTTCGTTTATCAAATGCTTATTGAGAGAGACATTGTGGCCTTTTAATCAGTAGTCTTACTGAATACTAAAAAATATAGCAAAAGATGAAACCACAGAGTTGCTGGCACATTTGAACAATGAATGACCTTAGCTAATAACTACAGATTCCACTTGGGTAGATACTTTTGAAAAATAGCCCAAGGAAAGAGAGAGAGAAAAGCAACTAAGGTTTTCTCAAAGTAACCTTTTATCACTTGTGAAGGAGATCGTGAAAGGCCAATGTTCATATGTTCATATTCTGGATTTCTGACTGTTTAATGTTCTCAACACTGATATTTAATTTCTCTGACCTTGATTTTCCCAATTAAGAAAGAGGAAAAAATATACCTATTAAGGTGTTTGTAAAGAAAAATTCTGACATAATAAATGGGGTAGGGTGGGAAATTTGCTTGACAAATACTGTCAGGAAATAAATAAGAGTTGCAGTATCATATTGTCAATAAATTTAAAAATTTTACTTTTAAAATTTGTTTTCTAGAGGTTGTTATTTTTTAAAAGTCCTTAAAATCCCTAAATCCCCAAAATTTCTTACAACACCCTTCTGGCTCTCTATAAAATTGGAACCAAATTTGTATTTCATTAAATGTCTATCAGTCAAGATCAAAGGTAACCCCGAGTTTACTCTCACAACATGGATCTAAAATGGAAACACAAGGATGATAATTTTCTTACATGTGCATTGTGAAAATTTATTTCAAATCATCCTTTGAGCCTTCTAACACTTGATGAACATTTGTTTTTCTAAAACGCAAAGTTTTGCCTGCTTTTATTTTCCATAGGCAGAAAATTAATCTTTGCTTTAATGAAAGTCCATCAAGCTGAATTAAATTCCAAATGGATAGCTTGATGCTTCCCTTTAAAATCACTTATTTTATGGGGTGGAGGAGATCGCTAGGCCTCTGTCCCTCTGAGTTCTTCCTGGGTGTTCTTCAGCTCCCTAAACTACAACATCCCCAAAAACAAAGTTAGGGAAATTTTCCCTAAAACCTGTTTCTCCAATTGTTCTCTTTGATTGAATGTCATCACAATGTACCCAGTTTAGCTACTTCAGAGTAATTCTTGATTATTGCTCTCTATGATCCAGGATGCTGAATTGCTCCTCTAGTGTAACTGATTCTGTGTTCAAAAGAACTTTTGAAATTGTAGCCTTTTGGGGGCATTCTTACTACCACTCTCTTGGTTCATATGCCATCGACTCTAGCAATACCCTCCAAACTCATCTTTCTGCCTACAATCTCTCCACATTTTATCCCTCATAAATCACAGAACTGGTAACAGAGTAAAACTACATCAAAACCTTTGCTGGACACCTAAAAACACTGCTGTTTATAAGCAAAAGCTTCTCAGGGCACCCAATCTTCTTCATCTGCACCCAACTTTGCACACTCTCATCTGCTATTCTCTCTCACACACACTCTCATCCAATCACACAGAAGTATGTATCACCCCTGAACACCATATGCTATTTTATAATTTCCTTTCTTCAGCAATGTGCTTGATTCTCTAATTTTAAATTGTGATTCTAAATCTCAGTTGGTGGACTAGTATTCAACCTTCAACATCGAAATCTAGGCTACCCCCTTGCAAAAGCTCTTTCCATCTTACCCAAAAGAAGTCCCATTCTTTGCAAGTCACTCACAGCACATCGTCCCTATTTCCACTGTAACATTTTTTCATAGTGGAATACTCTTAACTGTTTCTGTGCCTAATTCTCCGAAGAGACTCTGAGCTGCTTAAATGAAGGGTCTTTGTCTTATTCAGTTTTTTTTTCTTGGCACTCAAACTATATCTGTCACTTGATATTTGACATATGTTTGCTGAATGAATGAATGAGTGAATGGCTGCAATAATTATTGGGTTGCTTTTCTTCACCAATTAGTTCTTTGAAAACAGCAGTTATAGAATTAACACAGTGACAATGCTGCTTAGTCTGATAACATGACATGCTGTGTTAATATCATCTTACAGTAACCACTTTGCATTTGATTTTTACATCTTCTATTGTCTTATGTAAATATACAAGGAGGCTTTTTCAACAAAACATTCAAAATTAGAAGTTTTTAATATACATATCTTTCTGTCTATAAATTGAATATTAAAATTTTGTCCCATGACTTGATCTGTTTTCTATTAAACTATAGGTCGCCTTTGAAAAACCTAGGGGAGCATTTTATAAAAATTATAGTCTTAGCTACCCATATTTTAATACTAATACTTATTGAGGCCAGATCCTTGCTACCTAAAACAACATTTCTCCTTCTGGTTTCTCATTTATATAATATACTTACATTTCCACTAGATTACTCATATTTATTACAGATGATCATACATGGTTTGTGACCAGAATGTGCCCTTCCTGGTTGTTAAATACAGTAATGCAGGGCCTTTCTTTGGGTGTAACCTAATTAATTAAATCTTACTCAGTGACTTGTTTGCGATTATTTTCATAACTGCTATTTCATACAATCCTGACCCATTTGCCTTTTAAATAGCTTTTTGTACTGTGTTGATGTCTCCATTTTCTCCACATAATAAGATATTGATAAAATATAAGATTAAGAAGAGAAATAGCCATATTAATGAATGTTTTCATAAAGCATTAATTATAAGTTTGCTTAAAGTAACATCAATCCTTTCTTTGGAGGCTAAGAAGTTTACTACTATAAGCCTCAATTCGTTTTCACTTTTTTATTCTTATTAGCATGACTTAAAAATAAAAATAAATAAAAAATCACTATTTGACTGTTTTATTATTCATATTAATCCTTTCCTGAGTAAAGAAAATTAAGAATAGGCTTGTTATTCATCTCAACCCAAATTCTATGGATGAAGGTAGGAGTAGGGAGATAAAATATTTTTTTAAGAAATAGGAAAATTATCATTGAAATGTAGGATCACAGTGACCTTAAAGGATAAAAAAGAACAACAAGGATGTTATAGAATTTAGAGCACTGGTAAATTTCATTTTGAATGCTCATCAAATTAAAGACTATGCTTGTGTCGATAAGAAGGTATTTGCTTATATCCTAGAAAATGGCATGTCCAGCAACTTTTCATAAACCCAAGAAATGCTAATCAAAAATGTAGTGCCCAGCCGGTGTGGCTCAGTGGTTGAGCGTGGACCCATGCACCAAGAGGTCGCTGGTTCGATTCCCGGTCAGGACACATGCCCATGTTGTGGACCAAATCCCCAGTCTGGGGACATGCTGGAGGCAACCAATCGATGTTCTCTCTCATCGGTGTTTCTATCTCTCTCTCCCTCTCCTTTACTTTTTCTCTAAAAATCAATAAAGGAAAAACATTTTTTTAAAAATGTAGTGAGTTAGTATTCTTCATTATTTATTTTCTGTTTATATTCTCTCTTTTTATAAAAATAATATGAAGCATCCCATTTTAAAAGACACAAATCTAGCCTGGTCGGTGTGGCTCAGTGGTTGCGCATCGACCCATGCACTAAGAGGTCGCATTCCCAATCAGGGCACATGCCTGGGTTGTGTGCCAAATCCCCAGTGGGGGGCATGCAGGAGGCAACCAATAGATGTCCTCTCTCATAGATGTTTCTATCTCTCTCTCCCTCGCTCTCAAAAATCAATAAAGAAAAAAAAAAGACAAATAAACTCTTTGCTCAGCATTGGAAGCACTAAAGTAGAAACTATTTACTTTGATCATTGGTAATTTTAAAAAGGTATTTAACATGTATTCTCTTTCTGGGTGTGTACAAACTATAGTTCAGAGACACCTAATAGCCTTAGTTTGTAAGAAAAAAAATTCTTTTCAGAATATTTCCAACTAATACATGTAGAGAAAATGATATAATTAGGAAATTCCCATCTGGCAACCTCTGTTGAAAAAAACTGAAGAAGGTAACAATCATTAATAGATGACAAAGCATTGGGTGAAAAGGTTAATGAACTTCACAATGGGAGAGTGATATTGATAAAACCTGCACCAGTGATCAATCTCAACATCACTAACATTATGATGCCCAGACATGTGTGCCTTTCGACTTATGCTACATAAAGTACATAGCACTACCTATGAAATATCCATGCTAAAGAAATAGAATCCAAATGTAATGCAGCCTTTCCATTTTTTAGTTCATATAAAATCTGAAGAATAAAGAAACCATAATTTTATACACTAAAAGGAAATAATTCAACAAAGCAAATGACTTAATTTTTAATGATTTTGGGGAATTAAAATGAAAATAAGGGAACCATTATAGGTTAAAGGCTATTTAAAAGTAAAAACAAGCCCGGCTGGTGTGGCTCACTGGTTGAGCATCCACCCATGCACCCAGGTTGCTGGTTAGATTCCCGGTCAGGGCACATGCCCAGGTTGTGAGCCAAATCCCCAGTGGGGGGCATGCAGGAGGCAGGCGGCCAATCAATCTTCTCTCTCATTGAAATTTCTATCTCTCCCTCTCCCTTCCTCTCTAAAATCAATAAAGAAAAAAGATATATTAAAAAAAAAAGTAAAAACAAAACCAAAGAAACAAAAAGGTAAGATGTATACCTTAATGGGATCCATATTTAAACAAACCAACTAACTGTAAAATGACATTTTGAAACAATAAGGGACAGTTGGATATAAATAAGTATTGGATAATAGTAAAGATTGATAACTTTCTTGGCAATTATGTAGAAAATATTTCATTTGTAGACTTACATGCCTCGGTATTATAAGGTAGATTTGTGTGATATTATAGCTTTAAAATACTATGGCATTTATTGAGAGTCAGCACAAGGAAACAACAACAAAAAGAATTACTAAGAATAGGAAACAAATACAACGAGAACAAATCAATCCAAATTTAGTTTTTTTCAAGACAGATAAAATTGACAAAATTCTGGAAAGGCTTCTCAAGGGAAAAAAAGAAGATCTGAACATCACTCCGCATAACTCTAGGCACTGCATTGATATTCTATTCTATATAAATGATGTATTCTAGAATTCTGATCTGGATCAGAGATTCTGATTTACATAGAATAGTAACAATGTTAATGGTGTCCTTTAAAGTCATGCAAAAGGTAAGTATGCAAAAATGTACAAATAAACAATTTAGGAATGCAAAGGGAAACATAACTATAGATATAGCAGAAAATCTAAAAAAAGATAATGAGATATTACTTTGCAAAGCTTTTCCCCAATAAATTTGAAAATCTTAAAGAAATGGACAAATTCCTTAGAAATCATAACTTATTAAATTTGGCTCAAAAAGAAATAGAAAGCCTGAGTAATCTTATAACTATTAAAGACAGAGAATAAAATATTTAAATATGCTTATGAGGGAAACACTAGGCTCAGATAGTTTTGCAGGTGAGTTCTATCACTCAGCAAGAGGTGGAACATTTCAAACTCAAAGAAACTCTTTTACAGAATAAGGAAAAGAGATATACTCAGCAACTCAGTTTTTACACTGATACTAAAATTAGGCAATTTCACTGTAATCATAGATACAAAAACCCTTATCAAAATCTGATCATGCTGAATCTAGCTATACATATGTCTGTATTGTAATATATATATTCATAATGACTAAGTTGACTTCATTTCAGAAATGGAAATTAGGTTTAATATTAGAAAATGTATTAAGGTAATTCAACCAATTAATATTAAGATACATTTACACTTCATGACATTTTAGTGATGATAAATTATTATGTAAAACATCTTACAGAGTGACAGCTGATAAAACTCAATAAACACTATTTTCCTTCTCACTTCTAAAATGCTAATGAACCAGTGTACCATTTTCTTTGGTTATATAAAACTAACTTACTAAGAAAGAAAATGTATTAGAAAGATATGGGAAAGCTCATCGGATTAAAAACCCTGACATTGAAAGGGTAGCTGCAGCTGGAATGGTTAAACTCCAACTGAATTTAGATCCTCTATCTGCCTCCCATGAAAGAGAAGCATCTGGAAGAATGGGCCGGCTATGTCCTCTGTGGTTCCTTCAGCTTCTGGGGTATGGGGTCTATCTCTTGATTTACTGGCACATCAATATTGCCTTCACTGGGAGAGAAGCGGTTCCTCAGAAGAAAATGGAGTGCAAGCAGGAGGGAAAAAAAATGAATGGTGGGCAGAATCAAGACAAAAAATATGCACTCTAATGTGTTCAGCTAGAAGCGGTTCTGATAGGGAGCGAACAGACGGCTCTCACACCTCAGCATTCCTGTAATAGTGCTTGAACCCTCCCTAATCAAGCTCTTTTTCACTATATAGATTCCTATACAGGTGTCGGTCTCCCACCTCAGACTGGTCCTTTCTCAGCCCCAGCAAACCACCAGACAGCTCTCATCAAGCTCCTCTTACAGAGGATCAAGGAGGGATCGGGCCAGGATCTGTTGAAGTAAACACTTTTACAGCTGCCTCTCTAATTCTGTTACAGAACATAATCTTTCTTTATTGCTGATGAGAAAATGACCCCAATTGTGTCCTCACTTTAAAATTGGACTGAAGCAAAAGTAATCGAGAAGCTCCTTTCAAATAAGACATTAAATGATAAAGTATTATAAACTTTTTTGATCTTCCTTTACTCACTCAAGGTAGAGCTTGGTTATCTAGAGTAGGCCCTGCACCTGCCTATAGGTGAGAGAATTCATCCTACAGATTTTGTCTTTGCCAAGGGTATTTAAAAACCAATCTGGCACACATTTACAGAAACATCAGTGCCCTAAGTCATATATCACCTGAAAGAAGTCTAATGGCTTTAAATACACACACACACACACACACACACACACACACACACACACACACAATCCATAGCCTCTCTCTTACCACTGACTCTTTATGACTGATAATACATACTGTGACTGCACCTCCTAAGTACTTCCTGTGTCTAGATGCTAATCACTGCCTGAGTTCTATGCCATGGGACACTAGGACTATAGCATCTTTTTTTATAGCACCTTTTTTGTTTCCCTGCCTCGTATCTTATCTTCCCCCATCTGTCCTCCATATTTCTGCCGGGATAACATTCACAAAGTGGACCTCTGAGCATGGTGCTTCCTGCCTGGTACTTACCCATTTTCCCCTTTACTTTAAAAAAAAAATCTTTATTGTTGAGAGTATTACAGATGTCTCCCCTTTTTCCCCCCATTGCCCCCCTCCTCCTGGCTCCCATTCCTCCCCAGGCCTTCACAGCCCTTTAGTTTGTGCCCATGGGTAATGCATACATGTATGTGAATTCTTTGATTAATCTCTTCCTGTCCCCCCTTCCCTCTGATGTGCCTCAGTCTGTTCCATGTTTCCATGCCTCTGTTTCTATTTTATTCATCAGTTTATTTTGTTCATTAGTACACCTTAATTTACAAAACAAGGCCTTTTCTGATCTGACCTTGACCAACCTGTCCAATCTTCCCTCACTCACCTACACTTCAGAAAAGCTATTCTCTCATCTTGGTTTGTTTCCCCATTTTTTTTATCTACATGGAAAACATTACATCTCATAACAATGTCCACTTCCCCTGAGAAGCCTTCCCTGACTCTCCAGATAGTTTAACTCTTAGAGACTTTAGCTAAGAGAGGCCCTAATAATTCCTGCCTCCTGGTGTCCATGCCTTTCTGTAATACCCTCCCTTTGAGTTCAGGCAGATCCAATGGGGAGGGGGTGGAAAGGAAGAGGAAAGAGGGAGAGAGAGGGCAAGGGGGAGAGGAGGGGAGGGGGGGAGAGAGAGAGAGAGAGAGAGAGAGAGAGAGAGAGAGAGAGAGAGAGAGAGAGAGAGAGAGATTGGTTCTCATGCTCCTTGAAGAAGCCAACAGCCATGTTATAAACTGCCTATGGAGAAGGCTACATGGCAGGAAGCTGTGGGTGGCCTGTAATGTCTGAAGTGACCCTCAATCAACAGCCAATAAGAAATTGGGGCCCCCAGTCATACAACCACAAGAAAATAAAATTTTCCCACAACCCGAGAAATCTTTCCTCAGTTGAGCCTCTGATGAGACTACAGCCCTAAAGGACACCTGGATTGCAGCCAATGAGACCCTAAAGCAAAGAATCCTGCTAAGCTGTGCTTGGGCTCTTTACCAACGGCAACTATAAGGCAATAAAGACGTATTATTTTAAGCTACTAAATTAGTGGTAATTGATTACACAGCACAGGTAATCAATACATTAGCAATCCAAGATACTTTTCATGGGGGTTCTACTGCATCAAGCAACTTAGATTATTATCCACGGATAAATTGTTTCCCAATAGATTTTTAAAAAGTAAGAGCACTTACTATGTCTTTTTATTTCTGCATCTCTAGCATGTAGCTTAGGATGTACTAGATGACTCTTAGTTGCAATAAACAAAACAACAAAAGCAAATGTGGAAACCTGGAAGAACTTTAGATAAGCTGTTGTCACTGGGAATATGGTTCCCTTACAATGTAATAATCTATAAGCACGCATCTTAAAAAATGGAATATGGGAAAATTAAGCAGGGCTATTTTTTATTAAGTACCCATTGTGTACTTGGTGCTGACCGAATAGATTTGGAAAATGCAGTTGAAAGAAGATCCTTTATAAATTTGTGGGTCGTTTATATGGAAAAATATGAGCTGTATGCAAGCAGCATTGGATGAATTTGTATCTCTTTGGACAAATGTTGTCAAAGGTGGTTAGGACTGTCAACTTTGCAAAATGTAACAAGCTGCTCTAGAGATGGTAAGCTGAGACGGCAGACCTTCCTGTTAGAAAGGTAAGAAAAGGGGTTCTAGTATTGGATTACATGATCTCTACAATCCCTTCCAGTCTAAGATTCCATGACACTTAAAATTGCAGTGTGGAAATTAGTTTGTGGCAGGCTAAAAAGAATTACAGCCAATGATGGTATATCTCTCTATATTTTTTAAATATTGTAAAACTAAGTCCTAAATATATTTTCACGAACCCTGGATAATCCCTTGAAATAAAATGTCTGTCCATAAAACGTAATACACATAGCCCCAGTGAAAGTTTTAAGGGATTGGGGATCGATTTTGAGTTCTGTATGTCCTGCAAGGACTCCAGAAGCCACAAGGTGGCAGAATGCTGGCACAGAGTTTCTAATTCTTATGACTTCAAAACAGGAATTTGTTATACGTTCAAAGGCAGCTTTAATTAAGACTTTGGATTCTTCCATCTGTTCCAGTGTGCCAGGTGCAGGGATTAGGTGGAGGAACTGAAATGTATATTTGGAGGCTCTTGGAAAGGGAAATGGCAGGATATAAAATTTTGTATATTTAAAGAAAAACTATTCATGGATACAACTCCCAATTTGCATGTAACCTTAAAATTACCATAACCCATCCTGATCATTGCCTTCCCCAATCATTCCTGCAGCATTCATCCTCCCACACAGAAACTGGTGCCAATTCACAAATACACAACACCCATTTAGATCCCTAAGTCACCTAAAAAACAAATATTATTGGACCTTTTAATAGGGTTCTAAAGTCAAAGATGCACACGCTTGTGCTTATTCCCCCACATTGCCACAGGCCACAGCCACGAATGAATATTATTTCAGCGCTACAAACAAGCATGTAGGCTTTTTCTCATTCTTCAAGCTCACGCCTTAGAAATCTCTGTTATGTGACACACTTCCATTGAACTTGTTTCTCTTCTGAAAAATGGAGTTTTCTCCAGGGTTCATGAACTCTTTGATAGTATCTGAATGGGAGCGTTCTGAAAGTTCCTTCTTTCTACAGATATTTAGAGGGCTGTCACATCAGTCAACCAAAGTACACAGAAGGTATGTGGCACCTTTTGGGGGAACCAGCAGACTAAGGGAAAGGGACTCCGCTGGAGTAAGCATTGTATCTCCAAGGCCTGGCACATAATAGACACTCAAATAATGTTGATTAAACAGTAAACTTATATGTATACTTATCAAACTGCAAGAATTGTGTAGCTTGAGTTCATGGGGAGCCCACAATCATGACCTGCAAATAGTAGTTGCTCAGTCAATGTGGTCAAATTAACAACAAACAGACCTATATACCCCCATACATTTGTGTTTTCTATTAAGGAAGTTGCTATAAAAGCTCAATCATTCATATTGCATTTATTTATTTTTATTGAGCAACCCATGTGTTTGCCTCTGTGAGTAATTCCCAAGAAATTCAATGCCTACCCCCAAAGAGTTCATTGTGGCAGAGATAAAACAGAGGAAATAATAAGCAATCAAATCGGAGCAGCATATTGCTTTAACTAATTTAGGGGTTATTTTAAATTTATTTTTATTTTTTACAGTAATGCATGCAAATGCATGTATGTGTATTTCCATACAAACTGTCAGAAAACCTAGAATCTCCCATCCTAACCCATTCTTTTTATCTCCTGACACTCTTCTAGGAATTGAAACTGTTTCCACTTTAATTTGTTTTATCTATGTTATTTCTGGTCTACTATAGAATATGAATATACCTCTAATTTTTGATTTTTTAATTTTAATATCTAGTGATTTCCTCATATGAAACACAAGGATTTAAGCTACTTACATTCACCTCCTACTCTCATTTCCCCTTTAGATGTTTGATATTTGTAATATTATTTCCCTCCTTCTATCAGTTATCTCTGTAACTGCACATAATTTCTTACAAATCCATTTACTATTTCACCACTTTTCAATAGGCTCTCTCAACTCCATGCCTCGTAAGACGTCAATATCAGCCACTATTCTTCCTTTAGTATCCTCTCTTCTGTGAGCTAAACTTTTGTTTCTACATTTTCAAGATTGTTGATATTCATATTTTGTCATACAGCCATAACGATGCCTTCTATTTTTGTAACAGGTTATCTCTAAAAGTTGAAAATTGATAAGTGGCTTTTATATTAAAATTATTCTGTAAATAACTGTTCAGTGCCAAGCCAGGTAATATTACCTGGTTTGATAATATGTATTTTTCTCTACAGATCCCACATCATGATCACTCAAGAGAGAATGTTCCTCATATTAGGTCAAATAAGTTTTTCCCTTCACAAATCATGCATTTAAAAATGCATCAAGTCTGGCTGGTGTGGCTCAGTGGTTGAGCGTTGACCCATGCACCAAGAGGTCACTGGTTCGATTCCCGGTCAGGACACATGCCCAGGTTGTGGGCCCCATCCCCAGTAGGGGGCATGCAGGAAGCGGCCAATCAATGTCCTCTATCATCGATGTTTCTATCTCTCTCTCCCTTTCCTTTCCTCTCTCTCTAAAATCAATAAAGGAAAAAAATGCATCAAAATATGTTTCCTATTTCTACTGTGTTGTTTAGTTTACCTTATAGTTTGCCTATAAAATGTAGTTCTTTCCCAGGTCCCCACCCCAGAGTTTCTAATTGCCTTTGTCTCTTTCTTACACTATTTGTCTTTATCATATTTTCAGTTATTTATAGACTCTTGATTATATAATTTATTCTATCATGTCACTGTTCCTTTAAGGTACTCCCAGAAGCACCTAATTTTTTTTCTTTTAACCTAAACTGCTCGCCAGGCCATTTGTATATCTGCCATTTGGGGACCTCCCACCACTAACTCTTCCTTGCTCTTCTGAGTTGACTGCACTGTTTCCTACATCTGTGGCTTCCTCTAGCTGTGTTTATCCCTCGCTGGGTACAGTATTCCACAACATTTCAAATGCACGAGTACCTGTGATGCAAATTTTCCAAGTGCTCATAGAGTCAGAACTATCTTTAATCTATTCTCATACTTGAATGGTATTTTGGCTAAGTATAGAATTCTAGGTTAAGAAAGTTTCCTTCAGAATTGTGAATGCATTGTTCTATCAACTTCTACAGAGTGGAGCTCATTCACTATTAGGAGAATTAACAACAGCCCCTTCTTTTAAAAGGTAATTTTTATTTCTGACATTTGATCAACCTATGGTGGTTACATGTCTCTGAAAATCTAGACATTGCCCAGCCAGTGTGTCTCAGTGGTTGAGCCACATGCACCAAGAGGTCTCAGGTTCAATTCCCGGTCAGGACACATGCCCAGGTTGTGGGCTCAATCCCCAGTGGGGGACATGTAGGAGGCAGCCAATCGATGTTCTCTTTCATTGATGTTTCTCTCTCTCCCTTTTTCTCACTCTAAAAAAAAATTAATAAAGAAAAAATATCTAGACACTAATATTGAACATTAGCATTATTAATTGGAATGGTACAGGGCATGGGGGAGGGTGACCTAATTATGGTTAAGCTCAATTGACTCTTTAGACCACCAGAGCAGATTTGTCTAGTTACTACTTCATATCTGCAAATAGAAAGAGAATTGGGAAATCATAAATGGACCTTCACCAGTTTATTTAAATTTAAGTTAGTTAGCATCAAGAAAACCAATCACTTTGCTCAAATTGATTAGCTTCG
Organism: Tadarida brasiliensis; assembly: GCA_030848825.1. Lineage (NCBI taxonomy): Eukaryota > Metazoa > Chordata > Mammalia > Chiroptera > Molossidae > Tadarida > Tadarida brasiliensis. The sequence continues at coordinate 58,245,257 of CM061268.1, forward strand.
GGAATTAATAAATTCCTTAAAACAATATGCTTTCTAATATAAGTACAGACAAGGTCCAGATAGAGCTCTCATTTGTGAAGAAAAGGGAAGATGGATAGAGGAACGGAAACACTCTTTTTAAACTGGAGTGACTTTGAAGGAAAATATACTATATAGAATATAAAGCAACCAAATCACCTATAATTAAAACTAAAAATTTTACAAAACATCAGATATTACATTTAATCTGATAGAGAAAAATATAATTACAAGGAAATGGTTGTATGTAGGGCAATCACTAGTACATACAATTTGTTTTTAAGAACTTGGCACTACATTCCCTTTCATTTAAAATAAATACTATGGCCTGGCCAGTGTGTCTTAGTGGTTGAGCATTAACTCATGCACAAGAGGTCGCCTGTTCGATTCCTGCAGAGCACATGCCCAGGTTGTGGGCCCGATATCCAGTAGGGAGCGTGGAGGAGGCAGCCAATCGATGTTCTCTCTCATCGATGTTTCTATCTCTCTCTCTTCCTTCCTCTCTCTTTAAAAATTAATAAAGAAAAAAAAATAAAATAAAATAAATATGTTATTGCAAGTTTACGTTAACAAAAACAAATTATGAGTTATTTTGTGAGCCTCTATTGTACACCAGTGTACTTAAAATGTTCACATACTGTCTTTAATGGAACCTCATAACAAGTTTGTAGACTGCAAAATAACCTTTATTGTACAAATACAATAACTAGGCTTGGCTCAGAAAATCTAAGAAATGTGCAAGTCACACAGGTAGTAAATAAGAGTTAGGACCCTAAACCATCTTGATGTTTCATGCTTTTTGCACTTACCATACTGCCTTTAACTTAATTCCATCCCATATGAATACTCAAAGGTTTGCTAAAATATATTTCTATAATGAAACCTCAAATTTCTAGTTCTTTGTAAGGAAGCCAAATCACTATAAATATCTGATTAAAATTATCCTAACATCTTTATCATTTCAAATACTATTATCTCCAATGCAACTTGAGAATTGGTGGCTTTGCTAGATAAAAAGGAAAGTAGTAGTAATAAACTCATTAATTTAAGAAAAAGCAACATGCATTGAATACTTACTATATGACATGCACGGCTCTAATCACACACATTTACTGACTCATTTAATCCTCCCAATTGTCTTATGAAGCAGGTGTTTTTGCTGTCTCTGTCTTATAGCTGTAATTTCTTTGGATTTCTTATATCAAGGTGATTACATTGCACAGTCCATCAATTATATTATTTAGGTAACTAATCTCACAGAAACACGATTAAATGGAACAAATATATCCAGATAATAATTTCATTTATCAAGATTAAGTGGAATAAAATTGACTAAGCAACAATCAACTTTTAAGACTGAAAAATATCAAACCAAACATCCCGGTCAGCTATGATATAGAGAAGTTAGATGGTCTTAAGTAACATAATACAAGCAATCACTAGTTAGGTAAGAACTTAGTACATTATATATCAGCAAATATATAGTTTTATTTTGTTCTCTTTAAGATTATAATATTAGGTCTGTTATTGTTGAAGTTGTTGCATTGTAAGTTTAGATACTGAATATGATTTAAATAAGTTTAATGAAGAAATCTGATAGGTCTAATATGGTATCAATTTAACATTATAAATGCTAGCTCTAGTATAGATTTTTAAATGCTTAATTATTTAAATAATATGAACATGCTATCAAAAACATAGGAAAAAAGCATAAAAGCAAAACAAAACATGTTATCAATGATCACATCACTACTACTTTCTGGAATTTCCTTCACAGTTAGAAGCTGTTGTAATAATGGCATTCCTGCTTCTGGATAATTAATCTCTTTCTTGACTATTTTTTTATTTGCATTTTTTCTTGTCACTTATTTTTTTTTTCTAACACACACATGTACACAGACATTTTGAGTCTGGAATGTTTTCTATTCCCTTTTTTTTTAAGTTAAGAATTCAACCAAATTAAAACATATACAGGCTTAATACAAGGTGATTTTTCCATTTGACTTAGACATATCAATTTCTATAGACTCTTATTTTTAAGTATTGTTGGCATTTAGGATAATTAATTTCTGAAGATAAGGAAGGTTACACATGAAAATCAGTAAGTCAGCTTTTTGAAAGTGTAGTGCTTATTTTCTTAAGCTCTAAACTTTGCTAGGTATTTTTTTTAAATGAATCATTTTGCTATGTTAATTATGAACCTAATGAACATCTTTGCCTACAAATCTCCATGAACTTGCAAAGCATTTTACATAAGAATAATATAGGAAAGTTTCCAAACACAGAATTATGTTTTTGAGTAAGCATCACCAGTATGTGCATCAAAAGTAAAATTACCAGAACCATAATTAAAATCTCATTAGAAGCATCTTAATCCTGACAATACTTCAGAATAACTTTCAATCCATCCAAAAATTGAAGAGTTTCCTCCTTAGTCTAAAATTTATTGTCAACATAAAATCAAGCGTATTTTTAGAAAAGTGCATTTTCTGTATTCATTCAATATGAAAAACATCAAAATATTGAGAAGTATGCATAATATAGGAAATATACATATTATTTGCAAATTTCTATGTAAGTTTTGACTTTAACAGATTCTGACCTGGTATGAAGCCATAACTTTGTATTTATTTTTAGATTGTTTAGATATTTATTTTATTTTTTTCTTTATTGATTTTTTTAGAGAGAGAGAAAGGGAAAGGGAGAGAGAGGTAGAAACATCAATGAGAGAGAAAATCGATTGGCCGCCTCCTGCATGCCCCCTACTGGGGACTGGGCCCACAACCTGAGCATGTGCCCTGACCAGGAATCAAACCGGCGACCTCTTGGTGCATGTCAACCACTGAGCCACACTGGCCAGGCAGATTGTTTAGATATTTAAAGCAGTACATAAAATCCTATTTCTTGAGATATTTATCATTTACATCAAAAGTATAAAAATTTCAACAAAAAAGTGGACAGCCACATACAAGAGAATGAAATTAGATCATTGTCTTACACAATACACAAAAATAACTGAAAATGGATGAAATACTTGAATGTAAGACCTGCGACCATAAAATATATAGAAGAAAACAGGCACTAAGCTTCTATCTTAATAATGTTTTTTGTTAATTTGATTCCAAAGGCAAGGGAAACAAATACAAAAATAAACAAATAGGACAATATTACTAAAACACTTCTGCACAGCATAGGAAACCACCAGCAAAACCAAAAGGCAACCAACCTAATGGGAGAAGATATTTGCAAATTACATTTCAGATAAGGGATTAATATTTAAAATATATAAAGAATTCATACAAATCAATATAAAAAAAACACACATGCAACCTGATTAAACAATGAAGAGTAGACCTGAATAGACATTTTCCCAAGGAAGACACACAGGTGGCCAACAGGCATATAAAAAGATGTTCAAAATCACTAATTATTAGCAAAATGCAAAACAAAACCACAATGAGATATTTCCTCTTAACTGTTAGAATAGCTGTTATAAAAAGGACAATAAATAACAAGTGTTTGTCAGGATATGGAGAAAAGGTCGCCCTCATACACTGTTGGAGAATTTGTAAACTGCTGCAGCCGCTATGGAAAAGAGTATAGAGGTTCCTCAAAAAATTAAGAATAGCACTACCACATGATCCAGCAATTCCTCTTCTGGGTATTTATCCAAAGAATATAAAAACACTAATTCAAAAAGATATATTCACCCCTGTGTCCATTGTGGCATTATTTACAGCAGCCAAGATATGGAAACAGCCTAAGCGCCCATTGACAGAAAATGGATAAAGAACATGTGATATACACACACATACACAGGAATAGTACTCAGTCATAAAAAAGATAAAATATTGCTATTTGTGACAACAAGGATGGACTTCGAGGGTATCATGCTAAGTGAAACAAGTCAGGTGGAAAAGGACAAAAACCATCTGATTTTACTCATGTATAAAATATAAAACAGCAAAAATGAATGAACAAACAAAACATAAACACACTCATAGCTACAGACAACAAATTGATGGTTACCAGAGGGGAAGAAGGTGGGGTAAGAGCAAAATGGGCAAAGGGGTCAAATGTATGGTGATGGATGGAAACTATAATTTTGGTGGTGAGCACACTACAGCATATATAGATAATGAATTATAATGTTGTATACCTGAAACCTATATGATATTATTACCAGTGTTACCTAAATTTATAATATCAACAAATAAATTGGCTAGAGAGAAAAAATACTCCAACCTCCACCCTCTAACACCCCCTGCCCAACACACACACACACACACACACACACCACCACCACCACCACCACCATAAGAAAATAAATAGCCAGATATGGGTCAATGTTTTGCTTTATTGATTAGCCACATGGACAAATAACTTGTCTATGATATGGCAGGCTCTCTACTAGGTGTGGTGGGACATTCAAAATATAAATATAAGACCCTATTCCTATCCCAAGAAGTCCACAAGTGCCATGTAGATCAAATGTCAGAATTACATTTATGTGCCAGATTATTTTATATCTACAATGTTCCTTTGCCCTGCCTACACTTCAAGCATCTTTCCATTGTTTATTTTAACTTACTCATAAGACCAAAGGATCTGTATTACCTAAAAGCAAACCAAGCTATAGTCATACTTCTTCAGGGTCTGTTTTTCTACTGATGAAGCCACAGCACAGTAAGAACGGCTGGCTGATGATGTGACTGGAGCCTGGCCACTGTCCCCAAGACAAAGCCCAGGTGCACACTCTCTGAAGCCAATTCCAGGGTACTCATCTTCAGTGCTGAGGTGCTCTCTTCTTCTCTCCCAGCACAAATGTCTCATTTGTTTCTTGAGTTGCCGGGAACTCAAGGGGGAGTTGTCCTTTAGCAATCCCTTACTGCTATGAGTAGAACCAGGGGAAAAATTTTTTGAGTTTCAATTTCCCAAATTCACCTGAAATATTTTGGACCTTTTATGTTATCTTCCTTCACCATTCAGCTCTTTCAGGTAAGAAAGGGTGAAACACAGATTTGTAATTTACACACATTTTATGGCATATATGTCTGTATTTTATTCCATCATAGAGATTTAGAACCCAGATGCTCCTAACTCCTATCTCTCAACCAGAAACAACTGTGAATCAGAAAAAGTTGACTTTCACACCCTACTTTCTACCTATTGGTCCACCCATGTTACACTTTCCTTTCCTGCCGTGGTCAAACACCATAATAAATGCAACCATGCCCTGGGTCCAAATAGTGGGAAACAGTCTGGCTGGTGTGGCTCAGTGGTTGAGCGTTGACCCATGCACCAAGAGGTCACCAGTTCGATTCCTGGTCAGGGCACATGCCCAGGTTGTGGGGGGCAAGGAGGAGGCAGCCAACTGATGTTTTCTCTCATCGATGTTTCTATCTCTCTCTCCCTCTCACTTCCTCTCTCTCAAAAAAAAATCAATAATGGAAAAATTTTTTATATCAAATAGTGGAAAACAGCTTATCTGACAAACATATACTCAATTTATCCTACAGAGATACAGAATCCCAATACTAACACGGCCCGGGAGAGAAGTACCATAAATGTAGTTTGGATGGCCATGTCATTAATTACTAAGAGGCCACAGATCCTATTGTGTGAACTAAACTAAATATTTAAAAACCATCAATACCAAAGCACCATCCAAACAAGAAGAATCTCTTTCATCTCTCGCAATTTTCCAAGTTGCTGGCAGGGGGGGAAACTAAAAGTGGGGTCTAATAACAGAATACCTCTCAGCTGTTCTCGGTTTGCTCTGTGTGCACATGCATGTGTGTATGTGTGTGTGTGTGTGTGTGTGTGTGTGTGTGTGTGTGGCTTAGGGAGGGAGGATGAGTCGGAGGGCTATTTCCTAGGTCTGTAATGGGAAGGAAGGTGGCTATTTCTCTTTACTTTATAGCTAATTTACTTAAATATAAAATATATACTTTATAATTATTTCAGTACCCTGTGTTTTCAGAAATGTCAAGGTTTAAAAGAACCCATCCCTGTCTACTAGAAAAAGCAGAAAAGGAAAGAAAATCTCACCACAGAGGAGTATGTGATGTGAGATAAAGGAAAGAAGAAAAGTATTTTTAAAAAAAATGGATGTCAGGGATTGGGAATAGAAATATGAAGAAATGGTTTGTTTCTGTTATTGTAGACATTATTATAATCATAATAAATAAAGTCATTCTTGCTTCTGCTTAAATGTGTACCCCTCTTTCTACTGACTACATCACAACTCCCGGATGCCACTCAGACTGTCAAGGAGTCCACTTTTCTCTTTTAAATATTTAGAGTTTGTCTGCATCTAAAGGATGGGCTTTAATTCCCATGGCTTTCACATAGACTAGGTTGTTGCTTCTAAAAGCCTTTGGGGAAGAATATATTCGCTCCTTATTTGCATTTTATTGTCCACAGAGTATTAGGGAGCACTATGGGTGTCTCTACAGTTAATGTTGCTGGGAGGATTAATGTGCTAAGAACCTGCTAATACATTTGAGGTTTCCACAGCAAAGCACAACACAAACAGTATTTCACTGGATACTATTTCCTTGTGTCACCTAAAGTTTGTAACCTGTTTAAACATTAAATGAGGTTTCAGGACTGCAGTACTTTGCACAGCTTTGTGAAGCATAAACAAAGGTGAAAGTACTAGCAAGCAAGAGAAAGGGAGGGAAAAGCAGGAGACTGATTTTTTTTTATTTTATTATTATTCCTGTTCTTCAATTGAACCTCCACAAAAAAAAAAAAAAAAAGAAATCTATCCCAAATCAATAAGAAAATGCTGAAGTTCAGGTTTTTGTACATAGAATATAGATTAAAAAAAAATACATTACATGTATGATATGTATTGTTTAATATTCATCAAATCCTTAATATTTTTTTGGTCTTTAATAATGAGTTTTTTTCGCACTGGAACAAAATTTAAAGAAATTTAGAGTTGATTTATATTCATAGCCCTTACAGTTTCAGCATGACAACATTGTGTTTTCATTATTTTATCTCTTCTAAGTTTCCAAGACAACTGGATTTATCCTCCGGAATAATTTCACACATTTTCTTTAGTTAAATCAACGTGAAAAATAACCAACATCTTTAAATACTTGTCTCTCTCTTGAATCGATAAACATCTCGTCTTTGTCAACAGAAATGAAATTCTACTTCAGATCTGCATCTAGCTCTTGAGGCAACATCACATTCACCCCATGAACATTTTTTAGCACTTAAAATTATGTATGGGCTCACTTCAAATTCATGAGATAACAATATGAGAATAATTATGTCTTAGAACGTTATGGTTCAAAAATGCTAAAAACAGCTACTTCGACGTGAGCATGAGTTAGCATCATCGTTTAGGTATAGAGGCTCGATACAAATATCCAGGGTGCTACATTGTTTTCGATATTGCCTTAAGTGGGACAATCATTCGTGGATGCCAGGTGCGCCCCTGCAGCATCTATCCCAGTTACAAAGGAGTGTTTCCCTAGAATTATCTGCACTGCTTTTCTGTAGCCTTCCCACCCAATTCGGTCATTAATCAACACACCTAAGAAAGATTAACCTTAAAACCAAGCTGTGAAGAAAATATCAAGGAATCCTATGGTAATGCAACCTACTGAATCATGAATTCTCCCAAAATAGAGTCCACTAGTCAGCAGTTATTTATTGAATGTCAGCTACGCACAGGTACTCTTTGGTTGTAGGCTATGGATAAGAAAAAAAAATTTTTCTGAGATGTCCTAAATTAATTTACAATGGCTGGAGAGTGAGAGAAAGAGTCATTAGTCTGTTAATGACTGCTGACCAGCTAACAAAAGATTTCTCACATCTCTGTTCTGCCTTTTGGACTCCAGAAGCCCTTGTTTACACGGGGGCTCTCTGGACTGCTGCCCCAGATAATCCACAGGAGTGGACATTTCTTTCTTTCTTTTTTTAAAAAACATTTTTTCTTTATTGATTTTAGAGAGAGGAAAGGAGAGAGAGATAGAAACTTCGATGAGAGAGAACACCTCCGGCATGCCCCCCACTGGGGATCGGGCCCACAACCTGGGCCTGTGCCCTAACCAGGACTCAAACTGGCAACCTCTTGGTGCATGGGTCGATGCTCAACCACTGAGCCACAATGGCCGGGCAGGAGTGGACATTTCTTTATTCGGCTCTGCTCTCTCAGAGCTGGTCCCTTCAACTTCCCCTACCCCTTTACCTATAGTTCATGTAAATTCTTTCAGACCACCCCTTTCTTCTCCCTTCCTCCTACCTGATGTATGAAACACTTGCAAAATTCTGGGTTGGGGGCCATCCTATCTTTCCTACCTAACTGTGCTGCTGATGGTTTATTTGACTCTATGCTTCAAGACCGATCATTTGGCTAGCATTTTTGTTTTGTTTTGTTTTTTGGCTCAATAAAATCTTACTTACAGAAAGACTTTCAGCCGTGGAAGTTAAACATTTTTAGCTTAACACTATAAGCTATAGTAGCTACCACCATTTATTGAACACCTACCTGATGCCAGACACTGCACTAGGCTGCTGGAACGCCAGGCTAGAACACGTAAACTGAACCTGCAGGCAGTTGAAAACGTATAAAGGATTTTTTAAAGGGTCAGGAAGAATTGCATGAGTTTTGAGAACAGAGAAAGAGAAAGATTCATCCGGCAGCCATGTGCATGGACAGTTAAGAGAGCTCAAGACTGGCGAGAAGGGGACTGCCAGGTGGTAAATAGGAAGGGCTAAGCTAGGGCCCTGCTGACGGTGAGGTGAGAGCTGGGGAGGAGAAACCCTAGGATAAATGAGAAGGACTGATGAAAACCTAGTCTCAGAGATTGTAAGGAGGCAAAGCTAAAGCTAATGCTGAAATTCCACTTTGGGAAGTTTATTTCATAAATGTATTTGTACACAGGTGAAGTGATAGGTTTGTGTTAGTTAGGAAATAATAGACGATACTGTACTAACCACAAAAATCTCAGGGGCCTAACACAGTGACAGTTCATCGCTCAGTCACAGCACAGTCGAGTGCCAGTGGGACAGCCCTCCTTTACCTGAACTGTACCATCTGGAACACCAGTCTTCCAAGGGCTTTTACAAAAGAAGAGAACATTGGAGGGTTGTAGAGAATGCGTGTAAGGGTCAGGCCTGGAAATGACTTGTATTAATTCCATCTTTACCTCATTGGCTATAACCCAGACACACGTGCCCATCCTAACTGCACACAAGGCTGGGGCTTTAGGAATGCACATATATTCAGCGACCACTAACGTCACTAGGTTTAGTTGTAAGAGCAACAGATTAGAACAACCCAGTTACTCATCAACTGAGTACTTGATAAATTATGCTACATCCATACAGTGGAAAGCTCTAAAAGCAAGTGCTGATATGGGAAGATCTTAAAGATGTATCTCATGTATATGTGGAAGAAAATAAATTGACAAACAAAATAGATGCAGAGACATGGAAGCCAGGAACAGACTGAGGAATCTCAGATGGAAGGGTGGGGGGGGGGGCAGGAAGAGATAACCAAATAATTTAAATACATATATGCATAATCCATGGACGCAGACAATAGTGTGGTGAAGGCCTGGGGCTGGGTGGGGGGGGGGAGGGCAAGGTGGAGGGAGTCAATGGGGGAAATTGAGGGGGGGGTATCTGGAATACTTTCAACAAAGATAAATTTTAAAAAAGAAGAATAACAAGTATACATGATTAAATGAAAAAAACTGAAATGTAGACAAGTATGTATAAATGAAATAACCTTTCATGTGAAAAGGAGCAAAGATGAAATATTTGATTGAATTATAAAGAAGCTCAGAAAGGACACATAAGAAACCAGTGACAATGGTTAGCTATTTGGGGGAGGGGTAGATGAGGTAGAATACCCTTCAAGGCAGCCTAGTTTTATTTTTGCCTATAACCTAGTTTTGATATTTTCATTTTTTCAAAAATTCATGTTTACATTCCATTTTAACAAGTATCAAGCAACAGACCTCTCACAATAATCTAACAACCACTGAATTCAAGCGTAATTGCAAAATAACAAACTCCCAGGCAAACCAAGGGTGGAATGCCGGCGTGGAGGTAAATTTGGATACTCCTGGGCATTTACTATTGAGACTACAGCTGATTTGTATTCTGAGACTTCTTCATGGAGGGCAAACAGAACTAGATGCGGATCCTTTTTTCTTGAATTGTTTCTTCCCCAAAGCCCAATTTAAATTTAGCTTGGGATTGCCTATTAATACTTAAAAAAAAAAAGTCAAAACAGCTGTTTGCTATTTACAGCTCAGTGTGCTAGAATTGGGTTCACCCTGGATTCTGGCGTTTCCCTGCTAAAGGAAGACAGAGAGAATCTTAAGTGCCAGCTAAATCGGTTTTTCATTTCATGGGAATCCCAGTGTATTTCTGGAAATGAAACAAATCCATTTAGCCAATTCTGTCTGAATCTCAGCTTCCCTACCTCTAAAATTGGGGTTGGGTATTTACTTAACAAGGTCTTTGGGAAGAATCAAGGATGAGCTAATCTGTCAGTGATTTGTACACTGGTAAATGCTAAATGTCAATTTTATTTCCGGGAAGCTTTCTCGATGTCTCCCATGAGAGCCGGGATGCCTCTTAGCCTGCTTCCCCTTACTTGTGCCTCTTGTTTCAATACTTAGATGTTCATTTATCCTCTCCTCTGCTAGTGCGCACCTTGCATATTACCACATCACACGTGTCTACTGCAAAGTCAGACACGTAGCTCAGTAATTCATCACTGAATTCAATGAGTCACTACAAGCATCCTTGATCCTTCCTCTGTCGCACGCTCTTTCCCCTTGGTCAGCGCTAACCACTACAGCTCCTCAGGGCAGAAGAACATCACGGAGACTAGTTAGTCAATGGTCCTGGAGGACAGGTTAGTATTCGCCTTCTAGGTTGGTCGTATCCTATTTTACTGATTACCATAAGTATGATGTTACAAAGTATGTAATTGGTGCTGAGGTCAAATCCGTTTTTGCCTATTCTTGTAATATGCAAGCATGTGCAAACACATATTGAATATTTACTGTGTCAGACATTGTTTTAGGCAGCTCACATTTAATCCCTTCAACGATCCTATGGGATCAATTCTGTTACTGTCCTCTAGTTACAGTAACTAGATGAGGAAACTGAGAAACAGGTACAATATCTTGCCCAAGTTTACATAGCTGTTGTTGGCAGTGCTGGGACATTGATTCGAGCAGCCTGGGTCCAGAGGCCACATTCCTAATCCTCTACCATGCTTCCTTATATTGAAAAACTATTTTTAACTTAGCACAAATACGCTTGAAAATATGCAAAGTAATTGCCTATTAAGTTAACTTGAAAATTTGTATTACAAATGATAGTCAGTGTTGGCGCAAATAGATTTTGGTACTCATGCATTTCTGGTGGCAATACAAGGTGACAGAATGTTTTTGGTAAACAACTTAACAATACATGGATATAATGTGTCCTCTGCAAGAAACTTACTGGCCATTTATCCTTTCAACTATTGCTTCTACCACATTCTGTATATTCTCTCCTTCTGCAGCTCCTTGTAGATTCTCACCAGTCCTTCTCACCTGACTTCAAGGTCTCTCAGCTTTTCATAGTTCCCATCCTTTTGTCTCTCTGCATTCTAGGTAATCTCTTCTGAACCATTTTCTAGTTCAATCATTGTCTCTTCAGCTTTGACCAGTCTGCGATTAGACTTCTCAACTTTGTCTTTAATTTCAATTTTGTTTATTTCATGGAAATTCTATTTTTTCCCCCAAATCTGCAAGGATAGTTTTATACTTTCCTGTACTATTTACTTAATCTTATCTTTAATTAATTTAAACAGTTAGGATAAGTATTTTATAATTTATACCTTATAATTCCAATCTGAAGTCTTTGTTGGTCAGTTGCAAAGTTTAAGTTCACTAGGTTCAGCCAATGCCGTTAGGGCGGGTGTGACTTTAGTGCAACACGGACCGTCTGGGTTCAGCCTTGGTTAGGTTTCTGCCTGACAAATCATCACTGCCTTGTTAGTTGTCTGGTACTTTTAAGAAATTTTGTTTATTTTTTAATATAGTATATTCAACACTTTTAGTTGTAGTCAGAGGGAGAGATGTTCCAAATAACCTAATTCAACATATTACCAGAAACAAAAATCCTTATTTTGAATTGTTTAATCATTTAGCTGCCCAAGGGCAGTGGGCTAGATGATGGTTCACATGTCTTTTTCCCATAATGTTTACAGAATCATTGTGGGCAACAAACAATAAAAGGGCTAATAAAAGACAGATGGTTCTAATATGAGTGTTTGGATGCAGAAATTTAGAAATCTGAGCTTTCTTTTTGGCCACTGACATTCGGCCATGTGATGTTCGCGACATTTAATTCACTTATTGCTTTACTGTTTCCACTTGTAAACCAGAACAAATGATTTTACTTATAGTTTCATTTTCCCCATAAATAAACAAGAGTTCCCAGCAACAACACTGAAGATAATCTATAAGTTCAAAGTACTAGGTTTATTTGTGCTAAATATCTTTATAGTTGGTTTTCATTGCAAAAACGAGAAACATTAACAGCAAAAGTCCTTAACTATATCTTTTTAGAGAAACTTTAGAACAAGTAAATAAATGGTGGCATTGTACTGTTTTTTGTTGTTGTTGTTGTTTTTTAACCACAAGAAAAACAATCTGTCCCAGACAACACAATTGCTTTCCGGCACAGGCACCAACCGAGAACTCTTCCACTTAGTTGTGATAAATTCACTTGAGCCCCAGACTTAATATTTTACTTGTTTTGCAGATGTCTGTGATTTATGAGCATACATCAAGGGGAAAGCACACTTCACAGAAATTAGGAAGAGAAAAACCTCAGTAAGCCATTCTGCCTAAGAGGTACAACTGGGCTTCCTCGCCAGCACAGATGAGATGAGAGAGTTGGCGAAAACAAGTTCTCTGGTGAGTCATCATTAATGCCATTGGGAAGACGGATATCACATTCCAGCGGACTGCAGCTATCAACCCACACCCCCATAAGATGAAAAATATGTAGAGTTCTGTAGACTACCACAACCAGGGATGTTCCTTTCCTTGACCAATTAATTTGTTCCGGGACTACAAAAAAAAAATGTTTCTAAAAAGATCTTAAGGGTTTGGGAGCAAAGAGGTGCTTTGAATGAAGGAACATGTCCTAAATGTAAGAAACTGAAGAGGTTTATTTATAAATATCACTTGTATTAGCATCCTTCACACTGTGTTTACTAATCATACAAATAATAGCAATTAACAATTACTGACTACTTTCTTTGTTGTATACATTATCTCATTCTATCATCACAGTATCCTTCTTGCTAGGTACCTTGATTCCCAACTGAAGAATGAGAAAATTCAAAACTAAGGAAAAAGAGCTCCAAGAAGGCAAAAAACTAGAGGAAGGCAAAGGAAAATTTGAACTGAGGTTGTTATAACGCCAAGTCCCTGCTTTCAACTATTATATATGCTGCCTCTATATATTTAAAGCTTCTTGAGAGACATTAATTTTTGAAACAGGAAAAAGGAATGGGAATTATATTGAGGAATTATAAAATAATCACTTGGTGATAAATTACAAAACTCCATCTAAGACACTGCTCTGTGTTCACCAATGTGTTTCCTTTCTTCCTGGACTCACAAGATGATGACTTCCTCAGCCTTGTGTGCAGTTAGATGGCACCACTGTCCAGTGGAATGAGGGTCGAGATGTGGGCCATGGCCAGGCATTGTCATGAAATGTCTTACATAGTTCTCCAAGCCCTCTTTTTCTATTATTTGACAATCTTGGCAGTCATGTGATGAAAATGGCAGTGACAAAGGTGGATGGAGCAGGGCTCTCTGGTCCAGAGCACACCAGTTGCATTGGGCACTGATGTGACAGCTACAGGTCCTTGTTGCACTAAGTCACCATTTCTTGTTACAGTAGTTAGCCTACCCCGCCTCGAACACTACCTTTTGACCACGACAAAGTATATTCAATCAAGACTCTAACATCATGCTGACATTTTCCATTTCTCCTCTACTTGTAAGGACTCAGGCTTATTACTGGATTTTACAAGTTGTAATAACTACTGGTCTGGTTTAGAAGAAAATGCTTTTGTCAGTCCATGGAAATTAACAATGGTTCTGTTTTCATCTGGGACAAATGAACCATAATTTGCTTTGATGCAAAAATCAATTATATGTGAACTCCCTCTTCACAATGCCTTATTTTTATAACAATGAATTCTATCTAGGGAAAAACACACTGTGAGAATCCAAGTGATACTACTCCTTAAAATGGCTCTCCAATCTGAAAGGCTTCCTTGTACTTTCGCTACAGTTCTTTCTTTAACCAGATAGTACACAGAGCTTCGGCAATATGTAACAAGAATTGGAAGGGATGTTACTGTGCAGGGGTAAATGATGGCCAAGGGTTAAGTTGGAAGGCTGAAAAAGCAAGTGAGTGGATAGAATCAGAGATCCTGGAAAAACAAGGAGGAAACCAGGACAAAAATTTCAAGGAATAGGAGAAAGAGAAGCCACACTAGTGGTACTATAAAGAAAGAGAGGGGTGCTCACGCCAGCCATGTAGGGTGCTTTGGAAATAAGCTATTGAAGGATTAATAATGACCTACAAGCCAGGAAGGAGTGCTGTTCCCTTTCCACTTTCATGCCTCAGACTGGGTACCCAATAACAATGTGAATTTTTAAGGCCCCCAACCTTAATATAGATTTGCTATATATATGCAAATACATTTCCTTGAGGATAAAAACCTCTCTCCACATCTTGAAGGATGTGTTAAGCAGTCCAGTGCAGCTGATAGTCTCAGATGTTTTAGGGGAGAACAAAGGTAAATCAAAGTGGTGCCCAAACCTCATTCACACTCCAGTGAGGGACAGAGCAGGCTGTGGGTTTACACAATTCTTATTGTGCAAAATAAGAGTCCAAATGATCTATGCTGTAACATCAGCTGCAATTTTCTGGGTCAGCCCAATTGATGAAGCGCAATGTGTGTCCTACACCCGGAATTACTGCTGACTCCAAACATTCTCAGTAAAAAAGCAGCTTAAAGAGCTGATTTTTATTTTCTATTTAGACTCCTACAGCGAATTCATTTTCAGAACTCTGTGACACTTTCTCAGTTACAACTTCACATTTTCACCTTTTAATATGTATGTAACAGATAAAGAATAAATTAGGGCTGGTGTGCATAAAAAGGGAGGAATCACTAACAAATTAATTGAGATCTTAATGATGTTTCTCATGAGGAGACACATCTCTTAGCTTAAACAAGCACCTGAGCCTGCGTTAGGTCACTCTGTGAAAACAGGGACTGAAAATGCCTGGGATCCTTCTCCTTCCTGCTCCCCTTCATTGCTCTGCTGGCGTTCTCCCTTCTGTATCCAAGCCTTCCCCCTCCTGAGAAGCCTTCCCTGGCCTCCCCAGGGGGCTCCTTTCTAATCTCATAGCCCCTTATAGATACTTACATCTCAGAGCATCTCAAATTGCACTGTGCTTGTTTCTGTCCTCCTCCACTAGATGGTGGGCTCCTTGAGGATAGGAGCCGTGATGACATTTCTGTCCTTTAATCTGCTTATACACACTCGGTTTATTTAGTGAGTGAAGGTATGTGGGAAATTCCAATGCTGTTGTGTGAGCCTGCCCCTGTCCAAGGTGCTTGTCTTTGTATCAACTTCGGTTTCATAGATGAACCTGAAACCTTTGCTCAATAGGTCTGGCCCACTAACGTGGCTCTATGCATGTCTGTGGAAGCTACTTAGCCGCATTTGTCACGGTCTCACCCCCTGGAAATGTGTGCGCCCGCACCTGTCTAAGCAACAGTTCTAATTCTTTCTGGTGTAGGGGACCCTCTACAGCCCAGTCAGTAAGTGCTCGGAAACCCTGCTCTAGTCACCTATCTGGGAAACAAACAAATATGCCCTCCTCCTCATACTCAAAGGGCTTATAAACGGTTTGGGGAAAACTGAAGATTTACAAGTAAAAATATAATGCCCACATAATAATAACAACAACAATAACAATAATATCAATAAGTTTAGATTTGTCTGGTGCTTTAAAAATTTTGAAACACATTCATATATAATCATCTTATTCAATGCTCACCTTCCTTAGTGAGACATTAGGTCTACCTGGAGTAGGTATATTTCATAAAGGAAACATGAAATTTCTTGGCTAAATATGTGGAGTTTCATCCCTATTTTACAAAAGAAGAAATGGAGGCTGGTGGGGATGAACTACTCACCACTCATCGGGGACACAGAGCCAGGGCTGGGAGCAAGGGCTGCTGACTCAAGTCTCGTCTTCTTTCCACCTTGCCCCTAGCTCTCCTCCGTATGTTTCAGGATCTCAGCGTTGGCAAGTTTGGCTTTCTGACATGTGTCCGCCCACTCTAACAGGAAAACCCTCCTCCCCAAATCCTAGATGGATAGTTAGCTTTCAAACTTGACTATCACTACTGCTTTTATCACCAAAGTGAAGACCAGGATTTGAAAGTGAGCATTTTCCTTTCATCCTTTGGTTAAAATTTTCTGAACTCTGTTAGCACACAGTCCAGAAATAGACTAGGCAGCAGGTTTTAGACATTTGTGTGTGTGTTTAAAGATATTCTCTAATATTTTGGCTATAGTCCTTATGTATATATCTTCTTCTAAGGAACAAATGCTAGCCTTAGTATCAGAATTTTAAATTACTAACTTTGCCACTGCCCCAGATACTACATCATCATTGTCATCATTTCACCCCTCTCCACCTCCCCACCTCCCTCCCCTTCTTCTTCCTAGGCCTCCTCTTGGCTAACAGGGTTAATATTCATTGAGCACTTACCATGTGCCAAGCACACACAGTTCTGTTTATTTATTCATTCAATCCTCAAAACAGCCCTACCAGACTGGCATTTATGTTCCATTTTATGGTTGAAAAAAACGGAACCCTAGTGAGATTAAGTAATTTTCCTAAGGCTAGACAGCAAGAAAGTTATTTGGCAGGTAAAACTCTGGTCATTCTGTCCTGTGCGTAGCAATAAAGAACTTCAAGCGCAGAAGATGTAAAGTGCATTAAAGCAGCCTGTAAGCGCTTCAAGGGCACAGCCTCACAGATCCTCTTATTTACATCCTTTCAAAACACCCTGCATTTTCTTCCCCGTGGAACTTATCACAATTTATAATTATGTATTTATTTTTGTGATCATTTGTTGAATGTCCTTCTCTCTCGATGTTCCTTCACTGAGCACAGGATCTATTGTGTTCCGCTCACTTCTGTTTGCCCAGAGCTTAGCAGAGTGCTTAAAGCAGGGTAGGTATGCTCTACACAGACACTGAATGGATAGATCCCTTCTGACCTTATTGTCTAAGGGCCACTTAAGGACTTCTTTGGTGCTATTAGTATATTAGTACTCAATGTAAATATCTATAGACCTCATAGCTAGCAAAAGAAAAACATATACTGGACCCAGACCTGGTCTCATGCCCTACACCTTGTGCTTAGCAACACAGTCATTTTGAATGATGACCCCAAATAATTACTATACTCTATCTATAGATATACTTTGGAAGAGAACCAAGTCATCTTCATAGTAGCCATCTTTCACTTGCATGTTTGATATGTGTGAAATAGAGGAACTTTTATAAGGTAGAAATATGAACTGAATTTTAATAGCATAGGTTGTAGTTTTCTAAGTAGCCTACATAGTGAAAATTATGTTTTGATTGTCAAAAATAAAACCTAGCCTTGTTTTTCTCCTAGTGTATTGGAGTTTTCAGATAGCCATTCCTCTGTGTCATTGGACAGCTTAACCAAAAACTCAATTCTTTGAAAATTATTTCCACCGAAAGAAATTTTGCAAAAATCGGGGAGGGAGTTAGGGAGTGGGGGGTGGTGGAGAAAAGCTTTATGTAGGCAGAAGAACTAACAATATTATGTCAGCCTAGCCAGTAGGCTAGTATTTTAAGAGGAATCAAATATATCTATATTGTCCCTCTTAATCTTTTACCACTGTGGGGAAACCTTGGGGCAGTTATTCTCAAAGAATAAATTCAAGGTCATTGTGTTATTAAAGGTTGGAGCTAGTATTTGCCTCCAGCTTTCACTATAAAGCCCAGATTCTGTCCCCTGTATCAATGGTTCTCAAAAGTCAGCATACATCAGAGATACCTGAAGGGACTTTCAAATCACAAAGTGCTAGGGTGCTACCCTAGGGTGAGACCTGACCACTTGCATTGTAACATGTTGCTAGTTCTGCTGATGCTGCTAGTCCAGGGACCACACTTTAAAACCCATTGATCTAGTCTGGCTGGTGTGGCTCAGTGGTTGAGTGTCAACTCATGCACCTAGAGGTCACCTGTTCAATTCCTGGTCAGGTCACATGCCCAGTTTGTGGGTCTAATCTCCAGCGTGGGACACTCAGGAGGCAGCCAATCGATGTTCTCTTTCATCCATGTTTTTATCTCTCTCTCCCTCTCACTTCCTCTCTCAAGTCAATAAAGGAAAAAAAAAAATAATGAAAGTGATCTTAAGAAAACAACCATTGATCTACACAAGCAGATGTAGCACCCTTTTGGTGACATAAAAAAAAGAAAAAACTGTGACCCCTTATTTGGAATTTTAATGAAGAACTCTCAAATTTGTGATGAAGCTTTTTTTTTTTTTTCTTTAACCTATCAGCCTTTATTACCTCATATGACACCATTGCCCTGTTGGCCAAGGACATAGATTTAGAAGTTCCCAGAGCAGGGTTGATGATAGTTTGAATTTTTACCATCCAGTACCTTTTAGGTCTGATGATATCATGATATTATTTGATCATGATTCTTGCTTACATCAACTCACTTGGTCCCCACAACAACTCTCTGACTTAGCAAGGCTGGTAGTAATATCTTTATTTCACAGTGGGAAATACAAGGCTGAGAGCTATTAAGGGAAAACATAGATTATATCACTAACAGAAGCAAAGATAAAGTCAAATTCTGTTTCTTGCATATCAAGTCAAGGGCTTTGTCCACCAGTGGCACTGTCTTCCCATTAGAATCATTTCATGATTAGTCGTTCACTTTTAAAAAGTTGGAAATAGCCCTGGCCGGTTTGGCTCAGCGGTTAGAGTGTCGGCCCATGGACCGGAGAGTCCTGGGTTCAGTTCCCGCTAAGGGCACATACCTCAGTTGCAGTTTGTCCCCAGCCCCGGTTGGAGATGTATGGGTAGCAACCACTCATTGTGTCTCTCTCACATCGATGTTTCTCTCTCTCTCTTCCTCCTTCTCTCCCTCCCACTCTATCTGAAGATAAATGCAAACATGTCCTCGGGTGAGGATTAAAAAAAAAAAGTTGTAAATAAAGAATAAAGTTTTAGAACTTATTATATATCTTATGTATCTTAGCATTAGCTTTCTATAACACAACAGGAGAAAGTCCTTCCTATCCCAACTATCTTTTAAAAAAATTTTTTTTCTAGAATATACAGTGCTATCAAATCATGTTCTCAGTCTGGGCTTTTTAAACAGCTAATAATATTCAGCATTGTTAAATTCATTTTCCAGAAGATATCCTCTATGGGTGGGAACAGATGGTTGCATTGATTGCTAATAGGACATGGAATCATTTTTAGTAGGTTAACACTTAAAAGCCAGTCCATTTGGGTGTGACCCAAAAACAGATACAAGTACTGACAGTTATTCATGGCATGTGGGCAAGATATCATGTGGTTATCAGTCCACATTCCAGGGCACCAAATTTATAACCTGCCTCAAATATCTGTACCAAAGAACAAGTAAAATGAAGTATTGACAATGCTATGAAGTATTTAAACCTTTCATGTCCCCTGGCATCTAATCAGTTGCCTAGTCGTGTTCACTTTCCCTCCGTAATGTCTTTGCGTCCTTTCCATTCTCACTGCCTTCACCATCATGCAAGCCTGGATCGGCTCCAGCCAAGTCTTTTGTGCCACACTCCCAACTGTACTCACTCCCTCCAACCTCTGCTCTTTCCAAGCCCTCCTATACTGCTCTCTGTGATTAATCTCCACACAAACAGATCTGAGTATGCTCTTGTGGGCTCAGAATCTTTCAACGACTCCTGTTGGTTTCATAAAATTGAAATAGGACAATACCCAAACCCTTCCACCCTCACTTCTACACTTCAATCTGTTTCCCACTCATGCAATTCAGATGTCTGTCTTATGCTCCAGCCATGGAAACTCACAGCTCCCATTCCTCCACGCCTGCAGGTCCCAAGCCACCTCTTCCATGAATACTTCTTTGACATTCTCAGAAGAAGAGCAAAATCCTTGATGTGGTTTATAGTGTTCTACACTATCCAGTCTTTGTATACTGCTCTAGCCTTACTCTCCCCTTGCTGTGGGCATCTATGGGTCTTCTTTTACCATTTAAATGAGACATGCCCTTCCTGTCCCAGGGCCTTCATACATGCTGTTCCCTTTACCTAGACTCCTCCTCTCCATCTCAACCTCTCCTTACCTCATTCATCTTTATTCAAACTTCAGAGTTTAACTCATTTATCACCTCTCTGAAGAAGCTTCCCTTGTTGCCTAGCAAAACTGGCATCTCATACTTTCCCACTGCAACACATACCACAATCATTTAATGTTTGTTTCCTCATCAAGCATGTAATCTCGATTAAGACAGGGACGTGTGTGTGTCTTATTTCCTGTTGGATCCACACTGCCTAACACGGTGTCTATATATATAGGAGCTATTGGGCAAATACTTGTTAAATTATTTAAATGTAAATAAGTAGAATGCAAACCAGATACATATTTATTAAATAATTGAAACTTTTGGTTTTTGCCTTATTTCCTATCTCTCTTACCAGGCTATAGAACCTTGGATTTAGTTTTGTACTCCCAATAAGCCAACCCTCTATAACTAGTGGCTGCTAAGAAAATATGTATTGAACAAGAGAATAAATGAATGAAGTAAGGGAAGAATGGGAAAATGAACAGATTGATGAGAAATAAAGCGGTAATCTAACTGCTCATATCACTGACAAATCCTCTTACCTCTTAGAATCTTTTAACATTTCTAGATATGAAAAATAATCAAATGTTGTCATTCACGTTTTACAGGCCAATGGCTTAGTGTTTCCTGAGTGTTGATGTTTTTTGAGGAATAAAAAACAAAGGAACGAAACAGAAATACCATTATATTACGGAAAAGATACAGTGTTGATGTGTGATACCCTAACTCAAAGGACTCTTTATTCTTGTAACAATGCGTGTGGGCGAAGGGGTGGATTTGCAAATAGGGACAGGCAAAAGACAAAATGGATGAAAGAAATCATTGTTTTAGTTACAGAAGAAAATCAAATGATTTATCAGGAATGACCTGTAGCTGCAGTGTCTTTTCAGCCTCCAGGCCATAGCACCTACACCCTTATTTCCATTCCTGCAGGTCAGTCAGCCCCTTGGAGACCAGGCCCCACATACTCACGGACCCCTCCCTTCCTAGCATCTCTGCCAGACATGCTCTGTGTACGACCTTGGGCAAATCACTTCTGTCTTCTGCAAAATGAAGGGTCTAGTCTCGTCGCCAGGGTTCCTTTAGTATCGAATATTCTATGATTGTTTTTTCTTGCTGTCAGTTTTGGTCTAAGGCTGCTTGGGCCTTGATTTCATTCATTCAATATTTACTGTCTACTGTATGCCAGGAAGTGTTCCAAGGGCTAAGAACATCAGGGTAGAATAGTATTCTTAAATGACAAAAACATTTGTCCTGAGAGAGCTACATTCTAGTGGGAAGAAATAGACAATAAAACAGGGTAAATAAAATATGTGGTAGGGTAGATATTAGGAAGAACTAAAAGGAAAGAAAAAAACAAGGCAGGGAGGGAGACTTTGTGGCATTGTGGATCCCTTGTGTCTTTCTCTTAAAGCTGATGTCTCTGCTCATCTTCATCGACACAGCCTTGGCCCCATCGCTGTCATCTCTTGCCAGGACCATGATCAATGACCTCCTTCTTGGTCTCACTGTTCCCACCTTCTCATCCTCCATCTCCCCCTCTTTGCTTCCAAGAGTGTTATCTTCCTTATAGTCAAGTCGAGTGTCACTTGCTTTCTGAAAATTTCCCAATTATTTCCCTCATTGATCTGACAACTACCCTCAGCCTCCTAGCTATCACCACACGGAACCCCTGATTCCCTGAACATATGCATTCCTTGCTTAACTCCATCCCTGCCCATAGACACAGTCCTCTTTGCCCAGTCTGCCCTTGCCCTACCTCGCCACCCAGCAATCTGTCACCTGTCCTTCAAGGCTCTGTTCAAAGGGCACTTTCTCTGGGACACTTTCTTCTGGATGGAACTGGCTTCTTCCGCCTCAGCACCCTCTGCCCCGTGCACACACCTCTCTGTTGCATTTATCACACTGTATTGCGGTTTTACATTTTCCTATTTCTACCTATCCTTCTGGAGAGCATTCCTCATTCCTTCATACTCTGAACTTCGTAAATTCCAAGTATGAGGGTGGAGAGAACAAGGGGAAAGGAGAGGGTGGCAGAGGAAAAGGGGCTGTCAATCAGTCGTAGAAAATGGGCGGCTGAAAGGTAGGAGAAAACACTGATTCCCAAGAGCTGTGCCTCGGAAGAGACCTTACAGTGTCTCAAAATCGAAAATCTGAGGCCTCAGCATTAACCTTCCTTCTATTAGTCTAGCTCTGACCTTTTGTCCCAATTCTTACAACTCGGCTTCTGCAACTCAGCCCCCACCTGGTGGCCCAGTTCTGAGAACGCGCCTTCTGTCTTGCTCTTCTCTGCCTGGACCTCTCTTTTGGAGACCTGCCTAATATGTCAGGCTCATCAAACCTGGAACTCTTGCTCTTGTTTATCCCCTCCCCCTTCTCACTGTTTAATCTCTGCCCTGCTCATGAACCCAGGCAGGTGGCCAGGACCCTGCTAATCCCTGACAGACTTCCATGATTCGGACTTTGCATGCTCCTGGGTTCCTTCTTTGCCCTTCTCTGCCTGCCTGCTGTGGCCACTGTCCCCCCCACCCCCTTTGCCATCTGACTATTTAGATGACCACCTGCTCTCCAAGACCATACACGTTGGATCCTGTGCTTTGCCAGCTCAACTGGCCTGCTTCCCAAAAACCTCTGGATGTAGGTCTGTTGTTTTCATTTTTCCTTCGACTTCTAGATCCTGGGCCACCCAGGTTTGCCTTGCTTCCTGTCCTACTCTGATAAGAGCGGGGACTCTTTAATAAGAAAGATGGTCTTGGGGGTATCACTAAGTGTCCAGTTCACTTTAAGGCGTTTAACAAGTTTGGGATACTGTGGGGCTTTATTGGAAGCCTAGTCTAACACTCTCATTTGGCAGATGAGGATACTGAAGCCCCGAGGGGAATGTGACTTTCTCAGTGCTGCACGGAGAGCCTGCAGCAGAACCACAGCTAGAGCCCAGGTTTCCTGTGTCACAGTCTAGAATTGTCCTTTTGTGTACATTCTGTCACCCTGGTACACCTGGTACAAACCAGAGGTTTGTAAAACAAAGATCACAGACTCACTAGCAGGTTCCTTGAAGAAATGAGGGTACTAACCTACATCCAGCACCTCCTCAATCCAAACAGATCCAATTAGACTAACCTAACCTCCTTCAAGGACATAGAACTATGTGAAGAACCAGGAAAAGAAAATAGATTGTATTTATTCCAAATAGAATATTTATGAATTTCTCATGTGGGTGCCAATAAGCTTGGAAAAGATGGTCTAGGGATCCAGAGCAATTAACCAATTAAGAGAAGGACAAAACTTCAGAAAGTGGTTCATATGAATCATTCACTGGGGCAAAGATGGCATTCCACAGGAGACATTCCTGAGACCAGTGCCTTTAAAAACAATTTAATCTGTGGCCTCTAAGAGGACATGGAACATATGGAAAATACATCTGTCTAGTGACGTGACACCTGTCACATATGTCAGATGACTGGCCAGCCTTTACAGGGATTCAGGGATGCATTAAACAAGATCTGAGTTTAAACTTAATGGGGAAAATGGCTGTACACACAAACAATTGTAATTCAAGGCACACAAATAAATGCTGTATAAACAAGAATGCAATGAAATTGCACCAAAAGAAGTGACTTCTTGCCCTGGTCGGTGTGGCTCAGTTGGTTAGAGCATCATCTCATACACCAAAAGGTGGTGGGTTCAATTCCTGATCAGGGCACATACCCAGGTTTGTGGGTTCGATACCCAGTCAGGGTGCATGCCAGAGGCAACCAATTGATGTTTCTCTCTCACATTGATTCTCTTCCCCCCCCCCCCCAAAAAAAATAAAAATGTCCTCAAGTGAGGATTAAAAAAATATATTTAAAAAAAAATGAAGTGACTTCTTCCTATGACGGTGGACTAGTAAGAGTGTCATGGAAGCAAGGGCATCTGGGCTCTCAGAGGCAGCCCTAACCTAGTGGGCCAAGCTGGAACCCTGGGAGTCACCTGGACGCTGGCTCTGTTTCACCTGCTAGTTCCGGACAGTTATCAAGTCTGTCCATGCCAGCACCTAAAATACCTTGCAGATGGGCATTTCCCCTGTGCTGCTACCTTAGTTCAGGGCCCTGTCATTCCTCAGTGGATGTCTTAAGCAAGGCCCTGGTGCTGATCTGAAGTCCAGCCTCACCTTCCTTGCATTCGCCCTCCATGCTGCTGACAGGAAGAGCTCGCTGTGTATCTGCTCACGCCACTCTGCAGTTTAAAATCCTCCGATGACTCACCGTTCAGAAGGCCTTCCCTGACCTGGCCCTTGTTTTCTGTTCGTCTCAACTCCTTCTGTTCCTTTCCTTGCACATTATGTTCCAGCAATATTGAGTTTCCTGCACTTTTCTCCCCAAAGCCTTTCTCTTTTATTCCTCTATGATTCTGCCCTGGGCACTCAGGCACTAGCCAGAGGCACCATGAACTCAGGGGCCATTGGGCAATCAGGAGGCATCCAATCACCGCAGGACTGAGAAGGGCCCTCTATGCCAGTGTTTCTCCCTCCTCCACAGAATTCACCTGGCAACATCACTTCACCCTCATCAGTGTCAAGTGAAGGATCTCAACCTTTTTTGTGGCTCCTTGGTTAAAGCCTTTTTATCAAGTACGGCTAGGATTGTTGGCAGAGAAATCATGAGGGCCAGTTACAGGGAAGTAAACAGGATGCTAACAAAGGAAAACAACATTCTTTAGGTACATACAATGTGTTTCATGCATCACACATTCTATTTTCTACATGTACCACATTCAGTCCCTATAGCAAATCATCAATCTTGGCTCCATTCTAAAGATAAGGAAAATAAGGCTTATACAAACTGATTGCTTCCCCAGTGCCACTTAGTGAGGAAGAAGTAAGGGTCAGGATCCCAAACCAAGTCTCTTCTCATCCTGCCTCCTTGTCAGGGCCAGCCTTGTAGCCATTGCTTTCTGAACCATTCAGGATAAACACGGGTTCATCTGGAATGGCAGAGGCCGGACTAGAACCTCCCAGCCAAGAAGAGCTCATCATTTCCTGAGCCCTGATGGCTAAGCACTGTCACACATTGTTTCTGTTCATCCTCAAAACAACCCTGTGGTGCAGGTATGGTTATCTCTGTTTTGCAGATGGAGAAAGTGAGCTCAGAGAGGTTAAGCAACTCAATCCAAGTCCCACAGCTGGTTAGGGGTGGCAGACAGGGACTTCAAACCCAGGGCTCACACAGTGGAGCTTTTGGCTTCAACCACACTCCTGGGGACGTGTCAAGTTCCATTTTAAAATACCCACGAACCACCTGGACAACAGTGTGGCGATGGTGGAGGTGGAGATGGGTGGGGGGAGTTGCAAGAGGGCACAGAGGGGATACACGGTGATGGAAAATTTTAAATTAAAATATCCATGAACAGAAAGAAGGGTTTTAATGAGGGGCTGGAGCCTCGTGACTGAACAGTCACCAGTCAATTTAGATGAATCCTTTAGCAGCTCAGTCCAAACAAGATAGAAAACATCAATCAATGACTCCACTATGGGAACAATCATGTTTTAAACACTTCAACTTTAAGGCTTTTTTTCTTTTAAGAGCTTACGCACAGCATACTAAAGTTCTTAGTACTGTTGCCTGTTATTTTACTTATAGAATGCCAGTTTCTTATGCTTTTTGTGCTTTAAAAACAGTGATTACTGATTTATAAAAGTCAAGTCAAAACAAATTCCCTTGCTCCATACACCTATGAAAACGAGAGATCTGCAGTGAAAAGGCAGAAAACACAACTCTTTAATAATCAAGGGTAGCACTGCACCATGCAGAAAAATAAAATATTGGCAGGCCTCAAAAAATGAAAACAAGACCCTGTTAAAAATCGCCAACTTTTATTTCTATCATTTAGAAAACTCTAAGGAGAGAAGCAAAAATGTGAAATACTGATTCTAAAAATCCTTGACAAAATACCAGTCTAGAAATTACTATTTATCACAGTTTCAGTGTTCCTGACACAGCAGCTCTTTATATGCTAATGTTTATGAAGACAAATTTGCAGGCTCTGTGGACATATATTGTCTTTTCAGAAAATAACAAGGTAGGCAGATGCCTTCCTACTTATGATTACTAAAGCTAGAAATCCACCAAAAGACAGCGACATTTACAATAAAACTGAGATCAATGGACCACATACATATATACGTGAGTCATACGCTGATTCAATTAATTACAATGAGAGAATAGATGATGACTCTCTTACCATTTAAGACAATTCAGAAAACATCTGTGATGTGTTTTTGTCTTGTTCACTGTTAGATTAGTGTGGAAGAAATAAATAAAAGGAGATGGATGGTGGGACTCGAGTTCAATAGTTTATTTAATAGAATGAAAGGTGTTTTCCTTTAGTGAGAAGTACATGAACATAAGATCAAGTTCTATAGCTCTGAACTAAGTGTCAATAGTATCACAGTATCACATTTCAGGTGTCACTTTATGTTACAGTTGTTTCTTAGTATTTCCTTTAGCTTAGAAATCTCAGTAAATGAAAATGAATAAACTGGCTTTATTTCCTACTACAGACTTTTGGACTTTTTTTTCTGGCTGAGTCATTCTTCTGTTTAACATACTCTGATTATGTCAGATACTATGTAGTTGGACTTATAGTCTAATAAGACAGATAGGTAGAAACTCCGCAGCACTGATATAAAGTTAGACAGAAGTGCCATAATAGAGGAGTATGTGAATTCTTGCTTCAGCATCTGCAATATTTAGTGCTCTATAGCTGGGCTCAGCTGAAGTCTATCTTGTAATAAGTGGTAATAATACTGATGATAATGATAATGACGATGATGATGACATCACCATTAATGGAGACCTTACTGTTCATGAGACACTACATATTGAGTTAAATGTCCATTTAATGCTCGGAATAATCCAGGGAAGTAATTATTATTAATTTTCATTTTAGATGAAGCAATGAAGTTCAGAGACTTGCTCAAGGCCACACAGCTACTAAGTGACAATGTTAAGGAAAAAGATAGGTCTCAGCTCAGTAGGGATATGAAGCACCGAGTATTTTCAGTGGCCTTGGGCCCCATGTGAGGGAGCTGAGCACCAGCTCTCCTTCCAAATGTACTGCTCTGAGTTTGCTCTGTTGTCAGCTGAGCACCTGCCCCCAGAAAGGCCCTGGGTTTTAAGCCTTAGTTTTCCCTCATTCTCCTAGACTCCAGTTCCCAGGACAGGGATTTTAGTTGGCTTACCTCAGTGGTCTCTGCTCTGAGGACTGGACTCCTATTCCAGCAGCACAGCCCTCCATGCGGGGTCTATAGGAGGCCCCCATAATAACAACTTTCTGGCACTCACACTCTTCCAAGATTCCGCCTCGTCTAGGTGCACTGAAGACTAGAAACAAGTCTTTCCATCTCCACTAACTGACAGTGCCTGACACTAAATCATGATGAATGAATGACCTTATCGGACTCAGAGGTCACTGCCTCAGTAATTGGATTCACTTCCTGCTCTCAGATGTCTCAGTCCTGGACCCACATTTCCATGCAGGGCCCTCCAAACCTGGCCCAGTCCTCTGTCTCTTCTTACCTGTAACCGTCACGCCTCCACCTGAGTCCACAGATGTGAAAGAGCATAGCAGAGAACACAAAGTAAACAAACTACCAGGTCCACAGTGATACCTGACTTGCCATTGGTCTTAAAGAAGAGTTTAAGGGCCTCCGGCAGGGGCGGGGAGGGGAGCATAAGCAAAGGCAGAAGAGTTTTAAGAGCAGGTGTTATATTTGAAGAATGTCGGGTAGCCTGGCGGGATTAAGACGAAGAGGCAGAGCACTTTTGTGGTAGCACATGGACAGATAGCAGAGACCCAGAAATGCAATGTGCCCTCACTATTACACTCACCCCAAGACACAGGAAGCAGTCACAGGAATGAGGCAGACGTGGTCCAGTCCACCCACTGTTCTCAGATTGCCTGTGTGGTGTGAGGAGCATCCACACTTAGTAAACTCCCTGCAGGGTTCAATCACTGGTTCTCAGAAGACACTCAATCAATACCTGCTGACATCAGCTATCAAATGGGGCATTACTTGAAAATACGGAATATGATTATGTCTGATGAGGGCAGCCGGGTGAACCTTTCCTCCGCACGTACCCATCTTTCACCCTGACAGCCATGGTGTTGCAGAAGGGTTTCTCCTTCAGTATAATCATCAGCTCAGACATTCTGATTCTTCCAGGAGGAAACCAGCTGAGGGCTGCTGGGAACTTCCATTTCATTCAATGGTATAGAACAGCTATTATGTCCAAGCCCTTTTTATCATGGTATCAACACTAAATTAAAAGGCAAACCCCAGCCAGTTGCAAGAGAACACCCATCTCTTACACATGCAGAAAACAATCACCAGACATTCCTATTCTGCTCTTTGGGTTTTCCTTGTTTTCTACCTCTAAGACAGATCATGCTATGATGTACGTAACAGATCACCTAACTCCCCTGCCTCAGTTTTCTCATCTGTAATACAAGAATAACGATACTTAGCTTACAGGGCAATGGGGAAGATTAAATTAGTGTGTACATCTCACGTGTATCACACAGGACCTGGCAACTATTTCCTGCTATTATTGTACTGTAATCATCCTCATTAATTGAGTAGTTGGTACAGCCTGTGTAACACCTTGCTCTCACACCTGACAAGATCTACAAGACAGATGGGTGGATTTGAAATTCCCATTTTTACCATTGCTGCACAGCCATAAAAGAAATGGCTTATTCCCTACTTTATCCACTCTCAGGTTTTGATGCACAGATCGTCTGGGGCACAAACTTGTACTAACGTATTGACTTCCGAGGTGAAATCCACTCTATTTGATTATGTTGAAATGGATCAGCATTATATGTGGGCTAAACATTTGGCTCCTTGGGTTTTATTGAACAGCTCAGATGTATGGCCTTGATTCACTCTGCTTAAAGCACATATCCAAATGCAGTATTTAATCAAGACTGACCTATCCAATGACACTTGGAGAAAATGAAACAGGAACGAAAACAGTCCTGAGATTGTGAGACTATTTATAAATAATCGCTCCGACTCAGGATGCTGCTGCAGAGCAGCTTCTTGACACTTCCAGGGTTTAATGCCTTGATTAATTATGAAGTGATGTTTAATTATGTATTTTATTATGCATAACAAATACAAATTACATACCTGATTGTTCATAATTGTATTAAAAATATGTATCATTTATCCTTGAAAGTGAAAGGCCTTTTTCAGGATGGATAAAGCTGTTTGGGGAATAGAGTATGGGTGGAATTAATGGTCCCCACATTAATCATTTATTTTATGAAAATGTGAAGGTCATCTTCCAGTTTAGGATGCCTCTGAATTTCTTTTGCAAGATCTGGTAGCTGAATTTCAATATGCAAAGCAGAGGATTATACAATGTGCACTACTATCCCCCTAAAGGCATATGGTTTTTATTTAATAAAGATGTTACTCTAAGCAGCTTTACTGAAGCTTTGTCACATACTAGAACTTGTCTTGGAAAAGTGATTATTATGAGTAAGGACAGGTGACCTGTCTCTTTGGGTAGAACTATGAATGTTATTGCATGTGCCTGTTAGTTTTCCTAGAGTCGAAGGCTGATAAAGATCACGATATAAAACCTATAGATACCACTTTTGAGCACCTTCTTGGAACAAGGTAGTGTGCTAAAATCAGGAAGTTATTAATATTGCTGTATTTTACTTACTGTGATGAATGCTAATAAAGTACAAGGCACTATGTAAAATTTGCATTCATCTGATATAATCTCCATATTATATGGTCCCATGTTATAGATGAAGACAGTGAGCACCAGGAAAGCGTCTTGCTGGAAAATCATGCAGCGAGGTGAAACAACCACTCAACTCCAAAGGCCAAGTTATTTTATTATCCACGAATGCATGCTGTCTCAGGTCTGGAAATTAGAATCCATGACTCTAGGTGGGGATTTGGAGCAGGTGCAGCTGGGACCAGGGAAGCATTTGGCTAATTCAGGACCTTGAGATTCAAGTCATTCTTTATGCTGGTCAAGATGACAGTAACTGGGCAACACACTAGGGCCAGACAGAAAATGGGCTTCATTCTGGCTCCACTGGTTGTGTGACTTTTTCAGGTTATTTCACTGCTCCAACATTCAGTTTCTCATCTATAGAGCAGTGATCACAGTAGCTACTTCATACATGTGTTGGGATGATTAAAAGAGTCAATAATTTGTTGAGTGCTTTGCTCCAAGCACCACGCACCATCAGCCATCAATAAACAGTAGCTGTTATTTTTGTCCCCCCTTTCCTCCTTCTCTAACAATTTTATTTGCTATTCTAGGTTTCTGCAAACTAATAATTGACCCCTTTCCATTTTTTTCCCTTTTCACCTTAATTCTCACATTATAAATAAATGTGCAGGACCTAAAACATCAAAGGGTCCATGCAGCCCCCTTCTGCCATGCCCCAGCCCTGACACCAATAGCCCTTCTTTCTTGATCGCATTCTAGTCCTCTTCATTCTATTTTAGTACCTCCAAGATACATGTCGAAAATCAACGCCACAATCATTACTCCTGGAGAGCTTAGCAAGAGAGAGAGAAAGACTAACATTCAGTGCTGTTAAGAAAAATGTTCCCCAACCAAGAAGAAATTGAATCTCACATTTTCTGTCCAAGTAAATCAGTGTTTCAGAAGATGTGTGCTGTGGGATATCTGCGGCTATGAGGCAAAACTTTTTTTTTCTTCTTCCCCACTTAAGGGAGAGAATGAAACTGTCTCCTTTAAGTAAGGGCATTTCAAACAGCAGTAACCAACTGCAAAGAGCATGAATTAGAGTGCAAGTTGGCTAATTCAGACTAACAGAGTCACTGACAACTCAAAAAGCATATTCTGTTAAATAGGAAGGCAGTGTTGCCCGATGCTTAAGAGCATGTAAAACATCTTGGGATTTAAGAACTTGGTCCAACATTTATCGGCTGTGCAATATTAGCAAAATCATTTCATCTTTTGAAGCCTGACTTTCCACATACAAAAAATAGGTCGAGAAATAGTTCTAACTCATACACTTTTGATGAGGATTACATAAAATAATATAAAACTGTATCTTAACAGATCCTGGCATAGAATATGTGCTCAATAAAAGGTGGCTGCCATTATTACTATTATCATTATCTTTAACAACATTATAGTGTTGCACATAAATAGAAAGAACTAAAAGAAACAAATAAAATGACGCCAAATTTTGGTCCTGTGTTTCCTGGGGGGATAGATAAGAATAGCTTGTAATTACCTGGTTATTACTGAAATATAAATTTGCATTCAACCAACACTGTTTAGATGGCCACTGTGTATAAGAGCTGGCATCTTTGCAAGTATTACATCATTTAATCCTCACAAAAGCTTATTTAATATTTCAGAAAATAGTCGCAGAAAAATGGCTCTCTCAGGATTAGACAGCTATTAGGTGCAAAGCAAGAACACAAACCCAGTGACAGAGGGTTCTGCCCACTGTAAGTGACTGATTACTGAATGAATGGGGGATGAAGGATGTGGTGTGGTTTGGTTGAAATACTGAATTTAAACTTTCTGCTTGTGACTATTTTGTTTGGATTTGTTAATTCTCATTTTCTGACTGTGATCTTGATAGAGTTACTTCATGTGAACCTCAGTTTTTCCACCTGTAAAATGGGGATGAATACAAGGGTTGGCAAAAGTAGGCTTACAGTTGTTTGTATGGAAAAATAATACCATAATTAATATATAATAACATAAGAATAAACTCGGTGTTTTGTGCACTCACAACTGTAAACCTCCTTTTCTCCACCCCCATATATCTAGCCCCCGGAATTAACGTGAGGATGAAATGAGACATGTCTAGCATCATGCCTGGTACATAGTAAGTGCTCAGTATTGCCTTGTCTTTTCCCTTTGCACTAATGTCTTCCTCTTCCCCCAAACCATCACAGTCTTTTCCTCACCATAGATAATCCATAATCAGCATATGCCTTCCTCTCCAGAACAAACATTTGCTGCCTTCCAGGTCAGTTTGACTATCAAAACTCTGTAATACCATCTCTGAGTCTAAAGCCATTCACTAGGGTCCCCCCCCGCCAACACCCCAACCCCATCCATGCCCATCTCCTCTGCCCACCTTGCCTTTTCAGGTCTTATGCAGGATACAGTCTCATAGCCTCTCCTCACCTCTTCATTTCTCTCTGGCTCCCTCTGCCTTCTTTAGAACGGTGCCAGATTTCATAAGGTTCTGACCTGCTTTTTTCCCTACCTATCTGTCAGTATGTTATTTTTCAGGCTTTAAACAGTATTACAATCCCTCCTTCTCCAGGAAGCCTTCCTAGATCAAACTTGCACAACTGAATTTCTTTCCTTCCTCCCCCCCCATTTCATTGGAGGATGGACTTCCTATTTTGTTAGCCCTCACCCTACTCATACACTTCAGGTATTCATCAATCCTTTTTTATACTCTTGGTTTACACACAAGGTAAGTTCCTTAGTGTCCGTTAATGTGTTAAGGGCCAAACTGTATGTCCGAGTTCCTTGTAACTGTACCATAAGACAATGAGAATGTGTTCTTTGACTATCAGCTCTTAGAGTGTTTTGATTGGTTCATACTCCAAAAGAACTTTATAAAGAGCTTGCATTGTAGCACAAATATGGTGGTAGAATGTCCGTATTTACACATTGGAATCTTACTCATCTTCATGTTGCCAGTATTTTCCATAAGTCCTACCACATAGTAAACCTCAAAAGAACTTGAATAAAATGTCTGTTATTTTCTAGTCTAGTTCTATGAACACAAAAGGGGCTTAAAGGTCTTTTAACTTAAGTGACAAAGAAAAGGAGGATAAAAAGAAGAAAAATATTGGTTCAGAATAATAGCTAGGTGCTGTAACTAAGAACTTTAAACACGTCAGTTAATTTAGTTCTTAATAACAATAGCATGAAGGTTTCATTATTTTTAGAGATGAGAAAACTGAGGCACAGTACTTTAACTTCCTCAAACGTAAACAATAAACAAAAGCCTACGTGTAAAACCCTGGTGGAGCCTGTGCTTTTACCCATTATTCGACTGTATTGTCTTGTCCAAGTGGTTTTGAGCTAGTTACATGATGTCTACCTTCTCTTCATGGAATTACATTCCAGCTCCTTAGCAAGCTGAAGGCTTCCCCCAATCTGGCCCAACTTTTCTTTTCCAGAACTAACTTGGTGCTCTCTCCTTATACCCAGTTTACCAGCCAGAATAAATGTGCCTAGTTTCCCTAAAATGTTCTTGTCCTTTTTCTTTTTCTGTGCTTTTCTTTTCCCCACCTTGGAATGCCATCCTACCCTCCTGTGCCTATTCAAAATCCATATTCTTTCTGACCAGTTCATTTCCAATATTCTCCATGAAGTGTTCTCTATTTCTAAGCTGGGATGACTTGTTCCTTCTTGGGTGTATCTAAAACTCCTGGGTTTTGTTTGGAGTTACAAACTGCATTGTGATTGACTAGTGAGTTATCTAGTCCTTACATTCAAATGTAAACTCCTTAAAGGCAAAAGTTCAGTTTAATGAGCCAGGTCAACTAATAGTGCTTACCCAGTACTTGTTAAACACGTATTCAAAGGTTTGTGAATGGATGATAAAGAAAAAGGAGAGAGAGAGAGAGAAAAAAGAGGGAAGGAACAGAAAGAGAGAGAGAGAGAGAGAGAGAGAGAGAGATTACTTAATTTGGTGGCTCATACAAGGTCCCTGGTACTTAACTAACTCAAACCTGCTCTTTGAAATTAAAATGCTTTCAAAGTTCTATATATGCTTTCAAAACACTTACCGCATTTAATAATACCTGTTCAATATCTATCCCTATACCTGGGAGAAATTTACACTACTAATGCAATAATATTTTAGTGTAGTGTACATTTATGAGCTGCGGTATCAGACAATCACACCCAGTGCTCATAGAAGTACAATGTATTTATTCTGGACATCATTTAGAGCATCCTGAACATACTGCCGCTGAGACATATACAAGACAACCCTCAAAAAATCCTCCCATTTAGAAGTACAATATTTGAGGGATGCAAATATTTTTATGCTCCTCTTCTCTACTATGGACATACGCACACACACAGACAGAAAAAAATCTTTCAAATTACACAATCATCTCTCTCTTCAAAACATCCCCCAACAACACCCCTCTCCTCCCACAGGAGTGCAGGTGGATAGGGAAGGCTCTGTGCCCCCTTCAGTGAGAACAATGTCTCAAGTGTGAGGTAATCCCATTATACTCATTGCAATTACAGGCCTGAGTCCTGAGCCTCCTGCCGACAGAAGGCTACCTCATCTTTTTCCTAATTAAGAGCACAAAATTCTTCCCAAAGCACCTTCATTATTACACACAGCGTGCTTGGCTCTATCAGGCAATACCCTCACATTCTGGAAGAATCAACTGCCTCCTTCAAATCCGAGGTAACCAGCCCAGAGTTAATTATGTCAATTAAAACCTTTCCCTACACTCAGCAGATGAAGCCCACTTCACTAGAACAACAATGGGACCACAGGAAAAAGAAACCTTGGTTACAATGAAAGGTAATTAGAGATCATGCTCGGCTTAGAAACAAATGCATGCACCAAATAAACAAAAACAGGAGAAAAATCTTGTCCAACCAAAAGAAAATGATCATGTAAGCCTTCTTAGGAAAGCATATGCTTCCTTAAAAAAAAAAATTGAAATGGTGAGACAACTAAAAAGCAGTCAGATTCGTTTCCCTTTGACCATTACATTGCTGAAAGCTCAGGGAACATGGACAGATCAGAACGCAAGATTCTTCTTAGCAGACCCTACAGCAGAATGCAGTCTCCTGGATAATCAGCCCTGTGACTGGGCCAGTCTCTTTCTTCTCTCCAATCTGAATTGACTTCTTTTTAAAAAAATTTTTATTGATTGATTGATGTGGTTTTAAAGAGAGAGGAAGGAAGAGAGGAGAGAGAGAGATTGATTTTTGTTGTTTATTTATGCATGCATTGGTTGGTTCTTAAATGTACCCTTAAATTAAAAAAAAAAAAAAAAAACTTTTTAAAATTTTCTTACAGATTTTTAGAAAAAGAGAGGAAAGGAGAGAGAGAGAGAGAAACATAGATTCATTGTTCCAATTACTGATGTATTCATTGGTTGCTTCTTATATATACCCTAACGGGGTTATCAAACCCAAAACCTTAGGGTATCAAGAGTATGTTCTAACCAACTGAGCTACACAGCCAAGGCTGAGCTGACTTCTTCATTTAACAATAACAATCACAACAAAGGAATTTGAGTAAGGAAATTCCCAAGGCCCTTTCCTGTATTAACGTTCATTGAGGGCCACAGATCACTCTGACCTGCTCTGACCCCCACAGGAAACAGCTGGTGTACTTTATTTCACTTAACACCCTCTAGCATTATCAAATGCCTCAGGCACAGACAGACTATCCAAGCAAAATCTCAGCAGCCAAAAATGTACCATAAACGTGCTTTTAATCAATGATGTCCTTGCCATAGGGTTTCATTCAGCCCCTCAGTACAAGCCCTGGTTAGCCCCTTACCATTTTGATGGCCATGATTCTCAAAACGGGGTCCAGGAGAAGGTGCTCCTGAAAACATGTTAAGAATGCAAATCTGTGTTTCTCATTCCAGACCTACTGAATGCAAAACTCTGAGTAGAGTTCAGCAACCTGTTTTTAACCAGACTTCCAGGTGATGGTGACCCACACTCAAGTTGGAGAGTACTGTAAACGTTTCCTGAAGTGTCTCCTTGCCTCGATTATTGCTCATCTCTCATACATTCTTCATTCTGGCACCAGATCAGTTTTCCTAAAATCTGAATCTGACCATGTCATACTTCCTCTCTCTCTCTCTCTCTCTCTCTCTCTTCCTCCCCACCTCTCTCCCTCTCTCTCCCTCCTTCCCTCCTTAAAACCCTTCAGTGACACTGGTGTTCCGTCACTCATCAAATGAAATGGAAACTTCTTAGATGGCAAACCAAGCCTTTCACCATCTGGCCCATCTGACCTTTCCAAAGTCACTTCTCCCACTCCCCTGTGTGCACTCTGTGCTGAGGCTATGATGGAGCTGCGGCTGTTCCATGACAAGGCCATGCTTTTTGGTGAATTTGTGCTTTGCTCAAGCTGTTTTCTCTGCTCGGAATGACCTTCCTCACCCTGTCTGTTAGCAAACTCCTTCTCACCCTGTTAGACTCTTCCCAAGCATTATCCCCTCTCTGAGGCTTTCTCTGGCTCCATCCTTTCTTCTCTACTTCTCCCATATGCCTTTATTTTTTTTATTTTTTCTTTATTGATTTTAGAGAGAGAGGGAGGGAGAGAGAAATAGAAACATCGATGAGAGAGTACATCGATCAGCCACCTCCTGCATGCCCCCACTGGGCATTTGACCCACAACCTGGGCATGTGCCCTGCCCAGGAATCGAACCGGCGACCTCTTGGTGCATGGGTCAATGCTCAACCACTGAGCCACACCAGCCGGGCTCTCCCTTATGCCTTTAAACCAAGTTCAGTAATTTTATTATTGCACAACTTTGATGAATATATTTGAATTGTCATGCTATATGGTAGTCTACTTACATAGCTCTCTCCCTCACTAGCCTGAACTCTTCAGAGAATTTGGGGAGGATACTTGGGTAAATTATGTCTATTTTATTTTATTTTTTTATTGTTAACTGAGAATAAGTTAGGAATTTCAACTACATTTCTTGGAGAGAATAGATTAACTGACTTTTGAACATCTACTGTCTATAGCACTGCTATGCTAGTGATTTCCCACTTTGTCCCTATTTTACAGATGTGAAAACTGAGACTTGGAAGTTAAATAACTTCACCAGCTGGTAAAAGGCAAAGCTGATTCAAGTGTAGGTCTTTTAGACTCTAAAGCTGGTGTTCCTTCAATCAAACCAAAGTGTTTTTCCTAATAAACTAAAGACTGAATGAATACACACAGCTGTATCTCCTTTCACATGTTTCCACATTTTCCTACACGTAGTTTTCATTATAGTAAATAAAATAAAGATCTAGGTCATGATTGAGCTAACATTAGGGAACCAAATATTGGATATATGAAGCCAAATATTTATGGGTGTCAATTTCTTCTGCAGAAAAGCTCTGTTATATATTACCCATAATAATCAGCTATTATTATTTGATATTAGTATAACAGCTTCTAGCCATAATGATCTGTGATTGTGAACTGGGTTCGTTGTGTTTGATTATGCTGTTTCAATTCTAGCTCAGTCAAGGCACACTCATGATGCTCTTTAAAATTTATCTGATTGACGATTTGCTATTTCAATTCTGTCAATTCTCATTAAAAATGTTTTGACTGAATAAGGGTAAAACGTTAACCACAAGGTCTCTCTGCTCAATGCATATTTAATCCTGATTTAGATTTGCCAATCTAAATTCACAAAGAAAACACTTGAAAACGGACTTTTTATCTTTATAACTGGTTACACACATTCTATTTTCACAATTTTACCCTTGGTTGGTGCAGCTAAACCATCACAACAGTTATCACTGTCAAAGTTGTTTTACTTCAGATCCTCAAATTAATAAATGCTAAGGAAGAGTTTAATTAGCTGAAACCTAAATTGTCATTATTAATTTACTAGTTACATTACAATACCTTGTAAAACATTTATGCTGCGGTAAATGGAGTACCCACTTTCCAATGATCACGTGGCATGGCTAACTTACTACACAACTAAATATTTAATCACGAATCTTAGCAAAACTAAAGGTACTCAGCTAAAATTAAATTGCATTACTTGCAACAAAATGCTTAACATCATTACTTTGAATATTTTAAAGTCTTATCAATAAATAATGAAAATTCAGGCATTTGTAAGTGTTTCTGGAACATTTAACAGGTAGATGGAACTACTGTGAATTAATTAGTCCATTTTTTAGGAAGGTCAAATGTAGAAAATCTAAAAGTTTTTCCATTAAGACTATATATAGTCGTATGGGCACAGAGTTTCTGTTTGGGATGCTGTCAAGCTCTGAAAGTGAACAGTGGCGACGGCTATACAACATTGTGATCACACTGGATTGTAAACCTAACAGTGGCTAAAATGATAAATTTTATGCAATGTATATTTAATCACAACAAAAAGAGACTACATTCCATTTTCATTATTGTTCGCCTCATCCACCACAGCGTAATCCTTGAGAACTGAACAGGCCATGTTCACCATCACACCACAGCTTCCTAGCATATTGTAAGTCGCCTATCGAATAAGTAAATTTACGACTTGTGGAGATTTTTTTTTTCCTGCCACGTACTCGAAGTTAATGTCTAGTTTCCTTAAAGAGGGTGTCAATGGAGGATAAAGGAGAAACATCTGTAACAAAAGTAAATTAATTTTAAAAAAAGAAAAGAAAATAGTTCTATTTCCTAAAGACAAACTATCGGTTTAACCAGTGAAAAAATTGTGTAAATTATAAATAGGTATGATATGGAAAAAGAGGCAATAGATATCCTAGAATGGATAGTGTTAATTAGAAATGCAAAAATAAGCCATCTTCTGGTATTTGAATGTTCTCGCATCTGTTGTACGGAAGTATCTATAACACTAAACAACAAATAGTGACGATGGATATTGATTCCTTTCCAAAAGCAGAGCTGGTGCTTTGGGAAGACAGAAGTTCATTATACTAATTAGAGGCCCTTGCCCTATCTCCTCAGAGGATGTTCTCTTGGGTAGATATCAAGGCAGACACTCTTGGGTAGATGCTTTTCAAATTAATGAGTCAACAAACTAATGGCAGTAATCCTAGCATCTCTGGTGAAACCAACTGCTTAAATCAGGGCTGCAGATAAGAGTCACCTTCCCAAAGCACACTCAGTAAAGATCAGGGTTGCTGTGCTGGGGCAGAGTGTCACTGGCGCACCCATGTGGATGTGGACCACATGATTGTGAAGCAATTCAAAGTAGACTTCCTGTAAGTAAAAACCAGAATCAGGGTATGGGATGGAAAACTGGCCAACTCAGTCAAGAGGTTCCACAGACCTGCAGTGACCCAACAATCTCTTTCCGATAAATGACCTGTTGCGTGGTGTTTACTAAAAGCACTTAGATAATGCTTGCTATATCACAAATATTTCCTCACTCAGTCCTCGTAACCACTCTACGAGGTGCTATTATTTTCACTTTATAGATGAGGACAATGAAGCACAGAAAGTTTAAGTAACTTGCTCAAAGTCCCAGAGCTAGACAGTGGAGGTGCTGGGATTCGAACCCAGGAAATCTGGATTCAGAAACATGTTGTTAAATATTCCCCTCTTCAGTTTCAATACATCATAAAAGAAGTATTAAAAATAAAAAGAGGCCCTGATTGGGTTGTTCATTTGGTTAGAGCATCATCGTCCAGATATGCCAAGTTTGCGGGTTCAATATCTGGTCAGGGCATATACAAGAATCAACCAATGAATATAAATAAGTGGAACAACAAATTGATGTCTCTCTCTCTCTCTCTCTCTCTCTCTCTCTCTCTCTCTCTCTCTCTCTCTCTCTCTCTCTCTCTCTCCCCTTCCTCTTTCTCTCTGAAAATCAATAAGTAAAAAGGATTTAAAAATAAAAATAAGTTTCTTTAAGGCATTCTTTTTTCCTAGAAGGACATTATGCATGTCCACATGTGCTACCCAAGAGCGTCATCACACCAGGTGTGCTTTATTCTAATCTTGGAGAGTGGGACTCTGTGAATGAGATATGCCAGGTGGTCTGCAATCAGGCATGATCCCACAGGTCTAGATTGCTAAGATTCAGCAAAATAGCACAGAGGGTATGGCAAGGTAGAAGAAATAAAAATGTGTGTTATACTGCTAAAATACATCTAAGAGCTTACTTTAATTATAGGTACATGTTTCGTTTTGTTTTTCCTAACCTATACCTGAACTTTGCAGCACAGAGACCATGGTTTGATCATTTCTGCACCCTACGTAAATCTCAGCACAGTACTGTTAGTAGTTGTGTACAAGGAAGTCTGTTCAATGTCAAGGGTTAAATAAGCATTGAATTGTTGACTGACTTAAAAGGCCACAGATAACTAATTTACTTGAGTTTTATTTTCCTGGGGCCAGCCTGTAGTTAACCTGAAACATGGAAAAAACATGACTTTGAAACTGTTCAGGACAATCAGATAGGTGAATTGTAAGAAACTAGAAGACAAAAATCATATATTAATCTAAAGTTTGTTTGAAGTTGTTTTATAAAAGGCATGGTGTAGTTCATAACTGCCAACAAGCACCACTTCATTATGCTACATTCCATCCTGCTTTTCTCAAAATATGGAAGAAATGACTGGTACTAAAATAAATTCTTACTTGTGTATCGTATAAAACATTTCCATAAAGCGTTTGAAAATTCTAGAGACATGCAAGGGGAAAAACAGCTTTAATAAAATAATGGATCCTATTTGAATTAAACATGATGTTCAAAATGTTACACTTGGGGAGTTAACAGACTGTTATATGCTAAGAGATGGAAATGTCCTATAATGTCCCAAATCCTCTATAAATTAAATCTGAGAACATTAAAAACGGTGATAACAATGAAAAGAATTACTTATGGAATTAAACGGAAAACAGAAACAGATTTGTGAAGATGGTTGCCTTTAAAAATCTCAAAAACGTGCATCCTAGAAGTAATAAAGATGGTTATTTCTAAGAAATAGATCCAAAGTGGCTCCATTCAGTTCACAGCAGGAACATCCAAAGTGGCAATGAAGGCACCCACTGGTGTGGAATTGTTCTCCCAGTACCATCCTGGTGGGTGACTTTTTTGTTTTTAATGGAAGCGGGGCTCTGAAGTCACAGTGAATTTGGATCAACATTTTACTGAAAATATCATCATAGGTTATTAACACCATGCAGAATATGAATACCACCAATAATACTTTTTGTGAAAGAGAAGGAACCTATCAGCTGCTGTTTATCTCAGACGACAAGAGTAATGCTTGAAACTCCTTGACATTTGATTATGGGAAATAAATGCAAGGCCATCCCTCTCATCGGTGTGTGGGGCCACTAAGGTCCCTGCCAGAATGGATTGACTGCTTTGGAAAGATCTGAGTTCAAATCCTCAAAGTTTGGCTGCCAACAACTGATACTGGGCAAGAAACCTCCCGAACATCATGTTTCCTGACATGCAGTTAGCTCATCTTGAAAGATGTGAGAAATAATGCAGCTCTGTGGTTAAGAATGTGGGCTCATTTCCTGGTTGCCTGGGTTCAAATCCTGCTTTTAGAACATGCTAATGGTGTGTCTCTGGACACATTCTTGACCTTTCTGTGCCTCAGCTATAAAAATTTGAATATTATTTATCCCATTGGATCATTGCTAAAATTAGCTGAATTAGACGTGATTAGATTAGATGCGGTTATTTGCTATTAAAAGTCTTAGAATTGCGACTGGCCCATAGTAAGGACTCAGTAAGTTACTATTCTCATTTATAAAAGGAAGGTTCTTTTTGGTTCTAAAATTGAATGTAACATTGCATGGAGCTGTTCCTCCCCTGCCCCTTTTCCCAAGGCCCAAACAAAGCTATAGAGGTGATGTGACACATTCCCCAGGTGGGAGATAAGCATCTTCAGTCATTCAGCACATACCACTTCACTTCAAATGAGACATAACGTGCCTTGACTGATGTTCCCCAAACACAGAGAATCACTCTCTTATAAAAACTGTGTGGTGTGTTTTGAGAGAGGGGAGGTATGGGAAAGGTGACTGATGGGGGGAGGGGTTTTTTGATAAGATGATCTAAGATTGATTTATCAAAAAGGAAATAAAAACAGAATTGCCTCAAAGTCAGCATATTGACAATTTTCTCTTGTTAAGATGTCCTCCTCCGTAATTTTTTTCTCTACTAACCAGCAGCGGAGATATACTTACACATCTCCTCACTCTATAAAACCAGAGTGGGAGGGCAAGTCAAGTCCCAAGGCAGTAGCAGAGTAAGAAGAATCATTAATGAAGAAGTAAGCAAAAGTTGCTTAGCATCCTTTCTAGAACTATGCAGAAAACTAAAATGAATGGGAGGGAGGGAGGAGGAAGGGAAAAAGGAAAAAGGAAAGAGGAAGGAAGGAA
The DNA here is from genome assembly GCA_030848825.1 of Tadarida brasiliensis. NCBI lineage: Eukaryota > Metazoa > Chordata > Mammalia > Chiroptera > Molossidae > Tadarida > Tadarida brasiliensis. Next base: position 58,287,893 of record CM061268.1, read on the forward strand.
GGAAGGAAATGCTGTGTTTTACAATGGACCAGATATAGTACGTGCAATTTTTAATTGGCTCAAAAATATTCAAGGATGGTTCTCACCATTTTTAATATATGAGATTATTAACAATTAGGGAGATGTGGTTATTTGCTCAAGGTCATCCAACCAATATGATATTGAATCAAATTTGAACTCTAGTCTACAGTCTTTCACAGCTATGTTGCTCCTGGGTGTGTCAACAAGAGGATTTACAGAATATATGAAGGAAAGTGGTCAATAAAGGTGACAAAGAACTATTCAAGGAGCTTAGAAAACAAAAGACAATAAGTCCTAGGCCAAAACGGTGTTTAGAGAGGAGAAAGAAAAATCGTTCTCTTATTCTCTCAAACCTTTCCAAGTACCACCCTTCTCTAACTCCAAAAAAATGTTTCCTCTCCCACAGCATATCAGTGTTTACCCTTCCTGTGCTAAGGAATCACCAAAGTTTCTCCTGCTAAATGAAATAGTTTGATACTACTATGGGAGTGAACACCATGGACACTGACTTCGTGCCTCAGACAGGGTTCATTTCATCATACCTAGCTGTAAACTCTTGTAAAAGTCAGAAGCCCTCCTCAGCAGAAACTTTCTTTCACAGTCAATATTGAGGAACTATGGAGTGAAAGGTATGGAAAGCAAACCAATTCTGTTTATAACTCAGTGACCTAGAGTAACAAATTGGTGTGTACGGAAAGAATAGTATTTGATAATTTTTATTTTTTCATTCTATCAAGTTTGCTGAGTGAACAGTTAGCATTCACCCCTCTCTGGATTAGACCACAGCATATGAAGACAAGCACAGTGACCCTCTAAAAACAGCTCATCCCTTTCCTTCACCCTCTACTTCTTCCCTCTTTCCTCATTATATTATTAATTTTAATAACTCCTCCTAGTTTCTTCACAAGAACAGATGATGTTGACCCTGGAAACTGTGTGTTAGTTAGAACTTACATGCTTAGGATAAAAAAGAACACATAATTGGTTATGCATTTCTCTCTAACAATGATATCCTGACCCTGGAAAATCACTCCTCATTGAACACCATTATATCCAGCAATCATGGCATCATTGTATATTAGTCTGCTTGGGCTGCCATAACAAAATATCATGGACTGGGTGGCTTAAACAACAGAAATGTATTTCCGCCCAATTCTGGAGGATGGGCAGTCCAAGGCACAGGTTTTGGCAGGGTTTGATTTCTGGCAAGAACTCTCTTCCTAGCTTGCAGATGGTCACCTTCTTGCGTGTCCTACCATGGCAGAGAAAAAGATATCTCCCTTCCCTTATAAGGCCCCTGATCTTATCAGATTGGACCCTCACACCCCCAATCTTATCAGATTAGAACCTCACTACTATCATCTCATTTAACCCTAGTTATCTCCTAAGCACTCTGTTTCTGCATCTCCACATACAGTTGGGGACTAGGACTTCAATATACGAATGTCAGGGTGGGGGAGCAAAATTTAGTTCACAGTAGATGGGATGGAAATTCTCTGCTTAACTAGAATTTTTAGATTAAGAAGGTGCAAGAAACAAACATTCATGCACAAGCATAAGCCTGTCATCTTTTGTCACATAGGACAAAAGAGCTGGAAAATGTCAGAGTTTGATGAATTATTGGTGGTTGAAGAGAACTCTGATATTCTGATGGCTATTGCTTGTTGCAGTTCATTGTTAGTTGCATGGAGAGTGGGGAAGAATGAGAACCAGAGCTTCCAACCCCAGTGCTAGAAAATGCCTCACATCCCCTCTTTCTTCAAAGAAAAGGGGCAGTAAAGAAAGAAAATCCCTGAATGTCTCTTCTCTTGCTCTCACTTTGAAAGTAGGTGGATTTTCCATTATATTCTTCTTACTAATGCTTAAAAACAGTCCAGGTCTTATATGTATCCATCTGACATTAATGTTCTTAGTTTTTCTTAGTGCTAAGCATTGTGCTAGGTGCCAGGAACACAACGATGAATGAGATCAAATCTTTCCCTTAAAGGACTCGACAGTCTTACAGCGAAACAGTATCAGAATCAGAGACTGCTAGAATGGAAGGATTCTGACTGCAGATGAAAAACTCAGGCCCAGAGAGATGAAGAGATTTAGCCAAGGTGGCAGGCTTATTGGAACAGCACCAGTTAACAGACAGGCCTACTGATCCCAGTTCTAGTCTTTATTCCTATACAGGCTCAAAGTCCTCCATCCAAGTCAATCATTCAACCAGGATTTACTTAGGCCTACTGTTTGCTGACTGAATGTGACAGAATTTATAATGGTTTAGCCATTTAATTGAGAATTTAATAATTTATTTAAAGAAATAAGACTACCTCTGATGAAATTATTAGCAAATATTATAAGGTCTTATCTAAAAGTGAGATGGTTTCTCTATTAACCCCATAAATATAATACATATGCAAATAAGATGTGTACATTATCTGATTATCAAATTTATTTTTACAATGATCACCATGGTTGAGCTAATCTTGCTGGATAGAAGAGTTTCCCCTTCTACCTTCATCACTTAATATAATGTCATAGAATACCAGGTAGAGAAAGACTGTTCTAAAGGTATATTGAAAACAAAACCATTTTGCAACTAAAGTTCTGTAAACTGGACTGAAAGTAGATTCTCTGGACATCTGATTCCTGGAGGATCCCCAATGAGAAATCAGGTCTTATTTCTAGCCACACAATTACCCAAAAGAGATAAGGACAATTAAATAAGAAGATGGCTGCTGTGTTGGTCTATCTCTTCTCCATATCACTGGCTCACCCAACTCATCAATAGTTTAGGAGCATATGGTCTGAGTGGTTTGGGTGATAGTCTCTGGATTCGGCCAGACCTGTCTCTGAATGCCGGTTCTACTACTTATGACCTTGGACAAATTCCCGAACATCTTATACCTCAGCATTTTCATCCATAAAATGAGGGCTAATAAGAGATAAATTTAGAAGTTTGTAGTGAGGATTAAATGAGATGATACATGTAAAGTACATGTCATAGTGCTTAAGTAAACTTCAATAAACAGGCATTATTATTATTATTATTAACAATTCTACAGTGGTTTTGTGACCTGTTATTGTCCTCTCCAGCCTACTCCCCCCCCCCCCTTCAATTTAGCTATTTCTCTGATCCTGTCTTTTCCCTTTGTCTCTCTCCCTGTCCTGCTAACAACAGTGCCTTGTTCTCTGCCAGGGTGGACAGCAGGGTGGGGACCTCAGAACAGGTGCTACTTACTGTCCATTTTGCTGCATGATTCACCTGCCAAGTGACAGGGAACTGTGGGACTGTATTCAGCGTGGACAAACACCTGTCCTCTGTATCACCACAGCTAGACAGACACAGCCGCTGAGCATGCTGCCGCTCACGGCCAACTGCTCTCAAAGACTCAGAACGCACTGAGAAAGGGACCTGAGTGGATAATCTATCCATCCCTCGCTCCAGGTCAGGCTACTCCAACAGATGAAGGAAGATTCTATCATTCACTGAGGAGTGAAGAGTCTTTAACTTCAGGATGTTTCTTCTTATCCCTAAGCTAAATTTCAGATTTTGTATTTAAATTCACTTTTTAAATTTATCTTTCATAGAGAAAAAGAAACTTGATATCTAACTCATTGTAAACATACATCATGTATACAGTATAATATACAGTATATAGTATTAAATAATTTAGAGTACTCTGTATGTGTATGTGTGAATATACACACATACACATACAGAGTATTATTTACTGGTTAAGAGCTTGAGCTCTAGAGTCAAACATGGTGTGTATCTAATCCCAGCTACCTAATGGTGATGTGGTTTTGCTCTAAAAATCAATCATAATATTCTCACTAGAACCTTGTATTAGCACAGTTCTTGACTCATAGAAAGAATTCAATGAAAGTTAACTATTGTTGTTGTTGTCCAAACACATAAATATATAGTGAGAATCCAGTAGGCTTCTTAAGTTTTCTCTTCTGTAATCTAAATGGCTATTTGATAAAAAGCTGTGGTATATTTATACAATGGAACACTACACAGCTGTAAAAAAAAAAAAAAAGAAGGATGTCTTACCCTTTGAGACAGCATGGAGGGACCTGGAGAGTATTATGCTAAGCGAAATAAGCCAGTCAGAGAAAGACAAGTATCACATGATCTCACTTATATGTGGAATCTAATGAACAAAATAGATCCAGAAACATGGAAGCAGGAACAGACTGACAAACCTCAGAGGGCAGGAGGGCAGGGGGGTGGGAAGAGATAAACCAAAGAACTTATATAAGCGTATATGATATATGTATAACCAATGGACACAGACAATAGTGTGGTGAAGGCAGTGGAGGGGGTGGGAGTGGGGAGGAGGGGGTCAATGGGGGAAAAGGGAGGACATCTGTAATACTTTCAACAATAAAGATACATTTAAAAAAGTAATGGCTATTTGATTATTGCTTTTAATTTGTTTTTTCAATTTCATTTCCCTTCTATTCATTTACCTTCCTAAGTCTAGAATAGGACATATAATACCAGTTGAGTCTGATCAGCATAGGATAAATGTATGATATATTTTAGGATTATCTACTATATTTCCCTATGCCAACTAATATGCTTTGAGAATAAAAGTGATTTGATAGCAAGTGTGTAACTTTTAAACATTTTATTTATATTAACTCATTTATCCTTAAAATAAATCCATTCATTATTCATTTTTTCAGCTATGCCATACTTCATTGGTTCTAAAAATATATATTTTTCACATTTTAACATCTCTAAAATCAAGATGTGTCTTGTAATTCATAACATGTTATAGTTCTATTGACAATCTTTTTTTCTTAATAATACATGAAATAATGGTGCATCTTGCAACTGATGACAACCTAGAGTCAATGAAATAGAGTACAATAGACAACCATACTGCAGGTATTCTTTTAGGCCCAAGAATTTAGTGAACAAGCTTGAACAGTCCTTCTTTCAGAGAGTCCATTCTGATTAGGAAGACAGAGAAATAAAAGATGATTTCAACATATGTACAACTGCTATGGGAGCCAATGAAGACTGATCCTGGGCTTGTAGGGGTCAGAGAAGGTTTTCTAGTGATAGTGATGTTACCTAAATTTGGAGTGCAATTAGTAAGGGGTACAACTAGCCTGAGGTTTGATTGTCAGCCAAACAGGATAAGCAAAATCCTAGAAACTGAAAAAAAGCATGGGATATTCAGGGATTTAAAAGTAATTCAGAATGGATTTAGAGTATCCATGGAAGAAGGACAAGGTGAGGGCAGAAAGGAAGGCAAAGGTCATATCCTGATGGACCTTGTAAACCATGTTGAATGGCATCCTGAGGACTGTGGGGTTCTACTGAAGCATAGGTAGCATGTCGATTTGACAAATGAGAAAAACTGAGACCTAGAGTAGCCAAATGGTTGGCTTTATGCTGATGGCAAAGAAAAGGACTAATTTAATTCTCTCCCTCTAAGACCTCACCTTAAGCCAGATGCTCTTTATGTTATATCAGGGTTACCCAGGACATGCTTCTCTCACTGGCTATACTGCCAGCAAATACATTACTAGATTGTCCTTCACTTTGGTTTTGTTAAATTAATATGTTTGGTTCAGATGGGAGGAGGGTAGAACCAATGTGTTGGTTCTTTGAAAATTATTTAAGGTACATGTGGCTTAATGGCAAGATATTTGGGTTCAGTTACACCACTCATAGGTTATATATCACTGCCAAGTTCATCCACAGTTGTGTCATTAGTTGATGGATATTGATGCTGGTCTTTTCTAAATGTATCATGCATTCACTTTTCATGATGTGTGCTTAAAAGATAACTATAAATAAATACAAAAATTAAAGAAGTAATGCTAATAGGGAAGTAAAGGTTCACAATGTCTTTATATTTTTGCATATTATTATGCCAACAGAAATTGCATTTGAATTTATCTTAAAGCTTTTCAGCTGCCCTTTCAGAGTCATACAATCTTGAGATTTACTAAATTAAGCAATTTTAGTTGAAATGTGACATAAAAGCCTAATAGGAAGACACTAACTTTGAATTAATTACACAGGGTCAAATAAAACAAAAGAAAGAAAGAATAATTATTTGAATGAAGATATTCTATCCTAGCCAGGCAGTCTTGACTCGTATTATTACATTTAAAATAATTTTGTTCACAGGATTTGTTGGTAGGCACAAACTGTCTTTTTAATGAAAGAATAACAAGAAGCCATTTGCTTTGATTTTTTAGAAAAAGGACAATGTGAATCACCTAATATTTTCGACTCGCTCAAAAAGGGACCACATCTACAACTGATAAAACTGAGGTCCTTTTTGATCAAAGACATCTTTAGTTTCTATAGAATAAGCAATGAGCACAAATGCCAATGCTTAGGTCATGATGATATGGCAATTACCAACTATTTAAAAGAAATAATAGGTGCCAAAATGATAGCTTGCTACACTAATCCAACTGAAGAGGACAAAGAGTGTAAAGTCTTTTATAAAAGGACAGACAACTGTCTATTCAAGACAGTTTAGAGATAGTCTTATCTGAAATAAGGAGGTTGAGTTATAGGATCAGTAACTTTGATTCTGTAAACCTGATGACTTTGGGACTTTCATATCAAAAGACAGGGACAAGATAAAGGGGAGTGGTGAACCTTGTGAACACAAGACCAGTGAATGATAGGGGGACAGAAGAGAACCCTGGAGACTCAAGGAGTCATTTTTAGACTGGTAAACTCGAGTTCAAATCCCAGCACAGATAGTACTAATTCTGTGACCTTGGACTAGCCACTCTTTTCTCTGGAACTTAAGAAAAACAATTTCTACGTCATAGAATTGCCATGAAGATTAAATGAAACTCTATGCATAAAGCAAGTGATGCATAATGTGTGTGACTAGAGACTACTGTTAATATTATTATTTTTGTGGTTATTATTACATCCTATGTTTCTATTTAATTCTGTTGGCATCAGATGAAGTAAACAGTAGTCCAGGCAACCATGAATAAGTCACACTGCATGTTTAGGGATGGCATTTAGGCTTGCACATTCCCAATTAGCTTTTCAATTAACCCCAGCCCTGAGGAATATACTTCCCAGACCATATTTGAATGCTAAAATAAGACTGATGGACTATTACGAGTGCAAGTTGTTTTATTAGAGTAGGAGGAAATAAACTATGCTACCTATTGCAAAAAGAAGCTGACATTTACAGAAGATACTAAAACAAAATCATAATCACTGACTGACACAGATTTATACCCCCAAAGCTAAAATATGCTCTGACTCTACCAATAGTTCTTTCACATTTAAATGTACTAGTCATTTTCTAAATACAACTCAATAATAATCTTATTTTATTCATCTTCTTTCATTTTACAATAAAGCATGACAACAGCACTTTACATCCCCCTCTATGTTTACAATTATACAATCTCTGATGTTATAGTAACACTTTATATACATGTATTCAGTTTGCAGTATCATTTCTTAACTGTCTTCTCAGTTAAAGTATATTACTGAACCCGTTTTACAAACATTAATTCACAATAGTTGGCTTAAACAAGTCATGTGATAAAACTAGGTACACAGAATAAATAGACTATTTCCATTCATCAAGCACCAACTGAGGGCCTTCATTGTTTAAGGCAACATGCCTTTTAATTTAGTCCAGGAATTCTGTGAATACAAATTCCATGGGGGAACAAAACGCCCAAAATGCTCTTTTCTTGTTAGTTATCATCACCTAGTATTCAAAATTAACTCCTCCTAGCTCCCCTGGCAAGGACAAGGGCATAAGAAATAATAATTTTTAATTTGGTCTTTATCATTCAGAGGGCAAAACTTCAGTTCTCTAATGTTGATTTCCATAGTTTCTAAGATATATAAAGAATTCAAAACCCTTAAACCCATTCGGTTTCTTCTCCCCTGTTCTAAGAAGTAGCCATCACAGAAAGGAAAGGGAGCTATCAGAGTCCCCCTACTAGCTTCTTCCCACACTTAGGAAACAGAAGCCCGTGCTACTTCATTACATCAACATCCTTTTAGGTCCCATGCACTGAATTTCATAGAGCTGCTTTTCTCCACATTCAGGCCCAAGCCTGAATTAAGTGTCCCTGGGACATGCAACTTTTCTTCTCATACTAATTTGGCAAAGTCATTATCTCCCAGTGGCTTTCAGAGCCATCTGTGGTCCCCGACTGTCCTCTCATCCATACAACCTATAATTTTCATAGGAAGAAGGCACTTTTTCAAAACATTTGCTCCAGTAAAAAACCTACTTACAACTCTCTTTCCTTAAAAATTACTTGAGAAGCAAAAACAAAACAAAACCCTCGAAACCCAACTGTTCAATATAAATGGTGCTAGTACATGACAATTAGGTTTGCAGTGTTGTACCTGTGATACATATGGAATGGAAAAGGATCAGTTCTACCCTACTCTTGCCTCTCCCTCCCCCAAAAAATGCCACTCAATAACAAGTTTGTTATCATTCTACCATCTTCAGATCTGGACATTCTAAAAGGCTACAGAACTCCAATGATGTTTTCTCTTTTCACACTACAAACAGTTGTATCTTGGCTTATCACTGGATTTTTGTTCATGTTATCAACATTCCTACTCTGAAGAAACAAATAGCAAGTTAAAGTGAAGGAAGCATCGCAGTTGAGAGGGAGGACTGTGCCACAGGCCAGAAAACCCATCTCTGGATCAATCTCACGAGTCCATTTAAGACAGAAAGAACACTAGATCAAAGGCTGCATCCTCAGAGTAATATGAAAAAATCTCCAATTCCCCAAATTTGGTTACCTTTGGAAATTTCCCCAACACCTATCAAATTGGATACATACAGATTATCTAAATAACACAGTTTGGCCAATGCTCTGAAACCACTGGACAGATTAGAGATATGAGCTTATAATGCATTTTAGGATATACAAGCCATTTAAATTTCTTAGAGAATGCTATCTAGTGAGGTAAATCTACATAGAGGTTTTCTTGAAACAACTAGTCATGCTGAATAAAAGAAATACAAAGCCATCCTCTGAGTGGCCATGACTATCCGATACAAATACAATTCTTGCTCACTGTATACACTTTTTAAATGATGGCTTTGTTGATTTGAAAAAATACCAGGCACTCCTGTGGAATCTGGTCAGTGGTATTCAGAGTCCCAAATATGTGCTCCTAGGACACAGACTGGGACGCAAGTACTGGAGAAACACTCAAGGATTTATCATGCCCCCTTCAGAATCAAAGATTGTAGTCATAAAAATAATGCAGTATAGCAACAAGTTTACTAGAGAGCTCCCTGAAGAAGCAAAATGTTCAGCTGCTCAAGTGTTTTCACCCTGTGTCATTTAAAGGAAAATTAAGTCTCAATTGATGATACCACCAAATATTTTGAATAGCCAACGACCCTACTTAGCTCCAAACGCTCCCCTCCTAAGGAGCTAGGCTCCAGGAGTCACCCCTTCTTTAAGGGGCATGGGCTGTATCCCCAGCGAGGCAAGCTCTCATCCCAAGCTAATAAAGGCTGCGTCTGTGCTCACACTAGCCGCTCAGAGCAGGCAACTGGCACATCGGAAAGGTAATCTTCATCCCCACTCACTCCATACCTTTTCGGATTTCGCCTTCCTGGCGTTGTGCACGAACCTGCGACCCAGCTTCTTGGCGTACCAGATAGAGGCGAACATAGCGAGGCCCGCGGAAGAAATTCACAATGAAGCAGCCGCACACACAATCTCCCACCTCGGCTCAGAGACGAACGGATCGGGCTGGAGCTGTCACTTGCAGGCTGTTGCTTTCTCAGTTCTTGTCATGCTGGTTAGCTGAGGGAGAGGGTGGGAGGAGGCACGGGGGTGGGGGAAGCAGTCCTGTTTGGCCAGTCTGCAGGTATATTTACATCCTGCCAGCAGGAGGTCCGGGTGAGGCGGCGCTGCCTTCTCAGCCAGCTCTCACTACCAGTCAGCTAAGTATCTGTCTGCAGTTCTTGGGCACGGTCACCACCCAAACTCCGTGTGTATCTGGAGGAAGGGAAGCCGCAGTCAAGCGGTCCGGAGGCGGCTCACCTCCCGCCTAGGCTCTGGCAGGCAGTTACACTCCTCGCTTGGCTTCCCTCTGTCTTGACTGTACGTGCTGGCGGCACTGGCTGAGTCAAGACAGACCCCACATACAGCCTCCCAGGTAAATCAGCCAATACTAGAGCTGCCAGGCACAAGGGAGAGCCAGGGCCACCGGGAACCTGGCCCTGCGGGCACAAACAGGTGTCCCCAGGGCCTGTATCCTGCTCTGATCCTCAGAGAATATAATGGGGCTGTTAGGGTGGCTGGGAGAGTCCTTCCCTCACCTCCTTCTCAATTCCATTTGGTCCAAGGAAAGTCACCTCTGCTCATGAGCCAGCCTTATCCATAGCTTACAAGGGTAACACTTTTATTTTTTGGAGACTGGCCCGGGACAAAGCACCAAGTGAGCGGGATGAAGTGCCCTCTCCAGTGCTGGAATAAAGGTCCTTAAGTTTTCAAACTCATTGCTTCTACCTCTAAAGCAACTGGGGCCTCTCTTTGAACACAGGTTTTCAGATTGGGGACTAGGGAATGGGGAGGAGCTTAACTCAACCTTTAAACTAAAACAGAGCAATCTATTCTGTTTTTTACTCTTGACTCTTCTTGCAGTGATAGCCAGGGTCACAGGCAGGGCTGTGATATTACTTTTGGGAAGGTATATTTCCGATTTATGGCAGCTCTTAAACCACACTCCTTTGAAGAATTTTCACGTTTGAGTCTACCATTAGGTGCTTTCAATTTTAATGATCTTCGTAGGGTTTAGACTGTGAAGCCTTTAAAAGGTAAAGTCAATTTTAAGGGATACATGCTCCCCCCCCGCCCCCCAGTGAAAGAGCACTTAAGCCTTGTACCCAGAATACTAGAGAAAAAAAATAAAATAACTGGAAAATCTTCCTTCTAGTGACATACAAACAAGACTCAACCCAGTAAATGTTTTCCAGCTGATCTGATAGAAGTGCCCAGAGAATGTCAGCACACTCACAGATACTTGGAATGGAACTCCTTTCTCTCACTACATGTCCCCTGAGGTTTTATCCCCAAAGAGGTTGAGTCTTCAGTCAACAGAATACTGTTTGAAAAGGTATACTGGATATCCTTGTTGGCAATTGGATAATAGGCAGTATGGGATAGGACAATGGTAGTCAGTACACAGGTCCCTGTTAATCACTAAGGTAACTCTGGTGCCTAGAATAATGCTTAGCAGAATGCATTCAACGTGTGTTTGCTGAATGAAAGAATAATCTGGGTTCTAACTCTGGCCCTACTCCTAACTTGTTTCCTTGTTCTGAGTTTGATTTGCCTCATCTGTAAATTTAAGAGAATTGGCAGATGATTTTTAAGCCCCTCCCCCCACCCCCCCGTCTTATGAGTGTATAATTCTGTTTAGGCCTCTTCATGCGAGTATTGAACAGAATTGTCTGGTGCTCACCAGAGGCATGGACTCTGGGATAACGACTCAGTGTTCCGAAAAGCCAACAGTGGCACCCTGGGGGCAGCCCAGATCCTTCCGCCTTCTGCAACATGCCACCTTGCATGTGGTTTGGCCATGAGCTCTTTCTGTTGCTCTGTGCTTTCACGTCTAGGAACTCCACTTTTCTTTCATTTCCTTTTGACATCCTTAGACAACCTCTGTGCGAAATTCCCCACATCACACCCTATACTCTTTGGAGAAAAAGTGCCACAGAAATCCAACAAATAAATAAATGATAACTCCTGCTTGGTTTTCAAAGAGCCACTCAGCAGGAACACACCTTACCTTAAGATTGTCGAGATGCTAAAGGTATTCATTATTTCTGCGTACAACTTTTTCTGAGCCATGTTGTAGCTGAAAGACTATTCAGTTAACAGAGTAAAGTAGATGAAAAGGAGAAGGGGAGCCGTTCTCCCTAAATTAATGAGTTAAAAAAATTGTTTTTAACATTTTAAGATGGATTCAGACAAGAAAGAGGTGAGAAAAAAAAAAAAAGCTGAGCTTTCAAACTACTGATATTAAAGGGGTAATCAAAGAATGGTAATTTACTCTGATGGGGCTGCCAGATCATAAAATAATTTTTGCACTTTCTTCACAAGTTAAGATTTCCTAGGTCACTAAAACTGGGGCTTGGAGAGAGCTTTGATGTGCGATTGTTTTGTTGGTTGGTTTTACTTTTATATTGAAACTTTAATGACCTTTTTCACACACCTGACCCAGAGCCTTCATATACTTTTACAGGCTGGAGTTCTGAAGAAAATAAATTGTCCTGCCAGCTAAGATTAACTTAAAAATAACAACAATAACTACTGTCCCTAAAATAGGGAGTTGGAGGTAGAAAAGGCAGTGTGGAGTGGGGCATTTGTAGTCAGGGCCCATGTGTATGTTCTGCGAATGCTCAGCACAATGTAGATATTCAAAATATATCTGTTGAATGTCTCTATGACAAAGGAAAATCCACAAACTTTAAAGACTAGGCGAGTCAATAGAAGCATATCCATAAATTTTCAGTTGTAAACGTTTTTTGAAAGATGGGTGCCATTTAATGAAGTGATGCCATTGCCTTAGTCAATACACTCCTTTTCCCTGGGTTTCTGCACAGATGTGCCTGCTACAGAGAGGGTGGCAGCTGCCTATCATAAATCCTCGTGTCTCTAACCATTACCCTCTTGACTGAGATAAACAACTTTTGCAGTTATGCTGTGTTGGGAAAACTAGTTTTTCAGATGCTTTCCATCTGTATATCATCACTACCTGGACAGACCGCTTCCTTTGTAATTTCATTTTTAATACCTCTCCTATGACAGAAACCTCACAGTACAGCTGAGTTTGAGATGCAACATTAATCCTTTTAAGCAGCTTTGGGTTCATGCCTCAACACACACACTGGGTGAGCCTCCTCTGAATTCTCAAGGTAAATGCAATGTTTAAATCAAGCTATTAAGTATTATACAACTACATTTTCTGCCTGGCACATGAACAATTTTCTTTTAAAAATCATCTAGATATATCATAGATAATTATATAAACAGACTAAACATTAACTCTGAGAAACTATTATCTGCTAGCATGAAAAGCTATCTAGGGTAGGTGTTTAATATACAGCAAAGAGGCATGTTAGAGACATAAATAAGCTAATGTACAAAACTAATAAACATTCAAATATTTGTTTGATTTGTCTGAATATCTGATATGCATATTTGATAGCTTTTTGGTTAACATCTGATATCGGTCCATTATTAAACACATAGAATTTATTACTAAAAATTATAAACATAATATGTAACCTCAGTTCACAGAAATGCCAAGATATTGATGTTAGTTACCTCTGTAGAGAGTAGTGGAAAGGGAAGATTAAAAAAAAAAAATACTGTTCCAGCCAGGCTGGTGTGGCTCAGTGGATTGAGCGTCATCCCATGGACTGAGAGGTCCTGGTTGGATTCCCTGTCAGGGCACATGCCTGGGTTGTGGGCTCAATCCCCAGAAGGGGGCATGCAGGAGGCAGCCAATGGATGTTTCTCTCTCATATCAATGTTTCTATTTCTCTCTCTCCCTTCCTATCTCTCTAAAAAAATCAATAATAAAAACATATTTTTAAAAAAATAGTTCCATTTTGCTCTATACATTGTGTGTTATTTGAGTCTTCTACAATGAGAATATATTCATGTTATTACTTGTATGATTAAAAAGGTAAGCAATACTTCTCCATAAAAATGTATTGATTATTTACTTTATATCAATCACAGAAGACCCCTAAATGAATAAGATACAATCCCTCCTCTCAAGAGGTCCTATATAGTTGGGTAGTTGTATAAAGAAATACATTTTAGTGCAGAATGGCATTATAACAGATATGTGAAAATTATGTGGGAGCTCAGGGAAAAAATTACTGTTTTGTTTTTTTTTTTCGTTTCTATATTCTATAAGCCCAATAATAAATTTTATCTGTAAAAAGTATGATAATTACTGTGAATGTATATAAAAAGCAAAGGAATAGTTATAAAAAGCAAAGGAATAGCTAAGTCTCTGCATGTTTTATCTGCATGGACAGTAGAAAAATATTCATTATAACTTTATGTCTATACACCAAAACCAATGTGTACAAACTGACCCATTTGCAGATAGGTATATTTCTGCCCCAAAAAGCCATCCAGCTATGGGCAAGTGTGCCAAGATGTTTGAGTCACTACAAATACAACCCCATTGACTCTTATTGTATAGGCTAAATCAAACTCTTTTTTCCTGCTCTCAAAATCAAAACTAATTGTTTGATCTGGGACTATCTCACATATGCTTTCTTTTCAATGTTTAATCATGATATACTTGGGCACCCAGAGCTGTGAGAAATTTACATAGCACTCACCACCCATATATCTACCATCCAGATTTAATAAATGTTAACATTTTGCCATATTTGATTCAGATTAATGTTAAAGAAATAAACTCTTCATAATATAGTCAAAGTCCCTCCATCCCACCCCACCTCAAATTTATCTCAAAATAATTTCAGTAAACATGCTTGTACCTCTCTCTTTAAGCACGTTTGACTTTGGAGTAGCCACTTCAAAATGTAATTGATGGGTTACAGGTTATGTCCATCTTGAACTTTTATAACAAGTCTCTCTCCAATTTACATTATTAGTTGTTTATAGGAATCCTACATTCTAGATGACATAGTATAATCATTCATAAAATTTCCCCAAACATAATGCATAATGTTTAGCTCCTTGTAGTTTTGATGTGCATTTTTTTAAAAAGTACTGGTGAGATTTAGCATCTTTTCAAATGTTTACAGGCTATTTTAACTTCCTTCTGTTCATAACTTTTGCCCATTAAATAATTAGGTTCAAAGTATCCTTCAACAGATGATTGTATAAAGATGTGGTACATACATACAATGGAATACTAATCAGCCGTGAGAAAAAATGAAATACTGCCATTTGCAACCACATGGGTGGACTTTGAGAATATTATTGTAAGTGAAATATGTCACTCAGAAAAAGCTAAGAACCATATGGTTTCACTCATATGTGGAATATAAAACTGAAACTCATAGACACAGACAATAGTATGGTGGTTACCAGAGGGAAGGGAGGTGGGGATAACAAAGGGTAAAGGGGGCCAAATACATGGTGATGGAAGATGATTTGACTTTGAGTGGTGGGTACACAATGCAATGTACAGATCATGTATCATGGAAATGCACACTTGAAATCTATATACAGTAAACACATTAACCAATGTCACCCCAATAAATTTAATTAATAAAAAATAAAATAAGTAAAAATTAGGTTATATTTTTCTTATTGATTTACAAAAATATTTTATGGACTCTGGACATTAATTCTGTATTTATTACATACACTGAAAATATCTGTACCCAACTTCTGACTTGTCTTTTAAAGTCATTGTATGTTATTATAAAGAGTCCTCATAAAAATTTAAATGGTACAGAAATCATCAACATTCTCCTATATGTGTGTACATTTTTCTATCTTAAGAATTGTTTCCCTATTCTGTTTATAAATATGTTATCTTTTATTTTCTCCTGAACAGTTTAATTTTTTTCTTTTTACAAATTTTCAATTAAAAAAATTAGGGTGTGAGATAGGAATCTATGTTTCCCTTTATGTATGGCAGTTGTCTTCCTTCCTTCCTTCCTTCCTTCCATTTTGTTCTTTTTGCTGGTATATAAAAATGTTATTTCTTTTTCTTTCTGACTTGTAACGCTCTTAAATCATATGTCTATATCATATGGAATATGCATATCAGGGTTCTGGGCTCTTTTGTCATTGTTCTATTTTTATTTACCTGTGCCAATACTACATTATCTTGATTGCTATTCTTTATAATAAATATTGATATTCCAAAGACTAATCATCCTTTTCATTTGACCTAACTTTTCAAATTAATTTTTATAAAGTTATAAATATAATCCATGTTATTTTTATAGTATTTAGTACTATGCAGTGTAGCGTATATCCCTCACCTGCTGTTATATCTTGTAGTAATTCCATTCCTCACCAAATCAGTCATTATTATTATCACAATTATTTATGTTTCTTACAAGTAAGTTTACTCAAAATAACTGCACATGCTATCAATTTATTTTCTCGTCATTAATTTTAGCAGTCTAACACTACTTAAGTTCCTTCTTATCAAAGTACATCTTTTAATAGTTATTTCTGCAAAAATTTGTGATGGTTAAACATACTGTCTTTTTATATTTTTCCTGAACTGTCTACATTCACCTTAGAATTTGAAGGATAGCATAGGTAAACACAGATTTCTAGATGGACAATTATTTTCCCTTTGAAGATATCTCATACTGTCTTCTGGTATCTATTTTTATGACAAGATGTCTGCTGTTAATCAAATTGCTACATTATAAGGAATGTCTGTTTTCTAGGTTTGTTTGAAGTTTTTGTTAATCTTTGTTTAACTGCAATTTCAATACAATATTTTTTCTAAAATTTTACTTGGAACTCATTATTGTTCTTTATTCTGATGAGTTATTAAAAGACCTGTCATTATATTTTCTAATATTCTTCTTTCTCATTTTCTCTGTTGTCTCCTAAAATCCTCTTATATTTTTCCTGCACCATTTTATTCTACCTATCCTATTGCTTCATATATCTTCTATTCGTCTCCTTCTGTGTTGTGCTGTTTTCATAGTTATATTCTCAGATCCAATTACTATTTCATTTTAAGTTTTAATCTACTGTTTTACCTAGCTACAAATTACTAATTTTCAATAAATTATTATATATTTTTTAATTTCTAGAGGACATATATATATCTATCTATATATAGATAGATATATATATCTATAGATATATATATATCTAGATATATATATATATCTATAGATATATATATATATGTATTCCACCCAGTCTTTTATCATGGTGTGTTATTCTTTTATTAAGATTTTTATTCCTTCTTCTGTTATATTTTTTAATTTTAAACATTTAATTTGTAGTCTATCTGATACTCTCATTAACTAAATTTTTGGAAGTCTAATCCTGCTGCATCCACTCACGGTGTATAGTTTCTGGATATCATTGTACATTTTTATTCTAATATCTTCTTTGGTAAGACTTTACTTCCTGTGAGAGCCCCGGGGACTTTACTTGTGCAACTGTCTGTACAGACTAATTTGGCGCATATGCTAGTGGCCCAGAGATTTCACTAGTCCAGAAGCCATTTTATTTTATTTATTTATTTATTTATTTATTTATTTATTTATTTATTTATTTATTTTATTTATTTATTATTAATTTGTTTTTGTTACAGATGTTTCTCCTTTTCCCCCATTGACACTCTCCTCCCCATCCCCCCGCCCCATCCCCAGCATTGTTGTCCATGTCCATCAGTTATGCGTACATGCATATAAGTTCTGTGGTTTATCTCTTCCCTCCCTCCCCACCCCTCTTCTGAGGGTTGTCAGTCTGTACCCTTCATCCACATCTCTGGGTCTACCCTGTTCCTCAGACTGTTATGATCATTATATTCCACAAATAAATGAGATCATGTGATATTTGTCTTTCTATGCTTGGCTTGTTTCGCTTAGCATAATGCTCTCCAGGTCCCTCCATGTCGTCTCAAAGGATAAGAGATCTTTCTTTCTTATAGCTGCATAGTACTCCATTGTGCATATGTACCACAGCTTTTTTACCTATTCGTGTACTAATGGACACTTGGGCTGTTTCTAGATCTTAGCTATTGTAAATAGTGCTGCTATGAACATAGGGATACATATTTTCTTTCTGGTTGGTGTTTCAGGTTTCTTAGGGTATATTTCTAGAAGTAGGATCACTGGGTCAAATGGCAGTTCAATTTTTAACTTTTTGAGGTAACACCATAGTGTTTTCCACAGTGGCTGCACCAGTCTGTATTCCCACCAAAAGTGTACTAGAGTCCCCTTTTCTCCACACCCTCACCAACACTTGTTGTTTGATGATTTGCTGATGGCGGCCATTCTGACAGGTGTGAAGTGATACCTCATAGTTGTTTTAATTTGCATCTCTCTGATGATTAGTGACAGTGAGCATTTTGTCATATGTCTCTTGGCCATCTGTATGTCCTGTTTGAAGAGGTGTCTATTTAGGTCCTCTGCTCATTTTTTAATTGGGTTCTTTGTCTTCCTTTTGTTGACTTGTATGAGCAATCTATATACTTTGGAAATTAACTCCTTATCTGATGCATCATTGGTGATTATAGTCTCCCATATAGTGGGATCCCTTTCCGTTTTGATGGTTGTATTTTTTGGGTTTTTTTGTTGTTTTTTTTTGCTGTGCAGAAGCTTTTTAGTTTGATGTAGTCCCATGTGTTCATTTTTTCCTTTGTTTCTCTTGCCTTAGGTGTTAGCCATTTCATTTTAATATTTGGTTTAGTGTTATTCTCCCCACACAAAAGGGTTAAATTTTCTTTTTATTCTCTTTTTCCCCTCATAATAGAAACGCGTTTTCTTATTGTGTCTCTGTTATAACAAATGAAGTTTTTTAGAAGCCTTTTCATGAAATGAGAACCTTTTAACTTTTCACTTATTTGCAGGGATTTCAGGTAATTTCTCCTCTTTGGGTGATTCTATGGTCAACTGTCCTGTTCTGTATGAGCATACAAATCTCAGATCCTTATCTCAAGGGCCTTTATTGAGTCCCATATACCCCTGGGATACCATAGTCAGCTCAGGAACTGACTGCTATGACCATCATTGCATTAACCCAAAATCAAACTGAGAATTTCATTGGCCTGCACATGAGGTTTAGTGTTTGATAAGCATTTCTGATAATAGTACATATAAAATTTACTGTGAAATGTTTCATGCAAAACAATGTGGTGAAGGCCGGTGGGGAGGGGAGTGGGGTGGGTGGAGAGGGGCAAAGTTGGGGAAAATAGGGAACATCTGTAATAGTGTCAACAATTTTTTTAAAAAAAAAGAGATTCTGGGAAAAACAAACAACAAGAAAAAGAGACTCTTGGAAATCACCTAAATGAAATGTTATTCAAAAGTCACTATCATATAATAATTAATTACCTAAAGTTTGCAGTAAGATAGACCACCACCACATCTGTGACCTTGGACAAGCAATGGCAAGCATATAAAATGGGGTAATAATGGGAAGCATTGTGTTGATTATAAGTATCAAATGTGATAATAATACATGCAAACTTCTTACACCTGTACCTAGCATACATTATGGATGTAATAAAAAGTTATTTTTATTTTTATTCATCCTCTAATCTTTAGAGAAGATAAAAAGCACAATAGTTGAGACAGAAAACGTGTGTTTAGTGTTATGAAGAAGCAGAGAATGCTTCTTAAAACTCTTTTTATGTTTGTATTTAACCACCTTCACTGTTAGGGTGTCTACCTTCACTTTTAAGTCTTTTCCTCTTTTTTATTCCATTAGTGAAGACAACTTGTAAATACCTTCCATAAATGTAAAGATTTGTAGTTTCAAAAATGTCTCTTTTCTGAGGCAAGTTAATATTTTAAGCTTTGTGAATATTTTTAATTTTTTGAGAGTCATCACAGAGACTCTCTTCATTGTAAAAATCTTTCATAATAAGAAAAACTCAAATAGATGCTGACATTCTAGTAATTCTAGATCCACATGCTGCAATTTGTCCACATGCTCACAATTAAAGTTTGCTACAACTGAGGATATATAGATTGATAAGGCAATAGCTGTCAGAGGAATGTAGAGCTGACTGGATATAAGTAAGGAGCAAAGTAGAACATCCAGCCAGAAGCCAGTAAAGAATTGGTATCTAATGGAACATGCAAGAACTTTGACTTGGGAGTGAAAAAAAAATGCAGTAAATATAGTTTTCCTAAAATGGCTACACAATGCTAAAGAATGGGTAGCTGAATAATTTTGTGATAGATAATTTAATTCAATTTCTTCAAATGCACGTGCCTTGCCAAAGCATGTCACAAATACAAATATTTAAACACCACTCATTTAACCTGAGCCCCTTGGCATGGGAACTTTCTTACCAATAATAATTCACTTAGTCCAGTATCCTAGCTGTCTCAACAGCAGAATTTCCATCCATAAAGGTGGGTGTTAATTTGGGAGTTAATATTGTTAGTTTTTGTTTGTTTTTATCTTCACCCAAGGACACTTTTGCATTCATCTTCAGATAGAGTGAGAGGGAGAGAGAGAGAGAGAAACATCAATGGGAGAGAGACACATCGACTGGCTGCCACCCACACGATCCCAACTGGGTCCGGGGACAAACTGCAACTGAAGTACGTGCTCTTAGCGGGAACCGAATGTGGGTCTCTCTGGACCGCAGGCCGATGCTCTAACCGCTCAGCCAAACCAACCAGGGCAAAACTGTTACTTTTAATTTCATTTTAACCAGTTGTCTTACCTCTGGGTGTTGGGCAATATAAGCAATTTCTAAATTCCTCTTAAACTATAGTAATCTGTTAATCCATGACATTATGGCTCAAGAACTGATCTTTAAAACAATGAACTTTTAAGTCCAATGGCCATTTTTTCATGAAATTGTAGTCTTGCCATATCATCTTCTGAATCTTTACAAAAGTATTCTGTTTCCCCGACACATTCTATGTACTTGTATCTTTGCACATGCTGTTTCCTCTGTCTGCAGTCCTAACCTTCCATTTCACTTCCTGCTCCCTGCCATTCCACATGTGAGAAATCCTTACACGTTTTTTTAAGACTTGGCTCAATAATTCTCTATGAAATCTTTCCTGATCCCTTTAGACAGAGCCAATTTGTTCTATTGCACTAAAAGTAATGTTTCCTATTGTACTTTGTACATATCTCAGGTTTAGTTCTATTACATGTATCCGTGACTACTTTCAACTTAAATGTTTCCCTCTAAATGACAATTCAAGAAAATTCACATGCCTTATTTATTTTTGTATCCTCAGAGATCTACATAGTCCTTTGGACATGGCAGGCACTTATGAAAATATTTGAATAATATAATAGTTATTTGTGGAACGAATAAACAAATTAATGAGCACATCCCTTGAATTAAACTGCTTCATACTTCTGGGAAATGAAGAGAAGGCACCATATAGACACCAACTATGCAGTTATTATTATCCTGTATTTGTATTTTTACCTCACACTCATCTTTATACTACAAGAGATAAATCAAAGTCATTGTAAGAAGGGTTCAAAGTGCTTTGAAAAGCAATGTTTCAAAAGGTAAACCAATGAGACTTTTTGATTTGTGGTCTACCAGCTGTCAATTTTTTCACATTGTAATTCCTCCTCTTCCATAGATAGATACAGGAGATCTTCCACAAAATTTAATAAATAAAACCATATTTATAAGTAAATAAATAAACCCCTCCTGTATTTCCTTAAAAATGATACCCACCAATGAAATTAAACAAACTATTCATTTTCCATCCTGCCACCTACACAAAACAGAAACAACAGCTGTTGAAATCCTCAGTGCAAATGTCAACTGCAGATAGTGTTACTGAAAATATTCCTGATATTAACTGCAACCTCTCTTCATCTTAAATACATAGAGTTTAAAAGAAAGTGTAATAGTATCCTTCACGGATGAATAGAGAGAAAGGGGAAGGAAATGACTTGGTAGATGCCTCTTCTATCAGCTATTTTACCTTAAGTATCTGAAATGAAAGTATTTTATCTTTAAGATACATAAAGATTTTGCCCACTGAGGTACTTAGCATGGCTTATCTCAGTACTTATCTAACCTCAACCATTTCTTTCATATTCACATACTACCTCTTTGTTGTTCATTTGGGTTATTTTTAAATTTACTTTGACTCACTTTGGAAAGAAATTTAATTTAAAAGGGAACTGATAGCCAGAATAAACAAAAATAAGGCTCATTATCTACAAATTATAAGTAACATACAATGAAATACAATGAAATTGATGACAATAGAATATTCTTATATTGAAGCATAATTAAAATAGAATCATATTAATACAATTGAAAAGTAAAAAAATGAGAAAAAATTTTAAAAGTATAATTGAAAAGAGAATTCATGTTTTATATTATAGCTACAAATTTTCTAATTAAAATTAAAACATATGTATTTATTTTAAATATTTGCCATGTATCATCTTAAGTATACCATACTTTAGAAAATATTCCCATCTCATTTAATCATTTCAGAAAATCTCTGAGTCAGATAATATTATCTTCTTTTTATAAATTAAGAAACTACATTTCTAAGAAATTAATTTATTCAAATGCATTTTCCTAGAAGAAATTAGGCTTTAAATCCTGGTTTCCTCCTCATTTCTGTCTCAATTTTGAAAACTAGTCTGGTCTTTAATGTCCCCATCTTTAAGACATAGAGTAACAATACAAGAAGTAACATGTAATGGCTTATGATGAAATAAAAGTACATAAAATAAAGAAGGGACAAGTGCTTTGAGTACAGATAACATTCACTAGCTAAGTGGGGAAGACAGGCTTTCTATAACAGAGAAAATTTGAGTTGGGTCTTAGAAAACAGGTCCAAGCAAAAAGTACATTTAGGTCCCAGGGGAAACAGCATGAATAGAGTAAAATTGGTGAAAATCATGAGATATGTTTGAGGAACAGTGGAAAATCAGAATGAAAAGGCGATAGCCATACTGTAAGTAGACCATGCCAGTGAATGCTTAATCATGACAAACACGGTCAGAGTTGGAGATTAGAGAGAATGATGGAGGTAGTTGAGATAGTGGGGGTCTTAATTAGGGCAATGGTGGTAGGGAAAAGGGCAAGGAGCAATATAAGAAACATTCTTTCTTGACACCCTAGACTGGGTTTAGATCCCCGACTCACTCTCTTAGCACAGTACATTACTTTTCACAATATTTCTCACACTGACAATTACCTATTAAGTATATGTATTTTCTTTGCTTTCTTTGTGGGATATTCCAGGAAAACAGAAACCATGCTTGTCTATTCACCATTGAATCCCCTGTGCCTGATAAAGTGCCTGGTGCATAGTAAGTGCTCTAAAGGGATTTACAAAATGCATGAATGAAAGAAGGAGTAACTGAAGAGATAGAATCTATAAAATGTGACAGGTGTTTTATGGGCTGAGAACAGAGTCAGAAGCAGCTGAAGATCTGAGCCCAGGGGACTGGGAGATACTTCTAAGACAAGAAAAAAAATTACTTCAGAGCATCCTCTTCTTTCATTTTATTTTCGATTTCTACCTTTGTCTCATTTTAATTTTAAGTTTTCTTATTTTATATTCTCCATCGGAAACTTTCACCAATACATTTCTTAGAAATTTAATTATATTATTTGTTAAAGCTGCTGATTCTTTCTCATGGTCAGTAGTTTCCATATGAGGGTTCTAAATTTTCTTTGTAAACTCTTCTAAAGCAGATGCTTAAAAAAAAAAAAAAAAAAAAGAGGAAGTGTTGTTTAATATTTTCTACTTTAGTGTATTCTATGGGGTTTAATCTGTGCCTTTGGGATTTCCACATCCATATTAAAACTAAAAATGCTGATGGTGTGTCAATATTTAGAAATGTTTGAATTGTGGTAGCCCTGGAAAAGATGGGAGTATATATGTCTGGTAAGCAATGTGATTAAAAAAAAAAATTCCTCCTCCATTCCATTCATTCATTTGTTCAACACTTGAGTGTTACTATGTACCAGCCATGTTTTCTAAAAAATGAATAAAATAATAAACTAAACAGACAATAATCCCTAACTTTTGGAGCTTACATTTTAGTGTAAATAAAAGATAATCAGAAAGATAATAATGGACTATATATGTTGATTTTATATATATATATGTATATGTATGTATAGTCCATGAAATATTGATACATGCTAAATAAAGAAAAAAAAAACAGATGAATGGAATAAAAAAAAGTGTTGGAAGTGGTTAAATTTTTCGATAGGTTGATGAAGATAAACCTCACTTAAGAGTAACTTTTGAGTCAAGATTGTAAGGAAATAAGAGTTAGCCAGAAGGATACCTGAGGAAGGAATATTCTACGTGAAGACATGAGGAAGGAACAACATCTGGCTTGACTGATGGCAGTAAGGAGGTCAGTATGGCTGCAGCAGTGAGGAGAAAGATGATACCCAATAAGGTCAGAGAGGAAGAAAGGTGAGCCAAGGGGAAATATGGAAAGTAGATCTTGTAGGCCTCATAAGCTGTCATGGGATCTTTGGCTTTTGCTATGAATGAGGTAGGAAGCAATCTCAGAGTAGAAACATGATATGACTAATGTTTTAATAAGATCATTATTGCTGCTGTCTTGAAATTTTTGACTGGAGGAGGTCAAGGCTAGAAGCAGAGAGAAGAGTTAAAAAACTATTTAAATTATCAAGTTCAGAGGTAATGGTAGCTTGGACAAAAGTAATGCACATGGAAGAAAAAAAAAACAGTAGTCAGGTTCTAGACATATTTTGAAGATAGTGGCTGTGGGGTATGAGAGGAGGCAAGGATAACTTCAAAGCTGTTGGTATCAGCAACTAGAATGCTGAACTTACCACAGGCTGAAATAAAGGTTGTGGATAGAGCAGGTTTTTGGGACGTGTTAACTCTGAGATACTTTTTAGACATCTGAGAGCCGATATCATGTCACCTGCTGGATATCCAAGTCTAGCTTTTCGAAGAAGGTGTCAGAATGTAAATGGTATTTAGAATGATTACTGGCTCAGATAGTAAAAAACTGAAAGACCAGGCCCTTGAGCATTTTGACTTTACAGTTATCTACTTAATACATAGTTTCCTTACTGAACTGTGAATTCTGTGAAAGCAGTGAACAATGTTTGACAAAGGACAAGAAAGTTGAGAATCTATGCAATGGAAGTGATTATAATGAATTTCCATGGGATTTAAGCTGGGTAGAAAGGTTGTGTGCCAGGAGAAAGGTGAGAACCAGAAAAAAAGAAGATAGGATTAATGAAGTGATAGGGGTCAAAAGATTATTGGAATCAAGTTAAATACAGATATTTAAGGGGTACTATGTTTTATGGGGTTAATATGTATATCAAAACTAACATTTATCAAGTTTATAATATGAAGTAAACACTTAATTATTTATTTAATCTTCAAAGAATTCTATGACGTGGCTCCAGTCTACACATAAGTAGACTCAGAGAAGTTAAGTAACTTGCTGGAGGTCACTCAACTAAGTGGCATGGTCTAATTACCAGCCGACGTCTGATTCAAACTTAGGGGGCCTTCTAGTCAAGATGGCGATGTAGGTAAACGCGGTACTCAGAACTTCCCACAACCACATCAAAACAACAACTAAGCTACACAACAACCATTATTCAGAACCACTTGAAATCTAGTTGAACAGAAATCCTACAACTAAGAATTGAAAGAAGAAGCCACATGGAGACTGGTAGGAGGGGTGGAGACTCTGAATGGGCTGGTCCCATACCCATATGTGGGGGTTAAAAATTGGGAGGGATCTCTTGGCTGCTGAGCTCTCCCCTGTGGAGCCAGGGTCCCAGCCCCAGATTCTAGTGACAGGAAGAGAAGTCCCTATAACTTCTGGCTGTGAAAACCAGCAGAGATTGTGGCTGGTGACACAGAGGCTGCTGGAGTCCCTGGCAGTTCCACCTATAGGGCCCACTCACTGGACTGACTGGGACTCATTCGCTTTGAGCTCCAGCTCTGGGACAGCAGCTCGAAAGGCACCAGGGACACGTGGGGAGGAACTGAATTGTCTGGGTTCAGGAAAAGGGCTGGAGGGGCAGCTTTCTCCCAGACAGAAGTGCTGGCAGAGGCCACTGTTCCTTTGCTGAACCCTCCCCACCCCAAAGAACAGCTGGCAAGTAGGCACCACATCTGAGTCTCCAACCTGACTCACACTGTTTGCCCTGCCCTGGTGAGTCCCTGAGACCCTGCCCCACCCAATTTGCGGGCTCATCCAAGCCCTTTCCAGTGGCTTTCCATAAAAATGGCCTCTCTGAGCTCATGCTTCGGACTTTCCTAAAATCTCTCAAACAAGCAGCATTTGCCCCGGACTTCTTGCTAAGTGGCTCCAGGTTCAACACTAGCAGCAGCCAGTCTCTATGTGCAGCTTGGCCTCTCCTGGGCAAGAGAGTTAAAGGAAGTACTAGATTTATTGGAGTAATCATTTCATAAGTTATCTAAATGTCTAATCACAGGGTTGTAATACCATATGTCAACTGTAATTTAAAAATAAAAATTAAAAATGTAAAGGAAAAAAACATACACCCCCAACCCATCACATAGGATGCCCTGCTCCTAGTTAGCCAGCCTGCACTAAGCTTCCCCATGCTACAGTCTCCAAGCAGGCACACCTGAAGCTTTTGCTACTATCAAGCTTTCCCACTCTGTAGCTTGCCTTTGAGTCTCTACCAAATGCAAGTGATCGTGGCTGACTCCCTTGCTCTAGGCAAGCACTGAACAAATAGCCACTGGTTGTTCTCATTCAGATGGTCATTTACTTCCACAACAAGGATAAAATAAATTAAAATACAGCCGTCCCTTGTTTATCGCGATTAATCAGTTCCAGACTCTAGCAGTTGCACCTGGCATTGAAGGATTCCTGGGGCGCTCAAATACATAGGCCTACAGTCCATATGTACAGTAATTTTAATTTTAATTGTAATACAGGGGTGTATAATTGACTCAGACAACCGAGTGCGTGCTGTATTATTTTCACTGTCTCGATCAACTTTTTAATGAATATATTTGAAAAAACCGCGATAGAGTGAAGCCGTGAAAGTCGAAATGCGAAGTGGCGAGGGACAACTGTACTCATTTAAAAATAATAGGAGAGGCCTAACCACCAGTGTGGGAAGGATACTTTTCCTTGGGACAGGGACTGTAGCCCCTGTGAGCACACTAGCTGTGTTGAGGATCAAAAAGCCCTCTTTTTATTCTCTGTGTTTATTTCCCTTGATGTCATTGGTGAAATATTTGGTGAAGTCTTTGTGAAAGTTCCTTTCTGTCTTAGAGGAGTTTAAGAGAGTTAAGAAAGTTTTTATTCATGATAGATCTAGATCATGTCCGGAAGCATTCGATTCTGGGCTCTTCCAAGACAAAGAAATTCAGGGGGATTTAGCTAGGCCACCTGATCCAGGGCTCCAGCTGCACAGCCTCATGAAAGTACAAATATACTAAATGATTAGCTAATATCAGTTGCAGAGCTGAAGCTTCAGAGGAACATGATCACTAGCGGCACACATTTGGAAGCTATCCTCATGGAGGGTATGGTTGCTCACCTTGAGGGAATAGGTATGTTCCTACTACCAACTGAACTCAGGAAAATGTCCAGCCAGTAATAGAAAAACATGTAAATGTAGAATACAACAATCACTTTGGGAATGTAAAATAATGCGACCACTTTGGAAAAGTTTGGCAATTTCTTAAAAGGTTAAACAATGGCCCAGCAATTCCACTCCTAGGCATTTACCCAAGAGAAATGGAAGCATGTGTTCATTCAATATTTCTACACAATTTCATAACAGTTTTATTTATAATAGCAAAAATATAAACCTGGGAAGAAAACAAATGTTCAGCAACAGATGAATAGATATGCAAATTGAATTATATTCATTCAATGAAATACTACTTATCAATAAAAAGAAATGAACTATGGGATATCAGAAAAAGTGTGAATTAATCCCAAAATAATCAGGCTGAGTCTAATAAGCAAGACAAAATAAGACCAAATACCATATGACTCCATTTATATAAAATTCTACAACATATAAACAAATCTATAGTAACAGAAAGCATATTAGTTGTTCACTGGTGATAGGGTAAGAAGTGAGAAGGTTTACAAAAAGGCACAAGGAAACTTCAGGGGATGATAGCTGTATGCATTGTCTTTTTGTGGTGATGGATCTAAAGGCATTGACATATGTCAAAATCTATCCAATTACATACTCTGAATATATGCAGTTTATTGAATGTCAATTATACTTCAACAAAGCTATTAAAAACATAAAAGGACACTTAGCACCTAAAACTTGAATATATTTGGTTTTCTTAAAAAGGGTTGAGAATCCCAAACAAGATGAACCCAAAGAGGTCCACACCAAGAGATATCATCATCAAAATGCCAAAGGTTAAAGGCAAAGAGAGAATCTTAAAAGAAGCAAGAGAAAAGCAGTTCGTTACCTACAAAGGAGCTCCCATAAGACTGTAAGCTAATTTCTCAAAAGAAACTTTGCAGGCCAGAAAGGAGTGGCAAGAGATATTCAAGGTGATGTAAAGCAATGATCTACAACCAAGGTTACTCTATCCTGAAAAGCTATCATTTAGAATCGATGGGCATATAAAGAGTTTCCCAGACAAGAAAGAGCTAAAGGAATTCATCGCCAACAAATCAATATTATATGAAGTGTTGAAGGGTCTTCTTGAAGGAGAACAACAAAAATATGAACAATAAAATGGCGATTAATACATATCTATCAACAATTGAATCTACAAACAAAATGAGCAATCAGAACAGAAACAGACTCATAGATACTGAGAACTTTTTGTTGCTTGCCAGATGGGAAGGAGATGGGAGGATGGGTGAAAAGATGAAGGAATTAAGAAGTACAAATTGGTTGTTAGACTGAAAAACCTCAAAGGGAAGTGGGGAGGGAGGGCAGGGAGAGCTAAACCAAAGAACTTCTATGCATATATGCATAACCAATGGACACCAACAATAGTGTGGAGAAGGCAGGAGGGGGGCAAGATTGAGGAGGAGGGGGTCAATAGGGGAAAAAGGGGGAACATCTGTAATACATTCAACAACAAAGATAAGTTTAAAAAAAAAGCAAGGGTTAAAAGAGACAAAATGATTTCATTAGAAAAATATAAAATAATGGAGAAAAAAGAAGAAACTAAGAGAATTTAGCAAAATCTTTTTTCTTTTTTATGTTAATTCTACCTAATTTCTGTTATCTTCCCTCCCATCTACAGCAATTTTTCTAATGAAATTGCACAGCTGTCCATTTCTAACACCATTTAGCATTCAGTAACATCAATTATTAAGAGTGTATTTTGGGTATATGTTTTTGTGTGGTCTGCATTACAAGTGGATCAATAAAGAATTTAAGAAAACCTGCCCAGCTGGTGTGGTTCAGTAGTTGAACATCATTTCATGCACCAAGAGGTCACCGGTTCGATTCCCAGTCAGGGCACATGCCCAGGTTGTGGGCCAAATCCCCAGTGGGGGTCATGGAGGAGGCAGCCAATCAATGTTCTCTCTCATCGATGTTTCTATCTCTCCCTCTCCCTTCCTCTCTCTCTAAAGTCAATAAAGAAAAAAATTATTTTAAAGAATTTAAGAAAACCCAATAAATTCAACTTTTCAGTTTTCTTAGTTTGGATTAGGTATAGAAACAGACTTAACCATGGTCCTTAATTTTAATTTCAGAAATTGATTTTTACTCTATTTTCTGCTGCTGCTTAGGAAGCAAAGTTTCCGAAGTCTATACTCTAAACTATTAATCTCAGCAATCTTTGGCAGACAGACTATTTTAAGGGATCCTGGGAATGCTCTGTGCTCCCTTTCTTCGCCCAAATGCAACAAAATCAGAGGTGTTCCCCTGCCCTAATTTGGAAAGGAAGAAAAGAAAGTATCACTAAGGATCATGCATGCAATAACACATACTAGAATCTCATCCTACTTTCCATTGAGCATTTGAAAATATATTCAAGGGCTTAACAGAAAATCTAAATTAGGACTCCCCATACAGGAATATTTGGGAATTTAACTGAATCATATTGGAAAGTCTTCCCTGATGGGGAAGGGCTGCTTCAGATTCAGGAATGTGGGCCAAAATGATCAATTTGTTTCCTGTCGGCACAGCTCGAATTACATTCTTGATTCAGTAACATTGAGCTCTTTCCAGCACATCCATTAAGAGAACTTGGCTCAGGATGAGGATGTCTGTAAGACCTAATGTCTATGAGAATGACCATACCCCTCGCCAGGGGAGAATGGAACACTGCGTTCTGAGCAGGGGGCCTTCATCTCAGTATTGTAACGTCGTATGAAAGGCCTGCTGACCACTCTGGTGCCAGATATCTCAGGCATTTCCATAGAACAAATCAAAACTCCCTCAGCTCACTCACTGAAGCTCCATGGACCACATTTTAAATAAGTTTATTGAGAAACATGAATACGTAGTTATCCACCAGAAATAAGAATGTTAGCAAGTATTAGGGGGACCAGAAAGTAATGTCATTTTTTTATACTAAATTCAAACAGATACATTTTTAACAAGTTTTTATTTTTAATCAATGATGTAATCACCCTCGTTATCAACAACCTTTTGCCACCTAGTGTGCAAATTTTCAATGCCGGATCGATAAAAATCAATTGGTTTTTGAGCAAAATATCTGGAAATGGCATTTTGGACATCATCCAAATTGTCAAGTTTTTTGCCACTTAGAAAATGTAGCGATCAGAATAAATGGAAATCCGATGGCACAATATCAGGCGAGTATGGTGGGTGAGGCAATATCTCCCACCCCAATTCATTAATTTTTTCCAGGGTTCGTCTTGCACAGTGCGGTCTTGCATTATCATGTTGCAGAATAACGCCTTTTCTGGTGACAATCGCTGGGCACTTTTCAATTAAAGATTGATTTACTCGATCCAATTGTTCACAGTAAAGGTCTGCATTCAGTTTGTCCAGGTTTCAGCACTTCAAAATGAACGACCCCACGAATACTCCACCAAACACACAAAAGTGCCTTTTTGGGGTGTAAACCTGGCTTAGCTGTACTTTGTGGCGATTCATTCAGAGAGAGCCACTGCCTTTTGCGTTTTGGATTATCATAGAGGACCCATTTTTCATCTCGAGTGATCAAGTGATCAAAAAACGCTTCTGTATTGTGCCGCTGAAGCAATAACTTGCATGTGGTGGACCGATTAGCTTTGTTTTCTTTGGACAGATTATGCGGGACCCAAACACCTGCTCTGCTTACTTTACCAATCTGCTGCAAATGTTCTCGGATGGTCGACCAAGGTTGGTTAAGAGTGTTTGACAGTTCCTTGATTGTCTGACACGGATTTGCTTCCACTTCCGCCCTTAACATGTCATTACTTTAACAACATTACTTTCCGGTCCCCCTCATAGTTACATGAGGAAATAATGCACTATAATCAAGTAGGCTTGACCCAGACATGTGGTAGAAGGAACCTCCTAGTTTTTATCCTAAAACAACATTATTAATTTGTGGTGCTTTTTTCCTACCAATATTCTAAGAGCTTATTCTCATATAATTCACATAATGATAATAAATAATGTTTATTATTTGATACGTGAAAGGCATTGTGCTAAGTGCTTTACATGCAGTTCATACCTCATCACAACCTTGCAAATTCAGGAACTAACTACATTTTTGGTTCAGATCTAATGGACCACTGCTTTGGTCCTTGTGATTTAGATACACCAAGTCCACCCTTGCTCAGGTCTTATGCTTTGCTCTAACCACTGCATGGAACCCTCATTCCCAGATATCATATGATCACTCCCTCACCTCCTTTGTGTCTTTACTAAAGTGATACTTTTTAATAAAGCCTTTTTTTTTTTGGTTGTTCTCTTTTTCTTTTTCAACACTGCATTTATCAGCAGCTAACATCATATTTTACTTATTTATTTCTTCTCCCACCACCCTCATTGGAATGCAAGCTCTATGAAAACAGGAATTTTTAGTTTTTTATTTATTATTATTATTATTCATTAGCTGGAAGAATGCTTGCACATTGTAGGTACTTTTCAAATATTTGGAAGTGGTAAATGGAAGTAATAACCACTTGTTACCATTAATAAGAAGGCTAAAAACAAAAGAAAAATCTCGAAATAAATCCTTGTTCTTTGTTTAAGTTAACCAATACTTGTGCTCAGATAATTTCATCCAAACATACTTTGCAAACAACAGGCTAAATAATTTAACTAAGTGGGTAGTACTTCTGAATTTATTAGCAGATATCAGTACAAAAATACTACAAGACACCCTAGGCTTTGCCCTCCTGAAACTTCCGATCTTGCTGGGAGAGAAAACATAATCTAAAGAAACTAGAAGATAATATATTAAATAGTTATCATTTATTCATGTAACAAAAATAATTTTATGTAATTTCTGTCTAGGTGCAGAAGGTATAGAAGTGAGTAAGACATATTTCGCAGCTTTAGGGAGTTTACAATCTGGTAGAAGAGGTAGGATGATACTACAAGATAAAACTTGTTCAGTGAATAAAAACTTGATAAATGGAATAAAATATTCTAAAATTGAGTAAAGAGATAAAATGCCTTGAGAGTTCATAAGAAGGAGAAGTTACAAAGGCAGTTTACTATAAAGTGCTAAGCTGAATGTAATGGAATGACAAACTGCATGGGAGAGACGATAAAATGTTATTTGCCTATCACTCCTGCAATTGAAATACACCAGGGATTTTGGTAAGCTTTCATGCAGAAAATAACATATGCCAAGACTCATATTTCTCCTACTTCCCTGTGAAAGGGCACTGAACATTAAACAGCATACACACCGAATGATGTTTCCAGCTGTTTCTGAGAGCAATTCCATAACCTCAATTTTGTTGTTTACTCCCAAGTTTTGCAAACAAACTAAAGAGAAAGTCTAGTATTTATTTCCCAACGGTTAAATTTATACTTAAGTCTATGCAAAACTGACTAAACACAAAAAATCTCAACTCAAGGTGTTATATCACTTGGGAAGCATTACCTTGCAAAAAATAGACCAACAGAATGCAATCATATTGCAATGATTTGTCTTATTCTTTCAGATTCTACAAGTGCTAATAATCATTGTAAAACTTGAAAACACACAACATAAACTAAAAGTAAAAGTAATACTGTTATCTACCTAAATACTAGAAAATTGGTATATTTCCTTTTGTATATTGGTACACATAGAATTACAGACGTAGTCATAAACGTAGATACTGCTGTTACTGATTATAATTTGCCCAATGTTTTAGCCATTATTGTGAGAAACTGGACCACCATTCCATATGTTTCAAAGACAGGATTTCTTTTAGCTCCATAATATTCTATCTTATGGATGTGCCAATATTATAAATGATGCTGCTTTTAAAATAAGTATACAAATATGTTTGCTTTTCTGATCATTTCTCTAGAATGAATTCCTAGAATAAGATGAAAACGGTGAAAACCTTTTTAAGACTTCTATTAAGTGTTGCCAAATTGTCTTCCAAAATGTTACATGATATAAATCCTGTCCAGCAGTGTCCTGGAGTGATCAGCTTCCCACACTCTTGTAACCTGGAGCACTGCCATATTCTTTTCTTAATTTGATCCCACTCATATATTTATATCTACATTGTTTTAAATATTGATTGAGACTATTTTAAGCATTTACTTGAATTTATCTTAATATTTATGAATTATCTAGGATGTTGGTGATTTTTATATCTATTCACAAGAGCCCATTATAGTTTAAGTATAACTGTCTTGTTTGTGACTTCAAATTTTTGTTTTAGACATAATATTTTAAAGTTTGTATGCAATGAAATCTATTTTTCTTTGTGAATTCTGTGATTGCATTTATGATTATGAAGCCCTTCTCAAAACTAAGATGTTAATTATGAACTTTTTCTAAGGTTTTATATTTACATTAGCCTCTTTATACATCTACCATTAACTGGGTGCTTGATGATAGAAATAATTTTAGTTTATTGACTAAAGCGTGTATATAAATTCTCTGTATGAATTATCTCCTATTTAATCTTCAAAACCACCATATTCCTATTATTTATATTTATAATTATTAGGCAATCACTATTACTGTCCCTGTTTCACATATGAGGAAGCTAAAGTTCAGACAACTCAAGTTCATAGGACTAGTAAGCCATGTAGCTGGTGTTTGAACTCTGGCAGTCCTTGGAGCTTTTTCTCTTAACTAGTATTTTTAAGAGAATGTGGAATGGTTCTAACTTTTGATTTTTCAGCAATTTATCAACTTTCTGAACACCGATTTTTAAATAATCTATGTTCTCTATGATCATTATTGCTTTTTTCATCCTATAGGACATTATTTGGTGTTCTAAGGTCTGCTTCACAGTTAGCCATTCTACTGAACCGGTCTGTCAGCCAGTTCATGCACTAGTACTGTACCATTATATAGTTGTTACAGCTTTGCAATGTTTATTAATATAGTAGGACATTTAGTCCATTCACTGTTCTACCTTTTTACGAATAGCACTACTCTTACTATCCATTTATTATTCTAATCAAACATATTATCCTATAGTTAGTTTTAAATATTTTATTATTTGGTCTATGATGGACAATTTTTATATATTTTAATTTCACCTTTAATATGCAGGAATATGATTATCTTGCCCTTTACTCAAATAACCTTTGACATCACTCTAAAATTTTGTAGCTTTCTTTATCCATGTACTGCATAGATAGAGCTAGAGTTATTCCTAGGTATGTTGTATTTTTTGCTATTGTAAATGAAATATTTAAAACTATATTTTCTCTTTGTTGAAGTAATTAGGGATGGAATTGACTTTTTAAATAGTTCTCTTATATCAGGCCCATCTCTTGAGTTTTGAGCAAAAAAAGAAAAATAAATTAATCTTCTCTCTGACATATCACATTCGGTTTCATATTATATTTCTGTGGTCAGACTTTTCAATAATGTTAAAGCATAATAATTATAATAGCTCTCCTTTCTTTCTCCAAACTTCAATGGGGATTCATTTAGTCTTTCAACGTTAAGTATGACAGAGATTGTTAGTTTGAGATAGTAATTATTTATAATGTCAAATATGTAGCCTTTTATTTTTTGTTCTCTAAAAGCTTTTGTCAGGAATCAGTGTTGAATTTTATCAAATTCCTTTAACATTTTAGAATGATACTCTTTATTTCTTTGATCTTCGGATGTTATGTTTCAGAGAAATAAATTTCTAATTAAACCATCTTTGCCTTCTAGGGATTAAATCCTACTTATTCTTCATAGATGATTAATCAATTAATGTCAAATTTTGCTCAATGAATTTTATTTAGGATCTATTCATTTTTACGTATTAATGAGGATAGGTATTTTTGTGCTTGTCAGTTTTGACATCTGGTTAGTATTAACTTTATAAAGTGAACAAAGAAATGAACAAATGACCAATCATAATTGGAAGATGTACTAAAAAAAATTCCAAGAATGAAGACTTGAAATTTATACTATACATACACAGAGTTAGCTCAGGTATCATCTATAGCTGTCGTACTCAAATTTGCTCTCTTGGGGATGTCCTTTACATTAGTTTTGCTATTAGAAAAAAAATCATTAAATTCACTTGATAAATATATCCATGGATTATATCTTTTAAAACTTTATTTATATCCAACTTTCACAAATAACTTTGGGCCAGTAATTTATTATTTATATATATATGACAAATTTCATATATAAGTTTCACAATAGTCCAATTAATTTATTTATTCATTTATTCAATATGTTTTGTTGATTATGTATTATGTTCTAGCCACTTCTCTAGTGCTGATGATATAGTGGGGAATAAGACAGGCAAGGTTCTTGCCTTTGTGAAGCTATTATCCCATATACATGAAGAATGTGAAGGTGATCAGGTAAAGCAATTTGCCCAAATTCACAGTTATTGTAAGTGAATAAATTATTTTATTTTACTATCCGATGAGAAACTCACTGGACAAATCTTCAGGAAATAGCTTTGACATATGAGTAACATTTTATAGCCAGTTTGAGCTAAAGGCAGAGAAGTAGATAAGATGACCCCTGAAAATTTCTTTAAGCTCTAATTCTTCAAGGTTGAAAACTCTTTCAATTCACCTAAAACTGCACTGTCAAGAACATTCAAAAATAGCAAAATTATAACAACATTGACTTAATCCCCAATGCTTAGGTGTGACAGCCCTTACTTGTTGAGCACACTCTCATTCAGGCCCTATAAGTGCACTATATATGCACTCATTTTAGCATCCTACAAATATTTCAAGGCGGGGATGATTACCACCATTTTATGCTTGAGAAATGGAGACTTGAAATTTAAAATAAATTGGTCAGTGACACACATGTGGCAAGTAAAGGACATAGAACTTAAATCCAGGTCAGTCTGTCTCCATGGCCTTATTTTTCCCCTCTCTGCTATGCCTTTTCTACACGTGTGTGTCACGACTACATTAACTGCAGGTATATTATGTGAAGAATAAGTGCCTCTAAAAATCTTTCATTTAAGTTATGTTTTTAGATAGTTTTTTTTAAATGGTCATAAATGGGGAAAAGTTAATTAACCTGAAAATCAATCATACATAGGCAACAGTCCAAAAATTATAAAGGAATCTATCAAGTATAATGGGCTTAATATTGTCAGTACTTCATTGAAGCCTTGATAAAAGTTCAGAATATGCTCTGGGTTAGAATGAAGAAGTAATTTAAGGAATGAAGAACATAAGGTTAAAAGTTAACTGACAGGGCTTTAATACAAGTCTATGGAATCAATCTATCATGAAATGGTCTCTTTAGAGATGGGTACCAGCTTATCGTTTTTCTCTGATAAATGGAACAGTGAATTCTTGGAGAGAAGCAACCATATTTTATTTATTATTGGGTTTCTAGCACCTATCACAACACTTGCCACATAATAGCCATTCAGTAAATGTTTGGGTAAATAAATGAATAAATGAATCTCTGTAGCCCTAGAGAAATCAGTGCAGATAGAAAAAGACACTAGAAAGACACTCAGGAGGATCCTGTCCCTTGGCCTGATTCTGCTACTAATTATTACCAATGTCGAGTAGATTTTTAACTTTTTTATGCTTCAGTTTTATCATCAGTAAAATAAGATACTGAACTAAATGATCCCATAAGTCTTTATTAGCTCTAAACTTCTATGATCCGCAATTCATAACTGCAGCATTTTTTTTCTTTTTTTTTTTTTTTTTACAAAGCCTTCTTACTTATCAAAGGGGAGAAGGTCCATTTATCAAAATGGCTCCCAGGCAGTCAGGGACTCTCCAACCACAAATTAAACCACTTACAATCTTCCTGGAAATGCATGCAAGAGGTCCTATATCTTTGCTATTCTTAGATGTTCTATTTCATGACTATAAATTATAACTTAGTAAAAACTTTTCCCCACAACTATTTCATAGTGCAAATAAACATACAAAAAAGCTGAGATTAATTAATAAATACAGCAATCACTGTGTTTTTAAACATGTATATAAATCTAATTTCCTAGAAAGCCAAAACACATTACCCAGCCTCCCTAATGCACTACTTGTCCCAAAACTGAGAAATGACACTATATCAACAAGCTAATATATTCATCCTTTTTACACAAGGCTATAAAGTCATACTTAATCACTTTACTACACTTAGGGCAACACATTTACAAGTATTTAGAGGGATGCCAGTTTGGTTCCACAAAATAAAGATAATTATGAATTACTTAACTGTGTAATATCTTTTACTTTTCTTTTTTTTTTTTTTTTTTTTAATGCTGATCTGAAAGTTACTACATCATTACCCATAGGGATTGGGAAGACAAAAATTCAATAAAGTATCTAACTTTAATTAGACTTTAACTGAGCAGAACCGTTAGTGGCCTGCTTAA
The DNA here is from genome assembly GCA_030848825.1 of Tadarida brasiliensis. Classification (NCBI taxonomy): domain Eukaryota; kingdom Metazoa; phylum Chordata; class Mammalia; order Chiroptera; family Molossidae; genus Tadarida; species Tadarida brasiliensis. The sequence continues at coordinate 58,325,495 of CM061268.1, forward strand.
CAATTGACCCCTATCTTTTTAGGGAAGGTCACAGAAACTGAAAAGAGTTCAGTAGGCTACCCATAAGAATCACAAACTTGATCTTATTGCTACAAAGAAAGAACATTGACTTGTGTCAAATTTCAGCAATATAAGAGCTAATTCTTGGAACTGCCAGATACTTAGATGGGAGTATAGGTATTTATAATATAGAGTCTAAATTTACTTGTGTTGGTTACAAAGCAACCTTCAAAGAGATGGAATGTCAAAAGAGGAAAAGAAAAAAGAAATCTCTGAACCAGCCCTGTCGCCTTAGAAAGGAAATCGAGGTCTCAGAGAGGTTCACCCCTTGTCCAAGGTCACCTCCAAGAGCAGAGCCAGATCACCGACGCTGCTCTCCTACTTGTCAGGCAGCTAGCACTCTTTTCTGTAGTACCACAGTCTCTCTTCCTCCGACAGGGGTGTGTTTATTACAGCATTTCTCATGGAATGCACGCTCTGAGAATATAGTGGCTCTGAATAAAGATGGGTCAAGAACAAGGGATCAGGGTACAGTCCATTCTCATCAGAAATATCACAGAAGATTGAAGAGGAGGAGGAAGGAGAAAGAAGAAAGGAGGTGATAACTCAAGAAGAGGCCTCCTTTAGGATGATCATGTCTGAGTCCTCTGGGCTGAGGGATCCACTCCCAACACTCTTACTGTCTGGAGGCCAGTGATCTGCAGACAGCACTTGGGGTTCAACACCCCTTGAACAAAAATAGGAAAAGGAGAAAGTGGTATTGATAAATTATTATTTCTATATATATGGGACTGACCCTCTACTAGGACTGGCTGTACTTTAATTACCTAATTATGATACACAACTTGATTATGAGTTTACCGAGGGGAGGGATTAAGCCCAATTTATCTTCATATCTTCAGGGTTTATCACACATTTTATGTTCAATGAATATTGGATGGCAAAAAGGAAGGGAGGGAGAGAAGGAAAGGGAGGAAGCAGCGAGGGAGGGAAGGAGAGAGGGAGTGAGGGAGAAAGATTTATGCTGTGCCTAGAAGAGAATCCTCAGTTTGGAACATACCCTTGGGTCTCTAATATTGTTTGTGTTTCTGATAATATAGTTTTTAGTGATACTGGATGTTATTATTTTTCAATATTCCTCATTACCTGTAATACATGCTTTCCAGAATTACAATGCCAGATTTGATCAACCTGTTATACTCTCTTCTTTAGCAGATTCGGAAAGAGAATGAGAGAACAGTGCATGCACGCCATGTCCTCTTGCCTTCTACTGCAGGCATAAACTGCAACTCACCTTTAGCGAATGAATTAGCAGTTATGAATATAACAACATTTATCAAGTATGTCAAGTTGCAATGTGATTTTACTCCAGGGTTTTCAAAAACTCTTACTCTTGCCATGAATTATCCTAGAGTGAGACATACAACCAATTTGCATCAGGGACTGGATTCACTTATTCAACAAACATTTATTGAGAGCCTTCTATGTGTTACAGGCTGTGCTGTGTGCTCTGAAGACATAAATAACACAGGACCCTGGTCTCAAGTTCCACACATTACTGTTAGGTAGACAAACATGTCAACAGAGAATAATAGACAGAACGATAATTGATATAACAGTGATGTCAAAAACAACTATAAGATAGAGAGGAGGCAACAAATGATTCTGGGTACATGAAGTCTAGGGTTTAGGCTTCTCAGTAGATGTGAGTTCTAACCCTGAGTTTGTTAGAATTAATGTCCTTGTATTTCAATCTCTTCTTCTGCAATGGTTAGGAGTGTGGGCTTTGGCATCACACAGACCTGCCTGAAATGGTTCTATCATTTATTTACTATCTGTTTGATCTCAGGTAAGATTTTTCTCTAGATAGAAGCTTTAAGTTTTTCATCTGTAGAACAAAAATTATAAGCATGCCTAATTAATAGGGCTGTGAAGACTAAATGAAGATGTGAAATATATTTTTCATAATAGTAATTGTTCAATGTATATTCACTATTATTAATAATATTCATTTAAATGAGAGAACAAGCCTATAGTGGACTTGAACCAAATTTATTCTGAATAAATTGCAACATAAATAGATATGGATGATGGGATATATATACCAATCAGTGCCATATCAGGAAGTGTCTTCTTCAAACGAGTCAGCAAGGATCTCAAGATGCTGTATGGAAAAGGGACCTCGGCTCACAAGAGTGACTATAAAAATAAACAAACAGATCTCACTTATAGACCATACTAGATTTAGGATTCACTGCCAAAGCTTATAGAACATTCCAGGTGGACTATTGTTGGCTGTTGGAAAGCCTCTACATGTGGACTGTTGCAGTGAATTTGGTCCAAATGGAAAACCATTGCACATTTGAACCCTTCTCATTACCATGGCTCCACAGCAGGACATACTGCCTGCTTTCGTAACTCAGAGTTCTTTTGTACAACAAACTGTGATTACTTCATAAAGGTCAATTCTCCCAAATCCCTGGAAACCATGGCATGCCATCCCACCAAGATCACAGAAGCAATTAAAAGTGTTTAACCGGGAAAGTTGCCAGGACCAGATGGCTTCTGCCAGTGGGTTTTTGTTTTTCGTTTTAAACTGCTCAACACTAAGGAAACAGCATTTATTTGCCTCATATCTATTTATTAGTGGGTCATCTTCATATTTATAAAAGAATGCACTCATAATAGGGACTCTCACCCTACAAGAAAATGAGAGAGATTCTCTCCTTTTGCCTCCCTAATCCCCATCTCCCATTATGGCTCAAATCAGCTCAAAGTTTGCTGTATATAGTCTAATACTACATATGCATGTAAAACCCCACTTCTGTGAAGTAAAAAGTTCTTCAAGAACTTTTGGAATCAGACTACATATATATTAGGAAATGGGTCAGAAGTCTTTTAACAAAATAATCATCTCGTGCTACAAAAACTACTCTCACCTTTAATTCTTGTGGTTTAAAACTACCAACCACTAACACTTATTTACAGTGTCCCACTGACATAAATATCTATACCAGATAGACTTATTTAACAGACACACATATTCTGCTTAGCAGTGTATTTAAATCACATCAGCACAGGTTGGCCATGGATCAAATCCAGGTTCTAACATTTTTTTCAGTAAATTGACCTTGGGCCAACCATTTATGGCTTCTGGGCTTTGATTCCCTCATTTGTTTTTTTTCCCCAAAGGGTGAGGGGGCTATTATCTAAAATTAACACTGTATGATATTTGCATGTTATTCAGATTAAAGTTTTTAAAAAGTTGAGAGACACTGAAATATATATATTGAATTTGATACATGATAAAATGACATCTTAAATCAGTGGGAATAAGATGACTTTTTAAATAAATGATGTTGAGACAACTGAGTAGTCACTTGAAAAAAGATAAAATTATGTCAGTTCCTCACACCATACACTAGAATAAACTCTAAATGGATCAGAGAGCAAACTCAAAATCCATTAGAAATAAAATATATAGGTGTTTTATACATGAGCAATAAAAACATATGTTTTTTCAAAACATGAATAATAAACTGTAAAAATATATTTGCAATTCACATCACAGATACAAAGATCTAATTATTTTAATATAGGAAGAACCTACAGAAATCTGGGAGAAAAATACCAAAGGCATTAGAAAACAGTAGGCAGAAGATATGTACAGACTATACCAAAAAAAAAAAAAAAAAAAAAAAAGACAAATAGCCTTCAAACTTATGAAATGATACTCAACAACATTCATAAGAGAAAAAAATTGCACTGAGATATCCTTTCATACTATTGGATTGGCAAGAATTCCAAAGTCTGATAATATACTCAATGGGCAAGAAGCAGTAGGAATTCTTATATATTGCTGGTGGAATTACAAAGTATTACAATCCCTATGATAGTGCATTTGATAATATCTAACAAAATCATATATGTTATTTTCCTCTAATTCAGAAATCCAATTTTTAGGACTCTACTCTATAATCATACCTCCATAAATACCAAAGAGCATGTCCACAAGGTTATTTGTGACAGCCTTGTATATAATAGCAAACCATTGAAGGATCTCAAAATATCCAACCAACGGGGAATTTGTTGAATAAGTCATGGTGATCTACCCAATGGAGTGCTATGTGGTTATAAAAAAGAATAAAGAAGAGCTCTTTAGACTGTTATAGGATAATTTTCCAGTATATTTCAATAAGTGAAACAGCAAGCAAGATGCTTATCTTTTGCTCGGCTGGTGTGGCTCAGTGGATTGAGCATTGTCTCAGAGACTAAGAGGTCCCGGTTAGATTCCCAATCAGGGCACATGCCTGGGTTTCGGGCTTGATCCCCAGTAGGGGGCATGCAGGAGGCAGCTGATCAATGCTTCTCTCTCACATCAATGTTTCTATCTCTCTCCCTTCCTCTCTCTCTAAAATATCAATAAAAACATATTTTTTTAAAACATGCTTACCTTTTACATAAGAAAGGGAGACAAATAAGAACACGCCCACACATATCATTAATTTGTGGAGAGAAATACTAACTGGTAAACAGGAAATAATAAAAATGGGTATCCAGATGAACCTCCCATGAAAACCATTTTGTCCAGGATAGACACTTTTATTTATTTTATTATTACCATTATTTTTTTTGCCCAACAAAATTTCCATCACAGATGTTTAGTAAATAATCATCCTTTTCTACTACATGTTACCTATTATTTAGGTATAGGGAATACATCAATTATATTTAACAAATTAGAATTAGAATTATATCCATACTACCTACAAAACCTACTCTGCTAATTTTCTAGCTCCTCACCCCTCCACAAGTCACAGAAATATTCACACCTAAGTTGAAACTTAAGTGGACTGATAGTCTGTAGAAATAAACTCTGGAATACTGGTAATAAAAGTAAGGTTTATAAAGGAAAGCTTAACAGACTAATTATTGTCTTACTTTGACTGTTTTCAACTCTATTTCTTTGACAGCTATTTAGTCCCAGGTATACAGATTTTTGTTTTGGTTTGGTTTTTTAGTCATTTGAACTTTTTAGTAGTTTGATGATGTAATTTGACAAATATTCAGCTATAAAATGAGATAAAATTTAATAAGCAACTTTACTATCATTTGTCCCACTATGAACATGTTAGTTATTGGAATAACTTTGAAACTTAGTGGGTGGAGATAAAGTTTATTTTTGTTTTTTGTTAGATTTAATTTATTTTAATTTTTGAAAATATTACAGATGTCCTTCTTTTTCACCCCCATTGACTCCCTCCCCACCCCCTTCACCTCAGTGTTGTCTGTGTCCATTGGATGTGCATATATGCATATAAATTCTTTGATTTATCTCTTCCCACCACCCCCAACTCTCTTCCCTCTGAGGTTTGTCAGTCTGGCCCTTTTATTTTTAAACTTGCTTCATTACACATGTATATATGTTATTTTTAATATATAAAGACTTTTATATATTCTTAAAAGCTTAAGAATTGTTTTAGTGTGCAACTATTTCACTAGTCCTCTGAAATAAAATTAGGTTTTAGTCAGCATATAAGTATTTTAAAAGTTAGAAATTCTAATTATCTTAAGCAAATCCTTTTCTTCTCAAAACAATCATACTTGGACAATGAATTATACATGACTGTACCTATAGGGGAATGAGACAGACACACAAAAAAAGGAACTAATGCCTTTCTGCTATACATAACTTTTAATATAGTTTTACTTTTGATCATGTAAATATTCAAAATAAATACAATTTAAGAGAAACAAAACAATAAATTCTAATAATGCAAACAAACCAACAACCTAGCTGTGTATCCAATAAATAATTCAACCTGAAAGAAAAAAACAATTATTTCCAGTGACTTTTGAATATATTTCATCTTATTTGGAGTATTCTAAGGAAAAATAGATTGCAAAGAGCCCTACATCTTATTCAATAGTTTTACTGTTTATTTGTATTATTAGTGTTGTGATTTTGGTGCTATTCGTGTGTGATGTGGAATACAGCAAAGATGTGTAAGTATTATTAAGAAAACAAATATTTTGGGGCTGCCAGTCAAGATGATGGCGTAGGTAAATGTGGTACTCACACCCTCCCACAGCCACATCAAAATTACCAGTAAACTACAGAACAACCATCATTCAGAACTGCCTGAAATCTAGCTGAACAGAAGTCCTATAACTAAAAATATAAAGAGGAAGCCAGGTCAAGACTGGTAGGAGGGATGGATAGATTCAGCGCCATGCCAAAAAAAAAAAAAAAAAAAAGTTGAAGAGACATTTCGATTAAAACATATTAAAGATATAAGATCTGAACATGATGAATGAACCATGATTGGATCATAGTTTTAAAAAAATACTGTAAATAATTTGAGAGGGTAATTGGGAAACTTGAATATGAACTGGATATTAAATAGTATTAGGAAGTAATTGTTCATTTTCTTTTGTGTGATATGCTGTGATGGTTATATAGCAGATGAATATTAAAGTCACAATGTCTGCAAATTACTTTGAAATGGTTCTGTGAAAACAGATCTAGCTATTTGCATCGATTAGGGTAATAGCTTAATAGATTGCTAATTTGATAAATAGAAAGATAGATAATTCATATTTGACATACTGCTAACAATCATTGAATCCAGAAAATATGGGTGTTCATTATATTATTCTTTCAACATTATACCAAGGTTGAAAATTAGTTGGATAAAAATGCTAGAAATATAAAAATTATAAACAATACCTATGTTGGAGGCTTTTTATACATAGCATTAAATATATATAAAGTGCACAATCCATAGTGGTAACATTTTAAGATTCAGCTTCTTAATAAATGCTATTTTACTCTCTTCCTCCACTGTCTTACACTTTATAACACAGAAGACAATTAATATATGGAGGAAATTGGGGATGCCTTATTGGGTTGAGTGGGCAACTTTGGGTTTAGTGAACATGTGATTAAGTAGGTTGAATTACCATAAAATGGTCTCTTGATTTCCATGCGTGGTAATTGGTTCTTCTTGGCTAGTTCTGAATTTCCCAAAGGAAAAGGGGAATGTTTATTTTCCCACTCTCTGTTCAGCCAAGTGAAGAACAATGATAATCCTCCCTGTGCATGTCCCCTCAACACACCAAATCTCCCACACACATACCTCTGCTACTCTACTGCAACACATGAACTGAAGACTCCAATTACCACATGCTTCATCTTTACCTTTAACTCCCTTCCTCCCACTGCAGCCAGACCTGCTGTCAGTGTTTAAGATGAGCATCTTTTCAAGACTTTGAATTTTGTTCATCACTGGATTATTGTCCTGGGATTAAATCAAGCCATGTTTTAGCAGGTTAGCTCTTTTTTAAAAAGCTATGTTTCCCAAATTTACTTATGTTTAAAAAAATCAAATGCTAAAATATTTAGAATATATATTAATACAACATAAAAGTTTCATATATTAAATCAAGGTTCTAATATACGAAACTAACATAAATTAGTTCCAAGTTCTCCTTTGTTATTCTATTTTGCTTTAAAAATTCAATTCTTCCCATTTTGCCTATCAGAAGTATTCTATTTTTATCTAAAGAAGAGGGGTGGGGGATGCATTCATATATGTAAGGAAATAAGACATTTGAATCAAGTGATTAAGTGAATTCCTAGTTCACCTTCAGGTTCCAGCTGATAGAACATTTCCTTTGTGAGCCCTCTCAAACACATCAGCAAAGACCAAACCAATCTATACCCTAGTAACTAGCACATTTAGGGACAAGCATGGACTCATTAAATGTTTCTTGAATGTATCCATATAATATTTATCATACCATGGTATAACTATATATATATTTGTCTCACTTCAATGGATTTAACATTAAATGTTTTTATCCTGGTAGTGAGATGAAGAATAGGTTTAGGAAGATTAATCTGGCAAGAATTTCCAGGGTAAATTTGAGGAAGAACACATTGAAGGAATAAAGAAGGCTGACCATAAGTCCTTTGTATATAATGCCACAGAAATTCCTTTAAACCCAGGGACTGAGCCTAAGATCAGGGACAATCCATTTCTGTCTTTAAAACATTAGCCTGATGGCTCAGTAAAGCCCAGTGACTTACTTGTATGGCCTTGGAATTAAAGTTGAAATTCAGGAAATCATTTAAACCTTTAAAGCCTCAGAATAAAAGTAAGATCTGGTCCGGGAGCTACTTCTGTGGCAGCAACCCTGTGCAGTGGAGATTTACGTTGCACAGTGGTGGAAGTTGCTTTGCTTTCATTCTATATTGTCGTGAATCAGCATTACCATCATTAAATATTTATCCAGTACTTCTGCTAAGTTGCTGCAGCAAATTATTTTTAATGTCTCTTCTTATCTAATTATAGACAAAACAGATAATAGGAAAACAAAAAGCATGAACAAATAATGTTCACATTGAAACATTTACAACTTTATTAGACAGTCTCATAAACAGAACTCTATGAAAAGACAAAGTATACAGAAAATACGGTCTGATGAAAATGAATGAAACGAAATGTGTAAAGTGCAGGTGATTAACAAGCATAGTTGAACCCAAATACATAAAAATAAGAGTGAAATGGAAATACCAGGAAGTGAAGAGACTGGGGATTGGTGAGGGTAAATCAGGGAGGATTTCAAAGAAGAGGTGAGGGTAAGATGAATAGTCATGTAAACATACTAATCGGTCCATTTATTCACCAACATGCTCACAAGAATCTTCCCTGCGTCAGCCATGTTAGGTGCCGAAAATCCAGAAACAAGCCATTGTTCCTGTTGTCTAAGAGTTCACAGTCTAATAAGGAAGAAAATTATGTAAAATAATAATAGCCATTCAGTAAGGTAAATGCTTGGGGAGAAATTAAGGGTTAGGGAAGACTTCAATAAATTAAGATTTGTGGCTAAGTAAAAGTTTGCTGGGCACAGAAGGCAAACAATGGCATTCTAGCTAAAGGGACTTGCCTGTGCAGTGCTTATAGATATAGTATTAATTTGCATATTCCCCAGCAGAGGTATATATATGCATGAGTAAATACCTTCAGACTGAATAGTAATGGAAGTTCAGGATGGCTGGAGTGTGTGCAGAAGGATGCTGGAAAAGGCATATGAGCAACTTGGAAAAAGGCAGATTGGAGAGGGCTTTTTATAGCATATTAATGGTTTTGGACTTTACTCTGTAGGTAATAGTTAGGTAACTGAAGGTTCTAAGTAGGGACAATTAGATAAACAATTAAGAAGCCATTAATATATGCAGTGTTTGAACAAGGATGGGACATTCTTAGCGCTTTCCATTTTTGTGATTCTAGGTAGGGGTAAGTGTCGGATACTCAGCTCAACAGTACTCAGAAAAATAAGTGTTAACAAGATATTTGGGGGATATTTAATCAAGGTCAGGTTATGAGAGTATAACTGTACTAGCAACTGAAAAAAATGTCCTAAAACTTTCCCATTAGTATTTAGCCTCAAATTTTTGCTAACTTCAGAGATCATTACTGGATTTTCTCACAAATTAAAATCTTTATCATTAGGGATATCCAATCAGGTATCACAAAACCTCATTCCTGCAACTGAAGACTTAACTTTGCAACATGTCAAGTGCCTTGAGCAAACCAGATGTCCCAGACCTAGAGTGACGATAGGGAAAAGACTGGGCTGTCCTTAGAGTTTATGTAGTCTATCCTCCTTGCAAATGGGGAGATAGAATCCAGGGTTGTCATACGAGGTATCTAAAATTTATACAATGAGTTTTTGACAGAACTAAAGCTTTAAGCTTTACCTTCTAACTTCCAGTCCAGGGCTTGTTCTACAATGCTGGTAATGAAGGGGCTAATTCTTTAAGGACATGGCTTTGGTTCATTTTTGTCTATTGGAATTGTATTACAGTGGCCTCATTTTGAGGCCACTAAAGACTGACTCACAAATAGCCTAAGTGAATCTAACAGCATTTCTATCTCTTGATATGAAGAGAGGATTCCATGAATGACCACAAAGCTCCCTGGAGGAAAGTGTAAGTTGTCCCTTCTTTTATAAGACATTGTGCCCGGGAAAGGCAGAGCACCCAAACAGCATACACTTGACGTCATTGACAGAAACTGCACAAGAAATAGGTCAGACATGGAGAAGTGACATATCACTCTTACCAGGTAATGTCACATGAGCAGAGAAAAGTGATGATTAGCTTTATTGAAAGCGAGTCTAATGCCATTTTTTCCGGGGGTAATATAAATTTTAAAAATCTAGCCTATCCAAACAGATATGCTTTTGAAAAGACATTACAAAACAAACTCGCTAAAAAGCAGTGGCTTCCCTGTTTCCTTTACATTTTGAAGAAATGGTACTAAATACTTTGTCACATAGTAAAAGAAGGTCTCTGTTAATACCTGAAAACATGGAATTAGTTTTCTAAATTAGTCGCTCCTCCAAACATCCCCAATGTTTATACCGTAAAAGCAATTATTTTCCCAAACTTTGATTAAAATGTTGATCTATATGTCTAGGTAAAACTCATTTAGCTGATCCACTATTGGTGAATTATAGACTTTCAGCTGTGTGGGAAGTGGTAGAGGTACTGCATCCTCATATTGATGACATCCTGTGGTGATGGCCAGGCTTTCGTGCAATTAGTAACTTCCATTTGGGGTAAGACTCTCACTACTCCCTCTTTCATTCCTTAGTGTTCCTCTCAATATCACCTGTCTTAAAACCTCAGTCCTTTTTTTTTTTTTTTAAGTTAAGGTTAATTTATTTTTGTAGTCATTAACTTACTTTTTTACATTTTATTAAATTTATTGGGATGACATTGGTTAATAAAAGTATATAGGTTTCAAGTGTACTATTTCTGACCCTCTATATCAAGTGGGATTTTCTCTTGCTCTGACTCCCCATAGACTTTGTCATTGTTGTATTATAGCCCTTTCCTTACTGTAAGAAGTGCCACTGGGGGAGAGAAATGGATCGATGTATGTGTTCCTTCGTTGTGTCAGTCAATATGTGGCCCAGTTTATAGACGCACCCAACGTACAGTAGGTATTCATTAAATAGTTCTTGAATACTCTTAAATGAATGTTATCTAATTTAATCCTCACAACAATACTTCAATGATGACACTGTTAGTAACTGTAGATACCATTTATTTTACTACTACTCTGTATCACATAGGGTACTGAGAACTTGACATACATTCCTTTTATCATATGAGGTACAATTCTGATCCTACAGATGAGGCCACAGATTCAGAGGAATCAAGTAACTTGTCCAAGTTCACATTCCTATAGGTAGCAGATTCTGAAGACGAACTTGGGTCTTCTGCTAGCTGCCACTACTACCAGTGGCAGCAGTAATTGTTGTTGTTGTTGATATATTAAATTGTCTGAGTTCAACTTCTAAACCAATCTTCTTGAGGGGTGGGGCCATGTCCTGTTTATATTTGTTGAGCTCAAGTGTATAGAATTGAATCAAAGGGAGGTCACACTAGCCTGCTAACTGAGAACTTCCCCATGTTGAAAAATGCCTTTGTCTAAATTCTGCTGCCTCCTTGGTATTAGGGCACAAAACCAAAAACAGAAATAACACTAAAAACAATTGAACAGCTATGTCTTTGATTATAGTTTAACCTTCATTTCTGATGAAAAGGAAATAGGACATTTGTTGTAAGCATAAAGTCTGCTAGATGAGACTGAAAAATAGAAGTATGAGCTGATAGGGCATATTGAGTTCTAACAAGTTGTAACCAAGAGGTTGTTTTTTTTTTCTTTCTTGGCTAGTCTCGCCTGGCTTCTCTCCAATACAAGACATGTGACATCATTCCCTGTCTCCTCTCCTTCCAAAGCTTCTTGTAGATGTGTATCTCATTTTTAAAAAATTATTATAGATTGTTTCTTTTCTGAAATATGATGTTCTAAAATGTTTCTACTTGTCTTTCGTAAGGTCTCAGTAAGAGTTTGGGAAGGAATGTTAATATTTTTTCCCAAATGCAGATAATCTTGAGGGAATAAAGGCATCCCTCCTTTGAAACTGCCCATAGCTCTGAAAGCCCTTCTGCTTGACCTTGGGAGCAGCTTGCTCATAGGGTGCTTTGTGTCTAAGGGAAATTAGGAAGTCTCGGGGCTGGTTTCTTGCTTGAATTTCACACTTTGGTAATGGGTATGCTGGAGCTGGCTTCTACAGGTGAGTGAGAGGCCATTTTTGAGAGCTAGTTGATAAAATGTTGGTAGCCTGAAAGCAGCCACGGTAGGAGATGTATACCATGGGTATCAGCAAATGCTACAAATTAGAACCTTTTTTTGTTAGAGTTCATTCACAGTACATTGCTGCATTTAACTCTGGTTATAAGGACCTCTACCACAAAAAAACTATCGTGACACTATCATGAGATAGGAAGGCACTGGGCCATAGTATACGACTGTGCAAACTATTTTGTGCCCAAGGAACCCACCTGAGTGGAAGTGAGGATTGAAATCCAGCCCACACTCTGGTCCTCAAGCTGTGTGCCTCGGCATGGTGCTGTGATCTCCAAGATGAGGTCTTTTTTTTTTTTTTTTTTTTTCCATTTTGCACAAAGCTGACATAATGGGCCCTGTGTAAGTCAGACTGCGGAGGTTTCTACATTGCTGTTCCACAAGTCACCTCCGGTGTCACAACTGCTAATTACATCAGTCACGTCATTCTTTGTGTGTCCTTTCCTTCAAATTGCAAGAACTAAAATTATTGACTGGTTCGTATTACCTCAACTTTCAGAATAGATCATTTTTGTTTTATAGATGATACCGTGTAGTTCAGAGAGGTTAGGAAACTTATCCAAAATTATAGCTAGTAAAACAGCAGGAGTTTAAATGCACATCTATCTGACTCTAAGATCGTCCCCCAAAAATTGTACGCTGACTATGATATGGCAACATATGAAAATCATTTCTTTAGAATACAGGTTCCTGGAAAGGTTATAAAACTGATAACAGAAAATAAACACATAAAATGCATTGCATTTTTTAAAAGGGATTTTTAATTATTTTCTCTTTTAATTAGTATTTAAATGTAGTTATCATCCATGCTGTAGTTATTATCACCATTCCCATTTGATGTAGAAGAAAACCCAAACTCAGATAAGCTGAAGAGTTGAGAATTGTCCATAAACACTGAAAAGTCTTGGCAATCAACCATATTGAACGCTGGTAACAAGTAACATGGGTGAAGAATTTTAGTTTACATACATGTTACTTCATTCAAGAAAAAATAAAGTAAAAGTGATGCTATGTGGTTTCTGAGGTTGGGTTATAAAAAGACCTGGGATGGGTGGGAGCTGGGTGGAGGGGGGCAATGGGGGAAAAAAGAGGGGACATCTGTAATACCCTCAACAATAAAGATTAAAAAAATAATAAAATAGAAAAAAAGATATGGCTTCTCCCTGGCTCTCTGCCTTGGGATGCTTGCCTTTGGAACTCATCCTTTATGTTGTGAGGAAGTCCAGGCCCCGTGGAGAGGCCATGTAAAGATGTTCCAGGCTACAGCCCCAGCTAAGGAGTCAGCAGATATATAGCATCTACTACCAAACATCTGCATGAGTGAGCCTTCCAGCTGCTGTGTCTCCCAGCAGAGGCCCCAGACACATGGAGCACAGACGTGTCATCCTTGCTATGTCCTATCTAAATTCCTGGCCACAGAAACCATGAGATAAAAAGCATGAGTTGCATTGTTTCATGCTACTAAGATTTCAGATAATTTCTTATGCAGAGTAGATAACTAATACAGTCGTCTTTGGGCAGAGAACCAGAAGTTCTAGCAGGCAGACCCTAGCACCACAGTGGACAGTTAATAAATATGTGTTGAATAACATAAAGAAGCCCAGTGTAAAAAATAATGTAGGCTTTTAATTATAGCCTGAGGAGGACCATGACTTTTAGTGACCGTTATATATTTTGTCCTTTCCTTCTAATTGATGGAAACGCCCCCACAAAACCATTGAGAACAGTATCCCTAGGCTGAGAAAGCTCTGCAAATAACTCACAGTAAAGTACTGTAAAATCTCTAGGGATTACAGTGCGTGTACATAGGAAGTTTTGTTTGGTTTAGTTTATTCCACATGAGAGCCTTTAGGCAATATCCTCTGGCCCTTCAGTGAGAACTCAAAGGTGAATTAACTCATTTGTAATCTTGGGAAAATAAGAGTACTGCAGTGCTAGATAGGGATACTGGTCTAGAAGAATCATAGTAGAAATGGGAAAAAAAATGTATTGGAGTTAAACCAAGTTTCAAATTCTGACTCTACCCCTTTTCAGCCCCATGGCAAATTTAGTAGCAGTTAACATTTAGAAAAGAATTTTCCTGCCCCAGGCGCCTTTTTAAGTATTTTACATGTGTTAACTTTTTGAAATCCTCATAGAAAATATAAATCATTATGAATCCTGTATTACAAATGTGGAAACTGAGGCCCAGAGAAGCTAAGGAATGTCAGTCTCACAGCTAGTAAGTGATAGAGACAGGATCAGAGCTCATTCAGCAATGTTCTGTCTCTAAGCTCCATGCGCTCAACAAAAGAGGTTAACAGAGGGCCACGACTAACATCGTACTGTTCACTTTGATAGGTTTTCTTTAGGAGGCAGTGGCAAAGAATATCAGAGTGCTAAAGAATATGGGATCAGGTTCAAGTTCTGAAACCACTGGCTGTGTGTCTTTCTTTTTTTTTTCTTTTCTTTTTTAATTAATTTATTTTTGTTAGGGTTGTCTTTGTGTAAGTTATTTAACATTCCAGTGCTTCAGTATACACACACACACATTAATATAACAATGTCCATTCCAGTTGTTATATAAATGAAATGGGATGACACGTGAAATGCAATAGTGTTTGGAACATAACATACAATAAACAATTATTTTTCCATCTATACTTAGTTTTAAAAAATAAAATCATGCTATACATTTTTTTCAACCTGCTTTTTCTCCATGTGACAACAAATATTTAATATATATTTATCAATGTATTTATTGACAGCATATAATTTTTTAAAAAAATCTTCACCCAAGGATATTTCTCCTTTAAAAAAACAAAAAAAAAACAAAACGTTTTCAGACAGAGTGGAAGGGAGAGAGAGGGAGAGAGACATCGATTGCTTGCCTCCCCCAGGACCCTGAGCAGGGCCGGGGACTGAACCACAACTGAGGTACGTGCCCTTGACCAGAATCAAACCAGCAACTCTTCGGTCTGTGGGCCAACACTCTACCTGCTGAGCCAAACTGGGCAGGGAGACAGCATATACTTTTAATGTATGACTGTACTATAATTCAACTGAAGTCCTACTGTGAGGAATCCACGTCTTTTGAATCTTCTTTTCTAGTGTAAACAACAATGCCCATGAACACCTTTATGTCGCAATCTCTGCATAGTCTACCTTAGGATAAATCCTTAAGAGTGGGACTTCCGACTTGGTAAGACAGCAATCAAATTTTAATAATAGAAGAAAACCATTTAGAGGCGTTAAATGACCTATTCTAAATTTTACAGAACTAGGGTTAGTGTCCTAATTAGAAAGAATCGCTTCCAAAAACCACAATTATATAACGCATTGTTTTTCTCAACGCAAAGATTCAAAAGGGACAAAGTCCTGTCAGCTAGAAAAAGACCAGTCTAAATTTGAACCCAGATCTATTTGATTCTAAAACTTTGCTGTTTAACTTATAAAAGGTGACTTGTGGCCTGGCCGGTGTGGCTCAGTGGTTGAGCATCGACCGTGCACCAAGAGGTCACTGGTTTGATTCCTGGTCAGGGCACATGCCCAGGCTGTGGGCCCGATCCCCAGTGGGGGGCATACAGGAGGCGATCAATCAATGGATCAATCAATGTTCTCTCTCATCGATGTTTCTATCTCTCCCTTCCTGTCTCTCTCAAATCAATAAAGAAAAAGAAAAAGTGACTTGTATAAGACAGCTTTTTTTTTCTTAATAATAAAATCTGGATAAATAGTTTAGGTGCCTTGGCACATTCAAATGAAGAACATACACATAGGTGTTGTATTCTCTGTATCCTGGTGTATTTATTTATTATAGTTCTAAGAAATAAGAACTACGATATATAAAAGGACAATCTTGCAGGAAGATTATTTGTTTGCTCCTAAGAGAGGAAAAATTGTCTTCTTCAGTAAAGACTGACATGATTCTATGCTCCAAATATCACTAACTCGAACACCCTTTACCACCATGTGCTCTTGCCCTTCATCAATATTTTAGGAACACAACAAAACTTGAGATTGCTCTTGGAAAATAATTCTGTTATATTTTCAGTAAGTTGTTTCACCACTAGTGAAACTCGATGAATACTCTTAATTAGTACAAATGATTTCTCTCAGCTTTGCTGAGTCCTCAGACAATGACACTAAGGATCTCTCTAACCTGTCTTTCGTAATGTGGACTTTTTCTTCCCATTATTCTATCCCACTCTTGATTATATACAACCAATTAAATAAATCATATTTTTCCAATCAATTAATCCTCCCATTCCTTAAATAGATATTTTGATGGCTGACCATGTCCTGGGAATAAAACCTGAAGACAATATAGTTTCTACAAGAGACTCCTATTCTAGAAGATAAATAATTAGTCCTTAAATTTTTCTGAAATACAATGCCTTACAAAATCAAACCAGGCTTAAATAGGTGCTATATGTTATTGCAGAAGATGTGGAACACAGACAAAGGTAACGCAGAGGAAACATATGGTAACCAAAGAGAGGTGGAGAAAAGACGTATTTAATTGATGCTAATGGCAGATTTAAAATGTACACATGATTGTAGGACTTCAAAATAATAGAAGGGAAGGCACAGTTTAAGTGCCTCCACATTATGACCACTCAACCTACTAAAAAAAATATAGTCAAATGAAAATTTTGTGCTATAATTGCCATAAAGAGAAACAATTATTTAGCTTGAGGGAAAAGCAAGCCTGTTGGCACTTAAGGGACAAAAATGGCAGTTTTCTGTTATAATGCATCCTTCTTTTCTCATTTCTCTGCTAGGTTCTCAGAACTTCATTTCCCTTGTTTCTTAAATATGTATATTTCATGAAGAGCTCAGACTCTTAAGAGATGGTTTTGCTTCCACTCTTCCCATCGTACACTACATTATTTCATGGACACACTGCACAGAATGAAAATGATTTTAAATGAGCCTCCATTACACTCCTTAGCAACTTCAAAGCTATATGGAAATCTACAGTTTTAACTTTTTTAAAGATCATCAAAACCCTAAAGCCTTTAGGTTGTTTTCTTTAACCATGACCCTTTAGCTATTATTATGTTGTTTGTCTTATCAACAAAAGCAAAAGAGTGACTTTTGCTCTACAGCTGGTGAACGTTGTCAGTGTATATGGAGCTGTGACAAAGCCCCATATTTTGGGGGGATAAAGCTGTTTACTTCCTGAGAGTTGAAAGTAAAAAATAGGTAGTGGATGAGTTTAGTCATCTTTACTTAGAGGAAAGTATGCTTCCCAAACCAATAATAAAAGTGGGTCTGGCTCCAATGCCTTCATAGAAAATAGCATCTAGTCTCAGGAAGATCTAACTAAAATACAGTATTACCAAAAGAAGCTCTAGACTGCACGAAACCCATCACTGGCGACCAAGAGGTTCAGAAGGAATAGTGATTAAGCGCCCTGGCTCTGGAGTCAGAATATATGTTTCTTAGTGTGTGACTAAAATATCCATCTAACCCCTTTGGCTTATCAGTATCCTCATACATAAATAAGGATAATAAAAATTCCCTCATAGGATTGTTTTGAGGATTAAAAGAAAGATAATGTAACCTGACCGGTATGGCTCAGTTGGTTGAGCATCCATTCCACGCACTAGGAGGTCACAGGTTCAATTCCCAGACAGGGCACATGCCTGGGTTGCAGGCTCGATTCCCAGTAAAAGGTGTGCAGGAGGCGGCCAATTGATGTTTCTGTCTCTCTCTCCCTCTCCCTTCCTCTCTCTCTAATCAATAAAAATATATTTAAAAAAATAAAACAAAGATAATGTATTAAAACACATAAAACAAGGCTTGGAATATAATTAACACAATTAGTATCTGTTATTAATATTTTGAGTGTCACTTAGATTTTTACTATTTCTGGAGTTTCTAATGCCTTTTTTTTCCTATTTCTTTCCTTAGCTTCAATTATTTTCCAACATGCTATCATGTTTTTCTTACCTCATTCCCAATTATTATTATTATTATTTAAATCCTCACCTGAGGATATTTTTCCATTTATTTTCAGACAGAATGGGAGGGAGAGAGGGAGAGAGGGAGAGAGGGAGAGAGAGAGAGAGAGAGAGAGAGAGAGAGAGAGAGAGAGAGAGAGAGAGAGAGAAACATCAATGTGAGAGAGACACATTCATTGGCTGCCTCCCACACGACCCCAACCAGGGCTGGAGACTGAACCGCAACTGAGGTACGTGCCCTTGACTGGAATCAAACCCGTGACTCTTTGGTCTGAGGGGTGACACTCTAACTGCTGAGTCAAACCGGCCAGGGCCCCAATTATTTTTAAATTCTTAGCATCATTATATCTGTTCTGCGGAGTCTTCTTTCACCTAGAGGATACTCTCCCAGAGTTCTCTGACCATCTGAGCCAAACTGCTCAAGCTTCTCTTTTGTCTTGCTTTTGCAAATAGTACCTATCTCACAGAGTAAGGGAATCACAAGAGATAATTTATAATAAAGGCCATCAATACTGCTATGCATAGAATTACCCAATTGGTGGTAGTGAACATTATTTTTACCCACAATGTCTTTTGCTCGCTAACCCCTGGTTAATCTTTAAGTATTAGTTCAGAAGCAGCTTTCTATGAGAGCCTTCTCTCACTGCTCCCCAACCTGTTCTTAAACCTTGGTCTAGCCTTCCAACATCCCATCTCCAGAGCTGTGCTTTCTGCTCATAAAGCTCTCTATAGTTCAAATATCTTCTCTACTAAATTGAAATTGTTTGTTTTTCTGTTTCTCCCCAATGAAATTGCAAGGTCTTTGAGAACCAGGAGCATGTAACTTTCTTGTCCAACTCAGTGTGGAGTAACATAAACCCTCAAAACAAGTTTATTGAATTGTTACTACAAAACTCAGGATAAGACAGAAACGTCAACAAACTCACTAAGACTCTGTGCCTGACGTTTTATGTGGGTATCCAGGAGCCTTCTTCTCTGATATCTTTACCTCAGTCTTTTTAACTTAAACCAACTTTTCTCTTTTGTCACGTTATATTTTTATTTTACCTCACCTTAACTTATTAAAAAAATCCATTTCTAACATTCTTCCAATTTCTCTCTATAAACTGAGCAATGAAATGTGAAGAAATACATGTAGATAATAAAAGCTATCTATTCTTCTGGAAAATAGATCACAAACAAAACAAAGTCCTGTTCTTTAAAAAATAAATATATAAAAGAATAATCACTTATATAACCCAAATGACAATTTTTAAAAGCAGCTACCTCCGAACAAGTGTGGGTTTCTATTGCATATTTTAATTCTTATTATGTAGCCTCATAAAGTGAACTTTTCCAAATCAGAACATCTTGGTAGCCCTCTAACTTGTAGTGCCAAAGGGCCAGGAGAAGGATTAGTTGGGATTCTATGATCAAATACTCTGTATGTACAGGACTCAAATTAAGCCCATAGTATGAGAACATTTTAGAAAATGCAGGTTATGTCAGTTAATAACGATGAAACTTAGAGCAAGTTGCTTAAGTTCAATAAACCTATATTACCTCATCTATAAAAGGGACAACACTACCTCCCACAGAACTATTGAAAGGCATATAATCCAATTAAAATGGGCAGAGGACCTGAACAGACACTTCTCCAAACAGGACATACAAATGGTCAAGAGACATATGAAAAAAGTGCTCAACGTCACTAATCATCAGAGAGATGTAAATTAAAATGAATATGGTATATCACCTCACACCCGACAGAATGGCTGCCATCAACAAATCACCACACAAGAAGGGCTGGTGAGGATGTGGAGAAAAGGGGACTCTAGTACACTGCTGGTGGGAATGCAGACTGGTGCAGCCACTATGGAAAACAATATGGTGTTTCCTTAAAAAAATTAAAAAATGGAACTGCCATTTGACCCAGTGATCCCACTTCTAGGAATATATCCTAAGAAACCCAAAATACCAATCAGAAAGAATATATGCATCTCTATATTCATAGCAGTGCTATTTACAATAGCTAAGATCTGGGAACAGCTCAAGTATTCACCAGTAGATAAGTGGTTATAAAAAGCTGTGGTGCCTTTACATAATGGAATACTATGCAGCTGTGAAAAATAAAGATCTCTTATCCTTTGAGATGGCATGGAGGAACCTGGAGAGCATTATGCTAAATGAAATAAGCCAGTCAGAGAAAGATAAGTATCACATGATCTCACTTCTTTGTGGAATATAATGAATAAAATAAGCTGATGAACAAAATAGACCCACAGACATGGAAGCAGGGAATAGACTGACAAACCTCAGAGGGAAGGGAGGATGGGGGGATGTGGGTGGGAAGAGATAAACCAAAGAACTTACATACATATATGCACAACAAATGGACACAGACAACAGTGTGGTGAAGGCAGGGGTTGGTGGGAGTGGGGAGGAGCGTGTCAATAGGGAAAAAAAGGACATCTGTAATACTTTCAACAATAAAGATAAATTTTTAAAAGTTAAATTAAATTTTAATAAAGGTATGCATGAGACCATCTATGAGACAGTGCTTTGTAACCTTGGAAGAATAGGATGCTCAGGTATCGTAAAGCCCTAAAATTGGCTACTTCCAAACTTCAGCATACACGAAGCATTCTTCCCCTTCTTGCTTTCATTCACTATTTCTAATCATGTGGGCCAATGTCTTTCTGTCTCTTCCTAAAAATGAAGTCATTTGAGGGTAATATTATCTTATTCCTCATCTTGCTTCCCAAAGCTTATAGCTTTGAACATAGTAGGTATTTTAAAGTCTGCTGAATGTATGAAAGAATGAAGGAGAAAAGAATGAAAGAAAACAAAAACAAAAATAATGAGTTACATAAGTTAAATACATGAATAAAATTGCTGGCTTGAGGAAACTATTTGCTAAAATATTTTAGCAGAAGAGAAAAAAGTTAACCCAAGTTGTCAAATGCAGAACTGATCAAATATTGAGACACAATATATCATAAACTCATGCAGACAAAAGGTGTTCAAGCTAAAAGTCAATCAATTATTTGGACTCATACCATGCGGGTACAAATATAGGAGTTTTTGCTAACCTACAGGTCATTGTTCATTAAGGGAGACTTAATTAAAGCGTAGGATTGACACGTGACAGATAAATTACAGTCAAACCCCATGTATACGTAGTCTCTCTGAGCAGAATGCAACTCACTTTGGGCAACTAAGGAGGCTGGAATTATAGTCATTCTGACACAATTAGAAGGATGAGAAAGCAGATGTTAAGTAAGAAAAGGACCTATTGCCCCCCAGATATTCTTAAGTAGCTTCCAATCATCTGAAACACCTGCATCATTATGAAGTTCTCTAAAAACTTGCTTGACTGTCAGTGGTACATTGCGGGAGGGGGAGGGGAGAAAGAGCAGTTAGGTAGCCGTGAACTTCGAAATGATTAAAATAAGATTATCCTCAGAGTTAGCTTATAAAATCACGACTTAACAGATCTGTATCTGTAAGTTATCTGAGAGAGACTGGAGATCTCCTATGTCAGCATGTCCTGAATGTCATCTAATTGAGTGAATTAATGGGTATAAATAAAAAATGTATCTATGAGAAGGAGGGTGGGCCAGCTAGCAAGGTGGAAACAAAGAATCACTGAGGCAAAGTTTGGCTGTGTATATCCTAGTTTATTTTGGGGAAATGCCTTGCCAAGAGGACGAATGACGATGTAGGCATCTGGCAATCGCACATTTATGTGGCTAGAGGGACAGCAGGCGTCAGAGCACGAGGGCGTTAAAATTCAAAACTTACAGTGAAACCACCTGTGATCTACCTACCTCCTTTACCAAGTGTCCTCACCCATATCAAGTCCCCCTCTGCTTCAGGGTACGTGGGATGATGGCACTTCACCTCCTCCGACTTCAGTATAGCAATTGATTCACTTTTGCCAATAAAATGTGTCACTTCATTTTTACATATTTTATTCTCATTCCCCCTTCCTCTCCCTTTGGCAAACATCAGCTTGTTCTGTATACCTATTTGTCTGTGTCCTTTCTGGTGGGAGATTTTTAAAGCAGTGCAAGATTCTTTCTCATTCCTTACCCCCTTGCTGAAGCAGCTCCATGAAGTGGAGTCTCTGTGATCCTGGGTTCTTGAGTGAGGATGCAAAGGCCAAATAACCCTCTACCTGCTATTACAGAACATGATGTCTGAGAGATAAATATGGCTTGGTATTTACAGGCACTGAGATTTTGGGGTTGTCTCCCCAGCATAACCTAGCTTACTTGGACACAGATAGCTTAGAGTTATCATACTCCCCGCCCTTTACAATTTCTGTACCAAGGAATAATAAACTAGTTAGATTATGTGAGCATTTAGTCAGCTGAGAAACTTTCTCATTAAAATTAATAAACTCCAGTAAGTATCTATTCGTCTCCATTAGCGTCTTCTGAGCTTTGCTAATATGAATCTGTATCCATGAGTGGGATTGACTCTAGGACTCTGCCAAGCTAGTTTTTCAGCTGGCAAAACAAAAGCCTGACCCTGGAGCTTGATGGTTTCACCCAGGTAATGCTCCCATTTTGAAGACTCTCTGAAGCGGCTTTTTTTTTTTATCCTCACCCGAGGACATTTTTCTGTTTTTTTTTTGTTGTTGTTGTTCAGATAGAGTAGGAAGGAGAGAGAGGAAGAGAGAGAGAAAAACATCGATGTGAAAGGGACACATCGAGTGGCTGCCACCTGCACGACCCATCCAGAGCCAGGGACAAACAGCAACCAAGATAAATGCCCTTAGCGGGAACCGAGCCGGGTTTCTCTGGACCTCAGGCTGACGCTCTAAATTCTGAGCCAAACCGGCCAGGGCTGAAGCGGCTCTTTTTGACACTTCTAAGCTATGCTCATACCTATTTATTAGAAGAGTCAACAATAGTCACTGATGTTTTAAACTTGAACAATCTAGCGTAATACATTCCATGTATTTAGAAGGAAAACCCGAGTCTCTAACACTTAATTGTGTATCTATAACACATCAGATCACATGTGCTTTTATACATATTCTACTCTATAATTCTCATGACAACCATATAAGGTAAATTTAATCTATACTGAATTTATAGACGAGAAATATGTGGCTCAGTTAAGTAATCTGATTGTACACCTTATATGGAGCCAGAATTTGAACCCAGGTAGTATGACTGAGTCCAGAGGTCATTATACACTGTAAGGGATTTGATTGGATGTTTATTATTCAGCTAAAAGAGCCTCCTATGTGCAATGATCTGATAAACACATCTCTATTTACCCTCTCTCTATGGTACTTAATTTGATATACTTCGAATGCATAACATTTCCATTTTTTATTTTATTCATTAGCAAGAATGAACAATATCCAATAATGAGACTAAATAACATAATTCCTCTGAAGCCAAAGTGAGTCATATGCAATAACTTTCAAGAAAGACCCAAATAACTCTAAAGGATGATAATTGAATATGCATTAGGACACAAATATGCTTAATTCATTCCAAAATGGCTTAGTCTGACACTGTGGTCACTCATTTAATCAATATTTAATTTTTCTTGAATAAGTAGCCAATATGTACAGCTGTCAGAAGGCAAGTCTGTAATATTTGTGCTTTAAGACAGAAGAGGCAGAATAGCAGACTGGAAGCAGTTGTGAACAGAGATATCCATATCACTTTGTCTCTATGTTTCCTGGTGCCCTCTGGTAACCCTAACCTTGACTGCCTTTGGCTCTGGCCTTAGAACCTTTAATTCTCACTTTGATAATTGGGCAGAATTTTTTTTTTTTTTTTTTTTTGGTACGTGCCCCTAGCGGGAACCGAACCCAGGACTCTCTGGTCCACAGGCCGACGCTCCAACCGCTGAGCCAAACCAGCTGGGGCTGGGCAGAATTCTTATTACAGCAATTTCTACATCCAAAGAACCTCAGTTGGGACCACAGAATTATCCCTTCAGGGTATTTGGTCCCCATTTTAGGTGACACCCTGCACCCTGCTGCCCTGGCCCCCCCTTAGGAAGAAAGATACTTTATAGGCTGTAGCTTCATAACACCAGTTATGCTTCCTAAAATTTTTTTATTGGCCTTAAAATAAGCAAGCACATGCTAATGAAAGTTAACATGATGTCACTGAAACAGGACAGGATTGAGACTCAAACAGAAATTTACTGACAGACCATTCAGCCCTTTACTATCAATGGGGTTATCAAATCTCACAGACTCAATTTACTCATTAATACAACTGAAATTTATAGTGGTTACCTCACAGGTTCTGTGAGAAAGAAATAAAATAACAACAGAACAACAGATCACCCGAAGGTCCTAGTACAGTACAGGCACATTATACATGCTTAATGACTCGTAATTCTTGTACTCTCTCCCTCTGTTAGGCAGGACAGGCTAGGTTGGTTGTAAAAATACAGTGACCCTGAAACCTCAGTAGCTTACTAGAGTTAAGGTGACTTCTGACTCATGTTACATCATAACAGGTCAGCAAGGCACTCTGCTCTACATGTTCATTTAGGGATCTAGACTAACACTCCACAATTTGTAGCTACATCATCTGGAACATGAGGCCTCCTTGATCTCTGTGTCAAGAGCATTCTGGAGGGAAGATGCACTGATATGCGTTGGCCTGGGTTTGACACATGTCAGTTTTCCCACAATCTGTTGGCCAGAACTAGTCATGCAAACCATTCTAACTACAAGGAGTCTGAGCAATGTAGAGTGGGAAATCAGAATAGCACCACTCACTTTTCCATAGCTTCTCTATTCCTGTATACAAAGTAGGTCTCAATAAGGTATTGAATGATGCAGTTACCTCCTATGAGTAGACCTGAGAGATCTTCCAGCAGGGCTTGAAGAACTTAGATTTTGAAGACTGTGTTTCATTAGCTCATTCCCTCAACTCAGTTTAACTCAAAGTCAATGTGTTTTAGTTAAAATTGGCTAACAGCAACATGCAATGTTTCATTTTTCTCCTCTGAACAAATTGTCCAAAATTGGAGGCCTCTTCAAGGTGGTTGCCTAGGCCGACTGATCCTGCTTTATCTGTTTTCTGATAGGTCCTTCCTAGGATTATAGCAAGTTAAGTCCCCAAGTTTCAAGGTGGTGTGAATTGCTATGTTAATTATTTATGTCTATGTGAGTGACAAGATGAATTCCATCTATTTAAAAAAGGTGTAACAAGTTTCCTAAGGTAACAATTTTAATTTTTTTTTCCTTTATTGATTTTAGAGAGAGAGGAAGGGAGAGAGAACATCGATTGGCCACCTTCCTGCATGCCCCCCGCTGGGGATCGGGCCCACAGCTTGGGCATGTGCCCTAACCGGGGATCGAACCAGCAACCTCTTGGTGCATGGGTTGATGCTCAACCACTGAGCCACAATGGCTGGACCTAAGGTAACAATTTTAATTCTAAGAGATATACAAGAAGGTGAAAAGTCCTTTGAGGTAAGGCAGGCTAGTGTCCTTAGAGTAATGGAGAAATCTATCCCACTAAGGAAGCTCATTGTCATTGGCTTAAAAAATCAGGCATTCCTAGATAAAGTACAGAAACATCTTTCTACTCATCCAACAGCTCACTCAGTAATTATTTGGTATCTGCTATGTGGCAGCCACTAATTTAAACACTAGACATACAAAAATATGCAAGCCTCCATTCTCAGTAGACACAGAGCAATGCAACATTCCTCCTAATTAATTGGTGATGTAGTACAATTAATAAATCCTTATATAAGGAGAATATAGGTTTTTCTTACTTTGACCTGAGAAGGCCAAGAAAAACGATCATAAGAAAACTACTCCACCAAATTGGGAGTGAGCTTAATACAGAACATTATATATATATATATTTTATTTTCAGAAGAAATATCTAGCTGGCTTCATTTGCCTGATTGTTTAGGCAACAACAACAACAAAAAAACTAGACAGACATTGAGAAAATGCTCTAAATGATTAATCAATAGCAATTTAGTCTTCCTTTTCAGATTCTGGATTTGCCTGAAAGTTATCATTAGTTTACTTTGATCTAAAATATATGGGTTCCAATGGGAATAAAACTCATTTAATAATTCAAGGTAAACCACACAATATTTTATATTAAAATAAAATATTATTTAAAAAATAATATTTTAAAATATTATTTATTTTAAAATACTCAATACAGTGCAAGGCAAAAATAAATGCTTGATACAATTTAGTCATTGTGATTATATTTGCACAAGAATTAATATTATTGGCATCACAATCCCAATAATAATATAGTGATAGAGAATACCTGTGTATACAGCTGACAGTTGTTAGGTGAAAAAGCTTCCATGTATTTTTTCACCACGTTTCTAAAATTATATAAAGCTTACTCACTTCAGCATGGCCTAATGCTTTAGGTATTTTCTTTTTCAATTAGGCCTTTTCTAAATAGAGATATCATGAAAGATAATATAAGAGCTATAAGATACAGTATGATACTGCCCCAGCCCTTACAAAGTTTACAAACTAGTGAGAATGTGAAGAGAAATATATGAATAACTATAATGAGATGGGGCCAGAGGAGAGTTAAAAAAAAAATGGTGATTCACTAAAGGACACAGCTTGAAAAATGAGGAAAGGCTTTATCAAGAAAGTACCATTAAAATGGCATTGAAAAATAGATGGGAGGATTTTAACAGTCTGAGATAAAAGAGATTTAACCAACAGGGGAAAGTGAAAACACGTTCTAAATAAACAAGCATGGAGGCAAAAAGCATCTAAAAGAGTCTAGAAAGACAGCCTCATTTCACTGGAGAAGAAGGGTTGGCGGAAGGAATGGCTGGAGAAGCAGGATTGGACCACATTAGAAATACATTTGAATGACAGGGTAAAGAGTTATTTCTAAATCTGTAGGTATCAAGAAATACTATATTTAATAGTTGTGGTCTCTTCTACTTATGTTCATAAAAGGAACTTCCAACATTGCCCCTCATCCAAGAAAACAAAAGGAAAAAGCCAAATAGAACCAGAGTTGGGTCATTCGAATGACAAGACAAGCTGTTGAAAGATAAAATCCAGGAACAAAGGGAAGCTCTGCAAAAGAGCTCCATCCTGACAAGAGAATTGGAAAGAAAATAGAGAAAGGAGGAGTAGCTAAGCACCCAGTGACTTTACTGGAGGAGAGTCCCCAAATCTGGATGGTGATTACAGGTGGGGTGTGAGCAGTGGTGAGGAGATGACCTCCAGATCTGGCAGGAGTTGGGAAAGCCTTGGTTCATGCCTGTGGTCAAAGCCAGGACGCTGCCCAGGAGCTGTGCCAACTGAGCCACAGAAACCTTTGTCTCTCTGTTATAGGTTTTCCAGGCTGTGGCTTGTGCAGCAGAAGGATCCCTTTCCCTAGCCCATAGATGTAGATGGATTCCTATTTTAACTGCTCCTCTGTGTGTGACCAGACCCTTCACTTCCCAGAGTTAAGGACACTGGAAAAACAGCTTACCTCACTTTCCCATCACCACCTCACTGCTTCTGAATCAGAAAGTGGGCTGGAATGCAAAGGAGTAGTGACTATGTGAGAGAGGCCTTTCACTGTCCAGTAGCTTAAAGGGACTGGACAGTGGTGAAACCTATTCCTACTTGAAGGTGGTGAAGTGAAGAATGATTAAGATTGCTTACAAGGTTAGTGGATGTAACAAATGATGTAGTTTATCTGAGGTGCAAAAAGTTCTATAATTTTACATCTAAATGCATGTTTAAGACCCCCAAACTAAATGTCATCTAGGGGATAAATATATGCCTCCTCTTCTTCAAGAGTACCCATGTAAGGTATATTAACAGGAATATGCAAAGATGAGACCTGACCCACCATATTTGTTCAAATGTTCAGTGATAACAGCAGTCCACGAGGCTCAGAAATATTGAATAACTTCATACAAAATCGAATAGACCCTTAATAAACTGCAGAGAAGGCTCATATCAGGTGTTCTATCTCTTTTCACACTACAGATCCATGGTACACTGCTTG
The DNA here is from genome assembly GCA_030848825.1 of Tadarida brasiliensis. NCBI lineage: Eukaryota > Metazoa > Chordata > Mammalia > Chiroptera > Molossidae > Tadarida > Tadarida brasiliensis. The sequence goes on from CM061268.1 coordinate 58,353,653, forward strand.
AGCTTTGAGACTTAGAGGATACAGGCATTTTAAAATTTATGATACTATAAAACAATTCTCACCATAGTGTTTTGCTCTTTTGTTAGCTGTTACTATCTGTCTCTGACCTAAGCACTCATTATTTATGTTCCCAATGATAATAGTGATAATCCACATTTTTGACAGAGGCAACATTATTTGTATACTCTGTGCCCTTTGAGTATTACCATCTACTTTTTTCTTAACCTATTTGCTATTCCTGTTTAAAATGTGTTTCTTAAATATATCCCACTAAACACTTCACTCCCTTCTCCCAGTAAAGGAAACACAAGGCTTAGGGTGAAGGTATAATATATACTCACCACACTTACTCTTTTTTATAAGAATAATGGAGGTATTTCATGTCTGACTAAATTTATCTTTTGTCAAAATTGGACTCAACAGTTTTCCTCCCAAACCCCTCACTTTTGTTTTCCCAACTTCTCATGCTAGTTACCCCAGTTTGAATTCCTAAAATCTTTTCCAAAGGCTCTTTTTTTTGGTCCCAAATGTAAACTGTCAGGTCTTTTCAATTCTATTTCTATAATTTCTCTCATATCCACCTCTTCTTTTTCCCCCCCACTACTATGACCCTAATGAACACCACTGGCTTTTAACCACGGTGTTTTGACATGAGGCTTTGATATTCTTATATGATGTAAAGAGTAATGAGGTAGATTTTGAGAAATTGATCACTATTAATAAAAGCAACATTTGAATATAAAATAGTTGAAAATTAATTAGAAAAAATCTAAGTCTATCTCCATAGTAATAGGATTCTAACTCATTGCAACCCTACCTGTACTTTATTGAGAGTAGAGAAAGGGGTGAAGTTCCAGATATTGAAATGTGAATTGTATATTGCCCAGGTTACATCCTTGGTCTGCATGAATGTGAATTTCATCCTTCAGTTCAGTTTTGGCAGACAACAAGTTTGACAACAATAGCCAAACTATCACTTTGGCTCCGATTTCCTTTTCTTCTCATTCAACTTCTGTGGCCAGAGATCATTTTTTTAAGGACAATTCTTAAAAATATCCTGTGGCTCCCTGTAACCTACAGAGTCAAGTCCAAACCCTTGACATTGATATACTAAGCTCTCATCATCTTATCTCCACTTTATTATCCAGTGTCTAGTTCCTAATAATTTCCTTTAGTCACCCTTTATTTCAACAAAACCAAAATGCTGGCTCTACTCTTCCTCCTTAATGTCAGTAGGATGCTTGCATTCATACCATTCTTTCTGTCCGGGATATTTTGTATGGACTTTTCCATGAATCCAAATGCAACCTGGCCTTTACTTCTCAGCCCTTCATTTACTTCCTCCATGAAACCCTTCCCAATCATCCATATTTCAAGTATCTTTTCTTTATAACACAACATTTTCTATCATGTATTAGCATTATTTTTGCCTGAGGAGGAAGAGGATGATAAGAAGTAAGAAGAGTAAAAGAAAGAGAAGAAAAGCAGCAAAAACTGGAAAAAAGGAAAGAGGAGGAAAAGAAAGAATTTGAAAGAAAGACAAGAGGATTGAAAATATCAGAATTCTTGTGAGTATAAAAAAAAATCTTTAACAAATCTTGAGAAAGCAGGATGTTCAGTGACTCATAAGAACAAGAGCTCTTAAGTCAGAGAGAATGGGTTCAAGCCCCAGCTCTGTGATTTACTAGACCTGTGGTCCTGGGCAAGTTCTTTAGCCCACAGTGTTCTCATCTATAAAATGGAAAAGGTAACAGTAGCGATCTCAGAACTTGTTATGGGGATTAAGTAAGATTATATTAGTAAAGTGCTAAAGACATAATCTGGCACATAATTTCAAGTTCTATAAATGGAAAGTGCTAGGATGCGGTTGGAGATATGATTTTACAATTTCCCTTAGAACAGAAGGATGGTAGCTGGGGATCAGGAGAAGGGCTGAGATGTACATATTCCTTTACTGTAAAATGACCGAGAGCTGGGCAGCAGTCAGGGATGACTGAGTAATGTTCTTAAGTGGAAAGCTCAGGAGAACTGAGCCCTGGTTTAATAACCTCCTAGCATCTGTTTAATCATAGCTCTTGATGACTTCCATTGGAGATTAATTATTGGTCCCTAGAAATAGGCTGTTGATGTCTTGACACAAAACAAGCAGAACTGCAATTTGCTGGTCAACAGGAATAGGCAAAAGGAATAGAGGCCTGACCTAAAGAAGAATGGATTTAAAGACCAGATCAAAGGTACTTTGGAAAAATGTAAGAATTGCTTCCAAGAAACAGGAAACATGTATCTATGGGTAGGTCAAAATCCAATGTCACAATGGCATCTAGCTCTTTCCTTCTGACATTCTCTTTCCTCTAGAGGTCTGGAGAGTTGGGATAAAATAGTTAACACTGTTCATTCTACTAGATCTTCTAAATGGGGGGTGTGTGTGTGTGTGTGTGTGTGTGTGTGTGAACTCACTGAATGCTCACCAACTCTCAGAGATCGGTTCTGTTACTATCTTCATTTTGCATATTGTGAAATTGAGGCTCAAAGAGATTACGGATTTACTGGAGTGGTCTAAAAGTTAGTGGTAAAGCTATTGTGTGAAGCCAAGCAGGGCTGCTTCAGTCCCATGCTCTACATGAAGACGTATCTTCTGCAGCCCCGAATCATCTCAGTGGCAGAGTTACATCATTTCTTTTTTTTTTCTTTTTAAAAAATGTATTTGTGTTAATTTTTTTAGAAAGAAAAGAAGGGAGAGAGAGAAACATCCATGTGAAGGGAAACATCAATTGGCTGCCTCCTGCACACCCCCTACTGGGGATCAAGCCTGCAACCCTGGCAAATACCCTGACCGGGAATCAAACCGGGACCTCTCAGTCCATGGGACGACACTCAATCAACTAAGCCACACAGGCAGGCTACTTTTTATTCTTACCTTTTCTGCTTTTCAGTCAAGGACATATATACAACAATAAATGAGGAGAAACATTTTGCCATGTCTAGGTTAGAAGTTCCTGCTGAGAATATAACCTCTAAGTCATACCAACCCATTATGAAGACTGTATGTATAATCAGCAATTATGTACCTAGCATCTGTGATGGTCTGTGACTCTAAATTTAAAGGTAGGGTTGGCTAATGATAAAGCCTGATAGGACAAGGGATAAAAACTCAGGAGCCTTTCTTTTTTCATTGGTACATTAGGGATACTAGCAATGCCTTTCTCATCTCCCTTACAGATCTATTTGGTTCCCTTGCTTATTCCTTGGGATGCAGACACATTATTACAGTGCTGGAATAAACAGATGTCACAAATGTTTGTTGACTAATTGGTTGGATGAATAAGTGAATAGATACTGATTAAAATACTGTGAATAACATACAAAGGTAATTTTTTTTCCCCAGTTGCTGAAGGAGTGATCAGAGAGATGAGTAATGCTAGGATGCCAGAGCTATTTCTCAGTACAAAACAAAAAGGGTGGGAAGAGAAAGACAGAGTGTCAGGACACATTGCCAATATCGGGGGAAGTCTGAAGCCAGAGTCAGGCACTAAAGAAATGGAGTCCTAGTCCAACACAGGACAGCAAAGGACGATATACTTCTATGACCACACATTATTTGTTATAATCACATATCAATTATGGCTCTATTGAGCTGCCATAAAGTTACCATATTTGAGAATTTTCCTATGTACTATTTCTGATGGCCAAAGCAAGTGATAGTTGCGCATGGCCTGTAATGTCTACCTCAAAGTTCTAAACATATTTCTAATTCCTACTTACAGGCAAGTTCCAGGGTTCTTAGACATTACAGAAGTGTTTTTCTTGCTGTAATCCTCTCCAAAATTCACACTTCCAATGTCAAACAGGTTTTTCACCTCATTCACTTTCCCTGGTGCTATGGCCTGCTTGTTGCCTAAGCTCCTTTTCCAAGATCCACATTCCCAGTAAAATCTTTTCACTTTCTCTCTTATGGCAAGAATGTTTGCTAGTTTCTTTTTCTATTGTAGAGATAGTTGCTAAAGAAGAGATGGCTTGTGGTGTTCTGGAGACTTTTCAAGAGACATTTTGAGTAATTGTGAAGTAAAAAAGTTATTACCCAACTGAATTATAAAATAGGGTGTTGGTTTAATTTCACATACCAGAGATATAAACTTAAAATTTTTAAGGCTGTAGTATATTACATTTCAGAACACAGGCATCAACTGTTCTAGTACCAATAAAAGGTTTCCAATAATTATTTAACCCTATAGATTCTCATGTGCTGAACAATTTTCATACGAAGCCAACTGCATAATCTGTGATCATTTGATTCTTTTCTTTTTTAAAGTACATTCAAGTATATCTGGAACCATCATGACAACTTCTAATCAGGCTAAGCAAATCATTGCTAGCAGAATGGGTAAAATAACTCCAGCCAAAAGCAAAGAAACCAGTTTCTTTATTTAGAAATCACAGATTTTGTATTGTAGACTCAATGTTCTATCTGATTGGGCTTTCTGAAATATTGACAGTAGCATGGTTAAGGACTTGAGCTTTTCAGTAAGTAGATTTGAATATTGGTTCTACCACTTAATGTCTCTGGGACAAGGTATTTAACCCCCTCAAAGTCTCAGTTTCCTCAGCTTTACAGTGAGAAAAATAATAGTACATAATTCATAAAATTGTGGTGAGGAGTAAGATAATGCATATAAAATTCTTAGTCCAATGCCTACCATATTCAATAAATGTTAGTTGCTGTTTTCATCATCATCCTCATTCTTATGACCACCACCACCATCAACATCGTGCCATCTCTATCTTTAGCGGATTCAAGAAATGTGGACCTGGGAACCTTAGGATGTTAACTACTAGCTTAAATTGAGTGTCTTACGATTTTTCATTTAAGTTACAATAGATACATTCAAATATAAGACAGAATGAATATATATGATATTCCCAGGGGATACTAACTTCCTTAAAACTTACTTATAGAATTGAATCATAGTCTAATCAGGGAATTCCTGATGTTTCTGACAAGGGGGATAGTTTTCCATCGTCTTAAAATGAAGAGGTCATTGGATGTGGGAAGGAAGCATGTAGGAGAATACTGACTGACAGTAAGAGGTAAAAGAGAATGAGAAAACCTGCTTTTCAGTCACATTCCCTTTCCTACCTGATGTCCAGCAGGTTAGGGACATAGTGTGATGGTGGGTTAGTCAGGTCAGATTCAAATATCTTCCAGTTGATCACTACTGTCTCATTATGAATCTCTGCCTTTGGCAGAGGCTCAGACTTGGATGCATTTTACTATCTGCATAAAAGTAATTTGCCATTACTAAGCAGTGAAATTAGTTTTGCTGAGCAGAACAAAAACACTGTGCTGTCTCTGCTTCTCTAAATGTAAGTGGTGGTGGGTTTTTAACTTGGTATGTTTGGCAATTTTTCTTTCTACTCACCCATCAACTGCTCCTCCCATTACCCCCTCCCCATCCTCTCTACCCAACCCCAGCCTGAGTCATAATAATGGCTTCTACCTGTGGGGGTGTTTTTATGCAGGACACACTGGTCAGGTCATTGGATACTGTGGTAGGCAGAAGAATAGGCCCCCAAAGGTGTTTAACTCTAGATAAACCATGAATGAGCATTGGAATCAATCAGACTTGGTTCAAATCCCTGCGTTTCCACTCGCCTGAGTCAGAGTTGAACTGGGAAGCAAGATTACATAGGCCCATGTAGGACATGGTGGGGTTTTCAACTAGAAATTAGGGATAACAATCTCCATTTTTCTAGGTCTCTGAAAATGTATAGAAAGTGCTTAGAACAGCAACTAGGCCACGATAGAAACTTCCAAAAAATGGAAGTTTCAAGAGAACACGAATGCTGTTTTACATCTCCTCATTCACTGTATCAGAAACGTGCCTGAAAGGGTCATTTTGGCTCAAGTGAGCACCTTGGCCTGGAACAGAACCAATGAGAAGTGTTGGTTTTTCTTTTTGGTTTTTTTTTAAATCCTCACCCAAGGACATTGCATTTATCTTCAGATAGAGCAGGAGGGAGAGAGGGAGGGAGGAAGGGAGGGAGGGAGGGAGGAAGGGAGGGAGGGAGGGAGGGAGGGAGAGAGAGAGAGAGAGAGAGAGAGAGAGAGAGAGAGAGAGAAACATCGATGTGAGAGAGACACATCGACTGGTTGCCAACCGCACAACCCCAGCGGGGGCCGGGGACGAACCACAACCAAGGTACATGCCCTTAGCAGGAACCGAATCCAGGACTCTCGAGTCTGCGGGCCAACGCTCTAACCGCTGAGCCCAACTGGCCAGAACAGAACTAATGAGAAGTTTTTAAGAACCTTGTCAAAGCCTTACATCATTGGATTTATGAGTGGAGTCAGTCAGTAGGGGTGAGGCACGTTAAAAGCACAGTGTGGCCAGAGGTACCCCAGGTGTGGCATGTAAAAGGTAGAGAAAACATGTCTTCAAAATGATCACTCTCTTAGGTATTTGAATAGCCATCATTGAAAACTGACAACCTTTGTTTACACTCTGCCCTCAATTTCTTTGCAGGGTCCCTCTGCAAAAGGCAAATGCTTCTTGTGTAGGGGGAGGGGAAAGCAGACGATGATATATGGAGTCCCTAACTCTTGCCTGGAAACATGTAGCCCATGCTCTTCACCTGAGACTACTGTGCACTTGGTGACTGGGGACAGGGGAGGAAGAAGGTGAAAAATGCTCTGAACAGGGCAGTGAGAAGGATGAAGATGAAGACGACCTTTGTCTAGCCAAGACAGGGAGGCAACCCAAGTGCCCATCAACAGACAAGTGGATAAAAAGCTGTGGTACCTATATACAATGGAATAGTACTCACCCATACAAAAAGAATGATATCTTATCATTGATGGCAGCATGGATGGACTAAGAGGATATTATACTCAGTGAAATAAGTCAGGAAAAAACAAACACCGTATGATTTCACTTATATGTGAAATCTAAAGAACAGAATAAATTAACAAACAAAATTGAAACAGATCCATAGACACAGAGAACAGACTGATGGTTGCCAGAGGGGAGAGGGGTTGGGGAACTGGGTGTAAAAGGTGAAGGGATTTAGAAGTACAGATTGGTAGATATAAAATATTCATGGGGATATATAAAGTACAACATAGGGAATGCAGTCAATAACATTATAATAAATATTTATGGTGCCAGGTGGGTACTGGAAATATCAGGGGGAACACTGTGTAAAGTATATGATTGTCTAACCGCTATGCAGTACACCTGAAACTAATACAAAATAATATTAAATATAAACTGTAATTTAAAAAAAAAAAAGACTACCTGAAAGGAGAATACTAAACTTGAAGGCTTTCTTTTCTGGAGTGGCAGCTCAGAGACTGTCTGTATCGGGAAGGCCTGAGACTCCAGACACAGGACCACCCCCAGGACCCTGTGCTTAGAAACTGACCCAGGAAGATGGGAAAGAGTTGAGAGTCAGGACCATATCAGGCGGTGGGTGGCAGCCTAGGGAGGTGATCTGAGAGAACAAAGTCCCAAGAGATAGAAGTGGTGATGGCTGGTAGATCAACATTGTTTCAGGGACTAGGGCCAAGTGCAATGCAGGGATTCCAGCCAGGGACTGGCCGCAAGTACACTGGCTAGTGGGTCGCAGAACCTCCGCTATGACTGGAAGCAGCAGGAGCCATGACTAGTCACTGGATCTGAGTGCTGGATGGCTTATCCAGGGTTATTCAGAATATATTTGAAGACCAGATTTAACTTGTTGCAACCGTTTCCAAAGGGGTGTCCCTGCCTTCAATTTCACGCATTTCTAGTCTTTTCTCCTTTTAAATCCCCTCAGTGGTGCCCTGGCTAGTTTGCCTCAATGGTTAGAGCATTGGCCCATGGACCAAAGAGTCTTGAGTTTGATTTCCCATCAGGGGCACATATATATCTTGGTTGCAGGTCGGGGTCGTGCAGGAGGCAGCCAATCAATATGTCTCTCATACTGATGTTTCTTTTTCTCTCTGTCTCTCCCTCCTTCCCACTCTATCTAAAAATCAATGGAAAAAAATGTCCTCGGGTGAGGATTCAAAAAATTATAATAATGATGATAAAATACAATAAAATAAAACCCCTCAGTGGCTTTGCATTGCCCTGAGACTAATTCCCAACGTACTCAGCACTGCACATTTTCTCTCATCACTCTTCTCTGTTCCTACCACCATTGAAACACACACACACCTTTAAAAACAACCCAATTGTGTCATTGCTTTGTTCAAAAATCCCCCAAAAGCTTTCCATTTAGAATTCCATCATGTCCTTCAAGGGCTTATGTAATCTTCCCCAGGCCATCTATGACCTCATTTTCTACTACTCTCCCCCTAGGTCACTCTTGCTCTTCCTCTGACACAATGGTTACTGCCTCAAGGTCCTTGTGCTTTCAGATTCCTGTATATAGTTATCTTGGTTTGCTTCTCACTTCTCCAGGTCTCTACTCAAAACACTACATCAGAGTCAGGGAAGCCTAACATAAATGTGCCACCGCACTTAGTGCACAAAGAACAATCATTTCCCTTCTCCTGCTTTATTTTCCTTCCTAGCACTCAGTGTCACCTTCAAATATACAGCATTTAGCATTTCTCCCCTCCAGAAGAAGAGACTTGATTTTGTTCATTTTACTGCCATGTCATTAGTTCCTTGTACATTGGCTGCTAGACACTCAATAAGTCTTTGTTGAATAAATGAAAGAATGGATGAAGTTAGCTTAGCTAGCATCTATTTTGAGAAGACTGTCTGTCTACCTTCAGTGTGGGTGAAGTTTTCCTTCTCTGTGCCCCCACAATATTGTGCTTATTGCTATATTAATGCCAACCATGCTCACACTGGACAGAATGACCTCTTTACTTACATAGCCTCCCTACTGTTCTCCAAGCTCTGTGAAATCATGGGTCCAGCCTTGCTCACTCAGGTAGATATGGTACATAGTAGGTGATGATCATGTATGTTTAAAGAATGAGCAAAGGGCTATGAACAGGCAGAGTATCAGAGGAACAAGAATGAACTGATGATTCCTGTGAGCCATACAATTAGTGTTCCTTAGATTCTTCTAGGTCACAGTGGCTTCCAAGGTCTAGAGTAAGGCTGAATCTACAGGTGGGGCTCTGGTAAGGATCTGGAACTGAGGACCAGGAAGGTCATTATATTCTCTGCCTTCTCAAGTGCCACCAGGCATCTAAACTGAGCTAAACTAACCTGAGCTGAGCATCTCTGAGTAGGGGGTGAGAATATTCTGGTTGCTCATAGGAAATGGGTTCACTAAAACTTCCTGGTTGCCTAAATAAGGACATTGAAGTTCAGAACACACCAACATCCTGAACCAAAGGTTCATTTCTTTTTCATCCAGTTTCACGTTTTTGTAATGGCCTGGAAATAAGCCTGCTTTGCAAGGGGATCAGCAATCACTGGTAAACAATGGCTGTAACATTCTCAGATGTGTGCTGCCATATGGCTTGGCGTGAGCTCTATAAGTTGTCAGGGAGGCAGAGCTCTTGAGTCAGAGTGGTGAGTCTCTAACTATTGTTGTTGGTTGTTGCATTTTCTGCCTGCTAAATGGATGGACCACAGATTAAGTGACCTTTACCTTAATAATCAGCTATCATAAGAATCCAACTTTTAGGGCATGCGTATCTCATGTCACTGAATCTGGATGCTCTATAACCTTGGGTAATGGAGGCAAGATTCACTTTGGACTGATTGGTGCTTTTTCCAATGAACACTTTTATTATTATTCAGACAGTGTATTATAATATAAGAGGAAAAGTAAGGGGCTTCTTCCTGAAAAAAATACACATAGTCAGTCCAGGGGAAAACTCCTTCTACATGAAAAATAACCCCTGAAGTTTACTTAGTATTTTATGCTTTGCAAAACTGTTTCATTATTTTATTCTCACATGATTCGAAGTCCACAGTGTGGGGGGGGGGGAGGCAGTCCCATGAGAGCTGTGACTTAATAATTAGCCTCACATTGTATCTCCAATGTCCAGAGCAGTATCTAGGTACTGACAATTTTTGAATGAAGGAAAAGTCTATTAACTTACTGTAGGAATTTAGGTTTGAATTTTCCCTTTACTATCTGACCAGTTCTCTGATCTTGGGTAGTGCTTAAACTGATTCTCAGTGGCCTCACTAGTTAAACAAATAGATAATGACATTAGCTTTGTCATGCAGATTAAATATCGAATATGAAAGTGTTTAGTACAAGGCTTGCATATAGAAGATATCCAATTAATATTAGTATCTTTTCCTTTCTCTTCCCATAGGAGAGATGCAAATAAATTGCTATGGGATTTCAGAGAAATTATGACATTCATTTTTTTAAATATGAAACTTGAGAGTCTTAAGACATTAAATGACTTGCCTGCAGTCACACAGCTAATAAGTAGCAGAGCTGGGGCTGATTCTGCGTTCTCAGAAATCCTAGATTACTGTTATTAGAACTGTACCCCATGGCCTCTACAGATTCAGAATTGAAGTTATACCTGAAATACCCGAGATCTGAGTGTCTATCCCACTGTCCAATCCGACAATGCTTTTTCTAAGAGAAATGGGGACTGAGGAGTTACAAATCCAGAATGCCATTAGACACTCCTGGGAGCATATTGTTATCTCCAAAGAAGATCCCGAAGGAAATCTCTGAAATTTTAAGTCAAGCAAAATTATAAGCTCATTTGCCCTCTGCATGGCTCACATAAAACTAATTAGAGTTCTCATATCATGAATTTGGGAACCTCAGAATTCATATAAAACATGTTTATTATTTTGTATAATGAACTATGTCAACCTCCATGGAAATTAAAGTAACTAATCATCTCTTATCAGTGACACTCAAAAGCCATCACACCTCCACTGAATGTCAGTTCTGTTCAGGTCTGTCATGGGTCCACATTACCTTGATCTGACAGCAGGCAGCCACACAGGTGTTAAGGAAGGGGTTTATAACGAACTGGCAATCAAAATTCGAGACACACAGAGGACAGGACGGAGGCACTCATGGTAAGAAAATAAATGACTACAAGCCGCACATGAAAAGACAGTCATTTTCTACATGACAGCGTCCCACAGATTGTTTCTAAGGGTAGACCAGCTCAGTGGGGTGGGGATTGGGATACTCACTGCCTAACTATCAACTTAGTGCATCTCTGGCACTAAAATGAAAAGAGATAACTAGTGATAGGCAACGATAAATAGGTTATGCAACATCTTAGCATTATGCTGAACATTTTCTGGGTTTGGGTTACATTTTCAAAAATGCTTACATTGCAGAGATCCAAAGAGGCTATGTAACAGGTATTCATTGATTCAGTCTACCCAATGTGAAGGGGCTGACTGGGTGCAGGAATGATGTGTGGGTTCAGGGATGGCAGATGCGTAAACCACAATCCCCAGCCTAATGAAATACATCTTCTAAGACACCAACAAACAAAAAGCCACAACATTCTACAGCTCTGATAAGGAATCAGAAACACTGCATCAGTAACAATAGTTAATGGCCTAAATAATTTATTATTTACTGGTCAAAAACAAAAATCAAAACAAAACAGCGCAAAAGAAAAAAGTGTAAATGGAGGTTTTGGCTAAAACAACAAATAATCTTTTGTGCTAAAAGAAAGCCCTACCTTTAAAAATGATATCTATTGAGTGCTGTGAGCCAGCCATTATCCGAAAATCTTAATCCCCGGCATTTTTAGAGCATCCCAGAGTTTTCTAAACATTTTCGTAAATATCGTCTTCTTAATCCTCACATGTCAGGTGTTACTATCTTCATCCTACAGTTGTGGAACTGAACAGTTAGAAATAAAGTGACTAATACAGGACATAGAGGCGGGAAACGGTGAAGTCGCATTGGATGCAGGCAAGTGAGGGATAGACAATACATGGCTTTGTTTCAAGACACCACAGGATGGGTTGCTTATGGTCACCTATAGACACATGGAATCAAAGCTTTGCCTGGGACCTACATTTTGTAATCTAGGTTGCCGCCACCACAGACACTGATTCTTACTTATTGTTTAATCCTTGGTAATTTGCTTAAATATAAATGATGTTCTTTTTCAAGGGTTTCCATAGCTGAGTGCTTAAGAGTTTGGATTTGGGACTCCCAAATCTGATGTTGCATACCAGATCACTGACCCTACCCAGGAAATTTACTTCCGGTCTTTGGACCTCAGTGTCCTCATCTGTATAATGGAATAATGATATCTGCTTCACGGGACTGTTTGTGACTAACATAATCCCTGTTAATGGCAGATTTCATGCTGAATAGTCACTTAATAGTAGGACTAGTGACCATTTCATGGTTCAAATTCACCCAGGGACTCAGAAATGTCATCGTTTACACAACCCCATCTGGTGACCTTTATTGCACAGAAGTGCTAAAACACAAGGCCTGTGTTGTGTATTACAGGTGGGAGGCTCTGTGCATTCTACAGACTCCTGACAGCCCTGCTCACTCACACGGCTACACTGTACTAAAGGCACTCCCGCCTTAATGGCTATCTTAGATAAAAACACTCCACTGGTCAAACAGAAAGCAAAGATGAACAGTTTTACTTAAGAGCCTTGGGTTGGCACTACATACAAACATTTTCCAGGTTAGCTGATCAAAGCAGATACTCCCGTTTTCTTCTGTCCTCTCTCTCTCCCTCCCCACACAGGCTGAATGTAGACACTAGAGTCAGGTTTCTTCAGTCCAAATCTAGTCTCTGCCTCTCACAAGCTGTGTGATCGTGGGTAAGATTATTCACTCACTCATGCATTCATTTCCTTAAAATAATTGCGCATGATGTACTATTTGCCGAGCACTGTCACTATTTCTAGGGGTACAGAGGTGAGTAGGAGAGACAATGTCCTTCCATTAGAGATTGTAATTGGGAGGAAAGGCAGAGTACACAGGCAAAAATAAACAAAATAAAATCAGATTGTCATAAAGAAAAGAAAAGAAACATGGTCCTGTAATAAAGTTATTTGGAGAGGGATTATTGGATAGGGTGGTTTTAAAAATCTTGTTATGGAAGTGATTTTTGAGTAGAAACCTAAAGTGTGAGAAGGAGCCAGTCAAACGGGATAGTTACTGGAGGAAGAGCATTCTGCTCTGAGCCTCAGTTCCTTCCTGATCGGGTAGCTGGAAGCAGAGAGACTGTTCACACACAGATGTTGTTTCAGCCAGTGCTGTTTGGTTGCAAAGGGGGGGAAAAAAAACAAAAAGAGCAAACAAACAGATGGCTTTGGCTAAATTAAAGGGGAAAAAATTATTGCTAGAAAATTGGATAGCTTAAAGAATCAATGGAAACATTAGAGAACTCGGTTCAGACCTGAACAAAAACTGATAAAGCCTCTGGGGATGTGGCTAGAAGGAACTGTTTAACTGAAAGCATTTTTCATCTTCGTGTTCCCTCCGATCTGGCCAGGGAGTGTGAACGAGCTCGAGGCATCTAAGCACACGTCCCCCAAGGCAGGTGAGGGCAGCAGCATTTATTTACAGCCCCAGAGCATCAAGGAAGTAGCCCTGCTCTTCAATTGGGGATGATTAAGTAAAAGCCATGAGCAAGTCTCAATTCCCACACACTTTAGTAAGATTCAAGATCCACAGTACATTGGGATCCGAAAACCAGATAAACAATTGAAAAGCTAATGAACCCCAACACGATGTAGAACACTTACGCTAGCCACCTTTCCAGGCAGAGAGAAACTTGCCCTAAAGCCCTTTAAAAGCCCTTACTGCCTGATCCAGATGATATTATCTAAATAGCAATTTACAAATACATTCTAAAAGACCCCATGGTAGTTCTCATTTAATTGATTATGATGTTGACTATCTGTTTAATTCAGCTCATCTGAGCTCAGACAATGTGGGTTTTGGCAAGTGCATCTACCCCACCTCCCAGAACCATTTCCTTCTTGTTTGCCCCATGGTAGGTTCTTAAACAAAAGCTAGTAATTCTGGGATGTGGGCACAATGTTTCCAAGACTTACACTTCTTGCTACCTACCTACTCCAATATGGAAAATATAAATCCCCAAATTAGCCCAGCTGGTGTGGCTCAGTGATTGAGCATCAACCCATGTACCAAGGGTTTGCTGGTTTGATTCTTAGTCGAGGCACATGCCCAGGTTGTGGGCAAAATCCCCAGTAGGGGGCATGCAGGAGGCAGCCAATCCATGTTCTCTCTCATCGATGTTTCTATCTCTCCCTCTCCCTTCCTCTCTCTCTGAAATCAATAAAGAAAAAAAAATTTTTTAATAAAAAAATAAATCCCCAAATTATGAAATCTATATTTTAAGCATTTAATTGTAAAACATTTAAAATATATACAAAACAGTCATTTATTCATTAGATATATTCTGAAATGTATACAGAAGAAATGGTAAAACTGAACAGAGCTGAAAATAGTTGAAACTAAGTGATGTGGGGAAGGTGTGAATTATTTCCTTTACAGGATTCTTTCTCCTTTTCTGCATTTACTTTTGCTTTCAATACCTCATCTATGGAATCGGGATAGAAATGTTTAGCTTACATCATGGAGATGTTGCAAGAAATAATCAGGTATGTGGAAGTGTTTGTAAACTTTCAGTGAGATGTCAGTGTAAGGGTTTTTATCTGTAATGCCAAAAATTGGACTAATGTTCTCTAAACTACATTTTAGTTCTAAAATTGTCTTCAGTGATATGATTACCTTATCAAGACACTATGCAAGTAATTCGTTAAGGGGAAATATATGATACAGTGAAAGACCATTAGAATAAGGGAGACTTCCTTTTAAGGTTTAAATATATTGATGCCCAGGGGATCTTTGATATCAGATCCTGCTTTTTTGTTTTTTATTTGTTTGTTTTCTTATTTTGTTTTATTCCCCATGTTATGAACCCAGGTGATAAAATATCTTATTTTAAGATAAGTTTTCTCATCTTAAAATTCTCTGAACATTTTCTAGGGGTAGTTACTTCTTTATTATAATCCTAGATGTTATCCAACCCTCTAAGGATCTTACTTTAAAAAAAAATGGAAAACACAGGTGTAGATAACTAATTAAAGCACATAAATGGAGGACAAACAACTTAACTCAAAGGAAACCAGACGGCAAAATAAATGTATCATCATCCCCATCTCAGGAGGCATCTTCTGTGGGGTGGGAGGTTAAGGACAAGCGCCTAATTAGAATGATTGGGAAAGAAAAAGGCAGAGAACCACAAGAACCAACAGGTGAAGTGGAACTGAAGAGATTCTCCCATTACACATTCTCAAAATCTCCCTCAAAGTTGATGGCAATAGTGACTTGAAGGGCCACCACTGGTGTGTAAGGCCATCCCGACCATGGCCTAAAGCACAGGAGTAAATGTTAGCGGTGCAGAGCAGAGGTGTAATGGGTCGGAAAAGCTGGGACTGGATGTACCATAATTTCCTAGGTCAGAGGCCTTTGTGGGAGTCTCTTTGAATAGATAGAGAACTGCTTTGTTCATCTCTGAATACTCCATAATATTTTACAGGGTTGTCTCAGGCTTAAATGATTGTGTGCAAAGGGCCCAATCATGGATATGGCAGAGTAGACGCATAATGAATGTCCCTGAATGATATTTTGGGGAAAGGCTGGCGTGTAAAAAGCAGAACAAACGGGTGAAAACTATTTGAAGCAGGTGACTTTAATGGCAGAGTCAAGCCTTCCATAAGACAGCCTGCTCAGGGGACCCTAGGCCCTCCAATGGGAGGGCACCTGCCAGGGTGCTTCCGAGGACCGAGTCTCTTGGCTTTCCTCTGAGTGTCACAGATATTTTCATGAGAACAGATGAGATGAGGGACCTTTGTGGCCAAGTCACCCTCATCTCCAACCAAGCAATCCGTCTCTGCCACATGTTCCAGCTCCAGGGCTGGACTGCCTGGTAAGTTAAAGTGATAAATGGGCCTTAGGAAAAGTCTGATTCAGAGGGTTCAGCAGTACATGCATTTATCTTAGAACTTTAGTACCTACCCAGACATAATTGCGAAATGGACCTCAAAGAAGAAATTCTGTAAATAATTATTCTGTAAGCATAACTGCATCATTCTTATCCTTATAACTTAGGTTTGTAAGGTGTCCTTCACTTCTGGGACTCCTGCATGTTGAGTCCTTCTTAGCTTCTCAAATGCTCTATAACGAGGCCACTATGTGCTCTGAAGTATCTGAGTGTGACTCTGAAAATGTGTTCATGACCGCAAATTGGATGTAGATCTTCCCCTACGTGTGGCATTAATATTAGTGTTGAAAATAATAAAAACAAAAATAGCTACTGTGTATCAGACCCAATTCCAGGCCTCTTTCATTTTACTAAATGTTATCTCATTAGGTAACCCCATAAAGTAGGAGCATGATGCCAAATTTTACAGGTAAGAAAACTGAAGCTCAGAGATGGTAGGTAGAGGCCAAGCTTCCAACTCAAGTTTGCTTGACACAGAAGCCCCTGGTCTTTCCACTATCCTCTTCCTCTGCAAAGTTTTAGAAACTTTTGAATACTTAGATACTAACTTCCATCAGGGAAGTAACAGACATGATTATTTGAATTCACAATGTCACATTCTACCTAACTTCTAAATGTTTGGCTTATTAGGATCCATTCTGGGTATTATTAATTCTCAATTATTAATAACATCCCTTTTATTATCAAACACTGTCACAACTAGATATTTTAATCCAGTGTGTGAAACCTCATTACTTATTCATCAAAGGTACTACTTAAGCCTTACTTCAAAGATAAAATCTGAGATTGTGCTGATTTAATTGCCAACATTCTTTTTCATCTTAAGAGGTTTTTATTTTTCCCTTAAACCCCAAAGTTGATTAAAAGGTAAAGTAAGAAATCGTGTAATGATTTTTTGCAGGCATTTAAACCAGTCTTTTAAAAAAGATATTTTTAACACTGAAATCTTCATGGAGCACTAGTTCTTGTCAGAAATGTAAGTGATGACCCAAAGAACCATTTAGAGATAATGGACGCTGACAGTTTGAGATTTACCTTTAAAAAAAAAAAAAAAAAATCACTAAATGTGCTGACTCCATGTTTTAGTAGCAATGTCTGTGGGTTCATTCTAATATTTGTTTGTTCTTAGACTGGGTGAATCACCCATTTACAAATGAGTCCAAATATAACCCTCCCCCAGCACACACCTGCATACAAACATACACAACAAACTTTCATTCTCATTGCTGTGAGGGATTATGGATAGTGTGTTTGCCATTCAGTTTCATTTTTTTTTTTTTTTTTTAGGTCAAATTAGTCAAAATCTCCAGTGGGTTGGAACACTGCACCTGGATTCAGGGGAACTGGCTCTGTTGGTGTCTTCCCATATGATACTCCATCTTTCTGTGCCTCAGTCTTGACCGTGATGACATGGTTATATTAAAAACATCCTGCCTGGCCGGTGTGGCTCAGTGGTTGAGCATCGACCCATGCAGCAAGAGGTCACTGGTTTGATTCCTGGGCACATGTGCGGGTTGCAGGCTCAATCCCTGGTAGGTGGCATGCAGGAGGTGGCCAATCGATGTTCTCTCTCATCGATCTTTCTATCTCTCTCTCCTTCTCCCTTCCTCTCTCTCTAAAATCAATAAAGACAAATATTTTAAAAACATCCTATTTATTTCACATAATGAGTATTAACAAGCAATGGAACAGTGGTAAATGACCCCCCCCCCCCAAATTGGTATAAGGTATCATAATGTGGAGAATAAAATTTAAATTTTTAAATTTTAGTTTTTAAATAAAAAGTAACATTTAGTGAGCACGTACTATATGGGAGTCTCTGTGTCAAACGTTTGCGGGTAACATCTCATGTGTCTTCACCAAATTTCTATGAGATGGATACTATCTCCATTTTGTCACTAGGCAGTCTGAGATGCAGCAAGGTTAAGCAGCATGACTAAGACTCCAAACCTAGCAAAACTCACTGCAAGTTTTGAAAGAGACTAAGTTTGGATTCCAGCTCCATCATCTATTGCTTAAATAGCTTTGAGCAAGTGTTTAAACTTTTCTCAACTTCATACTCATTTGAAAAATAAGGAAATTAACATCTGCCTTGCAGGATTATTGTAGGTACTAAATGGAATTAAATGTTTCTAGACTAATATCTCATGTTCAACAATAAAGATAGTAGTTTATCATTATTATTACTACCATTGTTATTATCATCATTATTTATTAGTAGCGATAGTAATAAAATGTAAGTTATTTTCAGACACCTTAGAATATAGCTTGTAAATGTTGTTGAGATTTGGGGAACAAGAAATTTCTTGGATATATTTGCAGAATAATTTGTAAATAGAGAATGGTATACTTTAGAGTTTAATGTCTTATATCTTGTCTTTTCTAAAAAAAAAAAAAAAAAAAGAAAGAAAAGAAAAAAAGACTATTAAAGGGTATGGTAAGCAGAATATATTTCCCCCAAAGATATCCATGTTCAATTCCCTGGAGTGAATATGTTACCTTACACAGCAAAAGTAACTTTGCAGGCAAATTAAATTAGGGACCTTGGAGTGCAGAAATTATCCTGGGTTAGCCAAGGAAGGTCCAGTGTGATCACAGAGTCCTTAAAAATGTCAGAAAGGGCTATGTTTTGACAGAAGCTGAGTCCAAGAAATGTAAGGGTGCTATGCTTCTGGTTTTAAAGATGGAAAAGGGACCATAAAAGCCAAGGAATGTAGGTGTTCTCTAGAAGCTGAAAAAAGCGAAGAAATGGTTTCTCCTTGAGAGTCTTCAGCAGGCACTGAGTCCTGCAGACACCTTAATTTTAGCCCAGTGAGAACCCCTGACATCCCAAACAGTAAAATGATACTACATGTTTGTTATTTAAATCCAAAAAAACTATGGTTACTTATATAAGGTAAATGATATTGATATATCTGAAATCTGAAGGAAGGATAAAAATATAATAAGTATTGCAACCTCAAAAACGCCCAGAGGAGATGACATGCAAGAAGGCATCTGACAATTATTACTCTGCTGCCTCAGCCAGTCTGTCCTTCCTGGAGATGTCTGTATGGGGGGACAACCATGGCTGAGATGTATCTGTGGGTAAGGTCATTGTACTTCCCTTGCCCTACTTCTTTGTTCATTCCATAATCTTTTTATTATAATTTGGCTTCCCAAGTGGACATTTCTACTGGAGAGACTGGCTGAATTGCCAATAAAGTTTTCTGCCCACCTGGCAGATTTATCCCTCTCTGCAGATTAATGGTTGGCATCAGATTCCTATTCACTCGTTCACTCATCATTCAAAAATTCTTCACTGAGCCTCCTTACCTGTCAGGGATAGCACTTCTGCAGACCCAGAAATACATCAACCCAGTTTCTACCCTCACATAGCTCCCAGTCTGATCAGGGAACTGGTCTGAGAGCTGTAAACTGGGCGTTAGAATGCAGTGTGCTCAGTGCTCAGACAGGAATCGAATACAGGGTACTAGGGAAGCACCATCAGGGCTGCTAATTGAGATTTGTGGAAACTGGAAAGACTCCGAGAAGTGATGTGCCCACTGAGATTAAAAATCTTATTCATTTGTTTAACATGAGTTGATACTTGGAACCTGATCACTTCTGGATATACTGACAAAGATGCACTCCTGGTTTTGCCAAGGTGAAGAACTAGATGCTAACAACAGTAATAGTGAGTGTAGGATGCTGCGGGAACACCTCTCTGGCATTCCCGACGTATCTTTACGTATAACATGTTATATAATATACATGTATAAATATCAAGCACTATAAAATATAAGATATCCTTAGGGATAATTAGATCTTGACTTTCCTGTAGTTCTTTTAGTTCAAGGCAAAGAGTAGTTTGTACAGTGTACTCTAGGAGTCAGATAATTTTCTATGAAGGAAAGAAGACTTCAAAAGAAGTCATTCAATTTTAAAATGTATTCTAAGAAATGGGATGAATTAGTTTAGGGTAATGATTACATTTGTAATTTGCACTAACCCTAGTCTCAATTCAAACCTGATTTACATTTTATTAGAAACAACTATATCTGCTTGTACTATTGCTTCAAATAAAACTCTTAAGATGTGGTTAGGAGAAGATAAAGGTGTTTTCCTACTTGGCTAGAAACTCCATTTGGCTTATAGAAATCATCTCATATCTATAAAAGTGAAACTTTATTGGGTAATTCTTTTTCTATACTAGTTCATGCTCAGCAAACAAGATGACACTATTTGATTTCTGTAATATAAACACAGATAGTCGATTCTCTAGAGAGTAGTCAAAAAGATACATTTCAAAATATAAATCGCATCATTTTACTCTCCTGCTCAGAAACCCTCCACTACTTTCTTCCCTCATTCTGAATGAAGCCATGAGTCCTTACTTTGGTTTATGAGATACATCTAAGAGCTTCTAGCCTTATTCACTTTAACTTCTGCAATCTCTCTCTGACCTTACTTCCTACCACAGCTCTTCCTGGTCAGTGTATGGTCTAGCCTCAGGGCCCTTGCACTATCTGTTACCTCTCAGCGGGACACTCCCCCTTATATGCATACCTAGATTTGTTATTTTTTTAGTTCTTTTCTCAAATGTCTTCTTAATAGAAATTTCTTCCCTCCTCCTTCTATCTAAAATAGTCCTCACTCTCATCCTCCTGCTATCACGTTCTACATCATCATCCTCTTATTTTGTTTTTGTTTTTCATAGTATTTGCCACCATCTGGCATGATAGTATATGCATATTTATTAATTGTCTGTCTACTCGCACTATAATTAAACTTTGTGAAGACAGGAACTTCTGTTTCATTCACCATTGTTATCGTTAGTGCTTCGTGGTTGCCCGATATAAAGAGGTACTCAATGAATGTTTATTTTTGACTGAAAGTAGACATACAGACTATATGGACTCATACAACGTGACTGACGCTCCTACTAGCAATGTATAGAAATTCTGGATAAGATGTAGGAATAAGAGCTCAAACACAAGAACTGGAAATCCCTAGGTGCCAGAAATGGAGCAGAAACTTGAAGCCAGAGCATCCAGCTTATATGCCAATACTCCTGTGTATGGATTAGATGAAACATAATTAAGTTTGAAATTGAAGTTTCAACGCCCACCTGGGCACAGGAGATGTGGCGCAGGTGTGAACCTGGGACCCTTGCATGAAGTCCAAATCCTGGCAAATCTGTCACTCAGACAAAGGGGTTGAAAAAATCTTTGACCTTGCTTTAAGGAAGCAGCAAGGAAGATGGTCTTCACTTTAAATGAAAAAAGTCTTTTTAGGGAATTTGAATCCCCAAGCCAGGTCTTCATGTGAATGTGTATTCCAAACTTACAGTCCCCATGTGGTATGAGACTCTGCTAAGTTGAGAAATTAATGGAAAGAAAAAAAAAAATGTGTTTCTGGACAAGTGAAACCTCTGGAGTGTTCAGCAGAAGCAATCACGCAACCTTTCTCTAGTGATA
Source organism: Tadarida brasiliensis (assembly GCA_030848825.1). Classification (NCBI taxonomy): domain Eukaryota; kingdom Metazoa; phylum Chordata; class Mammalia; order Chiroptera; family Molossidae; genus Tadarida; species Tadarida brasiliensis. The sequence goes on from CM061268.1 coordinate 58,375,073, forward strand.
ATTCCCCAACCCATGGCAGGTGTAATGACCATGGATAAAACAGTTTCTATCAAAGCTGAACTCACAATAGTAAATTATAAGCTACATGAGGAAATGCTCCATCAGGAAGGCAAGTCATCACACACAATACATGGAAGGATTCACATACAAAGAATTTGAAAATAATATTGACTAATTTGGGAGAAAGTACAAAATTGGTTTTAAAAGGACAGAATAGTGGGTAAGTTGAAGAGCAGAATTTTCACAGCTGAAAAGGGAATTGGTGGATTGAACAGTATGCAGAATACAAACCAGAGAAAATGTGAAGGAGTGTATATGAAAAAGATTGTGATATGGAGAATAGAATGAGAAGCCCAATTTACATGAACTCAGAAGGAGACAACAGAAAGCTGGGGAAGAGGCAATGTGGGAAGATTCAGTGGTTGGAAATTTTCAAAATTAAGGAAAAACATGAATAGTCGTATTGGAAGAAGGATGCCAAATTCTAAACAATACGGAGAAAAATAAATTCACTTCTAGGAGTAACTTTTGGTAAAACTGCTGACTGTCAAAGATAAAAAGGAAACTTTAAAAACAACCAGAAGTGACCAGCCAGTTGGTTCAGTGGTTGAGTGTGGACCCATGCACCAAAAGGTTGCCGATTTGATTCCTGGTAGGGCATATGCCCAGGTTGTGGGCTCGATCCCCAGTGGGGGGCATATAGGAGGCAGCCAACTGATGTTCTCTCTCATCGATATTTCTCTCTCTCTCTCTCTCTCTCTCTCTCTCTCTCTCTCCCCCTTCCTCTCTCTCTCTCTCAAATCAATAAAGAAAGAAAAAAAGAAAAAAAAAAAAAACAATGACCAGAACTTAATCAGAGCTCATTTGTTCACAGTAATTAGAGACAGTAAATTAGAATAAGGTAAAACAACCCTGACTGGTGTGGTTCAGTGGTTAGAGTGCTGACCCTCACACCGAAGGGTCTCGAGTTTGATTCCCAGTCAAGGGCACGTACCTGAGTTGCAGGTTCAATCCCCAGCCCTGGTTGGGGCGTGTGCTGGAGGAAACCAATCGATGTGTCTCTCTTACATCGATGTTTCTGTGTCTCTCAATCTCTCCCCCTCCTTCACTTCCACTCTCTCTCAAATGCAATGGAAAAAATACCCTCGCATGAGAATTAACAACAACAACAAAAAATAGAATAAAGTAAAGCTGCCATTCTGGAATTGCAAAGAAATGCTACTTGTTAGTCGGACAAAATAGGGAAGGAAAAGCTAACGTTTGATGTGTAACTACTATGTGCCACATACCAAGTTAGATATACTTTTTATTTTTAATCCTCACCTGAGGATATTTTTCCATTTTTGTTCAGAAAGAGTGGGAAGGAGGGAGAGAGAGAAATATCCATGTGAGAGAGACACATTGACTGGTTGCCTCCACACAACCCTGACCAGGGCCGGGACAAGCCACAAGCAAGGTATGTGCCCTTGACTGGAACTGAACCAGCGACTCATTGGTCCATGGGCCGATGCTCTACCTGCTGAGCCAAACCAGGCAGGGCAAGTTAGATATACTTTTAAACGTGTTATCTAATTTAATACCCAAGAATTCTCAAGGTCATATTAACCACATGTTATAAAAATGAAAATAAGTTCAGAAATAAGTATCTTGCCCAATCATGCTGGCGAAAAATGAAAGAACCAGAATTCCTGAGGATTTGGCTCCAAATAGCACTAAACAAATACAGGAACTCAAAGCCAAACAGAACTGAACAAAGCCATAGTTGTGCTACTGACCTGACTGTGTGACTTCAAAAAGTCATATAGCCCGAGGCTCTGTTTTCTTATCCGTAAAATGGGAGTAAATAGTCCTAACTTCATAGAATTGTGAGCAATAATTTCCCTAATATACAACTTGGTACATATAAGTACTTTTTAAGTGTTAGCTATCGGTGTTATGAACAGTTAATTATGATATTCGGCAGTCACTCATTGTAGGAAGACATGTTTTCTTCATCTTTTGTTCTCTGTAGCTCTACATAATAGAAATTTTATTAACATTGACTAAATTATTATTAAAGTGCAATAAATTATGTTCATAACATTGACAGTGGAACAATAAAACAAAGTTAGAGTTTGCTAATCTCTAAGACTAGAAAAGCCAAGTAATTCATTTAGAAAGTTTCCCATAAAAACTGGTAATTAGTAACACTTTAAAGAACCTAAATTATCAGTAAAACATCTTATATGGAATATCTCCTTCCTTGATGTTTAGAATCCAATAGCTGAGTAAGTACTAACTGTACTCCAGAAGAAGAAAAAAGTAGGTCTGTTTTTCAGAAGGCTTTCTCTACATAAAAATAATAATAATAATAATCTGTCAAATAGGCTTGATGAGTGTGTCAGAAAAATAATAATGCATTAGGAGGAGATTTCAACCCCCAGTTTATAGTTTCTTGCTGTCAAGGGTGGAAACTTTTTCTAAATTTGACTTTTTAAATATTTTTAAAGTTAGACTACTCTTCTCCCTTCAATCTAGTGAAGGAATAATTGAATGAAATGAATAAATGTATGAATAAAAAAATTAAACACAAACTTTGAAAAGTTTGCTTACCCTTAAGTCAGTCCAAATAGTACCTTTCCTTTGGACTTCAAATTGGATGAATACCTCCTTCAGGAACTATTGAAAATTAATGATGGTATTTATACTTCCGATTATATCAGGGTTTATATATAGTTTGTCTCTCCTACAGCATCTGGCATAATGCCAGTACTTAGTAAGTTCCAAAGAAATCTTCATTATGTGATTTAATTTAATAACTTAGATTGGCAATGACTAAAGTGCTAAGTAGTATGCTAATCGACAACAGTGTGAGGACCTGAATAGTCCAGTGCTTATGGAAATGCTAACATCAACAGCAACCTTCAGTGATAAATAAAGTAACCACTGAGAAGTGCTCGTGGACCTCCTGAGTGCCAGACTGTGCTAGCTCTTTTCACACTCTTTCTCAGTGTTTCCCAAACTTCCCTAAGGATAAAAATCATCTCAGATATATGCATGCAGGCTTTCAGGCCCCTGCCTGGAGATTCTGGTTCAGTGATGTCTAAATGGGCCCGATATACAGATTTTTTTTTTTTAAAGGATGGTTTTTATAATTATTAATAGGTAAAATTTGAGAAAAACTATTTTAATCCTCAAGCAACCCTTTGAGATAAAATGAATTTATTGAGACTCAGAACCATTTTGTGACACGCTCAAGGTCACACCCCCAGCAAAAGACAGAGCTGGGGTTCACTTTTAGTTCTGTATGCCCCAAAGCCTGTGAGTCTGCTCTCTGAGTGTCTCAGCCAAGGCAAGAGAGAGGCTTTAGGATTATTGCTGTTTGTCCGACATGGGGAAGCCCCACATGCCCTTGAACGAGGCCCTTGGATGATGTGAAGCCAGTTTCCAAACAACCTAACAGGGAACCGTCTGTAGAAAGTGGGCTGTGGCCAGACCTGGAGTGGGTCTGGCCTGTTTTAAATTCGGCTCCCGCCTGACAAGGAAAAACCAGCTGTTTTGGAGTCTCTGCCTTTCCCTCTGAGTCCAGAGGCAAGCTCTTTTCTCAGCCAAGCCAAGCAAAGGGCTTTAGGATTACTGTTGCTCTTTCTCACGTAGGGAGAGGGGCAAGAGGCCAGGTGGCATTTCCGAAGGCAAAAGACATTTTTTCATAAAAGCCATAAAGATAGCTCTGGCTGCACCCTCCCAGTGGAGCACCATTGTCCCTTTGTGGTGTGCTACTCTCTCTGCAGCTTTTCTGCATGGGAACTTCCGTCTGCTCTCAGATTTCTGAGTACACAATGTCAATATTTACCCAGAACTTCTAGGAGCATAGAGAATATTGCAGGCAAAGTAGATCCAACTGTCAGAAAGTAGTGCCTCAAAAACATCAGGTTTGAGAGAATATGAGGGAGGGAAAAGGCTACTGGTAACTCTGTCCTGTGTGCTTTTGCATTTTTAACCTTATGTATTTGTTTCCCTTCTGCACTTGACTTTGAGCTCCTTTAGAACAGGGACTGTTTCTCATTTATCTTTGACTTTCTAGGGGTTTGCACAGGGCAGAACATAATGAATGCATAATATGCTTGTAATATGAATTTGCAAAAGAATTTAGATCGGGCAAATTGCCTACTCTCATGTGGCCTCAGTTCCTTTCCCTGAAAGGCGTAATAATGATTGGCCACCTATTGCATGAAGTCATTGTGCTCACGAAAGGAGATATGTGAGAGCATCCTGTCAACCATGAAATACCACATATGAATACAAGGCAGCTGGGTTATGTCCCATTCATCATGCTACCCGTTGTGTGGTACCTATCACAGTGCCTGTCCCAAAGTAGGTACCCCAACAATGTTTAACAACAACCTTAACCTTAATTTGCCATGAGCACAGCAGCACTGTGCTCAACTTCACAAAATTCTCATTTCAGCTCCATAAAGTGGTTACTGATATTATCATATAATCGATTTAAAAAGGCAAAGCCTACAGAGACCAATGACTTGCCCAAGGTCATGTACAGAGAGCTCTGGAAGAACTTGAACTGAACCATGAGGGCATCCTTTCAAAGTCCTTGCCCTTAACAATGAAGGAACAAGAATGGAGGTGAAGAAGACACATAGGGTAATAACTCAGCTAATGAATGCTAACAGATAGGTAATACAGAGAAGACATCAAATAATATTCCTAGGCATAAACATGTATTTAAATCTAAGATATTTTCTTTAAAACAAGCATTACTCATGACCTTAATATATTCTCCTTGAGAAAACAAAAAGCAAACCAACTCTGTAATCAATTCTCCAACAAATTTCACTACCAAAGTCTGATGAGTGTGTTGAAAGCTCTTGACACTGTCAAGGTCTGCTTTGTGGGACCCATCACATCTGATCATTCATTTGACGGAGGAAGAGCTCCAGCTTCTGCAGTTTTCCTTAAATTGCTGAGAAATTTTCCCCCAATTAAATCACCCAGTGACAACCACAATTCTCTTAGGCTACTTTCTTAACTTGGTCAGAAGGCAGAAAGATAACAAGGTAAGTCTTGCAACAATATAAATCATGTTAAGAACCATCACTCAGGGGCTTCGGATCCAAATCAAAGCTGTGAAATACAGGATGACATTAGATGCTGAAATGAAAGATGCCAACCATGTTTCTCTGAGACTCAGGCATTAATACACAGTCACATTTTATATAACAGTCTGCTGAGAGGATTAGTAAGGCCGAGGCTGCAAAACCTGGAAATCCTCCTACCCACATTAAGCTAATTGAGTTGGAGACATCCAATTCATCACATTTGCAGCCTGATTTATAAGCAACTCACCCTGCCCTGGGAGCAGAAAACGAAATGTTATGAGCTAGCTATTCTTCAAATTTCAAACCCAGCAACTCTGAACCTATCAATATCTTAATGGTACAGAGAAAAGAAGAGGAATCCCATTCAAGTGCACGTCTGTGATCCTGATGAACAAATAAATATCCAGTGCACATTTTATGACTGACATTTCCATGAATAGTCTAGCCACATAATCGGAAACCCTCTGTGCCTGAACCCTATAGAAAACGCATCATCATTTTAGCAAGTTGATGGGGTAATTTGAAATCAGTTTTTATGCTAGGATGCAGCTTCCATTTGGCATGGAGAAAACAATCTTATAACAGTTAAAACCGAATTCAGAGAGGCAAAATATAGCGCTGGGCTTGCGTAGCTGGTAAAAGCTTATGATACTAATAAACACAGAGAATTGCCTTAGGAGTCTACATCAGAAACGCTGAGAGGAGTGGGGTCAGAAGCAGAAGTTCTGTGTTGGGAGCATTCTCCTGAAGCACCTACATCCACAATCCTTCTGGTCTGGAGGGACTTGAGGGGCTGTGCGGCTGAGCTGCCCTGGAGTCAACTGAGCCGCACTGACACGCTGGGTTCAGAGGCCTCCTCCTATTTTTTCTGACACTTACAAAAGATTTCTTGAGTCCAGCCAGTGTGGCTCAGAGGTTGAGCATCGTCCCATGGACTGAGAGGTCCTGGTTTGATTCCCCGTCAGGTCAGGGCACATACACGGGTTGCAGGCTCAATCCCCAGCAGGGGGCGTGCAGGAGACAGCAGGTCGATGTTTCTCTCTCTCCCTTCCTCTCTCTCTAAAAAAAACAATAAAAACATTTTTAAAAAATCAAAACATTTCTTGAGAAAAACAAACATTCCTTATTAAGGCAGAAACTGTGAGGTAGAGAAATGACGACCATTGGTTCTCAGAGATGGCAGGGAGCTTGCGATTCATTCCACCCAGAAATTCTTAAGGTCTGTGATCCTTAAGGAGACCATAGATGGGCTTTAAGTGATCCATATCATTCCCGAAATTTTATGCAAAATTCTGTGGGCATACACCCACAAAGATATTTTGTTTTTCTGGGCAAAGGACTCATAGTTTTTGTCAATGTTTCAAAGGGGCTCATGATTTCAAAAAGGTTAAACACACTGTTGTTCAATGTCCTATTTCATAGCTGAATCATCTCTACAATGTGTCAGTGAGGATTTTCCAGCCTTTGTTTAAATACCTTTGGTGACAGGAAGTTCAATACCTTATGAGGCAGGACATTCTGTCTTTGGACAGCTTTATTAAAAAACAAAAAACTACTACATGGACTCTGTCTACTCATTGTTTACTCTAGAGGTCATGGTGTCTACAGAAAATATACAGAATAGCTGCTTCTGGTAAACAGCATGAAGCCAGAACTAGGATGTCCCTGAGTGGAGTCTATTCTCTAAGAACATCACTCGGGCCTTTGATGTTCCCATTTGACATGGTTTTAATCCACTCACCAGCCTGTTCGTCTCTCTCTGGAAGCACTCAAATTTGCTGCCATTCTCCCTGAGATAGACTTCTCAGATCCTAATGCCACACTCTGGAACAGCACACAATTATCATCTCTTTGTTCTTCATATGACAATTCCATTAATGTAGCCCAAAATTACACTGACTTTTTTGAAAACTCCACGTCCTGACAACTCCTTTAACTGACTGTATGCCGAATCCCCAAGCTCCTATTTCTTTATCTTGTGTTTCTGATTCCTTCCCCAGTGATCACTCTACGAAGTGGGAATGAGAAGAGAATAAATAGAAGGGGGAATGGAGACTAGAGAAACAGGCCGGGAAGGTGGAGGCAGCCCCAGGGATCTTCGGGGTCAATGGGTGCTGCAAGCCCAGTAAAATTCAAGCTGACAAACAAAAATCTCTTTAACCTTAATAATGGCACTATGTTGATTATTACCTTCGATATACAAATGTGGAAACGAGGGTTTAGAGAGGCTCAGTGATTTCCCAAATGGCACACTTCTGACAGCCAGCCCACACCGCCCAGCAGCTCTGACAAAGCCCCTGGCAAGAGATATGGCAGTATGACCTTGCTATAGATCAGTCTCTCAGACGTGGGTCCTTCGAATTTGGTTTTATAACACTGTCTCATCAGCGATCACACAAATACACAGAGTGATATCAGAGTTAACCAATGATAAGGTCAGGGCTCCTTTTTCAAATGCATGTAAATAAGTTGACTGGCTAACGGCGGCTCTGCTTTCATTGTTCATAACGGAAATAAAACCTATATTTAGAAATGCTATATTTAAGTTTGATATCGCTTGTTGATTATTAAAAGCTGGTAATATAAATGTCTTTTTATTCTCCGAGAAAATAAACCACCAACAAAACAACTTATTAAATTAAATTCCTTGACATATATTATGAGGAGATAAAAACAAAAATATCACTAGAGCACCAGTTTTGAAGTGCAACCACTATAATTTCAAGCTGATTTTCTTTTTTTAAAACTCACCCAAGGATATTTTTCCATTTATCATCAGATAGAGTGGGAGGGAGGGAGAGAGAAGGAGAGAGAGGGGGAGAGAAACATCAATGTGAGAGACACAACGGCTGGCTGCCTCCCGCGCGACCTAACCAGGGCCAGGGATGAACCACAACCGAGGTATGTGTCCTTGACCGGAATCGAACCCACTACTCATTGGTCCGCAGGCCGACATTCCAACCGCTAAGCCAAACTGGCCAGGGCTCACGCTGATTTTTTCACCGGACCCATGACTTTTATGTGCCCTATGGCTTAATGGGCCTCACGATGGGGCTGGGGGAGGTTGTTCTCCACTAGTGTTACAGGTAAAGGGAACTGGATAAGAGCCTCTTGAATGCATTTCAAATGAACTTACCTGTGACCGACCTCGAACTTGGCCACAGGCTGTAACACCCACAATGGTTTGCCAGTAAAAAAGGAACAGATCATCTGCCTTCAGAGTGAGTGTGGCAAGTCAGCTGGCCGGGGGAATACAGCCGGGAGTTCTCACTGGGCTCTGATCCACTGGTTTGACATTGGAATTCCTCTGTGCATGGGGGAAAATTAACTCAACTTTCTCTACCACGTTTTCTCATGAAACATTCTCTCTTATATAAGAATTATTTAACCTTAGGTATTATAGGGTTTCCTTTGTACATGACTATAGAGGAATTTAGAAATTGCCTCCAGAAATACCATTTGTACCTATTACATAAGGTTAAATAAACTCTTAGTTATGTGGTTTCTGTTCACTAAATGATGCACGCACATCTTGATTTCCCTAATAGAATTTAAGTTCCTTATAAGGGGAGATGCTCTCTAGCCGCTTCCATTGTTTCTCAGAGCGTTAAACAAAGTTCTGGTAACACACATGAGAATCATGAATAGATGCTGCGGCAACATGGAGTTCAAGACAGCAGTACTCCAAAGTTAGTGTGTAACAAAGTCACCCAGAGAGGGAATCACAATGCAGAGCCCCAGGCTTGGTAAAATAGGATGGGCTGGGCTTTCGTGTGATTCTGAGACATGCCCAACTTCGAGAACCGCTGGTTTAAGTAACTCGATTTGTAGTAATGGCAGCCACAACAGAGGCTGAGCAGAGGAAATAACAGAAGTTAATACTGTCAAGTTTCCAATTTCAGTCTCCGCCATTTCTGACCAGTATGATTTAGGGAATCATTTAACTTTTCTGAACCAAAAGTTTTCTTCCCTGCACCACGCTTTCTTTTGTGATATGGGGAAGTTGGACCAGATCACTGGCTTCCTGACTTTATTTTACCTTGATCACAGTAAGAAATATATTTTACATTGTGACCAGGACACACCCACATTAAGCTGAAGCAAAGGTGTCTATCTGTGCTGTACTCTCGTATTTTCTATTCTATTATTTTATTCTATTCTAAAATTACCAAGTAAACTGAGTTCACATCTTCTAATGGGTCAGTCACAGGTTGAAAATCCTGGATTTGATGATTTCTACTGCCCCCTTTAGTTTTAAAACTGTATGATTTTCATTTGCTGATGAATAATATAGCACTCAGAGTGAGGGGACTGATGTCAGACTAGTTGAACTCACATCCCATATAAAGGACTAACTGTGAACTTAGAAAAGTTTTTCTAATTTTGTGTGTGCCCATTTTCCTTGTCCATAACTGGGAATAATAATATTTTATGTGAGAATTGAATAGAATAACTCAATACACATAAAGCATTTAGAATAGTGTCAGCATATATTAGAAATTCAATAAATACATTTTATTATTGTTATTATTCCTCCTAAAACAGTCTCTATGCAGAAAGCTTGATGAGTAGATATAAATACAAAGAAAGAAAAATACATAAAATTATATTTTAGACCCTACCAGCTGCCTCATACCTTCTCCCCAGAACCGAGTTTTGTTGAACAAGTATAAATGAACAAACACTGTTGATACAGCCAAAATCTCTGTGTTGAAGAGAACACCAAGTTAATTAGACTTGATTTCAAAAGAACAAAATTATACCATATGAATGATGCTACAGTGATCCCTTAGAGTTTAGATAACTGAGATTTGATCTGCATTTAAAATTAGTAGAGTGTGATTATAAATATATTGCCAGACATAGAACAAATATTGGTTCCATTTTCATGTGTTAATAATATTTCTAGATTCTTAATGTGGTTAATATAGGAATTCAATAAGTTTGTTAAAGATCTCTATTTTATTACTCAAAGCTTACTACATATCAACTTGTTACTATGAGGCAATCAATGCTTTTTAACTTTTTTAAGTAATGCTTTTTAAATAAATATATCAGGAATTATATATCTAAATCAATGCTCCTCTCCAAGTAGCCATCTTGAACGATTCACAGATATTCCACCATCCTCTATAACTAGCCACAAAGGAAAAGTATATTTTTTTATGCTTCAGTAAATCTGTTTGGACCACTCAAAACCTGGTCATGTCCCCAGCTGATTTGCTGCACTTAGTTTGAACAAGCCAGGGTGACATTCACATTCATTTGAAGGATAATTCTGGGATAATATACCCTTGCTTAGCTGGGAAGCAGGTGTTCTGTGGTGTAAAGATATTCTCTCAAGCACAGCAAGTGTGAAGACATGACAAGTACCATATTTTTTTGAGAGCGCCCATGGTTGATTAGTCTTAAATCCAGATTTGCTCTTGCATACACATACATTTTATATTTTTATATAAAATTACCATTTATTGAGCAACTACTAGGTACCAAGTACATTCTAAAGACTTCCTATGTATTATCTCAAGTAATCAATACCATAATTCTGTAAATTCTATATTATTATTTACAACATAGGAGAAGTCAGTAGATTTACTAAGGGGCACATCTAGAGAGAAAAGAGCTGGAATTTGAATGCAAGTAGGTCTGATGCTAAACCCTATCTGCTTTCCACTATATGCTATTACATTTTTGGATTAGCTGGGAAAGAGTTAAAAAGTCTACATCCCAATCAATGTCAACACTTATTTGTAAATTTATGCATGAGATTGGAAACAATTTCTATATATCCTTGCTAATAAAAAAAAGAATTGCAAATACACTAAAAGGTTATAACTCTAATTTTTTTTTAATGGGGAGGGGTATAGGAGTTTTGTATCATTTTAGGGCACCAATAACAGCAGCAGTATCAACAACAGTAATAATAAGTACCCTTTACTGATGGGCAGCCTCTGTGAGGTCTGTGTACGTCATTTCTAATTGTTATAGCAGGTCTTGGCAGTAGTGAAATCGTAGTCTTGAGAACTTCTGTGTGTAACTGAGTTAATTATTTAGGAATATCTGCAGGTATAAATAATCACCAATGGCACTTATTTAGAGTTATTACAAACACCCTTCACTTAAAAAAAAATCACTATGCCTTTAATATATATAACAGCCTAATATTCCTTAGAGAAAAATTCATTATTATTGTTGTTATAATTATTATACAGATGAGAGAAATAGGAGAACTGGATGCCATTCCACTGACTTATCTTTCAAAAGCTATGGTGGGAAACCATTAATCCATGGTAGGCTAGTTCCAGAGAGCATTCTTGAATTGTGAGATACTGCAGTAGGTCCTATGTCTATCACTTTCTTTTTCCTTTTTCCAACTTCTGGCTTAAATATCCAAGATTATTTGAAGTACACTATTGGTTAACAGCTTTCCAATTAATAAGAGTTGAAGCAAGAAATGTTTCATTTACATAAAATTTCGACCAGGAGCTTTTGTGCCTGGATTCAGTATACATCTGTCAAGGCCATATTTCACTCAACCGGTTTCTCTCACCAAGGTCTGGGTCTGGAACAAAATGCGTTATTCACCAGGATGACAATGTCTGCTAAATCCTTCTTATGTTTTTATTAACTGAAAGCTTCTCAATTTAGCCTCATAAATCTCAGTTCCTTCTCTAAGACCAGATGCTTCCTAAACCATCAACTCGGCTACTTCCACCATCTAGTGGCAAGAGACAGAAAAGACCACATTTTACTTTTTTGAAAATTACTAATTTTCTTTTTTTTAAAGCAAAAATCAGCTTAGTTTTTAAAAACATTGCTAAAAGCAATATGACAGCAAAGGAAGAAACTGCATTTTAAAAAATTGATGGTTAGGATCCCATGAATAATGAAGTCAAATATACACTGTGGGGCAAAAGGTCTGAGCTAAAACTTTTGTATAGATTTTTCTCACTCCAACTTCATAGAAGATGAGAGAATGCCACTATTTTACAAATTAAAAAGCTGAGGCTTAAGAAAGTTAAATAACTTGAAAATGCTCACATAGCTTGCAAGAATAAGAGTTGGTATTTGAATTTGGTTGAGTCTGATTTCAGGGCTAGAATACATTTTTATGTTATGCTTTTCTATTGGTTGGATTAGCCACAGTCTATGTGTCTTTTACAGTACTTTAAAAAGTGCCCAACCGCCTGGCTGGTGTGGCTCAGTGGTTAAGCGTCGACCCATGCACCAAGAGGTCACCAGTTCGATTCCCGGCAGGGCACATGCCCAGGTTGTGAGCCCGATACCTAGTGGGGGGCATGCAGGAGGTGGCCAATCAATGTTCTCTCTCATCGCTGTATTTCTCTCTCCTTCTCCTTTCCTCTCTAAAAATCAATAAAGAAAAAAAAAGTGCCCAACCAAAAAATAGCTGTTTTTTTAAGGGTTCCATGACCAATATATTTAGGAAATACTGTGTAATAACCATATTCCCATCTTAGAGGTTTATATTGCATATTATCATATTAAAGACTCTGGGAAATCCCTTAACAAGTAATGTTTTCAGCATTCCTCCCTTTAGTTTCCTTATAATGAAGACAAAACCCCATCAAGATGCACTTAGGGAAATCCTGGTCTAGTTTCATTGCTGATGTCAACAACAGAGAAAAAAGAAAAATAAAGCAAGAGAAAAGTAAGGTCTGTTTCATATGCATTTACGCATTTATTAAGACAAATGGAATATCTAGAAGAAAGGACAATACATAGCTCCACAAAAATTAGTTTGAAAAATAGAATAATGTGTGTATAAAGGAGCTAACTGTGTAAACTCCACGTGTCATACAATGTTATGATCAGGTGGAGTCAGGGAAGGCTTCATGGAGGAAGAGGGTTTACTTACTGCAGGGTTGGCTAAAACATACCTTCCTATTAGCAGGTCTGGAACCTCAGGGAAGAAACCAGTCAGTGGAACAAAGCACACTTGATCTTTCCCGCCTGCAGGTCTGTGTATGACTCCTCATTTGCGAGCAATCCTCCCTATAATTTCCTGAACTGCACCGCCTAGAGTCACCAATGTTTTCCCGTATATATTCAACAAATGCCAATTGTTCAAGGGCACAGAAGTCTATCCTACCCTCCCATACTCTCACTTCCCAGTAAACCTTCCCAGAACTGTTTATTCTGGTCTCAATGAGAAGTATAAGACAGAAGAATCATATTTCTCTGATGAAAACCATTCATATCAATCTAATCTTCCTTGTAGAAAGAGAGCTTTAATCTTCCTTGTAAATAGTCATTAAATCTAAGATGGCTTTGAGTACAAGAAACACCTTTTTTTTTTTTTTTTTTTTTTTTTTTTTTAATGGACCCTAGGAGATGCTGCCAAATTTAATTGCAAGACACTATTGATTTTAGGACACATCCGGATTTACGATATGAGGAAATATCAGGTTTAAAATTGATGAAACTCTGTATCAATGATAATTAGGTAAGAGAGGTGAGGATGACAGGGAAAATGAGAAGTCTGTGCCTTAATGTCTATCAGTCAACAACCTCCCAGAAGACAAATACTGATGCTTACAAATAATTAATATTTAAATTAATTTTAAAAACAAGTATTTGTTAAATAATTGAGGGTACATTGAACAAAACCAACATAGACCCTCACCTTGAGGGTGTTAACAAATGATGGTAATACAAATAGCAAATGTATTAAAATAAAACAAAAGTAATGATTATGAATAAAAGTAGAATTCAAACAACCACTTAGATTTCTGGTCTATCAAATGTCATGGTAACATGAACTAGGGCATAAAGAGTGGCTTTATTTATTTATTGATTGATGGCTCAGTCTGTAACTTCTACATTGATTATTTCTGAAAATGATTGAGATAGTTTTCGAAATTAAGCAATATAGAAAGAACACTTTAAAAGAATAAGTAACCAGATAGATACAACAGAACTCGATCTTGCTGGGTCCTGGGAAGGAGAAGCATGAGGGTTTGGGCTGGACTTCGCTGGGTTCTTTGATGACACAGGCGCCTAGTGTGAGGAGTGTACCTCAATGTGAAAAATTCTTCAATTGCTCAAAACACAGTGTGTCTGTCTTGCTCAGGAACACATTCTTACAACCTCAAAGGATTTTTAAAAAGGAAACTAGTCCCCCAATACTAGTTTTGGTCATGGGAGTGGAATATAACCCGCTGGGAATTTTCTTCTGGGTGGGCTAAACCATTTTAAAGATAGAACCTGTTTTCCTTCTATTTACTCATAATGTTTCATTCCCATCCATCACCACCCTTCATGGTTCTCATTTAGAAAACTAAATGTCGTAAACATTCCCTTATATTTTATATCTTTTTAATCTTACAGAAAAGATTCTAAGAAAAAAAGGAGCTTCAACTTCTACACACATGATGACGATGGGTAAAAATTTAAATCTTAGCCTGGCCAGTATAGCTCAGTGAATTGAGTATCGTCCCATGGACTGAGAGGTCCCAGTTCGATTCCCGGTCAGGTCACATGTCCTGTAGGGGGCGTGCAGGAGACAACCGATCCATGTTTCTCTCTCTCTCTCCCTTCCTCTCTCTCCAAATAAATCAATTAAAAAACTTAAATCTTAGATCTCTTTAAAAATAGCAGAACAATTTAGAATAAGGTGATATAGCACAGGAATGATAGAGAATGCAGGCTTTGGATCCAGAGAGACCTTCGTTAAAAATATTGAAATCCTGTTTACTAGTTCTGTTGTTGAAGAGAACTATTTAATTTTAAAATCAGGTGTAATATATCTTAGCAATAAAATAAGGTAAATGAAATAAGTGATTTTAAGGTATTTGTCATGGTAGCTGCCTGATGATAATAATAATAAGATCAGAAACAACAACACTGGCGAGCGCTTCCTATGTGCCAGGCACTTTCTAAGTAGTGTACATGTATTGTATCATTTAGTTAGTACAGAAATCTTATGAGATAATCATTACTATTACCTCTATTTTACAGATGCTGAACCTGAGACAGAGAGGTCAACTTGATCAAAGTCATACAGCTACTAAATGAA
Organism: Tadarida brasiliensis; assembly: GCA_030848825.1. Taxonomy (NCBI): domain Eukaryota; kingdom Metazoa; phylum Chordata; class Mammalia; order Chiroptera; family Molossidae; genus Tadarida; species Tadarida brasiliensis. Next base: position 58,390,202 of record CM061268.1, read on the forward strand.
AGGCCTAGGGGTTAAAACCCAGGTATTCTAATGTCCGGATTCTTAATAAGGCAACCTGCCCTGCCCCCTCTCTTTCTCCGAGAGAGGACTCTGCTAGATGCCTGGGGTCTCACTGCATCTAAGTTTTGGGTATTTGAATTCGCGTTGCAGAGTAAGAGTAAGTAACAGATAGATATATATATCTATCTTACTCTCCTAGGGGACCTGAATTCTAATATATAATCATGTTTTATTGCCCTTAGTTTCCCTATCATCTATTATGATGCACATAAGTAGACACTCAATTAATATTAATTGAATTGACCTAAACTGAAAAAGAAAAATTCTCCTTCATTATAGGCCGCTTTCTTCTGTGGAAGATTCTAGGGAGCATCTGAAGAGAAAGCATTCCCATCTTGAGGCCAGGAAAACAAATTCCCCTGAATGGAGCGCTAAATCGCATTTCTCCTTCCAACCCCATACTTCACACTGGCCAAAGCCACTCTAAGGAAAACAAGCGAAGCCGGCCCATCCATCAGCCAGGCAGCGGGCACACACCAGACAGCAGATGCATCTTAGAACCGAGGCTCCGAGGGATATGCGAGGATGGAAGAAACGATGGCTGAACCTGCGACGGTGAGATTATTCAGCTAATGACCCAGCGGCTGCTCGATACGGCATTAAACTGTTACCCAGCCAGCTCACCCTCTGCTTAGGCACGCCATGTGTAGACTGCTGATTTACGCTGGAGAGCCAGTGTGTCCTGAGGAGGACGCAGGGGGCAGGCTCTACTGTGCTTTGCCTCCTCACTCTTCCCCCCTCTTAATGCTTGACCCAAGAGCACCAGGTGGATGGAAGAATCAAAGAGGTTGAAAATGTGCCAGCTCTAAGGGAGAATTAGTACTTTCTTAGCATCCCTGCCTCTAATAGGCTAGACTTTCTTTATGAGAAAATAACACATTATATTTGAATCATGGCAGGTTTTCCAAACACTGGAACTGTGATAATATAATAACCCCTTAACAACTTGATTAGGATATATGTCCTGTTGCTATAAAACACCTGTGGCTTGAGCCTGGAAGTACGGTGCTGTGCTCCTACAGGCCGGTGAGAACCTCGTGTGCCCCTCTTTCTAAATACATTCAGTAGCTTCAGGTTGGTAGCCTGAAATCAGCCATGATGGGTGTATTTACACCATGAAATTGGCCAACTCTATACTTCAGAGTGTTGTGGTTCTTTTCTTTTCTTTTTTTTCCCTGGGAAAATTGTGCACCTTTATCCCTCTTGCTATTGCCGATAGAAGAAAGGCGCACAGATGTACCGCTAGCCAGTCATGAGTGAAAAGTTCTGGCCTCAGAACAGCTCTCTCACAGCCTGCGTGCAGAAGTCCTGGATGAACCCGCCTTTCCATCCTCTTCACACCGTGGGGCTCACACCACTGAGCTGGTGGGTCCAAAAGGAGCCTCATGTTTCTAACACTATTCTAACACTCGTGTTTCACATCAGGGGTTTATTATTCATAGGTGGCTACTTTTAAAATCGACATGAGCTGCTTTCCATAAAAACACCACTTTACAAGAACCATAAAACCCAATTTTTTTTTTTCAAGAACAGAATAAGAAATCAGATAGAAGGGAGAAATTGAAAACCTAAGCTAAGAAAAACCACCAAAGTTGAAGACAAAACTCAGATTCCTGGAAGGCAAGGGGTGAAGGTAAAACAGGAAATCTCCCTTTACATCCGAGATCTGCTCTTCACAGAAAGCAACCTTTGCCTTCAGCCCTAACTGACATTTTCCAAATGAGGCCTTAAGTAGATGTCCAGATAATTATATTGTCATCTACATGCTGGAGACACAATGTACAAAATGAAGATCCTATCATGCTTTTATGGCTTGTTACATATTTTTACTGTAACCAGGCTAGCTTTCAACCAACCTTGATTATCCTGCTCAGTCTTTAGGAGCTGTGCTCTAGAGACGATTCGAAAGGAAGTACTGTACTAGGAAGGGGAGATATACATGTTGGGAGGAAAAAGAAAGGCAGGCTCCATGGAGGTCCTTACAGGGATTTTTTTAACAAGTTAAAAAAAAGAACAAATTTTAGTACTCTCAGTGCTGTCCAGTCTCCCAGCTCTGCCCTTCCTCAGTGTATATCGGTCAGGACAGAATAAGGATAAGCATTTGTTTGCAAAAATGGAAGGGTCCGTAAGGAAGGAAGGTATTCGTCTGACCACGGAATAGAATGAGTGATTCTGAGTTTTAGGCGGAACCTTAGGGATCTTTTCTACACCCGCCTGCTGAAGGAGAAGTCCTTTCTGCAGTACCGCCGCCCGGTCATCATCCAGGCCTGGGAGATTTCCAGGGACAGGGAACTCCAGCATTTTGGGGGTGGCTCTAAATTTCGGGAGTTGTGGTCCTAGAATGACCACAAATATACCTTTCTGTTACTTATGCACAGCGGTGCTGCTTCTGCCCTCTGGGTGACACCCATGTTGTCCCCTTAATCTTCTGTCCTCCACAGTAAATATACCCATTTCCACCAGTCCTTCAGTGATTTCCAGAGAGACTCCAGGAAGAACTAAACAATTCCAGGGGCGTACTATTTACCTATTTTTACATATTATAAAATATTTGCTGAAATTTTGTAATTAGCCTAATATTTTACAGTGATGGTAACTAAAGCTAGTTTATTTGATAATACATTTTTAGGATTCCAGGGTATTTAAAATGTGCCAAAATTTGGAACTGTATTAAACATAACGTAGCCTTTCTTTGGTCTTTTGGAAAGTATGATAAGATCCCAGCAAGCATCAGGGCCACCTTATGACTATATTTTTTAGTGCAAAACAGCCGTATGGAAGAACTGCTGGAATGAATGATCTGGCTAACAAAATAAAACGTTCTTTACCTATCACCGAGGTCATCGGGTAGTTTTGTTGTTTTGTTTTTCACTTCCGTTCTCTTCCCTCATCACATCACTGGCTCTAGTTCCATTTTTCTTTAACTTTAATCAACACACAAGCTTTTACTGAAAGCACAAGCTCCCACAGCATCAGCACGGAAAGAGGCAGAATCGTTTGCAACCAAGGAGCACAGAAAAATCCTTCCTCTCATTTAATTGTCCCTTCTTGTCAAAACACTGTTTATCAAGAAATGGCTTAAAATTAAATGGACAAGGCAGACAGTGTTGGAAAAGCGTGACCCCAGATGGAAAGGACTGGAGGATAAAAGAGAGGTGCCGATGAGCCAACTCACACACCTCCTGTTCTCGTCTACACGTAAGGAAATCACGGAGGTGTTTTCATGTTATATTTACTTCCATTGTTTTATCTGGGACCAGCACCAGAAACAGAAAAAGAGCATTTGAACACAAACTGGATGTGCTCCTGGGCTATTTAAATCTGAGGTTAGCTTAATTTCCCTTCAAATTATTCACCCTTGGCTATCCCTAGCCCGTTCTCAGCACCTAAATGGATTTTCCAGACATTCAAACAATTGCAAGAACAACCACCCTGTGTCAGGAACACCAGGTAAGCCTCTAAACCACAGAGAAACCCTTCGGCAACCACCGTCCACGGCCGTGTTTTTAAAAGAGCCTCCTTCTTTCAGGCCGGCAAACATCTCTCTTAGCAATGCAGACAAACCACTGCCACCAGCTCTCGAAGCGACCAGACTGACCTTCAGAGGAGAGATGTGAGACTGCAGGACGTAGCCGTGGACATTCTCTATTTGAGACAGGTTCTTTTCCGATACGTGCACGAGCTCGGGGCCTCTCACTTCGTGGGTTAGTCGAGGTAAGGAATGATCGTGCGGGGCGTCCTCATCTTGGTAGCGATACTTCTGGGAGGAAAGGCAAGAGAGAAAACAAGCATCAGTGTTTGCCGAGGGTACCGTTCTGAACTTCCTAGGCTAACCCCGTTGCAGGACCCCGTGTGTACCTATCGTCGACATCACCAAACAGGCTTTGCTGCAGACTCCTTCGGTGGTCACCAAACACCAGGGCAAGTGCAAGCAAAGGTGAACCAACCTCCAATACTGACCAACACTGATGAATCGTTTTCACCTGACAAAGCACCATCTCTATTTCTGAGCTGTAGAAGGGTGCCAAGTGCCACGTGGTAACACAAGTGGCTGGTAGGTAGTGGCACATGCGTGTTCAGAGCTGTTTGATCCAAAGCAGTAAACAACTCAATGGGCCCACTTATCTATGTGAGAACATTGTTCTCAGGTGACATGGGTCTGCCCCTCCTGGGGAGAACTGATGATCAGCTTGTTTTGCAAGATGGTGTCGGTCATGTTAATTACTGGGAATCATTTCTCCTAAGAATTCTACGTACCACTCACAACCCAGCTAGTAAAATATTAGTTTGCTTTGCTTTTGTTCCCTGGGAACGATATGGGGACACTATGGGCAGGGGTCCCAACGTTGTCATACCATCATCTCAAGCTTACCTGTGATGTTTAACCTTATCCCAGTACCCTGTTATCGTTATCACCAACCATCACTTTTATCATGTCAGGTTGCTAACAACATGTGTTCTTCCAAAATCATGCCTATGTTTCTTTCATGTTTAAGGTGGCAGGGCTCTCAGTCTGACTTATACTCTGACAGTAACCAGAAGGGTTGGCAACCCAATCTGTTGTCCACCCTTTTTCAGAAGTTGATTATCATGACTTGTATTTTCCGGAGAGGTTTGCTACCATGCTCCAGGCTTAATATTAGTTTCAAAACAAAGAAACAAACAAAAAATACAGCTAATACTATCTTGACTGCAGTCTGCAAAGGATTCATCTGTTTCTTCCATTGCAATCCTTCTTACCTATGATGCTCCATTTTACTCATGAGAAAACTAACACTCAGAGAGGTTCAGAGATTTATCCAGGGTCACCTAACTAATGAGCATCAGAGCTGGGACCCTGTTCAGATCATTTAAATCGAATCCTGTCTCTACCATCACCAAACCCTCCCCAACTCCCATGAGGTGATGAAGCCCAAGTCTGAAAACTGAATGAGCCGCTTGGAAGAAAACACCTCACTGAGAGAGAACACACCACAAAATGAGGTGAGAGCATTTCTGTGAACTGAAAAATACCATCCTTCTGTTTTCTTAACTCTGTGCATAATTTGGGAAGGTCATCTGCCTCGGAAACATGGATCTAGTTTAGCATTCATTCTCGATCAGTTGCGTGTTCATAGAGAGAGGGATAATATCATACATATGCCCTGTACAGTGTCTGGGCTCCCAGCCCATCTGCCCGCCACACCTCCTCCCCCTCTTCAGTTCTCTCTCTGGGAGGCACTACCTATTCCCTTACCCGAGCCAGAAAAGTGGGAGTCACTAAGACTCCATCCTCTCTTTCACTCCCCACCATCTGCCAGTTTAATAAATCAGAGTCTGTCTAATTTATATCCTGAATCTTCTCCATCCTTACCCCACACACACCGCTGATCTGCACACATTCAGACTCTCATCAGCTCTAAGCTGGCCTCCAACAGCCTCTGGACTGGCTAGACTGCCACGAGGTTGCTCCTTTCCCCTCCACCCTCTACCCTGCACCAGGGGCCTTTCTGAGTCACACACTGACAAGGTCCTTCTCTTTAACATCCTTTAGTGGCTCCCACTGCCCACAGGGCAGAGCTCAAGCTCCTTAGCCTGGCATAAGCCAACCCCAACACCACGCCATGAGCTGGGCCCCCATTACTTTTGAACTCATATCACCAATCCCACCTCCTGATTGTAGTATAAATATAAACAAATCATTACTCCATTTTTAAAGCTTTTTTTTTTTTCTTTAATCCTCAACCAAGGACACTTTTCCATTTACCTTCAGATAGAATGGGGGGGGGGAGAGAGGAAGGGAGAGGGAGAGTGAGAGAGAGAGAGAGACAGAGAGACATAGATGTGAAAGATACACACTGACTGGCCGCCTCCTGCACGACCTGACCAGGGCCGGGGATCGAACCACATCCGAGGTACGTGCCCTTGACTGGAATCGGACCCTTGACTCTTTGGTCTGCGGGCCGGTGCTCTACCTGCTGAGCCAAACCGGCCAAGGCTATTTTAAAAGCTTGTTTTGTTTTGTTTTTTTTAAATGTGGTAATATAGACTCAGAATTTACCACCTTAACCATTTTTGTGTACAGTGATATTAAGTATATTTACACTGGTATGTAACCAATCTCCAGAACTTTTTCATCTTTCAAAACTGAAACTCTCTACCCATAAAACAAAAACTCCACATTTTCTCCCCCACTCGGCCCCTGGCAACCCCCATTCTACTTTCTATCTCTATGAATGGGATCACTCTGGATGCCTTACATCAGTGGAATCCTACAAGATTGGTATTTTTATTGCTGGTTTATTTCAGTCAGCATAATGTCCTTGTGCTTTGTCCAGGTTGAAGCATGTGTTAGGATTTCCTTCTTTTTAAAGGCTCAGTAATATTCCATTTATGCCTGTACCACATTTTGTGTATTCATTCATCCGTAGATGGGCATTTTGGTTGTTTCTACCTTTTGGCTATTGTGAATAAGCCTGCTATGATCTTAGGTATATAAATATCTCTTCAGAACCCGGCTTCCAATGCTTTTGGCTAGATACCCAGAAGTAAAATTGCTGGATCCTATGGTAATTACATTTTCAGTTCTTTAAGGAACTTTTTAAAGATTTTTAAAAGTTAACATATGGAAAGCCATAGTCATGTCACTCATAAGAATCTGAAACATAAAGACCCAAAGGCACCAAAAGTAAAATTTTGCAAAGGTCAAAGGATTACTGTGGCTCCTTAAGGCCACGCCCATTCTGGCCAACCATCTCGTCTAGTTATTAACAACAGGAAAGGAGCAAAGGGAAGGCCAGACACTAGAGGCATGTCACTTGGGCAGCTTCACCAGGAAGCTGCTATTTTACACTGCCCAGGGTCCAACAAAGGGAACATAGACACCTGCCCAGTAAAGTTGGGGTGACTAGGGACGGTACTTGTCTGTCAGTCACACCTGGGGCGCACTCTCTTGGCTCTCTTGCATTCGCCCCTGTGGCCCACAGCCGAGTGGACCCCCCACACAATGGACTAATGGACTGCAGCTAGCCCGATGCTGGACTGGACCCAGCTCCAACATGGAAAGAAAACTCTGATTTTAGCTCTACTGAATCCCTAGCTACACTCCTTTTATGACTGGACTAAGGGAAATGGGACTTTGCAAACCTGGGGATATAATTCCATGGAAATAAGGCTTTTTACCATATCTCATCCTCCTGTGGGGGCCTCTGGAAATGCTTATTCCAGTGGTATGCCAAGAACCCCATCCCTGGCAGCAACTGGGGGAGCTGAGGCATGCTCCCCTCGGGTAACAGAACAATGCTAAATGCTTTATATGCATAATCACACCTGATAGAGAGGTGTTATTATTCTCCTCATCTGAGGCTTAGACAGTTAGGCATTTTTCCCCAAGCTTACATACCTGGTGAGGGGTAAACTAGGATTCAGACACATGTTGGTCTCCCTCTTAAAGATTCTTCTACAGTGGTAAAGACTCAAAGATCTTAAAGGACCAACTTTGCCTTCAGGAAATGTAATTCTTAGGAAATCTTGAAGAGTCAGCTAACAAGGGAGATAATACAACTCTGCAGAGGTTACATCCTGATTTAACCATCAGCTCTCACATTCTGGGCAATTCTGGGTCATCTCTCATTCCAGGGCTTGTCTATTAGGTGCTGGTGTTATTCTGGGCACTTTTCAGGGTCTGTATTGCCTGTTAGAGGAGGGCCATTTGAGGAAGACCTCTGTTTTGAGATCTGTGCCTTCCTCTTTCCCTCTCCTCAGCTTGGTCCATTGGAGGGGACTCCAATTCCGAAGAACTCTTGTAAACAGATATTTCCTCTCTCAGCTCTAATGGGAGTGAGGCAGAAGAAGTGCTCAAGACAGGGAATACTAACGTAATATTCTAGTCCCCCTGTCTTCACTCATTTTGTCCCTGACTTCTGGAATCTTATCCCCTTCCCCCTTCTGAAGCTTAACTGTCCACTCCCCAACTCTTTCATCAGGGAAACTTTTTTAGGTCCTTGGTAATCAGACCAGGTGTCATGTCTTGCAAAATTTCTCCGACGGCTAAGGTTAAAAGGCAGTCCCTCTTTCATGAGCCCATAGCATTCTGCACAGATTCCTGTCATTGAATAACAAGTCTCTACTGCAAAGAGCTGTGTCTCCTACTAGCGCTCGAGTGCCTCGTGAGCAGCAATGGAGTACTGTCCATCTCTGGCTCTCCAGTGCCCATTGGTAACCGACACATAGTGGAGGACCAATACGGGTGACATTAATAGAACTAAACTCAAAACATCTGAGCAATGATATGACATCCCTGATCCAACAGCCTGCCCGCTGAACCTGTGTGGGATCATTCTCACACTCCTCTTCTACCACAGGGCCCCATGCGATGGGCAAAGGCTACGGCGTCTGACCAGACTCTGCTCACTACACTGCGCCCACACCTGTGTGAGTCTGCGCCATCCTCGTTACCCGGAATGCCAACACAGGAGCCTGCAGGCATCTGCTCCGTTGCCGGAGGGTCCACACGGTTTGGAAGATGGCATCCTGCTGACACCATGGGCATAGTCACGCATCTGTCAGGGCCTCGTAGATAAAAATCTGGGGCCACCTGTTTCTGCATAAAAAGTGCTCTGCTTCCCCCCTGCAGCAGGGGTTGCCACTGTTCTGAGGACAGAAACAAAGCGAACACAGGGAGAGCCAGTCTGTGTGCTCTTGAAAGGAAAGCAACATAAGAATACCTGACAGGCAGTGAGCACTCTCCATGAACACTTTTCTGAGAGCGTTACAGAAAGGACTCCACGGAAGACTTGAAACAACAATGAAGCAGGTGCACAATGAAGGAATGATTCCAGTTTCTTACACCAAGCCAAACATTTTGGAAATGCTCAACACCCCTTTCTAGGTCCACTGCTTGTGGTCACTCTATTCACACACAGCCTTCTCCGTGTGGAGTCTTATCTCCCCCTCTGTAATCTAAGGCCTTTGAGGGCAGGGACCCCCGCCATCGACCTCTGTCTCCTGGGGAGTGGCCAGACCAGAACACCAGCAGGACAGGGTGTGTCCGACAGACCCGGATGGCTGAATGCTGCTGCTGAAAGGAAGCCTCTTAGATTTAAAAAATGTGTTTTGGCATTAAAAACAAAAACAAAACCCGCACATTTTAGCGGCAGCATGAAGTCAATAAGACAATTAAATAAAGGGGAGACTTGCCAAGAGGAACCATCCCTCAGGAAGAAGTGGCTGCTGCTCAGAAGACAGAGAAAACGGAAAGAGGGCAGAAACCAGTCTCAAAAATGAAGGATGTGAAATGAAGGGTTTCACCTTCCTCTCAAGACTATAAGTGGAACTTCCACAGGATGGTAATCTCCTCCAGGCTCTGCCAGCCACCATCTTATTTTGAAGAAAAGATTAAACACTTTGATATTTCCTTTTAGGGATTTTATTTACTGGAGGCTGTGCAGTATGTCACCAGCCAGCGCTCTTTCCAGCTCCTTCCTCTGTCCATGACGTCAGCCTATCTGTGACCTGTGACCCATCCCGGTCCCCACGCCTCTCTGCAACTCACTGTCTCCCTCTCTGGGAGGAAAACATGGGTAAAAGAGAAAAAGAAGAGAAGGTCAAGAATGGCGAATGCGGCGATCAGATTAGTATTTATATTGATTTCTTTGGTTTGAAATACATTCTCTGAATGATATTTTGGCTGGAGCAAGGCTCTCTTTCCCCTTTGTCCTCTCTGGCCACTATCCCAATTCATTGTTCTAGAATAGTTACATGTCTGTTGCAAATCTGGGGGAGGAGGGGATAGGAGGAAAGGGGGAAGATGAAGGACAAGACAACCACGCATTATTTTCACCTTCGTCATCAAGGAGACCCCCTGACTCCCAGATTAGGGGGTTCTCCTCCCCCCACCACACCACTCCCTGCTTCACAGGACTTTAGGCTACCCTATATGTATTTTTCATAAAACTCATCACATTCTACGTTTACATTTATTTCTGTGATCACTCGCTTGATGTTTGCCTTTACCACTGGACTGAACCCTCCTTGGGGTCAGGCACCTCGCCTGCGTGGTTCTCTGCTGCCCCCTGGTGCCGGCAAATTGCAGGTTCTCAGTCAGTGTTCACTGAAGAAACGTCTTCTGTAGCCAAATCTCTCCTTAAGATACATTATTACTCGAAGAGTTAATAAAAGAGGGTCAAAACTCACAGATCACGGATGATACACAGATCTCCCCAAATTAAGTCACCATTCCAAAAAAAAAAAAAAGTGACCTACCATCAGCGATACAACTGGCCCAAAGGACATGTAAACAAGGAAAACTTTTTAAATATTGGGACAGGATGTAAGTAACAGGACCGATGTGAGAAGAGAAAAGCTCTCCCAGGTGTTCTATTTGAATTTTTTCAAACGAAACTCACAAATGAGAGGAAATGCTTCCCTGCTTTTTGCCACGAAGAACAGGACAAGCCAGGATGTTAATTAAATTACAAATCAGCTGTCTGCTGGCAGCTGACAGAGCTTTGTGTGCTTCCAAGCAACGTCAGATATTTTAAACCCTCTGTAATTACCTACCATGGAGGTGCTGCCAAGAAGGACGCGCTCATGAATATTTAATGGTCTTAAGATCCTTTTTGAAGAACGGGTGATTTAAGTAATTCTGAGGGAACTTATTCCAGCTCAGTGCTGCCCTCCATCGGTGAACTGAAGATGCTGGAAAGGTAGTGTGGTAGGAAATGCTTTCTCTCCTGAAACAGCTATGCCCAAATCTGGGGGGGCCAGGAGCACCCAGGAGAGGTCACTGTATGATTAGACAGCCCGGAAGCTCTCTGAGCAAGTCTGCATGGGGTCACAGACCTGTGATCTAGGAAAATCATGGGTGTGGGATTATAAAATGAATCCGTATAAGATGCCACACATTCAGGGTGCTATTTACAATTCACAAAGCACTTGCAGAAACATTGTCTCAAGTAATCCAAGAATTGGAAAAAGACAGTATTGTTATTCTGATTTGCAAATGAAAGAAACAGAGGAGGGGAGAGGCCCCAAAGTGTTACATGCATGGCCAAGCTGCATTTCAAACCAACACAGCCAGCTGACTCCAGGAGGCAGCCCAGTGCAGTGACGTGTACGTGAAGCCTGGCATTAGAAACATGGGGCTCAAATCTTGCTAATGCCACGTGCCAGCTGGGATACATCTGTCAAGTTGCTGGATATCTCTGAGCTTCCGTTGATAAAAGCTATACACCGGTGATTACAGAATCTGCCTCATAGAAATAGGAGCATTGAATGAGACTCTACTCCTGGACATGGTAGCTGCTTGACCAATGTTAAGGCTCTCCTTTCTGGAATCCTCAAGTCCTTTGCACTTTGTAAGTCTGTGATTATAAAAAAAAAAGGTCCCTAGGAGCGAACTCTTCAGACTGTTAATGCTGTCAGCAGAATGGAAATGAATGGGAATGGTCAATGGTAGCCTCTAAATAGGTCTATCATCTTCCCCTCCTGGGACAATCACACTGAAATAACTTTCTGAAACCTCAGAGAGCATGGCTAAGAGTGCTTATTCCGGAGAGATTGCCTGGATCAATTCGCAGTTCTATCATGTACTACATGAACTTGGGCAAGTCATCAGACTCTGTGAGACTTGATATTCTCATCTGTAAAATAGGACTATTACTTGCCTCAAAGAATGTTTGAGAAGGCCGAGTGAGATAATGCATGGAAGGCACTTGTCTGTGACCTAGTACGTGTTCCCTTAATATCAGCTATGATGAGCTTACTGTAATATTAGGATTTTTTACTTGATTATAAAAGACATTGGAAATATAAAAAATAACTAACTGAAGGGAAAAATATATAGCCTTGTGTTTTGTTTTCTGGGTTTGTTTTGTTTTTTTGCTTTCAATGTTTTCAAAGCATACAATTACAACTTTCCACTACCCTGTAACACCGACTGTGCTCCAACCCCACAGCAGTCCTGATCCCACAGAGCACTCTCCAGCCTTCCTTTATGCCATTCTCAATGCCTGAACACCTTCCAGGCTCTCTCAAACCTCTTGCCTCAACTCGGCCTGCTCTGACCATCCCAGCTCCTGCGACTCCTCTCTCCTCCCAATTCTTTTACTCAACAAGAATTTATTCCAGTTATAAAAGAAGTAAGTCATGGGGACATAATATAAAGCATGGTTACTATAGTTAATAATACTGTTAAAGGACAAAATATATATATATATTTGTTGAGCACCTACTATGTGCCAGCCATTATAAATGCTAGGGATACAATATTGAACGAGAAAGACACACTCCCTTCCAACCCTTTGTATTTGATGTCTTCTCTTCCTTCAATAACCTCCCCCACTGTCTTTCACCTGGCTATTGCTAACCCCCCTAAAATGTAACTCCTGTATGATTCTTTTCCCCAGGTGCTTTCCCTGGACATCCAGGTTTGGCTAAGTGTCCTTCATCTTTGCTCACATGACTGATACCCTGAGAGTCCCCCACTCCCCCCTTTTGCTAAACATGTTTGTATCTGTTTTTCTCATGGGAACATAAAGGCTTCTTGATTCATGGTTGTACCATCAGCAGCAAACATTCTGCCTGGGATCCAGTAGGCGCTCAATACGTTTTTGAACTGAACCATGCTTGGTGGAGATGTAAGCTCCTTGGACTCTTGTATACTCCACCATACTGGGCACAGCCTAGCAACAGCATGTCCTCAAGAAGCCCACCTGGATTCCATAGGAGATCTGGTTATGGAGCGGCACCCGGTAAGGTCTTTAGCAATAAAGTAAAAAACAGGTTTGTTGTGTAGTACAGTAATAAAGTGTGCAACACTTCTTTGGGGAAATCATTCAAATTTTCGGTATGAGACACCTGGGAAGGAGGGTTGGCTAGTGGCTCTTTGGAGCAAGGAGTTGAGAGGAGGAAAAATCGTGACATTCAAGAAAGGGACTGAGTGAGTACCCTCCCTTCCCCTAGTCCGCCCGCACTGAGTTAGAGCGACTGAGGAAGCACTGCACATCAGTGGGGCATCTTACCCGAGACTCTGTAAACCCCAACAGCTGGACACACAGACAAGAGTACCAACCTTGATAAGCACGATACAATATACTGAAGTGTACGTAAGGCAGGGGAGATGTTTGTAAGAACACACACTCTGTTGACACTGGTTGTCTCTGGGTGATTATTAATTTCATTGTTTGAGCTATAGGTATTACTTGGAGAATAAAAATAATGAACACAGTAGAATACATAAGACGTGATTAATATTTGTTTTGTTGTAAAGGAGAAGGCTCAGTGGTCTGTAAGTCATGTGGCCAAGGAAAGTTCTCCAGCCATGGAAAAGGTGTATGCAAGTTTAGGTAACTTGGAGAGCTGGCTTCAGGGTGCAAGGGTGATTGCCAGCCGACAAATGAAGGAGGGGGGAGCTGGGAAGGCATTTACTGGGGAGGAAGAGAGCTTGAAGTCAAATTGTTTTGTTATCAAGAAATCAAAGCAATGGTCTGAGAACATACTGAACAATTAATTTGTCCATTTGAAGCACAACTCCGAATACTGCCTGAGTAATTCTCCAGGGATAGATAGCTGCACTGGATTCAAGTGAGGGCAGTAAGATCTTGTGGGCAGTCATTGCCCGATTCAACCTACCAGCTGCACAACCACTGTAGCTTCGGTGGCCGAGAGCCATTCACTGCTGAAGGCTAGAGGCGTGTTCTGCTCCATGTGCCTGGTACCCAGAAAAGCTGACATGCTTATTTCAGCAGAAGGCTTGGTCAAGTGATGCAAATTCCCTGCACCTCGGTTTCCTGGGTGTCAACTCTCTTCCTGCCACTTATCAGCAACGTGACTTTGGGCAATCCGGAAGCTCTCAGAAACTCAGATTGCTCATTTGTAAAATGGGGCCCTTAATATTTATGAGAGTGTTTCAATGGGAAATGGATGAGATAGCATCCATAAATGTCTTGGCATAGGGCCTGACTCCTGCTTGATGCTTAGGAACTCTAAGCCTCTTCCTATTTCTGTCAATCATCTACTCCTCTTTCCAAGTATTATCAGAGGGGTACACACACACACACACATGTGCATGCACATACTCAGCTCAGCCGTACCTCTGTTGTAGAGAGCTGGCTTCCTCCATACTGTCACAGGCTTCACAGCATCCTTACAGACCAGCACAAACCCTCTGAAGGAAACAGACTGAGTTGTGAGCACCTTGCCCCCACTGCTCTGGGATCCAGTGTCTCTTCTATATGTGAGCCCTCTTGGCATCTTTACCCAAAGCTTCCATCTGGGCCAAGGCTCCTGGCCTCATCTGCCTACGATTATCATGTCCATCCAGCAGGCAGAGAGAACACAGGTGCTGAATTTGCCCCCCTTGCTCACTCAAGCCACTCTTGAGCTACCGGACCTCAGATCCTGCTGTGGAATCGGCACCTGCCCAATCCTTCCATCCATATTTGACTTCCCAGGACTAAACCACTTCCCACCTGAACCTCGAACATCTCCTGAAGTCTTTCTGGCTGGTTGTGTGCCAGCTCCTAGTTTTCCCTGGGCAACCTGCTGGTGCGTGCTTCCTCTGTGACAAGTAGAGAGTAGAATCCCTTCGAACAAGAGCATCATCATCTATTCATTCAACAAATTATCTATCGGGCTCATTAGGTACTAATCACTAAATTTTCAGTGCTAGGAGTGCAGTATTTTAGAAAAAGGTAAATATGTATTACCTCTTACAGCTTGGATTCTAGTTGCATTAGGTAATATAAATCTTTGCCTGAATTCTCTATTTTTCTCAACATGCTTTCCTTATCCAGCAGCAGGCGTGAACTGCTGTCCCCTCCAGGGGAAGATGCCAGGTGGTCCACGGGGCAGTCACTCTAAATTGTCTCTTGTGGTGATCCAAATGGGCTTGACGCATCCACCTGTACCTGTCCAGCTGCCTTTGTTCCAGAGCCCCCTCAGGACGAGCTGGCTTCAGTGACGTTGGAACATACAATAGGTGAAGGATCAGGACAGAAGGTGTGGACTTGACTCTGGCCTCATTAGCAGTGGGTTCCAATGAAAAAGAATTATTTGGCAATCAGATATTGTCATAAAAATGTTAATATTTCCTCAAATAATGCTGCTTCATGATGCATGTTTGGTTGAGGTGGTTTAATCTCCGAATAAGATATACTTCATTGGAGAAGGCCTTATTATACTTAATCAAGGAATTTGAACAAGCAATTAAAAGCTCAATCATAGAGTGCTCTTTTGTGCTTATTACCTTCTTAGGATATATGCCACAAATCAAAAAAGCCTAGAAAGTTTCCTCATTTTCTCGCCCCGGGGCCCAGCCAGGCACTGAGAGCGGCACCTTTCAGGTGAGTGCCTACGGTATGGCACGCATCTGTACTGATGCTCACAGCTACTGATTCATGTAATTCTTACAACACACTTATAAACTAGCTACTATTTTCCCTCATCTTACAGCCGAGAAGTTGGAGTCACAGATGAAGTCAGTTGTTGAGCCAATGAGTGAGAAGCTAATTCATGCCCCCCTACCCTCGGCAATCCCGACCTTGGCTCCTGCACTTCCGTCTCTCGGGCATCGTGCCTTCTTCTCTGACTCAGGTATTTCTTGTGAGTGTGGTAAATACGATGTCTTTTGGTTTAAAAGTCAGTATCAGCAAGTTTCCCTTTATCCTTGCTGGGCCACAGAATACAGTTGAGAGAGAGCGTAAATAGGAATAACCTAGTTAATGACACTGCCCTTTTCCTGGTCACCCAAACACAAAACTATACGGATGAAGACGGCCCTTCAGCATCTTTCCCTTTCCATGACTTCCAGAGAAGGGCCGACCTAACTTAGCTGGCAGAACACAACACGTAACATCAGAGTCGAGGCCAAAACAACTTCACATCAGACTGAAAGTTCTTTGGTGACTGCAGCGATGGTCTGGTTGTGGCCCTCCCAGCAGGCCTCTGGCACATAGGAGGGTTTAGTACACTGTGTCAGGTGAGTCTAAGTTCAGTTAAATGGATTCTGCTTCAGCAGGGACTCTTGTTCTTTCTTTTCTTTTCTTTTCATCTCCACTGCTCCATCAGGTCTGTGTTCCTCCCCCAGAATATTGTACTTGCCAGCTACCTCCCTTTCCAGCCACATTCCTTTTCCTGCCCTCACTTTCCCCCATCCCATCCACCACCTATTGTT
Source organism: Tadarida brasiliensis (assembly GCA_030848825.1). Taxonomy (NCBI): domain Eukaryota; kingdom Metazoa; phylum Chordata; class Mammalia; order Chiroptera; family Molossidae; genus Tadarida; species Tadarida brasiliensis. The sequence goes on from CM061268.1 coordinate 58,406,415, forward strand.
TCACCATTCTGAATTATTTGCAATTCAGAGTGAGAGTATTATATCACCTCTGGGACTTTGCACCTGCTACTTCCTGGATGTCTTTTGCCATTTCTTCACCTTGTCCCAGGAGCCTCCACATCCCCTGTCGTTCGTACCCCAACCCCAGACTGGGGTCAGGACTCACAGGAACCTCTGCACACACAGAATGCTTTTATTCTATAATGCATGCTCGTTTACTCGGTTGTTTACCTTTACAAGATTTTTAATGCAAGGATGAAGTTTTATGTATTGTTGTCCACCTGTGCCAGGTATTCAGTGGGTGCTGAGTAAATGTTTGTTAAATGACTAGTGCCAACCTAGTAACTAGTTGCCTTGTCTGCATTCTCTCCATCAACCAATTTATTCAACAATCACCCCTGATACATTTTAAGCACAACTCCGGCCATGTCACTCACACCTTTAAAGCCCTTTGGTAGTTCACTGTTGCTCCAGAATGAAACATGGACACGTTGGCCTGGTATTCATGCCATTCCCAATCTCTCTCTAAAGTCCTATCTCTTATTGTGCTTCTTCACCTGTTTGCAGTCAGCCACAGCATAAGGATATCTGGATCAAAAATGAGTTGTATGGATGAAGGAAGTCCCATAAAATTGTCACAAAGTTGTGCTACCACATTATTAATCTTCAAACATCCATTAACTTTCTTGGATTCTCCCCAACATATCCCCTGACACAAGCAGGTTGAACTGGTCAAGAGGAGACAGAAATTCCCAGGAAGCTAGCTAAGCCTGCCGCCGGGAACCAGATAAGAAACCCGAGGACCACAACTAAGAAACCCGTCTGTGCAGCAAAGATCCAAGGTGGTTTCTAAAATCCCTCTCCAAGGGACTTCTTGACAAACTTTTCTTCATTAGCATACTATAAAAATCATGCCCAGGGGGTGGAGATTTAATATTAAAATAAGACATGTGATGTATGGCTAGGCATGTTCCAAGCATGTTTAGGGACTGTGCATGTTCCCTTGGAAATCCAAGAAGTCTCCACCATTTTCTCAGAAATCTCTGCCCCTGAGCCTGTGTAACTCCCCACCAAACCCTTTAAGACTGTCCTAACTCCCCAGAATCAGGGAGAAGGGATCTTTTGAGCATGACTTTGTCTTTCTCCATTACTTGGCCAAAGGATGAAGTTTTTGATCTGCTTTACCAAACAGTTTCTGTCTATTGGTGTGAGCAACAATGGACATAAAAAAAAAACCCACAATTTTCGGTCCCTGACCCGCAGGAGTTGGTGATAAAATTATATTGGAGCTGAAAAGTTCCTATGGCCTAGTGACCTTGTAGCTGTGTGGTAAGGCGGTAGCACAGTGCATTACAGCCTATTAATAGTAATGTTATTCGCTAGAAATGCCTGGGGGCATTCACTGGGGCCCTGGTGAGTTTCCCAGGGACATCTCTGTTCTAAATCAGTGTTACAACTGCACTGTCCCTTGTGGTTTTTAAGATTGCAAGATACCTTTCAGTGATAACCATGAGGAAACTTCAAAGAAAAAAATGTTTCTTGCTTACAGGACCAGGAGCTACAAGGCATGCCAAGGGGCACACAGCGAGGCCAAGGTAAGGGAGAGAGTACAGTTCTGCTGCTATGGGGGTCAAGGCTGGGGCCCTAGAGTTTCTCAGGCTCACCCTTCATTGGTGAATTTAAAACCTAAGAATGGGAATTTAAGAGGGAAGAGAAAAAAACCAACCAGCCAAATGGTTAGTTACTGAAATCAACCAAGATCACTAAAATACAAGGAGGCTCAGTGGGAGAGGTGGCTTGGCTCTTTACCTAGTTCGGTGGCTGGCAAGGTGTTTTTGGAGATAGTCATCTTTGAAGTGGATGCCTCAGCAACTGTCAGGGCTTACACTACCATATTCAGGTGTTCATGGTGGTGCAGGTGTGAATGACCCACCGTGCTGCCAATCCTACGTGAGCACATACAGCCCTAGGAGGCTGTATCATCTAGGTGTGTGTAAGGGCTCGATCACGTTTGCACAAGGACGAAACTGCAGAAGGACGCATTTCTCAGAATGTATCCTTGTCTTTAACAGCGCATGACTGTTCCTACATTCCATTCAAACTAGCTAAGGGACTTTTTTTCTAAAGTCTGCCGCATTTCTCCCACTTTCCTGTCTTGTGCTCTTTCTTCTGCCTTGGATGATGCTCTCTGAATCACAGGTGGGGAGTATCTTGCTCTTTTTTTGAGGTTCTGTTCAAATGTCCCCTTTTCCACAGTCTCTCCTGAGCTTTCCCAAACAGATGTGATCTCTCCTTGTCTTCACTCTGCACTGCTCCTACAATGAAATTGTCCATCATTGAGTCTGTAGTTGTTTCTGTCCATCCATCCTTTCATTAGCATTCACAGGGAGTGACCGAGGCCCTGTAATAGACACTGATCATATTTAGAGACAAAACACAATCGCAGCCCTCACTGAGCTCCCTTTGTGGTAGCTGAGACGAATCAGTCTGAGACGTCCTTGATAAGACACCTCCTGACTTCAGAGATGATATTTAAAATGTGCATCTTCACATGAATGACATGTCATATTAAAGTACACTGTACACAGATTTCCATGAAGGTGCGCCTAACCTAGTGTGGGGGTGGAAGGGGACCGCTTCCAGGAGAATACGACACCGCTGACTTCTCTTACAGAATGAAAAGGCATTAGGCAAAAAGACAGCAAGGGTACTAGGAAGGGAGCAGCAGGTTCAAAGTCAGGGAAGAGAGACAATGGAGCATATCTTCTCTGAAGATACTAAAATGCTTGAAGGCAGGTTCTTCCATATGTTTCCTCCGGAGGGTTTCAGACAGAGCCTTAAACAGGTGTGTTAGATTGAAATTAAATTTATTCTGGGCCATAGAATTATTAGCAAAAGGATATCACCATTTATGTACTACACTATAAATAAGCTTGTCACCCTCTCCTTAAATTTTGCAATGTGGAACTAACATTTCAGGGGATTTTGGAGAATAAATTGCTTGGGATAAATAGCCAATTTGGAATCTGAAATATGACTGATAAATTTACCATCCACGGGAACAGGGTCTGAACGACTAGACTGCTGTATAGCTTGGACTTTCATTTAGTTGTAGACTTGGCAAGGCTAATGGAGGTCATCCAGTGCACATTTCCCATTCATCATAAAAAACTTAGCTCTAAAAGCTATGAGCAACTTCTGAGCTCTGTTGGGAACGGCTCAGTCCATTCAGGTCATGGTTGCATTTCTACTTTGGTGTGTTTTGTTTTCTTCTTCTTCTTCCTTGTATCTATCCAGTAAATTTTTTTTTTCTGGATAAGAAAAATGAACAATCATAGTGAAGCTTCTCAAACATGTCACTCTTTAGCCTAAAAATAGTTACCCCTTCCTTAATTTGGATAGGACTCGTTCATCCTTGAGCAGAAAATAATCTCTAGGTGGGTTACATGCACTAGCCTGGGGAATGCAGTAATGAGCAAGGCAGACAATGTTCTTTCTCTAAGGGAGCATTCCTTCTAGTAGAGGTGACTGACAAAACACAAATAAATGAAATAATCCCGGATTGTCAAGGAAATGTAAAAGTGTTCCAAGACAGCACAAAGGAAACACCTTATTCAACAGAGGATCAGGGGACACTTTCTAAAATGATGTAAAAGCTGAATCCTGAAGCATGAGAGAATTTCCATGTGAAGTGTTGGGCAGACCACATTTAAATGAAAGGAAGAACAACTATGGAAGACTCTGAGTTGGGAAAGAGTCTGGTGGGCTTTAGGACGGACAGAGCTTTCTGAGGAAGGGTGAGTGAGTGTAATGTGAGGCAGGAAAGGTAACCTTGGGGCCAGACCACACAAGGCCCTGTAGGTTTTGGGAAGGGCTGAGAAAAATGGGAAGGCAACAAAGGATCTCAACAGGAAAGTGATGTGATATGATTTATATTTTTAAGAGCCGACTCCTGCAGTGTTGATGAGAGTGCAAAATGGTGCCACCGCTATGGAAAAATGGTATGGGGGTTCCTCAACGAAATAAAAATAGAGCTACCATATGATCCAGAAATCTCACTTCTAGATCTATATCCAAAAGAAGTGAAAGCAGGGCCTTGAAGAGATAGTCACACGTCCATACCCATAGCAGCGATATTCACAATGGCGAAAAGGTGGAAGCAACCCAAACGTTCATCAGCAGATGAGTGGGCAAGTGCAATGTGGTATATACATATAGTGAAATATTATTCAGCCTTAAAAAGGAAAGACATTGTCACATGATGCAGTCCTTGAGGATATTATACTAAGTGAAATGAGCCAGTCAACAAAGAGACACATACTGCATGATTCCACTTATGTGAGGTATCTAGGGTAGTGAAATACATACACACAGAAAACAGAATGGTGGTTGCAAAGGGCTGGGGTAAAGGGGCAAAAGAAGTTGTTGCTTAATGGGTAGAGAGTTTCAGTTTTGCAAAATGAAAAGGGTGTGGAGATTGGTTATACAACGGTGTGAATATAATGAACACTACTGAATTGTACATTTAAGATGGTTCAGATGGTCAATTCTGTATTACGCGTTTTTCATGACAACACTCTAGGGTGAGTAGAGAGTGGATTGGAGGGGAGAGGACAGACATGGGTGGAAATCAGTGGAAGGCTCTTAGGGGACCCAGTGAGCTCTGCCCATAATGAAGACACATCCAAGGCCCACAGACTCCAGTTCTTACCCACAAAAACATTCCAAATGCCCATATATCTCATTCCTTCAACCTTTCAACATCTTTTCTCAAAAGAGAAAAGAAGTAACAAAAAATGAACTTTATAACAGTAGGTGACAAAATCAGCTCTCACCTGGGCCCATCTTTTGACTGGAAGGAAAGAGGAAGAGGTCAGGTAGCAGGTGGACTTCAAGCAACTGTAACCTGTCTTGGGAATTAGATCCTCTGTGTCAGGCCATAGACAATGGCCTCCCCATTGTTTACAATAAACTTGGGCATTGGTCTAACACCAAGTTAGGAGTTTTTCTTCCTGACTCATTTGTCCATTTTGGATTATAGCAGCAGCCCTAAATGGTTAAAGCACAGAGGGCAGAGAGAAGAGCCCAAATTCTTCAGCTTATACAGGGGGACCCCTAAATTCTTAGAAGATAATTATTTTATACTTGTATATAAAATTACACTTAGCCCTGGCTAGTTTTCTCAGCGGTTAGAGCATCAGCCCTTGGACCAATGGGTCACGGGATTTAATTCCCAGTCAAGGGCATGTAGCTGGGTTGCAGATTCAATCCCTGGCCCCAGTTGGGGTCATGCGGGAGGCAACCAGTTGATGTGTCTCTCTCACATCAATGTTTCTCTCGCTCTCCCCTTCCCTCCCTTCCACTCTGTCTACAAATCAATGGAAAAATATTCTTGGGTGAGGATTAACAAACGAAAAATTATACCTAAAATTCATTATGAAATATTTCATGCATATATAATAATTTATGTCAACTCTGAAAGCTATAAAGAGTAATATAACAAACTCCCTTGTAGCTGTCACCCAGCTTAAGGAGTTGAATAGTATTGTAAACAGAGTAGAAGCTCCTGGTAGTCATTCTTAGTCCTATGTATCTCCCTCTCCCCACACGTAACTGTTAAGTTATGTGTTCACAATTCCCTGCTTCTCTCGATGCTCTTATTACATAGATATATATCTGTGATGGATACTTTTATGTGTCAACTTGGTTAAACTATAGCACCTAATTATTTAATCTGGGTGTTGCTCTGAAGGAAGTTTTAAACTGTGATTAACACCTACAATAGGTTGACTTTAAATAAAGATTGCCCTCGATAACCTGAGCAGGTCTCGTTCAATCAGCTGAAAGGCCTTAAGAGAAAATCTGGGGTTTCTGAGAAGAAATCTCACATGTGGGCTTCAGCGCCCGCCTGAGAGTGTCCAGCCTGCTGGTTGCCCTAATGATGTAGGACTCGTCGCCCCAATCCTGTTAGCCAACTCCTTAAAATAATTTTTTAAAGTTTTAGGACAAAATAACATTTTAATTTTATTCTGGTTCTGTTTCTCTGATAGTATCCCTTAAAATGTGTAGTTTTTTGTGGGTTTTTTTGGGTCAGTTTTAGAACTTTATATAAGCAGTTTCATATTGTGGCTCTTTTTCTGCAATATTCTGAAATTCATTCATATAAATGTGTACAGGTCTAGTTCACTTCTTTTTTTAATATATATTTTTATTGTTGACAGTATTACAGATGCACCCCATTACCCCCACCCCATTTCTTTTTAATTTTGGACTGAGTGTCATTATATGGTACAATGACCCATTTTCTTGCTAAAGAGCATTGGTTATTTTTATTATTTTCCTTTCTGGAATAACAAAGCTATAGCAATGCTGCTAGAACATTCTGGTGTATGTTTCCTGGTGCACATATGTAAGAATCTCATTAGGGCATATGCCTAGGAAAATTTCAGGATCAGAGAACTATGTATCTTCAACTTTACTAGATAACTAAATTGTTCTAAAATAGTTGCATCTATCCTCAGAAATATACCAGTTTACACCCTACCAGCATTGTGTAAGAACTATGATTGTGCCATCCTAAATAAAACCTGGCATTATCAAGGAAAACACTTCTACCCTAAATAGATATAGATCTATTTGGAAAATAGAATCAACAGGGTTTAAGGATACATTATATGTGAGAGGTGAAAGAGAAAAATAAGTAAAAGATCATTATCAGATATTCTGGCTCTTGGAATAATTAGTTTTTGTTCAAAGTATCATCTTCTTGCTTCTTCTTTATCTCAGATACTTGAGATAAACTAGAACAAATACTATTTCTCAGACGAAACATCCCCTATGTGCACAATCTTCCTTCAGCCACCAGGTGGCAAGCTACGCATCCTCAAAACTGACGCTCAATGCTGAGGTCTGAGTGAATGTGACTTCTTGGAAAGTGAATACAGCAAGAATTTATTCCTTAGTAGATTCTTCAGAGATGTAATACACATGCTTCTTGCACACTGTAACAGCTTCATATTTACAAATTTCTCCCTTTTATACAAGAGTAATCAGAAACCTTTTCTCTTTACTCTTCTTAAAAAAAAAAAAAAAAAACTCTAAACCTGTCACTGCTGTTGACTTTGAATACTCTCCCATTTCTTTTCCACTTATTCAACTGAAACTCAAATTTGAGTCATAGTTGAAATACCACCCTTCTAAAGATGCCAAGGTCTCCTCTAGCAGTTACTCGTGACCCCGCTGAGCCTCGTAAATCATTTTTCTATACCACCATTAGAGCAGTCATATTGTATGATGACACTTTTGCCTTTTGTCTCTCCCTCCACCAAACATTTGTTACCAACAAGAAATCATCAGAGATTTCTTTAACTCTGTCCTGAAGCCTTGCACTATGGCTGTCCAGCTGATAGTTCTCAATGAATGTTGACTAGCTCGTGGAAGGAAGGAAGGAAGGAAGGAAGGAAGGAAGGAAGGAAGGAAGGAAGGAAGGAAGGAAGGAAGGAAGGAAGATAATATGAAGGTGAATGTTTTAATTTTAAGTGATTTATATTTTTCATCGGTATGTACAGTACTTAACACCGTGCTTATATTGTTAGAATTTTTCATCCAATATTACTGTTATTGTTATTGTTATTATAAGAAAATCATCTAAAAGTAAACAAACATTGAATTGTCAACAAGAGGCAGGAAATCGTGCTACTGCTTAAGCCAAAGACAGCGGGAAAGATGGCATAGCTCAGGAAACAATTAGAGGCCTAAACAGTGTGTACATATGTAAATCAGTATAATATACTAATATAATAAAGGAGTTCACTTAATGAATGATTAAATAAAGCACTGGGTTGAGCTGTTGGCATAAGTTTTCATAATTCAGTTGACACATCAAATATTTTTCTCAGCAAAGATAGTGATTTTGCACCAAGGTTATAATTGAACAAATACATAATATTGATTTTTCTTAAGGCTCTCAGTCCAGAGCTGTGAGGATCTCATCAGAATTTTAACTCCTAATTAAGAGCCTCAACATGCAAATATGTGCCACAAGGCATTAGGGACCATATGCTGCACTGTGATCTGAACTTGCTACATCACCTCTTCAGTCCTGTGAATATAGCTCCTTTCCTGATCAGTACTTTTTTGTAATTTATCTTCTTGGGTTTAGACCTAGGTGATTTTCTGTCTATGTTAAGTTACTCTAGAATGTTTACTCTATTTTAATTTAAAATAATTATATGAGTAGTTATTGAGTGCCTACAGGGTGCATGAAAATGGGCTATGTCCCAACATATTGCTTGTGACATGTTCCTTCTACTGCTTTTTAGATATTACTTTGGTAAAGACCAACTGGGTGACAGATATCCTTGTAGGAGGAAGAATCTAAACCTCAGAAGATTTATATTGGTATAAAGGAGGATCTTGTGTACTTGTTGGGCATACACAGAAAGAAGTCCGTCCCAGTGGTTTTAACAGGATCCTTTCAGATAGTTCCAGGGAATAGCAGCTGTAGGACAGTATCTAGTCCAGGCCCCAAGTTTGGGAACTCAATCTTTTTCTTTAAGTCAAATCTAGTAGGAAAGCCACCTCATATTGACTTCAGCCAACCTTCTCAAATGGAACAAGTTAAGTCAGTATATAAATTGCTGTTGACTATTATTGAATACCCACAGTGTGCTAGGCATTATTAATTCAACTGAAACTCATTAATTCAAGTGAATAACTAGGTCCCCATTAGGAGGGCTCACATTTCACAAATGACCAAGCAAGAGAAAAACACCCAGCTGAAGGCAACAGAACTGGCAGGCACTTTCATCATCTGCTGTTAATTGGAAGAAGTAGAACTTAATTTTATTCAGAATAATGCTTCATCATGGCTTTGGGAAGTAATGAAGTCTCATGGGATCTCAATGGGCCCCTCTAATAAACTTTACGTGAGACGCGGCAGATTGGTTGGAGGAGAAGAGAGGTCCTCATAAAATTTTAAGGGCTGTGGGGAAGTAAAGTAAAATGAATGAAATCTACATTGTTGTATCTAAAGCACCAGAAAAATCACGAATTTATTTTCTCTGGTCATCCATGGACTACTCCCTTTGCAGCTAATTTATGGATGAAGGCATGGAGGGTTGAGAGAAGGAAATGAGGGGCATGCTGAACTTGAGTTACTGATGGAGTACCTGCTACTCCAAGGTCTAGGTGCCTTCCTTTGCTGTGAAGGAAAATTAATACATTGATATCCTGGAGTTGGAGTGCTCACGCTTTTTCATATGACTTGACATTGCATTTTCCTGATGATAGACCATTCTTTACTAGTGTCTTCCTCTCATTATTTTATTATAATTATTTATATCATGTATTCTTTCAACAATTATTTACTAGGCATCTCTAATGAGCTAGGTATTCTGATAGGTACTAAGAATACAATACTCTACAAAACAATTTTATTGCCTGCCCTCATGGAGTTTACAGCCTGGTAAGAAAGACAAATATTAAATGCATACATCACTCCTTAATTATAGCCATAATGTAAGCTATGAAAAAAAAAAAAAAAAGCCCACTGGACATTTGGAGTATGTACTAGTAAGTAGCAATTCACATCATTCAGTGGTTGTGGATGATAATACAAATGATAGCTACCCTTAACTGATCACCTAGTCTATTCCAGGCACTTGGCTATGTACTTGGCATTATTTCTTATGTTTACACATACTCTGTGAGTAAGAATCAAATAACTTTCTGTCATAGATGAGACTCTTGTCCTATGGATTTCATGATGCCAGTTGCTACCAAACATATCTCATCAAAAGGCTGATTTTGCTTGAGGGCTGCCATTTTTCCATCTCTCTTTTAAGCCTCAGTTTAAATGTTACCTTGTCTGAAAAGTCCTCCATCAAGGAAGCCAATGTGCTCTCTTCTGTGCTTTCCATTGATCATGGTTTAAGCTCTAATATGCTGAAATGCAACTGATCTATTTACACGTTTGACTTCCCCACTGGACTATAACCTTTTGAGGAAAGACACTAAAATTTAACTGTGTTTTATTCATTTTTATATCCCCTGCATCTTGCAAGCTCAGTACTTAACATTTATAGGTGCTCAGTAAATATTTATTGAATCATTGTTCAGTGAAATAAAATGTGTTCTAATAGACTATAGCAAGGCTGCAGCACATAGTGGGAAATACAGATAGCATTTCATTTGAATTGCTGAGAAAATATTTGAAAGGCAAATTGTTCATTAATAAGTATCTAGAATAGACCATGCACACAATACATATTGATTTGAAGATTTAAAATGGACATTTTTTTTTTTTTACTTCCTGAGTGTTGACGAACACTATCAGTGTCAAAATAGCAATTAGGTTTCAACCAAATAGAATACATTTAGATAATTTAGTCTAGCACTTGTTTTGCAATCTTGACTTTTGCTAATCATAATGGGACAAAATGTGCTTTGAAAAACGTACACTTTTACAATATCAGTCAATGTCTAATAAAATCAGTGACCCTGGAGCTGTAAGGAACTCAGACATCCTTTGGTTCAGTTCCCTGCCTACAGGAGGATCTGCTCAGGTCTGATGACTTTCACAGGCTGAACAATGACTACCATATAGGTCTCCTAACTCCTAACCTAATGTTAGCCAGCTCCTGCTCTAGCTGCCTATGTCTCTACCTAATACTAGGCTCTAAATCACTATTAAGTATAACAACAAAAAAAAGAAAGAATAAAATTGTTGCTACTTACTTCCTTGTTTGTATTTGAATAACTCACTTGTTTCAGAGGGAGAATCCAACTCAACTCAAAGTCCCAACACATACATGAAGCCTTCCAGGTTTGCCTCATCTGAAAATGTTCTCCTCCTCTACATTCTATCACTCAATGCTTATAATAGATAGCTTGAAAATTATACCATGGTTTTTGGAATTGCTCACATCATTTATTTAAATTAGAATCTAAGAGATATATGTGTTCTGCCTTATAACTAAACTAATTATAACTGTAATTTTATCTTTTATTTCTTGATATCCCTGCAAGCAATTGGCATAGTTGATTTACCTTGCGCATATTAGATTAAGGATGTGAAAATAAATAAATAAATAAATAAATAAATAAATAAATAAATAAACCCTTTAAAATTTATTTCTTGGAAGAAAAAAATGCACCTTTTTTAAAAAACAAAACACAATTCAATTCCATTTAAACAAGTTTAACGTGGGTAACATTTCTATAAAAATCAATTCACTATCAGGCTGTATTCCTTGTGCCTAGCACAGTGACTAGATTGTGGCAGTCTCTAAATAAATATATGTTGATGCCCTGGCCTGTGTGGCTCAGTTGGTTGGGTGTCCTCCTGTGCACCAAAAGGCTGTGGGCTACATCCCGGTGTGCAGGAGGCAGCCCATCGATGTTCCTCTTTACATCTATGTTTCTCTTTCTCTTTCCCTCTCCCTTCTTCTCTCTCTAAAAATCAATTAAACATTAATAATAATAATGATGATAATAAATACATGTTGAGTGAGTGAATGAAGGAAGAATCCACTGACATCTGTGGACTTCTCCACCACGTCTGACACTAGGCCACCTCGAAGCATCACAGTGAGTAATGAATGAATGAATGAAGCCACACCCACAACATGCTCATATATGCAGGGAACACTATGCATAATACAATTGTCATTTGTTTTTTGTTATGGTCAACATAAATGTTGATTTTTTTCCCCAAAAGCTTGACCTTCTTTGAGGCCTTCTTCTAACATAATTAGTGAGAAGTAAAGACTGGATGACCTTTGGACAGCAATCCCCAGAGCGGGAAGAAGTCATGTTTTCCTCTAGAACCTGGCATTTCTGCTGCGAGCAGCAGCCCGGGGAGCTCACTGGAAGGGTCGGACCGTGTCATGGCACAGGGCAAGGTGGCAGAGCTGACAGATGGGGTTCAGGTGCTATTTCTGTTTCAGCACTTAAAATCAGTTTTGTTTTTGTAACTCCTGCATAGCTGGTTCTTAGTTCCAGAAAGTGTAAGTAAAGCAGGTAAATGAACACCAGAATGGCTACAGGGACTCTTGGGCCTTGGTCCTGGCTCTACGTGACCACAGCAAAAGTACTTTCCTTTCTCTGGCAGATGGATTCCTCACCCAAAAGCTTTTAGAGAACTAGGCTAGAACGGTGGTTTTCTGTTGTACTGTGAGATACACGGATGGGTCCTGTTTTGTTGTGCGAAGCATTGCAGGTATTCTAATATCACTAATATAGTGATTGTAAATAATTTACTTAAAAAGAAGGTGAGCAGATTTAAGAGGATATAACATCAAATCTCACTCATTTTTCTGTTGTGTTTGCTTTAAAGGAATAGAATGGAATCAGATTACAGCAAATTCAACCACAAAAAGCACAACTATTTATCTGCCTTAGAACTATTATAAGGGACTCTAACTGATGCTGTGACAATAAGAGGTGGCTGCAATGCTCTTTCGCTACAATGTTTTGAGAGATTTCATAATAGCTTGACTATGTTTACAGGGATGAGTTGCCCTTTCATGCCTGCTATTGAAGAAAAAATGCTTACAATAGTGAGCAAGAGGCTAGCTAAATCCCTGTTAGCACTGAGCTGCGGTGATTTGGATCAGAGTCAACCTTCAGGGACTGGCTTTGCAGATTGCCTGGGGACGCAGCAAATGTCCATAGAGGAAGACTTCTGCCCCCTAAAGGAGCCCACCCAAGAGTGTATCTCTTGCTTTAAATATTACCATAAATAGAACCTCCATTTCTATTTCATTCTGCAGATCATGTGGTTTAATTAATATTTACGGAGCTTTTTCTGTAATAAAAAGAAATTCTAACAGAACTATGCTGAATCATAGTTATGGGTCTCAAGTTTCCACAATTGTCAAATGGTTTGGATTAAATATTATCTAGGGCCCCTCTTAAGAGTCTCTGAGTGATTGTCTCAAATAGCAGAGACATGAGTGCCTGGATACTGCAACCTGCTGGCAGCTACCTGAACTATAGATATTACACCAGAAAGCCATTCTTTTTTCCTGGGTGTGTTTGCAGTTTCGACCCCACTCAGTGATAACATCGCAGTGCACTGTGATGAATTTGTAAGTGTAAATGGCCTCAAGACACTGTCTAGTACATATGACCTTTTGTGAGACATAAAAAATTATTCTCTAATTTTAAAGACCGCTACAGATAGATTCTCCTACTTCTCTTGTCACTGCTTCTGTGTTTAACCACTTTTTGAGTTCTTCCTGGTATACTAATCTTTCCCGTGTATTCCTGATGTATATGTTTAAAGAATTTCCTTCTAATCTTCAAATTCTAAAACAAAACTGAAATCTTTTCATCTTAGTTAGATGAAATTCAAAGAACATATACGTGGCTGGCTGTCCAAATGCACTGGTGTTAATACTGTTTCCAATAGAGTCCCCTGACATATAAAACAGTTCTCTCTCAATCAGCATCATGCACTCAAAATACCCTAAAATGTCCCATTAGCTGATCGCACAGGCTGTTCATAAGTAGCAGAATGAGGAATCAGCATGCTTGTAGTGGTTTGGGTATAAATCTACCAGTTATGTGCTGTATAAACACAGGGGAGATTGAGTTAGTTAGTTTCCATTTGTAAATAGGGATGAAAGTCCCACCTTACAGAGCTTATATGATGAATAAAGTGACCAGAACGTGCCAGCATCTAATAAACATCAGCTAGCTCTGTGATGCACCCAGAGCACTGGGAATGCCACTGAAGGAAATTTCCAACCACAAGAACAGCACCATGCCTGGAACGTGTGCTCAATATTCATAGCAAGTGTTGAGTGAATGAATGATTATTACTCTCATCCAGATGTTAGCTGGGAAGGGTCACAGCATAGTCATTGATGTTCTAGCTCAGATTTATGTTGGCAGGAGATGGGTCTGATCACAAAACAGGTGCTTATGAGAATAGGACCCAGATCATGGACCATATTGCTGTGAATTATACTTAGGTGTACTCATATCAGCCTCCCCTACAAGCTTATGAACTTCTTGAAGGCAGGGGCTACATTTTAAATGTCTTTACAACCTCCATGCCAGCCATGGGGATCAACAAATACGACTTCCTCAGTAACTACTTGGTCTACTTGACTACTTCTGACCCCTAACATAACATAGCCACTGTTTCTAGAAGAAGGTTTACATAAAATAATTGTTTTTCGCCTCTGTATAAGAAAATGAAACTCTAGTCAAATAGGATCAGAAGCTCTTTCTCAGACACATACTATTGGTTTTAATCTTGAGTAAAACGAAATAGCAGCCTAGGGCTTCCTTCTAAACTCATTCAAAAGTATTTACACAAATTGAGGTTTTAAAAAATGGTGAAAGCTTGGATGCATAGAGGATTTAAGAGCTAGGTCAAAAAGCCCAGATTTGAGTTGGTGTAAAAAATGGCAGGGGAAACCCTCTGTCATGTGACAAACTGAACTGACAACCAACTCCACAACAGAAGAGTGTTAAACCAGGCTGTGTGGTTTCAGAAAAAGCACAGCTGTGTGTAGTCCAGAGGAAGGCCACCATGCTGCCACAGTTCCTCTAACCTTGTTCCACTTTCAAGTGGATGGCAGGATAAATTGCATAAAAATGTACTATAAAAAGCCCTGACTCAGTCCTTTCTCGGGTCTGCAGAATGAAGAGGGTCAGCTTACTTAAGTGATTGGCTTCCTGTTTTTCTTAATTATACAAAATGAGGACAATGCAAAACACAGCTGGTAGAGACTCAGATGTTACTCAAAGCCTGAAACACATAATGACTTTGCGGTGAAAAACAGAAAATACGTGCTGGCGAGGGGAGAGCAGCCGTGACACATTTCCAGGGGCGTGCTCACTACAGCCAAAAAGATTTCACCTCAGAAAATAAGGCAAGGTGAATGTCTTGCTGCAGGGTATAAATGGTCACCACTCGCTTAGAAACATGCATGTTATGGAACAAAATAGAGAGGGAGACTGGGACAAAGGCATGATAGAGAGTATTGAATAATTTGAATGATGATAATGATGATACCTAGGGGGCAACACAGGGTTTCTTTGGTATAAATGAAAACTCAAACCACCGTAGGCAGTGAGACGAGAATCTGCAAAGTATACAAAGGGATAACTAGTCAGTGGTCAAGCATGGTGTACAAGGAGGTCTCCTGGGGAAGAGAGGCTATATTACTTAACCAGGACTTGGAACACATATTAGGTCCTATGTGACATTAAAGGAGTTAGTCATATATTTGATGACTCTTTGGTGGATCCCTACCCATCTTTCAAGGCCGAGTTCATGTAGTACCTCCTTTGGAATGCCTTTCTCCAACAATCAGGTGGAAATAACACGTCTTCATTGCACTTCCTCAGTGTTGTGTAGCACTAACAAGACTATCAACATTAATGGTGTGTATATCTGCCTACCTGCTATAGCATGAACTCCTTTAGATACTGTAACTTGATCTTTTTTTTTTCTTTATTGATTTTAGAGAGAGAAGAAGGGAGAGGGAGAGAGAGACAGCAGCATCGATGAGAGAGAGCATCGACTGGCCGCCTCCTGCATGCCCCCCACTGGGGACCTGGCCCACAACCTGGGCATGTGTCCTGACTGGGAATCAAACTGGTGACTTCCTGGTGCATGGGTTGACACTCTGCCACACCAGCTGGACAGTAACTTGATCATTTTTATACTTCCCCCAGCAATTAGCATCATGCAAGCCCTTAAGAAGAGCTCAATATGTGTTAGTTGAATGAATTAATCAAATTGAACAAACATATGGATGAATAAAATATATGTCTTTAGGTGTTCAACCTTGTTGCTAGAGTGTGCAAATAATTTCAGTTCAACACATCTTTATTTTATCCGGCACTTACTATGTGTCAGGTGCTCTGTTTGATACTATTAGAAGAAAGCATAGCTCCTATGTCTGAAAGTTAGAATTAAATATTGTTGTGGGACCAGCCCTGAGTTCTGGTCTTACATAGCCATCAATGGCCACCCATTGCAATATTTAGTATAAAATGTATTAGTCTGATCTTGGCCAGAGGTATCTCTGATATCTGTTTTTTTCTCTTCTACTGCATTAACAAGACCTCAATCAACATTTGAATCTAAAGAGGTACCAAGAAATATCTTCTGAGAGTTCAGACAATCCTAGGAAAAAAAAAATAAGCTTCAAAAGATTTCTAATAGAACACTGTTCAGAAGTCCAGTTCAGTGTAGAATAAGGTTTTCTGAGAAAAAAAAAAGGCCATATTGCTTAATAGGGATTTAAAACAAGTCTTGAGTGTTGCATACTGTTTTTATAAAAAGGCTGCTTATATATAAGGGATGACTCCTATGAATTCCTTCTTATCTCTCATAACTGCTACAGAATAAGACTCATTACTCATTATAGTCATCCCTCAGTATCCACTGGGGATTGGTTCCAGGACCCCTGCATATAGCAAAATCTGCAGATGCTCAAATCCCTTATATAAAATGGCATAGTATTTACATATGACCTATGCACATCCTCCCATATACTTTAAGTCACCTCTAGATTACTTATAATATCTAATGCAATATAAACTTACATAAATAGTTGTTATCCTGTATAATTTAGTGACCAACTTTCTGGAATATATTTTCTGAATATTTCTGATCCAGGGTTGGTTGAATTCATGGAAGCAAAACCCTCAGACACAGAGAAATATCTGTACTATTACAGAATAAGGTTATGCTTCACAGCCTCCCTTGCAGCTATAGGTGACCAATGGAATGTGAGCAGAAGTACTTTGTGGCAGTTTCTGGGAACATTCCTTAAAATATGATGTTTATGCACTTTGTCCCAATTGCTTTTTATCCTGTCATTTTGACTTAAGATTGAGGTTATCTCTGGTGGATGAGCAAGAGAGGAAGACTGGGTCACTGGAACTGTGAAGCAGCCTAGCCCTAGACCGAATACCTAGACTTTGCTGTGAGAGAGAAATAAACTTCCACGGTAGTAAAGCTACTGCTATTTTGGTTTCAGGTGAATCTGTAGCAGTAACTTATCCTAACTAAACATTTGTGTCCTCAACTTAGTTATGGATGAGGTAAGGGTGGCGGTTAGAAGGGTGGAGGTATGAAAGGATGGATCTTCAAATAATGACTGAAAAACTCATTAGGGACTTTTTAATCTATATTTGTAGAAAAAGGATGAATTCTATGTCATGGCATGTAAGTCTTTTAGAATTAGCTACTACCTAATTTTCCAGTCTGCAAATATTGTGAATTACTGATAACCCCCTACCCTAGTCACCTTGCAGTTTCATGCTTCCTTGACATTGATGATGATGCGCTCTGCTCCCTTCTTTATCTGTTTACTCTTACTTACTCAAGGTTGAGCTCAGGTTTAATCTCCTACAGGAAGGCTTCCTTGACTCCCTTCCCATGGTTAGGTACATCACCTGTGCTCACCTATAGCACCCAGTGCATAATTTTGACTTAGATCTGATCTCACTTCATTGCAAAAATTTGTTCTTGTGTCATCTATCTTTCCTCTCTAAATTTTCAAGATTCTTGAAAGACAGAGTAGCACTGACTTTATCAGTCATTTTGTCAGTGTCTAGCACATAGTAGGCATCACATAGTAGGGCTGCCTGGCTCATAGGAGTACCACATAGATACCTCATTTAGGCATCACATCCCATCATTGGTTTTGCTTCCATTATACAAAACACCTAAAATCTACCCTGGTCAATTTCCAGAGTTTGGATCTTCCCTGAATCCTGTGACAGACAGTTCCTTGATTTCCATCACTCTTGTCTCTGAGGACATTTTTCTTTCTCCTTTTCCTTCCCTCTTATCACCTTAGTTCAGAAAATATATTTTGGGTGCCCACTTGCCCATATACTGGACTAGAAATATGTCTTAGAATTAATTTGTTAAAAAAAAATTCCTCTGCATTTTATTCTACTCTTTTCTGCCAATTTCTTCATAGAGCAAAGTTATCCTCATGACTCAAAGCTTGAGGACTATAAAAGGGGGTTGGAGGAAAATCTGTCTTTTGACATTTAAAAGATATGTGGTAAAATTAGAGAACAGTTAGCACTTCTATTTAATAGTGAGAAGAGGCCACACACTTATGAAAATTCAAAACGACCCCGCTCTGTGTTCTCACCAGCCAAACAGGCCTACACGATAAAGGGGAGTACATGGGAAAAAAAAGAGGAACTCTTTTTTGTCATAAATGCAAGGTTTGGGCTGATAGGTGAGCTGTTTATTACTCTGGATAGTTTTCTTTCTCCTTCTTTTTCCTCTTCTTCTTCCTTCTCCTCCTTCTCCTCTTGCATTGAGAAGAAACCTAAGACTATGTTACACCCATTGACATCACAGAGAAGAATACTAACAGAACCCTTCAATGAACTTCTTTGAAGAGGTCAGTCTTGGTCTCTACCATGTCCTCCTCTTCATGGCTCAGCATGGCACCCTCCCTTCTTCCTGTTCACCAAATGTCAAATGCCCACATGCGTGCCCTTCTTTTTGTACATTCTCAATGCCCTTTTCCCACTCATGAACCAACAGCACACTTTTCTCCCACACAGCTCAGGAGACGTGACATGTAGATGCAAATAGCCTCAGAGCTCTGGTAGTACAGATCCAGAAGGATTGAGTGAGTGGTGGGAGTGTGGGGTGGAAGGAAGGCTTGGGTTTCCAAACATGTTCATCACTTCAGTGAACAGATGGAAAACAAGCATAGAAGGTATGGTAAACCGCAAGTGACTAAATGAACATGTGGACATCTGGGGTTTAATAATGACTACTTTTATTCTTGCACACTCATTATGTAGCAGGCATCGCTCTGGGTACCTCCTCTGCTTTGTCTCAGTTTGTACTTACAATTTTTTTAGGGTAAACAGTTCTATCCTCATTTTACACAGAGAAAACTAAAGCTCTGAAAGATTAAGTGGAGTCTAGATTTAAATCCCCATCACTTTGAATCTGACATTATAGTAGCAAAACCAGCCACAAGTGTTTGTAGTGTGTTCTATTAAGAGGTGGAGTCTACTATCACCAACCTGAAAATGGGGTGGCTCATGACTTGCTTTGGGCAATGGAATGCAGCAAAAGGGATGTGGCCATTTGAGATTAGACCTCAAGAGGCCTCGTTTCTTCTCTTCTTGGGACACCTGCCACCAGAACCAAGGGAGCAACCTGAGAGAGTCTCCTGGAAAGTATGAGACTATGTAGAGTAGAGATGATCCACAGCTGCCCAGCTGAGATTGGCCAAGCCTGGCCTCAATCAGCAGAACCTACTCAGCTGAACCCAGCCCAAATTGTTGGTGTTTAGAATTTGGGAGAGACAATTCACCATGAGCCCTGAGAGTTCCTGCATGTTCTTGCTGGGTATACAAAAAGGGCAAGACCCTGATCACTCTCCACCTGGGCCATTTCTCAGAGTGGTATTTGCAGTGAGCAACCTTGAGGGATGAGGTAATGCTTTCCTTTAGGGAGAAAAATAAAAGCAGACTTTCTATAAAAAAGGTACCCAATATCAGTGTTCCATGGTTGTCATGCAAAACTACTGGGTGTGCAGCATCCAATCTGGACCCCTCTCTTTTGTCCCCATAGTACTTGGGAACCAAAAGAGACCAGCACCAACACAGTGACTGATGTTCATGCGGCTTTCTATGCCATAAGTAATGAAGCCCTTTGTCTCTGACCCAGGAGTTCCATGTCTTCTGCCATCATTTAAGGAACAGTACAGGCAAGCTGATTAGCCTGCAAGTTGAACAAGATCTCAGACTGACACATGCTTGTAAGCAAAATAAATGGTGGCTGTTTTAAGTCACTACCTTTTCACAGGGCAGAGATAGCTAACTGGTTAAAAAAAAAACAAAACACCTGCAGCCTGCCCCCTTTGCCAGTGTTGCCCAACATGGGGATCCACCAGTGAGCTCAGATAATTTTAGGAGTAAAATTAAAATTTTTCTTTTAATTTTAACTATTTTAAAAATGTTAACTATTTTTACAGTTACCTATGAAGTAGCAAATTATGCCAGTTTCCATTTTTATACTTATATAACATTAGAAATGATGTAAAGAAAAGCGTTAACAATAATGCAAGATGGCACTTGAATATGAAAAAGACTATGATGACAGAACATAAATAACTGATTTTCAGGAATCATTATACAAATTCATACTGCCTCTTAGTGAAAGAAATAGGATCCCCCAAATGGATGCACCACAAATGTTAAGCTGGGCTGGTACATCATGAATGATGTTACACTTCAAATACTACTGAGGAGAAAAGCTACTCTACCTTGAACCATGTACATGTAAGAAAGTCTTTTTCTCAAATATAGCCATTCAGGGAAAGAACCAAATGCCACAAGCACCTAGATTGGAACTACACACATTCTTCTGGAACAGGAGAAGAATCTTGAACGTAAAAGCAAATGTTCAGTTTCTATTCCATCAATGGACAATCAAAATCTACAAGGAGAAAATGCTGCCTATGGGTGCTATTATGGCACTGCCCATTTCTCCTAGCATTTCTCCAGAGTGAAAATGTTAACTAGCGGTAATGCTTCATCTTCACACTCTAGGCTGGCGAGCTCTGAGTCACTGTCTAAGCTCCTTATGAACAACTGAGAAGAACTATGAAGACTTCTCAAAGGCAGCTGTGACGAGAGAATCACAGACTGAGTGTAAAAAGGACTTAATCACCTATTCAACAACTCCTTTATTTTACAGAAAAGGAGGCGAGGACCAGGAAGGGGTGTAGCTTTTTCAGAGTCACACGGCAAGTCAGTGGTGAGGAAACACCCCAGATCTCGTCTCTCCGCGCAGTTTCTTCATGACTCAGGGCCCCTTCCCCATCCGTGTGGTTTACTGCGTGAAGAAGAGTAACTTAAAGATGCAAAGAGAATAGGATTTAGGCAAAGGCAGGTATCATTCCAAAAATTGCCTTTCCCCAGTGAAGAGGAGGGAAAAGCTATCTATACTCATATCGCTACAACATTTATATCTTGAAAATAATGTTACAAGGCATTTATTATTCCCTTAAGCTAATGTTTCCCTTATAGTAAAAAAAAAAAAAAAAAAAAGCAAAACACTTGAACTTCTTAAATAGTAATGCCAAATTAACATATTGATGTCAATGTTTGACTGTTTGGGTCTCTTCTTTTTGGAACAGGCTTTACCTAAATATGTCATTGACTCTTGCCACTGTCTGCTCTTCCCCAACCAGCATTCACCCAGTCTGCAGATCACAACATTGTCCAACTACAGCTTGTTAGCATGCCTCTGAGGTTTCTCTTTCCCACGCACTCCATCTCTACAAGACTTCCCTGGCTAGGACCGTCACCAGCTTCCTCCTGGACTACTATTATACGTGGACAATCCTCTGCCCTGCTCTGAGCTGGGCTCCTTTCAAATGCACTTTCTCTCACTGCAACTGAAGTGCTTTGCATTTGAACTAACCAAATCTTGTCACTGGTTTTGTGAACCCCTTTAAGGTCCCATTGCACTCAGGATAAAATCTGAGTTTCTTAGCAGTCTATGAAGCTCTTCTGTGATCTTACTCTCTCCCTATTTCTAGCTTCATCTCCTGTAAGTCTCCATATTATCGACACTGAATTACTTATAGTTAGTTCCTTCCGATACACAGGATTCCTGTGCATGATGCCCTTTCCCTGCTCATAGAGCAACCACATACTCTCTACCCCTCCCCCAACCATTCTTTTCTTAGTTCATCCAGGCTCAGTTCAGATACGCTCCTCCAGGAAGCTTTGTACTACCCCCCCACTCCCAAGCTGAGTTAAGTGGCGTAAGCTCCTCTACAGGACTCTGCCCATGTCCCTTACAGCACTTTTCAAGTTCAATAGGAAGTATCTGTGTTTAAGCACCTTTGTCACACAAGCTACAGGTTTCTTGAGACTTGTGATAATTTATGTTACTCTACATCCTACATAGTGTTTTTTAATTCTGGCAAAATAATAGAATCACCTGGGAAAACTTTAAAAATACCTATGGCCAGATCCTACTGTAGACCAATGAGAATCTCAGGGGTAGAGAAAGACACACTCATTGCCTCAGGACCTTTACACTGGCTGGTCCCTCTGCCAGTTCTCACAGGGCTCATTCTCCCTCCTTCTTCAAGTCTTTTTCTCAGGCGTTACTTTTTCACTGAGGCCTACTCCCATCTCTCTAAACTTGGTAGCACCTTTCTTCTACACTCTCCTCTCCCTTTTTAACAGCACACATCATGCCACCATGTTATACAATTCACTTCTTAATTATGGTTTTGTTTACTGTCTGCCTCCCCAAGTGCAAGAATTATCTATTTTGTTTACTAATGTAGCATCAGTGCTGCAACATAGTAAGTGCCAGGCACTGATGCTACATTATCTATTTTATCTATTACCTACAATATCTATTCTCTCTCTCTCTCATGAATAGATAATGGAATGGATTCTATTTGCCATTTCTAGTTTTGTAGGAAAGAGATTTTTATAGTTATGAAAGTTTGAAGAAGTGGAACTGATTAATTCTGCCTCTAGGAACAGTAAAGTTTTCATGGAAGAGAAGACAAGCTGAGCCTTGAAGGATTTATCAGGCAGAGAAAGAGGGTAACTTATTAAAATAAACAGTATCCCAGTAAGCATCCCACTCAGCTCAGAGTGCAACATATTGTAGTCATTCAAGAAGGTCTTGTTAAAACCAAAAGACAATCCAAGTAGAGGAAACAGCTTGAGCACAAAATTGAGAAAGTGCCTGGACTATCTGGGATGAGTCTAGTGGGCAAGTAATGATTGAAAACACTGAATTGCTAAATTTTGACTAAGTTTGATGATGTGTTTATTATTTAATAATTTCTGCAAATGTGACAAAAAATCTACAAGTATTTCTAGTGTCTCATTCTTATATATATGCTTACACTATCAAAATCTGTTCATGTTGCTTACGATCACTGATATACTTGTTGCCCCCATCTTCCTTGTTATTTTTCACATAAACCTTGCATTATTATTCTACTCACTATGTGTCTTTATGTCTATTTTCTACCAACCCAGATCTCACCTTCAGTAGTATAAATAAGGGCTTCACGATCTTTCTTTCATATTCATCATGGTAGGAATTGGTAATTAAATTCCCCTTAGGCTGTTAGCAATAGCTCTCCTATAAATTCATTCATCCAGATAAATTTTTTTTACTTTAAAACTTACTGTATGGCAGCACTGTATTAAAGACTGGAGACACAGATATGGAATTCAGTCCCTGCTATCAAGTCCAGAGGGTGGGGGGGTGGATAGAAAAATTGCAACGCAGGGAGTAAGTGATAGAGCATAGGTCCCTGGAGTATTTTATGAGCACAGACATACAAATAATCTAATCAAAAGGAGACAAGGGCCAGGGAAAAACTTCTTGGATAACTTTATCTTTGGCTTTTTCTTTTTTTCCCTGAAAATGATGAACATATCAGGCATTTTATGTACATCTAAATTATATTATTAGAGATAAACTCTCATAGAGACAATTATGATACCATTAAATAGATACTGACCTGCTTAAATCACATGGTAAAAGAAAAATATAGTTTTCTGATAAAACCTTCACCAATTCCACTTACATTCAAAATTCAATAGTATATCCTGCTAAAAAGTTTGTTTTCCTACGACAAGTGTCAGAAAAAAGCGACTGGGGTTTTTGTTAAAGGGGTAATAAACATTCCTAACAGTTCCACCATTAAACTTAATCAAAGATCAGTAGTAATGAATCACTTGGAGAAGAGAAGGAAGGAAGGATATTTCAAGAACAGAATACATGTGCAATGGCCCCAAAGCACAAAAAAAGAATGGCAAGTATGGAGATCCTGCGAATATGTGGCTGTGGTATGGCAGGCATGTGGGAAGGGTGGCTAAGAGAATCTGTGGGATAAGGACATGCTGCTAAAGACGCAGGAATAGACCCAAACCATAAAGATCCAGACATGCTGAGCAATTTGGACTCTATAAGCAGCCATAAACCGGGTGTGTAGTAGGTGTGCCTGGGGGGCAGAGAGACCAGTGCAGTGGTCCCTAGAATAATAATTCAGATAAGGGATGAGAAAAGGCAGTGTCAGCCTGCATATAGAATAACAGATGGAGGCATAACGACAGGACTTGGTGGCTGAAGGAATGTGGGGGCTGATGTAGAACGAGGGATCTGGGATGACTCCCAAGTTTCTGGCTGGAGCAGCTGAGTGCCTGGAAGGTGTCCCTCACCACGAGGATGCGTACAAGAGGAGGGGAAAGAAGGTGAACAAGCTTTATGCACGTGAAGTTTGAGGTCCTGTGGTAGCAGGTAAAGATGCCTTATTGGCAGACTTCTGCAACTCAGGGGAAGGGACTGGAATAGAGACATGAATGAACAAATACCAGGAGCTCGTGGATCCTCTGTAATCTATCAATTGCTTATTTCCTTCTGCAGGGGTTTGGAGTAATATGCCACGGGTTTTCCAAAACCACAGACATCTTCTTGGATCGTAAATATACGTAAGATGTTGAGAAAAGTATATGTTAAAACACATATGAATATCTTAAGGTCTGTAGTATAAAATTTGTATGGATTTTTAGGCTAAAACCAGAGTTTCCAAATAAATGACTGGTTCATTGATAGTGCACATAGAATCTGAGCCTCGCACACACACACTGTCTTTGCTCTTTTGCTGGGAACATTTACACAAGACTACACAAAGGCCGTCCACAGGCCCTGTGTGATTTGGGTTCCACTGAGCAGCCCATTCAAGAGGTCAACCTAGAAGAATTTGACACACCTTCTAGCTGTGAGTTTTGTAAAAGGCAGCAAGTTGCTGCTGTGTTCTCACTCAGCTCTGCCTCCTCGTATTTGTAGAGACTGAAAGAATCCCCATTGAAACATTGAAATGTGGAAAGACACAGCAAGCTATTTGGACATTATCGTTTCTTTGGGGTGACTATGGTACTTTGGAGTGAATATAGTACTTGGGTTGCAATTTCATTCTTATTCTACACAAGACAAATCATTCACAGATCTTGAATTCACTTTTAAAGGGACCCGCTAAGAGGTTGGAAGCTTCTTTTGTATTTCACTATTACCTGCTGTCTCCAGAATACATATCACAAAGTGGGAAATAATTCCTTTACCACCAGGTAGCCTCAATGTGAAGAATACTCAGCACTTACTGACCTCAAAGTGATAAGGTTTCTGTCAAAGAAAAGATATTTTTAAATGTGCTAAAACCAGCTAATGAAGGTCTTATGTTTGAGAGAAGCAGGGGGTGGGGACACCTGCTATCTTTACACACAGTGACTCTAGGATGTGTGGTTCCACAGCTGCTCACTGCCTTCCTCGGGGTAGAACTTACTTTATTTCCTTTCACAAATATTTAATGAACAGAAGTAACACTGCAGCAAACAACCATTAGGAGAAGTTTGGGTTCTTTATTCCATAAGAAACCTCCTACTTCTTAGACCCAGGATGTCAATTGTGACATGAATACAAAGCACATTCCACCTTTGGAAGTCTGACAGAGTCGGTTTTTCCCCTGGCATTTGCCTCATCCAGCTAGGCCTTTCTTAGTAAAAGAAAATCTCATCACCGTGCACTATATTTATTTCCTAAATGAGTCATTCTTATCATGAGTATTCCTGCAGTATTAAGCCAATACTTTTTTTCCTAAAGGGAGGAGGAGGAATACTATTTTCTTAAGCTCACTGAGCACCTACTATGGGGCAACTCTGCTAAGTTGTTTCTCTCATCTAGTCTTTAAATCATGATAGATATCACTATTCTATATTTTATAGTGTCTCTCATGCCAAATTTGTCTTTAATTACAAGATATTCTGTCTACTGACTACATTTTTAAAGTAATTTTGCCATCTTTTCAAGTGGAGACAGCATTTTAAAAAGTCAATATTTATTTAGTGCTCATGTTCACAAATAAAGAAACTGGATCTGAGTTGAAGCAATGGGTACCCACTAAGAAAGCTGTAGAACCATGCTTCGAACTCAGATCTGTCTAATGGGAGAGAAAAGGCTGGCAGAGTTAGGTGAGACGAAATACAGCTTTATTTCCAGTCTGAGAAGCTGAAGTTGATTGAACAAACACTCGGAAAACAACTGTTTGAATAAAAAGGCAATGAAGTGAGAATTATATTTTAGGAAGACTCATTAATATCAGGGACTTGGATTGCTGGGATAAAAATTATACTAAGCTTGGAGGGGGCAAAGATAAGATATTTTTTAAAAAGTTGGAAGACTCCGTGTTATCCAAAATAACAATAAATAGAATTAAGGAAGTAATTCTATAATTAGATGGTGGCAATGACTGATGAACCAAGGTTAAATTGTATATAGCTATACTGACATCTATATCTATGTATCTATCAGTGAATCATGTCAGTAACAACCTGAGGGGTGATTTTATCCTCTTCCCACCGCAGGAAAGGAGGTTTCGTAAATTTCGAGACTAGCTGTTCTCCTCTGTAAGGTCAAGATGAAATGAAAGAGCCATGCATGGCAGAAAGAAGGAGTTAGATTGGACACAGGTTTGTTAAGCAGGAGAGTGGTTTTGATCTGGAGTCAGGACAGCATGTTCCTTCCTAGAAACCCTTGTGAGCTGGGACAGGCTCCATGTGTACATGCTGTAGGCAGCTCAGCTAAGGGCCAGCTCTTCCTGATTCTAGTTCATTCCACCTCAAGGAGCTGCCTAATACCAGCGGTCGTCCAGAGTAAAGAATACCAATTTAATGGTCTTGCTTACTTTTGACCCAATGAAAGAAAGAGATAGGAGCTTAAAGCTTCCTTGAAAGGTCTCCTCCAGCCTGATGACTCTGTGGTTTTATGCTTCATTTCCCCATTGAAATTCTCCAAAAAGAGCCATGGTGGCAGCTGCTATCACTGATAATGTAACAGCCCCAGCTAGGATTATATTGTTCTCAAGTGTATCTGAAAGACGCATGGCCGATCTGCTCCACATGGCAGGGGATGAATAAGCATTTGCTTCTAATTCCACCTACTACTGCTCCCTCTTTCTGTTGCTTTTAAAAGCATCCGCTATCACAGATGCAGAGGATATGTCACTATGAACAACTGCTTTGTTGGGAAGAGCTGCATTTCATTTCTGTCATCTGTTCAAAGTAAAACTCAAGTCTGCTTCCAGGCAACACCAGTACAGTGAACGGAAAAGTCCTTACAGGTTCATCTTTAAGGGTTAAGTCTTACAATTTCTACCTTAACATACCCTAAGTTTATGTAACTTAAATATTTTTGACTATGTTATGTTTGATGTAAGCAAAAGAACATATGTATTGTAAAGGGAAGTTTTGAAGCATTATAATAAAATAAACACCAATTTAAAAACTAGAATGTGATAGAGTTTTATATGCTCTTGGCTATAGATTCTGTATTTCTGTATTCCTTACACACTAACAACTCTCCCCAAATTTTTAGCACTCGCTTTATCATTTTATGGTTTTAACACTTATATATAAATCCCCAAAACATATTGTTCAGATTTGCTTGTTTTTAAGCTTCCAACTAAATACAGTTTTCTTTGACTTGGTATTTCCACTCAATGTTGTTTCAAAGATGCATCTCTGTTCATTCACTTGTATTGCTATATATTATTCCATTGTGTGAATATGCCGTAAATTATATTTGCATCCTCTTGTTGGCATACATTTGTGATTTTCCAAGTTTTGTTTTGTGTTTTTCTCTTTAGGAACAAAGTTGCTATCATCAATTAATGTTTACAAGAGTTTCTCTCAGGTCTATAAGTAGGAATGGAAGTCCAAAGTCCTATTTTCAGCTGTGTAGAATAATGTCAGTTTTTTTCCCCAAATTGTTGTATCCACCAGTAATATATAAGAAACAACCTCAATAGCATTTGTAGTGTTAGGCTTCCTAAATTTTTGCTCATATAATTGTGTATAAAATGGAATTGAGCTTAATTTAGATTCCTTTATTATTTATGAGGTTTGGTATTTTCTTGTATGTTTATTCATTTTTTGTTTACCTTCCTTTTTGAAATGTCTGAGAATGTCTCTTGATCATTTTTTTCTATTGTATTGGTTGTTTTTACTTTTATCAACTTGTAAGTGTTCTTTCTATATTCTCAATAAAATTGTTTGTTGACTATTTGTGTTGCAAATACTCTTTCCCACTTTGGGATTTGGTTTTTCCTTTTCTTTGTGGTATTTTGGATAAACAGAATTTTAAAAATATAATTGAGTGCATCAACCTTTTCATTTATGAGTTTGTGTTTTGTTTAAGAAACACTTCCTACAGGGTCATAATTATATTCTTATATTTTCTTCTAAAATATTCAAAACTTTGCCTTTTTCTTTTTAAAACTTTTTTGTTTATTGATTTTAGAGAGAGAGAAAGGAAGAGGGAGAGAGAGATATAGAAACATCAATGAGCGAGAACATCGATTGGCCGCCTTCAGCATGTCCCCTGCTGAGGATTTGGCTCACAACCTGGGCATGTGCCCTGACCAGGAATTGAACCAGAGACCTCTTGGTGCATGGGTTGATGCTCAACCACTGAGCCACACCAGCCAGGCATAAACTTTGTCTTTTTCATTTATGTATTAAAATTTTTTTTATCTTTGTTGAGGGTATTACTAAACTTTTGTTAATTTTACATCTGATGTGAGGTAAGGATCAATTGAATTTTTCCATATTATACACAGTTGTCCCTGTTTATTAATTTTTCTTCCTTTCTTCACTATTTTTGATTAGTCTTCCTTTCTTCAATGTCCTGCATTACATTTCTATTAATATCTTATATCAAGTTTCCATGTAGTTAACAAACACTTCCACCATGTGCCAGGTAGTGTCTTAAGTGTTTTATAAATAATTAACTAGTTAAATCTCCATAATAACTTCATGAAGTAGGTAATATTTTCATTCCTTTTTTAATGATAAGAAAATGGAGGCATAGTTAATAACTATGGGTCTGGAACTGGTATCTTTATTTTTTGTTTCAAGGTCCTCTGCTTACTTAATTAGTCAATATGCTTACCAATTGTAAAACCACGCTCTCTTCATTAGAATTGGTTAACATTTCAGGAGTATCTTGGCTGTTCCTAAGCCTTTAATCTTGTATACATTTGATATCAGATCATCAAGCTTGTCAAAAAAAAATTGGGGGGGATTTTATACAAATTGCAGAAAGAATGACATCTTTATTACATCTTTATATCCATGGCATGCGCTACATTTAAGTTTTGTTTAATAAAAGTTATACACTTTTTCTGTAAAGGTTTTGCATATACATAGTTTGATTAAATCCTAAGTACCTAATATATGGTTTTATTTGTATTTTACTTAGAGGTGATCTACCATACTACTAGAAATAGTATTTTTAATCTCTTGACATAATTCAGAGGTATCTTATGATCTCTCATTATGTTGATGGGTTTATTCATTTCTCTCTATATATTGTTTTGCTTCTTATATGTTAAGGATATTTATTAAGTGTACACAGTTTAGAATATTTTTTCATAAACGAATCATTTTATCATCATATAATGATCTTCTCTACCTCGCACAGTCCATTTCACTTTAAAGTCAATTTTGTCACCCTGGCCAGTTTGGCTTAGCAGTTAGAGCTTCAGCCCGAAGACTAAAGAGTCACAGGTTTGATTCTGGTCAAGGGCACATACCTCAGTTGTGGTTCGATCCCTGGCCCTGGTAGGGTCGTGTGGAAGGCAACCAATCGATGAGTCTCTCTCGTGTCTATGTCTCTCTCTCTCTCTCCCTCACTCCTTTCCACTCTAACTGAAAAAGCAATGGAAAAATATCCTCAGGTGAGGATTAAAAATAAATAAATAAACAAAAATAAAGTCAATTTTGTCTGATATTTGTAAACTACCCCGGTTTTCTTTACTAAGCATTTGCATAGTATATATTTTTCCTTGGTTTACTTTCAAACTTTTTATGTACTTATATTTTAATATGTCTTTTATCAAATAGAATATTAGGTGGATTTCTATTATTCAAATGCTATTTTTTCTCTTTAATTGGCAAATTTTATTTACATACATTTATGTGATTACTGTTATATTTGAAATTGTTTTTCTATATTATTTTGTCATTCTGTCATGCTGTTTTTGCTTTGTATCCTTTATTAACTTTTTTGATTATGACTTATTTTTCTTTACATTATATCACTCTACAAGTTTGACATTCATACTCTGTTTCTAACCTTTTAATGATTACATATTTAAAATTTCCATAGATCCATTACTTAAAATGTAAAGTTTATTAGTATCTTGACCAACCACTCCTACCCCACCACACACACTGGTGCACACATACATACAAACAAAACAAATAATCGAAATCTAATTATTCCCAGGTTAATATAAGAATCTCACATTTGGCTTTCCACCTTCATGGGGTTTCAGGAATTACCAGTACAATCAGAAAAACAAATTACTATTTTGTAAAGACATTTGAATCATTTTCACAGGGTAACTTTGACCTCCTAGTAACTTGTTCCCTGCCCCCAGCTCTAGTTCAAAACACTGGTATTCTACTACAAGGCTGGAAAAAGCTACCCAGGTGATAGACTTTTGTCCATTCAACTTGAGAGAAAAAAATGCTTTTAGCTACTGGGACTGGAACAGCAGAAGGAAGCTGAGTTACAGGGTAAGATAATCCTGAGTTTATTTTCTTTGGCTTGGGTGTTCTGGCTTTAACTGAGAAAGAAGCTGGGTCTTTCTGTCATTTACTATGTTTATTTCTCTACCTTGTAGATATTTTATGAGCAAACCTCTGATGAAAATAAGTTTCCCAATACTTCTTTTATTCCATCATTACATCCTGATACCATACTCCCTGAGCCAACATTTATATGAGCACATCACCTCCTGCCGAAGTCAATTTATATAAGATATTTAACAACATATAAATCATGGGGTGAAAAATGGCCCCAAAGTGGGTAAATTTTATTAAATTTACTATTTATTTATTATTCACTTACTATGAAAACAGTAAGTCAAGGCTCATGGCATGCATAGTCTACTATATAGATATTTTCCTCTCACGACACTTATGTTTCTCTTATAAATGATCATTTCACAAACAAAATAATATATTTATTCTAGGCAGGGGTTTTAACAGATGTCCTTTTCTGGTCTTTAAAAATGCAGTTCTGGCCTTTAAATGCCCCCAGTGCACCTGATAGCTGACTTGCTCCAAGCTCCAAACTTCCATGAGTGGGCAGGTTCATTCCTGGGTCAGGTTCACTCCTGCAGTGTTTGGCAGAATACTCTTAGGATTTCGCTTCTACTCCTATGAGTCTAAGGCACTCCATGAAAACCTGGTCTGTTAAGTCACCCAATCTTTGCTTCTTAGCTGTATTCTAACTGGTAGAAAAATCAATTACCCTTTGAGTAAGGAAATTGGAGTTGTTTTCCTCTGGAGCACCACCACTTCATACCTTCCTCACAGCCTACCTGAACCATGGCAATCATTTCATAACTGGGCTTGGCTTCCACTTACTCCCTTATTCTGTATTCCAGGCTCACCAAACCCATTGCCATTCCCTGCATGTCTCACAATTCCACTTCTCTGTTCAACGAACATTTATGGAGTGCTTACTAGGTGCCAAACACTGGGGATACAGAGGATACAAAGATGTAATTTCACCCCTACTTCATGCTGTCTCCCCTACCTAGAATAACTCTCTAGCAACGCCTAAAAATCCTCTAAAATGCACCCAATGTCACTTTCTTTTAGTAGCCTTTCCCAACCACCTCATTTTCAGAATGAGTCACTCTTCCGTACTCCTAGTATTTCCATGATGGTGGCAAGATAATTAGAATATTATGTTTCCGCTACTACTTTTTATTTTTCTCTAATTCTGAACATGCTTTACTCTTTGCCTCTGGAGTCTGACAAGGCTGATGACAGAATCACCCGAGTCTAAAGGCTCTGTTGTCCTGTGAAAGAATTATTCTAGGCATTCTGGCTTGGGAGAAAAAGTGAAGAGGTTATGGGTTACAGATGGAAGGTAGAGAAGAGGGAGTACCTTTGAAATACTGGGTAATGGGTAGGGGAAATTGCAGGGATTTAAGAAGGAAATAGAGATCTGTGGGTCTGGAGAAAGGGAAACCTACAGAAGTATTTGTGAGGTGACTGTAGACAAGCCACATGTTGGACAGTGAGATCCCCAGCTTCCCCACTGATTCCCAGGCCCCACATGTACCAGGGAAGCAGGAAGGCAGGTGACCTGAGCATACCGTAGAGGTTCAAGCAATGCACTTACGGCTCCATGGAAACCAGAGTAGTGTTGACCAGTCACCCAGAGGCTCAGTCCTAGGAAAAGTCAATCCTGTGAATGTTCTCAAAAATTCTGCATAAGACTGAAAGTGGAGAAGAATAACTTCTCCTAGAAGAGCTAGAAGTCAAGAATTCTTCTACATAGAACTGAGTGCTAATAGTAAGAAAGGAAGGTAAAGAATTAAATGCACACCTGATTTTGTATATTGAGATTCTTACCAATTACACATTTTTTCATTATAACATACATCAATTTGTTCTATAATTATCTATTTACTGCCCACCCCCCTAAATTCTGAACTGTTTAAGGACAGGGATCATAGCTTCATTGTCTCTGTCACCCCAGGTCATGGCACAAGGCTTTGCATACCACAAGGGTTCAATCATGCTTATCAAACAACCCTCAAAATGAGCAAATGTATGTGGAAATAAACAGTAAAGATGGGATTTACTTTAAAATCACATCTCTTACAATACATTTCACTTGCTGTATTTCTCATACATATATTAGCCAAATATCACACTGTTTTCTAACTGTAGCACATGAATTTTTTTCACATATCTTTCATATGTATTCAGCGTCAACATTTTTACAAGCATAGGCCTGCAGTTTGGAAATGTTCACCTCTAAACATTATCTGAGAAAGTGGGAAAGAAGTTGATATGGCAACTTGTGAACGCAGTCCCTCTTCTGCACGCTGGAAGGGCAATGGTGAGCGTGTGGGTTTGCACTTGCACTTGCTGTCACACAGAACAATCGCTGCAGAGCAAACAGTAATCAGTGTGTAATGAACAGTGGCCAATTGGGATCCGCTTCTGAATTACCGTCAAAATGTGGTGACGGCAGAAGATTTGCCATCATTATTGCTGCCCAGCAAGCCCCAAGAGATGCCATTCTTCTCGAAAACCGTAAGATGCTCAGCACATTTCTTTCTCCCTTCTCAAGCTGTCATTTATGCTCGGTAACTTTTTTCTCCCAATTAGATAAGCTCTGAGGTTAGGAGATGAATCTTGAACTTTTCAACATTTCCGACAGCACAGGCCTCCGTGCTTTAGAATAGATTAAGCAAGCACTCAGTAAACACATACTGATGAACAATCTGACAGTATCCAGAACAACAAAATTTTAAATAATGTCTTGTAAATATTTGTTTTCTATTTTCTGGGAATGGGAGGTGATGGCATGTAGGGAAAAACAGAAATGAAGAACTAATTCCAAACTCTATGATGTAAGCCAGTGGCAAAGTACTGCACTTTAACAAATGAAGGCATTCGTTACCTTTACATGGCTGTTGCATTCCTTCAATGTATGCTGCCTCTCTATCCAACCCATCCTGACAACTGTTCAGCTGTGAATAATGCCGAAGTCCCTCTCTAATAGAGCACACAATCAATCTTTTGTGGAGAGGATATACATTGATTAACCAAATAATCTCAGAGATTTAAACCTATGATGGGTGATCTGAACACAGAGATAATTAGGGCACGGGCCTGCTCCTGACAGGTACAAAATAGGAAGTAATTGATGTAACAAATCAAAGACACAAATTGGATCATGCCACCCTGATTCAAACGCTGGAACATTTCCTCATTTCTCTCACAATGAAGTCCACCATTTATTAGTGTCATACAAAACTCTCCAGGATGGAGGCCCCATCTACATTCCTAATGTTATCATCCATCCCCACCACCATCTTATCAGCAGCTCTGAGGTATTGCTGCAATTACCCTAACAATACTCCATGCTTTTGTCATGATAACCACCCCCACACAGGTAAAATGACCTTGCCCAAATAGCACTCTAGCCTGCCTAACAAATGCCTCCCTCAAAGAGAAATTTCTTCCCAAAACCTTTTTTACCTGTCTCAACTCCCTTGGTAGAACTATGATTTTGTGTTCCCCTTATCCTCTAAGATCTTTAATGTCAGCACTGCTACATTTTGTATCTGCATCACATGTATATTTGTCTTTCTCTATTATACCATACTATTCATTAAGAAAAAGATCAAGCCTTATTTCCTTTCTATCCTCAGTACTTAGTACTTAGAATGAACTAACAGCTTGAGTCAATGGGCAATGGCTCTCACCCTTGGCTGCACTTAGAATTACCTGGGAGGGGTTTGTAAATTCCCATTCCCAAACTGCATCCAATATCTATTAAATCAGAGTCTCTGGGGAGTGGGGCTCAGACAGCAATAATTTTAAATCTCACTAGAAGATTGCAAAATGTAGTCAAGATTGAAACCCACTGACTTAACAGTTCAGTGAGTTACGGTAACCTTTCTGAGTATGGTTTAAGGTATGTGATGTAGGCATAAGCCAGAATTCACTGGGTTAAAGTTTAAGCAGGGAGAAAGTGGAAGGAAACAAGTGTAGACCAGTAGAAGGCTAGTCTCTTAAGATTGTCCCTATAGCCAATTAAGATATGAAACACCCCCTTTGGTGGCATTAGCATATTAAAGACTGAGCAATCACACAACAAAGAACCCTATTCAATGTTTATTTAATTTAATGTTTTCTAAATTTATTTGACTTGAAAACACTATTTTTTTCCCATCTAACACCTATTAACGGTCCAGACAGATGACAATACAGATTTTTTTTCTTTTTTCAAGAATTAGGTGATAATGGGACTGCAAGTACCAATGTAACTTGGAGGGAGGAAGGAGGAGTTGAGCAAATATTTTTATATTTTTAGAATAGGGAAGACAGTCATAAGAAAGAAGGAAGAAGACACCAGAGAGGGAGAAACTGAAGGTGCCAAAACATTTATGTAGCATCTTCCATATGCCTGGACTCTACTACAGGGACACACAAAAGAGGTAACTACTCCATTTGGGGTACCAGCAAAGACTTCACCCAAGAAGTGACGTTTGAAATAGTTTTCTAAAGACCAGTGGAGAGGTTCTCAGAAAGAAAAGAGAAGATGACAGACATAAGAAATCATGGGAAAAGAGCATGAAAGAGCAAGGTAGGAGTACAAAAGAAATTGTGGCTAGAATTTGGGTGGGCTGATGGGACAGGAGGCTGGAAAATTAGACGGAACCATGTATATGAGATTTGACATGCACGGCAACGTTTGTGGAGTTTATGAGGTATAAAACGGGATGACGTGCTATATTTGTCTTACAGAAAAATCACTTGACAGCAGTGTGAGTGATAGACTGGAAGTGGAGAGATCTGCCACAGATAGACCAGTTTGGCAGTTTGGAAACTACTGCAATTATGGGACCGTTGCATGTTTCCATGGATACAACTAGGCATAGCGAATTATTCAGTAACACAGCATGGAACAGCATGTGATCTTTAATGGTTTAAAGCAAACATCCTACCTCAGGACTCTTGGGCATGTTACTAAAATATAAACTCAACATTTAAATCAACTGCTGCAATGATAGCTCTTTGGAATCATGGAAATGGCCCTTCATGCAAAAAGTAGATCACAAAATGTAGGTCGTTCAAAAAACTCACAGCAGCACATTGGAAAATTGCAATTTAAAGTGATATTCATGTCAGATTTATTTCTTGGGGCTTATACTTTTCTAGAAAGTATAGCTATGACAGAAAAATTCTATTTCTGGGCTTTTATTTTGAGATGTCCTCAATTGTATCGTAACAAATGGCTTGGCCATTGTCAGAGCTACCTCAGGAAGAGGTAAAGCCCTTTGTAGAAAGGGAACTTGTTCTCTGCTTATTTGAATGAAACAAACAGGCAAGCAGCTGAGCCTGGTCATGCCTAGTGTAGTGGAAGAGCTACCCAGGCACCAGCTGTTTTCCGAATACACACAGACCAACTCTGCAAAGAAGAAACATTGTTTGGTTCTCAGCTCAAGGTAGTAATGACTCCACAGGTTATTCCTGTTACAATCCTTCCTGAACTGATATCAAGCTTTATTCAGATTTTCTGATGAAAGATTAATATGGTTTCTTTAACCATAAATAAAAGCACAGAAGAAGAAATGATACAAACACTCCAGATGCTTTCTTTTTAAAAAAAATTTTTTTTCCTTTATTGATTTTAGAGAGAGAGGAAGTGAGAGGGAGAGAGAGATAGAAACATCAATGAGAGAGAACATCTATTGGCCGCCTCTTGCATGCTCCCCAAGGGGGATCGGGCCCACAGCCTGGGCATGTGTCCTGACCGGGAATCAAACCGGCGACCTCTTGGTGCATGGGTTGATGCTCAACCACTGAGGCACACCAGCCGGACTCCAGATGTTTGCTTGGTCTTTAAGTCATATATTAGAGACTGGTTTTGAAGTAGGGAAGTATAACCACTCCCTGGTCTTCCTTTTATAAAGCTTACTTTTAAATAAATAATTAAAGTTTTTGAATAACCAGATACTACAGTGCAGAGAAATCAAGAAAAAACTAACAATAATATGGTATATTAAGGGTGTTAAATAAATATTAATATAAGAAAAAACCCCAGCTACTATCTGATGAATTTAAATGACATATGATAAAGAAACTCTATTTAATGTTTTATTGTTCCTACATAAACACCTAGCATTGTCTAATTTTAGGGTAAAAACATTTATTAGGCAAAGTATAAATGTCTCATCAACTGGAAGAATAAGTAGCCTTACTCTGCTGTAGTTCCTAAAGAAAAAATAGAATTTGGGTAGCAAATATCAGCTCAACATAAGGAAGGTATTTCTAACAATTAGCACTACTGCTAGATGGAATGTGCAGCATATGAGAAGGAATGGGCTGTCCTTCATTGGTGGAGCTCTGGCAGAAGCTAAGGGACCAGTGTGTGTTTGCCTCAGAAAGCATTATGTATGAACCAGATGACCTCTGAGTTCCTTTTTGACTTTGAGATGATATATTTTCAAGGATAATTGAACTGAGGAACTGAACCCAACTTGATTACAAGAAATCTATCACTTTCCTAATCATTCATTTAAAATACTATTCTCAGAAGACTTATTATGTACCAGGTTCCATGCAAGATGATGATAGTGACAGACTGCATCTCTTGTGCTTATGAAGCTTAGAGTCTAACAGGGAAGACAGACACATAGCATTAATTATAAGGAAGGATGCTGATGGAAATACTTGTACAGTAACCCCCAACCCTTATCCATGGGGGATATGCTTCAAGACTCCCAATGGATTCCTAAAACCATGGACTGTATCAAACTCTATATATACAACTGTGTTTTTTCCTATACTTCCACTTTACAGCTTCTCTTTGGCATATCCAAATTGCCAGCATCACTACTCTTGCTCTTTGGAGCCATTATTAAGTAAAATAAGAGTTACTTCAACATGAGCACTGTGATACCAAGACAGTCAAGCTGATAACTGAGAAGACTACTAAATGACTAATGATAGGCAGGTACACAGCATGGATATGATGGACAAAGGGATAATTCATACCCTGGGCAAACGAAGTGGGACAGTGCATGATTTCACCACCCTACTCAGAATGGCACACAATTTAAAATGTAAATTATTAATTCTGGAATTTTCCATTTAATATTTTCAGAATGTTGTTGACCACAGGTTGCTAAAACTGTATAAAGCAAAATGATGGATAACGAGGATCACTGTATTTCTCTTTCTTATAACCCCTATTATTATTAGACAAGCATTTTTCCCCCCTGAAAAATTGATACTGTTTTCAAAGAATTTCATTTCTTCCCAACCAGTTTCTAAAAATGTTGGAGTCCAAAAATTATATCAAAATGTCTTTCTTTTTAATGAGAACAGTGATGTTCGTAGTGGTGGCAGTTATGCTGAAGAAGGGTGATGAAAGAAGGGTGTTCTACTCTCTGGGTGTGGTATTACTTTATTTGTAAAGTGCAGGTGCTTTTCAAGAGGAAGCCTGGATGATATGACCATGGCGGTCATGAAACTTTAGAGCCCAATCAATTACTATGGTGTAGATAAAAAAAACCTATTTCTAAATCCTTGAACTGTGAACTTTGTAACGGGTGGATTACCTGAACCTATTTATCAATTATAGCATCAGTAAAACTGGGCAAGACATCATGTACTTCCTGGTGAGAGGCAACAAGAAGTATCCAGCACAGCCTATAAAGTATTCCTGCTAATTAAAAACAGCTAATCAGGCCTCTACCCCTCATTAGCAAATTACAGGAAAGGGGGGGGGGAGAACAAATTAAATGATACCACAAGAATAGTGCTAGACAAATTCAGAGTGGGAGAAGTTCTCCAGGAACTTCCTAGCTTATTTAACATGTATGGGATAAAAAGGGGGAGGGGAGGATTGGTAGATTAAGAGATATTTAAGATTATATCCACTGCATACAGTATATAGATCTTGATTTGATCCTAATTAGAATAAACAAAGTATAAAAAAGACATAATTTTTTGGTGGTAATCATTCTGTAACATATATGTTTATCAAATAATCACATTGTACATTTTAAACTTATGAAATGTTATATGCAAATGATATCTCAAAGATGGGGAGGAGGAAATACTGCAAAGTATATTAGATCAACTGCTATATTGGAATATGGGATGATAGATTAAATATAATAATTATATCAATTTAAATTTCTGAAGTTGAGAACGGTCTTGTAGTTATGTAAGAGAATATCCTTACCCTTAGGGAAAAACAGTTTTAAGACATTTGGGAAATACTGAACATAAACTAAATATTAAATATTATTTATGATCATTGTTAATTTTGCTTAGTTTGATCATTCTCTTTTGGTTATATTAAAATTATCCTCATCTAGAAAAAATGCTGAACAATTTATGGGTCAAATTATATGATTTAAACTATTGTATCAAGCAGATACTCAAATAAATGGGAAAACAAGAATAGATGAAAAAATGTGAAAATAGGGGTTGATTATTCTATTCTCTCTAACTTTAGGTATGTTTGAAAATATCCATAATGAACATTTTTAAAGAACACTTTCCCTTGATGATAAGGAGATATGTCTGGGTCTCATACTCAAAAATCAGAGAAAATCTTTGGCTATAAATATGAAAACTTCATAATTTCAAAAAGCTGAGATGTTCCAAAACAAGTTGATTCGTGGAGGACAAGGCCAGTCCCAACAAATGTGTAAAATAAAAAACAAAACCATTGTGAGGTTTTGGAGACACTGGAGTGTTGGTAATGGGGTGAGAGACCCTTTTGAGAAATGAAAATAATAGTGATATAGAGTACCTAATGTATGAATATGTCAGATAATTCAAAAGACTTTGAGTACAAAGCCTATTTTATATTTTGATACATTTTATGTTAAGTTTTAAAACTACTACAGCCACGGCTAAAGTTATAAAAAATGCATATTAAAAATAACAAAATTCTTAAGAAGGGGAGAGGGGTTGGTACTCCAAGCACAAGTTACAGGACCATGAGAAGAGGAGATGAACTTCTTTCAGTGTGAGAGAAGACAAGCAGATTGCTGGCAAAGAGACAAGGGAATTAGTGGAATGGGTGGGAGAAGATGAGGAAGTTCAAAGGAGATGTCTTTTATTTTTTAGTGAAGTATGGGGTCTTCCTCTGAGAGTAAAGGAAGTGAATATAGTAATGGATGATGAAATTAGGTAGGACAAGAATGAATTTAAGAACATATAAATGGGTCATTAGAAAGTGATGGAAGTCAGTGGGTTGGAATCTCTGGATGTGTTGATGTAATTAATAAATTATGGTAATGGGGTACTTTAGAAAATAAACCAGAACAATAGAATGTGTCAGTAGAAGAGTCATGTGCTTGAAGTCAAGATTTCAGAACAGGTGCAATTGTTCATGATGGCAAATCCAGGTGTTGTCATGGGAGTGGGTGGCTAGTCTAGAATTGAGGAAAGGGTCACTTAAGATGTAGAGGTCAAGAAACTGAGGGCCTAGAGTACTGAATAGTTTACCCATGTAGATATTGAAATCACCAAGAGTGGTGAAGTGGAGAAATAGATTGTGGCAGAAAAACAAAGATTCAAGTAAACATATGTGTCTGTGGGGGTGGGGTAAGGGTAATGGTTTTTAAGGACTTTATCACATGACTGCACATGAATCTGCATGCAGCAAACTCATTATACAACCTTTTCCAAAATTATTTGAACAGAGACTATCTTTTGCTTTTGGAATAGTACTAGAATGATTGAGGGACATATTTGGGGAGAGCAAAACTAGTGTTTTCCAAACTGTAGGTAGCAAATAATAATTTGGTCCAAAAAACAATTTAGTGGATTATATTCAGCCTTTTAATAAATGAAATACTAGTCCAGAAAAGACGAATATATAGAGGTGCTCAAATATATAATAGACCACCTTTTGCAGAAAAATATCTGGGAGGGAAGTAACCCAGATTCACCTAATTCAGGACATTCATCGAGCCATGTTTTGCTAGAGCCTGTGAAAACTGCCTCACAGGTCAAGCACCCAAATGTGACACTCTCTTCTACTTCTGCTTCCAAGCCGTAGGCTTACCTAGGTAGAATCGGCTTTCTTGCTATTGTGCTTTCTGTCTGTGCAGAACTGAGCAAGGAGTGGCCCTGTGGGTACACCCATCTAGGTCTCACTCTTTCTATTTTAGATGCTCTGTACCTGAATTTGAGTGGCATATTTAGACATCTTAATTCCATAAAGGAAAGAGTGGGCTGCCCACCTCATACCTTTAGGTTGAAGACACAATGATTTCTCAGTTTTTACCAGAGCTGTGCATTGGTAAAAATACACTGAAGAATTAATTGTCTTCAGTTATGAAGTGGTAGTCTGAAGCCAGTGTAGCTGCTACGTCTCATGTATAGATTCCTTAGTCAGAAACCTCATGAGAAGGTGAGTGAGGTTCAGGACAGAGACAGGCAATTCTGGGTCTCTGGCCATCATATCATCTTTAGGAAAAGAAATTTCAACCTAAATCCTAAGTATTTATTATTAACCTGTAATTATAGGGTTTTTTTTTTCCTATTCTCTCAACAATCTTGTGGGGTCAGCAGAACTATTACTTTCTACAGATTATTAAATTCAGGATTATTGAGGTTAAGTAACTTACTCTACAACACAAGCTAGTGGCAAGACCACAACTAAAACAAACACCTTGCTTGTTATTTTGTAAAACCCACTCTTAAGGAATATAATAAGGGGGATTTATTGGGTATAAATATAATAGCAAGTATTTAATGTTAAGATCTCTCAGTTGAGAAAAGTAAATCAGAACTTTTAAGTATCTTTATTCCTAACCTAGTCTAGCTTGCTTGGGTATTTCTCAAATAACACAAATGTTCGAAGAATAATTAGATTAACAGCAGGTAAAACTCCTTATCATAGAGAATCTTTATATTTGACTATTTGAAATATGACCCTTGTTCACTTCATCATGCCTGGATTGTGTATATAAAGGTAGTGACTCAGCTATGCTGACGCTGTCTCTGCCCTGGAATTTTCATGGAGATTGCACACAGGTAATCAGCATGCATTATCAAGCAAAGATAATGAGGAATGATGTTTGGCATTGACATGATATTCTAGAAGCTGCAGTGACGCATTTGTCCCTGAAATAATTATTTTGAAAAAAAAGAGAGAGGAAATTGCCCTTTAATACTGACACAATTTTCTGGTAGTCTAGTCATCAAGAAAAATACCCATGAATGCTGCTTTTGAGAAAGAAATTGGTACGAGTCTTCTGGAAAGAAATATAGTGTGATTATTTATGACTTGAGAGTTTTAAAAATGGACCTAATCTTTAATCCATCTATTATTTCATAACAATAATTTATTCTAAGTAAATAATCAGAAGACAAGATAGACAATTTTGTAAAAGGGTGTATGACAGCATTATTTATGATAGTGAAAAACTGGAAATTAAATATTCAACAATAAGAAATGACAAGAGCCCTGCCAGTGTGGCTCAGTGGTTGGAGCATTGTCCTGTGCACCAAAAGCTGGTAGGTTCAATTCCCAGTTAGGGCACATACCCAGGTTGCAGTTTGATTCCAGGTTAGGGTGAGTGCTGGAGGCAACCGATTAGTGTTTCTCTCTCACATTGATGTCTCTCTCTCTCTCCTTCGCTCCCTTCCTATGTCCAAGATTAATATAAAAAAAGACTTAAAAAATGAAAAGAAATGACAAGATTTGGTATTTCTGTAGAATTGAATCCTAATCAACCATTAAAATGCTTTTAATGAGTATTTACTCACAGAATAATTACTCATGGAGATGTTAAATATAAGAGCAAAAGAGCGCATGCCTACATTTTGACAGTGTTTATATAAGTAAATACAAAACATTATATTTTGGTTTTTATGCAATTGTATTTTCCAAATTCTTTTCAAGGTATATATTTGACTATACTTAGGATGTTGGGAAAACATACTACTTATTAATATTTTTTAAAGTCTGAGGTAGAAAATAGACTAGAGCAGAGGTTAGAAAGACTGAGTCCAAATGGTCTGTCACTTTAGTGTGTTCATGTTTGTGACTGCTGGCCAAATATTTAACACTTTGAGTCTCAATTTACTCTTTTGTTAAAAGAGCAACTTAGATTTCAGAGGCCTAGAATTGAAAAACCATCAGATAATATAAAAGAAAGTCAGGTGCTTACATTCATTCATTACAGAATTTTTGAGTGCCTACTAGATGCCAGGCACAAGGGATACAGTTGCCTGTATTGCAACCAATCCAATCTTAATACCTTCCTAGAGGTGGGGGAGTAGAGGGGGTCACAATAAAATGACCAGATGGTATTTGACATGCATTATCTCATTGCATTCTCTCAACAACTCTGAAATATTTATTTATTTTTCCATTTTCCCATTTTATTGGTTTTAAAAAATTGACAGTGGTATTGAATGACTTGCACAATTTCATAAAAGAATTAAGTAACAGAAAAATATTAAGTAATGGAAACCATGTGATACTAAGCAATTTAATTGCTTTACTGCATTGAATTTAAAATAATTAAATTCAATTCAATCTTTCTATCAGTTTTAAATAAGAAAGAGACAAACAAAAGACTGTACTAGATTACCATTAAGTTTCCTTTTTAATTCATAAGCCTTATGATTCTATGCTCAGTCTAAATTTAGTTCCTTATAGCATATACCAGTGACCCTTTCTTCATATATTAAAACAATCTATTTTTCCTATTATCACAAAAATTCAGATGTAATTGATTTTCTTCATGTCCCTTTAAGAATGAAATAGGAAGAATAGTAATCAATTTGGGGTTCTGGAAAATTGTCATTTAGATTCTGCCTTTATTTTGCTTTAAAAAGTCAGTT
This sequence comes from Tadarida brasiliensis, assembly GCA_030848825.1. Lineage (NCBI taxonomy): Eukaryota > Metazoa > Chordata > Mammalia > Chiroptera > Molossidae > Tadarida > Tadarida brasiliensis. The sequence goes on from CM061268.1 coordinate 58,449,906, forward strand.
TCCTCAACATGTTATCTGTTCTTCAGACATTCTTAAAGTATGCTGACAATTGTCACCTCAAACATTAATCCATTCAGTGTTTCTTTACAACAGAGAACTACTGTTGCTGAGTTAAATTAAAAGAAGAAAAGTGCAAAAATATTTTCAGAAAACTAAAACCCAAAGCTAAATGATAAGCATGTATTAGCTAATGAATGCTCTTTTATGAACACATTGGTGAAATTAGAAAATTCTAATTGGGAATGGAAGTCTAGCTTTTCTTTGTAAGAAATGAATTGGAGTAAAATACTGAGAAATGAATAGCCTATAAGAAGCCTAGGTCAGATGTATCATCCAAGAACCTTCTTTAAATCTCCAACTGAGAACTAACTGCTCTGTCCATGGTACTCCCAGAAGACAGTATCTGAGCCCTGCAGGAAGATTATCAATCTTAGACTTGTTTATGTAACTGTCGCTATGAATACAGATGGAGCTGTTAAGGGCAGTGCCCAGGTCATTTACATCTCTATATGCCCGGATCATAATGCTCTCTGCACAAAGCAGAACTTCTCTTTCTAAATAAGTCATCTTTTAAAAATCTTTTTTTTTTTTTTTCTATTTGTGATTTGACTTTCCTTCTACTCAAACATGACTGAGAGCAAGCAATTTACTCCTGAACCTTCATTTGCTTATCTGTACAAGGGCATATACATCTGTAGTGCCTACAACATTAAGTCTTGAATGACAAAAGATGTAATAAATCTAAGAGCCCTTTAGGATAGCTATGAGAGCACAAAGACAAAAGATAATTCTTAGGGGTCAACTGGAAAGGCCAAGACTAGTAAGACATCTTTATTCTTCTCTTAATAGCTTCATCATTTTCTTTGTCTCCAATTCCTGAACCTAAGTCATCCTTGACTCTCTCTCACTCTTCTTCGGTATCAAGAACTGTCTTTTCAGTTCTTATAATATATAATATGTCTTTTCAGTTCTTATAATCGATCAACTTTATTACTTTATGCCAGATTAGGCAATTTAGCAATTTTAAAAACATTTGTTTAAAAAGGCAACTACTCTCTGCCAGACACTGTACTACGTATTGTGGGTACTCTGGTAAACTTGATGGTCTAAGCCTCTGATCACATGGAACTTATAGTCTAGTAAGATCTGAAGGCAAACAAGTGGGCAATAACACACAAGATTTAGCTTGTCAGGAAAGAAGAATGATACCTAACCCATCCCAAAATAAGAAGGTTTTTCAACAACCACACTACCAGTTGTCACCATCATTGTCATCATCATCATCATCATCATCATCATCATCATCATCATCATCCTAACACGTAATAAATTGCTACTGTGCATCAGGAACTGTTCTTAGCGCTTTTCCTGTGTTAACTCATTTATCCTCACAACAACCTTATGAGAAAGGTACTATTATTCCTACTCGACAGATAAGGATATTTAAGCAAAAATTACTTAACACAGAACTGATCTGACATTTAACCCCAGAGACTGTGATCAAGCAGTAACACTGCTTAAACCAATACCAGAGGGATAAAGAGGAGTGAGAAAAAGAAAAGCTCAATTAATTTTCCAAGAAGCAAGAATAACATATACAAAGGCCCGGAGATGAAAGAGAGGGTATAGTAATGTAACTGAAAACAAGTTCAATTGCACAGATCCTGAGGGGCTGACATGGGATGATCAGATAAAAAGCTAGAGAGGTTGTCAGGAAATAAATTATGTATGGCTGTATGAGTCAAGTTAAGGTGTTTAGACTTTTAAAATAGAAGCAACTATTGTAATAGCTGTCCAACTGGCACTTATTTCATTCAAGTCATTTATGTGAGGCTACTATCATTCAGGAAATGTTCTAAGCACTGGAGATACAGCATGGAACAAGATAAGCAAGGTCCTTACTCTGAGCAAGATAATTAAAAAAAAAAAATCACCAGAATGTAAGAGGTATTGCTAAATGAAATAATGGACTGAAAGTGGGATAATGGGATGGGAAATGACAAGGTCGACATCAGAGGTTATGGAAAGGTGTCTAAAGCACATTGACGTTCATTTTCACCTTTATTTGCACTTTGGTTCATACTCAACCCGTAGCCCAAACAATGTTCCTGATCATCTTTTCTTAATAGTGTGCAAAGTATGTTTAAAGTAAAAGTGAAATTGCTTTTTATTCCTACTCCCAAGTGACAATTACTGCTAACTGTCTGTATATATCCTTCTTTGCTTCCTCATAAATGAGATCAAAGTGATTCTTTGTTATCTGTTTTGGTTTGTTCTTTACATACAACGAACATCACTGTAGGCTAATACATTAATATCTAATTCATCTTTTTGTGAAAACACAATTACAAGCATTTTATTCAAGATTTATGCCATAATTTAACATACTCTAATTTATGGAAATTTCAGTTGTTATGAATGTTATAGTGTTAGACAACATACTGCTATAGATATTGTGTACAGTCATTTCTGAGTGTTGCTCAATTGTGACATTAGTATACATTTTTATAAGTGGACTTGCCAAGTATAAGGTATGTACATGTTAAATACTGGTGCATCTGCCATATTATTTTCCAGAACATTTATGCCAATTTATAGTCTCATAATTACGCACAAATTACAGTAGTAATGATAGCACCTGTTTTCCTACACACTTGTCAGTACTCCATTCTTTGCTAACTTCATAGGTGGAAATGATCTTGCGTGGCTTTAATTTGCAGTACTTTGTTGTAATTGACATTGAGCATCTTTGAGTATAAGCACCTCCTTAGGAGAATCAGTCTTTAACACTGCATAACCTGTGAAAAAATCCCAGAACCCTTCACTGTCTATTAGAAAGGTGTTTGCAATTCTTAATATGACATTTGTGGTCCTCTGGCTACAGTTTGCCTTTCTAAGCTTCTTGTCTACAATTTCTTTGCAAGGTCTCTAAGTTCCTAGCAAATAGGTGGTTGCTCAGTAATCTCTGGTTATATTTTTTCTTCCCATCTTTGCACTTGCGATCATGTGGAATTATTAACCCCAGCATGCAAGCCCTAGCTCGTCCTGCCTCTCTTTGTGAGACCTCTCTCATCACTCCAGTCATACATTTTCTGAATTACTTCAGTGCTTTTCCTGCTCTCTTTTTAAAGCACTTGTTATTTTCTGCTGTCTTAGTTTTCCTACTAGACTGTTAGCTAGTCAAAATCACCACTGGCATGGTACCTGGAAGAAAATGGTTGCTCTAAATACCTCTAAAAGAAATAATTATATATTCCACATCTTTACCCAAGGATATGTTTTCCACTGACTTTACAGACAGGAAGGGAGAGAGAGAACGATGTGAGAGAGAAACATCGATCAGTTGCTTTCCAAATGTGCCCGAACCAGGGATTGAACCTGTAACCCAGGTATGTGCCCTGACTGGGAATTGAACCCACCACCTTTCAAGGTACTGCATGACACTCCAACCATCTGAGCCACACCGGCCAGGGCTTCCTAGAGTATGTTTTAAATAAATAATCCAAAACATTAAGAAAAATGAAACCATTGAACATTTTAACGTGATTTAACATGATTTACCAGTGGATACTATGTACAATATAAATGTGTATTACCAGATGGTTAAGTAAATTATAGTATATCGGTGGATTTTTGTGCTTATAACAACTTAAAAACAAAGAGTACAGATAAGTATTTAAAAAAATAAACAAAAACTAATACACATGGAGGAAAAAAACTGACAGGAAACACTCCAAGGTACAAATTACAATATTCCTTGTATGGGGGACCATGCTAAAATTTTTCTATATACTCTCCCATGTTTTCCAAAATTTCTTTATTAAGCATGCATGATTTTGTTTTAAATAGCTTTATTTCCATGCTCTTTTAAAAATAAAAACATTGCAAAACTATAAGGAAAATATTCCTTATTAATTGATGAGTTAAACGTGACAAACGAATGAAACCATCTAAACTCCTTTTGGAAGGTTGTCAAGAAAATAAATACTTCTGTTTCTATAATCAAGTAAAATAGTTACACTGGGATCTATGGAACGGGAGTGGAGAGGAAGAAGAAAATAACCTCTATGTTCTTGCTATAGAAACAAGGAAATAAAAAGGGGGATGGGAAAAGTCATAGGAGAAATGAATGGTTTAGGTTCTCCCTTTTGCCTGTGTAGCTTCTACCCTTGACCCCTGCTTCCTGCCCCAAGCTCTGTTCAAGCCCCTCCTTCCCAAAAGGCTTTCCCTGGTCTCTCCTGTATCAGTCTCCACTTTCCCTGAATTCAATTTTATTCAATGCAAATGTCACATTTTTAAAAATTGTCTGTAAATTATTTCTGCTTTTTAATGATTTCTCCATATCCAGGACACAAAGGCATCAAGGGCAGAACACTCAGACCTTTAATCCTTCTTCAATCATCTCAAACAATATGATACCATGTGTATTTAGTAAATATCTTCAGATGAGCTCCTTTCGCTCAGCCATGTCACAGTGACGGGGAAAGGACTATAATGTATTGAGCCATACCTGTAATTAACCAGGTGATTAACCATAACTATTCTATAGTTCATGCCAAGCCTACAAACAAGGTATTATTCTCTCCATCTGAGAGTCAGTGGCAGTTATACAAATAGAACTCAGTTGTATGAGGCTCCAAACTTTCTGTCTTTCTTCTACCTGTCAAGTTGATAGAAGCAAATAAAACTCTCGATTTCTTGATGCACAAACTTGCGGAAGCTGTACTAGAACAGGCTACAATGATGCACTCATAAGGGAAAATATGAATAAGATCACTTGGTGACAAAAGAAATACCATTTCTTTAAGAAAGTGATGCAGTAGACTTTAAAAATCCCTCAATTTGGCTCCTGAATCTATTAAAAAAAAAAAAAAAAAAACAAAAAAAACTCTGGTAACGATTTTTAACATTCTAAATTTGATATACTTTTTCTCTAAAATGACCCCTCTAAAGAGATAATTCCTACCATGGGAAGTACATGGACTCTAGAGCCAGACAGACTGAAGTTCCTACTCTGGACTCCACCTCTTCCTAGCTCTGACCGTCATCAAGTTATTCTCACATGAGATTATTAGTAATCATAAATTCCCACATCTGCTCTAAGAGACAGTCATCCCACAGGGTGGATTCGAGGTTAAAGTAAGGTAACAAATCCCCAACATGGTACTTGGCCCATGAGAAACACTCTCAAAGGGTTGGTGGCCTTACTTTCACAGTAACCCACATATCCTCTGTCTTCTGGGAAGACAGTGGTTCTTCACCGCAGAATTTTCCTGTGACTCTGAGAGCCAGGCCAAAGGAAAACCTTTCCTTCCATCTACCGACAAGGAGAGAATCCTGTGTCTGATAAGGGCTCACGTAAATGTGTCAAGTTAGGCTTTAGAACATCAGCCTCTGACCCCAAAAGGAAGAGAGTTCTTCGGAAGCATTTCTCCAACACTGTGATCCACAGGAGACTGTGCTGTCTTTAAGGGCAAGGCCAGGCTCAAATTCCTCTCCGTACCTGGAGCACCTGGCACAGAGCCTGGCACCAGCCAGTGAGCAACATCAGGGATGTGGTCCAACAGATTCAAAGCAAAAGACCTCTTGAAGATTTTACAATACGAAAGACAGAAATAAAAATACTCATATCTGATCCTGCTTTTTGTTTGTTTGTTTCCACCTTTGGTATCAGTCCCCAGAGATGCAGACTTGACCAAGGGCAGAAGCAAGCTGCACCACATCTGGTAACAGATCTGAAAAGGCGCTCTTCACACACCTGTCTGCCAAAGCAGTGACTCGTGAAATTCAGAACGTGCTAAGGTTTGGTGAGGAAAGCTTCACATAAAATTAACATAAGCAAAAGATTACTTGAGGGAACAGTGTACTACTTTTTTAGGTGACCCAGTTATGGCTAAATTTGGAAAGTTGGCAAGGCTGATTCTTCTCTTTAAAACAGTTCTCACAGAAACAGAGGATACTATGACGCTGGAGAGCCTAGATCTTTGCTGGGGCATCAGCTGGTGGCAGGGAATTTGAAAAAGCCAGACACTGTGGGTGTGTCTGGTCACCTCAAGTTACCACTGAGATCACTGTTTCCTAGAGTGTAGTTTGCAAAGGAGGAATCAGGAGAGGAGAACTCATATACTACATACTATTTAACAGAGACTCAAATGGTGATCAGTATAAGCCAAGCACTGTTTTAAGTACTCTACACATGTTTATTCCCATCACAACTTTATACGATGGTACCATTATGAAATCTAATTTTTTGATGAAGAACTCACAAATAAAGAGATTAATTTTCTTGCTAGTAAGTGGCAGACCTGGATTTAAACAGGCAATTTTGTTCTTAATTCTTACACTGCCTTTTACTGTGATGTGACGTAGCTACAAAAAGTAAGACAATCCTACCATTCAGTTTCTGGCACAGTGACCATGTCTCTGAGAGACAGTGCAGTGCAATGGTTTAGAATGCCAACCCCAGAGCAGACTGCTGGGCTGGAATCCTGCATGCTGTGTTCACGAGCTAAGTGTTCGGGGGTGATTTAGTTCATACCTCTGTGCCTCAGTTTCCTCTTCTTTCCGTTGGGTCTAATAATCTCATTAGGTTTGGAGGATTGAGTGAATGCCTATAAAGCACTCAGGACATAACATAGTAATGGTCAATAATTGTTAACCTTTATTGTTTATTAAAAAGAGATATACAATCTTATCTCTAAGTTACAAAAGAGGCACCATAATTCTCATTGATTTTTGTGAGAAGACATGTAGAGATGGAAAAATATAAGCTTTGGTATTTGATAGACTCTGGTTAAGGTTTCACCTCTAGTGCAAGATGTAACCTTGGGACAGTCACTTAGCCACTCTGAACCTTAGTTTCTTCGTCTGTAGAATGTGTTAACACACCTCTGACACAGGTGAGGTGAGAATTGAATAAGATAAGGTGTATAAAAATATGGAAACTGGAACCCGGTCAGTACTCAAATAAGATGACCAGATTCCCTATTTTCTCTTTACATGATTAGATATAATGTTGGAGGATGCTGACTGACGTTACCAGACCTTAGCATATTTTGCCAACTGGAAATGTCACGTGGACTGGCAGCATTAAACTGACAGGCCCACAGACATCTAAGGGCTTAATAATATTTTTAAATTATTTATAAAAATACATTTTGGAAACTAAATGTCCAGTAATAGGAGGCAACATGTTGAGTGTAAGTTGTTTCATGCAATTTTTTCAAAGTATGACTTTTGCCTTTTAACCTAAAAATTATACCTTTTAAAATTTATTTTATGACATGCTAAATCTTTTATGCTAAGATATATATATGTAGGAGTTATTATTGTAGTAATTTTGTAAAGGGAAAGAGCTCAGAATGACCCAATATTTATCAGCGTGGCACTGATTAAACATATAAAGGTTTATGAGGTATGCAGATGATACTAATCTTTTAATATGCTGCCTCTGAGTATTACCAGTAATGTTTGTTTTCTTCCTTACGCTTTTGTAGTTTGCAAGTTTTCTATAATAAACATTAAAAGTCATAATTAATAATAATTACTATTCTATAATGATCATGTATTACTTTTGTAATCAGAGAATAAATGCTTTAAAGAATATTTTAGCAGTATCTTTTACCCCTGATATTTCTGAGTCCTTCACACTAAAGCATATTTTAAAACAACAACAATAAAACTGGAGTCACACGCACACCCACAGAGTATTTCTATACCTACTCTCCTTCTAATGTCTTTAAAAAAAAATGTTTTTTCTTTATTGGTTTTAGAGAGAGAGGAGGGGAGAGGGAGAGAGAGATAGAAACACTGATGAGAGAGAACATCGGTTGGCCTCCTCCTGCATGCCCCCCACTGGGGATTGGGCCCACAACCTGGGCATGTGCCCTGACCAGGAATCGAACCAGCGACCTCTTGGAGCATGGGTCGATGCTGAACCACTGAGCCACACCGGCCGGGCTCCCTCTAATATCTTATACATGCTGTTTACTCTGCCTAAAACATTCTCCTCCCTTTCCCCCTAGGTTTCTTCACGTGGCTCTTCCTTTTCTAGTTACTAACTGAGGTGCCACTTCTTCTAGAAAGTCTGTCCTAACACTTTAGGTTGGGATACATGTATCTTTGATATATCCCCAATGGCTTATACCTCTGGTTGTGTTAATCATCCCCTATTCTAATTTAGTATTTACTTAAAGGTTTCTCAAACAATACTGTGACATTTGGAAGCCAGGGACCAGTATGACTCATAGCCTTATTTTCAATACACATCCCATATTTGGCATATAGCTCAAGCTCAGCAAATGTTTCTTTTACTGTATGTCTAAATGAATGGCGAGTGTTGAAGAAAAGGTTCCATGTGGCACTTTTATACATTCCTAGTAGAGAAAACACCTAGTGGAAGGAAAGGAAGCACCTAGAAGTACATGGATGATCAGAGTAGTCAAACCACTGAAAAGAATGGGCGGGAGTATCTATAGATAAACAGGGACAGTTCATGAGGTCCCTGAGTCCCTGAGGGGGTCAGATGCTTGGAGAAACTTAAAATTCCATCACTATTGGTCTTCAGCCTAACACTCTTAGTTTTACAACTGTAATTTTTACCCATGGGTCTCTGTGCTACTATTTTTGTCAGTGCCCAAATGGTGGTACCTGGAAACAAGTGATTATAATCACTAAAAAAAAAAAAGAAAATTAGCTAGAGAATCTGCTATATATATAACTTCCCCATAAAAACAGTTACACTAATGAGAAATGAACTATAAATATTTTTTCTATGCTATTCTTGCCCAGTGAAAATTGATTTCAGCATGGATACATTCTAAAGAGAAAGCAAATAATATTTAATAGTTTTTTTTTGCCAAATATGTTTATGGCAATATTATTTATAATAGCAAAATACTGGAAGCAATCTAAACATACAGCAGTGGGAATAGTTTAATAAGTAATATTGCAATGGGACTATTAGAGTACAATTTTTCCCCAAGATACAGCATTTTTGTTTTTTTTTAGAACTTTATTGAAGTATAATTGACTTATGATAAATTACACATATTTAAAGTATACAATTTGTAAGTACTGAGCTATCTAAACCCTGTGAAAACACCAGCTCAATCATGATAATGGACATACCCATCACTCCCAGTGTCCTTGCGCCTTTGTCGTCTTCCCTTTCCACCTCTTCTTATCCCTAAGCAGCTGCTTTTCTGCTTTGCATTATACATGAATTTGAGTTTTCTAGAATTTCACGTAAGTGGGATTATATAGCAAGCACTCTTTTCTGTCTGGCTTCTTTCATTTGGCATATTTACTTTGAGATTTACACACGCTGTTGCATTTATCAATAGCTTATTCCTTTCTCTTGCGGAGCGTATTTCATTATATGGTTGCATCTCCCGCGGATGGAGATGTGGCTATTTCCACAGTTTTGCTCTGACATATAAAACTGCTATAAACATTCAAGCGCAAATCTTTGGAGACTCATGTAGACACGTGCCCTCGTTCCTCTTCAGCAAAGGCCTAGGAATGGGATGACCAAACTGCTTAGCGGATGATGTCTATGAAAGCACTTGTAATGAAACATGAAGTGCAAAGGCAGGATTTAAACACAGCCACATGAACGATGAAAAGAAGAAAATACACTAAAACTAGTGGTTGTTTGATTTGTGTGGTGGGACTCTGGGTAGTATTTTCTTTTCTCATTTTATAAATGTTTTGAAATATTGTTACAGTATTTAAAATAATGTTAAAATAAAAGGGAGGAATAATGTTTGTTAAACACATGCTATACATTCGTTAAACACCTACTATATTTAGTAGGTATTTGTTAAACACCCACTAAAGACATATGGCATATGTCTTTGCCATAACTCCATGAGATGCTTATATGGGCTGTTTCACAGATGAGGCAACTGATGCTCAGAAAGGTTATGTCACTTGTGATTTGAGCTCAGGACCATCTTTCCAATATATTACGTGAATCCTTAATCACATGGACCAGATCACACCTCCTAATAAAACAGTGCATGCATGAAACACGATGAATCCCTAAATGCAAGTACAAGGTGATCAGGATTCTGTGGAACGTGTCTGCACCGCAGTGCTCCGTGAGGCAGCCAGGCTGAACGAGAACACTGCAACACGCTGGGGACCGGCTTGATCTAATTTGAATCCCTCCAAGCAATACTATCAGAACAACTGCTCTCTCTTGAGGCATCACGACTTCACACAATGTTCAGGATAACCAAATCAGGAAGAAAGAACTGGTATTGTATATCCAATATATACCACGAGGCAGTTTACAAACACCAGGTAGCAGTTTATCAAAATCATGCTAGGAAAAGAGTCTGTGATCTCAGCCATGAAAGAGAAGCTCACTTCGTGGCAAGTTCCCTCTCAAATTTCAGACTCGGCCAACGGCGGCAGCCAGCTCCCTTCAGAGGGGAGAATGACTGGCTTTACTATTTCTGCGGTCAGATAGAATGAGAGTTATGAACACATTTGATCAACTGTAAAAGCGGAACATGTAACAATGATAAAGTGAGGTAGGAGAAATAGCACTGTATATTATTCATTCATTCATGAATTTTTTCAATAAATATGTTTTGAGGGCTTATTATGTGCCTGTCACTCTGCCAGATGCTAGGAAAACAGAAACAGAGTCCAGGAAAGAGATGGAGATTCATAAACAAGTCAGTGTTCTGTCTTGATAGAGAACTATAGAGTCTGGGGAGGCTGGGGAAACAAAGTCCTTTGGGGAAAGGCAAGGAGGGTCAGTCAGCGAAGGTGTGAGGAAAAAGACCATGTCTGAGCTGACACTGCAGCATAAGTGAGCAGAAGAAACTGTAAGCAAAGGAAGAGAGATGTGAAAGCTGGAAGGGGTGAGAGGAAAGGATTAAAATTAAGGTTGGAGAGGCAAGGAAGAGCTAGATCATGAGGTGTCTATAGACAAATGCTATAGTGTTTACATTTTAACTGATGTAGGGTAATCGATTTTATGTAATAAAGAAAGCAGGTTAAATTTGCTTTTGGAACCATCTCTTGTCAGTAAGGTAAATTGCAGTCAGGGAGACAAGTTGCCTTGGAGTCAGACCGTAAGTGCTAATTAATGAACACTTATTTTTTCACTCGTTTGTTTTCTATAAAACCTGGGTACTTCACAGGGTTGCTGCAATAAACAACATCATCTTAAGATTGTGTGAGTGGAAGAGTTTCAAAGGTGAAAACCACTATGCAGTACAAGAGGTATCAAGATCACCGTTATTCTGTCTTCTCCTTGTGAACATCTGGACAAGCAATGCAGCAACAGGGGCTTAAGCCAACTGTGCTGCCATCTACATCTGCCGTCACAGGACTTTCAGTGTAACCATATGAGCCCCGCCACGGCTCTTCATTTTTCATGAGTTAATCCAATATGAAAGAAATAAACATAACTGATAGAACTCTTAAGTGAAAGCCACACTTAATTACTCAGCCAAGCTCTCAAGCAGCCACCCAGTTCACAGGATAATACAGTTCAATGGAATATTTCCTCATTGATTTGTCTGTCACTTCTAATTGCTGTGGGGGAGAGTTGCATGAGTTCCATGGAAGATACTAGGTGTTATACTTGTAATTCTGGGGTGGCAAAATCGATGAAAAATAAGTGTAGCTTCAGTTTTATTGTATGTGTTTGATAGCCACGTTGAATATAACACAAATTCATCCTGAAAAACTGACATTGATCTGTACCTAACACAGGCACCTTACGCATAGTAAACTCAAAAAAATATAGACATGAAAGCAAATGAAGTCAGCAGAACCATCTAACCCACTAATTACTGCTCTTGGTCACCAGAAGTGCTTGCTCAAAAAATATATAGAGAAATGTTCACTTCCTAGCGCGGTCATTAGAAGAGAAATGAAATCACATTTGTGAAGGTGCTTAGTAAATCTTAAAGCATTACATGTTCAGGCATTCATTTTTATTAATGTTAGCTTCATTTTGAAGTTGTCAGGAAATATTTTCCTTTTGTTTTTGCAGAGGAGTAATCTAAAGCACAGAGAAGTAGAATAATTTTTACAAAGAAAAATTTGCTAGAAAGGTGAGTCATATCTCATTGTCCAGTTCCAAGTATCCCTCCCTTTCCCTTTCTTTTATGTTGGTTTTTTTTTTTTTCATTCAACAAGCAGTGCAATATTATCAGGATGACCACATAATTCCTCATCAAAAGTGGTCACTTTAGAAAGCCAGATTACTCTTAATCTTTACACTAGGAAAACTAGAAATGAAAGCCAGTACTTGCTTGGGCTAGCTAGTTACTGTAGATTGAATATTTATGTCCCTTCAAAATTTGTATGTTGAAACTTGATTCCCAATGTAATGGTATTTGGAGGTGTGGACATTGGGAGGTGACTAGGTCATGAGAGTAGAGTCCTTGTGAACAGGAGCAGTGCCCTTATAAAAGAATTCCCAAAGAGCTCGTTTGCTTCTTCTGTCATGTGAGAACATTGGCCCCCAACCCACCCTCCAAAAGGCTGTCCATAAACCAAGAAGCAGGCTCTCACCAAATACCAAATTTGTTGGTGCCTTAATGTTAGACTTTCCAGACCCCAGAACTGTGAGAAATAAATTTCTGCTGTTTATAAGCCACTCAGTCTACAGTATTCTGCTCTTGCAGCCTGAACTAAGAGAATAGCATATTTGATCAACCTGTTTTGCACTGGAAATAGAGGAATGCACAAGAGACGGCCTTTTTTTCTCATCGACTGATGGAAAGAGTAGACAAAAACAAGCAATAGAAGTAATGCAGTATCGTAAAATACTAGTGAAAGTTAAGGCACGCACAGGTTGTTAAGGGAATTTGGAAAAAGGACACAAGCTGATCTCGGAGGTTTAGAAAATAACTTAAAAGAAGAAACAATCTGTGCACTGGAACTTAAAGGCTGAAGAGCCCTGGCAGATAAATAATAAAGCACATCTAAAGCAGTAGAAAGAGGCTTTAAAAAGTGTGCCAGGCCGGCTGGTGTGGCTCAGTGGTTGAGCGTCGACCCATGCACCAAGAGGTCGCCGGTTCGATTCCCGGTCAGGGAACATGCCCAGGTTGTGGGCCAAATCCCCAGTGGGGGGCATGCTGGAGGCGGCTAATCGATGTTCTCTCTCATCGATGTTTCTATCTCTCTCTCCCTTCTCTCTCTCTAAAATCAATAAAGAAAAAAAATTTTTTTTAAATAAATAAAAAGTGTCATAGTCAGGGAGGTGTAGATGTTTTGGTGCAGTAGAGTGTAGTGTCATGCGGGTAAGCAGATGGAAAGGAGATTGGAGAGGTGAGAAGAGATCTGATCTTGGGGCCTTGATGTTTTGGATAAAGAGACTGTACTTCATCCTGAGGGCCACTAGAGGATTTTAAGGTGGGACCCAACATGATCACAGTCTGTATTAAAATGCTCCCACGTCCATCAGTATTGCACACAAGGTACTCACTTCAGTGGGCCCTCCTGTTGCTATTTACATCTTATTAAATTCCAACCCTCACACTTTTAATGAACCACAGATTTGTAAGAATGTGAGAGAAACCAGCAAGACCAAAACATAGAAACCGTTAAACAAAATCCTGTCAACCAAAACCAGAAACATATGCAGTAGAAAAATGAAAGCCAAGGATGACCTGAGGAAAAAGGTTTTTGGGTCTGAGATAAAAAATAAGAGAATTTAAAATAAAGCTGGACCATCAAAAGGACAAAAGTGGTCCCAAGTCCAAAGAACCAGCACCAATCAAAAGCAAAATATTAGGGGGACCAGAAAGTAATGTCGTTAAAGTAATGACATGTTAAGGGCAGAAGTGGAAGCAAATCCGTGTCAGACAATCAAGGAACTGTCAAACACTCTTAACCAACCTTGGTCGACCATCCAAGAACATTTGCAGCAGATTGGTAAAGTAAGCAGAGCAGGTGTTTGGGTCCCGCATAATCTGTCCAAAGAAAACAAAGCTAACCGGTCCACCACATGCAACTTATTGCTTCAGCGGCACAATACAGAAGTGTTTTTTGATCGCTTGATCACTGGACATGAAACATGGGTCCTTTATGATAATCCAAAATGCGAAAAGGCAGTGGCTCTCTCCAAATGAATTGCCACGAAGTACAGCTAAGCCAAGTTTACACTCCAAAAAGGCACTTTTGTGTGTTTGGTGGAGTATTCACGGGTCGTTCATTTTGAAGTGCTGAAACCTGGACAAACTGAATGCAGACCTTTACTGTGAACAACTGGATCAAGTAAATCAATCTTTAATTGAAAAGTGCCCAGCAATTGTCACCAGAAAAGGTGTTATTCTGCAACACGATAATGCAAGACTGCACTGCGCAAGACGAACCCTGGAAAAAATTAATGAATTGGTGTGGGAGGTATTGCCTCACCCACCATACTTGCCCAATATTGAGCCATCGGATTTCCATTTATTCCAATCACTACAACATTTTCTAAGTGGCAAAAAATTTGACAATTTGGATGATGTCCAAAGTGCCATCTCCAGAGATTTTGCTCAAAAACCAATTGATTTTTATCGATCCGGCATTGAAAATTTGCACACTAGATGGCAAAAGGTTGTTGATAACGAGGGTGATTACATCATTGATTAAAAATAAAAACTTGTTAGAAATTTATCTGTTTGAATTTAATGTAAAAAAAAAATTACTTTCCAGCCCCTCTAATATAATCTTCTCTGGAGAAAAACAACCCCAGTTTTGACCCTCAGAATTCCCATTATTTAAGTTCAGCAAAAATATCAAGTCACTATTAAGGAGACATAATGATAGACACCACCACAAGAAACAACAAGAGATTTAGACTTTAAAGGACTTCTGATACAAGTATCGGGTAATGACTGAAAAGTTTAAATAAATAAAGTAAGAAATTCAAGAAGATATTAACAAATAGCAACAAATCCACTACCCAAGAAGAAATCCTCTTTGACTAATTGATTGGTTAAACAGGTAAAAAGTTAGCAAAGGTATAGAACACTAGAAAAACAATTAAATGATTTACTGAATATAGTTAGAAACTTACATTCAATAATTAGAAAACATACATTTTTCTCAGGCAAAGAACATTTGCAAAATATTGACCACATTCTAGGCTAAAAGAAATGTAAAAGAATAGTTATCATACAGTGTTTTCTGGATATTATCTTATTAAATTAGAAATCAATAAGAGAAAGAAAAAAAAAAACCTATACTTTTGGGGGAAAAAAATTCTAAATAACTCTTGGCTCAAATAAATCATAAAATAAATCTTTGTAAAAGTTTTCTTGAATGTTAATAAAAACACTACATATCAAATATTATGGGATGCCACTGTATCTAAAATATTTTTAGGGAAATGTATTGTTTTAATGTTAACATAAAAGAAAAGGGCTAATTCAATGAGCTAATCATCCATCTTGGGCATTTGCAAAAATGAAAACCAATTAAGCCCCACAAAAGGTAGAAGTAAAGTGATAATAATAACAGCAGAATAATAAAATTAAAACAAAAATAGAAAGAAAGAAAGAAAGAAAGGAAGAAAGAAAGAAAGAAAGAAAGAAAGAAAGAAAGAAAGAAAGAAGAAAAATTACTTGCACCAGGATACAAAGTTGGTTTAACTCTCACAATTCAATCAATGCAATTAATCACATTAACAGAACAAGGGAGAAAAATCATCTGATTCCTTCAACAGATATGGGAGGAAAATATACTATTTCTTAATAAAAATAAAACAACCTAATGAAAAATTTCACAAAAGATTGTCATAATTAATGATTATTTAAAATGTGAAATATTTATGGGGAAATTCATAAAACTTAATTAAAATACACTAAAGATTTAAATAAATGCAAAAATAGTCCAAATTTATAGATAGGAGGACCCAAATCAGAAAAAGATCAATCTTTATAAACTAATGTATAGGTTGAAGCAATTCCAATGATAACCTCAGCTGAAATCTTTATGGAACTTTCCAAGTTCATTCTAAAATGCACATAAAAGAGAGAAAGCTAAATTTGATCTATTAGACATCATAATTAATTAATTAAAAATTTTTAATTAAGATAGTGTGGATTTGGCACAGGGATAAACAAGTTGACCAGTAGAACAGAAGAGAGTACACGGAACAGGCCACATATTATAGAAATATAAGATAGGTCAGAGTGAGCAGTGCGGATAAGTAGGGGAAGGAGGAAGGCAGAAAGGCTACTTAATAAATAGTGCTATAACAATTATTCATTTATCTGGATAGAGAATCCACAAGAATCAACACCATATTGGTTAAATACTTACATACAAAAGAGAAAAGTTATAGTTTAATATCTATATGATCTTGGGGTAGAAAGGTATTTCTTAAACAGAATAGAGAAATTTCCAACTATAAAGAAGGAATTGACACATTTGAACACATGAAAACTGAGAGCTTAATGTACAAAGTGGGAGAAGCTGTCTGTAACACCTATAATCAACAGTGAATCAGTATCCGGAAGATATTTTTAAATATTTTTATTGATTTGAGAGAGAGCAGAAGGGAGAGGGAGAGAGAAAGAGAAACATTGATGTAAGAGAACATCGATTTGCTGCCTCCTGCATACCCCCCACTGGGGATTGGGCCCACATGCCCCACTGGGGAATTGAACCGGTGACTTCTTGGTGCATGGGCTGATGCACAACCAGTGAGCCACACTGGCCGGGCCAGAAGATATTTTAAAAATCTTATAAATCAATAAGAAAAAAAGCAATCCAAAACAAATGTGGACAACTAGCACTGAACTGTCATTTTACAAAAACAGAAACATTAATGTTGAATAAACATATTAAAGACCCTCGATATTACTCTTCAACCAAGAAATGCAAAGTAAGTAAAATGATCAATGACATTTTACATCTGCTAAATGGCAAAAATTAATGTCAGACAAAATTTGGGGTTTGTGAGCATGTAAGCAATGGAAACTCCTAAATACCTCGGGCAGGCATGAGAATAGGTACAACCACTTTGGAAACAATTTGACATTATCTTGTAAAATTAAATAGATAAAAACTGTATAACCCAGAAATTTCAATATTTGGGAAACTCTGTGTATAGTTAACAAGAAATATGAGCAAGAATGTTGCTGCAATCTCTGTAATAAAAAAGATTGGAAATAGTACAACTATCCATTGACAGAATAGATACATGGATAAATAATCATTCATAATGAAATATTATACAGCAGTAAAAATGAACAATCTACCACTAAACACAACAACATGCATGGCTTAAAATCATATTATTGAATGAAAAAAGCAAATTTCAGAAGAAGGTGTCAAGGAAAGAGAATTTGGGAATAGCACATAGGTATTTTAATTGGTCTAATCATTTGAAGTAGGTACATTAGCACAGCATTTATTTATTAAATACTATGTGTGTACATTGTGTTAAAAACAGATGGTCAAGATAATAATTATCAAAACAATGTATGCATGGAAAATTCCAAAGAAGACTCATGATTAACATTAAGTCACTAAATGTCTCTGATTTTTTATTTCCTCACCTGCCAAATAGAATCATAATATTCCTGCTCTATCTCTGCCATACTTCTAATTTTTAACTTAGAGGAAGAATTTGTGGTGTTTATTTTATTATTACACTTTACCTTCACATGTATGATATTTTTAAATTTTATCAAATACTCAAAAGTATAAAAGTCTCTTCACAGAAAAAAAATCAACATCACTGGCTGCTATGAACAAAATGAATTAGAATGGAGGAAGGCTGGAAACAGGGTTAATTAGGAGGCTCTAGCCAAAGAATATGGTGATTCAGCTAATGGTACCTGTGAGTATGAAGAAGGGATGGATAGATTTCCGATAAAATGTGGGATCATTGTATCGGTGATCCATTGGCTGAAAAGTAAATGAGTCTTCCATAGTGTTCCATGTTTCCTCACTTTTTAAATTCACTAAGTTGAATATTTATGAGGAGTCAAAAGTAATTTTGGTACATGAATATACTTTCTAAGAAGTCACTGATAAATGTTCAGAGAGAAATACGTACAGAAGCAATTTGGAAGACCACTACAAGCAGGGGCTGATGGGTGATTCACCGACTGGTTTGTCAGTTCCTACTAATAAGCATTTGTAATTAGCTGGGCAAAGGTGAAAGTCAGTCCAAGGGGCAGCTATGGATCTTAGACTGACCAATATTGGTAGTAACAATGTCCTAGGAACAGTGTGGAAGTGACAGTGTGTGCCTATGGGACCCTTGCGGGGAAAGGTTTTCTGTTTGCTTAGAATACTGTCAGTCTGAACATTATCAACATACAGTGCTGAAAAATCATCCTACTTACCCACTAGGAAGCATGGGGAACCTATAAATGGTAAAGTGTTTGTTTAAATTGTGTACTAAAAGAATTTTTGGAAGCTGTTATTAGACTCTTTACAGGCTAACAAGTAAGTGAAAAGGTAGGGACCCCTCTTTCCCACATCAAAAGGCACTGTTTGCTGTAACTTACCATTTAATAATTTATATGCAAAGAGGGGGCTGCTTTGTATTTAGGGATTTTGCTACAGAAGCAACCTCTGCAAAAAGCTGCATGATTAAGGGCAGAGAAGTGTCTTCCCTGCGTCAGAGAAAAACATTTATATTTTGGAGGTATCTTTTTCCTGAATGACTTATTTTCTTCTAACAACTTTGATAGATAAATTGATATAATTTCCAGTGTGTCACCAGAAATAGTCTTTCTTGACAGGAGTGTATGACTGCAAAGCACACTCTGACTGCTGTACATGTTTGCTGATGTTAGATATCATGAGTGGAACGCGGTGATCACAAGGGTTCTTGAATATGAAATCCAAAAGCTATCAGAATCCTGCATAAGAATCTAATCCCACAGTAGATTGAACACTTCATACATCAGTGCTGATTACTGAATAAATCTCAACTTTTGCACATAATAATTTTGGCTAATGAAGGTACCAGTAACATGTTAGTTGTTTCAGGGAAGGAGAAGGAGACAGGGATCTTAAGTGCTGGGGTGGGGGTGGGGGGAGCATGTACCAGGGGAGGTTTTATAGACAAGGTGACAATTTAGCTTGCAACTGAAGGATAAGAGCATGCTATGTGTGTTGTCACTAGTATTTCAGGCAGAAAATAGCATATAACCACATTAGACATGGTCACAGAATGAGGACTGGCTTACTATATAGCTATAGCATAGACTTCATTGAAGGACCCAAATGTCAGATCAAGGCCTGAACATGGAAAGCATTGAATGCTATGCTCTGGCTCTATTTTTCAGGAAATGGAGGACTTCAGCCACGGTGACACTTCCTGAAAGGTCTTTCAATTCTTCGTTGGCCAGGGTGGTATGAAGGAGTTTGAGAGAGAAACCAATTCTGGATCTTCTATCACTGAAATATCTCTCACATCTGTTTCCTCCTTTCCAGTCCTACAGCCTCTACCCTGTTTCAGATCCTTGTTAGCTATTCTCCTAACCCAGCTTTCCATTTAGTTTCTGATTTCCAGAGCAACCTATTAACTGTACACAGAATGTTCTCCAAAACACAGCTTGTTGATTATGCTGCTTTTCTGCCTGCTGTTGAATGGCTCCTGCTGGTGACTAGGTATGTCCCAACTAAACGAGTCTGAAGCTTTCCGGCTTACATGCATTTACTTATGACATTCCCTCCACTGTGTGAAGGATGATCACTGGGATGACCCTGCCCTTCTCAAAAGAGAGAATTGAGAGGCTTTCTGATCTCCTCAATGCAAACTCTTTCAGTCCATATTCAAACCCTACCCATTAAGGCTCAATTTAAGGAAAGGTCTTTCCATGAATTCTTCCCTGATCTCTCCAACTATATATAATAAAAACAATCAATGTTTCTATAGTGCTTTCAAGCTTTTATAGCACTTTACAGCTTATGTAGCACTGAAATCTGTGCAAGTGTGGCAGAGATACAGCAGGACCATGATGATTACATGTTGACAGGTGAGGAAACAGAATCAGAGCGGTTTAGTGACTTAGAGTTAATCACGGATGTTCTGACTCTAAATCTCATTTTCCAAACCCCATACATCCTTCTTATTCATTTTAATTCTTAGGAATTTTCCTTACATACATTGTTTTAATAATTATTACCTTGATGATCTGTTTTTAGCACAATGCATATGCATAGTATTTAACAAATAAATGCTGTGCTAATGTACCTACTTCAAATGATTAGACCAGTCTGAAATAAACCTAGCTTCTTCCTGACCATCATAGTGCACATATGGCCTTCCCATCATAACAGGACCATTTTTCTTTCCCTGTGTTCCACAATTGCCTTAGTATTGCAGTGTATGTAACACTGTATTGTAATTCATTTTGTCACCTGTTATTTTTCTCTGCTAGTTCCTGAACTAGTCCAGTGACTGCAATATATTTATTATTGTATCCTCAGGGCCCAGCCAAGTGCTAGCACATAGCAGACACTCAAGGAGTATTTGTTGAGATTAGAATAGTAAACTCTGATAGATAATCTTTGAATAATGTGGGCTATAGCCAGACATTCCTATGGTTGGTTTTTCCACTTGTGGGAAAGATTTGGGAAAGAGATTAGGAGAATATCTAGGTTCTAAGAACTGTACTGCTTTTTCAAAGATCTTAGGGAAGTCCGGTGTATATATAATCCTGTTATTTATAACTTCATTATGTCTGCAGAGGATCTGGGGCATTAGGAATGTCATTATGGCATTCCTATGGCAAATTCTGCCATAGCTACCACCACCACTATATCTACAACTAATTCTAAAATGTGATAACAGTATTTTATTTAAAAGATTGGTTCCATAATTAATATGAAGCATATAAAGTTTTAACACACTGCCTGGAAATTAGTAAACATATGACAATTGATGGCTATTATTTTATTTTTATTATTATCACTATTCAAATAACTGTAATAATGACCACTGTGACTTTAACTCCTACTATGAGCTCCAAGATACTGAGCACATATTGCTGAGACACTGTATGAGGTCTACCACATACATCATTGTTATTCTTCACGACAATCACACAAGGTCCACATTGTTGTTCCCATGTAACAGAGATAGAAACTGAGGACTAGAGATTTGTTCATCAATATTTTCCCCATGGCCCTAGCTGGTTTGGCTTAGCAGTTGGAGTGTCAGCCTGCGGACCAGAGAGTCCCGGGTTCAGTTCCCACTAGGGGCACATACCAAAAAAAAAAAAAAAAAAAAAAAAATTTTCCCTATGGCCTTCTGCCTCTTATTTATCATTAGCATTTCCAGTGGCCATCATAGTTCAAATAGTACATGTACTCCTCTGACCCATGCTACTCCCTCATCTTAAAAATATAATAATGTCTGGCTGGTGCGGCTCAGTGGATTAAGCATCATCCCATGGACTGAGAGGTCCCAGTTCGATTCCCGGTCAAGGCAAATGCCTTGGTTGCGGGCTAGATCCCCGGTGCGGGGCATGCAGGAGGTGGCCTATCAATGTTTGTCTCTCACATTGATGTTTCTATCTCTCTCTCTCTCCCTCTTTCTCTCTAAAATATCAGTAAAAACATATTTTTAAAAAGAATATAATAATAAAATTCTCATATAATGAAGTTATCCCCTAGTAGGGGCTTGACCTTTCATCCAAATCAAAAGCCCTTAGAATTTGAAGGTTTAGTATCACTCCCCTCAACATACACACACTGATGCCAGTGCATATCCCCAAGACACCATTCAACAGAAATCACTCTTTACCAGAGTCTACTTGATTCATTCCTGGCAACTGCACTAGGAACAGGAAGCAGCAACTGGGCTAAATGACAAAACTGTCTGCTCTAATTTTTCTGTACAAGCTGCTTCTGTATTACTTATGACTAGTTCCCATCAAGACTTGGCTAATTATGTAGTTTCCCTACTCAAGGTTACTCTGTGTCACCGAGAAATCAAATCAAGTCTGGGGTTTCTTCTGGAAGCATCTGCTCATAACTTCCAGGTTCTCTGCAAACACAATCTTATGATTCATGAAGTACATCTTCTACTATAAGCCAGACCCCATTTTTATTGGAGGAAAATCATAAAAATACTAAAACTTCAGAAGGAAACCAGTTTGGCCTAGATACCTTCACTGAAGACCCAAATGGAAGACACTTTACTAAAAATATCAGTACATAGACAATTTGAAGTCTGAGGTTATCCAGAGTTTTGACTATTTTCTTGATTCATCAAACCCTGCTCTTTCCCCATAATGAGCCAGATCGTAGCTTAACATGTGGAATAAAATCATGTAATTTGGAAAGACTAGTCATTTAGATTATAAGAGAATAATCACAGCTGCAGTCTACTAATCATAGCACATTTTCTCTTTTCATTTACATTTTAAATGTGAAATTTATTAAAATCTTTAGGTCAGGATAAAAAATTAGGTGTCAAGCATAGAATACATTCTTCTTTGTCTTATTGCCATTGTCTTAAAGTAATTGCCATGGTAAGTGCTATTACTCATTAAGTAATATTTTGAGGTTTCATTATCATTATTATTACTTTTTATTTTTATTTTTTGCTTATTTATTATATTTTTAAATTCTCACCCAAGGATATTTTTTCCATTTATCTTCAGATAGAGTGGGAGGGAGGGGAAGAGAGAGAGAGAAACATCAACATAAGAGACACACGTCAATCGGTTGCCTCCCGCACGACCCCGACTAGGGCTGGGGACAAATCCGCAATCAAGGTACATGCCCTTGGCCAGAATCAAACCCGCGACTCTTTGGTCAATGGGCCAACGCTCTAACCACTGAGCCAAACCAAAAAATTATTTTTATTACAATAATAAAACTGATTATTTTGAGACTACTTTGGGTGATTTAGATGTATTACCTTTTATTACTATGAACATAAAGCAGATGTGTTGGGCTCTTAACAAATAATATGGCCCTCTTTCAACTGTACCAGGAGATCTTAAAAGAAAATATATGTAACTCATGGTTGGTTTCCAAATTTACATTGTGGGGAGTAGGAGGCAGATGATTTTCCATGGGGAGTGCTAATCTCTGGCACCGTGGCACAAAGTCTGGGGCAGAACTCCTCTCACTGCAAACACAGCATCCAGCCCTCGCAGCCTGGACAGGAGGGAAGCCATGGGCAGCCTGCACAGCAGTGGGAAGGTCCACTCTCCCTGGGATCCTCCTCTGCCCCATGGATTCATCCCCCCAATGTGCACTTTTGGCAGCCTGTGGGACCTGGGGTGGAAAGCTGGTGGAGACAGTCACTGCCCATGACTCAGAGGTCTGAAGGCAGGAGAGATTTTTGATATGTGAAACTGGAAAAAAAAAAAAAAAAAAGTTTTGTCTGAAACTGAGGAAAAAGAAGAAAACAACTACATCTTTATAAACCCCGAAAACTGAGAAGTGAGACACTGCTTAGAAAACCGGCAACAAGGCTTAGGATGTGGAAATACAGGCCAGAGGGAGGAGCCCTGGGAGTGGGCCAGGTACAGGGGCGTGAGCCTGAACTACTGCCCGAGATGTGCTGCGTGACTCTCTGGAAGCACTCTCTTCTCCACACTTGTTATATTTACACGCTCACTCTCTCTGTAGGCCTAGTGAGTCATCAACTGCATAATTAAAATATCCTGAACACAGTATACCAGCAATCTAACCCTGGCGGCTCCAGAAACATTGCTCTCACCCAAGGCTGTGCATGTATTCAGCAGTCTCATTTGTCACTCATTTACTTTGTTTCCTGTATCATTTTTTTAAGGAGTAGTAAGTTGAATATTAAGCTTTTTCAACCCACAAAATACAGGGGGGGGGGGGGAAATCAACATTCAACTCCGTTTCTCTGAACTTTTACAGAATTTTAAGATTTACTACAGAAATTACATTGGCGCCTGATTGTATAATTCCACATTATTCTATTATTATAAATAACAGAACCCAGAGAACTGCAGCAGAAACTTCAGCAAGGCTTACACCTAAAAGTAGCAATGTAGGCTATGGAGAAAGACAGACCTGAGCTTGAATCCTGCTTCTGGCCACGTCTTTGCTGCGTGACCATGGTAAATTCTTCTACTTCCCAAAGCTTCAAATGTCTCTTCTTAAAAATGAGGAGTAATGTATAAACTCCCATAAAGCTATTGTGAATATTTATTATATGTAATTATATGTAATAATCTATGTAAATCTCCTAACACAGGGCCTGGCATCCTGCAAAAAGCTCAGTATTCCCTTTTTGTCTCACCTTTCTCCTTTAGAATCAACAGTTCAATGTTGAAAAGGATTATCTCTAATTATCCCAAGGCCTACATTTATTGAGTATCTATATGTCAACCCCTATATTACATGCTGACAATGCAAAAAATATATAATATAATCTCTCCTTTTGATAGATTTCAACTCTACCCTTCTTAACAACACTGATCTTTGAATAAATTGCTAATTTAAAATTCTTATAAAAATGAATTAAGTAACATGGTTGAATTCTTGTCTGTGCTAGAATAACTCTTGTTTTTCATCTTCTACCAATCTTGGCTCTATTATGCACTCTTACTGTAAAAACTAGGTCAAAATCCTTGAGTTTGATGAGTACTTGCTCATTGTTCTGCCTTTGTACATGCTACTTCTTCTGCTTAGAATTCTCTTCTCCTCCAGGTTCCCTGGGAAAGTCTTCCTGGATAGATATCAATTCTTTATCAAGCTCTCTCCAAACTCTTGGGCAACTTGACTAGTTCCACCTCCCTGTACTCGTGGCAACCTGTATAATCTCTATCTCTGAAGCCACGTGGTGGGTAGGGGAAGAGAATGTCAGCAAAGAAATATTGACCACTTCCCCCTCCTCTGAAGTTTTTCAGTCTGAACCCTACTTCTATGTCTCTGGGCTTATTTTGTTCATCATCTTATTTTGTTCGTGGGGGTATGGGGGATGGAAGAGATAAACGAAAGAACTTATGCATATAAGCATAACCAATTGACATAGACAACAATGCTGGGGTGGGGGCGGGAGGAAGGTGTCAATGGGGGAAAAAGGAGAAACATCTGTAACAAAAATAAATTAATTAAATTTTAAAAACTAGTGCATGCAAACTGAAACTGTTAAAAATATAGAAAAAAATTATAAAAAGTAAATACACATTATTAGAGATCTTACCACTATTACAATTTTTATGTTATATTTTAACTTTCCATTGACCTAACTCTAACTATTTTTATTTCTGGCAACTTGGTGTACTTTATTATTATTTTTAAATGTTGAAATAACAGTTGCTGGCCAGTGTCAAGGTACATTTCAGTTTAATTTTTATACCTGTGTTGATCTGGGGTGATTTTGGAAACCCACAATAACTGTGTATATGATGTGTGTGTCAGTGTGGAGCGTGGGGTTTTCCTCTGGGATCAGCTCTTACTATTTGACAGCCCCTTCCGACTGGAGGAGGGAACTGGAGAAGTAGCTGGGATTCCTTCTCACTCTGTAGGCATCAGTAGGCCAGAGACCCTTTATGATATAACTGAGAGGGTTTGTATTTCCAGTGTTACTAATGTGCACATTATGCTCTGCTTTCTCAATTTTGTGATACATTTCTTGAAGTGTGATAATTTTGGATGGGGGGGTGTCTTTGATTAAATCTGTTGTACATTATCATCTATTAAATACAGTATATGAACTACAAAAAAAAAATAAACATTGACCAGAGCAGATTTGATTCCTAGCACTTAACAGTGACTTCAGAACAACTCCATTAATTCCCATTAAAGCCACTTTCAAAAATGTTCAACTACAATGCGATTTTAATGCTCACATAATATTACATTATATTAATATAAAATTATTTATTTAAAACAAAAAATAGATACCTACTTGAAGGCAAGACTTTTTTATTATTCACCTTTGTGTTTCTACACTTAGCAAAGTGCCTGGTGAAAAGTTGACAATCAGTACATAGTAAATGAATGACTGAGTGAATTAAATGGCTTGGCTGTGGCCAACACAGATAAATAGAACAGGTGACTGAGATTATCCAGCACACAAAGCAGGTTTTGTCAGTTCATTTGTCTAGAACAACCCTCATAGCTTTCTGCACAAGGCCAGATTTCTCTGACTAGAACATTTGGTTTCCAAATTACATTATTTCACAGCATGAATCCTTCCTCTCCTGCAACTGCCAGTTAGTGACAGTCACCTTTGCGCTGTCTTTTCCTGAATCTCCTAATTCCTGAGCTTCAACAAGAACAATTCTTTGGTCTTTCTCTATTATTTTATGGAGAGACACTGGGTCTATCTTAGTCATTTGTGTCCCTGGTGCCTAACAAAACTTGAAAAGTAAGTTGTCAAAAAACAAATCACGGGGCATTTGGAAGGAAGAAAGGGTAGGGTTGAGAAAGGGAGAGAGGAAAAGACTGAAGAGAGGGAGAGAACCTACAGGATGAGCTGTTGAGGGGGAGAGAGGAAAAGGTGGAAGAAAAGAAGGAGGGAGGGAAAGAGGAAGGGAAAGGGGGAGAAAAAGTTTCTCACATTTTTTCCACATAACCTTGCAAGAGACAGAGTCTTAAAATAAAAATAAAACAAAACACCTCCAAATCACTTATAGCTTCTCTGAGTACAAAGCTCCCTCTCCAGACAGTTGTTACCTCCTAGGGCAATTGGGGTCATGGAGAGAGAGACACATATTCAAGGTGTATCAGGTTAGCTTTACCTGCCCCTTAGCTTGGCCTACCTGAGAAGGCTGTCAGGCTGA
Organism: Tadarida brasiliensis; assembly: GCA_030848825.1. Taxonomy (NCBI): domain Eukaryota; kingdom Metazoa; phylum Chordata; class Mammalia; order Chiroptera; family Molossidae; genus Tadarida; species Tadarida brasiliensis. The sequence goes on from CM061268.1 coordinate 58,476,620, forward strand.
AGTTGTGAGTGATATCCCTCAATCCTTTCCCTTCCTGACCCATCAAGAAATCCTTAGCGCCACCCCACGACCACACCACTACTTATGTCCTATGGTATATGGTCACATCAGCTATTCAGTCTCGGGAAATCCAGTGATTATCTAAGGGCCCCTAGGGTAGGGAGAAGGTCTATAAAACAAGAGTCTGAGTAAATAACTCAGAAGCAGCAACACGGTCTTTTAAACACAGTTTGGAGGAGTTTTTCCACCCCCATTATAAACAGAGAGATTAGCTTTGGATAGCCATGATTGCTTCCTCCATCAGTCTAACTTCCGATTCAGGTACATTGCTTTAGAATTTGCAGTGCTTTTAATTGCATGGCCTTAATGTTTTGCTTATTTATTTATTTATTTATTTATTTATTTATTTATTTATTTATTTTTACTGTTGCTTTATTTTTTTAATTAAAGTTATTGGGATGACATTGGTTAATAAAATTATATAACTGTGTAAGTGTACAATTCTATGATACATCTGTATATTGTATTGTGCGCCCACCACCCAAATTCAAATCTCCTTTCATCACCACACACTTGACCCCCTTTACCCATCACCACCCCTCTCACACCCCTTTTCCTCTGGTAACCACCATACTGTTGTCTGTGTCTATGAGTTTTTGTTTGTTTGTCTTGTTTGTTCATGTGTTGCCTTCAGTTTTATATCCTACACTTGAGTTGAACCACATGGTTCTTGACTTTTTCTGTCTGACTTATTTTGCTTAGCATGAGATTCTCAAGATTCATCCATGTTGTCACAAATGGCATCTGTGATTCTGCATGGCTTTAATTTTTTTAGTAACAATTTTTTTAACTATAATAATTTAAATGTCACTTGCTATACAACAAAAGCAATGAGTCCATTATAAGAACATCACAATGAAAAGAATTAATAGTAAATGCATAATCTTATCTTTCCAATATAACCACTGATACTATGTTTTTTTTATATGCATCAATACATATATTTAATGCCTTAAGAATAAGGTGATATTGTACATAGTTTCTAACCTACTATTTTTAAATGAATAATACATTATGCAAAATTTTTAAATTGAAAATTAATCTTAATATAACTCTGATGGCTTAACTCTCCATGTTTCAGAAATTTCTTGCCAGGAATGGGGGAGTAATGAAAGCTCTGGAACTCCATCCAGCAGTTGGCCTCACTGTTCACGTCAACATCTGTACTCACTATTCCCTTTTTTCCTAATACAGGGTGACAGCCAGGCAGAAGCGCCACCTTATCATTGTTTTGGGTTGTTTGTCTGTTTCAGGAAATATGGTGCCAATCCTGTCAACTCAGTCTGGGTGTTTCTTGAATATCTTCTCACAAAAACATGTGTTGTTGCTCCTAGAAGTTATCTTCATGGAATATCAGGGTAGTAACAGGAGAATTTTAAGGACAAACAAGGCTGCCAAAAGTAATGGCAGGCTGAGTAGTGTAATAATTCACTCAATTGTGTGTGTTCCTCATTGGGTAGGGACTCTCTCTTTTTCATTTTCATGTCTCTCTGTCCTGGACCAATGATTGGCCCAGAAAAGGTGCTCAATTAATCAATGAATGCTTGATGAATAGTGAATGAATGAATGAATGAATGAATGAATAATAAGTGAATGGACATAAAAAGGCAGTTAAGAAGACTGGACATAGCTCTGACCAGTGTGACTCTGTTGGTTGGGCATCATCCTGTGCACCAAAGGATTGCCGGTTCCATTCCTGGTTTAATTCCCACACAGGGCACATGCCTGGGTTGTGGGCTAGCTCACCATAGGTAGAGAGCATGCAGGAGGCAACCAATCAGTGATTCTCACTCATTGATGTCTCTCTCTCTCCCTCTCTCTCTAAAAATCAATAAAACTATTTTTAAAAAAAAAGAAAACTGAACATAGAATAATAAAATTTTGAGAAAACAATGTAGGATTAAGTGAGCAATCCACTTTAACATGTACCACAGCCACACAACTTTATTGATTCTCCTTTCCTGTCTGTCAAAGAGTCACAATAACAAAATGTGCTCACAGAGCTGTTACAGTCATCAAATGAGGTGATAATAAGAGAAACCTGGAACTTCCAGGTGCCAGAGGGCCTCAGGAGACAATAACCAACTGCAATTTCAAAGTTTATGTGACAACAGGTCATGTTTCATTTCCAACTACCCACCCCCCAGGCCCACACATACACATAAATAGACAACAATAACAATGAAAATAAATAAATAACTTCACTGAAAGAAAAGTTTGTAAGTGGGTACCAGGGAAATGAGCATAAGCTGGTGCTATTTCAGGTAGCATGGAAACCGTAGACAGATGATGGACTTGGGAGACAGACACAGGTACAAAATTTGATTCTGCTACTTCTTAGCTGTATAATTTTAGACAAGTTGCTTTTCCGTGACACACTTTTTCCTTTGATAAAATTCTTATAACAACTCATGTACCTTAGGATTATTATGAGAATTAAACAAAGGAAAGAATACAATTCCTACCATACTAGGTGTTCAAGCAATGTTATTTCACTTACTGTTCCCTGCTGCTCCCAACGCAGTCCCTCCCTGAACAGTGAGAAGAGTGCATCATTCACATTCAATAATTTTGCCTAAGTCTGGGCCCACTATCAGGCTTGGATGTCAAACTTCCAAAAAGAAGTTTGTTGTATTGAAATACTTATACCAGACTTCAAACTTAAGAACTCAGGGTTCATTCTATCAAAAGTCTAGCACCTGTCCACAAGAACAGCAGAGACTCAAGAAATCTTGTCAATGTTGCTTTAGTCCAAGACAGAACTGGACAAATCCTCACTGATCATTCCACAGAAGAAGCTCCAACCCTCCAAATTAATACCTTTCCATGTGCAGTTTACTTTATTATGTTTGAATGAAAGAATTCCCAGATATCAAAACCTCTACTGAATTTTCTAGCTTTGCGGTCAGTTGACCTTAAAAAAAAAAGAAGAGGTCACCCCTTCAGAGTAGAGTGAAGCTCTGTGAAAAGGAAGAGATACCCTGGAACATGCAGATTCAATCTCATTGCACACATGTTGTTAAGAGGGCATCTGCAACAGTATGGTGACAGCCAAGAGTCCGATTTGAGTTTGAAGTGGTCCACCTTCTGCTAAGTGCATCATGTCTAGCAGTGGAGACAGAGCATTCATGCACAATTCAGATAATTCTTCTCACCCAGTTAAGCCATCCTACAAGGAAAATGTTAAAATGTTCTAATAACTGGCACTTCAGGCATTGTGGCTTGGGCTTCTCCCTTAATCTTTTGGATGCTCCTAGAAAGCTAGTCATGTTTTCAGTTCCTCCTGGCTCAGAAAAAGCAACACTGCCACATTTTTAACTTTCAGTTTTACTGCAGGTAACTTCCTATCTGGATAACACAGGTCTATCCTGATTCACAAATAAAAGAACATACTAAATGCATATTTTCTTGATAAATCAATTAACTATGGAATGATTTTTGAGCAATTCTACAGCTTTCCACTCTTGGGCAAGCTCCTGCACCTCACTCTTGAGTTGGAAGAAGGACCGGGTACAGAGAATTCAAATAGCACAGGGTTATGATCCATGTACATTAACAGTGTAGCCATTTAAAGAACATCTGGGGCTATTTAACAGTAATTATTCTGGACACCTTCTAATCAGTCCTCCGTACTGCAGCTTGAGTGGGACGCAGTGTTCAAATGTGCTGTTTTAGCTTGTAGCTCACACTGCAAACCCCAAAAAGCAACCAGGGAAGAAGAATGCCATTCATTCATTTGATATGTTCAAAATCCTTCAACAGCTCATCTAAAATTTTAGAATGAAATTCAGTCCTCAGCGTATTACACAAAGCTTTTCTTGACCGGGCCCCAACCTCTTCCCCAACAACATCTGCAACTCCTCCTTTTTTCCCTGGATCACTTATTTCAGCCACATTTAGCCACTGGCCATAACCATGACTCCTCTGTGCATCTTTCCATCTTGTTCCTTCTGCCAGGGATATTCTTCCTCTTCATGTCCACCCCAGCCCCTTGCTACATACTTTTTTAAAGCTAAATAACTTCTATCATCCATTAAGGAGCAAACTATTACTTACTCGAAGACACATTTTTTTTCCACCTCTTCTTCTTGTCTCCCCAGATGTCACTAGGGGTCTGTCCCCTGGTCTCCAACAACATTGTGTAAAAATCTGTCATAGCCATTTTCACTCTGTATAAGCTTGTTTACTAGAAACACATAACTTTAGGGCCATCTTTAGGATGCAGGGGCTGAGTAAATCAAGTCCACTGGTCTCATCTCAATTATTGGGGGTCCTAGTGAATTTGAACTAAGTGGGATAGCAAAGGCAACTCTAAATGGGAAAAAGTAAATCATCACAGGGTAGTTTGCTGCCTCACCTTAATAAATGAAGTAGTGTAGTGGGGAGGCCACAGTCGTTGATACATTTAGCCATATTCTCTCAAAAAGCATAGAAAGATGGTAGATAGATAGATAAAATAAACCTCTCTGCATAATTGCCCTGTTTGCACTTAAGGGATCTGTATCTTAAGCATGAAAACATACATTGAGTGTCTCAGGAGATTTGAATTCAGAAACCCAGATTGGAACCTAGCTTTGCTTCTAGTAAGCTGTATGGCCCTGGGCCAGCCACTTCATCTCCCTGGTTCTCACTCTCCTCCCCTCAGATGATCTCTAAGGTCCTTTTTAGTTCAAAGATCGCATCTGTTTTAACACTGTTTGATGGTTATGCACCTGACATACAGAAAGTATTCAAAAACATATCACATGAATGAATGGCATTCTTCTTCCCCGGTTGCTTTTTGGGGTTTGCAGTGTGAGCCACAAGCTAAAACAGCACATTTGAACGCTGCACCCCACAGGCATGAGAGTTTCAGCAGCACCTATCCTTCTATCAATCTGCTTACACCAGCGTCAGTGCGGAAAATAGAGAAATACAGAAAAACCTCAACACCAAGAAGGAAGTGGAGAGTTGATTCATGAAGATTGTAGGAGCAATCCAGAGGCTCACAAGAGGGGCACAATAATTCCAGGGGCCACAGGAGGATAAGATATGAACAGGAGCCTCTGCACAGAACAAACAGTTGATCCTTTGAAGAATGCAAGGCTTTAGCTTTATTAATAAGTTCTTCAGAAAAAAAGAAAAAGAAAGAAAGTATATTACTTTTCTCTAGCTCTTCCCAGGCAGCAGAAATTGGATACACAAGATCAGCATAACCTCAAAACCTGGAGCCTGGGCGCAACCGATGTGACAGGGACTCCTGGGCAGAAGGTCCAATGTTCCTCTTCTGCTGAGGGCTCCACAGGGAGCCCTTTCTGTTCCCCACCCACCTCCTCTGGGGCCAGTAGAAATGCCCTTTGTCACCTTTGACCTTTAACCTGAAAACACCACATCTACTGTGGTCTTCATTTCTCGCCTAGCAAATGGGTAAAGAGGAAACTGAAGAATATACAGGCAGGCATGATAAACTGGAACACTTAGAACTTTGAGCACCTTGATCCTAATTAACCCCTATCACATTTTTGTTAGTTAAATCGATGATCTGAATTATAAATATGTAGTTTCAACTTCCTCTTTTTCCCCTTCAACCACACATTTCATTATAGTGTTAAAAACCTTAACTATGGAGATAAAAACAAAACAATACAAATATCATTTATTATGTACCAGGCATTATACTATGTCTTCACAGACATGATTCACTAATTTTCAAGAACTCTGACTTCTTTCTCATTTTACTGATGTGGAAACTGCAGAGTAACCTCCCCCAAGATCACATATTGAGAAAGTGGTAGAGCCCGGATTCGAAGTCAGGTCCCTCAGCCCTTACACCTGTCCTCTTAACCAGGACACTAAACTGTCAAGGTTTTCTTCGCACATTCTTCACACAGAAGAATGCCTACAATGACAGCTAACAATAGCTTTTTCCTTCATTAAAGGATAAATGCGAAGTAGTGAAAAGCCAGTGACAGTGGGAGAACCTGGACTTCATCACTGTTTGAGAACAGCTTGGCTGAAGGCACGGGAGGAAGCTGTTGGCATTCACTGCATGACTAAGTGGATCGCAAATGTCAATGAATGTGTGTGAAAATCAAAGGTTCAAATGCACCTTGCGAGCCTGTTCAGTAGCAAAGAAACACAACCACTAAGATTAGCAAAATTTGCTCCAAATCATACCCTAGACACACATGCACATACACACACACACACATTCACACAAACATACTCACGCTTGACAACATCCTTATGTCCAAACTTCTAGAAGTCTATTTTCTCTTTGAGACTGATATCAATATAGATTGTGCCCACGTCATGCAAACATGGAATTCATCATAACCTCTGGATATTTCTATAAAAAAGTATGCTACTTCATTTTGCTTGGGAATATCCACAGTTCCCCTCAAGTCTGGAATTTATATTCTACATGCCCACGTTTAAGTATTACACAATAGTATACCTATGACACCTGAATTAAGAAAATTAGGGTTTCATTTCTGATTCTGCTACCTATAAGCTGTGCATCCTTGGCCAAGTTATTTAACCCCTGGAAACCAGAGTTTCTATCTCCGTGAATTGTTGTGATGTTTAGAAATAATCTTTTGTGAGATTCTTATTATATTCTGAGAATAGGGTAGACTTCACAAAACCACAGTGTTTCTTAGTTTAGGCAGAGGAAACAACATGTCCCTGTTCTGGAATTGCCTTTTTGTGCTTTTACACCTGAGACATTTATACTCATTATTTAAGTCCAAATTCAAAATATCACATCATTTATTTATACAATTGACATTTATTAAGAAACTATTATATGTCATTTACTGTAGCAAAGTATTAGGAGAAGAAGTTTTAAAACATAGTTCCTAATCTCAAGGAGGGCCCACTTGGAAGACAGGTTAGCAGAAGTGTGGTGAGTGCTCAAATGGAGAGTTCTGGTGGGCTTTGTAGGCCAGAGCACAGGCCATATTAGGGGTCAAAGAAGGCCACCTGGAGAAGGTCACAAAGAGCTTCCTTTACAAAGACTACAAAGGTGATTATGAAGAGTTCTCAACACCCCCAGGCTAAGTGATTGCTCTTTCCTGTGAACTCAGTCCATGGTCTCCACCATAGCCTGTTCCAATATTGCACTGAATGACTATTGAACTACCTGTCTCTGCTGCCAGGCAGTGTGCAACTTGAAAGCGGTGGCCGTGACTTTGATTACGACGGAGTTTCAGGTTTCTAGGTAGCTTCTGTAAACATCTTTGCCCAAAGCATTTTTGCCACAAGCATTTTTGCTGCATAACTAATTGGCTATAAGGCAATTGTTTCTTAAGAGATAAAGACAAATATTAAAGAAAGAGATGTTGCCCTGGCCGGTTTGGCTCAGCGGTTAGAGCATCAGCCGGAGGACCAAAGAGTCATGGATTTGATTCCGGTCAAGGGCACAAACCTCGGTTGTGGTTCATCCCAGCCCTGGTCGGGGTCGTGCGGGAGGCAACCAATCAATGTGTCTCTCTCACATCGATGTTTCTCTCTCTCTCTCTTTCTCCTTCCCTCCCTCCTACTCTATCTGAAGATAAATGGAAAAAGATCCTCAGGTGAGGATTTTTAAAAAAAAGAGAGTAAAGAAAGAGATGTTAAAAATGACATAATGAGATACGAAAAAATTTAAAATAAAATTTAAAAGACTATTGTAAAAAATGAAATACACTGTTTGAAGACTTGTTCATAGTTTTACACTTTTTTTTTTTCTTTTTTATTAGTCTCTTTTGGCATTGCACTTTTTTTCCCCCTAAAACTTCTTCCTTCATTAACAGGGTTATCAGTTTCTAACTAAAGAATTGATCATTAATGCTCTCGAAGACTGTTGTGAACTAGCAGCCTCCTCTTTATATTGGCCACAGCGTGGTGAACTTTTAGTTGTGACAGATGGGAGGGATGACTATGTTCCCCAAAGGATTTGCACACTGACACATTATCATGCACACCTCGCTTCACATGTAGTTTTGCAACCTGGCTTTATAGGTAGATGTATCATCCACTGCTCTGAGACCACTGCCTCTACTTGTCACTGTATAGACCATTAGGAGGGCTAAGATTTATAGAATATAAAAACGGGATTGTGAGAACTCTGCCAGTGGAGAAACAAAACCAACAGACAAAATACATTAAGTCTTCCAAATGTAAACCAAATTGTCAACTAGCTCTTTTATCTTTTAGAGCGAAATTGCCTTATGGCCAATTAGTTATGCAGCAAAAGTATTTGTAAAAATTTTTGCTTACAGCAAACATGCTTGTAGTGAAGATATTTACGGCAAAACTACCAGACAGAAATTTTCAGAATCCCCCATAGGGTCTGACACGGAGAAGAGATTTGATAAATGCCTTGTAGGAACTGAACTAAATTCACATGGACTTCTGAGCAGGCAGGCGATTAAATAGCATGAAAAGCTAAAACCCAACACTGCAGGAGCTGGGGAAGCCAGCTACTTGGGATCTAAGGGAGACCACTAGCAGAGAATGACGACTTCATCTCTTCTTGTTGAAGGAAGTTTGGATTCAGAGCAAAGAAATGGCAAAAGCAAAAGCGCCAGACACCACTCTCCAGATAGCTCACCTCCTTTTGTGGCCTGTGATTTTGCTCTGGTTTAGATCTGTGTTTCATGGCCCAAGATGATTTTTATTTTCATTTATGATGTCACTTTGGATTCACCCTGCAGCCTCTTCAAAACATGGCACCCTGGTACTAGTAAGAGGTACAAATTTGATCCTTGTAGGATTTCCTAGCATAACTCCAAGTTTTTATAAGGTTTAGAAAAAGTTAAAAATCCAAGACATGCCCATATGAAACTCTTTTAGCCCCTGGTAATGCCACCAGTGACTTTAACTACATTGCAATCTAGTCTGGTTTCTCAGCCTTATGTGTGCCTGAGCTGAAATGGAAATCTCTCCACCTGCTTGGCTGACTTCATCTTTGATTCAACAGCTTTCACCTCCATTTTCATTTTGATTCAATGAAAAAAAATATGCTTGCTCAATTCATGGCCTTGAAATCTTGCCAGATGACAAATAAGCAATTTCAACAAGAGCAATAAAAATGGACAGAACATCTTGAAGAACATTAATTGTCACCTTTGTAAGCCTTGTGTGTGGCCCAAGTGTGTCCTTGGTCCCAATTGAAAGGCGAAAAGGAAATATAAGCAGCTCCTTTTACTTTCACTAAAACTTAGTGGCTGACAGTACCACTGATAGGATGAGAGCAAGAAATGAAATCCGCATCTAGTGTGCATCCACTGTGTGCCAGGCACGCACGATCCATGGCAACCTGGAAAAATAAGCGTCACCCTCATTTTGCAAAGAAACAAGTTCAAACTCAAAGGAGTTTATATGAGTGATCAACCACTTGAGGTCAAAGCAACACAATGATGGAGCTGGTATATGGACTCTCTTTGTCTATCTGGCTCCAATGTCCATACTTTATCCACTATGAAATTTAGCTTAAATTAGATCACAGAACTATAGAATGAACTAAAAGGGACAGAGGAAGTTAAATATTTCACAGACTCCAAATTTATCATAATATATACAACTTCTTGTATTACCTTGACAAAAATTCATTTGTTTTCCTATTTGCACATGCACACGTGTGTGTGTGTGTGTGTGTGTGTGTGTGTGTGTGTGTGTGTTCAGCAGCTCAGAGCTTCTGATCAGCATGCCATTGGTACCTCACCACTGGAATTCCACGATAAAGCATGCCTTCATTAGTTTTGTTGGATGTTATCACCGGCATATTTATGTAGAAATATTGAAGGAAACTCAAGGACCTCTATTACTACATCAGACATATCCAACCCAAGGACCACTTATAAAATCTGAGACTTCTCAGTGAGTGTGATCTCAAATCACACCTACATGAATATCATCTGCTTTAGGTCTTTAGCCCTCTTTGACTTTTTAATTTAATAATTTTATGAACCAAGCATAAGTTCCTTCTTATTTTTTTCAAGCTTCCTCCTTAAATGAACCAATATTGTAGTGACTGCATCCTACACCCTAGCATTTGAAAAATGTTGCTCATTTTTGACACTATTCTAAAACGATCTAAGAAAGTATCAGTTTTGGAAATTGCTCAACCAGCCTTAATTTTTGTTTCATTGATTTTTTTTTTTCTGGACTGAACATATTTTTTCATGTTTTGAAAATGACAATATGATTGTAGTATATTCCAGATATCTGTTTTTGGCTAAGAAATGACCTACTGATTAGGTTTATTTTGTAAAACCAAAGAATCATTAAGGCTTTGATAAATAAAATGTAAGCAAGCAATAGCTGTTGTTAACTTACAACATTAATAGTTTTAATATTTATTAAAATGTTTGCTGGCCCTGGCTGGTGTGTCTCAGTTGGTTGAGCATCGTCTCATGCACTAAAGGGTCACTGATGCAGTTCCCGGTCAGGGCACACATATGCCCTGGTTGTGGGTTCAGCCCCAGTTGGGGTACATGTGAGAGGCAACTGATTGATGTTTCTCTTTCACATTGACATTTTTCTCTCCCTCCCTCTCTCTGAAAACATAAAAAATGTTTGCTAGACCTCAATGTTTTAAATTGTATGTGGAAGCATTTGACCAGTTATTCCCAGGGCACTGATAAAGTCATAAGGCTAATTACTGACAGTAAAACCCACTGCTCATGAACCAGTAGCTAATGACTGCTACTGATGGCTATAGGTGGGCATTTGATTACTAAATGCCAGTGCCCCTCCCCAGAGCCAGACCTGTGTTCTGGGCACTCTTTCATCTGAACATAGTCAGTCCCTTCCAGGACTCAGCCTGTCTCCCTCTCTCAGGGAATTTCCACACCTCTCTGGCTTCCTCTTCCCTCCAGCCTGACAGTGGAGTCTCCTTATCATCCTCCATTCTATTCTTTCCTGAAGATAAGGATGGGAGCTCTGTTAAGTCTCTGTTTACCCATGATCCCTTTCCCCTGTGGGGAAGCAGGTAGGGGAGGAACCAGGCTGAAATGCAGAGCTGTCGGAGGTCTTGAGTCACAGTCCATTGTCTCCTTTCCTTGAGAGTATAATAGTGTAGTGCTTAAGAGCACAGACCTTGAATCCAGGCTCCCCGCATTTGAACCCCAGATTCTGTCTCTCAATTGCCCATTCTTCAGCTTCTCTGTGCCTCATTTTATGTAAAATGAAGACAATAATAATACCTCTTTTTAAGGGTTATGTTGAGGATGAAATAAGTTCATTCCCCTAGAGTACTTAGAATAGTGCCTAACCCATAGTAAGCATTCAATAAATGTAAGCTATTATTAGCTACTATTGATTCTTCTCAAGGTGCTCTTCTGTTGCTATTCACTTTGACTTTTGGAGGTGGGCTTCCAAAGTATCTATCCTTAAGTCAGCTCAAAACCTAATGATGAAATACTATGAATGTTTCTCGGAGGGAGTCAGCAACTCTGGAGTGCTCCCTACTCCGGGTACCCCTGCATGATAGCCTGGTCTTGACTTAAGCCTCTAGGGTTTTCTTCAATGAGGCAGATAATTTAAATGGTGCTAGAGCCAGAATGCCTATTTGGAAACTGGCTACATTCTACTTCTTAGCTGGATGACCTTGGGCAAGGACTTAATCTCAGTGCACATAAGATTGGTACCTAATTTATAGGGTTGCTCTAAGGATAAAATTAGCTCAGATTGGTAAAATTCTTAGAAGATTACTTACAAATAAAAAATTCTGTATAAAAGTTGATTTAATAAATAATAATAGAAGTAGAAATGCCAATTTTTGTCAAAGAATATACAAAACACCCAAACAATAAATGTTTGGGTATGTTGTATATATATGTGTGCATGTGTGTTAATTTCTTTTTAGGTTCTTATAGATACTTGAACTACTAAAATTTACTCCTAAATTACTAGTAAATATCCTTTTGTGAATTTTAAATAAAAAATAGTCATATTCACTCAAACAATTAATGTGGTAAAGTCTTGGAAAATAATTGCTATAGTAAATTAAACCCATCTCCCACAATCTTGTATATACAAAAATTTTCCTACCTCAACTGCATAGAAATAAATTTATACAGGGCATAACCCAAGACAAAATAAATATATTTTAATATAATGAGAATTTTTAAAAATGTATCTTTAGTGTTGAAAGTAATACAAATGTCCCTCCCTTTTTCCCTATTGACACCTCCTCCCCACTCCTGTCCCCTGCTGCCTTCACCACAGTTGTCCGTGTCCACTGGTTGTGTATATATACATGTAAGTTCTTTGGTTTATCTCTTCCCACCCCTCCATCCCACTTCCCTCTGAGGTTTGTCAGTCTGTTCCTGCTTCCATGTCTCTGAATCTATTTTGTTCATCAGCTTATTTTGTTCATTAGATTCCACAAATAAGTGAGATCATGTGATACTTGTCTTTCTCTGACTGGCTTGTGAGAACTTTTATAAGGTGATAAGAAGATACGCACCTTAAGTAAATTTTTTTTCAATCATTCATAAGTTTAAACAATTTCATACTGAGGGCCTACTAGGTACCAGAAAGTGTGGTAAGTGCTGGGTGAACAAAAGGGAACAACAGAGAACACCTGTCTTTCTGTTGCTTACAATCAAGAGGTCAAGCAGGTAGAAATAGAATGACAGGGTCCAGCCACAATAAAGCAGGAGAGAGGACATGTGGCTGCCTACAATGCCACCTGCAAATCACAACTGGACCTCACTGGCCCCAACTCTACAGAGAGGGTTGTACCTGCCTTGGGGGGATGAGGGAGGAGAGAGACTCTGTGTTTTTCTTTTTCAAACATAATGTACATTGAACTACTGGTAAATGTGTGCGACTTTGTAACAGCCGTGAGAAATGATACAAAGAAAAGAAAGCCTACAGAGCAACTGCAGATCGATTTAGCTATTTAAAAAGAACCAACAAAAACGACCTGCATGAAGAAGAGTACTTCACATAATGCTACAGTATTTTTTTCTCTCTTCAGAAAAACAGTCTAAGCTGGTGGTTAAAGAGAATGAAATATCCTGCATTGTAAACTTAATTCCACTCTATTTAAGCTCTGGCCACAGTTAAATCGATCCCTTTTCTATCACCACATATACATCTGTTAACACATTTGAAGGTAGATTCTCTGTGCATCTCTGGGTATACAGTTGGCACTTCTGAGTCTGGGCTAGATCCTTGAGGACCGGGATGGGTGGTGGTTAGACTATAGAGTCAGTCTTGCCAGGCAAGCCTGCTCAGGAATTGGGCTTTTTTTAAACGAATTTACTAAAGCCATAACTTTCTAAAGAAAACATCTGCAAACCAAAAGCAACCAATGCAGCTTCTGTAACTTCCCTCAGAAACAGAGAGAACAATTATGAACATTATGGAAGAAGCTTAAACATGAGAGGTAGAGTCTGATGACCGGGCACATACTTCGCAGGTGTGTTACTTAATTTCCTCAGCTGCAGAGCTCAGGGACCAAGCTGATTTTGTTTGCAGGAAAAAATCACAATGCAGTGTAGTGAAATCACATAGCACAGTGTAAAAGTGTTTATATAATTATTATTCCTTCAAATCTGAAAAGATGTTTCTCCAAATCTGGAAGACTTTTATGTCTCATAAAACAAAGGTCTCACATGCACCCTGAGAACCAATTTAGTGTACTGGGGTCAAGATTTCCCTGTGGAAGAATACGCGTACAGGCTCGAACTTTTCCTTCAAAACTTGGTACAACAGTCAAAAAAAAAAAAAATCTTTAGAGCCATTGGGCACCAGAAGCTGCTTCTTCTAAGGCGATGTCAGCTGTTCCTTAAATATGGTAAGAATAATAATCATAAGAGCACCCAGCAGTTAAAGCCCTACTATGTGTTGAAGCATGTGCCAAGTGATTTATATGTCACCTCTAATTCTTATGACCACACCACACAAGTGTTGCTTTATCTTCTTATTTCATAAGTGAGCAAATAAGCTCAAAGGGTCAGTATCCTACCCAGAGATGCCCACCTAGCAAGTGGTAGTTTGGGAATTTGAAGCCAAATCTGCTTGTTTCTAAAAGTTGTGTGTTTGCTTTCTCCCTAACTGGCCTACTATAAGGGTAGATGCAGTAATAAGAAGACCCAGAAAACAAGTCTTGAGTTTTCCTGGGAGCCAACAGGGTCTTTGCAGAAGGCCCGTCTGCAGACTAAGCCAATCTCACTGTTTTCCCTGGAATGATGCAACCTGATCCAGAAGAAAGAGAACTTACCATCTGTGTGAGCATCTCCCTGGGTGAAAGAGAGTCCTTCACCTCCTCCAGCAGGAAGAGGTTGCCTATCCTTCCCTGGCTGCCTAAGTTTTCTTTCAGAGAAGTGTGTTGATACACAGGATGAAAAGCACCACCCTCATCTGTAAGATGTCTTATTGGACTGAAGTGATTTCTAGGTATACCAAGAAAAGGAAATGGAGAGAGTAAGAAAACAATCCTTTTTCTTGGCACAGAGCAAGGAGAGTGCGTGGGTACCTGAGAAAGGTGTGGATAAAGCAGGAGGTTAGGATCCCTGAGCCAAAGGCCTCCCTCTCATACTCTGCCACTGCTTCAAGACAAATTTCTCTGGAACTGGGACCCGTAGCGCTAAAGAAACACATAGCTTTGTTTTATAGGCAAACCATACTGCAGCAAATTCTTGCCATTCTGTTCCCCCAACAGAGTTGCATGAAGGGAGTTAATATCCTAGCATGGGAAATGTATCCACCAGCTTTAAAACCGTGATTTTACCATCTAGGCATGTCTACTTTCAAAACTGAATAAAGAGGAACCAGTCAGGAATAAGAAAGAGGGAACTGCTTTTGGAGGCACATGGGCTGAGTTCCCCTCTCTGCCCTCCCAGTACTAGCTATGAGTTCTCAGGCAAACTTTTGAACTTATCTAAACCTCAAAATACTATCAATAAATTGGGAGTTATAATAACTACCTCTTAATGGTTTTCTAAGGGTTAAATGAAACAATACCTGTAAAATAACTATCAAAACACCGGGTATATAATAGGGCATGATTAAGATTAGTTATTTTTGCCCAAAGGCTCAGAAACACATTGCATCTTATTTCTTCTGAGAGTTTGAGAAAGGCCCCCATCGCACACACACGAAGTCCTAAAGTGAATGATCCACTATTATCTTTAGTAGTGTCTTTGCATAAAGTGTGAGCATAACAGGTGAACGTATCCCATGCTTTGTGTTACTACTCGCATTGCTCCGGTAGAGCTTGTCTCCAGAAGGGGCGTCTACACGGGGAGGGGCATTAGGAAAGCTGCACACAGCATTTGGACCAACTCAGTGAAGACCCGTGATAGGACAATCACCGTATTTCTTCACAAAAACAGTGGAGCGGAACATCTTCCTGAACATTTCTAAGAGTATTAGCTTTGAAACCTCTAATGCTCTGTGTTGTTTTTCAGTTTTTAGGGTGTTTTGTGGAGGACAAAGATGTGGTTCTTAAGAAACCCCAGGATGGGAGCCGGGGGATCTGCTCTCTCAGCATCATGGGCTTGCAGTGTTTAGCAAGAACATAAGTGGCCTCAGATAATCTATGCACACAGTAGATGGGGAAAATAACCTCTCCCCCCTAAAAACCAGGTTCTTTCCATTCAAGCAACTCAGCATAGATCACTTGAAGCTACAGAGTTTGACCACCTCCGTGGCTGTAAAGAAAAAGGGACTTGTCAAAAGCTTTGGAACCAGGCATGAATAAAGCATGCTGGTTGTTTATAGAAGCTGGCAATTAAGACAGTGTCTGTGAGTAAGCAAGAAAGCAGCTCTTGACAGTTTCTTTGAACCTTACTTAATTCTTTGGCGTTTACTTGATATCTTTGTCAGGACCAGGCAGGGGGCCAGAATAACTCCTGCAGACTTCTCATCACCCAGGACACAGGCACAGCACGAACCACTTGGATGTTCCTGTCTGACACAAACAACCAGAATCCACTGCTTTATCATATATAAACCCCATCCTGGAGACTGATGTCCTGGAAGGCCAATTTTGGTTTAAAAACAAAATAAACCAAAAAGAACCCCAGAGCACAGGATTTGCCATTCAAATAAAGGAAAAACCAAAATAAAGCTATGAGTCAATCCCTGCTGAGTACTATAGACTGAGGCTTTGGCTTAATTAAAATCATCACAGCTGTAAGCACTATGCTAGGTCCTGAGATGCAAAATATTATATGGCAGATGTCTGATGAGAACACATCCTTTCTTCACACATCAGCAGAACCAGACATAACTAAGGCACCGTCTCTGTCATTGAGGGGCTCACAGTGTTTGTCTGTGTGTGTGACCAGTGTGTGTAGGTAATGAAAGAGAGAACAAAACAGGTCGATATTAAACTAATACAGTACAAATGTAGACATTCTACAGGCACTTATACATAGCACATTAAAAAAATAATTTATATGTACTCTATAGGACATATATAATAAATGTGCATGTATTAATGGCATAAAAAGAGCTATAAAAGCACAAAAAAAAGTAACAATTAATTCTACCGCAATCAACTGAGAAAGGCTTCACGTGGGAGGTACATTTTAGCAGTCCCTAGAAGGGTAAGTGCAATTTTGCCAGTTGAAGAAATAGCAGAAGAAAATGTCTTGAGAAGAACGATTCTTGGTACATATATACATAAATAAATAATGGCAATGATGCCTCCTCTCAGACTATATCTATAATCACCACTAAATTAATATTTGTTACGGAATATGTGATAATACATATTTGGCTGTAATTTACTCAAGGAAATATATAACAAGAAAGACAAGTATTAGTCAGATCTTAGTCATGTCAGACTACAATTATTCTTATCCAGGTATTTGCAATAGATTAGGGGTAGACGTGTTTTGAAAATTAAATTTGATAGTCCAAATTTTGTCCTTTGTAAAGACAAAATTCCCAAGACTATTTATATATTCATCTGCTGTGGTATTCTTTCATTTAAAAAAATCTTTATTAAACACCTACAGGGTGTCAAGCAACCATTAGCTCATACTCTCCTTGAGGACCCAGTAATTGCTCATTAAATCGTCTTAGATGACTTGCAGGGGACAGATGCACCCAGTCTGTGACACAGACAAATAAATAATATCAATTCAGTGTGATAACCTCTGTTGGAGCATTTCAGTATTTGGGGGACAAAAAAAGACCAATCACTAGGTTTGCTAAAAATGTATTACCCAAATTGGATGTGAGTAAACAGAGAAATGATTTTCATGTAACAGCAAATATGACATGCACCTTTGTACCTTTCTAGTTGTAAGTATGTTAATTAATATTAATAATATATGCCATGCATTGGGGCTCGACTATGAGATACTCATGGTGCTCAGTGCTTGACATACATTATTTCATTCCTTCCTCACATCCATAAAATACGAGTCATTAGCCTCTTTGCAGAGGAAGAAAGGGAGGGCCAGAAAGCTTGACGTACACAAGGGAACACAGCTAGTAAAAAGATGAACTAGTTTGTGAACAAGATCTTACCGCTGCCAAAACCTGAGTTCTCCCACTTCCATTATTCTGTTTGGCCCTTTCCGTTACAACCACACTGAGATTAGAGGCGACGTGGAAAAACATGCATGTTAAGACCAAAGGGGACATTACAGGTGGATGGTTCACACTCCTCATTTCACAGAGGGAGAAGCAGGCTGGTTCTGTTACCTTGGTTACCAGGGACCTATTTGGTTATTAGTGCAAAGGACACATGTATGCGAGAGTGTTTGTGTCATAGGTGAGTGGATTCAGAATAAATGCCAGTTCTTCCCAGTCTCATACAGAGACCCAAGTAGATGCAATGCACATGAGAAACTGAAATCCAAGGGCAAGACTCTAGCTTCTTGACTTCCATTTTCTGTTGTGTCATTTCTCTATTGTCGCATGCTGCTTCTCTTCTAGGTGATTATAATTTCCTATGAATAAATTATATTTTCTAAAGCAAGCAAAGTTAATAAAAGTTAGATATTTTACAAAAAGACATCTAGGGTTTTCTTTGATGTCTCCTCTAATAATTCAGGCTTGGAGCCTCAAAATACTCAACTTACATAACCTTTGCATCTGGGTCATTTTTCTCTGCAGGTTTTGTTCTTTGTTTTGTCCCCTACATCTTGAGTACTGCCATGCATTCCAAAATTCCTCAAACCTTTGAGCTCTTAAACATGAGTTTAAAGATCTTCTGATAAAGGAATGTGCTGCTAATTCCCTAGTAACCATTTCTTTATAGAGTGTCACAATGTGCAAATATTCTGCTTTCAAAAGAGGTTATAATAAAGTATCAACTGAATTTTGATTCTCAACAGAAAATACTCATTTTTTTCTAATGGGACCAACTCAACATCATATAGAATAAAGCCCTAAGAGGTGGATATTAGGAGTGAGAGAAAAAGGCACTGTAATGAATAGGGTGGTGAGAACTTCATGTATTAAATAAAGAAGCCCAAGTGTTAGAAACTGCATGTTGATGAATTAGGTGCTAATGCATAAAGCCATTCACAGTGGCTATGATTTGTTGAGCTAGTCAGTGTTTTTAATTATGTTTTTAAACAGAGAGATCAAGGTGTTGCTTTTTTCAACAGGGAGGTTATACAAAATATTCTTCTTTTTATTTCATATATTGTGCTGCCTACCAGAGCTGGCCTGCAGTGAAACAGGAGAGCAATTCTTGTCTTTGGCTCACTTGGGCCTCTGGGACAGCCTGCAGCAGGTCCCAAAGATATGCTCTCTACCCTGCAACCCTGCTGCTGAGGCTCCCAGGGAAAAATCACAGAGCCACACAGACCTCGTGCCTCCAGAAACCTATGATCTCCGAACTCAGACCTGCTCTCAAAGCTGCCCGGAAATCCTAGGGAGTGATCTAGGAAGCTCCATTTCCCATTTTCCTTCATGCTGTCCTTTGAGTCCCTAACGCCATTTCCTCTCTCCTGTAGGGAGCAAATAGGCATCAAATGGGAACTCTCTTAGCTTCCAGTTGATTTTTCCCTATGTGGGGACTCCAGGGTGTGTATGCCAGTGGCTTCAATTCCTAAACCAATTCACAGCCTGAGCTGAGGATCCCCTCCATCCTTTCCCATGTCCTCGGTGACCTCACTTCTCTAAGTACGCCTCTCCATTGTCACTCTTCCCTCTGCAGCTGCCTCAGAAGCTGATGACTGTTGACACCTGTTCCATCCATTCCACATCTTTTCACCCTTCTCCCATTGCAATGGGCTCTCCCTCAGTACTCCACAAACCACTGCTGGAGGTTGCCAATGCCTTCCTACTTACTGAATGCAAAAGAACGCCCTCTCTTTCTCTCTCTCTCAGGTATGGGGGATGTGGGAGTTCAGGCATGAGACTGGACATTTTCAGTAATTGTCTCAGTTCAGTAACACAGACAATTACTGAAAATGGACACCTTAATTACTGAATTTTGACCATTATTAAAAAGTTGAGAGAAACAAGGGTCAAGTGGAATGTTCACCCAAATCAAAGGACAATAGGAGAGGCATGGAGAAATTAATAAACTCACCAATATTCTATAGCTAATACATAGTGGATGTGGACTTTGAAGGCAGAAAGCTAGGCTCCTGTTTCTTCACCTTTAATAAACTGCTACTCGTAATCTCCTGAAAATAAATATATTTTATCACACTATCCTTTGATTTACATGAATATATACAGTGCATCAGAGGCTTTCTCCATAAGTACATACTGATCCCAGTGTTTAAAGGTTGCATTATACTCTACTGTGTAGCTATACTATAATGTATTTAATAGTCATATATTGGTGGGTATTCAAGTTGTTCTGAGTTTATGCCACAACAACAGAAATGTTACAAGAGACTTTCTTATGGATATGTTTTGTATACTTGTGGAAGTATATTTGCATGCTAGATTCCTAGAAGTAAAATTACAGTCAAAAGGTCTATACTTTATGGAAAGTGATGGATATTATCAATATGCTTTTCAAAAAGGCTGCACCAATTTGCATGAAAATAAAGCTGATCTTACTTGGCCTTTCTGTGTTATTTGACTTTGTTGACTTCTTCCTGCTTCTCAGTGCCTTGATTTTTATGGTTCCATTTCCCTCCAGGTGACTCTACCCTCTGGCTGCTGTTTCTGTTCTCTTCCAGGCATCCTCTTCCTATACCCTCTTCTTAAATTCTGGGTATTCCCAGGGCTCAGTCCTTTTCTCTTGGTCTTTGCTTCTCTGCAAGCAATTACATCCATACCTATTCTTTCAACCATGACTTCTATGTGCTGATGTTGTCCAACAAATCTAGGTCAGACCTATCTCCTTGCTCTATATGTTTGTACACCATAGCTTTCTAAAATATATCCCCTTAAACATTTCATAGGCAATTTGATTTCAAATGTCAAAAGTTGATCTCATTACCTACTTTCCTCTTCAAATCTGTTCTCTCTCCAGTTTTGCCTGTGACCGTGAAATCCACAATGATCCAACTAGTCTCCTGAGACAGTAGCCTGGGCATTACTCTGGCTTTTCTCCCGCAGTCCACACATGTATTCAATAACCAACCATTATTGAATCTGTTTCTTCAATAACTCGTATATCTCCCACTCCTTTGTTATTATCTCTTATTGGACTATTATAAAGATGAAGCAAACAAAGCAAAACAAAAACAGAAACCATACAAATGTCTCATTTGAGTTTTCATTAAATCTATGACTCACTTTGGAAAGAAGTGACACGTTTGCGATATTTGCTCTTCCAGAAACACAAAACATTTCTTCACCTTTTCAAATTGTTTATGCTACTTGCTAATGTTGTATTACTTCTTTCAAAATCATCTGGCCATCACATTGTTGAGCTAACCCATCTTTTTCCTATCTTCCCTTTAAAACTCTCCTGCCATATATTAATCCAGTTTCTGTTCACGTATTTACAGGGATACTCCTGATCTCCCAAAATGATTTCTCCACCTTCTAAAAATCACGACCACTAAATTGCTACTGGCATTAAAATCTATTATTCATACTCATGACTCCTTGAGTTCTTAAAACATATGAAAGAGTTAGAGGCTGGGCTGACTCCCAGAGTTTCCAGCTTTCATGATGTATTCCAGGATCATGGAAGCAAGGCAATACATGTCCCCAGTCCAGCTCACAGGGTTACCTTTTCCCACAGCACAGCTAATGTTGTCAGAGAAACCCTTTCTCCCACTTAAAAAAACACACAACAATGCCCTATGAGCTAGTTTCCATCGTATCAGTATAATCCATAGCCTGTTATCCAATAACAGACCCATCTGATTCTTCATTCCAGCCACCTGTGACCATCTCCAGTCGTGAGAGGTTTACCAGGAGACAAAAGAGTGGCCTTTGCCCTCAGCATAGCTTTGGAGGTTTCTACTTTTATTTATTTTATGACACATAACAACTTCCTATGAATACTGAAAGATTTTCTGGATCTGGGCTTTACCAACATCTGGGCATCGAGGGTCACACTGACGACCTTCCTCCTTAATAGAATTAGTGCAACTACCAGAAAACAGGAGAATGTGAAGATTTTTCTGTGACAAAGTGGATATAATTTAACTCTGGTGGGTGGTTCTTTTTAATAGCTATGCCAATAAAAATCATCATCATCATCATTTTTTGATTACTTACTGAATATAAGGAGCCAAGTTTACCTCCTATTGGCATTGTTTCATTTAAACCTTTTAATTACCCTGAGATAGTTATTATTATCAGCCCCATTTTATAAATTAAGAAATGGAAGCTTACAAGATGAAGTGACACACCCAGAGCCACAGAGCTAGCAAGTGGAAGAACCTGGATGTAAATCTAGGCTGTCGGAATCAAGAGTTAGTGTGCTTACCCCAACAGTGCAGAGCAATAGTGAGCTATCATAAAACGCAACCTTAGGTTTCCAATAACCAAAGCTGATAGGAATCCAGAACTGAAACACACAGGAGGAAATCCAGAGCAGTTTCAATTCTAACTGAAGCCCCTTTCAAAAAGTTCTATCTTATATTGAATTGTAATGAGCCTCCTGGTAACCCACTGTCCACTTGCAATCTCTGGAATCAACAGGACAAGGCCGAACTTTCCTTATGGTCAACTCTTTTCGGGCAGTGACTATGAATCACTTATGTGTATATTCCATACAACATCTAGAGCATAACTGGATGTTCATAAATATTTGTTTGCTTAAAAAAATTGAGAAGAGCCTACTATAGATGACTCTCCCAAGGGAGCTATATGTCACCTGCTAGTTGTGCAACTTGTGCCAAGTCGCTTAACCTTTCTGATCCGTAGTTCCTCACCTGTGACTGGTAATAAACTAGTATCTGTCTCACAGGGTCATTAGGACAATCTAATCAAATAATGAGTGTACAAAATAAACGTGGCCCACAGTCACCATTCAATAGGTCATGCCCTTTTTACATTATTCTTACCTCTACAGAAGGACTTGCTGTTTTGTTTGTAATACTTATTTATTTGCTTTTGTCTCTTGTTGGCTGTTGAGTCCAAGGTCAGAGCATGGGTCTCACTTATTTTTGTACTTGGCACAAAGGAAATGTTGGTTGGACCAAAAGCTACCTGGCATCATCCTCTTCTTCCTCACGTTTGTTCCTTTACTACAGGAGTGTTTGCTGGCCTGAAGTTAAGAGGGAGAAGTTTGCTGCTGTACTTCTCCTGGTTCTCCCAGGTAGCTCTGGACTCTAGCTGACTTTCTATCACTCTCTTCTTCCCTATTTCCTGCGCTCAGCAGATCATCTGTCTCCTTAAGGGATGGAGCTTTGAAAAAGCTCAATGATTTCATACCCTGATTCCTTATAAAAGCAGCCTCCATGATGCAGAAACACATCTAAAATTTCTGAATTTCTGTTTGTCTTAGTTGAAGTTCTGTTTGTGACATACAGATAAAGAATGCATATCAGAAACTTACTCCCCTTGCCCTGGCCAGTGTGGCTCAGTGGTTAGAGTGTTGGTCCGCACACTGAAGTGTCGTGGATTTGATTCCTGGTCAAGGACAGGTATCTGGGTTGCAGGTTTGATCCCCTGCCCCGGTCAGGGTGTGTGAGGGAGGCAACCAATCTGTGTTTCTCTCTCTCTCTCTCTCTCTCTCTCTCTCTCTTTCTCTCTCTCTCTCTCTTTTCTTTCATTGCTTCCTTCCTCTCTCTCTAAAAATCAATGGGAAAAAATATCCTCAGGTGAGAATTAACAACAACAACAAAAAACAAATTTACTTCTCTGAAAAACTGAAATGCTGGCCAGTCAAATTTGATATACAAAGGCTCTGTTCTGCTCTGAGCATTGCACCCATTATTGAGAGATTTGCAGGGAGAAGTCACCCATTCTATTCCCTCCCACCCCACTGCATCTCATCTCATATATTTAAAAAAATGAAAACAGAAGGAGAACTCAACCTATGATGCAGGGTGACTCAGTTCCTATAAAAAATGGCAAAAGCCTCAGGACAGAAACATTTTCTGACTCCGTACATGTTAGTGTCGACTAGTCAACTTGGTGGTTCGATGTGGGGACAAACTGTTAATGCAATGGCACAAATAATTCTCAACCTCCTTTGAGCCAAGAGTTAAAATTTTCTGTTATCTTGGATGTTTTACTAGCGAACGGAGCAGAAAATGAAGTTCACGGGCCACTGCATGCTATTGCTTCAGCAAAAAACTACTAAACCAAAAAGAACAGGGATATTCAGAGGAACAGGCCCGGGTTTGGCGAGTGGAGATGCCCAGGAGACAGCGGAGCAGAGTTCGGAGCCAGCAGGTCTGGGTGCGACTCGTGGTTTTGTCCCTTCGTCATGTGACCTTGGGCAAGTTACAGTCTCAGTGTTCTCCTTATCCTCCTCTGTAAAATGATGACGAAAGTGACTTTGTTCTCTTAATGGGGTAGTTCTGAGAACTAGGTGTATGTCAAATGCTTGAAAATGGCCAGAGAAGAGGCAAATGCTACTTTTCATTTCTCTCGGGGGCCTCGTGGTCCACCCCGTGAAGGTTTCCTTCTCCAATGCTCAAACCATGGCATTGTACCAGTTCATTTCCATTCACTAAAACAATCAACATTGCAGCAGAATATTGATCTCAGCCTCAGAGTAGAAAGCAGGCTAATTTATTCATGACCTGATAACTAAACAAAACAAAAATTAAAAAATAAAACAAAACTTGTTACCTCAGGTCAATGTTCAGCACGCACAAGAAGGGCGAGGAGGCCACACAGACACAGCTGACAAATCGCACTGCGGCACGCAGCCTGTGCTTGGGGAGAAAGGCTGGCCTGCAAAGCGAGGTGGTTGTTCCATATGGCCCGCATCAATGGGCTAGAATCAGGATACGTGCAGTCCCGATTCATCTGTCGGTAGCAAAGAAACTCTTCCATGTGTGTAACCAGTCCAGTCCTCCCAAAGTGTTTGGAAATAGATCCAACATCTGCTCAATTCTCTGCAAAGGCATCATTAGACTCGCTCAAACCGAGGAGGAGAAACAAAATCACCTTGAAGCTCGGTAAAAAGGTCAATCGATATATAGAATATGTGAATCAGTCAAGCAATATAAAACACCGAATGTTCAGAAAAGCAGTGAAAAAAAACAACAACAAATTTTTTCATACTAAGACTATAAACAACTGAAGGTGGTGAAAAGAAAATATTTTAAATATGGGGTAGTAGAGAGGAGAGGGAACTCTGGGCTAGATGCCAGAGATCTAATATCTGCATTCGGGATCACAGAAAAAAGCCTCTTGACTTGGCTGTGACCAGTTTCCTTAACTATGAAATAGAGTAACTGAATTTATTTATTTATTTATTTTTTATATCCAAAATTATTTATTTATATTTTTATTTTATTTTATTTTTTTTACACTTTTTTTTATTAATTTATTTTTGTTACAGATGTTTCTCCTTTTTTCCCCTTTGACACCCTCCTCCCCATCCCTCTACCCCTTCCCCAGCTTTGTTGTCCATGTCCATCAGTTATGCATACATGCGTATAAGTTCTGTGGTAACTGAATTTAAACAACTAAAGCATAATAAATCACACAGACCTGGGTTCAAATCTCAGTTCTACTAGTAACCAAGCGAACTCAGGAAAACCACCCATTTAGTAGACCCTTGGTATCTTCATGTGTTAAGTAGAAATAAGATTAACTTCCTCAAAAGATGATTTTAAGAATTGGATAAAATGGGGGGGGGGAACATCTGTAATACTTTCAACAATTAAAAAGAAAGAAAGAAAATACTTAGAGCATAGTAGGCACTTGACCCATTTTAATGATCTGCCCAAGAATCTATGTCTATGTTTATCATATCAAGATCAGTCCAAGCTAACAGTTTTATTTATAGTAATTATTATTTATTGAGCACCAGCTCTGGGTCAGGTATTGTCTTCATCTTTCATCTCAGCAGCTATTCTGAAAGCAGATATTATTTTCCCCATTTCACCTATGGTAAAACTGAGGGCCAGAGGGATTAAGAAGCTTTCCTGGGGTCATGCAGCTAGTAGAGGAAGATATTCAAACCCAGGTTTGACGGACTCAAGTATATGTCCTAGTCCTTTTACCGGTGGGACTTCAATAATGACTTAAAAGAAAATTTAACCTAACGGCAAGGCAGTGTACAAAAGGAATGTTTCAGAGCCCTGCAGTTTGCTGAACTCACTTAACAACGTGTGGGATCCCAAGCAACAGCAAACGGTAGGCTGCCATGCAACCACTGCACACAGAAAGGCTGCAAGGAGCCACCGGAAGCAGCAAAAGCCGTGGCCGTGGCCGTGGCCAGCCTGCCCTTGCAGTCACGTGACCTACACGTCAGGCTAAGCTCCACTGGAGGCTCTGCTTTCAATACCAGTCCCAGTCCAAATTTAATGTGGTTGTCCTGGCCGGTGAGGCTCAGTTGGTTGGAGTGTCATCCCCTGTTCCAAAAGTATGCAGGTTTGATTCCCAGTCAGGGCACATGCCCAGGTTTCGGGTTTGATCCTGTATGGGGGTGCATGTAGTAGGCAACATCTCTCACATTGATGCTTCTTTCTCTCTCACTCCCTCTCCCTCTCTCTAAATTCAATGAAAACATATCCTTGGGTGAAGATTAAAAAAAAAAAATTTAAGGTGTTGTCCACAGTCCTAGCATTGTAGCAGAGGCTGCTAATTATCCTTCAAAAGACATTTACTCTTCCTTCCTTAGAGCATCCCCTAGTTTTTAATTGGGCACAGGGCACATAACCTTCTAAAACAATAATCACAGTTCCCAGGCTCCTTGAAAGCTAAGTATGGCTATTTGACTTAGTTTTGAACAAAGCAATATAAGTAGACTTGTTCTGTGTAGAAACTATTCCTAAATGGAAGTGCAGGGATAAGGAGCTTCTTCACTCCTTCCTCCTTCTTCCATCCTTCCTCTTTTCTGCAGGATGAAGTGTAGACATGATGGCTGAATACTGAACCACCATCTTGGATAGGAGAAGGGTTTCGTATGCTGAGGTCGGTTGAACGATGAGAGAGAAGGATCCTGGGTCCCTGATCATCATGTTGCTGTCATCCTTGATGAGACTCCTGACTTCTAGGTTTCATTTACGTAAGATAGAAAGAAACTCCTTTTATTTCAAGATTTCTGTCACTCACAGGCAAATTTAATTCTAACTGACACACTATCACGTCAATTTGTGGGTAGCTTCAACCAGTTATTACGTCATCAAGGTGGTTTTCATCTTACTTTTGCAAAACTTGCTTTCTTTGAAGTCCTGCCTGTCCCTGGATCCTCGACCTAAGGAATGGGCTCTGTAATTGCTCCTCACCCCTCACTGGATCTCCTATAATGCCTTCCAAGATTTCCTTTCAGCTTGTTTTAGGAATGGACTAAAATGCCATCCTCTTAGTGTAACCCTTGGCTACCAATAAACTTCTAGATGCAACATCTCTTGTTCTTTTTTAGATATCTAGATATGCCCGTTACTAGAGATCGTATCAGCCTGTTGGGTCTAAAACAGAGCTTTTGTGATTATGTGAAGCAAGGAATACACATATACACACAGATCTCACTTTCAAGGAATAATAGATGTGAAATTGCTTAAATTAACTATGACTGTCACTCCTTTTCCCAGTGTCTGGTCCTTGGAATTCTCCTCTGGACATTAGTTTTCAACAATGCATCTGTGAAGTGCTGAGGCCAACTATGTAGTTTCAGGGGACACACAATCCGCATTACTCCACCCTCTCTTCTGACAGCAATTGTAACTTCAGAAGGTTCCCAAAGCAACCCTCAGTTGGTATAATTCATTGGAAGGACTTACAGAACTCACTGAAAGTTGTTATATTTACAAATTTGGTTTATTACAGGGAAAGCATATAGATTAATATCAGCCAAGGAAAGAAGTCTATCAAGCAGAGTCCAGAAGGTAACAAACATGATTTTTTGTTGTCTTCTCCTGATGGAATCATGGACACATTACTCTCCTGACATCAATGTGTGACAATACGCACAGATTATTGCCAACCAGGAAGCTCACCTGAGCCTCAGTGCCCAGAGTTCTCATTAGAGCCCAATCACATACTACCCACAGGACTGACCTTTATTCTCCAGCCCTTCTGGAAGTGGAACTGATACCACATGGCCAAGAACACTCATTATAAATCTCACTGTTAGACTGTCCAGTGGCCAAGCCCCAGGCAAACAAAAACATTCCTATCAGACATACAGTTTTAAGGGTCTAAAGATTAACTCCCAGAAACTGAAGGCAAAGGCTGGACTTATCTTTGGATAAGATTAATTTCTATACTCTACAGCATCCTTCTCAATTCCCAGGATCCTGGAATTAACATTTATAACTTCATGATTTCACTGGGCACCCTGATACCCCATTTGCTCTGTCTAAACATTCCAGTGTGTTGTAGTCGGTGTTGTTTTCAGCATCTGTATCATCACAGTGGATGTGTATTATGTGCAGGTACCTCCTGAGGCCTGGTATGATACCTCTGTAAAGTACTAATAAGGAAATAAGATGATGATGGGCAGACCAACCTGACCCAGAATAGAAATGCTATGATTATTTGAGGCAGAAAGGCAGAAGGCTATTTTTGTTGATGCCGAAAGAAAATATTCCCAGCTTTGAACTAGACCATGATAGAACATGCTATAAGAGGGGGGAAAATCTACATCCCACACCAGCTTTTAATCTATGCTTATTCACATAAAAGGCATTTTCATCAGGAGCACAGACTATGAAGAGATATATAATTATGCACATTGACCCA
This sequence comes from Tadarida brasiliensis, assembly GCA_030848825.1. Lineage (NCBI taxonomy): Eukaryota > Metazoa > Chordata > Mammalia > Chiroptera > Molossidae > Tadarida > Tadarida brasiliensis. The sequence continues at coordinate 58,504,862 of CM061268.1, forward strand.
AGCGATGGGAAAGATACCACAGATGCGGATCTTATTCCTTCTGACAAGGGCAAGGTGACTGTGTAGGCCTGTTTCTTTCTCTTACTTCCTGAATTTATGATTTAATTGAAATTGGGGCCATAAAATGTTTCACCGCATGCTATAAATAAACTCTTTGGCATGAAGGACTCAAATTAACTTCAAGTTGTACATTTTTATAAAGAATACATTACAGTTTAATGTGGGAGTGGGCGGACCTAAATCAATCCAAGCAGTGATGATTAATTAAAGTTAGTCTGCAACATGTCCCAGGGTCCACAGATGAGTCATAAAGTAAAGTTTTATGACTTTGTACCCTATATACTCCCCAGTCAACTTACGACAGGTAAAGCCACTTAGATTATCTGTGTGCAGAAAACAGTATCAACATCCAATGCTTATTTGTAATGATGTCCTTACAGGTAGCATTATTTTCCCTGCGTGTTCAATAGATGTTATGAGATGGTTTCCTGGCTTGAGGGCCCTTGAATAAAAATGAATGGTTTTAGTTTATTTTTCCTTCTTAGAACATCAGAAGCAATTTACCTTGTAGAAGGATGGAGAATAAGTTACATTTACCAATGCAGCAATCAAGTTTAGAGAGAGGATCAGATTCAAACCAGGGGTTGCTGGACTCCACCTTTGACTTCACCCACATATGCTATGAGGACTCCCTTCATCCTCTTCTCACAGAAAACTGAAATAGAACTAGTGCCCACCTCACTAAGGATTATAAATATATTTGTAAATTTGCCTAAAAACTATAGAATTCCATAAAAATGTTCATTTCTATCATGTGTGCTTTTTAATGGACATTTATCACCACTTAATAATTCAGTATTCATTGTGGGCCAAGACCTGAGGTAGAAGCTTGGGATATAAAAGTGAATAAGACATGATTCCTTTCCTGTGAGGTGCTCATAATTTAGTATGAGTGTGTGTGCGAGTGTGTGTGTGTGAGTGTGTGCATTTGAGAGAGAGAGAGAAACATCAATTGTTTTAAGAATCTAGAAACCATTTGGCAGCGCTGAGTATAATCATTGAAGGTGTTCGATATAAACATATATATATATATATATATATATATATATATATATATATATAATTTAATGTAAATCCAGAGATTTCGCATCTCAAGTTTGCTTAAAGAAAGAAGTATAAGACATATTGAATCAAGTTTAAGGAGAAAGGGAGTACAACTTCACTGAGACAAAAATCTCACTTCCACATTTGGAGGGGGTTGTTTACTTGTTTTCCCCTATAATTTCTCTAATTTAGACAAGGGTCAGATTGTGCTAGGGACCGACACATATGGTATGACAGCAAGGACTTAGAGGGACACTTGTACCCAGGCCATCTCCCTGCCTCCACAGCCACTCACTCAGATGTCAATATCAGATTTCTATCCTTAGTGTCAATTTCTCTATAAATTTCTTTTTAAAAGAAGTCACTTCGGAGAAGGCATGCTTTAGCCTAGGAGGTCCTGTTCAGATCCCTTCAATCAGGGATGAAACCTGAAAACTGAGAAAATATAGAGCCATAAATTTTACTCTTACCAAATCGATGTGTTTCCTGAGCCAGTCAGCTACAATTCACTCCTAAGAGGTCAAATGACAGCATCACCTTCTCCCTATTTCCTAGCCAACAAGACCACCTTGGTGAAACAGGCCATTTTTTCCTATTTACTACTGGAAAGTGCCTTTTCCTTAGTGTACCGTCTCCCATACTTGACCTTCTTCTCCCCGTTGAAGATCACCAGGGAACCTCACCACCTCCTCTTTTTCCCTGCCTTCCCATTCTGAACACTAGGTCGGAGGTCACTGCCTTGGGCTTGAGAGCAAAGTCTGGTTATCTCAAACAAATTAGATTCTATTCCAACAGTCTATTAACAGGACAACTTGGAAGGCAGGTACCATGTCTTATTCATCTGTGCTACTCCAAAGTAGACACGAGAGCACAGCAAATATTTGTTGAATAAATAGATAAATGAATGGGGCAAGAATAAAGGATGGTATTTATTTGCTATTTCTCCAGTTCTCTCCATCCCTCTACGTCCTGTTTGTCCAGAACTGTCCTGATTTATGACTATTGACCCAGAATACTCATGTGTGCTTTCACTGCCCATAAAGAACTGGTTTAGATGATAAATTATATACTTACCTCATTTATTATTATTTTTTATTTTTTTTAAGCCACAGCCTTTTAATAAGCAAAAACACATTACAAAACTTTTTCCAACCCATCTGGAAGAATAGGTCTACTAAATGTACAATATCAAAGGTGTTACTATTAAAACAATTATTATAAAAGGGGATACAATACAAACACAAATGTTCACTTTAGTGAATGGGTGAATTTACTGAATCTCAAAGGCAGTACCAGCTTTATGCTGGCAGATTTTAACTTTGGAGGAAGGCCTGATACCTACTTGCTTTCTTTTCTTTTCTTTCTTTGTGATGCTGAAAAATTTGAAATTAGGGTATAAGTTATATACCATAAAATGTACCCTTTGGGTACATGCCAGCCAATGTTTTTGGTATCTTCACAATACCCCATTTATTCCTGAACTGTTTTGTAGCCCCTATATCTGGATCCTGAGTTCTTCCCTCCCTAGATCCAAGTTGTCATGTCAGCACATGCTCACAGGAGAAGAGTGTCCTTCACCTCAGTAGATTCTACCTCTTATTAACCCTCCCCTCCCCTACGTACTTCAAGAGGCCTGCATATGTCTCGCCCCTAGATCTCATACCCCAAGCCATGACTATAAGGCTCCTGTTTTGAAGTCCCAAGTTTCTTTTGCTGACAACCAGAGTTTAGCTTTTTTAATCCCAAAGTAAAGTTGCAGTCTGAGTAACAAAGGCTGTTTTATTCCTTAAGAGCCTTCCTTCCTCTGGGCGAAAAAACAAAAGTGGTAGCTACATTTATGTGAAATCATTTCTTAACATTTTTCAAATGGTCCTTTTTGTTCTGTGATTATGTGCACACAACCATAATTTAGTACCATATATTAGCTGTCAATGACATTTGTGTACATATAGTCCCATTTAAGAGGAGTTTCAATTCCAAGCCTCCTCCTCAAATTCCTCTCTCAAAAACAGAAAACCAAGCCTGAAATTATTTGCTCACTACAGTTGCAAATTCTATCTACTATTTCAAATGGTTTAATTACAAATTCATGGGATATTATGAAAATGACAACTGACTCTAAGCAAGTACATACAACTCTAATTAATAGGAGATATCGACAAAGGTTCATAGATCTCTGACAACAGAAGGTCAAGATAGCAATTACAGAGGTAACATAAATTATTTTTTTTTCTATTTATAATTCAAATCTAAGTTAGCACATATTGTAGCATGTGGTAAAAGGCACCAGCTTTTCCAAATGATGCTTAGAGTTCAGGGGATTGACTCATAAAACAAAGAGCAGAAAACCAGGCAGAAGATACAGGAGGTAGGGCTCTATGGGTCAAAAAGCTGAGAGTATGTCCAGACAATTAGGATTGATTTCTATATATGTTCTGGCCTTTGTATTTCTTTCTAGCCTACTTTCCACCATACTTCTCTTTCCCTACCAGCACCATACATAAGATAATATGAAGATGTTGTTATTCAATGATTCTAGTAGACTATATCATGACTTTCATTTGTTAGTACCTATCCACTGACCTTTTGTTAGGACATTATATATCTTGCCCTTTGACTTTGGGTTTGGCCATATTATATGCTTTGGCCAATGGAATATGAGTGGATCATATGTGCTTTGTGTTAGCAGAAGCTGAGAAAAGTTTCTGCCAGTACTCTTGATTTTACATTTTGCAATAAGAAAGGCATGTTTCATGTTAGATAGAGAACTTCCTTTAGCTTGAGTTCTAGGATGAGAGGACAAGGGGAACAGGCCCTCAACCCAAGAGTAGTCACAGTGACTCTCAGCCTACAGGCAACGTGAGTGAAGAATAAAGCATTGTGCTTATTCATCACTGAGATGTTGGGTATGTTTGTTATCACAGTTGACTTATATGGTGATAAAAATGATAGATAACATTTATAGAGCTTTACAATGTGCGAGACACTATTTTAAGTGCTTTATATATGTTTTTGTAAGGATGCTGAATGATATTAACATTTAAATCAATAGTAGAACAGTTGCCTTCATTATGTGAGTAAGCCTCATCCATTAGATGGAGGCCTGAATAGAACAATTGACTCGCTCTCAAATAAAAGCAAATTCTCCTATCTGATGGCCTTTGAACTGGGACCTTGGTTCTTTCTGTTTCTACAGCAACTTCTGGCCTTTGGACTCAAGCTGGGACACTGGCTCTGCAGATTTCAGACTTGCCAACCTCTGTAATCATGCAAGCCAATTTCTTTTAATAATAGTTAGAAAGTAAAATAATAGACAGGTAGATTTGTAGATAGATATTTACCTATCTCCATCTCTATCTACAGAAATATAGATCTTATCCATATCTATCACTCTATCTAGATAGATATATCTCCTATTGGTTATGTTTCTTTACAGAATTCTGACTAGTACAGTGTTCAGATATCTAGAGACTTCCCATTATTCATGAAATAATCTGGTACCAAATGAATCTATCCACTAAGGAGCTAATCCATTATGCCATTGGATGTGTGTTTATATATGTACATAGTGTGCATATGTACATGCATAAAATATATACAACATACATACATAAAATATATATTTATATTTAAATAATTTTCAAGGAAATTACAATTATCCCCAATTCTTGGATGAGGAAACAAGGCTTAGGACAGTTTACCTAAGAGCAATAGCCAAGAGGTACATAACTGACATTAAAAGAGGATCAAAACCCAAATTTGCATGACTCCAAAGGTCTAAGCTGTTAATCACTATACCACACTACTGAACATAAGCTTCTCTTCATAGTGGGCAAACCTTATGTATTCTCTATACATAGTCTCTTCTTTAACCCAGTTTTGCCTCAATTATATGAGTTATATATTGGTCCATCTTATATTTGATGAGAATGCTACCATTTTAACCTATTACGTGACGATTTTAACAAAGGTGTTTCAGATATACTGTCTCTAAAGGGGGTCTCACTGAATACTGAGAGTTGGATATTATTTCCCCAAATTGACTCTGAGGTGCAAAGAAGTTAAATTACATGTCCAAGTTCATGCAACTAGAAAGTGACTGAGTGGGAGGTGCACCCAGGCCTGGCGCCACTCTTCTCCTTACATTATCTCCCAGAAATAAGTCCTGTAACACCCAATATTCTCGCATTCTCTCTCCCCCAACTACTCAAGTTATTTCTGCTACATTTCTGGGGTCAGAGGAGACAAGGTGGCATGTATCGGGCATGACCATAGCTTCTAGAATAGGCTTCTACAGGAAAGGAGGGGGCATGAAATAGACTTCTCCAGGATTTTGTACCAAGTCCTGACATACATCCTAAGCAGCAGCAATAGTGAGTGGTCAGGAGCTTAGACTCTAGAGCAGCGGTTCTCAACCTGTGGGTCGTGACCCCTTTGGGGGTTGAACGACCCTATCACAGGGGTCGCCTAAGACCATCAGAAAACACATATTTCCGATGGCAATTCATAACAGTAGCAAAATTACAGTTATGAAGTAGCAACAAAAATAATTTTATGGTTGGGGGTCACCACAACATGAGGAACTGCATTAAAGGGTCGCCATATTAGGAAGGTTGAGAACCACTGCTCTAGAGCAAGGTTGCCTGGATTGGAATATTGGCCTTGTCATTTACCAATTGTGTAAACTTGAGCAATTTGCTTAACCAGTCTGTGTCTCAATTCCCTTCATTGTAAAATAGAATGAAAACAATGTTTACCTAATAGGATTGTGTGAGGATAAAATGAGTTGGTATATGTTTTTAAAAAGGGAACTCATGACTCACACATATTAGGCTCTCTGTGAGTGTTAGCTATTATTATTGCCAATGTTAATACTTCATGTTCGTATTTGCAATTTATGAAACCACTTAGAGAGAAAATACAAATGTGTTGCTAAATTCTGACACCATTCTCACTCGGTAGGTAAGTAATCAACATTGTAAAACAGAAACATTAAGCTCTTAAGATATGGTCACATAGTGATGAAAGCTAATGCATCTCTTGTAAAGGAGAAAGTACTATTATCATTGAGATACAGACATGGGTGATGTGAAAATATAAATAAGATAAGCATAATTATTAAAAGCAAACTAATGGTAAAATATACATGCATGCCCTTTCTTAAATAAATAAAGCCTTTATAGTAAAAATTGAGAGAAGTATGAGAGGATAGGCTATACATTGGTGTTTATTTATTTATTTATTTATTTTTATTGATTTTAGAGAGAGAGGAAGGGAGAGGGAGAGAGAGATAGAAACATTGATGAGAGAGAACATCGACTGGCCACCTCCTGCATGCCCCTCACTGGGGATCAGGCCCACAACCTGGGCATGTGCCCTGACTGGGAATCAAACCGGCGACCTCTTGGTGCATGGGTTGACGCTCAACCACTGAGCCAATCCAGCCGGGCTACATTGGTGTCTAATATGTAGGATTTATTGCACAAAAGGTACCTCTGTGCCCCTACGCGGAAAAACAAACTCAAGTGCAAAGAACACTGAACTTGGAGTCAACGGCCTTGAGTCGTTATTCTGGATATATTGTCACAGCTGAGCAATTTTGGGGAGTAATGTTCTTTAACCCTGAGCATGCAAAACAAAAATAACAGGGACTCTGGGTCACTGTGGGCCTAGCTCTTCCCCACACCTGCTATACGGTAGTAGGCAAGACAACCAGTCTGAATATGGGCGTCAGATGAAGAGGGCAACACCTGTATGGCATGAAATGTTTGCAAGTGCCCAACAGAGTTCACTCAATAAATATGTGTGCCTTTGTCTCCAGACCTCATTTTCCTCACTTTTGGGTCCTTTCTAGGTCGATACTTCTATAATATAGCATGAGCCCAACAGGCTAGGCTGACTTTATTAAAGAAGTTGCTAAATGGATTCTTCTGGCAATTTCTATCCCACAGTGCTTTTGTTTCTTTAAGCAGCTGAGTTTTAAAGATAGGTTTTGGCAAATGTTCTCTACATCCCAAATATATCCTTGAATAATCAAATAGAAAGAGACCAGCTCCCCAGATACAATTTCTGTGAAGAGAATTGCTGTGATCAAAATGCCTTCTTTACTCAGCACAATAAGCTAGTCAGAGAAGGACAAATACCATATGATCTCACTAATATGTGGAATCTAATGAGCAAAATAAACTGACGAACAAAATAGAACCAGAGGCATGGATACATGGAACAGACTGACAGCTGTCAGAGGGGAGGGGGGTGGAAGAACGGGATGAAAGAAGGTGAAGGGATCAGCCAAAGAACATATATGCATAGCCCATGGGCACAGACAACAGTGTGGTGAAGGCCAGGGGAGGGGGTGCCAGGGCTGGGTGGAGGTGGGCAAAGGGCAGGAAAATGGGGGACATTTATAATAGTGTCAACAATAAAAAAAAAAAAGAAATGAGAGGCAAAAGCTTACACCCCCCCACCCCAAAATGTTTTCTCTACTGAATGACCTTTCTGATAAGACTAAATCAAAGTGGTTTAAGTATCATTATAGGTTTACTTAGCTCTGCAGTTGATTCTTTCAAGCTGCATGCATTGAATGTTTAGATGGCATCAACATCAACATTCTTGGAAGAAACGCTGAAACACTTTTACAAAAACTCCCTAATGGTTTCAGGTGTGTGATTTCTGAAAAATAGCCCTTTTCTCTCTGAGTCTGTAAGTCAACCACCACCACCATTTACTAATAATTATCTTCTTCCCCCACTTCCACTTCAACATCTAATTGTCAAACATTTTTGACAATATTTTTACATCCAATTGTTAAATTAATGTCTGTCACTTTCATGCCAAGAAGACAAAAAGCACTTTGCAAGAAACAAATGATAGTCATCCATTTAAAAATATTTGAGCATCTACAACATACCAGGCACTGTTCAAGGTGTTGGTGATAGAAAAAAAAATAGACAAAATTCCCTGACCTCACGGATCTATATTCACGTGCGGGGGAGATGACAACAAACAAGTGAATAAATACACAGTATAGCTGACCTGGATCCATGGGATGGAGAAAAGTACCAGAGGGCGGGGAACAAGAAGCCAGGTAGTCAGGGAGGGCTCACTAAAGGGTGCTAGTTGAGGTGAGGGCAGTGGTGGGGGGCCATTTCAGACCAGAGAAACAAGAAAGGTAAAGACCCTGAGGGGGATCGTGCTGGGTGTTTCTGAGAAATGGCAAGGATGCTGAAACAAGGCGGAAAGTGCCTGGGGGTGAGGATGGAAAGGTCCGAGGTACCCAGACCCTGAGGAAAACGTCTCCAGTCAGGGAGACTCTGTGTGCCAAGGCAGGGGAATAGCAGGTGTCAGCTGTTTTCCCCAAATACCAAACTGCCCATATTTTGTCAGAATTAATTGGTTCCCAAAAGCAAATGCAGTACCAACCCATCTGATATTGTACTCATATCTCCTTATTTACTAATTCATTGTTAGAATATTACACTTATTTTGATAAATTATTACATCTGTGCTGTAGGTGCTACAGATGTAGGGATAAACAATATGCCTGTAAATATCATGGCAAAGATTCACCCTTAAACACAAAGCTTGACTATATTTCCCAGCCTTCCTTGCAGTCAGTGAGGGCCACCTGACCAAGTTTGAACTACATGGAGTGTCAGAAGAACTGGTGTACTCCTTTTTAGGCCTAGTCCCCTAAACACCTCCCTAGAGATCCTCCATGATCTCTTTCTTCCCTTGTCTGTTGGAAGGATACAGAGAATCCGTGGATGGCTTTGAGGCCCTGGGGATGGCTGGAGTCATTTAGAAGGAAGGATCTGGATCTAGGGACCTTGAAAAGCAACATGGACCAGACTCTCCCTTCTCCAGCCCTCTCCACCTACCACACAGTTCTGGACAGTGAAGGAGATTGAAACAAACCTTATTGTATTACGTCATTGAGATCTGTGCAGCACACAGTCTGTATGGATTACTACAAGGAACTTCCCTTCTAGTGGAAAAAAGATATTTATAACATTGGTGATACATGCTATGATAAGTGTACAATCCCCTGGCATGAAGAATGAAGAGCTTCTATTCCATTTATTGGAAGGACTCAGCAACATCTCTTAAAAGACTTGAAGCTTGTGTCAGGGTTTGAAGAAAGGGTAGCACTGACCTGACAAAGAAAGCGAGACAAGGACATTCCTTGTGACACCAGCACATGCAAAGGCATGAGGTACAGAGATTGTGAAAACTGTGCAAAGTTCTGGACTGGAGAGAGAGGTGTATGGGGGCAATAGCTGGATGGATGGGTAAGGATCAGATTCTGGAGAGATTGCACATGATCCAAAGGAGTGAAGACAACCTTGAATGAGAAGGCAAGAGAAATAACATGGTCCAGCTCCATTCCGACCATCCTCATGATCTCATTTACAGTCTCAGCTTCCCTGTGCTTCCTCATCACTCACTGCACCTCTCATTACCACGATGTCCACCTTCTCAGTGTGGTGTGTAAGCTCTCAGAGGGCAGGCTCTCTTACTGCCTCTAATTTGGTTTTCAGGATATGAAGTAGGCATCTGAAGTATTTGTCATATATGTGTGTGTGTATATATTTTTTTTGTAATCCTCACCCGAGGATATTTTTTCATTTATCTTCAGATAGAGTGGGAGGAGGGGAGAGAGACAGAAACATCGATGTGAGAGGGACACATCAATTGGTTGCCTCCCACAGGACCCCCACCAGGGCCCGGGACTAACCGCGACTAAGGTATGTGCCTTTGACCGGAATCGAACCCACGACTCTGGTCCACGGTCCGACGCTCTAACCACTGAGCAAAACTGACCAGGGCACATATTTAAGTCAAGAAAACACTCTTATTGTTTTGATGTATAAGTAAACCAGAAGGAAAAAGAGTAAGTTCAGGGCTGGGGCGATCAAAGAGTGGGGTGCTTATGAAGGGGTGCCAGTGTGTCCACCAGAAGCCCCAGACCCTAGAGTCATGGCCATGTTGCAACAGGCTCACTCACAATTTTCAGTTCTGCTTCTATTACCTCTGGTAGCAAAACAGTCCAAACCACTGCTGATTAAACACAAGCTACGCACTTCCCACCCACTGTCACTAATCACAATGCCAGCTTTGAGACCAGCGATATTATCTCCATTTCACAGATGAGAAAACAGCTTCCAAGAGTGCAGAGCCACACAGATCCTGTGGAGCCAGGCTGAGAACCCAGGCCTGCCTGACCCTTCTCTCTGCACCACATCACTCCCACCCTGACAGTACAGGGGCATGATCAGTGTTCTTCCAGTGAGTCTGGGGGCTCAGAGCCCCAAACATTATTTGTTTCAAGACTTGTATTTTACCTTAAAAATTCTCTGTGAATTTACCATTTTTCTTAATGACAGAGCTTATTTTTAAGAAAAAAATAAATCGTTTTTATGTTTTCTATTAATCACCATAAAATTTTACAAATTTACAACCTCCTCTCAGCAAGCCTGTAATAACAGTTACTTGCCATGATTATCCTCGGTTTTCCAATCCTGGCGTGAGGCCACACATCCCACAGTGCATGCTGCATTGGTTAAGAGGCCAAACACTACATCAGGCAGCCCTATCACCCTCTTTTAACACTTCAAGGAGGGACATAGCTCAATGCCATTCTTAACCCTGCAGCCTCTGTGTCTCTGAAGGCTTTACAACGTTATAAATGCCCTGTAGCTGAAGAAGCAAGATGATAGATCTGGGGAGGAGATTAACTGTACAGTGTTCTGCTCTGGGGACCTGTTGTCATATAAACACTGCTGAAAGTTCCTGTCTCTCGCAAACAGAAGGGCTTTTGTCTTGGTTACTGCCCATGTCCACGAGTCCTCAGAAGATAAAATAAAAGTGGATTGTATAGAAAATTCTGCAATAATCACACATTCTTTGGCAGGCACAGTCTAGCAAGTTTTACTACTTTTTCAATGACTGGTGTGGGCTTCTCCCCTTGGTTTAATCTTAGCTTCTGAAAATTTATCCGAGTCAATCACTGACTCTATGAACACACTCCAAAGTGATTCTAGAAACCAAGAGAAAGACAACTGGTTTCAAACAACTTTGAGAAGTTAGATGTTTTGTTTTGCTTCATTTTGGTCCTGTACTGTATCTTTGTCCTCCCTTGATGGAAGATAGGCTTGGGTCCAAATCAAGTTCTGTGACTTTGGACAGGTTTGTTCATCTTCCTGAACCTCATCTGAATATCCCCCATCCTTTCAGTAAATATTTATTGTATACCAATTGTATTCTAGACTTGATTCCAAGTGTTGATGATATAACGGTGAATAAATCAAGGTCCTTACCTTGAACAGCTCATTGCCACATAAATAATACAGTGCGGACACTGCTGTGGTAGGAGTAAATACAGGATGCTATGCTAACTCAAATGGGTATCTAGTCAAATTACATCTTTTGGAAGGACAGAGAAAGCTTCTCAAGAGAGTTCTGAGTCAGCCAGAACGTAAACAATGAGTTGGACGATGTATCTATGTGTTGAGAAGGGAGGGTAGACAGAAGAGAGAGAGGGAGAAAAAGGGAGGCAGAGAGAGAGGCCTATCTGGTAGATTAAAAAACAAACAAAGATAAATGAAAAGTCAACAGATCTGAGGTTAAATATGTCTTGGGCTCAATATAGTTCACATTCACTCCTTTCCATCCATGTGTTCATTCATCGTGTCAGGAACTATTCTAGGTGTTGGAGTTATAAACATGAATAAGTCATAAGATAAGTGGAAATTGATGAACAGGACTTCCAGAAAAGCTCCTTGAAATGGAGATGGACACCTGAAATACCACGCTTGCCATGCCTTCTAATTCTTCCCTGCCGTCTGAAATGCAGATTTGCTCAACGAAGCCTCGGCAGCCTTCTTGGGCCATGACATGATCTTGGAGACAGGCAGCACAGGCTAGGACATTGGGCGGGGAGAAGAAATTCTGACAGCTGTCTTCTTCTGAATTTCTTTCACATAGGAGAGAAATATTGTTTAATTACTATCATTTGGGGTTTACACTATATGCAGTTAAACCTAAATCCCAACTAATTTATAGATGTAACATGGTGTGGATTAAGTAAGAGTATATAGACTTTGGAGCCAGATATGAATTTGAATCCTGCCTATGCCAAATACCACCTGTGTTTCCTCCCATCAAAATGGGATCTATATTACAGGGTAGATAAGGGGATTATGGATATTATAAATAAATGCCCAGCACATGGTAAATGTTCAGTAAATTGTGGCATTATTAAGTGGGTTAGGTAGAAACTTTTTAAAATATCTTAAAATGACAAATTTAAAAATACCAAAATCCATAGCTCCTAGAAAAACATCCTGCTAAAGCAGTGAAGACTGTAACAGTTAGGAATAGGAAATCTTCTAGGGGAAGAACTGAAAGAAAATGTAACCTGAAATTATAAAAATGTCTGAAGTAAGTACATTTCAAATTAAGTGTATTTCCTTAACCAATATAGTAGTCTGTAAGATATTTTAAAAGATAAGTTATAGGGATTTCCTCACCCATTATTCTACACTTGTCAGTTTATGTTTAAACTACATAACCCTTCATTTATGTACCATAACCAGAGTAACTATCAGCCTGGGGACAGAAAAAAAATATATAAAAAAAATGCAAATGTTGAGTTGCTCTGTTGTGAGGAACACAGGTAACAGCTTTCATTTACTTTCAGAGCTAACTGGCTTTGGCCTCGGGCCCAGACCCGGAATCATCAGCTGCTTGCCCAGGGGCAGCAGAGTCCACAAGCTGGTGCAGAATGACGTCTTCAAACAAACATGCTCGAGGGTCAATTCTTAGGCAAAATTTTGGCGAACAGAAAGTTTAAAACAGAATTGTGCACAACAGGGACAGGGACAGTGACATGTACCCCTCTACATTTTCCCATGTTTCTGAATTCTTTTTCATGAAGACTAATCCATTTGTTCATGGTGGTACTGTATTCTAATGGGGAAATATGTCACCCTGGTCACTGATTGGTAACAGCTCCTCACACAGTTCACTTAGTTTAAAAGCTTAAATTATATAAGGCTTCAAGAGACTTTTTGCCTCCAGGATAACTTATCATGATTGTGATACCACATGGATGAACAGAATATAATTCATTCAATGCATATTTATAGATCCATACTTAGTAACAGGCACTTACTCTGCCTTTTCATTGGTGATCTTCTGTCCTGCTAACTGCAAACTCATACATTTCTTCAACCTTCTATTGGAACTGTATTTTATGATTACACTGTAGGTCCAGATATCTCTGGGCAATATTTTACACGAGACAGAAGTGGGCTTCAAGGGATTGCTCCTGTTGACCACTGTGGCATGCTCTATCATTTTCGATGGAATAAAAGGGATCTTGTAAGAATAACAAAAACTTATTTGCAACTCCTCATTGACCCTTTCAGCATCTGGCTATAAGGATATAAACCAGTCATGAGTTAAGCTGTGTGACTGTAATATGTGATTATGTGTCCATAAATATGTATATACTACTTATGTGGTGTGTGTGTGTGTGTGTGTGTGTGTGTGTGTGTGCACGCATGCATATGTATCTTTGCTTTCCTTACACAGGCTCACCTCTAATCTCTAAAGTCTATTACTTCAAACTCCACCTCATGGAGCTTCCAAGTAGAGCCTGAGTAAGACTTCATACATTAATGTATTTTCCATACCAGCCAATCAAAATAAGCTGTATTGTCACCAACTTTGTACTCTGGAGAACCCCTGGATTTATGGAGGCCCCCTAAGAGGGAACCTGCTGCCTTTGACCCCTACTGCATAACCCAGTATGTAACATCTGGCCTTCTGCCTCCCTTTCCTCATATGTACACAGTTACAAATGGAGATCAGAAATAAACCTGACCTGCTTGGCAGAAACTCTGTAATTCAGCCCAATCTTGCAGTCCCTCTGTTCACTGTCTTGATTTGTTGTCTAAGTTTCTAATACATGCCTGGGTTCCAGTTCTTCACAGATAAATGAATTGACTACCTATATTTTAATATTACTGTCACTTGGTATCCTTGGTCAACCACAACTTCCTAGATTAGACCTACTCAGGTAACAATGTCAAATTCACTGTACCCTTTTGGACACTGCCAGTCGGGAGGCTGCTCTTCTTCCCTGGGAATCACAGCCAGCCTAGTCCCACTGCCTCCCTCCTCTCTTGGCTGGTCAGCAGGCAGAAGCTGCAGTGTGTGTGTCGGCCAAGTCCCCTGAGTTAAGACACATCTATGGCACTGTATTCATGTCTACATCCCTGAAGAACTGTAACATCAGTATATGTAACTGTGAACTCATAGACACATCAGTACATGGATACAGGCTCTCAAAAGACTTGAGTATCATGGCAACTGCTTCAAAGAATACCATTACTTTAATGAAACTAGTCCTGAAGATGAGCCTCCTGGGGTAAAAGCCTAAAAGAAATTAGGAAAGAGAAGATACAAATATGACAATGGCTCTGAGAAGCAGAGTTGGTCTCGTAGGGAGGTAACATTGTCTTTAGGGAATAATGGCAGAGGTTCTGGGAAGGCGCCTCATGCCAAAAACCTTTTCCAGCGGCTCTGAGATGCCTTTGATTAAGGCAAGGGCTGCCACTGCAAAGTGGAATTCAGGCTCCAAGTCCAAATGCCCCAGGGAAGCCTAGACTGCTTGTTAAAGCCAATAAATCCTGGTGGCTCCTGGGCTATATGTCTGTTTGTTTGCTTTTTTTTACTCTAGTTTACAAAAATAAATAAATAAAATAAATGTATTTTCCCCCATAGTACCAGTTGATGACACAGTTTATTTTGCTTATTTATAGAACTGCATAATCCCTAGTTGAAATTCACTAGATAACTGACATTTACAGTAACGATCTTCTCCCCTTCTTCAACAGCCAAACAGTCCTGCTTCACTGTCTCACCTTTAACTTCTTTTCATAGAGGAAGACTGAGGTATTGGGTCCTGGGTGATGGCCAACGGTCCAGGCTTCCAGACTGAGTGGAGTTAATTGCCAATGGCCTTGTGCACAGGGAATTTGGCTTCTTTCTCCTCTGTTCTACACCCCAATCAGTGAGAGGTGGGTCCTGGGTATGTGTGTCTCCTCTAAAGACTCTCTGTCCCTTGAGGAACCTGTTCTACTCTCTGGTTACACTGGGAAAAAGATAGCAGGTCCATCTGAATCTCACGTAAGAGCTCCATCCTCCAATTTGGCCTCTATCAGTGACAAACATAATACTAGAGTTCTCTTCCTGATGACTTGTTTGACAGCTGATCCAGAACCCAGAGATAAAAGATGAGAGCTATTTATTGAGCCCAATAAAAGATATAGGAGCCTTTCCAATGAGAATTATTTGATGATGGGTTGGTTCTTTGTGTCTAGGGAATGAAGGGCCACCATGGAATGTGAGAAATACTTCAGATAGAAAGGCTGGAAACATGAAGAAAAACAGTAACTTCATAATTAGTCAGCCTTTCTCTTCGCTTTTACTTTGTCTTTTAAGGGATTCTGTATTTCCAAGGGTTCTAAAATAAAAATTCTCTTAAAATGTCTCTAAAGGTAAGAAAACTAAAGCTCAGAAAGGTTAGAAGACTTTCCAAAGACCACACACCAGACCTGCAACAAGGACCCAAAACCCTACATCACAATCCAAGACCTTACATCACAATCCAAGACCTTACATCACAATCCAACACCCTATCACAATCCAAGACCCTACATCACAATCCAAGACCCTACATCACAATCCAAGACCCTACATCACAATCCAAGACCCTACATCACAATCCAACACCCTACATCACAATCCAACACCCTACATCACAATCCAACACCCTACGTCACAATCCAACACCCTACGTCACAATCCAACACCCTACATCACAATCCAAGACCCTACATCACAATCCAACACCCTATCACAATCCAACACCCTACATCATAATCCAACACCCTACATTATAATCCAACACCCTACATCACAATCCAACACCCTATCACAATCCAACACCCTACATCACAATCCAACACCCTACATCACAATCCAACACCCTATCACAATCTAACACCCTACATCACAATCCAACACCCTATCACAATCTAACACCCTACATCACAATCCAACACCCTATCACAATCTAACACCCTACATCACAATTCAACACCCTACATCACAATCCAACACCCTATGTCACAATCCAACACCCTACATCACAATCCAAGACCCTACATCACAATCCAACACCCTACATCACAATCCAACACCCTACATCATAATCCAACACCCTATATCACAATCCAACACCCTATCACAATCCAACACCCTACATCACAATCCAAGACCCTAGATCATAATCCAACACCCTACATCACAATCCAAGACCCTACATCACAATCCAACACCCTATCACAATCCAACACCCTACATCATAATCCAACACCCTACATCATAATCCAACACCCTATATCACAATCCAACACCCTATCACAATCCAACACCCTACATCACAATCCAACACCCTACATCACAATCCAACACCCTACATCACAATCCAACACCCTATCACAATCCAACACCCTACATCACAATCCAACACCCTATATCACAACCCAACACCCTACATCACAATCCAACACCCTATATCACAATCCAATACCCTATCTCATAATCCAACACCCTATATCACAATCCAACACCCGATATCACAATCCAAGACCCTATATCGACATCTACTAATAAGGAAATGTTCAAAGAATATCAATGACATTTATTCTGTACTAGACACACTTCTAAGTGCTTTTGATATGCTAATTCATGAAACATTTTGTGTGACCAATGATATACCTGATTTTGTACAATGTGCTGCAAATACAGGCATGAACAATAGACATAGCCCTGTCCTTACAGCCTAGTTGGGGTGACAGACATAAACATAATTTACTTCTTAGAAAATCATTATTTCATCACACTGTAGTATATGGTCAAAGAAGCATAGACTATTATGACAGACTATAAGGCTTGAGATGTGAAGGGTAGCAGGGAGAGCAGGGGAGGGCATTCCAGGCAGATGGAACCACATGTGGGAAAAGCCTGCAGCAGAAAGGGGCCTTTGCAACAGCATTGTCGGAGAATGTTGACAGAATATAAAAAGAGAAAGGTGGAGTGAAACAGATCATGGAGGACCAGGGAGGCCACAAATAGAATTTGGGCTCTTGTGGCAAGAGTAACTGAAACCCATGAAAGGGTTTTAAGCAGGGAAGTGAAATGATCAGATGTGTATTTTGAAAAACAAACAAACAAACAAACAAACAAACAAAAAACATGCCAATACTTTAGTAATGATAGGAAGAAAGATTTCGGTGCATGGCTAAATTTTAGGGAGTGTGAATCATAAGAATTTTGGTTAAGATTTTCATTAAAGTAGGTTGTATAAAGGTGAGGAAATGAGTCTGTTGTAATTCAATTCTTTTTTAATTGAATTTCATCAGGCTGGCATTGCCAAAATGAGTGCATTTCAGGGCATTCTAGTAGTTTCACTTACACTTGTATATGAGGGAAATTTAAAACTTCACATTCTGGAATTTTCTTGCTAATTATAATGATTTTGAGAGCCATTAGTTAAATTGGTGAGCTCCTTTTAAGCCAGTGAAGTCCTTTGTTATAAGAGAGAGCAATGCAAAGGAAGTGATATTTCTTTAGTGCCCAGACTAAAACAAAAATGTCTTATTACCTAGAAATTAGAGCTACTTACAAGCCAGTCCTTATAATAATATCCCTGCATAGAACCACTGTAATCTGACACAGATCTTTCATATTTCTACAAAACATCACTTCTGTCCAACATTTAAAAAGTATACTAACTCAGAGTGCACACACAAATTGCTTACAGAACAATATTAATCTAATATTAATACAAAGTAAAAAGACCAAAGAAGGAATTTCAACTCTGCAGAATGCCACTAAGTTTCAAGGCAATTAAAGAGTTGCAAAAACTTACTTGTAATGAATTGTCTCCCTGAGGATTCATTAAAAGTCTCCCCAGAAAAGCAGTCTCTCATCCAACCAATTCTCCCTCCACATCCAGATGGTGCAAGTCACCCCTGGCCTGCATCCACCCTTGCTTTTCTGTTCCTTTCTCTCAGACTCTGGACAATGGCATCTGTTCCTAAGGGTTTGTGATCACATGTAAGCTAATGACACATACATCTTTCTGTTTGGCTCTGACTTTTCTCTTTGGGTGCAGCAGTCCCCTCTTGTTTTCTGTCCAACATACCCTTGCTACACTGGCACGTGGCGGGAGAAGGTGAGCATCTCATCCAGCTATTAACAAAGCAATTCTGATACTTACTGGTGGTGTAACCTTTGACAAAGTCTTCACTTGTAGGAGTTTTACATATATTCTACATTTGAACATGGAGAAAAGACCAATCTCCAATGACTACTATCAGGCTTACCTAAGATCATACACTTGAGATGTTGTCTGGCACATACATTTGTAACTTCTATCATCATCATAATTGTCACCTAGTGGTTAGCCAGCTTCTCTTTGTAAATACACATTTATACCCTGATTTAATATAGCGTGTGTATGGCGGGGGAGGTTAGTGTAGTGGAAAGCTTTTTGGACTAGAACAGAAATAAGCTCTAGTTCCTTCTCCTGTCCTGCCAGCTATGTGCCTTAGGTAAGTTATTCAAATTTCTTAATCTCATATGATTTTTATTTGTAATATGGATATAACAATATCATTTGGGTAAGTTTTGAGAGTTAAACACGACCATATATGGCTATGTAAAGTATGTACCTAGAAGTGAGAAAGTTCCTATTTGAACCAGTGTTCAGGATGAAAAACATACATTTTCACAGAAATGGTGTTGCAAATAGCTGTTAATTTTACAAACTAGCCCATGGCAACACATTCACCTCAAGCACAGCTAAAACACCATGCATTCACAATGAAAAAAAATATATATATTCCAAAGCCACAGCAATGACGCCAATAGGAGTGGTTAAATAAAGTAGAATAAACAGCACTGTACAGTTGAATAAGGAATCGTGTTTGTCCTCAGTGCCGATGCTGGAGGAAAGAAAATGTTATGAGAGGCATCTGCAGAGTCCAATGAAGATGTGGAAAATCTAATGTCAATACGAGGATTTTCAGATTGTGGAGATTGATGACTGATTCCTGTTGGCTTCTCCCAAATAAATTTGGATTGTTTCTTTCTCTTAATGTTTCAGGTTCAAAGAGGAACAAAGGGACAGACAGACAGGTTTTCCTGAGGTAACAGGGAAGAATGAAAGCTAATCAGGAAGAAAATAGGAGAGGAAGAAAGAATATGGATGTTTATGTGAAGGAGAGGTGCCTCAGAGGAACCCCTAGGACAGTGATAAGTGATGGAGAATTTGCAAATAAAAGAAAAGGGGGAAAAAAAGTTACTTATAACAGTTAACATCTATTGAGAGTTTACTATATGCCAGGGCCAGTTCTAAATATTTCACATGAATTAAAGTTATTTAATCTTTACACTTAGCCAAAAAGGTCGTGTGACTGTGGTCCTTATTTTGAAGATGAGGCAACCAAGACCCAGTTATAAATACAGGAAGTTGTAAATCCAGGATCTGAACCTAGACAATCTGGATCCAGAGCCCATGATCTCATGACAAGGCAGAAATATTGGTTCTGGGGTTATTTATCCATGCAAAATATTTGATATCAGAGATATACAGGTAAATAGGACAGTCTCAGTTTCTGCCTTCATGGAGTTTACAGTTGAGCTGCCTTCTTGAGCCCTATGCATGGGTGTAACTTGGTTGCCCAACAACACTAGATGGAGGCACACCAGCTTTCTAAATAATCAATCTTAGAGCCATTTCCAACCCTTCTCTTCAAGGTATTAACATCTCTCACTGTGTGCCCTGGTCTCTCTGTTCCAACATACATTCATAGTCTCTACTCAAGCTATGACCAACTTCCTCCTCCTCACCAGACTTCTTCCAGGGAGAACACCTTGGTCATTTCCAAAGCTCTTTCCATCAGCCCCATCTGTCCTCTTGACCCTGTAACAACTCTGCTTTTTGTAAAGCAACTACAGACCACAAAGAGACTATGTCAATTTGCCTAATGCATGAAGTATTAGTGCAAAGATAATGATCATTTCTTTTAAGGCCAATCATTGTCCTTTGGACTAACCAACACCCTGCCTCCTCACCTGCTTATAATTCCAAGGTGAACCTACCTATTCCTAAAGTGCTGGTCCTCTCAGAAGGGGCACTCATTTTTTTTTATTCAAACTGATCTTGGTATCCAGAAAAATCATTTCAACTGAGGACTACAGAGGCTGGCATTTCTTCAGTTAAAATCTTTCCTAAATACTTATCTAATCTGAGGTGGTAAAGTAAACATTGGTTGTGGAGCCAGATGTACTGAGATGGAAATAGCTGCTTCCCCACTTCCTAGCTGTGTGACTTTGGACAAAGCTAACCTCTCCATTCAAGTAGGAGCTAACACCACAGATTGTATTGCTGGTGTGGAGAGTTAAAGGAAATGAGGGCTAACACCGTGGTTGTATGCAATGTTCTCTTTTTGGGTCAATTGTCTTCTAGTGGTTATAAACATGATCCTTAGTCTGTACATTCTTAAATGACTGAACTCAAGATGAGTACACAGAGAAAAGGAGATGCTGGTCCTTTTGTTTTGTTTAAATGTTTTCAATCGATGCCTTGGATTATTATAACAATATATCACACATTAATTTATTCAGCAAACATTTATCAAGTATCTACTATGTGCCAGGCTCTAGTCAGGACACTGGGATGCAGTAGGCAACAAGATCCATAAATATCTATTAGAACCACACTGCATCTCAGATTATATGACTTTATTGGAATTAGTTCATTTTTATTTAATTGATTAACATAGTTGCCAGAACCTCTGTTTTCTTTAAATATAAAAGCCAATTTGAGAAATATATTCAATAATCATACTGGAAAACAGTGACTGACAGTCCTGAGGATCACTTCAAATAGCCCAGAATCCATAATCCCTGCCTCCCTGACAGGAGGGAACAGGGGCTATCAGAGAATATGTGCCTGTCTGTGCTAGGTGATCTACCGCATTTATTTTTATTCCTTTAGAAACTCCACGGAGTAGAAAATGTACAGATGGACAAGCAGACATTTGGAAGGTTGGCTTCGGAAGAAAGCCACAAATCTACTAAGCCAGATCTCTCTAGCTGCTTGCACATTGTTGCTTTGTGATTTCAAAATGTGGACTCCACAACGGTACACGTTAGGGAGCAGGGTCACTGGTTGCAGTGTGTGAACATGCAGTTTTATGCTCCCAATGAGTGATTTCAAGATCTCTTAATGGCAGAATAAAACTTCAAAACATGGAAAAGAGGAGATGCTGATTCTTCCAACTATCACCTTTAAATGCTTTCAAGGAATGCCTTGGATCCCTGCAGGTGGGACTCTGCAGATGAGACCATGAGTGTGCAGTCAGTAATTACTCCACTCTACCGCCTTGGACTCCCAGCTGGGCAGCCAAAGGCATGCCGCTGCTGGGGCTCAGACTCAGTGATTCTTGCTGCTCACTTGCAGGAAAAAGCAGAGACCTGTGTGGACAAATAGTACCCTATAGAAAAGCCCTCCTCTTTCCCTTGCTGATCTTTAGGACTAACCTTGTTGCTAAGCCTTTATGGAATATTGATGATATAAAATTACCTTACTAAGAGCCAATTTCCATAACAGGGAGAGGGGGCTGGGGCAACAGTAGACTTGATTATCAGAGAGAAGATGGGCATTGAAGCTTATCAGGGACTAAGCTGGGGCTGGTTTCTCGAACAGGATAAAGCCTGGCAATTCATTAGATTGGGGCTTTTGCAAATTATGTCTGCCCAGCAAGTGAACTCAAGCTAGAGATTGAGAATTAGGGAGAAGCCCACCAGAAAGACAGTGTAGTCTTCTACCGCCTTGTTACAATATAGAAATTTGAAGATGCCAGGATTTTTCTATAAGTCATGGTGTACCCAGGGGCCATCTTAAAATCCATAGTCCAGAGAGAGCACAGTTTTTGATGAGAACTATCTATGTAGAGTGAGCTCAGTAACTGAACTCTATTCAAAATGGGCCAGTGCACAAAATGAGGGCGCCAATGAGCCTGTTCAACCCTTACTATGAACTAGTATTTATGGACTTTTTGTTGTTGTGGTTAATCCTCACCTGAGGATATTTTTTCCATTGATTTTTAGAGAGAGTGGAAGGAAGGAAGGGAGGGGGAGGGGGAGAGAGAGAGGCATCAATGTGAGAGAGACACATCTATTGCTTGCCTCCCAAAAGTGTCCCAGCCAGGGCCAAGGGTAGAACCTGAAACCCAGGTACTTGCCCTTGACTGGGAATCAAACCCGTGACTCTTCAGTGTGCAGGCCGACACTCTAACCACTGAGCCATGCCAGCCAGGGCTTTATGGACCTGTGGTGTGTCAGGCATTATACCATGTAAGCATGGAAGTGACTCATTTCATGCTCACTGCAGTCCTATGTAGTAGTATTACCACTATTCCCTTCATATTACTGATATGAAACTGAGACACAGAGAAGTTGAGGAACATGCCCCAAATCACCCAGCTAGTAAGCACAGAAGCTGAGGTTTAAAGCCAGGCAGTCTGACTCCAAAGCAGGGCCAGAAAAACATACTGTTATTGTGATCTCTGTGAGGGTCAATTGTGCAGGGAAGGCTGGTCCATGCATACTGCTGAGATACTAACCTCTTTCTATCAGGCAGACAGAAGAAGGTCATTGTCATGCTACTTTCAAGATAGTCGGATGCAGGGAAGGATGCACCAAAGCATTAATCAAGAGACTGGTGTTTCAGCCCCAGTGTGGCCTCTTGCTGGCTGTGTGTCACTGAGTAAATCACTCTCTGACAGCTGTAAGAACAATAAGGGTAATAGTACCTGGTCTGCTGACTTCAGAGAGATGTTGTGAGGGTCAAATGAAGCTAAGGTGGAAAAGGGCTTTGGACACTGCCACACAACATGCAACTACAAGGAATATTTTGATTCTTTCTCAACAGGGGCTCTGGAGGCAGCTGCCAAGGGAAGGGTCCAGGAAAGGCCCTGGGGCGCTGCCCTATTGCTTACCTCCTGTGGTCACTATTAGCCTTTATTAGATGTGGTTACTGACTGGAGGGGTGGGGGGCGCTGACAACTCTGGGAGAAGGCCTGTGAAAGTTCTGCCATTGGACGACTATGCTAACCTCCCTTCCCCACAAATCCCTTCATCTTCATGCCTAGGTCTTTGGGACCAGGCCCTAGGGCTTCAGCTCCAGCTCAGACTTGGGACCAACCTAATAATGTTAATCAGGGGACTCTAGGGAGCCCTTTGCCAGACTCGCTGACGCAGCAGTCAAAATGTCAGCTGCTATTGCTCTGCTCTCAGGTCTTCCTTCCAGGAGGTCGGACTTGCAGAAAGAAGAAGGTATGGGCTTTAGAAATCTGTGAAGGTAAATTTTAACACCAGATGTGCCCCTGGATCAGTTTTAAATAAACAGCGTCAACTTTCTGAATCTCCGTTTTCTCTTTATCACAATGCATATATAAATAGCTGCTGCAGATCACATTAGTTTGGGGGATCCATGGGAGGGGAGGGGGTTGTCTCTGAAGGATGAGTGAAAGTTACCCAGGAGGAGGGGAGATAAGAGAAAATCTGAAAGAAGATATGCAAATGTACATAGCCCATGGACACAGACAACAATGTGGTGAAGGCCGGGGGCGGGGCTGGGTGGAGGGGAGCAAAGAAGGGGATGGGAGAGAACCATAATAGTGTCAACAATAGAAATATAAGGAAGAAAGTGCTCTGTGAGCAAAGGGAAGCAGAGGGGAGTCCACATGGTGTGTTGAATGAGCAGAAAGAAAGATGTGCAAAGGAATCAAATTAAAAGTGTGCTTCAATGCTGTGATCAACTAAAAGAATTCAAATCCTTGGTTTTCTTAGGACTATCCCCATTATCACAGATCTACTCTCCTATGACTATGAGGTGGTGACACTTCAACAGAGATTCAGAGGTCTCTGCCCTGTTCAGCCAAATGTTGCCTGCATGTCCTTGTAGGTTCTGCACGGCTTTAGAGTCAAGAACTGGTAGAAAAGCTTAAGAATCATGGGCCACACGTTTGACTTCAGCCAAGAATTTAAAAACCAAGTACTGCCATGGCTGGATTTGCTCAGTGGTTAGAGCATCGGCCCGCGGACCAAAGAATCTCGGGTTCTATTTCGGTCAAGGGCATGTACCTCGGCTGCAGCTTGATCCCTGGCCCTGGTTGGGGTCGTGCGGGAGGCAACCAGTCTATGTGTCTCTCTCACATCAATGCTTCTGTCTCTGTCTCTTTAAAAAAAAGAAACAAGTACTATGCATCTTGAGAAGAAACAACTGCCCTTGCTGTATTAGCAGCCAAGGGACAGCGATTAACTAAGAGCTTCCTGCACAAAGTGTGTCAGCCTCCAAGCCACCCGACCACTGGAGGGCTTGAGGACTCTCACATGAGCACGTGCAGCTGGTAGGAAATGAGCTGAAGTCCCAGCACCATGCCATTATCTGCAGGTGCACTGAGAGCAGCAATTAAGCCAATGACACAGGGTTTTGAGAAGGGAGGAAGGGTTTTGAGAAAGAATTTCATTGTGAAACCAAGCTCCACAACATCTGATTCCTGAACACAGAAGAAAAGGAGAGAGTCCTTGATATGAACAAGTAAGCGCGACTGTTTTCCACAGGGTATAATATCCCAGCATACATATTGACTTATTTTTAGGGGCAGGTTTCAGCAAATATCTACACAAAACCGGGAACAAAGCACCTCAAATTTACAAATTTCAAATAGAAAGCATCTGATTTAGCCTGGATGAATACAACTTTTCACTCCCCTAAGCAATTTGTTTCATGTGGAGATTGCCTCATGAATAAAAAATGTTCTGGAAACTATGGTTTTATTACATCTCAGATACTTAATGAGACATCAGACACAGGCTAGGTACAACGTGTGTTTGTTTCCTACTTTGGCTACGCTATCAAGGAACCAAAAAAAGTACTGGGAGATACGAAATGGCAAGCTAAGGAGTAGGTGATACCTGCCATGTGCCTCTTTAGCTTCCATATTATTTTTGGTCTCAACCTGGGTGTTCATCCACCACCAGTTTGCTCTTCTGTAACCACTGTCTCTGGTGCCAGTGTCTCGGCTTCCTTTACACTACTTTTGTTTTCTTCTTCATGGGCCCAAAATGTAGTTTTGTTTTGTTTTTTAAGATTTTTTTAAAATTTTTATTGATTTTTAGAGAGAGGGGAAGGGAGAGGGAGAAAGAGAAGGAACATCGATGTGAGAGTGAAACATCAATTGGCTGCTTCCTGCAAACTTCGTACAGGGGAGCTACCCTGCAACCCGGGCATGTGCCCTGCCCAGGAATAGAACCAGCAACATTTCAGTGCACAGGACGACGCCCAACCAACTAAGCCACACTGGCCAGGGCCAAAAATGTAGTTTTTAGGCTTTGCCACCCTACTCATTAATGCACAAGGTATCTAGGTCTTCACACAGTGTGCCTCCGGACATATTGATTGACAGGCTGCCCACATCCCAACCATGCAGCACAGCTCTGCACAGACACTTCTCCAGGGCTCGGTTTTTATGAGGTAGCGCGAAGGTAACCTGGACATGTGAGTCAGACTTGGTTTCAAATCCCAACTCAGTCATTTTCAAGTCATGTGACCTTTGACAAGCTCCATAGTCTCTCTGAGACTATTTTGACTTCTGTCAAATGGAGACAATGATTCCCACTTTCCAGGATTGTTGTAAGACTTCCATAATAGCACATAAATAAATCATCATGTACAAAGCCTGGCACAGAGTCGTTTTTGTTAAACATGAGTTATTACTGCAAACTACTAAGTCCTATTTCCTTGTCTTCCCACTTAATAAAGGGTTTGATCTTGAGAATTGCAGAGGATGATGTTTCTGAAGATTGTTAAGATTTATGAAACAATTTATACAAGATTTTATCTTGTAAAGGTGGTTATAACTGTTTACATTAATTTAGTATTTTATTTTTTCATGATTCTGACCCAGATGTTATTTCTTGCATCCTATGCAATCTTTTAAGAGAATTACATATATCCACAGTCATCCCATTTGAGAGCTCTGGAAACTGAGGCCCAGGGCAGGGAAGCAACTTGTTCAAGGTCACACAGCTGATTTGTGTTAGAGCCAGGGCTGGATCTCCAGGCTTCTGAATCCTTATCTATCATACTATCCTACCCAGTTTAGGAAACTCAAATGTCCTATTCCTAGAAAGCAGCATGTGGTCTTTTCATGCCAAGTTCCTGGAACATAGGAGATGCTCAACAAACCTTTAAGGAAAGAAAGCCTATCCTTTCTGGAAGCATCAATAATGAACTATGGCAAAACCCTATATACAGAAACAAGGGATAATTCCTGGATTATTAGGCCAGAAAGTTCCATTGCCACCCAAGTAGCTTTGCAGAAAGAGGACAGGCTGAACCAAGCACAGCCCACTTCCCAAATCCAAAAGGTAAACCGTGTCCTCTGACCTTCCTGTGCATATATTACCCTTCCTTTCCTAATGCTCTCTCCTGCTATTGGTGAGCTACAGTTCCGTCTGCCAGAGTCATTAAAAGGTTCCCAACCTATGACAGGCACATTGAAAGAGAACATCAGAAACATGGCAGGATTTCCGAAAGGGAAAACATATTTCAAAGTCATCTTTCATTCTATATTTCCTCTGGGCCAGCAGCAATTCCAATGCCTTGGGGAGCCTTTTCACCCATTTAGAAGATCTGAAGCACTGAACAGAGCTCTTCCTTTAAGAGCAGTGCCTAGTGGGCCTGTCAGTCATTTCTGTGAACAAGAAACTTGGCTCCAGCCAGAAGCATATGGACAGGCCCTCCATCAGCCCGACTCCGGCTCTGCCTGCTCGCCTGAGGTTAAACATGAAATGCTGCCTGTGGGTGCATTTCTCCAGCAGAGGCTGTCAAATCCATGTCTCTAGAGGTCACGGCCTTCATCCAAAAACACAGCCTGATTCTTTTGGAAACATTTTGAATACCTGGCTCCCTTGTTAACATCGCTTTGTGGCATGCAGTAAGCAAACTTTCTACCACGCTCGGTGCCTGCGGGGTTCAAATATATCACCCAGAGTCTAAATACCTGGAGCTGTTTCTGTTTCTCATATCCTGGGACTTTCAAATGTAATCTAGTCTTATATAAAATACTACTCAACTTAATGACATCTCATGGGTCTTCCCAGTCCTTTAAGTTACATAGTATTAAACCACTAAAAAATTAAGTTATTATGGCCCTAGCTGGTTTGGCTCAGCGACTGGAGCGTCGGCCTGTGGACCAGAGAGTCCCGGGTTCGGTTCCTACGAGGGGCACATACCAAAAAAAAAAAAAAATTAAGTTATTATGAAATTGAACCATATTTTATCTCATCTCATAACCAAACTCTCTATCCAATAAAAAACTGGCCCTGAGGTTTTTTTCCTATGCTAGACCATCTGAAATACGAGAGACAGAATAACTTTAATCTGTAACAATTCTAGGGGTTGACAGTGAATCCCTACCATCCATAATAAAAATCACACTCCTGCCCTGGCCGGTTTGGCTCAGTGGTTAGAGCATAGGCCCACGGCTGAAGGGTCTCAGGCTCGATTCCTGGTCAAGGGCACATACCTGGGTTTCAGGTTTGGTCCCCTACCTTGGTTGGGGTCATGCAGGAGGCAGCCAATCAATGTCTCTCTCTCACATCGATGTTTCTCTCTCTCTCTCCCTTCTACTCTATCTAAAATCAATGGAAAAGTATCCTTGGGTGAGGATTAAAAAATACATACATACATACATACATACATACATACACAAACATACAGTCCTTAGTTTTTTGCATCCAAGGAAGGGACCAGGGCGAGGGGAGGAAGAAGCAAACCCAGGCCTTCCTCCCTGTGTCTTGGCCTCCTTGGAACTTCCAGCAGCTGCGGAAGTTTTGCTCGTTGGCTCCAGCTCTGCTCCAGCTCTGCCGAACATGCCTGCAGGGGTCCAGGTTCCTACGACTGAGCCTGGCTCCCAGCCCTCCATTTGAACTCTCAGTCTAGTGGTTACTATCTAGGTTGCCATGCCATCACCTGCTTGTTTCTTAGCTTTTCCATTCGTTTTAATATATTCCTTCTCTTTCAAATACTGAGACTGGGTTTCTAGTTTCCTTGTTGGGCCTCGACGCACACCCTATTTAATTGTCCTTTGCTCCTTCTACAAAACACTGTGTGAACATGGAAATGAGAGTCGGCCACGACCGGTCCAAATTCTAACTGCTTCTGCTGGAATAAGGAATCCAGCCCGAGACCGAGTCTTCAGTTTTCTGGTTAACTATAATGTTATATAACTCATCTTACAGGATTGTTGTGGGGGTTAAATGAGAATATTAACACGTATAAATCCCCCGTGCACAGTGTCCAGTAAATGCTAGCTATTATTTCTCCAAACTCAGGTCCTGTTACCATGGATAGAATACTTAAATTTCATTCACTCAACTTTCAATATATTTTCCTATGTAAAATTGTCTAATTCCTACCTGAGTACCTCAACTGGATCATTTACTGATCTAAAATCCCTCCCCTCTTTTCTCCAACTTATGCTATGAACTTCTTCAAACCTCTTTGTCTTCTTAAATGAATTCTATTTCTTTCTCATGATTCATTCACGCTATACATCCAGGGATTCAAGATGTACCCGGTCACTCTGCCCTCCTGCAACCTTTTTAAATGACTAATATCACCTTGTTTTGTGTATACCAGGTGTCATTTTGAGTAAATCCCTTGAGGATAGAACTATAGTTACTATTAATTTTCCCTAACTCATATACATTAGATACTTCCCCCTCCCCCCAAAAAGAAGAAAAGTTCAAAGAAAGGAAAAAATGATGCTAGTTATTAAGATAAATATATAATCAGATTAGTGTTTGCTAGTTTTGTTCCATGAAATAAAAGCCGAAGATGGAAGGGTTCCAGGTGCTGACACCAGTGGATGCCACAGACTTGCACGTAAGCACTGCCCCTCTCAGACATGCTAACTGTCTAGGGGCGAGCACGGTTCACTGCCACGCTCAAGCATATACCCGGTGTGTGTGTGTGATAGCAGTGGTAACAGAGAAGACTGAAACATGGTCCCCAGTCCTCAGGTGACTTTGATAAAGACAGACATCCTTTAGACAGCACCTGGCTCTTTTCATTATCTATTAGATCAATAGCAAAACAACCAGAGAACATGAATTATTATAACGTATAGAGGTAATTTGTGTTGGGTAACCTCCTAAGCATCATAAGCAAGAGACAAACCTGACAGAAAGGGCTCTTGACATAGCAGGATATAGCCGTCAAAAGTTCCTTGAACTTTACCGTGTGTCAAGTCTCACCACTGCCCACAATGTTCACAGCCAAAATATATATTAAACAAATCACTATGTTAAAATTAAGGGGGGAAAAGGTATATTTTAAAAAAGACATTTTCTGGTAAAAAAAAAAAAAAAAAAGTTAACTCTTTAAAGGCTTGGCATCAAAGGTACATTGTTCAGTTATGAGAAAGATATGCTTTCGTGGAAAAATGTCCTTCCTTTCATTCATTTGTTTACATAGGTATCAAGCTCTAATGGCATTCCAAGTATTTTTCTAGGCACTGGTAAAGATGAATAAAACACAGTTCTTCGCCAAAAGGAGAAAAGCCCTCCCTAACCTAGCAGATGCTAAATAAATACTGTGGAGAAGAGTCAAAACATATAATATACACTTAAACTTCACACAGAATTTAAAAAAACAAGGTCAGTGTTCTTCTTTTGTTAATTTAAAAGTTTACCAATGTCTTAGTTTGTGAGGGTTGCCATAACAAAATGTTGCAGACTGGGTGGCTTAAACAATAGACATTTACACTCTCCTAATTCTGGAGACTTGAAGTCCAAGATCATGATGCCAGGTGGGTTTGTTTCTCCTGAGGCCTCTCTCTTAGGCTTGCAGATGGCTGCCCTCTTTGTACAAGTGCCTCCCTCTTATCTCTTCCTCTTTTTATAAGGACACCAGTCATATTGCATTAGGAAAGGAAAGAAAGGAAAGGAAAGGAAATTAGGGCCCCACCCTCTTGACCTCATTTAACCTTAGTTAACTCTTAAAGGCCCTGTCTCCAAATATAGTCATAGTCTAAGGTACTCGGGGCAAGGGCTTCTATATATGAATTTTTTGGTGGGGGGGACACAATTCAGTTCACGACATTAGTTGAAATAATCCTGTTAAATCTTCATTTTCTAAAAGTGCAGAACGTTATAAAGGAAAAAGCACAGGGAGTCAAACCCATGGTTTCTCCTAGGCATGTGGCAAGACACTGCTTCCACTGAATGAGTGTCTCCAACGAGCATTTCTCACGAGATTAAGGCATCACGAGCATCTAAAGTTATGTCTGTTCCTAATAGCCTGAATTTTTAAACAACTCAATTGCAACATACAAACTATGAGGTAGAAGCCCCATTCTCCATTTATATAATCATTATATTTTCCCCAATTGTACAATTAATCCTTAAAAAGAATTCGTCTAGAGAATCGTAAATAAAAATGTCCTTTATAGATAACATGCTAATCCAATGGCCCTAAATCTTCAGGATGGCTCAATGAAGTACCCAGTTGTGTGGGCCAGTCCCTGCCCTAATACTCACATTCAGAAAGATTTAGCAGAAATGTTTCTCTTAGTTGTTCTACAACTAGCCAGGCCTCTGCATAATAATCAATATTAATAGCATCATATCATCCCTCAAAGGGCTTCGTACATCCAGGCTCTTCAGATGTGCAGCTATATATAATTCAGTGAACAAAAATAATGCAAATATAAGTTCTTGTTTGTAGTAGGTTTTCCTTCATTTAATAATCAGAAGCCCTATTCCCTCTGCTGAAAATGTCCGTCCTATTGCATTCCCCTGGAGAAAAGTCCTTCACACAAGATCAGCTTAGATGTGATCCTGACCCCTTCTGTGCCCCCACATCTCCACCACAGTGTACTCACTGCACATTTTTAGAAGTTACTCTGACCCTGACCCTCTTCTTCATGGACTATGAGAGCTTCAAAAGCAAAAGTGACAGTATATTATCTCTGAACAGTTTCTGCGTGCACTTAGTTAGCTACACAGGAATCAAACAAGCCTGGACTTGAATTCCTTAATCTGTACAATGTGGAATAAAACCTCCCTCACTATGCTGTTAAATAGATTAGAGATTAGGTATGTAAAAGGCTAGCGCAGTGGCTGGCATGTAGCAGTTACTCAAGAAATGGTAGTTGTGTCCTGGCCATTTTGGCTCAGAGGTTAGAGCATCGGCCTGCGGTCCAGAGAGTCCTGGGTTCAGTTCTTGCTAAGGGCACGTACCTCGGTTGCAGTTTGTCCCCGGCCCCTGGTTGGGTCGTGCGGGAGGCAGCCACTCGATGTGTTCCTTTCACATCAATGTCTCTCTCTCTCTCTCTCTCTCTCTCTCTCTCTCTCTCTCTCTCTCTCTCTTCCTCTCTCTCTCTCCCACTCTCTCTGAACAAAAAATGGAAAAATGTCCTTGGGTGAGGATTAAAAAAAAAAAGAAGAAATGGTAGTTGTTTTAGCTAGATTTTTCAACTTCCAGAACTTTTTATAATGACTGTGTATAGATAAATGGATATAGATATGAAATGAGAAAGTGCTTACATCAGAATAAAAGATGTGCATAAATTTCTAGTAAATGTAAAATGATCATTTAATGACTTTACCAGTACTTCTAGAGATGGAATGTCTGAGATGTCTTCTTATCCATCCTCCTGAGGCAGGACCAACATCCAGAATGGGAGACAATAAAGCAAGATTTGATTTCAGATCCTTTGATTTCATTAATGAATGTGTCCACTGAGCAACAATGTTTCAGAAAGAAATAGCACATGAGATATAGTGTAGAATCACCCCTCCTCCTCAACAGTATATTTAACTTTAGCAGCTACTGAGTCAAGGATAATGAGGACAGGATGGACATGACTCACTTTACTGGTATTAAATAGAAGCATAAGAATGAAAAGGTCCCTAGGTAACTGTTGTGCATTTAAAGAGTTAAGTTCTTCAGTATGAGCATCCTTGACATCACCTTTCTTGTAATGAATTCTGTTTTCTCCATCTTCCATACTTATACTATGGAAGTGAAAAAGAAGTTTGGCAACTCTCTTAGGATGATCGGCCATACACCAGTTGTCTCATCCTTACAGCCAGAAGAGCGAAATTTTGGCACTAACATGATTATACCTAGTTCAATAGAAGGTGGCAGAAATAAATAGCTAAGCAAATGTGTGTGGGCACCCCCACCCCTACATAATTAAGTTAGAGGGGATAAGAAGACATAAATAATTCCAAACTCTGAATAGAAGCATGTAAATAACTCTCAGAAAACATACTGCATGGATTAGGAGTATGTTAAAATGCAAGTATATTACACAAAACGAGAACACAACAAAGAGAGGAACCTTTGAAGTGCATCTATTCTATTACTTCTTCCACTCTCTTCTTAGTTCGATTATCAAGAAAACTTACTATGGCCACCTTCCCATCCCTGCTCTCAATGAAAACAAGGTAGAACATGGGAAATTAATTAAAAAGTCCATTTCTTTCTAAGGACCTATGCAGCATTTAAAGACAGCTGTTTATTGAATAATTATTATGTGTCCATTACAGTGGTAAGAGGTACTTAATATTCATTATCTGATTTAATCATTATACTAGTTGTGTGAGTTGGGTGTTCTCATTTCTACCTTTTTCATTGAAGGAAACTGTGTTTCAGAGAGGTCACAGGATTTGTGTAATTTGGGATTACACACCTAATGAAGAAGCAGAGGTGGTGATTACAACTCACGTTTATCTTATTCCACAGCCCATGGATTTAACCACTATACTCATTGACACTGAGAGTAAATGAACCTGACAGATGTCATTGTAACTGTGGTTTATATAATACATTCCCTTCGCATGACAATTCATATAATTCTGATGACATGAAATAGTTTTTGGCGACATAATAAGAAAATGTTATTCATATTCCACAGGAAAGTTTTCCAAAGCTCTGCTCCTTTAAAAAAAAAAATAACGTTCTGCTCTCTTACCCTTAACAATTTTCCAGATGTATAAATCCCACTTGTCCTATTGGGTCCAGCTCAAATGCCACTTCCTTTTTTTAAGCCCTGCATAATATTCTCCACTTGGAAGTAATTCCTCATACTTTTGAACTCTCACCCTTTTACAACACCACCTATTGCCTCTGTTTTTAATACAAACACTTCTCCCCCACTAGGCTGCAAGTGTCCTGACGTGGTCTGTGCCCAAATCTTATCTGCAACTCTGTGCTCACGAAGTATTTATAAGTGTTTAGAGCTGGCAACAGCTTAGACAAGATATAAACTTATTTACTAAAATTCTACCTTGAGCTACCTGTGAAAGTAGGAATATGAACGACCTATGAAAATATAAATATGTTAAACAAATAAAAAGAAACATAGTAGAAAATTATTTAATAATTGAAAACAAACTATATTAAAACACTTAATGTATACTTATTCACATTGCTCAGTAGTTACAAATCATTGTAACATATTCATTAAAGTATGCCTTTGGGTATCACTATTTGTCGAAAACATAATTAATCTTATTTCTTATATACAAGAATTTAGAAACAGAATAATAGCCTATTCTATATTTTTATTCATTCAGCTTATCTTTCCCTTCTAGTTTAAATGGATGTAATTAACAATATTGGCAACCAATAACATTAGAATTACATGTATACACATATTACTTTCATAGCAATAATACTCGTTTTTATAGGTTCCCAACATGCACATGCATGCACCAAACACAGAAGCTTCTACAAAATTAACATAAAATGTTTTGTATATGTGCATTTGCCATATGCATACACATGTATATCATGTAGGAAGTTTTGAGAATTGGGTAGTTATTAGTAAATGTCACCACTAACTGAAGGAGGCAATTCATTTGGAAATCCAATCAATTTAGTATGTCATAAAAATCATCCAATACTTCAGTTCTGCCTCCCTTTCCAGACTCCTTTTCTATAACTTCTTTCTCCCCAGTATGCCATGATACTAGTGCAGCAAATTCCTGATATTCCCTAAACATGCCATTCTCTCCACCTGCATGTGCTTTTCACAGACCCTGTCTGGTACTTGTTGCATGTTCCTCTCCACCACCAGACCACAAACCCTTCTGTAGCCGCAGTGATTAGCATCATGTTCAGCTCGCAGTGCCTGTGGGTGCTCAGAGATGAATTAATGAATGTGAACCCACTTAGAATTCTCAAGACTCAGGGCTCAGGGCGTAAAAAACAACCTTCTTTCCCTTTTCGACATCCCAGTCTTTTAAACAAGTTTTAACTTTCGTGTGTTATGCTATACATATTACTTTTCCAACTGTAAAATTACAACTATCTGTATAATTAGTTGTAATTAGCCAGTAAATGAGTTACTTTGAAAATTCTGACAATATGTATCTGTTCATTACAGCCCTCCTAGGAGCTGAAAATGCAGAGTGATTCACTTTGTTGCCTATAATCACAGAGCCTCCATTCTGTCTCTGCTCTAACCCCCCCCCCCCCACACACACACACACACACACCTCTCCAGTTTATACCAGGTATATTCCTTTAGATTTCATTTAGAATTTTTTTTTTAATCTGGCTATAAACACATTCATTTGAAACCAGTTTGCTTTTTGGCCCAGGTCAATTGTATGGTTAAATAAACAAACAAATTAAACATAAATGAAAGATTTATAATGGGTAATTTGAATTCAAATCAAACATTTATTAAGAACCATTGAGGTATAAAACTAAGCAAGAAGCTTTCATATTCATCTGGGTTCTTAACAGGCTTCACTGGTCTCTACATTTGATACAGGGCCTAAGACCACCTGAAATTTTACACAAAATTTTGTGATATGGTGCACGATAAAAATAATAATAGTTAACATTTATTGAGGATGAACGATTTGACAGGTACTAAGCTAATCAGTTTACATTTATCTCATTTAATTTGCACTGCAACAAAATGAGGAAATTGAGACTTAAAGAAGTTATATAGCCCTAGCTGGTTTGGCTCTGCAGTTAGAGCATCAGCCTTCTAACCGAAGGGTCATAGGGTCAATTCCCGGTCAAGGACACACACCTAGGTTGCAGGTTCAATCCCCGGCCCCTGCCGGGGTTGTGTGGGAGGCAACTGAGCGACATGTCTCTCTCACACCGATGTTTCTCTCTCTCTCTTTCTCTTTCTCTCTCGCTGTCTCTCTCTCTCCCTCCCTCCCTCCCACCTTTCCACTCTCTCTAAAAATCAATGGAAAAATATCTTAGGGTGAGGATTAACAACAACAACAACAAAATTATATAAATGACCACACACTTAGTAAGTGCCTAAACTGGGATATTTACCCAGATCTGTTTGACCCCAGACCCTGTGTTCCTAACCACAATTGCTTCTATTTTCTAGGGAAATGGCCATTACTTTCTTTAGTTTCTCAAAAGGTCTGTGAGTCAAAAAGTTTTAAGAATGTCTTATAAGTATTCACTTAGTCAATCTTCAAAACATCTTGTTAGGTGGTGTTACTATATTAATTGATGTGAAAATTAAGACAAACGTATAATTTACATGCTTGCAGACTTACAACATTGCGATACAATTTCCCTTTCTAGCACAAGGACTGTTTTTCTTGGTTGTTTCTGTGGTTAATACTTAGGGACAGCCATGCTAGCAGCTGGCATTACTCTGCTGCTGGCTGGGCCCATCAGGACCCCCTGAAGCCTGTCACCTAATGCCGTGGCATGAAGGCTAAACTAGAGCCCTTGTGGCTAATCTGAGGCACAGGAGAGGACTCCACAACCTGAAATTTACTCTGAACTATATTTTTCCCTGCCATATTTTTACACTAATCTCATAGCTGATCTTCCTGCCACCAGTGTCTCCAAAGCAGCACATCCAAGTTCCACATGTTTAAAAAAGTCATTGGCATTCTTTCTAAAAACAAGGTTAGGCACTCTCAATGTAAAAGAACTCCACGGGCTTTTACCGCCTGCAGGAGACAGCCCAAACTCCTGCACATGCCTTCTGCCAACCGACCTTCACCCACCTCTCCATGTTCCTTTCCCACCCCTTCCCTCTGTGATCGCTGCATTCCCGCCAAATGGATCTTTGTACCATTCCCCAAAGAGTCCACACAGTTTCAGAACTCTTCCGGAAATGGCCTTCGTGATGACGCCCTGGGAAAACTGTGACTCATTCTTCAAGACTAAGTTCAGGTCTCTCCCTCTGTGATTTCCCGAAACTAGAGATTCGGGTTAACTCGTTTCTATGCTCACACAGCCCTTTCGTTCATGGCCCCATGACTGATGCACTTGTCATACCATATGTAAATTTTTTCAAGTTTATTGTTTCAAATAGACCACAGGACTACTAAGGGCATAATTGTCTCTTCTTCATTTCTGTATCATATCATTAATAATTGTTACTGCCTATCATAAAGTAGGAGCCAAACAAATATTGGAGAAAGAAAGGAAAATAAAAGGGAAGGAAATTTGATCTGATTATCAAGACTGAGACTGCCCGGTTGGTGTGGCTCAGTGGTTTAGTGTCGACCCATGCACCAAGAGGTCACTGGTTTGATTCCTGGTTAGGGCACATGCCTAGGTTGTGGGCCAAATCCCCAGTGGGGGGCATGCAGGAGGCGGCCAATCGATGTTCTCTCTCATCGATGTTTCTATCTCTCTCTCTCTCTCCCTTCCTCTCTCTCTAAAATCAATCAATAAAAAAGACTGAGATCACCTTAGCCATTGATATGTGTGTTCTCTTCAAGAAAACGATCCCTTCTAAAACAGCTATGGTTATGCTGTGATGTTATGCTGTGAAGACACAAACACCATGAAAGTACATCATTGCATATCCAACAGAAAATGTTCACGTCAGCACTTGAATGAATCAATTTTACAGTCTTAGAAACCTGAGAGATAAGCTTTGCAATTATTATAAGAAAATCCACTGTTGACATACAATATTTCTATTTCCTAAGCATTTCAACATTAGCAGTCTCATTGAATTTATGTAATATCCACATAGCTCTAAGGCAGGTATATATTTATTTTTTATGTATTTATTTTTGTGATTAAGAAACAAAGGTATACTGACAGAATGACAATACTTGCCTCATTCCTTCCCTCTGTAGATCTATGACATGAATTCAATAAATGTTTTTCTGACCCACTTTATCAGAAAATAAGCCATAATTGTAAAAACTCTCCTTCCAAAAACCTTTAAATAAGGGCAGCGGGGGGAGTGAATATCCCTGGGCCTGTCACCTGATTTTTATCTCTTAACTGGATCCTTTTCTATTTCAATTTTTAGACAATAAATCAGATACTAATTCAGAATCAATCATGTCCAAATATGGGTTTGCAATACAGAGTGGGGTAATATAAATGAAACTCCAGGAGAGCAGATGGATTTAGTTATTGTTAAGTTAGGAATACTTTCCAAGAACATCTTGTATATTCCAAATAATCTTTTGTATGCAATTTTTCAACAGTTCATATCCATACAAATGTTAAATTACTCACACGATTGCTCCTGGTCTTTAGGGTACCTTCTAACACACTGATGCCATTATGCACATGAATGAATTTCTCACTGGTGAACAAGGGCTTCTACTGAGATAAAATAAATTTGGTTTCAGTAAAATGGTTGCTCTTTTTTGTTTTGTTTTGTTTAAAATCACAATGCCACCTTTGCTGAGAAGCTATTGAGCTCCTAGCCTTCATCACAGTCCTGCAGAGTAGGCATTATCAGACCCATTTTACAGAGGAGGAAACTGAGTTCAGAGAGGCTAAGTGACCTACTCAAGACTGCACCACTAGCAAAGGTACAATTTGAACCTTGAGCTCTATAGCTTCAAATCATTCTGTTCAACTTAAACTGTTCTGTGTAGGTTATGTGGTTGCAAACACAATATGGAAGCATCTCTGAATCATAATAACCCAGAACTCTCCATTTTGAGAATATCATATTTAGAGTATGTGATATATGCATCCCCAAGTTAAAGGTAGCGTGCACGTCTTAAAAGTTACAGAATTACAGGAGAAATAAAATTAAAATAACACGTACTATCAAAAATTAAAATAGCTTTGTCAGAGAGAATGGTATGCGATTTCAACATTTGGATGGAATAGTTTATGATAACATTTTTAAAATATAGTCTCTAACTCGGGCTATAATCGTAACAGTCTTTAAAATTTGCTTCACACTTACTATGTGAATGGTACTACTAGAGAGGAGGAATACATCTTTGCTTATTATTTACTCCCAGTGTAATAAGGAAGAGCAAAACAAATTATTTATTAAATAATTAACATACATTGAGCAATACATGTAGGTGTTTTGGACATAAAGAGACTGATAAGATATTAACATTGTCCTCAAAGAGATCGTAGCTTTGTGGGTGTTATTTTTTTTTTTTTGAAATAGAGTATTTTTCCCTACTCCCGGCTGCCTGCTCCATAAATACTGCTTTTAAAAAACCTCCTACCAGTTTTCAAATGAGATCTTCATCCATTTTCCATCGATAAACATGCATCAACACTCTATCATGAGCCAGTTTACAAACTATGTGCAGGGAACACAAAAATGAATGAAGATAAGGTCTAGGAAGAATTTACAGTCTGGTGGATACACAGTCAGGGAACCAAGCAGGACTGTAATAACATAAGGCAGTGTGTGCTGCCAGAACAATGAAGGCTGGACTATTTGTTGTATTAGTTATTGATGCACAGGTTTTGAGCCTTTACTGTGTATCATTCACTGTGCCAAGCACTTACATATGTTGCTATATTTAATCTACACATAATCCCATTAGAAAAATTCTATTAGTCACAAAAACGTATAGGCAAAAATGAAGTATAGCGAAGTTGAGTCATTTGCCCAAGGTCAAAGGGAATAAGGATGTAAATCCAGGCAGTCAGCCTACTGAATGCATACTCTTGACCTTGACCTATGACTGTGGTACAGAAAAGGAGTTCCTAACTTTGAAAGCGAGGAGCTCAGAGGATCTGAAATGCCTTCTGAGCTAAATCTGAAAGGTAAGTAGGATCTGCCAGGCAGACCGGGGAGTTGAGGAGGAAGGGAACAGAATCAGTAGTGACAAAACAGAGGAAACAATAAACACAAAGTCATGGAAACAAAAACAAGAGAGAATGTCACTTGTTGAGTGGACACAAGGCACTTTGTTATGTTAAGGGTGTAGAATATCTATGGAGGAAGAGATGAGAAATATTATGGACCCTAAATGTGGAACATCTTAGCATGTGTCATACAAATACATAAATACTATTCCATCTAGTCCTCAAAACACCCAAGTGAAATAGGTACTATTCTTTTCCTAATTTTACATACAAAGAAACTGAGGCATAAAGAGATTAACTTGCTTAAACATATAACAGAGCTAGGATTTAGGAGCAAGCCTGTTGATTCTAGAGCCTGAGTTCTTAACTTCTAAGCTGAGAGGCAGGCACCAGACTATAAAGGCTTATAGCTCATGACTAAGGACTTCAGAGGGTGTTTTTGTTGGTTGGTTGGTTGGTTGGTTGGTTGGTTGGTTGGTTGGTTGGTTGGTTGGTTTTTTCCTATAGTCAATATGGAGGCTTTAAATAGAGAAGTCCAAATTTCTATTTTAGAAAATCCCCTCTGGTTATAGTATGAAGAAAAGAGAAGAGATTTGAAGCGGGAGCTTAGTCAAAAGGTAAATCCAGTTCAGGTAAGAGAAAGTGAGCGTCTAAACTGAGTCAGTGACTATGGAGATAAATAGGAGAGAAGAAGGAGTCAAAATATTAATGAGAGCAAATCAGCGAAACTAGATACTTGGGTAGACTTCAGGGGTAAGAGAAATAGAAGAGCTGAGCATAACTTCCAAATGTTTAGCTTGGGCAATGGGAGAGATAAAAATTACGCCCCCCCCCACCCCCGTTTGTGTTTATAGGGCAAACAAAAGCATTACAGGAACTGCAGGAAAGATACAGGAAATCTAACCAGTTATTACATTTTGTTTCAAACACTAGAAGGGACCATTTCTGGGATGGAACAAGGCACTATTTTCTGTGATCCTGTGACTACAGCTAGAGTCCCTGAGGCAACAGAATCTCAAAGAATCTAATATGACAAGCCAACATTTTACAGAATAAGCCTCTTCATTCCTGGCCTAATTGGTATCCCCATCTTTTCTAGGTATAGGCACATTTTGAATACAAAACAGGTGAAACTGGTTTTAATCAAATTGGGCTATAATTACTTAGATTTATAAAATGCAATCAGGCAATGATTATTTATTTAAAAAACAAAAACAAAATTTTGTTAGAAAAAATGCACAGCCCGGCCGGTATGGCTCAGTGGTTGAGCATCTACTCATGCACCAAGAGGTCACCAGTTCAATTCCTAGTCATGGCACATGCCCAGGTTGTGGGCCAAATCCCCAGTGGGGGGCATGCAGGAGGCAGCCAATTGATGTTCTCTATCATCGATGTTTCTATCTCTCTCTCCGATGTTTCTATCTCTCTCTCCCTCTTCCTTCTTCTCTCTCTCAAATCAATAAAGAAAAAAAAAATTTAATGCACAATAAAATTGTCTTTGTATAGCTTTTCTAGTATAATTAAATGAATTTGAAACAAAATATATCTTTAAGGCGTGCATGTCAACACAAGCAGGGTGTCAGATGATTTCCATGCATTCTATCATTTAATTACTACAACAGTTCCATGAATTGGTACTACTATTATCTCCATTTAAATGATAATAAAACCAAGGCTTAGGAAATGTATTTATCCAAAATAATTTGAAGAAGCGTGAATATCCAAATTCTAACTATTCTGCTCTGAAGTGTATGTTGTTGTCAGATATTTTTCAGTTTTCCTTTTTGAAGTATGTTCACGATAACTTAAGAGTGCAAATTAATCAAATACAACATATATTTGTTTTCCACCATAAAGAGCAAAGTGTTTAGTCATGACGTCCTTTGATAGAAACAAAATTAGTTTTTGTAATGCTAGATTTTACCAGTGAATTGCTTTCAAAATGAAATTTTCATTCAATTAGTTATTTTATTTAATGTCTATCATCAAAGAAACATGCATCAGTATAACATTAAACGTATTTCACTTGAAATTCTTAATTACTCTAAATACATCAGGGGATTCAGTCTGCCTTATGAAAAATAAACAACAGTGCTTGAGCAAGGCCTTTTCTTGTAACTCATGAAATAGGTGATACAAAAGTATTATCAAGGCAGAAAGCCAAATAGTGAGATAAAGCCATCTAGTGCAAACTTTTAAATTCATCATGTTTCCCTTTCATATACAAAATTGATTCACTTTCTCTGTTTCTGATGTCAGACTACATGCATCAGAGCAAAACAATACAGTAGATTTTAAATTGAGTCCACAAATAAGCAAACTAAGGCCCCCAAAATTAAGATATTCCTTTTGAGGCCACACAGGAATCAATGACAAAGCACAGATTCAAATTTTGGTCATTTAGATGACAAAACACAATAGATTTTTTAAATTATAAGTAATTGTAAAAGACAGTCCAATTTTATTTTAGAATCTACTTTCTCATATGTCCTGGGTGTTTAGATGCTACTCTACATTTATAACATATACAATTGTTCTTTATAGTATATATCCCAGATACATATATAAAAGAATTAAATGTCCTTCTAAAGTAATCAGTGAGATATCTGGAATTAATAACATAAATAAGAATACTATTAAATGTATATTGCTTTAAAAATGAGGACACAGTTAATTTCTAAACGTCAACTGAAAATGCCGTGTGTTTTTTGTTCTGCTACAATTCATCACTGTTAAATTCCTTTAGGACATTTTAGATAGTTCCAAAAATACCTTGTTATTCAGGCATTAAAAATAAAATGTCATTTCCTCATATGCATAGTATGGAACAGTCATCAATCTTTGCTATATTGCTATTTTTATAACACAGTCAGTCATCTTCTTAAGGATAAAATCCCATGGTCCGGGGCCACTACAGTGTACACTCTCTTGCTACCACCTCTGTGCCCACAGCCTCTCTCCCCCATCCCTTTCCCATCTCACTGCTCAGCACTCAGAATTCCCAAGTTCTTGCAGAACTCAGCCGTACCTCTAATCCTAGATTCCATCTGGGAAAAGCACCAATGGATAGAAGTTGTAGGCAGGTAGCTTGATGTAATGAAAAGCCAAAGACACTGAGGTTTGGTTGTTATCAACTGTCAGGGCTTGAGCATGTCCCTAAATCTCTCCTAGTGTTTGTGGTGTAGGGATATACTTAGCTTGAAGGGCTAGAGTGAGGCTTAGGAATAATGTTTGTAAAATGCCAGATGCACGGGGGATGGTGTAGGGGCTTTGATATAATTACTGTTAATCGAAGGAAGCCCTTTCTTTGGCCATTGAAAGTCCTTAAAACAGGTTGAATAGTGACAGATCCTAGATTCAAGCAAAATAAGGAATGATTGTTGGGATCCTTCTAATCCAAACACTGTTGAAGAATCCTCACCTGCTCTGGTCTCATCCTAAAGTTCCAGTGTTTAGCTTAGAGTCTGGTGCAGAAAAGTTTCTCCAAAACTTCTTCCATTCCCATCATCTTCCTCCCCCACCTTCTCCTGCTGGGCTGGGTACTGAGTTGCTACCTTCTTTCTTGTTTAGGATATACAGTTCTAAAAGACTCCTCCCTTCTCCCCACTTTTGTTCTGAGGTAACTGGAAAAGGGACGTCATATAGAATGGCCTCCGGAATTCAAGAAAGCAAATCTCATGCACTCGCGACAATGGTGAATGGGCTATATTAGAAAAAGGGCATGAACTTGAGTCTGAACAACCATGGGTCAAACATAAGCCATACACTTCCTAGCCCAATGACATGAGTATTACATATATAAGACATGTGGAACACCTGAGATAGCTTCCCACAGATACAGTAGGTATATAATATGTAGTAAGTATACAGGAAATGTTACTTTTCTTCATTTACTTTCCTTGCTATTAATTAAAATTGACTCCTAACCCAGCAAGAAATTGAAGTCGTTCAAACCTTACAATGTTTATTAAAGACATTACTGTACTTCATAATTAATTATATCATTTAACATGTGGTGATAGTGTGTGTAAGCTAATGATATTTATCCTATTCATTACAGCTTCCTGAGAAAATAATTACTAAACAAAATTTGAAATAAAATAGGAGTACCCAGTGAAGCTCGTGTCAGAATACATAATGAATGCTAAGTGCAAAAAGCAAACCAGGCAACAAAAACCTGTCATATTATCATGAACATGATACAAAAATTAATTCTTACTGAGACAGTTTGGGAATTCTTTTTATAAGACGAGATTTTAAAGAGAGAAAATTCAGTTATTCTGTGAGAAAAACTGATCAAATATGTCTAACTAAAATATCAGGAGAATAAAAATTTTCACAAAACCAGATCTCATGCCCTGGCCAGTCTTGCTCAGCGATTAGAGCATCGGCCTGCAGTCCAGAGAGACCCGGGTTCGGTTCCCGCTAAGGGCACGTACCTTGGTTGCAGTTTGTCCCTGGCCCTGGTTGGGTTGTGCGGGAGGCAGCCACTCGATGTGTCCCTTTCACATTGATGTTTCTCTCTCTCTCTCTCTCTCTTCCTCTCTCTCCCTCCCACTCTATCTGAACAAAACATGGAAAAATGTTCTCGGGTGAGGATAAAAAAAAAAAAAAAAAAGATCTCATTCAAACATAATGTCAATA
The DNA here is from genome assembly GCA_030848825.1 of Tadarida brasiliensis. Classification (NCBI taxonomy): domain Eukaryota; kingdom Metazoa; phylum Chordata; class Mammalia; order Chiroptera; family Molossidae; genus Tadarida; species Tadarida brasiliensis. The sequence goes on from CM061268.1 coordinate 58,548,876, forward strand.
ACAACATGGCCGAGTAACATTATTTATAAGGCATCTCAGTTAATATCTTAAAGGCATCTCAGATAATAATTGTAACAGCCTGCAAAACTGGCATTAATAGCCCTTCATTGTAGAGGACAGAGCCTGAGAGGTTTGATGTCTTGTTCAAGGTCACTTGGTGAGTAGGTATAGTATCTGAATTTGAACCTTGGTCTGCTTTATCCCAAGTCCTCCTCCCTTTGCTTGCATGGTTAATTATTACAGAAGACACACTGGATAACTTCAGCAAGGAAAGGCAGAGGCGCCCATGATGTCAGTCGGCTTCTAGCTACCCTGACTCCTTGCCCAGCCTTGAGCCTGCAGTCAGCCGAGGCAGCACAGGCTGCCATCACTGCTTGGTCTCCCACTTAAACTTCCGCCAAGACATATGTGTCAGGCCTGGATCCTGGCTGGGCTCCCATCCCTGCTTCTCCATTCTGGCTCTCAAGCTGTAGAACAAAATGCTGTGCACAAGACCAATCACAGAGCTGGGAGAACACCGCAGACCTAGGCACGGCCACTTGTGTGGGGCTGTCTTTTCTTCCTCTTGGATCCACTCCCAGTCATGGTTGGCCCAGACCTTTTCCACTCTTCATAGGCCCCTGTCCCTAAACCCCTGCTCTGGCTCTCAATATGGCATTTTGTATTTTCTTAAAGATGCAAAATCCCAGGAGGAGAGAAGACTCTACCTCCTCTCATTTTCATGTCTGCCTGATTTGAATCTCAGCTCCTCTACGTATTGGTTGGTCAGGCCCTTTAATCTCTATAATCTCGGGCTTCTATTTTTGAACAAGAGAATTATGGCATTTGCTTCCAAGAGTTAGTGCAAAGACAAATGTGTCTAGCATAGTACCTTGCTCAAAATAGCTATTACAGCCGTCATCGTCATTAACACCGCTACTGCATGTTCGGTCCTGTGCGCTCCTTCTCGCCCTGACCGTCCTTCTTACTCAATGCTCGACTCTCTTTGACTTTCAGAATGTTAGAACTGGAAGGAATTTTTTAAATCTTTGAATCACACCCCCCCCCTTTTTATGTCCCATTTTACTGATAAGCACATTGAAACCCAGAAAACAGAAGGGATGTATTCATAGCAAAGCTGGCTCTGGTATTGAAGGCTTACAATTCCTAACACTGGGTGGTTTCCTTTCCACGCTCAGTGTCTTCATTGTCTTCTCCTTCACGTGACCTTTCAGACCCATCCATATCACCCTGTTTTTCTCCCTTCTTTTCTTAAGAATTCCTCAAATAATACCCAGCTGTGGCCTTTATCCTTCTCTTATTCTCTCTCCTCTAAACCACATGCATTTTAGCTTTCAACCTATTGACTAGTGGAATTATGCAATCCCATTTTCCCCCAATCACGACTCTTCTTTTAGACCATATGTCTGCTTTGTTCATCTCGATGGCCCACAGGCTTAGCACAAGCCAGGAACGGAGTATCCAATATGCTTATATTTGTTGATTGAATAAGTGAATCATCAGTAACATCAGCTCTCCTATTCTTGAGATTCTCTCCTCAGTTTATTGCCACAGTACTAAATCACTGAATCTTCTTTTTTTTAAAATATATATATATATTTTATTAATTTATTTTTGTTACAGATGTTTCTCCTTTTTCCCCCATTGACACCCTCCCCCCTACCCTGTCCCCAGCTTTGCTGTCTATGTCCATCGGTTATGCATACACACATATAAGTTCTGTGGTTTATCTCTTCCCTCCCCCCACCCCCTCTTCTGAGGATTGTCAGTCTGTACCCCACTTCTATGTCTCTGGGTCTATTTTATTCATCAGTTTGTTTTGTTCATTATATTCCACAAATAAGTGAGATCATATGATATTTGTCTTTCTCTGCTTGGCTTGTTTTGCTTAGGATAATTCTTTCCAGGTCCCTCCACGTCATCTCAAAGGATAAGAGATCTTTCTTTCTTACAGCTGTATAGTACTCTATTGTGTATATGTACCACAACTTTTTTGTCCACTCATCTACTGATGGGCACTTGGGCTGTTTCCAGATCTTAGCTATTGTAAATAGTACTACTATGAACATAGGGATACATATATTCTTTCTGATTGGTGTTTCAGGCTTCTTAGGTTATATTCCTAGAAGTGGGATCACTGGGTCAAATGGCAGTTCAATTTTTAATTTTTTGAGTTAACACCATATTGTTTTCCATAGTGGCTGCACCAGTCTGCATTAAAATACATTTTTATTTTTTTTTAAGAGAGAGAGGAAGGGGGAGACAGATACAAACATCGATGTGAGAGAGATACATCTATCAGCTGCCTCCTGCACACCCCCTACTGGGGATAGAGGCCACAACCTGAATTGTGTTCTGACCGGGAATCAAACCAGTACCTCTCAGTCAGTCCATGGGACGATGCTCAATCCACTGAGCCACACTGGCCAGGCCTCTCGGTCTTCTTTACTAAACTTCTTTTACTCTCTACCTCTCATAGTAGGAATTTTCAACCTTCTGGTTGTCTTCAAATGCTCCCGTTTTCGCAGCGTTAACGATGGTTGATGCTCCAGCTGGTAGCTGAGCTTGACCCTCAATTCCTCAGTGCTGTGTTTCAGCTGGTTGGTCTTCACTAACCTCATGGAGCCTCACTGTCACCCCGAACTCCAGGCTTAAAACTGTGACATGTCCTTTGACTTTTCTCGTGCTTTCCCCTCACTTACAGTCAGTAAGTCTTGATAATGCCCTCAAATATTTCCTTTCCCACTGCCTCGCAGCAGCCCCCACCTACCACCCACAGCCATTCTTCCTGACATTTGCAATTCTAATTCATTCTTCCTAAATATTATTTCCTCAGTGAAACCTGCCATCACCACCCAGTTTAAATCACTTCCGATCATGCATTTTCCTTCTTTTTAACTGTTATTGTATATGCATTTGGTTAGTCCTCTGACTATAAACTTGACAAAGCAGAGATCATCTCCATTTTCTTCATCATTGCCTTCTCAGACACATCTGACACATGAAAATATATACATACGTGTTCAATGGAACATGAATAAATAAAAATTTATTTAGATAATTTTTCCCCAAAGAGCTATCATGTCGATTTTCATTTGATCCTCAGGGTATCATAGAAGTAGGAATGCTTACACTACATTTCTAAAGAATTTCACCAAAAATGCTTAAAAATAAAAATGTTCTACACACTTAAAGGGAGCTTATCTTGAGAGAAAATGTTCTACACACTTAAAGGGGACTTATCTTATTTATCTTGCTTGAGCAGAACCTGCAATTTCCTTATTATGCCAGATGAATGAGGTGTCCTAACGTGAGTCATCTTTCTCTTAAAAACGAATGTGCCGTTGTTAGAAGAAAGACTGCAATGTGCCATGGTTCACAGGAATCACGCTTTTGAATGTGGCACTGTAATCGGGCTTACTTGATTTCTCCGGAAAAAACCCTGAGACCCTGACTTGTTCGAAATCAATGACCTTTATTCCTCAGACTAGATCTGAACAAACCCCAAGAAACTGAAGGGGGTGGTTTGCATCCAGAGAGGCCATGGGTGCTGAAACAAGTGGTTTGGCAAATGAAGGAAGCAAATAATCTGTACCTGCAAGGTTCAAGCAGGTCCCTACCACAGATGCCTCTCACAAGGAGCCCTACCCTAAATCATACTTTTGTCAAAACATTAACATATAGTTGGATACTTGGGTCTCAAGAGCTGGAGTTAGAGAAAAACTGGTTTGGGCATATAAATGATGATAATTAATGTAAGCAAATTAGCCAAGTCTTCAACTTTGATGATATTCTCAGTGACAATATTAAATAAGAAACTGAAAAATAGTTTTTTTGGACTAGGAAGATTTATAAGAGCTCCTGGGTCATATTTTTTAGTCCCTCATAAGCTTAAAAAACAGGTTAAAAAATAGTGTTACAAGTATTCGATTATGCAAGGTTTAACTATACACACACACATACACACATACAGTAGAATGTGTGTATCTATGTTTAGGTAGAATCTATTCCCCATGATAACACATTACCACCTTAATTTTCTTCTCTGCTTAAGTAACAATAATCATAGCAGTCAATATTTATCAGCCTATACCATACTAAGTGCTTATATATTTAATTTAGTTTACAATCTCATTTAATTCTTACAATATGTGTTTTTATAAGCTACAAGTATTTCCATTTCGTACTTGAAGACTAGTCTTCAGGAATTTTAAGTATCTTGCCCTTTTTCCTACTACTAATAAATGATAGGAGCTGAGTTTTCCACCTAGATCTTTCAAATGTACAAATTCACATCTCTGCCCCTATGATACACTATCCTTACAGGTGACAGGTCTTGAGTCATGCGGTGTCTAGACTTGGGTCCTGCCAAGTATTTAAAAGAAGAAACAACATTTCACTTCAGACTACAGTTTTCAAATTGGACCTGGGTTTGCAATCTAGCTTAGCCCATTTTTTCTCTATAAACCTATGAAATGTTATTTATTTCCCTCCAACTCCTCATTAATAAAATGAGTCTATTATCTAGACAATAATTCCTTCATTTATACATAAAATACTAATAAGCACCTACTGTGTGCTAGGGATCGTGCTGGGCAGCAGGGGTGAGTGACAGAAAGAGCCCTGGCCCTCATGAAGTACACAAGCTAGATTTTCTAAATGTTTTCCAGAATTCATACCATTATAATGATTTTTAAATGGAGCATTTTGATATTCAAATGGCTTCACCACTATTGACCAGAGCTCTTTCTAATTAATTAATTCATTCTTTTTACATTTACAAAAGATTCATTTTTCTCTTCTTGATTGTGTCTTCTACACAGAAACCCTGCTTAACCTGAAATTATAGGTAATGACAGTTTTATTCATTTAGATTTGTTATTTAGGCATGTGAGTATGCACACGTACACACCACACTCATTTCCAGAAAGGATTTGAGGTGGCCCCTTAGTTAATTTAAGAACTTCTTATCTGGTTGCTCTTAGCAACAGTCTTTAGCAGTTCTGCTTAGTTAACCAGAACAACTTCTTAAAGGGAATGAAACATTCAAAGTAGTTTAGCTAACAAAAGGAAAATAAACTAGTTTTAACTGGACTTAATTCAGGAGTCACACAGGGATTGATGGTGCAAGTTCAGCTGGGACAGAGAAAACGGAGGTGGGGAGAAACACTTCACACAGAGGGGGTTTCTAGGGATCTCCTTTCCCAGAGCACCAAGGCACCGAGTTCCTGCATCTTCCCTGAAGCCATCGCTCATCCTATGAAGTGCTTGACCAACTCTTCTTAACAGTCCTACTATAAATCACTCAACTCTGTTAAAGACACAGACAATACCTGGATTCAGAAGCTGTCAAGGAGACGAGAGCTGGTGTCAATTTATATGGAATAAAAGCAAAAACAAATCCCAGCGGTTAGAAAACTATAAATTGTTTTAAGATGGTAACTCACCAAACATAGGTTACTATGGGATGTCTTGTTCAGAGTCATTCATTTACCCACTCATTCCTTAACCAACTTCTAGGTGTCAGTGCCGAGGACTGAGGAATTCATTTCTTTCCTCATTCAACATGTATTTATTGAACACCTCATTTTTCCCTTTGCTCTCATAAAGTTGAGGTCAGTAGAAACGTATGCTGCTAAAAATACCCTAAAAATAAAGTATGATGGGTGTCATTATGCGAGAGGCAAGAGAAGCTTTAACAAAACTAGGCCAGGTCCTTCTTCTTTGAAATGAACAGTAGGTCCCACTTGCCGAAATAATTAAACATAAAAATTACATAAACCATTCATTCCACAAACAGAAATTGAGCATTTAGTATGTGGTAAGCACTACAGTAATAGCGAGGTGTTCAAGATGTTAAGTCCCAGACTCCTGACACCTCGTGGTATTTAGTCTTGTGACAGCTCTGTACCACAAAAAGAAGTCTGCAGTTCCATGGGAGCAGAGAGGCGATGTGGTGGCCAGGAGTATCTTATATGAGGAGATGACACAAACTGAGTCCTGAAAGGATTCGTCATACTATTAAAATTTCATTGATCTGTTCTCTCCTTGGAAAGAGCCCAAACCATTTTAAGGCACTGGGCAAGCGTAGAAGAGGATAAATACTCAATTTATTTGCTAAGTAAACTAATAATATTCTTGCTGAGCAGGCAACTAGAATGTTTATATGCCATCATTAAATAATAGTACAAGGTGCTAAATGGCTCATAGTCAAAAGCAGCTATCCAGAGAGCATGTGGAAGGCTCTGAACAGACAGGCTCTATGCAAGGCAAGGACCTCAAACTGTCCAATACATCAGGGTTATTCATTTAAAAGTAAGCAACTGTAGCCACACCATGTGAACCACCTCATTAATCTTTTATAAATGGCACATTGGGACATCCTGATAGATTCATTACAACTTAACATGGAATTAGATTAAATGGAACTGAGTCTGTGATACGTATAATGGATCTTCAAAACAATCGCTACCTATGAAGCACAATATCAGGCCCTTAACATTAATACTCTGGGACTGAGAAAATGCATTTCGGCAAATCTGCTCTTCTAGACAGGAAGCAGTCTTATGTAGCTAGTTTAAAGAAGAAGAAGAAGAAAAGCTGAACCTTTGTAAATCTATATACGTTAGTTTGTTATCTCCTAATGTGCTAATAATTGAGTTTAAATTCAACTCCAATTTAAATTGAAATTGCTGTAGTTTTCCTAAACTGTTTCAGAAAGAAATTAAGTGAAATAAAACATCATCAATTAAACGTAAAGAGGACAAATTAACCAATAACTACGAAGAAATCTAGGTTTTGCCAGCTAGATCTCTTCTCTAAATATGTACACAGAGAAGACATGTGCCAAGGCTACACGCTCATTCAAAACTGCAGAATACCTGGTTGTGCTGGAGTAACATGACACATTTTGAGTTGCCCTTTTTGGTCAGAAAATTTGGGAATTACCTTCCTGAATCCATATGAATGGAAGAAAAAATATGCATGTGTCTGGCAACATCCAAAATTTGCTAGGCCTACAAATATAATTATGCAAGCAAACACCTAGGTTTTGATTTTGTTCGTCGAAAGCTGGTTCACCCCAAATCAACTTTACAGCAATTGTTCTCTGTTTCCCTAGAACTCGGAAAGCCTACCACCTGGACCATCTTTACACAGAGAGGAAGATGTGCCTTTTTCAAAGATAAGAATGTTTGAAAAACATTCATGACAGGGCCTGGGCACATAAAAATTCTTCTGGAGTTTCTTGGCTTATCACAAAAAATGTAAATAACCGATGAAACTGATTTGACTGGAAGTAAGAAGGTTATATCCGGGTCCTGGACTCCTAAAGTGGGATATAAAAGAATAAAAGAGAAAGCCAACAGTGCCTTCATCTGGGCTAATGACATATGCTCTCTGCTATCAGGGACACAGAAAACATGGTATTTCCAGCCCAGGGGCTTCCTATAAGAGGTTAGAAAGCATAGGAAAGAAGGGACCAATGACTCAGTCATTCAACTCGACTTCTGCCCTTACTATCTGATGTTTATGTTTTCCTTGGACCGGTGCAATTTTATTTTATTTATTTATTTTTATCCTCACCTGAGGACATTTTTTCATTTTTTTGTCCAGATAGAGTGGGAAGGAGAGAGAGGGAGAGAGAGAAACATCGACGTGAAAGGGACACATCGAGTGGCTGCCACCCGCACGACCAACCAGGGCCGGGGACAAACTGCAACCTAAGTACATGCCCGTAGCGGGAACCGAACCCGGGTCTCTCTGGACCGCAGGCCGACGCTCTAACCGCTGAGCCAAACCGGCCAGGGCGGACTGGTGCAATTTTACTTGATTTGGTACACATTTGTGGGGCCCCCACACTGTGCACCCTCAGCCCATCAAGATTCAACATGGGTAACACATTTTGATCACATTTCTGCCCGCTGTTCTTGGCAGGATCCTGGAAATATCTTGGTTGATTGCTTTGGAAGCATGGTCAATCCCTAGGAAATGCTTAGGGAGGGACAAACAAGGAAAAGAGAGACTTTCCCAGGGCTTAGAGACAGAAACCTGAGCTTAAACCCCAGTCCCACCACTACATGCTTTGTGATTTTGGGCAAGGTACAGTGTCATTTAGGAAATATGAATATCAAAGAGACTTTAAATTATATCCAGTCAGACCCCAACTAGTTATTTGATCACACAATAATATCATGGGAAAGGAGTCTTCACTCTGATACTTGAACATCTCTAGCAAAGAGAATTTTAAACTCAACATGCCTATTTTCATCATCTATAAAAGATCTACTTCATAGAGCTTTATATTGAGGGACAAAAGATAACTAATTTCAAAATGCCATCCATATAATTATGATGACCATTATTTTAAAATATGTGTAAGATCAATATTAAAGTTCTTTTTCTAAACAGTCAGATAAAACCTTTACAAAGAGGTGAGCCCTGTATGCAGCAAACAAATACACAATCCCCATTTCCAGCCTCTTAAACCTTCATCTGAGAACCTCACTGAAATTCAATGTCTACGTTACCAGAAGAACAAAGGTGCAATTTAACAGCCTGGTTTCCTATTTCCCTACAATTATTATTTTTTTTTCTTTGCAAACTTTTCAAGATAAAATTCAACACCCCAGAGCTCCGGAGGAGGCCTGATCTCCCTTCAGACAAAACAGGCATCCGGTTTCGACAATAAATGAGATCATAGTATCCCTACTAATACTGCTGTAGATAAGAACCTGTCAGCATTTTCATTATAAAACCTTTTTCTTCCCTCTGGGTTGAAAGATCAACCATAGCAATTTGCTGGGGAAATAGCTCAAGCAAAGGGCAATGCACAAGGCTCAAGGCACAGAGAAAATATGTTCATTTTACAGAACTAGTTTTATTCCCAAATAAAACTAGAAAGGTTTATTTGGGAATTGGGCAGGCTGCAGAATCCCAAGGAGCATTTCTTTCTAATGGTCATTTGGCCTTTTAAATAAAATAAAATTTAAAAAGTGTTGTTGTTGTTTTCACTGATATGTAAAACAAACTTTTCTCAGGCAGCAGATGTTAGGAAAGGGTTATCTACTTAATACTTTCAGGAATCAATACCTCCTGTAACAGCTCTAATAGCGCGTGCATACACACACACACACACACACACACACACACACACACACACGCGCGACTGAATCTGTGCTCACAGTAAGGTGCTTTGGAGGTTGGGAGCATTCTCTCAGACTTTCTGAGATAAAATCTTGGTGACAGAGTTATGTCAGCATTACTTCAAATAGGGGGAAATGGGATATATGAATAATATGCTAGGAATTATAAATAAGATCTTCCTAGCAAAATGATGGTACCCTGAATATTAAATAAAGGTGGGTTGAATATAGCTAATATCTGATCTGGTTCACACAGTAAACTACTGTTACACTCCTGACTCTTAGATGTAAAGTGAAAAAGTCTCTTTCTGGCTATTTCATACCATGTTAACATAAACAAAAGTGAAGTGGGAAGGGACTGTATCTGAGGGAGCGAGAGGAGGAAACTACTGCTATCTATTTAAAGGCTACTACTGGCCACACAGTACTGTTTTCTCATTTGGTTAGTAGAACAAGCCCACTAAATCTATCTTATCTGCATTGTACAGATGAGGAAACTGAAGCTCAGAGAGGTGAGTTTCCCCAACATCCCAGAGTGATGGTCCAGTCACACACCTTTTAATACCAGCCTCTCTCTTCAGGACCTGCTTCCCACTTCTACGTTTGCCCACCCAGGAACAAATCCAGGCTTAGGACTCGCCAAGGGTATCTTTCTGCTTCATCCAGGTGGTATGATAAGGTATAGTCTAACACTCTCTCCCCCTCTACCTCCTCCTTTCTCCCATTCTTTCTTTCTTCCATCCAAGAAGAAGGCATTCCGTCAACATCATGCCACTACTTTTTGAAATCAAGTTTTTTCAACAATGGCAAAGAAGTGTGGGATCATAGATATCAATAGTAGACTCGAGTCCAAAACCAAACTCCTTTTTCCTTCTGACCTAGTCCAAGACCTTGAAAAGACCAGATTAATTTCAGTTATGGCCAAAAAGCCGTCTTTAACTGAACTTAAAGCAATCATTGATTCTTTTGTCCTCTCATTGAATGTAGCAGGGATTCTCAATCTATAGATGTATGAAACTACTTTTATTTATTTATTTATTTTGTTAATCCTCACCTGAGGATATTTTTTCCCCATTGATTTTAGATAGAGTGGAAGGAGGGAAGGGAGGGAGAGAGGGAGGGAGGAAGGGAGGGAGGAAGAGAGAGAGAGAAACATCAATGTGAGAGAGACACATCAGTTGGTTGCCTTCCGCACGACCCCAATTGGGACCAGGTATCAAACCTGCAACTCAGGTACATGCTCTTGAGTGGAATCAAACTTGCAACCCTTTGATCCATAGGCTGAGGCTCTAAATACTGAGCCAAACCAGCCAGGGTGTTGAGGCTACTTTTAAAATATAAGCTATTTTCAGGATCCTCACTTGATATTAGTTGTACATATGAAGAGATGGCATCACATAGAAATTAGCGGCTCCTTTCCTGGAGCTATTTTGAGTAGTTCACACATGTAAAGCCCTTAAAAGAGAACCTGTGCACAGTGAGCACTCCATGAAAGTTAGCCCAACCTGCCCTGTTGGCTGTTTTTTCATGTGCATTTCTTAGTGCTGGCACACTAGCCAAACTGAAAGAATCCCAAGGGAGGGAAGGTATCTTATTGTGTTTGTTTGAACCTATGAGGTGACTGCCCACTACAATGCTAAATATAACAGACATGCTCAAGAGAGAGCTATAAATTGATTAATGGACAAGTACATCTACCATTCCCCAAATGGAGATTTTTGCCAAACACAGTGAGGGTAGTTAAAGACATGCCTCCAAGGGAAAATTTCAAAGTCTCCTAATCTTAGATAACAAGCCAACTGACAGGGTAGGAGCCATCATGCTATTTGAGATCTTATTAAAGTAATATCATTAATTATTATTTGAGATATAATCCTTGGGTGGTTTAAACTATACTTTGGATGTTAAGGAAGTTAGAATGCATGGGACTAGCCTACAGATTATGACTGTTTTTAGTGGGCTCACTCATCGAATGAAATGATTTAAAACACCTCAGAAACTTGGAAAACTTTAATAAAGATAATGCATTGAATACCATCACAAATAATATATTTTATATTAGAAATTCCACACACACACATGTTTAAAAAATACTGTTATTTATGAGGTTTCCAGAAACCACAATTTAGGGCCACGTTCTTATTCCATTTGACCTAATCATTTATATTTTTATAGAAAAAAATTATTATTGAGTACTTAATCATTGTTGTAATGTACAATGTATTCATAAGGCTGACAAGAACATTCACATATGTAAGTATAAATGGAAAAGTCATTAAAGTAGCATTGAATGGTTTATACTCTACTACATCTGGAGTTATAATCTGTGATTTATAATTAAATAAATTCATGACCTACTAGAGAAAACAAGCTACAAGATCCCTGCAACAAGATATCTGTGGCATGAATTGTATTTATAATCTATTAATTCCTCTATAACTTACTAGACAAGAATAATTTACTAGCGATGACATGTCTAGGCATCTCACCCTAGTAGGTACCAGATGTATTATTCAGGGTTCTCTAGAGATAAAAATAAATGTCTTATAAGAATTTGGCTTATGCACTTACAGAGGCTGAGAAAGTCCAAAAATCTGCAGCTAGCAAGCTGGAGACCTGGAAGAGCCTATGTGTAGTTTTAGTACAAGTCTGAAGGCTTGAGAACCAGGAGAGCTGATGACCAGCAAGCCCAAGACCCACGAAGAGTTGATGTTTCAGTTTAAGACCTAAGACCAGAAAATTCTGATATCCAGGTCAAAGCAGCCAGGCAAAAGAAGTCTTTCTTACTCAGCTTTTTTGTTCTATTCATGTCTTCAACTGATTGGATGAGGCCCACCCACTTTAAGGAGAGCAATCTGCTTCAGTAAATCTAGAGATACAAATGTTAATCTCATCCAGAAACAACCTCACAGCACACCCAAAATAACATTTAGCCAAATGTCTAACACTCCATGACCCAATCAAGTTCATACATAAATTAACTGTTACACTAGGATAACACATTGAGTAATGCATAGTCTGTTTCAGCTCTAGGAAGTTTGATAACACAGAAGTTCTGAGGCAATCTGCTAAAGGAAAATGACAAATGAACTATAACAAAACACTATTTATATTTTCACTAATTCATTCAGTAAATTTTATAAACACCTATATAATTTACTTATTCATTGATTGCCTTATATGAAACAGACACAGCTCTATTTACTAGATCTTTTAGGCACTATATGAAATTAATAAGATATTGCCCTTAAGGAGCTCACTGTTTAGATGGACAAATAAAATAAGTAAACAAATGTATAACTTAACATTATTACTAAGATTTAAACATTAAGTATTGGATGTCATAGGCATACAGAGGTAATTTAATTCAGCAAGAATTTTAGATAATTTTACCATATGAATTTGGAAACTTCACTTGGATATTCATGAGTACAAGGCAAAATGCTTCATGACAAATACAAAATAAGTGTGAGGTTCTTCAAGATCTTAGATTCTATTACTCAACATTCCTTTTTGTGAACGTATTTTAGTGACTGCGCAGCATTTAACCCTCCATATCTTTTGATAGTTAGTCTCCCTACCCCAATTTTTTACTATGAAAAGTAACATTTGCAAAGGACCTTGAACTGGCAAGTATACTTTGTCAAATGGGACACAAGGCCTACGCAACCTGCTTCTTTGGGACACTCAGCACCTGTTTCACTCATTAGCTCATTTTTCATTTTCTCTTTCTGGGTCAGATTTACTCTAGGCTTTCTTTTGGTGTGAATTATGTAATCTTTTAGATTCTGCCTTTTGTTGCATAAAAACACTTTTAAAATGTGTTGATGGGTTAAAGAACATAAATTTCAATGTACTGACTGAAGAACAGTGTTCAGTTGACTATCAACAATTTCCATCTTCTTACTATCTTGCAAAGTGGCTTTAACTAAATGGAAGACAAAAATATGTGCTGAATATTTACCACATTCTAGGCATTGTGCTAAATGTTTTCATATGTGTTATATCACTGAATCCTTACAACAGTCCTGTAAGCAAGGTGTTATTTTTCTTGCTTTTTGCAGATAAATCTTGTCAGTTTCTCTTCTGTCACCTTGATTTTCAACTTCTACTTCATAATTAGAGATCACGGCATAGAAAAATAACACTGACTTAGAAATTAGAAGACCTAGTTCTAGCTATGGCCCTGCGATTTGCTGTGTGCTCTTGAGAAAGTCACTTCCTCTCTATATGGTTTAATAACCTTATATGGAAAATGAGAAAATGAATACTATAGAAAAGGATGTAGATCAAACTCCTCCCCCAAAAAAAATAGGTTTACAATAAGGCTGAGTCCTCTGACAGGTGTGTCTTACATTCAAATTCAGATTTATTTCCAGAAAGTTATATAAAAATTATATTTTTGCAAATTGACTCCTCACTTAAAGGCACTTATAGGAAGTTGCTATTTGAAAGAGTCCTATAGTTAATTCTGGAAATGAATATAGGCCCTAGATATAAACTGCTTGGGTTCCAATTTTGTCTCTGCTACTTAAAAGCTGTGTGACTTTAGGCAGGTTATGTAAACTCTGTATGCCTCAGTTGCCCCATATCTAACGTGGAGATATATTATACCCAACTCTGAAGGTTATTGTGATGATTAAGTGAGTTGAAATTTGTAAAGCATGTAGAACAGTATCTGGCACATGGTAGCTGGTTAGTGTATATGTGCTGAGACAAGGACTTATGTCTTGACAGTGTAAATAGCTGTTACCTTAAGGTATCCATGTTGATCATGAACAACTAGATTTATTCATATTAGATATTTTAAAACTTGGACACACCAATATAGTCATAGAACTGCTATTAACTTAAAGTCTCACAGAGTTTTAACCTTATTCACAGGAAAACACTTATTACCTGTTATTTATAAATCCATAAAGTATAGGAAAACTATTTAAAGCTGGAGAACATTATGATATATAAAGTAACTTGTGGCAGTGCAAATTAATACAGGCATCTTTAAAATAAATGTAGCAATACCATTATCAAGAGTCTCAAAATATTTAAAAGATATGTCTTAGCAATTCTACTTATTCTAAACTATCCAAAGGAAATAATGCCAGATTAAAAAAACCAGCTTATTCTCCAAGTTATGTATTTTATTTTACTTTTAATAGTAAAAAATTTGGGTGAAAAACACCTAAATATTAAAAAATAAGGATGTTTATCTGTTATACAGCTATTAAAATATACACACAAATCCAAATATAACCTTAAAACATTTGAAAGTAAGCTCAATGTGACTGCAACTACATTTAAAAAAAATACATTATATGTAGACCAACAATAACAAAATAGTACTGGCATAATATACACTAAAATATTAACAGTTTTTTTTTTTTAATCTCCTCTTTTAGGACAATAATATTTTCTGAAATTTGTTCTATATTATGTATTTCAATGAACACGTGTTACTTTAAAATAAAAACAAAGAACACAGCAAAATAGTCAAATGTTGGTGATATTCAAAATATTCTCACAGAAAATAACTGTCCTACCAATGACAGAAACATACATAGTGATATAAAGATTAATGAACCCTCTTCTGGGACCACCACTCTTTTATAACAAAGTTGGCTATGTATAAGCAAACAAAACCACTTCACCACAGAGACTTTCTAGGCAAGAAAAGGAGCCCTGGGAGAGGTAGGAGAATGCCAGTGAGTTTCAGGGAACTGTCCACCAGAGAGGTGCTGACAGGCACTTGGATACTGGGAGATAATAAAAGCATCCTCTGGAGGTTAAGATTTCACTGCCCACCTCCCTTTGCTCTTCCTCAGCTTCCTGGATATTTCTTCACCTTTCTACCATCCCTCCTTCCCTTGTGCCCCTTCCTTTCTCTATTTTCCTGATAACAATGGAGATTGAAATAAATAACACTTATAAAGCACCTAGAATGGTGTCTAGCTTTTATAAGTATTTCTAATTTATGAATGAGCTAAATTTCTTTCTCCCTCCTCTTCCACCGTCCAACCCCTTCCTCTTTTTTTCTATTTTTTTCCATTTTTACCTCTTCCTTATTCTCACTCTTCATTCTTTGGGAAGAGTCACCATATAGATGAGAGGGAGGTTGCTTTCTACAAGATGATTCCTCTCCTTTGAGGTGTGGGGCAGTTGGTGCAATGTCTAAACATTCCATGGGGGGAGAAAACAGGTTCCAGGACTTTACAACATTTTCAAGAACTTTTCCCTATCCTAATCCATCAAGCAGATATTAAAGGTAACTAATGTGGCCTAGGAGCTTGATGGTTTGATTCAGTTGAGCTGTTATATGAACAAATGACCCTGGGAAGGGGGTGGGGACAGAAGTTCCCTAAGGTATGAACCATATTTCAATAACATCTTCTTTTGAGTTTAAAAGAGCAAAGGAATAATTGTAGAGACCATTACACTTAAAAAAAAAAAAAAACCCAAACTTTTATAATATTAAGAGAAACAACAAATATTCCTTTTTTTATTGTGTTTTACTGGGGTGGTTCCTTTTGCCTCAGAAATGGTGGCTGGAAAGGGGAAAGTGAAGGGAAGGGGACTCACAGGGGCTGCTGTGGGCAAGACAAAAGAGAGAGAGAGAGAGAGAGAGAGAGAGAGAGAGAGAGAGAGAAGCAATACCTAGGCTTGGCTATGGAATTACATTCACAAGTTGAATTTTTGCAGGTGGAGAAAACAGTGAAGCAAAAGTAAAGCAAAATGTCTACTTTCAGATAATGAAACAAAAAAGACCAAGAGGGAAAAAGCCTTTCAGAAGGTCCCTTTCTCCATTGGAAGTCCATTCCCAAAGCAGCATTTTATGGCAATGGCATATGGACTGGGGCTAAAAGAGAACTGATACAATAGGAAAATTCCTTTTCAAAAAAAACAAACTCTTTTTCTCCTATGAGACTTTAAGGTCAATGAGGAACTGTGAGTTTTCTGTATTTTAGGGAAGGAAATGGAATTACCTCCCTCAATAGACTTGTAATTCCTGAAGGACAGGAATGGTGCCATAATTACATTTGTATCTCTAATGCCTATCACAGTGCCTGGGACAGAGCCTAGCATGGAAAGACACTTGATATTTATAGTCATAAGTCAAACAGTTAACTAAACTGAATTGACAGCCCGGATACAGCAAGGTGCGGGTGGGGAGACTGGAAATTGCTAAGTGACAAAATAAAATTATTTTGTGTTTCTGTCTTGAAAGCTCAAGTTACTCAGCACCCTTTAAATGTTTATGAAACTGAAAAAATCTGGCCTAGACATGAATATGGTTTTAGATTTTGCCATGCTAAATATCTAGCAGGGTAGAAAAATAAATATTCACCCTAATAATTTTAGTTTCAAACTCACTAGATAATATTGGAAACCACACATTTTTGGAGGTTCCATACTGAGAGCTCTATCTCTATGAGGTTTTTTTCAGTAATTATTTAAATTTCACTTTCATTGCTCAAAGATTCAACTAAAATCCCTGCTTTATATTTTTTCCTTAGTTCAGTCTTATAGTTAACAGAGTCTTCTACCACATCATATAATTTTGAGACCATGGGGGACAAGGGCTGTTTATTGTCACATCTGCAGTGTCTAGCATTTACTGGTTGCTCAATGAATATTTGTTGATTGGAACAATAGTATCTGCTTTTCATTAATTTTCATGAATGCACTTTGTTTTGTGAATGTTTTATCAATACATAGATATTTCCTACATTTTACATAAACACTTAGCATAGAGAAAAATAACTTTGAGAGAAATAATGATCAAGCTCATAGCAAAGATTAACGAGTTATCAAAAGAACTGTCCTAATAATGAAAGAGTTTCTTCCTCACTCTGAGGATATTTTTCCATTTATCATTAGATAGAGTGGGAGTGAGGGAGAGAAAGACAAAGAGAAACATTGATGTGATAGAGCCACATCGACTGGTTGCCTCCCTTACCACCCAGCCAGGGCTAGGGACGAACCACAATTGAGGTACGTGACCTTGACCACAATCGAACCCGCGACTCATTGGTCCAAGGGCCGACACACTAACTGCTGAGCCAAACCGGCCAGGGCAAGAGTTTCTTCCTAGAAGTGATGAACCCACTTAATGGAGTTATGAAAATAACTGAGGCCATATAAAAGTACCAATCATTTGATGAATGTGTACATACACACTTTTTAAAATTGTATTTCTTGCTATGGCATAGTAATATGCAGTGCAGTAGTTATTACTGTGGCAATTCTACCTATGAGGAAACTGAACTTCAGAGAAATCATATATCTAGTAAGTGGTACATCTAGTTTTAAAACACAGGCCTATATAACATACAATTTATGTTCTTCTGTCATCTGTCAGATAGTGTTGAAGAATTTCACTATAAAGAGGCTGGAGTAGAAGCCTTTATTATTCTCTTCTTATCTAAGTTTCTAAGGTGAGAGCCCTATGTTAACCAGTCTATAACAAAACAACTGTTAAGCATAATTATGATATAATTACCAATTCCATTATATAGAAATTATCTTATTCAAATGCTTGGCAAATGAAATAGGATAGACCCTCTAAAAGTATTACTTTATTTTCATAGAGACTTAATTTATTTTCCAAAGAATAATGTCTACCAACACCCATGAATTGGGTGTTTCACTCTATTGACATAGTTCTGTCTCACAAATTGACTTTGTTAAAACAGAATACCAAAAGGAAGAGAATGTAAAGAAAGTTAAACTAATGTAATTCCCCAGCCTTAAAAATAATGTGTGCTTGTAATTATACCAATTCCCTCCAATGATCTGAAAATTGGAGGAAATTTTAACAACAGCAGAAAAGAACCTCTTTGAAAATAAGCTTTAAGGGTTGAATGCAAATTCAACAACATTCTCCACACCAACAGCTTATCTTATTTGATTATTAGATTGTGTTTAATTTCCCTTGACAAATAATACACCTTTATTAATAATCATTTAGCACTGCAAAGCAATTCTTGTAATTTATGGGAATGGGTTTTAAACTGTAGCCATTGCTAAGATGCTGCTGTAAATACAATTAGAAGAGTGAGTGGCTAGAAGCATGGGGGGAGGGTGGCAGGTTGTATAAGGAAAGGAGCTAACAAGTTAGTTATTGGTGGTGTTCATTCACATACACCTTCCTGACGGTAATGAACACACAAACCTTCAACAACTCAAAGACCTTTTCGGGGACTTCAAAAGGAGTCTAGCTACTCTTAGCATAATCAATATATATATTTTTAACTGACTCTAAGGTACAGCCTATCTTATTGAATAAAAAACATAAATCTGTGGCAGTAAGTTTGACATTAAATGATTTTATGAATGATATCATTGGAGAATGTTAGAGCTATGGAGGATCATCTCATCTACACCTCTCAATTTATAGAATAAAAAGAGAGAAGATTCTAGAGGCATAAGTCAGTATAAGACAATCCTGACTCCCAGTTTTTCCCTTAAACCTACACCCACTATGAGCACTCTTCATGAAGTTGAATGTGTATGTTTCATTAACTTTACTGCCTAACATTCTTGCCAGCTGTCCAATCCAGTCGCTGCTGTTGTGTTTCAGTACAATAGGGACAGAGTGATTATTCTCTTATGGATGTGAATTTTTAGTTATTTCAGATGATGCTTTCTCTCCTTAGAGAGTCACCGTAGCGGCCACAAACATGTTCTATACAAACAGGCCAGACAATCCCACTAGCTTTTTACAATGAAAAGAAATGAAGGTGTGTAGCTAGGAGTAACAGGGTGTTAGTTCATACCATTCATGGGCTAAGACTGCTCAGCTACCAAGTGCTATGCACCCTTTGTCAGGGGGTGCATTAAGAAGCCCACTAAAAAAGTTTCAGACAAGAAGCAATGAATGATAACCTGCTTCAAAAACCTTCAAACCTCATTTCCATGGGAACACCAATCACCTTTACAAAAATCTGGGGTGGGACAGTTATTCACTAGAAACTTCACTAACTGCGCCACCTCTTGATAAAATTTCCGAGTGTTGATTTCAAATAGATTGTATAAGCTCAGAGAAAAATACACAATTGGGGGCTACATGAGCCTAGCTCCATTTTTTTTTTTCAGTCTAAAATAAAAATAAGCTCCTCAGCTTTAAAAGTGCCAGATTGCAAACTGATACGTTCAGTTTCATCTCCAGTACCGCACCACCTCAGCTCACCCTGGCTGACCGCGGGTGGACTGGGTCAGGGTTCCAGGCGGCGGTAACCTGTGATGAGTTCCGAGCTCGCAGATGAGCGGCCAGAACCCCAGTCACCAACTAAATGCATAATGAGATCCCAAGCAGAGAGCAACCCAAGGCGCCCCCTTTCCGAAGCTTATCTGCTCTTGGAGCCTCCGTACATTACAGACCAGGGTCCTGTCACCACCGAGTTATCAACCCAACATCGGACGCCAGCAAATCAGTGTACTCTCCAGGCCCCCAAACCCAGCCGGCTCCCAGGGAGAGAGTAGAGCAAGTCTTTGCTTCTGGCACTCTCCAGACAGGCAGACACATAAACAAACAACAAAAGAACTGTTCGCACCCCCAAGGGAGGCAGCATGCATTAAAAAGACATGAACCTCATCCTACCTTGCATCCAAACATCAACGACAAAGTGTTGTTGGTGCAAGCAACTTTGCAGTGGCAAATCATTGGTGTAAAACAGTCAGGGTCCTTAACAACAGGGGACATTCCTTTCGGGCTGCGGCAGTGGCAGCTCGCTGGGGGACACGAACACCGTGCTCGCCGGGCATGTGGAGCGACAGCCTAGAAGGAGCAGCGGCTTCGATCACTGCCCCCTGCGCCCCGCGCAGCCATCCCAGCGACCGGGTAGAAGCAACACGGAGGGCAAGTACCGAGCGTCTAGGGGTCTCCCTTCCCTGGGGAATGATGTGTGGGGGAGGGACAGAACCAAGAAGGGTCCCCCCCCTATGGTGAATTTGGGGGAGGTAAATTTTAAAATAAATAAATAAATAAAAATAAAAGGAAGCCAGGCGCTTAGCGAGGGTTCAAAGGAGGTGGGGCAGTATTAGCATGTAAAAGGATGTGCCCGCCTACTCGCCCCAGTCACATAAGATTGTCATGAGAGCTGAAGGGGGCTGAAATTATTCTCTGAAGAAGAAGAAGAAGGAAAAAAAAATACTGCAGCTCCCGATTTGGTAAAAAGCCAGTGGCTTGCAGCAATCCAGAGTCACCGTGGGGAGCGCTGGCCGGGCAAGTGGGGTGGGAGGGAGGGGCCGGGAGAGGGAGGGAGCGTGGCGCTGGCCAGCCTAGCCCAGCCCGCTGGTGCGCTCTGTGCCACCTCGGAGTCTCTGGGGTGGGCGCACTGGCGCTGTCCTGCTGACGTGACCCAGAGACTACACTCAACCCCCTTTGCTGCTGCTGCCTGAGCGTAGGCGACATCTGAGGCCGAGTTCCTGAGAAGGGGAGGCCCGCGTGGAACCCCACGGGGTACAACCCCAGGCCCTCGGACAAAAGCGTGCCTGGTTGATGGCCTGCAAAGGGACCTAAGGTAGAAGTGAGCTGGAAATGGCCCTTGCCCTAGGCCCTTGACTTCTGGGGAAGAGAGCTTACTCTCTCCCTGGATGGTGGATTCAGCCTTAGAACCAAGGCTTTATCTGATATAACATTTTTTTCAAACTCAAAAAGGAAGAGTCCGCCCCCTCCCCACAGTGATGTCTCAGAAGCTCCAAGAAGGCCCAGAAGTATTTATGTAGTCCCGGAAGTATGAATGTCAAGACTGGTGGATGCTTTATTGGCTTTTTCCTTTTCTTATTTTCTTTTTAAAGTGAGGCTGTCAAAATTGCAAAAGACCAAAAAATATCAGCATGTGGCTGGCCCAGCTGCAAAAATGCTTATTGGAGACAAAAAAAAAAAAAAAAAAAAAAAAAAAAAAAAAAAAAAGTGATAGGAAGGGTACAGACAAGAAAGTAGATAAAACTAGCACTCTTTGGGTGCCACCTAAGTGCGTGGCACTATGCCTCACAGACTGTTGGTGGAAAGAGAGCAAGGCATCAAGGTTTGGAATCAGACTCTGGTTCTGGTGATGAGTGTGGTTTCATGTAAGTTACTTACAGTGTCTGAGCCTCTGTTTGCCTATCTGTAAATGGGGCTATTAACCCCCTACCCTGCAGAGTTGTCATAAAGACTACAGATAATAAACAACACATTTCTGTGGTACGCCCCTGTGGTACCTGGAAGCTGCTATTGACTTACATAGCTTATTCCATGTCTTAGCCTGAGAGGTAAATGTTACTGGACACATTTTTTTCGAGGAAGAAACTGAGGCCCCAAGGGTTATGTCATTTGCCTGAGTCACACAATCAATAAATCATGAGGTGAGGTTCAAAGAACAGTGGTAGGAGATAGTTTAAAAAGCAACTTCACAGGAGACATCACACACTTCTCCAGAAGCTAGTTCCAAAGTCTCCAAATTTATTTGAGACCGGTCAGACCTGTCACATTCACATGAATGTGATAGTTTCAAAAGTCTCTTTCTTATTGGGCATTGATCTCAGAACTTGAAATATAGCAACAATATAGTCCTAAGCATCCATAGCAAACTCTGCCAGAATCATATCCTCTGATGCATTTCCACCAGAATGTCAGACCATGTGTACTCTAAATTTATAAGAGCCCAAAGACATTGTACTCTTCATCCTTATAAAGTGCCAGTAAGAACACAAGAACAAAACAACTTGCAAATTGTCAAGTCAAATACAGTCCCTACAAACTTTTTTTCACATGCTCATGTCCAAAATACTTCACCCTCCTGTCCCAAGTTAATGGAAACTGGACCTGATTGCATCAGAATTCCCTGGGGTCTGTTTTTTAAAAAATAGATTCTCAGGTCCAACCTTATATTCTCATTCCTTAGATTAGGAGGATATCAAAGAATCTACATTTTTCATCAACACCACCACCACCCCACCCTGCTGAGAGGACTATGGGTCCTGCCTCCAAAATCAAGACCTTTTAAAGGGTGTTGAGGCAAATCTGCTTCTAACTGAAGAGAGCAGCTATGCCTCAGGCTTTGGGATTCTTACACTGAATGCCGGAGTCCTCACCAAGTTGGTTTCTCTATTAGGAATTTAGATTGCTTTCACAAGTTCATATCTAGAGACTGCTGGGACTCAGGAGGTCTAATATATGTGGGCTTAAACATAGCGGATCACATTTCAAGAGAACGCTGGTCTGTGCCTTCTGTGGAATCTTGAATTCACATTCACAGATTCAGTGTATCCCTTAGCATTTTATCCCTTTCTGTTACCATAAAATGTGTGATTGTGTGAGCACTTCCACCTACAGAGCATCTATAATTATGGCTGTTTTTCCAAAGGAGGATGGATTCTAAAAAAGTTATACAATATTTCCCTTATTCATTAGCCTATAATTTGGATTTCAAACACCCTAAAAGTATTGTATGCTCTATATTGTGATGTTCCAATAATATCTAACACAGTCTTTCCCTAATGAATTACCCAAGCTAAGGCTGACCTCCTATTCTAGGGCAGCATTAAAGGCTGCTATGTTCAATTCATTTCCCATCTTAAAGTTTGTGCTGGTTTAGATGGAGAGAACCAAATGAAAAACTATAAAGAAAAAGGTATATTTAATTTATTTTATCTTTTATTGTTTAACTTTAATCAATGAGAGTTCATTTAGCTCTCTCTCTACACACACACACACACACACACAATCTCTATGTGTGTGCTTATATGTGTGTGTATATTTGTTATCTGTTTATATGTATCTGACAAAATGTTTTCTCTTCATTTTTGTCTCTCAATAATAGCTCTGGGGTGAATTGAAGGGGAGGGGGATGGAAGGGGGAATGTGGTTTCCATGACAATGCATTCCATAGTTTTAGCCAGTAACCACTATGGTTTAAAAAAATGAGTCACTATTACCTTAAGATATGAACACTGTGCATTATTGGTCTGAAAAGCACTAATTTGGGAGCATACTGCATGGGGGTGTACTGCAATATTTTTATGAAGAGACATTACTAGGGAATGCTAGGAGGTAATGTGCTGATTTTAATAGTCAAAATAACCACCCTTAATTAGACATTTCAATGATTGGCAACAACTCCAGTTCTTCCTAATAATCATCACTTTTGAAAAATGATACATGAAAACTACATACTATTAAACATCTTTCCTAATGACAACTTTCCTCAAAATGAACTCACAATCACAAAACAAAATAATAAAAAAATAAAAACCCACATGATTATCAATAAATGTGACCAGGGTTTAATTTTAACCTTTTATTATTGCTATTATTATTATTCCTAATCAGAAATTGTAACAGTTAAGAAGCATTAGTTATTTGCTCACTTTTTTCTTTCTTTGCAGATTCCTTCCATAGCAATTTTTAAAATAAGGTGGTTCATGTTGGAAGGGAAAAGTGTATATTGGACAGGAGGAGCCATGGTGTTTCCTCCCACTGACTATGTGACTGACTTTTAGCAGGCTACTCCGCCTCTCTGAGCCTCAATTCCCTTGTCGCTTAATATGAAATGGGTGATGGGTGCACCAAGGCATCTCTAACTTTTCTTGATGTGTTCTGAGTGGGCTTTCAAATATAAGATCTTAAGAATTTGAAAAGCCATTTTATTCAGTCACCTGTCTTCAGAAAATGAATGATTCTGTAGTCAGGTTTACTATTTGACACGCTCTCTGATAGTGTTTGCTATGTGCACTGTTTTAAACGCAGCATGTGCTGGAGCCAGATTCTACTTTGGACAGTTGATTGTTTGTACCTGTTTCGAACTCTTCATTCAGTGAAATCATGTCGGGAGCTTGGAATCAGCCATAAAGGAAGTACTTACACAACACAAATGGGCAAATATGATGGATCAAGGCTTTTTTCTTCAGAGAAACGTTTACCAGCATAGCACTGGTTTAAATACTTTATCAAGCCCTGGCCGGTTTGGCTCAGCAGTTAGAGCATCGGCCTGCAGACCAATGAGTTGTGGGTTCAATTCTGGTCAAGAGCACCTCGGGTGAGGAATAAATAAATAATAAATAAATAAATATTTTATCTACATTAACTTATTTAATCACCACAATCACTCAATCTTATAATAAAAAAAGAGAGATTAAGTAACTTGCTCAGGTTAACAAAACACATATACCAGTTAGTAAATAAATTAACAAAAATCTTGATGCCATTCAGCCACAAATATGTTTATTTCTTCCTCGTGTTAGATGTCCTTCATAGCTTGGCTCTGGCTCTAGCCTATGTTGCTTCATGAACAGAAGAGTAGCCTATATCAGGGACATGTGGTCCCATCGCAGAAGGAAAATGGTCAATAGCTCAATACACAGTAGCTCTTAATATTTTTGTTCAGACATTAAAAACATCTTCTTGTTCACATTTTATTAGCCAAGGCATGTCTGTGGGGCAGGAAAGCATAATCCTCTCACGGGAAGGAAGGAGAAAATAGTGGAAACAATAATACAATTAGACAATAGCTTAGCTAGGTGATAAAATTAGAATTTGAACCCAAGCAATCTGACTTGAGGAGCCAAGTTCTTAACAAACTAGGCCATTTTGCCTGTTACTTACAGCTAACACATTTCACTCTTGAACCTGCTTTCCAAAATAGGGTTTGTTATTTAGTAACTCTTTCAGGAATTTCTTCTCTGTGACTCCTATAAAGAAAGCATGGCAGATTTTGAAAACATAAGACCCTTGGAGCCAATCACACACCCTAGGTTTTGTCACTGGTTGCTGTGTGATTTCAACCTTTACGTTCCTCTCCCTCTCCTCCCTTTCACTGCACATTGAAGTCCATTTATTTTCACTTACTCTTTCGGTAGAGATGTTTTCCTACAATCAATTCATCAATAAGTATGTGCCACAAACTATATTTTTATCACTGAACTTCCTGAAATATGTAAGGCAGGGAGGTATATAAATATATGCCTTTCTGCCATCAATGAGTTTACTGTCTTTCTGACAGTAGGATAGTATACGTAATTAAGTACTCATAAATGCATTTTAAGTCCATAAGAATATTTGAGTGACTCAGTTAATATCTCTGAACTACCATTTCCTGTTCTGTAAAAAGGTGATAATGCTCTAGGATTACTGTAGGCTTAAATGAGATAATGTATTTCAATATGCCTGTCACTCTTCTGGTTTATGCTAGACACTCAGTAAATTAGAGAACTTTATGTTAATTTCATAATTTTGGTTTCAGTCAAAGTTTACTGGAGAGAATAAACCTATTAGACCCAATGTGTATAATCTCTTTCTTCTGAACAATTCTAATACTTTAACCTTTGTTCAGAAATTGTACTCTCCCCCAAAATCCTCAGCCCCTTTCTCAGCCCTCTCATGTCCCTCTTCCTGCGGAACACAGCTGCAGAGAGGGTTTGTATTAGAGTCAGACCCATTCAACTGACTCCAGTATCTATCTTTCCCCATGATTGTCTAGTCTTTGTGTATCTCTGTAATTTCCGAGTCCTTCATTTCCACTCACCTGCCCTGGGGTGTAAACCCATTTGGTTAGTCACACTTAGTAATTGGTTGACCTTTATTTGAGTCATACTTGGCAGGTTTGCTTGACCTTTATTTGAAAAAATGTTCTTGTTTATTTGTAGTTTGGAATGATTGAGTCAATACGTGAATGAATACAGAACAGATGAATGTGTGGGTTAAGCCAGGCTTTCCACAGCTCCCACTTAGGCCCCAGTGGAACAAGTAGGGATCTTTGTCTCTTAATCCAGCCCCCACCCCCCTCCCTCCTAGTTGGAAGGAGTACACCTATTATTGAGGAAATGCCAGCCCCCTGATTCAGAATCAATTTTGACACTTTGTTTTAGCAGCAAATGTTTTAAAATAATTGTCCTCACCTACTATCAGTCAAGGCAGAAGTTTGCCTATAAGATTGCTTATGATATTCACTTTTACCCTTACTGCCGTTTTGAAAAACCAGCTCCAAAATATCAATCACCCTCTGTACCACCTGTGAGAATTTCTTCAGTAGAAAAAAGAAAATAAAAAAGAACTCGTTTTAGGTTTTGTTGGTTTTGATTTCAGTGTTGAAAGAATAATATTTGGTCTTAGTTTCAGTTCCAGCTCCGACTTATTATGTAACTCTGAGTAAGTCAGTTCATCTCTTTGAGAGTTAAATTTCTTATCCATTAAAAAGGGGGAAATGTTGTCTGAGGAACAGGGTAGTCCCAGAGATGTGGAAGTAGGGTACAGACTGACAATTGCCAGAAGAGGGGGTGGGAGAGGGGAGCGATGAACCACAGAACTTGTACGCATGTACTCATGACCAATGGACATGGACAACAAAACTGGGGACGGGGCAGGGAGGGAGGGGGAGGAGGGTGACAAAGGGGGGGGGGAAAGGAGAAACATCTGTAACAAAAATAAATTAATAAAAAAAAAGGGGGAAATGTTGTTAAATAATAACACCTCTATTGAAGGGTTCCTATGAGGATTCACTAAAATACCATATGTGAAATTACCTATCAAATAGCTACTTATTTTTTCATAGGCAAAAATGGCATTTATTTTTTAATAATATTTATTCTAAGTATGAAAGCAAAAATTTAGTGTAGAAATAACTTACAAATCTTGTCAGGCACAAAAAGCAATTTGAAAGTATGCACAATTCCATTGCCAGAGATAAGTAAACTTAATATTTTGGAGGATACATCTTCTGTAATATTTCAATAAAATTATGTTCAAAATGTATATAGTGTAGGCTACTTTTGAATATAATACATCTTTGATCCCTATCCCTGGTTTTAGACAGATGTTTGCCTACAAAAAGACCATTAACAGTGCCATAGGATTTCAATATTTCATGGCAAGTTTCATAAGTCCCTTATTGCTGTAGATAAAAAATACTTCTGATTTCAAAATGATGAGAAACTTGAAATTTTCTTATGGATAAATATTTGCACAGATCGATAATAAAACTCAAAGTTGAAGAATTTTTGATGCAAAGAGTTTAGACATTTAAAAATGGTTAATGTATAATAGCCAATTTATGTTTATATAAATTTAAAGTTCCATTAAAATCCTTATAAAACCCAGTTTTATTCTTCATAAATAATATCTTATAGGAGTTACTTTAGCAAAACTCTGCTGGTAGATTCTGAGTCTGATTTGTCTACAGATGTTATTTTCATTTTATTTGGTTATTTTATTGGTTTGTACATGCTAGTTTAGCTTAGTATAAATTCTAGGTTGTCAGTTCTTTGCTTCCAGTATTTTGAAAAGATGATCTAGTTCTTTTCTCTGTAAGTACTTAACTGCGTTTCCCATTGATCAATCTTATTCATTCATTGTTTTAGTGTTCTGGAGATTCACTCCAAAATAATTAGACATGGAGTTCATTTTCTTTATCCTGTTTAGGTCTTCTTGTGATGGCTGCATCTAAGGATTTATGTCTTTAATCAATTATACAACAATATAAAGGCATATCACTTTGCATTTTTCTCTCATGTTTTCTATCCTTTTTTCTCCCTTAAAATTTTTTAAATATGTTTTTATTGCTTATTTAGAGAGAGAAGAAGGGAGAGAGAAAGAGACAGAAACATCAATGTGAGCGAGCGAGAAACATTGACCAGCTGCCTCCTACACGACCCCTACTGGGGATCAAGCCTGCAACCCAGGCATGTGCCCTGACTGGGAATCAAACCAGGACCTCTCAGTCCATCAGACGACGACATTCAATCCACTGAGTCACACTGGCTGGGCTTTCCCACTTAAGTTGCAATTAGATACATATTTGCTGTGCTTTTCTTTTGTATTTTTCATCTTTTTAGCTGTTTGTATTGCATTACGGGTAATTTTTTTCACATAGTCTTTCTTTACTAATTCTATCTTCAGTTCTTTAAAACACTTATTTTGTTTTTAATTGAGGTTCTTATACTTTTGTGTTTTAAAAGTTCTATTGGTTTTTATTGAGACATAATTTAGATACTAAATTCTGTAAGTATAGTACAAAATGTTGATTAGATACATTTATACTGCCAAATGATTACCACTGTAGTGTTAACTAACACCTCTAGCACCTCACATAATTGTCATTTATTTTTTGTGGTGAGAACACTTAAGATCTGTTCTCTTAGCAACTTTCAAGTATACAGAACAGCATTGTTAACTCTAATCACCATGCTATACATTAGATCCCCAAAACTTACTTATAACTGAAAGTGTTTACCCTTTGACCAACATCTCCCCATTTGCCCCCCTCTCCTCAGCTCCTGGTAAACGCCATTCTACTCTGTTTCTATGACTGGCTTTTTTAGATTTTACATATAAGTGATATAATACAGTATTTGTCTATCTTCATCTGACTTATTTCACTTAGCATAAATACCCTTCATATTCATCCATGTTGCAAATGGTAGGATTCCCTTCTTATGGCTGAACAATATTTCACTGAATATATATATATATATATATATATATATATATATATATATATACAACACACACACACACACACACACATACATACATACATTAAGTCTTACTTATCCATTTATCTCTTTTCAGGGACACTTAGGTTGTTTTCATACCTTGGCTATTGTAAACAATGCTGCCATAAACATGAGAATACAGATATCTCTTTGATATTCTCTTTTCATTTCCTTTAGAAATATACCCAGAAGTGGGATTGCTGGATTATATGGTAGTTTAATTTTATCTATTTATTGAGGAAACTCCATATTGTTTTCCAAAGTGGCTGTTCCAATTTACATTTCCACTAACAGTGCACAAGTGTTCCCTTTTCTCCACATCCTCACAAGCACTTGCTATCTCTTGTTTTGTTTTTTTGTGATAGTGATTCTAACAGGTGTGAGGTGATATCTCATTGTGGTTTTGATATGCACTTCCCTGATGATTAGTGATGTTGAGCATTCTTCCATGTACCTGTTGGAAAACTGTATGTCTATTCAGACCCTCTGCCCATTTTTCAGTCGGGTCATTTGTTTTGCCATTGAGTTGTAGGAGTTCCTTAAATATGTTGGATATTAATCCCTTTTCAGATGTATGATTTGTAAATATTTCTCACATTCGGTAGATTTTGTTTTGTTGATTTTTTAATGGTCCGGCATATACTATTAATTAATGCTTAAAAATATTCTTTTGTTCACTCATTTTTTTATTTATACATAATGAACCAAAAGTAGCCAAGAAACATACTTTAAATGCATGTCAACTAAACACAGAAAAATTCCTGTGAAATCACTAATTCTATTTTCTACTGTTTGCCCATCTGTGAAACAAAGGCAAATTGTTCACTGTTAAAATATATATACTAGCCCTGGCCAGTTTGGCTCAGCGGTTAGAGTGTCAGCCTGCGGTACAGAGAGACCCGGGTTCGGTTCCCGCTAAGGGCATGTACCTCGGTTGCAGTTTGTCCCCGGCCCTGGTTGGTCGTGCGGGTGGCAGCCACTCGATGTGTCCCTTTCACGTCGATGTTTCTCTCTCTCTCTTCCTCTCTCTCCCTCCCACTCTATCTGAACAAAAAATGAAAAAATGTCCTCAGGTGAGAATAAAAAAAAAAAAAGATAAAAAAATAAATAAATACTAAGTCAGCACTGGCCAAACCGGCTCAGTGGTTAGAGCACCGGCCTGCGGTCCAGAGAGACCCGGGTTCGGTTCCCGCTAGGGGCACGTACCTCGGTTGCAATTTGTCCCCGGCCCTGGTTGGTCGTGCGGGAGGCAGCCACTCGATGTGTCCCTTTCACGTCGATGTCTCTCTCTCTCTCTCTCTCTCTCTCTCTCTCTCTCTCTCTCTCTCTTCCTCTCTCTCCCTCCCACTCTATCTGAATATATATAATCAGAGTTCAACTTTGTAAGCAGCAATTCATGAGAAAACTATGTCAAAAACATGGTTCATTTTAAATAGCTTTATATTGTCATTGTGCGTCTCTACTACAAATAGAATTTCATTATCAGCTTCCTTTCATCTGAACAATAGATGGCTCTTCTAGCTGTAAGAACTAAATGAGGTGACTGACTGACCCTGAAGGGCTCCATGCTATGACACTGCAAGCAGGAGCTCTCATACCCAAACTAAATGAAATAATTACTCAATGAAACAGTTGCTCACCTAAAACTGTAAGACATCAGATCTGCCTTACAATCTCCAGCTACATATCATAGAGTTAAGATTATAAAAATTATCTCTTTTTCTTTTAATTACCTGGAAGTATGCTAAAGTCCCTAATGGCACTACATTATAAATATAGCCTAACTAGATTTCCATTTCTTGTTTGCTTAAAATACTATAATATCATTATGAGAAAACTGCCTCTCACACAATGTGTGAGTTACTCCTGTTATAAGGATTCTGGTGCTCTCTTCCTTCACTATAAGAATAGTCAATCTAAGGTACAGAGAGTTTGAAGATCTGAATTGTGTTTGTTCAAGTTGTTAGCATCTGATCATGGAAGAGCCAGTGCTGGGTTCATGATGCTAACACATTTACTTCATTTTCCCTTTTTGGTTCCCAATTACTATTTGCATATTCATTCATCCAACAAATAATTTCCTGTGTCTATTATGTACTAGGAACTATGCTAACAGGTTAGTCCAGTCCTGGCCTCGAGGAAATCACAGATCAGTGGGGAAGGCAGATTAGGATGAGTGCTGAGTAGAGCCACATGGCGATCAGAGAAGGCATAATTGGGAAAGGGATAACTGTGTTGAAATCAGAAGGATGAGTGAAAATTTACTGGACAAACAGAGTAAGAAAGAGCACCTCAAACAGAGGGAATAGAATATACAAATACTATGTGATGCCTGAACACAAGGAATTTAAGAAGGACTGAGATAAACTCAGAACAGTCGGAACACAGGAAACAAAGGGAAACTTCAATGTGAGAAGAGGCTGAAGAAGAAAGTAGAGGTTAGACTACGGGGGTTATATTTAAGACTTTTTATTCTAAAATTTTTTAGGAAATTACATAAGGAATATTTAAAAAACAGCTTTATTGAAGTATAACTGAAGTATAATAAACTACAAATAGTTAAAATGCACAATGTGATATGTTTCAACGTATGTATTATACATCCATGAACCCATCAGCACAATCAAGATAGTGAACATATCACCTTCAAAAGCTTGCTCCTATGCCTTTATAATCTCTGCCCCTCAAACTCTGTCCTACGCCCCCATCTCAAAGCAACCACAGGTCTACGTTCTGTCAGCATAGATTAGTTTGCACTTTTTACAACTTTATATAAATGATATAACACAATATGTGCTTTTTTTGGTCTGATTTTTTTTTTCATTCAACACATTTATTCTGAGATTGAGCTAGGCCGTTACATGTCAATAGTTCATTTTCTTTTTATTGCTGAATAATATTACACTGTAAAGATATAATACTATAATTTTTTTATCCATTTGGATTGTTTCCAGTCTTTGGCTATACAGCTGCTATGGATATTTGTGAATAAGTCTTTGTACAGACATATATTTCCTTTTCTATTGGACTGAAATAGGTTGATCACACGGTAGATGTATGTTTACATTTTTAAGAAACTTTCAAACTGTTTTTCAAAGTAATTGTATCATTTTACATCCCCACCAGCAATGTATAAGAATTCCAGTCTCCTCAGATCCAAGGCAACACCTGATATAAGTCAGTCATTTTAATTTTAGCTATTCTAATAGAAAGATAGTGGTGTATCATTGTAATTATAACTTGCATATCCCTAATGCCTAATGGTGTTGAACATCTTTTCATGTGCTTATTTGCTGTCTTCTTTGGTAGTATCTATTCAAATTTTTTGGTCATATTTGAAATTGAGTTGTTTGTTTCTTATGGTTGAGTTTTGAGTTCTTTGCATATTTTGAATGTAAGCCTTTAATTAGGTATGTGTTTGCATATATTTTGTTCCAGTATATAGTTTGTCTTTTCATTATTTTAACAGTATCTCTGTCCAAATTATTATTTATTTTCCTTTATGGTTCATATTTTTAGTGTCATATCTAAAAAACATGTGCCTAACCGAAGGTCGCAAAGATGTTCTCCTCTGATTTCTTCTAGAATTTTTGTAACTTTAGGCTCTACATTTAGGTTTATGGTAAATTTGGGTTAATTTGATAGACAGTATGAGGTATGCATCCAAGTTCATTTTTTGCATATGTGTATTAAGTTGTCCCAGGACTCCTTGTGGTAATAGCTATCTTTTCTCTACTGAATCGCATACCTTTGTAAAAAAAAAAAAAAAAAATCAGTTGTCGTTTTATACGTGGTTTATTTCTGGACTCTCAATTCCTTTCTATTGATCTATTTGTCTACCTTTACACAAATACCATCTTTTCACAAGTTGTTTCTTTCAGAGCTGTTTTGACTCTCTAGATACTTTGAATTTCCATACTAATTTTATAATTAGCTTATTGATGTCGACAAAAATTTCTACTGGAACTTACAGAAATTGTGTTGAACCAGTTTAGAGAGATTAAACATCTTTGCAATATTGAGTCTTCCAACCTAGAAGGTATCTCTCCATTTATTTAGGTCATTTCCTCAGCAATATTCTGTAATTTTCAATGTACAGCTCTTTCATATCTTTCATCAGATTTATCCCTAAGTATTTCATGTTTATACTATTGTAAATGTAATTGTTGTATTGATTTCAATTTCTGACTGTTCATTCTTAGTATGTAGAAATACAATTGTGTTTGTATATTGACCTTTTATCCTGCAACCTTGTTAAACTCTGCAATTTGGTAGCTTTTTCTGTAGATTCCATCAGATCATATCATATCATCTTCAAATAAAACCAGTTTTACTTTGTCCTTTGTTTATTTTTCTTGATTGAGGTGCTGCATAGAACATCTAGAACAAGGTTGCATAAAAGTAGTGAGACGAGATATTCCTTCTTGTTCCTGACCTTAAGGGGAAAGTATTCAGTGTTTCACTATTACATATGATATTAGTTATAGGTTGTTTTTTTTTTTTTTATAGATGCTCATTATTAGGTTAAGGAAGTCCCCTTCTAATTTCTTCTACTTTGTTGAGAGTGTTTTTAAAAATCAGAAATAAATATTGGATTTTGTCTGATGGTTTTTCTACATCTATTATGATGATTCTTTTTCTTGGTTTATTAATGTGGTAATTTTTGAATGTTAAAAAACCTTGTACTCCTGAGATGAACCTCACTTGGTCATGATATATTATAATTTGAATGTAGTACTGGATTCCACTGGCTAAATTTTTGTTATCGAATTTTTGCCATCGACATTCCTGAGGGATTTTAGTCTGTAATATTCTTTTCTTATAACAGATTTGCCTGTTTTTTATATTAGTGTAATACTGTCCTCCTGGAATGAGGTGGAAGGTATTGCTTTTTTTATAGTATTCCCAAACTAGAAACAAATAACTCGTACATCAATAGCTAAATGAACAAGCAAAACAAGATCCATCTATGCAACCTCAAAATTATTACTGCAATTGAAAGAATACAGGAACAAAAGTGTACATATTGTATAATTACATTTATATACAATTTTGGAAAATAAAAGTTAACATTGTCGTGATAGAAAGTAGACCCACTGCTGCCTAGTCCTAGTGGTAAAGGGAGAGAAGGGCTGAAAAAGGGCATGAAGTCAACATTGAAATGTTTTAATTAAAAAAAAAAGATATTTAAAAAAAGAATCTTTCAAGGGTGATAGAAATTATCTGTATCTTTATTGTGGTGGTGGCTTTGCTGGTATACATATCTGTCAAAACTCATCAAATTGTAAATTTTAAATAGATACACTAATTATATGTAAACTATACCTCATTAATGTTTATTAAAAATATCTTAGATGGTTTAGGACTTAAGATGAAGGAATTATATTGATTTTCTAGGTGAATTATCAAATTACAATCAGTGTTGCAGGTTTTAACCAAAGCAACTTCCAAATTAATTTCTTCCTACACAGGTATATAAGCTGGTGAATTTTCTACTTGGTTAGAAAATAAAATTTCAGTGTTCAGTTTTCCAGAAGTAGAAAAAAATGTATCCTATGAGTTTTCCAAAACTGTTCACACAATTACTTTGTTCACTCACATGCATTTTACCTGAGTTTTGAAAAGACTTTTTATCACTAGGAAAAGATATATCTTTAAACATGAAAAGTGTCTAGTGATGAAAGTCCAATGTTTTAGAGTTGAGAATTTAGAAATACTGAGGAAGCAATGAGTGTGTGATCAAAGAATAAGCATTCTCTGGCTAAAGGATCTGGGATTTGTGTTTAAATGTTGATAACACTCTCCATTCCTGACATCTGATAGTAGAGTAGGGAAACAAAAGCTGGTAAAGGACCCACCCATTTCACCTAAAAGAGCATCAAACCCATAGTAATTCATAAAACGATCTCATCTGTATGGGTAATGATACTAACTTGAATAACATCTTACTTACAGCATGCGATAGTGTGTTCCTTGGGCCCAGGCCCCAGCTAGACCTCAGAGTATATTATCTCAGAGGAGACTGATCAGACTCATGGCCTCATAATGCCTGGGTCCATTCTGTATTTACCCCACAAAGGAGGGACCATAAGCGCCCACTTCCAGGAATTGGGAGATAGATCATCACTGCTATTGTATTCTTTGGCATCCATTAAAAAAGAGAAGAAAGCTATTGACAGTGGAGAGTAAGAAAAAGACCCAGCAATTACATTGCTTATGTTTGAATCCAGAATCAACTACCTAGTGGTCATGGGTTCTTGGTCAAATGTCTCTAAGTCTCTGTATCATGGTTTTCTCATCTGTAAATGAGGGTGAGAAAAGTGTTTATTATAAAATCTTCAGCGATTTAAATGATTTAACGCATAAAAGTTATAACTTACTGCCTACTGTACGGTAAAGTATGACTCAGTATTATTATTATTATTGCTATTGTTATTATAATCAGCATGATCACTATTACCATTATATCATAATTGTACAGAAAAATTCTATGACATCCTTAAGAATCAATTCGAATATCATCCCTTTGAATCCATTGCTGACTATTCCTACTCAGACAGCAATCACTTCTCCCAAGGTTACTTTGGACTTTTTATTTTATTTTTTCCTTTATGACAGGTACTGGATATATAATGGTTCATGAGACAAACAGGAAATGTACTCTACCCTCATGAAGCCATTTTTCTAATGTGGAAACAGGCAATTAGAAAGATTCAAGGCTTGTTCAGGATCACTTAAGTGAGAAAGAGGGAAGCTAGGATACAGACTCATCTTCAAAGTTCTGAAGACTGCATCCTTTGGACTACACTGTTCTGCCTTCCAGCTTATTGTATTTATTTATACTCCCTGTTTACCTAAGTCTCTTTCCCACTAATAAGTGTTTAGTTTAATGTTAGGTACCCAGCTGATGCTCAGGAATTACTTGTTTTACACATTAATCATTCAAACAAATAAGTGAATAAATACCATGCAAATGATTTTCAATAAAATTTTTCTCAACAAGAAGCTTTTTGTTGTTATTGATAAATTTATCAATATATCTATATCAAGGTAAGTTGAAAAGCATAATAAAGAAGACGCATTGATTTCTCTTACATAAAATGTTTATATACTTAAAATCATATTCCCTAGAAAATAAAATGAGATCTTTAGAAGAGAACAGGTAATTACAATACTGAGGAATCGTTTTGAAGAGTCAAAGTGAGTAACTATGTAGGGTTCCAGGTGAGTACTGGAAATACCAGAGAGAACACTTTGTAAAGTACATGATTATCTAACCACTATGCAAAACACCTGAAACTATTACAAAATAATATTGAATGTAAACTGTAATTTAAAAATAAAATAAAAGAAAGCTTTGCCTACCCACCCCCAAAAAGAGTCAAAGTGAATATCAAATATTAGGTTGACCATGAGGGGTCAACAATCCAATGACCATTGCAGATGAGGTTATAATGTTTCTGATCATCAGAGTATTCTTGTTAATCTGCAAACACTTCAGTCAGCCCTGGAGTTCATTCTTAATAGGAACTTCATAAAAACATTTCTGCAACTGAGTAGTTTATCTTATTCTCAAGACATTTCAGAAAAGGAAATTCATATACATCAACACTGTCACAGCTCTTAAAATATGCTTAAAATCAAGAAGTTCTACATTGATTGATAATTCTGAGGGATCTTTAAGGTCATTTAGTCTGTCTACTACCTTTAGTAATCTAAGAAAATTTTTACAACAAATTTCTTTTATTTTGATTTGGCTTTCAGTCCATCCATCCATTTAATATTGGTTGAGTTCTATCACATTTCATATCTGGGCTGGAAGCTAAGGATACAAAGATGAATAAAATACATTCTCCCCTGGTAAAGAACTCATACACTAGAGAAAACAAATAGTCACATAAATAAGCAACTTACATGACAAAGTGAACAGAGGGTTGATGGTTAATATATGTATCCTATGGGAAAACCAAGGGAGTGGCAATTAATTTGGCCTTGGGAAGACAAGGGAGTCTCTTAGTAAGAGACCTTAGATTGAGCACTTGAGAAGGGGAAGGAATTTGCCACATGGATAAGAAGGGATGAGTCCCATGGAGAGGGAACAGGATATGCCCTGAGAATTTAGTGTGCTCAAGGAATGGGGAGAAGTTTCACGTGGCTGGATTAAGAGGTTCTTGGTGGGCAGCAATGAGACAAGTTGGTTGGGCAGATTTTAACCAAGCTAAGGAGTTTAGATTTCATCCCCTTGTCAAGGTATATCTAGAAGAATCCGGAACAACAACATAGTCCAGGGATCCTCAATGAGCTACTGAAAATACTGAATTGAGAGAAATGGAATCACATCTCTGTATATCAGACAATATACAATTTCTAGACATAGAAATAGCTAAGATTGGGCAAACACAATGCATTTGAGGTGCAGCTGGGGCTGGGAAATGTAGGCCTTGTGACACCTTCTTGAATGCTCTTTCTTTTGTACCATATGTGGCAAATTTCAATATGAAACAAATTTTGAAAATTTAAGTGAAAAACACTTCATGCAAACGCCTCCTATGTGAATACAGCTTTTCAGGAAGACCTCTTCAGTTCTGACTGTACTAGTTACAGAATTTACAGCTCTGTATTGTCAATAGGAATAGGTAGCACTTTTCTATAAAAATGCCAAACATATTTAAAGCTATTTTAAAGTCAAAATACTAAGCTAAAATGAGGCAGGCAGGAGCAAGGTCAAGTTTCCACCTGAGCTAACGTCTGCACTCTTCAATTTAAAGAAAAGTATGTGAAGTTTCTCAAAAAGCTTTTTCTCACAGCCAGATAGAAATGGAAAACAAATTGAGAAGACAAATTAGTAAGTTTGAGGGGGACAACTGGGAAACGCATCTGCATTTACAGGAATGGCAGCCACTATACATGACATTACTTTTTAAAACACAAATGTTTCTGCTGTCTGAGTCCTGAAGTTAAAAACAAACAAACAAACAAACAAACAAAAAATCACCTTCACAAAACACCACCCTCATCAGTTAAGAATTGAAGTCTCCAGAAAGATTACTAATTCCAAAGACTGAAAACTAGTAATAAAGAAAAAAAATCTATGAAAATTCAAACTGACATACCCAAAGTTCACATATTAGAGTTCACCATTCTAGAATCTATGAAAATAAAGCACTCTTAGCCCCTTACTCAAAATCAGTGTATTATTATTTAACATTCAGTTCCAGATGTAATGTCCATGGTAGAATTTCAAGTCCATATTAAGTTAAAAAAATAAAAATGGGAGAGATCATTGGCAACCAAGTATAAAGAGAACAAGGAGGAGGGTGAAGAAGTATATGAGTAGTTGCTATATGAATTTAAAAAAATTTAACAGTGATTGTGGATCAAGTGTTTTCAACACTTGATTAATTTCTAAGGATAGCATTCTATGAAATGGTTAAACTATATGCTCTAAGAAAACAGAAAATAAAGCTTTGAATTTAATAAAGCTTACCGTTCAGAAATAAATTGAAATGTAAAAGTCTGTGGTCTTAAACTATTTAACTCTTAACAGACCACAAAACTTAGCTATCCAGAGTGATTTGTTTCTCAGAAATTCCAGGTGGATTTCAGAGGCAGTATTTAGATCTGTAAATATGAAATGACTGATTATTATGTGTCAGCAGTGGTAAATGATAACAAAGATAAATGAGATATTGTTTCTTCTCTGGGTCATTTAGACTGTGGGTGAGATAAACAGGGAAGCAGATCATTGTATGTTTGGTTGTTGTAGGCAGAGGGTCACTGGGAAGTCAAAGGAGGAATGCTCAGCCCAGGAGGAAGGTGATTCTGTGAGAAAAGGAAAGAAAAAGAGAAAAGAGAAGGGGTGGGAAGGGCAGAGGAGGGGAGGGGTGGGGAGGACAGGGGAGCCTAGGGAAGAGGAGGGGGATAGGGAGAGGAGAGAAGAGGAGAAGAGGGGAGAGGCAGGGAGAGGAGGGTATGGGAGGGGAGGGGAGAGGAGAGGCAAAAGAAATGTAAAAGAGAAAAGAAGAGAAAGAAAAAAAGAGAGAAGAACAGGTCCAGCCATTCCTTTTATTTATTGGATTCCAGAAATGAATGCTTTGAAATAATTCTTTCCTATTGAATAAAGGTAACAATTAAAATACTCTACAGTAGAAATTAGCCATGAACTTAACTCTACCCTTGCTCTTTGCTTTAGCTTGGTTTGGACTAGATAATAAGCATGGGATTTTAACTTGGGAATTAGAAACCTTAAAGTTCAAGTTATTTAGTAGGACTGTGGCCTTGGGCAAGACACTTAACTCTGAAATTCAGTTTCAATATCTGTACAATAAGGCTAATGAAAAGGATCCGATGAAAGTAGATTCCAATGTGTTGCTAAGCATAAAATAATACATACAAAGGTGATGATGTGATCTAGCAAAAGGAATCAAATGTATCACTTATTTCTTTGGGAGTGCAGGACATTTTTATCTTTCGGGTGGAAGTGACAAAGAACCCAGCTCAAATGTGCTAAACAATAAGAACATTTGTTGGCCCATAGCATTCAGTATCACTCAGTCCAAAGAGTCCAGGTCTACTTCCTTCCCAATTTCTCAGCCTGGCTTCCTCTGTATGGAGATGTGGTGTCCTCAGACAGGTAGCAAGGTGGCTGTAGCAGTCTGGACTTCACCTCCAGGAACTGCAGTGTGCAGAACAAAGGAGGTTGACCCTCCAAAAGTTCTCTCAGAAGATCACGAATAACCTTTCCCTGAAATTGTATAGACTCCAAACCCCTCCTGAATTGTATGGACTCCAAACAGATCACATGGCTAATCTAGAATGAAACACTACGAAGGGATTAACCTTAGATAAATCCCACTGGGATGGGATTAAATTTAGACAATTCATGCCAACCCTTGGAGCTTAGGTAGGTCATGCCTCTCCTGAGGCGCATGGGTTTTGTGGTGGAAAAAGAAATACTTGAGCAATAGATTCTGTGAGGAAGAAGGGAGGGGCAGATGAGTGCTGGACAAGCAACCATAAGTGTTCCTGAAAGCTATAATGGAAAATGTAATTCTCTCTCTTAGAAAACCATGCCAATGACCAGAAATATTGGCAACATTTTTGTTATATAATAACTCATCCATATTCATACAATGTGTGCATATAATTGGTTTAAATTACACTAAAAATGCATTTAACATGATAGAACTAAATGTTGGTTATTATACCAAAGGAAACAATCTAGTGATTTTGAGGCAGAAGATGTATGGACTTTGTTGTCAGAAAAACATAGATTTGAGTTCCAATTCTGTGATACACTAGATATGTGACCCTGGGCAATTCATTTAGACATTCCAACCATCTTCACAGTAGGAATATTAGCCACCATATTTGCTATTAAAATGAAATAAAGTGCTATAATATGAAATAATCTTCCTTGCACTAAGGTATTTGATAAATATTAGTTCAGATCCCACTGGCTGACTTTCTCCTCCCTCATCCCTACTGTCCCCAGGTTTCAGCACAGCTCAACTAATTGAAATCTAAAAATATCTCCCGGCACACACTTGTTATTTGCATTAATTTAGGTGTTTGGTTTCATGGTTAGAACATGGTCATCAAAAGATTTTTAATTAAAAGGGGAATACGAATGTCTCCATCATCGACTCTACTACAAAGCAGAGTGGAAGGAGTTCTGTACCACCAGCCAGGTCCCACTTATTTGCACTTCGCGCCAGCCCTGGTCATTTCCCTTCAGTGTGGCCTCGTGCCACGTCCCTTCTGTGAGCGCACAATGTAGGTTGCCTTTTCCCTGTTTCTACAGTGCTGGTGATTTGTCTGCAACCAGCTTCCTGTGGTTTCTCAAGTAGAATCAAAGACACCTGACAGGGCAACATCTGCTCTCAGGCTGCACAGCTGCAGAGCTCTCCCATTTGTATACCAGGACAGGAGTCAGGTGTGAGATAACCTGCTCCTTTGTTTAGAGGCTAGGTGCTTTTACAAGGCTCCTCGATTAGATGGCCCACCAACTTCTGCTAAGGCCTCAACAAGTCAACAGGCATTCACAGAACCCTTCTGAATGACAGGCATCTGCAAACCTGAGATGAAGAAAATGTGGCCCCTGCTCTTGGGCGTCTAGCAGTCACATGCGTATGTTCCAAAAAGCATGCATCCCAAAACCTCATTGTGAGGTTGAGAACAGTGAGGTGATCATTAACATGTTCCTTTGCATGGCACTATAAAATTTTACATACTTCATCTCCTTTCTCATGACAGAGGCACATGCATTTATAGATTTATTTATGAAATAAATTTTGAGCCCCTACTGTGTTATCAAGAAATATAAAAATGAGTCTGCCATATATTCATTTTTTAGTTATTAATTTATTGGAGTATACCCTTCCAAAAGTGATCTGAAGCATAAATAAACTTTAGTCCCTTGTGCTTAAGCGATGAGGTAAATATTATTCTTGGTTTATAGTTAAGAAGCAAAGGCTCATAGAGAGTTTAAGTCATCTTTGTATAATGAGTTGTGGGGTCCTCTGTTAATTCAATGTTCTCTCCTCTAAAGTACTTGGCTTTTAAGAAGGCTACTAGAGGTCAAACAAAGACTATATTCTTTTGAGGAAGCCAGAAAAAAAATAATGGTAGAGTTTCCATTAGCTTGAAAGCCAGATGGTAGAGGAGTACTTGAAATGATCTTTCAAGCTTTTGAACTCACAACTCCCTCACATAGACACTCTTCTCTGCCAACGAGAATTTTTATTGTTCTTCGAGCAAACCCTGCTCTTCCCTAACTCCAGGTTTTTGCACATATGTGCTGTCCCTTTCATCTGGAAAGTCTTTCTCATCTCAAAAATAAAACAAAACTAGTTTCTACAAAGTTATAGTGAAAACACAGCTTCCATACTTCTTGAATTGAGCACCAGACCTGATAGTAACTGACATCGAGAACCTTCAGTAACCCTGGGATAGATGTGTTTGCATAATTACTACTCTTAAAAAGTAAGGAAATTCGGGCTTCAGAGTGAGCTCCTGTAGGTAGGATGCTAATCTCAGTGTCTCTGTGTTCCTCCTGCTCTTTATTTCTGAAAGATGTTTAGAATTCCACATGCATGTCCCAACATTCAATCAATGTAAGCTAGAATAATTGCAAGGGCAGGGATTATTGTCTGTTCTGCTTATTGCGATATCCAACATGCCCAGAAGAGGGTCTAGCATACTAAGTGCTCAGTAAATATTTGCTGAATAAATTATTAAATGAAGATTCATTTAATTAAACTGATTTCTCTAAGAACACACAGCAAAGAAGAGAAAAAGTTGAGGTTTGAAGTCGGGTGTTCTGACTCCATATTTCACCACATCGTATTGTCAGATTTAGGATCAGGTCAGGTATAGGCCAGTATACAAATTTTTAATTGCTGAGTGTGAAGAGAAATATCTTTGTTGAAGTCTTTACTAAAAAAACTAAATATCATATATAAATTATATCGAAATAAAGATTTTTTTAATTTATTTTTTTCCAGTTTTTATTAATTTATTTTTGTTATAGATGTTTCTCCTTTTTCCCCCCTAGACACCCTCCTCCCCATCCCACCCCCTCACCCCCCTAGCATTGTTATCTATGTCCATTGGTTATGCATACATGCATATAAGTTCTTTGGTTCATCTCATCCATCCCCCCCGTTCCCCTGCTCTGAGGTTTGTCAGTCTGAACCATACTCCTTTCTATGTCTCTGGGTCTATTTTTTAAAAAAAGTTACTTAACAAACAACGATATACCAAATGAAACTCTTATGTTCTTGGCATAATTAACTCTGTGCCCAGAGACTGTAGATCTCTGAAGCTGGTTGTCATAGTCACCATGGTTTCCCACTTCTATCTCACCAACCAGGTGCTTTATTAAGAACATGGAGTACTTTTAAATCACTTTTTAAAGTTGCAAAGTTGAAGGACAAATCAAAGTCAAAGATTTCAAAACACACCTGGACTGGGTACTAGAATGATATGTGTAAGGTATGCTCTTACCACCTGATTGAGTATAAAATTGTTTAAAAGTTCCCAAAGGTAATCCAATTTGCTTTTATTACCCAATTAACACTTCTTGGTTGTTTCTGGGTGGAATAATTGAGAAGTACAATGCTTATAAGTTTTAACCCAGGCATTGTGGTGTCCAATTAGCCAGGAATTTCCCTGTTGTTGGCAATATATTTAACTGATGGCAGAGATATTACCAAAAAACAAAATGGAGTACATAACTAGACAAAAATAAGACAATTGGGTAGCTAAATTATTTGTACTTTCAGAGGAATTGATGGTAAATCCATATTCAGTGCTTACTTCACAGCCATATTCTGGAGGGCAAGTTACAAGTCAGAAAGATGACTCAAAGACACAGGGAGGTGGGGAGATCAGTAACACTAATTAAGCTCCCGAGTAAGGTACGGCTCTAACTAGTGTCATGTACTTTATCTCACTTAATCTTTGAAAGAACAACTATGAAATACAAATATCATTATCTCCATTTTTGGAAGAAACCGAGGTCCATAAACTTTTGTAACTTGCCTAAGATTTCGAGCAGCTAAAAAGTGACATTGCTTATTATTACCACAAAACCATAGGTATAATTTATGAGAATTCATGGAGCAGAAGGCCCAGCTTTGGACCAGGTACTCCA
This sequence comes from Tadarida brasiliensis, assembly GCA_030848825.1. NCBI lineage: Eukaryota > Metazoa > Chordata > Mammalia > Chiroptera > Molossidae > Tadarida > Tadarida brasiliensis. The sequence continues at coordinate 58,592,142 of CM061268.1, forward strand.
TTTTTTTTTTTTTTTTTTTTAAAAAGGAAAAATCCCTCCCCAGGCAATTATATCCTGGAAAAATTCTCAGACAAACTAAAATAGCTTTGAACAGTGTCTCCCTTCTTTCTCTGTGCCATCACATCCATGGAGGCAGGTAGGGCCTTTACCAAGAGACACAAATTCCTGAGCACCCCCAGTTTACTTGTTACAGCACAGCAGAAAAACAAAACAAGCAACAACAACAACAAAAACCAGCTGTGGTTTCATGCCATCCTCTGAGCTCTAGAGCTTAGGAAAACACAGAAAGGTAAGAAGAGCTTTATTTTATTGATATTCTTGAATAGGCTCTAATTTACTTTTAAATAAAATAAGTACTAATCATTAGTAACAAATTATAATTCATCACAATGCAGGAATGTATAACAACACTGTATTAGAGAAGAGGTAAGCATGCCAAGAAGGAGAAAAAACATGATGCAAAGAACAAAAGTAGATCAATTGATTTTTTTTCTTTCTTTGATTTGAGTGGTTAGGTTATAGGCATGGGGGAAGCAGAAGGTCTCATCTACTTGGTTTTCAGTAAATTTTGGCTATTTCATAGTGCATTCTCCTCCAAAAGGGTAGAAGGCAATGTCTTGGCTGAACCTCTGACTGGTAGGGGATGGCTGAAGCTAGGGAAATACTGAAATTTTAATGGCCAGTTGCATCAGAAAGGCAGTCTGATAAAGTGTGGTTTTTAGAATCCTGTGGCTTGCGTTCAGTCTTTCCCTATTTCTTGTTTGGTTCTCTGGCCTTGGATGACTTAATCTCTTTACTTCACTTTCCTTCACTCACTCAAATGTATTTATTGAGTAGCTACTATTTGCTAGAAACCTTTCCAGATGCTAGCTATACCACGACAAACAAGACAAAGTCCCTGCTTCTAGAGAGCTTACATTCTGACAGAAGAAACAGACATATTATAAAGCATTTACATAAAATATCATATATCAATAAGTTCTGTGGGGAAAAAAGGAAAAACTAAACTAAAGCACTGTAAGGAGAGAGACTGCCAGTATGTATATGAGCTATTTGAAATAAGGTACTCAAAGAAGGCCTTTCTGAGTAAGGATCATTTAAACAGGGACCTGAGAAAATGAGGGGGCAACTTATGGGTCAAGAGTACTCCCAAACATTCTCAGGCAAGAATGAGCTTGGTGTCTTTGTTGTACCATTAAAAAGTGTTTTTCCAGAAGTGAGTACTTTGGGCACTAGTTTTTCACATCTACAAAGCCTTCTGTCTTCATAAAATTACTTTTTGGGTGAATTTTGTTTAATATTATAATGGGGTTGGGGGTGGGGGTGGAGGGACACCAGCTTTGACCCAAAGTAGCTGAACAGCTACACTATCCCTTTCTGAAGTTTCATGTTGTGACTAGAGTTAGTTGAAAATTCTCCAAATTGTTTAACAATTGCCTTTTTCTTTTTTGACTTGAAGCAAACAGAATTTGACAATGTTTTAGCATTTTCATTTTATGTTTTTGTACTCTGCAGATTGAAATTACAAAATTCATCTTGGCCTTAAGTATAAAAGTGTGTTGTGTCCACACTTGTGTACAGAATTTTTCTGCATTAATGTTGTGCTTAGATTAATAAAATTGATTTGTAAAGTAAAAAAAAAAAAAATGAGCTTGGTTTGTTCAAGAAATAGCAAGTGTGGCTACAGCACAAATAGAGAGCAGAGAGATAGGTTGTTGAGTGTGAGGGAAAAGCTATTAAAGATAATTTGCTAATTTCCCTTTTCAAACAGATCATTCTGATTACTGGGAGATGCGGGGGTGGGGAGTCGGTGTTGGGGGATTTGACTGGATAAGGAAAGGAACAGAAGCAGGGAAAAGAGATACAAAACAATTCCCAGAGTTTAGGTGGGAAATAATAGTGACTTGGATGATTGGGCAGGCACAGACGTATTAGCAATGGTAGCAATGGAGATACACCGCTGGGTTTCTCATTCTTTGAATCTAGTATCTACACAATTTGCTGGTAGGTTGGATGCAGACTCGGAGGGGAAACAAAGGTCAAAAATCTTTTTTTGGCCTGGGGAGGTGCTGACGGTGGGAGAAATGAAAAGTTTGGTTTTGTGTAAGTTTGAAGTCATTATTAGACATCTAAGAAGAGATCCTGACTATGCACTTATGTGTACACATATAGAGGTCAGGGGAGAGGAAGGAGTTCTATACAGAACTTTTGGAGTCCTAAGCACATGTCACTTATTTAGTCATGAAACTGGCTTGAGTGTGTGTAGGAGAGCTTTATAAACTGTAAAGTGCTACACAAATATTGTGATTTTGTGGCAGGAAGAATGGGTCGATATGGAGGGGCCTGGAGAGTATTATCCTAAGCAAATCAAGCCAAGCAGAGAAAGACAAATATCACATGATCTCACTTATTTGTAGAATATAATGAACATAACAGTCTGAAGAACAGGGTAGACCCAGATATGTGGAAATAGGTACAGACTGACAACCCTCAGAAGAGGGGGTGGGGGAGGAGGGAAGAGATAAACCACAGAACTTTTATGCATGTACGCATAACTGATGGACATGGACAACAAAGGGGGGGGGATGAGGAGGAGGGTGTCAATGGGGAAAAAAGGAGAAACATCTGTAACAAAAATAAATTTAAAAAAAGAAAAGAATGAGTAGGGAAAGGCAATGGGGCATCTTGAATAGCACCCTTTAAGGCGTTGATTCTATCTACCTTATTCTGAATGCTTAAATTAGATGTTTGCTTTACTTACATATAATAATCTGGTAGAATAAAGTAATCTGGAAATGTTTAAGTAAATGATCCTATTAAATAGATAAGGAGCAATTATATATTATAGATTTGGGGGAACCTCCTGAAATTTAGAAAAGCTTTCAAATAAATATATACAAGATATGTTTTATAGGGGACTTATTTTAAGAGATTTGTCCATTAGGATCCTGGTTGTAAAAATCAATAAAACAAAAGTCTTAGATGACTCATGGGGCATTATGAGAAAATAATGATATTTGAACTAAATCTCAAATCTCTGGGATTTCTACGGTGTCTTTCAGTATCATATTCAAGGTCATAACAGCCAGCGAGCTAGATTTAAAACAACATAAACTCAAAAAATATAGATACGAAAAGACTGGAAGAGCCCCAGATTTCAAAGTAAATATTCTAGAAGATATAGTTTATCACAAATTCAGTTTGAGTCAGAAAGAACGTTTTGGCTCCGTCCGTTGAGCAGGTGGATCACAGAGGTGCTAACAAGTGTTTGCTGAAGGACGACGAGGGTTGCATGGCTGGGTGAATGTTTACTTGCTTCTTGATTGTAAGAAAAATTAATTTTCATACCTTGAGAAATCTTTATAACCCATATGCCATCTTTCCCTTCCTTTCCTTATTAATAGGCTGATATTTATTGACCACTCATGCCAATGTATAGGCTGGGTCCATGATTCCAGTCCTTGTATCTCATTGTTATTGAGATCTTCAGCATAGATAGCCTTTATTTACTCGGGTAGGTCATTAGATATCATTTTTGAAAAATGTCTCAAATAAAAAAGAAAGAAAGAAAAATCTAACCAATTTTCAAGACTTTACATGTGAGATTTAGGTAGATTAGCCAATATATCAGAATGCAAGTTTATTGCTCCCTTCAAAGCTATAATTTGGAATAAAAATATTAATTTGAGTAGATATGTAAAGATTACTTGAATAGAATTACTGGTGCATTCTATAAGTATATATTACTACCAAAAAGGCTATAATGATAATTAGGAAATATGTGGTGGTCAGAATATAAAAAGCTAAGATGGACTATTGAAAAAGCTGGGGATATATGGGGCTTTACCAAAACTCATTAGAAAAATATAAACCATCATAAGTTTTCAAAGTGGAATATGTATTTTTAACCAACTTATAATAAGTATAATTAAAGAATACCTTTTCATGCTTTTGTTTCCCAGTCTCTATGGGAGGCTTTGTTATAACAACACAGGAGAACAAAGTAATAAATGGTTGTAAAGTCTCTTGCCAACACAAATGTTATGTAAATGGTAAATGGTAATAACTATAAAGGAAAGCATTTTCCTTCAAGAGTACACCCAAGCTACTGACTGTGTTTATACAATGATATGGAGAAAAGAGAAAGACTTTGTAGTCAAACAGACCCGGCTTGCACCTCAGTCCCACCACTTTCTAGTTGTGTTCATTTAGGAAGTTGCTTAGCCTTTCTGGGTTCTTCAAAAATACAGACAGTTCCGCCTGCATTTGAGAGTTATTACAAGAACGGAATGAAATAATTTGTATAGAGACTAGTACATCTAAAGCAAGTACCTAACAGTCACTATTTTCTTTTCCCTGACAAAACATTAATTTCTAATAAAATACTTAAAAATGGTACTTAACTTGGTACTAGAGGCATTGGTCTACAGCACCTAGAAGAATCATAATCCCATAGCTAGCGTTGTTACACACATCCCCAATCCTTAGGTGTCCTAAATGATATTAAAAAACAAAACAAAACAAAAACATAAGTTGGAGGAATGATACCTGGTTATGTAACAATGAGCAAGTCCTTTCTCCATTCTGGGTTTCCCCTCCTCTGTGTAGAGGAAGAAGGAGCTAGATCAGTGCTACTTAAAGTGTGATCTGTGGACTGATACTAGTTTGCAAGCAGGTTATTTCTTTTGTTTTTGTTTTTTCATTTCCCATGTACTAAAAGTAAGTATTAAAAGAGTATAAGCACTCAGAATGTATGTCTTTGGGAAAATAAAATATATCGGATTGTATTTTGTGCGTTTTTGGTTTTGTTTCCCCATTTCATTTCTCTATTAATTTATTTTTATTAATTTTATAAAATGATTGGTTTGCAATAGGTTGTAAGTTTAAACACACACACACACACACACACACACACTCACCACAGGTAACTTGAGGACCATTGAACTGAATACTATCTAAAATCCCTTTAGCCCTATCATTCTTCAAGACTATGTTCTCTGCCCTTGTTTCCTGAGGCTGACCAGCTCGAGGAAGGAAGTGGTTATTGCCTGATGGCCTCTAAAGAGGCACCTTTCTTCCAGTAGGGAGATGGTGATAAAGAGGATGGTGATGATGATTTTTATTTATTTATTTATTTTTATTTTTTATCCTCACTCGAGAACATTTTTGCATTTATCTTCAGATAGAGCGGGAGGGAGAGAGGGGAGAAGAGAGAGAGAGAGAAACATCAATGTGAGAGAGACACATCGACTGGTTGCCACCTGCACGACCCCAACCGGGGCGGGGACAAACTGCAACCGAGGTATGTGCCCTTAGCAGGAACCGAACCTGGGACTCTCTGGTCCACGGGCCAATGCTCTAATCTCTGAGTCAAACCAGCCAGGGCGGTGATGATGATTTTAATGACTGACAATATCTGAGTGCTTACTGTGTGCTGGTCTCTTTAAATGCATTATTTCATTTAATCCTCTGTACTTAATGTTATTCCATCATTTCATAAAATGAGGAAACTAAAAGTTCAGAAAGAGACTCAGAAAGGAGCTTTAAATCCAGGTCTAATTTATTCTAAATCCATGCTTTCAACTATACATGTTGTTTCCAAGCTATGGTTCCTTTGAAAGTGAAGTCACCTTTCCTTAACCTCTCTCTCCTTGCTGCCTGGGGATCGACTGGTGACACAGCAGGCCCCTGAGGTCTTGTTCCAAAGTGCCCGCCCCTAGTTCTTCTATCATGGGAATGTCTCTTCAGCCTGAGAAGCGGAAGTCAACTAAACCCATAGAAACTCAGGATTTAAAAGTACCTTATGAATAACCTAGTCTCCCGATTCCCGCGCTTGGGTCATTGCCACAACATGCTTGACAGTGGGTCCCTGATTGACAGTGGAACATCTCCAGTGACAGGAACTCACTACACATAGAGGTAGCTAGCTCATTCTCCCTCAGGAGAGTCTTCTAGCCAAATAATGATTTTTTTTTAGTCAATCTGAAATCTCTCTCTCTGTAGCTTTCCTTCTTCAGACCCAATTCTACCTTGTGGAGCTGTGAATAGCATGATATAGAATTGCTCTACATTGTAGCAACAAGCTCTGCATCTGTATTTTGTACAAAAAGCTCTGTATGGAGTTGTTAGGCAGACCTTGGGTTGAATCCTGGCTCTAACATATAGATGAGACTTGAGGTAAGCTACTTATCCTCAGTTATGTTGTTTGTAAAATGAGGACACTAACCCCAATATCACAGAATTGTCATAAGAATTAAATGAGATTATAATATGTGAGAGCCCGTGATAGGTGCTCAGAAATGTCTGTCAAACTGAGTCCTTGTATAATGTATTTTCTGACTTTTTTACCCTTCTGGGCACTGTCTTCTGATACGGATTCATTCTGTTTGCTCCTAGCCATACAGATTTCTTCTCTCCTAGGCCATTTTAGGAATTCTAAATTCTATTATTTTCAATCATTCAACAAATGACAATAATATTATATAATGCTGTTTAACTTACAAAATGTTTTCATTTTAATTCAAATAAATAGTTAGATCCATCCCATGAATCTGGAAGGAGAACTTATTCACTTTTCATAGGTGTAGAGCTGGAGATCTTTGTATAAAAGGTCATGTGGATTTACTACACGGCAAAGTTATTCAAGGCTGTTCGTTCTAGGAAATGCACAAATCAATCAATTCATTTATTTGTTGTTTCTAAAATTAAGTAACCATTGTTGCTAGTTGACAGACAAGCACCCAAACGTGTAGACATGATTAAGACTGACATACCGACTGTGCCGTTTTTTCAAAGTCTGAAGGAAAAGAAAAATATTGAACAAGTATGATGAATATGAAGTTCTGTAGGATGTTAAGGCAACATAAAGCATGTCCACCTGGCCATGTCAGGATTTGGTAACTGTCAGTTTATGGTGAGTTCTCAACCAGAACCACTGGTAGTTTAAATAATACCATAACTATCACAATCATATCATAGAATTCTCTCTTTCCTACCTAGCCACACTTCATTGTGTGGCCTGAGCATTTAGGACAATCCCTCTCTTTAAACGATGTTAGAACTTCAATCAACGGAGTCTGAAAACAAGTGTTTTGAAGGCAGTTACTGGGAATCATGAGCCATCTTGCTTTTCTACAACAAAACAATTTATTTACACAACAGCAAAAAATGCCCTTAGTAAAAACACCATCCTTTCCTCAAGTGAGGCAGGCATAATGATGGATGACAACATTTTCCCTAATGCAACATAAACACTTCTCCATATGGTACTGCGGATTCTAGAAAGAAGTGATGACTATTAATTCTGGTAAGTTCAGTTAAGAAAATGATTATCCTTTGAAAGTATATATATATATATAAAATCTCCAGGTATCTTTTCTGATCACTTTCCAAACGCGCCCTGCAGTAACTATAGTTGCTATGGAATTATAGCTTTAACAGGTATGTGTTTTCTGTTCAAGGTACCCCTAGAGTGCAGTACATTCATGATATAATGGATTAGTCACATAAAAGAACAATCATCGTTTTTGTTTCTTTCAAGCTTTTACAATTAAATGCAACATGTTATAAAATATTTTTCAATTTAGAATTGTGGGCATCTCATCAATTTCCTTTCTTCCCAGAGGATTTGGATCAATAATGGTCAAAATAGCTCATGCAAGTACATTGTAAGTTTTACTTTCCTGTTCCTGGGTCTTCATTCCCTAGGTAATAAATCTCTATCCCAGGGCTGGCATGCAAACTCACTGTCCTGGTTTTGGTGAAGGGCCAGTTTCAGCCTCCTGCTTCTTCTAAGGGGTTGGACAGGCTGTCTGCCCTTTCAGAGATTCATCAGAAGCAAAAAGCAATCTCAGAAGAAAAAAGTCTCCATAAGCCGTTCAGTAAATTGGCTTCATTACCAAATGCTACATAGTTACCAATAGTCTGGGGTTTGCCTGGTTAGGAGAGAGAAAAACAACCTGGCAAGCAACTGTTTCAGATATAATCAACTCTTGAATCCCTGCTTCTAATTAGGATGTGATGGTCTGCACCTCTCGGATAGCATCCTCCTCCGTGAGTTAGAAGCATCCCCACAGCACTTTGAACGCACCTCCGTTACTGTACTTTTTACCTTCTATTTAAATTACGTTTTTACCTGCCTGTTTTGTGAGACTATCAGCGCCTGGCTTGCAGAGACAGTAGCTTATTTTTCTGTGCAGTTTGGAGCCAGCCATTAAGAGCATGGCCCCCAATGAGTATTTGTTAGATGAATGAGAATTGAATGTTTAATACCAGAGGCTACAATTCCTTCTCAGAATGTTTTAATAATTGCCCATGGAAAAATACGAGAAAGTTTCTATACAGAAGCACACACTATAAAATAGTTAAATATAGCCTTGATCCTCTAATAGCATTATATACCACTTCAATAATAAAGGAGTCATTTGCCTTATGTATAACCAACGACAAGCAAACTTAATAAAAGTCTTTATATAAAATTGAAAATGTGAACTATGGCATAAAATGGGCTTTTGTAGAAGTAAGTACTAAAAGTTTTGAGATTGCAAATGTAATTTACCTTAATGTTGGCCACAACACAATATAGTGTATAATCTAATGCATTAACTACAAACATCTCAGTCTGCTTTACAAAGCCCTCCTTGTGTGATTTTGGGGGACTTCTTCAAACTGATCTCCCACTCACTTTACCAACCTGTTCAGTCTGCCTGAGTCATTCCTGCCTATATCCCCGCCTTTGCCTATTCTCTCACTTCAGGCTTAGACCACTTATCATCAAACAAAGTTGCCTCATCCTTCAAGACATACCATATTAGCATGACCCCATTTTCTGTCTCCGAAGTCCTACAGCATTTATATAGTATACACTCTTTGGAGTATCCACCCACACTGACCTCTGTAACTAACTACCTCGTCGAGGTGCAGTTGATTAAATTAGGGATGGAAATCAGTAGCTGAAGCTCTCAGGGCCCTACCTATATCTTCACCATGCACACCAACAGCTGACAGTTTCAGCATATATTTTGCCTGGGGCTTTTTCCAAAGCTGAAGACCCCTTTCCCTAAGTGTGCAGCAAGTCAGGGTACTAGGGGATTATGACCCCTAATAACAGCCCTCAATGAGTGATGGGGATTGATGTATAACTGAATAAGTCTGAGGTGTGTGTTCTACCAAGGTCTTTTCAGAGTTTCCCCAGTAGATTAATCTCCAGTTACTCACAGTGAGAACTGGCTTGATAACACCCTTTATTGGATGGCTTTTCTTCCCTGTTACACTTGCCCATGCCCCCACTGGTGTTTCATGCACCACCCCCAAATAACATATTTGCACTAAAATCCTTGTCTTGGGGTCTGCTTCTTTTTTGAAAAATGTTTTTATTGACTTTAGAGAGAGGGGAATAGAGAGGAAGAGGGAGAGAAAACACACCTGAGCATGTGCCCTGACCTGGAACCAAACAAGCAACCTCTCGGACTGGCGACATTTCTGTGCATGGGAGGACGCTCAACCAACTTGGCCATACCAGCAGGGCTCAGGGTCTGCTTCTACGAGAAGCCAAACTAAGTCACACCTGAACCAATTTGGCCAATCAGATTCTCTATCTTGGGATTTTGTAACACAAGCAATACATTTTACCTGAGATGGTCTCTTAATGGGGTTATGATAATGTTTTCTTATTTTTTTATTTCTTAGGGTCAGTCCTGCCCTTGAATTCTATTACTCACTTCTCTATTTATATAATAAATGTCTTTTGGATTTAGCTAAGCATTTGTTTTTATTTACATAAACATCATATTTGAAAACAGGACAGGACCTCCATCAAGTCCAACCTTTATACTTTAGGTAGGAATCCAAAATAAAATTAACTGCCAAAGATCTCACTTAAACAATGTTATTTTACTGTTCAAGTGCCCAAATAATATCTAAAAAAATGTAAAGTCTACACTTTTTGAGCTCCTAAACCTTCTTACATTTCTTTTTATCTTCAGGAAACCTTTCACAGTAGGTATTCAATAAACACTTACTGAAAAAAATTGTGAAATTTAATTAAATGTTTGGAATTTGTGTAATGGTTATAATTGTTGACAACTGACATTTATTTTAATCCAGTACATATATATTCTTTCCTAAAAGGATTTAAAGTAGCTTCTAAATGTAAAGGCAATTAATAATGCCTTGCTTTTTAACTGATACCTACCTTTTGTCTCTGGTGTTGTCGGCTTCCATTTGTCTATTTTCTTGCTTCTCACTCTTGGTACCGGTTTCCTTCCACTGTCGGCCCCATTTGGACTCATTTCCCATGATCACACTCTCTGTTCAGCTCCTCTGACTGACTAGCCGGTTTGAACTCACCCACAATTCTGACTTAGCCCTCAGGTCTTCCTCTGGGACACTATTTCTCATTTTCCCCATCTGTGGCCACAAAAACACAGGAAATACCCCTGAGATGCACCTGCTCTCTATTCACCACCACCTCTCACCTGGCTTCTCACGAAAAGAAAGGGTTAGATTAGCATCCAGATCAGAGCCTGGGGTACAGTAGTCATTCCACTGAATTGATTTGCTCAAATGCCATCAATTTTACGGTGCAAGTCAAAGTAGGAGTATTACTTGAGCTACAAAGTCTGTTTCACATATTTTGTGAGCTATACCTATATCATTTGCCTTCTCCAAAATACCTTACAGAATTTTAGAGACTGGTTTTGGGAGAAGAAACTATATTAGCAACAAACCCAGGAAAGATTTTAATTTTATTCCATAATATTCTACTATCAATATTGACTTAGATGCACTTATCATAAAATTTGCCTAGCTTACAATTAGTGAGGAGCCTACATAGAGGGCTTGCAGTTTATGCCATTTTCAGTCAACACTACAAACCTGCAATTTCTTTTTATCTCACTATATTATTGGCTTCCACAGGAGACATTGAGAGACTAAAGAAAAAGGGAAATTAAACTTGTAGGAGGAATGTTTTCTAAAACATATGCTAGTACTTGGCATTCCACTGACAGTGTGTGGGGGCTGGGGGTTATGGAGGTATCTAAATGCCCCAGTGCTATACTCTACCTGACTCCACCTTTATCCTGTAATGACTTTTTCTCCACAGTTTACATCCACTTCAAAAGTTTCCACATGTACAAGGACTTCAGTGACTCACTCCTCCACACAGTTCCTCGGTGTGGTGCTAGTCAATATTTCTGGGCACTTAAAAACAATAATTTACACTGATACAGTGCTCGTCTTGGCACCATTCTAAGCACGTTATTTATAATAACTAACTTGATCCTCACAACACTTCTATCTGGTAGATACTATTAGTATCCCATTTTGCAGATGAGGAAACTGAGGCACAGAGAGGTGAAGTAACTTACCTGAAATCATACAGTTAGAAAAGGGGAAGAATCAGGATTAAAGCCAAATAATCTAACTCTGAAATCTATACTCTCAGACATTAGTTGCCTGAAGTAGCAAGAAAAATAAGATGTGGTCCCTGGCATCAAGAAGATTACTTTAGTGTGGAGATAGATATGTACACAGATTGATCATTTCAATGTGAAGTGCTCTGAGGGAGGTATACTGGCTGCTAGAGCAAGCCTAGAAGTTAGAGCAGGTAAGTCTTGAAAAATGAGTCCACAGATGCTAATCAGATGAAGAAAGACATTGCACACAGAACAGCATGCATAAAGACATGAAGACCTGAACCAGAATGGTATGAGCAGTCATTAATTTATTCAAAAGTCGTTTTTTAACACTGGCTTTGTGCTAAGCACTGTGCTCAGTTTGGAGTTCTGGGGAGTGATGAGCAGGAAGGGAAGAAGACAGTGCTGCAAGCGGGTTCCTCTTACTGTGTATAACATCTTGTAGTGGAACGGTAGGCAGGGTCAGGTTGTGGAGGATCTCGTGTGCAGTGCTAAGCAGCTTAGACTTGATCCAATAGGTGTTAGGGGAGACAAGAGAGCTTTAAGAGAAAGAATGAGAAGATGAATTATATCTGTATATCTAATGTCAGGAAGTGGTCTCTTCTTTGCTGTACTTTCATACTACTTTGTACCTCTCATATTATTTATCATATATTACCTTATAGTATAATTAAAACTGGATTTATATTAAACACTACTAGGGCTGTAAGTGTCTAATGGGCAACAAACTTGACTGCTGGGTCTTTAGACCCTTCATAATGCACAGGACAGACTGTACTGTATATTCAAATGTGTTCGGTAAATTCTTGTCGTACTGAACGGAATAGAACCGTCCCTATTCCTACACTTGTATCAGACCTCGTCTAGCAACCTCCCATCTCTTCTTGTCTTAGCAGACTAAGCACAGGCACAAAATATTAAACTAAGGGGTGTTCTATATTTGTAGCGGGTTAAGAAAAAATTCTGGATAATGGGACAGCTGACAAAACTAACTCAACCTCCCAGACTTCTTCACAAGAACATGGTCTCTCCTCATCTAATCACTGCCTTCTCAAAAGCCCTGGATCACATATGAAATGAACTAAAGGCTGAAACATTTAATTTTCAAGATCTTCTGTTGAGTAATTTTAATATTTATAAGGAAAATATCAGGCATACTTGTGCCAGAAGATATGTGTGTGTGTGTATATAACATAACTGCCTTGCTGTTAGCTCAGTAAAGTATGAAATTATTTCGTCATACTTAATTAATTTTTAAACTATTTAATAAATTCACTCTTTATCCTTCTATTGAAAAATGACCAATACTAGGAAACATAAAAAATAACTCATAGAAATAGGTATTCAGTCTCTAATATCCCTCTATTTCAGGATAAGGTTGTTTTCTTACAGCAGTCAAGAGAACCTCTCTGGAGAAATTCTACCTTTTTCTGCCGTCCCTCACTATGAAATAAATTCACTCTATTTTATCGAGCATAACCTTTTCTTGATGACTTTTTCCTGAGCTTTTGACCAAGGTGACAACATTCATTCATAAAGTAACCTGATCACTCCTTAAAAGGACGTTAACAAATGTTGCCACAACACCTCCAGTTCAGCTCAGCAGACATTTAATGAAGTGCAATGCTCCTTCCATAGGGGCCTTGAGCACCACTTAACTTACTACTATTGACACATCCATCATAGGATGCAAGAACATTGTAGAGATAAATAGTTGAATAGTGCTACTTATAAAAGACTGCTGATCCCATAAAACAGTGTAATTTTAGCCTTCACAGGTGAAAAGTAAATTTATATGATGGAGGAACTGATTGGATTTTTTCTCCCTGGTTTTCCTCATAAGTGCTTTTCCATCCATGTTAGATCAGGTGACCCTGCTACCCACTGTCATAGCACTTTGTACATTTCTTCTATCCCAGTAGTAATTTTACAGTCATTTGAAATTTTCATGAGTATAGTAACCATCATTTAATTCTTTTTTTGCTCACCATCATATGCCAAGAATTCAGTAAGGGATAATCTTCAAAACTGTTAATAATTGGCCTGGCATAGGAGCTAATTGATTAGAATGGATGCTTCCTGAGTGACCACATTGTTGTGTACCAGCTTTAAATCAGCATGGTGCCTGGCATTGAGTGGAGATATAACTGTCAAATAAATAGATGAATGGATGAATTAACTAATGCACTGGATCAGACTTAACTTTCATCTAGTTTCAAATCATTCAGTACTTGTGTACTTTCATTCTATTCAATCAATAAATAATGTTATTGAATCCCTACAGAGTAGGCACTCTGTTAATTGTTTATGGTAATTAGTGGTGAAGGGAAAAGGGAAGAAGAGAAAGTTGAACAGAAATAATTCATGCCCTCAAGGGGGCTTATAGTCTGGTATGGGAGATAAGATATCTTCGTAAACAATAATAGAACAAAGTAGAATAAAAAGTAATGGTGGTTTACATTCGAGGACTACTGAGATGCAAAACTCGACCTGTTGAAGACCAAAAGCTACATATTCCCCCTCTGTATAAAACACAGGACTTGGATTCTATAGACTGGGGTTTGACTCGGCTTCCCTATTTCCTGGTTGGGTAGTTAACTTGGAAGCATCACTAAACCATTTTCAGTCTTATTTTTGTATCCTTTAAATGGAGGTGGTAGGGTCTACCTCTGAGAGCATGTGTGAGTTTTAAATATGATAATACTATAATACAGTTGACCCTTGAACAATGCGGGATAGAGACACCAATTTCTCACATAGTTAAACATCTGTGTATAACTTTTGACTCCCCCAAAACATAAGTTATATCTCAGTATCCACAGGGGATTTGTTCCAGGACTCCCTGCAGATACCAAAATCCACTCATGCTCAAGTCCCTATATAAAATGGCATAGATCAATGCATTCAGTTGGCTTTCTGTGTATGTGGACTCCTAACCACAAACTGAAAATAGTAAAGGTATTTATAGAAAAAATATGTGTATACGTAAACCTGTTCAGGTCAAGCCTGTGTTGTTCAAAAGTCAACTGTATGTTCAGCACAAAGTCTGGTATATAGTAGATACTCATTAGAGATAAAGCTTTTTTGAATATGCAAGTTCAATGAATCTTAAGTTGAAATACTGGAATGATGATGGTCAGAAAAGTGTATTATTTAAAGGAAAGAGAAAGTGTTAGCTTTTAAGAAGTCATATTAGGGCAAAGGCTTAGGAGTCAGACAGACCCAGAGACAGTTATTCCATGACTCACTTCCATGGCTCAGAGCATATCACCAAATGTACTTAAACCTATAATTTCCTTATCTGTTCATTGGAACTATAGAATGCATATAGGATTTAAATGAAAGAAGATGCTTGTCCCATAGTGAATGGTCAAAATATGATTTCAAACATGGGGAGTGGATAGAGACATAAAGTCCTCACTTTCCATTTTAAAACTGAAATCTGGATTGATGAGATTCTTGCCTAACCTAGAACATGCTTTCTGCCAACAAGTTTTTATTAAGCTATGTGATAAGATGATTGATTCCATTGGGAGACCAGATGAATAAAATGCTCAATAGAGGCTGCCTATGCAAGAAAGCTAGTCCTGAAAAGGGATGTTTGGAGAAGTTAAAAGCATTGTTTGCACAAGAGTTAGATGTACCCTGGTCCCCAGAGTAGGCAGCTTATACTCCTACATGATGGGACTCTGAGACCTGAAGAAAGACTCCTCCAAGTGACCTACGGTAGGTATTTATGACCATGAGTTCCTCTCCCCTTGGCCTTCCCCTAAAGCCTGGCTCTTCTATGCCACACAATCTACTACATACATGATCAGGAGAATCCAGGGCAGGGCAGACCTGTGCATGCATCAAGAAGAGGCAGCTGGAGTGACGAAATGAGCACAGTGGGAAGGAGGACTTATTTAGAGTCTTGAGTCCTGCCACTTCTCAGCACTGTTATCCTGGGCAAATTAACCTACCTTTTCAACTCTCCTTTACATCATCTGTGAAATGAGAATTTAGATGTGTATCAGACTAACAACTTTCAATGTACGTGTACTTATAAAATATGAATAAAGTTATGCACAATGGAAAAGCCCACACACAGACCATTGCCGCCCTCCATCAAGATGGCACTCTCGCCTGGCCAGTGTGGCTCAGTGGTTGAGGGTTGACCCATGCACCAGGAGGTCACTAGTTCGATTCCTGGTCAGGGCACATGCCCAAGTTGTGGGCCAAATCCCCAGTGGGGGACATGAAGGAGGTGGCCAATCAATGTTCTCTCTCATCGATGTTTCTATCTCTCTCTCCCTCTCCTTTCCTTTCTTTCTCTCTAAAATCAATAAAGAAAAAATAAAATAATAAAAAAAATTTTTAAAATTTAAAAAGATGGCACTCTCACTCATTTGTGGCTACACCTGTCCTCAGTATCCATGTGGGGTTGATTGCAGCACCCCCAGGGATACCAAAATCTAAAAGGATGCTCAAGCCCCTGATATAAAATGGCAGAGTATTTGCATATTTTCTACTCACAGCCTCCCGATTACTTTAAATCATCTCTGGATTACTTATAATACCTAATACATTATAAATACTATGTAAATAGTTGATTTTCTCTATTGTTTAGGGAATATTGACAATAGCAACCATCAAAGACCTACTTACATAGTGTACATCAACAACAACATAACATTTTTAAAAAATATATTTTTTATCTGCACTTGGTTGAATCTGTGAATATGGACAGGAGGGCCGACTGTATTTTAATCTGAGCTATCACAATTATTTCATAGCTTATATTTATTTGCTGTGTTTGTGCTTATTTTAAGATGTTTTAAAAAACATCGTTAATGCCATCATGAAACATCTGAACTTAACAATGCCTATTAAATGTGAAAGCAGTAGTAAAGTTTATTTTTCATAAATATGTACGCTTGGTTACTCGTATGATGTCATTTCAGAATAAAAACAAATGGAATTTTGAAATAGCCTATCCTGTTTGATAATAGAGAATCTTTAAAACAGTAATAATTGCCTGACCTCCCTAACAGGGTTGTGCAATAAATAATAGTAGAAATGCCAGGTAAACTAAAAAATATAATCAAAATATGATTCATCGGTGTATGTATACCACACAAAACAGTGCGAGACAGATTAATCGTTATAGAGGAAATAAAAGCAGCCCAGAGACAAAAATTAGACACATCTATAAAACCTAGGACAGATTATAAATGAATGGAACTTCGGGGGAAAGAAACTTTTCATAGAATTTTAGAAATGAGATGAGTCCGTTTAAATTTCTGCAGGGTCTGTGTGAAGAGTTATTTCTCTTCTGTCTGTCTGAATCTCTGACTGCTGGCTCACGATACTGTGGCACCTGAGAACTGATGGCCCTCCTCCTGTTTTTTTTGTTTTTTTTTTCAGTGATTAATGACCCAATCTGCCCGGTTGTTTAATCTATTGTTTTAAACAATTTGATTCTTCTTTCACATGGAGGTACACCTTTATGGGTGTACAGTTCTATGACTTCCTATAAACTTTTAAAGTAATGTACACTGCTATAATTGATAAAGACAGAGAACATTTTTCTCATTCAAAAAGTTCTCTCATGTGTCTTTGTGATCTATCCCCTGTGCCAACCTCCAGCCCTCGGAAACCACTGGTGTGATTTCTGTCCCTGAAGTTTTTCCTTTTCCATAAGGTCATAGTAATGTAATCAGGTCATATGTAGTCTTTTAAGTCTGGCTTCTTTCAGTGAGTGGAATGCATTTGAGATTCCTCCATGTTGTCATGGGTACCGATGGTTCACTCACTGATACTGCAGAGAAGTATTTCACTGTGTGGGTGTAGCACAGTTTTTCTATCATTTAGCTGGTGGATATTGGAGTTGTTTCCAGTTTTGGGTGGTAATGAATAGAACGCATCTAAATATTTGTATACAAATGTTTGTATAAAGATATATTTTTTCATTTCTTCGGCTAAACACCTAAAAATGTAAGTAAGTGCTGGGTTATAAGTTCTTGTTTAACTGTATGAGAAACTGCCACACTGTTTCTCAGAGTGGCTGTACCATTTTTCATTCCTGTGAGCATTGTGTATGCATTCTGACTGTTTCACCTCCTGATCAACATTTCACATTGTCATTTGTTACTGTTGTTTTTGAGTCAGCCTCGCAGGTATGTGGTAGCATCTCCTGTGGTTTTCATTTTCTTTTATATTTTACCCCCAATTATTTCAAATGTTGAGATATTTGTCTATAGATTCTATGTCTGACTTGAGTAACACACAATATCACTGTTGCAAAAATTATGAATGGATTTAATACGTTTCTTCCTCCAGGAGGAAACATCTCCGTTCCCATCTGAATGATCAAATGTTACACTCAGCTTCCCTTATGCCATTATAGTTTCTGCCCACTAGATGGCAACTGCTCAACTGTTTGGAACAGTGCTCCAGACAGAAAGGAAATTGTGTAATAAAAGGATGAAGAGTCAGGCTATGAATTGTGAAGTACTTTACTCCATGATTGTAAAATAAATTTAAAAAAAAAAAAAACAACACTTCATCGACTGCCAAGTTAGAGCGCATCATAATCTAATGTGTGTGCTTTCTAAATCATTTCCATCTAAGTTTGGAACTACCAAATGTGGATGGAACGCAGCATATAAAAATAAAAAACAAGGTGTGTTTGAACATAAATCAATGAAATGTGGTAAGCAAAATTCCTTGTAGCAAACATCACTCAGAACCTTAAACTAATTTCTTTAGACAGCCTATACTTTTCAAGAATATCTTTTGAAATACACATATTTATAAGTTTTAAGATACTACTCTGACCCATTTTCTAGAAAAGCTATAAGGGACTGAGAAGTTAGATAACGTTCTTTTGCATATTTGTTGCTATTATTTTAGTACTATATAGAACCCTTCTTTGAGCTCATTTCATGCATTAATCAAATGTTTATTAAGTTCATCTTATGTCCTAAGCTTTGTGCTAGGTATTAGGAAAAAGACCTACTCCATGATGATGACGATGATGATGGCAGTTGTCCTTTAAGTACCAGGAGTTATTCTAAGACATGTATACACTTCACCCTTCTTATCACAGACTTATGGGATGTTACTGTTCCTATCTTACAGATTGAAGACCGAGGCTCTGTGCCAACTTGGGTAACTACGGCTGAGATAAAAATAATTTTAAGGCATAGTTAGGTTAAGAGTGTGCTGGCTATGTCATTCAAGAGGCTGTCTCTGCAGCTGGGTGGCATGAAAGCAAACCAGATATTTTTATACCCTCAGGGTTGAATAACATTGAGAAGCTTAGAGCTTACAAGCCTACCCTCACAACTTCTGTGGTGATCACAGAGCAGAGATGGCACAGGGCAGGGTCTAAGCTAGTGAATAGACGGAGGACAGACCAAGGATGCAAGGGGCAGACCAGAAGTATCTGTGGGAATCAAGATGGGCCACGTCATCAAGGACCATCCATGCCAAAAGAAGATGCTGGGAGCCTGGCTGGTGTTGCTCAGTGGTTGAGAGTTGACCCATGCACCAAGAGGTCGCCGATTTGATTTCCAGTCAGGGCACATGCCCAGGTTGTGGGTCAAATCCCCAGTGGTGGGCATGAAGGAGGCGGTCAATCGATGTTCTCTCTCATTGATGTTTCTATCTCTCTCTCCCTCTCCCTTCCTCTCTCTCTAAGATCAATAAAGACAAAAAAAATTTAAAAAGAAGATGCTGGGAATGTCACTAGCAATGTCACCAGCCACAATCTCCAGTTGTGGATATTAGCATGATTCCTAGAAACCAGGATAAAAAATACATCTGTGGATATCAGCAAAGCCTCAGAGATCACAGACACTCACACGAGGTTCTGTTGCTCGCTCCCATTATCATGAGGACATGTTAACCCCCCCCCCCTCAGATACCATCCTCAAGAGGATAAAGAGGGAAAGATAAAAGCTTTTGAGAGAAGAGAAATATAATTTGATTTAATATTTATCCCAAATGATATTGTTTAAATACATCACTATACACAGTTAAGTTCTTAACTTTTTGGGAGTCAAAGATGACTTTGAGGATCTGTTGAAAGTCATGGACACTCACTCTCAGTAACTCCCTCATGCCCCCATCCCCAACACACACACACACACACACACACACACACACACACACACTAAAATAAATAAAAAACTTAAATATGCCTATATCTTCACAGGGTTTAGAGAATAAATGAGGCTCAGTCATCATATCTGAGAATCTGTGCATCCCAGGTTAAGAAATCCTAGTGGTAGAAATGGCACTAGACTTGAGTTTTGAATCAGTCATGTGTCATCCATGTGGCCTTGGGTAAATCAACTCTTCTCTCTGAATTTCAGATTCCTCACTGTGTTTGTTGAATGACTATTAAATGAAGGGATGGGGTGGAAATGACTATGTAATTTTTTATTGTATCTTCTATACCATCTTTTACACAAAGTTCTACAATAGATGCATCTATTTACAGTCCTACATGGTCCTCCATAGTTATTTCACATCTATCATCAAAAGCCTCTAATTGTCCCCATAAGGGATCCCCTTTTCTCTACCCCACCAGCATCCATGTGCCTCTGGGACAGTTCTCAAGCTCACACGTGAAGAGCTGCAGCAACATTGCATGTTCTCTTGCTGTTTCAGCACTTACTTCTTCTCATGCTCGAAGCACACTATTCTCATTCACTGCTTCTTCCCATAATACTCCTGCTTAAAACTCTAAGTTTCTCAATTGCATTGCAGAAGAGATTTAAAACCTAATGGTCAGAGTCATTTTTTAAAATCAATTGGTCTTACCTCGCTTAATCAATCTTACTTCCTCAGCTCCAGTCAGCTAAATCTTAACACTAAGAGGAAGATTTCATAGGAGGAAAAGTAGTGATGACTGGAATGCTTGGCTCCACTTACCAGCTATTTTCATCTTGGGGGAAGCACTTGTTCTATCAGGGCCTTCATTTTCTCAACTCTTTTTTATTGAATTTATTGAGGGTGACATTGATTAATAAAATTATATAGGTTTCAGGTGTCCAATTCTGTAATGCATCATCCGTATATTGTATTGTGTGTTCACCACCCCAAGTCAAGTCTCCTTCCATCACCATTTATAATCCCTATTCTCAACTGTTAAATGAAGTAGACTATTTCCAAGATGCTTTTGGATCTGATAGTCTATGACTCCATGACACTGTGCCCCTTAAATGCTATTTTCGTTCCACTGCAAATCCTTGTCCCCACAGTGCTCTCCTTCTGTAGTGTTCTTTCTGCTAGAGTGAACATTTTCTGTTCTCCAGGGTTCAACTTCAGCACTCCCTCATCCATGACATCGCCCCAATTCCTGAGCCTTCGAGAAGGGTCTCATTCTTCGAGTTGTCGCGTCATCTAAATTCCATACGAATCAATAAAAGTATCTTACGATGATATAATACTTTAGTTTTAATAGGTTCTCACACATTATTTCACTGGAGCCTCTCAAAAGCCTCATAAAGCAATTACTATTCTTACTCCAACTCAGAGAGGCTAAGTGACCAGCTGAAAACACCTGAGCTCTAAAGCAACTGACCTAAGGTCAGAATTAAAACCTAATCTCTATTTCAAAATTTTCCCTCCATACATATCCAACACGTCAAGTAATTCTCTGTATATGTCACATACACAATGTGATTTAATTCAGTGAACATGTATGAAGCCTCACCTTGTACACTCTGTTTAGGCACAAGCTATGGCTAAAGGGGGCGGGGGCCAAGTGGAGTTTTCTACCAGACTCTTCTAATCCTTCTGTATCCTGGTAAATCTTAACTAAGTACATATTAAATATCATAGAGCAAAAGGAATAAGAACACTGACCATGGAGTCAAATACCTAAGTTATCTTTCCTTTTTCTCTTCTTTCTTCCTTTCTTTGGTTCTCATTCTCTCTCTCTCTCTCTCTCTCTCTCTCTCTCTCTCTCTCTCCTTCTCTTTCTCCCCATCTCTCTCAATTTTGCTGAAAATGTATTTTTAAATATTAAAAGAATATTAGTATAAAACTCCTCCATATACATCCTGACCCAGCTGCAACAATGATCAACCCATGACCAATCTTATTTCATTAACACTCATACCCACTCCCTCAGATTATTTCGAAGCAAAATCAGGCATTGTTTTACTTTATCTGTAGACATTTTGGTAAGAATATCTAAATATGAAGACTCTTTTTAACATAACTCTATGCCAACAATTCCTTAATATCATCAAATAACTAATCAAGATTCAAATTTTCCTTTAAACACACACACACACACAAAAACAACAACAACAACAACAAAAAAACATTAAAAAGCTGGTTCAAATCAAAGTTTAAAACAAGTCCATACATGAGTTGCATGTCTCTTAACTCTCTAAATCAGCAGAATCGCTCTCACCTCTTACCCCACTACTTGTGAATTTTATTTGTTGAAAAAAAGATTGTTGATCCTGTAGAGCCTTCCACAGTCTGGATTTTCTTGATTGTATTCTCTTATGCTATTGTCCCTGTATTATCTGTGAAGCGGAAGTTGGATCTAGAGACTTGGCCACACTCACGCTCTATATTTTGAGCAAGGCCACTTTATAAGTAGTGAGGCGTATTTTCATAAGGAGTCACACCATGTCTGACTATCTGTCTTTTCATGATGTTGCAGTCATTGACAAATATTTTCTAGATCTATTTCATTCAGAACGTTGACAGCCTCTCATTCTTTCCTAATTTTTTAGGCAGAATACTGCTATAAAAAGACATTTGCTTTCAACTATTAGCTTACCTTACATTTCAGTTTGCATAGAACCAACAGGGTAAGTGTTTGATTCTTCCCCTTTATATACGAGTTTTTAAAATAATGAATAGATTCTTTAGCACCCTGCAAAGCTGATAATGAAATGATTTTTAAATAATATCATTCTGGAATTATGGATTTAAACATTGTTGTATTTTAATTCGTTACAATGAGTATCCTTGTCGTTGTTCCAATTGCTTTATTTTGGCCCATGAAACCTCTTCTGTGGGCTTCTGACTCCATTTAACATGATATTAGACATCTTGATAGACAGATTACTGGTTTTTTAATATAAGATATTCCAGGTTCATATTGTATTCTATACCAGACCTAGAATCAGCCTTTTTTTTTTTTTCTTGAAAAATCACGGTGTTTTTTTTTTTGTAAGAAGCCCTGGCTGCTGTCTTGGAAATGGTATTTAGAAACCGCACTGGAGGCATAGGTTGTTCATAGTGCTCATCTGTCATTGCTTCTGACCCTTGTGAATACACAAAACTAGGAAGAGTCCTTTAATTCTTAAAGACAAAATACATCACGACTCATTCTGAATGTACAATTCAAATTTTATTTAATCTTATCAATCTGGTTTCTTATCCCAACTCTGCCAGTTACCTGGAGAACAAGTGATATAATTTGTAACTACTCTAAACACTCAATTCTGTACCTGAAAAACAAGGTTAATAAAGTCAGTCTTACACGGAACACTAAAAAAAAAAAAGAGGATATGTGGTTTCTCCCAACTACACAGAAAACATGGTAAATATCATATACGTGTACTATATATGGAGCTCACCATATACATCAAAATGGGACAGTCCGGCCCTGGCCAGTTTGGCTCAGCGGTTAGAGTGTCGGCCTGCGGTCCAGAGAGACCCGGGTTCGGTTCCCGCTAGGGGTGTGTACCTTGGTTGTGATTTGTCCCCGGCCCTGGTTGGTCGTGCGGGAGGCAGCCACTCGATGTGTCCGTTTCACATCGATGTTTCCCTCTCTCTCTCGTCCTCTCTCTCCCTCCACTCTATCTGAATAAAAAATGGAAAAATGTCCTCAGGTGAGGATAAAAAAAAAAAAAAATGGGACAGTCTGTAAGTTACCAATTAAATACAGGGTAGAAAGGTCTTCTAGAAATTACAGGATCATTGGTGATTTTATCACAAGCTCATAAGGTATAGCACTGAGCTCCCGTCAAGTCACAAAAACATTGTTCCAAATAAAATACCAACTCCATTTTTGGGCCCTCTTCATGTGGGAGCTGAATGAAGCCCCCCTGAGCCAGAGGCAATCCCCCAAAGCGTTCCTCCCCTGGTGCTGGGCTGCCTCAACCAAATTCCCATTGTAGCAGCATGAGGCAGACTTGGACAAAATCCTCAAGATAAGCCTGCAGCCTCAGTTAACCGGCATCATAAATCTCTCTGGGACACCACCTCCCTGGGTTCCAAAAGGCAAGCAAAGCTCTCCTCTTTGTTCAGACATTCCCTTAATTAGGGCTCGGGTTGGGGAAAACTCTCTGAAGTCAGTCTTGGCACTGATCTGGCTTTTGAAGAGTACAGGTTTTGGTTGGGAAGAAATGTTTTTAAAATCCAGATCTCTTAGCTAGGAACCCAAACCGATCCAATTAGCATGGCTGAGCACTGGGATATTCACTAACAAGGCTCAAGGAACCAACATAGATGAGATCTTTGTTCTGGGTGCTCTCGGGCTGCCTTGAGTGTGGACCACACTCAGGCATGCCCACGAGCCCAGGAGCAGAGCCATGCCCACCGCCTAGACCAGCTCTCTACAAGCCTCTCTGTGAGTTTCCCTTTGTGGGGGGCCTTCCACTGCCCATTGCTTCTGCATTAGCCTCCATGAATGCTCTTTCCTCTACTCAATTCTGTGTCTGGAGTGCTTCCGATTCCCACGGTTTGATTTTTCCTTAACTTGTTTCCTACTCTTGCCAAATCCAGGGACTTGTTCTATGCCTCAGAACCTTTCTTTACCCATGCTGTTCCTTACACATCAAAGGCCTCCTCTAAAAAATGCTTCCTTCTAAATTTTCATAGCTTCTCTCCTAAGTTTTCCTAAACCTCTCTCTCTACTCCATCTCTCCCCATAAGGAAGAACTGCTCATTCCCTCTGTTCCACTGCTTTACCCAAAGCAGACCTCCATCATCCCACTGAGTAGGGCCACAATGCACCTACATATATGTTTCCTCGATACTATTCTGAGCCTCGTGCACAAAGACACTGTATTATAAAGTTGTACACCTGCTGTTTATAATGTTGTTAACCAATGGTACCCTAATACATTTAATTTAAAAAAGGAAAATGTGCTAATTTATTCTTTCTGTCCCCAGCTCCTATCTTAGCTCCTGGTATGTCATAGGACATTCACGTTAACTCAGGGCTTCTTGCTAGCGGGAAATATATTTCAGAACATCAGTAAACAAAGTAGAGGCAATTCAGTAATTCAAAGTTCTGTGGGAATATAAAGAAGGGAGAAACTAGATCCGAGACACAAGACACAACTGACTAACTTCTAGATCTCAGGCTAGTTGGTGAAGATAAAAAAGCAAAACAAAACAGAACAAAACAAATCAGGCTACAGATCAGTGGGACCTTTATCACTCTTCTCACTCTCTCTGCTGAGAGAGTCCAAGAACAAACACTATGCCATCCAACCTGCAATCTATGACCAGCATCCAGCACATTACTTGGAACGTAACAGGTGGCCAAAATACATTTACTGAATAATGTATATAAAAAGTAAGTCGTGTACCATTCTTAGAAATGTTTCTGTCATTGTGACCCAATGATAACAACCAGAGTCAGAACATACGTGCGTAGGACCCTGAGTTATTCTCCAAGTACACGCTCTTATCTTTTAAACATCTTTTCTTACTTTTGTTTATATTACTTCTATTAGTATGCCATTATATAATTAGTTATAGTATATTTTATCACATACATAAAATGTCTCCCTCCACTGTATGTGTATTCAATGTAAATATATTTATAAGTGTGTCATATTAGATGATACAGTTATAATATGATTATGTGCCTCTCTATGTCCCCTTCTCCTGTGAAAGTTCCATTAGGAAGTTCATTGTTTTGCTCAAAATATTTGCTCTCCAATCACCTAGCAGAGTCCCAGAAGCAACATTATTCCACAATAAAATGAGTCAAACCTAATAAATGTATCAAAGTTCTCAGAAGTGGTCCACCTGGGTTTACTCACATTGAAATCCTTCCCCAGCCTTGACAGACCTCGTGGTGACTCAGGGCAGCTCCACTTTGCTCATTGAGAGAAAGATTGAAGATCATGTTATCAAATGGAGTTTTCTAAATGCAAAATGAACTTGGCGCCATGGCCTCTCTACAGAATCACCCAGATGATCATGCAGAAGAATGAAACAAAGAGAGAAACATAAAAGAAATAACCTGGGCTCAACACTTCTCTGTGCCGTTGTTTCTGAACTCTCCTGCAAGGTACAAGCCTGGAAAGCACAGCCACTTCATGATGACCGTTGGACAGGTATTTCTTCTTGGCGTTTGTGACAAGACCACCAATAAATATTCAGCCTTGGGTTTTACCCAATCCACAGGCTGTCCTGTGGTGGCCATGGTGATCTTTCTCCGCCCGAAGTTACACAAAGCACTCAAAAACCTCCTACAAGTTTCATCTACTATTCTTCAAAGTCTATTAAGGAGCTTCAGGGTAAGGGGTTGAGCAAGCATTTTACAGTAAGGCTTTATTTTCAATATCTCAGATCCCCAGGAAAGATATTTTTAGACTCTTCTAATTTGTACTTTTTCTCCCTTCTTAATTTCACCTGTGGAACTGTACCACAAAGTGTTAAATCCAAAGGTTTGCAGGGAACATTCAAGTAATAGTTCGTTTTTGTTCCTGCCTAGGCTTCTCCGTCCTATACCCATTCACCTGCTTTCTAACTGTGGCTTTATTTTTATTTTTCTTTCTATTTTTAAACAGTAACAATAATAAATAATATCCCCAAACCACTGTTTAACCGAAGCTTGGATAATAATATTTCTTCGCATTTACACTGTGCTTTATAAAGAGCTCCTTTACACATTTTGTCTAAATCACAAAGTATCTCTATAGCATAAATCGGGTGTAAAATAGAGAGCCAATCAATACCACACCATCTAGTCTGATGAGGTAAATGTATTACTGTTGCCAGAGAAACAGGTTTTACACTGTGATGGGGGACTGGGCAGTTTTACAAGGCTGTACATACTGAGGTGAAAAAGAGACTAAGAACCAGTCCATAGCAGCATAAAGATAGCTAGAGTTATTTTAGAAGAGAAACACAGCTGGTTCAGCAATTTCTCTTTCTCACCACTATTTGTGTACATTCACTGTAAATGCAGATTTATAGGTACGTGTGTTCATTGTACTTTTAAAATACACAGAACATTTTGAAGATGGTGTTACAAAAGGCAGCATTCAGAGCCTTACACAATTTAAGGCTGCCCAGCTAGAAACGATGTGTTATACAATTAAAAGGATTTAAAGTATAATTTAAGAAGGCATTATGCTATACTTGACACTTTCTAAAGTAACAAATGAAACAGGATGAAGATGCTGAGGCTAAGAATGATGTCTAAGCCCTGGCCGGTTTGGCTCAGCGGTTAGAGCATCGGCTTGCGGTACAGAGACACCCGGGTTCGGTTCCCGCTAAGGGCATGTACCTTGGTTGCAGTTTGTCCCCGGCCCTGGTTGGTCGTGCGGGTGGCAGCCACTCGATGTGTCCCTTTCATGTAGATGTTTCTCTCTCTCTCTCTTCCTCTCTCTCCCTCCCACTCTATCTGAACAAAAAATGAAAAAAAAAAAAAAGAAAGAATGATGTCTAAGGCCACACAACTGGCAAGTAAGTAGAGAGCCTAGATCTGGAAAGCATCTCTTCTGATGCACCATCCAACATTTTTTCTACCACCTCTGTTCAAATATAATAGACTATTATAATAAGTGTTAAAAACACTTCTTGAACTATTTGTCTAGTTTATGGGTTCAGTCTCTTTTTTACAGTTGATATGACTGTACTGAGCTAAGAAAGGAAGTTAAATTTCACAAATAGATTTTAATAATTTTATATACAGAATATTTTTAAAAGTTGCTTTTGTAACATACAAAAACATTCTAACTTTATTGCGGTCTAAAACTGCCATGGTTAGGAGATTAGAAAACTCATAAAGAACAGGAAAGCCCCTATTGGTCATACATGATTTCCCAGGAATATCATTGCCACCACACGGGGGCGTAGTGTTCTTAAAATGCGCTTCGCAGGAATTCTGAGCAGCTCAGAAGCCCAGCCTGAGGTGGAGTAGGGAGAGCTGAATTTTATTGGCAAAGACAAAGCAGTTTGTCTCATCTGCACTGAGCATGAGCCCCTGGGATAGGAGTGAAGTCCTAGTTCACCCTCAAAGTATCTCCAATATGAAATTATTTTTGCAATATTGATATGTTTAAAATGTTCCATCTCAGAAAATATTTCAGACCAGGTGTTAGTTACCTGGGATGGGGCAGCCCTTCCACTGAAGCAGCCATATTAGTATGTGCCATGCTACATTCTCCAGTCCCCGAAGGTGATTAGAAAATTGCTTAATTAAGCAATACTTGCTTTTGTTGTTGGAATTACTGTGAGATAATTGACCATGATGGGAGCCATGTCCCCAAGCTAGAAGCAAATCATGGAAGCCAAGGTCAATTATTTCATATTAATGCCCGCAGTGAGAAGAGCTATTATGATCATCATAGAACATAACTATAAAATACTTAAAGTCTTAAATGGCCAAACCTTTTAAACTACATTACAGTGATCACAGATCCAATATAGTTTAATTAAAATGAAAACACAACATTGGGCACCCGTTATGATCAGAAAGGTTCCTAATTGTGGATGAGTTTGTTAATGAGAACACACCAAAGAACTCCCCTGCATAGTTCATCACATCTCCGTGTGCGGATTTTCTGCTTCTGCGTCAACAGAGGACATATTTCTAAAAACCTGGCCAGTCTGAATGATCACTTCTTAAGTTTATGTTGGTCATTTTAGGTGTGTCATTAACTCTTTCCACAACTAAGGTTTCAGGATAGAGGAGAATACTGTAATTTTAGTGGAAAAAGCATAAGCTATGGAATCAGGCAGATTGAAGTTTGAATCCCAGGTTTACTAATACTCACTGTGCAACTTAACTGCATGATAGCCTATAGGGTCCACAAAGGAATGAAAGGGTAATTCAGATGAGATTCTGAAGATAATTTAATGAAGGGGGGAAGGTATGGGTAGGGTTAAGAGAACCAACAAGGAATAATGTATCCCTCAGGACTTAAAAGCAGGAGGGAGAAGCCTTTACTACCTCCAGGGCTGAAGGCAAAGGGAAAAAAAAAATAATAGAGAATTTGAGTCTGATGAGAGTTGGAGCCTTCACAGAAGTGTTTGTTGCCTGGCAAGAGCTACAATCATGGGTGGCCAACTGCAACTGTACATCCCTAGTCTTTTTCTTCTCTGCCCTTCTGACCTCATACAGGGACCACCCTTTGTCCAAATCCAACCAGAAACAAGCCAGCAAGGAAGTCCTATATGGGGTAGGTAATGGTGGAGAGGAGAGCAGGTAATTGTTCTGGGTAGGGAGAATGCACACAGATAAAAGCAGCTTACTCTCTGGTCTTTTTGTCCTCATTTATAAACAGATAATGGAACAAACTCTTGTCCAATAAAATTGTTGTGAAGACTAAGTGAAATATATATATAAGGTGCATAATGCAGTGCATGTCACAAAGCAGATGCTCAATAAACAGTAGCTAGCTCTAATTTTTAACAGTAACTAATCATTTTGAAGGTGGGTGTATATCCTCTATTAAATCCAGCAACCATCCAACAAGGTTACCTCTGAAGAAGTTATCTTGTTTCTTTTTCACAGAAAGCTGTTTGTTGGTTTTTTTCTTTATAAAACAGGGAGACCATGAGCAGAGAGATAAAGGCACTAGAAAAATAAGTTATCTAATTCTAGGAATCATATGCTTACTTTAGCTTTGATACGAGGATGCTGTAAAAACAATTAGTTATATATCTCTGACCAGCACAATCCTGCCCAGAGAGCCCTTCCGTGGACAATGATCTAACGTAAGGGTTCTAAACAGTTTCTACCTTATACTCCACCACTAACCTGTGAAACATCTGAAATGAAACAATGATGTCAATAGGAAGCAAAAGTTTCCTTTTTGAGGATAGGTCTATGCCTTCAGTCTTTAGATTTAAAATTATGAGTAGGCACTCAAGTTTGGTAGAGAGCTATTGCTCTTGCAGTGCACCCATGTTGCACAGGTCTTCTCCAAGCCCCCTAAAGTGGTCCTCAGCACCCCAGGCACCCTCTGCCACATATCCAGGTTTTCTTGTTTTAAGGCATGTCTTTAGCTGAAGTCTTGTTTGTTGAGTTTTTTGAGGGGTATATATTATTTGTCTCTTCCATGAGAGCATGAACCTCAGCTATCTTGTTCTCCTTTATGTCTAGTACTACCTAGAACAGAGCCTGAGAGTAAATACCAAATAAGAGCACATATACACAGAAAAGCACAGACATAAAAGCAGTTGATGTGCTGGTTAGGTTACCTGATGTACTCAAACCACTGAAATGGGCACTCAAATATAGTAGCAATTATTATTGTGGTTTTCATTATTATTGCTACTATTAAGAACAATGATAAAATGGTGCACAAATGATAAATATTATGGTGATGTCAGATATTATTATTTTCCAGTGACTGAGTCTTTGTCATACATGTCTTTACTTAGGGCAAGACTGTCAATTTTTATACTCAGCCTGTGACTATTGCAACTTTATGTCTACAATGACATTGCCAGTTAGATTTTGTAGTTTAGGATGATCTCTCTCAAATAGCAGTGGTACTAATGTCCCAGATCCCAGGGAAAATGCCACATGTCAAATGCCAAGTGATAAACGAATAACAAAAGGGAAACCTACATCCTGCTGCTTCCAGGAAGATGAAGCAGAGGTGCTTTATCTCCTACTGAGCACAGCTAGAAACACTAGGCATTATATATAGAACAAACATAAGAAGACTCTAATAAGTAGAGAAATGCAAGCAGACCAGCTAGAGACCTGGACTGAGAACATGATGGTGAGTTCCCTGGATTTTCTTGTTGTGTCACATATTCCAGAGTTAGAGCTGAAAAAGCTGGAGACCCAAAAATGTGAACAGGTACACATACACAACACCCTAACAAAAAGCCTGCCCCTTCTAACTGAAAGTCCAGGAAAGGGGCTGCCTAGAGAGACAGAAAAGTTTTAGGTTATAATCACTCTCCTCCTGCCAAACACCACACAAAAATGATAGCCCTAACCCCACCCACAACAGTAAAGGCCAATAAATTGACATCAGAGGAGGCCTGATGGAAAGTCAAGACTTCTACCATAGTCCTACTGTAATAAGTTCACACCCTCTCACCTCCATCCACCATGGTGTCAGCGGAGGCCATGCAGAGAACAGTAGCAGACGAGGAGCTGCTATCCCTTCCAGCCAGGGAGGAATCAGTGGAAGCCTAGTGGAGAGCTGGGACTACCACTCCACTCAGCCATTTCCAGAAGCCTTGCCTCCTTGGCGTCAACAGAGGCCAAGTGGGAAGCCTAGATTTTTGGCCCCATTTTTTCCTCTGCCCTAAAATGTACAGGATTTAATAGAAAACCACTCATCGTACCAAGAACCAGGAAGATCTAAAGTTAAAAGTAAAAAGACAATTAACGGATGCAATACCAAGATCACATAGATGTTAAAATAACCCTACAAAGATAGTAAATCAGTCATTACAAGAATGCTTCAATGAGCAGTCATGAACATATCTAAAACAAATGGAAAAATATAAATTCTCAGAAAAGAAATAAAAAGTCTCAAAATAACAACAAATGGAAGCTCTACAGAAGATTCAAATTGAAATATTTTTTCAATTGAAATAAAAATCTGAATGGATGGGCTCAATAAGGGAATGGAGGGGACAGAGGGGAAAATAATCAGTGAGCTGCAAGATAAAACTATCAATTACAATACAAACTAAATTAACCCCCATCCCAAATTGCAAAGAGCCTCAGGGAATCTGTGGGACTATAACAAAAAAACAAAAAAACAAAAAAAAAATCTAACATTTGCATTATTACTGTCCCAGAAGGAGAGAAGAAATAGGGCAGACCTGAAAAAGCACTTAAAGAAATAATGGCTGAAAATGCCCCAAATCTGGCAAACACACACACACACACACACACACACACACACACACACACACAGAGAGAGAGATCAAGATGCTGAGCAAAACCCAAACAAGATAAAGGCTACACCAAAAACCTATACCAAGATACATCATAGTCAATCTTATATCAAAACTAAAGACAAAGAAAAAAATTTGTGAAAGCAGCAAGAAAAAAGAAGACATTTTACCGACAAGGGAAAAGCTATCTGAATGGCAGTAGATTTTTCATAAAATATCTTTCTGGAGGCACAAGGAAGCAACACAACATTTTTCAAGTGCTGAATGAAAATAACTGTCAATTCAGAATATCATACTCAGTGAAAATTCATCAGGAACTAAGAGAAAATCAAGGCATTCTCTGATAAAGAGAAACTAAGAAAATGTGTCATCCACCAGGTTTACCCTTAAAAAACAGTTCTTTAAACAGAAATGAAATGGTTAAAAAAAATTTAATATCATGAAAAAAGAAATAACATGGTAAGAAAAAATATGAGTAAATACAGTAGGCTTCCCTTCTTCTCTTGAGTTTTCCAAATTATGTTTGTTGGTGGAAACAAATTAGAATGCATCTGATGTGGTTCTAAATAAATGTAGAAGAAATACTTAAGAAAGTTATAAGTAGGGAAGAATAAAGGGATATTAAAGGAGGTAAGTTTGTTTATGCTTCACTGAAATTAGTAAAAGGATCAGATCAAAGCAAGCAGAAAGAGGAAATAATCAAGATAAGAACAGAAATTAAAGAATTTCAAAACTGAAAATCAATAAGTGAAATCAATGAAACAAAGGGCTGGTTATTTGAAAAGATTAATAAAATTGACAAACCTTTAGCAAGACTGACAAAAAAGAGAGAAGTTATAAATTACTAATATAAAAATAAAATAGGACTTATGACTACAGATCCTGCAGACCTCTCAAAAGCATAATAAATCAATACTATAACAGTTCTACCTGACAACTTAGGAGAAATGGACCAATTCCTCAAAAAACACGAATGACCACAACCAACTTAATATGAAATAGATATTTTTAATAGAGTTATAACTTTCCAGAGAATTAAGTTTATAAACTTAAAAACTACCAACAAAGAAATCCCCAAGTCCCCATTATTTCATTGGCAAATTCTACAAAATACTCAAAAATAATTAAGATCAATCTTATACAATCTCTTACAGAAAATGGAAGAGGAAGGGACACTTCCTAATTCATTTCTAATAGTACTCAAATACCTCAGACAAAGACAATAGGAAAAAGAAAACTGCAGATAGATATCCCTCATGAATATAGACACAAAAAAATTCTTTAAAAATATCAGAAAATGGAATTTAGCAATATATATTAGCAATGACATGTAGACACCAAAACTAAAGATACAATACCATTTATAATTGCCCACCCCAAAATGGCATACTTGCGTGTAATTCTAATAAAACACATACAGGACTTGTATGGCCCAAACTACAAAACATTAGACATACTATGCTCATGAAATAAAAAACTCAGATAGTAAAAGATTAGTTTTCTCCAAATTTATATACAGTTTAACAAAATTCCTAACAAATTTTCAACAAAAATTATGGTATCTATAGATAGATATGGAAAGACAAGAAGTATAATAGAAATTTTTGGAAAATAACAAAGTGAGAGAAATCATTCTATTTTCAATACTTATTATATAACCACTATAATTAAAACTGTATGGAATTCAAGGAAAGAGAGACCCATAGACAAATGGAACAGACAAAATAAGCCCAGCTGACTTTTGACAAATATACAAAAGGAATCCCTTTCAACAAATGATGCTGGAGTAATTGAACATCCACAGGCAAACAAACAAAAAAGAATCTCAATGTAAATCTCATTATACAAAAGTGAAAATGGCTATGAACTTAAATGTAAGACTTAAAACTATACAGTTCTAGAAAAAAAAAAAATCATAGGAGAAAATCTTTCAGATCTATGACTAAGCAAAGAGTTCTTGAACTTAACCCCAAAAGTACAATCCATAAAAGAAGAAAACTCAAACTGAATTTCATCAAAATAAAAAAAGTTTGCTCCACAAAAGACTATATTAAGAAGATGAAAAGACAAACTACAGAGCAGGGAAAGTATTTGCAAAGCACATATCTAACAATAAATTAGCATCTAGAATAATAAGGAACTCTCAAACTTCAACAATAAAACTAAATCCAACTAGACAGTAGGCAAAAGATATAAAGAGACACTTGACCAAAGAGGACAGACAGATTGCAAAATAACCATATGAAAAGATGTTTAATATCATGAGGCATTATGGAAATGCAAATTAAAGCCACAACGACATACCACTACACACAAAATGGTTAAAGTAAAAAGTAATGACAACACCAAAGTCAATTCGGATGTGGAGAAACTGGATCACTCTCATGGCTGCTGGGAAGGTGAAATGGTATGACCACTCTGGAGACACTTTGGCAAGTTCTTAGGAAACTAAACATGCAACTACCACTCAGCCTAGCAGTTGCTCTCTCACACATTTTTCCTAGAAAAATAAAAACTTATGCTCAAATAGTTTTATTTGCAATAATCAAATATGACACTTTGTTATATAAAGTAACAGATACAAAGGAGCTATTCTTGAATGAATGAACTGCAGTATGTGCACATCATGGACTACTACTCAGCAATAAAAAGGAACAAACTATTGATACACATACAACAACAACTTGGATTAAACTCCAGAGTATTATTCTGAGTATAAAAAGAAAGTCTTCAAAGGTATGTATAATTTTATTACATAACATTCTTTAAATGACAAAATCATAGAAGAGATTAGTGGTTGCCAGGGGTTAAAGAGGGATGCTAGGTAGGGAAGTGGGTGTGGCTATGAAAGGGCAGCACACAGGATCCTCGTGGTGATGAAAGTGGTGTACATCCTAACTGTGTCAATGTCTGGATTTTCGTTGTGATATGGTACAGTTTTCATAAGACATTACCTTTGGGGGAAACTGGGTAAAGGGTAAATGGCATTTCTCTGTACTATTTCTTATAACTGCATGCAAACCTATAGTAATGTCGAAATAAGTTTGATTTATTGAAGTAACAAATACAAAGGAGCTCCGCGCTTGTCATCCTCTAACCCCTCTCTACTTCACTCCCTTCACCTCTATCTTGTAGCTGTTACAGTCACTAGCTGATATGGGAGGCGTGCGTGTGCGTGTGTGTGTGTGTGTGTGTGTGTGTGTGTGTGTGTGTGTGTGAAAGAGAGAGAGAAGTGTGTGGATGGCCCCCCAGTGAAGCTAATGGCTCTGAATAGCCATGGGAGCAGAGTTAAGGCAAGTGTGGTGAGGACTTCATGAGAGTGCAGGTGTGTTCCACCTTCAGCCTAGAAATACAGACAGACCTTTGGTCACAGATGCTAGGGAAGGAAAGCAAGTATCATTATATTCAGTCAATCTGTATTTTCCCATTATTTAGATCCTTCTACAGAAAAAATAACATTAGTGTGAAGATACTAACAAAAAAGACAATTAGGCCATTTATCTAGTTTCATATCATTTTATGAGGAAGACGGGGGTTATAAAAATAGACAAATAGGAGAGATTCTGAATAACATTTCTCCCTTAAATGATTACATGTAGATCTATGACTGAAATGCCTATCATTCATTCACCCATTGACTAATTCATTCCATTCAGTTGTTCATTCAAAAACAGTGCTGCATGCCTGCTAAGGAGGTATGCCAGGCCAGGCACGTGTAAGTCTGAGTAAGACCCAGATTCCTCCTTTTAAGGCGTAGAGCCTAATAAGAGAGACAGATCTTTTTTTAACTGTCAGTTTTAGAACAATGTGGACATTCTATAATTGAGTTATGAGAAGAGTATCATGGGGAAATGCAGTGGGGAGCCTAACCTGGCCAGGAACGAGGGTGCCAGGGAAGGTCTCTGGAGAACGTGCAACCAGAACTGAGGCTGTTTATACTTCCTTGGTTACTCCTCACCCACCGTGCCTCAGTCAGCACTCTAGGTTAAGACAGCGGTGAGCACCGCAGGCATTAGAGAGAAACAGCATGATCCAGGCAAGTAGCAGCACCTCAAATAAATATTTATTTAACAACGTTGAATTAAATAGTGATAAACTATACGGAGTTTAATTAAATCCTTCTCATGCGATGAGAAAGAGGCTCAGGACTTGGGACTCCAGATGAATGAAATGTAACTAAAAAATGAGACTGATTCAACTTGATAAGCTCACAAACACACACAGAGTCACACCTTTCCAGTGGCATACTGTGTGGACTCCTGCCTGAAATAAGACAGGAGTCAACAACTTGCAACATACAAGCAGAGACTAGTACTTAAGACTTTTGTGTGCACAAGAAAAGAGAAAAGCCTCAGATTGCTTAGCCTCCTATGCACAGATTGCACTGCTCACTAACATGCTCAAATTAGTTATGCAAATCCTGGGCCATGTTATGCCTCTCCACCATATGTGACTAGTTACCATAGCAGTCAGCTTAAGTGCACATTTTCCATAGCAACCTGAGAATCTTTACTGTACAGAGACCTCAGTGAGACGGAATTGAAAGCAATTCCACAAGCAATATGAAATATACATGTTGGCATCATCCCCTGAATCTTTCTTTAAGACTACATCACTTATCATTGACTTTTAAATGCCACAGCCTCTGGGCGGGTTCTCTTTTAGACTATCTCAGCAACTCTTTCCTGTTAGAAATGTGAAACCCTCTGAGAACAGATAACATTTATGGTTTGGAGGCATAAAGGGGAGTTTTTCTCCAGGCTCAGTGGGTGCACTGCCTAGTTTACAGTGCGGAATTACAACAAGGAGTTAAGGAGGCTGAGAGGTGCTATCTGAATGCAATCTGCAAATTGAAGTTCCATATGGTGGTGCGATGTGTAGTTGGCATTTTCATTGGTTCACTGTGTTGTTACAACTTCCTGCCTTGAACTACAAGGCTGGCACCAAACTGAGTTAGAATTTTCCCTTGCCTTGCTGATCTTTTGAGAGCAGTTATCCAGCCAATTACATTAACTTCATCTTTGATATTTAATAGGAAGACTGTTTATCCTCAAAAGGCCTCCAGACCCATTGGCTTATACATACACAGAGGGAATGTATACATGAGAAACTGGATCCCAGATGCTTCATTCATTTATTGTAGACTTATCCCTATACAAAATTACACATATACACACACAAATTAGGCCTGAGCAGTGGTCCTGGAACTGAGCTAAACTTACTTGAGGGTAACATTACCAGTGGCGGTCATTATTTGAACATATGTGCCAGGCAATGGGACAGTATTTGAGATCCCTTACAAAGAATCTTCACAGCAACCCTGTGAGAAATGGCAGATGAGCTGCATTTCACTGATGAGAAAACTGAGGCATAGAGAATTACCGTTCCCGCCAAACAACCTGGCAGAAAATAATAAGAGGAAGATCAAAAGCCAGGTCCGTCTACTCTAAGAACCAAACTCATTCTACTATTTTCTGCAATGTAGGGGCTGGGGGAAAGAGAGAGAGAGGAGCAAGGCTCCAAAGAGAGAGCCCAGTGTGGAGCCCAAAGCCATATCCCCAGACTGCACGGGAATACCTGACGAGAGTGCCAGGGAGTGTAAAAGATAATGAGACAACTGATAGGCTGGTCTGAGAGGGACAGAATTAGCCTTTCAGGGGATGTTGTCCTCAGTTAAGCACTGGGTCCATCCACGGTTATCCTGAGTTCCTTACATATCACATACTTAACATGACTTTTTCTGATTCTGATTCCAAACCTAACAGAAAGCACATGCTCATGCTTAGTGCTTAGGTGTTCAGTATTCCAGCATTACTCCCCGCCGACCATACCACAGCACACACACCTCCCACCGAAAAGGGACTAAACTTTTCTTGTCCTTCTATCATCTGGAAATACAAGACGTGGCCCTTTTCAGAGCCAGATGCTATAACAGAAAGGAAAAGAAAGCATGTTTTACTTGTTTCTTCATTATTTGCCTTCATGACAACCCCTAAGGAGAAATAGTCTGCTCGACCCATACACATTACTAAGAAAAAGCAGCCCCCTAATATCCCACAGTTTTGCATTTAGAAAACTATGCTTGCAGAATATTGCATTTGCTTCTCATATTTCAAGACTCCTCTCAAAAAACATTTGGGTGGAAGAGAAGCATTCTCATTTGTTGTGCCTATATCCATGAGGGTCAGTTAGAGAGTGTGCCCAGGAGTTCTTGGGCCAGCACCTCAGTTGGGCAGTCAATGGCCATAATGGCATAACTGGGGTGCCATAAAGGAAGTCACTAGGGGGAACCTCAAATTCCTCCTTTTAAATGTGAACTGGTTATGGAGTAGATGGTAATCTAGGCTTTCCTGCTCTGGGTCTCTGCTTACAGACACCTATAGCCACTCTAGGAATCAACCAAAACAAAAATCTCACTGTGTCTCTCTAAGCATAAGCCTGTCAATGGCTCCCCACTCCTTAGTGGTCAAGCTCCCTAACATGACACTCATGCCCTTCCTGACCCAGCCCTCTGGACTCTCCAGCCTCAATTACTACCCTTCTTTCCACCTCCTTCTTGCTCTGAAATGGAGTTACTTGCAATTCCTTCCACATGTTATGCTTCTTCTCATCTCTGAACATCTGCTCATATTTGCCCCTCTGCTTAGAAGGATCTACCTCCCTACCCCACCCTCACCTGTTGCATTTGTCTGGCCAACTTCACTCACTGGTTAGAATCACCCCTCCCCCAGGCTAAACGGGATACCCTTTCTCTGTGCTCCCTGAAGCTCTCACATTGTTATCATCACACTCACATGGTGGTATCATGGTTTTAACAGTGTGGAAAGTCTTGTGTAGTAAAAGATCTGTTTGTTTGTTTTTAAAGACGTGCTTCGAGAAGCCCATTTCCTGTGTAGATGCCTACCCTGTTAGGGCTGCTTCCTGGGACACAAGCAGAGAAGAGGGGTGCATGCAGAAGAAGGAAATAGAAGAGGCTTTGGAAGAAAAAGAGAAGCATGAGGGAACCAGCACCCGGAAGCCAAGGTGAAGAGGAAGCCGGCAAGATGGTAGGAGAATCCCATGATCTGAAATGTGTGACCTCCTTACCATGATTCTCCAGTTCATCAGCAAAGTTACTCAACTCTCAAAGGGTTGGTAGGAAATAAAATGGGAGGGGGCACACCGGGTAAGAGGCTTTGTTTTCTATCTGCACTGATTGGGAGAGAACAGTGTCTGTGTAGGTGCAGAAACACCAGAGCACGGGAGACAGGAAGAAATAAAATGTAAGTTACAGACACTTGCAGAATGTGTGAGAGAGTTTCTGACTGTCCCAGGCTGTGGAACTGTGGTGCAGTTACAGTGGACAACATATCCAAGGGGAAGAAGCTCTCGGCAATACCTGGCTTACATAACTACATGAAATATTTCTACTTCTCTAGGAAATCCCTGCCTGCTGCATTAACAAGGCTATCTATCCCAGGTCCTGGCATATTGTAGGTGTCCAATAAGCACTGGGTAAATTAATATTATTAATATTTTATGTGAATTGCTGATTTGAAGTAAATTTACAAGAACTGCATCTTGAGACTTTTTCCTGGACCCTAGAGATAATCTGTTCGTTTGGAAGAATGTGAATTGTAAATTAAGAGCCTAAGCAAAACTAAATTAAGAAGGTCAATTTGCTGAAAATTTCATTTAAGGATTTTTCTAAGCCATATATAACTGAGTCTTAGATTATCTGCCCCAGTGCTCACATCTATTAGCCGGGAGGAATGCAGAGAATGACTTACGATGGGATGCCTGTCACGTGCGGGGAGATTTGCAGCTGTTCAACGCAGTGTGCCATCCCATAGTGGGGACTCAAGCCAGCTCTCTCTGTCACCTTGAGATGAGACGGCATCCCTGACATTCTTCACATACCAGGCCCCGGTGCAGCAATTGTCCCAACGGGGATGACACTGGTATCGCCTGTTACTCTTTCATTTTGCTGCAAATGGCTTTCAATTTGTCTTGCCAAATTGCACCTGCCTGGGTAAACATCAGTGGATGGGGTAACACTGCTCAAAGGCTCTGTAGGGCAGCGTGACACCGTGGGGACCACCAGCTCATTTTGGAGGACAAATCTCACACCTTGGTGAGCTGCTCGGCACAGGCTCTGGCATCTGGAGCTGAGGGAACTTGATCTGATAGGAGGCTGGCTTAAATGTACTCAAGGTGTAGACTGAGCAGAGCTGCCTCCAGGGGAGAAGAAAAATGAAACACCTGGTACCATTTTTTTGTTCCCAGCTCCATTCATCCGAAAACTAAGCTGGCCGCTGAAAAACCTTGGAGGACACATGGTTAAATACCTCCACCTGAGACCAAACTGGATGGAGACTCTTGGTCACGGTGGCCAGGGCTAGCATCCCGCACCACCCCATCTCCCACCAACATACATACTTTTTTTCTCAAGGACCTTTGAAGTCTACTGTATTTCCCTCTGCCTTTCCACACAGTCTCTGTTTTCTCATTGGCAAAGTTGTCCAAGTAGTTTTTGACTGCCATTTTCAGAGCATTTACTGGGTGCCAGAGTCTACACTAGATGGCTTCTATACAGGAGCTTTAATTCACACAACAGCCTCTCAAGAAAAAAGCTATTCTTATGCTCAGTTCACCAAGCAGGAGACTGAGGTCAGTGAAACGAGGGCCACACAGCCACCACGTGACCATGTTGGAACTGGAGAGACCTGATGTCCTCAACCACTCCAGCCAAACTGCCTCAGAAGTACAGAAAACAATCCACACGAACGCTCTTTGGAAACTGTAAATCAAAGGTAAAAATATAATGGAAAGAGAGTTACTTTGGACTTCAATGGCTCGTATACAACTACCACAGCCATTCTGTTATTATACAGCCTTTCCCAAGCCTCCTCACCTTCCTGAGCTTCAGTTTCTGCATCTGCAAAATAGGGATGCCATTACCTATTCCATTACCCACTTCCTCTTATGTTCTACTCACCTGCGGAACTGGTGCTGAGAGCGCATTAGATAATGGATGTGAAAGTGATTTGGAAACTGTAAAGCACCCTGCAAACATGTGGTGCTGTTATGAGGCCAAAAAAAAAAAAAAAGCACACACAAAAAAAACATAAATTAAGGCACTCAGGGCAATTTAGGTTTTGAGAGAGGACAGACTCCCTCAGACTGGCATCTCACCCGCTGCCTACTTCGTGGAAGAAACTTTCAGTTGAAGTATTTGAGTGCCCCAAAGCAAAGTGTTTTTCCCAGGGAGCTGCCTCTTTAATATCAGAGCTAGTTATTGATCTTGCAAAGCAAAAGCTCTTCCCCGACCCCCTGGGATGATGGAGAGCCGGGCTGCCTGCTCACTAAGAACCTCGGTCTCCGGAGAAGCGGTCCCTCTAGGCTTCTTTTTCCAGGGAGAGGTCTAGATGTGCCCAGCACAAAAGCTAACTAGTGATGCACATTCCTAAGCTTTTTTCTCAGATGTGGGGAGTTGTTTTAGGGGCAAGATCGACAAAAATCCCCTGAAACCTATCCAGTAATTTCTGAATCTTGAGTTGACAAAGATGACCTCTGCCTTAGCCCCCCGTGAGTCCGTGGCTCAGGACTGTGGGAGAGAGTGACCATCTTGTTCTGGTTGCAGGCTGAGCTATTAAGTGTTTCCCATGGGGATTTGCTAGTGTAAGGGTAACAGTTCTTTCCACTAGTAATGGGTGGCGACCATCACTCTGGCAAGGAGGCAATCTCAGGAAAGCCACCTGCTGCTCAGACGGAAGGGATTTGCTTTGAACAAGGCATTGGTGAAACAGGTAAAGAAGAAGGGATGACTCCTAGTGCAGGTAAATCTGTAGGCAAACAATTAAATGGGCTCTAGGACAAGTC
The DNA here is from genome assembly GCA_030848825.1 of Tadarida brasiliensis. Classification (NCBI taxonomy): domain Eukaryota; kingdom Metazoa; phylum Chordata; class Mammalia; order Chiroptera; family Molossidae; genus Tadarida; species Tadarida brasiliensis. Next base: position 58,633,502 of record CM061268.1, read on the forward strand.
AACTGTGGAGAATATTCTTTTCCTCACCTTTAAAACAACCGTAACAATAAAAATATGTGTTAATATTAAACTAATAAGTTCCCAGTGCCTCCCTCAATCCTGATCACCAGCACATGCCAAGTAAATGCTTTATACATAAATAAATCTTTTGATCATCTAAACTGGTTTTTCACTGGCCTGAATATTTTTTTTTAATCTTTATCAAGCGCTGAATGTTTTTTATACTGTATCAATATACTCCTCCATGTGCCAGTAGAATTTAAAACTTCCACGTGGAGAACAGTGACTGACAGGCATTCTGCTTTAAAAAAATTCTGCCTCTATTTTTCAGTCAAGTAATATTCTGTTTCCCCTATGCCTAGGAGAGTACCTAGCAACTACATCCTCATTGAAAGTTAATTCTTTTAAATATTGATGTGCCCTACATGAAGCTAGAGGAAATTTTTAGACTTTTTAAGAAATTAAAACCTTCAATGAGTTCTTTCCTTCTCTTTCCCATCTCTTTTCTACTTACTATTTCTAAACTTCAAACTTGTCACATGAACATATTAATATTTAACTTCCACCAGTATATCAACATAAATAAATACGCTAGATACATTATATAAATATACTTAAATACCAGAAACTCAGGGGCAGATTTACCATAAAGCTAATGAAGGTCCTTCCCTTGCATGAGTTTCTTCCAAAGCCCTGTACCCAACTTGGGTATTTTAGTTGTGTGCATCTTCTCAAAGTTCTCCCTGCCAATTCATGGAAGGTTGGGGCCCACAAAAAGTGGGTCCAGCTCTACAAAAACTTTATTGTATGTTTTAATCATGTGAGGTCCATGTCTTATAGACATGGGACCTGAGAATTACAGAGGGAAAAGACTTGCCCAAATTCTCATCTTGAGCGGCAGATAAGTGAATCAAGCTGTCTTTTGCCTCTAAATCCAGGACACTTTTATGAAGACGTGATGCCTCCTATTCAGATGAAGAATGCTGCCATGCCTTTGGTCTGCAGGGAGTCTTTTCATCACCACTGAGGCCAACCACCTGTGAAAGGTGGTCAGACACGAACCCGTTTATTGAGATCCCATTACTTGCCAGGCTGCGCGCACACACAATTTATTTCGATTCTCAAAACAACCTAGTGAAGGTACACAGGTGAGAAAAACAAGGCACCTTTGGGTGACCTGCTGGAAGTCTCCTAAATAGAAGGGGTGTGGTATTTGAACTTATAGTGACCTGACTCTGAAGTCAATGATTGTTCTGTATGTGTGGCTTCTTCCTGTATCAAATCTGGGCAAAGTAGTCCCCTCGGAAAAGAACCTGTCTCTCAGACTTCCAGTGCATGTCAGTGTATGTCTTTCTTCAGCGACACTGACAAGAAAAAAGCCATCACCTGGTCCTCTTTAGATTCAAATGTCACAGGTGACTATTTGAGATATATAACATCACTCAAACAGTCCATCTACTGAAAAGTAATCTTCGTGTGCCTGTAACTCGAGCACTGTCCTGATTTCTTAGACATGGGAGATAATCCTATAAAAATCTCTCCCTGAATCCAGGCCTGCTGAAATCCCCAGATCCGGTCCTCACATCCCAGATGAGACAAGCCATCTATACCCACTGTCCTGCCAAGGAACAGACTTAAATTTTAATAGGAAACCTTGGAGAGCCAAGTTGCAGTCTCACTGGGATGTTAGAAGTGATGACAGCACATGCCCAGATTCTGCCAAATGTCTCTGCAGCCCAGAAATGGAAAGCTGGCAGTGGCTGAATTCCACACGTCACAAGTAATCACATTGGCTGTGACCTCCTGAGGGTTATGGAATAGCAAGAAGCTAGGAGAATTCCCGGACAAGCAGAAGAGGGAAACTGAGACAGATAGTTAAACAGCAGTTTGCAGCCACCTAGTAAACCCTACCTTCCCTACACCAAGGGCACTCAAGAGTAAGTTGTTTGTACTTCTCCTCCCCAACTAGAGAGTACATAGCTTAAATCGCCCTACTCAGGGAGACAGATAACAGAAACCCAATTAGTGCCGTGTGCCAACCGCACCCAAAGACAGACAAATTAAGAGAATAAATCACATTTTGGTACATCAGCATAAAGCTGATGAAGATTCTATTGATCCTCCCCTAAACTCCCAGCCTTTAAGACCTCTGAAAACAAAGTCCCCAGGGTGCTCTCCTGCCCAGGAGAATGCCCGAGTTTCCCCCCTTTCCCTGCTTCCCCCAGAGGCATGCATCTCCTAAACTCCAAGGGAGCCCACAAGAGTTGCCACCTTGGCAACAATGAGCAGCAGCAGCTCGTCCCGGGCTAACCCCCTGAACCTGTCTCCAAAGCCCCCTTTTCTCTGACTTCCCAGTGAGCCATGGCAGCCCAGCCCAGGCTCTCCTGCTACTTCTTCTATTCCCTTCCTAGTTTCACTGTCCTAAGTGTATTTTTGCTGCGGCCAATAAATCCTTGTTAGCTTTACTACACTTTGTCTCTTGATTGAAAACTTCCCTTCAAGAAGACAAGAACCGAGTTCTCCTCATCTCACGGTAACATGAGGATGCCTGAAGACAGCTGCAGCACCGCTGCTCTGTAGCATAGCGCCCCATCCCTGCCCCCAGGTCCCAACACATCTGGGCACCCCTCTGGACAAGAAGCTGCATAGCCTTCCTTGGAGATTTATACATTTGCTACAAGGCTGGCCTCCAAGGCCCCCCCAACAGAGAGCAGTCTCAGGAAAGCCAGAACCAGGGTTGCCAGAGCAAAGTAGTCCCTCAGACCGGGGGTAGGGTCACTGCCCATAGTGGAATTAAAAGCACAAGAATCCACAGAACAGAACATTACACATGAACACAGAACAAAAATTAAATACAACTGCAATTAAAACTATTCTACCAAACTCTGAAAATACCAGCAGGACTGCCCTCTGCCTCTGACCCTTCTCCTTGCCCCAAGATTAAAATCTGAGATGTTCAGAAGCACTAGCAAGGCACATGCTGATTTTAATATAAAGACAAGAAGCACCACAATCTATTCCTTTTTGATAGCCTCTTCACGATGGCCTTAGTTCACATTGACCCTCGTTTCTCAGCAGGAATATAGTTACAGCCTCACAACTAGTCTCCTTTTCTAGTTTCTTTCTCCATTTATCCATCTCCTACATTGCTGCTGGAGTATTTTCTGAAGGGCACAGATAACCATACCTTGCCCCTCTCAGAATCTCTGTTGGCTCTCTGTTGCCTTAAAGATACAGTATAGGTCCCCTAGTCTCATTGGCAAATGCTCTTCATAATCTTCTAGTCAAAGTTCCAAACTCACTTTCTAATCCTTCCCCTAAAGCACCTTACTCTCCAGCCACATAACGCACCCGCTATTTCCAAGACACACCATACTATTTTGTATCTCTGTCCAGTGGATCTTGGCTTCTGCTCCTAAAATGACCTTTTCCCCTTTGAAGCATAAAGAAGCACTATTTATCCTTCATACCCAACTCAAACACTTTTTTTTTTTAAAGCTGAACTTCATTTTCCCATAATTAATCGTTCTGTCTATTAGGATTCCATAGGACAATGGAAAGACTTACAACAATGCATTGTGATTACTTGTTCAAATGGGTATCTTCTTCAATAGACTGTGAACCTAGCAAGGGCTGAGTTCCATTTTGTTCTCCTTTACATTACTCTTGGCACTTGGCATGGAGTAGAAAGACTACAAATGTAGTAGACTGTGTCGAATGAATGAGCAAATGCACAGACATAATAGAAGAATTGAATATAAGCAAAAGCAGAAATAAACATAAAATATGACACAAGGGTATATGGTATAAATTAGTACCATCCTTTTTTTTTTTAAATTACTTTTCCAAAGTAATTTCATTTGAGTATTGAACCATAGTTCTTTTCCACAGAGAAAGCGAGACTAGATGAACAAGTATGTTTTCTTCAGATATAGGCAATTTTACTTACTACAAGTTTGTGATCCATCAATATATAGAACTCTAATGATCATCTATACCAGGGTTCAAATGTTTCATATAAAATGCAAACAGTAAATATTTTAGGCTTTGCAGGTCCCTTGGACCTGTCATAACTACACGATTCTGTCATTATTGGGTGGAAGAAATCATAGGCAATGCATAAATAAATAGACATGGTGTATTCCAATAAAGCTTTCTTTACAGGCACTGAAATTTGAATGCTATATAATTTTTATGTTTCAAAAAATATTATTTTCCTTGTATTTTCCAAATATTTAAAAATGTAAAAGATCAAGTACAAAATAAGTTGTACAAAAACAGGTGGTGGGAACAATTAGCCCCTAGGCTCTCATTTGCTGACCTATAACCTATACATTTTTTTCTTAAACTTTGGCTTAAGTGTTAGTCATTGTTTTTTTGGGAACTTCTTTTCTCATATAAAAATAATTATTTGTCACTAGAAATAATAATTCCTTGAGCTCTGCAAAAAGTTAACTAAGAAGCAAGACGGGTGATTTGTCACATTGACTAGAAAGGCCTAAGTAGTTGTTTGGCTTGGTGTGTGCACACCGCAGGATGGAAACTGGTGGTGATGTGTGTGTGTGTGTGTGTGTGTGTGTGTGTGTGTGTGTGTGGTTTCTGTTTTGTTCTGTTTTTCCTTCTAGACAAGAAAGGCTGAAAGGTAACTTGCAGAATGTTTCACCAACAGATTGGCCATGATCGGCCTATGCTGATTGGGTGACTATTGATGAAATATTCAAAATGTCTCACAACACAAATTCGTTGCCAAATATAACTGAGTGTATCTGGTGAGATGTGCCACATACTAATAACACAATCAGTGTTTTATGAAAGCAAAGTGACGAAAGAATCACATTGGAGAGAAATGTCCTCGCCTTCCAGAAGATATCACCAGTAGGCAGCAACCAAACGCAGCAGTTCAACTGTGCAGAAGCCCGGTCCAGTCTTCTCAGAATGTCCACAATACTTTGTGTTGCAACGTGCCGTTCAATTATTTATCAGTCAATTAAACTCACCAGCTCCTCCTCCCACTTCCAGAGGTGTTGAGACAGCATTTTATAAATGGTGAAATCAAGACATTTATTATCTATAGAAGGTGACTGATATGATTAGTAGATGGTAATGAGAGGAGGGGCAAGGTTTTCTTAGTGGATTAATGGGCAAGGAGCATAAATAACTAGATAGGGATTGTGAAAGTGTTTTCAGTACAATGAAGTACCAAACTCAATTATTAAAGTCCATTTATTTTCCAAAAATGTACACTCCCCCTAAAAGTTTCTTATGAAACACAAGGGACCATCTTTCTCTACATTTCATTTTAGAAGATGAGCCCTGTGATGTTTCAAGAAACTGTCAAGTGAGCCCTGGACGGTTTGGCTCAGCGGTTAGAGTGTCAGCCTGCAGACCGAAGGGTAGCAAATTCAATTTTGGTCAAGGGCACATACCTGGCTTGCAGGTTCGATTCCCAGCCCCAGTCAAGGTCATTCGGGAGGCAGCCAATAGATGTGTCTCTCTCACATTGATGTTTCTCTCTCTCTCCCCCCTCCTCCCTTCCTCCCCCTGCCCCCCATGTAAAAATCAATGGAAAAAGATCCTTCGGTAAAGATAAAAAGAAAAAGAAAATGTCAAGCGAAAATGGCAGGCTCACATTCTGACTTTCCAGGAACTCTGTGTGGCTAAGATGTTAAGATGGTACCGCTTCTAAACGACATGACATTTTCTCGTGGAGAGAGAAGGGCTGGCACTTGGAAACCTTGACACGTGTCTGGGCTTTTCAGAGACACAACGAGCACAGAAGAAATACTGTCACTGCAATTATATTTCCAGGATAAAAAGAAATTCGTGGAAGGAACTGGAATTTTCTCTTTTATCTAAATTCCTCCCATTTGGTTGAGCCATAGCACTTACAACTATTTTTGCACACTCTGTGTGTAGTTATCACAATTCCCTTATGAGCAGTGAGTCCCCTGAAGATAAATACCATTGTTTTAAAAACACTTTTGATGCATTGGTTTCTTCATCTGAAAATGGCATTATAAAAGTAGCTACTTTATTAGGTTGTGTGAAGGTTATTTTAAAATGCACCTAAAATATTTATTAGCATAGAGCAAGCATTCAATAAATGTAAACTCTAATTAGAAGTGCTAAGCATTTGTTAAATAACGACTGATAAAAGGTGGACTAGATGAATGAATAGATGAATAGCACTGTAGCATCTGATTATTGTGTAGAGCTTACAGCCCCACCCGACTCTTAGGCATCCACTGAGAGCACCATTAAGTCCCCAGGGTGAGCTCCTAGGTATGATAGGACTGCAGTTCCTCTCCTAGTATACTCATTCCACTCCAGATAGACCAGCTGTCCTGTTTGCTCCTTGAAAATGCTACAGCTCCTGCCTCGAACCCTTTGCACTTATTATTGTCCCTGCCTTATTCCAGGTATTACACAGGTTGGTCTCTCACCTCCTAAATATATTTACTCAAATGCCCTTCTCAGATACACCTTCCTGAACTATCCCACTTAAAATTGTACCTCCTGCCCTGACTGGTTTGGCTCAGCAGTTACAAGCATTGGCCCTTGGACCAAAAGGTGGTTGGTTCGATTCCAGGTCAAGGGCACATACCTAGGTTGCAGGTTCAATCTCAAGCCCCAGTCAGGGTCATGAGGGAGGCAACCAATCAATGTGTCTCTCTCATATCAATGTTTCTCTCTCTCTCTCTCTCTCTCTCTCTCTCTCTCTCTCTCTCTCTCTCTCTTTCTCCCTCCCTTTCTGCCTTCCACTCTCTGAAAAGCAATGGACAAAATATTCTTGGGTGAAGATTAACAAAACAAAAAAAAAAACAAAAATAAAAATAAATAAAATTGCACCCTCTATTCTCTCCCCTCCCCTGGACACATACTTCCTGCTCCCTTACCCTGCATTTGTCTCTCCACAGAGCACACACATATCATCACCTGACATGACAAGGTAACAGTTTTTATTTATTCTTACTTGGAATGTAAGCCCCATTATGTCCAGGATTTTTGTCTGTTTTGTTCACTACATTACAACAAAAGCTCTTAGAACAATGCCTGGTATATACTAGGTGCTCAATGACATTTACTGAATGGATAACTGAACCACGCAAACCTACAATTTTAACATAAAGAACAAAGGTAGCATGGCTCTGCTCATTGATTACAAAAATATTGATTAATTACTATGTTCCAGGAATTGTGAAAGACACCTGAGTGAGTTCTGAAGACAATGTCTTTTAAATGATGAAAGGGTTCAATGGAAAGTAACCTCACAGGGCGACCAGAGCATAAATTCTTAACTGGGCAGTTCATGATGGGGAGTCATGCCTCAGGCTTCTTTCCTAAAAGGCTTAGCTTTCTTTAAGGAGGCCCTGTCCGTTGTTTCTGTGCATCTAGATTAACACACCTTTGAAATGCCTCCTTTCAGACCCCTACCTCTAACACATGACCAGCCATTCAGAGCCCTCCTAAAACGGGCCCCTTAAGAGAGCTCATGATGATAGCTGTCCTGTATCCAATCCCCACCTTGCTTTCTCCCACTTTCACGGCATCTTCCTTCCTCTCCCTCCTTAATCTTAAGCGCATAAAAGAAACTGCAAGGTGTTACTCTCTGGAGCATTTGAAACCTTGCTCCCTGTCATATGTCATCAGTTTGGCTCAAATAAACTCATAAAAATTCTCTATAGATTTGGACGATTGTTACATTGCCACTCCGCGCAGGGGTATGGAGCTGACAAGCTGGCATGATGGGCTTCAGCAGCACTCTTTCCTTCTTGCCCAGAACTCAGCTCTGGCTCTGCGCCCCTCTCACCCATAAAATCCTAGAATCCTCACAGCCAAACACCCTGCAGGCAGAACTGCAGCCTAGCAGAGAAACACGGACTTCAAGCTGTGCTCTTATCTTCTGCTCACATCTTCACAAATTCAGGCAGCTGATAAACATTTAATGAAGGCTTACTAAGGTCCTGGCTCTTTGCTAGGTACTGTGGGAATTCAGAAGACTTGAGGAACAGTCCCTGATTTTCATAGACGAGGGAACAATATTAAAATTATGAACAGGTAATTAAAAATAATTCTCAGGAAGTATAAAATATTTGATTCCAACCAGTAAGTACTTTGGGGTTGACAAGGAAGGGAAAAGAAATCTCATCTCGGACCATTTATGGGCAGGAGTCAGTGATGATGTTGGAGGTGTGGTATACGCTATTCTTGAGAAGCTAGCTTCTATGAAAATTAGAAAAAAGAAGATGAATGTTTACCCACTACCACCAAGAGATAAGGCATCATGCTTAGGCACCATCTAAGTTTCCATACACTTCTTGCTACAACTCAGCAAACTTGGTCCTATTGTGTCCATTTTTATAAAAACTTGAGGCTCAGGAGGTTACACTACTTGCCAAAGGTGCTACAAAGTTGCTTGACACCAGTTCTGAAGACCACAAAGGGCTGTGTACAGTCATGGACTAAACTGTGTGGCTGAGACTGAAGGGTGGCAACGTACAAAGCTAACAATTAGCAGGCTCCCCCAGGCGTGTGTGGCAGCACACAAGGGCTGTTGCCAGCAAGTGGCCTCCCCCCCAACCACACCTCCCATACTATGGGGATTCAGACATCTGTTCTCCACCAGACACAGTGCTTCTATCTAAACTGACCTTGATTGTAGGCTCATGGCACTTGGAACCTTTAGAGATGCAAGGAAAAATCAACGTGGGTGTGAGACATGCCCTTCAAAACCTATACATTAACTCAATCACTCATTCTTCATGGTTTAATCTCCTGACAGTCCAACAAGAAACACTGTGTGGTGGGGAGTCACATACTCGAGCTCTGGGCACAGTGTTGTATGGTCTTTGAACATCCAGAAAAGGACAGTGTGGTGTAGCCACAGTTCTGTGGACTTCAAATCCCAGGGTCAGGAGATCTGAGTTTGAATCCCAGCTTGAGATTCACACCCTGGAAGTCCTGTGACAAGATCCCCTTATTCTATTCACAGTTGTACAATGAGGAAGTGAAGGCAGACAGGGTAGGCTGTCCCTTCCACTTCTAAGAACTGAGCTACAAACTATATACATTCGTAGGAGGCTTCTGCAAACCACAAGGACCTTGGAATTTGTCAGAGTTCTTGACCCCATGAGACCTTTTTCAAGTAAACTGTTTCTTCTGAAAGAGTTGCCATCTCTGAGAAATTAGCTATTTAAAAAGCCACTGAAAAACAAAAGCAATTAAATCCAGGAATGCAGTAAACTGTGATAAAGGTGTGTTCATTGACTCCTGCTGGTGTTTATATTGCGATTTCTCTTCTGCCTGTCAAACTCATTTCATACTCCTCTAATTACTGAGGGCAACCATCTCATCCAACAATAACTTTAGAGTTTACTCTGTTTAGATTAGCAGGTGATTTCAGCAACTTCTGTTCAGCATCTTTATTATTTCAAATCACATTATAAACCAGCAGGATGCAAAATTATATGGGTTCACAATAGTGTTTCAATTACTGTCTTTTCCACAGACATACACCCCTGCCTCACTTGATCACCTCTTCAGTCAGTCTCCGAATGTTTTCTTTCCCTTCTTTTAATTTTCCTCTAAATGCTGCTTTTGTTACCCTGCCTTGCCTGCGATCTCTTCCATCCCTTCTCTTACCTCTTAGCTTCTTCTTCCTCCAAACAGAAAAGCGTTTGATGGTTTGATGTATAGCACACATCCTCAGTGTTCAGTGTAGCCTTTTGGGTTGTCTGCTTCTGTTTCAGTTTTGTTTTTGCTGTTGGTCCTCAGCCTGCACCCTATTTCAGCTTCCCCTCACACGACCAAATAATTAACTTCCAGAATTCATTCCGCGTCTGTAGCCTTATTAAGGCATAATAATAGATGGACAAGGAGACCCTTGGAAGCAAAAAAATGCAAACTCATTCCTATCACATGGCTTGCGGTCTGTGCTGCCATCCATCCCCAAACAAATAACTGCAATTTCCTCTTGAAACTGTTCTTTCATTCCTCAGTCTCACAATTACTATTTCTCCCAAGTGATGACCTCTTTGCCCTTATTAACTTTAACATTTATTCTTGAGTTAGTCAGTTCAGTCCTGTTTGGGGCCTCAGGGAGGGGCCCAGAGACAGTGCTGTGTTCAGCTGTGCCCAGTGTACAGAGAAGGGGTTGCAGAGGCAGACTGCCACTGTCACAGTCTAAGGTGGCATGTCCCCTCATCGGGACGACTTCTGCAGCTGCCTCCAGCCTCACTTTCCTTTGGTCCCTCCTCCACAGAGCAGTCTGAGTGACCTTTCCAAAAGAAAATCTTATATCTCCAGTTCCCTGTTCAAAGCCCTTCAATAATTCTCTTTTTATATATGATGAAGTCCTAGCCTGATACTCACTGAAGAATGAAAATAGAAAGACTTTCTAACAAGGTTTTTCTGTAGGACAGGGCGAGACTGGATGGAACAATATGGACAAAACTCAATTTGTAGACTATCGACAATATTCCACCTCCTTTAGAGAACACAGCCCCTTACTCCCTCCATAATCCTGCAGGGTACTGACAACCTCACCGACAGAGAAGACAGCAATGATTACATAAATGATGAGTGATACATGAACTGACCAAAGTTACACAGCTAGTAAGTGATGGGAGTCGAGATTGAAAGCCAAATGTTCCCTATGTTGAAGTCTCCGCTGCTCCTACGACACCATGTTCGTGGGAACACGATAGAGTTAGTAGGAAAAAAGATGAACTAGATAGGAAAGTGCTTAAAATTATAAATAGAAAAGAATGGGAATTCACCTCAACTGAAAGTCCGCTAAGAAACCAGCTAAGAAAAACTACAAATTGTATGTATGTCAGACTCATTTCACATGTGATTGCATGGAGGGATTTAAAAGCCAGAGAGAGTGTCCAGGCTTCACTCAATAGGAAACAGAGAAACGATGTTAGGTTTTGAACTTAGGAGGGCAGCAATAACTGATCACAGTGGAATTTTTGGAAGAGTAGTCTGGATACAATAGATGTAAACCCCATCTCAGGGGTTAAGAAGCGAGCATTCCAGGACACAAGGCCGAGGGTAAAACTGTCAGGGATCAAACCTGCAACCCAGGTACGTGCCCTTGAACAGGAATCAAATCCAGGACCCTTGGGTCCTCGGGCCGACTCTCTAACCACTGAGCCAAACAAGTCAGGACTTACTATTATTCTTTACAATGCCGTATATACGCTCTTGTATGCCTTAAATACTTCAGAATTGAAAATGAAGATTAAAAAAAGACTGATAGACAACTTTTGACATGAAGGTGGAGGAAGTTTGCAGAATTGAACACCCAGTTGCCATCCTAGGACAGAAAGCTTAAGACGAAGTGGGTTTGCAAGGACCGGGGAGGTAGGGGCAGGAGCGATGGATGTCAGAAGGTGTCATCAGGTAAGACAGATGGGGAGGGGACTCTTATTGGAGCCACCAAGATTTATAGCTACATGATCTGTGCAGCATACTGTAACTTTAGTTCTTAAAAGAACCCAGTCCTGCCCTGGCCGGTTTGGCTCAGTGGTTAGAGCTTTGGCTCGCGGACCAGAGAGTCCCGGTTCGGTTCCCACTAAGGGCACGTACCTCGGTTGCAGTTTGTCCCCAGCCCTGGTCGGGGTCGTGTGGGTGGCGACCAGTCGGTGTGTCTCTCTCACGTCGATGTTTCTCTCTCTCCTTTCCCCTCTCTCCCTCCGCTCTATCTGAAGATAAATGCAAAAATATCCTCAGGTGAAGGGAAAAAAAAAAAAAAAAAGAATGCACTCCTTTCTGATATCATTCATGACTAAGGATGGAGGAAGCTCCTGGAGGCTGAGGGACAAGCTAGGAGGCTAATATAGTGTTTCAGTTTTGAGGTGTTGAAGACCAGCACTAGAATAGTTCACGAGACAATGGAGAAAAAAATGAACTTAAGTTTCTTTCTTTAAAGGGAGAAATAGCAGTAAGAATGATGGAAGGAAAGAGCACTTGAAAAAATCACATCAAAGATTTTTCTCTGATTTCACTCTCCAGTTAACGCCTGCGCTTATCTTCCTGTTATTGATCTTCTCATATTTATTCCGCCAGTGAAGCCGAAGGAGTTCTCCTCTGATGGAATCAGTGAGGAGGAATGACAATGTGAAGGTGCCCAAACTGAGACACAATAAAATCACCTCCGTACCATTAGCTTGGTTGAGAATGTAAATGCAATTCTAGCTCGGTACATTATCTCAGAAACACAATTTTAGCTCCACTGGCTACTGTAAAATGCAAAATAATCATTTATCAAACTGCTGATGTGCTGAAAGATTCGAGCAGTGGAAGAAACAAACTTGGCAAATGGTGGGACAGTCCCTGTATACAAATGCTGCCAACATACAGCATGCTATCAGGTCCCAGGAACACCACCGTGCATTAGACAAGCCAAATCAATGGTGAGTCTGTCTTCTACTGAGTCCTCCTTGGACTGCCTCCTACCACCATCAATGGTGTCCGCTTCAGGGAATACAAACATATTTTTTATATAAGCCTGAGTAAAATAAAATTAGACAAGGTAAATAAGTAAATCAAGTATATTATTATGGTAGGTGTATGATGATTCCCAAATAATCATTGCCCTCCCTGTATGACAAATATACTTCCCTGCTTCACACATATTGAGCTTGGCCATGTGATTTGATTTTGGTCAATAGCTTTGAGCAGAGGTAATATATGCCACTTCTGACTAGAAGCTTTACGACTCATCAGAGAGTCTTATCTTTGCTATATTTCTCACTGCCTTAAGACATTCGGATCATGATATAGGGGCTGTTCCTTCGCCTGGGTCCCAGAATAATGACCTATAATGGACATGTAATATAAACGAGAAATATATTTTGTTGACATGAACCATTACAGTTTGGGAAAACCCTGTCTTTTCTAATGGAAACAATTGTAGTCACTTTTACATTGTTTTTAGATATGAAGGGGCAGCATGGTGTAGTAGAAAGACAATGCGTTTAGCAGTTAAACAGGCTGACGTTTAAATCCTGTTGTAGCTACTTAAGTCCAGTTGACCTAGGTCATTATTTAACCTCTCTAAACCCTAATTTCCTCTCCAGTCCCAAAGTTAATAATGACCCTTCCTTCCAGAAGGGTTGTTGAGGATGAAGGGGTATCACAGGTAATGCACATAGTACAAAGGCCCTCAGTAAGTGTTAGTTATATCAAAAAGTGTATAGGACAAAGTATATCCTTGTTACTTATGGCAAAAGTGATCACATTTTCTATACTAAAATTAGAGACATATGTTTACATATAAATAGAATAGAATATCCTAACTCAGGTCTATGTTAAGAATAAAAATATATTTTTAATAAGTCCACAGAAAGGATTTGCGGATAAGTCATAAATACTGCATTAAAAAACTTACAATGAAGTTGGGCAACTGCTAATCACACAGGAATTATCAGTGAAAAACATATGATATATAATGTGCACATATAGAAGAATTCATTACTACCATGTATTGAGTACTTTTGTATGTCAAGTATTATACTTGTGTATATTTAATAAATATATACATATATGTGTGTATATATATTAGTCCTTATCATCTCCATTTTACAGATGAGGGCACCAGGGGTCAGAGAGGGAAAGTCCAAGGTCATGGCAAGGACACAGCAGAGGCTGCATTCAAATACAGGTCTGTCTCTACAGAATCCTTAACTACTGCCTCTTTTCATTAACAGCACCTTTCCTTCCGAGCTCTGGTACAAGGTGGCGAGCAGGAGTGAAGCTCAACTACCCTGTGAGAGAGAGCATGTCTCCTACAGAGGCTCTCTGCCTTCCCAAGGGTGGAGCACTCCCACCAGACCTAAAGACCATTTTAGCAGCAGGTCTCATCTACTTTTTATTTGGCAGGCAGAGGAGCTCAAAGGAACATCAGAAGCTGATCTAAAGGGAAAGCTGTCTGGAAGTAGGTGAAAAATGGTGTTTGCTTAATTTATCTTCCAGCTGCTACGTGAACTCTTTCACCTTGTGAAATCAGGCAAAACAACAGCCTCCCACACAAGTCCCCAGTGAGGCCAGTACACAAAGGACTCGCCTTCATCCTCAGCCTTGTGGCTCTGAGCTGGGTCAGGAGGAAGAAGGTGGTGTGACCCAAGCGCAGGGTCCTCTGACAAAGCCTGTACAACTCTAAACAGCGGAGCTTGGTAATCAGCAAACGTATGGATTAGCTCATGCCTAGATTCTGAGAGAAAAACAACCGACAACGTTCCCTTACAGCCTTGGAAACTTTCACTTTTCACTTTATAAGGCAATTTTAGGCTGGCTTCACTTCAAAAATTACCTCTCTTAACGAAATACAAGAGCATTTACAACAAACATCCATACAGTTATGAATAAAAGTTTCAGCATTTCCCAATCTCAATATATGAAAGATTTAAGAGCCCTCCTGAGCTGTTGAAATACATACCATTAATCAAAGGAGGCAGCCTCTCTGTCTTTCTCTCCCCCCTTCACTGCTCTCACCCTCCCCAACACTGAAACACGGAGAACGTCACAGTGCATTTTAAAAAACCAAAAAGGGCAAAGGAGCAACATATCTATTAAGAAAACTGTTCTCGCCTGGCCAGTGTGGCTCAGTGGATTGAGCGACGTCCCATGGACTGAGAGGTCCTGGTTCGATTCCCAGTCAGGGCACATGCCTGATTTGCAGGCTTGATCCCCAGTAGGGGGCATGCAGGAGGCAGCCAATCTACGTTTCTCTTTCATTGATGTTTCTGTCACTCTCTCTAAAAAAATCAATAAAAACATATTTAATGAAAAAAGAAAACCATTCTTTCTTGGAGAACGCATTGCCAGATGCAGATGCAGAACTGGATGTTTCTGAATACCAAAGCAACCAGATGTCCACGTTTGCTTTCAACTTTGTAGAGATGGACAGCACCAGGAGGCATGAAGGGGGGTAGATCATCTAAAAAGGGCACGCTGGAGGTGAGACAAGTGTGGGGCGTAGCTGTATTTCCAGTCCACGTTATTTCTACGCTGTTTCTAATAGCGAGTATTTATCTACTCAGCCCCTCCTCCAAACTCTTCACTGAACAGTAAAATACAGACAAGAATATGTTACCAATATTACGTCATTTGATTTTTCTCAAGAATAAATTGAGATAATTATCATTTTCTTTATATCTTTGCAAACTGGGTAAGAGGGTATAAAACAATTTAATGTCTCATTTAGGATCACACAGCAAGTAAGGAGAAAAACATTTGTGAATTTAAACGGACTCCAAAGCCTGTGTTCTTTTCACTTTACAATGAAGTATTAAAAAAAAATGAAAAGAGAGTAAAAATGACCCTTCCTGCCCCTGCATTGGTTCGTTGACACTTTACTGTTTTACTAACTCAACTCAGCCTCATAAAGGTCTATACTCTGCATTTCTAGCTGCCTTTACCACCTCGTTTCATAATCCACCTCCTTCCAATATCCAAATGGAAGACAAACACCCATATGCAACGAAGTTTTCTCTAAGGGTTTAAGTGTTTAAAAGTTTAACTGTTTTCAGTGTAGTTTCATTGGGTATACTGCCCCTAATGGGTCAGATGTGGTGAATGCTCGCGGAGAGCTTCAAATTAAGTCCAGGAAACAGAGCATACGCTCATTCAACAGCTAATTAAGGACCTCTTAAATGCCAGGTACTTTCAAATTCCTAAGAACTGATGGTTGGGGAAAAGTGTTGTGGAGGAACAACATCTCCCAAAGCACAGGAGAAGCCATGCACCATGTGCCATGACTTTGCCATCAGGATCCTATCTGCGCATGAAGAGGAATTCTGGGTTCTTTCTTCCTGTCTTGTCTTTTCCCTTCCCTTCCCCTTCCCCTTCCCCCTCCTCCCTCCCTCCCTCCCTCCCTCCCTCCCTCCCTCCCTCCCTCCCTCCCTTCCTTCCTTCCTTCCTTCCTTCCATTTCTTTCTTCGTCTGTTTTAATATCACAGTTAGGAACTTTATTAAAAGCAAGAACTCCAGAGACATCTCAGAGAGAGAAGTGGAATTAAATGAATTTGTTTGCATCAGACACTTAAACCTCTGGTCAGCACCAGTCTCATACCAATTGCTGACCTAAGTGAGACACTTGGGTTCTGTAAGGTTGATTTTGATGCTGAATCAGTGAGTCGTTTTGGTCTTCTGGGTTAAAGTTTATTTTACAGGTAATAAAAATAAATGTTTTTGAAGTAAGACACACAAAATTCTGGTCCTTCCAGAAGTCTGGAGTGGGGGTGGGGGGCTTTCTGTTCTTCCAAAAGGTTCTACACTTAACTACAACATGACACAGGGACACCTCTGGGGACGAAACAAGGGAGGGCACAGAGGGCGGTGGCTCACGATGCTAGCAGAGTAAAGCAGAACAACACACATAATAAAACTGAACAATTTGTTATTCAACCACTGGATAATACAATAATTGTTGGACCTGAAAAGCAATATAAATAAGTAATCATACACTGTGGGATCAGTGATATACACTGTCGGATTCCACTTACGAGTCCTGTACCTGACTGTATTATTTATTTATATTATTTACAGACCTAAGATTGAAACCCAAACACTCTGCTGAGAGAAAATGTCTTAAGCTTACGAAACTGCTGAAGTTCAGCACTCCAGGAAGCATCCCCCCCCCACCCTGGATTATATCCATGGCATTTAACACAAGTGATTAAACTGCTAATAGCAATTTTGCTCAGCAACTTCCACCGCTTTTACTGTCTGTGTTCCAAAGCCTCATCTGTGCCGGGGCCCAGCATCCAAAGACGAAGCACAAGAACTGTATGGTGAATGTGAGGCATATATTTTGCTTAATTGGAATGTTGGACTGTGCTTTTTAATGAGCAAAAGTTATATTTTTCAAGATGAATTATAGAAGGATTCTATAAATTTGCTCTCATTGAACCCATACTCCCAGAGAAAGTAATTCAAAGCCTTCTCTATTTAGCGGAGCAAGAGAGAGAGAGAATTTGTGATTGATTCCTCTATGCCAGAAAGTGCCCTGCCCCCATCCCTTCTTTTCCCCAGTAAATTGAAGCTACTGAGCTTACTGAGCTCATGAATTCATGGCAGTGGACAGAGGTGGCTGAAAGTCAGTACCATTTCAATGTCTGAACTTCCCTTCAGCAGAATGTTTGTTTATGGCTCACAGGATAACAAATAAAATGAAATGGAATGGAAACCAACATTCATCGTGCCCTTTCCACATACCAGGCACTGCTCTCCGTGTTTCACACACATCCGATAGGATAGTGACTTCGGCCGCACTGGGTTTGCACATGAACAGCATCCCCTCCTTCGTATGTTATTTAGCTTCTGTGAGACTCATCTTTCATGTTTTTAGAAAGGACCTAATTATTCTCACCTTAGCAGGTTGTTATGAAATCAAACTAAAGTAATGCGAGGTTGACTCAGGTCCGGAAGCAGCAAGCGCTGTGATCTCCTGGGTTGAGGTCCATGCTAAAGGCAATAAAGATAACTGCTGTTCACACACAACAAACCTCAGGTTCTTCCAGAAGTCGAGTGGCTTTTCTGGAATCCCAAGTGCCCATGGACTTCACATTGATGACATGCACAGAGTTACGTATTTATTCGTCGAAGTGGGTGTCCAGAGAAAGGGGCAAACGTTGATTTCCACTCCTACCATGTGCGAATTTAGCATTTCACATTCTTTACAAATTAGAATACACACAGGTTGGAGGGCTCTTGTTTTTTGCAGAAAATAATGAACATACTTCTCTGGAAAGAAATTACACTAGATATTTCTAAAATCTATAATTTTAGGGAGATCTTTATAGAGAACAGTAAAAATATGTCTAATATAATTAAATAATCATTCCAAATAGCAGTTTTTACTTTGAAAGTAACATCACTAGATAATGTTTGATCACATGTGATCAAGAAAACAAATCGCCTCCCTTTGTTCTTCCAAAGGAAGCGTTTGAACTCCAAATCTATTCTGAGATAACCCCATACAGCCGAACAGCGGAAAAGGCGAGCTGCCCACCACAACCCACCCCCTACCCCATCCCTGAGAGAGACCTTCTCCCATCTATGCTCACTTCTGCCTTTTCTCCTATTTGTTCACAGACAACCTTCAAGATAAACAGCTTTTCTCTCTCCTAGTCTTGTCCCCAAAGCCATCAATCCCTTGACAGTTTCTTCGCTCTTTGGCCCACCTTTGCAAACCTCCACCACGTCATCCTCTTCAGCCCCTACCACACACACAGCCGAACCCAGCAGGCATAAGGCAGAACTGAGCACATTGTGAAAATCGATGGTGAAGTAATGGAAAGAGCTGCGCTTTAAAGAAAGACAGAGATGCAGGGAAGAGGCCACGGCACAACATGAGCATGGAGACTGGTTAGTCATGAGGTGCATGGTAAACATTGTTTAGAGGAGGGAACGAAGACCAAAATCACAGGTGAGCTGCTCTAAGATACACGCTGGAGTGCCAGAAAACCCCAAACGCCAAGGCTTATGGTATTTTCTCAGAAGAAAACAAAAGTACTAACTGTTAAAGAATGTCTCTAGCCCAGCATTTCCTATACTACATTCCATGGGGTGCTGGTATCGTGAAGGGGACTAACAGAAATCATTTTGGAAAGAGGGTTTGTCATCAAAAAAAAAAATTTGGGAAATGCTAATATTTGAAAGAGCAGGACTTGTCACTGACTTTCTTCATCCAGGTGTGGTGTGCTTCTCTAAGACAGGGACACAGCATGCCAAGTTACCTAAACATATTAGAGTTTGGATTGCTTTTCCACTTCAAAAACAAAAACAAAAATCTCTGAAGACACTCTTGTTCCATGGAACATTATTTAGGAAATGTTGTCTTACATTCACTCTGGACTCTTTATTTTGTATTTAGAGCCAGATTTCAACTCCCAGAGGCAGGGATCTTTTTGTTTTGGTAATTCCTCTATTCTCCCTATAGATGAATAACATGACAATAAATATTTATGGGGTTTAGTGTTTAGAGCTTCAACTCTGGAGGTAGACAGGCTGCATTCTAACATGTCTGAGCTGGCTTTTTGGCAGGTGTGAATTTAGGTAACTTATTTAAACTCTCTAAGGCTATAGTTAGTTCCTCATGTATAAAATGGAGATGATAACATTTCTCAGAGGTATGTATATAATTGGGTGCAATTTATATAATGCAAGTAAAGAGCTTAGCATAATCACTTGCACCAAGGAGTCATACAATAAATGCTGTCTTTACTACTGTTGTTAGCATTGATGTGCAATGATTTGTCCTGGGATGTACACATCTCCAGACCAATGCCTGTCTGGCAAGCAACCATCTATTTCAAAGGCTATTATATTGAATATATATGTATATGCAGAAGTATGACTTTTTATTTGAAAGTTAAGTATGGTTTCTTTGAATCCCTAATCATTTTTCCAGCTTTATTGGGATATAATTGACATATAACATTGTGTAAGATTGAGGTATAGCATGCTGATTTGATGCATGTATATATTGCAAAAGGACTACCCCATAGCATTAGCTTACATTGTCCTCGTGTTAAATAACTAACATTTTGTGTGTGTATGTGGTGAGAATACTTAAGATGTATTCTCCTAACAACTTTCCAGTGTATAATGCAGTATTCATTATAATCACCATATATACATCATATCCCCAGAACTGATTCATCTTATAACTGAAAGTCTGTACCCTTTGACCAACATCTTCCCGTTTCCCTTACCCCCTGGTAACCACCACTGAACTCTCTGTTGCTATGAGATTGGCTTTTTAAGATTCCACATTTAAGTGACAGCATACAGTATTTGTCTTCCTCTGTCTGATTTATTCCACTGAATATATTTTAATGCTATCTAATCAATGAATACAGATATGATAATAACATGACTATAGGTCATAGTACAGACTGATCTATATTGATGTTGGCTTACCTCTTCTCCCATTTACACTGTAAAAAATTAAAATTGAATAAAAATAACTCAAACGAACTTAAACTTCTGTAGGTCCACAAATTATCTTGGCTGCTAATGTAGAATAAAGAACTAGAGTTTTTCGGCACAGCCTGAGACGAAAGAAGACAGGAGAGCAAGAACTCTAAACTCAGACATCCGGCTCCTGGTGTCTGCTTCGCTGACTTACGCTGAGGCAGTAGCTCACTGTCTTTAAGCTCAGTTACTCATTATGTCTGTAAAATATGGATGACTTTTACAGGACTCCTAAAAGGGAATCAGCAATTAATAATTATACAAGGGTGTCTGAAAACACAGGTCATATTAGCCATAAATTGACCAATAACGTTAATGCTGTATTTTGGTGGTTGTTAGAAACCAGTGGAGCTGGAGTGAGGGAAACCAGTATTATTTGGTGCCAATGTGCCAGTCACCATGTTTCATTAAAATTGCACCACAGTGATGTCAGACAGGGAACAGAAGACAATCCAGTCTTTGTCTAACAAACCAGAAAACTAAGGTTGAGAAAAATTAAGAATGTTGTCCAAGGACACGCAGACGGTAAAATTAGGATTTTAAATCTGATGGACTTCAAATCCCTTTCTGTTCACTGTACTACTCTAACATTCCTTATTATTATTTTTCATTCATTTCTTTAACACTTGCTCTAGGCCAGGGATTATCTTTATCTGAAGTCATTCAAAAATAAGAAGGATGCAGAACAAATGGAAACCACAATGAGATATCACCTCACAGCTGTTAGAATGGCTGTCATCAAAAAGATAAGAAATAACAGTGGTTGAAGAGGACTTGAAGAAAAGGGAACCCTGATGCACTGTTGATGGGATTGTAAATTTGTGCAGCTACTATGAAGAACAGTATGGAAATTACTAAAAAGATTAAAAATAGATTTACCATGTGATCCAGCAATTCCATTTCTGGGTATCTATCTGAAGAAAACCGAAATACTAAATTGAAATGATGTGCACATCCTATGCTCACTGCAGCAATATTTACAATAACCAAAATACGGAAAAGACCTAAGTGGCCAACGGTGGATGAATGGATAAAGAAGATGTGCTATGTTTGTGTGTGTATACACACACACACACACACACACACACATACCCCACATACACTATACACATACAGTGGAATATTATTTAGCCATAAAGAAGAAAATCTTGCCATCTGCAACAATATGGATGGACCTTGGGGGCACTGTATACCTTAAACTAATGTTATATCAAATGTTATATAATGTTTTATAAAACTGGAAAAAATGAATAAAACAGCCTTTGCCCTCAAGAATCTTATGGGCAAGGTATACAAAACCCCACCTCACCTGTGTGCAGTGGTTTGTGCAATGTTAGAAATCTTTCATATCTTCTGTTTCTGACATCTAGGATCATGCCACAACACTGATTTTATTTTTGTTGTTAAAAACCTTTAATATTTTGCCCTAGCCGGTTTGGCTCAGCGGTTAGAGCTCGGCCCGTGGAACAGAGGGTCTCGGGTTTGGTTCCTGCTAAGGGCATGTACTACCTCGGTTGCAGTTTGTCCCCGGCCCCGGTTGGGGTCGTGTGGGTGTCAACCACTCGATGTGTCTCTCTCATGTCGATGTTTCTCTCTCTCTCTTCCTCCCTCTCTCCCTCCCGCTCTATCTGAAGATAAGTGTAAAAATGTCCTTGGGTGAGGATAAAAAAATATATATATTTAATATTTTATTTGAAGTATGTCCTATACAGAGCTCCCAAATGAATAATTTATACCTAGTGTCCATAAAAATACACTTTCTAGCAAGTATATGCTTTTAAATGTATTTTCTATATATAAATATATATTTACATTATATTTTAATAAATAAAAAAATTAATAAAAAGCATAGAAATAATGGTCTAAAATTTGTACCTGCTAAAGTGGGCAGATCCCCAGAATTTCATCTTGTTTCCCTTTTATATAGTCTTGCAGTTCCTGAATTTAAGTGGAGAATAATTCTAGACAAGGATTCAAAGAAAGAAGATCACTAAATAGCTGACATTGATGAGAAGGTAAGACAGTGGAAAAGGGAGCAAGGTGGATGACCTTAAATTAAAATAAGATAGATGAATGAACAATGAAGATGTGAGATACATATAACGGAATACTATTCAGTCATAAAAAAGAAGGAATGCTTCCTTTTGCAACTGCATGGATGGACCTTAAGGGTATCATGCTACGTGAAATAAGACAGATAAAGAAAGACAAATACCTTATGATTTCACTTATATGTGGAATCTATAAAAAAAAAAAACACACAAACAAAACACATGAACAAATAAAACAAAAACAAACTGATAGATACAGAGACTAGACTGGTTACTAGAGGGGAAGGGGGATGAGGACACGGCTACAAGGGTGAAGGGGATGAACTGTATGGTGACGGATGATAACTGGTCTTACAGTGTAAACACTATGTAGTGTACACAAATATTGAATTATACTATTTTATACCTGAAATATGTATAATCTTGTATAGCAATTTTATCACAGTAAAAAAAAAAAATTTTTTTTAAGGAATACTTTGCAACCCCTGCCCATTCCCCTAGATGGCTCCCAGTACCAAGCAGCTCTCTATCAGTGAAAACTGCCCTAAATCTCAACCTGCTTATTTTAGCTCATTTGTAATCGGAGTCAGACAGGCAGAAAGAAGCAAAGAGTTCAATCCTTTTGTGATTTCATGAATCATTAGACAAATGTGCTGAGTGAAGAAGGAAGGTAGAACAGTGTCCCACTACTACAGAAATTGTCACCTAAATAAAGCATAGGGCACTCAGCGGTGCCCCGATATTAAATAGAAAGGAATATCAGTGAATTGATCAGTGGAGTAATCAGTGTAACCCTGACAACATTCCTCCTCCAACCACCTGTCACACTGCAGTGACATAACATTTTTTGCTGATATATATGGAACAGTGGTTTGCAAAGTATGGTTCCCAGACCAGCAGCAAAAGCAACATCACATGAAGACTTCTAAGAGAAGCAAACTCACAGGCCCCATGCCGGTTCTACTGAATCAGAAACGGAATCAGCAGCTTGTGCCTTAACAAACCCTCCAGGTGATTCTGATGCATGCTCAAGTTGGTGGCCACCGACCTGAGAACATTTACACACAGGAACCTAGAGAGAGCTCTTGAGGGCATTACCCTGAGTACTCTTCAAACTGGGAAAGAAAACAAAGTAACATTGACTAGCTCCTATTACGAAGCAGACACCTCACATTTCCTTTAATACCCGTAAGTCCATTAGGTATATATTGGAATATCCATATACCTCAAATCACTCTGAGCCTCCACTGAAATTACTCTCCATGGACAGCCTCCTTCAAAGTGCTCTCCATTGTTTATTTCCCAGGATGAGGCCCTTCTGTCAGCCTAGGAGAAGGCTCCTTCACCAATGATTCATACTGGACTTGAAAGGAGAAGCTGTCTTTATTTTGTGCCAAGCCAAAAACAGATAAAATAATGGAAATAAAAAGGAGGATACCCTGCCACATGTATCAAACAGGCAAACATCTTCAAGTGTTGGTAAGGATGTGAGGAGACATGCATCGCTGTTGGGAGTGTCAATTGTTACAACCTCCTGGGAAGGAACCTTGGCAACATGCTTTCAAGTTGAAGATGCACACATCCACCACCCTGTCATTGCACTTCTATGCATAAACTATGAAACTCTGGCACAGCTGCAGAGGGCGATGTGCATAAGAATGATCACCTTAGAATTGTTCATAGTAGCAAAAACGGGAAACTCTCAGTAGGGAGATGGATAAGCAAACTGTTTAGTTGTTCACTGCAGTACCATGTAACAGTAAAAATGAGTGAAATAAAACCAATCACATAAAGAGAAACACCACGTGATACCATTTATGTCAAGTTTTAAAATGCACAGAATAATATCATATATTGATGATAGTTATATATGTATATAGAAAAAATAAAAACATGGATAGGTAGGATACATAACTACATTACGACTAAGATTACCTTTGGGTAGGAAAGAAGGTGAAAGGGATGAGGATTCAGCTTTTGCTGTGCTGTTGTGTGTCCTGGAAGTGGGGTTACGCAGGAAATAAGAAGTATTAACGTCTGTTAGCTCTGTATCCAAAAGTACATGGATGAGTATTGTGTTGTTTTCCACATTACTCTGTATGCTTCCAATATTGTCTAGCTTTGAAAATTTGAATTAAGAAATCAACTATTAATTTGGATATAACAGTACTTTGAAAAATTTACAAAGTATTCTGACAATACCAGGTATAAATTTTTCTTTCTTTTTTTTTTTTTGGTGCCTTTTTTGTTGTACCTAGAATAGTAACTGGTAAATGGTAGGCATTCCATAAATATTTATTTTATGATAAAATACATTTTATTTTTAAAGAAATTCAAATTTGTAAAACCTTTGTCTTTTTACTCATATCACACCACAAAACATCTCCATTTTCGGCATTCCTTTTTAAGCTTATCCAATATGCATGTTATTTTATAGGATAACTAGTGTGTATGAATCGTTTTTATTTTTCAGTTAACATTACATAACAAACATACTTTCCTGTTCTAATCTTTATTATTCCTGAGAAAATCCTCATTTACTGCATCATAATTTACTTAAACACTCCCCTATAGGTTTCTAATTTTTTACTGTTATAGATAATGGTGTAATAAATATTGCTATTTAAACAGTTTTGTTCTAACAGCTTTCTTCTTATGTTAAATGATTTCCTAAAGATAAATTTCCAGAAATGATATTCCTGGGTCAATGGGGCTTGAACATCTTTATGGCAATTTTCTCCTACTGCATTCTGAAACAATTATACAAATTTACACCGCCACCAGCAGGGTATGAGTGTTCATACCACATCATCTCTTCCTGTTCCTATTCATCTCACTAGACCCCCATCTCAGTGTCATGGGGGTGGGAGGGACTATAAAGATCAGAAAGTCCAAACCCCCAATAATAATGATGACTTACACTCAACTGGGTTTCCACTATAAACATGGCACCGTCTTAAATGCTTAACATGAATTATCTCTGCTACTCATAGCAACCCTACTTGGTAGGTATTATTATCTTCACTTTATAAATGCTAAAACCAAAATGCATGGAGGTTAAGTAACTTGTCCAGGATTACCATCTAATGCATGCTGTATAAGGATACAAAGTTCAAAATCTTCCCATTATTTCACTGTATCTTCTCAATGAACAAGGTTTGAGGTGTAAAGGCAGAACCCATACTTGGACTACTGGAGCAAGGTGGCTTCAGAAAGGTAACTTCTGGACAATCCTTACTATTACAAGCAGGAAACAAATCGCTCATCTTTTGCTCTCAAACCCACTTTACTTCACATGGCCACACACAAATGCCCTTGGCCATATCAAGGCTAGAGAAGTTTCCTGCGTTTTACCTACCCACCAGCTCAACAGCCACTCTTACACAAAGGCTGTGAGTAGTAGGGGAAGGAGCTAAATAAATGGTTCTGAGATTTATAATGGAAGAGTAACACTGAGTATACCTGAAGCATTGAGATCATCAAAGGGGGAAATGTAATGAATATATGTGCAGGCATTTATCTGTGCGTGCGTGCGTGCGTGTGTGTGTGTGTGTGTGTGTGTGCATATATGTGTGTACACAGAGTCTACAAATATTGCTATCTTTTACCACCATCAAATCCATCCCATGACTTAAAATACACACATGGGAAAACTGGCCAAGATATATGTGGCAAAGTTCTGAGAGATACAAGCAGGCATATTCTTACCAATTTTGCATGACTTGATGGTATGAATGAAATTTGGAATCAGATCTCTTAAGATTCCCATTCCCCTCCTCACTCAATGTATGATCTTAGATGAGGTTCCTTGACTCAGGTTTTTCATCTATGTATCTTATAGTACCAATATCATTGGATTGATTATAATGAACATGGTCCCTGATAGGTACTAAGCACATTAAATACATTTTAGCCACTATCACCATTATCATTATTATTCTGTATAATGAGAAGATCCATATGCATATGTAATTTTGCAGGTATCTTGAGCAAGGAATCCAGCATACATGAAAATAATGCACATAATATGGCTAGCATAGCACCTAGCATAGCAGAGAATAGATACAAAATGCATTTATCAGTTTGTGTTTATACCGATAATCTCAGGTATATGGGAAAGAAGGGCCCTTCTCCACATTCCAGAATCTCTTTTCATTATTCCAAAGACTACCCATCTTCAGGTACCTAAATGTTCTCAGGGTCTTCTCTGCCTCTTCCTTACTTCCCTCAAATCTCTTCCCTGTTTTCTCCTCATCCTCTCAGCTCTCTGCTGCCCCAGACCTCCTCCTTTCTCTTCCCTCATTTTCATTTCTCTTCTCCTGTCAGCCTCTAATTAAAATCTTTACCTACCTGCTATCCTGTCTCTAGGTCTCCAGAGAGGGTAAATTAATTGGAAGCCAAGGAACACCACATAAATGAAGTAATATACATGGTAATTTTAAGTAAAGTCTCTTGAATGTTAGATGTATGGGCATTTAAAACATCATGCATTTAAAAAGATGCATAAAATAGATCAAAGTATCTGTTGTTTTGCAACGCATAACTGTTTTGGTTATATCATTTAATGTATCACTTATATGAACACTTTCCCTGTTACTTGAAGTGCAAAATGAATCAACATGTAAATCATATGCAAATTAAACAAATATGAATATTAACTTTGTTTTGAAGAACAGTTGCGGTTTTAGATAGAAAGAACTTTCACAGAAGCAAGTACAGATTTTATTATTCCAATCACAGACTTAGTTAAACAGCAATTACTATTATGATGTCTTTTTAAAATATAGCTAACAGTTAACCACTAAAATATTCCCAGTTAACCTATGATGATGTGACAGAATATTCCTAGTAGATGACTAATGGTTTAGTGAAAATAACAGAAGATTTCAGATTCAGATATCTGGATTTAAAACATGGTTATCCAATTTATTCCCTGTGTGAATCTAACATTTCTGATCTTTAAGTGTCCTTCTATGTAAAGTGAGAATAATTATATTAACTTCCTAGGGTTGTTGAGTGATTGTGGAGTGGCACATATTATGTGCCAGGTACAATTTTAGGTGCTAAATAAACCAAACACACAAAAGTCCCTGCTCTCCTGGAGCTTACTTTCTAATGTAGGACTGCAATGAAGAAACAAATACACAATGAATCTATAAAAATAATTTATATTAATGAATTACTCATTAGGATGAAGTGAGGTAGTCATTAATGACACTCAGTGGACATCTCTCAGTCTTCATTTCATACTTATCAGCAGAACTTAAATCAGTTAAACCCCTCTCTCCATGTTGAACAGTTTCCTCTCTTGGCTTCTGTGACTCCCAGTCTTTTGACTACCATAGCTCCCCACTCGAAGGCTCCTTCTGTTGTTGTTGTTAATCCTCACCAAAGGATACTTCTCCATTAATTTTTAGATAGAGTGGAAAGGAGGGAGTGGGGAAGAGAGACAGAGAAACATCTATGTGAGAGAGACATATTAATTGGTTGCCTTCTGCACGACCCTTACCGGGGCTGGGGATCGGACCTGCAATCCAGGTATGTGCCCTTGAGCGGAATAGAACCCAGGACCCTTCAGTCCACAGGCTGATGCTCTAAGCGCTGAGCCAAACCAGATTGGGGTGACATTGGCCAATAACTGTATAGGTTTCAGGGGTACAATTCTAAAACACATCTGTATATTGTATTGTGTGTTCACCACCCTAAGTCAAGTCTCCTTCCATCACCATTTATCCCCCTTTTATCCTGTCCTACCTCTCCCCACTCCCATTTCCCCCTGCTACTGACCATACTCTTGTCTGTCTATGAGGGTTTTTTTTCCTCAATCCCTTCACCTTTTTCACCCTACCCCTTGACAGCTGTCAGTCTGTTCTCTGTATATAAGCTTCTTTTTAGTCTTTTTTGATGGCTATTTTCCCTCTCCCGACCTTTAAACCCTGGAGTTTCCTAGGCTTACTCCTGGGCCCTCTTCTCTCCTTCACTTGTACTTCTTCCTAAGTGACTTCATCTAGAACCCTATGGTTTTAAGTATTATGTATACCCCTTTACTTAGATTCTTTACATATATGTCAGAGATGTCTCTCAAACTTAACAAATCAAAAACAGAACTATTGGTTGCCAATGCCCCAAGCATCTTTCTATCTCAACCTAACCCATCTCAGTAAATGGCACCGCCTTCCATTCTGTTGCATATCCCTAAAAACTAAGAATTACTTTCTGATTTCTCCCTATTATTCATCTCTCACAACGAACATATCAGTATCTCCCTCTAATCTATCTCTAGATATATCTTGAACAGTTTAATCATCTCCACCTCCGTTACCTCCTCTCTGTAGTAAGCCACAAGTATTTCCATCTACAGTACTTCAATAGTGCCCTACCCAGGTCATTCTTTCTGTAGTAATCAGAGTAATCTTTTGGTGGCTTAAATCATAGTAAACGTGATATGTGGTACCTAGTCTCCAAGGCTTGTCCTCAACCAAATCCGTTTCTTGGTATTCAAATCCTATGTAGCACCTCCCACACTGAATCTGGACTGGTCTATGACTTGCTTTAACTAATGTAACACGTCACAAGTTACCTTATGCCAATCTGGGCCTAAGTCTTAAAAGGACTTGGCAAGTTGAGCATTAGAGAGCCATTAGTCTTCATGCAGAAATTCTGGCTATGTTGTTACAAAGCCCAGGTCTAGCTATCATGTGTAGAGATTATGTGATAAAAGAGCATATACAGAGAAAAAGAGGCTCCCCAACTTCTTACAGGCTGTTATCTCAACATCCCAGTCAAACTTTCAGATGAATTCAGCTCCAGAGACCATATGAATACAACCAATTGAGAGACCCCAACACACCACAGAAGAATTTCCTGGCTGAGCCCTACTAACTCATAGAAAAATTAGAGATAATAATAAATTGTTGTTTTAAGCCACTAAGATTTAGGATGTTCTGTTACATAGCAATAAAAAAAAATCTCTGAAAGTAGGTCCTATCATAACAAAAACCTAAAATATATAGCATTGGCTTTGGAACTAGGTGGCAAGCAGAAGCTAGGAGATTGTTAGTGAAATCTGCAAGGGGCTAGAGAAAGGCTGTTTGTGTTATATTGTAGTGGAAAGTTTGACATTATCTCTTTGACATGAAAAATAAAATAAAAAACATAAATGACCTTATCTATTTGACTAAGGAGATTTCCAGGAAGAACACTGAAAGTGGTAACCATTTTTTGTTTTGTTTTTAGTATTTTTTAGTTTTATATTAATAAGTACTGATAGCAATGAACCAAAGAAGGGGCTGTTCAGTTTTCAAGCAAAGCCTCAAAGAGATATTACCAACCCAGGACTTGCTAGATTGGAAAACAAAAACAAAAACATTTCTCATTCCTAGTTTGCCAGTGAGCCAGCCTCTCAAAGTAAGAAATGGCTTCAGACCAAAAAATAAATCCAGAGCAATGCTAATAAAACATGGCCTTCGGATAAAGGCTAGATCAAAGTTATTAAATCTCAGAAAAACTTGAAGCCATGCCTAATAGACTCTCTTGGCTAGAAAAGACAGCTTCTAAGACATTTATGGATATTTTCTCATAGCATTCAGACTCTGGGCCCAAATTTAAATGGGTCCTATTTCAGAGATTTATGGTTCTATTTCATAAAGTTCATTTATAATCTGACACACAGGAAGCCAACAAAGTTTTTAAAGGAATTATATGAGCTTAGACTGAAAGAAACAGAGACAGTTCAAAGAAATGAGAACTTTGGTTTCCCAACTTATAGGTAGAAGAGGATAAGAACGCTTCTCAGCTATAAAACATAGGCCATTTTTTTGTTTTTTAATTTTTCCGTTGCAGTTGATGTACAACATTATATTAGTTTCAGGTGTACAACCCAGTGATTAAACATGTATATAACTTACAAGGTGGTCACCTCCATAAAACTTGTACCCATCTGACACCATACATAGTTATTACAATATTATTGATAAAATCCCTGTATACTTTATATCCTCATGACTATTCTGTAACTACCAATTTTTACTTCTTAATTTCTTCACCTTTTTTACTCCTTCCCCTGCAACCTTCCTATCTAGTGACAATCAAAATGTTCTTTATATTGTAAGTTTGTTTTTATTCTGCCTGTTCATTTATTTTGTTTTTTGGATTCCACATATAAGTGAAATAATATGGCATTTGTCTTTCTCTGTCTGACTTATTTCACTTAGCACAATACCCTCTAGGTCCTTGCATGTGATTTGAGATGGCAAGGTTTCATTATTTTTTTATGGCTGAGTCATTCCATTGTATATATGCACCACTTCTTCATCCATTCATCTATTGATGGATACTTAAGTTACGTCCATATTTTGACTTTGTAAATAATGCTACGAAGAACATTTAGAGCCCAGCCAGTGTGGCTCAGTGGTTGAGTGTCGATCCATGTACCAAGAGATTGCTAGCTTGATTCCCGGTTAGGGCACATGCCCAAGTTGTGGGCCAAATCCCCAATGTGGGGCATACAGTAGGAGGCCAACTGAAGTTCTCTCTCATGGATGTTTCCATCTCTCTCTCTAAACAATAAAGAAAAAATTAAATAAATAAATAAATAAATAAATAAATAAATAAATAAATAAATAAATAAATAAATAAAAAAGAATATTTAGATGCATATGTCTTTTTTATTTAGTGTTTTGGATTTCTTTAGAGCACAGCTGGTACTTAATCAACATACATTTTCTGTCCCCAGAAGAGTGAATTGGTGACATGTGCCTAGCTGGATTTCACAATTATTATAAGTCAGTGAATGCTATATGCCTCCCAATCCCCAGCTTTTTAAATAGGAGTATCTATTATGGTACTCCTATCTCAGTCTCACCACTTTATGTTGGGCATGCAGGGGAAATATACCTTGTGTCCTTGGTTCATAGGTCTTCAGATTTTGTGAAGTCTTACCTGTTCCTACATCTTATTTAAATGATGAGATCCTAGACTTGAAGCATAAGCCTGATACTTTAATGGACTCAGACTTGAGGCTTTTGGGTTGGAGAAAAGAGTATTTTGCATGTGCAAAGGATGGGCATCATTTGTGGCCAGAGGGCAGACTATTGCAGCCAGCCTCTAAAAATGGCCCCGAGTGAACCACAACTATTCATGTCCTTGTGTAGTCTCCTCTCACAGAGAGGTTAGGCTGGCCTTTAACTAATAGAATGTAATAGAAGTAACACGGTGACAGTCAATTAATATTTGACAAGGGAGCCAAGACTACTCAATGAATAAAAGACAGTCTCTTCCCAGAGATGTGGAAGTAGGGTACAGGCTGACAACCCTCAGAAGAGGGAGTGGGGGGGAGGGAGGGAAGAGATAAACCACAGAACTTATATGCATGTACGCATAACTGATGGACATGGACAACAAAGCTGGGGACGGGGTGGGGGGGATGGGGAGGAGGGTGTCAATGGGGAAATAAGGAGAAACATCTGTAACAAAAATAAATTAATAATAAAAAAAAGACAGTCTCTTCAATAAATGTTGCTGGGAAAAATTGAACATTCACACATAAAAGAATGAAACTTGATCCCTATCGTACATCACAAAAATGAACTTGAAATGGATTACAGATTTAAATATAAGCTCTGAAACCATGAAACTTCTAGAAGAAAACAGAGGAACAAAGCTCTTTGACATGGGTTTTGGTAATGATATTTTGGATATCATACCTAAAGCACAAGCAATTTACAATCCCACCAACAGTGCACAGGGGGGAACCTTTTCTCCATACCAGCATTTGTAATCTCCAGGCTTCTTGGTGATAGCCATTCAAACAGGCAGGAGGTGATTGTTCAGTGAGGGTTTGATTTGTGTTTTCTAATAATTAACAATGTTGAGCATCTTCTCATGTACCTGTTGGCATTTCCTATATCTTCTTTGGAAAAATGTCTATTCAAGCTCTTTGCCCCTTTTAAAGTAGATTAATTGTTTTTTGCCTTTAAGATGTATGAGCTCTTTATAGATTTTTGGTTATTAACCTCTTATTGCATATGCAGTTTGCAAATATTTTTCCCACCCATAAGTTGTCTTTTCACTTTGACGACGGTTTCTTATTCCATACAGAAACTTTTCAATTTGTTGTAGTCACTTGTTTATTTTTTATTGTGTTACTTGCTTACCAGAGATAGGGGTCAGGGGAGGGGGAATTAAAGAAAGGTAATCAAAAGGCACAAATGTCCAGAATAAGATAAATAAATACTAGGGATGTAATGTACAACATGGTGACTATAGTTAACACTGCTGCATGATAAGTGAAAAAGCTGATAAGAGAGTAGACTTTTAGAGTTCTCATCACAAGGAAAATTTTTTCTTTTTATTGTATCTATATGAGATGATGGAAGATAACCAAACTTATTGTGGTAATCATTTGACATTTTGTATAAATGAAACCACCATGATATACACTTTAAACTTACACCATGATGTATATCAATTATTTTTCTTTTTTTGTTAATCCTCACCTGAGGATATTTTTCCATTGATTTTTAGATAGAGTGGAAAGGAAGGAGGGAGATAGAGAGAGAGAAACACTGATGTGAGAGAGACACATCAATTGACTGCCTCCTGCACTATCTGACCAGGGCCAGGAATCAAACCTGCAACCCAGGTACATGCCCTTGACCAGGAATGAAATCTGAGACCTTTCAGTCCATGGGCTGATGCTCTAACAGCTGAGCCAAACCAACTGATAATATATCAATTATTTTTCAATAAAACTGCAAAAACCTTTTTTAAAAAAGCATCCAATTTTGTGCTGTTAGGAGCCCTAAGTTGCCACACAAGCTGTCTGGTTACCTAGATGGAGAGCACATCTAGAGAGGTCACAGGGTAAAAGAAGCAGAAAGGTAGGTGAGGTTCTGACAGGAACCTCATGGAGATAAAAGGAGGCCCAGTAGTCCAGGATCTGGACTGACCCACCAAATAAGTCTAGTCCCAGATCTATCTGCAACAGCATGAGAGTCCAAATGAGACCATTCAAAGAACTTCCCAGCTGACACCAGTCAACCCACACAACAGTGAGAGATAAAATGACTATTATTTTAAGCAACTAAGTCTTAGAGCAGTTTGCTATTTAACAATAAATCATAAAACAGCATGTCACTCATTCATCAAAGATCAACAGCTTCTCATTACACATAAAGTAAAATCAGAATCTGAGATGCTTCTCATTACATTGAAGTCCCTACTACTGGCCCCTTGCTACCTAGAGAATCTCCTCTTTTGCCACATTCCTCTTCACACTGTGATCCATCCACACTGATCTCCAGACCCTGACAAGTTGTTTTTGTTTGGTTTTGTGTTTGTTTTTTGTCCCAGTCTTTGCATTTGTGTTTGGCCCAGACTTGAATAAGTTTTCCCAGCTCTTAACATGGCTGGTTCCTTCTTATTCTCCAGGTCTTTGTTCAAATGTCACTCCCTCAGACATACCTTTCCTGACTGCTTTCTTCAGTTATGATATATCATACTTTCCACATATAACATTATGAAATTGTTACAATTATATGCTTATTTACGTTGGTATTGTCTCTTCATCTTAATCTTCAAATGAGCTACAACTGTATCTTTTCACTGCTGTATGCCCTGTGGCACGCATGTGGCAGTATGGTCTTAAATGAATAAATTAACAAAAATAAAGAAATGGAAGCTATTTATAAAATGTTTTCCATGGGATCTAACTACCTCAAAAGAGACTTTTCTTTTGTAAAATGATCACATTTCTAATTATTTGCTCAAGTTCTGCCTTACTTTCTGATTACAAACCCTTTGGTGGTAAAAGTCATGTTTTTGTGATTGACTAATATACTCCAAGCATACGGCATAGTGTTTGCCATATGGCAGGTATCCAGTAAGCACTAGTTTATTTATTTAACAAATCCTTATGCTAGGTATTAGTTCAAGTGCTTCACAAATATTAGTTCATTTAATCTTCATAGCAACTCTAAAGAAACGGTTATTATCTTTAACACCATTTTAAAGATGAGAAAACTAAAGCACTAAGATGTTAAATAACACCCGCCTTACAAAACTTCTGTGCCAATATTTGAACCCCAGATTCAAACACAAAATGTCTTGCTCCTAAGCCCATGCTCTTAACCTTGTCCTAACCTTGTTTTTGAATGAATAAATGTTTTCCTTTCTCTCTACTTAATTTTTTCTCTTTGATAGAAGGTAGGATTTTTAAAATACAGTCTTTAAAGTAAGATATGGTTTCAAACCCCAGCTGGACCACTAGTATGGCCAACTGCATAGATTTGTCCAGGACTATTGTCCCGTTTTAACATTAAAAGTTTCTGCCCTGGCCAGTGTGCTCAGCAGTTAAGCATTGGCCTGTGCACCAAAGGGTTGTGGGTTCGATTCCCACTGAAGGGCATGTACCTGGGCTGCAGGTTCATCCCCAGTCCCAGTCAGGGTGAATGCAGGAGGCAACCAGTCAATGTGTGTGTGTGTGTCTCTCTCTCCCTTTCCCTCCCTCCCTTCCACTCTCTCTAAAGAGCAATGGAAAAAAGTATCCTCAGGTGAACATTTTTTTAAAAAAAGTCTCACGTCTCAGGAAACCCCGCAGTCCTGGGCAGCACAGATTGGTCGGTCACCGTATTTTCTAATGTTAGTAGTACTATGTACTAGTCTTGCTTGATGTTAGGTGTGGCTCTGTTATTGAGTTCTGACATGAAAGGTGAAAGAAAGGTGAAAGAAAGATGCTATGTAACATCTTGCTGTTTTCCCACCTGCCGGCTGAGCAGTGAGAATTCTAAAATCTTAGAAAAGAAATAGCCTGGATCACTAAAAGGCAGGTTGGAGCAGATCTCCCCACCCATTTCACTGCAGTAGGCCCTAATGGACTATGATGTGAGTAAGAAATAAACTTGTATTGAATACCCAAAACTAACATTATACTTAATAGTAAAAGAATGGATGCATTCCCGCTTAGAGCAGGAATAAGGAAAGGATGTTTGCTCTCACCATTTTAGTTCAACAACATACTGAAGAATCTAGCCAGGGCAATTAGTCAACAAAATAAAATAAAAGGCATCACACTGGACAAGAAGAAGTAAAGTAATCTCTATTTGCAGATGACATATTTTATATGAAAAATCTTAAGGGATCCACAAAATATAATTCAATTATAAAATAAGTTCAGCAAGGTTGCAAGATCAATATACAAAAATCAATTATATTTCATACACTAACAGTAAACCATTAAAAATAAAATTCAGAAAACAATTTCATTGGGTTGTTTGTCTTCCTTTTGTTGAGCTGTGTGAATACTTGATATATTTTGGATATTAACCCCTTATCTAATGTATCTTTGGCAAATATGTTCTCCAAATACTGGGTTCCCTTTTCATTTTGGTGCTGGTTTCTTTTGCCATGTAGAAGCTTTTTAGTTTGATATAGTCTCATTTATTAATTTTTCCCTTGGTTTCTCTTGCCCTAGGCAATGTTTTGTTGAAAATTTTTCTGTGTGATGACTGAGAGTTTGCTGCCTACCTTTTCTTCTAGGATTTTTATGGTTTCATGAGTTACATTTAAGTCTTTTAACCATTTTGAGTTTATTCTTGTGTATGGTGTAAGTTGGTGGTCTAATTTCATTTTTTTGCATGTATCTGCCCAATTCTCCCAACACCATTCATTGAAGAGACTGTCTTTTCTCCATTGTATGATCTTGCCTCCTTTGCCAAATATAATTGTGCATATTGTCTTGGATCAATTTCTAGGTTCTCTGTTCTATTCCATTGATCTGTATGTCTGTTCTTGTGCCAGTACCAGGCTGTTTTGATTACAATGGCTTTGTAATATAACCTGATATCTGGTATTGTGATCCCTCCTACTTTGTTCTTTTTCAAGATTGCTGTGGCTATTTGGGGTCTTTTTGGGTTCCATATAAATTTTGAAATGTTTGTTCGAGATCTGTGAAATATGTCATTGGTACTTTAATAGGGATTGCACTGAATGTATAGATTGCTTTGGGTAGTATGGACATTTTAATGATATTGATTTTTCCTATCCATGAACATGGTATATGCTTCTACTTTTTAATGTCTTCCTCTATTTCTTTTTTCAATGTTCTGTAGTTTTCTGAGAACAGGTCTTTTACCTCCTCGGTTAAGTTTATTCCCAGGTATCTTAATTTTTTGTTGCAATGGTGAATGAGACCATATTAAAAAATGGGCAGAGGACCTGAATAGACACTTCTACGGGACATACAAATGATCAAGAGACATATGAAAAAAATGCTCAATGTCACTAATCATCAGAGAGATGCAAATTAAAATGACTATGAGGTATCACCTCACACCTGCCAGAATGGCTGCCATCAACAAATCGTCAAACAACAAGTGCTGTCAAGGATGTGGAGAAAAGGGGACTCTAGTACCCTGCTGGTGGGAATGCAGACTGATGCAGCCACTATGGAGAACAATATGGTGTTTCCTCAAAAAATTAAAACTGCCATTTGACCCAGTGATTCCACTTCTTGGGATATATCTTAAGAAACTTGAAACACCAATCAGGAAGAATGTATGCACCCCTATGTTCATAGCAGCACTATTTACAATAGCTAAGATCTGGAAACAGCCCAAGTGCCCATCAGTAGATGAGTGGATAAACAAGTTGTGGTGCATTTACACAATGGAATACTATGCAGAGGTAAGAGAGAAAGATCTCCTACCCTTTGAGATGACATAGAGGGACCTGGAGAATATTATGCTGAGTGAAATAAGCCGGTCAGAGAAAGACAAGTACCACATGATCTCACTTATTTATGGAATATCATGAACAAAATAAGCTGTTGACCAAAATAGATCCAGAGACATGGAAGTAGGGAACAGACTGACAAACTTCACAGTGAAGGGGGATGGGGGTAGGGGTAGGAAGAGATAAATCAAAGAACTTATTTGCATATATGCATAACCAATGGACAAAGATAATAATATGGGGAAGGCAGGAGTGAGGGGGAGGAGGGTCAATGGGTGAAAAAAAGGGGGAAACATCTGTCAACAATAAAGATTAAAAAAAAATAAAAGCATCACCTTATATATGTTTTCAATTCTATTTGCATATACATAAAGCCAATTATTTCAGATTAGAGTATAGACATTATAATTTATAATTGTTTTGTAGCCTTCATAACAAATGTAAACATACTTTCTGAATAATTAAACACATAAAAGTGAGCATTAAAAAGGAAACAATTTTATCAGTAGCATCAAAAATAATAAAATACTTATTGATATATTTAACCAAAGAAGTCCAAGATTGTACACTTAAACTGCAAAACAACATTGACAGAAATTAAAGAAAGCCCAAACAAATGGAAAGATATTTATGTTAATAAATTGGAACTCTTAATACTGTTGAGATGATAATACTACCTAAATTGATATATAAATTCAATGCAATCCCTTTTAAAATTCCAGTTGTTCTCTATTCTGTTCCACTAATCTATGTGTTTGTTTTTATGACAAAGGAGGCAAGAACATACAATGAGGTGAAGACAGTCTCTTGAATAAATGGTGTTGGCAAAACTGGACAGACACATGCAAAAAAAAAAAAAAATGAAACTAGATCACTTTCTTACACTATACACAAAAATAAACTCCAAATGGATTAAATAGTTTAAAATAAGACCTGAAACCATAAAACTCCTAGACGAAAACATACACAATAAACTCTTTGACATCACTCTTTGAAGTATTTTTTTGAATATTTCTCCTCAGGCAAAGGAAACAAAAGAAAAAATAACAAATGTTACTACATCAAACTAAAAAGTTTTTGCACAGTGAAGGAAATCATCAACAAAACGAAAAAACAACCTACCCGGGAGAATATATTCGCCAATGACATATCTGATAAGGAGTTAATATCAAACATATAAGAAACCCATACAATTTAGCACTCCCTTCAAAAAAGAATCTGATTAAAAATGGGCAGAGAACCTGAATAGACATTTCTCCAAAGAGGACATACATATGGCCAATAGACATATGAAAAGATGCTCATCATCATTAATCATCAGGAAAAAGCAAATTAAAACCACAATGAGATATCACCTTACATTTGTCAGAATGGCTATTACACAAACAAACAAAAAAATTATAAGTGGAGAAAAGGAAACTCTCATGCACTGTTGGTAAGACTATAAACTGTTGCAGCCTTTATGAAAAATAGTATGAAGACTCCTCAAAAAATTAAAAATAAAACTACCATGTGACCCAGCAATTCCACTTCTAGGTATTTATCTGAAGAAATCTAAAACACTAATTTGAAAAGCTATATGCACCCCTATGTTCATTGCAGCACTATTTACAATAGTCAAGATCTGGAAGCAACTCGAGTGCCCAATGAATAGATGATTAGATAAAGATGATGTGGTACATATATACAATGGGATATTATTCTAACATTTAAAAAAAATAAAATTTTACTGTTTGTAATAACATGACTGGACCTATAGGGTATCACGCTAAGTGAAATAAGTCAGAAAGAGAGACAAATACCATGTGATTTCACTTATATGTAGAATCTAAAACACAAAATAAGCAAACAAAACAGAAACAAACTCATAGATACAGAGAACCAATTGAGGATGGCCAGATGGATAAGGGCTTGGGGGGATGGGTGAAAAAGGTGAAAGGGAGGTAAGAAGTATAAATTGCCAGTTATAAAAATAGTACAGGGATGTAAAATACAGCATTGGAAAAATAATTAGTAAAATTGTAATAACTATGTATGGTGTCAGATGGGTACTAGACTTATCAGTGTGACCATTTTCTAAGGTATATACATATCTAATCACTATGCTGTACACCTGAAACTAATAAAATATGTCAAGTATAATTGAAAAACTAATTCAAAAAATACTAAAAATGTAAAATTCTTGTTGCTTTCTTTTTCTTTTTCTCAAAATGGACAAGCTGATCCTAAAATTCATATGGATATACAAGGGACCCAGAAAGGTCAAACAATCTTGACAAAGCAGACCACCATTGTAAGTCTCACATTTTATTTCATTTCAACACTTATTACAAAGCTACATTAATCAAGACAGTGTGGTACTGGCATAAGGAGAAACATAGAAATCAACATAATATAATTGAAAGTTCATAAATAAACCCTTTCCTTGATGGTCAACTGATTTTCATTAAGTTTGCCAAGGCAATTTATTTAATTACAGTCAAAACTCGGTTTCTGAACATCTCCCATCTCAAACAATTCACTTCTCAACCCCATAATCCTTTCATGCTGATACCTGTATGATCAGTCACGGTCTCTCAAGCGACAAAGGAGAGAATGCGTATGAGTCACTTTTCCACTGTTAATAGCTCAGGAAATTGTGCTATGAATAGTTTCCTGTGTTTTTGTTCTTGTTGCTGCTGATTATTATTATTATTATTATTATTATTATTAAATTTTCATTTTTACTGTACATTTCATTTCCTTTTTGTTAAATTTTCATTTACATTTCATGTTCTTTTTGTTTTCAAAGTGTTTATTTATAGGTTAAACAGAACATTAGACAGGTATTGAATATAAGAAAGGTTAAAACAGGGAATCATTTGGGGGTCTGGAAGGGATTAATTCAATTTATATTATTTCTAATGGGGAAAAATGCTTCAGTTTTCCAACAGCCTTCCAGAACAAATTAAGTTCGAGAACCGAAGTTCCACTGCAATTGCCAAGACAATTTAGGGAAAGAAAGTTTTTTCAACAAATGGTACTGAGACAACTAGATACACTGATGCAAAGAATGAAGTTAGATATCTATGTCACACAGTACCAAAAATAAACCTAAATGCAAGAGCTATAACTATAAAACCATTAGAGAAAAACATAGTAGTAAATATTCATGACCTTGAATTAGGAAATCGTTTTTTA
This sequence comes from Tadarida brasiliensis, assembly GCA_030848825.1. NCBI lineage: Eukaryota > Metazoa > Chordata > Mammalia > Chiroptera > Molossidae > Tadarida > Tadarida brasiliensis. Next base: position 58,673,449 of record CM061268.1, read on the forward strand.
GATATAACACCAAAACTTAAACAACAAAAGAAAAAAAAAAAAACAGCTACATTGGACATCATCACAATTAAAACCTTTTGGTATTTAAAGGACACCATCAAGAAAGGGGAAAAACCCACAGAGTGGAAGAGCATATTTGCAAATAAAAAATCTGATAAGAGATATGTCTCCAGAATGTACGTCTATTAAATTACATGTCATATATAAAACATTGATACTTTGCTTTAAAAAAGTATAATTCTTTTATGTAACTATCACAGACCAATAACACATGGAACAAAAACAAATAGATGAATATATTGAATATCTCATTTAAATCTATCTAAAAATCCTTTATGTGAAATTACCAACATTTCTAGAAGAGCTGAAAGACAAGAACTTCAAACTTATACCTCTCCCTACCTCATAATGGCACATGATAAGGGATCTATATTCTATAGGCTTACTGATCTCTGCCAGAAACACTGAATTTCCACAGCTCTGACTGTCTTTGCATTGAATCAAAGTATTTGATTGCTGACTATCTTTAGATGTAGCAGAGAAAAGATCAATAAGAAGAGAGAAGAGTCAGAGTGATTAGTTGAAGAAATATACATAGAAAGTTTTTAAGAGGTCTAGGGAAAAGGTTTAAAAATAAAGGACAGTTGTCAAAGCCATAAATTATTGTTTTCCCTTGTTTTCTGTAAAGGAAACAGAAAATTGATTTTTAGAGAAAAACTTTCTCTTCCAGATTTGGGGGAAGTATAGATCTTTCAAAAATTGGACCCTCTGATTCTGACCAATTGGTTTCAGCAGCTCACCAACCTGCCTCTTATACCCAGAAATTTCTATGATTTTTCTATCATGCTATATGGTGTTTACCAATATCAATGAAATTGTTTTGAGAATATTTATATAGAGTATTAAATAATATCAATTTCAAATGAAAAATGAATGATCTTCATTAAAAATACAGAAAAATGCTAAGAATAAAGTCCAATGTATCCACCATCTATAATTAAAATATTAACATTTTAACATTGTTTTATCAATTTTTTAAAATACATTAGAAGTAGCTGGCTTCACCTCTCCAGAAGTAAACTTTATCAATATATTTATCTAATTAATTTCTTAATTTTTAGTAAATGTGCTTCCATACATATATATTAATTTTTAGTGACTTTAGAATGTTTGCATAAATATTATTATACCATATGTATTTTCACAAATTACTATAGTATTCAACATTTAAAAAATATTCATATATTTTTATAGACAAAGATCTGGTTCTTTCATTTTAACTGTGTTATAGAATTCCATCATACACATATATTTCTTCTGTTGATGGACCTATGAGTTATTTTCACCTTTTATTATTTCAAATGATGTATTGTGTCTTCTTGGGCAGATACATAAGAGTTTTCCTCTGGATATATACTTAGATATGTAATTTCTGGGTCAGTTACTTGAACTTTAACTTGTACATTTTACTATATAATTTAATAAAATCTAAAATTATATGTTATCTCTATCCTTTCTTGAAAAATTCAAGAACCAAGCATTTTAACTCTCTTAAACATTCCTTCTCTCACCTTCCATGTTGTTTTATCTAAACGTTAGTTGCAATCTTTGTTTATATCTAAAAAATTATGTTTTACAGTATTTACTAACAAATATATTTTAATAGGTGTTTTCGTTTACTATGAATCCACTGCTATTTCTGCTCAAGTGCATTCTTTCATCCATATTCTATGGGTATTAAACTGACATGTTGGAAAATGCCTGGTTTTTTGTTTGTTTGTTTGTTTTCCCTTATCCCCAATTTTGAATCATGACCAAGCTAGATACATATTTTTGAAAATGACTGCTATTTTCCCTCAGTACTTTCAAGGTGTCACACCGTTGACTTCTGGCTTTCTGTTGTAGTTGATGAAAACCCACTCTCCATCTCATTACAGTTCCCACGAGGGTACGCATCTTTCGCTCTCTGGAGATTTGATATTTTGTAGTTTCATCATGATGTGTGTGTGTGAATCATTTTTATTTTATAGTTTTCAGTGAACTTTTGTAAAAAATTAAGAGTGTCCTTTAAATTCTACATATAGAAAAATGTATATAATAACAGTGTGTAAGAGAATGAATATTCAAAAACACATTATATGCAACCAGCAACCAGAGCAATAAACACATTACTTGCTGGCATTCAGTCACTTCCCCTCAAGGGTAACTATTATACTGACTTGGATTAATTGTACCCATTTTGTACCTTAGATAAATAATCTTACAGTAGGTGCTCTTTTGTGTTTCCCTTCTTTTACAAATTATTGTTTGAGAGTTCCATGCATATTATTATACTTATAGATAGTTAATTTTTAAAAATATTTCCTTTATTGATTTTAGAGAGAGAGGAAGGGAGAGGGAGAGAGAGATAGAGAATCAATGAGAGAGAACATCAATCGGCTGCCTTCTGCATGCCCCTCACTGGGGATCGAGCCCACAAGCTGGGCATATGTCCTGACCGGGAATTGAACTGGGACCTCTCAGTCCATGGGATGACGTTCAATCCACTGAGCCACACTGGCTGGGCTAGATCATTTTTAATGCTGTATAGTACTCCATTGTATGAACTTATGACATGTAATATGGTGGACTTGACTCTGTTCCTTTGCCCCATGTTTTTGTTTGTTTCAGTTCCTATTAATTCAATGAATCATGTACCAGCCCAACTTGAAGTCAAGGAGGTTTATGGCTTCCTCCCCATTAATAACTGTATGTTTCTGTTCCATTTCTGGCTCACAGAGATGTTTATTAGTCTTTTGAGCAAGGCTACTTCATATATAAGGGCTTAGAGCAGTAAGATGTAAACACAGGATGAATTATTGGTAATCCCTACTGCTTTTTAATTTTGTCTTTCAAAATTTGGAGGAAGTATGGATGTCTCAAAAATTGGGATGTTCTGGTTCTGACCAATAAAAAATATACATATATGTTTTCTTAGATTTATTAATAGACAAGGTTTTCTAGCTAGAATTTAATGACAGGCTAATTTGGGGGTTTTGGTTTTTTTTTTTTTTTTTTAAATAAAAATGTATTTGAGCAAAACAGAGAATATGCCTAGAAGCAAGATGTCAATAGACTGAGAAAAATGCTTTGACACAGGCTAATTTTTTAATTTTTTTAAAGAGACAGAAATATTGATTTATTGTTTGTTGTTCCATTTATTTATGCATTCATTGGTTGATTATTTATTATGCATGTATGTATGTATGTTTTATTTTATTTTTTCCACCGCCCTGTATACCCTCTACACCCTCGTATGTGCCCCAACCGCAGATTGAACCTACAATCCTGGGGTATCAGGACAATGCTCTAATAGACTCAGCACCCCAGCCAGGGCTTCAGGCTCATTTTTGAAGTGTTTATATTTATAGTACATTCTATGACGTTCAATGACGTAGATGTTTATCATAACAGAGAAATAAAATTTCGTGTTTAAATAGACTTTAAGTACAATTAAACCACAATAAAGAAAAAAATTAATTAAACAACAGTTCAAAACATAAATTAATAAGACAAAAATAATGAAGTTGGCAAGTAAATGATTTAAGTTGGGAGACACTGAATTAACAGACTTGATGGTACAACTTTAATTCCTTTAGTTAAATAGAAACACCAGCTCTAGATTCACCTCTTGGACTAAGAGTGAGCCAACCTGCAACAAACCTGCAGCTGTACCTGCTTCTTCTTCTACGTCACATCTTGCCCCAATCTTTCCCCATTCAATTAGGGCTAATAAATGGCAACGAATCTCATAGGGTCAATGTGTTACCAATTCCATGGGGTAAAAACATTTTCAAAGAGATCCTTGGAGGGAAGGCAATGATAACCCAAGGACTATATACTAAATGATATCATATCCGGCAACCTATTAATCAACCTTTATGGGCACCATAAACTGATGGTTTAGTCCATGAAGGGCAAATGGGTATGAATGTATGTGTTAATACCAACTTATGGATAGTTAGTTGCTTTCTGCAGTGCTGTGTTCAGCATGATTCTGAGATAAATGCTGGAATATTAGGAAAGAGTGCCATGAGCATGTATATGTGAAGTACATGAAGTTGTGCTATGTATTTGTCATCCTTGATTTAAAGAGCAATAAGTAGCCCTGTTCTTCGATGATCCCTGATGTCTGAAAGGGAATCCTTGATTAGAATGCTTCAGAGTAAATATATATTTAACAGAATTGTTTTTAAATAAATGGAATAAACATCCCAGGTATGCTTATGGGGGCAGGGGGAAGCAGTTCCTACCTTATAGTAAAATAAAATGAAAATACTTCAAGCACATTGTTTACTAGGGATGGAATATAAATTGTGTTTGGCAGATAGTGCAGAGCTTTTTAATAAAGCAGTTTAATTTTTTAAATAACCAATTCTAGAGGAAATGCCTTCCAGAAAGAAAAAGGAAGTTGTCATAGTAACTCAGTGCTAGAACCTCCACACAGACCAAATTTAGCAGAGCTGTACTTATTATTTAATTGTACAAACTATCCATTTGACAAAAGGAATAAAGAAGAAGTGAGATCTATTTTGTACCTACTATGGGGCAGGTGCTTCATACAACTTCATAATCAATCTTTATAAGAATCTAGTAAAGATGGTATTACTATTTCAGTTTTACAAATGAAGGATTTGAGATCTGGAGTGGCCATTTACTTGCCTTATATCACAGCATTGCTATAGGAGCAGAGCTCTGAAAATAGATCTCCTAAAAGCCTGTGTGTTTAGAGGACTTTAAACAACCCTACTTCCTTCCTCACTTAACCACACTGTCATTCTGGAGGCCATAGAAAGACACTATTGCTATTTTTTTTAAGATTTGTATTGATTTTTTAGAGAGAAAGGGAGAGGGAGGGAGAGAGAGAGAGAAACAAGGATGATGTGAGAGAGAAACATCAATTGGCCGCCTCCTGCATGTCCCCCACTGGGGATCCAGCCCGAAACCAGGCATGTGCCCTGACCTGGAATCGAACCAGTGACCTTTCGGTGCATGGGACGACACCCAACCAACTGAGCCACACTGGCCAGGGCTACATTATTCCTATTTTGAAAGGCAAATGTGATCCAATGAACAGCAGGGTCTTTTACACTAAAAATATCATATAAAATTTTTAAAAGGGAGTTTCTTTATCAACAATATTATTCCCTGAAGAATTGGTGGACTGCCAAATTCTCCCTAGGTGACTATAAAACTCACAAGAGAAATTAGTTGGACAGGTTCTTATTTGTCTGTTCAAACCTGTTCCAATACTTACAAAATCTCTCTCAAATCAGACATTTAAAAACTGAAGACAAATCATTAATTCTAATTTGCATGTCCTGTCATTTATTAAAGAAATATGTATTGACTGTCCACCATGATTCAAGCATTGTGCTAGGTCTTAGGGACTACAGAAAATCAGGCCGGCAAGACTCTTTTCTGCCACATAATATTAGTAATAATCCTTAGGTTTTCAAAGAGCAAACAAGTCCACTGAAACCCTCGGTCTCCTGTCTTCAGAGAGCAAACCATTCTCCAATTAGGCTAACTCTTTGTTCAAAAATCAAATCATTTGTACTCAAGAGAAATTCCAATGTGAGTCATCTTGAAATTTGGTCATCTGTGGATTTTGAGCAGACAGGGAAGTAAAGCAAGCTGGATGAATACTAATAGAGAATTTGATCTGAGTGGGAGTTAGATGATCTCTCTCATTTTAAGATGCCTCAACGAATCAGTGAGAGAACAACTGAAATGTAGTGTGTCCATTCTGGAGGCCTGTGATTGGCACTAACAGCCACCAGGGATGGGAAATCCCATTGACCTAATTTGAGTACTGGGGATTAGCCAGTCATTGCTTATGAGTTGATGGGATGAGGTGAATTGGGTTCCAGCCTAGTTCCCACACAGCATTAAGAACAGAAATGTCTTCAACAACCACCCACAATAATGGAATAAATTCCAAACTTCTTAATCTAACTTTTGGCATCAAGTCACTGCCTCCCTTCCAATTTCTTGTCATTCCTCAATATAAACCCTGTGTTATTAGTAGGTACTTTCTAGCTCTGGGACAATGAATAGTTTGTTTTCTTTTCTTTTTAACCTCTCTAAGCCTGTTTTCTCATCTGCAAAACTAGAATGATGTTAATAGTTACCTCTAGAGTTCTTGAATGATTCAGAAAATTAACACAAGTAGAGCCTAGTGCAGTAGCAACTGCTGCCACCACTATGAATCACTCTACTGTTGATAGCAGATAGACTCACAACTCAGATTTGTTTACCAAGGGTAAACATGTCCCCTGAAAACCCAAGTCTCCTTTTTTCACATAGTAAACCATCTTCAGTGAGGTCAAATCTGTGTTCAGAAGTTGAACGATTTGTACTCAAAGGCAGTTCTCATGTGAGCCACCTTGAAATTTGGTCATGTGGACCCTCAGCATGATTTAAGCCTTCCTGCATCCATGTCTGATTCCTGCCCCAAATGTTGTCCCATTCTTCATGGTTGAGGTAAGTCCAAGAATGTATTTAAAGCCCAGTATAAATCCTGCCTGCCCATGAATCCTGGACTGCTCTCTGCAACCCACGGCGAAGCCTTTATGGTGAAATACTGCTCACTTTGATACATATCACATATTTCTTTCTATTGTATTTTTGTACAAAATATTTCTCTCATTGAGAAGATTCAGCCCTGTAAGGGCAGCAGCTAAATTTTCTACTCTATTTTTAAATATCTTCAATCATCTGCCTAGAACAATTCCTAGTTTCCATGGTGGTATCAGTTGATGGATTCAGACAGCTAGCCAAGCCCCTAAAACAACCAAAGAGTCCAGCTGGTATGGCTCAGTGGTTGAGCATCGACCCATGCACCAATAGGTCACCAGTTCAATTCCTGGTCGGGGCAAGTGTCCAGGTTGTAGGCCTGATCCCCAATGGGGGTGGGGGGTCTGCAGGAGGCAGCCAATCGATGTTTCTATCTCTCCCTCTCTCTTCCTCTCTCTTTAAAGTTAATAAAGAAAAAATATTTAAAAATAAAAAAATAAAATAAAACAACCAAAGAGGCTCATTTATTTCTTTATGTTTACTTTACAAAAATCCAAACTTAAAACATAAATTAGAGAGACACCATTCACATTACAGAAAGATTCTGAACTTTAAAGAAATAAATTTCTAAAATGTGGCTCCCTTCACATATTTAGGGGTCATTAAGAATCTTCAGAAATTCTGTGGCTTGGTAATTGAAGGTTAATGTTTCAAAATCAGTTGACTGGAGTGGAAAATAATGAAAAAAAAATATGTGGAGTTTTATTTTATATATCAATTTTGAAAGAAATCTAGAAATTTATCTATAATATTGATATGTCCATTAATCTTCTAAAAATGATCTCTGGCATTTTATGGTAAGTTAATGGAGAACAGAAATAAAAAATATTAAGGCTATGGAAAATAGAATGTGTCAGTTCTGAGGTAACATACTATCTTTGAATGTTTCATTTAGCCTGATGATTTTACAGCTTCCTAACATTCAGAACAAAAGGAAAGAGAGGACTACAACATTCCTATTACTTGGCAGAAGAAAGCCATGACATCTGTACAAAACCTTCCTGAACCTGAAGCAAAGAGTCTTATTTATAAGATCTGACTTTCAACCAGCCAATCATGTTTCTGTCTCATATTAACTGCTACTGATGTAAACAGAAAATTTTGGTCATAAAATATGAGTCTCTCACTTGGACTTGACATCTGTTATTATACAAGGTTGGTGCCTGTCCTTCCTCATGAACATTGACTTCTATTTTTCCATCATGGACAAGATTTGGGTACCCATTCCCTGTTTGCTTTCTTGATATCAGACCACACCCCAGTCCTCCTCTGCCTTCCACAAATATTTAGTGAGCGCCTACTAGGTGCCAGTCACCTTGTCAGATGTACAAGTCACAGTGATAACCATGATAGCATGGGCCTTGCTTTCACAAACTTACAATGCAGCTGAGACTAAAAATTAGTAGCAACCATGGCACTTTGAACAATCTCAGAGAGGGACTAAGAATAAAATTGTCTTTCAAGAAACTCACAGTCCCTGCACTATTTTTAGCACACCAAATTGGAAACAGCAATGCACTCTCAGCCTTGAAAGCCTAACCGCTTCCCTGAGATCACAGGAGTTTGCCCATTCTGCTTCATAAAACGATTCACATGATAACTGTGGATAGTGAATGAAGCTGTTTATTGACAGAGATGTTATTTTAATGTGAATAATGGCTTGATATGAACAATAATCTTAAAAATCAAATACTTATTCCTTACTTATATAACAGACAGGCTTAATAAAATATAGCTGTAGAGTTAGTGAAATCTCTGAGGAGGGGAATATCATTTTCCCCCTATGTCCCAATGCATCCTGGTATTCACACCAGAAGCAAACAATTCCTTTGTTTGGATCATCAAAATAAGAAACATCTTCTGCATAATTAAAACATGCAGCTCTTCCAAGGCAGCTCCTCCGTGCTCGCTAAGAAAAGCACAATCCATACTGAAGAAGAATAATGCATGAGTTAGGGCTGGGAGACACACTTGGGTAAAATCCTCAATTACTGTAGCTTCATTAATGCATTCTTGGTGTCTTATTGCTGAGTGATTGTTCTGAATAAATTGTGCCCTCATGCATGCACTCAAAGAAATAACAAAATTCTGAATGAATAAGCAGTCAGCACGCAGGAGAGATCCTTCAGGTCATAGTTTTTCAGAACGCCCTGTATTTATTACAATGGGAGGAAGAAGAGCATGGAAGTTTCATAAAGCCACAGAATCTCAGGGTTAGAACAGAGCCCAGTGTCATCTGGTCACCCCTTCCAAGATGATCCCCCATCCAATGTATAAATTCTCTGTACAATAATCTCCACAAAATGGTCACAGAGGATTGCACATGGACTGCCTTACCATATCTTGATATAATATTCCTTTTCATTAATCATCATAAAATTCTTTATTTGTGCTTAGCCAAAATCTGTCTTCCCATAGGTCCTTATTCTCCTCTCTAGGGCTGCACAAGTCATTCTAATCCTTCTTCCAAATAATAGCCTCCTCAATATTTAAAGGGCTGTCACACATTTCATCCTGTGAAATATGTACAATATTGCCGAGGAAAATGAGGGCTGCAAAAAGGTAATGGCACTTCTACATCAAGAAAGCCATTGGGAAATCATGCCAGGTGGGTTAGGGTAGACAGAGATATGAGGAAACCAAGTAGCGTACCCTTCAACCACCAGCTTCACTAACTTCCTTCCCAATAATATACACCAAACTTCTTCATTTCTCTGCAAATGGTCCTGCCATCTATCAGGCTGTTAAAGCTATACACTACCTCTCTCTTACCTTTCACATATAATCCATCACCTATGTCCTAAATATACCTTGAATATATTCACTTATTTTCATTTTTACTGTTACTATACTAGTCCAAGCTATTAGCCTCCTTTATCTAAGCCTACCCTTTCTTGTGACTAGTCACCCCACTTGTCCACCTCTGCTCTAAATTGCAAATCAGATCATACTATACCCCTTCTCCAAACCCTTCAAAGGCTTCCAGCTTCTCTCAGGATGGAGACCAAAGTCTTTAAAACGGCCTTTAGGGTGGTGCTTCTTTTGGCCCCTGTCTCCTCTCAGCTTTCTTCTTCTCCTTTTCTATACTAGTCTTCCTATTGCTCTTCTTAGATAAATAAAAGGAATAGAAACTACTCCAAGAAGGAGACTACAAAGAACAGTCATAGGGGAAACAAAAATATGTGCTGTCTTAAGTGCAGAAAATTTATTTTGGGAGAAGTGTCAAAAAATTCAAATGCTATAAGAAGATCAAGGTAAGATGAGATTTGACGCCTAAGAAGTCACTAATAACTTTTTATAAAAGCAAGTTTCTCGGCAAAAATGTTAGGGGCTCAAACAGGTTGCGGTGAGGCGAGGTGTAAATTGGAGATGAGAGCAGAGCGAGGAAGGTGGGAAGAGAAGCAAAATCAAAACAAAACAAATGTTTCTTTTTTAAAATAGGAAGATCCTATTAGCAAAAGAGAGGTTAAAGAAACATGAGAGGAGTTAACTGATTAAACTAGGTTCCTGAATAGGTAAGAAGGTGAAACCAAGCCAACCAAAGATTATGTAAAATAGTTAGCAGGGGGTTTGGTATACAGTGAGTCCTCAAGGAGAAATTTAAATAATATAAGGAGATATAATATTGATGTTTTTCTTACGAGAAGGAAAACTACTTTTTACGATAGAGGAGGAGTCTATTCTTATCATGTATCTAAATACATGATATACTATAGATGTAAGAAAGTTACCTGTGAAATGTAAGCACAAGTTGAAACTCTTTCAGTAAGTGTAGTTTTCATACTAAATCAGAATGCATTTACTCTAGTCTTCAGACTCCAACCAGTCTCCATTATAAAAATTATTCCTGTTTTTCTGTGCTTCCTCATCTACCCCAGAATGATACTTCTCAGCATCTCAACTTGATAATTCCACTCCAAGTTGGAGAATGTTCTTTCACATTTCATTTGGTCTAAAGGGAGGAACCAAGACTTTTGACCCATTATGGAAACCTGTTGCTCACTGACACCTTGCAATTTCAAATCTAAAGCTTGCACCAATAAAGCATATTATTATTTACTCAATAATATCCCTAAGGGCCAAGTTTAGAAATAGCAGTGATGTAAAAAACGATTGTTACTGTTTGTAAATAGAGAAAGTCGGCATCTGATAGAAGAACCTCTGACCTGAAATTGAGTAGGTAACTGAAAAGGTGCTAGGCTGTAAATTCCTTTAAAACAGCTGCCCTGAAATTTTTTGTCAAAGACTTGATTAAGATAAGACATTGTGGGTCATATTAGAATTCTCATTTTATTAAAAGAGATGAATTCAGAAAGTTCCCAGTGGTCTCAAAATACCTTATTTCTACTAAACAGTAATTTCTCTTAAAGCAATCAATGTCTTTTCTTTTTAGAATCCAAAACATCTGGCATGTGGCAAGATATTTTGTGAATTAATAAATGAATAAGACAAAGACCTTAAATTAAAAGAATTAATCAGTGTTTTTTTTTGTCTTTTACAAAAATATATTCTATATATTTAAAATAAACACAGTATGTGACCTTGGGCAAAACCTTTAGTCTTTTTACCTTAGTTTTCATATCTGTGAAGTGGGTTAATATTACATACTTATAGACTTATTGCAGGGATTAAGGTATCACATGTAAAGCACTTAGCACAGTTCTTGTAACATAGTAGACATACAATAAATTTTTTCCTTTCTACTTCTTACCACAAAAAAAATAATATAATTTCTGCCATCTAAAAACCCAATCCAATAAAAGAATATACATACATAAAATGATATTGAATAACATCAAAATACAATCAATGCATTAAAGTACAAGTATTGCTAGAAGATTAAAGGAAAAGAATGCTACATTACAATTAATTTGTGGAAGTAACAAATGGTAAACACAATAGAATACAGAGAAGTAATATAAAACAACTATTTTCCTTCTTTTTTCCCTCTCTCTACATTCTACAAGGTTCTTCTATACAATATGACACTTGTTGCAAAATACCTCTGATTTCTTCATCCTCCTCAGTACTATATAATTTAACGCCCATTGCTAATGATAACAGCCATGAACCAGCACAGTCAAAAAATGTAGAGGCAAGGTTAAAAATAAAATCAACTGGCTTACTTTCTTCTTGAGAAAAATGCAATTGCTATTCATGGTTTAAGACTTAGTCTAAAGTCACCTCCTCTATGTAGCCTCTATGACTTCTCAGACAGAGCCATCTGTGTGCTTCTTGCCATTCCTGTCCCTCATATGATTGTCACAGTAACTATACATGTAATCTCAACACTTGGGCAGTTTTTTGGTGCCAGAGATTGGTTGGCTTGATCTTGGAGTCCCCAGGACTTAATGTTTCACACACAACCGAAAATCAATACACATTGGTTGAGTGAGCAAATGAACGAATTTCAACCTTCTTTAAAATCCTTTTATATGTATTGTCTTCATTCACAACTTAGCATTAGACAATATGACTGCTTGCTTTAATTGTTTCACATGTGTTAATCACACCCATACAATAATATTGTAAGTTCCTTCAGGTGTGGCCCACAATTTATGTTTCTTTGTTTCTTTCACCACCCCAACTCCACCTGAGTGGGGCCCAGCACAATTGTGAGAAAGTTTATTAAGTACTTACAGATTGACTTACCTTTAGAATATACTTTTCTGACAGTTGAAGCAAGGGCTTCATTTGTAGGTAGAATATATTTTATGTGTACGAACTAGGATTTTCTATTGTTTAAAATGAAAAATCAATGTTAATGGTACTTTCATTCACACCATTAATCACATTCCTCTTCACCCCCTGTCAGAAAGCTATCTCATGTGTGCACTGTACTTCCAGATTGACTGGTAAAAAATTCATCTGATGAATCATCTAATGGTGTCTGCAGATGAGTCATCAAGGATACCTGTGTTAGCGGTAGTGGTGGACGAAACTCTGCCTTCTTGGCATTTCCCAGCTTACTGGCAGCTTGGCACAATAGCTAATATCCTAGAATACTGCGCTTTAGTATCTAACCCAAAGCACTTAATATGAAATATAAAAGTCAAGTAAGAAAAAATGAAAATACGAAAGAAAGAATAATTTCCCTGAAAGCCAAATGGGAATTGGGTTAGTCAAGAAGGAAGAGCAGGGGGAGATATAAGTAATAAGAATGCAAAAGGCACTCTGAGTCAGAAAGAACATTTAATTAGTTATTCATCCAGTAAATATTTATTGAACACTTACTATGTGCCATGCACTCTATGTGCTAGGGACAAGTAGGAAACACAAATGCACTCTCTGCCTTTATGGAGTTCACAGTTAGTAAGAAGAAGACAAAGAAGTAAGCAAATAACCCCATTCAGTATGAGAAATACCATAAACCATATTTGGTAGTGTTATAGGCTGCAGTAGGAACACAAAAGTGGGTACTCTTCTTAGGTTTGAGGGTCAGAGAACTATTTCCAAGGGTAGTAATGTAAGCTGAGAGGTAAGAGATAGACACAATGGCTTGGTAAAGAGGGTCAGGTGAGGAAGGAGAAGGGGGATGAGTCTGTGCAGAAGAATCCTAGAAATGAGAATGTTGAGATGTTTGTTCACGACCTTAGAGAATTTCAGCATGGCTAGCCTGATAGCCCAGCTCTGCCACCAGCTGTTTCACTTCCAATATCACTAACCCATTCTGAGTCTCCATGTCCTATCATTTGAACACTTTCATATTCATACAACTGGCGTTGTAACTGGCACCCAGAGAGAGCTTAACAGATATTAGTTCCTTTCCTTCCCTGAGAAGAGACAATGCTGCTCCCCCATCCCTGTTTCCTATCCTTCCATTCCTTAGGGAGCTCCTTGGTCAATTCACATTGGCTCAGGACTCCCCTGACCAATTAAATAGCTGTTCCATTTAATGTAGATCTTTTTATCACAGTTTAAAGCAGATCTTTAGTTTTTCAGGCCTGGCTGTTTATGTGGATGCAAAAGTTCACAACTCCATTTTTAAAAGCCCTCAGTCTAATGGATTGTCCAATTTCATTCTTCTAATGCTTCTGACCCAGTGCCAGGACTTGCTGTTCAGACCTTTCCTAAGGCTGCCTTCTCCATCAGAAGTTCTCTATTTGAGAAAGTCTGACTGCTTTCCTCAATTAAGCTCTATCTCTTCTTCCTTTGTATGTCTCCTCAGTTAAGTATCTCAGGTGGGCTTTTCTTTACCCTCTAACATTCATTAGCTTGTCCTAGAAAAAGGAAACAATCTATATTGGCATTATTATGTGATTATTAATTTTATTATCTCCCTTATCCTTTAATCCCTGCATTATTTTACATACTCATTAAACTGACACGTATATTTCATACTTGCAAAAATAAGACACTGTGCTAGCACCCTGTGGGCTTCCATAGAAGAAACAGACAATGAAGAACTTCAAGGAGCCTGGAGTCTAGTGGAAGAGATATAACAGGAACATATACAGTTAATAAAATAAAGGAAATAAAGAATGTGGTAAAAGAAATACCGCAAAAGATCATGGGACTTGCAGTAGACAGGATCTAAGATTATAGGCTAGCTGGGCTGTTTACTTCAGCCCTGAAACACTTGTTTAACCTCTTTGGGTTACTACATATTTAAAATGGAAACAGTTCTATGTTCTTATTGGCTTTGCTTTTTAAAAAAAAAAATTTGGTTAGGCTTCATTAAAATGAAGCACATGACATTTCTTTATAAACTGAAAAGTTTCAGGTAATTTTAAGAGAACTGACCACTACCTGGGAAGTGGTACTTTCTTCAAGACAGTGGAGACCAATATATTGATTGGACAGGCAATTCACTTCTCCACATCCTACTGAAGATTGATTAACATAAGCAGAAGTGTTCAAAGGTTGTAGCTCTATTCTGCCAGTACACGCTAGCTTTGATGTCCACAGTATTTTTAGAAGAGAATTTGAAAGCCTTTGGAAGGAAAGTATGCTTTCTAGCTTATCTGAGCCCCCACCATTTCTCTTCTGACCAGGCAAGGATTTACTGTTAGATATGGCAAAGAAGCTTTGAGTCTACTGAATACATACACCTAGGGCAGGGCCAATAGTGTCCTGTCTCTCTGAGGACATTCAGAAGCTCTACACACACTTACATGCCTAAGCCTGGATTTGCTCCCTTGTCCTGTCTTTAAAAGTTCTTCTCTGGTCACTCATAGTTTTACTATCTTCTCTACTGACTCTGCATCAATTAGGTCTTTCTCTTTTCTTTACTATCTTACTCTCTCTACCCTCCCAGTCACCCTTGCCATCCTATTTGCTTACACTATGCTCTCTATAAATATACTTTAGAAGTTCAACAGTTTTAAGGAAGGAACTGTGTGTTTTTAGAACAATACTTAATCCACTTCAAGTCTACAAACATATGTCTAATAGTCTGGGCTAGATTCTGGCACATGAACAAGTAATTACAGAGGAATGTGGCAGGTGTGGTAATAAGAGTCAACTGATTGCTTTGGAGAGATGAAGAGGAGAGTCATCCATCCTTCCTAAGAAGGTCACAGAACGCTTTGCAGAGGAGGAGGCAGCATTTGAGGTGGCCCATGAATAGTGAGAAGAATTTCCAAATGAAGAAATAAAGGACAGTGTTTTTAGATAGAGGGCATAGCTTAAAGCAAAGGCATGAAATGTGAAAATTCAAGATACTGAATAGTGAATTATTTATACACAGAAGTAACCTGCCAGGACAGATTTATAAACCACATTAGGACTACTATAAGGAAAATCTGCCTAAACATCTTTAAATAGGGCTTGACAGAGGCTAGAGGAATGCTGCTTAGCGCTCCATCCATAACAAATGCATAAGAGACTCTTCTCCATTATTCCTGAAAAACAGCTACATATAATAGAAACTTTATAGCCCAACAGAGATGATGGCCAAGGTGTGACCACCTCTAACTCTTGCTGCATCCTGGCATACACTGCTAATCAATGAAGGCGTGTATCTCTACTAAGTTTGGATCCAGCCTCAGAATCCTTCCCCACACACATTTCTATAAGGCCCACTATCAATCAGTCAGAGTTGGCACATGAAATAAAACCTATTTTCACTGATGTTCTACGGTGTGCACTGACAGGGAGGGGTGACCCTAAAAGATACATTTGTAACCCAGAAGAAATCCTTTCCCTACACCCTGCATTTGGGCATGCAGAGCCCATGAATGCAGTTCTGCCATATCTATCTGACTCTGTGTGAGTCGGTGACTCAGAGTGGCCCTCTTGGGGGAGGAAATCTGGACACTAAATATCTGGAAGAAAATGGAAAATTTCAATCATCCAAAATTCCAAATGTAGTAAAATGACCGCATAACTGACTAGCTTGTCAAAAGTGATAAGCAGTTACCAATTTTCAATGACTACCAAATGTTAACCCATAACACTTAATAAAATCATCCTAGCAACTCAATTAGTATAAACAAGCTGCACAGAAGACCCCAAATCAATTTGCAAAGCTCCTATAACATATATATGTAAATTAGCCATCAAATTGAAACTGCTTAGAAAAAATTCACATTCACACGCTGATTAAATTATTTCCTTTATAAGCATAAACAGTTTAGAAAGGAAAAGCCCAGGACTGATTGCTCAGACTCTCCAGGATGAAGGAAACAAACACTTTTTTTTTCTAAATCCTCAGCTTCACAAGGTATCCTTTGCCAACCCCCTGAGGAGCAACCTTAGAATCTGCTAGAATGGCAGCAGCTGCCTACCCACTGTCTCAGCAGCAAGAAATATGCTAGGCAGTGATTATCAACAGGGAAGAGGATCAAAAGGTTGAGGAAATGATTAAGCAAGATACCATTTCTTCCTAACAATCAGTATTCTGTTAAAGTCAGGAATGATGGAAGTCTGGGGAATCTCAAATTTCCATCAATAACATATGAAACATCTAGTCTGTGCTCCCTCTGTGGGAACTCCTAGACTTCCGGGCAAACAGACAACAGGAGCACATCAAACTCAAGGTGATTTGCTGCCAGAACCTGAGCATGACCAAGTATTTGTCTATCCCTTCCAAACCACAAGATTAAAAAAGCCCATTGGCCCATGGAAAGAGAAAGACTAGGCCGAAAAGATGCTCAGTCTGTCATGCAAAAAGAGACTGGGAGTAAGACTTCACTGGGAAGTTGTGATTGGTATGCGCAAGATTACAGTGAAGGCAAGTGACGGACTTTCATCAGAGAATCAGAGTCGGTGGAGGTGTGAGATGTAGAACAGAAATCACTCTGATTCTGCAGATGCTGGTTGGAATCCTGTCCTGCCCCCTACTAGCTGCACCAGCCTGGAAGCACCACTCTTCACTGAACCACTCTGTCCTCATCTGGGCGAGTAAAATCTGTTTCTTGCTCTGTTTATTTACAGAGTATTGATGAAGGAATAGGAAGGAGGACTGATGACAACCATTAAAGATAAAATTGATCCCATGTGGTCTCATTTAATCTTCACTATCATCCTATGAAGTAGTTATTACACCTTTTTTTTCTTAAGTGAAGAAACTGGGATCTAGAGAGGTTAAGTGACAAATCCCATGCGACCCAGCTGATGAGTGGCAGACACAGAGTTCAAATTTGACTCAAAAGTTAATGCCCTGGCCAATTTGACTCAGGGGTTGGAGCACTGGCTGACGGACCAAAGAGTCGTGGGTTTGATTCTGGTCAGGGGCACATGCCTCTGTGCGGTTCAGTCCCCAGCCCTGGTTGGGGTTGTGCGGGAGGCAACCAGTCGATGTCTCTCTCACATCAATCTCTCTCTCTCTCTTTCCCTCCCTCCCTCCCTCCCACTCTGTCTGAAGATAAATGAGGAAAAAAAAGATATATATATAAAGTTAACATCCTTTCCCCACACACCTTAAAAGCAGGGCCATGGTTCACCTCTCCAGGTATCCCTAGCACCTAACACATGTATTACATGGTAGGTGCTCAGTACAGCCGGGATGAATAAATGCATGTTTTTAACTATACATACTGGTTGAGCGCAACCTAGCTAAATAAACATCGATTGAGTACACCCTATTGGTCAGACACCTTGTTTCTAGTTGGGAGCTAGAGATCCAAAGGAATAATGTGTACTTCCTGCCTTCAAGGAAGTCAGAGTGTAGAGACAGACACACAGAAACAAAACCCACCCCACACCAAAATCCACCTTCAGTTCTGTCTCTGCGGTTTCAGGGAATTCATGGGTCCCACTGTAAACACATGCTCAAAGTGTCAGGAGTTGGGGCCTAACTAGAGTGGGAGTAGGTGCTTAGTCTGTAGCAGACTGTGAGCCATGGTGAGCTGGGAGATCTGTAGTCACTTACTACTTTGGGACTGTCATATAAGAAATATTTGAGCCCCAAGGTTCCAGTTTGTAAGCTATGAGGAACCAAATATGTTCCATGCTTTAAAAGCCAGATTTTCTGTCTCTGGCTTGCCATTGGTTTATAAAGTTAAGCATCACCACAACGTTATTAAAATAAGAAGGGCTCTGAACAAAGTCAAAATTTATAGAGCAGTAATCAGAGAAAAACAAGTACCCTATGATTTCACTTATATGTAGAATCTAATGAGAAAAAAATAAGCTAACAAAATAGAAACAGACTCAAAGATGCAGAGAACAAACTGACCACTGTCAGAGGGGAGGTGGGTTAGGGGCTGGGTGAGAAAGGTGAAGAGATTAAGCAAATAAAAAAAAAAACTCATAGTCACAGACAACATTATGGTGATTACCAGATGGAAAGGGGGGTGAAGGGCTGTAGAAGAGGATAAAGGGGGGATAAATGGTGATGAAGAAGACTTGAATTGGAGTGGTGAACACACAGTACAATATACAGATGATGTATTATAGAACTGTACACCTGAAATCTATATAATTTTATTAACCAATGTCACCCTAATAAATTCAATTAAAAGAAGTAAAATTCATAGCGGGCTCAAAATGCAAGGAATGACGAGAAACCTGACAAGCACCAAGTAATGATATTTCTACTTAATAGGAAGAGAGACAGACATCTTGGGACTGACGTGGGCAGCAAGGAGTCTGGCGAACCTTTAGAAGGCAGATACATCAAGAGCCAGGAAGTAAATGTAGGAAAGTGGGGAGTGCCTTGTCCAATAATGAGTGTGAAAGAGAGACACACCACTGTCGTAGTTACTGAAGATCTGCAAGGCTTACAAAGCAGGGAAGATGTATTAGGTCTCTTTCTGATACAGACTGAATATTCAGTAAGGTTATCAAATCTCCTCTTTTTCCCATTCTGAGCTCACCAAGCCATTTGCAAGGATAGAAAAATATTTTTTTTTCCTTTATTGATTTTACAGAGAGAGGAAGTGAGAGGGAGAGAGGGAGATAGAAACATCGATGAGAGAGAACATCAATTGGCTGCCTCTGGCATGACCCCCACCAGGAATCAAGCCCACAACCTGGGCATATGTCCTGACCAGGAATCGAACCGGCAACCTCTTGGTGCATGGGTCGACGCTCAACCACTGAGCCACATTGGCCGGACTAGAAAAATATTTTAAATAAATAAACAAGCCTTTTTAAACATACATATTTGCTAATATTCCTGAACCTTTGCTCCCTTCATTCAACCAGGCCATTGCATTCATTACCTCAAGGAAGGGATGACATCAAAACAATCAATCAAACAAACAAACAAAAATTCAGTTTGGCTTTTGAAAGTCTGTATCTTAGTTGGAGAAACAGAAAGAATTCCCTGTGGATTTGGGGAACACAGAATAAGAAAACACCAAAGCTTCCCATTTCCATGACTAAACGTCCCCTAGGCTAGGAGAAGAAGGATTTGGAGGGGAATCAAGGAGTTTGTCCTAGCTGCAGACACCTGAAAAGCATGGACTTCTCAGGCTTAGCTCAGTGGTGGGCTGGGGAGACATGGACCTCCCACAATGAACCGCATGATTCATTCACAGAAGGCATCTGTAACTCAGGGAGGTGGCCAATGTGTCAGAGAAGAAAGGACTACAAAGGTCATTTACTAGCAAAGTGCCTGGCATATAGTGTAAGCAAATGATCACCGAGTAACTGAAAGGGGTCCCATCTGGCAATACTCGGAGCTTCCTGTTTCTTGATCTGGAGATCAGGCCCTGATGACAGTGACTGGATTCAAATGCCAGGCCAGTATTTGTTTAATACTGCCTAATGATGGGACGTGGAAAACGGCACATCTGTGAGAAATGTTATCAACGAAGAACAAGGCAGAGCAACACTACACATTTGGGTTTCCACTTTGCTATTTGTTATAGCTGCTGTGAGATCACTATTTCTCTGCATCTGGCTTCTCTCTAATCTGTTCACAATGCATACCGTGTAGAATTGGACTTATAAGTCACAGATACTGCTCTTGCTTTTCTTCTGGGCTTCATGGGATGGGAATCGCCATGAGGCAGCCTAGTGAGGAACCCGTGGTGCCTGCAGTGCTGCCTCCTGCCCAGTGAGAGGCTTGCCCTATTTTAGGGTTTCAGATGCAGCGAGCATCACCTAACAGAAGCTGGATATGATGGTCGAGCCTTTTAATGCCTTCACGTGCCACGGGCAAGTTGACAAGTTTGAGTTAAGACCGTCCTGTTTAATGCTGTTTTTAAAATCAGTGTGGCTCTGGCAAACTCCGAAAGTTTGAGCCTTATATAATCCGAGTGGGTAATAAAGCTCCTCCTTCCTCGGTATGGACGAGTGCTTCTGTGGAATCTATAGGAGTGACACATTGTAAGAATCTGACATACAGCCAAAAGCATGCAGAAAAGATACCCTATACATCAAAAGATGCATTAAAAGCTACTGATAAAATTGCTGCTAAGAGAAAGCCTATAATAAATAATGTTGTATAACAGATTTCTCCATTTTTTCCCAGACTATGCTCCCTAAGAGGAGGGACTGTGTATTCTCAACTTTTGAACTCTAGTTCTATGCTTGGCATGACAGGTGGGTGCCAAGTAGCCACTCGGTCAGTGTTTGGTAACAAACGTAAATAATGAACCACTAATGTACCTGTTTTGCACATTTGATTTTGATATTTCAGTACTAAGGGTGTTTTGGGATATTCCCTTTAATTTGGTAGAAGATATGTATTTGGAAAAGTGCTAGTGGAGATGCATAGTTCCAGATCAAGATATTTTTAAAAAGAGAATCATATACTAATCAGAAACCAGGACTTAATTACATGGAGCACTTTCCCAACTCCTCTATGGTCTGTCACTTTTGGGGGAAATATGTGGCACCGTGTCAATACAAAGATGGAGCCACTTAATTCCGCTGAAGGACGGGAGTCTATGAACAGGGGCTGTAAAGTGTTTCTGGCAGATGAGAAAGTGTTCATCAGATGCCCAGGGAGGGGCATGACAGGCACTACCAGCTAAAGCATCCATGTGGTGCACAGTGCTGTGAGCACCTGAAACAGCCTCAAGAATTTGAGGATGTGCAGAGTTCGGAATCCCTAGAGTTTTAGGTTCAGTGAGTATTGAGGAAATATATAAACCTGGACGGGTATAAAACAAAGAGACCAAAACCTACAAGGTTTCATAGGCCACTTAAGGAGTTTGAGACTTTATGGCATGGACAATGGAAAGTAATCAAAGCTATGGAGAAGAGTCCAGGAGGATCTCATGATTAGATTTCTGTTTCAGGAAGATTACTCTCAGCAACAGAGAGGATAGATTGTGAGCCTGGTGGCAGGGATAATCTTAAAGATACTAGTGTGGTATTTCTATGGGAGATGCTGTGTGTGAGTATAAACCAAGCCAGTAGGGGAGGGAAAGGAGACAGGGAACTGCTAGTTTCAACTTCCTTAATTAAGCAAGTAGAACACCTGAGAGTAGGGTGTGAGAGAGGAGCATCAGGAGGAGGGTAGGGAGGCTTCCAGGATTACTGCTTGGGTGACTGAAGACATAACCTACAACTACAGAGCTTGGAAATACAGGAAATAGAGCAGGAAATATACTGTTAATTTTAAACACGTAAAGGATGGGGTATATATATGCCATCAAGTTTGACATATAAATGTGTAAGTCATTAGCATCATTTCAAGTATAATATGAATGAATTTTATCACCCAAGGAGAATGGAAGGAGTATATCGGGACCCGGGGACGGCAGTGTTTTAGGAGTTGGTGGAAAAAGGGGAGCCTGGGAAGCAGGATGAGAATAGTCAGAGAGGTCAGAGGTAATAATGGAAAAATCTCTTCCTCTCATTTTCTTGCCAACAAGATCTTGTTCTTCTCCAAGCTTTAAAAAGTGACCAAGAGAAAGAACAAGCTAAAGAACAACTGACTTTCCGAAAAGACCTGCTACGGTTCTAACCTGCAAATTAAAAGGTTATGAGAGAATGACATAATAATGCCTTTTTTTTTCCTTATAAGAAAAACATCTATTTGAATATTAACCCAATTGATCATTTCTGAATTACTCCTCAGGAAACTGACAGAATCTTTTTTCACTTGACAATGATGAAGTGAAATGTCATACAGATGCATGGATTGGTATGTGTATTTCATCACCATGTATACGTGATACATACATTTCTATATATATACATATATTCCCACCTCATAATAGTAACTGTTTTAACCTTTCCTATTTATAATGTGACAAACTACAAATGTAATAAGCTCATATTTTTAATGTTAATCTTCTTCTTTCAGAGAAAAACGTGCCCCTGATAGAAAAGTCTATTATAGAGTTGACCTGAGTTGACCAAAACAAAAAAAAAATCATTATAAAAAAGAAAAGGAGAAAGTAAACTAATATTGTATCAGAATCTGTTATGAAGAAAAACTATTCCAGGTTCATTCTATTCATTATTTCATTTAATCATCATCTTGAAAAATGCACTGGCATTGAATACACAATGTATTCAGTTGACAATCACAGCTGACAACAACATGGGAAAGACAGTTTTGTGAGGGTGTGAGCTGGAGTTCCCACTGCTTCAGACCTGCCTCTTTATACTCTTCTCTCCTCTCAATCTTGGAACACAATCACTCCATGCTTAAACTGACCTATATATTTCCAACACTAGCTGTACATCAGCAATTCCCTTGGACTTTTGAAAACTAATCAGACCCTTCTCCAGACTTCCCACATAAAGATGTCAGGTGGGTTCCTAGACTTTTGTTTTTATAAAGCACCATGAATGAGTCTGAGGCTGAGTCAGTATTGGCAGTCACTGATGGTGGTATTCTAAGGACTTCTGGAAAGCATATGCTGGGGCGATGTGGAGAGCCATTAAAGACAGTGGCTAAAAGACCCCATTGTTTGGATTCTGGAGGTTCAAAGATCACTACCAGTGACACATTAAAAACGCTTTCTATTGTATTTAAACTTTTAGAAAGCTATAGTGAAGCTTGAAGAAACCACGAGATGGTTTATAAGTAACCAAATCGGTGAGGCAGTTATTAAGTAGAAATAAAATCAGGATATCGAAGAGGTATCTGCACCTTCATGTTCATCTCATCATTATTCACCATAGCCAAAATATGTAAATAAGACAATGCCCATCAACAGGTGACTGGATAAAGAAAATATGGTGTATACAGACAACAGAATATTGGCCTTAAAAAAGAAGGAAAGTTTGCCATATGCAACAACATGGATGAACCTGGAGGCCACCAGGTGAAATAAGCCAGTCACAGAAGGACAAAGAGTGCATGATCCCACTTATATTAGGTACCCAAAATAGTCAAACTCATAGAAGCAGACAATAGGATCGTGGTTGCCAGGGGGTTGGGGGAGGGGAAATGGGGAGTTGTTGATTAATGGGTATACAGTCATCTCTCGTTTATTGCAGTTAATTCATTCCAGACTCTAGCGGTTGCACCTGGCGTTGAAGGATTCCCGGAGTGCTCGAATACATAGGCCTACAGTCCATACGTACAGTAATTTTTATTTTAATTGTAATGTAGGGATGTATAATTGACTCAGACAACCAAGCGCGCGCTGTATCATTTTCACTGTCTCAATCAACTTTTTTTTTTTTCTCACCTGAGGACATTTTTGCATTTATCTTCAGATAGAGCGGGAGGGAGAGAGTGGGGAAAAGAGAGAGAGTGCAACATCGATGTGAGAGACACATCGACTGTTTGCCACCCACACGACCCCAACCAGGGCCGGGGACTAACTGCAACCAACGTACGTGCCCTTAGTGGGAACCGAACCCGGGACTCTCTGGTCTGCAGGCCGATGCTCTAACTGCTGAGCCAAACTGGCCAGGGCTCAATCAACTTTTAATGAATATATTTGAAAAAACCGCGATAGAGACAAGCCGCGAAAGTTGAAGCGTGAAGTGGCAAGGGATGACTGTAAAGTTTTAGTTATGCAAGTGAATAAATTCTAGAGATCCACTCTACAAAATAGTCATATAGTTGACAATATGGTATTGTGCACTTCAAAATATGTTCAAAGGATAAAGTTCACATTGTGTTCTTACCACAACACACACACACACACACACACACACACACACACACACACACACACACAAGAACTCCAGGGAACTTTTGGAGGTGATGGATATATTAGGTACCTTGATTGTGATGACAGTATATGCGTATGTCCAAACTCATCAAAATGTATACATTAAGTATGAGGAACTTTGTGTATCAATTATACCTTAATAGAGCTTTAAAAATAAATAAAAGCACAATTTTTTTAATCTGTAAAAAAGCAAACTGAAAAGGAATATGATTGAGCTTAAAGATTCTTGGTAGGATAGAAAGGTTTACTAGATTCATAAACCCTAAACCTAGCTATAGAACTACATGTTTCCAACCGTTTGTTTAGATCTAGTCTACTCAGTTAATGTAGTACTTCAAATTTTCACTAAAATGCTTATATCCTATCTTACTCCTCCAAAGGCAT
This sequence comes from Tadarida brasiliensis, assembly GCA_030848825.1. Classification (NCBI taxonomy): domain Eukaryota; kingdom Metazoa; phylum Chordata; class Mammalia; order Chiroptera; family Molossidae; genus Tadarida; species Tadarida brasiliensis. The sequence continues at coordinate 58,697,931 of CM061268.1, forward strand.
ACTTCTTGTCTTTATCAGTAGTCCTGAATCTGTGGCTGTGTGCCTGTCCTGATCATGTGTTAGGATGTGCTTTGTGATGGCAAAGAATGTTACTGACCCATCATTACGAGGGGCGTGTGAACAGATTTGCTTTCCCAGGGATAGTAGATTTTTATGGATTCATCTATACTCTTTTAACCAGGGGCATTGTGTTCCTCAGTCAATGTTGCAAGTGAGCTAGCAAAGAAATGTCAAACAGGCCTGCTAATCAATGTATCCCCTCAAAAAATACCAGTGAGACACTGTTCTAAGTAGCATTAGTACTGAGGAAAACAGAACACATTCCCTGCCCCGGAGGATCTTACAGGTAGTTTGGGATATGGTCATACAGACAGATGAATACACCAGTGTGGTAAATGCTAAAACAGAGTTATGATAACCATGCCATCACAAAGGAAGTGGAAGCAGCACCTGGCCCTGCCCAGCAAGGTCAGCAATGAGTTCACAAAACAGATAACATTTAAGTTGTATCTTGAAGGTTGAATTAGACTATCTTTAGTTCTGCCTAATTTTCAATGCTTTTTAGGGAGCTATAATATGCCAGAATTTCACATGTAAGTATGAGATGCATAGTCCCCCATTTTTAAGCAGTCTTACTCTCTTTACAGTGCCACAGGGTAAATTCCACTAGATCAGAGATCTAACTTAAGCTAAGGAATGATTATCCTTTACATCTGAGCAAAGATAGGAGCTTAATTAAGGAGACTGATAATAAGCAGCTGCAATATATAGATGGCATTTTATGTGGGAAAATCAAGACCTTCAGTAAGATAACAAAAGAAAAAAGAAGAAAAAAAAAGACATGCTATAACTTTTGTTTCTAGATGTAAATCCGGTTTGCTTGGCATTTTTAGAAATATGCCGTTCTTTGCTCTATTTCATTGTGATAAATAGAATAATGCCACCGCCACCCCCCACAAAGAGATTCATGTACTAATCCCCAGAACCTTTGAATTTGTAGCCTTAAGTAGCAAAAGGGACTTTGTAGATGTGATGAAGTTAAGGAGCTTGGAATGAGAAAATTGTCATTATCTTGGATAATCCAGGTGAGTCCAATGTAATCACAAGAGTCATTACAGGAGGGAGACAGGCGAGGCAGAGTCTGGAAAGGGGATGTGTTGGCAGAAGCAGAAGTTGGAGTGGAGCATTCTGAAGGTGGTAAAATGAGGCACAGACTGAGGCATGCGAGGGGCCTGTAGAAATCGGAAACGGTCTTTTCTGGAGCTTCTACAAGGAATGCGCCTGTGCTGGCACTGATGTTTATCCCTCTAAGACTTGTTTCTAACTTCTGGTCTCGGGAAATATGAGATAAATGTGTGTTGTTTTAAACTGCTAAGTTTGCTGTAATTCATTACAATAGCATTAGTACACTAACACAGTTAAGACATCAGTAAACTAATACATCTGGCTGCCTGGAAAGAGCAGCCAAATTAGAGCTTAAAGCATAAAAAGCCATATAATTCTTCATCACTTACACCATTTCTACGTGAGAGCACAAACATGTCCTGAAAAGACTGAAGAGAGGGTTACCCAATCCTGGTTATGATGAAGAAATTTTATCATCCTCAGTAAAGCTATAGTACCTGTGCTCTCTTCCCTAGAATTTTCCAAAAGTATGTTGAAGTCCATTGAACAACACGCAGCCTTTGGTTGGGTTCCTTAACGATTTTTCCCAAAAAGAAAAACTTGAATCTGAACAATGTTAAGGATAACCCAACAGCTCCTCGTTTGAATAAAGTTATCAGATCAACTAACAACGGAGGGATGGCCAATGGTATAATGCTAGTCTACAAGACATGGGGCTGGATAATGTTATCATGATTTTGATATAATATATGAGATTTATTTTCTCACAGTTCTGGACACTGCAAGTCCAAGGTCAGGGTGCCAGCCGAGTCTGGTTAGGGCTCACTGCCTGATTTGCACACAGCTGCCTTCTTATTGTGTTCTCACACTGATGATACTTCATTGTCTATGAAGATCAAGATCTCCCTTGCTCCTACCAAGCAGTCCTATGTGCCTTGTAGTATGTGCCTTCTCTCATTGTTTTCATATAGAATCCAACAGAGGAACACATGAATTTCAATGAAAGTAGAATACAATTCATAATTCCCTTTCCTCTTCACATGCAATTCATCCTTTTTTATTTTTTGGTCCTTGATATTTTCTAGAACTCCATACTTCAGATCTTTAGATGAAGACCCTGGAAATGAGAGAAGTTAAGCAACTTGTCCAAGAATATAGAGCTAACATAGTAGCTCTTTCTAATATAGCAAGCTGCCAGCCTCATTGTGTTGGACAATAAGAAATATATTGTATCCAATCATTGTGGAAATGGAGTATCCTTTCAGAGAGAAAATATAACAAATTAGCTGTAGGTCAAGATTTTCTATAGTGAATTGGAGGAAGATAATGATAATCTTCTTTTCCTCATTGACGTCCTACTTGTTCAAAGATGGGTTCACCACGCTAAAGCCTAATATTTGTCCCTCAGTAGCACAGCAGAGACTAGAATCTAGTTTGTGCAGACTAGAGACAAAATCAGTGTGTGGTTTAGAGGTTAGATTACATTTGTAAAATATGAATTACTACCTCTTTGCTAATCAGTATAAATGTGGAGCTTTGCACAAACTCTTAAGGATGAACCCTCCAGAAAAATACAGTTGTGAACTATATGTGCCTCTTTGGGCTCTGTGTCTGGTTTCTCTCGCTTCTCAGCAACTAGCTGTGACAGTCAAGGGCTCCTCTGGGTCTCTGTCAGTTGCCAAAATAGCCGTAAGTCAATCAGCAAAGATAGATCATTCCTTTAATGACCCCATAAAACATCTACTACCTCACAAACAGGATGAAATTTCTGGTTCAGTTGGATGCTTAAAAATCAAACAGTTACTGCATGCCCCCCAAAAATGAAATATTTGACACTTTGGACTATTAAGAAGCATAAAATAACTCTTGGCTTTCAGACATTCATAACTTATTGATAGCTCAAGACAATTATATGTCACAAGACAATAGGTTAGATGGGCAATGAAGCTTATGCATTTAGAACAGAGTAGTCAGTGAGGGCTCTTGGGAGAAAAACTGATTGTGTGTGTGTGTGTGTGTGTGTGTGTGTGTGTGTGTGTGTGTGTTTTAACGATAAAGATGGAAAGAGGCAGGGTAAGAAGAGAGGTACATTATGGAAGGTAGGAAGGAGATCTGTTCAGGTGAGGAAAAGTATTGGGCTGGGAATTTCCATTGTCAGTATCATTATTTATTGATGATTCCTATGATACCATAACCCTGCTGCAGAATATGTTGTGTTATCTAACATCTATTATAAAGTGTTATATCCATTTCAAAAATATACTTTGGTTCAAAATACAACATAGGTACAAAATAGATTTCAATCCAAGGATGAATGTTATCAAGCTCCCTTTAATTCCAACTTCTTTCCTGTAGCAGTGAATTCTGGTACTCAACTGACAAAAAAACCCAGGCTAGCATAATTTATACTAACAGATGTGTCTAGAAAAATTCCAAATCATTGACAGCCTAGGAAAACAACCCACTTCAAAGGCTTTTAACACGTAAGCTGAAAATAAGAAGAGTTCTATGAAGTGATATTTCTTTAAAGCACAAGAATCATACTATGAATCACTTGGGATGAAGATAATGCAGTCGTCATAGTGGCTAAGAATGAATGGAGAGGAAATGGATCACCTGGGAGAGGGCAAATACTTATGGGAGAAAGAAATCACCATAAGGCTGCAGAAGGAGAACCCCAAGCCTGACTAAGGAAATTAGCAGAAAAAGCAGAATATAGAATCAGCTCACTGCTGCCTGTGATGGAGGCTGCCTTTCGTGGAACTGGGAGCTTATACAAAACACCAATCAATTCCAACTGGGAACCCCCCATTAAAACATGTACGTATTAAAGTGCCCAGCCATCCTGGTGACTCATTTCAGAATCCCTCCCTGTGTCAGTCGGCCATCTGCCCAGCCAATTAAATGGCACCTGAGTTTAGGACTGACACAGCCTGAATTTTTTGAAAGGTATTATTTCCACCTTTTTAGGTTACATAAATATAAAACAATTGAAGGAAAAGTATACTGACTTGCAGATGCTTATCATATAAATAATGATTTCCTGAACTAATGAATACTGTAATATAAACCCTATTTCCCATGTAGTAAGAACTTGAACCATGATATTTCTTTATTCCAAAGCAGAACATCTAAGAAACTAAGGTCATGGGCATAGTTAAATATTAAATTTAAATTTTTTCCATAGTACTCAAGAGTGTTCAGAATGCTTGATGCACTGATTTACTAATTCTAGACTTACAATGTAAAATTATTAATTAAGGAAATGTATTAATTAATGTACTCATTTCTCCAGTAAGCATTTATTGAGCACCTACTATTAGGCAAGACACATTGCTAGATACTACAGTGACAGAGATTTAAAAAACGAGTGGAGCTTACATTTCGTGGGTCAGATGCAAGTGTAAATAACAGTCATGAGGAATGTGAGAACACATCAAAAAATAAAACTGCAGCATGTTGCAACCAGTTGAAGTATATAAACTTCTCATCATAACTTCAGACTATCCTATGTAATGTTAGGACATAAGCAAGTTGGAAACAACAAAAATTAGAAAGTGCCTGCTGATCAGCCTTGACCTTGCAATGCCTCCTATTCTCCCTTTCTGACAATAGTACAAGACTTGGTTTGAAAACCTTCCAAGCTGTAACTTTAATAACTCAAATAAAATAACGTGTTATTCACTTCCAAGACCTTCAGCACTTCATTTTTTTAAATCCAATTGAGGAGGTTAAAAAAAAATAGTTCAATTATTTTTTTCTGCATTTTGCTATGAAAAGTCATTTCTGGAGGTCATTGTAGACATGATTTCAGATATTCAGCATGTCTTTGGTTCCAGAGATTCTTACTTGTAGACATTGTTTCAATAAAAATCTAGATAAAAGGGTTTGCAACAGTTTTTACATCAGAATTGCTTTCAATGAAGTTTTTTAAAATACTGATCTGGGGGATTTCGTAAGTAGATGAAAACCATATCAAAACTACATTTTCGTTTGATGGACTAGATAAAAATGGAATATGCTTTTTTGATTTCTCTCTTTTTTTACCCTAAGATGAGATGAATGATAACCAGAGTTTTGCAAAGTAGATCAGGGTGTGATGATACACCTCAGATCCCTAATTAACTGACAGATATACACTTTGGTGTCACATCTGTCAATTTCTTCTTTCTTCTTTACCTCTGCCATCCGCCATGGCTTCAGAACTTTATTTTTCTATATTCTTTCCTGCTATCCCTTGAACCAGCACTTGGATACTTTATTACCAAGTCTCCTCACCTCCCACAAGGGACTTAATCCTTTATGAAAAATAGAATAGCCATCTCATACATCAGTCAGGAATCTTTTCTCTATACCCTTCTTTACATAAACATTGCATTCTCAGCACCTTAGCCAACACTCACCCCCACAACATCAGCCAGCACAGATGTTTTGCATTCTCTTCTGTTTGGGAGCAGTGTAACAGTGATTTAAACAACAACAACAACAACAAAATGATACTAACATTCACTTTCCTTACCTGGTGTGAATTTTCACTGGAAGCCTATGGGCAAGTGGGTGGCTGTAAACCTGCCTAAAGGTGTGTTCACAGGGTCAGCTTCCCAGCAGAAGGGAATGGGGTACACTAAGACAGACTTCTGAATTTCTCTTTGCCAAATACTCCTCTCCTGTCAGGCTGCAGCCACACGAGGGAGACCACAGGCCAATTACTAACATGGCCGAAGCATGTGGTAAGAATCCAGGATCAATTAACCTGTCCAAAGACAAGAGCCAGTTTAGTCAACCCGAAACTGGGGTGCAATTCAAGAGGTGCAGTGTTTCTGTATGGAGATGCTACTGCCATTCTGGGCAGACAGTTGTGCGTGTTGTCCCATAACTTGCTGGCTACTTAGCATTCCCAGACTCCTCCCACTAAGTGCCAGTAGCTTTCCCCAGGTGCGGCAACAAACAAAAACATGAACAGACATTTCCGAAGGTGCCTGAGGGGTGGCACTACCCCCAGGTGGAAACCACCACGCAGGACAGGCTACCATGCAGTGATGATGATGCCTGGTGGAGAAACCAGCAAGGCCTATAGCAAGAGGTAATAAAGAAAGCAGCTGGGGTGGCACAAAGCCCAAAGGGCCTGCACCTCTGAAGGCTTTTAATGCTAACCTGGATGGGGATAGCCCAAAATGCTATCTAGGATCACTTCAAGTTTCCAAAACAGACCCATCCTCCATCTCTTATTCCTTTTAAATGCCTTTTTCAAAATGTGTATTTTAAATGTCAGCATTTATTGATTTGTGGCGATTGTTTTCAGATTTGAGTTGCCCCTGTAAGATGCTGGGGTACTTCACAGAACTTTCTTATGGACTCTAAAGGAATGATTGCAACCCTTGGAATTATTTCTTTAGTTGTTGCTGCTGTTAATCCTCACCTGAGGATAATTTTTCCATTGATCTTTTTTTTAGAGAGACCAGAAGGGAGGAAGGGAGGGGGTGAGAGAGGAAAATATCGATGTGAGAGAGACACATCGATTGGTTGCTTCCTGCACATGTCCCAACCAGGGCCAGGGATTGAACCTGCAACCCAGGTATGTGCCTTTGACTGGGAATCGAACCTGCGACCCTTTGGTCCTTGGGCTGATGCTCTAACTACTGAGCCACTCCGGCCAGGGTAAAGCCCTTGAAATTAAATGAAACTGTTACTACTTCAATCCTCATGTCCTTAAGCAGCATCATGCACCTTCCCTAAGGAGAGAGATACCCAAAGGAAGCAAAGAACGAAGGCTGCGTTGACACCAGCCCTACCGAAGGAAACATACAGCGTGCTCTGTGGCATGCCAACTCTCAGTACTCAGGAATTCAGATTCTCATATGGAAAGGGCTTGTGACCGAAACCAAAAGAAAGGCAGAAGAAATTAAATGTATGTGGGAGATGTGTTTGGTCCCTTCTAGGATCAGAGAAAGTTTTTTTCCTTTCTTGAGAAAGAGCAATGAAGTCTTCTGCAAGTCAGAAAGTGGTAAGACAAGAGAACTTGCACTAGCAAAATAAGGAAGGTTAAAAATAGACACGGGCGTGGCCCTTTGCGAAAAGTAGGAAGAGGAATCAGAGGCGAGTTGAAAGCGCACCCGAGGGCCCCAGAGCCCAGGAGTCAGAGAAATCCCTCCTCACTCCTCTTTTTTCAGTGATTGCAGGCTATTTGAGATTCGACTTTGACATGTGCAGCCTTCTTTTTAGAAATGTTTTTAGTAAATCATATTTATCTTTATTCCCTTACACACAGTAATCTGACAAAAGGAAGCACATTCTGTGTGCCTGGATTAGCGCTTCTGGGCACCAGGATCTTGATTGTAATACTTAGCTAGAGTCAACCAAACTCAGGTATATGTCGTTAATAGAATTTACAAAGGTTCTTTAACTCAAGACTCTCTTAAAATGACAAAAAGTTGAGGATGACTAAATCCACACTCCTAAAGGAGAATTACACAGAGACCTTCCAAGGAGCATGCGCTGTTCACCAATCAGCCTCCATTCCTCGGTTTCTTCTCTCACTATTGACGGTATCCCTTTAACCTGTGTGGTTGGAGGGAAAACTCTGGCAGTCCAAATCCTTGACCCAAACTGTGAGTGCTAAGATGGTTATTTCTACTTCAAATAACTTACTTAAATCTTAGTCTTACTGAAAATGCCTTTTATTGAAGTGACTTGAGTTCTTAGCAACAGATGTCTTCTGAGGCTTTGCTTCATTACTCTCAGCAGAACATGAGCAGCAACTGAGTGATGCTAACATGTGCTCTGTCTTTAACCCGAATCCTGTGTCTGGACCTGCATTCACTCTATAGAACCTGTATTCTGTGGCATTTTAATTTCTTTTGTCAGGAACTTGTGCAGAAACATGGGTGTCATGAGACTTCTTGTAGCAAAACATTATACATTAGCCTGGCATCTCTAAGCCCAAAGAGGATTCTTTAACAACTTTATTACCAGCATCATGTTGGGAACAATGGCACACAAAGGCTACTGAGCTATGCACATATATGATATATGCACCTTATCCCCAAATCAAAACACAAACCAAGATATATATTCACTTTCTTACTTATGAAAGAAAGAGTTCCATTGCTGTAAACAATTTTGGAGAGAGAAAGCAAATCATAATTTCAAGTCACCTCATAGTCTGGTGTTATAGAGCTATCTTGGTTAAACATTTTCTGGTTAAGATTGGATCATTTTATCTTTAGGTTATTAAGTCTTATAGTGATGGACTTTTCTGAAGTGAAAAACAAGTATGGTCTTTAAACAATCATTAAATTCTATTCAGAAATAGAAAGTAAAAAAGAGCTGATATGATACTTGTACTGAACGGGGAAAAAAACACTAAAAGAGAAATTATAAAATTATGCAAAATAATCCTGGAGCTATTTAGCATTTTAGCTTTGAAGTCCTAAAGAAATTCAAAAGCAATGTCAGCAATGGGTAGCCACTCATCATAACCTTGATCAACAAACTTTTAAATGGCTATTCACTAACTTCAGACTCTTTTTCAATAATAGTTTTTAAATTATTCAATACAAGGTGGAAGATGACGCCAGTGCAGCTTTAAGATTTTGTTGCAATCCCAACCACATGATTTGTTATTTTCATTAGCAAATCTAGACCGTAAAACAGAAAACATACCAATCAACTTCACAGAGCAAAACAACTTTCGCCAGAGTGCAGAAGTCGTTTGCATGTTAGAGGGAAAACATTTTATCTGAAATGTCTTTGAAAAGTTTCACAAGTATTTAGAAAACAATTTAATGAACCAGGTTTTTGCAAGCATTTAATGATTTTCTGACACGGGCAAGGGCAGGCTCAGGGGGAAAGCAAGGCGGAATAATGTTGAATGCCATGGAATCAGTCAGACAGAACGGACTTCAATTCTTGGCTCTGTATATTACTGGCTTTGTGAGGATGGGCAAATTGCTTAGTTCCTTAATGTCTCAGTTTGCCTATCTGTAAAATGGAAATAAAAAATACCCACGTCATAGGAAAAATATGTAGCATTGTGTCTAACACATATTAAGTATCCATTACATATATCTCTTGCTATTAGCAAACCACCACCACCATAACATCATCCCTTTTAGGGTACAATGACCCAGGGAAAGATTCAGTGTTCCACTGGCCAGAAGGACTCGATGGATTTTCAAGTCATTACTATGGAGAAAACGTAAGCACTGACAGAACGACTCAGTGCTATTGAACAGATACAAAGAAAGATACTCCACTTGAAAATCCAGTCACATCAACTCCACAAATGTTTATTGAGTGTCTACTATTCACTAGGTCCTATGTTGGCTTCAGGAAATTTAAAGATTTGATAAGCAGGGATGTTGTTCCAATATGGCTTACAGTCTGGAAAGAGAGACTCACAAACCTATAAATCCCTTATAGGAGTTTTAAAGGAAAGGAGGCATCAGCTTAACCTGGGAAGGTCAAAGAAGGCCTTGAATAATGGTGACACGGAAATACAAGTTGGGGTTAGTTGCTGGTGTGCAAAAGTTTTTTTCCCATTAGTCTTTGTCTATTGCCTCTTCTCTGGCCCATACTCAAGGTAGATCCTAGGGCTACTTTCAAATTCTCCCGGTCTTCTGGGTGCTTACGTTTTTATAACTCAAGAAAAATATGTACCTGTTGACTGTCAAAATTAAATAAGAAAAAAAACACCTTTCTCTTTTCTGTCATGTATTTTCTACCCATCTACTATTATAGATAGTGAATGTGAAGGTCAGCAGGAGAAAATGACTACAGGTTATTTTTATTAAAAAAAGATTCTAGACCCTGTGCTGACTTGGGAAGCACAGAGACAATATCCATGTTTACATCTCCTGGTGCCATTGTCAGAAATGATTTGGATGGACCACAGCTATAACTCATGAATTATTTATATTTTCATATTCTCTATATAACATAGGAATGTATCTAAAAATAGTGGAACATGAAGGAGCCAAGCCACTTCACTTACCAAGTACTTGTCATCACTTTAATTAAGCAGTTCACTTGGTTGGGAACCAATAATTTATAGAGGTAGAAAACATATTGTTCAGGGGAAGATAATTTTTAAAATGGTTAAAGGTAATTGTACATATGTCCATTATTCTTTACATGCAACCTTGTCAAATATGGTCAAATCACCAATCTAAAAGATTAAGCCCATTAAAGCATAACTTGGGAATATTTATTATCAAGTACATGGTATATGAAATTAAAATTTTCAAAAATCGACTCATTTTTAGGTGATCTCAAGTTTCTGCCTAAGAGATACCTAAGCTCAGATTTTCTCTCATATTTCAGTAAAGTCAGGATATCCCAAGAATGCTACTAAACTGAAGAGAATAGATCTCCAGTAAGAAAGAAGTGTTGGTATAGACTCTAAATGTGCTTTTCCTTTTCCATATATTTTCAGTTATCCAATGTCCAATTCATGTTTCAGATTCTGCTATGCAAGAGACACAGAGCACCTTAAAAAAAAAAAAAAAAAAAAACACTGAAAAGCACCATCTGTTCATGTCGAAGAAAAAAAAAATTTAACTTGTTAATTATAAAAATTGCTCTCCAAAGAAGTGTACTGGAAACATCCGGATGTGGGGTTATAATTAAAAATGAAGGCAAAACAGCCTCCCTTAAAAGAAGTTAAACTCTTAATTCAGATTTATAGGCGAGCTGACAATGAACAGGAAAATGCTGGCATCTATAGATATTGGGAAGTCTTGAGATTTGGATTGTATCACTGACCATCTGGTTATATTCATACTTACAGGAAAAATTTTAAAATAGCAAAAAAGTTGTTAATAGCCTAAAGGAGTTCATTTCTACTGGGATGCCTCTATTAATTTTGTATCCCCTTCTGATGTGGATTATGACAGTTTTCATTGGTGACATCATGTTAAGGTATGGGGGCACACATGGATGGGGGACATATCCACTTAATCAAGTCCAGTCCACCTAATCAGAATCAAGAGAAGAGACATTGAATAAGCATTTTTCATTAAGCCATAGCAATAATAACAATTTACTAAGTAGCACCCTTTGATCTCTACATATGAAAAAACTGAGCCTCAAACAGTGAGATTACTTGCCCCTGGTCACATTCCTAGAAACCGGTATATTCTAATCTAGTTCTAACTGCCTCTACCCTCTATATTTTTTCACTACAGCAGACTGGGGGGCTAAATAATGGGATTCATTTGTTCTTAGTTTCCTCAGCAGGACCACTACATCTGTTATAACTAGTACCCACAACTATCCATCTATATGTAGCCAATTCAAAGCTCCTCATAGCAATCCATTCCCTCAAAGACTATCTCTGAGACTTAAAGAAAGTTTCTCAGAAATAATGTTATGAATAACCACAACCACAACAATAATACATTGGCTCTCCCATTTGTTCCTATTTTTATTTTCTCTTTCCTTTTTCTTTTTCTGCCTATGATTGCAAGTCGATGATCAAATAAGAGTTTCTCTTGTTCATGTATTTTGCTCTTTTTTTTTCACCTCTTTTGCAATTTCAGGAATAAGTCTTTTTTATTTTATATTTCATCCTTCATCTCTCTTTCTATCTCCAAGAAAGATCAGCAACAACACTCCTTCTCCTTCACTCTTTCCAGGAACATCAACTAATCTTGGTTGACTGTGCTTTCATCTCAGTCCTTCTGCCCTATATTGAATGGGGAGGCAGAAATCATAAGCAGCAAATATGTATCATCCACAGCTTCAGTTTTTGATACACTGGCCAAGCTTGGGTTGACCACAGCCAAAAAGTTTCTGCATCTGGGTTTAGAGTTTAACCTTAAACAACACTAGCAGTAGAGTTAGGGAGGTTGACCTTCATGCATTTGAAAATCCACCTGTAACTTTTGATTCCCAAAAAACTTAGTTATCCCTCAATGTCTGCAGGGCATTAGTTCCAAGAACCCCTACAGATATCAAAACATGTGTATGCTCAAGGGCCCTCTAGAAAAAGGTGTAGATCAATGTATACAGTTGGCCTTCCATAGCCGTGGACTCCCAAATCCAGCACAGGTATTTACAGAAAACAGCATAGGTATTCATAGAAAAAAAGACCACACGGACCCTCGAAGTTCAAGCTCATGTTGTTCAAGGGTCAACTGTATTGTGAAAGACAGACACAACTGAATTGTAATGTCTTCCATGGGAGAAGGAAGGCTGGTAATCCGTAGCTTCTGTATTTTCTATCCTTGGCTTAGGGTCTCAAAAATCCTAATTCAAATTAAAAGGTGTTCAGGAATAAACCACTAGACACATTAAAATCTCTTACATTCAAATCATGAATATTTATTTTGTCCTTACATGGGGTCTAACTAATCATGGTTTATCACTGATAAAGGTACAAAGAAATATAGACATACATCCTAATCTCCACAGCGGCTTAAAAGAACAAGGCAAACACTATCATGGAGTCTAAGTGCCAAGCAGTAGCAAAGAGAACAAATGCTACTGGAATGCACCTGATGGCAGCATTCCTGAGGGCTAAGGAAATCTGTGAGGGCTTCATGGTGAGAGTGAGACTTAAAATGGACCTTACATTGTTTGTAGGACTTAAACAAGCAAAAAGACAAGCATTGGGTGTACCGTGATGGAGTGGGCAACTTTAGCAGAGTGAGTCATATTTAGGGAAGATGAATTGGTCAGCATTATAATCAATAACCATTACTACAAACTAGAAACAGAACTAAACAGAATAAAAAACCAGATTTTGATGAGAATCTCCCCACCTTTGGCACTGCTGAAATGTAGCAGGCAAAATAGGGGATGATAGGCTAATGACAATATCTCACATTGATCAGTGCTTACTATGAATAGTCATTGCACCCATTTAATTTTTTAACTCATAGACACAGAAACAGCATGATGATTACCAGAAAAGGGGTGGTGAGGTAGGGTAGAAGAGGGTATACAAGGGTATACTTGACTTGGGGTGGTGAACACATAATATACAGATGATATATTACAGAACTGTACACCTGAAACCTATATAATTTTATTAACCAATATCACCCCCATGAATTCAATAAAAAGTTAAATTTCAAGATGAAGTTTTATAATTTAAGAATAAGTATTATCTCTTTTTAGAGATAAAGAAAATAAAATTCTGAGAAGTTAAATAACTTGCCAAGGACTTGTAGCTCGCAAACCCTGAAAGCAATGTGGGAAGATCCTAAACATAAGAGGCCTTCCAAAGTGAAGCCCTTATGTTAGCCATCATGCTGAGGGTACTAGGGCTATTGAACATGCACATCTATCTCTTTTGTTTTGATTCCTCCATCCCTGACTTGGGGATAGATCTAGATATCTACACAACACTCCAGCTTGCCAAGACATGAGGCAGGAGGAGGCAGCAGGCTACTGTGGTTCCCTCGGGTAGTAGATTCCAATCTGGCCCTGCATCTACCACTGCAACCCTGAGGTATTTTATAACCTGTTCCTCATGGGTACAACAGGCAGAGTGAAATGAAGCAATGTTGTGTACTGGGAAGAGCTAAGACAGAGTCTGATATACCTAGACGTAAACTCTGGATCTACCACTTACTAACTCTGTGATATTGAGGGAATTCTTTAATGTCGCTGAACTTACAAAGTGGAGATAATGACTTCTCTATGGAATTGTTATGCAGACTATAAAGAGAGAAAAAGTCAGTTGCCTAGCACAGTATCTAGCACATAGTATAGGCCCATAACCCTGCATTTGTAATTCTTACAGCCAGATGTATTTTGGAATTCAGGACTTATATGGACTTAGAAACATTAAAATTCATACACCTTATATTACCTAAACACTCCAATAGAGTCTTAGATAGTACTCTATAATTAAATAATTAATAGTTTTAAAATGAAATATATGAATAATCTCACCATAGTACAGTGACTAAAGATCTTATATAGCTACTGATTATTTCAGGTCAAGTTTTATTGCCAAACTAGTTTGCTGAAAACTTATTTAACCCTTTTATTGTCTAGATAAATATGGCAAAATTCTAACAATTAATGGATCTAATTGAAGAGTATATAGTATTAATTAGATGGCTGCAGTTTTTCTCTAAAAAAAAATTTTTTTTTAATAAGGACTAAAAAAAAAAACTTTACTTTCAGCACTTTTTAGATAGTGGATATATAGTTAAGAGATTAGAATCACATTAAGAGTTCAGTGTTTGGTAGTTTCCTTCTCTTGTGCTCCAGAAAAAGTACAAATGGCACAAGTACCGCCCAGGTGTCAGGCACATGATTAATTGTTCTGCAGGGTGGCTGGGTCCTCCAGAACACTGCATTTTGGGACACCGATTAGTCATATTCTTATAAGAACCAGAGTTTGCCATTTTTAACAGTTTGAATAAGAAAGTCATAGTGCTAAATCTATAGCAATCTGGTATGTGTTTTCTGCCCAGAGAACAGACTTGGTTCACCTCCCTGTCCCTTACTTGAAACATTTCTACCGAAGTCCTGAATATGCCTGAAAAGACTTGCCATTTTGGCTTTTCCTACTCTGAATCTAGACTCCTCCTCACCTCATAGCAAAAGCCAATGACAGCCAAATCTGGACAGATCATGCCCAGCAGTTTCACAGTGCACCCCTGGGGCTTTACTGAAAGGTCTGTCTCTGAGCTGTCTGTCTTTTCCATCTGGGCTGCAGACTGAGCTGAGAAGGTCAGGAGCATGTTCTCTGGGCAGGACACAGGCTGGACTTTGGAGGCCAGTGTGCATAGGGAGTCCAGCCATCCTCACAAACACTCAGCACATGTCAAGCTGAGGGGTAGAGCAGTGAGTGTGCTGTCTGGAGGTCTCCTCCTGGAATGCCGGTTGCCTAGCAACAAAATCCTGCTTCTCTCCAATTCCAATTCTTAGGGCTTTGGTTCAGTTAGACACTTCTGATCCCCAGATTTTTCTTACCATTTGTCACCGAGTTTCTCTGAAAATACAGGTGCTTCAAAGCTCTGTATAATGTGATTATTTTTGCTACATGGTCGTAGTATACATCTTAGATTTCCTTTTGGCACCCCATCTGTACTTTTTACACGCCAGTGCTTCCCTAGTAGTTTAAATATACTATATCTAAAACAATATACACTGTTGCTTTTTATTGTTTAACAAAAGCACACGCATTACATATATATGTATTAGAAAAAGACAGAAAGGGTACCAGAAAATACAATAATAATAGTTTTCCCTTCATGGAAGAAAGATTAGTGATACTTTATTATTTTCCTTATCTGTATTTTTGTTTTTTTCTATGATGTGTCTTAATTTTGTAAATAAAAAAATTTAACATGATATCTATTGGGATGATATACTATTACTCAACATTAAAACATATACAAAGTAGCCTAGTTGGTGTGGCTCACTGGTTGAGCATCTACCCATGTACCAAGAGGTCACTGGTTTGATTCCCAGTCAGGGTACACGCCCAGGTTGTGGGCCAGATCCCCAGTGGGGGGCATGCAGGAGGTGACCAATCGATGTTCTCTCTCATCGATGTTTCTGTCTCTCTCTTTCTCCCTTCCTCTCTCTCTCAAATCAATAAAGAAAAATTATTTTAAAAATAAAAATAAATAAAATGTATACAAAGTAATGGCACAGGAAGAAATACATGTACACATACACACAACATAGTTTCAACTCTATATATGAAAATAGAAAAGGAAGATATCAATCAATAAAGGGTTCCGTTCAAATGAAGACAGTTCTTTCTCAAATTCTGCAATTTTAGTTTTAAAATAACCAATAATTTTTTTATTATTTATTGATTTTAGAGAAATAAGAAGGGAGAGAGAGAAGAGAGAGACATCAATTTGTTGTTTCACTTATTTAGGCATGCATTGGTTGACTCTTGTATGTGCCCTAACCAGGGATTGAACCCCCAACCGTGGTATATCAGGATGATGCTCTAACCAACTGAACAACCTGGTCAGGCCCTAAAATAATAAATCTTAATGAAAAATTATATAGTGTTGCCATATTTATAACCATATGTTTACAAATGTAGAGGAAAATTATCTCTATCATGCCAAGGGTCAAATGGGCAATTTCAACAGCAGAAACCAAAATGTATTTTGACCCTAAAGTTTATTTAGTCATTCCTCCATTCATGCACTCAAAAATCACATCTATGTATATACTTGGTGCTAGACATGTGAGAAGCACTATGGATACAGACATAAGCAGTGGGTCCTTGCCCATAAAGAGGTCTGAGACTGCTAAAATTCAGACTGAGGAAGAAGATAAAAGGCATCATTTATTATAATATATTTCAAACCAGGTTTTGTGAATGTTTTCCTGTGCACCTTTCAATTCTCTAGAATATATTTTTTAATTTTACATTTTATTTATATGATATCTATTTAATAAAACAAGTTTTTCGGGATCATTTTAATGATACCCTATAACTAATCGACTTCAGGGTCTACATTTATGCTTGTGATATAATTGCATAGCATCAAGTATTATTTAATTTTGATGGCTAATGAGAAATGAATTTAAGTATAAATGCTGTGCTTATGCCTCGTGGAAACCAGCTGGTATTGTGGGATATTTAACAGTTATATGAATGGTGATAAATGGTCAAAGAATTTAGTCATCTTAGGCTTATAACATGGTATGGTCATGCCAAACTGAAAAGCTGCCAGAACTGTACTCATGTTGTAAGTAGAGACTGAGTTTCTGCAAAATGTATTTTCTCAAATTAAATAAATGCTATTAATATTTTTGTGGGTTTTCTTAAATTTTATTTTTTAATTACAGTTGACATACAATATTATATTAGCTTCAGGTATATAACATAGTGATTAAACATGTATATATCTTTTAAGGTGATTATGCCGATAAGTCATCTGACACCATACATAGTTAAAACAATATAATTGATAAAGAAGACATGGTAAACATATACAATGGAATTCAGCCATTAGAAAAGAATGAAATCTTGTCATTTGTAACAACGTGAATGGACCGTGAGGATATCATGCTAAGTGAAATGAGGCAAACAGATAAATATTATATGATTTCACTTAAATGTGGAATCTAAACCATAAAATAAATGGACAAACAAAACAGAGACAAACTCATAGATACAGAAAACACATTGGTGGCTCCCAGATGGCAGGGGGGTTGGAAAGATGGGTAAAAAAGGTGAAAGGGATTAAGAAGTATAAATTGCCAGGTGTAAAAATAGTCACAGGGATATAAATGTTGTTAATATTTATTTCATCCTACCAGAAGGCAACTCTATGATAGAAGGGGCTTTATGGGCCTCTTCCCTGCTATATCTCCAATGCCTGGCTCAAAATCAATGCCTACTAAATATTTGCTGAATTGATGAATGAATAAATGAACAAATGGACTCATTTTAGTTTATATTTGTTTTCTAAATTTATGTTTGTTTTATAGTTGAATAAAAATTATACCTGTTTTTATGCTGATATGTATTTAAATAGTATCCTGTTAGAAAAATAATATACAGCCCTGGCCAGTTTGGCTCAGCGGTTGGAGCGTTGGCCTGCGGACCAGAGAGTCCCGGGTTCGGTTCCTGCTAGGGGCACATACCAAAAAAAAAAAAAAAAGAAAAGAAAGAAAAATAATATACAGGTGACTTGCAAGCTTGCAAGACTTTTTCCCCTTAAAAGAGATCTAAATATTGAAAAGGTATTGCCATTCCTCTAAAACCAGAGGGTCAATCCTAACCCTTCCTGGCTTTGTGACAACACTTTCTTGACTCTTCCCCCTTCTACTTTTGGTTTCCACCAACTTCAAGTTCAAAACTCCCACCTGCCCTTTCCCATTCTCACCCCTTCCCTTCCTCACCCCGCCTTCATAACCTAAGTTGGGAGAAGAAAAGAAAAACCAGAGAATGAAGCAGGTTCTCCAGTACCTGAAAAATACTCAAGTGAAGAAAAGAGATTCTGGAGTTACATGGACTAGGGTCAAAATCCCAGTTCCACCATTTATACATTCCTTGTCAGAACTTGAGTTGGCCAGTTAAACCCTTTTGATGTCTAGTCTTATCAATAAAATCTTCAAGTTTTTTAGCATCATACCAGGCAATAGCCCTGAGCAAGTGAGACCCCTGCTTCTGGCCACATCCTTTAGAAGGCCTTATTCTGCCCTTCCTCCGGCCAGAACTCCTCCTCATGACCAAGGTGATATACTTACTTGGAGTCAAGTGTCACCCCACCATGAACTGGAACCCTGAATCTCCTGCCAAGTGGTCCTGCTTCTAGATCCTGGCTAGGTCCCTAATCCTTATTGTAATAGTGGATCATCTCACTGGTGTGTACACGCTAAGTCTGAGGCGAGGACCTCACACAGCGTCGCTTATAACCTTGTGCTGCAGTGTCTATAACTCTAAATGTGAGTCGTGAGCCAGTGTCCATAAAGCCTGCTGAGAGAGGGAAGAAAATAAGGTGGATCTTGACCCAGGTGCTCTGGTCCATTCCTCCATGTTGCTTCCTTATGGCTAGGGACTCTGAAGAGCCTGAGAATTCATTCAAGTCTCACTTTGATTCAGGCCTCTAGTGTTCACTTTGAAGGAATACTTGTTGAAGTTGAAAGATTAAATGTATTCAGTTAGTTAGCTTCATTTAGAACTTTTAAATATTTAATGCATGGCCTCCATTTGTACTTTTCTTCCAACAAATGGTGTGGGTGGATCTCCCTGGGACCCAGTAACTGTATGCATATAGATATTATTCTAATTATTCATTCACAAGGTGACAGTATGGTCAGTTAATAAGCATTTATTAGAAACTGTTAGCTTAGAGCACTGTCCTAAGCACATTTGGGCAGCAATACAAAAGAAATAGAAAAACAGCCTAGGTTTCTGGGTACTTATGAGCTGATTGAATATTATAAATCATACACATAAGAAATTTAAGAATAATCTCAGAAGTGTCTAAAATTTTATGAAACCAATTTTCTGCAAGGCTTATAGAACACAGTCTCCATTGAATTATGGTCACTCGTGTTCTATAAATCTACGTATGCAATGCCATCCTTTCTCTGCCTGATTAAATTCTCCCATCTTTCAAAGGCTCTCAAGCCTGGCCTCCCAGGTAAAGGCTTCTTGGCCACTCTCTTTCGCCCTCCGTTGCTTGTCTCTGAACTCCTGCTCTAGTCAAGGTCATCAACAAAATTTTAGTTCTAATTTTTCTTTAACTGTTTCATGGTAATTGGTCTGTGTTCCTATGGTGACAGTTTCCCAGAGGCAGAAATCTTGTCTTGCATTCTACTTACACAAGCTCTTGTCAATGGCCCCTTCCTTCCAGCTTCTCCCACCTCTCTTCTCCCCACTCATCCTCACCAGTCTCACACTGTGTGAACTGATCAGTCCCTCTGCTATTCTTCTACAATGATCTGTTCAGCCGTAATTATAGCATGTAATTTAGTACACACACGCACTTCCAGGTCTCCCACATCTGGCAGAGTACTTAGTAAAGAACGGCTTCTAATAAACAGTACACAAGGAAAAGTGCTCCACATTCTTGTTCCCAGAGAGAGACCAATCAGGCCTGAGAACTGTCTGAGAAAACACGAGGTATTGAAGTGGAGACTGCTTTGAAGAGGAAAGTAGCCATATTGTTGGAAGGAGCAAGAGGAAACCATCACTGGGAGTTAAGCCCGTTCACCTTCTGCATCACATGGGTCAGGCAAGGATAACTCTTTAGCATGTCCTCTTGGGAGAGAGGTGGAAGGCTCCCTGCTGAAGCCACATGGTCAGGGGTGCTGGCCCCATCTCCCCCCTCTGGCCCAGGGCAAACAGTATCCACAGCTCATGTCTTTCAGCACAGCACAGCTGCTGAGACCTCTGGCAGACTCTGAGCTCCATACCTGAGCTGTGTCTGCTTAGTTCTAGTACTGTCCTCACAAGGCTGAGGGCTCCATAGAGCAGGGACAGTCTCATTCATTCTTGATTCCCTAGTACACAGAACAGTGTCTGGCAAATAATGGGTACTCAAGGAAGACCAGGGTAGAATGGGGAAAGTGCACAGGCTTTGCAGTCAGAAAGATCAGACTGGATTTGAATATTGCTCCCATCGTTTATAAGCTATATGACCTTGAATAAATTATTTAAACCTTCTTATCTAATATGTGTGTGTGTGTGTGTGTGTGTGTGTGTGTGTGTGTGTGTGTGTGTATGAATTGTGGAATTATAAAAATATGATTACCAACTTATTTACATGATTTGCCTTATTATAGAGAGAATTTAAGGTGACATAAATGTAATAAATTAAAAAATAAAGATTAAACAAGGTTCTGAAAAAGAGACACTGTAAGTGGGAATGATATAATGATACCACAGTGATACTAGTTTGCAAAAGAGAAGTGATGAGTAGGCAAACTACTCAGAAGTCAAATGAGGCCACGTGAGCACAGCCCCCACAGGTTCTCATGGAGACAGGTACGGTGACAGCACACTATAGTAGGCAGAGCGATGGGTTTATGGCTTAGTTTCTTTCACCCTGTTCACTTACAACATCATTCCAAGCTATCGCTCATTGAAGCCATTGGGGCAGTGGGAAGCATCAGTGCTAGATTGAGAGGTAGACAGATTTTAGATATCGCAGGGGGAGTTCTGCAGGGTTTTAAGTCAATCTTCCAAAATTACCACTTTTCTCAGTCAAGCTTTAAATAGTTATTGAGTATTGATTAATCTGAGGTTATAGTTTGAGACAAATAGTTGGAGTTCATGTATCAAGTTAAAAGCAGAGGGATTCACATTTATAGTCAGCTGAGAATGAGGAATTACTGGCATCTTATGAAATCTGTGAAATCAGTAAAGAACCTGGTAGTGCATGTAAGCACTTAGCGGACCACCTGTTACTTATTAAACTTGCAATAAATAACTACTATTATTGGTATTTGTGAATATATTAATGTATAATAGATCCATTGCAGATATCCAGTATATACTTATTAAATGGTTGATGAATTGATTAGGAGTGAGCACAGAAAACAATGAAATTGAGAGGGAGGTTCAGTCAGGTTGTCTGTGAAGAGGAGACATAGAAAGTGAAATATTGACAAACAAAATTGTTTAAACTATTAGCCTTATATCATTTTGTAGGCTTTTTTTTGTCAATTATTTGTAATATATTTATTATCCAAACTTGTATCCAAGTTGTACAAGTATAGATTCTACCACAATGTGCTAAATACAGAGATGAAAATGAAGAACTTAATAACCCAGATGTTTCTAAATAGTTAGGTACTCATTAAAAACCTAGATGCTTAAATGTTACATCTTTTTCCTCCCAAGATTTCTTATTATGATGCTATGTCTTCACCAATAGCAAAAAATCTGGAAAAAGATAACAAATTTTTGATAGAAGCTGTGACTCATAACAAGTATTTATTAAGTAATAATAATAATAGATAGTAATCAAAGTAATGATAATACATTCTACTGTTTCCTGAATTCTCATTTTATGCCAATATTATAATTCTTATTATAAAATATAGGCTGCATACAAAAAATTCATACATTTTTAAAAAAACATAAAATGGTCCTCCATGTATCAACCAAACAGCTTAAAAAATGTATCATTACCAATGTCTCAGAACCATCAGGTGTACCCAAACCCAGTAAAATCTCATATACTCCAGAGTATTTTATATCTCTGAAATTATCACACATACATATTTTCCTAAATAATAGTGTTTAATTTTTCCTATTTCTAAACTTTATGTAAATAGAACCATACTATATATTTTCTTCATTTTTTTACTCAATATTGTTATTAAAATCCATCTATATTATAGCCCATATGGGTATTTCATTCATTTTCGCTACTGCATAGTTTTCCATTGATTAAATAAGCCACAATGGATAGATACTAAGGCTATCTCCAGTTTTTCCAATTCTAAACCATAATGCTATAAGCAATATGGTTAAACATATATGTTAATTCAGTAGTTATTAAATGACCTTATATTATTCAGTGGTTATTAAATGACCCTAGGGATAAGATGCTCTTGTTTCTCTCATACTTTCCAAAGGAAAGTTTCTTGGATTCAAATAACCTTTATATTCTTCTCATTAATTATGAGTTTATTCTGATATCGGGGAAACCTGATGTTTTTTCCTATGGTCCTTTTAATCATATATCCTTCTAAAGCAATTATCCTTTCTACTGAAAAATGCTGATCATCATATCTTCCTAGAACTTCCAGGAGGATAGAAATACTAGATTCTGCTGTGATCGCACTTAAACAAAACAAAACAAACAAACAAAATGAAATAAAAACTAGATACAAAAACTAGATACTAAGTTTTATTATTATTATTATTGTTATTATATTTTAAATCCACACGAGAATATTTTTCCATTTATCTTCAGACAGAGTGGGAGGGAGGGAGGGAGGGAGGGAGGGAGGGAAGGAGAGAGAATGATCGATGTGAGAGAGACACATCAATTGGTTGCCTCCTGCAGGACCCTGACCAGAGCCAGGGACGAATCGCAACTGAGGTACGTGCCCTTGACCGGAATCGAGCCCACGACTCTTTGGTCTGCGGGCTGATGCTCTAACCACTGAGCCAAACTGGCCAGGGCAGATACTAAGTTTTAGGGGGGAAAATTTACATCTCTCACATAGGTTTTTGGGAAGCAGGAGTCTAAGGTTTTCTAACATCATTAAAGTAAAGCATTTAAGATAACTTACACTGCCTGGATGCCTGGCTGTGTGAAAAATATTGGGTAAAATGGTCCAGAGATAATGTAAAACACAGTTTCTGCCCATATAAAATGTAATTGCTGGGAATATATATGAGCACATATGAAAAAGGCTCCAGGTTATTTCCAAATTAACCCTGCTTACTTACCTTCATGACAGCAAACTTCAAGGAAGAAATATTTCAAGGTGAATCTTTTTTTTGTTTGTTTAATTTTTTTTTTCTTTTATTGATTTTAGAGAGAGAGGAAGGGAGAGAGAGAGAGACAGAAACATCAATGAAAGAGAACATTGACTGGCCACCTCCTGCATGCCCCCCACTGGGGATCAGGCCCACAACCTGGGCACGTGCCCTGACTGGAAATCGAACCAGTGACTTCTTGGTGCGTGGGTCGATGCTCAACCACTGAGCTACACCAGCCGAGCTCAAGGTGAATCTTTATAATTATTCACTAATTAACTCAAAACTTGGTGTGACAAATCATTTTAATTTGGAACCATGGGTTTCAGGTTGCAAAGATGCAACACTACAAATGGTCACTATGTATAATTAAAATGTATTTTTCCCCACCTAATTGTTACATGACTAACTTTGTTAAATAAGTGAGTATATAGCAGTCAAGCATAAAATTGAGAAGGAGGAGTAGATAAATATTGAATCACCAGGATATTCTACTCAACTATTAAACAAAGCCTTTCTAAAATTTGTATCTTCATATTTTTGCTTTGCTGATTTCTTTCCTTGGCCTCCAATATCAAATCTACCTAATCTCCACAGCCTTTTATAAACCATGCTCCTTCCTCCAGCTACCATCCTATCAATCTCCTGCCTGGAAACTTTCTTAAAGAGTATTCAATACCTCCTGCACCGAATGATCAAACAATTCCTTTACTTAAGTCACAGGAAAACGATCTCCTGCCCTCAGCCTTCTACTGACAATGTTCTTCAGAGCTCGCCTAAATGCCAAATTCAGAACCATTTCTTAATTATTAACTGACTTGACTTTTCTGGAGAATTTGACACTATTGATTATCCTTTCCTGGAAACTCTTCATGTTCCTGGCTTTTATTCCCAGGTATAACAAGTTCTCTTCCCTCTTCCTCTGTTCTACTCAACATGGCACTTCCTCCTCCTAAAATTTTTCCCACCCTACCCCGACTTTTCTTAAATAAATAAATAAATAAATAAATAAATAAATATCCACCTACCATCCATGCCCCAACTAAAATGTCACCTCCTCTGTACATCCCCTCTACCACCACCAAAGCTCAGATTAAACTTAGTCATTTGTGCCCAACTGGTGTGGCTCAGTGGACTGAGCATCAGTCCATGGACTGAGAGGTCCTGGGTTGATTCCTGGTCAGGGCACATGCCCAGGTTGCGGGCTCAACCCCCAGTGGGGGGCGTGCAGGAGGCAGCCAATTGATATTTCTTTCTCACGTCGATGTTTCTTTCTCATCTGCCTTCCTCTCTCTTTAAAAAAAAGTCAATAAAAACATATTTTTTAAAAATTTAGTCATTTGTTCTTCCGTGTTTCTATAGCACTCTCTGTATACCCTTGTTATAGCTATTATTACACTGCATATTAACTATTCATTCATATGCCTTCCTCTCTCTACTAAACTATAAAACTCCTTAAGAGCTACAACTGAATTTTATTCACTGTTTATCCCTAGCACTAGTTCAGAAGCTACATGATGAGAACTCATTAAATGTTTTGTGAATGAGTAAGACTGACTAAAGACATATTGAAATGAGGCATTAAAAATGGCTTAACCTCTGGCCAATAGAACAGGACCACTAGATAACCTCATATTTGAAAAGAGAATTAAATGAATAAAATTAATGTTACACTGAACAGAGAAAACATCAAAACCTATGAAAACAATGTAAAAATGAATGTGTGATGGTTCTTCAGACACTAAGCCCTACCTAGTATCATTTCATTCTTTGAGGAAATTACAATAGATCTGAGGAAGGTTTGCTGAAAGCAAGGTTTGACCGACTATGGTTGACCTAAAGCAAATCTAATTGTGTAGCAAATGTTAAATCTGAGTCACTGTTACAATTATTTCAGCAATGTTGCCTCCTAGCTAACACACATGACTAAATTAAAAAATAAAGGACTAAAAATGTTGCTAATGTCACTTGTATCTAGCAATTACTGGGGCCCTAAAGACTTCACTGTAAAACAAATATTGGTAGCATTCAAAGATACACGTGACATTTTTCTTTCATAACTTCTTTTCTTCTCGCCACCCCTAGCATCCCCTTCTGCCTTGAAAGAATTTCCAAAGTACCAATATTATTGAATCATATAAGCCATTATGTTATGTAGATTTCAGTTCTTAAACAAAGCTACACCATAATCTATTCTAATTCCCCTAGAAGTGGTGTTGAACAAAAGAGAAGCCAGGATCATCTTCATCGTTCAGAAGTACATTTACACGAGGAATTGACTGTGTATGCTACACAGTAAAGCTATGCACTAGCTATTTCCTTTAAGTACCGCCTTGGGAAAATATACACTGGACCAGATTTTTTTCAATGTTTAAACTGCTCTCTGGAAAGACATAGGCCCTTCTGGAAGCTTCAATAACTGAGTGACACCACTGGGGTACCATTTGGTAAACTACAGCTTCAGTGCACTCAATGGTACCCTAGTGGCCTGAAAGAGTTAATGCAGCATCTAGTTGTACATGACTCAACTCCTTGGGAATTATTTCTAGGCTAAGAGTATCTGCCTCAGATCATTAAGAACATTTCCTCAGACCTCTGGCTTCCTACTATGGCTGGGAATAAGAAATGTTCTTACCTATTTTGTAGAACTAAAAGATTAATGATTTGTACATTTTATTAGAAGGATTATTGACTACATTATTGAAATTTTTTCTTCTCTGGCAAGCAATATGCTTCAAAGTTCTCTTCCCCAAATCATTTTATTTATCAAGAATGTTGATATTTAATTTAAAAACTAAACTTGCATATAAAACTGAAACATCAAAACCACCCTTATTCTTTGCAAATCAATTAGGTGATCTAGACAATAATTCAACCTACAAATATTGTGTACTTAATTGTGTGCTAAACTGTGACAGGCACTGTGAACACAATGGTAAGTAAAAGAGTCCCTGTCCTTCCCCTGGCCAGTTTGGCTCAGCAGTTAGAGCGTTGGCCTGCGATCCAGAGAGACCCGGGCTCAGTTCCCACTAGGGGCACGTACCTCGGTTGTAGTTTGTCCCCAACCCTGGTTAAGACCTGTGGGAGGCAGCCACTAGATGTGTCCCTTTCACTCTTCCTCTCTCTCCCTCCCACTCTATCTGAACAAAAAATGGAAGAAAATGTCCTCGGGTGAGGATAAAAAAAAAAAAAAAAGAGTCCCTGTCCTCAAGATACTTTTACTCTATTGGGGGAATACACAAGTAACTAGAGAATTACATTCAGCTATACAAAAAGCATATACTCTTCTATATACTTTAACAATTTGTAAGTCTCCATTAGTCAACTATTTTATTAATACCTTAACACTCAGTGGTTAAAATATTTAAAAATCATATCTATTCACAGTATTAAATTTGGTGATCATTTTCATAGTAAAAAAACATTATGATCATGCATTACTGGATCACTGAAGATAAAACTAAATGAACTTAGCTCTTCAGTTCACTTTTCACAGACTTAAAAAATAATCTTCCACAACAGAAATGAAAAATCTACTTTAGGGGGAAATTCCCCCTTTTTACTGTTTATCTGGCTTCTTATCTACACAGGTTATTTAAAGTCTTTAGTGACATTCTATTTTGAACCCTTGAGATTGAGTCATCAACCTGAGGGTTACCTTGCAGTATACAGTATTCAAGGCCATTCAGGTTCATTATAAAAATGTACTCTGATATCCTAAGGTTTGTGTTTTCTTTTCGTCGTTCTTTTTCTCCCCCCTTTTCACCCTGCCTTACTTGGTAAGCTCCTATGTGCAATATATAATTAAATAAAATATGGAATAAAATGTTTCTAATATAAAGAGAAAAGATAATTAGTCAACCTTAAAAAAAGAATTAAAGTGAAGACATGCCCCCCCATGTTATATTTTTAGCTTAGTAGAAAAGAGAAGACCCTCACCAATAACCATAACATGTAATTTTATATGATAAATGCAATGAAAAAAATCACAATAACATTTATTTGGTGTGACCAGAGTAGGAGTCATTGAATACCTTCTAATAAACCCAAGGACTCAGGAGGGTCGCCAACTGAGAGGAATGGGAAGGGGAGGATAATGAACCAATGGGAGATCTACTGTTTACAATCTATCCTTACAATCAACAGGATGAGAGATGTCACAGCCAAGTTACCTACACTTTCATCAGAGTGACGAGATTGACTTTGAGCCTTGATACCACAGTCAATATCCAATCATGAATTTTCCATATACTACTCTCTTTTTGAGACTTAGCAAAATGGATGTCTTTTACGATTCAGCATTTAGGAAAAGATAATTTATCTTAACTTCTATAACTCCATTGACCAAAATAAAAATTTTAAACTGAATCTTTTTTTTCAGAGTTATGACAGAGTTAACTATTATAATTTAATATTTAGATAGCCCCTTGGATTTTATAAAGTGTTTGTTTTTTATAGCTTAAAATGTTCATGTTGTTGTAGAGTATTTTAATTTATTGAACAGACTTGTAAATTAGCTGTTATTACTCTCATTTTGCAGATTAAGTTAACTGAAGATCATGGAAATAAAGTCCCACAGCAATGAATATGGAAGGTTGAATATGAACTCCTTATGAATTCTTTTTTTTTAATTTATCTTTATTGTTAAAATTATTACAGATGTCCACTTTTATCCCCCACTGACCCCTCAACCCCACCCTACCCTTCACCCCACTGTTGTCTCTGTCCGTGGGTTATTCATATACATATAAATTCTTTGGTTAATCTCTTCCCACCCCCCCTTCCCTCAGAATCCTAGAGTATTCTAATTCAAATTCTACAGCTGTTTTTCAAGTACCACACAGTTGACTGAAAAACTATTTCCCTTAGTTACAAATTAAGATAAAAAGGAAGGCTCAATTTGCAGTACAAAATACAAAACATGAGTTCTGAAAATATTTTGGGAGAAGAACATGTAGGTAAGTATTTGTTTTCTTTGTAAAGGCTTAATACAAATATCTTCAATATTGCAATTTCAAGCAAAAGGTATGTACAAATTTCAGATCAATGCGGTTCGTGAAAATGTCTTGGGCTTTCTTAGAAGGCACTTTTGTAAAATTCTTGAATGGAAATCTGGACCCAGGCCTTGTTTCTCCAGCACTCCATGGGGGATGACTCAGTGGTAACATACTTGCTTACAGTTACTACAAATTCGCAGATGGCAAATCCATGGCTACAGTTGGAATGAGCAAAACTATAATCTCTGGCTCCTATTTAGTGTTGACAAAGGCTTCTTATACCTTAGCATTTGAAATGTTTTCATTAAAAATTTGCTTTGTAGGTTTTCACAATGCCGCTGAGGTTAAAGTGGCAACTGTTCTTCTGCTTCAATGCATTATGTTGGTACTTATCTCTATCCTCTTATGGAAGCTGCAATTCTTAATAATTATAAGGAGAGTAATAATCATCCTTTGTATCTAAAAAGTGCATTACCACTCACAAAGTGCTTTCATGTACAGGATCTAATTAATGTTCACAACAACATCTCTACCCACCCCGCTGGTCCCCCCAGGATTCTGTTCATAGCTCTTCATCTCTTTTCATTCTTCACAGTCTCCCTGGGGAATATTATCCTCACCTGTGGTTTCAACCACCACCCATGTGGTGATGATGTCCAAATCTCTATTTTCAGCTTAATGCTCACACTGGAGATACTGATGGGAATGTGTAACTAAATGTCTAATGAACAATTCCCAGGGTTTATCATCGGTAACTCATACTCAAATTTATGAAGTGATAGTCTCCAAATCTCCTCTCTGTTCCAATTCTCTAGAACAGCTAAAAACAACATAAACTATCAGTTATCCAAACTGAAAATAGGAAAGCCATAGCTTCTCCCTCTTTCTCAGTCTCAGGTCTTACTGTCTGTCTCTACCCTAAACATCTCCACAGTACTGTTCCCTCCTTTCTTTCTCAAAACAGTATCATAGTTTACGCCTTCACCCTTCTCTTTTCTGGACAGTTACAAAAGCTTTCTAAATCTCTTCTCCATTTCCTGTCTGACTCCACATTCCGGCATTCTTCCTATTTTCCGTCCAGAGGAATCCTCCTAAAAACACAAATCTGGTCAGGACTCTCCCTACTTTATACCAGAAAGATCTAACCAGTAGTGGTATAAGCATGGCAAGATAAAGTCCATATTTCTTGATAGCAAATATAAAGACCTTCACAAAATGATCCC
This sequence comes from Tadarida brasiliensis, assembly GCA_030848825.1. Classification (NCBI taxonomy): domain Eukaryota; kingdom Metazoa; phylum Chordata; class Mammalia; order Chiroptera; family Molossidae; genus Tadarida; species Tadarida brasiliensis. The sequence goes on from CM061268.1 coordinate 58,727,159, forward strand.
CAACCCTATCTTGCTAACGTCACTTTCCCTACACTAAGTAATATATTCGCTCTTCCCAAAACAGGATGAATGACTTTCACCACTTCCACGCTTTAAGTTCTAATGACCACAAATCACCCACCTCCTACTCAACCTATTAATGTCTAGTTCAAGATTCACCCTGATTCCCTGAGGTATAGCTACCCAAGCCCCTCCATTCCCGGAGTTTGCTTACAACACCATCATGGTCGATGTGTGTACGTACCAGTGAGTGTCACTACACAGGAGCTCCTGAGGGCCAGGAATCTCTTACTCATGTTGTGTCTCTGTAGTTGGCATTCTACAAGAACTCCATTGAATCAAGTAATGTATATGTGTGGAAGACACACGGCAGTATCTCCATGTTACAGAGGTTTGGAAAAGTCATGTAATTACACGAATGAAACCGGAGTGAAGTTACTAACTTTCATCTCCTGCAAATCAAATTTAGAGGGTTTTTGAAGTAAAATAAGCCCTAAAACATTGAAAATGTCTATGTAAATGTATATCGAAATCCATAGCCAATAAAGATTAAAGGTGAGGTATGCCCTCCTCAGACAAAATATTTGCAACAGGTGATTGATAAAAATCATTAATATTCTTAATACGTAAAAAGGATTTACAAAAAAAAATGGAAAAAAGAGTTTCTGTTTTTTTCAATAACATGATATAAAAGGTAATTCACAAATAAAGAAATATAAATGACTAATAGCCTATATAATATTCAACATTGTTGAGAAACATAAGAAATAAACCAACAGAAAGATTAAATTTTAACCAAGTTGGAAAATATTACCAAAAAAGATAAAAGTGGACATTTTTAACAATCATTCTTTAAAATTGTCACTAGCATGTACCCTTGATGAAAGTGTTAAACCAATAAAACCTCTGGCAGAACAACTGTTGGACAATACATACATAAAACCTTAAATATTACACCATTTCCTTCTGTACATAAAGTTACAAAATATCGAATCTGTATTCTACTGACTGTGTAAAGAAGCAATTCCTTTTATTTATTTTAAAATTATCTTTTTCTAAGCTACACTTTAATTGTAATTATATGCTTTTGTTTATCTAATTAAATTGTCAGATGTACCATGAACAAAGTAACATTTCATAATGTGTTGTTTTTCCACTCAAAACCCTTCCATAACTTTCCATTTTTACAAGTTAAGTAATAACTTCTCACCTTGATATTCATAATATGGCCCTAATTTCCTATTTCTCGTCTTGTTTTCCAAACAGATTAGACTACACTCTTTCCCAAATGCTCCTACACATTGCTGCATGTCATTCCTTTTACTGGAAGTGCCTTTTCTGATGACCATAACTGGGTTCAAGTACTGTTTATCCTTCACTTCCAAATGCCCAAACCATTTTTTGTTATTCCACATCTGTAAAAGGGGGATAATAAGCCAGTCCTAAATAGTCATTATGAAGTTGTGATAAAGCTGTGTCTAATACACCAAAGAGGCAAAGTAAATATTTATGGAATGTGTGAAGAACCTCCTACACTCCACTTGCTGTAACCTTAAACTAGTATGAATACACTGTACTCTCTTGCATTTTCATGGTGCAAATAACGAAGGAAGGTAGTGAGAAATTTATTTTAATGAGCACCTACTATTTATCAAGCTCTGTAATGTATATCTCTCTACAGCCAATTGGTTTGGTCTGAGATTTTATTTGTTTAAGAACACATCTGTGTTTCTGATTGCTTCATGTATCTGTGTCCAGGGTCCTCTTTTCTATTACTTCTGTCTCCCCTCCAATGTTAACCACTGCTTTACACTCAAAGGACTTTGTAAAATTTAATGTCCAAATGAAGTATCCAATGCTTTCTCTCTGTGCTACTGAAAGACAGGCAGCAGCAGAACCTGTTTCTCAAAACAATATTCTTCAGGGATCTTTTCATTTGAAAGACAAAAAGAATGATAACAAAATTCATTTCCCTCATATTTTTCTGTTTTAAAACTTTTTTTAAATTGTAAAATAAGGCAGAAACACAGATAACCATGGCAAATGTATAATTTGATGCATTATATAAGACAAAACCTTGTAATCTCTCAGGTCAAGAATAGAACTTCGGCCCAGCCGGTGTGGCTCAGTGGTTGAGCGTCGACCAAGAGGTTGCTGGTTCGATTCCTGGTCAGGGCTCATGCCCAGGTTGTGGGCCCGATCCCCAGTGGGGGGCATGCAGGAGGCAGCTAATCAATGTTCTCTCTCATGGATGTTTCTATCTCTCTCTCTGCCTCCCTCTCCTTTCCTCTCTCTCTAAAATCAATAAAGAAAAAAAAAAAAAAGAATAGAACTTTGCCAGACACCACAGAGTCTCCATCTACATTAAGCCAATCAAAACCCCTTTCCCTTAAAAGTCATCATATCCTGACTTTTATAACACCCCTTTCTTGTGTTTATTTATAGTCTATTCACCCAAGTATGTATTCCTGGACACTACACTTTAGTTTTCTTATAGTTCTCTTATACTTTACAGGTTTTCACTCGCCCCCTTCTTTTCCTTATGGTTAATCGGTTGAAGAGTCTGAGCCACTTGACATGCACAGTTTCCCACAGTCTGGATTTGCTATTTGCATACACATGGTATGGTTTAAAATGTCTCTAAAATAGATTTTTCTTACCACCTCCAGAACCAATGATTCTCCGAATTATCAGCAAATTAAACCAATGATAAAAATCTAATTCTTTCAAAGACTAAAAATGCCTTGTGCAAATCTCATTTGGAATGTAAAGCCTAGTCTAGGCTAAGATCCCTAGTTTAACAAATTCAGCACAAATAATTGTGCTCATGGGGTCACATGGGGCATCAAAGTATTTCATTAGTCAAATGTCATTTAAAATATTTGACATTTAAAGCCTTAGGAATATACTATGTGAGTTTTATATTCTTCAATAACAGTGTTAGATTTCTTTCTTGATTTTTTTTTTCACCTTCATCTTGAACTACTAATAAAATAAGGGTTTTGTTTTCCATCCCTGAGAAATTAACTAACCTACATTTTGCTGAATGGTTAAAGCATCAGCCTGCGGACCAAATTATGGGTTCAATTCCGGTCAAGGGCACCTACCTAGGTTGCTGTTCGATCCCTGGTCCTGGTCGGGGTCATGTGGGAGGCAACCAACTGACATGTTTCTCTCACATCGATGTTTTTCTCTCTCTCTCTCTCTCTCTCTCTCTCTCTCTCTCTCTCTCTCTCTCTCTCTCTCTCTCTCTCTCTCCCGCCGCCCCTCCCTCTCATTCTATCTGAAAATCAATGGAAAACTTGGGTGAGGATTAAAAAAAATACAGCAGGTGGGTCAGGGGTATGTGCTTGTGACAGGAGAAAAAATAAGATATAACATCTGGTGATTTGACACACCTGCTGCCCATGTCCCATAATGAGTGAAACACACAGAGCCAAAGGGTGGTGATGATTAGAGAGCTTCAGGTCAAAAAGGGGAGATGAGGCATAGATTATCAAACAAAAATATATTCTCTGGGACAGCAGGCATGATACTTTGAAGAAAATAAACTGACAGTTTATATAAAAATGTTTGCTTCCTTCTGTCACTTAGCATGCTCATAACTCCTTACAACAAGAGATGAAGCATTAAACAGAGAATATCAGTGTTGGGTTTTTATGCATTCTCCGTACCAAATTATCAATGTAGTTCTCCACATAGCTCCATGATACTATCTCTTTCTCTATTCTACAGACTAGAAAATAGAAGACTAAGAGGTTCAATAGCTTGCCTAAGAAGTATAGCCAGCGCTGGGATATCAGAGCTACTAGATGTGTGGTTCACAGACCAGAAGCAGCACCACATTTCTGGCCCCTCCCCAAAGCTGAAAAATCACAAGCTGTGAAAGTGGAACCCAGGAATCTCTATGGTAACAAGCTATCCAAATGATTCTTAATCATAGTAAATTTTGAGGAACATTGATATAAAGGAAAGATCAAATGTTTTAGAGCCAGCAAAACTGAGCTTAAGTAATAACTTCTAGAGTTGTGAAGATGACATCATCATGTAGGTAAAGCATTTAAGAGAGCATCCAGCAGAAAACAGACACTCACTATACAATAATCACACCTTAGAACCACCAGTGGCTCTGTTTACATGATGACATATGGACTCCTGGGAGAAGCAAGTAGGTGTCTTTCCTACTCAACAGAGTTAAGACCCACAAACAGTGGAATAAGCTCTTTTATAGATCTAAGGCCAATGCTATAAGAAGGTAGGGAATTTATACGGAACTGGTACGCTCTATCCACTTTTGGGAGATAGTGCAAACATCATTTAATCATTCACTTATATAATGTATACTTACGCAGGGCATATTGTATATCAAGTTCAGTGTCTGTGGCTGAAGATACAATGTAGGCAAAACTAATATGGTTCCTACCATCACGAATTTGCAGTTGAGCTGGGAAACAGTAATCAAATAATCCAAGAAACACATATATTTTAGCAAAGTGTGTAAGTTCATTCAAGGATGGATTCAGATGATTATGAGAGTTTATACAGGGGGCTGGATCTAGAATAGAGGGGCAGAGGTGGCTTTTATGAAAGATGGAGGTCTAAGATGAGATTAGAAAGATGAGCAGGACTTAACCAGTTGAAGGGTTTGTGAGGACATTCTAGGGAGGGAATACACAAAGGCTACATTGGAGAGAAGTCTCATGTTTTGAGGAACTAATGGGAGGAAGGTGTAGCTCACACAGGGAAAACCAGGGCCGTGGTAGACAGTGAAGCTGGAGGGGCAGGCTGGAGACAGATCCCACAAGACATTGTAAAACACATTCAGAGCCCATGGGAAGCCTTTTAAACCTTTTAAGCATGTGTGCAACATGATCAAATTCATATGTGAAAACTCTCTGTCTGTTTGCATTATGAAAAAAAAGGCTGGATGGGTCAAGAATAGATGGAGGAAGCCTCATTAGGAATATATTACAGAAAGAAAAGGCATCTTGCATCCGAGTAGCAATAGTAGAGGTGGAAGAAAAATAAAGACTTTTGCAAAAGTGTTGTGGACAGCTAGAGAAATTTTCTACAGTGTCAAACAATGTCACAAAAGAATCAGATTATTTCTGGAGCCTCCCAAAGTATATACATTGACAGATCAAGTCAGTGAAGCTAGGCTAAAAGACCTAAGTGAGGGTCTTTCCTCCTAGACCTATAGGGTAGAAACAGAAATATGGCAATTTGGAGCTGAGGATGGATTGGTTTGTATTGATGACAGATTGTTTTTTGGATTATTTGATTACTGTTTCCCAGCTCAACTGCAAATTCGTGATGGTAGGAACCATATTAGTTTTGCCTACATTATATCTTCAGCCATAAGTTTGTATTGATGACAGACTCAGAGACCAGAGCAGCCTTATCAAGCAAGAGTGCATGACTGTAGGAAGTGGTGGGACCACAGTTTTAGTTCATCACTATTGTAGATGGAGGGCTACGTAGCACTTCTTACCCTCTAAGGCTTCCATGGCAACGTTAATGAGAAAATCCCACTCTGACACTTCTATTTGGGCATAGATAGCTACTTAGGGTGGTGGGGGAGAAATTCCAGGAGCCGGAAAGGCATAATAAGAACAAACTTGAAATTAAGCAGGTTTCTATTCAGATGCCAGCTCTACCACTTATCAACTGGATCGTCTTACATATAAAAGTTTCAGTTTCCTTGTCTATAAAAATGAGTAATATCATCTCCCTCGGAATTTTTTGTGAAAAGTAGAATTAATATAGTTAAAATACCTATTATGGTGGTTAACTCATAGTAAGTCTTAAAAATTGTTAATAATCACCATAAGGAGGTACAGCCAGATACTATTGCTTTTGATAATAATAATACAATAATAATAATAATACTTACTTACTGGGCTCTTATTAAATAGCAAATCCTCTGCTAAAACCATTATGTGGATTAATTTATATAATCTTTAATATAACCCTGTAAAGTAACATAATTAGCCGCATTTTACAAATGAGGAAGTTAGAAGCTCACGGATGGTAAGCAACATGCCCAAGATAAGAGGACTACCAAGCCCTGGGATCTGGATTTAAATGCAGGCAGTTTTAGTCCAGATTTCCCCCACTCTTAAGCACGGTGAACCACCATCTCTTTTAGACTATGCAGCAGTACTGGGTTATAGAATGAACACACATTTTTCACTCCATAAAGAATTCAGCTTCAAGTGCTTGATCTACTACATACAAGCAATGACTGTGGGGAGGTCACTTAACATCTCTTGGTTTTAGTTACCTCAGCTCTGAAAGAGAGATTTAAACAAAACAACAGAAATACATCTGAAGAGGTCTGCCTCTGTGGCTAAAACATAGTTTATGTTCAAGAAATGAAAGTTGAATAAATGAATAAATACATTTCCATTATATGATTTTAAAATCTTCTTATATAAGTGGTTGTGCATCTGATGGACCAGTGTGAGTACAGGTCTGTTACTTCTGCAGACTGGAAAATAGTGTCAGCAGTGAGGACAAAATAGAGTGGCTCAGTGGTTGAGCGTTGACCCATGCACCAAGAGGTCGCCAGTTCGATTCCCAGTCAGGGTACATGCCCAGGTTTTAGGCCAAATCCCCAGTGGAGGGCATGCGGGAGACGGCCAATTGATGTTCTCTCTAAGCGATGTTTCTCTTTCTCTCTCTCTCTCTCTAAAATCAATAAAGAAAAAAAAAAGCGTCAGGTCAAGGGGTGAAAGTCAGGATTTCTATGTATTCAGATTGTCTCCTATTCTGACATAAATGCATAGAAGAAGAGAAAGAAACTGAACCCAAGACATGGCAAACTAAAATATTCATTCCCTCTTTCTTTAGACGATTGTAGATTTTTAATGCTAAAAATGAAGGTATCAATAGATAGAATTATGTAAAATTATAATCAATTTTGAGGGAAATAGAGCCATTTATAAGTCTCACATTGAGAAAGCCAAAAGGCAAAAGGAAGGCATCACCAGTCACTAGTATGGTTACACATGTCCACTTCCTAGCACAAACTTCAATGTGCGCTTTTAAAACCCAAAGGGAATGCAAAGCTCAATTTTGTTTTCATGGGAGACTAATTGCTGACTGAAGATGTGGCATTTAAGGACACACCATGGAAATGAGATTATCTGAATCATGGATTCTTCAGGCCTACTCAACCCGCCCCTGACTGACAGGTCCACAACATTTACATAGAGATCTATTTGATGAGGAAATGCAACATCTGACTAACTGGGAGATGTAGATAAGTGTTAAGGAATGGCATTTCCAATGCACGATGACATTTTGCAACTATGGTGATTTAAAAATGCACACACAACCCTCGCCGGTGTGGCTCAGTTAGTTGGGCATTGCCCCCTGCATTGAGAGGTTTGATTCCCACTCAGGGCACATGCCCAGGTTGCAGGCTCGATCCCCAGTAGGGGGCGTGCAGGAGGAAGCTGATGGATATTATGCTCTCACATGGATGTTTCTCTCTTCTCCCTTCCTCTCTCTAAAAATCAATAAAATATTATTTTAAAAAGATGTACACACACACCATGTAGAACCAAAATATAAGCCATATATGTAATTTTAAATATTCTAGTAACCGCATTGAGTAAAGTAAAAAGAAACAAATAAAATTAATTTTAATACTATATTTTATTTAACCCTATATATCTGAATTATAATCTCAACATATAATCCAGAGAAAAATTAATGAGATATCTTTTTTTCCATGCTAAGTCTTCAAAATCTGATATGTATTTTATACTTATAACACATCTTAATTCACAGTAGCCACATTTCAAGTGCTCAATAGCCACATGTAGCTAGAGACTACTCTCTTGACACCATAACCCTAAGGTGCATCTTCAGAAACTGCTATTCAGCCCCAGGGAGACCCACATTCCTCTACCACATGGAGGTTTAGGCTTGAAAGGAATTATTACAGATGAATTTGATGCTGACTGTTAAGGCTTTGATTCCTAAGTAGTTTCCCTTGGGACCAGAAACATTCCCTTTACTTATGCCTCAGCAGAAAGAAAGATTGGAAATTAACTTTCACATTATTTTAGGAGGGAGGGGTGCACATCACTGAATAAGAGAAGAATCTACCATTGACTCACTTTCCTATATGTAGAAGAAACTTGGAAGGTGTAGAAATATTAACACATGTAAATCATATGATAAAATCTATGCATCTGTGACAGATATTAGCATCCCATCCTATGGATGAGAACTAAGGCTAAGACAGGCTAAATAATTAGCTCAGGCTCACACCACTGGAAAGAGGTAGAAAAGAATTCAAGTGTAGGGCTGTGATATTTAAGAGACAGAGTTCCCAGCACTGATCCTGCTTGGTCATATAAAATTCCAGAGCATCATAGTCTGACACCCAAAATTCCTCTTCTGACCTTTAAAGCCCTATGTCTAGACACCTCTTCACAAGCTCATGTGAAATCTTTCCTAAACAGCACTTGAAGTTTCTCTCAGTCACTTCTCCCTCTGGTGAGGCAACAACACTTTCATTCATTCCTTATAGGACCACTGAATCAAGTGATTCCAACACTTTCCCCTTCATCTTTAAGGAGAAGGGCCATGTCTCTCTCCACTCGCTCTAATTATCAAAGCTTTTGCACGAGCCCTCAACAAGAAAATCAGTGGTTCTGGAAGGCAGTGTGGTGTATATGGGAAAGACGGGCTGTGTCATCTTCACGCTATGTGGCTTTGGGCGCAGGAATGTGCCCCTTAGTTTCAGTTTTAGAGTCTGTTAAATGGGGGCAGTAATACTCACTTGGCAGGGTTGTTATTAGGATTAAAATAGATAAAGATTATAAAATTGCTAGCACATAATAGTCACTCACTGAGTCAATTCCCTGTTTTCTTCTGCAATACCCAGCCATCAATGGCCCTGTTAGGTGTCACTGTTTTTTAACTCAGTCCCAATAGTTGGCCTCTTCCCCAGAAGTAGTATCTGTCTATTTGAATAGGTTCAGTAAGAATTACACATGGAAATAGGACCTCAGGGCTTTCCCCCCCTCATCCTACTCAATGGAACTGCCTGAAGAAGATAGACATTTTATGTGCCCTTCTCTCTAGAGAATATATTATCCCTTAAGATTGTGTCAAAAATATTCTTCCCAAGAGGCTTCTGAGGGATGTTAGGGCACTGACCCACCCACCCAGCCAGCCAAAGCCTTACATCCTGCCTCTAGCCATTTCTGCAGACTGTGGCACACACCAGGGAACTTGACTTTGTTTAGCCCTGAAGGAGGAGATAATGAGGGGAGAGGTGAGAATTACCTAGTGCTGTGAAAATCAATGTTATTGACTGCTGGACCAGAGGAAAGGGAAACAGCCTTGCTGATTGTGGTGGACTGGAAGGAAGGGAATGGGAGGGGGGCACAGAGCCTACATAATGAGAATAGGCAGACAGCCCTAACTGAGGGACTCTCATTACAGATCAACAGTCTGTCTCACCAATCTCCACCCATCCCCAGCCTCTTCTGCTCCAGTCATTTTGCAAAACTGTCCTCTAACTTGTTTATCGGAACGGAAACAATGCTTTAGGCTTAAGGGAAAAAAATAAGTGCCTGCCCCTCTACTGGTCAAATCTTAATGTATTCTGAATTCTTCTTATCTCCAATTTGCACTAACTGAATTATTTTTCAAACTAACCAATAGCTTTCCTAAAAATTTTAGTATAGAATTTTCTTTAGACAAAATGTTTTTTTATTTCATATTAAATTACCAATAATGCACTACCTACTACTACTACTACACAGAGATAGATACCACTTCTTAACAATGACTCTGTTCCTTCTACGGATACAGTATTAAGCACATAATGGAGACTCAATGTTTGCTTTAAAAAGTGAACTGAAGAAGATATGTAATTATATTCCAGTAAAGAAAAAAACGTAACTGGACATCTCCAATACAAGGGATACATATGGTACACTAGTAATACGAAGTGCTAAACCAGTCATACAAAGTATAACAAGTGTTACACTAGTCATACAAAGTAATATAAAGTAATAAAAAGATACAAAACAGAGAAGTTCCATCTGGGAGAAAATAACAACTAGCAAGGTCTGATGGACCAGATATTTATGTAAAGGCAGGAAAAAAGGTGAACACTTTTCTAAACTGAAGTAACAGAGCAAATATCAATTTAAAAAAATGACAAATATTTCTACAATGTTCTAGAATTGATAGTGTTTTTCACACATATTATTTCACGTATGCTTTGTAACAACCCTACAAAGTGCAATGTGTGTGTTTTGGTGCTGTTTTAAGCATATTTTACTTGGAGATTATTTGGAGCTCTCTTGGTTTGCAAAACTGAAATGCAATTTTTAAAATTACAGATACAAAAGCTACATTTTACTTCATTTTTAATGTTCAATTTATAATTGTACTGTTCTATTTATAAATCTAGGAAGGTTTTTACAATCATCATCAAGGGCATTTTTATGACTTAAATTCCCCTTAAACATTTTAAACTTCATTTATACATTTAATATATTAAATGTCCTTTTTGTTGTTGTTAATTCTCACCAGAAAATATTTTTTCCATTGATTTTTAGAGAGTGGAAGGGAGGGTGAGGGAGGGGGAAAGTGAGAGAGAAACATCAATGTGAGACAGACACATCAATTGGTTGCCTCCCTCACACGCCCCAACCAGTTTTCAGGCCAATGCTCTAACCACTGCACCACACCAGCCAGGGCTTAAATTTCCTTTTAAAATACTTTAGTTGAATTACAAACAAACCTCCTCAAGTTTTAAAATAATTTTTCTACCTAATAAATAAAACTTAAAATATGGGGAGTTTTAAGCTTTCTTATACATTTCAATTTACAAATGGTAAGATTTTTTGTTTTTTGTCTTTTAATCTCAGATTAAAATCAATTTCTTGACATTCTAAAAATAACCTGTTGGATATTCTAATCTAGAAAATCCTCTTTAAAAAAATACAAATACATATACTACCAAATATATACAATTATTACATAGCATAAACATATTAATTTAAGGGTTTAATTTACTTCATTATGCTCTAATTTATCTAAATCTCTTCAGGATTACAGACCCCTGACCACCAAGGAAACAACTTTGCTAATTTTGTGGTTAGTTTCCCAATAAATTTAGAGGGGTTTTATATTTAGTTAGCTAATTTTGCCTATCATGTGTAATCTTGGTTGGGAGATGTATAACTGCAGATATTGAGGGTGATGTTTTTTTTATGTTCTTAACTATAAAGCTAAACATTGTTTTATAGTCACTATCTCATAAACTCCAAAATTTTAGAACGGAGTCAGGTCCTAGCTCACATCCCCTAGATTCAAAGTACGCCATAAAGGAATTTTCACCTACATAAGCAAGTTCACAACCTCTAAGTTTACAGCTAATCTTCACTGTTTCTGTTAGCATTTCACTGGCTTTCTTAAAATATTTAAACATCCTCTGAGTGGATCCTGCACCTCTCTGAGGCTTTGTCTGTCTAAAGCCATGTTTATAACATTAGCTAGGTGTTATCATTATCATTTCAAATAGGACATCTAGAAATTAAACATCAGAAAAACTGATTTACTCATCTAGAAATGCTACAGACTCTTTCATAAGTGGAGATGATGGACCTCAAACCCAGATTTTCTACCAAACATCCCATTTCCCCCATGTCTCTGCTGTGGCATGAGCAGCAGATGGATACATGGTTGGACAGATTCTGGCTTTGCATACTGCATGTAAGTGGGCTGTGGCAGGAGGTAATGATGGAAGAAAGGTAGATGAGGCCAGACGTGAGGAAGAAGAATTTTGATGATAGTGAGAAACACAGAAAGTTCTTGAGTACAGAAATGGATAGCCTGTTCTTATCTGTGTGTTAGAAAAATAACTTTGATACAACCATTGAGAGGATACATTCGGAGTGGAAACAAAGGGAGAACAGGGAAGCCAGCCAGGATGTTCCTGTGGTAATACAGTGAGAGGCAATGAGAGCCTCCACTGAAGAAGACGTGGGAAGAGACAAGAGGTAGAAGAAATAATTCAAAAGTAGACTCTAAAGGATTTCTGGGTTAATTAGATTTCAATAGGCACTGTAGGGTTAAAAATTACTTCAATGTTTCCACTCTAAGTGCCCAAGAGAATAATGATAAAGAGGAACTTGTCAGTTGGCTTCTGTTTAAAATAATCACACACACACACACACACACACACACACACACACACATCAGCTAAAAGCACATTATTTGATGGAGTGGATGTAGAAACAGTGTTAGGGGACTAACTAGAAACACATTTGCATTAAGTATACAATTTTTCCCTGTTTGAAGTACAACAGCAATGATCCTTTTGAAATTCAGACTCACCATATATTTTTTTCAAACTGAATCTCATTTCAGAGCTATTCCAAGGTTACACTTGAAAGCTTTCTATCCTCTGCTGAGAAGTAATGGTCTACAAAAAACAATGCTTTCAGTCCCTGAGTACCTTTATTTATTTACTTTAAAAAGTTTTCCTATCATGCAACCATTTAAAAAGATGCTTATGAAGAATTATTAATGATATGATCATGTTCTTAAGATATAGTTGAACAAAAACACAGGGTACAAATGATACACCTTGATCCCTAGATGTGTTTCAAACATAACACATATTCATTCACACTCACAAGTACATGAGGAATAAATGAAAGGAATACAGAGCTTTTATATATGGGTGGTAAGGTTATGAGGAAGGGTAAATTTTTCATCCTTTTCTGTACTTTCACATAATTTCTATAATGAGCATACATTATTTTTACAGCCTTCAAAACACTTGAGAAGTACCATGTATCCTAACTCATTTAAAACTGATACTTTAGTTTACTTTTCCTAAAGAATTCAAGAACACAGATTATAATTTAATCTACTAAACATCCAACATAAATACAGAAGTTTCTTTTAGTAACTCAAACAAGATTCAGGGATCTGCTTCAGAAATCCACCTTACCCCCTCCCTTCCAGACTATGTACTGCATACTTCATGGCCTCACTTTCTTCTTTGAATCTAGGTGAAACATTTAAAAAAAAAATAAATCTAGGTAGATTTTAAAAAAACAAATCGATGTATGCTTTTAAAAAGAATATGTAAATCTAAGTAGACCCATTAGAAAATAAATAATGAAGAAAACATGACTCAAAATTGGTCTCCTACTACTCATCTAACATTCATTTTAAAGGAAGACATTCCCTCGGCTTCTTTCAATTAAATGTCTGCCTATTTTGAAAGTGCCAAAGTCTTCTATGAGTCTAAACAAAAAGAAAAGATCTAGTTTGAGTTTGAGAAATATGTAGGGCTAGACCTTCCCAGGGTCAAATGTCTCTTTGTTTTATTGTTCATCTTTCCCTTTTTAATTTTCAAGAGCTAAGTTCCCCAAGCAATACCAATTCACCCTGGGGAGTTTTGTTATCTTATTTACTGTACTAATATCTACTGCAGAATTAAGCGAGAGGCCTCCTTCAAAGGGAGCCCATAATTTAATTGGTTATGAACGTCTCTAACTATGAAACACCCAACTCAGGGTGAACTGGGATCTGATCAGATGCTAAAACTAACAAGTCAGAAGACATCCCAACAGAGTCATGGAAATGAATGAAATACACAACAGCTCCTTTGGAGAAGGGAGTCAAAAGCCTGAGTGCTAATCACCAGAGCAAGAGTCTAGAGCAGTGGTTCTCAACCTTCCTAATGCCACGACCCTTTAAAATAGTTCCTCATGTTGTGGTGACCCCCAACCATAAAATTATTTTCATTGCTACTTCATAACTGTAATTTTGCTACTGTTATGTCTTAGGCGACCCCTGTGAAAGGGTTGTTCGACCCTCAAAAGGGTTGCGACCCACAGGGTGAGAACCACCGGTCTAGAGTAAGAGAGGTGTTCATCCAGGTACTGGCCAATCCTGAGCAAATACTGGTTCTTGTGTCTGCTATTTAACCTGGTACCACCAGTTACTTGCTGTAAAGCCCTGGAAAACTGACCCTTTGTGTCTCAATCCCTTCACCTGTACAATGGGCTTAATAATAAAACCTTCAGTGCCTGATACATCACCAGTGCTCCATAAACATCAGCAATTGCTACTGGGCATGCTGAGGCCTATAGGGAGATAAGCTGAACCTCAAGGCCCAGGATAGTGCTAAGCCATGAATTTCTGAATGAGTATGTATACTAATTGGTAAATGGACCAGGCTATAGGGACAGCTACCCAGTGTTTTTTGCGCATTTCCTGCCTAGTGTTGGCTGACGATTGCAATTTGTCATCCTTCATTTACATATTCCTAATTGAGGATGTATGTTCCTTAATGCAGGAAACATGTTACAATGTTTTGCAATTTGTGAGTTATGACCCATTCTGCACCCTTTCAAACTCATTAGTAAAGGTAAATTAAGGAATCAGTTTTAAATGGGGCAGTATGAACTGTATTTCCTCAACCATTTTTTGATTATATTTATGTTTAGTAAATCTTGACCAAAATTATAAAATAAATACATTTTAAAAATATAAAAATAGAATAGAAAGATCAGAATGCATAGCTTTTGGTAAAGTTAAGTATTGCTTTGTGAAATTTGTACTTAGTTGTAATTTTTAATTTATATTTTTACTGTGGGTTGCAGTCCAAAAAGTTTGAAGAAAAAAAAGGGTATATATGTTACTTAGGCAAATATTAACACATAACAGTTTCTCAACAAACTTGTTGACTCTGCTGTATTCCAAACATTAGCCATAAAACAGTGTTTGCTAAACTTATGTTATGATAAGAATTACCTAGTATAATTTCCACATTTCCAGGCTCCTTACCCAGAGATTCCGATGTTGGAGAAATGCTGTCATAAAAGAGGCAATAATTCACCATTAGGGAGGGAATTTGTTGAAAGCAAATCTGTTCTTCTGTCTGTATCTATTTTTATTTGGTGGTACCAAGCCTGATCCAAAGAGGCACCCTGTACAGTATGTCCAGCTATTTGAGTGGCTAACATTCATTCAGACAAGCACTCATTCAGCAAATATTTGTTCATCGTGTTGCACATGCAGGGCAATGGGGGCATCAATGTATATAAGGCATGTTTCCGGCATTTGAGTAGAGTAGATTCATTTTAGTACTAGGGTGGGGTGTCCACTGAGGATCAGAAGATCTGAAGCCAGAAATAAAGTGGAGCTTTGAATGTACATATATGATATAAATTTGGGGGTAGTCCGCCATTCAAATGTTCAGAGGACTAAAAATTAGTAAAATTGGCCCAGCCGGAGTGGCTCAGTGGTTGAGCATTGACCCATGCACCAAGAGGTTGCCGGTTCGAATCCCGGTCAGGACACATGCCCAGGTTGTGGGCCCGATCCCCAGTGGGGGGCATGCAGGAGGCGGCCAATCAATGTTCTCTCTCATCGATGTTTCTCTCTTTCCCTCTCCCTTCCTCTCTAAAAATCAATAAAGAAAAAAAAATTAGTAAAATTGAAATGGCCAGCATATATCTAAGCACTTTTCTTTAATTAATACTGATCAAATACAGAAGAGCTGAGAAGCAGTAGCCAACACCTGAGGAGAACCCAGTATTAGGGCAGGAAATGGCAAAGAAGAAGATACATATCAAAAGTGAAATTATAGCCCTGGCCAGTTTGGCTCAGCGGTTAGAGCGTCGGCCTGCAGACCAGAGAGTCCTGGGTTTGGTTCCTGCTAAGGGCACATACCTTGGTTGCAGTTTGTCCCCAGCCCTGGTTGGGGTTGTGTGGGTGGCAGCCACTTGATGTGTCTCTCTTCCTCCCTCTCTCTCTCCCGCTCTATCTGAAGATAAATGCAAAAAAAAAAAATGTCCTCGGGTAAGGATAAAAAAAAAGTGAAATTATATACACACCTGGAAAACTTGCCCCCAGTCTCACTGGCACCAACCAGATCCAATCTATTAACATCTCTCACCTGTATTACTGCAGGAACTTCTAAGTGGTCTTCCTGGTCTGGTCATTACCCCCCTAAAGTCTCTTTCCAACACCCAGGCCTGAGTGACCCCGTTAAAACATTAGTCAAATCATGACTTCTTTGCTCAAAACCCTGCTGGCTTCCCATTTCACTGCAAGAAGAAGCCTAACCTACAAAGCCCTACATGATCTGCTCACTTTGACATGCTCTTGCCCTTCCTCTTGCCAGCCACACTGGCCTCTTAGACATTCCTTAAACTGCCAGGTGGCTCCATCCCCAGGTCCTTTTCACTTTGTTACCTTTTCCTATACGGTTGATCCCTTCACAGCCTTTATGTCTTTACTCAAAGCTCACCTTCCTAGTGAGATCCTCACTAACCACTTTATCTAAAACTGTAACTTCAACCCCTTCCCAAGTTCACACTTCAGATACCACTTCCATGTTTTGTTTTTCTTTTCAGCATGTATCATTACACATGATGTATCTTACTTAACTCTTTTTTATTACTCAGCTTACTAGCATATACATTCTATAAGGACACGGATTATCGTCTGTTTTGTTCTACTCTGTATTTTTAGCAACTAGGTCAGCGCCTGACACATAACAGATGCTTATTAAATATTTGGTGGATAAATGAATGGAGAATACATAAGAAAGCTTCATGCTCTGACTCTAACCATCATTTATTAGCAAGAACTCAAGAGATTCCCCTACAAAGTGGCTCCCACCCTGAACCCATTCCCTTCCAAAGCGGCTCGCACCCCCGGGGTCCAGCTCTACTCACCAGTGTGCCCTCAGCAGTCTTGGCCAGGCCTCACAGACAGCTGCACTGGGGTCCTACCCTGCTCATCAACAAGCCCACAGTAGTCATGGCTGGGCCTCACAGCCGGTGGGCCTGGGGGCCAATCCTGACCACCAGCACGCCCACACAATTGTGGCTTACCCATAACAGGAGGGTGCAATCCACACAGCAGACACTCCTGGAGCACCTGGCTTTGATGACAAGGGAAGACGATGCCACTGGGTCCCACAGGACACTTTCTACATAAGGCTATTCTTTCAAGACCAGGAGATGAGCTGATCTACCCAATATATAGAAACAAACACAGAGAGCTAAGCAAAATAATAAGAAGAAAGTGTATGTTTCAAACAAAAGAACAAGACAAAAACTCCAAAAAAAGAACCAAACGAATTGGAGATAAGCAGTCTACCAGATAAAGCGGTCAAAAGTAATAGTCATAAAGGTGTTCATTGAACTCGAAAGAATGGATGAGCATAGTGAGAACTTCAAAAAAGAGATAGAAAATTATATATCTGATAAGGGGCTAATATCCAAAGCATATAAAGAGCTCATTCAACTCAACATTAAAAAGAAAACTAATTAAAAAATGGGCACAGGATCTGAATAAATATTTCTCCAAAGAAAACATATAGATTGTCAACAGATACATAAAAAGATGTTTAGCATCACCAGTCACCAGGGCAATCACAATGAGATATCACCTCACATTGTTGTGCATTGTTGGTGGGACTGTAAATTGGTGCAGCAACCATGGAAAACAGTATGGAGGTTCCTCAAAAAATTTCAAATAGAACTACCATACAATCTAGCAATTCCACTCCTAGATATTTATCCTAAGAAAACACACACACTAGTTGGAAAAGATATGTGCATCACTATATTCATTGCAGCATTATTTATAATAGCCAAAATACAGAAGCAACCTAAGTGTCCATAAGAGACAAGTGGTAAGGAAGAAGTGGTACATGTGTACAATGTAATATTACTCAGCCATGATGAAAAGAATGAGCCCGGCCAGTGTGGCTCAGTAGATTGAATATTGGACTGAGAGGTCCCAGTTCGAATCCTGGTCAGAGTATATGCCTGGGTTGCAGGCTTGATCCCCAGTAAGGGGCATGCAAGGGGCAGCTGATTGATGTTTCTCTCTCAAATCAGTGTTTCTATCTCTCTCTCCCTTCCTCTCTCTCTAAAAAAATCAATAAAAAACATTTAAAAAAATAAAGAATGAAATCTTACCATTTATGAAACATAGATGGACCTAGAGAGCATTATGCTAAGTGAAATATGTCAACGACAAATAGAATATGATTTTACACATATGTAAAATCTAAAAACAAAACAAACAAAACAGAAACAGACTCATAGACATAGAGAACAAACTGATGATTGCCAGAGGGGAGTGGGCAGGAGGATGGGTGAAAAAGGTGAAGGGGATTAAAAGGTATAAACTTACAGTTATAAAATAAATAAGTTAATGTAATGTGCAGCATAGAGAATATAGTCAGTAACACCATAATAACTGTGGATGGTAACAGATGGTTACTAGACTTATTGTGATGATTACTTGGTAAGGTATATAAATGTCAAATCATTATGTTGTACATCTGAAACTAATATAATATTGTATGCCAACTATACTTGAATGAAAAAGAAAAACAGAAAAGATGTAAGAAAAAGGAATGGTGAGGTCATGCTGTGTAAAACATGCAATGCTAGTATTTATTTAATTTCTTACCTTATTATAAAAAAAGATTTTACTTGTCTGCAACATACTAATTAGTTATGGTTCACATAACCATATTATTTATTTGGGGAGATTTTGAAAAGGTTTAGAGTGGAACAGACCAGATTTAAAAGCTGCCTTTATAGGCACTTAATAGTTGGGTGACATTAGGCAAGTTATTTTTGTTTCCTAAACTTCAGTTTCCCCCATCTATAAAATAATGATGATTACAATGCTCACATTACAGGTCACTGGGAAGCGCTTTGAAGAATAAGTGCTCAGCCACTGGTGTAGTCCATGGTTCGTAGTTAGAGCTTGACAAATGGTAGCCATTACTGATATTGTTTGTTGTTTGGTCTTATTCTTTATTAATTAACTTCTTGTATTCATTTTTAAAGATTTGAAATAAATAGGCTCATTAGATATTGTAAATTCAACACACTGAGTAGATTTAGGTATTGTAGACCCAATGTACTGAGTAGGCTCACAACCACTTGGAAGCCATCATGTAGGGGCCCAGTGAGGGGACCAGTATCTTATTAACCTCCTGAAAGATACTTATTCAACTGGAACCCTGAGAGGAACCATCCCTGATGCATGAGCCATAGGTATTACACAGACTGTCCAAAATTCTGATTCATGATTCCAAGACCTGCCTACAACAAATAATGTGTTTATTAAAAGCACCAATATGTGGGATGTATCATGGACTCTAGCAAAGAGTAGGCATCAGCAGCATAAGGAGATAGAATTTCTGAAAGTTTCCCTTTCAAACAGTAAATCAAGCCTTTTAAAGTAAAAAAATGAAGAAAACAATATATAGTTCCTGTCCTCAAAGTACTTGCAATCTAGTTGGGATGAGGGCAATACCAAAGCCTAATAAAAATTAGCTAGCGATGTACGATAAATATGTAAGTAATGTCATAAGGCAATATAAGATGTATTGCCATGAATGATGGAAAAATTACACTCACTAAATCAAAGGAGAGATAAAGCAAGGGAGTTAGTGTGGTTAGGTCAACTCCTTGGAAGACAGACACCCTGTACTGGTTCTCAAAGGAAGGATAGAATTTAGACAAGCATGTCCATGCAGAGAAGGGATCTCCATTGCAGGAAACAATTCTACCAAATGCTCATAGGCAGAAAAGGGTGGGGTGTTTAGAAAAGAGGAACTTCACTGAATAAACTCAGTAGAAATGAGCATGATGAATGTCTGAATTCTAGACTGTTTAAGCATGCAACAAATTGTTTCAGTCTGAATTATTGATTTCCTCCGACCTAGCTCTACAACCTGGCTGTGCAGATCCAAAAGAGCATGTGACTGAGTGCGAGTGGTTTGTGATTGACAAGTCCAGCATTCAAACCCAAGCCCATGTGATCTCAAAGTCTGGGAAGAAGTTGAGTAAGTAATAAAGAGAAATCTGGGACACAGTGAATGTAACACTTAACAAATATTTATTGAGCACCTCCTATGTACCTGCATTGTTCTTGATGCTGATAGTGTAGATGTAAACAGAACAAACTGAAATCCCGACTTCTATGCAGTTTACATGATACCACATGTGCATGTGTGGTGGTGATGGGAGTGGTGGAAGAGGGGATGTTATATCTAAATACGTTTCTCGCTAATTACAGATACCTTTTAATTGGGCTCAATTCCTAGAATTTTTTAACACTATTCTTACTGAAGCCAACTTTGAAGTCTTTTCCTACTTAGTGGCCTCAACTTTATCAATTACAAGTTAAACTGACTACTTACTACATTCTAAGGACATTTTTCTCAGTGTTCACATGCCTTATATCACATAATTCTTATAATAGCTAAGAGCTATTATTTATCCCTAGTATATAGATAAAAATACTGAATTAAGAAAGTTTTTTATGCAAAAAATGTTTCTATGCAATAATGGGGAAGATGGACCCAAATATAGTTCTTTTGGAATCGCGAAAATCCATGCTTTAAAAACATTCTGCTACATCCTTTTTCCAAAATCTTCTTATATTTATCCCCAAGGAACTTCAAAAATAAAAGGAGAAGTCTTAAAATCTCTAGGGTAGGCAGCAGGCTTTACTAGAGTAAGCCAGTAAATCAGGGATCAAGAGACCTATACCAAGTCTGCTTCTGACACACTCTTTGCCTTAATTTCCTTATCTGTGAAATGGGTGTAATACTTGCCATTCATATTTCAGATATTGTGGATTTGTGAGTGTATATGAGTATGTTTACAGTAGCAGGATGAATGGAGGGAAATAATGAGATGAGGAACATAAAACTATTTAGAAAAGCAACAGGTATCACCTGGATGTCAGTTAGTATCATCAATATAAATACTTTTAAAAAATACAGTCATTTCTGCACACAAAAATGATATGGGCATCTGTTGCAACAAACTTCCTATATGTTTTACTAAAGAGATACCTTGTGTACAACATATTGTACACCTATATAATGATCACATTACTCCTTTTTGTGTGAACAGAATCAGATTAAATTGTTCTAATCATATTATTTAAAAAGTTAAACTCAAGCCAATATGATATGAATGTTTATCAAATTCAAACAACTTACAGTTAATAAGAAAACAAAGAACATATATAATACCCTCTGGTTAGAAATTTTCATTTATTTTCCTTCTGTGGAAATCCCTCCTAGAAATAGGTAGAAAAGTAAGACAGTTTCTAAACAGTTAAATTGTGATGATTGCTCAGACAATTCTCACAGTATTGGCTTTACCTTGCATTTGTTTGTTTGACCCTATTATTTCACTGTCCAGTCTTCTAAGACCTCATGCTCCATTTCAAACTATTTGCAACTCTTCAAAGTGTTCTGCTTCTTAACTCCATGCTTTTGTCATTCCCTCTATCAGGCAGACCTTCCTCACTCCAGGCTGCCTGGCAAAACTCCATTAGCTGTCAAAATTCATCTCAGAGGTGACTTCACAATAAAACCTTTCTTGACCAGTCCATGTAAAATTAGCCAGTGTTCTGTTTTGTGTTGTCCTTACAATGTCCTGCGTAGATGTTCATTCCTGGTACTATAATACCTCCCACCACTTACTTGTTTATAGGTCTGTGTCCTTTCCAAGTTGGAAGCTTCTTGAAAGCAAGGGTTGTTTTCTATTGATCGTAGTTTCCCAGACTCTAGCACAGTGCATAAATCATAGTTGCCCTTCAAATTACTTTTGATAGATGAATGAATAAATGATGAACCATAAGTCACAATCTGATATCTGTAAATATATGCATGCTCACATATATATACATGCATATTCATTCCAAGTGTAATGCCTTCATTGTTACAAACAAAACCATATATGAACTATATGAAAACATTCCACTCTCAAAAAATCATTTTGACAGCACTATATCATAAAGGTCCAACTAACAAAATAATCATTCTAGGATAAAAGATTGTGAATGCAAAAAATAAATAAATAAAAATAAGGAGTTGTTTCTGTCCTTTGAATTGTAACCATCGGAAAGTTTTGAGTCACTAATCACGTTAAATCATGGCAACATGAGAAGCTACAAACTGTATAAGAGACTGTATCAGAACCTAGCAAATAAGTAATTCTGGGCATAATAAAAATAAAATCAAATGTTTTACAAATATAACATAAAATAAAACAAAAATAAAAACATCAGGTAAGACTTTATTGTGAAAACTTGGTAAAATATCAGACCGTGTAATTACAAACTCTTTTGCAAAACTTGCTATCACATAAGAAAAAGATAACCCTAATGGAAAATTATAACATTTGCAAGAAAGTGCAAAAAGTAATTATTGAAAGGGCATAAGCATACTTAAAATTGAAGTTAACCTACTCAAAGCAAGGTTACACATGCTTTATGTGGTAATGTACATGGTCGGAGTTTCTATTGATTAATGTATAGAAACGTTTACATCTCTCAGTACAGGTTAGCCAAAGTACTAAGAATTTATTATCCAAAGTCATCAGAATTGAGATATTGTTGGTATAAGACTTCATTCCTTTGCTTATGAATATAAGTGAGAAAAGTTTAAGCTAACCCCACAAAGATACTAGTCCTAATAGTAAAAGAGTAAAAAGGGACTTTCTCAAAACCCATATCAAAGGAACTGTAGACTCACGTTTTTATGTACTTCTGAAATATAACAATGAAATAGTAAAATAATTATCTCTTGATCTAAATTATTTATATCTCCTGGGGGGCGGGGGGGAAGCACTTTTCTCTTTCAAAAAATTAAGGAGGGAAAACATTTACAATTCATTGAGATTACAAACCAGTGCATTGCATACCCATAATTTGAAACATGAGAAGGTGATGGAGAAATTCCAGTTAATATTTGCACACTCTCTCTAGGTTTTTAAATATCTCTTTTGATAGTTTACTATATCATATGAATGGGGGGCGAAACTAATTGCTGAATTTAATCTTAAAAGTAGTAAAAAGTAAATTCTGCAGAAGTCTGCAAGATGATCCACAGAAATGCTTCCCAGCTGTGGTTGTAATAGAATTGGTCATCGAAACATAAATACTACCTGTTTGAAATTCAAATAGAAAACAAAAAGGCTTACAAAAGAGTGAGCAGCAGGGAGTTCTTTAATAAGACTTGTAAACACAGAAACTGAAACTTTAGTACCCAGACATATTAAAATGCTCCCCCAGTAAAATGAAATGGGGAAACACTTTACATTGATATATGTTTGTTAAGATCTTATTTTAGGTATGAAATCTTAACTGCCCTTTAAATTTTTTTCTCTTGAAAAGCAATCACTTTCCTTTTGAACTTCCTTCAAAAATACAAGTTCAAAATGCTCACAGAGGATGTAATTCACTTTAAATTATGCTCCTGGAATTCCACAGCTGGCCTGACTGGCTTAGTGCTCAAAGAGCAGTGTCAGAAAACCTCTCCAGTAATATTGCCGTCCTTCCTGACAAGGGGTAAATCTCCTAAACTTAGGCTCAACTTCAGAGGCTCATTAGCTGCAGCAAGTGAATGTCAGTGGGGTGATAACGCCTGGCAATGGCACCCGTGCAGCCAAAGCAAACAGAGCTGAGGATGTGTATGCTCAGTATCACCAACTTCCAATGATAATGATGTGTTTATATGAACAGGGTGATCAGCTATCCCACAGATCACATCCTAATGCCATTACAGCCCCTATATTTCATCCCCATCTCAAAACAATTAAGCTGCACAAACACAGGCAGCTCACAGCACTTTTTAAAAGACTTGAAATCCTCATCTAAAGCATGCTCTATAGCTTTTTACCCTCTCTGATTTATTGGTTCTGGCCTACCTACATAATTTTCACCTTTTCCTCCCCCCACTCCAGCCCCCAAGTGTGAGCGTGAACCTGAATTGCAAACAGTTAAACCTGAAGGTCACTTCACAGCAGCGTTCCAACATGCTCCCCCAGCGAGGCTGCACAGCGACAATAAAACAAAGCCCTTGCAACCACCTGTAATAATCTGCCTGCTCAGCCAGCAATCCGAAAAGTCCTGAACCACACAAGGTAGACATTTTCTGCAGCTGGTTTAACATGAATATTGTGCCCAGTTGCCGGCTCGCCTCCTCTTACCTTCACGTTAGTCCGGAGTGCACAGTAACATGCAAAGAACATTGCAGTAAATAAGAAGCATATGGACCGGTATTCAGCTTCTCAGCACAGCGCAAGCCCCACACACTCGGTCCTGGGCATGTGCTACTAAGGAGCATCCGTTCCCTCTGTCAGTTTGAAAATGCATTGATCTCTGTTTTCTCTGACTACAAAACGACATGTCTTGAAGGCACTGAGGGAGAGCTCAAAATCTCTTCATTAGCTATATATAGCATTGTGCCCAGTAATTTCAATTAGCTGAGAATTCAGCATCTGAAAGTTAAGACTTCAGTTGCTTTTCCTTCTAGCATTTTAAATCACTGGGTTTAAAAAAAAAAAAAAAAAACGGGAGGGGAGAATGAGCTCACCCAGGAGGGATGGGGGAGAAGGTGAAGAATTGAAATTTAACCAATGAGTTACTTATGTTTCTGGAGAGCTCTGCTGTTATCCTATTAGATACTTTACACTGGGATTGCATTCGGCAGACTGTAAATGAAGAGGAGACCCATTTCCCTATGGAGGTTTAATATGGGCTCTGCACTACATTCCAGGCTATTCTGATGCAGCGCCCTGTTTGGCAAATACTACAAATCAATGCAAACACCTCTCATTCTGTTTTTCAGTGTGAAATAGGACCGAGACCAAAGCGTCACTGTCTCATAAAGTCCCCTAAAATGTAAACTGGGTTCCCCTGGGGTGATCTGCAGTTATATGGCTCAGAAGTACCACCCTCTCTTACTTCTCTGTCCTGTGATATCTGTTCACACCTCCCCGGGGTATCTAAAGTTGCTAGGCTCACTAATAAAACGATGCATCTAATTTTCCAAAACTAAGCTTTATTAGTAAATGGCAATCAATAGTACAGGATGAGTTCAGAATAAAGACGGAAGATTCCAGGGGATAACAACCACAGATTCAGTAGCTACTGCTGCTGAATGTAATGTGTTCAGCTGGCTCTGGAAGGGAGAGAGCAAGAGAGAAAAATAAAAGCTTCTGCCCCCATGAATCTATAAGGGAAAAAAAAATAAATAAAAAACATCATCAGATCCTACTGTCTGCTGTCATTCCTGTCAGGCACCGGATGCTGCAAATTAACTCAATTTTTACTGAGCCAAAGGACAAAACTCCATTTAACGTTCTAAACTCTTATTTCCAGCCTCAGGAAGCCCTAATACTCAGCTAGAATTCTAAAGCTATCTGACGAAATGCAAGCAGAAATGAACAGTTCTCACTGCAGCAAAAATAGTGGGAGGAAAAAGAGTGGTTGTCTTTGCCACGACGCTCCCCATCAGCTTACAGCAACAGGGAAGATCAGCATAACTCACCAGAAAAAGCTGCAGTGACTTTTAGGATTTTTCTTTAATGTGTTTTGCATAAGCCACCCCCCCTCTGGAGCCTGCAGTGGTGCTGAGGTACTGTCAGAGCTACTGGGCATTTCTCCTGGGCAATGAGGTGAAGCAGCTTTAGAAGCAAGCAAGGGGTTTAAGTGAGAGAAATTAAAGGAAGAAGAAAGGCAGGATTTTCTAATTCTCTCTTAATGACAAGCATTCAGAAAGTGTCGTCAGTTCTGACTAAATAGCTATTTTGGGCTGTCATTGTTTGTGCCTTTTTTTAGGAAGGAAAAAGGCAATCTTGTCTTAAGCTGGAGATTCTTTAGCAATAGTGAAAGGAGGCAGCTATTTAATTTGATTCCCAGTTCCGTCTGTCATAAAAGTCGAGGTAATTACAAACTGTAAGCACTTGCAACACAACCAGTGACTTCCAGGGCATTAAAAAAAACTGACATGGATGCCCAACTCTCATCATTCCACAACTTTTACTAATGGCTTTCAAATGCAGAACCCAGAATTTCAGTGAACACTTTCCCCTTCTGAGGTCACGGCAGGTCACATTTCCTGCAGCTCTTCCCAACAAACAAACCTAAACACAGCAACTCAACGGCATGATAATCACAGGAGGATTTTTAAATGCCTGTCTTTATTGGAGGTTCAGAGGATTTTTAAAAATAATTTTTTAACCTGTGAATAAGTATGAATATTTTTCCATTAGGAATTGTGGGGGGAAAGCAACTTTATATCTTTTTAATTATGATTTTAAGAGACCCTGGTGTGTTGGGACGGCCCAGGAGAGAGAGAGAGAGAGAGAGAGAGAGAGAGAGAGAGAGAGAGAGAGAGAGAGAGAGCTAGAAAATGTAACAAATCTCAGAACAGTTCACAGGTGAAGTTATAGGTGGAAAAGCACATGCAGGTTTTCCTAGAAGGCAATCCCGGAGGACTTCTCCTGAGAGGACTTCAGACATCGTGTAAATGTGTGTACATTTTAAAGAAAGGCTCTTAAACTTGCAGATGCACTTAAACTCTCATGTACACCTAACCATCCCACTGCATTCCAGTGCAGACATGGGCTATACCTGTAGATTTACTGCCTAATTTTTCTAAGTGAATCAGGATAGCTGACTTACTGTCATGCTACAGGTGCAGGAAATGAGGCATTAACTACAATGACAATGTCCCATTAAAAAGTATTTCCTATTTTTAGGCAAAGGCTTTCACAGGTCAGTGTACATGCTAAAAGAATAACATCTGCTATTGTAGAAGGAAATTATAACTGGCTACATATTTTTGGAGGCGGCATAGTAAATCTAAGCTCTAACTCTCACAAGCAAGTAGTACTGGAAAATTACTTCCATGTCAGATTATTTCTTTTACTATTTGTTTAATGGAGATTTATAAAATGGGTATAGTACTTAGCACATACTGTCATTGAGAAGATAAAAGATGAACCCTATCATCAAAATAGTCTAGACAGATCAAAGATTTAAGTATGAAAATTGAAACCATAAACATATTAGAAGAAAACAGATTTGGTTTTGGTGTATATAATATTGGAGTGGAGAAGCCTGAGCTATATGAGAAAAGAAACAGTTGTGACTATATAAAATAAAAAAAAACTTCTGTTTAGCTAAATTATATACAATGACAAACTGGGAAAATATTTGCAATATATTTAATGGAAAATTTCCTTAAAATACAAAGAATTTTCATAAACTTATAAAAAGTATAAAACTGAATTTTAAAAAAGCAAAGAACATAAAGTAGCAATTCACAGAACGACCACAGAACACATTAAAAATGCTCCACCTCATTCATATTTAGGGAAAAGCATAAAAATTAGAAAAGACTTTTAAAATTAATATAACAAGTACTAATGAGAATGCATTAATTGGTGAAAACTTTTTGGAATGTAATCTATAAACTATTATAAAAGGAACATTCTCTTTGATGTAGTTATTCAACTTCAACATCCAGGAATTAATCCTAGGTATAGATATGGATATAGGTATAGGTTTAGATATAGATACATATACAAGGACATATATATTTTTATATATACATATATATTATAAATATCCATTAGTGCAAGATTTATTTGTAAGATTACAGTTCTTTCATGCCACTGAATACTATGCAGTTATTAAAAACATATAAGGTACATATTCTTATATGGAAAGATGTCCAAGTTATAACGTTAAATGAAAAAATAAGATTGCTAAAGAGTTTGTATAGTATGCCTATATTTGTGTATATGTATATATAATTGTAGTAGGTAAGTGTGTGTGTATGTATGTGTGTGTGTGTGTGTGTGTGTAAACTTTTGATACCATTGGTCATTGGGGATTGAAACTTGTTTTAGGAAGAGAAGTTAGACATTACCTTTCATTATTCATTTTATACTCTTCTATATACTACAGTGGCCTCACCCATAATGAACTATTTATCCAATTATCCTCTCTCAGTGAATGAGAGAAATAAAGACACAGGAAGGGATGAAATTCTAGGACTTAAGACGGGATTTGCCTATTATTGTTCTCACTGAGCACAGGTAAGGGGATGATCATGACATAAGGGGTCAGAAGCTACGTTTTCCTGAATTCATCTTAGTTCCTGAGTGCCTCTTGAAGTATAGACATCTCCCTGGAATACATGTAATTCTAGTGTGTGATATATTTTTTTCTTAAAGCATGGCCCTTAAACACAAGCCAACTACTTTATTTAGATCTTAAGAGAAAAAGTGGCTATCGAGTAAACTTGCCTCAAGTCGAATTTTACCTACTACACTGAGTTTAGAACCTGACATCTACATATATTTCCTATTTCTTTTTATTTATTATTTTACTGAATGTATTGGGGGTGACATTGGTTAATAAAATTATATAGGCTTCAGGTATACAATTCTATAATACATCATCTGTATATTGTAGTGTGTTCACACCCCAAGTCAAGTCCCTTCCATCACCATTTATCCTCCCTCAACTCTCTTCTCACTCTGCTCACCCCACTGATTTCTTTTTTTACAATAAACCTTGCTATAGAATGAATGTGTTCCCTCCCCCAAATTCATGTTGAAACCTAGTCCCCAATGTAATAATTGCAGGTGCAGCATTTGAGAGGTGATGAGGTGCTTATGAATGGATTTAGTGTCCTCATATAGGACACCCCAGAAAGCCTTCTTGCCCTTCCACCATTTGAGGACACATTGAAAAGGTGGCTCTCTATGAACCAGGAGGCCGACTCTCACCAGACACTGAATTGGACCGGCACCTTGATTTTGGACTTGCAGGCTCCAGATTGTGAGAAATAAACTTCTGTTGTTTATAAGCCGCCCCATCTATAGTATTTTGCTACAGTAGCCCAAACAGACTAAGACAAACATTAAATGCTTTTTAGAATATAACCTCGTTTTTATACAAAAATTTTAAATATTAAAGCAATATGCAATTATAATTAGCTAATAATACAACAATAATAGCAGCAACTATGTCTGTTAACAGGGACGCATAATTCATATTTCTGTACATTTTCCTCATCTATAAAATAAGGAGGTTGGACTATCTAGTCCTTTCTTATAGGAAGAATAACTTTGGTAGGTTCCCTTGCCTTTTGTTTTGTTTTATTTAGATAGGACACAGATGATGTGTTTAAATGTTAAGGATCCTTTATCTTCCAGACCAATTAAATAAACATCTCTGGCAGTGGAACCCAGGCATCAGTATTTTATAAAGCTCCTCAGGTAAGTCCAATCTGCAGCTAGGATAACAATTACTTAGGGGAGAGGGGGGCAGTCAGCAAACTGATTCTGTAAGGTCCAGATAGAAAATAGTTTAGGCCTGCCAGCAATACAATTACTGTCACAACAACTCAACTCTGTTACAACTACTCAACTTTGACGTTACAGCGAGAAAGCAACCATAGCCATTATATAATGTGTTCCAACCTCACTTTATTCATATACATTAAAATTTAAATTTCATATACTGTTCACATGTCAGGAAATATTATTCTTTTGATTTCTGCAACCATTTAAAAATGTAAAAAACATTTCTTAGCTTGTGGTTTGCCAACCCCTGCTCTAGAGTCTCTAGCAGTGGTTCTCAGCTTGGTCTTTGGGCTAGCAGCATCAGCATAAACTGGGAATTTGTTAAAAATGCAATTTATCAGGTCACCCTCCAGACTTCCTAAATCAGAAACCCCAGTATGTGGCTCTGGAGTCTTTGTTAACAAGACCTACAGGTGATATTTGTATAAAATAAAGTTTGAGAGCCACTGCTACAAAGGAAAACTAATAGCTAAGACTCCTGCAGTATAGGAATAGATGGACTCCAGAGCATAGGTAGAAGAATTAGCCTTAGAGGAAAGAGAGTACAGGAAATAAAATGACTACAGGTGCAAATGAGATCATTCTAGAGCAGAGACTATGAAGATTAATAAACAGAAACCTCATTTAAATTGGAGTTGGAAGGGCCCCCGTAGGGGGAGGTCTCATGTCCTGCCACTCATTATCTATTACCCCAACAGGAAGAGACATAATTTCATCTCCAACAGGATAATGGTTTTCTACTCTACTATGCCAGCAGGAAGAAGGAGGATCTTTTCCTCTCCTGGAAACCACTCAGCCAATGAAAGACTGTCACAACTCGGCCAATGAAAAGCCACTAAACTTTGAACTCTCAGTCTCCTCCAATGAACTCTCTCTTTACAACAGCCACTGTGAACTCCCTACAGTCATGTGCAACTTAAGGATGGGAATATGTCCTGAGAAATGTTCTGTTAGGTGATTTCATCATTGTGTGCACATCATAGCATGCACTTATACAAACCTAGATGGTATAGCCTACTACACATCTAGTCTATGTGGTTCAGCATTTTGCTGCCAGGCTGGAAGCCTGTATAGCATGTTACTGTACAAAATAACACACGATTAAATCAAATACAAGAGAAAATGATGCAATAGAGACACTAAACATGAGATATATGAGGCTCCTCCCGGCGTAACCCGCCATACTGTTTCACAGCAAACCATTTTTATAAGTAGAAAGAGTACACTCTAAAATAATGACAAAGAGTAGTATAGTAAATACACAAACCAGCAGCAGTCATTTATTGTCAAGTATTATGTACTATCACATAATTGTTTGTGCTGTCCTTTTATACAGCCGGCGGTGCAGGTTTGTTTATAGCAACATCACCACGAACACGAGTAATGCATTGTGCTATGACTGTATGATGGTCGGGATGTCCCTAGGCACCAGGAATTTTTCAGCTCCACTGTAACGTTATTGCACCACTCATATATACAGTCCTATGTTGACCAAAACGTCGTTATGGGGCTCATGAATAGAAAAGAAGATTCCTCTCGTTGATTATCTAAACTCGTGTGTGGTTCTTCATGAGACTGCATATCCTGAACTGCAATTCTTTGATGTTCCTGAATAAAACCATTTTGTTGTGGAAATCTCTGACTGTTTACTTGTTTAAGGTAAAAAGGTGAGATGAATGCCAATTGAGCAAGGAGCTATATAACACCTTAGAACTTAGAATCTTTCCCCTCCTAGAAACTAATAGCTTTTAGACTTTGGAGAAAAACAACAACAACTTAAGTTTCAATTCCTTCTCTGCCACTTCCAGCTGTGTGACGTTGGGCAAGTTACATAACCTCTGTCTGCCATGGAGTATTCCTCGGTAAAATAAAGGTAACAATCCTATTTCACGGGGATGTTGTAAAGACTAAAATAAATAAGGTATGCAAACTGCTTGGCCTACTGCTTGGTACATAGGAAATTTAATCAGTGGTAGTTTTTAGAGTACAGAAGATTGAAATGATAGAGGTAAAGAGAAAGATAAA
The DNA here is from genome assembly GCA_030848825.1 of Tadarida brasiliensis. Classification (NCBI taxonomy): domain Eukaryota; kingdom Metazoa; phylum Chordata; class Mammalia; order Chiroptera; family Molossidae; genus Tadarida; species Tadarida brasiliensis. The sequence continues at coordinate 58,758,409 of CM061268.1, forward strand.
ACTATGTTATCATTCCTCTTGACTAACTTCTAAATATCTACAAGATACCCTGAAAGGATTTGAGGACCTTCTAGGCCTTCCCTATGATTACCAATCAGGCTTGAAGAGAAGTAAGTCTTAGGAAGTTTGACTGTCTCATAATCCCTGACATGCTTTAATATCACTGGAATTTTTTGCACCCTCCTTGAAGTTTTAGTGAGATAATAATAACTGATTTACAAAGTTCAAAGCATTTCAGAGCTTCTCAGGATTTTTCACCAAAGAGTCCCTAAAGGCAGAAGAGAATGCATTTATTATCCTTGGAGTTATAGGAACAAAATGGGATGTCTTTAATGTCACATTTGTTATTTTAAAATTCATGTAAATGTCAATTTCAAGTTGACAATGTCTCTTTATTTGTTAGAAAGTAATGTTTTATATTACTTTCTGATGACCAGATTTAATAAGCCAAGAAGGCTGTGCAATGTTTATCGCATGGCTTTGAGTACCCTCTGACACACACACTACTGTATGCCTAGGGTACTCTTGCCTCAGTTCACAAAGTATATATCGATCCATTTGTTTCTTGATCCTCACATCTGCCTTGAAGATATTGTCATCAAACCTTTGTATTCAGTGAGGAAAAACAGCACAGTGATTAAATGAATTGTTCAGATTTGTACAGAAACTAGAGGTAGATCTCCAACACTACATCTTCCAATTCTAAAGCTCCGAGCAAATTTCTCAAGATCTCAGTGTCTAGACAGTGACACTTAATTATTTCAGATATCACTCCATTTATATACAAATATTTTTAATGTCTTATTTACTGCCATGATAAACATTAAGAAATATAACCTACTTTTACATAGAATTTAAAAATTCAGCCCTGGCTGGTTTGTCTCAGCGGTTAGAGTGTTGGCCCGCGGTCCAGAGAGACCCGGGTTCAGTTCCCGCTAAGGGCACATGCCTCAGTTGCAGTTTGTCCCCATCCCTGGTTGGGGTCGTGTGGGTGGCAACCATTCAATGTGTCTCTCTCACATTGATGTTTCTCTCTCTCTCTTCCTCCCTCTCTCCCTCCTGCTCTGTCTGAAGATAAATGCAAAAAGGTCCTCTGGTGAGGATAAAAAAATAAATAAAAATAAAAATTCAACATAATATAAAGTAGAAATAAGTAAAAGAGTTGAAATTTTTAAATTTTTATTGATTGTAGAGAAACAGAGGAAGGGGAGAGGGGGAGGGAGGGAGAGAGAGAGAGAGAAAGATTTGTTGTTCCACTTAACTATGTATTCATTTGTTGCTTCTTGCATGTGCCAACTGGAGACTGGACCCACAACCTTGGCATATCGAGACAGCACTATAACCAACTGAACTATGTGGCCAGGGAAGAGTTGACATTTTTTTAAAGAGTATTTTAATTGAAATGCTCAAACAAAACTTCACCAATTGCATGATTAAATGGTCAGGTGCTTATACTCACATATATAAACAGGCACAGCATATTGAATTGATTACTCAAACATTTCAAGCAGTATTGCTCTAAGTGACATAATATTCTGGACTGGTGAAAACTCTTGGTAAAGTTCCAAGCAAAACAATGGACAATAATGCCGCATATGACAGGGAAGTTGCATGCTTGAAATTTTCAGTGTCTATCACAGCCATGCAAGAGATGCTTTGTGTTAAATATATAAAATGGAGTTAGATTATGGGCTCAGGGAATTTTATTTAGAATTCTAATATAAAGGAATGTTCAGTTAGATATTTTAATGTCTAGGATGAAGGACAATTCTTTACCGTGCGGAGCTATGTTCTACGGCCTTTTACCTCCCTTCCAGCTCTCGTCCACTAGTTGTCAGCAGTACATGCCCCACATTGCTGTCATAACCAAAAATACCCTCACAGTGTTTTACATTGCCAGTTAAGCATCCACGAAGGGCATCCACTGACATTGTTGAGAACTACTTAAACATACAGCCTGGGAATAAAGGTGAATTTAGGGAAACATAGTGGCAAAGATCCCTTAAATTCCCCACTGGCATTACTGAACACACTGCACAGTCTTAAAGAGCTTCTACATACATACATCTTTGGAGCGTAAAAAGCCTACTCTTTTTTGAATTTCAAGAAAAAGAAAAATCTACAAATGCTGAGCTTCCAAATAATCACAGATCCTAATTTTTAGGAACAGAAAGTGGGATAGACATACCTTACACAAAGGACCAAAAAAAAAATGAGGTTTCGAAAAGAACCATCTCAAAATCCTGTCATCTCTTAAGGATCAGATCAGGGCCCATCTTTTTTGCACTAGATATATTCACTTTATATATTGCATAACTTAAAGAAAAATAAGCTACAAAGATGGTAGCATATTTAGATAATGCTTTACAGTTTACAACACTGACATTTAGTTCCCACAGTGCTATAAAAACTATGATATGGATACGGCTAGTATTAGAATTAGCTTCAAATGTAAATTGACTATCATTTATTGAGTGTTTACTGTATACACTATGCTTTACATACATTATCTCATTTAATCCTCAAAACAGTCATACGAGATTTCTTAGAAGGTAATATTCCATTGGCTCAGAAAAATCCCTGCTGCACATCAAACCTATCCAAAAAATTCTAAACATACTTTGATAAATTTTCCAACTTACACACCACCGCACACACGCACACACGCACACACACACACTGTCTTCTATACATCTGTAACATAGTGTGATTTATTTTTTCATTTTCTAAAAAACATAATAAGGTACCTGAGGCTTAGGGGTATTGAACGGCTTAGCTGACAGCAAAAGCATGAAGACAACTTAGATCAGGGCCCATCTTATTGTGAGATTTTCCCTGACAACATCAGCCCACACCAACTCCTTTTTCTGAGTGTCTGTGGCACGTATTGTCTACATTGCCCAATTTAGTACTTGATTATACACTGCCTTGTATTTTCTCTCATTGCTTTTTCTTTAAATGTATCTTTATTGTTGAAAGTATTACAGATGTCCCCCTTTACTCCCCCATTGGGCCCCTCCTCCCTGCTCCTGCCCCCTTCCTGCCTTCCCCACACTATTGTCTATGTCCATTGGTTATGTATATATGCATATAATTTCTTTGGTTTATCTCTTCCCACTCTCCTCTCCACTTCCCTTTGAGGTTCCTCAGTCTAACAACCAAATTGTACTTCTTAATCCCTTCATCTTTTTCACCCATCCCTCCAACCCCACTCCCATCTGGCAACCAACAAAAATTTCTCTGTATCTATGAGTTGGTTTCTGTTCTTCTTGTTCATTTTGTTTGTAGATTCAATTGTTGATAAGATATGTATTTATTACATTTTATTGTTCATATTTTTTATCTTCTTCTTCAAGAATACCCTCAACATTTCATATAATAGTGGTTTGGTGGTGAGTAACTCCTTTAGCTTTTACTTGTCCAGGAAACTCTTTATATGTCCATCAATTTTAAATGATAGCTTTGCAGGATAGAGTAGTAATCTTGGTTGTAAGTCCTTGTTTTTTATCACTTTGAATATTTCTTACCACTCCCGTCTGGCCTGCAAAGTTTCTTTTGAGAAATCAGCTGACAGTCTTATGGGAGCTCCCTTGTAGGTAATTAACTGCTTTTCTCTTGCTGCTTTTATGTTTCTCTCCTTGTCTTTAACTTTTGCATTTTGATTAGGATGTGTCTTGATGTGGGCCTCTTTGGGTTCATCTTGTTTGGGACTCTCTGTGCTTCCTAGACTTGTATGTCTGTTTCCTTCACCAAGTTAGGGAAGATTTTTCAAATAGGTTTTCAAATTCTTGCTCTCCCTCTTCTCCTTTTGGAGCCCCCATGATGGAAATGTTAGTATGCTTGAAGGTGTCCCCGAGGCTCTTTACACTATCCTTATTTTTTTTTTTTTATTCTTTTTTCTTTTTGCTGTTCTGATTGGGTGTTTTTTGCTTTCTTATATTCCAAATTGATGGTTTGATTCTAGGCTTCACCTACTCTACTATCGGTTCCCTGTAAACTATTCTTTATTTCAGCTAGTGTATTCTTCATTTCTGACTGGTCCTTTAGTATGTTCTTGAGGTCCTCATTAAGTTCCTTGAGCATCCTTATAACCAGTGTTTTGAACTCTGCATCTGTTAGATTGCTTATCTCCATTTCATTTAGTTCTTTTCCTGGAGTTTTGTTCTTTCTTTCCTTTGGGACATGTTCCTTTGTCTCCTCATTGTGGTTGCCTCCCTGTGTTTGTTTCTATGTATTGGGTAGAGTTTCTATGTCTCCTAGGCCTCATAGTAGGTGTCCTGTAGGGTCCAGTGGCACAGCCTCCCTGATCACCACAGCTGGGCCCTCAAGGTGTACCCTTTGTGTGGACCATATATCCTTCTGTTGTAATTGAGTGTTGAATGCTGTTGGCATGTCAATGGGAGGGTTTTACTAAGGCTGATCAATTGCAAGGACTGGCTATGCCCACTGATCACTGAGTTCTGACCACCTTGGAGGATCAGCTGTGCAGGGGCCCACCGTACAGAGCAAAAGCTACTTCAGCAGGGCTCTGGTACCCTCTGAGTCCACCCCCTGAGCGTGTCACTTGAGGTGGTTGGATGGTGTTGCTCAATGTGGTCTGAAGCTGTCCACTGGGTGTGCTGACTCTGGGGAATCCTGGGCAGTGCAGGTCAAGGTCAGCCATTGCCTGTGTTCTACCCAGGGCCACCAGGCATAAGCTACAAAGTGATATGCAGATGACTGCTTCTTGTGCTAGGCTTGGAGGTGCCCAGGCAAAGCCAAGCCATGAACCAAGGCTGGCTGCTTCTAGTGTTGCACCTGGGGCCACTTAGCAAGAGATATAGAGCTTGCTGAGGCCAGATGCTGCTTGTTTGAGAGTCATGTTGCTGGAGTCCCAGATATGATGCCCTTCTGCCAGACCTGAGGTAGAAGGGCTCACCAAATGAACAACAGCCTCCATCAGCATGTCTGTCCTGGAGAAAGCTGCCTCTCCAGCTCTCACTGAGATGACAAACAACTCAGTTCTTCCCTGTATGTCTCTGGTGCCTTTCAAGCTGCCTCCTCCATGCTTGAACCTGGAGGGAGCAAGTCTGAGTAAGTCCATGCATGGGCCTTTTAAGAGGAACTGCCTGGGACTCTAGAAGCCTCAGCCTCCCTCAGCCTCAATCCCCATTGGTTTTTACAGCCAGATATTATGCGGAGTTCTCTTCCTGCAATTGGAACCCTGAGCTGGGGGGCCTGGTGTGGGGCTGGGACCCCTCACTTCTCAGGGAGGATTTTCACAGCTGAGGTATCACTCCTGAGTTTTATCCTCCACACATGGCTGTGGGACCAGCCTGTCCATGTCTCCCTCCTCCTACCAGTCTCAATGTGGATGTGGCTTCTTCTTTAATTTTGTAATTGTAGGACTTCCTTTCAGCTAAGTTTCAGGGGGTTCTGAATGATGGGTGTTCTATAGTTTAGTTGTAATTCTGATGTGGGTTGTGGAAGGAGGCGAGTACCATGTTTACCTATGCTGCCATCTTGATGGGAAGTCCTCTCTCATTGCTTTTTGTGCCAAAGATTCATCTCCTTAACTCCGTTTTAAAATTTTCAAGAGCAAAAGACATAAGTGTCCTGAAAAATAGTTCCCTGGGACACATAGAATTGCTTAATTATTTTTCATGAACTGATAGATTGATTAGCTGCTGGAAATAAGGAAGAGAAAAGCTACAACCAGGTTTTGGCACTATCTGGTAATCATGGCTTCGCTTTTTTTTAAAACTATATAATGAGTTTATTATTGTCACTTATTTTCTCAGCTTTATTGAGGTATGATTTACAAAAATTTTATATTTTAAGATGTACAACATGTTTGATATACATGTACATTGTGAAATAATTACTTTAATTAAGCTAATGAACATTTCCCATCACATAGTTATCTTGTGTGTGTGTATGTATGTGTTTGTGTGTGTGTGTAATAAGAACACTTTATATCTACTGTCTTAGCACATTTCAAGTATATAATACATTATTAGTAACTATATCCATCATGCTGTACATTAGGTCTTCAGAACTTACTCATCTTGTAACTGAAAGTTTATATCCTTTGAATAATACCTCCCCTTTTCCTTACACCCCAAAGCCTCTTGTAAACATCACTCTACTCTCTGTTAATGAGAGTCCAACACTTTTTTAGATTCCACATATGAGTGAGATCATGCAGTATTTGTCTTTCTATACCTGGCTTATTTCAAGCAGAATAATTGTTCATCCATGTTGTAGCATATGAAAGATTTTTCTTTTTTAAGACTGAATAATATTCCATTGTGTGTATATTTATATATGAATTATAAATATATAAAATACACACACACCACATTTTCTTTTAACCATTCACTGACAGACACATTTCTGTATCATGGCTACTGTGAAAAATGGTTCAATAAACATGGGTGTGCAGATATATCTTCAAAATACTGATTTCATTTTCTTTGGGTATATACCCAGAAAGGGGAATTGCTAGATCATATGGTAGTCCTATTTTAAATTTAAGTTTAGAAAACTCCATACTGTTTTCCATAATGGCTGTACCAATTTACAGCCCTATCAATAGTGTATAAGATCTCCCTTTCCTCACATCCTTGTCAACAATTGCTTCATTTGACATTTTGATAATAGTCATCTTACCAGGTATAAGGTGATTTCATTGTGGTTTTAATTTGCATTTCCCTAATGATTAGTGATGTTGAACATTTTTTCATATACCTGTTGGCCATTTGCATGTCGTCTTTGGAAAAATTTCTGTTTACCTCCTTTGTCCATTTTAAAAATAGATTTTAAAAAATAGATTTGGATATTAATCCCTTACTGGATATGTAGATTGCAAATATTTTCTCTCATTCCATAGGCTGTCATTCTAATTTTGTTGATGTTTTCTTTGTTAAGCAGAAATTTCATTGTTTGATTTAGTCCCATTTGTTTATTTTTGCTTTTCCTGCCTGTGCTTTTGGTGTCATATCCAAAAACTCATCTCAAATAGCTTTCTCCCCGTATTTTCTTCTGGGAGCTTCATAATTTCATGTCTTATGTTTAAGTGTTTAATCCATTTTGAGTTGATTTTTTAATGTATAGTATAAGAATTTTTGTATGTGGATAGTCCGTTTTCCCAGCATCATTTATTAAATAGACTATCTTTTCTCCATTGTGTTCTTGGTGTCTGTGTCAAAGATTAGTTGATTGTATATGTGAGGGTTTATTTCTGGGTTCTCTATTGTGTTCCACTGGTTTATTTTTATATCGGTAAAATACTGTTTTGATTACTAGAGCTTTGAAATACAACTCTGAAATGTGATGATTCCAGCTTTGTTCTTGTTCAAAATTGCTTTGGCTATTTGGGATTTTTTGTGGTTCCAAGTAAATATTAGGATTGTTTTTTCCTTAAAAAAAAAAAAAAATGACATTGGACTTTTGATACAGATTGCATTGAATCTATGCATCACTTTGGTTAACATGGACATTTAAACAATAATAATTATTCTAATCCATGAACACACAATATCTTTCCATTTATTTGTGTCTTCTTCAATTACTTTCATCAATGCTTTGTAATTTTCAATGTACAGATCTTTCACCTCCTTTGCTAAATTTATTGTAAAATATTTTGTTTTGGGTGCCATTGTAAAGTGATTATTTTCTAAATTTCTTTTTCACTTATTTCATTGTTAGTGTATAGAAATACTACTAATTTCTGTATGTTGATTTTGTATCCTACAACTTCACTGAATTCATTGATTACATCTAACCATTTTTTGGTGGAGTCTTTAGGATTTGTATATATAACATCATGTCATCTGCAAAGAGAAAATTTTGCCTATTCTTTTCTTATTTGGATGCCTTTTATTTCTTTTTCTTGCATAATTTCTTGGGCTAACAATTCTAGTACTATGTTGAAAAGAAGTGACAAGAGTGAACACCCATGTTATTCCTAATTTTAGAGAAAAACTCAGATTTTCACTACTGAGTATGATGTTAGCTGTGGGATATTATATATGGACTTTATTATGTTGAGTGATATTCCTCCTATACCTAATTAGTTTAGATTTTATTATGAAAGAATGGTGAATTTTCTTAAATGCTTTTTCTGCATCTACTGAGATGATCACATAATTTTAATCTTTTATTCTATTGGTGTGGTGCATCACATGTATTGATTAGTGTATGCTGAATAATCCTTGCATCTCAGGAATAAATCCCACATTGATCATGGTGTATGACCTTTTAATGTGCCTTTCAATTCAGTTTGCTAGTATTTTGTGAGGGTTTTTGCATCTATGTTCACTAGGAATATTAGCCTTTCATTTTCTTTTCTTGGATTGTCCTTGTTCAGCTTTGTTATCAAGATAATACTGCCCCTGTAAACTTAGCTTGGAAGTGTTCCATATTCTTCAATATTTTTGGAAGAATTGAGAAGGATTGGTATTAACTCCTCTTTAAACATTTGGTAGAATTCACCAGTGATGCCATCTGTTCCTGGACTTCTATTTGTTGGAAATGTTCTGATTACTGATTCAATTTCCTTAACTTGTTATTGGTCTGTTCAGATTTTGTATTTCTTCATGGTTCAGTCTTGGTAGGTTATATATTTCTAGGAATGTATCCATTTTTTTCTAGGTCATCCATTTGTTTTTGTGTAAGTGCACATAATAGACTCTGATGATCCTTTGTATTTCTGTGGAGTCAGCTGTAAAACCTCTTCTTCCATTTCTGATTTTAATTATTTGAATCTTCTCTCTTTTTCTTAGTTACTCTATCTAAAAATTTATTTATTTTGTTTTTCTTTAAAAAAAAAAAAACAGCTCTTTGTTGATCTTTTCTCTTATTTTTCAGGTCTCTAATTTATTTCTGCTCTCATTTTTGTTATTTCCTTCCTACTGCTATATTTGGACTTAGTTTTTTTTCTTCTTTTTCTAATTCCTTAAAATGCAAAATTAGGTTATTTGAAATCCTTTTTTTCTTACAGTAGACATTTATCACTATAAACGAACATCTTAGAAGAGCATTTGCTGCATCCCATACATTTTGATATATTGTGTTTCCATGTTCCCATTTTCATTTCTTTCATGATATTTTTATTTCCCTTTTGATTTCTTCTTGGACCTTTTGGTTGTTCAGGAGTATGTTGTTTAATTTCCACATATATTTGAATTTTTCATTTTCCTTCCTGTTATTGATTTACCACCCATATGATGATGACTTCCAAATCTTTTTCTAATGCACATTTCTTTTCTGAGCTCCAGGCCATTTATCCAACTGCTTGTTGAGTAGTTGAATATGTTAATAGCACCTCAAACTCATTATGGTCACAAAAAATATTGAATTTCTTCTTGAAACTTCATCCTCCTCCATTTTTCCTGTTTTATTGAATGACGCTTCCATCCATCCACTTTCATGAGTAAGAAATACAGCAGTCATATTTGATCATCTCTTTTGTATCCTTCCAATAGCCAGCCAATTATTAAATCTGCTAATTCCTTAAATATACTAGAATCCATATTGTTTTTTCCATATCCACAGTAATTAACAGTAATTATAATAGGTTACTTCAGAAGCCTCCTAAATGTTTCCTCTTGATCCCCTCTAATTCACTTTTAACCTAGAATTCTGAAACTGATATTTTTTTTAAACATAGATCTGAATTATACCACTGTCATTCACAAGCTTTTTTTTTTTTTTAATCCTCATCTGAGGTATGTTTACTGATGAGGGAGGAATGGGGGGGTGGTGAGAAACATCAATCTGTTGCTTCCCACACATGCCCTGACTGGGGATGGAACCCACAAACCAGGTGTGTGCCCTGACTGGAATCGAACCTGTAACCTTTTTGGTGTGCGGGACAATGCTCCAATTGAGCCACCCAGCCAGAGCACATTCACAGCTTTGTTGGCTTCCCACAGCTATTTAAATACAGCCTGAGATAACTAAGGGTCCTACATGTATGAACCTTGCTTTGACACCAGTTTCCATGCTCCAGTCACACTGAACTTGTTTCAATTCTTAGGAAGTACCAGGCTCCCCTCATAACTGCTTTTCTTTAAGTCTAGAATAGTGGTTTTCAATCAAGGGTGATTTCTCCCCTGCGAGGAGCGTGTTGTTTTATAACTAGGTATTATGTTTTCTACAGGAAGAGGTCAGCAATGCTGGTAAACCTCCCACAATGCACAGGAGAGCTCCCCATGGCAAAGAATTATACAGCCCAAAATGTCAAGAATGCTGAGATTGAGAAACCCCGGTCTGGATGGTTTTCCTTTCTACCTGCACCCCAAGTGACCCCTCAATGTGTAAAGAAAACGCACTTAACTGTCTCAGCTTAGATAGCCTATATTCAAAGTAATCCTTGCCTGATTTTTGCCTCTAGATCAGGTCCACCTGCTATATATGCTTACCACATTTTTTTTAACTTTTGTAGCCTTACTATAATTTGAAACTAGCTACTAATTCAGTTGATGTTTGCTTTCCTTGGCAGGTTTTAGTTCTATGATGTTAGGAACTGTGTTCAGCACAATATCCTTATCATCTAGCTAGCTAGACACTCAAAACATATATCAAATGTGCAAATAAACAGATGAATGAATAAAGCTGTTGTACAGAGAAAACAAATGTTAGGCTTGGAACACTATATAGGAATTCCTAGCTTTGCCATTAATTAGATGTATTCCTGAACAGGTTCCTTACCTTTTCATTTGGCCTCATTTTAAAATATGAAAAATAGGAATAGTTATTCCTACTACAAATATTTTGATGAGGACTAAATACATTGATGAATTCTATTCTACAGCACTATAAAACATGATAGTTAGAATGGGAATTGATATAAGTAAATGGAAAGTAATAATATGAAACAGAAGACTTAAATGCATAATCTTTTTTAATTGAATATTTTACTTACAGGAACTTGTGACAAAAAAATTGTTAAGCAGCCCGGCCAGTGTGGCTCAGTGGTTGAGTGTCAACCCATACACCAAGAGGTTGCCAGTTCGATTCCTGGTCAGGGCACATGCCCAGGCTGTGGCCCAATCCCCATTGGGGGGCATGCAGGAGGCGGCCAATCAATGTTCTCTCTTATTGATGCTTCTATCTCTCTCTCTGTCTCCCTTCCTCTCTCTCTGTAATATCAATAAAGAAAAAAAATTGTTAAGCAAAGATTGACTATGCGGAATTTCATCATTAGTTAAATAAATTAATGGAACTCATGAATTTTTTTAAATATAATAGAGTATATTTTATATGAAAGATATGCTATATTTAATATAAAAAATTAATTGGAAAAATCATTATATATATTTTCTATATACATGTTTTATATACATGTACATACGTGTACACATGGACACATAGAAAATGTAAATAAAAAATATAGCAGTGGTTATCTTACAGTTATGGGACTATAATAGTTTAAATTTTCTTTCTTTAGAGCTTCTGAATTCCCAAATATTTCTACAATGAGCTTGACTTTTAATATTAAAAAGAATAAATGAGTGAGAAAAATCATTTTGTAGCTGTAAAGGCACTGTAAGAAGTTGCTGTGTCATAAAGAATAAGACATAATCCTTAAATTTAGAGGTTTTCAAATTAATTACAAAAATTAAATACCTATCTAGATAACTGTTCGATAAGGAAAAAAGTAAGAGCAGGATAGATCATGGCCAAGCACCTACTGAGCATTTACTCAGGCTTTCCATGCATTAATTTATGAAATATGCAAATCAACCCCATTAGGTAGGTTTCATCGTACCCATGTAGTCAGTGAAAAAACTGAGGCTCCTGGGAGCTAAACAAATGACAAGGCCCTACAGGAAAATAAATTATAGAAATCAAATTCAAGCTAAAGGCTTTTTAGTTTCAAACTTACATATTTTCCACTAGGTACTTAGGAGAGACACTCTGAATTAAGAGGAAAAGCAGAGAATGGGTGGTTTCTTGACAGCAAGAGACCAAAGGAAGAGTACATAGAGCAGTTAAAACTTTGGCTATCTCTGGAGGATGACTAGGATTTTAATAGCTAAAGATGGAGGAGAAGGCATGAGGAGAGGCATTTGTTCCCAAGGGAACACTGTAAGCAAAAATGAGAGTTAAATGGACAGTCATGGAATTTGGGAATTGGTAGGCAGATCAGTTGGGCTAGAATAGGTTAGTGGCAGGAGTGTTGTTTAATCAGTGAAGAGACTTGAAATTTCTTTGGTAGGACCTGGAGATGAATGGAAACAAAGTGAGGTTAGAATACTAGAAAATCAAGCCCTGGCCGGGTAGCTCAGTTGATTAGAGCATTGCCCCATATGCCAAGGATGTAGGTTTAATTCCTGGTCAGGGGCACATATACAAGGAACAACCAACGAATGTATGAATAAGTGGAACAACAAATTGATGTTTCTCATTCTCTCTCAAGTCAATTAAAAAAAATACTAGAAAATCAATTATATCATTAGAAATATAAGACTAGTTTTAAAAGTACAGTGAGTGGCTGATGTCAGATTGTGTTGTCCTTGTGTTCTTGGAAAGAGAAACTCAGAGGTTAAAAGGCCCTCGGAAAGCACCTAGTAGTTTCTCTTTATTTTATAGATGAGAAAACTGGCCAAGAAAGGAAACTAGTTGTCCAAAGTCATAAAACTGGACTATAATCCAGTTCTGTGCTCAGCTCCAAGAAAAGGCAGCACCAAACAGTGTGTGTTTCTCCTAACAGTTTATGAAGTATGTATTATGATCACTATTTTACCTTCAGCTGTTACTGAGGCTCAGACAAATTATGTAGCAAAATTATAGACCAAGGCTATCTCATTGAAGAACCCATGACCTTCTTATGAATGGAGATATTGCCTTATTCTGCCATTGTGTCTACAATATTTAGTACAAGGTTCATAGATATCCAACATAAATTAATCAAATAAAAGCCATTATTTATTATTATTGATAAAGATCATATATACAGAGTTTATAGACTAGAGCAGGGAAAATAATTTAAAAAGTCACAAATTATCCATTTCATTATATACCAATTCTGAACACTTTCTTCTTCTTCTTTTTTTTTCTAAGAGTTTTACCTTGATCACTGGCTGCCACAAATAAATTAAGCTATTCAGATTTTCAAAGCCTTACATTTACCCCAAACATACAAATTCAGCCAACAGATCCCTATGGATAATATTTTCTTTCTTGTAAAAACATACAGATTTACTTAAATTACTACATAAGTAGACTTTAAAATTAGAATATAATCAGAATTAAGTTCATAAATGTGTTGTCTTCTTCCTCTGGCACAATGCACATAAAAGAGTTCAAAGCTGGTCACATCTGTACCTGCTACTTTTTTCTCAAACCTGCCAATTATTCTTTCTCAATTGGGCCAGAGGTATCTAAGTGGGAGTTGACAGGGAATGAGAATCAGGTTATTAGGGCCAATGCTTCATCTATGGAAGAAAATATGCCTAATGAGCATTTATCTAAAATATAAACCCTTTGTGTATGTGGTTTTATATCTCTTGAAGTACTCCCAAAAATAAAATTAAACATACTCAAAATAATTATAGGATATGAGGTTTACAGACAGGCTACAATTTCCTTTAAGTGTTCAAATGGAGGTAAATGAGAAAGACACACGATACAAAAAACAATGTAATTATCTACAAATGATGCAACTTTAATAAATACTTATTAAAAATACAAAATGACATTGGAAGTGATCTTAGACTTATGTGTCCTTAAAACTCTCCAAAGATATTATAATAAGTAAGCAATTCCATATTAGAGACTGAATATACCAATGGACAATGGTCAGGGCATACATAACAATAGATCCCCCAACTCCTCCCCTCCATCCCCCAGGGCCACTGTCTTCACCACACTGTTGTCTGTGTCCATTGGTTAAGCATATACAATAGATCTCTGACAGACAAACTCTGCATGAGCTAGTCCAAATGGCCAGGACTTGGTCAATAACTGACAGCTTCCCTAATTTTTGCCCCTGCTTCCAACTCAGGACCAGAGATCCAAATATGCTCCCTAAAGTAATCACAAAGAAATGCCCTGCACCTCCAGTTTCCCCATGCCAACGAACAAATCAGAGCAGATCCGAAGCCTTCCCTTTACTCCAGTATGAATTGTTCCCACTCCTGTATCTACTTTTAAGTATCTGCTAAACCCATTTGATGGTAGCTAACTCTCTTGCTATATAGCAAGTTCTGAATAAACATCCTCTGCTTATTCTCATCTGGGCAGCCTTTATTTATTTCCACAAATGTTTGCAGAAGTGGAGATTAGTTTTATGTAGGATAGCCATGTGTCCCAATTTACCAGGGTTAGCACTGGGTTCTGTCTCCTTTGTCCCAGTGTAACAATAGCACTCCTTTTTACTTTAAAAAATGGCCTTATTCTATGCTGTAACTAATACAAAATAATATTGAACAAAAAAGTATAATGGAAAAAAATTGTAATTAAACAAAATGTAAAAGAAAAAATATTCTTATTTGGAGGATGAATTACATGGGAATCCTGAATTCAGGCAATTCATTCATTAGACAAAGGAATTAACAAATTGGTATTAAGTCACCTGACCTAGAGCAATGGCAGGTGACAACGGAAAATAGACTGGGTGATTAGATAACTAACTTAGTCTGTTATCATAGAATTAACTATTGAGTTAAGGGGAGAGAAGTGTCCTACCTACTGCATCCAGTTTTCTTTGATGGCATTTCCAGTTTTATTATATGGGAGATGGGATTTGAAGAGGTGTCCTCTTTTCCCCTCGACTCATTCTTGCCACCCCTGCAGGATGATGCAAGAGTTGCCATGGCAAATACTCCTCCCACGTTGCTGGGAGACCTTCCCATTGCAGGCTAACTTCTGTTCTCTTTCCATTTCCTCTCCCTCTCTCTCTCTGCTGCATAGTAAGTCACTCTGAGTCGAGATTCCAGAGTATAACTTCCTCTACAGTGTCTTTTCTTTGAAAGCAATTTGCCGTCTGCCTGCTTTTCTGCAGCCTACTGTGCATTCCCAAAGATGAACCCTGGTGACAGGGATGTAGGAAAATGTGACAGATAGGAGACGTGAACAGAGAAAGCAAGGCCAGGGCTGGAGTGAGTCAACTGGAAGTAATGATTCTTCAATCTGTTTATCTCAAATGTTGTGTTTTCAAATGAAAATATGAAATTTTGTAATCTATCTGCCCAGCTTATGTAAATACATGGCGTAAACAGTAACCCATTTGGGGGCAGACTAGTATAGGGTCAAGGGCTTCAAAGTCAGAAACATCTAGGCTTAAATCTGTAAGGTGCATGATGGTAGAGACCATTTATCTTTTGCCCACCACTGTGAACTGAGTCTGGAACTTAGCAGATACAAAATACACATCTGTTTCCTGAATATCTGTTGACTTGGAATCCACCAGTTACAAGTAGTAACTTGCATAATTTCTCTGAGCCTCAATGTCCTCATGTGTAAAATAAGATAGAGCCCTTCATAGGATTGTTGTGCAATTTAATTGAATTATAGTATGGAAAATACCTCACAGATGCCTGGCATGTAATACATATTTGATAAATAGTCACTGCTATTGTTCTTGTTTCTGTTGCTATTACTCAAGAGGTCATGTTTAGAACGGTCATACTGAGTAGACCTTTTATTAATAGTAAATGCTTCCAACAACATATTCTGATTATTCACACTTGGTTGACTCACAGATTAGACTACAACCTGCCTAACTGTCACTCACATTTATGCATTGTTAGTTTGAAGCATCTGCACTGTGCTAAGAATATTCTTGATCGCTGCTAGATTTCATACTGCCTTTTCAATATTCTAACAACTCCCAATTATGAGATTAATAAAAAAAAAAAAATTCTTTTGGCTGTCTGTGGGTGTTGCCTTATTCCAAACCCTAGTCAGAGCAAATATGGCTATTTCAGTCTCATTACTAGAAAAGTGAAATAAGGATCTTTTGAAAATAGATACAACACAGATCTCCTAACTTATACAGTGACAAAACCATAAGTGACAAATAGGCTTCCTGAGAGAGGGAGCCTAATTTAATATATTCATGCACATATGTAGATACACTATAAATACCTCTAAATCGGTATGCATTTCTTAACACCGTTATTGAGCACCTACTAAGTGCTCGTTGAGTCAGACACTATCATAGGCATTGAGTACACAGGGCACAAAAAAGACATCTTCCTTTCTTTGTGGAATCAGTCAGTTTCTTTGTTTCTCTCTTGCTCCCTATATTCATAAACACACACACGCGCGCTCATGCACATGCACACACACACCTACCTCCTGCAAGCCCATATGCCTGAGTGTATGTGTGATGTATAAACATACCCCAAAGACAGACTTGCATAGCATGAATTCTCAGGAAAGTCTAGGTGCAGGGAGGAGGGTGATAAACTACATATTACTCAAAGAAAAGGTGAGGCTTAGTAATTTGTGAACATTATTTCCTTGCGTGTTTAATTATTTACTTAAAATGTATTGTTTTTGAAAAATTGACTTTTATCTTGCCTTATTCCAGATAATATTTAAAGTAGACTATACCAGATGACAGTGAGCTCTCCATTTCTCTTAGGGCAGGGTGGGGGTGCCTGAAGGACAGCTAGGTCATAAACATGGCCAAGCATATTGTGCTTGTCAGCTTACCTTTACCAGAAGTACACCTGTACTAAAGCTTGCATACGTGATCAGGAAACAGCTGACACTTTAAAAACCATGCTCCTATTTACACTACAAGTCTCCATTACCATTTATAAGACCTCAGTATATGCTAGGGACCATGCTGAGAGGTTCTAAGCATTATCTCCAGTACTTACAACAAATTTGTATAGTAAAAACTATCTCCATTTTAAATATGAGAAATTAAGTTTACATGATACATAGCATTAAGTGTTTGAACTTCAAAACTCAGAGCATGTGTTTACGTTCAGGGTAATAGTATTTTATAGTATTTTTGTGAGGAGTAATGAAAGAGTAAACACTTGGTATATGTTTGTAAGCAAGGTAGACCAGAAGCATAAGCAGAAATAAAATGTTTGATTTTCTCACTATACTTACCTGTTGTAGATACTGACCAGTATATAATGTTTAGCTATGTGAAGGTCCTCACATAAAGAAATGTGGCTTTGAACGGTGGATATCTTATATATGTATAATGATCTGTGATTCTTTTAGTTTGCATATCCAAGGCTGAACATGCAAAAATAATGTGACTCATTTTAAAGAATGCATATGCATGTAGACCATTATGAAATGTATATAGGCACTACATTAATATACATAGAAACTCATTTTATTCTTCCTGCATTTAAAACTTTATGACTTAAGTATTACTGCTCTGTCTCTTGAAAATGCTTCACTGAGCTTCACTTATTAGAAAACCAGTCACTGAAAGTGTGAATTTAGGAAACTGCGTAATTATAAATTTTCTCTTGAATGTTCCTTGCCCATAGGGTGGTAATCTCAAAAAGTTTTTAATGTGTCCTTTTTGAATAAACAGTTTAACAATTAAATGATTTTACTCTTCTCTCAGGGTAGCAGTTCAATTGTGCTTACTTCTTTCCCAATGTACTTTTTATCAGCCACTCAATATCCAGAAAAATCTAAGAGATATAATGCATTACCACCTTTACTGGACCTATTAGCATGACCTTTTTCTGGATCCTTAAGATTAAATTCAGAACTTCGTTTAACTCTAAACTTCATCAAGAGTTAAGTGAAGCAGTGTAGTGTAAAAAGGGCTGAGCATGCAGTCTGGGATTTGTGGGGAGGCTCTATAGTTTGCTCAGATGTAGATAAACAGTGGGGGTTGGAGAATGGAGATGAAAAATAGATGATACTTTTTAAGATCTTTGTCAAACACAAGATTTCATATTTATGTAGTAACAGTCCCAGAGACACATGGCTGAAAGTGTTATATAATCTATCCAACAGCTTGAAACCAACTGGCACCTGAAAGTAATTTTCCCACTTGCCATTACAACCTATTCTCAGTCTTATTTTATTTTTTCTTTATTGATTTTAGAGAGAGAGAAAGGGAGAGGGAGAGAGAGGGATAGAAATATCGATGAGAGAGAACATCAATTGACCACCTCCTGCATGCCCTCCACTGGGGATTTGGCTCACAGCCTGGGCATGTGCCCTGACCAGGAATCGAATCGGCAACCTCTTGGTGCATGGGTCAATGCTCAACCACTGAGCCACACCAGCTGGGCCTATTCTCAGTTTTAAAGTCAATGATCTCCAGGGTCCTCCATTAACTGATCCTTTCTGCCCTCTCCAACTTTATTTCAACCAGTCTCCCAAAGCACTTGCAGTTAGTTCTAAGAGGTTAATCACCTTATATTATTCATGCCACCTTGTAAACCAAGCTTTATGAAACCTTTCCCACCTTTTCATCTCTCTTGCTACTATCTTACCTTATATCCTCATCATTTCTTACCTGAACCACTATGATAACAGCATACTGATCTTTCTGGCTGCAGTCTCTACCACTCTCTCCATCTTTACATTGCCTCTGTGAACCTGCTCATGTCGTTTTTGGAGGTGAGGTTTGGGGGAATTCTATTGTTCCCCTTAGTTAGTTATATAACATCCAAATGCTTTCTAGGTCTTTGATTATTTCCCCCACCATTATTTTTCTAGCTCTATCTTCTGCTAAATACCTAATGCCACAGTCATGCTATACTTTTCCATGTGTAGTTGTCTCTTCCTAAAATGCTTTCCCTCTTTTTTAATCTAGCTGACTCCTTCTCATTCTTTTCCCACTATGCCATACAGAGGGAGACATTAGGACTGTTAGCCAGAAAAAAGTACAGATTATTTATCTTCTTGAGAAACCTAATTTGAAATCTCAGCTCATCCACCCACATTTTAGCCTTATGACCATGTACAATCTATTTAATCTCTCTGAATTTTATTTCCCTCATCAATAAAATGGAATTAATGATCCCTAATTTGCAGGGCAGTTGCAAATATTAAGTGGAATAATAAAAATTTAGCACATGGCCTGTGGTAGTCATTCTTCCTCTAATCATGTTCCAGTCTAATCTACTGTCTACATTACAGGCAATACAGTCTATCTAGAATTCTGAACTGATTATGTAATTCCTTTTCTTAAAGCCCTTCAATGGTTTCCTGTTTTCATAGCTTACAAGGCTCTCCTTTGTTTTCTATTCTTTTCCCCCCCAATGTATTGGGTTTTTATTTATTTATTTAAATGTATCTTTATTGTTGAAAGTATTACAGATGTCCCTCCTCTCCTTTGCTTCCTAATATAGCCTTATTTCCCGCCATGGCACTTCTTCAATACAGCCAACTGAAGTGCTTCAAGCTTCTCAGCTCTACCAAGGTCTCTCTTACCTCTGGGCCTTAGCATGTGCTGTTCCCTCTTCCTGCCCCTCTTCATAGGTGTTCTGCATGAACTATCATCATATTTTCCTTTCTGTTTGATTGTATTGCTTTTCTCCTTATGCCAGTCTTGGTCATTGTGAACCTCCAGTGCCCTACAAAACTCTCATCTATAATCCTCTACCAACTCTCACCCTACCCTTCCTGTAAGAACAACCTCAAGTCTTGCCTAGAACCTCTGCATTGACCTCTACCTTTTCTATCATCTAAAGGCTTACACCAACTGGGCCACGACACAGTATCTCCCATAATGAAATAGAATCTCAGTTTTAAGAATGGGGAGATCAAGGATCAATAGTTAAGGGAGGCATCTTAGAGGAGAAAAAACTCTGACCTGGACATTGAAGAATGAGTGGAATCAAGGGAAGTAGAGAGGAATTTCCAGCCAGGGTAAATAGGACAAAGAATGATGATTCCTTCACTCATTCAACAAATCTTTATTAAGCACTGATTCTGTGTGAGGCCCTGTGTTAGCATACTGTACTATAGGGTTGGTGAAACGGATAGGCTTCACTGAGTAGAGGTTATGGGCAGGAATTAAGATTGAACAGGTTTGGGTGGGACCTGATTACAGGTGGCCATAATCCCAGTGGACACTGGTGTGGTGGTACTCCCAAACACGGGGCTCCTACTTGACCTTGTGATGCTCTACTCATTTATCTTGTTTATTCTCTGTTTCCCCATTAGGCTCCTAGCTCCATGTGGATTGAGTTTTTTTGGTCTGTTTTATTCACTGCTACATCTCCAGCATTTGAAACATTATCAAGCACAGGGCAGGCAATTCATAAATTTACAGTAGGCACTGTGCTAAGCCTATCTGCCACACTGCATAAAAATGTATTAGTTGATATGTTTGTCTTCCCCACTAGTCAGGGGTTGGCAAACATTTCTGTATGGGGCCAGTTAGTAAATATGTTTTGTTTTGCAGGCTACATGATATTTGTTGTAACTATTCAATTCTGCTATTGAAGCATGACAACAACCATAGCTAACACATAAATAAATGAGCATAGCTGTATTTCAATAAAGTTTTATTTACAAAAACAAATGACAGACTGGATTTGGCCTATGGGCCAGAGTTTGCTGACCCTTGTACTAGGCTACAGGCTCATGAGGGAAGAAAAGTATTCATTTTGCTTTGCAGTATCTTGCCCAATGGCTGGTATTTAACAGGTACTCAATATTATCTTTAAGTGCTTACTCTGTGCCAGTCACTGGTCTAAATACTTTACAAATACTGATACATTTAATCTTCACAACAACTCTTGGTCTTATTGTTATTTCACAGATGAGACAACTTTAGCCCAGGTAGGTTAGGTAATTTGCCCAATGTTACATGGCTGATTAGTAGCAGAGCTGGAATTCTGACAGTGGTGTCCCAGAGTCTGTTCTCTTAACCATAATACTATATGCTCTCTTAATAAATGAGAATAAATTAATTTGACAGCTCTAAGCAAAGGATTCTAGACTTCATGCAACAGGGCAGTGCTTCCCAAAATTGTTTAGGAAGCAGGACACTCAGAAGAACGAATACTATTAGTGTACATAATTTCCTAAACCAGATTCAAGAAAATTACCAACAGCATATAAGACTATGATATAAATAGAGAGACAAAAAGACTCACAGATATAAATAACCTCTGCTCTCTCCACCAGTGAAGCTGCCAAATGGGGCTTGATTGTTCTTGGAGTTTGTGAATATCTGCTACTTCTGTAATTGTTTGGTCATGTGCCAGCACTCTACTAACTCACAGAAGTACCAAGTGCCAAAAATTAAAAACATATATTGATAGGGGAATAATTTATAAATGGGCATAGAATATCCATTAGTTGATCTTTGGTTTACCAGGTGGCAAAAAACACATTATTTGGCCTTGTTGAAAATACATCTTGGTGCACATGAAATGTGATTCTGAGGCTCTGAAGGAGCACAGCAGAAGAAGGCTTAATAGGCAAAGGAAGGCAGCGCATGTTTCCAGGAGAAGAGGTCCTGTGAGGAAGACCCCAACCACCCCCAACCAGGCATCGGGGTGTGGTTGAGGAACCCAGGCAGCTCTTAATACCACCTATCACCACTTATCTGCACGGTTCTCTCAATTATGCCTAATAAATGATTTCACAATCCCAGACACTTCACTTGAGGTCTCTTTGCTCTGGTAATAATCCCAAGCAGAGTAAAAAGCTGAACAATGTTCCTGAAAGTTAACATAGGTAGATGTTTGTATAGAAAGTTTAAATAGCAAGCTTTTCACAAGGGAGGCAGTTGCAAATGGAAAAGAAAAGAAGGAAGGAAGGAAGGAAGGAAGGAAGGAAGGAAGGAAGGAAGGGAGGGAGGGAGGGAGGGAGGGAGGGAGGGAGGGAGGGAGGGAGGGAGGGAGGGAGGGAGGGAGGGGAGGGGAGGGGAGGGAGGGGAGGGAAGGGAGGGGAGGGAGGGAGGGAGGAAGGAAGCTCACACTTAGGGGAGAGTCTAACTTGAGCAAGATGTTGGTATCATTAGCCTTCTTTTTACAGAAGAGAAAACTGAAGCTCATTTAACAATATATAAATTACTCACAGTTCCACCAGTAAGAAATAGAACAGCTTAGATATGAACCCAGGTCAAATTTGAACCCCAGTGTATTAGAAACCAATGTCCACAGTGGGTCTCAACCAACTTCACATGCTAAACCTATCTTTTCACGTATTCTTATATTGGAATTCAGATATTCATTTTCCTCTTTCAAATACGTTAACAGTCAACATTTAGTAAATTTCTACTAGGTGCCAAGCACTACACTAAGCTCTTTATGTGAATTAACTAATTTTACCCTCACAACAACTATAAGAGAGATACAATTATGATTTCCATTTCACAGATAGAAAACATGAAGACAGAAAATTAAGTACTTGCCCAGGCTCAAAACGTACAAGATTCAAGACTAGACTTCCTAGCTCCAGAATCTTAAGTGTGCTCATAACTTCTACACTTATGTTTTCTGATTACAATACTACATGGCCACAGTATATTTTGCTATATCATTACATAATTGCTAATTATAACTTCATGGTTTTAAATTGCATTCATTTTCTTACCTCATTTATTAGCATCCATATATAATTTAGTTTACATTATGTGTGATATTTAAAAACAAAGCAGTGCTTTATAAGACAATTAAGCACGTTTATGGTCCACTTTTCAGTAATTTGTATAGGGCCAGCTCAGGTATTTTTATTCTGAGCTGATTTGTTCAGCCTTGGAAGGCAGAGGCCAACTCCTTTGATGTCTGACTCAAATGCCACCTCCTCTTTGAAATTTCCCTCACCATCTTGGGCAAAATGGGTCAACCCTCTGTACTCCCAGGGAGTTGTATACTTTCATTACATTGAACTGTTTACATATCTATTACTCCAATAAGAAAACAGTCTTAGTTCTTTGCACGTAGTATCAAGACTGGCAGAAAGTTAGTGTTCCTTACCTCAGTATGTGAAGGCAAACATTTTTAAGTTGCAAAAAATATATGTAGAAATTACCAACTAAGACCTATTTTGTCATGTTTATGACTGCTGTGGGCATTTCTGGAAAGCCACATATCAGAAAAAAAACAAAAAACTATCCTCATTGGACTTTGATCCCTTCATTTCCTACATGGAAGCATGAACTCCAGATAACACACTTGTGCACAGTAAGGCAGTATATATAGCAGGCTTTGGAATGAGACAGATCTGGGCTTGAGTCCCAGTTGGTTACCTAGTAGATGTGTGA
This sequence comes from Tadarida brasiliensis, assembly GCA_030848825.1. Taxonomy (NCBI): domain Eukaryota; kingdom Metazoa; phylum Chordata; class Mammalia; order Chiroptera; family Molossidae; genus Tadarida; species Tadarida brasiliensis. Next base: position 58,781,564 of record CM061268.1, read on the forward strand.
TGTTAGGAAATCAATAGTACCCTTACTTCAGGGGATTTGTAAAAAATAAATAAATAATGCATAATTTGCTTAATATTGTATTTTTTAATGTAATTTAATTTATTAGAGTGACATTGGTTAATAAAACTATATAGGTTTCAGTTGTACAATTTTATAATACATCATCTGTATCTTGCATTTTGTGTTCACCACCCCAAGTCAAGTCTCCTCCATGTCTATTTATTACCCATTTACCCTTTTTTACCTCCCCCTATCCTTTTTTCTCTCTGGTAATCACCATATTTGTGTGTGTGTCTATGAAGTGTTTTGTTTTTTGCTTAATCCTCTCACCTTTTTCACCCGGCCCCCAAGACCCCTCTCTTCTGAGCTGTCAGTCTATATTCTCTGTATCTATGAGCCTATTTCTATTTTGTTTGCTAGTTTATTTTGTTCATTAGATTCCACATATAAGTGAAATCATATGGTATTTTTCTTTCTCTGACTGGCTTTTCTTTCTCTGAGTAGCATAATACTCTCCAGGTTCATCCATGTTGTTGCAAAAGGTAAGATTCCCTTCTTTTTTACAGCTGAGTAGTATTCCATTGTGCAAATACACCACAGCTTTTTTATCCACTCATCTACTGATGGGCACTTGGGCTGCTTCCGAATCTTGGCTACTATAAATAATGCTGCAATGAACATAGGGGTGACTATATATTCTTTTGAATTATTGTTTTGGGTTTCCTAAGATATATTTCCAGAAGTGGAATCGCTGGGTCATAAGGCAGTTCCATTTTAAATTTTTTGAGGTAAATTCATACTGCTTTCCACAGTGGCTACCACAGTCTGCATTCCCAACAATGCACAAGGGTTCCCTTTTCTCCACATCCTTGACAATACTTCTTTGTTCATTAATTGATGATAGCCATTCTGACAGGTGAGAGTTGATAGTTCTTTATGGTTTTAATTTGCTTTCTCTAATGATTACTGATTGATGTTGAGCATCTTTTCATATGTCTGTTGGCCCTCTGTATGTCCTCTTTGGAGAAGTGTCTATTCAGATCCTTTGCCCATATTTTAATCGGATTGTTTGTCTTTTTGGTGTTGAGTTTTATAAGTTCTTTATAAATTTTGGATCTAAATTCCTTATTAGATATATCATTGGCAAATATGTTCTCCCATTCAGTAGGTTGTCTTTTCATTTGTTAATGGTTTACTTTGCTTTTCAAAAACATTTAGTTTGATGTAGTCCTATTTGTTTATTTTTTCTATTGTTTCCATTGCCTGAGGAGATATATCAGAAAAAATATTTCTAGAAGAAATGTACAAGATCTTATTGCCTGTGTTTTCTTGTAGGATTTTTATCATGTCAATTCTAACATTTAAGTATTTAATCCATTTTGAGTTTATTCTTTTGTATGGTGTGAGAAGGTGGTCTAATTTCATTTTTTTTGCACGTATCTGTCCAATTTTCCCAACAACATTTATTGAATAGACTATCTTTATCTTTATTGTATGTTCTTGCCTCCTTTGTCAAGTATTAATTAACCATAAAGGCATGAGTTTGTTTCTAGGCTCTTTATTCTGTTCCATTGATCTATATGTCTGTTTATGTGCCAGTACCATGCTGTTTTGATTACTTTTGGCCTGTAGTATAGTTTGATAGCAGATAGTGTGATTCCTCCAACTTTGCTCTTCTTTCTCGAGATTTCTCTGGCTATTCTAGGTCTTTTGTGGTTCCACATAAATTTTGGAATATTCTAGTTCTTTGAAATATGCCATTGGAATATGTATAGGAATATATTGACTCTATATATTGCTCTGGGTAGTATGAACATTTTAATGATTCACAGCCAACGTCACACTAAATGGGCAAAAAATAAAAGTGTTTCCCTTAAGATTGGGAACCAGACAGGGAGTTCCACTTACACGACTCTTATTCAACATGGTGATGAAAGTCCTAGCCACAGTAATCAGACAAGAAGAAGATATAAAAGGCATACAAATTGGAAAGGAAGAAGTAAAACTACCCTTATTTGCAGGTGACATGATACCATATATAGAGAACCCTAAAGATTCCACCAAGGAAAATACTAGAACTGATAAATGAATTCAGTAAAGTAGCAGGATACAAAATAAATATCCAGAAATAAGTTTTATTTATATACACCAATAATGAACTATCAGAAAGGGAAACAATCCCATTTATAATTGCATCAAAAAAATACTGGGGTGGTGGATGCACAATACGATATATAGATGCTTATTATATAACTTAACACCTGAATCCTATATAATTTTATTAACTAATGTCACTTTAATAAATTCAATAAAAATAAATATATGCAATTAAAAATAAATGAATGAATAAATAAAATACCTAGGAATAAATTTAACCAAGAATGCAAAAGACCTGTACTCAGAAAATTGTAATACACTGAAGAAAGAAATTGAAGAAAATAAGTGGAAGCATATACTGTGTTCATGAATAGGAAGAACTGATACTGAATTTAAAGTGTAGAATGTATTCAACATATATTAGTAGTTATTAATATTAGGACTGCTTTTTGAAAAAAACTATGCTTTGGGTACTTTTTCTGGCCTTTTATTCATCTGCCCTACCCCATCTCAGCAAGTTTCAATTCTTCATTTCCAAGCCCAAGTCCATTAATCATTCAAAGAACCCATAGGAATAAATTCTAGAGAGAAGTAGTGGTTGGAGGGTCCTCAAATCACATCCTATAGGAAAATGCTTATATTATTTACATGGAAGACCAGCTCTGTGATCATTTAACAACACTTGCTGATTATAGAAACCCACAGCATTGATTTTGCTCCTTTAATCAAAAACTCTTTCTTGGAACGTAGGGCTTCCAAATTTGCCTCTGGGTTGTTTGGCTCCAGCAAATGGCTAAGCAAACATTAAGCTAATAAATTGTGATCTTTCAATCGCCATTATTTCTAGTCCCCAAAGTTAGCTCAGTATGCAGCCAGAAAGATGCAGATGTGTCTTGTAGGAAGTAGAAATCCCATGTCAATAAAACACCAGGGTGATGTAACATGGAATGAACACATGACCCTGTCTTGACTAAAAAATTTCAGTGGCTAATATCTAGGTTTCTGTAGGCTTGGCATTCTTTGTTATAGAATTAATATACTGCTCTCTGACTACAAACTTTGACAATTCTTTAAAAATATCCATGATTCTACATAATTGACCACTCACCCAAGCTCCAATCACTGGTCTCCAAGACAACTTTGCTTGACAAAAAACTTATATTGGGTATAAGTTAGAACAAAATGTGCTCACTTAGGTGTGCTTTTGATATGGGACCATTGGCCAGGACTAAAGGTAAGAAGCACCTACTTATCAGTGGGATGGGGGGTGGGGCTCCTGTTTCTGAGCCTGACTTGTCACACAGCCTTCCCAACAGAGACAAGAGTATATATAGCCTACCTTTGCTTTAGTGCTCAGGAACTTTTGCTTTACAAATGCAAATGATGGAGTCTAAGCAAATCAAGGGTCTATTTCTATTCCTAGGGTTTCCATGGGTCTGGAGGCTTTATACAGAATCTTAACGGTGATTGCCTTGGGGTAATATTCCCTCTCAGGCATCTAAAAATGTTCTATAATATTAAAACTCTCTACATAAGAATTCAAAGCAATAAATGTATAATAATTACTTAATACTCAGCTAGATGGTCTAGGGAAGGAGGATTATAGAGGAGGAATAAAAACAGAGCCCTGCCATTTAACAGTTTATAATTTAATTAGATGAAAGAACACACATCTATAGTACTTTGCAAACACCTCCTAGAGCACTTATACTTACTTGTAATTATTTTTCTTTGTTTCCCCAAGAAGAAGACTATGAATTACTGAGTACAGAGCCTGTGTCTTTTTAAAAAATATTTTTATTGATATTTTTAGAGAGAGAAAGGAAGAGAAAGAGAGATAGAACCATTCATGTGAGAGAGAAACATCGATTGGCGGCCTCCTACATGCCCCTACTAGGGATTGAGCCTGCAACCAAGGCATATGCCCTGACCAAAATCTAACTGGGACCTCTCAGTCCTTGGGATGACTGAGCCAGACTGGCCAGGTACCTGTGTCTTTTTAATCTGCAGACTCCTTGATCTTAGCACAGAGCCTGGTACCATATTTATGAATGAGAAAAAGTAGCCTGGCTGGTATGGCTCAGTGGACTGAGCATTGCCCCATGGACTGAGAGGTCCAGGTTCAATTTCCAGTCAGGGCACATGCCCGGATTGTAGGCTCGATCCCCAGTAGGAGGCATGCAGGAGGCAGCTGATGGATGTATCTCTCTCACATGGATGTTTCTAGCTCTCTCTCCCTCCCTATCTCTCTAAAAAAATCAATAAAAACATATTTAAAAAAGAAAAAAGTAAATGGTTATAAGGTCTATAATCATGTGGAATAAATAAGAAGCAAAACATAATGCATCCTATGGATGTTCAGAGCAGGGACATGGTAATATTACTTAATGGTTCAGGAAAGGGTCACAGAAAAAGGAGAATTTGATCAACATGTGAAAGACATCCTCATGAATATGGAAAGCTATGGGGAAGATGAGTATGGTAGAAATAGCAAAAAAAAGGAGCATGGGTCACTAAAGTATTATTTACAATAGTCAAGACATGGAAGCAACCTCAGTGTCCATCGATGAATGAATGAAGAAAATGTGGCATAGACAACCAAATTTTATTAAAAAGAAGGAAATCTTGCTATTTGTGACAACATGGATGGACCCTGAGGGCATCATGCTAAGTGAAAGAAGTCAGACAGAGAAAGACAAATAATGTGTGATCTTACTTATACTGAATGTAGAATTGAAACAAACAAATAGATAAAACCAAACTCATAGATACAGAGGACAGATGGATGGTTGCCAGAAGTGAGGGGTGGGAGATGGACAAAATGGGTAAAAGTGGTCATAAGGTACACATTTCCAGTTATAAAATAAGTCATGGGGATGTAATGCACAGTATGGTGACTATAGTTAACAATGCTGTATTGAATATTTGAAAGTTGCTGAGAGACTAGATCTTAAAAGTTCTCATCACAAGAAAAATAAAATTGTAACTTTATGTGGTAATGAAAGTTAACTAGATTGATTGTGGTGACCAATTCACAATATATACAAATATTGAATCATTATCTTTACACAAACTAATTTAATGATATATGTCAATTATATATCAGTGAAGAAAGAAAACTTAAGTAGAATAAAGTCAACTAAATTACAATAAAAAAAAAGAAGGAATGTGGAAACATACATAGACAATGAGGAAGAGGAGACCTAGTTAAGTAAAGGCCCATAAATTCATGGGTTTTAAAGAGTGGCTCTGTAGGAGTAGTGATTCTGAAATATTTACCAGGGGAAAGAATAAGAATAAGCATTTGATGAGTATCTACTATGTGCCAGGTCTTTGCAAGGCATTTCACATATGTCATCCCCTTTTTAAAAAAAGTTTTACTGTCCACACTTTACAGATGACGACACTAAGAGAAGGTAAAGAGATCGTTTAAGGACAAACATCAAAGTGGGGATTTGAATCCAATTCTATTTGACTCCACGCTCTCTTTTATCTATATTGGTGTCTTCTATTCTCTCAGAAATCTGACAGGTTTTCCTCTCAGGCCCTACACTATTATGAATCCCTCCTTGTATGCTCCAAACTCTGCATGCTCACCAAATGAAATAAAGACATGTTCAATGTGAGTCCCCCCCACAAACACACACACAAAGATAAACTGCATTTTCTCTAAATTCCAAATCTCCTTACATTTTCTAAAAGTCTCACCTGTGGATATGTTTATTGATTTTAGAGAGAGGAAGGGAGGGAGGGAGGGATAGTAAAGAGGGAGGAAGGGAGAAAGAGAGAGAGAGAAACGTAGACGTGAGAGGGAAACATTGATTGGTTGTCTCCCGTACCAACACAGGTTGAAACTGCAACCTAGATATGTGCCCTGACTGGGAATCAAACCTGCACCCTTTTGGTGTACGCGACAACACTCCAATCAACTGAGCCACCTGGCCAGGGCCAAGTCTCCTTACATTTAAATGTAATCTTCTCATTGATTTCTCTAACCAAATGTCAATTTTTTAACATTTCTTGAAACGATATGACCTTCTATTGTTCATCCATCATCTCTTCATTTCAATTCAAGAAAAGAAGAACCTATAGTAAATACTGACCTTTGATGATGATAAAAATGCTAACTAGGATAGTGACATTTTCAAATTCCAAATTGTTCAAAATCTCACAGAGTTCCAGATGTATAATACTCAAGAGCTAAGGGCTAATAAATACAGTCCTGTAACAAGTTGGGGTTTCTCTCAGGTCAGATATAACTAGCACTATTCAATATTTATAAAGCAGTGTTTCCCTTGTTGAGAATTTGCTCTGTTTCTTTGGTGAAAGATATATTGAAATGAGACGTTGAGCAACAGGGATGAGAGCAGGCTCAAGCCCCATGCCTCCTTAATTGGCTGGAGGTGAGTAAAGCCTTTATATAGGACTTCTGTGGTTTTCTGCTTGGTAGGTGCCTGTCACACAACCTGCACAAGCTCAGATGAGAAGAATTTTCAGCATGGGTGTTTGACTAGAATGTATAATTGATAGCACGGGTGGGTAAAAATCTCCAACAGCTGAGGTCTCACACCAGTGTAGCTCATGCCTGCCCTACCCACCTCACTAGCCTATTGTGAAAGCTGTCTGTAGCAAAAGTGCATTGTGTAAATGCAAGACAGAGTGACCAGCCTAGCCCAATGCCTGGGTCTTAGCGTCCAGCTGTAATCCCACATGTAGTTCCAACTCTTCTCCTGTCTCCTACTCACTCTTAGTTCTGGCTCTTGCTTAGCTACTGTTGTTACCCCTAAATTCTAACCCAAGGGCTTCATATATACATACATATAGCAATACACACTTGTGTGTGCATTCATTCAGATGCTTTGTAAGAACCTGTTCATTTATTCATTAGTTAATTCTTTCACCATCCTTCATGGAACCCCTATCATGTGCCAAAAATTATAGTAAATGATGAGGACATAAATGTTAATAAAAGAATTGGAAAATCTCTAAATATATTCTCCCCAAGCAACTTTCATTTAAAGGCAGTGTTTTTCAAACATTCTGCAAACAAAAGCATATAAGTCGTCATTTATAATGACAGACAGAATGAAGGGGCTGTAGCTAAAATCGAAGGAAGCAGTCCAGAGCCCTGCTCATGCCTAGCCCTCACCCAGTCAGATGCTCCAGGAGCATTTGTATACAACCTACCCTTCCCCAACCATACCCCAGCCCCACTACCACTGCATCGCTGCTCCAATAGACCATGACCCTGACAAATGGTGCTATAACCTTCATACTGAGGAAACAAATGAGCAAACAAATTGACAACCACAAAAATTCCCAACATTTTTCACTTAGGTTATTAACACTCACAATGGCAACAGCAACTACCTAGAACACACAATGTGCCGACCAAGCACATGCAAGGTGCTTTACAATCATCATCACCTAGTCATTAACCACCCTTTGAGGTCAACATATTATTGTCCTGATCTTATAAACAAGAGAACAGATTCCATGAAATAGAATCATTTGTTCCAGGTCACGCAGGTAGTAGAGATGGAGCCAGGACCAGAACTCAAAATATTGGATTCTACTCTTGTATTGCCATGGACATAGCAGAGGTAAAGTACACCATGTGATACGGTGAAAGATCATCACACAGATCTTGAATACAATTTCTGCTCCACCTCTTACTGGTTAAATAATCTTGGGCAAATTATTTTACTCTCCTGACCCTCAGTTTCCTAATGTTAAAAAAAGAAAAAGATATTAAAATATCACATTTGCATGTTCACTGTGAGGGTCACCAGAGATAACACATGAGGCTTACTGATTGCAGAGGCCTGGTCTTCCTTCTTGTGTTTCTAGCATCCCTAGAATAATGCCAGACAAGCATTTCAATAAGCATCTGATAAGAAAGACCACACTGCTTAGCATAGTGAAAGACACAAGATGTGCTCACTAGTATTCTCTTCTCTCACCCATAGAATTCCCTTTACAGAAATTATTTAAGAGTCATCTGTTTCAATATTCCTTATAATATGTGAAAAAAAGAATACAGCAGTCATGATGACAAGTTGAAAAAATGTGGGAAAGATAGCCAATGATTTTTTCTTTCTTTCTTTAAGGCTGGTTTTCAGAGCAAAATAATCTAGCAGTTGATCATGTCTTTTCCCCAAAATGCAAGGAGGGGTGTAAAAATGATCTATTTTAACTAAAATTGCCTTGTCAAGTTCTCATCTTTAATAAACCCATAAGACTATCTTGGAGTAGATAGAAAGACTCATTATCTTTGATCCCTTGCCTCCTAAATATTCTCTATAGTAAACTGCAATGACTCCCATAATAATGTGCCATAGGACTCTAAAGAGCATCTCAGGACCACTTTACAGCTGAACGTCAAATCTCTAATTACCTTTCACAACTAAATCGTTTCAGAACCACAGAAAATACAACTTTTTGGAAAGGCTTTAAGTATTGCTGTGCAGTAGTGCCACCACTGACATATTTAAAGAACGCGTCTATGGTGACATATGCCTATTATTGGAAACTTCTAACACCCACGTTAATTCTTGAGCATTCAGTCCCAGAATCAAAGCGGAGGGAAAGTCATTTGCACTATATTGTGATTTAAGAGCAAAGACTCACAGATATGCTGTTACACATGAAGCATTTGGACCACAGTCACATTGGAGTCAGAGCTGCAAGGGAGTAAAACCCAGGAATAACCCGTTTGCCCACCCTATAGCCCACTTCAGTAAGGCATCAGCAGAGGAACTCTCATACCACTGTTCATTAATTCTCACAGAGACAAAATACATTATTATGGTAATCTTCTTTGCATTTTGATTAAAAACACATTTCTAGAAAAAGTAGAAATGTAAATTTTAGAAAGACAGGAAAATGGCTATAATTAACAGCCTAATTTCACCTCGATGATACATATTCAGATGATTCAGGTAAAGGCACACAGCACACATAGCTACTCTCAACGCAGTCCATAGCACATGGCAAGTGCGCAGTGAAAAAGCATCCCTCACCATCCTCATGATCATCATCATCCCTGCTTACATTGCAGGCAATCTAGTGCCACAGAGTATCCAAACTGGAAGGAGCCTTAAAATTCACCTGGTCTAGGCCCCTAACTTTACAGGAGGTTATACTGAATGATGTCTTGGTGAAGGGCAACCAACAGGTTAATGGAAACTTTGAGACAGGACCTCTGTTCTTCTCACATCTCTAATCTGCATTAATTTTAAGATATCAATTTAAAAAATATGCTTCCACTGAATCAAGCTAATTGTATTATCAGTCAAAGCTTTCAGGAATCTTTCCTAATAGAAAACATGGCTATTAAAATAAGGAACAATTAAGAAAGCTAACTTCATTTATTAGTTTGTAATTTAAAGAAAATAATTCAGTTTATATTAGTTTATACTCTCCCCCATTGCTTATATAAACCAAAAAAATAAAGAAAAGAAAAATGTATGGTTAGAAATCATCTTAAAGAGCTCTTTGGCTTTCCCACTAAAAAAAAAAAAACATGTACAGCCTTCAGGGAAATTTCTAAACAACATCTGAACCTTGGCATCTTCATAGAATTTATTCTGCTAAGGAATAGTTCTACTTAGTTTAATTGATCTCTGAAGTTTGATTCGGCTGATATTCTTAAGCAATAGTCATTACCATCACATTTCAATTAGTAAATGTACTACAATAATGAAAAATTAGTGTAGGCACTGTCAGTGGGTCCAATTCCATTGGTTGTCTACTCCCTGTCCCCAATTCATTTCCAACTGCTACATGAAATTGAGACCCAAGAAAATGCTTTCCTTTACTACATGTAGAGAGAGTGAAGGAGAAGACAACATTCCCTATCCCACAATGCATTTACGATGTTAATTTTTTCACTCAATAGTTATTGATTGGATATGAAATATGCAGGCACTGATTTAAGAATTTGCATGTGTTTTATTGGAACTTGTCCTTGCATATTTCATATGAGGTAAGTAAGATGCTCTCTATTTTGTAGATAAGAAGGAGATTCAGGTTAATATTCAGTTGATGAAGAAGTATACTTCAGATCTTTCAGATTTTAAAACTAATGCAGAGATTGGCATTTAAACCAAAAATGAAATAAATATAGCCCAATATATCATAAATACATAAACAAAATATTATGGGTATGAATATACACATACAGACACACACATGAAGTGTGATTAATTCCCTAAGGGACAGTCAGAAAATTAGTTTTATATCCATGACTTCAGTTAGCCCAAACAATTTTATAATCATTCTTGGAAGGAAAATGTGATGTGTATATTTTAGTATAATTTATACAGTAAAATTTGAGCACTCAGTGCATTGTGTAAATAGATCATAAGATGCCTAAATCTTTCACAAGATTGCAGTAATATACCTACTACTGTTTGGCAAACTCTGCAAGTTTTCCCAGTACATCCTGTATCACAGGTTCTTGGGGAAAATGTTAAACCCAATTTTACACAACACAGCAGTAAATGAGTCCAAGTCAGGTCCAGGGTCAGACTTCTGCATCTCCCAAACGGTTGATTCTTTTTCAGTCCACATTTTTAAACTTTAGAAAAACTTCTGAAATTGTTCAACTACTCACACTAACTGCCATCACATGATTATGATAAGACCTATGTGAGTAATTTTTCCTAAATACACAAATATAATCACATCTCCATTGTTCCCCTGCCCCTGCTACCTGTAAGATTCGATCTCTTTTAACTCCCCACCTCAAATATTAGGTCTCAGCAACTCTGAATGACTTAAGTTCTCCAAATATTCTATGCTGTCCCAGGCTTCTATGTTTCCATGTGTCTCAATTCAAAGCACTTGTCTATTCTTACCTGTCTTCCAAGACACAGTTGCTACCTCAAGTCTCATCATCCTTCAAATGTCAAATGCAATCTCTTCCATGAAGCCTTCCCTAATTCCCTTGAAATATTTAAATGTGTATCTTCCAATGTTTCCACAGGAAACTGCTAATATACCAATTATATTACACTGACTATATATTTATTTGTTTCCCTTAGTCAGCTGTGAGCTCGTTGAGGGTACGGGCTATGTCCTTGAGTAGAAATTGCTGGTGCTGTCCTTGACATATTGTAATTACTCAAAAGAGTATTTGTTGAATTAATTAAAGGTGGAAGTTCTAGGTAGGCAAGAGGTGTAGTGGATTTGTTTTCTTGCTCGAGTTTTTCAGAGATGGAAACTGCCTATTCTACACAAGGAGATATCAACTATTCTCTCTGGACTGTAACTTTGACTTTATAAGAGATGCCGTCACAGGGGAAGGGATACACCATCCTTACTAAAGTAACAGAGAAGAGCCTTGGTGAACATCAACTCCAACATGTGCTGGCTCTGTTTGGAGTCATTCAAGTGCTTTGAACACAGGACTGTCAGGACTGAAGGAATTTTTAAGAGTTTATCATTTAGAACTTCTCCATTTTGTTCATCTATTAACTTCTGTTTATCCACAGTGATTAGCAACAAAACCATAAAAGGCAAAAGGTCTATGAAAGGTGTGAAGCCAGGTAACTGAGTTCCATGCCGTAACTAGGCTTGTGAGGGGATACATTTCAAATACTGAAGCTAGTCTCGCCAGTTACTAAAGATGAGGAAAACATACTGGCGGTCTTGCGTCTACAGCAGAGGAAAATAAAATAGAAGAGTGTGAGGAGGTTGGTGACGAAGAGAGGCCCTCTTGTCTAAAAATGGAAAAGAAACATGGAGATTTCCTGCCCCAGTCCTGTCCCCATTTAACCTGTCTCAGGAAAGGCATGAATCTCTGGATCAAGCAGACCTCATTCCAAATTCACTTAACTTGCCTAAATCTGTTTCCATACTAGTAAATGGGATAATATATCTTCTTTACAGAGTTGGGAGGAAGAAATAATATTAGTTTGTTCACTCAGTAAATGTTTAATAAACTAGACACATATTTGATATTTATTGATGGGCACATATAGGTATATATTATATACTAGGCAATAGTAATATTTACCCTTGTTACAGCATAATTAGTTTAAAAATTGAAAAGCTATCATATTAATATAAATTTATTATTTATATATTTATATCTTATATTATATTAATATTTATTAATATAATTTTATAATATATATTAGTATAATTAATATAAATAAACATAGATGTATTTCACAGTAGGTACATTAGAAACAAGCCCAGTATGTATATTTTTATTAAATGAAAGATTCTTCTATTTTTATTTTTTTCTGTAAGTTTTATTTACTTATTTTAAATTTTATTTTATTTTTTCCATCACCATTTATCCCCTCTATGCCCTCTTCCACCTCCACCCACCTCTCTCACCCCACAATCACCACACTGTTGTCCATGTCCATGAGTTCTTTCTCTTTTTTTTTCTCAATCCCTCCACCTCCAACACCCCCTACACCAGAGCTATCTGCCTGTTCTCTATCTATGACTCTGTCTCTATTTTGCTTGCATTATGCTACATGAAGTAAGCCAGTCAGAGAAAGACAAGTACCATATGATTTCACTCACATGTGGAATTGAATGAACAAACTGAACTACCCAGTATATAATTCTGATAAAAACAGGGCCATTCTGATTGCAGCAGGGATTGGGCCAGAGCCCAGTAGCTTAACTTGCTCCTCCCTGTCTCTCTCACAGGATGTACTTCCTAAAGAACTGAAAACAGAAGACCAGGAGTCATGGGGCCATGGTTTCAAACCACCACAGAAAGCAATAGACAGTTGTTATTTATGAGGAGGAAAATATATGACTTATATGGTTCTTTGAAGTGATTAACTAGAAAGTATTTTGAAGGAAGGATTGGAAGATGAGTCTATTGGTGGCAAGGAGACCATCTGGAGGACTATGACATAATTCTGGCATGTGACGAGGAGGGATGGCATTGAGAATTGAAATTGGAAGATATTTTTAGAAAGGCAGGTTTGGTGACAGACAGTATTGGAGTTACAATTTTATTTTGGACCAAAAATTAGGCTCATCCGTAGTCTTTCTAAAGATTTCTGTGTCACGTGTAAATGAAGGACAGGGAATTGGAACATCACATTTCTGACATCTCAGACTTTCCATGATATATGGAAAAACCGGACAGGATTTTAAACATCCTGAAAATGTGGGGCAGAAGACCATTAAAGAAGAGAGGACAAAAGAGAGGCTAAGATTTCCAGGAGACTGGAAACTCAATAGTTCTACTGAGAGAAATAGAGGAATAGAAGAGGGCAATGAGTTGCCCTCAATCAGTCTTGGATTTGATTAATTTCAGGTGATGGCAGGAACTACTGAGCAAAATAGCCTATAGGCAACTATCATTGCAAAATGGAAAAACAGAACAAAAACATCCTTTTAAAAACTTCCAAAGGAATCAACAGATTATAAATAAATAGCTTGCAATTCCTACTCAATGGTATGGAAATTACAAAATCTTGGATTGCACCTCGCTTTACAAAGAATAAGGCAACTATTGGGAACACATTGTTAAAAAACAAGAATTGGAAAGGTCACTTTATAAATGAAATATGCTGGTTGCCAGTGAAAAATTACTTCCTAAGGAATGGACCATACATAAGTCCTGAAAAGGTCAAAAACACTGCCAAGGTAGCCCTGGAAGGAGAGACTAAAAAATAAAGATAAAATGAATGGAGGTTGCTCTCTGGAGCAAGTGCTGACAAATATATTCAAGCAGGAAACTCATCAAAAGAAATCTTTTCCCTATAGCAAGAGAATGTGGATGATAGGAGATATGTTGCTATCCCATAGTTGAATTCTGTTTTATTTCATAGAAGAGATGGACTAAAATTACATGTTTATTTCAGTATGTCTGTGCTAATTCTATATGTGAAAAATGACTTAATAAACTTTACTTGAAGAATGTATATACCTTCAGATAATGAAGACCTAAAACTAAGTAGTCATATCATTTTGGCTTCCTGCCAATGTTAGATTTTCATGACTGGAAAATCTTCAAGGCCATCCTCTCAGACTGAAAATTGCATAACTTGGAAAAATCGCACAAGTTCATTTCTGCAATTATCAAATGCATTGTTTCAGCAGACAATACATAAACTGAACAGTTACATTAAATTAAAATGGCATTTTCTAGAGAAGAAGTTTTTAAAAGGTGCTGTTCTTCTGAATGAGCAATCTACATACTGGTGGCATAATCTAGAAAAGCCAATAAATAAAAATAATTATTATAACATTATCAAAGGAGCAACTTTTGGGCAATTATGCTATAGAATTAAAATACACACAAATATTTATATAAATAGAAGCCTATAAAGATTTTTTTATAATAGCAAAATATAAATATTCTAAATGTCCAACAAAAGGGAACGAATGAAAATAGTCATGGGATATCAATGCAGTTGAATATAATGCAGTCATTGAAATCATGTTTTTAGAATAAAATTATATAGGACAATATTCATGATATCTAATGTATGTAATACTATATTTAGCATAATGCATATTTTAGAATAAACAGTTGTGTACGTGTTTGTCAGTGTGTGCACTGAAGAGGAGGACAGAAGACGAACATATACCAAAGCAATAACAGAGGTTATTTCTGTGTGGTGAAGTGGTTCTTGACCTTAGGGGGCTAAGTTCCCCTCTGAGAGTATGATGCAAGCTTTGAACACTGTTACACTGAAATTTTGCCTAAAGAATCATGGTCTTTTGAGATCTTCTGGAGTCTGTTCATGAACTCCAACATGAGTTTTGGAGGTAGTAGTATTATGAAGATCTTTATTTTAGTTTCTATACTTCTGTACATTAAAAACTATTTTGTTGGAATGTATTTTATCAGAAATCAACCAGAAATATTTTTAAAAAGACTATTGTAGCATTTTATAAATGTTAAAATGCTTGGAAAGAATTTCCCCAGTTATTTCTTAGTGAAGCCAGCAAGTTATTGTACCTCTTGTATATGGGGAAATTAAGGCTGAGGGCAATTTTCTGATTTATTCAAGGCCACCCAGCATCTGAGTGGCAGCACTGATGTTAAAACACATAGTTTTCTAGGCTCTGATTAGCCTATGGAGTTGCAATAACTAACAAATGTTATAATTTTAAATGGAATTACAACATTTCCAGAAAGTTTTTTTGTGTTGTTGTTTTTTACCTTTAATCTTTAGTTCTTTGGGGAAAATAGTTCTCTGCTGGAGCAAAGTTTTGTTACGTGTGTAGAGAATATATAGAGATACAATAATGGCTTTGGTTGAAAGCCTCTCTATTTAAAGCCCAGAGATTGAAAACTTTATTCTTCATTTGCAAGAAAAAGTGCAGATTGGCTTCCCTTCTTTGTTCTGGTTTGGTACAAATTGCATTACCCATAATGCCTTAATGTAGTTCAGGTTCATAAAAGTAATAATAAAATTGTTTTACATTACTTAAGTAGCACCATCAAAAAAGAATTGGGATTTAGTCACCTTTGCTGCCTCATCCTCTGTTCCAGCATCCAAAGTGAACACAGAGGCACAGCCTCCACCCAGGGAAGTCTGGGTAAGTAGCTGGGGCTGCTACATTTGAGAGCCCGCTAATCTCTGCTTCCTAGTACTAAATATGGTTTATCTCCTCACAAAAAACGGAAAGAACCTCATTCTCTTCTTTTTCCCTTTCAATATCTTTTGCAAGAAACATACTATGGAGAAATTCAGAGGAACACCTCTTTCTGAAAATCCCTATCAGTTACAAAAGCATCAAGAATTTGAGACTTCATTGGAGGGTTGGGGAGGGGGTTCATTTTCTCTCTGTTCTCAAAGGAGCACAGAAGAAACTGTCATTTTAGAAAATCGCTTTTTTTTTTTCTTGAGTCCAGAAAAATCATATGTGTATAGAAGAATACATTTTATGTTATGCTGAAAAATTGTATGTAACCAGATTCAGATGTACCAATAAGAAATATGTCATCTTTGCATTCCCTCTGGACAACACGAGGCATAACTATAAAGTGGTTGAAGACAAATCTCACTGGTTTTTCTTTCAGAGCTTCCTCCATCCCATCTGGACACTCCTTGCACTCGTTTTCTCTTTTCTCCCAACCCTGAAGACCAGTTCTCTCCAGATGTAGAAGGGTTTCATCTCCCTTTCAGTCTTTTCTTCATTCAACAAATTTTTATTGAGTGCTTCTTATATGCCAGATATTGACATAGGAAAACATCTCACTTCCCCCAAAATATTTCTTTCTGTATTTGCACATTTATTTTTTAAATAAATGCTTTAGGAAAAAGATACTATTTATTAAAATAATAATTACCAATTGTGGTATATTAACCATAGGAAAGAAACTTATTTAGAAGTATGGACTAGACCTTCTAGGCTCTCAGGAATTTACCAAGTCTGCCATGAAGTAAACCAGGTATAAGATTTATGAAGATTGCAATTCACTAAATTTTAAATGCATTGGGGTAGAAAGAAGCTTGATTTCTAATTTCATCAGAGTTCTTACTCTACTAGGGGTTTAGGACCTAAAAAACTAACTAATTTTGAATTGAAGGCATTGTGCCTTCATGAGTGATACAAAGATGGCATTATTTTACATTATTTAACTTTTTTTAAATGTTTTATCCTCACCTAAGGTTATGTTTATTGATTTTAGAGAGAGAGATGTGAGAGAGAAACATCAATTGTTTGTGATTGGTTGCCTCCCGTAAGCACCCCAACCAGGCATCGAACTCACAATCTAGGTATGTACCCTGATCGGGAATTAAACTCACAACCTTCTGGCATACGGGACGATGCTCCAACCAACTGAGCCACTCAGCCAAGGCAAGATGGCATTGTTTTTAAGGAATTTAATGTTTATTCTCAATGTTTGACACTTTTCATACACAATAAAACAGTGAAAACCTGTCCCTCAGTAATTTTCAAAGGAGGGGAAAAAATCAACAAAAGCACACAGGAAAGTTTGAGGTATGCTTAGCAAACAGTAAGCAATCACATTAGACATGTCATGTTTCTCATAAAGGAGAAATAGAGATAAGGATAAAAATAGGATGATGCATTAAACATCTGCTTTAAAATTTATATAACATTCACAAGTCCATTGTGAGTTATGAAAATAAAAGTTGAGATTAGGTATTATGTTAAGATAAAAAGTATTGTGGAGAAGGAAGAATCATAGAACCAGAAGCTTACAGACTACAGGAGAAAATGGCCCTTTTCTCCTCAATATCAATCTCAGGCAAATGAGATTTTCACTTAAGAACAAACTGCTGAGATTTTCAAATGTCGAGATAGATTTATTTGGGGACACAGAGAAATAAAGTTAGAATCATTCCTAAATAACTTTTCTTCAATATATTAATTAGTTTATAACAGCAATTCTTTGATGGTGTGGAAGGTCCTCCAGTCGTGTTAAATGAGAAAAAACTTCTAAACCAGCCTAATACTTCATATTATAATTTCCACTGTTACATTTCTTTCTGTTATACTGAATAAATTAAAGGAAGTTGAAAAAGCTTTTGGCTTTGTGAGAAAATGTAGGCGAGACACTAAAGGAAGGATGTAGGAGGCAATGTCTACTAAAGAGAAAAAATAAAATCCCCAAAGAACCAAGCAAGAATTTATATTTCTAAGGTACTTAGCTTCTTGGTATGAAGTAGCTCAGACAAACACTAAAAATAAACCTGTATATGAGGAGAAAAAAAGTATTTCTTGCTACCTGACACTAATAAGTAAATGAATTCTGGTTCCACAGACTCAAGAGTAGAGGAAAGCATCCATAGTTCAGGTGACACACACCCAGAATAAAGCTTTAAATCCTTATCACTCCCTAATCAATCATCTCGGAAAAGGCCTCTTTACCTGCACTTCTAACAAAATTAGCCACTGCATCATAAAATGGAGAATTGATCTTCATTGAAGGACACAGGATTTTTGCAGCCTTTGTGGTCACTTGAGTTGTGGGTACAGCAGGCACTCAAGAAATTGTGTTAGGTTTTTCTAGTAATACAGTCTTTCCTATGGAAAGCTGGGTCTTTTAATCTACGTTTCCACATTTTCCAATAAAGGCAGAGAGCAAGCAGCTGACATCATACAGCAATACATTTTAAAGTCAGCTTTAAAGAGAGATGTTGCTGTCCATCACAAGTTGTTCTACATTTCTTTTCCCTGATGAGTTCTTCTTTGCTTTGTGGCTATTTACATTGATTCTCTGAACAGCTAGGAAGCTCTCTTCAGTGGCTCAAAAGAGAAGTTTTTAAGGTTATATTGTCCAACTTCTCAACCCCCAGTAGGTATATCTGATATCTACTCTTAGCTTGAACACCTACATTAACCAGCTTCAGAAGATAACCTATCGCTTCTAATGGGTAGACCTGACAAGTGTTCTTATTTATATTAAATTAAATGCTGCCTCTCTACAACTTTTATCCTATGGATTTAGTCAAAATATGACCACTCATTGTTTCTCATGATATGCCCCTAAACATTTAAAAATGGCTCTCACAGAACCTCTTAAATCTTCCCCTCTCCCAGCTGGTTAAGAATGCAGACTTTGCAGCTAGACTGCCTGAGTTCAATTTTTAATCCCATCTCATTCTATCCATAATGTTGGGCAAAATCCAAACCTCAGTTCTCTAATTTGCAATGGGTGACCTGAGAAGACACTGTTGTGGGAATTAAATCACAGAATGCAGGAAGTGCCCGAACCACAGTTTGTGCAAACAAACGGCTTCTTAGTCCCTTGTAACATGTAGTTTTCCAGATGCCTGGACAGCAGGTATTCCCTTATCTGAATAATTCATGTGGGTCGATCTCTCTCTTAATACATGAGGTTAAGAATGGAAGAAAAGAAGGATCAGTGAAAGGAAAGCAGAGTTACAATTTAAAATCAAGATCTTTTACTAATTTAAAAATCAATGAAGATCCATGTTGATACGAAAGATTTAGTTTCTTGAGAACAGTGTCTTACACCTCTTTATATTCCTAGCACAGGATGTGAAAAGCATAGTTATCAATAAGTGGGGCCCGTAAACTTCTCTGTAAAGAGCTAGATAGTAAATATTTTAGGCTTTCGGGCCACATGTTCTCCATTGCAAATATTCAACTCTGCTGTTAGAGTGCAAAGGAGTCACAGATAGTACATAAATGAATGAGAACAGCTATGTTCCAAGAAAACAATTTATAGATAGTGAAAATTTAATTTGAGATAATTTTCACAAGTAATGAAATAATTTGCTATTTTCTGTGTGTGTGTTTTCCCCAATCATTTTAAAATGTAAAGTCATTCTTAGCTTGTGACTGTAAGAAGCGTAGCAAGCTGTATTTGGCCTGCTGGCCATTTTCTGCCTACCTCTAATCTAACCTGAAAGGAGGAAACCCCATGTTTATCTGCCTTAAACATAAATGACAGGGATACTATTCTCTCATACAGACCAGAGGGTGTGGGCGAGGCAAAGCTGAGAGTGCAGGTTGACCCAAGGCAGAGCACTGAACTGGCCAATTAGAAATAAAAAAAATTCTTTGAAAGGGAGAATAAAATGTGATTCATGCAAGAGATGATCCTTGTCATAAGTGTTTTTAAGAAAAATCATTGCTCTTTCCCAGAGGTGACATTACTTCGTTGCCATTGAATTTATTGGCAGGTGGTGGTATTATATAGTAGTTAAGAACTTGGCAACTGGAAAGTACAACATTTTGAATCCCAGTTCAGCCAGTTATTAGTACTGTGAACTTAGGTAATTTTGTTCAATTTCTAAATGTGCTCATTTGTGAAATGGCCGTAATAATAGAACTTACCAGTGAGATTGCAACATGATCTAAAAAGATATGGCATTTATGTGGCTTACACGCTGCCATTTCTGTGGTAAGGATTTTATAGATGTTAACTTTGTGCAAGAAATAAATGAAGAAAACTTTTTATGAGCAAGGCATATGTTCAATTGGCTACACTTATAAAAATCCAGTTATTTCTTCAGAGTGCTATTGCATCTCCATCCTCTTTTGTCTAGTTCTTCAAGTGTAGTCCTTTCACAGCATAAATAGCATGACCTGGGAACTTGCAAGAACTACAAATTCTCAAGTCCCACCCCAGATCTAGTGAATCAGAAACTCTGGGCTTAGAACCCAGAAATCTGTGTTTTAACAAGCCCTCCAGGTAACTAAGATGCAAACTAGACTAGATGAAATTTGGTTAAAATACACAAGAGCTTTCTTGAAGTTTTACATGAGTATAGACTTCTTGATAAATAAAATGATCAAATTTAATCTTTACAACAAACCTACTAAGAGAAGTTTGTCAGATGTCACAACTCCCCGATTTTATATAAGAACACTGACTCAGGGAAAGTAGCCACGGCCCAAATTCTAGTTCTGGGCACTTGAATTATGTTTTCATTTTTATTGAATTTTTGGGGTGACATTGATTAACAAAATTACACAGGTTTCAGGTGCACAAGTCTACAACATATCATCTGTACACTGTATGGTGTTCACCACCCCAAGTCAAGTCTCTGTCCATCACCATTTATCCCCCCTATACTCTCCTCCACCTCCTTCCACCCTCTCCTCCCTGTTAATTATCACACTGTTGTCCATGTCCATGTTTTTTTTCTCTTTTCTTTTGCTTTTTTACTCAATCCCTCCACCCCTCCCACCGCTCGACAGCTGTCAGCCTGCTCTCTATCTGTGAGTCTCTCAGTACTTTGCTTGTTAGTTCCTTTTGTTCATTAGATTCCACATATAAGTGAATTAACTGATGCCAAAGGTGATAATGGGTAAGTAGGAAAAGAAGGGGGTGTGGAATGGGATTACTATTACAGGGCTATCCATATCAATTGTGCTTATGAAGAACACAGAACAATGATGAGCTCAGCAAAGTAGAAATAGTCAAGAAAAATGGCTCATAATGGCATCCTTGAGTTGCCACATCTGCCCTGAACTGTCTCTACCAAACATTTTAAGCCATATATTTTCAGGATTTTTTTTTTTTTTTGTCACTCATAGAGCAATAATCTGATATTCCTTGTCAAGTAGAGGCAATAATTGACTGCACAAACATTTTTGCAGCAGAAGAAATTGACTCTGAAAATATGCAAATCATCTGAATTTTGGACAAATTCAAATTGACTTCCTTTCATGGCTTTCCAGTATCTGCATCTGCTTGATCCCTCTCCTCTTCAGATTTCTTAGTTTTCTGACCATCCTCATATCCAGCACTCTCATTCTCACATCTTTTTCTTCAATTCTACCACATTATTTCTAACTCCTATCATCCTTCCATTTCTCACTTTCTTGGCATCAGGTAAACTCTTTATGATTCTTTAAGAGGCAATTCAAATGTCCTATCCTCAATGAAGCTTTCACTGACTGAACCGGGCTGACTTCGTCATGTCTTCCTCTATACTCCCCTAGCTCCTTGTATGTGGCTGAATTATAAGAATTGTCACATTATATGGCATTGACTGATATGTATGTCTCCTCTCTACATGATAAAATTGCTGAAGACTGGGATTTTGCTTTCATCTCTGTATCTCCAAAGCCTGATATATTGCATAGTGGAAACTTGATACATGTGCTCTGAAAGAAGGAATGCATTGACTGAGAGTCAAGATGGTGGCATGTGGTACTTGAATCCTCCCACAAACCCATCAAAATTACAACTAAACCACAGAACAGTCATCACTCAAAACTGCCTGAAATCTAGCTGAACAGAAGTCCTACAACAAAGGATATAAGGAAGAAGCCACATGGAGACTGGCAGAGATGCAGAAAGGGGTTGGTCCCATACCCATGTGTGGTGGATAAAAATCAGGAAGATTATCTCAGCTGCAGAGGTTCCCCTGGAGGAACGAGGGGTCCCAGCCACACACCAGGCCCTCCAGCCCAGGGTTCCAGTGATGGAAAGAAAAGTCCCCATAACTTCTGGCTGCAAAAACTAGTAGGGAGGGTGACTGAGTGAGACAGAGTGTTGTTGGAGTCCCAGCTTTCTCTCTTAAAGGGTCCACACAGACTTACTCAGACTCACTCACTCTTGCTCTGGGACACCGGGGACATATGGGAGAACCCAAGCTGTTTGGCAGTGGAACAAGAGCTGGAGGAGCAGCTTTCTCCCAGAAAGAAGTGCTGGCAGAAGCCACTTCTGGGCTCTTCCCACAAAGAAATGGCAGATGAGCACCATATCTGAGTCTCCATAAACCTGGTTAATACTGTTACCCCCACCCTGGTGATTCCCTGAGACCCCGCCCCACCCGACTTGCAGGCACACCCAGACCATTTACAGTGGCTTTTCCACACAAACAAGCTGTCTTGGCTCATGCTTCAGACTTTCCTAAAATCTCTCAAACCAGAAGCATCTGGCCTTGGTGTGCCCCATACCTCTTACAAAGTGGCCCCAGGCCCAGCACTAGTGGCAGCTGGCCGTGATTCAGAGCTAGGTCTCTCCTGGGCACCTCAAAGACCAGCACAAGTAGCAGCCACCTGATTATCACTTTGTAGCCCAGGTGGCCCTGGGTCGGGTACAGATGGTGGCTTACCTTGGCATATACTTCTTGGGAGATCACAGAGTCAACATACCCACTGAAAAGCTTCAGACCACATTGAAGCACCACCCAACCTCCTCCACAATGGATACACTCAAGAGGTGGACTCAGCAGGCACCAGAGCCCTGCTGAAGTAAGTTCTGCTCTGTAGGGTTTGTTCCTGCACAGTTAATCTTCCACGGTGGTCACAGCGAGTCCTCACAGCCAACCAACCAGTGGGTAAATCCCTCCTATTGAGGTGCCAACAGCAATCAAGGCTCAACTATAACAGTAGGGTGTGTACAACCCTACACCAGGGTGGTGGAGGGCATACCTAGAGTACCCAGCTTGGGTGATCGGGGAAGTTGTGCCACTGGAACCCACAGGACACCTACTACATAAGGCTACTCTACCAAGCCCAAGAGACATAGTAGCTCTACTTAATACATAGAAACAAATGCAGGGAGGCAACCAAAATGAGGAGACACAGAAACATGTCCCAAATAAAAGAACAGAACAAAACTCCAGAAAAAGAACGGAACAAAATGGAGACAAGGAATCTACTAGATACACAGTTCAAAACACTAGCTATAAGGATGCTGAATGAACTTAGAAAAAGAGTAGATAAATTAAGTGAGGACTTCAACAAAGACAGGAAACATAAAAATGGAGATAGAAAACATTTTAAAAAGTAAAAAATGAAAAATACACTAACTGAAATGAAGACTACATTACAGGGAATCAACAGTGGAGTACATGAAGCAGACAATCAAATCAGAGATTTGGAAAATAAGGAAGCAGAAAATACCCAATCAGAAAAGCAAAGAGAAAAAGAATCCAAATAATGAGGATAATATAATGAGCCTCTGGGACAACATCAAGTATACCAACATTTGCATCATGAGGGTGCCAGAAGGAGAAGAGAGAGAACAAGGAACTGAAAACCTATTTGAAAAAAATAATGACAGAAAACTTCCCTAACTTGGTGAAGGAAATAGACATACAAGTTCAGGAAGTGCAGAGAGGCCCAAATAAGATGAACCCAAAGAGGCTCACACCAAGACACATCACAATTAAAATGCCAAAGGTTAAAGACAAAGATAATCTTAAAAGCAGCAAGAGAAAAGCAGTTAGTTATCTACAAGGTAGCTCCTGTAAGACAGTCAGCTGATTTCTCAACAGAAACTTTGCAGGCCAGAAGGAATTGGCAAGAAATATCCAAAGTGATGAAAACCAAGGACCTACAGCCAAGATTACTCTACCCAGGAAAACTATCATTTCGAATTGAAGGATAGATAAAGAGCTTCCCAAACCAGAAAAAGCTAAAGTTGTTAATCACATCAAGCCAGTATTATAAGAAATGTTAAAGGGTTTTCTCTAAGAAGAAGAAGAAGAAATCAAAAATCAAAATATAAATAACAAAATGGGAATAAGTATATATCTATCAACAATTACTTTAAATGCAAATGGATTAAATGCTGTAATTAAAAGATATATGGAGGCCGAATGGATAACAAAACAAGACCCTTACATATGCTGTCTACAAGACACTCACTTTAGATGGAAAGACACAGAAAGACTGAAGGAAAAGGGATAGAAAACAATATTTCATGAAAATTGAAACAAACAAAAGCTGGGTAACAATATTACACCAGAGAAAATAGATCTAAAATACAAAATAAACCAACAAGCAAAACAGAAACAACTCAAAGATACCGAGAACATTTTGACAGTTGCAAGATGAGAGGGGATTGGGTAGAAAAATGAAAAAGGTAAAGGGATTAAGAAGTACAAATTGGCAGTTACAAAACAGTCACAGGAATGTAAAGTACAGCACAGGGAATATAGTCAATAATATTGTAATAACTGTGTATGATGTGAGATGGGTACTAGATTCATTGGGGTGAACAATTAGTAAGTTATATAATAGCTAAGCACTGGGTTGTATACCTGAAACTAATGTAATATTGTATGTCAACTGTAATTGAAAAATTTAAAAAAATCATTAAAAAAAATATTAATACTATTGAAATGACTATGTATGGTGTCAAGTGAGTACTAGAAGTATCAGGGGTAACATTTTGTAAAGTATATGATTTTCTAACCACTATGCTGTACAACTGAAACTAACACAAAATTATATTAAATGTAAACTGTAATTGAAAAATAAGATATTAGAATAAAAAACAAAAGAGTGAATTGAGGGGTGGATGCAGTGATGACAGAGAAAATATTTAATACCAATTCAACTAATCAAACTAATCAAAACAGTTGCCATTGGGTTTGCTTTATCAGTGACTACAAGGCTGAGTATCAGCTCTGGATAAATAAATGAGCCACACACAACACAGAACCTCATGCAATTGTGACAATAAACCATATCACTAGGGTTGTTTGATCTACGGCTTTTACACTGTATCTGCATGTATAATTAGGGTACATGATGCAAAGAATACACTTTATGTCCTTTTAAAAGGACCTCATATTTTTATCAAGCACCAGAGTAAGTTAGTGGCTTTCTTCCAGCCAAAGTCAAAGGGTTTCTTGTCTTCTACTTAGTATAAAAAATGTTTTATGTATTTGTTTTTTCTATGATAAAAAAATTCAGTAAAGAAAACATTCTGGTATGTTGCCAGGTGACAAAGTTGTTGACCTACCCTCGACCTTTTACACTGTGGTTTTAGCCTGGCTGGTGTGGCTCAGTGGATTCAGCATTGTCCCATGGACAGAGAGGTCCTTGTTCAATTCCCAGTCAGGGCACATGCCCTGGTTGCAGGCTGGATCACCAGTAGGAGGTGTGCAGGAGGCAGCTGATCGGTTTCTCTCTCACATCGATGTTTCAATCTTTCTCTCCCTTCCTATCTCTCTAAAAAAATCAGTTAGAAAACACTATATATATATATATATATATATATATAGTGATTTTATTTATTTTTAGAAAGGCACCCAAAGGACTTTAGAAACAAGTATATTATTAATTTTTTTACTATGAATAGCAATATTCTTAGATATTTCTTAATTTTAATCAATGCTAACTAAGGTCTAAGTCAGATCCTCTCTAGATAAGGAAAGAAAATTTTGCTTTTAGAGCATTCCGTTCCCATTTTACATTCATACCCTTTTGGATTTCCCATCCAGCCTATATGGATTTTAAGCTGTGAACCTTCCTCATTCCTCCCTAACCCAATAAAAATGTACCTGTGTAGAATACACTGTTGGTTGCTTATCCATCATGTGTCTCCTTTTTGTTTTTTTTTTTCTTTACCCGTTAAATTAATGTATGTTTATTTTTTATTTTTTTTATTAATTTATTTTTGTTACAGATGTTTCTCCTTTTTTCCCCATTGACACCCTCCTCCCCATCCCCCCACCCTGTCCCCAGCTTTGTTGTCCAGGTCCATCACTTATGCATACATGCGCATAAGTTCTGTGGTTTATCTCTTCCCTCCCCTCCCACCCCCTCTTCTGAGGGGTGTCAGTTTATACCCTACTTCCACATCTCTGGGTCTACCCTGTTCCTCAGACTGTTATGTTCATTATATTCCACAAATAAGTGAGATCATGTGATATTTGTCTTTCTCTGCTTGGCTTGTTTCGCTTAGGATAATACTCTTGAGGTCCCTCCATGTCGTCTCAAAGGATAAGAGATCTTTCTTTCTTACAGCTGCATAGTACTCCATTGTGTATATGTACCACAGCTCCTTTTCTTAAAACAGAATTCTAATTTTGTTCAAGTATCTACCTGTTCTTGATGTAACTCAGGAGAAGCTGACCCCACTGGCGCCAAGGGATGAATGCTGATTAGTCTAAACCTATGGGCACATGATATTTCCCTGGTAACAATGGCTGATCTGGGGATGGCCAGGGCATCTAGGATGGCTCAGTCTCACTGAAGAAGTGGTTCTCACTCCTTTGGTCACTCTCTCCCCCACTAGATGTGGACAAGGCAATGTTTTGCTTGGATTGCTGCAGGCAACCATCTTGAGACCGAGAAGGGAGCCAGACTCAGGCCATAATATTCGCATAGAGAACACAAAACAAGCAATAGTAAGTCGTTCTCAATGGCTCATTTGAGCTTATGACTCAATCAATGCAGAAACCCAACCTCTTTGGACCTCTTGTTATATAAATAAGAATGTTTCTTGTTTCTAACGCCAGTTTGAGCTGAGCTTTCCATTGCAGAAAGCATCCTAACTGATACTCTTAGGTCCTGTTTCCTTGGAAATTGTCATATTTGTTAACTCATGTTAATCTGGATCCTTTTGTTCTAATTCAAATAATAAAGCACTTAATATATATTTAATGTTAGTAGAGATATTTTAAATTATTAAACTTAAAAAAAATAGTATGTGATGTTTTTAACCTCCAACAAATACAGCATAGATCAATTATTGATTTAAAACAAAAAGGATAGCCCTGGCTAGTTTGGCTCAGCGGTAGAGCGTCAGCCAACGGACCAATGAGTCGTGGGTTCAATTCTGGGCGAAGGGCACATACCTCGGTTGCAGTTTGTCCCTGGTCCTGGGAGGCAACCAGTCAATGTGCCCCTCTCACGTCGATGTTTCTCTCTCTCCCTCTCTCTCCCTCCCACTCTATGTGAAGATAAATAGAAAAATATCCTCGGGTGAGGATTAAAAAAAATTTTTTTTAATTTTTAAAAAAGGATAAAACTGGAGTCAGCAAGCTTTCTATAAAGAGCAAAATTGCAAACACTTTCAGCTTTGTGCACCATATATGGTTTCTGCCTCAACTATGCACTGAGCCATTGTAACCTGCTGTTTTCCTGTCAAAATAAACAAATGGGTGTGGCTACATTCCACTAAACCTTTATTTACTTTATTTAAAAAAACAGTCGGCTAAGATTCTCTACAGCTTGGCCTTTGCTTACCAGTCCAGCCACATTTTGTATGTTTCCATGTGTATCAATTTTTGCTCTAGTTATCCGCATCTAACACCTTAGTGTTTATGCGTTTGTAAGTTTTCACTTTGGCACTTGGCTCTCTCCCACTCTCCTAGGAGCCTCTGCCTGTTGAGCCTTGCCATACCTGGTTGGGTTGGGGCATGTGCCCCTTCTTTGTATTCTCATAGCCTCTGGGCATAGCTCTTTAATAGTGCTTACCACATAGTTCTATAAGGGTCTTCTCCTCCAAAATATGAGCTTTTGCAGAACATAGGCTTTCCCTAATACATCTCTATCACCAGCATATAATACAGTGCCAGATTTATGCATTTGTAATATTTTAGCTGAACTATTGAGAAATGGGCCCTATCTGTTCTACTGATTTGTTGTGAGAATGAACCAACCTAAGAACTTCTAAAAGTATTATCATTTACCTCTGGAATACATATAGTTTGAGAAAAATATCATATTTCATATTGTATTAACTATCTGTGCAGGAATAAATAAAATTTATGTAGCATAACTAAAAAATCTTATAAATGACTATAGACAGACAGACATCCCCTTGAGGCTGAGAGATGTAAGGGAGGGTCATGCCAGCAAGCCAAACCCAAATAAGACATGGGCCCCAGGCAACAGTGCTGAGTAACCCTAAAAAAGTATGACTCTATAACTGGGTGGGAATGACAGCTGCTACATCCAGATCCAACCGAAAAGAGCCCATTCTCGTGCTTTGAGCTCTGATTGGAATTCTATACACACTCATGTACCAAGTTCCATGAGATGATTCACACTTTCTATTTTGCCTATAAAAACAGTGTATGGCATTTTCTAATAGTCCTGTAATCCTTCCATAAGTGAAAACTTACAAAGAAGCTCAATATAGCAACACTCAAACATACATAAGCAATTTCCACCTTAAAAGAAAAAAAATGTTCCCTTGACTCCCACATCCTCACCCAGCTACTGCTCTGCCTCTCTCCTCCCCCTCACAGCCAAAATTCTGAAATGGTTTTCAATAGTCACTGTTTCTACTTCCACACCTCCCACTCATATTTCACTCCATTCAGGCTTCCACCCCCTCACTCCACCCAAAGAACCTTCATTAAATTCACTAGTGGCCTCCCTGTCACAAAATCCAATAGATGGTTTAGTCCCAATCTTACTTCTCTTCTAAGCATTATTTTAAATTGTTGAAAATTCATTTTCCTTTTGGTAATACTTTATACATTTCTACCCTTACCTTCCATAGTGTCACACTGCCTTGATTTTACTCCTATGTGTCTGGCTCTTGATTTCCCTATTTCATAGACTCTTCCACCTCTAACCACCCATAAAATGTTGGCCCCAATCTCTTAACACTATATAATTGCTTTCAAGGGTCTTTCAAAAATCTATAGATTCAACTGCTACCTCCAATGACTACCTACATAGGCCTCTGCTCTGAGCTCTCAGCTGCCTATGTGACACCTTTACTTAGATGTCGGAAAGGGACATTATATACATCACGTCCAATAATAAACTCATGATCCATCCTCTCCTCCAGACCTTCTCTAATGTTCTCTAACACAGTGAATGATACTTTCAGCCACTCAGTATACAAATTAAAGATCCAGGCATTGTCGCTGACATGTTCTGCTCCCTCAACCACCATATACAGTTCTTCTCCCTCAACCCCCATATGCAATCTATCAACAGGTCTTGCAAATTCTCTTCCAATATCTCTCCAGCCAAACTGCTGTTCTCAGTTTACTTCTTTCTTGCCCCAACTTTAGTCCAAGGTACCATCATATCTCATGTGAACTATCCCAGTAGTCTTCTACCTGGATCCCACATCCAAACTGGTACTCATAGGTAGAAAAAAAACTTTTTTTACAATGTTAATCTAAATAGATGCAAAAGTGCTTAATAAAATATTAGCAAATAGAAGTAAGCAATATATATATATATATAAAATATTGCATACCATGACCAATGACCAACTGGGGTTTATTCCAGGAATGCAAGGCTGATTCAATATTTTTAAAAAATCAATCAGTGTAATCCACCACATTAGCAAGCTAAAGAAGAAAACACATGGTCCTATCAATCGCTATAGAAAAAGCATTTGAGAAAATTCAACACCTATTCATAATAAAAACTCTCAAAAAGTAGGAATAAAGGACACCTTCTTTAACTTGATAAAGAGCATCTATAGAAAACCTACAGATGACATTATATTTAGTAGTAAAAGTAAAAGACTGACTGCTTTCCTCCTAAGGTTGAGAATGAGACAAGGATGCCCACTCTAATCAGTCTTATTTGACATAGTGCTGGAAGTTCTAGCTGACAAGAGGAAGTTAAAAGAATATAGATCAGAAAGAGAAAAATAAAACTCTCCCTATTTGTAGATGACATGATTGTCTACAAAGAAAAGCTTAAGGAATCTACTCTAAAAGAAAACCAACACCTACAACTAGTAAATGAGTTCATCAAGGTCACTGGATACAATATAAAAGACAAAATCAACTGGATCTCTATATACTACTAATGAACATATGGGCACTAAACTTAAAAACACAATTTTACTTACAATTTCCAGGAAAAAAAAATTGTTAGGTATAAATCTAGAAAATGTGTATAGGATCTGGATACTGAAAACTATACAGCACTGATGAAAGAAAGAAAAGAATTTCTAAATAAATGGAGAGATATACCATCTCATGGATTGGAAGACTCAGTACATCTCCCCAAACTGATATACAGGTTTAAAGCAAATACTGTCAAAATCCTATCAAGATGTTTCTGTTTTAGCCCTGGCCAGTGTGGCTCAGTTGGTTGAGCATCATCCCATGCACCAAGAGGTCACTGATTCGATTGCCTGTCGGTCCCCAGTAGGGAGCCTGCAGGAGGCAGCTGATAGATGTTTTCCTCTCTTGCTCTCTCTCTCCCTTCCTCTTTTTCTAAAATCAATAAAAGCATATATTTTTTAAAAAGTTGTTTCTGGTTTAGTAGACACCAGAAAAGTTGTTTTTATTTTTTTAATTTATTTTATTTTATTTGTTTCCATCACCATTTATCCCGTCTGTGCCCTCTTCCACCTCTACCCAACTCCCTCCCCTCTGCAATCACCATGCTATTGTCAATGTCCATGAGTTTGCTTCAGAAAGATTGTTTTTAAAATTGTAAAGAAAGACAAAGGAACTAGAATAGCTAAAACAAATGGAAAAGAAAATTAGAAGGAATTAGTGTACCTAATTTCAAGATTTATCATATAGCTAGAGTAATAAAGATTGTTTGATATTAGTGGAGGGATAAATTCAAAGATCATTGATACAGAAAGAAATCCCAGAAATTGATCCACACAAATATGCCCAATTTATTTTTGGCAAAGTTGCGAAAGCAATCCTTTAAGGAAGCAATTCAAAGGGGAAAGACAGACTTTCAGTAAATGGTGCTGGAGCAATTGGACATCCATAGGCAAAAAAGTAAATCTTAACCTAAGTCTCACACTTTATATAAAAAGTAACTCAAGCCTGGCCAGTGTGGCTCAGTGGTTGAGCATCGACCCATGCACCAAAAGGTCGCCTGTTCGATTCCCAGTCAGTGCACATGCCCAGGTTGTGGGCCAAATCCCCAGTGGGGGGCACGCAGGAGGCGGCCAATCGATGTTTCTCTCTCTCTCTCCCTCTCCCTTCCTCTCTAAAAAAAATCAATTAAAAATAAAAATAAATAAAAAGTAACTCAAAAATGGATCAGGGACTTTATTATAAAAGCCCAAATTATAAAACTTCTTAGAAAAAAATATGAGAAAATCTTCAGGAGCTAGGGCTAGGCAAAGAATTTTTAGACTGGACACCAAAATCATGATCTATAAAAGGAAAAAATTAATATATCAGATTTCAATATTTAAAAACTTTTGCTCTGAAAAAGAACCTGTTAAGAGGATGAAGGGTAAAGCTACAGAATAGGAGAAAATATTTGCAAACCACTAATCCAACATAGGACTTATATCCAGATTATATAAAGAACTCTCCAAACTCAACAGTAAGACAACAAACAACCCAATTTGAAACTGAGTAAATTACTTGATGAAATATTTTGGCAAAGAAAATATGAGGATGGAAAACTAGTATATAAAAAATATTCAATATTGCCTGGCCGGTGTGGCTAAGTGGTTGAGTATCCACCCATGCACTAAGAGGTTGCCAGTTCAATTTCCAGTCAGGGCACATGCCCAGGTTGTGGGCCAAATTCCCAGTGGGGAGCATGCAGGAGGCGGCCAATCAATGTTCTCTCTCATCGATGTTTCTATCTCTCCCTTCCTCTCCCTTCGTCTCTCTCTAAAAAATAGAAAATATTCAATATCATTAACCATTATGTAAATGCAAATTAAAATGATGATGAGCTACTACTACATACCTATTAATATGGATAAAATAATAAGCCTTGACAGCACTAAATGCTGATAAGAAGACAGGAAAGCTGCATCACTCAACATTCATGATAACAATCTAAAATGAAAACTGAAGTTTCATAAAAAACTATATTTTTAGTTTGTATGTACTTTCTTTAAATGCTCAATATGCAATCACTATATGACCCAGCAACTGCACTCGTAGTCATTTATCTCAGAAAAAAAATGACAACTTATATTCTCATAGAAACCTGTGAATATCTACAGCAGCTTTTCCTAGTAGCCAGAATTGGGAACAACCCAGATGTTCTTCAGGGGGTGAATGTCTAGACAAACTGCAGTACATCTATACCATTGAACACTACTCAGAAATTAAAAAACAAAAAAGAAACAACTATTGACACATGCTGGATAATCAGATAATTATACTGAGTGGGGGGAAAAAAAAGACAACCCCAAATATTATATGTTTGATTACACTTATATAACATTCTTGAAATGACAAAATTATAAAAATTGAGGTCAGATTAGTGGTTGCCAGGGATTAAATACAGGATGGAACAACACTGAAGTGGGTGTGACTGTCAAAGGTCACCATGAGAGATTCTGTTGTTGATGGAACTGTTCTATATCTTGACTGTACCAACGTTAATATGCTGGTTGCAATATTGTGCTATAGATTTAAAACATGAATCACAGGGAAAAACTGGGCAAAGGATACATGTGATCTTATTATGTTATTACAATTGCATGTGAATCTAGAATGATCTCAAAATAATGTTTAATTTTAAAATGTCAATCTAGTATCTTTTCCTATGTTCAAAATACTTTAATAGCTATAACTTATTCTTAGAATAAAGGCAAAATTAACTAACTTGGTAGACAAGCCCTTTTTGGTCTAGACTCATCTCTCCAACCTCATCTCATACTTTCCTTTCCTTATTCTTTGTACTCGAGCCATCTAAATTTTAAACCCATTCTCCTTTCTAGCATTGGGCCTTTGCACATGCCATTCTCTTTATCTGAAATGTTCCCTTCCTTGCTTCATTCTCCCTCTCAATCATCACCTCATGTAGTTAACCACTCATCTTTTCTGAACTTACTCATGTGTGCCTTTCTTGGAGAAGGCTTCTCTGATCTATAGGTCTAGTTAAATTATTTCAAAAGTCTTTTAAAGCATTGGATGCCTTCCTTCAGGGGCTTAACTAGGTGTGTTATATGCATTAACTAGTGTGTTATTTGATTGGTGTCTGTTTTCTCCATTAGACCATAAACTCCATGAGCCAACTCTTGTTCACAAATACATTCCCAAATTCTAGCCTGACACACAGTAACTGTTTAATAAATATTTGTTAAATGATAGATTAGTAAAATAAGTACAAAGTGTGATTAAAGTAGATTTTGGAGTTCCTTCCATCCCTCTCTAAAGCATCTCCTGAGGCCCCTTTAAAATGCAGGGCTCCATGGATCAAAGTTTGTTTGAAAACTGACATTTCAGAGTCCCATAATGGGACTAGCGTAACAAAATCTAATGCTGAAAACGTTGGCTCTTTTGGTTCAAATTTGGGATAGGTTTAGGACTGCAAAATATGTGGTCTAGGGTGAGCTTCTCTTAGCCCTGCTACAAATATAAGCCTTAGTCTCCCTGTCTCCAGCCCTATTCTTCTCTACTATTTCCGCATATAGCCATCATTTTAAAGTTTACAAAGCATAGTTTGTATGTAATTTCATCATGACTGAATTGGTATCATCATGACTGAATTGGTATACTGGAGAAGGACCTTTCCTATGGCACTAGAATCATGGCTCAGTATTAAAGGAAAGAAAAAATGGTGCTAAATACACCACATCTAATATTTGAAGAGCAATCAGCTATCTACCCATAGTTAAGACAGACACATCTGCTGGGATGACAGAGAGACTCTGTTGCCTTAGACCTGGGCACCCACCACCACTCTCACATGTCAGTTAGATAAGAAGAGCAGGGGAGGCATGGAGGAGATCATCAGGGAGTATAGTGCTTACAGTGAGAAGCTACTGCCAACTTCCACTCTGGGGCAGAGGAGGGGGCCCTTCATCTACTCAAAACCAGGAACAGAGGCTATCAAAGAATCACTCCTAGAGATTGGGGGTTCATGAAGAAAACAGGCCTTATGTTCCCTGGCTATAAGCTTGCTGAGCCACAGAACCTACGGCCTCTCTCATGCTAACAATGGAGATAACAATGGTGAGAAAATTCTTAGGAGCTTAACACGTGTGCTCTGAATTCTTAGTGTACATGCAAGCATAGAGATTGATTCTTCTCTGCTGGAGATTTCAGAAGACACGATATCGCCTAGGAATCCTATACCAGTGAGCGTTGAAAGACCTGTAGTGAGTTCTGTGTGAGAAGAGATGAGTGCAACCCTCACTTTATCCCAAGTGAATTGTGGTTTCACCATTTGCTATGTGGATAACCCTCAGCAATTTACTTTAAATGCTAAACATTGTTTTCTTCTTCTATAAATAGGGTTATTCATGGCAGTCTCATACATAGAGTAAAAATAAAATGAGATAATGTTTGTAAAACTACTGAGCCTGTGGCACATGATTGATAGATATTATCATTGGTCTCAGATTGGTTAATTCTGGATTTTAGAGTCAGACAAACCTGTGTTAAAATCCCAGTTCCACAATTTACTAACCTGTGTGATCTTGGAGAAGTCACTAAAGCTCTCTAACCCTCATCTGTTGCTATGAGTATTGGTAAATCAATTAATAGAGCTTGGCAGAGTTCTCAACAAGATTCATCTTGTCACAAATTACAGTCAGAGTCTACATATCCATCTCTCTCTACTGGACTGTGAGCTACTTAAATACAT
Organism: Tadarida brasiliensis; assembly: GCA_030848825.1. Lineage (NCBI taxonomy): Eukaryota > Metazoa > Chordata > Mammalia > Chiroptera > Molossidae > Tadarida > Tadarida brasiliensis. The sequence continues at coordinate 58,816,310 of CM061268.1, forward strand.
GTGCATGGCCTCATGTCTTCTTGTTGCCACTTCCGCTCCATCCCCACTACCATCCCCACCTTGAAACACACAGACTTACACATAAATACTCAATAAATACTGAATGGATTGGAATTTTTGTTTTAATCCTTGGACCCTTTGAGAGATTGTTTTAGTCACATTCTGGTTAGAAATAACAGTCCAACTTAAAGTAATTTAAGCAAAAAAAAAATTTTTTTTCAGGGATGGATTTTAAAGTTTATGTCTTATTTTATGGAAACCAAGGACAGGTAGGTCTTTCATAAGAGGGAGTCAGGTCCTGAGAAATCATTAATACAAACTATCCTCTCTCCTGATCTGTTCCCTCTGCTTTTCCACAGAGGTGTTTGCCTCATTCTTTCTCTCTGCTGAGTGGCCTGCTCTTTTTCTCCATGCACATGACAAGAAGAAGATAAATCTGTTTGACTCGGAGGTTTAATCTCCTCTCTATTGAGACCAGCTCGGCCTGACTGGTCATCGCTTGGAGTTTATTGTTTGTGTCAGGAAGCCCGCTCGCTGTTCCTTTGTGGATAATTTCTTCCTTCTTTCCACATTTAAGATTTTCTTTATGCTTTATGTTTTGTATTTTGTGCTTGGGTGTGGGTTTGTTTTTAGTTATTGTTTGCTCGGAACTTTGTGTACTTTTTAATGTAAAGATTAAATCATATCTTTCTTCTGGAAAATTAGACACTATCTTCTCCAAAGTCCTTGCTTCTTTTCCCTTCCTCTCTCCTCGCTACCCTGTGTATACTCATGCCACTGTTTCTCCTTCTATTATCCATGTCTTTTCACTTCCCCTAACATTTTCTATTATTCTCTTGTACTACATTAGAGAGATTCATATGTATCTTTCAATTTACTAATTATAAAAGTTTGCCTACTATTTAACTAACCTTTAGAGGCTGTGCATGTTTGTTTGTTTTCAGTGACTGAATTTTTTTATACTGCTAGTCCAAGTTGGCCTACTCTTCCTATAGAAATGACAAATATCAGTATTAAATCCAATTTTACAAAACTACTACCTCTAGTCTGGGATAGCTATATTAGCTGTTGGTCACGTACATTAAAGGACACTAATTACACAGCAAATGTAAGGTAACCAACATGAAACCACACCTCTGCCTTTGATCCAGTGACATGGACTCAGTTGGGCCTTTCAGGATGTGCACATTTCCATAATGTACATGACCAAAAAATCTGATTAGAAGAAAAGTTCTGAACTGATAATTCACCAGAGTGCCTTGCAGCTGATTAAAAGATAAGCAAGACATGTTGTTTATAAATTAGTTATAGGCTAAATCACAAAAGTTACCTGCATTTCATCTTTCTGAAAAGGAGTAAGAAATTAAGAAACCCCCTGAATTGATGCTACCTGTTCCAGTGGCCATGCTAAGCAATGTGAGAGTGGTAGTATAGGGACCCTGGTGGGGCGGATATATTGGTTATAGAAGTCATCAATAATTATAATTTGCTTCTAAAGAGAGTAGCCAGACTACTTCTGATTTGTAATCTTAGGTACATTGTAGATTAATAAAAACGGCAGTTATCATACACTAGAACTTACAAATACAACATCAAAAACTACATGAGGGCTGTTTGCAGTGAAGTTTCATAAAACAAGGCACCCAGCATTTTTTTTTCCTTAACTAGCTTGTAAAACCACTCTTGTGGCCATTTCAAAAAAATTCCCTCATTCCATCTTGGGTTTTGCTTTACCCTCCAGGGACCCAAGTGCCGATCCAGTTTGTCATATCTCTAGGAACTTATTAGATTTTCTTGGCTCTTGGCTGTATCTTGGCTAGCTCCTCCCTCATGCACTCATCCTTCAGAAGAAAATTCTTGTTCCCAACCAGGATGCTGTATACATTGGGTCAGAAATGCTTGATCTCCAGGTTCCTTTTTTCTGAGAGGTGTTCTATATACCAAGGTTATGGATGGAGAAACACTACAATATAACATCAGCATTTGGATATAAAAGGAGCCTTAGCTGGTCATGACCTTCCTGCCAACTGTGTCCCCATAAAGCTAACACTTACTGCTTTCCATTCATTTCGATGTCAGCCATGCTGTTCTCTGGGTGCTGGTCCCTTGTATGATGATGGGCCAGCTGGTCTTGGCCTAGGCTCCATCATGATGATTACCAGCATCTTTCAGATGGCATCCACTGTTCACAGAGTGCTGTGAGATAGGGGCTGTGTGGCAGAGAGGTTCTACAAAGCACATTAAGCTTCTCAGATGACAGGCATTTAGGCAGCCTTCCCAACTGCAGATGCGCCCGGCCGGTGTGGTTCAGTGGTTGAGCGTCGACCCATGCACCAACTGCAGATGACCTGCCACTCATGACCTTAGGGGCATCTGTGGCTTGGTAGGTGGGGAGCACAAGCAAGCTTTAAAATTTTTAAAGACATTTATTTTGAAACTGCTTTCAGATTATTCTATTATTTCTATTTTCTCTCAGATGATTTCTCACATTTTCTGCTTATTCTGATTATTTCCCATCATACTAGATTGATGTGTATGTTATAATTTTTGTCTCTAAGTGTATCCTTGGAAGAAGTATGTTCTAGAGTTCTGCATTTCTAAATAGTGGTATCATGGTTGTTGAGGTCCCCCCCCCAAATAAAATGATACTCAGAGAATCTGAGAAGGCATACCAGGTTATGTTGTATCCAATTTCAGTTTTTACTCACAGTAGGTTCTCCCAGTTTTTCTTACTTTTATTACTTTAAACTTGTTATTATTAAGTTTAATTCTTTAAAGAATTTTTATGTGTTAGGAATGAGGGTGCAGAGTTCTTGCAGCAGATCACTTTCCCGCCTAGACTAGAAGCTTAGATTGACTATCCCTTGGTCCCAGTTCCAAATATCAGGAAGAAGAGACTGATTGACTCGTATTCTATCTGGTCACCCTTGGACAAATCGATTACAGCAGCGCTAGGTGACTACAGAAACAAGTAGTAGGAACACATCTGCCAGCTCTGTGGGTGAGAGGGAGGCTCTCATGATAAGGTTGCTGGGCTGATACCCCTGTACCATGTATCATAGAGACGTTGAGGAAAATGTTTATTAATTTGTATTCTTTGCTTTTATTTCTTCATCTAAAAATATCAAGATGCGATATTCTCTACTTATTACATGTTCTAAATCTGATTTGCATCATGCTCAAAGAGACATGCATCTAATCTTATATAAACTTTAAATATTTGCCCAGCCCGTGTAGCTCAGTGGTTGAGTGTCAACCCATGTACCAAGAGGTCACCAGTTCGATTCCCAGTCAGGGCACATGCCCAGGTTGTGGGCCTGATCCCCAGTAGGGGGGCATGCAGGAGGCGGCCAATCGATGTTCTTTCTCATTGATGTTTCTCTCTCTCTCTCCCTCTCCCTCCACTCTCTCAAAAATCAATTAAGAAAAAATAAATAAATAAATAAATTTAAATATTCATTGAAAAATGAGGGAAATAACCATCTCTTGACACAAAACTTGGATTTTCTGATAGAGTTTGGACATTCATGAAATAAATGACCAATAGACTCCTATTCCTACCAGATGATTAATAAAAATATTAATATAACCAAATAGAAAATATTTCCTATAATAAGGTTCATTGTAAGTTTTCTTTTTACATTGGTTTTAGTTATTATTAAAAGTTTCAAAACAGCTTGAGTGCATGGTTAATAAAAGAGCTGGAGTCTTCATATTATGAAAGGTTCTCATCATAAAATTGGTTGTTGACAGCAGTATGGTTTCAATTTAACATTCCAGAGTTCACATGACTGGATATTCTCATATCAATACATAGGAAACTCATGCCTGGAGCTGAAAAATGAATGTTTGCCTAAGCACTTAGGTAACAAAGCAATAAACCTTGTACACATCCAGAGATAATGAGATGCCTTGGGAAGCATGGCAGATCTACATCCTGTTCCTAAGGGAACTCCTGAATCCATGCACATTGACAGGCTTTTTGTAAAGCATCCATCATTTAAACAAATTTCAGATCTACCTCTTGAGGTTATTCCTGAGAAGTGAGCATTATGTCCTCCATTTCTCACACAGCCAGGGCATTCCTTTAACATTACCCTGTGGGATCTGTCTGCTCACCTTCTTTTCTAGTGTGCTTGGGGAAATGTACTGTTAGAAATTTAAGTTATTCAGCAATACACATCGGGCAAAGAATGTATGTTCATTATATACCTAACAATAACTCATATCTACAGAGTATTTCTATATTTTTTCAAAACAGATTTGCTCCTTTGCTCATATGGTCCTCATGACAATACTGTGAGGGCTAAATTTTATCACTAAGTCCTGAAAGCTTAGAAGTATTTTTGGTATTTAATCCACTTATGTAATCTCTCAACAAATATTTGTTGAATAAAGGAAGTAGCAGAAATACTGACCTGGAGTTTAGAGACTTATTTGAATCTTGCCCCCCCCCCAAACTTAATAGTTTGGTGATATTGGACAAGTCCATTAATATTTCTGAATCTCAGTTTCCTCATATATAAATAGAAATGAATGATACTTCATTCACATGTTTCTTGTATGACTTTAATGAGCTAAAGTATATGGATTGCTCTTTTACAGGATCTAACATATGAAATGTGCTTAAGACATATTTATGGATAACTGAGTTTATATCTAAGGGTTGCCTGAGTGATATAACTCTTTCAGATTTAGCCTCAAGTCAGTTAGAAGAGTTTCTATTTTCTTTTATGCATTTGATAATCCATAATATGAATATCCTAGCCTTGTTTTCCTTCCTAGGAAGCAAGGGCTTGACTTCATCAATATGGTCCTGAGAAGGGGCAAAAATATGGAGGAATGAATTAAACATGCTGATTCTATACTAATCTCATCTGATAATACAGCTTCATTACATTACAAAGAATATTTTAAACCATGGAGTGCAAATAGATACGTTTCATAAACCCACTTTTCTCAGTTGCTGTTGGTTGTCTGGAGCACTGCATTGAGAATAAGTCTAAGACCAATCTGGTTTAATAGGGGGAAATCCTGTGTATCTTTAGCAATAATTGCCATGGGTACATGAGGAGGAGAAGCAATCAATTTTTGCCCCACCTATAATAAACTGTTCTTTATACAGAGAACTTTTAAGAGCTCAAATAAACCCAATTAACAGATACATCCAAAATCAGAGAGAGGCAACCCCTCAAAGAATATTAAGATGTAATGATCATGATGAATGCAGTGGTTAGGGTTTTAGAAGTCTTTATAGTTCATGCCATGGAGCTTAGATTTAACTTATAGATGTTGGATGCTATTAGAGAATAATGTAAAACAGGAATTATATAGATAGTTTTCCTTCAGCTATCAGTGATGTTCAACCCTGATTGACACCTCCAAATTACCTGGAGGGCTTTTAAAAACACTGATATCCCACCTGAGACCAATTAAATCATAAGCTCTGAGCATAGCCCAGGCAAACAATGCTTTTTTTCCCCTCAACCCCTCAGATGCCTAAAGTCTCTTTTTGAGACATTGTAATTTTCTACCCCTAATAAATTAATCATGAAAATGATGCTCTGGTTTGGCTTCACAATCTAAAGTAATTTTGCTAATCTTTGGGGAAGAACTTTGAGATTGCCTTTAAAAAATATACTGCAAAAATGGCAAAGCCCATAGCAGAGTATCCTACTCAAAAGAAATAATAAACCAAGCTTTGACTATTGAAAGAGAAAGTGAATGCCCTGGCCAGTTTTGCTCAGTGGTTAGAGCATCGGCCCTAGGACCAAAGGGTCTCTGGTTTGATTCCCAGTCAAGGGCACATACCTGGGTTGCAGGTTTGACCTCCAACCTACGTTGGGGTCATGTGTGAGGCAACCAATCAATGTGTCTTTTTCACACTGATGTTTCTCTCTCTCTCTCTCCCTCTCTCCCTTCCACTCTATGTGAAAAATCAATGGCAAAATATCTTCGGGTGAAGATTAACAAACACACATACAAAAAAAAGAAAAGAAAGAGAAAGTGAAAATAATAATTAATGCTCTAAAGATAAATCCATAAAATAATATGCTTGTCTAGCACTTCTCAAACTAGTTGTCCTTGGACTTTTGGGAGTCTGTAAAGGTCCACAATTTCTCTAAAATCTAAACGTACTGATGATACCAATCATTGATACTAATCATGATTGATGATAATCTAAACGTACTGATAGAAATAGGGGCTGGTTCACCTGGATGACCACCTTTTACCTGAGTGTGGTATTGAGATTTCAGTGTTCACATTGGTGTCTGTGCTTACAATCATACAGATGTCAAATGGTACTACTACAATTAACCTGAGATAATACGAAGAGAACAGAGGAGAACTTATTATGTAATGATGCGTTCAAGCCAAATGAAGTCCAAATGACCTCAAGGACCACTACATGGACTAACATTTCACAGCTGTTTAAATAGAATACCCAACAATACAGAAAAGTTTCAGGAAAATTGAGTCCTTACATAATACACAGTAATATGCCATGACGAATTAAAATGAACCATGCAACAGCAGTTATCACCATATGGATACTGCAAGATGGTGACTTAATTTCAACAAACATCATTTGTCATACTAATTTATGACATTTGTAGTTTTGATTGCATTTAGTTGTAAATCTATTTTGGTTTAATAGTTGTGTAGGAACTATTAACACATGAAACTTAGTTTAATCTTATGCATATTTAAGTAATACAAAAATACTTTAGTTCAAATTTGGGAGTTCTAGGAGAATTATTTTTTCTTTGTGAAGGGTATATTAGTCCAGTTTGAGAAACAGGGCTATCCTTTTGTTCAGCAATTGATTTTTGCCACCACTAACTTCATATTTTGTAGAGTACATGGAAAAATTAGTATATTTGGAATGTCTAAATATTCTTAATTTACTACCACATAAGTGTGGAAGCTCAGCAAATAATCTTGAAACCCTAGCATTTCAATAGAAAAAAGTGGTCCACCACTATAAAATTGTAAACCCCTTTCTATTTTTGAGACCTTGCCTTGATTTATTTTCAACAATTTTAAAAGTACATGGTGATCTTATTCTTATGAAAGTTTCTTCTATTAGAAGCCACGGTTACAACTACAATTTTTAGAGACAGACTGCCCTGAGTCCAAATGTCTAATGTGCTATTTATACCTGTGTGACCTTGGGCAACTTATGTAACTTCTCAAAGAACTTCACCCAAATATGAAGATAATATTAGTACCCACTTCAGGCAGTTGCTGCAAAGATTACCAGGATGATCTTGAAATGAACCAGAGAAGAGAGTTAGGTATGGTGCTCTTTAATATCTCTTCTGTTCATGATTTGACAGAAAGTTTTCTAGACTGGGAGTAAGAGATTTGCTGCTCTGTGTCTCTATATAGTTTTTTTTTTCTATATAGTTTTGTATAACCACTTATTTCCCCAGTTTTGTCATCTGCTATACAAGGTTGTTAGACCAAATCATTCTTTACCCTGTCATGTCACGAATTGATCTTAGTCTCCCAATTTCTCAATGAGAAAGGGCATATGATTGAAATATGTCTACTCTACCTTATCTGAAATCCTTATGGTCTGTTGTGTTTTAGAATTCAGAAATGTTTGAATTTTAGAAAGTTAACAGTATATATGCCAGGAATTACATAATAGCCCACAGCAGGATCTTGGACAGAAGCCTGTAATCAAATGTATTAGTATTGCTGCAATGAAATATGTGAATAGTCACACTAAGCAGGATACATAAAAGAACTATAAATAGCCTTCTATTAGTTCATAGGTTGGGTTTTTGCCAGAAAAAAAAAAAAAGAGTTTTGATGTCAAGATTATACACACACAAAAATTGGATATTTTGGAGGTTTTAGATTTTAGAGTTACAGGTGAAATATTTGTGGACGTCTAAATCCGGCCTTGACTCTCACTGTCTAGCTTTGTGAAGTCAAGTAATGCTACCTTCTGGACCTTGGTTTCTATATTTGTATAATAAAATTTTGAATTATATGTCCTCTAGGGTTCCTTCTAAGAGTAACACTCTATTTATTTTAAATGAAAGAAACTATGAACATTGTTGATTTTCACCACAATATAACCTAACCCATTCATTCAATGAATAAATATTTATTGAGACTTACTCTATGGCAGCACTTTTCTAGATTTATAGAGTCTGTGGTGTACAACCCTGTTCTCATTTCATTTATCTTCTGGGTGGAATGAAGACTGACAATAATAACAGATAAATAAGTGAACAAAAACATTTCTAATACTGACTAATGCTATAATGACATGAAAGAGGATGTCATTATAAGAGTGGATGATGGGACTTTTTATTTCCAGTTCAGTGGTTAGGGAAAACTACTTCATGGAGGAGACATCTGAAGTGGGATCTGAAGGCTAAGGAGTCAGTCCTATAGAAGTCTACAGGCAGAGCATTCCAGAAAGAAGAGATGGCAAATACAAAAGCCCAAATGTAGAAAATAGACCTGTGGAACCAAAATACAGGGATCTAAGGGAAGATTAAAGAAGCTAGAGAGAAAGATAGAGGCAAGATTATGTTGAGTTTTGAAGGTCATGGTAAGGAAGAAAGGAATGAAACCAACCTTTTGCTTTAAGAATGCTCATATAAGACCTATTGGTTTCTAGAGACCTATTATAGATAGCATGAAGGAGAAAAACCTCTATTTTGTCTCAAGAAAATGTTAAAATGAAAACAGAATGCAATGATACCAATGAAAGTGCAATGAAAAATCAAATCAAGAGCATAAGAAACAAAATAAATGCAATAAATCATTTATTGATTGGGGTGCTAAAGCAAATTGCTTTCAATGGTCTCTAGGACTTTTATACAGAAATAAGCCATAAACATTTTTATCAGTAAGAGTATTAGAATAATTCTCTGGCAGTACATCTTCATGTATTATAGGCCAAGTGCAGGGTTCAGACAAGTAAGAGGAAAAATGAGAAGCTATATAAATTGGAAAGGTTCAGATTTTAAACATCAGATGACATAACTCAAATGTAATGTAGAAAATTTTTCTTCTGCTCTTAGCAATATAGAGCTATTGATTTCTTTAAAAAACACTTTATTGTCTATTACCAGTATTTATTGGATACACATCTTCCCTAGGGTCACATAGCTAGCAAGTGACCAAACCAGCAAATTCAAGTCCATCTCTGCTCTACCATATTTTCAGAAGAGAGCTCCTATACAAAGGTAGGCTTCCCAAGGATCCCTGTGATTTCTTGAATGAGTTGAATTCAAACAATTTTGGCCATGAACCTGGCATTTTTCTCAGCAATAAATACAAGCTAGAGTACCTAAAGTCAAAAATATTTAATCTTTGAGGCAACAGGGCTAGAACATATCAAACAAAGATCAATGCAATCTGGTATATATTTGAAAACTTAGAAATGTGATTGTCAGTAAAATAAAGGTTCAGGCTTCACTTTCTATGCTACAATAGCAACTGATAAGATTATTATATGCCTTTGCTTAATATAAGAGGATAATGTATTTCTCTCTTATAAAGACACAGTAAAAACACTCTTTACAATCTGCGCCCAATAGGATAAAGACACCCTAATGATATATTTAAAGTTCTAGTAATAAAAGGATGTGTCAGCATCCTTAGCACCTAAAGACCATAAATAGCACAGCTTGCTCAGTCTCCTGAAAGATGTTCTAATAGTTCAAATCCAATTCCATTAAGCACAAGTCCCAACTTGATTTATATACAATTAGGATTCACATGTCCTTGGATTGTCCTCTTCTTAAAACATCCTAATAAGTGATAAAGTAGCTCCACATTGTACCTTTTAAACCTTTTCTTCTGTCAATATTTCTCTCTCATCCATCTGCATTGTCTAAAGGAAGAGTAATTTTAGTTATATGTACACTGAGCTATCAGAAGAGTCAACACTGACACAAGTGGGTTACTCCTAAAATCATCCTAGAACTTGATTCAGAGATCTATTTTGCAAAGTGATTCACTTATGGGCTTCCTTAAAGTGTAATTTCTTGTAAGATAATTTAAAGTCATATTGGAAAAAACAAAAACAAAACAAAACAGAAATACATTAATTTCTTTTTTTATTATCTTCAAGGCAAAAATATAATCTTCTATTTACTTTTTAATTGTGTATTGAGACTAAGACACATTTTCACAAGCAATTAGTCTTATGAATAAGTGTTTAGAATTAGAAATTTTAGTTTTAGAATTAGAAAAAGATCCCCATGATTCTCAACCTAGGCGCAATTGGTATTTAGTCAAAAAAATATTTCATTGTGTGACTTGATCCCATACATTTGAATCAATGATATTTGCTTTCCCTGGGTTTTATCCGCTATTACCAAAGGTATCCCCAGTTATGTTTAAAACAACCATCACCTCAATGTACACATTTCCAAACAACTACATAGGTTGTAATGACCCAGGTTGAGAACCACTACAACTACCTAATTCTTCAATAAAGAACTAGAAATTCAGAAATATTTAAAGCTTTGCTAAATGATACAGAGCTAGTAAGTGCCAAAATTATGCCTGTCCATTTAATGCTCTTTTCATTTTTCTCCATGGAGACCTATTTCATAAAATCATAAAATATATACAGTTGAATGATGATTAGAGTGTACAGGGTGGGGCAAAACTAGGTTTATAGTTGTTCATATGGAAAATAATATAATAATTAATAAGTAATAATAAAAGTATAAACTCTCACATAGTCACAACTATAAACCTACTTTTGCCCCATCCTATATCTAAGACTTTGACTCTACACAGAGATATAATTCAAATAAGAAACAAAATTTTTCAAAACTGATAAAAACATGTGACTTCTCCTAGCAATCTGTTTAAAATTCAGGCTAGAATGAATTGGAAGAGGCACTAGAAGGATGCACATAGGCCAGGTTGCCTGTATTCAGTCAAGAATGAATTGGAAAAGGCACTAGGAGGGTGAAAATTGGTCAGTTTCCTTGCATCTGCTGGCCTGGAGGGACTGAAGTACACAACTGGAACTCATCTCGCTCTGTCTCTTCCATGGAGAAAAAAATGGAAGCAGATTGAATGGAAGCTATGTTGACCTTCTCCCAGGACCAAACTGGACTTACAACTAAAATATAGAAAAATCAGCCAGAATAACCTACTGAAGACCAGCTGGAGACAACCCTTATAACCAAGGATGTAAAGAGGAGCCCACGTCAAGTCTGATAGGAATTGCAGAGGTGCTACAGGGCTGGCTGGGCTCCCACAGGCAGCAGCTGACAGTTCCTGAGGGATAGCTCAGATGTAGAGGTTCCCCTTGAGAAGTCTGGGGACTAAACCCCAAGCTAGGAGCCCCAGCCCAGGGTGGCAGAACTTGGAAAGATGCCCATATAACACCAGGCTGTGAAAATCACCAGAGGTTCTGTCCAGCAGGGAGAGACACCTAGAAACATAGCCACCCTCTTGAAGGGCCACTCACCTTGGGCTCTGGCAGAGGAAGAGCTGAGTGGGCTAGAGCTACATGAAGAGAATCTGGGATTCTGGGCTCTGGGGAGCTAGCTGGGAAAGTAGACACCAGGAGCCCTGGGCTGAGTCATTCCCTGAGCTGCAGAAGTCATCCTTCTCAGGCAGAGTTTTCCCATTCAAGCAGCTTTAGCCTGAGGGGAAGCAATTGCTCCACCCACTGGAATTCCTCTCACCCTGCCTGCTGGGTGGAGTTTACATCTAGTGAAGGTCTACAACTGAGGCTCATTAAGTTATTAAGATTAACAGCTAGCCTGCAGGCAGAGATGAATCTCTGGGTGCTCTGAATCTTTGCCCAACCAGCAGATCTGCCCTGGAAGAGGAAAACTAGACCTTGATGTTCAGCTTGGTTTGGTCCATACATATCCAGCTTCAGCAGAGAGAGCCACAAACTGCAGATCATTGATATTCATAGGGACACTTTGGCAGGCTTCAAACCTTGATGAAGTGAATTGATCTTCATGTGGTAAGCAACTGCACAGCAGCCTGCTCACTGTGTTGGGGGTGGAGCATCACTGTCAGCCAGCCAGATGGTTGAACCCATGCATAAACAAACCAATAGCAATCAAGACTCCATCACAACAGGAGGACCCACAAAAAGCACACAAGAAATAGTATTAGAGCATCCCAGTCTGGTGATCAAAGTGACTGTGCCACTGGATCCCACAGGACACCTACAACATAAGATCACCCTACCCAGACTGGAAGTCAGAGCAGATCTACCTAATACATTGACACAAACCTAAACAGGCAGCCAAAATGATGAAACAAACAAATAAGACCCAAATGAAAGAACAAGAGAATTCTCCAGAAGAAGGTCTAATGAAATGGAGATAAGCAAGCTATCACATACAGAGTTCAGAGCAATGGTTATAAGGATGCTCAATAGTGTGAGAAAACATATAGAAACAGTGAAAAACAACCAATCAGAAATCAAGAATGACACAGCAGAAATAAAAAACACAATGGATGGAATAAACAGCAGATTAGAGGAAGCTGAGGATTGAGTCAGTGAATTAGAAGACAGGGTAGAATAAAAATCACTCAATCAGAGAACCAAAAAGAAAAACAATTAAAAAACAGGAGGACCATTTAAGAGAGCTGTGAGACAATATGAAATGTAACAACATCCACATCATAGGAGTACCAGAAGAAGAAGAAAGTGAGCAAGGGTTAGACAACCTGTTTGAAGAAACAGTGGCAGAAAACTTCCCTAATGTGGTGAAGGAAAAAATTACACAAGTTCAGGAAGCACAGAGAGTCCCAAGCAAGAAGAACTCAAAGAGGCTCACACTAAGACACATCATAATTAAAATGCTGAAAATCAAAGACAAAGAGAGAATCTTAAAGGCAGCAAGAGAAAAGCAACAGGTTACCTACAAAGGAGCTCCCATAAGACTGTCAGATGATTTCTCAACAGAAACACTACAGTCCACAAGGGAATGGCATGAAGTATTCAAGGTAATAAAAAACAAGGATCTGAAACCAAGGCTATTCTATCCAGCAAGAAGGCTATCATTCAAAATAGAAGGTGAAATAAAGAGCTTCCCAGACAAAAAAAAAGGTTAAAGGAATATATTACCACCAAACCAGCATTGCAAGAAATGTTAAAGGGTCTGCTATAATAATAAGAAGAAATATATATAGAGAAACATAGGCATAATGAATTAAAATGGCAATAAATAAGTACCTATTAATAATAATGTTAAAAGGAAATGGATTAAATGCTCCAATCAAAAGACACAGGGTAGCTGAATGGATAAGAAAACATGACACATATGTATGCTGTCTACAAGAGACCCACCTCAGAACAAAGGACTCACACAGGATGAAAGTAAAAGAATGGAAAAAAATTGTCCATGCAAATGGAAACAAACAAACAAACAAAAATCTAAGGTAGCAATACTCATATCTGATTAAATAAACTTAAAAATGAAGGCCACAACAATAAAGACCATTACATAATAATAAAGAGATAGATCCAGCAAAAGGATATAACCCTGGTAAACATATATGCATCCAATATAGGAGCACCAAAATATATTTTAAAACTTCTAGAGGACTCAAAGGGAGAGATTTACAGAAATACAATCATAGTAGGGGACTTTAATGCCCCACTGACATCACTGGATAGATCTTCTAAACAAAAAATTAACAAGGAAACAGAGACTCTAAATGACGCACTAGATCATACGGATTTAATTGATATTTACAGAGCATTTCACCCCAAAACTGCAGAATATACATGCTTCACAAATGCACATGGGACATTCTCAAAGATAAACCACAAGTTAGGACATAAACTAAGTCTCTACAAGTTCAAGAAAATTGAAATCATATCAAGCATCTTCTCGGATCACAACAGCATGAAACTAGAAATTAATTACAATAAAACCCCACAAAACATTCAAAGACATGGAAGATAAATAGCATGTTATTAAACAATGAATGGGTTACCCACGAGACTAAGGAAGAAATAAAAAACTTCCTGGAAATCAATGAAAATGAACACACAACACCACAAAATCTATGGGACACAGTGAAAACAGTCCTGAGAGGGAAGTTCATATCATTACAGGCCTACCTCAAGAAACAAGAAAGATTTATAATAAACTATCTATCCCTACAACTTAAAGAATTAGAAAGAGAACAAAAAGAAAAATCGAGTGTAAGTATAAGGAAAGAAATAATAAAGATCAGAGTGAAAATAAATATCACAGAGACTAAAAAAAAAAAAAAAAAAATACAAAAGATCAATGAAACCAAGAACTGGTTCTTTGAAAAGATCAACAGGATAAATGAAACTTTAGCCAGACTCACCAAGAAACAAAGAGAGAGGACCCAAATAAATAAAATCAGAAACAAAAGAGGTGTAGTAACAACTGACACCACAGAAATACAAAGGATTATATGAAAATACTATGAACAATTATACACCAACAAATTGGACAACATAAGTAAAAGGGTCAAATTCCTAGAATCATACAATCTTCCAAATCTCAACCTGGAAGAATCAGAAAAACTGAACAGAACAATAATAACTAAGGGAATTGAAGCAGTAATCAATAAACTCCCAGCAAACAAAAACCCAGGTCCGAAGAGCTTCACAGGGGAGTTTTACCAAATATTTGAAGAAGAATTAACACCCATTCTCCTAAAACTGTTGCAAAAAACTCAAGAGGAAGGAAGACTTCCAAGCTCTTTTTATGAGGCCAGCATAATTCTAATCCCAAAACCAGATAAAGACGTCACAAAGAAAGAAAATTACAGGCCAATATCCCTGATGAACATAGAGACCAAAATCCTCAACAAAATATTAGCAAATCAGATCCAGCAATATATCAAAAAAATTATTCACCACAACCCAGTGGAGTTTATCCCAGGGATTCAAGGCTGGTACAATATTCACAAATCAATAAATGTGATACACCACATAAACAAAATGAAAGATCAAAACCATATGATCATATCAATAGATGCTGAAAAAGCATTTGACAAAATCCAGCACCTATTTCTGATAAAAACTCTCAACAAAGTGGGAATAGAAGGATCATACCTCAACATAATAAAGGCCACGTAGACAAACCTACAGCCAACATCATACTCAATGGGCAAAAACTAAAAGCATTTCCCTTAAGAACAGGAATAAGACAGGGATGTCTGCTTTCACCACCCTTATTCAACATAGTACTGAAAGTCTTAGCCACAAAGATCAGACAAGAAGAAAAAATAAAAGGCATACAAATTGGAAAGGAGGAAGAGAAACTGTCATCATTTTCAGATGATATGTTATTATATTAGAAAACCCTAAAGACTCCACCAAAAATCTACTAGATTTAATAAATGAATTTGGCAAAATAGCAGGAAACAAAATTAACATCCAGAAATTGATGGCATTCTTATACACCAATAATGAACACTCAGAAGGAGAAACTAAAAAACAATTCCATTTACCATTGCAACAAAAAATTTAGATACCTGGTAAAAGACCTATTCTCAGAAACCACATGACAATGTAAAAAGACACAGAGGAAGATATAAAAAAGTAGAAGCATCATATACCATGTTCAAGGATTGGAAGAATCAACATCATTAAAATGTCCATACTACCCAAAGCAATCTATAGATTCAATGCAATCTCTATTAAAATACCAACAGCATATTTCACAGATCTATAACAAAAACTCCAAAAATTTAAATGGAACAATAAAAGACCCTAATAGCCACAGCAATCCTGAAAAAGAAAAAATATAGTTGGAGGGACTCACAATACCAGATATCAAGTTATACTACAAAGCCATTGTAATCAAAACAGCCTGGTAATGGCACAAGAACAGGCATGTAGATGAGTGGAACAGAAAAGAGAACCCAAAAGTCGACCCAAGACATTACGCTCAATTAATATTTGACAAAGGAGGCAAGAGCATACAATGGACTAAATATAATCTCTTCAATAAATGGTGCTGGGTAAATGGACAGTGATCCCACTTCTAGGAATATATCCTAAGAAGCCTGAAACACCAATCAGAAAGAGTATATGCACCCCTATTTTCATAGCAATGCTATTTACAATAGCTAAAACATGGAAACAGCCCAAATTTCTATCAGTACATGAGTGGATAAAAATCTGTGGTACACTTACACAATGGAATACTATGCAGGTGTAAGAAAGAAACATCTCTTTCTCCTTTGAGATGAGATGGAGGGACCTGGAGAGTATTATGCTAAGAGAAATAAGCCAGCCAGAAAAGACAAGTGTCATAATCTCACTTATTTGTGGAATATAATGAACAAAATAAGCTGACGAACAAAATAGATCCAAAGACATGGAAATAGGGAACAGACTGACAAACCTCAGAGGGAAAGGGTTGGGGGGTGGGAAGAGATAAACCAAAGAACTTACATGCACATATACATAACTAATGAACACAAGACAACAGTGTGGTGAAGGCAGGAGCAGGGAGGAGGGTGTCAATGGGAAAAAAAGGAGGGACATATGTAATACTTTCAACAACAAAGATAAATTTTTTAAAATTATATATATATGTAAAGAATGAATTGGAAAAAGTGAAAGACCAGGTAAAAATAGGTGAGAATACTTTTTCAGACTTTAACTAGCTGTGTGATCTTAAATTACATTACTTACATAATCTCTCAAGGTCTCAGTTCCTCCATATGTAAAGTGACATGTTTGAGTTATATTATACTTAAAGACTTATCCTCTAGAAGTAATGCTTCCCTTATTTTTTTCAAATAAACAGATCACATGTATTTCAAATGTGTTTTATACTATTCAAAGATAGGTAAGAAAATTCCATATCCTTACAAGACTCCTTCATTTATACATATTTTTCTACAGCAAACAGGGGTTAAAGTTTTCTGGTTAATCAAATAACATGACAAACAAAAGATTGTGTGCCATATAGTCCCAACAGTTTAATGTATTCTTTCATCAATCATTTACTGCTCTGAATAATCTTCACTATTGCAGGTTGTAGGGATACATATGAATTAGACACTTTCTCTGATTTCCAGAAAACACAGGCTGATTGAAGAGTTAGGTATATAAACAGATCATTATAATGCAATGCCATTGGTATTATAATTATAAATATAGTTATACGCTAAGCAATGAATTGTACTTACCACCAAAGCAGTAATGAAAATAGTGAAATATTTATTTGCTGATTAAACAGATATATAGTTATGGACATGAAATACTGAAGCACTACAGAAAAAAATATTGTGGTTAATAGAAAATTTCAGTTGATAAAAGATTAAATAAGTATTTTAGCCTCATAACTCTTGCTCGCTAAAGTGAACAAATAAAAAAATAATAATGGGCCTTGGCCAGTGTGGCTCAGTTGATTGGGCGTCACTGAGTGCACCAAAAGGCTGCAGGTTCAATTCTAGTCAGGGCACAATCCCAGGTTGTGGGCTCCATCCCGGTTGGGGCATGCAGGAGGCTGCCAATCAATGTTTCACTTTCACATCAATGTTTTTCTTTCTCTCTATCTCTAAAAATCAACAAAAAAATATGTTTAAACAATAATAATAATGGGCTTTGGAGTCAGAAAAAACATGGATTGAATTATTCTGTCTCTGCCATTTAGAAGGTAGATGGCCTTAGACAAACTTCATCACCTCTTAGAGCCTGATTTATCATTCGTAAAGTAAGGCGAACTGTTGTAAGCAATAAATAAGGTCATTCATATAAAGTGCCAAGTACATAAGAGGTCTTTTGTAAATATTAAGTATCTTCCTCTTTTCATGTGGAAAATTTTAGTCTTCCTTTCTTCATGTAGAAAACTTGAGTCTTTACCTGCTTTCAGAGATATATTTATGGGAGGTTGTATTTTCCAAAAATAGTAGCAATATTTTCTGTTCCACATGCTCTTGTAGAAACTTGCCATCCCCTATTAAGAAGTAGAGAGTCTGTGTCCCCTTCTCTTGAATATGGGCATCCCTTTGTGACTTGTCTCAATTAATAGAGTATGGTGGAAGTGGTGCTGTATTCCTTCCAAGATTTTGTTTTAAAAGGAGACAGCTTCTGCCAGGCCCTGGCATTCATTCTCTCTCTCTCTCTGTTTCTCCATTTAAACCCTGACAGACAATACATAAGAATTTTAGCTGCCCTGAATCAACCATGCTGGAGAAATTGCATGGAGAAACTATATCAAGTTAGAAAGATCAAAGGAGTCCCAGTTAGAAAGATAAATTCAACAATCATTTTCTGACTCTTAGATAAAATGTATATTCAAAAACCTAAAATGCTTCCATTATTATTAATGTTCTAAGTCAAAGCATTTAATAACCACAAAAATAGCCAGCTCTTCTCACCTTTTAATATAAAAAATATCAGTGCAAAAGTCATGGGGATGTAACGTACAGCATAGGGAATATAGTCAATAATATTGTAATAACTTTGTATGGTGATGGAAGGTTACTAGACTTCTCATGGTCATCACTTAGTAAGATATACAGATGTCAACATAAGACCAGCACTGCCCTTATACCAAAAACATACAAGGACATTATAAGAAAAGAAAAGAAAAGAAAAGAAAAGAAAAGAAAAGAAAAGAAAAGAAAAGAAAAGAAAAGAAAAGAAAAGAAAAACTATAAGCCAATATCCTTGATGGATAGAGATGCAAAAGTTATCAACAAAATACAAGAAAACAGAATTCAACAGCACATAAAAAGGATCAAACAGCATGATCAAGTGAGATTTATCCTTGTGATGCAAGGATGGTTCAGCATATGCAAATTAATAAATGTGATACACCACATTAATAGAATAAAAGATTTAAAAAGTATGATCATCTCAATAGAGGTAGAAAAAGCACTTGGCAAAATTTAATATACTATCAGATAAAAATGCTTAGTGAACTGGGTAGTGAAGAAATATACCCAACATAATAAAAGCCATATATGACAAGCTCACAGCTAACATCATACTGAATGATAAAATGTTGAAAGAATTCCCCCTGAGATCAGGAACAAGACAAGGATGCCATTCTCACCATTCCTATTCAACATATTACTAAAAGTTCTAGACAACAATCAGACCAGAAAAAAATAAATAAAAGGCATCCAACTAAAAAAAGAAGTAAAATTGTCTTTGTTTGCAAATCATATCTTATATAGAAAAAAATCCTATAGACTCCACCAAAAAAAAAATTGTTAGAATAAACAAATTGAGTAAAAATGTAGGATACCAAAAAAATAAAATCACAAAACAGAAATCGGCTGTGTTTCTATACACACAACAAAATATCTGAAAAAAAAATATTAAAAAACAATCCTAGGTATTTATGGAAGATTGCAAAAACACTAACTTGAAAAGATAAATAAACCCTACATTCATTGTAGCAATATATACAATAACCGAGATACAGAAACAACCTAAATGTCCATGGATGAATTTATTTTTAAAATGTGATACACACACACACACACAGAGAGGGGGGGGGGGGAGAGAGAGAGAGAGAGAGACAGAGAGAGAGAGAGAGAGAGAGAGGGAGAGTAATATTAGTCAGCCATAAAAAAGAATGAAATCTTGCTATTTACTACAACATTAATGGATCTTGAGGGCATTATGCTAAGTGGAATAAGTCAGACAGAAAGATAAACACTGTGTAATCTCATTTATGTGTGGAATCTAAACAAAACAAAAGAAAAAAGCTCATAGATACAGAGAACAGATTGATGGTTGCCAGAGTTAGAGGTGAGGTATGGGCAAATGAGTAAAGAGAGTCAAAAGATACAAATGTCCAGTTATAAAATAAAATGCATTTAGGGAACATAAGGTTCATGATGGAAACTATCATTAATAATACTGTATTGTGTATTTTAAAATAGCTAAAAGAGTAAATCCTAGAAGTTCTTATCATAAGAAAAAAAAAAGTTCTGTAACTATATATGATGACAAATGTTAACTAGATTTATTCTAATGATAATTTTACAATATATACAAATATGGAGTCATTATGTTGTACACTTGAAACTAACATAATGTTGCATGGTAATTATACCTTAATAAAAATAGAAAAAAATACAACACAGTCCCATTCACAATAGCACCAAAAACAATAAAATAATTAGGAATGAATTTAACCAAGGTGGTGAAAATATGTACAGTGAAAACTATAAAATGTTGAAAGAAACAGAAGGCAGAAATAAATGGAAAGATATCCCATGTTTATGGATTGAAAGAATTAATACTGCTAAAATGTCCACACTACCCAAAACAATCTACAGATTCAATGCAATCCCTATCAAAATTCTAATGGCATTTTTCACACAAATTTTTAAAAAATCCTAACTACAAAATTTGTATGGAACCACAAAATTATCTGAATAACCAAAGCAATCCTGAAAAAGAACAAAGCTGGAGGCATTACACTTCCAGATTTCAAACTATACTATAACATTATAGTAATTAAAGGTATGGTGCTGGCATAAAAGTAGACACAGACAGAATCAAAATCCCAGGAGAAAAAAAAACCCTTGCATATATGGCCAAACAGTATTTGACAAAATAGCCAAAAATACTCAATGGGGAAAGAATAGTCTCTTCAATATACAGTGTTGGGAAAACTGGATAACCAATGCAAAAGAATGAAATTGGTCCCTAATCTTATACCACTCTCAAAAATTAATAAATGAATCAAAGACTTAAATATAAGACCTGAAACTATAAAATTCTTAGAAGGAAACGGGGAGTTTTGGGCTATGACATCAAAAGCACAAGCATCAAAAGCAAAAATTAATAAGTGGAAGTACATCAAACTAAAATGATTCTGCAGAGCAAAAGAAATTACCAACTAAATGAAAATGCAACCTACACAATGGGGAAAATATTTGAAATCATATATACGATAAGAAGTTAAGATTCAAAATATATAAAAAACTCATACGACCCAATAGCAAAATAATAATAATAATAATGATAATGATAATAATTAAATAAAAAGGGGGAGAGAAACTGAATAGACTTTTTTCCCAAAGTCAAGACACAAATGGCCAACAGGTACCTGAAAAAGTGCTTATCATTAATCATTAGGGAAATGCAAATGAAAACTACAATGAGATGCCACATCACACCTGTTAGAATGACCATCATCAAAAAGGCAAGAGATAGCAAGTGAGGATGTGAGGAAAAGGGAACCCTTGTGCACTGTTGGTGAGAAATCAAATATACTGTCAGAGGGGAAAAAACAACACTACATTGGTGCAGCAAACAGATGGTAAGAAAAAGCATCTTTATAGCTTCACGTGGTGATACCTTAACTCATTCCTCTCCAGCAGTCCACTGTAGGAAGAGAGTTGCATTTAGTCCTTTCCTCCATATTTCTGGCTCTACTCATGGGTAAGGAAGAGATTTCTACTCAGACATTAATAGTAAAATATTTATTTACTTCTTGCTTTTTTGGTTATACAATTTAGATCCCCATAAGAGGAGGATGGGTGAGTTAAAAGTATTCATACTCACAAGCCCCGCTTTGACCTCTAACATCTGACAGCTCCACAACTCTCTTGTTATACTACCTCAAACTTGTATTGGTTCTACAATCAGCATCCTTTACCTCTGTGTCTAGGGAACTATCTATGCTGCCGGAGAAAATCAAATGACCTCAAGAATTGGTGATTACACCAGTTTATGCCA
Organism: Tadarida brasiliensis; assembly: GCA_030848825.1. Lineage (NCBI taxonomy): Eukaryota > Metazoa > Chordata > Mammalia > Chiroptera > Molossidae > Tadarida > Tadarida brasiliensis. Next base: position 58,837,983 of record CM061268.1, read on the forward strand.
CCAACCTCCATTTGGTCCCCACGACTGACAAGGGATCCTGAGTCTTCTACTTCAGCCCCTCTCCTGTATTACAGGCAAATGAACTTGACTCCTTAAAGTTATCAGGCCACTTCCTGCTCCCATACCTACACACCTATCTGTACCTACATTGCATTTAAATCATTTCTTCTTGATACAGAAGAATGTTCTCTCTCTTCCTCCTTCAAGACAGGTAAAACTTTAGTTTTTGGGAAACCTCCCTTTTGAAAAAAAATTGACCTTTTTAAAAATCTCTAGTCAAAATAACATAAGTCAAAAGATACTGATAATGCTTAGAGAAACCACCAAAAGGACTGAAAATCACTTAAATGAATATTTGTTAAATTTACAAAAGTAGTAAATGTCAAAATTGTTTGTAATTGGCACTGCTTTTCAAACTGGTGGATGTAAAAAGTGTCTCCCTTTGTGACATGGTCTATTTTATCTTTGAAAAGTCTTAATTATTTACTGCACACATACGCATTTACTATTTTACCAGGTTGATAAATACATTCTTTTAAGAACACTGTCCTATTTGTAGTCATATAATTTAAGACAATTTATCTTGCAGTCCAACATTTAATTTTTAATTATAGGAGACCACTTAATGAAAGCATGTTTCTTGCAATGAGAGAGATTAGACTGTTATTTTTAAAAAGCTGTCTCCCATCCTGGCTGGTTTGGCTCAGCAGTTAGAACACCAGCCCAAGGACCAAAGAGTCGAGAGTTCGATTCTGGTCAAGGGCACGTACCTCGGTTGTGGTTCAGTCCCTGGCCCTGGTCAGGGTCGTGCAGGAGGCAACCAATCGATGTGTCTCTCTCCCACTGATCTCTCTCTCTCTCTCCTCTCTCTCTCTCTCTACCTCCCACTCTATCTAAAAATAAATGGAAAAATATCCTCGGGTGAGGACTTAAAAAAAATTAAAATAAAATAAAAAGCTGCCTCACTTGTGGAAAGTTGTCTTTAAAAAAAATTCATCTTAAATAAACTACCAGCCTTTTATGGGTTAGAGTAGTAATTACTTCACTTAAAACATACATCAGATGATACCTTAAAAATTCACAGGGTGGTGAAACACCATACTTGGGAAAAGTGTAGAAAAAACACAATATACAGATGTTAATGAAACTCAGATCTACAGCTTCAATAAACTTTCCCAGATACGTATATAAAGCTCACAACGCAGAGCCTGACACTTAGAAAATACTAAATAGCAATGCTAAGTAACTGTAGCTATTTTCCTTCTATGTCAAGAATTTTTTCTCCAAATCTGATCAAATGTTTTATAGAAATTTGTACCACAAATTTATCTCATTATCTTAAAGTCAATATTCTTTTATTTTTAAATCCTTACCCAAGGATATTTTTCCATTTATCTTCAGTTAGAGTGGAAGGGAAGAAAGGGGAGAGGTGGAGGGGGAGAGAGAGAGAAAGAGAGTGAGAATGAGAGAGAGAGAAAGAGAGAAATATCGACAAGAGAGAGACACATCGACTGCCTCCTGCTCAACCCGGACCAGGGCCGGGGACAAAACCGCAACCGAGGTATGTGCCCTTGACCAGAATCGAACCCATGATTCTTTGGTCCGCAGGCCGACGCTCTAACCACTTAGCAACCCAGCCAGGGCAAATTCAATATTCTTTTAATACTCTATGGTAACATAGAAATAATAGTATAGAATATCAATGTTGTTTTCTTTGATTCTGTGAAATGAAGTAGAATTATAAATGGAGAGCAGCACTCAAACAACTTTAGTACAACAAAATAATCAAACTTCAATATTAAAAAAAAAACTATTATTACAAATTAAATTATTTTTTAAAGTTTGAAAAAGAAACATAGGCAAAGTTGTCATCATCAAATCTCCATGTTGTTCTTACTAAAATTAACTCAGGGTTATGTCATATAATAATCACACTATCGCTGACTTCTATTCTTATTAATCAAAACTCTAGCCATCGGGAATACAACTTGTATATGTTTTTTCTTTTGCCTATTTTATTGTCAGCCTCAGGTAGTGAGCTTACTCAGGACAGCAATCTATCAAAAAATGTGTGTTGAACATTGACTGTATCATTGTACTTTTGACCTCAATCTCTTAACTGGTTTCATTCCTTTTTTAAATTCCTATTCTTCAACCTCACAGAGATCAATATCTAGCACCTTAATCCCTTCTTTTCTTCTCACATTACAGGCCCTTTTGATCTTTTCCTTCCTTATCCAGCTTGAACCTAATGGTTGTTCATCTGACCTACTGTCTCCGAAATATCTTCCATAACATTTTAGTCCAATCCTTGAGTTGTACAAGCTCAGCAAAGCCCAAACGCCCAGATCAGTACTGCAGCTGGTCTCTCCACCTTGTAGGAAACTGTGGGAAAGGAAACCACACATTTGTGCTGATAGTGGCTTCTACATCTTCAGAATTTTCACACTGATTGGGGTATTTTCCTTTATCAGCTCCATCTCTCATTTCCCTAAACAAAAAAGTGTGTTTTTTAAAAAAAATCATTACCATATTCCTCTAAATCCTTAATCTTCTGTACTTCCTCATTTTGATAAGCTAGATAGCCTTCTCTCTCCCCGAGAAAACTCGAGGCCAATACCTATGTTCTCTCTGCACATGCATACCACACCCAGACCCCAAAAGCGAAACCACAGCCAAAACCATCCTTATCCCATGCCCTGCTCCACTTTCTTCAGTTCTCTGCCGTTTATATCAGAGTTTGGCCAACTATGGCCTGTGGTCAAATCTGGCTTGCTGCCTATTTTTGTAAATAAAGGGATATTGAAAATAGCCACGTCCATTTGTTTATATACTGTCTATGACTGCTGTTACGCTACAACGGAGGAGCTGGGTAGTATCTACAAAGACCACATGGGCTGCAAAATCTAAAATATTCGTTATCTTATACTTTGCAGAAAAAGGTTGCTGCTCTTTGTCCTATACTGACAATATCTTCCTCTGTCTGGATCTTTATTTAGCCTAAAAGTCTGATCATCTCTTTTCTAGTATGAAAATGTTTATTTGGGGTTTTTGGTTTTGGTTCTTGGTTTCGGCTCCAATGTTCTACAATTACATACAAATTTTTCTCATCTCATTATACAACATGTTCAGGAAGCATGCCACATTCTCTTTCTTTACCCTGCTTTTTATTTATTCCTTTTGACCTGTCACCTGACTTTGGTCCCTGCTATCTTTTTGAAGTTATTCCCACAAAATTAATGATAAGGCTACCTCCAAACTGTCAAGCTTAAAGAAATATTCTGACCCATCTTTAGGCACTCTCCCCTTAAAATTCTGTAATCCATTGTTCTTAACAATGAGTTTATATCGGAATCATCTCTAGGCTTCTAACCCTATGCTGGCTACAAGCCAGAATTAATCTTTACTATTACATTTTCTTTCCTCTCACATAAGAAATTAATAGTACTATTCCAATGGGATAAAAAGTAATCAAGTAACTGGAACAAAATACTGTAGTAAATGAGAGAAGAATACATAGTCTAGACAGTTGTCAATAAATAAAATTCACCCTCCCCTTAAAGGGTACAAACAAACACTAACCCTTGCAGTATATGTCCACCCCAACTGCCCTTACTTCTCTCTCTTCTCAAGTTATCACCACTTATTCACTCATAAAAAAACAAAACAAAACAAAACAAAAAAACTGACCAAAGGAAGTCCAGTACATTTTGGAGAACAAGGTTTTTTCAGTTATCTCCTAGAGTAAGGAATACTATCCACGTAAGGAACAAAGAACCTTCATTTCTCTTATAAAACTGACATCCCCATGGATTAATAACATAAATGAATTTGTCAGAGATGTGAAATATCCTTTCAGAGATCAATCAAAAGGATTAATCAAAATGTTCACTTCTCATAATGATGTTTAGCACATAGAAAGTATTTATTATAATAGCCATGAAGCCCAGCCAGTGTGGCTCAGTGGATTAAGCACTGCCCCATGGGGTGAGAGGTCCTGGTTCAATTCCTGGTCTGGGCACATGCCTGGGTTGCAGGCTCGATCCCCAGTAGGGGGCGTGCAGGAGGCAGCTGATTGATATTTCTCTCTCACATTGATGTTTCTATCTCTCTCTCCCTTCCCCTCTCTCTCTAAAAAAATCAATAAAACAATTTTTTTAAAATAAATAAAATGGCCATGAAAACAAACAGGAAGACGTGGATACACAAAGTCACTGATGATAAAAACCGACAATTTACCTCTTGCTAGGGGGAAATACCCTTTAGTTCTATCATGGTGAAAATACTGTCTCTTTCTGACACAGGCTTTGATTTTTAAAACAAAACAAAATCAGATAGAAAATCGGTAGAAAGACATACCCTAACTTCTACTCTGAATTTCTTTCAAGATATTTGGATTCTGTATCTCTAAATAAACAGCCTAGCAGCCACAAATCTAACAAAGAAAAATTCTTTCAAGTTACACCAGAAATCCCTCTCATCTCTGCTTACACAACTTCATCCCACAAAATTATCATTTTATTGGGACACCTTAACATGCATACTCATGCCATGATGATCCAAGCAAGTAAACACAAGATATAAAAAATTATAATAATATCATTAATAAAGCAGATTTAATAAATGCAAATAAAACATTTTAACCACAAAAATTGCCCTTTTTTAACATGCTCATGGAACTATACAAAGTTTTATCACTTATTATGCCACAAAAAAAAGTTTATTTTAAAATGTAAAACTCATAAAAACAAATTCTCCAACCACAGTGGTTTAAAAGTAGAAATTAATAACTAATATATAGGAATAAAACTGAACAAATCTTAGTCTTTTCAAAATCACACAAAAAATCTTACAAAAAACTATTGTGTATAAGGAAACAAAATTATTATTCCAGTTATTTATTAAATGATAAAAATGGGAATATAATATATGACATTTGTGAAATTCTTTTAAATATATTCAGAGATAAATTAATAAGTTTAAAGGGCAATTATTTTTTTAAACAAATGAAATTAAGTTGTCTTCATATCAAGATTAGAAAAATTCAAACAGCATAAAAATAAAATAGAAACAATGAAAAAATAATTAACTAAAACATAGAAAACAGATAAATAAATGAAGCACTTGGTTCTTAGAATAAACAATAAAGTTGATAAATTTATGATAGCTATAACCAAGAGAAAAAGAGAAATAATGTTTGTCTGTTTTGTTTTAGTTTTTTATTTATTTATTTTTGTTACAGATATTTCTCCTTTTTTCCCCCATTGACACCCTCCTCCCAATCCAACCCACCCCCCCAGAATTATTGTCTATGTCCTTGTTTACGCATAAAAGTTCTGTGGTTTATCTCTTCCCTCCCCCCACAGACACCTCTTCTGAAGTTTGTCTGTCTGTACCCCACTTCCAGGTCTCTGGGTCTATTTTGTTTTGTTCATTATATTCCACAAATAAGTGAGGTCATGTGATATTTGTCTTTCTCTGATTGGCTTGTTTCACTTAGGATAATACTCTCCAGGTCCCTCCATGTCGTCTCAAAGGATAAGAGATCTTTCTTTCTTACAGCTGCATAGTATTCCATTGTGTATATGTACCACAGCTTTTTTATCCATTCATCTATTGATGGACACTTGGGCTGTTTCCAGATCTTAGCAATTGTAAATAGTGCCGCTATGAACATAGGGGTACATATATTCTTTCTGATTGGTGTTTCAGGCTTCTTAGGGTATATTCCTAGAAGTGGGATCACTGGATCAAATGGCAGTTCAATTTTTAATTTTTTGAGGAAACACCACATTGTTTTCCATAGTGGCTGCACCAGTCTGCATTCCCACCAGCAGTGTACTAGAGTCCCCTTTTCTCCACACCCTCGCCAACACTTGTTGTTTGATGATTTGTTGATGGCAGCCATTCTGGCAGTGTGAGGTAATACCTCATTGTTGTTTTAATTTGCATCTCTCTGATGATTAGTGACAATGAGCATTTCTTCATATGTCTCTTGGCCATTTGTATGTTCCATTTGGAGAGGTGTTTATTTAGGTCCTCTTCCCATCTTTTAATTGGGTTCTTTGTCTTCCTTTTGTTGAGTTGTATGAGTACTCTATATATTTGGGAAATTAGCCCCTTATCTCAGTATCATTGGCAATTATGCTCTCCCATATAGTGAGTTCCCTTTCCATTTTGATGGTTGTTTCTTTTGCTGTGCAGAAGCTTTTTAGTTTGATGTAGTTCCAAGTGTTCATTTTTTCCTTTGTTTCTATTGCCTTAGGCATTGTATCAGTGAAAATTCTGTTGCATGTGATGTCTGAAATTTTGTTGCCTGCATTTTCTTCTAAGATTTCAATGGATTCATGGGTCACATTTAAGTCTTTTATCCATTTTGAGTTTATTCTTGTGTATGGTGTAAGTTGGTGGTCTAGCTTCATTTTTTTGCATGGACAGATAATGTTTTGATGCTAAAAAATAGTAGCATAACCACTAATATAAAAAAAACCCACAAAATTATAAGAGATTTGTGCATATGTTATTTAATTTACCTATAAGTATTAACTAACAACTAAAAAAAATAAAGTGTCTATTTAGTCATAGAAATAAAGACTTGTGTTTAAATGAAAATTATATTGTGTGCTAGTTGCATGATCTTAATCAAGTTCTCTAACTGCTATGAGCCACATTTTCTCCATCTGTAAAATGGGAACTTAAATCTCAATACACACTCTCTCTGAGAGTTTTGACAAGTATTACTTATGTCATCGTCATCTTTGTCATCATCACCTCTTCCTCTTCACTGTTAATATTCCCTACCTTTGATGAACACTTTATATGTGCCTAAAAAAGTTTAAATTAAAAAAAAAATGTTTTTCTAATCAATACTTTAATCCCTCTGTAACAACCAGGCCCAGTAGAAACAATTTACTTTATTATTTAATTCTCTCCCGAAGTGCAAGTATTAACAACATTCATTACACCTGAGAATATAAAACCATAATTATATACCCTATAGGGGAAAAAAGTCTTGCCCAACTCACAAGGTTTAAGGATCGATTATGCTTAATAATTAATGTGGTGCTTTTAGAGTTATATAATTGTCATTAAACCAATATATCGGCATCAAATTTAAGAGAAAACCAAGGAGCTGAGCTAAACAAAGTTGATACAAAAAAAAATGTCAGGAATATTTTATCTCACTTTTATCAGTAAACATGAAGGCCTAATATAAACTCATAAGATTCTGAAAACAAGAAGAATGTTGTATTTATAAGTTCAGAAACCTTAAAATGAGATAAAAAGAAAACTAGTAAAATTGGATCTCTCATATTTATATATATCCCTAGACTTTTCCTTAGGGTTTTAATGTAGGTTATTGTCAGAGTGAAATTAAATGAAAAGTAAGCTATAAAATTAACTTCCAACCCTGACATTGTCTTATTTTAGAACAAAATAAAAACAATTATTAGTTTAAAACTTGTTGTAATGGAACATCAGGGGAAAACCTAGTTGTTTTGAAGCACAATTAAAAAATGCTAATAATACAATTTTTAAAAAGAAAAATGCCAAAAATAAAATAAAGCAAAAACCCCACAAAACCAAAACTAGTAATGTTGTTTACCTATCTTCTTGGATTATGCTATTTAAAAATTATATTCATTTTAAATTCATTAACACAACAAATATTTATAGAGCACAGAAGAATACAGAGATTAAAATAAATACATCAACAAATACAATCTTCTATCCTCAAAGAACTCACTGTAGCAGAGTTCAAAGGAAGAGAACAAAAGCAAACAATTAGAAAAACCTGTGTGATAGGGGTATATTATCTCTATACCTATTTTATATCTGTGATGAAGATAATATTAGTAATTTATTGAGCATCAACACAGGTTGCTAGGTGCTTTATCTGTACTATTTCACATCCTCACTAAACCCTTGTGTGTTAAGAATTATTAAGCCCTTTTTACAAACTCAGAATTGAAGTTTATAGAGTTTAGGTTGGTAAACTGATGAAGGCATGATTAATGCAAATCTGTGTGACCACAAAGCTCGTGTTCTTGGCGACATCACATTGATTTTTTTAAACTGAGATATCTGAGGAATTACCAGGTCTTGAAGTGGAAAAAAAAGTACTGGTGGATCTAGCCCTGTTTTGGCTTCTGTATCTAAAAGCTGTTAGTAATTAAAGTGTCCTATTACTGGAAGTTGAAATATGATAATTTATGGGAAAGTTATTGAAGAGTAGACAAGTTAAGCCATTTATAAAATGAGACACAGGATTTCAGAGATGAAGCTCTTTCCCATCATTAGAATCTAGGCCAAGCAAGCAAATGTTATGAAACAATTTTATATATGTAAAATACTTTAAACATTATGGCCTTTGCTAAACATCCTCCAGGTAAATGGCATTGAAACTGTGTTTTTCTGTCTGATTAGTACTAGAGTAACAATTAAAGCACTAGCAAAGTAGAAAACTGTGTAATTTTTCCCCCAGAATTCAATCAGCAAAGGCAAGGAATTTGCATAATGCTGGCCCCCTGAAGCAACTTTTCCCTTCTGTAGCACATTCCTGAAGCCCAAAGGAAATGAACTGCCTTGACTCTTCATTGCATTTTGTCTACGCAGCCACCATCTGCCTTTAAACATGCAGAAAGAATAGTGCCATTTGTAGTAGAATGAAAATCATCTGAGAGCTTTACAAGTGATCTTTTGCCTCTATTCCTATTGTTAGCCTCTTCATACATTGTCTGAAGTTTCCTAAACCCACTCTTCCTGGAAACTTGTCTCTCTGCAAACGTTTCATTCTATGTCGTCTTTGGCCACCATAACATATTTTCATAAATGTCTGCAAAGGGATTTATTCTTTCCATGAGGCAAGAACATTCTGTCAAAGCAAATTATATTCCAGAAACTAGAGAAATAAGAAAATTTAGACAGTGAAATATTCTATTGATTAAAAATATCAAATATTCTATTGATTAAATATTCTATTGATTAAAAATCCTCATTCAGCTCCATTAATTTATTATTTTGAAGATCACACAGTACTGACATGCTTGCAACATTCAATGTTATTCTTTCCTAGACAGGTTAAGTTCACATTCAGTTGTAAATGAATGACCATTGAATAGCATTTTAAAATGAAATGTATTCTGTTATTGCAGACAGATTTCCCATTGTGTATAGCATACACCTCCCCCCCCCCAATATGATGATAGTGCCACATCTTTTGTACATTTGAATATACAGGGAGTACTGGCAAATTCATTTAACATGAAGGAAAATAAACAAATTTCTCCCTACTGATGCTTTAATTCTGAATGCACAATACTGTTAACTCCTGGCCTCAGGCCCTGACCAGAACTGCTTCCATAGAGAAGAGTTGTGGAGTTTAGCTTTCCTTGGTGAAATGTTAGGCTCACAAAAGCCTAGAGCATCTTCATATATTAATAGAGGCTAATGGTTGTAACTGAGGTCAAATAACTTTGTTACAAAATAACAATTCAAGAAATTTAGTTCCTCTAAATGAAGAAAACTATAAATTTTATTGGACACAAAGTATGTGGAGATACATCATGTTCTTATAGAACATCACCTAATATAATTGAAATGACCATCATTCCCAGTTTAATATATGAAGTTAATGCAATTCTAGTTAGAATTGTAAAAATGTTGAACAAAATCATTCTAAAATTCACTAGAACTCTGGTAATTATAGAGGAACTCTGTAAAAGTAGACAAACAAGAGAGCATTGCCCATTCAGATATTAAATCTTTCTCAAAAGTTACATTAATTAAACCAGTATATAACAAGAGTATATATCCATGGAACAAAGTTTAGAAATAGTTCCAAATATATGTCAGAAGTCATTTTATGATAAATGTAATAATTATATTTTAGAAGGGGGGAAATGAATTATTCGGTAAAAATTTTAGAGACAAATGGCTATATATTTGCTGTTAGATAAAATTAGATTCACACTTCACACTATTCAAATACTATGCAGCTGTAAAAAAAAAGGCTCTCTTACCCTTTGAGACAGCATGGAGGGACCTGGAAAGTATGCTAAGTAAAATAAGCCAGTCAGAGAAAGACAAGTATCACGTACTCTCAGTTGTATGTGGAATCTAATGAACAAAATAAATTGAGGAACAAAGTAGATCCAGAGACACAGGAAGTAGGGAACATACTGATGAAGCTCAGAGGGAAGGGGGAAGGGGCGTAGAAAGAGATAAACCAATGAACTTATATGCATACATGCATAACTAATGGACATAGACAATAGTGCAGTGAAGGTGGGGTTGGGGAGAGTTGGGGGGGAAATGGGTCAGAGGGGGTCAATGAGGGGAAAAAAGGAGGGACATCTGTAATACTTTCAATAATAAAGATAAATTTAAAATAAATAAATAAAGATGCAACTCACCCCCCCCCCCCCGCAAAAAAAGGAATAAATTTCAGGTGGTTTGGTGGTCTAAATGTAAATAATAAGACAGTAAAGATTTTAAAATAAATACCTAAAGATACTTTTATAACCTTGGTGGCATAGAAGAACTTCATAAACATAATTTAAAAACCAGAAACCAAAAGGAAAAATAAAATTTACATATTTGACACACAAAAGTTAAGTTTTTTTGAGTTATAGATAAAAGGCAGCAAAAAAATCAAATTGTAATTAATAAACCAGAAGAAAATATTTATCAAACCTATAGTAGCCAAATAATTCTTAAATATGAAGCGTTATGCAAATTACTAAGAAAAGGACTAATTAGAAAAGAACAATTTAGGAAAACAGAGAAGGCAAAAGAACAGAAAGTTGGCAATAAATGGACTGCAAGTCTCAACCTCAACTATAAGCAAAACATGAACTGAAATACTATGAAACTATTTTTCACACTTAACCAAAAAATTAAAAACATTAACAATGTCTAGCATTCTGAGAAATGTATAGAAATGAAAACACTTATAAAGTAGTTTTCGTGGGAATATATTGTATATTGTTTAAGTCTTATTGAAGAACAATCTTATAGCAGCTTTTAAATTTAAAAAAAAAAGCACATTCTAACCTTGCCATTTCATTCTTATGAATCTGCTTTATGAAATAAATTGTCTATGAGCACAAAGTAGTAATTCTAAGAATGTTCAATGCAATCTTATTTCTAATAGCAAAGCATTATAAATAATATAAATGTTTATTAATAGAGAAATGGTTGAGTAAAGTGCAGTTTCTTCATATGATCAAATAATAGGTAGCTGTCACTAAAAGAAGGCAGAGTTATTGACTAAGAAGCCTATGATATAATAAATATATAAATAAAAAGTTACAGAACAGCATATTGAGTGCAATCTTACCTTAATTTGTTGCTAATAGTATATTTAGTAAAGACCTGGGATACAACACCACATAGAATTTGAATACATGTGATATATACATAGATAGGAAAAAACTGTCAATATATTAAAACTAGTAATGTCAAAGTATTGGGTTATTTATCATGTATTTATTTCACTCTATCTAGAAGCAGTATATAACAATGTAATATAAAGGTAATAACATTTACTCTTTTAACCTAATAGGGGCAGTAAATACATTAGTATTTGCTAAAAGGTTTTACACTTTGGGTGGATAAGCGGCAGTATATGAAAGTACTAAGCAATTGGTTGCAATAAGTTCCAACTTGTTAGAGCTGCGATTTTTAACCGTTTTCATCTCATGGCATAAATAAACTAATTACTAAAATTCTGCGGCACAACAAAAATAAATTGTATTTTTGCTGACCTGACAAAAAGAAATAGGTGTAATTTTGACTCATTCACACCAGGTGGCTATTGTAGTGTTGGCTGTTGTCATTTTTTTATTTGACAATCGAAAGAAAAAAAGCTCAGCGCCCCTGACTGAATGGTCAGGTATTGCATGTTTTAAAAATTACTGAAGTACACCTCAAACTGGTTGAAACTCACTGTGCTAGAGAAATACACATTTACTGGGAAAAGAAGCTTGGGATAACTGGAACTCACCAAATTACCACTAATTTTTTAAGAAATCCAAGACAGTTTTAGGAGATTTCTACATTGAGGAAATAACTTCTGTGAAGTGCCATGCCTAAAGCCAGAACCCAGAAATAATGTTAAATTGCCTATTTTACTAAAAGTTGTACTGCTTGTGGCATTACTATGTCTTACTGCATTACTTAGAATCTCCAAAGTAATACAGACTAATAGTAGGGGTAGTAGTCAACTTGATATTTTATCTGATCTTATTGTTAATGCTCTAAATGTTTTACTGTTGATTCTATCGTTGGCTGTTGTGTTCAATAGTCTTTATCACAGTGAAAAAGTTTCCTTTAATTCTATTTTACATCAAATTAAAAAAAAAGAAATGGCTCTATTTTTATTCTTTTAATGTATGTATTTCAATGGGTACTACTTCTTTTCTACTCTTAGTATATTATTTTCTTAATGAGATTTGCTAGGAGTTTTATTTTATGTTATTTTTTCCAAGAAATTTAGTCATTTTATAATTATTTCTATTTTATGATGTATTATTTATTTTATTTTATCTTGCATTTATTTTGCCCTGTACTGATATTTATTAATTTTGCTCATATTTTCTTTTGATTCATTTGTTGTTTCTTACCCTTTAAACATGTTAAATTTGACTTCACTTTTTCTTCTTGACACCATTACAGATGTCTCCATTCCACCCCATTCTTTGCACCTTCATTTATTTTCAATTTTTATTTTTTAACAATAAAAGCATTTATGTCTATAATTTCATCTGAATGTAGCTTTAATAGGACCCAGGAGTTTCTATATGAAGTATTCTATTTTTTATTGATTTCTGAGTAAATTGAAATTTTAGATTTTTTTCTTTTTGTATATATATATATGGTGGCTATTTAAAATGGTGTTGCTTCATTTCTAAATGACTGTGACGTTTTGTTTGTATATTTCTTTGCTGGGGCTCTTCGTGACTTTGTTTTGTTTGTTTTCCTTTTTTTTTTTTTTTTTTTTGACCTTGAAATCAAATTGATTGGATGCTGCTCTTACTTAGTTTGCTATTTGCAGATATGTGATTTATCCACTACTTTGGCTTTTTTTTTTTTTTAATTATTGCTTTTGGGGGGAGAGAGAGAGAGAGAGAGAGAGAGAGAGAAACATTGATGAGAAAGAACATCAATTGGCTGCCCCCTGCATGCCCCCCCCAGAGGATCGGGCCCACAACCTGGGCATGTGCCCTGACCGGGAATTGAACCTGCGACCTCTTGGTGCATGGGTCAAAGCTCAACCATGGAGCTACACCAGCCGGGCAAGACAGCCTATCTTTTTATATGGTATTCAACCCACTCATATGAATTTTGATAACATATATGATGGCTTTTTCTTTCATATTATTATTATTATTACTACTACTTCTTTGTTTTTGTTAGATTCTTCTCAAGTATTCCTTTCCTTCTCCATAATGGTCTAGGAATTGTACTATATAGCTCATTCAGCTAAAAATGATATTTCCTTTTGTAATAATCATATTAAATCTGTGGTCACAAATATCCATCAACTGATTACTATTCTTTCATCCTCTTCCCCACCCAACTCGTTTCAATAAAATAATTTCGAATTGGAGTCTGTGTCTATATTTTAACTTTTGAGAAATACTTGAAGCAAATCTTCTTGCATCTATACATATTTCTGAAAATAAAATGTGATTTCAGCATTTCCTGTTGTTTTAGGAAATACCCTCAAGTTTATCGATGTTAAAATAAAGCCTAACTTTCTTACCAGTATTTATTCATTTTTATCCCAACAGTAATACAGGTGATTGCACAGAAGAACCTCTAGACAATTTCATTTCAGTTTTCAGCCCATCAGTCATTTTCACCCAAATGTTTTGTTGGTTTGCCTGCCATGTTTTATGCAGCTGTTGAGTCTTTTCCCTTAACTATGCCCAGAGAAGCATTATAAGTAATGTCTACAAAGCCAGTGGTGCGTCTTCCAAATTGCTAGTTCTCAAAAATCACAATAACTTGAAATATCTTGTTTGAAGGATGAATATAAGGCAAATGAGAATGTAATCTTAAAGCAATCCTCAGTAATTGTCTATTTGATGTTCAGGTTATACATTATTTACTGAAATATTAGAATCTTTCTATTTTTCTTTATGATTAAATAAGTGAAAGTGAAAGGATGCCTATTCAAAAATTCAAACATATTTTAAAGAGGCATAAAATTATAGTACTTATTTCATCAGAGTCACTATTATTGGTTATTCATTTAAGTAATAAGAAATGTATTATACTCCACCTTTCCAGTTTTAACCATTATGTGGATGTTTTTAAAAATGAGGTTAGAGAAAATAAAGAAGAAAAGAAAAACTGTAATAGGGACCACAGAATGCACAACTTACCAAGCGAAACAGTCAGAAGGAGGCAGCCTCTGCTAATGAATTGTATCCAGACTTGACTTGAATTCAGAGAGCAATGAGTGACAGCAATGCCTCCACAGCCTACGCAGGTTCACACTCATCACAAGGCTATTTCTAATGCCTTAAGAGCATCTGGCACCACATTTCCTACCAAATAGGCCAACAATTGAGAAAAGAAAGCTTTCTAAATTTCACACATTGAATGTCAAATGGAAAACAAATCATACCCAATCTTGCAAATGCAAAAACAACAAAAAGAATGAAATACTATTTATGTGTCTTTCTGTGTACTAATTCCCCAACAGATAAATAATAACTGTGTTGTGAATAAAATTATACAATAAACAATGACTGTAAAGAAATCCAGCTCCTATAAATTTTAATCTTTTCAAATGAGGAGGCAAGTCTCTCATTAAAAATTTCATTCAAAGACTGTGCTCAAACTATAGAGAATATCCTTTGAAAATCATTCATAGTCAGAGTCTGGCCCAAGAAATTAAGGCTAGTATGTGTTCCTTACTGCATTTCAAATAATGTATCCTAGCAAAACATGTATAGAAGCATCTAGGAAAGTTTAAGTGGTAGAAAAGAATTTATAAAACCTGGAACTTAATTTCCAAAATATTTTACTTGGTTTATAAAAGGTATTTTGAATTGCATCTTTTTGCCAATTGTCAACAGGATTGCCTGCTTGCTTTGTGTGGTTACTGTCCTCAAACCCAGTAGCAACTGAAGACTCAACCTTAGAGGGGTTCATAGAATAGTAGAGTAGCAAGTCCTTCAGTGAGTCCCACTCAGAATCATAATTGTTTAACCTTGGAGAAGTCATTTGATCACTCTGAACCTCAGTTCCTAAAAGTATAATATAGAAATAAAGGAAGAAAAATCATTTAAAACAATTGCTTAAAGGATGATTATATGACAAGAAAGCGAGTTTAGAGCAATCCTCAATAAATATCTGATGCTTCGATGACGTATTATTTCACTGGAATATAAGAATCTATTTTTTTTCTTCTTTATCAGCATATAAGTAAAAGGACTTTTTTTCTCAAGAAAATCTAATATTTTTACAGTGGTATGAAATTTGAATTCTCATTTCATTGGAGGATTTAGTCTTCAGAGTTTTAGTTTAATTGATGTGAAAGAATTTTGGGGTTCATTGTTTCATCTCCAGGCAAGGAAAAAGTCGTAAGATCCAGCTAATATTGTCCTGAAGAGTATTAGATGTCCTTGGTTTGGGGCAGAGAGCTGAAGATGATTATCAGAGGCAAAAAAAAGGTTTTCAGGTCCTTATTCTAAGGTAAACAGTCTGAAGCCTGATCACCAAATACAAATGAGGTAAATGAGAAAGGTAAACCAAGATGAACTATAAAGAGGATTTTTAATAAGGAAGCCAGGATTCCTAAGGGGATCATTCTTCAGCATAAGAACTGGGAGTGTGTGTATGTGTTTTTAATGAAAATCTCAGAGTCTGGGCTTGAGCATGGATGGAAGCAGGTCTGGTGAGAGATTAAAATTGCTGACAGGAACAGATTGTTGCCTTTTCTGAGCCTCCTCAGGATCTGCACCCTGTGGTTCCCCTTCACTAAGACTCCAACTTAAGGACATTCTTGTGATGATGTCTAGGCCCTTAGAGGTCATCCACGCACTCCTACACCCCAGCTAAAGCAGAAATACCCCTTGATAAGGACATCCCATCCCTGATCACCCATTAATTTTTCTGTTTATGATCATTGGAATTCTATAAATATTAGAATATCCATATCTAAATTAAAGCAAAATCCTGGGCCCCAAGCCAATATCTCAGTGCATCAGCCACTAGATAATAACAGAAGGTTCTTTATATATATTCTTTGTCCTTTACAAAATACAAAGGCTACTTTATAATAGTGGCATCTCTGCTTCTTCCTGTAATCCTGGCCCTGTGGCTTTCTCTGATATTTCAGCCAATGGCAGGCAGCCAGACAATCTTTTGACCTGTTTAGGATACTTGGCCAGCTTGAGTAATGTTACTTCTTCTATCTGGTTGGAATTTTACAAATATGTTCAGATTGGGGTACAGGTAGAAAGTGGAGATGGAAAGCCTACCACTAACCCTTTGAAACAGCACTGTTTCTTTATAAATAGCACCAACCAACCAGCCCACCCAAACACTATCTTTAGCAGTTTGTATAGATCGTCCCTAGAAAATCAAAATCAATCAAGATGTGCAAACCCCCAAACGGGCATCATCATAAAAACTTTTTGGTTGGGCTTGATGAGGCTATTGTCAACTCAATGGCTTTTGTTACGCTAACAAGCCACAGGCTTACCTTGAATTCTGTTCCTCCAAATACAAGTAGGATTGACTATCTTAAAGCAACTTTCTGCCATTTTCTAGTTGTATGGCCTCAAGCAAATTACCTAGCCCCTGCTTTCTTGTTCGTGAAATGGAAGAGAAGAGAGTGCCATCCTCAAAGTGCTGTCCTTCTGCGGGAATGTTCGTTTTCCTGATATCCACTAGAGTGACGTTCACCTCCTTCAGGTCTCGTTAAAATGTTATTTTTAAAGTTGGGCTTTTCTTCATTATCCCACTTAAAATTACATACCCAAATACCTAGTAACCTCTTTCTTGCTTTATTTTTCTCTTTAGCGCGCATACCCTATATTTTGTTTGTTGTCTGTCTCCCCAACCCCCACAACCAGAAGTAAGCACTAGGGAATTCATCTGTCTGTTTACTGCCACACCCCAGCACAAGAGTATGCCTAGCACATGTTTTCAATCGATATCTGCTGATTGGATGAGAGAATTAAATGAGAACATGTAAGAGAAACATTTGACACAGTATCTCACCCAGTGAGCAATCAAACATAAGCTATTGATAATAATGATAAATGTGATATTATTTCACTGAGTGGTAGAAATAAAATAGTTTTATAAAGTTCTATCATATAGCATAAATAGACCCCCCAAAATTGCCCATATAACCAGTAACAACTTCAAAATAAGTATAGTTGCACAGTTTTTATTACATAAACCTAATTCTATAAATATGCTCATGTACTTACCATTCGTTAATTCATTTATTCACAGAATATGTTGTGCCTAGTCTGTGCGCAACACACTATCTTTCTTCTCTAGCCAAGAGTTTGTTGTAGCAGCATTCTTTGATCTCTACATGGCTAATATAAAACAGAAGTTCTAGTGCTTTGGCCTCCTTTTTGGTTCTGATTTTCTACAACAGGGATCAGCAATCTATGACAACACTTCATTTTCTGGGGATGAGGGAGTGCTGATCAGCTATAAACTACTGACATGAAACAGGACAGGTGAGAAGGATTACAGTAATGTAAGCTCCATGTGGGCTCTTTGCTATTTGTTCAGGGACTTATCCCCAGGACTAAACTAGGTACCTGGCATGTGGTAAACACTCAATTTCTTAATAAATGAAAGGCTGAAGCAGAGTGGTGCATGCCTGCCAGCTCCTCTGGAAGCTATTAGCAGCCCTTTGCAGCTAGGAGAAAAGGTTGTGTTACTGTCAACCGACCCTGAGCAATAGTTTTAGCTTGCATCCACACACTACCAACTCCTGGTCTTTGCTGCCCTGAATTCACTGGATAAGCAATAAACATCCCAAAATATCACTTGGCTGGGTCTTCAGAATCCTGGTGTGGTGAAAAATAGATAGGCTCCGTAGTTAGGCAGACCTAGATTTGAATACTGGCTCTATCACTTATTTGACCAGCAGCAAAAGTTTTAACCTCTCTGAGAGTCCGTTTTCTCCTCTGTAAATTGGGGGTGGAGGGTGAAGAGGCTTAACTCAAAGGGTTTTAGGTATTAAATAAGCTTCTGGTGACTGATTTAAATGTAATGAGATGAACCTCATCAGGTGCTTTGCCATTGCTTCAGAAAAAGTAATTTAGATGGACATGACCTCAGAATATGAAGATAGCACAGAAGTGTTAGCTTTAGGTTTTCTTATTACAAATACTGTTTGAACAATGAATCTAGGAAAATTTAGTATGGGTGGTATCTTAAAATGTAAACCCACCCTCTAGAGTTACAATAAAACTGTGTTATTTTTAGGCATTTATTTAAAGATGTGTATTCATTCCTTAGAAAAGTAGTTTGGAAAAATCATCTTAACCTAGTTTAAAATACATGAGAATCTTATAATTAATCTAAATTAATTTTAATTTATTTAGGAGAGTGATTTCTAAAGTTAGTGAGGTCATGTTAACCTTGCTTGTTACTATAGACTATTTTTTTTTGTCTGAATACATAATAGAAAATGTCAAATAATAATATGGGTCATGTTTGGGTGTATGGCATATTGGATATAATCTGGTTAATGAGTCAAGCCAGGTTCTCAGACAGCAAAGGTACATGAAACAAAACCTCTAGGTTCTGAGTTAAACCCCTCCAAAGAGGAATGTGGGTTCCCTTTTTTGTTCTGAAAGATCATGCCAATGCAAGTAAATATTTTCTGTGAAACAGTAAAGAAGCAAATTCAAGTGCAGGAATGCTTGTGGGGTATGATTATTGCAGACCTCATGATTCAGTTCACACTCGGAACAGCCCAAGAAGCCAGGCTAGCTGTCAGCCACATCACAGGGGAGAGTCCAGTTCCCCTTTTCACACAAAAAGAAGTGATATCTACTGATCATTGAGAGAGCTATGTAAATACTGGACCTTGTCTTTTTGAAGATCCTTGAAATAATTTATGTGAAATCACTTAATCCCAATTTTTACCAGAGAAGGAATACAAAAACATTTTAACAGAAAGATATTATACTTAGCATAAATAGTAATTGCTGACTTTCTGAATTGTGTACACGCATTCACTCAGGTAAGTGCATTTAATCATTGTGACAAACCTTGTGAGAAAAGTATGTAACATGTAATGATTACATGATTATATTAGTGATGATCCCTCTCCCCCACCAAACCAACAACTTATTACTTGAGGACACTGTTACTTTTAAGTGTCGCTTTAATGAATAGGAAATAGTGTTCTAGGACCTCAAGAGGAATGTGTCAATGAGGTAAAATGTAAAGAAAAAAACTAAAGAGAGAAGTATGTTAAGAGTGTCTATAAAGTGGACACTGTTGCTCTATAAAGGTTGTGAAACCTACTTGGACAATGTCCAATTAAATTAGACTTTTGCCACCTGGTTGGAAAACCAAAGCAGGGTCTAATGTGTCCTTTGGGTTAAAACATCAGAGCTTTCCAATGATACAATAAACAACAACAACAAATAGCATTTGCTTTGCCCAGTGCACCCTGTAACACGTAGAGGTGGTATGGAACTTAACAATCAATACTTGCTACTTTCTTAATATTACTGTAAAAAATAATGCTTGATATATATTTACATAACTTTTCTCTCCCTTTTGTCTCCTTTATCACTCTTTTAAAATCATTTTGTGGTTTTAAATTGAATAATCATTTCACATTCAAATAGTGGTCAGATATTGTTTGCCCCAACTTGTTGGAATTTTTGCTTAACCTCTTGTTGGTTGTCTGTCTTGTTTCAGTTTATTCAGAATTAGGGGCCTTAGCAAGAAGATGTTCTCCCATTAATTGGTCCTATTCCTCCAACTTTCGAGACATTGAGTAATCACAGCCAAAGACCCATCTTTATCTCTAAACAACTTCCACCAGAAGCCACGATTCCCCAAAGTTTGCCATTTCCGAGAATTAACCTGTACAATTTTATATTCAGTGCAGGTAATTGATCAGCACCAGCCAAATGATGAAATAGTTCTTCTCTACTTATATCCAAATGCAAGACAATATAGCATTGTTATTATGAACAAGGTCCTGGGCTATAATTTCTTTCCACCATTCCTTAATAGCATAAAGTAAGATAAGTCACGTGGCATTTCTGAACCTTGTTTTCCTCATCAATATAAAAGGGCTATTAATAGTCTTTACTGCATAAAGTTGTTAGGAAGATTAAATAAAATAATATACATAATAAAACCCTACGCATGAGGTCTGCAGCACAGTAAGTACTAAGTTAATGTTAACCATAATAATGATGATGTTGAAATTAGCATTAAAAAACAGATGTTACATAAAAGAATGTTGGAAATGGAAAAATACAAATAATGTAGGTTTCCTAATCACCTCCACTTAGCGCATTTTATCAATACACTATACGCTCCTGGAGGGTATGTGTCACTTCTTATTTGACTTTGTATCTCCAACATCCATCACAATGCTGGAATCAGGTAGGCACTCAGTACACCTTAGCTGAACGAACAAATTCTCATAGATGTTGTCTAATTCACCTTGGCAGTGCTTAGCAGTTTAAAAAACAAGAACTATACCTCTCGGGCTCCCTTCCTTTGGAAGATGGTGAGGACACATGAAAAAGAGGATTGGAAAGGAAAAGCAGCTGAATCAACCATTTCACTTGAAAAAAAACATAGATTCTAATAACCCTCAAAAACACTGGGTGGAATTTTCCTTTTGAAATCTACCAAGGATGAAAAGAATTGTTAGATTCTTCTAAAGAAGGCAATGTTAATATACTTTTTAACCACTTCTTGTTACATTCTCAATTCAAAATACAGTGAAGCAATACAAACAAATGTACATGACTCAAACACAACACAAATACCTATTTCATTGCCCACTGCACCATGTAATACCATGTCATGCTCACTGCAAGACTGAAGTACAAGTCACATATGATTGCGTATGATTCAACCTAGGATATCTATTTGCAACATGATGACAATTCTGCAATACAAGGATCTTGCCAAAGGAACTTTTCAGAGGGTGACCAGAGAGGGATGCTTTCTGAGGAGGAAAATCTCATAATACAAGAAGCAACCGACATATACTTCTAGCTATAAAGCTTATTCAACACATCCCACAGCTATTTCTCTGCCTTGTGAACTTTTATAACCCTATGTTATGAACACTATGAATCTTGTAACTGATATCTGTTTAGAAGCAAATACATAAGCTGTCTCTCAGAAGGCATAGAGGTATTAGTGCCAAATTACATATGTTGACTCATTTAATCCTCATTTTCCAGTCTCTACGTGTCTTTCCCTTCGTCATACTAACTCACTAAAAGGATTGTATAAAGTTCTGAGTACAGTGCCTAAAACCTAGTTAGTACAATTAAGTAGGTACCACTATTATTCTTGTTTTATAGATTAGGCCACTGAAAGACAAGATAACAAATTTGTCCACAATTTCCCAGCTAGTAATAGGCAGATCTGGTTTGGGCATACATTTAACGTGGGGGGGGGGGGGGTCTTTTTATCCAGACAATTCTATATCCCTAATTTTATTTTTGTTTTACCTAGTATTTCTTAATTACTTCTCATTAATATCACCATGCCAAAGTTAAATATATCTTTTTGCAGCACTTGGCGGATTTCACTAGGCTTTAGGTATAACAATGGTATAGTAGCAGAGACTGTCAAATGGAAAGAGAGCCAGACTCCTTTGAGATGTGGCAGCTGATTAGATTTCCTTGACACTAGCGAGCAGAAGATACTTATTATGGAAATAAGTGCCTCTTCATTGCTGGATTTTATGTTTCCAAGTTTCTGCTCTATCAGCCTATCTGATTCACTGTCACTGATGCAATACACGAAGCATGGCACTTTGACTCTTAGCCCTATTTTATTCATCTTAAAAATACAAAAAAAAGCATGTCAATTTCATGGAGAAGTTGGGAGGATTAAACAAGGCATCGGAGAGTTTTAAGCAGTGTAGTGACATAATCAGCTTTGCATTTTAAAGGATCATTCTGGGCTGCCACAGAGAAAACGTATTAGAGAGGGATGACAGGAAACGAAGGGTCAGATCCAGGGATAAGTGGTCTCCAGGAAAGATGATGCTGATTTGCAGTAGTGCAATGGCACTTAAGTTGGTGGGGGCGGGATACTCAATCGGGTGCTTGGATGTAGAATCGCTTAGTGATTAATTGGATGTAGAGGGTTAGGGATAGGGAAAAGAAAGGAATAACTTAGTTTCTGACATAGTATCTGAGTAAATGAAGGTACCAGTCACTCATACTGGGAAAACTAAAGGAAGGTCTCATGGGCAGAGCTGAAGAGGCAGAGTCACATTAAGAATTCAGTTGGGGCCCTGGCTGGTGTGGCTCAGAAGATTGGGCATCCTCCCCAGGCACGGAAGGGTTGTTGGTTTGATTCCCAGTCCAGCACATGCCCAGGTTTTCAGGCCGGATCCCTGGTGGGGGGCATGCAGGAGGCAGCGATCAATGTTGATGTTTCTCTCTCCCTCTCCCTTCCTCTCTCTAAAAATCAATTTTAAAAATCTTAAAGTAAAAAAAAATTCAGTTGGGGACACCTTAGGTTTGAGATAAAGGGTGATGTCAAGTAGGCCATTGAATAAATGAAGCTCAAAAGAGATATATAGCTCAGCCAGATACATATTTTGAGACCTGTAGTAATATTAAGGCCATGAAAATAAATGTGATTCCCTAGAGAAGCCAGAGGTTGAAAAGAGAAAATAAGACCATACCCTGGGATCTTCCAACTTTGTGGTTGTTTTAAAAGTTACTAATGTTTATTCAGAATTTATTTTGCACTGGCTATTATGCTAAATGCTTTATATAGATTATCTGAATTAATCCTCATAACAATCCAATTTTCTGTTTTAGTGGAAACTAAAGCTTTAAATGGGTGAAGGGATCTATTTAAGGTTACATAGCAGGACTTGGCTCTCTGACAAATGACCTACTCGAAAACAAGAGGAAAGGACAAAGGATTAAGCAAGGCCTGAGAATCTCTAAAAAGAGTGCTTGGAACATCTAGAGTACTTATAAATTATAGCTATTGTTATTGCTTTTGTTTAATAAGGGAAGTAAATAAAGTCATTAGACAGACTATAGTCATTAAAAATTTATCATGTACTGCATATTTAAATACCTTTCTATACGTAAATGTTTTATCATCACAACTAGATTGCTAAGTAGTTTAAAGACACATTCAAAGTCAATTAGAAATGTACATTCTCCAGATAACACTGTGGTAAGGTATTTATTGAAGACATTTTAGAAAATAAAGAAGAAAAATGACCAATCAGATCCCCATTGCAAAATCACATTTTTGTATCCACTCTTGATAGTTAGTATATTTCCTTTCTGTTTTCTATGCATAGAACTTTTTTGGTAGAATAATTAGAACCATATCAAACATATAATTTTACATTCTCTTTTAAAAACTGACATTATATCATAAGCCTTTTTCTATTTTATTATAGTCTTCATAACAACATAATGACTTTAATTCCTACACTAATAGATTTCTCTAGTTTAATAATTCCCTTCTCATTGAAAATTTAGGTTATTCACAATGTAGTACATCATACATAATTCTGTTATAAATAACTTTATCTGTCTCTCTCTTTCTCCCTCTTCCTCTCCTCCACTTCTCCTCCATATCTCTCTCTCTCTCTCCCTCTCTCTCTTTCGGTATTTAAGATTATTTACCCTAGAGAAAGTTCCAAAACTTGACTTGTTCAGTAAAAGATTTCCAGTTTATACTAGAGTATTGTACCACATTTTATACTGAGTTTACTTTTATTCTCCATGGTGCTTAACACAGGGCCACACATAAAGTAGGTTACTTATAAATACATTAGTTTAAATGATAAGACAAATAGATGAAAAAACTTCACCAAATGATTATTGTGATGATTGTCACACTGGTTTAACTTGTCAATATATTAAATCAAATTGACAAGGAATCCAACACCATTGTGTGTGTGTGTGTGTGTGTGTGTGTGTGTGTATAATTTAAAGAGATCAACAATAAAAAACTTTAAAAAGTAAAATGAGCCTAGCTAGTGTGGCTCAGTGGTCGAGCACTGACCCGTGCACCAGGAGGTCGCCGGTTCGATTCCTGGTCAGGACACATCCCCAGGTTGTGGGCCTGATCCCTGGTGCAGGCATGCAGGAGGCAGCCAATCGATGTGCTCTCTCATCAATGTTTCTATCTATCCCTCTCCCTTCTTCTCTCTCTAAAATCAAGAAAAACAATCTTTTTAAAGTAAAATTAAATATAAGGCAAGCAATTGCTATTATTTAGGCATATGGTTCTTCAACTTCCAGTTTATTGAACTTCAACACAAAAAAGAATCTTAGGATTTCTTTATAATTCCTTGCTAATGACAAAAAACAAACATTAGAAATGACAGAAATGATTGAGTGCTTTCAATAAAATACTATAATTCTTAAAATCTTATTTTAAAAGCTCCATTGTTAATGGAAAATCATATGTAAAGTATTGGTTGAATACAGAATGAAAATGAATGTTCAATTCTCCCAAACTCTATGCTCCAATCTTGTCTTCCCCTCCTTCTACCAGTTCCTCATGAAGCAGTCATACATACTCATTGGTACATAACATCTTAATCTCAAATTCAAAGTTCTATAAGGCGGTTATATATTCAGAATATTTCTAATGAACACTGACCACATTCCAGTCATTGTTCTAGGATGTCTCCTAAATGATTTGCAAGTTCCTGGATGTCCCTTGTTATTTTCCCTCTGGATCTTGATGAGCATGCTGTTAATCTGTTCCACTCCTCTTCTTTCACTGGGTAACTTTTGCTTTTTTCTATTTCAAGTTTCCATTAGATATACTCTTGACTACAAAGCTGCCCCTTCCACTCCAAGGTGTGTTAGATGCCCCTCATGTTGTGCTACTTACTACAACCCCTGTGCTTAGTCCTTACTATATAGTATCATAATGGCTTGTAAACTTTGTATCTCCTCCTCTAGGCTCTAACTGCCTAGAAAATAACATTTACTTTTCCTATAAATTAAGAAAAGTCAAGTTATCTTTGTAATGTATACTCTTGTGAGTGTGTTGTGCTTATAAACGCTATCTGTCTGGAGACCAGCTGGAATATATGGCACAATTTCACAATGATAATTGGCTGTATAATTTCCTATGAATTATATTTATTCCTCTGATTAAACTGAAAGTTCTCTGGGGTCAGGATTCTTGTATGAATCTCCTTCTGTAACCTCCAGAGTGCTAAGAGAGAACACTCATTAATTAATTATTGATGAGTGCTTATATTGCATACAATCACAATTCTAATATAACCATACAGAACCCCCTTTCACAGGTAATCTAAAAACACTCCTCAAACTCTTCTCTATGAACCAGGAATTTCACAGCAAAGTAAACTGTACAACCTATCAGTAAGGCGATTTCTTAATATTTTCCAAGGAGCAAAAAAAACCCCACATATTCAGAAATACCATTTCTCAGCATCTCTCCTGAAAACACAATCAGTCAGGTTATTTTCATGAAGATGCTTACAATAGTTTTATTCTCTTTTTAAAAATAGATAAAGCTTAACCAAATGGGAAATAACATCTTTCCCGTTCAAGATTTATCCTCCTGTGGTAATATCTAATTAATATAACCCCTGGCCTATCTCTGTCCATTAATTCACTCCATCCTGAGTAGGGAAAATGGGTGACTTGTCTTACAGTCAGTTTTGGCAAAAAATAAACCAGGAATGTGTGGCCCACCTGTACCCTTCTTCCTTTTGGAAGCAAATGGGTCATAGAGAGCACCTGCTCCCCAAAGGCATGCGCTTCCATCACTGCTGGGATCAGGCATGGTTTATTATTGGTTGCAACTGGGGAGAAGGCAACATGGGGAGGGAGTCTTTCTTTTCCACGGTTTAGTTAGCAGACCCATTTGGCTCTCACCATAAGTTCCATGTTCCAACCTGGGCTTAATCAGTAATAAAAGTAATATTTTGGTTCCATCTGCCACTCTTTTGTTTTATTTTTGAAATTATTTAAAGCCCAGGCAGAGGGGTACCATTTATTGGCTCCCCTCAGAGATCAACAGATGGAAATATGCAAACGTGAGAAAAGCTAAACAGTTATAGTAGTGAAACGACAAGCAATTCTTCTTTTCTACTTTCCTAAATTTTCATTATTGTGTTATATCTTTTTTTTTTTTAAGAGAGGTTGTTGGAAGGCTACAACAACAAAACACAAAAATACAAGCAAACCAAAATTATGTCTGTATTGCACATTAGCTTAATCTTTTATTTCCACACCTGCTTGAAAATAATTAAGCTGAATTTCAAAAATAAAACAACATATTATAAAACACAAGGTTTTCAACACAAAATAAAAGTGCAAAAACATATGCCTACTTTTAAAGTTCAAAGGGCATGAGCTTAGTCTCTGTGTAGTCTCAGATTTTCAAAAGAGAAGAGGAAATTTAATGACTCTTTTTAAAAATTCCAGAAGGCAAGACATTTCAGAAAAAAAGGACCACTTCTCTAGAAATGTCTGTTACTCTCTACAGAATTTTAAATATCATTATCACTAGTTGGCAGAGAAAGGATCTAATGTGTCACTGGGAAATATGTCCCCAAATGAAGCAAATGAGAGCAGTGAAACTTGCTTTAAACCTAGACCTACAATTGGGCTTCCTTGAGGCTCTGGTTCTGGTAGGAAGAACCAGACTTCCAGGCTAGGACTGTTATATCTCATAGCTCCCCTACTTCCTCTACCTTCTTAACTCCCATAAACCCCCTTTCTGCTTCCTGAAAGTCTGATAGCTTCTGTTCAAAGGATCCCCACGAGAACTTAGAAAAGTGCAACCTAATTCCCTCTATGTTAGGACAAGGAATTAGTTGCTACTTGAGAGCTGTGTATCTACCACTGGGAAGGGGCTTTATGAAGAGTTCCCTTAGCAGTCTATTGGCAGCCACAGCACAGAACACCTCACTTACTAATCCCAGCAATTCTGTATCGTGTTCTAATACAAGAAGAAATACAATGAGATCAATCTGAGCACAGCAATGGAAATATAAGAATAGGCTAGAAACTACCTTTCAGATGGGGAAAATAATTAGATATTCTTGAGAATTAAAAAAAAAAAGTCAATGTAAAATTATGCCATACCCTGATTATTGAATTTTATATTTTTTTACCTTTGCTCCATTCATCTGATAAACTGTCACTAATGGAATCCATCAAGGAGGACACTTTGACTGCAAGCATCTTTTTTGTTATCTATGAAATGGGGATAATATTTCATGGAATGAGGTTTAAACTGGGCAAATATTTTATTTTTAAGAAGGTTGACATAGTACTCACCTCATAGAAGAGACCTCAAAATGCCCCTTATTTTTTCACAGTTTATGGGTGACTTGCTTTTGCCCACTATATTAATATTGATTATGTCCCTAAACTTCACACAGCCTAAGTGCTGCCAAGTGGCATTTCAAACCACTTCAAACTCTTAACTCTTCTTCTGCTCCATCTTGTATCTACAGCATCCAAAATCCCGCACTTATCTCCTCTTGGAGCCTCACGCTGCATCTCAGCACATTAAATGCTCTGAGATGCTTTGCAGTAAAGAAATATGTTCTTTTTGTTTGTGTCTTCATTTTCTAGTTTGTTTCTTTAATTTTTCTAAGAAGCTCTATTTGAATATATCCTTGGGCACTTTTCCATAGAACACACTAGAAAACAAGACTAAAACATGGAAATACTTATCTCTTAGTAAAAAAATATTGTAGGTGATTTTATTTTCCTCCTTTTTTCATAATTGCTCCCAATATGATCTTTTCATCTTTTTACCATCAGATAAGTCATTGTTTTAAAGAAGAAACTAGTGACACTAAGATTATCTTTGCCAAGTGCTTGCTGTTCCTAGATCTCTGTCCCTAGATCTTAATGGGCATCCTAGTTTCCACGTTGAGTACCTTGGCCTTTTCATCAGTACAATAAACTTACCATTTCCATAATATTTCTTATGGTAAACTTTTGGAAATTCAAGTATAATGAAATGCAAATAAATAAAAGCAGGGCATTTTGATTTTAAGACTCTTTTAAAAATTCAAAAATCCAAGGGTCTACAGATAGTCAACTTACAAAGAATGATCAATTTAACCTTTCCAGGTTGAAGCATTCTAATAATGACGTCGTGGCTTTGGGAGTGAGAAGACTTAGCCTCAACAAATATTTGGGCTACTTCTTAGCTGTGTGATCTGGAATATAATGTACTGAATAAACTCCCTGAGGATCTATTTTCTCATCTGCACAATGGGAACAAGGTCACTTATGCCTCAGCGTTACTGGAAGAATTAAGCAGGATAAACTTCTATGGAAGTGCTTTGTAAATGGAAGTATAAAACTCTATGACAATTATTTTAAAAGAAATAAAAACACTCTCCATTTATTATTAGAGAAAACTACATGAAAAAATAAGGATGCCTTATGGCAATGCTTACATGTCTTAAGTACATATCCTAAGCACAGTCTTGCAAAAAATCACCAGTAAATGTCAGACATTTCTTCTCTAACTGAAAGACATTCTGATTATTAACATGTGAAAATACAGTTTCCACAAAGTGAGATGTTGCTCATTACCCTCCTGAGCATTCTACCCTTGTTGCCTTAGAGATCCCTCTTCTAGCTTTTATTCATAGGAAGTAAAATGTGCAAAAGTTGTCTTGCTAATAGCTTACTAATTTATTTTATTACAGACTGATGATAGTTTTCTCAGCTTTCACAGTGTTTTCTCACTTTTCATAAAGTGATACCTTTTCTTACCTTCAATACATGATACAAAGCAATTATTTTTTGCTTTTTCAATACAAAACAGCCTATTGTCAAACTCACAGACTAAAAATGAAGAGATTCTAAGATTAAAGAATGTTAACGAGAAAACTAGTAGTCTTTCCTCCTTTTAATCATCCTCTACAATATTAAGGTTACTTACAAACCACAATCCCTAAATCCCTAAAAAATGGGCATATTCCATATGCAACACAGAAAGTATCTAGGAAATTCCACCAAATTAAAGGAAGGATGGGAAATAAAAGATCACTCACTATCATGGCATTTACTGCTATAATTAATATGAAGTTGACCAGAGAGAGACCTTAACAATACTTACAGGACCCCTTGGGAATCTACAATCACACATTGTCTTTCTGTTCAGTGAATTCTAAAGAAATGTACAAAATAACCTTTAGAGTTTTCTGTATTAATTATATATCAATTTTTGGAACCACTGGACACAATATGTTACCCTGCGATTATTACATTAAACCATTCAACATCTCTGGGCTTCAGTTTTGTCATCTGTAAAAATAAAGATGTTATACTTGTCTATCAATAGGGAAATGGAATTTTGTGGAGCCATTAAAGTGTTAAATATGAATACTCCAACAAAATGGAAACCAGACTTTTATGGGAGAAAATCAGGACTAAAAATATTCTTTTTTTTTTTTTTTATCCTTACCTGAGGATATTTTTCCATTTATTTTCAGATAGAGAGGGAGGGAGGGAGAGAGGGAAAACATCAATATGTGGGAGAGACACATGGAATGGTTGCCTCCCATATGACCCTGACCAGGGCCAGGGATGTGCCCTTGACTGGGAATCAAACCCACGACTCTTTGGTCCATGGGCCAATGCTCTTAACTGATGAGCCAAACTGGCCAGGGCAGGATAAAAATATTCTTGCATATTAAAATTAGAATTATGTCCTGGCCAGTGTGGCTCAGTGATTGAGCATTGGCCCTTGGACTGAAGGGCCATGGGTTCAATTCCTATCAAGGGCATATACCTGGGTTGCAGGTTCGATCCCCAGCTGTGGTTGTGTGGGAGGCAACCAACTGATGTGTCTCTCTCACATCAATGTTCCACCCCCCCACCCACACTCTATCTAAAACCAATGGGGGAAAAATATATTCCCCCAGTAAGGATTAACAAAAAAATAAAAATATATAAACTAAAATTAGAAGTATGCATAAAATGCATGAGCATGAACAACAATCTAAGGAGGACATGGAGAAATGAATAATGTTTTGTTATTCTCTTTGTTGTTACTTTTATAATGCTTAAACATCTCCTTACCCAGTAAAATTAAATAAAGATGTTAAGCTACTATGGTTAGAATTAAAATTCAGTTGACCCTATATCACAATAATATGCATACATATAGTTGCTTTGTTCCTTGAGTATTTTGTATACATTGGTCTTTCCCTTGACTACATTGTGACAGTTCTAAAGGAAAGGTTCATGTGTTTCACCAACTTACAATCCTCTGCAATACTAGTTGCTGAGGAGTGGGCACATGTAGAAAGCTAATAGAGTTAAGGATTCTGAAACTGCAGCATCCATCCCATGGTGAGTTAAATTATTGCCAGTCCCCTGGTATCAATGATATCACATCACAGAACCCAGTTTATAACCTCCTTTAAAAAAAGGAATTTGCAGATTTTAGCAATATTGCTTGTTTAATGTGTGTCTTCCTAAATAAACTATATTTCCATTAGGGCAAAGATAGATCTGCTGTGTTGGTTACACTATCTCTAGCTCACAGCACTACATCTTCAATCTGGAAAACTGGCCACAAGTATTTGCTGTACCATTAGATAAAAATTTCTCAACCTGAGCACTACTGACATTTGAGTCCTTTGTTGGGGTGGGAGGGACTGTACATTGTAGGGTGTTTAGCATCTGTGGTCTCTACTCACTATATGCTACTATGTTCTCAATAAACATGTGATAATTGTCAAAATTGCCTAAAATAATATTGAGTTTTGGTACATTATTGGCAGCAGAAGTGCTCCCTGTATTTTCTTATCACATGGAGTGTTGAATGATATAAGCAGGAAAGTAAATTAATATTCTTAACAAAAATTTTTCATATCAACAAAATGAAAAGGCAACCTACTGGATGGAAGAAAATATTTGCAAATTACATATCTGGTAAGGGGTTAATATCCAAAATATATAAAGAACCCAAGAGCCAAAGAGATAAACCATCTGATTAAAAAATGAACAGAGAATCTGAATAGAGATTTTTCCAAGGAACACATACAGATGGCCAACAGACATATGAAAAGATGCTCACCATCACTAATCATCAGGGAAATGCAAATCAAAAACAAGTAGATATCAACTTACACCTGTTAGAATGACTATTATTAGAGAGATTAAAAAATAACGAGCGTTGGGGAGGATGTGGAGAAAAGGAAACCCTGAGCACTGTTGATGGGCATGTAAACTGGTGCTGCCACTGTGGAAAAGAGTATGAAGGCTTCTCTAAAAACTAAAGATGAAACTACAATATGATCCAGCAATTCCACTTCTGGGTATTCATCCAAAGAAAACAAAAACACTTTGAAAACATATCTGTACCCCCCTGTTCATTGCAGCATTATTTATAATAGTCAAGATATGGAACAGCCTACGTGTCCATTGATGAATGAGTGGATAAAGAAATCGTGGTATACACACACACACACACACACACACACACACACATACACACACTCATACACACACACACTGGAACGCGATTCAACTACAAAAAAGAATGAAACCTTGCCTTTGTGACAACATGGATAGATCTTTATGAGGGCATTATGCTAAGTGACCTAAGTCAGACAGAGAAAGACAAATACCATGTGATCTCACTTATCTGTTGAATCCTAAAACACACGCACACATGCATGCACACACACACACACAGACACATACACACACACATAGACTTGTAGATACACAGAACAGAACAGGAGATGACCAGTAAGCAAAATGGATGAAGGGAGTCAAAAGGTACAAACTTTCGGTTATAAAATAAATGAGTCATGAGATGTAATGTACAGTACAGTGATTATAGTTAATATTTTAAAGTTGCTAAGAAATCTAAAAGTCCTCATCACAAGAAAAAAAAATTTATTATAACTATGTATGGTGATGCATGCTAACTAGACTTACTGTGATGATCATTTCACAATGTAGACAAATAATCATTATGTTGTACTCTTGTAATTAACATAATGTTATATGTCAATTATCCCTCAACAAAAACAACAAAATCACTAATGGTTCAAGCTCCTTAGAGCCACACAAAAAAAGAAGGAAGCACTGCTCCTCTCCCCTTGCATTTGCAGATAGGAGTAGATTTATACATATAAAATGTCATAATTCTACACACACTAATATAACAAAGACAAATCCTTCAGGAAGCATGCAGCTTTGGTTTATTATATAAACTGGAGGAAGAGGCTACAGAATAGTCCAGGGACCCGGTGTTCAACATGAGAAATTGTTCTTTCATTTTTGTTTTTAAAAGGAAAGAAACAAACCAAAAAAGAATTTTTACCATCAGTAGTTTAAGCACCTTCTATGTCCCCAGAGTGTAAACAGTTTCTACAAAGGCTTTGCACTATATGAAAACACCGAAGGTCTGTAACCAAGATCTTAAGGGGGGAACAAAAGGTGGGGGTGTTGTGGCAGAAATTCAGTTGGTGGGAAGAGACAGACTGCATGCACTCGGAGGATTAGAAAATGACTGTTTTCAGTGCTGGCCCAGCGGAGTCACCTCCAAAGGCTGAGCCCTGTGCTCGGGTTCTAGCCGCCTTTTATACATCATAAGCTTCCAGGTATTTGGGGACTTTCTAGTTCTGCTGTAGTTTAGGCAGTTGGCTGATATAAGGGGCAAGCGGGATTACAGAAGCCAGGGGCGGGGTCTCTGCACTGCGAGCTAAGGGGGTTATCTGCACCCAGCTTGCCTTCTCAGGGGAACTCTAAATAAAATAGAGCTAGTTGTATCAAAGGATTATGGTTAAACAAAGGATTATAACAAGGTAAAAAAAAAGTCATTAACTGACTAATATCTAATATATTGCCATATAACTCATCACTTTTCTTTTTCTAACAGTACACCCAGTGTGAACCTGCACACCTGTGGTAGGAACTTCTTCTACCCAATAGGAATTGTGAGGAGTCCACCTCAGCCTGGCCACAGGTGCAGTCTTCCCAATTATCAATGCCCACATGCTTAAATGTTGGCAGATACAGAGAATCTTTGAGCAACTCCATCCTTCCCATCCCAGGAAGAAAGAACTGACCCACTGCGTCATCACAAACACACACACTTCTTCTGGACCGAGGGTCAAAAGGTCCAGGAAGTCTTTATTGAGAACAAGGAAGGAATTAAAAATGCACATTTGAAAACATTCTTAATAGAGCTCCATCCTAACTCCCAGTCTGCCCTCTTACTCTAGTCACCTGGCCTGGACCACACAGAAGAAAATATCAAAATGCCCCTTTTCCTAAAACAGAAAACAGATCTGGGCATAAAGAACACACCTTTGTTCATCCTTTCTTTATGCCTATCCTATACCCTCAAACTTTCCAGAGTCGAAAGTACCTCCCACGAGAATGTTAACCCAGATTCAAATTTCACTACCAAAAATGCAGAGAGAGGGGAGCAAGAAAACGGCATTTCCTAAACTTTCTCATTCCACTCCTCTCACCAAAGATTCAAACATTGTCTGAAGGAGGTGGCTGGAGTTCCATTCGATGTTGGATCACCATTTGTCAGAAATGTCTTTTGTGAACCCTTCTCTCAGAGAAAGCTGGTATAAAATAAGAAGGAATCAAAGATGTTTAACAAACAGTAGACGTATGAAATGATGTGCTATATTAAGTCCCTAATACATTTTTATGCAAACCTGATCATCACTCAATTTCTATCTGGATTTAAATCATGTCTAAATGTCCAAACCGTATTCAAGCTTTTTCCGTTTATCCCAAGAAGCTTGTGGTTTACTGGGCCTTCAGGCTCTGTGCTCAGCATTAGCATTTTTGTAATGCTTAATAGGTTCCCCTTTTACCAAGTAGCTGCTCCCAAGAACCCAGTTAGGGCCTCAAGCCAGGAGAGTGATCATTAACGCCACAGTGATTAAGTGAGACAACCAAGTACCAGTGCACCATGAAGAACAACAGGAGACTTCAACGTCTGAAGCACTGTCATGCTTCTAAAAGAAGGCAAAATGCATTAAGTTCAAATCATTTCCACAGTTTGCAGGTAAATAAAAGGGCTGTTTCTGGCTTGTCAATAATATCTCAGGACTTTAACTGACTGTTAGAACTCAATGATATATAATCATCACTTTGTTACCTGTTTCAGTCCAGCAACACTGACTTAACTCTACTGGAAGAAACATATATTTGCAGTAAAACCAGAGATATCTATTTCTAACTCCACAAGAAAATAGATCATTAGCATTCCCAAGGAATCTGCCTGAAAACTTATTAAATTACCCAAATTTGTATATATATAAATTTCCCTATAAAATGAAGTATAGTAAATTAAAAATATGGCTTCATTTATTCATTTAATTCACTTATCTTACAGATTGCATGCAGGAGGTTTAACTATGTGCCTGGCACTGTGCTAAAGGCTAGGAATACAGTAATTTAAAAAAACAAAAAAATGGCACAGTACTCTGCTCTCATTGAAGCAAGGCATACAGACATTTAAAAAATTACAAAATCTATAACTATTAGAAGGAGGTATGCAAGATGATTGAATAAATTGAATATTTTTATAGTCTGGAGTTGTGGAAAGGTATGGCTAAGAAATCATACCTAGGGCTCTGGCCAGTTTGGCTCAGCAGTTAGAGCATTGGCCCACGGACCAAAGGGTTGTGGGTTCGATTCCCAGTCAAGGGCACATAGCTGGGTTGCAAGCTCAATCCCAGTCAGGGTCATGCGGGAAGCAATCAGTCGATGTATTTCTCTCACATCAATGTCTCTCTCTCTCTCTCCCCCCCCCCACCCCACCCTCCCTTTCACTCTGTCTAAAAATCAATGGAAAAATATCCTTGGGTGAGGATTAACAAGAAAAAAAATTTAAAAAGATTAGACCTAGGTTCAAATTCTAACCCCCAAATTTAAAGCTGCATAACCTTGGCTAGTCATTCTAAACCTTAGTTTTCTAATCTTTAAAATCAAGCTAATCATACCTTCTTCTTAGTGTATGGTAAGAGTAAAGAATATATTTTATGTGAAAAGACCCAGGGTAGAGATGGCACCTAATAGGAACCCAATAAGTGTTAGTATTCCCTCAAACCATCTGGTAAATAACGATTTTTGAGTGATTTGAGAATGCAATAGCTCTTGTGCCATATCTTATCAATCAAAATAGTTAATAAGCAATATATTTAAAAGTATAAACAATTAATGCTACAATAGCTAGAAAGAGACATTTTTCAACAGGAGAAATTTTTAAAAGAATGACTAGAAAATTGCTCTCTTAAATCAAAAAGAAAAAATTGAATATGTTTGCTCCAGGACTAAAAATCAATATGCAAAAAAAGGAAAGAGAATGTTCCTTAATGTTGAAAATGTCATTATAAAGGCCAAGGAGATACAGTGAAGGTTCCTAAGTGACAAAAATCAGATGAGCATGGGAATAAATGGAAAAAATGAAAAAAAACTGTCCTTGGGAGTTCATAGTCTATTTCTGAACATGAAAATTACATTCTGTGAAATAAAAATGAATTCTTACTACCCAAAAATGCTTGTCTTTGAAATCAAGGTAATCCCTTTGTTTAAATGTAAAACTCAAAGAACTTAAATATTAACTGGGGAAAAAAACAAGCAATTTTAAAAAGGCATATAAGGCTTATATAAAAGTCATACTTTCAATATGCTTTTAAAAATGTGACCTATATTTGTTCATTTTAACCAAATAAACAAAAAGGGAACTTGGCAATTAATGTATAAGAAGTACTAGTGAATGTTTTGGTTTACTTGTAATTACTTACCAGTTGTTAAAATGATTTGGCATTGTGAGCATTGATACAAAAAAACGAGAGTAACTGATATTTATTTATGGCATGCAAATTGCTTGCCAAGCAGCACATCTTTGGATCCTTTGTGTTGCTATGAGAAATTTTAAATGAAGAGAAAAAGTTCATAAGCTTTCCCATTATATTATAAATTCGAGAGATCTTATAACCACAACATTGAAAGCATCCTCAGAAATGAATTTGCTTTAGTGGCCTATGACCTGGCAGGCAAAAGGAAATCCAACAACCTTCCTTCATTGTATGGTCTTGCGTTTAGTTATCTTTGGAGCTCAGAAGAACTCGTATCTATGGAAAGCCCTTCTTGGATCAATGTATTTATTACTCTAAATTACATGCTATTCAGTCCTATTGATTCTACTATATTGTGCTTTTGAAATGTCTCTACATTGTCTTCTCTGCTCTAGTTTGCTTCTCTTCCCATCAAAATAAACAAATGAATCTGGGGCCTGAATTCTTGTATCAGTGCAGTGACCACTTAGCAATGTGACTCTGAGGAAGTCACTTGACCTCTATGGCCTCAGTTTTCTCTCTATAAATGGACAGAATTGAACTAAATTATCAATGAGATGTCTTCTAATCCTGCCACTCCATGATTTCCATTAGGCTTGATAAATTGTCATTGGCTTTAGTAGTGGGGGAAAACAAAATCTCAAGCAAAGGTCCAAAGTATAGTACAGGCTCTGCTAACTTGGAAAAACTATGTTACTTCTCTGAGACTAATTTGGCTCATTTGTAAAATAAGCATAATTATACTTGCCCTACTTATCTCACAGGATGGGTGATCCAGAGAGGTAAAGACACAGGTTGATAAATAGCATAAACTTTATCTTTACCAGTCTCTTAAGATCTGGCAGATGCAGGTAGGAGGAGAGATAGAAGGTACAAGAATATACATTACTTAGAGAGTAAAGTACAAAAATATGGATCAATTAGCTAATGAGAGGAGTAATTCATTTATCTCCCTAATGACTGACAACTTTTTGAAGACCCTAAATATATTAAAGCAAAACAAGTTAAATTTTGAGCAGAGTAATTATAAAAGCAAAGAAAAATGGACCGGATTCCAACACTATTTCTGTCATAAATTGGATGAATAAATAAGTGACTTTGGACAAATCATACTCTCCTGTTCTTTTGTCAAATATTGACCCTCAAACTGACACAATCATATTCAAGAGAAATACGTTCTGCATTATAAATTTTCTTTTTAAATACATATTTTTCAATTTGAAGAGAGAAAGAGACAGAGGAAGACAAAGGGAGACAGAACTTCTACTTTTTCTGAAATAGACTAGTTTATAACATTCCAAACCTCCTGTTGAGAAAAACTCAGAAGGCTAGATTATAAAAAAAATGTTTGAAGTTATCAAAGAACTATCAAGACAGGCAGGACTTGAGGAGGAGCCAGGATCCCTGAGAGGAAAACTCATTGAGGTGGGCTCAACGCTTCTTTTCTTCTCAAAGCATTTTCCTGTTTGTACCCAGTGCAGAGCAAGAGGCTGAGGAGCTGAACAGAAAACTGAGCAGAAAACAGCTGCTGAGGAAAGATTTCACAGTCTCAAGGGACTGGGGAAACAAAAATAAGAGTTCAGGGTTGAAAGGAAAGCTAAGACTTAAGGATTCAAGATCCTGCAGTGAAGGAAAGTGAAAAGAAGTAAGGCCAGCACTTTGGGCTATTTTTTCATTCAAGGCAAGCGCCAATTCATCAACAGGGCAGGGAGGGAGACTAAGAAGTTGAGAGGAGTGAAGCCTACCAGGAGGTAAGCAGAACTTTTAGCAGTCACACAGTTCTAGGGAGATAAAAATTGCGCTTCAGGGCTCACCAATGTGGTAATGCCCTGGTCAACATCTGAGTTGAGGATTGGGTTATGGTTAAGGTTAAAGACAGGGATAGAGGGAAACTGAAAATAGACCACCCTCATAAAAACGAAAACTTTGTCCTCAATTCAGCCCAGCCCATAAATGAATTAAAGTAATGTGCCATGCATCTGTCCCCATGTTAGAAGCAAAAGTAAAACCCTTCTAAAGAAAGATATCATCAAATTGTCTACAATTTTTTATATATAACCACGTCATTCAATAAAAACGTACCAGCTTGCCAAGAAACAAAAATAAAAACTAAAAATAATAGAACGTTTAACCCACAGTTCATTCAAATACTGGAGTTATTGGAAATGTCCCTTGAAATAACCATGATTGATATGTTAAAAAAAAATAAATGGTGCCCCTTATGATATAGGTACTTTTCTGTATATATGTTATACTTCAATAGAAATTTTATTTTAAAAGTTAAATTTAAAACATGAAAGGATTATTTCTCCAGAGAACTAGATCTATGAAAAAGAATCAATGGAAATTCAAGAA
Source organism: Tadarida brasiliensis (assembly GCA_030848825.1). NCBI lineage: Eukaryota > Metazoa > Chordata > Mammalia > Chiroptera > Molossidae > Tadarida > Tadarida brasiliensis. The sequence continues at coordinate 58,876,405 of CM061268.1, forward strand.
CTGAAAAAAATTCAATAAGTGAGATTAACAATTCAATAGATAGGTTGAAAAACAAAAATGACTCAGCAAAAGAGACGGTTGGTGAACTGGAAGGAAAGTTAATAAATAAATCCAAAATAAAGCAGGGAGAGAGATGAAAGACTTAAATATTTAAATATTATAAATATTTTACAACTCAATAAAACACATATAGATCATAGAGAAAAGAACTAAGTATGTGTTAATGGACTTCTAGAACTGGAGGAGAAACAGAATGTGAGAGAGAATATACGATATAGAATAATAGATTTTCAAAGCTGACAAAAGACAAAGTCCCTGATTCAAAAAGTGCTACCAGTCCCAAGGAGAATAAGTACAAGGAGAATGCCACAGCATACAATAATCGAACCACCCTTAAGCAATGACAAAGAGAAAATCTTAAAAGTAGACGTTAATTACAAAGGAGCAACAATAAGACTGGCAGTTCATTTCTCATAAAAAAATTGATAAAAGCCATAGCCATGTTTAAGGTATTAACTGCCAAACTTTAATTTTATATTTAGTGAAAATTTGATTTAAAAATGTAGGCAAAATATATTTTCAGCAAACAATTCAGAGAATCTATCACCAGCAAATCTCTATTTAAACAAAAAATACTAGAGTTCTTCAGGTAGAAGGAAAATTACTCTAGAAGGACACATAAAAATGCAGAAAGAAACAAAGAGCAAAAAAGAGGTTAAATAGGTGGGTAAGTCTAAATGAATACTGGCTGCATAATATTATAAACAACATAACACTAATTAAAGTTAAAAATTCAATAGAAATGGAGAAATCCTAGAAGAAAAAAATTACCCAAACTGACATAAGAATAAATAGAAAATGTGCATTTTCCAATCTCTTATAAATAAATTGAATTATTAATTTAAAACTTGTTTTAGAAAGAAATCTCAAGTCCAAAAGACTTCAGAGATGAATTCTTCTAAATAGTGAAGTAAGAATAAATGTCAATCTAAAACAAACTTCTACACCATAGAAAAAGATAAAACATTTCCAGCATAACTTTTTTGAGGCCAACATAACTTTGACACCAAATGACAAAAAAAAAAAAAATTACAGGTCAATCTTTCTTATTAGCAGCATGGAAGCAAAAATATAGAACATAAAAAGCAAATCAAAAACAGCTGCATGAGAAAAAAGAATAACAATTCATGACCAAGTTGGGTTTATTTAAGAAATACAAGTTGTTTTACCTTTCAAAAATCAACCAACGCAATTTATTATGTTAAGAAAAACAAGAAAAAATGTGTATGATCATTTCAATAGATGCAGAAAATGCTTTTTATAAAATTCAACACTCATTCATAACAAGCCAGAAATAGAAGTGAATAACTGTAGTCTGAAAACATTTTTAAAACACTATATTAATGTAAAATACTGAAATATTTTTCTTAAAGATTAAAATGTAAGCTATCATCACTTTTATTAATACTTTACTGAAAAACAGGATATAAAACCACCAGTTGTATCAGCTAATTTGAGATATACATAGTAAATCCCAAAAAATCTATAGACCAATTATTATAAGTAAATTTAGCAAGTTCTCTCTATATAACGTCAATATACAAAAATCTATTATATTTCTTTAAATATGTCACCAACAAACAATTGACAAATACAACTTAAAAATTATACTATTTATAATAGCATCAAAATATATCATCTCAGTGAATAAATATAATGAAAGATGTTCAAGACCTCTACACAGAGAATTACAAAATGTTATTGAAAGAAATTAATAACAATCTAAATAAATGAGGATACATACATATATGTATATCATATGTATATCATGTTGATGAATTATAAGCTCCAAGTTTTAAATATGTTAATTCTTTCCAATTTGTTCTGAAATGTCTATAGAAATGCAAATAGCCAAGAATTGCCAGGTAAATTATGAATAAAAATAAAACGTAAGGACTTATACTACCAGATATTAAAACTTAATATATATCCATAATTAAGAGAGTGCTCTATTTGCATAAGGATAGACAAATAGACCCATATTATAGAGTCTAAAAATAGGCCTACTTATACAGTATATGGTTGCATAATATACATCAAAAGCTCCCTGCAATTCAATGAGGAAAAAGATAAAGTTAACAATAAATAAAGTTAACAAAAAATGAATTGTGACCCTTTACCTGATACTATACACAAATCAATTTCAAGTCGATTATAGATCTAAATGTGAAAAATTCTAGAACAGAACATATAAAAATATTTTAATGAACTTGGGGTAGACAGAGATTTTTCTAAAAAGAACATAAAAAAACTATGACTTCACAAAGAAAAAAATAAATAAATTGGACTAAATTAAAAGCAAAAACTTTTGTTCAAAAGACACATTAAAAAATGGAAAATACAAGCAAAGAAAGGGAGAACATATTTGCAATACATATCTTCAAAATAGGATTTCTATTCAGAATATATACAAATTAACCAAGTCAATAAGGTAAAGAAAAACGCAGACCAATAAACATGAAAACATTCTTAAGTTCATTAGTCATCAGAGAAATACAAAATCAAAACCACAATATAACTACATAGTCACAAAAGTAGCTACTGAAAAAATGTAGAGCAACTGGAACTGACACATTGCTGGTGGGAGTATAAATTTATAAAACCCCTTTGGAAAACTCTTTATAACTTTGTACTACAGCTAAACATCTGTATATTCTAAGATCTAGCAATTCCACTCCTAGTTGCTAACCAAATGCACAGCAAAAATTTACAAGATTTTGACTCTTTATGCCTGGTTTTCTCTAAAGCTGGGTTGGCATCCCAGGGCCAGAACATCCTCTCTGAAGAGTGTAGGGTTTCTATTAATCACGTGGCATTTTATGAGCTGCACATCAGTGAGGCTTATATATCTATGGCCTATATTACAGAGAAGACATGGGAGCACCTGTTTTTACCGCATTCTTTGAACACCAAGCTGAGGTAAAGAGGTAACATGAAAAGCAATTCCTAAGATATCTAGAGAAAATGTGAGTGTAAAATCTGCCTTCCAGTGATGAAGAGGTCTGACTGGGGAACTGGAGCACAAGCTCTGGAGTCTGCTCTGGAGTTGGAGAACAAGTTAACCAACCTCCTGCTAGACCTGAAGACCATGGCCTATGCCAACGATGAGACTGATCTCTTATGTTCATGGGAAAGTACCTGGATAAACAGAAGAGGAACACAGGCTACCTGGAACACTAGCTTGTATATCATAAGGGATTAGAAAAGCAGGCCCAGGAGGAAGAACCATTTAAAATGCCTGTTCAAGTGTCAGGTAAAGAGATGTAACATCTGAAGGCAACAAAGCAGGTCTTCCCATTGTAGTAGGTCCCAAAATCAGCTACTTAAGAATCTTAATCTTCTCCATTTGACAGAAGACGGCTTTCCTTCATTGGTATGTGTACCAATAAATCTGTTTTTGCATTATAAAAAAAAAAAATTTACAAAATTTTCTTAGCAGACTTAGTCATAATTGCCTAAAACTTAAAAGCAAGCCAATAAAGAGTATGGTGGATTTGTATAATGGATTATTATACAGGAGTGAGAAAGAACAAATTGCTTCAACATGCATCAGGATAAATCTAACACAATGTTAAGCGATAAGAAGCCATGCCGAAAATACTGTAGGACCACATTTATATAAATTTCAAAGACAGGCAAAAGTAATCCAAGACAATAGATGTCAGAAGGGTGGTTACTTTCTAAGTTTGAGTGCTACGACAGAGAGAGCACAATGAAGCCTTCTGTTTTGCTGATATTTATTTCCTTGGCAACCATTATTCTACATTTCACTTTCATGAATCCGACTACTTGAGAAACAACATAAGTGAATCTTATGGTATTCATCTTTTTGTGTCTGGCCTATTTCACTTAGCATAATGTCCTCATGTGTTATCCATGCTACAGAATATGACAGAATTTCCTTCTTTTTATGGCTGAATAATATCCTATTGTATGAATAAATCATATAATCGTTATCCATGCATCTGTCCATGGGCATTTAGGTTGTTTCCACCTCTTGGCTAATGTGAATAATGTTGCAATGAACATGGAAATGCAGATATCACTTTGAGATGCTGATTTCAATTCTTTTTAGATAAGTATCCAAAGTGGGATTGCTGCAGCATAGAGTAGTTCTCTTTTCAATTTTTGAGGAAACTTCATACTGTTTTCCATAGTAGCTGTACCATTTTAATTTCCACCAACAGTGTTCAAAGTTTCCTATTTCTCTACATCCTCAACAACACTTTATTTTCTGGGTTTTTGTTTTGCTTGCTTGTTTGTTTTTTAAAAAATTTTTTCCTCTTTTGATTTCAGAGAGAAAGGAAGGGAGAAGGAGAGAGAGAGAAACATCGATAAGACAGAACATAGATTAGCCGCCTCCTGAATGCCCCCCACTGGGGATCTGGTCCACAACCTGAACATGTACCCTGACTGGGAATCAAACCAGCGACCTCTTGGTGCATGGGTCGATGCTCAACCACTGAGGCACACTGGCTGGGCTTTTTTTTTTTTAAATAATGTCCATCCTATCAGGTATGAGGTGATATCTCCTCGTGGTTTTGGTTCGCATTTGCTTGATGATTAGTGATGTTGAGCATCTTTTCATATATTTGTTGTCCATTTGAATGTCTTCTTTGGAGAAAGGTCTATTCAAGTCCTTAGCCCATTTTTAAATCAGGTTATTTGATTTTTTTGCTACTGAGTTGTAGGAGTTCCTTAAATGTTTTGGATATTAATCCCTTATCAGATATATGGTTTACAAATACTTTATCCCATTCCGTAGGTTGCTTTTTCATTCTCTTCACTGTTCCCTTCTTGGTTTAGAAGCTTTTTAGTTTGAGGCAGTCCCACTAGACTATTTTGCTTTAGTTGCCTGTGCTTTCTTTTTTTTTTAATTAAAATCTCTGTCTGGGCCACTGTGATCCCTCACCTTCTGTAATGGTATCCTCTTCCTACAAATAGGTTCAAGCTGAATACACATTATTTGGATTCTTTTGCCATGTTTTTTGCTCATACATTATTTGGCCTAGATTGGCTATACAAACAAAATTAGCAACTTATTTTTTGATCTCAGTAACCAATGCCTTGCTTCTGAGGACATATCTCTCGGGAGGCGTGTCATATTGTTTGAAAGGCAGCATGTCAGTCAAACCTCAAAAGAGTAGGTCAGTAAAAACTGAGGAAATCTAACATTTCCTCCCAAAGGAAAAGCTAATGGTTGAGATATAAATATTCTATTTTTTGTTCTTCCTAGGAATACATATATAATTTCAAACTTCACTTAAATGAATCCTATTGGTCAAATCCTGAACAATTATGAGTTATAAATTCAATCTCTAAGTTATATCACTTCTCTGCATTGTATTTTTCTTTTTCTTTTTTCTTTTAGTGAATAAAAATATTTTAAAGCTAAAGCATAAAATGACTAGGCATCAGCCCCATTACTTTCTCAATAGTTTTGCTCAGAGTGTTAATTCAATTTATTCTATCTTATAATCTCTTCCCCAAGCAAGTTTTCTAATACTTCAGTCACTGTGCTCCTAATATGTCATATGATGCTATAAATTTCCCCCAGCCCATTTCAGCATATCTAATACTTGGATGACTCAGCTGCAGGATTTCAGATCAGTACAATAAGATGTGAAGATGAGCATAACATGAAAAAAGAGGGGTCACCTTGGAGGTTACACTACAGTAAGTAGGCAGGGCTTTCCCATTATTGTATTGATAAAACCTGAAATTGTGCCTTTTTCAGTCTATCTTAAATTAAATGCAATTTAGACTCTATGTAGTTGCAATGCTCTCTGAGCAATTCAGAAAATAAGATGAGGTTCTTTTATTCAATGGAGAAAAGTAAAATGCATTACTTATGGATGAAAATCTATATCAATGTAACAAATGAAAAATGTAAGGGATGGCTTAGGTTTAAATATGTTTAATGACTGCATTCCAGCTATAAAATTCTACATAAAAATATTTTCTATTTAAATAATATTTCCTACCTTTAAACATGCATCTGCAAATTGGGACTAGTGGTTTCCACCTCACCCACTATACAGGATTGTTGAGACATAACAATGGGCATCTTTTACTGAAAGTCTGTTAGGTCCTAAATTCTGTATTAACTAGTTTATCTCTGTGAGGTAATATTACAGACCAATGGAGAAATGGAGACTTGGAGAAGATAAGTTCTTAGCTAAGGTTACATGGCTTGTTAGGGACAAGGAAAGACATGTAAACCATGATTGCTTTATATGCAAATCCATGATCTTAATTGTTACCTCATAGAGAGCTAAGAAGATAATAGAAATTAGAGCTTTGGAAGTTATATATCACTAAATTAATTGAAAAGGAAGACCTGGTAACATAAAAAGGGTATCATACATGAATTTGGCTTTGGAACATTTGAAACAAGATGTTTGAGAGAGTTAATACTCTCCTGACAACTAGATTGTGGCTTCTGACCTGAGCAATCAATATAACAAGAAAATAAGAACTCTACAGCAGTATGTAATTGTTTAAAATAGTCTTAAATTACTCTGTCAGCAGGTAAGGAGCAGGAATGGAATTGGAATAGCAAATCATGAAATAGATTTATATATACCTTAATTAAATTAATTAATAGGTATTTTAATCAATCCTTAAACAATTAAAAATTCTACAGGTAATACTAAGACACTAAACTGATAACCAAACAAAATATTACATTAAGGATTTATAGTGAAATTTAAAATCCATTCCCCCAATTGATCAGGGGTATTAACTGCTCAGACACAGCTGAGCCCCTTTCTCCAGGAGAACTCTCAAGAGCCACTCCAGCTCCAGAGCTTGCTGTAGGATCAGCTGAGGCCTCTATTACAACTGGATTTTGGTTCAACTCCCTTTGCCTAACTCTGGGTCTCTTGCCCCTCTCGGGTTGGTTCCTAGCGCATTTCCTAATAAACTTTTGCATTCAAATCTCAGAGTATTTGAAACTATTTTCTGGGAAACCTGGCCTATTACAATGATTAATCCCAAATTGCCCTCCAGTCCACTGCTTCTGGTTCTTACCATGATTATCAAATATGCATCCTTTTTTCATTTTCCCAATATCAAGTGATGCAGCAGTTAAATCTTTCACATGGAGCTGATATTACTTTGTGGAACTCCTGAAAAATCAATAAAGATTCCATACATAATAAAGCAATCACACTGAAAAATGGTACACCTTATGACTAAAAGAGTTTTAAAGAGATATGATTATCAGCTTAGGAAATTTGTTTTTTTGTAAAGAACAAGCTTTAGTCCCAAGAAGCTATATGTCCCTCAACCTGTAGACAATGAAATGAGTTTTCCCCATTCTTTCTTGAATGAAATATAAAATCTATGTTGTAGCCCTGGCTGGTGTGGCTCAGTTGGCTGGGCATTGTCCCATGCACAGAAAGGTTGCCAGTTCCATTCCCAGTCAGGGCACATGCCTGGGTTGCAGGCTCGATCCCCAGGAGGGGGTGTGCCCGAGGCAGTCGATTGATGTTTCATTTTCACATCCATGTTTTTCTCTCTCTAAAAATCAATAATAATAAAAACATCTAGGTTGTGAAATGGATATAATTTCCACTGCTTTACAAATCTGTGAAAAGTAATTTGATAAGAAGCAATGGTTTGTGGTACATATAGACCTTATACCGAATTGTATCACAATCTTCACTTTAACAAAAATTAGACATTTATTAACCACCTATTTGTCCAAGGCACTCATCTGGATTCTGTAGGGACAAACAAGATTATTTTAGACCCTAAGTGTGTATGGACTTTACTGCCGCTATTACTTTTCTTCATAAGCCCACAGTTAGTTGGGAAGAAAGGCAAAATAAAAAGTAATACATACAGCAAACAGACAGTAACTAAGTCCATGGGTATGTTTGTTATTAAGACAAATATGAGGAGTGACTAAATGTCACATAATTAACAATTTTGTTCTCAGCATACTATATTCTATTGTATATATCCAAGTAACAGGGATATAGCACAACCAAGAAAATAATATCAAATATTTCCAGCAGGTTTTTCAGGCTTTAATGATAAAAGTGAGGAAACCATGCTATCACTAAGCACATTTTTAAAAAAAGTCACTTTATCTTTTCAAAAGATTTTTCTAACAATTTATTTCTATTCTAGGTATAAGCAGTTAGAGACTTATGAATGGATATGCTGAAATATCACTGTCAAAAGCACACATGGTTGTATAAAAATTCCATCATATTCTACATAAGATCTACTCTATTTTTTCTGCTTTTCCTGTCTCAGTGAACAGCACTACCATCTGCTCAGTTGCTCAAGTTAGAAATCTGGAAATCAACTTTGGTGTCTCTCTCTGCTTTGCCTCATCTATCAAACCAATAAATTAATCTAATATACAGTACACCCTGCTATTTTATCTCCTAATCATGCATTCTCAACAGGGGTGATATCACCCCCCGAGGGTGAAAATTGGTTCATGGAGATAGGGGGAGTGATGGTTAATTTTATGTGTCAACTTGACTAGGCTGCCACCCAGGTGTTTGGTCAAACACTAGTCTCGGTGTTGCTATTGAAGGTATTTTTTTTAATGATTAACATATATAACCAGCTGACTTTAAGTAAAACAAATTACCTTCTATCATGTGTAGGCATTATCCAATCAACTGAAGGTCTTAAGAGCAAAGACTAGCGAAAGACTTCTGCCTCAAGACTGCAACACAGAAATTCTTCTTAACCTCCAGCCTGCAACCTGCACTAACCATCAAATTTCAGACTTGCCAGGCCCCCAATCTTGGGAGCAAATTCTTTAAAATCAATCAATTTCTCTCTCTCTCTCTCTCTCTCTCTCTCTCTCTCTCTCTCTCTCTCTCTCCTCTCTCTCTTCCTCTTCCTCTTCTTCTCCCTCTCCCTAATACAGAGAGTGAAAAAACATTTTCCTATACAAAACACAGATATACATACTGTATAAAAATAGATATTCAGTATATCTGTGGTATTAAAATGTTACTGAGCAGAAGATCAGTTAAGCAAAAATGTCTAAAAAGTCTGCCAGTCACCTGAGCTGGGGGGGAAGAGTGTGATAATAAAAAAATAGTGAAGAAACACTACACTAAATATTTCTTAAAGTATGTCCTCTATTCTACATCTTTGATATCACTACCTTAAGATAGCACATTGTTTTATTATCAAGAACATTGCTTCTTAAGGGCTCTCCCTGGGGTTATATTAGTCTCCCTCAAATATATATTTCACACTATCTACCAGATCTATGTAAATTTGACCATATCTCTCTCTTGTTTAAACCACCTTCCCACCCTAATGACTCTGAATTTGGGGACTTTTCATCTCTGCATCCATAGAAACCCATGGGTAGGGCAAATGCCTTATCATCATTTCACAGAGAAGGATACTGAGACCCAAGAAACTCAATTATTTGGCCAAAGTTGCATAATATGCAGAGGCATCTTCAGGACTTTAAACCAGATTTTACAATCTAGATTTCCAGTTTTCTTAGACGTTTTGGCATTAGGCAGACCAACATCTGGATATCATTAGCGTCTACTTACTACTTTATGTAAATCTGAGCAAATGACTACCTTAGAAAGCCTGGCTCCTAATCTGTAAAATATAGGCAATGTCCTCCCCTCAAAATTGATATTAGGATTAATTAAGAATACACACATACATAGATGTATATATAGGTGCATATGTGTGTACAGGTATATACCTATATATACACATATAAACGTGTATATGTGTGTGCATGTATATATGTGTGTATAGATATATTACAGATAGATGATAGATAGATAGATAGATAGATAGATAGATAGATAGATAGATAGATAGAAGATAGATAGATAGATAGATAGATAGATAGATAGATAGATAGATAGGTAGATAGATAGATAGATAGATAGATAGATAGATAGATAGATAAAGTTCTTTATCCTGCTATGTCACCTCCTCCACAAGTAGTCTCTAAGTTAGAAAGAGGTAACCTATCATGAAATTCAGCTGGACTTCTTTCCCCTTCTCCTAGCTTCATGCCACTGTAGACTTATGACAACTTATACTGTCACCAGACAACAATTAACCTGAACTAAAGTCACCACTAAGTCCTGCTTATGAATAATACGTCTTCCCCACCATCTCCTTTTCTTCTTTCTGAAAGTGTTGACGAACAGCCAGTGGTTCTGCATACATTTCCTCACCATTTCCCCCCTCCTGGCTCAGTGAAACCACTCCAGTCACTGTGTCTCAACTGAAACACTTTCTCCTTCTTATCTTTTCCAAAAAAACCTGTCTAGCTACTTCAGGAATACTCCCTCCCTCACTTAATTCCATGTGGGAAGCCTAAAAGCCAGCCCGACCCTAATACTGTAGGGTTTAATGGGATCTGGCAAATCACCCAGCCTTCCCATCCACAGTCTCCTCTTTTCCACTATTTTGAGATGTGTTTATCCTGACTCCCCTAGAATGTGACCAGTTAAGAAAGTCACAATTTGTTAAAGAAGCTGTTATCCAACTGAAAACACACACAGTTTATTCCATCCCTTTGTTCTCTACAACATTGATTGATTCTAGGGCTCCTTTCTCCTCATGGGACCTAGTTCCCATTTCCTAGTTGTCAGGCTCCAGGACATTCCCCAATTTGTCATTTGTCACTCTTTGAAAATATAATGCCTTAATAGCAACACATTAGTATCATAGAACTTGAAAATATAACTATCATTTTCTTTTAACACTGTTATAAAGATAAGTAGATATTTTGATTGATTCATAAAAATCTATTCACTATTATAGCTTCAATTATCACTTCTAATATATGCCTTTAAATTTCTACCTTCAGTCATGGCTTTCTGTAGACTAATAGCAGTTTAGTCAAAAACAACATTTTTTATTTTTTAACTCCCTTGGACAAATAATTTTTTTCCTGCTGCATATTATTACCACTGATAGCAATATTAATGTGTAACATTAATTGGCAAGTATGTGTCATTAAATAGATTTTAATTTTTACATATGTCATTTTACTTGGTCCTCATTTTGTAGATGAGAAAACTGAAGCAGAGAGAGTTTACATATGTAACATGCCCAGGTAATAAAAGGTTCTACTGTGGATATCTGCCAAACCCTAAACTCTTAAGCAATACATTCATTAAAAGATGTCTACCACTTTCTGATCCCAAACCAGGATTTTAAATTTTTTTTTTTTTATCCTCACCTGAGGACATATTTCCATTTTTGTTCAGATAGAGCAGGAGGGAGAGAGAGAGAAAGAGAGAAACATTGACATGAAAGGGACACATCAAGTGGCCGCCTCCTGCAGGACCAGGGCCGGGGACCAACTGCAGCCAAGGTACATGCCCTTAGCGGGAACCGAACCCAAGTCTCTCTGGACTGCGGGCTGACGCTCTAACCACTGAGCCAAATGGGCTAGGGCCCAAACCAGGATTTTTAAATTGAATTTATTGGAGTGACATTGGTTAATAAAACCATATAGGTTTCAAGTATACAATTCTATAACACATCATCTGCACACTGCATCATGCACTCACCATCCAAAGTCAAGGCTCTTTCTACCACCATTTGTATCCCCTTTGCCCTCTTCCACCTCCCACCACCCCCCTTTCCCTCTGGCAATCACCATACTGTTGTCTGTGTCTATGTGTTTTGTTTATATCTTTTTGCTTAATCCTGTCACCTTTTTCACACAGCCACCCAATGCCCCTCCCCTCTGACAGCTATCAGTCTGTTCTCTGTATCTATGAGTCTGTTCCTATTATGTGTGTTAGTTTATTTTGTTAATTACATTCCACATATAAGTGAAATCATATGGTATTTATCTTTCTCTGAATCACTTATTTCACTTAGCATAATACTCCCCAGTTTTCAACAGGTTTTTAAATCTCTCATTATTCTCATATAAATCCTATCTCTTTCATTAGATCAGATGTTTTAATCTCTCTCAAATTATTCCATAAGCATTTCTGCTTTGCCAATTTTTGTGCCTGCTATTCTCCAGTATTCCATCCATCTTTCCATCCCGCATCTTTTCATCAAAAAATAAAACCTGAGGGATAGGTACTATTATTAATATTTTTGTAGATGAGAAAACAGAGGCTATTTGCCAAAGGTCCCATAGGGACTAGAAATTGAACCCAGGTCAGTTTTACTATGAACCCAGGTCAGTTTTACCCAGGTCCTTCACCACACCCTGCTGTGCTATATATAATCATGCGCTGTTCACCCTCCAGGGAGCAAATCCTCTCCCACCTCTTCCACAAGTCAACTGTGACGGTCTAGCCCAAGCTATTTTTCCCTGTTCTAAATTCTCACAGCACTTATGGCTTTTGCTTTGTGAAATTTCTAATAGTAATACCATGTTTTACTTCCATGTTGATATTTAGGTTTCTGGGGGATTGTCTTCTGATTCAAAACCAGGTTGAAGTAGACTACAAATAGCAGTTAAGAGCATGGACCCCGGAGCCAGTCTGCCTGAGATCAAATCCTAGAACAGCTGTTTTTTAGTAGTGTAATCTTGGGAAAATTACCTGATCTCTCTGTGACTGTTTCCTTATTTGTAAAATGGCCATAATAATACCTAATGCATAGAGTTGCTGTAAGAATTAAAAAGATTAATCTATACCAAGCTCTCAGAACACTGTTTACACATTATTCACTTAGGTATTGAGGGTAGGAATCTGTTCTATTCTTATCTTCATTTATTCTAATACCATATTTTCAGACTTGAAAACTAGACCTTCATGATCAGTCTATGGCAACCAAAGGTGGGAATATATAGAAGGAAATGCCCTTTATAATTACACAGGCATGGGGCAGGAATTATCCTGGGTTTATAGGTTGACTTCAAGAAAGACCAGGCAAAATGCCCCAAAGCTAAAGCAAACTTGACTGTGAATCAATTAAAAGAACTATTATGAGGACCAAATGCAAAGTGTAGAAAATCAGTTTATAGATAGTAACATGGCAAATAAATGTTAACTATTATTTGAAACTGACAAGATGACAGACATTTCAAGAATTGGACGCATCTTGTTCACATGGAATCTGAATCTTACCTTCTCAGAAAGTGTACTAATGCTTCATTGATGACATTCATGGACATGCCAAATCGTTGCTATAAATTATATGAAAGTCAAGGGTTGAAAACTGTACTGTGTCACCACTAAATGGAATACATTTAAACATAAACTGATCTTTGCAACTTGGAAAAAAAATCAGGCACCGTAGGAAAGAAACATGCCTTAAGTCCAGTTTCAAAAGCAATTTAAATTCTGGAGATTCCTATGATTGGAGTACACTGGACTAAGCCTTGAAGCCAAAGCATTGCTGTAACTATCCACACGTCTGTCTCCTTTATATAGATGTGAAAAATATTTCTTTAAAACTGCATTTCTAAAAAGCAGCAAAACCTTCCTGCCAAATTTTTAAATCTTTATTGTTGAAATTATTACAGATTTCCCCCCGTTTCCCCCCCCCACTGATCCCCTCCTCCCCACTCCCACCATGAGCCTGCCTTTCCCACACTATTGTTTGTGTCCATTGGTTATGTATATGTATATAAGTTCTTGGGTTTATCTCTTCCCACCCTCCTCCCCCCTTCCCCTGAGGTTTGTCAGTCTGTTCCCTACTTCTATGTCTCTGGGTCTATTTTGTTCCTCAGCTTGTTTTGTTCATTATATTCCATAAATGAGATCATGTGATATTTGTCTTTCTCTGACTGGCTTATTTCGCTCAGCATAATACTTTCCAGGTCCCTCCATGTCATCTCAAAGGGTAAGAAAGCCTTCTTTCTTACAGCTGTATAGTATTCCATTATGAAAATGTACCACAGATTTTTTATCCACTCATCTACTGATGGACACTTGGGCTGTTTCCAGATCTTAGCTATTATAAATAGCGTTGCTATGAACATAGGGGTGCATATATTCTTTCTGATTGGTGTTTCAAGCCTCTTAGGATATATTCCAAGAAGTGGGATCACTGAGTCAAATGGCAGTTCAATTTTTTATTTTTTGAGGAAACACCATGTTGTTTTCCATAGTGGCTGCATCAGTCTGCATTCCCACCAACAGTATACCTGCATACCCTTTCCTCCACACCCTCACCAGCACTTGTTTGATGATTTGTTGATGGCAGCCATTCTGGCAGGTGTGAGGTGATACCTCATAGTCATTTTAATATGCATCTCTGATGATTAGTGACATTGAACATTTTTTCATATGTCTCTTGGCAATTTGTATGTCCTGTTTGGAGAAGTGTCTATTCAGGTCCTCTGCCCATTTTTTAATTGGATTGTTTGCTTTCCTTTTGTTGAGCTGTATGAGTACTTTATATATTTTTTATATTAACACCTTCTGCAATTTATCATTGGAAAATATGTTCTCCCAAAGAGTGGGTTCCCTTTTCATTTTGATGCTGGTTTCTTTTGCCCTACAGATTTTTAGTTTGGTATAGTCCCATTTATTAATCTTTTCCTTTGTTTCTTTTGCCCTAGGCAATGTACAGGTGAAAATTCTGCTATATGTGATGTCTAAGATTTTGCTGCCTACATTTTCTTCTAGGATCTTTTTGTTTTACAACTTACATTTAAGTCTTTTGTTCATTTTGAGTTTATTTTTGTATATAGTGTAAGTTGGTGTTCTAGTTTCATTTTTTTTTTTTTTTGCATGTACTTGTCCAATTTCTCCAACACCATTTATTGAAGAGACTCTTTTCTCCATTGTATGCTTTCGCCTCCTTTGTTGAATATTAATTGCACATAATGTCTTGGGTCAATTTCTGGGTTCTCTGTTCTGTTCCACTGATCTATATGCCTGTTCTTATGCCACTACCAGACTGTCTTGATTATGATGGCTTTGCAGTATAGCTTGATGTCTGGTATTGTGATCCCTCCAACACTGTTCTTCTTTTTCAAGATTGCAGTAGCTATTCGGGGTCTTTTTTGGTTCCATATAAATTTTGGAGTGTTTGTTCTAGATCTGTGAAATATGTCACTGGTACTTTAATAGGGATTGCACTGAATCTATAGATTGCTTTGGGTAGTATAGACATTTTAATGATATTGTTTCTTCCAATCCATGAACATGGCATATGCTTCTACTTTTTTATATCTTCCTCTATTTCTTTTTTCAATGTCTTATAGTTTTCTGAGAAGAGGTCTTTTGCCTCCTTGGTTAAGTTTACTCCTAGGAATCTTAATTTTTTTGCTGCGGTGATAAATGTGGTTGTTTTTTTAGTTTCCCTTTCTGAGTGTTCATTAGTGGTATATAAAAATATCAACAATTTTTGGATGTTATTTTGTATCCTGCTAATTTGCTGAATTACTTTACTAAATCTATTAGTTTTTTGATGGAGTCTGTAGGGTTTTCTATGTACAATATCATGTCATCTGTGAATAATGACAATTTCACTTCCTCCTTTCCAATTTGTATGCCTTTTATTTTTTCTTCTTGTCTGGTCATTGTGGCTAAAACTTCTAATACTATGTTAAATAAGAGTGGCAAAAGTGGACACCCATCTTTTTACTATTTTTAAGGGAAATGCTTTCATTTTTGCCCATTGAGTGTGGTTTTGTTTGCAGGTTTTTCATATATGGTCTTTATTATGTAGAGATATGATCCCTTTTTCCCCCACTCTGCTGAGTGTTTTTATCAGAAATGGGTGCTGGATTTTGTCAAATGCTTTTTCGGTGTCTATTGATATGATCATATAATTGTTATCTTTAATTTTATTTATGTAGTGTATCACATTTATTGATTTGCAAATATTGTACCAATCTTGCATCCTTAGGATAAATTCCACTTGGTCATGGTGAATAATTTTTTAAATATATTGCTAGAACTAATTTTCTATTTTATTGAGGATTTTGTCATCTATGTTCATCAGTGATATTGGCCTCTAATTTTCTTTCTTTGTGGTGTCTTTATCTGGTTTTGGAATTAGGATTATTCTGGCCTCATAAAAAGAGCTTGGAAGTCTTCCTTCCTCTTGAACTTTTTGGAATAGTTTGAGGAGAATAGGGATTAATTCTTTGAATGTTCAGTAAAATTCCCCTGTGATGCCGAGCCCCTCTGGTCCTGAGCTTTTGTTTGCTGGGAGTTTATTGATTACTGCTTCAATTTCCTTAGTTGTTGTTAGTCTCTCCAGGTTTTTTACTCTTTCTGGTTGAGTTTTGGAAGACTGTATAATTCTAAAAATTTGTCCATTTCACCTAGATTGTCCAACTTGTTGGCATATAATTGTTCATAGTATTTTCTTACAATCCTTTGTATTTCTGTGGTGTCAGTTATTACTTCACTTCTTTTGTTTTTTATTTTCTTTACATGGGTCCTCTCTCTTTGTTTCTCGGTGAGTCTGGCTAAAGGTTGATCACTCTTGTTTATCTTTTTGAAGAACCAGCTTTTGCTTTCATGATCTTTTGTATTATTTTTTTTTAGCCTCTATGTCATTTAGTTCCGCTCTGACCTTTATTATTCCTTTCCTTCTACTTAATCTGGGTTTTTATTTTGTTCACTTTCTAGTTCCTTAAGTTGTAGGGTTAGATAGTCTATAACAAAATTTTCTTGTTTCTGAAGGTAGGTCTGTAATGCTATGAACGTCCCTCTCAGGACTGCTTTCACTACGTTCCATAGATTTTGTGGTGTTGAGTGTTCATTTTCATTAGTTTCCAGGAAGTTTTTTATTTATTCCTTTATCTCATGATAACCCATTCATTGTTTAGTATCATGATATTTAGCCTCCATGTGTTTGAATGTTTTGAGTGTTTTTATTGTAATTGATTTCTAGTTTCAGGCCTTAGTGATCTGAGAAGATGCTTGATATGATTTAAATCTTCTTGAACTTGTATAGACTTAGTTTGTGTCCTAATATGTGGTCTATCTTTGAGAATGTCTCATGTGCACTTGTGAAGCATGTATATTCTGCAGTTTTGAGGTGAAATGCTCTGTAAATATCAATTAAATCCATCTGATCTAGTGTGTCATTTAGGGTCTGTGTTTCCTTGTTAATTTCTTGTCTAGATCTATTCAGTGATGTCAGTGGGATGTTGAAGTCGCTTACTATGATTGTATTGCTGTTGATTTCTCCCTTGAAGTCCTCCAGAAGTTTTTAAACATATATTGGTGCTCCTATATTGGGTGCATATATGTTGACCAAGGTTATATCCTCTTATTGGATCAATCCTTTTAATATTATGTAGTGACCTTCTTTGTCTCTTGTTTATGGCCTTCATTTTGAAGTCTATTTTATCAGATATGAGTATTGCTACACCAGTTTTTTTTCTTTTCTTTTCTTTTCAATTTGCATGGAAATTTATTTTCATCCCTTCACTTTCATCTTGTGTGAATCTTTTTTTCTGAGGTGGGTCTCTTGTAGACAGCATATATATGGGTCATGCTTTCTTATCCATTCTGTTACTCTGTGTCTTTTGATTGGAACATTTAATCCATTTACATTTAAGGTTATTATTGATATGCACTTATTTATTGTCATTTTTATTCATTATGTCTATTCTTCTCTCTTTCTATTTCTTATTATTATAGTAGTCCCTTTAACATTTCTTGAAATACTGGTTTGGAGGTAATATATCCCATTTGCCTTGTTTTTTTTCTGGAAAGGTCTTTATTTCACCTTTTATTTTGATTGACAGCCTTGCTGGATACAGTAGTTTTGGATTCACATCCTTGTTTTTCATTACCTTGAATACTTCATGCCATTCCCTTCTGGCCTATAGTGTTTCTGTTGAGAAATCTGACAGTCCTATGGGAGCTCCTTTGTAGGTAACCTGTTGCTTTTCTCTTGCTGTCTTTAAGATTCTCTCTTTATCTTTAATTCTCAGCATTTTAATTATGATGTGTCTTGGTTTGAGCCTCTTTGGGTTCTTCTTGCTTGGGATTCTCTGTGCTTCCTGAACTTGTGTGACTTTTTCCTTCACCATGTTAGGGAAGTTTTCTGCCACTTTTTCTTCAAGCAGATTCTCTAACCCTTGCTCACTTTCTTCTTCTTCTGGTACTCCTATAATGTGGATATTGTCATATTTCATATTGTCCCACAGTTCTCTTAAAATGTCCTCCTGTTTTTAATTATGTTTTCTTTTTGGTTCTCTGATCAAGTGAGTTTTTTCTACCATGTCTTCTAATTAACAGGTGAAATTCTCAGCCTCCTCTAATATGCTATTTTTCCTTCCAGCATATTCTTTACTTTGGCTATGTCATTCTTCATTTCTACTTGGTTGTTTTCATTTCCAGTTAGTTGCTTTTCATTGTTTCTATATCTTTTCTCATGCTGTTGAGCATCCTTATAATCATTACTCTGAATTCTATATCTGATAACTTTCTTATCTCCATTTCATTTAGCTCTTCTTTTGAAGAATTCTCTTGTTCTTTCATTTGGCACTTGTTTCTTTGTTTCACAATTTTGGTTGTCTCAGCAGGGTTTGGAGCCTGCCAAAATCTCCCTGTGTATATCACTGTTCTGCAGATTATGGCTCCCTCTGCTGGGTTTGGATGTGTATGGAAGGGACCAAGCTGAACACCAATGTCTGGTCTTACACTCCTAGGTAGAGTTGTAGGCCAGGGAAAGACTCAAATATCTCGGAGATCTGCCTCTGCCTGCAGGCTGACTGTTAGTCTAAGTCACTTAATGAACCTCAGATTGTAGTTCTCAGCTGGATATAAACTCCCACGGGCGGGCAGGGTGAAAGGATTTCCAGCTGGTGGGGCAATTGCTTCCCCCTGGGCTAATGCTGCTTTGAGAGGAAAACTCTGCCTGAGATAGATGGTTTCTGCAGCATGAGTTAATGACTCAGCACAGGGACCCAGGCAGCCACTTTCACAGCTCGACCCCAGAGCCACAAAACCCAACAATCATAAGCCAGGCCCAAGGTTCAAAGACTCCAGAGACCCACCTCTGCCTGCAGGCTGGTTAGTAGTCTCTCCCTGCCCTGTTTTTATGCAATCCACCAACCAGATGAAAATGACCTCGACACAATTCAGTCCATGCCAGAACAAAAATGGAATGGGAAGACATTTAACCTTAGCATTCCTGTATCACTCAAAGATGGATAGGTGAGCACTTGTGAATTTCCAATAAAACATGATACAGAATTATCTATATTCCCTCTTCAGTTCATTGTCCTCAGAGTGGCCATTGTACCTGCTACAGAAACAAGAGCTATTGCTCTTTTGCATTCTAATTTTGAAAATGGGCCTTCTTATTCACTTCCCTTGTGCCTTATATGACAGTCACTTATAAATGTGGCTGAACTGAAGCATAAGGCATCACCACTTCCCCCACTCTTCCTGTGGCCATAGTTCTTAAACATCAATGTGCATGAGCTCTATAAATGAGTGCTACTGTGAAAATTCTATACTCTCGCTCCCCACAAAGAAATTCTCAATCAACAGATCTATCTGGCACACAGGAATTTAAATTTTTAAACAAATATTCTAGGAGATCCTGATGCAGGTAGTTTAGCGACTATATTTTGAGAACACTACCTTTTAATTTCTTAAGTAATGCTAACAATAGCTAACATGTACTAAATATATATCCTTCTTGCCAACGGCTCTACATGAATTACTTGATTTAATCCTTATGGCAGTCTATGAAATAGCCTTTAATAACACAGCATTTTGCAATGAGGAAGAGTTGGAGAGGTTAAGTAATTTGTACTAGTTAACAGAGCTCATGGAAGAAGCAGAATATGAACCCAAGTCTGTGTAATTCCAAAGCCCATGTTTTTAACAAATACACTCTTGCAAAAATCAAAGTCTGTATGCTGTCAATGGTTTTCCTTAGCAACATATCAGTAAATGTCATCCACAAATTGGGTAAGAAAATTGATCAGTCATTTATGTATATGACATTTCATCATTGGACAGTATCTACATATATTCTGGATGATTGGTCACAAAGGTCTCATGTTCGTCCCATCAGGGCACAAAACAATCATCAACCTTGTGCATTTGAAATGAGAACATTCATTTCAAATTAATGTCAAAAATTAGAGCTTTCTTCCTTTTGGAATGACAAGAAAAATATTTATCAGATACTAACACTTGTATTCCTCCTACTAAAACATAAGGAGTGAAGGTGTCCAGAAGAACAAATTCATCATAGATGTATCAAGTAAACATATTTGTTTCTGAATTGAAAAAAATTATTTTTTTTCATTTGCAATATTAACATAAAATAGGTTAAGAACTGATATATTCATGAAGACTAGAGACAGGTTCCTGAATTCCTTCTTCCACATCTGTGTGGAAGACTCAGCACCATGGAAACATAAGGAATTCTCTGCCAGGTCACTCCAAGGAGCCCCCAGTCTTCTCTCTTCTCTCTGCTAGTGGCATCAATAGTGGATTTTCTGCTTCACTGGCAATGGCCCAGAGGAAGAAGCCAGGCAATGGAACCAAATGGACTTACATTACAAGCCTATTTAGCCACTTAGTAGCTATATATCTTTTATCAAGTTCTTAACCTTTCTCAAGTTCATATTTTATCACTTTAAAATTGGAATATCAATATTCACCTTACAAGGTTACCATGAGGATTACAGAGGTAAATGCAGAGTTCCTGGTAATAAATGGCGGCAATGAATATCTTGTTCTGGTTGTCTTCATATCCATTTAGATCTGTTTGCTTTCTGCCTCTCATTAGAACCCTGGTTTATCCAGTTTGAGTCAGACCTTCTTACCGTGTTCTTATATACAAGGTGGCACTCAAAAGACATTAACAGGACTAAACTAAATGTTAGACTAAGCTTCCTGGCACAGAATATTCCTTCTGACATTTTAGTAAGTAGAATCTTTGGGTCCCTTTAGGTTTGAGCCCTTTCTCTAAGAATTCTCAAGAATGCTTTCACCACTTCTAAGCCTTTATGCAGCTCCCATTTCAACCACTCTTTACCAGTGAGTTAGCAAGTGCCTATAATCAGGAAGTAATGACTTGCCTTATGCATGATTAGCAGAGAGAAAATTGATCCCATAAGGACACAGGCATAATTAACTGCCCTTCCTTTAATTTTGTAGATTCACAATAGCTGGGAACATAGCTTCCAACACAGAATTCATCCCTGTATACATATATCTGAACAACCTTGAGCCACAAACAGAAGGGCATTTCCTTTAATGGTAGAAAAATATTGGGCATTGAGTCTTCCCTTGAAGAAAAGTGAAAAATCATTAATGGGTTTGCAAAAGATGCTATCAGGAATGTGGGAAGGGGTTTGAGTCACTGGCAGATCTTTTCCTTTCAATATAAGCTTTGTGAGTGGAGGAACATGATTGTTTCCTGCCATGTCCCCAGACCCAGTATATGCTTGACACATTGTATGTGCTCAATTTGAATTTGATTAATAAATGAAGAAACAAATGGGCAAATAAACCCAGAGAGAAACGCTTTATGTAACTAACTGAGGTTAGATTAAGTCTAATTGAGCCTAATTGAGGTTGCCATGCCTTCCTTTCCATTGTTTATTAAGTTAGAACTAGAAAGGGAGGCAGGCAATCTAAGGAAGAGAAAATAGAACTAGGTGATAAATACTGCATATGAGAATGTTCAATCTTACACGTGAGGGATGCCCCAACATATGCAAAATAAAACTAATATGGGATATCATTTTACCTAATAAGATTTGCAAAAATTAAAAACTTTTATAATACTGACAAACCTCAGAGGAGAGGTGTGGGGGAGGGATGAGATAAACCAAAGAACTTATATGCATGTATATGTAACCAATGGACATAGACAACAATGCTTGGTGGGGGGCAGGATAGGGAGGAGGGTGTCTGCGGGGGAGAGGGGCAAAGGAGAAACATCTGTAACAAAAATAAATTAATAACAAAAATAAACCTTTTATAATATAAAATAGTGGCAAGGGTATGAGATTGTAAATTGGTAAAGCCACTTTGGAGAGTAACTTTGGTATTAGCTCTTACAACTTTAAATATGCATACTCAGGGACCTAGCAATTCTAGTTCAAGGTATAAAAAGACTACTCCAGATACATAAGGATGTGTTTCTGAAAATGTTCACCGCATCATTCTTTGAATCCTTGAAAACTTAAAAGCAATTTAAAGCTTTAGACAGGAAAGAGGTAAAGTGTGATATGACTGTTCTACTAGAATCACCTATCTGCAGTCAAAAATAATGTTGCAAATCCAACTACACCCACGTGGAAAATTCTCAAAACATTATTGAGTGGGAAAAAAGAAAATTTCAAAAAAAAAAAATGACCCCAATAGAGTATACCATTATTAAAACAAGTTAAACACACAAACTGCATAATATATATTCTGAGAGTATATATGTATCTGCTAACTTGCAAAAACCAAGGTCTGGAAGAACACTAGTAATAGTGGCAGTCTCTAAGAATAAAACTAATTAGGTGTTTTGGTCAAGGGGGCCTTGCCTGTGATGCATTAATTATTATAAAAAGGTGGAATTCGTATGTTACTTGTGAAATAAAAATTATAATGAGTGGACTACAGGAACAGCAAAACCTTTTGCCAATTTAATTAAGAATTTTATTTAGAGTACTCCTCTTCTGGTGGTCTCAAGTCTTCAGGTACATAAATCTATTCATTCATACATTTGGCCTGTTGGTCCATATTTCATCAAAGTAATAATGACTATTTACATGTGTCAGAAAGTATGTATGGTATAACGAGTTACACAGATGAACAAGGTATATCCTGGATCTAAAAGAGTTTAGCAGCCTTGCAAAGAGTTAGAGATTCTAATCAACCTTTGAGGAAATCAGTATTCCCTACTCTGATAAAAGACAACATGAGTTTGTCTCAGCTGACTAGTCAAGAAACTGTTGATTAAATGTACCATATGAGATCAAAACAGTTTTAATTAGGAATTACTGATATCTGAAAATTGGTACATGCTGGGAAGCACTTCCTGATGAGATCAATTTTCAGGCTTTAGTCAGGAAGTAGCCAATTAACTTTCCAAACTTGCTTCACCCACCTGGAGGTGACATCCTGAGATGTTTTAACAAGTCCTGTGGGCACTGAACCTGTCCCAAATTTCAAGAGTGATTTCATGTGTCATGAACATGCAACCAAGATCTGCCAGAGAATTGCTTTAAAGCATTAGCCCCCAAATGTGGTCCTTCCTCAGTGAGGCTCAGTACCCTCTGAGCAACAAGTCATGCCCTGGCACACTCGACTTCATCAATCTAGAGTATTCCTCTGCTAGTTACTGGACATGCACAGAAAACGGTCTCCAGAGGAGCACTGATTAAGGGTTTAATTTGATCCCGGGGGCTCATGGACTCTCTTCTCAGGTACTTTAATGTTGGCCTGTTCCAGAAACCAGGGTGGATGATGCTCCCGTGACCGTTCACTATTTCCCTGCTGAGCTTTCATTGTATGCCAGCATCGCACTAAGCACTGTAGACACGAGATAACCCTGTCCTCAGAGGTCCTGCTTAATTAGGAGACTCACCCATTCATTCTGCCTCTATTTATTTACGGCTGTGCTCATCACCAGGGATAGGAAGATGAGAGCTCAGTCACTGAACTTCAGTATAGTGAGGAGATAAAGTTACTGGAGACCATGTCTCACACATCCTTGTATTCACAGCCCCAGGACAAGGCCTGGCACAGATTAAGCAACCAAAAGTTTGTTGACTAAATGAGTAAATCAAAATATAGGACTTTGTCTTTACAAAAACACAATCAATATAATGTTCATCATAATGATAGTATTTAAAAAATGTTATAGTTTAGGGTTAGGGTTTGGGAAAAAAGAGCTCCTGGAACTATCTGTAGGTCAGAGTGACAAGAAAGACTCTTCATAGACATGCACTATTCCATCTGGAACACAATTGCTTATCAGGAGGCCCACATAAGAACTAAAAGGAGTGTTAGCAACAAATGTGGATCAAGACATTGTTTTTAAAGGTCTATACTACTGGAGCCATTGAGCAATAAAATTTCCAAATGCCTATTTCCTAAATGTGTGTGTGTGTGTGTGTGTGTGTGTGTGTGTGTGTGCCCTCTAACTCCTATGCTGGAACTTCAAACAAAAAATCAGATGTGAAGTTAAAAGTACAAAATTTAAATGCCACTGAATGGAAAGTAAAAACGTCACTCAATATTAATGCAAATCTATAGGTTAAAAATATATTTAACATCATAATTGTCAAAAATTATACATAAAAATGGAAAATGTGCTACTGCACATATAATGTCATCCTTCAAGTTCAAAGCTGACACTATTTTTATCTCTGTGTGGGGAATATCTTAAAAAAAAGAAAATCCAACAGTTTTTTTTTTCCTGCCTTACATATGTAGACCAGTTCTTGGCTTGCAGCTTCTGTTTCTATTCAGAGGGATAGTCTCCATTTTGTATGACTGAGACATGCCATTTCTGATTTCCACAAAGCAGGGTTGGACTGTCTATGAGAATTATTTAACATATGCCACAAACATGTAGAATCCAAGAATCAGTAAAAGCCAAAAAATTATAATCCTGTGGGTTTTTTAAGTGGGCTAATACAGTATATTATTTTATTCTCACTTTAACTTTCATGCCTGTATTATTTTCATCTTATAGATTCATTCAATAAACACCCACTATGAATCAGGTACTGTTCTATGCCTACTGTTAAAACTGTGCCAAATGGTGAACCAAATCCTTGCCCTCATAGAATCTACTGTGAGAAATAGTTAATAAACACATAGGTAAGTTAATGGTAGCAATAAGTAACGTGGAGAAAAAAATAAAGCAACTTAAAAATACAAGGATCATGTGTGCTTGTGTGTGTGTGTGTGTGTGTGTGTGTGTGTGTGTGTGTGTGTGTGCAGGAGTGCTATATAGGGTCATTCAGGAAGGCCTCACTAATAAGGTATAATTTGATTGGAAGAAAGCCAGGGGATGAGCCATGTGGACATCTGGAGGAAGGACATTCCAGGTGGAGGGAAAAGCAAGAGCAAAGGTTCAAGGTGGGAGCATGTCTGGAATGTTCATGGACAATGTGGTTGGAGTGGAGTGAAGGAAGAGGAAAGGTAGTAGGTGTAGAAAGAGTGCTGTATAAACAAAGACTTCAGCTTTGGCATCGAGGAGAGAATTTACAGAGGAGTGCCATAACCTGACTTGCATTTTTACAGGAAAACAGACTGTTGGGGACCAAAGCAAAAGCAGGGAAATAAGTTAGAAGACTATTATAGTAATCCAGAAGATGATGGCTTGAACCAATGTGAAAACAATGGAGGATGTAAGAAATGCTCAGATTCTCTATATACTTCTAAGGTAAAGCCACCGGGATTTACTGACATGCAGGGTGAGAGAATGAGCGAAATCAAGGATGACTTCAATATTTTTGGCCTAAGCAATTAGAAAGACAAAGTTATCATTTTCTCGGAATTGGAAGACTGTGATAGAAATAGGTTTGGTGCCCTGGCCGGTTTGGCTCAGTGGTTAGAGCGTCAGCCTGCGGTCCAGAGAGACCTGGGTTCGGTTCTCGCTAAGGGCATGTACTTCGGTTGCAGTTTGTCCCCAGCCCTGGTTGGTCGTGTGGGTGGCAGCCACTTGATGTGTCTCTTTCACATCGATGTTTCTCTCTCTCTCTCTCTCTTCCTCTCTCTCCCTCCCACTCTATCTGAACAAAAAAAAAAAAGAAGAAAAGAAATAGGTTTGATAAGAAACACAAGAGTTCTGTTTTGGACAAGTTTGAAATGCCTATTAGATAGTCAAGTGGAGGTTACTGAATATATAAATCTGGAGATCAAGTGAGCAGTCTCCATTGGAAACAAATTTGGGCCTCATCAGTTAAAAATAGAATTTAAAATCAAAAGACTAGGTGAAATCATCTAGAGAATAATCATACATAAAGAAAAGAAGAGGTCTTAGGACTGAGGACTGAGCTATTCTAAAATTTAAATGTAAGAAGATGAGGTAGAACCACTGAAAGAAACAGAGGCACAGTAGCTACTCTGATAGGAATAGAAGAGAGAGAGAAATGACCTCAAAACTAAATGAGCAATAGTTTGGGGAAAGCAGAGAGGGGGGAGCAGGGAGGAGGAGGTCAATGAGGAGGGGAGAAGAGGGACATCTGTAATACTTTCAACAATAAAGATTAAAAAATGAGGGAAGTTTTCAGAAGAAAGAGTATTGAATGGTGCTAGGTTAAAATGAGAACTGGAAATCCATCCATTGGATTCGTCATCATGGAAGTCCATGGTGATCCTGTTAAGAGTAATTTCTCAGTGTTTTAGAAACTAACTCCTAAATAAACTTGGTTTAAATAAGAAAGGGAAAGGAAATCTGTGGAGGTGGGGGGTGAAGGGGACCTAATATATGGTGACTGAAGATTTGACTTTGGGTGGTGGGCACAAAGTGTATACACAGATCTTATATCATAAAAATCTATACCTGAAACCTATATGATTCTATTAACCAATGTCACCCTAATTTAACTTAAAAACTAAGAAAGGGAAGACAGGAATTAAAGACAGAATTGGATTATAGATAATTCTTGTGAATTTTGCTATAAAAAGAAGCAGAGAAATGAGGCAGCAACTGAAAGGGTATGCAGGATAAAATGATTTAAAAAAAAATAAAAGATATTATAGCAATTATCTAAATATCCATGTAAGGGAGAAAATTGTTGATGCATAAAGAGATAATTTCCAGAGAAATGTCTTTAAGTAGGAAAGAGGAGATGGTGTGGGAGATGGCCTCAAGCAGGGTACTAGAAGGGAAGTAGAATATGTGGGTACAGCTGCAGGCAAGTCAGAGAGTAGCGGTGGGGAAAGAGCTTTTGAATGTTCTTTCCTAGTTGCTCCTACTTTCTCAGTGAAAGAGAAAATAAGAATTTCAGCTGAGAGTGTGAGTCAAGTTTTAAGGTGATTGAAGGTATGGAAAAGTCATCTTAGAGTAAAGAGTGAATGAACTAGAAATATATAGTAGGATTAAGGGTGACCCTCAGAGCTCCCTTGATATAAGTAGCATGAATAGAAAGTGAGATCAGTCAGCATGGTTTTGACATATGAGGAGGTTATCAGCTAATCAAAGGGAACATAACTGGTGAGTGTCTATATAAGTGGGTCCCAGTCTTGTTAGAGTAAATCAATGTTTCTTCTCATTATCCTTCAACAATAGACCAATACAACAACCTATTATTCCACCTCTGAAGAGAAAAGTGGGATCTCCTTGAAAGCGGGGACTACCTGGCCATGGTGTTTCTTAGTGACTGCGTAATGCTTAGCACAGAGCTGCACTCCATAATATCTTGAAGTGAACTAAGCAAGAGACGTTTTGATTAAAAAACATGACTTGATAAAAATGGGTTAATTCTTAATGTCAAAAGTAGCCCCTCAAAGCTACAGAAATATCCCTAAAATTGTTGTAATAAACTGTGTTATGTAAATGGCTAGTTTGTTCTGAATTTTGAAGGCCCGGTGCTACCTACCAATCACACTGTGCATATCTACCTCCCAAGGAATTTTTGACTCTTGATTCTGTTGGTTACTTTTTCACAATTCTGCTCATAGAAACCTTTAAGGGACTGAAGTAGAAACAGAGTGAAAATAACAACATTATCTACTATATTACTGAGAAATATATGGTGGTGTTTGCACCTTCCTCTGGTGCTATATTGCACCTTACTTGGACTGCCATCCATCCACAGTGTCATTCCAACTCGACAAAGCAGTCCATCATCCCATGCAAGTCTTTTTAGTTATGAGCTTCTAAAATTAGTCCTAGGAATATATAAGCTCCTAGATACTATCTCAAGGGTGTTTGATGATGCTAAAAACAGTTCTTTCCTCCTCTGAATATCTGCAGAAAAACTGTCAGTGTCCTTCCTTTGTAACTTAACATTTCTTGCTTACAATGGTTCCATACATCTTATATGTGTGTGCCTGCTGCCTTCCTATTAGATTATAAATGTATTTGCAACACAGTGGTCATCCAGTGTAGTGTGTATATAGTTGTTGTGTTATTATTTATTAATAGAGTGAACTACACCCTCCCCTATTCAAAGTTAGCCTCAAGATTACCTTGATGCATTTTCCTCTCATGCAATTTGTGCCACTTCTAATAAAAACTTCTTGATGATACAAAGTTATCCATAATCTGGCTCCTACTTGTCCTTTCTTCAGCCTGTCTTTAGCATAATGGAGTTGAAGTTCCTTATCTTCTTTTGTTAGGGCTTTCCTGCTACTTCTGACACCAGGCATAAAATTGTGCTGGTCAAGCAAGCTATTCTCCAGAATCCAAATTTTGTGGAACACAAGAGGTGAAAAAGTTACGGAAGAGTGAGATAATGGAGTTGTCCTTACCTACTTAATGTGAGTACTACATTAGGTGGTCTGTGATATGAACTTTGAAAGTAAAGGAAAACCCAGGTGCCAAAAAGAAATGAACAATTCAATGAAGAAAGACAGAGAAGCCATAGGAAACAATAATTCTACCAAATTTGGTTGGCATGAACACTTAGTAGCTCTCAAAACTGGACTTACTATCTAAAGGAAAACAACTCAACTAGGTTAAAGCAGTATCCTAGGATCAGGAAGAAAAGGCACATCACACTTCTCCATTGTGTGCTCACCACTCAAAGTCCAGTCTCTAATCTTGTTTATATAGTCCAACTAAGAGATAATGCTGGCTTACACTCTGGTGGTATCATTGGTGGTAGAGATAAATAAATTCTAGAAACATTTGGAAGTAGATCTGAAAAGACTGATGATGGATTAAATGTGGAAAGTAAGCAAAAGGGAAGAATTAAAGGAAATTCTGAGTTTCTGGTTTAAGCAACTTGGTAAATGCTGAGACTAAGAGAACTGAGAGAGGAACAGGTCTTCCTTGAAGTGAAAGTAATCAAGAAAATCCATATTGATTTCAGTTGTGTTCATCTTTTAAATTCCATGCATTTCAATTTCAAGAACCTCTACTGGTATCTTCCATACACTAGGTCCTAGACGAGGCTCTGAGAAAAGAGTCAGCCACTGTTCACAAGGAATCAGACCAATGTGGAAGAAAATCATATGAACATGTACACATTCTTCCATGTTATAAATGCTATGATAATTCTGGCAGGGCTCGGTGGAGAAATTGGAATTCAGGAGAGGCTTCAAAGACAACACCTACACTGGTCTAGAAAAAAATGTCATCCTTTTAATTGAAACAGGTAAGGATGGCCATCCCTGTATTGTGTTACATAAAACCATATATAAAACAAGGAATTATGTCTTTGCCCTAAGTTCCCAGTATAGAATGTCCTATATTTGACAGATGCTTAATAAACCCCTTTAAGTTTCATAAGTCCTTAAAAACCCCTGTTATGGGCACAGTATTCTATTAGGTATTGTGCAGCCATGGCCCCTGTCCTTGGGTTGCTCTCTTCTGTTGCTGAGATTTGACAGGCATGTATAAAAGAGCCATAGAATCATGCCAATATGAGACAAGTCAGTTGATATGGTGTGACAGAGGCTGCCTCTATGTAAGAGCTGAGAGAATTCAAAACACAGAGTCCACACTGTGGAGTGGGTCTGGTCAGAAAACTTTCACTAAAGGACCAAACTTGAACTTGCACTCTGAAAACAAGTCTCATTTCTAGGCAGCCTCATTTCCAGTCATCTCATCCTTCCATTCTCTACCAGGATAGTTCCAACACCCGATATCTTCCTCTCCTCACCTCTCTTCTCCCTCACTTCCTATTTCACAGAGTAAATAGCAGCCAACAAACTGGATTTCTCTCAATTTCCCACCACAAACATGCAAACATACTGATATCTTGACACATCTGTACTTACATACTAGAGGCCAACTATGTCACATAGTCTTTGGATCTCATCCATTTCCATCTTCTCAGGAAACATTTATATTGATTAGGCATTCTCTATCACATATCTAACCTCTTCCTTTCTTGCTCTAACAATACTTCCCAGCAGCATTTTTCAATGACCATATGATTTTACCATTCTAAAACGTATTGTAAACATCCTCTCTTTAACCTCTCTTCCATCCCTACCACTTTATTCAAACTACTCTATCAATGACTTATTTGATGAACTGGAACACCTCTCAGTCCAAACTCAGTTGGTTTCTTAGACAGATAAGTGTTTAAATATTCTCATTTTCACCCACAGAAGCAAAAACTCTTCCTTGACCCTGAACCTCTCACCGGCTACCAACCTCCTGCCCATCTTCATAAGCAAACTAGACATCTCTACTTATGTCTTAAGGATTCTTTAAACCTAACTTGTCCAGAATGGACTTCATGATGCTTTTCCTACTACACCTAAAATGAACCTTTCCTATATCCCCAAGTTCAGTAAATGACACTTGTACCCACTGTTTCTTGCAAGCCAGGAAACTAGGAGTCTCTCTGACACTGACCTTCCTATTATCACTCCCATGTACAGTTAACCTCTAGGTCCTGCAATGTTTACTCCTAACTCTCTCCTAGCTGTTCAGGTTTTCCCATCTCTACCAACACCCTATTCATGCTATTATTATCTTTTGCCAGGACTTTTGTAAAAGCTTCAAAACAAGTTTTTTGTTTTATTTTTAACCATAACCTTTCCGTCCATTTTCCCACCTAGCATTCATATGGCACCCAGAGTGATGATTACAAAATTCAAATATGACCATGTTACCTGATCCCCTCCCCTCTCTCCAATCTACTTAAAATACTTCAATGAAATCCTAAACATTGTCTGGCTTGTGTCTCCCTCCCCAGCCTCTTCCCCAAGCAAGCTTCCTCTAATGTATTATCTGCATTCCAGCCACATTGGCCTTACAGTTCCTCAGAAAGGACACTTTCCCTCTGCCATAGACTCTTTGTATATGTAGTTCCCTCTGCCTGAACAAATCTCTTCCCCCCTTTTCCACTTTTGAACCCACTTTTCTAATTTAAGATTAATTAGCATTCCCTTAAGGAAGCCTACCCTGACCTCCCTCTATACATCAATGCCTCCTCAAATGCACTCCCAGTACACCTGGTACATACTCTCTGTGGCACTCATCAAAATTGCAACTTTATCTCCTCTTGTGTGGTTCTTTAACTTATTGCTGCTTCCTCCTTGAGGGCAGGCACTATATATGTTTTCTCACACTATGAATTTATAGGACCTGTAGTGCCTGGGACATAGTAGGCAGCCGGTAGATATTTATGGATTTAATGAAGGGGAAAGGGAGGAAAGATAGATGGATACACAGACTTGGATGAGCAGAAAAAATTGGTGATGGGCTACAGAAGATTAGGCTTGTTTAAATAATGCATGTGGAGATGGTAAAGTAGCTATAGGTAATAGAACAGGTCTTCTGACAACAGGAAATATTTTCTCTCTTTTCCATTGTTTTTTCTTTAAACAGACAGTTGTAAAGAGAACATTTGTCCTATAAAGGCCACATTTCTGCTGCCAAGGGCTCTCCTCAGCCACAGGCCTACCGGATGCTTGCTCCTGACTCAGTGCGCGGTTTGAGTTTATTCCGTCTACACTGTAGAAGGCTACAGAAAGCAAAGAAAGTCCCCAGAGTAGGAACTGGAGGGGAGGTAAGGGGTGATTTTCTATGTACTCTATAACTGTGTGAGGTGTCCTTATACTCCGTACAATATTTTGACCTTTTTAGGGGTGACCTGGTAATTAGTTTTATCATCTGTTTGACTAAGAAAGTCACTTATTTTATAAAGTGAACTCTCAGAAAAAGGACTAAGCAATGGAGGAAAAGCAAGTCAGTCAGTAGCTTCAAACAACACCATAAATCATAAGAAGAGGAAATGAACAGTGTGCTGGAGGTTTTGTATGTCAACGCAATCTATCCACATACATGGTTTAAAGAGGTGAAAAAATTTCCCAAATTAAGTAAGCAACAGAGGTAGAACTCTAACCCAGTTTCAGGCCTCCGAAATTCATACTCTTTCCAGTCCACTACTTCAAATAGTGCAACCAAGAATAACACCTAAGTACCCCGATTCTTCAGCACAGCGTCAGAGAAGACTGTACTCTTGTCCACAGCCCACTTTCCTTCCCAGATAGTGTGGACTGTCCTGATGTACAAGGAACTGAAATGGATGAGATTCTTTGGTTGTTCTCATAGGTCTTCCTATAGACCTCAAGCTTTCAGAGAGTCATAAAACTTCCATTCCGTGTATACTTTAGAAAACTATGTTTGGACAAAGACTTTGGACATTAAGTTTTAGCTCAGAATGCAATTTTGCTTCCAAGTTATAAATAGAGTACAACTTTTTAATGAAAATGCTGACACAACCTAAGGAACAGTGGTGTATGACCAAATCCATTGTAGAAACAAACTGATTCTTTCAACAAAGTATTAGCATCTTTAGAGAGAAGATATTTATAGGATGTGTTGTTTAATTAAGTTGTGGAAATTAAATTATGCAAAAATTTTACTCCACCAAAATGCAATCTAAAATAGCCATCAAGATCAATTAGCATTTTTTTTTCTAGTACGTTAGAGATTTAGCCAATCGAGAGTTGAATGGCACTGATTTTTTAATAAGGTGCTTCTTCTGAGTTTGTTGAAAATATGTGGGTCAGTAAATAAAACAGTCAAATGTTTGTATCAATTTTTCCTCATCACTATATTGGAAGAGTGGTTATTATAAACCTGCTCCTTCTCCACTCACTCCAATCATGGTGAAGTTTAGAGGCTGATAAGCTGCATTGCTGTAATTTTTGTTGCTGAACCCAGTCCATGAATCCAGGCTGGGAGGGGCTGTTTTTATGAGGCAGTCATGGGACCAGGGCCTCCTTGAGGAGCTGAAACAATTAATGTTCCATATCTGTGTCCAGTGCTGCTGTAAGTTTTCTCCAGGCCAAAGTTTGTCCAAACATCTTATACATTTCCATAGAGATCTGGGGAAGCTGGGGGCTGCTTCAGGAGGTTTGGCCTTGACCCCTGCTTTGTATTGGTCATAGGAAGCTGGCTGTAGCTACAGACATGGCCATGTGGCAGCTTCCTCTGTTTGGACTACCTGAGTCTGAATCTACCAAGGCAAGCCTGAGCAAGGGCTGAGCACAATCGGAAGGGCAGGAAAGAAAGTCAGAAAAGTAAGGATGTACAAGACAGTCTTTGACAAGAATACCTCTATATCTTTTTTGTTGTTGTTCTTTTGTATAATTCAGTCACTTAAACAACATTTCTTTGTTGTTGTTTTTTCTGGAACTTCTAGGTTCATTATAAATAATTTGTAATGTACAAACACACACACACACACACACACACACACACACACAGAAGAAATATTTTTAAAGCCCTGTGGTCATTACCACTTAATTATTATCTGTTTATATGTTGCATGGCCTTCCATTTAAATAATAAAATTGTGCAAAATACTCATCCCTGAATACTGTTGTGGGAAAAGGTCCTTTAGGAGATGTGTGCTGTAAGAGGTTTCCAAGACAGGACTATTCACTTGGCAGAGTTGTCATTCATGACTCATGTCGGTAGCTGGTCTATGAACAGCCTCCAACACCCAAACCAAGAGCATTTGATGGTGTCTGTGTTTGTTCCACAGTGACCTAAGAACATCAAATAAAAGGGAATAATATGATAGCCAGGGAAATATACCCAGAAGAGTTCATAAGACATGCATTTACTTTCTTTCTAGGAAAGGAAGGGAGATTTCAGCATAATTGCACTGGACTTGGAACTCTATAACCAAACCAATCGTATATGTTTCAGAGGCTCTTTAACCACTCAGGGCTGGAACCCTTTCTCCTAAAATGCTTTTCAGAGCTCAAGTATCCAAAACAAATACAGCAATGACTCTGGGTTCAGAAATGACTTTCAAAGATATAAAAATTATAATAGAAATCACTGTAAGAACAAAATCAACCCTGTATGCTTCTTAAAAGAATATCAACTCATTTCAACATTCCAACTCCATTCTTTTTTATCACATCTCACACCTTCTGAGGTAAGGTGAATGCAGGCCAAGCTGTCAGATAGCTCATTGCTAAAATGCCATTGTGGGACAAATACAGGTCTTAAACTGTAACATCTTCAGTTCTCTAGCGTTGATGATAAAAATTAATAGTAACAGAATTTGCATGTGTAGAGGACATACTATGTGTCAGGCACTGATTGAGGCATATAGCATACACTGTCTTTAATTCTGAAAATGACCTTGCAAGGCAGGTAGCTATGTATTATTAGTATTTTACAAATGAGGAAAGTGAGCCAAAGAGATGTCGAAAGGCTTACTCAAGTTCATATGGCTAGTGAGGGAAAAGAAATCTCAACAAGTTCTGGCCCCAAAACTCATGCCCCTACTATTTTACAACACTCCCTCCTTAAGTAATGAGTGAAAAGTTAAGTGGGAAGAATGTTCCCCGCCACTGAAATGCCCATGTGATACCATCACCTGCCAGTGTCTCACAGCTATTAAAATCAGGGACGGCACACAACCCAAGGCAAATCTCCTTTTACAAATCACCAGCGCTTCCTGTGCTATAGTCAGTCCCTCGCCCTCTCTCAAGGTCACCTTTGTCTCCACCACAAACTCAAACCACTACCTCAGTTGCTCACATTGGAGAAGAGAGGAATACACTACCCTGAAAGTCTGGACAAGCTGAAACATGCTAGCTGTCTGCTCATCAGTCAGACCCATCAGAGAAACAGGTGTCCACAAACATGAATCAACTAGAAAATTCAAGTTTATCCTTTAAAGTATAATGTGTTTTGTATTCTGAACTTTATAAGATTTGCAATATTTTAGTAGCCATAGTTAGATGTCACAAAGGTGATTCTTCTCCAAAAAATCTTTTAACGTAATTTTAGCTTTTTATGTGTTGACTTACAGCCAACATGAATGAACATCAGTTAAGGTTGTAAGTTGTAATGTACCAGTGCCCCAGCAATGAACTACCTCGTAGAGTTTAAAGGCTTATGTTTGTTTCTATTATTTATTTATTTGTTTGTTTGTTTGTTAATCCTCACCTGAGGATATTTTTTCCATTGATTGTTAGAGAGAGTGGAAGGAAGAGAGTGAGAGAGAAAGAAACATTGACACATCAATCAGTTGCCTCCCACATGTGCCCAGTACCGGACCTGGCCAGGGGTCAAACCTGCAACCCAGGTACATGCCCTTGACAGGGAATCAAACCTGAGACCCTTTAGTGTTGGCCAACGCTCTGACCACTGAGCAACACTGGCCAGGGCAGGACTTGTGCTTGTTTTTAATGTTTCTTTCTCCACTGTCAGCTGCCACTTCTTCCCATGGCTGCGAATATACCCGGCTTTAGTAATATCTTCTATTGAACTTCTAATTATCTGGATCTTCCAATGGATTAGGTAATAAGTAGCCATAATTATAAGACATCTATCTAAATAGGCTCAGAAATAAGGTACCATGGATCTCTCATGTTCAAATACATGTGCTGAGAAATATTAAGAAGCTCACAGTGAGGTGATAAAATGGGTGGATACTCTGTGTATTAGTTGTGACCATGAAATATTTAGTCCACGTCAACATCATTTTTCTTTCTAGATGATTCTCACTTTATACTACATATTAAGGTTGCTGAATACTAAATAAATAAAATGTGGTTCAGTAAATCTAGCTGAAGCTCCTTTAAATCGTTGTCAGAACAAATGCTCAATTCTTCCAGGGATTTCTCTGGACACAGAGACAAAGCCTTTGCATTGGAAAATCCATCAATCCACCACAGTATTCTCAATAATTTACAAATTATTGAATCACCGTATTCTATATTAGCATCCCCCTACAAACCTGTGAAAAATAATGCTGTAGCTTATAACTCTGCCATGGAACAATCCCTGAGAGAACAGTTCATATTCAACCCCTACAGCAAATGATGGAACCATGAAGAGGGAAGATAGAGCCTAGCAATCCTCTTAAGGAAAACTCATTTTTAAAAATCCTTTTAACTCTAAATGGAAGGACATAATTTCTAAAAAGTCAAGTTTCTGACTCTCTTTACATAGTGGTTATCTACATGGCCTTCTTTTCCAAATAAATCAGATAAGATTGGAGATCCCGACAGTTCTAAGAAGACCTTCAAATGTGCTACCGTGGCCGCCAAGAAGTTGCCCGACATGGCGATGCATAGAATCCAGGTGGCACCTTCCATGACACAAGGCACAGCTGCTGAAAAAGCAGTTTCTTCTGAATTATTTTCCAAAGCAAACTAAAAAGCATTAGTTTGCTCAGGAGAGATGATAAATAACTTCAGAAACAGGACCAGATTGGTTACCCAGAATTTACTAAAAAGCTATTAGAACTAATAACTTCAGCAAGGTTGCAGGGTAAAGTCACTATACAAAAATGGACTGTATTTCCATACATTATCAATGACCAATTCAAAAATGAAATTAAGAAAATCACCCAATTTATAATACCATAAAATATTATTTTAATGCTTGGGAATAAATTTAACAAAAGAAATACAAAACTTATACTCTGAAAACTATAAAATATTGTTGAAAAAGTTAAAGGAGACCTAAATAAATGGAAAGACATTCATGGCATCAGAAAGTTTAAAATTGTTAAAATGGCAATGTTCTCAAACTGATGTAAAGATGCAATGCATTGTCTATCAAAATCCCAGCTGGTCTTTTAGGGGAAACTGATAAACCGATCCTGAAGTTCACTTAAAAATGCAAGGGACCCAGAATAGCCAAAACCATCTTCAAAAAGAACACATTGGAGTACTCACAGTTCTTGATTTCAAACTTATTACAAAGCTATAGTAATCAAGACGGTGTGGTACTGGCCTAGGACAGGCATATAGCTTAATGGAAGTAGAACTGGATCCACAAACAAATTCTTACATTCTTAGATATGACACCAAAAGCACAAGTGACCAAAAAAAAAAAAAAAAACAGATGAATTGAACTTCATCAAAATTTAAAATTTTTGTGCTTCAAATGGCACTATCCAAAAGTAAATATACAACCCACAGAATGGCACAAAGTATTTGCAAATTATATATCAAATAAGAGATTAGTATCAAGAACATATAAAGAACTACACAACTCAAAAATTAAAGCCCCCCTCAAATTAAAATAGGTAAAGGATCTAAACAAACATTTACTCATGGAAGATAAGTAAATAGTCAATAAGTACATGAAAGTATGTTCTTCATCACTAATAAATAGAGAATTGCAAATAAAAACCAAAGAGAGATACTATTTCATACGCACTAGCATGACTATAATAAAAACAATAGTAACAAATGTTGATGAGGATGTGGAGAAATTCAAACCCTCATACATTGCTGGTGGAAATGTAAAATAGTACAACTGCTTTACAAAACAGTCTGGAAAGTCCTCAAAAAGTTAAACATAGTGACCATATAACCCAGCAAGCCCTCTCCTAGGTATATATTCAAGAAAATTAAAAACACATGTACACACAATAACTTGCATGCAAATATTCATAGCAGCATAATCGCAATTTTGAAAAAGAGAAAACAACCCAAGTTTCTATCAGCTGGTGAATAGATAAGCAAAATGTGGTCGATCCATACAATGGAGTAGTATTTGGCAACATAAATTAATGGTGAACGCATGCACACTACAACATGCTTGAAAGCATTATGCTAAGTGAAAGAAGCCAGTCGCAAAAGTTCACATATTGTATAATTCCATTCACAGAAAACGTCAAGAGTAAGAAAATCCATAGAGATGGAAGTGATAAGTGACTGCTAAGGGCTGAAGGGAGAGGGAATGGGGAGTAACTACTACTGGGTATGTGGTTTCTTTTAAGGTTATGAAAATGTTCTAAAATTGATAGTAGTGATAGTGGCACAATTCTGTGAATATATTAAAATCACTGATGTGTGCACTTTAAATGGGTGAATTACATACGGTGTAAATTATATCAGTAAAGATATGAACAAAAATTATAAAAACACTGGTAGGAAACAACAAAATATCCCAAATACCCATAGAAAGCACATCATAAGAATTTTTTTTTTTTTTTATCTTCACCCGAGGACATCCTTCCATTTTTTTTTGTTCAGATAGAGTGGAGAGGGAGAGAGAGAGAGAAACATCGATGTGAAAGGGACACATCGAGTGGCTGCCTCCCGTACGACCAACCAGGGCTGGGGACAAACTGCAACCGAGGCACATGCCCCTAGCGGGAACCGAACCCGGGTCTCTCTGGACCGCAGGCCGACGCTCTAACCGCTGAGCCAAACCGGCCAGGGCCACATCATAAGAATTTACATAAATTTTGTGTTCCATCAAACCTTGGGCTACTTGGCAAAAAAAAAAAAGAGCATGTAGTAAGAGGTAGGTGAATGCTGAGTTCCCAAAATCTGTCAAGTTGAGTAAAGAGGGAATTCTAGGGAAAATGAAAAGGTACATAAAGAGGATGCTGGGGACACAACATAAACTTTGCTGACTTCAGTTTTCCTGTGGGCCTATCTTTTGCTCCCAGATGGTTACCTCCTGTTCCTCCATTTAGCTTCTCAGATCTTGCCAGCAACCTCAGAACTTGCAACCTTCACCTCTTTGCCCAGGGCATACTAGGGGCATGTTTACATGTATCTGCTCCATAATCTGTGCAATGCTTGTGTGTGCTAGGAATGTCCTTTCGTCTCTTCCATGAACCAATTATCCCCCTTACTCAATAAATACTGTAGGTCCCCTTTCTGGGCATGTTTCAAAGATCAGTGCAACAAAATTATTTGACATTTAGTATTGTAGTTCCCAGCTCCTCCTTCAAACCTGAGAAGAAACTGGTATAAATCCAAAGTACCTAAAGAGCCAGAAGAGAGAAATAAATAAATAAATAAATAAATAAATAAATAAATAAATAAATAAATAAATGCATCCTATGTCATTCTAATCTTCCTCATACTTTTTCCTTGATTTTAAAGTCTGTGACAAAATTGGAATCAGAGTCATTCCATAGCGCTCACATTTCTTAAAGTGTTTTGTGATTTTTCTGAGATAACTTCCCCAATGGATTCTTTCCTAAACCTCATGGCTACCACCCATATGGCCAGATGCACTCTAATCCCAGGGTAGACCAATTTAAGGCCCTGTACTCTGCAATTTTCCATAATTCTCCTAAAACTGTGATCATCTGATAATGTCCTGACTTTTCATTCTATAATGGGACTGCTGATGGTGTGAAAACCTTGCCCTAAAAAAATAAAAATTGTGTCTAGTCTTTGGAAAGGCAATACTCATCAAAGCCATCCTGGGTGTAATTTCCCAGCAGCAGAGTTAGCCCAGGGGATGCCGTGTCCACAGGAACTCCGGAAACACTCAAAGAGCAGACACAACATTATTTATTTTATGACTGGGTTAGATGTTTCTAAGTGCCATGGTCTGGGTGTTTATGTAAGCTGTATACAAAATGAGGTCACACAATAACATGTAGAGGGAAAAAAATGGAGAAAGAGCCCCCCCCCCAAAGGAGGAAAAATGGCCTTTAGGACTATTCCAGAACAGCTTATGCACATGCATTAATGGGTTTCAATCAGAGTGGATGATCCTGACTGTGGGTCATGTGAGGAGAGCTGGGAGAACATACTGAAACAATTAACGTTGCAAAAGAACATCTCCTCTGGTTTCTTTGAGGAGCATCTGTTTTTATTGATTTTCCACAAAAAAGAAAAATTGCTTTCATAATCTAGAAAGACAGGGAAATGTTAAAATGTTTTTTTTAAATTAGAAGGTATACCCAGGCCCATTCCTTGAAAATGGCCTTGTGTTACTCCGAATACAAACATCTCTTGTTAATATGATATTCTTATATCATCAGTTCCCTCCTGCCTGTCAGAGAGCAAAGTCTTTCTTTTTAAGAGCTTCAATATTTCTGCTCTCAAAGTCTTAAAGAGTTGTTGTACATTAACTCCTGGAACTGTTTCCTATCCCAGCCTGAATCCCTTTCTGAGGACAGGGCCCTCCTAAATAAATTGCCCTAAATTAATAAGTGATTGCCAGTTTCGGTTTTATGCTCTCCTTCACCAATTCATCGTGCCCCAGCCACTTCTTTCTGGAATAACATTTTTCCTTTCTTTCCTCTTATGACTTATCCAGCAATTGCTATCTCCAGAAGCTATGTTAACACAAGCTATGAATAATTATCTCATGTAAATCTCAAAATATTCTGTTGCATGCATAAACTCAGTGAGATTAAGTAAACTGTGCAACTTCATACAGTTAGTAAGTGGCAGACTTCATATATTAATGCAAATCTTATTTAATACTAAAGATTATATACTTAACTATTACCAAATATTGCATCTTCTGTCTTCCAAAATCCATCTTGAGACAACTCTAAATTCTGAAAATGTATAGCTTTGTGTATAGACCATCATTAAAGCATATTATTACACAGTATAATGATTATTTATATGTATTATTTCCTGTATACCTTGAGCAATACAAGTGTCAGTTACAATTTATAGAATGTTCTCAATCAATGTTTCTTGAATGAGTAAATGAGAGTTGATGTATTCAGAGTGAGTGTTCTATTGTGCTAGTGCTTACATGATCTTTGAAAATATTTCACATATATATTTATGGGTGAATCTTATGTAACAATAGAGATATATAGGTATAACAATATCCATGATAAGCTTCATAAGAGCAAGGATTTAATTTTCAACTTAGCTTTCAGAAACTCCTCTCACAGCATTATTTTTTAAAATTTCCAACCACTGAGGGGTATGTGGCCATGCAAGGAAACAAAGCAATTATTCAAGAAAAATAATATATTTATCTATCATATATCTAATCAATAAAATCACCCCGGAGAGCCATTTTTAAGTACTGCCCAGTAACTAAGGATCGTGTTCGGGGTGATCCTCAAAATGATCAAATCCATATACAGGCCATTGCCATACTGAGTGTTCTAGAGACATGCTCTGAAATGCAGCAGCCACGCAAGCCTCCTGCAGCTGGTCAAGTCTAAGGTCCTTTATTTCCAGGTACCAGGAACTAACTCTTAGCCTAGTCCACTCCAGATTCAGAGACCTGCTTGTCTTCACCTGAGCCCCAGAATCTGTGGGTCTCTTCTCATTTGTTTACAAGTGGCAGGGGTTACGGTAACTACTTTTTGTATGATCATTTTCATGATCATACAAACTAACGAGGCATACAACCCTATTTGATTTAACATGTAGAGGTAAGGAAGGGTATCATTCTAGTGCTTAAATAGTCATGGAAGGAGAGATCGATAAACAATAAAAGTGTCACATTTCTCACTAGGAAAAATATTTCATTTATACCTAGTCAGGAAGTAACATTATGCCCATGTTTCTGTATAATTAGTGGGGGTAAAATTTCTATTCAGTTTGAACCCTAATCTGTGCATTATAGTTCTGGCTGAAAGGAAAAGTCTTTAAAAATACCTCTTGGTCTCATTATGGGTATGGCGTGTCAGAAAAAAAAAAGCATCCAGAGGAGACTGAGCAAATAGTAATAGAAGCCATTTTCAAAGTCATTATTTAACTGGTGACAGGCATTTGCAAAGCAATTTGGAGAGAGAGCCTTCTTAGAAAAACCAACGATAAAAGCTCTGCACTTAAAATGAACCTGGGGCAAATGCATACACAAAGACCAAGCCTTTTTTGACAAAGTAATAAAGCTCAATTATAAAGATACAATCATTTCGGAACATAACACCAAGGAACTAGAATAGGGCACTGGGGAAAGGAATGTAGGAAAGAATCAACTGAACTTGAAAAATGCACAAAGATAACAAAGTCTATCCATTTATTATGAATGTAAGTATGTATTAATTTATTTATAACCTGCTTCAGTCCATGGAAAACTTGAGACAGATAAGACATTCTCTTAAACACATGAGGCTAAGCTATTCTCCATTTCCTGAGAGAAGAAAAAATGGAACTTAATACCAGAACTACTTTATACATTATATGTTGCTTTTTGTTATATAAATATATGTATGCTAAATATATAGTTACCTACACATATTTTTCATTTTATCATGTGAATTAAGTTATTATCAAATTATTCTTTGGTCATTTTTTATATACCTAAGCATTGTATATAATCAGATATTTGGGATAAATATACTATTATAAATTATCAAAATCCCAGTGTTTCAAAGGGCTTCTTTCTGTCTGAGACAAGTACTCATTACATCAGCTCTAGTGGGAGTTCCATAAACGGGGCTGACTAGGGATATTAGTTAAGCGGTTTCTCTTTTCTCTTTGGTTGCAAATAAATCAAAGACTATCTAACTCCTTCAA
The DNA here is from genome assembly GCA_030848825.1 of Tadarida brasiliensis. NCBI lineage: Eukaryota > Metazoa > Chordata > Mammalia > Chiroptera > Molossidae > Tadarida > Tadarida brasiliensis. The sequence goes on from CM061268.1 coordinate 58,918,668, forward strand.
ACAAACAAAATAAAAGAAAACAAAATCTGGATAACAAGAAAAAAAGTAACTTACTGATTATCAGCAGGTTATTGTGACCTTTTTACAAAACCAAAGATAGATTCGAGGAAACAAAACCTCAGAAGGGTGGAAATAGGGCAGTTCCAGGGATCTCAACAACTGAAGTTCACAGAATTTTTCCAAATTATTGTCATTCATGTGATTCCATACTGATGACTTCCAGTTTAGCATCTCTCTAGGACACCTTTCAAACTCCCATGAGAAAGAATCCAGCTGGCCCTGCTGGGATCAGACGCACCCCTGGATCAGTCAGTCAAGGCCAGAAGCAGACTCATAACCAAAACATGGCCCCTGGGAGCCCTCCTCTGTGGATCGGGGTTACTCAGAGAGAAAGCAGAATCATTACAGGTGTGCAACTCCTGCAGAATGTGCCTGCCCCACTTGGAGATGTAATTACTAATAAGAAAATGGCAAAGGAAAACTATGCAACCAGATGCTCCCAATTCCATGGCAGAAGCAAGAAGAAAGATGTAGTTTCTGATGCTCTCACCTGACCACACAACTGAGAATTCGACTTTCATGTTGGCATTTCTGACTTGTGATCTTCAGGAAGGGTCTTAAATGTAGTCATCTATTTAGTCCTTAATGTCCTACAAGAGGAAGAACTAACGTGGGATTCCCAGATCCTAAAGGGTCCAACTCCAAAGTAATAATGAATTATTTTTAATAATGCAAAACACAAAATTCTGACAATGGATTTGCTTGCAATAAGACTGAACAAAGCTTGGGTTTTCAATGGTGGCTATATGTGTATGTCTTGGTGACTTTTACATAAGGACAAATATAAATAATGACAAACTGTACACATTTGCTTTTTATACTTATTAATAAGCTCATTCAATATATACAAATTTCTATGGAATATGTTGGCCAAATACACTCTGCCTAACAACTCAAGTCTTCTTGCAATATTTCTAACATAAAAACAGTTAAACACTTTATCTCTACAAATTAACTCAAAGATCAGTTAAGATCTTGTTATGTCTCCTTATACATTTAAAACTTTGCTAGTAAATGAACTTATTTAGCCAAATAACCACTTTAAACAAACAAAAGGGCAAAAAACTGGACAAATTAAATAAAATGCCAAATTTCTTTTACTTAGGGCTGAAAAGATCACTGCAGCTACTAATCAGAAATTCTTATTGGTGCTACACATGGATATGTTTGATAAAATGGTAACAATATCTTACTTACCTTTGTAGCTTCAGCAATTGACACAATACCTTACACAGCTGAATTAAATTACTAAATGTATCTGGTTTGAAAACATAATTCCTCAAAATACATATTCAATGGTACACTATGAAGTAAAAAGCGCAAAAGGACCCTTGAAGGTAAGAAATGGAAACCACCCCCCTAAAAAGGTAAAATAGTATAATCATTTCTCTTCACCAAGAAATGTGAGATAATTTACTAAAACATAGTAAAAAAGAAATCAACAGATTGACGATTCATTCATTGAACCTGCACAGACGGAGCTCTTATCATATACTGGGGATTTACCTAGAGGTAGGTATACTAGGACCCTAAAGAACATGGTTTCCTTGGAGAAACAGACATATAAATCAGTGCTTGTGAGATAATATCAGTGATACAGTGAAAGAGTGATTGATGAAGAAATAGAATTATTAATAGTCATCCTTTCTCTGGCATCAGCAGACTCCATAAGCATGCACACCCCTCTGACCATCTGCTCACACAAGTGTGACATTTTTATTCTCCAAGTCTCAGGCAAGTCTGGGCTGCCTCCACACTGCAGGTATGCCTCTAAAATTTGACATCATCATCCTCTCTCTTTCATTAAAAGCAATCCCACCTTCTCTTCCTTTAGAGATGAACAAAAACATTCCTTTTACACAATCCTGCTGCCCTCTAACACATTCATAAGTCACACTATGCTAGTCCATCTGCAACTTTCAGCAGCTTGTACCTCAAAAATAGATGAGGATATTTAAGAAGCTCCACATATCACCTGCAAGGTGAGTCAAATGAGGAGAATGCCCAAAAAGTAACTTCTCAACTTCTTGTCCCCATCACACAAAAATGATTTCACGACAGGCAAACTGTCAGCTGCAGTACAGAAGAGCTATTGCTATCAGACACTGCATGTACAAGAGAATACAGTACACATCAGCCACTTTCTTCACTTGCTTACGAGCACCATGTAGTATAATGAGTTCATGAAAGGAGAATTAAGGGGTCTGGGATCCATTCCCAGCTTTATAATTGATTCACCACTCTTACTTCCTTTGCATTTAAATCTCTCATTTGTAACACAGAAATAATGACATAATACCTGTTTGTTTCTAAGGCACTTGAAAAACCTTTGATGGAAGATTTCAAACACATGCAGAGACCATTATTATACTAGGAAGACTTGAAAATTGTAAATCCGAGTACTTATTGCTATTAAACAGTCAACACAACAATGACAAAAGGGAAAACATCCTTCCCTAAGGCATCTAAAATCAAGTGTTACTGAATATGCAGCTATTGAGAAAAATACATATGTAAATATATTCATTTTAATGACTCTACAAATCTAAATCATCAATAACCCATAACCCAGTTAGATAAATCCTTTGCAAGTTACCCCAACTCCCCATCCCCACCCCACCCCACACACAAAAAAAGCATGGACTCCCTAATCAAAGGTATTTCTTTCTTATAATGCAGAGATTTCTGAAAGGACACTTTTTCTCCTTTCAAAAGGTTTACTCTACCCTAGAATTGCAGAGAATGTTCTAGCTCATTCCACTAAGATTGTTTCAAAATATAGAAATAATTCCCCTTCAATCTGGTCAATCTTGGAATAATCAAATAATCAAACTTACAGTACAGTGGTGGACAGGCATCCAAGCAGGGGCTTCCAATGAACAATTCTGGGCTGGACATTTGCCTTGGTTTTGCTGCAAATAAAGAAAAAGATGCTATGTTCAATATATCATATGCTGTAATATATACTAGCTTATATGTATATTATCAATGTGTTTATTACTATATTTACAGGTATAGGAGAAGACTTTGAGATTTTTTTTTTTTTTGGTGTAGTGTTGAAGAAAACTAGGTGTGTAATTTCCACTCTTATAGAGGCATAAGAAATTATCTTTTACTCTTTTTTTAAAAAGTTTTTATTGATTGATTTTAGAGAGAGAGGAAAGGGGTGGGGAGAGAAACAGAAATATCAATTTGTTGTTCCATCCATCCATACACTCACTAGACGATGCTTGTATGTGCCCTGACCAGAGATCAAAACAGCAACCTTGGTGTTTTGGGACAACGCTCTAATCAACTAAGCTAACAGGCCAGGGCCTATCCTTTGCTGTTTGTATTACTCTAAGAACTAGGATTTTTACAACAGGCTTTCTCAGCAGATGGGCTTTCAGGCCTTACAGGGAACCATCTGAGAACACTCTTAACCCAGGAATAGAACTGGTCTCCCCTCCTCCAGACTCCCAGACAACAGAGATACATTCTAGATGCCTGCGAGATCATGAGTCAAGGTATAGAAGGCTTGATTGCTTGTCTCCCCTTCCAGACTGTGAGCTAGTGGTGATTATTTTCTCTAGGGCATTTCACAGAACCCCAGAATGTAGTTGTACAACATAGATCTTAGAGGTCTTTCTTGTTACATTAGAAACTGAGATGCAAAGAAATGAAACAAGGAACACAGAGGTTTGACATTCTGAGACATTTGCCAGGAACTTCGTTTTACATAAGAATTTTATCTCTGGCTAACCTATTCTTTTGTTGTAACTCCTATAAATTCACTCTAATTGGCCTTTTAGAAAAAATAAAGTGCTTCCTTTTAACCGGCAATATTGCTCCCTCCTTATAATAACAAGAACTTATCAGTGCTAAAAGGGAAGCAGGTGATTCTAATAAAAACATTGTTTTTATCTTTATTTATGATACACTCAATTATAATATAGACATAGTAATAACAGTATTAATAATAATAATAGAAAACACAGCTGCAATTTTTTGAGCTACTAAAAATGCTAGAGATTGTTCCGGACCTGTTATATTATCACTAGTTGCCACAACAAATATGGTTATAAGTATTATTATGCCCAGTCTACAAGAGAGAAAACTGAGGCTCAGAGAGGGTAAGAAACTTGCCTAAAAGTTCCCTACAAGAAGAGAGCATGGCAGGGATTTCAGCAAGAACCTGGCTGACCCTGCTGCCCAAGCCTGCACCCTCTGAGAGGGGCTGCCTTGGTATTTTCCATTTTTTATCTGTTTAATCAGGCTTGAGATATGTCATCAACTAATATGATTCCATCATATCAATGAGCCTAACATTTATGACTTAAGTGGAGTAAAATATTGAATTCAGTATTTGTGCTAAGACTTCCTTTTTTTGTGATTTATAAGTTGTTTAGAGTAACCTTTATTTAGATGATCTATTATTAAGGGCATCACTAAACTCTGAAGTGCTTTTTGAGTGATTATTGACAAAGTTACCATAAAAATGCACTTAGATCATCAATCTCTAAGCTCAGTTTTCTTGTTTAAATCAAAATATGACAACCGAGTACTTGAAGTGCACTGGACTGGTATGAGATGACCACAATTTCAGGCTAAACTCAAGCATGTGCTTGCCTCCATGAAATACTCTGGATCTTGGTACCACATCTGTAAAATAGTGTATGCTGCCCAATTCCCAGGAAGGTTATTAGGTGATAGATACAGATTCACCTCAGATCACTATCATAATTTGCAACAATGATACCAATGAAAACACACAAAGTAACAGAACAATTTTACTTTCCTTTTTTGAGACTTAACTCTGATAAATAAATACAATTTATCTACATATCAGGTCAAGCCTTTTGGATTTGAAATTATTAAAATTCCATTTATTATCATTTCTAAATATGAGAATTTATACCAAACAATGTTAATAGTAAAGAATGTCTCCTTTGCCCTCACCGGGTGGTTCAGTTGGTTGGACCATTGTCCTGTACACTAGCATTGTAGGTTCGATTTCCAGTCGGGGCATATACCTAGGTTGCGGGTTCGATCCCTGGTCAGGGTACATACAGGAGGCAGCCAATCAATGTTTCTCTCTTACATCAGTATTTCTCTCTCTCCCTTCCTCTCTCACTAAAAAAATATCAACGAAAGAACACATCCTTGGGTGAGGATTAAAAAGAAAAAAAAATGTCTCCTTAATTCATAATTGTTATTTTAAGTAGTAGTAATAATAAGCTTGTTTTATATCTACATAGTGGATATCTTTATGGAGCACATAGTAAAGAGGCAAAATTCAATAAATAAGTTAGCTGGGCTTGGGTGGAGGAAAATAAGTGTTCCCAAAATGTGATGGGTCCATGAATAAGGACTGTTTGGATTTCTGTAAATGCATAACAGGAAGTAAAGAAAGATGAAAATCTGAGTCTCTCTCTTTCTCCATTATTCTTGAGTTTGGGATGCTCAGGCCTTCCCAAAAGTGGATCAAGCAGATTAACAATATGATGACACAGGGCTGACACATGAAAAGGCCTACTGAAGACAGATACAGTGTGAACACAACTTATTTTTTCATCCATAGTGTGTGACTAGAAAAAAATGAAATTGAAATAGAAGTTAGGATCTTGGATTTCAGTAGAGTGTCCCCATTCATTTATTTGTGAAGTTTTGGGAAAGTTACTTTAATACTCTAAAGCTCAGTTTTCTCATGTATAAAATGAGAGGGTTTTATTAGACCCACAATTCAATGTGGGGGGAGAGGAGGTACCAAATATGCCCACAGATCTTTTCCAAACTTCATATTCCTCCCAAGAATTTAATATGCTTCCTCCTCCAAAGAAGTGTTCCCTCCAGTTGAGAATGCTCTCAAGTCTACCTTTCCATTAATTCTTAAACCAAAAACCAAGAGGGAACACTAGAATTCCCTCAAGGGCCAGCCCACCTCTCCAAGCAACAATTCCAGATAGAAGTTGGTGACAAATTCTCCTAAAGACAGAGCTTTCCTTTCCTTATCTCTCTCTCTCTCATCCACCTACCCTAGATATTTTTACCTATACCGTGTTCTTACATACATAATGTGATCAGAATTCAGGGATCTGCCATGATAACTCTGAAAAACATATTCTCTTAAGAGCTGAAACTATCAGTGGTTTTGGTCTATAAAAAAAAACATGGTGTTTAGTCAGGTTGATTTCACCAAGTCTCTATCTTCCTTTGTTGTCTTTTTATTATTTAACATCTTGACATATTTCATTCCAGAATATCCTGAGCAAATGAGTCAAATATGCTGGACCACAGATTTATTATATATTTATGTAACTATGAAGAATTTCAACAGTGACTAACACTTGACAAAGAAAACTCAAGATTTTATTCTCAACCCCAGAAAATTTGGGAATTTGTTTGTTTATCAGAGTCCTATATCTGTTAGTGTTTTAGAGTTTACAAAGTGCCTGTATAGATATTTAGTCATTGATTCTGAGAACAAGTTTGTATATGACAGGGTAAGACTTGATGCATCCAAATAAAAATTTGACCTAAATGTTTAATTCAAAATTGCTTGTTATTCTAAGAGAGAGAATTGGGAAGTTCTGTTGTTTTGTTCACAGTAAAATGATTCTCATAATCATAGGGTTTTTTTCTGGGTTGATAAGTGTTGCATAATACTACTGTACACATATTCATTCATTTATTTATCCATTCATTCATTTATCAAACATGTATTACACTTAAGTTACCATGCTAGGTATGTATAGATATATAAAATTTATAGATATAAAGATTTAAATAATAATCATTTCAAAGAGCTCTCAATCTTTTAGGAGATACAATACAACATGTCACATTTAAAACAGGATTAAATACTAGGACCATTCATTCATTTAGTTGGTCAACAAATATTCTTTGAGAAATTAGTACATGCCAGCTATTATATTAGGAATAAAGATATATCAAGACTCAGTATCTGTCTAAAATTTTTTATTAGTCTAAGGAAAAAGACAAACTAATAAACATGCAATTATAAAGCAATGTTACTGATGTATAAAGAAAATGACATGAGCAGATCAAAAAGATCTATCTCACCTATTTTGGGTGCCAGGAGTAAGTGATGAGAAGGGTCATGGAAAATTATGCTGAGGAATACAGGCCAAAGGCAAAAATGTTGAACTCTGGTGAAATCAGGAAGGGTGTTAGAGAGGAGACACTTCTGTTTTCCAGTAAAGCTTTTAGGAGGGGAAAGGATGAGCAGGGGCCATCCAGGCTAAAGGTGCACTTGACTCTGACAGGCTGAATCAAGGGATTCTTGGACTTGGTTAGGAAACCTCTCAGTTCTGGGCCTTGGAAACCTAGGATTGAGGGGAAAAAATGATTCCATGCTACACAAAAAGCTGACTTCAGTCTTTGCCCTCATTTATCTGTGCTTCTCGGTACATGGACAGGAACAAGTGCAGGGTTTGGAACAAATGAATCCTACCAGGGAGTGGACCTGGGGAGATCTAGACTTGATCTTACAAAAAACATAAGAGACTCTCCTGAGTTTAGTCTTTGGAAAAGCACTTAAGGTGTCTTTCTCATCTTTTCTGAAACTCTCGAGTGTTTGACAGATGCAGAAACAGAAGTTAAAACTCGATGCCCAAGAGTCAAAAATGAGTGAGTTTTTGCTTGGCAGAACTAAAATGTCACACAGTAATATGTGTCCAAATGGACTGTGAACTGTAAAATACTTTGTAAATGTAATGAATAATTATATTAAAGTAGTGATTATTATAAACAGTAACATAATATTTATAACTCAACTCATTATCAAAATTTTTAGAGAACACATTTTGTGACTTGTAGTTATATGTTCCAGTATAGCGAATTAAAGGAATTTTCAAAAACTTGAATGAAAAACAATGCCCAGGATGCCTCCAAATCATTGACTGCATAGATGTATAGATTAGATATATAATGTATATATACATAGACATATAATGTGTATACAGGTACACATACATACATATATGTTCATGTATACATATGTGTATAAATACTTTTACTTGAACAAATAAAGGTTTTCATCCACTCAATTGCCTTAATTGCCATAAAGATGTGTAATTTCAGAGTAAGTTGTTAAAGAAAAGGAGAAAATCAAATTTTGCCAGTTGCAAAAGTACAATATAGGTAGAAATATATTCACAAGACGATATATTGGAAGTCCTAAGACATCAAGATGTGATAAAAATAAGATTCCAAAGGAGGTACTATAATTTTCAAAGGAAGTTACCAAGAACCACTTTCAGGTCTCTGAACCCTTACCTATAATGAGGGTATAGAAGGTTCTGATGGGTGGAGATTTATAAAGGGAAAGGATTTCTTTGGAGAGGGAGGGTCTCACTTTTCACCTAAGCGTAGTGAACAGAGCTTTAATAAGCATACAACCAGAGCTCCATATAAGTGACTTGAATTTGGGAAGCCAGTATACAGGGTTTTGACTCCCACCTGAAAAGTGTAATGAGTGAGGTAACATGAAAAATTGGTTATTATCAATTATCTCAGACAAGGTGGCTTCACCTGAGCCAGCCTGCACTTTCAGAGTTTGTCAAGGCCAAAGCGCCATCCTGAAGCCATAGTTATGCCTGCCTACGGAGACAGCCGTCTGTATGGTGCCGACTGCAGTCAAACCTGGGGCAAGAAATGCATCATCACATTGTAGGAGATTTAATCAGAGAAGCCTGGACAGGGAAACTCACTAAGACAGTGCCCATGGGAGAAAGAGGTTAAAATCCCATATCCACCATTTATTTCCTAGCTCTATGACCCTGCGCAAATTGCCTAACCTCTCTTTGCCTCAGTTATGAAGATTAAAGAAATTAATACAAATAAAGCATTTAGAACTGTTTCTACACACAATCATCACTATGTAAATATCAGCTATTTTTTAAATTATTATTATCATTATTATTATATGTCAGGTTCAGAGAGCAAAACATATAACAATCCCAGTCTAGTAAGAAGTTCCTGCTCTCCATTTTGTACTTCTGTCTCATGCTCCAATTATCAACTAGCAAATGAGGAAGAAGAAAAGAGAAGCCTACAGCATCCCCTTCCCCAAAAGCAGATGTCCTATCTGGATATCATATAGTAGGGAAGAGAGAGTCTTTAATCTGGAAAACTGTTCAGAGTTTTGATTTCGTACCAAAATTTTTAAAAATGTTATTGATTTTAGAGAGAAAGAAAGACATTTGTTGTTCCACTTATTTGTGCATGCATTGGTTGATTCATGTATGTGTCCTGACCAGAGGTTGAACCTGAAAGCTCGGCATATTGGGACAACACTCTATCTAACCAAGCTACCCTGCCAGAGCTGGTACCGAAAAATTTTTATTACTGAATTCAGATTGTATTTCTGATTTTCAGTGATTGTAGGACTTTTAACTCCTTGCAAATTACTGGCAATTCATGGGAAATCATGGGACTGCTCGAGTGTTTAACATAGAGAGCAGGGTAGGGATTACTGACACTAAGAAGCTTTAAGCAAACAGTGGGGAGCCCCAAATAAAGTGGCTTCTGTTATGACATCCCATGAGTCCTGCCTGTTCAATGTATCAATTACAGATGCAAAGCATACACATGATTAGTGTCAACCTTTTCCATTCAATTTTGGGCATAATTCCTCATAATTCCTCAATATACAACTTCATCCATTCCTGGGCTTATCTTTCTACTTCTTTTCTTTTATTTTCTCAAGTTTCAAAGATGTCTAAAATAAGTTGGCTCAATTTGTTTCTAAGGAAATCCTTACTAAGACTGAAGCCATGCTGGGGAGAGATACATTTGCCTCCTCTGTGAATAAAGAAAATGTTGCTGACCCATTCTTCCTGGGATGCTGAGAAGGAGTGTTTTTCAGTGGGATGAGATGATGGTGCTAATTCTTGCTCATGCTTTCCAAAATCTCCTGTGACTCCAGGCAGCCATTTGCCCAGGTTAGCGAGGTGCGATCTGTGGCTAGCTAGGATTAAACACTCTATGTCATTTATATAGAGATAGAGATAGAGATAGAGAGATAGAGAGATAGAGAGATAGAGAGATATATATATTCTATCCATCTGGCGACCTGGATTAATTAACTATGGTGAGTGACACAGACTCTAAATTTGCAGGCTGGCCACAATTAAAGATCTATTACACATGGGAGCCACAGTTGTAACTTGATATTTCATGGTCTCAATGGAGAAGAGGGCCCCTGGACTTGGATTCAGAAAGCATTTCCTAGGTGTACAATGAAATAATATTTATTGAGCACCTATTAGATGCCAGGCACTTGACATATGTTGTTCATTCATTCCATCATTATATGAACCCTGAAAGGTAGTGGAGGAGAATGTTTAATATCATGGCGATACCCCTGAACCTGGGTTAGAATGCCGGATTTTTCACTTTCTAGATCTGTGGCCTCAGATAAGTTTTTTAGTCCCTGTGAATTTTGGTTTTTCTCCTCTATAAAATGGAGAGAACAACATTAGTTTAAAAATTATTATAGGGATTATATAAGATAATACATGTAATATATTTAGCCCAGGGTCCAGTAACACTCTAATAGTAATAAGATAAATATATTTATGATATATAAATATTAATATTCATCTTATTAATCAGGGATTTTTCTCCACCACTTAACTCCTCTAAGCTTATTTTCTTACCTCTGTGTATAAAATAATAATATTTACCTCACAAGATCACTATGAAAATTAATTGAGAAAAGAAGCACAAGAAAGTGCTTAGCAAACATCAGGAATTTTAAATCTAAGTTGGAAAGAACGTCTGAAATACTGCAGCAGTTTTAAGATGACTAACTTTGGGGGCCAGATTGACTCTGCTGTCTGGGATCACATACTTGAAATCACAGGTCTGTAAATATTTTTAAGAACACTATTATGGCATTTTAGCATTTTGTGGAAGCATGACCCAATAGTCCCTGAAGCACTAGAAATCTCCAAAGTTGAATTATTGCTCTGCAGAGTCAGATACAATAGAGTAATTTAAGCCAAGATTTAATACAAGATTTAAAAAGAGTCTTGTAAAATACTTAAAATGTCATTAATATTTGCATGCTGTCACTGCATCCTACTGAGATAACAAGATGAGACAAGAGGAATGGACTACACTTGTACTTTTCTCCTTGCAAGAAAGAAACTCTAGACATTATCTACGACTGCAGTCAATGGATATTCTTCACTGGCAGGTCTTATCTATTATATCATAAACTACAAACTCTTATGGAAACACAGGCAGTGATTTCTAAAATAAGCTCCATTTTTCTTCCTGACACACTTTTACATTCGTCTCTAAAAAATAACTCTCTTGAATGAATAGCTAATGAAAAAGATCTAAAATTTCAGGTCCCCAAAATAAGGTCCATTCTTTGAGGAAAGAAACGCCATTCAGAAACAAGATCAAAGCAATTTATTTCTATTCTCACTGCTACCATAGAGACAAAGAAAAAAAAATCAGTGAAGAGTTTTAGCCAACTTAATTCTTCCCGAAATTTATAATTAACTACATGGGAAAGGACACAATTACCATATTTCCAAAGAATAAAGGATTTAAAAGTTGAGCTTTTGATAAGACCTAATTACAACCTACTATATATGCAATTCATATCAATTTGTTCATATAATATTTTTGAGTTTCAAAAATGCATATATATTGGACAGTGTTTCTGAAAAATACACATGAAATTCCATCCATTTAAATGTACACTGTTCTCTCTTCTCAGAGATTTTTCTCAGATATTTAAAATTCTAGCAAAACATAACTTTTAAGAAAGGGGGTCAATTGTTACTATTTTCCTTTGCACCTTATCTTTCTGACACTTATGAATATAAATCTTTGAACAAATGTTAATCAATGAAAGAACATTCAGGCTCTTGTAGATCAGGGGACATAGCCAACACCAAGCAATCAGCCAGGAAAAACTAGCAATTAAATCAGTCCTCAATTTAAATAGAACTTCAGATTGCCAAGTAAATACATGTGCATTAATTCAGGACAGTTTTATTTTAAAGGACTAGTAAGAAAGCATGATAGCTTGCAAACCTAGGAGATTCATAACAAACACCAGGGAGGGAGGATTTATTTCGCTAAAAATATACGTTTTTATTTAGGGTGTCTTCAGCAAATAATTTTCAATTATTTTTATCAGCATGAATATCTAGAGCTCCTCTTCACATATTCCAATTAGAACCATATTTGAAAATGAATAATTTATTGTATTGTGGGATATCATAAATACAGCATGACAAATTATATATCTCTTTGTAAAAACATGAAATATGGGAGAGGTTAAGTTTTTCAAAATTAACACTTCTTGAACTGTATTTCATGTAACAACCAAAATTCTTGCTGAGATGGATAATAAATGGTATGATTTGTATCTTAAAATTTAACTTTTGGATATTCTTTTCTTTAAATGTGTGTAAGTAGTCTTCAGAGAGAATCTCTATTGCTGACTACATTGCTACTTGGGAAAATGGCACATTTTTATTATACTGAGGCATTTCTGTCTAGGGTTCTAGAATAATTTTAAGGAAATACTTAAAAGTACTTAAAAATTTTAACTCAGATCTCAACCACAGAATAACATAACATCCATTCAGGGCCCCTTTTGCAAAGTGCTGGTGTCATCTGTGGTTTGTTGGGCAAATTCTGAGTATGATAGGTTTTTTTAAAGTTTCTTTTGGAGGTTACTTGGGGTAAAACCATTAAATGATATTGATACACTTTGTTCTCTAAAATGAAAAGCAATGTAAGGAAAAAACAAAGCAGAATTGCTGTGAACTCACATTCCCTTCCGTTTGTATTCTGAAAGCTGAGTGCAACATAATGCAACATAATGTTTTGGGGGGGGAAAACTATTATTTTTAAAGTATTTCATGACCTAATAATTTAGAACAATCGACTTATAAGTAGTTTTATACTAGAATTTTAGAAGTTTAAATGATGGTCTTTATAAGTTGGTTTATCATAGATGTGATCCCAGTTGCCATTTTTCTTGGTGTGTGTTAGGACTACTATCTCTTTTAGTCCATTTCTCTTGCACTAAAATGAAATTTCAAGTGTCATTTCAGGCCCAGCAACTATCACATATAAGTTCACCAATTGCCTATCTGTCAATTAAATAGTCTATTCATCAAAGTACAAAGATATCTTTTACAAGTATTTGTTGTAAAATGAATGTTATACACACTTGTGTGTGTGTATGAGTTGCAGGAAGGAAGCATTTCACCCATTCAGTCATTAACTATTAATGCAACATCTATCAAACATCTGTTAAGTGAAAGAATCAATGAACACTTATGGTACACCATACTAGGGGGATGGCTATAAATAGGACTAAGAACTTCCCTGTGTCTTCAAGAAGTTCATGTTCTAGCAAGAGATAGGCACATGTAAAAACTAATTGTACAACTAGATAATAAGCACTTGTAAAAACTGATTATAAAACTAGATTACAGCTATTACGCAGATACAGACATTGTTCTGAGGACATGGAGAATGGCTGGCTCAGTCCAGTAGGACAGTATTAATTAAGGTACTTACAGAGAAATCTGCATTTGAGCTGAGTCTTGAAGGGTAAGAAGAAACTTATTAGGTAAGTGTCATGCTGAAGAGTTAAGAGGCATACTAGGCATAAAGGAAAAACAGGTACATAGAAATGAGAGAATGGAATTCAGATTATTTGGTGAACCAAATATAACAGGGTATAGTTCAAGCTAAGGCATGAAGGGTGGCAGGGTCTGAGATGGAAAGTTAGACAAGGGCCAGAACATAGAGGGCCATGTATGTGAGGTTAAACCATGCAAATTTCATTCTGCAGTCCAGTGCTGCTCAAACCATAGTGTGCAAAATCACCTAGGGATATAAGTCAACTAGGGACTTGCTAAAATGAAGGCTCTGACTCAGTAGTTCTAGCATGGGGCTTGAGATTCTGCATTTCTAACAAGCTCTAAAGGAATGTCACTGCAACGGGTCAACACTTTGAATAATGGAGTAGTAGGGAACAGGGAACACCTGGAGGATTTTAACCAGAATTGCAATATACACATAAAGTATGCACATATACACACAAGTGTGTATATATACATAAATATATGTGTATGTATATTTTTAAAGAAAGGTCCCATCCCAGTTAGCAGCATGGAAAATGTATAGGGTTGGAGGATGGGAAAGGTAAGAAGAATTAGTAGGAACTGGGACATATTGTGATTTAGAGGAAAATAAGAATCAAGATCAACTCCCATTTATCTACCATAACAACTGAGATGCTGACATATGATCCAATGAACATAGAATCAAGCAGGAGAATGATTGATGCTCGGGGGCTCCAGAGAGTGGACGTTTTCCTGGAATTTTGACTTATGTTTACTTCATGGGTAAATAGAATTCTAAATTCTAACCATTTATTCATGTACTGTCAAACCAAATTTTCATGAATCCTGTTGTCCCCTGAAAGGTTGGCTCAAGAACTGAATTACTTAGAAACAAAGAAATGTATACGTATTGGTAGGAATATCAGAATAGCAGGTATTTGGGGGGAGAGTTATTTTCATATGCTTTCAAATCTGGGACTAATTTTGAATGCACACTGAAAGAAAAGGTTGACATGTTTAGTTTCTTTCTCTCACCGGTAAATACCTATAAACCTAAGAAACGTTCACTAAAACTGAGAAAATCCGCATCATCATGACTGCATAATAAAAATAAAAATGTTTCACTAGAGTGGTAACTGGCTAACTGAATCAATGACACTACTATGAAATCTATCCTTAAGTGTCAGATTCCCACCCCATCCCCACCAAAAAAAAAAAACAAAACAAAAAAAAACAGGAAAAGAAAGACGAGGAGGAGGAACAGGAATAACCCAAAGTGATTTAGTGACTACATGCTACAAAGCCGCTATACTGTATATCCTGCACTGCCCCTGTATGCATCATTTGTACTAGCTACTTCCTTTGTCTGCAATGGTCTTCTCCAAGATCTTCACAAAACTGGTTCTCTCAAATTCCCAGAACTTTTCAGAGAGGACATCTCCATCCACCCTAAGGTAGCCCTCATCTCCTTTTATACTCATCCATCCTTCTATGTTCCATTTCTCTGCTTCTTTAATTATAGCAGTTATTATTTAAATTATGTTTACTATCTGCTTACCTATTAAAGGCCAGCCTCCTCACCCTGTAATGTAAGTTCTATGAGTGCAGGGCCTTTGTCCAATGTATCCACTGCTGTATCTCCACTGCTTATTCCTTGCACATAGTATACACTCAGTAGATATTTGTGGAGGTAATGAATATTGTGATTAATTTTCACAACAACCCTTTGAAGTGATTATTATTTCATTTTATGAATAAGAAAACCGAGATTTAGGTTGATTAATTTGGCCCAAACAACAGAACTAATAACTGGCAGCTAAGACTCCAGCAAGAATCTGTTTGACTCCAAAGGCTGTGCTTTTGAACACTAGGCTGTGCCGCCACTCTGAGCCAAATTCAGGGATGGATGCCAGCTGCTGTCCAACCACCCAATACTTGATTCCCTGAGGGGCCTCAGACATCTCATGCCAATTTGCCTGGATCACTGTAATTCACATAAAATTAGTTCTGATCCGTACATGTATACAGCTCTCATTTTCTCCACCACACGGTAATGCTAACGGTAATAAAGGAGCCTAGTTTACTCTAGAAGTTCCTCCTTTCAATAATTAGAGTCATCTCTTTCATGTACACAGGATTTTATAGTTTTCAAACACATAAACTAATTTGGTTCTGCACAACAATCCTGTGAAGGAGGTACTGATAAACCAGTATTATTGTCCCCGTTTCAGACTTGAGAAAAGAAGGCTAAGGGAGAGTAAACTGAATTAACTAAGATTTCTAATATAATAAATGGCAAACCTTAGTCTATAACTTTATTTTCTGAACCTTGGTCCAACACACATTCTCAAATTGCCTTTGGTGGAATATACATACATGCAATGAGAAAGGTCTCTCAGACAGCTGTAATTATGGGTAATCTGCTCTAAGAAAATCCTATCTGCAAACATTCAGATGAAATAATGGTTAAATTATAAAGGGAGTGATTCATTCTTTTGTACTTTATAAAGAGAATTATGTGGTTATTTAAATTTTGAGTACAATAAATGTGTTTCAATATTATTTGATTTGCAAAATTTGATTTGTACTTGTTTCCTTTGCAAACCAACATTTGTCTTATAAAATAAGATTTAGCCAAAGGTCTTAGAAGAACCAATCCTCTCAAACTCATAGCTCTTTACAGCACATGTAGCTTTTACACATAGTGTCAAAAAAGGCTAATGGTGTGAATAAAATCCTGGTAATGAGGTTTGGCAGGGAAGATTATTTACTACAGATGTATTAACAGATGACTGGTATGATTCATGTATAAAAAACTACAAATCTACACTAATTTTGAGTGATCCAGTTCCACTGAGATTGAAGCAGGAGGCTTAATGAGAACACCAAGGAAAGGTGACAAGATAGGGATACTGTTGACCCCAAATAGAAAACAGTCCATTTACCCCTATAAAGTAATATACTAAGCACTTTATATTTCTTACCTCACTGAATCCAAAAAAACAACCCTGTGAGTTGGGTACCTTTTTACGAAAGAAAAAACTATAGTTCAGCAAGAGAAAGGTAAACCCACTATATTTTACTGAACAGGCATAAGAATGGGCAAAGGGGCACATGGCAAAAAATGGAAAGAAAGCCCAAATCAGAGAAACACAATGGGTGAGAAGTCAAGGACCAGTGTTGGGGTTTGGAACCTGTGTTAATCATAGAGGAAAAAACCTATTTCCTCTAAGATGATATCTCAAGTTCTTGATATTTATGACTAGGCCTCTAATTATCTTTGCATCTTTGTATCTTGCTACTCACCTTGGACACCTTATATTCCATTCTCTCTCCTCTCTTCTCTCCCTCTTTATCTATCTATCTATCTATCTATCTATCTATCTATCTATCTATCATCTATCTATCTATCTATCTATCTATCTATCTATCTATCTATCTATCTATCGCATATGGGACTCTGCCTAAAACACTCATCCCACCCCCAGTATGCGCTCCATTCTGCATATCAGCTTAATTGTTACTTCCTCAGAAAACCTTTCCCAGATATTAAACCCCTGCCTACTCTACAACCAAGCCCACCAGATTCTTCAGGTAATCCGGTGCTCATTTCCATAGCACCCTATATTCACCCCCTTATCGGGCATCACTGTTACTTCTATAATTTGCTTTTTTCTCCAGCAGACTAAAAGTTCCACGAGAACAGATTGTTCGTTATATCCCCATCCACGCCTTCCAATATGTCAGGCACATGTTACACATTCCATAAGTACTTGTTGGATGAATGGAATGAATGAATGGATGTGCTGCTACCATGAGAGTGGATGCAAATATACACATGCATGAATAAATAGCTCTGTCTATGAAGCCAGGGCCCCTTAGGTAAACCATTGGTTGCCTTGGTGATTTGTTTCACTCTCCCTTCATAAAGCTCTGGTAGAAAATGAAAATCATTTTAGCCTGCCATATTTCCATGATGAGTCCATTTCTAAGAGTAAGACATGCCACTTTTTTTCTATTAAGGTCATAATAAATAACACAATACTTTTTAGCCTTGATAAAAATATCTTTTAAATGCCCAGCAAAAAAATGTTTATTTCCTCTTAGAAATTCTAAGAGATTTTAATTCTTATAAAAGATGGTGGATTGATGGTGGCAAAGAGTGATATCTTATTTATAGAACAGATGTAGCATTAAGAACATCAATAAAAGTTTCTTTTATGCTGTCTGGTCCACTTTCCATTTTATTTTGAATTTTATTATGCATAATAACCTATTAAACATATTAAAATTAATAATACCATCATGCCTTAATTTTAAAAATCGCAGCAGTAACGTATCATAACATATTGCAGTTGTCTTTATAGATTATTTTTTTAACTTTATCATTTTTAAATTTTTTTGTTAATCCTCAGCAGAGGATATTTTTTCCATTGATATTTAGAGAGAGTGATAGTGAGGGAGGGGGCAGGGAGGGAGAGAGAGAAACATCGATGTGAGAGAGACGCACTGATTGGTTGCCTTCCGCACGCACCCCAACCAGAGTCAGGGATCAAACCTGCAACCCAATTATGTGCCCTTGACCAGGAATCAAACCCAAGACCCTTCAGTGTACAGGCCAGTGCTCTAACCACTGAGTCACATTAGCCAGGGCATTTTAAAACTTTTTTTAAATGTCTGTAAGTCTGGTTAATGGACTTCTGAAACAATACCAATGTTTGATTCACACACTACTACAATTTAAGATACTTAGTATATAGGAGTAATTCTATTTGCAGAGGTAATATACTTGAGAATAAAATAATATTAGAGATAGAATAGGAAGAACCTCAGAGATGCAATGAAACACACTCGTTTTACAGACAAGGACACTGATGCCCAGATGCCTCTTGGTGCCCAAAGTCACAAAGTACAGATTCACTTTGATTTTTACAGTTCCACATTTCTTCTGTTCCTGTATCAAGTCCCATATGCTATAATACACAATACTTAGGAAGTCCTACACAGCAAAAGAAAAATTTGACTGACTGCTTGTATTTTGTTAAGTTTAGCCTAGAATATTCTGTCTGCTATCCAGAACTGCTGTCCTTTTGCCAATTATCTTATAGCCTATCTCTGCCTTCATATACACTAACATTATTTTACTTGTATTTTAGTTATCAAAATTATTGGGACTATTATCTTTCAATTATTCAAAACATATTTAAGAAATGTTCATTCTGTAAAACGTACATTAGTTACTCAATTGGATTTAATCAATATTACTGAGATTACCTCATTTTCCTCAGTGACCACACCCAAAAGAGGGATAGACTAAAGATATAAATTGTGAGTTGCTCAATATATTATCCTATACTGAATTCTTTCCATATGCTAGGAATTGTGCTAGATACTTTCTATACTTTACCATATCTCTTACACATAGGTAATATCATGTCCTTTTCACAGATGAGGAAACCAAAACTCAGGGAGGTTAAACAATGTATCCAAGTCCTAAACCTATTAAGTGTGAGAATAACAATTTAAATCCAAGTCTTGCTCTAGAGTAGTGATTTTCAACTGGTATGCCACAGGAATGTTTTAAAACATGCGATACCTAGTTAGTCAGGGGCACGGACTTCTTTTCCCTTAGATTGTGAAATTTTAAAATGATAACAGCAAATACAAAAATAGCTCTCTGGTGTGAATGCCCTGTCTTGAACCATAAATATATAGGTCATATAATAGAATTGCATCTTATTGGTTGTCACATAATAAGGTTGTGTCTGATTGGTTAATTCTTGGTACCAGAAATCCTTATATACAAATATAGGCACCTGATTTTTTTTAAAAAGTCATTTTGGAGCAAAAAGGGTAGGTAATTACTATTATTTTTATTTTTGTAAATCAATAAAAATTATACCTATTTTTGTTAGATCAGCCAAAAATATAATATAGTAATTTTAATAATTAGTTTATGTGTGCCATGAGAGGAAAAGGGTTGAAATCGCTGCTCTAGAGTCCTGCTCTTCACACTAAGTAATGTTGCTTCTCTTTCTCAGTAATGACATCTGTGACAAAAAAATTGAAATTGAAACTGGACAGAAATATTCAAATAAAAGAGATGACTTAGTCTTTTAATGAAAGTTAATTGTCTGAACAGCTGAAAAGACCTTGAGACCCATATGGCAGAAACTCTGTGCATTTGGTGGCTCTGATGAGTTCCTAGCCTAAAAAACCTTATCCCAAATCTGAGGGGTTCTGCAAATCAGTCCAACCAGACTGAAGCCCTTAAAACCTTAAGCAATCTGAGTCTTTTGGGTGTAATCTAGAGTAGGATAATTTCATCAAGGAAGTTAGATTTTTTTTTTTTCTTTATTGATTTTGGAGAGAGAGGAAGGGAGAGGGAGAGAGAGACAGAAACATCAATGAGAGAGAACATTGATTGGTCGCCTCCTGCATGTCCCCCATTGGGGACTTGGCCCACAACCTGGGCATGTGCCCTGACCGAGAATCAAACCGGCGACCTCTTGGTGCATGGGTCACTGCTCAACCACTGAGCCACACCAGCCGAGCAGAGAGGTTAGATTCGTATGAAATGTTTCATAATCATTTCCTTCCTTTTATATGCAGAAAAACTAAAAATAAAAACACTTCTTTGTTTATATCTAATAGATGCTTTTATATAGCCATCAGGCAATGCTTTCTCTCGATTTGTTATAATCTCTCATTAATCTTCTAATATTCATTCTTAAGCATGTGGAGCAAAAACATGAAGAGAAAATTATTTCTACAGTGTGTGTAATAGAAGGGAGTAAGAGAATGAGCAGGCATAGGAGGTCATAGAGGGATCCAAGGAAACAGCAAGTGTCTTTCATGACAAAGCAGGAAGGAAAGAAGAGCCTGGTGAAAGCATTTATGTTTCCCCGCCACTGCAAACTTTGACAAGGGTGGTGGTCAGCTTTGAAATTGAGATGTACCATGGATGAAGTGGAGCCTAGGACGGTTCAGGGTAGTTAGCAGTTCCAGTCTCACGCAAAGCAAGACCAAGTGTCTCAGCCAGAACTGCTAGAAGGTGGACTCATTGCTGAAGGAGAAAGAAATGGAGGTTAAACTGAGATAGAATTAAAATTTGCAAGTTGTTGGCAAGTTTTCTGTCAGAGTCCCAGGAAAGTGGAGCAAGGACATCCCAAGAGCACTTGGGAAAAAAGAGTATCAGTGGTGGTGTGTGACATGGACAGGATTTGCATTCTGAAGTCCTCCAGGAAGTTTCCTCGTCTATGTGCAGCTTCTAAGTCAGTCATGCATTATTTCCCCATTTAAACATTGTAATATAGCTTTGTTGTAAGTATGTTTGTCCTAGAAGAATGATATACATGTCACCCTAGACATATTCATGAACATAATTACATCAGAAAATTCATGAAATCTCACACGTTTGTCCTGTTGAACTGTATAATTTATATGATAAATCAAAATACTGGAATGATGACATCTATCACTGAGATAGCATTTAAAGAAGAATAAAATATCTTACCTTTGTATCTGTGATCATTAATATCTTCGTAAGTGGATACAAAGTGCACGACCTTTTAAAAATTAGATCGTGTTTTCCAAATTGAGGGAACTTAGATTTCAGTGTTGATTTAACTTATTCAATGCAACAGACTTCCAGCTTACAGTTCTACTTAAAAACATCCCATAACTTATTTTTAAAGTACTAATTATGTTTCATGGTATCTGCAATTATCATGATTTTGAAATAAATAATTACGAAACATATGTAGGTCAGATTTGATAGTATTCCCTCAAGAAAAGTAACACCAAATGTAACACCTCAGGAAGAATAAAACATGTTTAAGAGACTATTTCCTTTCCTAGATTACATAAGGAAATACAATGTCCCACTTAGCTTTTTTAAAAAAATGTATTTTAATTTATTTTTACTGATTTAACTGGAGAAACTGAATGAGCTGCCTGGTAAGTTTTAGAAGTAAAATAAGATATTCATCTTTGAAGCCTGGTCAACTAAACCAACTAGAAGTATTTAGGTTTCAAATCCATTAATATCAATTGAAGCTGCCATGTGATGGTAGGCCCTATGGGAAGATATTCATTAAGATTTTCTGAAATATAATCTGTTAAAGTAAAATATTTAAGGTCATACTATGGGGAACTTGGTTTGTGGCTTCAAAATTAAATCATCTTTTCTTTAGTAGTGAAAGGAGAGCACAGTGGGAAATCTACACTTAATGAGCCTCATGCACTAAGCTACTGATTTTGTCATGTTTAATGGGTGTCCAATCAATGTGAGATCCTAAAAGATATAGCTCAAATGAACTCATAGTGTACTTACATGCAAAATGAAAAGGGAGTTTTTTTCCTAAAAATAATAGTAATTTCTATTCAGATAACCATTGTTTATGAAATTTAAATACATTATTTAGAGTTGACACCAAATACAACAAAATGTGTTTGGAATTTCTAGCTATTTTCAGTAAACCCATAAAACTATTACCTACTGATTTTATTCCACTCCTAGTTTCACTTCTATTTCTGATCATGCAAATATTTAATTTGTTCCTAATCAAATTAGAGAGAATCAGTTCAACATTAAATACGGGTTGATTGTTTCAAATCAGGACCTAAAGATTTTTTTCCTTTTAAAAAATTACTAAAATGCAGAATATCAGAATTCTCCAATCAGAAACAATATGTCAAGCCACAGTAAAGCTGATTGGCTTCTTCAAGCATAGAAGATATGGTTTTTAAATGAAAAGCTAATTACTACACTCAGAAAGACTACCCTGATATGTTATGTTAAAATTATGTGTAAGCCACACTACTACTATAGATATATTAATATTGAGCTATAAACAGATGCAAAAGCACATTCTGCCATAAAACCACAGGCAAATTCTCCTTGTATTTGCACAAACACACAATATCACTTTAAGAAGTTGAAATCAAATAAAGACAGGACCACCCTCAGACCCTCCTGGGGAACAAAATGCCCAGCAAAGTAAATTATACTAATTATTGTATCCCATGAACTGGCAGCACCTATCAGAGCTGTTTAATTACAGGACCAGAATAATAATAGGAAAATGCTGCACACAACAACAGCCCTGATTCCTAGCCTACCTTTGTGGTGACAATGCACAGGCAATCCATCCTGGATCCCTACACAGGACTCAGTACATGGAAATCACACCAGCAAATCAGCCAAGGTGAGAAAAGCCTTTTGGTAAATAGCACACAGAGAAGCAGAGCCGGGATTCAGCACTGACGGCTTTTCCAAGGGGGCCCCTCATGGGAAAGTCGAGCCCTCCTCCAAACAGCTCAAGGCAAGCAGGATTCTCCTAGGCACCGGAAAATCCCCTAGAAATCAGCTCCCGCAAAACTTCCAGGTGGCTTGCTGGGCTCGGCGGCTGCATGGTCTGTTAGCGAATTCCGTGGTCAGAACAAGCCTCCGGTGCGTGCCTCGCACCGCTCTATCGTGGTGGTGAGGGTTACACTGAGCACCAGAGAATCACATTTCAGCTCTCCTTGTTTCTGAATTCCGATCTGCTGCTTCAGTATACACATAAAATCTCCCGTGCCAAAGTCCCCCCCTTTGCTGCCTTCCTCTTTCCTACTAACTCCGAGGACGCACAACATAAAAAACTACCCGGCCCATCTATCAAAGGGCTGTCTTTCGGCTGCCAGAACAGCGGCTTTGGGTACTAAAAAGCTATTTATTATGAGCATGATTCCCGGGAGTCTAAATGACTGGAAAGATAGGGCTGAAAAGCTGAGGTGCATGCAATGCTGCGTACATCACGCCTCAACTCACTCGCAATTACAAGGGCAGCTTCTTACAAATGACTAACAGCTGGATAAGAGAAATCCGGCCAGGTCCTTTCATTAAAAAAAAAAAAAAAATGTGCATTTGTAGGTTGAACTTAGAAAACGTTAGCTTTCTTCTTTTATTTTGTACCTATTTGTGTGGTCTATGACACATGCAAATACACAACCAACCTGAATATACAGACAAAAGGGTATCTTATAAAATTAGGGTGGGAAAAGGTTCCAAAGTGTTTACAAAAGTTCCACGTTCAGAGAGACAAAAACATGAGTTCTTTCCCAAACTTTTCTCTCCTCACTGGCTGCCTGCAGGCACTTCCTACGTGGGCAGAGCGCTGTGTTCCCTCTGCAGCATTTCACCAGCCAAACCCTTAACCTTCCCCCTTCCCCCAAACCCCTCCCTTGCTTCCAGTGAAATCGCTACATGAACTGCCTTGGAGGGTCTTGACAAGCATCACTCTGGATAATAAAATACTTTTTTTTGTCATCGTTTTAGACATATAGGCAGAGACAGACTAAAACAGAAACACAGAAACGGGTGCAGAGAGAGTAGGGATGAGACAGAGAGAAAGTGAATGACAGGATGAAAAGCACTGCCTGACCAATAAAAATGGAAAATCAGTTGCTCGTTTCCACCAGGAAGAAAATAGTCAAGTGGACCACTGACAACATCAAGAAGAAATGTCCACCCTGGCCAGGTAGCTCAGTTGGTTGAAGTGTCGCCCTGACACACCAAAGTTGCAGATTTGATCTCGGGTTAGAACACATATAAGAACCAACTAATGAATGCATAAATAAGTGGAAAAAGAGATGGATCTCTCTCAAATCAACAAATAAAGATAAATAATTTTTTTTTTAAGAAGAAATGTCCAGGGACCCATACATTGTGTTAGCTCTTTAAGATTTCAGTAGGAAAAAAAAAAATTTTTTTTTTAAGCCCGGCTGGTGTGGCTCAGTGGTTGAGCAGCAACCCATGCGCCAAGAGGTCACTAGTTCAATTCCCGGTCAGGACACACGCTCAGGTTGTGGGCCTGATCCCCAGTGGTGATGGGGGAAGGCATGCAGGAGATGGCCAATCAATGTTCTCTCTCATAGATGTTTCTATCTCTCTCTCCCTTCCTCTTTCTCTAAAATCAATAAAGAAAAGAAAATTAAGATTCCAGTAGAACCATTCCCCACCCAAAGTATTTTCTATAATAAACAATTTTTTAAAAGGAGGGACATGTAAAACTCTTCTACTTTTCATGAATTATCTAGGTTCTAACCTCAATATCCTCTTGATTGCTAAATAGATGAGTGTCTCAGCAACTGACATGGCATTGTTTTACCACAACGAGAGCTCTATTCCTAAAGATGTAAAAATAAAAGAATTCATAGCAAATCAAATATGTGTTCAAAGGAGAAAAAAATTGTTCAAAAATTATTTATAGCTAAAACATAATTTCCTCTTATCTGTTATCCTACTGGTATAATAGACTTCAGATGATTTCCAAGTTAAGCAACACAAATAAAACCCATGCTCTTGTCCATTTAATTAGGCGACTGTCTTGTGGTTCTGTACTCTGAAAAGGTAAGAGAAGCATCACCTTTCCTGTTCACCTCCTTATTTATTATATATCACAATAATTTAATTTAATATTTTCTAAGCTTGTCTCAGAGTAGGGATAAATCATGTCGCTGAATATTCCAAGGCATCAGAGTACATCTCGGACACAGTCAAAGCATCTAATATGAAATTGATGCTGATTGTCGTATTCATCTTCAAACTAATTAGGCTTTCTGCCCCTATAGCACATAGTTGACAAAGCATTTGTAATTTTCTCACCAGCTTGAAAGTTTAAATGACTTCTCAAGGACAGATAAGTTATTGGAAGTCAAGGGCTTGGTTAGTTTTATCAGAACAGAGACAGTCAGAGATTAGAAAGAAAGAGGCAGTAAATTGGGTAGCAGAGTAAATGGATACTTTATAAGGTGTCCTTGACACAAACACACCTTTGGAACTGCGTTCCTATATCCTAGAGTGGAGATAGCTAAGATATGAGCAAACCGGCAAAGGGAGCCTGATTAGTCTTTGGACCCTGGCTGATCACAGATGAAAGCACTTTGTAAACTATGAAGACCTACAGAAATGAAAGGCAACAACTCATCTAGCATAGCTCCTGGCGTACCATATACACTCCCTAAGTCATTCATCCAACACTTTTGTTGAGGGCTCACTATATAATTTTTTTTTTATTAATGTCTGTATCACCTACTAGGCTATAAGCTCCTTAAAGGCAGTTTTGACTCTATGTTCCCATCATCTAGTCTAGTGTGTCATTCATTCAATAAATGTTCTTGAGAATGAACTTATATGAGGACACAAGGGTGAGCCAAGCTAGCAGAATCCCCACCCACCAGTGAATCAACAACTATACTACAGTACAGCAAGCACTTGGGGTGTTTGGGACACATTTAAGCCAGAATGGAGTAGTCAGGGAAGGCTTTCTAGAGAGTAATCTTGAGTCGGGAAGGACACATAGGAGTTAGCTAGAAGTTGTGAGGAGGAAAATTTCTATGCACTCTATTATATTTGAAAAATAAGTGAATCAATATCTTTCATCTCTCTACAACCAGCTTACATGAATGAACATATCCAAAGAGTTTTCATTAAATCAAAGCACTTTAGAGCAGGCATTTCACAAACTGAACATGCAATCCCTGCTGGAGAAAAAATAAAAAAGAGCATCATCCGTAGACTATTAAGTGAGTACAAATGTGCTGTAAAAACATGTAGAATCTACACGTCCTATAATCCTTAGGTTGTATTTACCACATGAGGAATTGGATAATCTTTGCATATTTAGATAAAAGTAAATAGTTAACACACTTTAAAGTGTAGTTCCTCATAGGATGCAGCTTTCTACTCTGTGTATACTTTGCCTTCCATTGATTTTCCTCAGATATAAGGATGATAGAAGATAATCCACTCCTTCATCTCAAGGGAAGCATTCTTTTATTTTTAAAATTAACAAGGCATCGGCTTGAAACATTTTTTTTGTTTTTTTTACAGACATAGAGTTCAATTGGGCCTGTGCTTTTACAAGAAGTGTTTGGGCAAGATATAAAGCCACAGACTGCAAACTGCTTTTCTTGATATTACTTAAGGTTAATGATATGAAGCCAGGAACCTATTGATTTGTAGTAAAATCTACCACTGGAAGTTTGATATCTGAAAATTACTATTGTAAATTACTTGTACGAAACCTGTACCTTAGTCATTTAAATGTATTACATTTATTTTGTTTCCAACAGAGGAAAAAAAATCTCTAGAGTGAAATATATTCTCTGCTTATTCTCCTAGAATCTAAGTCCCATGAGGGCAGATATAATATATACCTCTGGCATATAGCATGGTACCTGCACTTAAGAGGTACACAATTGATATTTTTGGAATGAAAGAATCATCAGACCTTCAGTTATACCATTTATTTTTCTTGATAGGAGATTTTTTAAAAACCTATGATATGCGTCTTTTGTCCCTATGAGAACTATATATGCATACAGTAACTATTATACATATTCTTATATATATAAAGTATATATTTAAATATATATTTAAGAAAGAATATACTATATAATATATTTAAGAAACAAATAGATTGGTGCATGTGGCTGAACATATTTGCAACTACAGATATTCTGATTGGCAAAGCCAGTCTAATGTGAGAAGGTTAGTTTGGAACAATCTAATCTGTATTAGAAAAGCGCAATTTCCAGCTGAAGTGCTTGCTGCTGAACTAGATGTTTGCCCTGGTGACAGAAAGGCAGAAATAAATACAAGCACTTTGATTACTAAAACAGTAATTTATTAAGTGGCTATTATCTGAAGTACTGTGGTAGATACTTAAAACATATTATCTCTGATGCTTACAATACCCTTCAGAATGGAAATATAATCCCCATTTCACAGATGAAGAAATGGAAGCTCCCTGAGATTGTATGATTTGCCCTAAATGACACAGCACTTAGGTGACTCCAACCCACAGCGCAAAGTCCGTTCACTTTCCATCTTATACCTCAAATCCTGAGGTAGTTTCTGCCTCCCTGGGTCCAACTGGAGACTGCGGCACAGAGAGATCCAAAGGCCCTCTCCGTGCAGACTGAATACTTGGGATCTCCCTATAAAGACAAGCACTTCTCTGGGCTCCTACCCTAAGGCCTTCATAGCTCATAAGGGCCTTGGGAGCAACCCAGATGGAATGGGCCCACATTAGAAAGATCACCTCCAAGGGAAAGAACTGAAGAAATCCAGCCATGTGGACTCTCATCCCCATCTCTCTTACACCATAGACCCAGGACAGCAGGCGCATGAATGACATCTGCAAGGCTTGTTAGCTTAGTAAAATAAATAGACTGCAGGCAGGTCATGGCAAAATGCCTGCCCTCATTTCCAAATTCTCCAGAGGCAAATAGGAAATTAGGACCAAATAGAAAAGATCTGACTTTTCCAGAGAGTTTCCATGATGAAAAAATATCTAGATAGTGTCTGATCCTGAAAAATAATTCATGAAAGGCAGGAGTCTATGTATCCTGTGCACATTAAATGTATGTGTTTCTTTGGAAAGGAAACACAAAAATTTAAAAAACTATTTGAGTGAATCAAGACTTCCTACAGAGATCAGTAAATCTTCACTTTTTTACCTACTTCCTCGAGATGGTTTTTAATTGCATAGACCAAAATTACATGTCAGTTTTGTGTACATAAATGGATTGGAACATAGCTAATTGATAACCATGTAAACCCAACTCCCCATTATTATTACCATCAAAATCTAAAAAAAAAAAAAACACCTCTGAGCTTTTAATAATTATAGGTGGTAAACTATAAATGATAAAAACATTTGATAAAAATTCTGTTTCCTTAACAAATCAAAGTTTACATAAACTTTTCTGGAGATCAAGTATATTCTTTATAAGGCTCAATTTTTCCTACTGTTCTACAATGCCACACATTAAATAGAGTCCAGAAATTTAAATAGTTGTGCACAGGCCTCAAATCCAAAAAGGACAGGGTCTTAAAGACAATTTTGCTTTCAAGTTAATATAAATAACCTCAGTGGTATTGTTAAATGCCCTACACTCCACCTCCTTATACCCCAGCCCACTGGCCTGCTATCTAGTTCCTCAAATACAGTATTTAACTCCCCTCCTCATTCTTCATCAGGGTCTTGAATTTATTGTTTCCTCTGCCAGAAACTCTCTTGCCCTGGATCTTCTCATCATTCAGTTCTCTCTTTAGATGTTACCACTTCACTAAGACCTTCCCCAACTGATCTCTTTAATTAAATTAGATTCCCTTCCATCACGCTCCATTACATAATTCTGTTTATTTCCTGCACAATTATCACAACCTGAAATCATCTTTTTTACTCATATCTTACTCTATCCTCTATTTGAAATGTATTGAAAGCAAAAAGTTCATCTGTTTTGTTCATGGCTGCATCACCAGGGTTTAGAACAGTGCCCAGCACATAGCAGATACTATATATTTTTAAATAAATGAATAAGATGCATCACAATAAATCTCTTTTTTTAAGAAAATAGGGCTAGAACCAGGAGTCCAACATGAAATTTGCAGTCTCACTTTTAATATATCTTGGTTTCTAAAGCTGTGCTTTTCACTAACCATGGTATTTACAAATATATAAAATAAAAAGTTGTTTTCAGATTCGGCACTAACTTCTTGAGCAGGATGGGATTGGGCACATTCATATACATATTATCATTAAGTAGTCATAGCCAGTAAAGTAAATATAATTTTAGGGGTGATGAAACAGAGGCTCAGAAAAGTTGACTTGCCCAAGCTTATATAGCTCCTGAATCAGTAAACCAGGGCATGGTGGGCACTCAATTGACTGGGTGGATGAACTAGCATGTGGAACCTTGATCATCTGACTCTGAGCCCTACCCCATCTTTGTTATCGTGGTGATATGATACACTTTCAAAATCATTGAAGTCATTGATCTAGGTAGTAAATACCATAAACTTCAAATGTTTGGTTCTAAGTGTTTCATATCTGAATAAAGTATACTTCACTGCTTTCAAACATATATAAAAACCAGGTTCCTAAACACAGATGTATCAAATGACCAGAGTCTCATTTTGGTAGTATTTGGGTCCCTTTAGAGGCAGCTATTAAACAAATAAATTGATTTTTAAATTGACTAATTAAAAATAATTTAATGAATATGTCAGAGTTGTTAACACAAAAACCTAATTCTCTGCAATGCTAATACAAAAGTCCAGTCATTTATCTTTAATAGACATAACATTGACCCTGAGGCACTACAAGATGCTTAAATATAAAGCACAATATCTTCATCAACCTGGAAATGAGGAGTAATTACATTCTATGGTTAAAATTAGTAAACCAAATTAGCCAGAGTTAATCGCGGTATTCCATTAAAAAGATTTCTCCCCCATTAATTCCAGAAACTCAGAAATTTGCCACTTTACTTTCACTGACATTGAAAAATAGAAAATATACTCAATGCTAAAATAGCTTGGACATTATGAGTGTAATAAAAAGAATAAAAAGAATAACTTGCCCAGATGGAATGAGCTACCTTGGGAGGTGGTAAGGTGGTAAATATCATATAACTAGAGGCTTTCCAGCTGGTGATGGATTCCCCTTTAGCAGGGCAGCAGTAGAAGAGATTTAAAACAGAGAATCACTGCCCTGATTATCATCAAAATGAACTTTAATCCTCTGATTCTGTGATATTTTTTAACGAATTCTCCAGAAAGATAAACTCAGAACCATCACTTATAATAAGGACCATGGACAGCATCTAATGTACACATAGAAAGGCAAAGAAATCCTCCTTCTACTCTCATTCCCTAAAACAAACAAACATAAAAAATTTATCATGGCTAAGTGGCATTAAGGAAAAAAATGTTTCCTTATAAATATTGGTAAGGAGAGTAAATAGAGAAACAGAGCTGAGCTGCAAAATTATTCTTAATCAGAAGGTGCAGGTGTTTGAGTACATTAACAGATACATGTTAGTCTGAAAAAAATGAAAGACAATGTTGAGATAATATAAAATAACTAATTTCCCTATCCTATCAAAGTGTTATAACCTTATTATAATGTCAAAGGACCCATAAATTATCATACAAAGCCCTTCACTTTATTAGGAAACTGAGGCACAGATAGGCTCAGTGATTTGTCTAAGAACACCCAGACAATAAGAGTAGAAAAACAATAACCCAAGTTCTCTGGCTTCTGATTATTACTCCTGCAGCATGCTTCCTTTCCAGTCTGATATGTTTCCTATAGTTGTTACTCTCCACCTGGTTACTTCTTTGTTCTTGTTAAGAGACTTAACTTTCTGTCCCATCCATTATGGTATTTGCATAGTTTCTATTCAGTTCCTTTAGCAACCAGTTCTAACTCATACAATTGGCTAGCGTCTATTTTCTGCTTAAGAAATTAGATTTAAAATACTGAACAATGCCCTGGTCAGCATGGCTCAGTGGTTAGAATGTAGGACCATGCACTGAAGGGTTCAATTCCCAGTCAAGGGCATATACCTGGGTTGCAGGTTCGATCCCTGGCCCTGGTTGGGGTGCATGCGGGAGACAACCAGTCAATGTCTATCATCTCTCTCTCTCTCTCTCTAGTCCCTTCCCCTTTCTCTTCCCCTTCTTCCTTCCACTATCTCTAAAAAAAAAAAAAAAAAAATCAATAGAAAAAATATCCTTGGGTGAGGATTAATAAAAAATAAAAATTTTTAATTACGAAACAACTAAAACACTATCTAAAACTTGAAATATTTTTAAGATGCATTTTTGGAGGCATTCTTATATTTCCAAATGTATGCAATAACCACAGCATGTAGCTGTCAGTCCCTTCACATATAACTGTGTCATTTGATTCTTACTGGACCCCTATAGGATAGGCACAGTAGGTGTTATCTACACTTTACAAATAAAAATAGAGGCCTATTTAATCTGCTCAAAATCACATGATTAATTAATGGTAGAGCCAAGATACAAACTCTGGTCTCTGACGCTATCACACAGTTTTGCTTTTGATATCACACTTGGTTCTCAACTAGCATGTCCAACTCCTCTCTAAACATTTTCTCTTAGCTGTTCCACTGAAATATACAATACCTCAGACTTAAGGTGTCACCACTGAAGTCACCCTAGATATCTATTAGTCAATCTAAATATCCCCATTTTTGTTCTGATATCACCCAATTCTCAATCTACGGAGTCACCAAGTCCTGTCAATTCTTTCTTTAAGTTCCCTCCTCTCTCTATGATCTGATTAAAAATCCTCATGGTTTCTCACTGGGACTCTGGAAGACCGAATCCCCAAACTTTACCTTAGTTTATTAGGTTTATTTAAACACAGAACATACCCCTAAAATGATCATTTTAAATCGTTCAAAGGAAATAATAGAAATAAAATTAAAATAAAGGAACCAGACACAAAAACCAATGGAATAGAAATAAGAGCCCAGAAATAAAGCCACACGTATATGGGCAAACAATTTTCAACAAAGGAGCCAAAAATATACAAAGGAGGAAAACAAAACCTGTCAATAAATGGTACTGGGAAAATCGGAATGCCACATGCAAATGAATAAAACTAGACTGCTATTTTGTCACTATATACAAAAATTAACTCAAAATGGATCAAAGACCTAAATATAAGACCTGAAACAATAAATTACATAGAAGAAAACATAGGTACTAAATTTAGGGACCTTGAACTTAGAGAAAATTTTATAAATTTCACCTCAAAGACAAAGGAAATGAGAACAAATGAATGCAAGTGTATCAAACTAAAAAGCTTCTGCACAGCAAAAGAAACCATCAGCAAAATTAAAAGACAACCAACCGAATGGGAGGAGACATTTGCAAACATCACCTTTGTGAAGAGGTTAATATCCAAAATATATAAAGAATTCATACAACTCAACAACAAAACAAACAATCTAATTAAAAAGGGGGCAGAGGACCTGAACACTTCCCCAATAAGAATTACAAATGGTCAACAGATATATGAAAAAATGCTCAACTTCACTAGCTATTAGGGAAATACAAATCAAAACTACATGAGATACCCCCTCACACCTATTAGAATGGCTATTATCAAAAGACAAGTAATAACAGGTGTCAGAAAGGTTGTGGAGAAAAAGGAACCCTCATTTGCTGCTGGTGGGAATGTAAACTGGTACAGCCACTGTGGAAAACAGTATGGAGGTTACTCAAAAATTTAAGAATAGAGTTAGCATGTGACCCAGCAAACCCTCTTCTACCCCCCCAAATTTGAAAACATTTATTCATAATAATATATGCACCCCTATATTCATGGCAGCATTATTCACAGTGGCCAAGACATGGAAACAACCAAAGTGTCCTCCAACAGATGACTGAATACAGAAGATGTGGTACATATATAAAATGGAATACTACTCAGCCATAGGAAAAGATGAACTACTGCCATTTGTGACAACATGGATGGATCTTGAGAATATCATGCTAAGCAAAACAAGTCAGACAGAAATAGTCAAGAACTATATGATTTCACTCATATGTGGGATATAAAACTGAAAGCAACAAATGAACAAACAAGACAGAAAAGCAAATTAAAACTCATAGGCACAGACCACAGTATGGTTATGGGGTTACCAGAGGGAAAAGGAGGTGGGGAGGAAGTAGTAAAGGGTAAAGGGGGTCAAATATATGGTGATGAAAGGAGATTTAACTTTGGGTGGTAAATATACAATGCAATATACAGATGATGTGTTATAGAATTGTACACTTGAAACCTATAAAACTTTATTAACTAATGTCACCCCAACAAATTTAATAAGAAATGAATAAACCACCCAGCTGGTGTGGCTCGGTGGTTAAGCATCAACCCGTGCACCAAGAGGTCACTGGTTCGATTCCCTGTCAGGGCACATGCCTAGGTTGCGGGCCCAATCCCCAGTGGGAGGCATGCAGGAGGTGGCCAATCGATATTCTCTTTCATCCATGTGTCCATCTCTCTCTCCCTCTCCCTTCCTCTCTCTCTAAACAATAAAAAGAAAAAAAAATGAATAAACCATATTAAACAAATTATTTCTTTACCAATAAAGGTCTAAAGTTCTCAATAGTTCCTTTATTTTATTTTACTTTTTCAAATTTGAATTTTCTCACTAGGTGTACATAATTTCATCAGTTCTGGAAAAGGTATCTACAACAAATTTTGCAAATTGTATTTCCCTTTGTAATTTCAGGGTTTTCCACATCATATGACAAGTGGCAATACCATGATCCCCTTACGCCTTTAAACCAGAGCAAGATGAAGTCTTCAACTGAAAATACTGCCCTGTAAGAAGCAAAACTCAGTTGTCTAAGTCTCAATGATGGGAAAAGCATCTCCAAACATATTGAAACTAGGCTAAAGGTATTTAAAAAAAGAAGTGGGAAATATCCCTGCTGGACACAGATAAGGAATGCAACTGACAGTTATGTCTGCTTCTGATTTCTATGGATCAATTCCTTTAGGAAAGACATCTCCTCCCTGGCTAAATAGCTTCCAGGAGACAGTTATAAGTTAAGCTATAGTCAAAAGTGGGCAACTGAGCAAGAGTAGAGAGCAATGCAGGACACTAACACACGTTTCTGAATTATGTTAGAAAATCATCCACCAGAGTTTTTGGGCAGATCAGTGAACAAGTAAGAAACGCAAACAAGAAACCTAACGAATATGTATGTTACAATTTATTCTGTCTTAATTGACTTATAAATCCTCAAATCACTTTCTGGGCCTTCCCTAAATTGACTTGTTTAAAGTATGTGACAGGAAAGATGGTGAGTGAACTCCCCAGAGGAAGCCCAGAGGTTTATCACACATGGCAGCGGTTCTGAAACCGTAGCATACTTGAGAATCACGTGGAAGGCTTATTAAAGTACAAATGTCTAGGTCTCACCCCAAGCATATCTGATTTAGTTGGCCTGGGGTGGAGCCCAGGAACCTAAGAATTTACTTTTCTAAGTCTCTAGAGGATGTTAATGATGCTGGTTGGGGGATCACACTTCAAGACCCACTGGCCTATGCCTTGGGTTGTTGAAATTTTCTCAACCTACTGTTGCCTAAGGAAGCTCTTCCTATGTTGTTCTAGATATGTATCACTTAAGACTACATGTGTGTGAGGCTCATTACCTATTGCTGCCTAAAATACTTTAATTATATCAGTGGGTTCTCTATTTATATAATATAATTTACTGTCTGCAATTACTGTCATAGAATGATTACACTTAAGATCTGGAAGATCCTTCAGAAATAATCTGATCTAATACCTTAATTCTGAAGATGAAGAAACCAAAGTCTAGTGTTATATTTAACAGATCTACACGATTGTGATTTCCAAATAGGGGTTTACTGTTAACAGCCCTTAAAGAATGGCCTATGCACTAAACAATTACAATAACATTATGTTCATACACCAATCATGGCTATTCTTTTGCTTGTCATATAATTACTTTTTTCTTAAGATAATTAAGAAAGTCTCACTGATGCTTATTTTAATTCAACCAGAGCTTATTTTGAATAATAACAAGTAGAAATCAGCAAGGCAGAAGCCTCTTCTTGACCAAGTGGTTTCCAGGCAAAAGAATTCTAGACTCTTATAATATAAGCAGAAATCCAAGGAAACCCTCAGAACTATGTGTAATAGAGTCCACCACTTCAATAAAATAAATGTAAGAACTTACAAGTATTTTCAATGGACTGAAAATCTACTATTTGCCAGGTAGTTCTAAACATGTTTATAGTCAGGATCTCATTAAAATCTCACAATTACCCTGTAAAATAAAGAAACTAAAGCATGTAGAGTTTAAATAGCATAGGATAGCAATATGTTTTCCCATGATAAAAACACAAAAGTTCCCTAATATATTTGCCAGCATTTATTTAATTTAGCTGCTTGACAAGTTGGCACATTTTTATCCTACTAAGGCCTGATGACTTCATTTTCAGGAAGCAAAAATACAAATATTCTCTTGGACAGCCAGGAACTCTAAAATTTTGTTTTCTAAGTATTCATGAGTCCAATATGGATGTTCACCCTCCTTCTCCCCTTTTGTAGAAAAACAATGCCATTGCCAAATTAGATGACTTCCTTTCCTGGAAGCACATTTAGCATATTATAACAGTCTCAAATAGTTTGAATACTACCTTCTATGTCAAACAAAAACATTTTCCAGCAAAGGAAAATGCCATCTTGTATAGATGTATTCTATGAACTGGCCTCTAGTTCAATCTGGCTCTAGGTTCCATGTGCTTATAAAGGGAAAGACAGTTCACCATAAAACCTTTCTCATTTTAACTAAATTCCTCACAGAAATCATCAAAATTCATAATTGGGACTGATTCAGAACGTTGTCCAAATCCCAAGGCCAAGTCAACACTAGGAGGCTCAATCAATTGGCAATGCCAGAAATTCTGTCCAGGTTATAAATGATGATCAACAGAGAAACTGTTCCTTAGCTGAGATTTAAAACTCATTGAATATCATCACCCTACATTTGAAAGCAATTTGAAGGTCTCTGGGGCTATAAGAAAGACTGTCTCTGCTTGCTAGATTTAGAAGAAAGACAAGAAGAAACATCATTGAAGGTATATTTCAAGAAGCCTCAATAAATTCAATTTCTATGAAATAATCTCCCAAAAGAGTTGTATGTGTGCTTTAAATACTTACTCCATGTTCATAAAAATAATATCTGATTTGCTTTCATTGTCTTCATAATTAAATTTGGTGTCTTTATGAATAAAATGGAAAACGGAATCCTGATTTATATCATTGAGCTATAGTAAAGAAGGGTCACCTTCTGACAATTGATCAGAAATAAATTAAGTTGAGGTTGCAAATTAGTAAAATACTTGTACTTGGAAATACACATTGTTTCCACAAGTTCACATTCTTGGTTTCATCATATAAAATAGTATGGCCTATTTTACACTGACCTATAGATGATTTTGATTTCTTGTCTGGAATAAATACATAAGATGACGATTAAAAAAATGTATGATTGAAGTTGTTTTTAGATTGCTTAGGGAAAGCTATTAAACAAACAAACAAACAAAACAAAAAAACAGGACTTAAAAACCACTACCAAAGCATAGTGTGAGGGTTTTTCTGAAAGACCTGAACCAGATGGAAGAGAGACATGAAATAGCTTACAAAAAGGTTTTGTGATCACTATCACCAAAACATAGAAAACAAAAATTTCAAAATGAAAACATACAATTACTCAAAATAATACACAATAGCAGAGGAACCCTATATGCTGACCAGGCCAAAGCCAGAAATGAAGTTCCATCCCACAGAGAACAAGACATATCTCACTCATTAGATATAGAAACAAAGAAAACACTCTAGCACTTACACTGGTCTTCTTGTCAGTTTCATTTTCATAACACTGATTGTCTTTATTTTGTTCAATACATGAAGCATTTTCCTTTGGTCCACTGCAACCTGTAAGCTAAAAAAAAAAATTTTTTCATCAATACTTACTTGTTTTCTGCAATGTGAATGAAATGAAATGTTTTTCAAAATTTTAACATACACATTAAAATGTCTAAGAACTGAATACTGTTAAATTTTGCTTGTGTCAGTTTCAGAATATGAAAACACTGTTTAACCCATTTTTATGTTTGCTCCTAAAGAGAAAACATAAAATGGCAGTTATTCAAAGGCAAGTTTATAAATTGCAAAGCTTCTCATCAGGGAGTGTTGAACTTGGAATATTCAAATGTAAATTGACGATCTGGTAAAAGATGAATTGGTTAATGGGAAGAAGAAGATAGAAGGGCTGATTGCATCTTATGAACATTCTTATACTTGCAGGAATCTCCTCCTCTCTGTGGTACCCTCTGGAGCCCACAGAACAAGCAGAAGCACTAAGTGGCTTTGTTCTGGACTATCTTTTCAAGGATCTTTGTATAGCTACAGTTTTGGATGATAGAAATAGTAAGTTTGCTCACTGATCATTGTAAAAGATTTGTGTTTCTTAAAACTGAGGGTTATTCTCCATCGTGCGTGAATGTATCCATTGGCCCTCTTTGCACTGCTCTGTTAGAATCAGGGCTTGAGGAACTGGTTCAAGAAAAGGCTGCCTGGCTATTGCTATTGTTGCAAATAATAAAGCCATTTGTCTTTGTCCTAGGAGTCTTCTGACAGAATCCATGAAATTGTGGCAGGGTTTTTGGATTGCAAGAAGGGTAAAATCCTAGACCTTTCACAGTTCTTGACAGTTATGGTGACAAGGACCAGATGCTGACAGAGTCATGGCTTTCTGGATCCTATCGCCTCAGCTATTCCAAACATTATAACTAATTAAATCCATTGCACTGACTGATAGCACCTGGTGTGTTATCTTTCCATCATCTTTTTTCTATTCCACTGGCACTCAAGGTCCAAGGCCAATTTTTATTCATATGGCAAGGCCCCCAGTAAGTTTACAGTACTTCCTCATACCTAAACTCCTCTGCAATCTGCCATAAAGATTTAGCGTGAGTGGCTTTACTCCCTGATGTTCAAAGTTGTTACTATACTGATGATGTCCTGTTAGTTGGTGAATCAGAAGATCAGCCTGCAGGAGTGGATAATAAACTGATAGAATTGAGGGGCAATCTGGGCAAATTCCCTCCACCAGTCAAGGGGAAAAATGCTGTTTTTTTTTTTTCTTTATTGATTTTTAGAGAGAGAAGTAGGGAGAGGGAGAGAGAGATAGAACCATCGATGAGAGAGAACATCGACTGGCCACCTCCTGCATGCCCCCCACTGGGGATCAGGCCCACAACCTGGGTATGTGCTCTGACCAGGAATCAAACCGGCGACCTCTTGATGATCGACGCGAAACCACTGAGCCACACCGGCCAGGCTGGGTTTTTGTTGTTGTTGTTTTTGTCTCAACCTCAAAAAATGAGGTCCAGTATCATATTGGACTCACAAATGTGGCCTTTCTTGGACATTTGACTCGATCTTTATTGTCAGCTAATACACAAATCAGCATCCTTAGAGTGAGGTTCAAAGCAACGGCCTATGCTGAAAGCTCTCTGCAATCTGTGGCATGCTCTCACGCTTTGTGGTTCCACAATATTAATGAGTTCTCTGAACTACAAGCCTTTATGAGTAAGAGAGGCCAGTTGGAACCTCTGGCAAAGAGAGGCAGCCTCCACCCAAAATCCCCTGAAGCCAAGCCATGGCTCAATGGGGTCCTCAATTCACAGAGGTTTACATAAAATGCCTGGGCCTGCTTCACTCATGGTTTAGCTACACTGAAACCAATTGCGTCCCTTGGGATGCTGATGCTGTTCCTTCTCAGTTCCAGCTACCCAGAACCAAAATGGATGTGGTTCCTCCATTCAGGGGACAGAACTCAAGGCTGTTCTCACGACCAGAGTCTAAATACCTTGACTGGCTTTCTGTGCTCTTGTATCCAAACTCCTTCTAGTGTTAATATCCCATCAATTTAGCTCTCATAGAAACAGTACTTTTATTCCACACTTCTATACTTCATTCTTGCAAAAATAAATAAAGACCTTTGATTACTCTTGCTCCAAAACTAG
Source organism: Tadarida brasiliensis (assembly GCA_030848825.1). NCBI lineage: Eukaryota > Metazoa > Chordata > Mammalia > Chiroptera > Molossidae > Tadarida > Tadarida brasiliensis. The sequence continues at coordinate 58,957,786 of CM061268.1, forward strand.
CAATCTATCTCCGACGTTCTTCCCAGAATCAATTTTCTTGAAAGACATAATAGTTGTAACAGTAACAATAAACAGAGTAATTTAATGAAAAGTTATAAGCTAGGTGCTTTCAGGATATGGATAGATAGTTTATATTCGCTTACCTCATTTAGATTGAAACAGAAACCTATGAAGTCGGCGCTATCATCCTTATTTCCTAGGCGAGAAAAACAGAACCTAGTTCTGTCTGAGTATGAAGTGTATGCACATAACCACTACACTAAAATCCTGCACCATTTCCTTACCATTCACTTATCTTTTAACCTTTCAAATTGTGGTTCCCAGACTGACAGCATCGGCATTACCTGGCAACTTGTTAGAAAAACACATTCTTGGGCCTCACCCCCCAACCTACTGATTCTGAAACTGTAGGGGTGAAGACCTGCAATCTGTGTTTCTTGTGTGATTCTGACACCTCCGAGTTTGAAAGCCACTGATCTAGATGTCAAAATGTCCAATGATTTCAAGTGCGTAAAATGAGTAAAGTGAGCCAGGTGTAAGAAATATTTAGGATGAGATGGATGGTCCTTGGCAAAAAGGAGAGGGAGCTCATGTCCTGTCTAATAAGTGCAGTCTCTAGTCATTTCCAAGCGTTTTTGTTGCAATGAGAAAACCCACACCCAATGTTGCCAGATGTTTAAAATATTCAAGAGAACTTGGAAGTCTGAACGTTTATGTGAAATACTTTGATTTTTAAATGTTGACAAGAAGTAACACAGAATAAATCAAACAAATATACTTAGGCTGGAGTCTGCATACAGGCAACCAGTTTGTGACTTCTAATTCAATCCCTGAAAACACTGCACTCTTAAAACTCACAGCAGCCCTCCAGCCCTCCTAGTCCTCACTGTCCTCCACTTTCTCTGACTTTCTATAGTCCTCATTGTCTTCCTTTTTTTTTTTCTGGCATTTAATATCATTAACTACTTCCTCCTTCTGGAAACTGTTATCTCTATATTCAGAAACACTTCTCTCCTAGTTGACACCCTATCTTAAGGGTGATTGATTGCTCCTTCTTTCATTTCCTCTTCCTCTTTTTAGCACCTGAGCTCAGCTGTTTTTCCAAAATTCCTTTCCTCTATCTCTTCTCACTCCCAGAAGACTCTCAGATCTACAGAATCTGTCCCACAATTTCTCATCTTACATTTTCAATTGCTTGCCTGTATTGTCTCTAAAACTCACATTGGTACCTAAATCTGTTCAATCTAAATGGAATCATTTCCTCTTCAGAACCCACTACAACTCCTGGGTACCCCATTTCTGTCACTACCCAATATTTTAAGGACTACATATATGCGCCCCTCCTCCACAAAGCCCGTACTAATCCTCTCTTGTTTTCCAGTTAGATGAGGCGCTCTCATTTATGATGCCCACAGGATATATACTTCTCCTTTACATTTTTAATAATGATTAGTGCACCTGTTTTTTTAAAGAAATAACTTAGAATATAAACAAAAGGAAAAATGAATTTACCACTATTTTTGTCTCATCTACTTAAGTAGATTTTAAGTTCCTTGAAGGCAACTGAACAAAATTGATGTGCACATATATTTACTAAATTACTTAATTACACTGTTTACACAGGTGTTTTCCACATTACAAAATGTCCTGACAAATATTTACTGACTTTACTTTAAATTGATTCATCTTTTATATAATCAGAAAAGTCTTCTACTTAAAAGAATTTTTAGCAAATGTGTTTTTTTTAATCTGTAACTCTTCTTGTAAGATAAATAAGCACTCACCTGATTTAACTTTTATAGCTTTAGTTGTTTGTTTTTTTAACCTATTTTATTTGTTTATTAATTTATACTATTTTGCTCAAATCTTGAATTTTTTTTTTCTTTGAAAATGAGTGTTAGTGCTTGTGAGCATCATGGACAAAATCTGTGTCAGGAACCAAAAGTCTTATAAACTCCCAAAAGTAAGTAAAAGTCTTAATGATGCAATAACCTGGTTATTATTTAACAAGAAAGGAGTAAAGGAAAGATTAGCTAATTTAATACTTTTGCTCTACTCCCTGCTGATTGATGGGGAAAGGGTCTGGACAAAAGCAGTTTAGACAAAAGCCCAGTAGGGTCTGAGTGGTCTGGGAGGTGCCTACCTGTCTTGGGAGATGCCTACCTGTCCTTCACACTTGGAAGCAGGTCAGTGGCCAAAATAGGCATGGCCACTGCAAGCCAGGAAACCTGAATATTTGATCTTCCTGACAAAGGAAAGCTGCCCTTCCAATTCTCTTGCCTCCTGAGCCAGACTCCTGGCTTGCACGGCTCCCATGCCCTGCACCCACCATGTGGCCCACAGCCATGTGGGACCCACAGAATGGAATAATGGACTGAAATTATACTAATCCTAATCTGGACACAGCTGCACCATGGAAGGAAACTCTGGACTCTGGCTTTATTCTGGCCTTGCTAAACCCACGGCTGCCCCTCTTCCAGGACTGGACTGAGGGACATGGGACTTTACAACCCCCGAAGTGTAATTCCACACCAATAAAAACCATCCATTCTCCTGTGCGCATCTTAGAAAATTCATTTTCTACAGATGTCGTAAGAACTTCCTGCCCACGAGTGTTGGAGGCATCTGGCCCCCTCTTCCCTCTGGCAACAAGAGGAGCTCCGTGATGCCGACCACGGGGGAGCACTGCTCCTTCCCATCCTCTGTGAAAGGGAACCGGACAGAGTAGCAAGAGGCATATCCCAGCTATGTTTTGGAGTTGTCCAGTCCTTTTAATACTTTCTGGCTTTTATATTTATAAAGTACCTATTTTTACTTCACTTTGTAATATCTTCTTCAGAGATAAGAAACACTGCAAACGACAGGGCTATGAGGCAGAACACTTTTTCATGTCCTAGGAAACAACAGGCTGCTGCTTTATAGAGTCTAGCTCAGCTTTACAAACTGAAGAATTTAAACTAAGCTGTTTTCTTTTGCTGAGAGAAGAGCAAACTTCATTATTATGTATATCCTGAAGAGAAAGGCCTCAGGACCTCTTTAAAAGGTGAAGGGAGAAACAAACGAGGCACTCCCTAAGAGCTCAAGAGAAGAAGTACCAGTTTTCAAGAAAGGTCCTCAGCCTCTTTATTGATTTAATAAAGATTCATCAAATTCTATTACATGTGGCCCATAAACAACAGCAACAGCAAATTTACTGTAAAAAAGAAAATAAGATATATACAAATGTCACTATAGAATCAGGTAGAAGGCTATGAGCATCATAAAAGAAGTGGGGACAAAGTGCTCTGGAAAGATCCGTTCAATAAACATTTCAATAATGCTTACTCTGCCAGACCTTTAAGGAGCTTAGAGTGAAGTAGGTGAGACAATTGCATAAACTGATCATTTGAATTCAAGTTTGAAATATGGACACATACACAAAAGTGCCACGAAAGGAAGTTGGGACATTATCAGAGCCATGAGACAACAAAGCAGAAGGAGGTGGTTGGAGAACTACATTTCTCTAGGGTTGCTCCACCATGAGGCCAGGAGTTTTTAAAAAATAAAACAGAAAAGGTAATAAGCAGATACCAGTTTAGGAGTATTTTAGACGTTAAGCCAAATAATTTAGAATTATCTTGTGGAAAATAGGAAACCAAAGAAGGATTGAGGGGAGATAGAGAAGTAGTAGAGGAGTTAAAAGGGAGAAATATTTAAAAAGTTAAGATCACACAGATATATTAGCCTTGTTTACTGTTTACATTATTTCCTTAATTATAAAATCCATTTGGAAATAATTTCAGGCTGACAAAATGTTGCAGAAATAGGACGAAGAATACCATGTTCCCCTTACACACATTTCCAAAATGTTAACATTATAAATAACTATAGCACAATTATTAAAATCAAGAAAATAACACTGATCACTGATATATAGACCTTATTCAAATATTACCAATTATCCTCCTAATATCATTAGATTTTGGAACAGGTTCACTTATTGCATGATGTTTAGATATTTTTAATTTCCTTTCATCTGTAACAATTCACAGTCTCCCTTTGTCTTTTAAAACCTCGGTATTTTGAAGAGTACTGCGAAGACATTTTGTCAAATGTTCTTAATTTGGGTTTGGCTAATACTTCCTAATGATTAAATTCAGGTTATACATATTTCATGAATTTACCACAGAAGTCACAATGTGCGCTTCTCAGTACACCAATATCAGGAGGCCTGTGCCGTTCATCTGTCTCTTTGACTGGCAATGTTACCTTTGATGGCTTGACTAAGGTGGTTCTGCCGGGTTTCTCCACTGTAAAGTTAGTCTTTTCCCCAAGCAAATAAACAGAAGATAATCCATTGTAGATAAAATCCTGTGTTTCACCTACTTTCACTCACTCATTTTAGCACTCATGGCTCATTCTTGTTGAAAATTATTACGATGGAGGTTGCCAGTGGTGGTTTTCCAAATCCTTTGTTCCTTCTGTTCTTGTCAGTTGGCAGAAGAAAGAGCTTTCTCTTCTTCATTTGTGTATTCATCAATTCACATACTTTTATCAATATAAACTCATGGATTTTTTTAAAATTGATTTTTTGGAGAGAGAGGAAAGGAGAGAGAGAGATAGAAACATTAATGTGAGAGAGAGACATGGATTGGCTGCCTCCTGCACACCCCCTACTGGGGATCAAGCCCACAACCTGGGCAATGTGCCCTGACTGGGAATCGAACCGGGACCTCTCAGTCCATGGGACGACGCTCAATCCACTGAGCCAGGCTGGATTTTCATTTTATCGTATGGGTTATAATCTACTGTTCAAATTGTCCCAAATTTGGCCATTGAGATTCCCTTCAAGTTGGCCTTTGTGTCCTTCTGAAATATCTTCATTAAGTTTTGAGCACTTTCTTATATTCTAGCAGAGTGAGATGTTTTAGGCTCATCTTGTACTTTCTTTGCCTCAGTCTTGATAACTGTACAAAAAGATATATTCATGAAAGAGCTACTTTCTTCCTATTCCTTTTATTCCAATGTAATCATCCTCTTTAAATAACCAATATCATCAATATCTGACTTACCCTTCCTATTTTGACTCTTGCACAAATAAGGAAATATATGTGTGTGTATTTTTATTTCACCTGTCTTACATGAAAGACAGCACATTATAGGTACTCTTTAGCACTTTGCTCTTTTTACTTTGATAGTATATCCTGGAAATAACTCTGTATTAGTTCATAGAAATCTTTCTCATTTTTTATACACCTGTACTTGTAGTTAACCAGATTTTTAAAGATTTATAATAACAAATGCTTCTGTTTCCAGCTGTAATAGAGTATGTGGTACTGGATAAGACCAACTATCATAAACTGGATAAAAAATATATGAAGAAACACTTAACATGTTGGACCACAGGCAATGCAGGACTGTGATTCTCTGAGAAAACAGAAACATATAAGGTGAGCCAGACAATTTCTCTGACTTTTTCCTGGAGGTACTTTCTGCACTGAGAAAGTAGTAGTGACCAAATAAATAACAGTGGCCTCTCTGAGCTGAAGAAGTTTAAGATCAAAATTCAGAACTGCAAAGGAGCTGAAATTTGCAGAGTAAAGTACCAAAAGGAGAAATCTCAGAAGAGAAGTTGCTCTGGAAACTTGCATAGTATTTCTTTTAAGTCTTTGGCTTAATAAAATGCTTCACATATAGAGGGAAAAAGTCTTCAGTGCCTGACATAAAATAGCTTCTGGGGACCTGTAAGCTGACAGATACTTTAGAGGTTGCACAGTGCTGGGAAATATGTCATCTGACCAGTCAAAGAGGAGAGAAAATACTCAACACTCCAGGAACTCAAATTGAAGAACTGGAAAGTCATTCCTTAGGAAGAGAGTTACCCTATACTTAAAATAATGGCTACTCTAGACCGGCTATAGCAGAGCTTTAAAAACAAATGTTGAAAGCATTATATTCATCTGTCAGTAAATGAACTGCTTGCTGAACAAAACTCAACACTGCTTAAACGAGGACAATAAAATCCAAATTCTCAAAATGAAGAATTGATACTATTCAGTATGCAATCGAAATTTACCAGTCACTCAAAGAAGCATAAAATTGTGACCTATAACCAAGTGGGAGAGGGGGAGTCAAATCAACACAAACAGATGCAAATATGTCAAAAACATTAGAATTAACAAATAAAGATTTACCTCAGAAGGAAGGGGGGAGAGGAGGCAGGAAAAGAGTAACCAAAGAACTTATATGCATACATGCATTACCCATGGACACAGACCATAGGGCGGTGAAGGCCTGGGGCAGGACAGAACCTGGGAGAAGGGGGACAAGGAGAAAAAGTGGGGGGAAGATATCTGTAATACTCTCAACAATAAAGATTTTAAAAAATAAAATAAATTAAAAAGAAAAATAGCTATTACAAATATGTTTAAGAATTTAAAAGAAAAGTTGAACATATGAATGAACAGATGGGAGAAAATTAATAGCAAAAAGAAATATAAAAAAGAACCAAACAGAAATTCAAGACCTAAAAAATTCAATATATTAATACAATAAAAAAAATACATTATTGATTGGGCTTAATAGGAAATTGGATACTACACAGAAAATACCAGTGAGTTTGAGGACGAAGCAATAAAAATGATCATAGAGATCAACTAAAATACAAACAATTTCAAAGACTTGCAGAAAATAACTCACCATTATTCTCTATATATTTGAAGTTCCAGAAGAAGAGCATATAAGGAAGATTGGGGAAGAAAAATATTTAAAGAGATTTTGACTGAATTTTTTCCAAATATGATGAAAAACATAATCCCAATGACCCAAGAATCTCGACAAATCCTACAGAGCATAAACACAATGAAAACTATACTCAGGCATATCAAAATCAAATTAATGACAATCAAAGTTGAACAAAAAAATCTTAAAAGCAGTCAGTGATATGGACAGATTACATACTAGGGAACACCTAATAGAGGTGATAAAAAATGGAATTCGAATAAATGTTCAGTTAATACCAAAAAAGCAAGAAAGAAAGCAAGAAAGAAAAAACACTATCATCATCATTCTGAACAACAATAACAAAGTTGAGATGTGTGGAAGACTAAGTTAGCCTTGCTACAGAAGTTCAGATCTTATTCCACCAGTGATTTGAATAAAGAAAAATAAAGAGAACCATGGGATGATAAACCAGAGAAGAAAATGTTAATGAACGAGAACTAATCTGGACTTAAAACCTAAGAATTATTTCCTCATTTGAATTTGTGAATTTATCAATTATACATATGTTGACCACGTACTCTGTCTATGCCATAAAAGAATCACTATTTAATAAAACAGGGCCACTGTCCTGAAGTTGAAGACTGCCTGCTTGAGAAGGTAGGCACTGAACTGGCTACAGAATTCTGTAGTGAAACCTGTGGGTTCTTCTGCCGAGAGAAGAGAACACGTGTCAAGAGAATAACAAAATGCTTCTTGACGCATGCCCAGACATTGAATGAAACACACAAAGTGCACTCTTTACTTACAAAGCCTACAAAAATATAAAATTCAAGCAAGTGTTAGCAAAGGTTTGGGGAAGAGGTACTATTCTTCACAGTAGGAGTGGATCTAAATTGGGATGAAAATTCTGGAAATATCCTTCAAAGGCCTTGAAAATAGTTACCCACTGACCCAAGTATAAGACCTGATTCTGGACTGCAAGAGGCCAAATGGGGGCAACCACAAAATTACATAACAGGAATTAATTTCTGTGAATTTATGCTGATAAAAAATAAATGAATGAACAAATGAATAAATAAGGGAGAAGGGAAAGCTTTTCTTTTAGGGAAATGCCAATTAATAAGTGCAGAAGAAATGAAGAAATTAGAAAACCACTAAGTGGCAACCTCCATAATGATAATGGGTTCAAGCAAGAATGGTAAATGACTGCTAAAGTTAGTAAATGGAAGTGTAAAAAACAGGATATTTATCTAAACTCAAAGTATATCTTACAAAATTCTTACTGATTACTCAGAAAAAATAGTAACTTGGTGTTTTTTTTGTTGTTGGTGTTGTTTTTTAACCCTCACCTGAGAACACTTTTTGCATTCACAGAGCGAGAGGGAGAGAGGGAGGAAGAGAGAGAGAGAAACATCAATGTGAGAGAGACACATCGACTGGTTATCACCCACACAACCCCAACCGGGGCCAGGGACAAACTGCAACCAAGGTATGTGCCCTTAGTGGGAACTGAACTCAGGTCTCTCCGGACCATGGGCTGATGCTCTAACTGCTGAGACAAACCAGCCAGGGTGGAAAAATAGTAACTTTGTACTGGGGAATCTGGAAGCTATCTTAATCAAGTGAACAAAAATTAGCATAATCAGTGGTTGAACAAATAGATATTTTAGATACTTTCTGAAATTTTGTATCCTTTTTGTAGTTCTTCTGCCAGATACGCTTAATCTGAATTTAATCATAAGGAAACACCAGAAAAACTCAAAATGAAAACTATTTTACAAAATAAGTGTCTTCTGATTGAAAAAGCTTTTAGAGAACTGACCAAGATAAACAAAGTTAAATATGCATTCAGACACATGGCAGTAAAACTGACAGTCATCAGAGATAAAGAGAAAATCTTTATAAGTGCAAGAGAGGAAAGACTGATTACAGAAAAACAATTAGAATAAGCACATTCTCCTCAGCAATAATAGAGAACAAAAACAACAGAATATATGTTCAGTGTCAAGAGAAAATAACTGCTAACCTATAAATATATACACAGCTAAATTATGTACAAGTGAGGTTACAGGCAAACAAATATTAACAATCAGTATCATTACAAAAGTAATTATTAAAGGATGTACTTCAACAAGAAGAAGAGTGAACTCAAAAAAACACAAGTACATGAATCAATGGTGAACACAGAATTTAATTAAATATATCATAAATTTAATATGCCATTTATTTTTTAATTTAAATTTTATATTCAAATAAGGGTAATAAGTTGGGAGATTGGAGTGTTCAATAAAGTTAAATTACATTAAGATCCTTGTCATATTTGAGAGAGAAAAAATACTTTAAATTTCTTAGAACAATTTATAGATGATTATGTATGTCAAAAAGATAACCAATAAAAGAATGGAAATACAATCAGAAGTTTCCAAACCAGCAGAGGAAAAAATAAAACACAAATCAAATATAGAAATGTTTTTAGTACAACAGAAGATTGAAACGGGTACATGAGGTAGAAACAAAAAGGATGGTCAACAAAAGATCACCAGCCCAGCTGGTGTGGCTCACTGGTTGAGCGTTGACCCATGCACCAAGAGGTTGCTGGTTTGATTCCTGGTCAGGGCACATGCCCAGGTTGTGGGCCCAATCCCCAGTGGGGGGCATGCAAGAGGCAGCCAATTGATGTTCTCTCTCATCGATGTTTCTCTCTCTCTCTCCCTCTCCCTTCCTCTTTTTTTAAAAAATCACAGAAACAAAAAAACTATGTCCTAAAATGATAGAATAAGTCTAAATATTTTGGGACTCACAATAAATGCAAATGAACTAAATTTACCTATTTAAAATAGATATCAGACAAAATAAATGTTGGTAATGATAGTTAATATTAATTGACTGCCTACTCTAGATGCTTCATAAGCATTAATTCATTGGATCATCACAATAAGCTATGAGGTCTGTACTATTATTGCTATAGACAAGGGAACTGAGGCTTAGAGAAGTTAAATAAATTGCCTAAGAGGTGGGAATGTGTTTTCTACCCATATATTCTCACTCCAGAGTCCATATTCTTAGCCACTGTTCTATTCTGTAATGACTCAAAATAGTCATATGATCAAATGTTATATACCTATTAAAGCTTATGCTATGGAAGCATCTTTATGAATATAAAAATACCAGCAGATTATGTTAAATGAAAAAGATAAGTTAGAAAAGAATATACAGGGTGGGGCAAAAGTAGGTTTACAATGGTTCATATGGAAAATAATACAATAAATAATAATACAAAAATAAACTATTTTGCATAGTCATAATTATAAACCTATTTTTGCCCAACCTGTATACTAATGATATCCAAAGTCTGTTAAAATACACATACACACACAAATACTGAGGGAAAAAATACACCAAAATATAGTTGCAATTACTTATGGACGCTGTGATAGTAGGTGACATTTAATATGTTCTTTACATATTTCTGTATGTCCCACAGTGCATAACACTGTATGTTATTCTTATTAAACTTTTCTTTAATGAGCCTTATACAGTGCCTGGCACAAAGTACATACTTTGTTAATGTTCAAGGAAGGGAAACAGAACCATGAAGTCCTCTCATTAGCTAAAAATGAATGCAAGCTACTGAACTGGGGAAGCTGTGATACCTGACTCTCAACACTCAGATCCTAGACACATATAAACTGCAAAGTTTCTAAAAGATACAACAATGCATGAGAAAGAGCAGAAATCCTTGCAAGCTGCCTTCTTGTGTTATTCTCAGGATCTGATTTTTGGATCCAACCTAAGCTGTAGCTTCAAAGGAAGCCTGAAATTAAAGGCCTTAGCTGTAGAAATATAGTTAAATAGCAGCACTAGATAGGAGAGAGAATCCAGAAATGTCAGAGCTGCAGATGTATTCATGGAGATCGCCCCCTAGAGACTAACTCCCTCACTTTTATACATCAGACAAAATGACCCACAGAAGCAAAGAGACTTGTCCAATTTTACATAAAGTTTCAAAGAAGAACTTAGACTGGAATTCAGGGTTCCTATCTCAGATAAAGAAATCGAGGCTTATTGGGCTTATTGAGGTTAAATTACTTGCCCCAAATTACTCAGCTACCAAAAGGCAGGGCCAGGATTCTAATTTGATTTAATCAATTTCCCAAACCCATCCTCTTTCTGAATTATGACCAAATAGACAATTCTTCAATTGTTCAATAAAATATTATTTATTGATAAATCTATCAAATATTTATTCAACAATGTTTATTCACCTATCACTTCCATTTTACTAGCATTAAAGGAGAAACAATTTTTTCTGCTTTGATGCTCATTTTTTTGTTACTTGAAAATATATATATTTTAAATCATGATTTGAATATTAACCCTTTAAGAATTTTCCCTGTGATTTTTTTTGTTGTTTTTCAATTTTCTGTGACTTACTCTCTGAAAGACCCGATACTTTTAAAAAGCAAGAATTGTGCCGTATAATTGCAGCTCTCCTTTTAAAATTTAATTTTCCTTCTATCCTCTTGTTATTTTTTCCTTGTCAACACAGCACACAAATGCGTAACAACGGTAGCACTCATAACCTGACACTAGCCCTTTGCCTACATGCCTGTTTTCCCGCCTCCCTGTTGCCCTCACTAAACATATTTTTGAATTTAGAACATACTTGTAGCACAACCACTTCCTACATAAAAGGAGAATTTTGTTGTGGTGTGACTATCATTTTCAGTAGCTGGAACAAATTCTAAATCTCCTCACTATTAGCTTGATGTTTTTAACCAGGTGTTGTCCTAGGTGAAAGATCCTAACTGACTGTAACAAGAGGTCACCTTTCCCTGGAGGCTTCTAGGACATGCCTGTTTCCACTGCCAGTTCTGCGCATTGTGAGCATCCAGAAAGGAGACTACACACCATTCTGCTCCTGTATTTTCAGATTTGCCTCACCCTTGTGATGTGGAAATGCATACAGTAATGAAGAAAGTACATACTTACCTAATGAGTAAGACAAAAATCAACCTTATTTTTCAAAAATATTGTTAGTTGGTTAGATGTGAGGGAACTAACATTTGTCATAGTGTCCTAGGACCTATTGTAGAACCTATTCTAGGTGTTCTACCTCTATGATCTCAATTTATCTTTCACAAATATCTTACAAGGTAACTATCAACCCATTTTATTATAAAGCTCAGAGTGGTTAAATAACTTGTCCAAAGTCACAGAGCTAAAAGATGATAGGGTCTGATTACAAACCCAAGTGCATTTTCTGCTCTGTACACTGAAGTACACTTCTCATCTTAATCTAAATATGTTAAGTAATCAAGTGGAGAGAAAAAATGCAATGAGAAATACACTTTTTATTCAGCCTTCCGCATTGCGGTTGCTAAGGAAATATTAAATCAGTTGTTGTAGAATTGAACCACTTACACCACAATTTTTATTGAAGACACACAAAATGCCTTTTTACAACCACTGAAAGGCTTTAGAAATGTGTGATTTTCTAATGTCATTATCTGCCTCTATGTGTGTGTGTGTGTATGTATGAGAGAGAGAGAGAGATTGACTTACAGGCACACAGGCAAAGGCTGTGTGAACATTCATATTTAGCATTTATTCTTAGGTGGAAATTACTCCCCAGCAGCAAATTCAGAAATTTAGCTGTGAGCCAGTGGGGTAGGAAGCAACATTTATGAAATTACTGGCAAAGTAAGAATCCTGATAATTAAAAAAGGAAAGAAAGAAAAGGGGGGGTGGGGAAGACACAAAACACACTTCAAAGCAAGTGCATCAAGTTACTATGGCAACCAGAGAATGTGGGTTGAAATTTATGTCTTCATTGTTCCAGCAGAGAGACTCTAAGTGACACCCTAGTGGCCTGACAGAGTCACACATCTCCCTGAATGCTCTGACTTATTACTCGAGAGTACTTTTCGCATTGAGGAGTAGAATCACAGTAACTCTGTCAGTTCCAGCCTCCCCAGTCCCTCTCAAGAGAAGACACTTGTTTCTGGAGAGACAGCGCACTCATTTCCAGAGTCAGTTTGGACCAAGCCTAGCAGAATATTAGATTCTCATATTCACCTGTGGCTAAGGATAGCAAGCATTTGCCTTCCGGTCTGAAGTCAAAGATCCAGTGTTCCTGGAATCAGCTCTGAGCACTTACATGTTCTCCTAAATTCCCCTATGCTTTCCTGCTACGATAAAAGTCTGCCTTGATTCCCAGTCAAATTAATTAGCACTTCTCAATCAACGCTATCACTGTTATTAACAACACTATTAGCCATAACAGTCTAGTATTAACAGACATTTATTGTCAGTATTACATTTATTACCTCAATAATAAAAAACCCAAGTAGGTATTATTTACAGGTGCTCAATTAATGTTTTGATTAATTTGTTGCATGTATATAGGAAACATCAATATTTATGGAAAGTACTACATTTATTACCTCAAAAACAAAACAAAAAAACCCAAAGTAGGTATTATATACAGATGCACAATTAATATGTTTCGATTAATATGTTGCACATATATGGGAAACTGAGGTTCACAGACATTAAGTGACTTTTCCAAGGTCCCAAAACAGAACCAAAATTTGACTCCAGATCTAATGACAAAGACTTTGCCACAAGGATTTCGCTTATTACGTGATACCTCATCTTGTGGTTGGGTCCATGTTCTAACACAAACACACTCACAAAAAAAAACAAGACAACTCAGGGGCCCTAGCTGGTGTGGTTCAGTTGGTTGGGCGTAGTCCCATGCACCAGAAGGTCAATGGTTCCATTCCCAGTCAGGGCACAGGCCTGAGGTTGCACCTGGATCCCCAGTAGAGGGCGTGCAGGAGGCAGCTGATCAGTGTTTCTCACAGAGATATTTCTCTTTCTCTCCCTCCCCCTTCCTCTCTCTCTAAAATCAATTTAAAAAATAACATTAAAAAAAAAGACAACTCAATACTAGGGCTTCCCGAAGCCTCCTGCTGCCATACCCCCATTAACTGCACTGGGCAAGCTGTAGTATCAGGGACAGCAACTCCTGTCTAAATGAAGTCCAAATTAGCCATGCTCCTTTTACCTCTGAACATTACATTACTGATTAAGAGAGGAGGCTGTTTTAAATCTGAACTCATGACCTTACTGGAACTCCACTGGTTTCTGATTTCTCACACCTTCTCCCTGCCTTCAGTGGAAGGAAATAGGAGGAGAAGGCAACTAAGATATTTTGAGCATCTATTATGTGCTAGGCACTATACTAGACCTTTTGAATGTATTATCTCACTGAATTTTCCCCAAAAAATCTACAGGATGATCTTTTCATTCCTATTTTACAGATTTAACAACTAAGAATCAAGAAATATATCATTTCCCAGGGGTACACAGTTAGTAATTATTAGAGTCAAACCAAGTCTCTTTCATTGTAGTCTCTGGGCTTTTTATTTTTATAACCTGGCATGCCTCTCCACCCAGCCAGTCCAAGTTATAACAATCTTTGGAGCAGAAAGGAACCAGAATATATTAATTTTAAGTGATGTAATTAGTTGTTTCTATAAGTACCATGAAAAGCAATAAAATAGAGGAAACTGTAGGAGTTGGCTGAATAAATAAAAACAAATGTGTGTGTAACTCAGTATCTAATCCTACACAAGGGAACTTTTGAGAGATTTTCCTTTATCTTAGGAGTGGGTCAGCATAGATTATGGAGTTCTACTAACCATTATTTCATTCTTTGTCATAAATGAGCTCACATTTAATTTTTTTTTCTTTATTGATGTTAGAAAGATAGAGGAAGGGAGGAGAGAGAGAGAGAGAAACATCGATGAGACAGTACATCGATTGGCCGCCTCCTGCATGCCCCCCCACCCCCACTGGAGATTGGGCCCACAGTCTGGGCATGTGCCCTGACCTGGAATCCAACAGGCGACCTCTTGGTGTATGGGTTGATGCTCAACCAGTGAACCACACCGACCAGGCTAAATGATCTCACATTTTATAGTGAGCAAGGTAGTTACTAAGGGAGGCAGTAACAGCAGCTTTTGATGTGAATATTTCTTGACACCACCAGTTTCTTCCAACTAAAACTGGTGGAAGTCATGATGGAGATTCAACTGCCCCTCAAAATGCCCACTTCCCTTATCAGTACAGCAAAGGTTAGCTCTTTTCTGCAGAGTGGAATTAGATAACTACTGGTCATCTTCCATGTCACAGAGGTAATACCATTTGGATATAAATAAATACAATTAAAATTTTTAATATAAACTTGTATTAGAATTTAGGCCACTATTTTTTTTATTACACTTCTGTAATATGAGCTTCTGTGGAGAAAAATAAAAGCAAATTACCAGTTTCCAGTAGAACAAGTGTGAATAGAATGAATTTAACAACTATACTGTGTTATCATAGCAACCAAAGTTTTAAAAAAATTGATGTGATAAAAAATGACACAAGAGAACAAATGCATCAAGTTGTTATGGCAACTGGAGAATGTGGGTTGAAATTTATGTATCTAGAATCCAAGAGAATATTCAAAGCAACTAAAATAAACATTTGCTTATTAAAATATCCCCAAATAGTACTTATCTATAACACTAAAGTGTTGTCATTATTTGTCTGCTTTTCCTTTTATTTCCAATGGGTGATTTTAAATTGTGAGAGTTTGTATTTTCAGTTCAGCTTGCTTTTTGGCAACCAATACACCATGATGCAATATGGTTTGCAGAAAATGATACAAAAGCCAGTTTCAAAATAGCATCCTCAATCATGTTTAGGTTCTTTTACTCGTTTAATCTTCTTTTAACAAAATGTCTACACTATTCACTTTTACTTCTTTTTCCTTTTCTGACAAAATTGGCTTTACTTTTTTTTTATTAATTTATTTTTGTTACAGATGTTTCTCTTTTTTCCCCCACTGACATCCTCCACCCAATCCCGCTCCCCCCACCCCAGCATTGTTGTCTGTGTCCATTGATTGTGCATATATGCATATGAGTTCTTTGGTTTATCTTTTCCTCTGCCCCCCACTCTCTTTTGAGGATTGTCAGTATGAACCCTACTTCTATGTCTCTGGGTCTATTTTGTTCACCAGCTTATTTTATTTGTTATATTCCATAAGTAAGTAAGATCATGTGATATCTGCCTTTCTCTGATTGGCTTATTTCACTTAGCATAATACTCTCCAGGTCCCTCCATGTCGTCTTAAAGAATAAGAGATCTTTCTTTTTTACAGTGGCATAGTATTCCACTGTGTATATGTACCACAGCTTTTTTATCCACTCATCTACTGATGGACATTTGGGCTATTTCCAGATCTTAGCAATTGTAAATAGTGCTGCTATGAACATGGGGGTACATATATTCTTTCTGATTGGTGTTTCAGGATTCTTAGGGTATATTCCTAGAAGTGGGATAACTGGGTCAAATGGCAGTTCAATTTTTAATTCTTTGAGGACACACCATATTGTTTTCCATAGTGGCTGCACCAGTCTGCATTCCCACCAGTGATGTACTAGAGTCCCCTTTTCTCTACACCCTCGTCAGCACTTGTTGTGTAGTGATTTGGTGATGGCAGCCATTCTGACAGGTGTGAGGTGATACCTCATAGTTGTTTTAATTTGAATCTCTCTGATGGTTAGTGATGTTGAGCATTTTTTCATATGTGTCTTGGCCATTTGTATGTCCTGTTTGGAAAGATATCCATTTAGATCCTCTGCCCATTTTTTAATTGGAGTCTTTGTCTTCCTTTTGTTGAGTTGTATGAGTACTCTATATATTTTGGAGATGAACCCCTTAACTGAAGTATTGTTGGCAATTATGCCCTCCCATACAGTGGGTTCCATTTTTATTTTGATGCTTGTTTGTTCTGTTGTGCAGAAGTTTTTCAGCTTGACTTAGTCTCATTTCTTAATTTTTTCCTTTGTATCTCTTGCCTTAGGCATTGTATCAGTGAAAATTCTGCTGCGTGTGATGTCTGAAATTTTGTTGCCTACATTTTCTTCTAGGATTTTTATAGATTCACGAGTCGCATTTAAGCCTTTTATCCATTTTGAGTTTATTCTTGTATATGGTGTAAGTTGGTGGTCTAGCTTCATTTTTTTGCGTGTAGCTGTCCAATTTTCCCAACACCATTTATTGAAGAGACTGTCTTGACTCCACTGTATGCTCTTGTCACCTTTGTCAAATATTAATTGAGCATAATGTCTTGGGTCAATTTCTGGGTTCTCTATTCTGCTCCATTGATCTATCTGCCTGTTCTTGTGCCAGTACCAGGCTGTTTTGATTACAGTGGCTTTGTAGTATAACCTGAAATCTGGTAATGTGATCCCTCCTACTTTGTTCCTCTTTTTCAAGATTGCTGTAGCTATTCAGGGTCTTTTTTGGTTCCATATAAACTTTTGGAGTGTTTGTTCTAGTTCTGTGAAATATGTCTTTGGTATTTTGATGGGGTTGCATTGAATCTATAGATTGCTTTGGGTAATAAGGACATTTTAATGATGTTAATTCTTCCAATCCATGAACAAGGTATATGTTTCCACTTTTTTATATCTTCCTCTATTTCTTTTTTCAATGACCTATAGTTTTCTATGAAGTTTATTCCTAGGTATCTTAATTTTTTTGCTGCGATGGTAAAAGGGATTGTTTTTTTAGTTTCTCTTTCTGTGATTTCATCATTGGTGTATAAGAATGCCGTCGCTTTCTTGACGTTAATTTTGTATCCTGCTACTTTATCAAATTCATTTATTAAGTCTAGTAGATTTTTGATGGAGTCTTTAGGGTTTTCTATGTATAATATCATGTCATCTGCGAATAATGACAGTTTCACTTCCTCCTTTCCAATTTGGATCCCTTTTATTTTTTCTCCATGTCTAATTGCTGTGGCTAAGACTTCCAGTACTATGTTAAATAAGAGTGGCAAAAGTGGGCATCCCTGTATTGTTCCCGTTCTTAAGGGGAATGCTTTTAGTTTTTGCCCATTGAGAATGACGTGGCTGTAGGTTTTTCATATATAGCCTTTATTATGTTGAGATATGGACCCTCTATTCCCACATTGCTGAGTGTTTTTATCAGAAATGGATGTTGGATTTTGTCGAATGCTTTTTCAGCATCTATTGATATGATCATATAATTTTTTATCTTTCATTTTGTTTATGTGGTGTATCACATTTATTGATTTGCGAATATTGTACCATCCTTGCATGCCTGGGATGAAATCCATTTGGTCATGGTGAATAATTTTTTTGATGTATTGCTGGATCCGATTTGCTAATATTTTGTTCAGGATTTTGGCATCTGTGTTCATCGGGGATATTGGCCTGTAGTTTTCTTTCTTTGTAGTGTCTTTTTCCGGTTTTGGAATTAGGATTATGCTGGCCTCATAAAATGAGTTTGGAAGTGTTCCGTCTTCTTGGTTTTTTTGGAATAGTTTGAGGAGAATGGGTATTAGATCTTCTTTGAATGTTCAGTAAAACTCCCCCATGAAGCCATCTGGGCCTGGGCTTTTGTTTGCTGGGAGTTTATTAATTACATCTTCAATTTCCTTTGTTGTTATTGGTCTGCTCAAGTTTTCTATCTCTTCCTGGTTCAGTTTTGGGAGACTGTGTGTTTCTAGAAATTTGTCCATTTCTCCTAGGTTGTCCAATTTGTTGGCGTATAATTGTTCATAGTATGTTTCGATGATCCTTTGTATTTCTGTGGTGTCAGTTGTTACTTCTCCTCTTTCATTTCTGATTTTGTTTATTTGGTTCCTCTCTTTGTTTCTTGGTGAGTCTGGCTACAGGTCCATCAATCTTGTTTATTCTTTTATTTTTTCTTCATGTCTAATTGCTGTGGCTAAGATTTCCAGCACTATGGTAAATAAGAGTGGCAAAAGTGGGCATCCCTGTCTTGTTCCTGTTCTTAAGGGAAATGCTTTTAATTTTTGCACATTGAGTATGATGTTGGCTGTAGGTTCTTCATATATGGCCTTTTTGATTTTGAGACATGGTCCCTTTATTACCACATTGCTGAACGTTTTTATCAGAAATGGGTGCTGGATTTTGTCGAATGCTTTTTCAGCATCTATTGATATGATCATATGGTTTTTATATTTCATTTTGTTTACGTGGTGTATCACATTTATTGATTTGTGAATATTGTACCAGCCTTGCATCCCTGGGATGTATCCCACTTGGTCATGGTGAATAATTTTTTTGATGTATTGCTGTATGCAATTTGCTAATATTGTGTTAAGGATTTTGGCATCTATGTTCATCAGGGATATTGGCCTATAGTTTTCTTTCTTGTAGTGTCTTTATATGGTTTTGGAATTAGAATTATGCTGGCCTCATAAAATGAGTTTGGAAGTCTTCTTTCTTCTTGAATTTTTTGAAATAGTTTGAGAAGAATGGGTGTTAGTTCTTCTTTGAATGTTCGGTAAAACTCCCTGGTGAAGTTGTCTGGGCCTGGGCTTTTGTTTGCTGGGAGAGTCTTGATTACATCTTCAATTTCCTTAGTTGTTATTTCTCTGTTCAAGTTTTCTATCTCTTTCTGGTTCAGTTTTGGGAGACTGTTGTGAGTCTAGAAATTTGTCCATTTCTCCTAGATTGTCCAATTTGTTGGTGTATAATTGTTCATAGTATTTGTTAACGATCCTTTGTATATCTGTGGTGTCAGTTTTTACTTCTCTTTCATGTCTGATTTTATTTACTTGAGTCCTCTCTTTTTGTTTCATCTTTTTTTAAGGGTCCATCAATCTTGTTTATCTTTTCAAAGAACCAGCTCTTTGTTTCATTAATCTTTTGAATAACTTATTTAATTTCTATGTTGTTTATTTCTGCTCCGACCTTTACTATTTATTTCCTTCTACTTGCTCTGGGTTTTTCTTTTTGTTTATTTTCTAGTTCTTTAAGTTGTAGAGTTAGAAATTCAATTGGAAATGTTTCTTGTTTCTTGAGGTAGGCCTGTAGTGCTATGAACTTCCCTCTCAGGACTGCTTTCGCTGCATCCCATAGATTTTGTGTTGTTGTGTGTTCATTTTCATTGGTTTCCAGGAAGTTTTAATTTCTTCATTGATCTCATTGGTAACACATTTGTTGTTTAATAACATGCTATTTAGCCTCCATGGAATGTTTTTTCTGTAATTGTTTTCTAGTTTCATGCCACTGTGATCTGAGAAGATACTTGATAGAATTTCAATCTTCTTGAACTTGTAGAGGCTTAGTTTGTGTCCTAACATGTGGTCTATCTTTGAGAATGTCCCATGTACACCTGAGAGAACGTGAATTCTGCAGTTTATGGTGTAATACTCTGTAGATAGCTATTAAGTCCATTTGATCTAGTGCATCATTTAGAGTCTCTGTTTCCTTGTTAATCTTGTTAATTTTTTGTCTAGAGGATCTATCCAGTGATGTCAGTGGGGTGTTGAAGTCCCCTGCTGTGATTGTATTGCTGTTGATTTCTCCTTGGCAGTCCTTGAGGAGTTTTTTAATGTATTTTCGTGCTTCTCTGTTGGGTGCATATATGTTTACCAAGGTTATATCCTCCTGTTGGATAGATCCTTTCAATGTTATGCAGTGACCTTCTTTATCTCTAGTTATGGCCTTCATTTTGAAGTCTATTTTATCAGATATGAGTATTGCTACCCCAGTTTTTTTTCCTTTCCATTTTCTTGGAAAATTTTTTTCCATCCCTTCACTTTCAATCTATGTGCATCTTTTGTTGTGAGGTAGGTCTCTGGTAAACAACATATATATGGGTCATGCTTTCTTATCCATTCAGCTACTCTGTGTCTTTTGATTGGAGCATTTAATCCATTGACATTTAAGGTTATTATTGATATGTACTTATTTATAGCCATTGTTGTTTATTATGGTTATATTTTTCTTCCTATTTCTTCTGCTTATTACAGCAATCCTTTTAACATTTCTTGGAGTGCTGGTTTGGTGCTAATATATTCCCTTAGCCTTTTTTTTTTTTTTTTTTTGGTCTGGGAAGCTCTTATTTCACCTTCTATTATGAATGATAGCATTGCTGGATAGAGAAGTATTGGATTCGGATCCTTCTTTTTTTTCATGACCTTGATTACTTCATGCCATTCCCTCTGGCATGGCATGTTGAGAAGTCAGCTGATAGCCTTATGGGGGCTCTTTTGTAGGTAACCTGTTGCTTATCTCTTGCTGCCTTTAGGATTGTCTCTTTGTCTTTAATTTTTGGCAGTTTAATTATTATGTGTCTTGGTATGGGCCTCTTTGGGTTCTTATTACTTTGGGCTCCCTGTGCTTCTTGAACTTGTATGCCTTTTTCCTTCACCAAGTTAGGGAAGTTTTCTGTCACTATTTCTTCAAATATAAGAAATAACCCTTGTTCATTTTCTTCTTCATCTGGAACTCCTATGATGTGGATGTTGTTATGTTTCATACTGTCCCACAGTTCTCTTAGACTGTCTTCCTGTTTTTTAATTGTTTTTTTCTTTTTGGTTCTCTGATTGGGTGATTTTTTTCTACCCTGTCTTCTAAATTACTGACCCCATCCTCAGCTTCCTCTACTCTGCTGGTTAATCCTTCCAATGTGTTCTTTATTTCTGCTGTGTCATTCTTCATTTCCAATTGGTTCATTTTCAATATTTCTATATCTTTACTCACACTATAGAGCTCTTTACTCATGCTGTTGAGCTTTCTCATAGTATCACTCTGAGCTCTACCTCTGATATCTTGCTTAAATCCATTTCATTTATATCTTCTCCTGTAGAATTCTGTTGTTCTTTCATTTGAGATTTGTTTCTTTCACCATTTTGGCTGTCTCAGTGGGTTTTGGAGCCTGGCAAATTTTCCCTGTGGGTGTTGGTGTTCTGCTGGTTCTGGCTCCCTCTACTGGGTTTGGATGAGTATGGGAGGACCCACATTAAATACCACTGTCAAGTGTTACTCTCCTGGGTGGATTTGCAAGCCAAGGAAAGGTTCAGTTATCCTCTAGCTTTTGCCTGGAGGCAATTAGTCTCAGTTACTTGATGAGCCTCTATTTGTAGCCCTCAGCTGAATGAAAAATCCCTCAGGTGTAAGAGGATTTTCAGCAGGTGGGGCACTTGCTTGCTATTAATGAGTTTCAATTTGCATTTCTCTGGCCTAGCCTGGTGGTGCTGAATTCCTGAGAGGGGGGCCATTGCTTCTCCCTGGGGCTCTGGGAAGGGGCTCTTTGAGTAATATGGCTACTGTCTTATGAGGGAGTGATTCAGCACAAATCTCCTGGTCTCCTCCCCTCCAGCTCTCTCCTAAGCTAGGAGCCCTCGACTGACTCTCGCCACACAGTTCCAGTCCAGGATGCCCTCCCTCTGATGGAGCCCATAGTGAGTGACTGTAGCTGACTTGGTGCTTTTTAAAACCCCTGCTTTCTCAGTGGGAACTGCTCACATATAAAACAGCCCTCTGCTGCTGTCCATGGGCTCCCAGCCTGCCCTCTTGTGCCACAGTTCCTACCAGGCTTGGTTTGGCATCCTCTTTCTGTCCCTGGCTACATGGGTTCTCTCCAGCTGCTTTTCAGTTTGTTTTTCCCAACAATTTGTCTTTATTTTAGTTGTAATTTCAGTTTGGTCCTGGGAGACGGTCTGTGTAGCTTCCACTCTGTGTAGCTGCCATTTTTTCTCCTACCACTTTTACTTCTTAAAGAAGAAGCTCTTCCTTACTTGATGAATCAAATTCATTATGTTCTCTTTACCTGACTTTGGGGGTCTTCCTCTTAGGCAGGGTGTGGGTTGAATAATTATATAATAAATTTAGGTATTTAGAAAGCCTTCTGATGTTTTACGCACACACACACACACACACACACACACACACACACACCCTTCTTTTCATAGCATAACTGGTTGTTCTGGGCTAAAGTTTCAATTTTCCACATCACGTTGCTCAGGCTCATGTAGAATATCTCACTGTAAGGGGAAGAGAGGTGAGACTGTCTCATGACTTCCTGCCACTCACACTCTTCCTTCCATCCTTCTTGTCTACTTGACTTGTTCTTAATCATCCTTTAAAAGTAGTTTAAATGTAACTTACCATGGTCAACCCATTTTAGTCATGTGTCCTTTATCTTTGCTCTATGCATACTTTAGCTAAGTGTCATTATCCTTATCAAAATCAACATAATTAACATCATCAGCATAACAGCTATTACTTATTAAGCATTATCTATGTTCCAGTGACTCTGCTAAATTACTTCTCAGGTATTATTTCACTGAATCTTTGCAAAAATTCTATAAAGTAAAAACCATTTAACCAGTAAGGAAAATGAGGCCCAGTGATGAAGTCATTTGAATTAGATCACATACTGGGTAAGTTACAAAAAAGAGTCTTGAATCCATGTCATTGAAACATCAAAGTTCATGTTCTTTATCATTTAGCTAATCATTGAAAATTTTCCATTGGTTCCCTTTTGTTTGACTTTGAATTCTTTGGGAATTCTCTGTGACTGCACTCTAGTTGTATAAACAAATAAACGTCTTTTCCCTAATGTCTCTTGCACTGACCAATAGAAACATAATGTGAACCACAAATGACAGCCATCATAAAATTTTTAAATTTTCTAATAGCTACATTTAAAAAGTGAAAAGAAAGTAATATTTTATTTAACCCAATATATACAAAATGTTATCATTTCTACATGTAATCAATACAAAAATCATTAATGAGATACATCGCTTCTTTAGTACTAAGTCTTCAAAATCCACTATGTACTTTATAGACACAGAACATCTCACTTCAGACACATGGCTAGTAGCTACCATACTGAACAGGCCAGGTCTAACCCATGTCTGACAAGGAACACTCAAAGAGTGCTCAATGCAAATTTGTTGGATAAATAAATAGATGAATGTAATGCATAGAAATGAGGAATTGTCAATTTGCTTTATAGAAATATCCAATTCAGCTTGGTGAAACCCTTAAAAGCCTGTTTATGAGGATGTTAAAAGTGCACGTTTTTTTAAAGGGCGTACACAGGTTATCAGTACATGCATGTTGTGACAATGCCAGAGTTGCTTCCACAGCCTAGCCTGTCCTGAAAAACTGCTTGCTTAGTCCCTTGTTTTCCTGAAACCTACAACGTCTCAGTGCGCCCACACTTTAGCGTCCCAAGTTTAGACCATGGTTAGCACACTCTTAGACTTAGGTTTTTAAGTTTTGGTTCATTATTTTTAAAGTATACCCCAAAGTATCCCTGGTAAAGAATATTTCCATTTCAAAGCAGGATATTTGGAACCACATAGATAATTTCAACAGTGAATTGAATATTACTGGTAGAAATAGTCAACATTTTTCAAAGCCATTTAGATGGTAACAGCTAAACTGAACATTGTAGTATCTTTTACAGTAAAAAAAAAAAAAAACTGACCGTGCCATCACTTCTCAATGTAACACTGATTACTTAAACTGACATCGGGAGGGAAAATCTATAGAATAAAACCGGCACTTGCTAAAACTGCACACAATAAAATTATTCTGGACTAAAATAAACTTAAGAAATTCAGTTCTATAAAAATCGACTTGAGAAAGATTAACTTGAGAGAAAAAATGGCACATGCTCACACACAACAACAACAGCAGCAGCTCACAACGGCAGAAGCTATCATCTATAAAAATTTATATGGCCATAAAAAGATCAATGAGTTAAATGTTTTAAAAGTTAGGTGGAAATGACCTTGGTTAAAATAATTTCCATAAAAGAAAAACAAAATTTAAAAGGTTAGAAATGGATGTGGGACTTCTGGAATAGTGAAGTGAAAACCCCAGCAAAACCTCTCCTTTACAGAGCACTGTTAAGACTCAACAAAGTTGCTGTAAATCACCATTTCATCCCAGTCAACACGTGTCGTTGCCTGTTTTTTTTTTTAGATTTAGCCATTCTAGTGGATGTGAAGTGGTATCTCTCTCTCTCCTGTTTTGACTTGCATTTCCCTAATGATTAATGATGCCAAGCATTTTTTTAATGTGTTATAGACTATTTTTTTTATCTCCTTTAAAGAAATGTATATTCAAGTCCTTCATTTTTAATTGGGTTATTTGTCTTTTTATTACTAAGTTGTGAGAGTTTTTCATATATTCTGAAACTTGACCGTTCAGACACGTTTTGTATATTTTCTCCCATTTTGTTGGTTGTCTTTACACTTCCTTGATAGGGCCCTTTGAAGCACAAATGTTTTTAATTGTGATAAAATCAAATTTATCTATTTTTTTCTTTGGTTGTCTATGGTTTGGGAGTGAACCTAAGAAATAATTGGATAGGCCTGATTTTAATACCAACTTTCCCAATGACTGGATAAGTGATTTGGGGACAGGTTACTTAACTTGTCAAGCATAGTGGAAAGAATATAGGAGGATGTGGCATAAGGTTAGATGTTGCTGGGTCCCTTATAGGGACTTATAAACTTGCCCATCTGCCTGGCCAGCCCTATGTAGAGAATGGAATGAGAGAAAAATCCATATAGTTGGGGGAGGAAGGCAGCAAAAAGCAGAGACATTTTCATTTGTTAATTCAGTTTATTTTATTCATTCAGTCAGTCATTTAATCATCAAACATGTATTGAGCACCCACTATATGTATCTAGGTGTTGGGGATACAGCTGGATCTCACTTCCATATTCAGCTGAAAAACACAAATATTCTGGTACAGAAGTACTCCACAACAGCCAGGCTCTACAATCACAGATATAACAGAAGCAAAATCTAAAAAGAGAAGACCAGAGATGATCCCTGCCCTTAATCTCTGAAACCCAAGAAGAGCAACAGGTAGCATCTGAAAATTTCCTATATCCCTGAAAAGTGTGATAGTGGAAGGTGGAAGCTTGCCCTTGGAGAGGCATTCAAATTAGGATGACAGGCCAGAGTGCTCAGCATGGGCCTGATAAGCAAAGTGCCAAAGGGGAGGAGAACATTTCGGTGAACCGTGCAATAAAAAGACCAGTGTCTTCTTCTTTCAACAAAGACAGCAAGGCGATACCAGTTGCCTCTCGCGATACGCGGCCGCCGCTCGCGATACGCGGCCGCCGCTCGCGATACGCGGCCGCCTCTCGCGATACCGGCGCCTCTCGCGATACGCGGCTGCCTCTCGCGATGCCAGCTGCCCCTCTCAATAGTTCCAGGCAGGGTCTCTACCTCTCAGATAAATGGCTGTCCATGGAGATGGTGTCTTCCTCTTGCGATAATGGTTGCCTCTCCCATCCCCATCCCTATTTGGCTTTGGGGAGCAGAAACCCTCTTGAAGCATAAGGATCTGCGTGACCATGAACAAGCGGCCTCGTTCCATCTAGGACCACGTTTCCTCATGTATACAACGGAAGAGGTTGGCAAGATCACTGCTAATACCCCCTTTAATTGAAAAATATGAATCTATGAATTATGAGATAGATTGGTTTGGAATGAGAGGTACTTTTCACAAAATAGGTAGATTCCCATAAAAAATAAATTTTAACTTACGCCATGAAATAAGACAGGAAAGGAGATTAGTGGAGTCAGGGCAACCTGAGGTTGTGAAAGAACTTAGTGCTAGGAGCAGCAGGAAGATTAAGGTGGTTGTAGTGAGGTGTGTGGACTGGGGCTGAGAGAGATGGGAGATGACAGTAAGCTTCTCTGCCCCCAGTTGTTTCAACAGGGACAAGAGATTTGTTATACAAAGAAATTGCACAGCCCTGGCCGGTTTGGCTCAGTGGTTAGAGCGTTGGCCCTCAGACCAAAGAGTTGCGTGTTCCATTCTGGTCAAAGGCATGTACCTCCATTCATTTCTGGCCCCGGTTAGACTAACCAAGGCAGGGTAATCTTTTGCCAATGATTGATTAAGGGGTGGCGTGTGGCATGGGACCCAGTTCTGACCTATAACTTAGAAGAGGGTGTTTATTGGGGTGTTTTGGGAAAGATTTTTCTTCCTGATAAAAATAGACACTGAAGGCATTTCTTTTCTGCCTTTGGACGTTGTCATATGAAGAGATGTGTGGTACCATGGCAGCCACCTTATGATCATGAGGAGAAAGGCAAAAACGTCTCAGAGAATATGACCCAGAGCCCTGACGTTGGCGAGCTCATGATTCCTCTAACTCCAGTCTTCTTGTTCTCAGAAATGGTTAACCCACCTTATTTAAGGTTTTTCGTTATTTGCAGGCAAAACTATACCTTCTGATACAAAATTGACCTAACCCTGTTAAAATGTGTTCACTGTGAAAAGAAACCAAAACAAAACAAACAAAAAAAAAAAGCAAAGACAGCAAGCACAAATGCTGCAGATCAAAGACACATCAACCTCTTCTCTGAAGCCGGAATGACATAAGCCCCTACCCCTGTGGAATTTAGATCAAACTTCTGGGGAGAAGAAAAGAAGTGATAAGGGAGAACCCTGAACTGAAGGAGTAGAAATCCAGAATTGGGCAAATTTAAATCGTAGTAAAGTGAATGACTTTCCCTGAAAGTGACAGTGTTTTAGAGATTCTGTCATCACTAGAAATGGGGAATCAACTAAATATTTTTAACATAGGAAAAATTTTGGAAAGTATAATTTCATATACTTTGGTTTTCAGATGCAATATTAACTCTTTGGAGGGTGACAATCTTTAAATACTCATTTTCCTTGGGAATGAGAATTTTTACAGTAGGTAGCTTCCTGAAGACTAGCAAACTCCACCCAGCTACACCACCTGTTACACTTAGAGAAAGTAAAGCACAGAAGGTGAAGTGATTGCCCAAGGTCACAAAATCAATAGCAAAGAGGATATTTGAATCCCAGCCCCTTGACTTCCATTCCAGTAGTACTTCCATTATCTTACAACTTATTTGACAACAGGTGAGAAGTACTACACACAGGTACTTTGGAGACTGGAGTTTCATTTATGGGAATGTTTACAGAGCTGGAATTTTAAGAAAAAATTATTCAAAATTTGCCTTATTTGAATTTTCTCTAGAGATTGCTAATGAGATAATATGCAAGGTATGCGATCCTAACTGAGGCAGTATCTGAGCCAGACAGCGGTGTGCTGGTCATTGTTGAACAGCCTGGTTCACAAGGAGTAGGAGCCCTGATTAGTGAAGGTTGCTAATTTTCATGCTATAAATACCCTCATCATGACCAGTTTCAAGCTACCAATATGATATCAACCAGGTGGCAAAATTCCTTAATAATTTCAAAATCAGTTTCATGAGCCGATTACAAGCTGGCTCTAGCATACCACTGTGGGCAGGGGTTTTTCTTCAAAGCAGAGGCTGAAGAGCATTTACTTGTTAGCATTCAGGAGATTTCATTAAGACAATATACTGAAGTGCTTTAAGAACCAATATACAGTTAGCGTGAATGATTATCATGAAATTAAAGTACTTACGCTAAAGGGCATGGAGATAGTAGCTTTCTGGTGCAATCTCCCCCAGTCAAATACAACACAATGTGCTGGGTTTTCACACACAGTCCTCTGGATAGAAGTAACATTCGAGAGAACAGAAACCAAGTAAAAGCACCCTTTTGTGAGATCCACATTAAAGGAATCAACTGTACCTGTTTCATTTTGTAACCTTGTATTCTGCTCATAAAAAACAACAGAATAGCTACAGCTATACAAAGTCTGAATGTTTCTTTCTCTCTGCCTTGTAAAGGTGAAAGGAAACTGAGGGTAGGTTCAACACTATTTGTGAAATGTAGTTATGGTGAAGGAATACAGGCACTAAATTGCTAGACCTCCATGTAAAAAGACAACCATATAATTTGATGGGCCTTTTTCAGGTATAATTGAACTTGCTTTTCACAGTTGATGTGTTATTAAAATATTGTGTTGTGTTACATGTGAAAGGTCAAGACACATTTTAGATTCATAGGCTATTTTTGCTTTTTGATCCTAGATATCTTTGGAAATCTGAAGAAACCTCTGAACTTTTTAATAGAAAATGCACATATTTGTACATGCAGAAAATTTTGCATAAAATGTTAAAGGATTGACAGACATTCTGTAACTCAGCCTTGGGCTTCGGGACTCACATGAACAACCCATATTGTAAGCGTATTTGGAAATCTCAAAATTCAAAGAAAACCCACATTGATTACTTTAATGAGGCAATACAATTACTTGTAGAACAACTACCTTAATTTGTATTTTCTTTAAACAAATCTTTGATTTACTGAGTTGAAAGACAGAGTCATGGATATGAGGAGCTAACTGGGATCAAACATCACAAGTCCCTTATTTTACAAATGAGGAGACAGAGGCCCCAAGCACTGAACCAACTAGTACAAAGTCTCCATGAGGAGGAGGCTTCATGCTGTTATATAATGAATACAGCCCTGAACATCAGAAGCCCTGAATGCATCAAGACCTGGTGTTTATGATCTACATGATATTGGACACATCATTTATCCTTTCTGGTGTTATCTCAGCTAAAAGTTTAGTTATAATACAAAATTGTCAAAAGGATTAACTGAAATGATATTTGTGAAAACAATATATATTAAGGTGTCATATAGCAACTTAATAAAATCACAATTATGCTGTGGAATAGGAGACCATATCTTCAAATCATATATCTGACAAAGGGGTAATACCTGAAATCACATATATATATAAAAAAAAAAAAAAAAAACTATACAACTTAGCAAACAAGACAAAATGACCATTAAAATTCAGGCAGAGTCTCTAAACAGACTTTTTCCAAAGAAGACAATACAGATGGCCAACAGGTATATGAACAGGTGTCATCACTAATCATCAGGGAAACACAAGCCAAAACCAGAGTGAGATATCACCTCACACTTGTTAGAAGGGTTATTATCAAAAAGATGAAAAATAACAAGTGCTGGTGAGGATGTAGCTATCCTGTACTGCTGGTGGGAAGGTAAATCCGTGCAGCCACTGTGGAATGCAGTACAGAGGGTAATACAAAAGTTAAAAATAGAGCTACCACATGATCCAGCAATTCCACTTCTGAGTATTTATATGAAGAAAACAAAAACCCTAAATTAAAAAAAAATATATGCATTCCTACGTTCAGTGCAGCATTATTTACAATAGCCAAAATATGGCAACAACCTAAATATCCAACAATGAATGAATGGATAAAGAAAATGTGAGATATAGATATCGATATTGATATAGATATAGATCTATAATGGAATACTACTCAGCCATAAAAAGAAATGAATCTCATTTGCAACAATATGGATAGACCTTGAGTCCAAATGGGTTCTAGTTCTAACTTTACTATTAACTAGTAAAGCTGACAAATCATTTCAGACTTCTAGGCCAGAGTTTTCTTGGGGATCAGAGATGGTTAAACATGTTCTCAGGCATTTGGTGTTACAACCAGACCCCAATAGTAACACAATGGAAACTATGAAATGTCTCCCTATAAAAAATATATATCACATATGGAATATCATTTAAGGAAGGGTAGGGATCTCAGTCAGGTTAGCTCTTACATTTCCAAAATGGGCATAATTGCAATATTCCCATTACTTATGTTTCTGTGACCAAATCAATTTATATATGTAAAATGTTCTGTATATGTACACATATATATATAATTAAAGAATTTTGAGAAGTAAAACTGAAACCAGTTTCCTTCATATTTTATTTGGAAAAAGTTCTATTTAGGTAATGTTAGTAATTACAGTATTGATTTCCATAGCCTCGACCAAAGGATATCTTCTCATTGTTCTGATGAAAAAATATCTACTAGTCCTTCACTGCTTTAATGATAAAATTCAAACTCATCATTTTGGCATTTCTGAGTCCAACCAACTTTTCAGTCTCATTAACTACTCTTCTCCCACACCCCACTCCATCTTTCTCTTACCTCAAGTCTCCTCCCACACTGACATTCTCACCAGTCACCAGATCCACTGGGACTTCTATGTTAGGCCCATTAGATCACAATAGATCACACGACATCCAATGGGACTCTGTGCCTTTGCACCTGTTAATCCTTCTGTTGATTTTCCCCTCATTGACCTAGTTATTTTCAATATCTACATTTGAACATCTCTCCATTCACCATCCAGAAGACCTGGCCACTCTCTTCTCCATAAACAAAACCTTGTGTTCACACTTCTGTGATGGGTCCCACTCTGCTCTATTGTAATTTATATTTTTAAATGTCCCTCTCTGCTATTAAACTGTAAATTTCTCAAGAGGAAAGATTGTGTCTTTTATCTGTATTCACAGGATATAGCATAGAGGCTGGTACACAGGAAGAATTTAATAAATGGAAGGAATGGAAAGAAAGGAGGCAGGGATGAAAGGCCAGAACACAAGAAGAAATGCAAGGAATGACTACAGGTTACTGGGAGAGGGAAGATCCTCAGAATAGATTAATAGCCCCTGAATCAAATCCTGGTTTTACTTCTTACCCGCACTTAACAGGGGTATAACCTTTGGCAAGTTACTTAACCATTCTGAGACGTAGCTAATTCACCTGAAAAAATGTGAATAATGCCATTTTCTCAAGTCTGTTGTCAGACTTAAATGGGTAAATCACTATCACAGGGTAGATGCGTCATAAAAGCAGCTATGTTATTATGACAGCATGATAAGGTGCTATCAAGGAATCTATACTCTCTCAAAAGGTTCTGATTAAATTATTTAAAGACCCAGTCAAAAGGAGACATGCCTTTTTGAACTTTTGTTAGAAAGATCAGACTGTAAACTTCTATCAGTTTGCAGTTTTTACTAAGTCAATACCTAGAGCTGTTCTGTCAATATAGTTGCCACTAGCCACATGTAGTAACTGAGCACTTGAGATGTGGTTAGTGTAGCTGAGGATCGGTACTGAATTATAATTATAAAACAAATACAGGGTTTTGAAAAATCAGAACCAAACATAAAAGAACCTAAACATCTCGCTATCACTGGTGCTGATTAGGAATGTATATTTTAGTCACATCCAGGCATGGTACACTACCTGTAACAGGTGGGTTTGTAGCAATTTGACTTGCTGTGTGCCTCTTCTTCAAAAACAGTAACTTTTCTTAAAGTAATGGTATATAAAACATTAAATAGCGAATATATACTTCATATCTTACAGCATAAATTAGACATAAATTAGATCAAAAGTTAAAAGTAATATAACCCCCTAAATCCAAGCTAAACCACTCAATCACTGTACTTAACTGCTATCAATTAGAGACTAATTTTCTTTCTCATTACAGAGCTTTCCCTTGGTATAGCTCTTGCCTACTTTCTTCTTTATCTTGTTCTCTGATGCTTATCAGCATGCAGGTATTAACTGTCTAGCATTTTAAGGAGTGTTCTTTGATTAAATTGGTCTCTTAATTAAGATGGAAACTTCTTTAAAATTTCACTTTGTAAAAAGGCAAACACATTTCAAACACACTGAAATGACTAAAATAAAAAATATTGATTACGCCAAATATTGAGGATGTGGGGCAACTGGAACTCTCATACATTGTTGGTGGGAGTGGAAGTGATATAATCACTTTGGAGAATTACTTGGCAGTTTCTTACAAACGTCTATACTAGGACCTAGCAACTACATTCCTAGGTATTTATCCAAGAGAATTGAAAACCTATGTCCACAAAGAGACTGGAACAAAAATGTTCCTAGTATCTTTCCTCATAATAGCTAAAATCCACAAATTATTCATCAATAGGTAAATGGAAAAACAAGTTGTGTCATATTAATGCAAAGCAATACTATTCAGCAATAAAGGCGAATGAACTACTAATGCATGCAGCAACATCAATGAACTTAAAAACATGCTGAGTGCCCTGGCTGGTTTGGCTCAATAGTTAGAGCATCAGCCCACAGAACAAGGGGTTTTGGGTTTGATTCCTGGTCAAGGGCATGTACCTGGGTTGCAGGTTTGATCCCTGGCCCCATTCAGGGTTGTGCAGGAGGCAGCCAGTCAATGTGTCTCTCTCACATTGATCTCTCTCTCTTTCTCTTCCTCTTTCCCTTCCACTCTCTCTAAAAATCAGTGGAAAAATATCCTCAGGTGAGGATTTAAAAAAATATATTATGTTGAGCAAAATAAGCCTGGCACATAAGAATACATTATGCATGATTCTATTAACATGAAGTTCTAGAAGAGGCACAACTAACCTATGGTAACAAAAAGGCCTAAGGGTAATGGATGAGGTAACTGGAAAGAGGTATCAAAAAGCTTTCTGGGTTGATGGAAGTTCTGGGTGGTGGTTACATGAGGGTGTGCAAATATCAAAGTTCATTGAACCAAGCATTTAAAATCTATGCATTTTAATTGTATGTAAATTATATCACAGCCTTTGTTTGGCTTGGCATTCTAAACATTAATTCTAAAATTCTCCCTTTCAAGGGGAGACTTCCGAGTTCATTTTACAAGGCCAGCATTATCCTAACTCCAAAACCAGATAAAGACACCACAGAGAGAGAAAATTATAGGCCAATATTCCTGATGAACATAGATGCAAAAATCCTCAACAAAATATTAGCCAACCAAATTCAGCAATATATTAAAAAGATCATATACTATGATCAAGTGGGATTTATTCCTGGGATGCATGATTGGTATAGTATCTACAAATCAATTAACATGATATACCACATAAACATAATGAAATATAAAAATCATATGATCATGTCAATAAATTCAGAAAAAGCATTTGACAAAATCCAGCACCCATTTATGATAAAAACTCTTAGCATAAACAAAATAAAGTTCACATATGCCAAACCCACAGCTAACATAATACTCAATGGCAAAAACTTCAAGTGCTTCCCATAAGATGAGAAATAAGACAGAGATGTCTGCTTTTACCACAGTTATTCAACATAGTACTAGAAATCCTAGCCACAGCAATCAGACAAGAAGAAGATATAAAAGACATTCAAATTAGAAAGGAAGAAGTAAAACTGTCATTATTTGCAGATGACATGATACTTTATATAGAGAACCCTAGCAATTCCATCAAAAAACTACTAGAACTGATAAATGAATTCAGTAAAGTAGCAGGATACAAAATTAATATTCAAAAATAGGTTGCATTTTTATGCATCAATAAGAACTGTCAGAAAGGGAAACTAACAAAACAATCCCATTTTCAATTGTATAAAACGTACCTAGGAATAAATTTAACCAAGGATGTAAAGACCTGTACTCAGAAAATTATAAGAAAGAAAGAAATTGAAGAAGATACAAATAAATGGAAAAATATACTAGGTTCATGGATAGGAAGAATTAACATCATTAAAATGTCCATAACTACCCAAAGCAATCTACAGATTCGGCACAATTCCTGTCAAAATACCAATGGCATATTTCACAGAGCTAGAACAAATAATCCCAAAATTTATATGGAAGCACAAAAGACCCCAAATAGCCATAGCATTCTTGAGAAAGAAGAGCAAAGTCAGCCCTGGCCAGTTTGGCTCAGCGGTTAGAGCGTCGGCCTGCGGTCCAGAGAGACCCGGGTTCGGTTCCCGCTAAGGGCATGTACTTCGGTTGCAGTTTGTCCCCGGCCCTGGTTGGTCGTGCGGGTGGCGGCCACTCGATGTGTCCCTTTCACGTCGATGTTTCTCTCTCTCTCTCTTCCTCTCTCTCCCTCCCACTCTATCTGGACAAGGAATGAAAAAATGTCCTCGGGTGAGGATAAAAAAAAAAAAAAGAAGAGCAAAGTCAGAGGTATCACATTACTTAATATCAAACTATATTACAAGACTATAGTAATCAAAATAGCATGGTACTGACATAAAAACAGTCACCAAGATCAATGGAACAAAAATAGAGGGCCCACAAATAAACTCAGGCCTATCTGGTCAATTAATATAATTCTCACTCTCTTGTAATAGATTCACTTTTTGACAACTACCTAAGGTGATTCTTATGTATTGAATTCTCTTTGAAAAGCTGTGAGCGATTAAAACGTATCTTTTTACTAATATTATACTTTTCACAAAATAATGAACAAAAATAAAATAAAATAGAGCTTTAACCATGACTCTAGGCAGCTGTATATCCAATGGGGAACAGATAAGTAGAGAGAGAAAGCCACTCAATCACATGGGCTAGACTATAGGTCCCAAACCTGGGTGTACTTCAGAATCACATAGGAAACTTTATAAAATACATTCCATACTGTAACAAGAAAGCAGAATCTTCTTGTAATCCCAGGAATCTATGTTTTTTAAAGTTCCCCCATGGAATTCAAGTGACCAACCCAATTTTGGAAAGATTGATCCAGACAGTAAGTATTTGCTAAGGGAGAGATCAAAGTGTGATGTAATTTTTTGTTCAACTATTATATATATTCTCTTTCTATCAAAAAAATTTCCAATGCCCAATCTTTTCATTCTCAATTTTTCTAAATATAATTCAAAATATTTGCATTTCTTTGTTCTAGAACCAATAAAGGCAATGTTTTATAGTAGAAAGATCTAAGGATTTGAAATCAGATAGACCTGAGTTAAAATTTTAGTTCTACCCACTTCAAACCATATGACATTGGAAAAACCATTTATCCACTTTGAGACTCAGATTCAATTTTGGCCAAAATGGAGTTATTTATGTTTCTTTGACATAATAAATGTGAAAACACCAAGTACATGGTATATAAATAGTGTTTGCTTTATTTCATCCCAATAAATGTTGAAGAGATATTCCCAGATTTCATAAAATAAAAAAGGAAATCACCTGAATCTGCAACGGAATATTCTATTTCTTCTTATAGTTCAGAAAGTTCTAGTCTCTTATTATTTTAAATTCAATAGCATCACATGTATTGTTTGTGTAAAAAAAAAAAAAAATTTTTTTTCCTGAACATAATTATGTAATTTCAATTTCCTTTGGGCAGTTGTTTCACAAAGCTATAGTTATCATAGTTCTAGTAGGATAATTCATTATCTCATCATTGACTGGACATTTCATCAAACACATTTCACTGTTGAGACAACTTGTCAGTGATAGTCAATTTGCTGTCTCATCAGCAGTATAATATAGTAATTAAATTTTATCATGACAACATTTCATTCCTATTGCTCATGCATAATTCATATTTTATATTCCAAACATCAACCATGCATATATTGTGCTAATGAGCATGGAAAAGAAAATTTACTCTCAGATGTCTTCTCAGACATTACAAACAATTGCATTCTTTTCCTAAGGGCAGGACTAGACAAAAGCACAATTCTGAAGCAGAGCCCTACCTCCCCAGCCTACCTCCCAAGGATCTTTCTAGCTATCCAAATCATTTTCAACAAATTCCCTCTAAATTACTAATGATTTCCTTAAAAACAATTGGAAATCCTATTCATCTTTTAAGCTCCAGCTCAAACAACACTCTTTTCTCTGTACACACTTTTTTCCTCAATACTAGCACTTGAGCTGCTAAAACGTCCCATTGTTTCATGAGTTATGTCAGGGCAACTTCAAACTCTTTTATTAATGATAATTTTCTCATTGATTAGCACAATGCTTGGCACAAAGACAAATTAAATTTAATTAAAATTAAATGGAACTGGATCAATATTATATTCTGGAAATATGTTTGCATTTTGAAAGAAACATGCAAAGCCCTGGCCAGGTAGTTCAGTTGGCTAGAGCATTGTCTGGATATGCAAAGGTTGCAGGTTTGATCCTGGTCAGGGCACATACAAGAAGCAACCAATGAATACTTAAATAAATGGAACAACAAATCGATGTCTCTCTTTCTCTCTTTCTGTCTCTCTCTCTCTCTCACTCTCTCAAAGCAATTTTTTCAAAAAAGAAACATGCAAAAATGCAAGCTTACACTCTGCATGTGCATATGTTGGCATTTAGATGGAGATATTTATAAATGAGATAGAAAGTAGAACTTTCCTGTCACTACTTAAACCATAACAAACTTTAAATGGACTGCTCCACCCTCTTACCTATGTCTCCAGTCTCATCTTGACCCCTAGACTCTGAGAAAACTATTCCATCCACCTGGCTAACCGTCCATGACCTCTGTATCTGGTAAACTCCTTCTTATCCTTCAAAACCCATCTCAAAAGTACCTCCTCCAAGAAACCCTCTTTGATTCTGTCATACATTTACTACTTCTTCTGAGTTTCCAAAGTACTCTGTTTATAGTACAAGTAATGGTACATGCCTACGAGTAATGAAGGCCTACCATGTGTAGGTATTATCCTAGACATTTTATAGAATTTACCTAATTGTATTTTTATAACAACCATACAAGTGGATGCTCATGTCACTTTTGAAGAAAGGTGGAGGCTCAAAAGAATTAACTAACCTACCTAAGGTCACATAGGTAGTAATCCACGAAACCAGAATTCAAACTAGACTGTCTGACTCTAGTGGACATATTTTCCCTGAATCACACAGCTCTAAATAAACGAATGAATGACAATGAATGCCGACCTTGGCAAAGGATGGCATATTCTCATGAGCATACAAGCGACTGAAGTAGATTTGAAATTTCACTTTCCTCTTTGACATTTAATATTCGATACATTAAAGTGCATTAAGATGTCTATGTTAAGGCATGTGGCAAACAGCAAACCACAATTTGAATGCAATCCCCTCAGAATCATGACAAAGACCTCCCATTACAACTGAGCATTTGAGAATGCGGCTTCCCAATTCATATCCCAGTGTCAAGCCAGCCTCATTATATGTTATTTCCATTTAAGCCTATTCTGATCTTATTTTACTTGATTATCAGCCCCAGTGGTCCCAACAGGCTGCTATAACATGCATAAAATATCTGCTGAGCCAGGTTAAATGAATTTCAGTTATGAAACTAATATTATTAACATTATATGATGATTTGCTATTATCCGTCAAATAAGATCAGTCACCAGAGGACCAGGGAGGTCTCAGTAAAAAGTGAACCACAAAATCAGCACACTCCCTGCTCAATGGGTTTATAACCTAAATGGGCAATTGCCCACTAGGGAGGAATAGAAGAGCTCTCCAGGGAGAGGCAAGAAGGAGGAATCCTTCCACTGTTCTTTTTCATAATGAAGAAGGCTTCTCTGAAAAACTAGGTCAAGTGCACTCCCTCATCTCTCCCCCACACTATGCACTGAACCTCTCTGCAAGCACAGTGGGTTCAGACACTGATATTGATATAGAGAGGGATCTGTGGTTCAGACTCTAATGTGGACTCTAGTCCTGGGTCTGCCACTAACTAATTCTGTGACCTAGGTCTCTAGACTTCTCCCAGAGCCCTTGTTTTATTACCAATAAAATTAAAAGATCATGCTAGTTCATTCTAAGATCCTTCCTTGTCTTTGCCCTCAAGACCTCTTTGCAGCAGACATTCCTTGTGAAGATCTTCTTCAGGTTTACAAAGTTAAAAAAAAAAAAAGGCCTATTTTTATATAAAAGTACACTGTTCAATACTGACTGGGTAAAAGTGAAATTGAATGTTTTTTAAAGGCTATGGTTCTAAGCCCTAGGAAAACAATGTGCAAATCAGTGATATTATTAAAATTTTTCTAGCTTAAATCTCTAAAAATAGTCCACCTCAAATGCTACCTACTCCAGGAAAACTTTTATGATTCCCTCAAGACTAGGCCGGGTCCCTCATTTTACAGGATGCCACAGCACGCTGTACTTTTCCTTCTAAGAATTTACCAAAAGTGTAATTCATTAGTCATTCGTGAGCTGCCTCAGTAGTAGATAAAAGTTCCATGAGAGGACCACATCTATTATACTGACTGCTGTATCTCCAGCACCCAGCCCAGAGTAAGGTCTCAATCTTTCTCGAATGACTATATGGAAGAATGGATCAATACATTAAAAATAAATGAGTAGCCCTGGCCAGTTTGGCTCTGTGGTTAAAGCATTGGCCAGCGGACCAATGACTCTCAGGTTCGATTCTGGTCAAGGGCACATACCATGGTTGTGGTTCCTCCCTGGCCCTAGTCAGGGTCATGTGGGAGATAACCAGTCGATGTGTCTCTCTCACATCAATGTTTCTCTCTCTCTCCCTCCCTCCCACTCTATCTGAAGATAAATAGAAAAATATCCTCTGGTGAGGATTAAAAAAAATAAAATAAAAATAAATGAGTAAATGTTCCTCTCTCTATATATATTTCTTATTATTATTACAACAGTCCCTTTAGCATTTCTTGCAGTGACACATCTCCAAACAAGACATACAAATGGCCAAGAGACATATGAAAAAATGCTCAACATCACTAATCATCAGAGAGATGCAAATTAAAACAACTATGAAATATCACCTCATATCTGCCAGGATGGCTGTCATCAACAAATCATCAAACAACAAGTGCTGGTGAGGCTTTGGAGTAAAGGGGACTCTAGTACACTGCTGGTGGGAATGCAGACTGGTGCAGCCACTACAGAAAACAGTATTTTCCCTCAGAAAATTAAAAATTGAACTGCCATTTGACCCAGTGATTCCACTTCTAGGAATATATCCTAAGAAGCCTGAAACACCAATCAGAAAGAATATATTCACCCCTATGTTCATAGCAATACTATTTATAATTGCTAAGATCTAGAAACAGCCCAAGTGTCCATCAATAGATGAGTGGATAAAAAAGCTGTGGTACATATACACAATGGAGTACTATGCAACTGTAAGGAAGAAAGATCTCTTACCCTTTGAAACGACATGGAGGGAGCTGAAGAGTATTATGTTAAGCAAAATAAGCCAATTAAGGAAAGACACATATCACATGATCTCACTTGTTTGTGGAATATAATGAACAAAATAAACTGATGAACAAAACAGACTCAGAGACATAGAAGTAGGGATCAGACTGACAAACCTCAGAGGAAGGGGGTGGGGGAGGGCATGAAGAAATAAACCAAAGAACTTATATGCATGTATGCATAACCAATGGACATAGACAACAATATTGGAGGTGGGGGGGACAGGACTGGGGAGGAGGGTGTCAATGGGGGAAAAAGGAGAAACATCTGTAACAAAAATAAATTAATAAAAAATAAATAAATAATAAAAATAAATGAATGATGTGAAAAAATTTTTTCCTCATCTACTCAACTGTAAAATTATCTCTATTATCTAAATTTCCATTGCATTTTAAATATACTTCTCTACATGCCTTCTGTCCATGTATCCATTCACATGTAGGTAAAAACTTTACAAATTAATTAACAGTAGTACATCCCTACCATTCTTGCCACAGATAGGCATGAAAACCTTTGGATTCAGTTGCTCAGTATGGTGTTAACAACCTGAACTCAGATTTAGGAGTGACAAGGAACTGCCCTCTTATGTGCACCCTGGAAGAATGGTCACCTCCCCCATATCTAATCCCTCTAATGAGCCCAGACTGCAACAGAGTTTACTTAAGCATCGTGCCTTCTGCTTGGGGGACAAGGAATTAAAATCCTTTTTCTGAAAGTTGTTGTCTTCTTCCCTCTCTAT
Organism: Tadarida brasiliensis; assembly: GCA_030848825.1. Lineage (NCBI taxonomy): Eukaryota > Metazoa > Chordata > Mammalia > Chiroptera > Molossidae > Tadarida > Tadarida brasiliensis. The sequence goes on from CM061268.1 coordinate 58,997,813, forward strand.
TCTTTGACTATTGAGCAAAAGTCACTTCCATCTCCAGAGAGTCCTTTAAAATCCCTTCTATCCATTCAGTCATCAACTTCCACCCCTTTCACACTACATTCTTCCACATTATAACATGGGATACACATTCTATCCTGCATTGCAATTATTAATGAACATGCCTTACCTCTCTTGCTGAACTCTATAAGTGTCCCAAAATGTTTAATTCTTGTCTGTATCCCCCACAAGACCTAAAAGAGTACTTTGCACAAAACAGAAAATCATTTATTTTTATTTATCAGTGGATGTATCTTATTCAAGTTCCAGATAATGGCCCACTTAGTTCAGTATAACCAAATCCACTACAAAAAGATGAGGTTGGCCTGATTTCTGTCTATGCTTCCCCAACTCTCTTCTAACTTCAGGCAGTGAGTGCTTTACCTGGGCAGCAAGGGCTCATTACCAGCTGATGCTACCAAATGACATAAAAGGAAACGGCAGTATCTGGAGAAGTAGTTGCATAACAGACTAAAGAGGTGCAACTTCAAGCAGTTGAAGGAGAGAGGGAAGGCTCTGGGAAGCCCAGAAATGCAATTTCCAAAAGCAACACCAATTGCTGGGGAAACAGTCCTGGAAGACAGGTTAGCTGGGTGTGAGACCTGGAAGTTGGTCTGGAAGCACAGGAGGAAAGCAAGGCTTTAAGAAGATCGAAAACCCTTTCAACAATAGGTTTCTCTCGAACAAGAATAAGAAAACAGAAAATAATCCTAATAAAATTTTACCATAGCAACCCCTACAGTTAGCAATCATCATCAATGCTATCCCAACTTACTTAAAACAGAAAAATGAACAAAAAATGGATGGGAAAAAGAAATATGGATAAAGAGAATGAAGAAATAAATGCTAGGACAGGGGAAAGAGAGTTGACTAGTTAGCATTCTAGAGCCACAGATTTCAGTTTATAAAGATCAGAGTGTACATTTGTGCAACTATGTTTTTACAAACTCTCTCTCCCTCTCCCTCTCCCTCTCCCTCTCCCTCTCCCTCTCCCTCTCCCTCTCCCTCTCCCTCTCCCTCTCCCTCTCCCTCTCCCTCTCCCTCTCCCTCTCCCTCTCCCTCTCCCTCTCCCTCTCCCTCTCTCTCTCTCTCTCTCTCTCTCTCTCTCTCTCTCTCTCTCTCACACACACACACACACACACACACTTTAGGAGAAGCCTGAGGGCACGAGCGTGGTGTAAACAGAGTGGATTTTGAGTCGGAAGTCTTGCCTGGGTCTGAGTCCCATTTCTATTTCTCATCACAACTGATTTGCTCATCATTGAGGACAGACTGCACTGACTTACAGGAAAATAACCACTAATGTTAGGAAAAGTACAGAGGACAAACAAGTCTGTGGTTGAGTAAATCAATCTAACCTGAAAATGTGCAGCCATCAGGCCTTCAGGAGTAACAAAACACAATGCTCTGCATTTCTGCAGCTGCTCAAAAAATTTCAAAGCACTCCCACATCTCATGTCCTTATCTTCCTGCACTACCACCTTTATGGACTGGGCATCGAAGGCATGGAAAGCTCAACACCAGAGTCGCACAGCTACTTGATGACTCCCATCTCAATGCTCTTTCTGTTGAAGAGCAGTGAGAAACCCGGATCAAACAAAACTTTTCTCACCAGACTACTTCAGTTGTCCCACTCTTGTCTTCAAGGCATGAAATTAGCAAGTAAACTGCCAAAGTAAGGTGAACATTGCTCACTGCCCTCTCTACAAAAGGTGAATAGGTAGGCTTTGCTGTAATTACGTAAGTAGATATTTGATTTAACTTCTTTATTTATTTCCTGTCTAGATATTTGATAATGTTGTATATGAGCTCATAAGCAAGAAATGGAAAAAAATAATGTAGATAAATATGGAAATATCAGGATTTGGCACAATGATTCCAAGAAGGTCTCTCTCTCAAAGTGAAGGTATTTGTAAATGTTCAGATGCCCGAGGAGAAGGTGATGAGTTCGAGGACAGAGTAACGAGGAAAGGCAAGAACAATTCACACTGCTTTTGCCTCAGTTCATATTTCCTCTTAAATGCCCAGGTCTAGCTCAACCCAATTCGAAAGAGCAGATGAGCTCTGCATCCCACCTGCTCCTTCTGAAAATCCATCTTCTCACCACAGCTTAGCTCCAGAGCAGAACAAGAAAAGTATCTCAACCCAATCTGCTCACTCACATGCCCCGTTGTGACCTCCATACAGAGTTGAACATGGAGATTTCCCACCTTCCCAGGCTCCAGCATCTCCCCCTCCTTTCACTCCCACTACTATACTTATCTCTATAGTTCAACCACTTTTTAGATCTTGCCTGGCCTATTGGGACAGTCTCATGGTTCCTGTTATTTCCTCTAGTCTCGAACCCTCAAATCCTGTCATCACACTATTTCAAAATTCATATTCCTAAAGTAGATAGCTGATCCCCTACCACATCCTGCAAAATCCTTTCAAAATTTCCCACCTGTGTAAAGAATAAGGTTGAAATTCTACCTTACCCATCTCTCCCTGTAGCTGTTAGCCTTCTGACAACATACACTCCACCGCAGCCTATCAAACCCACAAACCCGACTCGTATTTTCTCACCTATCACCATTCTCATACTTTTCCTTGAGCCTAGAATACTCTCCCAAATTACTTCTCATCTTTGTGACATCCATTTCCCCTCCCATGTAAAATTTTACCTTGATCTTTAAAAAGCCCTGCACTAGTTACTAACACTTCTTAACTGCAGGCGCTTTAGAGATCCACATAAAAGTACCTTTAAACTTTTGTCAAATATATCTTCACAAATTAGGAAACTTGCTTTTCTTTTTTAAACAAAACTAAGAAATATTCTATAATAAATATTCAGTTACTAAGAGATCTGTGGCAATTCCCCTTGCCTGGCTGTTCTGAATGATAAATCTCTTATCAAAAATAGAGAGGTTTATGGGAAAGACAAATTGTTCTTTAATGCTTTTACAATGAGAACTTATCCAAGTCAGAACTAGCCCCAAATATCAATTCTCTGTGTATTTGTATTCTGACGACCTGTCACAGTGACCTATTTTCACACCGAATACTGAGTTAAGAATGTAATTGCTTTTGCAAATAACTGAATAAAAATTCCAAGAATGGCATTAGGAGCAATAAATAAACACAATTTTCTGTAAACAGGTTCATAATGCAAGCCTGCTGAAACATTTGCATATTTTTATAATCTTTTTTGGGCATGTTTGATGCTATCAGTCCATTGTGTATATATCAAAATCATGAACCAGTTCAGTTTCTATAATGGTATTATGGGTGCATAATTATTACTTATTGATGTTTACTGATGAAACTAAATTTAAAATATAAATGTTTGTTGAATCCTGCGAAAATGTCTTTTCTCAAATACTTTCATTTCATTCATTCAACAACCATATATGAAGAACACATTCTATGTGCCAAGGACTTAAAATATAAGGGAAACAAAATATAGTGCCTGTCCTCAAGGATCCTAGAGTCTCCTGGAAGGACAATGATCAAACAGATCATTATGATATAAAAATTTAGAAGTTTAAAAAACTGGAGTAAATAGAAAAGGGAGTTACAATTTAATTTTTAAAATAACAACAACCAAAAAGGTAGTGGAATAACAGAATCATACATGTAGCTAGCCTTGGTCCCTCAGACTTTACGTTCATACTAATTTTTAGCAACAGCAGAAAATAAACCTTCTTAGTCATGGAAATAATAATGTAGGTGACCCAAAAGAATTCAATAGGCTTAAAATTCAACAGTGAGACTACAGAAACATTTTATGTCATTAATTTTTCTTTTTTTATTATTGTTGTTTATTCATGTCTCCAACAAAGGCTTTGGACCAGAAATATTGTGCCTGGTTTGTGGGCAGTTATGACAGATTTAGAGATAAGTTTTTCAGGTGCTCCATCTGAAGTTATTAAAACTTTTATAGGCCTTCGGGTTGATTTTCATGACATTAGAATGTTTGGGAAATGGGAACAAAGTTCATTTGATTCAGATGGATGCCCAAAGAGAAATGTAAATCACAGAATCTTAGAATTAGTCACCTATTTGAGAACCCCTCCTATGGTTGAAATATCTCTTGTAACATTTTGTATTTGTACATTGCCTCATAACAGTTGAAAACTCATAATTTTCAAATATCCTAACAATAATATTGTGATATTGGTAAAGCAAATATTAACTTACAAATGAGGAGACCAAGACTCCAAAAGATAAAAGTTATACCCAACATTCCAATCCAATGCATGTTCCACTACCATACAATCCCATAAAAGTCATACCTTTAAAATGGGTATATTTCAGATCCCACCACCCAGCATCACATACACACACACACACACACACACACTGAATAACACACAATAGCTAAAAAGTGAAATTCTAAATTACAAATCTTTACAATGACTCCTACCTTAAAATAGAACATATCATAGGAAAGGTTCCTTTCTTTCCGATCCTTATTCAGAACCAATCAACTAAGCACCAGAATCAAGATAACTCTCTAATCCCAGGTAGTTCTAAACTCCCAGTTGATTTGCAGGAGCTTCTCCTACCCTGCAGAGCCTGCTTTATGTCTCACCTGGATTATTACGGCATATTCCTATTACAACCTACTCCATTGCAATCACTCCTTCATAAGCAAGGACAGCAGAATTCAACTTTAGGCACTCCTCGACTTACACCATATTCTCTTCTGCTTCTGTCCCTTTGCACATACTTTCCTCTGCCTACAAAGCTATTCCCTTCTCTGTCCATTTGGCTTATTCAAAAATTACCACTTCAAAAAGCCTTTTCTGATGCCCCTTTCCTGTGTTCCTAGAGCTTTAATTCTAATACTTTCATTGCAATAGATTTCTATTTTCAGTTGACCCTTCAACAACATAGGTTTGAACTGTACAGATCCACTTATATTTGGAATTTTTCTCAATAAATACTGTAAGTATATTTTCCTTCATGACAGTTTTTTTTTCTCTAGTTTTCTTTGATGTAAGAGTGCTATATATAATATACGAAATATGTGTTAACCAACTATTTCTGTTATCAGTAAGTAGTCCAGTCAACAGTAGGCTATTAGTAATTAAGTTATGGGGAGGTTAAAAGTTATATAAGGATTTTCATCTGTGCAAGGGGTCAGCACCCCTAACCTCTGGGTTATACAAGGATCAACATTGTTTTCTGATCTCTACCACTAGGAGCTCCTTAAGGACAGGAAGAACTGTATTACTTACCATCGACTAACATGTTGTCTGATGCACAAAAAAATGTTTACACAATAAATAACAAATGAGCCCTAATTCTATGTGTATTAGTTTACTAGGGCTGCTGTAACAAATTACCAACAATTTGCTGGTTTAAAACAACAGTAATTTATTTTCTCATAATGGGGACACTAGAAGCCCAAAATCAGGATGTCAGCAGAGCTATGCTCTCTTTAAAGTTTCTAGAGGAGGAACCTTCCTTGCCTTTTCCTAGTTTCTAGTGGTTACTTTGCAATGCTTGGTGTTCTGTGGCCTATAAACATATCAGTCTAATCTCTGCCTCTGTCGTTAATGGCATTCTTCCAGTGAGTCTGTGTCCAAATTTCTCTCCTTATAAAGACATCAGACATTGGATCAGGGCCTGCCCTAATCCAGTGTGACCTCATTTTAACTAGATTACATCTGCAAAGACCCTATTTCCAAATAAGATTACATTCACAGTTCTGGTGGACATGATTTTTGGGGAAATGGTATTTAACCTAGTCATCTATGTTACAACTGGAGAGTGAAAATAATTTCTGAATTCCACATTTGGAGGACAGCACCTAAACAACCTGCCCAACCACATTTGATCTGACATCTGATCACGGCCTTATTTGTGAAACAGTAATTTCCCACACGAAATTACAACTGTCTTTTGTTTTAATGTGATGAGTTCATTCATTCATTTATCACGTAATGAATTTACTGAGTGCCTATGACATGTCATGCATTGTTCTAAGTACTAGGGATACAGCAGTAAACAAAGCAAACAAAAATCTCTGCTGTTACGGAGCTGACATCCAAGAGGTGAGGGGAGATAGACAATAAACAAAATAAACAAGCAAAACTTGGCACATAATATCAAATTTTGGTAAGTACAGTCAAGAAATATTTTTTTTAATCCTCACCTGAGGACATTTTTTCATTTTTTGTTCAGATAGAGCAGGAGGGAGGAAGAGGAAGAGAGAGAGAGAGAGAGAGAGAGAGAGAGAGAAACATCGACATGAAAGGGACACGTCGAGTGGCTGCCTCCCACATGACCCAACCAGGGCCAGGGACAAACTGCAACAGAGGTACATGCCCTTAGCGGGAACCGAACCCGGGTCTCTCTGGACCGCAGACTGACGCTCTAACCGCTGAGCCAAACCGGCCAGGGCCAGTCAAGAAATATTAAGCAGGCAATGGAGATAGGAAAGTTGAGTGGAGTTGGGATGCTGCAATGTCAAATGATGTGATTAACGAAGGCTTCACCAAGAAAGTGGTCGTTAAGCACCTGAAGAAAGAGAGCTAGTCTTGTGAGTATATGGAGGAATATAGCTTAAGTAGTAGAAACAGCAAAAGCAAAGGCCCTGGGGTAGGAATGTGGTTGGGGTGTTAGAGACACAAGAAGGCCAGGGTGACTAGCACAGAGCTAAGGGGAGAGCTGAGGTCTGAGGGGTAATGGAGGATAACAGAGAAATCGGGATTTCTTCCTTTCCATTATCAACTAAGTGGTTATTGTAAAACATTCACATTCCTAGCTTCTACAGAAGGAATATTTTGAGTTCTTACCAAAATAAGTTTCTCTACATCAAATAGGAGAAAATAATCTTATTTCACAAAACTGAAAATACTATGCTCATTAAATATTAAAATTCAAACCTATTTAGTGTCCTTCATCTCTCTGCCTTATATTAGGAAATTAGAAGCAGTGTATGTAGCTGCACTATAATTTTTAAAAATCCTTATTTTTAAGCAAATCACATTTCTAACAATAAAATGACTTTCTAGGACACAACAGTCTAGCTATGAGACTTGAATTATCTCAACTTGTCACATGAAAATGATCATCAAGTCATTTTCTTTAAACCAGTGGTTCTCAACCTTCCTAATGCTGCGACCCTTTAATACAGTTCCTCGTGTTGTGGTGACCCCAACCATAAAATTATTTTCGTTGTTGCTTCATAACTGTAATTTTGTTTTCCGATGGTCTTAGGCAACCCCTGTGAACAGGTTGTTCGTCCCCCAAAGGGGTCGCAACCCCAGGTTGAGAACCGCTGCTTTAAACAAAAATTTTATTTCCTGATTCCCTTCAGTCTTATCTAAATTTTCAGAATATGGTTATGCTCTTATTTGGTGCCACCTTATGGGAGACTTTTATAGAAAATTGTCTATTTAGTAAAGTCAAAATCTGTTTTTATTATGATCTCACACTTACAAAATCCTTTTCCATTATAACAAAGTATTTTAAGAAAACAATGTTCTACGTACACACGTGTCTTCTTTCATCCTCACAGCATGAGATAAGGGTTTCCATTTTAAGATGAGGAAACTGAGCCTTAAAGAAGAGTAATCATTTATTCAATGTCATGTCTAGTGGCAGAATAAGATGCAAACTATTTGCACCTGACTTCAAAGCCTTTGCTCTGAAGTCACTTTGGGCTCGTATGCCCCCTTCATATTCTTACTTCATGCAGTTCTCCAAACAACCATGTGAATTATATATTATATCCCAAATCTACAGCACATATTTTCAAAGAGGTTAAATAATGTGCCTTAAGTCACATAGCTATTTAGTGATAGATTCATCACTAAATCATTTGTTCAACAAATATTTATGAAATACCTGCTAAGCATGACATACACAGTGAAAAAAATACTCTTCTGAAACTTACAGTCTAATGAGAAAGAGAGTTTCACAGTGGTAACTAACATTTATTAAGTGCTTATTATGAGCCAATTACTAGTCTAAGCATTTTAGTGGCATAATTTCATTTAATATTCATAACAGCTTCATCAAGTGTTTTTTTAGATAAGGAAAGTGAGCCTCCCAAAAGTGAATTGGACCAAGGTCTACAGATTGTAAAGGGGTGAAACCAGGCTTTGAAGCCAGACAATCTAACTAGAAAGGAAAGAAGGAAAAGGGGAAGGAAGAAGGGAAGGAAGGAAAGAAAGTATTTTCATTGTACCATATTGCCTTCTAATATTTTTCCCAGCTGGTATAGGGGCAGCACCCCTGAAGACCCAATGGTCAACTCCAACAGGAGGGTTAGCTTGCCGGTGACATAAGCACCAGCAGAAACCACTTTTACCACTCGCTCTCCTCCATCTAGCAGCCTGTGAGAACCCTGAACACAGCGCCAGTGGGCATTCCAGACTTCTCAATGCTGGCACAGATAAGCAACCATTTCAAGCCTGGAAACTAAAGAACAAGCAGTGAAGGAAGTCAAGAAGGCAAGAAAGGCAAGATTGAGTGTGTCAAGCAAATCCAATGCAAAGAAAGGAGCTTTGGTGTTAACTTGAACAATTAAATCAGCATCTATTATCTGTAAACTATTAGAAGTACCTGAAGAACTATTTATGATTTTTAAAGACATAAGACTAAATAGCAATAGCATAAGACTTTTCAAGCTTGGAAAAGCAAGAAGCATTTGCATCAAGCTGGTCCTTTCCTAGAAGATGAATAGATAAGAGAATGGCAGTGATAACAAAAAAAAACAAACAAAAAAACATGATGAGAATGTAGATTACAGGGGAAATCACATTACAATCCTTTCTATAAAATCTGGACCACTTCATGGAACCATCAAGAAAATTTACAAAGCAGCTGTAATACCAACTTAGTTAGGAGTGGAGTTGGGGTGGAGGTTGGGAGTATTTAACCCTCATCCATGACAAATACACATTCTAAGTAAAATGCGTCCTTAAAATACTAACTCAAGAAAAGCCACTCAGCTACCTTTTCAACTGAATATCCTGCAGGGGTTATGAACAGGATTCCAGGACAGACTGCTTGGGATTGAAACCCAGTTCAACCTATTAAAGAATGTGACCTTGGCAAATTACTGAATCTCTTCATGCCTTAGTTTCATTATCCTCAAAGTAGGAATAATTGCATTACCTATCTCTTAGTCTTGTTGTGAGCAATAAATACAATTAATCTATGTAAAATATTTAAAATGCTGCCTGGCATGTAGACAGCACAGTATCAGTGTTTGAATTATTACACTTCTAAGAGCTCCTCCCACATGCATTTTAAGAGCCACAATTGCTTGAGGACAAAACAATTGACAGAAGTCAGCTGTGGGGTAGGAAGCAACAGGGGAGGGAAAGCTTTCACATTCATGATAACAGCAGGTTTCATAGTGCTTGTAAGTAAATATCCTTTATACGTTTTCAAAGGCAGAGGAACATTTTTGTTTAATACAAGTTGACAATGCTTCCTCCTTCTCTTCACATCCTGTTCTGGAGTCCTTACCTCTGCCAGCAGGTTGTGGGGAAAGGTGAGGCTGACTGGGCAGTTTGTGGTGGCTGCACTGATTAGAGATTCTCCAGGTAAGTGCTGTTATGGCCCATGCTATTTAAACTCAAATAAGAAGAACTGGGATCAAATATTAGCAGAAAACATCGCCAGAATACCTTTTCTGAAATGTGACATACAAGAGTTTATCAAAACCCTTAGCCATTGAGTCATTATCTCTGGGTTATGAGTGATTTGTATTTTCATCTTTATACTTTTTTGTATTTTCAAACATTGACAGTAAATATCAATTGTTCTTAAGATTAAAAAAAACTACAGATTTTAAGGAGTTGAAAAGAGAAAGATGCAAGGGAATTTATCATTAACACCATCATGTAAAATGAGCAAGCAGACAAATAAAACTGTGTTTAGAGGAAGTGGTAGAAGGAAAAAAGTATCAACAATTATTTTCTCAATGGATAATATTATCATATCTTTTATTTTTCTTTATTTTCCAAGTTTTCAATAATGACTTTTCATTAGGGAACACTGCCAATTAATTTTAATTAAAACATAAAACAGCAAGCAGATTTATCTCAGGTATTTAAAATACAACCTTTGTTTTTCTTCTTGCCTGAATTAGGCTTTAAATGTACTGGGGAAATATTTCCTGCTTAAACTATCAATGAAAAGAAAGCAGGCAGGATAGGAAAGAGAGACTGTCATGGAATGATGGAGTGAGAAAAGAAGAACAAGTTATTTATGGTTTTCAACCTCCCTCTTATAGGCTCCCAGCACTGCCCAGCAATCCTTTCCATTGTCTCTAGTCAGCTACTTCTCCCACACCCTAAAGTGGCTATTATAACCCTTCCTCACTGTCATCAAGATCCTGGCCCAGCCCACTCTCTCTCCTCAGTGACCTTGCTCCCCACTTCATCGAGAAAACAGCAGTCATAAAGCACAAACTTCCTTTATCTCTCATCCTCTGCCTTCCCTCTCAAGCTCACCAATATCGTAAAATCTTAGCCCAAGTTTATCTCCTCTCCTTCAGGGAAGGACAAGTAGATATTCCTCTTTCTTTCTTTCCAAAGTCAACTTTTTTAATGCTCCTGGTCCTTTCTTTGGTACCTGCCCTCGGTTACTTCAATCTAAAATATAACCACCCTCAAGACAGCAAATAATCTTTTTTTTTTTTTTACTTGTATTAGATCCTCCTTAGGTTTGCTGCTTTTTATTTTTTTTTCAGCTTACCTTTATTGTTGAATGTATTACAGATGTTCCTCATTTTTCCCCCATTGCCCCCCTCCTCCCTATTCCTGCCACCCTCCTGCCTTTCCCCACATTGTTGTCTGTGTCTATTGGTTATGCATATATACATATAAGTTCTTTGGTTTATTTCTTCCTACCCCCCAGCCTCCCTTCCCTTTGAGGTTTGTCAGTCTAACAACCAATTTGTACTTCTTAATCCCTTCACCTTTTTCACCCATCCCCCCAGCCCCCACCCATCTGGTATCCAACAAAAGTTCTCTGTATATATGAGAATGTTTCTGTTCTGATTGTTCATTTTGTTTGTAGATTCAATTGTTGATAGATATGTATTTATTGCCATTTTGTTGGTTCATATTTTTTTATCTTTTTCTTCAAGAAGACCCTTCAACAATTCATATAATAATGGTTTGGTGGTGATGAACTCCTTTAGCTTTTCCTTGTCTGGGAAACTCTTTATATGGCCATCGATTCTAAATGACAGCTTTGCAGGATAAAGTAATCTTGGTTGTAGGTTCTTGTTTTTCATCACTCTGAATATTTCTTGCCACTCCCTTCTGGCCTGCAAAGTTTCTTTTGAGAAATCAGCTGACAGTCTTATGGGAACTCCCTTGTAGGTAACTAACTGCTTTTCTCTTGCTGCTTTTAAGATTCTCTCTTTGTCTTGAACCTTTTGCAGTTTGATGATGATGTGTCTTGGTGTGGGCCTCTTGGGGTTCATCTTGTTTGGGACTCTCTGTGTTTCCTGGACTTGTATGTCTGTTAGGGAATTTTTCTGCCATTATTGTTTCAAATAGGTTTTCGATTTCTTGTTCTCTCTCTTCTCCTTCTGGCACCCCCAAGATGCGAATGTTGGCACGCTTGAAGTTGTCCCAGAGGCTCCTTACACTATTCTCATTTCTTTGGATTCTTTTTTCTTTTTGCTGTTCTGATTGGGTGTTTTTTGCTTCCTTATATTCCAAATCGATGGTTTGCTTCTTGGATTTACCTACTCTACTATTGAATCTGTGTAAACTATTCTTTATTTCAGTTAGTGCCTCCCTCATTTCTGACTGTGCATCCATTATTTCTGACTGGTCCTTTTTTATGCTCTTGAAGCCCTCTCTAAGTTCACTGAGGTTCTCACAAAGTCCATTGAGCATCCTTATAAGCAGTGTTTTAAACTCAGCATCTGTTAGGTTGCTTAACTCCATTTCACTTAGTTCTTTTCCTGGAGTTTTGTTCTGTTCTTTCATTTGGGACCTGTTTCTTTGTCTCCTCATTTTGGCTGCCTCCCTTGTTTGTTTCTATGTATTACTTAGCGAGAGGTATAGGGCTAGCTGAGACCAGATGCTGCTTGTTTGAAAGAATTTAGGAAAAGCTGGGTTTGAAAGAATTTAGGGAAAAAAAACTTACACCAAAGACTCTTTAGAGCCAAAGCTAAAGAACAACCCAGAACATTGCCTATAATAGTGAAACAAGGAACTTGTACATCAGAGTTAAAAGGCTTTGGTAAAGCTGAAGCAGGATCCAAGACAGGCCAATCCTATGGTAAAGCAACTGGCAACAGCTTGGGTGGGCCTGGAAGTTGGGTGGGGCGGAGCCTCAGGGAATCACCAGGGTGGGGCAAACAGTGTGAGCCAGGTTGCTGGAGTCCCAGATATGGCAGCATCTGCCAGCCCAGGGAAGGGCTCATCAAAGGAACAAAGGCCTCTGATAGCACTCTGTCCAGGAGAAAGCTGCCTCCCCAGCCCTCGCTCCAATGCCAAACAACTCAGTTCTTCCCCATATGACTCTGGTGCCTTTCAGGCTCCCTCCCGCATGTTGGAGCCTGTAGGGTGCGAGTCCGAGTGAGTCCGTGCGCGGGCCCTTTAAGAGGAGCTGCCGGGGGCTCCAGCCACTTCAGCCTCAGTTCCCGCTGGTTTTTCCAGCGAGAAGTTATGGGGACTTCTCTTCCTGGCACTGGAACACTGAGCTGGGCGCCTGGTGTCGGTTGGGGACCCCTCAGTCCTCAGGGAGGACCTTCCCAGCCGAGGTATCCTCTTAATTTTTATCCGGCACACGTGGGTGTGGGACCAGCCATCGCGCTTCTGCCCCTCCTACCAGTCTCGATGCAGCTTCTTCTTTAATTTCGTAGTTGTAGGACTTCCTTTCATCTTGATTTCAGGCAGTTTTGAATGATGGTTGTTCTGTAGTTTAGTTGTAACTTTGATGTGGTTGTGGGAGGACGCGATACCGCGTTTACCTACACTGCCATCTTGACCGGAAGTCCGATTTGCTCAAGACAGCAACTAATCTTAAGTATTTTATAATCCAATCCCCACTTTGCTTGTTCCCACCTTCATGTAATCTTCCTGACATTCTTTCCTTGATTTCAAATGCATGAAAGAAACTGCAAAACTATTATTCTGTGGAGCATTTGAGATCTTGCTCCCTGGCATATGTTGTCAGTTTGGCTCAAATAAACCCTTTAAAAAATGATTTACATTTCTTATGGCAACAGCTCCTAAACTAGATTTCTAAGTATCTCCATCTGGGTATCTCATAGATACTTATAGCTAATATGTCTAATACTGAACTTATTCCCTCCACAGTGAAACTTGCTTCTTCTGTATTTCCTAACTCCTCAATGCCATCATCAACCAGACATTCATTGTAGAAACCTCTGAGTCATCTCTCATTCATTCCTCATCTCCTTCATTCAAGCATGAATTCTCATAATTTCAATTTCCAAAATATTTCTTGAATTCAACTCCTGCTCTGCATATCCACATACCCACTTTGTTAGTTTAGTTCCTATCATCTGAAATAACTTAAGTAGTCAGCAGACTTTCTTATTCATTTCCAATTCATTCTGCACATGGCTGCCAGATTTGTCTTTCTACAGCATCTTTTCATTTATCTGTTTAAAAACTTCCAATTGTACCCAATGGCTTAGAAAAAGTTCATTTTTTTTTTTTTTTTTTTTTTTTTTTACATAACATAGAACTCCTTCACAGTTTGGTATTCATGTGTGTTACCAATCTTCTCCCTTTCCTTCTCTAATGCACCTTAAAATTTAATAGGAAAAAATCAAAACAAAACAAAACATGCCATGTGCCTCCCTGTTCTGTGCCTTTGCACATGGTCCTCCCTCTGTTGAAAATGACTTACCTACCCTCCACCTGCCAAATTACTCTTAATCAGTGCTTCTCAATTTTTAATGTGCTTACAGTTCACCTAAGGATTGTGTTAAAATCAAATTTTGATTCCATAAGTCTGGCCTGGCACCTGAGAAACTACATTTGTAACAAACTCCTAGGTGAGAGTATTAGCTGGGAGCAGGTAATACTGTGGCTAGTCTACTGACCACATTTTGAGTAGCCGGAACTGGGCCCAATTTAAATATGACCTCCTCTGAAGACTTTCTGTCTCTCCCAGAGTTAGTCCCTCCTCTCCTTCTGCTGCTATCAGAACTGTGTTGACTTCTCTTACAGCTCTTTCATTCTGTGATATAATCATTTGTTATATTTCTTTATCTCCCACTAAACCACAACTCTTTGAAGGTCAGAGACCATCCCTTGTCCATTTTCACATACTAACCTCTAGTGGTGTCTGGCATATAGTGGGCACTGATTATACATTTGTTAAATAAATTCATAATGAATAAATAAAAACATAAATATCACTAAAACTAATTTCTAGTGGATTGAATAAATCTGTTTTAATTGTAATCAAACCACAAATTTATTGAACACATATAATTCTATTCATTTTTGTATCAAATTTTATAGCTCAGTGCCTGAAATTTAGTAAATTACAGGTCACATTTGTTAGACAGGTGCCTGGCTGCAGGCATGGCTAGATGGCTGGATGGATTGCTGAATGGATGAACAAATGACCAAAATAAAGGGAGGGCTGTAAGACAAACCAGCATGTTATGCCTAGTCATTCACAACAAATAATCAGCAAGAAAGCAACTAACAATGCATTTGTGACAAATTTAGTGATTCACCTAAGTTTCATACTTGAATATTTTAGGATAAATCAGAGATACAATAATATAAACTGAATAAATATGCAATGAATTCATACGTGTAGAAAGGGGGTGAACCCATTGAAGGAATTGGTACAATCAACTAGAGGGTATGACGGAAAGTGATTTCTCTAAAGTGAATCCAAGTTTAACACATATACACAAAATACTGTTGGTCCTGAGTCCCAAAAATTTTCATCTAATTACCGGAAATTCTGAAAATGTCCTGCTCTCTTATTTAAAAACAAACAAACAAACAAACAAACAAAATAAACTTACACCAAAGACTCTTTAGAGCCAAAGCTAAAGAACAACCCAGAACATTGCCTATAATAGTGAAACAAGGAACTTGTACATCAGAGTTAAAAGGCTTTGGTAAAGCTTAAATCTTCTTAAGCAATGTTACATTTAGTCGTCTTGGCTTCTTTCTCAAACTGCTGAAGAATTCAGAATGGTGTCACAGAAAAGAGTTAGACTGGGAATGACTGCAAGTGAAAACCATTCCCAATGCCCACCTTACCACAGAAGGTCAAAGGCAAAACTAGAAACTGGGATAAAATAGGTATAGCATCTATGAAAGGAAGATTGCTGCGTCATCTTAGTGATAATCAATCAGTGAAGATATCACCGGAACTCCTGAAGTCAACAGAAATGGTAAGCTAAGTTACAAATAAATAAGATAAAAGTAAACTTATTTAAGTTATAAGCAAAGATCACCTGTCTTTAATCTGACGCTAAGAAAAAGAATTTTTAAAGATGAAGAAAAATATTGTTGTAAGCATTACTCTCAGAGATTTAATGGATGTTTGTTTTTGTTTTGTCTTTCCACTAACTGTAAAAATATACAATGGTTATCTCTTTAGTCACTCATAAGATATATGACTACTTAAAAACAAATATTTCTTTTTAGAGTAATTGCTTCTAACTTTGCTTACTTTTATGTATATAAAATGTACTCATAGGAAGAGTTAGAAAAACATATAGCATAGTATAAATTTTTATTATCTTTAGGAATGAGATTATGGAAGAACTTTTCCTTTCTAACAAATACTTTTCTAATATTTTTTAACAAGAAACTGGAATTATTTTTTAAATAAGACAAATAAAGACAAAAATAATCAGTGTATTCATTAAGCTTTACCTCTTTAAAGCTGTAGGAGGAGAATAAAGACATTTTATTGATCACTCCCTCTCCATTAGAAAAACACTCAGTCATCTTTCTCATTAGACAATACCAAAAGGAAGTTGAAGATTCCTAATTGCTTTACCTAGAAAAGGAAATAAGTCTAGTCTTAAAACTAACAGAATTGTTTTTTCTGATTGAAAAAAAATAATATTTGTCAATTATAGAAAAATACAAGCAATCACAAAAAGGAATTGATCCATAATCCCAATACTAAACATTAATTGTATTATTTTAACCTATTGCTTTATTTTGAGCATATATTTATCTTGTTTGAGCTCAGTTGCTACCTACATTTTACATTTTGTTAGACATTTAACTTTTTATGTATTTTGGTTACTTTGACCTCATCTTGTCCACCTTTCTTCCTATATTCTTTATGTTCTTGTGTTTTAAGATCCGTATTCAGCATGGGGGAAGAGTGTAGGCATGCTTTGAAAATTCACATTTTTATTGCATTAAATATAAACTTATGCGCTGAAGGTAAGAACCAGGTTTGCTTTATGTTGGAATCTCAAGAACCTAGATGTTAGGTTGTTGAATGGATGGATAAGTGAACAAGTGAATGATTCACAAATGAACAAAGGAATGCAGGGTTGAGGCACTTTAGAACATAAAATCAGCAAGACTTAATACCTCCCCACTTAACATCTTAGCCTGCCCCTGCTACCTAGAAAAGCTATATAATGCAGTAGTGAAGAAATATTTTTAAATAATTTTTACAGTAAATTTTTATTTTTCAATTATAGTTGGCATACAGTGTTATATTAGTTTCAGGTGTACAACATAGTGATTAGATATTTATATAACTTATGAATTGATCCCCCTGATAAGTCTAGTACCCATCTGACACCGTACATAGTTACAATATTGTTGACTATAGTTCCTTTGCTATACTTTACATTCCCATGACTGTTTTTATAACTGGCAATTTGTACATCTTTATTCCTTCACCTTTGTACTCATCCCCCACCCCATCCCTAATCTGGGAACCATGAAAATGTTCTCTGTATCTATGAGTTTGTTTCTCCTTTTTTTTTTTTAGATTCCACACATAAGTGAAATCATATGGTATTTGTCTTTCTGTATGATTTTTTCACTTAGCATATTGCATTGAATATATGCACCACTTCTTTATCCACTCATCTATCAATGGACAGTTAGCTTGCTTCCAAATCTTAGCTATTGTAAATAATGCTGCAATGAACATAGAGGTGCGTGTGTCTTTTTCAATTAGTGTTTTGGGTTTCTTTAGAGTAATACCCAGAAGTGGAATTACTAGGTCATATGGTAGTTTAATTTTTAAGTTTTTGAGAAAGCTTAAAAGCAAATATTTCAATAGCTGAATGTCAAAAATCTTTTTGAATAACTCAAAGGCTCATAAACAAGGTACATAAAAGGCATTGACATAAATCTAGTACTGAGGACAGGCCAATAAATCTGCAACTATTTTCTGTCTGCCTTTCATAATCCTTTCTTAACTATCTGAAGGAATATGAGTTCAATCTCCACACTGCAGCCAGAGTAATACCATAGAATATGCCAAATGACGTTACTCCTCTACTCAAAATTGCTTCCAATGGCTTCCCACCTCATTCAGAAAAAAATTCAAGTCCATGCAGAGGCATTCACAAACCTGTGTGGTGTAGCTCCCAACTACCTCTCTGGCTTCCTCTGCTACTAGTCTGTCCCTCTCTCACTCCCCTCTAGACACACTCTTGTCCTGTTTGTTTCACAGACTTCGCAGGTATACTCCTGATTCAGCACCTTTGCACATGTTGCCTCTACCCAGGATCATCTTGTCACAGGTATCTGAAAGTGCTACCTCCCTTTGTCCAGGTCTGCAGAGGTAACATCTTTACAGAAATACCTTACCTTACCACTTCTCACAACACACCTAAGTCCCTATTTTTATTCTTTTCTATAGAATATATCACTGCCTGGCATGCTTCATATTTATTTATTTTCTGTGTCCCATTCCCTGTCTCCCTGGAAAAGTTCAAATAATTCATTGTTGTGTACATAGTAGGAGCTCAATAAACATTTATTGAACGACTAACTGGTACAGGGTTAAATATGATGAGACCACCAAAAGGGACGTGTGAGTTCTGCTTTATACCTGAGTTGTTCCCTGCAGAAGGAATAGGAAGGTTGCCAGACAGCAAAGGGAGTTCAGGGAAGAGAAAAAGCATTTCACATAAAAGAAATGCATGAGAAGAATCAGAGAAGCAAACACGAAGAATACTTTTAAATTGTTTCTATTCAGTGGAGCAGGGAAATGTATATTTTAGAATGCTTCTCATTTAAGGTGAGGTTTTAATCTTTTTTAGTGACTCCTTCACCAGGTGTCCAAGACATCCGAGGTATTTCAATTTCCGAGGTATTGCATTTCATTATGAAATGCAACTCACTCACTACCTCTGGTAATGCTTCTTATATTTAAATCTACTGTGACTGATATTAATATAGCCACTCAGCTTTTTTTTCCTTTGAGATAGATGTTTGCATGATTTATCCTTTCCCTATTCTTATATTTACCCTATTGTCCTATTTATATTTTTTGTTCTTTTAAACAGCATTTAGGTGGGTCTGTTTTTAATCCAATCTGATAACCTCTACCTTTTAATTGCTCTGTATAAACTTAACGTTATTATTGATATAGTTGGGTTTAAGAATAATATTTTGCTCTTTGTTTTCTATTTGTCTCAACTGTGTATCTTTTTCTAACCTTTTTTTTTTTTTTTTAATCCTCACCTGAGGATATTTTTTCATTGATTTTTAGATAGAGTGGGATGGAGAGAGGGAGAGAGAGACATTGATTGGTTGCCTCCTGCACCACCCGACTAGGGCCGGGTATCGAACCTGCAACCGAGGTACATGCCCTTGACCAGGAATTGAACCAGTGACTCTTTGGTCTGTAGGCCAATGCTCTAACCACTGAGCCAAACTGGCCAGGGCTAACCTCCTTTCTTGATTAATTCTGGATTTAAATAATATATATAACATTCTATTTTATCTCCTCTTCTGGCTATTTCACTATACCTTTTTTGTATTTTTAGTGGTTATTCTAGGAATTACAATATGCTTCTTTAAATTATCATTGTCACATTGAATTAACATTATACTACCTCACAACCTTCCATTAGTATTCTTCCATTTACCCCCTTTCTGTCTTTTGTACTCATGTTCTTATACATTTTTCTACCTGTTTTATAAATCAAAACATAGTGTTATTATTTTTGGTTTACAATGTCAATTGTCTTTTTAAGAAATTAAGAAGAAAAAAAGTGTTTTATATTTACCCACATGTCACTTTTGGTGGCCTTCATTCCTTTATGGATAGCTGAGCTTCTGCCTGGTATCATTTGCCTTCGTTTTAAAATTTTAATATTTCTTAAAGTGCAAGTGCATTGTGAGCTGCTCCTCTGCCAGGCCTCACCAAGTTTCAGCCCGCCGTGGTGTCGCTTCGTTTTCAGCAACTCGGGGGTATTTTCTGTGTGGATTGTTGGCGTTCCTTCTCTGCACAGTTCTTTCATTTCTAGTATTGTGCCCTGCAATTCTAGCCACTTGAGCGTAATAAGCTCCAATATCACTTTCCTCCACCCTTTAATAATGTTGCTCTCTGCCAGGCAGAAAAGTAGGATACAGATTAAACTTGCCTGTGTGTTTTACTTTGAAAGGGATCACAGTTTTGTGTTGTTTGTTGTCTCATGCCCCAGAACAGTTGCTGTATACCTTTTGTTGAGTGTTATAGTTGTTTATGGCACAAAAGTAAGTCTGCTACCCATTATTCCATCACCTCTGAACCACATATTTTTGATAACTGATATTTTCATTGGAAACTTGGAATGGAATAATTAGCCCACTTCAATTTCTGAAAAGTGCTCACAAAATAACCTAATCGACAAAGCAAGTTATTATTAAACCGTCGATAAATCGTATTTACTTTCCCTAATAACAAAAATCTGACTTCATTTTTTAATTCAAACAAAGGTATTAATACACCTTCCCGTGACCGCAGTCTCACTTCTTCATTCAAAGCAAAATGGAGAACTAGGCAGATAGACAGACATAAAGGAGCATCTTCTTGAGTGTGCTATCTGGATAAACTAAGTATCAATACCTTCAATATTTCTTATGGATCCTTTCTGTGCTTTCCTTTGACAGTAGCAATTTATCTTTTATACTAGTTAAGGGATAGAAGTTGTGAAGTCATTATAAAAATTGACATTATTCTCACTGTCTTACTCTACAGTGTGTCTGACTTTAGTATATGGCAATATGAGGCAAAATAATCTATCTAATCACCTTGATTTTTCCGTAATCGAATACGTTTAAGACATTGAAATATAGGAAGTCCTATCACAGGTTTATGGGGCCTTAATTAATGGTACTTTGCAAGCATCAGTATTTCCGATGTACTTTTATTTGGTGCCCCAGATGATTTTACACCTGAGTGTTACAGCATAATAAGTCTCTAAACGGAGGAAAGGTAAAACAGAAACTCAAGTCTAAAGATCTTGATCTATACAGCGTACATGTCTGTCAGTGAGTTATATTTAATTCTATGTTCAATTTTTGTCTTTTTATACCTTTAATTTGTTTTCGTTGGAGTAGTTTGAAAGATTACCACTTTTTGTTTTTTTCTCATAAAAGGCATTGTGCTTGGTCATTCTCTTTGCTCTGATGTAATGTCGATGATTTCTTGATGGTGTTTCCCGCCACTCCCGTCCCCAGCTGCAGTTTGAGGTCTGGATATTTCTTGTTCTTAGGGAAATACAAAGGGGCAGGAGAAAAACTAGACTAAGCAGATATGGGGGTGTCTGTAGTAAAATTGATCACTCTCTCTTCTGATTTTGTTAAACATCCTGTCCTAGATTGACTCTTCCTAATTGCAATGTTATGTCTCAGATGATATCCCTAGGAGTCTTCACTTTCCACAAAGAGAGCCAGCCTCACTGTTTACTTCATCATTTCACCTGTTACTCTCCAGCAGGTACTTCCAATAACCTTTACTTATAACTTACTTACCAACTAGCTTTTTTACTGGAGATAAGGGGACAGTATGGGTAGGATCATGGGGAGAGGTTTGGATGCCACTAGAAGCCAAAATGTGCTGCACCCCTGTGTTTTCCTCTAAATCTTTCTTTTCTCTCCATGGCCACTAGTTTTTAAAGGTCATTGCATTAGCACATACCTCTTTCCTTTTGGGTGGTGGTTTTTTATAATGGTGGTGGTGTATGGTGTGCATTGGCCACTTTTAAGTATTTTTTGCTCATGTAATCAGGTATTGGGAAAAAGAAAATTTGTGCTGAAGTTTCAATGTCCCATCTAAATCTGGAAATACCTTTAATTTTATTTTCAGAACAATCCTGAGAGCTACTAGATTTGCCATTTTTAAAGTGCAAAGAGGTTGGGAGTGTTTATAAAATTATTATAAATTTTTCATTCTTTAACAATATTAGTTGATCTCCTACTATGTGCCACACACTGTGCTGGATAGTGAGGGTACAGAAATGAGTAAGACAGACACAGCCCTTGCCCTCAAGAGTGTAGCCTCTTGGGAAAACAGACACTTAAACCACTGGTTTTAATGTAGTAAAATAAGTTCTATGATGGAAGAAGGTGCATCTCATCACAAAGATGCCTAATATAATGTCAGTGACAACTTTTCCAGTTAATAAAATATGAAGTGCTATGCTAGAATATAGCGGATGCTCAGAAAACATTAATTCTCTACAATGGACTGAATGATTGTGCAGCCGCCAACTGTGTATGTTAAAACTCTTATCCCCAACATGATGATATTTGGAGATGCGGGCTTTTTGGAGATAATTAGTTCATGAGGGTGGAGCTCTCATGATAAAATTAGCACCCTTATTTTAAAAAAACACAGGAGAGAGCTTGCTTCCCCCATCTCTGTTCTCCACTATATAACAAGAAGGCAACTGTCCACGAACAAGGTCCCTCACCATGATCTTGCACTTTCAACCTCCAGAGCTGTGAGAAATAAATGGCTCTAACTTAAATTACCTGATCTATGATATTTTGTTATAGCAGCCCGAGCAGACTAAGACATTCTCTTCCTTCCTGAACTTCCAAATATCTGCAAAATATAATGGCATTCTATATTGTTTACTTCTGTGTTCCTGAAAAGAAGCCATTAGACAGCGTGCACAGCAAGAGTATTTATTATCTCTAGATGTACGCTGATGAGGATGAAATTCTGAGAGCCAGATCCAGATAATATGCACGTCACCTAATATCAGTAGGATAGGAAGCATCTAGTGATCAATTTTGAGTTAACAATTAAATGAGGCACCTATAGGTACCAGAGGGGGAGAAATAGATATTTTTACCCCATACTTTCTGTCTGGCCATTAGAGTCATAAGTCCATAATTCTATGTACTAGATAATGGCCTCATCTGAATGAAAACATATTTATTATAATACCTTGGGTTAAGATGTTCAACCTGGAAACAATACTTCAGTGTTAGAAGAAATGTTTCATTCAGATTCTCTCCCTTCTGGAACAAATTTTTTAAATCCACCTACAGCTACTGATAATATAACCTTTGTGGTGTTAATGTAATTCTTTACTCTGCACTCTGTATTTGCATAGTGTCTTCTCATCAAGAGAGACAAAGATTATTACAGGCACTAATTAACCTTACCAATGTTCCTGTCAGAAAAGAAAATTATAATATTACTATATATGCATCTATGTATCTAAGTACTCATTCAATTTTACAAACCTTAGGGAAGCCTAACAGCATGTTCATTTAGGAGTTTAATGAAGACAATCTTTTAAATTCTCAATTTCAACTCATGCACTAGTAATGTAGATGCAATAATTTCTAAATCAATTTTGACCAGTATATTTTAGTAGAAAATAGAGATAAAAAGAAAAAAAGATTCAATACTATTAGGTCATTCACTGCAATGAATAATTCATTTCAAAAGTATGCAATTCTAAAATCAATTAGTGCTTGTCAAATATAACTACCATATGTTCTTGTTAGGCTGGTAGGAATACAGGTATGCTTACATTATGTGCCTCTATGTCCTTCCATCCATCCTTTCATTCATCCATACATCCATGTATCCATGCATTCATCTAGTCAACAACTCTTTAAAGTCAGCAGTTATAGTAATAAAAGTTTAGAAATGCAAGCAAAATTCATTTTTGTTTGAAATTGTTAAGAAAAATTTTACAAGACCAACTGAAACCTAATGCATGCTTAGAATTGTAATAGGAGTAGACGAACATACCACCACCAATTCAAATAGTTCTGTCTACCCATAGTTTTCTCATAATTCTCTATTACCTCTTGGGTTTCCATCCACAGCTGATTTTAAGGGAGGAAGCTAGAACCCTATGCTAATTTTGTATTTTTTCAAGAACAGTATTCAGAACTATAATTGCTTGTTTTCTTGTCTATGTTTTCCATTATGACTAGACATTGAGCTTCTCAAATACAGAAATTCTATTTTATTCAATTTACATCCCTAGACCTATATAGAATATGGTATGTAGCTGACATTCAATAGATAATTCTGAGATGAATAATATTTCTGCTAAAAGTTGAAAATATTTCACTAAAAACTTTCTGCTATGATCACAAGTTTCATTGGTCTCTTCTTTTATAGCAGCTTATCACTTATTAAGCAACTGTGTTTTCTAAGGGAAGTAATTTAAGCTCTCCAGCCCTCAGTTTCCCATCTAAAGGACTCGATGCAGCAGTAGGCCTTACCAATGCATGAGACAAGTCTTATTTCAAAGTCAAAGAGGAAAGAGCCACATGCCCAAAACAGCCAAAAAGTTTATTAGCAGAGTTAAGTTGTTCAATAATTTCACATACTTTATCTTCAATCCTGAAATGGGAGAACTGAGAGGCAGAATGACACAGAAGACCAGCCAAGTTTGAATCCCAGGTCTCTGATTTCTTACTATGGTGCTTAGGTCAATTTCTTAACCATTTAGCCTCAGTATCCTTATCTTAAAAATAAAGTTAATATCACTTCCTTGTTAGAGTTGTTATGAAGTTTTAATGAAATAATGCATAGAAAGTAACTTGAACAGTATCAATTACATATTGAGTGTTCCTGAGATGTTAGTTGCTATCCAACCACCCCACACTTTTTCAAGTATATTTCAGCCTTATATAGTGACGAATCTGGATGAGTTGCTGGAAACTGAGTCTATTTCTCTAATCCAAGAGATGCCTACCAAAGTTTTCACACTGTATTATTTCTCCTGAGAGAAAAAATAAATAAATAAAAATTCTGTTAGATGTCAACTTTTAGTCATGAATGATTTAGAAATTAAACAGGTATACTTCCATGCTTTTAGGTGTTAAAAATTGTCATCACTGGCTAGTGTTGAAAGTGTATGCAAGGAGAGAAAAAGCAAAGTGATGTGCATATATCATTTATATTTTAAGCATCAGCAACTCTTCCAGTAAAACATTCATCCACCAATAGTATACTAGGGAAGTGTTTATGCATGGGGCAACAATATGGAAATCAACATCTGTGGCTAAAAAAGAAAGTATGTGTCACTGCTTATATCTGTGAAATTAATGGGCAACCATAATGGGATGGTGTAATGAATTTGTGTCAAGGGCCAGAGGAAGGAAATGATAATCATAGTCAGATTGCTACTGGTGCCTTTGTTTCTGGCAGCAAAAATAAGTAGTCCATTAATTAGACTAAAATGAAATGTGTTTGGATACAGCACTAAGGAAACAGATATAGCTCCAGTTAAATTATTACATGTGCCAATGATCAGAGATATATGAGTATATGCCAGGAAGTCTCTGCTGAACTACTTATGTAACAGAGCCATCCAGAAAGTGATGTGGTCCAATGGTTTCTATGAAATTAAACACTACATCATGGTAGTTGTATTACATTAGAATAAGAGTAACTAGAACTCTGGCCAGTGATCCAAATGTCGATCATGGGACAATTTCTCATCTATCACAAGGGATCTTTAGTAAAAGGTATCCCATTGGATTCAATCCATTCATTCCTGTAGTTTATCCTGAAAAGTTGGCAGCATGGCATCATAGATGGGCTTGGGGGTTTTGAGTTAGGTGGGATTATGCTTCGAAGTTTTACTTCTGCTAGTCACAAGGGTAAATTAATAAATTCATTCATTCATCATTGTGAAATTTCAGAACCCTATAATAAAGACAAGATTCAAGATTCTAGAAATTAATATAAGGCATCAAGAAGGGAATGAAAGTAGTTATATTCTCAGGTAGTTATATTAACCTTGAATAATAATTTGGCCACATATAGCCAGCTATAGTTTTAACATCTCTACTTGCATATCGAATAGGAGTTAGATGCTAACCCTGTAAAAACATGAGTCCCATATCTTTCCTGTCTCCAAACTTGCTCCAATTATAGCCACCTCCACTTCATCTGGGTCCACTTCTTTGGTCCATTGCTCATAATGGAAACCCTGAAGACATTCTTGACTTTTTTAAAAATATATTTTGATTTTTTTTTATTTTTAGAAATATAGAAACATCAATTGGCTGCCTCCTGCACACCCCCTACTAGGGATCGAGCCCACAACCTGGGCATGTGCCCTGACCAGGAATCAAACCAGAACCTCTCAGTCCATGAGAGAATGCTTAATCCACTGAGCCACACCAGCCAGGCACTTCTTGCTTTCTTTCACAGTCAAAGCTAAGCTGTTAGGAAATATATTGGCTTTAACTTCAAAACACATCAAGAATCTTAACAATTCTCATCACTTCCCTTGTTAACACCTTGTTCTGACCCACTAAACATTTCCTACCTGGCTTATGCAGGCTTTCTGCCTGGTTTCCTGCACTTACTCTTGGTCTTTATAAAAGACCATATATCATAGCCATAATAAGCCTTTTAAATTATGGCAGATCATATCACTTCTCTACTCGACATTCTATAATGAATATCCAGTCACTCAGAGCAAACCCCAAAGTCATTCAAATAACCAACAGAAACAAAACCAGATAATCTGACTCTCCATTCCCTCTCTGACTTCACCTCCTATACTCTATGGCTCTCCCTCTTATCCACTCCATCCAGCTTTAGTGTCTTCTCCGCTTTTCCTAAAACACAAAAGGCATATTCCTCCGGATGTTTAGACTGCTCATAACCTCTATTTGGAATGCCCTTCCCCTAAATATCCACACAGATAATTCCTTCACCTGCTACAAGGCTGCTCAATTTTCATATTCTCTGATTCCTACCCTGACTGCAACATTTAAAACTGCAAACCACTTCCACTCCAATCCTGATCACACTTTCCTACTCTACCTTTTGCTTTTCTTCACAGCATTTATCATTTTTTAAAAAACTATATATTTTATCTATTTATTTATTGTTTTTATTGTGTCTCCCCCTACCACCACCCACCCTGCTAAAATTTAAACTCCAGAAAGACAGGAATCTTTATCTATTTTGCTAGTGGATCCATTAGAATGCTTACAACAGTATTAACAAATGTTTAAAACTCAACAAATAAGTAACCAAGATGCAAATAAGTACTCAAGAAATGAACATTGAGATGGATGTAGAATTCAAGTTTACTCACAGAGGAATAAACATTGGACTAGCCTCAATGAATACTGGAATACAGTGTAGCAAAGTCACTCATTTCTCAGGAATATGAACCTTGAATTCCATACACTATTCATTAAATATAAAAGATGAGGGTAAAATAAAGTCAGTTTCTAAACTGTGTATTTTGAATATAATATCATACTTACTGAAACACTGCAACAGATAGTACAAGGAAATCTCATATACCCTCACACAGGTTTTCCAAATGTTAACATTTTATGATGTTTCTTTCCCTCCCCTTCTCCCTCCATCCATCTCTGTCTCATGTGTGTGACTAGATATTATAATACCTAGTTTTATCTACTGCATAATATAAGGCAAACATGGAGTTTTGAGTGAGTACAGTGGAGAATCATTCTCATTAGCTAAATTTGTCTTTTTAAATCTTCACCTGAGGATATGTTTAGAGAGAGAGAGAAACATTGATGTGAGACAGAAACATAGATCAGTTGCCTCATGTACGTGCCCCAAACGGGGATCAAACCCGAAACCTAGGCATGTGCCCTGATTGGGAATAGAACCCACAACCTTTTGGTGTATGGGACAATGTCCAATCAACTGAGTCAGGGCTCATTAACCAAATTTATCACTTATCTTCATCAGAATAGTTGTTAGTATTTAATAGTAGTCACATATCACGTAATAGTATAATTGCACTATAGTTGTATAATTGTTTATTTGAATTTGTGTAGCTATACGATAATGTTAACATGAGTCTATCTCAGGTCTGAAACTAGAAGATAGATAACAACAACTAACATATGTATCCAATCAGTGTTACACAGTAACTAGGCTGTTCATGTAACTTAAGAGCATTGCTGGTTTTGTGGGGGAACCCACTAGAATAGCATTCCAGAACCTCTTCTAAACGTGTAAACTGGAATGGCATACTGAAACTACATTTTTAAGATGTGTCAATCACTGAAAAAGCAGAATACACATTATATTCTAATGAAATTTAATTCTACAGTCTTCTATCACCACTTATTAAAATAGTTCTACTTTCATCACACACTTTTTTATTATCACTGTGTTCAAATTCTGTTCATTTATCATGAATATAATGTAAAAGTAGTCCTTTTGCTATCGATACCATCAGGAAAATATTAGAAGAGGAGATAGTGAAGGAAAAAATAATTTTTATTTGTTTTTAGTACTGTCTGTATTCTAACGTTGTATTCTATCCACCTCCTCCTGGGTCAGAAGTGAGTGAAGTCAGCAGAGGAAGAAATAAAGCATGATTCACTTATTCACCACAAACATATCCTTTAGGTCTTTGCTCAGATATCCTCTTCTCTGTGAGTCCTTGCTGGTCATTCTATCCAAAATTACCCAGACACTTCCTACAGCCCCTTCCCACCTCATTTTTCCCCTAACATTCACCACTAACAAACTATATATGTTACTTATTCAGTTTTCTTGTGTTAGTAATTCCTCACACATAGACTTGAGATGAGAAAGCTTTCCAAGCTTCCCAGGAGAATGCAATCTTTCCCTACTCACACCCAAAAGCTGCCCTTATTGCAAAGACAAGAGATAGCTGAGAAGCTTGCCGCAGACTATTTGTCAAAAAAGAGATGGAAGGCTTTGCCTGATATCCTAAGCATAAACATTAATATATAGACTAGCTCATCAACTTCCTAAATCTCAGGACTATATATCATATTAGATATTTCTGTTGGTCCTTGTATTTCAATGTCTCAGCAACTCAAAGCACATTTTCCAATCTTTGCTTTGGTCCCCTTCCAAATCCAATTGTCTTGACAACATTCATCATTTTCTGCAACTTGCCACCCTCAAGAAGCTTAGGAGCTTATTTGTTTCAGCTCTCTGATCTCAGATGCCAGCCTCCTGTATATTATTGCTAGCGTTCTTTCTCCTTGTCATTCCACCATGGAAATGTGGACCAGACGCACAGTCATCATTCCCTATGCTGTGCAGCACATTTTGCTTTTCAAAGCACTTTCATTCCCACTGGCTCACTAGACTGTATGAGACAGCTAAGTGCTTCACTGCCATTTTACAACCAAGGGAACTGAGGCCTCGTCTGCTCAGTGACTTCCCCAGGCGATGGCAAAGCCTCCTGTGGTGTTCTCACTGCCTCATCAATTAGTTCTGACGCCAGCATGTTCACATCTTTCTGTTGTGTCCACTCTAGTGGGTGGACTATTATTATTTCAAAGTTGTAACATGCTTACATCCTTGACTTCATTCAGTTAAAAGTTCTCAACATGACAGATTTTTTTTTAAAATTAAAGCTTTTTTTTTGTTTAAAAATCTTAGAAGATTTAAAGACATGCTTCAAAATTTGCCACACAAAAAAATGTCTGATCTTCCTGCTAGCTAGCCTTGTCTCATCAATGTGAGTTAGATGTAGCAGCTTATAATCACAGTGGCGGCGAACAGAAAATGTAGCCGGGGGTGGGGCTGGAAATGAGGTTGGAGGTGTCAGAGGCGGGAGAAGAAAGAGACCAACATTCCAAGTGAGTGTTCAATGGAGAGGACCATTCCATTAAAAGCAGGCAGTCAGAATAAGATAACTAAGTCCAAATAGAAAAAGATATGAGGATGTGAAAATTTCAGAAATCCAAGCAAAGAATAAGTAACACATTCTAGAATATGCAGCTACAGCATCATTTTACATCATTCCTGTGGCTTCCCTGCAGGGCTTAAGGATAGTCTGGTAACTAAAGACCAGATACCACAGATTCACACTTGGGAATCTTTTGGCTAGGGAACACATTCTAGGGATGATTTTTAGAGCAAAGGTTTAACAGTGATATTAGAGGATATTTCAAAATTCCAAATGTGTTCAGTAAAATTAACTTGTTCTGAGAGGCAATATAGATCTAGGAATTTTGTTTTGCTTTAATATTTTTTCTTTATTGACTTTTAGGGAGAGGAAGAGAGAGGGAGAGAGAGAGAGAAACATCAATGAGAGAGAACATCGATTGACCGCCTCCTGCATGCCCCCTACTGGGGATTGGGCCCACAACCTAGGCATGTGCCCTGACCAGGAATCGAACCGGTGACCTCTTGGTGCATGGGTCGATGCTCAATCAGTGAGCCACACCAGCCGGGTAGGATGTTTTTTAGAGTGTGGCCACTTCCCTGGCCAGTGTGGCTCTGTTGGTTGGGTGTCGTCCCATGCACCGAAAGGTTGTGGGTTCAATTCTGAATCAAGGTAAATTCCCCGGCTTGTGGGCTCAATCCTAGGTAGGAGGCATGTAGGAGACAGCTGATCAATGTTTCATTATCATATTGATGTTTCTCTCTCTCTACCCCTCTCCTTTCCTCTCTCTCTAAAAAAAAAACAATAAAATACAATATATATATATATATATATATATATATATATATATATATATATATAAAAGAGTATGGCCACTATAAGTATTAAAAAAAAAACAACAGTATCTTCATTAAATGTTGGAAATAAACTATGTTTTATGAATGCCTTAGGTGTGAAAATTCTATTGAGGCTTATTATTTTTATTGCTTTAATTTTGAATGTCATATATTCACTTGGGATCACATGTATCTTTTTCAGATATATCATAGCTGATAGTCATGTACCATGAGATTGAAAACTAATTACAACTGCATATTAATCACCCACTACTTTGATGCTGAGAAATATTTGTCTATGATAGTAGATACAGCTTAAGAAATAGTGTTGGACTGTGGTATATCCAGACAATGGAATATTATTCAGCACTAAAAAAAAGAGTTGTCATGCCATCAAAAGTCATAGAGAAAACTTACATGTATATAACCAAGTGAAATAAACCAATCTGAAAAAAACAAAAAGCTGCATACTGTATGATTTCAACCATATGACATTCTGGAAAAAGCAAAACTATGGAGACAGTAAAAAGATCAGTGGTTTCCAGGAGTTAGGAGAAAGGTAGGTGGGATGAATAAGGCAGAGCACTGAGCATTTTTAGGGCAATAAAAATACTCTGTATAAATGGATAGATAATGGATACATATAATGATGGACACATGCCATTATATATTTGTCCAAATCCATAGAATGTACACTACCAATAGTGACCCTCATGTACGCAATCGACTGGGTAATCATGATGACTCAATTGTAGCAAATGTTCCACTCTAGTTGGGGATGTTGATAGTGGGGGAGGCTATGCATGGTGGGGGCAGGGTGTATATAGGAAATCTCTGTACCTTCCCCTCAATTTTGCTGTAAACCTAAAACTGCTCTGAACAATTAGCACTTCATTTTTAAAAAATGAAATCGTGTTGGATATAATCTTAGCTTCTGTGTGTATATGTTTATATATATACATGTATATGTATATATACATATGTATATATACACTCTCTTGTAAGATGAATAGCTTTCCTGTGAGCTTAAACGATAACTACTCTATCGGTATTCTATGTTGACCTATATAATAGGGTATGTTCCTTATGAGTTGATAGTAGTGAGATAGAAGTAGTGAAACGGGCAGAGGGCAGAGGCCTGAAAGAATGCAGTGAAGATGCCAAAAGAAGATTCAGTGATGGACTGAGGCTGTTTATCTACCAAATATCCAAAGACAGCACTGAGAACTGCAGAACTCTCAGTACATAACAACTCTGTCCAGACCACTGTACTAAGAGATAAAACCAAATTCTGGTGTGGCTTCTAGCAGCATAAGATTGTGTCCCTAAGATGTGTCCAGACCAACATTGACCCCGATCTTCCATTAAAATGTCTGTCTGAGAAGCTCAATACAGCCAGGAGAATTTACTGTTTGTTCTAGTCAACACCTGTCATAGGTCTCTGATCTCTCTTTCTTAAAGCATTTACTAAAAAGGGCTTACAGTTGTAAATATGTATCTCTTACAACTCAGAAGTGTCCTTCTCAAAGGCCTGAGAACTGCTCCTTTGAAATGTGATCATCAGGAAGCATCGAGGCCTCTGACTCCCTGGCTCTGTGGGAGGAGAACGGAATGCTAACTTCAATAACTGCCAGCTAGGAAATACAGCTGATCTAATTGCATTGACACTGATCTACCCTTTGTAACTTTTCACTTCTCTGATGCTACTGGGCCCTCACTACCCTCCTCCCTCACTCTCCCTTTAAACAATTCAATCCTCTCTGCACCCCTATTGCCAGTGGTTCCTAAATAAAATCTGTTTTTACCTCTTTAAGTAATGTCCGGCTGTATTTATCTTTTATTTTCTTTTTTTTTGATCCTCACCCGAGAATATTTTTCCATTTATCTTCAGGGAGGTGGGGAGAGAGAGAGCAAGAGAGAAACATCGATGTGACAGAGACACATCAATTGGTTGCCTCCCGACGACCCCAACCAGGGCCAGGGACGAACCATAACCCAGGTATGTGCCCTTGACCAGAATCGAACTCGCGACTCTTTGGTCCACAGGCTGATGCTCTAATCGCTGAGCCAAACTGGTCAGGGCCTAGCTGTATTTATCTTTGTCGTCATTTCCACAACACAGTGAACACATAAGCGGGAGTCCAGGGACAAATCCAAGATAAAATCCTGAGACAGCAGGCCAGCAATCAAAGCAAGGAACTAGAATATTTTGCAGTAGTCCACAAGAGTCTGTACAGTTCCTTAGAGCAGGGCCTCATATATTAAGCAAATGAGAAAACCTCTTTTATTTTGGGCAGAACTATGGTCTGAACTGTGTACCCCCACCCCCCAATTCATGTTGAAGCAGTGCCCCACAATGTGTTGGTAATTGTAGATGAGGTCTTTTCAAGGTAATTAGGCTTAGACCAGGTAATGGATGGGGCCTTCATGATGGGATTAGTGCCTTTATAAGAAGAGACACTGGAGAGCTGCCTCCCTCTCCTTCTCTCTCTCTCTCTCTCTCTCTCTCCACCATGTGAGAACACAGTGAGAAGAAGCCATCTGCCAAGAAGTAAGCCCTCAGTGGGGAACCAAAGTAGCCGGTACATCTTGGACTTCTCAACCTCCAGAACCGTGAAAATTAATTTCCTATTGTTTAAGCTACTCAGTCTATGGTATTTTGTTATGGCAGCCTGAGCTAAGATAGGAAGAATGCTAGACAAATAGAGGATATTCATCCAGATTTATTAGAGAGAGAGAGAGAGAGATTACTAAAAGAAATCAAAATTTGGTTCAGGGCAGGAAGTTTATGTTAACAAATGTTATAATGAAGTGCTAAAGAGCTAAATTAGAAGAGTATATCGAAGCCCGAAGGAGGAAGTCATATGTACATGAGTGAAAAGGAATAAGAAAATTATCATCCAGCAAGGACTATGGTCTCAGCACATTTTTGATGGTTTTAAAGGCAGGGAACTCTGAACTCAAGTATTATGAGTTTCTTTTTAAAGTTCACAATTATCACTCTACATACCAGGTAAATCAGCTGCACTAAATAATTAACTATATAGCAGTTTTATTCACTCATTGATCAAACACTATCTGCTATCATCAATCACTGAATTAGTTTCATGCACAATTAACATGTTACAATATACATTTCTATTCTATCTAGCAAATTATCATAATAGTACAACTATCTCACAATGTGTACTCAATTAAAACACTGATTTTTAAATAAAATGACAAAATTAACCCTTTTAAAAGTTTTGCATGCACTTATCTTGGGATAATATGGTTTAAATTCACTGCCCAACTTTGCAGGGGGAGTCTCATGCTAACTATATCCTTTCCTTGCAGAAATAGTATTATTTATGCAATGTTTATATCTTAATTATTTAGCACCTGCTATGCTCTCAGACATCTTTTGGTTACTTGAAGATATAAAGATAAATCGATAATGGAGATTAAAACTTACTGGAAGAGAAATATAGACAGCTAACTACAAGTAAATGTAATCAAAGCAATAATCCAAGACACAATTAGTGAAGCTAATAAACGTTAAACTTCAGGACTTCTCTTAGACAAGTTCCCTCCAAGCCTTAGAAAGATCCCTAAAAAGTTCTTCACATGGTCACATGTTTTATAAAATTTGTAAAAAGTAGGATATTTTAATGACAAATGCTTAAGATCTTTGTCTTTCCATTTCTCAGACGTGTTTTTCTTCACCACTGGAATTATAAAGTTCCTGACCAATGGCATCAGCAGCATTGCCTAGCTAAAACAAAAAAAAGGTCAAATGTTGAGAGAGCAGATTTGCAGATATTTGCAGCTCTACCCAATATGGAAGCTGGATGTAGAATTTGGGTTTTGTCTGTGTGTCGATGATTGCTGATTAAGAACTGTCTCAGAAGAGTGAGAATGTGGAAACTAGCTAGTTTGTTCCTTAAAATCTTAGAGAAATGGTACAATCTGTATTGTTTTGAAAGTAAGTTACAGTGGTGGTTCACCCCAAAATTCCACTCCTCGGAATTTATCCTAAGGAAATAATCATATATTATTTGTGGTAAAATAAAATTTATATATAAGACATCTTATGGAAGTAGTACTTTTAAACTAAAATATTGTAAATAAATTAAAAGTTAAAAACAAGAAATTGTTACGTAAGATAAAGTACATAATGTGATTATCATCTCTTTAAAAATATGTGGAAAGAATATTTATCAAATGAAAAATTATTTAAAAAAGGAAATTTATTTAAAATCTATTATTAAGTTAAAAGGAGACTAAAAAACAGTATGTGGAATATACAATTTTGTAAAAAAATGTATGCATATGTTTACATGAAAAACTATTAGAAAGACATTCCCTAAAAAGCCCAGTGCTTACCTTGTATACTGGCATTATTATTTGTTTTCATTGTTTTTAATTGAAACACATTTATATGTTCTAGGTTTCCAACATTAAGCATATACTATTTTGTTACTGGAAAAAAGGTTATAAAAAGAACACAGGCTCGGCCAGCGTGGCTCAGTGGTTGAGTGTCAACCCATGCCAGTTCAATTCCCAGTCAGGGCACATGCCCAGGTTGTGGGTCCAATCCCCAGTGGGGGGCATGCAGTAGGTGGCCAATCGATGTTCTCTCTCATCAATGTTTCTATCTCTCTCTCCCTCTCCCTTCCCCTCTCTCTCTAGAATCAGTAAAGAAAAGAAAAAAAGAACACAGGGAAAAAAAGTCATGAAATAATTATTACAAAGTTGAAGATGTTAACTCTAGGTCTTGACTACATGATTTCACAGGAATCTTGGCACAGTTTATTTTTGAGGAAATTCTTTCTTTCAATAGCAGTTATCATTTGTATGTCTAATAGTTATAATTTTCTATGCTATTTGGTTAGGGAATCTTAAATACTTCTATAAAATTGAGTTTAAAAATCTACAATTATATCAAATAACTGATTTCCTGTATAAGTCATCTACTACAATCATTAAGTATCTCAAGCACATTTTCTATAACAATGCTTAAAGTAAAATTGTGAACATGTCCTATTGTGAGCTTATAATTAAAATGATGTCTACTTAACACCATCAACATCACACTGTTAATAAACATTTTAGTGGTTAATGTTTGCCAGTGTTTCAATTCTACTTTGATATTTACAATTAACTCATACAGAAAATAAAGTATACATAAACACACATGTGGATATTCATACTCACACATTCATACTCATATAGATAATTATGCATATAAACTGCATTGGAGAATGGCATATATTCTTTAAAATGCTTAAACATTTAAATTTTCACTTAAAATTCCAAAGGCTTAATTTTCAGGGAACTCAGTGGAAAATCAAAGAGTTATTATTAATTTGGAAGCAAGCATCCAATTATTTAATTACATCTTTCCCTAGCCAATGCCCCTGATAATATAAGGTAGTCTAAATTAAGAGACTCTTAAGTACATCTGAAGAGCAATATCAAATACTTAGAATGCAAACATCTCTTATAAGTACATCTAAATTTGAAAATGACATTCATAGGGTCTTTGCATTGAAGGACAAATTTAAAGTTAAATTTGCTCATGGCTGAAAGAAAGAGGAAACGCAGACAGAAAGAAAGAAATACAAAGAGAAAGAATAAAAATACAGAAAGAAAAAGGAAGTGTGGATTAGAAAAGGAAGAAAATACATAGATATGCTTCAGGTAACCAGGCAATTTGAAAATCTGACCAGGCTGCCATACAACTGTTGTCAATGGTAATCAAGAGTAAGGACCAAAGAAGTTTCAGGAACATTATCAGTATCTTCTGCTAAAACTAACTGGATAAGGAAGATACTCTGGCCATTTAAAGAAAAAAAACAAAGCCTTTACAGAAATGTCTGGTATATCGTTAATATCAGTACTTCCAATACTATTATTTTCAACAGGTCCTACACCAAATCAAAAGACAATCAGAAAATCGATATTCAGATAAGCTATCTAATCGGATGCAATTATTAGGATGATTATAGCAATCTAATTAAAAAATTTTAGGTGATTAAATAGGCTGAAAATCCATGACAATAAATTATGCAGGCTAAAAAATGGAAACAATGTACATATAAGCTAAATTTAGAAAATGAAAAAGAAAAAACAGAGAGAAGAAGGAATAAAATGCTCTCAGCCTTTATTGATGTGAAATAAAGACTGATGCATGCTGCATGCAGTGAATAATTTTATTATGCCTAATGACACAAAAAGTAGATCCTGAGCCATCTAGACACATTTACTTAGTTCTGGGAACCCCAAATCATCACTGCTATGAAATAGCTATGAAGTAAAAATCATATTCCATTTACTGGCATGCAAATGTGCACATCAAGCCTGAAAGGGGTGATATTTCTTGGTCAAATGAAATCTGTTCAAAATAGTGCAGAAGAAATTAGACTTAGAAGTGCATTCTTCTGAATAGAGCGTATAAGAGGAAAAATACATATATAATATAGCCACTTAATAAGAAGCAAAACATTAGACTTTGAGAATCAGTGTTAGATTTTTATATTTGGAACATTTCTGACACTAGATAAATGCTATGTAGATGTGTCTGTGAGAAATGTCATTTACAATTCATCAGACTTTCCCATTGAGAAAAATGTGATTAGAATTTTTAACTAATGGTGCTATAAAGCCTTTTTATAAAGATAAAGATTAGGAGGATGAGAGAGCTTGCTATTTTGTGCATGCAATTCTGAGAAATGATCATGGAAATATTTAGGTAACATTCACCCAAATCTCTTTGTACAACAATGAGGTGGTAGATGAACCAGTGTCATCTTATGTTATACAATGACTCTTTCATTGAGTTGTTGGTTGAATTTACTTTCCCAGGAAAAGAACCTTCCAGGAGATTTTTTTTTAAAACAAACAATATTATAAAGGATTTATGTTTATAAACTGCACTCATATATAATATCATTTGACATTTTTTATTTTTTTTATTATTTTTGTTACAGATGGTTCTCCTTTTTCCCCCATTGACACCCTCCTCCCGATCTCCCCCACCCCAGCATAGTTGTCTATGTCCATTGGTTATGCATACATGCATAAAAGTTCTGTGGTGTAACTATTCCCTCCCCCCACCCCTCTCTTCTGAGGGTTGTCAGTCTCTACCCCACATCCATGTCTCTGGGTCCATTCTGTCCATCAATTTGTTTTGTTCATTATATTCCACAAATAAGTGAGATCATGTGATATTTGTCTTTCTCTGATTGGCTTATTTGGCTTAGCATAATACTCTCTAGGTCCCTCTGTGTCGTCTCAAATGATAAGAGATCTTTCTTACAGCTGCATAGTATTCCATTGTGTATATGTACCACAGCTTTTTTATCCACTCATCTACTGATGGACATTTGGGCTGTTTCCAGATCTTAGCAATTGTAAATAGTGCTGCTGTGAACATAGGGGTACATATATTCTTTCTGATTGCTGTTTCAGGCTTCTTAGGATATATTCCTAGGAGTGGGATCACTGGGTAAAATGGTGGTTCAATTTTTAATTTTTTGAGGAACCACCATATTGTTTTCCACAGTGGCTGCACCAGTCTGCACTCCCACCAGCACTGTACTAGAGTCCCCTTTTCTCCACACCCTCACCAGCACTTGTGTAGTGATTTGGTGATGGTAGCCATTCTAGCAGGTGTGAGGTGATACCTCAAAGTTGTTTTAATTTGCATCTCTCTGATGATTAGTGACACTGAGCATTTCTTCATATGTCTCTTGGCCATTTGCATGTCCTGTTTGGAGAGGTATCTCTTTAGATCCTCTTCCCATTTTTCAGTGGGGTTCTTTGTCTTCCTTTTGTTGAGTTGTATGAGTACTCTATATATTTTGGAGATGAACCCCTTATCTGATGTATCATTGACAGTTATGCTCTCCCATATACTGGGTTCTCTTTCCATTCTGATGCTTGTTTCTTCTGCTGTGCAGAAGCTTTTTAATTTGATGTAGTCCCATTTGTTCATTTTTTCCTTTGTTTCTCTTGCCTTAGGCATTAGATCAGTGAAAATTCTGCTGCATGTGATGTCTGAAATTTTGTTGTCTACATTTTCTTCTAGAATTTTTATGGATTCATGAGTCACATTTAAGTCTTTTATCCATTTTGAGTTTATTCTTGTATATGGTGTAAGTTGGTAGTCTAAATTCATTTTTTTGCATGTAGCTGTCCAATTTTCCCAACACCATTTATTAAAGAGGCTGTCTTGTCTCCACTGTATGCTCTTGCCACCTTTGTCAAATATTAATTGAGCATAATGTCTTGGGTCAATTTCTGGGTTCTCTGTCCTGTTCCATTGATCTATATGCCTGATCTTCTGCCAGTACCAGGCTGTTTTGATTACAGTGGCTTTGTAGTATAACCTGATATCCAGTATTGTGTTCTCTCTTACTTTGTTCTTCTTTTTCAAGATTGCTGTGGCTATTTGGGGTCTTTTTTGGTTCCATATAAACTTTTAAAATATTTGATCTATTACCATGAAATATGACGTTGGTATTTTGATGGGGATTGCATTGAATCTATAGATTCCTTTGGGTAGAATGGACATTTTAATGATGTGGATTCTTCCAATCCATGAACAAGGTATATGCTTCCACTTTTTTATATCTTCCTCTATTTCTTTTTTCAATGTCCTATAGTTTTCTGAGAAAAGGTCCTTTACTTCTTTGGTTAAGTTTATTCCTTGGTA
Organism: Tadarida brasiliensis; assembly: GCA_030848825.1. Lineage (NCBI taxonomy): Eukaryota > Metazoa > Chordata > Mammalia > Chiroptera > Molossidae > Tadarida > Tadarida brasiliensis. The sequence goes on from CM061268.1 coordinate 59,036,415, forward strand.
TCTTAGTTTTTTAGCCAATTTGCTAATATTTTGTTAAGGATTTTGGCATCTATGTTCATCAGGGATATTGGTCTGTAGTTTTTCTTCTTTGTAGTGTCTTTATCCCATTTGACTTTTCAAAGAGTTTTACAACTGAGGAAATTAAAGTTTTGAGAGACTAAGAAATTTACCAAAGGTCACAAGATAATACATTATAAAGTCAGGATCCAAATGAGATTTTGAATAGCTGGAACCCGGCTCTGTAGAAGGGATACTACATGCCCTATTAGTCTGAGGACCCAGGAACTGATACAGTGGTGGTCTTACAATTTAAGAGAGCATTTCACCCACCTCTGTCACATTAGCAAAGGAGTGTCTTCTTCCTTTTAAAAAATATGCTTCAAAGGACAAAATTTAGAGCAATTTGTGATTTTTCCATCACTTTCTTCCAAAGCAAATGCATTTTCTGAAAATCTTTTCCTGCTTTAGAAATGCTAGATACAGATTATTTTACTCACCTATTCAATATGTCCCTCTCTACCATTACTTATCCCTTTAAATCTGGAATCAAAAAAGCATAATCTTGAAGGTATTTCCTGTTATTTATGTAAGAAATATTTAAGTAACATGGATCAATAAATCAAGGAACAGTTGAGGCACTATCTTAAATAGGTTTTCATAAAAATAATTTATTGGGTTTTTTTAGAGAGAGAGGAAGGAAGAGGGAGAGAGAGATAGAAACATCAATGAGAGAGAACATCAATTGGCCTCCTCCTGCATGCCCTGCAGTGCAGATTTGGCCCACAACCTGCGCATGTGCCCTGACCGGGACTCAAACCAGTGATCTCTTGTTGCATGGGTCAACACTCAACCACTGAGCCACACTGGCTAGGTGGTTTTCAGGAAAATATTAAAGAGAAGATATCAATTCTAGTATGCTGTTTAAAGAAGAAAATACAAAGAACTAAATTGTAATTTCTTGGGATATGTGACTTGGATGTGAGAATGCAAACCCCTGAGGGTCTTGGTTCACCACAAGATGTATGAATTTCAATACACCTTGACTAAATTGAACTTTATGATAAATGGACACCTAATTGTATATTTTTAATGTTCGTAGGCATGTACCAGATAACAGATCTGAAAGAGATTCTCTAAGAGAAAACGATTGAAAGATCAACATATTCTATTCCCCATAAACTCTTCTATAATAGGCCACTGTGGTCTATCCAAAGGTCTGATTTTGATGGAACCCATAAACAATCTGAGTTCACAAAGGTACAGACACTCTTTAGAATCAGGAATGATTGGTGAGGGGAAGAGGAGGCTCAAGCTCTGCCCCTCTAAAAGCTGAATACTGGAGAAGAGAACTAACATTTATTGAGTACCTACTTTGTTCAGGCAAAGTGTTATATTTTGTCTACATTTAATCTCATTTAATCCACAATGCCATCTTTTGACACAAGTATTATAAGCCCTTCCTCATAGATAAGAAAATTGAGATTCACAGAGAGTAAAGATCATACACCTAACATGTGACAAAACTGGAATTCAAAATCAGTTGGCTCATTCTGCCTCCTTTGAGGTTCTGTCACAGCTCTATATCCCCTCAATTTGAGACTCGTTCCAATATGTCAGCCATGCATAGACCCACTGACCCTCCTTGGATTTGCTGGATTCTAATGGGAATTTCTGCTTTTTGGGGGGTGCTGCCAAGGCCTCAGCCTGTTTAGGTCTCAGCTCTTCTCCTTCCTTGAAGATTTGAGCCCACCCCACCCCCCGATCATAATTCCATTGTAGTTCCCACTTTGGCCTCTCTCTCCATATGCTCTGTCTTACCCTCTCCTGGAATCCCTCACTAGAAACTGTGGACTATTTAATAAATCTACATTAGCTTTCTCCCTCGTTTTTTTCAGGCAGACCTGAGGCAATTCATAGCTATTGAGAAGACGAGCTCCTTGAGGGTAAGGGTTGTTTTGTATTTATTTATATATTTCTTGTACCTAACATGATATCTGGTATAGGTAGGCCTCTAGATACTTTTTTAACTAATAAATGAATGAGTGAATGAATGAATATATCAATAAATGTTGAGCTGAAGTGCCTGAATCTGATTCTGGTTTTTTTTTTTGTTTGTTTTTTTTTTCTGCTACCTTTATCTGAGTGCAGGCCCTAGAATGAGAATTTCTGAGTTTGAATCCTGGCTTCACTAAGAGCTACATGACTTTTAGCAAGTGATTTAATATCTTTACCCCAGACTCCTAATTTTTTAAAAGGGGGATAATGATATAACCCACATTATGGATAGTTGTGAGGATCAAATGAGAAAATTTATATGACACCCTTAACAAGCTTGGTATAGTATAAGCACTCAAACACATCTTCCTCCTACTTTATGCTCTGTAAAACTGGGACCACTGTCAATAGTTCTGTTTCTTGACTTTTAGTGAACATTGTTGGATAGAATATCCATAATCACAATGTCATGAAATTGATCATAAGGCAATTATCTCTAACAATCAATTTTAGATTCTTCTAAAAAATAATTGACTAATAATCAATTTTATTTATTATATCAGCTTCCATATAACCTCAGTGCCTTTGTTATATAGATCTATCCTTTGAGGATCTTCTTCCACATGAAAGGCAAAACTTCATTCATGTTCCCATGGTCATTTCTTTCTTCTCCTTTTTTGTAAATCCTCACCCAAGGATATTTTTTCCATTGATTTGTTTTTAAGAGAGAGTAGAAGGGAGGGAGGAGCGAGAGAAACATCAATGTGAGAGAGACACATCAATTGGTTGCCTCCTGCACATGCCCCAACCGAGGCCTGGGATCAAACCTGCAACCCAGGTACATGCCCTTGACAGAGAATCAAACCCATGACCCTTTGGTGTGAGGGTCAACGCTCTAACCACTGAACCATACCAGCCAGGGCCCTATAGTCATTTCATTTTGGTTTATGTATTTCTAATGATTTAAATTCTAAATTCCCTCATATGTATTTATTCACTGACTCACTGATACAATGGGGTTTCATTCAAGTTTGTATCCCTAGTACATGGCAAGCAGATAGTAGAAACTTTAGGCACTCAAAAATAAGTGTTGAACGAGTGAAGAAATGATTGCTTAAGTGTTTCTTATTCCCCCTTTGCTTCCTTTTACCCAGAACCAATAAATTGTGATGAATAAATATTTACCTTATAGGGAGTTATTTTACCACAGAACAAGCAAAATGTTAGAAAACAAAGCCATTTACTGTTGTACTGCAGGTTGAATTTTCAGTTCTAGGTAATAATATTTTTTTCAGGATTTCCTTTGGCAGCAGTTACATAACTCATATTTAAGAAACCTGCTCTGTGCTCCCATAAAAGTTCTCTACCTTAGAACTCGACATTAAGCTACATGGGTGTGCTTAAGACACAAGTCTTCATTTTAGAAGGCAAGGACGTGATCTCACTCATTTCTACATCTTCCAGAACAACAAACAGATATCTGGGGATAGGGTGTGTAATCAATATGTCTTGAAAGGATGTTGTCAAATAATCTGACAAGGTAACAGCAAACCAACCCAAGCCAAACAAATAACCTGACTATCAGATACTATGTGAAAAAAGTCATTTTAAAAAGAGTTTTGTAGATATCTTAGCATTTAATTCTTTCAAATAAAATTTTTATTTTATACAGAAGCTTTTCTAAAATATGAATATACTTTCCTCTTAAAGAAATCACACTTAAAACAAAACTACTTTTAACGCTAACTTTCTTTGTAGGACAATAATTGCTTCAGAGAGTTATTCCACACAAAATGGTCCCAGACTATGGTGCTTCTGTGTTTTATGGGTTTTGTTTGTTTGTTTTTTGTTTCTTGCACTTTATTTTTCTTTTCCTGCCTTCTTTTACTACCAAACTGTCAGACTTTACTCCTCAGGATCACGAATGTGTCTGCCAATAGCAATTGCTTCTATAGTTAATAGCTTTCAAGAAATAACAAGTGTTGACAAGGAAGTGGACAAAAGGGAACCCTCGTATGCTGCTGGTGGGAATTTAAACTGGTGCAGACACTGGAAAACAGTGTAGAGGTTCCTCAAGAAATTAGGAATAAAGCTACCAGATGACCCAGTAATTTCTCTTCTGGGTATCTACCTGAAATATTTGAAAACACTCATTCATAAAGATATATGTACCCCTATGTTCACTGCAGCATGATTTACAATAGCCAAGAATGGAAACAAGTTAAGTGTCCCTCAATAGATGACTGGATAAAGATGTGGTACATGTACACAATGGAATACTACTCAGCCATAAAAAAGAGTATCATGCTAAGTGAAATGTCAGACAGAAAAGGATAAGAACTACATGATTTCACTCAAATGTAGGATATATAACAATAACCAACTGGCTTTATGAAGAACAAACAAACAAAAAACTCATAGATACAGACAATAGAATGGTGATTTACCAGAGGAGAAAGGGGTTGGGGATTAACAAAGAAGATAAAGGGGGTCAAATGTATGGTGACAAAAGGAAATTAGATTTTGAGTGGTGAGCACACAATGGAGTATATAGATGTTGTATTATAAAGTTGTACACTGAAATCTGTATTAAAAAATGTTACCCAAAAAATTTAATTTAAAATAATTTTTTTCATTAAAAAATATAACTTTCATTTTTTGCATCTTTAATGACAAACAATGTGCTAAGCACTTTGTTTGCATTATTTTACTTAATCCTAAGAGTGTAGAACTGGCTCTGGCTACTCAGAATTCTTTTTCTGTTTTACTGATATGTTCCTCATGAGTAAAGCAGGGTAGTTTATTCTAAATATCTGGGCTGTAACTAAACATAGCTGAATTGTTACCATCCCTTTCTCAGAAAACCCCATTGCAAATGATTTTATTTCAGGCAGCACCATTACAATGAGAGTAGATACTTCACTGTTTACCACTCTATTTTCTTACTTAATGTTTAAAATAACATGGAATTGGGATGCTGATGTCTTTCAAAAAGCTCCATGTTGTGCCTATATCAGATAAATACTTGGTAATAAAGGTTACAAAAAGCAAAAGGAAATAATTGATGGTTTTCAAACTAATGGAAAAGAATGTATATTTGTACTGGGTTGCAGAATTTTAACTAATGGGTAACATTTCAGGAAAGCATGCTTTTATTCCATCTCTGGGAGAACTTTCTAACAACTAAAACAGTCCCATAATGAAGAGTCATCTCTATATCTCAACCCTATACATTTAAAGTAGCCAGCCTTCCACCCTGGATGGTTTGGCTCAGTAGTTAGAGTGTCAGGTCATGGACCAGAGAGTCATGGGTTCGATTCCAGGTCAAGAGCATGTAGCTGAGTTGCAGGTTTAATCCTGGGTCCCGGAGAAATGTCCTCGGGTGAGGATTAACAAAAAAACTAAATTAAATAAGTAAAGTAGCTGACCTTCCAATCATATAGTTACGGGCCTGTTAGAGTATCCAAGGCAAGTATCTGCTTCAATCTAGTTCTTACTTGGTTCCTTTCATTTACAAGTCCACTACTTCTTTGTTGGAAGTGTATTTGCATCAGTTACTAAGCCTCCTGATTTTCAACTGCCCCCTTCTAAACTCCAGCAGTCAGTTCACTAGCTAACATTTAGCTGATCTGCTCAGGCTCTGCAATAGTAGAGAGATTCCAGATGAGACTGGATGAATATTGGATGGAATAAAAACATCATGCATTGGATAAGGCCTTGGATTATTTGAAAAATAAGATTCCTCAAAATTCTTAGGATTCTATAATACCCCAAAAGGCAGAAACATTCAAGAGTACAGACAGTGAAGTCTCAGAGAATTGAGTTTGACTTCATAATCTTCTACTTTTTTGTAAAATATAGTAAATCCTAAGAACAACTTCACAGAATTATTGAGAGAATTAAATGAAATACTGTAGGTAGGGTTTCACTATATATAGTTAATAAATATGCTTAATAAATGTTAACTGATCATAACTGTTAATGTTAGGCCAGTAGCAAGTATGATGGTACCAGGTCCAACCCCAAATCCATCATAAACAGAGAAATAAAAATAATTAAATTAAGGTGTGCTCTTGATCTATTTGTTCTGTGATTTGTGTCCAGGAACACAATCTATCATTTTAAGAAGTATGGACTGCCTAGGTATTGGCAAGGATATGGAGAAAAAGAAACCCTTGTGCATTCTTGGTAAGACTGAAATTGATACAACCAATGGAAAACAGTAGGAAGTTTCTTCAAAAAACTAAAAACAGAACTACCATACAACCCAGCAATTCCACTCCTGGGTATTTATTTAAAAAATAAAATTAAAAACTATAACACTAATTCAAAAAGACATATGCACCCTCATGTTCATTGCATCATTATTTACAATAGCCAAGATAAGGAAGCAACCTAAATGTCTATCAGTAGATGAATGGATAAAGCAAACGTGGTACATATATACAGTAGAATATTAAATCAGCCATAAGAAAGAATGAAATCCTGCCATTTGTGACAACATGGATGAATTTAGAGTGTATTATGCTAAGTGAAATAAGTCAGACAAATACCATATGATTTCACTTATATATGGAATCTAAACAAACAAAACAATACAAAAACAGACTCATAGAAACAGAGACCAAAGGGATGGTTACCAGAAGGGAGAGGGTGGGGGAACTGGTGAAAAGGGGAAGGGGAATACAGTCAATACTATTGTGATACATTTGCACGGTAACAGATGATAACTAGAAAATTAGTTTAGTGATCCCACTGTAAGGTATAAAAATGTCGAATCACTATATTATTGTACACCTGAAACTAATATAACCAATATAATATTGTATACCGACTATACTTAATTTAAAATTTTTTTAAGAAATAGACTGCCTAGGATTGAATTCCAGGTCTTCTACTTACCAGCTGTATGACCTTGGTCAAATTATTTAAACTTTCTGCACCTTAGTGTATTCATCTATAAAATTAAAGTAATAATAAAACCTATCTTGTATGACTGTGATGAGAATTAAATGACTTAATATATGTAAAATGCTTAGCTAACCGCCTGTGCTGTATGTGTTAAATATTATTAAAATGTGTTAGTACTTTCATCAGTCAGGGTTCTACAAAGAAACAGAAGCAATGGGAGAGAGACATTGACAAAGATTGATTTTAAGGAACTGACTCTTGCAATTGGCAAGTCTGAAATCTACAGGGTTGACCAGCTGTCTGGAAACTGAGACAGTAATTGGAGTTGCAGTCTTGAGGCAACTGGGAAACATCAGTTTTTGCTCTTAAGGCCTTTAACTAATTGTATGAGTCCCACCCATATTATCAAGAGTAGTCTCCCTTACTTAAAGTCAACTGGTTGTAGATGTTAACCACATGTAGCAAAATACTTTCACAGCAACATCTACAGTAGTGATGGTTAAATAACTAGGCACCATTGTCTATCCAAGTTGACGCAAAACCTACCATCACAGTACTGTAAAGAAATCTCATGAAGATTGTGTATTACACATTTATTTAAGAAATCAGTTTAGTCAAAGATTTGAGACATTAATGGCTTTGGGTTTATGACTCTTATAAATTCTATACAAGAGAACTCTTTAGAATTTCTTGCTACATTATATAATTAATACAATATCTTGTATTATACTGATTGATTCATTTTTCATCAAGTTGTGGAAGATGATCACAACATATTTCAAAATAAAACAACTTTCCTTAAATGACCAGCAAAGGTTTATTCCTATGTTAAGACAGGATCTTCTGTTATTTACTTTCAATCACAGCTTATACATATAAATAAGTCATATTTACTGAAGTAATAATGAAATTATAACTGATAATAGTAATATCTGTGAAAATTTCATAAAATATTTAACTAATAGTGCATTAATATAGATTTGCTAGTCTCCAAAACACCCTGGAACTACTATCTAATTCTGTTCTTTAACAGTGTTATAAGTTAAATGATCATATATCTGAAATTTTCTGAAACACTCCCAATTTCAATTACTCCACCTTGTTTCCATACATTTATATAGTTTGAAAAGTATGACCCTTTAGATAAAATATATTTATAATCTATTTATCCAGTTAATATTTACTGATTAGCTACTATATGCAGTAATCTGGATTAGTGCCAAAAGGATACAAACCACATATACAGGACACAGTTCCTGACTCCATAATATTGTAGGGAAGTTATAGCCTGCTTACAAATAACTGTAATACAACGTGAAAAGTGCTAAGCTCTCTAATGGAAAATATTGCTAAGCTGACTTGAAGCAAGAAGAATATACTTCTTGATAAGAATATCAAGTTCTTTTAAGTTTTCCATATGAAGTCCTCCATGGACAAGATCTAAGGCAGGTAGACTTCCAGAAGATCTACTACAATGCTAAACAGACAGCATTACATCGAGCTTATAGAGCATGGAGACTCTGAAACATTTTTCACTGTTACATTTCAATATCAAGTTATTGATAGTTCCACCTGATGAACAAATGCTACTCCTTCACCATAATCTTTTCAGAGTTGGATTGACCTCCATATAATGTAGGCTCCTTTCTCTATAGGAGAAAAATGTTAGGGAGTCTGAAACCTCCCCTGTCTTCTTCACCTGGACACTCTGCCTATTGAATAAGAAATAGGACTATGAAATTACACAATTGAAAAAATGGCAGAAAATAAACGTGTAAAAGAGAACAAGTTGTAAAGTGGGTAAGCAATGAACCCAAATCAAGTCCACAGCAGGAAAGAAGTTAGTCTCTACACCTAACCATTCTCTCCAAGACTGCAAATGGCCCAGTAACATTTCTGATTCTGGTAGTAACACAATCCGCTAACAAAGTTCAATGTACACAGAAGAATGTGGAACTACATGACAACATTTTAGCCCATAATTATCCCATTATCTGCCACATAATGAGTACTTTAAGGATAGAATTAGTTATGGACCACCATGACTCATTTCTGTACTTTTAACAACCTCCTTCAGAATTTTACCTAGGACTAGGGACCTTTTCCCTAGGTCAGCCAGGAGTTTATAAGACAGGCTTCTAATATAATACATGTATAGTTAGCAAAACAGCCTTTTTTCTCTGACACTAAGAAAAGTACAGTTAATCATCCACCCAATAAGCATTTATTGAATATTTACTGCCTAACGGGCTCTGAACCATATCATGACTATATGCATAAACATAATGCTCGGTATCAGGATGCTCACAATCTAACAGGTGGAGCTTGAGCAGCTAGTTCTATTACAATACGGTGAACACTCTAACAGAGGCCTGAACAGCATACAGAAGAGAACAATTTACTCCACAGGAGAGAAGAATTGGTTCTACTTGAGGTCATTATAAGATTGGTGATAGACAAATAGGTCTTTAAAAGATTAAATTAAAAAATTTCCAGATGAAAACAAAGGGAGACTATTCCAGACAGAAGAAATTACAGGAACAAGGCTTAATTAAGGTTTAATTTGAGTATTGGCCTACCTTTAAAGGTTATGCTAAGCTAAATGTTTTGCTAAGGAAGTGGAACAATTGTCAATAAACAATGAGGATCAATGGGTGGTTTTTAAACTGTTGGATTGTGGAGGTTGAGTTAAAAGAGAAAAGACTCGATTATGAAGATCAGTTAGAAGTCTGTTGCAAAGGTTGGTAAGATTCCGTGCACACCTGAATTGTGTCAGTGGCCCTGTGAATGAAGAGAAAGGTCAAACTTAGACAAATTTCAAAGTGATTAATATTAGTGGAATGTAACAGTTAATAACTTTGCACCATCTCAATAATATATCCTCTGAGGTCCAGTATTTCTAGTATTAATGTGATCCAATTTTATTACATTTGAATTATGTTAGGTAAAAAATTGAAGTACTCTAACCATTTTGGATCATATTATTAGAAGTTTAGCTAGAGTACTCCAAAGGAAAATATTACTGTAAATTATTCATAGATAAATGCTGAGCAAACATTCAGCCTCAGCAAAGTAACCACCGGCTGTGTAAGTGACTCACAGGCCTCCTTAGGTAATTCACTTTGTAATCTGGATTTTCCTTTCTTTTACAAGTTAGTTTGAGTGCATTTTCTAAATTTAACATATGTCTCTTCTTTATAAATCAAGTTACTACCCATGAGTAATAATATTAGTAAAGAAAAATCTACTATCCTTAAGAAGAAGAATGCATTGTTGTCCAGGTATCCAGTTGGGTATTTCCTAGTTGGTCTCCCTGCCACCAGTTTCTCCCTTCTCTGATCTATGCTGCAGATACTGCCAGCTTCATCTTCCTCAGCATAGCTGATAATGCCACTTCCTTGCACAAAAACATTCTGTGGCTCACAACTGCCTAAAAAAAAAGTCTAAACTCAGAAGCATTGAAATTAAAGCTCTCAATCAGACAGCTAGAATCACCTAATCATTTTGATCACTCTTGGCTCCCCTGTCTGCTAAACCTGACTACTCAGTATTCTTATTAAGCCTTTCCCATCTTTTCTGGGAAGGGGCATGGGATGCCAGGCACGTGTTATTAATTCCCATGACACCACATTTTACTGTGTGACTCTTATCGAGTTACTGAACTTGCCTGAGGCTTAGTTTCATCTTCTGCAAATCAGAAATAATATCTCCCTACTAGCTCAAATTCTATTTAAAACAAGGTGAGCAATCAATCAATGAAATATCTTGCTGGTTGCTATAGAGATTAGAAGATAATATACAAGGAGGGGCAAAAGTAGGTTTACCGTTGTGAGTATGTGAAATACAGTTAATTCTTGTATTATTATTTATTCATTATTGCAGTATTGTCCATATGAATAACTCTGCATACCCCTCTCTTCAACCTAAGTCTAAAGCATCACACAAAGACGAGTGTTAAGCCTCCTAGCCACTAAGCCATTTCCAATATCCTAGTGAAAATTAGCCCTTTTCTCCTAAGTGTAATGAGAAAATTATTGGTTTGAAAGCAAATTCCTGACTCCATCATTTTCTCGCAATATGATCCTGGACAAGTTGCTTATCCACAGCTTCCTCATTTCTAATATGAATAGTGACATCAACTCTACCTGGTTCACTAATCCATTATGAGAATCAACTAAGGTAAGCAATTTTTCTTTATTATTGACAGTATTACTGATGTCAGATAAGCGATATTTTATTATTTTTTTTCTTTGTTGATTTTAGAGAGACAGGAAGGGAGAGGGAGAGAGAGAGAAATATCGATGAGAGAGAACATGGATTGGCCACCTCCTGCATTCCCCCCACTGGGGATTGGACCCACAACCTGGGCATGTGTCCTGACTGGGAATCGAACGGGTGAACTTTTGGTGCATGGGTCGACACTCAACCACTGAGCCACACCAGCCAGGCAGATAAGCAATATTTTAAAAACTATATAATGGTCTGTATATATGAGACACTGTTACTCCTACTAAAGTATGAGATCAAATAAAGAGCCTTGGTCTTCCTCATCTTTGTAACTGATATAAAGAAAGATAGCAAGTCCAAGAAGAAAATCTCTAATATCCAGGTCAGGAACTAGAAGATTGCAAGAAAGAAAGAAGGAATCTGGTGAAAGGGAAAGGTCAAAGAGAGCTGGCCGAGCTGAAGCCAGGTAAGAAACATGTGTTCCCGAGGTTTGCTTTTACATGCCAAGCGATGTGTGCAAAAGTAGGTGGCAGCTTAAAGGTGCTACCCACACTTGAAGACACATAGCAGATATTCTGTATGTGATCAGGGAAAGGGCAGAAAAGAGGGAGAAAGAGGAGGGAAAGAAAGGGAGAAAAGGGAGAGAAACAGAAGGGAAGGCTGTTCATTACTCCCTACAAGGGCTGATTTCTATGCCTCTTGCCAAACTGGTGTAATATTAAAAAATAAAAATCAACTAGTAATTAAAGCTTATGTCTGAAATCATTCACTTCTTTTTTAAGGTCCCCTTCCCTTAATAGTGCCTTTTCTCTCTAGTCCACATTTCTCTCATCTCCCATTTATCATCATTTATTTCCCTCCCACCATGGCCCAAGCCAAGTAGTTCCTCTTTTCCCACCCACACTCTCAAATAAACAAGTAAATTAACACACACAAACAAAAGGGGGGAAAAACAACCTACTGCTCTTATTTATTTTTATTTATTTATGTATTTATTTTTCATTTATCTTCAGATGGAGCGGGAGGAAGGAAGAGAGAGAGAAACATCGATGTGAGAGAGACACACCGAGTGGTCAAACTGCAACCAAGGTATGTGCTCCCAGTGGGAACCGAACCCGGGACTCTCTGGTCTGCGGGCCGACACTCCAACCGCTGAGCCAAACTGGCCAGGGCCCTACTGCTCTTATTTAAATGTCAACATGTAGTCCAGCCGGTGTGGCTCAGTGGTTGAGCATCGACCCATGCACCAAGAAGTCGCCGGTTCGATTCCTGGTCAGGACACATGCCCAGGTTGTGGGCCCGATCCCCAGTGGGAGGCATGCAGGAGGCGGCCAGTCGATGTTCTCTCTCATCGATGTTTCTATCTCTATCTCCCTCTTACTTCCTCTCTCCCTATAATCAATAAAGGAAAAAAAATTTTTTTTAATAAATAAATAAATGTCAACCTGTAGCTCATTCAGAGGCCGACTGACAGCTCTAGTGTACTGACCTACAGCGGGCATGTGTACTACAATAGGAGCCACCAAAACTAGGCACGCAAAGAATGCCAAGGAACAGCAATGGGCATATGAAGACCTTGGCACACTGTATAGCGATGATGATGAGGTTATCTTATACTCACAGAATGCTTTTGCTTTGCAAAACACTTCCTCATCTGTTCTTTGATCTGAATTCCCAGGGAGGACGGATGAAATAGGAAAATAAAATCCTATTTTTACCATACATTTAATATAATGCAGTTTTACAGAATTCGGGTTTCAAAGCTTACTTATATACATTCTTTCATTTGATTCTCCCTAACATGGAGCATTTTTCTCCATTTATTGATGAGAAAAGCAAAATGCAGAGATGTGAAAGAACTTTCCACAAGATCATTATTAATATAGCTGCTATTTATGGATTATTTCCTAGGTTTAGGAACTGTACTATAAGCACTTTATATGCCTTGCATATTTACCATTCTCCACAAAAACCTTATGAGGTAAATATTATTATTATTTTAACATTTTACAGATAAAAAAATTGAAATTCAGAGGTTAAGTAATTTGACCATGGCTACACAACTAGCAAATGGCAAACCCAAGATTCAAACACTGAGCTCTCAGGTGATTCGTAATTTTCTTTTTTTGTAATACCAAACTGCCTCTTTCTTGGCCCAGTGTTGTTACTGCAACATGGTTCAATAACTAATTGTTCAGTAATATAAAAATGCTTTTTCTCTGCTCCTAAGTTAGACTTGCAGGTTTGAGCTCAGCAACTCAGACTCTGGGAAAAAAATAGAAGAAAAAATATTTAAGCAGAAAACTCATATGACTAGGGGCTACAAATTCATTAATACAATGTTGACAGATAGGAGAGTGATAAGCACTTCAGTATAGAACAGTAAAGAGAGATAAATCCTGTATAGCTCATTAAAAAAACACCTTTAAAAACCTAGGATTATATGCTTATTTTAAAATGTTTTAAAACAAGGAACTTCATTGTATTCCTAAAATAAAGGTTAGTAATTATCATCCTTTCAAAACTAATACAGAACAGCTCTATTATGACTGCTGCTGCCATCTTGTGATATCAGTAGCATATTACAGGTTAAAATGCCATAAAGGGGCAACAAATCCTTTCTTATTTTAATTGAATTTATTGGGGTGACATTGGTTAATAAAATTATATTGGTTTCAGAGGTACAATTCTATATCATCTGTACATTGCATTATGTGTTCACCACAAGTCAAGTTTATTTCCATTAAAATTTATCCCCACTTTACCCTCTTCTACTCCCCCCTACCCCTCGTTCCCTATGGAAATCACTGTTGTCTGTCTATGAAATTTTTCTTTGTTTGTTTGGGTTAGTCATTTGTTGCTTAATCCCGTCACCTTTTTCACCCAGCCCCCCTACCCCTTCCCCTCTGACAGCTGTCAGTCTATTCTCTGTGTCTATGAGTCTGTTTCTATTTTGTTAGTTTATTTTGTTCATTAGATTCCACATATAAGTAAAATCATATGGTATTTGTCTTTCTCTAACTAGCTTATTTCACTTAGCAAAATACTCTCCAGGTCCATCTATACTGTCCCAAAAGATAAGGTCGATTTATATTTTCCAAAAATCTTATGTAAAAATAAAAGTTTAAGTTAAGCAGTAAGAATTTAATCACATTATATGCTGAAGAAGTGAAGAGATCTCTCCCTTCTAGGTACCTGACATGAAAGTTCAAAAAGTAGATTTTGAAGCTTATATTTTAAAATATTCCCAGGCTGAAGGCAAATAGGTAAATGTCACTTTCTTTCAAGACAAATAAAGGCCAAAACCTTGACCCTCAGATCTTTTAAAATACATATTATTAAAATATGTCAAACCTTTACTTTTGGGACTTGTCTGATTGTGTTTCAAAGGAGAACTCAATCACTGGGAGGCTACATGAACTTCATAGGATCCAAAATAATAACCCCATTGTCCTTGCTAACCACTTCAATTTACATGAAATATTATATATTAGAATATATATGTGCTAGGTATGCTCCCACCATAGGAACATCATACTGGCTAACCCCTCCAATTGATATGCTGATATGGTCTTCCCCCACATGACCACATGGATAATTCCCTTACATCCTCCATGTTTTTGCTCAAATACCACTTCGTCATTGAGGCCAACACTGACCACTCAATTACAATTGCTATCCCTTGTAACCTTTCAACCGGATATTCATGTATTCATGTATCATGTACTTTATTTAATTTTAAGAATTACTTATTGTTTGCTGGTCACTTCCCTCTTCCTCAGGAACCTTCTCCTAGATATGTGTGGGGTAGAGGGGAGATGAAAAATAGTTTTTCTCCATCTCCTTGGGAAGTGGTAATATGCAAAGTTCATGCTACCAAATAAGGTTCAGGGAACAACCAATTAGAATAATATAAACTTCATTCTAAAAATCTTTGTAATCAATAACCCCTGAGCTATCCAGCTTCTCCTTTCCCCTTTAAAGAACATGAAGGCTCTAAGGAAATCTGTGCTCCGAGGAGGAACTCCTAGTATGGAAATGGAAGTAGACTGGATCAAGCATGATCCTATTAGAAGACTGTGAGAAACACTACCAAACGACCAGCTACGGAGTGTCCAACCAGAATTAGCTTATCTATGGAGATAGATACTATCTTGAGAATATTTCAGAGTAAGTTTTTCTTGAGAACAACCAGGAGTAAATTTTTCTTGGGTTTTTTTGTTTTTGTTTTTTTTCATTTTTAAAACCAACCCTAGAAGAGATCATAGACCTGTTAGGAAGAGCCAGAAGTGAAGCAATAGGGATTAATACATGTAAAACATTTAGAAGAAGAGTGTCTGGCACATAAGTAACCCTATATAGATGTTTACTGTTATTATCTATATTTCTGATCCGTATTCTATAATAAGCAATTTTTATACAAATTTACGCTAAATAAAAAAAAAAAAAAATAGCTGGAGCCCGGCCGCTGTGGCTCAGTGGATGAGCATCGACCCATGCATCAAGAGGTCGCTAGTTCAATTCCTGGTCAGGGCACATGGCCAGGTTGTGGGCCAAATCCCTAGTCGGGAGCATGCAGGAAGCGGCCAGTCGATGTTCTCTCTCATCGATGTCTCTCTCTCTCCCCCTTCTTCTCTCTCTAAAATCAATAAAGAAAAAAAAAATTTTTTAATAGCTGGAAGGAAATATACCAAAGTGTTACCAGCAGTTATTTCGGGGTGAAAACTAAGCTTTGCTCTACGTGCTTCCCCTATCTACCTTAATGTGTTCTACATTCCAGTAAAATAAAAACTAGTTGTACTCTCCCATATGTACCCCATGCTCTATCATTTCTCTGACTTAACTCGGGCTGTTCTCTCTGCCTGGAATGTCCTTTCTGGCTATTTCTACATACTATCCATCCTTCAAGACAATAATAATAGCAGATAAGAATTACTGAGTACCTACTATGTGCCAGGCACTGTATTATTAGCATATTATATAATCTTATTTAATAACTTCAAAGTCCTTTGAGGTGGGTACAATCATTGTCCCTATTTTATTGATTAGGAACCTAAAGTTTAGAGTGGTTAAATACCTTATTCAAGGTCATATAGCTCGTGAGACACATAAATCCAGATTTGTTTGACTACAAAGTCAGTGCTTCAGTCACCATCCCCATGGATTCATCCATTTATTCCCCCTGTTTATTAGTTCATTTTGTTCATTAGATTTCACATATAAGTGAAATCATAGGATACTTGTCTTTCTCTGACTGGCTTATTTCTTTTAGCACAATATTCTCCGGGTCCATCCATGCAGTCACGAAAGGTAAGATTTCCATCTTTTCCACAGCTGAGTAGTATTCCACTGTATAAATGTACCACAGCTTTTTTTATCTACTCATCTACTGATGGGCACTTGGACTGCTTCCAAATCTTGGCTATTGTAAATAATGCTGCAATGAACATAGGGGTGCATATATTCTTTCAAATTAGTGTTTCTGGTTTCTTCAGATATATTCCCAGAAGTGGAATCACTGGGTCATAAAGCAGCTCCATTTTTAATTTTTGAGGTAACTTCATACTGCTTTCCACAGTGGCTGCACCAATCTGCATTCCCACCAACAGTGCACGAGGGTTCCCTTTTCTCCACATCCTCACCAGCACTTGTTGTTTGTTCATGTATTGATGATAGCCAATCTGACAGGTGTGAGGTGATATCTCATCCTTAAAAGTCCAGACTCTTGACAGGAGAACAAGTTCCTTGAGGTCAGGGTCAATGAAAAAACTATCTTTTGTAAACTTTAATGTCTCCCAGTGAATGTATCTAGCACAAAGCCTAACAAAATACAGTAACTTAGACAATAAATATTTAAATGAAAGAACTAATAGGTGAGTGAGTCATTCCATCAGCTGTCACTTGAACTATGTATTTATTCTAAAAATACAGCTAGCTCTCATGGGAAGATTCAGAAGGTCTTGCTAAAAATGTAGAGCAAACTTTAGTATAATTGTGCTTAGGAAAAATTGCTCTAAGTCAAAATAGCATAACTAAACTTTTCAACAAATTATTGATAAAGCAGGGGGAATATTTTATGTGCTGGAGAAAAGGTAATAAACAGAACAGACAAAAATCCTTGTCTTCAGGAAGCTTAGATTTCATTGAAAGGGGAAACCAGCATTCACTTCCTATGAGAATCCCAGTTTAGAGGAAGAACGTGAGATACAGAGGGACCAAGTAATTTCCCTGAAGTCACACAGCCAGTAAGTGGTGAAGCTGGATTCAACCCCAAATGGTCTGACTATAAAGTGCTTGCTCTTAACAAGTAGGTCATAATGTCTCTCTAGTGGATAATGATAAGTGCTGTGAACAAAAACAAAACAAGGAATGGTAACAGGGACTGTGGTGCGGGTGAGAAGGCATTTTAATAGAATGCAGTAGGAATCACTGAGAGGGTGACATTCAACAATTGAAAGAGATGACTCCCCACACCATGCAGATATCTGGAAATAGCATTTCAGGCTAAGGACAAAGCAAGTGCAAAGATTCAAGACTCTGTGCATTTGAGGAGCAGTGAGGAGGCTAGGGAAGCTGAACATGAGTGAGTGAGGAGGAGGAGGATTCAGATCAGAGAGAGAACTGGGGTCACAAAAGGTTGGGCTCTATAAGCCACTGTAAGGAGTTTAGCTTTCACTCCGAGTGGGAAGATACTGGGAGGTTTTGACAAAGGAGTGACATACTATGTCTTATATTCTACCAGAAATGCTAAAGACCTTACCTCTGTGAAGGTTTCTACACTGTTGGAAAATAGGGCAATAGAAACCAATCACTTAAAATTATGTTAAATATGATGTAGTATCTTAGTATACGCTATAGAAGTCCAATTCCATTTTCCATCATTTCTGGCTTATTTTATAGCAAAAACAACTGCCATAGAGTAAAACAAAA
The DNA here is from genome assembly GCA_030848825.1 of Tadarida brasiliensis. Taxonomy (NCBI): domain Eukaryota; kingdom Metazoa; phylum Chordata; class Mammalia; order Chiroptera; family Molossidae; genus Tadarida; species Tadarida brasiliensis. The sequence goes on from CM061268.1 coordinate 59,054,478, forward strand.
ATTAAAGAACTACTGAGTTGGGTTGAGCAGGAAGATGTGTGTCATTTTCCACAAGTATCTTTTAGAAATGAACTTTTTACATGGTACAAACTTCCAGTTATAAAATAAATAAATATTGGATATGTAACGTACATGATGACTATAGCTAGCACTGCTTTGTAATATACTTGGAAGTTGTTAAGAGAGTAAATCCCAAGAGTTCTCATCACAAGGAAAAACATCTTTCCTTTTCTTTTTTTTTTTTTCTTTTTTTTTGTAGCTATATGAGATAATGGATATTCATTATTGTGATAATCATTTCACAATATATAATATGTACCTTAAACTTATATAGTGCTGTATGTCAATTATATCTCAATAAAACTTGGGGTGGGGGTAGACTTAGGCTTCACTTTATTTATTTTTTCCTGATTTTTAGAACCTGATTAAGGGATTTCTATCTATTCTCCTCCTTACCTCACAGCAAATTTTGCTGTTACAAGCCAGACATTAAAATTCAAATTGTAGGATATCTGCTACTATCAAAGCAGCAAATCTTTCTGCATCTGTTGCTGAGGGATAGAGTGACTTATTAACAGTGGGTCATCAAAGATCTTTTTTACCCTAATCATCCTATCTTTGAGTTGCTGTAGCAGAGACCTCCAGAACCTCCAGAGGGTATACAATAGAAAGCACAGATACTATATTCTTGTTTTTAAATTCAAAAGCTATAGTCCAGATGTATGACTGGAAAGATTTACAAGAATATGCAAGTCAAATGGAACATGTTTCACCCCAGTTATGTAGTACACTCCACCTCTCTCTGACCACAAATCTCATGTTAAAGAGTGAGAGAAAAAAAAGTACAGAAGAGACAAAGGAAACTTTTATGAGAATCACATCAACTTGCATCCTTCTCCCAACCCTAAGCCTTTGAAGAAGTTCCCTGGTACCAGCAGGGCACAAGGGAATAAAGCAGAAACAATGGTAAAAGAATACTCAGACAGAAGATCCTGAGCAGCCTCACAAAATCCCATTGCACCCCAAGAAGAACAAGAACAATTGCTTATTTTGCTACTAGCTTCTTCGCATGTGTATATGAGATACATAGAAGAAAAACAATTTTTTAAGGGAAGAAGCTTTGTGGTTGGAATGAGGAGGAGCAGACAGTAGACTGAACCATACAGCTAGAGACCAGGTGGAAACATGTGCATCTCAGATGTAAATGCCAACATGAGAGCAATGACTCCTGAAGATTAGAAAGAAAATGTCCCAATAGGAGTGCTCTCAGTGGATGCTGACTGATGACCATGATGCTTCCCTGCATATCTCCCCCAGCAACGTCATTCAACCCGCCAATAATCATGGAAGCACTGTCCTCAACACAATGATGGACAATATTACACAATGTCTCTGCTCTCACTGAGACGCTGTGGCAAAATATACACACCAGGGAATTGTTCCCTCTGAGAAAAAATGATGGTCTCGGGAAAGTGGGGAAGTGATTAAGAGTAAAGCACAAATGCTCTGAGAGAACTCAGAACTGACTAAGATTATGTTTTTGCCTCTTGACAGATTCAAAGGTTAATACTAAGATCATACTGGTTTACAGAAAAATACAGTTAAAGTTTTTATGTTGTATCAGAGTTAAGATTCCTCTGTGCCAGGTACTATGTTAGACACTCGGTATATCTGGGTGCCTTTCCTTGTGGAGCCTTCTACTGGGAATGGCAGACACTTCCTTGGCATTATGATATAACTGATATCTTGAAGCCAGAAGTCGACTGATGCCTACATGTCTTGAAAACACCCAATCCAATGATTATTTGCCCTGAACTTTTCATTCTTATGTTACCAGGTTTTGTCTTTATATTGCCAAAATACTTCAAGAGTTTGAACTGACTCAAATAACAAAAAATACAGACCACTAATTAAAACTCAAAGTCATAAAATAAAATCATATTTCAACCATTAATCTTGAATTTGCCTCATACGAGCAAACTGCAGTTGTAAGAGGATACTTCCTTTTGCATTTTTCTACATTATCAAAGATTTTAAAAAGCTACTCATGTCTTAATAAAACCCTTTTCAAAAATAAGTGCACCAGTACATATATAACCCACTATAAAGTAATAACCAGTGGTGCGCCCATCACCCTAAGTATTTTTGAAACTTCTGTTTCTAGTAATGTACCAGTCACAAAAATATATCATTCTTATGGCTTCAGAAGACATTATCCATGACTTCCTTTGCCAGCTTTGATCAACCGAGGCACACCAATTTCTTCTCCATTTAAGCCTGCATCCTGGGGATACCCAGCTAAGAGATCAGAAAAAGATAAATATAATGGATAGGCAAGGAGTCCAATGGCCAGAATGAAATTGAAAACCAGAGGATGCTTAGAGGGACATCTTTCTCACTCAACATATATTTCTTGAGCCTACTATGTGACAAACAGTTTGGTGGGTGCCAAGGGATCAGAGATAAGGGAGATTTATGATTGCTGCCTTTAAAGAGCGTATATGTCCTTCCTGGCTGCTTTAAATAAACTGGCTTGTTCGAAGGAAGGGACACAGGTGAGCATTAAAAAACATAACAAGCATTTGCACTACATCATTAGAATCTTCCCACGCTGTTGTCCCTTATTCTAAGCTTTTCTGGTGATGAACTTTATTTTGGATCCATCTCTCAATTATTGTTCTTCACGTAGACCATTTTAGCAACAACTTAATTTGGACTCGATTTTCAAACGTTGACCTTGGAAAGCCAACCCCAGCAGGACAGGATCCTCAGTTATCCTAGTTCAGTACACTGAGACCCCCAAATAAAAGCTACTTTTCCCCTGTGCCTACCTTCATCTTCAATAACAAAGACTAGCCAGACCTGGCTCTTCCTCAGATAGCCCATCAAGGAAGAGCAAACAGAATGCCTTCAGAAGCACGCTAATTGGAGTTAGTGTACATTTATGCTCGGATGTTTTGGATGTAACTGGCCAATATTCAAATCACCATAGGCTGAGAACTTCCTAAACAAGAGATTTTTAAGATGCCTAAAATAGAGTTCTTTAAAACCTTCAAAATCAGATGTAGGAAAACCCACATTATGTGATCTCTGTTTTGCCTATTCTGATTTTGACATTGAAACATAAATAGCTAAAACCCTATGTGGATTTCTTTTTTCATCATTCATCTTTATATTGCTGGCAATATTAAGTCCTGGCAAGACATAAGAAGAGTGGCAACACTCTGGGATGGATGTGAGGTGACATTTTACCAGCATGCATTGTCAGTGGAAATGTGAAAGGTGAAATCAGTCTGGCAACACTTGTTCAAATGAAGTATGCATACCCTTGGAACCAGTAGTGCCACCCTAAGAATCTACCCTATGGAATAAAAGCATCAGTAAATTAGGATGTACATGCAATCATCAGACTGTAGCATTAATCATAATGGCAGAAACTGGAAGTAGTAAATTCCTATTGACAGATAAATGATTGAATAAATTATGATGTATCCACACTAAGAAATTGTACGTCCATCAGAAGAATGAATCAAAGCTATACCAGACAACTTGAAGAAACGTTCATATAATATAAACATTTTTTGAGAAACAATTACTTTCCTCAATTCTGTGTGCATATTTATGTATGCATGCTCCAGTATGGAGAGAGAGATATCCCATATATATGTGTATATAGTTTATGTATGATTACATATTACATGAATTATATGAGTGCAGGAGGATTAAACACATTACGTTGTTGAGATGGGTTATCTTTTATGTGGGAAGGGTAGAGCTGACATAGCATGAGCAGGAAGTAAGTGAAAAGGGAGATATGCAAAAATGGAAAAGTTAAAAAATAAAAGAACTGATTTCCAGTGGGGGGCATGTAGGAGGTGACCAATCGATGTTCTCTCTCATTGATGTCTCTCTCTCCTTCCTCTCTCTAAAATCAATAAAGAAAAAAAATTTTTTAATAAATAAAAGAACTACACTGAGAATAAAAAGTATGTATTTGATCAGTTGTGTAAAATGAGGTATATGTGTATGACTTTACATCTAGAAATTGACTAAATAATTTTTTTTAAATTCAAAAGAAGCAAATATCAAAGCAATAAGAGTCTAGAGGAAAATATAGGAGATAAGGTAACTAATTGTGGATTAGAGAAAAACAAAGCAAAGAAAAAAAATAAAGAGAAAAAGGTGGTTGATTTTATCATATAAAAATTAAAAATATTTTGAATGTCAAAAAGCACTACTGTATAAACAAAATTAATACCATCAACAAATTAAATATATTGTAATAATTATGACAACAGGATAACATATTTCATAAATATAATGCTCTTGCAAAGCAATAAGAATTCTAGCACCACTTAGAAAAATGGACAAAGAGCTTAAGTGAATTACAAAATATATACATAAATAGCCAGTAATCATAAGAAAAACAGTTCAGCCTCAATAATGAATAAATAATTGCAATCTAAAGTATTAACACACTTTATTAATTTGACAGAATATTTCCAATAATTAATGCTACTAAGGGTATGTGTAGACATGCCTTTTCAAACTCTGCTGGAAGCACCTTTTGGCAAAGCACTTTGACAATTTTGTGTTTTGGTTGGTTTTGGGGTTTTTTTGGCAATTTTTATTAATTTAATTTTGTTACATATGTTTCTCCTTTTTCCCCCCATAGACACCCTCTTCCCAATCCCCCCCTTTCCCGCCCCCACCAGCATTGTTGTCTATGCACTTTGACAATTTTGTATCAAGAGCCTTAAAAATGTCAATGTCCTTGTGCTCAGTAGTTTTGTTTATAAAATCAACCCTAATAAAATAATCAGAAAAGACATCATGGTTTATGTACATGGATGTACATTTCAGTATTATTCATAGCAGAAAATTGGAGAAAGCCTAAATATTGAATAGAGAACTGCTTAAGTAAGTTCCAAATGATAGAATATTATATAGCCATTAAGATATTTTCATTACTACTTAATGACATGATATGGGTAAATACTATTAGAGTAGATTTAAATGTAAAAGTCATTTAAAAAAACTTAACATGTTGTTGTCCCAATTTTATGTATAAATATTTGTACAGAAAAAAGAACACTAAAAAAATCAAAATAATTCCTTCTAGATTTGAAATTAAGTAAGTTTTTTTGTTTCTTGTTTTTTGTTAATCCTCACCCAAGGATATTTTTCCATTAATTTTTAGATAGAGTAGAAGGGAGGGAGGGGAAGGGGGGGTGGGAGAGAGAGAGAGAGATAGAAACATCAATATGAGAAAGACAACATCATTTGGTTGCCTCCCTCACAGGGATCGAACCTGCACCTAAGTACATGCCCTTGACCGGAAATCAAACCCAAGACCCTTCAATCCACAAGCCGACACTACAACCACTGAGCCAAACCAGCCAAGGTGAAATTAAGATTTTTTTTATAAGCTTTTAAGTATTTCATAAACTTCACATAGTTGGCATCTATTAATTAATTCATTATTGTCATTATTAACCTTTTCTTCAAGTATGATCATTACACTCAGTCTTACCCAGTTTCCAAATCAATTCTGAGCAAGACAGAAAGTCTCAATCTTAACAATCCAAAAATTCTGCAATCCAACTGCTATTAATTAGCACTAGGATTCCATGTAGCTTCCAAGTCAGGCACACAACCCCAATCTTGACAGATTGATTTTGTGTGTGTGTGTACTACTTACTATATGCCTTCAAAGTACTGACTGTCATTTAAAAATATCATTGATTTGCCACTGCTTCCATATTATTCCTCAGTTATTAACCTGAGACATGCCTCAACTTGCCTTATTACTCTTCAGTAACTGTTAGTTTCAACAGTAGTCTCCAAACTTTTTGATCCCATAATCCTCTATAAAAACCTCTTGAGCATACAATTCTAATATCTCTATATTTATTTTTTAAATGTATATATATTACTGTTAACATAGTATATGTTATAAATTACCCAAATATTAAAAATTGCAAAGAATGTGATTAAGAAAATACAAATGTGGGGTCTATTATTTTGTTCCTACACCTCAGTGGATCATGTTATTTATGCCCCAGTATACATGGCCCTGCTATGGAGATCACAGACTTAGACCACAATCTTCAATCCTCCTATCCATCTCTTTCCTCCATTGCATCTGGAACCATGTTCTGAAGTTCTAGAATGGCTTAGATTTGAGTCAACTCAAACTATGACAATATTCATAACAGAACTCACTGTATCACGTGAAGAGTCATGTCTTTAGCATGTCCTATTTCATCTTTTAGCAAAATCTGTATTTTCACAGATAAATAACATATACAGTGACAAAAGAAAAATTCTGAAACCTCCTAAATTAAATTACAGCAGGCCAGAGGGTGGGAGCAAGAGACAAGGGAAGTTAATCAGTTAACAGTCACAGACCAAATCCAACAAAAGACTGCTCACATTCCTGAATGTATGTTGAAACTTTGAATCAACATCTAGATAGCTATCTAGAAAAAAAAGCCAACCACCAGACACCACCACATTTTGCTTACGCATGAACATTCTGGATTGTTGCCCACAACCAATCCAGAAACATCAAATATATCTTCCCTATGGACTATTTACCTACCCCAGAACTTTTCCCACTTCACATTCCCCCACCACCACCCTTATTTATAGCCAATGTAAATTCTTTTAAAACAACTTACATCCTTCTCCATCAACACATTGTACAGAAGAGCTCCATCAGAAGAGCTCCATCAACCCCAGGATGGTGGACATGTGTGTCTTCTCTATCATGCCCCCAGACCTGGTCTTTTTTCTGGCCAGCATGTGGTTCAATAAACCTTTTTGTTCAGGACAACTTTAACAGTAAGGTATAACTACATTTCTACTGTTAGTGCTGCCATTTGTTGATAAAGATTGCTGCTTCTTTACTGGCATAAGCCATAATATTTACTTCTTTCAAAAATTTCAGTGATATACCTCTGGAGACTTTTGAAGGTTATCATGGCATGGTGCAAGAAGGGATGTCTTCTCCCATTTCTGTGCAACTTGATTGGCTTCTTCTATCTTCTGCTCACAACTTTTTTGAGAATTCAGCAATGTCACCTCATAAAATTCTTGAATATCTGTGAAGAGAATGTAAGGAAAGATTCAAAATGTCATGTACTACTTCATAAATAGCTTCTGCGCGCATGTGTATATGGAAAATGTTGCTGATTAAAAGAAGTGCACAGCCCTGGCTGGGTGGCTCAGTAGGCTGGAGAGTCATCTCATGCACCAAAATGAGGTGGGTTCAATTCCCAGTCAGGGCACATACCTAGGTTTCAAGTTTGATCCCCAGTCAGTGCACGTATGGGAGGGAAGCAACCTACCAATGTTTCTCTCTCACATTGATGTTTCTCTCTCTTTCTCTCTCACTCTCACTCTTTCCTTCCCTTCTCCTTCCCTCCCTCTCTCTCTCTAAAAATCAATGAAAACATATGCTAGGGTGAGAACATTTTTTAATTGTCAAAAAAAGAAGTGCATAAATATGCATCAACCAAGGAAAAAATAATAAAAATCGAGAAAATCCTGAAAATTGCATTTTTGCCTGCATGAGAATTCTTATAGAAGTTTTATTCGTAAATGCAAAAACTGGCAGCAACCAAGATGGCTTTCAGTTGTTGAATGGATAAACAAAATAGTAAATCCATATGATGGAATACTATTCAGCAGTAAGAAGGAAAGCTATCAAGCCATGCAAAAACATGAATGAGTCTTAAATGCATATTGCTCAATCAAAAGGCTAGATTTTTCATTGTACAATTCCATTTCTATAATATTTTAGAACAAACAAAACTATGACAGTACAATAATCAGTAATTGCTAGAGGTTCTAAGATGGGATTGAATAGGTAAAGCACAGGGTGATGAAAACAATGATACTGTAATGGTGAACACCTAACATGAAGGATTTGTCAAAATCTATAGAACATTACAGCACAAAGAATAAACCTGAATGTAGGCAATTTTTAAAAATTGTTTAGGAGGTCAGGGAATTCCAAGATGAAATGCAGAATGTAACAGAAGATTCTAATCGTATTATAAATGTAGGATGCTTTCATATAGTTTCTTTGGTTTTCCAGTGTCTACTCATTTTCAGGTCATCACCTTTTTCTACTACACCTTCAGTGAAGTTATTTCATACATTTGAAATGTAATAGGGGAAACAGTGTCAGCTACATTGGAACTCTGTGTACTACCTTTGCAACTTTTCCATAAGTATTTAAACTACTCTAAAATAAACAGATTATTTTTTATTGTGTTTTTTAAAGACACTGCAGAATCACTGTTAGGAACCTGCTCAAATAACCCCCAAAATGAATGCTTTCATAAATGCATCTCAGGTTTACAATGTAAATGAGATTAAAAATTATCCCACCAAGTTAAATTTCATAATGGTTTAAAATGCATTTTTTAGAATATCTGCTTCTGACCCTGTGGCTAAGTGCTCTGCAGATTAACTAGGCACTGGATTGGATGGGATGCATTCTTTGAAGTATTACTGATGTTGCAGCAGATGGGGCAGGTCTCCAAGACAAATCTTTCACACACACACACACACACACACACACACACACAGACACACACACACACACACACACACACACACCCTGAGCTGAGATCAGAGCAGGTAGGAGAATGAAGGAACAATAGTGAATGGACAAAAAGGATGGGATTGCTCTGAGGGCAGATGCCAATTGTATAATTGCTATCAGCATATTGGACCTTATACCAGTAAGTAGAAATAAGAAAGCAAACCCTTGAACTTCCTCACTGAGTCAAGATCCCCAAGGGATGCTGAAGTAATTCTATGCCAGCACCTCCCCACTGGCTACTAGCAACAGCAAAATAAAATATTTTCTAGCCCTGACCGGTTTGGCTCAGCGGTTAGATCATCGGCCTGCGGTCCAGAGAGACCCAGGTTCGGTTCCCGCTAAGGGCATGTACCTCAGTTGCAGTTAGTCCCCGGCCCTGGTTGGGTCGTGCGGGAGGCAGCCACTCAATGTGTCCCTTTCACGTCAATGTTTCTCTCTCTCTCTCTCTTCTTCTCTCTCCCTCCCACTCTAACTGAACAAAAAATGGAAAAATGTCCTTGGGTGAGGATTAAAAAAAAGAAGAAGAAAATATTTTCTAAAGAAAATCTTAAGGCTGAAGGACTCTCATAGATTAGGATCAAGAAATGAGCACACAATCAAAGATTTCAAACAAACAAAAAAAGGCATGTCACTATGGATGAAATTCAGCAGAAACAACAACTCTGAGTTTAGATGGCCAATTATTGTTGATTTGGGAATTTTCTGACATAGGATATAGAAGAACGATGTAAAGTGTTAAAGAAACAATGGTCACAATTACAAAGATGAGCAAATAACAAGGCTCTAGTAAGAATAAACAGGCAGAATGGGGGAAACAAATGTAACTTCTAAAAATTAGAAATATAATTCTTTAGAAATATATTAATGGATAGCTACAGAGACAGACTGATATGACATATAACAAATATAATAAAGTGCTAATGATAGAATCTATGTGATAGATGCACAAGTGTTCAGTATAATATTCTTGTAACTGCTATGTTTGAAAAATGTCATAATAAAATGTCCAAAAATATGTAATTATTTAAAATTTTAAATGTAATGGATAGCTTAAACAGCAGATTAGACAAAGCAGAATGGGATGATATACTCAAAGAAATTACCTAGAATATAACAAAAGAGAAAATAAAATGGAAAATAAGAAAGCAATATCAAGATATATAGAGGAAAGATGAGAAGGCACACTATTTTTCTAATGTTTGTCTTCAGGAGAAAATAGAATGAATAGCAAATGATATGTAAAGCAATAATAGGTATAAAATTTATAGAACCTATTAAAATCTGAATGCACATATCCTGAAAGTAACAGCTTATACTAAAGATAATAAATAAAACCTACACCTGGGACTAGACATACAATACAATTACAGAATACTAAAGACAAAGCAAAGATCTTAAAAACAGTCAGAGAAAAAACTAATCAGATTTCTCAATAACAATAATGAAAGCCATACAACAATCAAATAACTTCACAATTTTGAGAGAATATAAATATTTATATAGGCTTGTGTTCCTTTGCAAATCATATATCTGATTCTTTAAAAATAACTTATATTTACAGCATATAAATAACTCTCAAAACACAGTAGAAAACCAAACAACCCAATAGAAAAATGGGTAAAAGATTTGAGCAGGCATTTCACTAAGAAAATAGATGGCAAATAAGCACATGAAAAGATATTCAACATCATTACTCTAAGGGCATGAAAAATTAAAACTACAATGAGCCATCACTACACATTTATGAGAATAGCTAAAATTAAAAAGACCAAGCATACCAAGCACTCACAGGAACCTGAAAGAACTAGAACTCTCATACACTGAAGATGAGAATGGAAAATGGTACAACCACTTTAAAAAACAGTCTAGCAGCTTCTTAAAAAGTTAAACATACAGCTACTGTATGATCCAGTCTTTCTTGTTTTCGGTATTTATCTCAGAGAAGAAGAAATATATGTGTCCATATGAAAAGTCAAATCTGGAAGCAACCCAAATGTCAATCAATAGATGAATGAATAAACAAACTGTGATGCACCCATACAATGGGATACTACTCATTAATAAAAAGAAACTATTGATACAAAAACATGGACGAATCTCAAAATAATTATGTCAAGTGAAAGAAATCAGACAAAAATGAGTGTATCTTGTATAGTTACAGTTATATAAAATTCAAGAAAATGCAAACTAATCTATATTAACAGAAAACAATTCAGTGGTTGCCTGAGAATGAGTAGGGGGAGGGTTGGCAGGAAGGGGTGAGTGGGAGGGACTACAAAGTGTCAGGAGGAAACTTGAAGGAGTGATGGATATGCTCATTACCTTGATTGTGCTAACAGTTCCTCTAAATTCTATATTAGACCCCCATAGATACATATGTGAAAAACATAGACTAAAACAATGAAGCACACGAAAAGATGTAATTACCTCAGTGGAAGGGATAAGCAAAAAAATGTGATAAGGACAAACACATAGGTAGATGTAAATTAATGTAATTCTAGATTTGGTGGTGATTTCAGAGATGTTTATTTTATTACTATGTTACACATACATCATATATAAATTACATATATTCATTTACATGTATTAAAATTACTTTTTTTAAATAATGAAGAAAAATGTTTTATAAATATTAAGATTTATATTTTAAAAGTTGTAAATACTCAAATTTCATGCCCAGCTACAACTTTATTCTGCCACTAGTAATAAAGTAGCTGTGAAGTCATATTTGGAAAATGTGTAAGAACAGAGGGTAAAAGCCATACAGATATAAATGCTTTCCAGATTTTTAAATATAGTATGGGTTGGTAGGATATTAACTAAGTTGACAAAAGTCATAGGAATAAGGAATAAAAAAATAGAATCCAAAAAATAAGCTATGTTTACATTATCTTGTCTCAAGTATTAATTAAAAATAAAATAAGTAAAACATTTTTGCAGATAGTCCAATTTCAGGATTACTTTGCATCAATTTTAAGGGTGTAAAGACTGTTTGATAAGCAGCACTTGCAAGTTGCCAAATTTGAAATATTAGGTATATAAATTATCCAGAAATAGAAGCATATTTATCATACTCATTTTAAGGACTCAGACCGTTATACTTTGAAACATAATAAATAGCAGTGACTTGATCACATTTAGACAAATGCTCTGGACAGTATTTTAATATTAAATTTGAAAATCTTCATTAACTTATAACCCTCAAAGCTGATGAAGTGCTCAGTCTACTTAACTCCTTTGTCTACTTATTCTTTTTCCCTAAACAACTACTAGAGAGGAAGAAGGTAATCTTAAGTCAAATATTACTTCAATTTGAAGACAGTTCTCCAACCAATGTTAAATTTTACTTCTGGTTAGTCAGCATTACTTTTTAATGTCTGACATATATCTCTGTTCATCACTTTCCAAGCATCTCTTCTTGATACCCTCTCATATCCCCACCACCACAAAAACCACCACTCTCTGTTCCTTCCTACTGCTGGAGTTCGGGCCCTCACCATCTCTTGTGCACACTTTTTCTTTACCCAGATGCCCTTTCCCACACATAAAAATCCTACCTTTCCTTCAATGCCCAGTCCCAGCACTATGTCTTGTAAAAATATTTGAAGTCACAGATCTAAATATGAAATGTCATCAGCATAGAAATTATTCTTACTAAAACTGAGTTCAATTGAGTAGGACATGTGTGAGACTAAGAACACCTACGCAGCTACCAGCAAAAATGAATGATTACTTGTGTGGGGAGCGGTGGGGGAGATGGGCAGTGCTGCCTCTTTCCTCCCATTCCCACAAAGTATTGCTCCAATCTATTTAAGCATTATTTCGCATTCTATTTTATATTAGAAGTTGTTCACCTACCTATCCTCAATTCAACATTTCAATTCAGTAAGTAATTTTTAAGTGCAAGGCAAGGCCCTTAAAATGAAGATTATGTCCTGGCTTTTTCCATGTATTGTCTACTCTCTAGCATCATTTTTTACATTTAGTAAGCACAATGAATGCTTGCTAATTTTAGTTTATTTGAATTCTCTCTCTATTGAATGCTCAAATAGAAGGAAAGTCATTGAATAAAGTCAAATTGCTTCACACTCAGGGTGGCAGAAAGCCTGCATATAATTTGGATTATGTTTTTTGAAATGTTTTTATTGATTTTTTTAGAAAGAGAGGAAGGGAGAGAAAGACAGAAACATCGATGTGAGAGAGATACATTGATCAGCTGCCTCCTGCACACCCCCCACTGGGGATCGAGGCCGAAACCCAGGCATGTGCCCTAACCGGGAATTGAACCGCGACCTCTCAGTCCATGGGATGATGTTCAGTCCACTGAGCCACACCAGCCGGGCTGAATGTTTTCATGTGACTTGACTACTTCCTTTGGTCACAACTGCTAGCACTTTTTATTTTGCACCTTTCTCTATCAAATGAAAAAGTTTTGCTATTTCTGATGATATATTCAAAATAAACTCCTTAAATTCTTAAGGCTTACGCGTTTTGACCTCCCAATTACTTTTTTGAAATAGTTTATCAATTATTGTCAAATTTGCAGATGAGTGCTTCCAAACTCTAATGTACACATGACTCTGAACCACCCAGGTATCTTGTTAAAATGAAAATTATAACTGAGGTCAGGAGTGGAGCCTGCCTCTCTGCATTTCTAACAAGCTCCCAGGTGATGTCAATGGCTTCCAACCATCAGCAACACTGGACCTAAGAAATGACACCTCTGAAGATAGAACCTAAGGCTTTATATTCTCATTTCAAACATCCTTTGCTGAGTTATTACAATCCTCTTCATCTTCAGAGTAAGGGGTGGGGTAAAAAAAAAAAAAACCCTAGGAAGAGAAGCAAATTGGCAAGGGAAGTACTCTGCCCATTGACTGAAAAGTAATAATAACTACAATATTATTCACTAAATTGATTCAGATTTAATTGGCTAGAAACTCAATTAAAAGAAATTATATTCCAGTACTCTGCATTTAAGACACATAAAAAAAAAAATCAGCTTCTAGGTGATGTCTGAGATAGTCCCTATTCAGTCTAATCTTTGTCTTTTGTTTTAACCTGCTCTCCATAGAGATGAGATCTGGCCTTCACAACGATGATTCTGTCACAATTAGGTCTTCAATGGTCCAACAGCATGATAAAAGGAATCCATAATAAATAGCATAGTCTTTTTTTTTTTTTTACAAGTTCTGGATATTGCTTTTATTTATATAGAGAATTTATATAAATCATTGCTATTATAGGTTTCTCAAGAGTCCTTGCATTAGAAATACTACAGAGAAAATTATTTTAAAAAAACATTTAAAAGATCAGATCCTGCTGAACAATTAGGCAATAATTTAACTAATTTAATTTTGGCCTCAAAGTAAATACAGTAGGACCAAATTATCCCTGGTAGGTGGTGTTTATATTATAACACTGACAGCTTAAGATAGTAGCTATTTTACTTTGCATAGGCTATTATCAAATACATTCAAACTTTTTAAAAATTTTATCTTTATTGTTGAAAATATTGTAGATGTCCAATCTTAAAAACTCATGTACTCAGAATACTTCATCTTGTTCCAAGCAGAGACAACCTGACATGACATTCTCATTTCAATAACGATGCTATTTCCTCAAAAGACTCTTAGAGTTCCTCTTAGAGATATGCCTTTAAGCAGCTGATATTCATTTTGAATATCCTCAGAGTGGTGAATCTTTTTATTTTTTTAAATAAAGATTTGATTTTTTTTTTAAATGGCTCAAATTCATCAGACAAACCATGAATATGGTAAGTGATGGGGAAATGGATATCCTTTTACATGACTTGAATTAAATTAAGAAAATATGACTCAAGTCATGAAATGTTTTTCTTGTATGACTCACAAATTTATCTACAATTATCTACTTAATGACAGTAAAACAAAAAAGTAACAAGAATGCAGAATGCTTAACATATTTATATACTTTCTTATCCATTAGTCCACAGGGTGGGACAGAAGTGACAGGAAAGGCTCTCTTCAGGTCCTCCCACACCAGACTTCATGTTGCCAGGGATAGTATGATGGGGAGTCACCTCTCCCCCCTACAAACCAGAAACATCTTTGGAGCTTGTCATTGTTGGTTCGTGTGTGTGCATGTGCGTGTGTGTGTGTGTGTGTGTGTGTGTGTGTGTGATTGGCACATATGGCTATAACTCACCAAAGCTGTTTAATCCCAAGAACTCACTGAAATTAGCTAAGAATTTTTGCTTTACAGCCTCAATAAAGAGATGGTAATCCTTATAAGTGATCCTTCTTATAAAACATATGCATTATGCTTCTTCTAGCATCTCTAGTTCTCTGTAAAGTGTCCCACACCACATGCCTGATTATGAATTCACCAGAACAGTATAACAGTTTTCTTGAAATATTTAAAGCTGTTACAAGTGCAGCTCTTTGTGTTCCATCCATTACCCTTCCCTGAACACCTGGTTCTGTTTAGGAAGCCAGATAAATGTTCATATCCAATTTCCTTACACTGCTTCCAAATCCTGTACTTGATCTTCTGCAAAGCAAAAAATAGCATTGCCCTGGTTCATTTGAGTCCAAGACTCCTAGACACTGAAGCACAGAAACTGAATTCCCAACAAAGACTTTATCAGTGTAGCAGGCATCCTAATCCTAGACTCCCAGGATACTACCTGGTACTAGGAGAATGAAGTTGAATATGAGGAGTGGGCTATGGTTAAATGTGGATAAAAAGAAAATATAAATCTCACAGACAAAATTAGAGAGTGGAAGCAAGGTTAGCCATTGGTACAAATCAAGTACCAAATTAGAGAATAAAAGAGGCTAAACTAAAGCAGAGAGGAGTGGGAAACCCCGAGTCCAAGTACTAATACAGGATCAAACCTAACAGATGCTGAAGAGGAAAGACCAGAGAATGAGGAAATACTGGTACACAAAAGGTTCAAGCAAATTTCCACCATGTTCTTATATGACTGGGCTTCTTCTGTGCCTGGATAAAGCACACAAAGAAAGGGAGGGGGGGAAGAAAAGGAGGAAATAGAAGAATCAAGAAGGAATGAAAGGAGGAAGGAAAGGAGGGATGAGGGAGGAAATCTCGGTTTCAAAACACTTTCCTCTACTAAAAGGAACCAGGGTTTTTTGGAGAAAGGCTCACTCCAGGGCTAGAACATGGAAATTATAAGATGAACCTGGGCCATTCTGTTGCACCAGAAATTAAAAAGTACTGAAAAATCACGGGATCACATCCAAAGGACATCAAAGCCAGCTTGAAGGGGCTCCTACTGACCAAATCTAGAAGAATATGAGCATTAAAATAATTAATAATAGTAATAAGTTATAACCCAGTGAATAAAATATGAATCCATGAGTCCATTCTGAAATAAATAAATAAATGAGTGTGTGTATAGAAAGAGAAAGAAACACACACATATATGGAAAATGATAAGTAAAATAGGGCAACATGCAAATAATTGGTGAGTGTGAGGTATGTGAGAACAGGGGCCCCTTTCCAAGCTCCAAGTCTTCCCCCCACCCTGTGGCAATATGATGAAAGCCATAAGTAAGTGGACTGTGAGACCTTGGGAGCCTGGCCAACTGCTTCTAGATGTGAGCCCGGACTGTAAATAAACAGCTAGCATTTTGATCTCACACCGCTTACATGTGAACACATTTCCCCCTGCATGCCCTATTTGCTTGTTTTCTGTACTCTATATAACCCTGATCTGGGAAAGCCTGTGTGGCAGAGAACTTAACCAGCCAGCCGCCACTGGTGTGCACGTACGTCCTGATCAACCCACGTCTTTCACAGTCAGTCCTCGGGGTTATTGCCTTGGAATAGGCAAGCAATACGCTGAGGTTTTCTCGGACCTTGGTTCTTTGCATAACAGTGAGTCTGGGTAAAGTCAATGGCTCCTTGTCCTAGTCTAGCAACTTTTCCATAGGTTCGAAACTATGTCAAAATATAAAAAGTTTTTTTAAAAAGGTAAAGTGACTAGGAGATATTAGGGGTAAGAATGACATTGAGAAACATTCAGTAACATTGGTAAGAAATAGCTAGAGGGAAAAGATTCAAAGAGGAGCAGAGTATAAAGTGCAGAATGTGAATGAAGAGGTAGCCTACAGAGCATAAGTGAAGTCGTATAAGAATCTAGAAGTTAAAGCACAAGCATTGAAGTCAGAGAGACAGACCCTGGCTGTGCTACTTGCTAAATGCGTGACCTATGGCAAGTCATCTAACTTCTCTAAGCCTCAATTTCTTCACCTAGGAAAATTTACATATATAAGTACTTCAAACAGTTGAGTAGTTACACAGAACATAATAAATGCCAGCTATTATCCTTAGATTAATGCATCATCTTTGAAAAATACTGTGTACACAGGTCTCATAAAATATTGGAAGCCGGAACACAGACTATGCTTAACCAGGAATCATTTCTTCCAGCAGAGTCAAGAGCACAGACAGTTGAAGTGATGAGTAGTCGAATTAATACTTGAGAAAGAGGCAGAAAACTATGACAAGTTCTAAATAGTAGCTAATTGAAACAGAAATTTTAATAGAAATGCAATAGGATGTGCCTAAAGCAACACAGTAAGAAAAAAGGAATTTTTAAAAATACAACCCCTAAAACAAATTTTAATTCAAAATATCTCTGATGAATAAGTGTGATACTTCAAGTTGCTCGAAAAGCAGGCACTAATAAACTCAAGATATTGTTAATGCAAATCAGCTCCCTTTTATCAGCACTTATACTCCCAAACCACCACCAGGTGTGTCTTATTCTATATCTAGGAGATAATTAACCTTCAATTTCACATCAATCATCCCAGATACAGGAATGTCATAAATCCTTTTTATCTTACAAAGGTTTATCATGTAAACGCTACAAAGCTTGGAAAGATATGTAACTATAAGTAATCTTGTAGGATTCGAGTTTTAAATTCCATATTCCTGCATGACCCTTCACCTGCCAAAATATCCAAATATCTTCTAGCCTGTGATTAGGTACTGATATTGCTCATTGAGAGAGGAAAAGGAGGAAAGGAATTAGCATTTGTCATTTATCCACCACGTGCTAGGCGGTCATACTTTGAAAACATTCATTTCACTTAGTACTTGCAACCATACGATGCGGTATTACTGCTACACCTATTTTAGAGATGGAGAAACTGAGACTTGCTCAACATTGCTGGGCTGAGCAGGGCTAGGATTGGAATTCACATCTGACACCAAGCCATACACTGTTTTTGCTACAACATGCTGCAGTAATACACCCAAAGGAACATCAAGGGTTAACCGAGTGGTATCGATGCTAAAACAAGCATATCTCATTGTAAGTGCATGACTAGAATACTATTTAGAAATTTTTTCAGATCACCAGATGGAAGGAAAATCAAACCTAAGAAACTCTTTCAAAAACTTTCCGAGGCCTGTTACCAAGAATACTTTAATCTCAACTGCACACTGCTTAGCAGAAGCTATTTCATTTCTCTCTCCATCAGCAAAAACTCAAACAGAATGAGAGTTTGGGCTCCAGGGACCATATCGTTCTAGCTGATGAACGTCAAGGGGAGGCAAGTCTGCTTCTGTATAGAGGTAGCTATGGACCGTCAGCATAGTTATGCTTGGAGGCAATTACATGTAAATAGAGGTTACTACAAATGACTTTATTGGCATCAACAGCTTCTCTGGTTTGCTCTACTTGTGCCATGAACACAGGGTATTCAATAACAATTAGATAAGCAATAATATTGTAACAATTTTTTCCTGTGGAATTAGAAGACAATTAAGGTAATTGTCTTTAGCAGAAAATAAGGTGATAAGTAAAAAAGATGGTAAGATAGGTATCAAATGAGAAACCAGACTACAGTGCAAATAAGAAGAAGATAAGACAAAAAGATGGCAAGCTAGGTAGGAAATAGAAAACAAGACTGTTGGGGAAACTTTACTGTCAGGCACATAATTATAGATTTATTTAATATTCTGTTTAATGGTAGTTTTATGCAATTTTATAATAAATCCAATTAACCAACTCAGATGAGGCCAGAACAGCACTCAGTCTACAGGGAGATGCTATCCATAGAGACATGTTAAGTAGGAAAATAAAATTTTTTATCTGACATGCAAAAAAAGAGTGACCCTCTCATCTCCTCAAATCTGATATAGAGAGATTCTTATCACAACTTACCAAAATAGTTTTGTTTGTGTTTTCACTTTGGTCTTTATTTTCTTTTCTAATTTTGGTCATATAGTTCTGAATCATAACACAAGACTGTATAGGCCTTTAATATACTGAAAGCTTAGATTCTTCTTATGCGTAACATGAGGTGAAGGATATTTCTTTGGCAAATTAAACACCTAATGTCAACTAGCACTTGAAGAAAGTGTCACATTCCACTGCTCCTAAGGGACTGATTTAAATGGCAGCCTGTAATCACTTCACTTGGAATTGGTCCAAGAAGTGACAGCTGATGGCTAATCTCAAAAAGAATATTGCTTGCTCGGCCAGTGTGGCTCAGTGGATTGAGCATCATCCCATGGACTGAGAAGTCCCGGTTCGATTCCTGGTCGGGGCACATGCCTGGGTTCCAGGCTCAATCCCCAGTAGGGGGCATGCAGGAGGCAGCCGATCGATGTTTCTCTCTCACATAGATGTTTCTATCTCTCTCTCTCTCTAAAAAAATCAATAAAAACATCTTTTAAAAAAAGAACATTGTTCTTCAGCACCGCTCGCTGTACCAATCTATCTGAAAGACCCATTTTAGATGGTAAAAATTATTGAAAATATACTCCTATAAAAGGTATAATGTTTTATTATAATTACGGTATAATTTCCATTCTATATAATTATATGATTCTACATAAATGACTTCATTATAATTTATTATAGTATATAAATTATATTAATTATGTAAAGTTCATTATCATACACATATCATTAGAGCACAGGTATAATTATATCCATTATATTATTATATATTAAGCTTATGATCCACTGTACTAAGTAATCTTAATACATACTATTTAAATAAAATTGTGGAAAAATAAAGTCTAGAGCCATTGAACATGTCACTCCTTTTCTTCTCAACTTCCCCAATATCTAAAGGGTTTGTATATGAGAAAATTGTATGTCCAAATACTAAAGTACAGATGAGAAAATTTGCTACCCTTTGTATTTAAGCTATTATTAGTTTATTTTTATATTATTGGCTAAATAAGCATACTGTCTTTTGTTCAGAAATGACAGTGGAAAGCCAGTATATAGATGGCTGGTTTTTATGGCAGAAGAACTACCCAATCCATTGCAGTGCACAAGCAGGATGGGAAGGTTTGTTGTCCTCTCTTAGACTACCTAATGTTGTGCAATCATCTTGAAGTGGCTGGAAAGCCACACCAGAACTCATAATCAAAGCAGAAGTCCACCCTCCCTATTCCCAAACAAGGAAAATATTGTGCTAACTGTTCCATTCACAATCTTTGGAAAATAGTAACACTTGTTCCTGCTTTATTGAACAATACATCTATCAGCTTTTCCTCCTATTTTCCTATTCCTCTTCTCATTCCCATCTTCCTATTCCTCTTCTCATTCCCACCTTCCTACTCCTCTTCTCATTCCCATCTTCCTTTTACTCTTCTCATTCCCATCTTCTTTTTCCCTCCCCTCCCCTCCCCTCCCCTTCCCTCCCCTCCCCTCCCCTCCTCTTCTCTTCTCTTCTCTTCTCTTCTCTTCCTAGACAATTTGGTCTCAAAGCCATTAGGTAAAGTAGAGCAAGGTCTGTTTGGTGATAGGAATAGAAGCTCTGGTGGCCCATAGCAGGGCACCAGAGCTCAAGCAAGGTGAGAAGGCAACTACATGTGAAGTCGGCCCAGAGCAGTTACAGAGCCTGACAGAGTGAGGAAGGAATTCTCACAAAAAGATACTTGATAGCAGCTGTTGAAAACCAAACAGGTCGAAGAGAACCAAACATGTTAGATATTGTTGAAGCACAGGGCCAGAGCCTGACCACTATAAGGAGGGCACCCATGCTATAGGAAGGACCTGGTAGGGTGAGGAGGTCATCCATGCAGAGAGGTGGCCTAGTAAGGATTGAGGGAGCCTGAGTTTGGTGAGGAGGGTATCTGTGCTAGGGAGCAGTGATGATGGAAGATTGGTTACATAACATGGAGACTGATCAAATAAGTAAATAACATAAGGATAAGGATAATTTTAGAAAAGGGAGTCAAAATATAGAAACAGAGAAAAATACAATGAACTATATGATATTGGACTGGACGGGTCTGGAGGCATCAGTGTGAACTCGTGGTTTTCATTAGATACAGATATTAGTATAGATGTAAATGTGTGAGTGCGTAAGTACACACAAAAAGAAAAGAGGAACTTCACGACGAAGAAGCCTGGAACCTGAAATCAGCTCCAATCAAGTGTTCAATGAACATCATCAGTAAACAGAACAAATATAATCATGTGCCACCTGATAAGATGCAATGAAAAGAACACAGCCTTACTTTTGTTTTTGGTGTTCTGTTTTGGATTCACTCATCAGTCATATTATATTTCATGGAATACAAACAAAGACTATAGCCTTGAATACATAATTTTCAAGAGGCAGTTTTTATACTCTAGGGAGTGCTGAGGACAGCCTTACTTCTGTAATATTCCTACTTCAGAAGTGTCTCAGTCACAAAAAAACAAGGAAAGGGTAAGGAGCTGTCCCAAAATTAAGGAAACTAAAAGAGTATAACACTGAAAGGCAATGAGTGATTCAAAACTAAATTCTTCTCTATAAAAGACATTTTATTGGGACATTTATTAATTTTCTGATTTTGATGGTTACATTGCAGTTATATAAGAGAATGTCCTTGTTCCAGGAAGTATGTACTAATGTATCAGGAAGAGACAGAACAACAGGTTGATCACTTACTCTCAAATGACTTGAGAAAATTTTTTGTACTGTACTCTTAAGTTTGAGATTGTTTCAGAGTGTTTTTAAATACCTTAAAAATAGCCCAGCTGGTGTGGCTCAGTGGATTGAGCGTCAGTCCTATGGGCTGAGAGGTCCTGGTTAGATTCCTGGTGAGGGCACATGCCCAGGTTGCAGGCTCAATCCCCAGTAGGGGGCATGCAGGAGGCAGCCAATCAAGGTTTCTCTCTCACCTCGATGTTTCTCTCTCTCTACTTTCCTCTCCCTAAATAATCAATTTTTTAATCAAAGAAAAATCAATAAATACCTTAAAAATAAATATTAAAAATTATTTTTAAAAAACAAAAAAAGAAAGAAAATTATATCTAGGAAATAGATGTAATTCTTTCTGGTTGTCTAGATAGGACCTCTTACCTAACTTTTCAACTTCAATAGTCCATTTTCGTGTGAGTAATAAGTACCACTTATCAACCCCTTACCATAGCATTGTATGTACATTACCTCATTTACTATGTGCACAATCCTATAAGATAGGTGCTATTATTTACTCACTTGACGAAGGAGAAAACTCAGGAAGAGAGTGGTTTAGAATTTTGCTCAGTTTGTTTAATTCATACCTGTTGGACCCAGGATAGGAGCCACAGATGTATAACTCCAAAGCCTGTGGTCTTAAATATTACAAACTGGCATTTTATGTCTAGAGTAATTGTCACATTTTCTTTGTTTTGTTCTGGCTTTACAGGAATTTTTTTTTTCATCTGGAATATTTTATGGACCATGACTCAGTTCCACCTCAAAGGTTCTTTCTCCCTGAAGCCCCCTTTCACCAAAAGTCATTTCTCCCTTCCTCCCCTTTCTTGACTTTGCATTTTGTGCGTATGATTCATCCGCCTACATATAAGCTTTGCAAGGTTAAACGCCAAATCATACTCCACTTTGTGTCCCTTATAAGAGGTGGTTATCTAATTTTATCATGCACCAATATCACCTAAACAGTTGATTTAAAAAACAGATTACTGGGCCACATCACCAGAGTTTCTGATTCAGTAAGTCTACGGTGGGGTCCAAAATTTACTTTTCTGACAAATTTTTATGTGGTGCCGGATGTTACCGGTCCAGGGACCACACTTTAAGAACCCTTATAGCATAGAGCTTATGAATGTCTTCCAAAGTAGCTATATAGTATTTTAGGATTTATAAACTATAATATATAAATTATCTTCTTTGAATATAATATATCTAAATAGAGACATGATATATCTTTGTTATAAAACAATCAATTTGTTGGTCTATCTTCCCCGCTTTTTATTTATTTACTCATTTATTCCACAAAAATTTATTAAGCATGTATTATGCCTGGTATTGGAGCTACAGCAGTGAATTAAATAGATGGGTCTCTGCCCTAGCAAAAAAACAAACAAACAAAAAACCACACACAAAACAAGTGAGGCAAAACATTTAACTCCTTTACCTTCACTTCTGTTTTGTCTGTGGATTTTGTCCTGTGGATTTTTCACTCTGATGTGTCTGAAGGGTCCAAACTAACCTTCAAAGTCATGCAGACCTGAAAGCTTGGCACTGTCCCAGAAGCTTCCTGGGGGACAGTAGATGGGACAACTGAAGGAGAAGCTAAACAGACAGGCAGAATAGAAGGAAAAAGGGGTAGGAAGACCATAAAATAAAGACCTTGTATGTCCATCAGAGCTGAATTCTCTATAAACAGATAGATGGGAAAGGAAAACAAGAATTTTGCAGCATCCTTAGGGATCCATGTACATTCATATTGTCCAGAAGTAAAATTTCCTTTCTGGATATATTAAGGACTTATGTAATGGTTCAATCAAGCTGTTATTAAAGTGTCACAAATGCAGGCTAGAATAAGTATAGGGTGTTATAAGAATACATGATAGAAGCCCTATTCTATAGAGTTTGTTTCCCAAAGGGAGGAGAATTTTCAACTGAGACCAAAGGATGAGTAGGCATTTTTAGATATGAGAGTTTAGGGACAGGGAAGTGGAAGGGATGGAGAATGTACAAAAACCTGAGGAAGGAGAAAGCATGGCAAAGACGTTAAAGAAATGTAATAGAGGAATATGAGATGAAGTTGGGAAGGCGGGCTGTTATATTCCATACTTGAATTTTAGAATCTTGAGAGCAGAGATCATGTTGGTAAATTTAGTATCATCATTGCCAGGAAGACAGTATATGCTCAATAAATGTGGAATTAAAGAATCAATAAAAGACTAGATGTATGCATGCATTAATAAATGAATGAGCAAAGCGTATATATGGTACAAAAGACAGAGACATAAAATTGCATGACATGAGCTATAAACAAAACGATGAATGGACCAATATAAAAATGAAAAGAAGCCTGTGAGCCTGCATGATGCAGTGTTAGGATTGTCAGAGGGCTGAGAATCATCTAATTAACTCCTCAGTGTACAGATGAAGAAACTAGGGAGGTGAATTAAGGTGACTTCTCCAAGAACACAGAACTAGTAGTGACTAAACGAGGACGTGAATGTCCTGATTCCCAAAGAAGCTTTCCACTACAGTCATGGCTTGTTCTGTACCTAGAAGCATAAGCATAAGCCTGTAACAGGCACTGTGCAGGCAGATGTCAAGCACATCAAAACCTTATCCCTCAGGATGCATAACAACTAGAGCAGCTGCCACAACGTTTCCAGTTGGAATTTAGAACTTAACTTTGGAGATCCAAGAGAAACACCCATTCTGCCCTGTCATTAAATTGATTCACTTAAAGTTGTGTTGTTGTTTTTTTAAATACTGTTACCATTTTCTTGTCTGCCTTTAGCCTAAAAGAATTAATACAAATGGTACAAAATGATCTTGAGAGCATTTGAGGTCAGACTGTCATGGGAAGAAATCTCTCCAAGCAGCTGCATAACTACCTATAATTCACAGCAGGTTAGAGTCGATCGGGTTCTGAAAGGCTGACTCCACATTCTGTTCCTCTTTAGGTAACTACTATTTGTCAGAAACTTGGACCGGTTCTAATCATATATCAGAAATACAGGTTTTGCCCTGAGTAACCTTTGTTTAGTCTGTTGTTTTATTTCCACTATCTTTTTTTTTTCTCTGCTGCCCAAATTCACTAGCAACACCATTTAGCTAAACAAACAATACATATTTGACTCATTTAAGAATCATATTTGTTGTTCATCAAATTATTAGAATTTGGCTAGTTTTTTCTATAGTCCTTGTATTGATCGAGCCTGGTAGGGATGAGTTACACCATCCTCTTTTAGAAAGCATCAGAATGCCTGCCAGGCTTACCTTCCCCTTTGGAGGGACTTCCTACCTATAAGCTATCTCAGCCTGCCTGGCAATTGCTGAGCACCTGACCCAAAATCAGTCCATTGCTAGACTAGCAAGTGGGCTATGCAATAGCCTGATATAAGAACACTGCCTTACAAAAATGATGATAGGCTAAAACAATCAGATCCTTTTACTTGAGAAGTTTTTTTTATAAAAAAGCAGAAAAATTCAATTAAAATAATGATATGAGGAACAGAAGCCAAAACAGAATTTCACTTAGCACAGTGGTAGAGATTCGAGTTGGGAGCTTTGCTTCCAAAGGTATGGCAGGATAACCTAGTAATTAATAACAACGACAACAAGATGATAACTTATTGAGCCCATGCTATGTTCCAGACATAGTAAGAAATTTGCATGCATTATTCCACCTCTACCTTACAACTATCTATGAGGTGGTTTCTCTTACAATCCCAGTTTGAGAAAACTGAGGCAGAGAGAAATTAAAGAAGTGCATAAAGCCACTCCTTCAGTAAAAATTCTAACCCAGATCTGTTTGATTCTAGAACACCTGCTCCTAACCAGTATCCTGAGTTAGAGCTTGTTTTGTGCCTGGAATGGCATTTCAGGCTCATACAGTGTTTGAAAGGGGATCTAACATGTATGCTCAGGGCTGATTTTGGAGGACCAAGGCCTAGACTTATGTTTTCCAACCTTCTAATTGTTATCCACTCAGATTTATTTTAATCCCATCTCTGGTGTCTCACTCTGCATCAGTTTCATCATCATTCTTAATTAATTTTGGCCATAGGAAATGGTGATAATAATAAAGGAAGGAGAGAATATTACAATATGCCAAACTATATGTAAATATCTTAGTCTATGCAATTCAACAAATACTTATTAAGTGCTATCTATAGGCATGCTTATGTATACATAGCCATGTGTGCCCCCCTATCTAGCCATCTACTTATTCCATATAACCCAGGATGATACAAAAGTCACAATGTAGCACAACTATGTGACATGCTCCTGTCTCTCAATCTCTGTAACTGCTGTCACCACACTGCAACATATCAGAGTTGATGGAAAAATTAGAAATTGTGTATTTATTTATATATGCAGCATGGGAAGATCTGAGTTCTAGTCCCAACTGCCATTAGCTAAGATCATATTTCCTCTTGGATTGTAGTTTCCTTACCTGTAAAACTGGATGATTAAACAAGATAAAGTCCGAGACACTTTCAACTGCGAAGTTCTGCTACTTTTCATTTACTTTTGTTAACAAAAGGGTAAAATTAATTGACTGTATTTGACCAGATGGAAGGAGGTATACTCTCCAAGTGTGTACGGATCAGCTTCCAGGGCTTAATAAAAGGGTCTACAGACTATTTTACTCATAGTTTTCAAAAATAATTTTTGTGGAAGGATCAGACCCATTTGTCAAACAAAATCTCAGAAAAATCCATAGGAAAGAAGGGAGGGAGGGAGGGAGGAAAAGAGGAAAGGAGGAAAGGAGGAAGGAAGGAAGGAAGGAAGGAAGGAAGGAAGGGAGGGAGGGAGGGAGGGAGGGAGGGAGGGAGGGAGGGAGGAAGGAAAGAAGGAAGGAAGGAAGGAAGGAAGGAAGGAAGGAAGGAAGGAAGGAAGGAAGGAAGGAAGGGTCCGTTGAAGAGAAAGTAGAGGGGGCCTAGTCATCAGTCCCATCAGATCCTGCCTAGGTCAGGTTTGTGGAAACCTACGTTTCCAGGGAACACAGCTTAAAAACTATGGCATACCAGAAAACAGAGCCCAGTTAGCCAAGTCAAATGATACTGTGCACCCACTGTGTGTAGAGCAATACACAAGGTGTAGACAAGTAGAAGACATACCCTCTGCTCTCGAGTTGCTCGCAGTCTCCATGAAGAGATCAGCCATAATGTTGGGAATTAACTTAAGAAAACCACAAAGCGAAATAAATAAATAAATAAATAAATAAATAAATAAATAAATAAATGGAGAGAGAGAGAGAGGCATATATATAAATATATATATATATATATATATATATATATATATATATATATAGGCATATATATATGGGCATATATATATGGGCAAAGAAGGCACCTAGGTTCTGAGGAAAGGCACAGTAGAGAACTCAAAGTCCCAGAATATTATTTAACACAATTCAATTTTTTTGTAAAAATTTAGTACAAAACACCTATTGAGCAAAGCAGATAAGGACAGTAAAGCAGCCAGTGGATTCGGCAGCAGAGGTAGGTCACTGCTGACTTTCTCAGAAGCAGCAGCGGTGGAATGTTGAAAGTAATTTATTTCCCTATCGAAGTTATTCAATATACGTATTTTATTTATGTACTGTCTGGCTTTACATCACTGAAATGCAGTCTCCATGTGGGCAAGAACCTAGCCAGTCACATCCACTTCTGTAAAACCTGAGTAGTGCCTGAAATCGTAGGTTCTCAGTAAATATCTGTTGAATGATTGAGTGACCATGTATTATGCTATAGGGGATGGACAGAGGTTACCAAGTAGATATCACACAGATTCTATCCTTGAGAATACACAATCTAATGAGAGGCATATATTAGTTCACGAGCAACTGTATCACTGCTTTTCAAACTTGAATAGAGTGTGGATCTCTTTGAAAAGAAAATATATATATAGTAGAAAAAATAAAAGTAGAAAAATACTATCATGTTGGCAAAACATTTTATTAGACTTATTCAAGAAAGTAGAAACGTAAAACTAGGTATAAACTACATATGCTTCTAACTCCTATATAGCTACAAAACTGAAATTTAAAAATTAAATCAAAACCACACAATCAATAAACTTAAAATTAACATTAATCTAATGTGAGGAATGATAATGTTGTGCTGAAACTAAGCTGCTATTTCCAACATAAAGGACATGGCTGTTATAGTGCAAATTATTTTGTGTTAACCCTGCCTTGATGTCACTTGGCCTTAGCTGGGTGCAAAGCAGTGAATGTGGATTAAATCCACCTCTGTTCTCTTTACAATAGTCTGTGACATTTAAAAGAGTACCACTTGTCTCCAGCGAATCTGTAAACACAAGCCCCAAGTACAGGCCTTCCAGGAAATCATGCAGCAATGCTCAGTTATAAAGTGGTTATCCAGCCAATCTCAAATAGGTTTTAAATTTACTTCTTTTATACTATGATTGGAAGGCAAACACAAAGATGTTTTAAATGTTATAGAAAATTTGTAGCCCTTAGTATATATGTAATTCCCCTCCACCCATGGGTCCAGTTCCTCTAGTTTCGTGTGTTCCTGAATCACAGGTAAGGAATAAAGGGAGGGAAGAAAATACACTTTAGAATTAGACAAACGGGTTTGAATCCCAGCTCTACCACAGACCAGCTGTGTGACTTTGGACAATTTACTTAACTTTGATGCGATTCAAACTCCTCCCATAAAATGGGAAATAATAACCATCTCATAGGATTAGTGTAAGAATAAATTAAATTACATATAAAATAATGCCTAGTACATAATAGTTCATAAATGTGAGTTCACCTCCCCCTCTCCTGGTTCCATCCTCTTCCATAAGTAGGTCTTTCCTATGTCATCACCATTCATGATACATGTATTCTACAAGTATTGATTAAGCATTTTCTGTGTACCTGTCACTGCCATATGTACTGTGGACACAGCAAAAAACAAGGCCCGTACTTTCATGGAACGTAGTCTATGATATGTCTGCCCAAAGGGGAGCAATGAGGTAAACATTTGAGCCCGGCCAGTGTGGCTCAGTGGTTGAGCGTCAACCCATGCACCCAGAGGTCGCTGGTTTGATTCCTGGTCAGGGCACGTGCTCAGGTTGTGAGCCAAATCCCCACTGGGGGGCATGCAGGAGGTGGCCAATCGATGTTTTCTCTCATCGATGTTTCTATCTCTCTCTCCCTCTCCCTTCCTCTCTCTCTAAAATCAATATTAAAAAAAAAATGCTAAAAACAAAAACAGTGAATATGAAGGAACCATACTGAGTCCCAGGCGCTGAGCTTTGAGGTTAACTACACACTGTCTGGATTTACTTGTTTGCTGCCAGGTCAAAGGCCTGAACTAGCCTTCTAACCATTTAGGAACTGTGAGTAGAAACATGGCCAGACACAGGTCAGTAGCTGATCCTCTATAATATGAAAAATTTCAGAAATAAACAATTCATATATTTTAAATTGCATGACATTCTGACTAGTGTGATGAAATCTCACGCCATTTGCCCAAGATATGAATCATCCCATTGTCCAGCGTATCCACACCAGTCCACTACCCTCCCTTCGGTAACTTAGCCACCTGGGCTAGCAGATCGAGTGTTGTGTATTGCAGTGCTTGTGTTCATGTAGCCCCAATTTTACTTAGTAATGGTCCCAAAGTGCAAGAATAGTGATGCTGGTAATGTGGCTATACCAAAGAGAAGCTGTAAAGCGCTTCAAGTGAAAGGGTATAAAACAGTATATGCAGGGTTTGGTACTATCCGCGGTTTCAGGCATCCACTGGGGACTTCAGATGTATCCCCTGCGGATAAGGGGGAAACCACTGTAGCAAAGAAAAGGGGTCTTTTATACTAGTGACAGTCCTGAATTTGGGAATTCATGACAAAGTGAGTATAATCTCAAGAAGAAATGCAGAGACTGCGGGAAGGGAATAAAAAACACTCTAAGAAATGAGCAAGAATGGAACTGAACAAACTATAGCAGGTAAAAGAAGTTCACCATTCATACAGTACAATGAAAGGAGAGGCTGACCCATCTCGGGCACAAGGCAAGTGCTCAGCAAACGTTTGTTAAACAGATGAAGGAACGCCTGTGACTGTGATCTGTCAGAATGACCCTCTAAAACCGGAACAGAAAAAAACTAAAGGAGAAACTAAAAGTACTTAGAATAGAAATCAAATAAACAAAAGACTTGAGACAAGTAATAAAAGATTCTTAGAGCTATTAAAAAAAAAACAGGCTGTAGAGAGGGTAAAAAAAAAAAAAAAGATTCTAAGCATGTGAAAAAACTCCTCTTTTAGTTAGCACAGAATTTAATTATGAAGAGAATGACTTTATATGGAAATACTTTTTCTAGCATTTTTTAGCAGACTTTGGCTAGCTGACAGCAGAGATGGGCCAAATTCATGATGAGGTCATTTTTCTCTGAACCATGATGATCTCTCTGCTCAATTTCACAGGAATATTGAATCACCCACAGCAAACAATAATTTTTAAAGGCAATGGGGGAAGAGGTATTTTCTGATTCTGTGACAGCATTGATCCAATTTCAAAACTGTGAAAATAGATTCTCTACTAAGGACACTGATTTGGTCCCTTATCTATTTGCTGTCTAGTCTGACCCCCTTATTGAGCACAGTTTTATTTGTGTTTAATTGAATAATGAAACCACTGATATTCGGGCTTTTAATATTTTGGGTAGTGAAGAGAAATCAAAAACCTTTTTTGGAAAGCTAGATTATAGTAAAAAAAAATTATTAACGGAAAGAAAATGAATATCTTTTTTTATTTGACAGCTCAATGACTCACAAAGTATTCTGGTTGTCCTGGCTGCCCCTTTGCATCCATCGCCCACCTTTCTCTTCCTTGCTCTGCACCTTGGGATGCTGACTTCTACAGACTAAGCCACTAAGATTTCTTGCCTTTCAGCTTCTGGTTGGGACCAGTTAATGTGAGGCTCTGGCAGAAGACCAGAGAGTAAGAGGAGAGAAAGTTCAGGATATTTATTCCACCAGCTCTCTCCCTGAGGCCAAGGATATGGCAATGGCTATGTGCTTTTCTCTAAGACCACAGCTCCTATCAGGCAACACCTCTCCTACAGCTGAAGCTCCTACTGAATCCGGGTAAAATACTGTCTCTCAGGCCTAAGGGTGTTAATAGCTTCCATTTTTTTATGATTTCCCTTAACCATGCCTATTTCTGTATATCATCCCTCCAATAAATTATCTTCTAACCAATTTCTGGGAGCATCATTCATTTCCTGCCAGGGCTGACTAATACATAGAATTATTTAACTTGACTAGACAACAAATTGTAGCTAGCACTTATTGAATGCTTTTTATATGTAGATTCTCTGCTGAGTATTTTAAATGGATTATTTTCATTTTATTCTCACACACACAAAAATGCTATTGTTGTTGTTAATATTCCTATAGTACCTTACATTATTGTTCAGACATATTCACTTCATCCTCCCACTTCCGTGGAACAAATGTACTCACTCCACTGATGCTGGGCTTAGTCATGTGATTTGCTTTGGTCTACAGATAGGAAGGAAGTAACGGTATGACAATTCTGAGCCTAGGTCCTAAGAGGTTCTCACTCTTCTACACCTCCACCAACACCATGAGCAAGACATGCCCAGGTAGTCTCTTAGTCCCCAGAGGGAGCTTAGAAACATGTATGCCAGAGCCACCCAGGCAAAGGCAACATGGATCAATTCACCCCTGGAGAGCTATAGTGTGAGCCCAGGGAAGGCCACCAGCACCTCCCAGGAAATCCAAGCCTAGATCACACAATCCCAAGCCAACCAACACATCCAGGAGAATGAAAGAGTGTCGTTTTAAGTCACTGAGTTTTTAGATGGCTTATTATGCAGCAATTTTATAGCAATAGCAAACTAATAAAAGACCTATTTTATATATAGGTGACCATAGGCTCCAAATGGAAGGTTCTAACAACAACCACCACCAAAAAAATGAGTGCAAGATCAATAAAAAGTCATCTGCTAATAAAAACCAAGCTATAAACTATTGGAGTACTATTCTGCAGAAAAATCTTACCCCAAGAGAAGATTCCCAACTGCATTTAGATGAAACATAAACTCATTACCGTAATATACAAGAGCTCTTCATAACCTGGTCCTTGTTTATACTTTATTCTCGGAACCTGGCAGCCTCCCCGCTCCCGCTCACCACTAGAGCCGCAGAATTATCTTCAGCTGGTTGGGCATATGACACATACGATTTTCTCTGATTAAAAAGCTCTTCCACCTCTTATCCTCTAACTCCTCCAGCATCATTTTACCCTTATTCCTACAGGCTGAGTCTGGTGCCCTTGTTCTGTGCTTGCCCATGTGTAGCTCTCTCCCAGCCACTATTGTACCATATTTTATCTGTGCGTTCCTTGAGGATCAGTAATTTGCTTTCTGTGCATCATATTCCCACTATATAACATGTTTCCTGGCACATAGCAGGCTCTGAAATGTTCACAAAATCATCTTTGAAAGCTATAAAGTATCCAGTTGCACTGGAGGAAATAGTGCTTTGGTGACTAATAGAAAAGGGAATAGGGAGTAAGAGTATGTCAGTCTGAATTCAGCACTATCTAGAAGGAAAGGTACTTTGATTCCTTGTTCTTGAATCAAATATCCCTAGAGTCGAGAAAGGCAATCCATCAGTCTGCCTTAGATTGAAGAGCATGGTCCTCAAGAATATCTAACCCTTTCTGCCTAATTCTTTGGTTACTAAGTAACCTTGTATTGTCTAAGTTTGTTTCCTGGGTGGAAGTGATATTGGAGGGTGGGGGGAGAGTAGGGAAGGAAAAAATATTTAAAATAATCAATTTCTTTTTCTGGCCAACCACACTTCATAGAAATAGGTTAGCATGAATCTATTTCCAGAAGTTAATCTCTCTCAGATGAACTAAAAATTTATTGTAGGATTTCCAATCCTGACCTATAAAAAAGTTCACCAAGGGACTGTGTCTTTACTCCGGGAAGCCTGGCCAAAAACAACCAGCAGATGTCTTTGGACATCTCTCTCTCTACAGAACTCTACTTTTCCTACAGTGGTAGCAACTGCTAGGGAGGAGAAAAACTAGAAAAATCAGACTGGTAGGATAGCAAACCCAGATGCTGTCCTCCCTGTTGCTAATGGTTACAGGATTAGACTAGATGGGAACTGTAATTAGGCTCTTGGCTTTACATGTGACATGTTTACAGCCATCGTGCTATTCTGGGGCTCTTACATAACATTTATAGCTGATGCTATAATAGGCATTTTTGTGAATCTACTTTCTTCCTCTTCCATCTAAGTAGCTCTGACATATAAGCACTCTTTTCCTTTTCCATGACTGGACCTGAAATGTCCCACTCACATGTGTACACTCTGTAAATACCAGCTTTTCACCTTAACTTCTTTTTTCTAATCCTCGCCCCAAGGATATGTTTTTATAGATTTTTAGAGAGAGAGGAAGGGAGAGAAAGAGAGTAACATCAATGCGTTGCCTCCCACACACACCCTGCCAGGGATCAAACCCACAACTTAGGTATGTGCCCTGGCCAGGAATCAAACCCACAACCTTTTGGTGTACAAGCTGATGCTCCAACCAACCAAGCCACCCTGCCAGGACTCACCTTAACTTTTTAATAAACTCAGTTGCTTTCCCTTAATTCTACACTACTTATTTATTCAGTTTATTTCTTTTTTAATATGTTTTTATTGATTTTAGAGAAAAAGGAAGGGTGAGAGAGATGTTTCTCCTGTGAGAGAGAAACATCAATCGGCTGCCTCCTGAACGGCCCCCACTGGGGATTGAGCCCGCAACCGGGGTATGTGCCCCAACCAGGAATTGAACCGGGACCTCTCAGTCCACGGGATCATGCTTAATCCACTGAGCCAAACTGGCCGGGCTCAGTTTATTTCTTCATTCATGTATATCAGATGTCAGTAAACTACAGACCATAGACTAATCTGTCCCACAGCCTGTTTTCACATGGCACATGAACTAAGAGTGGTTTTCACATTTCAAAAGCATTATAAAAATACCAACAAACAAAAACAAAGAAGAATATGCACTGTAGTGACCCACACAGCCTAAAATATTTACTATCTGGCCCTCTACAGAAAATGTTTGTCAACCCTTGCTCTATATCAATGTTGTGCATTTCAGATCATGAGTCATTACACATAAGGAAGGCTAATTTATCTAGCCTTTGATAATGGCAGTGATGATGAGGATTAATATTTGTAGTATGTTCACCAATGTACCAATAACTATGCTAAGCACTTCATATAGATTATAAACACTTTTTGAGGCCAGTGCTACTGCAACCTTATTTACAGCTGCAGAAAGTATAAATACTCTTGCCCATAGCCACACCTATAAGTAAGTTGTTAAGCCCACATGCACATCCACACAGTCCAGGTAGAGAGTCCATGCACAACACTTCCTGGAATCAACAAAATCAAAACATCTTAAAGTCAATATATAATCCCCTTTACAATAATCTGACAAAAGATCACCTCGTCTCTGGTTACTCACACTGAGGTGAACTGTTCTATCATTGAACATTCCCAAATTTGGAACTCTCCCACATTTTAAGATGAAATCTCAAGGTAACTTTCATCCCTTAGTCTTATTTGTTTCCTTTGGACCACATAGACTAAATGCACACCCTTTATTATATGACCTCAAGTATTTTAAGATATCTCATATCTCACATACAAGATTAGGGCTTCTTTTTTTTTTTTAAGATTAGAGTTTAAGAGAGAATATTGTGCCTTATGCAGTTTTGTATGAATGAATACATGTATGAATCAAGGATGGATAACACCACAAACTTCCTTCATAAAATAAATAAGATCTGAAGATCTAATGTATAAAAAGGTAACTATAATTGATAACACTGTATTGTATAATTAAAATTTGCTAAGAGAATGGAACTTAAATATTCTCACTTGAAAAAAAATGCTCAATATGTGAGGTGATGGATATGTTCATTAACTCTGGGGGTGGGGGGCACTCTGTAACCACACAGAAACTTCATATCTTTAATATGACCTTTTCTCCTTTCTCTCCTTTTGATTCAAACTGGCTTAGCCAGCACCCTGACTCACCCGCCTCCTTTCCCCTTGCACATCCACTCCCTCAATCGTTAAGATCTCAGGAGAATGAGGTTTTCTGGTTGGCATCAAATAATCTTAGAAACAAAAACTCAGGTCTATTGATCACATAGAGTTTCATTCAAACTAGAGATAACATCTAGGCCTCAGTTGTGTTTCAGCTCACAGACCACCTCCTTGCAAAACCAGAAGAAGCGATGCCATGGCTGACATCAAGACTGGATGCAATGATCAACTACCCCATACCCTAGCACCAGCCAATCAGCAGAGACCAGCACTCTGACTCCCTTAGTCCCCTACATAACCCCCTAGAGGCCATCTGGGAGTTAGGTCTTTGAGCACAAACAAGCTCACCTGTGATGCTGGGCGTGGCGCCATTTCCTCAACTAAAACCTCTACTCTCTTTGCTGAAAACTCCCGTTCACAATAAGATCTAACTGGGCTTTGGTGTGTGCCATTTTTGTTTGTGTGGTTCTATTTTCCTTCCTATTTCTTCTACTAATTACGGCAGTCCTTTTAACATTTCTTGCAGTGCTGGTTTGGTGCTAATGTATTCCCTTAGCCTTTTTTTGTCTGGGAAGCTCTTTATTTGACCTTCTAATTTGAATGATAGCCTTGCTGGATAGAGTAGTCTTGGATTCAGATCCTTGTTTTTCATGACCTTGATTACTTCATGCCATTCCCTTTTGGCCTGTAGTGTTTCTGTGGAGAAGTCAGCTGATAGCCTTATGGGGGTTCCTTTGTAGGTAACCTGTTGTTTAGCTCTTGCTGCCTTGAGGATTCTCTCTTTGTCTTTAATTTTTGGCATTTTAATTACTATATATCTTGGTGTGGGCCTGTTTGGGTTCTTCTTACTTGGGGCTCTCTGTGCTTCTTGAACTTGAATGCCTTCTTCCTTCACCAAATTAGGGGAGTTTTCTGTCATTATTTCTTCAAATATATTCTCTAACCCTTCCTCATTTTCTTCTTCTTCAGGGACTCCTATGATGCGAATATTATTACGTTTCCAGTTGCCCCACAGTTCTCTTAAGCTGCCTTCCTGTTTTTTAATTGTTTTTTCCTTTTGGTTTTCTGATTGGTTGATTTTTTCTACCCTGTCTTCTAATTCACTGATCTGGTCCTCAGCTTCATCTACTCTGCTGGTTAGTCCTTCCAATGTGTTCTTTATTTCTGCTATGTCATTCTTCATTTCTTCTTGATGCTTCTTCATTTCCAATTGGTTGATTTTTAATGTTTCTATGTCTTTACTCATGGTGTTGATGTCCTTACTCACACTGTTGAGCTTCCTTAAGATTATGGCTCTGAATTCTACCTCTGATAACTTGCTTAACTGCATTTCATTTATCTCATCTTCAGTAGAAGTCTCTTGTTCTTTCATTTGGGATTTATTTCTTTGTTTCACCATTTTGGCTATCTCAGTGTGTTTTGGATCCTGCCAAATTTTCCCTGTGGGTGTTGGTGTTCTGCTGTTTGTGGCTCCCTCTACTGGGTTTGTGTGAGCGTGGGAGGACCCATGTTAAACACCACTGTCAAGTCTTACTTTCCTGGATAGATTTGCAAGCCCAGGAATGGTTCTGTTATCCTCTAGCTTTTTGCCTGAGGCTATTAGTTGAGGTTACTTGAAGAGCCTTGGGTTCTCAGTTGAATGAAAAACTCCCTCAGGTGTCCAGCATAAGAGGATTTCCTGAGGGTGGGGCAGATGCTGGTTGTTAATGAGCCTCAATTTGCATTTCAGTGGCCCACCTGGGTGGGGTTGAATCTCCGAGGGAGGGGCCCACCTCTCCCCAGAGCCCTGTGAAGGAGTAAGATGCCCACCATCCTGCTGCAACTCAGCAAAAGCTCTGAGCACCCTCCAAATCCTGAGTGTCCCCACATAGTTCCAGTCCAGTCCTCTCTCCCTCTGCCAGAGCCCAAGGTGAGTGGCTGTGGCTACTTTAGCTCTCTGTCCCAACCCTCTGCACTGTGGAGCAGGCTTGGGCTTTTAACCCCGAGGGCGCTGCTCACAGCTAACACCGCTGCTGTCCGTGGGCTCCCAGCCTCCCTCTCATGCCTCCACAATCCTACAGGATTGATTCAGTGTCCCTGGTTATATGCTCCTCACAAGCTGCTTTTCTGTTGCTTTTTCTTGACGATTTGTCTTTATTTTAGTTGTAATTCCAGTTTTGTCCTGGGGGATGGTCTGTGTAGCTTCCATTCACTCCACCACCATTTTGGAATTCTCTGGCTAGTCTTTTTAAATTCCCTCAAATCCTTTAAGATCTCATGCTCTACTGACTGAGCTGGCCAGGCTACCCTCAAATCCTTCAGGATCACAGATAAGAAAAAGCTGAAGGAATTCATCACCACCAAACCAATATTATATGAAATGTTAAAGGATCTTCTTTAAGAGAAAGAAAAAAGAAAAAAAAAAAGATAAAAAACTGAACAATAAAATGGCAATAAATACATATCAACAATTAAATCTAAAAAACAAACAAACAAACAAAATAAATAGACAAGCAGAACAGAAACAGACTCATAGAAACAGAGAATATTTTGACAGTTGCCAGATGGATGAGGTATTGGGGGGATGGGTAAAAAAGGTAAAGGGATTAAGAAGTACAAATTGGTTGTTAGAGAATAGTCATGGGGATGTAAAATACAGCATAGGGAATATATTCAATAATACTGTAATAACTATATATGGAGTCAGATGGGTGTGAGATTTATTGGATGATCACTTAGTAAATTATATAATGTCTAGTCACTAAGGCATACAGCTAAAACTAATATAATAATGTATGTCAACTGTAATTGAAAAATAAAAATGATTTAAAAATGAAAAAAATTTTTTTCAGGATCAAAGCACTCTTTAGAAACTGTCAGAGAACGCTAGCCATCACCCAAACCCTCTGGCCACACAGCCAGGCCATGATTTTCAGCTTCCTTGCATTCACATGTGGCCATTATTACTGGGTTCTGGCTTGTGGAGTGGGGGCAGAAATGATAGGTATCACACTCAGGCCTGGCCAGTAAAAATTTTTTGTGAAAGATCCGTCCAGTTCCTCATGTATCCTTTTTGCTGGTTAGAATATAAATGATCCAGCAGATGACCCAGACAGCCTCTAGCCCATCCCACACTCTATTGAAGACCACAGTGGCAATGCCAAATGATGAAAGAAGCCTAAGTGTGGTATGTGTATATATATATATATATATATATATATATAATATAAACTTTTTTTTTTTTGTACCTGCCCCCTAGCAGGAACCGAACCCGAGACTCTCTGGTCCGCAGGCCGACGCTTCAATCGCTGAGCCAAACCGGCCAGGGCTAAACATTTTTATTTTATGTGTTCCAAACTATAAATTCGTTGGTTAATTTTATTTATTTATTTTTATATATATAAATTTATCTTTATTGCTGACAGTACTGTTTTTGAGTCACTGCTGGAGGGAAAACTACCTGACCATGTACATCATCTACATTAGACTTTGATGTAAACAAGAAACAAATGCTTATTGTGTAAAGCCCCCGAGGTTCTGAGGTTTATCTGTTATAGCAGCGAGTGTTAACTAATATAAGGATAGGTCAACTTATGCAATTTCCCAACAATGAAAAGACCTCCAAATTTCTTCATGGACATTTAAGTAAAATGAAAGACTAAAAAATATAGCATAGTCTATATCAAATAGCTAGGGTGTTTACAGTGTTTTTCATGCAAAAGCATCCCAACAGGGGTGCTGCATTGATACCATGTACAAAATAATCTTTACAAAGGCCATTAAATATCTAATATTTGAATGTACACGACTCTGTTGACTCATCACTGCAAACTGCACCATCTTTTAAGCTAAAAGAATTTACTTCTTGGTACAGGTCTGTTGATATGCCTTTTTTCTAATACTCAACAGCTTAAAAATATTGAACAATAACTATGATCCTACTGAAATAATACCTTTCTCTGAATAAATGACCTCAATTGCAAAACTCCCTGGGCCTCTACAAAGTAATTTAAAAATCAGTCTGATCTATAACAAGTCAATACAATTCCTGAAAAACTTAAATAACATGAACAACTCCCTCTGGGTTAAAATTTTCAATAGCAAAAGTTATGTATAAGTATAAACTTTAGAGAAAACTTAAGAAATTGCCCGAAAGAAATAAAAACTAAAGACAAACTGGGTTGTTTCTAGATTTTAGTGGCCTGATGTTGTTATCATTCCTTCATTCAAGAAACATTTATTAAGAACATACATTGTGCCAGGCTCTGTGATAAGCAACATGAGGGCTATAAAAATGGCTCCTGGTTTCTAGGATTGTATAAAAGATAAAAACATAAACAAAGTAACTAATCGCTTTCTTTCAGGATTCTGAAGTCTAAAACATTTGTGCAGGACATGATAGAAAAATAAAGAAAAGCCCAAAGTCACTGCTAATAAAGCATCTTTTGGAAATGCCAATAAATTGTGGATAGGATTATGTGCCAGTGTAACAGTAAAATACTTACTCTCTCCGACTCTGTCTTAATTCTAGTCTGCAGTTCTCCCAAGGCACCCAGGGGAATAGCTCCTGCTATAGATATTTATGAGAGAAATTCTGCTTGAGGCTTGAGCTTTTGACAAAGATTTGCAGGAGTCTCAAAATTGGACTCAGACCACCAGGGGTCAACAGACCTGGGAATAAAGATATTTAGAGATTTTACACACTCTTCCATGGATCCCTGTCGGAGCCTAGGTGTTACATACCCCTTGTCCCGTCCATTCTCCCTTCCCTTGACATAAAAGCAGCCTGAATTCTAGGCTCTCTTGAAATAAATTTGAGGAAGCTGTAAGGCCCCCCATCTTCTCAAGCTGCTGCCTTCTTGATCAATAGACCTTTCCTTACTCCAAATTCTGATGTTTTGAATATTGGCCTTTGAAGCACCAGGCAGACAAACCTTGAACTAATAATAATAGAAAGGAGAGAATAACAGGTGACCTATGAAAAGATTTAACAATAGAAAGAATCAGAATGAAAGAACTAGAATGAAATTTTGTCAAATTTCAAATAATGGTATGTCTTAGCTCAGGTCCCCTACAAAGCAGAGCTTGAGACAAATTAAACCTTTCTTTTAGAAGGTAGAAGCCCTTTTTTATTTAGGAGGAGCAGTGAGGAGAAGAAAATAGGGAAGGGGAGCAAAGAAACATGCAAAGCAAGGCAGTGCAATGTGTAATTGCACCAGCTTCATGAAAAGCCATGAAGAGCCTCAGCAGGTCTCTCAGCACAATATTTGTTTGCAAGGCTTGCAAGGAGAAATTATTCCATGGAGCAGCTCATGGAGGAGAGAAAGGAGAGTTATGGTGTCTACCTGGGACTGCATCCCCATCTCCCACCTCCCTCTCATACAGAGCTAACTGCCCTATCCACTGTGCCATTCAGTTCCCACTGGCTACTTCAGAGGCCAGATCCTAAATCCCGTGTGTCATTTCATCTAGACCTGCAGTACATGGGATTAGAACAGAAGCTTATGAACATGTGGGCCTGGGATGCCAACATTTTAGGGTTGGTGTGAGGATTTGAGGCATGTATAAAGTGTCTGTCATAATAAGCATGCAAAAAATATTAAGACTTCCTGTCTGGGAAAGACCAGGGAGTTAGAATAACATCACTGTCAATAAACCTAGTCCCTGGCAGGATCCTCACTGAGCGCCCAGCTTCCCCAAATGCTCTCCACTGCCCTAGGATATGTCCCACAGTAGCACTCTTGATTCTGTCAATGCTGCTAGCTTCTCCTATCTTAGCATTTTCCAAGTCTTTCCCCATCGAATCCTGTCTTACCATCCCGTCTGCCTCACAGCATCTTCAATCAGGTTGGCAAACAACCTGTCCAGCTGTGATAACTCCCTGGGCACAATCACTTCTGAGAGAGCATCATAAAAGGCTCCGCTCTGCTGAACATTAGGAATGGGGTGAGCAGGAGAGCTCAGCAGTGCCATGGCCCTGAAGTCTTAACAACTTGGGGTACAATAG
This sequence comes from Tadarida brasiliensis, assembly GCA_030848825.1. NCBI lineage: Eukaryota > Metazoa > Chordata > Mammalia > Chiroptera > Molossidae > Tadarida > Tadarida brasiliensis. The sequence continues at coordinate 59,095,141 of CM061268.1, forward strand.
TCACTGTATTCCAGGATTGCTACACAGGTACCACCCTGGTACAGGCACAGCCTCCAACACAGGGATCAACAATGAGCACTGTGCATCAGGTCACAGCAAAGGAAATGTCAGCATTTCAACCCAAGTTGGGGACAAGACACCTCTTAAAGCAGCTCTCATGTTTCTTCAGAACCAAAATTGCCTACCTGAGATGCTTGCTCTACAGCTGTTTTATTAGGGTGCCAATTCTCTCAGACTCAGTCCACAGAGAGGTAAAGACACTTTGTCTATTTCCTCCAGATGCCTATGCAGGATATCTGGAAACAGCACCCCATCTTCCCCAATCAGAAGAGCAGTGCCAGATTTTGAAAAACATGGGGACTGATAAAATGTTCCCCAGTCACAGGGTGGAAGGAGGTGCACCTGCTTCTCTTCAACCCGCAGCCCACCTGACTTCTTTGTCAATACCCAGCTATGTCTCTTCACTCTCCAAAGAATATTGGGCCCCAATTCATAGAAGGAAAAAAATTAAATAAAGGAAAAATTACTGTTCATCACTTATTAGCTAACATCGAGCTATGAACATATCTAGTAGAAAATTATATATTTGTTAAGTCTGTGAATCCAGTAGATATATCTACAAATAGATCTAATAAACTATTATTATTTATCAGATAGTTTCTTAATAGCTGAGTCTTTGTTCTAAAATAGTTATTCTCAACTTCACTAGTACAGTTAATGTTACTTCTATTTGTCAATAGTTCTTCAAAAACTAGAATTGAATTCTATAATCTAAGCGCTGATTTAAGCTATACCACTTTCAGTTATTTGGGCCTGAGGTGGTTATAATTGTAATACTTATATTTTGAAATTTCTGGTACTCCTACCGGGTAGGAACAAATTTTGGGATTGAAACATTACCTGGAAACCTCAAAGTGTCATAATTATGGGGCAGTGTGGGTGTACAGGCAGCAGGAAGGATGAAGAATAAGTGAAAATTATAGATGATGCAACAGAATAAGGAAGAAAAACTATTCCTTCTGCCTGTGCCTATCTCCTGCTTTAAGCCAATGCCTCTGCCATGCAAAAATTAAAGAGGACACAGATGGGAATTTGGACAAAGTGACCAGAATGAACTCAGCTCTGTCTATATAGAGGACTTCATTACTACATTCACATGAGAAATATAAAATCTGCTGTGCCAGGAAAACAAACAAACAAATAAAACAAAACAGGTAGAATACAACTGGGTTTTATTTTTTTTTTACTTTTCGAAAGTGTTTTTTCTTTGCCGGGGACATAGAAAATGTCCAGTGACCATAGAAAAGGCCAGTGACCACAGAGCATAAAATGATAAACAAAATTAAGCATGGCTGTCACCTTTCCAGAACCCACTGTCTTATAGGAGAAACAAAAATAATCAAATACATATATAATAATCAAATACAAATACAGTCATTCCCCTTATCTGTGGTTTCACTTTCCACAGTTTCAGTTACCCATGGTCAACCTTGGTCTGAAAATATTAAATAAAAAATTCCAGAAATAACTATCTGTAGGTTTTAAATTGCACCCCATTCTGAATGATGTGGTGAAATCTCACCCCATCACGCTTCATCATGCCAGGGATACGAACCATCCCTTTATCCAACATAGCCGAGCTGTATACACGACCCACCTATTAGTCACTCAGTAGCTGTTATCTTGGTTGCCAGCTTGACTGCAATTCATATATGCCAGAGAAGCTGTTCTTTCTTTAAGTGAAAGGTGAGTACAGTACAATAAGATATTTTGGGAGACAGAGAGACCGCATTCACATAACTTTTATTATAGTATATTGTTATAATTGTTCTATTTTATAATTAGTTATTGTTAATCACTTACTGTGGCTAATTTATAAGGTTAACTTTATTATAGGTATGTATGTGTGGGAAAAACATTATCTATATATAGGGTTCAGTACTATCTGCAGTTCCAGGCATTCACTGGGGGGTCTTGGAACGTATCCCCAGTGGATACAGGGTGGGACTACTATAACTAAATGAAAACAGTGCAATGTAGAAAAGGTAAAATACTACACAACTAGGGAATGATGACCTTTTCTGGGGTATCAGGAAAGGCTTCCCTGTTCCCAGATGAGATCCAAAGAATAAATATTAATTATCAAGGTAAATGATTGCAGGATGAGGAGAGTGGGTACAGAGGAATTATATTCCAGGTGAGGGAAATAGTATATGAAAAGGCTCTGAGGGATGAAGGAACAGGGTTTGCTTGAGAACCTGAAAGATCAGCGACCTAACAGCAAGTTAAAAGAGCAGGTGGTAGTCCGGCCGGTGTGGCTCAGTGGTTGAGTGTTTACCCATGCACCAAGAGGTTGCCAGTCGGATTCCCAGTTGGGACACATGCCCAGGTTGTGGACCCGATCAACAGTGGGGGGCATGCAGGATGCGGCCAATCGGTATTCTCTCTCATCGATGTTTCTATCTCTCTCTCCTTCTCCCTTCCTCTCTCTCTAAAAGCAATAAAGGGAAAAAAATTTTTTTTAAAAGAAGAGCAGGTGGCAGAGCTGCAGAAGTACAAGGAGCCACATTTCGGTCTTTATTGTGAAATAGTGTAAAGCGAATGAAAGGTTCTGTACTAATCCTTTATTCTAACTACAACTCACTAAGCAAACAGTACTCCACCTTCTCTGCCTTTGAATTACGGGTACTATAAAAAACTAACAACATCTGTAACAAAAATAAATTAATAATAAAAAAAAAACTAACAAGGATCACTATCCACAAAACTTCTAAAATAAATCACAGGAGCCCCAAGTCAGGAGGTAGAAGGGATACTAGCTTTGAAGGAAGCCTGATCATACAGTTTTACACACACACACACACACACCCCAAATATTTGTTTCTTCAGTATGTTTCAGTATGTAGTAGACCCTGGATTAGAAGAAAATGAATGAAGGAGAATTTGAAGATCTGCTCTCAAGGACTTGGCTTGGTGGTAAAGATAGGCTCTTAATCAAAGATAATATTGTGAGTGCTAAAATAGTGGTATATGCTGGATGCTATGAGAATATAGGCTTTTCTCCTTCCTCTTTTTCCTTCCTGCAGGGGAAGGAATGCACATTTAGGAAACTCTCATTCACCTCTCAATATCTATAGGCACTCAACAAAGAACTAAGTAAACATATAATAGTGGAAGAACAGTTTAATTTAAGTGAATATTAATACCCTGCCAGTTTTTTAAATGTTATAGTTTTATGATCAGCTATATATGAAATAAGCCAGCATACTGGCATCCCTAAATGATCACTGAATCAGAGAACTATTTCTTTCCCTGCTAAATAGAGTCCTGGTAGACGAAAAGGCTAATGCAGTTTTCCAAGGTAACCTAATCAATCCGCAAAAAATTATACTTTGAGAACTGAAGGCTCCTAAGATCAGTATTCATTAAAAAAAAAAAAAAACACATAATCAAGCACCAGAAACCCAGTAGACTTGTGATATGAATAGTTCATAACACTAATGAATAGGGGAAGGATGGAAGCACAGTCTGGATACATTAGGATAACAGCAGAAAAGAAATCAGGAGGCCTTACCTTGGCCAAGTTCTTATCTTTCATCATCTTTTAGCTGATAAAATGTTTCCTGAAAGGCTTTGTAGCCTATAGGTGGTTGAAATACAAGGAGACAGAAAAGGGGGATATATATGAAGTAAACTGGACTAGAAAAGATTAGAGAAGTAGGAATTTGGGCAGAAAGCAAGTAGAAAGAAAATAATTTCATGATTCAGAAGTTAAGGGGAGGCCCTAAAACCACATGAAATTGAACATTGTTGCAGCACCTTCACCTCCCACCTCCTTCCCTCCTGCTCCCTCCCTACCCATCACCCCTCCTGGCGACCCTCTAAATACTCTGGCCAAACTGGCACACCACTGAGGTTAAGAATGCATGACAACTATAAGTCAAGACACTAGTTTATCACTGTATGCAAATTATTACATAATAATTTAGAACTGTGGATTTTACCCACAAATCAGTCGTCACTAACAGGGGCAGCACGAGCTAAGTCCCACTAACATGCATGGACCTTGAGAATATTATACTAAGTGAAATGAGTCAGCCAGCAAAAACGAAGAGCCATATGATTTCACTCATATGTGAGATATAAAACTGAAATTAATGGACAAAGACAACCATGTGGTGGTTATCAGAGGAAAGGGGGTAGCTAAGAAATAGTGACAGAAGATGGTTTGACTTTGGGTGGTGGGCACACAGATCTTGTATCATAAAAATGTACACTTGAAACATATGATCCTATTAACCAATATCACCCCAATAAATATAATGAAATATTTTTACAGGTTTTTTATTGATTTTTTTAGAGAGAGGAAGGGAGAGAGAGAGAGAAACATCAATTGTCTGCCTCCTGCACGACCCCTGCTGGAGATCAAGCCCAAAACCTGGGCATGTGCCCTGACCAGGAATCAAACCGGCACCTCTCAGTCCATGGGATGACGTTCAATTCACTAAACCACAGCAGCTGGGCTAATAAAATATTTTTAAAAAGCTAAGCCCCACCACAATCTAGATGACAGAAAGTTATTTTAAACAAGGAACATCTCAAATGATTAATTACTTTTTGATTTTTAAATTTAAAAATTTTGTTTTTCACATGACTCTATCTGTTACTTAATGGTCTACTGCTTTTTATACAACCCTACACCAGGGTAATACATGGCTAAGCAATTTCTTTAAGTCCCCCAAAAAACGACATTACATGTTATTTCTTCACCGTCCCAAATTAAAAAAGCTCATAACCTCAAAGAGTAATGAAAAAAAAATTGAGAATGTTTTTAAATCTTTCCTTTTCCCAAAACTAAGTTGGAAATAGCAATTTCTCTTCCATAACCATCTGAAACTGCTAATATTGAAGTTTAACAATAGTGAACTTGGAGAATATTCTTATGGGCCATTAAGTTTATGAAATGGTCTAATAAGTAGTTCCTTCATTGTGGTTTTCTCCACTGCTTATAATAATACAAATATTCATTCAATAATTCTGGGAGTCTTGTTATATAAATGTTTTTATCAGGGCTATATGATACAATCTATTTAAACACTGTCCTCTGTACCTTAAATAAAAGCCTCTCAAGGTGCAGTTTCAGCAATTTGTGTTGAATTATGAAGTTCGTGTTGTAAAAAGAGATCATCTGTAAAGTGCTGTAGAGAAGTAGAGCCCAGCATCTGTGTGGTTTGGAAATTATTAAGGAAGAAGTAACCATCCTGCCAACAGAGTTCATGGAGGCACCACCCACAGAGAACATCCCAAGGGCATTAAATAACATATTCAACACAGTTTAACAGTATTTGCACTCCCTAGCTCTTAAGGAGTTATAATCTTAAAATACTGTGTTCTTGCCCTGGCAGGTTTGGCTCAGCGGCTGGAGCGACGGCCCACAGACCAAAGAGTCTTGGGTTCAGTTCTGGTCAAGGGCACGTACCTCGGTTGCAGTTTGATCCCAGGCCCTGGTTGGGTTGTGCAGGAGGCAACCAATCAATGTGTCTCTCGCATCAATGTTTCTCTCTCTCTCTCTCTCTCTCTCTCTCTCTCTCTCTCTCTCTTTCCCTCCCTTCCTCTCACTCTATCTAAAAGCAGATGAAAAAATATCCTTGGGTGAGGATTAAAAAAAAAAAAATACTGTGTTCTTTGATGACCTTCTCAACTGCAGCTTGAACCCTAGGGAGTCTATACCATCCATTTGGTTCATTTATATATAGTTGTGATTTTAAATCACTGCTAAGTCAAAGTTCATAGCCTGGCAATCATAGTTGTGAGGGGGGGGAAGGCATCATTTTGGGTACATAATCAGTCTCATTCCTTTATATCAACAAAAGGTCATGACCCTGATGCAGGTAGGAAACAGTTTTAAATGATGTTCTGAGAACTTCTCATGTATTTTAGAGATGCCTGAACAAAGAAGCCATGTACTACCAGCACATGCCACCTTAGGGAGGGCCTCCTCATCGTCATGTGCAGACATCTCACCATTGGTGGTGACCAAGACATCTGTCAAAAAGCACAAAGAATAAGGATTTATAGGAGCATGGGCATTGCTCAAAGACAGAAAGATCCTCTGAATTCATGCAGTCCAGCTGCCATATTTTATAACTAAAACTGAAGTTCAGAGAAAATTAATGGCTTGCCTTAATTTCCAGAGCCTGTAAGTACCAGACCTGAGAATTCAGGTCCATTTTACTCTTGATGCAACATTTTTACTTCTGTTTGATGCAGCCTCTCAATAGAAAAAATACATTTAATCATTGAAAAAAAATTTATTGAGAAGTGCAGGGATTATAGCAGTGAATGGGAAAAAAAGAATAGACAACATCTCTATTCTACTGGAACTTACATTTAAGTGTAAGGGGGAAAGCACAACAGTTATATAAACAAAATAAATATATGATATATGTCAGGTGGTAATGAGAGCTCTGGAGAAAAATAAAGTATACTAAAAACAGAAAGATATTATTTTATATCACGTGGTCAGTAATGAGATAAAACCTAGGCAGACACCTAAAGAGAGGGATGAAGTAAGCCATGTAATTATCCAGAGGTCAAGTATTCCAGGAAAAGAGAACAGAAAGTGAAAACATTTTAGGACAGGAATACTCTGGGCATGTTGAAGAATTAGTAAAAAAAAAAAAGCCAGAGAGGCTGGGGCAAAGTCAACAAAGGTGAGTTATGATAGAAGGTGATATTGGAAATATAGTGGTAGGCAAGGCATATTATTTAGGCCTTTGTCTTTTTTTTTTTTTTTTTTCAGAGACAGTGATGTCACTGGAAGGTTTTGGGTAGAAAAACATCATGCTACAACTTTCATTTTAAAGTGTCCCTCTGGCTACTATGTGAACAAGCAGCTACTGAACACTCAAGGTAAGAGATGATTGTGGCTTGGATTAGGGTAATAATGGTCAAGGGAATGAAAAATTGTTGGGTACATTTTGAAACCAGGAGGTAAGAGATCTTGCTGATGGACTAAATGAAGGCTATGAGTGAAAAATAATCAGTTATTTTAGCCTGAGCAATTGTAAGAATGAGTTGCTATTTATCAAAATGGAGAAGGTAGGAGACGCCAGCTTGGAGCAGAGCCTGAAGGGTTCCATTGGATGTGATAGATTTGAGATGCTTGCTAGATAGCCTAAGTAAATATTGAGTAGTGTTTGGTCTTATGAGTCTAGAGTTCAAAGGAAAAATCATGCTAGAGATATATTTAGAAGTTGGAATTATATAGATATATTTAAGGCACAGGACTGAAAAACTAATCCAGGGAGTATGTACACAGAGAAAAGAGAATGAGAGGGTACAAAAGGGAAGGGTTGAGCAAGACTATAGGCTTAGTCCTGGGACACCCCAATATTAGACGTTAAGGAAAGCAAAAGGAGGATGTAGCTAAGATGACTAAAAGAAATGGCTAGTCAAGTAGAGGAAAATCAAAAGGCTATAATATCCTGGAAGCTACGTAAAGTGTTTTGAGGAGGAGAAAGGGATCAACTATGTCAAAGGCTGCTGATCAGTAAGATGAGGTCTGGGAGGAGATCAACATGTGGTCATGGTCAACGTGGACAGGATCCTGGCAGGACAGGTTAGTAGAGTGGGTAGGCAAGAAGAGTGAGTTCAAGAGGATTAGAGGAGAAGATATATAGACAGTGAGTGCATAGAATCTTTGTCATGAGTTTTGAGTAAAGAGGAGCAGAGGAACAAGCAGTAGTGAGAGAAGAAAAGGAATTGAATGAGATATTATAGTATCAAGATGATAAAAATTAACCAAGAAAAGGATGGCAGCAGTTCTTTATCTTCTATTACATCGTACTTCATTATATTCAATAATATCCTTCCCCACTCCACTTCTGTGCCCACTCCCCAAACCTTGTCATCACGCAGAACTGTTTCACTGTGTCGTAAACAAATAGACCCCACCCTCTGGTCACAATATCCTGTTCCTACCACATCTGCACTTTGACTCCATGGGCACCTCCAGTGTATGATTCCTCTGCTTCACTGCCGCTCCTAAGCCTTTTCTGTATTAATTTTCCTCCCCATCCAGCTTTTATTCCTCAGTCCATCATATCAGTCGCTCTCTTGGTTATAATATCCTAAAATCCTTTCTCCCATTTTCATTCCATCAAATGCAGAAAATCTCCAGTCCTGGATGAAAATTATTTGCCTAACCTATACCAGCATCTTGGTTACTGAACACAGTTAAAGCAAAATCACACAACAGGAAAGATTTGCATTATTATAAATTAGTGATTAGCAGCCTCAGGCTGGCCTTCAATACTAACTGGAAATATTTCCTATTGAGATATTTTCCCATTTTCCACAACGTAAATTTTCAAAATGTCCACTCTTCAATTTGTTAACAACAAATAAACAAAGAATCAAAATTAAAAACCAGCTTAACCTTTCTTATATTAATAAAATAGTAAATGGCTTTGCCAACAAAAACAAAAATACTATTCTCCTCCACCAGTGTTTCCCACATCCACAAATATCTCCACTGATCACCAATTTGCTCAATCAGAGACTGATATGTCATCTTTAACTCCCCCCTCTCTGTTACCTCCCAATGCCAATCAATTATCGAATCTATAGATTCTATATAATCAACATCCCTTGATTTGTACTTTTTTTTTCATTCCTACTGTCACTAAATCTAAGGACCCAACATCTTGCATCTGCACTCCCACAGGAGCCTTGGCTTCCTCTTTCTATACTCTAGACAAAATAATCTTTTAACATTATAAGCCTGCCCATGAACACACAATTCCACTCAATTTGACCTTTCAATGACTGTCCATCACATTTAAAATAAAGTAGAGAATTCTTAATATGGCCTACAAGGCCCCCAGTAATTTGTTTACTTTTACCTCACCTGCCACTATCCCCCTTTACTCTGCATCACATTGAGCTTCTGTGGGTAACTGGAGGAAACCTCTCTCTCTCTCTTGCCTCCAGGCCTTTAACCCAATATTCTACCCTCTCCCCACCATCACTATCATTAACTGTCTCCTAAAATAAAGTCAGCTGAAATATCAACTCCAAAGGATTCCTTTCCTAACTAGGCAAAATAGGCTAACACCTGTACTTCCCCTTCAAAGTTTTTGGCACACACAGTTACTTGTTAAATGTCTACCTTACCTGCTAAGATCCATGGGGCTCGCTTTATATTCCTATCACCACTATCTCCCTAACTCTTACTACACAGTATTTACACACTGAATTGAATTTAATACCTATTTTACCTTCAATGTTTTTATCCAAAACTGAGGAAAGAGTGAAATCATCTGAAGATCTGATTATTGATACCTCTTATCTGTAAACTTGCAGAACATCATCTCCATTTACTAAAGAAAATGACAGTAAAAATCTAGATTTTCCTAAAAATTGTTTTATCTTTAGCAATTGCTGACATACTCCAAAAGTAATGCCTAAAGGGAAAAGCTACATGGGGAGCTTTGAAGTTTACTGTATTTCTGAAGAATACAAGACAAAGAGACATGGTCTGTAAGAGACTGAAAGGTGGTGTACCTGAAGCAGGAAAAAAGAAAGACAAGTCAATTTCTTCCTTTGAAATATTTTACTCAAACTCCTACGCATAAACCCTTACTTCCATCTGGTGGTTTTTAACAACATACAAGTGATTATTAACATTTTCCATGTATACTGAGTATTGCTATACCTAAAATGAATCATTTTGACATGTAAGAATGATAAAACTTAAGTTGTTTATTAAGACATGGTGCCTATCTGCATTAAGTTTTGAAAGATTTTTTAAAAAACAAAAAAACAAAACACTCAACTATAAAAATTCACTCATAAAGCCGGCACTCACTTCACATGGTGCAAGCTTAGTGATTCAGTTTTCTGAAGGTCTGAACCTGATATTTTGTGTGGTTGCCATGGCCTGTGGACATGTGACAAAGGTTTCAACAAGGAGGCCACAAAACATTTTCCTGAAAACACCAATATCCCAAAAATGTTAATAGATGGTCCATCAGAAAAAGAGTTCCCTGCTCTGGCTGGTGTTGCTCAGGTTAGAGCATCGGCCCTCAGCCCAAAGGGTCGCAGGTTCAATTCCCGGTCAAGGGCACATACCTGGGTTGCAGGTTTGATCCCTGGCCCCAGTCAGGGTGTGTGGGGGGAGTAACCAATTGATCTGATCTGTCTCTCTCACATCAATGTGTGTGTGTGTCTCTCTCTCTCTGTCTCCCTTCCACACTCTAAAAATCAATGGAAAAAATACTCTTAGGTGAGGATTAAAAACAAGAAAAAGAGTTTCCTGGTCAAAAAACATTTCTTAAGAAATCCATAATATACGTACCTCTTGGAGAATAATGATACATATTCACTTTTAAAGATTTAAAACATTTTAACCTTATTGAACCCACTGTTTCACAGATATATTTAAGGATGAATCCATTTTCCTCACAGACCACCTACTAAGATCTCGTAAGACACTAGTATTCATCCATAGGCCTTAAAAAATGTTTGCTTCAACTGCAGCCATGATCTGCCTAGTACGACATATAAACTTATTCACATTGTTTCTTAAAATATGTAAATATATAAAAGGCAAAAATATAGCTCTTTGTTAAATCAACTGAAGTGAAACTTGAGGAGTTGAATAAGATTAGAGAAGAAGGCCTAAAGGCTAAGACACTCAAGTGAATAAGATACATTAGCCCAAACTATTATTCTCAGCTTCATATATCCTGGATTTTATTTCCAAACATAATTAAAATATATCTATGTCACCCTGAATTCTTCTCTTGGAGATATTCCAACTTTGATCTGTTGAGCAGATAGCTAGGTAATTATTCTCAAACTTGATGTTTACTGGACTCACATGGGGTACTTATTACAAAACGCAATTTTCTGGGATCAGCACCAAAGTTACTGAATCAGAATTCTGGAGTTTAAAATTCAAGAATTTGCATTTTTAGCAAACAGCCTCGATGATTCAGGAAATTCTGTCTCTAGAACTTTAATCTCTTTGAGTCAAAAACATTATTTCAGGTGCTTACAGTTATCAAAGGATTTCTCCAGCACAGTTCCAGATGGCCTAAATCGACCTGCTTAGGCTGATTAAACTCAATAAAAAGAAAGTCTAGGTTAGCCATTCTAGGTGCTACACTAGAAAGATATAATATTTCCTCTAATATTTCAGCTTCTTACTCTGTACAACTAAGACAAAAGAGAAAAAGTAGCAGCATGAAATTGTCTTCTAAACTATTTGCAAGAAATTGCATAGCTATCTTTTTTGCCTTCAGGAAAGAGTATTTTTCTTCTTTCTGAAAAAAGAATGAAAAGTTTTTCCTCCACATATGTATTCAACCTCTAACTTTGACACTAATAGCTCAGGTTGCCTTTATCAACCACATTCTCTAGTCTCTGTTGAAAATATGTGCTAAAACACTATGAAATGTGTCCAAGCAAAACATTCTGGGCCCCTGTTTCACTCTGCCCCTTAAATGTGCCACTTCAGCCTGGCCAGTGTGGCTCAGTGGTTGAGCGTTGACCCACGCACCAAGAGGTCGCCAGTTCAATTCCCGATCAGGGCACATGCCCAGGTTGTGGGCCAAGTCCCCATTGGGGGTCATGCAGGAGGTGGCCAATCAATGTTCTCTCTCATCAGTGTTTCTCTCTCTCTCTCTCTCTCTCTCTCTCTCTCTCTCTCTCTCTCTCTCTCTCTCTCTCCAAAATCAATAAAGAAAAAAAAAAACTTAAATGTACCACTTCAGCCCTGGCAAGTTTGGGTCAGCAGTTAGAGCATCGGCCTGTGGATCAAAGAGTCACAGGTTTGATTCCAGTCAAGGGCTTGTACCTTGGTTGCGGTTGGATCCTCGGCCCTGGTTGGGGTCATGGGGGAGGCAACCAGTCGAAGTGTCTCTCTCACATTGATGTCTCTCTCTCTCTCTCTCTCTCTCTCTCTCTCTCTCTCTCTCCTTCCCTCCCTCCCTCCCCCACTCTCTCTGAAAATCAATGGAAAAATATCCTCAGATGAAGATTAAAAAAAACAAAATTAAATATACCACTTCAATTGTGAATACATTTTGTTGTTTCTGTTTGACACTTCTGTTTATCCTTTAATACCCCACTAGTGTGAGCATTTAGTATAAGGTACACAAATGAATTAGAAGAATAGGGAAGAACTGTCTAACAATCAAGTGAACCCAGAAAACTAAGTCATCCTGAAATAACAAGGAAATAGCTCTTGATTTATCTCAAGATTTGACTAAGAAACTAGTACACATTATTTTCTAATTCAATTTTCTAGTAACACTTATTATTACTGATAAGAAATGCACATTGTAAATAGTTAGATTGCAAAATTTGAACTTGGTAAATTGTGCTTGAGAAAGCAATGCCCCAAAGGAAAACTCATAATTGAAGATATAACCTCATTGGGTGGGAAGCCTCATTGTATTTAATACTTCTTTGTATGGATTAAGTAGAAGAGCATTATTTGGTGAAAAAGTTTCAGTAAGTTAAAAAAGTTTTTAATTAGAAATCATTAAACTCTACTGTGGAACAAACTAAGATATTAACTTTTCCAAAGAAAATTTTTCACTATTGACTTAAATCTGAAGAAAAACATTTTCAATTACAGTATAAAGTCAACATGTCCCTATAGTTAAAGTGAAGTCAAAACACTTATTGGGCCCTGGCTGGTCTGGCTCAGCGGTTAAAGCTTCGGCCTGCAGACCAGAGAGACCCAGGTTCAGTTCCCGCTGAGGGCATATACCTTGGTTGCAGTTTGTCCCCGGCCCCAGTTGGGGTTGCATGGGTGGCAACCAGTCGATGTGCCTCTCTCACATCGATGTTTCTCTTTCTCTCTTCCTCCCTCTCTCCCTCCCTCTCTATCTGAAGATAAATGCAAAAATGTCCTCGGGTGAGGATAAAAAAAAAAAAAAAAGCACTTATTGGGTCAAAATGTCTGGGTAAAAGTATCCTACACCTACATGTTGAACATTTTAATCAGAATTTCCTAGCATAAAATTCTGCAAGCTTTTAAAATAGAAACTCAAAATGGTCTAATTGCACATGCAGTTCAATATGGCAGATTGAGTACTTTGACCTTTTTTCCCTTTGAAGATTTATTGAAATGGGTGGATATATATATACCCATACGAAATGAAACTATAAGGCAATAAGTCAGGTTAGATGTCCACAGAAATCCTCTCACTTTAGAACAGAAGAAAATGCTGAATAGAATAGTTTTAATTTTCTTGTATGTTTGGCTGAGTAAAGAAGAAAGAAAATACTCTGAGGGTAGAAATGAAGAGAAAGCAAAGTTCCAGGGAGGTGAGCAACCTCTGAAGCTGGCATTTATCCTAGGGGCAGCTACCGATCCGCGGTGGGCCTATAGCGTAGTTTTCACAGAAGACAGACCTGGGCCCTGTATAAGGTGAGAGGGAAAAATTGGTCCCTGTAAAGATGAGAGATCAGACTGAGACACCTGCACAAAGGCAGGACGCTCTAAAGGCAATAACAACAACAACAACAACAAAACCCTCCTAAAGGGAGATGGTGATGAAGCCTGTATACTTTGGCCTTAACTCTTGAATAAAAAACAAACAAAAAAAAAAAATGAAAGGTAAAAAAAAGACATCTCCCTGGAGAATTACTGAATGCAAGTCTGCCCTCATTCTGGTTTGGGGCCAGGCCTTAAACCACCTATACAGACTTAAAACTAAAAATGTAGTCTAGAGTGGTCTCAGCTCTGGGAAACCCAGAACTTGCAGAAGTAAACACCAAAACAACCTAGGCCACAAATAACCCCTCCAAGGAAGCTGAGCTAACAGTTTTTTTTAATTACTAATCTTCTGAAGAAGCAAGTTACCATAAGAGTCAGAAAAAGCAAAAAAAATCCACACACTCCACAGATATCAGGATATTTATATGCAAAATATAAAATACTTAAAACAAAAAGGAGGGGTAGAATGAATAATGAAAAATAATAATAATAAGACTATTAAATCTAACCAGGAAGATTTTCAAGAGAACCAAATAGAACATTTAGAAATATTAAATATAATCATTAAAATTTTTAAATGACAGATTGAATATTACTACAGAAATAATTAGTAATACAGAAGATAGAGCTGAAATTTTTACCCAGAATGAAACACAGACTGGTAAGTTTTAGAATATATCAAGTAGAGATTAAGAGACCAAAAATGTACGTCGAATTGGAGTTCCTAAAGGAGAGAATAGCAAGAATAAAAGAGAAGCACTATCTGAAGTTAATACAAGAGAATGTTTTCCATAAATGCATCTTAAATAAAAATTATATTTGAGGGTTCATTCTAGAAAAGATAAGAATGCACAAAGGAGTAAAACATAAGACACAAGAAGCAGGGGCAGGTAAGTATCGCCAGAAAAACAGCAGAGGAAAAGCAGCTCACGATCAACTCAGAGAGAATCCATTTGACCTTGACACATGGAACAGCATTTATGTACAATTCTTTTGGGCTTTAGCCTCACATTATCCAATCAAGACAATTTGGTCAACTTACTTAATCGAACACAGTTAGGTTGGTTGTTTTATTTCCCATCCACTTCAGAGTGGTTAGGTTATTCATTTGTAATACAACTCATTTATTAGTATTTGTATTCCATTTTGGAGTTTCACCTATATTCTGGTTGGTTTTAATTGTTGACTTGGGGGTGAGGGATATATGAAATATAACTATGGTTCTAAGAGTCAGAGTTATACACACACACACACACACACACACACAAATGAACTCAAGCCCTGGCCAGTTTGACTCAGCAGTTAGAGCATTTCTTATAATACTGGTTTGGCTTTTTCTAGTCTGGGAAGCTCTTTATCTAACTGGTGCATTTTTTATGTTTTTTAATCTCCATTTTTATGTTTCCTAACACTAAGTTCATCTACTCTTCCTCTAAGTTTATTGAGCATCCTTATGACCTGTGTTTTAAACTCTGCTTCTGGTAGACTGCTTGTCTCCATTTTGTTAGTTCCTTTTCTGGACGTTTGTTCTGTTCTTTCATTTGAGATGTGTTTCTTTGTCTCCCTCCCTGTGTTTGTTTCTACATGTTAGGTAGAGCTGTTCCATCTCCCAGTCTTGGAAGATTGGCCTTATGTAGTAGGTATCCTATAGGGTCCAGTGGCACAGCCTCCCCAGTCACCCCAGATGCGCACCCTCCTGTCGTAGTTGAGCCTCAATTGCTACTGACATGTTAATGGGAAGGATTTACCCCCAGGCCAATCAGATGCAAGGACTGGCCTCTACCACCATGGAGGATCTGCTGTACAGGGGTCAACCACACAATGCAGGCTTCAGCAGTGCTCTGGTGCCCAGTGAGTCTGCCCCTTGAGTGTGTCACTTACAGAGGTGGTTGGGTGATGCTTTAGTGTGGGCTGAAACTGTCCACCAGGTGTGTTGGTTCTGGGGACTCCTAGGAGGTGCAAGCCAAGGTCAGCCACCACCTGTGCCCTGCCCAGAGCCACACAGCATGAGCTACAAAGAGATCTGCAGCTGGCTGCTACTTGTGCTGGGACTAGAGGTGCCCAGGAGAGGCCAAACTTCAACCAAGGTCAGCTGCTGGTATTGCAGGACCTGGGGCCGCCTAGCTAGAGGTTCGGGGCACACCAAGACCAGATGTTGCTTGTTGATAGATTTTAGGGAAGTCTGAAGCACAAGCCAAGACAGGCCATTTGTATGGAAACCCCACTCTTTAATAGCTTGGGTGGGCCCGCAAGTTGGGTGGGGCAGGGTCTCAAGGAATCACCAGGACGGACAGTGTCAGCCAGGTTGATACAGACTCAGATATGGCTCTGCCTGCCAACTATGTGGGGGAAGGGATCAGAAAAGGAACAATGGCCTCTGCCAGTATGTCTGTCTGGCAGAAAGCTGCCTCTCCAGCCCTTGTCCTGAAGCCAGACAATTCAATTCCTCCCCATATGTCCCTGGTGCCTTTTAAGCTGCTGCCCCAGCATGGAGCTCAGAGCAGGATATCTGGGACTCCAGTCACACTCCCCACTGATTTTCACAGCTAGAAGTTATGGAGAGTTCTCTTCCTGGCACTGGAACTCTGGGCTAGGGACCTAGGGTGGGGCTGGGACCCCTGGCTTCTAGTGGGTACCTCCACAGCAGAGATATCCCTTCTGATTTTTAACCACATGTGGGTGTGAGACCAGCCTGTTCCACATCTCTGCCCCTTCTACCAGTCTCTATTTGGCTTCTTTTTAAAATATTTTTAAAAAAATTTTTTATTGATTTTTTTTGAGAGAGGGAGGGAGACAGAGATAGAAACATGGATGTGAGAAACATCGATTGGCTGCCTCCTGCATGCCCCCTACTGGAGATCAAACCCGAAACCTGGGCATGTGCCCTGACCTGGAATCAAACTGGGACCTCTCAGTCCATGGGACCAGTGCTCAATCCACTGAGCCACACAGGCTGGCTTGGCTTCTTTTTTATATCCTTAGTTATAGGACTTCTGTTCAGCTAGATTTCAGGTTGTTCTCAGTGATGGCTCTTCTGTCGTTTAGTTGTAATTTTTATGTGATTGTGGGAGAATGTAAGTACTGCATTTACTTACACCACCATCATGATCCAAAGCTCTTGCACATTTTTTCTTAAATTTATTCTTATGTATGCAATCTTTGATGATATTGTAAATAGTGTTTTCTTTACCACCATGTTCTTAATTTATTGTTTGTGCATAGAAGGCTGCTCAGTTATTTTTTTTTGTATGTTAATTTTATAACTTGTGCTTGATGAACCCTTTTGTTGTTAAGTTAGTTTTATCACAGATTCTTTACCAGAGTGGTGGATTTGACATAACATGATATCATCTGCCAACTAAAGAAGTTTTGCTTCTTCTTTACTCATTCCTAGGTCTCTAATTGATTTGTCTAATTGCATTGGCCGATAACTCTAACACAATGCTAAACAGGAATGGAGATAATTGGCATCCTTGCCTTGTTCCTGATCTTAGTGAAATGTCTCTAGTGTTTCTTAATTTTAAGATTCCAGTTTTATGACAATGGCATATATTTTTTTATTATCTTGACAAAGTATCCATCAATTTTTGTTTCCTTGGCTGTTTTTTATCATGAATTGATGTGAAATTTTTTCCAAAGATTTGCTCAGTCTATATGGAGATAATCAGAGAATTTTCCCTTTGATTTATTGATGTGTTACTATCAGGTTCATATTAATGAACCTCCTTGAATTCCTAGAATAAATCCCATTTGGTCACAGCATATTATTTTCTTAACACAGAATGGGAATCTATTTGCTAATATTTTGTTTAGAATTTTTTATCAATATATAAACATGGGCCTTGTGGTTTATTTTTGTTTGTTTGTTTGGAGGGGTAGTTTCTTAAATTTATTGTTTTCTATGCAAATTGAATTTTTAAGGCTCTCTAACTCTAATAAGAACACCTTTGATAATCCATATGTCCCTTGAAAATTTTCCATTTCATTTAGGTTTTCAAAATTGTCTACAAATATGACAGGTTTTTTTCATGTCTTCTGATTCAATGATTACTTCTTTTTACAATTACTTATTTTGTATATTTGTATTTTTCAATTTCTTTATTGAGCAAATTATCTAGTGGTTTATCTATTTTTTAATTTTTTTTTTTAAACAGAATTTTGAGCCCTGGCCAGTTTTGCTCAGCAGTAGAGCCTTGGCCCGTGGACCAAGGAGTCGTGGGTTCGATTCCAGTCAAGGGCACGTGCCTCGGTTGTAGTTCGTCCCTGGCCCTGTTCAGGGTCATGCAGGAGTCAACCAGTCAGTGTGTCCTTCTCACGTTGATGTTTCTCTCTCTCTCCCTTTCTTCCTCTCTCTTCCTCCCACTCTATCTGAATAAAAATGGAAAACTATGCTAGGGTGAGGATTCAAAAAAATAAATAAATAAATAAAAATAAAACAGGATCTTGATTTAAATCATGCTGGATTCTCTAAACTAAGACTGTCTCTTTAAGACGAGTCTGTTCCTCTATGTGGCTGGTCCTTTAAATGGGATATATTTTGCCCTGGTCGGTTTGGCTCAGTGGTTAAAGCATCGGCCCACGGACCAATGGGTTGTGGGTTTGATTCCAGTCAAGGGCACGTACCTCGGTTGCAGTTCGTCCCTGGCCCTGGTCACAATCAATCGATGTGTCTCTCTCATGTCAATGTTTCTCTCTCTTTCCCTCTCTGTCCTTCCCTCCCATTCTATCTGAAGATAAATAGAAAAATATCCTCGGTTGAGGATTACATATATATATATGGGATATATTTTGAAATCCCTTTCTTATAGTACTGCTCTGATGTACCCAGGTACTTATACAGTATTTTCAGATTTAGGGTGGATTTTATCTTTCTAGTGGTGGTTTCACTCCTTAGGCACCCTTTTTAGCATCCCTCATCCGTCTTGTTAGTAGTAATTTTTCTTGGTTGACTTTGCTCTCAGCAGAGCTCCCTGGGAGGTGGGTAGGGGTGGGATTTTGTAGGAGCCTGGTGCTAGAGATTTTTTGTTTTTTTCTTTTTACTCACAAGTTTAAATAATAGCATTTTGGTAACTGAAAAGTAAATAATACATAATTTCAAATGAATGTCTATTTTCACATTTTTATGTTAAAGTAATAATACATGTGTAATGTGTATAATAAAGTAATAATATTTAATATGTATATATAACATGGGCTAAAGTAATATCATACATGCATAAACATGTAATATATGTATAACATGTTTGTTTAAGTAATTTAAAGTTTTTTTTATCTGCTACAGCTGTGTTCTCAGTTGGCTCTCTAAAGAGTTGGTCTACCTAACTTACATGCTGTTTTATAATATGAATTTTTCAACTACTATTCTCTACCTTTCCACATCAATACATTTTCATTTCCTCTAATACATTCCATATTCAAATTGCCCTAATTGTCCCAAAAACGTCCTTTGAACAGCTTTGTCCAAACTAGTACAGAACCCAGGTCAACATATTACATTTGGTTATGATGTCAGCTCAATCTTTATGTCTTTTAATCCAGCAGAACTCAGTTAGCCCCTCATTTTTTCATAGGAGACGGACTTGCTGAAGAGCCAAACTCGTCGCCCGGCAGTGTGTCCCACCTTCTGGATCTGTCCAACTGCGCCCATGGGCGACGCTGAGATTGTTGCCTCTCTCTCCTATATTTCCTGTTCGTCTCTCGCTCCATAACTAGATGGCAAACCTCTAATTACCCATGACTGTGACCCGTTCATTTTGGTATCCCTAACACCACCACCGTGCCTGGCCCAGCTCATGCTCATGACTTTTGTGTGTGTTTTCCCAATAAAATGTATATTGAATTGACCAGTGATAAGGATTAATAGCAAGACCTGGCATTCATTTCAGATTACTATGGTCTAAAAAGTGTCTCTCTCTCTCTCTCTCTCTCTCTCTCTCTCTCACATACACACACACACACACACACACACACACACACACACACATATACACACACAACAATAGCAACAACAACAACAATTAGGAAATACAAACTACAAACAAACAAAAAAGATGATATATGAGTCTGACGTAGGTGGGACCCTGATAGAGCAGCTAGGAAAATCTTCTGAAGTAGAATGATAATGACAGTGATTACATAGAGTAAATGTTGCTATTAAAAGAACAAGCAAGGAGCCCGGCCGGTGTGGCTCAGTGGTTGAGTGTCAACCCATGCACCAAGAGGTCGCCAGTTCGATTCCCAGTTAGGGCACATGCCCAGGTTGTGGGCCAAATTTCCAGTGGGGGAGCATGCAGGAGGTGGCCAATCAGTGTTCTCTCTCATCAGATGTTTCTATCTCTCTCTCCCTCTCCCTTACTTTCTCTCTAAAATCAATAAAGAAAAAAAAATTAAAAAAAAAAAAAAAAGAACAAGCAAGGAGTGTTTTCCACAGCATTGAGCATAAATGTCTCCAGAAATCATACATCATTTCATCAAAGGAAAGATACAGATGCTGAATGGAAATGATAAGCAAATCTATCACTTATTTGAAAAAGCTGTTGTGAAGTTAATAATAATAATTAATAATAACAATAGCAGTACCCTATGTTTACAAATGAAGCATGCAGGTAAGTAAGCACTCGAAATAAGTGTCCTAAATCCTGATTTAGGTAGCTCTCCCACCATTGTGTTATTTTCAATAAAGCATTTCACTTCTCTGTGCCTCTGTCCTCCATCTATAAATTGTAGATAATATTTATTGTCTTAAGCAGGCCTGTTGGCCCTGGTCACAATTTTTGTTGTTGTTAATCCTCATGTGAGGATATTTTTCCACTGATTTTTTTAGATAGAGTAGAGGGAGGGAGGGAGAGAGAGAAAGAGAGAAACATCCATGTGAGAGAGATGCATCGATTGGTTGCGTCCTGCACGGCCCCAACCAGAGCCGGGATCAAACCTGCAACCCAGGTATGTGCCCTTGACTGGAAACCAAACCCAAGACCCTTTGGTCCATGGGCCGATGTTCGAACCACTGAGCCAAACCAGCCAGGGCCCTGTTGGCTTCTTTAATCAATCTCATCTCTCATGGTAGATAATGAAAGGAAGGTCTTGTTGGGTATCTTTATCTTAGGTCCCTGCTCTTAGATCCTGAGATTCATCTTTCTATGAAACTTTCTCAGGGGACTGTTGGAGATTGTCCCTACATTGCCATTTCAAAGACTCAAGGCTTAGTTTTGTTACAGGACTTGTTGACTTTCTTATTTGAGTTTCCTAATGACAGAGGCAGAGGCAAAGCTTAAAACAAAGATAAAGATGTATGAATTTAGCTTGCTCTGAAAGTAGTTATCAAATATATTCTATTCTCTTACTTTTGGACAAGATTTAGCCTATGAAGATGTCCTTTGAACATTTATTCAGTAAAAACTGATTCTACTATAATTTCTTCTTTAGATTATAGTATACAATATTGGTTATTCCAATAAGATACTGCATAAAGTACAGTAATTTATCATTTTGATTGTGTTTTCATGATTTTTCAGAGTGCCTTCCATTTACTCCATTATGAATCCTATAGGTTATATTCTATACTCTGACTTATTTTTATATGATATTGATAAGTCAGATTTCCTTTAAGGATATTGTATGTTTTTCTACTCCTGCTTACTATTCTTTTTTTTTTTTTTACACTGTGTTACATAATTTACTTTAAATATTAAAGAAAATAAAAAATGGATGGTAACATTGAATGCTATATACTATTCCAAATAGGGGAATAAAATTCAAATCAGATACATGATTTAAAACCAAAAGAATAAATAGCAACGGGAAGGACTGTACTTAACAAATTAGAAAAAAATTCAATATGGTTGTTGCTCTGTTCCAGAAAGTTAACTGCAAATCCAATGTCTTCCATTACATCAAGAGGAAGGCAGCACAAATGGGGTTGAATTACCACAGATACATACCCTTGAAGTGCACGCTGGATGACAACACTGTAGAAATGGACTATTTCAAATCATTATGCACGTGGTCTCTTTATTCTAGTCATATGTAATCCTAAATATTGACAAAATTCTCCTTGAAAGTTTTACAAGGGCCATCTTTTAAAGAACATTTATAGTAAGCACTGGGTTTTGTGTAGGTACTGTCATGTTAAAGGTCTCAGGGTTCCTTGGGACACAATATCACTAACCACGCCCAAAGGAAGACTCCCCACAATTTGAAAGAGTAAGCAGTACATAGAGTGTCACTTGAGAGGAACTTAAAAAAGAAAAGGGAATTCATGTTTTTAAATTACCAGTAAATGTCAAGTAATACATATTTTTTCATATATTACTTATTTTAATTTCACAACAACCCTATGAGAAAATTGAGGCTTGAAGACATTAAGTAATTTTCCCAGAATCATATAACTAGAAGAAATGGAACCAGGAGTCAAACCAGGTCTGTACAGTAAGTCCATGTTCCCTTCACTAGGTAATGCTGCATTGCTATAAGACTATTTTTTAAATAGAGGTATGATTGACATACATTATATTAGTTTCAGATGTACAGCATAATGATTCAATATTTCTATATATTGGAAAATGATCACTACAGTAGTCTAGTTAATAGTTAACATCTAACACCATACATAGTTATAGATTTTTTTTCCTGTGATGAGAACTTTTAAGATTTACTCCTAGCAACTTTCAAATAGGCAATATAGTATTGTTAACCATAGTCACTATGTTGTACATTACATCCCCTATGCCTCATGTATAATTGGAAGGTTGTACCTTTAAACTCTCTTCACCCCTTTTGCCCACACTCCTAACTACAAGACTGTTATTCCCTAAAATATGTCAGTTAGCTAAAAAGCAGCAACAATCCCTCTTCCATCCTTTTTTTTTTTTTTGCTTATCTGAAATTCTTACCTCCATTATCCTGATGACAAGATCAGAAGACAAAGGCTTTATAGAAAGAGTGCCATTGAGATTTGTTACCCTGAAGGGCAAGAATGGCTTGCCTTGGTGGTGCCTTCTCCACAGCAAAAGTTAGTTGATCGTACATGATAAACTATTGCTTTAAAAAAACTACAACTTTGGTTTATTTGCTTGAACAGATAAGATTCATGAGGCTGCAATAAGATATCAAAAACAGTAAGGGGTGTCACAAAGAGAGAATAACTGGGAATAAGTCATTTATTTCTTAACAGGCTAGAGGCAGAAGATAGACAGTGAATGGAGAAGGCAGACTGTGGGGCAGGAATTGTAGAAAGATGGTGAAGACAAGAAGACAGAGCCCAGGAAATATGTCAGTCTTGACCAAGGGGCAGAGTCAGAACTTTATGAGAGTAGAAAAGGGGATTTATATATATACATATATGTAAAATACACAGCACATCAATTACAGCAACCTACCCCAACACCCCCACCCCCATACTTTGCTTCTCTTGGAGACAGAATTACCATTATAGAGGAACCCAAGCCAGAAATTAAGGAGTCATTCCAGACTCTTCTCTCTCCCTCAGATATATTATATATCCAGTCAATTACTAAGTCCTATCTCAAAGCATCTCTCCAATCTTCTCCTCATCTCCATCCCCATTAGTACATCTTGATTCAGGCTCTCATGATTTTTTATTTGAATTGTTAAAATGCTTCCACACTGCTGACAGTGTTCTTTCCAACATGCAAATCTGATCAAATTACTTTCCTGCTTAAAATCCTTTAGTCACTCACCATCTTTTTCAAGATAAAATCACAACTTCCAAACTTGATCTACAAAGTCCTTCACATTTTCATTTCTACTTGGCAATTTCAGCCTCATCTCTGACTACAGAAATACACCCTACAATGCAGTCACACAAAATTATTTGTGCCTCCTTGGGTATAGCACACAAACCTCTATCCATGTTCCTTTACTTCGAATGTCATACCAACTCCACCCCTTCCAGCCATCCTTTAAGGCTCACATCTCTTAAGTAATACTTGGGCTTATTTTTATCTTATACTAACTTCATCAAATTATAACCAATTTAATATGTATTTGTGATTACATGAGTGACTGAAAAAATGTGAAGTGAAGTCCTGACTCTGTCATTAACTATCCCAAGTCACTTAGCCTGCAGAGTCTCCATTTTCTCAGCTGAATAGAACTGCTAAAGGTTAAGCTACATCCCAGGACAAAAATCATAGCATGCACATGTGACTCAGTATACACTCTAGGGGACAGTACAACTTCCCAGGATAACTCCTTTCAGAAATCCTTGGGAAGACTTCCTTGAGAAGCCCTTTAATCAATCCTCAGTTCCCCCCTCCAGCCAACTGGACTTTCAGTCATTATGTTTATTTTTTTTTCATGTATATTGGTTGCTGTCACCCCAACATACTTATATCAATTTCTACCCAACCTGAACATGGGAAGTAATGCAAGACAGCAATTTCACCTATCTGCACATAACAACATGGAGAAACTTACTACAACTGGCTTCAATATATAGTATGCCAAATTCTTCCCTCTGGGAAGACAGATGAGCCCTTCTTGAATTAGAAAACTTACAGACGGACTTAAAATGTTCAGTAAACTTAGGAATGTTAGGAAACATGACCCTGATAGCTGCTCTGACAATGTATTTTCTGCAAAAAGTTTCTAGCTTCTGATTCCGTCCAAGCCTTTATGTGAAATCTTGGATCATCCTATTTAATATAAGTCCTATTTTCTTCCATATTTAATACAACCACCTCCATTTATTTTTTCAAATATCAACTGTCACGTGTCAAATTCTCTAGAAGCAGAACCCAAGAGGACAATTAGTATGAGGCAAGTTATTGAGGAAGTCCTTTCACAAGTAACCAGTAGGAGAGTCAGAGGAACACTATGGAGAAGGGAAAGGAGCTATATAAGAACATACTGGATTCAAGCAAAGATCTGCTACAGTCCTATCAATCCCACAGGGGAGAGGGGACTGCTTCAAGTCGAGGCCGTTTAGATGGCCCAAGGTCAATGGTTCTAAGAAGGTTATAAATGTGAGACATAAGCTCACTGAACCTGCATCAGATGTGAGATGGGCACAGCAACCACACTGTTAAAAGAACTCCCAGATGAATTGTGTGGAGCACCAATAGCCATCAACTTTTCATCTCTGACCATACTTCAGACCTCCAACATCTTCATATATCCCGCAGATACTAGCCAATAATGATCAAGCTATATTCAATCAAGCCTCAACTAATAAAAGAATGGAACCCTTTTGATAAGTGTTTAATTAGTTATTGTTAATTTTAACTAGACAGCCCAATCAGATAATATTTCAGAGTTTAAATGGCACTTTCAATACATATCAATGTCCATAATATAGGGTGTCTTCTCTGATACCTTCCTCTAAATAAGCCTAAAAAGTTAAATGCTCCATAACATATTTCCATTCATTTCTACATAAATTAAGGTGATATGTGGACTTCCTAAGAGAGCCATGGTCTTAGAAATATAAAACAAATTCTAAACCCTCGTTAACTGAAAAGATAAGGAGCTATTTAAGTGAATTTGAAATCATGATTTGCAATTTATCAAGATGAAGCTGGCTACTGCACTTATGAGTTTAAATAACCACATTTCTATCCTAGAATGGACTTCAAATTGCTACTCATGGTTCCCTTAAATTTACAGTTAAATTGAAGATATACCTTCTCTATCACCAAATTTGAAGCAGCTTAAAAATAGTAAAATACTCTATTTTGGTTCATAAATAAATGAAGTTTAAATATTATTACATTCATTTGCAATCTCTAAGCCCAGAAATTCAAATTAAAGGGGCTATTAATTAAAATGATGCCTCAAGGAAAGGCAATACCAAGACATTCACTAGAGCTTCTACAGATAGATAAATAAAAGTTTAAAGAATCAGTGCTTGGAAAATTAGCTTAAATTGTGGAGAAGGAATAAGAAAATCAGAATCTGATTGTGGTTATTAAGGACATAAGCAGTAGATTTGATTTTAGATATATTTTTAAACATTGAACTCTGCCCTCTTAGATCGACAGAGATTGTATTCTCATTCACTCAGTTTCCATAATCTGTCACAGGCTCAGCACATAGTGGTAGCTCACTACATATTCTTTTAACCAATGTTGTAAAAATCAAATAGCTATTGGTTTACACTATACACAGGACTATGCTAGTCTTCTAGGAGACTGCATGTTTGATAAAGAGACAAGAGGTGCAGCATACAGACACACATAAAATAGTATCAAGTTTACAATTATATATAATCAAGCACTACATGGTATAATCCATATTTAAGAGTCCAAAGGTAAGGGAAATCGCACATATGCTAGAACAGGTGAGAAAGTCATCGTAAGAAAAGGTGAGATCTGAGTTGGAACTTGACGAGTGAGCCAGATTTGGAATGAGGAAGAGGAATGACATGGGCATTCCTCATGATTATGACCTACTTACTGAAAGAAGCCCCTCCACTCTATGCTCCTCATTGCTATAAGAGTGATATTTCTAAAGTACAAACAACCACCCTCTTGAACCCACCCATCATTTTCCATCCTCATTACTCCTGCATTTCCCCTAATACACTGAGATCTTTTGCACACTCCCTGTCACCTGGAGCAGTTGTCCTCTCACCAAATCCTAGCTCTAAGGCCTCCTAGAGACTAATTTTTAAGACTCAAGCCAAATATCTCTCATTAGTAAGGCCTTTTCTTACCTAACCATATGCAATTCTACATCCACTCAAGTGGCCCCACATTATTCTGTCAGAATCTTATTATAGCACCTGAACTATGTCAAGCATTAAATTATTTACATCTGTGTCTCTCATGGGATTGTAAATATCTCCAGGAAAGGGATATAGTATTCATTTTTTTAAATTTTTGAACAACTGGACATATAACAAGGGTTGTATAGATGTTCAATCAGCAAAGAAATAATTGAAAGGAAACTGAAGGAAAGAAGAGAAAGAGGGGAGCCAGGCTAACTAAAGCAGAGGACTTATATTAGAGAGAGAGAAAGAAAGGCATATATTATGAAGAGTTTTGAATGCCAGCCTCTGAAGTTTGGATTATTTAGGGTTCTGAATCAAGGATATGGAATGACAAAGGAAGAAAAAAGTAAGAGGGTAGCAATGTACTGTGTGAACTCTAGAGAAAAGACTCCAAAGGATGATGAGATAGGAGGAGGCTGATGCACTTGAATTACACAGGTCTAATGTCCCCCCATAGACCACTGGTCAAATTAATTGTATTGGTTGTAAACTAAACTCCAGTTGAAAGAATCAATGGTACTTCTGGTGGGAAAAAAAATTTTAAAGACATGAATTTATTTTCACTCCCTTTTGAAAGAAGACATGGACAGTGAATTTTCAAAATGCATAAGTTCTCAGAGACAAAGAGAATGGGAAATGAGGCAGCAGACACAAAACTTTAGATGCCTAAAAGCAACTGGATAAACAGTAACAGATCTAGAAGACTTAGTAAAGGAATGGAGAAAGCAAAGAAACAAGCCAATTTACCTTGCAGAACCTCCAAAAGCACCAAGAATTGCCAATATTGGGTACCTCTCAAAGTAAGGGTAGCTAAAGGGCTAAAACAGGAAAACCTTGTTGAAAATCTATCCAAGAAGTATGAATTTAGAACTTCAGATCCCTCCCCCCACTCTATGTTCTAGATGACTTCCCTCCCCCCTAGCATTTGATATTCCTTCTCTGCATGGAAAATGTGGGAGAGTTTTTGGATTAGGGGACACAGACAAAGGTGAGAGTGAGATATCATAAAGTAAAACACAGAAATTCAATGAACATTTGCATACCTCTGCTCTTTTCCTTAACTTAACCACCAGAACACCAGAAAACCTTGTACCTTCCAGGAAAAGTACTGGAAGGTCCTTCTCTGCAGAGTGTGGTCAACTCCATAATAAAAGCAGAAAATGCTGACATTGGAGTTTCCCCAATTAAACAACTCAGCTAGATCACCTTCCTATGAAGCCCATGTAATTAGCAAGTCCCAATTCAAGGTTTCTACCTAGGTATTAATGTACCAAATTTGATTGAGCAGATAACAAAGACCAAAGATCAACAAACATCTGATGGATCCTTATAAAAGATAAAAAACAAAAACTTGGATGAAGCAGAGATAAAATAGGGAAAAGAAAACTTCAAAATATAATAATTAGCAGCCTCTGAAAGATGAGAAGATACTGTATTAGATGTTAAAAATATGGTTCAAAGAACAAAAGTAATCTAAAACATGATGGCAGAAATCAAAAGCTGAGCAGAAAAATGAAGTGTGAAAATCACTCAGAAATAAAAGCATAAAGAAGGAAACAGAATATATAGAGAAAATCAGATGACCCATTCAGCAAGTCCAATATCTGAGTAATAGGATTCCTAGAAAGATAAATCAGAAACAATAGAAAGAAGATAATTATTAAGATAATTTGGGGAACTTTTCCAAACATGAAGGGCATGTGTTTTCAGACATAAATAAAACTCATCAAGTACCTAGCCAATGGGCAAATATCCACATCAAAGATCATCATCACACGCCCTGGCCGGTTTGCTCCGTGGTTAGAGCGTCGGCCTGTGGTCCAGAGAGACCCAGGTTCGGTTCCCACTAAGGGCATATATCTCGGTTGCGGTTTGTCCCTGGCCCTGGTTGGGTCATGCGGGTGGCAGTCACTCAATGTGTCCCTTTCACATCGATGTTTCTCTTTCTCTCTCTTTTCCTCTCTCTCCCTCCCACTCTTTCTGAACAAAAAAATGGAAAAATGTCTTCGGGTGAGGATAAAAAAAAAAAGATCATCATCACAAAATTCTCAAATACTGATGACAAGATAATATCTTACAAGTTTCCTAGAGGAAGAGTAAAGGGCTTGTGGAGAGACAGGTCATATAAAGAAGGAACAGATATACCCTAAGAAGCCTGAAACACCAATCAGAAAGAATACATGTACCCCCATGCTCATAGCAGCACTATTTACAATAGCTAAGATCTGGAAACAGCCCAAGTATCCATCAGTGGATGAATGGATAAAAAAGCTGTGGCACATATACACAATGGAGAACTATGCAGCTGTAAGAAAGAAAGATCTCTTATCCTTTGAGACGACATGGAGGGACCTCGAGAGTATTATCCTAAGCGAAACAAGCCAAGCAGAGAAAGACAAGTATCACATGATCTCACTTATTTGTGGAATATAATGAACATAACAGTCTGAAGAACAGGGTAGACCCAGAGATGTGGAAGTAGGCTACAGACTGACAACCCTCAGAAGAGGGGGTAGGGGGGAGGGAAGAGATAAACCACAGAACTTATACGCATGTATGCATAACTGATGGACATGGACAACAAAGCTGGGGACGGGGTGGGGGGATGGGGAGGAGGGTGTCAATGGGGAAAAAAGGAGAAACATCTGTAACAAAAGTAAATTAATAAAAAAAAGAATAAAAAAAAAGAAGGAACAGAAATTAAAATGACACTAAATAGCAACATTTGAAGCCAGAAAACAGTGAGATATGTCTTCAAATTTCTAAAGAAAAATACTTTCAAACCAACAATTCTATATCCAGCCAAAGTGTAAAATAAGTGTGAAGTCATTTTAGACATGAAAAATCTCACAAAATATATCTCATATGAATCTCTTATAAATGACTTATTGGATGCTCTGCCAAATATAAGAATACAGTCGTCCCTCGTTTATCGCGGTTAATCCGTTCCAGACTCTAGCCGTTGCACCTGGGGTTGAAGGATTCCTGGGGTGCTCAAATACATAGGCCTACAGACCATCCGTACAGTAATTTAAATTTTAATTGTAATACAGGGGTGTATAATTGACTCAGACAACCGAGCGTGCGCTGTATCATTTTCACTGTCTCGATCAACTTTTTAATGAATATATTTGAAAAAACTGCGATAGAGTGAAGCCGCGAAAGTCGAAGCGCAAAGTGGCGAGGGACGACTGTAAACCAATAAGGAAGAAGAAATAATATATAGGAAATAAGAGTTCCAACTCAAGGGGTAAAGAGAATCCCCAGAATGATAGTAAAGAAAGATCCCAGGGAAAAAAAATGAGAGGAAGGAAGGAAAGAAGGAAGGAAGGAAGGAAGGAAGGAAGGAAGGAAGGAAGGAAGGAAGGAAGGAAGGAAGGAAGGAAGGAAGGAGGGAGGGAGGGAGGGAGGGAGGGAGGGAGGGAGGGAGGGAGGGAGGGAGGGAGGAGAATTTAAGGTTGTCATAGAGTTTGAAATTAAATAGTGATTGGTAACATAAAAAATAAGCAAATGAAAAAAAAATCAAGTATTAACTTCAGGGGGGAAAATCAGTGGGGATATTAAAAATAATGAGATTATACTACATGGCTTAGTTGTGTGTTAGGTTTGGATAGTTGTACTAATACACACACACACACTCACACAATATTGATCTAACCAAACATATCCTTATTCAGAAAAGGGTAGGAAGTAAAAATTGATGCACGTGTACTGGGGAGAGGAGATTTCCTATGAAAGACAGCAATATCTCCATCCTCCAAGACAAGAAGTTAACAAATAATCCTTTTAAAAACTACACAAAAAAGATAAGAGGTATATGTATAGTATGTTACTTGGTGATAGAGAAACATACAAAAATTTAAAGAATCATCCATAAGAATTAAAATTGGTTACTTCTGGGGAGCAAGAGATGTTAGGAAGGAGGGTCAAAAGATCACTGTAGCCCTGGCCGGTTTGGCTCGGCGGTTAGAGCATTGGTCCACAGACTGAGGGGTCCTGGCTTCATTTTCCGGTGAAGGGCATGTACCTGGGTTGCCGTTTTGATCCCTGGCCTCAGTTGGGGGGTCCTGCAGAAGGCAACAAATCAGTGTGTCTCTCTTTCCCATGAATGTTTCTTTCTCTCTCTCTCTCTTTTTTTTCCCTCCCTCCCTTCCACTCTATCTAAAAATCAATGGAAAAATATCCTTAGGTGAGGATTAACAAAAAAAAAAAAAAAAAAAAAGATATAAATTAAAACTAACTTGACAAAATTATTCAAGTGTTTATTAATTCCTATATACCAACCACACTAATCAGATATTATCTATTTATTTGTATATATAATTACTACAAACCCAGATATACAAAGGCCACTCTCCTGCATGAAGAGAATAAAAGGAAGTCTACAAATCTCCACAATGTCACCTTCTCATACAGTCATTATTACTTTTCCCTTGTACCTCAGGGACATTCCATGTCTCCTGTTTTTATAATTCCCAGGTTTCATCTAATGGAGGCTCCAATACATTTTGCTTTCATGACAGCCATGTGCCAGATTCATTATCTAATTTTATTCTAATTTCTCCAAGGGTTGAGTATCATCTTGGTCTTTGGCTTAATTCTTGGTTTGTTGGTATTTTGTTGAGTAATTGCTAAATCATTCCCAGAAGATGCCATATTTGACTAGTTTTTGAGGTCACTATTTCCATGTCTCTCTTCTCTCCTCTCTCTCCTCTCCTACACACACACTTATATATGCTTATGAATATTCATTCCTCAAATATATTTGACTAGTCTCTTCTACATTCCCACATGTCTTAGAGCAAAGTCAGAGAGATGAAAAAGATGTCTTACCAATGATTATAATCCAAGACTTTGGATTTTCAGTCTAATACTCTGCATCATGCTACCTATTTTGTTTTCTGAACAAAAATTTTGAGAATGTTTTCTGTTCACCATCCATCATTAAATAAGAGGCTTTTAAATATTATACATGAAGTTTTTATGGTATATATTCAATATATACCACACATTTCAGTACCCAGCATATAGGAGATGCTCAATTAACATTGCATGAAAGATTAAATATTTATTGAGTTTCTATTATGTGAAAGATATTTGCCTAGGCATTAAAGATTTGATTTCTGCTTTATTGATATTACAATCCAACATGTGGAGGATGATCATCCAATTACCTTAAAACATTTTGAAATGGGGCAGGGTTTATTTTTCATTTTTGCCTTTATTTTTCTTTCCCATTTCATTTTCTTTTTTCCAAAATTCCTTTTACCGTGATAGTCAAGTATAATCCTGTGAATTTAATATATTGAAGAATACTTATCAATATTCTTTCAAAATTTTTATTAGTTAGTTGCTCATGTTCAAAAGAAATAACTTGTCCAATCAACTTAAAATTATACTAGATTTCTCAGAACAATTTTGTTGGTGATGCAGTAAAAATAGGTTTTCTCTTGGGAGATGATATTGAGATGTATGTGTTGAACTATAAAGGAAAAGCTGTACTTCTGCTTAAAGCATGTGCTTTAAAAATAAAAGGCCTTTTTTAAATTTTAATTAAACATTTATGAAAGTTTCTAGATAGTACAATATCAACCCATCCCACACCTCAGCTCACACAGGATAAAAATTTCCCATAATGTCTTGTTAATGCGGCCCTGTTTGCTGTCCAAGACTGAGACTTTAATCTCCATGTTTAGTCACCCTTGGGTTTCTCTAAAAACAAAATTGTTAATGAGCTAGCTAATGAGATTGTCCTTTCCCACCATTTATCAGCTTTTTACTGATCTATTTATCTGCCTTTGAGAAGCTGGGCTATGACCCATCTTGCACAAATCACCAAACACCCATCAGAGAGTAATAGCTTTGGCTCTTCAGAATCAGAAGCGTAGAGATAAAAGAATCTGAATCTCATTACAAACTGCCTGAGCTATCCGTTTAGTCATAGCAAAGCCAATTTCATATTGCAGACAAGTTACAAGAAAAAGGAGAGCCACAGTCTCTCCATGTGGTGCCTTTTTCTGGGAATCCATGGTGTAAACACAGAGACCTCTTTATCTTCATCTGTTCTAGCTCATCGTAATTCCATATATTTTTTGCTCTTGTTTACACAATGTCTTGCTGAATAATTTTTCCCCTTCATTGGCATTTTTGCCATTAACACCATACTTTATAGTCTGAATTGCTTCAGACTGAGAAGTACCAGAATTTCTCCTTTTTAAAACATAATGATGAAGAAAGGGAATCATACTTGATACTGATAGATGAAACCTCAAGAGAGAATATAAGCTCCCAGAGAATGAAGAAACATTTATGGAATTATTATGAGACAGAGGTACAATTTGTTAAGTCTGAAGTAAACCTATCACAGTGAGCCATTCAGAATAAGAGAACTGCCAATTGTTTATTCATGAGACAAAGAACATCGTGAATTTCTTTAGAAACAATTTAATTTATTCCTTGAGCATGTCCCAGTAATCAGTCAATGATCTCAAGCTTTTTTTTTTAAAGTATTGAATTTTTGGGGGTGACATTGGTTAATAAAATTATATAGGTTTCCAGTGTACAATTCTAGAGTGCATCATCTATTCAATTGTATATTCTATTGTATGTTCACCACTCCAAGTCAAGTCTCCTTCCATCACAATTTATCCCCCCTTTACCCTCTTCTACCTCTTCCACCCCCCTTTCCCTCCATTAATCACCATACTGTTGTCTGTGTCTATGAGTTTTTTAGGGGTTGTTTTGCTTATTTCTTTCACCCTTTACACCCAGCCCCCCAGCCCCCTTTACCTCTAATAGATGTCAGTCTGTTTTCTGTATCTATGAGTCTGTTTCTATTTTATTTGTTTGTTTATTTTGTTCATTGGATTCCACCTATAAGTGAAATCATATGGTATTTGTCTCAAGCTTTTTTTGTTTACAAAGACAGCATTCTTTCTTTTGCATCTATGAGCTCCAGGAGGGCAGGACACATGTTGGCTTTGCTCACTGTGGCATGCCCTACATCTAGAGCACTGCCTAGCCCATAGTAGCCCCTAAGTAAAAATTATTGAATGTGTATTCATTCACTGAGGCACTTAAAATCTTTTTGAAACCAAAAGATATACACATACACACACACACTTTCATCTTGTCCAATAAAATTTATTTTACTCACTCCTCCCATTCCTGGACAGTATGTTTCCAGAATGTTTTTAAAGGACTTAGGAAACAAGGCATTTTCCAGAAAGTTTCTGGGTTCAGAATACAACATAACCTAAGCTTGAAATTCCCATGTATAATATTTGACAATTTACAGAATTTAATTAGGCCTCATTCTCCTGTGGGGAAAAAAAAAAATGGTACCAAATAGATACTCAACAAATTGTAACTATCAGTATTATTATTTGATAATTTTTTTTAAATGGGCAGGTGGGGAGGCAACCTGTGTTTCCTTTTCCCCACGTGTACCCCACAAAACTATGAGGTTTGGGAACAACTTTTTAGTTTCCTGCCCATCTCCCTTCTCCTTTAGTGGGAGGCAGCACTACTGTAATTGCTTGCACTCTTGTCTCTGACTACAGCTTTCCTGATCTAGTTTATTGGCTTCCTCTTTCCCTGACACTCTTAAATGTCAATAATGGCTAATTTGTTATTCAGCCAAAAGCTCTCCTTTGTGTAAGGATTTAAAAGCTATGTAGCTACTATATATATAGTCCTCACTATATGCCAATCACTGTTCTAAAGATTATTTTGTTTGACCCTCACAGCAGCTCTGGGAGGTGAGTGTTAGTTATTGCCACCTCTCCCCTCAAATAATAGGGTGCTGTAAGAATTGTTAAACATAATTTTATATTTATATATATATCATATTAAATTGTATAATATATGTAAAGTACTTTGGATGGTGACTGACACATAGTAAATACTCAGTTAGCCTTATAACCATACTTCCTGCCTCTAAGGATTTCAAACACTATCCTAAAATCATAGGGAGCCAATGAGGGTTTTTAAGGAAAGGAATAACTTGATCAGGTTTTTGTTTTGCAAAAACTATTCAGGTGACAAAATAATTGAAATGTAGGGGGTTGTCAGACTAAATTAATAACACATCTTAGAGAATATATTTTAAAGAAAACAGATATTTTTAATTTCTATTAAAATTAGCAAATAGTCTACAATGTTTGTCAGATCAATAAAATGGATTTCTAGTGGTTAGCTAGACTTCTCCTTTCTGATGAAAACTTTAGCCTGACTCTGTCTGAACTTCCCTTTTCAGACAAAGCTCTGAAACCAAAATAAATATGGCTTTACTATTTGTAGTCACCTGGTTCTGAGGAGTTTAGCAGACAGCCACAGTCCCCTCGCTATCTGTGTTTACCCTCTTTCTACCAGGCTTCCCATGTGGCTTTCAACTTAAGTAATATCTTCTCCAGGCAGCCTTCACTACCTGTCCCACATCCCCTCTAATTTCCTACACTCTGTAAATTCTGGGCCATTCATTTATTCACTCATTCAGAAAACAAATAAATGAGCACTAACTGTGCTCTGAGCACTAAATATTATTGCAACATTCCAAGCAAGAGACAATGAGTTGCTGAACTAGGACAGTGAGGACAATTACTTTCAAATGTTCAAGGCAAAAGCTGTAAGATCAGAGCCCGTACAACGTACTATATTCTGTACACTGTCTTACAAAGTTCACTATTGTTTCAAGTGTGTCTGTAACGTCTTCCCAACCAGATTGTAAACTCCTAGCTGGAACCAGACACCTCATCTTCAATTCTTTTGAACACTGAGCATAGTGTGGCCCTTACTTAGTAGATGAGTGATAAGTAACTGCTAATTGAATATACATAGATGTAACTTAAAGAGGGATTGTCCTCTTTATAAGATAATGGTAGAATATTAACAGCTTCTTGTTGACTTCCTCAGTTTTAAAAAATGGCATTTCTTCGTAGTTAATTACTTTTTTCTTATCTAAATTTCTGTTTCAGAACTCATTACTCTGTACTTTATCTGAAATTTATACTAGATTTGCCATTTGGTCATATAAGAATCAGAAACTTAACCTCCAGGAATGCCAATTCAGCAAGTTATTTAGTGAGAAGCAGATGAAACCTTGATCTTGAGACTATACAAAGGCATTGCTATCACACTAATAATTTGCACATTTTCATTAAGTTGGCTTTTAACCTAATGTTTCAATGGGTGAAGTTCACTTTAGAATCTCTTTAATGAATAAATCTTTAAGCTCTAGATAGTTCAATGATGGGTGGTAATTAACATTAGATAAACAGAACGAATTCTCTTTGCTCAACAAATGGGTCTTCACCCTATAAAATTATACCAAGGACCCAATCTAAGCCTACTTTTTAATAAGCAATTAACAAAACAAATCATGACTCTTCAAATTCAAAGGGGAAAATAATTTTTCTTTTCAGAGATGAGAGCAAGATGAGATTAGAAAAAAAATACTAAAATATATGCTCTTTCAATATCAACCTGATCGTTATAATTTGTTCAAGAAACATTTAATCACATGTCTAATGTGTGCACAGTGCCGTGTACTATAGGAAAAAACAAGATCAATAAGACATGGACCCTGCTCTTAACTACCTCACAATCAACTAGAGGCAACATATAGAACAAATAATTGCTTAACACAGTTGTAATGATGCTGTACTGTAATTAGAGAGCTGACAGCTTACATGATGCTCCTCACTAATAAAGGACATGGTATGACAGAGGAAGTATTACAGGGGAGAGAGAAGCAAGGTGAGCAGAAGAATAAGAATCTCTAGTGACTTTTGAACTGGGGTAGGGGTGGGAGGAACTGGAGAGAAGTAAATAACAGAACAGAAAAGGAAAAGGGCACCCCTACTTCCCTTCTACACACAAAACTCCATTCTTTTCCTCCTTTCCCCAATTAAGTGTCTAGCAAAGCATAAGATTTCAAACTTATCTAGTGAGGTAAGTACACAAAGACATGCCCATTTTCCACTGGGTCCTAGAAGGCCAGAGACGATACCTACATCTGAACTCAGAGAAAATGACGAGACCAGGCTCCATGCTAGCTGGCCACCACACAGGCCAATGGGGAGGCCAGCTCCAAAAGGCACCCTCTCTCTTAGCTCTAGATTGGATTCCCTAGAGGTAGACCCTGAGAATAGGATTCACATAAAAGTTATTTATTATAAAGTGTTCCTAGAAAAAAAAGTATAGAGCAATAGAATAGTAGGACTTAAAAGGAAAGAGGTCAAGCAAGGGTGTAGTATTTAACACAATCTGACAGAGGGTATCTTTAGTTGAAATCCACAGCAGGCTCTGAAAACAGAACAGAAAACATCTAAGAAGTTCCTATAAGGGTCCAGGGGGCTGGAGTATTTCTATTTCCACACCTCTCAGTCACTGGTTCAGAGCTGCCCGCAGTGGGGCTGGGTTGGCAGGGGATGGCAGAAGGGAGGAATTTCCAGAAGCCTGGGGGAAGTTCTCCCACAGTCACAGGGGAGGGCTGCTGGAAATAAGCTGACAATGACAGGAGACTGACCATATCTGCTCCATTCTTTACTGTGAGGGATGAGAACAGAGTGCAGAATCAGTTTCTAGGTTCAGTTTTTCACGTAAACATACTAGTGCCATTTTTCATACCTATAGTTTCTGTTTATTAAACTTCTGTTTTAATAAGGGTACTGATAAGAGAGTTGAGAACCCAAAGTCAGATGGTATTTTAAATGTTCCCAGGACAGTAAGGAGGAAGGAAACTATGTCAGTAAAGGCAATTCTATTTATTCATTCACTTACTCAGAAAATATTTATTGAACACCCACTAAATGTCACATGCTCTCCTCAAAAAGAATTTAGCCCTGGCCAGTGTGGCTCAGCGGTTAGAGTGTCAGCCCGCAGACCAGAGAGTCCCGGGTTCGGTTTCCACTAAGGGCATGTACCTCGGTTGCAGTTTATCCCCGGCCCCGGTTGGGGTCGTGTGGGTGGCAACCACTCGATGTGTCTCTCTCACGTTGATGTTTCTCTCTCTCACTTCCTCCCTCTCTCCCTCCTGCTCTATCTGAAGATAAATGCAAAAATGTCCTCGAGTGAGGATTAAAAAAAAAAGAATTTAGCCATAAACAAAACAGACACTATCCCTATCCTCTTGAATCTTACATTCTATCTGTGAGACAGGTAATAGACATACAAATACATTAATATATAGCACAGTATCAGGCAATGATACAATTGTTTTAAGAAACAAGATAAAGAATTTGAGAATAACGCTGGAGTGCTCTTTTAATCTGGTAGTCAGAGAAGGCTTCTCTGTGAGGGGAGAGTCAAAGGCTATTGGAAGGAAAATCGTTCCAGGCAAGTGGAATGGCAAGTAAAAAAGTCTTGAACCAGAAGAATACTTGGCATGTTCAATGAACAGAGTAGTTAGAAGTCAGTGAGCTGGGCGATGGGGATGGGGATGGTAAAGAGATGAGTTCTGAAAAGTTGAGGGGTTGGAAGTCAGATTGCTGATGCAGATTATCCACTCCATGGAATTCACAGAAGCGTCTACTAAGCTCGTGTTATTACTTAATGTACGAAATAGAAAGGGATGATCATCACTGGGAATTGTAAGTAAGAGAAATTACTTGGGGTAGGAGGTTTAAAAAGACCTCAGAGGGGATATGGCATTAAATTGAGCTTTACAGTGATAGAGTTTATATCAAAAGACATGGTAGAAGAAGTCTTGACAAGACAAGGAACTATAAGAGCTGTAGACATAGAGGCGCAAAAGCATTTAGGGTCAAGAGGGAACTGGATCAAACTTAGATTGGCTGGAGTGTGGAATACCATAAAAGGAATTTTGGACACCATCCTAAATGCCCGAGTTTTCCAAACCAAACAATTCAGCATAATATAGAAATTTTATATCATTAGTATACTATCATTGTACCAACCTACCATAATAAATGTCATATTAGTAAACTTAATAAAAGAAGGATTAATAAATACATTAATTAGAAGGAAATGTTGGTTGGCTGAATAAAACAACCACCACGTTTTACATATTTACTTCATGCTAACTGCTCTGTATATATTATTTGTTTTACCAATGAGGAAACTGAGGTGCACAGAAGCACGATTAAAAAAAAATACCTGGTTGTCACACAGCTAGTACGTGGTAGAGCTTGAATTGTTTAATTCAATGTTATGTGGCTCCATAGCCTGCACTCTTCATTGTTATATATACTGCCCGTGTAAGATGGTTGGAAATTTATAACTAAACATACATGTATAAGGAGAGATAATTGTCTACAAAGATTACTGGAAAAAATCTTGATTTGGTTTTGTTTACCTAAAAAAATAATACCAATTGAAGGGATGAAAGCTCTGACTTAAGGCTAAAATAAAAGAAGATCTTCAGCCCAATTCATGAAAACCATGACAACAGATGAAAAGGATCTTCACCTTCAGATTACAAACATCTCTACCCCGCCAGGTATACCGGTATGGAGAAGACATCAAAGAGACCTGAGTAAAAATCTATAAATTTGTATATAATTCTGTGGAGTTTTCCATGAGCCTCCACTCAAATCAACACTCAACAGAAAGTTGATCTTGACTCATTTAAATCTAAACACTAGATGAATTTACGGGAAACAATACACGTTGACAAAATAGAATTTTGTTGTTAACAAAGCTATTAACATCATAGCCCTGAGTCCACAGGTACAGATTTATTGAGTACTAATAAGCCCTGGCCAGTGTGGCTCAGTTGGTTGGAGCATTGTCCCATACACCGAAGGTCACAGATTTGATTCCCAGGCAGGGCACATACCTAGGCTTCGGGTTTGATCCCCGATTGGGGTGCACATGGGAGGCAGCCGATGGATGTTTCTCTCTCACGTCTATGTTTCTTTCTCTTCCTCTCTCTTTCTCTCTCTTCTTTTCATCCTCAGGAAAAAAATATACCAGCTACTCTTCTGAGAGTTGGGGTTACAACAGTGAAGAATATGGGCAACAAATTCCTCCCCTTATGTAACTTAACATCATTTTCAGGATCAGGGACAAAGGACACAGACAATAAACACATAAATAATTAAAATACATCAATGAGAGTTGGTAATACATGGGGAGAAGAAAAGTCAAGCCAGGAAGGGATATGGGGCATGTTGGGGAGAAAGAATGAT
Source organism: Tadarida brasiliensis (assembly GCA_030848825.1). Taxonomy (NCBI): domain Eukaryota; kingdom Metazoa; phylum Chordata; class Mammalia; order Chiroptera; family Molossidae; genus Tadarida; species Tadarida brasiliensis. The sequence goes on from CM061268.1 coordinate 59,134,538, forward strand.
GAAGCCTTTATAGACCATGATAAAAATGTGGATTTTTACCCTATATGAGATGGGAAGCCATCTAATAGTAATGGAGAAAGAAATGTATCTACGTTAATTCATTTGATCCTAAAACCTCCATGAGTTAATTATGAGTTAGGCATTAAAATTAATCCATTTTCTAGATGAGGAAATAGAGCTATATAAAGATTAAGAAATTTTCTTAAGATTACTTTCTTGAAAATGGCATTACCAAAATCCAAAGGCAAGTCGACTGATACCAGAGCCCACACTTAGCACCCATGATTACTGCCTAAGCTAGAATAGTAGTTGCTTTTATCAGACAATAGTATCCAGATGAAAAGAGCACATAATCTCACTCTATACAATCTGTCACACATCTAGAAAGTCTATTGTATGAGAAAGAATTGAGAGAACCAAGAATGCTTCAGTGAAGAAAACAAGACTTGGGTGCAGAGAAATTGTAGTATCTGAAGAGCTATCATGTGAAAAAGATAAAAAACGGTTTATACAACCAGGTGTTCTCCAGAGAATGGAGCTTAGAACAGGACAGCTATGTCAGCTGAATATGAGGAAATTGTCAGAGATCCATTCCCTCTGTTCTGAGCTCCTGGTCACAGGGCATATGCTGAAGCAACAAGGCATCATTACACAGAGGATCCCTGCCCTGGAGAGAGGATATGGCTAGATGAACAAAGTCCCCTCCAACTCAATGATCCTGTAATCCAATTTTCAACACAATTTTCAGAAAACAAGAGTTTTAGAATAAAAGTATGCAGTCCAGTCCAGCAATTGAGAGTATAGATTATGAACTTTGAAAGACTTCCACTCGGCCAAAAACAATTGTATACTAGGAATATAACCTTGAGTGAGTTCCTTTCTGAGGTTTTATTTCCGTATCTGTAAAATGGGGGTAGTATTAGGACCTAACTCACACATTTATTCGTAGGGGTAAATGATGCAATAGATGCAAAGGGCTCACTACGATGTCCCATAAGCATTCAGCACACAGGAAGTGCTGTTATTAGTTGGGTCTCACCTTCACTGCTACCCTCCCACAACACAGTCCATCTCATAGTTATGAGACTTGTTTTCGTTAGAATCACTCAGGGCTGCCACATCACTGAGGAATGCAGTCATAACTGCTTGGTTTGGCCTGGTCTTCCTGCGGAAGCTTCTCGTTAAGATTCCTCTCCCACTACACCGAGGCTCCTGCCAAATTGCTTGCAGTTCTAAATCACCAGGCTGTTTCGAGTTTTGCTCACATTACTAACTTTACCTAAAATGTCCTCCCCTTCTCCCTAAGCTAAGAGTGACTCATCTTTCAAAACTCTCATCTAGGTTTCCTTTCTCAATAAAATCTCTCCTGATGCAGAGGTAGAACTGAACACAGAAGCTATCTTTTCTACAAATGAGGACATGGAAGCTCAGAGAGGTTGAGTAACTTAGCCAAGGTCACCAACTGGTAAATGACAGTGGTGGTAGTAATAACAGTAATACCTTACAAACATAGAGCGCCTTATTATCTCAAATGTGCTTTCCTACAGTATCCGCCTTTATTTTCACAACTCTGTGAACAAGAAATAATGTCCTTCCTTTTTATGGATCAGGAAACTGAGGTACAGACGGTCTGAGTGACTTATGCAGGGTCATGTAACTTTTCTAGTTGAAGGCACAGTCACACCAGACCCTAGACTTCAGATCCTCTCACTCTTAGTCCACCGGCTTTTCCTTACAGAACATTTAGTGAGTAAATGAAATTAGTGAATAAGAAAAAAACAAAAATGACCCTGAATTTATTTTGTTGATGAACAGTACCTCCTTCCAAAACATTGAGCATGTGGAGGACAAGAATAAAGTTGAGCGTCACTAATCATCAGAGAGATGCAAATTAAAACAACTATGAGGTATCACCTCACACCTACCAGAATGGCTGCCATCAACAAATCATCAAACAAGTGCTGGTGAGGGTGTGGAGGAAAGGGGACTCTAGCACACTGCTGGTGGGAATGCAGACTGGTGCAGCCACTGTGGAAAACAATATGGTGTTTACTCAAAAAATTAAAAATTGAACTGCCATTTGACCCAGTGATTCCACTTCTAGGAATATACCCTAAGAAGCCTGAAACACCAATCAGAAAGAACATATGTACCCCGATGTTCATAGCAGCACTATTTACAATTGCTAAGATCTGGAAACAGCCCAAGTGTCCATCAATAGATGAGTGGATAAAAAAAGCTGTGGTACATACACACAATGGAATTTTATACAGCCGTAAGAGAGATCTCTTATCCTTTGAGACGACATGGAAGGACCTGGAGAGTATTATCCCAAGTGAAACAAGACAAGCAGAGAAAGACAAATACCACATGATCTCACTTATCTGTGGAATATAATGAACAAAACAAGCTGAGGAACAAAACAGACTCAGAGACATGGAAGTAGGGTGCAGACTGACAAACCTCAGAAGAGGTGGATGTGGGGGGAGGGAAGAGATAAACCACAGAACTTTTATGCATATATGTGTAAACAAGGACATAGACAATAATGCTGAGGTGGGGTGTCAATGGGGGGGAAAAAGAGAACCATTTGTAACAAAAATAAATAAATAAATGCTTTAAAAAAAAAAAAAAGAATAAAGTTGAGGAGCAGCACTTCTTAAAGGCAAAATTTTCTCTCCCCACAATTACTGAGCCAATCTGAAGGGACCAAAGTTTGAGCAGATTTTAGGAAAGGCAGGGTCAGAAAGCTTGTAGACCCTGCCACAGAAGATACAAAATTTCAGAGGTAACTAACCAAACTGAAACCTAAAACAGTTAGCAAACAAAAGAATTTACAGTGATTTCCAGAGCAGTGGCAGTTAGGAGTCCTTGGCAAGCATGAAATTCCCCACACACTTTACAAATTTCAGAACAGCTGAAGAACAAGTGAAATGATGATGGTACTCACTGGGCTCAAAATGACGTATCAATTAAATATAATGTTCTACTGAGAAGAAAAGCAGGAAATGTGGAGACTGCCTCTCTGTGTAACCTTCTGTAAATTTCCCAGAAGTTTTTAGTGAGTTATTCTCCTATTAAGGAAGCTGTCAACAGCTAAAATAATAAAGGGGAATGGAGATACATGAGGCTTGAACAGATACAGAAAGGCTTTTAGAAAGACAAACAAGTCTCTGGAATTTATATTAAGGGTGAAGATTTCCTCTGCATATGGGGACACTTCTGTGGTTAAATATGTTGAATGTTACTAAGAGACTTATGTTATTTGTGTCTGCCAGACAATACGCAGACATGCATCTAGTTAAAATTAGCGCCATGCCTGACGTGTTTTAGATATTCCATGTTTGCAGAATAAATAAAAGAATGGCTGAATCTATTCCAGTTCATTACTAATGGTAATTGTGTTTCAAAAATATCTTTCAAGTACCTACTATGTACCAGACACCATGCTAGGATCTAGCCACTTGGAACAACTTTTAAGTGCTTTGGTATTTTAATACTTATAAGACATGAAAATGTTCATTCATCTTTTTATAGGGCTGTCAGAATATAACAATAGTAATTGAAGATAAATTCAAAGTCCCTCCTGCCATGCAACACAGGGAATTATAGTTTGTATGTTATAAACTGACAGCATCATTTCTCATATGGTTTGTAGAATGGTTGGTTTGTAGTATTAAAATAAATCCAGTCCCTTCTGATCTTCAACCAGAAATCATGTTTCCTATTATTAATAAAAGATTTGCCAACAAGCAGATATTATTGCATTAGCACTTGTTTCTAAGGACCAATATTTTATAGATGAACTGGGTTACAGCAAGGTTCTTTCATTTCTTCAGTAAACAAGGACTTTGGTTGAGTTCCAGCTAAGCTGCTTTTTCCAAATTCTCCTTAACAGACATATCTTATTATGAGATTCTGTTGTTGTTATTCTACTTACAGAAGAAAAGTTACAAACACCTAAACATGTGGATGTCAGTATCAGTATTGAAAAAGATAATTTTAAGACATTGCAGCAGACACTGTCAATACCCCAACCATATCCCCCCAGGCCTCACCATTATGGTGCAAGCCAGATTTATAACGGCCTTAGAGCTTTTTCTGGAGCTAGAGTCCACTCTGCCAGTGTGTAGGACAGGCTGGAAGACCAGAGAATCAACAAACACCCACTAAAGAGCAGCCCTTAAATAGCCCTTAGCAACAGAGGATGGTATACAAATACCCTAGCTCCTTTGTCATTGGAGGGGACAGAGATTAACAGGCTGGTGATTCTACACTAACTTCCAGAGTTCCCTAGTGGGATTAAGTTACTAGCTTCATAATGCACCCTTTATTGGGTACCTTACCTTCTCTGTCTTATTTCCTCACTGCACTTCTCATGTTTTCTGGGATAGTCTTCCAAATAAACCCCTTAAACTTGAATTTGGGTCCTTGTCTTAAGGCCTCTTCCAGGGGAACATAAACTAGACAAAATTGTCAGGCCCTTCAATACTCATATTTTGCCCTACATTTACAAACACCATTTCCATCACCACCTAACTTTTTTCTGTTTCATCCATAACTAAATGTAATGACATGTGTTTTTTCTTTGCAAATAAAAAATAAATAAATATTTAAAAGAATATTATTAACAAAATTATTATTCAAGAGCATTATTATGCCAGACCCAAATAAAAATAAAAAGTCATGAGTTCAAATTGGGCATTACAAACAGAAGAAACTTGGGACGGAAGTCCAACTTCAGTCAGTCAATGCCTTTATTAAATGGATAGCCTATTAAATGGGTACAGAATAATTTAAAAATTAATATTCTGTTGTTCAACATTCAAATTGTATTTAATATTTTACTATTATAAACAATGCTGAAATTAACATTCTTTTTTTACTTTTTTTATTTATTTTCCATTATTGATTTTTTAGAGAGAGAGGAAGTGAGAGGGAGAGAGAGATAGAAACATCGATGAGAGAGAACATCGACTGGCCGCCTCCTGCATGCCCCCCACTGGGGATCAGGCCCACAACCTGGGCATGTGCTCTGACTGGGAATTGAACCAGTGACCTCTTGGTGCATGGGTTGACACTCAACCACTGAGCCACATCGGCCGGGCTAAAATTAACATTCTTATGCATAAATCTTTGTCCTCATCTCAGATTATTTTAGGGGATAAATTTCTAGGAAATTTGCTAGATAAGAGAGTTAAAGTATTTTTAAGTATTTGATTTCACCAGAATAATTGAACTTATTTTCATTCCTACCAGTACAGAACAAATGTTTCTATTCTAACATATTCTCATCAGTCTTGAGAATTATACAGTCACTGCAAAACATGTATTTGCTAAACTTTTTGTTAATCATTTATTAATAACTATATTTTTGTGAATTCCCAATTCATGACATCTCAATGTGGCTTTACTTTTCTCAGTAAATGATTTTCATACCTTTTATTATAAACCTCCAGAAAAGGTGTTTTTTTCAAGATAGTGTAGATTTAATGCATCAATAGTCCTTTTATTAAATTTAATGGTAATACATTTAGTGTTTTAAAAAACCATGATGTTATGCCATAGATTGTAATTTTAGATAGATTTTTAAGAATAATTTTAAGGAGGTATCATTTAATTCAGTTAAATAACATAGTTTTTTGGTGCTTGTTTGGTTTTGCATTGGCTACTTTTGTTTATTATAAGAAATGAATGTTCAAATGTTTCAGAGGCAGCATAGCAACTACTTTGAAGGCAGATTGACTGGATCCAAATCCTAATTCACCACTTAGTGGTGGGATGACCTTGAGGAGTTTACTTAACCTTTCTCTATCCTACTTGTCTTATCTGCAAAATAGGAATAATAGCAATAATATCTGCATCATATCTTCACAGTGAGAATGAGTGCAATCAAAGTGCTTAGAGTAGTATTTGGCACTTAGTAACCACTTGATAAATATTAGACAATTATAAATATTATAGCAGTATAATTGTTATCTTTTGGGAGGCAATCTAGTAGAGTGATATAGTAGTATAGGTTCTTCCTGGGTTCATATCTTAACTCTTACACATAATAACTGAGTGAATTTGAGAAAGTTACTTAACCTGTGTTTCATCTAAAATATGAAGATATATTATCTACCTCATGGGTTTTTTTATATAAATTAATTGTGCATACATACATATACATCTGAACATATATTTATATGCATATTTATATATGAACCTACATTTATATATAAAGCACTTAAAACAGTACTTAAACAAAGCTCATTATAGAATTTTTAAAAATGTGAGCTAGTCTTAATATCTATTGGAATTGTACCTTTTATTTCCTTTGAGCTATTAGTGATATGTTGCAATAATAGATTTCCTAATAGTAATCCCCACTGCATATGTAGAATAAATCTTTCTTTGTGTTTTTTTTTCAATGTACTCTATTTCTCCAGCTTTATTGAGATATTATTGACATATATTGTATATAAGTGTAAGGTATACAATGCAATGATTTGATATATTATATGCTGTAAATGGTTCTCACAATAAGATTAGTTAACATCTCCATCCCCTCACATAATTACCATTTCTTTGTGTGGTGAAAACATTTAAGACCTGCTCTCTTAACTTTCCATTATTAATATAGTATTGGTAATTATAGTCACTATGCTGCACATTAGATCCCCAGGACCACCTATCTAACAATTGGGAGTTTGCTCCCTTTAACATCTCATTTTCCCCACCCCGCCCCAACCCCATAGTATTTACAAGTATAGATAGTTGTTCAAATTGATGTTTCTGGAGGGAGATGAGCAATAGAAATTCCTTTGACACCATTTTGTTGATGTTCTCAAGGCACTCTTGAGTTAGATTTATTGGTACTTTGACTAGGCTTTTTACCTATATTCACAAGTGAGATCAATCTGTAATTTCTTCTTTTAGTGTTGTCTGTGTTTAGATATCAGGGTATGCTGTTTTCTTAAACTTAGATAAAAAGGTTTCTTACTATTTCACTGTTTTGGAAATAGATATTTATCATGAGAACTACTTATCTTTGAAAGTTTAAAATTTTTAATTCTACCCAAATTTGTTTCATTAGTTAAAAATAATTCTTTGACAGCCTGACTGGTGTGGCTCAGTGGTTGAGCGTCAACCCATGCACCAAGAGGTCGCTGGTTCGATTCATATGCCCAGGTTGTAAGCCAAATCCCCAGTGAGGGGCATGCAGGAGGCAGCCAATTGATGTTCTCTCTCATTGATGTTTCTCTCTCTCCCTCTCCCTTCCTCTCTCTCTAAAACTAAATAAAAAATAATAATTCTTTGACAAAATTTAAATTTATTCCAAGTTTATGAGTATTCCATTTTCAATACCTAATTGGATCAATTTAAGCAATTATGTTGTAGAAACAAAATTATAAGACCATATTCTTTATTTCAGCAAGAAATTGTAAATCAAATAACAGGTTATTTAGTGAATACAACTGCTTTAAGTAGACAAAGACATGTTAGTCATCACTTCTCATTAAATTGATGAGGCAACTTTATTCTTCCTGTTGCTCAGGCCACAATATTTAAAGACACCTTTGATTCCTCTCTTCCTTGACATGTAACCCATCAGCAAATCTTCTGAAATATATCCCAAATCCAACCACTCTCAACTACCTCACTGTTCCCCCAAACTACATGCTATCATTATCTCTCACCTGGAATATTTTATTGACCTTTTGATAGATCTTCCTACTTTTTCTCCCCAATAAACTTCCAATATGCAAATTCTCTATTGCTGAATCTGTTTCCCATGGCCACTGATATTTGAGCTTCAGCATTCACTGGCTGGCTGGCAATGAGAACCCCAAAACGGGATGTAGGTAGAGTACTGATAATAATTCCTGGTATGTTCCAATGGCGCAGTTGTTAAAACTTGCACATGTGGTAAACCGGGATGAAAAACTGGTGGGAGAGAAAAGACTGGCAGGTATAATATCTCAGTCATGCAAGAGGTTTAGAGGGAATAATAACTATAAGTACAACAGGTTTGAATGAATATAAGTTTGATCAAAGCTTTGGAGACAGATAATGAAAAACTAAGGGTGATTAATCACTAATTTAAGGCAAATTGTAAGAGTCAGAAGAATTCATTAGCAGTATATAAAAACATCCTCATCTCCTTTAGCCAGAAGGTAAAAATTGTTGAGGATCGGGTCTGGGATTTGATTATAAGGATAGCGACACTTCAGTGAAGGTTGAATCCATTTCTGGGGCAGAGAGAAAGAGAAAGAGAGAAAGGTATCTTATAAGGGGAAGTCCCTTGGACACTTGGCAATGAAAGGAAAGAAGGAAGCAAGTGGTAGAAACTAAGGGCCCAATAAAAAACAAACCAGAAGCAAAAAATCAGAAGTAGACTAACCCCACTCTCATCCCAAATAAAGCCCCAAATATTTATTAAATACACTTTACTGCATCAATAAAAAGAACACTTGAACAAATCAGCCAGCCTCCCAAGCACCTCACCCTGCCTACAAAGAATCCTGTTATTGCTTGTCCAATAAAATATGAAATATTTCAAAAATGAAAACAAAACCACAAGCAACAATGGACACAGACAACAGTGCAGTGAAAGTAGTGGGTGGGGGAGAAGGGGGTCAATGGGGGGGGGGGAAGGATGGATATCTGTAATACTTTCAATAATAAAGTTTTTTTTTTAAGTTATTGCCAGCAGCAGGAAGACCAGATAAACAGAAATCTGTCTAAACACAACCTCAGAACTTCTGGGTTCATATCACAGCGTTGCCCTTACTAGTTGTGAGACCTTTAGCAAGTTACTCAACTTTTCTGTTTCTTCATCTGTGAGATAGAAATAATAATAGCACTTACATTTCAAGGTTATTGAAAGGATTATATGTAAAATGTTTAGAATGCTGCATTGCATGACAGTCATCCCTCAGTATCTCCGGGGGATTGGTTCCAGAACCCCTAGTAAATACCCAAATCCACAATGCTCAAGTCTCTTATATAAAATGGGGTAGTGGTGGTATATCACTTATATTTGCAAATAGGCTACAGCAGGGTGTGCCTACACATCACTTCCTTCATGTGGATTCAGCATACTGCTCAGCATGTGGCAAATTCAAGTTTTAATTTTTAGAACTCTCTAGAATTTTTTTCAAAGTATTTTTCTATCTACAGTTAGTCGCATCCATGGATCTAGAACCCACAGATATGGAGTGCCCACTATATTAAACCTCTAAGAACTGCTAATTATTAAACACGGTTGTGCTATCTTATATACACACATGTGCACACATACACCTCTGAAAAGTAATCAGCCATCAACCCCAAAATGCTCTCCTGACTGTTTTAAGGGCTTCAATGATATTTTAAGTCTGTTGAACTGACAAGATCTTATTCAATCATTTATAAACATTTAAATGTCACACCTCATTAACAAATACAAGTGTCCGGGCCTTCCTTTCACTTTTTTTCATTTTCATTTCTTTTCTTTTTCCTGTGTTTCCTCTTATTCTTTGTTTCTTCTCTTCTTTTTTACTTTTACTTTAGTATCCTGGAACATTTTCTACATTCACAAATACTGTCTTTTCTCTAATTGTAATGAGACTGAATCAAAACATCCTCGTGTCTGCCCAAACTGATCAAATATTACAGAACAGTTATTTTATGAACCTTGTAGAATATTACAGGACAGGCAAAATTCATTATATCACTGCCAGGGACTACCACAAAAACCTGTGAAAAGTTCACTACACATAGATTTTCTCCAATTAATAAGAAGTGATATGACAGTGTCTGGATTAGTGAACTTAAACCAAACACCCAAGTCTAGAACTGCCAATTTCAGTCATAATTCAGAACAAAAGTTGTTACATGTCCAAGCAGGGATCAGTGTGGTATTATATTTCCAATAGTTTTTAGTGGTCCTTTATATGTGTATTAACACCAGTGTTTCCTCCTTATACTGAGAGTCTAAAAGTCACTGATCTGATTATTTAATTCAATTTGAACACTTCCATAACTTGCATGCAGACATCTTATCATGATTTTTGATTGTGCTCTTGTAAGGCAAAGATCATGACTATTTGATGTGGACAGCACTTAGAACAATACAATTTGCATTCAGGAACTCAATGAAGACTTTAATTGTCCTCCTGGTTGACTCTCCCCAAGATAAGATATTTGGAGATACAGAGAGGAGTCTGGTTAAACATAAGATGGCAAAAGTAAGTTAAACAATAAAGCATAGGAGAAGGAACAGTGCCAAACACAAGCAGATTTTAAAGATAATATTTTACATTTTATACACTCCAGTTTACAAAGCATCACTTATTACACAAAATCAGTTCATTTCAATTCAGTATCTATGGAGCATATAGTCAAGGCACTATACCAGACAGTCTGTGGGGAAAAAAAAATAACATATACCCACAGCTTACAATTCAGTGGAAAATACAGTCTCTTTGACTTAAAGAAAGAAAAAATATTGTAGAGATGTAAATTGCTGTAGGAATAGAAGAGAGGAGAGGTGTAATCTAACTGGAGGAGTCAGGGAAGGCTTCATTGAGCAGGGGGTATTTGAATTTGGGCCTTGAAAAAATAAAATATTATTTAATTAATAACAAACATTATGAGATAATCATACCAGTCACTATTATGCCCTTTCCCAGTTCTGGAAATTAAGGCTGACAGAAGATAAGAAGACTCTTTCATCCAAGGTCACACAGTGGGTAATTGTCAAATGATTCATGAACCCATGTATGAGAGTGTCTAATTCCCAAGTCCAGTGCTTAACCACTATATCACCCCACAATGTGTCTTAATTTTTAGGTAAGAGAGTACACATTCTTTCAAGATAACATTTTCTTTTAAAAAACACTACTCATTTCTACTATAATAAATTTGGCTGTCCTTTGTATAACATGTGCAAATTAATATTCTTATCCTCTAAGTATTAATGTTATTTCCTCTATAAGTACAGAAAATTCCTTGTAGTATTTTAAATATGAGTACTGAAGAGATCAGATGTTTGCTTAAAGATTAAGAAACCTGTTACAGCCTGGCCAGTGAGTCTCAGTGGATTGAGCGTGGTCCCATGGACTGAGAGTTCCCAGTTTGATTCCCAGTCAGGGCACATGCCTGGGTTGCAGGCTCAATCTCCAGTAGGAGGTGTGCAGGAGGCAGCCAATCGATTTATCTCTCTCACATCCATGTTTCTATCTCTCTCTCCCTTCCTCTCTCTCTCTAAAAAATCAATAAAAATGTATTTTTAATTTTTTTAAGAAAGAAACCTGTTAGAAAAGAGTGGAAACCAAGTTCACAATGATAATTAGAGACTGTAGGATGACAGCGTGGGTGATGGCCTGCTAGTGTTTGTGTCCCCAGATATAAGAGGGGACAATAGAATTGTGCTTCACTGGTGTAAGATAAAATTTTCCTAATGGAAATAAATACCCAAGGAAATAATAACACATGTGAGGCTCATTATATGTCAGTCACTGTTCTAAGAACCTCATACTTACTTAATTTTCAATCAACTCCATGAAATAGGTATTATTACCATCATTTGTGGATGATGAATCTGAGCCACAGAAAAACTGAGCCCAAGTCATGTAAGTGGTTGAGCTAGGATTTAAACTCTGTCTTGCTATATAGAGTCCTTGTTCTTAACCATGCAGCTCAACATCTGTCAAAAATAAGTTTTCACCCGGCCGGTGTGCCTCAGTGGTTGAGTGTCGACCCATGCACCAAGAGGTCACTGGTTTGATTCCCGGTCAGGGCACATGCCCAGGTTGTGGGCCAAATCCCCAGTGGGGGGCAGGCTGGAGGCGGCCAATCGATGTTTCTATCTCTCTCTCCCCCTCCCTTCCTCGCTCTCTAAAAATCAATACAGGAAAAAATATTATACAAAATAATAATAAGTTTGCATACCTTCTTTTGATAGAGGACCTTAAGATACAAGCACAGATTGCATCCATGAGATATGGTTTGAGTTCATGTTCCAGGAAGCAGCAGTGTAGCATGGCATCTAAGAACACAGACTTTGACATCAAAAGACCAGGCTTTGACCGATTCAGCCATAGTCTACCTGTATAAACTCGGGCAAGTTGTTTAACCTCTTAGAGTTTCAATGTCTTCCTTTCAAAAGAAGGTAGCTATTATTTTGAAATGGAAATGCAAGCAGCACAGTGTGGTAAGAAATCACTGAATTTGAATGTGAAAAGACTCAGATTATAGCCTCAGCTATCAGCCTGTGAAATAAGGCAATCAATCCATCAGTCATACACATAAGGCTCTCCTATAAGTACTCTTGTGATATAGCAAGGGAAAAAGACATTGTTCCTTACTCTCTGGGAACAAATTCCCTCAAGTTTGTTTATTTTCCTTAATGATTGAACTAAAGCCCAAAAGGAGATACTTCCTGGCATTGACGTTCTATGACAGAACTTGAATAAAAATACCATGGTGCTTCTGTTTCTTTGCTTAGTGCAATTTGTGTGTATATATGTATTTCAAGTCCTCTTTTGATATATGATGAGGATGTATGCAGAAAAAGGAAGAGAATGAATTTTCAGACTAGTCTCATTGTGCTCACTACCTACAGCTGCCATACCCAGCTGTTCCCAAACATTCTCTCCATGGGGCACATTTTCCTGGAATGTAGATTAATAACACGGCGCCACTATTGAGTCACTGTAAAAGATAGCAGAATCAACATGATTTCCTGAAACTTGGTGGGAAATGTCTTTTCGTCTCTTCGTCTGAGATGAGCTCAGTGACAATTCTAAATAATTCATAGAGAAATTGAAAAAACCAATGTCCACATCTTGAATGTGTTTCCATTCCTCTGTGTGACATAAACTAACTGACAATACTACTGTGTGCTAAATGACTATTCACGGAATATGGTCCAGTAATGATCAACAGCATCAGTTCTGGGTCAGGCTGACAAGCAAATGGTAGATATAAACAGAGAGATATAAATCCTACCTCTAGCACTTACAACCTGGGAGACTTGTACTGCTCAGATCCTAAATTTCCTTGTATGTAAAATGAAAATGATCATACTTAAATAATCATCTCCTAAAGTTACCAAATGAGATAATACATATAAAATGCTTGGTATGTAGCATTTTATTTAATGGCTAGTCATTAATTAATGATTAATCATCTATTAAGTTTACTCCTTCGGGAGCTATTTTTTAAAACTACATATATGCTAGAAGAAAAAAATGAACTGACTCATTTTAGTACACAAAAATACTAACTCATTTTAGTACAAGGAAACTAGTTTTTGCAGATTTTACATCAAATGCCATAGGAAACACCACTTAGAAAAAAAAAAAAAAGACAAACATTTTCTTTCAAGTTCCTAAGTGGGCAGATCAATATTTAAAACATACCATTAAGATATTTTGCAATAGTACTTAAACCACATAAAAATAGCATATGAAATTACAAGTTTACTCTCCATACTTACAAGGTTACACATAAGAGTTTGAATACATCTTTCCACATACTTACTAGTCAAACTACAGTAGAGACATTCTGACAAGAGAAATACACTTACGACTTCTAAGTAAAGCTCTGAGTTACAAACAACTCTGCAGCCCTTTGTCAGCACCCGAATCCCTGAGTTTATAATCACTAACGAAGGAATGACTTTAGTAGTACAGAGAACAAGCAAAACAAAGCAAACAATACATGATAGCTCCAGAATTCAATATTTGTGAGCAAATCGTTAAGGAAATATTTCAGGTCACCTGTCATGCCTCATTCTCCATAAGTCGGTCAATAGGAAAGTAAATTAACTTACAGTGAACAAGAACTTCCTTGGACTCCATGAAAATACTTAGAACAGTGGGGTGAACTTATACTTCTAAACACAAATGCCTGCTACTTGTCGGTAAAATCCCCAGCTCTGTATCTTGCTCACACCACCTCACCAAACATATGACCACAGACACTCCCCTTCCTAACAGCTGACATTTAATCCTGTCTTTAGGTTTAAACAAGATCTTTTCAAAAATATGCAGCACGCAATACCGAAATTATTTTTTAAATAATTTTTAAGAAGAAAATTATTTTTAAAAATCATGCCCTTGCTCTATTTCCCTACATGTTCCTCAAAACAGAAGACTGGCTCAACTTGGGAGCTGAACTGTGTAATTTATTTTCACATCCATTGCTCCACTGAATATCTTAAGACTACCCAACACAGTTCTCTTCTTGGAGCTAGAAGATGTGCTCTCCGGGATGTAACATAAATGTCAAAGCCATTTGGATGCCACTGAGGAGGAAATATTAATGTTATTAAGGTAACTGGTGCAATCAGGGTATATTACCTCCAGAAAATAAATAAATACTATCTACTCCAGGCTTTCCCACAACACAAAACCCTGTAGCCAGTGGTCAGCAATGATATTACAGACATTCCAAAGATATCTCCTGGCTGTTGTTCTCTGTAATATCAATTAGGACATGAAAAAAAAAGTTATCTTCACCTAACTCCCTAAAATGCTAAGAATCCATGGCCATAGTGTTTATTTACGAAAAAAATAACTGTCATTGCAAAAAAATCACTAGCTCTTTTTTCTTTTTAGTATGTCACTAAATATCAAACTTTCTGCCTATTAGCTTTGTCACTTACTAATTATATTTGTGGAATACTTACATAAAAGAAGGTGAATATTATTTCCTATGACTATCTGTGTCATCAAAACATAAAAGTACTACATTTGATTTTTCACAAAATACTGCCCCTGGGGTTCTCACACACATAAGAAACCCTTATCTAAATATTACCAAAAACTAACATTCACTCAATGCAAATTTAGTGAGCCTACTAAATGCTAGGCACTGTGCTAGATTCTAGAGATTAAAAAAATAATAATAATACACACTCCTTTGTGAAAAAGTTTACAATATATATAGTGGCCCTTTCAGTGGTGTATATATAATGTTACTGCATCGAAACTCTTCCTCAATTTTCCCTTTTCAGAAATCCCTGCATCCAAGAGAATTCCATGTTGTTTTATTTCATGAAGATAAATTCTGGTCAATTATATTGAATATAGAAATATTTAAAGGTAAATGTGGAGGAAAGAGGTGACAGAGAAACATCATAACCCATTAACTGTTTTTCAAATTGGGTTTGCACAATGAAGGCCAGTTTATTTCTACAGAAGCTGCTAAGCATAACCCTAGGAATGATACAATTTGTAGGAGTCCAGAATTCTTACTGAACTGATTTAAACTTATAAGTCCTCCAGATCTCTAATCAGAATCAGAGAAGATCCCCTAATGCAGCAACAACAAACTCAAACTTCTGACAGGAGACAGAAGAAAAAGTAAATGAGTAATATAAGCAAGGAGCCAGAAAAATCACATGGTGTTCTTGGATTATCTTCTATTTTCCTAGAAAACATTTAGGTAAAAATAAATATTTCTCCACAATACGAAAAGGAATAGTGAATGTAATGCTGTCAACTCATACTCTGCCACAGTATGAGAGAGACTACTGGGAGTGCTCAGGGCTATAGTCTGCTGAAGAGAGCATAATCATCCACTTAGAGCAGGCAGAATCACTGTCATGTTGCAGAAGTGAGCCAACTGTTATCACTGCTGGATTTTTTTTCTTTTAAGGATAGCCAGAAATTCAGATTTGGGGGTGAAATCTCCCAACTTTTGCATGTCAGCTCAAGGTTTAAAAAAACTGGTAGACCCCCCAAAAAATCTGTAAAATAGATTCAGCCCCTTCAACCTGAACAGAGGGTACCCATGAAAAACTCACAGTTAACATCATACTTAATGGCAAAAGATGGAGAGATTTCGCCCTAAGGTCAGGGATAATACAATAATGTGCACTCTCTCCACTTCTATTCAAAATTGTACTAGAGATTCTAGCCAGGACAGTTAGGCAAGAAAAAAGAAATAAAAGCAATCCAGATTGAAAACAAGAAAGTAAAATTATCTGTAGTCACAGGTGATATGATCTTGTATATAGAAAACCCTAAGGAATTCATACACACAAAAAACAGCTATTAGAACTTATAAACAAATTCAAAAGGTGGTAGGATATAAGTCCAACATATAAAAAGCAATTTTATTTCTATAAACTAACAATAAACAATATAAAAATAAAATGTAAAGACAATTCTTTGTAAATAATTTTTAATACTTAGAAATAAATTTAACAAAAGCAGTGCAAAGCTTGTATACTAATAACTACAAAACATTAATGAACTAAACTAAAGATGTATAAATGGAAAGACATTCCATATTCATGGATAGGAAGACTTAATATTGGTAAAATGACAATACTCTCCAAACTGATTTATATTCAACATGACCTTTATAAAAATCCTGGCTTTTTTATTTATTTTTCCAATAATTAACAAGCTGATCCTAAAATTCACATGAACATGCAAGTGACTCAGAATGACCAAAACAATCTTGAAAAAGAGAAACAAATTTGGATAATTTACACTTCCTGATTTCAAAGGTTACTACTGTATCAAGACAGCGTGGTACTGGCATAATGATAGGATATACAGAAATAGAGTAGTATTGAGAGTCCAGAAATAAACCCTTACATTTACAGTCAATTGATTTTCAATAGTGGTAGCAAGATAATTCCATGGGAGAAAGAAGAGTCTTCTTTTTTATTTTTTTATTTTTCAATTACAATTTATATTCAATATTATTTTATATTAGTTTCAGGTGTACAGCATAGTGGTTAGAAAATTATATAATTTAAGAAGTGATTTCCCTTATAATTCCAGTATCCACCTGGCACCATATTTATTATAATATTATTTACTATATTCCTTAAGCTGTACTTTAAATCCCATGACTATTCTGTAACTACCAATTTGTAATCACTTCACCTTTTTCACTCAACCATCCTCCCATCTGGCAACACTCAGTTTGTTCTCTGTATCTATGCATCTGTTTCTATTTTGTTTGTTCATTTTTGGTCTTTAGATTTCACATATAAGTGAAATCATGTGGTGTTTGTCTTTCTCTGTCTGACTTATTTCACCTAGCATAATACCCTCTAGGTCCATCCATGTTGTCACAAATGGTAAGATTTCATTCATTTTTATGGCTGAGTAATATTGCATTGTATATATGTACCACTGCATTTCTATCCACTCATCTACTGATGGTCACTTGGGTTGCTTCCATACCTTGGCTATTGTAAATAACACTGCAATGAACATAGGTGTGCACACATTCTTTTGAATTCGTGTTCTATATTTCTTCAGATATATACACAGAAGTGGAATCCTGGGTCATAAGGCAGCTCCATTTTTAATTTTTGGAGGAACCTCCTACTGTTTTCCATAGTGTCTGTACCAATTTGCAATCCCACCAACATTGCACAAGGGTTCCTTTGTCTCGACATCTTCACCAATGCTTTTTGTTTTGTGAATTTATTGATCTTAGCCATTCTGATAAGTGTAAGGCAATATCACACGGACATTTTAATTTGCATTTTTATGATGATTAGTGATGTTGAGCACTTTTTCATATTTCTATTGGCCATCTGTATGTCCTCTTTGGAGAAGCGTCTATTCAGGTCCTCTGCCCATTTTTTTTTATTCAATTATTTATTATTTTATAATGTTTTTTGCACAATATTTGTGTTATATCAGCTATTTATTTTTTTGCAGTCTTTTTTTAAATTATTTTTATTAATTTATTTTTGTTACAGATGTTTCTCCTTTTTCCCCCATGGACACCCTCCTCCCAATCTCCCCCTCCCCTCTCGCCCCATCCCCAGCTTTGTTGTCTATGTCCATTTGTTATGCTTATATGCATATAAGTTCTGTGGTTTATCTCTTCCCTCCCCCCCTCCCACCCCCTCTTCTGAGTTTTGTCAGTCTTTGCCCTACTTCTATGTCTCTGGGTCTATTTTGTTCCTCAGTTTGTTTTATTTATTATATTCTATAAATAAGTGAGATCATGTGATATTTGTCTTTCTCTGCTTGGCTTGTTTCGCTTAGGACAATACTCTCCAGGTCCCTCCATGTAGTCTCAAAGGATAAGAGATCTTTCTTTCTTACAGCTGCATAGTATTCCATTGTGTATATGTACCACAGCTTTTTATCCACTCATCTATTGATTGACACTTGGGGTACTTCCAGATTTTAGCAATTGTAAATAGTACTGCTGTGAACAAAGGGGCACATATATATATTCTTTCTGATTGGTGTTTCAGACTTCTAAGGGTATATTCCTAGAAGTGGGATTACTGGGTCAAATGGCAATTAAATTTTTAATTTTTTGAGGTAACATCATATTGTTTTCCACAGTGGCTGCACCAGTCTGCATTCCCACCAGCAGTGTACTAGAGTCCCCTTTTCTCCACACCCTCACCAGTACTTGTTGTTTGATGATTTGTTGATGGCAGCCATTCTGGCAGGTGTGAGGTGATACCTCATGGTTGTTTTAATTTGCATGTCTCTGATGATTAGTGACGTTGAGCATTTTTTCATATGTCTCTTGGACATTTGTATGTCCTGTTTGGAGAGGTGTCTATTTAGCTCCTCTGCCCTTTTTTTTAATTGGGTTCTTTGTCTTCCTTTTGTTGAGTTGTATGAGTACTCTATATATTTTGGAAATTAACCCCCTTATCTGATGTATCATGGGCAATTATGCTCTCCCATATAATGGGTTCCCTTTCCATTTTGATGGTTGTTTCTTTTGCTGTGCAGAAGCTTTTTAGTTTGGTGTAGTCCCATGTGTTCATTTTTTCCTTTGTTTCTCTTGCCTTAGGCATTGTATCAGTGAAAATTCTGCTGCATGTGATGTCTGAAATTTTGTCGCCTACATTTTCTTCTAGGATTTTTATGGATTCACGAGTCACATTTAAGTCTTTTATCTATTTTGAGTTTGTTCTTGTGTATGGTGTAAGTTGGTTGTCTAGCTTCATTTTTTTTGCATGTAGCTGTCCAATTTTCCCAACACCAATTTTCCCATCGTTGGTGTATGAGAATTCCGTCAATTTCTTGACATTGGTTTTGTATCCTGCTACTTTGCCAAATTCATTTATTAAGTCTAGAAGATTTTTGATGGAGTCTTTAGGGTTTTCTATGTACAATATTATGTCATCTGCAAATAATGACAGTTTCACTTCCTCCTTTCCAATTTGGATCCCTTTTATTTTTCCTTCATGTCTAATTGCTGTCTCCGCCCATTTTTTTAATTGAATTGTTTTGTGGGTTTTTATTGGTGTTGGGTTGCATGATTTCTTTGTAAGTTTTGGATATTAACTCCTTACTGAATGTATCATTGGCAAATATCTTCTCCCAATCACTAGCCTTTTCATTTTGATGATGGTTTCCTTTGTTGTACAAAAAAATTTTAGTTTGATGTACTCCAGTTTGTTTATTTTCTCTATTGTTTCCCTTGCCTGAGGAGATATATCAGAAAAGATATTATTAAAGGAAATGTCAAAGAGTTTACTGTCTATGTTTGTTTCTAGTTTTATGGTTTTGTGTCTTACATTTAAGTCTTTGAGTTTATTCTTGTATATTGTTTAAGAAAGTAGTTTAGTTTCATTTTTTTTTGCATGTATCTGTCCAAATTTCCCAACATCATTCATTGAATAGACTGTCCTTACCATACTGTATGTTCTTGCCTCCTTTGTCATATATTAGTTTACCATATAGGTGTGGGTTTGTTTCTGAGGTTCTCTATTCTGTTCCATTGATCTATGTGTCTGTTTTTATGTCATTACCTTGCTGTTTTGATACAGACCTGTAGTATCATTTGACATCAGGTAGCATGATACCTCCAACTCTGTTCTTCTTTATCAAGATTGCTGTGGCTATTCGGAGTCTTTTGTAGTTTCATATCAATTTTAGGATTGTTTGTTCTAGTTCTATGAAAAAAACACCACTGGTGTTTTGATAGGGATTGCATTTAATCTATAGATTGCTTTGGGCAGTATGGGCATTTCAATGATGTTAATTCTTCCTATCCATAAACACGGCCTATGCTTCCATTTATTTGTATCTTCAATTTCTTTCTTCAATGTGTTATAATTTTCCAAGTACAGGTCTTTTACATCCTTGGTTATATTTATTCCTAGGTATTTTATTTTATTTTTGATATAATTATAAATGAAATTTTCTTCATTTCTCTTTCTGATAATTTATTATTGGTGTATAAAAATACAACCGATTTATGAATATTGCTTTTGTATCCTGCTACTTTACTGAATTCATTTATCAGTTCTAGTAGTTTTTTGGTGGACTTTTTAGAGTTCTCTATATGTGGTTTCATATCATCTATTTTAAAAAATTACAGTTTTATTTCTTCCTTTCCAAATTTAATGCCTTTTATTTCTTTTTCTTCTCTGATTGCAGTGACTAGGACTTCCAATATACCATGTTGAATAAAAGTGGTGAAAGGGGACATCCTTGTCTTGTTCTTAATCTTAAAGAAAATGCTTTTAGCTTTTCCCCATTGAGTATGATGTCAGATGTGGGTTTGTCATAGATGGTCTTTATTATGTTGAGGTAGAACAGTCTTTTCAACAAAAATTTTTGGAACAACTTAATATCCACAAGCAAATGAATGAATTTGGACCCCTGCCTCATACCATATGTAAAAATTAATTCAAAATAAATCAAAGACCTATATGTAAAAACCAAACTGTAAAACTCTTAGATGAAAACATAAGTGTAAAACTTTGTAACCTTGGGTCAGGCAATGGTTCCTTAGGTATGACATGAAAGCAGAAGCAACCAAAGGGGAAAAATAGACTTCATCTAAATTTGTGCTTCATATGAAATTATCAATGAAGTCAAAAGGCAACCCACAGATTGAAGAAAATATTTACAAATAAGTATCTGGCAAGGGTCTATTACAAAAATACATAAAAAACTATTACAACTCAATGACAGAAAGACAAACCAATTTAAAATTAGACAAAGATTTGAGCAGACATTTCTCCAAAGAAAACATACAAGTGGCCAATAAGCACATGAAAAGATGCTCAACATCATTAGTTATTAGGGAAGTGCAAATCAAAACCACACTGAGATACACTTTGCCCCAGAAAAGTATGAGTACAGTAAAAGACAGAAAAGTTACACATATTGGTTAGAATGTGCAGAAATTGGGATACGTTGCTGTTATAAATGAAAATGGTGTGGTCACGTTGGAAAAATTTGTCAGTTCCTCAAAATGTTAAACAGAGTTACCAGCAATTATACCAGGTATATATTTCAAGAAAATTGGAAACTCATGTCCACACACAAAGAAAGCTTACACAAATGTTCATAGTAGTATTACTCATAATAGCCAAAAAATGGACACAATTCAAATGTCCATCAACTGATGAACAGGTAAACAATATGTAGTATGGCCATGCAAAGGAATTTATTTGGCCATAAAAAGGAATGAAGTACTGATGCATACTACAATATGGATGAACCTTGGAAACATTATGCTAAGTGAAAGAAGCCCATCAATAAAGACCACCTATTATATGATACCATTTATGTGAAATGTCAACAATAGGAAATTGTACAGAAAGTAGATAATAGTTGACAAGGTGCTGGAGATGGGGGTAAGAGGATTTCTTTTGGGGCTGATGAAAATGTTCTAAAATTAGATAGTGATGATGGCTGTATAACTGTGAATATAACTATAAAATACTGAATTGTACACATTAAAGGGTGAATTGTAAGGCATATGAATTATATCCCAAGAAAGCTGTTATTAAAAAAAAAAAAAAAGACCCAGCCAACCCACTTTGCAACCTTTGCCTAATAGCAATTCTAAATCAAAATAGCTCTTACTAATATTTTTAAAGATTTTTGCAAAAACCAGCATGCAGTAAGTAAAGAGTTCAATTTTCTAAATCAACCAGCATGCATATCCTATTTTAGAATTTCATATAAAATTTAGTACTTCAGTAATAATGACATGTTTTAGAAAAAGAATAGTTCAAGACTAGAAATGGCTCTCCTCTATCTACTGAATAAAGCCCTGTCTCCTTTTATGCATAATCTAAAGCTAACTGATCTCTCCAATCTTTCAGCTTATAAATTCCTTATAAGCTCCCCACACTTCAGCCAAGTTACACCTTCTCTGTGCCTTGAAAAATACCTCATACTCTCTTAAATATGTTATTTCTACTTGGAATGCTCTTCTCCCATAGAAACTATATGAATTCTACCAATCCTTCAGTATTTAAATTGTCACCTTCTCTATGAATCCTCTCCTGATTCCCTCCCTTCAATCAGGGTCAAGCTGAAGCAAACCTTCTCTTAATACTTTTTAAATTATTTTTTATTTTTCAATTACAGTTGATACAATATTATATTAGTTTTGGGTGTACAACCAGTGATTAAACATTATAAAACTTAAGTGATCATCCTGAAAAATATCATACTCATCTGATACCACACATAGTTATTAGAATATTACTGACTATATTCCCTATGCTGTACTTGATACCCCTATGACTATACTAAAACTACTAATTTGTACTTCTAAATCACTTCACCTTTTTTACCCATCCTCCTAGTCCCCCTCCCATATGGCTACCATCAAAATGTTCTCTGTATCTATAAGACTGTTTCTGTTCTGCTTGTTTCTTTTGATTTTTAGATTCAATTATGGATAGATATGTATTTAATACCATTTTATTGTTCATATTTTTTATCTTTTCCTCCTCCTCCTCCTCCTCCTCCTCCTCCTCCTCCTCCTCCTCCTCCTCCTCCTCCTCCTCCTCCTCCTCCTCCTCCTCCTCCTCCTCCTCCTCCTCCTCCTCCTCCTCCTCCTCCTCCTTCTTCTTCTTCTTCTTCTTCTTCTTCTTCTTCTTCTTCTTCTTCTTCTTCTTCTTCTTCTTCCCAAAGAAGACCCTTTAACATTTCATGTAATACTGGTTTGGTGGTGATGACCTCCTTTAACTTTTTCTTGTCTAGGAAATTCTTTATCTGACCTTCAATTCTAAATGATAGCTTTGCTGGGTAGAATAATCTTGGTTGTAGGTCATTAATTTTCATCACTTTGAATATTTCTGGCCTCTCCCTTCTGGTCTGCAAAGTTTCTTTTGAGAAATCAACTGACAGTCTTATGGGCGCTCCTTTGTAGTTAACTAACTGCTTTTCTCTTGCTACTTTTAAGATTTTCTCTTTGTCTTTAACCTTTGGCATTTTAATTATGATGTGTCTTGGTGTGGACCTCTTCAGATTCATCTTGTTTGGGACTCTCCATGCATCCTGGACTTGTATGTCTATTTCTTTCACCATATAAGGGAAGTTTTCTGTCATTATTTTTTCAAATAGGTTTTCAATTTCTTGTTCCCTGCCTTCTCCTTGCAGCACCAACATCATGTGAATGCTGGTATGCTTGAAGTTGTCCCAGAGTCTCCTTACACTATCTTGATATTTTTTAATTCTTTTTTTCTTTTTGATGTTCTGATTGGGTGGTTCTTGTTTTCTCATATTCGAAATCTTTTATTTGGTTCTCAGTGTCCTCTACTCTACCTTTGATTCCCTGTGAATTATTCTTCATTTCAGTTAGTGTATCCTTTATTTCTGACTGGTCCTTTTGTATGTTGTTGATGTTCTCACTAAGTTCCTTGAAGTTCTCACTAAGTTCCTTGAGCATTCTTTTAACCATTTTTTTTTTAAATTCTGTATCTGGTAGTTTGCTTGCTTCCATTTCATTTCATTCTTTTTCTGGAGATTTCTCCTGTTCTTTCAGGAAAAGCCACTGGAAATAGCTTGAATGAGCCTGCAAACTGGGTGGGGCTGGGTCTCAGTGAATCACCAGGGTGGGATGAACAGTGTTAGCCAGTTGATGGAGACTCAAAAATGGCACCTGCCTGTTGGCTCTGTGGTGAAGAAGGCTCAGCAAAGAAACAATGGCCTCTGCCAGCACTATTTTCTGGGACAAATATGCCTCCCACCCCCAGCTTTTGCCCTGATGCCAGAGAAGTTAGTTCTTTCCAGTATGTCATTATGGTTCCTTTCAGGCTGCTGCCCCAACACCTGTTCTGCGCCTCCACTCCTCCTACCAGTCTCAGTGTGGTTTCTTCTTTAATTCCATAGTTGTAGGACTTCCATTCAGCCAGATTTCAGGTGGTTCTGAAAGATGGTTGTTCAGTAATTTAGTTGTAATTTTGATGTGGTTGTGGGAGGAGGCGAGTACCACTTTAACCTATGCTGCCATCTTGACCCCCATCCTTATATCTCTCTTAAGATACTTCTTAATAGTACCTCTAACAGTTATATGTCCACTTGTCTTTTTTCCCCTTACTAAAGAGTGAGTCCCATAATTATAATTTATATGAAATTCCAACATGATACCAAGTATATCAGTTCTAATCCTCACACAACCCTGAAAGATAGGTGTTATTATTCCTCTTTTAAAGATGAAGAAACTGAGGTTTAGAGAGAGTGAAGCACTACTTCAAGGCCCACCAATAAGTGGAAGGTCTGGGATTTGACACCAGTCCATCTTTGTTGGCATCTTTTTTCCCCAAAGTGTTTAATACAGGACATTGCCCATCATAGGCCTTCAAAGACGTATCATTGAACAATTAATTGGAACTAACAAAAAAATATTAGTCACTTACCTTGAGTTTTACATTTAGACTTAATTTAGCTTAAATTTCAGCTCCCCATTTATATATGGAGCTGAGCTAAATTACTAAATCTAAATCCCAATTTCCTCACTTCTAAAACCAAAATTACAGTATTTAGGTAATTGAGTTATTGTGAGAATTAAATGAGACAAGAAATGTTAAGTTCTTAGCACATACCAAGGGCTCAATAAATGTGGTTTTCTTTTTTGTCATACTCTCGCTGCCTGTGCCCTGCCCCTTACTTACAATGGCTTAATGACCAGAACACGCTGTTTGAGGACAACATGTTTGTTATGGTTCTACAACTCCGTAGCTTTCTGACTTAATCATAAGTAACTTACTCTCCAAATTTGAGTTTTAATTTTTGCATCTGTAAAAATAGGGACAACAAAACTGTCTTATATAGGAATTGTGAGGAATAAATGAGTTAATCTGAGTCAGTGGCTCTCTTCTTTTAGCAGCAGAGCCTGATGACATTATTTTATGGAAGTTCAAGATGTGCTTAAATTGGGGATGAGGGCTGAGCCCAAGCTGAACACATCACTGTGCTCCACAATCATTTCTTTGCTGGTTAGTGGAAAGTGTAGCTGAAAGCATTTCATGCAAAAGGGGTGGAGTATTTATTTCCTCTCATATTTTATAAAGCTCTGTACAAGAATGAACACATGAAAAGAACAGAGAATCCGAATGAAAACACAAATAAATTCTTTAGAGCAAACCTTCAGGCAGGGAACTTCTAGTCTAATAGTGAACATCAGAAATCTACCAGCGATCTTGATCCCTCACACAAGATCTGAGCAAGATAAAAACAAATCACAACAACAATTTAACCTGTTCACACACTCTTCGTGCCTTTACTACTAAAGTCCCACTTAGGCAGGTTGTGCTAAGGCTGTGAAACTGATCGTTTTAAAGTTATCCTCCATCTCTTCCACCACTGAGGCCAGAGGAGACTTTTAAAAGGGAGCCAAAGAAACAACAGGTGCTCTGAACAGCTAGGGAGAGAGAACTCAAGTCCTCCTCAGGGTGATCCTAAGAACTAGCAAATTTTCAAAACCCTGTTGGAGAAGAGACACAAGTAACTCCCAAGATACCAGTTCCTCTTGACTCTACCCACAGTCCCTGAAGTGATGGGCACCACTGTTTAGCACTACTGTGCTTGAGATGCCAGAGTTCACCCACCAGGAAAAATAAGTCTTTTAATTGAGAGTCCTTTGAACACTTTTCTTTGCAAAACAAAGAGAAATCTAGTTGATTACTGACAATTTCACTTTTTAAATTTTGTGATCCACACATGTGGGTATGCCTTGGGGGCAATATAGAATGGAAGAAGAAACACAGACTTTGGAATCTGAAAAATCTGCTTTACCATCTTTCAGTTGTGTGATTTTAGGCTTGTTATATAATAATGGTTATTCTAAGCTGTTATTCTAACCACTTTAATAAGTTAACTTGTTTAACCTCATAATAAGTCTATATCTAGGCAGTGTTATTGATCCTATTTTAAATATGAGAAATCAGAAGTTTAGAGAATTGAAGAAGCATCATCAAACTCCAAACTAATAAGTAATAGAACTAGGTTTTGAATGCGGTCTTCCTGGTTCCAGAGACAACACTCCTATCTATCATGATACTTCTGATGTGCTTTTACTGATAGTGTTTTCTTTCCTCGCTTCTTTCTTCAACTGCAGAATAAAATGAATTCATAGGGACATTGTGAAGATTACATAAGATAATATATGTAAAGCATAGTTCCTGGCACATAGTAGGTACACTATAAACAGATCCTATTATGATAATTATTACATAGGTCATGCTTTAGGGTCTAAAATTAAAGCAGACAACACATTGTTGTCTCTCCCAGAAACATACAGAAATGTGTATGTGTGTGTGTGTGTGTGTGTGTGTGTGTGTGTGTGTGTGTGTGAATGTCTGGAAAATATACCATTTCATACTTTGGAGAGCAATGTAAATAATTAAGAGGAATTCTAATATTAATTGTTCTGTAGTTTGTGTATATTAACAATATTAATAATTATTACAACCACCTTATGTTTTAATTTTTCTAAGTTATGTCATAAAATAGGAGAGAAATAAATTCTTAAGGGTCATTTAATCCAAATTACAAACTATAGTAGAAATACATCCTACAATATCCCTGGCCTACAATTTTCAAAATTCTACTTTGCATACTTCCATCTTCTTCCATTATGCTACTCAGCTACTGTTACATCGTTTAGTTTTCAGAAAGTTGTATCTTCTACGGAAATAAAGTAAGCTTACCTTCATCTTAAAAAATAATAAATGATTAAATTAAATTGAAGCAGCCCCTCCACACCATTGTTCCAGTTTGAGATATAGATGTTGGAAGAATTATAGACTCAACCCACACTTAAAACTCTCCCTAACACCTTGGACCCCACTATGTTCACTCCCCTGAGTGACTTGTATACATATCTTTTTGTCTTCATTTAATTATTCGATTACTTGAAAGGAGGGAGTTTATCTTTTTATTTATTCTGTAACTGATACAGTTTCCAACACTGTGCCTGACACAAAGAAGATATTTAATAAATATTTATGAAAGAGAAGGAAAGGAAGCAAAGGAAGGAGGAAGTAACTAGAATGAGAGGAAAGAAAAGGAAGAGACAGAGAGGTCAAGAAAACAAAAAGGCAAACAAGAACTAAAACTAAATATATAAAAGTTAATACTAAATGTATTCTATCTTATCCTGGCCAGGTAGCTCAGTTGGTTACAGCATCGTCCCAATATGCCAAGGTTGCAGGTTCAATCCCTGATCAGGGCACATATAAGACAACCAATGAATGTGTAAATAAATGGAACAGCAAATCAATGTCTGTCTGTCTCTGTCTCTCTCTCTCTCAAATAAAATTTTTTTAAAAAGAGTATTCTGCCCTGGCCAATGTGGCTCAGTTGGTTGGGCATCATTCTATGCACCAAAAGATTGCTGGTTTGATTCCCAGTCAGGACACACGCCTGGGTTGCGAGCTCGATCCACGGTAGGCAGCATGCAGGAGGCAGCCAATCAATGTTTCTCCCTCTCCCTTTCCCTTCCTCTCTAAAAATCGATAAAAAAAATATATATTTTTTTAGAAAAGAGAGTATTTTATCTTAATGTAATACAATTTATCTTTTTGAAGAACATTCCAATGCATATCAACTATTGCCAAATATATTCCAAGACCTATTTCATAACATTGTATCAATTGTCTTAGTTTAAAGCAGTTGTTCCAGTAAAGAAAATGTAACCTGGCATTCAGTGTGGGGGTTTGAGCAGGAACAGACCCCGGGAGTTGAGCAGGGGAACATGAAAGCAATTGGAAGTGGCTCCATCATGGGGTGGGAGCATCCAGTCTCCCAGCATAATGTTCACAGGCCCACAGCCAGGTATTTTGTCTATTTCACCCCAAAACCAACAAGCTTGAAAATAGAGTGATACTTTAGACTAAGGGGAGATTTCAATTTTTCTGAAAAAATAGTGTTAGGTTTTGCTTTCCCATTTAAATAAACAACTACTAGTGAGTGAGCTCTCAATGTGTACTCAATGTGTAACATTTTCAAAAGTACGTTTTAAGGAAGGGACACTGTATGAATTCATGTTTTGTCAGCTGCCCAGTACCCATTTTATGTCTGACAGCTGTGGGTGGTGAATGATACAACTAATAACTAATGCAGCTGTCAGGAAGCCACGTGTTTGTTTATGACCTCAGTCATGAACCATGGACACTGGTGGATTTCTGACCACCATGTGTAATAGGGCATCCTCTTACTTTCTGTAAAGCCAGTAATGTTAGAAGAAGGGACATATTACTCTGAGTTCAATAAATTTAGAATAATGGGTATAAAATCTAATGACTGTAAAAAATGGAAATTCTAAAAACAATTTTTATATCAGCCCAAGACAAGTTGTTTACCCACCTTCTATTTTTTTGTATCTTTTGCTTAAAGGTTCAGAAAACTTTGAGATTTGTATACTTGAAGATGGTTTTTTAAAAAATGAACAAAGTTGATTAAAAAGCATTAGTCTGTCTAAAAATTTTTTAAATTTTTTTCTTTATTGATTTTAGAGCGAGAAGAAGGGAGAGGGAGAGAGAGATAGAAATATAATGAGAGAGAACATCAATTTGCCACCTCCTGCATTGCCCCCACTGGGGATTTGGCCCACAACCTGGGCATGTGCCTGACCAGGAATCTTACGGTGACCTCTTGGTGCATAGGTCGACACTCAACCAGTGAGCCACACTGGCCAGATCCATCTGAAATTTTTAACAAACTAGTGAGCATGGCAGCAGCTGATTTCAGATGAAGAGAGTGAAGCTTTGGGAGCTAAGACAACACAGCAGGTGAGGGACAGCAAAGACAACCTGATGTCTGTGCCCCTCAACAGACACCAGGCCTTGCTCTTTCCAAAACACACTGAAATGTGGAGCCATCTCTGGGTTGGCACAAAAGATGGTTAAAATAATTGTTAAATTCTCAAAAAGCTGAAAAAAATGTAGCAACATTCCATCATTATTAATTCAACAAACACGTTATGAGCTGTGAATCACTGAATAAGGTCCAGGCACTCAAAAACAGACTAAGACAAAGTCCCCATTCTCCCAATCTAGTGTGAGACAGATACTTAAGCATACATGGGAAAAAGTGTTAATAAAGAACAAGCTGCGAGAGGAGAAAAATTGACAGCGGAGTGAATGGAAGCTACATGGATGATCTACCAGGACCAAACTGGAATTACAACTAAAATAAAGACAAATTGTCAGGAAAAAGCAGCAGAAAAGCAGCTGGAGAGGACCATATAACCAGGGACACTGAATCGATCCTGATAGGATTGAGGAGGCACGAAAGGGTGGCGGGCTGAGAGCCCGTGGACAGCAGTAGTTTTAGCTGTGAGCAGCACCCTCAGGGTTAAAATCTCAAACCAGCTCCACAGTGCAGAGGGCTGGGACAGAGCACTAAATTAGTCACAGCCACTCACCTTGGGCTATGGGAGAGGGAGGGCAGACTGGACTGGAAATCTATGGGGACACCCGGGATTTGGAGAGCAATCAGAGTTTTGGCTGAGTCATGGCCACACAGGATGGTGGCCATCTTGCTCCTTCCCAGAGCTCTGGGGAGAAGCAGCAGCCCCTATATCAGAGATTCAACTGCACCCAGCTGGGCCAAAGAAATGCAAATTAACAACCAGGCTCATTAACAACCAGCATCTGCCCCACCCTTGGGAAATCCTCTCACACTGAACACCTGAGGGAGTTTTTCATGCAGCTGTGGGCTACAACCCAATGCCCTGAGTAACTGAGACTAACAGCCTTCAGGCAAAAAGCTAGAGGATAACTGAACCTTTCCTGGACTTGCAGATCTACACAGGAATGTAAGACTTGACAGTGGTGTTTGACATGGGTCCTCCCACACTCATCCAAACCCAGTAGAGGGAGCCACAAACAGCAGAACACCAACACCCACAGGGAAAATTTGGCAGGCTCCAAAACCCACTGAGATAGCCAAAACAGTGAAACAAAGAAACAAATCCCAAATGAAAGAACAAGAGAACTCTACCAAAGATGAGATAAATGAAATGCAGTTAAGCAAGTTATCAGAGGTAGAGTTCAGAGCCATGATCTTGAGGAGCCTAACAGCATGAGTAAGGATATCAACACCATGAGTAAAGACATAGAAACATTGAAAACCAACCAAGTGGAAATGAAGAATGACACAGCAGAAATAAAGAACACATTGGAAGGACTAAACAGCAGAGTAGAGGAAGCTGAAGACCGGATCACTGAATTAGAAGACAGGGTAGAAAATATCAACCAATCAGAAAACCAAAAGGAAAAAACAATTAAAAAACAGGAAGGCAGCTTAAGAGAACTGTGGGACAACTGGAAACATAATAACATTCGCATCATAGGAGTTCCCAAAGAAGAAGAAAATGAGCAAGGATTAGAGAATATATTTGAAGAAATAATGACAGAAAACTTCCTTAACTTGGTGAAGGAAGAAGGCATTCAAGTTCAGGAAGCACAGAGAGCCCAAAGTAAGAAGAATCCAAACGGGCCCACACCAAGACACATAGTAATTAAAATGCCAAAAATTAAAGACAAAGAGAGAATCCTAAAGGCAGCAAGAGATAAGCAACAGGTTACCTACAAAGGAACTCGCATAAGGATATCATCTAACTTCTCAACAGAAACACTACAGGCCAGAAGAGAATGGCATGAAGTAATCAAGGTCATGAAAAACAAGGATCTGAATCCAAGACTACTCTATCCAGCAAGGCTATCAGTCAAAATAGAAGGTGAAATAAAGAGCTTCCCAGACAAAAAAAAGGCTAAGGGAATATATTAGCACCAAACCAGCACTGCAAGAAATGTTAAAAGGACTGTTGTAATTAGTAGAAGAAATAGGAAGGAAAATAGAACCACACTAAACAAAAATGGCAATAAATAAGCCCATATCAATAATCACCTTAAATGTAAATGGATTGAATGCTCCAGTAAAAAGACACAGAGTAGCTGATTGGATAAGAGAGCATGACTCATATATATGTTGTTTACAAGAGACTCACCTTACAATGAAAGACTCACATAGGCTGAAAGTCAAGGGATGGAAAAAAATCTACCAAGCAAATGGAAAGGAAAAATAAGCTGGGGAGCAATACTCATATCTGATAAAATAGATTTCAAAACGAAGGCCATAACTAGAGATAAAGAAGGCCACTACATAATATTGAAAGGATCTATCCAACAGGAAAATATAACCTTGGTAAACATATATGCACCCAATATAGGAGCACCAAAATATATTAAAAATCTTCTGGAGGACTTCAAAGGAGAATTCGACAGCAGTACAATCATAGCAGGGGACTTCAACACCCCCCTGACATCACTGGATAGATTCTCTAGACAAAAAATTAACAAGGAAACAGAGACTCTAAACAAAGCACTAGATCAAATGGATTTAATAGATATCTACACAGAATTATACCCCAAAACTGCAGAATTCACATTCTTCTCAAGTGCACATGAGACATTCTCAAAGGCAGACCATACGTTAGGGCACAAACTAAGTCTCTACAAGTTCAAGAAGATTGAAATCATATCAAGCATCTTCTCAGATCACAATGACATGAAACTAGAAATTAATTGTTACAAGAACATGCAAACATTTGAAAATGTGGAGGCTAAACAGCATGTTATTGAACAATGAATGGGTTATCATGGAGATCAAGGAAAAAATTAAAAACTTCCTGGAAACCAAGGAAAATGAACACACAACAGCACAAAATCTATGGGATGCAGCAAAAGCAGTTCTGAGAGGGAAGTTCATAGCACTACAGGCCTACCTCAAGAAACAAGAACACTTCTAATTGACTATCTAACCTCACAACTTAAAGAACTAGAAAGCAAACAAAAAGCAAACCCCAGAGCAAGGAGAAGGAAATAAATAGTAAAGATCAGAGCAGAAATAAACAACATGGAGACCAAAAAACAATTCAAAGGATCAATGAAACAAAGAGCTGGTTTTTTGAAAAGATAAACAAGATTGATGGACCCTTAGCTAGGCTCACCAAGAAACAAAGAGAGAGAACCCAAATACACAAAATCAGAAATGAAAGAAGAGAAGTAACAACTGACACCACAGAAATACAAAGGATTGTTAACAAATACTATGAGCAATTATACAGCAACAAATTGGACAATCTAAGCAAAATGGACAAATTTCTACAAACATTAGTCTCCCAAAACTGAACCAGGAAGAGGAAGAAAACTTGAACAAACCAATAACAACTAAGGAAATTGAAGATGTAATCAAGACTCTCCCAGCAAACAAAAGCCCAGGCCCGTACAGCTTCACAGGGGAGTTTTACAAATATTGAAAGAAGAACTAGCATCCATTCTCCTCAAACTATTTCAAAAAATTCAAGAAGAAGGAAGACTTCCAAACTCATTTTACGAGGCCAGATTAATTCTAATTCCAAAACCAGAAAAAGACACTGCAAAGAAAGAAAACTACAGGCCAATATCCCTGATGAACATAGATGCCAAAATCCTGAACAAAATATTAATACTACCAAATCAGATCCAGCAATACATCAAAAAAATTACTCACCATGACCAAGTGGGATTCATCCCAGGGATGCAAGGCTGGTACAATATTTGGAAATCAATAAATGTGATATACCACATAAACAAAATGAAAGATAAAAACCATATGATCATATCAATAGACCCTGAAAAAGCATTCAACAAAATCCAGCACCCATTTCTGATAAAAACACTCAGCAATGTGGGAATAGAGGGATCATATCTCGACATAATAAAGGCCATATATGAAAGACCTACAGCCAACATCATACTCAATGGGCAAAAACTAAAAGCATTTCCCTTAAGAATAGGAACAAGACAGGGATGCCCACTTTCACCACTCTTATTTAACATAGTACTGGATGTCTTAGCCACAGCAACCAGACATAAAGAAAAAATAAAAGGGATCCAAACTGGAAAGGAGGAAAGGAAACTGTCATTATTCGCAGATGACATGATATTATACATAGAAAATCCTAAAGACTCCATCAAAAATCTACTAGACTTAATAAATGAATTTGGCAAAGTAGCAGGACAAAATTAATGTCAAGAAATCAACGGCATTCTTAAACACCAAAGACGAACTCACAGAAAGAGAAACTAAAAAAAATCCCATTTACCATAACGCAAAAAAATTAAGATACCTAGGAATAAATTTAACCAAAGAAGTGAAGGACTTATTTGCAGAAAACTACAGGACACTGAAAAAAGAAATAGAGGAAGATATAAAAAAGTGGAAGCACATACCTTGTTAATGGATTGGAAGAATTAACATCATTAAAATGTACATACTATTTAAAGCAATCTATAGATTCAATGCAAGCCCCAGCAAAATACCAACAACATATTCACAGAACTAGAACAAATACTTCAGAAGTTCATATAGAACCAAAAAAGACCACGAATAGCCACAGCAATCTTGAAAAAGAAGGACAAAGTAGGTGAGATCACAATACCGGATATCAGGTTATACTACAAAGCTACTGTAATCAAAACAGCCTGGTACTGGCACAAGAACAGGCCTATAGATCAGTGGAATAGAACAGAGAACGCAGTAATTCACCCAAAACATTATGTTCAATTAATATTCAACAAAGGTGGCAAGAGCATACAATGGAGCAAAGACAGCCTCTTTAACAAATGGTGTTGGGAAAATTGGACAGCTACATGCAAGAAAATGAAACTGGGCCATCAACTTACACCATACACAAGAATAAACTCAAAATGGTAAAAGACTTAAATGTGACTCGTGAATTCATAAAAATCCTAGAAGAAAACGTAGGCAACAAAATTTCAGACATCGTACACAGCAGAATTTTCACTGATACATCACCTAAGGCAACAGAAACAAAGGACAAAATAAACACATGGGACTACATCAAACTAAAAAGCTTCTGCACAGTGAAAGAAACAACCATCAAAATGGAAAGGGAACCCACTATATGGGAGAGCATAATTAATTGCCAATGATACATCAGATAAGGGGTTAATCTCCAAAATATATAGAGTGCTCATACAACTCAACAAAAGGAAGACAAAGAACCCAATTGAAAAATGGGCAGAAGAGCTAAATAGACATCTCTCCAAACAGGACATATAAATGGCCAAGAGACATATGAAGAAATGCTTAACATCACTAATCATCAGAGAGATGCAAATTAAAACAACAATGAGATATCACCTCATATCTGTCAGAATGGTCGCCTTCAACAAAGCATCAAACAAGAAGTGTTGGCGAGGGGGTGGAGAAAAGGGGACTGCTGGTGGGAATGCAGATTGGTGCCGCCACTATGTAAAACACTATAGTGTTACCTCAAAAAATTAAAAATTGAATTGCCATTTGACCCAGTGATCCCACTTCTAGGAATATACCCTAAGAAAACTGAAACACCAATCAGAAAGAATATCTATACCCCTATGTTCATAGCAGCACTATTCACAATAGCTAAGATCTGGAAACAGCCCAAGTGTCCATCAGTGGATGAATGGATAAAAAAGCTGTGGTACATATACACAATGGAGTAGTATGCAGCTGTCAGAAAGAAAGATCTCTTATCCTTTGAGACGACATGGAGGGACCTGGAAAGTATTATCCTAAGCAAAACAAGCCAAGCAGAGAAAGACGAATATTACATGATCTCACTTATTTGTGGAATATAATGAACATAACAGTCTGAGGAACAGGGTAGACCCAGAGACCTGGAAGTAGGGTACAGACTGACAATCCTCAGAAGAGGGGGTGGGAGGGGGAGAGATAAACCACAGAACTTATATGCATGTATGCATAACCAATAGACATGGACAACAAAGCTGGGGATGGGGCGGGGAGGGATGGGGAGGAGGGTGTCAATGGGGGGAAAAGGAGAAACATGTGTAACAAAAATAAATTAATTTAAAAAAAAGAACAAGCTGCTCGGATATTTAGGAAAGGCTTCAGAGAAAGAGTAGCATTTAAGTCAGGTAGAAAAGCGCATAGCAGGCACATGGGTAGGCAAGGGTAGAGGCACAGAGCATAAAAGGACTTGGTTGGAGGGAAGAGTGAAATTCAGTGTGATTGGAGTCTAGAGTTTGTGTCGGTGATATATGGAAAATGCAAGCAGAGAAGTGAGCTAACATCAGGTTGTGAAGGTAGAGAGTGAAAACCTAAGGAGATCCTTCAGCCGAATGCTGGCAGGAGCCTGTTTGTTTGTGGGGAGAAGATGCCTCTGGTAGCCATGCAAGACAGACTATAGTGGGAAAGAGATCCAATGTGGTAAGCCACTGCAATATGCCAGTCAAAAGAGGAAAGGGGCCTGAAACAAGACATTGGCAATGAAAAGAGAGCCAAGGGTGTCCCCAGTTGGGGTCATGTGGGTGGCAACCAGTCGATGTGTCTCTCTCACATCGATGTTTCTCTCTCTCTCTTCCGCCCTCTCTCCCTCCCGCTCTATCTGAAGATAAATGCAAAAAAGTCCTCGGGTGAGGATAAAAAATAAATAAAAAAAGAAAGCCAGGGGTGAATGCAATAGATGTTTCTAAGGCAGAAGTAACAGGACTGGATGAGTTATGGGATGTGATGGGTGAGGGGGGAGAAGAACCATACACAGCTTCAAGCCTCTCACTGGCATAATTCAGGCTGGAAGTGATAATGGATGCTTACACACTTGCAGAGAAGTAAGAAAGTGGAGTTTGAACTGTTTTGCAAAGGGGGAAGTTCTGAAAATGTAACCTAGACAAGATTAGAGATAAGGGCAGGAGCCAGGTGAAGCTACTTAGATTAAAATACAAGTTTGAGCTGAGGTGAGAGATCAGTATTACAGATCAATATTTGGGAGTTGTTGGCACATATGGGCATAAAATAGGAGAAAAAAAGATGACTCAAGGAGTGTGCACAGAGGTAAATTCAGAAGACCAAACATGCAGGTCCTAGGAACACTACCACTGAATGGATTAAAATAGTTATAGCGATCAAAGGAGTCTGAAAAGGAATGAGAATTTATTTATTCCAAATTGTCCAACTATTCCAATTATTCCATTATTATTGATCACCTATTAAGACTGCGATAGAATTTCTGCACAAGGATTGTTGTCTAATAGGGTTTATAGACAAAGAGAGTCACTTGAAAAACTGTTGCACATGTACTACAATGGAGAAAGTGACAGGGTGTGAGGAGAGCACAGGATGGCACCTGTTTAAAAGAGAACCATGAAAAGTTATATCAATGAAATCAAGAGAGAAAAGATGCTCAAGAAATAGAGAGCATTAGTACTGGGAAATGTGATCTCACACAGACATTATTAGAATTTGTATGGTGATATTTAGAGTCTATATCAAGTTGCTCTTTCCAGTAAAAGATGCTCTTAACCCTCAAAATATTTTCAGTGGTCACTTACACGTTTTATCTGACAGTATCACACAGCAATTGAGGCATGTCTAAAAAAGGAAAACAATTCTTATTATATAGGTTCTACACCCAAATTAACCATATTGAGCCTGTACAGAGATTCTCCAACAGAGGGTTCTAGAAAATGCTTAGAAATTATATATATTTTCCCCAACATGGAAGAGTACTAGAGAAGGGAAAACAATGACTAATACGATTTTTTTAATTGCTTAATGACATCTCATTTGATAGGCCACTGAGCATTTCTGAGTACCCAGCAAGACAGGCACCATTTTTGGCTCAAGTATCATGAAACTTG
Organism: Tadarida brasiliensis; assembly: GCA_030848825.1. Classification (NCBI taxonomy): domain Eukaryota; kingdom Metazoa; phylum Chordata; class Mammalia; order Chiroptera; family Molossidae; genus Tadarida; species Tadarida brasiliensis. The sequence goes on from CM061268.1 coordinate 59,171,430, forward strand.
TGCTCAGCCTCATCTCTGCCCCTCGCATGCTGGATTTCAATTTTTTCCTTTTATAAAATGGGTGATTGGAATAGAATGCCCTAACATTCTGTGGCTCAATGAGTCTAACTTATATAAAGAAGAGACACAATCTCTAAGGAATAAGAAACTTATGAACAAAAATGTACAGCATGACCAAGAAGTCCTTATGCATAAAATTTTGTCCTCTGTGAATTATTTAATAATAATTCCACCTAATAATAGCGAGAGACCTAAAAACAACTAAAGGACTTGGGTAGAAACTAAAGTTTACATGGAGAATAGAGGAGAGCCTACAGATCACTTTTAATCAGCACAAACATGTATTTGGTGTGTATTTAAAAACAATTAATATGCATTGAACACTTACCATCTGCCAGATACTACGCTAAGTATTTCAGATGCCCTATGTTACTAATTTTCATAACAACTCGGTAGAGTAGGGATTATTACTATTATTATTCTCATTTCTCAGGTAAGGAAACTGAGACTTAGAGAGGTTAAAACTCTTATCCAAGGTCACAGAGCTAATCACCAACAGCAACGAGTTCAAACACAAATTCTCTGAATCCACAGCACATGCCCTTCACTGCTTCACAATACTAAATCCATAAGTTAGGGCAACTACAAACATGAATGAAAGCGAAAGACTGGGTCCAGAAGTGTGCTAGCAGATTAAAAATTATGTGGAGTCAATCAAAGAAAGCCTCATGAAGGAGATGAGTCTGACGTTGTCATTTAAAGTTAGATTATCGAGAGGTGCTACCATAGAACAGCCCTACATGATCCAAATGTGTTTCACTTCCAGGATAAAAAAGCTAAATTAAATATATTCATTTTAAGTCAATAGTTATCATCAAATCACCACATTCAATAGTACTTCGGAGGTCACAGGCAGTACTGCGTTTCCACACAATTTATTCTTCAATTATAGAGTTACACAATGCATAGAGAGAAGGTAGATTGAGGAGCGTCCAACCTCAGGTTCTGAATGGAAAAGTTATTCATGAGGCCACTAGACAATTACATCCAAATATCTGCGGCAGTTAGGGGACGAGAAACCAGACTGAAGTGTAATAAATCCTCTCTGACAGAGACAACAGGGGGGGAAAGAAGGAAGAAACTCAAGTGTCTGTGTAAGTGAAGATAAACATCACTGAGGAAACAGCCACGCCGCGTGAGGGAATCTAAGAGTCAGCATTCTAGGAAAGTGGAAGAAACTCTCAAAGGAATTCTTAAAACTGAAAACAAATTAGAATACTGAAAGCACACTCAACAGCACTGAGCAACCTATCAGAAATGGAATTCTCTTAAGTCCAAGCAGCTGCTGTGATGTGTCATCTTGTCGCTGAGAGAGAAAACCCAATTACAACTTTAATGGCCATACCATAAAGACACTATGACTGGTGAGGGCCAGCAAAAAATGCTGAGGTTCAGAAACACTATTTGGTAGGAAATTACTAACTCCACTGGCATTGGAGAATAACACTAATCAGCATGAACCTTATTCATTCATTACTTCACAAATATTTATTGAGGTCACTGTTCTGGGCACTATAAACACAGTAAGGTGAATAATAATATTCTTGTAGAGCTTATATTCTGACCCAGTAAACAAAGTTTAAATGAAATATATAGCATATAAAATGATGCTAAGTACTATGAAGAAAAATAAAGCCAGGAAGGGAAATGAGGAACATGGGAGACAGGCACAGGGGAAATACAGTTAAATAGGATAGAGATGGAAGACCCCACCGAGCAGGTAACATTTAAGCAGAAACCTAAAGGTGGTTGGGGTGAGCAGTGAGTATAATAGGGTAAGAACAGAACAGCCAGCACAAAAGGCCTTGAGGCAAGAGTATTCTTAGCAATTTATAGAAAAGCCTAGAGGTTACTATGCTTGGAGCAAAGCGAGAGTGGGGAAAATTCATGAGAAATGAGGTCAAAAAGGGACTACAGAGGTAGACAGGCCAAATCATGTATGACCTTGCAGGTCACTATATGAACTCTGGCTTTTACTATAAGTAAAATGAAAATTTTTCACAAGGTTTTCAGCAGAGAAGTAACAAGACCTACCCTACATGCTTGGAGGTGGCAGAACCAAGGGCAAAGGAGGAACAGTTAGGAGACTGTTCTTATGAGTATGGTCCTGGACACATCAGAATGGTGATCCGGTCTTACATTACTTTTTTTTTTTCTTTATTGATTTTTAGAGAGAGAGGAAGGAGAGGGAGAGAGAGATAGAAACATTGATGAGAGAGAACATCGATTGGCCACCTCCTGCATGTCCCCCACTGGGGATTTGGCCCACAACCTGGGTATGTGCCCTGACCGGGAATCAAACTGGCAACTTTTTGGTGCATGGGTTGATGCTCAACCACTGAGCCACACCGGCCAGGCTGGCGATCCATTCTTAAAGAATAATGATTTAAGCTCAGGCTCTGGAGTCAAACCTGTGGGTTCAAATCCTGGCTCAAATCCAAGCCTAGGTTTCCCCCTATGTAAAATAAGAATCCAAAAAGGATATAATGAACAAGTAGTGTGTGCCAGACCCTGCTCAATCATGTGTAACTGTGAGTTTCCCTCAGAAGCAGACCAGGAGACAAGAATCTGGGTGCAGTGTGTTAGAAGTACAGAAACCACGTCAGGGAGAGGGAGAGGCGGCCTGCAGAAAGTCCACCACCAAACCAGCTACTGCAGAGAACAACTGGAGCTTAATCACATGGGAAACGCTGGCAAAGAGACTGGAACACAGATTCCTCCCACCCGAGGAGCGAGAGAGATGGAATAATATTTATACTCCACGTCGGATCAGTCATGGTTTCAAGGCCGCTCCTAAGAGGTTTTAATTTCCAGGCACTGGCAACCTGTGCCTGTCTGTCTTACATGAGCAAACAGCCCCCGTGGCACACGCTGCAAATCAGGAGCAAAGTGAAACAGTCTGATCTGAGGAAAATGGGTAGGGCACTGAGGTCCACTGCTACACAGCCACATGAGGGAAAAATTAACAGTATACACTACAGAATGCTAACAGTGCTTATTTCTGAACGATAAAAATTACTTCTGTTTGTTACTTTCTTTCTGTGCACCTCTCATCTTTAAGATTCTGTAATAAATATGTTATTACTTGTATAATATCTGATAGAGACTATAATGTCAAATATTTATAGAAATCTTTAATGCAACTTATCTGTTTTTGTTTTTTTACTAAGTTCTTCTAACAATTTGGTGAAGAGCATAGATTATTATTTCCATTTTACAAAGAACATTGAATCTTTGAGAAACTGAATGGATTGCTCAAAGTTGCCCCATTATTGGTCAAGAGGGCTTGGGCTGCAGATGTCCGGTTTCATGACTTTTCCTATCCATAGACCGATCATCTTGAATACAGATATTACCTAAATTAAACTTTTTATCATACAGATGAGAAAAATGGGATACAAAGTAAGTAGCCCACAATCACATGGCCAGATAAAAGACAAGACTCCAGTTCTTCAGACCTGGTTTCCATGGACTCTGGTTCACACATAATGCAAAGTTTAAGCATGTGCAATCTGCACCCGAACTACCTGTGCTCAGGTGCTCCGAGGACCGCTTTAGCTGTGTGACCTTGAGCAGTTTTTACTCTCTAAAATGGGGAATGAGAAAACATCTAAATCAGGGTAACTGTGAGCTAATTAATAATGAATTTCTGAAAGTGTAGTTAGGAGTATATTTGTTATTTTTATTAGTCCAAGTGTTGCATTGAAGAGAGAGAAAATAAAGGAATGGAGAGAAAAAAACCTCCTAGGAGTAAGGAGTTAGATGGATCTTGGAAGGAAAAGGTTTTAAGAATTGTAGTATAGTCCTGTTGATAGCCTAAAGAGTCTTGAAAGTGCTTTCCACAATTCTGATCAAGGTTATCAAGAATAACTTTAGTGGAAGACAATATATATTTTTGGAGAAAAATACAGGTTGCTGTGTTTGAACTACGGTTCTACCATAGTACCTAAAAACTCTTAGAACAATGCCTACTACAGAGGAAGTAATCAATAAATGTTTCTCGTTGTTATTACTGAATGCATAAAGCTGCTCAATTAAATGCATATTAAATTGGAAGATGAAAACTGTGATAGAAAACAACAGGTTTGGAGATAAAAGGTACAATTGATCTTATGGAGGGAGTTCACGTGGATGAGTGTAGGTTTGGGTGTAGTATGGTACAGTGTTACCATTTTGTATTCTCAGCAGTATTAAGATGTATATGCTCAAACAAATTACAACTGCAATGTTGACTGACACATCAGACAGGAATAAGAAGTTGGCAAGTCAGTGAAAATGAAGGAGAGGAAACAATGTATGCACAGGAACAAGGTGGAAAAGGCATTTTCTCCCAACATGAGAATCAGCACCTCATTTTTTATATTAAAGATACAGGGCACTTCACTTTCTTTAAAGTGGAAGACCTGCCTTCAGTAGCAGAAACCAGATGCAATCCTCAGGAAATGAAATATTAATAAATACAGATTAAACACAAATCAGGGCTCCAGGAACCCAAAAGCACCTCTAAGTAAACTGGAAAAAGGTGCCTCTTCCTCACAAAAGTTTACTTTCATCTGTTGGGAAACTGCCATAATGTAATGATTTTCTTATAACTACACACTTTACTGCCATCTGCCAGAATGGTAATGAATATACAAATTTAAAATGTGTGTGATATGAATGGTATCCCCTAGGACTGTGTGGTGCAAACATGTACATGTGCATCAGTGGTTCTGCTTCCATGTGTTTAATGGACAAAATGTTTGTCATCAAAATACACTGTGACAAATGCAGAAAACATAGATGTTTAAGAAAACAGAGTCTCAGACCTCACAAAGCTCACAATCAAATAAATAGTCACACTATGGTGCAGTAAGTGCTATGTTAAAAATTAATACAAGGTGTTTGACCCAGTGATCCCACTTCTTGGAATATATCCTAAAAAGCCTGAAACACCAATCAGAAAGAATATATGTACCCCTATGTTCATAGCAGCACTATTTACAATAGCTAGTATCTGGAAACAGCCCCAAGTGCCCATCAGTATATGAGTGGATAAAAAAGCTGTGGTACATTTACACAATGGAATACTATGCAGCTGTAAGAAAGAAAGATCTCTTATCCTTTGAGACGACACGGAGGGACCTGGAGAGTATTATGCTAAGTGAAATAAGCCAGTCAGAGAAAGACAAGTACCACATGATCTCACTTATTTATGGAATATAATGAACAAAATAAGCTGTCGATCAAAATAGATCCAGAGACATGGAAGTAGGGAACAGACTGACAAACCTCAGAGGGAAGGGTGGAGGGGGTTGAGAAGAAATAAACCAAAGAATTTATATGCATATATGCATAACCAATGGACACAGACAACAATTTGGGGAAAGCAGGAGGGGGGTGGGAGTGGGGAGGAGGGGGTCAGTGCAGGGGAAAAGGAGGGACATCTGTAATACTTTCAACAATAAAGATAAAAAAATTAATACAAGGTGTTAATGAAAGCATAGGGGATGGATTCCTAACCATGCCTAAAAGAGGTATGTTAACAGATTATATTTATTTTATTTATGTATTTATTTATTCATTCATTCATTTTATTTTATTTTAAATCTGTTAAACTGACTGCATACCATAGAATAAAATAAATGCAACTAATAAAAGTAGAAGGAATTATGAAATTAGAAAATCACCATTTCAACCACTGTAGTAATAACTGTTTCAGGCTAGAATTACTAATGGATGCTAAAACTGGTGGGTGAAAGTTTGATCAGGAACAAGGTACTTGCATGGTCTCAAAGTATCTCCATTTTAACCAAGCAATCAATGCTAAGGTCACTAGTGAAGGCACAGAGAGATACCATGTGCCTCCTCATATGACGCACTGAGAAGGATACATTATTTTTGTTGTATTTCTGACAAAAAGGCACAACCTAAATTTAATCATGAGGAAAGATCAGACAAACCAACACTGAAAGAATTTTACAAAATAAATGGCCCGTACTCTTCAAACAAATGTCAAGGTCGTGAAAAACAAAGAACCATTACAGATTAAAGAAGAATAGAGAGACGTGGCAACTAAAGGCAATATAGGTATCTGTGCTCATGGGTTGGATTCAATGCAAGATATTTTTCTCTCGATATAAAGAACACTAGTGGGATGATTAACAAAATTTGAGTAAGATGTGAATTACATAGTAGTACTATATTAACATTAATTTTTTAAATTTTGATAAAGTGAATACATTAAAAAAAGGTCCTTGTTTTTAGGAAATACACACTTAGGAGTTTAGGAGGAAAGAAGCATTATGTCTGTAATTACAACCAGAAAAATATAAGTATATACAAAATAATGAGGTAAATGTGGTAAAATGTTAAGATCTAGGAAATATGGGTAAAGATACACAAGAAGTCCATGTACTGTTTTTGCAACTTTTCTGTAAGTCTGAATTATTTCAAAATTAAAAATAGCCCTGGTTGGATGGCTCAGTGGGTTGGAGCATCATCCTGTGCACCAAAAGTCTGTGGGTTCGATTTCCGATCAGGGCACGTATACCTAGGTTGTGGGTTCGATCTCAGTCAAGGCGCATAAGGGAGGCAACCTATCCATTATTCTCTCTCACATCGATGTTTCTCTCTCTCTCTCTGTCTCTGTCTCCTCTGTCTCTCTCTCTCCCTCCCTTCCTTCCTTCTCTAAACATATCCTCAGGTGAGAATTTTTTTTAAGTTAAAAATAAAATAATAAATTAGAAAAGACTAAAAATAAAGTATCATAGTCTCTTTCCTACAATAGTTTATAGTTTCCTAAATAAGACATAATACATAGCATGTGATGCTCCCATCCAAAACTGTCAGATACACCCTCCTTGCAGAAGAGCAACACTTGAATCTGACATTCAAGGCTTCAGGCAATGTGATCTTAATCTAGACTTCCAACCATATTTTCCCAATTCCTCTTTCTTGCTCACTATATTCTCGTCAAACTTAATCTTATACCGTTTGCCCTTGAACAACACTGGTTTGAAATGCACAGGTCTACTTATACATGGATTTTTTTAGATAAATACTGTAAATGGGCCCTGGCCAGGCAGTTCAGTTGGTTAGAGCATCGTTCCCATATGCCAAGGTTGCGGGTCCAATCCCGTATCAGGGCACATACAAGAATCAACCAATGAATGCATAAGTAAGTAGAACAACAAATCAATGTTTCTTTTTTTCTCTCTCTCTCCCCCCTTTCCCCTCTCTCTAAAATCAATAAATAAAAAATATATTAAATATATAAAGAACTCATACAACTCAATAGCAAAGAAAAGTGGGAGAGGGGATTTAAACATTTTCCAAAGAAGATATACAGCTTGCCAATAGGCACAAGAAAAGATGTTCAACCAAACTAATCATCAGGGAAATGCAAATCAAAACCACAATGAGATATCACCTCACACCTGTCAGAATTGCTACCATCAAAGACAAGAAATAACAAGTGTTAGTGAGGATGTGGAGAAAGGGAACCCTCATACACTGCTGGTGAGAATGTAAGTTGGTACAGCCATCATGGCAAACAGTATGAGAGTTCCTCAAAAAATTAAAAATAGAATTACCATATGATCCAGCAATTCCACTTCTGGTATTATCCAAAGAAAACAAAAACAATAAATCAAAGATATATGCACCCTTATGTTCATCTCAGCAATATTTACAACAGTGCAGATATGGAAACAACCTAAGTGTGCATCAATGAATGAATGGATAAAGAAGAATGGAGATGACAGATGATGATAGATAGATAGATAGATAGATAGATAGATAGATAGATAAATGTAATACTACTCAGCCATAAAAAAGAATGAAATCTTCCATTTGCAGCCTTGATGGACCTTGATGGTATTATGCTAAGTAAAATAAGTCAGACAGAAAAACAAATAGCATATGATTTCACTTATATGTGGAATCTAAAAAATAAAACAAATGAACAAACAAAACAAAAAACTCATAGATACAGAGAACTGATTGGTGATTGCCAGAGCAGAGGGGGATTGAGGGTGGGAAAAATGGATAAAGGAGGTCAAGAGATACAAACTTCCAGTTGTAAAATAAGTCTATATACAGCATGACTATAGTTAACGATTTTGTATTGCATATTTAAAAGTTGCCAAGAGAGTAAATCTTAAAAGTTCTCATTACAAGAAAAACTTTTTGTAACTTTGTATGGTAACAGATGCTAAATTAACTAGACTTGTTGTGGTGATCATTTAGTAATATATACAAATATTGAATCATTTTGTACACCTGAAACTAATGTTACATATTGATTATACCTCAATAGAACAACATCAAAAACAATGGAGAGGAGCTGGCAGTTAAATGAACAAGGAAATAATAGAAAATGTACCATAAAGAAAATACATATATAAATAGTCAATCTTTTCTATTAATACCCAACTTTAGTGAGGTTATGGTAAAATTAGTGCACTCATACATGACTGTTCCACTTTAACGTAAAAGAAACATTTTAGAATATAACAATAATATATTGCAAGAGCCATGACAATACATATACCTTTTGACTTAGTAATCCTACTTTCTAGAAATTATACCAAAAAAAATCATTCAAGAGGAATAAACCTATATTATTGAAATTTTTGAGTATGGTGTTATTTTTCTAATAAGATAAAATTGAAAAAAATCTAATTACCCTATAGTATTAGCTTTCTAGTTATAAAAGTATTCTATATCTATTGAACACAATATTCAGAATGTATTTAAAATCCAATTTTAGAAACTTTAACAACATGGTGAGATGTTCATGATGCAGTACGAGCTAAATTATTAAAAGCAGAATTTAACAATTCTGGATATTTCACAATGCTCCCAAAATACTTGCTTGGTAGCTCATATTTAACCTCGTACCACTGACTTTGGTTACAAATGGGACAAAACTGTCAAAGTACAATATTTGTCATTAAATGCTGTTTTCTGGCCAATTTCACACATGTAACTGCAGCCAGCTTTTAGGGGACTGAACTGAAAGACACAGCATTCAAGCAGAAAACATTCTGAAAATGATTCTTGCATTTTTATAATAGAAAAGCTATTCAGTCAAGAAAGAAAGCCAGCGTAAAAGAAAAAACAACTTTTTTGTTGTTTAAAATAATTGGGCTTAATAATTTCTTTTAATTCCTAGAAGTCAAATATATATAAAGACCCAACTCTACCTGCTTATATATTGAAAACTCATTATTTCATAATTGCTTCTCTTAGCTTGTTACCTTACGGTTTTCTTTTCTTATTGAATGGAAGAACTACTTAAAATCAGCATTCTAGTATTAACAAAGGTTATCTTCCTCAAAAAGTGGCACACTTTACTATGCACAGTATTGACATATATAATCATTCATTCATTGATCAACATTTTTTAGCATTATTCTAAGGCACTATGATAGGTACTAAAGATACAAAAAAACAAGACATGATTCATGCCTTCTTAGTTCTCACATCTAAGGAGGAAGAAAAAATGTATAAATAGTATTATCCATTGGGGATAATACTATAGTAGAAGTTATGTATGATGTGCTATGAGATATAATTGGAGGAAGAACTAATTTTACCTGGGGTAATCAGGAAAGTTTCATTTGCTAAGAAAGGTAACATTTGAACTGGATCTTAACATATAGATGGTTTATTATACATATATAGGGCTAATATTTTTTCTGAAACATTTCTTTTACTTAACTGCTATACTCCTCGTTTGTCTTTCTTTTCTACGGGACTACTCAAAACCTGACATTTTTTAATGGAAATTTCAATTGTCATAATTGTAGATTCGTATGCAGTTTTAAGAAATATAGAGAAATGCATTGTATATTACACCCAGTTTCCCCCAATGGTAACTAGAAAAACTATATAGGACAATATCACCTACAGTACAATGTCACAAGAGGATATTAACAGGGATACCACCCACTGACTTGATTCATATTCCCTCATTTTACTTATACTCACCTGTGTGTGTGTGTGTGTGTGTGTGTGTGTGTGTGTGTGTGTGTGTTTTCACGTGCAGGCATGTACGTTTACTTCTGTATCATTTTACCACATATTTATATTTCTGTATCCAACACCAGAGTCAAGATACAGTTTAATCACCACAAGGGTCCCTCTTGCCTTTTATAACCCCACTCACCTCACCCCCATCACCACTTACATCCCTAACCACTAGCAACCACTAACCTGTCCTCCATTTCTAAAACTTTGTCATTCCAAATACGCTGTGTAAATGGAATCATCCAATACATAACCTGATAAGATTGGCTTTTTTCTCAGCGTAATTCCCTGGAGATTCCTCCAAGTTATTGTCATATCAATACTTCATCCTTCTTTATTGCTGGGGCCTATCCATGGTATGAATGTACCAAAGATTGCTTAAACATTTATCTCCAACTGAAGGACATCTAGGCTGATGACAAATTTTGGCTCTTACCAATAAAGCTGCTGTGAACGTTTGTGTACAGAATTTTGTGTGAACATCCGGTAATGGAGTGTTTATTTTATAAGAAAGTGTTAAAGCCTTTCCCAGATTGGCTGTGCCACTTTAGGTTCCCACCAAAGGATGTATGAGTGATCCGAATCCAGTTTTGAGTTCTGAATCTGCCGCATGACTACCCTGTGCACTTAGGCAAGTTATTTGATCATTTTAAGCCTTCATTCCCACAGCTTTTAACTCAAAGATGATGATAACTTTTCAGAGCTGTTGCTGGGATTAAAGGAAACATGTGAAACAAAAAGTCAACAAGCAGTAACAGAGCACAGAGTGATGGTTCAGAAGACTGACTGCATATCAGAAAGCCACATCGGATGAATAAATGCTTGAAGAAAGGAAGAAACTGCCTGGAGACAAGATGTGAGAACTGCACATTATAAAGGAAAGAGAACAGGAACCACAGGTTAGTGCCCTCTTTTTAAAATAAGGTCATGAGTGATTAGCAAAGGCACTTTATCTTAGTGGGTAAACCACTCAGGCTCTGACATCAGACTGTGTGGATTTAAATTCCACTTCTGTCTCTTACTTGGGTAAGTTACTTAGCTTATCCTCTATGTGCTTTCATATCCTTATCTGTGTCCAGCCAGTGTGTCTCAGTGGTTGAGCATCGACCCATACACCAAGAAGTCGCCGGTTCGATTCCCGGTCAGGGCACATGCCCAGGTGGTGGGCCCAATCCCCAGTGGGGGCATGCAAGAGGCAGCCAATTAATGTTCTCTCTCATTGATGTTTCTATCTCTCTCTCCCTAAAATCAATTTAAAAAAATATATTAAAAAAAATAACTAAATTGAACTGCTATTTGACCCAGTGATCCCACTTCTAGGAATATACCCTAAAAAGCCTGAAACACCAATCAGAAAGAATATATGTACCCCTATGTTCGTAGCAGCACTATTTACAATAGCTAAGATCTGGAAACAGCCCAAGTGTCCATCAGTAGATGAGTGGATAAAAACGCTGTGGTACATGTACACAATGGAATACTATGCAGCTGTAAGAAAGAAAGATCTCTTATCCTTTGAGATGACATGGAGAGACCTGGAGAGTATTATCCTAAGCAAAACAAGCCAAGCAGAAAAAGACAAATATCACATGATCTCACTTATTTGTGGAATATAATGAACTAAACAAACTGATGAACAAAATTGACCCAGAAACATAGAGGTAGGGTACAGACTGAAAAACCTCAGAAAAGGGGGTGTTGGGAGGGAAGAGATAAACCACAGAACTTATATGAATGTATGCATAACCAATGGACATAGACAATAAAGCTGGGGATGGGGTGGGGGGGGTTGGGGAGGAGGGTGTCAATGGGGGAAAAAGGAGAAACATCTGTAACAAAAACAAATTAATAAAAATAATTTAAAAAATAAAAATAAAAAAACTAAAGGTGTTGGGTTCTTTAAAAAGATAAATAAAATAATATCCTCATCTGTAAAATTGTGATGCTACCATTTACTTCATCAAGCTGTTGTGACAATTAAGAGTGTTGATGAGCATAATGGATTTAGAATCATAATAATTGTGAGCCATTATTATTTTTAAATGTCTGCTTTTTCTCCCTTCTATGTATTAGCTGGGTGACCTTGTGTCAATTTCCTTGTCTACACAAAAAAGAATAAAACTTTGTAAGACTGTGATAAGGATTAAATGAGATAACATACTTAAGATGATTGGCACATAGCAAACGTGAAATAAATGTTAGTTCCCTTCCTTTCCTAAAATCACCAATTATTTTACTATATGGTAAGACAGACTTTTTTTTTAATTTCCCCCATGATTCAGGCTGTCAGCTGTCATCTTCCTGGGAATATGCCTTTGTGCAGCTGTTGAATTTGCTACATAAAGTTTCCAGTGCAGAAGCTTTACGGCAAACTACATTTTATTAGCCCAGAAATGTCTTTATGCTCAATTTTTATTTACAAACTGTTTTTGAAAATTGAGTTCTAAAACCATGGGTCTCTAAATTAAAGTTATAATGATGATTAATTCTTTTTTGTTGCGTGAAATAAATTAAGTAAACAAAATATATTCTTATCTGTCTAACAACGTATTAAATGAAGTCGGACTCTATGAGTGGGTATGAAAACACAGCAACTAGAATGAGGATTCACGGGGGAACCTACAGACAGTGGCATAAAGTCTACGAAACCTGAAGTTTAGGCGAGTCAATGAAGTGGATCATTTTGTTCTATAAACTCAAAATAATGAGATCTCCAGTAGACCCCTCTGAGAAGCACAGTGGCACCGGGACATTTCCATTTCACTCAGTTTTGATTCAGGGACATTTTGGTGCTGGAGTATTTTGACACCTCCTTAAAGCGAATGACTTAAGTTCACAGCTTTAATGATTACTGTGTATCATGTGCTAAGACAGGCATATCATCCCTACGTCTTAAGCCTCTGAGATGAGGTTAAGGATGGGGTGAGGAAAAAGTAGTGGGGTTGGACATTGGTTAAAATTCAGATTGGTTTAAAAATGGAGATAGAGCCCTGGCCAGTTTGGCTCAGCAGTTAGAGTGTCAGCCCAGAGGCCAGAGAATCCCGGGTTCGATTCTGGTCAAGGGTATGTACCTGAGTTGCAGTTCAGTCCCAGCCCTGGTCAGGGTCATGCAGGAGGCAACTAGTCGATGTGTCTCTCTCACAGTGATGTTTCTCTGTCTGTCTGTCTCTCTCTCCTCCCTTCCCACTCTATCTGAAGATAAATGGAAAAATGTCCTTGGCTGAGGATTAAAAAAAAAAAAAAGATGGAGATAGAATGAGTGAAGGGGTTACTTAAGGATGAAATAAATCTCAGTAGGGGGAGTAAATTCAGAGAAGGATGAGGTTAGGATATAGAACCATCTAGTAAACAGGTCACAGATCAGAGAAAATCATGTTTTTGCTCCTTGGAACCTCAGAAAGGGCTACCTGTCACTGAAAGGAGAGTCGAAGCATCTCTGAATTTTACTTGTGTCTTGAACATTATGCATTTAAATCTCAAACTTTACTATTTCTCTTTAAAGTCTGCATGGTCATTTATAGCTATTCAAAAAAAATTTTTTTTCTTTTTAAATTTATCTTTATTGTTGAATGTATTACAGATGTTCCTCCCGCTTTTTCCCCCTTGAGCCCCTCCTCCTCACTCCTGCCCCCCTCCTGCCTTCCCCACACTATTGTCTGTGTCCATTGGATATGCATATATGCATATAAGTTCTTTGGTTTCTCTCTTTCCGTCCCACCTCCCCACTTCCCTTTGAGGTTCTTCAGTCTAACAACCAACTTGTACTTCTTAATCCCTTCACCTTTTTCACCCATCCCCCCCCCAACGCCCCTCCCATCAAAAAGTTCTCTGTATCTGTGAGTCTGTTTCTGTTCTGCTTGTTCATTTTGTTTGTAGATTCAATTGTTGATAGATATGTATTTATTGCCATTTTATTGTTCATATTTTTGTTCTTCATCTTCAAGAAGACCCTTCAACATTTCATATAATACTGGTTTGGTGGTGATAAACTCCTTTAGCTTCTTCTTGTCTAGGAAACTCTTTATATGGTCATCGATTCTAAATGATACCTTTGCAGGATAGAGTAATCTTGGTTGTAGGTCCTTGCTTTTCATCACTTGAAATATTTCTTGCCACTCCTTTCTGGCCTGCAAAGTTTCTTTTGAGAAATCAGCTGAGTCTCATGGGAGCTCCTTTGTAGGTAACTAACTGCTTTTCTCTCAAAAATTATTTTTAATCTGACTTCTTAATAGTGGGATTTTTTTCCATCTTCCATTTAAAAATCTGAATGATAAAATTAAAGTCTTCCTAATAGGTTAGAAGTCAGAAAGAAATACTAAGCACAGAATATAATGAGTGCAATGAGATTAAAACAGAAAAAAAGTTCATATCTGTTGGAGGAGGATCAGAATAGACATCACGGAGAAGGCAACATTTGCAACAAACTCTGAATAATGCATTCTACCCTGTCTCTGTTACCAAGTAGCTCCTTAACCACTCAAACGGAACTGCTCTCACAAAGTCACCAAAGGATTTAATTTTTTTAACAAAATCCAAAGAAAACTTTCAGTTCCTACATATTAAAACTGTCTGTATCAATTGATACTGGTAACCACTTCATTCTTGCCATTTCTCCCTCGGCTTTTGCTAGGTTATGCTGCAGTAACATACAATCGTAAAATCTCAATAGCATAGTCTTTTATAGGTCAACACTGTAGCTGGACTCTGACCTGCTCTGCTGAAGGAGCAGCCAGTGTCTGAAATACACTGATCTCATAAGAGAGAGAAAGATGGTGCACCACTACGTTTCCTAAAACTTATTCTTGGAAGGTACACATCACTTCACAGTTCACAGGCCAAGGAAAGTCACATGGCCAAGCCTGATGTCAGTAGGGTGGGGAGTTTAATCTTCCCTCAATAATGGCCGGTAGGGAGTTACCAGTAAGGAAGAGAAGCATATGGTCTTATTGTGATAAGACAATCTATCACAATATTTTAAATGCCCAAATATCATCTATATATCACACTAATATATCAAACCAGTTTAGACACCTCTCCTGGGCACCAAAGGATATATCTTACTAAAATTCTGGCTGGATATCCCTTAGGCATCACAAACTCAAGTCCAAACCTAAACTTACCACTTTCTTTCCTTATCTCACCACACTTCTTTCCCTTATCCAACACTACTCCAAATCTGCTTGTCCTTATCTTTGTAAATGGCACCATCATCTACACTTGTTCCAAAACGTTGACCCCCTCCCTTTCCATAACCAATCCTTTATAATAGGCATTGAGCATTCTTTAGTCTGTCCACTGTGTATTTCTTAAAATCTCTTATCTCCTTTTCTTCCCTTCTGCCATTGGCTTGGTTGAGGCCCCATTATCACTGAAGTGTTCTCTAAACTGTCGTCTGACTCCAGCCTCAATGAATTGATCATTTATTCATTCAATCAACAAATATTTATTAATCTCCTATTATGTGCTAAGTTCCCACTCTTCCAGAGCTTATAGTCTTCAGAGAAAGATAATTAACTTATTGATAGCACAAAATGTGGTAAATGCTATGATTCATTCATCTAAAAAATATTATTGAGCACCTAATTGTATGTGAAGGCATTGTTCTGGTTCCTAAGAATATAGCAGTGAATGACAGACAAGGATCATGCACTCAGGAAAAGTATTTACATTTTTAAAAAACAGGATAATTTCAAATAGTGGTAGGTGTTATTAAAAATAACAAATAATAATATGATAAAGAGTAAGTGGGGGATATGAGGAGACCTAGGGAGCCTGGGTGGTTGGAGAAGGCTTTTCTGATTTGGGCTAAGACCAGACTGATGAGAAGGAACCAGCCATGAAGAAAATCCAGAGGCAGAGTATCCTATGCAGGAGAAAGAATCCATGTAAAAGTGCTCAGACAGGGACAAGCTGAGGTATACTGACTAAGGAAGAAGGGATTAGGAGATGGTCAAAAGACTCGGTAAAGAATATACACATATCCCTGACTGGCGTGGCTCAGTGGGTTGAGCATTGTCCCATGCACCAAGAGGTCTCCGGTTCAATTCCTGGTCAGGGCACATGCCCAGGTTACTGGCTTGATCCCAGTAGGGGGGCACACAGGAAGCAGCTGATTAATGTTTCTCTCTCTCTAAAATCAATTAAAAATATGTTTTTAAAAAGAATATATCATGTAGAGCTTTGCAGAACATGGTAAAAGATTTGGATTGTATCTTAAGTGCAATGGAAGTCCATTGGAAAGCTTAAAGCAAGAATATGACATAATCAAATTTACATGTTTAAAGGAGACCTCTGACAGCTGTGTGAAAATGGATTCCAAGAGCAAAAGTAGAATTAGGTAGACCACTAAGGCAACTATGAAAGCAATTCAAGTAAGAGGTATAGTCAGTGAAACTGGATGGCAGATTGGGTGTGGGTTATGGAGAATGAGGAATTAAAGATGATTCGTCAGAGCTTAGCATGAGAATCAGGGTGTATAGTGGTGCCATTAAATGGGATGAGGAAGTTAGAAATAAGAAAAGGTTTGTGATGTATAGCAAAAGAGAAATCAAGAGTTTTCTTTTGGACAGGTTAAATTGTTAGGCAAAGTACAGCGATATAACAGCATACAGTAAAAACATATAATGTAAATTGGTGGTATCAGGAAAGATTTACCGTAGGGGAATGGGTAAATCATGGATTTACCAAAGATTTCCTTTACACTAAATCTTTCCTCTAAGATTTACCACAAAGGAAAACAAAATGGGGAAAAAAATTCTCCATGATACTGTCCATAATTCTTTATAAAATACAAATTGGATTAGAAAATCCCCTGCTTAAGATCCACCATTGAGTTTTGATCAACTACAGCAATTTCTCTGAATACCCCTAAACATGTCAATCTCCTCCATCAGACTATGAGTCCCTTGAGGGCAGGATTCACTGTTGTTCATTCAGAATTTAGCACAAAAACTAGAATATAATACTTGTTACATAGAACATAGAACATACCCAGGTGTTAAATGAGTGAACTAGGTGCGTAGTAGCCAAATTACTTAGTCTCTCTGAGCCTTATTTCCTCAATTATAAAAGGCAGGCCCTCTTTAAAATCATTTTCAACTTGAATAGTCAATGATTAAAATTTCTCTATGATTTTAAGCCTGAAAGTCAGAAGCAATCAACTAAAATTCTAATCCAGACTTATGAGAACCTTAAATGTGCTACACAGCCAATACCTCTGTTTCTTCATGTGTAAAATTAAAATTAAAATATTGTTCTCCTTCATATAAAATTTCATTGATGATGCAAACCATATTTAAATGTCAAATGATTAAAATAGTAAGCAAAATTGTGTAAATGAGAAATTTTCTTTTTCTAAAATGATTGGTGATAAGAGATGAGGCTCGTTACCTGCTAAATTATGTCTTACTGCATTTTGAAAGGATATATTAATAACTAATGATTTCTCTGTATTTCATCTTTTACCAAGATGTTCTTTCATGTGTGAGTCATTAGGACAACATAGTATGCCCCGATTTTTTCAAGGGTGTATGTATAAGATATAATTCATCTATAATGTCTTCTGGTTCTTTATATTCTTTCATCAACCTACTCTATTTTTTAATTATTGTGTCAAATCTCCAACTTTTAAATACTTACCACCAGCAAAGTGTGATTTGACTGGGAAGCAACCTTTCAAGAACCTATCTCCCATTACACAATATCCACCTTATGCTCATTGGCTCTGTTTTATTCACCTTCTACCTCAATTTGTTTTTACAGTGGGAATTTTTATCCCAATTTTAAAACTTATCAATATAGAAAAATCTTTTAGAAACACAAAACTATGTGATGAAACATAATTAAAATATATGAGACAATTTAAACAATCTAATGATATAAACTGGAGGGGAAAGACTGGAACAAAGTGAAAGGCACTGGTAGGAAGTACATTTGACCAAACACTTGCAGCTACAGCTACACTAGAAGAAAATTAATCCCAGTGCAACTATTCTATGCCTAAAAGCCAGCATGTCAAGAACTGAAAAGGATCAATTTCTTTCCAGAATAATACGGCTTTTTAAGCCCTAGAGATATTTTGGCAGAAATTAGCTACATGCTCACTAAACTTTTTACCTCTCCTACCTCAGAACACAGATTCCATTACCAACTTAGATTCCAATATCAAGCTTCCTTTGGAGATAGAAGCAGCCAGGTGACTGAATTGTGGCCAGTAGAATATGGATGAAACTTCTCCTCCACAAGGTAACAGTGCCCCCCACCTCAAAAGCTGCCCCCACCTCTTTTCTTCACTGTCAGACCAGTAACTAGGGTTAAATCCCAGCATAACCCAGCTGATGACTTGCCAAGTCTGGTAAGGAGGAAAGAGACTGTACATCTAAAGAATTATAGCCCTAGCCGGTTTGGCTCAGCAGTTAGAGCACCGGCCCATGGTCTGAAGGGTCATGGGTTCAATTCCAGTCTAGGGCATATACCTGGGTTTCAGGTTCGATTCCCAGCTCTGGTTGGGGCCATGCAGTAGGCAACCAATCGATGTGTCTCTCTCATATCGATGTTTCTTTCTCGCCCTCTCTGTTTCTCTCTCTCCCTCTCTCACCCTTCCTCCCTTCCACTCTATCTAAAATCAATGGGAAAATATCCTCAGGTGAGGATTAAAAAAAACAAAGAATTATAAGAACTAGTCGGCATATACTAATAGAAGCCAAGGAAGCACACCTGGGATTAGAGTTTGAGGCTACTTGATAAGGGGGCTGGAATGTCATAGCAGATAAACAAGAATTAATTCACTTGGAGACCCTCAGACATGGAAGTTAACATCTTAACCACGACCTACCTCCAGGGATGGGGAAAACTTTTTGTAGGACTGGTACCTAGCAGCCTGAGAAAAGAGCAGTAACCCTCAGTAAAGTAGAGATGCCTGTGCTCCCTCGGAAGATGGTTTAGGGAGGAACAGAGAGGTTAGGGGAAGTGGGCATGCTGGAATGGCTACATTTCAAAAGGCCAGAGGATCCAGGATTATGTTCTAAATAAAGGCCCAGAGGACACATCACTCATCAAGGCCACCAGGAATGTACTAGTAACAGGGGCACCTGCATCACTAAGAAATTCAGTAGCGGCCCCTGTCTGCCGGCCTAAGATGATGGAAGGAGAGATGATCACATTGCTGGCAAAGTGGAAGCATTTCACCACCAGAAGTCCAGGGCACAATTACTGTAATAAGCGTCATTGTCAGAGCAAGTCGAGGGACTTGACACACGGGGAGCTTTGGAGGTGGTTAACACAGCATGGTATCCCTAGGGGCAAAAGAGAATGGCAGCCAATAAGGGTGCTGCTTAACATCCAAAAATGACCAAGAACAAGAATAAAGGAGCAGGAGGCTGAAGGTGTTTCCCCTATAAAAAGCCATAATCTCTTACTCAGTTCCCAAACCTGAGTCAGTTTTCACATCCAAATCCATTGGCTAAAGATATAACTCAAAATAACTCAGCACCTTTTTTTAAAAAAATAATTTTTCTTTATTGATTTGAGAGAGAGAGAAAGGGAGAGGGAGAGAAATTAAGACATCGATGTGAGAGAACATCAAATGGCCACCTCCTGCATGCCCCACACTGGGGACTTGGCTCACAACCTAGGCATGTGTCCTGACCGGGAATTGAACTGGCGACCTCTTGGTGCTTAGGTCAACGCTCAACCACTAAACCACACCAGCCAGGCATAACTCAGCACCTTAAGGCTTTTACAATTGCTATTCTCTTTGGTTGGAATACTCTTCTCCCAGACATTCACTTGCTAGCTGCCTCCTCTCTTTGGGTCTTTTGCTCAAAGGTTACCTTTATAGTGAGATTTCCCCCCAAACCATCCTATTTTCTATTGCAATGCCCTTCTCATCCTGGCACTCTCCCTCCCCTTCCTGCTTTATTCTCTGTAGTGTTTATCACCATATGATATTTTATATATTTTAGTTGTTTATTTTTATTGCTCCTTTTATTGAGAAAATCCTAGAAAATCTGTAATATTAGAAATAAAGAGAAGAAAGTGAAGTAACAGAACACTGTCAATCTTGTGAATGCTTCTGAATACACTTGTTAGGTGAGGACCAAAAAATATACATTAGACTGACAACATGGAGCTCATCAATGAATCTAACAAGTCCAGTTCTTGCTGAGAAGTGGGGTCTCTTTCTAGTAAGTGTATTAGAAGCATACTTAGGTAAAGACAAAGCCAGAAGCCTATAAAAGGTGGCTGCTGTGTCTTCCCACCAGCTTTCTCATGAAGGGCAGACCAGAGGTCTTTTCCAGAAAGTCGCCTCCTGCTTACCATCTCCTTCGAGATTAGAGCATGTTATTAGCACATTCTCCTCAAAATCTAATGGTTCTATACGTCCCATTGCTGGGATTTCACAATGTTCAATTCCTCCTGAGAGGTCCAGAGTGTGTGAGATGTTGGAAGGGAATGCTGCTACAATAAATCGTGTGCCTCCTCACAGAAAGAGTAATTCCTGTGCTGAGAAATGTAAACCTCTGTATCTGATAAGTCACTTGGAAACTAATGAGTCACCTGCAGGGTGCTTTTCAGAAGCTCTTCTTGAAAGTGATGAAGCATCTGTCAGAGAGAGCCAGAGGGGCGATAATAGAGACCACCCGAAGGAAGGCAGCCTCTCATCACTCCTTCTGTGCACAGTTTCTCCTCTCTACCATCCTAAAGCCATGCCTCATGACACTTAACAAAGAAACAAATAACAGAGTGAAATAAAATATAAAAAGATAAGAAAATTAAATTATAGAAATTCAATATTTAGGAAAAACACTTAATTAGAAGTAAAAGTGAATTCAAAAAATAACGTTAGCAAGATAAATAAGAGCTAAACATGAGTGTTTTTTAATCAAGTAAAAGTCAAATATTTTTAAATAAGATCAAGAAAAAATGAGACAATAAATCAGATTTCACCTAAAAGAAATTGTAAGTTTAGAAATCAATAAAATGAACATTTTAAACATAGACTTATCAAAGATATTAAAAGTAATAAAGAAAATAAAATTCACAAAATAAAAAATGGTGAAAATCAATAGAAACGCAGGTTGTAAAGGAGATTCAAGTGCTATAAAATTAAGAATAAAATGTAATATAACCATGGGAATAAAAATGATTAGGAGGTGGAATTTAAAACAAAAATGAAATACGCAGAGGAAAAGACCAGATAAACAAACAAATCCAGGGAATAAACATGCACTAAAACAATGATGGACAAATCGGTACAAAGTGCCTCACAAACTCTGTACCTGGTGTGTATTACATAGCAGCCTCTCATCACTACTTTTCAGTATCTGGAAAGGCTCTATGTAATGGGTACACTATATCTATCCTACAAATGAGCACAGAGATATTAAACAATTTGCCCAAAGCCACATAGGTCTTCTAAAACCCACCCCTCACAACAGTGATTTTCAACTGGTGTGCCACAAGAATTTTTAAAACATGCAATACCTGACTATTTAGTCAAGGGCACTGACCTCTTTTCCCTTAGACTGTCAAATAAAATAATGACAACAGCCAACACAACAGTAGCCGTCCAATGTGAATGAATCAAAATTATACCTATTTTTTTTGTCAGATAGGCAAAAAATGTAATATATAAGGCAAAAAATGTAATATATATTTATGTTGTGCTGAAGAATTTTAGTAATTAGTTTATGTGTGCCATGAGATGAAGGAGGTTGAAAGTAGCTGCCTTACAACATAACTATGGCTTTATTTTTTAAAGGATCCCTCTCCCTTAAGTAAAATAACAAATTTTATCTTACAAACCATCACAGTCTGAATTTATCAGTTGGGAAAATAAAATGCTGCTATCGTGTTTTGAGTTACTTTAAAGTGAAATGCATTACAGACAAAATGTTTGAGAACGTTTAAAGATCTTTTAACTCCTTTAGGCATTTCAAGCCTGAAAGAGTTAACATACCTCCACAGAATGCACAATCTACTACAATCATGCTGACAGGTCAAATCCAAAATAAACTCTGTTAATTAGCACAAGAAATAATAGTGCTAATTGCAAACTTTGAAGGAAATTGTCTTGTTATATGTTTCTAGGGGAAATTAGCTGAATTTTATTTTAAGATTATAAAACGTTGCTCATAGTCTTTACAAAGTTAACAATTCTTATGAGATAATAAAGATATGCAGCTTTGAGATCTTCATGAAAATTAATTTCTTAAATAATCAGTTATAATAATAGCTTCCTTTTATTTAGTAAACGTTATTGATTAAGAAGTGTTCTAGGTACTTTACAAATATCTTATTTCATCCTCACTCCAACTCTGTGAGGTAGAAGACTGTTTTCCACATTTTACAGTTTCATGAGGTTTAGATAATGTGACCTAGTCATATAGCTTGGGTAATACAACCACAGTACAAATCCAAATGGGTCTAATTCTAACGTCCACGCTGTCTTCACTGTGTCCTAATGGAGCCATCTTAGAAAATGTATCACTCGATGGCACCTCCACTGGGGGAGGGAGGGTTAATTCAGAATTTATTTTTTAAAGAGCTGTTTAAGGTTCATAGCAAAGTTGAGGGAAAGACAGGTACAGGAATTTCCCATATACCCTTTGCCCCTACCTATGCATAACTTCCCTATTATCAAGATCCCCCACCAGAGTGGTATATTTGTTACTATTAAGAACCTACATTGACGAATCATAATCACTCAAAGTCCATAGTTTACATTACTATTTGTGCTTGGTGTTGTACACACTATGGATTTGGACAAATATATAATGACATGTACTCATCATATGACATGATACAGAGTATTTTTATTGTCCTAAATATGTATTTTTAACTTAAAAATATAAATGTATTTTAAAATAAAACCATTTAAAAAAATTTTTACATTAAAGAAAAGAAATACATTTTTCCATTTTAACAAAATCTTTTAGTCCAGCGATTTTCAACTTTTTTCCTCTCATGGCACACATAAACAAGTTACTAAAATTCTGTGGCACACCAAAAAATATATTACACTTTTTGTCGACCTGACAAAAAAAAAAAAGTATAATTTTTATGCATTCACACTGGACAGCTATTGTGTTGGCTGTGGTCATTTTTTTATTTGGCAATCTAAGGGAAAAGAGGTCAGTGCCCCTAACTAAGTAGTCAGGTATTGCACATTTTTAAAATCCTGCAGCACACTGCTTGAAAATTACTCTTTTAGTCTAATGTAGCATGGCAGTTTTACATTATTTAGAAAGAGGAAAGCCACAACAGAATGTGCATTGATTTTATAAAAAGGCAAATTATCAGTAGGTAGCTGTTTCACTTAATCTTTTATGTGTGACTAAATTGGCTTCTAAATTTAACTATTCATATGAGAAATTTTCCCCTTTGTTTTCTTTTTTCAGGCAATTTGACTTGGCCAAGTAAAATAACTACAATTTTGACTACACATTGGTTAGGTGAAATAAAAAGTAAATGGCTGAAGTCAGAAATGGTTATCCCAAGAGTCTGAAGATCATCTTAAACTAGCAACCGTTGGGGGAAGAGTCCCGCTAACTGACCTTATCTTGACTGCTATCAAATCTTAAATGCCTTTGCTTCAAAAGTAACACTGGAAGTTTTTATAACCATACATTAATCAAAATGTTATTTCATACTTTTTCTCTTCATATCAAGTAGAAGTTCTAATCTGCCACCCAACTGACCAGTTGCCTAGGTATTCCTACAACTCTCATTTTAAGTTGTTAAATATCTCCCATCCTGATCATTTAACTCCTGTTTTCTTCATTCAACAAATACTAAGTTCTAGAAACTATGACAGACTCCAGAAATACAGTGATGAACAATATATTTGTTATGGGCTGAATTGTATCCCTCCAAAATTCTTATTTTAAAGTCCTTACTCCCAGTACCTCAAAATCTGTATTTGGAGAGAAAGAGATATTTAAGTTAAAGGAGGTCATTAGGTTGGGCCCTAATCCAATAGGACTGTGTCCTTATAAGAGCAGGAGAGTAGGTCACAGATACATGCAGAGGAAAGACTATGTGAAGACAAAGAGAGAAAATAGCCATCTGGAACCCAAGGAGAGAAGTCTAGAAGAAGCCAACCCTGCCAACACCTTGATCTTGGACTTGCAGCCTTTGGATTTGTGAGAAAATTAATTTCTGTTATTTAAGTTCCCAATCTGTGTTATTGGTTACAGCAGTCATAGAAATCTAATATACACTTCATTATTTATGTGTGTTCCCTCACTCTTTGCCTTAAACACTCAAGTGAAAATTGGATATTTAAAATGTCCCAAACAAAACTATGACCCTGGTTAAAACCCAAGGATTGGAGAATCCTTGACAATTTCCATTTTGGAAATTTAACTGAAATTACAGTTGTATGTCAATAACAATGGGGAGGGGAGAAGAACGATTTTGAAACAGAAAAAGCAGTCATTTCCAAAACGAATTATCAACCTTCTTCCTTGCCAATGTTTTCCCAAATGTCTAATAATTCCAGAAATTCTTTCAACTTGGAAGCAGCAAGGAACAAAGAACAAAGCATAGGCTTTAAAGACAACTATTTGCGCCATATGACCCTGAGCAAGTCACTTAGCACTTCTTCACTCAGTTCCTAATATGAAAATTAATATGCTCATAGTGAGAATTAAATGAGATAATAAAAATTAAAGCAATGTATACACTTGACAGCACATTACAAGGTTGAGGAATAACTTTCCAGATCTATCAACTAAAAAAAAAAAAACCCTATGAGAAAAAATATCAATGAATTTCTAATCTAAGTTAGAATATTGACAAGGAGCAACATCAAGCTTACCAGTTTCTGGAAACTATTCTTTTTTAAAACAGTATACTCAGTATTCTGGAATTTCTTCAATTCCCCATGAAATTTCAAATGATGAGCAGAGGCCCTGAGACCAGATTTGAGGTGAGAGAGTGAAAAATAAAAACTTGGGCACCACAAATTTGCCCTGTCATTCATCGGGCTGGAATAATAGACCCAGATAAAGATGGCTGCAAATTTAATAGGAAACAATATTTCTCCCAAGAACATGCTGCAGCTATAAAGTATCATGATAACTCCTTTATTTGAATGACTACTGCTTTCTCATTCACTGAGAAACTGTGCTCTAAAATAACAGATTATCAGAGACGGCTTTTGAAATGATATAGCAAGAATGAAATATCCCACTCTTTCCTGGAGAATCTGTCACTTTGACACAGATAAGCACCCTCTATTTAGGACCTAGGCAAAGAGCTTCAGATAAGGGAAGAGTTTGGAAGACACAATATTCCAGATCTATCTTAACATTATTGCTTTCAAGAAAACAGAACTATAAGTTCACTTCAACATTATGTACACTTGAACCACTTACACAGAACCTTGCTTTTTCCTTTTCGCCTGTTAAACAGATATATTTACAGTAGTTCCCATTTTTCATTCCTAATTGTGTTCCTAACTCTCACTCACTCTCATAAAATGGGCCAGAAGCTGATTTACCTTAATCTTATGTTTATTCTATTTGTTTTCTCTTTCAATATTTTTCTACTTTATTATTTCCTTCTTCCCTACTGAAGTTTATTCTATCTTTTTCTGACTTTCTATATTGGATTCTTGGACCATTAAATGCCCTGCTTTTCTCTTCTCTAATCATTTTTCTTGGTTGGGATATTTTTTTTCCAAAACATTACATGTGTTTTTATTGTTAAATGAGAAAATATCATCTGTTACAGCTAGTAGAGAAATGCTGCAGTGATGAAGAAAGTCAAAGCTGCAGGATCATTGGTTGAAATTTTCTGTGCTTCCTGAAACAGAGAATTATGTTTCCAAAAATCCTGGGAAATTCTTGTCCAAGTCTTTATAAAAAAAAGTTTCCCTTTATTGATTTTAGAGAGAGAGAGAGGAAGGGAGAGGGAGAGAGAATCAGAAACATCGATGAGAGAGAACATCGATTGGCCGCCTCCTGCATGCCCCCGACTGGGGATCAGGCCCACAACCTGGGCATGTGGCCTGACAGAAAATTGAACTGGGGACCTCTTGGTGCATGGGTCGACGCTCAACCACTGAGCCACATTGTCCAGGCCTTATCCAAGTCTTGAAAATTGCTTCTACCACATTATTAATAGTCTCTTCTTTTGGAATTCCAATGAGAAATGTTATACCTTCTCATTCTGATCTCCACGTCTCTTAACCTTTCATGTTTTTCATCTCTTAGTGGTAACTTCTGCAAGTCCTCCTTCTTTTTCACTAATCTTTAATTTACTTTCTTCTATTTCAATTATTGTCATTTTCATCATTAGAATTTCTATTTTGTAATTTTTGGATCTCCTAACCTCTCTCGCCTTTTTTTTTGTTGTTGTATTTTGTTCCTTTCTTAGACTTAGAGAACCCATCCATTATTTAAACATTTTAAAGATTGTCTAAAGAGCTTAAGGACATTTTCTGCTGAGCTTCACTCGTGACATATATCACATGGATTTTGTAATTTGAATTCTTAATTCATGTGTTATTGCAGTGTTTTCTCAGGAAACTCTGTGAGGCCTGGATTAAAGAGGCTGCATTCAGTGAAGGGCGATATGACAGCTCCTGCCAGTCACCCCGGAGTGCTATCCAACTGCAACGACCCCCCGTTTTATTTTCTCTTCTCAGCTCTAGATTGTTCAGTCCACAAAATGACAAAAATTCTAACCCAAAATTTATATGAGGTTATCAACTCTCAAGGCATATAGTTCTATTGTTGTCTACTCAGAGTCCAGGGTAAGATGCAATTTGCCTTGTTATCTTTCTTAGTTGACAGGTAGATATCTATTTTTTCAACTCTCCTCTTACATTAATCATAGAGTTAAAGTCAGATTTATGTGGGTTCTCTGTGAGACCTTTCCACCTGGATGAGTGCAGGGATTTTTCTCCTATACTTACCAAAATCAGCAAATGGCGTCAGGGACAACCATGATATAGGCAACCACCTACAACCCTGACTTCCAACTCCTTTTTCAGTCCATCAGATAGTTCCCTTATTTCTGAGCTCACCTGTGCATTTAAAATTATTATTGCTATTCTATCAAGTGTTTGTAGGTGTTTTAAATTATTTTACAGAATCACTCTTCACTTTTTAATATTTTGATCAATTTGCCTGTCTCTGCTCCAATTTCTTCACAATCGTTCGCTGTTAGAAGATCCTGAAGAAAAGCTCCAGTTCCCTGCTCTTTATTATAGAGTCTTACAAATTACATTGCTGCTTCTAAAAACTAAGATCATGATTAGCTAGCTATCTTGTAGTTTATGTGTATTTGTGAGGGGTGTTGTTGGTGATGCTGGTGGTGAGTTTTTATTTGGGAGGGGGAGTTGGGATTTTATAGTTTCATTTGTTTTGTGTTTCGGTTATTTTGTTTTGCTCTAATTTTTGGTGATGCTTATTTGTTGGCCTCTACTAGAAAATGAAGAGTCATTTTTCAAAGAACCACTCAAATATAATTTTCTTTTAGCAGCTTCTATTCTTAAACTTTAGTATTCATACAGAAACAGCGGTAATTTTAGTTGGATTTGGGTTCCTATGAAAGTTATACACACTAGAAAATCCAGCATATATAAAGACAGAAAGGCTATGGAATAGATATATATTAAGGTCATTTCTCAAGTTCATTATATACTCCATTTAAATGTGTCAGGATGCTTGTCAAAATGAATAGAAGACAAAATAATACAGTGGAGGGAAAACAGATTTTTCTTTTCTTTCAAGTGTATTGACAATTGTGACAAAACTTATTTTTACAAGAAAGAGAAGACAAGAAAACATGATATGGGGCAAAAAAGAGCTTAGCCATTTTCTGGGTGATGTCTCTCGTACTGAAGTTGAGTAGGTTGCCGTGCCTGCAGTCCACACCATTGCACTGCTATGAGCGTGGGAGAAGGCCTTGAGCACCTGGGACTGCGGAGGCCAGACATGGGAGGGGCTCAGCCATTTTTTTTTTTTAATCCTCACCCGAGGACATTCTTGCATTTATCTTCAGATAGAGTGGGAGGGACAGAGGGGGGAAGAGAGAGAGAGAAACACCCACAGGACCCAAACCAGGGCCGGGGACAAACTGCAACCAAGGTACGTGCCCTTAGGGGGAACCGAACCTGGGACTCTCTGGTCCGCAGGCCAACACTCTAACCGCTGAGCCAAACCGGCCAGAGCTCAGCCATTTTTTTATGATTATATTGTGTTTACTTAGACCAAAGAGAATATTCCCTGATTTTTACCTTCAATAACTCTACTATCTGCAGTTTTCCCAGGCATACGCAGCTTCAGAAAGGTAATAAAAACTGCCAAGAGAAGATATCAGTCTAGCATGTGAAAAACTCCATTATGGACTGAATATTTGTATCCTCCAAAAATGTATATGTTGAAGCCCTAACCCCCAAGTAGGGTTATATTTGGAGATGGGGCTTCTAAGGAAGCAATGAAGGTTAAACAAGGTCATAAGGGTAGGGCCCTGATCCAGTAGGATTAGTGTCCTTAGAAGAAAAGACACCAAGGAGCTTGTTCTCTTTCCATGAGCACACAAACAGAGGTCATGTGAGCACACGGCAAGAAGGCAGTTGTCAACCCAAGGGCAGACCCTTCACCAGACAACCCTGATGGTAACTTAATCTTAGACTTCTGGTCTCTAGAACTTAAGAAAATATATTTCTGTTCCTTGAGCCACCCAGGCTGTAGTATTTTGTTTATGGTACCCCTAGAAAACTAATACACTCCCCAAAATGAAGAAATTTGTTTTATTCTTCTTTGCCTCTCCAAGAGTATTTAAAGGATTCCATAACTGCTAGTTGACTTAAATTGAAGGTTGAGTTAGTCCCTCCCCTCCTCTCTTTGTGTTTCCATCACACCACATTTCAACTATGATTATTAACTTGCCAATATTATCACATCTTTTCATAATAATTTCCTTCCACGTCTTTTTCCCTTATTAGACTGTGGGAAAAGGAGGAAATTGTGCCTTATTTGGCCTTATATTTATTGTCCCAGTGTTAACACTTAGCATAGGTATGACAAATACCACCCAAAATCTATTTTTGTTGAGTTTTTTGTTTGTTTGTTTTGCTAAAATACTCACTTTCTTAGGCTGCCTTGCAGGTAAGGGAGCAATGTGACTCTGATCAGTTCTGAACAATAGATATAAGGGGGGGGAATTATTTTCCTCACTTAAAGCTGCCCATTATTTTTTCCTTATTTATTGTACTTCTAGCCTGCAATTGGCATGTGAGGCTGGAGTAGTAGCTATATCTTGCTATCATGAGATGATAGACATGGAGAAAAGACCATAAGTTATGCAGTGTGGAATGGAAATATAGTAGGAAGCTGGGAAATTGATGAAACAATGGAGTCACTGCATCAGTCCTGGCCTGCTTTTCTCTGGACTTCTTGTTTGGAAAGGGGGAAAAAAACTTATTTCATCAAGCACAATATTGAGGTCTTTGTACTTACAGGTGAATGAAATCTTAAATGACATAGTAGGGGCTCAATAACTGTTTTTGAATTGAACTGAGAGGATATGGACACTATCGTCTGAGTTGATGGAGAAACTATGCAAGTTAGGTGAGTCCACCATATGCAAAACTCAGTTGGAGTGAGTCATGCTACTGAGCTCAGAATAAAATGTAGGTAGTCTATGGACCACCTAAGATTAGATATATTCTTTGTTTCAGGAGCCTCACACTAATCAGTCAATAACTACAAACTGATAAAAATAAATAAAAATTCAGTCAGGGGAAAAAGAGTCAATACTGTGTTTTTTCTTGAACATCCCTCAGAATTTTGAAGTACTATTAACAGATAATGTCTATGGAAATAGAGAGCATCAGAGGATACACAGTATATTAATGTACCATGCAAGGTTAAGGAAAGGTAAAAGGAAAATAATAGAAATGAATAATGTGTGGGGCAGATCAGAAACATATATTCATCCCCAGATATTGGTATTGAATGCATGAGAGAGCGCTGAGCCAGAGAAGAGTGGCAATGCAGAGCACTTGAGCATATAAAATAGCAGGTGCAGTTATATTCTTGGTACTTACTATAAAGCAAGCACTATGCTATGTGTTTAATATACTATCTTATTCAATTCTTACAATTAAACTTTGAGATTTGAGATTTGTACCTATTTTTCAGGTAAGAAAACCGAGTTTTAGAGAAGTGGACAAAATAACGTATTAAAGAATTCTTAGAGCAGAATTCATACCTCTGTCCTCTGCGATCTCATCACCCTGAGTATGTAACAGCTCTCTGGTGCCAATACAAAGCACTTTGTCTTAGATGCTGATCCAACTACCACTGCTACACCTAACTGATTTAGAGGCAGAATGGTTAAGCTGAATAAGCTACAGACTCTATTTAAATCCTGGCATCACAGCTTGCTACTTCTGTGACCTAGGGCAAGTTATTTATTCTTCTGATCTCAGATCTTTCTTCACTAAAATAATGATTAATAAAGCCCACCCTGCCTACGTTGTACAATTGTGAATGTATTCGTAAATGCTAAGCAATTTCTTTTAAAAAGGTAAAGGAGTATTATCAGGAGGAGACAAAAACAAAGTGATAATTTGCAGTTATCTGCAGCATTTGCAGAATAAAGTTCCTCTGGATGGAAAATATTTGTTCTGCAGAATATCTAAAAATAAATCTCATTGAGTTATAATGCTGTGGTAAGATCATAAGCACACGTTCAAAGGGTAACTCTCCCTCAATCCCAAAAAGTGATTTACATGGGCACCAAAACACTACAACCAGTATTCATTGTAACATTTCCATGGCACCTTAAAAGCAAAAAAGTATGTGACATCCATCCATCTCTTCATTCCTACAGCCATAATTTATTCAAAATACGTATGTGCCTATATATACATATATACATCATATATACAGAGAAAGAGACAGTAACAGACACAGGTGGACAGAGACAGAGATAGGCTGAGTGTGTGTGTGTGTGTGTGTGTGTGTGTGTGTGTGTGTGTGTGTGTGTATCCAGATATACAGTGAACAAAACAGTGTCTGCCTTCCTAGAGCTTGTAGTTTAGTTATCAAAAGCATATTGATGGTACAAGATCTTATGTTTACACACCATTTCTTTTAAATCTCATATTCACTTTTCCCTTGTTCCCTTCAATATACATATACTGAGTGTGCATACTCATCCCACATCAATTCATCCAGTTGGGCAAAACAAGAACCATGAAATTATTATAACTCTTCTCTTTTTCTCATATTCAATCCATCAGCAAATTCTATCAGCTCTTCCTTCAAAATATAGCTCAAATATGATTGCGTCTCACCACCTCTACCCCACCATCTTGGTCAAAGAAGCCAACATCTCTCACTTGGGTAATTTCAGTAGCTATGTTATTGGTCTCACTGATCTACCACACTCCACCCATATCCCACCCTTCAGCCCCCTTGTCATGAAAATAAGAGCAAATAATTAGATAGCAGGCCTCCTAGAACAGGTTTTATTGAGGGAATTGTATAGTGAAAAAAGCAATAGTTGTGTGTGTGTGTGTGTGTGTGTGTGTGTGTGTGTGTGTTCCCCTTTGCCCATTAAATTCTGAGATAATGAACAAGGATCTAACAGGACTGGACATCAAACTCCAGTGACTGGGTTATAGGGCTTTTAAGCTACCTACTTAGGGAAGCATCCATCTCTACCTTGGTATGATCACAGAGGGATCAAACTGTAGTACTTTTGTCATGGCAGAACCTTGGCCATCACTCCTCTTCTACCACATTGTATTCTTCAGTTAGGAGAACAGCAGCCTCTCCCCCAGGGTTGGGGGTATAAGGCTTATAATTGTTAATATTTGATGTGTCAGATTAGTGATTGCGTTAAGTATTTGGTCTCTGTGGAACAGTAAAAGAAGTCAACTTCTCCCTGGGAGGCCAGGTTAAAGGGAATTTTGAATTGAATCTTGAACATGATAATCCTACCAATTATCCATCTATACAACCCATTCTTAAAACAACAGTGAAAGAGACCCATTTAAATCAAAAGTCAGATCAGGCCCCTCCTCTGTTCCAAGCGGTTTCCATGTCACTTGGAGTAAAATCCAAAGCCCTTACTTTACCCTGTGAAGCTGTACGAGATGTGCCCACCCTCCCACTAACGTCATTCCTGCCATTCTGCCCGTCACTTACTCCCCCTCTAGCCACACTGTCACTCTAACATTCTCATTAAGTTTTGCACTTACTATTCCTTCTGCTTAAAACCTTTTCTCCCACAAGGTAACAAAAGTGTCTGTGATGAGAAATTATAAAAGTATGAAAAACAAATTATACTACCTGTTTTTTATAGAAATTCCCAATCCAGTAATTTAACAAAAAAATATTCCTTGTCTGGTAATATCCCTGAGGCACTTGGAAGAAACAAAAGCAAAACAATTTTGGTTAAAAATTCTTATAAGGTAGGCCACATGGGATTCCCATGGGAGGGGGGGGAAAGTTCCAATGATGATGTTACCATCAGGAAATGAGTATTTTCATGTTTCTGTGTGGTTAGGGTTTTCTGAATAAATATTACTGAACACTGAGACGACAAGCCTTAGAAGTGATGACTGAACAGACAGTGAGAGAACTCCTGAGAGATTTACCTTCCTAGAAGTGGATGTTCAGATTTCAAAGGTGGGTGAGACATAGAGGCATTCCAAGCATTGTAAACCCAGAGACAGTAAGTACTCTTATCTTCTCCCTGCAGACATGTATTTACATTCCAAAGGGTAAGAACCCAGAAACCTTCCCTCTCTTCTGGTTTACATTACAGAGATTAGGTTTCTCTCCCTCTCTCTGGAGGGGAGGGCCACAGTTCTTTAAACTATCCTAGGGCTTCAGCCAAGATGGCGGCATAGTAAACGCGGTATTGCCTACTCTCACAACCACATCAAAATTACAACTGAACTACAGAACAACCATCATTCAGAACTGCCTGAACTCCAGCTGAACAGAATTCCTACTGTGGTAGGCAGTGAGACAGACACGAGGAGAGCAAGGACGATGGGCCCGTGCACAGACTTACTCAGTCTCACTCAATCTGAGGTCCAGCTCTGGGGCAGAAGCTCAAAAGGCACCAGAGACATTCAGAAGGGAACTGAATTGTCAGGCATCAGGGTAAAAGCTGTAGGGGCAGCTTTCTCCCAGACAAAAGTGCTGGCAGAGGTGACTGTTTCTTTTCTGAGCCCTCCCCATACAAAGCTGGCAGGCAGAGCCATATCTGAGTCTCTATCAACCTAGCTATCACTGTTCCCCCTGCCCTGATGATTCCCACCTCAGCCAACTCTCAAGCCCACCCAAGCTGTTTCCAGTGGCTTTTCCAACCAGCCTGTCTTGGCTCATGCTTCAGACTGTCCTAAAATTTCTCAAACAAGCAGTATCTGGCCTCATAGTGCCTCATACCTCTCACTAAGTGCCCCAGGCCCGGCACTAGTGGCAACCAGCCTTAGTTTTCGGCTTGGCCTCGCCTGGGTACCTCCAAGCCCAGCACAACAAACAGCCATCTGAAGATCACTTTGTAGCTCATGCCAGATGACTTTGGGCAGAACACAGGCAGTGGGTGACCTTGGCCTACACCTCCCAGGAGGGTCCAGAGCCAGTGCACTGGGTGGACAGCTTCAGACCACATTGAAGCACCACCCAACCACCTCCATAAGCGACATAGTCAAGAGGCGGACTCAGCCATGGAGGGGGAACAACTGGGGTTCCTAGTAGCTTGCTCTGCCTTTGCCACTGAGGACCTCACAGACTTCACAGATGCTGCAGACTTCCCCAGGTTTCATCACTGAGGACCTTATTGCAGATCCCTGCAAACTGCTCCAGACTGCTGAGGAAAAACTTTGCAGTCCAGGAGAGAGTAGTACCGTGATATAGTCAAAGGGCGGGGGGACTGTTGAACAGGAATACTTTACTAACCACAAAACACTGTCCTTCAGAAATGAAAGCAGGATAAAGATTTGTCAAACAAACAAACTGAGGGAGTTTTTCGTCACTAGACCTCCTGTACAAGAAAGGCTGAAAGGAGTGCTCAAAACTGAAATAAAAGCATGCTAATTAATAACATGAAAATATAAAACACTCTGGTAAAAGTAAGTATATAGTCAAATTCAAAATGTTCCAATAAGTAATATGCTGGTGTATTAATCACTTAACCCTAGTATAATTGTTAAAGAACAAAACCATTAAAAAGGTGATAGCAACAATAATTAATGATAGATGCATAATATAAAAGATAAACTGTGACATCAAAGAAAAATGTGAGAAGGGTTATTGGAGAGAGTTTAGATGTGATCAAAGATAAATTGTTATTAGCTTAAAATACAATATTCTACAAGGTTTTCTGTAATACTCATGATAATCACAAAGCAAAATCTTACAGAAGATACAAACAAGATAAAGAGAAGGGTCCTGGCCAGTGTGGCTCAGTTGGTTGGGCATCATCCTGTGCACCAAAGAGTGGCCGGTTCAATTCCCAGTCAGGGCACAGGCCGGGGTTGCAGGCTTGATCCCTCGTAGGGGACATGCAGGAGGCAGCTGACCTATGTTCTTCAGGGCTATTCACTTATAATACTCTTTTTGGTAGTATCGTTGTCTAGTTTGGTATTATGATAAAGCTGCCCTCATAGAATGAGTTTGGAAGCAGTCCTTCCTCTTTAATTTTTTTTTTAATAACTTGATAAGGATAGGTATTAATTATTCTTTAAATATTTGGTAGGATTCACTTTGGGTTTCCTTTGTTCTTCTCTTTCTAGTTCCTTTAGATGTAAAGGTAGATTGTTTACTTGGCAGTTTTCCTGTTTCTTGAGGTAGGTCTGTTTAGCTCTGAACTTTCCTCTTACAACTGCTTTTCCTACATACCATACATTTTTTAAAGTTGTGTTTTCATTTTGTCTCAAGGTAGCTTTTGATTTCCTGTTTGATTTTCTCTTTCATCCATTGATTGTTTATTAGCATGTTATTTAAATTTCATGTATTTGTGTTTTATCCAGTTTTCTTCCTGTAGTTGATTTCTAGTTTTATACCATTTTGGTCAGAAAAGAGGTTTGCTATGATTTCAGTCTTCTTGAATTTATTGAGGTTTGTTTTGTGGCCTAATATGTGGTCTGTCCTGGAAAATGTTCCACATGCAGTGGAGAAAAATGTGTATTCTGCAATTTGGGGATGAAATATTCTAAAAATGTCTATTAAGTCGCTCTAGTCTAATGTGACATTTTAGGCCATTATTTCTGTACTAATTTTCTGTCCATTGAGGTGAGTGGGGTATTAAAATTCCCAACTATTACTATTAATTTCCGTCTTTATGTCCATTAATACTTGTTTTATATACTTGGGTGCTCCTATGTTGTATGCATATATATTTACAATTGTTATACCCTCTTCTTGGATAGACCTCTTTATCATTATGTAATATCTTTGTCTCTTTTTAAACTCTCTGTTTTAAAGTCTATTTTGTCTGATATGTTGTTGCTACCCCAGATTTCTTTCATTTCTATTTGCATGGAATATCTTTTTTCATCCCTTTACAGTCAGTCATTGTGCATCTTTTGATCTAAAGTGAATCTCTTGTAGCCAGCATATAGGTGGGTCTTTTTTTTTTTTTAATCTATTCTGCCATGGTGTGTCTTTTGATGGCAGTATTTAGTCCATTTAAATTTAAAGTAATTATTGATAGATATGTGCTTATTGCCATTTTGTTAATTTTTTTTTTGTTAATTTTTTTTCTATTTCTCTCAGTCTCTTTCCTTGTGGTATGCTGGTTTTCTTGAGTGTTTTGTTTGGGTTTCTTTCTCTTTATTTTTGGGGTATTTTTTGTAGGTTTTGGTTTGTGGTTACCATATATCCATCTATATCTGTAGCAGTCTATTTTAAGATCACATGTGTTTAAGTTCATATGCATTCTAAAAGCACTACATTTTTACTACCTCTCCATGCTTTGTTATTAATGTCATGTTTTATATCTTTTTGTTTTATATATTCCCTATTTATTGTAGTTGTAGTTTATTTTGCTAGTTTTGTCTTTTAACCTTTTATCTTTAAGTAATGGATTCACTGTGTTTATTATGTATTTGTCTTTACCAGTGATATTTTTTCCCTGTATTTTCTTATTTTAGGTTATCACCTTTTCTTTTCTGCATAAAGAAGATACATGGTATTTCTTATAAAGCCATTTTAGTGGTTGTGAACTCCTTAGTTTTTGTTTGTCTGGTAGCTCTTTATCTCTCCTTGGATTCTGAATGATAACCTTGCAGGGTATAGTATTCTAGATTTTAGGTTCCTTGTTATCAGCACTTTAATTATTTCCTGCCATTCCCTTCTGGCCGTAACATTGCTCCTGAGAAATCAGTTGATAGTCTTATGGGTTTTCCCTTGAGACTTCTTGCTGCCTTAAAGATTATCTCTTTATCCTTAACTTTTGCCATTTTAATTGCAGTGTGTCTTGGTATGAGTCTCTAGGTTCATCTTGTTTGGGACTCTCTGCTTCCTGGATCTTGATGTCTTTTTCCTTCCTCAAATTTTTTCAGCCATTATTTCTTCAGATATACTTGCTGCCTCTTTCTCTTCTTTTTCTGGAATGCCTATAATGTGAAAGTTTGAGTGCTTGATGTTGTGCCAGAGATCCATTATACTATTCTCATTTAAATTCTTTTTCATTTTGCTGTGTTGAT
Organism: Tadarida brasiliensis; assembly: GCA_030848825.1. Taxonomy (NCBI): domain Eukaryota; kingdom Metazoa; phylum Chordata; class Mammalia; order Chiroptera; family Molossidae; genus Tadarida; species Tadarida brasiliensis. The sequence continues at coordinate 59,208,193 of CM061268.1, forward strand.
TGGGTACTTTCCATTACTCTGTCTTTCAGATCACTAATCTGTTCTTCTGTGTTAACTAACCTGTTATCAGTTCCTTCTAATGTATTTTTCTTATAAGTTTTAGTATTCTTCATCTCTGATTGGTTCTTTATTTTATTTTCTAACTGTTGAAGTTATCTCTGAGTTCCTCTATTCTGCTGTCAAGTTTGTTGAGTATCCTATGACTGTGTCTTTAAATTTTTTATCAGGCAAATTATTGATCTCTGTTTTAGGTTTTCTCCAGGGTTTTTTTTTTGTTTTGTTTTGTTTTTCTCTTGTTTATTTATTGGGAGCATATTCTTCTGTCTCCCCATTTTGTTTGACTTTTGGTGTTTGTTCCTATGAGTTAGAGGAGATAGTAATCTCTCCCAATCTTGAAAAAAAAATGGTCGTGTTTAAAAGTGGCATCTGTGTAGACTCTGGGGTGGGGGATTGAAGGTGTATGGGATTCCTGAGATGCTGCCTGGCCAGAAGTTGCAGATTCTAGGTGGTACAGCCTGGTGTGTATGAGCTTTCCTGCCTCAGCACCCGTTGGGCCTGCTGATTATAGCTCCAGATGTTGGGGGGAGGGTGCTATTCACACCTACTATGGCTCACTCTTGTTTCCTGCTGGAGCTAGCTCCATGAGGGATGGCTGGGGATGGGCTACTGCAGCCTTGCAGGTCAGCAGAGCACCTGGTTGAGCTCCCCTTGGTCTGTACAAGTGCAGGGGGCATGTAAACAGTGCTGCTCACCAGCTTCTCCTTTCCTGATGGGTTCCCTCATATTTTTGGTGGGCTCCTACAGTTCCTTAATCTTCTCTGTGTGGTCTTTCTCTCTTCTTTGTTGTGCAGAAGCTGTTCAGTTGTCTCTCAGGAGGAATTGCTCAAATATAGGTGCACATTTGGGCATTTGGTGTGTTCATGGGTGGGGGCAAGCTCCATATCCTCTTTCACCACCATTTTGGACCCACCTCCTACAATTATTAAAACCAGGAAATTAACATTGATACAACACTACTAACTAATCTATAAACCTTATTCTGATTTTCCAGTTTTCTCACTAATAACCCTTTTCTGATCCAGGAATCAATGCAGCCTGATTTGATTTAGTTGTCTACTTAGTTTCCTCTAGTCTTGATAGTTTCTATCTTTCTTCTTTCAGTAAGTTTACAGAATTTCCTTTAGTTTAGATTTTTATGATGCTTTCTTGTGATTAGGTTGAAGTTAAGCCTTTTTAACAAGAATTCCACCAGTGGTGATGCTTTGCATTTCTCAGTGCATCACACTGATGGTATCAATATGTCTTATTAGTGATGATGTTAACTTTGGAATACTATGAGACAATGGGGAGAAAACAATGAACAGAGCTACAAATATCCTTAAAGATGAATCTGAAAGATAATATTAAACAAAAAAGGCAAGTTGTATAAAGAGTAAATGAAATACAGTAACATTTAAATATAGCTTACAGTATACAAAATAAAAGATATTTTGTTTATGTATATAGATGTGTAATGGAAGCATAATGCATGCTTAAGTAGTTTTAAATGAATGAACAAAAATTCCCCTGCCCTGCACAGTACTCCACCCCTTCTCCAATGGAGTGTGTGATCAGTGCTGACCAATCATGGCTTACCATGACCTGGGCTATCGGGATTGATCCAAGATGTAGGTATGTGACCCAAAGAGGGCCAATGAGAGCTTTCCTATGGGATTAGACACATAGTCACTAGAAGAAAGAGGCTCACACTTTCGGGTTGATGGCAAGTCATGATGATATTGCCCTGGGACTGGTGGCAGATATATCAACAGTTGTTTCCTGCTTGGAGGAAGCCTGTCTACACTGAGAGAGAAGGACAACCCTTGGAAGGGAAGTAGAGTCAAGCACAGCAAATACAGGTTTCCCTGATGACACAGTTTGAGCCCCTGAAGGTAGCTCCACCTGTAGACATCCCAGATATGTGAGCCAATAAAGCCCTATTTACCTTTAACAACAACAACAACAACCCAAATGTTAACTGCTTTGCTATTAAAACATTCAACAACATAAATTCTTAATTAAACCCAGAGGAATAAGTGGTCTTACCCAAAGAACACACAAGGTGATTAGAAAACAAGTGGACTATAAATAGTAGTGACAGCTATAAAAAAAAAAAAAAAAAAAAAAACAGTAGTTAGTTTTAAGTCTTTAAAGTTTCTTTTTCAACAAAGGAATAAAAACATAATGTTTAAACTATACTGTACACATGTAAAAATGACACATGTATATTTAAGTAAAATTTCTTTAAAACAGGGAAAACAAGGCATGTAATAGAAAGAAACTTTAAATTTACTCTGATCTCCATTGAAATCGGACTTTGCCTCACTGGCTGTGTGGGCCTTAGCAAGTCATTTAGCCTATCACAACCTCACTTTCTGCATCTGTAAAACCCTACAAATTTCAGTTTCCTCATTTACAAAATCCCTACTGAATCATATTCTTAAAGGTTTGTCGAGTGGTGTCTGATCAACAGAGTAGAAATCAAGATGAAAAGTGCTGATTAAGTACTTATTTATAACTACTGAAACAAATCATCCAAACAGATGAAGATGTCTAGACAAACTGTGGTGTTATAAATATACTTTCGTGTAAAATTTCATGTTCAAATCAGGTAGTCATGACTAAAGTAACCCTCACTCATGTGTATTCCCACTTTCCTCTCATATTGATACTCTATTTATACTTTTAAATATTTGTTTAGGTTTTCATTGTAAAAAGTACAGGAAATAAATATATGAATAAAATTAGGTTTCTGTTTGTCTTTTTTGATGTCATGGAAAAACAGGTAGGTGTTGTTTTACCAAATTTGGAGGATATGTTTGGGATTCTGTGGCTTAAAATATAGACTACATGGCACACTAGAAATCAGTGAGTGGCCGTGAGAAAGTATCTCACAAAAATAAATAGTCATCTTTTAGCAGCTGGACCTGAGGTACAATAAGTGGCCCAAACATCTGCTGGTAGGAAGTAACATGCAATATTGTTAAGGTGTAGAAAGAAAAAAATAAGTGTTTCCAAATATGTGCCCAAAATTAAAAGTCTCAAGGTCAGGTATTCCAAACTGAAGATGTTGATTTTTGATGGAATGGCTTCTCAAGCAGACCACTCTAAGTATCAGACCCTAAGTTCAACAAAAACAGGGATTAAATTCATGAATCATGGTTACTGATTTCCATAGTCACACTGACATGCCAACTATAAATAAAGGCATCAATAAATAATCAAAAACAAGTAAACAAAAAAAGGAAGGAAGGAAGGAAGGAAGGAAGGAAGGAAGGAAGGAAGGAAGGAAGGAAGGAAGAAAGAAAGAAAGAAAGAAAGAAAGAAAGAAAGAAAGAAAGAAAGAAAGAAAGAAAGAAAGAAAGAAAGAAAGAAAGAAAGAAAGACCCAGAGTAAGTAGAAGGAAAGAAATAGTAAAGATCACAGCAGAAATAAAACGACATAGAGACTAAAAAAACAATTCAAAAGATCAATGAAACAAAGAGCTGGTTCTTTGAAAAGATAAACAAGATTGATGGACCCTCAGCTAGACTTACCAAGAAACAAAGAGAGAGGACCCAAATAAACAAAATCAGAAACAAAAGAGGAGAAGTAACAACTGATACCACAGAAATACAAAAGATCGTTAAAGAATACTATGAACAATTATGCGCCAACAAATTGGACAATCTAGGCGAGATGGACAAATTTCTAGAATCACACAGTCTCCCAAAACTGAAGCAGGAAGAGAAAGAAAACTTGAACAGACCAATAACAACTAAGAAAATTGAAGATGTAATCAAGCAACTCCCGGCAAACAAAAGCCCCGGCCCGGACAGCTTCACGGGGGAGTTTTACCAAACATTCAAAAAAGAACTAACACCCATTCTTCTCAAACTATTCAAAACAATCCAATAAGAGGGAAGATTTCCAAACTCATTTTATGAGGCCAGCATAATCCTAATTCCAAAACGAGATAAAGACACTACAAAGAAAGAAAACCACAGGCCAATATCCCTGATGAACATAGATGCCAAAATCCTTAACAAAATATTAGCAAATCAGATCCAGCAATACAGTAAAAAAAATTATTCACCATGACCAAGGGTGATTCATCCCAGGGATGCAAGGCTGGTACAATATTCGCAAATCAATAAATGTGATACACCACATAAAAAAATTGAAAGATAAAAACCATATGATCATATCAATAGATGCTGAAAAAGCATTCGACAAAATCCAGCACCCATTTCTGATACAAACGCTCAGCAATGTGGGAATACAGGTATCATATCTTAACATAACAAAGGCCATATATGAAGAACTTACAGCCAACATCATACTCAATGGGTAAAAACTAAAAGCATTTCCCTTAAGAACAGGAACAAGACAGGGATGCCCACTTTTGCCATCTTATTTAACATAGTACTGGAAGTCTTAGCCACAGCAATTACACAAGAAGGAAAAATAAAAGGGATCCAAATTGGAAAGGAGGAAGTGAAACAGTCATTATTCGCAGATGACATGATATTGTACATAGAAAACCCTAAAGACGCCATCAAAAATCTACTAGGTTTAATAAATGAATTTGGCATTTCAAAAATCAAAGACAAAGAGAGAGTCTTAACAACAGCATGGAGTTAACATTTTAGTGGTGATTGGGGGGGGGGTGGAATACAGATACTAATAATATAACAAATGAGTAAAATATATCATAATGGTAGATGGTATATAGGCTGAATACTGAAATCTACTCTCCTATCCCCCAAATTCCCATATGATGAACTAATTCATGAACAAATTTCAAAGACTGAAGATAGAAAATTAGGAAAAGCAATATAGAAAAGGCAAATAGCCCGGCCTATGTAGCTCAGTGGTTGAGCGTCGACCCATGCACCCAGAGGTCACTGGTTTGATTCCTGGTCAGGACACATGCCCAGATTGTGGGCCCAATCCCCAGTGGGGGGGGGCATGCAGGAGGCAGCCAATTGATGTCTCTCATCGATGTTTCCATCTCTCTCTCCCTCTCTCTTCCTCTCTCTCTAAAAATCAATGGGAAAAAAAAAAAGGCAAATAAGCATATGAAATTTTATTCAATTTCAACAATAGTAAAAGAAATGAAAATTAAGTCAATGAAATGCCATTTTGTTTACAAGCTTGGAACAATTTTTAATTATTTACATCCAGTGCAGGTGATTGTGTAGAGAAATGGCAACTCTCTTATGTGCTTGAAAGATTTAAAAACTTATACAATCTTTTTGGAGGGGATTTTGATGATTTCTATCATATTTAAAGTATTCATACCTTTTACCCAGTAATACATTTCTAAGAATCATTCTACAAAAATATTTACACTGATCAAAGAAATCAAAGAAAAACAAAATAAATGGAAAGATAATAAAAATAAAAATAAATGAATTTGGCAAAGTAGCAGGATAGAAAATTAACATCAAGAAATCGATGGCATTCTTATACACCAATAATGAACTCACAGAAAGAGAAACTTAAAAAAAAAAATCCCATTCAGCATTGCAGCAAAAAAAAATTAAGATACCTAGGAATAAACTTAACCAAAGAAGTGAAGGACCTATTTGCAGAAAACTACAGAACATTGAAAAACGAAATAGAGGAAGATATAAAAAAGTGGAAGCACATACCTTGTTCATGGTTTGAAAGAATTAACATCATTAAAATGCCCATACTACCCAAGCAATCTATAGATTCAATGCAATCCCCATCAAAATACCAAAGACATATTTCACAGAACTAGCACAAATACTCCAAAAGTTTATACAGAACCAAAAAAGACCCAAATAGCCACAGCAAGCTTGAAAAGAAAGACAAAGTAGGTGGGATCACAATACTGGATATCAGGTTAACTACAAAGCCACTGTAATCAAAACAGCCTGATACTGACACAAGAACAGACATATAGATCAAAGGAACAGAACAGAGAACCCAGAAATTGACCCAAGACATTATGCTCAATTAATATTTGACAAAGGTGATAAGAGTATACAATGGAGTAAAAACAGCCTCTATAATAAATGGTGCTGGGAAAATTGGACAGCTACATGCAAAAATATTAAACTGGACCACCAACTTACACCATACACAAAAATAAACTAAAAATGGATAAAAGACTTAAATGTGACTCGTGAATCCATAAAAATCCTAGAAGAAAATGTAGGCAACAAAATTTCAGACATCACACGCAGAATTTTCACTGATACATCTAAGGCAAGAGAAACAAAGGAAAATATTAATAAATGGGACTACATCAACCTAGAAAGCTTCTGCACAGTAAAAGAAACAAGCATCAAAATGGAAAGGGAACCCCCTATATGGGAGAGCATAATTGCCAACGATACATCAGATAAGGGGTTATTTCCAAAATATAGAGAGTACTCATACAACTCAACAAAAGGAAGACAAAGAATCCAATTTAAAAATGGGCACAGGACATAAATAGACACCTCTCCAAACAGGACATACAAATGGCCAAGAGACATGAAAAAATGTTCAACATCACTAATCATCAGAGAGATGCAAATTAAAACAACGATGAGGTATCATCTCACACCTGCCAGAATGGCTGTCATCGATAAATCAAACAATAAGTGCTGGTGAGGGTGGGGAGAAAAGGGGACTCTAGTACACTGCTGGTGGGAATGCAAACTGGTGCAGCCACTATGGAAAACAATATGGTGTTTCCTCAAAAAATTAAAAATTGAACTGCCATTTGACCCAGTGATCCCACTTCTAGGAATATATCCTAAGAAGCCTGAAACACCAATCAGAAAGAATATATATATACCCCTAAGTTCATAGCAGCACTACGTATAATCGCTAAGATCTGGAAACAGCCCAAGAGTCAATCAATAGATGAGTGGATAAAAAGCTGTGGTACATTTACACAATGGAGTACTATGCAGCTGTAAGAAAGAAAGATCTTTATTCTTTAAGACGACATGGAGGGACCTGGAGAGTATTATTCTAATCGAAATAAGCCAATCAGAGAAAGACAAATACAACATGATTCACTTATTCATGGAGTATAGTGAACAAGGTGGGCTGATGAACAAAATAGACCCAGAGACATAGAAGTAGGGTTCAGACTGACAAACCTCAGAAGAGGGGCACAGGGACAGGGAAGAGAAAAACCACAGAACTTATATGCATGTATGCGTAACCAATGGACGTAGACAACAATGCCATGGGGTGGGTGGTGGGGGTGGAATCGGGAGGAGGGTGTCAATGGGGGGAAAACGAGAAACATCTGTAGCAAAAATAAATTAACTAATAAAAGTAATAATAATAAAATAATCAAAAACAAGTAATAAATAAGAGGCTTATGAACAGAACAGGCTACTGATGAGTTGGTAAAAGTACTTGAGAAAGATTAAACTGGCAACAGTATATAAGGTTCATCATAATGACTTAAAACAAGCAGATTTAGAATTGGCTTTGAAAACATTTTCAGTTATAACTAGAAACTGAATAAATTCACAGCTGCACTCCACTCCAGCCACACTGCCTTTGCTCATTTCCATCTTAGACATTTGCAGTTGTTGCTCCCTCTGCTTCGAATTCCCTTCTCCAGGATCTTCTCAGACCTCATTTCATTCCGTTTCTGCTTAAATGTCACCTCCTCAGAGAGGCCTTCTTCAAATCATCCAAAATAATCCTATCATCCTCTTTTGTCATACCCTGCTCTATTTTCCTTTATAACATTTATGATTTTTGATAAATTATCCATACTCCAAAATGAGAGGAAATATAAACATTTTTTAAAGTAATTTTTCTCAAAATAATAACTTTCTAAGCAAAACAGCTCACTCTGTTTGGTTATGCCATGAATTTACAGTCTAAAATCTAAGTTAATGTGGGCACTGGAAAAAAACTGAAAGACAATTTTTATTTCATTCACTCATCGCGTTAGGTTAAAAAAAAAAAAAAGCATATGTAAACAAGAAGAAAAAATAAAAGTAAGCCAAGTTTGAATTAAGAAGTTTAGTGTGTGTTTTGTTATCTTAAAAATGATACAGCGTCCTGGATTAGGCTGCTGACATACTTTTTTCTATATTACAAAAGCTTATAAAATACTCTTAGAAAATATCTTCAATGTATTTTATCTTTAGAGAGTCTAAAGATCAATGAACCTCATAAAAATGATAAATTAAGTATTTCAGAAGCACATTTGCAAAATAAATCATTGAAGAATTTGGGCATAAGAAAAAGTTAACGCTAAATGTAAAAGAACATTATGAAGCCCTCAAAGATATATAGGAGAATACATTTATGACCTCAGGTTGTAAAAGATTTTTTTTTTTTAACAAAACACAAAAAGCACCAATCATAAAGTAAAAGTGATACCATAAAAAGTGAAAAGCGTGCCAAAGAATAGAATACCTATATTATGTATAAATAACAACAAAGAGCTTATTCATGGATTTAGTAACCAACTTCCACAAATAAGTAAGAAAAATACAGTTCAGTACAAAATAGTCAAGATGCTTGAAAGGCACTTTACCCACCCTACCCCCAAAACAATAAACATACAAATCAATTCTTAACCTCATTAGTAATCAAAGCAATGCAAATTAAAATTATAATGAACCAATACCCATCCACTAGATTGACAAAAATACTAATAAGTTTGGGCAAAGATGTGGAACAATGTGAAATCATAGCTGTTAGAAGTCTAAATTGGTATACTTTGGAAGAACAGATCCAAAAGAATACATAAAATATAATTCAATTTATATAATGTTCACAAACAAGCTAATTATATATTTTAGGGATGCATGTAGAACTGATAAATCTTTAAAGATGGAGTAAAGTGAGTTTTCATTGTAAAATACTGCCCAGGAAATGTTTACTCCATATCTCCGATTTTGAAGCTCATGGTCTCACATACACACACAAAAAAAATTTTTTTCACAGTGATTTACAGGGTTTAGAGATGAATTTCTTATACTCATGGTTCAAGGAATCCAGTGCCAACCTGCACCTGAGTCCTGGAAAGAAACAAGTCTGACTGAAACCAAGAACTACAGCTTTTCTTCAAAAGGCAACCTATATGGACATTAAACTAACACATGTAAAATGAGCCAAAACTTAAAATATCACACTCTAGAGACTAGTTCCGCTCACATAAGCTATTTCTTATTCTAATATGAATTTCTAAAACCTAAAGGCATTCTCACAATTCAGAAGCACTGTTTTCAGAACGAACAGCATCACTGCATGAAGCACCTGCCATTGACCAGTACCTGAATGCATGCAGACGACAGCAAGCAACCAGGATGGTGAAGAGCTCTGATTTGTCATTGGAATGACAATTTAAGGAGAGTTTATGTGTAACCTTCTCTTCAAAAACAAACATTCTAGCTGTCTCGACATTTTTTAAACATTTTTATGTAGAAGTGAAATTTTCCCATGAATCCTAAAGGCAGACCTATGATCATTTCATTCATTTTATTCAACAAATACTTACTACACACCTGCCATGTGTCAGGCTCTGTTAAGTGCTAATAACAAAACAAAAGTGCTAAGAACAAAAACACTGGGTTAATAGGTTGAAAAGACATTCATCTACTAATCGCGGATTAGTTTAAATCTTAATTGTGATAGAAGCTACAAAGAAGAGGTTCAGAGCACCATGAGTGCATATAACAGGAGAAGCTGATCTAAGTCAGGCAAGTCATGAAGAATTGATTTAAATGATCATGCTGAAATCTAAAAGATAAAGGTTAATTTGGTGAAAGGGGATTGGAAGGAGAGCTTTCTAGGCTGAGGGAATGCAAAGACCCTCCGGAATAATAAAACAAAGAAAGAAAAATTAAACGGTCAGTGTGGCTAGAACCAATTGGTTAAGGAAAGAATCATACAATATGAAGCTTAAGACGCAGGCAGGGGCCAGACCATGAAGAACTGGCAGGCCATGATAAGGAATTTGCCTTTATCCTAAGAACAATAAGAAGCCAATAGGTTGGAGTTACTAACTTCAATAATTCAATGACACCTATTCTAAGAAAGAGGATGATAAGACTTTATTGATTTTAGAGAGAGAGGAAAGGAGAGGGGAGAAGAGATTGAAACATCGATGAGAGAGACCATCAGTTGGCTGCCTCCTGCATGACCCCCACTGGGGATCGGGCCCACAACCTGGGCATGTGCCCTGACCAGGAATCGAACTGGCGACCTCTTGGTGCATGGGTCGACGCTCAACCACTGAGCCACACCGGCCAGGCAGATGCTAAGAATTTAACCACTAAAGCCATCCAACAATAAAATGAGTGGCCTCAGAGACTGAGCATCCCATTTTAGTTAGTAATCAAGTAAAGCCTCAATGATCATCTTCTGAGAATGCCATATAAGGGATTATGCACATCTTGAAACATTATCCCTAAGGTTTCATCCTTAAGCTCCAATCATTCAATTATTTAAACACCAAACAGGGATTTTACGAAACACTCTAAAACTTGAAGTTGCAAAGTGGAGTATTTATTGTTCATACCAACATGCAGAATTCGACTATTCAATGGATGCTTCCTGGTATTTCTCGGAAGGGATGATAGCTTTACCCACTGGGAGATCCACTTTCAATTTGGCTGCAGTCAGGGAATGGCTCTTTCCACTGCCCGGGCATAGAGTGTATCAGAGGGAAAGGTGTCAAGTGAAAGAAAGGGATCAGAGACACAGAGATAAAGAACTCCACCCTGGAGCAGCACACAGATTATTTTCTTGGCCACACTGGTGAAGGGTTCTCATCTCATCCTTAGCAAAGTAAACAGAACACACTGGATAAGTATTTTAGTTGAAGTCAACATGTATGCTGAAGTTTAACGTGGAATAAAATATATAGTGTTCTTATTCTAGAACATAGGTTGAGATATTAAAAACCAATATTCTATTATCTTCAAGTACAGAGCTAAATGCCTATGGATAGTGTATCTATAAATAATATAATCTGGCCTATTATCTATAGATAACATAAACATACCTCTAGACAACATACCTTAAGTTAAACAGTGCCAACTTTTACTATCATCTTCAAAAGTGGACAAAATTATCTCTTAATAAAGCACTATCTTAGCCAGGCTGAATGTGATGCATGTTATACTAGTACCAACTTCTTCATATCATACCCTTAGAGTAGGCACATGATAATGGCATACTTGCCAGTGAGTTCCTCAATTGGAATATTATCATCTCCCAGTCCCTTAGCCCTCAGCCTCTTTTTATTTCAATGTCTAATTTTTTTTTCTATCATATATCATAAAGTATCATACATATCACGCCAGAATTTGAATTCATTCCTTTTTCAACTCTCTTTTCCATTTGACCAGAATCATTTTGAATTCTAATCTAGTGCTTAAAATGACAACCTAATGCCATCTATAAGCTTGATGCTCATGGTCTCTGTTCCAATGTATAAGTCACTGAGGAAAATTACAAAGAACCAGGCGTAGGAGCCGCTTCATGCTGTTAGAAGGCCATTTATAAAAGATTGAATCACTTACAAACATGAATCAATGCAATATCAGTGACATGAATATAATACATATGAGTCAGGAATATTTGCTCTGCACATGCAGAGAAGTCACAGAAATGTGGCAGGAAATAAACATTCACCAGCTCAATTATAGGTCTTGCTCAGGAATAGGCTCATTTTTGTTACTATCTATTCATGTGGATAATGTTAGAATCACTTTCGTTCTAAAACACCCACAAACTACAATCACCAAGAACCTCTTGGCTTATAGATTTAACATGTCTGTAGAAAACAGTACTCAAATTCAATGTCTTCTTCCTCTTAAGTGCATCTAACATTTTATATTAACATGACTAAACACAGTAACAGGGACATAGGTCAGCAATCCTTGACATTAACAGAAAATAACTTTAACAGTATAACATCTAAAACTTGCTGGGGGTAAAATGAAAATGACTGTTTTTGTTTTATTACTAACGACAACAAGACTCAAAACCTCACATTCATTAAAAAATAATAATGACTCTCTTACACAGCTCTTTCTTCTTTCCCCATCTCATTTTCATTTCCTTCCTTCTTTGTCCATCCCAGAAGGAAAAGTCCCATAAGGAGAAATAGTGGCCTAAGATGAAGAGCCGAACCTGACGCAATCTTACTAGGCTGAGCTATAACTAATATAGGGGGGAAATCCATCCATCCACCCAGTCCTGCCCTTTTTCAAAGCTCTAAAATACACATTCCTTTTCTTCCCCTCTCCCTCAACTCCTCACATGTCCTCACATTAAACATGTCCCATTGACAGAGCGATTTCTGTTAGGAATCCTAAGTCTACCCACTTCTCTGCACAACCACCACCTTAGGAAAACTCACCATCAACTCGTATTTGTGCTACTCAGCATCTTCATACTGGTTTCCATGATTTCTTTTAATTTTACCCCACTGCAATTTGTTCTACATATTTCATACAAACTAACTTTTAAAAAATATACACATCTCTCCCTTGCTTTAAACCTAGCAATAGCATTTTAATGCATTTAGAATAAAATCCAAACTACTTAACACAGTAAGCAGAATCCTGCATGATCCTTCATGTGCCTCCCTTTCCAACCAATTGTAAGCCACTGTCCTCCTTCATCATTTCACTCCAGTCTGGCCTTCTGTCACGTCTTAGAAAATTCACCCTAAGCTTTCCAACTGCAGGACCTGTATATTTACTGTTCCCTCGGCCTGAAGCACATTCCCCTCACTTCATCTGGCTGCTGCCTGGTTTTATGTTTTCCTTTCAATGGACCCAAAATGGATTGATTATAATTTGTGACCCATGTCATAGTCTCATTATTGGTCCACACAAAGCCACTTTTACTCACTTGATTTTTAGTTTATTTGTTTATAACACAATAAATACCCATGAAAGCATCATTTAACTTGAAAACTAGAACACTGACAGTAACTTGAATCTACCTGAATCCTGCCCCATTCTATTCCTTGCCTGTCCCACTGCAGGATAACCACTCTTATAAATCTCTTTTCATTGTTTCTTGCTTTTTAGTGTGTGTGTGTGTGTGTGTGTGTGTGTGTGTGTGTGTGTGTGTCTGAATATGTGTATGTGTTCTTAAAAAGTATATTTTAACTTTAAACACACTTTTATTTAAAATATACTTGCCCTGGCTGGTTTGGCTCAGCGGTTAGAGCATCGGCCTGCAGTCCAGAGAGACCCGGGTTCGGTTCCCGCTAAGGGCATGTACTTCGGTTGTGGTTTGTCCCCGGCCCTGGTTGGTCGTGCGGGTGGCATCCACTCGATGTGTCACTTTCACATTGATGTTTCTCTCTCTCTCTCTTCCTCTCTCTCCCTCTCACTCTATCTGAACAAAAAATGAAAAAATGTCATCGGGTGAGGATAAAAAATAAATAAATAAAATATACTCTTTAGTTATCATGCCGTATGTAATATTGAAACTTTTTTTATTCAAAGTTATATTGTGGAGATTCACCCACATTCACACATATACATAAAACATTGACATATAATTTTGTAGCTATTGATAAATAATTTTGACCCTTGAATAATATTGCATTGTGTAATTTGAACAAATTGTCCTTTTCTTATCAACATGTAAGAATTATTTATGTTCTTGACACCCATTCATTATTGGTTATATGTTATTATAAATACCTTCTCCAAATTTATAACTCACCTTTTCACATTAAGATTTATTTTGATAAAATGAAGGCCATAATTTAAAAATTTTTTTAATAAGCATTCCTTGTAATTTGCTTAAGACAGCCTTCTATAAAAGCTTCAAATATCCCCCAGTATTTTATACTAAACATTTTAAATGTTGAATTTGATGTTTTAACCCAGATAATCTGAAGTTTATTTTTATGTGTGGTGAAAGGTAAATATTCAGTTTTTTTCTTTAAAGTAAAGCAGTTATTTTCTAGTCCCATTTATTGAATAGTCAGTCCTTTTCCCTCCATTAACCTGCCATACTACTTCTGTTACACAGGTGAATGAGTTTGTTCTGGTCTCTATTTGTCTATCTCTCCATCAGCACCACACTATTTTAATTATTTACACTAGCTTGATAATAAACCATCATATATATATATATATAGATATATATATATATATATATATATATATACATATATATATATATATATATATATATATAGAGAGAGAGAGAGAGAGAGAGAGAGAGAGAGAGAGAGGCAAAATTCTCTTTCCTTACTCTTCATCAGCAGTGTCTTGGCTATTCTCGGCCCTATAATTTTCCATACGTATTTTAAAATAAGCTCATCAAGTTCCAATGAAAAACTCTTAGAATTTTCATTGGAAATATATTGAATCCATAGATAAACTTGGGGATAACTGATATTTTTAATTGGCTTTGTATACATTAAAATGATACATATTTCCACTGACTTCGTTTTCCTTTAATGACTCTTATTTTGGTTTTTATCATCATTTCCCCTGTAGAACTGTTGCACACGTTTTCTTATACTTATTGCCAGATACTTAATATTCTCTCTTACTACAGAATATAAGACCTATCCCTAAAGGAATTAGTGAAATAGATGATAAATATGAGGGTACAACCAAGAACGCAATTCCACGATACGAGGGGATAGAAAATATAAAAGCAAAGTTATGAGTTATAAAATATAACAGAAGAAATGCTAACATGTCTAATTGGAGTTCAAAAAGAAATGAGAGAAAAGCAACAGTTGAGGAGATTAAAAAGTGCTAACTTTCCAAAATTGATTCAAGACAAAAACTGATACATTAAAACTGCAACAAAAAAATAAAGAAAATATTAATAACAATCAAAGAAAAAAAAATCACCTAAATCTTCTCAACAAGTAAAATCAGAAAAAAATTAAATAATGTCTTCAAAGTGCTAAGAGAAAATAGTTGTCAAGCTAGAAATATACACTTAGTTAAACTATCATTCAAGAGAAGGTAAAATAAAGAAACTTTCAGACAGCAAAATTTGAGGAAACTTAATGAAAGTTAGTCCTTCAATGAAAAAAGCAGTTAGCATTTTTCAAAAAAGAGGAATAAACACAAAAAGAAGGCCTAAGAAGCAAGAAAAATTACGATAAGGAAAGATGGCACTCTATAGATAAATCTAAATAAACACTAGCTGTATAAAATAACAACGATAATATTGATCACTCTGATCCAATATGGCAACATAGGAAATTCCTGAACATACCCCTCCCATGAGCACACCAAATCTACAGCTACACAAAAAATAATTCCCTCTGAATAAAATCCAGAAACTGAGCGACTCCTACACATCAGAAAGCTCAGCACAAAGGCAGCAGACAGAAATGCCCATCTCCCATCCATTCCCTGAAATGACTATTTGTATATCTTAAAGCTGCAGCCTGAGGGCCAGGGTCTGAATTCAGCACACAACTACAGGTGGACTGTGACCTGCCACAGAGACCTAGGAAACTGAAAGGAAGCATACCCACAGTCTCCCTCTGCCCAGCTCCAGGTTGCTGGTATCTCCCTGAAAGCAGGTTGTGCACTTGTCTGAAGCCCCATCTTTTGCAATTGTGGCACAGAGGATACACCCTTTGATCGCTTGGCTCTAAAAGGTCTGAGCCAGTGGGAGATCACATCCACAATGCAAGGCCAATGTAGAGCAAAATGATTTTATTGCATGTGCCTGGGTGCAGGTGGGCTGACCTGAAAAAGGAGTCAGCCTCCAATAACAGTTGGGGTGTAGGTTATATACTCTGCTTCTAGCTTCAGGCAGTTCCTGCTGACGTACTCTGCATGGCCCACTGTCCATTTTGCAGTTGGACTGGTCTGGTATCTGCTGGGTGATTCATTGCCTTGTGGATAATCCAGATAAGCAAAGGTCAAATCCGTACTTAACAGAAGGCTGAGCAAAGGTCATGCAAGCAATGCATTTTTCACAGTTTCCACCTTTTGCAAGCTTTTGCCTTTACTCTTTAAAATATTATTAACCCTTTCAGGCTCTGGTGGCCAGTAGATCCTGCATTTGTGGGTTTAACATGACTACCAAATAAAGAAATTGTTCCTAACTGGTTATCCCACTCTTGGAACAGGCACAGAAGTAAGGAACATCCATTTCCCAGTTTTTCCCTGAAAGAGAGCAATCTGCATATCTTAAAAGCCTGGGGTAATTCTTCTAATTCAACATCTAAGGGCCAACTGTTGTGCTCTCCAGAATCGGAGGCCTGCAGTGACATCTCCATATTCTCCTTCTGGCCACTTCCAGGTTTCCAGTGTCTCCCCAGAATGAGTTATACACATGTCTGGTGCTCCAGGTTTTGTGGCTGCCACCTACAAGATGCATACACTGATCATCTGGCTCTGAGGGCCAGGGGGGGGATTTTGTTTGCAGGTCCCACAGGACAGTAGCAAACAAAAGAATACTTCTCAGCCAACTACTACTCTGGGGCTCAGCAAAGAGGGAACATAAGAAAACACCCATCTCTCAGTCTTTCCCTGAAAGGGATCTACTTCTGTATTTTAAAAGCTACTGTCTAAGCTAAGGGTATGGCTTCCCATCAGCCTGCATCTAGGTGCTGACTGAGATCCACCCCTTTAGAACACTGACAGGTTGTGGCACACCAACTACTTGATGCCACTAAGAACAAAGAATGCAGCTTGGACAGTCATAAAGGTTTGAGAGACACCAAAGAGTTAGGGCCAGGATAAATAATAAGGTTCACCTCCTACAGGAGATCACTTCATCAAGATGAGGAGAGGTGGCTCTTTTAATCTAATGCACCTAAACCAACACAGAGAGTAAAGGAAAATGAAGAAAAAGAGGAATATGTTCCACATAAAAGAACATGATAAAACTGTATTAACAGAGTTTAATGAAAAGAAGCTAGGTGATTTCCCTAACTAATAAAGAGTTCAAATAAATCACCATAAAGACACTCACCAAGGTCAGAAAAACAATGCATGAACTAAGTGAGAATATAAACAAAAGGATAGAAAACATTTGAGAAGCACCAAACAGAAATCACAGAGGTGAAGAACACATAACAGAAATGAAATAGTCAATAGAAGGGTTTAACATCAGACTAGATAAGGCATAAGAAAGGATGAGCGAACTCAAATAAAAAGCAATAGAATTCATCCAGTCATAGGAGCAAATAGAAAAAAGAATGGAAAGGAATTAAGAAAGCTTGAGGGACTTATGGTACACTATCAAGTGGATTGATTTTTGCATTATAGAGGTCCCAGAAAATGTAGAGAGAGAAAAGAAGGCAGAAACCTTATCAGAAATAATGATGAAAATTTCCCTATCCTAGGCAAAGAAACTGACATCCAGACCAAGAAGTTCAGAGAGTTCCAAGTGAGAAGAATGCAAAGAAACCTATACTAAGACACAATATAATTAATTTGTCACACGTTAAAGACAAGGAATCTTAAAGATTCATCTCAGCAAAAGAAAAACAATTTGATACATACAAAGGAATTCCCATAAGATTATTATTACATTTTTTCAGCAGAAACTTTGCAAGCCAAATGGGAGAGGCAGAATATATTCAAAGTACTAAAAGAATACTCTACCCAGCCTGGCCAGTGTGGCTTACTGGTTGAGCATCAACCCATGCACCAAGAGATCACCAGTTCGATTTCCAGTCAAGGCACATGCCCAGGTTGTGGGCCCAATCCCCAGTTGGGGGCGTGCAGGAGGCGGCCAATCAATGTTCTCTCTCATCGATGTTTCTCTCTCTCTCCCCCTCTCCCTTCTTCTTTTTCTAAAGTCATTAAAGAAAAATATTTAAAATTAGAAAAAAGAATACTCTACCCAGCAAAATGTCCTTCGGAATTGAAGAGAAAGAGTTTTACAGACAAGCAAAAGCTGAAGGAGTTCTTTGCTACTGGACTGGTATTATAAAAAATATTAAAGGGAGTTCTTCAAGCTGAAAAACAAGGACATTAGTTGGTATTAGGAAAACATATAAAAGCATAAATTATACTGGAAAAGGCAAGTATATAGTTAAATTCAAAATACTCTAAAGCTTAATGGTGGTGGGTATAGGACATAAATCTAATATAAAGATTAAAACAAATGCATTAAAAATAAATATAACTACAATATTTCTTAATGGATCCCAAGGTAAAAAGATGTAAATTATGACATTAAAAACATAAAAACAAGAGTGGGAGAGTAAAAATATAGAGTTTTAGTATGCGTTTAAATTTAAGATATTATTAGCTTTCAATAAGACTGCTATAAATATAAGGTGTTGTATGTAAGCCTCATGGTAACTGCAAATCAAAAACCTATAATAGATACACAAAAGATAAAGAGAAGGGAATCTAAGCATATCCCTAAGAAATCATCAAATCACAAAGAAAGAGATAAAGAGCAAAACAGCGAGAAAACAATTAACAACATGGCAACAGTAAGCCCATGCCAATCAATAAATATTTTTAATGTAAATAGGTTAAATTCCCCAATCAAAGGACATCCAGTACCTGAATGGATAAAAAAAAAACAAGACCCAACTATATGCTGCCTACTAGAAACTCACTTCAGATGTAAAGACATACCATACTGAAAGTAAAGGGGTGGAAAAAAAATTCCATGCAAATGGAAATCAAAAGAAAGCAGGGGTAGCTATACTTCTATCAGACAAAATAGACTTTAAGCCAAAGACTATAATAAGAGACAAAGACAATCACTGTATAATAATAAAAAGATCAATCCAACAAGAGTACATAACATTTGTAAATAATTATACAACCAACATAGGAGGCACCTAAAATATAAAGTAAATATTAAGATACCTGAAGAAAGAAATAGACAGCAATACAATAATAGTAAGGGGCTTTAATACCACACTTTCAACAATGGATGGATCATCCAGACACAAAATCAATGAAAAACTGGACTTAAACTACACATTAGACCAGATGGACTTAACAGATGTGCACAGAACATTCATCCAAAAGCAGCAGAATATACATTCTTCTCAAGTGCACATGGAGCATTCTATAGGATAGATCAAGATCATATGTTGGGACACAATTCTAGTCATAATAAATTTAAGAAGACTCTAATCATATCAATCATCATTTCCAACCACAATGGTATAAAAGTAGAAATCAATTACAAGAAGAAAACTAAAGAATACACAAAAATATGGAGTTTAAACAACAGGTTAGAGAAGAAAACAAAAAAGAAATTTAAAAATACCTTGACAAATTAAAACAAGATTATAAGATACCAAAACGTATGTGATGCTACAGAAGCAGCTCTAACAGAAAAGTTCATAGCAAGAAATGCTTACATTTAGAAACAATAAAAATCTCATATAAACAACCTAACAATCCTCAAGGATTTCAAAAAATAACAAATTACCTAACAGCTAGTAGAAGGAAGGACATAAAGATCAAAGTGGAAATAAATAGAAATGAAAAAGACAATAAGAAATTATTGAAAATAATAGCTGGTTTTGGAAAAGATAAAACACACTATACTTCACCTAAACTTATCTTGAAAAAAGAGAGAGGACACAAATAAAATCAGAAATGAAAGAGGAGACATGACAACTGATACGGCACAAATACAAAGGCTCATAGAGACTCCTATCAGCAATGATAAGCCAACAAATTGGACAACCTAAGAAATAGATGAATTCCTAGAAACATGCAACCTACCAGGACTAAACCATAAAGAAATAGAAAACCTAAATAGACCAATTATTATAAAGGAGATTGAGTCAGTAATCAAAAACTCCCAACAAGAAAATATCCAAAACCAGATGGCTTCACTGGAGAATTCTACTAAACATTCAAAGAAGAATTAGTACCCATCTTTCTGAAATTCTTCCAAAAAAAAACAGAAGAGGAAGGAACATTTCCAAATTCAATTTATGAAAACATTACCCTGATACCAAAACCAGACAAGAACACCACAAAAAAGAAAATTATAGGCCAATATCCTTGAAGGACTTATATGCAAAAATCTTCAGCAAAATATTAGCAAACCAACTTCAACAATACACTAAAAGAATCATACACCATGATCAAATGGGATTTATTCCAGGATGCAAGAATGGTTTAACATGTGCATAGTAATCCATGTGATACATCACATTCAAAAAATGAAGGATGAACTTCGTATGTTCACCTCAATAGATGTGGGAAAAACATTTGACAAAATTCAACGTTCTTTTATGATAAAAATTCTCAACAAAGGTATGTTGAGAAAACAAAACTCCACATAAAAGTCATTTGACAAACTAACATCATACTACACAGTGAAAAGCTGAAATTTTTTCTCTAAATCACAAACAAAAAAAATGCCCACTTGAGCCACTTTTATTCAACATGGTTCTGGAAGTCATATCTCAAGCAAGTAGGAAACTAAAAAAGGGGGGGGGCATCCATATCAGAAAGAAATAAAACGGCCTTGGCCACTTTGGCTCAGCGGTTAGAGCATCCGCCAGCGGACCAGAGAGTCCCGGGTTCCGTTACCGCTAAGGGCACGTACCTCGGTTGCGGTTTGTCCCTGGCCCCAGTTGGGGTCGTGTGGGTGGCAACCAGTCTATGTGTTTCTCTCACATAGATGTTTCGCTCTCTCTCTTCCTCCCTCTCTCCCTCCCGCTCTATCTGAAGATAAATGCAAAAATGTCCTCAGGTGAGGATTTAAAAAAAAAAAAAAGAAAGAAAGAAAATGGCCATTATTTACAGATGACATAATTTTACTTTTTAAATTTTATATTTCAATTAAAGTTTACATTCAATATTATTCTGTATTAGTTTCAGGTATACAGCATAGTGGTTTGATAATTATATACTCTAAAAAGTGATGCTCCTGTTATTTCAAGTACCCACTTGGCACTATACATAGTTATTACAATAATTTTTTTTCAATTTATATTAATTTATTTTTGTTACAGATGTTTCTCTTTCCCCCCCAGACCTCCTCCTCCTCATCCTGACCCCACCCCCCTAGCACTGTTGTCTATGTCCATTCATTATGCATACATGCATATGAGTTCTTTGGTTCATCTCATCCATCCCCCCCACCCCCCTACTCTGATATTTGTCAGTATGAACCATACTCCTTTCTATGTCTCTCAGTCTATTTTGTTCATCAGTCCACCTTGTTCATTATATTCCACAAATAAGTGAGATCATGTGGTATTTGTCTTTCTCTTATTGGCTTATTTCACTTAGCATAATACTCTCGAGGTCCCTCCATGTTGTCTCAAAGGATAAGAGATTTTTCTTTTTTACAACTGCATAGTATTCCATTGTATATATGTACCACAGCTTTTTTATCCACTCATCTATTGATGGACACTTGGGCTGTTTCCAGATCTTGGTGATTGTAAATAGTGCTGCTATGAACATAGGAGTACATATATTCTTTCCGCTTGGTGTTTGAGACTTCTTAGGATATATTCCTAGAAGTAGGATCACTGGGTCAAATGGCAATTCAATTTTTAATTTTTTGAGGAAATTCCATAGTGGCTACACCAGTCTGCATTCCCACCAGCAGTGTACTAGAGTCCCCTTTTCTCCACACCCTCGTCAGCACTTACTGTTTAATGATTTGTTGATGGCAGCCATTCTGGCTGGTGTGAGGTGATACCTCATTGTTGTTTTAATTTACATCTCTTTCATGATTAGTGATGTTGAGCATTTCTTCATATATCTCTTGATCATTCGTATGTCCTGTTTGGAGAGGTGTTTATGTATGTCCTCTGCCCATTTTTTAATTGGGTTGTCTTCCTTTTGTTGAGTTGTATGAGAACTCTATATATTTTGGAAATTAACCCCTTATCTGATGTATCATTGGCAATTATGCTCTCCCCTACAGTGGGTTCCCTTTCCATTTTGATGGTTGTTTCTTCTGCTGTGCAGAAGCTTTTGAGTTTGATGTAGTCCCAAGTGTTCATTTTTTCCTTTGTTTTTGTGCCTTAGGTGATATATCAGTGAAAATTCTACTGCGTATGATGTCCGAAATTTTGTTGCCTACATTTTCTTCTAGGATTTTTATGGATTCACGAGTCACATTTAAATCTTTTATCCATTTTGAGTTTATTCTTATGTATGGTGTAAGTTGATGGTCTAGTTTCATTTTTTTGCACATAGCTGTCCAATTTTCCCAGCACCATTTATTAAAGAGGCTGTCTTTACTCCATTGTGTGCTCTTTCCACTTTTGTCAAATATTAATTGAGCATATTGTTTTGGGGCAATTACTGGGTTCTCTGTTCTATTCCATTGATGTTTATGCCTGTTCTTGTGCCAGTACCAGGTTGTTTTGATTACAGTGGCATTGTAGTATAACCTGATATCCAATATAGTGATCCCACCTACTTTATCCTTTTTCAAGATTGCTGTGGCTATTCAGAGTCTTTTTTTGGTTAGATATGAACTTTTGAAGTATTTGTTCTAGTTCTTTGAAATATGTCATTGGTATTTTGATGGGGATTGCATTGAATCTATAGATTGCTTTGGGTAGTGTGGACATTTTAATGATGTTAATTCTTCCAATCCATGAACAAGGTATGTGCTTCCACTTTTTTATATCTTCTTCTATTTCTTTTTTCAATGTCGTGTAGTTTTCTACAAATAGGTCCTTTACTTCTTTGGTTAAGTTTATTCCTAGGTATCTTAATTTTTTTGCCATGGTAGTAAATGGGATTTTTTTTTTTAGTTTCTCTTTCTGTGAGTTCATCATTTGTGTATAAGAATGCCGTTGATGTCTTGATGTTAATTTTGTATCCTGCTACTTTGCCAAATTCATTTACTAAGTCTAGCAGATTTTTGATGGATTCTTTAGGGTTTTCTATGTATAATATCACGTCATCTGTGAATAATGACAGTTTCACTTCCTCCTTTCCAATTTGGATCCCTTTTTTCTTCATGTCTGATTGCTGTGGCTAAGACTTCCAGTACTGTGTTAAATAAGAGTGGCAAAAGTGGGCATCCCTGTCTTGTTTTTAAAGAAAATGCTTTTAGTTTTTGCCCATTGAGTATGATGTCGGCTGTAGGTCTTTCATATATGGCCTTTATTATTTCGAGATATGATCCCTCTATTCCCACATTGCTGAGCATTTGTATCAGAAATGGGTGCTGGATTTTGTCGAATGCTTTTTCATCATTTATTGATATGATCATATGGTTTTTATCTTTCATTTTGTTTATGTGGTGCATCACATTTATTGATTTCCAAATATTGTACTAGCCTTGCATCCCTGGGATGAATCTCACTTGGTCACCATGAATAATTTTTTTGATGTATTGCTGGATCTGATTTGCTAGTATTAATATTTTTTTCAGGATTTTGGCATCTATGTTCATCAGGGATATTGGCCTGTAGTTTTCTTTCTTTGTAGTGTCTTTTTCTGATTTTGGAATTAGAATTATGCTGGCCTTACAAAACGAGTTTGGAAATTTTCCTTCTTCTTGAATTTTTTGAAATAGTTTGAGGAGAATGGGTGTTGGTTCTTTGAATGTTCGGTAAATCTCCCCCATGAAGCCGTCCAGGCCTGGGCTTTTGTTTGTTGGGTGAGTCTTGATTACATCTTCAATTTCCTTAGTTGCTATTGGTCTGTTCAAGTTTTCTGTCTCTTCCCAGTTCAGTTTTGGAAGACTGTGTGTTGCTAGAAATTTGTCCATTTTGCTTAGAATGTCGAATTTGTTGCCATATAATTGTTCATAGTATTTGTTAACAATCCTTTGTATTTCTGTGGTGTCAGTTGTTACTTCTCCTCTTTCATTTCTGATTTTGTGTATTTGGGTTCTCTCTCTTTGTTTCTTGGTGAATCTAGCTAAGGGTCCATCAATCTTGTTTATCTTTCAAAAAATCAGCTCTTTGTTTCATTGATCCTTTAAATTGTATCTTTGGTCTCTATGTCGTTTATTTCTGCTCTGATCTTTACTATTTCCTTCCTTATACTTGCTCTGGGGTTTTCTTTTTTTTTGCTTTCTAGTTCTTTAAGTTGTGAGGTTAGATAGTCTATTAGAAATTTTTCTTGTTTCTTGAGGTAGGCCTGGAGTGCTATGAACTTCCCTCTCAGAACCGCTTTCACTGCATCCCATAGATTTTGTGTTGTTATGTGTTCATTTTCATTGGTTTCCAGGAAGTTTTTAATTTCTTCCTTGATCTCCTTGGTAACTCATTCATTGTTTAATAACATGCTATTTAGCCTCCATGTGTTCCAATGTCTTTGCATGTTCTTGTTGCAATTGATTTCTAGTTTCATGCCATTGTGATCTGAGAAGACACTTGATATGATTTCAGTCTTCTTGAACTTGTAGAGACTTAGTTTGTGCCCTAACATATGGTCTGTCTTTGAGAATGTCCCATGTGCACTTGAGAAGAATGTGAATTCTGCAGTTTTGGGGTGTAATTCTGTGTAGATATCTATTAAATCCATTTGATCTAGTGCTTTGTTTAGAGTCTCTGTTTCCTTGTGAATTTTTTGTCTAGAGGATCTATCCAGTGATATCAGCGGGGTGTTGAAGTCCGCTGCTATGATTGTATTGCTGTCGAATTCTCCTTTGAAGTCCTCCAGAAGATTTTTAATATATTTTGGTGCTCCTATATTGGGTGCATATATGTTTACCAAGGTTATATCTTCCTGTTGGATAGATCATTTCAATATTAAGTAGTGACCTTCTTTGTCTCTAGTTATGGCTTTCATTTTGAAATCTATTTTATCCGATATGAGTATTGCTACTACAGCTTTTTTTTCCTTTCCGTTTGCTTGCAAGATTTGTTTTCCATCCCTTCACTTTCAAACTATGCGATTCTTTTGTTGTGAGGTGTGTCTCTTGTAAACAACATATATATGAGTCATGCTCTCTTATCCAATCAGCTACTCTGTGTTTTTATCAGAGCATTCAATCCATTTACATTTAAGGTGATTATTGATATGGGCTTATTTATTGCCATTTTTGTTTAGTGTGGTTCTATTTTCCTTCCTATTTCTTCTACTAATTACAACAGTCCTTTTAACATTTCTTGCAGTGCTGGTTTGGTGCTAATATATTCCCTTAGACGTTTTTTGTCTGGGAAGCTCTTTATTTCACCTTCTATTTTGACTGATAGCCTTGCTAGATAGAGTAGTCTTGGATTCAGATCCTTGTTTTTCATGACCTTGATTA
Organism: Tadarida brasiliensis; assembly: GCA_030848825.1. Classification (NCBI taxonomy): domain Eukaryota; kingdom Metazoa; phylum Chordata; class Mammalia; order Chiroptera; family Molossidae; genus Tadarida; species Tadarida brasiliensis. Next base: position 59,233,348 of record CM061268.1, read on the forward strand.
CTTCATGCCATTCTCTTCTGGCCTGTAGTGTTTCTGTTGAGAAGTCAGCTGATAGCCTTATGGGGGTTCCTTTGTAGGTAACCTGTTGCTTTTCTCTTGCTGCCTTTAGGATTCTCTCTTTGTATTTAATTTTTGGCATTTTAATTACTAAGTGTCTTGGTGTGGGCCTGTTTGGGTTCTTCTTACTTGGGGCTCTCTGTGCTTCTTGGACTTGAATGTCTTCTTCCTTCACCAAATTAGGGAAGTTTTCTGTCACTATTTCTTCAAATATATTCTCTAACCCTTGCTCATTTTCTTCTTCTTTGGGGACTCTTATGATGCAAATGTTATTATGTTTCCAGTTGTCCCACAGTTCTCTTAAGCTGCCTTCCTGGCTTTTAATTGTTTTTTCCTTTTGGTTTTCTAATTGGTTGATTTTTTTCTACCCTGTCTTCTTTTTTTTTTTTTAACTTATCTTTATTGTTGAATGTATTACAGATGTTCCTCATTTTTCCCCCATTGCCCCCCTCCTTCCTATTCCCGCCCCCCTCCTGCCTTTCCCCACACTGTGGTCTGTGTCCATTGGTTATGCACATATACATATAAGTTCTTTGGTTTATTTCTTCTCACGCCCCAACCCCTCTTCCCTTTGAGGTTTGTCAGTCTAACAACCAGTTTGTACTTCTTAATCCCTTCTCCTTTTTCACCCATCCCCCCAGCCCCCACCCATCTGGTATCCAACAAAAGTTCTCTGTATCTATGAGAGTGTTTCTGTTCTGCTTGCTCATTTTGTTTGTAGATTCAGTTGTTGATAGATATGTATTTATTGCCATTTTGTTTGTTCATTTTTTTTATCTTTTTCTTCAAGAAGACCCTTCAACATTTCATATAATAATGGTTTGGTGGTGATGAACTCCTTTAGCTTTTCTTTGTCTGGGAAATTCTTTATATGGCCATCGATTCTAAATGACAGCTTTGCAGGATAGATTACTCTTGGTTGTAGGTTCTTGCTTTTCATCACTCTGAATATTTCTTGCCACTCCCTTCTGGCCTGCAAAGTTTCTTTTGAGAAATCAGATGACAGTCTGATGGGAACTCCCTTGAAGGTAACTAACTGCTTTTCTCTTGCTGCTTTTAAGATTCTCTCTTTGTCTTGAAACTTTTGCATTTTGATGATGATGTGTCTTGGTGTGGGCCTCCTGGGGTTCACCTTGTTTGGCACTCTCTGTGCTTCCTGGACTTGTGTGTCTGTTTCCTTCACCAAGTTAGGGAAGTTTTCTGCCATTATTGTTTCAAATAGGTTTTCGATTTCTTGTTCTCTCTCTTCTCCTTCTGGCACCCCTAAGATGCAAATGTTGACACGCTTGAAGTTGTCCCAGAGGCTCCTTACACTATCCTCATTTTTTTGGATTATTTTTTCTTTTTGCTGTTCTGATTGGGTGTTTTTTGCTTCCTTATATTCCACATTGATGGTTTGCTTCTTGGCTTTACCTACTCTACTATTGAATCTGTGTAAACTATTCTTTATTTCAGTTAGTGCCTCCTTCATTTCTGACTGGTCCTTTTTTATGCTCTTGAGGCCCTCACTAAGTTCACTGAGGTTCTCACTAAGTCCACTGAGCATCCTTATAAGCAGTGTTTTGAACTCAGCGTCTGTTAGGCTGCTTAACTCTATTTCACTTAGTTCTTTTCCTGGAGTTCTGTTCTGTTCTTTCATTTGGGACCTGTTTCTTTGTCTCCTCATTTTGGCTGCCTCCCTGTGTTTGTTTCTATGTATTACTTAGCGAGAGGTATGGGGCTAGCTGAGACCAGATGCTGCTTGTTTGAAAGAATTTAGGAAAAGCTGAAGCAGGATCCAAGACAGGCAACCCTATGGTAAAGCAACTGGCAACAGCTTGGGTGGGCCTGATAGTTGGGTGGGGCGGGGCCTCACGGAATCACCAGGGTGGGGCAAATAGTGTGAGCCAGGTTGCTAGAGTCCCAGATATGGCGGGGCCTGCCAGCCCAGGGAAGGGCTCACCAAAGGAACAAAAGCCTCTGACAGCACGTCTGTCCAGGAGAAAGCTGCCTCCCCAGACCTCGCTCCAATACCAAACAGCTCAGTTCTTCCCCATATGACTCTGGTGCCTTTCAAGCTGCCTCCCACACTTTGGAGCCTGGAGAGTGGGAGCCCGAGTAAGTCCGTACCCGGGCTCTTTAAGAGGAGCTGCCTGGGGCTCCAGCCGCCTCAGCCTCAGTTCCCGCTGGTTTTTCCAGCCAGAAGTTATGGGGACTTCTCTTCCTGGCACTGGAACCCTGAGCTGGGCGCCTGGTGTGGAACGGGGACCCCTCAGTCCTCAGGGAGGACCTTCCCAGCCAAGGTATCCTCCTAATTTTTATCTGGCACACGTGGGTGTGGGACCAGCCCGTCACGCCTCCACTCCTCCTACCAGTCTCGATGTGGCTTCTTCTTTAATTTCGTAGTTGTAGGATTTCCATTCAGCTTGATTTCAGGCAGTTTTGAGTGATGGTTGTTCTGTAGTTTAGTTGTAACTTTGATGTGGTTGTGGGAGGACGCAATACCACATTTACCTACTCCACCATCTTGACCGGAAGTTTCTACCCTGTCTTCTAATTCACTGATCCAGTCCTCAGCTTCGTCTACTCTGCTGGTTATTCCTTCCAATATGTTCTTTATTTCTGCTATGTCATTCTTCATTTCCACTTGGTTTGTTTTCAATGTTTCTATATCTTTACTCATGATGTTGGGCTCCTTACTCATACTGTTGAGCTTCCTCAAGATCATGGCTCTGAATTCTAGCTCAGTTAACTTGCTAAATTGCATTTCATTTATCTCATCTTTGGAAGAGAGTTCTCTTGTTCTTTCATTTGGGATTTGTTTCTTTGTTTCACCATTTTGGCTATCTCAGTGGTTTTTGGAGCCTGCCAAATTTTCCCTTTGGGTGTTGGAGTTCTGCTGTTTGTGGCCCCTCTACTTGGTTTGGATGAGTATGGGAGGACCCACGTTTAACACCACTGTCAAGTCTTACTTTCCTAGGTAGATCTGCAAGCCCAGAAATGGTTCAGTTATCCTCTAGCTTTTTGCCTGGAGGCTATTAGTCTCAGTTACTTGATGAGCCTTGGGTTGGAGCCCTCACCTGAATGAATAACTCCCTCAGGTGTTCATGGTAAGAGGATTTCCAGAGGATGAGCCTCAACTTGCATTTCTTTGGCCCAGCTGGGTGGGGTTAAATCTCCGAGGGAGGGGCTGCTGCTTCTCCCCAGAGCTCTGGGAAGGAGCAAGATGGCCACCATTCTGTGTGGCCACAATTCAGCAAAAACTCTGAGCGCCCTCCAAATCCCGAGCATCCCCACACAGTTCCAGTCCAATCCACCCTCCCTCTGCTGGAGCCCAAGGTGAGTGGCTATAGCTAATTTAGTGCTCTGTCCCAGCCCTCTGCACTGTGGAGCCAGCTTGGGATTTTAACCCCAAGGGAGCTTCTCACAGCTAAAACCACTGCTGTCCATGGGCTCCCAGCCCACCTTCTCGTGCCTACACAGACCTACCAGGCTCAATTCAGTGTCCCTGGTTATATGGTCCTCTCCAGCTGCTTCTCTGTTGCTTTTTCCTGACGATTTGTTTTTATTTTAGTTGTAATTCCAGTTTGGTCCTGGGAGAACGTCTGTGTAGCTTCCATTCACTCTGCCTCCATTTTGATCTTCCTCTATTACAATATTATTGACTATATTCCCTTTGATGTACTTTACAACCCCATGACTATTTTGTAACTACCCATCTGTACTTCTCAATCCCTTCACCTTTTTCACCCAGCACCCTCCCGCTCTGGCAACCATCAGTCTATTCTCTGTATCTATGATTCTGTTTCCATTTTGTTTGTTCATTTATTTTGTTCTTTAGACTCTGCATATAAGTAAAATCATATGGTATTTGCCTTTCTCTGACTGACTTTTTTCACTGAGCATAATACCCTATAGGTCCATCCATGCTGTTGCAAATGGTAAGATTTCATTCTTTTTTATGGGCAAGTACTATTCCATTGTATATTGTACCACAGCTTTTTTATCTACTCATATATTGATGGGCACTTGGCTAATGTAAATCATACTGCAATAAACATGGGCTGTATATATACTTTCAGATTAGTGTTTTGTGTTTCTTCAGATATATACTCAGAAATGGAATTGTTGGGTCATAAGGCAGTTCCAGTTCCATTTTTAATTTTTTAAGGAATCTCCATACTGTTTTCCATAGTGGCTGCACCAATCCGCATTCCCACCAACAGTGCATGAGGGTTCCCTTTTCTCCACATCCTTGCCAACACTGTCATTTGTGGATTTATTGATGATAGCCATTCTGACATATGTGAGGTGATACCTCATTGTGGTATTAATGTACATTTCTCTGATGATTAGTGGCACTGAGCATGCAGATATGATTTTACATACAGAAAATGCTAAAGACTACCCCCAAAAAAATGTTAGAACTAATCAACAAATTCAGTTAAGTTGCTGGATTAAAAAAAATAAATAAATATGCAAAAATATGTTGCATTCCTATACAACAAACTATCAGAAAGAAATTAACAAAACAATCCCATTTACAATTGCATCAAAAAGAATAGAATACCTAGAAATGAATTTAATCAAGAGGTGAAAGACCTGTAGATTAAAAACTGTAAGACATTGATGAAAGAAATTGAAGACACAAGTAAACAGAAAGATAGTCTATGCTTATGGATTGGAAGAATCAATATTTGTTAAAATTTCCATACTACCTAAACCAATCTACAGATTCAATACTATCCCTATCAAAATTCCAATGTCACTTTTCACAAAAACAGAGCAAATAATCCTAAAATTTATATGGAACCACAAAAGACCCCAGAAAGCTAAATAAATCTTGAGGGGGGGAAAAAAAGCTAAAGGTAATATGCTTCATGATTACAAACTATATTATAAAGCTACAGTCATCAAAAAAGTATGTTATTGGCAATAAAAACAAACATATCAATCAATGGAATAGAATAGAGAGCCTAGAAATAGACCCATACATATATGGTCAATTAATTGTAACAAAGGAGCCAGATTATATACCAGGAAAAGGACAATAAATGTTGTTGGGAAAACTGAAACTGGACTATCTTACACCATATACAAAAGTCAAGTCAAAATGCATTAAAGACCTGAACCATAAAACTTCTGGAAGAAAATGTGTAGTAAACTCCTTGACATCAGTCTTGGCAATGATTTTTTTATCTGACACCAAAAAGAAAGATAACAAAAGCAAAAATAAACAAGTGGGATTACATCAAATTAAAAAGCTTCTGCATATGCCCTGGCTGGTTAGAGCATCGGCCCGCAGATCAGAGTCACAGGTTCGATTCTGGTCAAGGGCACATACCTCAGTTGCCATTTATCCCCGGCCCTGGTCAGGGTCGTGCGGGAGGCAAGCAATCGATGTTTCTCTCTCACATGGATGTTTCTCTCTCTCTCCCTCTCTCCCTGTCTCTCCCTCTCCTTCCCACTCTATCTGAAGATGAATGGAAAAATATCCTCGGGTGAGGATTAAGTAAATAAATAAATAAATAACTTCTGCATAGCAAAGAAAACCTCAACAAAATGAAAAGGAACACTGAGAAATAGGAGAAAATATTTGCAAATCATATATTTGATAAAGGGTTAATATCGAAAAATAGATAAAGAATTCATACAACTCAGTAACACACACACACACAAATACAATGTAAAAATGGGCAGAGAAACCGGATAGACATTTTCCCAAAGAAGACATACAGATGCACAACAGGTGTATAAGAAGGTGCTCATCATCACTAATCATCAGGGAAATGCCAATCAAAACCAAAATGAGATACCAGCTCACACCAGTGGAATGGCTGTCATAAAAAATACAAGAAATAACAAGTGTTGGTAGGATGTTGGGCACTGTTGGTGACAATGGAAATTGGTACAGCCACTCTGGAGACCAGCATGAAGATTCCTCAAAAACTTAAAAATAGGACTACCATATGATCCAGCACTCTCATTTCTAGGTATATAGCTGCAGGAAATGAAAACAGAGTTCTATCAACAAGATATCTGCACCCCCATGATCATAGCAGCATTATTCACAAGAGCCAAGACATGTAAACAATCTAAGTATTATCAGTGGATGATTGGATAAAGTAGATGTGAGATATAGATAGATGATACATAGATAGATACATAGATACATAGATAGATATACACATACACACACACATATAGATATATACACATATATAGATATATCAATATATATAAATATAAATATCCAAATATATAGATATATATCTCTATATATATCTCTATATGTAAACATATGGATATAGATATATGAATGGAATATTATTCACCAATGAGAAAGAAATCCTGAGTGCATGATGCTAAGTGAAATACACCAGACAAAGAAAGACAAATAATGCATGTTATCACTTATATGTGTAACCTAACTTTTAAAAAAAAATGGGTGGTGGAGAAAAGAAAAAACCTCATACTCATTGAAATAGAGAGTAAGAAAGTGGTTGCCATGGGCTGGGAAGTAGGGGAAATAGGGAGAGGTTGGTAAAAGGGTATAAACTTTCAACTATAAGGTGAAGAGGTCTAAGGATCTCATATGTAGCATAGTAACTATAGTTGATAACACTGTTGTATAACTGAAATTTGCTAAGAGTGAAATATAAATGTTCTCACAAAACAATTAAAAATCCATCAACAGTTATATAGTGATGATATATTAGTTAACTGGATGAGATAAATCTCTTCACAGTGCATATGCATATCAAATCATTACAATATACACTTTAAATACCTTTTGTCATTTTATTTTTCAATTACAGTTTACTTTCAATATTATTTTGTATTAGTTTCGGATATACAACATAGTGGTCAGACAATCATATACTTTACAAAGTGATCTCCCCGACATTTCAAGTTCCCACTTGGCACCATATACAGTTATCACAATGTCATTGACTATATTCCCTGTGCTTTGCTTTACATCCTCGTGACTATTTTGTAATTACCAACAACTTAATCCTCTTACCTTTTCCATCTAGTCCTCCTCCCCTCTGGCAATTTTTCAATTATACCTTAATAAAGCTGAGGGGAAAAAGTAAGAGAGTTTAGAAACGAAGAGAGAGAACCCAAATACACAAAATCAGAAATGAAAGGGGAGAAGTAACAACTGACACCACAGAAATGAAAAGGATTGTTAACAAATACTATGAACAATTATATGGCAACAAACTGGACAATCTAAGAGAAATGGACAAATTTCTAGAAACACATAGTCTCCCAAAATTGAACCAGAAAGAGATAGAAAACTTGAACAAACCAGTAACAACTAAGGAAATTGAAGATGTAATCAAGACTCTCCCAACAAACAAAAGCCCAGGCCTGGACAGCTTCATGGGGGAGTTTTACCGAACATTCAAAGAAGAACTAACACCCAAACTATTCCAAAAAATTCAAGAAGAAGGAAGACTTCCAAACTCGGTTTATGAGGCCAGCAAAATTCTAATTCCAAAACCAGATAAAGACACTACAAAGAAAGAGAACTACAGGCTAATATCCCTGATGAACATAGATACCAAAATCCTGAACAAAATACTAGCAAATCAGATCCAGCAATACATTAAAAAAATTATTTACGGTGACCAAGTGGGATTCATCCCAGGGATGCAAAGCTGGCACAATATTCGCAAATCAATAAATGTGATACACCACATAAATAAAATGAAAGATAAAAAATCATATGATCATATCAATAGACACTGAAAAAGCAATTGACAAAATCCAGCACCCATTTCTGATAAAAACGCTCAACAATGTGGGAATAGAGGGATCATATCTCGACATAATAAAGGCCATATATGAAAAACCTACAGCCAACATCATACTCAATGGGCAAAAACTAAAAGAATTTCCCTTAAGAACGGGAACAAGACAGGGATGCCCACTTTTGCCACTCTTATTTAACACAGTACTGGAAGTCTTAGCCACAGCAATCAGACATGAAGAAAAAAGGGATCCAAATTGGAAAGGAGGAAGTGAAACTGTCATTATTTGCAGATGACATGATATTGTACATAGAAAACCCTAAAGAATCCATCAAAAAGCTGCTAGATTTAATAAACAAATTTGGCATGGTAGCAGGATACAAAATTAACATAAAGAAATTGACGGCATTCTTATATACCAATAGTGAACTCACAGAAAGAGAAACTAGAAAAAAAAATCCCATTTACCATTGTGGCAAAAAAATTAAGATACCTAGGAATAAACTTAACCAAAGAAGTAAAGGATCTTTTCACAGAAAACTACAGGTCATTGAAAAAAGAAATAGAGGAAGATATAAAATAGTGGAAGCACATACCTTGCTCATGGATTCGAAGAATTAACAATTAAAATGTCCATACTACCCAAAGCAATCTATAGATTCAATGCAATCCCCATCAAAATACCAATGACATATTTCAAAGAACTAGAACAAATACTTCAAAAGTTCATATCTAACCAAAAAAGACTCTGAATAGCCACAGCAATCTTGAAAAAGAAGGACAAAGTAGGTGGGATTACAATACTGAATATCAGGTTATACTACAAAGCTACTGTAATCAAAACAGCCTGGTAATGGCACAAGAACAAGCATATAGATCAATGGAACAGAACAGAGAGCTCAGAAATTGACCTAAGACATTATGCTCAATTAATATTTGACAAAGGTGGCAAGAGCATACAATGGAGTAAAGACAGCCTCTTTAATAAATGGTGCTGGGAAAATTGGACAGCTATGTGCAAAAAAAATGAAACTACACCATCAAATTACACCATACACAAGAATAAACTCAAAAAGGATAAAAAATTTAAATGTGACTCGTGAATCCATAAAAATCCTGGAGGAAAATGTAGGCAACAAAATTTCAGACATCATACGCAGCAGAATTTTCACTGATACATCACCTAAGGCAACAACAGAAACAAAGGAAAAAATGAGCACATGTCTGGGGGTGGGGGAGGAGAAACATCTGTAACAAAAATAAATTAATAAAAATTGGGGGGGAAAGAAATAAATAAAAATTTTTTTAAAAAATTTGCCTTATACTTGTGGTTCTGGGATAGAGAGAGATGGTATAAGATGAAACCAAAGCTCTCCAAAGTCCAAACTACATTGTGCCCAATTCTGGTAAATTATTTTGGTGTTTTTCCAAAGCACAATTAGAAAACATTGAGTGTTGTCTTCATTTTGCTCTGATTTTTATTTATTTATTTTTTTTTATTATTATTATTTTTTTTATCCTCACCCAAGGACATTTTTTCATTTTTTGTTCAGATAGAGTGGGAGGGAGAGAGAGGAAGAGAGAGAGAGAGAAACATCGATGTGAAAGGGACACATCGAGTGGCTGCCACCCGCACGACCAACCAGGGCCAGGGACAAACTGCAACCGAAGTACATGCCCTTAGCGGGAACCAAACCCGGGTCTCTCTGGACCGCAGGCCGACGTCGACGCTCTAACCGCTGAGCCAAACCGGCCAGGGCCATTTTGCTCTGATTTTTAAAGTATGCATATATGGAAATATAGCAGGAAAGGAATGAGAATCAGATTTGCATTAAAAAGATACTTTAATTTTTTTTTGTGAAAAGTGGATTAGAAGAGTAGATGCCAAAAACTATTTCTTTTTTTTTTTTTTTAATTTTTTTTCTTTATTGATTTGAGACAAAGAGGGAGGGAGAGGGAGAGAGACTGAAACATCGATGAAAGAGAACATCAATTGGCCACCTCCTGCATGCCCCTGACTGGGGATTGGGGCCACAACCTGGGCATGTGCCCTGACCGGGAATTGAACCTCTTGGTGCATGGATCGATGATCAACCACTGAACTACACTGGCCGGGCCCAAAAACTATTTCTATAATTTAAGTAAAAGATGGAAATTTATGTGAAAATAACCAGTACAATGTCTTACATACAATTTTTTCTGTTATAAAGTATACATGATTATCAAATCAACTCATCTGAAACAAAAGTATTATGATAATACATTGAAACATTTTTGTTTTTTACATAAAATGAAATTTCACATAAAGAAAAATAGCAAATATCTGTCATCCACAGACAAAACAGAAATTAAGCCATGCATATCAATTCTATTTACGTGTCTATATCCATCTAACTTTATTTTGCTATTGCTCAGTGATAACATTCTATATGAATCATCAACATTAGAGCTATCTAATAATGTCCTCTTAAGCAGGAATTTTAAGAAGAATAATGGTAATTACTAAAAATACTAATTTACCTTCTACATACACTAGTTAAGAGTACATTTTCCTTAGTTCATTTCCTCTCCACTCTTCAAATCCCTGGACACACACTTGCCAAAAACTACATTCAACCATCAGTAAACATGTATTCACCAGTCACTGTACTAATATAAATGTGAATAACCTAAAATTCTGGATCTTAGGGTGCTTACAATGCTTAAGGTACTTACAACTTTTGTCCAATTAAGCTCTATTTTATTTATTTATTTTTATTCCTCACCCAAGGGTATTTTTCCACTTACTATCAGATAGAGTGGGAGGGAGGGAGAGAGAGAGACAGAGAGAAACATCAATGTGATAGAGTCACATCGATTGGTTGCCTCCCACGACCCAATCAGAGCCAGGGACAAACCGCAACCGAGGTATGTACCCTTGACCAGAATCGAACCCGTGCCTCATTGGTCCGAGGGCAGACGCTCTAACTGCTAAGCCAAACTGGCCAGGGCTAAGCTCTATTTTAAATTCAAAATAATACAGAAAGTTATGTAGTATAACATGGATCTATAACATTCAAGAGACATAAAAGGAGAACACTGTGGCTAGGAGCAAGAAATCTGTGAGTGAATAGATTAACATTCTTCTCATGCCAGAGCAGAAAGGAAGAGGAGCATATTTAGGCTTTCTTCCTTGATTAAGCCCTCCAGTAGCTTCCCCCCCCCCTTTTTAATGTTCTCTGAAAGGCCAAATTATATTAAGATTTAGTAGTGTGAGTCAATGTGTTTGATTAGGATAAGTAAATGGAAAATAGATTTCAATCAGAAAAATTATTGGGATCTCACCCTACAAATTACAGAAATTTTAATGCTATTTTAAAACAAATTACATAACCTTACTCCGCAATCAAGCAGTTTATTCTATTTCTTTCTTGTCATCTTCTGTTAGACTGAACTATATCTAGACTGTGATAATAATTTATTATAGTGCTTTAACTCATCACTAACCAGATTTCCCAAACCTAAATTCTTATTACCATTTGCGAACAGAAGATCCACAAAACCTCACGAACTTCCACTACATGAGTGACAGCTTAACAAACAGTGTAGCTAAGTTATCATCACACAAAAACAAAAGTATCAACATTATAAAGCAAGAGCAGCAAACTTAAATGTTCCATGTTCCTTTTTTGTCCTTCAGATATTCCTCTTACATCATTTCACTAACAAAATAACTTACTAGGCTGTATACCAAGTCCTAGATGGCTCTAGTAATACCATGTTTTTCTCTGTCTCACTGAGGAGTCAACACATAACTGAGAACACAGTTCATTAATCATCATCATCATCGCTATCACTTTAAGCACTTCATATGTACTGAGGCACTATGAATTAAGAATTAACATAGATACTATCATTATCTCCATTTTACAGATGAGGAAACCAAGTCCTAGAGGTTAAGAAGTTCATAAAACTGAGGTGATGGTTTAGGGATTGCTGAAATTTACACAGGTGGTAAGTGGTGGAATAGGTGTTCTATCAGGCCTGTCTAACTCCAGAACCAAAGTTATTAACCACATATGAATCATACCTGCCCAGGTTCTTGTCACCATTAAATGTCTAAGTTCTCTGCATACGGGATGTGCCTTAGAGAATTCATATTCTATTAATTGACCACTTTTTTAAAAAGTTATTGCTTTGTATTAGAATAATCTAGGCCCACCAGTAGAAACAATGACTCCTACCTAAAACTCAGGTACACTAAAAGCAAGGGAAGTGAAAATAAAGCTGAGCAACAAAAAGAGACACTACCAAAGCTTTAAATATACTTGACGACTCGATTTAAAATAAAATAACGAAAGCACAGAAAAAAACTAATGCATAGTTTTAAAAGATACAAAGAAAAAATAACCATCCACTGTGAAAAGTGCTATAAGAAGAATGTGTAAAGCACCTATACGTAAAGAGAAAAGCACCTGCCACAAGGAAATAAAGAAATGGCTTCAAAATATGAAAATTGAATTGTCTTGAAAAATAAGTAAAAAGTATTCTGGGCATTCAGAAGGGAGAAACCGCAACCAGATGGATTTTAAAAATGCATGCCAAGGGAAAGGTCAAAATTAATGGATCTCTCAAAGAACTACAAAGCAAGACAACCTATGAGTAAACTAATAACTGGTAAAATCAAGCTGGAGAGGCAGGTGCAGACCAGATCATAGAAGCTCAAAATACCACACCAAGAATTTTGCACTTATTTTTTAATTAAATTTATTGAAGTGACATTGGTTAATGAAATTATATAGGTTTCAAGTGTACATCTATGATACATCATCTGTACATTGCATTTGTGCCCACCACCCAAAGTAAAATCTTCTTTCATTACCTTATATTTGGCCCCCTTTATCCTTTACTATCCTCCCCACCTCCCTTTCCTCTGGTAACTACCATACTGTTGTCTGTGTCTGAGTTTTTGTTTGTTTGTTTTTCTTGTTTGTTCATTTGTTGCTTTCAGTTTTATATCCCACATATCAGTGAAATAATATGGTTAACTTTTTCTGATTTATTTCACTTAGCGAATATGCTCAAGACCCATCCGTGTTGTCACAAATGACAATATTTCACCTTTATTCCATTGTATATATGCACTACACCTTCTTTATCCAATCATCTAGTGAGGGACACTTTGGTTGTTTCCATATGTTGCAACTGTGAATAATGCTGCAATGAACATAGGGGTGCATCCATCTTTGTGAGTAAATGTTTTCGAATTTTTCAGGTAGAAACCCAGAAGAGGGGTTGATGGGTTGTATGGTAACTCTAAACTTTTGAGGAGGCTCCATGCTGGTTTCCATAGTGCCTATACCAGTTTACATTCCCACCGGCAGTGAATAAGGGCTCCTTTTTCTCCACAACCTCTCCAATACTTGTTATTACTTGTCTTGTTGATAATAGCCATTCTAACAGGTGTGAGGTAGTATCTCATTGTAATAGCTAGTGAAGTTGAACATCTTTTCATATATCTGTTGGCCATTTGCATGTCTTCTTGGGAGAAGTGTCTGCTCAGGTCCTCTGTCCATTTCTTAACTGAATTGTTTGTTTGTTGGTGTTGAGTTGTATGAGCTCTTTATATATTTTGGATATTAACCCCTTGTTGGAGCTGTTGTTTGCAAATATCTTCTCCCATTTGGTTGGTTGCCTATTTGCTTTGTTGGCAGTTTATTTTTCTCTGCAGAAGCTTTCTAGTTTGATAAACTTATAGACCTTGGTCTTAGAGAAGAATTTTATGAATTTGACCCCAAAGGCAAGGGAATGGAAGGCACAAAATAAATAAATGGGACTATATCAAACATATATACTTTAAAAAGCGCATTCTGGCAAGGTTCTGGTGATACAGAGGATTCTTTAAAATAAATATTTCCCTTAAAATGATGGAAGGAAGAGGATGGTAAAGTTAATTTTTTTAATAAATTAATATTTGGGCTAGAATGAGTATGAGGTAGCTATAATGGTGTCCAATGCTTGTGAAACATTAAAAACTAAATGAGACTAATGTGTTTGCAAATCCAGTATGACGCTCATTTTCTGTAGCAATTTAGAGTTAGATACTAATTTAGACTCTACAGTGAATATTTCAAAAATATGCTATTCAGATAATGCTTCACTGGACAAGCCTACATATTTTTTAAAATTAAAGTCTACAATTACTTTATATTCCATTTGACATTGAAATTACAAAACAGTTCTTCAAACATTTACTCACTATTATGAATGACAAGGTCGTCTGTAAATTTCCTGTCCTATCTGTATGATGGATGAACTACTTATTTTGCAACACTTGCAGCAATGCTTTTATACAAAAATCCCCCCATGTAAATTTTCTTCATGAACTATTGTCAGTTGACGTATTCCACAACTCTTTACCCGTTTCCTAGTGCTCATGAAAATATTTATGAAAATAATAATAGCTCACAGTTTCTGCACATCAATTTATGTGCCAAACAATGTGCTAAGCATTTTGCATGTACTATCTCATTTAGTCCTCAGAGCAACACCATGAAATAAGTACTATAATTATTCTCCATTTTATTGCAAGGCTTAGAAGGTTGAGTGACTTCAGAAGGACACACACATGGCAAGTAGTAAAGTGAGAATCAGAACCCAACACGACTAATTCCAGAGTTCATGCCCTTAACCACTGATTCCGTGGATTTAAATAATTTCAATCTAAAAAATAGACTCTAAAGTACATCTCTATCAAACAGCCAATATGTAACCTGAAGAGATCTTTAAAACACCCATTCACATCACGTGGAACGCTCCATTCAACAATCATTTATAAGTATTTTGTGTGTATCTATTATATGTTAGACAGTATTCCAGGTATAAGATGCACCGCAACAAACATAACAGGTAAGATACTCAGACAACATTCTAGTGGGAAATAAAAAATATATATACAATCCAAAACCAAAGTGGTCATGAATTTTTTATCAAAACAAATAAAGTGTGTTCAGGATTGCCATGAAAGTATTTTTCTCACCGGAACACACACACTGCCCAATGGCAGGTGTCAGCCAGACATGGAATCAGAGCTACCACTCCACTCAGATGCTTCTGGTTCCCTGTGCCCACCTCCTCTCCCAGCTTAATGACACTTTATGCTCTCTCTCAACAATAGTTTCCATTTTCCTCACCCTTCCCCACTTCCAGCCTTTGAGGAGATGCCTAAAAACTGTGACTCGTCCTTCATGACTTGGATCAAACGTCATTCTTTGGTGAAGTGTCCCTTGACCTAACCTTACTCCCTCCTCTGCACTATCTCTGTACCATATACATATTCTTGTAATTGTATGTACTATACTATGTTGTATTTATTGGTTCCAATCTCTTTACTAGACTGTAAGCTTTTTCATCTTGTTACTCTGAGCACCCAAAACAATCCCTGGCCCTATTACAAAAATGTACTCAGTAAAAGTTGAAAAAATGGCATGCTTAAAATTGCTGTGTATGGCACAATAAAGAAACTAGCAAAATTAGCAGAAAAGGCTGACAAGGTAGGTAGGAATTTAATCATGAAAGTCTTCATATGCTAGGTCAAGAAGTAAATATTTTTATCCGGTACTAAACTGCATGGACAGAAGAAAATTTTAAATCAGGTGTACTTGGGCCCTATTTCACATCCACGAATCAGATGTACAAATTTGGGAAAGCTTATTAACCACTAGAACCCTTAAACTTCTTCATCTGTTAATAGGACTAAGAGTATCTTATAGATTTGGTATGAGAATTAAAGACAATGTTTATTGATTTTTTTTTTTTTGAGAGAGAGAGAGGAAGGGAGAGAGAGAAACATCAACGTGAGAGAGAGAGAGAGATCAATCGGCTGCCTCCTGCATGCACCCCCCCACCCCGCCCCCGCCCCCGCCCCCATCAGGGATCAAGCCTGCAACCCAGACACGTGCCCTGACGGGGAATCGAACCATGACCTCCCAGTCCATGGGATGATGCTCAATCCACTCAGCCACACCGGCCAGGCAAAGACAATGTTCATAATGCATGTAACACAGTGCCTCATCCATGCACAAAAAGACATTCAATAAACAGTACCTATCATTACTATAAATAATATAAGGACAGGAAGGACATGAACTAATGTGCTTTAAATAGGTCACTCTGTGAGAGTATAAAGGATATATTTCCAGAAAAAAGAAACTAGTAGTTGGGGGGGAGGGGGAGAAAAACAGTAAGGGTAATTTTTTTTAAGTTCTCCAGAAGAAAACAGATGAATAAATTCAACTAAGGAAGGAACAATGAGGGTGGGAACCAGAGGATAAACATGAAGATATTTTGTAAAATAAGTGATAGGAATATAATGAACAGAAAAAGCTGATGAGCAAAATAGACCCAGAGACATAGAAAAGAATATGGTTCAGACTGACAAACTTCAGAAGAGGGGGGCAGGGGGGAAGGATGAGATAAACCAAAGAACTTATGTGCATGTATGTGTGACCAATGGACATAGACAACAATGCTGGGGTGGGGGGCAGCATAGGGAGGAAGGTGTCTGGGGGTAAAAAGGAGAAACATCTGTAACAAAAATAAGTTAATTAATAAAATAAGTGATAGGGCTTGGTAACTAATCAGATATGGGAGATTGTTAAATAACAATGAAGAGTAGTTAGAAATATCAATAGGTTAAAGATCAGACATGTCAAATGAATGGTGGGTTTTTTCATAATAAAAAGATACTTCTAAGAGCATGACAGCCAGACCCAGTGGGGTGAGAGAGGTAAATGGGATGAGCCCCGACCAAGGTGTGACAGATCTAGTTAGACAGCAAAACATGGAAAGAGAGAGTAGAAAGCAGGGATTTGTAGCTTACTGGAAATTAGATGAAAAGGCAAATGACATTCATGAAAGATATGAGCTCACTAAAGACATTTCCATTAATAAAGAGCTTGGAGAACCAATCAGCTCTGACGTTCCAATTAAGTGTATATGAAATGCTATTGATCTGATCAAGTGTTGAGGTCTCCAACTTGACTCCTCAAGTAAAAATATGGTCTGATTTTTTTAAAAATCCATAATGTTTATCTTTTTACTTTTGGTTTATATTCAAGACGATTTTTTACACAATTCAAGCCACTTGGGTTTCATGTGGCTTAGAAGGTAGATAAACAAATAACAATAAAGAAAGGAATAAACCTAAATTGTGGGTGAATTTGTTCTTGTTTGAATTTTATTAGTTCAAGCAATTGCTTACATTATGGCTGAAAAAAAACGTATTTTATGTTAAAGAATTGTAATTTTTTTAAGAACAAAAAATGGCAAATAGAACGTGTGGAGAAATACGTAAAGGAGTACGAATGTATTTCATTATAAAAAAAAAATGGGGATCTATCCAAGAGCGTAAGGCTACCTATGCCTTGGTAAAATTGAAAAACCAGCCCTGGCCGGTGCTCAGTGCATAGAGCGTCAGCCCTCGCACTGAAGGGTTGTAGGTGCGTGTGGATTCTCTCTCACGTCAGTGTTTCTCTCTCTCTTGCTCTCCCTCTCTCCCTCTCTCCCCCGCTTCCACTCTCTCTAATCAATGGAAAAAATATTCTTGGGTGAGTATTAACAACAACAACAACAAAATGAAAGCCATTATTATTATGTCTAGTAATAGTTTTAATTCCATTGTTTGCTTCAGGATTAACCGCTACTGATCTTCACTTCAAATTTTCAAAGAACAAGTTTGATGATTTCAATAAACAGCCTTGTAGTTTATCAGCAAACAACAGAAAAAATATTTAATATTATATGACTTGAACACATTATTTGACCTCTCTGTACCTCAGTTTCCTCACCTGAAATTAAGGGAATTATTGTAGACCTCTAAGATTTCTTACAACTCTAACATTCTATGAATCTGTAAAATAATAATTTATGACACTGTAAGTACTTTCTCAAGGCATAGTTTTTGCTTACACAGGAATTTCCATCTCATTAAAGTGACAGAAAGGTGCTCAGATCATTACATGACAAAAGCTATAACTGAATACAAAGTATTATGGATATACAGCAGTTAAGCCCTGTAGGACAGGAACTAGGCTTCCATGAGTTTATGGGTCTCCTCATCTGATGGTAAAATACTTCTAAGACACAAAACACCTCCACTCTCCATTGTCACGAGAATTGTATAAGCCCTTTCCTCAACCACTTTAGGACTAGCTTCTTCAGGGCCACACATACAACTATGCATTTTATACAATACACAAAGGCACCCAGACAAGGAGATAGGTTGGACTCTGTCTATTAATCAAGTCACGCACCCTCCCATGAGGTTGTGGTAGGAGGATTGTGATCTATTTTCTTTACACAAAGTTACCACCCTCTCTTCATGCCAACTACCCTTAGGGGTAGATCTGCCCAGAAAGGGTGTTTTTCTCATGAACACATTTAGGCTAGCATAGTCCCTGAGCTTGCCTATCTTTAAAAGTATTATGTACTCCAGGTACTAATACACAAATGTTTAATTTGGCTCTGCTTTGCTTCAGCAACCATTCGTATACTTCTTTTTTTGTGTCCCAATAGTTCATTACCAAGATCACTTTCCTAAGTTTATTTGCCTGGGGCTGTGTATTAGAAGCAGGACTATTTTGTCCCTGTATGCATTACTGCAACTCACACTACTACTTTTAAATCCATTCACTTGGACTTTGTAGTTTTACAATTTCCTGAACTTGATCCCTTGCATGGGAAAGGGTGGGGGACAATTCAGAACTTCTTTATTTTCAGAGATGTCCTGCCCTCCCCTTACATCATATACAAAATGTATTTTAGAAATTAGACTGACATTTTCAAAAAAAATAAGATAATTATCCCTGGCCAGTTTGGCTCAGCAGTTAGAGCATTGGTTCTCAGACCAAAGGGTCGCAGGTTCGATTCCCAGTCAAGGGCACATACCTGGGTTGCAGGTTCAATCCCTACCCCAGTCGGGGTTGTGCAGGAGGCAACCAATGGATGTGTCTCTCTCTCTCTCCCTCCCTTCCACTCTATCTAAAAATCAATAGAAAAATATCCTCAGGTGAACATTTAAAAAAAGATAATTAAAATAAAAATTATTAAAATAAGGTGTTCTTTCCTTACTAGTCATTAAACTCATTTGTAAAAACTAATGCTGAAAATTTCTACATGCAAAATCTGATCCCATCACATGTAGTCACAGGGACTTGGAAAATTAACCTCTCTGCTTGCTTCTGTATTTGTACCACCAGGTAATAAGTCCTCCTTTGAGGAAGCTATGAAGATTAAGACCGAATGGTAGGCAGCAAACATAAGCTCAATGGCTGCCATTCTCCTTTGTTAAGATATCGAAATAACTGGCTGTGCGGTCTTGCCAATAAATTATATATGAAAAAAAAATTACCTTGAAGGATTTTAACTTGTAGTTGGATTTAAATTTTATTAATTATTATTTTTTTTTGTCAAGTTTACCAATGTAAATGAAAATCCTCCCCTTCATTTCATGTCACGTACACAAAATAAAATGTCTCTGTTTTAAAAAAATAAAATGTCTCTCTTTGAAAAAACACTAACGTAATTATTTTTAAATGCCAAAAATATGAAATCATATGGTTGTTATAAATATAAGAAGTAATACCAACTCTTGGCCCAAATTTTAAAACCAGAATTGTAAAACAATGATAGTGCTGTTCCTCCATTATCCTGGGTTCCAAACCAGGCAGCGTGCTCCGGACTTGCTATGAGAGAAGCCTGAAAAAGTGTTGTAGCAGATGATCAGCGGGTTCTTAGCCCAGGAGCACAAGGCAAGACTGTGTCAAACAAGGTGAACTGAGAACAGTAACAACGGCCACCCCTGATTTCTGTAACCCAAGCTAGGACTTAACTTTTAAAAAAATATCTGCCTTGTGCCAGCACTTCAGGACATTCAAAAATGAATCAAACCTGAAAAATCAGAGTCTCTCACCCAAGAGCTCACAATTCAATAGAGCAAAGGAAAGCAGACTGACTGTTGTCACACACGCAGGGTTTTTACAGAGCAATGAAAATACATGAGAAGGCTAGAGGGATAACATCTGCTGGGAGGAGGAGGTATGTACGAGACTGTCTCTGACAGGAAGGGAAGTGGGAGTGGGCACCAGTGAAGGCTTAGAAGTACAGTGAAGTCAGCCTGTGACTGTCAGGTCTCAAGGAGGCAGAGTGGTGGGGTGAGACACTGAGTGAGAGAGAAAATTAAAAAGGAAGACTTTTAAGCTCACCCTGGAGTTGATAACAATCACATAGTAAACAATCTTTGAATGGATTATGTTAAATCTCACAATAACCCTACGAAGAAGTTGCTAATATAGTACCTCTTTTATTGATCAATAAACTAACGAACAGAAATGTTAATCAATTTTTCCAAAGCCACATACGTAAAATCTAGAAAAACCTGGGATAAACTCAGGGAATCAGACTCTAGAATCTGGGTATTTTAACCACAGTGCTCCGTCCACTGCTATCCAAGTAGAGATAAATATAAAGAAGAAAAAAAAATGTTTTTAATTTATTGAGATACAATTTATATCAATAAGAGAAGATTTTTTTATAACCCCCTAACTTTTCTAGGTTCTCACTTACATGGTCCTCTACGTTATACAGTATAGGAAAGAAAATATACTCTTAAGTATAAAATGAAAGCATAACTTACATTTGGTATATCTTTTCACTATTATTATTCATTTAAAGACTGAAACACCCAGAAAGGAAGACAGCGGAAAGGTAGTAGGAGCAGGCTTTAGCAGAGCTTGCTGGAAGATTTTCCAAGACTAGTTTCCCTGGCCTTTTGTCCACATTAGGGGCAGCCAAGCTTTAGGCCTAATGGTTCAGCCACAGATCACATGCTGCTATTCTCTATGCCTCCTTGTAGAAATTCTCACTCAGAAATACTACGTCTTGATTTGCTTTTATATCCCTTTCCTCCACCTTTGAACAGAAACAGTTATAGGCTTAAGTTGCAAGAATGCGATAGAGAACATCAGCCATTAATACCCATAAGGAATGCGCTGCAAATGGAACAGATGATCATTTTCAGTGCGGTAGTCTTCCTCCAGGCAGTGCTGTTATACCTCAGCCCCTTTCTTTTCAACCTGGTGTGTTAACACCACTTTTGGAAGAGAACACTCTCCCAATATAGAGACCAATGACCCTATCAAGGAGCGCCCTACATAGAAAACAGGCTCCAGTTATTCATTTCTGTCAGAAAGGATTACAAATAAATTATCCTGAAATCAAAGTCATCAATTTAATGTCCCACACCTCTCCTCGGGTTTATCTTACGTTAAAAGTCCCACGAAACAAAAATCAATTTTTTTTATAATATATATTTCACAACCAGGTTATCTTAGGATTTATAAAATTATGTGTCTCAAATTTAGAGATGCCAAAGGTGATTTACTGTGATTTGATTTTTAATTGGGTAGGGTGTGCTGTTAGTGTCACTTGCTTTGGAGTAGAGGTGAGAAAGAAGTTGTGCCCCATGGCACGGGTGGTAGGGAAAGGGGAGGAGGCCGTAGGGGGATTTGTAGACTACGCTAAGGAACTTGTCCTTTGTCTGCTTTGCGGTCTGTGACGCGTTTAGCTGACTTCTGTGAGGGTAAAGAATCATTCCAGACATGGTAGATGTAAACAGTACCACTGGTATCAATCACTTCACTTCAAGGCTGTGAAAACTATACCAAATGCATAATGGTTTATTCTTAATTGTTTCTGTTGAGTAAACTGCATGATCGAAAGAGATATTTTTTAAATTCCACATTTTAAAAGTTTGAATGTGCAGAAACTAGAACTCACATACATTGCTGGTGGGATTATACAACGGTGAAACTGTTTAAAAAACTGTTTGGCAGCCCCGCCGGTGTGACTCAGTGGTTGAGCATCGACCCATGCACCAAGAGGTTACCGGTCCAATTCCCGGTCAGGACACATGTCCAGGTTGTGAGCCCGATCCCCAGTGTGGGGCATGAAGGAGGCAGTCAATGGTTGTTCTCTCTCATCCATGTTTCTATCTCTCTCCCTTTCCCTTCCTCTCTCTCTAAAATCAAAAAAGAAAAAAATTATTTTAAAAAGAAAAACTGGCAGTTCTTCAGGAAGTTAAACACACAGTTACCATTTGATCCAGCAATTCCACTCCTACATACAGCCCCAAGAGAAATAAAAACATAAATTTCCATAAAAACCTGTACAAGAATGCTCATAGTAGCATTACTCATAATAACCAAAATGTGGGAACCCAAATGTCCATCAGCTGAATGAAAAAATAAAATGTGTCATATCCTAATAATAATAGCTATTATTATTAAAGTATCATTTGGCCACAAAAGGAATGAAGAACTGATACATGCTACACCCTGGGGTGAACCTTGAAAACATCTTAAGTAAAAGAAGAAGTCACGAAAGGCCACATATTGTATGATTCCATCTATATTAAATGTTCTGAATAGGTAAAAGACGGAATGTATATTAATAGTTTCCAGGGGTTGGGCACAGGGGGAAATGGGGAGTGACTGGTCATGGGTATAGGGTTTCTTTTAGGGGTTATGAAAATGTTCTGGAATTAGTGGTGATGAATACACACCTCTGAGAATATACTAAGAACAACTAATTATACAGTTTAAAAAGGTGACTTTCATAGTATGTGAATTATATCTCAATAAACTGTTACTCAAAAAATAATCATTAAAAAAGGGTCTGATATATCTGTAATACTGGGATTATAAGAGAGACATGTTGGGGCTATATTACAAAAAGCATAATTGCTTGAAAGTGTCATTCTGAGTTTGTACTTTATCCTGTGAATAGTGGAAAGCAAAGAAATGAATAATTATATCAGATTCAGAAAGACAAATTATTGAGACCACTGCTAATCTGAGCAGAAATAATATACTTAATATCTATGTACATATAGCTTTAAGTTACAGTGGCTTACTTTCATTTACATATTGGGTTATTTCTCTCACTTTTAATGACCTCATGGAATTTAGAACTAAAAAAAAAAAAAATGTATTAGAAATAATTTAAGCCAATTTCCTCATTTAACAGGTAAGGTGACTAGGCCCAGAAAAGTAACTTACTTGCCCAATGTCATACAGATAATGGGCATTGTTTATAAATATCTATTTTATCTTTAATAAATATCTATTATTATTATAATATATATTAATGGGCTATATAAAAATTGGGTCAGTAAATGACTTAGAAAATATCCCTCAAATCCCTAGAGATGGCTGACAAAACTACTACTGTTTGACATTTGCAATGGAACAATTAGAGTAAGTGTAAAGAAGTACATATTTGAATCCACAGAAAATTACTTTGAATGATTAAAATTTGATCCACTGCTTTCTAATCACACAAAAATGTGAATACTTCAGCCAAATTCTGCATTATGGATTCAGTGTCCCTTGACCTTATCCCTCCCATTCTTTTGTAATTATTCCATATCTTCAAATTCTAGGCTTCTTGTTGAATTGCTAATAACATCCAGGAAATGCCCAAGGAATTAACTCAGATGTAAATGGAATTACTTGGGTTGTTTCTGTCTCTGCTTTTAAAAAATCATAATATGAAACAGTGTACTGTTACCAAAAGCCCTGCAGACTTCTCAGCTTGATACCTGAAGTAATTTAGAGAACTAAGAAGAAGAAAAAATCATGACTGCCTTACAGCTAATTTATTTACAAAATTTCAGAATTGAGAAAACCCACCCACATGTGTATACAGTAGCTTTGGGGGTTTTTTGGTTTATTTTGTTTGTTTGTTTGTTTTTATGTCCAGCTGGTGCTTTCTTCTCACTTCTTTTTTCCTTGCTGTTCTCCTCATTTTAGGTACCTTCAACAAGATTTTAGTTACAATTCTTCTACATTTAATTCTAAGTTCAACCTAACTAGGAATTTCACCAAAAGAAACGGGGTACCACCTCCATTGCTAAGCCATCTCCCGGAAATATATTATGCTAAAGAACACCCCCACAGACCTACATAATATCATGTGTACAAATTAACTTGCAAGCCAATGGAGTGCTACCTATATATTTAACTAGCCAATGAACTGTGCAAGGTCCTTTAAAGCTAAAATTGACGGTCAAGATGGCAAGTAGGTAAATGCAGTATCGCCTCCTCGCACAACCACATCAAAATTACAACTAAACTACAACACAACTTGCCCTGGCCGGTTTGGCTCAGCGGTTAGAGCTTTGGCCCGCGGACCAGAGAGTCCCGGGTTCGGTTACCGCTAGGGGAATGTACCTCAGTTGCAGTTTGTCCCTGGCCCCGATTGGGGTCGTGTGGGTGGCAACCACTCGGTGTGTCTCTCTCACATCGATGTTTCTCTCTCTCTCTTCTCCTTCTCTCCCTCCCATTCTATATCTCAAGATAAAATGCAAAAGTGTCCTTGGGCAAGGATAAAAAAAAAAAACTACGACACAACCATCATTCAGAAATGCCTGAAATCAACCTGAATGGAAGTCCTACAACTAGGAAATTAAAGAAGCAGCCACACCGAGACTGGTAGGAGGGGTGGAGGCGTGGACGGGCTGGTCCCACACCCACGTGTGGTGGATAAAAATCAGGAGGGACACCTCAGCTGGGAAGGACCTCCCTGAGTAGTGAGGGGTCCCCGTCCCACACCAGGAGCCCAGCTCAGGGTTCCAGTCCCAGGAAGAGAAGTCCCCATAACTTCAGGCTGGAAAAACCAGCAGGAACTGAGGCAGAGGGAGGCTGTGGCTGTAGGAGCCCCAGTCAGATCCTCTTAAAGGGCCTGTGCATGGACTTACTTAGACTTGCTTCCTCTGAGCTCGAAGGGGAGGCAGCTTGAGGGGCACCAGAGACATACAGGGAAGAACTGAGCTGTTTGGCCTCGGGACGAGGGCTGGAGGGGCAGCTTTCTCCTGGACATAGGTAAGCCCTTCCCTGGGGCAGCTGACAGCCACCATATCTGGGACTCCAACCACCTGGCTCACACTGTTTGCCCTGCCCTGGTGATGCCCTGAGGCCCCGTCCCACCCAACCTTTAGGCCCACCCAAGCTGTTTCCAAAGGCTTTACCATAGGATTGGCCTGTCTTGGATCCTGCTTCAGAGTTTCCTAAAATCTCTCAAAAAAGCAGCATCTGATCTCAGCAAGCCCCATACCTCCCGTTAAGTGGTCCAGGCCTGGCACTAGAAGCAACCGGCCTTGGTTCACAACTTGGCTTTGCCTGGGCACCTCCAAGCCCAGAACAAGAAGCAGCCGTCTGCAGATCACTTTGTAGCTTATGCCGGGTGGCCCCGGATAGAACACAGGCAGTGGCTGACCTTGCCCCAGAGCCAGCACACCCAGTGGATAGCTTCAGACCACATCAAAACACCACCACCCAACCACCTCCACAAGTGACACACTCAATGAGCAGACTCAGTGGGTACAAGAGTCCTGATGAAGTAAGTCTTGCTCTGTGTGGTGGGCCCCTGCACAGCTGATCCTCCAAGGTAGTCAGAGGCCAGTGGCTAATGGGCACAGCCAGTCCTTGCACCTGATCAGCCTGAGTAAATCCCTCCCATTGATGTGCCAACAGCAATCAAGACTCAATTACAGCCCTGGCCGGTTTGGCTCAGCGGTTAGAGCGTCAGCCCACCATCTGGAGAGACCCGGGTTCAGTTCCCACTAAGGGCATGTACTTCAGTTGCAGTTTGTCCCCGGCCCCGGTTGGGGTTGTGTGGGTGGCGACCACTCGATATGTCTCTCTCACATCGACGTTTCTCTCTCTCTCTCTCTCTTACTCCCTCTCTCCCTCTCGCTCTATGAATGCAAAAAGTGTCCTCAAGTGAGGATTTAAAAAAAAGACTCAATTACAACAGAAGGGTACACAGTCCACACTAGGGGTGCACCTCGTGGGCCCAGCTGGGGTGATCAGGGAGACTGTGCCACTGGATCCTACAGGACACCTACAACAATAGGCCACCCTATGAAGCCTAGGAGACATAGCAACTCTACCTAATACATAAAAACAATCACAGGGAAGCAGCCAAAATGAGGAGACAAAGAAACATGTCCCAAATGAAAGAAAAGAACTAAAGTCCAGGAAAAGAACTAATCAAAATGGAGATAAGCAATCAATCAGATGCAGAGTTCAAAACACAGGTTATAAGGTTGCTCAAGGAACTTGGTGAGACATTCAAGGGACTTAGTGAGACCTCCAAAGAACTTAGTGAGAACATCAACAACATAAAAAAGGACCAGTCAGAAATGAAGGATGCACTAACTGAAATAAAGAATAAGTTACAGGGAATCAATAGTAGAGTAGGTAAAGCCAAGAAGCAAACCATCGATTTGGAATATAAGGAAGCAAAAAACACCCAATCAGAACAGCAAAAAGAAAAAAGAATCCAAAAAAAATGAGGATAGTGTAAGGAGACTCTGGGACAACTTCAAGCATGCCAACATTCACATCATTGGGGTGCCAGAAGGAGAAGAGAGAGAACAAGAAATCGAAAACCTATTTGAAACAATAATGGCAGAAAACTTCCCTAACTTGTTGAAGGAAACAGACATACAAGTCCAGGAAGCACAGAGAGTCCCAAACAAGATGAACCCCAAGAGGCCCACACCAAGACACATCATCATCAAAATGCAAAAGGTTCAAGACAAAGAGAGAAACTTAAAAGCAGCAAGAGAAAAGCAGTTCGTTACCTACAAAGGAGCTCCCATAAGACTGTCAGCTGGTTTCTCAAAAGAAACTTTGCAGGCCAGAAAGGAGTGGTAAGAGATATTCAAGGTGATGAAAAGCAACGACCTACAACCAAGATTACTCTATCCTGCAAAGCTATCATTTAGAATCAATGGACATATAAAGAGCTTCCCAGACAAGAAAAAGCTAAAGGAGTTCACCACTACCAAACCAGTATTATATGAAATGTTGAAGGGTCTTCTTGAAGGAGAAAAAGAACAAAAATATGAACAATAAAATGGCAATTAATACATATCTATCAACAGTTGAATCTACAAACAAAATGAGCAAGCAGAACAGAAATAGACTCCTAGATACAGAAAACTTTTTGTTGCTTGCCAGATGGGAGGGCCGGGGGGGATGGGTGAAAAAGATGAAGGAATTAAGAAGTACAAATTGCTTGTTAGACTGATTAACCTCAATGGGAAGGGGGGAGGGAGGGCAGGATGAGATAAACCAAAGAACTTCTATGCATATATGCATAACCAATGGACACAGACAATAGTATGGGGAAGGCAGGAGGAGGGCGGGATTGGGGAGGGGGGCGTCAATGGGGAAAAGAAGAGGGGAACATCTGTAATACATTCAACAATAAAGATGAGTTAAAAAAGAAAAAAGCTAAAATTGAACAAAATGAGTAATTTTAGTTTATGTACAAAGGAAATTTATGATTTAGGCTTTATCTTTCAAAGTAAATACTCATATCTTCAGCATCAGCTTTAGTTTTCCTTTGTACGTTTGCATAATATATAACATGGACAGTGAAAGAAGCTGACCTGTCAGCTCCAGGTTTAGAGTAGGATTTAAATTTTTCAAAGGTCTCTTTTAAATCTTAAATTCTACCATTCTACTATTTTTTAGTTTTCCTTTTTGTGTCATAGCACAAATCATATGACATGATATTTCATAGCCAAAAATGTCAAAGTAAATAATTTTAACACTGAATTAATGTTTTAAAGAAAAGCCAGTCCCAGCCTAAGGGCATTTAAAAAGTAACAGAAATAGTCAAATATATCAGTCAGATACATATAAGATATATGTGTACCTATGTGTTTGTGTGGGTATGAATTTAAATGTTTGGAAGAATATCCATCAAAATGTTACTGTCTCTAGGTGATATTATTGCTAGGTGTAGCTATAGGTGATTGGCTCATGCTTTCCTATATTTGAATGTTTCACAATAAAAATATAAATTTTATAAGTATGGAGAAAAAGCATTTCCATTCTAAAATATAAAAAGACTAAATAAAGAAGGTGGTACAGGGGGAAAGTGCCATCTTTGATGAGCATGTCCACCAACACCAACATGCATCTTGTCCACGAGACAGAGATGGTAGATGATGTTAATCTTGACAGTGTCTCATGGGTACTGGATAGGTTGGAGGTAGAGGGCAAAAGGAGTTGAGTATCCCCTTTGACTTTCTGGGCACTGTTGGATTGTCTGGCATGCTGTCAAATGCAGGAACATCAGAAGTCCCTGATAGTCATGTTTTGGGAGGATCAGCTAAAGGGCTTATAGAGGTGGCATTGACCAAAGCTGAAATATTTAGTAGGTTTTCCTACTAAGAGTGGCAACTGGTTCATTTGGGTAAGATAATTCTCATCCCTGCTATTTGGCAGCATAACAGACCTCCTCTGGGCAATTCCCAAGTTCAAGGTTGGTACCTCTTTATTAAACCACTAAAAAACCCTTTCCTTTGACTCTGCCTCCCTGCCATAATTAAAGCAGTAGCCTCTGACATGATGGGCATTAGGTTCTTGAATGCCATGTATCTAAACTGAGAAGAAACCAGTTAAATCATCTGTATTCTGAGAAAAAAACTTTTCAGAGAGGATTGTGCCTTATAGTAAAGAAAAAAAAAATACAGAAATAGAATTGGTACAAGAATATTGCCTAAAGCCTTCAGTATGTCCTCATTAGTTTCATGATAAAATCCTAAAGGCATTATCAGAATATCTGGGGGAGGTAACTATAACTGACATGTGTGTTTTGAAAAACTTTCCCAAATGATTCTAATATATCAGTGCCCATTTCCTGTGGAGATCATTGAAGTAGGTAATATTTGTATAAATACTAGATAGTGTACACTTTAGAGATAAATTTGCTTTAGATGTAGAAATATGAAGAATAATGATTAAGCCATTAAGTTACCCAAAATGGTGAACTAATATGAATATATAAGCAGCAATAAAAGTTTGGAGAAAAACCTAAGTTTAATGTAGTACAATCACTCTAAATATAATTTTTTTCCAGTCATGATTAGTTCAGTGCTGCTCAGACTTGAGCTCTTTTAATAAAAAATAATTTTAATAGGCCCTCAATGTTGTGGATAGAAATTATGCAAATAGCTTCTTTTCTTTTTTTTTTTTTTTTTTAATCCTCACCCGAGGACATTTTTGCATTCATCTTCAGATAGAGCAGGAGGGAGAGAGGGAGGAAGAGAGAGAGAGATACATCGATGTGAGAGAGACACATCGACTGGTTGCCACCCACATGACCCCAACAGGGGCCGGGGACAAACTGCAACCGAGGTACGTGCCCTTAGCGGGAACCTAACCCAGGACTCTCTGGTCTGCAGGCCGATGCTCTAACCGCTGAGCCAAACCAGCCAGGGTGCAAATAGCTTCTTTATAACTATAAAATTAATACAAATATACAAATCACATATATAGAAAACTACAAAAACATTGACAAATTAATAACACTTTATATGAGTATTTTATGAGATAGATTATACTGCTTTGCTGAAACTAATGTGTTGATGTACTAGCAGGGAGATATAGCATCAAATTTAGATTTATGTTTTATTTCTGAATTTTTATTTTAATAATAGAGTATTCCTATCAAGACTTCCAGTGTAACAACATGCCACATTGAGCAATTGAAGATCTTATCCCACTACAAACATACATAGAATGCTGCATAAAATATAGCCCCCAAATATTAAGTACATATCAATGTTAAAAAGAAAGAATAGGAAATGCCCAGGCATGAGAAAAACAGAGGGAACTCAGTCATAACAATAAACTGAGACTTCAGTGGTCCTAGGGAGTATCAGACCCAGCTATATATGATCCTAAAGCCTTGGGATCACAATTTTAACGCCTAGACAAGGACTAAGGCAGGATCTAGAAACAAGACTCCCTTACTAGAAACTGAAAGTTTCCTATTCATGAAATAGGGCTCTTAAAAAAAAAAAAAAAAATGCCTCCACCTTCCAGACCAAGGCAATGCCAAGGACAAGAACGTTTTCATCCCTGCTGAGTGCTGTAAGGTTTTTTGGGGGTGGGGAGGGGGGGGACTCCTGCAATACCCAACAAAAGTAAATGTAAAACTCTTCTTTAGAGAAATTTCTACAACATATATGACTCCCATGGAAAAAAAAGATTCCTGATGAAGATTAACTCACAAAGTTTACAAATCATATGAGGACTTGATTCACCAAAATGGACTGTTAGTAGACATAGCAAATGGGAAAAATGGCACCCTCTCCCCACCAAAACAATTTTTTTAGTAGAACAGCCCTGGTTGGTATGGCTCAGTTGGTTAGGTATTAGCCCATGCATGGAAAGGTTACTGGTTTAATTCCCAGTCAGGTCACATGCCCAGTTTGCAGGCTTGATCCCCAGTAGGGGGCATGTAGGAGGCAGCCTGTTGATGTCTCTTTCTCTCTCTAAAAATCAATTTTTAAAAAATTTTTATATAGAACAATCTGAGATTTTTAAAATAAATATTCTTGGAATTATTTTAAAAGGTAAAAGAAGAAATAGAAACATGAGAAAAGAAACACCATGGAAGCAATTATTTAAAGTAGAACTTCTAGGGGGAAAAAATTATCAAAATTTTTAAATCTCAATATATATATTAATCAACAGATTGGGTTTATCTGAAGAAAAAATTATTATATGGGAAGATGAACTTGAGAAAATTACCCAAAATATAACATAATAAATAGAAAATGCAAATGAGAGTATGAGAATAGCGTAAGAAAGGCAGTAATGTCTATTTAAATAGGTGTTCCAAGAGAGAACAAGAAAGAGAAAATACTGAAAAAGCTAATAGCAAAGAATTTCCCATAACTGATTTTTTTTTTTAAAGATCAGATTCAGGAAGCAAATAAATCCCATGCAAATTTTAAAAAAAGAGAGAGAGAGATCTATACCTAGATATATTGAGGAACTACAGATATCAAAGACAGAAAGAAAATACTAAAAGCAACTTCAAAGAAAAGACATGCTGAATGCAACAGAAAAACAATTAGATGGAGAGTAACCTAATTATTATCTTATCAATTCACAAATATTTACTGAATGCCAGGCACTATTCCAGGCCCTGGAGATATAGCAATGAACAAAACCAACAAAATATTCTTATCTTTTTAGAGTTTACATCCTGGTGATAGGAACAGAATAATGTCTACAAAGTACAAACATAAAGTAAACGTAAACCCATAATTCTAAACTTACTTTTTCTTTCATTCAATACATATTTATTAAGTACTTTTCACACACCAGTCACTGTTCAAGGTGTTGGAATATATCAAAGAGCAGGTAGACAAAAATTCTTCCTGCTTTCATCAAGCTTACATTCTGAGGGGATGAATAATAAACATAAAAATGTATAAAATATACAATGTTAACAAATATATCATTTATTATATAGTCTAAAATTAAGTAGGAAAAGTGAAGTGGGAATGGGAGTTAAGAGTGGAAGCGCAAGTGGGTTGGAACATTAAATAGGTTCAAGTTAAGCCTCACTAAGAAGATGACTTTGAATAAGAACTTGAAATCCCAGCTACACTAGTTCAAGAGTAAAATGAAGACATTTTCAGAGAAACAAATTGACATTGGTAGACTCTTACTGAAATACACTAAATGATATGTGAAGGAAACGATATATAAAAAACTAAGTGGAACATAAAGTCAGTGTTAAGGGAAAATATTCCTTTCACATACACATTAAACAAAAAAAGTATCTACATAACAGGTCACATTATTTAAATGTACAATATACAAATATTTAGAAATGAAGATGACATGAAAATATGTGGGTAGCAGATAAAGTGGTACTTAACAGGGAAAGTTATAGTAAAAAAAATACATATATTACAGAAGAAGAAAAACACAGAAAACGATTAGCCATGATTTCAACTTAAGTTTTTTAAAAGGACAATTGATGAAACAAAAGAAAGCAGAATAAAGGAAATAATACAGATGTGAGTGAAATTTAATAAAATAAAAAACAAAGAATAATATAGAGCAGATTAACTAAAACAAAAATTTGTTCATTGAAAAGAACAGTAAAAATGTCAAACTTCTGACAACATTGATCATGAAAGAAATGAGAGAAAACAAAAACAATATTAGAAATAAAAGACAATTACAAGTAGAGATTTAAGAATCATAAGAGAGTCTGGCCAGTGTGGCTCAGTGGTTGAGCGTCAACCCATGCACCAAGAGGTTCCCAGTTCAATTCCCGGGCAGGACACATGCCCAGGTTGTGGGCCTGATCCCCAGTGGGGGCATGTGGGAGGCAGCCATTCGATGCTCTCTCTCACTGATGTTTCTATCTCTCTCTCCCCCTCACTTCCTCTCTCTCTAAAATCAATAAAGGAAAAAAAAATTTTTTTTAAAGAATCATAAGAGAATAGTATGAACTACCTTAAGCCAATATATCTGAAAACAAAATGGACAATTTCCTAGAAATGTGTGATTTACTTAAGAGAAATACACAACTTGAATAGATCTATTACCATTTAAGAAACTGAATCACAAAATCAACCTACCAAAATAGTACCATATACACATGGTTTCACAGACAAGTTTAATCACACCTTCAGGCAATCCCTTTCTTTGGCAAACTATTCTAAAGAACAGAAAATAAGAAAGAGCTTCCCTAATTCTTTATGAAGTTTATGTAAACTTGGTATGAAAATGTCAAGAACACCATGAGAAAAGAAAATTACCTCACTTATAAACATAGACACCAAAATTCTAAAGAAGCATTAGCAAGCCAACTCCGGAACTATGTTTTGAACTACACCAAATTTCTATACAGTCCCCGATTTATGATGGTTCAACTCAACAATTTTTCAGCTTTACAAAGATAAAAAGCAGTACACATTCAGTACAAACTGTACTTTGAATTTTGAAATTTGATTCTTTCCCCAGGCTAGCAATATGCAGCACAATACACCCTCAAGATGCTGGGCAGTGACAACAAGCCACAGCTCCCAATCAACCATGTGATCACAAGGGTGAACAACTGATACTCTGCAATCTGGTATGAAATGCATTTTTGACTTGCAATAGTTTCAACTTATAATGGGTTTATCAGGACATAACCCCACCATAAGTCAAGGAGCATCTGTACTCTTAAGTGTACAGATCAATAGTATTAATAACTTCAAATTTTTCCTGTTACTTATTTGTGTATTTTAACAAAACTGTCCAGCAAGCAATTCTTGAAACTAACGATAATGAGTTGTCACATAATAATTTTGTACTAACTTTGTTCATTTAAAGATAAGGTTAACATTGAGATGTTGTTGAAATGGGCATTATATGGATACCTAATACAACGTTCCAGGAATCAAATACAAAAGTCTCTTCACTGTGGGTTTACCAGTACATTTACATAAAATCTCATTATATAAAACCCCGCAGATCTTATTCCAGCTGAAATTCAGATGGAGAACCAAGCACCTCACTGGTTTAGCATCTTCCCCACATTCTCTCCACTCTTACCCACTGATTCCAGAATTCTGCAAAATTCACTTTGAAAGCCACTGTAATGGACCAACATTATTTTTAAACAAGAAGATATTGTGGTTTCTTCATAATTTATAACTTTCCTTGACATACCTAGAACTATCATAAAAGCATATTATATCAGTTATTCTTTCCAAAGTCACGTTGGTTATTATTTTGCATGTGATCTTCTAGGTGTTTTCAAATTAGTTTTATAAATACATCATAAAGCCATTTCATCTTAAAGTATTTCTTCAGACTAGTAGGAGCTTATGTTACTTTTTGTATAACTAATGTTCTTACTAAACTAGAATCATTTTATTAGATAATTAAATGTGCATGGTGCCTGTCCTCTGAAAAGAAAATTTCATATGACTGAAATTCAAAATTTGGGCAAACTATTTAAAGTAGTTAAACATATAAAATGTTTCTTAATCTCTAAAATTTCTATCTGTGTGAAAAACCAACATCAACAACAACAAAGCAAGGTTTCTCAAATTTCAAAATCTCAAATCTTTCAAAAAAAATCCCTGGTGTAGTAGTGGGGAGAATTTATTTTTAATCAGTCCAAAAACCTAATATCAAAAATAGAATGAATCGGAACATGTTTAAGAAACAAAAGAATAAAATTATTGATAAGGAACTACAATTTAGTAGTAACATGAGCAATGAGAGAACCAATGTATAAGAAACAAATGGTGATGAAAGGAGACTTGGCTTTGGGTGGTGAGAACACAAAGGTGATGCATTATAGAATTGTATACCTGAAACCTTTATAATTGTATTGACCAATGTCATCTCAACAAATTCAATAAAAATAAATTTTAAAAAAATTTTAAGAAATAAATGGACCTGTTCTCATAAATGTAGCACATGATGCCTCAAGTTTACATATCAGAAACTAAATCTAAAAAGTATACATAGAAGTTATTGTCTATCTGAAATGCAAACAACCATGTCAAGTGGATGCATATATATTCATGCAATCGTATTTCTCCCAACCACAAATAAATTATTCCTTCGAATAAATATAATTAGGTTTGCTTTGATTTTTAAACAGAATATTTTTTTAACACAAGGTTTTTAGAGCCTAAATTCTTGTTACTAAGTCAAAAAATGGCAACTAGTTGTTCCAACTAGTTGACAAAATCAATTTAAATACCCATGCGATTGCTATTTTCTGTGGTGTATTTCCTATAGACAACACAATTTGGATTGTGAAAGACTGATTTCCCTGGA
This sequence comes from Tadarida brasiliensis, assembly GCA_030848825.1. Lineage (NCBI taxonomy): Eukaryota > Metazoa > Chordata > Mammalia > Chiroptera > Molossidae > Tadarida > Tadarida brasiliensis. The sequence continues at coordinate 59,267,855 of CM061268.1, forward strand.
AATGGAAACACTTTTGAAATTTAAATTGCAGAATTAGTTATCAAGGTCTAGAAAAGACTATAAAATATTTTCTTATTCTTCAAGGTTCTAAAAATAGATGTCTATTCCACAAGACGCCAAGACAATCCAATATGGAAAGGATAAGTCTTTTCAACAGATGGGGCTGAGACTACTGGAAATCCATAAGCCAAAAAAAGGACTTGTATCCTTACCTCACACAATGCACAAAACTTAACTCAAAATAGATCACAGGTCTAAATGTAAAAGCTAAGAAAAGTAAGTATAAAATGTCTTGAAGAAAGTAGGTTACCATATAACCTATCAATTCCACATCTAGGAATCTACCCAAGAGAAATAAATACATATGTCTACACCAAGACATTTCTACAAATGTTCACAGCAACATGATTTATAACAGCCAAAACTAGAAACTCTCCAAATGTCCATCAAGTGGTGAACAAATTTTTTTTCCAATGTGATATAGCCATATTGTGGAATTCTGTTCAGCAACAGAAAGGAATGGGCTACTGATACAGGCTACAACCTGGATGACCCTCAACAATATTATGCTACATGAGACACTACATGTGAAAGATTACATGTTGTGAGATTGAATTTATATGAAATGTCCCAAAAATGCAAGTTTATAAGAGAAAGCAGACCGGTTGTAGCCTGGGGCTGGGAATAAGAAACTTTTTACGGTCACGGGGCCGTTCTACAACTGGATTGTGGTGATGGTTTCACAACTCTATAAATGTACTAAAAACTGGATTGTACAATTAAGACTGGTAAATTTGAAGATATATAAATTAAATCTCCATAAAGTTACTTTTTAAAAAATATTTTCCTTTACTTTTTCTGACAGTGAGTAACCAAAAAAATTTCCAAAACCCTGAAATTCTGTTAAGATTACAGTAGAGAAACTATACATAAGATTTTCAAATTCAGGCTTAAGCCATTATTCACCAGTTTTCAACATTCCCCTTGCATTTGGCAGTCAGAAATCTAAAGGAACAGCATAATGAAGGCAAGAAGCATATCTGGCAGTAAATAGTTATTTGAATGGATAGAGCACAGAAGACATGTCAAATCAACTCCATCAGAAATGGTACCACACGTGGCCCTGTACTGACTGACAATGTTGTATACTAACTTCGCTATGCTGTTAACCTTGTTAAATGTCCCAGTCAGTCTCTGGTGCAGCTCTCTCAGGTCTGTAAATCATCTAATTGAGATTTCTTTCCAGTATAATTTAATAAGGATGCTTATAGCAATTGTTTTATTGAACAGTTACAATATGCCAGTTACTGTGTTAGGTATTTCACATATGAAATTCATTTAATCCTTACAACAATCTTGTTATGTATTATTAGCTGCATTTTACAGAAACAGAAATGGAGGCTCAGAGAGATTGAGTAAAGTGAATCTCAGGTTTCACAGCTAGTAAATGATTTAGTAGTCCAAGTTGATTTAGTAGTCCATTTGCTTAACCACAGAACTATGCTTTCTACTCTTCAAAAAAGGAAAACCACACCTTTGTTTTAAAGAACCATACTACCAAAACATGTTATTGTAGGCTCCTGCTTACAAGCTAGAATGTCCACTGTTGCTGACACCATTCTACCATGAATTTTGGAGTCAAATATAAAAGAATCATCAGTAATACATAAAAAAAGTTGATCCTGGCAATTTTAAATGACTTTGAACTATCTACAGCCTAGAGTCCTTGTAAACCTGAAAGGACCAGGTTTAAGACTTAGAGCTAAGAATTCCTGAATACCAATGAGAAGAGAAAATGAAAAAAAAATGTTTACTACTGGTATTGACAATCTGCTTTTGCCAGAGAATATGCTAAATTCTTCATATATCTTATTTCATATATCCTCAAACCAACTCCATAATTATTATTATCTTCAATTTGCAGATAAAAACTAAGGAAATCTGAGAGGTTGGCTAACTTGCCCCTAATCACACAGGGAGTGTCAAAGCTAGGATCTAATCCAAAAGTGAGCATTCTTTTCACTATATCATGCTCAAAGCCTTCACCCCCATGCTTGTTGGCCCACCTGCATTTGTTGTGCCTTGGCTTTTCACTACATTAGTGGCCAGTTTGCATAATGTTCATCCCAAAACAAGGACAGGTCTTCTATGACCTCTATGTTCTCACCTTAAGTGTCTTCTTCCCATGAGCCCCAGGTGTTTGCATTCCATTCTGGCTTCATGACTACTGCCCTTGTCCTATGCAGCTGTAGCTTTTTCCCTCCAATTTTTACAAAGCAGCAAGCTATGGTTTCTGTTTTGGTATCTTGTTCCTCAACTTTCTCAGCTAAGTTAGTAGCCAAGAAGGAGGTAGATAAACTCCTTTTTCAGTTGGAGTTCCCCTTCTATTTCCAAACTTTTGTCACAGCCTTTAAAAGGGTGTCAGCGGCCAACTAAACTGCCCATAAAAGTAGCCAGTCCACTGTAGCAGCCATTTACCACCCTTCCTTACCCCAGCAGGCAAGATGACACTCAGCAAACAAATGCTCCAGCTCACCCAATGTTTCAGGGCATCCCGTACTCACAAGGTGGGTGACAAGCATCCAACACTTAGATGACCTTTCGCCACATAGAGGTTGATGGCCATCTCAGGATTTCCCAAGGAAGCTTCTTTCTTCTCCTTTCCCATTTCTCCGTTCTCCTGGCTGACTCATTAATTGTGAAAATCTCCTGGGGCCAGGAGACCAAAGATAGAGGCTGACAACTCCAGAATTACATCAAAAGTTTATTAAGAGAACTTAAGAACAGAAGCAGCGTCTTGGACGATAGCAAGACAGTGGATTTCCACACCCAAAAGGGATGGGGCTTGTTATATTTAACTAAGTGGCACGTGCTTGTGAAGCGATGTATAATCTAAAGCAGTAAACAACTCAATGGGCCCACTTACCTAGCAAGACAATTTCTTTCAGGTGATGGGCATTCCCAGCGTGAACTGGAGGTCAGCCTGCTTCATAAGATGGTATTGGTATCCGTCACGTTAAGCACTGGGAATCATTTCACCTAACAACTATCTATCTGTGAGATAGGGTATGTGGCAGAACAGCTGTAATTGAGAAAAGCTACAGGAGCTGTCAAGAAGGAAGACCACTCCCTACTCCCCACCAGGCAGAGACCAGCTCCATCCAACATGGCAACTAATTTCACCTTTAAACCCTAGCCTCATTAAATACTCATTGTAATACATCAGCATGATAAACGACACTCTGACTGGAAAGGCAAAGCCCATAAAAGGTCACAAAATGGTGAACAGGGCTCTACTGAGAAGTCTCCACCCCTTTCCCTGGAAAAATCCTGAATATTACTCCCCTTTATTGAATGCACTACCATTCAATTAAATTAGCCTCAATAAAAGAAATAAATCCCACTAGGGAGGGGCTGCTCTGTCTGTGGAGTAGCCCATTCTCTGTCTATTTCTCTAATAAACTCACTTTCACAGCAAACTCTATGCTGGCTGGCATTAGAATTCTTCCCTGCGGGAAGCCAAGAATCTACAGTGGGTCATGGACACTTGGGTCCCCAGACACCCACAATCCATGCATCACTTGGAGTTAGCATCACAACCCACAGTTTAAGGGCTCAGTTCCACAACACTGCCCATCCCCCAACTCTAGATAGCAATCACAAATCTAGGTTGTCATCTGTGCTTCTGACCAACCAGTTATAAATTAGAGATTCCTAAAACCTGCTCCTCAGGTTCAGTAATTTGACTACGATAGAATCAAGAGTAAAGATACATGAAAAGTGTTAAGGAGCCAGAGTCCAGCAGTATGGTGACTAATAGCCAGTGGTAATGGCAAAACAGTCCAGTATCCTTAGAACACTCTTTCTGTGGGGAAATCTTGACTGTGCTTTGTATTTCTTGGTTCTTGCCCATTTTCTGAGTCTGATCTAGCCTTTCTGCAGTTTCTGTAAGGTATCTTATATCCTTCCAATAAATCCCTTTTCTACTTAATTCACATACTCTTGTTCTGTTATTTTTAATCAAGAACTCTAAGTCATCTATTTCTAGCCTTAATCTCTGTCACAGTAGAAGTGATTTTGATTAATCAATTCCAGAAGGCTTAAAAGTTAAATGCATGTATGTTAATAAATCAGGTACACTCTTAAAATGCTTGAATAAGTATTGCCTCTTTTAAATTTGAAATTGAATCCCATAATGCTACTATTTATGGAAATTAGAAGTCAGGTCAGTTAGAATAAAAATTGTATCTAGTAATTAACATTTTCCAGAAGTTAGGAGATTTTTTTTTATTTTAAAAAAGGTAAAAGCTAATAAAAAGCTGTGCCATATCCAGCTAACTGGTTTCTACATAAAATTTTAATAAATTTTTTGCATAAAATTTGCAAGAAAATTTAATACCTCAATTATGAACATTATCAATTTAAGAGAATTTAATAAAAATTTTCACGTCATGACCTCTCAATTCTCCCTTCAGTTTCATGGTTTTAAAGAACATTCATGCTTTGATGTCCCAAATTTAAACTTCAATCCTTGATATCTTCCTGGTACCCCAGATTTCTTTATCCAACTGTATACTTAATATATCCACATAGGTGTCTCAAATTTCACACCTCCAAAACTGAACTCCTGATCTTCCACTCCACCCCCTAAATACGTACGCTGCTTTCCTAAACTTCTCCATCTCTGAAAATGGGAACGCCATACTTCCAGAGCCTCAGGCAAAAAAAAAAAAAAAAAAAAAGAGTCCTCCTTAAATTTAACTCCTCTATTTTTCCCATCCCTGACACCAACTCTATTACCAAAACCCATGGCTCTACCTTCAAAATCTAGAATCTGGACACTTCCCACCACTCTCACTGCTGCTACACCCTAATCTAAGCCATGATCATTTCTACCAGGAGTGTTACAATAAACTCCTAACTCATCTCCTCATTTCTTTCCCTGCGTCCTTTCAGTATATCCTCAACATGCAACACGGAGTTCATCATTATAAACATAAGACAGATCATATCACTCTTCTCAGAATCTTCCAACATAGCTCATTCACAATGAAAGTCAAAGTCTTTATAGTGGCTAAAAATTCCTATATAATCTGTTGCTCTACCACAACCAAGGTAATTTACTACTGTTATCTCTCAATCAAGAGTGACTGAGTCTGTCACACTGGACTTCTGTTATTCCTGGAATAATCTAGGTATGCTTCTATCTCAAGGCCTTTCCTTGAAAAGCAAGTGCTCTTCCCCTTGCAAACAGCCATGTGACTTAGTCCCTCCGCTCCAAGTCTTTACTCAAATATTTCCTTAGACAGGACTGAACTACTTTATTTAAAATAGCAGCCTTGCCCTAGCCAGTTTCGCTCAGCAGTTAGAGCATCAGCCTGCAGACCAAAGAGTCTCGGATTCGATTCTGGTCAAGGGCACGTACCTCGGTTGCAGTTTGGTCCCTGGACCTGGTCGGGGTCACAAGGGAGGCAACCAATCGATGTTTCTCTCTCTCTCTCCCTCCCACTCTGAAAATAAGTGGAAAAATATCTTCAGGTGAGGATTTTAAAAAATAAAATAGCAGCCTTTCTCCCCCTCCATGGTACTGTCTATTCTTCTCCCCTACCCCATACTATATGTTTATATATTGCTGACATCCACCACTTAACTTGAATTCCATGAGAGCAGGATTATCTGTATTATTCACTGATACATACATCTATATCAGTTTTTGACACATCATAGGTGCTTCATGAATATTCGTTCAGTTAACAAATAAATTAATGAAAGCTTAAGTAAATACATCATAAATAATAATTGTATCAGTATGAACATATTTTTAAGTGGTAGTTTTAAATTTCTCTAAACAGCTAGGATGCAATGAAAAATTCTAAGGAAAAAGTTCAACTATGTAAAAGAAGAAAGGTATCTGAGAAATCTTCTACATTAAATACAAGAAGCTAAGTCATATTATTATGAATAGAGATTCATATTTTTATTCTGTTAAATTTTTATAGTATTGAAAATATCGTAAATTTCTTTCTTATTATCAGTAGTAACCTCAGAAAGGAGCAGGACATGTAAACAAGTAAAATGTGCATGTTTTAATAGGTCTAATGATTTTAAATGATGCTGTTTTGATTGCTGCATACCAGCAAACTCCAAGAAATTGCCTGGCCAAGCAGTAGCATAACTAGCCTAATGTACTTTCCTGACCTCATAAATCACATTCTTCAATGCCCTGAGTTCTTGGCACAAAGACCCTGAAAATAAACGCAAAATTCGCACTGTACCGACAATAAAATATTCCAAACAGAGGAACCCTTTTTAAATGAATAACTTTTTCAACACAGTACTTTCCAATTAAAAATTTGATCCAGATTTTTAAGAAAAAGCCACAACAAAGAAAATGTTATGAGCAAAATTTTAAGGTTGACCATCAACCTTTTCCCTCCTTCATCAAATTATATTAACTTCTATTATATTCCATGAACTCTACTAAGCGTTAGGATTAGAGGAGTCAACTAGACAACCAAGTCCCTGCCCTCAAGATTACATTATAGTTGGGAGGGGTGGTTGATATGCACAATAAAGAAAAATTAAATACAGTAAGGGGGGTGGGGTGGGAGAGTAATGGGAGAAGGGTGGCTATTTTAGACAGGGTGGGGAGAAAGGCCTGAAAAGATGGTAATTAAACAGGCACTTGAAGAAGTGAAAAGGCAGGCAAACACCTGCAGGCAGAGGAAACAGTGAATACCAATAAATGCTCTGAAGTAGAAAGCTTGTTCAGGAAGGTTCAAGGCAATATGATTGGAGGGGAGTTGGCAGTGCTGAGAATGTTAGAAGAGGTGGGAGAAGTGATCAGGAGTCAGATTATGTAAGGCCTTACACTCAGGACAAGGGCTTTGAATTTTGTTTGGATAGTGACAGGAAGCCAATGGAGGGTTTTTAAAATACATTGTGAGATAAATTACCTTTTGATTCAAAAAGTCACTCTGGATGCTGTACAGAGAATAGATTGGGGCAAGAGTGAAAACAAAGGGTTATCAGTTAGGAAGCTATTGCAGTAGACCAGATAAAAGACTATGATGACAGAGCCCAGGATGACATGATGTAGGTGGTAAGAAGTGGTAGGATTCTGACCTTAATTAGAAAATTGGCAACAGGACTTGCAGAGGATTGGATTAGGATGTGAAAGAAAGAAGAATCAATGATGACTTCTGGCCTGAGTAACTGGGTAAATGATTACAGCATTTACTGAGATGGTGAAGACTAAGAGAGGAACAAGGGGGTTGGGGACAGGGTAGGGCAGAGGATCAAAACTCCTGTCCATGCTAAGTTTTGAAATGCTTGATAGATATCCAAGTGAAAGATACTACATTGGCAATGGGATATATAAGCGAGAAGTCAAACATAAGTTTGGGAGTCATCAGCCTGTAGATAATAATAATATTTAAAACCATGGGATTGAATGAGCCTATCTACATAGTGAGTACACATATATAAAAAAAAAAAAAAAAGCCAGAGAGAGGCCTGAGGACTTAGCCTTGGGTACTTCAACCTTTAAGTCAGAAAAGAAAATAGTACAAGAAGATAGAAGAGACTATGTCAAATGTTGCTGAGAATAAGATAAATCCTGAGAATTAACCAATAAAATTGGCAATATGGCAGTTTCTATAACTATTTTGGGTTCCTGGGGGTGGGGGGCTTCTCATACAACACCAAGCAATTCCTGGACACCAACAGCGTGTTGGAGAATCCAATTCAGTTCTTACATTATCTACCAGGAGATAGTGTCAGAATCCACAGGTTGAGGCTCACTCTTAAAACACTTCATACCCCACCCCCAACTTAGAGGCTAGTAGCAAGCCCAGGCTGCTGTCTGTGCTTCTGACCAACTAGCTACAAATTGGAGGTTCCGACGACCCCCTCCAACTCAAGATGCCAATTTCAAGTCCAGATGGTACCTGTACTTCAGGCTATAAATTACAGGTCCCCACGTCCTCCTCCTCAGGTTTGATTAATTTGCTAGAGAGTCTTACAGAACACAGAGAAACATTTTACTCACTGGATCACCAGTTTATTACAAAAGACATAATGCAGGAAAAACCAGATGGAAGAGATGCACAGAGCAAGAGGTGGGGGAAGGGTGTGGAGCTTCCATGCCTTCTCTAAGAGCACCTCAAAACTCAGCATGTTCACCAACCAGAAGCCCTCCAAGCCCCATCCTTTAGGGTTTTTATGGAGGCTACATTACACAGACATGATTGATTAAATCACTGGCCATTGTCAAGTGAACTCAGTCTCCTGCCCCTCTCCCCTCTAATTAAGTGGTTAGTTATCCTGGCAGGAAGCCCCTCATCCTCAGTACCTAAGAGTTTAAAAAAGTCACCTCATTAACATAACAAAGGAACCTATTGCTCTTCTCACAGGAAATCCCAAGGGTTTTAGGAGTTGTGAGCCAGAAACAGGGACAAAGCCAAATATATATGAGAAATATATTTTGGTCATCTGAATGACCAAATGTATATTTCTTATAAATTACAATATCACAACCTTGACAAGTGCAATCTCATTAGGATGGAGAAGACAAGAGCCTAATTTGGAGTAGCTTCAAGAGAAAATGGGCCCGGCCCATGTGGCTCAGTGGTTGAGTGTCGACCTATGCACCAAGAGGTCGCCAGTTCGAATCCCAGTCAGGGTATATGTCCAGGTTGTGGGCCAAATCCCCAGTGGAGGGCATGCATAGGCAGCCAATCTATGTTCTCTCTCATCGATGTTTCTATCTCTCTCTCCCTCTCCCTTCCTCTCTCTCTAAAGTCAATAAAGAAAAAAAAAATTTTTTTAAGAGAAAATGGGAGATAAAGAAGCATAAACTGGGCGTACAAACAACTCTTGTGACCATATTTTGCTCTACAGGAGATGAGAGAAATGGAAGAGGGGCCACATAATAGGAACTCTGGCCTTATGTAGAAGAACACAGTCACTGCTAAATCATGGCCCAGAAGGGAGGGGGCCAGAAGAATAAATATCCCAACCTCTTTACTCCCCCTCTTCTGATTTGTTAATACCTTCTGTGGACGAAAAGGGGCCACATGCTAACCTGACAAGCTTAGGGAAGGCCTGTGTGGTGGCCTTACAAACTCAAAGACCTAAAGTAAACACAAAGGATGGTCTAAAATTGTTTTTAATGTAATATATTTTTATTGATGTTTTTAGAGAGAGAGGAAGGGAGAGAGATAAAAACAGCAATGTGAGAGAGAAACATCGATCAGCTGCCCCCTGCATACCCCCTACTGGGGATTGTCTCCAACCCGGGCATGTGCCATGACCGGGAATCAAACCGTGACCTCCCAGTCCACGGGACCATGCTCAATCCACTAAGCCACAAAAGCCGGGCTAAAATTAAAACCTTTTAACTGAAAGCAGTTTATGGCAGGTAGTCATGTCCTAGGCTGGCATCTTCCCTGACAAAGGTCAATCTTTACCTTAACTGAGCCTGTCTATTATCTGTTTACAACTACAATAATGTCTTTGGAATGTCAAAGAAGTTTTCCTTTTTCCGGACCCCTCAAAGCACAGGCACCACTCTTCAGAGAACACAAATCCCCTCATTGTTATTGAGTTAACTGTTGACTGCTAAGTATCCTGTACCCACCTATGTAAAAGATGTATGTGTCTATCATTTAACTTTTCATCCAATCCCAGAGGTTTCCCCACTTTGCTTCCTTCCACCTCCCTAATGTATCACCAATGGATTTCATGTAACTCACTTGCGTCTTCTCTTTTGATTGTAATGTATAAAAAAAGATGCAAAACTGCCATTCTCTGGAGCATTCTCAATCCATTGAGATTTTGCTTCTCAGCAATCATCAACAGTTTGGCTCAAATAAACTCACAAAAATTCTCTATAGGTTCAAATGTTTCTTACGTTGACACTTCCATTGGCCAACTCAGACAGAAGCCAGAAGTCAAGGCAAGACAAAGTGAAGGCAGTTGACAGATGAAGGGAATAGATTTTAAAGATGATAATAATAACAAACATTGCTAGGCACTGTCTGAAATGCAATATATATAGAAACTTATTTACCCTCACAACAACCCTACAAGATAGGTACTTTTATTATCATCCCCATTTTACAAACAGGAAAATTGGGACACAGAGTGGTTATAAAGTTCGTCCAGAGTCACACAAGAAGTAAGTAGCAGGGGGACCTAGATCAAACCCAGGCAATCTGGCTCCAGGGTCCATATTCTTAACCCTTACTCTGAATTGTTTCTTTAAAAGATGTTTGTGTGTTAATAGGAATAACTGAACATGAAGGTAAATTAACTGAAAAGAGAAAAAGAATAATTATAGCATATTCTTTGAGTAAATGAGGAAGTATCAGGATACAGCCTGTCATGGATCTTCTACATTCGCCCTTCCAGATCATCCTTCTCCACTTATCCACCCTGCTTTGCACCCTGGGAAGACTACGTCACCTCAATAGACTGCATCCCCCAGCTCCCTTGTCCTCTGGCTTCCAATTTGGGTCCACTATTGGGGAGCACCAGCAGAAGGTCAGGGAAGGGAGGAAAGGGGTGTTGGAATGTTTATTCCCTCAGCTCTCCCTTTCTGGCCCATGGTTTGGCAGTGGCTGTGTTCCTCTTCTTAAAGCCATAACTTCCATGGTTACAGCTCTCTCTCTTTGTGTTACAGTAACACTCTCCCTGCTCCTTCAGAATTCTCACTGTTCTTAGTCCCCAAGAGCTTTGATCCCTGATTAGTCCGCTTAACTCTGCCCATTAAACTCTCTTTGAGAAGGCCTTCTCTTACTTTCCAGGACCCTGACTTGATACTCTATCCAAGAAGAGGATTTAACCATAGATAAGAGAAGAGGCAGTTTATCCACTTAAAATAAAAGGGAAGGCAGAGTATATGGATACAGATGTAGGTAGGTTGGTAGATTAAGTGGTGAAAAGATGAGAAATTTCTCTTGATTGTTTTTATTGTCTCAATAAAATAAGAAAAAAGGTCATCAGTTAATGTTGAAGAAGGAGAGGTATATTGAATTACAGAAGAAAGAGGTATGAAATATTCCCTCTGAGAACAAGAAAGTGAATTGTCCAAGGAAATATAACAGGCTTTTTGGTCATAAGTTTCAAGTAAAACCAGTTAACAAGGTTGTGTGTGTTTCTCCAGCTATATTTGGCTATATTGGTGCAGGCATGGAATAGAGAGGGTTTAACAGGGTTGTTTTTTGCCAGCAGATGGAGGGAACAACAATGAAATTGCAGATGTATGCAAATGAGTAATTAGAGTGATGAATCATGTATTCTAAGCTGGGTGAGGAGGGACATGAAGACTTTTATGGTAGCTAACAGATCACAAAAATGTATAGGCTGCTAGGTTAGCAGTGCTTATGAGATCAGGGAATGATTGACATGGGAAATATAGAAATTAACTGGATCAATAGAAGGCAATGAGTGGTAAGAGAGTTGAGATTTTAGAGGGGTATGGTTATTAATAATGATAAGATATAGAGTAAAATATGAGTAGGTTCATGAGATGTGGTAAAGAGATTATTGCTAGAAAACGGATCAAGAAATTGATCCAAGGAATACACTGTCCATAAACAAAGCCAAAATAATGACAGTAATTCACATTTGAAAGTATAAAATTATCATGTAGACTATTACTCTCCATTTTCCTATAACTTCTGTTCAATATGTACAGTCAGCATTCCTCTCCATGACCACCCATGTTTACAGAAAGTAATTGCATCAGCCCTTCACAGTTTCCATGTCACAAGAAGAAACACTCAAACTCGTAAAATGGAAGTGTCTTGCACCCAAATGTGTTTAGTATGTGCAGAGAGCCCTGTTAAATATGTTATGGTTTCCATATTTGAAGAGGCTCCATTTCTAGAAAAGAAATTAGACTTATATGAGAAAAATGGTAGAAAGAATGTGAACATGTATCCGAAACAAAAAAAAACTAAATGTAGTCCTGTATCTAAAATAAACAGGTTTCGTTAATAATATTAATTATCTCAATTAATGAAATCTTAAACTCACCTTTATAATTATTGTCCTATTTTGTTCTATTCAAGAGCTCTTACTGAACTCTTACAGCTACTATTTCTAAAGCATGAGGCTTATTTCTGAAGTGACTGTTTATTTTTAAATGGCTTAAAGAATTATTTAATATTCGGTATAATTTATATCTGTGAGTTTAAAAATACTTTAAACTTTTAGGGATTCACAATTAAGACATTTTGTAAGAACTGGCATGCCCACTGGAATTGTGTGGCTCTGGGCACATTTGGTGACTTATTTGCATACATACAGTCCTGCAAAGAAAATTCTAATCTTATGATTTCATAAATGTTTACTATTTTGATAGCAACCTGGAAACTGAATGTAAGGTAGAACCCAGAGACTCAGAAACTGGAAATCAGGGAAATCTAGTCTACATGGTATATCTGTGGGCTATTATTGGTATGTTTGCAATCCCTAATATAGTCTAAGAAGTTCCGTAGCTTCTGAGCAACAAATAAAGTTGAGGAGAAATGTTTTCTTAGGCGACTCAGGTAAACAAACTAAGGTATACCAATGCCCCTCACTCTCGACCACTTCTATCTTTTACCAGGAGCCTGAGCTAACAGAATGAGGGAAGCCTTTCCTATATTTGTACTTCCTTTTCCATTGCTCCTTCTTGTGGTTAATTCTTTTCGACACTCAATATCACATTTGAAAGGAGTATGAAGAGGTAAGAATCAACACTGAGATCTATGCTTCAGTAGAGTGGGCTCACACATACAACTTACACACACCATGGATATGCGAACAAAATATCTAGCTCCTTACTGTGTCTGTGCTTTGATCAGCTGCTTCAGAAGCCCTCAAGCCCTGGTTAATTGTGATCACCCAATCCAGCTTAAAGTGTAGTCTGATTCAATAATTTAAACAGTCTCTCTCAGCTAAAACTGCTCATTCATATAGCTTCCCCCTACCTCTCCTGCTTATCTCTCTCTAAAATAAAGCCCAGTTGTATGGGAGTAGACAACGGAGGGAAGGAGGGTGGGTCATACGGTTTATCCACCATCACAGTCTTGGGGGTAGAAACATGTTGGGTTTATTGGATCTCCATGCTGTCCTTTGATTCCTCTGGTCCTTGATCAATGTCCCTGTCCATCTGGTCACTGGACAGACTGCTGGCCTCTGATGCAGAAGTCGATTTGATGGGAACTGGTGTCCTTTCTTTCAGCTCAGGCAAAGCCCCCAGATGCTCAGCCTGACTGACAACACTCACCTGGGTCTCTAGAGATACTATACTATATTCCCACATTCCTCCCTGAGATCATGTTCTAATCCCCGTTGAGCAAAGACATTGACCAGAACTTCCCTGAGACTGCTGCCTCAATGCCAGCAACTGCCTGCCTTCAGACTTCTCCTTACATAGTAAAATAAAACACTGCTTGTATAAGCTTTCTGCTCCTTTAAATGAGTACACTTCTAACTACAAAAGAATCTAAAAGAGTACTAGGCATGCAGCAACACTCACTTATTCATCTATTTATTTAACAAATATTTATTTGGTGGCTATTAAGTACTAGACACTAAGCTAATACAAAAGATGCAGCAATGAATAAAACAGGAAAAATCACTGCTCTTAGGGGATTTACATTCTAGTGGAGAGAAAGTCATGCAAAACACACACAAACAAAATTTCTCATAGTGATACAAACACTGACAAAATAAAACAGGTAGTGTGACAGATGTGACTTAGGGGTGGTATGTAGATGGGGAATGAAGTGGGAAGACACTTTAAGAGACACTGAGACCTAAGTGATGAGAGAAGCCAATAAGGCAAAGATCTGGGTAGAAAGGTACTCCAAACAAGCAAACAAAGAGGAAGCAAAAATGTCCTGGGCAGCATTTCAGAACAAGAGAGCAGGCCAGTGTGGCTAGATTATAGTGAGAAGAGACGAGTGGGAAGAAATGAAATCGGAGGTAGGCAGAAGCGATGGGGAATATTACAGGTGAGACATCTGGATTTGATTCCAAGGATAACAGGTAATTACTAGAAGGTTCCAATTAATATATACACTCTAAACAAACATAATACAATAATATGAATTTGGTCAGTTCAAGTCATTGCTATGATTTTACTGTTTAATCCACATAACTATTTATTTCAAAGTACATATCACATTTGTATTTATTTTTTTAATGGTTGTCTCTCTTAGTAGACCATGAGCTCCATGAAAATAGGGATCACATCTCTCTTGTCACTAAATCCCCAGTGTCTCATAGATAGTGGGCATTCAAAATATATTTTGGCCCTGGCCTGTGTGGCTCAGTTGGTTGGGCGTTGTCCTGTGCACCAAAACTTTGCCAGTTCAATTCCCAGTCAGGGCACATGCCCCGGTCATAGGCTCGATCCCTGGTAGGAAGTGTGCCGGAGGGAGCCCAATCAATGTTTTGCTCTCACATCGACGTTTCTCCCTCTCACTCTCCCCCTCTCCCTTCCTCTCTCTCTAAAACTCAATTTTTAAAAAATCTTTAAAAATATATTTTGTCAAACAAAAACAAATTAGTGGTGGAATGAATATTCCATGGTAGACACTGTGCCCCACACTGAATTAGAACTAGTCCCTATATTCAAGATGCTCACAGTCTACTGAAAGAGATCAACATGTAATCAACTACTAATAAAACAACATTAGTGCTGCACCAGAAATATGCACAAATACTATGGGAACATAGGGAGAAAATGACGAATACCACTTCAAGGAAAGGAAAGTATTAATGAAGTTTTTACCCAAAAAAATAATAAATATTTATTTCCTTGGGATGAATGTTTATACTAAGAAAGACCATCTCTATCATGTTCTATTGATTTTATTAGTTCTACAGTTCAATAGAACATATACTCTCTTGACAAATAATTTTTAGCATATTATTACCATAATATTTCAGTACATCTTGAAAGAGTTTATTCCTAAAATCTTTTAGAATCTTTTCTATATTTTTATTATGTATAGCAAATTGCTACGCCTGAAGATTAAACTCAAGGCTAAAATATTCATAATTCCATTACTATGACAGCCATAGGAAAACCTAGATGGGGAACCTAGTGTACTCTGCTTTTTTGCCAGCTACCACATACAGGGGTGGGCAAAATTAGGTTTATGGCTGTTCGTATGGAAAATAATACAATAATTAGTAAATAATACAAGAATAAACTCTGTGTTTCACATACTCACAACTGTAAACCTACTGTTACAAACCCCTGTATTAGTGATAGTGATCACTACGAAATTCTCATTTGTTATGTACTTAGCAGAAATCACCAGATCCTTTCCTGCTCTCAGCAAACTTTTGGGGTTTCATTACTTTACTCTTTATAGAGGTCTCATAAGCCATCAAAATAAATTAATTTTTCCTATTTCAGGAATAGCACAAATAAAAGCATCTCCATTTAAAAACAACCGTCTTTATACTAAAGTACATAAATTTAGTTAAATGGTGCCATCTGGTGACATAAATCCTGCAGCAAATACACAAAGTCCAGAGCCAAGAATGGCAATTTATACTCTTGATGGCATCCAATCTAAACTGTCAAATTTAAACTTGAGAAATACTAGATCCCTCTTGACATGAAAAATACAACTAATCACACTCAGTATGTGAGTTTAACATCGGAAATAATAAGGATTGTTCAGGTCACATTTTATGCTTACCATTCTTGTTTCTCAAATTTACCTTCAAACTTAAGTCTTTGGAAAAGAGTTAAGTCTAATGTGATGCCTAATCCAAGTCCTAGAAGACAGTTTAAAATTATAAATATCAAAATCATCTTGAACCCCTGTTGCAGTCAAATCCATTTCTTCACGTTCTTTCTGACCTCTATGAATCTGTATAATTTCCCCACCTCAAATAGCACTTCCCTAAGAAAACTTTCCCGATTCCACTGCTAAAGTTAAGCCTCTCGCTCCTAGCTCCCGCTACTTCTCCTTTATCGCATTTATCACAATTGTAAATATATGTTATTTATGCAATTTTGTTTCATGCCCATGTTCCCAGTGAATATATCGGAGTGGCTGGCACAGTCTTCAATAAATATCCTTTAAATGGATGGATGGATGGATGGATGGATGGATGGATGGATGGATGGATGGATGGGATGGACAAATGGACAGATGGATGGACAGATGGGAAAAATGTCCTCCTCTATCCTTCTTCTTACCCAAATCCTATCAGTTACAAGACCCAGCTCAAGTTCACATTTTACAACGTACAATGTACAATGTACACCAATGTACATTGATCCCTTCTTCTCTGAAAGCCTACAGCATTTTGGTCTAGTTCCCAGAGTTTAGTCTTTAATTATATCCTGTCTTGTACTTATTTATGTGTAGGTATATATTACCTTCCCAGTTGACCTTAATCTCCTTAAGGGTAAGGATTTTGTCTTTAATAACATCCATCTTCATATATCCATGTAAATAGGTAAACACTTCATAAATACTTCATTAATTATTATTACTCAATTGCAATAATTAGAATATCAGTGCTCTTTTTACTTAAATGGGTATTGTAAACAAATAAGTAGGACCATACTAGACCTTAGTATTTAAAAACTTAACATTCACCAAGACTTCTTTGAAGGTCCATGACACAGAGTAATTCATTTGTTTCACTAAGTACATGCTTCAAGCCTGTGAGTGGCAGCAAGCACTTACCTAAGTGAGTAAGCCTCATACAATGTAGCACCCTGGGTAGAAACTACCATTAGGTATCCAAAGGGGAAAAAAACACTTAAATATTTCAGGTAATTTTTTAAATTAGATTTCATAATGATATCAATTAATTTATGGATTCTCAACGTACTCAAGATATATCCCAGAATGATAATGGCTCTTTATACTTCTTAAAGATCAAATTAGATTTTTATAAACCCAAGAATAAAGAAATGCCATTGTCATATTTTTCCAAGTTTATTAATAATATTCAACTACTATATTACTTTCTTTGAGTGACCAAATATCTGACCATTAGAATACATGTTCTCAAACTTCAGCATGCCTCAGAATCACCTGGAAGGGTTATTGAAACACTATTTGCTGATCCCCATTTTCAGAGTTTCTGATTCAATGTGTCTGGGGTAAGGCCTAAGAATTTGCCACGCTAACCACACTCCCAGGTGATGCCACTGGAACTGCTCCGGGAACCACACTTTGAGAACCTCTGCTTTGGAGGACTAAAGCCAAGTTGTTCCAAATCCACATAACTGTGTGGGCCTTCACTATCATCTACACCAAATCCTTTGACTTTCTTATGATCAGGTGGCAAAAATTACACATTATGATGAGTAATTCAGACCAAAATAGCCATGATCTTTTCAAACAGATGTTATTTTGTAACAAAAATATTATATTAGAATTACTATATTGGGAAAATGTGTAGTGGTTTTATTTTATTCCAACTAAAATGTGATTAAAAAAAAAAAACTCTTATACAGATTGATTTGGAAGCACTTGTCACCATTATATTTAAATTATTAACTAATTGTATACTGAATGTCTTAGTCCCCAAACTTGATTGCTCTCATTTACCCATGAGGGCGAGGACTCTCCTCTCTTCTATAGTTTACTGTTGTACTCTATTGCCTACCACAATGTCTGAAACATAACAGGTCTTTTAAAAATAATTCTGGAGTAAATGAATAAACAAAATTCATTCACAACCTATTATTATTAAAGGTGGTACAAAGGTTGATTAGATATAACTTCAACTCACAAGCTACTCACAGTCTATTGAGGAGGGGCAGAAATATATTCAATGTATCATAAGGCAATACAATAGTGTTTTATAGTAATATGAACAAAATACTGAGAGACATAATGAAAAGGCTGCTTAAAGCTCCTAGCAAGTAGTCATGGTAGAAGGCTTCAACAAGGAGGTGATAAATCCCAATATGTGGCATATCTAATGTCTCGTCCATATTGCTAGTAATCTCAAGTGTCCACAGGATTCTATGTTAACCTTTATGGAAATAAAACAGATTCTACTCTAATACAATATGCAAGTCTCCATAAAGCAGTATAGTACTTTTCTAAGACGTTGCTACTGGCAAGGTTTTAAGAAAAGTATCACTTTTCTGTCCAAATCTTTGCAAAATAAATTCCCCCATCAAACTCTATACAGTGAAAGTTGAAACTTCAATGTATCTGGAAGAGAAGTATAAAAATAATTTTAAAAACATTTCATCTTGCTCCTTCAGCACCTAAATGAAAAATAAATAATCTGAGTGCCTTGAAAAATCAAAATGTTTTAGCAATACTAAACAAAAGAAATCTAAATGGATTTGTAAAACATTATGGAATTTCAATTCATTTCTATCCAAGTTCTGTAAGGTGTTCACAATGCAAGCATCCTGGAACTGTAATTATCCATTGGACGAAACTTTTTCCTTAGTATTACCACAAGATGTCACCCTAAGCCTAACATCTAAATGTGCAGCTTCTAGCACATCACTGTTTTAGGCATTTTTCCTTTTTTATACATTAATAATGTATAAATGACTAACTTTTAACAGCTTAAAGTATCTTTTTCCACCGTCAATTATTAGTAAATGGAAAATAAAAAAATAAAAAAACAGGGACTCTGGAAACAAATGGGAAGAAAGTTAAACAGTTCATTCCCCAGGCTTAGCACATAAATTCAGCTATTTACCATAAGGGCAATGTTATCTTACCACTGGATTTCACTTTCTTCTTTTACCTTATTTATTTTAAAGAATTTTCCAGAATAAGCATATATTATTTTTATAATCAGATAAAATTATACTTTAAAAATAAAAATAAGCCCTGGCTGGTTTGGCTCAGTGGTAGAGCATTGGCCCATGGACCAGTGAGTTGCGGGTTCAATTCCAGCCAAGGGCATGTACCTCAGTTGCGGTTTGTCCTCGGCCCTGGTCAGGGTCGTACGGGAGGCAACCAGTCGATGTGTCCCTCTCACGTCGATGTTTCTCTTTCTTCCTTTCTCTCCCTCTCTCACCCTCCCACTCTGTCTGAAGATAAATAGAAAAATATCCCTTGGTGAGGATTAAAAATATAAAAATAAAAATAAAAAGTAATACCTTTGCTATCACCTTCTACCCTATTATCAGACAATCCATTTATAAAATGCTTTTATGCACTATAATAGTAGTCAAAGTTATATAAACACAATTTTGTCCTCAAATATTATACCATCTAAGACATACTGCTTAAAAAAATTTTTTTTTCTTTATTGATTTTAGAGAGAGAAGAAGGGAGAGGGAGAGAGAGATAGAAACATCGATGAGACAGAACATGGATTGCTGCCTCCTACATGCCCCTCACTGGGGATCTGGCCCACAACCTGGGCACGTGCCCTGACTGGGAATTGAACCGGTGACCTCTTGGTGCATGGGATGACACTCAACCACTGAGTGACACTGGCCAGGCGACATACTAGCTTTAAAAAAAAAAAATTTTTTTTAAGCATATGATGAAGGACCACAAAAGAAGGATAGTATTCATTTTCAAAGTGATATTTTTAATCTGTAGAGAAGCTTGGTTTCCTGATCACATGTAAGAGTTAGAGGACATTCTGCAGTAACAGTATTTCACTTTACAATTCATTTGTGTTGGGTTTTATGTATCATGATTCTCTTCTATTTCTTCAATTAATTGAGATTCATGCAAGTTATTATTTCAGTGTACTGGCTATCTAAGTATCAGAACAATGGGTGAAGCCACTGTTTTCCCTTTCTTGTAACAAGAACAACAACAAAAGTGGGGAAAGGAGTTGGTTCAAACAGAAAGCAAGTTAGAGACCATAAACAATGCTCTATTTATCAATGGTTCCCTGCGTATCCTTTTATAAAGCTTTAATCCCCTTTAGGATGCACAGAGCTACCTGGTTTTTCTTCTTTTGTGTCCTTATAGAGGATACACAGTGAGACCACTCAAACATTCAATAGCAATAAATTTGTAATCAGTATTTAGCAACCCACATGGAATTGAATAGAAAATTACATTTTGTTATATAATGTTGCTCCATTTTTTACAATCTAGTTTATCCCAAAATGACTTTTAAAAACCAGCCAAAGCAAATCTATCCATTCAAAGCTGGACACCAGGATTACTTACATAACCGCTTTTTACAGATTATTGTTGCCTCTCATTTTTTAGAGACATTCAAACTACACTGTAGGCTTTTTGCCAAGATATTTATCACTCACTCAAAACAATTACAAAACGCAATTCTTTGTCATTTATTTGTCCTTTTATTCCCTACGTAATAATATTGTAATATCAAATGGGTACATTGCCAAAATGTAGTAGAATTATCTAAAGCATCCAATAATACTCTTCCTAAATCAAATTCAAAAGCTGAAAACTCGAAAAAGATATAGCTAATCTTAATTAAACATATCATACAAATCTATTTAAAGATACTGCCACTCAGTTAATGGCCTTTACTAATGACCAACTAGATTAAACTATTATTTTTTAATTGAGTAATTTGTGGCTTAAAAATGTTCTCAACTACTGTTCTCTAATGACAGGATTTATTTAAATTCTGCAAGAGTCCATTTAGAGTTGTTTTTATTTAATACCAACTAAGATAATTATAGTTATTTGTGTCATTAATTCTTACCAGCCACAAGAGAATATTTTAAAGAACTTAATCCATAGGCCAAATAATCCTGTACAGTTTTTTCTTCTGTTTTTATTCAATAGACTGATTTTAAAATTTTTAAAATGTAATGGTTTTTAAAATTATATTCAGAACAAGTTGGTGTTTTTGTCTGTAAGTGTAGACATACATAATAAAACGTAGATAAAATATTCTCAAGATTAATTCTCATAATCCCATCTTCAGATTTTGTTTCAGTAACTATTATACCTTAAAAGGTAATAATAATGTTTAGTAGACTCAGTTATTTCTTTAAAATGTACTACTTAAGCCCAGTAAAATATAAAGTATAATTAAGTGGGGTTTTTTTAATTGTGTCATTAGTTGGTTGTTTTTGTTGAGGGGAGGTATTTGTTTATATACTTTGCTACTTTATTTTAACTCTTATAATATCATAAAAAAGAATTGAAAGTTACCTGCACAAATGCAAAAGATATATGTATAAAGTCATAGATAAATAAACCATATCCTTGATTTTCTTCACAATCTTTAATAAGTTAAAGAATAAACATAAGGTTAAACATTATGTAGTTAGATTCATGACAAATCGACAAAAATTCCAAAGCACTGAGGTTTTCATCAATGAACTTCTCAATTTGAACCATAAGAGAAGCAAAAAAGAGGAAAAGAATGTTTTAATTTTCGTTTTAAGAAGAGAGGAACAGTAGAACTACGATTCTAACTGAGCAGAATGTGGCCCGTTGTCTTTGTGCCAGGCAATTCCTTCTCTAAAAGGCAACTTCCTTCCCTAGCTTATTTGTCCTCAAGTTTTTGCAACAAACTACTCAGGTCTTTTCCTGTGTAAACGTTCCTTTCTATACAAATCATTCTTTCAACATTCATATTTCTTAATAACCTACACTTTATTCCTACTCTATAATAGTTCTTTTTTAGGGTAACATTATATCAGAAAAAGAACCCAAACCTTTTCTCCTACTATAAAAGAAAAATTTTCTGGTTTTAAATTTGGCTAACATCAGGTTCTTTGACTAAATTACTCAAACTATTAAGCCTAATGCTTACCATTAAGATAATACTTTTTTTTTAACTGATTTTTAGAAAAAGAGGAAGGGAGAGGGAGAGAGAGATAGAAACATCGATGAGAGAGATCACCTGTTGGCCGCCTCCTGCATGCCCCCCACTGGGGATTTGGCCCACAACCTGGGCATGTGCCCTGACCGGGAATCAAACCAGTGATCAGTTGGTGCATGGGTTGACACTCAACCACTGAGCCACACTGGCCAGGCAATACATAATGTTTTCATACATACCTAGCAAAGCTTGGAATAAGCTGCTCCTAAAGATGCCCATCACCTTTTTAACAGCGTTTTTCAACTGCTGCTCCTCTGGTTTCCTTAATTTTTTGCAGTATTCTTCCAGTAATGATAAAGCTCGGTCAGTATCTGAAAAACATGATTTTAAAATTCCATCTTATGGCTATAGAAAAGTAATAAGCTACATTAAACAATTCCATAATTGTATTCCTAATTTCATGATACAAAATAATTTAATAAAATAATCATTAATTCCATAAACTACCACATGACATTGAAAATTACACTCAACTTCTAATTTTAAAAACTCACTTTCATTTCTATAGTCCTGTCTTCCAATCTGTAACCATGAAACAACACAAAACAAAGGTCCCGGATGCAATGCTGGCCAGTGAATGTTCACACAGCAGATGTGAGTCTCTCGTCAGAAAAATTATCTCCAAATGGACGACTTCCTACAAAATAATGCCCAAATTCCTTGACTTGGCCTTCAAGGCCTCCCTCCTATGATCTTTATACAACCTATATTTTCAGCCTTATTTCCCACTATACATTCTACCCTCTTTTATACACATATACAGTGCCCAACTCACATTGGATTTCTCTCTCTCTCAGACCTAAAATGTATTTTGAGGGAGGGCAAGACTCACCTTAACCAGAGAACAACTGTTTTGATCACCAGCTTGTTTTTTACAAAACTATGTTTAGAAAGCTTCTGAGGAAAATGGCAACAACCAAAGTGACCAGAGTCTTAAATATTGCATCGGTAATTTTTCTAGTTTTATGATTTACATATGTTGTTTGTTCTCTCTCTGTTGGAGGAGCTCCTGTCTGAGGAATTAATATATGCAAACTTTTAATATCCAAGGCACATTTATGAAAATAGTTTCTTATGGGTATCACCTGGGGTGAAAGCCAACTGGAATTATCATCAGTTTCCCCCAACTTCATTCTTTGCCCAGACTCACCAGCTTTACTTTGCGTGAACGTCACTTCCTTCAACTGTCTCTCTTGGTATACCTGGCACTTCTCCACCTCACCAGAGAGCTCGTCTCTCATTACCTTATATTTTCAAATCATATCATGGATCTTCATTAAAATTGCCCTGCTTTGAGGTTCATTTTTTTCTTCCAGCTTTTTTTTTTTTTTTCTTTTTTTTTTTTTTTTTTTTTTTTTTTATCCTCACCCGAGGACATTTTTTCATTTTTTGTTCAGACAGAGTAGGAGGGAGAAAGAGAGAGAAACATCGACGTGAAAGGGCCACATCGAGTGGCTGCCACCCGCACGACCAACCAGGGCCGGGGACAAACTGCAACCGAGGTACATGCCCTTAGCGGGAACCGAACCCGGGTCTCTCCGGACCGCAGGCCGATGCTCTAACCGCTGAGCCAAACCGGCCAGGGCTCTTCCAGCTTTATTGAGGTATAATTGACAAATAAAATTGTATGTATTTAAGATGAACAAAATGAAGTTTTAATATACACACACATTGTGAAATGATTATCACAAGCATTACCACAAAGACAACTAATTATCTGAATTTTTTTTTTCTTTATTGATTTTAGAGAGAGATAGAAACATCAATGAGAGAGAACATCGATTGGCTGCTTCCCACATGCCCCCCACTGGGGACCTGGCCCACAACCTGGGCATGAGCCCTGATCAGGAATCAAACCGGCGACCTCTTGGTGCATGGGCCGATGCTCAACCACTGAGCCACACTGGCCGGGCTAATTGTCTGAATTTTAAAAGTCCTCTCCCCCTTCCAAGCTAACCCTTTCAGACTAAATACCAATTATAACAACAGTTCATATTTGCTGAGTATTTTATTTCATATCTCCTTTCTCCTACCCCTTCCAACTTTTCTTCCCCATAGCCAATCTTAACTGATGATCTTGCTTCCTGTTTCATGGAAAATCAGAAGAGAACTTCCACAAGTTCCTAACATAACATCTACTGACTTACCTGTAACTGCACCCCTATGTTCTGCCTTCTCTTCTGTTACCATAGATAAAATATTTGTGCTTCTCTCTAAGGCCAACTCCTCTCCTTGAGCACCTGAACCTCTTCTCTCTTGCTTACTCAAGGACATTGCTCCATCACCAATTGTTATCCTCTCCATTCAATCATTCCCATCAGCATACAAACAAACTATAATATCAGTGATTTTTAAAACTCTCCTTTACCCTTAATTTCTCTCCAACTAACTATAGTCCCCATTTCTCTGTTCCCCTCTATAGCAAAACTTTCCTTTTATTCTCTCTTGAGACCACTGGACTCAGACTGTTCTGTAATTCCACTAACTTAGCTCTTGTCAAGGTTATCTATTATCTCCCTATTACTAAATCCAGTGGTCAATTCCTTGTCATCCCACTTGACCCATAGGCAGCATCTGATAGTTGCACTTCTGAAACACTTTCTTCACAAGGCTTTCCAAAAACTGCATGCTCGTAAATGTTTAACAACCAGTTCTCTGGATTTAAAAAAGAAAAACAAAGTGTGCATCTATACATCCATAAGTTTACTATAAATTTTACTGATATAAAAAATGTGTAATATGAAATGTAGAAATTATAAGATATGCAACTTTTTATTATAAATTCCATATAGCCAGTTGATTCTCTAGAATATTTTTTGTTGATTTTTCCCAAATACTTATAACCATAGCCAATTTAGGGCTGTAATTGATGAATGAGTAGTTGCAACATGAATGTTGGTTGATTTTTTTCTATTACATTAATGAGTAAGATGAAAATGAAACAACAAAGATGGTTTAAGTGATAATCCTTCACTCACTCCTTCATCAAATACGTGATTTACTTGCTGAATCAGATAATAATTTCTGAATAATGGACAAATATTTCTTCCATTTCTGTGCTAAGCACAATGTAATAGCTACAGACATAATATGCTTTTAACTCTCACTTGCGTTATTTGCATTTTCTTTATCACTTTCTTATCAGCAAAACAATAAATCAAGCCTTGATTTGTAGAATTTGCAATTTCCAAGGTGTGAACATTCCCTCCGTGGTCAAGTTCAAGCTAACAACATGACGTCACTGACTGAATTTGGGAAGAGATGCAGAGAAGCACACCATTACATAGGTAGCTTCGCCACCACACAGATAAACAGATGTACATAAAAGCTACATGGTATCGAAATGTAAAAATAATAACTAGGAGGCTATTGAGTATTATGTTTAATATAATTTATTTAATATAAGTTTATATAATTAAAATTTAAATGTCTGTGTTTGAAAGCAGCTTGAAAAATTGTTGAAAATGTAACAAAAGGCATCTCGCAAGCTGGTATGAGCCCGTTCCAAAACCACTGCTTCCAGGGCAGCACTCCCTTCCAGGCGCCCGCCCTACATCATGGATGCCCCTTCTCAATCACTTGTACTAGTCCTCCTCCGTCCTCAAGCCTCTCAACTTCTGGAGACTTCCCATCCTTACTCCTTAGGTAATCTTACCCAGTCTTCTGGCTTCAAATACCATCAGTACTCTCAAGACTCCCAAATTTATATCTATATAGCTCAGACCTTTCCCCTGAGTTATAGACTGATATCTAACTGTATATTCAACATTTCCATTTTGATGTCTAATAAGCATCTCCAACTTAACTTGTCAAAACTGAACTTCAGGTTTATTCACCACACCCAACCTACTTCTCTGGCAATGTTCTCCATCTCTGATCCTTTCAATTGTTCAAGCCAGTACCACTGGAATCATCATTCTTCTTCTCTAATTCTCTTTACCTAATCCATCAATAAGTCTTGTTGGCTCTAACATCAAATTATATACAGAATCCTATCACTTCCAGTGCTATCTGCCTGGTCCAGGCCACCATCATCCATCCCCCGCGCTATTGCAATAACCTCCTACCAGTCTACATGCTGTGACCTTTGCTCTCCTACAGTCATTTCTAAACACAGCAGCCAGAAAGATCGTTAAGTCAGATAACATCCCTCCTCAGTTTAAACCCTCCATCTCACTCAGCAAAAGCCCACCTCTCTGGTTTCAGCTCTTACACCTCTCCTCTTGCTCAATCTACTCCAACCACAGTGATCTCTGCTTTTTCTCAATTTACCAAGAAATCCCCTACCTGAGGGATATTCTTCTATTCTGCCTAAACAGCCTTTCCCCAAATATCCATAAAGCTTGCTCCTTTACATATCTCTGCTCATATGAAAGGCCTTCCCTAATACTCCTATATGATATAGCAAACCTCAAGCTTACTCCCTTGAAAGAAGGGAGAATTTCAATAGGCAGTAATACATGGAAAACATTGTGTAATTAGTTCTTTACTACCTAAGAAGGTTAGAAAGATAAAAATGAATATGGATGCACAGGGGGCCCTCTCCAATTTTAAAATAAGACATATTAACAAAAGATGGTGGCATAAACATATGCTAATACATTTGCATAGAACTGTAAATTTTTATGCTTTCATACTTTACCTGAACTTTTTAACAACTCTTTGAATCAAGGACAAATATTTGAATCCTCATTTTGTCCATAATTAAACAATCAGCAGTTTCCCTAAATGACAGTGTATTACTAACCTCACTTTCTAATCCATTCCTAACCATTAATGTCAGTAATCAACAACATAATAACGATAAAATACCTCCCTCAGTACTTATACGTGTCTTTGGACTCTAGTGCCTCAAGCTTTAGTCTTTTTTTATTTCTTCATTTGTTAGTTTTTAAAATTTTACTAAGTACTGGGAATATTTTTCTCTTTCCTTACAATTATAAGTTTTAAGCTCTTTTTTTCCTACTTCTGTAGCATTTTTGCAAGTATTCACTTATTCTGATCTTTTATTCTTATGATCAGCAATTCTCAAAAATGTATTAACAGCACTCCCATAATCACATCCACAAATAAAATTTGCTAGGTAAGGGGACATTTACTAATTCATTCAGCATATATTGAGTAACTACTCAGGGAAGACACTGTATTGATTCAAAGAAGTTAGATGGCCTCTAAACCAACAGAGCTTATTATGCCTCTCTGTATGAGAAAAATCTGATATGTAAAACAAAATGCTAAAAAAAAAAAATTTTTTTAAGGTCAAATATAGTCAAGTCTCTCTTAGGCAACTTAGGCTTTTGCATGCAGCATCTAGTGCTGGAATTGTGGCTGCCCTTTATCATTACCTGGGGTCCACTCCATTATGCCCTTTATCTCTCTTTACTTAAATTCACATTTCTAATTAATAAAAGCTTGAGACTCTGGGTAATCTAAAACTAGATACTTATGCAATAATGATATATTAAGCAAAAATATAGATAAATAGATATACAAGACGACAGGATCCTATTGTACAAGGCAAAAATCCCTACCCAGATGTTGACACTTGACAAGTTATATAAAGTGAAAAGCTCAATAATTATCCAAGTATGTCAAGACTAGTATTTTAATTGATGTTCAAATAACCAGGTATAAATGCAGAATTTTTCACCTGAATTGTCAATATAATGGCCTCAATTCTCCTCTTTTCTTTATTAAAGGAAATCTATCTTCAGATGACTCCTGAATCTACCGAAAGAAACTAAAGTTGTATTACCTGAAGGCAGGCACAAGAGAAAATGGGAAGGGGGATCATTTTTTAAAACAAAAATTTTTTGCATGAAATATGCAATCCAAAGGTTATAATGAATGTTACATAATTGAAATTGTAAGTAATCATGTGTCTGTTCATTAAGGTTCATCTCCTTTTGGTTTAAAAATAGAATTGCCAAAAGTTATAAATACTTTGGGACAGGTAATTTAAATTTGAAACAGCTAATGGCAATAGTGCTTACAAATGAACTTTTAGAAAGAAGGAAAGGATGACACAAAATTATTTGCCACAACTACAAAAAAAAGAGAGAGAATTATAGACTATATATTAGGAACACTAAGATGGAAGTATAGTTGAGGAAAGGATGCACTTAATACACAAAACTTGGAGAGCAAAGCATTTAGAATAATGAAATTCTTTACATAAATGTATGCAACATTTTCTAAAGTTTAGAAGGAACTTTCACATGCATTATCTTATGTGATGCTCACCCCTGAGAAGTCATATTATGCCTACTGTACATGAAACTAAAATTCATAATGCCTTGCCCAAGATCACAGAGCTACTAAATAACAGAGCTTAATCCTAAAGCTTTTGATTCCATGTATAGTGTTCTCTCCACAATACCACCCTAATCCCCCAGAAAGAGTTCAGCATATTTCTATGGAAAAAAAAAAATCTTGACCAATCAGACATAAATTATATCACTGAATTTTAGAATCTAAGATTAAATGCTGGTTATATTTTTTCTATATAAATTATATTTATAACATATAAATTTAAATGGTCCTACCTTAAAAAGTCTGGTAGATAGAAATAATAAGTTCTTTCATTCATTAACTAAATAAGTATTGAGTATCTTACTATGTTACAGGCATCAGAAACTTAATAGTGAACAAGAGAGGCAATATTCTACCCTCTCAGAGATTTTTATCTGAAAGTAAAAATAATTAAATGGGAAATTTCAACAAAGTAAAAATTAAAATAGAGTGCAGTAATGCTATGATGAGGTACCAGGTAACATGGGAGCAAGGAAGTAAGCTGATGTCATATAAGTTTGGCCTTATACCCAAGAAGGAGTGACAAGCCATGGAAGATTTTTCAATGAAGAAGAAGCATGACCATTTTTAAAGTTTTAGAAATATCACTTTAACTACAGTGTGATATATAGCAATTGAAACAAGTAAGAACAATTAAGTTTTTTCCCTCATACCATTTTAAGTGAATATGTGCAAAACTGAACAGTCGCAATTTTGGTCATCTTTATAAGACATTATGACTAGCAAATAAAAATATTTTATTAGCAAGTACTTGTATATGTTTAATTCTTATTATTGATGTTATTTTTGTTGTTTTGTAAATTAAAGATATTTGAAAATAATAAAATGATGAATGCCAATAGAAAAGTTACTCTTGTACCAGGTCTTTAAAAAGAAGCTTTTTTAGTATTAAAATCTACAGTTCAAGGTGATACATCAAAAGCATCATTTTATTTTATTTTATTTTTTTCTTTATTGATTTTAGAGAGAGAGGAAGGGAGAGGGAGAGAGAGATAGAAACATCAATGAGTGAGAACATTGATTGGCCACGTCCTGCATGTCCCCCACTGGGGATCGGGCCCACAACCTGGGCATATGCCCTGACTGGGAATCGAACTGGCGACTTCTTGATGCATGGGTCGATGCTCAACCAGTGAGCCACACCGGCCGGGCAAGGCATCATTTTATTATTAATAAGATTAGCTTGCATCTATTGAGCAATTCTAAGCATTCTGCACAGATCACCTTATTCAATCTTTATAAGAACCCTAAGAAATACTATTATATACATTTTGCAAGTGAGGAAACAAACTGAGAGAAGGAACTTGCCCGATACTACACAACCAGTAAGTGCTGGAACCAGGATTCAAACCCTGGTCAATATGTCACCAAAGCCCATACTGGTAAGTATTATGCCACACTAAAACTTAACTTACTGGGAAAGGATCAAGTGTTTCTTTTTTCTGTAATTGTCCTTAGCAATTATACTTTATGCCCTCACTGCCCACACCCCACTAAAAAATTTTTTTAAATATACTTCAACAAACACCTGTTGATCACGGTATTTCCCCTCTTGAAACAAAAAGATATTAGTATATAATGGTGAATTTCTATTACTACCTTTCAGATAAGCCGTGTTTTCAGATTTTCTATAGAAATGCTGAAGAGAACAATGGAAAAAGTACTAGGATAAGTAGTAATAAATAGGGAGAAGATAGCAAATTACATTTTCACTGAATATTGAAATATATATTACTCTAGTTGTAACAAATTAGAAAATGAAGACGAATAAAAAAAACAAAAATTTTTTTTAATTGTGGAATTAAAATTTTGGGAAAATATCTGGCCAGATTTAAAGCAGATCTAAAGACTGCAATCACTTTGTAAATATTGGATGGTTTACAAATTACTTCAGTATATGGAAAGAGAAAAAAATGCTCATAAGAAATGTCATCATAATCTATTAAAAAGCACAGGAACTGTAAGCAGATGTGTCCTTGCCATATCTGCGCAGGTTTGCATAAGTCTGAACACAACTAACTTTCTCCTTGAACCAATTTTTTTTTAAGTATTCTGATGATAAGGATTTCTGTAGCACTTTCCTATTTACAAAACAATTTTTACAAGGACTAGGTGTTTTTATATGATCATCACAATTATCTCAAGAGGTGACTATTATTAGGAGAGTCAATTACTGACTCTCCTCCTAATAACACAGAATGTGAAGCTCAATCTATTGATTTTCTGTAGATAACACAGCCAGCGGATGGAGATTGGATTCCATCCCTGGGCTCTCCTCCACTGCACCATGATGGCCTTCACCTGTTCAAAGAACACCATACTCATACAATAAAAAGAGCATTGGACAAGCTTCTGGTTCTATCACTAACTTTGCAAAAGAGAAGTTCATATGTATTATCTTATTTGAAGTGGAAAATAAACAATGTATATTATGAGAGAAAAAAGTATTAAACCCTTTCAGAAAAGGAAACTGAAGTTCAGAAAGATACATGGTTTTCACAAGGTCACCTGGTGGCATCATCATAAGTGGGCACATAAATCTGATTGTACATGTAGGAGACTGGTCCTTTGAGATAATAATTTTTTTCTCTCCCTAAACGTTCCCATTTCCTTTCTTCTTGTTCAAGCTAGTAACTGGTTTTGTACTTTATAGCCTCAGGGAGGTTATGTGCCAGGACAGAAAACAGGGATTTATAAGTTATTCGACTTCTGCTTTCCTAAAACCTAAGCCCTCAGAATTAAAAAAAAAAAAAAAGAAAAAGAAAAGAAAGAAAGAGAGAGAGTTTGTTACAGAAATGAAAGAGAGATTCTCAGGTACATGCAGAGAGAGAGACAACACCTCAGTCTAGAAAAAGATTTTTTCAGCTGAAGAAAGAGAGAAGTCTTTGGATCCCAAGGGAGCAAGGATCTATGCTCTGCTTCCTGGCATGTCTGGAAGGCAGGAAGGCCCCAGAGAGGAATGGCACCATGATGCATCTAAGTAAACAGGAGCAAGGAAATTCTGGGGGGTATCCATGCCTGGAAGCAGCAAATTTCTGCCAGACCAGAAAGGACTATCTAGACACAAAAACTGATGTCTCAGAGATAAGCTATTATATACATATTATCAATGACCAGAGTGTACTCCCATTCCAGGAGGAACTCCAGGGAAGTAGGGAAAACCTTAACATAGAGTGGAGTTATTTTGTCCACCTCTCAGTGAAATAAAGTTGAACTATAGAAAATAAATGTATATTTCTTATATACCTACATGTATAGACTGAGAATCCATTTCAATGATTATATGATCTTGCCTCTTCTAAAAGGCAGGTCTTCTGACTACTGGTCTAGGTTTTTTTCCACATTATCACTGATGATGATGATGATGATGATGATGATGATGATGATGACGACGACAACGACGACAATGATGACAGAGATCAGGGTGACATAGTTCAAGGCAAAGAAAATAATGATCTGAAACAGTATCTTACCATTCCCCACATTGTTTGGTAACCTTCTACTTGTCTTTTGTATCTCATCTTATCTCCCAGAAAGAATTCCCTGATTTCCCTGGATGTGGCTGGGTGCTTCTCCTCTGTGTCCATGACACAGTGTGGAAACTCACACATTAAAATTGTCTATTTCCACATATGTCTTCCTAATAAATTTTAAGCATCATAAAGGGGGAGACTGAATATCATTTTCCACTACAAACATGTGCCTAGCACATTGTCTGATACATTACAGGCACTCAATCTTTGTTGAGTGGATAAATGATTGAACAAATAAATGGAAGTAAAGCCATTGCCTTAAATACATACACAATTTTATCTTTCAAAAAATGTACAGTTTATTACCTATAAGGAATTTAAAATAGAACAGAACCTAACAGGTTTATTTCACATCGTATCACTTTCAATGATAAAAATGTCAGAGCTCTCCAAAATGATAGGCCACCTACAGAGTTAGGGCCTCTGTGGCTAGCAAGATTGTATCATCAGAAGAAATGAGCTACATAACCTTACCCATACTCTTTGAAAGTTTTAGCATAGTAATTCATTTTCACAGGATTTTCTACCTTATAACGTCATTCCTCTTGGTCTTAAATTTTTTTTTTAATGGGGTCAGGAGAATTGTTTCATAATGGAGGTGATTTGGCCATAATTCTTGAAATAGCTTTGAGAAACTTACTAAAAATTGAACTTAAGCAGAAAGCTTACTAGTTGGAATTTAGAATGACTGACTGGACAGAAGAGACTGGGTAAAACTCATGATCCTTTGCTGACAAAGCAACCTACATAAAGGATACAGAGCCCTCATGCCTTGACTGCTACAAATTTCTAAACAGGAATTCTAGCTGGGGAGCAGGTCCTCCTCCCCCAGTAAAAAAAGATTTTATACATCTCAGCCTTATACTAAAAAAATATTTTATAATCACTTAAATGGTCAAACAGTAAATATTAAGAAACAAGAGCATTTAAGGAGAGTATATAATTAAGAAAGAAGAACATTCTTGTAGTTTGGGGACTATATTGTTATAGGATGGATTGATGGATAGATTGATTGGCAAAAGCATGCCTGCCTTAAGTCAATGTTTTAAAAATCCAATATTTTGTGTACATCTATCTTCTCACTGACTAGACTCCTACATAAACAAGTAACCAATAATAGGCCTAAAGGAGAGATCAAATATTCTATCCCATGGAGCAGTTGGGCAGTTTCCCAAAAACCAAATAGTTGAAATATTTTTTGGTATCAAGTCATAGCATATCATTTGCATACTTTCCCAAAACATAACTATAAAATAAATTAACAGATCATTTTAATGCCATATCTATCATTTGTTCCATAACACACTCCTAAACAGTTGACTACAAAAGTATTCTTGTTTCTTTCTCCAATTACTCTGTCTGTATGACTCCTGGACTGACGAGTCTTTTCCAATATCAAGAGTCTTTGGCTTTATGATTTGCAATAACCCTCTCAACCAAGGTCAGTATGCCCTTTTGAGAGATTTTTAAATCTAAAATTTTCTTTAGTAAAAAATATCTATTTTACTGTGACTTACAGAAATTGAAAAGTTTGAAAACTATCTTTTCATCCCTCTCTGGAAAGATCCAGTACTTAACTCTTTTTTATTGGCTGGGGGGGGGGACATGAAGTTTTGTGAAATGGAAAAAGCATCTGGATATAAAACTGGTATAACAAACATGAAAGTTTAAACACAAATTTGTAAAAGGTGCAGTCAATAAATTCAGGTACATATTTTCCCATTTAGAGAATCTGGGAAAAATAATTTATTTTAAAAGGTTAAGAAAAGCAAGCCATAGAAAGAGAGTAAACCCAGATAATGAAAGGCAAATGTAAATTAGTAAGATACTACAAAAAAGAAATTAAGCCACAAAGTGCAGGAAACAGATCATGAATAAAGAAAACTTTGAATGAGGAAGGAATAAACAAAGGAATTCTAAGGGGTCCCTTCCCCAGGGAGAGGAAGAAAATTAGAAGTGACACTTTTATGAAGTATACAGTCAACTGGAAGAAAAGACTGTGAACCCGGGAAACAAAAATCTCAATTTCAAAGATGTCCATGAGATACATGACATCATCTCTTTGAATTCTAATTACACAACATTCTCAGGCTTTCTTTAAAAAGAACAATGTCAAAATATATGAATTATGAAAACGACAGTATTTAACTTTCAGTACTTGATAAAAATAAGTTTTTACATACTCCATTATATCACTGAGAACAGCTGAAAAAAAAAGAAGAAGAATTCAAAGGAAATAAAGTGTCAGAGAACTAAAAAATGTCAGGTAGACTTCTTTACCAATTTAAAAGAAGCTCAGAAGATAATAGGGCAATATTTTTAAAACAGAAAGGAAAGGAGCATCAACCTCAAAGTATTAAAAGCACTGCTTTCTCTCACATAGTTAATAAACATAGAATAAAAACTGTTCAAAAAGAAACTGTAATATACTAAAAAATTCTGAGGAAGCATATTTTGTCATTAAAACAACAACTTTCCACTGAAAACACAGGTAAGGACACAATTATCATTAACTTTTATTTCTTACATTAATCCATCCTGAAAATAGATTGAACCAATTCAGACGAGATCGGGCAAGTCCAGGTTGGTGTGGCTGCAGACTAGATTGAACCAATTCAACAAGTCTTGTTGAAATAGCACTTTACTGCCCTGTCCAGTGTTGCTCAGTGGTTAGAATGTTGGCCCTTGCACCAAAGGGCTGTGGGTTCAAATCCCAGTCAAGGGCATGTACCTGGGTTGCAGGTGGTTCCCCAGCCCCCCTTGGTTGGGGTGCATGTGGAAGGCAACCAATCAATGTGTCTCTCTCACATTTCTCTCTCTGTCTCTCATTTATCTCCCTTCCCCCCCCTCACACACAATGTGTTTAATTCAATTATGAATCTAAAATAAGGTAATACAAAAGGGACAATGTCTTGAGAACAATAAATGGTAGAAAGAATAAAAATGCACTATAAGTTAAATAAGTCAAAGAGCTATATCATTCATTGACTACGTTAGCAAAACCATTTTGTTCCAGATAAGCCAATCCTGTCAAGTCTGGACAGGTGTGACTCCAAAATCTCATAGACAGTTTACTTCTCTCAGTGATATTATGGGGGAGAGTGGGAGAAGGAAACAATCCCAGTCTTAAATCCCAGTGTACCAAGGGATATTTCTAAGTGTTTCCAAGGTTTTATATATCATTGTCCATCTCCACAGATACTGGTTGGATAAAGCATCACTCTGATCATGTTTCCTCAATGCACCCTCCAAATCCACTGGCAGAAGGATTAATCATCATGCAGAGTTAAGGTTGCACTTTAACCTTCACCCTGAACTTTTAGTTTCAGATTGTAGCAATTCACATAACTGGTCAACATTTGCATTTATGCTAGCACTGTATAATAGAGTTCAAGGGTGTTCATATAAATTTTGGTTCAAAACCCTCAAGAAAACTCTATAGTTGATCTGATCTTTCATACCATGTTTTTAAAAAAATGGTTTCACTATGATCCTTAGCAACAAAGATAACATGGAGTAGAGCTACGCTAAAGTGAATCCTCGAGGTCAGTGCTATAATAAACTATACTTCAGAAACCCACTGATCTTGATCAATTCCGGGAGGGGTAAGAGGTGGGGACTCGGGTGTTTACTTCATTTGAGGAACTTGCCAATCATATTATTGGATAAGGCATATATCTAGAAAAGCACAACAGTTACCAAAGTTGTGCTTTATCACAAAAGTGAAGATTTACACTAGAGTAAACCCAAATATGAAATATATTTTTAATCAAAAGATAAATAATAATTCTATAATTTTCTTCAGTGCAAACAACTTTGCTATCTTTTATAATTTGTATTCACTTGATAACTATTAAACCCATGAGGAAGAACTTGACTGTACACGTTTCTTTTTAAAGACTTTTAAAAGTGACCTTTAACAAGCTAAAGAGAATCCCAAATCTGTAATACCAAATCTATGCTGATTTTAAATGGTGATTTAGACCACCTGATTTATGAAATCACCAATGTCTGCAATTAAACACTATATTCCTACTTCATTTCACTTTAGCAAAATATTACTGAATGATGTGCCACAGAAAAGACATTATTGTAATAAATATTTCCCCAAGCCCAAGCAAAATTTTACTCTCAAATGGAATACAATTTAAATTACAAATATCAGAACCAAGAAACAGATATTATATAGGAAGCGTCATAGCCCACCTTTCTTCTTGACTGGCATTCTTGGTTCTTTCCACTGCCACAGGATTCAAGATCTCTTTTCCGGTCTCAACTCGATCCAACTGGACTGAGGCCAAGAGCCAGGTAACTGTTGCAAACCACTTCACCTATTTAGTTTTGAAATCCAGGCTGTCTTCTCTTTCACATAAAGAAAAAATAATGTATTTTTTCCACAATTAAACTTTTGACACTGCCCACAGAGTTTCGAGAAATGTAACTTTTGAGTTTTTCAATTTTTTACAAAATATTTATTGTTTTTTTAAAAAGCTGAGAAAATGATTGTAAGTATAGAAAACGTTATTAAAACTCCTCTTCAGGCAGCAACATTTTGGGAGTTCAATGACTAACTCAGTTAAGGCACAAACCAAATTTGCAAAGCTGTTTCATTACTCAATACATGATCAAATTCAAAGATGAACTGGTTGATGAGAAAGATCCTCAATTCTTTAGAGAAAAATTTAAACATCCCCCCAATCCTGCCCCCCCCCGAAAAAAATAATTTTGAAAACCTCTTGACTCTGGTCTGTAAAAAGGTGGGTGAGTTTTAACAGTTTTCCGGAGCAGAACACAGACTGAAAGGCCCCTTTCTATTTACTGGATCAGAAGTTCCAGATCTCACCCCTCAGTAAGACAGGATCCAGCTTGCTGTCACTTTCATTTTTTTTCTTCTGTGCTCTCCAAGCCCCTCAGGCTTGATCCTTAATGCCCCCTCTGATTCTGATCCTCTCATGTATTAACCGAGAGGACTGAAAAGAAGGAAAGCAATCCCTTGGCATGGAGACATTAAAGTGACAGTGCTACTCAATGGGCACTTGATGCAGGATGAGTTGGCGAAGCAGAATTCTTCACACTGGAGTCATTCACATCGTGCCATTTCTTTGCATCCAAGCAGCTGCCTATCCAACGAGGAGAAACACTGAGACTGTTCCAGAGAAGTCAAACCTTCCCGCAAAGGTGTTTTCGGAGACGCTGTAGTAGTATTAGGCATGTGAGCACCAGCTGTGCAAAGGGTTGGCGATTTCCTAAATGAGGGAGTTCGGCCGCTTGGCTTCCACATCCACCCTTTCTCTCAATCTCTCTCCAAACTACCCACCTTCCTTTTGCAGAAAAGACAAGAAATCTCCGCTCCCGCTGGCCACCCCTGCCCACACCCCGTTCTTATATAGAAGAGCACAGAAATGTCCTGCACCCTCCACGCGATGAAGTGTTTCCTCAGGCAGGAGAAACAGCAGCACTAGAAATTATATAACTCTCGAATTTGGCTTCTCTAAGACATGGAGACTGGAGGGTCGGGGGTTGCTGGTCTGGGAGATACGGCTGGGCACAGAACGCGCACAAAAGGGCGCCAGTCCTCGCTGCGCCCCCCACCCCGAAACACTGGCTGTCTAGGGGGTCTTCTCGGGAAGTGGGGGGCAAAATTTCTTTCCGGTCCCTTTCCAAGCGGAGTGAAAGGATGGGATATGAGGGCACTAGAGATTGGGGAGAAGAGTCAGACGGCTGCGAGGGGAGGAGGCCAGTCGGAGATGCCCAGGCGGCCGGTTGGGGGCTCAGGGGAGGAAGTGCCCGAGAAGCCAGAGCCTTAATACACGGGCCAGGCCAGAGGGGCGAGCTCTCTCAAAGAGTGAAAGGGGCGGGCAGCTCGGCCCCCGCTAACAGAAGTGCCCTGAAGAGAGGAAAGCGCGCAGCAACATCCCTGAGCTCGGAACACCCCACGTTCCCCTCCAGATCGGAGAGCGAGCTTGGTTAACAAATAGCAGGACAAGGGAATGCAGGGCTGGCAGGAGGGGCGGGCCTACGGGCGTCTGGACCTCCTCGAAGCCAATGAGCAGCCGTAATTTCAGGACGCTGCGCCCAATCACGGCCAGGATGGAGGGCGCGGCTTTTGACTGGGTCGGGGCGGGCCCGGACTGCAGGAGAGAGGCGTGAGCCGGCAACACTGCCCACCCCGGGCGCTCTGGGTCCCCGCCCACCTGCTAGTCACGTGAGCCCCAAGATGGCGGCGCTCGGGCGCGAGGCTGGAGCTGACCCGAGAGCTAAAGGTGTGGTGCCGGTGGGAGCTGGGGAAGTGCCCAAGGTAGGCGGAAACCTCGGGTGGTTTGGACCGTGATTTCTGCAGCCTCCGTGTGTTGGAGGACTCTTCTGAAATGATGCAAGTGCAAAGAATTTGAAAATCTAAAGAGAACATGGGTCGCTCAATCAGTTGAGTCCCCAGTAGCCATGGAAAGAGGCGGAGAGAAAGTAGGAGACCTAAAGTCTTGATTGCTTGCTCTTTGGTTTCTCTTGCCTCTAGGCCTTTGCACTGGCCTCAACTTCAACTTGAAATACTTCCCTGCACCTTTTCCTCCCCACCCTAGCCCTCGCCAAATTCTCCTCTTTCAGATGTGTGTGTGTGTTTTTTTTATTGATTGATTTTAGAGAGAGGGGAAGAGGGAGAGAGAGAGAGACATTGATTTGTTCCACTTATTTATGCATTCCTTGGTTGATTTTTGTGTGTGTCTTGATCGGGATTCAACCGTAACCTTGGCTATCCGGACCACCTTGGCTTTCAGGACCACGCTCTAACCAACCGAGCATGCCAGGGCTCAGGTATATGTATGTTTAAATGTCAGTTCCCACGGAAACCTTCCCACACTTCCTCTAGCTAGGTTAAGTTTGGCTTTTCTTATGTTTTTTTTGTTTTGATTTGTTTTTTATGACACTCATTCTGTGCTTAAATTACTTGCCTTTTTGTTCTGACCTCCTGCTGGGTTATGGATTCCTGAGGACATGACTATATCTTGATTATCCCAGGAGTTGTCAAATGATGAATGAATGTCTTATAAAATTTGAAGATCAGGTGAAATAGTACACATAAAAGCACTACAAAACCGTAAAACACGTTGCAAACTATAAACCTTCATAAATTCACTCATTCCAGTCTGTTGAGTGGCCTTGGAATAATTTTTTGATAAAATGTTGGTTATAGCAAAATCTTTACATTTCAATACTTGTTAAAAGTCTATCAGAAAGTTACCCATCTATTTCTCTGCTTTAATAACAGTGCCTTCCAAAGACTAGGTAGCACTCAAATATTTGCGTCCTGTTTGAGTATTTTAGGATCATAATCCTGGATGTCTGTTCCCTATATACTAAGAATGTAGACAAGATAGGAGATTGGTAGAAGTCATTGCCTGAAAATTGTCTTTGTGGGAGTAAGGAACTTCAATGAATTGGATGGCAGCAAAACAAATGTATCCAAGGTTTCTGGTTATGTTACTGACATCTGCCTTCATAGAACAATATAGAACCTCCCTCAGAGACTACTATCTCTTCTCTTCCATTTTCCATTTAGATGTCAGAAAGAGGCAAAAGATTAAGTCTAGTCCCTGAGAAATCGTAATCTGTAATTTTTTTTAAAAAAAGATAGAACTACTTGAGTACAGTCTGTAATGATGCAGGGAAAGAAACTGGCCCATTATTATTGTGTAATTCCATACCATTGGGCATCATCCCGTGAACTGAGAGGTCCCTGTTGGATTCCTGGTCAAGGTACATGCCTAGGTTGCAGGCTTGATCCCCAGTAGGGGGCGTGCTGGAGGCAGCCAGTCGATATATCGGTCTCACATCAATGTTTCCATCGCTCTTCTCCCTTCCTCTCTCTCTATAAAAAACCAATAAAAACATACTTTAAAGTTTTTTTCTCATGGAGATCTGAGAAACTTACCCAGAGCACAACATTCAGAAAGGAACCTTTCTGAGGATCTAGGGTGTTTTTTCTGTTTGTTTTACCACTGGTTTTTGTTAAGATGCTACTGGCCAAATTCTCATAGTCCCTTGACATTGACGGCCATCTATTCATACATCACACTTGGGACACAGGAACCTTCTAGCCCTAGAGCCTAGTGCCATGGGTCCTGGCTCACTGGTATACCACACAGCAGTTTCTAGTAAAGGCCCTGCTTCGCCCCAGGTACTACTAGGGAGCTGGATATATGACATATAATCCATAGCCATGATCCACTGTCTTCTCCTAGCCTGGAACAGTGTCCCTCTTTCTGAAGTTCTCTCTCACTATTCAAGGCAATCCCTGCTCTCTCCAGCCTCTCTAGGAAACGCAACATAGTCTCCAAAATGAGCTCAGGCTTTCATGAGACATAGGATGGAGATAGTTGTCAACAAGTAACTACTGTTCCCATCCAGTTCTGAAAAAGCTAGAGCAAGGAGAACTGCAAAGGGCCTGGCTACCTTTGGGGAAAACTATAAGGAAAACAAAAATATTTCAGTAAGTTATCCTTATACACTAAGTCCTAAGGCAAGTCAACCTTTCTAAACCTTATTTTTCTCATCTGTAAAGGTAGAGATGATCATTATCCTACCAATTTTTCAAAATTGTTGTGTGACTCAAAAAGCCACTGTCTAGCAGATAATATGAGCTCACTAAATGTTGATTGGATCATTAACAAAGTATGTGAAAGTAGGTGACAATACCTGACACATTACTAGAGTCTAAATGTTTTTTAATCTGAATCTGTAGAACTTACAAGGTTTAATATTAATATCATTAGCTATTATGGTTCTCAAATTTTGTGTTTTCCAGGACATCAAGATGGCAACATACACACATGGTCAACCCAGTCCTTCCCTAGGAGATGAAAAATTCAGAAGACCTATGGTCATCGACATAATAGAAAAAAAAATTGAGTATCTTAGAAATGAAACGTAAGACACACCCAGACTGAAAAGCAGTTAACTTTTTTTGCAGATCTTCTATATGGCCATTGTTTCTGAATATCTAAGATCCTATTAACTTTATCAAGTTGGTTATGAAGAAAGCTTATTTTTAAAAAAGAACTGGAGAAAAACATGGACAGATGAAAGTAGTGGTTTGTTGGAATATTGGAACTGGATCATTTCTTTTGCTTAAAATATGTCCAAAATTGTTATTGAAATATTATTTGTGCAATAAACATTTTTTATTAAAAGTAATTAGGAGAACCCTGGCCAGGTGGCTCGGTTGGTTGGAGCATTGTCCCATACACCAAAAGGTTGAGGGTTTAATTCCCAGTCAGGGCATATACACCTAGGTTATGGGTTCGACCCCTGGGTCAGGCACGTACAGAGGCAGTCAGTCAATGTTTCTCTCTATCTATCTCTCCCCATTTCTTTCCCTTCCTCTCTCTCTAAAATCAATTTTAAAAATAAACATATCCTTGGGTGAGAATTAAAAAAAATGTTTTTTTAAGTAATTAGGAGAATACCATATTGGGGGCTACTTATATTTTATTGATGATCAATTGTAATTAAGTTGTTTAGAATTGATTACCTTAACCACAGTGCTGAGTTAAACAAACAGGAATACATATTCCATGATGTACATATAGTTTCACAT
Organism: Tadarida brasiliensis; assembly: GCA_030848825.1. Classification (NCBI taxonomy): domain Eukaryota; kingdom Metazoa; phylum Chordata; class Mammalia; order Chiroptera; family Molossidae; genus Tadarida; species Tadarida brasiliensis. Next base: position 59,309,084 of record CM061268.1, read on the forward strand.
TATGATTTTGACTTTTAGATTATTAGGGCTCAAAAATCAAAAGATGTTGACCTTAGATCTTACACATTTCTGGATTTAGGTGCGAGTCAGACTAAGTAAAACTAGATCTAACAAATCTCTTTGGATGAAGTTTTGCAAATCCTCGCAAATTACTTTAAAATGTATTTTCTAGAAGGCTTAACCAAATGTAAACTTTTTTCAAATGACCTTAGGCAAGACCTGTATTCTTGGATTCAGATAGCTCATAAAATTTGGCTACCTTGGAACATACATTTATTTGTGGCCAAAATTTAGTTTCTCTTTAAAAGAGCTCCATTTTAGAACCACTCTAAATATTCTCAGAAAGAGAATTTTATCCTCTGGTTAGAATGGAAGTTCCATGAGGATTGGGACTTCTTTTTTCCTTTATTCACTGCCCTATCCTCAGCATGTAGAAAAATACCTTTCACACAGTAAGTGCTCAGGAAATTCTTGATGCTGAGTAAATATATAATAACAAGTGACTACCAGGAAATAATATATCCATTAGGAAAATATTATGTTGAACTTAATTATTGTTTTTCCATTAGGACTTTAAATATATATGGAACACTGATCTTTGGAACAACAGCTGGTTTTTCTGGAATGCTGGCAAACTTCATTTTCAGACACTGCTTCAAGGTTAAACACGGTGCTGTGAAGACATATGCATCATTGACTACACTTCCATTTTTGTCTACTATAGTTGCTTATAAGCTCCTTGTTACAGATGCTTTGTATTCAGGTAAATTTAAATTCATTAAAGTGAAATGTGTTCATGTCTAAGTAAGATTACCCATTAACATATACTGTTGCTACTGCTAATAATAATCCCTTATATTTGTGTATTGCTTTTACCAAGTGCCTTCACATATATTGTCCTATTTCATCTCCACAACAGTCTTCCTAATCAGGCAGGGCAAGTAGTATTGTCTTTTTTATAGAAAAGCAACAAAATCAGACATGTTCAAATCTGAGAAGCAACATAAATACACTGAGAAAAAAAGCAGGCTTTGGCATACTACACACGATTTCAGATCCTGCTTCCTACCACTTAAGTTTTGTGACATTGGGCAGATCATTTCATCTGAGACTCAGTTGTCTTATCTATGAATTAGGACTAATAGTACTTACCTCACAGGATTGTGAAAATTACGATAGTGTATGTCAAATGCCTAACATAGTGTCTGGCATATTATGGGCTTCTAATGTTATTTCTTGCCTCCTCCTCTTACTTTAAGTTTCACAACTAGTAATTGATGGAACCTCTGACCCCTGTTCATTAGGTCCCTGCTTAAATATCTCTTCCCTAGGGAAACTTTCTAGATACATTCTCTACTCATTTTATCTTCAAGGCATTGTGCACACTTAAAGTTATTTAAATATGTGTCTAATGTCTTTCTGTCCTGATAGACTAGCTTGAAGGTTAGAAATTGGGTCTCTTTTTATTTTTTATTTTTTATTTTTTTATTTTTTTTTAACAGAGCGGGAGGGAGAGAGGGAGGTAGAGAGAGAGAGAGAGAAACATTGATGTGAGAGAGACACATCGACTGGTTGCCACCTACATGACCCCAACCGGGGCTGGGGACAAACTGCAACAGAGGTATGTGCCCTTAGTGGGAACCAAACCCGGGACTCTCCGGTCCGCGGGCCGACACTCTAACCACTGAGCCAAAGCGGCCAGGGTGGGTCTCTTTTTATGCATTTAGTTTACTATATGCCATAGACTGAATTTCTGATATTCTTTCCACTGTTTCACTGTGGTTGTGGACAGTGCAGATAACTACTCTTTGAGGGTACAAGACTTTCTTAATGTTTATCCTGAATTTTAAAGGGAAACCAAATTTATTTTTGTTTTCCAGGTAATATAAGCCAGGAAAATTGTGCTCTGAGAAGTTCCCTGGTTGGCATAGTATGTGGTGTTTTATATCCCACTGGTTTGGCTTTTTCTAAAAATGGACGTCTGGCAGTCAAGTAAGTCTGTCTGTTCCTTCTCTTTCTTCCTTTTTTCTTTAAACATTAGTAAACTCTCATTATTTAGCTGCCTTTGACACATTTTAATCAGAATACAGTAGTTTGGTATTTCAAATAGCTAACTTTTAACCTTTTTGCTAGCTACATGAAAGACCTAGAATAGAAATGATCAGTTTAGGAGAAATCAACAATTTTTCATAGAATATGCATCCAGAAGTGCTTACCTCTTTTTCCCTTTTTAGGTATCATACTGTTCCTCTGCCACCAAAAGGAAGGGTTTTACTTCATTGGGTGATGCTTTGTCAAACAGAAGTAAAAGGAATGTTGATTCCTCTGGTCTTTCAGACGCTCTTTGGAGTATTTAATGGTATGCGACATTATGCAATATGTGAAAGTACATTTGCGAAAACTGTACATGAAGATTAACCAAAGAATGAATGAACTTTTTTTATGATGAAGACTCCGGTATTGCTGAAAGAGTTCAAAGTAACTCTGGACAATTTGTTTCTGTTCTTTTTGTCTAGTATATAGCAGGGTCTCAATAAATATTGAGTAATTCAATAAATATAGTTTTTCTTCCTCATTGTATGTGGAAATGGGTTTGAGACCTCAAGTTCTGATCTGTACATTTATATATTCAGTCATTCATCAAACATTTATTGAGCATGTGCTGAATCTCAGGCACTGTGTTACATGTAATAAGAAACTGTCCTTATCCAGAAGGAACTCACAATTAGAAGATAAATTAAAAATGTGAACACACAGCCCAGCCGGTGTGGCTCAGTGGATTGAATGTTGTCCCATGCCCAGGTTCCAGGCTGGATCCCCAGTAGGGGGCATGCAGGAGGCAGCCGATCCATGTTTCTTTCTCACATTGATGTTTCTATCTCTCTCCTTTTCTCTCTCTCTCAAAAATCAATTAAAAAAAAATTTTTTTAAATGTGAATACACAGCATGAGAAGGGGTGTTGAGAGGTATACACATAATTTTGTGGGCACACTGAGGATGTGGCTATTAACTACTTGAGCAGAAGAGAAAGCTACAGGAAAAAAGTGACATTTGACCTAAATTTTGAGGAAGTTGAAAGTTCATAAGAAAGCAAAATATAGAAATAGCATACAGCCCATTCCTCTACTCTGAACTCTGATTCAGTATACTTACTAGTTTCTTATCAACAAATTATTTTCACTGTGCCATTTAAAGAGTGCCTATTTGCTATGCATTCATATAGGCACCAGGGGTACAAAGATTCAGTCCCTGCCCTCAACAAGCTTAAAATCTAAAGAAAGACATCACAGTGTTCTTTTTTAAGTCCATTGGGCATTCTTGAGCCACACATTTACCTTAGTTCAGGAATAAACACTGTCTGATTAAAAGAATAAGACACAGAATGGAACCCAACAGCCCATTCTCCTTGTCTTGATTATATTCATATTAAGATATAAGATTTGGTCATCTGAGGCCCCAAGCAACCCAAAGCAGAAATGAAAGTCTTAATAAGGTGCTTATGGCATCATACATAACAAACTGAAATACATGTACTCTTTTGCTAAAGGAAAAAAAAAAGACTAGTTAGCCATCTAGCTTTGTATTCTCAGAATGATTCATGACACTTGAAACTATAAGGAAACGGCAAGTTATTGGGGGAGGCAAAGGAGGGGCAGGGGGAATCAAGTCAAATAGATAACTAGATCAATGGTATTCATATATTAACTCTTAAAAAATTAGTATATGAGCCCTGGCTGGTTTGGCTCAGCGGTTAGAGCATCGGCCTGCGGTCCGGAGAGACCCGGGTTCAGTTCCCGCTAAGGGCATTTACCTCGGTTGCGGTTTGTCCCCGGCCCTGGTTGGTCGTGCGGGTGGCAGCCACTCGATGTGGCCCTTTCACATTGATGTTTCTCTCTCTCTCTCTCCCTCCTACTCTGTCTGAACAAAAAATGAAAAAATGTCCTCGGGTGAGGATTAAAAAAAAAAAAAAAAAAAAATTAGTATATGAGTACATGAATACTTTCTCATTGTGAGATATTCAAATGATCCAAAGCATATATACAGGGTGGGGCAAAAGTATGTTTCTAGTTGTTTCTAGTTGTGAGTACATGAAACAGATAATTCTTGTATTATTATTTATTTAATATTGCATTATTTTCCTAATGAATTGTAAAACTACTTTTGCCCCCCCCCACACACACATATATATTTGTTATATAGAACAAGACTTGAAAAGTCTCCCTGCTCTCCCACTCCATCCTATTTCTACTCATTATCCAGAGGTAACCACTATCAAGTCAGCATACCTCTTTACTTGCAGTATTCTTTTGTAATTCACATATTTTTAAAATATATTATCCATATATATTATACTGAAAAGTTTCACTTAATTTTGTCTTGGAGATATTTCCAACTCATTACATGTAGGTCGAACACATTATTCTTAGTGGCAGTACATTCTCGACGATTCCAGTGTTCACACAGGTGATCCTTCCAACACCCTGGTCTCTCTACCCTACCACTTATTCCCATGGTCATACTTTAGACCTGTCTGTCTGATATAATAGTCAGTAGCCACTATTCAGCATTTGAAATGTGAATAACCTAAATTGAAATGTGTTAAAAGTGTAAAATACACATCAAGTTTTAAAGATTCACTATGTAAAAAAAGAATGTAAAATATCTCATGAATAATTAATCTACTGATTACATGTTGAAAGGTTACTCTTAGTTATATTGGGTTAAATAAAATACATTAAAATTTATTTTACTTGCTTCTTTTTTTTAATGTGTCTACTAGGAAATTTCAAATTACATACATAACTCACATTATATTTTATTTCATGTTGCTCTAGAACTTGTCATTATCAATAAATTCAGATTCTCCACATTTTCAATTTTAAAATCCTATTTTCTTATCACTGTCTCCTGTCCTTCAAGCTCATTTCATTCTCATAACACAACTCCAGCATTACTTCAGCCTCACCAGAACCTATAATCCATCAATCCCACTACCTTTTCACTGTCCCTCACCCGCCTCACATCCTTACTGCCCTTCTGCACCTTCAGCCACATCAATCTTTTTAGTTTCCCAATCCCGAGACAAAAAGAAAAAAAAAATGAATCTAGCTAAAGTTGATTTTTTTAATGTTTTTTTTTTCTTTATTAATTTTTAGAGAAAGGAAGGGAGAAGGAGAGAGAGACAGAAACATCGATGAGAGAGAACATCAATTGGCTGCCTTCTGCATGCCCCCCACTGGGGATTGGGCCCACAACCTGGGCATGTGCCCTGACCAGGAATCGAGCTGGCAACCTCTTGGTGCGCGGGTCTACGCTCAATCACTGAGCCACACCAGCCAGGCAAACGTTGATTTTTAAATAAAGATATTGGCCTCTTGTTTTCTTTCGTGAATTTTCTATTCATGTCTTTTGACCATTTGAATTGTAGAAGCTCTATAAATTCTTTTTTAAGCTCTATAAATTTTTATTTCTTCATATGCTTAGGTAGTAATCTGGGAAATACAGCAAGGTTGACTTACACTCATCTCCCCTGCCATATGAAAGCTGAAGAGATTTGTACCTCACTCCGTGATTTCACTTTGCCTTTTCTCCAGTAGAAAAAGCTGGGGATTCTTGCCAAAGTGGCTGCAATCAGTCTGAAAGGGGAAATTAGAGAAACTTTGATCTGGCCTGAGCCCAAAGATGAAAATAAATGTGAACCACAGTGAAGAAAGGCAGCAAGGTACTAGAGGCAAGGTGGTTCAGAGGTGTCAAGTACAGCCTGGAGCGCCACTCTCAAGGTCCAAATCCTGGCTGCACTAATTACCAACAGGATGACTTTGAACAAGCTGTTTCACCTCTCTGCACCACAGTTCCCTCATCTGTGAAATGAAGAATAAAGACGGTATTAAATCAGGAGTAAATTAGTTAATATATGTAAATCAAACAAGAAGTCTACATGTGTTGCTGCCATTGTTATTACTGCATACACAGTCCCTTTCCCTAGCCTGTAGTTATGAGTTTAGTATTTTTCTAGGAAAGATTATAAAGAAGCACAACAAAGAAAATTCACAGGATATATTTCATTTGAATAAATGTTTTCATTTATTCAGCTGATAACTGATGCAAGACCTAGTAAAGATTAAAGGATATGGAATCATACCTGGCATATAGGTGATCAATAAATGTGTTTACATTGTCCATTTTCCCTAATGGGTGTATAACAATGACTAAGATGTTGTCCCTACTAGGAGAACTTCTTTCTCTTTTACCTTTTGCCCCCATTTCTTCCAACTGCCTTAACCATGAGGTTTTACCCGCTTCTATGTTGTATTCCATCACATTGCCATAGCATGCAATGTATTGTACTGATTTTTCTCCCTGCTTTTGTACTGTATTGTCTTGTGTAAACTATTCAGTATTTGAATTTCCAAGTTTAAGCAGTAATATAATGAAGAAATGGCATTCTACAGATGTGGCTGAATTTAATAGAATTTGTTCACTCACCTTCCTAAAGCTCATTTAAAAAGAAAAAGATTTTTCCAAAGATAAATAACCCATTCTCTTCTACCTTCATCATTCTACCCCTACAAAGATAGTCACACTAAAGTTAATAAACACAAATACTTGAATCTTAGTAGCCCCAACCAGCTTCAGTAAAGTAACAAAGTCTCCCTAAAGCCACCCAAAGATTAGTCATAGCAAAAGAAAATATTAGTGAACTTGAATAGCAATATAAACTTCAAAATAAAACTGATAAAAAAAATTAACATAGTGAGTAACCTTATATACCTGTAATTGAAGGTATCTAAGGAGAGGATGAGCAGAAATTTTATTTTGAAATATTCATGGCTGAAAATTTTCCAAACTTCAAAGCTATAAAACCACAGATTCAAGGAATTCTGGTCCAAAGTGGCGACACAGGATGCTCTTAAACTCACCCCCCAAAGACATACTGAATCTACAGCTGCACACAGAGCAATTCTGAAAGAAATACAGAAACTAGTTGGCTGACACCTACACATCGGGCAAACGAGAAAATACCCAAAGCAAATGGGCAGGAAAGGACTGAAACACTCTCACCATAAACCCCACCCAACACAACAACATACAATCGGGAGGAAATTCAAATTCTCAGCTTTGCCCTGAGAAGGGAAAGGTTTGGACCCAACAACCTAGTGCCCCAACATTTAAGACTTCCACCTGAGGGAAAGGCCCCCAAAATATCTAGCTCTGAAAACCAACCAGTTGGCTGTACATGAGACCCCATGATACTACAGCAAACAAAAAAGCAGTTGTTAACTGGCAGAAACACTCACTACAGCTATCTCCCCAGTGCAAAGGGAGCAGGTAAAAAATGTTCATCTCCCAGTTTTCCCTGAATGAGGTCTATTTACACACTTTAAAAGATGCTGCCTGAGGGTCAGAATTCTAATTGAACACATCTAAGAGCCAACTACAATTCTTCCTGGACACCAGGGGAGCCAGCAGACACCTCCATACTTACTCTCCTGAGGCCACTTCAAGTCACCAGTATCTCCCTGGAAAGAGCTAATACACACATCTGTGCAACAGCTTTCATGCTGCCACCCCAGGGTCATGTCCCCAGATCTGGCTCTGATAACCAATGAGCTTCCATTCACTAGTCCCACAGGACTAGAGCAAACAAAGAAGCAGTTCTTATTATTTTTTTTTATCCTCACCCGAGGACATTTTTTCATTTTTTGTTCCGATAGAGTGGGAGGGAAAGAGAGGAAGAGAGAGAGAGAGAGAGAGAGAGAGAGAGAGAGAGAGAGAGAGAGAGAGAGAGAGAGAAACATCGACGTGAAAGGGACACATCGAGTGGCTGCCACCCGCATGACCAACCAGGGCCGGGGACAAACTGCAACCGAGGTACATGCCCTTAGCAGGAACCAAACCCGGGTCTCTCTGGACCGCAGGCTGATGAGAAGCAGTTCTTAAACCAGCTATAATCCTCAGGGCTCAGCAAAGAAGGAGCAGGAAGAAACCCCCACCTCCCAGTCTTTCTCTAAAAGGGGTTTATTCACATATTTTAAAAGATACTGCCTGATCAGGTTTCTAATATAGCAGGCATCTAGGGGCTAACTGCAATCCTCTCCAGAGACCAGGGAAGCCTGTGAACACCCTTTACCCTCTCCCTCCAGGCTGCTCCAAGTCCCAGTATCCCCCTAAAAGAACTTTTTAGTCTGATGTAGTCCCACTTGTTTATTTTGTTGCCTTGGCTTTTTGTGTCGTATCTAAAAAATCATTGCCAAGACCAATGTCAAGGAAACAAAGCAGTCTTAAACAACCAATAGGTCAAAAAAATTATAAGGGAACTTAGAAAATATCTGGAGACAAACAAAAATAAAAGCACAACATCAAAACTTATGGATGCAGTGAAAGCAGTACCAAGAGGGAAGTTTGTAATAGTGAACACATTAAAAAAGAAGGATCTCAAATAAAAAAGCTAAACATACACCTCAAGGAACTAGAAAAAGAAGAACAAACTGAACCCTAAGTTAACAGCTAGAAAGACATAATAAAGATTAGAACAGAAATAATTGAAATAAAGAATAGAAAGTAATAGAAAAAAACAACAACAATGGAACCTTTAGTTGGTTTTTTGAAGATTTACCAAACTGACAAACCCTTAGCTAGATTAAGAAAATAAGAAGACTCAGATAAAATTAGAACTGAAAGGAGGGAGTTTACAACTGATGTCACTGATATAAAAAGGATAAGAGACTACTATGAACAATTATATGCCAGCAAACTACAGAACCTGGAAAAAATGGACACATTCCTAGAAACATGTAACCCACGAAGGCTGAATCATGAAGAAATAAATCTGAACAGACCTATAACTAGTAAGGAGACTGAAGCAGTAACTGAGAAGCTCTCAAAGGCTCCCTTTTCCCTGACTTCTTAGTGAGCCAAAGCAGACCAGCTTAAGCTCATTTCCCCAACCTCTTCTTGTTTCACTGTCCTCAGCTTTAACAAATGTCCCCTAAAATTCACCTGGACTCATTTTGTGAAATTTTTCCTGCATTTAGTCAAGAACCCACAGCTACCCAACCAGCCATAGGCAGACTCGCCAAGAGCCAGATCCCTTTTCCGGTAACATTCAGAAGCTTGGTCCAAGACTTTCCTTCCCAATTGTCCTGACTGCTGAAGCCGCCAGGCTCCCTCGCTGTACAGTTTTCCCTTAGCCACACTCACCTACTCCTGCTTTTATAAGCAGGACTAGGCAGGGCATCAGGGAATCCTCAGAAAAACAAGCTCCTTCTCTTGGGGGGATGATTATCTTGAGGTGGGACAATAAACCAGATTGCAACAAGGCACAGAGAGCTAAAGATCTAAAGGAAAGAAAATCGATGGAGCAAATAAACCTCAACTCCTTTTTTATTTCTTTTTAACCTAGTACCCAGCCTATGCCAAGGGCACTGCTGTTTTCTTTTACCCCGTGTCCACATCATGAGGTAGGCTCTACAGGCCAGGAAGTTAAGTAACGTGCCCAGGGTAGGTTTTCAGTGAAGGGGGCAGGTTTAGGGTCACTCGGTTTCCATCGGAATTTCAGTCTACAGGCTCTGCCCTGGGAGGCGGGGGGTGGTCGAACAAATACTCTCCACGAGAGGCCGAACCTCGCTGCTCACAAGCCCAGCATCTCCCTCGGCTGGAAGCCCCTCGGCAGGAAGTAGCGGATGCGTGCAACGTGGGTCCTGGGAGCCCAATCAGCAGCCCTCGGGCTGAGTCACGTGCCAGCCAAAGATGGCTGCGCCCAGCCGAGTTGAGCGAAGGTTGCGGTGAGCCTTAGGGGCCGAGGAAAATCGGAGGAAGCAGTGACTGCTGGGAGGAGAGCATAAGGTACTGACATTCTGGGGAAAGAAGTGCAGTTAAGTGCCTGGGTGTCAGAAACACAGGGCGGTGACAGGCTTTTCACTGACAACGCGGGAATAAGATCCGGGACTGGGTCGGAAGGGGAGGAGAGAAGTTGGTCCTACAGCGCCGACCGTATCTTCATTTCCCACCTTAGAAAAAAAGGCCTTATATTTAAAGCCAAGGCGGGGGTGAGGGGGCTGCACATGAATTTGACCCCGGGTTTACTGCCAATGTTTAGGGTATTCTGGGCCTAACAATTTTCAGAAGCCCCATGTTTCTCATTGCCTAACTCGGAGTTATCCTGAGTGATGTGAAAGAGCGAATTCAAAAGCTATTTGAAGTATCTGTAGTATTTAAAAGTGGCATTGCCTTTGATAGGAATTTGTTATTGGTAATGGGGACGAAATGACCTACTGCGGCTGCCGGGTCAGAACTTTTACCGAATTAAGGATGACTTTTAACAGCCACACCGTAGAAATGGCTAGTACACAGAACTCAGAACCTTACCAATATGCAGAACATAGAACAGAAAGAAAACTAGGATAGCATTAGGAGGGACTCTCTGAGGAAGTAATTTCTTTTATTTCAGACATATAAACCGTACACTTTTTATATACCGAATTTGATTACTTGTTAATGTATCTCTCCACCTTCCCCCACCCCCAACACAAGCAAAGCAGTTCAGAGCTTCTGTAGGGTAGAGATTGTGTCTATCACGTAACCAAGGCCCTCAAAAAAAAAAAAGTTTGTTCAGGATACCTAGATATAAATTTCTAAGCCTGAATTGTACTTACTAGGTTAATTTTAAGTCTAGGGATATGAAATATTAGTGTCCTCAACATTTTCCAAATAATCTCTTATCTAACAGGTACCCAAAAAATGTAAAATTACTCCGTGTTGTAAATTAATCTTTTAGCAAATGGATGATAGTGAACCAAGAATATCTAATTTTATAAAGTCGTGTTGTCCTGTGCTGTTATCTCTGAACTTTTGCTTAACTCTGCTACCCTGAAATCTCATTTAATAAGCTAAATCTTCAGGGAAAAAGTTAACATTCACCCCAACTAGTGCATGGAACAACAAACTACTGGCTTGTGGGCCAGACGAAGCCTAGTCAGCCAGCTAAAAATGATTTTTATATTTTTTAAAAGCATTCAACAAAGACCATAGGTGACACGCAAAGCCTAAAATACTATCTGGCCCTTTAGAGGAAAAGTTTGCCTACCTCTGCTGTAGCATATACCTATAAGTGAAATTGTTGGGTGTCTTCTACCTACTAAATAATACCAAATTTCTTTCCAAAGTGGTTGTACCCAAACTGGATATAATTTATGCTTCCACCTGCAACACAAATTACCCTACATTCTTGTCAGTAATTGAAATGGTCAGGTTTTTTGCTTTGTTTTGAGCTAACCTAGGTACACATATTGGTATCACTGTGGTTTTAATTTCTATTTCCTTGATTATGAGGTTAAGTATATTTTCATGTTTACTGGCTGTTTAGCCTTCCTTTCATTGAAGTGCTTGTTCAAGCCTTTTGTCAATCTTTCTGTTGGGTTGCTTGCTTTTTGTTAATTTGCGCTTTACATATTGTGGGTACTAACTACTCTTTTGTCAGTTATATTGCAAACATTTCTCCCGCAATAGCTTATCTTTATGGTTCTATTGATGAGCACAAATTCTTAATTAGTTAATATTAGGTTAGTATTAGTGTTATGTCTTTTGGTGCTATTTGCAAATTAAGAAATATTTTAAAGAATTATAAAAATACTCTGTATTCCTGGAAGCTTAATCTGCTGCTTTTCATGTTCTGATTCTATTTCACTTAGAATTCATTTTGGGAGGGGGGTTATGGTGTGTATGCAGATTATGAATTCAATCTATAGCTAATTCTCTTGAAATTATTAATCGTCTTAAGACTTTTTACAAGCCCTTTGTTTTTTTTCTATAGATATGCATTTTTGAAAAAAGGTTTTAAATTTTTTTAAGGCTCAAGATGGAAAATCATGAACCAGATGATATTGTCAAGGAAAGCCTTTTTGATATCATAACCAGAAAAATTAACCAACTTCCAGAAGCAGAAAGGTAGGCTCCTGTCTTAATTTAAAAATATCTTTTACCAGGTGAATTTTCATTATCTCAAATTTATTTGGTTTCATTGTAACAACATAGAATGTCAGAAGGAAACTTAACCAGTTTTCTTGCTTTGAGAAAACCAAGGCCTGGTAAAATTAACCATTTAGCTTGAAGTCAAGGCTAGGATTCATGCCTTTGGACATATATATAATGGGTCTCATTTTTTTCCATTTGGCCTAGAATATAGTCCAATGTACATTTGTGGACTCATATAAATATCAGAACTTTAAAATAGCTTTTAAATTGTCTTCAGTTCATTTCTATCATTATGCTTATCAGTCTAAGAGAATGCCTTTTTTTTTTTGGTATGTGCCCCTAGTGAGAACCGAACCCGGGACTCTCTGGTCCACAGGCCAACGCTCCAACCGCTGAGCCAAACCGGCCAGGGAGAGAATGTCTTTTAACACACATAGCTAAACAAGGAATCTCAGAAAATAGGATCGTGGTTTTAAAATCTTTAAGATACTATTAAATAGAAAATGGCCTTGTAGGAAATGTACTGACCTATGAAGACAACACTGAGTGAACTATAGTACACTTCCACAAAATGCTTTTAGCTGTCTTTGGCAAGAAGGCCTCTTTGGCTAGGTTAAATTTAAACTGAAAGTCTGAGCCCTGGCTGGTGTGGCTCAGTTGGTTGAGCATTGCACCAAGAGGTCGCCCATTCAATTCCTGGTCAGGGCACGTGCCCAGGTTTCGCTCTTGATGCATGGTAGGGGGCACGCGGGAGGCAGCCAATAGATGCTTTTCTCCCTGTCTCAGAAAAAAAGAATCAATGAAAACATAACAAAAAAAATTCTTTTTAATCTGATACAAAAAGGATGAAAAGGAAGGAGTCAGCCTAGAGAGAAAGGAACAGTTTCTCAAGCAGAGGGATGGCATATGCCTAGGCCACAGAATAACAGTTGGTCATATTTGAGGAACCAATGTTACTGAAGTACAAGGGAAGTAGGCATAAGGCTGAAGGAACAAGAAGAGTTTTAGGCAGGGAATGATGTGATCAGCTAACATTTCCAAAGTACATTCCAGTTTCTTTTTGGAAAATAGATTTAAGGTAGGAGAGAAAAGACCAAAAGGAAAACTCATGGTTATCCTAGTAGGTGGTGATGGTAGGGTGGTGGCAATTGAAATGAAAATAGAATGGGTTGGAAGTATAAAGTAATTTTATGTACTATATATTTCATTGTCACTTGTTAAATTTGTTTGGTCTTATATTTTACCTGTTTAGTTCATGTGTCTAGTTACTTTGTATGTCTTGACAGAATATCATGAGTTTCTAGTTGTATAGGCATTTTTTTTGGAAAATTGGTAAAGGGTCTGCCAGATAATTTTGTACTTACTAAATTATTAACAAAAAAATGTGACTTAAAGCCATTGTAAATTAAAATCTGGTTGGGAGACAGCAGACTTTGCTAAATTCCAGTTGCACACCTTATTTATTTACATATTTATTTATTTATATTATAATATTTTACCTCTGAGCATTCGTTCCTATGACTAAAATGGAGATGATATATATTGAACAGGATTGTTATGAAGATAAAATAATATTTTAGAGGAAGTATTAAAATTTCCAAGTCCCACAAAAATAGGTCTTTCACATTCATGTTTTCTGTTTGGCAGGTTCTTCTCTAAGCTCTCATCACTCTTTAAAAATTATCTTATGTACCCTAAGTTATTAAACTGCCTCTCTCCTACTGCCATTACCATTTTAATAGACTGGTGTTGTATCTTAAGTTTACATGTCTTTCATTGAACCTCTAATAAATGAAAACAGTGAAGGTACAAGGTAATTTTGTGTGCCTTCGGTAGAAGTCTGATGCCTATAGCAACGTGATTCAATGATAAGCAACATTACGCCTGCAAAGTGAAAGGTTAAGAAAAGGAATATACCTTATACAGTGTAGAAAGCTAAATTAGGAATTCCTAGGAAACCTGTTTTAAGAGTGTTAACCACAGAAGTCAGAGGGGTTATTGTGTGGCTAGTTTGGCTAAGAGTAATGGAATTGAGCAAAAACACACACACACACATATACACATAGACACAGACAACAGTGTGGTGGTGATAGCCAGAGGGAAAGGGGGGTCAGGTGGAGGTGGAGGTGGGCAAAATGGAGATGAAAAAAAGACTTTGCTTGGGGTGATAGGCACACAATGTAGTGCGCAGATGTTTTACTGAGTTGTTTACTTGAAATCTGTATGGTTTTGAAACCAATGTCACCCCAATAAATTTAATTAAAAATATATATATTAATGAGAAATTTAAGAGGTCGACACCTGTGTTGTAGATGGCAAGGCAAGGTGGTCAAGTTAAGTGGTAGGCTGAAGAGTTTGAATTGGAGTACTTTCAATATCCAGCAATAATTTTAGGTATTATTTTTTCCAAAATTCAAGAATGCTCAGAACATGTGTTTTAAACTCACACTTAACCGTAGCTTAAAAACCACTGTCAAAACATCTATTTCTTATTTGAATGGGTTGTTGTAAGGTACCTGGCATATAGTATCCCTTAAATGTTAGTACTCTTCTAGCCCCCCCCCACCCCCCCATCCTGACATTAATGCTTTAGGGAAGAATGAAAGGAAATGTTAACTCCACCTCTTTGAATGCTTTCTGTGTGTCAGGTGCTATTGAAACCAAGAGGGATTTCTTTGTATCCATTGTCTTCAGCTTGTTTACAGTGGGGAACTCCTTATAATGTGTTGTGCTATAGGGGTAAATATAGGGTGGTGAGGGAGCCCAGAGGAGAGGCATCCAGTCAGACTCTTCAAGCTCTTCCCTGCTATATATATAGTTCGGGGGAAATTTCTATATTAATGTCCTTTGCAAAATCACAAAGTATAGTTAGCAAAATCTAAATGTATCACTGTATCCTTAAATGTTACCAAATTCAAGAGACTTTTATAATTAAAAACCTATACATAAAACACAGTAATTTAAAAAGGTTTTTGTTTTATGGAGCTATAAAAGATAAATATATCCTGTTAGTTCTAAAGTCCCAGTAAGTTCTCTAACGTATGCCAGAATTGTTGGAGAGCTCCTAACACATAACAGAGCCGAAGAAAACGTTCCTTTTTTTTTTTTCCACCTGCTCAGGAATCTACTTGAACATGGATCAACATATGTTGGATTTAATGCTGCTCTCAGTGGCCTAATAGCAAACAGTCTTTTTCGGCGCGTCTTAAATGTGACACAGGCTCGTATAGCTGCTGCTTTACCAATGGCAGTGATTCCATTTTTGACAGCGGACGTATCTTACAGAGGTTTTATAAGTTTACCATTGAATACAGGTAAATTGTATTTCACTATCAACAGAGAGTTTGCTTTGGTATATATTATTTGCACCTTACATTAATTCTTAAAATGGCAATTAATTCATATTAGCATGGCCTGCCAAACAACTGCACATACATAGCAGTTCTAAATATTAATACTTTAACTTATCTCTCCCAGTGCTTAGAATAAAAAATACTTGGAAACTTAATTTTTTCAAAAACTGCTGACTTCACTTTGTAAAAAAAAAAATTTATTAGAGAATTCCCTAAAGGGAAAAATATTTAATGGGAGTAAGACTACATAGTAAATCTCTCAAAGCCCTTAGTGTACATATAAGAATTATTAAATGTATGGAGACGTGATTTTCTTTTGATAGTTACCATATGTGCTGAGTGCTTTGAGTATAGCTTATCATGAAAAAGGTTTTGATTAATAATTTGAAATAAAAGTATTACAAGTGGTGGTGGGGAGGGAGGCAGTTCATTTAAATTCTCTTCTATGCTGCTCTAAATTTGTTTAAATTGTATGAGTATTTTGCTTGAATCTATGTAATCAGTGTGGGAAAAACTTTTATGATCCAGGGAAGCCTGTTGCCCAATGAATTGAACAGACTGACTGAGGAAAACATAAGTTACAACTTAGCTTTCTATTTTTTTAAAATATGTTTTTATTGATTTTAGAGAGAGGAAGGGAAAGATAGAAACATCGATTGGCTGCCTCATGCATGCCCCCTACTGGTGACTGAGTATGCAACACTGGCATGTGGCCTGACCAGGAAATCAAACTGGAGACCTGGTGCATGTGATAATGCTCAACTGAGAAAGCATTAGCTTTCCTTTTTTTAATATACTTTATACTAATTTGGAAATGAATAAAGAATTTCATAAAAATAAAAGTCACACTATATAATGTAAAAATATAAGATGAAGTATAAATTGTAAAAAAAAAAAAAAAATTCCCATGGATTAAAGTTTAATACAAATGCAGCAAGCTAGGAGCAGCACAAACTGAGATTATATTCAATCAAGTTCAGAACAAATTAGAGAAATTCTCCTAAGATGGTTAATCAGTTACCCTAGCTATTTTAAGTTATCTGTACATGTAATTATACCTTTTAACATGCCTTGCAGAATTGCATTTGCTGTACTGCCTGAAAATAGAGTCCTTGTGAACATATACGGGGACCTTGCATTCTTTAAATCATGTTTGCTTGACTATCATGACCTTCATTTCCAGAACTAATTTATTTCCTAGGTGATTTGAATTGTGAAACCTGTACTATAACACGAGCTGGATTGATTGGACTTGTTTTTGGTGGTCTGTACCCTGTTTTCTTGGCTATACCTGTGAATGGTGGCCTAGCAGCCAGGTAGGATTCTTTGTTTTCTCATAATTATTGAAAAACTTTAATAATATATGAATGAATACCTAGAAAATGTATAACTTAAAACAGCAAATACATTTTCTAATGCAATGTTACCTTTTGATTAGAAAGAGTTAAGACTTGTTTTTTCTTATAATCAACTATTCTCAAGAATTTGAAAACAGTTCTAGAAATGTATCACACTGTACCTCTTAGGGGTGTAGTTCAGGTTCTTAACCTTAATTTACAGTGTAGGTTAATTTACAAAGCTGAAAATAATATTTATAAAATAATAATAATAATAATAATAGTGTTTAAACCATAAGATTTTGATCACTTCCAGTAAAGGAAAATTCCATCAGAAAAAGTCTAGCTATCAGCCTTGTACTCCAAAATAATTATTATTCTCTGATGAACTCCTATATTAAGCAGTCTATGCTATATAAGCCTCCAGAGGTGAACTGGAAAAAAAAAATCTCCCAATAAGGAATAGTTTATAGGACTTATAGTAGCAATGCCTTAATCTTTACCTAGTTAAAGACTTTTGTGATTAACACATACATTATACATCGGTCTGCCACTGACACAACGATCTTTTCTAGTGAACTGTTTTCTATGTTTTCTTACAGGTATACTTCAGCCCTGCTACCAGAGAGAGGAAACATCTTAACCTACTGGACTAGAATTTCTAAGCCTATCTTTAGAAAGATGTTATTTCCCATTTTGCTCCAGACTGGGTTTGCAGCATACCTTAGTTCTAGACAATATAAACTACTTATAAAGGCTCTTCAATTACCTGAACCTGGCCTAGAAATTCAGTGATTGTTAAGCAAATGTGTACACAAAAATAAAACTGTAAGAATAACCTATGTCTACTGTATGAATAAATACAGACTTGTAATTTATCACATGTAGTACAACCTACAACAAAAGGCTACACAGCGCAACAAAAGGCTGAATACCACTAAAAGATACCTGCTTAAACAAGAGCATAACTTCTATAGTTTGCCCAATAGTGTCTGTTCACACCTTGCTCTATGCCTTCTAATTGGGCAGTTTGGTCTTTAACACAGGAAAAAAAGAAAGAAAAAACCACAAACCAATTTACAATGAAGACTTCATAAAGAATCCAAACAGGAATGTAAATGGGGGGTGGAATGGCAGTAATCAGCACACTACAGCAAATGTTACTTATACTTCATTTTCCAAATTTAGTGTTTCCATTGGTTATTAATCCATAGAATCTTAAAACAAATTTATCAACCTTCCCCACAGAAGGATCAATTCCAATATTCATTCAGGCTCAACTTGAGCTCTTCTAATGATATAGTTATATACTTCCAAAGTCACCTATTTATATCTTTGGAAAGCTATATTCTTAGAAGATTGAGGCTGATCCTATCTTTGAAGTTTCCATCTAGTATGGAATAGTTCTTTGGAATCAGACTCGAGTGTTCTGGCCCTCAATGCTCATTAACCTCACTCAGTATAGGTATTACATAACATGTAATTTGCCTAACATAGCACCTGATAGTATCAGGCACTCACATAGTAGCTAATTGCTCCTGTGTTTGTTTAATGCAATATCCTAGTCTTTCCTCATTTCCCAAAATAGATCATTTAAATTTTAGAAGTGACCTATTATGTTCCCTTCCTAAAACTTTTGATCTCAGTTCTTTAAACCATTTTCTTTTGTAACAGCATCTAAATCAGTATTATCCAACAGAACTTTCTGTGATGTTTTATATCTGACTGACAATGTTAGCTATCAGCTATTGAGCACCTGAAATATGACTAATGCAACTGAATAACTGAATTGTAAAATTTAATTGAATTTTTAGCCACATGTGGCTAAAGGCTACGGTACTGGACAGCACCTATCTAGACCAACACTTTGATGAAACAAGTCGGTTGCACCAAACAAAATATTAAGTGATATCACAGATCATATTCACAAGATCTTAACTGTTCTTTCCAAATATAGTTACGTAACTGTTGTGAGCTTATGCTCCTTAAAATTACATGAAAGGAGAACATAGCCTGTCATCTAGAAAAAGCACTTTCAAGATTAAAATTGAAGTGAAATTTAAAAAATAACATTTTCAATTTTTCAGAAAACAAAGATGATTTTTCAGCAGGTACTTAAAATGTGTTATTCCCTACCAAAGAATACAAGAAATGATCCCAATTAGGAGGCAAGGATTCTGTTTTACTGTGGATATTCAATTACAAGTAATTTTTCTTTACATGTTGATCCCTTTTTGAATTCTCAGTTATCTAGAATGAATATGCCCTACTTTTACAACTAAAAAAAATACATAATTTAAAAGGCAAAAAAGTTACCTATTTTACAAGCTAAAATATCAAGATAAAGCTCTGACCCCAAATTATACATTTTATCTGCACTGTCACTTTTATTTAAAGCAGAGTTCTACCTGTCCTGGTGAATAAAAAACAATGAATTAAAAGTAATTCCTGACTACAAAAAAAGAAGTCCAAATTATTAGACTCCTTAAAAGCAGAGAATGGTATAATCAATTTGAATAATTTAAAATCCACTGATGCAACTAAATTACTGCAAATTATTTCCTTACATATCTTTAAACATTCCCACAGCATTTACTCCCTAGCATACCATCTATAAATGAATATAAGAATTCACAATGGTTTCAGGATTTCTTTCTGATATGTCCTTTACTCCACCTATTTCTTAAATCATCTTTTCAATTAATACAAATGAGCAACATAAGCAAAAGAGCATGTTATTTTAAATCTGTTGCTATAAATCTACCTCACCAAAATTTTTGGTCAGGGCAGATAAGTGACATATGAATCTGCATTATAATTTAAGGAAACAGTTATTTGCAGCAAAGACCTAAAGAACACTGCCTCAGTCAGGAAAATAGTTTTTTTAATATTTCAGTTCAGTGACAGCAAACAAACTATTTAAATCTGTCTTTTACAATTTAGTTATTTGGCTTGAAAAAGAAAGGGTTCATATATTATACTTAATATAAATTTATAAACCCCAAACTATAAGTACACTCAAATCCAGAGGGGGTGTGGGGGGGTCCTAGGGTCTAGGAAATTAACCTCAATGGGTATATAATAGGAATGATACAGAATTTGGAGGCACATTCTAAAGAAAGTTGGTCCACCAATAAAATTCAAATCTGCATATTAGCAGAACTACACACATGTTCAAAACGACATTAGTGATTAGATTTTAAAATTAGGTTAACTGAAAATTGAGCAAAACCATTCTCAAAACAAGTAACTTTGGGTCAATAAAATTTAAAATTTATTCAAGTCTGTTGTGAACTGGCTTCTTTTTAAAAATGGGGAGAAATACCTGAGTAAGAAATCTTAAATGTACAATTGGGGAAAGGTAAAAAAAAAACTAGAAATAAAAACACCACTGTCCATAACCAAAGCAATGAAAAAAGGAAAATTTGTGAGCAACTTTCTATTAACCTATAAAATCAATTTTTCTCTAACATTACGATTTATATTCCTAATGATAAAGTAATTTACTTTCTGAATGAAATTTAAAATACCTCCAGTTTCATTTTTCTTTACTTCAAAACAAATGACCATTTGCAGTCTAGGTCAGAGCTCAGTCTGATATATTATAAGACAACAGGGAGTAACTGGTGGACAGAGTACTGACATATTCAAGTTCAAATATGTGAAATATACTGTGCTGACCAAACAAAACACTCTACAAGTTTCTAATGAAAGACCTCCCCCCCGTTTTTTATTCCTGGTTTCTGAAGAAAAAAAATCACAGTAAAATATAAAAATATAAACATTTGGAAGGGTCTCAAAACTCTGTATTGATAGTGAGTCTGGGGGAAAAACTAAAAACTTGAAAATAGTCTATCACCTAGTTATCAGATTGTTTAAAAACCTGACCAAGTTACTAAGATCTTAAACTAAACCTTCAAAATGTTAAACTTTGCAATCACATATTTTAAAAGATAATTACTCATTACCAGTGAATTATCCACGCTGTGTTCCACCAAAGCAGGATAGCTGATGCTTAATCATTGGTTGAGGCACACAATCAGCTGTACTGTTTGCACTGTAAAAGCACCTATCAGTCACTTAAGTATAAGCCACTGGGAATACTCTTTGCTGCCAGGCATCACAGACACTGAATACACTTAGAATACAAGAAACTGGGTGGATTTAATAGGTTTTGTAGAATATCATACAATAACCAAGTATATTATGATAAATTATTCTGGAAAGAAAAGAAATGAGAGCCTATGTCCTTCCATCTCCCACTTCTATCATCTGCACACTTCCCAAATGTAAGAGAGCACAGCTCGGTCTACACCAGGTGAAAGAATGTATTAACATAATCCAACAAAAATGAAATAAAACAATCCAGAGTTTTGAGCGTTTTTTCACACTGTAATAAACTAGGAAAATGTTTCAATTAAATAAAACAACCATATTCCATGAAAAAAGTCACTCCTATCATCCAGAATACTAAAGTCCTCACATAATACTAGAGAAATTTTAATTTATATAAAACAATAGAAACTAGTATATCATTCATTAGAAACCTCAAAATATTTGAAATTTTGTGTCAAGTACTCAGAGAAAAGCTCAAAAAGCCAAAACCTCACAATCCACACATCCTGGTAATAACCTGAATTGCAATTAACTCATTTAATCATAAATCAACTTTTTCAAAGATACACAGACAATGCTTCTATTTAAAAAGATTACTCTTTATAGTTAAGGACTTTACATTAACTTTCACATTCTACTTGGCAAGATCTGTCTGTACTTCAGATTATCTCTCATGTTCCAGGAAATAAATACAAATTCATGATATGCCTGTGATCACTGATGGCTTGTTTATGCAATTCTACTCCAACTAAATTCCATAGAATGTGCTCTTGATTATGTAAATAATCTAATACTCCTTTGATGAAATACTGTAATTCTCTTCTCCAATGGTTACAATTTTTAAAAAGGTATGCAAAGAACTGAGTATCACTCCTATGAAAGGCAAAAAAAAAAAAAAAAAAAGTGTAATTTTGTTCCAAAATTAACTTAGTCTCATGTATTTCTATTAAGTCTCTCAAGGATTCCAGAGAATCTTTTCATATCTCCATATCTGGAAAGTGAAACCAGTACTGAAGTAATTTGGGAACTTGAAAATGGCATTCTTTTTTTTTTCAGCAGATGCCAAATTTTTGACCGACATGGCTCCCACAATTACTTTGTTACCATCAGTCCAGTCAGTTAACAGGTTGTAGGAAAAGATTCGCTTTTGCAGACACTGCTAAGCTGTTTAAAGAGAAGAGAGAGAGATTAATTTAGTGATTATAAAATGTACAAATATTTAAAATATTTTGAACACTTTGTCGGCTTATATCAGAGGTGTGACTACATTTTAAAAAACATGGACATTTCAGCTAAGTCAGGTCAAGGAAGTGCAGAAACAGTAAGTCAATATGATAGAAATAGTAGGTCAATATGATGTGTTAGTTCAATTAATGTATGAATTCCTGTCACCATCAGAAGACAAATATTAAAAAGCTACATCTTTAGTCTAGTTCTGTATCATTTGCCATAGAGGCAAAATCAGGAGGGAAAAAAAAAGGCTGCCCGAATACTAAATTGTTTTCATCCATAACAGTAAATAGAGCCAAACCAGAAAGTTTCAAAACAATCCATATATTCCAGAAATCTCCTTTATACAACTATTATTCACCAGAACACAGTCTTCTAAAAATAGTAAGACAACAGTTTCATATTAATCATAACTTTTTTAATTAACAAGTAGTGAATAGGACACTTTAAGATATTGTTTACTACATACTGAAATAAACAGATCTGTTATAAATTCAGAAATTCAAACATTTACAGTAAAATGTGCTTACACATAAATATGACCAAATTTATTTAAATCCCCTGTTAGATAGGTCCTAAATACATGCAATACCATGTAAAAACAAGACTATGAAGTTGATGTAAAAAATGACAAAATCACTGAGTCACCAAAATTAGAAAGAAAAAAAAAAAATGAAATGGAAACTAAGAAAAGACAGTTAAAACATAAGTAACCTAACAAAGCAGCTTTAAAAATAGGCGATACTAATCCCCACTTTCAAAAGTTCTTAATCAAGTATTTTCAAAAACTGCCATTTATAAAATGACATTCTAAAAATCTACACTTGGAATTTCAAAGCATCCCAATTCAGAAAGCTTTTGACTACTGTTTTCCCAAGCTCCAACTTCAAATAATGCAGGAAAAGCATTGACGTTAGAAGAAAATATTCCAAGGAATGGTATAATTTTTAGAAAAACGCACTTACTGCTTCCAGAACCTTTAAGACCCACAGTCAACATTAACAACAATCATTTTTCCTATTCTCATCCATTATTTTTCAATGTCATATTAGAGATGAAAAAATTCTTTGAGCCCATAACTGAAAGATCAACAAACCTGGTTTTATTATGACACCATATTTTTGTCATTGGTACTGCACAAAATTATATACAAAGAAGTATATACAAAATGTTCAAGTATTAATTAAACTTCAATTCAAGGCTTCTGTTTCAAAAATCTACATTTAACATATTCCATAAAGATAGCACAAATTAGTCATTTCAAATAATTTTTCCAACTACTTTTGGTTTATATATATATATATATATGTGTGTGTGTATAATTCAGTAGGCACTAAAAACCCATGCAGCTGCATCATGACGGGCTTGCTCCTGCACTTAGCTATAAGCAGGTTCAGCACTCCAGATTGTGAGTTTGGCTACTACCCATTCATGCTCAAGTGCAGTAGATGATTTTACAAAATTGCTGTGATGCACTGGGAACCAGAGACCAAGTTAGGTCTCAAATAGTATTATCTAGCAACAAAACATTTACAGTTGTGCAAGAACAAGGATTCCATTTTCATAACCAAATAACAACAAAATAAAACATTTTTTGTGTAAGAGAACTTACATCTTTGGACTGCCGGAAAAACCTCTTAATTATGAACATTTTAAAAGAAAGACAGCAGAAGCCCTGATATTACCTCTTTTTCCTCATTTCTTATACTACCTTTTAAAATAAAGCAGGAAATGTGGCCAGCAGCTGGTCCCGTCTCTTCTGCCCCAACAGATGTATCCACTTTAGCACAAAGAAAAACAAGGATGCTAAATAGGTATATACTTTATCAAACAGTGATGTTTCACAAAGAATTTCATAATGCCTCTTACATTGACGGCCACCGTAACTCAATTTATACAACTGGACAACAGATAAGAGAAAAACTTCAAGGGAAGAATATATCCGATCTTTGGAAAGTGTCAATCATATCATTAAGTAGCCAGAACTACTCAATTGAAATATGGAAAGTAAGATTCTTTGTGAAGCCTCACTTTACATGTTTTCATTCACATTTCACAACCTTCAAAATCGAATCATACATAAATTTAACCTAAAATTTTAATACAACAAAAATAAAGGTTTTCAACAATTTATTCATACTCAGTGATAGGGTAGTCACTGTGCTGGTCCTCAAAGAAACATTTCATTAACCATTCTTATTCCTCCTTTAAATAATTAACACAGGAGTCTACTATGCATGTTAATTTCCAACTTCTCTAATGTTGCGATATTAAAATCTAATAACCTGAATAATGTAGTTCTAGATCTTCTACTTAAAACTAAAATGCATTCTTGAATATTTAAGTTATTTTGTTGTCACCTCCAGCAAAATAACTATCATATTTGTGCATGCCCCAAACACTTATTGTCAACCTCTGAAAAGTTGCTCTAATACTGGAATTCCAACTTGCACCTTGTACAACTCAGAACTTCCATTCAACTTCACCTGTTTCACTGTCTCCAAACTGTATCTCTATTAGCAGCTTTCAGTGTACAGTTGGAATCGATGTCATCCAAGGCCATGTCCACACTGGGGACAGAAGAGCTAGGTACACGCAAGTCTGAACAAGGGGACACATTAACAGCTATTTCAACCATAAGAAGCATCTTAAATACATTATGGACCAGCACAAGTCTGTTTCCAGGGTGGACAGGGCCCAAATTAAATTCCCCTCCCGCCTTCCAAAAAAGAAAAAAATAAGAAAAAAAAAAAATCACACGCACACACAAAATCGAGATGTTGCCCATTAAAGTAGACTAAGCAGCAGAGCATGAGCGTTACGTGAAGAGATGGATCCTTACCAGGTTGTGAGGCGGGAACGACTGTTCTGTAACCCCTACAACGGAGCCTGGCAGGAAGGAAATCACCTAAAAAAGAAACTGTCAGAGAGATTTAATAGTCACATGTTATCATTGGGAGTTGGTTACAGTGTCACATTCATGCTTTTAGCTAAACACTTAAAGATTCAATATTACTTTTTTTCCTCCTGAAATGTGTCCAGTGACGATGTCCCACTAAGGTGTTTTACATGGTGTAAGGGAGTTGAAAGGGGTAAACGCGGATAAAGAGCAGATTACTTGACCCTACATTTTAAGAGAAGACGACGCCTTCCGGGCGCACGCCGAGCAGAACTCCACCGACACCTTATCCTTGTCCACATGAAGACACACTCCTCCCGCTGAGTCGTCCTCTTCCAGCAGGTCCTGCTGCTGCTTTCCCACCGGCAAGGCGTAGTCATGGTCACCGGCTGGCGAGTCTCTGAAGAGCGAGGTGGTCAGCCGCAGTCCCACGCCGCTCAGCCGGCTCAGCAAGCGAGCCAGTCCGGTCTCGTTGGCCAGGACGGCCCGTAGGTAGCGACTCTCCTCCTGCAGTGCTTGTACGCGCTTGCCCAGCTCCCGATTCTCGGCCCGCAGCTCCTGGTTTTCGGCGGCCAAGCCCCGGACTCGACTCTCCA
This sequence comes from Tadarida brasiliensis, assembly GCA_030848825.1. NCBI lineage: Eukaryota > Metazoa > Chordata > Mammalia > Chiroptera > Molossidae > Tadarida > Tadarida brasiliensis. Next base: position 59,334,588 of record CM061268.1, read on the forward strand.
GCCCCATCACGTACTCCTTCTTCTTCAGCCGATTAAGACGGGCAGCAGCCGCCGCCGCCTTCCGGGGACTCTTTGTCGCCGCCTGGTTGTTGTCGTTGTCGTTGCCGCTGCTGCCGCTGCCGCCGCCGCCTCCGCCAAGGGACTTTCTCCGCCTCTTTTCGCCGCTGCCACTGTCACTGCTGCTGCTGCAGCCTCCGATACCGTTTAACAGCCTCTGCAGCAGGTCCGAAAAGCGCTGCATCTCGGCAGCCGCGGACTCGTCGTCGTCGTCCCCTCTCCATAGACCGCCGCTATCGGAGCCTCCGCCGGACGAGGAGAGAGGCCCCGGCGAGCTGAGCCCGGGTTCCAGGTGCCAGTCCGGTTGCCGGGGGTCCAGCAGATCCGCCAGTTCCAGCCCCGACAGAAAGTCCATGTCCTCCGTCTCCTCCCCGGGGACGCTGGCGATCGCCTCCTCCTCCATCTCCTCGGGCGAGGGCGCGCGCACCGCTCCGCCGCCGCGGCCCCCCCTCCTGTCCTCCAGCTCGCCCTCGTCGCCGCGCGGCTGCTCGCCGCCGGGAGATCTGCAGGCCGCCGTCTCTTCCTCCCCCGCTGCGGCCGCCCGGGTCCAGTCCCGGGGCAGCGGGCAGGTGGCGGCCTGCGCCGGGCTCTCGCTGCGGGTTGGGGAGTCAGTGCCCGAGGCCGCCAGGAGTTTGGTCAGGCTGTGCCTCATGGGGCCCAGCGGCGGGCCCCGGCCTCTCAGACCGGGCCTCGCGGGCCCCGAGGACCCCAGCGCCGGTAACCGGTGAGCTGGCCAGAACGAAACGAAGAGGAAGGTCCGAGGCGCCTCCCGCCCCACTTGGCCGCTCGACCCCCCACGGCCAGGCGGGGGGAGGGAAGAAAGACCGAGACGGCGAGGCCCGGCGATGACTCGCCCGCGCCACCCAGACAACGGCCTGGCCGGAAGTCAGTCGATCTCGCCCCAGCCCCTCCCACGGCGTTTCGCGCTCCACCGGGCTCTAGTATCGCGAGAGTTCAGGGAGGTCTGGAGTGGGAGTAATTCCAGATTTCTGGTGATGTCATAGTAACAGCCGCAAAAATAGCGACAAAACCCCGAGTTTATTGGGGGAAAAAATGGTCTCTCTGTATTCTCGCTGCCACTTCCAGTGAAACCACTCTCTCACAATTGATCTTTTAGATATCAACTTTTGAATAAGTTTAAAGTTCTGGTTTTCTCTGGAATTTAGGACTGGTGACCAGATCCCTCTTGAAATTGCCCCTTTCCCCTTCCGTTATAATACAAGATCTTTTCACTCCAACACTTATAGAGTACTAGAATTAAAAAGGTAAATAAATGAATCATTCATATATAATTTTTTCCAAGTTTTTCTTATGAAAACTGCCAAATATACAGAATATAGTACAGTATTCACTCTAATTCAACCCAATGCCCGGATTCAACAATTAACGTTTTGCCGTATGTGCTTTACCTGCATATAAGTGTTTGTAAAACATACTTATTTTTTAGCCGACTCATCCCAAAATTGCAGACAAGACACACCACCCCAGCATAGTTCAATATGCATTTCTAAAAATAAGGACATTCTCTTTTATAATCATAATACTATTATCAGGTTAGAGAAAATTAACAATCATTTGCTAATACTATCTATTACCCAGGCCCTATTCAAATTTCCTCAGCTTTCCTCAGAATAATCTTCTATAGCGGATATTTTCTTTTGAGTCAGGATCCAAACAAGAGTGACTTAACTGCATTTGGTTGCAATGTCTTTGTGGGTTCCCCACCCTCCTCCATTTTTCAAACTAGATTATTTCACTTCTTAGTTTTTCTTAATACTGGGGTTTTTTTAGGAGACAGTTGTGTTGAAAAATGCACCACATTCTGAATTGTTTCCTCATAGTGTTATCTTTGTTCTTAATCCCACAAGGTATTTGAGATTGGAAGCAGTTCACAATACATTAGAAACAAAACAATTCAAATTTTTAACAAACAAGGCCAGTGAAAATATAGATGAAATAGGAAGGAAGATAAGGAGTTCCAAAAGAGGGAAAGGTCAGTTTCGGAATAGCATAAACAAAATATTTTACAGTTAATCAAATTGATCTAACAATAGACTAAGCTTCCTGGCAGCCCAAACAAAACAGAGAGAGAGAGAGAGAGAGACTAACTTTCCTTTGTTTGCTCATGAGTCAAGTATACAGTGTATGAATTCCTTCACCTTTTTTCCAGTTCTTAGATTTTCCAGTTCTTAGGTTTTAAAACTCTCTAGGGAATACTAAATAAAGTAGCAGACAACTTCAACAATAACTACTTTTATATGGCTGTTTCTTAGAGGAATAGAAAACAAGTTCAAAGAAAGCTGGACACTGATAGGTCTCCAGTATCAGAACAGTACCTAGCACAGCTTGGGCTTCAATAAATATTTGTTGAAGGAAGAAGGTCTCCAATTTTGGCTGAAGGCATAATACTAAAGGCAAACTAATGAAAACAATTCTGTCAGAGACAAGATAACTCTGATTTGTGGTATCTAGAAGAATAGATAAATGGCCTTCACATCCCTTTTAACTTTCCCACTAGGAAAGGTTTTGTTAAAGTAGAATACTGTACGGTTCAAGGTGATGTATATTCTGACCTGCCTTGAGTTACAGGTGTTTTGTGTGGCTGGTAATCCCATTCAGCTGCATTTTCACCTTAGGAAAAATTCAAAATCATGGAAATTGCACTAAACTTATTATTTTTCCCAGTTATTTGATGCATTTTTCTGCTATTGGACTAGATTATTTCTTCTTTTATATTTTCTAACTGGTTATTGTTGCTACATAGGAAAGCTGTTGATCTTTTTTTCTGTTAAATTTTTAACTGACTAGCCCACTGAACTTTTTTTTTTTAATTTTTTTTGAACTTTCTTAATAGTTTTATTTTCAGCTTATTCATTGAAATTTTCCTGATAGACAATTATGTCACCTTATTATATATCAGGACAATTTGGCCTCCTTTGCCATACAATAATAAAATAGCACTTCCAGATTAATGTTAAATAATACTGTCGATAGCCAAGTCCCTTGTCCTACTTCTTACTTTAACAGGAATGCCTCTAGTGTCTAGCTTTTGATTTGAGATGGGTATTTTTATTAGGTTAAGCTCAGTTGCAGGAAACAGATACCAATTCAGGTATTTTAAGCAGAAAAAGATGTACTACAGAGAATGCATGCCTACAGAGTCACTGAAAGGATAGGAGGAGTGGGCATTAGGCTGGGTGATCAAGAATGCCTATCAGGTCCTGGCCGGTTTGGCTCAGCAGTTACAGTGTCGGCCCCCGGACCAGAGAGTCCCGGGTTCGGTTCCCGCTAAGGGCACGTACCTCGGTTGCAGTTTGTCCCCGGCCCCTGTTGGGGTCGTGTGGGTGGCAACCACTCGATGTGTCTCTCTCGTGTTGATGTTTCTCTCTCTCTCTTCCTCCCTCTCTCCCTCCTGCTCTATCTGAAGATAAATGCAAAAATGTCCTTGGGTGAGGATAAAAAAAAATCTATTAAAAAAGAATGCCAATCAGTACAGTGTGGCTAAACAGGCCTGAACAAGAACAGCTATCTCTGCCCCAGTTGGGAAAGTGGTAAAAAGAAAGCTGGAATGTTGGCTTCAAGACCACTGTTGCTGCCAAAACTCTCAACCCCATATATTATATTGCTGCCTAACAAGTTACCCAGAACCCTAAAACAACAACAAATCTTTGCTCATTGTGTGACTTAAAACAACAATCAACATTTATTACCTCTTGCAGTTTCTCTTGGTCAGAAATTTGCAATTGCCTTGGCTATGCAGTCTGGCTCCAGAATTCTCATGGAATTCAGTCAAATTTTTGCTGGGGCTGCAGTTATCTGAAGGCTTGACTCAGGCTAGAAGATCCACTTCCAAGGTAACTGACAAGTTGGTCCTGGGGAAAACCTCAGTTCCCCCTCCATGTGGACCTGTCCACAAACTATGTGAGCATCTGCACTGCATGGTGGCTGGCTTCTCCCAGAGTGAATGAACCAAGAGACCGAGAAGCAGCAGCAGTGTTTATGACCTAGCTTTAGAAGTCACATACGATCACTTCCGTAGTATTCTATTGGTCACATGAGTCAGACCTTACTCACAAGAATGTGAACACTAGGAAACAAGAATCATTAGTGCTATCTCGGGGGCTGGCTACCCTATCCCATAAAACTAGCAAATGCGCATTGGGATGCTATTGCAGAAAAATGTCTCCAAAAATGTGCTTGGCAACAACAGCCGAGGCAAGGGAAAAGGGCTCCTGCCTTATTAGCGTCTTCCAAATATAACTGCAGAAGAGTCTGCAAAAATAGTTTGCTTTGTGTTTCTGTTTTAGCTTTTCTAGTTCTGCAATACAGGAAAGCATATTAAAAGAGGGATTAAAATAGATGATGAATACCAATCTGTCTAATTCTCCACATAGACCATGACTTCATGGTACATCAGCACCAATACATACATTTATAGAATTTTCTATAGTAGAGAATTGGAGCAGAGATGGTAGGGAGTGAAGCTGAATCAGGGTTGATGCTTTGCTGAGTGGATAGAATACTGCAGGATGACATGAGTGCTACAGAGGACAGACTGCTCATATTTTTAAAGAAAAGCTGTCACAGATTTAGACTGATATTTTCAATTCAAATTTAACATTAAATGATTTTTACTTTACTTTTTAATATCTTAATTCACACACTGAAAATTTTGTCTCTAGCAACATCAACATAGTCTTTTTTTTTGCTTTAGCTTCTCATTCTCTCAGCCTCTCATTATATGTATGTATATATAATATACTTTTAAAATAGCTTTAATAATGCCAATATTACAACTAACCATAAAATGAATCAATAAAATGTACTATGGTTCTAGTTCTCCTTGGAATATAATCTAGTAAAAATATTCATTAAAAATGCTATTTTCTAGAGCCATTTGGGTAATTCTTTTCTCTAAATGGTTATGCCAATGTGAAATTCATACCATGTCCTGGTCATAACTCTCACTCACTGAAAGTTTTAGCTCCCTGATTTCCTCTTCATCCAATAAGACCTTAGTTAAGGTCACCCAGTAAGTTATACGGTTTGAATTCAGGCAGTCTGGTGCCAATGCATGCCTTCACTCACTGCCCTAATACCTTGACTAGTTCAGTGGTCATAGATCTGGGTTTCCAAAGGGCCTAATGAATGGATTTGAAGGGGGATGGGGTGGGGGAAAGAGTGATTCAGATTATGAAGGCTCATACTTCTGATTGGGAAGAAGGTAAATATGGATGTGAGCATAAAGGGATTGGCCGCAAAGTCTTATATTAGAGTCTACCCTGACTGCTTATCCTGCACCCTGGATGATGTGGCTATAGGGAGGGGCAGTTTTCTTCCCAGGAACAGGAGGCGCTGTGAAGACTTCTGAGCGACTGTACTCTCGTGTTTTCCTCATCTCTTCTCTTGGGCGATTCTTACACATTCTACAGGCTTTAGCTAAAATGACACTTCTAGAAAAAGCATTCCCTAACCTCTCCTACATTATGTTGGGAAACCCTGCTATGCACTCCTATGTCATGCCATCTTTCAGCATTTTTCTCACTATCTAGGATGCAAACTCAGTGAGGATAGGTCTCTGGCTTCCTCACGTTATGTCCCAGAACTTAGGGCAGTGCCTGGTCAATAATAGGCTCTCAATAAATATTTGTCAAATGATAAGATATATTAAGTTAATGAGTTATTAATTAAAATGGAAAGATCAGAATAGCTTGGTCCTGCCCTACCTTTACCATCTTTTGTTTGGTCTGTTAGGGCCAAACCAAACCAATACCTAAAGTCTAAAAACCTGAAATGAGAAAATGGTCTTTCTAAAATCTGAAATTTAGGTTTGACACAGACATGTGGAAATCCACAAGAAAAGTTAATATATTTAAATCGTTAAATTTAGGAGAGAACTAGTAATCACTAGGAGGAAATTCTTAGTGTAGAAAAAGATTGTCATTAGCCATATGTCATTAAACCTTTGTGAAAGTGGCAGCTTCCAGCTGGATGGCCTGACCCAGATACGTCATGCCATATTTGGCTCTCTATAAAATATGTTTTGTCTACGCAATTCTTGGAGAAAGAAAAATCTGTAGGCTTTTTGAGGCCATCTACTCAGAAATAGAGCTTACTGGGAAGTTTAGCAGTTATGTGCAAGATTCTTTTATTTTTGTTTTTATTATCTTTTTGAATAGGTAATATATGCACATGATTCAAAAGTCAAATGATATAAAATGGTATACACGGAGAAGCTTCCTTTCTACTCCTATCTCCAACCACTACAGTCCCCACACCCCTCCACATCACTAATAACCACTTTTACTAGTATTTACTTTTCCCTATATGTATTTATGCAAATGGGAGTAAATATGTTTGCTTAATTATTTCCCTCTCTGCCTCTCTCCCCTTACACAAAAAATAGTATACTACAGATATTATGTTACATATTGTTTGTTTCCTCCTACATATAATATATCCTGGAGATATTTCTATATTACTACATAAAGAGCTTCTCTCTCTCCTTTCCCTTTCTTTCTTTTTTATTTCCAATATATTCCAAGGTATGAAGGGCCCACAGTTTAATCAGTTCCTTATTGCTGATATGTAGCCTTTTAAAATTTTTTACTATTACAAACAACACTGTAATAAATCGTCAATAAACATTAAAGGGAAGATTATTTTAGACTAGTACAAATAAGAATGGATTAGAGCATTAAATAGGAACAGTCTGGCAAATAGCTAAGATGAATCTTTGTGGAACTGGGGAATGAGGGGGCTGGGGAAGGGGGCACTAGAGTCAGTTGAATGTGTAATGAATGACCAGGGAGATCTGTCCAAGGGGAAATTTTTCATGGATTTTTCCCCCCAGTGAGATAAACAGAAGGTTGGAAAGAACAGCATCAAGTAGGGAGATACATCTGTACAGCCCTAGGTTCTTAAATTTAACAAGGTGTATCTAGTGTTTGGAAAATAACATCCAGTTTGTCTTTAGGAAGATGGAGAAATGATTAGAAAAGCCCATTCTGGGCCACCTCCCAAAGTTCCAACAATTTAAGAGTTCAAGATAAAAACAACAACAACAACAACAACAACAACAAAAAAAGACAAAAAGAAAACCTCCCTGCCTGGTAGGCCTTATCAATACAAGTAGATGTATAACAGACACGGTTGGTGGCCAGCTTTACGTTCGTCAGGTGGCTCCTTCCACTCTGCGGCATAGACAGGCCTCATTTCCATCCAGGGGCAGATCCTGATTGGCCCAGGTTAATCATGGTGGCACAGACCCCATGAAGATGCTTGGTTAAGGTGCTTGCATATGGTCCAATTTTGGCCAATGATAATGGAAGACAAGTCACCTGGAGGGGCAGGGTCAGCTTTGGGAGAGCAGTTAGGGTCAAGGTCTCTTTTCCTTTATCCATGTGCCAAGATGTAGTATCTCAAATGTCTACCTAGTTCTCTTGGTCTTGCCAAAGTGGGAAGCAGAGAATTCTTCCTGCACTGACCCAGCCACAGACACTCTACAGGTATCTGAGTCAACGAGGGCTGGATAGAACAGCAAGCACCTGGGTAGGTACTCCTTTAAACAATCTTCTTTATATTATTATTTAGTTTTAATATAGTGACATTGGGGAGAAATGGATTTTCTATTAGAACTTTGTTTACTAGAAACAAATTAAATTGAATTACTGTTCACTAACTGAAGCAAGGCCACTGTTGTGAGAACATCATGCAGCCAGTTCACTTTTCCTATAGCTCTCATTTATTTTCTAGTTTCTTCAAGATTTTTTTTGGGGGGGTGGGAGGACCAGACAAGTTCTTGGAGGCACACTGATGGCCCTACGATACAGGTAACACAAAAGATTACACTTGTCATCTACACAGTGCTACTCATACATTATTTGGCTTTAGAATCTCTGTTCTGCTGACTTTAACATTTTAGGGTTACTGCTTGTGGAATATTGCAGAAAAATTTACTAGGGCTATAAGTGTGCTTTAGAAAGGACTTTTGCTGTTTTGTTTTTTAGATCTCCCCTCAAGGGCAGTGGTTTGGCAGCAGGCCCTTGACATTGTGCCATTTTGGCCCAGTGCTAAGCATCACTTTATAGATCAGCAGACCACAGTAACGAAACTAGCTGCTCATCCCTGAATTTGACTTTGGGTCACAGACTAAATGCAAATTAAGCACTGAGGGAACGGAAAACAAAGTGCAGTGAAGCACAGAAGAAAGGCAATGCCATTCTGTGGCCAGTTAGAAGGTAGTTTGTACAGTGGGGGGAGAAGCATGGGTTTTACAGCCAAAAAGCAGGCCCAACTACATAAATTGCAGTGCCCAGCACGAAATGAGGCACGATGATTAAGAATCTCAAGGCAGTATGGCCGGTGTGGCTCAGTGATTGAGCATCAACCCATGCACCAAGAGGGTCACCGGTTCAATTCCCGGTCAAGATACATGCCCAAGTTGTGGGCCAAATCCCCAGTGGGGGGCATGTAGAGGCAGCCAATCAATGTTCTCTCTCATCGATGTTTCTATCTCTCTCTCCCTCTCACTTCCTCTCTCTCTCTAAAATTAACAACAACAAAAAAAAGAATCTCAAGGCAGCAGCAGTGGAGCATTAAAGCAAGCACAGTGTTACTATGCAGGTGGCACACCCATGAAGCTGACCCTGCCAGAGTAGCACGGGTTCAAACCTCACTCCTGCCACCCCTAAGCTCCCTGGCTTTGGGCAAGTCACCCTCTCTGAGTCTCACTTTTTTTCATCTGTCAAATAGTGATAACTGAAGCTCTCTGAGGAGTTGGGATGAGGGTGACATGAACTGCACTGGGCACATCACAGGTTCACACTCCTTTCATTTTCTTAGTCTATGTTGTGAATTCTTTTCCTCAGTCATTTTCTAGGCATCTTCCTTTGACCTTCTATTCTCATTATCCATTTGTAATGTCTTTCAAAAGGGTATTCAAGTGAACAGTATGAAAGGCTCAGATCTAATCATTTGTGATCTACAAAATGGCAATTTTTTATGGTTTAACCTAATCCAAACTCCTGAGTGTGATGTTGAATAGTACTGTCCTTAGACCTGGGCAACTGAGACTCTTCCTTTGCACCCAGAACCACCCTTCCCCGTCTAAAGAGGAGTCCCTGGGGCCAAGTCCTGTACCAGACCACACCCAGGTACCGGGACCGAAGATTCCCTTACCAAATGATCCTCAGCCCGCTTCCAGGACCCGCTTGGCCTCTGCACAGGAGCCTCCTCTTCCTCTTTGAAGGCTGTGCACAAAACCTGGGCAGGAGAGACCACCACCAGAAGGCAGATTGGGACAAATGGGTGGAGCTTGGACGCTTGGACAGGCAGGTGTAGGAGTGGGGAAAGGGAGGGGCGCTGGTAGCTTGCACACCAGGCCACTGGCGGAGCCACAGAACCTGAGTGGGAGGAGGAGGGCTGGTGTGTGGCTCCTATTTGTACACTTGCACCTCTCCTTCTCCCTCTCTCCCCTCATCATAAGGGGCCAGCCTGGCTTTCAAGACTGCCTATAGTATGTCCACAACCTACTCTTCCAATTCTATCTGTAGACATGCTTCTCCGCACCTCCTGCCAACTACTTATGATTTTCCCAAATATTCTGGACATTTTAAAAAACCTCCATGACTTTCCACACAATGGTGTCTCAAACCTATCTTCCTTTTCTCCACCTGATGAAATTCTTTAGTTGCCCTGGCTGGTTTGGCTCAGTGGTTAGAGCATTGGCTGCAGACCCAAGGGTGCAGGTTCAATTCCTGGTCGAGGGCACATACCTGGGTTGCAGGTTTGATCCTCGACCCCGGTGGGGGCACGAGCAAGAGGAAAACAATGAATGTGTCTCTCTCACATCAGTGTATCTCTCTCACTCCCTCCCTCCTTTCCTCCCTACCATTCTATCTAAAAGTCAATGGAAAAATACCCTTAGGTGAGGATTAACAACAACAACAAAATTCTACTAGTTATTTAACAACCAGTTGGTATATCAACTCCTGTATTAGTGATCTCTGAAAATCCTCTTTACCCTCCAACCTTTACCCCCAGGCAGAGTTAGCTGCTCTGTATGTATTTGTGTATGTGTGTGTGTGTGTGGGGGGGGGGGTGTTACCCACTGAGATTTCATAACACCCCCTATGGAAACACACTGCACTGTATGTAATTGCTTTTTTGCCCCTAGACTACACTATATGGAAGCTCTTACAGGGCAGAAAACATGCTTCTTCATGCTTATTCTCAGTGCCTACCCCCACGCATGGCACTCAGTGGACACTCAACAAACCTTTCAGTGTGGTAGTGTCATCAAAATCCCAGCTCCCACAGTGACCATGTGGCTTTGGGCAAATTACTGAATCCCAGTTTCCTCCTTTTTGAAATAAAAATGAATATGATTACCTTCTTGAATGGCCCTAAGGATGAAATAAAACAATCCATTCCAAGTGCTTTAGCATAATGATAAATAGTATGGGCTCAATAGAGGATAACCATGATTAAGTTAGCTCCTATATTCTGATCCTCGGTAACATGTAAGAGGAAGTAAATAGTCCTTTCAAGCCAGTGATGTGGTTCCCTGAAATTTGTATTTAATACTGCAATCTTTTTTTTCTTTCTTTTTTTTTTTTTTTTTTTTTGGTACGTGCCCCTAGCGGGAACCAAACCCAGGACTCTCTGGTCCGCAGGCCAACGCTCCAAACGCTGAGCCAAACCGGCCAGGGCTAATGCTGCAATCTTAATAAAACTGTGAGAAAATAGGTTTTTTAAAATGCCCAAGGTAAGGTAATGCTTGAAAATTGTTTATTAAAAAGGTAGCAAGTAATATTTTTTAATAAATCCAAAGCATTAGGTAACTCTTGGCACTCTTGACACCAAATGGGTGAGAAAATACTACTACCTGTTTTGAGAGGTTTTCATAATAATGTTTATATAGCAACTAAATACAAGGAAATAGGGAAGCATAAAGTGTATTTTTTATAACTGCCTCTTTAAGAATTTTATATGAATCTATATCATAACTATTATTTGTTTTTATTATATCATATTTAGGTATTCCTACAAAATTGCTGTAAGTATACATATATACATTGTTTAGATGTTTTAAAAAAGGAAAAAGCTAATTGCAAAAAAATATTCTAGTAAAAACAAAACAATCACTATGAGTTGCTAAATGTTTCATATCTAGTCAGCTGTCGCTTGTTACCCAAATTGGGGTCTTTTGTCTGTTAGTATATTGTACAATAGTAAATGAAACTGCTGCTATTTGCATTCTTGTACTTCTAAATCCTGTTTTTATTAAGGAGAAAAACAAACAAGAAAATGGAATGTGACCTAAGCTTGCAGGAAATATCAAAACTGGTTGATTGCACTTATCTGAATCTTAAATTTTTAAAATCCTCATCCGAGGATATGTTCATTGATTTTTAGAGAGAGAGGGAAGGGACAGAGAGAGAAAGAGAGAGAAACATCAATCAGTTGCCTCCTGTGCACACCACACCCTGACCAGGGATTGAACCTGAACTGTGTCCTGACAGGATATTGAACCAGTACAGGACGATGCTCCAACCAACTGCACCACCCGGCCAGGGCCACTTATTTGAATCTTATTGCTCATACAGAATGACTGCAATAAAGTTTGTTTAATTATCTCAATCTTTGTTTTCCAAGCCAGTGCAAATAAAGTGAAACAGATACTGCTGTAAAGCTGGTGAAGCAAGCAATTGTTTGGCCTGTTGCAAAATCAGACACTTTTTTCTGCGAGTTTCCCATGCTATTTGTATGCTGTTACCTGTTATAGTTTACAGTCTTAACTATGGGAGACTACAAACCTACCTATCTACAAAGGCTAATTATACTAATTTTTTTTCACAATAGCACATCTGATTGTACATTTAAGATTCACTTAAATCCATAGGAGCTGCTAATTTTAAATTGTAGGATACATGAAGATATCTGAGGTTGAGAATAAATATATACTGTGGGAGAGTTAGAGATACTGATAGCAAACTTAGGAAGATTTCAAAGGCACAGAACAAAATCTAGTAAATCATGTATTCTAAGTGGCAGGGCTGAAAATTAGTGTTAGCCTTACAAAGTTAAAAAGAACAACATCATGGTAAAAGTAGCTTTTCTTTGAGTTGCCTTTTGTGCTTAAAAATATAATAAATGGAAAACCATTTTTACTCTTGCCACAATGCCAAAGCACAAATATTTAAATTCTAAATTGGGGGCCAAAGGAAAGCGAAGCTTCCTTATGGAAAGAGATGGCGGAGTTTGGCATTGAGTTCTTTCTCCTTGCTTAAAAGATCCAGGCTGTGCTTTTTGAAGGCTTCAGACTGCAGCCTGAGTTCATCATAGGCCATCTGGATGCCATCTATCTTGCGCTGAAGTTCCCGGACTCTCAGATTACTGTCCACAGCCACTGCCTCTTGCTCAAACCGCTCTAGCGCTTGTCTCCTGGCCGCATCTGCTGTCTCCAACTTCTCCTCCAGCTGGCGGATCTCTGCTTGCTTGTTCTGAAGCACCTTGCCCCTCTCCATGGACAGCTGTAGGAGCTCCTCTTTCTCCCGAGTGACGATCTGCAGCTTGGCCTGCAGCTCCTGGCTCAGGCTGCTGTGGACCTGCTCGGCCTTCGCCATCTGCTCCACGGCCTGCTGGTGCTGCTGCTCGAGGCTCTGCAGCTGGCTGCGCAGCTGCTCTGTCTCCTTGGTGTGGGCGCTGGCCTGCTGGCTCCGCAGCTCCAGCAGCTCCTTCTCTCGGGCCTGTGCGTGGCGGGCATTCTGGGCACACCTCTGTTTCAGAGTCTCCAGCTCCTTGGCCAGGGCCTCATTCCTGGTGGTGAGCTGCAGGACTTTAGCCTCCTGATCCCTCAGAGACTGGCTGAAGAGGTTGTTGTTCTCCAGCCTCAGCTTCTCATTCTCCTCTCTCAGCTTGACGTTCTCACTCTTGTGTTCGTCCTTGAAGCGGATCATTGCCTCGTGGTTGGCTGCCAGGGTCATAAAGCGATCCTCCAGCTTCCGGGCGTGCTCACTCTTGGCCTTCAGCTTCTCGGCCTCCAGTATCTTCTCCTCCTCCAGCTCTGTGTTGAGCAGCTCCAGGATCTGGCAGCGCTCCAGGGCCTCGTCTGACCTCCGCTTCAGGATGCAGATGAGCTGGGACTGCTCGCGGATGCGGGAGCAAAGCATCGCCTTCTCGCTCTTCTCCTCCTCGGACAGTCCCCGCAGTTTTGCCAAGGCTTCCTTCAGACCATCCAGTTCCTTAAACTCCATCTCTTCTTCCTGGTTTTCCAGTCTTTTGTTTTGTGTAGCTAAGGGTTCTTCAGAGGGTGGGGTGTCCATCAGTCCTGAGAGCCTGCTCATTCTAGGGCATGGGCGCTCTCCTCCACTTTGGGCTGACTCCACAATCTTTCCCCACAGTCTTTCCCCCCAGATTTCAAAAGCCACAGTGTTACTAGGGTCTCCTGGCACTCTCCGGCGGCTGTTTTTTCCGGTAAGAAGCCCTGTGATTGGTGGATAGGTCTTCAGAATGCTGTGAAGTAACAACACGGGGACCTGGGGAGTCCAGAACCAATCAGGTCAGGTTATGCTTGCCCTTCTAACCAATCACAGCTCTCAGCTCACAGCCCAGTGTCCAGCCTAAACTGCACAGAGGAGAGATGACATCCCCGCTAGATTTCCAGCCAGCATCAGGCAGGAAACCTGACCCACCTAATTTCTGGTAGGAGTAAACAAATCAAGCTGGCGAGACTCCTCCTCCTTCCTCTCCTCACTTCAGTTGTCATGAGAATAAATTACTGTCTTTGGAAACACAGTTGGCTCCTTAAAAAAAACTGCAGTCTATAAATTCCAAGTAGCAGTGGTGCTCTTAAAGCCAGGACCCTAAATGGCTCTGAGTTTGCATCTGTAGTGTTTGGCATAGTCCAGCAAAAGAGCAAATCCCAATGAAATTTCCTTTGTTTTCCTTAGCATTGTCCCCAGGTGGAAATAAATACTCTTCATTCGATATTCATCACTCCCTGTTTTCACTCATTAGCAAAACAAGGTTACAAAAAGAGACTTAATGAATGATATAATCAACATTAAAGCATTAGACAGAGATCCAAATGAGGCTTGCCGGCATATAATGTCCATTCCAGATGAATTAAATAGTTAAATATAAAGAGTAAAATAAAAATTGAAGTATTAAAAGTGGAAACTAGAATATAATAAAGGTAACCATAAAAGTTCTGGGTCAGGAAGAACTTTTCTCCACTTAAACATTATGTAAAGATAAGTAAGGAAAAGCTTACTTTCACTTTGTTGAACATCAAAAATTGTGTGTAATTTAAATAGCATAGAACAGATGGATGAATCTCAGAAGGAAGGGGGGAGGGGTGCAGGAAGAAATTAACCAAAGAACTTATATGCATATATGCATAACCCATGGACACAGACAATAGTGCTGTGAAGGCCTGGGGCTGGGAGTGGAGTGGAGGGGGTCAATGGGGGGGAAGGGGAGACATCTGTAATATTTTCAATAATAAAGATAAATTAAAAAAAAAATTGTGACCTCTGTTACAATTGTGACATAGTAGTTACTTCTTGCCCAAACCAACTACTGAAGTTCCCCTAACCAGCCAGCCCTCTGGCCCTGCCCTTGGTGTTCTCTTCACCTAGAAAGCCTTTCTCCACCTTGTCCCTTGCTATAATAGTTCACTCAGTATTTTATAGTTCAGACTCATCTCCTCTGTGAAGCCTTTCCTGGCCCCAACATGTAGAATTGACCACTCACCTCTTTTAGTGCATCCACTGTAGCCTATTTGTCCTGCTAATGGAACATGTCAAAACCTTCTTGCACTCACTGTTTACCCACCCACCTCTCCCTATTATACCCTGAGATCAGGGACTGTGTCTGTTTTATCCTTGATGACTAGACCAGTGCCTGGTACATTGGGAAAACTCAGATAAATGTGTGTTGAATGGATGTTGAAGGCAAAAATCAACTAGAGAAAAATATCCACTATAAATATGACAGACAATAGATTTATATTTTTATAGAGGTTATACAAATAAATAAAGCTATTTAACATCTTAAAAGAGAAATTAACAATTAAATTCACAGATGAGGGGACAGAAATGGTAAAGAATTGAACCCCATCAGTGATTCAATAAATACAAGTTAAAGTTAGATAGTGTTTCATCTATCAAATTATTCAAAGCTTTCTCCTTTATTTTCAGACTACCCAGGCCTGGTGAGGGTATAGTGAGAGAGGAACTAATGACTGCCCTTCTGGGATATCTTTACTCAGAATGTTACCTGAAAGAAAAAGTTTTTCTCAAAACTTTTCACTGTAGTGTGGTTTATAAAAACTAAAAGTTGGAAACCTACATGTCCAAAAGGAGAAAATATTAAGGAAATTATTGTATTTTCTTCTTTTTAACAAAAAATTTTTTTTCTTTATTGACTTTAGAGAGAGAGGAAGGGAGAGGGGGAGAGAGAGAGAGATAGAAACATCAATGAGAGAGAACATCGACTGGCCGCCTCCTACATGCCCCCCACTGGGGATCGGGCCCACAACCTGGGCATGTGCCCTGACCAGGAATCAAACTGGCGACCTCTTGGTGCATGGGTTGACGCTCGACCACTGAGCCACACTGGCCAGGCTGTATTTTCATATAACAATATTATTCAGCCATTAAACATTATCATCTTTATAGGTAATTTAATGGAATTGCTTATGTTAAAAAAATAAGTGAATGCTCTTAATGCTGTGAAAACTAAGCATAGAACAAAGAATTGACAATTCCTGTGATCACTGTTTCTGGTGTCACATTTTAGCTCTCAAGTCATAATGATAAGGAAAAGGCCTGGGTGTTAGTATAGATGTTAGATGGATTATTTTAAAGCTTCAGATTTCACTGGGAGCAAAACAGATCTAAAAGAAGAGTTCAGATTTTCCCTTTGGTCTCAAAGATCAGGGTATCATGTCCCAAAACCTGAGTCTCTTGTCTGTACAGGAAAAGCAAGGTGGAGGACTGAGGAAATTTCCTGAAATCAAATTTTAATAACTACTTACATTATAAAACATTGAGGTTTTATGAAAGTGGGCTCCAAAGACTCAAAAAGTGTGAATTAAACTTAGTTGTAACTTTTCCCTTTCTCCACTTTTTCTTGAATTTCAATTTTGTATACTGAAATGGAACTTGTAAAGTTTAGGCAAGTGACTAGAAAATTACAATAGTCCTCTTCATTTAAATAAAATGGGCACACATATATTGAAATTATTTGCTGATTACCATATATGGTTGTCTGATATAGTTAAATGAATTCACAGAACATGTTTCCTAAAAAAAAAAAAAAAAAAAAAAAAAAAAAAAAAAAAAAAAAAAGGAAAACTGGAAAAATACTCAAAATGTTAATAGCAGTTGTTTCTTAAGGATGAGCTATGGATGTCTTTCCTTCCCTTTCTGCATACAGCGGATGCTCAGTGATATTTGATGAAATAGATTTTCCACATTTAAAATATTTTATATTTCTACATTAAAATCATTTTAAATAACATTAACTCCATAGATTACTTGTCAAGGTTAAGAATCTCACAAGACCCTAATCAATAGTCATTCACTGATTTATTCAACAAACATTTGCAATGTACGGAGCAGGGCTAGATGCTAAGTATATGTTAATACATTAGATGTCGTCATCTTCTCAAAGAACTCATAGTTCAGTGATAATGACTTTTGGTTCCTCTCTAGCATGGTTTTCTTTTTTGTTCTACCATTTTTTCCGGCTACATTTGATCCTGAAAATGATCAATATATTCCCTTCCCAGAGGTCCAAGGCATAAAACTTGGCCAACACTCTCCCTAGTGGTGACCAAGGAGTCCCCTCCATTTTCCTTTAGGTCTTTTAATGTCTTTTTTTAAGCTACTACTTATAAAGTTCTTTTATATACCCTACACAGTACTAAGCATTTGTACATCTTCTCTCATTTAATTATACCTAACAATCTTTTTGAAAGATAGGCATCATTATCCATATTGTACAGTTTACGGGGAACAAAGAATCTAAGGCACAGGAAGGTTAAGCAAGTTGCCCCAGGTCATCCAGAGAGAAGGTGATAGAGTCAGATTCAAACCCAGATCTTTTTTATACCAAAGCCACGGTCTTCTGTTCATACTTCATTCATTCATTCGCTCATCAACTCACATACTAAGAAACTATTACATCCAAGGTCACAGTCCCAGCTCTTAAGCTGATTACAGCCTAATGATGGAGACTGAGAATAGAAAAACAGCAATTTTGCATGATAGCTGCTAACATAATCATGGATAAATTAGGCACATCACTCCATCAATAGATGAGTGGGTAAAAAAGCTGTGGTACATGTACACAATGGAATACTATGCAGCTGTAAGAAAGAAAGATCTCTTATCCTTTGAGATGGCATGGAAGGACCTGGAGAGTATTATGCTAAGCAAAACAAGCCAAGCAGAGAAAGACAAATATCACATGATCTCACTTATTTGTGGAATATAATGAACTAAACAAACTGATGAACAAAATTGACCAAGAGACATAGAGGTGGGGTACAGACTAACAAGCCTCAGAGGAGGGGGGGTTGGAGGGGAAGAGATAAACCACAGAACTTATATGCATGTATGCATGACCAATGGACATAGACAACAAAGCTGGGGATAGGGCGGGGAGGATGGGGAGGAGGGTGTCAATGGGGAAAAAAGGAGAAACATCTGTAACAAAAACAAATTAATAATAAAAAAAAAATTAGGCACATCACTCCTCTCGAAGAATTAAAACAGGGGAGCAATGATCTGCAGCCTGATCCCACCTCCTGACTGAGCTACTAAGTGTGGTGGAGTGATTCTTCTTTTCCTAAGGCTGAAGGAGAACCCGTTCTCTTGGAACAAGTCAGCCAAAGAAGTGGAGGGAACGTGCTGTGATTGGCTCATACATGTGGGGGCATTTGCTTTGTAAAACAAACTAGTGAAATTAGTGAATAAGCCTAGGAGAGGAGATGGGAGAGCAATTTCAAAGCAGAATGGGAATGAAAGTAGAGGAGAAGGCAGATGTTCAGGGTTTTTTATTGTATGGTGAATGTGGATGACAGAGATGTGTAAGGAAAAAGTCCAAGCAAGTTCCCTGGTACACATAGTTAGGTCTCTCTGGAAGAATTTAGCCTAGGCTAACAGTAATCATGCTTTTGGTAGATTCCTAGGCCATGTGAGCAGGCCATGGGGTGTCTAGGAGCCTCACTACCCACTTAAAAGCTGCAGCAGTCATGGTGGATGGGAAATGTAAGCTTCTCTGGGAAGCGTCAGCAGTGACTTTTTGAAATATTACTTCATTTTTTCAATACTGGAATTTTGAAGTTTTTCACTTGAGGGAGACACAATGCTTTTGATTTCTTCAGCACCCATGTCTATATAATATAACACTCCATTCTTCTGATAATGGATCACTTCTCCCTGGCCATAGGTGGACACACAATCCAGGCAGCAACAATCAGAAGATCTTACTCTACCTATTGCTGGCCACATGGGTGGTTCAGTAGGTGGGGACATGACCCAAGCCTGGCCAGTCTCTCCCAGAGATCTCTCAAGCTGAACCTAGGAAAGAGAACTGCTTTTAGCCAAGAGACCGTGAGGCTTTCCCGCTCCCTGAGAGACAGTATCTAAGTTCCTAGCTCCAGCCTGAGGCTCCAAAATAACCCAGGTTCCTGCAACACCTCTTTAATTCTGAGGGCTAACTCAATATATTTTCAATAAATTCCCCTTTTTGACCTTATTTCTAGTTGAGTTTTATGAATTTAGAGAGAGAGGGAGGGAGAGAAAGGCCCAGAAACCTGCAGTTCAAGGAGATGCCGTCAGTTAAAAAAAATATTTATTAAAGTTTTAGTAGGAACTTTGCTTAGGAGTCCCACTGGCTCAGGTTTGTCAACTTGAGTCCACTAAATTCAGGTTGCCCACACTCTATAATGCATGAAAGTCCCACTTGGCCTTTCTTTTGTAGCCAGGTGAGATTTAAGATTATGCTTTATATATTTTTTTTTTCAGAAAAAATAAAATGACATGAAATCCCTTTGGATGTCCTGAGGCAGTTTGAAGTGCTGTGGGCAGATGTAAGGAGGGTGTTTCTGTTATCCATTCTGGTTCAGGGGTCTAGATATCCAAGGAGGCAGGCAGTCCTAGTCCTAGATGGAGAGATACTAGAACCAGTCTCATTAGTGCTTCAGAGCTGGCTGGCTGCTGGGAGGTGGCTGAACAGGTAACTGAAAGAAAGGCTGAGAAAGTAGCTCATGTGTACTGTGAAATGGTAGGAGCTGGAACAGGATTTGCTTTTCTGCTACTGTTCTTGGTGGACCTTGGAGGTGTGCCTCCCCTCAGCTCATCTTGCCCCTCCCTGTGGTCAGCACAGGAAGAGGAAATAGAGTTAGACTAAACACCTCCCTGAAAGACCTTGACAGACAATGGGAAAGGCTTTGGTCTAGGTTAGTTGCTCTTATTGGCAAGTGTGTGGAAAGTACTAATATCTGTTTGGAGAAGGAGGCAAATACTCTAGTTGTTTTCAATGGCATTTGTTAGATGCCAGTTATAGATCTCACACTACCCCACCATCCAGGGTTTTCTTGGCCCACATTAAATCAGTTCTTTTCTTTTTCTTTTTTATTGATTTTTAGAGAGAGAGGGAGAGATAGAAACATCAATGAGAGAGAACATTGACTGGCCGCCTCCTGCATGCCCCCCACAGGAGATCAGGCCCACAACATGGGCATGTGTCCCAACCAGGAATCGAACCAGTGACCTCCTGGTGCATGGGTCGACACTCAACCACTGAGCCACACCGGCTGGACTCAGTTCTTGTTTTGAGAAAGGCAAGCTAGTTAGGTCCTAAGGAGGAATAATGCTTTATATATTAAAATGACCTCAAAATGTCTCTGTGGAAAAACTTTTCAAGAATAAGTGTTAACTTATCTTCAAAGCTTTTTAACTACTTTTTAAAAGTAAAAACGCATAATAAAATAGTCAAAACTGCCCACTTAGAGGATATTATGTCCAGAGTTGTAATACTCTGGAGAAATATTAGCTTAGCAGAATTTCTTTAGCCTTGCCAGGGAATTTAGATTATAGGATTCCTAACATAAAGTATTTCATTTAAAATAAGAAGTCAGATTAATTTCACAATACATTTAAATCATAATAATTTATTCTAAGGGTTTTTACAAAATACTTTATGAAAATTATACATATGTAGGAAGTACAGTATAATTTAACAATTTACATTCTAATTAAAACTTTGTTGCAAAGCATGTCTGTGACCACTCTCATGCTGCTTTTATATAGTAGATTTATAAGAAAAAACAGAATCTTATATATGCAAGGTTTTTTTGTCTTTTTTTTTTTTAAATACTCTATTACAAAATACAGGCTTGAGACCTACCTTAGGAGAAAATTAAGCCAAAAACGGAATTCCACCTATGGCCAGTGGGTGGCACCAAAGCACATCCTAGACTGTTTTAACACTGGAAAAAGGGAGAGCAGTTTCTCAAGACAGAAAATACACAGTAAATTCAGTCTCATTGCCCTGACATGGAATTCCATATTTTAATAGAGATTACACAGTAAATTGTTTTCTTGCGGTCACATTCTTTATCATCAATGATATTCTGCCTCCCCTCTGCCACCACAGAAGTATCTTTTTGTCCCTTTTTCTGACAACCTACATAGTTGCAGTTCCTGTAAGGTATTTTAATGGTCAAGAGGCAGGCTCTCCTAACCACAGCACAAAACCGATGTGAAGCACATGATGGCAAACTAGAAAACTTTTCCCATTCACAACACCCCGCGTTTAATATTTTTAGGGGTAGCTTTTCCTTTGAAGCAGCAGTTGGATTTTCCTAGCTTCCTCAGATTTCTTCTTTAACGTTGGAGTCACAGATACTTTATACATTTTGTTATTATTTAAATCTCTTGGGTCTCGTAACCAGAGGCATGCAGGTTGACATCAAAATGCTGTGTATGTGTAGTTCACTGGTGCCGATAGGAGGTGAGGATCTTTGTCCACGTGGTCAGGTTTTCAAGATCAGATTCCACCTGTTTGGTAGTTTTCAGTGGAGGAGCCAATGGACTTTGGGCTCACTTGGAAATCTTAGCAATCAACAGCATTCTGAGAGGCAAGGTTGCTTCAATCCATGTGTTGGGGGAATTTACCATCTTTTCCCAGAAATCAGCTTCCTTTGAAGTCGAGTCCATCCAATCCACTTCAATACCATAGCTTTTACCTAAAAAAGGAAGCTTTGCATTAAGAAAGGAATAGATCATTGGAGGGAAAAAAGGAGTCATTCTTTAATTATAATCACCAATGGAAGTCAGTAGAAAGAGTTTTAACTTCACCAGGAGGGAAGATCTGGGACCTAATATAAGGAAGATCTGTTTAACCATCTGAGATGAGTATTCTGTTCCCAGAGTAAAAGCTAGGTGACAATCTGTCACAGGCATAGGGGAGTGGTAGGAAGGATTCCCACACTGAGTTGGAAGTGACACTAGATAATCTCTAAGGAAGTATGGTTACAGCTTTAGGGTTGAACAGACTCAATTTTGAATCTTGTCTTTGCCAGTTATTAGCTCTGTTAATTTCTTAGAAGGGCAATTATTCTGGAGATAACATTAGTAACTCACTGAATTGCTGTGAGGATTAAGTGAAATAATGCAAATAAAGCACTCAGTACAGTGACTAGTGCTCCATAAATGTTAGTTAGTTACTATTATTACTCAAAGCACACTTTTAGCTATGAAAGGTCATAAATGTTTCTTCAGGAAAGAGTAGTGATGAGGACTCTCCCATTCCCCCCACAATAAGGTAAGCTCTATGTGGACAAACACTGCATCCTGTTAATCTTTGTATTCAGAGCCTTTAGCACACAGCTTGATACTCCTTCACTCATTCATTTCATTACACTTAACAGGAATATCTGTTTTCATTAGGAAGAAGTAAAGCAACAATCCTCTAGTGTCTCCAGAAGCATTTGGCTCATAGAAAGTTAAAAATGTAACAAATATTACCTGTTCCAGAGCCAATCCGAAGACCTCCCAAAAACTGGTTGGTTAATTTGTAATGGTCCCAGACGGTAAGCTCTACACAAGCTTCCATCATATCTTCAGGCCTGAACCCATCATACACCATGGTGTGGTTGAAGACAGGGTTGGTGGTTTTCCCTACAGCTCTTGTTCTCTGGCGACTTTTCTTACTTGTATCTGGGAGGATAGTACTGCACAAGGAAACATTACTGTGAGAGCATTTTAATGAGATAGTGAACATTCATGCTTTCAGTGCACTTCAGCACAGCTGCTGAGGACTGGTGGAAGGAAGGGATGGAAAGAGTGTTTAGAGGAACAATGCTGATGGTGGGGTCCATCCTGCTGGAAAGGCTGAGCACTAGAGTGGACCAGACTTGCTTTGAATCCCGACTCTGCCACTTAGTGGCTGTGTATTTTAGGGAAAGTTACTTAACCTCTCAGACTCTTGCTTCCTCATCTATAAGATAATGCCTACTTTGTAAGGTTAATATTAAAATTACACATTAAGTGGACAACTCAGCTCAGTTCCTGCATTTAGTAAGTGCTTATATGTAGCAACTGTTTGAGGATTCCTTTAAAATTTAGAAGTACAGTCTATTGCTGATTGTCTGTGATAGCCTAAGGCATTTGTCTCGTACAGGATGGAAAACGAAGAGAAACCTCTCCAATTTGTTAGATTTGATGTGGGGAATAAATTATATATTTGTAATCATTTACATTTAAATCATTTACATTTAATTCATGGTAATAACTGAATTAACTTTAACCTATCATGCCCCTTGTAAAGGCAAGAAGGTCTGGGACTAGTCTCAAAATAGGAGACTGACCTGAGCTGAAAATTTTTACCCGCTGCATCTATGAAGAATGTGTTGCCTTTTTGTTTTGTTGATGGTTTCTTTTGCTTTTTTGTTTGATGTAGTCCCATTCATTTATTTTTGCTTTTACTTCCCTTGCCTTTGGGGTCAAGTTCACAAAACCCCTCTGAGACCAAGGTTCGTAAGTTTAGTACCAATGTTTTCTTCTATGTATTTTATTGTTTCAGTCTTACATTCAAGTCTTTAATCCATTTTGAGTTAATTTTTGTGTGTGGTATCATACCCCTATGTTCACTGCAGCATTATCACAACAGACATGGAAACAATCTAAAGGGCCTTCAGTGGATGATTGGATAAGAAGACGTGGCACATTTATGTAATGAGATACTACTCAGCCATTAAAAAATAATGAAATATTGCCATTTGCAACGACGTGGATGGATCTTGAGTGTATCTTACTAAGTGAAATAAGTCAGGTGGGAAAAGACAAGAACCATACAATTTCACCCATATATGGGATATAAAACAGAAAACAACATAAAAACAAACAAAGCAAATTCACAGACACAGACAACACTATGGTGGTTACCAGAGGGAAAAGGGGATGGTGGGAGGATGAAGAGGATAAAATGGGTCAAATATATGGTGGTAGGAGAGTAGACTTTGGGTGAGGAGCACACAATGCACTATACAGATGATGTGTTATAGAATTGTACACGTGAAACGTATATAATGTTATTAACCAATGTTACCCCAATAAATTTAGTTTAAAAAAGAACATGTAGAAGGAAAACCATAAATAATGTCAGAGAAAATTAAATAGCTACAACTGGACTTCTGGAAGAATATTTATATAGACACAATTAGAGGGAACTAGGACATGGCACACTAATATCTATCTAGTTACGATTTACTAGATACTAGGTATTTATATGTATAACAGAGAAAAAGTTTGCCACTTAAGAACCCAAAGTGTCTTAAGCTCTTATGAACTATTAGTACAGGTATGTTTTGTAAATTTTCCAGATATTTGCAGGCTGATGCCAAAGGCCTTTTACAAATGGGCCACAAAACAGGTGCTTCCCTAAGGCGCCAAGGGGTGTGACATCCCACCATCAGAAATTGCATAAACTCTAAGTGCTGAATATCGTTCCCACCAGTAGATATACCTCCTAGAAGTCATTGCATGTCTGAGTATGTGGTCTCTGGTTTCACTTTTATATACGCCCTCATATCTTTATGACTTTAAAACTATATGAAGCCTTGCTGGGTTCATGTCACAGATCCCTCTCGTTCATGGAGTCACTGTCTCAAAGTTATTTCATTTAAACTATGGATGATGAGTTTTAGCATCACAGATACAGAGAACTAAAATCAACCAGCTAAGGCCAGGCTATTGTAGAACTGAGGGAGGCAGAGTTAGCAATGCTGTTACCATTTAACGAAAGAATTTAGATGGCTGCCCCTCAGCAGTGGTAGATCAAGGCATTCCTTCACCCAGATGTGCACTTCTCCAGCTGTAGGAAGATTTTTACCTATAAAAGAAAAATGAGAGAAAATTTTTTGTACTACCATTCCTCTCTCGGCAATACTGCATCTAAAGATGTCAATCTAAAAATGGCCTAGCACAGAGATACCAGCTAGTGATTGATGATATATAACCCTAATTGGTTAAATCTATACATTCTTTAAAATATTTTTTCTTTATTGATTTTTAGAGAGACAGGAAGGGAGAGGGAGAGAGAGATAGAAACATCAATGAGAGAGGACATCAACTGGCCACCTCCTGCATGCCCCCCATTGGGGATTGGGCCCACAACCTGGGCATGTGCCCTGGACGGGGAAACGAACCTGCGACCTCTTGGTGCATGGGTTGACGCTCAACCACTGAGCCACACCAGCTGGGCAAATCTATACATTCTTAATTATATCTTTTATAGTCTGGCTGTACTGAGCTCAGATAGCTCTATGAAAATAATTTGTATTGATTCCAAGTACAGAGTATTACATCATTCTTGTTGGGTTTTGCTGGCTCAACAGGATCAATGATAGATATCAGGAATGTGAGTCATCCATTTATACTTGTATTCAGTAACAGCTCAGTAAAATGAATATACCTTTTAAATACTGATACCAGTGTCAATTGGTGCTGACAGGAGGTATTTTAAACACATTACTGTAAAGTTACCAAAACAGGTACTGGCTAATATATAGTCACTCTTCTTGTTTAAAGTAAGAGTGTAAAAAGTTACACATTTTATAAAACTATATATAGATACACATAAAAGTGAATATTATGGACAGGGCATTAATGAAAAGTTTAGTCCGAAATTGTTATCTAGGTTGGGTGCACCTGGACAGAGGGATACTATCATATTTTTCTGGATGAGTTAACCCAATCAGTCAACTAACCAGTATTTAATGAGCATCTATTATGTATTCAGCCCTATGCTAGGAATGTCATTGAATATACGAATACAATAAATCTATGCCCTTGAGAAATGTTTACCATTAAGCTAGAGAAACTAATTCAGTAAAAACTACAAAAATGTAATAAGGAATGAAATGCCAAGTTATTACTGTAATGTTCCAGGAGAGGGGTGGGGAACGTCCAGCCCACAGGCCACATACGGCCCGCAAAATCAATACCAGCTAACACCACATGCCTTCACCAAATTATACTGACCAAATATAGCAGGCTAATTTTTAAGTTGATCATTTTGTATGGCCCTTGAAGATGTTATAAATATCCAAATGGCCTTGGCAGAAAAAAGTTTCCCCACCCCTGTTTTTAGGAGATATGTAATCAGTGAGAGGGAAGATAGTCAGGAAAAGCTATATGGAGGAGACAGGACTTCATCTAAGACTTGGATAGGTTGAGGAGAAGATTAAGCCAATAAAGAGAAGAGAAACTACATAAGTAAAAACTCAGACAAGGTGGAGCCCATCACAACACAGTCCCCCACAGTCACACCACCAAGAAATGATAGTGGAGAAAATGGGAAATGAGATTGGCAGAATTTCTATGCATGCTGACCATAAATGATAGGATACAAATTATACATAAAAGAATTTGCCTTTTAGAAAGACCCAGAAGTAACAAGATGGTGGTTTGGCAGCCATTTGACCTAAAGATATGTTAGCTTGCCCTCCAGTTCTTCCCCTCCCCCTCCCCCCAACTGAATTAGAATGCCTTTCTCTAGTTCAGTCACTGCCCTCACCATTCATTATGTCTTTCATCCCACTAACTTCACTGCTTGGTTACTGAAAGCATTTGAGTGTGCAATCCTGGATTTCAGCCATAACATTCATACAGATTCTTAAGGTGAATAACTTGAGGAACTTGCTTGGGAAATGAGAGGGGGGCTGGCATTCGTTTCCTGCCTGTCTCTTGTTCCTTAAGGGGGCTGCAGACCTGAGGCCCTAACATCAAGGATTAGTAATCTTCAGGAAAAAGTTTTCCCTCCTGATGAGACCTTGAGAATGGCAGACCAATGAGCTTTAATTTCTTAGGGGTCCATATGAATTCTTCCAATTCCCACCTGTGAAAAACAACGCTCAGGTTCCATTCTTATCACAGCACTGTCAATAGGTCCAAATTCTGAATACCGAAAAGGTCATTCACATTGTGCAGATACAGGCTTTTGGGAGAGTGAGGTGCAAGTTAAAATAAGGACTGGAAACTGGACTGGGAAAAAAATGAGACATTTTTCTCACAGAAACAGAAACTAGAATGGTGGTTACCAGGAGCTGAGGGAAAGAGGGCAAGGGGTTTTGTAGTTCAATGATGTGAACCCTGAGAAGAAAAAAAAAAAAAAGACACCTACTAATAAGGGCTCCTGGTGGCTAACTGGGATCAAGTAAAAAAAGCAGAGCCTAGCAGCCATTTCTGCACAGGGGCTTCTCACGCAAACTGCACTTTGCATAGAAGCCTCTATGCTAAACTGCCTGCCTGCACTGTGTTTCTGCCATCTGACCCAGCCCTTATAAAGATTTCCTGGAATCCTATTTCAACCAATAAGACAGAGGCTTTCCCCATCCTATCAGAGCTGCACAACTCCAGCCAATCAGAGCAGTTCTGTTCTGACCAGTCAGGGACAGTGCTTTTTGGACCAATCAAACTGCGACAATTTGCATGAGGACAGACCAATCAGATACCAGGGGTGAGGACTTCAGTCCATATAAGCCAGCTCCCCTCTGGCTTGGGAAGCACACTTTCCCATTCCATTGTAGAAAGAAGACTATGTCTCCCTGGCTGAGCTGAAACACCAATGATGTCTCTCCAAAGCAGACCATTGAGCCAGAGCAGACCATTGAGGAGGCCTGGCACTGCAGCACTGTATTAGAACTGAATAAAGTTTTCTTCTTCACTGCACCCCAAACTGGGGATTCCTGTTGCCCTGAATTAGTGCCAACGACCATTAGTTGGCAATGGGTATAGAGTTATAGATATATACGAGATGAAAACATTCTGAAGATCTGCTTCACAGCAATGTGAATATACTTAACATTATCAACGGTACACTTAAAAATGGTTAAGATGGTAAATTGTATGTGTTTTTATCACGATAAAAAATGAGAATTTTCTAGTTTGCAACTGTGAATTGACTCATTTGGTCTATAAGATTACTAAGTAAGTTTGTTTAGGGCTTCACCTTTGAAAATATCATAGAACCCAAAGAAACCCTTGGAGAGTGGGGGGTAAGGAAAGGACATAAATCTGGACAGAAAAGCATTTCATACCAGGAATTGGCTGTGGGACATACTGGAGAGCTAACTTCATTTCACCTCTGTTTTCTGCTTCAAGGGCAACTGGCGCTGTCTGAAAAACGAAGGAATGTCAGCAGGTGTGAGACACAAACTACTTACCCTATTTGCTGTACTCTGTTACAGGACCTTATCTGCCCCATTTCTGGACCCCAGCTTCTAGTCAGTTCATTCCCAGACTAAAGTGGTCTGTCCCTACTCTGTGTGTCAGAAGCAAAAGTAAACCCTCTCAAATTATCCCTAGAACTCTTCACATGCAATGTCCAGCATGCAGTAACACATGAATAAGCACACTAGGACAAAGGACCAAATGACCAAAATAAAATAAAAATTTAGGTGAGAGAGACTCACAAATGTTTAAGATATTGGAGTTTTCAGATACACTCTTCACATAACTCTGATTAACGTATTTATGAAGATACTGTTGAGATGGAGAATTTTAGCAGAGAAGTGGCATTTATAAAAAAGAATCAAATGAAAATATAAATCGGAAAAATATAACAATTGAGAACTGGTAGTTGGGCATCACAGCAGATTAGACATAGAAGATAAGAAAATTATTGAACTGAAAGATAGGCTAGCAAAAAATAGCCAAACTGAAGCATACAGAGGGGGAAAAAAGAGAGAGAATTATAGAAAAGAGAATAAGAGACATATGAGACAGAGTGAGAAGAGAAAATGATCCAAAACTATGGACAAGCATTCTGAATGGAAAGGCAATTTTGTATAGTACCTTTCTCCTACACACCGGGCCTCATACCAACCAACCAACCAACCAACCAATGAAAAAAACTCTGAACTTACCTTCTGCTTCAGAGGATACCACTTTAAGAGTTTATTCTGTTTGTTGTCCCAGTCCCAAGTTTCCAAGTCAAGTTCCACTTCCCCCAGAAAACTATTGCGTTTAAATGTATCCCGATGCCATACTGAGAGGTTCAGCTTCCGTGTCTTTAACATTTGCTTTTCAATTTTATACTGCAGTTCAAAGAAGAAAATTAAAGGGGCGAATAATATTACTTTATGCCAAAGTTATGACACAGAGATGAAGAGAAAAGTCATCTGTGCAGATCAGATTTTCTCATCTGTTAGGTTTCAAGTCTCAAGAATATTGCAAAGTCATCTTATTCTAAGTGTCTTGTTTCAAAGAGCTAAAATCCATCTTTCACAAAAGTTGATTTTCTTTGCCCCTTTGGATAAAGCAAACCACTGCTCAAATATCATAGCCGGTAATAGCTCTCTAGAAATAAAAGCCGATTATTCAACTTTTACTGGATGTTTTTAGTTCTAGCTAGGTATAACATAAATCAAATTTGGTTTAAAAATACAAATGAAGTTTAATCAATGGTCTGTTTTCTACCTGAGGACAAGGTATATTTTTTAAGTAGGCATTTTTTAGAGCAGTTTTAAATACGCTTTTATTGATTTTTTTAGAGAGAGATAGAAACATTGATGTGAGAAACAGCGACTGGCTGCCTCCTGCATGCCCCCTACAGGGGATTGAGCCCGCAACCCAGGAATGTGCCCTGACCAGGAATCGAACCAGGACCTCTCAGTCCACGGGATGAGACTCAATCCACCGAGCCACACCAGCCGGGCTTTTAGAGCAGTTTTAGATTCACAGCAAAATTGAGTGAAAAGTAGCGAGTTTCCACATACCACCTACCCCCACATATACACACAGCCTACAAAGACAAGGAATATCCTACAAAGACAAGGAATATTTCAAGAAAAGATATCCTCTTTTTTTTTTTTTTTTCCTGCTTCATATGGTTAAGTGGAAAATATTTGCCATCCTAAAAGTTTTTCATCTAAAATACAGTCAATCCTTGATTATATGTAATCATGGATGGGATAATAGTACTCCTAATCTAAAAATAATCTCTATTTGGTTTTATGATGGACTACTTGAATGTCCATTTTGGTTGCAGCAGACTTGTTTTTCTCTTGAGTTTACTATTTAAATTATCTGGCTTTTCCTGAGTATAGGGCTGAAGTAGCTGACCTAGAAATAGCTAGAGTACTGAGGTATAGCACAGTCAAACCATAATTAAAAACTTGCTGCAGAAAATTCACCCATGGATGACTGAGAATTAATTTAACTCTACTTCTTTTCCCAGAGAATAACCAAATACTGGGACAGAATTTTCAGAAAGAGGGGATAAATAATACTTCTATTTGTAGTTTTCAATTATCTGTTACTTATAACTAAGGTAGCATGATGCGGTTTGGGGGGGGAACAGAATATTGGTATTTGAGTCAGGTATACCTTCCATGCCTATGCCCATCCATCTATCCTTCCAATAAGCATTTGAGTACCTATCTCAGGCACTGTACTAAATGTCAACGTTGATGAAGTTTTAATGTATCCTCTCTTCACATATATAAACTCTTTAACATTCACAACTACTGTGGTAGCTAGGTACTATTATTATCTGCCTTTTCCAGGTGTGAAGGGCAGATGGGTTAAGTCATTTACCTAAGGGCACACAGTTTATAAACAGCAGAGCGTTGGTCTCTGCCCTCAGGGAACTTATAATGTAACGGTGAAAGCAGACAAACCAGTACGTGCTGAGAGTTAATGTAGCCCATTGTAAGGCAAGAAAACTGAGGCAGCAGACAGCAGGGGGCCTGAGGGGTTAAGGACAGCTGCTCCTAGGAAGAGGCACCTCAGGCTGTAGGAGGCAGCTAGGGGTAAACTGTGGGGAGGGATATTCCAGCCTGAGGAAACACCAAGGCCCAGCAGCGGTGTGAGAAAATGTAGTTCTGCCAAAGCACAGAAAGGAATCAGGGTATCCTGAACAAAGACTATGACCGAAAAGATGAGGCTGGAGCTCAGGTTGTGAAGGGACTGGTGTGCCTGTTAAGGAGGGACTGGCCCTGGCCAGTCTGGCTCAGCAGTTAGAGTGTCGGCCTGCAGACCAAGGAGTCTCGGGTTCGATTCCAATCAAGGGCACATATCTTGGTTGCGGTTCAGTCCTTGGCCCTGGCCCTGGTTGGGGTCGTGCTGGAGGCAACCAATCAACACATCGATGTTTCTCTCTCTCTCTCTCTCTCTCCTCCCACTCTATCTGAAGATAAGTGGAAAAATATCCTTAAAAAAAAAAAAAAAGGGATGGACTTGACCCTAAGGGTAACAGGAATCCTAAAACCTTTTTAAGCAGAGAAGTACCATGATCAGAACTGTGCTTTTAGATCATTTTGGGTGCAATGCTCAACTCCATCAGCCGTGTATCCTTGAGCAAGTTACTTTATTGCTCTAAACTTCCTTTGCTGCATCTGTGAGATAGATAATAATACCCGGCTGGCAGGGCTCGCAGGGAGTGAATGAGATAATGCATACAACATTTGTGGCATATCATCTCACACAAAGCGGTTTCTCAGAAAATGTTGATTCCTTTCCTTTTCCTCTCCGGGTAACTGACTTCATCTATAGAGATACTATGCAAGAAGGCATGGCTAGTTAAACACACAGGCCACCGTTTAGGATTTTCCTAGATAGAGAATTCATAGATACCCGCAGTATCTCGTTAAACACAGGATTCAAAGTTTTCTTCACAACAAATGTTTTCTTCTTGCCCATTTTTCCCTTGTCTGGTAACAGGTAAATCTTTACATATCTAAAAAGAGAATTGAACAGACAAGAAGGCCAGAGAAAATTAATGTGATGTTTCGACCTCTGCTTTTAAAAAATGCATTGAAAATTGACAGAAATAATTCTTTCATGATAATGAGAAAAGCAGCAAGTAATAAATGTTCCACCAACACCTTTATACTTAAAAGTTTAAAGCTATTTCAGTGGAACTGATCATGAATTAATTCCTTTCCTTGTCCCTTACGAACAGGGAGAATGGGAGGACAACAGACCTCTAACAGTGTTTAATTCCACTGGCTTTTTTCCATTAAAAAAGGCTTTGGTGTTTGCAGAATTGTTTTTTTTTTAAAAGTTTTTGTGTCTGTTTTTTAAAATAAAATTAATCTTAGCATACACCTAATCAAGCCATATTCAATGTGAATAAAAGGCTATTGAGCTCAGTTGTTTCTATAATACAAGGAAAAAGGATTGGGCTTATGCTAGCAAAATAACTAAGCATCAGACTTCTGCATGGGGATAGTGGGGAATACCATTCAACTTTTCAAACAAACTGAAAGGCAGTTAAACCTGTGATTTCAAAGATGTATTGGTGATTCCCCCTCAAGTGCTTCGTAGAATATAATTTAAATATGGAAACTACCTCATTCAAGAATCTTAACTAATTCTGCACCACTGAACATTATGAAGTATGCCCCACATGTCCCTGATTTTAGAGAAAGTTTGAGAGCACCATGGAAAGAGACCAAAGTCTGGGTTCAAGACCTCATTCCTCATTTTCCCCACTGAGTGTCTGAATTTATGTAAATAGGCTGCTTATCTTCTCTGGCCCCCGTTTCCTTATCTGTAAGAAGAAGGACCTGGACTCAGAAGCTGCTGCCAGCTTGAAACATTTTGGGCTTCTCTAACGTTTTTGCAATTTAACAAGTTTGGCATCTGAATATATAAAGTAAATAAAACAGCATTCCCCTCGTCCCAACTTTCCCCTTCCAAACATTCCTTTTAACAGACTCACACACACACACCCTCCCTTCAATGACTTTCTTCCTTTCCCAATTCCTGCAAGATTAAGAGTGAAGAAGAGGACACCGGGACTCCGGGTGTACTCACGGGTCTGAGCGCTGTTTTCTCACGTCTGCGGCGGCTAAGTTTTCACACTGGGCCACAAAGACGTGCAGCTCCTTCATTGAGTTCACATATTCCACTGCGAACTGGATACTCCCTTTCACTTCCAGATTGCCAAAGTCTCCACTGCAAATGCTCGTCATGCTGCCACTCACCTGAAAGCGTTGGAAACATGCCGTGTTCGTCTCTGTCTCATTCTTGAACCCAACGCAAGGACCACAGACATAAACCTTGCTTGCCATTATTTCTCCAGTTTGCATATAAAAGCCATTCATTTAATAAGGCATAAAGACACACCAGCGCCGATAACCTGACATGATATATATGAATGACCGGTGTTTAAAAATATGGCCCCTACGAGACTTCGATGCAAAGAGAAATGCAAAGTTCCTTAGATGCTGGCTCATTTCACAGGTGATTTTATGGTAAGGGGTTTTCAGCATTCCATTTTTAGGCACGCTTAGTATTTAAAATGTTAAAGAAAGAGGATGTGAGAAACCCCAGGCACACAAATCACAGTGACACGTTGCTCTATCAAATTTCCAAGGCACTAAAAAGGAATTTTACTGTGTTGGCCATCCGCAGAATCTAGGAAAATGCTTACTGAGCCATACGCTTTCAGAGGTCAGGAAGGGTAGAAAATGGATGATTGATGAAGGGAGTTTAAAGCCTCCCCAAGACCATACATTAAATTGTTGCCAGCAGAGATTCAACTTAAATAGATTCTTAAAACGAAGTTTGACAAATGTGAGGCTAGTAAGCATTTAAACACAGCTTTATTATTTGTTTAGCATGTGTATGTATATCAGAGAAATATCTGGATTAGTGTATGTAGATATATTTACATATATATATATATATTTCTACACACACATGCGCACAGACTGACCTTACTTTATGAAAGAATGTCTATATGAAGCAACCACACTTAGGGAGCTTTGCTTTTAAAACCCTGTTCGGAATCCTTTTAAAAGGCAAAGAACCACCTCTCTCATTCTTTTATGTGAATCAGTACTTTTAGTCATCAGGCTTGCTAAAAAAAGAGACACAATTTTATACCTGTCAATGGTATATAAAAGCATATCTGTTATAAGCTGACTTGATAATGGTTAACCCTTTGTTTTCACAGAAAAATTCAGTGGTTTGTTCTGTTTGGTAATTTAGGTTTATTTTTGAAGTCCTTACATCCAAAAAACCATATTGATTTATAATGAGCTCTTATGCTTAAATAAAAGAAAAGAAAAAGGAGGATTTAGCTAGCCAGAAGCCAATGGTGGGTGAGAGAAAAAGCTCATGCCCTTGGAATCGGAGACTACAACAGGAGGCCATTGTACAGTGGCAG
Source organism: Tadarida brasiliensis (assembly GCA_030848825.1). Classification (NCBI taxonomy): domain Eukaryota; kingdom Metazoa; phylum Chordata; class Mammalia; order Chiroptera; family Molossidae; genus Tadarida; species Tadarida brasiliensis. The sequence goes on from CM061268.1 coordinate 59,368,347, forward strand.
GAGCGTGGCAGAGAGGTTTGCAGGAGTGGTAAGGTATTAGCACGGAGCCTTTGTTTACATACAGAAGACAAGGACGTCATGCCAGAGGAGTTGCTAAGATTGGTTAAAGAGCTGGGGCTCTTCTTGTGTCTGCTGAGCTGGTAACTGCTTTCTGATGCTGTGTCTGTTTCTCTGTCATCACTCTACAAAACATCACATAATATATACACAGTTTAAATTCAGAATGAATCAGGATCAGAATCTCTGTTGAGATAAAGATAATATCTTGTATCACACTGATCTATGGCATTTCCCAGGGTCAAAGGGCACTAATGCTAATTGCCAGGGGGTGGGATTCAGGATGGGGTAGGTGGTCTGCCTTGGACCTCACCTAAGGAGCAGAGCAGTGTTTAGCCACCAATATAACAGTGACTTTTCTTTTTGCATCTACATGGTGGTCCCAAGGTGCTACAGAAGACGTATTACTGTGAGCTTCATGCTACTCTCTCAGTATTACATATTTATGTTTCTTGGAGAACTTTATTGATATAGATGAGAAATTAACTTTATCCAGACAATAAAAGCGCTAAGTTTTACTGTCAAAACATAAAATGTCATGCTTAATTCCTCTCATTATTAACATAGCCTAACTTCCCTAAAAATTAAATTAAACTAGGAAAAATAAAAGCTAGTCTGATCTGTTTCAATTAAAAGTGATACATTTTAAAAATCTGGAACCACCTCTCATGTATTTCTATAATGCTATTGTGCTTATCTTTTTCTTGCTATAGGGAAGTATATTAAAGTATATATTCTACCCACATTAGATTTTAACACATTTAAAAAAAATAGCAACAAGATACTTATTTTATATATACGTCCCAGGAAATATTTACCTGGGTCAGGAAAGAAAAGTGGGAATAATAAATTTTATTATATTTATATCCGAAGTTTATTAGATGGTAGTTTTTAAAAATTTATGATTCAGAATGAGCTCCTGTGGGGGACAGAGAGTTTACCGGGCAGGTCAGGGGCTGCTGGGATTAGGGAAACGCCTTTATGGGGTAGTTAGGTCATGCCAACATGTTCCAGAGCCATGCAGTTATGAATCAATATCACAGATGCCAATTATAATGCAGATTAAGAAAGGAGTTAGAGAAAAACAAAATGTATGCCTTATATGGATGAGAAAAGAATCCGCAAGGATTAAAAAATATCCAAACCTTTTGGATGTCTCTGTTGTCCCACTCTCCCCCCACACACGTACAGTCCATTTCCCTCTGTTACAACATGTACTACATTCTGTCTAGTGAATCAGATCATTAGTGAATTCTTGGAAGAATGGGGCCCTGTCTTGTTGACCTGGAACACTGATTTTCACATAGTTGGCACTCCACGCATGTCACTGATGCTAAGCCTCAAAGGGATTTTGGGCAAAGGAGCAAGGCCTGCTTTCATCTCCGCTTCCTTTAACATTCAGTCCAACGCCGTGTACTTTGAAAGGTAAAATGATACAGCTTATTTTAGCATCTCTGATGCACAAACTCAAACGGTTTGGATTCTTTTGTGTGGAGCTGAGTCAGCAGGTTAAAACTGAAGGAAGGACAATAATAAAAAAACAGGAACTGGTATTGTTTGCCTCTCAAATTATTATATGGCTCATTCCTATGACCCGTCAAGACCAAAGCATATTTACAAAGGTATAAAAAGCACAGGAACTCCATGAGCTGTCTACCACAGGCTTCCAGCTAATGAATTAGTGTCAAAGAACGAGCGGTTCTTCCTAAAGTAACTGTAATGTGGGCTCTGAAAAATATTCAAGGGCTGACTGTTTGCAGATACACTTCATCTAAGGCCCAAGAATGGTGCCAGGAGGTGGGGGAGGCGAGGTGTAATTTGTGTGTTGTCCAGAGCTTTCCGCACATTCTACCTATGAAGAAAGTGCTTGAGGATGAAGCTTCTGATTTCTCCATCAGAGATCAGACCCACACTGCAAACAGTAATAGCTAACATTTGTTGGGGACTCATCGTGTGTCAGGCACTGTGCCGTGTGTGCTTCCCCCACATTATCTCACTGACTCCTCACAATCTAATGAGGGAGGAACTAAGACACTAGACTCAGGGAAGTCAAGGAACTTGTCCATAGTCACACAGCAAACAAGTAGCACAGCCAGGACTGAGACCAGCTGACTCCTACGCTCGGGCTCCTAATTACCTGGCTACAAGAACATGGAATCTTAATGAAGTCAGAGGACGGAGTTACAGTTCTGGATCGACTTTTTAGTAGCTGTTGGACTTGGGCAAGGTTACTTAACCTCTCTGAGCTTCCCTCTTCTTTTATAAAATGGAGAAAATAGTGCCACATTTAGTTAGTGAGAGGTTGGTAACAGAATGAATATTAAGTGCCTGGTACTTCACCTCTCAGTCTGTTTCCTGATCTGTAACATCTGGGGATAACGATGGTGCCCACCCCCTAGGGTTGTTGGTGGATTAAATGCACAGAGAGTACCTATATCCAGTAGATATCCTTCAAGTTTGGTCTTTCATCTTTACTTTATTATTTTAACAAATGCTTTCAAGCTAGTCATGCTCCCTAGACTAAGCTTTCACAAATCAACGGTTCTCTAAACTACAGAGGAGTCGTTAGCTCACGCCAGCATCTTTCTGCCTAGATTTCTTCTTTTGTACCCACTTTGAAACAAAAGTCACATTCCCAAATCTATGCAATTTGACTTCACTACCAAAAAGAGTTACTGTCTGAGTCCAGCGAGACATGCCTTGCCTTGTTCCAGGATCAACAACACTACCTCTATTGATATGAGAGGCCAGGGTCAACCCCGCTGACCTCTGTTCTCTGCCACGGCTGAACACACGCACACCAACCTTGGCATCGCAAATCCACTTACTCGGTTCCATTTTTGTGAAGGTACAAAAGATAGACTTGCCTCATCCTGGGAAAGTGCTGGAACAGACTTGCTCATCCTTTTGAGTTGGTCAGGGCGGGAAAACGGATGGCCAGGCAGTGAAGGCACTGTGGAAACTAAGCAGCGGCATTTGCATTCAACATTATCTTTACAGTTGTCAGACAAACAAGGCATACGTTGGAAACACACTTTCCTTTCCTCTATGAACACAGGTGTTTTTGTGAAAAGGTTAAGGGCACAGTAGTTCACATGCACAGGACCATAAGGTAAGAAACATGCAGTTTTCATAAATTAATTCTATAGAGAAAACTAGCAAGGAGTTGAACCAAATAGAAAGTAAAAATTCACTGAAACACCGTTAGTTTTTACTGGACAGGAGCTGGATTTGAATTATATTGAAACATACTGCCCATGTGAATTGGTTTTCATTCATTTTTTGCACGTCACAGTTTTGAACCTCAAGATCTGTAATTGATTGGTTCATCTCCTTGAGATATATTATACTTTTAACATGCTGCAGGCTGAAAAACTATTTCATCGCACAGCAAGGATCTTTGCACACAACTCAATTGTAAACGTGTCCTGGTCATGAGTGTCTAAAGAGAAGGTTTGTTTGTTTAGGGAGTGTGGAGAGTACCATGAAAGACCACTACAATTTCAAAACTAATTACTTTTTGAAAATAGAGATTATTTTTTATTTTTCAGTTACAGTTGATGTAAGTTTCAAGCACACAACCCAGTGATTAGGCATTTATATAACGTACGAAGTGATTACACTGATAAATCTAGTATGCATCTGACGCCGTCCATAGTTATTACAATATTATTCACTATATTCCCTCTGCTGTACTTTACATTCCCATGACTGCTCTGTAACTACCAATTTGTACTTCTTAATCCCTTCACCTTTTTCACCCAGCCCCCCAACCCCCACCCCTTTGGCAACCGTCAAAATGTTCTCTGTATCTATGAGTCTGTTTCTGTTCTGCTTGTTCGTTTATTTTGTATTTTTAGATTCCACACATTAGATAACTGTCAACTCAAATAATTTTCAGTAGAGATACCCAAGGCCAAGTTTAAATGATTCAAGTTAGGATACTCTAAGAATTTATTATGAAAGTGTAACATATGGTTTATTTCTGATACAGTAAGTGTATGTGTGGAAGTCACAATAAAATGACGAATTCTAGTCCTAATTTCTGTAACTCTTGTTAGAACGCTATTTTCTTCTTTCTCTAAGAATCGCAATGTGGAAGCTTTTTTTTTTTTTTTTTGGTGAACCAGAGTTCTTATATTGAATGAATTCATAGTTTTCAAGACACTTAGAACAGTGCCTGGCACACAGTAGGCCTACACAAGTATTTGCTGAACAAATAAATAGTATCTGACACAGATTCTTTAAGTCATCTTTACAATGTGATACAAATATATTGACTTTATCACTGAAAGTACTACTAGGAAAACAAATAAAAACCAACTTATATTTCTATATATAACTCAAAAGGCTAAAATTCCGCTCGAAGCATTAGCTAAGTTTATTTTTAGTGAAATGAAATCTAATTGAAGGAAAATGAACAACTAAACTACACTGATTAAATATTTGCTTCTTCACATAGTAGTTATCACCTAGCCTTAGGCTCACAAATGTGTCAAAATACATTTATGGCATGTCATAAGATGACAGCACTTTAATCACTTCCCAGTACACAACAGGGTGCATGTGTGTATATTCGGTGACTTACACTAAGCAGTGTAAGACTGGGTCCCATGAGGGCATGGGAGAGCCCAAAGAGTAGGCAAAACCTCTTTATCACAGTACTGCTCCCTATTAGTTTCAAAGTATAGATCCTCTACTCAAACATAGTCAGTTTTATATTGATTGGGCTTTAGTTATTTATGTTTAAGATCATGCCTTTGATTTTTTTTTTTTAGTAAACCATTTTTAAATTTTAAAAAAATTTTCAATTAAAGTTGATATTCGATATTATAGGTATACAGATCATGTATTTCATTTTGTATTGTGTGGTTAAGAATACAATCTTCACTAGAGAAACAGAATCATCTCAGCCCAGGCCTGAAGAGTCATCTTCGAAAATATCATTAAAAAAAGAGAGAATTTATCCAGAATTCACCACATGATTAGCCTATTTGCCTTGACCAACAACTAAGCTCAGCAGGAGGTCACAAATGAAGACGTAGATATATTGGCTATATAGCTATAGCAATATATACATCTACATCTATACAGATGTGTATACATATATATATATCTATGTCTTGTTTTCACCACTCAGGCTAAATGTTGAACAAAACAGCAAGATAAACTAAGACGCCCACACTTAAGTATTTGCCAGTTCAAAAGCAACTGGAAAAGCCTCCTCACCCAGCACCCCTGAAAGACAGAAGTCTGGTTTCCTCTGCAGCAGCCAGACAGAGAATAACACCAAGGACCAAAGCCTGGATTGCTTTTTTCCCTAGGTAGTTCTTAAGAATTTGTCAGGTCTGATGTAGTCCCATTTATTAATTTCGTCCTTTGTTTCTCTTGCCTTAGGCGTTGTATCGGTGAAAATTCTGCTGTGTGTGATGTCTGAAATTTTGTTGCCTACATTTTCTTCTAGGATTTTTATGGATTCATGAGTCAAATTTAAGTATTTTATCCATTTTGAGTTTATTCTTGTGCATGGTGTAAGTTGGTGGTCTCGTATTAATAAATGGGACTACATCAAACTATAAAGCTTCTGCACAGCAAAAGAAACAAGCATCAAGATGGAAAGGGAACACACTATATGGGAGAGCATAATTGCCAATGATACAACAGATAAGGGGTTAATTTCCAAAATATATAGAGTACTCATACAACTCAACAAAAGGAAGACAAAGAAATCTAATTAAAAAACGGGCAGAGGACCTAAATAGACACCTCTCCAAACAGGTCATACAAATGGCCAAGAGACATATGAAAAATGCTCAACATCACTAATTATCAGAGAAATGCAAATTAAAACGACTATGAAGTATCACCTCACACCTGCCAGAATGGCTGCCATCAACAAATCATCAAACAACAATGGCTGGTGAGGGTGTAGAGAAAAGGGGACTCTAGTACACTGCTGGTGGGAATGCAGACTGGTGCAGCCACTATGGAAAACAATACGGTGTTTCCTCAAAAAATTAAAAATTGAATTGTCATTTGACCCAGTGATCCCACTTCTAGGAATATACCCTAAGAAGCCTGAAACACCAATCAGAAAGAATATATGCACCCCTATGTTCATAGCAGCACTATTTACAATCGCTAAGATCTGGAAACAGCCCACGTGTCCATTAGTAGATGAGTGGATAAAAAGCTGTGGTACATATACACAATGGAATACTATGCAGCTGTAAGAAAGAAAGACCTTTATCCTTTGAGACAACATGGAGGGACCTGGAGAGTATTATGCTAAGCAAAATAAGCCAACCAGAGAAAGACAAATATCACATGATCTCACTTATTTGTGGAATATAATGAACAAAATAAGCTGATGAACAAAATAGACCCAGAGACATAGAAGTAGGGTTCAGACTGACAAACCTCAGAGGAGGGGGACGGGAAGGAGGGATGAGATAAAGCAAAGAACTTATATGCATGTATGCATAACCAATGGACATAGACAACAATGCTGGGGGGTGGGGGATTGGGAGGAGGGTATCAATGGGGGGAAAAGGAGAAACATCTGTAACAAAAATAAATTAATTAATAAAAAAAAAATAAGAGTTATAGAAAGAAAAAAAAGAATTTGTCAGGTCATGTGCTAAAGCTCAGCACCTTCATCTCTGGCAGGAGGACCTCGTGAGCAAAGTTTCAGATTTCAGACAAGGTGTCACTGCCTTCTAGCATCGGTACTTTGTCCTCTATCTAATGGCTCCTTCCTTTAAGCTGCTTTTCTCATTAAGATCTACGAGCACATCCACAGAATGTTTGGAAACTGTTATTAAAAATCCCCTGGACTCCTGAGGGCAGGCATGTGTATCATTATCTTCAGACCTACGATTATAACACTGACTGAAACTGGGGAGCTGAGAACACACACACATATCTCCATGCTTTGTTTGGCCCACAAACACCTTTTCAATGTGCTACTTGTCCTTAACACAGTAGTCACAGTTAAGTACAGTAACTTAAGATTGAATGGAAAAGAGTGAACAATCATATTTTTGCTTGGTGGTGAATACTAATTAGTTGATGGACATTAACCACCACAAGTGTACATTTATTTCTTAAGATTCATGTGTTCACTTGCTTTACATGTTGAATAGATACTGTTCGAGTCCAGTTGTAAACCTCAGAGTTTAAACCTGGACATCATACAGTTTGCTTCTACGGATATACAGAGAGGCAAGCACAACCATACTAATACTAATGGTCAAGTACAGTTCCTTCTTAGATCCAAATAAATTATAAATTGCTTCATTATAGTCTTATATAAAGGCCACAGAGATCCACACAAATACTGCAACATAAAAGCCAAGTGATACTAGAAGGTGCCAACTTCATTTTAAGCAAAGACTCAAAGAGCAGAGAGACTAGCAAAAGGATAATATCCAGCATTATGTGATATATATGTAATACATATGTATATGTATTACATATATATGTATTACATATATATCATATATATAATACATATATATATTATATATAATTTTAAAAAATATATAACTTTCTCAGTAGAACCACCAATTAATCTTTCAACACAGACAGTAGTAAAATGTTTTTAATACTACCCTTGCCAGAATGAAATAGTTTTGTAAGCTGCAAGAGTTTAGTACCAATAATAGAGTGGTGTTATTAATGGGGTTAGTTATTCCAGTATATTTAACACCAGGTACAGTGGCAACATTTAGTCATTTGTGAGAAAGAACCTGCTACTCACTTCCTGGTATGCATTCATTTGTATCTGGTTCCTGATCTGCTTTTTGATCTACTCAGAAGAGAAACATTGGGAATAAATATCATTTTAACAGAAGGATTAAAAGAGACATGAAAGTGTAGCTCAAATGTCAGTTTCATAGCTGAGACTGCAGAATACATCTGACAGCTCTCCAGCTTGCTTTCATTCATTCCCCAGCATGATCTTCATTAGCCTCTTTACTGTCTCCTGTTCCACGAAAAGTCCAGCATCCAGCAAGGAGCTGTTTTGCACCTTTCCTCCCATTCACTAAGCCACAGCTTTCAAGATGGAAAGAGCACTGCACTCGGAGTAATGAAGGCAAGATTCTAGTCCCTATCCTCCCCCTGACTGACTAGCTACAGGATCTTAGACAAGTCACCTCATTTCTTGGAGCTTTTCTTATCTGTAAAACAAAGATAAAAACCCCTGCTCCACCTATTTCTTTCTTTAAAAAAAATTTTTTAATTGATTTTTAGAGAGGGAGAGAGAAACACTGAGAGGAATTCGATTGGCTGCCTCCTGCATGGCCCCTACTGGGGATCAAGCAGGGGCATGTGCCCTGACCAGGAATCGAACCAGCAAACTTTCGGTGCACAGGAAGATGCCCAACCAACTGAGCCACACTGGCCAGGGCTCTGCCCCACATACTTCAATGAGGTTGTTGTAAACATAAAATGAGAAAGACAAATCTATTACATAAAAGTAAGGAATGACCTTTGAGGATCTCTGTTGCTGCTTTTATATGGGAAAGCTCACTGAATACACATTTTTATTATTATAGTGAAAGCAATTTAAAAAGCAAAATTCCAGCATTCAAATATAAATTATACATTTGCATCAATGCTGAACTATAAAAATCAGACTCATTCCCATCCCCGCCCCCATAAAATGAATGTCTATTCATTTTATAACTCAACCAAGTAATACCTGATCAACTGACAAGCTTCAAAATCTTCTGACTCCTTAATGTTCAGAATCAGTTAATTTTACCCTCCATCTATTTGTAGTTATTTACATGAGCAGAGGCAGGATCCCCACTTTTGTTCTGGGACCTTTTCCTTTAAATTTAAAGCTTTACCAGATATGCCCAGAGAGATCTATATGCTGAGATATGAAGATCGAATATAAAAATAACTTAACCCAGGAATCCACTCCACTCTTCCTGCCTTCAAAGGGAGTTCTGCAAATCAGACTAGCAAAAATCAGCTCATACCCATAGAAATACAATTTCCTATTAATAGAAACCCCCGCTTCCCAAGGGTCTCTGAAGAGATCCTCACAATGCTATCACCAGCAGAAGAAGCCTTAAGATACAAACAGTTAGTATTAAATGCACCAAGTGAGAACGGTTTTATAATAAGTTAGGCACCATTCATCACATGGTGGCAAATGACGTTTTTATTTATCCAACAGCTGTGTCCCGGTGACTGCCCAGACCACCCCAGAACCTAACACACAGACAGACATGCAGATACATAGAGATATTTACCATCTTCAGCACTACGTACTAATTCTTCTGGCAGATTATCTATTTTTGCTTGATCTGTTCAGGAGAAATTAACAAATGGTTAACACGGCTGACCCTTGGCGCGAAAGAACAATGAGACTGTCCCTGAAAGCCCCGGAGTTGGAAGCAATTAGTCAAGATGCAGTGAGAGGTGCAACCAAGATGTCTCTCCCCAAATACTTTCTCTTTAGATTAGTACTTGAGCCAGTGCCATAGCGGGAGCTCCCATTTCAGCCCCGATGCAGCTTACATCAGCACACTGCTGCACACGGACTCCCACGGGTTAGAGGGTTAGCTCAGTGCAAGCAATCTGCCGGCAGCAAGAGAAAGCATGGGGCTGCAGCCGCCTCTCTACTCTTTTAAAAAGGGTAAGACGCTAGCCATGACTAACACCTTCCCAAACCCACAGTCACTAACAAATATTTCTGGGCATGCATCATCATTTGTGTATGCCTCTGGGAGCCTTGCTTGGGAAGTCAACTGAAGAGATGTGACTGGGGACCAGCTGCTAAGTGGAATCTTGGCAGGCTAGTGTGAGTGTGGGTATTGGTATTTGGAAGGGAGTGTGCAGGAATACCCATCAGCTGATGGTAATTTATTTTTTAACCCTACACATTCCTGAATACTTTAAAGCTGCACCATGGAAATAGCCCCATGTTTTACAAATAGGAGGTTTGTCAGATTGAACAATTGTTGCTAAGATTTCCCCTCCTCAGGGCCCATCACCAACATCAGGAAGAACAATCAGGGCTGTCCAACAAAGGACTGGCCTCGCCTACTCTGCAAGCATTCAGGCGGATGTGGGGGTTGGCCACCTGTTGAGGAGGCTTTGGAGGGAATTCCTGCACTGGGGGCAGTTTGGAATGGGTGCCTTTCAAGGTCCCTTCCTACCCTGAGATTCCAAGATCTTTGGCAGGGTTAGGACTGCATGCCAAACTGGGAATACTGCCTTCGGAGCCCTGGGAATCTCTGAATTTTAGAAATTGTTTGGTGGAGTGTTGTTGTTGTTGTTCCTTTTTAAATTCTGACTTTAGTCTCAATTGCAGATGCATAAAAAGTATTCCGAACATGACAACGGTCCATTTTTCCATCATATGGGTTTGACAGTGGTTAACTTTCACTCAATAAATCTTCTCATGACCATCTGCAATCCTGAAGGTGTATCTTGGCTTAACAACAGTAAGAACAAAACCCTAGAAGTCATGATTTCTAAGTCCATTGGTGTGGCTCACAAGTCACTCTATTTGCTATGTGTTATGTGGGTACTCAAGACTTCTTTCCCGTTAAAGCAGTAGCCTGGGGGGGACAGTGTGCCTCAAGTGCTGTGTGCCAGGGAGTCCTTGGGCTTACAGTTCCAACATCCAAAAGAAATGCATGACAAGAAGGGATAAAAGAGAAAAGGAAAGTCCTTAAAGCCAGCAACTAATTCATCTCCATATCATGCAGAATCCACCAGACATCCAACACTATCATAAGTGCTTTTGACAACAGTCTGTTGATTTTGAGTCCCAGCTCTGCTGTGTGATAGCAAGCAAGTTACTTTACCTCTCTGAGCTTCATTGTCCTCATCTGTAAAATGGGGATAACGACTTGTCCCTCACAGGGTTACTTATGCCAGATAAATAAAACAATGCATGTAAAACACTTAGCCAAGTCTTGGCACATAGTACTCAACAGATGTTAGTTATTACTACTAGAACCATTAGCTACCACTATCTTTTAAAACTCACTGGACTTGAATAAACACTCACACTGGGGTTCTTCAATGCAAGGAAACCTAGTGTTCTAGTAACCAAACCTTGTGCATTATTTTAGAAGCCAAGTGCCAGCCACTATAGGGCGAGCCTCTTCGGCTCACTTGGAAAAGGTTCTTCTCATCTGTTATGCCCCCCCTGAGGGGTTTCAGTGCACAACAGCATGCAGTGAGGCCACAGAGGAGCACACGAGCATTTTTAAGCTTAGATGGGAGCGTGAACAGTGAGGCACACTTGATTCTCACTTGATGAATCTGATGAAATGTCTTCTAGACTTTTGGAAGGCATTTTCCTAGCAGCTCTCCTTTTCAAAGTTTTCAAAACAGGACTGGTTTCTTCTTCTGAACCTGTTATAAGACAAAACCGATGAACACGGCACAATACCAAAAAAAAAAAAAGCCCACCAAACTCTTAACCCATGGACACTGAAATGGTAGGTTAAAGGGAAGCATTAGGCCAAGAGCCTCTATACTTTTGTTGACTCTATGAAGCACTTCACAGAAGAAAATAAAATTTCTTCACAAACAGTATGTCCTTGAAAGAAAATAATTCTCCCGATCAAAAAATATTTGCAAGCATAAATCATTCAGAAACAAGATTGCCACATTAATAGCAATGTGTTCGCCTAGTCTTCCACACCTCTATTTTAGGCACATGATTTGTTCTGTGCCAGATTTTGAATCTTTCCACTTCATTTATAGCTTTTGAAGATAGCCACAAAATGGTTTTAGAGGCATTAAAAAAAATTAGCTGAAAACCATAGAAGGCAGGATTCAGATGTTTAACATCTGTGTATAATCGAATACACAGATGGATGAATTCTCCAGATCAACAGATGTAGGCTTTTTGGGGGGTTTCATGAACTAGTAAAATTTCCATCAAAATATTGGGAAATGACATGAGGCAGTCAACTTTTTATTTTACTGAGCCATTTTAACAGGGGGTGGTTATGGCTCTATCATGTACTAATGCCTTTTCTTTATATAAGGAGAACCAAAAGAAAGTAAAAGGGCATAACCTCAGAATACAATAACTAAATACATATAACCTTACAAACATGTTTCTCTAGTCAATCCTTAATTGTCCTGTTTTGACAGTAAAAACTCCATCACGGATGACCCCTGGTCTGAGCACCGTCATTTATCACTGTCACAGTCTCAGCACCTAGAACAGTGGTTGGCAATAGACACTTCAAAAATGTCTGCTAAGCCAATGAATGGTTCCATTAATGAATCAATACATTTGGGAGCCGTGTCTCTAGACAATACAGAAATGCATCCCAGTTCTGCCCACTGCTGGTAGGCGTTCTACAGCAAATGGATTCTAAGATGAATTAGACTTGGGGTGCTCTGTGTTCAAATTTAAAAGGTTTCTCACTTACAGACCTTCTTGGAGACTTCAATGCTAATAATGGGCATAATCTCTCAGCATTTCCAAAAGTATCTGTCCATGAAACTTCCTTTATTTCCAGGAGCATTTAGAGGTATGGGTTAGTTGAGAGAGCTGAGCCACAGGGCAAATGTGTCAGGCTGCTCACCAAAATGTTGATTGATGCCTTTGTAGTCAGGTTCCCCTCTACTCTCACCCCACCCCACCCACCTGATTTAAAATAATAATTTAGGTTAGAGGATATAAAACTACAACTGTGCCGTTTTATACCTCTTACTTGGCTTATAATTTTAAAATATCTTCTCTGGGCTCTGTCCAGGTTGTTACTTAAAATTGAGTATTTCATTTTTAGATCGGCTTTTTGCTGTTCAACCAGTTCTGCTGGTGTACTGTATAAACACGGCTATGCACATTAGGCAATAGCTTCCAAAGTCAATGCAAATGCACGAGCCCTCCGCCTCCTACGGGTCAGTTTACTCTAGCAACTCAGTGGGGTAGTCTAGTAAAAGTATACTTCAACAAGTTTAACATGCTGACTTATACTCTTGCCTTTGTCTGGTTTCAGAGACTGGTATTTCACTTTCCTTTCCTTACCAGAGACATTTGTTAAAGGGGCTCCAACTTGATTAATTAGGGCTAAAGATGGATTCTTTGGTCAGTTTTCAAGAGGCCCTACAGCTACTTGCCAAGGAACGGAAACCTCACAAGTCAAGCCACTCGGCAAAGCTTATTTATACTCATTGAGACTGAAGGGAGCTAGAAAAGGACAAATCCCTATTAAACTTCTAGGAAGGTGATCGACACTGGATATGCCACTCTGGTTGAACTGTCCTGCTAGGGAGCATCCTTTATCATTTCATCACTCTAACCAGGTCACTTCTCAGTCCTGTCTGCTCCTGGGTTTCTCTGCCAAAATGGCTGTGTTGACCAGAAGCACAAACTGAGACAATCCCTATGTGCTATAGCCTGGCTGAAACCAGTACCCACAACTCCACTTAGACGAACGTGGTAATTAATTAAAATCTTCATCCACTTAGCCAACGCTGGGGCCAAAGACATTCAGCAGGCCAGGCAATGCCCTTGTGCGGAACGAGGTGAAGTCATTTGACCAAAGTCGTCCCCTAGAAGGGGAAGAGTCTGAAAATGAGAGGAAGAGTGTGGCAACAAAAACACCACAGCACAAGGTATCTGAGGAAAAGAAAGTCCCAGCTTGCACTTTGTTCCTGGTATTTAGCCACCACTGTGGTAAACTACTGCTTCTAAAAGGGAAATGTGTGCTCATTTGTGGCAATTTCTTGCCACACATCTTACTAGAGACTTCTGTTTGGAATGCCAATTATGAAAGAAGTTCTAATTATTTCCAGAAGGAAAACTAGCTTGAATGTTAGAGGTGGTTTCTAAACCCAAACAGTTCTTTAAAAATATTTTTGAAACCTAAAAGTTCTATTGTTGATTAAGGAGAATAAAGTAAAATTCTAAAACACTGCCTTGTGGGTACAACGCTCTCTATGTAACTTGTTTAATTAAAGACTATAAAAGGAAATTTACTTTGTATTAAGAAAGGCTAGGGAGAACTGAAGAAGAATTCAGCACTATTTGGGACTGTCACATTAATTCCAATTTTAAAAAACTCTATCACCCTTTACTTCCTCATTCCATAAATCAACTCATTAACCAATGGGTTAAAAACTTCAAAGTGCTCACTGGAGGTGTTTCTCCAGCTTTCTGCATTAGAACCGATGTTTCCGTCTGAAAAATCAGAGTCTTCCTCTTTCTCTTGTCTCTTATATGGTGATGTCAGAATCAGTTCAACTTGACTTGTCTTTGTAGAGTTTTCCTTGTCGGTCAGGAGAGGAACAGGTTGCCTAATCGTTTCAGGGCCTTCTTCAAAGCCAGGCTCCTGAGAAGTCCCTTCTGGAACCCCTGCAACCTCACTTTCACTCTCCCTGGGCTCTGGGGGCTTTACAGTGTCAATGATCCCTATTTCTTGGCCAACTGAAAGGGTCCCAGGAATCTCAACTCCACTCTCAGAACCACAGAGACCTACTGATAAATCATTCACAGCTTCTCCTCTCAACAGTTGATCCCATTGGTTGACTTGAAATTTGGAAGCATTAGTCTTAAGCTTCATTTTAGGGGCCTCTTGGGTTCTCCCCAAGAACCTGGCCTGCTCTGACTCCGAGGTTTCCTTCTGAGGAGTTTCTTCCTTCACTGACACCTGGAGCTCATAAGAAGGAGCTTCAGATGTTTCTTTAAGGAGTTTCTCAAAACCAATATCAAAAGCACTCTCAGTTACTGCTGGAGCCTCAGACTTTTGTACTGTTTCTTTTATTTCCTCAGGATGAAATTGAGAAGCAGCTGGCCTGGGCACCTCAGTACTACCTATTAACTTGGATGGAGAATGTGTCCCTGCGCCCCTTTCAGAATTTGAGGAGTGAGTTTCCTTCAGCAGTTTCTCTAAGCCAGCACTGAATTCAAGGAGCTCTGATTTAGGTTGAATTCTTGTTTCCCTCACCATTTCTATCACTTCCTGAGGTAACTCTTTGCTATACTGAGCAACAGTGGAACCAAATGAGCTTAGGGTTTGTTCTGATGGAGACATTGGGGCAGCTAAATGAGAGGCAATGTCTTGAGTTTTATCAGTAACCACGTTGAAGGAATAAAAATCCTTTCCGTCTGGAACTATAATGTCCATTGTAGCTGATGGTGGGATGACTCTGGGAGAATTTTGGAGGCTACCTGCTGCTTGTACTCCTTCAGGAAATTCTGCTTTTACTTCTCCAGGAACGACTTCCCTCCCAACTGGATAACTCAACCACGCTTCTCTAAGCAGCTTTTGTAATACAACATTTACGTCACTCAGTGTACGTTTGGGTGGAACAACAACTTTTTCTACAGTCTCTGAAATTTCCCTTTGAGAAGGTAGTGCCTTACCCTGGGGAGCAAGATGAGCATCGCTGGAGGGTGGCACATCTTGGGGAGAGTTGGCTGCAATCCCAAAAGAGCCCTCTCTGTGAAGATGGGAAGGTTGGTCCAGTGGGAGAGAACCTTCTACAGCCATCTGCAACAAGTGTCCCGTGTTTAGCTGGTACTCACCCCTTTCTGTTTGCTGGGGGAGAGCTGTTTTTCCCAAAGTTTCTTCCCTCTCTGGAAAAGGAGCTATTCTCTCTGTCTGATGGGCTGACGAGTTGTGTCTCTGTTCTATGCCTTTATCAAAAACTCTACTCTCTTCAGGCTCAGCATTGATCCTAGGGGCGATGCGTTCGAATTTGGTTTGCAAGGGAGAGGATAAAGTTCCAGGTCCTTCCTTCAAGAGTTTATCTAGACTAGCAGTCAAAGTGTTTGGTTTCACCTTTGGAGGAGCTACTGTTTTGCCTACCTCCTCATTAATGATGTCCTTAGGTCCTTCGGCTGCTTCCTCAATATCAGCAAAATCTGTCTTTTGAGGCCAGGTCCTATTTTCAGAAGCACCTGATTCAAGCACT
This sequence comes from Tadarida brasiliensis, assembly GCA_030848825.1. Lineage (NCBI taxonomy): Eukaryota > Metazoa > Chordata > Mammalia > Chiroptera > Molossidae > Tadarida > Tadarida brasiliensis. The sequence continues at coordinate 59,384,319 of CM061268.1, forward strand.
TGTTTTCCATGAACTTTTTCACCAGAAGGTTGGATTTCTGGTGATGAAGATTCTGAAAGTAGCTTCTGTAGGCTGTCATTAAAAGAGTCTTTGTAGTCTTTAGACAAAACTCGTGTTTTCACTATGGATTCTTGAATCTCTTGGTCTGAGTAGTCCTTTCCTTCCTTCAACACTGGAGTAACAAACCATTCTGTATTCTTTTGCAAATTTTTCTTTGATGACTCATTTCCTGGCAACTGACCAGTGGACTTTGTGGGTGGTTTCAATGGAAATGTGGTGTCAGATGGTAACACCTGGAGTGTGCACTTTGAATTTAAGTCCTCCATTTCCTCTGTCGCCGGAACTGTGGGGGAGCTTAGAAGTGTCTCTATTTTATGTATATTTTCTCCTGATGATTTGATGTCATGGCATTCTTTGTGTTTCTGGCTATTAAAAGGCACAGACTTTTTTTGGCTTGTTTTGGTGATATTCTTCTCAACATTATCCTGATTGTTTGAGTTGGATCCTAAGTCCCAAAACTTTCTCAAATTCTCAAATTGAGAATGATTATAAAACTGTTCTGTACTGGGTTCATCCATCCTTCCTTTTAGGGACATAACTTTAAAGTTGGGATTTGATTCATCAATTAGAGATCGGTCTTTCTCCAAAGCAGCATGTACTTCACTCCCAACATTTGAGGGATGCTGCAGTTTCAGTAAAGTGACGTCTCTTCCAGAGTGCAAACTGTCTGCCATTGGCAATCTTTTTACAGGCTCACTTATTTTATTCTGAAGCAGAGACACTTTATCTGGTTGTTCAGTAGAAGAATAATTTTTGGATGGAACTGATATTTGGGCCCTGGTCTCTTTAGGTTTATTTGAGGAATAAAAACTGGAGTGAGGAGCTACATGGCCATCCTCATCGAGGACCACTTGTTTGGCCGTGACTTGATTATATTCATTCTGGCCTGTGGATAAACTGTCCATGGACCTTACAGGCTGGTAGGCTTTAGCAGATGGTTGTCCCTGACTGTGTGAAGATGTGGGTTCTTTATGAGTGAACTTAGCTGTAGCTTTCTCTCCTTCCCAAAAGGATATTCTGTCACTCACTCTTTTGTATTTCTCTCTTTGCACTTGGTTCTCGGGAACCTCACCCGCTTCTTGTTGTAGTTGGACCTCGGGCTTCTTCCAAGGAGATTTGTTGTTGGCAGTCCCAGGGAGAGACTCAATATTTTCTGGCTCCATGGAAGCTTCCAGGGTGTAAGTATCTTCTCCTTTGCTCTTTCTCTCTGCGTTCATGTTGTCTTTCAAACTTGGTTCTGTGACAATTTTTGAAGAGTCAAAATTCACCTTTGAGTTTCCTCTATCTTTTTCATAAATACGAAGCTTGGGCTCTTCTTCATCTAAGCTGCCAACATCCTTAATATTGCATGGAACTCGGTCTGCTGCTTCAGATCCTTTGAGAGCACTGTAGGGATAGTTACTGGTTGGAGGAGGTATTCCATTTCCTGCTCTTATGTTTTTTGAAGTTTGGCTATAGTCCATAGATTTATTCCCTTGAGTTGGACTGTAGATTTCAAATGGTTGCAATACGTGTGGACCTTGCTTGCCTTGTTGGGACAAATTCATAGATTTGGGTTTGATATTCCCATTACTATCTTGGCAATTTCCAGAAGGCAGGACATCTCCCTCTGCCTGGAACATCGAATCAGATCCTACAGGCAGCAGTTCAACTTTGGTGGATAATAGAGCTTTTGAGCCATTTTCTTTTAGACTGACATCATCTGTCACCAAGGCAACAGCAATCTGTGATTTTGAGTCTGCTTTTCCTTTTGGCTCTATTCCTCGGGGATGTTGGAGAGGTGACTTATTGTCATCTAAATGAGAACTTCGGTTAAACCAGTCTAGGACTTTAGATATGGAATCATCAGTTGTCTTCCTTATTTCAGTGGCAGGCGGACCAGCACGTGAGAATGTCTTAGCTTTTAGGGCCTTGAGAAGAGGAGGCTTACCTTGCTGATGGTCTCCAGAACTGCGATCTGGCACCAGAGAAGGCTCAGGCTCAACACGAGACAGTTCATCTGCAATATAGTAATGCTTTTCTAAATAAGAAAAGAGAATTCTTAAAGAATTATTATTCAGCCCTGGCTGGTTTGGCTCAGTGGTTAGAGCGTCGGCCCGTGGACCGAAGAGTCTTGGGTTAGATTCTGGTCAAGGGCACGTACCTCAGTTGTGGTTTGGTCCCCAGCCATAGTCGGGGTCTTGTGGAAGGCAACCAATTGATGTGTCTTTCTCACATCAATGTTTCTATCTCTCTCTCTCTCCTTCCCACTCTATCTGAAGATATATGGAAAAATATCCTCTGGTGAGGATTAAAAAAAAAAAAGAATTATTATTCAATCACTCACAGTAGTATCTTTTTTTGTTGTTGTTAATCCTCACCCAAAGATATTTTTCCATTAAATTTTGTTTTTTTTTGATAGAGAGGGAGGGAGGGAGGGAGAGAGAGAGAAACATCTATGTGAGAGAGTCACATTGATTGGTTGCCTCCCACATGACTCCCAGCAGGGCCAGGGATCAAACCTAAAACCCAGGTACATGCCCTTGACCAAGAATCTAACCCACAACCCTTGGGTTCACAGGCCAACGCTCTAACCACTGAGCCAAACCAGCCAGGGCTCTCAGTATCTTTTAAAAAGGTACTTTGTATTTACATGTTCCACACTACTAGCTCAGCATTTTTTCAGGGTTATAATGTAAACCATCCTAATTAAGATATTCTGCCAAAGATGCCTTATGACAATAAAAGAAGGTAAATGTAGAGCTCTGGAAGTGTGGGGTATAGACCAAAATGGGAAATTTCTTTGAAGTCTTTGATGTTTTTTTTTAAATTATGTAAACTTTGTATTCTGCTCCATGTTACATTTTATATATTAATTTTTTCCTCACTCTCAAATCTTTGCATAAAACTGACCTTCCAGGAAGATATACCACGTTGATTTTATGACTCCATCTATCCACTGGCACATGTATAAACCCTTGAGGGTTTACAACCATGGACTTAGGAGACTTCAAGAGTTGGAAAAACAACTTTCAATGAAGATTAAACAAGGAGTGCACTAGAGGGGATATTGGTTAATAAAATTCCATCTCTAATTTAATTCATCAACTCTGGTTAAATATGAAAACAACAAAGACTTATATAAAAATTGGCACATAGTTGATATTGGTTTACTTCCTTACCTACACTTTGCACTATTAAATATATAATAATTGTGCAGTTTCTTTGAGAAATTTATAAGAATTATGTTAGTCTGTTTAACAGAAAACTCCTCAATGATGAAAAAATGTTCACTATATGCTGTTACTGAAGAAAGAAGTATAAACATAATTTAAAATTATATTTATGCCTGAAAATTATGAAAGGCTCTACAATTAAATTGTTAGCAATAGTTAATAATAGGTAATGACATCACAGATGATGTCTGTTCTATTCTGTGTACATTTCTTTTTCTTTTTTAATAAAGTAAGTTAGAGGGAGTGATGGTGAGAGGAGCCAGATTCACTTCCATCTTTCAAGCCTGGATTTCATATACTTTAGCTTTTGAAGCAGCACCATTTATCAGCTGATGGCTCTGTGCATCCGAGGGCATTTCTTCTTTTCCAATGACAGTTTATTACTTTTAAAATAAGAACATTGCCCTGGCTGGTTTTGCTCACCGGTTAGAGCATCAGCCCGTGGACCAATGAGTCCAGGGTTCGATTCCTGTCAAGAGCACCTCAGTTGTGGTTCGCCCCCAGCCCTGGTCGGGGTCATGGGGGAGGTAACCAGTCGATGTGTCCCTCTCACATCGATGTTTCTCTCTCTCTCCCTCCCACTCCATCTGAACAAAAATGGAAAAATATCCTCGGGTGAGGATTTAAAAAAAAATAATAATAAAATAATAACATTTACTGTAAAAATTGGATGCCAGGTAATGTTTTGTTTCCTCTAAGAAATTTTTTTGTTTTGTGTTTTCTACAGGACGAGTATGATATTGACTTCCGGAAGCTCAGAGCTAAAATCAAACCCTTATAATTTGCAGAGATTTTACCTTCGTTGCGGGAGGGGGGGCTCCTGATTTTCTTTTTATGTTCCATCTCTTACGTTTTTTTTGGTAAGCAGGAAAAAAGCAGAGTGTTCAGCAGAACTTTGTTTATAAGCTCTGACGCCAGAAGGCCTGTCAGTCAAAAAGAGCACAGCTGATGCCACCTTCCTTCCAATGTTCATGGTCAGTTTCGATTTAAAAGTCAGAAAGCACAAATAAGTAGTTAATACAAAATTCGAAAGATATTCTTTGAAAGTAGGTGCAGTCTGAGAAAAAAAAAATGTTTACCAAATTTCTTCTGTGGATTATGATAAAGGTAAGTACTACCAAAGAAATATCCTTCATTTTTTGAATAAACATTTAAGTAAGCACCATCCAATTATTTGCTAGTAATTACTCAAACTTCAATAATTTCCTTTAATATGAGTTCCTTTATTTCTTGAAGAAGCACCTGCTGATTTTTTAATTTAAAGAACTCTGTTCTGTTTAAATGATTTTAAATGTCCAGGGGAGGGGGTGGTGAAAATGTTTGGTCCTTTAAGAAGTAGATTGATCTGAACAGGTATGAAACTGCAGAGCTGAGCAAAAGGGACTCAAGGTTAAGACTCAATACTGATAGCAAGGGAGAGTGAGAGCCAGTGGGCTAGAAATTTGACTGCTGTTACTGTAAATATTCTGGACAATACTGAAATAATCGTAGGGTTGGATGAAGACTTACTGAAGATGGGAGAGAGTACATGGAATGATTTTCACCATTGTTCCTGTTTTTTTTTAAATATAAGAATTATGAAGTAATCACATAAGTATGGGAAAGCAGTTTGAGGCATCCCCTGAGAGCTGCAGAATCTGAGAGAGAGAGAGAGAGAGAGAGAGAGAGAGAGAGAGCGAGCGAGCGCTAGTTAGCTATTTGGCAGGAAAAAGCAGCATTTGTATTGCCTCTCAACTCACACCAGCTGCAAGAGAAAGTTCCTTCGGAGCTTTATTTATTTATTTTTTTGGATGTTTATAGCAGCTTCTTGAGGCTAAGAAAGAGAAGGTTCTCTTGAGATTAAGAGAAACAAAATTTGGTTAAATGGCAATTGACAAGTTTCAATTAGGTAAGTCATAATATTTACTCCATAAAAAGGTATTAGCATATCTTTAATTCTTTTTTTTTTTTTTTATTCCTCACCCAAGGATATTTTTCCACTTATTATCAGGTAGAGTGGGAGGAAGCGAGAGAGCGAGACAGAGAGAAACATCGATGTGATAGAGCCACATCAATCTGTTGCCTCCCGTATGACCCAACCAGGGTTGGGGACAAACCACAACCAAGGTACGTGCCCTTGACTGGAATCAAATCTGTGACTCATTGGTCCACAGGCCGCCGCTCTAACCGCTGAGCCAAACCAGCCAGGGCAGCATATCTTCAATTCTTGCTCTGTATAAACACCTCGACATAACTCAAAACATGGTACTTTGTTTAAATAGTTGATACGATTACATTTTTAGGTTAAAGCAAAATGGGCCAGAAACTGTGCTATCCAGGTTGTTTTAATTATTGGTGATTGAGGAAAACCTGCCAACGCATTAAGAGGTGTAAGCATTCCCCAGTGGCATCGGCCTGAGTTCCAGCTGGAATGGCTAGGCAGCAAAATGCAGCTTCTGCAGGGCCGGCCGGCCTTGCCATTCCAAGCCCACTGGGTCGGTGCTTGGGGCCTGGCAGCGACAACTCTCTTACCAGCAGGGCTGTTGGACGATTCCGACTCAGGCCTTGATAATTCTGATGATTTAGCTTCGTGTTCATGGATGGTGGGTGAATTCTCACTGGACTGTGGTCTTGGAGTTAAAACTTCTGAGGGAGAAGGCTGCCCACTAATTGGAAAAGGACCAGAAGTCTTTGGCTGATGTGTTTCATTTTTTAAGGCACTTGGGCTGGAGGCTGATTGAGGTAAAGGTAAAGGCTCTCTGTCGCAGGAAGGCTGAGGGTCCTTCCAGAACTCATCCTCGTCCCGGACAACTTCTGCTCCACTGTTCAACCTGTTGGATTCTAAAACACTGAATTCTCCCACTTCCTGTCCATGGACGAGCCCAGGAGTCTTCGAGACCTCGTCCTGCACCAGAGAGAACCTCACTTGCTTCAAGGGCTCCAGTGCCTTTGAGGGGTCATCTTCTAAAGAATGCTGCTCAGAAATCCTCTTACGGATGGGTAGGCCAGGTGACACAACCTTGCTTTTGGGTTCAAAGTTCTGATGAAAACGAACGATTTCGGAGTCGGTGCTGCTGGAACTGGAGCTGTGCTTCAGGATCCCTCTCAGAGCCCCTCTGGCGTTCAGGGAGTCTGTCCTTTGTCGAGAAAAAGACTGGTTATCATCCCGCTGTAAATCATGGGGTTTGTAGAATATTTTCCTGGTTTTAGGGATCGGAATTTTGATCTGGGATCTACTCTCAAGGTCTGGACAAGTCGGCTCTGGTTTCTCTAACTTTTGGCTTGAAATATCCGGGACAGATGACTCTTCCTTTGACCCTGATAATTCACCTGAAAATTGTAACACATTAGGTGATATATCAAATGGAGTAACGTATAATTTAAAACACCTATCATAAAAGTAATCTACATTTAGCAAAAGTATTAAAATATTAAAGACAGTAAAGTATGTGGTATAAATGCAGACCTAATTAAAAAGCCTTTAAAAATGCATGCACATCGAGCTATACATTTACGATCACTGTGCTTCACACACATGCTTTGTGGTATTTCATACCCAATAAAAAAGTTTTTAAAAAACAATTTTAAAAAATTCCTCATGGAGGTGAAGGAATAACACAAAAGTCACTTAAATTTTTTTAGTATATAGACACCAGAAAAAGGAACTCAATTAAACAAAACAAAATACAATATCTAGAACAAAAATTAATTTTGTCAAACGTTAAAAAAAGCCAATGTATTCCAGTGACTTTTTTCTGTATAATACTTTATGCTATAGAAAGTATTTCCAATGGAGAGGGGGAAATACACTAATATTAAAACAGGCTAATTGAAAGTCCTAACTTCAATATCAATTGTTAATTTTCTACCCCTTGTCTAATCTTTAATCTTTGTGAAATTTTCTTACAGTTACTCTTGAAGAGATTAAATTGTCTAGCATTTCCTCTTAATGGTATGGAAAGAGGATAACATTCCGTAAGAGGCAGACTTAAATTAATTAAGTCACAAACCTGACCTAATGCTCCTGAGGGATTGGCCTGATGGTTACAGATTAGAGGATCGTGACATTGTCAAGTGGCCTTTTTCTTTTGAGGCAAACTTTTCATTTTCAACACAACTGTTTCTGCATATGGTAGACATCCAATAAATGCTGTAAATGAGTGACCGGATCCCTCTGGTCCAAAAATGTCCCAGTTCACTGATGGGGAGCCCGAGGCATAGAGGTTACATGAGCGTCAGCTCCAAGACTGGAAGGCACGAACCTCCAGCCACTAAAATTTCTGCCTCCCTCCCTCAGGCAGGAAACCAATGGGCAGAGCAGAATAAGAAAACCATCAGGACTTTTCACTTTCTCTAAAAAGTTATTTTAGTTAAAGGAACTCTGAGAATTTCCCTTCATGCACAGATAACAAAGATAAAAACATCTAGTCCATAAAAATAATATTTACCCTCTTTTGAAGTCTGCAAGAAACAAGTCCTTCCATTTTTTGACGGCTCATGTTTGGTTTGTTGAGATAACTGATCTTCTGGCAAATTGGAGCTATTAAACGGATTCTTCCTTTGCTGGGGGAAAAACATTGTTTATTAAACTCATTTTAAATGTCATAATAGCAACTCAGTGCTAGTAAATGCATATTTGCTCCAATATTTGATAGTTGTATCCAGGAAATTCTATCAGACATGTCTGAAAAATGTTTGTCCTGGTTAATCAGGGTAGCATAGAATTACTATATATGTCATACAAAAAGATAAAACTGTTATATTAAATATACTCAGTTCCAGAGTTCTACAACGTTAGACCAGAGCCAGGCATTCAAATCTATGTCTCACATTTTATAGAGGTGAGAAAAAACTTGGGCCTGGATATATCAAAGAGCTGGCCAAGGTAAACTTGAGACTCTATAAGGTCAGATTCCCACCAGTGGTCTTTCTGCCAAAGAGACTCTCATTGTGCTAGATTAAACCTGTGCTAAATATAATTGTGATTGACCTTTTCTATAAGGATTTAAAAGAGACTTATCAAGCTATCTTGAAATATTTATAGTCACTATTATGATTATCAATTCTAATGAAGGGTATCAGTAAACAGAATTTTTTAATTAATGTAAGACTAAAGATCAATGTTTACTGTCTAGTATCGTGCATTGGCAATTCCCTCCCCCAAGGAGACCTCTAACAGAGAGTCAGGAAGCTATGACCAGGAATGAGAACTGGCATGGCACTCCCGAGCCACATTCCATGAGCTTAAAAGCAGCAGCCCCTAAGAGCTCCAGATGTTTTATTCCCTAGGGCAAGCAATCTGGGTCTTCAGCATGATATACCAGTACCGTGGTGTTCACCAACTATCCCATCACCAGAGTGACTTCTTAAATAGTAAAAATTATCTGTATCTGGTATCAAAAAAAAAAAAAAAAGTGCTACAAAATCCTCTTCATTTCATGGTGCTTTGATAAAATGAGAAAAATGACATTCCCTCCAAAAATGAGATTTCTGAAATCTGAGCTCAGTCTACCTGGGCTGGAAACATGGCAGAGTTCCTGGAGTTTTCCTGGGACGTATCAATCTCGGTGGAAGCTGGATTTACCACGCTGGAACTGCAAAAGAAACATTAATTCAGCCCTGGCCTGTGTGGCTCAGTTGTTAGAGCGTTGGCCCACACAAGGAAGGGTCGGGGGTTTGATTCCTGGTCAAGGGCATGTGCATGGATTGCAGGTTCAATCCCCCGCCCTAGTCAGGACACATGCAATGTTTCTCTCTCTCTCCCCCTCCCTTCCTCCCTCCTTCTACTCTCTAAAAATCAATGGAAAAATATCCTCTGGTGAGGATTCTCTCTCTCTCTCTCTCTCTCTCTCTCTCTCTCTCTCTCTCTCACACACACACACACACACACACACACACACACACACACACTGAAACAATAATTCAGAGAATAAAGCCTCACCCTTTGAGGAAGCATAAATCATGCCTCTGAAGCCAAAAGCTATTAAGGCAGGAGAGGAGAGGAAGTTTGTAAGATCAAAGTGGCAGGAAGGGAAAGGGAGTTGAGCCTAAAAATGATTAAGCAGTGAAGCAAAGGAAATGGTAGAACAGACATGAAAGATACACGAGACAAGACAAAAAAATCCATCGGAATTCCTGAAGTCTATATTACAGTACCAGGCACACAATTTAAATGTGTAGAAATGGCCTGGCTGGTATGGCTCAGTGGATTGAGGGTCGTCTCATGGACTGAGAGGTCCTGGTTTGATTTTTGGTCAGGGCACATGCCCGGGTTGCGGGCTCGATCCCCAGTAGGGGATGTGCAGGAGGCAGCTGATTGATGTTTCTCTCTCGCGTCAATGTTTCTATCTCTCTCTCCCTTTCCCCCTCTCTATAAAAAAAAAATAAAAAATCAATAAATTTGTAGAAATGAACTTGTCTCAAAGTCAGAAGCTAACATCAGATGCAGACCAACGTGAGCAAATGATCTCAAGGAGGGAAGATCTTTGCTGAAACATAGCTCCAAAGAGTTTTTAGGCCTCATTCTATAGGCCAGGGCCAGAATGGCAGTGCTCACTCTAACTCAGGTGGCAAATACCAAAGAGAAGACTCAGGTGAGACATGCAACTCAGCAAAGGAACAGAAGAAACAGTAAATCTAAGAGATTCTGTGCAGGAAGGCCGGAGGGTTTGGGCAACTTACTGAAAACTTGCAGCCCAATTCTCCAAGCTGGCTAGGTGAGTTCTTGTTCGTACACAGGAGGAATAAGGACAAGCACAGCATCCAGACGAGGGTGGTAGGTCAGAAGCCTGGAGATGGCTTGGAGGAGTGAGAAAGAGTCTCTAGACCTTGATTCCCTACTAGAAGGACCAACAGACCCAGAGTGAGAGTAAGGGGAGAGTGAACGGAGGATAGTGAGTTGAGCAGGCTCCCTCCTGCACAGCCACTCCCTTGGCTATTGAGTAAGAAGGGCAAAAGAGGGTCATAGTGGCTCTGGAGGGGGAGGAAAACCACCTGCTCAGACTTCCTGTTCCAGTGGCCTTGCCTCGGGCATGAGAGGTGACGTCACTACTGGCCGAAACCACGGTGCCCTATTAAACTCCACCAGTTCTCTTGTGGCATCATAGGGTCAAGAATATGGAAAATACCTCTGAGGGTACTGGCTTCCCACCATGCAGCAAAGAAACTGGACGTTGAGGAGGGGAGCAATTGGCCCCAAGGCTACAAAGCCCCAAGATCACTGTCAGGAAAATCGTGGGCTAGATGGTCCCGCAGCTTCATTTCCTTTCTTCCCCTCTGCATGTCAACTGTTATTTTTGTGCAGTTAGTCCCAGGAACAGGCTGAAATTCTGAGGAAGCCATTCTTCCTTTTGTTACCCTCCACATTGTTCCAGAAAGGAATTACAGCAGATGGGGCAGAGTGTATAAAATACAGTCTGATCACATGGCTGTGAGATGGGGTGGGGGGGGGGAGATGGGGAGGGGATGGGAAAGGAACAAGAGTAGAACTTATAATGGAGCCAGAATTAAGGCTGATGGAGAAACACATTACAGAAGGCTGTTCTTGCAGCAGGTGTGCACAAACCTGACTCAAGTTATCTAGCAGCCAATGTGAAAAAAGAAATCTGGTCACTGATAGAACTCACAGTGTCCATACAATAAACAAACAGTAGAGCTCAGGACTAGAAATCCATTTCTTTTGAGTGTCATTTTAAGAAGCCAGTGAGGGAGGTGTGACCTTATGCTCAGTTTCTCAGAGGGTTATGTTCATCTCCCTTAGTAAATAAAGCAGTCACGTAATTACCAGAGGAAATGAGCCAAGTGCTGACGGTCAGGCGTCTCCATGGAACACCCATCTTCTGCCATCTTCCTCCTTTCCCTTTCCCACTCACCAAGAACAAAGGATAAGCAGAGGCTCTAATTCTCCTTTCTCTGCTCTCTGGAGACCCAGCCCTGAGTGCCCATCATACTGCCCCCTCCTTCCCAGAGATAAAACCAGTCTCTCTTACTAAACTCTAGCCAGCTATGGATTTCATGTGTATTCTGCAACCTCACCCTGTGTATACGCAGATCTTCTCTCTCATGGTAAATTGGGAGATCCCTCAAGAGTACTTTGACTGTCTTTATGTCCCTGTAATGTCTTGTACAGTGCCTGGCACACAATTGGTGAATGACTGAACAAATGAAGGCCAACTGAGCCGGTGGCAGGGAAGGCAGCGGCCGGCAGGTGAGCACGTTGTGCTTTGTTTTTGAAATCCGTGTTATTTGCCAAACTACAATGAGGCCCATTCTTTAGGTTTTAAACAAAATGTCTTTGTCCTGCTACTCAGAAAGCAAATGGGAGGAAGAAATGAGGCATTCAGAACACATGGTCAGACATGAAAATGCCAGAAACACACAATTCACTGGGTTACCTTGTAGTTAGGATAAGGGGTAAATGGGATGAGAGTGGGATATCTGGTTAGCTTAATTAAAAAAAAAAAAATTAGCCCGGTTGGTGTGGCTCAGTGGTTGAGCATCAATCCATGCAGCAAGAGGTCACTGGTTTGATTCCCTGTCAGGGCACATGCCCAGGTTGTGGGCTCGATCCCCAGTAGAGGGCATGCAGGAGGCAGATGTTTCTCTCTCATTGATGTTTCTATCTCTCTCTCCCTCTCCCATCTTCTCCCTCTAAAACCAATAAAGAAAAATATTTAAAAAATAAAATAAAACAAGAGTCTTATGCCTCAAGCTCTGTCTCTGAAAATACAGCTCTTTCCTAGGTTAAGCTCTGACTTTGCTTCTCTCAGGGAACACAGCAGTGTTTGGCTTGCCTGTCTTTAACTGGGCAACCATCACTATAGTAATCGTCTATTCTCAATTGATCTTGGCAACATCCCTATGAGATATCTATCCTTCACCTCATTTTACTTGTGAGAAAACTGAGGCTTGGAGAGGTTAAGTAACTTGCTCGATGTCACAAAATTAGTTGTGAAAGAGTCAGGGATTTAAACCAAGGGTGTCTGACCCTGACTCCAAAGACAATCATCATAATGGCTAGGCTATACTGTCTCTGTTTCTTGCATTAGTAAAGTGGTGGTTTATGGCCAGAGGATTGGGGTCAAGTCTGGGGGACTCTTCCTTCCTAGTGACTCTTACACCTGTCACTTCCTGTCCACCTGTACTAGCACGTCCTTTATTTCTGTCAAGTGGATTAACCTCACATCTGACCTCTGACTCCCGAGTCCCACTCCCCCAACCCATTCAGCATTCCATCACTAAGCTGGAGTAGTCTAAAGCACAGTGGTGACCCTGTCCCTCTTCCGCCCATTACCTTTCTCTGGATCCTCGAGGCCTGTGGAATAAAGTCCACACTCCCCAGAAAGGAAATGGAGATGTTGCACCATCTCCTCAATAACTCCTCACTCCTTCTTTCTGTTGACCCTTCATGCCAAAAAAAAGTGGTCTGTATACTCACTGTCCCCAAACCGCACCTGTCTCTGCTGTCTCCTTTCAACCTATCCCCCAGCTCCCCGCTCAAGTGTTTGCTCTGTTCTCTTTGCCCAAATCCTTGCTTTCATCCTCAAGCGCACTCCAAATCTCACCTCCTCTGTGACGCTGCTCCTGTGTCCGCCCAGCTGGAAGTGGGTCTCCTCGTCTCAAATCTTACAGCCCATTTTACTGGTGTTTTGAATTAGGAATTCACTCCCTGCCTGACTTCATTTGTTATCATGTGATCAGATATTCTTATACAGATGTGTTATTTTTCCTAAGAGAATACAGTCTCTTTATAGCCAGATACTGTCTTTTATGTCTTAGAATCCCTCCCAGAGGGCAGTAGACTGTGCCCTGCATATAAAAGATAGTCAATACATTCCACAACGTGTGCTTTTCTTTTTTTTTTTTTTTTTCATTTTCTGCTCAGATAGAGTAGAAGGGAGAAAGAGGAAGAGAGAGAGAGAGAGAAACATCGACGTGAAAGGGCCACATCGAGTGGCTGCCACACGCACAACCAACCAGGGCCGGGGACAAACTGCAACCGAGGTACATGCCCTTAGCGGGAACCGAACCCGGGTCTCTCCGGACCGCAGGCCGACGCTCCAACCGCTGAGCCAAACCGGCCAGGGCCACAACGTGTGCTTTTCAAACTGCAAAGCGTGCCAACTTCTACACCCTATGCTCTGTAATTTCTTCCCCCAGGCACCCTTCAAAAACTACCTGCAATACTAGAAGGAACACTTAGACAAAATTGTTTACTTCGTTAAGAGGGCTATTAAACTATTGGACTGTGACATTAGCAATAGGATTCCCCTCCTAAAAGCATCTGCATTTTAATGCAAGTCTTTGATGACTTAATTAAAGTAATAATAATAATGTTAGGTACATTATTATTGGGGAAGGGACTCTTGGGGAAGAGGTAGGGCTTTACAGAAGCCTCAACATCACACCACACAGGCAGCCAGCCACTTCATTTGCTTCTATGTCCAGCCATCAAGGGCTCCAACTTTCAAACTTTAAAAAGGTTTTGAACCTTAACAAGGCTGTCTCTCTAAAACCATGAAAAATAACAGCATACGTCATCTACCTTCTTCTGAGGTATGTTCCAGCTTAAACAGTAACAGTGTCTAGAATCTGAAGTCATCCTGCAAGTGACCTTCTTCCCAAGTTTTCTGTGGTTGCTGATCTCTCCCTTTGCACTGAGAGCTTCTGGGAAGCGAAGGCTGCACCTCATGCCCAGCACCCAGCACCGCGCCAGCACACGCTAACTCAGTGAAGCTTGAGCCCATGAATAAACACACAAAGAAATGGCTCAGGGACAACTCAAGGGAACAAAGTTAGGAAATATGCTGTGCCAAGCCTTTCAAGTCCGTCTTTTTTGAAAGTGAAATATTACTTCTCTGGTGCTACCACACTTCGTGCTCCAATTTATCTACAGATTTATCTAACACAAAGATTCTCATCCAAGTACAAGGCACTCGGACATCACAGTGAAACGATTCCTACTGCAACTGATTTGAGTAAATCCAAGGCCCTATAGGATTAAGAAAGATTCTTTTAAGAGCTCAATATAAATGACTCGGTGGGGCAAGCCTCCAAGACATGAAATGGTCACATCACTGGATTGCAGTCAATCCAAGGACAAAAGATCAAATGCATTGTCTATAGATTGGCTCATCACAAAAGAAGCTTAAAACTTCCATCCAGACAGGCTTGCATTATTGAAAAGCCGAATACTCCTTAGAGTGGAATGTATGTTAGATCCCTTCAAGGGAGAAAGGAGGCTACCAGGCAACTGAGGGATATGAGATAGAAAGGATGTGGGAGGAGGGACCAGAGGGGAAAAGAACTGGGAAGCTTGCGACACACTGGAGAAACTACTGGTTGTTTTTGTTTTTAGAGGCCTGGGCTGGCCCTGTCTGTGGCCACAGAGCTAAGACCATCTAAGCTACCAAAGGGACCAGACCTCAGAGAGGTGGTCTTAAAGGAAGATATTGGAGAGAAAGAGAGAGAGAGAGAGACTAAAAGGTCAGTCCTCTTTCAGGCGCCTTCAGACCAAAGAGCATCAATTGCAACGACATCTAAGGCTCTGGTCGGTAGAGAAGCTGCCAGACTGTCAGTGTTTCCCAGAGCACTCAAACTAGTTTTACATGTATGTCATCCTAAGTAAAAAAAGAGGGGCTTCTCATCCCAGAACAGGCCCATGTACCTCTATGGTCAGGACGCATTACGCCTCATTTATGGGCAGGGTCCTGACCACAGGGGAAGAGCGCCTCACATTTTGATTCTGTCCTCCCACCTGGGCTCCGTCCTGCAGACTATCACGTACAGGTTCTACAGTTGTTTTCTTCTTGGGGGTGGCGGTGGGGGACATGATATGCCATCAAGGTGTGGTTCATGGACCAGTGCCAGTCGTGAACTGTCTTACTGGTTCACAATGAGATAAGTACAGAAATTGAAAGTCTGCTGTGATCACTAGAAACACAATTATTTTTTAAAACCAAAACACTGGCTCTACCACGGTTTGTGCCAACACTGCCCTGCTGAAGGTCACTAACCAGAACCGTGAGCGTTTGGAGTTTTCCCTTGGCCACTCTAAAAGAGTCTCGTTCTCTGCTCCTCCGTTCATCAGACCTCTCTCTGCTTCCTGCCGTGACAGGGCAAAAAAAAGGGGTTCCAAAAGAACACAGGTGGCTTCCAGCGGTGGAGGACAGGTTCGGTGCCCACTGTGTTTTCATTCCCCACAGGCAGAACCCCCAAACTGCACCCGCAACTGCAAGAAGGAACCTGGCCACAGAGATCATTAGAAAACCTCCTTCAGAAACTACAACATCCGGTCACTGTTGCCTCGCACTCCCTGACGCCTGGCTAAGAAAATATTGACAGGTATTGAGTCATTCTATTGAAGTTCACTCAGGCCCCAAAACACACTTAACACACCCAGTTCCCAAAGGTTAAAGTATAGGTGAGAAACGCTGCGGGAACCTGATACTGAGTAAAGCAGTGGTTTCTGACAAGGAAAAGAGGAAGTAAATAACAGCTCGGTCTACAGTTCTGGGTGATTACCACCCACGCCATGTAATGAGCAAAGCATGCTGGGTACATCTAACATTCTTATTCTTGCTTTCCCAACCATACCTCATCGATGTTATAATAACATAATTATCATGCCACTTGGAAATTGCCAATTTTCTTTCTTCCTGAGAAATGCTTAGTGGTCCCCACACCTCATTTTATTTAACCTCACAACATCTTGGTGAGGCCGCCCTGTTCTAATTTACAGATAAGACCCAAAGGACTCACAAGACCCGGAAAGTCACACAAGGAATACAGTAAACAATGGACACACAAGTTTTAGAAACTCAAGAGCCTCAAATTAAAGAAGAGAGGGTAATACCCACCAGCCCCCGTGGGGTCATGAGAAAAATGAGTTGGGTTATCAGGCAGTGGCATCTCTGTCCCTCAGGCCCTTTGAGATGAAATCAGTTCCTAGGAGAAGGACAGGAAGTCTGACCCACATAAAACTGTGCAATGAATTATATTTGTCTCTGAAACGCCAACATTTTCCTCATTTCTCCTTCTGGGCACTTGCACCCTCTTCCCTTAGTTAGTGCTTTGGTGCCCTCCATCCCCATCAAACTCAGCTCCTAGGTGGTTTATCTAAGCAACTGTGTTCTCACTCCCAGAGTTTCCATCATGTAAGGTCTCGTCTCTCCCTCTGGAAGGAAGGCAGGCCTTAACCCCATTAGGGGGGTTGCAGGCAGCTTGTAAATGAGGTGTCACCAAGAAGAAAGGATTAGGGTATTCTTCACACCCTTCCTGAGCTTCTGGAAGTAGCTGTGTGTGTGTGTGAGAGAGCCCACACTTCCATTCCTTGAGCCTCTACTGTGTCCTAAGGACTATGTGTTAGGAATTCTACATTTATTAGCTAATCAAAGTCTCAATGATCTTGTTGCAAATTATTATCATTCCCATTTTACAGCTGAGAAAACAAAGGCCCAAGGAGTTAAGTCACTTCCAGTGCAAGGTCACAGAAGCAGTAAGTGGCTACTGTTAAAGTGTTTTTTTTGTTCCCTGGCCGGTTTGGCTCAGCGGTTGGAGCGTCGGCCTGTGGACCAGAGAGTCCCGGGTTCAGTTCCCGCTAGGGGCACGTACCAAAAAAAAAGTACGAAAGGTGTTTTTTTGTTTTTGTTTTTTGTTAATCCTCACTAGAGGATATTTTTTCATTGATTTTTAGACAGAGTGGAAGGGAGGGAGTGGGGGAGAGACAGAGAGAAACATCAATGCGAGAGAGAGAGACATCAATTGACGGCATTCCCATACAACCCCAACCCCAACCCCAACCGGGGCAAGGATCAAACCTGCAACCCAGGCACATGCTCTTGACCTGGAATTGAACCCGTGACCCTTCGGTGGACCAACACTCTAACCACCAAGCCAAACCAATCAGGGCTGCTGTTAAGGTGTTTTAACCTCTAGCCAACATGGCCTCTACAGACATCACAAAACGTTACAAATCGTCCCAGTGCACCTCCACCCATGGAAAACAAAGCGAGTCCTCTGCAACAGGGAACTGGATAAATAATGGCCCCATGATAGAATCAGTATTCCATTATCCATGTGACATAATGTTATTCATATTTGACTCTGAAATGCCTTTGGGTGCCTATATTATAGACCCTTTCCCTCACCTATAAACTATGTTGAAACACGTCTTGGATTCATAGACTTTATCCCAGTTGGAGACTCTGAAGTGAACTGTCTTCACCGAGGAGCTAAAGATAAAATGGAACTGCCCTCCCACCAAAGAGTAAACAACTTTACCTCCAGGGGACATACACCAATAGAAAATCCTTAAATCCCTAAAAGCTAATCATCATGGCTCAAAAGGTTTGTGGCAGTGTAGCCCCACAACCAGCTACTTTGTAGGAAGGATGTACAAACGTACATTTTGATTGGCCAAATGACAACATGTATGGAAAACACCAAAAGAACAAGACTGAAACATCAGGACAATCTACATCCTTAAGAAGCATTTACTGAGCACCTTCTACTGTGTGCCAAGTATTCTACGCACATCATCGCTAATTTTCACCATAGCCTTTCCTGGTATATATTATCATTCCTATCTGTGGTTAAGAAAAGAGACTCAGAGAGGTTAAATGACTTGCCCATGGTCAAATGGCTAATAACTGGCATATTCAGGATTTGAACTTATATCTGTCTGGTCCCCATGCTTGAGCTTCTTCCATTGTACTGGGCTGTTATAATGTGATCATAATTCATCTTTTCCCTGAAGTGACTCATTTCCCTATATTCATTTCAGAATACCTCTTCATTCTACCCTAAGGAAAAATCCTTAATACAAACTAAAAAAAACAGCTATTGTTGGTGCGGAAAGAAATCACCACTTAATATTTTAATTTTATTGAATATTCAGATTTATTAGACACTCTGGAAGCTGGGAAATAGCACCACCCTTGCTTTGTTTACATCGGGGCCCAGACTTTTCTCAGGCATGCCCCTCCCCCGCGCCCAGGAGACCAGTCTAGCATCTGCACTAATAGCCCGCTACTTTGCCCGCACTGCACACCAAGCCACGAAACCCACATGCAACAGCTTCCCCGTGAGCTCCATCGTACCTTGGGCTTGCTGGGCCTACTTCTTCTTCTGGCTCTTCTACAACACCGGCTGGCTCTGGGGGAAGGAAAGCATCTTTGTTGACATTATTCACCCAGCTTTCCTTTGTCCTGTTTTCTCTGTCCTTACTCTGCTCAACTGAAACAGGAAACAATAAACACAGGAAGGTTATCTCCCACCTCCATGACCTACAACTCTCATATCAGCTCTTATCACTGAAGGCTGGAACCTGAACTTCAGGCCTTCCCTGAGTGCCAGGGCAATCACTAATGGGGCTGAGTATTAGGGATAAGAATTTTATCTGCAAGGGAAGTTGGTAGACTCCTCTGCTGCTAGCTCCCTGTGCCCAGCAGTCTCCTGAGAGCCACGTACAGGTGACTCCAGAGACAACTGAAGCAAAATTCTGACTGCCTCTATGTGAATCAGACCTGAATTGGGGTCAGGACCGAATGTGTATGGCCAGGGGACACCAAGGACAGGGAGTCCTCATGGGAACAGAAGCACCACCATTACCAAGCATTTACTGAACATTTGCAATGTGCCTGAATCGAGGCTGGGCTCTGGGATACAAAGGGGAACAAACACTTTCAGTCTATATGTCCCCCTCTGCTGCCCTCTCCTCCAAACTCTACATATCCCTTAATGCCCAGCGCAGATGCCAGGACCCCACAAAACCTCTGTGCTCCCTCTCCAGGAAATAACCTCTTTTGCCTCTGAACACCCAGGGCTCTTGACCTGCACCTCTCAGATCATTAGCATCAACAGAGAGATGACAGTGACGTGCACAGAGCCTCATTCTTTGCGTGTGTTATCCCATGAGGAGGGAGTGGCTTTCCAAATCTGTAGATCTGGAAATTAAGGGTCACTGAGTTCAGGAAACTTACCTAAGGCCACATAACCAGCAAGTGCCAGGAATACTTTCATCAGTGTTAAGAAAATGAAGCAATTTAAGGGCTCCGAATTTCCAAACATACTCACATTCCAGGGTAGTATTCCCCA
This sequence comes from Tadarida brasiliensis, assembly GCA_030848825.1. Classification (NCBI taxonomy): domain Eukaryota; kingdom Metazoa; phylum Chordata; class Mammalia; order Chiroptera; family Molossidae; genus Tadarida; species Tadarida brasiliensis. The sequence continues at coordinate 59,403,668 of CM061268.1, forward strand.
CAGGTCTCTTTACATGAAAAATCCAGACGTTTCAATTGCAAAATGGAGTCCACAGTTCTAACCTGTACCCCTCATGACTTCTGAAGGTCTGGACGGTTTTGAAAATCAAGAGGCCTATGAGCAATGCATGGCACATACTAAGCAGGTAGGCTTTACCTGCAAGGAGTGTGGCTCTTTCTTTTAGAAAGACTGAAAGTCGAGCTCTGCCACTTGCCAGCTATCTGACCTGGGACATATGGACTTTACATACCCCATATATAGAATGGGGATAATAATATCTACCTTACAAGATGGCTGCTACAATTAGAAATAAGACAGAGTAAATACCTATCACAGATTAGATGCTCAAAAGGTGATAGTTATTTTCCTTATTGAGTACAGGCAGGGGCTGTTCTCAGGGTTAAAGATTTACACTGACTAGTCCAAAGTTAGAGAGAAGGCACCAGGGAAATATTTAATGAACTCAACAGAATTCTAAAGCAGCCCTCAAAATACTGTATTTAGAGTCCCTTAAATAATGTACTTGGTTGATTAAAGAAATATCAGATGTTAAGGTCACTGAACAGGGATGCTAATCTCTTTCGTCTAAACTCTTCACCCTATTCAGGAGAAAAGGTTCTGATCTTCAGAGTTAAAATAATAATAATAATCATCATCATCATCAGAAAAGAAAGAAGAGGTGATAGATCCTTATAAATCTCTGTTGTCTATGCTACTACTCCTCACTATGGCATCAGAAGGACTTCCTTTTCCCTTCTACAGCACACTGAATCACTTAGCCACCCTCATCCATCCAAATGCAGGGAAGAATATAGTGAGCTTGAGGGCTCCGTGTTATGAAAAGTGTATATTTACATGACTTCCCTCAGTAGATTTTAGTGTCGATTCTGACACTTCCTTTGTCCCAACTCCTCCTTCCCAAACAAATGCTGGCTCTAAATGCACTAGCCACATCAACTCACCTGCCACCTGGAGCCTCTTCCTCCTCATGGATGCTCTGATGATATCTGTGCCGTGGATTTTGTCTCTGTGCCTTTTTGCCTTGGCTTCGTAAAACCACTGGCCACTCATGTTTTTCAGCTGCTGGTCATCCTTAACTTTTTCAGGCAAATGTCTACAAAAGGAGAAGACTTTCCTTTGGCACTGTGTTTAGGCATTGGGGAAAAAAAATTCTTTAACAATGGAAAACAAAGCATGTCTCTGATACCAAGTGTCTTCCTTACGTAGAACAGATAATGAAGATAAAATTACTACTGGGAAAAGAAAACACGAAGATGATGAGCCGGTATTTGAACAAATCGAAAATACAGCCAAACCGTCCAGATGTCCTGTGAAAAAGTTTGAATGCTACTTGTCTAAAAGTCCACAGAATCTTAATCAGAGAATGCATGTTTTTTTTCTTTTTTTAAAATCCTCATCCGAGGATACTTTTTTTTCAGTTATCTTCAGATAGAGTGGTAGATAGAGGAGAGGAGAGAGAGAGAGAGAAACAGCGATATGAGAGGGACACATCGCCTGGCTGCCTCCCGTGTGACCCCAACCAGAGCCAGGGACCCAACCACAATGGAGGTACGTGCCCTTGACCAGAATCGAACCTACAACTATTTGGTCCACAGGCTGACGCTCTAACCGCTGAGCCAAACCGGCCAGGGTGAGAATGCATGTTTTTTATTTGCAACCAGAATGCTCTAGTTCTACAGCCAGCCCTGTCTGGGACACATCTACTTCATGGGACCGAAACACCTTGGAAAATATGCTCGTATGGGTTCTTTTAGTAAATGATACTTACGATAAAGACTACTGTGAACTGGATGAAGACACAGACTCAAAAGGAACATTTCAGAAGCATTAGGGATAAAACAGCATTAGATAGTCATGCTGCTAGACGTTTATTATGGAAAACATTTTAAGTTCACTCCTTCTGCTTTGAGTTTTGTAGCAGTGTACCCACACATGTAAATAATCTGTGAGTGAAAGTTGCTATTCTTCTATGTTGTTGTTTTAGTATACTTAACAAATACATTCACATTTTTTATTATTATGTATTTGATTAGGTATGTTTGTAACTTTTTACATTACAAAATATGAATGAGAATGTGCCATGTATATATTTTTTATTTTTTAATTCTCACCCGAGGATATTTTTCTATTTATCATCAGATAGAGTGGGAGGGAGGGAGGGAGAGGGAGAGAGAGAGAGAGAGAGAGAGAGAGAGGTAGAGGGAAACAGAGAAACATTGATGTGAGATAGACACATCAACTGGTTCCTCCCAAACAACCTGACCAGGGCCAGGGACGAACTACAACCCAGGTACGTGCCCTCGATCCCGCGACTCATTGGTCTGCGGGCCAATGCTCTAACTGCTGAGCCAAACCAGCCAGGGCGTCACGTATCATTTTTTTCTTGTAGTAAGAAACATCCATATTGCCCAATTCTGCTGTTGCAAGAATCAATTCTTTCACTGGGATCTTGACCATGTGGTTGTGTACGGGTAGCACTACTAAAAGTTTAGAACTTACTCTGCGTCTTTCAGAAGTTTTAAAATAAACTGTAAACTAATGGGGGGGGGGGAGTTGTTTGTTTGTTTGTTTTATGTTTCAGTTACTGAAGCCTTACAACGTTATGTAGAGAGAGACCATCTTCTGTCCCACCAATAGACGAGAGAATGCTTTCAATATTGGTGTACTGTAATGTGAATCTATACTGGTGAAAACAACTTTTGTTCTCCTTATTAAAACCTTAATGTCCTTTTAAAAAAATGTGCTGAGAACCCACAGTAAAGAAATGAGCTCACTGTGACAGGGCATGCAGCAATGTGGAGGCTCTCGATGTCTTAGACGATTCCACAAATCTCCCAGATGACCAGCACATGTATGCTCCCCATTGACTGAGAAGTCAGGGAAGCCAGGGCCAACATTTTTTTAAAATTCCAAGATTTAATCCATGATCCCTAGATGGTGCCTGAACTTTCTCAAGGGCAGATCCACATTTTGGCCACTGTCTTCTGTGCCGGCTGTTCAGATGCAAATAGCCCAGGGACAGATGGTATACCAGGCTTCCCTAAGCCTTGGTATCCTTATCTGTAAAAAGGCGTTAATGATAGTGACCCACATCATGGGATTGCTATGAAGATTAAATTAGTTTATATATATCAACCACTCTCTGCACATGCTTGCACCTAATAAACACTCCGTGACTAACTCGTGGGGTAGTTATCAGCTTATCGGTCCTTTTCATTTCAGTGAAATGAGTTTATCAGAGGTTTTCCTGGAAGCCTGTGGGGGACAGTGCATGATGCCCCCGGTTAGGGAAATGAACGCTGAAAAGGCAGACTGGAAAATCAAGAAAGGTCAGATGTCTGGGGGTGGGGTGGAGAGTGGAAGAAGAGGCAGAGGGAAATTCTTTTTCTTTTCTTTTTTTATAAATCTTCACCTGAGGATATTTCTCCATTGATTTTTAGATAGAGAGAGGGAGAGAGAGATAGAAACATTGATGTAAGAGAGACACACCGATTGGTTGCCTCCCGCATGACCTCAACCAGGGCCGGGGATCGAACCGCAACTGAGGTATGTGCTCCTGACCGGAATCAAACCCGTGACTCTGGTCTGTGGGCCGATGCTCTAAGCGCTGAGCCAAACCAGCCAGGGCAAGGGAAATTCCTTTTATGCAGATACTGCTTCTAAGGTCTCCACAATCATTCATGCTCAGAGAAAAGCTAAAACCTAAAGAACCAACCAAGTACTGCCATCCTAAAACGTCCCTGATGTACACTGGCTGGAAAAATTATGTTCTATGTCATAAGTCTTTCTGCATTCCTCTATCCCTCTCAACAAAATGAGAATTACAGAATCTATCTGTTCGTATTCAGAGAGATGTACTTGGAATAAAGTGGAACAAAAGTCTTAAGGAGACTTTGAACTCTTGGAAGATAATGTGCTATATAAATCCAAGAAGGTTTTCTGATTGTTATTCAAGCTAATATGCACGCTTCCTAAAGCAGCAAATCTGAGTTGTAGCCAGAGAGCATGCACATGAGGGTGCTGGCAGGGCTGTGCCTGAGGGCTGCACACCAGCACCCCTGGGCTGGAGAAACAGGAGGGGCGGTTACCTCGGGTCTAGCAAGGCCGTTTCCTCTCTCTCAAGTGTGCCTGGAGAGTGTCTTTCCAGCCAGGGTCCACCTCTCTGCTAGGACTGCCTCCCCTCTCCCAGTTACCCAGGAAAAGGTGAGCCTATCCCAAACACGCCTCGTCATAACCCTTGGACACACGTTGTCACCACAGCCCACCACCAACTCCAGACAGGGACAGTGTCACCACTTCATGGTTCTGTATCACCAAAGAGGTCATGGTTTTTAGTAAATGTTTCTAATGGTTTCCCATTGCCTAGGTTTTCAGCAGAGCAAACTACCCATCCCCCTGCCCCCCAGGCTGCTGATGGAGTTTTTACCTTCTCCTCCCTAAAAGACCTACTTTGAGTTCAAGTCCAGAAGAGAGAAGTCCTTCCAGCTTTCCCTATTAGAAAGTGAGCCCCCAGGGCAAGTTCTGTATGCAATACATCTCTGCTTGGTGTCTGGAAAACAGTGGATATTTATTCAGGGCTTGTGGAGTGAAGGTATGTCATGGGAGGCCCTGACCACCTGGCTAAGGCTACCATTTTGGATTCATTTTCCAGCACTTACCCACTAGGCTTCCCCTTACCAGCACACTGGACTTCTTACTGTTCCCTGTACTGCTTTTTCATGACCCCTGTAAATATTAGAAGCAGAAAGGTGTGGCAGAAGGACTATGGGCTTTAGAGTCTTCCCAAAGTTAGGTCCATATCCTAGTTCTGGCCCTTCCCGGATGAGACTTTGGGGGCAGGTTACTGAACCCCTCTAAGCACAGTGTCCTTGTTTGTAAAGATGGGAAATGAGACCTCCTCTGCAGGACCTCAGGGATGGTTAAATGAGGTGTTTACTCCCGGCCAGCGTGGCTCAGTGGATTGAGCACCCTCCCATGCACCAAGAGGTCACCAGTTCGATTCCCAGTCAGAGCACATGCCTGGGTTGCGGGCTCGATCCCTAGTAGGGGGTGCGCAGGAGGCAGCAGATCAATGTTTCTCTCTCACACAGATGTTTCTCTCTCTCTTAAAAAAAAAAAATCAATAAAAATATATTTAAAATAAATGAGGTGTTTACCAGAAAGTGCCTAACAGTGCTGGATCTTGGTAAGTGTGAATTCTCTGTGAATGTCTTTCCCTCACGTCTCTGTCCTTCAGATCCAGCTCCCACGCCACCTTGCCGGGAAGCCTTCCCCGATTTCCAAGGGCACAGTGCAGCATGCCATTCTCCATGCTCCCACAGCACCTCCGGGACAGCACCTACCACACTGTGTTTCAGTGATCTATTTGCACATCTGTGTCATCCCCTAGTTGGTCAACTCTGCGAACTCCTTGAAGGTGAGGCCCACATCCTAATCACCTTTGCAATGCCAGCGCCTAGCACAGAGCCTGGCACAGAGCTGACACCCCCACACTGTTTGTTGAGTGAATGAACCAATGAATAAATAAGTGCTCAGCAGCCACCCAGTCTGAATCAGGCAAGAGATAGGAGAGGTGCTGCCACTGCTGGGGGTGGGTGAGCCACACTCTGCGACGGCGGTGCCTTCTCCTGACGAGGCCGGACAGCTCCTCTCTCAGTGGAAGAGAGAAAACACGATGGAATACGGCATCAGTCATCTTTTGGAAAGAGACCACAAACCCTCATAACACAACAGCTCAATTTCTCCTCAGGAGATTGATTTACTTACTGTTGTTGTTCTACTGAAAGGCATTGTGTACAGTCTCTGTGCAGTTCTTGATCTCCCCTGCCTCGGTGGCTGTCTGCACGCCCGTGCTCGGGCCAAGCTTCCAGGGCTCAAGGGGGGTCGGGCTTACTGAAACCCGTGGCCCCGGAAAAGCCGGCAGCCACTAGAGTGAGGAATTAAGGTTGGGTTTCTGGCTTGTTTCTTTTAAAGTGGCAAAAAAAAAAAAGGAAATGCTTGAAGCCCTGGCTGGGTAGCTCATTTGGTTAGAGCGTCTTCCCAATAGGCCAAGGTTGTGGGTTCGACTCCCGGTTAGGGCACATACAAGAATCAACCAATGAATGCCTAAATAAATGGAACAACAAATCAGTGTTTCTCTCTCTCTCCCTTCCTTTCTTCTTGTATGAAAAAAAAAAGAATAGGTAATTCTCTCAAATTCAGTAAGTGCTATTTTTGAATATCTTAACATGATAATCTGCTAGGTTGAATCAACTTATTTTTCTATCTCAGTCATCTGAAATATTTTATAAATGAATTCGTATGTATGACATCAATGCCCAAGTTTTGTAAAGATGTAGATCATTAAAAAAACAACAACACTCCCTATGTGGTGCTGTTACAATCTGTGCTACCAGCCATGTTGATGTCTCATTTTTCCTGAAGTCTAACCAAGCAAATTAGCATTTGATTCTCTAATCGTTGTATCACTTAGTTGAAGTGGGAAGAGGGTAAGTTTCCTGGGACTCACTTTTTATACCTTACCATCCTCTCCATAATGCACGTTGTGCTTAGTAAAGAACTGAGGACAAAGAAGATGCTCAGTAAACACCCTGGGCTGGTGGGCAGAAGTGAAGGCGGAAGAAGGACTCAGTGCGGAGAGAGCCCTGTCCTGCTGCGTCCCCAGCAGAGCATGCTGGTCATCCCCACATGCCTTCAGCTAATGCATACAAAGCGTCTGTTCTGTGCCAGGTCCCATGCTTGGCACTTTACATACATCATCTCACTGAATCCTTACAATTTCACCACGATGGACAAAGAATTTAGTCAACTGCCAAAGATGGTCATCTTGCCTCCTCTGTGTGCTAAAGGCCACATCTGTTCATTTGTTCATTGGCTCATTCATTAATCCCCTATCCTATACCAGACCTCTGGTCCGAACTGTGCATTAAAAAAAAAAAAAAAAATCAATCTACAGCCCTAACTGCCAATGTTAGCCCTGTGGTGCAGAGAGAGTGCAAGCACTTTCAGAGGAAAGCCAGAAGAGCAGTGCAGCCCTCCAGCCTGGCCTCAACACTTTCCCCTTGGTGTACCCCACTTTCCTCCTCGGAACTACAAAGCACAGCCCAGCCTCCAGTCATTCACCACGACTCTGCAAAGGCCTAACATCAGAGGCAGGACCTGGTTGATATTATCTAGTCAACTGTGGATAATAGGATTCAGCAGGCTGGCCAGCAAGGCTGATGGGTCCATTCCCCAGTTTTTTCTTTTTTAACCCCTCAGTAGACCCCGCAAAATAGATGGTTAGATATGTGACTTGAAAGTACTCTTAGATGTGTATTTTGAATGTGAGAGCTAGGATAGACTTTAGATAGTTACAAATGGCCTCACTTTATAGATAAAACAATTGGGGCCCGGAAAAGTTAAGAGCTTTGCCCAAAGTCACACAGAACTGGGACAGGAAGCCAGCTCGACTCCTGGCCAAGGCTCTTTCCACTACCTACCCTGCCTCTGAGAGCCAAACGTGATTTCGGTTTCTAAGATGGCTATCACACCTCACTCTTTTCTACAAAGGAATTCAACCTTTGAGAGAGAATCTGAAAACGGACACATGTGAAAATGAAACCAACTGCAAATGATCCTAACGATGGCAAGTGAGAGGCACACATGCCCCCCGTGTCACGGACACATCTTAGATCCCCGCAGTCTGCTGGGAGACAGCACGGTGTGTGGGAAACACAGGCTTTGTCGTTTGACAAGCAAGTCTTCAATCTTACAGGGCACTCAACCTCTCCCACCCGACTTCCTCATTGCTGAGTGGGTTCAGCTACACCGTTATGTGGATGAAAGGGGAAAATGTGTGTGAAGCTCTGTGTACACGTAGTTCCTTGACAAATGTGGGTTCCTTTCCCCTTTGCATTGACAGAAACCACCACCAAGAAAACTTCCCAGAGTTCCTGGGAAGCAGTTCTTCAATGACAACTGCCTTCATTTAAAAGACACTAGGTCTTAAGGATGCAGCTGAGAATCTAAAGATGTGGTCGTGGTTGAGATAGTATCTGCGACGAGAATGCCCATCACCACAGATGTGGTTGTGTGTGCACAGGGTGGGGCCGTGGTGCCGGTGGTGTGCAGACACACACGGGCAACGGCTTCCTGCTGGCAGTGCGATGCAAAGCACAGGAAACGCCACCTCGACAGTGTGTCATTTTCAAACCATAAAAGACTAAAATTACATATGTGTATATGATGGTGCCTATTAAAAAAAATAGAGGGGGGAGGGGCAGGGAAGAGAGAAAAAGAATCCATCCTGATGTCTGCTTCCCTGCTGGCTTGTGAAATGTCGCCAGCTGGTCGTGAGGGAAGCAAGCTGGGTCGAGGCGCATGGTAGTAACTGGGCTCAGCACTTGTGGCTGCAGGTAGGGGGCAGCAGGAAAGACAGCTGTGACTTGAAACTGTCGTCTTCTAACTGTATCCCAGAGACACCAGAGTGGATAGTCCCTTGGGTTCAAGTTCATGTTCTACCATTAACAGTTTGAGTGATTTGGGAACTGGATGCTTCCCCTGTATGGCGCTCATTTTTCTCATCCATGAAATCAGGGTGGGAGGTAACAGATAGGCTAAATCATCTCCAAAGTGTCTCCAATGAGCTTGGATATGGACTGTTCAAAGCACTGGATATGTCAAGCATGGCAAACAGATTTCAGTTTGAATGCCAAATCTCATCTATGACCGTACCGACAAGGACTTGAGGCAGTACCTGGCTTTAATGAGGACATCCATCAGTGAGGTCCTCATGGCTATAGGAGGGTACCCTCCAAAGTCCATACGAATTAGCATTTGGAAGAACAGTCTCAATATTCGTGATGGTTTGACTTTCTAACGTTTTACTTAAGCTAATATTATAATTATATAATTTAATTTCTAAAGCCACATACTAACTAGAAGGATGACTGGGGCATTATAAAATCATGTTTAGGGAAACAAGGTTGAGATTTTAAATTTGCAACTGATAATCCATTAAATATATAAAGGCCATTACATGGTAAATTCCTTAAGGACTGAAATCATGCTTCAATCATCCTAGAATTATCTTCATATCATTGTGGAGACAATTCCCTATACTTAATAGGTACTCACTTAAATTTCGATGCATCATAATAATTGAGAGGTTTTTAGGGATAATTTCCTCCTAAGGAATCAGACTACTAACCAGAGACTGCTGTCCTTTTGTAGAGGTAAGGGGGGTGTTGAAAAGGGAATTAAAACATACTCATCATCATTGCCCTGGCCGGTTTGGCTCAGTGGTTAGAGCGTCGGACTGCGGTCCAGAGAGACCTGGGTTCGGTTCCCGCTAAGGGCATGTACCTCGGTTGCAGTTTGTCCCCGGCCCTGGTTGGTCGTGTGGGTGGCAGCCACTTGATGTGTCCCTTTCGCGTCGATGTTTCTCTCTCTCTCTCTTCCCCTCTCTCCCTCCCACTCTATCTGAACAAAAAATGAAAAAATGTCCTCAGGTGAGGATTAAAAAAAAAAAAAACATACTCATCATCTATTATGAGCTAATAAGATTAAGAGTTATTTGCCCTGGCCGGTTTGGCTCAGCGGTTAGAGCATCGGCCCTGCGGTACAGAGAGACCCGGGTTCAGTTCCCGCTAAGGGCATGTACCTCGGTTGCAGTTTGTCCCCAGCCCCAGTTGGCATCATGTGGGTGGCAGCCAGTCGATGTGTCTCTCTCATATCGATGTTTCTCTCTCTCTCTTCCTCCCTCTTTCCCTCTCACTTTATCTGAAGATGAATGCAAAAGTGTCCTCGAGTGAGGATTAAAAAAGAATTATTTTACGAGACTTAGGCCAGAAGATGGCGGCTGGCAGGACTGGAGTGAGGGTAAGTGTGTGAGAGTGTGAGCAAGTGTGAGAGAGAGTGTGAGTGTGGACGAGCAACCTCGAGCAGTGCAGAAACGTGGGTCAGAGGGCTCCTGTGCTGTGAGTGGGGAGCAGCTGGCTACAGTGGTAAGCGGCTTGTCGGGGTGCTTCTCCCTACACAGCCAGAAGGCCTCCGCCATCTTGGAAGATCCCTGGTCTTCTCTGGGAGGAGGCAGTGGGGAGCAGATAGGGCTGAGTGACCTGAGTCCACCAGTGTGCCTTGCACCATCGGACCAGTGGACCCTGCTGTCTCAACACGGACCAGCGCACAGTAGCAGCACTGTCAAGGTACCTGCTCGGGAAAGCAGCAACGGGCCAGGAGCTGAACACCATCCCCTACAGAAGCAGCCTGATCAGAGCTGAGCACCAGCATGGGAGCCCAGCACCTCCCTCCAAGGCAGCAGTGACTGGCAGGAGTGGAGCAGCAGCTGAGGCTCAGGAGCCTAAACACACCCCCAGCAGCAGAGGCTGGAGCAGATATCCATCCCCAGGCAGCAGCAGCAGTGCAGATCATCAGCTGAGACCCATCCCCAGCAGCAGCAGCAGAGGCTGATCAGGAGCAGTGCCCCAGCCCAAGCAGTAGCAAGGCTCGGGCAACCGAGACCCACCCCTGACAACTGCAGCAGCGGATTTGGAGTGGAGCCCCTCCCCCAGCAGCAGCAAAGTCCCGGGAGCTGAGCATCCTCAGCACCCAACAGCAGCAGAGGATTGGGAGCTGAGAGCACCCCCTGGCAACAGCAGCAGCAGCAGTAGCAGTGCAAACCGGGAGCTGACACTCGCCCCCAGCAGCATCAGCAGTGACTGATCAAGAACTGAGCCCCACCAGGCAGCAGCGCACCCCAGCAGCGTACTGGCCAGACCCACACACCTCATAAGGGCACCAGCCAGACCCACGCACCGCAGAAGCACACCAGTGGGACCCACACACCCCAGTAGCGCACCAGCTAGACCCACACACCCCAGAAGCACACTGGCTGGACCCATGCTCTCCAGCAGTGCCTACCATGACAGACCAATACCAGCCACCAGTTGTCAATCCTCCAGGACCCACAGCAGGCAAGAGGTGCCACGCACCAAAACAGTCTGGGAGGCAAAGCAACCTTATTTGATACATACCGACCTGCCTACACATCCCAACATCCCTCATCAGGCCTAGAACTACCAGACTGCTAAAATGGTGAGACAAAGAAACAACATCCAAATGAAGGAAAGGAGGAATCACCAGAAAAGGAACTACATGAAATGGAAGCAAGCAACTTGTCAGATAAAGAATTCAAAGCAATGATTTTAAGGGTGCTCAAACAATTTAGTGAGAACTATAAGCAACTTAATGAGAATTATAAAGAGCTCAGTGGGAACTACACCAGCCTAAAAAAAGAGGTAGAAGCTATGAATAAAAATCAAGTGGAAATAAAGACATAGCTGATACGAAAAATACCTTAGAAGGTCTCAATAGTAGATTAGAAGAAGCTGAAGACCAAATCAGCAAGTTAGAAGACAAGGTAGAAAAAAACATCCAAATAGAGCAACAAATGGGGAAAAAAAATAAAAAGCAGGAGGAGAGTTTAAGGGAGCTTTGGGACAATACAATATGTAACAACATTCGCATTATAGGGGTACCAGAAGGAGAAGAATCGGAAAGAAATAGAGAACTTGTTGGAAGACATAATGGCAGAAAACTTCCCTAATATGGTGAAGGAAAAAGTCACACAAGTCCAGGAAACACAGAAAGTCCCAAACAAGATGAATCCAAAAAGACCCACAGCTAGACACATCATAATTAAAATGGCAAACATTAAAGACAAAGAAAGACTCTTAAAGGAAGCAAGAGAGAGACAGATTCACCAAGAAACAAAGAGAACTCAAATTAATAAAATCAGAAATGAAAGAGGTGAAGTAACAACAAACACCACAGAAATACAAAGGATTGTAAGAAAATACTATGAACAATGATATGCCAACAAATTCGACAACCTAGGCAAAATGGACAAATTCTTAGAATCATATACTATTCCAAAACTCAACTGGGAAGAGTAAAAAACCTAAACAGACCAATAACGATTAAGGAAATAGAAGAAGTAATCAATAAAATCCCAGCAAACAAAAGCCCTGGTCCAGATGGCTACACAGGAGAGTTTTACTGAACATTCAAAGAAGAACTATCACCTTTTCTCCTCCAACTATTCCAAAAAATTCAAGAGGAAGGAAGACTTCCAAGCTCTTTATATGAGGCCAGCATAATCCTAATCCCAAAACCAGATAAAGACACTACAAAAAAAGAAGATCACAGGCCAATATCCCTGATGAACATAGAGGCCAAAATCCTCAACAAAATCTTAGCAAATGGAATCCAGCAATATATTAAAAAAATTATACACCACAATCAAGTGGGATTTATCCCAGAGATGCAAGGCTTGCACAATATTTGTAAATCAATAAATGTGATATACCACATAAACAAAATGAAAGATAAAAATCATGTGATCATATCAATAGGTGCTGAAAAAGCATGACAAAATACAGCATCCATTTTTGATAAAAATTCTCAGTAAAGTGGGAATAGAAGGATCATATCTCAATATAATAAAAGCCATTTATGACAAACCTACAGCCAACATCCTACTCAATGGGCAAGAACTAAAAGCATTTCCCTTAAGAACAGGAACAAGCCTGGCCAGCGTGGTTCAGTGGATTAAGCGTCATCTCATGGACTGAGAGGTCCTAGTCCAATTCCCAGTCAGGGCACATGCCCAGGTTGCCTGCTTGATCCCCAGTGTCAGGGGGTGTGCAGGAGGAAGCCGATTGATGTTTCTCATTCACACTGATCTTTCTATCTCTCTCTCCCTTCCTTTTTGTCTAAAAAAAATCAATAAAATATATTTTAAAAAGAACAGAAACAAGACAGAGATGTCCACTTTCACCATTTCCAGTACTATGTTAGCCACAGCAATCAGATAAGAAGAAAAAAATAAAAGGGATCCAAATTGGAAAGGAAGAAGTGAAACTGTCATTATTTGCAGATGACATGATATTGTACATAGAAAACCCTAAAGACTCCATAAAAATACTATTAGATTTAATAAATGAATTTGGCAAAGTAGCAGGATACAAAATCAACATCCAGAAATCAATGGCATTTTTATACACCAATAATGAACACTCAGGAAGAGAAACTAAAAAAACAATCCTATTTACATTGCAACAAAAAAAATTAAGATACCTAGGAATAAACTAAACTATCCAAAGCAATCTATAGATTCAATGAAATTCCCATTAAAATACCAACGACATATTTCACAGAACTAGAACAAATACTCCAAAAGTTTATATGGAACCAAAAAAGACCCAGAGTAACCACAGCAATCTTGAAAAAGAAGAACAAAGTAGGAGGGATCACAACACCAGATATCAGGTTATATTAAAAAGCCACTGTAACCAAAACAGCCTGATACTGGCACAAGAACAGGCATATAGATCAAAACAGAGAACCTAGAAATTGACCCAAGACATTATGCTCAATTAATATTTGACAAAGGTGGCAAGAGCATACAATGGAGTAAAGACAGCCTCTTTAATAAATGGTGCTGGGAAAATTGGACAGTTACATGCAAAAAAATGAAACTAGACCACCCAACTTACCCCATACACAAAAATAAACTCAAAATGGATAAAAGACTTAAATGTGACTTGTGAATCCATAAAAATCCTAGAAGAAAATGTAAGCAACAAAATTTCAGACATCACACGCAATAGAATTTTCACTGATACAATGCCTAAGGCAAGAGAAACAAAGGAAAAAAATAATACTTGGGACTACATTAAGCTAAAAAGCTTCTGCACAGCAAAAAAAAACAAGCATCAAAATGGAAAGGGAACCCATTATATGGGAGAGCATAATTGCCAATGGTACATCAGATAAGGGGTTAATTTCCAAAATATATAGAGTACTCATACAACTCAACAAAAGGAAGACAAAGAATCCAATTAAAAAATGGGCAGAGGACCTAAATAGACACCTCTCCAAATAGGACATACAAATGGCCAAGAGACATATGAAAAGATGCTCAACGTCACTAATCATCAGAGAGATGCAAATTAAAACGACTATGAGGCATCACCTCACACCTGTCAGAATGGCTGCAACCAACAAATCAAACAAGTGTTGGCGAGGGTGTGGAGAAAAGGGGACTCTAGTATACTGCTGGTGGGAATGCAGACCTGTGCAGCCACTATGGAAAACAATATGTTTCCTGAAAAAATTAAAAATGGAACTGCCATTTTGACCCAGTGATCCTACTTCTAGGAATATATCCTAAGAAGCCTGAAACACCAATTAGAAAGAATATATGTACCCCTGTGTTCATAGAAATGCTATTTACAATTGCTAAGATCTGGAAACAGCCCAAGTGTCCATCAATAAATGAGTGGATAAAAAACCTGTGTTACATACACACAATGGCATACTATGCAGCTGTAAGAAAGAAAGATTTCTTACCCTTTGAGATGACATGGAGGGACTTGGAGAGTATTATGCTAAGCAAAATAAGCCAAACAGAGAAAGACAAATATCGCATGATCTCACTTATTTGTGGAATATAATGAACAAAATAAGGTGATCAACAAAATAAACCCAGAGACATAGAAGTAGGGTTCAGACTGACAAATTTTAGAGGAGTGGTGGGGCAGGGAAACCAAAGAATTTATGCATATAAGCATAACCAATGGACATAGACAGCAATGCTGGGGGGTGGGGGGCGGAACTGAAGGAGGGTGTCAATGGGGGGAAAAGGAGAAACATCTGTAACAAAAATTAATTAAATTAAATAATTAATTAATTTTAAAAAAGAATTATTTTACTTAATCCTCGCTTTAATCCTTTAAGTTTGGTACTATGGTCCTTCCCAATCTCTGAGTTGAGGCTCAGAGCAGTTACTTGCCCAACAAATCACAGTTGATCAGTGGTGAGGATCGCATTCATGTCAGTTTGGGTTCCAAGGTCCATGCAGGGAAGTTCTTCCCCTGGGTCATGATGAAACCCTTACTGTTCTTCTGAAAGATCAGTAGCAATCAACAGTATGGGGCAAAAAAAACTTTTTTTGTTATGGCTTTGGCACTGACTAGCTGTGTGACCCTGGGAAAGTCACTTCCCCTCTCTGGCTTTACCTTCTTTATCTATGAAGTGAATGATGAGGACCAAAAAAAAATTCTTTCCAGAACTGGAAGTTAAAAACAAACAGCTGGAGGATGGCGAGGGGGCTGGAAAGCAAAAGCCCACTGAAGAGCATTTTCAGAAATCAGAGAACTAGCCCTGGCTGGTGGCTCAGTCAGGTGGAGTGTCGTCCCGTACACCAAAAGGTCGCAGCTTCAACTTCCGGTCAGGGCACATACCTACACTGTAGGTTCAATCTCTGGTTGGGGTGTGTACAGGAGGCACATCAATGTTTCTCTCTCTCTCTCTTCCTCTCTCTCTAAAAAAACAAAAAAACAGAGACCTCGTTCTGGTTCCACCAGCCCAGGTGCAGAACAACCTGAGAACTATCCCAAGTCCCTTCAGTCCTAAAGCAAAGAGGGGATCAGAGTGTGATTCCTCTCCTGTGGTGAAGGCTATCGGTTGGGCCTCTTTTTTTTTTTGCTCAGATAGAGTGGGAGGGAGAGAGAGGAAGAGAGAGAGAGAGAAACATCGATGTGAAAGGGACACATCGAGTGGCTGCCACCCGCACGACCAACCAGGGCCGGGGACAAACTGCAACCGAGGTACATGCCCTTAGTGGGATCGGTTGGGCCTCTTTCAGGGCCCACAGGCTATGGGCCTTGTGCCCATCTGCTCCCCCTGCACACCATCTCTGCTCCCCAAGCCCAGGGTCCTGGACTTGCCCAAGGCAAGTTGACACGAGGTGCTTGGACCTAACTAAAATATCCCCCATAATGGCAGTGGTAGACAGAGCTTGACTCACACCAGATTTTTCACCACCCCAAGCCTCCTTCCTATCAGTTTACAAAAACAAAAACAAAGGGCAGCACCAGTAGCAGCCGCTGGGGCACCATCAGAAGCAGTGGATGGAAGGAGAGTCTGCAAACCCACTGCTACAACGGGACTTGGCATTTCTTTTCTTTCTTTTTTTAAAATATTTTTTTTATTGATTTTTTAGAAAGAGAGAGAGACTTCAATGTGAGAGAGAAACATCAATCAGCTGCCTCTTGCACGCCCCCTACTGGGGATTGAGCCCGCAACCCAGGCATGTGCCCTGACTGGGAATCAAACCAGGACCTCTCAGTCCATGGGAGGACACTCAATCCACTGAGCCCTACCGGCTGGGGGGGGGGGGGGGGGACTCAGCATTTCTGCTGCCACCGTAGACTGGCTGGTGCCAGAGGCTACACACTCACAACCCTTACAAGGCGAGGCAGAACTCTGCATTTTTGAGGCTATTTTCATCAACTACCGCAGGTGCCCAGGAAACACCTCCACTCTACTCACGCAGAACCACATAACTATGTGGAAGACTCGGCAGCCTGGAATTCCAGAGGCCAAGAAAATACAGAAGGTGGGGGAGAACAAATCTCTCTCTCGAGGTGGCTAGGTAGAGGAGGCGGACTTTCAGACCACACATGACACCGCGGGAGTGGAAGGAATTGAAGGAACGTGCAGCAATCCGATATTCACAATCCCGACCTCCTGAAGGAGGAAGAGGACCCGCAGCAGCTTTCTCCATCTTGTGTTCTGCGAGGCTAATGGAATTCCCACTTCCCAGTATGCTTCAAGAATCAACTAATACTTTCTCTGTGCTGCCCCCTCCCCTTAATTCTAAAACGGGTGTCACAGCCCTGGCCAATCTGGCTCAGCAGTTAGAGCACTGGCCTGCAGACCAAAGGGTCGCTGGTTCCATTCTGGTCAAGGGCACGTACCTGGGTTATAGGTACAATCCCCAGCCCTGGTCAGCGTGGTGTGAGAGGCAACCAATTGATGTGTCGCTCTCACATTGGTGTCTCTCTTTCTCCCTCCCTCCCTTCCACTCTATCTAAAAATCAATGGAAAAATATCCTCGGGTGAGGAGTAACAAAATTAAATAAATAAGTAAAATGAGTGTCACAGTCCCGCCTGGCCACACCTCAGGGTTGCTGTGAGGGACATAAGAGGATAACATTCATGAAAGGACTTTATGAACTGTTAATGGGTAAAGCATTAATGCTACTAAGAGGCTCTGATGGCCAATTCATGTACATCCCCTGCCCCTCCTGGGGAAACTGCTCAAGGCACCTGGCTTGCTGAGAATGGGGAGCAGTGCCCCATCCAGGGGGCTTGGGAGGAGCATAGCAAGTAAAGAACCCCATTCTCATGATCTCCACTACCTCCGGCCATCTTCTGTCACCATCACAGCTCAGTGTGCTGCCTCCCACCAAGACAGCCACCCCCTTGTCCACGGCCAGGTCCCGGATGGCCTGTCTGCTATTGTTTCCTTGGGAAGATGAGGTGGAGTGAGTGCATGAGTACCTGAAGACCAGGATTTGACTCTTACTTCTGACACGTGTGGACTGTATGAGCTTGGGAAAGTCACCTGACCTGTCACAAAGTCAATTTCCTCACACATCAGAGTGGGTGAAATCATATTCTCCCACATCCCCCCAACTGCACAAGAGTGTTGTGAGCTCAGACGAAATAATGGGTGTGTAAGCCCTTTGCAATTTGTTAAGCACTGTCTATATGTGCATTTAGTAGTAGTAGTAGTAGTAGTAGTAGTAGTAGTAGTAGCAGCAGCCATAATCAGACACTCTGGAGTGGTTGAAGTGAATTTCAGTATATTCACTTATAAAGTATCATGTTCAGTTAGGGTCAGAATATGGGAAATGGTACAAATCCATCCATTATTCATGATCCTCATGTGCCAGAAAGTAAGAACACGGCTTATGCTCCTTCTGGATAACTCCTGGGATGGGGATCAGGCAGATAATGCTAACTTACATTCAGGAAACCCTTCACGGCCTCCACAGCCCAAGGTACGTGGGCAGTAGTGGCAGGGCCTGGGCTCGAGCCTGCTCCGTCGGCACGTGGGTAAGTGAAAGTGGCAGACAAGGTGACGTGGACCATTTGGGTTCCTCTGAGCTAGGACAGTGAGCGCTGCCACTCCTTGTGGGACACGTGAGAAACTGGCTCCGGCACAGCCGATTTTAATTGCTGTTGAAACCAACTCAGACATTTCTGAAAGTATGCAGAAATCCGAGCTACTTCTCAATTTATAAATTTTAAATATCTCTAATTTGGTTCATTATTCAGTTTTAAAAAGTGGATTCCACCAAAAGAAAAAAAAAGGATATACACATACACGCACATCCATGTATTACGTGGATATAGATGTAGGTGCTTGTATGTATTTCATTTTTAATTCGGTGTTTAATAGGTTCAAGGACTTTAGTTAGGTTTTTAATCAAGACTTTCTTTCTGGGAGGAGTCCTATGAGATAAATTAAGAGACACCAAGGAGGAAAAAGTTCCATCCAGTAAGTAAACCTAAAATTGGAACCCATAAATTCAGGCTCCAAGTCAGAACTACCACTTATGGTTGAGGGAGGAAAAAAAAAAGTGTCTCATCTTCCCACAGACAGGCCCTCCTTCCCCCATGCCCGAGGACCTCTGGTCGTTACCTGACTCTCTCTTCTTCAATGCTCTTCAAGGCAGCATCCCGCTGCAGAACCTTCATGATGGTGTCTTGCTCCTCCTCCGTCAGGAAGCTTAAGTCGATCATTTTGAAAGGCGTATGCAAAAATAATAGTAACAAATCCGGCTTGAGAGTCTCAAAGCTAAACAATTCTGACTGCAACCCGGATGATCAAAGTCAAAAGCGAAATGAAATATCTTGTTCAGTTCTGCAGCAAAAGTCTTGCGTTGGCTCAGCAAAAGTTTTCGGTGGCTGACTGCAAAGTCCTAAGCGCCCTTTCCCAGGAGGCAGGAGTGGTCTGTGGGGCGACATGGAGAAGAGGCTCTCAGAAGGAAGCTGCATTCCTTGCCGGGCAGGTCACTTGTTCTTACAGTGGCATTTTTCCTCACACCCCTTCTCTGGACCAGTCTTAGTTCATTTTCCTTCAGTCCTCATCACCAGCTCAAGAGAGTCAGCAGCATCTGAGCACCACCTTCCTGGGGAATCGGGAGACAGTGAACATCAGTGCGAGGTCATTCCTATAAGCATTGTTCTTTACTACAAGATTTAAAACATGCCTGGGGTCATGGTGAAGGACCATGTGAGATGGTCTCTGAGATCAGGGAAACCAATTCTGCTGGCTTCCTGAGCAAATGGCAAATGGGTCATGAAACATGCTTCCACTCCATTCCAGACCACCAAGATAGAGAGCACACAGAAACGCCTGTCAGGGTTAGGGGTCCACCCAGGAAAGGGATGTTGGCACAAAGGAGCTGGTTCTCAAACTCATGGGACCCTAGGCTAAAAAGTCACAGTAAAAATCAGCAAAACAACGACCAAGACCAGAGAGACATGTTCCAGCTGTCCAGGGACTACAGGTGAGAAATCAGAAATGACACTGCACCAACGCTCACTTCTTCATGAGTAGGGATGTTCCACGGGAGTATATCTGCTCCATAACGACAGAAGAGCTAGTATCAGGTACAGGTAGTTTGCAAAATGGTGCGAGTTGTTATTCTTCACCTAGTCCCACCTCTAACCTTTGTTCGGCTTCGAGCAACTCACCAGGCTTGTCTCCCTTCATTTCTGAGCAGGAAGAACATTGACTGGTATGTGTATATAAACTGGGGACAAGAAGAGAGGCAGAACTTCAAAACACCCCAACCACCCAAAGTGAGCATTTTAAAGTAGGACAACGGGCAAGACTCCTATTTTCTCCAAGGCATCTGAACCCATGTGCAATGAGAAGAAGGGAGATCTGAAGAGGGCTGCAGCCAGACAGGACTTCAGAGATTACCAACTCCAGGACCCGGGCCCCGTTAACAAGCGCAGTGCTGCATAAACAGTGAACACCAAAACCCAAGTGTTTTGTAAATTTTAAAGTAGTCTCACTTAAGAATAAAATGGAGTATGTATACTAGATTTTTATGAATAAATTCTTTGTTTGGGCAACACAGTACTACTGGGAAGTACTCCCTCCATCACTCGCTAGCTATGAACCATTTGGCAAGTCACGTCCCACTCTGGCTCGGTCTTCTCATTTGTACTCACTTGACAGGTTGGAAGGACTAAATAAAATAATGAATATAAAACAGCACATACCTTGCATCCTGTATCAAAAATAGCTACTAAAACTATATTCTAGCTTCCTTTCTGAATTCACACTTTGTTTCATCCAGCAGAATAAGAGTGTACTTGGTTGTATGTTTCCCTTTTCTCTTTTGAACTATGTTTGCTATCTCTCCTATGAAGTCTGGCCTTCACCGGCAGGAACTCCAAAGACCTCTGTTTTCTCTTCCTACATCTCTTTACAAAATGCCCACAGAGACCACTCAAAAAAATAGTAAGACAATACTTCGTTCTCTTTTTTAACACTTTGCATGCACTTGCCCGTTTGTTCATCTTGAAAACTACTCATCATTCAAGATGAAAGTCTCCGCCTCCAGGAAGCCTGCCCTAACTTCCATAGCCAGAGTTAAAGGCTTTAGTAGATTTGCTTATTGTTCCTAACTCTTCGGTCCTTCCTTGAAACAGAACTATACAACCATGTTGGCACTAGAGTAAGCGTGGGTTTTCACCCCCACCTTCCTGGTGTTGGGCTTGGCCTGTGTGTCTCACTTTGGCCAAAGGAATGTTACGAATGGGACATAAGCATAAGCTGTAGATGTGCTTGGGTGGCTGGGTCTCTCACGCTCCTGCATGTGCCACAAGAAGAGCTCGCCCCAGGTAGCCATTGCTTCTGTCTGGGTCCCAGAAAGAGAGACACAGGGATAAACCCGAACCTCACCCACCTGAAACAGGGTCGCCCCAGTTCACCTGTAGATATGGAAGCAAAAAATAAATATTTGCTGCTGAAAGCCACTCAAGTTTGGGGTTGTTATATAATATTTTTGTAGCAGAGGCTTGACTTCACAAAAACTTTCTCCTTGATCTACATACCTCCACTGCTATGATTATTTGTCTGCCTTTAGTCTCTCCCATTTGACTGCAAGCCTCTGAATATGAATAAGTGAACAAGTAAATGAATGAATGGACCTAATCCAAATACACTTCACCAGGGCATGGCTATCTCAATTATTTCATGCACAGCCGCTTTCTTTCATGCACGGTAACTTCCTTAGAGCTCAAAGGCTGGCCAGGAAACGGATCCAGGCCACATTCTGGGAACCATGTCCCTGATGATGCGTTACACTGCCATTTGGTTCCCTGGGACATAGTTTTTAAGTTCAGTGAGGGGGACAGGAAGAGAACAAGAGAGAAAAACCACCTAGGTTGTCCAGCCGTGGTAACAGGCAGGGCTGCTAGAGGGGGAGATGCTGGTTTCCACATCTTCAGGTGGAACTAGAAACAAAGCAGAGCTTCTATGCAAAAGCTTCTAAGGGTTAAAAATTTTTCTGAAAAATAAGCTGTTACTGAGACAAAGGGCATTATCCTCATTTTACAGAGAAAGGAGTGAAGAGCTGGAACCCCTGACTCCTAACTGTAGCTAGGAGTCACTACCCAGTCAGACGGCCATAGAGATTCCTCAATACCAGGTGCTCCCCAACTCCCAGTATTCTGGGCGTTATCTACTGTGGGAGCTAACTGAACTTTTCATCCACTCAACAAACACTTATTGAGAGCCTTTGTGCCTGGCCCTGTTCTAAGCACTGAAAATATGACTATAATAAAACAAAAATAAACTTCCTGTCCTTTGTGCAGCTTACATGCTAAATGGAGGAGGCAGTGTTCAAACTAAAAATTCATTATAATAATAATAAATAATTTAATTATGTAACCTATTGGCAGGCAAAAAGAACCATGGAGGAAAATAAAACAGGGAAGGGAATAATAAGGGGTGGGGGGAGTGAGTTGGGGGAGAGAGAGTTTTTTGTGTTTTTTTCTGATTATAAATTTTTTTTATTAATTTATTTTTGTTACACGTTTCTCCTTTTTCCCCCTTGACACTCTCCTCCCAATCCCACCCCCTCCTAACACCATCATTGTCTATGTCCATTGGTTATGCATATATGCATATAAGTTCTTGGGTTTATCTCTTCCTACCCCCTCCTGCCTCCCTCCTCTGAGGTTTGTCAGTCTGAACCCTACTACTATGTCTCTGGGTCTATTTTGTTCATCAGCTTATTTTGTTCATTATATTCCACAAATAAGTGAGATCATGTGATACTTGTCTTTCTCTGACTGGCTTATTTTGCTTAGCATGATACTTTCCAGGTCCCTCCACGTCGTCTCAAAGGATAAGAGATCTTTCTTTCTTACAGCTGCATAGTATTCCATTGTGTACATGTACCACAGCTTTTTTATCCACTCATCTATTGATGGACACTTGGGCTGTTTCCAGATCTTAGCAATTGTAAATTGTGCTGCTATGAACATAGGGGTGCATATATTCTTTCTGATTGGTGTTTCAGGCTTCTTAGGATATATTCCTAGACATGGGATCACTGGGTCAAATGGCAGTTCAATTTTTAATGTTTTGAGGAAACATCATATTGTTTTCCACAGTGGCTGCACCAATCTGCATTCCCACCAGCAGAGAGTTGGAGTTTTTATTAAAGAGAGGGTTTAGGGCAGGTCTCACTGAGAAAATGACATTTGAACAAAAATTGACAGAGATGAGGAAGAAAGCCACGCTGAGGGTCCTGAGGTGGGAGTGTGTCTGGTGTGGTCAAGAAACCTCAAGGAGGCCAGTGCTGAACTATCGGATGGGCCAGAAGGACAGGGCAGGTCAGAAAGGAAACAGATCAGACTGTATTTGACTTTGTAAGGGCTGTATGATCTCCGGCTTCTTCTCTGAGATGAAGCAGCATTAGGAGAGGTAGAATAAAAAGAGAAGAGCACAAACATTTACTGGGCACCTCAGATGGACCTGGCGCCTTCCATTATCATCCCATAGGCTCCTCACAAGATCGAGGGAGGGTTTTGTCATCTGTGGTTTTCAAACGAGGAGGATAAGGCTCTGGGAGATGTTTGCCACCAAGCTTGTGTTCGGTGGGGCTGGCGTGTGCTAGTGGACTTGTGAGATTCAGCCACCCCGACGCTGACATCTCATTTAATGCCCCCCTCCATATGGATTTCTCAAGCTGGGAGGCAGAACAAAACTCTTCCATCTGGCTGTGGAGCCTCGTTCTCTGCTTAAGCAAAAAATAATCACTGGCCCACACCTGGAGGTCAGCATGGGGGCAACCTCAGTGCAAATGTGTGTGTGTGATTTTGGCCATAGGGATTCCTGATGTGTTCGCAGAAGGAGCAGCTCCCACTAGAGCAAAATCTCATCCATTTATTCGGCCCTCCCTCCCACCCCTCCTCTGCATGCTGCTGAGTGATTTTTCAAAAAAAAAAAAAAATCTGACTGAGCCATATTCCGTGCTCAAAACACTTCACCGACTCCCCTCTGCCCACTGGCTAACGCTCAGTCCTCACCGTGGCCTGTGGGGCTCACGTGAACCAGCACGCTTTCCTCTCCAAGCTCCTCTCCTTAGGCCCCAGCCACACTGGACTCCGTCAGCTCCTTTTGCCTTCAGGCCTCTGCCTATGCTGTTCCTTCCTCCTGAAACACCCTTTATGGAGCTAATACCTCTTGAATCCCCAATTAGTCAGGTATTGCACAGAAGCCTTCCCTGACCTCTCAGGGCCAGCTTAGGTGACCCTCCATTGTGCTCCATTAGCAGGGGGCTTCCACGGTGAGGGTACTTCACGCGGTCTCAGATCCCTGTCTACTCCTGCTTGTCCCTCGCTAATTTATGAGCGAGGCCTGGGCCTCTGAGTGCTCAGCGTCCCCAGCAGCTGCCACTGTGCCTTGCTCCTACTGGGCACTCAAGTCTTTAATACATGAACACAGGTCCCCTTAACACAGACCTGGCTCTCAGGCCCATAACTGAAAAATCAGGTCCACATTATTCATCAAGTTCCAGCTCCAGGATCCTTTGTGTGACAGAGCAGTCTCAGTTTTCCCACCTGTATAATGAGTAAATTCACTCCCACTTCCCCCTCCGTATGGAAATTACCGTGACGCTCTGGGGAGAATGCAGGACATCGTGACGGACAAGGAAGGAGTAAGCAGCAGCTGCAGCAGCAGCATAAAAGGGCAATTTGAGGACCCCAAACGCAGACTGTGCTTGACTCAGTTTCCAAGCATCGGCCCTGCTGTGCCACGTCGGTCAAAGCCTGGTCAACTGTCCAGAGTGAACCCGGAGAAAGAAACCAAGGCCCCAAACAGTTGGCACTTGCTTCTGATGGCAGCAAAGAGAAGAGCTCGGCTTGCCACCCTAATCTCTATCCTTCTGCCTGGCCAAACCCAGGTTAGAGCCTGATTCACAAAAGCATTTGTTCCCCAACTCACTCTGCTGCAAGGAGGCGCCCAGATGGCACCTTCTCCTTTCCCAGATGACTGTTGTTGTGCCAAAGCCTGCAGACCCCACGATGGGGAGGAAAACTCGAGTAAGTAGTGACTCTCACATGATGAGGTTTTCAGAAGAGAAGCAAATTGTTCTGACAGTCCCATGACATCAAGAATGAAGGCTTGAAAGGAAAATCTGGGAGGCAGAAGGAGAGCAGGAACAAACATGTTTGAGCCAGGCTGGGGCTGGGGTGAACGGTGCTGGACAAAGACAGGCCTGATCAATTAGGAGGCTTACCCCTAGCCGCGACAAACCATCACACACAAAACCAAATGCTCTGGAAACTTCCTAGATCACAGTGGCATCAAAGGATAAGTAGAATAACCCGCAGATGGTTCAGGAAGAGCTTAGGAAGGAACGAGTGGAGTGAGACCATCAGAGAACCTTTGCTCACCTCTCTCCCAGCAGAAAGAGCTCCCCACAGTGGACTGAGCTGGTGGTCAGCAGACCAGCAGGCCACACTGCCAGGGCACCCGTGTGCAAAGCAGCAAGTTCCCTGCTGGGCTGCTCTACTTCTCAGGCTCAGTTTGCACGTGGTTGAACTCGCCGGTAATTCCCACACTTTACCTCCAATTTGCCCTGCCACCCTAGCTCGCTCTCCCTTTCACACAGCAATTTAAAAGGAAGAACGCTTTCGTGTTCTCCCAGAGTCTCCTTTGTGGAGGGTCAAGATGAACTTCCTCTTTCCTTCAGCTGTTCCTCACATGATATTTTTCTGAGCCTCTCATGATCTTGGTCATTTTTCTCCAGACCGAAATATGAGCAGGTGGTGCTAAGTACTTCACACATGTTATCTCAGCGAATCCCTCTGACCCCCCCAGTGAGGCAGGCATTCTTCACACCGTGCAGACAGCACTGGGCTCGGGGAGTTACATAACTTGTCTACAGTTGCTCAACCAGAACGTGATGTCAACGCAGGGCTGTGAGATTCTAAAGCCACCGGCTTTCATCTTCACTATATCACCATCCCCCTTGTTCTCAGAGAGCTCACGTGGCTAGAGACCAAGATGAGACTAGAACCCAGATTTCCT
The DNA here is from genome assembly GCA_030848825.1 of Tadarida brasiliensis. Taxonomy (NCBI): domain Eukaryota; kingdom Metazoa; phylum Chordata; class Mammalia; order Chiroptera; family Molossidae; genus Tadarida; species Tadarida brasiliensis. The sequence goes on from CM061268.1 coordinate 59,429,151, forward strand.
GATTCCCAGGCCAGTTCTTTCACCCGGCTATTCCTCCATCTGGGTCTTCTTTCCTCTTTGTCATCTCCTGTGGGCACCGTGCCTGGGCCCTCTAAGCCCCCACATGCTCTTCTGTGCACAGCTTGTTAGGAACAGGAAAATGACTGGGCTCTTTGGGTTTGTTTCATAGACAGACATGGGGAAAAGGGACATGCATGGGATAGATGGAAAAGGCACCTGTGTCAACATGCAGGCGTTTATACATGCCCATCAGCCTCTCAGAATGGTAGAAATCCCTGGGACCAGAAACTATTACTTAAAAACCTACTTTATATGTTTAAATTCAATCAGAATGTCTGTCTTAGGCTTACACAGGAATGTGTTCATATGAACAGTGAACGTGGCCATAGCACTGTCAGGAAGCAATGCTATGTGAATATTTTCCTGTTTCTGCATCGTCAGGGCTGCTATCACTCTATTAAAAACATGCAAATTACTCAACCTAATATGTTGCCTAAATTAGCCTTCTGAGGGGGAAAAGAATAATTCATTGTCTAGTGACTAGTGGCCTCTCAAAAAATAACGAGTTGAGTGAAGAAATAAAATGAACAAACGAAGTGAACCTATGAAGAAGTGAATGCATGAAAGAATGTGGGTACAACCTGAAAAAAAAGTTAGTTTGTTATCCCATGTTTCTGTTTTCTTTTTTCATAGAGGAGCCAACTGAAATATCAAAACTGACAGGCAACCTTGAGAAACAAAGCTTTCGCGTCTGTGAGGGTTCTTCCAGAGGAGGAAGCCCTTTTTCTACTGCGTTCAACTCCAGCTCCAGGCTGATGGGGCTCACAGCTAACGTTTCCATGGACTGACCTGGCGATCTCAAACTAAGAACAGGGAGACGAAAAGACTGCTGACAGATGAGAACTTTCCCCTTCCCCTTAAGCTCATATTCAATCCTAATGATACTGTCCTTAGAGCAGCAATTTTCAACCTTTTTCATCTCATGGCACACATAAACTCACTACTAAAATTCTGTGGCACACCAAAATGTGTATTATATTTTTTGCCAATCTGATGAAAAAAACGTAGATGTAATTTTGATTCATTTACTGGATGGCTATTGTTGTGTTGGCTGTTGTCATATTTTATTTGACAATCTAAGGAAAAGAGGTCAGTGCCCCTGACTAAATAGTCAGGTATTGCATGTTTTAAAAATTCTTGCGGCACATTGGTTGAAAACTGCTGCCTTAGATTTCCAAAAAGCTCATTTTTTGCTATTCTTACGCTTCAATTATGGTATCCATAGGAATTAAATATTTCTTTCTTCTTTTAATTTTTTTGTTGTTGTTGTTCATTATTGATTTTTAGAGAGAGAGGAAGGGAGAGGGAGAGAGAAGTAGAAACATTGATGAGAGAGAACATCGATTGGCCACCTCTTGCATGCCCCCCACTGGAGACTGGGCCCACAACCTGGGCATGTGCCCTGACCAGGAATCGAATCGGCGACCTCTTGGTGCATGGGTTGACGTTCAACCACTGAGCCACACTGGCCGGGCAGTAATTAAACATTTCAATCAAGCCTCAACCAAGGGCAAGATAATGGGCCAGTTGATGAAGATACCATTATACACAACCAACCCTCATACAAGTACTGTGTTAAGTACTGATAAAGGAGGCACAAACCAAGTGTTGGAGGCCACAGGGATTTCGGAAAGAGATCAAGTGCAGTGAGCCAGGAAGGCTAAATTAGAGACGTGAGTGGGCGTCCTGGGCGAGAGCACTGGACTCTGAAACCACGAAGATGTTCATGAAGGAGACCAGTAACCAAAGTACAAGGTATGAATGGGGAAACAGTACCTAGGTCAGACCCTGAGGGGCCTAAAATGCCAAGAGAGAAAATTTGAAACTAAACGTTTCACATTTTCCAGTCTTGATAAATTAAATGTACCAAAAACCACCCTATTAATCTCTATTTTCTTAGTTTGTATCCAAAAGATAAAAACAGTAAAGAAAGAAAGGAGCTGGGGAACTGGGCAGCTGAAAATTCATTTTAAACTCCACACCCAGGCTGAAAACTCACGTCACTTCTAAAAAAAGATGACCATCTACAAAAGGGAAGGCTTACCTCTGACAGCCCATTGAGACAGCAGAACAAGGTTCATCGGACATTGGGGAGCTGCTGTAACATATCTGTGGGCTCCTACTGGTTTCCCAGCTTGGGAGGCACCAGGAGCCTCCCCTAAATTCACAACCCCCGAGAGGCACCTCCTTTCCCCTTAAAATGGCAACTTCCACCACAGTCCCAGACCCCCATTCTGGAAGAGGGTAAGTTGTATGTCCCTGAAGTTCTACTGGTGTGCACAGTCTGCCGCAGAGCTCATATTCTGGAAAGGAGGACGGATGTTGAACAGACCCAAGAAGTCCTGCAAAGCAGACGACCAGGGTGCTATGAAACTTTTAATTGGAGAGGGTGGGTGGGGGTAGTGCTTAATGTAGTCTCGGGGGCCAGGGAAGGCTTCCTAGAAGAAACAGGATCTCTGTCAACTGCAAACTCTACAGTGGTATCTAAATCGGGAGGTCTATCACTTTAATGGTACTCATTATTGCCTATATCCAAGTCTGGCTGATGAGCAGCACATTCCCAGACACTGATTGCTCAAGACCTGAATCAAATCTTCAGGGCTGAGACCCAGGAATTTGCATTTTCTCAAATGTGCCCACAGGATGCAGCTCTTCGGCCAGGTTTGGGAATCACAGCCACAAAGGATCGCAACAGGTCAGACGTGGCTCTGACATGAAAAGAGCACAGCAATTGGTGAAGTTAAGCATGTTCATTTGTATGTCATTTGTTTTCCAGCTGTAACAGGAGCAGACATAAAACTGGAGTAACAGCTGAATCAGTCATAACTAGCTCTCTGTGCAGATGAGGAAGCTGAGATGCAGAGGGGTTAGACCAATTGCTTAAGGCCAGACAGCTACCTAATGTGAGAGCTGGGATACTCAGTGGAAACCACCTTCATTTGCCAGGACATACACAATTTCCACCTCAATAAGGACGTGCAAATAGGCTAATACATGGGTTGGACTGCATTTCACAGTACCCCTGAAACCAGCACACTGATAACAGCGGGCAGATGAATTCTACATTTAATGATTTTCTAGGTTTCAAATTCAGAAGAAAGGAGTGGAGAAACCAACTGATTTATTAACCAGGCTGGAATGAAACCCAGGATCATAAAGTTAACTGAACTGTAGCAATCCCCAACTCAGACTTTACAAGGACGACATAAAGCCTCACTTTTGATGCAATCATTCGCATTCCTGTCTGGCCTGGGAGTGAGGGACTCTCTCCAAATGTACTAACTCAAGGGTTCCCAAACCTCACTACATTAGCATCATCTGAAAAGCTTTTAAAAAAATATCCCCATGCCAGGCCTCTTCATCCTCCACCTCCCTGCAGCTATTCTGATTTAATTGGTCCGGGGTCAGACTCCACCTGGAATTTTCTTTAACTGCTTGGGCAATCGCAACATGCAGCCAGCGTTGAGATCACTGAACCAATGGTCCTCTCTTCTTTTTGGCCCCTGCTTGAATCCAGGATCTAGGGGTGAGGCACGAGGGCACAAAATAAGAAGGCATCTCCCTCACACCTGTGGCACCCTGAGAGGAAGGCCTCCTTAAAAGTGAGGCACCTCGGGCACAAAGCTTAAGGAGACACCCACTCTCAGGGTGTTACAAACACAGTGTCAGCCCTTGCATGTCCTTGTCTCCATAGAGTTTGTGCCCTGGGCACCTCACTCGCCTCACCCTAGTCCCAGACATGCTCAAATCTCTCTGGCCAGGCCATTAATTATCCCCAAAATGCCTCAAGATGCTACCATGTGCAAGGTACTCCTTGCTCCTCTCCATCCTCTAAAGTGACACATGAAACTGATGTAGGTGACTAGTGCCTACAACATCCATGCACTAGACCCCTGACACAAGAGACCGTTGTGATGGAGTGGAGCACACTGGTTTGGAGTCAGCAATTGGAAGGGGATTCATCTTTTATTCGTGCTTTGGCAGTTCCCCTAAGGACTCTGGGTTTGCTTCTTGGTCTATACCATGTGGGCAGCACTTCACAGGGTCACTGTGAGGATGACCTTAGGCTGTAAGTAAAATAGTGTGGGACACACAAGTGCTCCAAAAACACCTGGTGACAGTGCCTCTCTGTTTCCCTCGCTCAGTCACCTCCCATGCTACCTGCAGGCTGGAGTGTGACTGCTGCTGCTTTTCCTGTTTTCCTCACCTTCTAATCTGTCTTCCCTCTTCTAACCTTCCATCCCACTTTAAGGAGTCAAATGCTTGGTTTCTGCATGCATCCCCCTGTTCTTTCCACCAGGCCTTTGAGGAGATAAAAAAAATCTTCTAAATTTGGGGATGGTGGTTTGGCAGTACAGAGGTTGGGTGGGAGGATCCCATTTTTAAATTATCAAGAATTCTTCTAAATCTTCTCATCTTAGGCCTAGAGCTCACCTCTAGAAAATCAGAATTCAAGAGTTTGACATCTTGGTCTCTGGTTTAAGATTAAGAGCCATCATCCAGTTCTGCTTCTCCTAGTGGTGGGCTTAGAGGTGCCTTGGCAACCCTGTGTTCCCAGCACCTGGCATGGTGCCTGGAATAAAGCCAGTGACTCATTTATTGGACAAACGAAAGAAAAACAGACATTAGAGAGGAAAAAGCAAAACAGTTCAACAGCATAGAGGAAAAACCAAGAAAGGTTACAAAAGGGCCCAAAAAAGTTGGGCAAGTTATGTTCCACAGACATATAGTATTTGTTAACTCTTTTTGGTAGGCAGAATAATGGTCCTCCAAAGATGCTCACATCCTAATTTCCTGGACCTTGTGAATATGGTACTACATGGTAAGAGGGATTTTACAAATGTGATTAAGAATCTTGCGATGGGTTTGCACAGCAAAGAAAACCATCAACAAAATGAAAAGACAATCCACTGAGTGGGAGAACATATTCGCCAGTGATACATCTGATAAGGGGTTAATATCCAAAATTTATAAAGAACTTATACAACTCAAAGCTTCCCTCTCCTCCAAAAAAATCCAATTTAAAAATGGTCAAAGGATCTGAATAGAAACTTCTCCAAAGAGGACATACAGATGGCCAACAGACATATAAAAAGATGTTCAACACCACTAATCAGAGAGATGCAAATTAAAACCACAATGAGATATCACCTCATACCTGTCATGGCTATCATCACTAAATCAACAAACAAGTGTTGGCGAGGATGTGGAGAAAAGGGAACCCTCATGTACTGTTGATGACAATGAAGATTGGTGCAGCCACTGTAGAAAGCAGTATGGAGTTATCTCAAAAAATTAAAAATGGAACTGCCTTATGACCCAGCTATTCCACTTCTGGGAATTTATCTGAAGAAACACAAAACACTAATTTGAAAGAATATATACACCCCTATGTTCATTGCAATGTTATTTACAATAGTCAAGATTTGGAAGTAGCCCATCAGTAGATGAGTGAATAAAAAAGCAGTGGTACATTTACACAATGGAATACTACACAGCCATAAAAAAAAAAAAAAAAAAGGAAATCCTACCCTTTGTAACAGCATAGATGGACCTGGAGAGTATTATACTAAGTGAAATAAGCCAGTCAGAGAAAGACAAGTATTATATGATTTCACTCATATCTGGAATCTAATGAACAAAATAAACAAACAAAATAGAAACAGACTCAGACACAGAAAACAGACTGACAGCTGTCAGAGGGGAGGAGGGTTGGGGGCTGGGTGAAAAAGGTGAAGAAATTAAACAAAACAAAAAACTTCATAGACACAGACAACAGTATAGTGATTACCAGAGGGAAAGGGGGGTAGGGGACGTAGAAGAGGGTAAAGGGGGATAAATTGTGATGGAAGGAGACTTGACTTGGGGTAGTGAATACACAATATAATATACAGATGATATATTATAGAATTATACACTCAAAACCTATATAATTTTATTAACCATTATGGCCGTAATAAATTCAATTAAAAAAATCTTGTGATGGGGAGATTATCCTGGATTATCTAGGTAGACTCAATGTAATCACACGGTCCTTCTAAGAAGGATGCTCAGAAGGAGAGGAGATGTGAGCATGAAGGCAGTTGCAGTGATACACTTTGAAGATGGGGGAGGGGCCATGAGCCAAGGAATGCGGGCAGACTCTAATAGCTGGAAAAGGCAAGGAAGCAGATTCTCCCTTAGAGCCTCCAGCAGGAACTCAGTTCTGCCAACTCCTTGATTTTATCCTGTAAGACCCATTTCAGACTTCTGACCTCCTGAACTGTCAGATAATAAATTTGTGTTGTTTGTGGTCATTTGTTACAGCAATAAAAGGAAACCAATACACAGTCTGAGGACAGATAATGTGCCTTGTTCATCTCTGAATCCCCAGCTTGCTGCCTGCAAGTCTGCTGACTAAATAAATCCTCATAAGCAACAGTGAGCTAGATGCTTTCCTCTCCTTGCCCTGCAGCCAGTCAGTTGCCAGATGCAGTTGACTGAACCTCTGCAATCTCCCTCCAGTTCAACCCCTTCTCTCCTTTTCTACCACTCATTCAGTAACTGTCTCTGGTCATGGCTTCTGTCATCCTGGTTCCCCCTCACTTCTGTCTACTGTACACAGTCCAGCTAGATTTATCCTCCAAAGCTCCGCTTTAATTGTGCCATACTCTGACTTAAAAACCTTCCCTACCTCTTCCCTGATGGCAGAGTAGGTCCAAATTCCTTATCCTAGTGTTCACATCCCACTGGCTCCAAGCTTCCTATCCAACATTCCTACCTTGTGAACTCCAGCCAAGCCACTCAGTGTCACCTCTACACTATCCTTGTCAGACCTTGGTTCCTGCTGCTCTCTCCACCTAGAATGTCCTTCCCTTATATTGCACACATCCAAACCTTACCCACCACTCAAATCCAGTTTAAAAGACACCTCCTCTATGAAGCTGCTCCTGCAGCCCCACTGCCCCCTCCCAAATACTCTTTCCACAAGCTGGCAATAACTACTTCTTCACTGAGCCTTCAGAACACTTATCTGTACACCTTCATCTGAAGTAGGAAAGACCACAGGCCCCAGAGTCAGAGAGACCCGGGTACAATGGGACCCTCTTATGCTAGTTATTTAGCTTTTCTGAACCTCAGGCTTCTTATCTGTAAAATGGGCATTATACCTATTTTGCCAGGTTGTTGAGATTAAAGCTCATGTATAGGTACTCAACACCATGAGTACTCAATAATTATACAAACATTATAGTAACTTACATACACATCAAATTCCCACTTTTAATCTGTAAGGGAAGGACTTATGTCCACTTCATTTCTGTAATCATACAGTACCTTGCACGTAGTCCTGAAAAAAACTTTTAAAAATTGAATAAGTCACCCTGGCCAGTTTGGCTCAGTGGTTGGAGTGTCGGCCTGCGGACTAGAGAGTCCCGGGTTCAGTTCCCGCTAGGGGCATGTACCAAAAAAAAAAAAAAAAAAATTGAATAAGTCACTGAAATGTTAGGAGCATCTCTTCAGGTTTCCTGCTCTGTGTATAGTAAGGACGGCCTCATTTTTCTCCATTTCAGGAAGGGGAGAGAAACACTGGTTCTTTCTGATCATCAGTGTTAGAATTCTTTTTTTTTTTTTTTAATTTTTTTTGTTTATTGATTTTAGAGAGAGAAGAAGGGAGAGGGAGAGAGAGATAGAAACATCGATGAGAGAGAACATCAATTGGCCGCCTCCTGCATTTCCCCAATGGGGATTTGGTCCACAACCTGGGCATGTGCCCTGGCCAGGAATCAAACCAGCAACTTCTTGGTGCATGGGTCGACGCTCAACCACTGAGCCACACTGGCTGGGCAGACAGAATTCTTAAGATGGAAACTTTGCGCCCTGGCTGGTTTGGCTCAGTGGTTAGAGCGTTGGCCTGCGGTCCAGAGAGACCCGGGTTCGGTTCCCTCTGGGGGTACGTACCTCGGTTGCAGTTTGTCCCCGGCCCTGGTTGGTCGTGCGGGAGGCAGCCGCTCGATGTGTCCCTTTCACGTCGATGTTTCTCTCTCTCTCTTCCTCTCTCTCCCTCCCACTCTATCTGAACAAAAAATGGAAAGACGTCCTCGGGTGAGGATAAAAAAAAAAAAGATGGAAACTTTGCAAGACCCACTCTCTTCATTTAATGCCTCTAAACTACTATTCACCCTGACCAACAATAAATGAGTATTGTTTTCATTAGCATAAGTTATACATTGTTATTTTAATGTCATTGAGTCTTAGCTCAGAAAACAGCTGTTGTTTCTGAGCTGGTGGAACAAAGTTCCCTTTTACTCCATTCTGTTAAGAAATCACATGCTAGAGATTTTCCTACATCCCTTGGTTGGGTATGCAACAGAATTACCTTCCTTTAAAGGCATTCCTTAAACCACTTTTATGCTAAAGCAGAAACATGGCCCTTTTCTTCCCTAGATGAGATTTAAAATCAAGATCTGGTTTGAAATCTAGTCACTCACTTACTAGCTTGGTGACCATAGCACTTACCTGAGCCTCAATTTCTTCGTTTATAAAACTGGGACCAACCACTGCCCACCTCCTTTGCTGAATTACTACAGGGGTCAATGAGACCATGCATGGAAAGGCATTTTATAAACTGCAAAAGGCTATATTTATACAATTATACTTATCCATTCGCCTTCTAACACAGCATGCGCTCCAAGCAGGCACCCATAGATTGAATAAAAGAAAGGGTTCCTGAGCATTCTAAAAGAAATCAAGAGTCCTTTCACTTTATCTGCCTTCATGTAATCCCCCGAACACAATAGAGAGTAGAGTTGTAACTGTAGATGCCCAATAGCCACAGGCAAGCTCCCCTCACAGGAATCTTCAGGACTATCTGACTTGCTATCTGTAACGTGTTCTGAGGTGCTATTCCTGAGTGAAAGGGGCCATTCACAGTAACTGCCGGTATAGTCAGCACGGCCTCTGCCCAGGCATCACGCCAGACCCTTTACAAACATGACATCCTGAATCTTCAAAATCCAACTATCACTCAAGGTAGTAGTAGTAGCCCAGAAGGGTGTTGGTGTGAGAAATAACCAACCACATCTAAGACAATAGTTAACGTGAAAAAGGGCAACAGCTATCCCAACCCCAGTTTAGTTTTCTCCAAACTCTGGTCCCCTTACTGATTTCGCAGGACAGGCTGACTTGGGGTTCAGTCCAGTGCCGCACAGAAGGGTAAAAGCCCTAATGAGCAAATCTCATAAAAAAAATTCAGCTGGTCTTTTGGAGAAAAACAGCTGGAGCTGACCTTAGGAATTCCACTAATTCCCCCTACCACTGAGCCTAAAAATAGCCAAAGAGCATTGCTAACTAGCAATGACCTTTCCTTTAAAGGAAATAATATGCAAAAAGGCACGCTAGGGTCATTAGCCCAAACCATGCAGTCCCCATGATAAATCCCTGTCCAAATGTTCCTATGAGAATCTGCCTTTACAAGGTCATCACTGAAATTTCACTGTGAAGGCTCCCCCTGCCCTACTCCCCAGGCACCACTGGGTCTGTACAGAGACGTGCACTACCAGCCACTAACTACCCGTGTGGCCGTGAGTAAGTCACTCCCCCTTCCTTGGCCTCAGTTTCCAAATCTGTAAAATGAAGTGCTAGACTCTGACCTCTGAGGTCTCCTCCTGGTGTAAGACTCCCTGGGAGGTACATTCAGTGGCTTCTCATTGCCTTCAGGATAAAATCCAAACTCAGCGTTATATGGGCCTCTCCCAATCTGCCCCCTCTTTCTTCTCTATTTCCCCCAACACCATACCTAAGGTTCCTTATATTCACCTCTGACACCTCTGTGCCTTTAGAACATTCAGCTCCCTCTGCCTGTCATGCCCTTTCCCAGCTTCTAAATTCCTACTCACTTTCCAAGGTGCAGGCCAGGTGTCACCTCCTCTGGGAAGGCGCGTCTAGCCCCTTCCTCACAAGTGGGGTTAGAATCTTCTCCTCTGTGGTCTCATGGGACTCTGCATTATATAGCAACTGCCTGCTTACTTAGCTGTCTCCCTCACAAGCCTGGGTGCTCCTTGAAGGTAAGACACCACCCACCTCCCCTGTACTCCTAGTATCAGACCCTGGGCCCACCAGTCAATGTTTGCTGACACTGTCCCAAATTCCACTGGAGGACCACGTGCATTTTATAGTGCTCCTCCAAAAGGCCTGAAATTAATTTATTCTTGAATGTTTTCTCTATTCAAAAAAAAAGAGAGAGAGAGAAAGAAAACTATCTCCAAGTCTTTACCTTATTAGGGAAATATATATATAGCTGTTCAGAATTGTGACATAATCTTGTGGAGTTGAAAAATATACATTTGTCCCTGAGAAACCCCCTCTTTAAACCAACTGAACTACAGTTTTTTTTAAAAAGCAGATTCAAATTTAGAAATAATGTCCAACTTGGTGGGGTTTGGGCTGGTTTTTTTTTTTTTTTTTTTTTTTAAACCAAGAGGAAGGAAGATCTCCAAAAGGGATAAATTATACATCAAGCTTTCTGAAAATTCTCAGCCAAGCCCTGAAAATCATGAAAAGCAGAAAGAAAGAATGCAATCTTGTATAGAAAAACAAAATGCCTTACCAAGTACTAATAAGGTTGAAAGGTCTGTGCGTGTATTATAGAGATAAAAAACTAGGTCAAGTCATAGGTAGGACTTGGACCTGATGGAGAGTTGGAGAAGAAACAGACATTTTCTCCCTCCAACACTTTCCTCCATCTTTACACACATTATAGCTCCACACAAGGCAAACCAACCAAGCAGGCAGTGCCATCTGTGTTTTCCAGGTGAGGAAACTGAAGTTCGTGGGGGATAAGGCACCTGCCTAAACCCTTATCTCCTCTAAGCTACCAAGTTGGGATTTGAACCCAGGTCTGCCTAGCCCCAGAGTTCTGTCCAACACACCAGGGAAAGTTATGAAAAGGGTGGAAGGAAGGGCCAGGCATACAAGTGCCCTGAGAAGGAACCCGAAGATGCAGAGAAGCTGGGGTTTCCTTCAGACTCTCACACACCCAGAACTCGGAGCTTTGCAGGACAGAATGTTGTGAAACTTGATATGCAATGCAACCAGTGACACGGGGATTTTTATTCTTTATGTGATTCCAGTTTACCAACATATACAAACAAATTCCCACAGTGTGGAGAGCAGGCAGGGTGTACGATGTTGCAGCATCAGCACATCTATTTTTCCTAAACCCTCAGGAACAACAAAAGTCCATGCACCGATCTAGGAAAGAGCTGTATAGTATTAGTTAATCCTCAAAACACCCTCTGACGGCGGGCAAAAATGATCATTGACACTTCATTAGTCAGGGTCAGCCGGTGCCCTGCCTGGAGGAGTGGCCAAAGATGGGGTTCTGGTCCTTGCTCTGCCACTAATGACTGAATCCCTGGGTTCCTGGGTGACCAAACCTGTCAAACGAGGCATTTGGTCTCTGATCTCTCAGATATCTTCCAATTGTGTGATTCTCTCTCTCTCTCTCTCTCTCTCTCTCTCTCTCTATCTCTATCTCTATCTCTCTATCTCTCTATCTCTCTATCTCTCTCTTTCTCGGGCATAAAAGCCACTGGCCAGAAAGAATTCCAACACCAGCTAGCTACCAAGTTAGCTGAGGGAGAAGGAGATGGAGAGGAAAGCTATTGAGGGGGGGGGGGGAAGGTCACCCTGCTGCCCGGTATAAAATGCCTTTTTAGAAACTAAACATATTTTCATAAGCTATAGCTTTATTGAAGAAGAGAATGCTAATTAGGAAGACAGGAAACAAAAACTGCCAAAAGTCTTCCTTCCATCCCTCCCTCTTTCCTTCCTTCCTTTCTCACCGAGAGTGGCCTCTCTTTGGGGCTGGGGTGGGCGCTATGCACACAGCTATGATTCCCGGGGAGAAGAAGTTTGGCTCAGAGCAACAATAGCAGCTCCCATTTGTACAATGTTGGGGATTTACACTATATTCTAGCACATGCTCTTCCTGGGAAGTAGGAATAAGGATCATCACGATCCTCCTTTTATTGATGTGAAAACTGAGGTTCAGCAGGATCAAGGGGCTTACCCAAGGTCGCACAGCTGGGAAGAGAACCCATCTGCACAGCGGGGAAAGGACTATGGACCAATGAAGGGGTGTGGTTATGTGTCAATTGTGTGATAAGTGGAGAAGTGAAGAGATCGTGGCAAGAACCGGGAAGAGGTGGGACACGGGGTAAGATTTAGACAATTCACACCCCACATTCGCTGAATTCGATGCAGAAGACAGCATAGTACTACTTCAGAGAGGGTGGAGTGCAGAAAAACAAAAGGATGTCTGTATTTATATACACACAGAAGCACACTGTCTTTCGTTTAAGAAGTGGACATTCTTTAGCCACCATCAATAATCAGCCTGTGTGTGCTCTGAGGAGCAGAAATGGGTGGCACTGCGCCCTTTCCCTTGGCGTTCGCAGTGAGTATCAGGAAGAGAGCTCACATGTGGTTGGGAACATGCGATCTGTACCACTGAGCTAGGGTGAAAACCCCTGACCTTGGCACTCTCAACCAAAGCTGTAACTACCTGAGCTAACTGGCCGCCTCAAAGTGTTCTTCTCCGTGGATCTGGCTAACCACACGATTGAGAGCAAGCCTGCCTTCCCAGACTGCATTCATTGCTTCCAAGGCTCAAGAATGTAACTAATGAGCAACCTGGACCCACTCCTGAGGTAAGAAGGGAGAGAAGAATGGCTGGGAAAGATTTCAAGGTGATGATAGAGCCTCAAAATTACAGGGGCGCTTAATGAAACAGGTCCAGGCTCTGTATATTAAACAGAATGGGATTCAAGCCAAAGAACAAGAATCAAGGAGCGTGTGGAATTAGGCTGGAGCGCCTTGAGAAGGGAGACTCAGACACAAGAAAGAGTGAGAGTCGAGTTAAACCGCAGACCTGTTTGGGGCAGGGAATTTAGGTGACAGGAATTCTAAGGTTTACTCTTAGCAGAATTACAGGTTTCACTTCTTACTATTGAGACTTGAGTCAACCCTCTAGAATTCTGATTCCAATTTTATTTCTTCAAGTAACATTTGAAACAATACCTATTTCATCAGGGGTTCTGAGATGAAATTCACAGGTGTAGTTCATACAGAGTAGGGTACGATGAGATTAAACAATCTACCTCATCCCTAACCACAAGCAACTGGCAAGCAGTGGCAATGGGAGGGAGGCAGGGAATATTTGATGGTGGTACCCAGCAAGTGGTTTTAGAGTTTGGACATGAAGCTGAAAGTGACTCTTTCCACTAAAGTGAATTTAAACCTTCTCTTCCATCACATCAGAATCCATTTGCGGAGCAAATGCAATGAACTAAGAGAAACAGAGGTCCTAAGCTAGAAAGAAGAACCAGTTCCAGCATTTTTCAACCTTCTGGCTTCTTGAGAAGCTCATGGGAAGGCAGCAACGCCTTCCATGGACACCCCCAGTGGAGACCGGAAGACCTGTCCTCCAGCAAGTGCCTCACAAAGACTAAACTTAATGAGGAGGAACAGGATGGGCACACACCCCTCTATCTAACGTACAGAATACATATATTCCAACTATAGAAGAGTTTGTATATGGATATATGTGGATATATGTAACATATGTACATATTAGTTCTCAGTCATTTGCAACCAATTTATGAAAACCTGAGAACTCCTCACCCTATTATTATATAAAGGGTGGTTGCTAAGTGACTGTAAAAGCAGGTTTCTGGTGCCCAAGGGGTGTGTAAATTCAGGCACCCTCCCCCTAAAAGGATGTCCTAACAAAGCTTATTTTGGCTGAGATGTAGCTGTTTACTGGCAGGGGGACAGCAGGATTGTATGTGAAGTTATCCCTATAGCTGCTGTTTCCGTGAAGATCCACCACGCTGGACCCTTATGAAGCCTCGGTCCAACACTGTACAGAAAGTATCATTGTCATTCCTATTTTACAGAAGAGGAACTAGGCTCAGAAATGTGAGGTAACTTCACCCGGGTCTGTCTTCTTAAACACTATGTCATATACAGATATGTGTATATGTATGTATATTATAGATATCAATTACTTTCTACAAACTGAGACAATAGAATTTCAAGTTTTCATTTCAAAAATTAAAAACATATGGGTCAGGTAATACTCATAAAAACCATGTTATTCTTTTTTGCCAGCAGAGGGAAAAAAGCTATCATGGAAAACTGAAAATATTTAGGTAAAACAATCTTATCCATAACCTGAATTTCAGAAGAAGAAAAATATTTTATTTATTTATTTATTTTTATCCTCACCCGAGGACATTTTTGCATTTATCTTCAGACAGAGCAGGAGGGAGAGAGGTGGGAAGAGAGAGAGAGAAACATCGACGTGAGAAAGACACATCGAGTGGTTGCCACCCACACGACCCCAAACGGGGCTGGGGACAAACTGCAACTGAGGTACGTGCCCTTAGCAAGAACCAAACCCGGGTCTCTCTGGACTGCAGGCCAACGCTCTAACCGCTGAGCCAAACTGGCCAGGGCTTATTTTATAAAATTTTATTCAACAAAGGTTGATTAATAAAGGCCTCCTAAGGACATGCTGTGTGAAAGAGACTCATTAGGTACAATGAATGCACTGCAGAGGCCAGGATTGTGGCAAACCTGCATTTTGGAGAAAGAACAATGCCTGGGAATTAGCATGGTCAAGTGTGCTCCCAGCTCAGCCACTCCCTAGCTCTGTGATGTTAGGCAAGTCACTTCACTTTCTGGGGCTTCATTATCCTCATCTGCAAAATGCAGGTGCTGAAAAGTGATGAACTTTCTCCTGGACTCCTGCTCAGTTTCAGACTGGTTGAAAGAGCAAAATTCAGGTCACAGCAGAATTTGGCTACAATGGACCACAGCCCCATAACTCAGGAGCACACTTCTCATTTTGTCTCAAAGCCCAAAATAATACCATCCCAATCTTGCAGAAGCAAGTTCACATAGTCATCCTTTCCATAGTGCTCAGGCTCCTCAAAGAGTACGATATCATACAATCAAATTAAATATCCCTTATTCTTGATCATAAATAACAAACTGGGTGAAATTACTTATTAATCATAACAGTAAGACTATCAAAGGCTTACATAGCACTTACTATTTGCCAGGCACTCTTCTCAGCACTTTGTATCATTAACTCAGTTTCTCACAACAACTTTGCTGAGGTCAGTAAGCATTTGACAGGTAAGGAAGGAAACAGGCTTGGAGAGACTGAGTAACAAGTAAGTGGCATGCAGGACTCGATTAGGCAGTTCAGCTCCAGTACCCACACTCTTGACCACCATGCCACCTGTCTTTCTTAGACAAAGGTGTCACAAAGTACAGCATCATTCTCTGGTTTGGCCTGGTGTAGATGGCCTAGTTGAAGCCTTATAAACCTTAGGTTCTTCCTGCCCCCTTTCTCTCTGCTCAGTGAACTCTCTGCCATGACTGGCTCTAACATCTGTCAGACTCAGCTTCCGGAATTCCTCAGACTGGACTTCCCCAAATGGTCCCAGGAGGCTCGATGGCACTGTTCAGCCACAACCGCCGTAAGGCCATGTGCCGCCAAGCAAACTTCTTGGTATGACCTCAGACAATGTCCTAAAATCAACCTTCACCAGGTAACTGAAAAGTCATCTTTCTGAAATGCAGGGAGAACCCCTGACCCAGTCAGAGGACAAAAGAAACCTTTCCCCTGGAAGAGTGTTCAAGAAACTCAGATAAACTGAGACTAAGCTTTGTAGAATTTTAATGGTGGAGATGGAGCAACATGATGGTCTGAGAGCAGAGCTTGGACTTGAAGGGCTACTTAACCACTAATTGCCTCAAATTCCTCCTGCCGCATTCTCCCATCATAAGGGCCAAAGCCACCAAGGGGAAGAGAAGAGTGTGGTGAACCTCATGAATGCGCTTCAAAAATAAGTAAATTAACAGAGATATGAAGAAAAAAATCTTATCTAAAGATATAATATTCTCTGCCTTACCCATTGTTTTCTCACCTTAGATACAGGAGAAGAACCAAAAGGGAAGGAAACAGCAAGGAGATCGAGGAGAGCTAGTCTGCCTGCGATGCTTTTTCACTTCAACTTCTGGATCCAGAATTACATGATTCCCCCAAGTAATGGCTTTCAAATGCCACTACTATCTGGGCCAAAATAAAGGGAAACAAATGATATCATCATGGGGCTTAACTTTATTACATGTTCATCTTATTAAATTTGTGCACATCAGAAGCATAAAAAATTACCAGCCTTCAACATTCACACACACACACAAAAAAAACCCACCATCTTAAATCTTAGTTTTAATTTCTTCCCTCAATCCCACAGAGCTGGTAAGGGAAAACGTTTCCATCATCTGGGTTTATAATCTAGTTCCTGTCAGCCCTGGTTACTCACACCACAGCCTGCTACAACACAGCAGCCTTTGCGTGTTTTTAATGCAGTATCTTCTGACTTGGGTATTACTGCCTATTTGAAGCAATCAGGAGAGGCTTCAAGGTAGGGAGGCAAGGAGTGGGAGTTGAGAAAAGGGTAGTTTAAGCCAAGAGGTCCCACACCCACTCCACATTGAAATCACAACTATGGATGGTCCATGCTAAAGTGAAAAGCACTTGAGTGTCCCCTAAAAGCCAGAAGGCACAAATCCAATGAGGTCCCCTCTGTGGAATTCAGTGTCACCTGAGGGGATAGATTTTTATAATTCTAAACAAAACTAAAGTTAAAAGACATTTACTAAATACTGGAGTGGATAGGACATAGTTTCAGTATGAGCTCAAGGAAACAATGCAGCTTGTTTGAGGGCAGCTGGAAATAAATCTCCTTCAGGGATGGAAAACAAGGAGAAGTGGGATTTTACCTCTTGCCTCAAACAGGCAGTATCTAGCAAATGCCTAATATCTTCTTAGGAAGAAAAGGGCTTGTCTACCAGTTTTAGAAAAAGAAAAGCAGATCTTTAAACAATTTCCGTAGAAACTTCTTCCATTCCTCTATTTCCAAAATAATTCAAAAAATTGATTTTAAGATTTTTAAATGAAGTTTTTAAATCATCATGTAAAGTTATACAAAGTCTGAATTGGTCCAGGAGAGTTAAAGAGAGTAAACCCCCCAAATTTTAGTTCTTGAGGTCTAGTAGAGTCCATGGGAGCTTAAATGAGGCCCACAAACTGGATTTTTATTTTGTATTTCTCCAAAGCAGCTATGTACTGAGAGCTGCAGGTCACTGAAGTGCAAGAGTCAACAAAGGTAACTTTCATTCATCTATTTCTTAGTAGAACACAAACAGTACAATGCGTAGCTCAAAAAGTACTTGATGAATGAGTGACAAGTGAAATAAAATATCCCCAAGGAAAGAGTGACAGTGACCTATACTTCACACTCTGCTTAAGATTGGACACAACTTGACAAACCTATAGCCAACATCATACTCAATGGGCAAAAACTAAAAGCATCTCTCTTAAGAACAGCAACAAGACAGGGATATCTGCTTTTGCCACTCTTATTTAACATAGTACTGGTAATCTTAGCCACAGCAATCAGACAAGAAGAAAAAATAAAAGGGATCCAAATTGTAAAAGAGGAAGTGAAACTGTCATTATTTGCAGATGACATGATATTGTACATAGAAAACCTCTAAATACTCCACAAAGAAACCCACTAGAGTTAATAAATGAATTAGGCAAAGTAGCAACATACAAAACTAACATTCAGAAATCAATGGCATTTTTTACACTTAGGAAGAGAAACTAAAAAAAAAAAAAATCCCATTTATGATTACAACACAAAAAATAAGATACCTAGGAATAAACTTAACCAAGAATATAAAAGATCTGTTCTCAGAAACTACAGGACATTGAAAAAAGAAATAGAGGAAGATATAAAAAAGTGGAAGCATATATAATGTTCATGGATTGGAATAATCAACATCATTAAAACGTTCATCCTACTCAAAGCAATATATAGATTCAATGGAATCCTTATTGAAATACCAATGGCATATTTCATAGACCTAGAACAAATATTCCAAAAGTTCATATGGAACCAAAAAAAAGACTCTGAATAGTCACAGTACTCTTGAAAAAGAAGAACGAAGTTGAAGGGGTCACAATTCCAGATATCAGGTTACATTACAAAGCCATTGTAATCAAAACAGGCTGGTACTGGCACAAGAACAAGCATATAGATCTATGGAACAGAAGAGAGAATCCAGAAATCAACCCAAGTATGAGCTCAAGGAAACAATTAATCAGCTCAGTTAATATTTAACAAAGAAGCCAAGAGCATACAATGGAGCAGAGACGGTCTCTTCAATAAATGGTGCTGGGAAAATTGGACAGGGACACGCCAAAAAAAAAAAAAAAGAAACTAGATCACCAACTTACACCATACACAGAATAAACTCAAAATAGATAAAAGACTTAAATGTAACTCATAAAATCCTAAAAATCCAAGACGAAAATGAAGGCAGCAAAATCTCAGACATCACATGTAGCAGAATCTTCCCCAATACATTGCCAAGGGCAAGAGAAACAAAGGAAAAAATTAGTAAATGGAACTTCATCAAACTAAAAAGCTTCTGCACAGCAAAAGAAACCAGCATCAAAATTAAAAGGGAACCCACTGTATGGGAGAACATATTTGCCAATGATATATCAGATAAGGGGTTAATTTCCAAAATATATAAAGTACTCATACAACTCGACAAAAGGAAGACAAACAATCCAATTAAAAAATGGGCAGAGGACCTACATAGACACTTCTCCAAAGAGGACATACAAATGGCCAAGAGACATATGAAAAAATGCTCAACGTCACTAATCATCAGAGACATGCAAATTAAAATGACTGTGACGTATCACATCACACCTGCCAGAATGGCTGCCATCAACAAAGCATCAAACAACAAGTGTTGGCGAGGGTGTGGCGAAAAGGGGACTCTAGTACACTGCTGGTGGGAATGCAGACTGGTGCAGCCACTATGGAAGACAATTTGGTGTTTCCTGAAAAAATTAAAAATGGAACTGCCATTTGACCTAGTGATCCCACTTCTAGGAATATATCCTAAGAAGCCTGAAACACCAATCAGAAAGAATATATGCACCCCTCTGTTCATAGCACCACTATTTACAATAGCTAAGATCTGGAAACAGCTCAAGTATTCATCAGTAGATGAGTGGATAAAAAAGCTGTGGTACATTTACACAATGGAGCTATAAGAAAGAATGATCTCTTACCCTTTGAGACGACCCTGGAGAGTATTATGATAAGCGAAATAAGCCAGTCAGAAAAAGACAAGTATCACATGGTCTCACTTATTTGTGGGATATATTGAACAAAAGAGCTGATGAACAAAATAGATCCAGAGTCATGGAAGTAGGGAACAGACTGACAAACCTCAGAAGGAAGGGGGGTGGGGGGCAAGAGGAGATAAACCAAAGAACTTATATGTATATATGCATAATCAATTTACACAGACAACAGTGTGGTGAAGGAGGTGGGCATGGGAGCCAGGAGGAGAGTGTCAAGGGGGGGGAGACATCTGTAATATTTTCAACAATAAAGATAAATTTAAAAAATAATTTGTGTGTAGAGACAAATTAACTGAGATAATAATAAATACACCATAATAAAATGTTATTGAATCTTAAAAAAAAAAAGATTGGACACAACTATGCCACATAGTGTAAAAAAAATCCTATTCCAAGCAGTTTTATTTGTAATAGCCAGAAATTATAAATAACCCTGATGCCCTTCAACAGGTGATAGTTAAACTGTGGTATATCCATAGCATGGGCTACTCCTAAGCAATAGAAGAACAAACTAAAATTACATTATAGAATTTGGATGAATCTCAAGGGAATTATATAATCCCAAACATTTACATACTGTATGGTTTCATTTATGTGACATTCTTGAAATGGCAAAATTATAGAAATGGCGAAAAGATTAGTGGCTACCAGGGGTTAGGGATGCGAGTAGGGGAGGTGAGAGGAAGATGCATATGGTTATAAAAGAAAAACAGGAAGGATATTTGTGGGGATGAAACTTATCAGTATCTTGATGATGGTTGTAGATACATGTGATAAAATTGTATAGAACTTAATATATACAGGCACACACATGCACACCAGTACATGTAAAACTGGGAAATCGGGACTGTATTGATGAAGATACCCTGGTTGTGACTATTGTACAGTAATTATTGTACTATACTGTGCAAGATGTTACCATTGAGGGAAGTAGGTAAAAGCACACAGATCTCTTTATTATTTCTTACAATTGCATGAGAATCTACAATGACCTCGACCTAAAAAGTTTACATTCAATAGTATTCTGTATTCGTTTCAGATGTACAGCATAGTGGTTAGATAATTTTGTTCTCTACAGAGTGTTCCCCCAGCTGTCTCAAGTACTCACCTGGCCCCACACATTGTTAAAAATAAATACCTTGAAGTAACCTCTCCTCTGCCACCATTAGCACCACCAATTTCACATGTGTGTGTATGTGTATGCGTGTGTGTGACACAAATCTTTCCTAACCACCTACATAAAACTCTCCCACCTCAAAACTCCCAACACATCCATAGTTATTATCACACAATCTAACTGCTAGTCTTACATTAAGGACAAACATTTCAGGACTTTTATCTCTCCCTATCTAGATAATAAAAGCTCCTGAGACAGGGCCCAGGTCTTATACCTTTTTTTGGTACCATCTCAATGCCTGGCACAATGCTGAGTCTAGAGCAGAGACTAAATAAAAGTTTTTTAAATGAAGGAATAAGTGAATGAAGGAATGCATGCATTTTCCTGCTCCTCACGGTAGAGCTGGATAAACCGGAAATGCACAATGCTTTTGCTCCAATTTTCTCAACTGTATCTCCCTGCCTCCAGCTGAGCCTGTGGTAGCAGCCGGCGCACACACAGCTGTGGTCGGAGAGCTGCACTGATTATTTGCTTTGGGAGCTTGTGCCAGTTAATTTCTCTGAACCTCAGTTTTCCCATTTGTAAAATGGGGGATAATGCTTAGTTTTGCAAGGATGCTATGTGAGGGAGACATGATGTACATAAACAGCCCAGCTCAATGTCAATTTAAATAGATGCTCAATAAAGGTTTTAATCCTTCCATAGATACTTCCAGGCACTAATTCTCACTTTATAGCTCAGATTTACAGCCAGTTCTTAGTAATCTTATGTCCTTTTCAATAAATAAGCAGTGTTTGCCCTGGTCAGTGTGGCTCAGTTGGTTGAGCATCGTCCCCTGTGCCAAAGGGTTGCCAGTTTGATTCCCAGTCAGGGCACATGCCCTAGTTGAGGACTATATCCTCAGTAAGGGGGTGCAGAGTGTGGGGTGCAGGAGGTGGCCAATCAATGTTTTGCTCTCATATCAATGTCTCTCTCCCTCTCCCTTCTTCTCTCTCAAAAAATCAATAAAAAATATTTTAAAATAAATAAGCAGTGTTTTATTCATGTAGCTCCTTTCTCTAAAGATCAAACTTTGCCTCTATTTACTATGGCAAAAGCAACATGGACAAAGTAAATGGAGATACAGGATGGAGTAATGGGAGGAGGCCAGTTAAAGGGAAAGATAATCAGGGCATTTGCAAGAGCAGTGAGGACAGTGTACACAGGTCCCTCTCCCCACAAATCACTACCAAAGTGGGCTTGCTCTCCTCCTCCATGGCTTCCTGCAGCGGTCCTGTCCAAAGGCAGCACACACACGAGGGGAAGACACCCCAAAAAGCCTACTGATCCCTCAGAATGGTGGGCTGGTGGTACTGGGAAGGAGGGAGGGCCTGTGTTTATATTCTCTGCTAGGGAAGTATTTGTTTTCAGGGTAAGTCTACTGCTTCCTTCTCAGGGCTAGGAGTGCCTTAGTCTGCGCTTACCCAAAGGATAATAACTTTTCCCCTAAGTGGGCAGCTGTCTGAGAACGTGTTTGCTCTGGATGTGTCACTGGGTCATGAGGAGTTCTCTGAGAATACTTTACACAGGGTGTCTCCAAGCACAGGCAGCAGAGATATTTGCTGACCCATGAGGCAGGGATGGACAAACACTGGATATGGTTCCAGGGTCCAGGTTTTAAAAGAATATACTAACTTAGTCAATTGGTCAATCAACAGCATTTCGAGCCCCAACTCTACACCTGGCCTCTGCTAGAAACTGAGGACTCATCGGTAACAGGGGACAGAACAGGTGCCCTCCCTTCGCAGAGCTCTGGTCTAATTCAGCATACTCACATATGCTGGCATTACTTCTCCTGTGATGGTCGTGCATGGTACACCAGCACATTTGTCAAAGCACAGGCTTTAAAAATAGACTATCATTCTAAGTATAGTCCCTATGAGTAGCAGAGCCCAAGAAATAGAGATAATATAAAGACATGTCCACGTTAGACAGTGTAGGTGTGACACATCACATAGATTTCAGAAGAGGAATGTGCTGTCCAGAAGGATTTTAACTCTTCAAAGCCTATGAGTTTTATTCTCTTCCTTATTAATACAATGAATAATAGCATAATCATAATTAAGTAATTACTTTGTGTCAGGCACTATACTAAGCCCTTCAAAGAATCATCTCACTTGAGCTTTGAAATGGTCTTAAGAGTGATGCATTATACAGATGAGGAATGCTTTTCCTATTATACAGATGAGGTAATTTCAGCTTAGAAAGTCCAAGCATGTAAAACCAGGAGCATCTGATTCAGAACCAATATTCTTAAACTTCACACTAAGCTACATTACCATATGCTTGCTTGGTTTAGAGAGAAGGTTATTACCGCTATTATTGAAATAAAAATGTATATAGTATTGATCCTTCAAACATATTAAGTTGAACCACACAAAATTGCCAATATACAACCATGCTGACCCATAGACATGGCAATTTCACTTGTTTCAACCTAATATAATAGCAAGACACAGAATGACATGTGCTTAACCCCAGCCCCTCACTAGATGTTTGACTTTGGGCAAATTACTTAACATTTCTAGTCTTCACTTGCTTCACCATATAAAATGAAGAGGTTGAGCTGAATTTGTTTTTAGGTTCCCTTCCAGTTCTATAATTACAAGGGAAGAAGGGGAGAAGCACCAATGACTACTTCATGCCAAACACTCTGTTTTCTCTCTCATTCTAAATTCATCCACATTTCAAGGACAGCTTCCCAGCAGCTTCCTCTGATCCCTGGGCTCCCACACGTTAGACACAGAGAACCAGCTTGAGGGTTCTGGCTCGTCTGCTATGCAGGGAAACTAGAGTGTGTCCCGTGGTGCTGGCAGCCCCTGTCTCGTCACAATTCCACAGCAGAAGAGAAACCAAAGAACCTAGACTACACTTCAGGGTAAAGAGATGAGACATGGTGTGGCAAAAGAAAAGGTACAGGTAGACAAATGTGTCTCTTCCAAAACAAACAAACAAACCCTTAGTAGATACTCTGGCTCACAGAAACTTCCAGAAATATTCCACTCTTTTCTGGACTTCACATTCACTCCCCAGGAAGACAGTGACCTAGTCTTAAAAAAAAAAAAATCCAGAAAGGAAGAGCCCTCAGCTTTGCTGGGTAGAACACTTGAGCATCTAGTCACAGCTTTGGCAATGGTTCAGGACTGGGAGCAGGGAATTACAGAAAAACACCAAACTGCAACCCGAAGACCCTGATTCAACACCTGGCCATGCAACTTGTTGGCTTTGTGAGCCTGGACTTATCACTCAAGCTGCCTCTGCCTTAGTTTCCTTGTAGAATCAAGATTGGGATAGATGACCTCTACACATCTTTCCTATTCCAAAGGTTGGTCAGCCTTTTATCATCTAAATCTTAACCAACTAATCTGCCATCTGTTGCCTTTTGCACTGCCCACTGTGGACACAGCAAACAGCTGTTTTCCAATACGCCTACAATAGCTCTTCAAACACATACTTGAGAACTCTTATGAGTGCCCACTTCACTCCCTCTCCTCTGGCCTAAGTCAAAGGCCTCGATGAAGTGTGGTTAGCAAGATGTTGACAGTAACTATGTGGGGTCATATGCCTAAACTTTGAGCCCACAAGGAAGGGAATACATGCAGCTAATAGCTCTTCTCTCTCAACTTCTTGAAACTGAGAAAGACTCATAACTCCCAACCTCATTCCCTGGGAAGTCTACCAGCTGCTACAGGAATACAAAAGCTGAAAGAGAAGGGGATTAGTAACCTTGACAAGCTGACAGTCGACATCAAACCCACACACAGTATATAATCGGTGAACTCGACAGGACAGATTATTATGTACTGAACTGGGGTATGTACCCAGTAAGAGCCAAAGGAAGCCAGAGGATCAAGGTCTGATGAGGGGTATAGTCTGCCCCAGAGAAAGCCTGTAGGAGATTAGACTCTTTGAATGAATGAAAAAGACACTAACTCACCAGAGAAACCATGACATCAACCCAGCCTCTCTGGGAGATGGTCTTCAGATTAGGGATGACCCTGGGATCCACCCACACAGCTCCCCCTCAAAACCACCGTCCAGGGACAGTTTAGAATCAGATACCTGAGAGTGGAGTGGAGGCAGCTGACAGCCAATGCCCTTTGCCCCTCTGTGTTCTATTCCATGTCGGGGCTGCTCACTTCTTTCCCCACCTGTAGCTTCATGTTCTAGTCCAGTGGTTCTCAACCTTCCTAATGCCGTGACCCTTTATACAGTTCCTCATGTTGTGGTGACCCCCAACCATAAAATTATTTTCGTTGCTACTTCATAACTGTAATTTTGCTACTGTTATGTCTTAGGCGACCCCTGTGAAAGGGTCGTTCGACCCCCAAAGGGGTCGTGACCCACAGGTTGAGAACCGCTGTTGTAGTCCATTTAATGCTAACTATCTCTTAATGGGGCTCCTATGAAGTGTGTCACTTCAAATACTTTCAAGTCTCCAGAAGGATTTTTTTTTCCCCCTTTTAAAACAAGTACCTTTAGGAAACAATAAACCAGAGTCAAGATGATTTCATAAGAAAAGTAATCATAAAAGTAAATTGTTAATAAACTGACCCTCACTCCCAAGCCCAGATTCTTAGTTTCAGAGCTTTTATTACATCTCCTCCTTCATTACAAAATACAAATACTTATAAGAAAGGGAGCAATTTGAAAATTGTTGCTAACCAGATTCTATGTTTTAGAGATGAGCAGTTTTCATTTTCCTCTTCAGGGACTTTGAAATATAAACCTTCTCCAAGAGACAGACAAGGAGAAAAGTTTTAGCCACCTCAAATTTTGATAATAGCCATGAAATGTAAACTGATATATCTCATGGCCAGTGTTTTATAAACCTGTCCCTAAAAATCAAGCACATACTCTCAACACTTTTTGTCATGGAATTTTTTCCAACAGTCAAATAAATAGGCATTTTCATGGGTTAAGGACTCACAGCTGTCGCATTATTTAGTTCTGCACAAATAAAAAATCCTGGTACCAAAAAAAAAAAAAAAAAAGATTGGGGGATCTGTGGCTGGAATCTGGAAAGCAGTTGCATTTTCACATTCAGTCAGCGTGCTCTCTCAATGCAAATATGAACCCTGCAAAACATCTTATTAAAAATAACTACGTGCTCTGAAAAACAAGCCCAGCACAACTGGAAACATGTCAAAATAAGGAGCTAGTGCTCTGCCACCTTTAATGAAGGATGCTATGCAACTCGTGAGAGACAAGAGCTCACAATTCCTCAATCCCCACGCTGCAAGGACTCCAAAGTGCAGACTCAAACGCTAAAGGACCACAGAACAAGCCACAAAACCTCCTGCTTCCCCAAGATCACAGAATAGACTTTCCTATCACAAAACTCAAAAGGGTCCATACTCCTAACTGGGCATCACAGGTCCTCCAAGGAGGGAACTTGAGTCTACAGTCTCTTCTGCTTGTTTGTGCTGCATTTCTACTATTTGCCTGGTATTTGAGAGAAGAAGAAAACATTACGTTAGGGGGGAAAGTACAAGAAGACTCAAGCATGAATTCTCATTTCTTTCTGATAAGTTAAATACTTGTTTGGGGTTTACATGGAAGTAAAAGAAAAGCAGAATTTGCAGAAATTGCTCCAGGAATTCATGGAAAGTGGAGTCTGTCGTCTGCACTTTCTTTTTAGTAAAACCAAGAAATACCAAGAACTAGATGCCCTTTCAAAATGCCTAGATTCCTTCAGATGATTTTGACAAGGGTGCTGAGACCACTCAATGGGGAAAGGACAGTCTTTTCAACATATAATGCTGTTTGAATAAATAAAACTGGATATCTACATGCAAAAGAATGAAGCTGGACCCTTACCTAACATCATATACAAAAATTAATTCAAAATGAATCTAAGACCTAAAACCATGAAACTTTTAGAAGAAAATAAGGCAAAAGCTTTGTGATACTGGTTTTGGCAACAATTTCTTGACTATGATAATAAAGGCATAGACAAATTGGAATTTATGAAAATTTAAAAACTTTGTGCATCAAAATACACTATCAACAGAATAAAAAAACAACCCACAGAATGGGAGAAACTTTTTGAAAATCTATATCTGATAAGGGATTATATGATTTTATATATATATGGATTATATATCCAGAATATATAGTGAGTCTCAAAAACTCAATAACAACAACAACCAAAAACACTATTTAAAAGTGGGCAAAGACTGCCCTGGTCAATTTGGTTCAGCGGTTAGAGCATTGGGCCTCAGACCAATGAGTCGAGGGTTCAATTCCAGTCAAGGGCACGTACTTCGGTTGCAATTCATCCCCAGCCCTGGTTGGGGTCGTGCAGGAGGCAGCCACTTGATGTGTCCCTTTCACGTTGATGCTTCTCTCTCTCTCTCTCTCCCACTCTGTCTGATCAAAAATGGAAAAATTTCCTCCGGTGAGGATAAAAAATAAAAAATAAAGTGGGCAAAGAACTTGCATAGACATTTCTCCAAAAAAGACATACAAATGGCCAGTAAGAATGTGAAAGGATACTCCACATCACTAACCATTAGGGAAATGCAAATCAAAACTACAATGAGAATCCACATTCACATCCATTGAGGTGGCTACTATCAAAAAAGCAGATAATAACAAGTGTTGACAAGGATGTGGAAAGAAGTTGAAATCTTTGTACACTGTTGGTGGGAGTGTAAAATGGTACCGCCTCTGTGGAAAACAGTATGGCAATTCCTAAAAAAAACTAAAAATAGATTTACCTTATGATTCAGCTATTCAACTTCTGCATATATGCCCAAAAGAATCGAAAGTAAGGTCTCAAAGAAATATTTACATACCGCGTTGATGGCAGTATTATTTGCAGTAGCTAAAACATGGAAGCAACCCAAGTTTCCATTAATGGATGAATGAATAAACAAAATGTGGTATATATATGCATACATACATACAATGGAATATTACTGAGTCTTAAAAAGGAAATTTTGACATATGCTACAACATGGATGAATCTTGTGGACATTGTGCTAAATGAAATAAGCCAGTGATTCCATTTATATGAGACACTTAGAGTCATCAAATCATAGAGACAGAAAGTAGAAGGGCAGTTGCCAGGAGCTAGGGGTAGGGTGGAACGGGGAATTCTTGTTTAATGGAATGGGGATAGAGTTTCAGTTTTACAAGATGAGAAGAGTTATGGGGCTGGATGGTGGTGATGGTTGCACAAAATGGTGAATGTGTTTGAAGTTACTGTGTACTTAGAAAAAGTTAAGATGATAAATTTTATGTGTATTTTACCACAATGGAAAAAATAGGAGAAAATGCCTACATTCCTATTCCCTTATAATATCATTAAGGGAAGGGTTAAGTGGCTATTCTTTGGTATCCACATTTATGTTTCAGAACTACCACTTGGCAATTGCCTTGGGCAAGTGACAGGCTCTCTGCACTTCAGCTTTCTCACGGATAAAATATCTACTTAGAAGTGTGGTGTGAGGATTAGATGAGTTTGTATAAAGCACTTAGTCTAGCATATTAAACACCACATAAGTAATAGTTGTTATTATTACTACTACTACTAAATCTATTTTCAGCATCCCAAATAAAATAGTATCCCACCAAGGGGAAACCATTTGCATTCCCTTCCCTGAAATGCTGATGGCCTGGTACCTCCCCACCCTACCCCCAAAATAAAAGTGAATCTTCCCTTCCTTGGCCAGAGCACACTAATGGGAACTAGGGCCCCAGTTACTCCATCCTTTGGGCAACAAAAGAGGTCAGATACTATGCCCAATCACATTCATTCAACAAATGTTAACTGTGGACCTAGTCTGTGCTGGGCACTGTACCAGGTGCCGCATTTATTTGCTCACGGTCAGCACTTTCCACTGTACACTCTGGAGTCCAAGGCCTTGATTCCTTACAGCAGTGTGCTGATCACTAAAAGAAATGTTATATAAAAACATTTCCAGGGATGAAACTGACAAGACTAGAAGAGGGTACCTCAAGTTGTCCGTTTCCATTTTTCTCCCTATAGTTCCATTTAAAAAATAAAAACAACTCTTCATTTACTTTCAAATTAATAAAGCAAATTATCCCGAGATGTTTTTGCCCAGAATCTGTCAGGATGGAAGACTTCAGGCAGGCTTGCTTTGAAATTGATAAAACGACAGAGCAGACCATCCCTGCCCCCACCCAACCCCATAGCTCGCTGCTGGGCGATGTGAGCACAGCTGGGAAGGCTGCCATTCTGGGGGTCCACAGGACCCAGCAAAGGTAGGGAACCAGCACAGGGCATCCACGTCAGCTGTCACTGCCAAGGAAATGGCCTTCTCTAACACTTCCAGCAAGGCACCAAGAGCTAAAACTTCTCAAAACATAACACTTACTGAAGCCCAGGTAAGACTTAGCCGCCTGTAAAAGAGCTGATAGAATGATTATTATTTTGTGAAGTCCCACCACCGTGTTGCGGCAGCACAGTGGGGGTGGGGGGAACACTGACTTGGGAGTGAGACCTGCCTGGGCCTGGATTCCAGGGACACCACTTCATTGCTGTGTGACTCTGGGCAAATATTTAACTTCTTTAAGTTCTACTTTCTTTATCTATATTTTATGGCTTAAAATTCCAACCTCTGAGGATCTTTATGAGGATTCAAGGAAATGATTCATGTTAAAGACCCAGCTGATGTTTGACACAGTAGAAACTCAACATGAGGGATGCCCTGTCCACCCCTTATTTTCAGGCAGAAACAATGTCCAAGGAACTCATCTCCTGATTTAGAGGAATAACAAGAATGGATCCCAGACAAGTATTGCCTCTAATTTTTCTAAGAGCCTAGTTTAGGACTCTGACAGTACTTGAGATGTTATGAAAAATTAAACCAAACCTTCTCCAACAGCGCTTTCTCACCAAATTTTATCATAGGCAATCGAAAAGGCTCCCTTCTGCTTTACTCTGCAGAGCACCATCTACAGTGACATGCCATACACACAGCCTTAAGAACTGGGCTCGTCTCTTATGTAAGGACCAGTAACCTCTGAGCCTTTAAATACCTCTGAAATCTTGGCTCAACAACAGAAGGATTGGCTCTGCTTTTGTGACAGTTCATGGTGGGTTAAGGGGATCCCCGAGACCAGCTTCAGGTTTTGATGGTTCACATGGTCATAGTCACAGCTATGACTGATTATAGCCAACCAGCAAAGAACAAAGGTAGATGGGGTGAGGTGCGGGGAAAACAAGGTGTGAGCTTCCAAGTCTTCTCCCAGTGGAGTCACACCGGACACGCAACAAGTAGTGACAACCTATGGGAAATGTCACACACCAGGGAAGCTCATGAGAGATGCCCAGGGTTTTGACTGGGGGTTGGTCAGGTAGACAGCCCCTTCTTGGTAAGTCCTCAAATTCCAGACTCCCGGAAGGAAAGCAGTTGCTCCGCATAAACTGCATTGTTTGCACAGTTTAGGTACAGTGAGCTACTCTTATCCTTCAGAACGGTGGGAACCCTTCCGAACCCAAGTTCCCAAACGCCGATCAAGGAGGCCTCTCTAAGGCTAAGCAGTCTCAGGCTTGCTATGTTCATTCTTTCCAGCACACATGAGAACAAAGGGCCAAATATCTCATTACTAACTGCCAACTGACCACCAACTTCTTAGAGCCAATCTATGTATTGAAATTCTTCCAAAAAAAAAATATAGTGAACACAACTCAGCGCTTCAAAACATATTCATTCAGAACAGTTGTACTGTGTCAGCCTGCTGGGCTCTGGGCATTAAGGAAATAACTAGTCCCTTCATTCCCTGCCCTCTACAACTTTCAGACGAATAGGGAAGATAAGATGAGTACATAAAGAGCGATAACACAAGGTGGAATGCGATGACGGCCATAAAAGAGGTACAAGCCAAACACTAAACCAGTTAGAGAAGGATGCAGAAACTTCCTGTTGTGATCAACCAGAAAGATTTTGGTAAGAATGACCACAGAGCTGCAGTTTTAAAGACAGGATTTTAGAGTAAGTGAGAGGGCCGGGAAGAGCTGAACGAGGGCAATAAAAGTATCATTTGATTGGAATCAGTTTACTTGGAAAACTGGGTTCATAGAAGGGGATGGTGGGAGACAAGAATTTAAAACAGAAGCTAGGATCAGATCATCAAAGGTCTCAAATATTGAACTAAGGAGGTTGTCCTTTATGCTATTGGTGATGGGGAGCTTCTGTGAATGTGTGTGTGTGTGTGTGTGTGTGTGTGTGTGTGTGTGTGTTTACTTTTTTAATCATTGTACTTTAGAATGAGTGAAGGAGAGGAGTCACTACAAACAAAAGGGCTAGGGCTTTCATAGTACACCTCACAAAAGCCAAAGAAAGTCAGAGTGGCAGAATAGGTGAAATACAAATGTCATTTGGGAACAACATTGGGAAGGAAGCAGTAACAATGCTCCTTGGAGATGCCCAAGACTCAAAGACTCAAACAAGACCCAAAGTTCTTAAGCTGAATTAACTGGAGGATTAGTGCACTGAACCAGGAATGCCCAGAGGGAAGCCAGGTTAAAGGTAAAACTAATAACATGGCAGAAAATTCAGTGGACACATCTAGAACTCCAATGGAGATGGAGAGCCAGTGCTCAGGAGACAGGTTGTGGCTGGAACTGTAAATACAGAAGTCCCCAGCTTAGAGGCTCAACTATAGCAGTGGGGGTGGTTGAACTCAGCAAGAGAAAGAATGCAATGAAAAAAGAAAAACACCGAAAAGAAAGGAAATGACATTGTACTTGTCAACTGAAAATAGAAAGAGCAGTTAGGTTGGAAAAACAGAATAGCAGTGTGTCATAAAACTGGGGAAAGAATTTCAGGAAAGAAGGAGCTATCAACACAGCCAGCTAGGGCAAAGAGTCAAGGCAGACCAGGGCAGAGAACAGGCAATAGATTTGATTGACAACTGGCATGTCACCAGAGACCTCTGTCAATCAAAGACAGAGTGGGGAAGAAAACTGTGTGTGAGCCAAGGCCTCATGTCACTGAGGAAGAAAGTGAAATAAAGTTCTGGAGGCTAAGGATAGAGAAAGTAATATAAAGAGGGGACCTAGCCTTCGAAACAATAGATGGTTGTAGAGAGATGGCATCGCCTGCCCCTTCCCCCTCAATGGGCAGAGACAGGGAGAAGCTCAGGGACAATTAAGGGTGTTCTTCACAATCCATAAGCCCAGTGATGATAGTTCGAGAAGTTTGACTGTCCAGTGTCCAGCAGGAGGCATGCTATTTTACTCCAGATACACAGATCATTGGTAACCGGCATTTTGGAGAAGCCAAACACTACACATGGCAAGCCCCACAGCTATGTATTTCTTCTCCCTCAAGCAAATGTAACTCAGCTCTTAAGCTTGGTAGAGAGGTAACAATATAAATTCTCACACACACACACACACCCCACAACAGAGAAGTTCTCTATAGCCAGACTGTCTCTTGTTTAAGTCCTGACTCCACAACTTATTAGCTTGATGATCTGAAACAATTTGCTTAACCTCAGTGCCTCTGTTTTCTCATCTGTAAAATGGGCTTAATAACAGAAGCTATCTCATAAAGTTGTGGTGAGGATTAAATGAGTTATTTCACGTAAACAGCTTAACTCCAATTCTGGCACACAGTAGAGTTCAATACTTGTTGGCTATTTTTATTATCTTATTTTAGTCTTACTACAATGCCATGAGATGAAGCCAGGCAATCACTGTCTTCTGCATATTACTCATAAGGAAACTGAGGCTCAAAGAGGAAATACTTGCTCAGTTTTCACACAGGGCAAGATTTAAAAAAAAGTCTAGCACCCTCAACGAGATGTACAAAGATCTTCACGATCAGCCCACTCCTTACCTCTTTGGCCTCACCCCTGCCAAACTTGCCTTGAACTGTACCCACCACACTCTTTCCTGCCCTTTCAACTTTGTGGTCCCTATTCATTCCTCAAGTCTCTATGAGTGTCATCTCTTCTAGGAAGCCCATGGCATTTGACCCTCCTTCCCTCTCTCCAGACACCTCTCTTCTCTATGCTCGCTTCTGATTGTGGACTTCACACTGCATGGTTACTATAGACATCTGTCTTCCCCACTGGACTCTGCGCCTAACACAATTTCTGGTGCAATATACATACTAAACACGCAGACAGTATTTGTTGAGTGCCCTGATTCTTGTCTCTAAATTGGATATTCTTCCCACTATGTCATGCTGCCTCTTATCAACAAACATTCACTATTTAATAATAGTTTTGAAAGAGTAGCAACAAAGTTCACCAAAGATCAACCAATCACACCATACTTAAATATTAAGCTAAACGCAAGCACTGGTCATTGTACCTACAGAAAGTCAAGCACACCCACACACACACAAAAGGCTGATCATTTCCACCCATAGTTCATCCGTTTTGGTGCCTTTGGTCTCAGAGGAAAGAGAGCAAACCTGGATTATCAAAGGATTCATCCTAGACATGATTAACCCAGTGAGCAGGGTCTGAGGCTTGGCACATAAAGGGGGTCAGGTTCAAAGTTCTTGCATTCCAAAAGCCCAAGGTGAGATTCCTCTAGGAGCTTAAAGCATACATCTTGCTCCCTGTGTAGTGAACGTCAACCTGAGTGATCGGAGGGAAGGGCTACCAGAGAAGAGAAGAGAAAAGGAAAGCACACCTGCTGCAGCCTTGCTTCCTCACACACCTGTGCTCAGTTCCATTGGGGTGGGGCATACCTGTCCCCAGCAGAATCTGACAGGTGGAGCCACGTCTCCTCCACGCCCTTGGCTCCCAGCCACCACCGGTTCATGTGGGGAAGCAGGTGATCCTCTATCCATCCCCACATCTCTAGTAACCAAGGCTAGTCTCCCCAGTGGCTCTCCCTGAGGGTATATGTCAGGTTTTCCCTCTGGTCTGGATAAAGCAGGCAACACTTAGGAAAACATAAACACAGACCTGGAAACACACAAATACACACTTGTGTGTACTTGTGTCTGGTGCTGACTGCTTGGGGAAAAGGGCCACCCAGTTGCTTGCAATTTGCCCATAAATGATAGTTCTGTGGTTCAGGCCTCCCTGCTCCTCCCCCCAGGAAGCTCAGAGGCTGTTAACCACAGCAGTGCATGCTGAGCACCAAAAAGTCTATGAAGCACTTACCGAATTCAAACTCTTCCTGGGCTGTGGTTTTACCTCATCTGTCACCTCCCAACTTCCCCAGGCAGTTGCTCTCTCCCATCTCACAGTAAGCTGTACCTATTTCTATTAGAACATTTACCACACTGTATTGTAAGTATTACTTCACCATTGTTGCCCTTATTAGGGGCATTTTCTCATTCTTTTTTTAATCCCTAGAATCTGGTTGTCAACATAATGACTCAATGAAAACCCGATAAAATAGTAGGGCAAATACTCTCAACTCCCATTTTCTCCTCGTGGAAACGAAGCATCTACAAAGGCGGTGACTCGATGAAGTATAGGTGGATAATGGCACAGCTTGTGCTGGGGCAACTCTCAGAAGCCAAGAGGAAGTCTAGAGGAAGAGGGAAGAGGAAGGAAAGATAAGGGGAGAGAAGAGGGAAGGAACGAATGCATGGGAGCACACACTAAGTAGCTACTCTGCGTAAGACACAACATTAAGCACTTTAATATATTCACTATCTTATTTCTTCCTTGGAACCACTTTGTGAGAGAGAGAGGCTTTTTTTTTTCTTCAGAAAAGGAAACTGAGACTCTCAGAGGTTAAGTAACTTGCTCGATTACACAACTAGTCTGTAAATCCAAGGTTTAAACTCAAGATGGACTCCGAAGCCAAGTTTATTCCACGACAAAGTGGCCTCTGTAGGAAACCCAGGCTTCCAGACTCACACTTGCCAGGGACACAGCCAGAAGCAGCTTCCTCTCCAGAGCCCCTCCCCCATCGTCTTGCGTTCACAGTGCCTCACAACATTCTGACTTCTGCCTGTCCACCTGTGACTGCGCCTCAAAACTGTCATTTTCTGCAACATATTGAACTTGTCTGTGCCTTAATTTCCTCTTCATAAAATGAGAGAAACAATAGTACCAAAAATAGTATCAATCGTCGATTAGGGAGGATTAAATAAATGGATACAGGTACAGTGTTTAGAACAGTGCCTGGTACATAGTAACCGCTCAATAAATGTCAGATGTTATCATCACTCACTTGCCCACAGGGTTGAAGAAGCAGTCAGAAGCAACCAAATATACTATATTTGTTACTTCAGCAACAAAAGATATGCCAGATTAGATGAAAATACTTTTACAATAACTGAGGAAGATGAATCTTACCTTCCAAGGACTACCCCAAGTGCTGTCACTGCAGTAGGTCCCTATAGCATTGCAGACTGAAAGCCTGTGGTTGCAACTATTCACGAGTTACAGTGATTGTGCCACATGGAAATTGTAGTCAAGTCAAACATTGTACCAGATAGGTATGAGGTGGGGAGTCCTTGGCTAATGAGTCTTTGGCCAACCACCCAGCAATAGCATCTCAATTCTTTTTTTTTTTTTTTTTTTTTTGCTCATGTTTATTAAATATGTGACTTCATTTAATTCCCTGAACAATGTGTGAGGCAGGTACAATCATTCCCATCCTACAGACACACTGAGGAAAATGATATGCTGTAGTGATAGCTGTAGACCTGGGGATAGAGGTCTCAGAATGCACCCCGAACATGTCCCGAGGTGGTAGAACTGAAACAACTCAAAGAATTAAACCAAAAACCCACACCCCTTACTTCTAAAACTCAAGTGACTTGCCCTAAAGCAGCGGTTCTCAACCTGTGGGTCGTGACCCCTTTGGGGGTCGGACGACCCTTTCACAGGGGTCGCCTAAGACATAACAGTAGCAAAATTACAGTTATGAAGTAGTAACGAAAATAATTTTATGGTTGGGGGGTCACCACAACATGAGGAACTGTATTAAAGGGTCGCGACATTAGGAAGGTTAAGAACGACTGCCCTAAAGAATCTAACATGCCACAGTTTAGTCTTCCTTCCAGGGGGCACGAGTGGTTGAGGCACTGATCTGACTGAGCAACTTGGCCTGGCTGAGACCAGCCCAGGCACTCAGCTCACAGCCCTGTGTTTTAATCAACTGATTCAGCTAGTGGCAGAAGAGCCCAGGAGCCTGTGGCCATGAGTAATGACGCACAGAACACATCTGTCTAATCAGAAGCTGATGGTATCAGTTCTGTCAAGACTAGCAGTAAAACATGCTTCTGTAAAGGAAAAAAGAGAAATGTTCATTCCCCCAGAAATTAAGCAAAGCCTTTCTTTCTCCCTCTAACTTGGAATGCAAATTTGTGGAATTGTTTACTAGGTCTTAACACCCTCCCCTCTGAAATATTTCTTGGTGTATTTATAGAAAGAAGAGTCATCTAGGAATAATAACCCAAAGCTATTTCTAACAGTAGTGGCACAGTGTCTAGAAAGTAAGATAGTTAGAAAATGCTTTTATTTTGGCCTTTTAAAAAAAATTTATCTCTGGCATCACTATGAAGACAATGCATGTGTTTCTGTGGTTATAAATACTTCGCATGTGTAAAGAAGTCCCTGGGATCACCTGAGGGTTATTGCAACACATTTCAGCTAAGACCCTGTTTCAGAAGAGTCATTCATTCATTCATTTGTTCATTTAGTTCATTAAAAATACATTATTAAATTCCCACTGAGTGCCAGGCAATGTGGATGCAGACTTAGACAGTTCAAGCCCTTGGGGGATGTATCTTTTCCCAAATTGGTCTCTTCATCTCCATGGTATTCCAGCCACTCCAGGTGCACTCACCTCTCCCCTGTCTCCCTCTCCCTCCCTCAATAATCCTCCCTCTCTCTCCCAGAGATCTGAACCACTCAGGAGTGTTCTCTTCCCACATTCTGCAAGAGTCTTAGCACACTGCCACTGGGCCCTAAGGAAAAATAGCATATTTAGTGATTTAAGAGGTGAGTACTTAGTGACACACGTGGCTTTATTACCATAAATAACCTGCTTTCATTATACTTCTGTCAACCTGGCTTTCCAAAAGTTGCCTGTGAGCAGCTCTCCCCTCCCAACAATCTGAGGAGGCTCCAGACCAACAGTTAACAAACAGGGGAGTGGAAACAAGTCTCAATGATCTATGGACCATGTGTTGCGCAGGAGGGCAGCCAGCTGGGGAAACCCTTGGAAAATCATGAGGGGGCACCAAGAGCTTGAAGCAACAGGAAGTAGAAACATTTCCTGACACCTGATTTATCTGGATGTGGTCATTCTCTACCACACTTCTATTTGGGCAGACGTGAATGGAAAACAACTCAGAATCATAGATTTTTAGGACTGGAAAGAACCTCATCTGGGCTAACTCCCTTACTTTATAGATGAGGAAACCAAGGCTGAGAGAGAGGATATGACTAAACCCAGACTGCACAGCTTGTCTCTGAGGTAGGAGTAGAAGCCAGGCCACCTGCCTCCCCATGCAGGGCCCATTCCTCTCCCCAGAGGCTCCAGGAGCCAGGAGCGTGCCTGCAGGCAGCCCCCGTAGCATGCCCTGCCACGCCACCTGGTACACCACCTTTCCAGCTGCTCTCGCTGCTTCTCCTTTCGTGCCTCTGCCTTGCTTAAAGCAACAAGACACGGCCCTCAGAGCTCTGAGACCCCTGTGCAAATGAAGAACTCCCCTGAATGGCAAGCTTGCCTTTATTCTGTGAAATGGGATTATTTTCTGTCTTTTTCTTCTGAAGATCAATGAGCTGCTAGCCATCAAGGAATTCTATATTCTTTGAAGAAAACTTAGAGTAGAGATCCAACAGAGTATTTGCATCACAATTAATTCCTACTAATATTAAACCCAAGAATTAGATTTAGCATTTTATAAAGAGTGACAATGCTTTTGATCTTTCTACATCTAAACTTTTTGAAAAAAAAAAAAAACATAGCATACATACTTGCATGCAATGCAAGTAACAAAAATGCTGGACACATGTTCCTTTTAGTGACTCTGGAAGGGGATGGTAGAGTAGGAGTCATTATCTCCAATTTACAGAATAGAAAATTGGTTCAGGGAAGCTACCTGTCTGCCCAAAGTCAAACAGGTAAGAAAATGCAATGCCGTCACAATGACCTTGTCTAAGGCTCTCTCCCTTCTTACTGTGCAAAGAATATAGCTTTAGAATATTCTGCTCAAATTTTGCACATCAACAACACTGAAGAGCGACCTCTTCTGCTACATTTGAGACATTTAAGACACTTGGGTCACTTGAAAAAGGAGCACAGCTCGACCCTGCGACTTCTGCAGCAGCCCCACAGCAGGTGCTTCTCTCTGCTGGACATTAAATGACACAGGTAATTGTGGGGGAGGGTGAACTTTGGGGGTTCATAAACAAGATTAACCTTTATGATGTTTTAATTATTCATAATTCTCTACATTCTTTCAAAAACAATCTGTGATGGCTCTTAGCTTTGACAATAATTCAATCAAAAGTAAGGGCTGTGTTCATGGCTTCATTTTTTTAATATTTACTCATAGATGCAGAGGAAAAGACTTGGAAGGCTATATCTCAAGTATAGATGTACTGATTATTATAGTATATTATGAATGCTAATGTGTTTTATCTTTTTTTTTTTTACAATGAAGATAGCTTTGGAAGTAAGAAAACAAACAATGATCTCACTTATCTGTAGAATTTATAAAGAGCTGAATTCATAGAAACAGAGCAGAATGGTAGTTGCCAGAGATTGGGGGTGGGGAGAATGGGGCACTGCTGGTCAAAAGGAATAAACTTACAGTTATAAGATGAATAAATTCTGAGGATCTAATATACAGCATGGTGGCCATAAGTTCACAATACTGAATTATGTACTCGAAAGTTGCTAATGGAGTAAATCTTAAATGTTCCCACTACAAGAAATAGTAGCAATATAAACATGTATCAAAGCATCATGTGTACACCTTAGACTTATACAATGTTACATGTCAATTACATCCCAATAAAGCTGGTGGGAGAGGGGGAAGTGGAGAGAAGAAAACAAATAATAAAGATTATTTTTATTTTTAAAATATTTTCTTCATTCTCAAAAATGGGGAAAGGGGTTATCACCACAGGGGATTGGGAGCTCTATCACTGTGAGCCAAGTAAATGCAAAATGCAAACAGTACTCTAAGCCCCAAGGCCAGAACCTTTGCCTTGCTTCTCCATCTGAGTACTCTCAGCCCCCAAGAATATAAAACAATATTCCAGGATACCAATTTTACACAAAGATTTGGGGGAAAGTATATATCAAATTCAACATATGAAATCAAATGAAAACAATTGCATAAATCCTTAAATCAATTTTCAAGCTTGCTGGCACCAATCTGATACCTTCACCTTCACCCTCATCCCCACCCCCATCCCTAAAACCACTTGTCAGTCTTCATTTTTCTCAGAGACTCTTCTACGAAAAGTTTGGGAAGCCCTAAGGCAAATAGCACCATCTGATTCCCCGCCCCCCTTTTTGAGAGAACAGCAACCTCATTAATAAAGTCATTTTACTATTAGTTGTTGTTTTTTAAGTAAAAAGTATATATTTTTTTCAGCTACTAGATCTTTAAAAACTCTTTATAAAACAGGTGGCAGCAAACATATTGCCAGGGAAATCCAAAAGCCACAGAAGCATCATTCACCCTATCCCCCTTGCCGGAGGGTGAGAACTGTCTGACCTGGCATCTGGGTTCTGAGGACTATCTCCGGGCTGCCTCACATTTCTGCAGGACAGCGGGCTGCTCTGTACAAGGTGCTAATTCAGTCATTCCACAAATGTTTACTGAGTGAAGCCTGAGAAAGGCCTCTTAGGGGACAGTGGGATCATTCACAAGCCAACGGTCAGGGCTAACGGATCTCAGATGTGGACAATCAATCTTTCATTAGACCTCAAACCACCTCTAGGATAGAGCAAAGGGGCCCCTGCTCCACCCACTCAGAGCAGCTGGGTGGGATCAGGCAGGGTTCTGGACCAGTACTGCTGCCAGAGAGAGGCTAAGGCAGTCTGATCACCACCAGAAGGGCCAAAACTCCTGCACCGTAAATGATTTAACACCTCTGAACACTCTGAACAGTGTCTGGCACCTAGTGAGAACTCAATAGTCATTTTTGCTGTTACTATTCCAGCTTGCCCTTACTCAAGGAGCATCAGAAATGTGGAAAGGACACAGGTTTTAGATTCAGAGAGACTGAATTTGAATCCTGGCTATGCCACTTACTTGCCATGTGACTAAGGGATGAGATCTTTCTGAGCCTCCGTTTCAAAAAGCTTCATTTGGCTTTGTGAGAATTGAGGACACATTATATGCAAAGAAAAGTGACCCATAAGTGCCCAATAAGATAGTCATTGTTGCCACTGGCTTCTATCACCCTTTCCCCACCCCTGCTGATGGGTCCTGGGAACTGATTTCACCTGGAAACCACACTAAAGCAGAAGAACTACAGCTGTGAGGGAACCGACGGAAGGGAAAGGGAGGGAATGCTGAAGAACTTCCACAGAAACCCAATCAAAGTCCCCAGTTCCTCCCAACCACCCTCCTCTGTTTGCTCCATCCAACTGACTTCTGGGGCCACTATTCCCTAGTTGGGAATGGCTGCCAAGAAGGGGACAGGAAGCTGGACAGCAGTTTGAATCCATCCCATCTTTCAGTGTTTGTCTGTCTGAAGCCCCACTGGGCTTCCTCTGCTCATCCCTGCCAGGCCGTGTGGGTCAGGAGGCTGACAGTATGATTCACAGTCTGCTCTTCTCTAGGCTTCCATCTCAACCCAGAACCCAAAGCCCTGGAGGGAGGCTGCTGGTCACAAACCAACACTAAATGAAAATAAAGACTTTTTTTACTAAGACGGGGGATTTATAAAGGAAGAAAAGGGAAGAGGGAGGAGGCAGGGTGGGTGCAGAAAGGGGGGCCCACTTCCTACATGCTGGTGGAGCCCCATGACTTAGCCGCTGAAACAGTTGGTTTTCAACTTTAAACGATGATAAATACCATTCCTGTAATTTATATCTCGCCGTGGGACAGGTCTGGGTTTAGGGAGAGAATTCCGAAACAACACTGCTTATTTTCCAAGTAGAAATCATCAGCCTCCAAGTCCCCTTCCCAACACCCCACCTGTATGTAGATAGGTCCTAACGCCCTACCTTAGTTCACCTGAGCAATCGGGGGGCAGTTACTCTGCAGCCGG
This sequence comes from Tadarida brasiliensis, assembly GCA_030848825.1. Classification (NCBI taxonomy): domain Eukaryota; kingdom Metazoa; phylum Chordata; class Mammalia; order Chiroptera; family Molossidae; genus Tadarida; species Tadarida brasiliensis. The sequence continues at coordinate 59,469,800 of CM061268.1, forward strand.
TCCCGCCAGCAGCCAGCTCCAACCCGGGATCAGTCCTCCAAAGCCCCGGACACACGACCGCCCAGCACAACCCCCACCGACCCGGGCACCGCGGCTTCCTGGAGACTCGGGCCCCTGGGCGGCGCCGCTGGCTCTTAAGGAGGTGGGAAATTGAGGAAGGGAGCTTGCCGGCTGCCAAAACGCAGTTCACGTCTTAGAATTCAGAAGACAAAAAGCATCATTCAACACGCGCTCCCTCGCTGAACACAGAAGGCAACAGAGACCCAGAGAGGAAGAAAAAGTTGCCCGAGGAAACACGGCGAGTGGGCAAAAAAGTCGAGACTAGAACGCGGGCGCTCTTGGAGTGGCAGGCGGGCAGGGAGCGCGTCTCGCCGCCTTCCGCATCCTCTTACCCGGGGACCCGAGCAAAGCGGTGCGCACCCCGCAACCCGCGGCGCGCGACCTTCCTCCAGCCCGGGCGCCGCAAGCCTCGTCTGCGCTGGCGGGGCGCTGGCGGGGCGCTGGCGGCTCTGCCCGGCTCGCTCGCCAACTCGGCCGCCCAGGTGTCGCCCGGCAGCTGTCAGCGCAGGGCTGCGAGTGCCGGCTCCTCCCGCGGGCGGCGGGCGCAGCGCTGGGGCGCTCCGGGGCGCGCGGGCCAATGGCGCTGAGCCGGCTCCCCGCCCCGCCACACCCTCGGCGCCCGCGGGCTCAGCCCCCCGCCTGCCCTTCGCCCACCCTTCTCCGCCCCCGTCGGTTTCTTTCCCCTCCTGGGCCCTCACGATCCTCCTGTCCCGGCCTTCTCAAACGTACCTTGAACCCAGAAACAACTTTTTTTTACTGTGCAAAGAGGGCAGCGCTCTTATTTTTGACCACTGTGCGTTAGGGCGCCTTGGAGCCCGACAGCGTGAAGCGCTGTTTGGGGTCAGCCACCCAGCAGGGAAAGGGGCGCCAAGCGGTGTGGAGCCTCATGACCCGAGCAAGATGCTTTAACCTCTCTGGGCAGCAGTTTCCTCACGAGTAAAATCCCTCACAGGTGTTGAGAGGATTAAATGAGGTGATGCTTTAAGTTTCTAATAAAATAACACCTGGATAAATGGTGCGCGCCAAGCTGTAGGGCCTGAGCCACCCAATGGGTGTGCAGTGAGGACCCGCACAATGCTGGAACGTGCTGGCTGATGGGGAGACGGGCATGTCTATAAATACAATATTGTATTATAGTCAGTTTTGAAAAGTTAACTGCTGATGGGGCCAGACCAGGCAAGCTTCTGGAATTGGTGAACCTTAAGGCCTTCCCCTTCATCATCTCCCCAATTAGTGCTGTCCATCCAGCTGAGAGTGGCCCAGGTCTGCCTTGGGTTCTTCCAAAGATCTTCTCCCAGACTTACAAATGCAGAACCCCAAGGGTTTCATTCAGTGCTGGGTGCAGGACCGTGAACCTGGCTTAAGGATCCTTGCACTGCGGCAATGTGCATCTTGTAGCTTTCACCCAAACTTTGGGAGTCTACTGTGTCCCTGAGCAGGTGAGCACTCAGCGTGCAGAAGCGGATTAAGCCACTCGCCTTGCCTTTGAAGAGACAAATTTGTAAATAATTTTAATTTAGGGTAATAACTGTTTTAAAACTACACACTGGGAGAGAAGGGCAATAAAAGCTTAAATGTGTGACAAGGTAAGTCTTGAAGAAGGGCTATAACTTGGTTGGGATGGAAGCAGGAGAGAATAGGGATGCAGAGAGGCAGGGAAGACATGGAGATGCCTGTCATATGTAGTGGCTGGTGCACAGGGTGTGTGACAGGCAGGCAGGGATGAAGTGAAGCAGATAGATAGATACAGGTGGGGTAGCGTGCCTGCCTTGCTGAGAAGCGGCTGAGGATGATGGCTGCTGGTGAATGCTTTTAAGCAGAGGAGTGGCATGACCTCATTTGCTTTGCTATCTCACTTTCAGTGTTGATTGTACCTTTCTTGGTTATCTCCTCCTGTACCTCTCCAGCCTGGAGGGCAGGTACTAGGTCTTGCTCACCTGTGTTTGCCTTGCATCACCTGGTCCCGGGCTTTGAAGGAGCTTCATACTTGCTACACCCAGTGTCACTCCTCCCCAGGAAACAAACAGCAACTCCTACCTGCTGGGGGGGGGGGGGGTGGAAGGATTCTCACTTCAGGCTCTAGGGCAGGCAGGTGGGGGAGAAACTTTGAGACAGTGTCTTATTGGGGGTGCCCTCAACTAATCCAAAGAGGTTGTATGGCTCAGAGGTTAAAAGCTAAAGTTCTGACGTCAAATGGCCAAGTTTCAAATACTGGCCCTACCACTTTTGTATATTGTTTTTAAATATGTTTTTATTGATTTTTTTTTTTCCAGAGAGAAAGGAAAGGAGAGGGAGAGAGAAAGAGAAACATCATTGTGAGAGAGAGACATCTATTGGTTGCCTCCTGCACGCACCCTGACTGAGGATCAAACCTACAACCTGGGCATGTGCCTTGACCTGGTTGAATGGAACCAGCAACCTTTCAGTGACATTTAACCAACTGAACCACACTGGCCAGGGCCCCACCACTTTCTAACAGGACTTTTAGCCAGTTACTTAACTTCTCTGTGCCACAGTTTGCTTATTTGTTACTGAGAGATGATAATGCTCCCTTCTAAGGCTGCTGTGAAAGTTAGCAGAGTGCCTTGTACATAAGAGTACTGAATAAATCTTAGTTAACATGATTGTAGCAAGTCAGCAGTGGCTTGTTCCTCTTCACCTACAGCAGATTGCCACTTTTCAACATGGTTTGCATAGAAGTGATCACTTAAATTTCACAGAATTCGCCCTGGCCGGTTTGGCTCAGTGGTTAGAGCCTCAGCCCACGGACCAGAGAGTCCCGGGTTCGGTTCCCGCTAAGGGCACGTACCTCGGTTGCGGTTTGTCCCTGGGGTCGTGTGGGTGGCAACCACTCGATTTGTCTCTCTCACATCGATGTTTCTCTAACTCTCTTCCTCCTTCTCTCCTTCCCGCTCTATCTGAAGATAAATGCAAAAATGTCCTTGGGTAAGGATAAAAAAACAAAACAAACAAACAAAAAATTTCACAGAATTCTTGGTTCATATCAAAGAGAAAGGCAAGAGGGTAGGGATAGTGGGGTGCAGTTATTAAATGTACAGACTATGGTGCATGTCACAACTCCACCAGTAAACTAGATTGTGTCTCTGGACAAATCACCTAACCTCTTTAAGCCTCTGTACCTCTTCTATGAAACAGAAATAGTGACATTACCTGCCCCATGTAAGGGAGATGCTGTAATACACATAGCACATTGCCCGGCCCAAGGTAAGATCTCAATAAATAATAATATGATCATTGTTATGAGAGGTCTTATATTTTTTGGAAAGAGAAGAGTGATCTAATAATAGTAGTGCATTGGAAAGGGGGAGTGTAATCCTGGAGGGAAAAAAAAAATTAAACCTAAATGAAAAGGTTAGTGCTGGATCTGCGAAAACTAAGTGAGACAGGAGAAGTAAGCACACAAACCTGCCCGGGCAGCATGGGCCTGAAGGACGTTTCCAGTTGGAAGTGGGTCACTTAAATATCGAGCCCCTGTCTGGACATAGATAAAATTCTTGCAACTCTACGGACCTGAAATAAAGTGGAGAGCTGTTTGCAGGGCTGGACATGATTGCTCTCTCAGCTGTCCTCCTGGAAGGGTGGAATGCATAAGGCTGGTGCTTTTGAATGAGAATCTGGGATTTCACCTCTAATACCACCCAGCTGTGACTTTGTAGCATCACAGGCATGTGTCCAAGTTGTTTAGTTTTATGAGCTAGTTGGTAGTAAATATTTATTTGTGGAATAGGCAAGGTGTGGTTCCTTCTGGCTTAAAATATCCTCCTCCTGATGTCTGACCTAAGGAGTCCTTCTCATGCATCAAGGCCTGGGACAAACGTCACAAGATTCTGGCCTCCTACATTGAATGACTTAATCCTTCAGACCTCTCCAACTCCCATATTGTATTCCTCAAGCCTTTTCTTGGCATTGATTTCATTCTGTCTTTATAGTTTGGATATATAGGATATGCCACTCTCCACCAGTTTTAAAACTCACCCAATCCAGGAACCCCTTTTCTCTTTTATTTCTTCTCACCACCTCCATTCCTCTCCCAACCCCATCTCTACCCCAAATGACTTATGCTTCAGAGGCACTCAAAAACTGCTTATTAAATTTCATTGGCAGGCAGGTCTCACATAGTAGACATGTTACAGAAGGTACCTCTCTTGCCGCCAGGAAAAAGTAAAATAGAAAAAAAAGAAAAACTTCCTTGTGAAGACATCACTTTGTCTTGAAGCTACGTGGATTTATAACTCTTTACCCACCAAAAATTGAAGACATTGCTGAAATGCTGTACAGTTACATCCAGTGTGGTATTGTGGTTAGATGACTTGTACCAGTAGGTATCAAATATACAGCATTTAGAACACAATTCAGTCGTGGTACTGAGTCACCAAAGCAGGAGTTTGGTTTTCCAAGTAATTTGCAAATACTGAACATCTTTTTAACTTTTGGAAGTATAAAACCTTGGCCTTGAATCAAACTGTGTTAGCAATCTCTCCACAGTCTTTAATAATGCCTTGCATTTCTCCGGGGCTTTGTATTTTTCAAAGCTCTTTACTTCAATTATCTTGTTTGATCTTCACATCAACCGTATGAGGTAGGAAGGGCAGCTATTAGTATCTGCATTTTACAGATGAAGACAGGAGGAACTTGAAAGGATCCGGCCCTAAGCCCAGTCCAAATGGCAAACTAGCGGCAAAAGTCGAGGTTGGAACCCAAGTATCTACTATAAGAGAAAGATTTCTGATATTCATGAAGATCACGGCATCATTATTTATAACCTTTATGAACAAAAATATAAATTAAGGTATAGCTTAATTTATATTTACATGTATATATTTTCATACAGAGTTCCTTTCAAAAAATAAGGAAAAACCTTGGTGGTGATCATCTCCCTCAGAAATGTGGGTATCATAATCTATTATTTCAGTGCCTTTCATCTAGGCATTATCAACATGCACGCCAACATTAACTGTCCTGCTAAAAATTTTCTAGGTTTATTCTATCAGTGTTTTAGAACAAATTTTCTTATTTTAATGTTTAAAGAAAGAACAAACGCTACTTCAACAAATAGAAGACCTCCATTCATAGGAGACACCTAGAATAGTCAAATGCAAAGAGACGGAAAGTAGAACAGTGTCTACCAGGGGTTGGGGGAGTGGGTACTGGGGAGCTGTTGGGCACAGAGTTTCCTTGTGGGATTGGGAAAAGTTCAGAGATGGATGGTTGCAAAACAATGTGGATGTACTAAATGCCACAGCACCGTACATTTAAAAAAGATTTAAATGCTTTGTATATTTCACTACAATAAAAAAAAGTAGAATACCATCTTGTTTTATTAATATGAGATTCCCTCTAGGAGAAGAAGGCTAGTTATAATGTAACTCATAATGTTTTTCATTTGTTTTCCTTTTTTTTTTAAATTCAACTTACCCAAGTGCCTTTTATACTTGCTGTAGAAAAGAAATAGTGATCTATAGGGAGCCCTACTAATCTTCTACTAAAAATCCAAAATGGGGTTGAGGTTTGTGTGATAAGATACTAGTAGATTATTATAGCTACTATTAATCAAGTGCTTCCTACCTGCCAGGTATTGATTAAAGGCTTTTTACCTATTATTTCACGCAGTTGTCTGAGCAGCTCTAAGTGGTAACAGATGAGAAACTGAGTTATATGAAGGTTGAGTTACTTGCCCAGAGCTACACAGCCAAACATCTTCCCAGATGGTTATCGAAACTCTGGGAATAACTTTTCTGGGAAGTAGTAGAATCTCCCTTGAAGCTTCAGTGGTCCGGATTATGCACTTGCCCTGAGGTAGGGTAATTTCCTCCAGTATTCCTTAGGACATTTCCTGTCTGCTGTAAATTCTGTCGTCTTCTCTTTCACAGAATCACTGTGTCCTGTGCGACTAGGCCCGTACTGACCAAAATGATGGCCACTAGCCACCTGTGGCTATTGAGCACCAGAAATGTGATGAGTCTGGATTGAGATGTCCACTAAGTGTAAAACACTCACCACAAAAAAAAGTAGAATAGCCCACCAATAATTTTGTATTGATTACATGTTGAAAAGATAATATTTTGGACATACTGAATTAAATAAAATATAACATCAAAATTAATTTTTATCTGTTTCTTTTTACTTTTTTTGCGAGTGGCTACTAGAACATTTTAAATTAAATATGTGGCTCATATCTCTGTTGGACAAGACTGCTCAAGGCTGTCTGAGTCAGTTTCTCTACCTCAGTTTTCCCCCTTGGGAGGAGGGGAGTACCCTGTTTCCTGATGACTCAGTTGGAAGGTCTCCCTTCACCTCCTTCCTACCATTGTGCCATGTCCAGAGAGGGCCTTTCGAGTTATTACATACAGGACAAGAGAAACATATTGATATATGTGACTTACCGTTGTATTCATTACTCTGCTTTAGAATTCAAAACACAATAATTACAAAATGTTGTCATTACTACCAACTCATTTCTATCCCCTATTCTTCTCCAGTACAGAGGGATCTTGATTAACCATACACTTTAAGAATGTAATGCCTGGTGAAAATGAAACATATCTTGTTCCATCCCTTGTTTATTCAGTTACTCATTCATTCACTCATGTATTCGTTTCATGTTACAAATATTTATTGAGTGACCATTATGTACATGGTATATCACTATGAGGAATTCAAAGATGAACCAGATTAGTGCCTACTACTGACACTCTTTCAAAAATATATAGGGTGTCCCAAAAAATCTATCTACAGGGTATCTATAGATTCTATTACACTTTAAAAATGAAATGTATTTTAATAAATCCTGGCTTTAAAATTGTTCAAAGTTGTGTATACATTTTTTGGGACATCCTATATTAGTTTGTTTCCTTGCTTTCTATACTGAACATCATGAGAAAAAGCCCTAGACCAGGGTCATAAAATCTAGTCCTGGTTTTATGAGTTATATAAAAGGAGCAGGTGTCTTCAAATCCAAATCTCAGGTTTTTCACCTATAAAATTGGAAAGGATAAAAATATTCACTTCGTCTATTGTGAAAATAAAATAAGATAATGGACATGGTCATCTATGCATTACTATTTCTGACTTATTAAAAGGCACTGCATTAGAAGCCAGGAGATCTGGCTTCCCTTCTGGACCCTACGAACAGCAGGCTGTGTGGCTTTAACCTCTCAGGCCTCAGTGCCCTTACCTCTAAAATTAAGGTTAGGCTGCATGGATTCCAAAATATTTTCCAGCTCAAAATTCCAGGTTTTAAGAGTTTATGGTTTTAAAGTCATCATTTTCTGAACATCAGCATTTAAGTTTACCAGAGTCATAATTATCAGGGCAATTCTTCAGCCACGGATCTTATAGGATTTAAATGTATGAAATATGAGAGTGTCTCTGAAAACTGTGCTTATTCGTTTGCAGAAAAATCTCTGCCTCCACTTATTTTACAGTGTTTCGTCCTCTGCAACTATTTCAGCTCTCCGTTGGTGTGCAGAAAACCTCTCCAAAACATAGTGGTTACAACAACAACTTAGTATTTCTCATGATTCTGTGGGTTGAGCTGTTCTTATACCGCTCACTCCCTGCTTGGGATTTCTTATGCTGCTGCACTCAGCTGAGAACTCAGCTGAGGCTGGAACATCCAAGACAGCCTTTCATCCTCCAGGTCCGCTCTCCACACAGCTTCTCTTAGTTGAGTAATCTAAGCCCCAGCTTCCTACATGGTAGTCGAAGCGCAAGCGTCACGAGAGACAAACCCCAATGTGCAAGTATTTGTGTCAGGCCTGCTAACGTTCTCTGGCCAAAGCCAGTTTTGTGGTCAAGTTCAGAGTCAACTTGGGGAAGCCCAAATCTCTGGAGGCATGTTTCATCGAGGACCGCCAATGTCATAGTCAACCACCACAACTTCCATTCAACTGAGTTCGAGCTGAGATCGTGTCCCCTTCTCTCACGCTTCTGCATAAACCATTCCACTCTCCACTCTGTGCCTCTGCATACTTCTATTTCTGCATATGTCACACTCCACTTGAATCATCAGTTTATATTTTGATCTTCCCTCACCAAAATGAGAGGTTCTTGAATAAGAGAAGAGGTAGTCTCTTATTCCTCTCTGAATGTTGAGCATTTATTACAGTGACTCCACAGAGGAGATCATTAATAACACTGAACCACATAGAACTGAAATCTTTAGAACTTCACCAAATAAAGCTTCACAATGGGTAGAACATTCCATTTCAGATTGTACCAGGGCAAAGATTCCTAACCTAGGTTCTTTATTTTCACTAATCTCTATCTGAAATTTATCATTTCCTTCCATTTTAAATGTAACCACAGTAGTATAATCAGGAGGTGTGTGAGTTTATCACCAACAGAAACCCCAGATTTTCCATATCACATTACAGTTGGCTTGTTGCAAATATTGTAAATATTATGATTTAGAAAATAATCTTAAAACAACTTGAACCATCCATTTTAACACAGTTGCTTTTCTTTGTAGTCCTAGGTGTCTTCTTTTATCCCATTTAGATATATTATTCTGAGGAGTACATGGGCTTCACCACACTGCCCAGGCTGCCCATGGCACAGAAGACTTGAACAACTCCCAACTAGAATGAGCTCCTGACTGGGGAGACATTTCACACCGTTGGGAAGACCCGCCCCCACCCCACTAGGGCAGCAAAGTTAGAAAAGCAAATTCTCGGGCTCTACCACAAACCTTCTAAATCAGCAACTCTGTGGGTAGGGCCCAGCAATGTGTGTTTCTACCAGCCTTCCAGGTGATTCTGATGCATACTGGAGTCTGAGAGCCACTGAACTAGGGAAAACAGTAGTGAGTTAAAACTGAGGCCTACAGGGGAGCTGAGGACCCTTTAATCAATCAATAATGTGGATAAATATCTTCCTTTCCTCAACACTGAGAAAAGTACTGTAGGAAAATGTTCAATATCTTAATTTGAGTGATTATAATGCAGATATATACATATATAAAAAGACTTTAGGCTCTACCCTTATGATTAGTGCACTTTACTGTGTGTACATTATATGTCAATTCAAAAAGTAAGTATACAGAAGTGTAATACAGAATCACGGCCTTTCAGGTACTTTCCATTCAACTGAGAAGTCTATTTATTCAAGCATTTGTTGAGTGCCAGACAGTGTGCTGGATCATTAGTGAATAAGCCAAGCAGGAAATCTATGCTCACAAAGTATACATTCCTATAGGGGAGTCAGAAAACAAACAACAATCAGGAAATAGTGATTATGTCCATTATAATTATGAATTATATGTACCACTAAATTACTGTATTTCATTGATTCTAAGATGTCCTCTTTTACAGTATAAGGATGTGTCTTACATTCTACGTTTGCCAGTCCAATTAGAAGGGTTCTTCTACTAGTACATAAAATAATGGTGCATCTTCAGTTGATGGCATCTTAGATTTTGTGAAGTGTGATAAATTCTAAACTATGAAGTATTACAGGAGTTCAGGGATATGTAGGTCTACAAGCATTCCAGGAGTCAGAAAGGGCTTCGAGGACAAGGGGAGACTTGATCCAGCTTAAAGAAAGTGTAGGATTTTAAAGAGAGGAAGGACAGGGTCAACTGGAGATGAAGCACCGAAGGGGGAAGGCAAAACGGTGATTGAGAGACTTAGGTCTGGGTGGGACAGAGGAAGGGGAGTGTCAGGAAGCAAAGGAAGCTGAATAGCTAATAACTTGAAATCAGGTTATAAAGGCCTAGAAAGTGGAGCAAATGGTGCAGTTAAAAATAAGGAGCTACTGAAGATTTCTGAGCAGAAGAATGAAAGGTTAGGTCCAACTTTGGTGTGTGGAATGAACTCAGCAACAGGGGCCAGATATGTATGTCTGTTTTCAATTTTTGGTCACCACTGTTTGAGCTTAAAGGAAGGAGACACACTGCATCAGTACTCGAGGAAGTTATGAGCTCACAGCAAATACAAGAGTGCTGTATACACATGAGATGTGGTAGAGATGAAGGGGCCAACGTCCAACCCCTCCTGCAGACCCAATGGGAGAACACACCCACTGGATGTTACTGCTCTCAGGCAGCCAGGACTGAATGACTGCACTAGACTACTGTTGAAAATTGAGTCAGCCCTGCCAACCCTGGGCTGCTGACCATCATCCCTTCCCCCACTTCGGCCTCATGGGGAGCCCTAGATGCTCAAATACTTGTTGACCAGCCTTTCTTTCTGAAGAGGTCTCATGGTCGTCCCAAATTCATTCATTTAGTCCTCACTACACCCATGTAGGGTAGGTGTTACCATCCCCATTTTACAGGTAAGGAGACTAAGGATCGGAGAAGGGAAGCAATTTACCCAAGGTCACAAAGCTAGTAAGTAGCAGAACTGGGATTCACACCTCTTCCATCTCCTATCCTAGTCAGTGTTTTTAACCAATACTCTGTGGATCTCAGCCCTAACCAGGCTGTCAGAGCAATGGCTTCTGACTCCTAGTTACGGAATCTGGAATTAATACTAACACAGCCTGGGTTTGGTGTGCACCCATGTGCCCATCAAATTTCAGCCTTGCCTCTAGCCCATCATACTTGCCTTTCACAAGATGGGATCTTACCTTAACTTTTTGCTTTGCACTTTAGTTACTCTACCAGACAGAGAGCTAACCCTGAGTCCCTGACCCTTTGACCTTCTCCTGCCAATCTCCTCCTCCCTATCATGGTCTGCCTAAATAAACCCTTGCCTGGCTGAATCTGAGCACCCACTGTCTGGAAACTGCTACACTAAGTCCCAATCCATGACATCTATTTTCCTTGTTGGGTCAGAGGTGCAAAGGCTCCAAGTTAGAAGCTAGATCTGGGCTCAGATCAAGGCAGGGTTTGTCAATGGCTATGGAATGTAAGAAGGGATCCCAATACAATAGCCTTAGCGTACCAAGCGCATGTTGCCTGCTGATATTCACTGACAATAAAATTAGAAATTTGAATAGGCTATTAGCTATCAAATACTTCCTACATTAAGATCATTTAAATTTTTCTAAGACAAAAAATAGCATGTGGATTCGAGAAAAGGGGAAAATACACTTTAATTAGTTAGGATTGAGAATATCTAAAATGAAATAATTTATTTTTCCTTTTTCTAAAAATTTCAAAACTTATTTGTGGTCAATAATTTGTATAACACCAAGCATTTGCCACTGATTTCAAAGAATTTGCAACAAAGAATGCCTGAAAATTGCCAAAATTATACAGTCAACATTGTAGGTAAAAAAAAAAAAAATTACAGAGTTTGACCGCAAAATTTCCTAGACTTGAGTAGATTCCCAAAAGGAAAATATTCATGCAAAGCTTTGATATTTCTCTTTGAATTACTTCTTAGGGCACTAGAGCAAATAACACTCAAAAGTTTTCAAGATGCACGTAAAGTCCACATACACTCCAAACCATCTATGTGTTGACTACAGGATGCTGTGGTTAGTCTGGTTGAAGCTCCATCGGCCATCTTCATGTTCAGAATAAACAAATAACTATACTGGGACTTGCAAAGAAACCATTGCAAACCCTGAGGGGGCTTTAACTTTGAATTAAAGGAAACCACAAGCCAGCCAACTATTGACTATAAACATGTTTACATTTTGTCTGATTGGGGGTGCAGAAGGAGTTTGAGTGACCTACAGAGCTGTTGCCCATGGTGTGGTTAACACGACTAGAGTGTCCAGAGGAAGAGGACGGGGCAAATGCTATCAGAGAAACCAAACTACAAGCAGCTAGAGGCTCAGAAGGTCCAAGGCAAACTTGGGCTTGGATTGTACAGGTATTACCATCTGTTGGGTATGTGAGGGGAGGGAAGGGACCCTTAAACAAGTAACAGGTGTCACACAAAGTGACTAGGGTCTATAGCAGATTGTCTATAGTCTGCTTTATGATCATTAAGAGTGTCAGTCTGAGTGTAGGGAATGATTTACAGAATTTGCTAAAGATTTCTCACTAAAAGTCATACTGAATATCTTGGGGTAGAATGAATTGCCTTGAGTAACAGAGAAAACACTACAACTGTCATTGAGAACTGGCAATGATATATTTCAATTCCTAACTCCTGCTAAATTCTGCCATTCTAATAAATAATTTCTTTCTTTCTTTTCTTTGTTTATTGAAAGTAGTTGAGGCAGTAGCAAATATTCCCCTTACCCTTCGCTGGGTAATTAAATGGGAATAAATGAACTAATAGGAAGTCAGCCCCTTACTTACTAGAGAAGCATGGTGGGGAGGACTAGAGAAGTCAAAGCCAGGCCCACAGGCCAGGGCTCCTGTGGTCGATGTGCAGATGACTCCCCCAGACTCTATCCCACCCCTGCTCTCCCAGAGCCTTGGCTATATCCATCCCCAGGGAGAGGATGCCTGGACCATTGGGTATACTGTCCTGAGTTAAGAGGTCAGAGGATGAAGTTTGTATAAATTAGAGCCACTTCTTCCTTTGTTCACCATGCCTATTGTGTAGTTATTTACTTTTTGAAGTGCTTGACACTGAGTGTGAAATGCCAAAGAACCATGCGAGTGAATTGTCGAGGAAAAGGAATATTCCTCTGGCTGGTTCCTAGGCGCTATTCTGCAACGTAGAGCAATGCTTTGTGTTTCCAGGCAATTAGACTTTCTATAGCTAGTCTGAGGGTTGGTGGGGGTGGAGGTGAGGAGGAAAGAGCTGGGTGCATGATCTCCAGCCAAGTTGTCTGGGATTTGGAGCAGGGCTCAAAGTCTGACACTTAAATGTGAGGCAAGGAAACTGGGCAACACAAGAAGATTAAGGAAAAGGTGCCTGAGATATCCTAGAAAGCATGAAGGCTCAGAGCCAGAGAGATGGGAACTGGAATTCAGGCTGTCGTTTCCCATCAGTGTAAGCCCTGACAAGTGTCTTAACTTCTCCAAGGCTCTGTGTCCTCATATATAAAACAGGGATAATAATAATTCATACGGGCATTGTGAGAATTAAGCTATATAAAGCATATAGGCTCAAAATAAACACTTTCATTCTACTAGACTGTAAGTTCCTTCAAAGCAAAGAATGGATCTTAGCACACAGCAATGGCCACATAGAAAAATGTTCAATGAATTGAAAAAAAACAAACAAACAAACAACAACAAAAAAACACCCAACCTATTCCAGAGCTATCTCCAAGTGAAGCTGAGGTTGATAGTCTATACATTCTCATTCTTACTTCTCAAACTGAAGTTCATGAACCAATGATAGCACTCGGGAACTTCTTAGAAACACAGATGTCTGATCCTACCCCAGACCTAATGAATCAGAATATCTGTTTTGGCCTGACCCCCAGCGGGTTTGTTTGCACATTAAACTATGAGAAGCACTGCTTACTCAAGATTGACTGGAGGAATGAGGACGGTGTCTCATGGCTCCAGCTGGGAGGGGCTGGGGGATGCAGGAGCTGTCAGGTAGGGTCCAAACTGATCCTTCGATTTCGACCCCTGTGTGTTGGGGCAGACGACCAGGCTGCTCTGCATCACGGGAAGCAGAACCTCATCGGGCTGGCAGGGGCAGTCTGCAGAATGCATGGGTGTGTTAGCAAGAGTGGAGCTGCGGAGCCTCAGCCTGGGCTCGAAGGCAATGTCCAGAGGTCAAGGAGGCCAGAAGTCAAGCCCAGGGAACCCAGGCGAGAGAGAAGCTAAAACAGGTTATGCTGGCCTAGAGGGCCAGAGTCTAGAGAACAAGAGGCTGGGAGAAACAGAATGCAGAGGATTCTACTGATACTTATGGAGGTGTTATGGGTAAGACAGAGAGCGAGTTCTCGTATTTGGAGAGGTTGCTCCTTGTGCTGGGTCTCGCCCCTGCAGCATGTAGGTGGGTCTGTCTTTAGAGCCGTGTCTGTGCTCAGAGGGGAACTCAGCCTTACGATGCACTTACTCTTTCTGAAAGCAGGTACAAGGCTTGCTGGAAGGTTCCTCTGTCCTGCTGACATAAAAAGACGACTGTCAAGATGAAAATGTGAAAATTTCAGGGACTATTTTTGAAAGTTCTGTGAAAAATTGGACCGAAAGTCACAGGACCCTTTGCTCACACCATAACCCTGTGTGTGTTCAGAGACCAGTGAGCTGCTCCCTAGGAGACAATAAGCTGATCCCCTAGTAACTCGGACAGCATCGTCTCAGGGGGAGCAGCGCAGAATCCTGTTATCTGAGGACGTCAGAGTTGGTGGTCTTCAATCATTTTTTTAATCCATGGATCCCTGTCTTCCAACACTATCTTACCCGTATCCCCAACATTTGACATGGATATGAGCAAAGCTGCTCTTACTGAAACAGAAGTTGGAGCTCCGAGGCATTCTCTTCCACCCCCTACCCCACCAACACCCTCTGAGGCCCCTTGGTAGAACCCCCTGGGCTCCATGGGCCAGTTTGAGAAGCACTGCTCAGCACCAGTCTTCTCATTATACAAATGACGGACAGGAGGCCCATGCTGACAAGGTCTTCCATGACCTGGCACCAGCTCACCTCACTACCCATGTGACTCCCTATACACTGGCCCTGTAGACTTTTTTCAGTCCTCAGAACATGCCATGTCCTCTCTGCTGTGCCTTTCTATGTGCTAGTCCTTCTATCTGAAATGGTCCCTGCTTCCCTCCACACTCCTGCCTGCCTGACTCCTTTGTAACCTGTACATCTCAGAGGAGGCTGTCCGTTCTGTCCACTGTCCCAGCAAAGCCAGGCCAATGGTAAGTGAATGAGCACCTTAAAGGAGGCTTGTTCCAGGACTGCCTAGTCAGCTTGAGGTTCAGGAATACGGACAGCCTTTCCACCCAAACATAGGGTGGTCGTGGGCAAAGCCTTGCCTAGTCTGTGTTGATTCCTTCCCAGAGAGTTCTGATTGGTGCATGACAATGTTAGGTTGAAGAATCAGGTAACGGGCACAATGTGTTTAGGAAATGCAAAGTGCAACAGGCTTAGAAAACGTTGGTAGGTCCATGTGACGGCTGCCTTCAAAGTGGCCACAGAGAGTTATTGGCAGGTATCTGTTTCTTATGAGGACAGTTTTCAGACATCATCCTGACCTTCTGCCACCCTTAAATCTGACTATCTTATAACACCAGTAACCATATTTGACATTCCTAGCAGATAATCTTCCCAAAGTGCCATAAGGAGTTATTCACGACTTCCCTAGTGACAAAATAGAGCCATAAATAGTGTCTGGTATTTTTCAGGCATCTCTATAGTGGATGAATGAATCTCTCCAAGAGCACCCATTTGACAGAGAAAAAAAGCTAAGTAAATATGAATTACTGTTGCACTAAAATTTTTCTGAGCATGCTGCAGCTACAAATGCTAAATCAACATGTCCCGAAATTGTTTCTCCCTATTAGTATGTGGGCAGCAAATTGTTAGGGAAAACTAATTATCTCTTTAGATAGTATTACCCCAAACATTACTTTTACAAGCTTTGTAGAATGACTCAACAGGTTAACTCAAGTCTCTGCTTAAGCATCGTTTTATTTAAAGTGACACTTCCAGGTAAACAGGTTTTTAATTAAAAAAGAAAATTATATTTGCATCCCTCAAAGATAAAGGAGAAAGTACAGACTATTTTAACTATCTATGTTCTCCGTCTATTTCTACTTATCTTTGGCACCAGTTACAAAGCAAAACTACCTGAAAGGATAATTCCTCCCACAATAATCTCTTCCAATTACCTAGGACATAACCACTTATAAAGTATGTTCACATACATGATTTCATTTGACCCTCTCCAGGGCCCTGTAAGGCAGGTATAACAAGAATCAGAGTTAATTTCATTTTATAAATGAGATGCGGAGGCCGTGGAAGCTACATGACTTGCTCATGGTCCCCCTGCTAGGGGAGGCTCAGCCAGACCTTGAATCCAAGGTTCGAGATCCCAGGTCTATCTCAGAGTTAGCTTCATCAGGTAAACTATGGTTAGGTTGGCCTGATGTCTTAGATCATATTGCAGAGGTACTTTGAAGGTTTTCTAAGGTTTGCAGTGGTTCTCAAACTACACTGCTTAGAACCCTAAGGGTCCATAGTGGTGCTTAGGAAGACACCGCAGGGAAGGTGAGCAGACAGGGTACTTACTGGGCTGCTATCCCAACCAAGGAGCTCTGTTTTCATGTCTCATATATTGGTGTTTGGAGTAAAATTTCTTTGGAAGAAAGTATTCCAATGCTTTAAAAAATAAGCTTGAAACCAGTACACTAGTTCAAACTTCCATTTTATAGATAGGAAAAGACCCACAAAGATTCCATAATTTGTTTCATATCCAGCTAAGACTAGAAACCAGACAGGTCTCTCCATCCCCCATGCATTAACTTTTGATTGGGATAAAAGTTAAGTCTCTCAGTACAGTGTTGTTTCTGTATCCATAGTTCTCAATTTTCAGTGCATAGCAGGGTCACCTGGAGGGCTTGTCACAGACTTCTGGGTCCCACTTCCCGAGGTTCTGATTCAACAGGGCTGAATGCAGGTGATGCTGAGGCTGCTGAACACTTGTCTACAGGATACAAACAACTGAAGAGTTGACTGAATTGAACAACTAATTGTGCATTTCATCGATTTTATTTCCTTCTGGGAAAAGGGTAAAGGGAAATTCCTCCTTCAGAATTTATAACCCCATTGCTGGAACCATGCCAGCACACCTGCCTCAACACCTAGCGCTGATAGCCTATCCATCCGAGATCCTAAACCCTCGTGTAGCACATGACAGTGTTGTCCCAGCCCATGTCCCCTCAGCCAACCTCTGAATTTATCTGCACCTGCAGTGGGCAGTCTCCATGCACACTGCCAGTTCCTGATTCTTTGGTGTCTCTGAGGACATTCTTTAACCAACAAAGCTTGCTCAGCCCCCAAGTGGTGTGTGTGTGTTTGTGGGTGGTTGTATGTGTGTGTGTGTGTGTGTGTGTGTGTGTGTGTGTGTGTAAGTAAAGCCCCTACTTTAATAATGAGGACATGAATCTGCAGATAAATATGCCAGCATCCCTATCCCTCAGTGGGATAATTTTGAAGCTTTTTCAAATGACTCCTCAGAGGGTCCCTACTGAGACTGTGTTCCGGTTTCCCATAGCAGTGACTCACTCATTAAAGCACCCTTTACGGGCATGTCTCTCTCTCCTGTCCACTTCCTCTACTTCCTCATTTGTGCTTCCTAGGATCGTTTCCTAAATAAACTACCTGCATCCCTAGTTCTTGTCTCAGGGTCTGCTTTTGGGGGAACACAAACTAAGACACTGTCTCAAAGTTCTTCACCAAGTTCACAGAAGCATCACCTTCCAGCTCTTGTTCACCTTTCAGTTCTATGCCCTGGAGTTTTATTGGGCTGGCTAACCCAAGGTAGGGTGTATCTGATGGGTGTTAATATATAAATGGTAATAGGTTGTTGCTGTGTTAACAGTAGCAGAAATACAGGCCATTGAATCATATGCAGATACACACAATTCATTAACTGTATACTCAAGTAGTCACTCTTCAGAAAGAGGCCCAAGTTCATGAGTCAGATCAGTGAAGGATGCCAGCTTAAAAAAAAAAAAAACTAGCATTATGCATATTTTTTAGGGCATCACTATAAAAAGCATCTGTCAATTCTGAAATAGAGATAAGTTTCCTTTTGTCCTGTTAAAGCAAGATTAACCTTCAGCAAATATTGACATTTGAGGAGTGGCATTTCAGCAGTGATGGCATCAACATTTGTCAAACTGCAGTGCACACCGCACGCAGTGAAAAGAGAAAAAACTATGTGAGAAACAAACTGTTCTCAAATGGAAGTCAGGTAATAGATGGATGCTTTTCGTTAAAAACATAATTAAATCAGTCAAACTTCATCCTAAATAGTAGAGCTATTTCATGTATTTCATTCCACATGTTGTTCGTGGATTAATTTTTGTCTTTATTTTTTAAAAAACAGTTTTATTGAGGGATACTTGACATATAATAAACTGCACATATTTCAAGTGCACAACTTAATAAATTTTGACATATGAATACACCCATGAAACCATAGTGCTGGTTCATTTTTAAAAGCAAAATGATTGTTTTCGGTCTGAATCATTTTAACATCCAATTTCAGGAATGATCCATTAATAATATTTATGCTGTGATTCACTATGGGCTAAAAGCTCTTTACATTACTCCCTATTTGAAATGGCTATATGAGTGTGCTCAAGATAATTGGTTGGCCCAGTTCCTCAGAACTTATGAGGCATGTCTGGCAAATAATGATAAAAGCCACCATTTACTGAGTATCTGTCATAGCCAAGGTCCAATTTGTAGTTCTTTCGTTGTATCGTTTGTAACCCTCACAACAACCCTATGAGGTACGCATTGTTAATCCTATTGCACGGGTGAGCAACTGCGACTACGAGACATTAAATGACGCAGAGACACGTACATGGCTCGAACATGACAGAGCTGGTAACCAGATTTATTCCATTATGGTAATATTTCCCAAATTGTTAACTTAATCATGTTTTAATTTACTCAACCAATATACACCAGGCCCAGGTTAGATGTTGGACGTAAAGCAGCAAAGGTGACATGGTTCCAACATCATTCAGTTTACAGCCATCATGAAATGCACAATGACACAAGTAACTGATGTCAACTGTTGTGAACGCATCAGGAGAAGTACAAGGCACTGGAAGAGCATGCACTTGGGGACCTGACCTAGTTCCAGGACAGGCAGCTACAGGAGGCATCCATGAGGAAGCAATGGTCAGCTAAGACCTGACAAATAAGTGGGCCTATAGTTTTTAAGTAGGGGAAGTGACAAGATCAGATTTGCAAGACTAATTATGGGAAAGTCACTTATATAGTAGGGGACAGTGAAGGGAGGGTGGGAGGGTGTTCCCTGAGAATTACGAACTATGAGTTCAACCTTCAAGCAGGTTTGGAACCAGAATCCACATACTAATGTAGCACGAGAAAACCTCATACCTAAGTATCATTCAAAGTGGTGCTGAGTGGGTTAATGGTCTCAGACATTTAGTTAGTAAAAGCAAACTTCCTGGCAAAAAAACCTTTAAGCCAAGTTTCAAAAAGTTCTCACATATAAAGTTTCAACAAACATGAACTCACAATAAAACCCAGGACACAAGCTAACATGAGCAAGCATTAGCCAAAACAGTAAAATATGGAATCAGAACTACAAAGACTGAAGATATTAGAATGATCAGATTCAGAATATAAAATAAGTTTGATATGTTTAAAGAAATAAGAATATCAAAAGTATGATTAAGGGACGAGATATTTTTTAATTGATCGGATAGATTTGAAAAAGAACCAGGTAGAACTACTGAAAATTATATATGCAGATAGATTGTATTGATCTCATCTTAAATGTGTTATACATATTTTCTTTTAGGTTTGTTGCTTCTGTTTAACCTGACTTGTGGCGGTTCTTGTTACTCCTAAATTTTTTGCTCTTTCAATGTCAAATCTGACCATCAACTTTGGGTGGCAAACACACAATACAATATACAAACCATGTATTATAGAAGTGTACACTTGAAACCCATATGATTTTATTAACCAATGTCACCCCAATAAATTTAATTTTTTAAAAATGTGTTCATCATTTGCCTTTATGGCTTTTGCAGTTTGTGTCTTATTTATGAAGGCTTTTCCCATTCCAAAGTTATTTTAAGAATCCTCATTTTTAATGCTTATTAATTCATTTAAATCTGCATTTTATATTAAGACAGGAGTCTAATGTTATTTTCAATAGATTGCATTTGGAATTTCCAACACTGTTTACTAAATAGACCCTTCTTTCTCAATAATTCAAAATATCACTTTTAATATAAACTAATTTCTTATTATAGTTGATGAGAATTTAGTTCTATTACAACTTATGACCTCACTCACTCCCTCTTCTCTCCTTCCTATTTTTGGTTAAATCATTAGTTTCTATTTATGTAAAGAAAAAGCATGCAAATATTATGCACTGTTGAGGCAAATAGTTACTATGTTTCCTTTCTTGAACAACTTTTTATTTTTCCAGGAGTTAATAATCACCTTGTTATTTTCAGTTGCACAGTTTCCTATGGATCTATTCAAATGCTTGACTGACCTTCTCAAACACCTATTATAATTATTTTCCAAATGTTAAAATATATCAAGTAATCTTTCTGCTCCATTTTTTTCCTGACAATCTCCCTCTCAGAACGCTCTAGTTCTCCTGCTCCAAGCAGGGCTGATTACTTGCTGGGCCTACTGCCTAGCAGTCAGACTGGACTCTTCTTTACTGCCTCCTTGCACTGGATCCAAATGTCAGTATGTGGACAGTTTTCTCTTCAGGGAAGCAGCCTTCTGTCTCCTGCTTGGGAGGCATGTACCTGACAGCTCTCTGGAAGCACAGTCTTTCTGGGAGTAGATCTAAGTGACTCACTATAGAAAGTATCTCATAGTCCAAAAGTTTCTGTCAGCCACATTGGCTCAGGCCTCTTCCCTCCCCTCTTATCTCCCAGCCTCCAGTCTCTCCCCATTCCATTGCTGCCAAAAATCACTGTTCCATTCCTTTTTCTGAAGTCTTGCTTTTGGCATCCTGGGAAGCCTACCACCGCTTCCAGCGCTCCCAGGATCAAGTTTGAGCTCCATATGCCACCTCCACCTTCAGGGGTCCACCTGTTCGTGTACGCTGATGGGCAGCTGGGAGCCACCTCAAGCGTCACGGGCCTGAGCCTGGAAGTGGTTGTGCAGGGTGGGCTGTGAGTGTCTCATCTTCTCAGACCCAGCACAACATGTGGAGAGGCCTGGCTCTAGGAAAAAAGGTGTTAGGATTGCATTTGTTGCAAAGGGATAAAAATTTACATCCTAAGTTTTATGTAGAAAGCCTAGTAAGGCCCTTAATTGGTGAGTTAAGAAATAGCAGTGATTTGTGCGAGTGTGGGGATCCAGATGTCACAATAACTTAGAGGTTTTATGCTGCATGTGTAATTTATTTGTCAAATGCACAGCAGAACAGGTCTGGGTTCCTTTCTAAAAAGGATCGCCATTTATTCATCTATCCAAACACTCACGAAGTATCTGTTGAGCATCTATTACTTGTCAGGCTCTGTGCTAGGCACTGGTAGTGTATTAGTGAAGCAGAGAATTACTGTCTACACCCTTACAGAGCTAACAGATTAGCTGAATGAGTCATCAGAAGGACAAAGAGAGCTATAAATGGGAGGTCAAGTGCATTCTGGCAGCGGTGGTGGGCACTACTGCCCTGCCCATCTCCCCTCAGCAGGGAAGCCGAAGGCTCTTCACACTGAGTGAGGATTTCTCCAGCCCACAGAGGCAGGAGACGCTCAGCTCCAGCTTGGTGCAGGCCAATGGCCAGGAAATCAATGCCCTAAGGAGTCATCCTCAACCAGGGGCAAATGAGAATAGAGAACCAACTACCCAGCTTCCTTACCCTCTGGATGGGACAACTCTGAGGGTGCTGTATGCTGTCTTAGCCTGGGCTGCCATGACAAAATGCCACAGACCTAGTGGCCTCAACAACAGAAATGTATTTTCTTACCGTTCTGAAGGCTGGACGGCTGAGATCAGGGTGCCAGCCTTGTTGGTTTCTGGTGAAGTCTCTCTTCCTGCTTTGTGGGCAGCTGCCATATCACTGTGTGCTCACATGACTCCTCTTTGTGTGTTCTCTCGGAAGGACAGAGAGAGCTCCTGTGAGCTCGCTGGAGTCTCTTCCAACAAAGACACTAAAACCCAACCCTAAGATCTCATTATAGGCTCTCCTTCATTTTTAATTACCTCCTATAGGCCCTATCTCCAACTACAGTCACATTGGGGATTAGGGCTTCTACATATGAATTTTGGGGAGATTCAATTCAGTCCATAGCATATATTGTCTCCCAGAGTTCCCCGGTGAGGCTGAGCTCGTTACCCACCTCCCAGCAACCTGGTCACTGTGCACACTGAACCGGCTTGTTTATCTTCCCGCCTTCCTACCCCATCTTCCTACCAGAGCTTCCTGAGACTACTTCCCAAGCAAACTACTTGCTCTCAAATCCCAGTCTCAGGGTGTGCTTCTGGGGAAACCCAGGCAATGACTGCAGCACATATCAGGGGGCCTGACCTAGACCTGATGGGCCTGGGTTTTAGACAGCCTAACCAGATGGGCCATGAATTCTTCCTAAGGGCTCTGTGGGAAGCCATTTAAGGTCTTAAGCAAAGGAACACATCTCTGGCAGAATGTGGGAAAAGAATCAGAGGAGCTAAAAAGCAGGTGCAGGGCAGCAAGTTGGGAAGCTATTTCTTCAGAAAAATCGAGGGAAATTGTGGCCTGTTCTAGGAAGAAGTCAGTGGAAGTGGGACCTGACATGGTGTCTAGCCTATAGAAGGTGCTCAACAAATATTTTTTAATATGTTTTTTATTGATTTTAGAGAGAGAAGAAGGGAGAAGGGGGGAGAGAAACATCAATGTGAGAGAGAAACATCGATCAGTTGCCTCCCATACTCACCCCGACCAGAGATCAAACCCGCAACCTGGGCATGTGCGCTGTCCGGGAATCGAACCAGCAACCTTTTGGTGCACGGGATGACACCCAACCAACTGAGCCACACCGGCCAGGGCTCAACAAATATTTTTGGATGAAAATGAATGAATGGGTTCAATCCACCCAACTGCTAGGTAGATTGATAGATCTTGAAGACTGGTTAGATGTAGGATTTGAGGAAAAGGAAAGAGTCGAGAATAACTCCCAGTCTTCAGGCTTGAACAGTTAAGTAGATAAATGCTGGTGTTATTTACTGAACATGGAACACAGCCTGGAGGAGGAGAGGCAAGCTGGAGGGGTAGGAGATCATGAGTTTGGGGCAGGATGTGCCTGTGAGACATGTAAGTGATGCTGAGTGGGCAGCTTGGTGTGCAGGTCCGGAGCTGGGTCAGAGACGCACACTGGGGTCCCACCAGATAAAGATGCTACCTGAACAGAGCAAGCCCTCTCCAGCCACATGAGTAATGTGACCCAGAAGAGCTCCACTCTTTGCTACTTTCTATCATTCTCTCTAAGATAATATTTTATAAGGAGTACAGGAAGAAATAATATTTATTGAGAACCTACAACGTGCCAGGAATTGTGCCAGGTGTTTATTTCATCTTCAGAACATCCCTGAGAAGTATGCAAAATTACCTCCATTTACAGATGAGGAAACTGAGCTCAGTGCAAAAAGGTGAAGTCACTGTGCAAGGTCACACAGCTGGTAAGCAGCTTCAGAAAAACTCTGGACTATCTCCAAATCTCACGTTCTTAAAGAAAATAAGCATCAACAAAGTGTGGTCCTGTATCCCCTATGTCTCTGGTCTCATCAGACTCCACAGAGAGCAATTTCCAATGGTGGGTACATTCTCTAGAAGGATCTTTCAATTTCAGGATCCAAAGACTGTCTCTGAAGTGCCCTGTTTGGCTATTCATCCCTCATTTGGACAGCTCTCTCTGAGTCCCCCTGCTGGTGACCCTGTTGGGTAAAAGCCCTATCTGAAGTCTCTCAATTTCTCTCTGTAGGTTGCTTTTCCTGGACATATCATTTCAATGGAATCATGTAATGTGGTCTTTTGCAACAGTTTTTTTAACTAGTGTGCTGTATAAATGGTAAAATACTTAGTATTTCCTCAACACCATATGAAGTATAGGGAATAACCCCAAACCTCATTATTTCTTTTTATTTAAAAATACAGCACACTACTTTGGATTTGCTAATATTGCTATATATTCCTGAGAATGTCCCAACTATTTTCCCTTCTACAAACAAATACGTTTTCGTAGATCTGCATTAAACTTATTACATGCATTGGGGGAAAACTGACATTGACATTATTCAATGTTATACGTTTTATTTTCAGGTACATAGTATTTACTTTCCAACCCAGTCTGTTAAATCAAAACTTTTGAGAACTTTTTTTAAAAGTACTGATTAGGTTTTGAACATATACTATTTGTAGTTAAACTCTTTATTCTTTTTGAGATATTTTTATATGGCACATTTTCCCATAGTCTGTTCCAAATCATTGCTTCTGATTGACAGGAAAACTACTGAACTGTGTATAACAGGTTCTTCAAAAACTTAAAAATAGAACTCCTAGCCCTGGCCGGTGTGGCTCAATTGATAGTGTTGTTCTGAGCACCGAAGGGTTGCGGGTTTGATTCCAGTAAGGGCACATGCCCGGGTTTCAGGTTCAGTCTCCAGCCCTGGTTGGGGATGTGCAGGAGGCAACCAATCGATGTGTCTCTCTCACATTATTGTTTCTCTCTCTCTCTCTCTCTCTCTCTCTCTCTCTCTCTCTCTCTCTCTCTCTCTCTCTCTCTCTCACCCCCTAAAAAAATTAATGGAGCCCTGGCCGGTTTGGCTCAGCGGTTAGAGCGTCGGCTCGCGGACCGGAGAGTCCCGGGTTCGGTTCCAGCTAAGGGCGCGTACCTCGGATTCAGTTTGTCCCTGGCACCGGTTGGAGTCATGTGGGTGGCAACCACTTGATGTGTCTCTCTCACATCGATGTTTCTCTCTCTCTTCCTCCCTCTCTCCCTCCTGCTCTATCTGAAGATCGATGTAAAGAAAATGTCCTCGGGTGAGGAAAAAAATAAATAAATGGAAAAATATCCTCGGGTGAAGATTAACAAAAAAACATGTCCTCAGATGAGGATTAAGAAAAAAAAAAAATAGACCAACCACATGATCCAGCAATCCTATTATCCAAAAGAACTGAAATCAGAGCTTTCTGCACTCCCGTGTTCACTGCAGCATATTCACAATAACCAACCTAGGGAAACAACCTAAATGTCCACTGATGGATGAATGAAGAAAGAAAACATGATATAGTCACACCTTGGAATATAATTTACCCTTAAAAAGAAATCCTGCCGTTTGTAACAACATGGATGAACCTGGAAGACACTGCGCTAAATGAAATAAGCCAGTCACAGACGGGCAAATACTGCATGATTCCCCTTATATGAGTTATCTAAAACAGTTAAACTCACAGAAGCAGAGAGTAGAATGGTAGTTGCCAGGGGTTCATGGGAGAGGGAAATGGGAGTTGCTGTTCGACAGACAGAAAGTCATAGTTACGCTCGATGCATACATTTCAGAGATCTGCTGTTATATATAGCGCCCACAGTTAGCTATGTTGGTTTTTTTGTTTGTGTGTTTTATTAATTAATTAATTTTTAGTTAGCTATATTATAACGTACACTTAAAATTTCGTTCAGAGGATAGGTTTCATGTCATGTTCTTGCCACAGTAAAAAAAAAAAAAAAAAAAAGCAATTACACAAATACAGTTCTTAAAAGATGGAAGTTAGAATTTATATTGCCTCATTCTCCAGATGTGAGGTAATGTTACTCCATATGTTCTAATTCTTTTAATATGTTTGTTGGAAGCACAGTTCCATAGACTAACTACTTCCTGGTGTGGGAGTGAGCATCTTATCTGAATCACAGAAGGCTCCAGAGATGGGGCAAGCTGATAGCTTGAGCCAGGGAGATGAGGTCATTCTTTCTGCCAGTTATTGCAATCATGCAAAAGGCAGAGCCTGAGACATGTTTCTTGGACCAGAAACGAGACCGAAGTGAGAGGCCCTTAGGCAGAAGAAATTTTGGAACTGGTCAGTAGAGCTCATCCTGAAACCTGTCCCCATCTTGCCCTCTCCTCTCCTACCCTCTTGTACTGGAGTGAACTTTGTCATCATAACAGAGGACCCATCAGGACCTGTCCCTGCTTGCTTCTCCAACCTCCTGCCTCGCCCCACTCCTCTCTCTGAGACCCTATTGTCTAACCATTATTAAATTTATTTCAGCTCCATAAGAAATTCATTTTTGTTTTCACCTCTAGGCCTTTGTACATGCCCACCCCTCTGTTCCAGCCCCTCTCATATCCACCCCTCCACACTGTCTAATTCCTGCTCATTGTCAAGTCTCAAATGAGACCTCACTTCCTCTAGGAATTTTCCCCTGACCCTCAAGACTGGGTTAGGTTTCCCTCAGCACTCTGCTTTTCCCCCTACTCCAGGGGTTATCCAACCGTGTTGCAATTGCCTATTAACTTGTCTGCTCCTCCCTCCCCCCAGACAGAGGGTGCCTTCAGGCAGAGATAAATCTGTCTAATATCTGACCTCATGAAATACTCCAAGTTAGAACTGCCCAATCAACTTGCTCCCGATTTCCTGATCCATAGAAACTGTGAGATAAATGATTACTATTGTCTTGAATTGCCCAATTTTAGGTAATTTGTTATATAGTCAATAAATAATACACTATCAAAACTTAGTGGCTTAAAACAACAGCCATATCTCAGTTTCTGTAGTTTAGTCGTTGGTGATCTCCTGCTCCTTGTGGCAATGACTGAGATGAACTCAGCAATATTCAGCTGATGGATGGACTGGCTGGGAGGATCCAAGATGGCTTCACTCACGTGTCTGTCACTGTGTGGGCTAGAAGCAGCACTCAGCTGGAGCAGTTGACCACAGGGCCTACACTTGACTTCTTAACACTAGAAGTTTTATACTTCTATAGTTTTTATGTTCAGATCGATGATTCATTTTGAGTTCATTTTTTGTATAGAGTATGGTCAGGTCAAGGCTCATCTTTCTTCCAAACAAATAGCAGATATGCAACAGTTACAGTAGTATTTGTTGAAAATACTATCCTTTCCTCATGTAATTACCTTGGCACTTTTGTCTGAAGCAACTGACTATATGAATCTCTATATCTGTGTCTACTCCTGGATTTTTTTTGGCATGTTCTACTGATTTGTATGTATATCATATGTGGTCCTATTTTAAAACTGCCGAAAGCATGTAGCAATTCACTATAGTTGAATTTGTTCTCATGACATCACACACTAAAGTCCTCAGGCACAGTCCATATCACCTGGCTCAAGCTCCTGAGACAGGACTCTGGCTCTAGCTTACCATCCTGAGCTCTCCTCCCCCAGAGAGAATAAAGAACTCATAAAAGTAATTGCAAAAATTACTTAGGCAGAGGAGATAGGTGGGGAAAAAGAAATGTAATCTCTTTTTGCCAGAGTCTGGTCATCCATGTTAAACTTGGTTTGAAGAGAAGAGGATGGAGGGCGGGGCTACGCCTCCAGCCTAAAGGAAAATGCTGTGACACATAAATAAAGTGGGAAACAATCCAACTTTATGATATTGCAACATGCCAATGGATGTTGGGTCAAACAATCCCTTATATGAGTTTATTACCACGTCTGCTTAAAGGCAGCATCAACTTTTTCTCTCAAGAGAATATTTTACTTCATGACTTTTCTTTTGCAAGAAACCAAATTAATTGTCTCAAATTAGTCAGGAAAAGAAGTTTTCGGATAAGAAGTTACAGTAGGGCTTGTCTAGTTCTCAAAAGTAACCGTTGTCAGTAAAATGTTTTATTTACTAGAAGTTTGAACTCATTTGCAAAGTCAATAGGTTAATCACTAGCTCAGGTCTCTAAAGTTATTGTGAGATTTGCTATTAACCATTTAGTTGATCGTTTGCAGAGGTGGTGATCCTCAATGAAAACAGATAAAAAACTTAGAAGTATAAAATATTTAACAACTTTGCATACCAAACAGGTTCTTTGTATTTTTACCCAAACCACACAATAAATGTGGCTTTTTCTACCACAGAAACTCTTCTACCTCTATTTCTACATTGTCTAACACGGGAAGGCTAACACGAAAATCTAGGTCAAATGAGGAAATTTAGCAAATGGTTTTTATCTGGCTTCACTGTTTGACCACCAACTGGCAAACACCATAAGAAAAACTGCACAGGAGATAAATGATAGGGTAAAAGTACGTTTTTGACTAGAGGCCCAGGCTGTTGAAAAGAAGCAGGCCCAAGATTCATAGGAAATATCTGGGAATGAATGCAAAATGCTGAACAACAACAAAAATTCCCATGCCTTAAAAATATTGGGTGGTACCTTTTTTTTTTTTACCCTCCTGCGTCTGTACCCTATTGAATAATTATACCCCATAACCCCACCTGTTGTTGTTCTTGTAGGGAAGATAGCTAAAAAAACCTTTCTCAAGTATGTAGGCCACAGCAAATTACTGGCACAACATTAACAAATATGTAACATAAATTATCTCAAACTGGTTAATTTTTGGATGACTTTCTACTGATGAGATAAACCCCCTTAACTAAAAGCTAATTAGCATTGCTTTTAAAAGCTAATTAGCACTGCTTCCATTCCCTTCCTTTAAGAAGTTCTTAATATGTTACTAATATAACAGCATCAATCATAAAACATATGACAACCTATTTTTCCCCCTTTTTTATTTTTTATTAATTTGTTTTTGTCACAGATGTTTCTCCTTTTTCCCCCATTGACACCCTCCTCCCCATTCCCACCCCCTCCCCATCCCCAGCCCTGTTGTCTATGTCCATTGGTCATGCATACATGCATATAAGTTATGTGGTTTATCCCCCCCCCAACCTCCCCTCCTCTGAGGCTATGACAACCTATTTTTAAATGACAACCTATTTTTAAAAATCAAATTCAAGAATACCAAACAGGTGACTTATGAAGAGCGTGGAGGTCCAAGGGAGCACCCCACTTCCATCCTCCCAGGACAAAAGGACGAGAAACCCACCGGGGTGCAGCTCGTGGAGTGGGTGCTGCTGGGATGTAAGGAGTGTCAGTTCTGGCGAAGAAAGGGGGGCCGTGAAAGGTTGTAGGTGTGTGATATTTTCCCCCCTCTCGAATTACGAGAAAACGGAAAACAGTGGAAACGGGGGAAGACGGAATCTAGATTGGTTTTCTTGAGGTTTGGGAGGGGGGAAAAGTAAAGCAAGAAGGAAAATAGGCAGAGTCGGGACTTTAGGAGCTGGAAGTCACCATGTAGGCATTTAGTCCGGGGGTCGGCATCTCTGTTTGGAACTGAACCCCAAAGAACTGTTACCCAGGACGACGGCAGACAGAAGAGCAGCCGCTGCGGAGGGCCGAGGCGGGCGCACGCACCCCCGTCCTGCCCTGGGGCTGTTTGGACACCTCCGACCCGAGGTCGAGAGCGACGAGTGACCGGCTCACGGTCAAGCCCAGGGGCGCACGTCACGTCCCTACACAGCTCACCGCTTCCCGCTCGCCACTAGAGGGCGGCAAGGAGGGGCGTGAGCGTTTCGTGGAAGCAGCGGGCAGGAAGGCGGGAGGGCGCACCCGCTGCGGCCCAGGGGGCGGGGCGGCCCTCGGCCCGGACTCGTCCCCGTGCGGCCACCAGGGGGCGCGCCCGGCCCACGGCTCGCGGCTGCGCTGGGAGGTGGGACCCGGAGGCCTCGCCGCGCCGGTCGCCTTGGAAACGGAGGGCGCGGTGGCGTTGGCGGCGGCGACGGTGGGCCTAGTCCGCTGGCCCCGCGGGAGTGCTGCCTACCCGCCCACTGCTGTGTGTCCGCACCTGGAAGCCGTGAGGGGAGGTGGGGAGACTCGCTGGGTCCCCGTCTCCTTCCAGTCTGACTGTTCAGACATTCCGAGCATCTCCGCCCCACCCCCACCGGTCCTGGGGCTTGCTCTGCCCTAAACCGGGCCTGGTGTCGCACCCTCCTGCTGCCCTCCACTGGGACCTGGTCTTGGCCAGCAGGACCTGGAGGGGTTCTTAGCACACCCCGCCTCTTCGCCCAGGAAACGGGGAGCGAGGGAGATCTTTTGGTCTGACCAGAAAATTAACCCCCCTCTCTCTCTGCCTCTCTGCCTTGCAGTACGTTGTTTGCCATTCTAGATCTTCTGCTCCCAGGGCAGGGTCTGAACTTCGTTCAGGTGTGTAACCGTCGTGATGCCCTCACAGTCCCCAGCACACAGAGGATGCTCAGTCAACTAATAACGTCTTCCATTTGTACGGGGCTTTAGCACTTGAGTTTTCCCAAAGCATTTGAGCTTCGTTAATAACTGCAGGTGGAAGTAGGAAAGATGGAAGAGAAACGCAGGGTCAGAGAGGCTTAGCGACTTGTCCAGCAGTGGAGGAGCTGGGACTAGCCCGAGTCTTGCTTTTCTTAGTGCTCTTCCCACCAAATTTCCAGTCTGGTGAATGTCTTTTGAGTGAGGACCTCACACAGCCTGCATCCTTCCAAGGACAGCCCAGAGCCCCTCCCACTGTAGGTGTGTTGTTGATGGCCTCACCCTCCCAATCCTTAGATTTTGCTTTCTTTTTAAATATTATTATTAACTTGTCAGATTTGTGTAGTATCTTATTTGTTTCCCCATAATTCTCTGCTGGACAGAGACTTGAAATGGTTGAGAGGTGGGAGATGTCCCATCTAAGGAGAAAAAATTTCTATGAAGACAGAAGGAAAATAATGACTGGATATTTATTAGCATGTGTGCTACTTGCTCATAAATTTCCTTTCTGCCACCCCCATAGGCAACCTTAGTAGATCCTTTTTACATTCACCACTGCTGTTTGAATTTATAGAGAAACCTTTTTGTTCTCCTCCATCAGATTATAAAAATACTGCTTGATTTCCACTATCCTCACAATAATCTCTTCACGCTTATGTTTATTTTTTGATATTTCTAAAACTGAAGGAGAACAAGAGTTGGGAGTAAAGGTAGTTCTGGTCACTAGAAAAGTTAATGTAACAATGTATTTCAAACTATTTGTTATTAGCAATTTGGGATCAAAAGACAGACTGATTTTTAAGCTAAAAATCCAATATAATTTGGGAACTGCGGTTCAAATATGTGCCACTGACCAAAGGATTTGTATTGTTAAAGAAAACCAATACTAATGTTAACGTACATCGCAATCATGGGAGTGAAAGTTGAAGATGTTATTTGTCCAGATATTGTTAAATACCTTGGTTTGAATATATGGTTGTTTAACATATCTTTAAGCTGGCTGTGTTTTACATTTTAAAGCTGTTTGGGGCTACATATACATAATCTGTACAAATGAGGTCTGAAATTTTTTAAGCTAACTTTTAAGTAATGTTATCATTACCAAAGGACTTTAAATGAATTTGGGTTTTTCTAAAACATTTAAAAGTTGTATTAAAAATGTGTTCTAGCATAAGTGAGAATTGAGTTTAAAAGTGATTTTCCAAATTTAGGGTATATACAACACTAGGAGCACATAAATAGGGCCATTGGTAAAGAAAGTGGACACATTATTTCCAAGCCAGTCATTCAAATCAGACATTTATTGAACATCTAGTTTGTGCCTATGGGAGATGCCAGCCTATGTGCCAATATCTATTTTTTAATTCCTAAAGGTAAGGGTTTGTTAAAGTAGTTAGTTGCTGTTCAGTATTGAAGGAGTTATATATTGATGACAATGAGTACAGTGAATACTTTCAAATATATAGTGCAATTAACACGATAGTGAGATACATGTCTTTACAGTTAGACTGCTCTTTAACAAAGGCCTTTTGTTGCTAGAAAAGTTACAGTAATATACCACATTATTAGTAGTAGGAGTAGTAATAGCATTAGACTTACACAAGTTATAGCTAGTTAATGGCAAAGCCAGGATTAGACTTCAAGACTTCCAACAGCCATATAGAGATCTTTTAATGAAATCATGCTCTCAACCACTAATGGGAACTTATTCAGAACTTTTGTCATTACTAATATACGAATAAGTATCTTTCATTTTAACCTGCATTTACATTAAACATTAGCTAATAAATGTCAAGATCCATTCCAAATGTCCAGAAAGACTTTACGGCAGAGCATCCATCCCTCCCAAACGCCACACAATTATGGCACGAGTCATTAGGAGGCTTCTGGATATTCACGGCTCCACAAAGTCATGAAAAAAATTCTTTAGGAGCTCTCTAGATATTGAGCCAGGATCCTGAGACTGGGCAGGAAAGGACATAGTTGTTGTTTGGGGGTTTATTTTACAGAGTCAAATAAAGCATTATGGAATAGCAGTAGATTGAAGAAGATGGGTATTATGTGTCCATTTTTACTAAACAGACTTACTTTTCACTGAGAAGCATTTGGGGAATATTTTATTAATTATTTTCTGACAATGATTATGGAGTAGACTCTGAAAAGGCTAGAGGCCTGACTCTTTCAAACCCAACCTCCTCACCCGCCCTCACTCCATGGCTTGGTATGGAATGTCCAAACAGAGGAAGCACAGATGGCCCAAAAGGTCACACTGGGAGCGGAGCTCTCCGTATCATTCATTACCTGCACAATTTTACTATAGTCTTTTAAAACTATTCATTATTTTTAAAAATTCTGCTGAGGTATGCTTCTTTCTTCCTATCAGTCCGAGTAGAGATCTCGCCTCTTCTATATTTTGTAACCAAAGACAAGGTAAAGTGAGCAGGCACTGGATAAATGTTTATAGTTACTGACATTTGTCAGGAAATATTCTAAATGAAACCTTCCTGGAAGATAATTACATTACTTCGTAAATGTTTTTCTGAGATTCTCATCCTTTACCGAGATAGAAGTCATCTGGGTAGTCAGGAACTGTAAATCCTTGCAAATGTTAATAAAATCCTCATTGTTTGTAGAACATCACCAAATGCAGAAGGATATGTTGAGGTGATGTCATCAACTCATTGCAATAATGCAACTATTAAGCAGGCAATCCAACTGGTTTACTAATTTTCTGGAAAGGGTGTGAAACAACGAATCTTAATATAGTTTATGCATAAATTATTTGTTCTTAATGGATCCACATTTTCACTCATATTTTATTAAAATCCTTAGCCACGAGCTGCAGTTAGGTAACTATTTATACATTAGTCAGAGAGTTAAAAACATTAGAGCCAGGTAACTGAGGTCATTTTGCAAGATGAGGTCATTTTCTCCTCCAGCACCAGCTGGGTACTGCAGGTGAGAACCATAACTCTTTGATCTCTTCCATATGACTCAGAAAGAAAATTAGAGGTTAATGCTGACATTTGTTGTAACTAGTAAATGAAATATTTTATAGTAAAAAATCATTGTTAAATAGTAAGTTGTTGTGAAATGATACACTGGTCAACATGCTGTCTTTTTGTGCAACTGTCAAGTTAAAAAAAATCCTAATTCTGAAATAGAAACTAATAGAAAAATTCAACCCTGCATCTAAAACAAAAGAAAGCAAATTTTTTTTTCTCAGCTGGCAAATATCTGTGAACTGTGATGGCATAACGACACATCTTGGTTTGTAGCTTATGGAACTATTCTCAATACTTTCATATCTGAGAAGACAGCAGTTAATAGATTGCCATGTCTTAATGCGTTACGCCTTTTTGTTGTGTCGCCTGTGTGGTTTTCAGTTGGCAAGTATTGTAGTACATTTGCACTCACGTATTCTCAAATCAGTTAGAATGTGGAAATGAGCACACCTGGCTAGAAAAGTCTCTGACGCAGAGACTGAGCCTCGCTGGAGGCCTGGGTGTGTGAGCGGCATGTCCACAGGGGAAAGTGTGTTCTCATTTCAGGGAGTTTTTCCACTGTGGATATGAATAATCCATGAATAATCCATGGCCGATTCAGTGATCCAAATCAGTGATGACTGTTGACAATAGCAAACCACATAGATTAGCTTTTCCACACATCATCGTACTTGGCAGCATCTGCTTTACCTTTGAAGTGTGATCTGGAGCTCTAAGGGGGCATAGTATTAAGTTCTTTCTATATGTCAGACACTGTTAGGTGCCTGATAAACGTTAGCTTATTTAATCCTCACAACAACTTTCAGAATAAGATTTTAGTTCTAGCTTTACAGATAATGAAACTGACTCTAGAGAAGATTAAGTAACCTACTCAAGGTTACACAGATACTAGGTGATGGATCTAGGATTAAAACATGTCTGCCTGTATCATTCATCCATCTTATTTATTTCTTCATTTGACAGCGACTTTGTGCATTTGTTATGCTGGGTGGGGTTAGGGGGATACAGTGATGCTCAAGAAGTACATCATCCCCAGACTCATGGAGTTTCCAGCCATTTAAACAAATTACAGAGGTTAGGTTCTTTCTACTATACCCAAAACTAATACACTGACTGGCAGTTAGGCAGTTATTTTTTAGAGCTTAATGGAAATTTAAATATTTTTTTGAATCTGTTAAAGAAAACAATAATCTGAAAAGAAGTACTTTAGTGCCCACATCAAATCTCTGAAGTATTCCTGTTTACTATAAAAGTATCTGAACAATGGGCCTGATTTCCCCTTTTAAAAAATATTGCTTGTTATAATTTTTATTATTAGATGCAAAAGCAATTAATAGCTGATGAACAGTTACTGTTAATAATACATTATTATTATTACCTTGTATTTATAAACCTCTTAACCATTTAAAAAATACATTAATGTGTGCTCTTATTAGCTCTTTATAACAACCCTGGCCAAGCCTAGTTCCTTTGGATCCAGGTTTCTTGGTGCTCACAGAAAGTTGTGCTTTGGCTTTGTCTTAATTTTTTCAAAAGTAACAGACATTTATTGAGCTGCCGCTATGTGTAGTGCATTCTGCCAAACGCTGTGGAGAAACAGAATGATTGGAAAAGTTCAGTACTTGCTCTTAAAGAAGCTTAATCGGGGCAACAGATGCAGATAGATAACATACGGGAGTGAGTCTCACAGTTTTGCGTGGGGTAATGCTGTACCTGGGCTAAATGTAGAATTCACCAGACTCGAGAATCCGATTGATTTACGATGTCCCAGAATTGTGGTGGATGTTGGGGGAAAAGCAGTCTGGGTAGAAAAGCCAGTTTTAAATTATGTTTCAGCTGTGCCTTGTCTTGAGTAAATACCAGTAGAGGGCAAAGACAAGAGTTTATTTACTTTTCTTATATCGCTTTTCTAAACAGGTATATTTCTTGCTAGCTAAGCAACACAATGGAAAACACAGCGAAAGTAAATAAAAAGGAGATTCTAGATGGGCTGCCCAAAGACATGAAGTTACCTACCAGTGAAGCACTTCTGGACTATCAGTAAGCTTAGATTGTTAAATCCAAAGGTTCTGCACATAAATGGCAACCACTGTTAAGACTCCTATAACTCCAAATGGAAAACGATGCGTTCAAAAACCGCCAAGGGAGCTGGATTGGCGAGGGGGGAGGGGGGATTGGAGGCATAATTGTACTCTTGTGCTAAGTGCGTATTTTTAAGTTTTGAAACTTTGACTATAACATAGTCCAAGTAGTAGCTATGAAACAGCATTCATTAACGTGGTTTTAGCTCCCTCCCTCCCTCCATTGTATTATATTGGTCACTCTCCCATATAGACACAAAACTTTGCTGGCCTACCTCTTAAAATATTATACAACATAGAATAGTTAGCATACATTCATGGAAGAGTAAATGAGGAAAATTTTCTTCTTTGTTTAACTTTTCATTTCCAGACATTCCCATTTGCATTCTCTCCAAATAGCTACAGCTCCAATACAAATGATTTAGAGTTATTTTTAGTAAGAATAATAGTTCTTAACGTTACACTCCCAGGAGCTGGAGACAAAACTAGAGGTAATACCTATTCTATATTGATGTTTTATCCAACCAATGGAAAGTGAGCCCTTGAGAGCTTTTGAACCCCAACTTTTGGCATAGGGTAGGTGTTTTAATGTGTAATTCTTAGGGAGTAAATAATTATATGTCAGTCTTTTTCCAAATAAGAATGTACTTCATTCATGCATTTATTGAACGAATACTTGAATGTTTACTAAGTACTGGAGGACAACAGTGGACAGGACCACACGGTCCCTGCCCTGATGAAGCATGAGAGACAGACATTCGACAACTAATTCAAGCTTTAAAAAAAAACAACTATATAACTGTAATTAAGGTGCTATGCAAGAAAAGTGTAGGATATTTCAGAGGGGTCAGGAAAGCTTATTTTAGGAAGCAACGTTTAAGCTGATCTGTGGAGGAGGAACAGGTATGATGGAGACATAGAGTGGTAGAGAGAAAGGCTCATGGAAAAGACACTGGGGTGAAGAAGTGCTTGTTACAGTCCAGGAAATGAGAGAAGGCAGGGTGAGGGCGAGAGCGCAGGCCCGGACTCTGATGGCCTCGGCAAGGGTCAGACGAGCAGAGCCCTGTGCAACACTTGAAAGGGATTTGGGAATGGCAAGCCATTTACTGGAGGGGACAAGGTGGCAAGTGGGGAGCCTGTGATATTGGTGACTAGG
The DNA here is from genome assembly GCA_030848825.1 of Tadarida brasiliensis. Classification (NCBI taxonomy): domain Eukaryota; kingdom Metazoa; phylum Chordata; class Mammalia; order Chiroptera; family Molossidae; genus Tadarida; species Tadarida brasiliensis. The sequence goes on from CM061268.1 coordinate 59,505,898, forward strand.
TCTAAGAGAATTATTTTTAACATTCAGGAAAAATTCATCTCCTTTTGTTTAAGAGAATTATTTTTAACATTCAGGAAAATGTTAAGAGAATTATTTTTGTCTTGTCATTTTTGTCTGAACATTTTTAGAATTCTAGAAAACGTTTTCAGTGTGCCCTTTTCTAGATTCCCTTAAAACTGAATTCTTTATAGATCATTAGAAAGCATCAACATTACTATTATAAAATACAAATGGCAATTGATTTAAAAAACTGTTCTCTCTATATTTTACTCAGTAAAATAGACACAGAAACAAAATCATTTAAGAAAGGTTCTTATCCCTAAATGGGTTTTTATAATATGTTTAATACTTTTTTTCAACTCAAATAATTTAATTTTTAAATTTTGTCTCACTAGTTTTTTCTAAGATAAGTAATTGTAACAAATGTTATCTTTGTTTATTATCAGCTGTCAAATAAAGGAAAATACAGTAGAACGATACATGGTTCAGATAAAGAGTCTTAGAGAAAAGAACCAAAAGTATCATGAAAGAGTGAGTATAAGATCTGAAGCCTATTTCTAGTCATTGAACATTTACACCAATGCTGTAAAAAAGTGTGAATTATGATGAAATGTACCCTAGGAAATTATCTTATTTAGTGCTTGTAATTGGTTCATTTACAATCTGTTTAAGTTTGTTTGTACATGTGAGGCAGGAGGACACTGCTATTCCTATTATATGAATTATTGTGTCAGTTTGAATTATGTCATTTAGATCACGAGGACGCTGAGTCTTATGTTCAAAATTTTAAAGCTCTGAAACCACATTAATCTTTTCATTTCTTATTTAACCAAACTATAAAACATTGGTTATTTTTAATCTCTGTATCTGTCTTCTTTTAGATTTTCAGAGAGTGTCAATATGTAAATATTATTTGAAAAGCACAATCTTACTTGCCAAAATGACTAATTTCATGTTTAAGAAGATGTATTGTTTTTATAAAATCAGATTAAAATGAATATCCAAGGGGTGCTGCACATGACTATCAGAACTAAAGATCAACGGAAATAAAGTCTGAAAGCAGTAAATGATGATTCAACTTATCCCGTAAAGCATCTCATAAATGAGGAAATGCTGAGGGTGTCCCCTATTAAAACATTTCCTTTATATGGACCCTGAAACTTCCACACTTAACTGTTATTTGGGGCAGGGGTGGGAGGGGGCTTTTGTCTAAAAAGACTATCTACAAATTTTAACAGAATCTAGGGTCAGAGCCTGAGTTCGTGTCCTCACTATACAACTTACAGCTGATGTCATTTTGGCTAAAACTGGTATGATCCCTGTTTCCCTTTATAAAATGGGGATTCCTAGTCTTCCTCAGAGGGCTAATTTGTTCATTCAGCAGATATTTATTTGGCAAGACAGGCCCTGGTGGTGATATAACTGTGACCCTAACATTGTCATGATTCTCAAGGAACAGTCACTTATCATAGGGACAAAAACACAATCTCAGGCCTGTGGATGAGCAGGGAAAGGGGAAGTTCGGTGCTTGGAGTGAGCTGCCCTCAGGGGACCAGCACACGTCCTCCAGTGGTCAGCTTTGGGACTTCCATTTGGTTGTGGAAAGGACAACAGATCAGGACTAAGGAGTCACTTTCCCATAGCCATCAGCTGGAGCCAGAAACAAAGTTTTGTTTCCAGGAGGATTAGTGCAAGAATGGGAGAGGCCTAACTCTGCTCCAGGCGTCGTTAGTGGACGCAGCAGTGTGGACATGGAGAGGCCAATCCAACTGTATGTATCTATATTTTTCCATTTATGCTGCTGCAGCCCCAGGCTAAGCCATCATCATCCCTTACTTCTCTCCAGTACATTTTCCACAGTACAAGCAGATTGCCCTTTGAATACTGTGTTTAAAGGGCAGCAGAGGCTTCCTATTGCACAGAAACGAAAATCCATAGCCCTTACTAAAGTCTTCAAGGCCCTGCAACATCTGACCTCTGCACACCTCTCCCACCTTGCCTCCAGCCACTCCACCCTTTGCTTGCCACTGCTTCTTTCAAATCTTGGAAAACCCAGTCTCTTTCTCGTTATTGTACCTTTACAGTAAAGAGGCTGTTTTCTCTTCCCGGAATTCTCCTCTTGGCTAGATCCTTTTAATTCCGCCTATCTAAGCTGGAATCTTGAGGTCACATGTATTTAAATTGCTAAATTAACTTTGACTCATTTGCAAGACATATTTTTCTCTTCAGCTGTCAAAATCAGAAATGCTCCTCTTCCTTCCTACCCATCATCCCTTCCTATGTGTGTTCAGTTGTGTTTAGACTGACACCTCATTTATAATCGCTCTTGCTCTCTGTTTGCATTCGTTAGACATTTCACAGTAAACCGTGTCCAGTTCCTTACTGCCCAATTCATTCTCTCACTGCTGCTATTCCACCACCTCTGCTCTAGCCACAGTACTAATGACCAATTAGCCAGGTCCCATGGACTCTTTGTAGTCCTTGCTTTACCCTAAATCCCTTCAGCAGTCACTGCTGCCATCTTGAAGCTCTTTACCCTTTGGGTTCCAAGACATCACTCTCCCTTAATTGTCCTCCTACTTCTATGACCATTTCCTCATGTTTTTCATTCACTGTCTTTTTCCTGGACCTACACTTCAATTCGGGTATTTACCAGTGTTCTGATCTCAGACCTCTTCTTTCATTCTAGTTTCTCTGTGGGTGATCTTATTTAACAGAGCAATTTCAAATGCCACCTTTGTGTGGGGATCATTCTATATGTAAATATGATACAAATTTCATAATTCTGCACACTAGAAAAATTAGCACATGTAACAAACTGGTGAAATCCAAATCACATCTCTAGTTGTACCAATGGTCTGGTCAGTGTGGCTCAGTGGTTGAGCGTCGACCCATCCACCAAGAGGTTGCAGGTTCGATTCCTGGTCAGAACACATGCCCAGGTTGTGGGCCTGATTCCCAGTGGGGGGCATGCAGGAGGCGGCCAATCGATGTTCTCTCTCATCGATGTTTCTATCTCTCTCTCCCTCTCCCTTCCTCTCTCTCTAAAAAAAAAAAAAAAAAAAATCAATAAAAGAAAAAAAAACATTGTACCAATGTCAGTTTCCTGGCTTTGGTAATGTAATATATAAGATGTTATCATTGGGGAAAGCTGGGCGAATAGATGGGAACTCTATGTACTATTCTGGCAAATTCTGTTCTTGTTCTTGTGAGTCATAAAAGGTTAAAAGGGTAAAAGCCCATGAAATGGCCTTATTTACTGAAACTCCTCTCTTCTATTTTAAAATGTAATCATTATTTTTACCTCAAACAACAATTATTTACTTCACCTTGCAAGATAAACATATTTTTAGTATATTGGTGGATATATCTAAATTTTATTTCAGTATGTAGCTCCAAGTAATTTCTCAGACATAGTGAATTTTGTAACATGTTGTCAGAAACATTTCCCTTTCATCTGAAATTTATATGGGATTTGGGAAGTTTAATGTAGATGTAATTACATTTATATATAATGGCAAATATGCTATAGTACTTTTCCTACAACATTCAATTACATTTTTAGGATATGTGTTGCTGTTTTAATTTACAAATAAAAAACATCACATGTTTGAAAAGAATAGTTATTGTGTTAAATAAAATTTTTAATGTAAGAGAACTGGATTCACTTTGAGAAGTATTGTGCTATGTATGCAAAGTGAAAAAGACTTTTCTTTATATATTATATATTTATTAATTGTAGGTAGTGACTTTTAAGTTATCAATACCTTTGTAAATGTTTTGCCTATATATAATGGTAAATATTTTTTATCTGAAATTTAATTTAGAGGTCATTGTGCCTAACTAAAATCAAGTAACATAAGTAAAGTCAGATAAAGATTTATTTAGTTCAGAACATACTTGATAAAGGAATTTTCCACTTCTACAAAAATAAGTAGAAAAGCCCATATTTGGTCAAAGGATTAGCAGTGCAATAGGTTAGCGAGGGATATTTTCATTGCTATGATTCAAGTTTCTACAAATATCTCATTTTAAAATAACTTATATAAAGCCAACATAATTCAATTTATTTATAAGAAAACAAAACATGAATCTATTTCACTCAAGAAAATGGAATATTTGAGAATTGCTTGAAGAGTAACAAATAGTTTATTTTTCAGTTGCTGATATTGATTATTGGCCTTCATTTTTATCCTCACCCGAGGACATTTTTCCATTTTTGTTCAGATAGAGTGGGAGGGAGAGAGAGAGAGAGAAACATCAACGTGAAAGGGACACATTGAGTGGCTGCCTCCCACACAACCCCAACCAGGGCCGAGGACAAACTGCAACCGAGGTACGTGCCCTCAGCGGGAACTGAACCCAGGTCTCTCTGGACTGTGGGCCTATGCTCTAACCGCTGAGCCAAACTGGCCGGGGCTGACCTTCATTTTTAAATTAAACTTTTTATTTTTAGATAATTATAGATTAACATGCAGTTATAACAAATAATACAGAGATATCCTGAGTACCAGTTACCTAGTTTCTTACAGTAGATTACAAAACTATAGTACAATACATATCACAACTAAGATGTTGATATTGACATTGTAACAGTCAAGACACAGAACATTTTCATCAATACAAGCATCCCTCATGTTGTCTTCTTAGAGCCACTTACTCCCCTCCTAGCTCCACCCATTCCTTAACCCCTAAAACCATTAATCTGTTCTCCATTTTTGTAATTTTGTAATTTCAATAAATTTTTGTAAATGAAATCATACAGTAAGTAACTTTCTGGGATTGGCTTTTTTCGTTCTACATAACTCCCTGGAAATTCATCCAGGTTGTTGACTATATCATTAGTTGGTTCCCTTGTATTGCTGAGTAGTATTTCATGATATGGAAGTACCTCATTTTGTTTAATCATTTCCCTGTTGAAAAACATGTGAGTTGCTTTCAGTATTTGGCTGTGATCAATAAAGCTTTTATGAACATTTGTGTACAGGTTCTCATGTGAATGTAAGCTTTCACTTCTCTGAGATAAATGCCCAAGAGTACAGTTGCTGGGTCATATGGTAAGCAAATATTTAGTTTTGTAAGATATTGGCATCCTTTTTAAGAGAGTAGCTGTACCATTTTACAATCCTACCAGCAATATATGAGTGATCCGGTTTATCTACATACCTGCCAGCATCTGGTAACATCACTATTTTATTTTAGCCATTCTGATAGGTGGGTAGTGATATCTCATTGTATTTTTAAGTTGCATTTCCCTTATGGCTAATAATGTTGAACATGTTTTCATATGCTTATTTGCCATTCATATATCCTCTTTGGTGAAATTTATCTTTGTGTCTTTTGCCTATTTTCTAATTAGATATTTTCTTCTGTTGAGTTGCATGAATTTTTTAAAAATGTAGCTAGGTAGGTAGGTAGATAATCTTCTGGATATTAGTCCTTTGTTGGATAGGTTATTTGCAAATATTTTCTTTTGGTCTGTAGCGTATCTTTTCATCTTCATAACAGAATCTTCCACAGAGCAGTTTTTAATTTTAATGAAGTTCAGTTTATCAATTTTTCCTTTATGGATCATGCTATGAGGTCAAGTGTAAAAGCTCTTAGCCTAGCCCTAGATCCCAAAAAAATTATCCTGTTTTATTCTAAAGTGTTTATAGTTTCACCTTTTCGAGTTAAATCATGGTCCATGTTAATTTTTGTATAAGGTATAATGAGACTTAGATCAAGGGTTTTTTTTTCACCCCTAGCGTGGTGGAATGAGAGAGGGCTCTGATCGCTTCCTCTTCTTACAAAACAATGGTCTCCTTGAGGGGCTGTATCATGATGACCTCATCTAAACCCAAGTCCCTCCCAAAGGCCCCACCTCTAAATACCATCACATTGGGCAGGAGGGCTTCAACATGTGGATTTGAGGTGGGGGAGCATAAACATTCAGTCTGTAGTATAGTACTTCATTCCTTTTTATGGCTGAACAAAATTCTGCCTGCATTTTTCATTTCAATTATTGTACTTTTTAGCTCCAGAATTTCTATTTGGTTCTTTTTTTAAAAAATTTATTTTTCTTTATTGCTATTTTCTATTTAGTGAGATATTATTCTCATACTTTCCTCTAGTTCTTTAGGCATGGTTTTCTTTGACTCTTTAAATATATTTTAGATAGCTGATTTAAAGTCTTCGTCTAGAAAGTCCAACATTTGGGCTTCCTCAAGGACAGTTTCCATTGCCTGTTTTCCCTGTGTATAGTAAAAATCCCAATAAGAATGAGTATGGCCCTGGCCAGTTTGGCTCAGCGGTTAGAGCGTCGGCCTGCGGTACAGAGAGACCCAGGTTCGGTTCCCGCTAAGGGCATGTACTTCGGTTGCAGTTTGTCCCCGGCCCTGGTTGGTCGTGCGGGTGGCAGCCACTCGATGTGTCACTTTCACATCGATGCTTCTCTCTCTCTCTTCCTCTCTCTCCCTCCCACTCTATCTGAACAAAAAATGAAAAAAAAATGTCCTCGGGTGAGGATAAAAAAAAAAAAAAAAAAGAATGAGTATGGATCATACTTTCTTGGTTTGTTTTTTGCATTCCTCATAATTTTTGTTGAAAAATGGATGTTTGAATATCATAATGCGACAACTCTGGAGATTAGATTCTCTTTCCCCAGAGTTTATCATTGTTGCTGCTTATTATAGTTGTTGTCTGCTTGCTTAGTGACTTTTCTGAACCAATTCTGTGAAACCTATGTTTTTTGTTGTGTATGGCCACTAAAGTCTTTATTTGCTTAGCTTAGTGGTCAGCTAATGATTGGACAGAGATTTCTTTAAATGTTTCTAACTAATAAATCTCCCAGCCTTTGCTGAGGGGCTCTATGTACTTGCTCTGGAACATGACTTGTACACTCAGCCAGGAAATTTACAACTTCACCTTCACCTTTACTTCTGCAGAGCCTTAAGGTGAGCCAGAGGTGAGTGCTTAGGGTCTTTCTTGGGTCTTTCCCAAGGACCTGCACAGCCTTCAGTGTGCTCACAGCCTTGTTCATGCATGTGGCCTTTTAGATTCCTGAGAATATGTCAGAGTTTTCAAATCCCCTATGGACATCTCGTCTTCACCTTTCTTTCAAAGTGTTCTTTTGTTTGTTTGTTTGTTGTCAGCTTGATGTTTAACCCTACCTGTTATTACCACCTCAGTGAACTATAATGCTTAACAACTGCCTCTGGTTGTTTTTGACAAACATCAATCCTGGAAAAGGCTGCACACACTGGGCAAGGTCTGAGTCAGCTAAAGGCAAGGTTTGCTGGTGGGATTTTCCAGGGAACTACCAGATATGTCAAATAATGACCATTATTTGGGGAATGTGCTTTGGAAGAGTTCTGCTCCCTCCTCCTCTTTTCTCCCTGACCCCATTCCCCAGGTTGCTTAGGCTGCTGGTTTTTACCATGATTGTGGGGCTGTTGGTTTTTAGGGCAAGGTAAAATGCCACAGAGCTCACTGTCCTTACCCAATTCAACCATTTTTCTTGAATAAACACTCCCTGGAAGTAATTGCAAGCCTTTTAATTTACAGATTTCTGAAAAGTTGATTTTCCTAATTTTTGCCAATTTTCTAATTGCTTTTATGAAGGATAGTACTTTTGAAGGTCTTTACTCCAATATTGCTGCTTATGTCACTCCTGATAAGATTTTAAAGAGTGGGTTAGAAGGAAAGAGCTTCAGTTTCCAGATTTATCATATTATGAATCCCTTGGTATTAAAAATTCTTCAGAGACTGAATTAATTATGATAGTTTATCAAATTGTAAACAAAAGATCAGAGAAGTTAAACCACTAAATTTGGACTATCAAACCTTTTAATCATTGTTTCTATTTTTTGAAATTACTCAAAGCCTATCTATCCCAATTCTATTTTTGCCTGTATTTATCAATACTGAGCATCATAAAGTTAATTGCCTTTTGCTTTCATTCAGTTTATCAAAGTTTTAAATTAAAATTCTAATGCACCAAAATAAAAATCACATCATATAGCCTATGGAATAACTTAAAGAGCATTAAAGTAACATTAAATCCTAGTTTATTAAATCAATGCCTATTTAGCTAAACAGTTTTAAGAAATCAAGTTTTTCGATCCTCAAGTTTAAAGTATGTTGTATTAAGTGATAAAGAATGGAGTTTTAGTAGGCTGTAATACTATCAATAAATCATAAGTTGTTTAGATGATCTGAAAGAACTCTGCTATTCAAAGTGAGGCTTGTGGGCCAGCAGGCTTAGCATCACCTGGAGCTTGTCAGAAATGCGCCAAATTTATTGAATCAGAATCTGCATTTTAGCAAGATCCCCAAGTGCTTGGTATACATAATAAAGCTTGAGAAGCAGTAGCTTAAAGAATCAATGTTGGGAAAGGAAATACTCTTAAAGTATCCAAGTAAGTTAAGAGAATAAAAAGACATCAGTGTCAGAAATAAAATATAATTTTGGAAAAAGTTATAGTAAAGAGCATGTTAAAGTATAGGCAAATAAGTAGTTTTTAAGAGAAGCATTAAAATATTTTAAGTACATACATTTTATTAGTTTTTAAAAAATTGAAGGAGAGGCATCAGGGAAGTGAGTATAAGAACTTAAAGAGACCCTAAGAAAATTACAAGGAAAATGTATTGAGTTCACACACACTAAAATCTCTCTGCATATACATAATAAGATAGCAAGGGCCAACAATAAACTCAGTTGATTAAATAAGAAGCTTAGAAACATAGGCAGGATGGATATACACAGAGGAAACCCAGTCCATATTTCAGAAAGGAAGTATTGGAATGACAAGTAGCCATCACCCTAAACATAAGAGAATTAGGGTCATTTGTGAAAATAGCAAAGAATAATGTAAATTCTACAAGAGCAGAACTTTTTGTCTATTTTGTTCAATTATATATTCCTAGTGTATAGATGACTACTTGGCTCCATAAATGTTGACTACATGAATGATGATTGCTAAAGAAGAATGTGTTAAGCTGGAAAAATTGACCTCCAAGATCTAATTCTAATATTCATTGATCCTGTTGGGGGTGAGAGACTGGTAGATTAATAACACAATTGTTTAAGTGTAACTCTCTATCCAGTGGTTACTGTGTTAATGAGTTTAATTTTATTTTGAGTCTTCCATCTTCCATAAACTTTTAGAGATGTTATGATATAAATTATTTCATTAACTATTTCTTTCTCACTTTTCAAACTTCAATGTGTGACTCTGTGTTGAGGAAAATCAGTGTAAACACTTGAGCAGATGTAGTTAACTACTATTGATTTTCACAACAGAATGGACGCTTAAAGGATGAACAGATTTGGCACATACGGCACCTCCTAAAGGAACTGAGTGAAGAGAAGTCAGAAGGATTAAACGTTGTAACAAGAGAGGATGTTGAAACAGCAATGAAGGAAAAGTGGAAGTTTGAAAGAGACCAGGAACAAAATTTAAAAGGTGATTTACCAACTTAGAAAATTATCATAAAGCGGAATCAAGTTATTTCTTGAATGTATTAACACTTCTGTTTCCTCGTATATTAAAAATGCTGTGAACGTAGTTCAGATGATATCCTTGCCAGCACAACTACAAACACAGGTAGGTAACTGAATAGGAGAGGGAAATAACAATGGGCAGAGCTGCTGGCATCAGGTGAGGAGGAGAGGTAAGGGCAGCGATCAAAAACAAGGACACATGAAAACCATCCGACTCTCACACATCGTGTGATACCCTGGTGGACACCACTCTGAACTCCTCACGGTGGGGATTTGTCCTTTCTCTGGAGGAATTCTCTTGTTTGGTGGCTTCATTGGCTTCAGACTCAATACAGTGTTGGGAATGATAAGGTGAATATAACCATGAAGCTTCCCCCATCCAATATCTCTACAAAGCTAAACCCCCCACCCACCCACACATTTCGATGGGGAAAGAGGGATTGGAGTTGGAAAAGAGGCAACGTGGAAGTCATGGATTGAAATGATGCTAGGTGCAGAATATGAAGGACCCAGGACATACTCTTGCCATGGCCTTAGAAAATACCATGATCCTGGTGGTAAGTCACACACACAGTTTGACACTTGTATTATTATTATTTTTTAAATTCCTATTCCTTTATCTCAAACTTGCTATGATTTCTAAAACTACTTTAGCCGGGATCCCTATAAATACTGTCTCTGCTAGGAAGCTGGAAAACATGGGGAAGAGACTCGAGGGCTCTCAGGAAGCAGTACTAGAAGCTGGGAGGCAAAACAAGGGTCTAGGGTTTCTGAAACGTTCTCCCAGTGTTTCAGAGAGCCTCCTTACCCAAGCACTTTGCACAGAGCAGCCATTCCACTCACAGATAATTTGTTGTTTTGAATGAAATAGTTACCAAAAGCAAACGTTAATCAGCAACCTTCATTCTTCAGGGTCTCCAAAACTGTTCCCCTGAACCCCCTCCTACCTAAGTCTCTTTATAGGCAACAATGATGCCATGAGGTAGCATTGCGCAGGGCTCCTCTCCAGGAAAGCTTTGCTTATGCTTGGAAGGAACACTTCAATGAGTCCCTTGAGACAGGAGTGAGACCAGAACAGATACTCGGGTGCACTCACTGAACTGCCTTCAAATGGGAAGGAGCCCAGTTAGTTGAGGTGTGCCGGTTTCCGGTTGGGGCAGCTGGGCGTGTGTCAGACAAGACTGGGGCCGAGCTGATGGCTGAGCACAGCAGAGGAGGGCAGGGCGTGCATGTTGTCTAAGGAAGAAAGCAGCCCACAGAAGCCGAGCAAGAAAGAGAAAGGGAGAGAACAGATGTGCCTGGAGAGGATCTCTGAGGCAGTCATGGTACAGGCAGGCGGTCCCTTGCAACTCCGAGTGGTGTGCGGAGAGCAGCCGTCCCGCCCCAGGCAGCTTGTTTCAGTGCTGAGCCTCAGAGTCATCCAGACCCACCGAATCTGCATTGTGACAAGATCCTAGGGGATTCCTACCTCTCCTCCTCTCTCCCTTCCCTCATCCTCCCCACCTCCTCTATCCCTGTCCTCTATCTTCCCCTGGAAGTTGGCTCCTTTTTCTGAGGCTGTTGTCCCTATGAGGCTGGAACTCTAACCATAGACACCTCTGATTTTACATCCTTATAACCTCAACATGGAGACAAGGGACATGTTTTCCACCAGCTGCAGTAAAACTATTTCTACAGAAGGACTCGGCGTGTGCCTCGCCTGGGACACGTGCTCCATCCCTGTGGTCAGAAGGGGCCACTGTAATTGGCCTACATACCAGGTGGGGCAAAAGTAGGTTTACAGTTGTGAGTACAGGGAACAGAGTGTATGTCTTGAATTATTACTTATTGATTATTGTATTATTTTCCATACGAACAACTGTATTTGACAAGGGGTAGGAAAGTGTGCTACTAGAAGGGAAGGGAAGAGGGCTTCTGGGAAAGAACAGCAGCACTCCATCCACCTCTGTTTTAGAATCTTCAGTGATGCCAACCGGCACTCCCCCAAAGGCTGAATGTGGCGCGGGCCTGAGACAGCAATAGTCCGCACAAATACGAGGACGGCTCGCCGTCTGGGTTATAGGAGTATTGACTGTTTTTTGTTTGTTTGGTGTTTTTTTTTTTCATCCTCATCCGAAAATATATTTTTCCATTTATCTTCAGCTAGAGTGGGAGGGAGGGAAGGAGAGAGAGAGAGAGAAATATCGATGCAAAAGAGACACATCAATTGGTTGCTTCCTGCACGACCCAAACAGGGCCAGGGACTGAACTGCAACCGAGGTACGTGCCCTTGACCAGAATCGAACCTGCAACTCTGGTCTGTGGGCAGACGCTATGACCGCTGAGCCAAACCTGGCAGGGCAGGAGTATTGATTGTTTAATGACAACAAGTGCCATTCATTAAGAGATTTAAAAATATATAATCTTACGTCTTTGGAAAACATGTGTCTGGAATCCTTCTGGACCTCTGGACTGAAGACCGTCTCTCCAGGCTGACTGGAATGCCTCCGTCATTCCATAAACATTTACTGAGCACCAACCACGTGCCAGACTCCTGCTAAGTGCTGGATTTGCAGAGATGGGTAGGTGTGGCATTGCCATCAAGGATCTCTCAGACAAGGTGATGTGTGGCAGTGAGCCAAGCAGCCATTAAGTTCATTGCACCTGGCTCTCTGAAACGCTTCCTTTTCCAAAATATTCAGCAGCATGATATTCAGCCTAAAGATATGGAGTAGCATATCAGGTTTAGCAAGTTTACCAGGGCAAACTGAAAGTTTATATGGTTGAGATAGCTCAATATTTATCCATGTTTAACTGGAAACTTATCTTTCGCTCTGAAGTCTTGTAAGTGGATGTGGGGGAAAAACATGTGGGTATGACTGTCATATGCTGTCATTCCACACCAATGAACTTTAGATGACAGACTAAACAACTTACTTACAGAAATGGTTGCCAAGGACCTTGGAACGATATAAGGTAAAATCACTTTGCCCAGAGGCATATGGCCAGAAAAACAACAGTTTACTAATAAAACGTATATGTGACATAATATATTGTACAGGATAGGACCCTTATCAAGCTATCAAAGGACCAATTTATACTAGTGGGTTCCGAGGCATATAGCTTACTTGTCTATTATAGCTTTCAATCACAGCCTCAAACCACACCTCTACTTTAGAATTGGAAAATTAATTTTACTTAGATTTTGAGTCATGAGCTATAGTTAAACAATAGTTGGAATAGTTTAGATTTCCTTACATTGTAGATATAAAATCGGATTTATGAGATAACAGCATTTTAATATCAGACCCTAATTTCAAAAAATCAGATTGCAACATATAATGATTGAAAGGAGAGTGGAAATAACGTGGTGTTTTGATTTTCTTTCAACAGATATGCGCTTGCAAATAAGTAATGCTGAGAAGCTGTTTCTCGAGAAACTCAGTGAGAAGGAATATTGGGAAGAGTACAAGAATGTAGGGAGTGAACAGCATGCTAAACTCATTACCTCCTTACAGAACGACATCAATAAGGTCAAAGAGAATGCAGTGAAAATGTCAGGTCAGTTGCAAGAAAGCTAGTTCAAGTTCAGTAAAAACACTTCCATCAAATGGGCAGACGTTTGATGGAAGAAAAAATGGGTACTCCCTGAACCATTCCTTCCTCTCCGCTGGGCCAGCACAAGCAGCTGGAGCCCAAGGGCAAAGGCGGAGGGAGGAAATAAAGAAACTATCCCAGGAGCACCTAAGAAACTGAGAAGGGGACGTCAAGGGAGGGCAGGTGGAGAGGAGAACCCTGCCAGTAACTGGGACGTTTCCTTCAGTGGGTGGTGTCTGTGTGCTCCCACGCCTGGGTCTGGGGTAAGTCCACTGAGGCAGCAGGATCCGGGGACCAGGCTATGTTAGAAAGAAAATTCACTGGAGGCAAGCTAAAGCAACCTCAAGTAAATGCTAAGTTGTAGTCAGAAAACACTGGAGAACAAACTTGAGATGGGAAGTGGAGAGGGTATGGGACAGGAGGACATCAGGCGTGATGAAGCAGCAAGGCTAGCTCAGGGAACCATGAGGCCACCTGTCTGTCACTGCAACTAGCACAGTGGCTTAAAAGAACACCAGAGACCCAGAGACAGAAAAGTCACAGGATGGAACAAGTAGGAGAAAGCTGGCCTGCAAGAACACTGTGGGTGGACGGCAGTTCTGAGCCCAGCTGGCAATGGTGACCTGCATTGGAGAGGGGTTCATGTGAAGTCATTCCTATCATCCTCTGCGGAGGGCCTGTCCAGACACTCTGCTTCTAGACCAATTTTTATGTACGTTTCTCAGCTCAGAGCCTCTGCACCATCATGGTAGTGTAAATTTGGCCCCAAACTAGTCTGGGCTTGGAGTTATACTTTTTAAAAATGTTCTCCTCCCCAGAAGAAAAGTACAGAGTGAGAGTGTGGTACCTCCCTACTCCTGTCTGTTTCCCCAGCCACTCAGTCCTCTCTCTAGATAAAACCACTGTTATCAGTTTCTTATGTAGCCTTTCAGAAATATTATATATCATAAACAAACAGCATGCTACAAATGCGATTTGTCACATAACAACGTGGACATCATTATAGATCAGTACATATTAGTACTTTCTCCATCTCCCAGGCTATTTGTTCTTGTTGCACTATAATTTTTTAACCAGTCCCCTACTCAAAGCATTTAGGTTGTTTCCTGTCTTTTACTATTACAAATAATGCTGCAATGAATACCCTTATACATATCTCATTTTACTGTGGTGAATATCCTTGCATTCATGTAATTTCATTTATGTGTATCTCTAAAGAGAAATGGCTGGCCCAAACAGCCCATTCATTTTTATTTTAACAGGCCCTGGCCCTCCACAGAGGTTATACTAAGTTCTCCCACATCTTCAAAAACGGGGGATATCATCCAACTTTTTGTTCCTTGTCAGCCTTAAAAGGAGAAACTGTATCTTACTGTAGCTTTAATTTGCATTTCTCTTATTATAAGCACCCGGGAATATCTTTTCATAAGTTCAAGAACCATATGGAGTTTCTTTCACGTGAACCCTCTGTTCGTGCCCTTTGCCCACTTTTCTATTGTGTTGTGGAGCATTTTACATTTTTTAAGGAAATTAGCTCTTTAACAGTGACATAAGGTATGCATATTTCTCCCATTTGTCATTAGCCTTTTGTTCGTGGGGTGCATGTATGAGAAAAATTTGTAGTCTTATATTTAAATCTTTGATTTGTGTGTGTGTGAGGTAGGAAACCAATTTTATTTTTTGCCAGACGGTTTTCCAGTTGTCCCAACATCGTTTATCAAGTAACTCGTTTTTCCCCTGCTGATCTGAGATGCTGACTTGATCGTGACTTAATTTCCCATGTGTATTTGGGGATCTTTCTATACTTTCTATTCTGTTCCATTGATCTGTCTGTGTATTTGCACACCAGTACCATACTTCTAAAATAGTTATTGTTCTGGCATGTTTAAAATCTTTTAAAATTTTATCCAGCATTACTTTATTTTATATTTTTTAAGTAGAAAGAGTGATCTTCTCATACAAACTCAACCTATTCTCTTAATTAGAAATTTGGGTGATTTGTTTCAGCTAAAAATTTTCATGCTGTTGTATCCGACTTTGGAATGGCAGTAATAGCATTTATATATTGAGCTGCTTGCTGGTTGTACCTCAGTGTATAGCCAGCTTTTGGTGTCATGGGAAAATGGTTCTGGGCTTATCCTATTTGCCATTAGTTCTAGGCACTTCTCCCAGACATGCAGCAGGAACTCTTCCTGGGGACTTTAAAGCACTTTGGGGGCCACTCATTGGACACAACCAATATGGGACTCCTAAATCAATTATCCAAAGCCGTACTCTCCTCTCCTTCTCCCCCTCCCCCATTCTTCCATGATTGCGCTGGAAGTCTCCTCCCGCACTCATGATCATGGGTTTGTGCTAGACTGCTTTACTCGTGAGGAACACGTATTTTAGAAAAAGGGGGTTTATTGTAAGTGAAACGGGATATTAAAACGAAATGTTTTGAGTCTCAGTTTAAACTGGGGTGGCCATATAATAATGGATACCACATTTCGAAGTGAGATACCACCGTGCAAACTTGCAACATGGACGAGGCGGAACACTGGTTTCATACCTTCAACCACCGAATTCTAGTCTACAAAAGAAGTTGGAGAGGCCAAGAAAAGATGAAAAGAAATTAGGAGATGGTTTTTGGAAAGGGCTTTTGGTGTGCTATAAGGTCTACACTGTCCCCCAGAGGGGCAGGTGAAGGGTAATTCCTCCTTCACCTCAGATCAAGATGGAAAGTTTTTAAGGAAACTCCTCACATTGTTTGATGTGTCCCCTCCAGTTGAGGGGACATTCAGATCTATTTTCTAACTCATCCCTGAGAAATCTAAGGGACCCGTGGCCGACTAGCTAACAGTCTGACAGCAGAACAAAGAAGAAGCACCTGCTGCCCTGGGCTAAGCCTGTGTCTTGGTCCCTTTGGGCAGCTATGACAAAATCCCATAAATTAGGTGGCTTATAAAAACAGAAATTTATCTCTCACAGTCCCGGAAGTTCAGATCAAGGTGCCAGCAGATTCGGTGTCTGGTAAGAGCCTGCTTCCTGGTTCATAGGTGGACACCTTGTCACTGTGCCCTCGCATGGTGGAAGAGGCAGGGGAACGCTCTGGGGTGTCTTTAAAGGGGCACTAATCCCATTCATGCAGGCTCCACCCTCCTGACCTAATTACCTCCCAATGGCCTCACCTGGAAATACCACCACACTGAGGATTAGGTTTCACCCTATGAATTTGGTTGCGGGGGCGGACACACAAACATTCAGTCTGTAGCAGCCTGCACTCCCAGAATTTGTTGTGGCAAAGAGTAAAGGAGCGTCCCCTGTGGGTCTGCTGTGAGAGAGAGCTGCTATGCGGCCTGTTAAATCTTGCCTGAGGGCTGACCAGAGAGGGGACCATGCCCCAACAGAGACACAAGAGCCTGCAGGTGTGGAAGGGAGGAGGAGCTCGAGACAGAGGCCAAAAGTCATTAGTCAACCTCCAAGGACAGTACCTCCCTGTATGAAAGAAATGCAGGTCAAATATAACTAGCAATGGGGAAGGTGGTCCTCTGAAAAAGGAATCAGCCTTAAATACCAACCAGGACCACGAAGTGAAACATTAGCTGGAGGTAGCATCAGCCAAGTGAGGGCGTTCCTGTCCCTTTCCAGGCTCCCTTCAGCCCTGAGGGAGGAGCTATAGAAGTTCGAGTCAGAGGAAATGGCAGTAGGTCCAAGCTAGGAAGGGAACAGCCATAACTTCAAATAAAAGTTTGATTATTACAAAAAAAATAAACTGGACATATTAATTACTGTTTGAAGGACCTCTTATTTTCACAAAGGAACCAGAAAAGTCATAGGATTTTCCATGTGTCTTACTAAGAATTACTAGTCTCCTAGTCTGAATTTTAAAGGAAAGAGACAAAAATCAGGTTGCTTGATGTCCCATGGTCATGTTCGTTGGACATAACACTTGTAGTGTGGAATCGGGGGACTGAAGAGGGAAAGAGAAGGCCATCGGCTCAGTGGTGGCCATATCTCTCGTGCTCTGTGGCTGTCCCTCTCGGGGCACCTCTGCTTTGCTCTGTGTCTCCCCGTTCTCTCCTTGCTTCCCACAGATCAAGTTGTGACGTATTCTCCAGCCCAGGCTCTGAAGAGAGCTGGTGTGATCATTGACCTAATCAGAGAAGACCAAAGACCTTTGTTCATGCGCCCTCACGGGTCATTGATCAAACCCAGCACAGACCATCTTTGGTCAGCTGTCCGACCCGGTCTTCTTCAGTGGCCACACTGAGCCCTGGGGGCAAGAGAAGAAGCACCTAGAGCTGCTTTCCTGAACTTTAACCAGAAGGAGATGTTAGGATATTGGATATGAGAAACACAGTCACTGATTATTCGGGACATGGCTCTTTCTCTTAATAACAGGAAAGGAAACCTTAGACTAGGCCCAGGAATAGAGAAAGTGCGGTCATTAGATACTAGAGTTACAGATCATTTTTACTTTTGTTCTCCCAGGTGCACAGGACAAGGAGCCATAAAAGTTCTTTGTACACTAATAGTGAGTTAAAAGACTTGGGTTCAGGTCCACTTACAAAAAAGTAACATTCCTTCTTTGAATGTCAATTTCCTCATCTGTAAAATGAGAGTCCCTCAGTGATCTCCAGGAGAACTCACATTCCCAGCACCTGCTTTTCTACACCTTATCTCATCTAACCTTTACAAGTTCCTTTGGGTTAGATATCATGTGTCACTTTGAAGATGAGAAAGCGGAGGCCCAGGGAAGTTAATTGTCTTTACCAAACTCACAAGCTTTGTAAGTAGTGGAAATGGGATTTGAACCAATGTGTCTGACAGCAAACAAATATGCTTCAGACAGTCGTCCCCGTGCTGTGATTCAGTGAGGTGGGGATGCTCTCCAACACACACTGTGCCTGAAGACATTGCTACATGGCTGGTCTTGCCACCGGCCCCGCTCAGTTTTCTCCAGATGGGGCTGAAAGGAGGCCACCAGCACAGGAGACAGTAAAGCTGTGTGACAACAGAATTATGTGCAGAGCAGACAGCGTACTCCCAAAAAGCTGGTGGAGGCATCAACCAAAGCAGAGCTAGACACAACAGAGAAAGGAGAAATTGCAAAGCGAGCTTCAGCCAGGGCTGTTTTGCGGTCAGCTTGAGGAGTGACCACACTAAACCGGGCACCCGAGCAGCCAAGAGTCTAAAGGCACAAGGTCATAATCTCCCAGCTCCCCTTTGCAATGTCTCAAACTTTTATGATGCCCTGGCCGGTTTGGCTCAGCGGTTAGAACATCAGCCCGCAGACCAGAGAGTCCCGGGTTCGGTTCCCCTAAGGGCATGTGCCTCGGTTGCAGTTTGTCCCCAGCCCTGGTTGGGGTCGTGTGGGTGGCAACCAGTCGATGTGTCTCTCTCACATCAATGTTTCTCTCTCTTTCCCCTTTCTCCCTCCCACTCTATTTGAAGATAAATGCAAAAATGTCCTCGGATGAGGATATTAAAAAAAAAAACTTTTAGTAGAAGACTTTCACACACTCCCAGTCTCTTCGGCTGTTTTTATAAATAAATGGTGAACACTTGCTACCTGAAACATCGTCTGAATCACAAAGGATAACAATGACATTTTCACATCCTCCCTTGTGTTAGTTACTCTGCTTTTAAGGAAAAAACAGTCCAATTTTATATGGCATTTGAAAGGGAGTTGGGTGTCGTTACGGCTTTTCCAGTGTGGAGATGGCAACAGCGAGAGCCACAACTTAAGGCGGAGCATATCTGGTCATCTGTTTTTTACGATTTACAGAAAAGAATTAATATTTCAAGCTATCAATCTCCAGGTTGTATGGTTTCTTTTAGATGCTAAGAAGGTAAAATTTATTACAGCTAACCTCCTGCTACGTTGCAACTTTTAGACTGATGTTAGTGTTTTGTTGGGTAGAAGTTACAAATAATACCCAGCGTTAGTCTAGCGGACTACGTCCTGAATTGAAAAAGAAGTTCCATCAGATATGAGGTTGGAATGATTAATATACCCAAGCGGTTACTTCGGCCGAGTAAGAAAAATACAGGTTGTAGAGATGAGCATATGTGGGCTGGAACAGAGAAGACTCAGTTTCTTACTCTCCAGATGTCAAGTTAAACTAGTCCCCCAAACCTCACGAACGCTCTTGTTTATAAACCGCTGCCTCATCAGACACTCTTGTTCCAACTCCACTAGAGGCAGAAACTGACCGCACTGGCCCCCTTTCTGGCCACTCCACAACTTGGGGAGCTCCCCGCTACTCCCTTTCCACCTCCCTTCTCCTCCCCACCAAAGTTGCCACAGAAAGTTGCGGTCACATGCGGCCGTTACCCTGTGCTGAAGCCTCGGATCACTGACTGCCAAAGACTTGCAATTTGCCGGATTTAATTTTCTTCAAAATATTTTTAATATCTGTTGTGTCCCAGGGACTGCAGTATTAGAAAGATATGGAGGAGAAGTTTTTACACTCTACGTACTATCAGAGTTTTCATCTGAAGCAGTTATGCCAGTACAAAGTATGCCTGAGGGCTGAAGAACTCCTGCCTGCCTCCTTGGCCCCCTGTCCAGAGCCTTAGTTTGGCTCCAAACTACTGAAAGACCAGACCTGCAGGTCTCCTCCCCTGTGGTCGAAGACCCTGAGAGCTCTGCTTTGGCTGACTGGGTGTGTGGAGAAAATGTTCCCTTTGAAACAATGTCCTAAATGGCCGTGGGTTTCCACACTATTGTTGGTACAATACTGTTGTTTAGTTACAGAAATGGATCTCTGTGGAGCCGTCCAGAAATCCAGCAACCGTAATTGTCAGCATCATTTGTATGGGAAAATACTTTCTGACTTCCAAATAATTATCCTTCAGGTGTTGTAAATATTACACAGATGTTATCATAAAACTAGCTTTGATGGTTCTCAGATTTGGAGTGACCCAGGTCCCTCCTGGCACACTGTTGACTCCCTCCCGATTCAATCTTTGCGCAAATGTTACCTCCTCAAAAATGCTCTCTGACCACCCTATCCAAAACAGAGAGTTTTAGTTTTTCTTCATCACACACATCTCCACCTGAAATGTTTATTTGCTTGTTTATGTCTTTATGGTCTGGCTTCCCCACTAGAATGCATGTCCTAAAGGCAGAGGTTTTGTCTTTATTTGGCAGTGCTATCAGTGCCTTAAACAGTGTCACACACATGAGGAAAGCTTGGTGACGATTTATTGTATAAAACAGTGAACAAACTGGACTGATTTATCCAGTGTTACTTCTCTCCACTCGGTAAAGCAGCCTCAATGTCACTGCGCCTCACTTTCCTCAAACTGGTGTGGAATATATGATTGTTAAGCAACTTTTAAGGCCTAAAATTGTATGATCCTTTGCTCTCTCAATCCTGACACTTAGGACCTAAGAAAATGCGGAGAGGATGGAGAATCTCCACTTCTTCATCTCTGTTCTCGTTCTTCCTCTGAGCCTAACACGGAACCAAGTCTACTGACTTCCACAGCCCTTCTACCATCCTCTCTCCCTTTCTCATTTCGTCTTTCCTGCCCCAGGAAATGCATGCCAAGAATACTGGAAATGTAGCTAGATGAAGTCAGAGGTACCGGATGCCACTCAAGTGGAAAATCAAATCTTCCTTATATTTCTGTTGTGGAATCAGAAGTTGTGTGATGAAGGTTCGATGACCACACACAAGTACTGAAGTATTGGAAACTCTCCCTTTGGAGAGACAATCCTTTGAAAGTAAAAATATTATTGGGAGAGTCATCATCTTAAACCAGTTCACTTTAAGGTGTTAGTAAATTACTGGAGCATTTCTGCTAATTGAAGTTCCTAGATGCTTCAGTGAAAATGTGCCCTGAAAATTCAGGAATAGGGGATGTGTAGAAAGGAGAGGTGAAGGTCATGGAAGATGAAACTGACTAACATCACAGTTTTTGCCTAGGATTACCTGTGTTAAGCCTTCTAATTTTCTTTTTAAAGAACAGTATAAAATCACTCTGGAAGATGCTAGAAAGAGAATAATCAGAGAAACTTTGTTGCAACTGGACCAAAAGAAGGATTGGGCCACAGAGGTATAGTTCAATTTTCTGATAAAAAAAAAAAACTTTCCCCCTACTTTTCTTGTAGTGTATTATAATAGTAAAAAACTTGGGGTCTTAGGCAGTTTGAATGTAATTACATTTCTACCACTTATTGGGTGTGTAAACTAAATTTGTTACTTGACTTTTCTGGGCTTCAGTTTCCAAATCTATAAAAAGGGAACAATAATAATATTTACCTTTAAAGAATAAGTAGGATTCTTGCCCTGGCCGGTTTGGCTCAGCGGTTAGAGCGTCGGCCTGCGGTCCAGAGAGACCCGGGTTCGGTTCCCGCTAAGGGCATGTACCTCGGTTGCAGTTTGTCCCCGGCCCTGGTTGGTCGTGCGGGTGGCAGCCACTCAATGTGTCCCTTTCACGTCGATGTTTCTCTCTCTCCCTCTCTCTCCCTCCCACTCTATCTGAACAAAAAATGAAAAAAAAAAAAAGAATAAGTAGGATTCTTAAATACTTAGTAATGAGATGACTTAAGTAGCCTCATAAGGAACAAGAGCTCAGTAAATTATTATTCATTCATTTTTAAGTATAATAATAATGGCTATAATAAGTTATTAAGTAAAGTTATGGATGAATTATAGAATGAAATATAGTTTATATAAAACGTACTTTCTTATATATCCAAACCTAAGAGAGTATACTTGCTGGAGTTTTAAACATTTGGAATATAATAAAATACTTGAGATATAATTTCTAATCTTATATGTTTTCTAATTTCTTTGCTTTGCAAAAATATCTGACTCTCCCTTTTTTTTTTTTTTTTCACTGTCCTTCCCCTCTCCCCAGAATATGTCCTAAATCAGTCAAGTCCCCACTGGGATAGTCTCTTCATCTGGAACATTCCTTCTTCAGAATCATAAATGTCTGGTCTTTTCTAAAGTTCTTTGCTGACAGTCGCAACTGTTTGCTGCTTCCCTGTTGGTGCAGTTGTTCTTCTACTGTTGTTATCCTACTGCGTGACTGCTACTGATTTACACAAATACAGAGCACTATGGAAAACTGACCAGTGGTTTATCTGCCCATACAATTGGGCTAATTTGAATATGACAGAATGGTGAAATCAACAATCAAGTGATCTGACCGTAGTTAAGATGATTAAAAATGTATATGTAGATCAAACATGCTTGAAGTATAATACATGTTCAATATATAATGAGGACTGTTTTACTGTTCCTAGCATTTTACATTTAAGTCTCTCAACGATTCTATAAGTAGGGACTTGCTAGTGAGAAGACTGAGGCACAGAGAAGTTTCATGACTTGCCCAGAGCAAGTGGCAGACTCGAGATTCAATTCAAGCTGTCTCCTTCAGATCACTGCTCTTAATCATGACACTATACATTTCCTTCTCTCTGCATAAGCAAACACCCACACAGCTGAATTAATTTTCCTCCTTTAATCTGGCTATTTTGGCACATAGTTTAATTTCCTAGAACCCATTTGTTGCACATCCTTGGCTGCATACTGGAATCCCCCGAGAAATTTGTTTAACCCAGGTGGTGCCTGGGTCCCACTCATGGAGACAGATGCTCATGTAATCGGCCTGGGATGTTGCTGGGGCTTCTGGATTTTTCAAAGTGTTTGGGGGAGTCTAATGTGTGGTCAGAGTTGAAAAACCACTGCTCCATTGTTAGTGAATTAAGCCATTAGCCAAATAACTTCAGTTACAAGCGACTTCCTACTTTCGTCCAAATGAAATTCCATTTTGAGGAAACTTTAGAAGCATCAGTTGTAACTGGAGAATAAACGTTCCTGGTTCCTGGGAAACGTAGGTCCACTCTTTGTTTAATTAGCCTGGTGTAAAGGAAAAATTTAATTGCAAATCTTCCAGCTCTAAGGGATAAATTTACCCTTGACATATTTTAAAATTATTTCCGACCATGTTTATGAACTAGCAGATTTTTTTCTAATTTCTCTTCTTTTGGTTGTGCCCTTCAGTTGCTGAATATTGACTCTGCAACATGGTATCCACATAAAAAGTACCTTACAGATAAATATGATCCATCATCCACTCTAAAGTTCCTTTGGGTGAAACTGTAAATACCCAAGTAGTTAAAAATGAATCCACCTTTTATGAACCTGCTGACTAAGTATGGCTTTTCCTGGTTTCTTCATCTGAAATGCCTTTCCCTGGGAGACTGTGTAGCTATAGCCTGCCACCCTGAAACTTGTTGCTGTTAGGTTTGTAAATATGTATTATTGCTACAACTGACATGCAGAAATCTTTCAAATTAGAAAGATAGTGAGGTAATCGTTTGTGCGTTTGCTGTATGTTGGATTATGTCTTTGACCATAACCCTGAAAAATGTCTGATCACTACAGTTTAGCCATCTTCATTGTGGAGCAGATCACTTAGTGATTTGACTTCCCCACGGCAGTCAGACTCAGTCACAATAGAGGCTAAAGTGAATGACCAACCACTGTCCAGTTCTCTAAATTGGCTGTATTAGGTCGTGTAAATCAGTAAAAACAATACAGTAGGAGACTAAAGAAAGAACAACTGAACCAAAAGTTCTTAGGTATGTTTCCAAAGTATTTGCAAAGCATAATTTAAGAGGAAAGAGCAGATAAGTTGACTGCACCAGCATTGTTAAAGTTGTGAATTGCCGAGCAGTGAATCTTCCTTAATAAACTTCCTTTCAGAATGCTGTAAGGTTGATTGACAGTGGCAGCTATCGAGAGATCTGGGAGAATGACTGGCTGAAAAGAGAGGTGAGTGGAATTTTAAAAAACAATTTCTTCTTTTGAACTGGAAATGACTTTTATTTATGAACTGAAGTCATGGGGAAAGCGAGGGACTGTCACCGACTGAGGTAAAATAAAATTCAAGTAGGGTCTTAGTCTTATTACCAGATGTTGCTCAACAAATACCATAAATATGTCAACAATAACCAGAAATCACTTTTGGCGTCACAACTCACAAAATATACTCAAATGTACAAAGCTTCTTTATGCCCTAAGAATCTGGTCTTCCTCTCAGGACCCTGCCACCTCCTGGGTGATGGCAGCAAGGCTAACGGATCATTCCAACCTCACTGTCTACTGTTGTAAATGCCTTCAGATAACTGTTTACTCTTCTAGATTTTCTTTCCTCCCCTTGCCCTTCTCTAAGGTGGACCCCTGAGGTATAGGGAGGTGGGGCGTACATGCCCTCTTGTGAGGAGTGTTAGTAAAGAGGGCTCAGTTCCATGGGTTTCCTTTGGATCCTTGCTCCCTCTGCCTTTCTGCTGTGCAGAAAGTGCTTTAGTCTGCTTCCTGTCCTGCTGATTTCTAAAATGGACTGCTCTGGCCTTTTGGACATTGTGTTGCAGCCAACACTAAGCCCACAGTTACAGCCATTGGCCAGTGGTCAGGATGTCCCTGCCCACTGCAGTCTCTACATCCCGTCCCAGCGTGGTCCTCAGGCTCTCCTCACACCTTCTTCTGGAGAGCATTCGGGAACTAGTGGACCCAGCTGTCCGTCTGTCTCCCTGTCCCAGGGCAGTAATATTGCTGCTGGGGGAGGTGGTCACGTGAGGACCTCTAGACCTCTTTATTATGGTGTACTTCCCTGTTTTCCTTGCCCTGCACTTACCTGCTTGCCCACATCTGCCTGGGAAACTTTAGCTCTTCCTTTAGACACTAGGTGTCGATTTCTCTGTGAATCATTTTGTGACTCCCCCAGGGAAGTCTTAAGTGCTTTTCCCCCAGTGCTCTCTCATTTCCCTGTAACGTTTGCTTTTATAAAATATGTTGAAATGGTCTGTTTATGCATCTGTCTCTTCACTGAACAGAGCAGGCTATGACTTTTCAAATATATATCCATGAAACCTAATAAATAATCTATGCTCATTAAATAGTTATTGAATGCAAGAATGTCCATGAGTATGGATATATTTATTGGAGGGATGAATCATCTGTGTGGCTTAAATCTTGAATGAAGCTGTGAGAGCATGTTGCTGAATGAAACAGGCACATCACCTTTGCTCTGGATGTTACGAGAGTGCTACAGAGGTTGTGCAAATCTCTACCGTGCTTTGAAATTCCCTTTACATCCAGACAAGTAGCCACCAAACCTATGCTTAGATGCCACCTGTGAAAGAAATCTCACTGTCTTTTGAGAGATTTCACTTCAACTACACACAGCTCTTGTTAGCAAGTTACCTGTGGGTGATTCTCAAATGTACATCTTCAGCACTCACTCGTGTGTGTCCTTAGCTCTGTACCTAGATTTTAATTTGCCTGCCGATATTTCCACTTGGATGTCCCAAAGGCACTTCGAACTCAACATACCTAAAGCAGAACTTAAATTTCCTCTTCTTCCGTCTCCTTTTTCACCGTCTGCTCAGACACCAGAGGGAACAATGTCACTGTCACCTTCTCTCCTCTTCCCTTTTCCTTGCTCCCTATTTGACCAACTGGAGTTAGTCAGTCTAGAAAACAAGGAATTTAAGAATTAGTATGCTTTCTATGATGTTGACAATATTTTTTAATTGCCTTTACAAAGTCATGGTTCATACTATTTCCAAAAACTAATCAAGATAAATCCCCAAGTTTTAAAAAGAAGCATTAAGCCCGGCCGGTGTGGCTCAGTGGATTAAGCGTCATCCCATGGACTGAGAGGTCCTGGTTCAGTTCCCAGTCAGGGCACATGCCCAGGTAGCGGGCTCGATCCCCAGCTGGGGGTGTGCAGGAGGCAGCCAATCGATGTTTCTCTTTTGCATCGATGTTTCTGTCTCTCTCTCCCTTGCTCTCCCTCTAAAAAAAATCAATAAAAAAATATTTTAAAAAATAAATAAGTAAAAAATGAAAAGAAGCATTAATTTGAGCCGCCATTAGGGCGAGAGTGGGCAGGGATGGACAATGGAGAAGCGTGGCCCTGCACCGCTTCATCCTGTGACAGTTGAAGGGACGATCAGACTGGGTCCTTTTCACAAGAGGAACTTACAGACTCTTCCTGCCAGGACCTCAATTTGTGTTTTAGAAAGGCAGAAAGAAATATTGTGAAAGATTGAAATAACCTAAATCATCCAAAACTAAGGCATACATAACGAAACAATTGTAGTACTTGTATAGAAAAAGGACATGTACTTGTAGATGGCAGTAGACTATCAGGATTTGAAGCAATTAAGAATGTCTCTGCCAAGTAACTACTGTTAACCCTCCACCACCAGAGTCTACAAATACTAAGAGAAATGGGCGATTGGCAAATCAACTGCGTTGTCTACAAAACGTTGCCTTGAAGGCTTTATGGAAGCGTGGTTTTTCCTGGCCTTTTCCGCAGCCTGTAGATACCGTGAAACTAAAGTTGCCTGATTATTATACCACTATTAAAAAACCCAGTGGATTTATGTAACAATTAAGAAGCACTTGGGACATAAATGTTATGTGTAGGCTTCAGAACGTATAGAAGGCTTCATACGATATTCTCAAATTGTTATTTATGCAACGAGCTTGGAGACACATTGTTCTTATTACACAAGCACCAGAGACGTGGTTTAGGCAGAAGTTATTTCAGATGCCACAAGAAGAGCAAGTTGTGGGTGGTAAGGAAAGAATAAAGAACGGTGCTCAACAGAATGTTAGCAGTTTCTTCTGTTAAAGAAAAAGTCCCCTAAAGCATCAGTAAAAGTGTTTAAGCAGCAAGTGAGTCCCTTTGTGTTTCCTGAAGCAGGAATTTTTCTTTTGAATACGGCCCAAGGTGACCCACCCCGCTCTTCCTCACAGACAGTGGCGCGGTTACGAGGAGGGTGAAGAGGAAAACACACAACTCCTACACCCTCAGTAGTTGAAGCGAGATGAATGTTCCTCAGCACTAAGAGGAAAAAAATCAGCAAAAATGCCACCTACCGAAGAAACCGTGCCGAAGAATGTTTTGCCAGGTTCTCAGCAACAATATAAAGTTGTGAAGAGTGTTCAAATAACAGAACAATTAAGGCACTGTAGTGAGATTCTGAAATGCCTGCAAGGAAACACTTTTCACGTGCATGGCTTTTTTACAATCCCGGTGAGGTCAGTGCGTTGGGACTCCATAACTACTCTAAGAGGGTGAAAAATCCAATGGCTCTTGGAACTACCAAGGAAAAAATGGACAACCAAGAATAGAAGGATACATATGAATGTGCTGCAGATGTTAGATTAATATTCGTGGATTGCATCTAATGCAATCCTCCAGATCACGAAGTAGTGACAATGGCAAGAATGCTCCGGGATGTTTCTGAAACGCATTTTGCAAAGATCCCAGATGAACCTGTTGAGAGTATGTCTGTACATCGCAACAAAACAGATACCACGAAATCCCTTGGTAGAGAGAGCGGTAGTGAAGCTTCCTCTGAAGATAACCCCTCTGGTGGTTTTGGAGAAGCACAAGTTCAGCGCCCTGTAGAGCTTCAGGAGCAGCTCAAAGCTGTTCATCGCCAAGTACAGGTTCCGTCCCAAGTACCTTTCCATACGCTAGATCAAAAGAGTGAGACGTCTAACCGGGAAAAGAGAAGATTCCCAACAGAGATGAAAATCCAAGAGAAAGGTTTAAGCCAATGAAATGAAAAGTCCAAGAGCAACCAGCCAAAGATGAGGAAACAACAGGCCACGCGTGGTTCTGAAATCTGAGGGTGAAGGTAATGCTAAGCCTATGAGCTAAGATGAGAAAAGGCAGTTACGTTTGGCTATGAACAAACTTCCCAGAGATAAACGTGAGAGAGTCGTGCATATAATACAATCACGAGAGGCTGCACTGAGAAATTCCAACCCTGACGAGAAAGATGGACTTTGGAACACAGTAAGCAACAACATCGAGGGAACTAGAACAATAGGTTGCTGTGTGTCTAAGAAAAAGACCACTAAAACCTCACGGTCAGAAAATAATGAAGATTAAAGAAGAAGAAAAACAGGAGTTGGAAAAGCGGTTACTGGATGGCAATAGTCAGCTAAATTCCAGAAAACGTAAAACCTGAGAACATTCAATCATCCAAGGCTGTTGGAAGAGGTTCCCACTGAGAGAAAGGCGCCGCAGCAGCTCGCCCGAGTCTGAAAGTAGTAGCAGAGATTCAGGTTCTTTGGACAGTAGTGATTCTGAATCAGAAATGTTCCTTAAATTTACTGGCGTAAAACAGAATGATTCTTTCAAAGAGAAAGGAAAAATTCAATCTCCTTTGCAAGATGCAATCTCTTTTTCATCAGACTACACATTGAAGAGAAACACTGCCAAATCACCACCAGTTTGCAGTGAAGCATCAAAACTTCAAACACAGAGTATGAAAAACATTTCACCTTTATAAATCCTGCCTCCTTGGGTGATTCTGAATAATGCTTGATGACGCCATGGTGTTAGAATCTGAATATCAAGTTCCTGAGCAGAAGGATGTAAAGATCAAGAATGCAGACTCTGGGAAAAGTTTAGGCAAACCAGTCAAAACTGTTGTACTGAAATCCTCAGATGAGCTCTTCAGCCAATGTAGAAAAGCAGCAATAGGAAAGGAAGTCAAAGCTCAAACACAGAACCCAGGCGGAGCGGAGGAGCCTGGCGACCCCCCACTGCGGGGGAACCCAGGCAGAGCGGGGGAGCCTGGCGACCGCCCCACCAACGGAGGAAGCCGGCAACACACAGGAGAACTGAGCAAACTGAACAACGAAATTGACCCAGAGACATGGAGGGTGGAGTACAGGATGACGGGCCTCAGAGGAGGGGGGGAGGCGGGGGAAAGCGATAAATCACAGAGCCTATGTGCATGGGTGCATAGCCAATGGACATGGACAACAGGGATGGGGAGGAGGAGAGGGGGAGGGGGAGGAGGGTGTCAATGGGGGAAAAAAAGGAAAAACACTTGTAACAAAAACAAATTAATAATAAAATAAATTATATAAAAAAAAAAAAGCTCAAACACAGGAACTAATACAGAAACACTAGGAACAGAATAGAAAGTATCCAAAAGTATCCCAAGAAAATCAGAGGGATCCTGGCTTCACTCCAGAATCTTTTGCAAATAAGATGCAAAACAAGTGCCTTGGAGAAGAGCAGAAAGAACATCAGCAGTCATGGGAAGCTCAACATAAATATCAACTCCAGCTTCTCAAAGAGGGTAATTTAAGGTTAGGGAGAAAGAGCGGAGGAGGAGAGAAGCGATGGCTGGTACCATTGACATGACTCTTCAAAGCAATATTATGACAATGTTAAACAACTTTGATTAAAACTCAGTTTCTAAATTAACCATCAACTTAAAATGAATGATATAAAAGATTAAAATGCATACAGTAAAATGATTGCTTTTGGACACCAAGATACCAATCTTATGTTGTATTCTGACTGCTCCAAAGTGATTAAACAATTTTCTTTCTTTAAAAAAAAAATATATTAATTTAGCCCTGGCCGGTTTGGCTCAGCGGTTAGAGTGTCAGCCTGAGGTCCAGAGAGACTCGGGTTCGGTTCCCGCTGGGGGCATGTTATCTCAGTTGCAGTTTGTCCCCGGCCCTGGTTGGGTCGTGCGGGAGGCAGCCACTCGATGTGTCCCTTTCACGTCAGTGTTTCTCTCTCTCTCTCTCTCTCTCTCTCTCCCCCTCCCTCTCTCTCTCCCTCTCTTTCCCTCCCACTCTATCTGAACAAAAAATGGAAAAATGTCCTCGGTTGAGGATTAAAAAAAATATATATATATAAATTTAAAAAACTTAAGGTGAGCTCAATAGTTAAAAAATATTAGGAAGGAATTTAGTACTTTTATTAAATCAGCAGTATTATCCTAATGATAATAACAGTTCAAATCTTATATTTTATAAGATCATAGATATTAGTTTTAGAGAAAATGATTATAAAAATTTATATTTGACCACTAAAAGGGCTGTTTTGGTGCCTTGATCCTTCCTACCAAAGCCACAAATGATCTTTCATTTTGTTTTATTTTTTACATCTCATAATTCAGTGGAAATAAAAGACAGAAAAAATGTCAAGTTTAATTGAATCATGAGCAAAAAGAGCTTTGTAATAAAGGACAAATCATTTTAAGGAAATTCAAAAGATTTAATTTATCTTTATTTCAATAAATATTCATTTTGGCATTATTAAATTTACTCACAAAATTAATTAGAATCATTTCTGGTTATAAGTACTATCACAGGAATTGAAAACTGCCTGGATATAGAACAGTATATGCTAGAATTAATTAATTTATGAGAGGAATTTATTTCTTTGAGGAAGGTTTCCAGTGAGTAACAGGGATATTGAACAATGGAACTCCTGAAAATATTTGTCCATTTAACTCGTGCTCAACAGTAACCAAAAACTTAGATCTCTGGGAAGGATGTGAGAAGTCCTGATGTATGACTTTCATTATCTGGTTTTATTTCGCCTGCTTATTAGGAAAAGGAAGAAAATGAAAATTTCTGAATGACTTAGACTACCTTAAATGGAAAGCCAGGAAAACTAGACAAAAGGATTCAAACAGGTTAGCAATCAGAGTTTCAAGTGTCTAACTTGAATCTTTCAGGGGAAAATTTCAAGAGCATACATTTTCTTCAGGATCCTAGGTCCCTGACTAAATTATTAACTATTAGGTTTTATCTAAATTATCTATCCCAATTTCTCAAGTCCGTTTCTGGGGTATTTGGGGAAGAGCAGGGTCGGAAGGGAAAGGTGGCCTTCTACTTCCTTCTTTCACTTTCTTACTCCAGGAACTCTAAAGGTATTTACTTGGCTATAAAAGGAAATAATTTTTGTTTCCCTAACATTTCAAAAGGCTGGGAAGGAGATAAGAAATTTATGAGAACTTTACTTAGTACTCTAAAGGGTAGGTGATGTCACAGGATGTCCTTAGTTTGAAAGGCTGGACTTAACTTCCCAAAAGGGCCCTCATTCCCAGCTTTGGAAAGAGACCAAGAACTGTGTGTGCTGCCAAGCATGCCAAGCCCTTAGGTCAAACATTTCCAAATGTTCTATTAATTCCTTCTGTTTATAAGTCCATAATTTTCTTCTCATCCTTTGGCATTTAAAAATTATAAACTTTTCCTTGAGGCATTCAAGCTTATAATCAAGCTGATTATCTCTCGATATATGAAATCTAAAGCACTAACCCCTAGCTTTGTGATTTAGTATCATGGACTTAATGGTTTTGCTAAATTGTCTAAGGCAGGTGGACAATACATGTTCTTCTTCCTAACTCCAAGCAATATTTGAGCCTTTACCACGGCACTAGTATTGTTTTATATTTTAACTGTTTACGTATTTGTTCCCTGGATTCTGGATTGTAGACTCTTTTGAGAGAAGGAGCCATGCCTAATTCACTTTTGTATCCTTCTACATCTCACACAGAACCTTGCTCTAGTAAGAATTCAAGCATTTAATAAATGACTTATGTGATAGATGTATGCATGAGTAACATACTGAATGCTTCCAGATTCTAAAATACAATAATTAAATCTCAATTACAAACTAGAAACGTTATTCACCTCTTTCTAAGTACCTGCCTCAGTTCCACTCTTAGCAACTCCTAACCAGAGCTACTGAATCTAAACCCCTATGCCTTTCTTGTCTCCTATCTCAAGACACATTACTTTTGCCAGTTTGCGAAGGGAGAGAGGTGAGTTGAGGATTCTATCTAGTCACATTTTTCTATATATTCTTCCCACTATCAAGCCTTCTTTAGATAGAAGTTATCAAAATACACGTCTTAAAAACTGGTAAGAACTGTGTCAAGGTAGCCAACAAATTTTGTTCATACTTGAGTTAGCCATAGTTCTTAATGTTAATTAAACCTGATATGTCTACCAATGACCTTCCATCACCTGTAAGACAAAATCCAGACTCTTTAGCATTATTTGCCTCTTCCTTCATTGTCCAGTTCCTCTCCTACTTCTCCCAACTCCCACTTTGTAACCATCCACACCAAAATAACTGTGCCTTTACACACGTTCCTTCTGCCTAGGATGTACACTCTCTTCTCTGCCTAGGGAATCCCTACATGGCCTTCAAAATCCAGACTGGATGTCATCTCTTCTATTAATTCTCCCTTACCACCCCCCACCCCCCACCCCCAGCACTTGGTGGACATAGGCTGAACCCCTGTCTCCTCCCACAGCACCTGGACAGCTTCCTGTGGTTGCATCACACTCTTTTCTGTTCTTATCACCATCTTCCCCACTAGCTAAGAGATATTTGAAAGCTATTTTTTCTTGCTGCTCCTTTTTCCCAAAGTGTACTATCGATTCTGGCACATAGTAGGCATACAATACAATTGAATGAACAAATGAATGAATGGACAATATCTCATCTACCTGATATTTCTAGAACAACCCCAGCACTAGAAGAAAAGGAAATTGTATCACAGAGGCTGATAGAAAGGGCTCTAGGCCTGTGCTTCTGTTTTTTAAATGTCATAATTTACTATTTTTTCTAGTAGTATTCGTTTTCTGTGTTTTTTGTAATTAACCTTATATAAATTCTCATTTAGCTATTAATATACCATAATGATAAATTAGTTAGTCTTATTTACCTCTGCCTCTAGCCTCATCGGTAAGTCCTATGATGTTTTGAGAGAACAGGAAAGGCCAACTCCTGCCATTCAGGAATAACTGCCTAACCCTACAAACAATTTCTGCAATTTACCTGGAAAAGAGTCGCATCCATTCCTTTTTAGAGAGGAAGGACAAAGCCAACCCAGTCATAAATGATACAGGATAGATATTCCTCTCAGGCAAAAGCACTTTTAGGAGCTGAATGTCTAATAGAAGACTAAGTAGAACTAAATAAATACCAACCATCTATTCTCTTCTTCCGAGAACAGATTGCAAATCATAGGAAGGAAGTTAAAATATTGGAAAAAGTTATTCATAAACTGGAAGAAGAAAATTTGGAGCTCATTGATCAACTATTCAACTGTAGACTTGTGGATCTCAAAATACCCAGGTGAAATGTATTAACGTATCTAGAAAGTATTTTGTAAACATTTGTATCTGTAAAAGTTATTTTTAAAGACGATTTAATTATTTAATGCTCCAGCCAGACTGCAATAGTTGAAAAGGAAGGAACTCACAAAATGGCCATGGTGAAGGTATACGATGATTACAATTGACCATTGGTACAGTGCAAATTTTGACTTGCCTTTTCTAGCAATACACTGCAGTCATAATAGCAGACACTTACCATGAATGTCACAACTGCCGGCCTTCAGAAACGTCCAGGCCAGCAGGGAATATAGGCATGAAAATAAGTGCAAAACAGTACAGAGGTGTCTGAGGTACAGAGTTAGCACAAAGGAGGGAGTGATCCATTGTGTGGCAGCTTCCTGGAAGTGTTCTGGGCTTCCAGCTACTTTGTATAAAATTGTTGCCTTTGATAGTTAAGGAAAGAGTGAAAGTACTGCCCGGGCCAGTTTGGCTCAGCGGTTAGAGCGTTGGCCAGAGGACCCAAGAGTTTTGGGTTTGATTCCCTTATATATCGATGTTTCTCTCTCTCCCTCCCTCCCTCCCACTCTCTCTGAAGATAAATAGAAAAATGTCCTGGGATGAGGATTAAAAAAAAAAAAAAAGATTACCTATTGTTATGATCATTACTTTAATAAAGGGTTTTTTGAAAGCTTTAGTGTTTTTCAAGCCTCCAGTTTAGTTTGTGTTGGAACTTCAAAGAGCGCAAATGTGGCATGCCAGCCATCGTACTCCTTCAAAAAAAAAAGAGTGAAACTACTTTCTAGGCAGAGAAAATAGCCTGGCATTCAAAGTCACATTGCCCTGGCCAGTTTGGCTCAGCGGTTAGAGCATCAGCTTGCGGACCAGTGAGTCTCGGGTTTGATTCCCGTCAAGGGCACACACTTCGGTTGCCGTTTGTCCCCGGCTCTAGTTGGGGTTGTGTAGAAGGCAACCAGTCAATGTGTCTCTTTCACATCGATGTTTCTCTCTCTCTCTCCCTCCCTCCCATTCTATCTGAAGATAAATAGAAAAATATCCTCGGGTGAGGATTAAAAAAACCCAACAAAGTCACATCTATTCCTGCACAAGAGAAAAACCCACATGTGTGCATGGCTTTGTATTTCAGGTTATCTTTTTCTTACCTAACAAAGAAGTCTTTAAATACCAATCTTGATGGAAAACCAAGGCCCTGGAATATGATGGAATTAAAATTCAAAGAGGTGTTCATAATTTGGACAGGTAGTCAGAAACAAGAAACAATCGAAATAGTAGCATGTTGAGGGAGAGAGGGAAATAAATCACACAAACGTAAGGTGTACACGTGCGAGACGGGAGAGAATGTCTGGGTCTAGGGATGAAGGCAGAGGAGTCCATCATAGAGGAAGGGCCAGAAAATATTCCCACTTGAGTAGTTGCTGTTGCTTGTATGACATAGAAAAGTACTATCTGCGTCATAATGAAGTATTTGCTGTGTACAAACTTCCTCTGTGCCAAAAAGGGTGGATGCAGAAAATTGTGGGGTTTGCATCTGGTGGGTTAAGTGATGAGTGTCAAGAGACAGGATGGGAGAAATTGGGAGATAGTGCAGTTGCTTCATAGGGTGAAAGCTGGGTGAGGCAGGATAGAGAAAGGCCACCTGCCTCCCTTCCACAATGCATGTGTGCTGCCCCGGAGAGGGAAATACCATTGTAAATGGTGTAGACAGTTAAGCTGAATGAATTGGCTGATTGGTGGACTCCTTGAGGGCCCTTAGGAGGTGGGGGCTCCCTGCCCCCCAGCAGGCAATGCGCTCTTCTGCCTGCCCCTCCTCTCTATGAGCAGGTCTTCAGCTCCACACTCCTGCCAGCCTCTGCTCCCTGCTACCTGCCCTTACTGACCCCTTCCTTGTAATCATGTCTAGTCTCTGCCAGCTGTTGCTGGTGTTGTGGCTTCTAACCACTGCTCCACCTGCTGTCCACTGTCCTCTTTTCTGAACCCACCAAACCTTAGGAAAGCTACCCTGGAAACTGCCAACCCCACTTGCTGCTTCGGTCAGCTCAGTCTGGGCTGATGTAGTGCTGACAAGAATGTGAAGTGCTGGTTACAACAGGGGAGTTCCTTCACTGGCCAGAGAAAACTGGCAAGGTCAGGAAAGGAGATAAGAAACTTTCGGTGGGGGTTTTCATTAAGGTGTTTGCTGTGTTACATGCAATGCCACCTTCTCCTCTCTCCCACACAAATCTCAGTCAAATCCACTTTGTTCATCGGTGCTCTGCGGGGTGCTTTTCTCTGGTGGGAGACAGGAGTCCTGCTTCAGAGTTGGGAGAGATTAAATCGAAATCTGTCCAAGGAAAAAGAAACAGCATGGAGACGTCTATCAGAACTGGGTTAGGTGCCCAGGACATGCTGCCCTAGCACCCTGAACTCTTCCTTCGTAACGAGCATGCATCTTTACTGATTACTTATTTCATGTCTGCTTCCTCACTGGCTTGTAAGCTCCCTGGGGCCACTTTTTAGGACATTTTAGGAAAATCTCCATAAAGAAACAGAGGAATGTGTAAACCCTCGATTATCTGTTACACTTCTTATCCAAAGGAAAACTTTAAATATACTCAGGAGCTGTTACTGTACCTATTTTCAAGTCAAAGAAATATAATACACATTGTATATCTTACAGTAACTGCCCTTCCACCTCTTTTGCTGAGAATTCAGTCCTGTGTAATACTAGTGGGGTGCTGAGAAAGAGACATTAACAGTCCTCAGTGGACATATAAAGAGTTCTCTTTTCTCATTTGGATGAAGAATGGGGTATTCTAGCTAATAGTTAGTACATTTCCCATCCTGAGCTCCCCCAACCTTTCCCCTTCAGAACTCACATTAAAGGTCATAGTATTTGCTACATTAGATGAGGTGAATGTCAGCCAGAGGTGACTGCCCAGGGACTCAAGTGCCACGGGGTTGAGGCTAAAGGACTAATGCCTACAATTCGAACACTGACTCCTGTAATAACACTCTTTAAAATACTTTCTCTATCGTTAAATATCAAGTGCTGCTAGCCATATAAAAGTGACAATAAATTAATGATTAAGAGA
Organism: Tadarida brasiliensis; assembly: GCA_030848825.1. Taxonomy (NCBI): domain Eukaryota; kingdom Metazoa; phylum Chordata; class Mammalia; order Chiroptera; family Molossidae; genus Tadarida; species Tadarida brasiliensis. The sequence goes on from CM061268.1 coordinate 59,541,966, forward strand.
GAAACCAGATTTATGCAGGTTATGGCATTTAGTAAGAGCTTAATTATTCAAAATGGTAAAACCAGAAAGAAGAGAATTCTGTGGCCTCGGACATGTCTGCCTGTAGACCAGAGCTACATGAGACTAACCTGTACTAAGTTAGGTCTTAAGAAGGTCTTACAGATCTAAATATTGTATGTAGTTACATTACATCCCGGAGCCTTAGCATTCTGAATAACACTTGAATCGTGTTCTTTAAATAATTGACAGGGTGCAAGCCAGGGCGTTCGCTTTGGTTGCTAAACTGCTCAGCAGGAGGGGTTGTTCGCAGATCTTCAAGGGTCCAGTTGTATCCTGCTGCCTTCACGCAGACCTGATGGGAAGGCCATACAGAGCTTCCAGGGCACATCTTTCCTGCTGGAAGTCAGGGAGTCTGAAGGCGGACGTGCCTGTGCAGAGAGCCTCGGCAGGCGTGTAGCTGGGGCAGCTCGGCCGGCAGGGGCAGCTCGGCCGGCGTGTAGCTGGGGCAGCTCGGCCCTTGCAGGCGCAGCTCGGCCCTTGCAGGCGCAGCTCGGCCGGCGTGTAGCTGGGGCAGCTCGGCCCTTGCAGGCGCAGCTCGGCCGGCGTGTAGCTGGGGCAGCTCGGCCCTTGCAGGCGCAGCTCGGCCGGCGTGTAGCTGGGGGCAGCTCGGCCGGCGTGTAGCTGGGGCAGCTCGGCCCTTGCAGGCGCAGCTCGGCCAGCGTGTAGCAGGCGCAGCTCGGCCGGCGTGTAGCAGGCGCAGCTCGGCCGGCGTGTAGCTGGGGCAGCCGCGCCGCGAAAGCCCGAGCCCGCGTCCCACCTCGGGTTCCTACTGCTCACTCTCTCTCTCTTTTTATTTTAAAACCACCCTATTCAGGCCACTGTCATTTCTCTCCTGGACCACTAACTGGTGTCGCGCTCACTCTCATTTCTGGGATTTTAAGTGTGTTATTCCCTGACCATGAAATGTCCTTCCTTCACCCCAAGTTCTTCCCTGGGAAATAGCCCCTGTTCTTCAAGACACAGCTCAGGTTTTATACCCTCCTGGAAACCACCCCTTACCTCCTAACACTGAATCGGATGCTGCTTCCCTCTGCGCAGCGCTTCTCACACTGTGCTAAGTACCCATCATGGTACAGACCATCACCCTAAAGTACGTGAGCCTGGCTGCTCGCACAGGGCCTCATACTCCTCAAAAGTAGAAACTGTCTCATTTTCATCTACGTATCTCTAGCACCAAGAAGAGAGATAGACGGTAGTGAGCAGGTGGCGGACGGTATTTGTTGGCTGACAGACTGCTTTTCTTATTTGTTCTTTTAGGCGACTATACCTCACCCAAGCTGCTGGACAGACAGGGCTGCCTGAAGATATGCCCGTGGAGTTGCCAGAAACATGTACCGGTATTATTTTATTATAATGGTGATATTTTTTTAAATCAACACTGGTTGAGCATCTGTCATGGATAGGCACCTCCTATCCAGGAGCTTTTTGGGCATAGATGCGTGCTGACTCCTCCGATTCCTCTTCCTGTAGCACCTGTCCTAACCCATCCCCTTTCTCTGCTCTTCTTTTCAAATCAAAATCACCATGTTTCGCAGGCAATCAAATAGATGCTGTTGGAAAGGGAGAGAGTGTTTTCTACACTGGTGTGGTTTCCGATTTAGCCTAACAACCGAAATACCAGCACACACAAAGCTTCCCTGTGATCACTGTAACTTACTGCCAACAGAAGGAAATCGACTTTCTGAGAATGGGGCTCACTCCCATTTTAGTACATAGATTCCACATTTCTAATTCTCAAATCCATCCCCTCCAGGAGATTCCCAAAGGTCTTTCAAATTTAAAATGTGACAAAATATGTATTGTATTTTTATTTTTTTTATTTTTTATTTTATCCTCACCCGAGGACATTTTTCATTTTTTGTTCAGATAGAGTGGGAGGGAGAGAGAGGAAGAGAGAGAGAGAGAGAGAGAGAGAGAGAGAGAGAGAGAGAGAAACATCGACATGAAAGGGACACATCGAGTGGCTGCCACCCGCACGACCCAACCAGGGCCGGGAACAAACCGCAACCGAGGTACATGCCCTTAGCGGGAACCGAACCTGGGTCTCTCTGGACCACAGGCCGACGCTCTAACCGCTGAGCCAAACCGGCCAGGGCTGTATTTTTATTTTTATTTGTCCAAAATATATACATCACTAATTTCTTTTCATTCATCCCAGAAAAGTCAAAATTGGAACCCATAAAAGAAAAGAGCAGAGACGAGATGAGCCCATCAGTTGAGATCGATGCTTTACATCTTAGTCATGAAGACAGCATCATCTCTGACCAGCATCTGAAGACAGATGACAAGGCCACATGTACAGAGTTTGGGGCCTCTGATATGAAATACTTACTCTATGAGGATGAGCAGGACTTCAGGGTAAGATCAAGCAAACAATTTTGACTACTAAGATAATGCTGTTTTATTAATGGAGAAAATTAAACTAAAATATAGATGTTGAAAAATTCTATTTGCGATTTTTAGTAAAATTTGCCCACCATTCACATCCTTTTGGATACTATTTTTACCCCTACCCTTGCCCAATTTGCTACCTATATTCATTTATAGACCTCCACTGCTAGTATACCATCTCCGTCATCTAATGCCACATAACAAATTACCCCTAGACTTAGTGGCTTATAACAATAATCACTTATTTTCTTTCAGGGCCTCTATTGGTTAGGAAATCGGGATAGGCTCCACTGGCCAGTCCTCACTTGGACTCCCAGGGCAGTCATCTAGTGGCTGGAGCTGCAGTCATCTGAAAGGCTGGTGGGGGCGGGAGGACCCTTTTCCAGAGCAGCTCACTCACATGACTGGCAGGTTGATGCTGGCGAAGCTGGAGGCCTCAGTTCCTCTTCACATGGGCCTCTTTGCAAGGCACTTTTATTGTCCCTTTGTTATGGTGTCTGGTTTCTCCCAGAGCAAGCAATCCCGGAGATGAAGATGAAAACAGCAATGTTTTGCATGACTTGGAAATCATACACCATCCCTTCCCTCATAATCTGTTGGTTGATGTAGTTATAAAGTTCCACCCAAGTGGAGGAAATGTAGCTCATACATCTTGAAAGAGGAAGGTTGGCATCACATTGTCAGAAAAGCTTGTGGGATAGGATATTAGTATGGCCGTCTTTGGAAAGCACCTACTGCCATATATACCACTGGATGGAATCTGGAGTATTCAAGCCTTTTTCTCTTAAAACCTTTTGGTACATTCCAATTACTCCCACACTGAACCCTTGCTATTTTCTTTCTTGGTACTACCAATAACTTAAAAAGTTATCCTAGAACTTAAACTTTTATTGGAAAAATAGTGATATAAGAAAGCAGAAGAGCTCAGTGTGGCTCACATGGACTGAGAGGTCCCAGTTGGATTCCCGGTCAGGGCACATGCCCAGGTTTCAGGCTCGATCCCCAGTAGGGGGCATGCATGAGGCAATGATCGATGTTTCTCTCTCACATTGATGTTTCTATCTCTCTCTCCCTTCCTCTTTCTCTAAAAAAATCAATAAAAATATTTTTTAAAAAGAAAGCAGAAGAAACTGAGTAAATCAACAAAAATCATTTTAACTAACTACAACTCAGTCCTGCCACCATCAAGTGACAGTTTAAAGACTAAAGGTCTAGTCCCTTTAGCATTCAAACACCCCCATGAGTATCTTGGAAGCATGACACCTAGTATGTTATGATGACCTCAAGTGGACAACTGCCTCTAAAATTCCAAAATTGGATACCGTTTGGTTGACTGAAAGACCTTCTCACTTACCATGGAAGTTTTTGATGTGGTAAAGATGGCACTGTGTATGCTATGGACTGAATGATGTCTTCTTGCCCACCCGCATTCATATGTTGAAGCCCTAACACCCAATGTGACTATATTTGTAGATAGGGTCTTTAGATCATCAAGGTTAAATGAGGCCATAAAGATGGGGCCCTAATCTGATAGGACTGTGGCCTTCCTTATAAGAGTAGACTGTCCCTTGTGAGGACACAGCAAGAAGGGAGTCGTCTGCAAGCCAGAAGGAGAGCTCACACCAGAACTCAATCATGCCAGCCCCTAATCTTGAACTTTCTAGCCTCCAAAACTGTGAGACAGGAATTTCTGTTGTTTAAGCCACTCAGTCTATGGTATTTTGTTACAACATCTGGAGCAGACTAACACAGTGTATTAGGATTCTGAAATATGTGTTAGATGTCTCTCAATTTGCTTTTCTCCTCTCTTACATTTGTTATAGTTCTAGCATTATGTTTTAAAAACTAAACACAGTTATATGCATTTTTGAGTAACAAAACGATTTCCCTTTTCATTCTTTGGTATTCCTAAATTCTAATGAAAGTTTATTGAGACCCCCACGACATTCCATGTGCTTGATAGATGCTTGGGAATTTAAGGGGGTGAACAGGAAGAATGAAGTCTCAAAGATGCCTACATGTCAGGCACTGCACTCAAGTTGCTTACATGCTAATAGAAGAGAGATAAGAAAATCATGAATTACTGTGCAAGAGGGATATACCACCTGTGTCTGTCTCTCTGACCAGTATTGTGAGCTCACTTTGTGCCCCAACACTTAATACACAGCCTGGCACATAGTGGGAACTCAGAAAAAGTTTATTGAAATGTTGAAAATATTCAGAAGAAAAGATTGTGACTTAGGAAGGCTCCCGAGAGGAAGACACATTAGGCAGGGCCTAAGCTGTTTGGGGGTGGCTGTGGGACTTCATATAAATCAGACTTTTAATTTCACCTGTTGATATCTTAAACTATAGTTAGTCTGGCAGAATATGGTAAGTTTTATTCATATAGTAGCTAAAGGTCCAATGAAAGGTACAAAATTCATACAGAACTTGCTCCATGTTAGAATATTAATAGTCAAAGTGATGTTTGCATATCTTTCCCTTTGTTCTGGGATAATATAGAAAACTCTGCTGTGGTTATATCCTACATAGAGCCAACACTTTCTTTTACCAATTAAAGAGCTTGCAGAGGATATATCTCCCCACTCCAGCTGGTGCCTCCCAGCCAACCCCCTGAAAGGCAAGCCTGCCGGACCCGCTGCCTGCTCTTTGGGAGATCCTTCCTACCACGCCCCACTGGGTATATAAGTCTATGGAGTGGTTTGTGTTTTTAGTAGCTCTCATATTCCACATGTTATACAGCATTCAGGCAAAGAGGAGGGCAATGAAATCGGTCAGATAAAGGAAACCGTACCTGTGGAAGCTGGTAATTTGCTGAATAACCTCTCCTATCCTGTATCTGTTCACCACAGGATTATGTAAACTTGGGCCCCCTGCAAATGAAGCTCATGCGTGTGGACAGCAAGAAAATGCCGATTCATTTTCAAGAGAAGGAAGTTCCAGTCAAATTCTATGAAGATGTCACAAGCCCAGAAAGCCACATCACATATAAAATGGTGAAGTATTTTCTCTAAGACTGAAAGCTGTGAAGTAAAAACAACTTTTCCTTATAAATTTTCTTTGGGAACTGAAATGTATCAGTTGCTCGTTTTATTTATACTTTGGTCCATTTTTAAACAAATTATTCCTAAAGGTCATAATCACATTTAAAATAGAAGTTCACCCCTGGCCAGCTTGGCTCAGCGGTTAGAGCTTCGGCCTGCGGACCAGAGAGTCCCAGGTTCGGTTCCCGCTAAGGGCACGTACCACGGTTGCAGTTTGTCCCCCGCCCCGGTTGGGGTCGTGTGGGTGGCAACTACTCAATGTGTCTCTCTCACATTGATGTTTCTCTCTCTCTCTTTCCCCCTCTCTCCCTCCTGCTCTATCTGAAGATAAATGCAAAAAAAAAAATAGAAGTTCACCTATTTACCTACAAAAGTACAAGTTATATTTTTATATTCAAGTAATAGGAAGCACGACAGTGACCCAAGATGGTCTCTGAGGTTCCTTACCACTTAAAAATTCACTAATTAATTTATGATTCCAATGTGAAATAGTTCAATTAGAAATTTTTCTAAGAAAAATTTAGAGGTTTGCATAGCACTGACGACACACACATCTTTCCCACAGAGGGTGCCAAATGGTAGCCATTCCACAGTTCAAGCCTATTCTTCTTTAACCTTACACTATTTATAATGAAACATTTCACAAATAAATTGTAGGGTGGTAATTTGTAGTATCAAAATATTCCACCAACAGGGAGATCCTTCTTCCACCAGCTATATCAGGTCTAAACTGCTGAGTTCCTATCCAAGGCCATTATCACTTCCCTCTTATGGGTACTCCAAGCAAAGGCAACTGTGACTGGGCCTGAATTTGATTGACATCAGCATTTCATTTAAAGGCAAAATCTACTTATAAAGCTTTCTACAAGAAACACCTTACAAATATAAGGCCACAAATAGATCGAAAGTTAATACACCATTGCAAACATTAACAAAAAAGAAAGTGGTGTGATTAACTATTAGACAACGTAGACGTTAAAATAAGAATTGTTAAGAGAAATAAAGAGAAAATTAAAAGAAACATTTCCTAATTATAGATAAATCTATCAGGATGATATAACAATCCTAAATTTATATGTACTAATAAGCATGATCTAAAAATATATAAAGTGCCCGGCCGGCGTAGCTCACTGAGCATCGACCCCTGCACCAAGATGTCGCTGGTTCAGTTCCTGGTTGGCACATGCCCAGGTTGTGGGTCTGATCTGCAGTGGGGGGCATGCAGGAGGCGGCCAATCGATGTTCTCTCTCATTGATGTTTCTATCTCTCTCTCCCTCTCACTTCCTCTCTCTCTAAAATCAATAAAGAAAAAAATATTAAAAATAAAAATATATAAAGCAAAACTTACCAAACTAAAAAACACTATGGCAAACCTTATGTTATGTATATTTTACCACAATAAAAAAAGAAAAAAGATAGATACATTCACAGACTTAGAGATCTTACCACACCTCTCTCAACAACTGATAGATCAATCAGATTTTAAAATCATTAAGGATATAAAAAGTTGAACAACTGTAGACTACACATTATTTTCAAGTGCACATGAAGCATTTATAAAACTAGACTATATCCTGAGCCATGAAGCAAATCACAACAAATATTTAAAAAATTGAAATGTATAGAACACAGTTCTCTGGCCAGAGTACAAAAAATAATAATAATAATAATTGAAACTAAGCAAGATACTTCTAAAAAACCCATGGGTGAAAGAAAAAAATCATTTAAAAAATGATATTTTAAATTGATAATAAAAAAATATGACATGTCAAAACCTGTGGGATCCAGCTAAAGTGGTGCTGAAAGGAAAATTTATAAATAAGTTCATGTATTAAAAACAAGAAGGGGGGATTCCAAAATGGCGGTGGAGTGAATGGAAACTACACAGACCGTCTCCCAGGACCAAACTGGAATTACAACTAAAATAAAGACAAATCGTCGGGAAAAAGCAACGGAAAAGCAGCTCGCGAGGACCATACAACCAGGGACACTGAATCAATCCGGGAGGATTGCGGAGGCGCGAGAGGGGGGCTGGGAGCCCACGGACCGAGCGGCCTTAGCCATGAGCAGCGCCCACCCTCGGGTTAAAGCCCGAGCCGGCTCCACAGCGCAGAGCCGGGGCAGAGCGCTAAATAGCCACAGACACTCACCTGGGCTCCGGCAGAGGGAGGGCGGACTGGACTGGAACTGTGTGGGGACACTCGGGATTCAGAGGGTGCTCAGAGCTTTTGCTGAGTTGCGGCCACGCAGGACGGTGGCCATCTTACTCCATCCCAGGGCTCTGGGGAGAGGGCAGCCCCTCCCTCGGAGATTCAGCCACACCCAGGTGGGCAATTGAAATGCAAATTGAGGCTCAGTAACTACCAGCATCTGCCACACCCTCAGGAAATCCTCTCACGCTGAACACCTGAGGGAGGTTTTCATTCAACTGAGAACCCAAGGCTCTTCAAGTAACCACGACTAATAGCCTCTAGGCAAAAAGCTAGAGGATAACTTAACCTTTTCTGGGCTTGCAAATCTACCCAGGAAAGTAAGACTCGACAGTGGTGTTTAACATGGGTCTTCCCATGCTCATCCAAACCCAGTAGAGGGAGCCACAAACAGCAGAACACCAACATCAACAGGGAAAATTTGGCAGGCTCCAAAACCCACTGAGATAGCCAAAATGGTGAAACAAAGAAACAGATCCCAAATGAAAGAACAAGAGACCTCTACTGAAGATGAGATAAATGAAATGGAGTTAAGCAAGTTAACAGAGCTAGAATTCAGAGCCATGATCTTGAGGAAGCTCAACAGCATGAGTAAGGACATCAACACCATGAGCAAAGACATAGAAACATTGAAAATCAACCAATTGGAAATCTGTACCTTAAATTTTTTTTTCCACAAGGAAAATTTCAAACCCAGATGGCTTGCCTCACTCATGAATTTTCTAAACATTTAAAGAAGATATAATGCCAAACATACAAAAACTCTTTCAAACAACGGGGGGAAAATGAAACACTTCTAAAGTGCTCTATGAAGTCAATAAAATTCTAATACAAAAACTTAGTAAGTCATTACAAGAAAAAATTACAGGCAAAGCTTGGTCAAGATGGTGTACTAGCCCAGCTGGTGTGGCTCAGTGGTTGAGCATCGACCCATGCATCAAGACTCCCAGTCAGGGCACATGCCCAGGTTGTGAGCCAAAACCCCAGTGGGGGGCATGCAGGAGGCTGCTGATCAATGTTCTCTCTCATTGATGTTTCTCTCTCTCTCTCTCTCTCTCCTTTTTCTTTCCTCTCTCTCTAAAATCAATAAAGAAAAAAAAAATTTTTTAAAAAGAACTTATACAACTCAACACCAAGAAGACAATCCAATTAAAAAATGGGCAAAGGACCTGAACAGACATTTCTCCAAAGAGGACATACAGATGGCTGATAGATATATATATAAAAAAATGCTCAACATCACTAATCATCAGAAAGATGCAAATTTAAAATCACAATGAGAAAAGTTGTGGTACATTTACATAATGGAATACTATGCAGCTGTAAAAAAAAGAAGTATATCTTACCCTTTGAGACAGCATGGATGGACCTGGTAATTATAATACTAAGCGAAATAAGCCAGTCAGAGAAAGACAAATACCATATGATCTTATTTATATGTGGAATCTAATGAACAAAATAAACTGATGAACAAAATAGAACCAGAGTCATGGTACAGACTGACAGATGTCAGAGGGGAGGTGGGTGGGGTGGACAGGATGAAAGAAGGTAAAAAGAATAGCCAAAGCACATAGACACAGAAAACAATGTGATTAGGGCCAAAGGGAGGGGAGGGGAGAGTCCAGGTGAAGAGGGGAAAAGAGGGAGGATAAATAAAAACTACATCTGGTATGTGGGTAAATGTGGATTTGACAGCGTTTTACACAGTGCACCAAGCCCGCTGTTCTCTAAGTCACTCAGCTCCCCGGGGGGAAAAATACCACAAAATCACTAACCTTAAAAAGATTGATAAATTGGATTTTATTAAAATTAAGATCTCTTGCCCTGGTTGGAACATTGCCCTGTACACCCAAAAGGTTTCGGGTTCAATTCCTGGTCAGGGCACATATCTAGGTTGTGGATTTGATCCCCAGGGCATGTATAGGAGGCTGATTGATGTTTCTCTCACATAAATGTTTCTCTCTCTCTAAAATCAACAAACATATCCTCAGGTGAGGATAAAATAAGATCTCTTTTTATTTAAAGACACCATTAAGAGAGTCAAAAGGCAAGCCACATACTGGGAAACTATATTTCCGATGCATGTATCTAACAAAATTAAGTCATATAAACAACTTGAACAAATCAGTAAGAAAAAAGACAAATGACTAATAAATATAAAAAGGAGATCAACATTATTGCTCATCAGGGAAAAGCAAGTTAAAACCATGAAATACCAGTATACAACCAATATAATGGCTAAAATTAAAAAGTTGAAAATAGTAAGTATTGACAAGGATACAGAGCAACTTGAACTCTCATATAATTGTTGATGGGAGCATAAATTGTTACAAATACTTGGAATATGTATAAATATATATATTTAATATATATCATGCAGTATTACTCAACTTAATTTTACTCAGCTTAATATGGAACAGAAATGAGTGTTTATGTTTACTAGAAGACATGTATAAGAATATTTCTAGTCTTGGCTGGTTTGGCTTAGCAGTTAAGAGCGTTAGCCTGGGGACTAAAGGTCTCGGGTTTTATTCCCAGTCAAGGGCATGTACCTGGGTTGCAGGTTCTATCCCTGGCCCTAGTTGGGGTCATTCAGGAGGCAACCAATTGATGTGTCTCTCTCACATCAATGTCTCTCTCCCTCTTCCTCTCCCTCTCTCTCTTTCCCTTCCTCCTTCCTTTCCACTCTATCTAATAATCAATGGAAAAATATCCTTGGGTGAGGATTAACAAAAAAACAAAAACAAAAAATAAGCAAAATAAAAAAGAATGTTCCTAATAATCTTACTAATAATACCCAAACTTCAAACTACCCAAATGACTATCAGCAGTAGAATATGTAAATAAATTGTGCTATATTCATACAATGGAATACTATTCAGCAATAGAAAAGAATAACAAATGTGGCTATATAGATCAATCTTATGGACATACTATTGAAAGAAAAAAGAGACACAAAAGAGCATATATGGTATGATTCCATTTACACAACATTCAAAAACAGGACAAGCATACTAATCTTGATGACAGAAGTCAGAATAACTGCTACTTTTGTGGTGGGGAATGACTAAGATGGTACATAAAGGAGTTTTCTGGTAATCTTTGTCAACAAAAGGTCTCTGACACCAATCTCATGCCAACAGAAATCCCCAATCCAGGGTGTGATAAAAGGAGAAACTTTATCCAGGTCAACAGTGTGTGAAACAGGGGAACAGCCTCCCAGGAAAACCAAAATTCCACTCCGAGGAGACAGAGGGTAGGCAGCCTTCTATAGAAAAAGTTCACACCCTAGTTCCTGATTGGTCCACTTATATGCAAATGAGGAATGCAGTCTGATTGGTCCCAATAGCACTGTCCTGATTGGTTGGCTTCTTGAGTTCTGATTGGTTGTTATGGAGCCATTCTGATTGGTCAGTATAGATGCAAATAAGGATATAGGTGGCAGTTCCAACTGGACAGGACAGGTCTCAGTCCTGTCCTGGCTGAAAGACAATACCAGGAGCTCCCTTATCAGGGTTGGCTCAGGAACACAGTGCAGGAGGCTGACAGCTCAGTCCACAGCTTTTTCCTGAAATGCACCGTGTGTGACAAGCCTCTGTCAGCAATGACTGCTAGACTCTAGTTATAAATTTGTGCCCAGGAGGAGCCCTTCTTAGCAGTTATAGTCCCTCTCAAATTCCACATCTTGATCTGAATGACAGTTAACATGGAGTTCACTTTGTAAACATTCATCAAGGACACTTAAGATTTGTGTATTTGACTGATGTAGTCTATACTTCAAAAAAGTTTTCCCCCAAAAACGTCCCACAAACACTCATATCCCAATCCATTCCATAAGGTTAAAAGGTCATGTCTGTGTCTTGTAGTGTGCACAGAAGAAAGGGTGTTTCCTGACAGGAAGGCAGAATATTCTGTTAGGGCAGTTTTTCAAAGGTCAACAGGAATGTCCTTGGAAAAGCGAATAACGATATGGAGCGGTTTTGCCAATTTTCATTTTAAAAGAGAAATGTAAACTTTTTGTAAATAAGATTTATCTTTATTTTCAACAGATAGGGGGGGAAACTTATTGGCTTTTCACTGGGACAAATCACAGAGCTCCCAGTAACCAACAAATAAAGGCTATGAGACAGCCGGCTGGATTCAGTAGGTCAGCAGAAACTGACATTGTTTTTCTCTCACACTTGGAAAGTCCAGACCATGAGATGATTAAAACAAGCCAGGCCTAACATGGTAAGATTCCAGCATTAATTTGTTAGTTGTGGCGTTTCTCCTTCACAATATGAATTTGAATCCGAAGAAAATATCAAATGACTAAAGAGGCCTTGTTTGCTGCCAAGAAGATGTCAGAGTTGAAAAGGCATCCTTTGAAAAAGAAAGGGGAAGAATGTTCTTTCCTTCTGTTAATATCATTTCTTGTGTTTAGAATTTGCAAAGTAGCAGTATCTCTAAAACAAACATGCAGGGTTTTTTGTTTTTTTTTAACAACCCAGATTCTAAACAGCTTGGAGGGGTAGCTTTGTTAGATGACTAAATTACAAAGCAAGTCTCAATAAAGTGTACCACCGTGACTGATTCAATGAAGTGTCTGTGAGGCATTAGGGAGGCAAAATAAAACTGCTTCTTTCCTCAAGATGCTCACAGTCCAGTAAGAGAGCCTGGTGGGTCGGGGGGCTTCTCGGGGCTGGCTAAACCTGCTTTCCATCTTCAATACCAACCGCAGAGAAGGAAGCAAGGAACATGGAAGAAGGCAGGACGAGATATTCTGAGTGCGTTGGAGGCCTAACTCACAATATTCTATTTTTAGCAGCTTTAGTAATATAGGATGTCCCCCCAAAATATATACCCACTTAACAGCTGATAGCTCGATTGATGTTTCTTTCTTTTCAGATTTAACCCATTGGAATTTATAATTATTCAGAGTGTGTATATGTTGTTTTGGGACACCCTGTGGGTTTGGAGAAGAAATTTAGGATGAGTCGAGGGGGATTTCATGTAGGCTTCAGTTCTCAGAGTAACCAAGCGCCTGAGTTTTAGATGGTGTTATTCAAGATTTTCAGGGAGGGACTGGGTGGGGGCCGCTTTATCCTCAGGCTGGGAAATCGCTTGTTGACCCAGGAATTAGGTAGGTTTGAAGAAATGAAGGAGGGTACAGGGACCAGAAGAGCGTGGGAAAACACCTCAGGCTGGCAGCCTCAACTCGTGCACAGCCACTTACCCGCTTTCAAGCCTGGTTTTCTCACCTGTATTACATGGACTGAATTCCCATATTGCAGGATTATTTAAGGACTGGAGAGAGTGCGTGTAATCGGCCCACAGTAGACATGTGCTGTGTGGCCGTTGAAATGATGCCTGACATTTAATGGTCATCTCTGGGAGGAAAGCCCAAGACATCCGGTGGCTTTCACGGTGCATTCACGTGAAGGCTGACTGAGCGCCTGTGTCCGGGGGATCACATGCTGAGAGGCATCAGCTGGTCTCTGATGACAGCTGGGCCCTACATGCTTGCATTCAGGAGCTGGCTCCTTCCTGGGGTGGCTGGGGAGAGTGACTCAGCCGCCACCTGGTGTGAGGGCTCCATGAAGCCAGACCCTGATCTGGGGATCTAGGTCAGGCTGCAGGGACAAGTAGTAAACCCAGTTCCAAAAGCCTTAAGAGTGTTGGGGAGGGAGGGCCCATGGCACTGTGGGTCAGTGGTAACATTTTTATTTCTTTTTGAGTCCCCTAGTCAGATACTAGAGCCATTCAGGGACGGAGGAGGCCTGGGGAATTCTGTGGCAATAAAAGGTTGTTTGTTAAAGGCCTACTCTATCCTCGCTTGTTTTACTAGATCTCAACACAACAGTTCTCTGTATTTTTCTTGGAATAAAACTGGCTTTTGCCCCAGACTCAAGGAAATGTGCCCTCCAGCAATAGAGGCTTTCTAAATATTAGTGACTTGAACTCCATTAAGAATTTCCATTTCCCATCCCTGTGACTTTATGAGGCTCAAGTTCCCAGAAAGGTTGCTTATTTTTGACCAGGACTCTTTAGAGTCCTTATATTTTAGGTCATTCTGTTCTTAGGATCCGAGTAAGTGCTAAAAAAAACTTCAAGGTACTTTTAAGGAGTCTTCACACAGAAATGTTTTCAGATTTCCAGTAGATAAAACGTGTTTGAAAGAGATTGACTATTCAGATAGCCTCACAGATTCTTAGTCAAAGGTCTGGTCAGCATTTCCTTCCTCAAGTCCTGTGCTCAGCTCGCTGACCTCTAGCCTTCTTGGGTTAGGGCCATCTTTTTGTACAGTCTCAGCTATAAAAGTATGCAAGGCCTTGCCACATTTCCCTCCTAAGAGGAATGAAAATTAACTAGGCTGGATTCCCCTCTCTCTGGCTCCCCGAGGCCAGCAGGGCATCTTTCCTTAAAGCACCGAACCAGGCTGGGGCCTCGTGGGAGGCTCTGGCGAAAGTGGGCCATTCATTTCAGATCTTTGATGCTCTTTTGCTACATTTCATTTTTGCCTCAGTCATTTTCTCCAGCCACTTACAAGGTGCCTTTGCGACTTTTGTGCCATTTATGTAAAAAGTCAGTGTCGAATATTGCTGGGCCTAAAATCTGGTGAGAAGGTGTGTACATACTCTCAGCATGTCTTGTAACATTTGCTGAGCATTAGCAGCTTGGACTTGCCCGTTGTTCATGTTTAAAGCTTTTGACACTTTTTAGTATTTAATTTCTTAGAAATATTTCCATTAAAAACTGTAATTTTTTTTTAGGCGATCTCAGATCTCAGCTTACACTATATGACATGGTAGGGTATTGAAGTCTTTGATCAGAAAAGAGTTCAAGAAATTTGCAAGTCTTATAATAAAAATTGTGTGACTATGACAGTGGCTACTAGTTTTTCTTCCAATCTATGCTGCCCCCTCTTCTATAATAATGCATTCATTTAGCTGTTTTAGTACCGGGTCACCCAACTTAAAGACTTCCCTTGCAGCCACATGACAAAGTTCTGGCTAATGCATTGCGAGCAGAGCTCGTGCACAATTTCCGGGTCTTCTCTTGCCCTCCCCTTCTCTCCCTTCCTCCACTTGCTGCTTGGGATGTGCTTCCGCGGCTCAGCCCCAGGAGGCTGTGAGGAACACCCGTAGGACACCGAGCACCTAACACCTTGCGGGCAGAGCTGCGCTGCCAGCCAGACTGTTATGCGAGAGGGAAAATAAACTCTGTCTTGTTTGAATTATTGTTAGTGCGATCTTCTGTTACACGCTGCCAAACCAAATCCTAACACAGAGACTAGCATGACCTCATGAGAAGTCAGTGTTTTCAATAGTAAAACTCAGTCTGTACGACATTAAATAAGGCCTGGGTAAGTATCTATTCTTGGTTAAAAAAATAGAGGTGGGGGCTCAGACTACTTTCGAAATTGTTCTGTTTTATTTGAGGGCATCTGAAACTGCTGACATAGTCTACTTAGATGTGTGGGGCTGGCTGTCTTCAGAGAAGTGTTATGTCACACCAAACTAGCATTGCCAAAGCTGCCTTGGGACCAAGGACTCCTGCTGGTGAGGACATGTGGAGTCAGGGGTCAGGGTTCTGCTTTGGAAGCAGCTCATGGGATCTCCAGCACTTGGCTGACATCAACTGTGCAAACACAGCAAAGTGGACAGTTCTCAAAACTGACAGTTCAGAAGGTTCCTTAGTAATACTAATAATAGCATATACTTAAATGTGCTTATTATATGCACTTACATACATTAACCTAGTTGATCCTTCTTGTCATCCTATAAGGCAGGGTCTATAATTATTTTCATCTTACAGATGAAGGGAAATGTAGTCACTTTTCCAGAAGTTCCCAGCCAGTCAAGGAGCAGCGTCGGGATTTGAACACAGGTGTTTTGCCTCCAGAATCATCCCAATAAAAATGATGGTAATTATGTACTGAACCTTTATCATGTGCCAGGCTGTTCTAAATGCTTCCATTTCCCACGAGGTGGGCATGACTGTGCCATCTCATGCTGGAAGAGACTGAGGTGGTGGGAGAGTAACCGACCCGCCCAAACAGGTGTTGAACCGAGCGTGGCTGCAGAGTCCGCTCCATGGGTGCTCAGCACGCCGTCTCGCCAAGCAGCCGGGGCTTCCTCGCTGGTGGGGATGCTTTCAGAAGGGAAAGAGGATGTTCAAGGAAAGAACTTCTTGCACATTGTCCTCTGTGCATGTCCGGATGCCAGGCTGTCCTTTGCCTCTCTTCCCTTTTCTACCTCATCTCGTCTCCAGTCCTGACCACTCGGTGTTTCTCTTCCCCCCACAGACTTGGCAGCCAATTTCATGGTAGCTTTTTAAACATTTCCTTAATTCCTACTCTGTTAGCGACATTAGTATATTTTTCCTTTTTAGCTTTATTGACAAATAACATTTTAAGATATTTAAAGTCTACAATGTGATGATTAGAGACATTGTGAAAGGATTCCTCCCATTGAGTTAACACATCCAGCACCTCCCCTTTGGGGGGAACATTTAAGTTCTACTCTGAGCAAACTTCAGTTCTACAATCTAGTCGACCCTTGAACAATGCAGGGACTAGGGGCACCAACCCCAACACGGTTGAAAATTCATGTATAACTTGTCGGCCCTCCACATATGTGGACTCCCAAATGCGGATTGAAAATACAGTACAGCCCGGCCGGTGTGGCTCAGTGGTTGAGCATCGACCTATGTGCCAAGAGGTCGCCGGTTCGATTCCCGGTCAGGGCACATGCCCAGGTTGTGGGTCAAATCCCCAGTGGGGGGCATGCAGGAAGTGGCCAATTGATGTTCTCTCTTATCGATGTTTCTATTTCTCTCTCCCTCTCCCTTCCTTTCTCTCTAAAATCAATAAAGAAAAAAGAAAATACAGTGCAGTATTATCAACTCAAGTTACCATGTTATACATTAGATCCTTAATAACTACTCCTTTGTCTCGTGGGTCTCATAAACGCAAGCCTAGTTGGCTCTCATAGTGAGGTGTTTGGGGTCCACCCCTTAGATAGGAGTCTTAAAGGTTGAGTTCAAACCTTTCACTCCTCAGAGAAAAGCTGGAATTGGGAGTTTCCTCCCGATTGTAGGGTGCTGTGCGGGAGGCGGGGTTTATGGCCAGCGTGTCTCAGCCTTTGCTGCCTGTTTTGATGTACTTTCTCATTTACCCGACGTGTGGGAGTCACTCAGCTCATTTCTGGATTTCTAGCAAAGGTTGGCGCTCCATGTGTAGCTGTATAGTCAGTGCGTTTGTGGGAGGAGGGGAGTTCAGGAACCTCCGTGCCACCATCTCGGTCAACCTCTAGTACCTTCTCTTTCTACAGAATGTCTCTTATCTTGGTCCAGCCACTCCAGCTAAGTTTTGCTCATGCTGGAGGACTAGGACAATAGTCTCCTGACTGGTTTGCAAGTCTTTTTTGTATACAGTTCATTCTCAATATAGCAACCACAGTGATCCTTCTATCAACAAAAGGTTTTCAGGAGTCTCTGCTCAACATCTGCAGTGGTGTCCCAGCCCAGCGTGAAATCTAAACCTCAGCATGACCTGGAAAGCCCTGGCCCACGCTGCCTCTCACCTCAGCTTCCACCAAGCTCTCTTTCACCCACTCTCCTCAAGCCTCCCTGTATCCTTGCTGCTTCTCAGAGAAGCCAAGCGCAGTCCCCTTTAAGACCTTTGATCTTGCCCTGGCCAGTTTGGAGCGTCGGCCTGCAGACCAGAGAGTCCCGGGTTCGTTTCCCGCTAGGGGCACATACCAAAACAAAAAACAAAACACAACAAAAGACCTTTGATCTTTCCCCTGCCAGTGTATGTGGGAAGGGGAGCCAGTCTCCACATCTTGCCATCTTCCTTCCTGACTTCATTCAGTCTCTGTTCAAAAGTCACCTCATTAGGGGTCTTCCTTGGTACCCTAAGCAAAATAGCACCATAGTCTGCTCACATCACTCGATCCCTTCACCCTTTTGCTTATAGCACTCATCACTTGGCATAAAATATTTCATTGCCTACTTTCACAAGAAAATAAACTCCATGAAAGCAAAAGGCTGTCTTACTGATTTTTGTACCTAGACTTCCTGGCTCATAGAAGGCTCATGTGTTGAATGAATAAAAAAGAAGTGACTTTCCTTTCATCTCAAACTCTCCCTTGGCCTGTACACCCTTTGCTTATTGTCCTTGACCTCTTAGTTTACAGCCAAGCTTCTTGATACCACCACAATTCTTCCCATTGCCCGACTCCATGCAATCTGGCTTCTGCCGCTGCCAGCGCCTGGGTATCGCTAGGGGTGAGGTTTAAGTTCCTAACTGCGGGAGCCAATGGGCAGGTTTGAGTGTTTCCCTTGTGTTGACCACACTTCTTGTGGTTTCCTACGTCTTCAGCTATGTCCTTGAAATCTCTTACCTGGTTTTTCTCCAGCTCTGACTGTTCTTTCCCGGTCTCCGTTAAATTTTTACTACCTTTAATAATGGAGATATTTTCTGGGACTCAACATTGAACTTTTTCTTTCTCCACACAGTTGTTCTTTGGTCGTCTCAATCTCTGTGATGGGTATTCTTCTGCATAAAGCATTTTCTATACTTTGGGTTCATTTCTTTAGATTTTCAGAAGTGGGATTCCAAGGTAAAGAATACAAACATTTTTATGACTTTTTGAAAGGGCTGTCCAATTCACAATGCCCCTAAAAATAATCAGAGTTGCCAGTTTTCCTTCCCAGAAGTGTAAGGAACAAGCAGGCAAAATAGGTAAAGAAGATGGCTGCAGAGGGGCAGAGAACTTGAGTCCCATTCAGAGGCAGTGAAGAGGAAGTCAGCCTGAGCACGGAGGCATGAGAAACGCTGGGACTGGAGGCCTTGAGCACTTGATGGGCAGGAGCCGCAGGGGTTCCAGTGCAGGGCTGAAGGGCAGGGGCTGGAGGCAACTGAACGTGTGGATCCCCTTGTGATGACTCACCCCCACCCTTCTCAGAAAGCTACATTTGGGGGGAACTTATCAAGTGTGGAAACTTCGTGAAACACACGTCTGCCAAGGCTGCATGCCTGAGAAGTTGCTAGAATGATGTGAAATTGAAAACACCTTGTGGGTCGTCTGGTTTCCCGGAACCCAGGACAAGAGATAGGAGTGTCGCACTTAGCTCTCAAATCTCAGGACAGTAAAACTCCCTCCCGAAGAGAAGACTCCCTCCTGATACAGCCTGGGGCTCCCTCCACACTGTCAAGGGCAGGAGTGGAGAGGCGGGGGCCCATCTCCTGGGTAGGAAATTTCCCAAAACAGAACAAAGAGAGTGGGATAAAAAGGTGCCTGATTGGCCCTGGCCGGTTTGGCTCAGCGGTAGAGCATTGGCCCGGGGATCAATGAGTCGCAGGTTCGATTCCGGCCAAGGGCACGTACCTCGGTTGTGATTCGTCCCTGGCCCTGGTCGGGGTCATGCAGGAGGTAACCAGTTGATGTGACCCTCTCACGTTGATGTTGCTCTCTCTCCCCCTCCTACTCTATCCTAAGATAAATAGAAAACTATCCTTGGGTGAGGATTAAAAATAAAAGGTACCTGACTGGAATTTTATTTGAAAGGGAGAAATAAAGACCACCCTGTGAAGACTCTCTCCTGATGTGGTAAGCAGTCAGACAAACATGAGCAAAATAAGGACAATGGGCCAGGTACAGAAGGTCACCAGGGTGGAAAGTCCTGGGTGCCTAGCAAAGGACAATTGTAGGGTGGGACCTTGTCCCCAGGGTGACCTCTCCTCCCCTAGCATATCACTGGTCATGCAGTTTGGACCCCCTGACCCTTCCTCCCTAGAGATAGCATCTAGGCCTCAGTTGTATTTCAGCTCCAGGCCCAGAAAAGCAGCAAAAGCAGACCAGCGACCCCATGGCTCACCTCAGGACCAGCTGCATTGGATAATGACCCCCCCTTACCCTGGCACCAACCAATCAGTGGAGACCTAGACCTTGAAAGGACACACCTGGAAAACAGCTGATCATTCTGTTGAGATCTTCCCCTGGGACCTCCCCTAAAATCTCCACCCTTAAAACCCGTAGGATTGAGGACCCAGTGTGCTCCCCCTCCCGGGAGCAGGCCAGAGCCCCCCCGGCACATCACCTTTACCTTCCTCACTTCTAAGCTCCAAGGGCCCTTCCTTTACAACTTGTTTCAGCCCAGTTCTTCTACAAATTATTTCTACCTCTTAGAGTTTCTAAGTAAATGTTCTCTTATAGTTCGAGTCTTGGCTCTGAATTCTTTCCTAGCCAGAACGCCAGTACCAAGGTTGCTGAACCCAGGTCCAGTCTGACCCCACAGGCCTAACACCTGATGCCATTCCCACCGCCAACACTTCCACCTCAGCCCCAGCAGACCAACCCTCCCGAGGCTTGACAGCGGGCTATCATCCACAAGACCCTAATGTTTCTTAATACCTAACTGTATCACGAGCTATGCTTGCTTACAGGAACTGGGAAGGATTCCCAAGTGCCAAGACCCGGGTGCTGAGCGCAAAAACCAAGAAGGTGGTGGGACAGCGTGTGCAAAAAGGACGGTGTGCAAAGGGCCAGAGTTGGGCAGATGTTGTTAGCACATGAGCTTGCCCTTCCAGCCCTTGACCAAAGAATCAAGTACCTGCTCTGCTTTACTGAATGCACTCTGTTCTATTGGCACCAATGGCCCCAGGCAGGACCTTGGTTTGGGTCCCTGACCCAGAAGGGGCGGTAACAAAAATATCTCCTCTTACCTTTGGTGGCCCTGGAAGTGTCAGAGCCTCTAACCTGGGATGATAGCAGCAAAGATCTGCAGTCCCCAACCGTCTACTGTCTGCTGCTGTAAACGGACCGTGAGATGGAGGATGTTTTGCGTTGCAGTGATGGTCTCAAAGGGTGGCTTCAGGGAGCAGTGCTTCCCCCTAATCTGACCTCCTTTCATTGATACGGACAACTCTTATTTTTAAGCTTATGCTACGCAACAATTCAAGTTCCCTAGCCAAAACCTCACACCCAGGTTATTTCCCTGGGTAAACTTCCTAAAGGTGTGATTTTTGAATCAAGGGTAGAAACTCTCAAGACTTTTGACAACTGTGGCCAATTTCCAACCCCTTCCCCCCAAAACCTGCACTGGCTTAATACCCCCCTCAGCTTTAGATGAAGTTTGTGCACTCTTGCCTGAGCTGCTACACATGCAAACGCTGTCTGACAGACAAGACTGCATCCTCTACACCAGCACACAGCACGGTGGTTGGAGCAGACCTAGAGCCAGACCACAGAGGTTCAGCATCACAGCTCCACTGAGCTGGTCAGGATCACAAAGGGACGTACCCTCTCCAGGCCCGCTTCCTCATTTATGAGACAGGTATGAAAAAAGTGCCTCCTTCACAGACTGGAGTCAATGAACAAATACATATATAAAAGTGCTAAGAACAGCATCACACTTGAAAAGCACTACTGTTTTCATTTGAAATTTTTAGTTACTACTAAAGATGAATTTTTTTCATTGGTCATCAGTATTTCTTCCTTGAACTGTTTTTTGTTTTTTAAATCATATCCTTTCCCTTTTTCTATTTGAGTTAGTCACTTGTCTTTTCTTCATCTTTATAATTCCCTACACGTATACTCTTGGACCCATTTAGAATTCATGCTGGCGGGAATCCTGCCCCTTCTCCAAATAGATATATGGTGCTAGTAAAACTATTAAATAGCCCATCTTTTTAATACTTCTGGCACCAAATGCGTGGTTTTCCACATCAGCCAACCATAGAACACCGGGCGAGTGTCCTTAAGTTCTCACACTAACTGGAGCTAGCACAGAGGCCACCCCGTATGTTAAGGGCTCAGTCCCATAGATGGCTACCCCACTCCTACTTCAGATGCCAAACCCAGGTCTAGGTTGTCGCCTGCACTGGACTGACCAGCTATAAATGAGGGTTCCTGTGACTCCCCTTCTTGGGTTGAATCATTTGCTAGAATGGCTCACAGAATTCAGGGACACACAACACTTACCAGTTTATACAAAAAAGGGGTATGATCAAGGTACAGATGAATAGCCACATGAAGAGACACACAGGGTGAAGTCTGCAGTCCCCAGTGCAGGAGCTTCTGTCCCTGTGAGCTGGGGGGTAACACCCTCCTGGCATATGGCTGTGTTCACCATTCCCGAAGCTCTCCAAACCCTTTCCTATTAATGGTACTTTTAGGACAGCTTCATTGCGTACGCACGGTCAATCAATAACTGTCTCCAGTCCCTCTTCCCTTCCTGGAGGGTGGGGACAGGGACTGAAAGTTCCAGGCTTTTAATCATGGCTAGGTCTTTGTGGTGACCAGCCCCCATCCTAAAGCTATTCAGGAGACCGACAAGTCACCTCACTACTATAATCCAGGGAATTCCCAGAGGCTCAGGAGCACTGTATCAGACACTGGGGTCAAAGACCAAGTACTAGAACAAAAGATGCCCTGGTGCTCTGAGCCCTCAGGAAACAAGTTTTAGGAGCTCTGTGCCAGGAACCTACTTTATGACAAAAATGATCATAGAAGCAGATTTTGTTTTGTGCCTTTTAAGACAGCCACTACTGTAGCTGGCAGAGCCAAGGTGGTGTGCTTCACGCTTCCACGTAGAGTTCTTGAAAGGCCAAGGAAATCCACTGTAAGTTCCGCACAGGAGTGCAGACGCCTGGAGTCCAGGTGCACGAGGGCAGTGGGGCTGCTTGGTTCGCCTGACATTTCCTTCCCTACAGTCAGTCAAGGGCAAGATAACGCAATGCTTGTTTATTGGTAGTACAGGACAGCCGCCACCTGCCCAGGCTCAAGGGAGAGGAGGGGTGTCTCACTGTACAAGGCTCAGACAGGGCAGGTGATTCTCACATAGCAATTATTATTTCAAAACCAACTTTGAAATCAGGGTTTGTAACATAAAGAAAAAGCTATTTGAATGAGAACTTATTAGGAATCTATGTTTTCATACAACTTTCTCCTTGCTTTTCTTTTCCTCCTTGCTCTCTTCCTCAAGATAGTCACATTTGCCCCAGAAGAAATACCATAAAAAAGAGCTTTACACAACTTTTGACAATGTGGGTACAGTTTCACACAGCATAAAAACTACACCTGCAGCCCTGCCTGGTGTGGCTCAGCAGTTAAGAGCGTCAGCCTGCACCATCGAAGAGTCTCAGGTTCGATTCCCAGTCAAGGACATGTACCTGGGTTGCAGGTTCATCCCCAGCCCCGGTCTGGGTGTGTGCGAGAAGCAACCAATCGATGTCTCTCTCTCTCTAAAAAGCAATGGAAAAAAATATCCTCGGGTGAGTATTAACAACGAGAGAGAGAGAGAGAGAGAGAGAGAGAGAGAGAGAGAGAGAGAGAGAGAGAGAGAGAGGGGGGGGGGAGAGGGAGAGAGAGAGAGAGGAAGAAGGAGGGAGGGAGGGAGGGAGGGAAATCCACAGGAGAAGATCATCTGAGAATAAAGAGTGGTCATCAGTCTAGACCACAGAGGGAAAAATTCCCTTTTCAGTTTATACATCTGGATTAACAACAGCAGGTCACAGGGAAAACAATGAATCATGAAATCAAAGGCTTGACTCCTTTGCCTGTTAGCTTATCGATCTGAACAAGTTTCTTTTCTAGTTCCTGATTTTAATCTGTAAAGTGGGTAAAATATGGACAATACCTACCTATCCAACAAGCCCTAAAGTGGTTTGAACAGGCAGCTCCCTCTATGGAGCAGGGTGTGCCTTTCCCCACCCCCTTCTTTTGCTCTGCTTCTGTGCACTCTCCCCCTCTGTCCCCGTCCCTCTATCCCTTCCTCCCTTCCTCCCTCTCTCCCTCTTCCCTAAGCTCCAAGGGCCCTTCTTGTCCTGAGCCCATTTCTTCTACAGCTCACTTCTATCTCTAAACAAACAAACAAAAGTTGTTTGAACAAAAAATAAGATGGAAATGTCTATGAAGCATCTTCACAAACTGAATGAAACATACTAAAAATGTAAGGGAATATAAAAGGAACAAGCCACAGACCTCAAATATAACATCCACTCAAATACGAACAGAGACAAATCAAAACCTTTGATAATGTTAATTAAGGAAGTTAACTTACAAAAGTACAATTTCCCAATTAATATGAATATGATTTAATAATTGTGAAAATTAAAAACTGGTCAAATTAACAAAGTATATTGACTAAAGGCTATTTTTTTTCCAACCGTGGCAAATATTAAGCAAACATTTATCAATGCACAAAGCTTTTAATCCTCTATTTGTACTCTGAATCCTACTTACTATTCAATGACATGATACAACTAGGTTTCTTTGGCAGACACAATCACATGCATCAACATGTCAAACTCAAAGCATTCTCTCCCTTAAACTTACCTGACCAAAAGCATCCGATAAAAAGACAAAAATGAACATTTTCAATACGTAGTTCAGTTTATCAATAAGAACCCAGAAGGTAACCAAAGGTACAAAGATAAGTCTTTTTAGAAATTAAGTTAAAACAGGAATAAACTTTACATTTTATTAAATCAGCGAATATAATCACCTGCATATACCTTTATCAGCAAAAAAATGATGATACTGATGATTTAAAAAAGGAAAGAAAATGCATCTCAGACCAGAATAACAACAACCGTTTTGTGGAAGCTGCATTTTATTTGAAAATCCACCCATTTTTGCTAACATACATTTTAATATTGTAAACAAAAATAGAATCTGCAGAGACAATGCAACAAGTATGCTTAAACTCATGTACAGAATTGCTTTCCTACAACAAACTTTCCTTCTTAAGGCCCCTCTCAACCCAAATGTTAAGATGTATTTACACAAAGCACCGATCAACAGTGCAGTTTATCTCTTCGTTAACTAAACTCTTGGCTAGACATTAACTTTAAAGATATTATTTCCTCTTATTTAAAAGGTACATGATCATAACATGGCATGAGCCAAATAAAAGGTTCAAGGATTGTGTCCCCTTCCCTCCCCCCATAACACCTCCTAGAGTTTTACTGAAAAGAAGGAAAGTCTTGAAGTGAAAGCAATTCCTCACATTCATTTTGGAAAGGCCCTAATGTCAAATGGAAAATAATGACATGCCAAGCACAAAGCAGTAAAGTTCCTTCCCAATGCACTAATGCTGAATTTAAAATGTAGTGCTTTTCCTAGTCAGTGAACTGTTCCCTTGCAAAATCCTAGGCACAGAATTGACTATAAGAATTAATGCATTTATAATGCTTTCCTAAATTCCATAGAGACTGAAAATTCTTAAGTGATTCAGACCTATGAACTTGCCTTAAAATATTTAGTGCTCTGTATGTCAGCTGAAAAGCATTCTGAATCAGATTCATTCTTGTGGATAAAAATCAAACATACTGTGTACATCCATACTCATTTTCATAAGGAAGTTTGATACATTAATGTTATGTAAATTGATAATCATAAATAAATACAAATACTTAAGGAATGTCTACTGCAAACTGAATATATAATTTTTTTTTAAAAAGAAAAGTTAACTTTAGTTACTGTTTCTGTCAGGACTGGAGAAAAGAAAGATACTGCATAATTAAGAGTTGTTATGATTTTGATCCCCCCAAAGAGTCCTGTTGCATTACAGTAAAGGACACAGCTCTTCTGTCCAGGCAGCTTTTCCAGATACAAATTTCATACTTTCCAAATAAGGGCTTTTCTTGGTAAGTTACTAATAATGGGTATTAATAGAAGTTGAAAGAATTGAAGGGTTAGTCACCAAAAAGACAGATCTTAGTCTGAAATCATGGCAATTCCTGGCTTTATAAACTGTGTTAATACGTTCTCCTACAGACTAGTCCCGCTTGCTGCGTGGCCTCCACTGCTCCTGCCGCATCCTAATGGAAGAAGAGTTTAGAGACAGCAGTTTGGGTTTTGCTGGAAGTAAGTATTTGCTGCTTGAGCACTTGTCTTTTGAAATAATTCCATTCTCTTCCATCTAGTTACATAAACTGTATCTGAAAAAAAGAAAAGAGTGTAAGTTAATTCATTTCATTGTAGGATGTCTTCTTCACAAATAAAAATGCTTTGTGGCTTTTACCATTCAGCTGGCTCAGAGGTGCTCATAGCATGTTTATCGCAAACCTTGATTATAAAACAAAGTCAGTATTATCAGTTTATCATGTGCCAGAACTCAATATTTGAAACATAATTCCAAATACCTTTCTAATTAATAAAAATCGAGGGGTAGAAGAAAGAAGACAAATGAACAATTTTTTCATGATAAGTTCAGGAAAAATCTCTCCATGAACACAAATATTCCATGTAAAATCTCTTTTAGGAAAGCAAAATTTGAAACATTATTTCCAAATGCTATAAATGAAAGATAATTAAGGGAATAGTAATGTTATGCCTACTACATCATTTCTTTTTAATATAAATAAAAATCTGAAAGATCTACTAGGAAATACTTTTCAATTAGGTGTCACTGTTCACTCTGATACTTCACTCATGATATCCATTAAACTGCTCATCCAAAGACAGTACTGAAGTAGAAGTGCTAATAAACTATTATCAAATCAGAAGAGTACAAACTTGAGATCTAGAAGGTGTATCTACACTGGGGCTACAGCACCAAGAAGAACAAATTACACTGTCTTCCAGCAAAAACAGGCAGTGTGGATCAAATGCAGAATCCTTCTTTCAAAAAGGTCCCAAGGATTCACTTGCCCTTAACTTAAAATAAATAAATAAATAAATAAATAAATGAATAAATAAATAAATAAATAAATAAGCTGTGTGGGGGGGGGCGGTAATTACTATTTTTAGATGGAAAGACATACATAAAAATATTACTCTTTAAAGAAATTGTGAAAATAAATTTTTCACACTAACACTGGCCATTAGGAGCCAAAGATTCTCCTAATCAAGCTCTAAGCCGATGTGTAAAACTGTGTTGTTCTCTGTAATTCTTTAAACTGACTAACACACCCAGTTTTTAAGGGTGGTATTGATCTCATCCACCTGCTGTGAACAGTGGATGCTTACATGTGAACATGAGAGATGGTCTTTTGTTGTCACACCTTCTAATTATATTAAAGATAATTTCCAAAAGTTATTTGTTCTTTATTTCCTATCTCGATCTATTTTTACTCTTCACCTAAAGAACAGAGGAGCAGGAGGAGAAAGACAGGGAACCCAGAGTCCTTTAAAGAAACTAAGGAGAAGAGTGAATGGTACTTAATATGTTTGATCATTTTTTTTCAAGTATTTAAATCCCCATCTCCCCCAACAAGCAGCAATACCTAAAGTGATTTATAAGAAATCCTCCAAAGAGAGCTCTGCAAAAGGGTCCTTTCCTGAAGCTCTGTGAGGACTGTGACTGGAGGGGCTGGATGCTGCCGACAGCTGGGGGAAAAGAAGACAGAGAGAGGGAAAGAAAAAAAGAGCTCAGAATGACAGAACATGAAAGCAGAAATGTAATGAAAGAAGAAGTGGTTTTTGTTTTGTTATCTTTAATAAATATAAAGGCAGCCTTTGTAGAAAATGAAATAATTAAAACAAAAATTTCAGTCACATGTCAAGTTAAAGGGTATCCAATGGCATGTGTCTTTCAGAAAACAAATTCTTATTTCTGAAATTCCAAAGGAATAAAGTCTTTTAACCCAAGAGGTCGATATAAGCTGACCCACAGTTAAGACTTTTATTCCATGTGTGTGTGGGGACGGGGAAGAAGTGCGTAATTGTATTGTTGCTTTTTAATAATTGAGGGAAGATAACTTCCTATGTCCAGGCTGTCTCTGTCAAAAGCTGTGCAAACTCTGACCTCAGTCCAGAACCAATACATCTAGCTGCAATATTCTTTCCTTCCTTCTTCAAAGGACACAGAAAATCCTGTCCTCAGTGCTCACAGTATTTGCACACAGAGCTGGCTCCTGCCTGTTACCTAGTGTATACTCCGGGAGGGAAAAAATAACCTCAGAGGTCACCTAGTCTAACTGCCCAGAATATAGGAAATTAAATTTAAGATTTTTGATTTTGCTTCCTGCTTGAGTATGTTTACTTGATTCTTGGAATTTTCTCCTATTGTTTTAATTTGAATATATGGTAAGGCAAGTAGAATGTTTGCTGAACAATAATATTATCTTAATATTAAAGTTATTCCCTCAAAGAAAGACAGTTCCTGAAGAACCAAGATGTTCATTTTCATATATATATTGCCTTCACTGAGCCTATTTTTAGAGTATTCAACCCAAACATGAGCCATTTTAGTTCAGAACAAACTTTTAATTTTTTCCCTCCCCCTGCATGAGATTGCAGAGTCATGTAAGCACAGTTATTATAAAATGAGCTGTCCTATTTATGGGTGTTCAATTGAGTATTAAATCAAAGTTGATTAAGTGAAAAATTTCAATTCATACTTCAACATTCAAATCCTATAAAAAGGATTTCAAGCCCCCAAATCTGTCTTTGTTGATTTAAAGTGATCTCATTTCTACCTGTTTATTTATTTATTTTTTTGAAAGAAAAACTCTAGAGAATGAATACCCAATGAATTTCAGCAAATACTACATCACAAACATATGCAATTTGCTGTTTTGGACACCAAGATCAATGTGTAGGTTTAGAAATCATCTTCAGTTATATCAGCAGTGGAGTTATTTTCCTAATCTATACCTTGTTCTCAGAAATAAATGTTCAAAGACTATGGGAAAGATGATGGAATTACAAAAGCAGCTACAGATGGGAGGACAGGGCAGCATGTCTGGGTTTGGGGATTCAAATATCATTCACACAGAGACAAATTAATGTACAACTTAATTGGAAAGATGTCTCCTCCTCCCGCTTCAGACCAACCATGGATAACCATTCAGAGGCAGAATAATTTTGAGTAAAGTGATCATCAGTCACTGAGCTGCAGGGAATCTAAGATTCACTTGAAGTTAAAAACAACAAAAACCTGGTTTATTGCAGTTAGATAACATTCAAAAATCTCAAGTATCCTGAGAGCCCCACACTAACATGTCTTCTCAAACCATATGTTTCACGAGAGCAGCAGTCTGAAGACCAACAGTCCCAGAGGAGATTGCCCCTAAAGAATATGATCAAAGGGGAACATTTTTATTCATCCCAATATATGAGCATACAGCTAGAAAGAATTCCTAAAGGCTTCCAAATGATGCTGAAGAGGTTCAATTTTCCTTGGGAGAAAAAGTGCTAATTTCTAATGATACTTCTACTATTCTCTTAAATTGGTAAAATATGTAGCTAAATTAAAACATGAGAAAATAAGACTTAATATTCCTGCAGTAACTTTCATAGCATCAATACCCATCTCAAGCAGGTGAGACTGTGGCCCAGAGGGGTTAGGCCAACTGCAGAGTGTCAAGGACAGGGCCACATAGCAGCCCTTGACCATCTGGTACCACTGATTTCTGGCATCTCTACCAAAGCACAGGCACACCATGCACTGGTGAGAAAGCAGTCAGCTTAGAGAGTAAATAAGAAAGGAAAGGAAATACTGCAACAGCCCACCCAATTAGTGCTCAAGGAAAGCGGAAAGAATAAAAGAGCATGAAGGGGCAACAGGAACCTGATGGATAAGAAGTAGGATTTAAAGAGCCTGAGAGCCCTGGCCGGTTTGGCTCAGCAGTTGGAGTGTCAGACCACGGACCAGAGTCGCAGATTCGATTCCGGTCAAGGGCATGCACGCACCTCGGTTGTGGTTTGGTTCGGTCCCTGGTCCTGGTTGGGGTTGTGCGGGAGGCAACCAATCGATATGTCTCTTTCACGTTGATGTTTCTCTGCATGCCAACCCCCCTCCTTCCCAATCTATCTAAAGATAAATGAAAAAATATCCTCAGGTGAGGATTAAAACAAATAAATAAATAAAGAGCCTGAGAAATTTCCTAATCCTGGCTCTTTTATAAAATGGCGTTTAGAATATCTAGACCCAACACTCATTTACCCTTTTATGGTATCTTGAGAATGAAATGAAAATATACATAAAGAACCTAGCACACTGCCTGAAATATATGTCACTCAAATATTAGCTCAACATTCCAAACCACCTACAATCAAATGCTCGTCTATTCTACTATAAGAAGCTCAGCTCAACTGTCATCGAGACCGTGTTGCTCTTGCTCCTGCACTGTGTTCTCAACGCTGTGTTTCCCTTATAAGGGTTCTCATTTTACCATCAACAGGTCACTGTGCTTTCACATTGTAGTCACGTGTAGGCTCCTCAGATGTAGAAAACATTTTTTTACCCGTCTCTTGTTCAGCAACAAGCAGTGCCTTACACACAGTAAGCATTCTGTATGTTAAAATAAAATATTTTTTGGTGATAAAATAAGCTCTATGTAAAAATGGTCTCCAAAGTGGTATATTAGAAGAAAATATTAAAACTCCTGTTCATTTTTACCCTTTTAAAATGTCTATTTTTACATGTTTTTAATGTATCTAATACATTGTTGTAGGAATATATAAATATAATATAAACACACATACACCGAGGGTATATGTTTAAAGAACATTTTCATGATATTGTTGTGCAATCAAAACACTGAAAAATAATGGCTCTAGCCTGCACGGTTTGGCTCAGCGGTTAGAGTGTCGGCTTGCGGACCAGAGAGACCCGGGTTTGGTTCCCACAAGGGGCACATACCTCGGTTGCAGTTTGTCCCCGGCCCCGGTTGGGGTCGTGTAGGTGGCAACCAGTCGATGTGTCTTTCTCACATCAATCTCTCTCTCTCTCTCTTCCTCCCACTCTATCTGAAGATGAATGCAAAAATGTCCTCAGGTGAGGATAACAAAAAATGGCTCTACTTACTCCACAGAGACATTAGCTGTAAAACCAAGTCATGGAACAGTCATCTGTTTTTTGAGAATGTTTAGAACATGGTCAGGCCACTAGTGGTGCATTTGAATCTACTTGCATAGGGATATAAATATACAGTGTGATGTTCCAATATCCTGTATTAAAGATAATGTTATTCCTCAGCTGTCTCTGTGCAGTGTGGCTAAAAGAGAGGTTTTCGCTACTGTATAAGGTAGAGGGCCTGCCCTGTAGGTCGAGTCTAGTGCCTGTTAACCGCTTCTTGGATTTGAGCTCAACATAACCCCACCTTGTGCTTCTGCCCATCAGTAACATCACAAAGTTATGCCAACATTGCTCCTGTCACTCTCAAAGTACTGCTTATCTTGTCTTAGGGGGTCAATAGACAGTGACCTAGGAGCATTCCTCTTTGAAGATCTGTTGTATCCAAACCTCTCTAAAACTGAAGACAACTGCTAGAGTGTACAATAACTACTCCAAAACAATAATTTAAACGCACCTACAGTGCACCACTTATTTACAGTTGTAAATCAAGGAACAACTGGGGCTACCAAAAGCTGGAAGAGGCAAGAAAGGATCCTCCTTTAGAGGACCCAGAAGGAGCATGGCCCTTGTTTTTGGACTTCTAACCTCAAAGAACTGTGAAAGAATAAATGTCTATTGTTTCAACCATCAAGTTTGTGGAACACTTTGTTACGGCAACCCTAGGACACTAATAACAGACCCAAATGCAGATCTGCTGACTCCAGGTTGGTGCTTTGTTTCCTCTCAAAAATCTGCAATCTCAATTAATTTTACCTCAACTAGAATTTATGGCTATATTTTATATACAGGAAAAAGTTCAAGTGAGAGTAGAGAAACTTTTTAAAAGAGACTTCTGCAGTAAATACTACACAGTCAAGTATACTCCTATGCTTTCTATACATAAAAGTGCTCTACATGGTCACTGATGTTCATCATGAAGATTCTGTAGAACTTAACAGTCACCCAAGATTTTACAAATATGTTCTGGTTTTAAGGCAAGAAATTAGATTTTAAGGATACCATTAAAAAGTGAAAAATAACTAAAACCACAAAATTCTACAGCTTTTAAGGGTCAGTAGCATGGTATGTGAATTATAATTCAATAAAGTTGATTTAAAAGTAAAAGGAATTAAAACAATGACCCAATAAAATTGTCAAAAATTTTAAAGATGGGCAATACTAAGAGTATGCAAAGATGTGATGTACAGTGTTGGAATAAACTCCTCGTGGGAGTATAAATTATTACAACCACTTTGAGAAGAAATTTGTAGATATCTAATAAACTTGAAAAAAGAAATTAAATTTTTATATTTTAGAAAAAATGTCCTCAGCAAAAAAAGCCATTAAAATGGTTTTATTGTACAGGTTGTCTTATTAACAATAGTGATCACCGAACGGGACTCTTCAAATTTTAGTTTTGACTGACTTTGGTGTACACTGGGGACTCCAGAACCATTCTCAGCTATGATACGAAATCCCAATTCCTAAAGTAAATTTCCTCTTCGTATTTTCTACTAGGCAAGGATGAATGAGCACAGCACACTGCTGAGAGAGCAAAAGACCTTCACAGAAACACAGCTGGGCAGGTCAGCTGACAGAAGAGGCACTGCCAACAACCACAATTAACACACCAAGAAAGCAGGGGGAAAACCCTCAAAACTAGCCTAAAAGCAAA
Organism: Tadarida brasiliensis; assembly: GCA_030848825.1. Classification (NCBI taxonomy): domain Eukaryota; kingdom Metazoa; phylum Chordata; class Mammalia; order Chiroptera; family Molossidae; genus Tadarida; species Tadarida brasiliensis. The sequence goes on from CM061268.1 coordinate 59,574,126, forward strand.
GACAGCCATTAGTTCTTATACACAAGAAAGTCATTAAAAAGACCATTTTTTGTAAGACTCAAATTATTCCAATATCTAAAGCCAACAGTACCCCCATTTAGAAGGGTAAAAAAGTACTCACAACAAGCCATTGTTTACTTTCAGACACTTAACTGATGTCAGACTTACTTAAAATTGGCCATTACAAACAAAAACACAGACACCATTATGCATTTTTAGCCTTATCCTCCATGAACAAAACTGGCAATCCTCCACAGAAAACACCTAATATCAATCAAGAAACACATAAAACTTTTTTTTTATCCTCACCCGAGGACATTTTTTTCATTTTTTGTTCAGACAGAGTGGAAGGGAGAGAGAGGAAGAGAGAGAGAGAGAGAAACATCGATGTGAAAGTGACACATCGAGTGGCTGCCACCCGCACGACCAACCAGGGCCAGGGACAAACTGCAACCGAAGTACATGCCCTTAGCGGGAACCAAACCCGGGTCTCTCTGGACCGCAGGCCGACGCTCTAACCGCTGAGCCAAACCGGCCAGGGCCATATAAAACTTTTAATATGCTTATTTTAAAAATTAAATGCCCATATTTCACGAATCTAGAACAAATGCTCCAAAAGTTATATGGACACACACAAAAAAAGACCCCGAATAGCCACAGCAATCTTGAAAAAGAAGAACAAAGTTGGAGGATCACAGTACCGGATATCAGGTTATACTACAAAGCCACTGTAATCAAAACAGCCTGGTACTGGCACATGAACAGGCATATAGATCAATGGTACAGAACAGAGAACCCAGAAATCGACCCAAGACATTATGCTCAATTAATATTTGCCAAAGGAGGCAAGAGCATACAATGGAGTAAAGATACTGTCTCTTTAATAAACGGTGTTGGGAAAATTGGACAACTACATGCAAAAAAACTGAAACTAGACCAACTTACACCATACACAAGAATAAACTCAAAATAGATAAAAGACTTAAATGTAAGTCGTGAAACCATAAAAATCCTAGAAAAAAAGGTAGGCAGCAAAAGCTCAGACATCTCACATAGTAGAATTTTCACTGATACATCACCTAGGGCAATAGAAAAACAAAGGGGAAAAATTAGCAAATGTGACTTTATCAAACTAAAAAGCTTCTGCACAGCAAAAGAAACCAATATCAAAACAAAAAGGGAACCAATCCACTGTATGGGAGAACATATTTGCCAATGATACATCAGATAAGGGGTTAATTTCCCAAATATATGAAGTACTCATACAATTCAACAAAAGGAAGACAATCCAATTAAAAATGGGCAGAGGACCTGAATAGATACTTCTCCAAAGAGGACATACAAATGGCCAAGAAACAAGAAAAGATCTTCAACGTCACTAATCATCAGAGATGCAAATTAAAACATTGTGAGGTATCACCTCACATCTGCCTGAATGACTGCCGTCAACAAATCATCAAACAAGTGCTGGCGAGGGTGTGGAGAAAATGGAACTCTAGTACACTGCTGGTAGGGATGCAGACTGGTGTAGACACTATGGAAAACAATATGGTGTTTCCTCAAAAAATTAAAAATGGAACTGCCATTTGACCCAGTGATCCCACTTCTAGGAATATATCCTAAGAAGCCTGGAACACCAATCAGAAAGAATATATGCACCCCTATATTCACAGCAACATTATTTACAATAGCTAAGATCTGGAAACAGCCCAAGTGTCCATCAGTTGATGAGTGGATAAAAAAAAAAAAATCGCCCTGGCCGGTTTGGCTCAGCGGTTAGAGCGTTGGCCTGCGGTACAGAGAGACCCGAGTTCGGTTCCCGCTAAGGGCATGTACCTCGGTTGCAGTTTGTCCCCGGCCCTGGTTGGTGGTGCGGGTGGCAGCCACTCGATGTGTCCCTTTCACGTCGATGTTTCTCTCTCTCTCTCTCTCTCTCTCTCTCTCTCTCTTCCTCTCTCTCCCTTCCACTCTATTTGAACAAAAAATGAAAAAATGTCCTCAGGTGAGGGTAAAAAAAAAAAAAAATCTGTGGTACATTTACACAATGGAAATGGAATACTATGCAGCTGTAAAAAGAAAGATCTCTTACCCCTTGAGATGGCACTGGGAGACCTGGAGAGTATTATGTTAAATGAAATAAGCCAGTCAGAGAAAGACAAGTATCATATAATCTCACTTATTTGTGAACAAAATAAAATGATGAACAAAAGAGATCCAGAGACAAGGAAGTAGGGAACAGCCTAACAGACCTCAGAGGGAAGGGGGGAGGAGAAAAGCTAAACCAGAGAACTTATATGCATAACCAATGGACATAGACAATAGTGTGGTGAAGGCGGGGAGAAGGAGGTCATTGGAAGAAAATGGGGCGGGGGGGACATCTATAATACTTTCAACAATAAATTTAAATAAATCAAATGCCCAAATGTAACACTCTGGTTTTCATAATGCTTTTGGGAAAATAGAGTGATGAGAAATCACTGTTTCTCATAAAAGTAAGTGATAAGAACATAACAAGCACAACAACCCTCCTCTGAATGATCTTCAATATCTATACTGCCTTATAAACATTCCTTTAAAAACAATGTTACTTCACATCATGGTGACTTTCAAAAGAAAACTGTAACTAGGTTAATTGTCTTTATGCTAAGTAACGTAATAGCTGCATATTGCAATGCAGAGAGTTTACAAACTATTGGTCAGTAATGGACATTTCAATTTATATATCAGTACCAGTAGTATTTATACAAAGCACCAGGAAGAGAAGGTGTAAGAGTCCCCATTCTCTCCAAGTTAATAAACAGACCCACCAGTAACCTGCAACAACCAATCGAAAAGTAAGCAAAACTGTGAGGAAGCACAGAAGGGGTGGGAGGTTGGGGGTGAAAGAAAAGCTTTAACCAGAGGGATGTAGTATTTTCCATGTAGTCAAACATCTAGGAAGATTCACCAATGTACAACATATATTTTTTAAAGAACAATCTTAGGCATGAAATAGAAGAACTTAATACCTGTCTAAGCAACTAGCAGTTACATAAAAATATATAAAAGTATAAAGAATAAGCCAGCATGAAAAATGGGGACAGAAAAGGGTTGAGTGTATAGAAAGGCAAAATTTCAATACCACAGTATTGTCTATTAAAGTTATAATGAAGACAATTTCCTAAAGAACAGAACAAACTTTCTCACTAGCAAGCACTTAATGCAGCACTTAGAGTAACTTAGATAATGTAGAACACACAACACACTGTTTGGAATGCCTCGCTAAATAAATAGCAAGAAGACAAACAAACATATCTGGGAGGGCTGAAATACTCTCAAAAATATTAAATTGGTTTTAAGAGTAAGCAAAAAACAGGAACTATCAGTTATGCTCTAGGTGAGTAATGGCTTCCAAAACACTTCAAGGAATAGGGAAAGATTTTTGGCAATAGCTATAGAAGTGGGGTTTGATTAAAATATTTTACTTGATGGGATTTCATTTAAACTACCATTTACTTTACAATGTACAAAGAGATGTCCTGTGCCCTCAAAGAATTTTGAACCCATTTGCAAAAAGAGAGCAAAATAATGAGAACAATTAAAAGGTAATTAAGAAAAATTATATTGGTTATAGCTAGCATTGAATGGAAAAATTAATCCAAGGAACTGGCTAAGAATCATTAAAAATGGAAGTATGAGAAAATCTCACCTACTTTAATGATAGTTTAATTTTAAAATTATTAAAAATATTTGATCATGAAATTAAAGGTCTTCATTCCTTGGGAGATAGTCATCTAATATTTTAGCTTATAGTAACTATTAGCCAACAAATTAATGCAATTTTGAACATTGCTATATTTTAAATGGTTATTAAGTGAAAAGAGAGATCAATGTGGAACAGAGTAAGTTACACAGTGGAAAAGTTGTTTTTCAATCAGATTCACTTGTTCGACAAATAATGTTCAAAACCTCTTATGAGTCAGGTACCGTTCTAGGAACCAGGGACAGAGAACTAAACAAGCCACACAGAAGCCTGCCTCTGTAAGGCTTACAGTCTAGTATAGGAGACTTGCTAGACTGGATGGATGTATGTACAGATGGACAGACAGATATCAGGTAGTGATAAAGTTCTTTAAAGAATAATAATGTGGAATAAGGAAAAGAACTTCAGATCAGAAAATCTGGAAAGAAATGAGAGATGAATAAAGAATGAGTAGAGTAAACCCATTTTTTTTTTTTTTAATCCTCACCTGAGGATATTCTTTCATTTTTTGTTCAGATAGAGTGGGAGGGAGAGAGAGGAAGAGAGAGAGAGAGAGAAACATTGAAGTGAAAAGGACACATCGAGTGGCTGCCACCCGCACGACCAACCAGGGCTGGGGACAAACTGTAACTGAGGTATATGCCCCCAGCGGGAACCGAACCTGGGTCTCTCTGTACCGCAGGACGACGGTAAGAGCCAAACCAGCCAGGGCTAAATCCATTTTTTTTAATCCTCACCCAAGGGCATTATTGCATTTATCTTCAGATAGAGTGGGAGGGAGAGAATGAAGAAGAGAGAGAGAGAAACATCGATGTGAGAGAGACACATCGAGTGGTTGCCACCCACATGACCCCAACCCAGGCCGGAGACAAACTGCAAATGAGGCACGTGCCCTTAGCAGGAAGCGAACCCGGGACTCTCCGGTCCTCGGGCCGACGCTCTAACCACTGAGCCAAACTGGCCAGGGTAAGTAAATCCATTTTTATGACAGATAATGGACTTCTGGAAAAGACAAATAGCAGCAGAACACTGGATACTTATCGAGAACTGTAAAGACACAGGAACTGAAGAAACTGAATATTCTGTTTACTCGTTATTACTCTTACAAGAGTCTTTGTGAGGTAATTTTTAAGACAAAAAGAAAGCTGAGGGGGGTGTCTGATATGTTCAGTTATATTCAGATTCACTTCCTTAGATTTTTTAATATAGAAATAAGATGCTACAAATATTGCCTATAGATTCTATAGCATCTTCTATAGTATAGAAGGTCATTCAAGTACCTACATAATAGATTAAACTAGAAAGGCAAGGAACACAGGGAGACTTGTAAAATAAACATGGAATAAAGAGGTTCAAATCCAGGTGAAAGCTATAGAATGCAAGAAGGGTGGATCTAATGATAGCAGAGAAACAATAAGTGGGACTATGTATAAGATACATGGAGAACAAAGGGAGTAAAGGAATTCAAAGTAACATCAAAAGACTCGAGTTTCTGGCTTTCAAAAGATTCAAATGACTGTGTGAGGAGACCAAAGCCTTTTGGAGCCACTTCACTACCACTGGATTTTCTCTTCTTCTTGTTACCAATTTGATTTGTCATGCGCTCTTTTCAATCAATAATATTTAGCATTAAGTACTCACTTCAAAGTACTTTACTCATTTGACTTCTCAACTAAAAACGTATTACCCTAATGTTCTCATTCTGTCCCATTTTGGCATAAAGTAATTAGGAAAAGGCATTTCTGTCATGGTTTCTTCTCATGTACATGGAAATTCTTGCACTTTTTTGGTGTTTCAGTGAAAGAGCTATGTGGATTTTAGAGGCAACAGGATATAAAACCTGGGTTAAGAGCAGATGCTAAGGCCAGCATTTTTTTTTTTTTTTTTATTCTCACCCGAGGATATTTTTACATTTATCTTCAGATAGAGCGGGAGGGAGAAATGAGGGAAGAGAGAGAGAGAAACATCGATGTGAGAGAGAGATATCGAGTGGTTGCCACCCACATGACCCCAACCGGGGCTGGGGACAAACTGCAACCGAGGTACATGCCCTTAGTGGGAACCGAACCCGGGACTCTCTGGTCCGCAGGCCAACGCTCCAACCGCTGAGCCAAACCGGCCAGGGCAGGTCAGCAATTTTTTAAAGTTATAGTTTTACTGAGATTTATTTTTAAACCATATTAAAAAGAATAGCAAAACTAACATAAAGTGTTACAAGGCTGACAGTATTATCCAAAACTGTAGAAATGACCTTGACAACTACAGTAGTTACATCCTGAATGTGTAAATGCAGTTTATAATCTAGCAGGAAACGCACGGAATCTGCAGAATGGTTCTGACCAAAAGAAGACAGTGCTGCTGCAGTGGCCATATAAACTCAGTAGTCCTGTATGAGTAGAGAGATAGTATGGCACCAGAGAGCACAGGACCTGGACCACGGATTCCTGGGGCTAAGTTGCATTTCACTAGTTATTTAGTTGAAGAACCTTTCCAAGTCTTAGCTCTCTATATCTCTAAAACAAGATGGTGAAACCAGACCCATCTACCTTAAAGATTATTTTGAGAATAAGGTAAGATAATGTATGTGAGTGTGCTTTGAAACTGTCAGGCAGTATTCAAGCTTAAGGTAATAGCATATTCTGTTTTTGAGACAGGAGCTGGCAAGACAACACCAAGACTGGGTACAGGGTTTAGCCACACACCAGTGAAAAAATGTCTGTAGTCAGCAATTCCTGGTAAATTTATAGCTCTGGACTTAGCTTTTTTTTTTTTTTTTTTAAATTAAATACATTTAAGTTCTTATCACTTAAGTCTCTTACAACAAAGAAACATTAATTTTAAAATATAAATTATATATATCTGAAGTTAAAAGAACAAAGAAAAAAGTAAAGGACATGAGGAAAACATACATAATCTCAAGAAAACACCTACACCAATACTTAGGAAAATCATTACCATCTTAAAAGATTATCAAAATCTAGTTTGTTTCTTTAGCTAGTTAAGCCAGTATTTACAATACTGCTGGTAAAAGAAGAGAAAAAGAACTATAACCCATTTTATAAAAACAAATGCATAAAAATTAACTAACTTATGAAAGAGTAATGGCTGCATCAATTACCCCGACTGCCAGTTATCTTCATTGTAAATACGTAACTGATTAAGGAACAGGAAGAACAGGTCACTGTAACATAAAAAAGAGGCATCTGGGCAAATACATGAACTACAAAGAACATGGATTTTACCTCCTAATAAGAACTAAATTCAAAATCTACACTGTTACTGGTATACTCCCCGAGATGCCAATTTATTAAAATGAGTTCAATACTCAAAAAGGCTGAAAAATGAAAGGATATCCTGTGCTTCACTAGTTTATGAAATACATGACTATATTCAAACTGAATCGACACCAATTCATTCTGGCAATGTAACATTATATGCACTGGCAAATATACTACTATATGCATTCAAGTAGAAAGAGAATAACAAGTCCATTACCAATTGCACTGGCACTCCAAATGCCAAGGCAGTGGAGCTCTGAGTTCAAGGTTTCTAGGTTTCACAAAGGAGATCATATCAGATTCATGAACAGAAAGTAGGTTCCCTAACCTGAGAAAAACTGACCTCTGATTCACCAACTGTAAGTTATCAAGAATTTTCCATCTTTAATATTTGTAATCTGCTTGTCATTTCCTTCCACATAATCAATATTCCTAAAAGCTCTTAGATGAGAAAGATATAAAGCAAATAACATCCACCATGAAGGGGAATAATGCTAATAACTTGTTTCTCAAGTTGTATAAAAGGACTTTTTAACACTGTATTCCTTCCACTTCAAACACATTAAAACAGTTACATGTAGGACATTAATTAATACCTGTGCTCCTGATACAGGGCCAAAGGGGTTTGGTGGTCTCATGACAGGCTGGCTGTATATTAAGGTTGGCTGTGTCATTACAGGTACACTTCCCATTTGAGGAGGCTAAAAAATAGAAAAATATCTAGTTAAAGAATGTTGACTCACATCTCCCTTTTTATAAAATAAATAAACAAGAAGGATGACGGGGAGGAAAACTACCACTACTTTTGCTTTAACTCAAAGGGAAAATTCCTATAAATACAAATAAGACTGACAGCTACAAACATTTAAGAGTATTCATTTTGGTACGGAAAGTCTTTAATGTGCGTATTTAAAAAAATTTTTTTTCTTTATTTATTTTTAGAGAGGGGGGGAGAGAGAGAGAGATAGAAACATCGATGAGAAAGCGCATCAATGGCTGCCACCTCCTGCACGCACCCCCACTGAGGATCAGGCCCACAACCGGACATGTGCCCTGACTGGGAATCAAACTGGCAACCTCTTGGTGCATGGGTTGATGCTCAACCACTGAGCCACACCAGCTGGTCTAATGTGCCCATTTTTAAAGTTTGTATAAAAGCTTAGGTTTTTCTATACAATGAGTTGTAAAATTTAAATCTTACTACAGCACAACAGACAAAATAATTTAGACCAAAAGTTTTCAAATTTCCAGCTTTAGATATAGGGAAACTTAAAACTGTAAAATGACTAAGATGTTTCAAAGTAAATTGCCTTTGTATATCAAACCAAATTCTTATGCCATCATGCAAGTGATCACAAGTGAACACAGCTGACTCTTTGAAGAGGTTTACTCTCTATGGTTCTTTCATTTTATTTCAGACATTTTAAGGGACAATCAGGGAGGATATTATTTTGGTTAAAATGCAATATAAAATCTTATCTTTCTGTAAGTTCTATTTAACCTTTCGAGTAGACTCTTATTTGTAGAGAATTTCACTTTAACGTTATTGCCTGAGTTTTTGTGCAGACTCCTTTCTTATGTAATGACCACCATTCCAAAAGCTGTGAAACTTCTTTTCTTTGGTTAATCCTCACCCGAGGATATTTTTCCATTGACTTTTTTTTAGATAGAGTGGGAGGAAGGAAAGAGACAGAAACATCAATTTGCGATCACTTGGTTGCCTCCCACCAGACCTTGACCAGGGCAGAGGATTGAACCTTCAACCCAGGTACACGTCCTTGACCGTGAATCGAACCCATGACCCTTTGGTCCGAGGGCTGATGCTCTAACCACTGACAAAACTGGCCAGGGTCAAAAACTGTGAAACTTTTTCATAGGTAGGAAAAGAGCTACTTCCAGAAGATGTAAATGAAAAAGCACAGGAGCCACCATAGCAATACCAAGGGATGTAGTGCTGTCTCCCATCAGCAATAGTTCTTCAACCGTGTACAGGGGGTTGAAGCCACTACCTCCATTTCTTATCAAACTGAGTCTATATATGAAGAGAATCAGGAGAGTAAGGGCAGTCTAGAATGTGGATTACGGTCAGCTTAAAGGTTAAAGGGCAGTTTTTGTACTGTATCAACCTTGTCATAGGAGAATTTCTCTGGCCCTTATTAGACTAAATTTACCTCTACACAATTCAAGAACTGTTCATTACTCCCTTCCCTACAGTATTAAGGTTCTAAGACCTCACTGGTCAAAGCAACAAAGACTTGGAGTTAATATTAATGTTTGAATTTATAATGAAGCATAAAATACCTAGCAAAGTTACGATGCAAAAATAAGCCACGTAATACTGTGAACATTAATAAATGTTATCTGTTGTATAATGACTATTCTAGAAATACTTATGAAACCAATGAATAGTGTGGTACATACAAGGTTCTGTGTTAGGCACTAAGGTTATGGGTGGCAATAAGTTCTTTTGGCAGTTACGTTTGTAATAAAAGCATGTTAAGTATGAATCAACCTATTTTCAAAAATCTGTGTATAGAAAAATACTTACAATTCCATATCCTATCATGCCTGTTGGTGTAGTAGCAGGATAGGCCATTACGGGGGGTGCCTGAAATAGTAAAAGAAAAAATAAACAAGGAAGTATAACTCCTGTATGTCAACTGAGTTCAAGGAATTAATAGCTATAGTTCAACTAAAAAAATTGCTAAGACAGCTGTGATTAAATGTGACACTTGTGATCATTAATAACTGCGTCAATTTATCAACTACAATAAAAAAGAGGTGTCTTGAAATCAGCAGAAAAGCAGAATGATTAAAAAGGAAAAAATACCATTTAAACTTAGATACTTAAATAGTGATCTAAGATTTCAACAGGCTTTTACAGCTTCAAAAATCTTCAGATTTTAAAAAATATTCATAGTTCTAAATTTTAAAGTCTATTACTATCATAAAAAATTTTTACTCAGAAAATGTAATATTACTGAATGTTCTCCTAGGCACTTTAGTTTTTAAGCAAAGAAAAATAATTTAAAGATCCCAAATCAATAATTTGATCTTCCAAAAAATTAAGTTTCTAAGGACCTCATTCACTTTTGTCAAAGAACCCCAAAGATTTCAAACCACTACTGAGTATGACTTTCTATAAAGCACGATGTTCTTAGAGTATTATACTAGCATTCCTTATTTATTCCCTAAATTATTTAAACTATCTTCTGCAAAGCAGCAAATTGCAAGAGCTATAAATTTTTAAGTCTGTTTATGCTTTAATGCTTAAAAGAGCCACCCACCACTAAGATATTTAAGTTCCGCTCCTCCTCCTGCTTTAACTCATGCTCTGTAAATATATACTCCAAGCGCAAATCATTTTAGATATATTTGCTGTCTTAACAACATTCCCTCTGTGTGTTATCTTATAATGAAAACTAAAACTGAATACAGGTGAAAGACCAATTACACTGCTGAAACATTTTTTAAAAAAAGCTGAAAATATATGGCAATTTGAACATATGCATGAAGAAGGTAAATGAAGCATAACTAAAGGGAAAAGTTAAAAGTTTAGTATTTGGGTGAGCATGAAGGACTTACTGGTCTGTCCCTACTTAAAAACCAAGAGCTGCAAGAACAGCAGACAAACTGCCAAGTACAGCAGAAGCCTGTAAGATTTCATGCAATTGTTATTTTCAACATTACCACAATCAACATTTCCCTTCATTCAGAAGTCATCAAGTGCATAGTGGCAGCACAGATACACACACAGACACCCAGCCATCTGGCAGCAAATGGCAGAATATTAAGCAAGAAAAAAAATTTATATTTCCCATGCCATCATCAGAATCAATTCTGCAACACACCCATGAAATCAGTAAATGCTAGGAAGAATTTTTGGCACACTGAAAATCTGAATGTGAAAACAAGTAAAATAGCTGAAAGGTTATGAGATTCTGCTACAGCAGTGGTTAATAGCATGCCAATTTATTGCAAAAAGGCTAGTTTTTGGTCACTTACGTATTGTGGAAAATGCATGCCATTCTGTTTTTCCCAGGGAGAACAATTACATAATGCAATAACACTGGATTAGAACAAGTACTTACACAACAGAAAATACACAGAGAGCATTTTAGTTCACATGTACATTCATTCACTACTTAAAATCCCTTGTACTTCCAGTATCTAACGGAAGAACATCTATACTAAAACACTATCAAGGTTGACAAGGGAAACTGAGCCTTTGTCATTATAGTCTTTGGCATTATCCCCCTGCATACAAAATAGTTTATTGATTGCAAGTGTCATTAAAACAATATCTATCAATAGTGTCAATAGTACAAAATTCAGTGCATCCATCAACAAGGTTGCATATGACATCTACCATAGGGGAAAAAAGCAAGCATAATGAAAAGAATTTATAGTATAACATTATTATATATTTTAATAAAATACCAAATAATTTAAGTTTTAAAAATATTTAAAAACCTTGACAGTGTTTAAGAATTAATAAAAAGGTTAGAAATGTAAAGAAATGTCATAAGCAGCAGTTTACCTAAGTAGTGAATCACATCACCAGCCCTAAATGTTAGTCATTAAAAAGAAATGCTATAAAATACATACACACAAATATTTTAACAAAATCTTAAGAGATGATACACATCACCATATATAACACAGCACCATAAAACATTGATTTTATCAACTTACAAATTCTAGATGGCTGAATGCTTATTACACTTCAGTAGTCAATCTTAGGTAAAGTGCTATATCAAACTCCTAATGTTTCATATAGATTAATACTAATTCAATATAAAATAAGAAAATATCCATTGTATCTTCCTATCAGCATTTGGATTTATATCATTCCTCATGTATTATCAATGTATAATTCATACCTGAGGCTATAAATTCCACTAACCTAACCTCCAGCCATTCCCTAAGTCACTGAGGTGTGTTACCATGGGGAAAAACACTGAATTCAGAGTCAGAGGGATGAATTTCAATTTAAATCTGCTTTCTAGTTGCTTTGCACTTGAAAAAAAAAAAATCACATAACTTTATCTTTACAACTGGGATGATACCTATTCAAACATCCCCAAGATTGTACTGTTTATAGACTCAAGGCAGTGCCTATGTGTGTGTAAAAACCTAAACTATTTAAATGCAAGGTTTTATTTAGTGGTAGTGACCACTATCAGTGAAAAATTACTGCCTTAAAAAGGTGGCTAAATCAATGTTACTTTCTATTTATGAAGACAAAATAACAGAACTCTTTAATGTCCCACACACAAAAAAATTTTTTTAATCCTCACCCGAGGATATTTTTCCATTTATCTTCAGATGGTGGAGGTGGAGGGAGGGAGGGGAAGGGAGAGGGAGAGGGGGAGACAGAAACACCAATGTGAGAGAAATACGTTGACTGGTTGCCTCTCACAGGACTGCGACCAGGGCCAGGGACTGAACCGCAACTGAGGTACGTGCCCTTGACCGGAATCAAACCCAAGACTCTTTGGTCCTCAGGCCGACGCTCTATCCTCTGAGCCAAACCAGCCAGGGCATTCCCACAAAATTTTATCAGCACACTATTTTATGATTAACCTAAGGAAAACAGGGCAATGCTCTGAAAGGAATTGAATAAAAAGGGGCTATAACAAAGATAACGGGGGGGGGGGTCCTCTAATAACAATAGAAAGGCTACAATGTGTGGTTATAGAAAGGCTACAATGTGTGGTTTGTGGTGTCAAAATGCTGCTATAAGCACAGTTATAAGAAAGCATGTTTCAAATTTTTCCACAAGAAGAAACTGGTTTTCTCTGATCCAGAAAGACTTATTAGAATGGTTTTTTTTTTTAAAGCAGCTGACCAAGAACTGGAGAACAGCCACAAAGCTATTCTGCAATAACTGTACCTTAGAGTAATTAAAAAAAACAGTAATAGAACTTCTTCAGTACTAAATGCAAACTAATTTATTAGCATATACAATTAATCCTCATTATTCATGGATTCTGTATTTGCCTACTTGCTAAAATTTATTTGTAATCCGAAAATCAATGCTTGTAATGCATTTGAGGTCATTTAATGTCATTTATGGACATCTGTAGAGTGGTGAACAATTTGTCTCCCTACACATTTGTTCCCAGCTGAGTTCGAACAAGGTGAGCTCTGCCCTGTTTCAGCTCTAATATGAAGATGACCAGAGGATGAAGAAGGGAGGGAACAGTACAGTAGTGAGAAACAAGAAGCTCTCTGGCTCTGGGACCAGTGGACAGAACTAGAATCTTAGCTCTGGCACCTGTTACTGGGGTAGCCTCGGACAAGTCATTTTCTCTTTATAAAATAAAAAATATATTATTTACCAGAATAAGTTTTTAACCTAGGTAAGATGTGTGTGTGAGTCCGTGTGTGCGCGCGCATGCCCATGCACCCCCATGCTTATACCCACACACAGTTGATTCTCCACTGGCAGCAGTTGATTTTCTGCACTTGTGTTCTTAAATAGTCACCCTAACACTAAATTAATAAATACTGAACCGTTGTTGGGGGAAATATCTATGTGTGTATGAACCTAGCAATGGTTCAGTGTTCGGGTGACTTTAAGAACATAAGTGCAGCAAATAAAGAAAATGTACTATATAAATTATATGACAATATTAATAAAAGCCAAGCAAATACAGTTCTTTACCAATGGTGAGATTAGGGAAAAAAAAAAAAAAGATGTTATGTTCTAGGTAAATGAATAATAAATTTGAAACCAGTGGTAGAGAGTAGTAATTAAGAGCATATGTTATGAGATTAGGCTACCTGGGTTCTAAAAACCCACCTAATCACTTAAGAATTCTGTAATCCTGCACATAAGTACTTAACTTTGTGTCTCCATTTCTTCATCTGTAAAATGAGGACAATAATAGTTGCTACCATTTAAGGTTAATTTGAGGATTATATAAAATGAAATCAATTTTATTAGAATATGCCTGACACAGTAACCTTTAAACAAATGTTAGCTATTAAAATGTACCTGCAAATATAGTCAACTAAGCCTCAAGTACAAATTACTTATATTTCTAAAACTCAATAACAATCTTTCCATTTATGCCTATCACTTTAAAAACATTTTTATGTTACACATTTACTTAAATTATTCATGTTAGTATATCATAAGATTTTCAACTCACCATTGTTGCAGCATTCCAAGCAGTTGTTGGTGCAACTTTTGGTTGCCAGTTAGATCCTCCAGTTAGCTTCTTTTCACCTGGCTGACTCCAATTTACATCACTTTAAATAAATATAAGTGAGACTATTAAATGTCTGTTATTTTGAAGTTTCTTTACAATATATTTAGATTGAATAGAGCATTTAAGATGTAGATGATATCTTGCCCGACCGGTGTGGCTCAGTAGATTGAGCATTGTCCCATGGACTAAGAGGTCCTGGGTTCGACTCCCAGTCAGGACACATGCCTGGGTTTCGGGCTTGATCCCCAGTAGGGGACATACAGGAGGCAGCCAATCAATGTTTCTCTCTCACACTGAGGTTTCTATTTCTCTCTCTAAAAAAAATCAATACAAAAATATTTTTTAAAAAGATGCAGATGACAACTCTACACACACTTTCAAGATGAAAGCCAAATTCACCTCTAAGTGGCACAGGGGAAAGAATACAAATAAAAACTCACTTCTTAGTGGTTCCATTTCCAATGCCAAGATCTAGGACAGGAGGAAAAAAAATCAGTTAAAAACTACTCTTTCTTTTTTCTTTAAACAAAACAACTTATTTTAAAGAAGATTAAAGAATCCAAATAATACTTACTGCCCACAAGGTTGGCTAAGGATGAATCCAAGTCATCAGATACTAACTTGTTAGGTGGAAGTTTGGAAACTGGAAGACTCTGGTTCTGAGAGGCCACTGTAGGTTTGAGAAGTCCACCTAGTTCATCAAAGCCTTAAAGTTACAAACAGACGAAATAGGATTTGTAAGGAACTTTATAGTGCTACAACTTTCTAAAAGGAGGTCTCTGCCTTTTCTCCTTGATTTGTTCACTGGAAAAGTCCTCCAAAAAAATGGGTATAAACATACTCTCAAATGGAAAAAGAAGAAATTCACCATTTAAGTGAACTGATTGAGAAGGCCGAATTTGTTTTGACAAATAATTTGTCTTATTTCATGATAAAATTAAAGTTAAGGGAATGAAGAAAGAAGCACTCAAGTAAACTATTCTTATTCCAAAGTTGTAAAAGAGAAAGGAATGAAATGCAATTCTCCTCCCTTACATGACAAAATTTTCTTAAGACTCACTTATACCTGAAGCAATACAGGTAAAAAATACATCCCTGGAAACTGAGAAAAGTTTCTTTTAAGAAATAATATTTTACAGACCTTTTTATACTCTCAAAGTGGAGAATGTAAGGTATGTATAAAATAGTACATTAAAGCTAGTCAAAATGAACCATTAGATAATCTCTTTGGTTCTGTCTAAACCTGCTAACCTAAATTATACCTGAGAAATTGCTAGATTATGGTCCAATTGTATAAACCATCTAGTAAACTAGGACAATACTTAGAAATAAAAATTAAAAAAAAG
Source organism: Tadarida brasiliensis (assembly GCA_030848825.1). Taxonomy (NCBI): domain Eukaryota; kingdom Metazoa; phylum Chordata; class Mammalia; order Chiroptera; family Molossidae; genus Tadarida; species Tadarida brasiliensis. The sequence goes on from CM061268.1 coordinate 59,589,712, forward strand.
CCCTTACAGTTCTCTATCAAAGGGTAGAAGGTAAAAATAATCCAATTAAACCAAGCCCTAAGGACTAAATAGCATAATCTAGGAATACCAGAGTATTTGAAAAAGAAAGTCATTAAAAATGGTAGTTTACACAGGAGGGATAAATGGAGATGGAATGAGACTCGACATGGGATAGTGAACACATAATACAACATACAGATGATGTATTATAGAACTGTACATCTAAAACCTATATTATTTTATTAACCAATGTCACCTCAATAAATTCAATTAAAAATGGTGGTTTACAGAATATAAACAATTGGTCTCTATTTTCTTTTTTTAATCCTCACCCGAGGACACTTTTGCATTCATCTTCAGATAGAGCGAGAGGGAGAGAGGAAGAGAGAGAGAGAAACATCGATGCGAGAGAGACACATTGAGTGGTTGCCACCCACACGACCCTAACTGAGGCCGCGGACAAACTGCAACTGAGATACGTGCCCTTAGCGGGAACCGAACCCGGGTCTCTCTGGACCACGGGCAGATACTCTAACCGCTGAGCCAAACTAGCCAGGGCTGGTCTCTATTTTCTTTATTCTTTTTCCAAGATAATCTCAAAAGGAAAATGTCAAATGCATCAAAAAATATAATTATAACCCTACCAGTATATAGAAAAAAAAAATTCTTAGTCCATACATATTCTATATCAGTTTACTTCTTATTTTGTGGATGACAACTGCATATTATAAAATTAAAAATACCTCAATATATTTCTTTAAATGGCTTGAATTTAACTACTAACTAAAATCAAAGGCCATCCCATGGTAAAAACAGAAATGTCCATTTTAAGGAATGCTTAATCTTTATAAACTTCCAATTAACAGGATATTAAATGGAAATAATTAAGTACAAACCTGCTCTACATTTCTATAAAACTTCTTTTAATTCCAAAGTATATAAAGTACGCATACAACTCAACAAAAGGAAGACAACCCAATTTAAAAATGGGCAGAGGACCGAAACAGACACCTTTCCAAACAGGACATACAAATGGCCAAGAAACATATGAAAAAATGCTCAACATCACTAATCATCAAAGAGATGCAAATTAAAACGACTGTGAGGTATCACTTCACACCTGTCAGAATGGCTGCCATCAACAAATCATCAAACAACAAGTGCTGGTGAGGGTGTGGAGAAAAGGGGACTCTAGTACACTGCTGGTGGGAATGCAGACTGGTGCAGCCACTATGGAAAACACTATGGTGTTTCCTCAAAAAATTAAAAATTGAACTGCCATTTGATCCAGTGATCCCCCTCCTAGGAAGATATCCTAAAAAGCCTGAAACATTAATCAGAAAAAATATATGTACCCCTATATTCAAAGCAGCACTATTTACAATAGCTAAGATCTGGAAACAGCCCAAGTGTCCATCAATAGATGAGTGGATAAAAAAGCTGTGGTACATATACACAATGGAATACTACACAGCTGTAAGAAAGAAAGATCTCTTATCTTTTGAGATGACTTGGAGGGACCTGGAGAGTATTTCCCTAAGCGAAACAAGCCAAGCAGAGAAAGACAAATATCACATGATCTCACTTATTTGTGGAATATAATGAACAAAACAAACTGATGAACAGAATGGACCCGGAGACATGGATGTGGGGTACAGACTGACAAACCTCAGAAAAGGGTGACAGGGGGGGAGAGGGAGGAGATAGACCACAGAACTTATATGCATTTATGCACAACCAATGGACAGAGACAACAATGCTGGGGGGAGAAGGGATCGGGAGGAGGATGTCAATGGGGGAAAAAGGAGAAACATCCGTAACAACAAAAACAAATTTAAAAAAAAGTTATTTTAAGAGAAATGAATAGGCACACACTACAGTAAGAATCATCCTCAAAACAATACAAAGCCCCTACACATCCTTAGCTGATACACTAGCTGTTTATCTCAACAAGTCAAAGTACCACAGGTTGCCCTGGCTGGTTTGGCTCAGCGGTTAGAGTGTCGACCTGCGGTCCAGAGAGACCCAGGTTCGGTTCCCGCTAGGGGCACGTGCCTCGGTTGTAGTTTGTCCCCGGCCCTGGTTGGGTCATGCGGGAGGCAGCCACTCGATGTGTCCCTTTCACGTCAATATTTCTCTCTCTCTCTCTCCCACTCTCTCCCTCCCACTCTATCTAAACAAAAAATGGAAAAATGTCCTCGGGTGAGGATTAAAAAAAAAAAAAAAGTACCACAGGTTGTATTTTCTTGGTTTTCAAAAGCCAATTTCCTTTTTGTAAAGGTTTCTTCATCACGCATGTAATCTCGATTAAGACAGAGACGTGTGTTTGTCTTATTTCCTGTTGGATGCACACTGCCTAACACGGTGTCTATATATTAATATAATGAGTAATCTATACACAGCCACTATCATCCTAGCACTTTAATCTGAGCAAAACCTTTTTTCCCCCTCTTATTTAGCTCTGGGAGAAACAAAATCTTCCCCAAACCAAAAATGCCACTAAGAAACGGTAACAGTTAATAATCCCTTGAAGTTCTCATCTAGTGGTTGAAGCCTCAAGGAGGAACAACTTCTTTGGCTACTGCAATTTAATCTATTTCTACATGTTAAAAGGGGCATTATATGTCCTTACTAGAATCTAAATTAGAACATTATAGTAATATTAATAAAACAATTTTTCCTTACCCCCAGAATCTACAATAATGTTGGTAGATTTATTTCCAAACACAGATTCAAAGTCAACATTAAGGCCAGCTGAAGGATGTGGCTGTGCAACTGGGGAAGGAGTGAATCCTAAGAAAAACAAAACAAAAAAAGCTCAATTTTTTAATAAGTCTACATTTATAGTTCTTTAATAATGATAACAATAGAATGGAAAAAGCAATACATTAACACAACAAAAACAAAGCCAACTTTGCAAGCAGAATGTTGCCTACACTACCACATCTTTTTGTGGTGATTACATTTTCCATAACAAAATCATCCCACCGACAAAGAAAACAAACATAAGAGCAACAGAAGTTGAACTACCAGTATGTTTTGTTACAGAAAAAAAATCTTTGCTTATTTTTTACCTTAATGTTATATGTTGATGATCTTTAAAAAAAAGTAAACACATCTAAAATATACACCGCATAAGGGTTCATTTGGGAATGAAATAGTCTATGTTGCTTTATAAATAGATGAATCCACTTAATATCCCCAAGATTCCTTTTCCCTCTACCAATTCACCCTCTGTATTTCCCTTCCTCCCTCTCCCTCCCTCCCTTTTTTTGTGTGTGTGAAGTGAGGTTCTGAATTTCTAGGGGCTAAAAAGAATTAAATCATCTAAAATTATTAGGGCTGTCAGATGACTTGGGAGTTTTCAAACCACTGAGTATATATCCAAAAAGAGAATAGCCTAGCAAATATCACAAGAAGGAATTCTTTCCCTTTGTTGAAGGCTGTATAATACAGGGCTCCTAAGTTATCTCCCATCTCTAAATTCTATAAGCCCAGAATGCAAAAAAAAGAAAGAAAATCTGATATTAGAAGATTAACAACTATATTATTAAGGAGAGGTTAAACTTTTGAGTCCTAAACATAGGCTCTCCTTCTTCCTCTTTCACCTTTCTGCTGAAGGACCTCCAGTCTGTCAGAATCTCACTTTGAATTCTTAATGTACACCACACCAAGATATAAAGACGTACAATATGATGTTATACCAAAAATACTGATCATAAAAAAAAGTTAAAAGTAGGATAAGAATTGGTGAGAAGTCCAAAAAGGTCCTCAAAGACCAAGGCCAGAAAGCAATGACTTATTATTAACAATGACACACACAATCTAGGACATACCAATACTACTACTTTAAAAGTAGCATTTTCGATCACAGCATAAATATTTTGTATGGCACAAATTTTTAAGAATGTACAAATCTGACCTTATTTCCTTAAGTACTTAGCGCTTAAAATACTCTTAACTCAAAGACATTGGTCATACAGTGACAGCACAAATACTATCAAAATACAAAATAATTTAGTATGTAAATCTGACCATTCATCAAAAGGTCCCTAAAATTATACAGACTTACCAATTTAACAGCATTTTAAACTATACCAGCTGTTTAAGAATTATACCATGGACTTAAACTGGTTCTTCTCCTTACAAAAATAATCAATGTAACTACTCAAGAAAGACAAAAATCTATCATGCTTAATTATGTGTCCATGCTATCATTACAGTGTAAGAAGTATACATATTATTCTTTATATCATTCTGGAAACAATATCTTGGCTATGATGTCACTAAGTATTAGAAAATACAAGGAACAATAATGTACAACTAGGACAGTAAATAATATCAAATTTCTATTTTCTCCTGCTATTTTGTCCCAACTTTCTAGAATTTGGTTGGTATCAGAGATAAGCCTATCATTTATAGTAATACAAAAAACAACTTTATTACTTTCTGTAGAGAGAGGAGCCATCTTCTGAGGTTCCTAGGAGGATCAATCCGTGAAATTACATTATTATTACCTAAAAGTATAAGAGATTTGAAAGTATATAAAGTAATCCAGACCTAGTACCTCAAATTTAAAAAGCCTCTACATAGCCCGGCCGGTGTGACTCAGTGGACTGAGTGGCGTCCCATGGACTGAGAGGTCCCTGTTTGATTCTGGGTCAGGGCACATGCCCAGGATTGCAGGCTCGATCCCCACTAGGGGGCATGAAGGAGGCAGCCAATGGATGTTTCTCTCTCACAGCAATGTTTCCATCTCTCCTTTCCCTTCCTCTCTCTCTTAAAAAAAAAAAAAAAAAAAAAAAAAATCAATAAAAACATTTAAAAAAAAAAAATAAATAAAAAATAAATAAAAAGGCTCTATCTATATAGACACAGAAAATACATAAAAATGAAATTTTTAATTAATTATAATAGCTGATTCACTACCAGGGAAGCAAGCAGCATATTTTCAAAGCAACCATTTTTTAAGTAATTAACAAATGCTGGTAACATGCACACCTTCAAGGTAAGAGTTCTGTGTTATCATTTCTATGCCCATTATCAACTTAATGGCCTTTTTTCTCTGGGTCATTTTTTGGGAGACTGTCAAGGATTGTTAACCTTTAATTAAAAAAAATTTTTTTTTCCTTTATTGACTTTTAGAAAGAGGGAGAAAGAGACAGAAACATCGATGAGAGAGAACATCGACTGCATGCCCCCCACTGGGGATCAGGCCCATAACCCGGGCATGCGTCCTGACCAGGAATCGAAATGGCAACCTCTAGGCGCATGAGTCAACGCTCAACCACTGAGCCACAGCAGCCAGGCTCAAACTTTAATTTTTAAAGATGACCTAACAGACTCTCTGAGTTAAGGTCATCTTTATGAAATAATCACTACACTGACTGCCTACTCTTTCATTTCACGAAGGCCCAGCGAAAACTCTGTCACTAATCAACACTGCTTCATAGATGAACATTTAGAAACCACTGCCCTGCAGGGCAAATCTCAAAAGGACAATAATATATTAACTAAAAGGTACAAGATGAACAAGCTTTGAGGACAGAAAAACATTCCAAACACCTTTTAAGAAAAATTGGCTGGGTTGTTAAAGGATTTCGGTGACAGTTTTGTAATAAATAAGGTCTCATACTTTTTTTGTGAAAGTAACTGCTACTAGTTATTAATTCCCCATAGACAGGGTACTACTTAAACCTCATAACAACCCTTTGATAGAGAGATTATACAACTTACCCAAGATCAAAGATTTAGTAAGTGCTAGAACCAAGACTTAAATACCAATTTATTTGATTCCAGAATCTACTAGGGTTTTTCAGTTTATCCTAAGTATCTCATCTTCTATAAACCAGTAGGTAGAAAATAAATTATTATTATAGCTAAAGTAATTAAACAAATATGTTCATCAGGACTATTCAAGTTTTATGAACTTCTTAAGCTTTTCACAGCAAATGCTTGCCAAAAAAGTGAACCACCCTTGGCAATTTTAAAATCTAAAAGCAATGCAAAAACAATCAGTGCTCAAAATTGATGATGATTAAATAATAAAATTAGGTAAAAAGTATATTCCAAATACAAAATGATCTGCATACACAAGATGGATTTTAAGAGTTGTTTTCATGATAATTCTATGTGCCAGGGATAGTGCTGGATGTTACACAGACATATATGTAAACCTCACTGCAATTCTACAAGACATTATTACTCAATTTTCATAGGTTTAGAAAGGTTAAATACTTGCTTAAAGTCACACAGGTGAGGGAGAACTGGAATCCAAACCCAAGTTCACTGGATTCCAAACATTCTTTCCATCCAATACCCACACATACTACATTTTTAAATACTTTTGAACATGTCCAATTCTTACTACCAGTCAAAAACCTGTTTTTTCAGTTGTGTCAAACCTACTTTTTAATTTTAACTTAACTAAGGTAATCAAGTCCTATGCACACAAAATATCAGCTGGGTTTCGAGGTTTTATTGCTCCTGCACTGGCCTAGAATATACTTGGAAAGACACAGATGAATACCAAATTGTCCATGCCTCCATGGAAACTGCGTCCCATTTCTTTGCTCTTTGCATAGTGCTGGAAAAGCATGCTTCTTTGCAGTGGAATCTCCCTAACACCTGTGCAACAGCTTCTAAGTCAAAGTTATCTACTGTTCTATCATAACACCTATCCCTTGTAATATTAAAATGTTATAAAATTTCCTGAATTTTATTTATTTTTTCTTTATTGATTTTTAGAGAGAGAGGAAGGGGAAAGGAGAGAGAGATGGAAATATCAATGAGAGAGAACATCGACTGGCCGCCTCCTGCATGCCCCCACTGGGGATCGGGCCCACAACCTGGGCATGTGCCCTGACCAGGAATCAAACCAGCGACCTCTTGGTGTGTGGTTCGATGCTCAACCACTGAGCCACACTGGCTGGGCTATTTATTTATTTTTTAAGTACATTTTTATTGATTTTTTTTAAAGAGGGAGAGATAGAAACATCAATGTGAGAGAGAAACATTGATCGGCTGCCTCCTGCATGCCCCTACTGGGGATTGAGCCCGCAACCCTGGCATAAGCTCTGACTGGGAATCGAACGGGGACCTCCCAGTCCATGGGACGATGTTCAATCAACTGAGCCACACTGGCCAGCTCTTTCTGAGAATTTTAGAGTTTTGAGTACAAAAGCAACTAAAAGATGACACAAAACAATAATGTGTTTAATTAGGGAAACAAAATTTGGCAAAAACAAATAAGTATTATTTGTTTTTTAAATATTAAAAGTATTTTCATAAAACTTGTATTATTACAAGTTTTTAAAATATTACAAATATTTAAAAAACTCATTTTAAGAAAAACAACAAAAAGAAATCTCTCTTGCACAAATAGATAAATTTTAGAGCTACTTTTACCTACCTCCAAATAGACCAGCTACAGTAGAAGGGTCATGGCACATAAGGGTAGTATTAGGATAAGCTTGAATATCAGAGAAAGAATCTGACAAGGCATTGGGGGAGGGGGAGAGCACAGAGGAGGAAGAGTTAAAAGTAGAATGGAGTAATTTAAAGCAAACAAAAAACCAGGGAAGTCCAAACACTTGGCATTCTTCAAATGAAAACTTACTAAAAAGAACACTTAAGGCTCCATTATGACTACTATATTTAAAAAACATATTATATTCACACAAAATTTTTTTAAAAACACAGTATCTGTTTAGATTTTTAAAAATATGAAGCAGTTGGCTTTTTAGCTAGTATTAACCTGTCTTCTAACGTCTTCTTTTATAGATGAGGAAGCAGGTCTAGACAAGGTCATGGGCATGGCATACCTGGGACCACAACCCACTCCCCCTGACTTATCATTCAGTGTTCTTGTAACTTGAATGAGGACAAGCTACCTAGTACACTGCGCATCACATCATCAGATCAATGTCTTCCTCTAGAAGGGCTGGAGGGTATCCATATAGCTATTCTCTGATTTTTCTGGGTTATTCTTAATACTACAAAGCAGGGGTTGGCAAACTATAGGTTACGGCCTATTTTTACAAGCCCATGTGAGCTAAAAATAGTTTTTACATTTTTAAATGGTTGTTATAAAAAAATGGAGAGGGAGAGGGAGAGGGAGAGGGAGAGGGAGAGGGAGAGGGAGAGGGAGAGGGAGAGGGAGAGGGAGAGGGAGAGGGAGAGGGAGAGGAGAGAGGAGAATATACAATTGAGATTTTATGTATCCTATAAAGACTAAATTATTCACTATCTGGCTCTTTACACAAAGTTTGCTGACCACTGTTCTAGAGCAGAACTAGCCAAGAGAACTTACAAATAACAGAAATGTTCTGTAAGTCTGTCTTGTACAATATGGTAGCCACTAGCCACATGTGCCACTAATAAATAAAAAATGTGGCTAGTACAATTTATAATTTTTTATTTTATTTAACGTTTAGTTTTATGTAATTAAAGTTTAAATGACAATATGGCTAGTTAGGTGATACAGCTCTAGGAATAGCACACCTTTCTTTCATGCTCTTATTCTCAGTAAGAAACTGTTAAAATTTTTATCACACAACTTACTTCTCAGAAACTTTTAACTTGGATTGTAAGGATTCTTATTAAAAAGTCTCTTCTAGGGCAGGCATCAGCAGACTACAGCTGCATGTCTTTGTAAATAAAGTTTTGGAACACAGCCAAGCTCATATGTTTATGTATTTTCTATGGCTGCTTTCAGATTAATGTCAAAGTTGAGTAGCTGTGACAGAGATTGTGTGGCTCACGAGCCAAAAATATTTGCAATCTGACCTTTTAAGAATAAGTTTGCTGACTCCTGTTCTAGACTAATGTTCGTGGTTGACATGAGTGATTTTTAGTTTCCTCTTCTGTACTCATTTTTTAAAAAAAGAGTATTTAACAATACGTTTTTTCTCTCTAACGACAAAATTTAGCAGATGTGATTTTTTTTTTTAAGTATACTTTATACTTTCATTTGTACCATTTGCTCTCAGAAAGAGAATATAAGGATTTAAATGAAAGTCTGTACTTCCATAAGGGAAGGAGCACTGCAGACCAAAGCTGCAAGTCTCCTGCTTCAGACTTTGCTCCTAATAGCTGGCTTATCTTGATGCATTTAACTTTTCGGGGACTCAGGTGATCCATCCATAAAATGGTAATAGTATTCTCTTAGTATAAGAGTTGAGAGCTGGATCATCAATTTTATGATTTTGATTTTCAAATGTAACTAGTCACTTTGGAGTATATGGTCATCAACTTTACTAATCTGCTTTGCTTTCTGGTCTTCCTCTTGTCTCAACCCATAGGCTTTAACTTAAGAGACATCAGGAAAATGACATTTCTACTATATATCCCTCTTGTTACAGGCTTTCCTTGAAGAGCCAAAATAATAATTAAGTAACTCTCTAACAATGGCTTTTATTTATTTTTTTATTCTGCTTCTGTTTGAATGTGAAATTAGATAGGACCTTTAGCTTAAGGTTACTGCCCTCCATTCTATCCCTCTTCAGTGCATATATATGTGACAGCCTGAAGCCCATGTACTGTTCTAACCTAAAATATGGAAATAACACATGGCCCCAAAGCAAAGACATATCTGTTTCATATTGCCAAATTAAGAAAACTGACTAAAAGGACACAAGCAGCCATATTTACTAAACATATACTTGTTCATACATAGTAAATATAAAGAAAATATAAACTTGTAAGAAATATATAAAAAAAAAAATCCAAGGGTAACTCTAGTAACCCCATATTATAAAATGAGGTACTCCATTTGACAAGTTTTCTAAAGAGAAACAAAATGTGAAATTTAGTTTCAACTACTTTTTATGTAATTTTTTGCTGTATTACAATGACATGAAGGGATTACTGCAATCAGTAATTACACTTTGGAGCTATCAGACTAGTTATATATAACTACAGTACCTGCTTGGAACATTCTCAAATCTCCAACTATTGCTTTCCAGTCACCTCCCTTCCTCCCTCTCTTTCAGATATATTTAACAGAATATTCAGAGTGTAGCCACATGGTCTATATCTAGGGTACATAGATGACTTTCTGCACGCTGCTTTAATCAAAGATTTAAATTTGTATCACCTTAAGCTATTTTGTTGAAGCTATTTTCACCATCTTTTAAGGGAGATTTAGCATCTTTTTAGCAGGATTCAAAAACATTTCAGTTTCGTATATACTTAAAAATGTACTCTTCTTATATGATTTTGGTGTGAAATTTTGCCTTTCAATGGATTTTTACACTGCAATTAAAGGTTACTCAGTCAAATTGCTTTACAGTCTCTACTTTTATTTATCTCAAGGCTAACAATGAAGTGAAACCCTGAAGACAGAGACAGAGGGTATGCATGGATTTTAGACAATCTAAAATTGTACTATTCACAGTTCAAAACGTAAAAAAAAGTTAAGATAGCTACTAATATGACCACCCCCTCACAAATACAGAAGAAAAATATAAGCCAACGCAAACACATGTGTAAGTTTAAGTTTACTCTTCAACCAATTCTCCTAATAACCAACTCTCTGAATTAATAAACAGGATGTAGCATGTGATGCTAGACAGCTTCAATACTGCAACATAATAGGATAGAGAACGAAACACTAAAAAAGTCCAAAGGAAATTTTCTTTCCTAAAAACCTACATTAAATAAAATTAGGAATACTAGTGTCAATTTATAAACCTCGCTGCATTATTGCTATTCAGTTATTTTTAAATTTGATATTAAAATCCAAAGTAATTATTGCCGTGCTTTAAAAAATAATTAATGGATACGTAAAAAAATACTTAGGCAGTATAAACATTAATTGGAAAGAAAGGTTAAATTGTACTTTACCAACAAACATTTCATGAGTAGGTGTCCTAGTAGTAAAAGTGGATACATCTGAAGAAATGGGAAGGTGAACATCACCACTACTTTTTGTGAGGAAAGGATTTAAGCTTGGAATGGCATCGTCAACAGCATCTACAGTAGCAGAGAAAGGATCTGTGTAGTCCAAGTGCATTACAACAAAATGAAGAAAGGAAGTAAATTAATTAGTATTGTAATTAGTCAAAAGATGCAAAGTGAAAAGTAGTAGCTATATTACTGCTTATTAATCTTAAATGCAAAAATACCTAATCACCAAGATAGAAGAACTGCGTTTTAACATATTTTAAAATGAATCCTCAGGAAAAAAAACATTTATGTGTCCATTAATAGTGGCATACTAAGAATAGATTTGCTTTCCAGTATTAGGAAGACAATATCAAGTAGCTAAAAAATAATAATAAACAAAATGCTTCTGTAAAACAGCCACCATCTTACACCATGTTCCCCGCTCTAGGTGGGACATGTATTGACTCTGGTGGCGTAGCTATGTTTACTCAAAAAATTAATAACTCTGGAAAGCAGGAGGGGGTGGGAGCGGGAAGGAGGGGGTCAATGGGGAAAAAGAGGGACATCTGTAATACTTTCAACAATAAAAACAATTTTTTTAAATTAATAACTCTTCATAGGTTCAGAGGTAGGAAATAAGAAAGATGAAGAAAAGGTCCAATGATGGGGGAAAGGATTTCAGAAAAATTAAGAACAGAGACTAAAGACTGGCCCTTTACAGACTGTGAACAGCTTTGAAGGCCAAGCTAAGTTTTAAAGATTTGGTTTTAAACATTTGCTGAAGAAATAACAAAGGTATTGTTCCCTACTAGAATGTTAGCATATACATACTGTTAAATTCTACATGTAAAGTTGTTTTAGAATCAGGTATTTACTGTACCTATACGTCATTTAAGATAATGGTCATTCTAATGATAGAAAGCCATTTATCCTACCTTAAGTAAATGGAGAGAGGAAAAAACAAAGAGTAGCAAAAATATAGTGTCATAATTTTTTCTCTTGTAACACAATAAAAAATGAGAAGACCACAACCTATTGTCTCTTCTACTTTGTGACCCTTACTGAAGAAGACCATGGTACCTGCACAGTATCAAGCACTGCATGTTACTGTAAGACTGTTATGATGGAACAAGAAGGCAGCAATGGCCTACCAGTTCATTCACTATGATATACACATACTTTCCTTAAAGTCAATAAATTCAAGGCAAGTGTTCCACACACCCCAAAACTGTTTACAAAAGAAAAATAAATTCACTAGTGTACAATTCAAACTCAGATGAATCATGTTTTAACATATTTCCCTCCCTTCCACTCAATAAATGAAATGAGGGAAAATAATAAAATAAAAAAATTCAGAAATAATAAGTAGAAAATAGACATAAGTTGGATTTTTTTGTACTAAAATTAAAATGTAATAATGACCACTTTAACTCCTTCTTGTGTAAGAAAGAAGCCCATTAAGTTTAGAGTTGATCAGTTTGGTTGAAAGTGCTATTTTTTAAATAGGCAACAGTAGCATGGACTTTTTAAAGTACATTATACAGTCATACCTCAGTTCTTGAATGTCTCTTAGGTTCTCAACCAAGCTGTTGGGAGGGAGGATGTCTCGGTTATCAAACAAAATTTTGGTTCTCGACCAAAACCACCCTTGCTTGCTGATACATCAGCCTGACAACAAGTGTCTCTCAGGCCACAAGCAAAGGAGAATTCAAGTCAGTTTACCACTAACCCTCCCATTGTTAACATTTCAGGAAATTATGCTGTGAATATTTTTGGTTTTTTTCTTTTGCTGCTGGTGAATGTACAGGCAGCACAATTTTAAAACATAAAGAGGCCATCAAGAATGCTAATGTTGCTAAGGGTGTGAAAGAAACAACGATCACAAGCAATTGAAGAGGTAGAAAAACTGTTGTTGACTTGGATAAACAAAAAAGCAGTTAGCTGGTGACAGCATTTCAGAGGCAGTGATAATGTGAAAAAGCGAAGATGCTGAATGCTGACTTCCTGAAAGACACCCCTGAAACAAGTGCTGAAAGTGATTCGTTTAAGACTAGCAGGGGGTGGTTCGACAAATTTAAGAAAAGAAGTGTTTGTTTATAGATTAAACAGTACATTAGACATGAACTGAATATAATAAAGGTTAAAACAGGGAATCATTTGGGGGTCTGGATGAATTAATTCAATTTACATTATTTCTAATGGGAAAAAATGATTCAGTTTTCAAACAAACTGCCTCTGGAACAGCCTTCCAGAATGAATTAAGTTTGAGAACTGAGGTTCCAATGTACTTTGTTGCACAATAAGCAACAAAGAACATCTCTCCAGTTTTCTATGCAAAAGAAGCCACAGAGAAGTCATTCAAAAAAAGATTCATTGGTTTATGAGAAAAAACATGTTCGGGAAAGGTTACTAGTTATCTGCTGTTCTACTGATTGATAGTGTTTTACCTAAGCATATAATATTAATCATTTTCTATTATACAAAACATCCTAAAAAATAATATGCAGACATGTTTAAGTGCATCTGCATTTAGGTCAATCAGACAATAAGAAAAACCAGCTCTTAATCTACTTTACAAAACACTACAGGTAGTCTAGATGATGTTAATGTACTAACAAACACTATATTGCAAATAATAAAAACATTCATTAAAACAAAAAAATCATGTTCCAGCTATTTTCTAACTTAAACTTTATTCACTAGACTGGCAACTTTACTACAAATTCTTTAAACTTTTTTTGGTTCAACCTCACCTAAAGATATTTTTTTCCATTGATTTTTAGAGAGGGGGATGGGGAGAGAAACACTGATGTGAGAGAGATACATCGACTGGTTGCCTCCCAAGCGCACCCCAACTGGGGTGGGGATCGAACCTGCAAACCAGGTACATGCCCTTGACTGAGAATGGAACCCAAGACCCTTTGGTGTAAGGGCCAATGCTCTATCCACTGAGCAACAGAAGCCAGGGTTCTTTTAAACTTTTTAAAAACAAATTTTCCATTATTTTTCATCATTATTTTTTTGGAAGTTTAATTTTATGTTAGAGTCATAAAAAAAAATCCGAAAAAGTAATGAAAATAGAACCAGTCCAGTCATATTATAGTCTTGAGATTCTAAACACTCTTTACACACAGAAAATTGAGATTTTTTCATAAAATGTGTTTCATAGCAGCTGAGAGTAAAGCAAATTAAACTTCAGAATGCATAATTTTTTTGCCTAAATTAAATTTAGAAATCTTGCTTAAAATATACAAAGTGTGCTGAAGTTGATAATGTTTTTAGATCTGTTGTATCTCAAAGTTTTCTTAGTAGTGAAAACTTAAATGCTCTTAGATATCAGTATTCAATACCAAGTGCTTGTTTAGACTCCAGACCATTTCTTGAAAAATCAAAGCCTCATTAATAATTCAATGAGAGGAACAGGAAAGCTTGTGTTCTGTCTATAAAAGCAGCATGATGTAAAATGTTACATATTTCAAATGTTCAGGTAAATGATTAATTTCAAAAATCTTTTAAAGATTTATATTATGATCAAAGCTTTTATATATAAGATGTATATACTTATCTCAATCTAATTTTCATTTTAACAATAAAGTAAAAAATCTTAATTAGAATGGCATGGAGATGAACAATACACTGACTAAGTTAGGAAGCAGTCAAAAGTTTTGCTTAAAATACTCTTAAACTATCCAATATGCAGAAGTCAAAACTCTGAAATTATCACCAACTCAGAAGCCAAATATCTTTATATGACATAAGTCAAAACAAGATTTAATTCTTCTTAAATTGAGGGGTTCATAGTAAAGATCACTGTCCTTTCCTCATATGTAATGATAAGCTTTTCTGCCTCTGTACTTGCTCCCACTGTACTTAATTTATATTTTTAACACTTTGAACAGTCTCACTTGTACACAGCAAGCCTAATGTTAAAAATATGGGTAAAATTTTGATGACAATAGTACATAAGGCAAAATAACCAAAAACAGAAAATAAAACATAATTAAATGTATTCCAACACATTGTATTCACAAATAGACTGCTATGGAATATTTCTCATAACAGGACATAGAACAATTCTTACAGACTGAAATTACTTAAAATTATTTTCCTATAGTAAGAGTTTATTTGCCTTCATATATGGGCTCAAAATAATTCCAAGCAAAAACTTTAACTTGTCACTGTTAGAATTAATTATATATGGTGTCGAAACAAAACAATTTCAGAGTTAAGGTTGTTTTCGAAATGTTATATTAGTTCTCATTATCCTTCTGTAAAATATTTCGTCTACTGAGAAAGACAACTTTTCAGCCTTAATTTAGAGAAACTACTTTTTAAGAAAAACAAGCTGAAACTACTTAAATGGTCGTGTTAATTCTACTACCCTTTTCTAAAGCAATTTACAATAAGCAATAAATAAGCATGTAAATGTTGACGGATTAAAAATCCTAAAACTAGGACTTACTAGGATATTTAAAAACTCCTTTCTTAATCTGAATTAGCTGTCTATAGTTCATTCAGCTAAATAATTCTAAAATGGTTATTTACTTTAAACTAGCTTATAATTTTTAGAAAGTACTAGTCCCAGGTCTTAAGATTTAGCTAACTTAAACTTGCCTTCTGAGACCACTAGTTTTTAATTAAGTTATGGCTCACAAAATTAGTCTACAAATCTAGTGTTTTGGCGTTTCACTATTCCTGTTCCCTGACTTACATTATGAACCAGAAATAACCAGTCTAAAATAAAAGAAAGTGCCCATTAATAAATGTTTACAAAGTAACTATTATAAATCAGACATTAGGGATATAACACTGAAAAAAAAAAATTTTAAACTTCTGCCTTCACATAGATTATGTTTTATTATACAAAATAGAGCCTTAAAAAAAATAATTATAAAAAAACCAAAACACAAAAGTTCTTAAAATTCAAATTATTAAAATAAAAATTTTAAAAGTCTAATTCATATACCATAAAAACTCACTATGTTCTTTCACTCATCTTTGCTATGAGAGGTAAGCCAATCAATTTAGATTTTACATAGGAGCCACATATAAATTTTAAAGTAGTTTGCCATTCTCTATAGTTCTCTAGACAGTATCTTTTCTCGTAATATCTCCTTTCTTTCCCAAATAATTTTTGAGTGTTTGCAAAATAATACTCACATCTACACAAACAGAAGCACCAAGACCAACCAAAGGAAATTATTTGAAAACATAATAAATGTCTAAGTAAAACTGCTTAAAAACTGACATGGACTAGACTCATTCCTTTCAAGATGCCAAATGTCATGGTCATGATACAGTTATCAAAGAACTATTGAAAGGCAGTAAACATTCCTGTGGTTCTATGTGAAAACCTTTGAATATCAAATCTTATAGGTCTGAATTAAATCAACATTTTAAATACAAGTAGCATAAAGTCTGTCATGACATGCCTAGTCAGAACATAGTTCACACTGCCTGATAGCACCATCTGAGTTTTATTAGAACTTTATCATATACTTACACAAGTTGAGTGTTTTCCCTTGCAAGTAAATTTTTTTCTATACCAAAAGTAAAATGACTATTATACATTTTCTAGTTATGGGGTAGAAATTCAACAATGAAAGAATAATTTTATACTCAAACATACATCTGGTCCTTCCTTTTCATCTTCATTAAACCTCATTTCATACTTTAATGGAACATGAATTCCAAAATTACATTTATGAATAAAAATGTCTTCAAAGGGGCAAACTGTCTTCATTGCCATTTTAATATTTTTTAAATTCTCATGTATCAAGTATAATCGAAACTATACAAATAAGTGAAATACCACAGAATAGGGGAGGGGAGATATCTATACAACATATAAAGTAGAATTCATTAATGCCTACTTACCTCCCCATGTACTTGCTACCTGAGAAGCAGATGACATAGGAAGTACAGATGAGTGAAAAGTTGGCTGTTGCAAATCAAGCAAATCATTTGGTAACTTTGATGAGCTAGGAAGATATTTTGAAAAGATAATTGATTTATTAGGTAAACTCTGCTACATTATTACTTCCTTCTCCCACCCAAGTAAATAAGAACATTAAAAAGAAGACTGAAAGACCCAATAATGTTAATCTCAAAAGGAGGAACAGTTTCAGCAAGAAAACAATGGCATATCCCTCACACAACAGCGTATTTCTAAGACCTAGAAAAATATTTAAGTTCCATATCTTCAGTTTACATGGGATTCAAATAATAATAATCCTTCAGGAAAGGATCAATAACCTCCCCAGTAAAATAGATTACCTTATTGAAATGAACCTAAACAACATGATTCGAAATATGAAATATCATGGGAATTTTAATTTTTTTAAGAAAATTCATTTTCTTCTTTTCATCTTTAAGGAACTTCAGTTGCACTTGCAATACCAATACCCCTACACAACATAAAATATCTGTTAACCTCATCTCTACTGCTTCATAATCCAAATATATCAATAATACAGGGAAAAAGTATATATGCCTATATGATATGAATTTATAACAGAGCCACTCATTACATAACTCCAGAGGACATTTAGCAGGGGTGGGGAACATCTGGCCCTCGGGCCATACAAGGTCCGTGAAATCCTATCAGCTAACATCACAAGTCTGACCAAATTAGCCTGACCAAATATAGCTAATTTTTAAAAGTTGGTAATTTTGTATGGCCCAGGAATGATGTTATAAATATCCAGATGGCCCTTGGCTGAAAAAAGGTTCCCCACTCCTGGGATATGATATATTTCTTACCACAAGACTTCTATGTAATTAAATTAAATAATTAAAAAAAAGATCTTATAGTTTCCATGAGTTAAAAGCATTATGTGTAACACAGCATAGATCACTTATAACTTACACTTAAAACTATTTTAAAGACATGTCTTTTAGATTAAGAAAAATAGTTTTATATGTAAATAAGTAAAAATACAAATACATTTAGAATATGCAATAAGTATTCTGTAATAGGCTGTAAGATTTGCCCTCAATTACTATTAAAAAGGTGAAAGCTTTTGAGTATATTAAGTGAAATAAAACATAGTCAAATTAGTTCTTTATCTAATATTTGTTTCATCCTTAAACATTCAACATTCTTTTCCATTCATTTCCTTATAAAACAGACTTTTTTTCAAGGTCCCCAAGTGGAAAAGTTGACACTTAATGGGTTCAATGTCATTTTACTGGGAATTAAGAAAAGCAGCATATAAAAACAAAACAAAAAACAAAGCTGAAAGAAAACATAACTAAATTCATCAAACATCTAAGACTTTAGGGAGCAGGGAGCAGCTGAGTTAATAACAGTTATGCTGAGCTGCTATAGGAGTCAGTAGGTGGGAAGGAAGACCTTTAAAGGATGAGTTAAAAAGTACAGTAAAAACAATAAAATCAAAGAAAAGCAAGCCAACAAAAGAACCTCATCTCCCTCTGGCACATTTACCATGTGCTAAACCCTATCTGGAAGCCTGTTGGAAATTAAAATTCTTGGGTCTGCACCCACACCAACTGAATCAGAAACTCAGGGTTGGGGCTAAGAAATCTGTGGTTTAACCCTCCAGGTGATTCTTATGCTTGCTTAATATTGAGAAACCCTGACCTATACTATACAATGTCTTATTTGGAAACTGAAGCTAAAAAAGAAAGATTAAGAAATAACAGAGCCAGGATCCAAACGGACTTCCACACTTCTACTTTAAACCACTGTGGATAAAAGTAAAAGACAGAATAGATTTGAAAAAGCCAATTATTCTAATTTGCCTGGAAATATTATATTTCCTTCATTAAGTAGCTTAAATTAAGCAACCATATTAGTGATGTTGGTCTGGTAAGTTTCAATACCATAGAAATCTGGCAACTAAACTCTTACTGTGTTCCAGATCATTGCGTTTAACACCGGGGAACAGATATGAAAGGCATTTAATATCCGATGAAAAGATATTTTGAAATACACATCATACCAACATATATACACACATATTAATATATGTATATCTGTATATGTATATATATGTATCTCTAAGAGTTACAAGGGGTCTGAATCATTAGATACCTCATAAATGTGTTATTATATTAATAATTAATTTTTATACAATGAAATAAATGTTTGCCAACAGATACCCCCACTCCATTCCAATTAGTATAAATTTGCAATTTAGCCACATCTTCCATTTCCTAAATAGGCAAAATACAAACTCTAATCACTTCATAGTTAGTTATAATACCACCATTTATCAGCATCTCCTTTGTGTGAATTTATGATTACAAACGGTAAATCAAACTAAACCTGAAAAGCTCTGCAAAATTTCTATTAGAAGTCTTTAAACCTAAGTATTCAAAGGAAATCTTTAACCTCTCCTCCTACCTGTTAGAAGAACTAGGGGTAGAAAACATGTCAATGGCTGGTGTAGTCATTATACCCACTGCTGAGGTGGACACAGGAGAGGCTGCAGTTGTTAAAGAGGTATGAGGTTTCTTTGCAAGTTCTTTTAGGCGCTGTTCCTGTTGAGAAAGGTAACTACCATAAGGAATCCAGAAGCCAGATTTGTTTGTATGTCCTCTAAACAAAAGCATGTTCTAATTTCATTCTAATAGCAAAAAGGTATTCTCTGACGATCAGTCATTCCATTTCAGGATGAAAAATTAGACTATGTATTGAGTTTTACCTCATTTGGATGACCGTACATTAAATACTGTTAGTCACTATAGAGGTCCTAATTATTTTATGAATACCTGTACTTGTTTTTCCAAATAAAAAGAATGCACACACCTACCTTTAAAGCTTTTAAACGAGCCTGTTCTTCCTCTAATGCTGCCTGCTTTTCCCTTTCATCCACTTTGGTAAGAGACAGGCCAGTACTTGCCAGGGAAGAGACTGCGTTGGAAAGTGTTGTTGCCCTAGAATAAATGGACAAAGGTAATTTGGCTTTTTGACAAACATTTCACATTACAACCTGGTTATGAAATGATCTGGCAACTGATATGCACTATAATTATGAACTTATGAAGTCAAAACGAGTACTTCATATAAAATATTCTACCTGTAACCTAGAGAATTATTATAAATCATATGATTTACACATTCACTCTTTTTAAAGTAAATGTTAGATTTTGGAAAGGGTTCACAATAAAGGTGAAAGATACTGCATATTCCAAGCCCCAAGGAAGGGAATTTAAACAATTAGGAAAGAGCTCACATACACCCAGGAAAACCCTTTTGAGTAAAACATACTGAATTTCTCACAGGAAATAACTGTCTGCTAATTTACAGCCTAGGTTTTGGCAGTGCTACTACAGAAACAATAAAACATGAGTACCAGTAATAAATGATGTGTCTAGGTATGTTTCTTATAACACCCAAGATGTCATTCCCAGGAAGATCAATTTCATTCTAGTCACTGGTCCATCTGGCACCTACTTTCTATCTGCTACCCTTTTGCCAAGTTAGAATTTCCTTTTCAAACATATTAGACATACACAATGCATCATCTCTCACTGGCAGATTCATAGTAAGCTGCCTCCTTTCCCTTATATCAAAACCTTACCAATACCACAAGGCCCAACATTAAATCCCCAAATGTTAATTCCAGATAAAATAAACCAATGTGGCAAAGAATGCTAACCTGAAGAGCTCCTCTTCAGTAACAACTTTTATTCATTGTCCTTTTATCACATACCAAACATCATTAATTTCTACTCTAAGCACATAAGTGGCAAAACTATTTAAATTTTATGTAAAATTAATTATACAAATGAGCCAATATAAACATACAATTCAGAAGACAAGAAATGCAAGAAACCCAACGAAAAATTGTTTAAATCCTCACCTGAGGATATGTTTTTATTGATTTTTTAAAGAGAGAGAAACACTGATGTATGAAAGAAACATCAACTGGTTGCCTCCCATATGTGCCCTGACCAGAGATCAAATCTGCAAACTTTTTTGGTGTATAGGACGACACTCCAACCAGGGCAAGAAACCTAACAAATTTTCAGTCTTTACCTGAACTACTTGACTTTATTTTTCATCATTTTCTCAAATCTCTGAGCCTTATAATTTTGGCTTATACTTCTGAAAACTTACTAGAAAATTCAAAGAGCACATTTGGATTCAAATCTAAAAATTAAAATTTGGTAATATTTTCCTTTACAAATTACTTAAATTTTGTTGCTAGAAAAACAAAACACCAAGTTTTGAAACAACAATTAAAAAGTCTAAAAAGAAGGTCCTCATTATACTTCATAAAAACCATTTTTTCTCAAACAACAAGTGTTGGTGAGGGTGTGGAGAAAAGGGGACTCTAGTACACTGCTGGTGGGAATGCAGACTGGTGCAGCCACTATGGAAAACACTATGGTGTTACCTCAAAAAGTTAAAAATTGAATTGCCATTTGACCCAGTGATCCCACTTCTAGGAATATACCCTAAGAAGCCTGAAAAACCAATCAGAAAGAATATATGCACCCCCATGTTCATAGCAGCACTATTTATAATAGCTAAGATCTGGAAACAGCCCAAGTGTCCATCAATAGATGAGTGGATAAAAAAGCTGTGGTACATATACACAATGGAGTACTATGCAGCTGTAAGAAAGATCTCTTATCCTTTGAGACGACATGGAGGGACCTGGAGAGTATTATCCTAAGCGAAACAAGCCAAGCAGAGAAAGACAAATCTCACATGATCTCACATATTTGTGGAATATAATGAACATAACAGTCTGAGGAATAGGGTAGACCCAGAAGCGTGGAAGTAGGGTACAGGCTGACAACCCTCAGAAAAGGGAGTGGGGGAGAAGGGAAGAGATAAACCACAGAACTTATACGCATGTATGCATAACTGATGGACATGGACAACAAAGCTGGGGATGGGGTGGGGAGGATGGGGAGGAGGGTGTCAATGGGGAAAAAAGGAGAAACATCTATAACAAAAATAAATTAATAAAACAAAACAAAATAAAATAAAAAGATTGAAATTAAAAAAAATTTTTTTTTCATACTGTTAAAAGGAAATCTTTGTAAGAAAACATGACAATTATTCAAGTCAGTACCAGACACAGAAATCATGTTACAAGGTTGATGTGAGATGGTCTATGTTACTTTCAATTTGCTAGGTTAACTTGTCTTTGTCTTGGAAATCAGGTCAATGCCTAATAGACCAATTAAAATATATGTCAATAATCAACCCCATGAACTGGCATTAGAGAAAGATGGTAAAATTTCATGTCATACATTCTAGATTTGAGGCCCAGAGTTACTACTTGCATACTTCATAGGGCTACTGTGAGGGCTAATCAAATCTGTAAAAAGGCAATTTATAATTATAAAACATCATACGAATCAATGCATTATCATCTTTAAGACAACTATTCACACTATGAATACAATTCTAGACCAAGAGTCACTGTCATCACCTTAACAGATGCTAACATTTATTGAAGATCAGGAACTATTCCAAGAATTTACATGTATTAATCCATTTAATCCTTGACAGCAACTCTATGAGGTCGGTACTATTGTTAAACCCATTTTATAAGTGATTAAATCCAGTGGAAGAGACACTTGGAACTTGATCTGGATTTATCTACTCTCTCAGAAACATCACTCCTGTTCTTTGCCCTCTGAAGAATAACATACCTGCTTGCAGCTGTAGAATCTTTGATTTTCTTTCCTTCCAAGGAAGCTAAATGTTGTTCCAAAGCATCAAGAAGACTGCTGGGGGCCTGAAATTACACAAATATAAAGACTTTCATAATAAGCAGGCAATTGGTCAGAATAAATCAAGTATCATCTGACGTAGGAGAGAAACAAAAATAAATAGTTATATTCCTCATAAACTAATTAACAATGAAGTTTTAGCTACCTAAGAATGACAATATTATTATTATATAAGCATGACCTAGTAAGGAGTATTAATAAACATAATAAAAAACATGAAAACTATAACTATGTAAACATGAAACATTTAAGAGGATCCTGAAAGTATTTAATTTTTAAAATTTTAGCTTATTTGAATTTTAAATAGAACCACACTCCTAAAAACTGAGATACTGTTGAGCATGCATGTTCCTGGTACTTAATAAGTACCTCCTGAGAAATTTCTGAATAATTATTGATCAATGAAACTGAAGACCAACATCAAGGAAATAAAAATTAAAATCACAATGAGATACAACTTTTTATCAACTAGATTGGCTGAAGTTAAATAGACCAGCAATATCAAATGCTGGTGAAGATATGGAACACCTGCAACTCTCATGCAGTATCGGTAGGAGTACATCAACCTTGAAAAAGGATCTGGATGTTTTTTATAAAATTAAATATACATCTACCTTAATTATCCAATTCCATTCCTAATTACTCACCCAAGAGACATAAAAGTATGTCTCCACAAGAAAAGAATGTTTTAAGTAGCTTTATTTATAACAGTAAAAAACTGCAAATAATCCGAAAGTTCATCATGTGGAAAATGCATAAACAAAATTGTGGTAAATTTTCACAATGGAATACTATGCAGCAATAAAGAAGAATGATTCAATGACATGGACAGATCTCAAAACACTATGATAAGGAAAAGACAGGCACAAGAATAAATACTTGTGTGATTCCATTTATATTAAATTCAAGATCTATTACACTATTAGAAATCAAAGCAATGGTTTGTATAGAGAGAACTAGGGAGTGACCAGAAGAGCACACAAGAATTGGGGGTGATAGAATTGATTTATATCTTGACTGGTGTGTTGATTACACAAATGTTTATAGTTATCAAACCTCATTGAAATCGTTATTCACCTCAATTTAAAAAATAAAGAAAGACTAGCTTTTAAATTCTCAGGCTACATGGCAAATCTCAACTTAATATAAAGAGTTAATTACTTTCAAAAGGACACTTTTTCAATAATCTGAGAAGAAATTGTTACTATCTTTAAGAGAAGCAAATCCATCAGTGGCATTTAATTACCCCAAATATTGAGATACAGTGTTTCTGGATTACAGGGCTCTAACAATAGCTGGAAGAGGCAATACTAGCTAATTTCTCTAACAATTATGACTTGAACAAGTTCCTTCATCCTATATTATGTGTGTGTGTGTGTGTGTGTGTGTGTGTGTGTGTGTGTATGTGTATATATATATGTAAAGACCTTAGCACAAAGCAGATACAGTAGAAAATCAATTAAAACCAAAAATATTAGATTGTAACATTGAATTCTATGTTGAATTGAGAACACGTGCAACTCACCCAACCCCAACAAAATGTTTGCAAAATCCGCAGGCAAAATACTGTCCCAAGAGCTATTATCAGAGATAATGAGAATGTTGATGAGAGCAGTTAAATTTTAAAAAGGTCTTATAACACAACAGGCACTGTGCTACTTTGTGTAAAATCACTGACTATGAGGAAGACACTACTACTATACCCTATTTACAAATAACCAGAGACAGTGAAAATTAAGTTTCTTATCCAAGAACACATAACTGATACATAGCAGGAGCCAACACAGGGTCCAAGGTATGTCTGACCTGAAAGCCTAGATATTAACTACTATGCTACAGAAAAGTAAATTTAAACTGTGGTCATTTAAACTACAGTTAACATTTTTCTGAAAGTTTTAAATTGAGGCTTACAAATATTAAACCATGTTATGATCAGTAATAACAAACTATTTCCAAAATCCCTTCTAAATATATCTTGCTATTTTTTAAAAGTCAAATCCACATTGCAAAGAGTGAAGGAAATGTGATGCTTCACATCTTAAAAAGAGCAATTTATAACCAAGAATAAGTAATCTCAAATTTCCACTCTTGTGTACAACCACCATCATCTTCCCTAAGGTAAAAATAGCTTTGTGTAAGTCACTTTTGAAAATTTCTGCATCACTCAGAGATCATCAAGGAAAAGGGAGGGAGGGTCAGAAGGCTAGCCAACCCTACCTAATTTCAATACCATAAATAAAGTACAGACACATGCAGTCTGGCCTGAGGCTTATATTTTTAAAACAAAAGATAGGTGAAAGTGATATGACAAATGGGGTAATGGGGAATCTGAAACTGCCAAATCAGTTTATACTACATATTTTTCTAGCAATGACTCTTCTCACATTTAGCCCACAAAAATGTACTCAATCTTAATGAGGTCAATTTATCTCAAATGCAGAGTGTTTTATTTACATGTAACCCATAAGTAGATCTATTATGTACTCTTGGCCTAGAAATCAAAGGGATGAATCAGAATAAGTGCGTACAGAGAAATACAACAAAGACCATTATTTAAAAGATGTCCCATAACAAGTTAAAGTGAGGTATAAGAGTCTATTAAGGAGAGAGGTGATACAAATGTGACGAGGATAATTTATGCCAAGTACTTTCACTCTTAATACTCAGTAAAAAACAAACAAAACAGAAAAGGCCAGGGGGGAAAAAAATGCAGGTTTAAAGTTTCTTTCCTGGACATTTTTTGATGATGATGATGATAAAAACAATGTAATAGCAGCTAATACTGAATGCTTAATGATGTGTTTTAGGTGTTAACTCATTTAATCGCCCCAGCTACTTTATGAGGTGGGTATGGTAATTTCTCCATTTTAGAGATGATGAAACTAAAGCATAGAGAGTAACTTCCCCAAATCACAGGGCAAGCTAGTGACACAGCCAGCACTCAAACAGATGAACAAAGCCTGCTCTCTTCTTCCAATATCATGTTTTGAGGTTTATCCCTATTTAATACTCCTACCTGAGTCAAATAGCCAAAGCAGAAGGTTTAAAACAGGAAACATAAATCCTGTATAAAATAATTTTCTATCTTCAAGTGGGGCAAAGGAAATATCCTTTTAAAACTCAAGCAAACTGGGTGTTTGTCTTGTATCCTGTCAGGGGAAACAAATTGAAAAAAAAATTCTCTATCAATAGTATAGGGCACATTTTGTTCTTAAAATACCATTCTCTTAAGTTCAGTTCTTTCTTCTGACAATGAGGACAGGAAAGAGAGATTCAAAAGAATAAAGGAATGGTATAGTAGTGGCTAGCTCCACTAATACAAGAGGTGAGCAGATCACCCTTTATGGTCATAATATTAGAATATAGTAATCATCACTAATACATCAAAATGTTAAAATCTGTCAAGAAAAATTACACTGATTTCCTTGACAGCAAGAGCTGCATATTATTCATCTTGTGCCCTTCACACCACAGTAGCAATACGTAGCAGACAGTGAATTGATATTATAAAAATATACTTACCTGTGAAAGGTCTGGTATATCACCTCTGTCAATTCCAACTTGCTGTAAGAAGAAGCAGCATTGTATTTAATAGATAAAATTATAACAAAAATGTTTTATAAATAAAAATTAGAAAACGATATTTATGACTAGTACTATGAACAATATTTTAGATAGAATTCTTTAAAATCAGAAAAGTATTCAATCTCCAAATATATCATTCAATATTTCCAAGGGCTTATATGTTATTTGATGGCTCTAAAAGTTGTAACAGGAGGAGAACTAGAGTTGGAAATTCAACAAGACTACTAAGTTGCCATCTCCATATTTTCCAAGCACCAGTACCTTGTCACAATCTGAAAAATCCATCACTTCTAGTTGTTATATGATAAAAACACATGGCAAGAATGAGAAAGGCTGACCACAAACAAGTTCCCTGGGGCATAAAAAGAAGTTAAAGAACAAACCTGATGACAATAACTTTGTCTTCCTCCATAAAATATGCTTTCCCAAGCAATCACCATAGATAATTTTTAAAACCTATGCTCACTCAAGTAGGCCAGGTTTTATACAAATGCCAACTGATACCTAACCAGGATATAATTGTTTCCACAAAGCAATCCCAAACACACTTTCATGATGTTCAGGCACTAGACAATTTCTAGCAAAAAAAGATAAAAACCATTCCTACTTATTATTCTAGTACCCAAATTAAAAAACCGTTTCCCTCCCTGGGACGATGTTTCATTTTCTAATCATCTTCTCTTCTCAAGTAGAAAAGTTGATAAAATTATTCATACTGAGATCTTAATAGCTGATCAATAACACATTTGAAAAGGTTACTTGTTCCTTTACTCCAAGAACTAAGATCTCATAATGAAATTACAATCCCAAAGGCAGCCTCAGGAAAAAATATTTTAGGACAGGAAAATCTTATTTCTCAGATCATATGGAACAGATGGTCTAGTCCATCTCAGAGTAAGACCAGAAGATCTGGAGGTAAATAAGGACTTAAAACTTAATTCAGGAACTATAACTATCAAATGCAAAGGACATAAGAGGCCAAAGGGAACAGTCAACAAATTAAAATTTATTTAAAATATAGTAGACTTTATAAAATAGCTGCTTAACAACACAAAGCTATTTTCTTCAAAGGTCTCATCATCCTGTTGTATTCATCTGCTAGAGAATAAAATATCACTATGGTAATAGAGCTAAAATCACCAACTTGCTAGTTCCAGATTAACTGCTTTGATATGATTGATCAATTACAGCCTAGTGATCTGACAGAATTATCCTAGCAAGACATCTCTGGTGGTGATAGGAAGAGGGTAAAAAACAAAAACAAAAACAAAAACAAAAACACTTTAAGACTGTGTTTGGTCCTAGCCAGTGTAGCTCAGTTGACTGAGCATCATCCCATGCACCCAGAGGTTGCTGAGGTCACTGGTTCGATTCCCAGTGAGGGTACATGCCCGAGTTGTGGGCTTAATCCCCAGGAGGGGGCGTGCAGGGGGTAGCTGATCCATGTTCTCTCCCATCAATGTTTCTCTCTTACTCCCTCCCCCTCCGTTCTCTCTCTATAAAATCAATAAAAACCTTTTTTTAAAAAGAGCTGGCTCTATACAACCAAGATAATGTTTGCAAGCATTACCACAACTATCTTCTGTGACTATTTCAGAGAATTATTTCTAAAACAGATTTTCAAAATTAGATTATCCTATAACCTACATTCATGGTTTTTATAATGACTGATAAACAATAAACACACTAAATTCACTTCTGCAGGGGAACAAAACATTTTGAACAATGCGGCTCCAGTTGCAAGTCTCACAGAGAAAAGACTTGCACTAACATTGAATAGTCTTTACCACATTTAACAGGAAAAGCTTCTAAAATACATGACAAATTCCAAACATAAAAATCGCTGCCACTACTGTGTGCCACCTACCTAATTTATAAATAATTTAAAATAGATTACTTTTCAATATTCAATGTTGAATTAAATATACAGAATATATTTCATTCAATACTATTATCACATTTGT
Source organism: Tadarida brasiliensis (assembly GCA_030848825.1). Taxonomy (NCBI): domain Eukaryota; kingdom Metazoa; phylum Chordata; class Mammalia; order Chiroptera; family Molossidae; genus Tadarida; species Tadarida brasiliensis. The sequence goes on from CM061268.1 coordinate 59,617,869, forward strand.
ACCATAAAGAATACCACATATTGCCAGGCCGGTGTGGCTCAGTGGATTGAGCGTCGTCCCATGGACTGAGAGGTCCTGGTTCAATTCCCAGTCAGGGCACATGCCCAGGTTGCGGGCTTGATCCTCAGTGGGGGGCGTATAGGAGGCAGCCAATCAATGTAGCTCTCTCACATAGATGTTTCTATCTCTTTCTCCCTTCCTCTCTAAAAAAATCAATAAAGCCCTGGCCAGTTTGGCATAGTGGTTAGAGCATCGGCCTGTGGACCAATGAGTCGCGGGTTTGATTCTGGTCAAGGGCACGTAACTCAGTTGCAGTTCATCCCCAGCACTGGTTGGGGTTGTGCGGGAGGCAACCAGTTGATGTGTCCCTCTCACGTCAATGTTTCTCTCTCTCTCTCTCTCTCTCTCCCCCTCCATCCCTCTCCCTCTCTCTCCCTCCCTCCCACTCCATCTGAAGATAAACAGAAAAATATCCACAGGTGAGGATTTAAAAAGAATCAATAAAAATCATTAAAAAACAAAAAATACAACATATTGATGTAACTGAATATATACCATACTATATTGAAAAATGTTTCTTTCATTTGGATAATGATTGATTCCTTTATAATCCACACTTACAGATAAAAAAGCAAATTAAGAAATATAGTCACTTAAAGACAGTTTACCTCTGCAACTTTGAGAAACTCTGAGATTCTTGTCATTCTGGTTAGGAACTTCTTATAGATGTCGAGACCTTCTTTGCACTGGTTCTTTTTCATATCAAAATATTTTTCTGCCAAAAGTAAATGTAAAAATATTTTTACTCACATCAAAAATATAACATTCAAAAAGAAAAAAATAGCTCCAAAGAGATCATCTAGGAGTTGAGAACACACTCATCCTACAGGAAAAAAAGTGTTAAATAAGCTAAGATATTTAAAGTGAATTAAAATAGAGATGCTATTATATTACAAACAGAAAAGTTACTTGATTTTACTCATATTATCAGTTTGTTCTACAATATTTTTTCCCTCACAATTCCCTAAATATATATTTGCATGTTAATACATATCACCCCTCACTCCATTTAAAATAGTACTAACTTCTATTTCCAAATATTCTAATGATATATTAACAAATATGACTACTTCATCATATCCAAATATCTCTTGGAAAGTTCATTTAAACTTAATATAGAAACAGCAGCAAAGAGTTTAATTTATAAGAATGGAAGACTATCCCTTCCAAAGCTTTAAAGAAAACACTCCATTCTTCACTTGTGAAAAAAATAAACCAAATTTTCCTATTTCTATGGATTAAAGCGTCCCTGAGTTAAGTTCATGTTACCTCAGCCTATGAAAAACAAATTTTTAAAAAAATATTTTTTCTTTATTGATTTTAGAAAGAGAGAAGAAGGGAGAGGGAGAGAGAGATAGAAACATCAATGAGAGAGAACATCGATTGGACGCCTCCTGCATGCCCCCCACTGGGGATCGGGCCCACAACCTGGGCATGTGCCCTGACCAGGAATCAAGCCGGTGACCTCTTGGGTGCATGGGTCGACGCTCAACCACTGAGCCATACTGGCTGGACTGAAAAACAAATTTAAATAAATTCTAAAAAAATAAAATAAAAAGGAGTGGAGGAAGAACAAGCACATTGTAGTGAACACATTTGTAGTGAACACATATGATATTTGTACTTTGGCACTATTTGAAGACCATCACTTGTGTACTCCATCCAAATCCCACTGGGGGGGAAAAAAAAGGAGCATTTCTCGGCTCAATTAACTGCATTCCATATACAGTTAACTCCTGAACAACGCTGGGGTTAGACGCACCAATTCCCGTGCAGTTGAAAAGCTGCATATAAATTTTGACTCCCCCAAAACTTTTACTAATAGCCTACTGTTTGGAAGCCTTAGGATAACAATTAACACATATTTTGTATGTTATATGTATTACATACTGTATTGTTAAAATAAAATAAGCCAGAGAAAAGAAAATGTTAAGAAAATCGTAAGAAAAATATATGTACTGTGTTTGTTGAAAAAAATACACATATAAGTGGACCTGTGCTGTTCAAGGATCAAACCATATACCAAATACACAATAAAGCACCACACAGTCCTAAAATGCCTCAAAACACCTCATCTTTAAAAATAAATATTTAACGCATTTACAATAATTAATCAAATTAAGTTTAGAAAAAAATCAAATTTACAGTTAAAGTTCATTATGTAGTAAATTATGAGGAAATAAAATTTTTCCTGGACAGAAAAATTCCAACTTAATTTTTAAGGAGTTTTTATATTTCTAAAAATTATAAAACTGATAAAAGAAAACACAGATATATCTAAAAAATACAAAGTTCATTCAGCTAAACATTCTAGTTGTATAAGTAATTAATCACTTAGAATGTGTAACAGGTATAAAATTTTTTTCTCCAAATACATTGTTACAATAAATGAATATATCTCAATAAATTTTTAGGCAACTTTAAGTAACAACTCTGACAATATTATTTACCTTTATGACACAAGATAAGAAATAAAATGTCATTAAACTACAGCAATATTTACCCAATAGGTTAATAATTCCTTCATTGTATGCTGCAAACAGTCTAATGGCATCTTTGAACAAGAGCATGAAGGCAGCGTTTATTACCCCATTTGTAAGTTCATTACTATTAACCTGGGAAAAAAATTAAAAAAAAAAAATTAGCTAATCTTATGTTTTAGATAACAATGACTTCCTTCAAATTAAAATACAGTGAATTCATATATTTAGTTGTATTAAAGAAAAAGACATTACTTCTAGCAATCAGACTTATAGCCAAAGAATGCAAAAATCTTAATCAAATATTAATTCAGATTTATGTAAAACCCACAAGCAAACAAACATTCTATAACATTCAATTTAGTTTTGAAATAAGTAGTTGAAAACAAAAGTACCTTTTAACTCTTGAAATTACCAGGCTATATATCAAAAAATACATTTCAACATTAAATACTTCTAATTGCAAAATAAAGCCATTTCTAGGTAGATATTCACCTTGAGTTATGAAAGATTTACTAACTATTTTTAAATAAAAAAGTATTAATTATATGGCTACTATAATCACCAAAGCACTGAGCTAAGCTAGGTATAAGATACTTTTAAAAATATATATACCTTTCCTTAGTATTACAAACAAAATGACCTTCAAAATGGTTATGATAATAGTATTTTTGCCTCATTTGGTTACTGGGAGAATTAAATGATAGTATACTGAGTGTCAAGAACCTAGCGTGCAGTACCTTACACATGAATGATCAATATTAGTATTATTATGAATTATGCTGTAACAAAAAAATAGCACTTATTTATCTATCAAGAATACTAGGAATAATTTTATTTTTATCTCAAGGAATTAATGAAAAGAATAAGCCAAATTAACTAAGTTTTTTTTAGATAACAAGGCTATCTAATACATGAAAATTAGTTAGGTATACAAAAGCATAAGCACAAAGTTAAATAGTAACCAACAAATTGGCAAATATTTGCAGAATATCTAACAAGGCTGAGTTCTATTATAGAGAGAATCTTATAATAATGCAAATGACAGATACTTCACAAAATAAAAAATACATATGACTAATATGTGAAAAGAAGCTCAACTTTATTTATCAGATAAATTAAGATATAATAATAAAATTAAATTACTGAAATATCCTTTCTTGAGCACCAGACCAGTAGGTATCAAAATAATCAAAACCAAGGTATTATTCAGTACGAATACAAATGAAGGAAAATAGGCACCTGTTGACAAGTGACTGGCTCAACCCTTTTGGAGTATAAATTGGCAATATTTTAAAAATTTAAATGTTTATGTCCTTTGAACCACCAAATTCTTTTTTTTAGGCATTAACCCTACAGAAATAGGTTATAAATGTGTGGATACACACATTATCTAATACACACAATTTGGTGTCCCCTCTCTTCTGTTTTTTTTTTTTTCCTGGACTAAAAACATATAAACAAACAAACACAGAAAAACTCCTATCAATAGGCATATCAGGTAAATTGTTACATACAATGAAGTACAACAGACATGAAAAAAATACAATACAGACACTGAAGAGAGTAATTTTATAAAGTGAAAACAAATTTCATGGTTGGACCCTCTTCTCTATTAAAACCAAAATATCATTCAGTAGTTACATCAATCTCCTATGTGTTCTAGAATAGGGGTCAGAAAACTTTTTTTGTAAAGGGCCTGATTGTATTTTAGACTCTGTATTTTAGAGACTGTCACAACTATTCAACTCTGTTATTACATCACAATAACAGCCACAGATAATATGTAAACCAATGAGCCTGGCTGTGTTCCAATAACATTACTGCAAACACTGAATTTAAATTGAATTTTTACCTGTCAAAATATTATTTTCAACTACTTAAACGTGTAAAAATCATTCTTAGCTCACAAGCTATACAAAAACAGGCAGCAAGTCAGTTTGACTTGCTGTATTCTAGTCTATGAAGCACTTACATGATTCATTTAATGAATATTTACTGAACAGTATCTATGTGCCATACACATGACAATGCAGAAACAACAGAGAAAAAGCAGACCAGGTGCCTGCCCTCCAGCAGCTTAAAGAGTATCAACAGCACAAGTTAAAGGAAAAATCAATTTCAGCATGAAATTGTCAGTTCCATTCGTGCACTTATAAGCTCTAAAATAAAATGTCTTAAAATAGATGACCCCCCCCAAAGAAAAGACTTGAAAATACTAATATTTAACATATTACAAATATAAAGCTGCAACTTGATTCAAGTGATGGTAATTAAAACAAAATTTCTAGGGGACACAATGCCCTTGGGCAACAGCTACAAAACAGGCTGTTATAAGTATATTTGAACTTCTTTTTATTTCGTAACAATCGTCATGCTTTGAGTCCTACAAAACAGACAAAAGTAAAATACTAAGCTGGCTATTACTAAAGAAAATTGTCATACATTTTAAAAATCTAAAACCATTATCAAAAGAAAGCAGATTTTCCAGATCAATCCCTTCACCTCTCCATCACTTTCTTTCTTTTTTTTTTTTGGTTGATTCTCACCCAAGGAAAAATTTCCATTGATTTTTAGAGAGAGTGGAAAGAAGGGAGGGAGAGGGAAGAGAGAGTGGGAAAGAAGGGAGGTAGAGGGAAGAGAGAGTGGAAAGAAGGGAGAGAGAGGGAAGAGAGAGTGGAAAGAAGGGAGGGAGAGGGAAGGAGAGACACATGGATTGGTTGCCTCCTGCACCTGCCCCACCAGGGCTGAGGATCAAACCTGCAACCCAGGTATGTGTCCTTGACTGGGAATCAAACCCACAACCCTTTGGTGCATGGGCTGACACTCTAACCTCTGAGCCACACCAGCCAGGGCTCTATCACTTTCTTTAGTTTATATAGTGAGCAGATCATATCCACGGGTTCCATATCTGAGGATTCAACCAACCGTGGACAGAAAATATTCAAGGGGAGAAAAGTTACATTGTTGCTGACATATACTAGTAATTAGGCCTACAATGGTTGCATCTGTACTAAACATGTACTGACCTATTTTCTTGTCACTATTCCCTAAACAATAGAGTACAACTATTTACAGAGCATTTACAGTGTATTAGGTATTACAGGTCATCTAGAGATGATTTAAAGTATATGGGAGGATGTGCATAGGTTATATGCAAATATTAAGCCATTTTATATAAGGGACTTGAGCATCTGTGAACCAATCCCCTTTGAATACAGAGGGATGACTGCATACCCCATAATTCTACAGCTAGAGAAGCACACACAAGAAATCAGAGTAAATCTAAAACAATTATAAAAATGAAAAGTAATCTGATTTGGGCCTACATTTAATAGAAAATACTTAGCCCAAAAGGATATTAGTGTGAAAAAGTAGAGTCTATGAAAATCTTAAAGTAAAAATCCTGACCAATTATAAGGATAACATTTTTTAAATCTTAAATTATAAAAGATTTGTGCAATCAACTTACATTAAAATCAAGAAGGGCATCCATTTGATTTTGAATAATAGGTACAGTTTTTAGGAGTTTTTCTGTATTCATTGTCCTCATAACTCCATCAGCCCTGTTTAAAAAAAAACAAACAATGGTATTTGTTATTAAATCTACATTTCAAACTCTCATCTGGTTCTCTATTTAAACAGAGAACAAGTTGCTATGAAACGTCACATATTTTTAAGTCATTATTGAACCTGAAACCTCAAGCATAAATCATACAGAAAAAAACAAAAACAGGAAATATTTATGTCTATCAAGGTGCTCATTTAAAGCTAAAAAAAAAAAAAAAAAAAGATGTAAAACAAGAGAAATAAAAATCAAAGTTTACATTATACAGCCAGGTTTATAGTGCACTTTTCACGTGAGAAATGCATCTGATCCTCATACCACTCGTGTAGAAAGGGCAGTTTTACTATTTTTCTTTAAATTACAAATAAAATAATTGCCTCAAATGACTAAACAGTTAGAACTTGACGGACCCAACAGTTAAACTCAGATCTTGGTAAGCACTGCTTTATTTGAGGTATTTTATTCATTACTCAAACAGCAATTGCTTGTTATACAGAAAATTATAAAATTACTTTATTATAAAATAAAAGACCATTTTACCAAGTCATTCTAATTTGACCATTAAAAATAAGTGAATATATTAAGAGGAATGTTTTTAATAAAATATATTGTTAAATAAATCCAAAAAGATTCCTTTACATATTTCTTTAGATATTTCTAAAGATAGAGAAATATTAGCAGTACCAAATCAACTAGAATTTTACAAAACTAGTACCAAAAACACTAGGTACTGTGACTAAGGTACACAACTAACACTAAGTGCTTATTATATATCAGGCTCCACATTAAGGACTTGATGTTGTTTTTGAATTTCTCACAAAAATCCTGTCCCATTCTATAGGTGATGAAATTTTAGGTTGTGAGGTTATATGACTGTCTATGGTCAGAGAACTAATCAGTGGTAGGATCATTATATAAACTCCACCATATTAGACTTCAAAATCATGCTTTTTGTAACCTTTTGACAGAATAACAAGGCACTTTCAAAAAGTGTACAAGCTTTCCCTAATTTACAAATAAACCATATTTATAATCAGCTGCTCCACCCTGAGTTACCCCTTCAATCACAACCCCAGGAGCCAGAAAAACAATTAAGTTATGAAAAGCAACAGTAATGCTTTGTGCCACACAACATAATTTAAAGAACAAACACTGGACTGCCTTAGGTAGGCAGCTACTGACCAACTTTAGCTTTAGTCCAACAACTCTCTCCAGTAAGACAAGTTAACCTCTCAAATACTAAACTACATTGATCAGTACTAGCTGCTGGTGTTTGGGATGACACCATACCCTCATTGCAACCCTTTCTTTGTCCTTATCCACATCTCACACACTCATTTTATCAGTCGTCATTTAGTCCCCAATACTCCTAGCAGCACTATTCCTAATTGCCAAAAAGCAGAAACCACTCAAATGTCCATCAGCTGATGAATAAATAAAATGTAGTGTAATCCATACAATAAAATATTATTCAGCCATAAAAAGAAACAAAGTACTGATTCATACTACAATTTGAATACATATGCTAAGTGAAAAAAAGCCAGACACAAAAGGCCACATAATGTATGATTCCACTTATATGAAATGTCCAGAATAGGCAAATCTACAGAGACAAAACGTAGATTTGTGGTTGCTAGGGCTTGGAAGAAGAGGAAAATGAGAAGTGATTACTAATGAGTTTGGGGTTTCTTTTTGAAGCAATTAAATGTTTGGGGGTCAAGATGGCAGAGTAGGTAACCACAGTACTGGCATCATCCCACAACCACATCAAAATTACAACAGGATACACAGAAGCCATGTCAGGACTGGTAGGAGGGGTGGTGACAAGGAACGGGCTGGTCTCACCCATGTGAGGCAGTTAAAAATTGGGAGGGATATCTCAGCTGTGGAAATCTCCCAGGAGCAAGGAGGCCCAAACCCCCCCACCCCATTCCCAGGCTCCCTAGCCCAGGGTTCCAGTCCCTATAAGTTGTTGCTGTGAAAACCAGAGGGAATTACAGCTCAGTGAGATGGAGAACTTCTAGAGTCCCAGGTATTCCTCTTAAAGGGCCCACACAAATTTACTTGGACTCACTCTGAGTTCCAGCACTGGGGCAGCAGCTCAAAAGGTGTTGGGGACATATACAGGGGAGAAAGTGAGCTGTGTGGCTTTGGAGAGAAGGCTGGAGGGGCAGCTGACTTCCCAGACAGAAGTGCTTGCAGAGGCCATTGTTCCTTTGCTGAGCCCTCCCACTGCAGGCACAAGTGGGTAACATATCTGAGTCTCCATCAACCTGACTAACTCTGTTCTCTCTGCTCTGGTGATTCCCTGAGAAACCACCCCACTCAACTCTCGGGCCCACCAAAGCCACTTCCAGTGGCTTTTCCATACAAATGGCCTGTCTTTTGGCTCATACTGCAGACTTTTCTAAATTCTCTCAAAGGTTCACAAACTCCAAGCAAGCAATGTCTGGCCTCAATGTGCCCCATACCTCTCGCTAAGTGACCAGAGGTCCAGCACTAGCGGCAGCTGGACTCGGTTCAGAGCTTGGCCTCTCTCAGGAACCTCCAAGCCTACCAGCAGCCATCTGAAGATCACTTTGTAGCTCCTGCCAGGTGGCCCTGGGGAGCACACAGTGAGTGGCTAACCTTGGTCTACACGCCCTGGGAGGACCCAGAGCCAGCACACCCAGCGGCCAGCTTCAGACCACGCTGAAGCACCACCCAAATACCTCAAGTGACACACTCAAGAGGAAGACTCAGTGGACACCAGAGCCCCGCTGAAGCAAGTTCTGCTTCATGGAGTCAGACCCTACATAGCAGCTCCTCCACTGTAGTCCTGGCCAGTCCTCCTAGCCAATTGGCTGGGGTGGGCGGCAGGGGTCAATCCCACCCACTGAGGTGCCAACAGCAATCAAGGCTCAACTACAATAGGAAAGTGCACACAGCCCACACAAAAGTGCACCTGAAGTGCTCGGCTCAGGTGACCGGGGAGGCTATGCCACTGGGCCCCACAGGATACCTACTATATAAGACCACCATGCCAAGACTGGGAGACATAGCAGATCTACCCAATACATAGAAACAAACACAGAGAGGCAGCCAAGAGACAAAGAAACATGTCCCAAACAGAACACCAGGAGCCCTGGCCAGTGTGGTTTAGTTGGTTGGAGCAACATCCTGTACACTGAAAGGTTGCAGGTTCAATTCCCAGTTAAGACACATACCCAGGTTGCAGGCTTCATCCCCAGTCCAGGCATGCAGGCGGCAACTGATCAATGTTTCTCTCTTTCTCCCTCTCTCTCTAAAATCAATTTTTAAAAAAAGAACAACAACAAAAAGAACACAAGAAATCTCCAGAAGAAGAACAAAATGAAATGGAGGCAAGCAAACTACCACATACAGAGTTCAAAACAATGATTATTAGGACGCTCAAAAAACTTAGTGAGAGCATAAAAAAACGACATAGGAACCACAAAAAAGAACCAACCAGAAATGAAAAATACAACAGAAGGAATCAACACTGGATTAGTTAAAGTACAGAACTGCATCAATGATTTCGAAGACAAGGTAGCAGAAAACACCCAATCAGAGCAACAAAAAGAAAAAATAATTTAAAAAAAATGAGGATTATTTAAGGTACCTCTGGGACAATATCAAGTATAGTAACAGTCGCATCACAGAGGTACCAGAAAGAGAAGAGAAAGAGCAAGGGACTGAGAACCTATCTGAAGAAATAATGACTGAAAATTTCCCTAACTTGGTAAAGGAAAAAGACATACAAGTCCAGGAAGCTCAGAGAGTCCTAAACAAGATGAACCCAAAGAAGCCCACACCAAGACACATCATACTTAAAATGCAAAAGGTTAAACACAAGGAGAGAATCTTAAAAGCAGCATATACTTTCAACAATAAAGAAATATTAAAAAAAAAAAAAGGCAACAAGAGAAAAGCAGGTAGTTCTACAAGGGAGCTCCCCTAAGACTGCCAGCTAATTTTGCAACAGAAAGTTTGCAGGACAGAAGGGACTGGCAAGAAATATTCAAAGTGATGAAAACCAAGGGCCTATAACCAAGATTACTCTTATCCAGCATGGATATCATTTAGAATCAAAGGTCAGATAAGGAGCTTCCCAAACAAGAAAGAGCTAAAGGAATTCATCACCATCAAACCAGTAATACAAGAATGTTAAAGGGACTTCTTTAAAAGAAGAAAATATGAATAATAAAGTGGCAATAATTACATATCTATCAATAATTACTTTAAATGCAAATAGATTAAATGTTCCAATCAAAAGACATACGGTGGCTGAATGGATAAGAAAACAAGACCCTTATATATGCTGTGTACAAGAGACTCACTACAGATAGAAAGACATACAGACTGAAAATAAAGGGATGGAAAAAAGATATTTCATAAAAATGGAAACAAACAAAAAAGCTGGGGTAGCAATACTTATAGACAAAATAGACTTTAAAACAAAGGCTATAACAAGAGACAAAGAAGGACTCAGGAATTTCACTTCTGGGTATTTTTCTGAAGAAACTCAAAACACTAAATAAAAAAGACATGTTCATTGCAACATTATTTACAGTAGCCAAGATATGGAAGCAACCCAAGTGTCCATCAATGAGTGAATGGATAAAGAAGTGGTGTGTGTGTGTGTGTGTGTGTGTGTGTAAAATAAAATAAAATATGACTCAGTCAAAAAAAATAATAATAATGAAATCTTGTCATCTGAAACAACATGGATGTACCTAGAGGGTACTGCGCTGAGTAAAATAAGTCAGAAAGACAAATGCCGGATGATTTCACTTATATGTAAAATCTTTTTTTTTTTTTTTAAATCCTCACCCGAGGACATTTTTGCATTTATCTTCAGATAGAGTGGGAGGGAGAGAAGGAGGAAGAGAGAGAGAAAAACATCTATGTGAGAGAGACACATCGAGTGGTTGCCACCCACACAACCCCAACCAGGGCCAGGGACAAACTGCAACCGAGGTACGTGCCCTTAGCAGGAAACGAACTCGGGCCTCTCTGGTCCGCGGCCTCATGCTCTAACCGCTGAGCCAAACTGGCCAGGGCTTATATGTAAAATCTTAAAACCAAAATAATGAATAAGCAGAACAGAAACAGACTCATAGATACAAAGAACATTTCAATGACTGTCGAATGGGAAGGGTGTTGGGGGATGGGTGAAAACGATGAAAGGATTTAGAAGTACAAATTGGTTCTTACAGAATAGTCATGGTGATATAAAGCATAAGGAACATAATCAATATTATTGTAATAACTATGTATGGTGTCTGTGTGTACTACTTTATCAGGGTGATCACTTTGTAAATTATAAAAATGGCTAATCACTGGGTTGTACACCTGAAACTAATATAATACTATATGTCACCTGCAATTGAAAAATAAAAATTATTATAAAAAATACTTTTTTGAGATTTGATAGTAGTGATGTTGCACAACTTTGTAAATATACGAAAAACCACTCAACTGTAAACTTTAAAAGGGTAAATTTTATGTTGTGCAAACTCAATCTCAATAAAGCTGTTATAAAATTTAAAAATTCTAATGCAAAAAGTATCTGATGTACATCTTCTAAGGAAAATTGAAGTTCTTTTTAAACTGGACTGAAATTCCATAAATTCAAAATCTATTAAATTTTATGGTTTACATTTATAAATATTCAAATCCATTAAAGGTCAAGAAAAAGAAAAGAAATAAAGCTTAACTCACCCTCTTTTTACTTTTGTGAAATCAAATGCAACTTGTCTGTATGAAACTGCTTTTTCATTTAGATATCTACTATACCGCCTAATAAATGTGGACATGTCATATCCTGTAAAAAAAAAAAAAAAAAAAGAAAGAAAGAAAAAGAAAAAAAGTTTTCATAAATTATTAAAATGCAAATTTTCTTAGAAAACCAACTCATTTCATCCAATGGCCATGTCCTGATACTCCAATTCAGTTTTGTGATGTAAATTTAATGACTAATGAAAAGTATCACATTAAAATCTCTTAAGATTTCACATTTTTAAGTTAGGTATGCCAGATGTGGCTTTGAAAAACCTTCCCCCTTAGAATTTCACTAAAAGAATAATTCTGCTCTGCTTCTGATCACCATTCCTATCTTTTATTAGGAGTTAGAAAAACATGTTCTCTTACACTTCTTGATAACCTCATTCCTCAAATCATTAAGCATGTGTATAATTTTCAAACCTAAGAAATTATTCGTTGTATATTATTTAGAACAACCATAACCACGTACGGCAACCTTATTAAAAAGCACAGAAGAGCCTGGCCAGTGTGGCTCAGTGCATTGAGCAGCAACCCATGGACTGAGAGGTCCCAGTTTGATCCTGGTCAGAGCACATACTCGGGTTTCGGGCTCCATCCCCAGTAGGGGGTGTGCAGGAGACAGCCACTCGATGTTTCTATCTCTCTCTCCTTCCTCCCGCTCTAAAAAAAAAAAAATCAATAAAAAGATTTTTTTTTTTAAAAAAAAGCACAGAAGATAACTGTACAGTACAATGAAAAAATGTCAATAAGCAAGTTTAAGGCATAACAAAGAAACAATTGTATGTTTTCAATAAAACTTTCTAAATGAATACCTAAATTATTCTAAGGTTTTGTTTCATTACAATCATGAGATCTGAAAACTTCAGCAACATTAAATCTAATCAATATTATAAAAGGGAAAAAATCTTGTATTTTAATTATTGCTGACTCAAGGAAGTCTATACATTTTTGCTCCTCATTGAAAAGCAGGTCCATTTTATTTTGGCTCATCTTCATCTAACAAATTTAACTTTACTTAATATCTCTGCTACTTCAAAAAGACAATTTCAAAACAACCAAAAAGGAAAATGTAAAGTGACTGGATTTAACATAGTCACCAGTGCATTTATTCAGCAAATATTTCAATGCCTACTAAGTGCAACTGAAGAAAAACTAATGAACAAAATAGAAAAAAAAAATATCTGCCCTCATAATTCCTCATAGTCACTAATGTATTTGATAAGGTATTACACATTCACATTCCTCAGCTCTTTAGTTCACACGATTCCCTCTAATCGACTCTATCCCTCTACTGGGGGAAATACCTCTCATCCTTCAAGGCTCAATCTCTGAAACTTCTCCTGAACTCTTTGTGCTCCCACATTATTCCTACTCCAAGTACAGCTCATAGCTATTAGATGTGCACAGTATCTATCTAACTCGCTAGACAAGAAGCCTATATTTACATAAATAAATATAACACCCAGTATACATTTAATAAAATATGCAAGACTCCACCCAACAAAATACATCAACAATCAAAATTATTTTTCAAAAACACCATTGAATTAATTAAATGCTTTTAATTACTGTTTGCCTTATTTGTATAATCTCTTTAGAATATGGACTTTAAATAAAAGGCCTAACAACTGTTCTCTACATAAAAGGAAAGTCTTAAAACCTTAACTCTTACTTCAAATAAACTGAATAAGTGGAGAAGCAGAAATAAAAAGATGAACCAGCAGTTTCTTTCATGTCCCCCCAAACAGAGCAGCTCCAGTTTTATCTATGGTATAAATCTTAAACAGCTTCTATTTAAGATTTTATTTGAAAAAGAGATTTCACTGCTTAATTTTTTTTTTCCTTAACCACTTAGAGTACTATATATTTCATTAAAGTAAAATCAATCCTGTAACACTTGGTCTTATGTATAGATTACTGATCTTCCAAAATCTGTAGAAGATAGGGTATTCAATTTATTCCAATTAATACTTCCATCTGCCAAAAGTAAACAAGTACTGAACTGGACAGTCTCTAACCCAAACACAGCTAGTCACTAAATTCTATTGATTGTATCTGCACAAGAACCACAATTTAGGTTCTCATTACCTCTCCACAGGATGATAGAAATGATGACCAGAACAGTCTTGACGTCTTCAAGACTTCATCCACTCTAATCCAACCTGCACTGAGCTATAATGCTTTCTTTATTACCCACATTTCCTCACCCCTCCTCCCTCAACTCAAAAAACTTCTCTGATGGTTTCTCATTGCATTACAAAATCCCAACTCAATCAAATTCTTCTGTGCCTGATTTTGGCTCCAAACAGCTTCTTGAGGGCTATCTGCCACTACATATTCTCCAATACACATCATTCATACATTCTGTTCACATTCATTTACACTATAAATCTCAAATACCCCATGTTCTTTCACACCCGTGTATATCTGTGTACGTTGCCTAAGCCAACTCATGTCCCCGGACCATCTTTCAAAACCCAGCACAAATCTCACCTTCTCTAAAGACATTTCCCAGATAGAGCCTTACTGTTTGATATTCCCAAGTCATTGGTATATCTTTTATGAGGTTCTTCCTAGAGTTGACATTCTATAATGCTAAGGAATGTCAGCATTCTGGAACTAAGTACAATAGATCCCATTAAGACAGAATGTGCATGGAACGCTACAACACTAGATTACAGCAATTTCAAGTTACTAAAAGTAAAATAAGATAAAATAACAGGTGTGAGTATCAATGAGCAATTCATCTGAATAAACACTGCTTACCTTTGTTACAAAATGTATAATATTCCCAACTACATTTTTTGGACTAAAGCATAAAATAATAACACTAACAATGAAAGTAGATACTTACACAAGATACTTCTTGTGTGCCAGGAATTGTGTTAAGCACTTTACATTTATTAACTAGGTTAAGTCTCATGACAATCTCACAGGGGAGGTGCTATCATTTCTGATTTTACAGATGCACAGAGGTGAAGTACTTGTTCAAGTTCATGTAGCTAGTAAGTGGTAGAGATGGGATTCAAACCTAGGTAGTCTAGTTCCAGAATCCATGCTCTCAAACTACTACCCTATACTGTTTCTCAAAGAGCTTTAGGCATCAAGTAGTAAAGTCTATCCTAATCTTCACATTAACATACAGTTTTTCCTTCCCTACAACTACTAAAATGAGGTTCCTCTACAGCACATGTTCTAAAAGATAGAGTTCAACTCTGTAGTAATCATCACATGGAGTCCCTTTTGATATTCTATAAGTTGTCTTTACCTTGCAATCCACTTTTATCCAAAAAATTGCTTAAGTTAAACAACGTGTTTCTTGAAGCCAAATACTGAATAAAACGCTGAAAAAACAAAAACAAATAATTATGTCAAATTAAGGTACTGCCATGTAACAAACTCTAATTTGAGAAAAGTGGTTAATACATTTCATTAAGTTTATCTAGCTTAAATTTCTCATCCTCAGTCCGCCTATTAAGTAGTTACCAAACCTAAAAACACATATTTTTCATCAACACACAAGAATTTATTAAGGCCCAATGCCCACAGCAATTTAAGTCAAAATAAAAAGAAACAAGCACATTTAAACTGGTATCAGTAATTTTGCCCTTTTTTGCAGCATATTTGGACTACAACTAATCATATTCAGGTGGCATCTAACTTTTAAAAAAAAACAAAAATACTTACAATCATACAAGAGAACAATATTACAGACATCCTCTTACCCACTGTCCAGATTAAACACATTACAATATTCACTTTAGAGCTTCTTATAGAATCAAAACAGCCCTGGCCGGTTTGGCTCAGCAGTTAGAGCGTCAACCCGTGGACCAATGAGTCTCGGGTTCGATTCCAGTCAAGGGCACGTATCTCAGTTGCGGTTCGTCCCCAGCCCTGGTCGGAGTCATGCAGGAGGCAACCAGTCAATGTGCCCCTCTCACATCGATGTTTCTCTCTCTCTCCCTCCCACTCTATCTGAAGATAAATAGAAAAATATCCTCAGGTGAGGATTAAAAAAAAAACAACATTATACACACCTTTAATCCCATTCTTTCTCTCCCCCTCTTTAGAGGCAATCACTTTTCTGAGTAGGTATATATCATTCCCACATTTCTGTAATTTTACTACATATATAAGTATCTCTAAACTGTATATAATTTTATTTTCTATTTTAAATTTACAGAAATATCATATTGTTCTTTTCTAATGTGCTTTATAACAACTTTTCCCAAGAATTATTCTTTTAACATATGTAGATCTAGTTCATTCATTTTAAATGATGTTGTAGTATTTCAATAAGCTACTATAATATTATGTATCCATTCTTTATGGATATTAAAGTTCTTGCCAATTTCACTTTTATTAACAATGTTTAATTGACATCTTTGTACTTGGTCTCCGTGTGCAAGCATAGAAGAGTTTCTCATGATACATACTTAGGGTGGAATTGCTGGGTCAGCACGTATGTAAAAGTTCATCTTCTCAAAGTGCTCTCCAAAATGCTTACCACAGAACATTATCTTAACTTCCAATTACATACTACCTCAAAAAAAGAGAGCTAAAGAAATTCCTTTCGATTTCACTTCTCCTCAGGATTTCCTTTTTTTTTTAAAGTATGCAGAGGGTTACCATCAATTAGGATGTATATCATCATTTCCAATTCAATTTTGGTGATCTGAGATCACCCTAAACAAACCAACCAGGATTTTGAAAAACAGCTTGTAAATCAAAGACTTATCTTTCATCATTTATCCTAAAACAACCTGTTCAAAATGGCAATATTAGACTCTGATATTCATAAGCTCTGATAACTCTTTGTTGTGAGGGCCTGTCCTGTGCATTATAAGATGTTTAGAAGCATCCCTGCCCTCTACTCACTAGGTGCCAGTAACATTCCTTCTAGTTGTGACAAATTTCCTCTGGGTTGGGGGTGGGGGGTGGACGGAGTGGAAGAAATCACTCTCCTCCTCTGCCCTATTTGACAACCACTGTTCCATGGTATTCCCAACACCACAGCACAGTAAGATCCTATGCATACTCTCTCAGACTAATAACAACTGCCAATGCAAAAACCCGAGGGTTGCATAAACTCACACAAAAAATGAGCAGAGCACTGAATTTGTCTTAGCTGCTTAAGGGAAACTAAACATGAGTCCATCTAAAAACCATAATGAAATGCTATCTTTTTCTTCCTGTCAATCACTTGTAAGGAATGACAGTAAACTTTGTTTCTTTGCCTTTATCAAGGCTTTGCTTCCAGTATTACCTTATTTACAGCCTCTTTATCTGGCAGCAGTTGGTTACATTTGTAGCTTTTTCTTTTTAAAGAATAAACTACAGTTGACCCTTCAACAATGCAGGGATTGGGGTGCAAACCCCTAGAGCAGTCAAAAAATCCACTATAACTTTTGACTCCCCCAAAACTTAACTACTTCTAGCCTACTGTTGACTGGAAGCCTTACCGATAACACAAATAATCGAACACATATTTGTATGTTATAGGTGTTATATACTGTATTCTTATAATAAAGTAAGCTAGAGAAAAGAAAATGTTACTAAAAATCTCAAGAAAGAGAAAATACATTTACAGTATTTTTTGGAAAAAAATCCACATATAAGCAGACCCATGAAATATAAGCCCATGTTGTTCAAGGGTCAACTGTACTTTGTAAAAAGAAAGTGAAAAATACATATAAGCCTGATATTTTTTGAACTACATTATCATGATCTTAAGTAAACACATTACTGATAAAAGTAATGATCCTAGTTAAGATCAAAATGTTTCAACTTACATTGAAATTAGTATATCCAAGCATTTCTACTGATACTGTATACTGGTTATAATAAATTAGAAAACAACTGAGTAACATATGGCAATATATGTCCTAAAAATGGTCATGCCTATTGACTAAATAATCATGTTTCAGGTAACACTTCTGGGATAACTCTTAAAATTTAAAAACTACAAATAAAATCATTCAATGTGGTGCTGTAAGAGTGCATAATAAGAAAACTAAATTTCCAGCAAGGGGAACAGTTAAGAAAATCATGGCATATATGATCTACTATGTAATAACTAAAAATGATAAATACAAAGAACATAGAACATGGAGATGCTTATGGTACAATATATTTAAAAAGCTAAATATAATATTTTATCTACATATAACTATAAAATACTTTTAGGACAAGGACCAAAAACAAAAACAAAATAACACCAAAATGTGCAAACAGATCTGTTGCAATGATAAAGTTGTAGGTAAATTCCTGTTTTAATTCTTAACTTTAACGATGCTCTATTGGTATATGTCGAAGATGACAGAAGAGTCCCATGACTCACAAGCTCAAAATAATGAGGAAAGTGATGGATGTCAGAAAATCATTATGCTCAGAAGTCTAATGCCAATAACTAAAGTCCCTCGCCATCTCTATAGAAGCTATCTTCCAGCAACCAGGGGCCTGCATTTTTCTAAGGTACATACCAAGGTAGACTTGTCTAGTTCCATTCAAATGTTCTTTTAACACAATTTTTAATTTTGTTTTAACACAATTTTATAAATATACTGGGCTGAAAAAGTCACTTAAGGTAAGAACCAAATGAGCTGCTAGACTTGCACAGAAAAAAAGATGATTCTCTCCAAACATTAAACTGCAAAAGCTTGTGCATTTTATTTGTTCCCCTTTTGGGTAAAGGAGACTTCAGATACACATCACGTCTCTGCTGAAGAAGGCATTCTTCAATCAGGCCTTCTATGCAAAAGGCCATCACACCCCTGAATTAGGCACAGTGCTTCAAAAGACAACTAATATGAGATCAAATTTGATTAGTCTATAGTAAAAAAGCAACTGGATATAGACAAACATACACTCCATACACAAGTCCTGCAAAGACCAGTGCTGTTTACAGAACCCATGTCTAGGCATTAATCTTTGCTTCTTGATCCCATTATTAAAGCCCTCTGTGCTCTGACCCACTTTCTGCTTTCTGGCTTACAAGCCATCTTTCCCCAAATTGTAAGGTCTACAATTATGTTTCTTCCTAGGCACCTTGCACTTTCTACCTATATATTCATTTGCTGAAGCCATTCCCGAAGTTTCAGGGGCAGAGAAGCTAAATAATCAAGTCAACACATTAGCATGCTTATTAGTCAAAAATTTCAAAAACCATGCTTACCTCATTTCCATACACCATCAAATGATGAGTTGTAATGAGAGATTTGAAGACCACCACCCAACTACTGTTGGTAGTTCTTTCAAATAAACTGTCTGCCAACTGTGGGATGTTCACATTCATCTCATTTGTGCACTGAATTAAGTCTGAAATAAACAGAAACGAGATTAATTTATTCTCTGGCATTAATTTAATTTATTGTTAATGCCAGATTTGCATACTAACAGATGAAAGATCTAACAGTGTGGAACAATAGGTAGTTTGGGAAAATTTTTAAAAACCTCTCAGAAGAAGAACTGAGACCACTATAATCTACCTGAGAAGTAAACAGGGTCTTGATTAGGATCACATGTCAATAATATCAGAAAGTAAATCAAACTCCCTCTGAGAGTAATTCACCCTCAAGCATTTTATTTATCTCAAAGAGAACTGTTTCAAGGCCTTAAGGAACTTTCATAGTTCTTTTACTACTCATAAACCTTCAGAGTTACAATACTAGTATTATTCATCCCTACCTTTAAAAAAAAAACTTAAGCCCTGGCCAGTTTGGCTCAGCGGTTAGAGCGTCAGCCCATGGACCAGAGAGACCCAGGTTCGGTTCGCGCTAAGGGCACGTACCTCAGTTGTGGTTTGTCCCCGGCCCCGGCTGGGGTTGTGTGGGTGGCAACCAGTCGATGTGTCTCTCTCACGTCGATGTTTCTCTCTCTCTCTTCCACCCCCTCCCCCCCTCATTCTATCTAAAGATAAATGCAAAAAATGTACTCGGGTGAGGATAAAAAAAAAAAAAGAAAAAAAAAAACTTAAAAAAAAATTCATATATGTGAAAGCATGAACAAGCTTAAGGTAAACTACCTTTATTAATATCCTCCCTAGAATACTGTGTTTGCACTCACAAGAAGATAACAGATGTGTCGTCTCTGAGAGAGTAGGATCTCAGTTTGTTTATATAAAATAATTCTCATTCTTTTCTCCCTTCCATTCTACTGAGTTATCTCAGATTACCAGGTGATAACACCTAACTAACACTAACAAAACTGAAAAATGGACTGAAGTTTCTTATTGCAATAAATTTCCAAAAAGAAATGATCCAGGAATTCTATTCAATATTACTCTGAAAAATTAAAATAAGTTCTAATTTTATATTTCAAACTAGAAAGCATTACTATAAAAGTCTAAAATACAAATGTTTTAGCACTAAAACTGAAAAAAAGCTCTTTAAAACCACAAAGTTTCACCTCCAATCTGCTTAAAAGTTTATTGGCAAATTGAACAAAAGAGAAAATACAAAACACGATCCAATTTAGAAATTAATAAAGAGGAAGACCAAGAAATGAGTTTTACTTTTAAAGTGTGTATAAATATCTCAGTTGTAACTACCATAAAGGGGAAAAAATTTCAAGTTATTTATGACTCATTAGCAGTTTGTCCATAATGATTAAATCTTCAATGCATAATGATTAAATATGAATTCAAGTGATCTAACTTGGCCTTGATTGCTAGCAAGAAACATCAATGTAACTATGACCAATTATCTGCTTACAATCTTTCAAAAATGTTTGTTCTGATAGGTCCAACTATTATACAAAGTAACATTTGATAAGCAAACCCATTTTAGATAAGCAGTTACCCTGTCTAACAATGCTTAAAGAACAAAGCACAATAGTCAAACAGAGTGCCCATGGAACAGAATGACGCAAGCCTTTCACAATTCAGACTATTTGCAACAAAATTAAATAGCACATTCAATTTGCTGTGCATGGTTCAGCTCCTGATAGTAAAAAGTAGAATATGATCTCTGCCTTCTCTGAATCCTCTTGAATAGTACTTTATACCTGTCCTATGGCATTGAAAATATACTGTACTTGCCTTATTACCAAAGCTAAGCTTTCTTTACCTCTCAAAATATAATCCACTGCGGACAGGGCCTATCTATCTCTTGCTCATTGTGAATTCTTTAAAACTTCAAGCACAGTGGTCAAGTTCTGAACCTAATTATACGTTCTATTCCTAACCTTTTTCCTATATTTATCTTTACATAATCTAATTTTCTATATCCTTCCAGAAAATGTCTTGACAAGCTATTCAGTTCTTAAATATAACAGTTAATTCCTCATGATCACATCAACAGTCATTTTACTCCTCAGAATCTTATTTTCTTAGTTTTCAAAATTGAACCTGTCACAAAATTTCTTGTCACAATACTGCCCCAAATGTACTCCTACCTCTGTGTGTGTTTATATACACTCCCTAAAGCCAATCAGTAACCAAGTTTCCTAAACCTCCAGCAATTCCACTTTCTCCTCTCCATCCCAGAGTTCAAATCTTACTTATCTCTTAAATAGGGGGTACCACTTCTCCTGGGAGCATTCAAAAATTGGGGAGATTATCACGCTCTCTGAGGGGTTTTACTGGCATTTAATGTCAAGCATGAAATAAACTGTCCTGTAATGTACAATTAGCACTCAACACGTAAAAACCTGGCCCACCCCAAAGTGTCCCCACTGAGAAATGTTAGACTGACTGACCTCTTCACTTTTAAATGACACCTGATTTGGGGACTCACTCAACCCCACCAAACATCTCTAAACTGGCCACAGAATGATTTACAACACAACACTGACTGTCACTGCTTAATCTCAATTCTTCACTGCTTAAAGGACGGCATACATTTCATCCTTGTCAATATTTTCCTTGAAATCTGTTTCCAACACAAACCCACTGTACAGTTTTCTGTGATGTACCTTGCTGCTTTACACCCAAATCTTTCCATTCTTGCTCATTCTTCAAAATTAATATAGCCTTCCCCTCTGTGAAGTCTTCCCCCACACAGTCATTAAAGCTGGCACATAATTCTACACTACAGAATTGCTCTACACTATAATTATTTTTACTTCCAAATCATTCCCGTCTACTAGACAGAAAACTGAAAAGGAGCCTGCAAACATTTTTGTTAGCAATTTCCATACTATTCATCACAGAGCTAAGTAAACTGCTACATTAGTCAGAGCCTGATCCTAAATGAAGCCAAAGGTATAGATTTCAGTTTCAACTATAGTATTTTGTATATTAGAATATATATAATCTATGTTATATTTCTTTTGTAATCAGCTCTACCCCAGCATCACTTTGCCTGTTACACTGCCATCTCCATAAGCCAAGTACTCTTACCTCAGGTGCCCAGTATTTGCTGTTCCTTCTGCCTAGAATACTCTTCTCCCAGATATCTACTAGCCCTTGCTTTTATTCCTATAGGTCTTTGCTCAAATGTCACCTTATCAGATGAACGTCTCTTAACATTTACAAAAAAGTAACAAAGCCTTAGGGCCCTTCTCTACCTTCAAACCCTCACTAACTTTGCTTTACTTCTCTCCAAAGCACTTATCATCACCTAACCCATACTAATCTGTTTCAAGTCTTTCTTTCCCTATTAAAATATAAATTTCATGTGGGCAGGGACCTGTTTTCTTCTCTGCTATATCCCCGAAGGCCTAGAATAGTGCCTTACGTACAGTGGTCACTCTTACTTTTTAAATAAATACATTCATTTTAGTATGCATATAGACAGTCCTAACATGACTTTTTTTTTTTAAGCATCCAAGTGTTAATTTTTACATAGACTAAACCAGTAATTACAACTATCTGCACAAACTGTTCTTCCCAAAAGGTTAAAAAACAAAGCTGAGCCCTAGCTGGTGTAGCTCCGTGGTTAGAGCATTGTGCCCCAGAGGGTCATGGGTTTGATTCCCGGACAAGGGCACATACCTGGGTTGAGGTTCCATTCCCAGCCCCAGTTGGGCTCATGTGGGAGGCAACCAATCGATGTTTCTCTCTCTCTCTCACCCCCACCTTCTCCCATTCCTCCCTTCCACTCTCTCTAAAAGATCAGTGGAAAAACATCCTATGATGATGATTAACCAAAACAAAACAAAAACAAAGCTGAACCCATTACATGTGAAAATTTTCAAATTTCAAGTTAAAGAAGATATAACAAATAAAGATTTTTATTGTAATGCTTATGAAAACAATGTTTTAGAAATGGTCACATAAAAATTAAATAACTTCAGAAGCTAAAATATAACACTTCACATATAACAGAGAAAATGAAATTAGCTCATGCTGAGATTATGAATCCAGAGTAGACCAAATGCAAATCCAAAGTCACACAAATATTACTGAGAGAGAAAAAAAATACCTGAATAGTTACACAAACTCTGCAGAATGTACTTCCCCACAGTATTTTAACTCAAGCAAGTCATTTTCTCCATGCAGTAATTTTTCATCCACACAATGTTTCTACTATAGTAGTAACTTGAAAATGCTTCCAAGTCTGAGCTCCAACAACTCAGGAAGGAAATGGTTTCCCCACTCTGCTAACCAAAAGGAAACTGTTCCAAAGAAAAGTGGAACAAATCCTGGGAATCTTCATAGCTACTGCTTTTTCCATTCTCAATCCAGGAGATTTCATTTCTTAAAAAGCACAAACTTGGCATTAAATTTTCCTTACCAATCAAAAGGGTTCCAAAGTAGAAATACATCTTATGTTTTAACTATTTACCTTACGAATATAAAAACTGAAATACCTACCTGAATATTACATTATTAACAAATCCTACACCCCACACTCAAAACAAATTACTACATGATATATGTATATAGGTTATTTGCTTTAGGTAAAGATGAGAATTCATGTGGATGTCTAATATTTAAGGACAAGAAGAAACTTAGGCCTACCATAGAAATAAAGAGCATTTTTCCAAACAGAGATGATAGAAGGAACGAATCCCTCCTATACAAAATGCTCTCTCTTTAATTTAATATCCCTCTCCAACAAACAATGTCTGAACAATGTCTGGGGTAGGATAAGTAAATGTTAATAATTGTATTAACATATGTAAGGCACTTGCCCACAGGTAAGGTCACAGGAGCTCACTCACTAAGTGACAGATTTATTAACAGAATTACATTTTTGTAAAAAGGTACTTGGAAACATATACAAAGTGAATACCCAATTAGCCACTTTAATGCAAGTCCTAAATTTCTAACTAATTTAAAATAAAAACAGCAAGAAAAGTAATTAAATGCAAAACGTTTTTGTATTCAGGGGAAAATGTTCAGCAAAGTACAAGAATTTTTAGAAGTGATTGGTTACTGGATGGTTTCGTTAATCTTACAGCTATATTCCTCCTAGTACAGGTCACCAGCCTGTATAGACCTCCCCAGGCAGTTTACTAACCTTAGAAACTTAGAGTACTTAGGGTTCACTTCCACAGAAAGTCAGGCAACTCAACCAGTGGCATGCATCATTACAAAATGTAGAGGCCTCAAGTTCCCATCTAAACAGGCACTCACTAGGTTATATCAAAACTATGCTGATACCCAAATAGATTTTCTAATAAATGAGCTTGGCTAAAAACAATACTAGTTTTTTCTTTATAACAATATACCATAATCATTTAGCCAAATGCTACTCTCTCTTTCAAAAGGGTCACTTTGAATGATTCTCTTTGCAATTGCCTTCAGAATCAATTTTGGTAACATAAGACTGATTTCTTCCATCATCTATGAATGTTAAAGATACACTCAATTTGGAAGGCAATTTAATTGGTTCACCAACTGTTGTTTCACCGATCAGATCTTTGAAAATTTTCCTGGGTAGGAGTACAAATAAAAGGAACAAATATTCACCAAGAAACAGTAACTAGAGGGTAAGAAAACAGCTTTTGCCCTGGCCAGTGTGGCTCAGTTGGTTGAGCATCACTCCTGCACCAAAAAGTCATCGGTTCGATTCCTGGTCAGGGCACATGACTGGGTATTGGGCTTCATCCCCAAATTTAAAAAAAATTTTTTTTGACCTTTTAATATAGATGGTCAGCAACATTCTTTTCATTTTACAAAAATCTGAAAGTATTTAGGAAATATGCTAATTGAGATCACACTGAAGCCAAAAGAAATTATACACACAGAGGCACATCTGCCCTGTCAGAAGTGTCAAATGTCTGGGAAACACAATGAACTCTTATATCTTACTCCATTCAATTTTGTGTGTGTAAGGAAGAGGTCACAAAGTATGATCCAAATTAAGATGTAACTGTTATAATTTTATCTTTACAGTCTGTGGGGTCCTCCGTGAGAAATATACAATGTTAAACTTTCACATAATTTCCATTAGAACCAACAAAAATTAACTTCACAGACTAATTTATACCTTAGGAAATAAATCTAATCAACAAGTTAATCGGATGTTAAGATAAAAACTGGAAAAAGGAAGATGGCAGCAGGCAGGACCGGAGTGAGGGTGAGTATGTGAGAGTGTGAGTGGACGAGCAACCTTGAGCAGTACAGACACATGGGGCAGAGGAGGGTTCCTGTGCTTTGGACGGGGAGCAGCTGGCTACCGCGGTAAGTGGCTTGTCAGGGCGCTTCGCCCTGTGCGGCAGGGAGGTCCCGCCATTTTGGAAGATCCCTGGTCTTCTCTGGGAGGAGGCAGGGGAGGAGCTGCTAGGGCCCAGCGACCTGAGTCCACCAGAGCGCCTTGCACCATCGAACCAGTGGACCCCACTGTGTCAATGCGTACCAGCGCACAGTAGCAGCGCTATCGGGGTGCCTGCTGCAGTAGCCGCAATTGCTAAGATCTGGAAACAGTCCAAGTGTCCATCAATAGATGAGTGGGTAAAAAAGCTGTGGTACATAAACACAATGGAATACTATGCAGCTGTAAGAAAGAAAGATCTCTTATTCTTTGAGATGACATGGAGGGACCTGGAGAGTATTATCCTAAGCGAAACAAGCCAATCAGAGAAAAACAAACATCACATGATCTCACTTATTTGTGGACTACAATGAACAAAATAAGGTGATGAACAAAATAGACCCAGAGACATAGCAGTAGGGTTCAGACTGACAAACCTCAAAAGAGGGGGTGGGAGGGAAGAGATAAACCACAGAACTTATATACATGTATGCATAACCATGGACATAGACAACAAGGCTGGGGACCGGGTGGGGATCAGGAGGAGGGTGTCAATGAAAGAAAAAGAAACATCTGTAACAAAAATAAATTAATAAAAAAAAACTGGAAAAAGACTCACAGGATATAGAACGCTCAGTATAAGTAACAGGCCTGAGTTCATTTGAAAAGAGGAGAGAATGAGGCATGCAAAGTATTAAAAAGAAATGACAAAGATATCAAAATAGCTTTGATAAAAGTGCTATGAAGCTATGGGACATTAAGTCATAATGTAAGTGGACATATCTAATAATGGTGGGATAATTCATTAAATGACAGCAATCTGACAATGAAATACTACAAGGCCAACAAATCTATAGCAAAAAAAGAGTGAACAGGGGAAAATACTCACAGTATATTAAATCAAAAAAACATGTTAAAAAAAAAACAAAGAGTCCATTTTTTAAATTGCAGATGTATATTTTCTGACATATACTGTATTTTCCTAAATATAGGGTGATGCCAAAAACAACACTTTCAAAATTATTCAGCTACTAAGTTACATATGAGCAGGTAGTCAACTACTGAACAAAGGAACTACATCACTATTATTTCCATAATTTTACAAATCTCAGTAAGCACCGCTCATGTCACACAATAGATACCAATCCTGTACTGTAAATTCATTCTAGACCCTTTGGAGCACATCATAATCAATGGTAGGAAGACAGCCATGACATCTTCCTTTATTTCTTAAAGGACATGAGGAAGAGGTGGTATAAGCACAAGAGTTTGCACTGTATGACAGCTTCAAATTTTGTAGCCACTGTTACAGAGGTAGGCCAATGGTTTCAACAGAAGTTCAGTCTCTCACCATAATAGATGATAAGGAATCTCTAGAACCCACAAAGAAAGTAAGGCAAAGTCCCACCTTACTAAACCCACAAAGAAAGTAAGGCAAAGTCCCATCTTACTAAAAAACCAAGTTGCAGCTGTAGGAAAAAATAAATTTGTTAATACAACTAGATATGCTATTTCTGTTACTGTGTTCTCTGCAAAATGAATGGATTAAAGATTCCTACATGTGAAAACTAAGAAATAAGACAACTCTGTAATTTGGTAATAGGGCATGTTATATTTAACCAGGTTATTACGTTTTTCTTTCCTTTTAACTGATTTTTTAAAAATCACTATGTAAAATGAAAGGGATCCCCTCTCCCCCTTTAAAAACAGTTCAACAGAAAAACTGCTGTAAGTCTTCACAGATTCATTATCTGGCTCTTTATTTTCAACAAAAATTTTTTTGAAAAAGATACATTAACCTGAGAAGACCTGCATCAGTATTAGTTTCAGGTACTTATAGGAGCCACCTAAATAAATTTAAAAAATTTTTTAAGAGGAATAAAAAATGTAAGATTTAAGCAGCAATCCTGGGAATACATAACTTAACTGTCAAGTTTTGAGTGTCTTCAGAACACTTTAAAAAGCAACAGAAGACCTGGCCGGTTTGGCTCAGCAGTTAGAGCATCAGCTCGTGAACCAAAGAGTCACGGGTTCAATTCCGGTCAAGTGCACGAACCTCAGTTGCGGTTGGTCCCAGCTCTGGTCAGGGTTGTGCGGGAGGCAGCCAGTCAATGTGTCTCTCTCACATTGATGTTTCTCTTTCTCTCTCTCTCTCCCACTCTATCTGAAGATAAATGGAAAAAATATCCTTGGGTGAGGATTTTTTTAAAAAGCAACAAAAGAGAAAGAACTGACCTCCTTTACATCTGTAGCAGGAGAAAGAAGTGGGACTAAAGAGGGAACGCCTAGGAGAAGAAAAAAATCAGATGGAGCTAGGTAAACAAAGCCAACCCTAAGGTATTCTACACATTAATGTCTGGCTAAACTTTAGCCTCTTAAATCATACCTGAACACAGGCCAAGTTTGCTGAATTGTCCATACTTTAATTTTAAAAATGGAAAATAAAATGTTTTAGCTAATGGAATCACTATGTAATTGCCCTAAAATTTTTATCATATACAAAGCATCCTTTTCAAATACGCCCAACTGACTGACTGTCTCTTAAAAGTATTATTTACGCATTTGCCCTTCACTCATAAATCTAACAAATACATAAAATCTTAACCAAAAAAAGCAGAAGAAAGCTTAAATAATGGAAATGCTCTATAGAAAAACATATACTCTTGGAATACTCTCAGAATTCACTGCTGCTGACTTATTTTTCAAATGAAAGGGTCGTTTCCCCCACCAACAAAAGGTTTCAGTCTACCATGTAAGCATTATTAATACAAAACACGTCTGAAAACCTAGAGCTTCTCCTTGGTGGTCTGGTGTATTCTGCATTCCTACCACTAGATGGAACACTATACAGGGAAACAATAGAACTCTGGCAAGAACAAAAATGGGTTCAGGCTTATCTATAAAAAAAAGTCCTTAATTTTGAGGTTGTTTAGGATTCCATTCTAGTACTCCAAAGTGGTGATTTCCAAATCTATACACCCTACTCTTATACCAAATTCCAAACAAGGATATTAGAGGTGAGGAGAACCATACGTTGGTAAGCACTACCTCAACGGTAATTTTTATGTGTTAATTTTTAATTGACCAGAAAATATAAGATAATAAAAAGTTATTTAGCCTGGCCAGTGTGGCTCAGTGGATTGAGCGTCGACCCATGGACTGAGAGGTTCCATTTCTCTCTCACATTGATATTTCTATTTCTCTCTCCCTTCTTCTCTCTCTAAAAACAAAAAATTTTTTAAAAACATATTTTTTAAAGTTATTTAATAGAATAAAAACACACTATGTAACATAAGAATTAAAAATTTTATTTAAACAGAATAGAAAAACCAAATGAAAGCATTACAGTGCTCCTACATTAAAAAACAATAATAATATATCCATGATATAAACATAAGGTGTTCTCCTTCCCTTACAATCCCCCTTCTGTAGGAAAGAAAACATATTAAGTATCAAGTAATTTAAGAATAAATACCAAAATCACAAATTCTCTCTCTCTCTTTTTTTTAATCCTCACCCGGAGATATTTTTCCATTGATTTTTAGATAGAGTGGGAAAGAGGGAGGGAGAGAAAGAGAGAAACACCTATGTGAAAGAGACACACTGATTGGTTGCCTCCCACATGTGCCCTGACCGAGGCCAAGGATAGGAATTGGACCTGCAACCAAGGTACATGCCCCTGACTGGGAATCGAACTGCTGACCCAAACAGGCCAGGGCACAAATTCTCCTTTTTAGTATTACATTCTGAGAACTTACTAATAGTTCATGAGCCTAGTTAAGGAGATATAACCAGGACTCTACAAAACAAACTAATACTGGATCAGAAACACACAAAACCTGATTACTATATATATCCAACTAACAATACATTATGAGTACTGTGCTTACCTCCATATGCTGTAAACCAGAAACAGTCGGGGGGAGGGGGCAGAAAAAAATGAAAAGAATTCTTTCATTCCAACAAGACCAGGATATAGGAATTAAAGCTGGAGAGGCTCTGCAAGTACTCTAAAGGAAAAAAAAATTATCTGAAAAGGTTCAAGGATCTGGGACTAAGTCTGGAGAAAAGTAAATTATTAGTAGGGGTGATCAAGTAAGTGTCCTGGTTTTCCTGTAATAGTCCTTTTTACACCTACTGTCCTAGTGTCCCATTCAGAGAGCACTTCCTTTTACTCTCAAAAATGACCCAATTTGGAATAAATTATATGTCACCCTAGTTATAAGCGACCTAATAAAAGTCTACATGCAGCGAAGGAATTAATACACTACCACCATCCACTCCTGGTGTATTTGCAGTTTTCCTTCTATGAGCACTATATTCTGGTTCTTCCCCTGCCTTCCTAAAACACAAACATGTATCCAACCTGAGAAAATCATCTAATCTCCTAACTTCAACAAAACCTCTATGCATATGATTCTCAACTTTCTTCTCTGAAAATCAATCTAAGGTCTTCTGTGGAGTTGGGAGATATTAGAAATTTTCACTTCTTAGTCCAAAAATATCTCATGCTTAAATAACAGGAACATAATCTCAACTGTTATCTGACTCATTTTTGTTTTAAGCAATCAAGATTCATTCTTTATTTTGTTAAAATAAATCTGAGTCTTCTGTTTTCTGTTATCTTCATGTGGCATGGTTCCTTGTACATGTGTGTTAACTTGATGGTATATTTATTTATACACACACACACACACACACACACACACACACACACACATGTATATATATGAAACAAAAGCCCATTTCTCATAAGGTTCAGGGGAGAGGAGAAAATAACAGGCAAAAAGTCCTTCCCGTAGCTAGGTTACTGTTATTCTGTAACAGTCAAGCCCAAGTCTAAAAAGCAGGAATCCAAAAGAATTTTCATGGCTTCCCTTAACAATTTAAATTCTGCCTAGTCAGAAGGAAAAAAAAAAAAAATATATATATATATATATATATATATATATATATATAAATAAAATCTCTCTGCCAGAGCCTACCTCACTCAGAAAACACAAGTTTCATGTCCCCAATGCAATGAGAACAACAGAATCTTTGTATCTATTTTCCCACACCTTTCCAAACCTCAGTAGGAACAAACAGAAACCCTTTTTATTCAACAATATTCACTACATACTATAATATGCCTAATAGTCTTCGGAGGTAGAAATATACAATAGTGGACAAAGGTCCTGCAATCATAAAGTTTATATACTAGTGGGGAGAGACGATCTGTAAACAAATGAACAAATACATGTCAGATGGTGATAAGTAAAAGATGGGGCATATGTTTGGGAGAGGTTGCTATTTATACATGATAATCAGAAGTCTGGGATAAAATTTATACATGATAGTCAGAAGTCTGGGATAAGAGACTTTTTTTTTTTTAAATTACAGTAACAATGGTAGTGTGTTACCAGTGTCCTGGAGGTCTATGGAACTGACCACCATGATCAACTATCATCTCCACATAGTGGGGAAGTATGAAAGCATCCCATTCATTCTACATCACATCACACATGCCTGCTTCGCCCTTGCCAAATCAAAGTCACATTGGAAAGAAATTTTCTCTTAGTGATTCTGCAAACCCTCTGGTTTTATGTAGACAGTAAGGAGAGACCATGGGAATATCACTTATTAATTCATACACTTCACAATTAAGTCAAAGAAATCTGTTCACCTTAAATGAGTCAAAATTATACCAACCATTTACTACAGTTCATTAAGTGCCACCTTTGGCAAGAAGGCATCAAGAGACCCCTCTAAGCCACTGGACAACATGTGAAACATGTGAAAGACATTTCTGATCATTTTTCAAACTGCTATAAACAATAATGACAGATACAGCCAAAATAGTAAACACCAAATAATAACCTATCTACATAGCTTTAAGTTTTGAAATAATGCCCCATAAATAGAAATGTGAGCAGTTATTAATAAATCACCATAAAATAAAACCAAAGTATTTTTCCTAATTAGTTTAAACTTAAGTCTTTAAGTTTCCACAAAGAAGGAATAATCAATAGGAGTATTTCAACAAAATATCTTCACACATTTCTTTTTTAATTTTTTTTATCCTCACTCAAGGACATTTTTGCATTTATCTTCAGATAGAACGAGAAGAAGAGAGGGGGGAAAAGAGAGAGAGAAACATCGATGTGAGAGAGACACATGGACTGATTGCCACCCACACAACCCCAACCGGGGCCGGGGACAAACTGCAACCAAGGTACATACCCTTAGCAGGAACCGAACCTGGGACTCTCTGGTCCGCGGGCCGATACTCTTTTAACTGCTGAGCCAAACCGGCGAAGGCTATCCTCACACATTTCATTACAACACAACTGTTCTTATAAAATTCCTATGACCCATGTTTGCCTGTTTCTTGGCATTAAAAAGAAACAAACAAACAACAACAACAAAACCTTACAATTGCATCCTGACAAATGCCTTTCCTAAAAGGCATATATTCTGAGATTTAAAAAAAGAAAAGAAAATCTACTTTATTGTGCTGCTAAAATTAAAGTGAAGAGGTTAGTTTTTTAACTTAAAAATTCCATGTAGCCCTGGCTGGTGTTGCTCCGTGGTTAGAGCATTGTCCCTCGCACCAAAGGGTCTCGGGTTTGATCCCCAGTCGAGGGCTTGTAACGTGAGGCAACCAATAGATGTATCTCTTTCACATTAATGTTTCTCTCTCTCTCTCCCCCCCTCCTCACTCCCTTCCTCTCTCTAAATATCCATGGAAATAATATCCTTGGGCGAGGATTAACAACAACAAAAATTCCATGTAAATTATGTCAGTAATGTTAATGAAATGGGGGGAGAACCCCACCAGTTTGAGTCTAAAAATCCAATCTTTGGCCATTAAAAAATGTTAATCTGGGGGGGAGGGGACTTTTTCAAAACTGTGCACAAGTGTAGGGAATCTGGTATATTTTATTTAAATTCCACAATAAAGTTATTATTTAATTCACTCTGTATTTAAAAGTCTTCAACCTTAATTAAACATATTACATAAAAAAATTTTAAGAACATTTAATATTTTGAAGATTCTCTTCTATTAAAAGTTGACTTAGCCCTGGCCGGTTTGGCTCAGCAGTTAGAGCGTCGGCCTGCGGTACAGAGAGACCCGGGTTCGGTTCCCGCTAAGGGCATGTACTTCAGTTGCAGTTTGTCCCCGGCCCTGGTTGGTCGTGCGGGTGGCAGCCACTCGATGTGTCCCTTTCACGTCGATGTTTCTCTCTCTCTCTCTCTCTCTTCCTCTCTCTCCCTCCCACTCTATCTGAACAAAAAATGAAAAAATGTCCTCGGGTGAGGATAAAAAAATAAAATAAAATAAAAGTTGACTTAATCACAACTTACTTTACACATTGCACAGTTAATTATGAATTTATTTCTCATATATAAGCTTTAAGTATTTCTCAATAGTAGGCATTGTGATAAACAGATCTCTGCTACTAGAGAATTTAGAAACAATGAATTTAACACAACATATATAGTATATAATATTTACAGTGGTTTTTTTATTTAGTAGTTCTGCTTCTCTGTACCAACTACAATAACACTAATAATGAAAGACTAAGAATAAAAACAGGTGATTCTTTCATGCAAGTATCTATCTATGTTTAGGTAGGTATATAATATCACATATATTTCCCAAATCCACATTCTATCTGTGGATGGGTATCTGAAGAGCCCTTCAAATTTCTGAGAGAATTTATCTTTCTCTTGTTTATGAAAATGTAATATAAATCTTAAATAGTCTAGACAAGTAGCAAGAAAAAATATAACCATCTTTCTCCCTTAATTCTACAACACCAATATTTTGCCAATTTAATTTTTTGCTGTTGTGACAAAGTCTCCCCAAATAAATCTTCTACACAACTAAAACCCTACTACGCTGAATATTACTTTTCAAGTATGAACCTAAACCTAATAAATACTGGAGAACATTAACTAGCTTTTGCTTTCACTGCTATATTGGACACCTTCCAGAAGAAATGGAACTACTGGGTGGGGAGAAAGGGTGTCTATTTTTTTTTTCTATTCCTTTAAAGTTCCTATCTCCCCAAACCTCTTCTCTAATTCACACTTACTTGACAGTCTATCCTAAGTGCTATTCATTTCCAATCTCTGCTTCAAACAGTAACGATGATGATGCTAATTTCACCATTACAAAATTTCACCATCACATAAGTTATGCTCTAGGCTCTTCTACCACCACTTCTATGTATGGCCCTATCCATTTCCATGTGCTAGGTAGGACTGTACTATAACAGGATAAAGTGACATCAGAATGAGCAAAAAATCTAAATCAAATTCCAGATTCACTATTTACCATTATGACTTCAGGCATGTTAGCCACTCAGTTTCAATTTCTCCATTTTAGAAATAGGGATGTTAATAATTTTCACAATATATTGTAAATCATATTTAGAGTACTCTGTAGGCTTTAAAGTCCCATTACCAATATTAGATATTGTTAGTTTTACTGAATATCCTATTTTATTGATAACTTTTTCCCTCATTTTAGTAGACTGTTCTTCCATCACTTTTCTAATATAGTATCATGAAACCACCTCAAACTCAATTACCTCAGCAAAACCTTTAGGTCTATAAACCCCAATTTCTTCAACTGGGAAGTGTTACCATAATTACCTGCACTTCATCTTAAGAATGGCAAAATCTTTATACATGCAAATTTTTTTATATTTTACAAAGTTATTTTAATCCTTAGTCATCTGATTATTACAACAGCCTTGTGACAAGCAAGGAGGAATGGTCTGTTACCTCCAATGTAAAAATTTAAATGTCTACCTAAAGTAACTCAAACTAGTAGCTGTACTGGAACTAGGTACTTTTAAACAATAATCTTTCCACTAGAGGGATGCATGAAGATATATACATATTTTCTCTCAGTTCTGTCTCTTCATTCTAAATGGTCTGCGTCTCATCATCAATTATTCTAAAATTCACACATTCTCTCTTTTTAGCCCTCACAAATCTAATTCCTAGTAAAGAGAGTAACCACCTCTTGTCTGGTACAGTACATTCTACTCATTAGCATCACCTTCATTCTGGCTACAATAAACTAAAGCTGACTGGATGTAGGAAGGCATATTATTCAACCCCAGTCCACAAGGAACAGGTTTCAAGAGTTTCACACATTGCCATCTCCAAGTGCCTCAGAAATCACAAGACTTAACTTATAAGCAAAGTTAAAAAAAAAAAAAAAAAAGCCAAAAATGTTACAAAACAAACTAAGTCAATTCACCAGATTTTAGGTGAGCAGGGCTTACCAGTTTTCTAGTCATCTGCCCAAGAGATGTAATCATTCTAAGTAAAAGCAGAGTAGGTAAACTATATTTAAAAGAGCCTCAGAAGCTACACTATCTTCTTGGTTGGTCACTGGCTAAGTTTGGAAAACATTAACTCTGGTGAACAAAGTCAAAGAAAAAACACTTCTGGGTTAAGTCTACAGGCCCAAAGATAGGAAGCAGCTTAAGCTTCTCTCTTAGATTCTTTTTTTTTTTTGTAAATCCTCACCTGAGGACATTTTTGCATTCATCTTCAGATACAGGGAGAGGGAGAGAGGGAGGAAGAGAGAGAAACATCAATGTGAGAGAGACACATCAACTGGCTGCCACCCACACGACCCCAACTGGGGCTGGGGACAAACTGCAACCAAGGTATGTGCCCACAGCAGGAACTGAACCCAGGTCTCTCTGGACTGCAGGCCGACGCTCTAACCGCTGAGCCAAATCGGCCAGGGCTCTCTTAGATTCTTTCTTAAAAGGTTTTCCCCTTTCTCCCTTCAGTTAGTCAAGGAGTATCTCAGCCTATTGAGTTACTTTATAAATAGCTTCCCAATTTAGCTGCCATTTGCAAACTCTATTAAATAAATTTTAAGTCTGTACCTATGGTGGTCATTCTTTACTGCCACTCAGCTGTGTTATGCAGCATTTCTGGGATGTGCTACAGATATCACCTGAAAAAAAATGCCTTGGTCCAGTCAAAGTCACCAGTTCAAAATAATATTTTGCAAGAATATGAAGAACAAAAATAAATGAGTGTTTATACAGTACCAAGTCTAAAATCTTATACTAAAGTAAAACCTAACACAAATTCCAAACCTTGTAACTACATTACTTCAGTAAAGAAAAGTTACAAAAGCTAACGTTGAGAAAAGAAAAATAAAAGAGGAAATACTATCCATCAGGAAATACCACCAGCCAAATCTTAACTTCTCAGTCATTACACAGCTGGCTTTACTTCTAAACGTAAATGTACACATGGGCCCTGGCCGGGTTTGCTTAGTGGTGAGAGCATCGGCCAATGAACAGAAGTATCATGGGTTCGATTCCCGGTCAAGGGGAAGTACCTGGGTTGCAGGTTTGATCCCCAGCCCCAACCGGGGTCATGTGGGAGGCAACCAATTGCTGTTTCTCTCTTTCTCCCCCTTCCTCCCTCCCTTCCACTCTATCTAAAAATCAGTGGAGCCTGGCCAGTGTGGCTCAGTGGTTGAGCGTTGACCCATTCACCAAGAGGTTGCCAGTTCGATTCCTGGTCAGGACACATGCCCAAGTTGTGGGCCAAATCCCCAGTGTGGGACATGCAGGAGGCGGCCAATTGATGTTCTCTCTCATCAATGTTTCTATCTCTCTCTCCCTCTCCCTTCCTCTCTCTGTAAAATCAATAAAGAAAAAAAAATTTTTTTTAATCAATGGAAAAATGTCCTCAGGTGAGGATTAACCCACCCCTCCAAAAGAAAGTACACATGGGAATAAGGATAATGCAGTTATTTCTTCCAGACATGAAAACAAGACAAAGTGATCACATAGAGAAAAAACTAGATCTTTCCTCTAGTTTCCTACCAAAAGATCAAATGCAGCTATCCTATAAACCTCTTGAATATGCAGTTTTTAAAAACAAATTCATTGTAGAGCAATCCATTTACCAACAAATCTTCAAATTGGCCTTATCAATCAGAACTAAACCAATTCCCTCACGACAACTCACCTGAAACAAAGCTAATAACTGCAATTGTAAAATCAGTTTCATTTTCTACTCCCCTAATATAAATACTACACCTTTCCAAAAATGCTATTTAAAGATAGACAAACTTAGCAGTTAAAAAAGATGCCAACAATTATTAAAATAACTTTCCTAGGTAAAATTACATGTTGAATACAACTAAAGCGTATTCTAAACTATACTAGTAAGTTGCTTATTTAATTTCAAGTCACAAAAGGTTGAAAGATGTCCAAAAAGAAAGACAGCTCACACTTTATTTAAGAAGTCAATTCAAAACTAGCTACATGTGCATGTACTAAAAGTAAACTTTTTTGGTGTTTTGCTTTTCTCTTAACGGTTGTCATAGGTAAACAAAAGGCTGCAGGCCAAAATTGAGTAAAGCAGCTGCAGTCAGAAAAACTGATACAGTCTTGGCCTATTACAGAGTTCTAGCATTGACAAGTAGATACATGCAACCCCATCCACAATATATATCTATTGTATACATATACTTCAAGAAGCATAGTCCTTCTAACAAGCAAATAAATTAAGAATCGCTGAAACAATAATAATGCTTAGACTTCTACGGTTCTATGAAATTAAAATAAGGGATCAAATGAGGTTGAGGTATTAATTCACAAATTCATCACTTAATACAATAATTTTAAGATGATGTTACTGTGCATATGGGCATATAGTGGTGGATTAGTGATGCTCCATTCTATAACTTCAACTGATATCCCATTATAACTAACAGCCCACAAATAAAAGATAATTAGCCAGTGTAAATCATTTAGTTTGTGGCAGTAGTTAAGGGACCACCACTATCATCCTTTTTCAGGAATCAAATTTGAAATCCTAGCATGAACACTATGAGCTTATCAAGTGAACCAACTAAAGACCACGATCCGTATCTGAATATTTTCAATGAAAAGATCAATTCTATCCAAGAACTTCACATTAAAAAACAAAAACAAAAACAAACAAACAAAAAACTGTTGACCAAATAGTTCACTAGCCCAGTATATTAACTCCTTTATCTTCATCAAGGATTTATTAAATATTCACTAAGATACTATTATGCACTGGGCATTATTTTCTGGATACTGGAAATATCAACATGACTAAAGCAGAGTCCCTGTTTTCAGGAGAGATAAACATGCACAGAATGCTATGAGAGCAGGAAAAAGGGGGGCGGGGGAATGCCTCTGCAGATGAACAGGGCAACAATTTGATTACAAACACTACCCATGGCTTGCCAGTGATGGCTCATTTGGCCAAATGGTGGGGATGGGGTCCTCCCTCACCAAACACAGGCATCCAACACAAACATATGTGCCCAAAGGAGACAAACCTGAAAGGAAGATAAATATCCTCTGGTCAACCTGGCTGACTAAAGAGAAAAATTCAGAAAAGCAAACATTTGCGACATGGTTGAAAAGGCTATCAAGTACTTTTACATTTATATTATTCACATAATATTTTTAA
Source organism: Tadarida brasiliensis (assembly GCA_030848825.1). NCBI lineage: Eukaryota > Metazoa > Chordata > Mammalia > Chiroptera > Molossidae > Tadarida > Tadarida brasiliensis. The sequence continues at coordinate 59,655,890 of CM061268.1, forward strand.
TAAAGGTAGTAAAAAACTCATTTTGTTGACCATTTAAAATAATAACAATGTTGCCCCTCACTCTCAATGACAGTAATATATGCAAGTTCAAATTGTTTTTCCAATAATGATGATATGTTGATCAATGGGACAGTCTCATGGACAATGAAACGAACGTTCACAGAGAAACTGTCCCTAATCTTAGTTTCCAGAGCACCAAAGCAAGAACAAAAGAGCTAAAGAGGCACAAATACAGCATCACAGAATAGCATAGCAGGGAGGTAATTTAGAAACAAGCAATTTAAGTGAGTAAGGGATTTTCCTAAATTCATATGGAGCAGGGGCCAGCACCTCATAGTCCAGTTCAGGGCTTATTCCTCTGAAATCATAGTTAACAATTTACTCTAAGAAGTACAGAAGTTGCTGTTTCAAAACGTAATCTTACATACATACTTACAAAAATTATATTACTCAAAGAAATGTCTTCTCCTAACTATACCCCATTCCCTAAAAGTTCTCTGTGAGTTAAGAGTCTCCAGATTTTCACTATAGGTTCTTCACTGACATTTAAATTTAGTCCCTGTTTATTTTTACTAGTAGTGTCTGTTTATTTATCTGTACAATAGAGCTAACAGACTACCTGTTCAGTAGATTTTTGTAAGGATTAATTGTGTCAACGCATGTCAAGTGCTCAAGACAGAAAGGTTTCATCAAATCTTATTATTTCCATCATGGGGATTATGTCCCAACTAAACTAATTTGATCAAATTTTATGTAACACTGAAGACTGAAAGTTTCCTTTAACATTTATAAAATCTATTTTCAGATCAAAATGAGGTGTGTATTATTTCTGTTTAGAAGACGTTTTCAAATTCCTGTGTAATCTATAGACTGAGAAATCCCGAAACCTCCAATGTTGCCATTATTAATGCAGTCTATAATAATCAAGTTATTATAAAAAGCTTGAAGCAGCAAGATTTCATGCTTGGCTTCAACGTCAACAACTTGCCTTTCCTGTTTTAACACTAGCAGCAGAAAATAAACATACAGCACAGCACAATTTTGAAAATCATCTCTAACTATGCTCCAACTTCATCCTAGAGTAGCCAAAAGCTACCTGGATATGAGATATATCTAAAGGTCATATGATTAAAAAATCCACACTCTCTCCACAATCTAACCCCAGACAATTGCTCCAATTGTATCATTCCTTACACACAACCTGTCATTCCTCCAGCCACAAAGCACCCTATTTGCTCTCTTACAGTTAAACTCCTTTGTTCCCCAAACAGAATTCCAGCCTTCCTAGCTACAAATGTTTGCTTATACTCTTTCCTCCACCTAAAATGCCTACTGCTCCTCACCGATTATCATTTAAAGCCCAGCTCTCCCCCTTGTCCAAAGCAATCTCTCCTCTGATTTTCAGTGAACTTAAGTCACATTTGCCTGGTAATACAACTATATGTATATGTCATCTTCCCTACTAGACTGAGGACATGACCAGTGTTTTCACTTCTGGATTTCCTAATCTTTCCCAACACAGTAACTTCATTATATAATGGACACTCAATATGTAGTTGCTAACAAGTATATTATTTTCCCCAAGACTATCTTGTTTGGTAAAGATCCAGCTTTAAATAGCTAAGAATGACTGATAATTTATGTATCATTTGCAGATAAATAGTTGTCAATAGTTAAATCATAAATCAAGCATACGCCCAAGAATCTTACTGACTTTAACTGGTTTATCAAACCTGTTCTAGTCATACTGACCATCATCAGATAAGATAGTTTGTCTTTAAGTTCATTCATAAATTTGGAACTCAAAAACACTTGATTTCCAAACAAGCTTACAAAAGCCTAAGATCAGAGTACCTGATTTTATTTATTTAGTGACCCAAACCACCATGTATAACAAATATACAGAGGTTCACTTTCAGGTGCTTATCTGGCCCCCTGCACAAATGGCAACAGGATTGTGTATTCCTTCCTTCTGATCCCTTTCAATAATCCTACCACAAATTACCTGGGAAAAGGAGAGTACCTTCTCAGTTCCCTAACATTGGCATCTAAAGCTAGTAAAGCAGCTAATCAGTGGGAGAAAAGGGGATTCTAAAATGAGGATTTGAGGAGGAGGGCTGAAGAGACCAGAGTCAATTAACTCTTGTTCCTACAAAACATTTAAGGGATCCTTCTCCAGCCTCATCTTCCATTACTCCCACAAACACTATGCACTCCACCACATAGCACTACTTAAAAGTTTTTCCCAAACACATCAGGATGCTCTTTTTCTTGCCTCTATGTCACTGCATGTGTCAATTTGTTGAAGAGGATCACTTTTTGTCCATTGGGCAAATCAATATTCATCCTTAAAATTTCTGTTACCTCCTCTATGAAGCCATCATTAATCTACTTCAAAATTAATTACTCTAGCCCTTGCTACTTTGATACTTTATGTAAAAAGTATTATGTACTTGCCCTGGCCGGTTTGGCTCAGCGGTTGGAGCGTCGGCCTGTGGACCAGAGTCCCGGGTTCAGTTCCCGCCAGGGGCACGTACCAAAAAAATAAATAAATAAATAAATAAATAAATAAAGTATTATGTACTTATCTCAACGTATTACAATTATTTGTTTGAACATTTCCACTATTAGATCTCATGTTCCTTTTAAGTGTCATTCATCTTTACATCTTGTCTATAGATCTTCATCACTCTCCCTTAGTACTCCTTACTGCTTCCGAACAGGATTTTTGCCAGTACTGCTCAATGATAAACAGAATTCAATCTCAGAACCTTTTCTCCATATTCTTGCTCATAGAGCAAGCAAAATATTTTAATAATTTCCTAGTGAATTTTATTAAAATAACATGAAATAAATGATTTGCTCTTGTAATTCTTTTTCCACTCAGGCATTCTCCAAGAAAAATAGTCACTTAAAATGATAAACTCTCGGGTCTTTAGGTACACAAATGAATTAAGATTTATCTACATTTCATTTTCAAAAGAAAATTAATTTGGATTTTCATAGGCAATTCAACTAGAGTTCTAAGATCAGGAGATAAAGAGCATAGCTAAAGTAGGTAGCAGGAAGAAGCCAATCGAAGGTCAATTCCCAGTTCATTTGATATAGCATATTACAGTTATATACTTCATTTCTAACTAAATATGCACTTTATTTATTTTTTCTTTATTGATTTTAGAGAGAGAGGAAAGGAGAGGGAGAGAGAGATAGAAAGATCAATGAGAGAGAACATCGAATGGCCGCCTCCTGCATGCTCCCCACTGGGGACTGGGCCCATAACCCGGGCATGTGCCCTGACCAGGAATCAAACCAGCGACATCTTGGTGCATGGCTTGACGCTCAACCACTGAGCCACACCAGCTGGGCTAAATTTGCACTTTAAATGTTTTGCCAATGTCATATAACAAAATGCACAAGCACTCAGCAAACAAGGCCTTATAGCATTCTGCTATCAGATGTGGGTAACACAAATTCTAAAACCCAGGACTCCCTGGAATTCACTTTTAACCACACAAGCAAATAATAATCGTAATAGTAAGAGAATGAAAGAAAAGAAAAGCAGAAGAAAATGTAAGGTTTTACTACCTACACTCCTTTGTTTTAAGTCAAATATACTAATAAAAGGTAGGTCATGAAATAAATAATATTTCAGGGTGTTAAACCACCCTAATTTTACATTATATAATTCTGAAAGTTTATTTCCCAACTTCCATAATTTCTCACATTTACAACCAATAAAAACTTACTTGATCATGAAAACAGAAGTTCAAACAACCACTACTCACAGCAAAAACTATTACCCCTACAGCAATCTTTCTCTTCCTTTACATATAAAAAATTCTAAAACTGTGATGATAACATTAGAAACCACATATGAAAATTCAATCCTTCTTCATTTGTTCAGCATCTTTTTGTTACTTACTTGCTATATGCTGGATTTAGCATAGTAAAAACACACACACAAGGGCTCTCTATAAATTATTATAGAAGCTATAAATAATTACAACATATGAAAAGTGTCATTATAAGGAAGTATAAGATACTACAGAAACATGTACACTAGTCTATGTGGACAAAAGTAACTGCTTATTGGTACTCATGAATCCAAGTATGATCTCTTAACACACTTAGAAGACTATATAGAGCCCTGGCTGGTTTGGCTCAGCATTTAGAGCGTCGGCCCATGGAACAAAGAGTCGCAGGTTCGATTCCGGCCAAGGGAAAGTACCTCGGTTGCAGTTCATCCCCAGCCCTGGTCGGGGTCGTGCAGGAGGCAACCAAGCAATGTGTCTCTCTCACATTGATGTTTTTCTCTCCCCCACCCCCATCTAAAGATAAATGGAAAAAATATCCTCAAGTGAGGATTAAAAAGATAAAAAATAAAAGACTATATATTGAGAACTTTTAAAAAAATGTTTTTTGAATTAGATTAAGTGGTCTATCCTGTTGAAAGAATGTTTGATTCAATTATTTCCATTTATCAGTCAATGAACTATACACAGTACTGTAGACTGCCATCGAGAAAAATTTTTCTCCCTCACTAATCTGTTTCCACATTACACAGAGGTAATAGAATTGTACTTCATGTCAACTTCAAAAGGGAAAAATTCAAATATCCTTAATTTTCCTTAATAGCACCTTGCCTCCTCACACCATATACAAAAATTAACTGAAAATTGATCAAACCTAGAAAGCTATAAAACTATAAAAAACTATAAAACTCTTAGGAGTAGGAGTAGGTGTAACTGTAGGTTAGCCAAAGGTTTCTTAGATATTATAGCAAAGCATAATTAAAGAAAAAACAGAAAAATTGAACAAAATTTAGAACTTTTGTTTATCAAAGGGCACTATCAAAAAAGTGAAAAGCCAAGCCACAGGATTGGAAAAACATCTGCAAATCATATAAGGACCTAGTATCTGAAATTTGTAAAGAACTTTTCTAACATCCCAAATATATAAAGAACCACATAAATAGGCAAAGGATCTGAACAGATATTTTTTCAAAGATATACAAATAGTCAATTAAGAACATAAAAAGATGCTCAACACCATTAGTCATTAGGGAAATACAAACCCAAATCACAAGATAGCACTTAACACCCATAAGGTGATTACAATAAAAAAAACTTTTTTTTAACTAAATATTTATTATTATTATTATTATTATTATTATTATTTTTTATCCTCACCCGAGGACATTTTTTCTTTTGTTCAGATAGAGTGAGAGGGAGAGAGAGGAAGAGAGAGAGAGAGAGAGAGAGAGAGAAAAAAACATCGACATGAAAGTGACACATCGAGTGGCTGCCACCCTCACGACCAACCAGGGCCGGGGACAAACTGCAACCGAAGTACATGCCCTTAGCGGGAACTGAACCCGGGTCTCTCTGGACCGCAGGCCGACGCTCTAACCGCTGAGCCAAACCGGCCAGGGCTTATTATTTTTTAAAAATCCTCACCCGAGGACATTTTTGCATTTATCTCCAGATAGAGCAGGAGGGAGAGAGGGGGAAAGAGAGAGAGAGAGAAACATCGATGTGAGAGAGACACATCGAGTGGTTGCCACCCACATGACCCCAACCAGGGCAGGGACAAACCACAACCGAAGTACATGCCCTTAGAGGGAACTGAACCCAGGACTCTCTGGTCCACAGGCCGATGCTCTAACCGCTGAGCTAAACGGGTCAGAGCCTAACTAAATATTTTAAAAATCTGAAAACTACAAGTGTTAGCAAAAATGTGGAGAAACTGGTATCTTCACACATTGCTGTTGGGAATGTAAAATGGTGCAGTTTCTGTGGAAAACAGTCTTGTAACTCCTCAAAAAGTTAAATATATAATTACTTGACCCAGCAATTCTTCTCCTAGGTATTTACCAAAGAGAACTAAAAACACGTGTTCACAGAAATACTTGTACACGAATGTTCATAGCAGTATTATTCTTAGTGGGTTTGAAGGAGTAAACAACCCAAATGTTCATTGATGGGTAAATGGAAAACCCATATATGGTAGATCCACACAAGGGAATATATTAGGTTATAAAAAAGAAAAAAGTACTGTTAAAAGCTACAACATTGATTAACTTGAAAATATTACTCTAAGTGAAAGAAACCAGACATAAAAGGCCACATACTGCATGATCCCATTTATATGAAATGTCCAGAATAGGAAAATCCATTATGTTACATGAATTACATTTCAATTTAAAATCTGCAAAAAAAAAAGCACTTTACCTCACAACCCCCTTTTCACTTTAGCTTTGGATTAAAGGACATTATTTCAAATTGTTCACTCCCATGAATGAATTAAATTTCTACAAACAATTGTTTTAAGTACATCAAAAAAGGTCTGCCAACCCTGGCTGGTGTGGCTCAGTTGGTTGGGCGTCATCCTGTGCACTGAAAGGTTGCTGGTTCAATTCCCGGTCAGGGCACATGCCCAGGTAGCAGGATTGATCTCTGGTAGGGCGTGTGCAGGAGGCAGCTGATCAATGTTTCACTCTCACATCGATGTTTCTCTCTCTCTCAAAATCAATTTTTTTAAAAGTCTAAAAAAAAAAAAAAAAGTCTGCCAATCCTCTCCAATATGAATACCACCTGTTATTTACTTTTTGGTATATATTTTAATTACAGTAAAATCTTTACATATTAGATGTATTTAAATTTTTCTCTTTATTGATTTGAGAGAGGAAGGGAGAAGGAGAGAGAGAATTATCGATGGGAGAGAACATTGACTGGCTGCCTCCTACATGCCCCCACTGGGGATTTGGCCCACAACCTGGGCATGTGCCCTGACCAGGAAATCGAACTGGCGAACTCTTGGTGTATGGGTCAACGCTCAACCACTGAGCCATACCAGCCGGGCATATTAGATGTATTTAAAAGAGGCATTTCTATTTGTTAAGTATCTATGAGATAACTAACTCTATTACCAGCACATGAAGTTTTTAAAGATATACACACACCATGACCCTTGTTCTCAGAGCTTATAGTCACATGAGACCACCTAATTATTAATATAATTATTAATTATTATATAATTAATCAGTAGAAACATATACGCTAAAACATAGTAACAAAGTATACCCTATGAAGTCATTTGTAGTGTATATCTGCAATCTTTAGTGAGGAAAGAAGTTTGGAAAGCACTTCTAGCTTCCTCAACCAATACTTGGAAGAAGTGTCCCTTGAGTAAAATTATGGTCCCTAGGTTGGGGTTCAAGTAATAAGTTTATGACTATAAATACCAGCATGATTTCAGAAATCACTGCTGAAATTCTAAGTGTTCAGAGGCTAGTCCCACTAGCCTTTGAAATCAATTGATAGTCTAGATTTAGTGTTTCAATTCTCACAACTATCACTACTACCACTATAAACCTTGCCTCATACCTTAGAAGGTTTCATTCTAGGCCCTGGCCAGGTAGCTCAGTTGGTTAGAGTATACTCCCAATACTCCTAGGTTTCGGGTTCAATCCCAGGTCAGGGCACATACAAGAATCAACCAATGAATGTATACATAAATGGAACAACAATAAATTGATGTTTCTCTCTCTCTCTCCCCCTCTCTCTAAAATCAATAAATAGAAATTATAAAAAAATAAGGCTTCATTCTAAAAGTCATTTCTTTTACATTTTGACTATCTTCTATAAATGTACTTATTCCTCACCTCTAAAGTAAGTCTGCCATACAGTTATACTCTGGAGGCATGCTACACATAGACTACAATGTGATCAGCACCTTCTGAAGATGTACAAGGAAGCAGCTCTGATAAACATTTAAAATCTATTTCTGGCCCTCTGTTTAATTCTTAAAATTAATTTCTACTTTCAAGAACATATCCTCAAAGCATGCATTTTAATATAGTTTGCAAACTAAGCAGGTGTAACTGACTACTTCCAAAAAAAAATTTTTTTTTTTTTGCTCTAACAATATTTTGGAAAACACCACAGAATAGCTAAACAAAACTAGACCTCTTGCCCTAGACAGGCTCAGTTGGTTGGAGTGCCATCCCATACACCAAATGGTTGTGGATTCAATTCCTCGTCAGGGCACATACCTAGGTTGCGGGCTCAATCCCCAATCAGGGCACATATGGGTGGCAACCGATCAATGTTTCTCTCACACATTGATGTTTCTCTCTTTCTCTCTTTCTCTTTTTCTCGCTCTCTCCCTAACTCTCTCTAAAATCTATTTTAAAAAATGTATGTTTGGGTGAGGATTAAAAAAAAAAACTAGACCTCCTAATGCCTCATGTGTTTCATGAAACACATAGTAACTTGTTATAATGTTTTCATCAATGTTACTGATTGACTTTATATATAATTTTGTAACCATGTAATTACCACTCATTGCAACTAAGATAACCACTATTAAAATATTAAATATCTACTAGAATAGATCTCTATGCTTTGTCTATAAGTTGTTCATGGAAAAGTCTAAGCTGTGAAAGATTACATATTATCATTCAATATTTACTAAGCACTCACAGGATCACTGATTAGGTATTTTGGGAAGAGAAATAAAGTAGTACAAAAAGAACAGTTCCTAGTCTACGGAGAAAACATACATGAATCCAAAATATATAGAAAAGCATAATACTATAGTCAAAATTAAAAACTTTAAATAGTGATAATAATGTTTGAATGATAAAACCAGTCGGAGTTATTCAATAATGTCTTTATGAAAGAGGTTACTATAAATGTAAATGTTAACAAAAGCAAGGAAGGATGAATCTGTTTTGACAGAGAGATGAAGATATTTTGTGTCTAAGGAATGGTACACGCAAAGTCTAATAGTTCAGGGGTCAAGAACTTATTTGAGCACAATTGGTACCTAACCTGTTTGGCTGAAAAGGAACAATTTAGATGTATTTTTTTAAAAAAAGAAGTGAGGAAAAATGGATTAAAAATCCCAATTAATGACAAACTTAAGGCCTTTTAGAAAAAAAAACAACAACAGATATTACTGTTATAGTCTTTTGCCTCCAGCCATCCCCTTTCCAAGATGCACAGCACATTCTTTCCAATATACTTAATGTATGACATAATCAAAGGATTATGCCACATCTCTTGCTCAAAGTTCTCCAATGGTTGGGTCACTGTTACTCATCAAATCAAATCTAACATTACTCTGAGAGTTTAAAGGACCTCTTAAAACTAGTTCCTGTGGGAGAACCCTTTTCTCCCCTCTAATACACATTCTTCCTCAGAGTTGCATTTTTTGGTCTCAGAATTTTTACAGTTAAAAATTTACGACCCCGAAGAGCTTTTTGTTATGTGGTTTTTCCCTCTATCAGTATTTATTGTTAGAAATTAAGAGTGAAAATTTAAAATATTAATTCATTTTTAAAAACTCATCATGTTAACATTTTCCATGAAAAATAACTATACTTTCCAAAACCAAAATTTAGAACAGTGACAAAATTTAGAACATTTGTATAACTCTTTACTATCTAGCTTAATAGGAAACAGTTTGATTCTCACATCAGCTACTACATTCAATCTGTTGCAATATTACTCATCACACAGCCTCTGGAAAACACCACTGTACACTCGTGAAAGAATGAAAATGGAAAAGGAAAATACTGTCTTAGTATACTAATATAGTTTTGACCTCACGAATATACTGAAAGAGCCTTGGGGACTCCCAGGAGTCCCAGGACCACACTTTAAGAACCACTGCCATGAATAAATGAATATGGTTTACTCATTTCCTGGAATAGAAAAGCATTAAGTATGAAGTCACACTGAGATCAAAGCACAGACCTGATGCTAGACTACCTAGGTTCAAATCCCAGTTCTCCTCTTCCTGGCTGTGTGACCTTGGGCAAATTAGTAAAATGGTGATAATAATTAAAATCTCCCTCACAAAGTTACTGAAAGAAATAAGCAAGTTAATAAATATAAAGTGTTTAGTATGGTGAGTGCCCAGCACAAAATAAGCACAAATAAGTATTTGTTAAATAAATATAAAATCAATCTAGACATAAACACAAAGCCTAGCTGTGTTTCTACTACATTCTAATATAACAAGAACTCCTTCATATTCTGATAACCTGGCAAATTACAACTCTGAACATAATATTTAATACCAAGGTTTATGTTCATAAAAATTCCCTTTTAAAGGATTATCATTAGGAAAATCTAATGCCCAGAAACTGTTCTCCATGGGAAAAAAAAAACATATACACAATAAACATACAAAATTCTAAAAAGTTAAATCCAAAAATTTCAAATCTCTAGAGAAATGTATAAAGCAGTTTAACTGGGAACATACTGAGACAGAACACAAAGTAACGGAAATGCCACTTCAGCCACTAAAAAGAACAGGAAGAGCAAATACTAAGCCTTTACTTTGAAAATCTAACCCTACTTCTTCTTGGTAGGGCTCCAATCCCTTGCCAAGAAGCCTTTAAGTTTATTTTTCTTTGATTTTAAGGGAGAAATGGAATTACGCACTTTGGAACTGAAGAAAAAAAGAACAGAAGCAACTTTCTATGCATTATGGTAAACTTTCACATTAAATATCTAAATTATAATCAGTGTCAAAATAAGCAATCTTATTTAAATTAAAGCAATTCTGACAATTTAAATGGATTTTTAACAATTAATGTACTTTAAAAATATCTTATTAAATACTTTATACAAGTGATTCACAAATCAAATGAGAGAGAAAAAAAGCCAAGTAATGTCATATGAAGTTTCATTTCTCACCTGGCACTCTAAATTAAATTCAAAGACATCTTTAAGATTTACTCAGGTATACAGAATATATAGTAAACATAAAAAGCATTGCTATAAGGACAAAAAAAAAAAAATGTGGGAAGTCTAATAGTAAGTACTTCTTAAAACAAGTCGACCAGTGAAGCCTAATTACTTCACAAAGATATTTTAGAATTTGCTAATTACATATAAGGCAGCTACCAAAATGGCTATATGTCAAGTTCTCTTCAGAGTTTCTCTTTTAAGATACATACTATTCAGAAACATAATTATATATATCAAGGAGAAAAAAAAACCTTTACATTTACGGAGTTCTGCTATATACCTCAGGCATTTGACATTTGTCATTTGACAAAGTCAAATCTTATTACCACTTTAATGACTCCATTACCATTTTATTTCAGAACTGTTAAAGACTAAGTGACAGAATAGGTCAAATAATGAAAATTGAAAATATAAATCATATGGTTAATTCTTATGGGAAATAATTACATTAACTATAAAATAATTGTCTGTAAAACAAGATCCATTTGGAAAGGCCCAGTTACATTTTTTCTAAACAAGAGACATCTTGGGACAGATATTCCACTTAATATCTTACTCACATGCATCTTCTTGCAAATCAAATCCCAGTTACCAGATACTTTCCTGACAATATACGAACAAAGTACCCATTGCATGTCCTTACGACATTAAAAATCAATACAGCAGCTTAAAAAGGTAATTAATTTTAGTACATTTCAGTATCTTACATTTTCAATGGTTATACAAAGCATTAACTCAAATACTAATTCACCTTTTACATATTCAAAAGATTCACAAATTCTCACTTAAAAAAAAGTTTCCACAATTAAAATCAGATAGGTCTAGATCGACACAAATACCCATACTGCATCTACCATAGAGATATGCTTGTAACAGATACTTAATAAGAACATGATTTTGATTTTGTTGTTGAGAATGTAAGGCAGATGGTGGTTGGAATGAAGTGTCCCTGGAAATTAACTGGAAAAAATATGGATAAAAAAATGCAGCCATTATAGCCATTAACATAAATCTTACATGCTGCAATGTAAACGTCCAAGAACAGTAAATTGAAAAAATATAAAGAAAATTATTCACATCAAAAAAGACTAAAGGTTGTTAAATCAGTTAAGAATCTTTCTTTATGATGATTCCATTTCAGTTAAGAATATTTTTTTAATTAAGAATTATAAATTTAAAAATTGTGTTTGTCTACACTTTAATCATTATGGATGTTTTGAGCGTTCTATACCTTCTTTAAATGGAGTTAAGAAACTACTTTCTATACATATGGTTTGCCTCTCCCATAGCTGAGAGAGAGGGTTAAATTAGATAAAGGTTAATAAGTGCCTAGCAAATTGAAGTCCTTTAAATTTACGTTTGAACTATTACAGGTTATTCTGCTTTGATTATGGATGACCACAAGAGGCCTGGAAGTAAATGCAAATTGTGTTCATTTTTACAGATATGTTTCAAGTTTGACAACTCTAGTCACACAAGAGACACTAGTTAACACTATTATCTATTGATGCCTATAAGCAAAGCAAAAGATCTTTCTTAAGCAAGTATATAATATAAAATGAATTAAGCCATAATTCATGGATTATAATAATCACTTCCTAATATGGAAAGACCTCGGGGAAGTACACAGAAACCACATGCACACTCTAAAGGATTATAGGGGGGAAAAGTCCTAAGCATATTTTTGTTAAAATACTAACGTTTAAAAAATGAAAATATTGGAAAAAATGGATAAATAAATAAATCATTTTCATTAGGTTCAACTAAGTAGGCAATAGTTTGGGAGGACATTAAAAGCCTTCACTAGAAAGAAAACTTCCTATAAGAGGAAAAATTATCTGTTCATTAAAGCCTAAAATTCATGGTGTCAAGACTCAGATCTGTCTGTGAAAGCCTTTTCAATTTTCTCAAAGTATGTTAAAGTGTGTAGGGAAGGTGTTTAGGGAAAAAAACCACTCATTGGTCAGACTTTACTTGAAATTTATTTCATTACTGAGAACTGGTTAGAAATGCGTATTAACCAATATAGGGAAAATAGTATCACTGTATTTTAAAAACCTTGCTGAAAAGAAATAGAGTAGGGACTCTTTATTTATATGAATTTTTTTAAAAAAATCAAACATTACCAGGAATATTCAAGTTCTAAATAAGTGGGAGTTTATAAAACACAAGTGGTAGAGAAAAAGAACTACAAACATGAAAGTACCCTCCAAACTTAATCCTAGTTAACATCTGCAGTAGCTTCTATTACAAGAGAAAAGGTTAACATTCACAAAACTCCAAGTAAATATCACCATCCTAACCTTACCTAGCCTATTTTCTGACCTTTTTGGCAGTGTTAAAAAAAAACAAAACTGCCATAATTGAAGACAAAATCTTTTTTTTCTTTATTGATTTTAGAGAGAGGAAGGAAGAGAAGGAGAGAGAAACACCAATGAGAGAGAACATCTATTGGCCACCTCCTGCATGCCCCCCACTGGGGACTGGGCCCACAACCTGGGCATGTGCCCTGACCCGGAATGGAACCAGTGACCTCTTGGTGCATGGGTCGACACTCAACCACTGAGCCACACCAGCGCGGCAGAAGACAAAAATCTTTATAAGGACTTTTAAAAGCTATATTTATTCTGGTTATAATTTATCATTTTTAAGTGAGGGAAGATGACAACAGCTTACAGTTAACAAGTAGTTTCTTCACTTGCCCCCACCACCAAAAAGAAAAAGAATTAACACCGTTTTAGGGCTAACCATAAGGTTGGGTACAGCAAGCCAAGTTGTCATTTGAACAGAAATAAAGAGTAGAAATGTCTACTCCAAATATCAGGTAATCCAAACAAAAGAATAATAATCACTTCTAGTTTTTCATGCACTTTAAAGAATTTTTGTTTATTAAATAAAATGTCACCATTTAAATATATTCTGCATTATACACAGGCAAGAACTGCTACTTAAAAAGCAGCCTGCATGACGGGCATCACAGAGAAGAACCAAGCAGAGATGATATATATTTAACTTTTCCATCGAAGGAACCAGTCACAATGAATAATGGGTTTGTCTGTAGCAATAACTTGTTCTAGCAGTACTTTATGAGCAAAGTATCTTGGAAGAATTCACATTTTGTACTTTTTTTTTTTTTTTTAAAGTTCAAGCCTTACGGCCAAAGTCCAAATGAGAAATCAAAACACGACTCCTGTCAGTGAATTTCCTTTCAAGACATGCTCACTCTTGCTTGGATCAGTAAAGCAAAGTAACTTTCATGCAGAATGAAGTCAGTCAGGCTACTGTGTCTGGCAGACTTTTAAAAGGGGAACTTATTGTTGTACCTATTTCCCTATTTTTCCCTGAAAAGCTTCAGGTCAAAGCTCCATTGAGTCAAAGCTTGAGTAATCCACTGAGCTTTGTACCTTGAGGTAAAGGAGTGGAAAGAAAAAGGAGGCTATTACAGGTGGCTTCCAGGTTTGGAAAAAGTGGAGAAGAGTTAGGTCTAGGGGTTGTATGTAAGTTAGTAAATGGAGTACTATTACCCCCTATAAGAAAAACTAGTCCTCCCAAAGACAGCCAGCCATAAAATTAAAACGGAGTGTAAACTCAAGTACCATCTAACATCTTTCACCAGTTTTTAAAGAGATGTATGTTATTTGTAGATTTGATTATTAATCCATTTTGAACTCCAAAAGTCTACAGCTTCAAACTCAAGCCTCTAGAATCAAACTGCCATGTTTGTTAACAATTCCAGGAAATGATACAATGATACCAGTATCAGCAAACCCTTTCTCACATCTCCATTAGCGGGGAGGGAAAAGGGCGGAGGGGGGGGGGGTGCTGCCTGACATTCACAACTTAACCGCAGTCAAAAGCAGGAACAGACAATGACTAAATTCCACCAGAGGCAATTAAAAATCTCAACTTTCCACAAAGCTTTCCCTACACCAAGCGGAATCCCTTTACTTCCACTCCAACGCAGAAAGTAATCTGGGCTAGAAGTCGGGTACTGACTATGATATTTAAAATACAAGGAGACGAAGGAACTTAACTGAAACTACAGAGGCAAAGCAATGTAACCCGAAGGTGGGTTGCAAAGGTGGAAGAGCACCCCGGGAAGGCACAGGAGAAGAGGTTACTGGAGCAAAGGCCGGGGGAATCGCTTCAAGGGAGGGAGCCCTCCGGGTTGCGGAGAAAAAGGATCCGGGTTCACACCACCAGGCGTTTGCGGAACCCCGAAGCAGGCTAAGGGGAAACAATGGGGCAGTAAGACCCGGGCAGGCGGGGAGGCGCTCAGGACGGAGACCAGGCAGCGCGGGACGGGTGGGACCCCAGGGCAGAGGCTGCAGTACGTGGACGCAGCAGGGAGGCGAGGGGCCAGGTGGAGAGACAAGTTGGTCGCGTGTGATCATGGGGTGTCGTGGCGCACCCGTCAGGGAAACGAGGGTCCCCTAGGCACCCGAAGGGAGTGGCTTGTCAGGGATTTGGGGACAGGGAACGGAAGCCGTGAAGCCAGGTGTGAGGGAAGCAAAGAGCACAGCTAGGACGAGCTCGGCGCCCGCCGCGCCAGACCAGACGGCAGGGAGGGCAGAGGCAGGGGTAAGAAAGAGATGGGGAGAAGGGCGCGGGGCGCGGGGCAGCGGCCGGCTTCACTCACAGTCCAGGTGCTTTTTCTTGGGCCCCATGATCTCGTGGGTCGTGGCCTTGCATACTGTCTTGGACACGGCGGAGCCGGTGACACTGTGCTGGGCGGCGGTGATGCGGTCCGTCAAGCTCTGGCCGGACATCTCTGCGGCTCCTCCGCCACCCCTCCCTTTCCGCAGCCGGCGGGGACTGGGACCCCCAAGCGCCGGAGGACCCCCACCCCCCACCGCACCCCCTACCCCCACCGGCTCCTTCTCCGCCCGCCGGCCTGGGGCGGGGCTCAAGGCCGCGCGCTGCCACCCAGCCCGGAAAGAACCGGCTCGTGTCACCCGCGGGGTCAGGCACGGTGTCGGGCGCTCCCCTGCCCCCGCCTCGGCTCAGCCCACCCCTTGCCCGGTCAGCTGGAGCCCGGCAGGGCGAGAGGGACAGGCAGCTGCAGGAAAATGGCGGCGCCAGGCTCCTCCTCGGAGCTTTCCGGGCTGCCCCGGGTCACGTGACTCGAGCACCGCCCCTCCTCCTCCAGCCCCTTTTCCTTCTCTTTCCTTTTCAACGCCCGCCCTCCCTCGCTCAGCGAGGGAAGAGCGGGGCGGTGCCCGCGCGTTACGTGGTGGAACCCGCCCGGCGGGCGCAACAGGAGGCCCGCTGGAGGCGGGGGTGGGGGTGCGCGGCGGCCGCGTCACGTGGTGCTCCTTGCCAACAGGTCGCCGGAGGCTGGTCCGCAGGGGTCACAGAGAGGGGGCGGGGCGGGCAGGCCGGCGACTCCCCTCCCAGCGCGCTCCGAGGGTGTGCTCGTGGCCATGGTTGACACCAATAGCTTGACAAAGAGGAGGTGCAGCTGCCTACACAGCCCCCCCCGAGGAAGAGCTGTCAGCCTTCTGGCTTCCCAGGCTTCCCCAGCAGAATCCGAATGGGCTTAGGGACGCCCCCGAGGCCATCCTCCTGACTCCCAAGAAAATGAGCAGGCTTCAGGCGGCCCACTGCCTGCGCCTGCCAGCAGGCCGCTCCCTGCTGTGGAACTGGACACGCTCTCCCTGCCTACCGAACCCAGCAGGGTTGGGGTTTTTTCCCCCTTTTCTTGAGAGGCTCGGAAATATCACCTGTTTTTGTTTCTCTGAAAACTCGACCTGTTGCTGCCAGTCTAAATTTAGATACTAACCAGGCAGTATTCTTCCAGGAGTCTAGGGCGTCAAACAGGACATGAAACACAGTTTCACTGGAATTTGAAAAAGGAAGTAGTAGGATGATGTCAACCAGAGTTTAGCTTGAACCCTATAAGGCTAATTGATGTGATGATTAAAGGTCCAGACCCTAGACGGAAGTGGGAGGAGTGGCAAATGGAGAAGTCCCATTCAAAAAACTGAGGCATCACTACCTGCCATCTCCCCTGGTTTAGTCTTCCTTTTCTCTTGGGTAAACCAGATTTTCAGGGAAAGAAGACATTAACACTACCCTGTAGGCATTTTAGAGAAATTATTGTATCCTGTGATTTTGTACCATGAGATCCAGATCTATCAACAAAGCCTTTAAAATGTTATTAGGGGCCCACATTTAACCCAGGTTTTGAAATAAATTTTAAAATCTATGTGAATGTTAAACTACCATGACAGTCCCATGTAATCCTGCTAGTTTCAAATGAAATGCTAACATACTCAGAAAGTCTCTGCATACCATCTGCCAGCAAAATCTAAAATACTGTGCTTCAATCTGGTGATTCTCAAAAGATGCAAAGCTAATAGATAGTTAACGTTTTATGTATCATATCATGCATTTTGTGGTATCCTCCCATTTCCATTCTCCCCTTTTTTTTTTCACTATGGCTGGTGAAATTCTGCAATACCATGCTTTTGCCAAGAACATACAGTTCTTAAACCAGCAAGCTTTGTCTTTTTCAAGCCAGCCCCAAATTTCACAAAACTGTAATGACTTCCTTCAGCGCATCTGCAGTCCATCTGCGGTTTGATGTCCAGTTTGCTGCCCTGTTTCTATCTGGCAGTGGAATTATCCAATTCTCAAGACATGTCAGCCATCCTTGCTACTCTTCTATGGATTCTACTGAATAACTTACAGTTGGACTGAACCTCTGTGCTGTTAAACCCCCAGATGAGGTCGTCATGAACGTGGCCTTTAGCTTTTGATAGCTAAATATTCCATTCTTAGGGAAAATGTTGGTTGAATAAATGAAAACATTTTGAAGTCACCCATTTGGAAACACTAAAGATCTCATTTGATCAAATCTGCCTACTTTTTCACATTTACATTATGTCCATCCCATAATTCTCTGGAGCATCATCCTTATTTCAGTATTTTATTAATTCTTTCATTGTAAGTAAAAAAAAAAAAAAAAAATGTATTGAACACCTACTATGTGTCAAACATTGTTCCAGGTGCTGAATACTGTTCTAATAGTGAACCCATCAGTGCTTTGGAAGCTAATAATCAACTCAACTTTGATCACCAACTTGAAGCCTATTTGTTTTCATTATAAATGAACAGAACCAAAAAGAGAAGGAAAAACTTGAATAGCACATGATACTTCCTAGGTTCCCCAAATTAAAATAGAGAGGTGTGAATTCTAGGGGGAACAATATTTTAGAATGCATTCTATGTGCTAGGAATACTACATACATAAAGTTTTTCATTTAATTTTCTCATTACTATAACTCAAAAGTATTATGCCTATTTAATATGAAGAAAAAAATAAATTTTAGAAGTCTCAGAATCCCACAGATATTAAAGTGCCAGAAGCAAGATGTTAAAACTCATTGTCTTTCTGTTAATTTACCTAGACTCTTTAGGCAAGACTTGTATAATTGCCAATACAGGTTAAATTTTTTTTTTTTTTTTTTTGCATTTATCTTCAGATAGAGCTGGAGGGAGAGAGGGGCTGAAGGGAGAGAAACATCGATGTGAGAGAGACACATCAACTGGCTGCCATCCACCCGGGGCCAGGGACAAACTGCAACTGAGGTAAGTGCCCTTAGCAGGAACCAAACCCGGGACTCTCTGGTCCGTGGGCCAACGCTCTAACCGCTGAGCCAAACCGGCCAGGGCATGGGTTAAATATTTCATGTCTGCATACTCTATGCTAGGCATTGTTAGATGCTAAAATATAATAATGTGTGAGGCAAAGATGGTCTCTGTTCTCAAGTCCTTACAATATTTTAATTGGCAACAGATGAGAAGAAAATCTGCTGCACCTGAAGAAACTTGATGATGTCTATGTCTTAAAAGTAAGAAAGTGAGCAAGAATAAGAATATGGAAAAGAGGATTGACCAAAATTTTTATTCCTTATTACTTCACTCAAGCCCCTTCCCAAATCCAGTGAGCCTACAGCTCCCTGTTCCCACTCTTCTTAGACATTAGGGTTATCTAAATTATAATCTTCTGACATTCTGTTAGCTAAGCTAATATGAACACCTGGCAACCCCTTCCTCCTTCACCTTTCTATATTTATACTTCCTGATGCTGCCACATCAGTTAAAGATCATAATCTTGTATAACCTTACCAAAAGGTAAGGACATTTCCTTGAATGTAGCTGAGTTCTTTTGCTAGAACCTCAAAGCAAATTCTCCATTTCCAACTGTGGGATCCTTATTAAGGCTTTGAGCATACGTATTTGTGATAATAATATGTAACTTTCTTGATTACTTACCTTGTGTGCTAAGTACATTACATGCATTATCTCAGTTAAACCCTAAAACTACTTCATGATTTTAAGTGGCAGAGACAGCTTTACGTTCACCCAACTCTGTTTCCTTTTCTCCTGAGCACACCACCCACTGCATTTCCTAGCCTCCTTTGTAATTAATTGGGGTCATGTGACTGATTTCTATCCTATAGAATGTGGACAGAAATTATGAAAGCCATTTAAAGCTGGGCCCAAAGAACCTCTAAAAACTACACATGCTCCACATTCTCTATTTTTTCCCTGTCCACTCACCAAATGAAGACTTCAAAGAATATAGAAGAGTTCAAAGCCACAAAATGGAAGAACCTTGGGGCCCCAAATTAATCCTTGGAGGAATGCTGCCCAGGAGAACTGCATGACCAGGAAAACCTGTGTTGGATTTTATTTGTTTTTATTAAATCGTGCCTCTGAAATTAGCTACACTGCCTAATACATTGCTTTTCTCTTCATTTTACTGATGAAGAAATTGAGGCTTAAGAAAAGTTTAGTGACTTGCTTCAATTTGCTCAGCTATTAGGGGAGCTAGAATTAGATCTCAGATCTGTCTGACTTTAGAGCCTAGGCTGTCACTGCTTGTGTGTCTCATGACACTAGTTCATGTACTTCAACATTGTCATAAACTTCCATGTGGCCTTCAATACACACTGCTTCACCTAGCATGCTGAGAAGATAATAGTGAGGGTAACCTCCAAGTTCTCTCACATATATGAGGCCCTCTTACTACCCTTAACTCACTCTGGCCACACTTTCCTTCCTTTCAGGTATATTAATTTTACAATTTCAATGTGACTTTTGATTTTATAATTTCAATATGTATTTGGACCTTTTATACCTGTTTAGAGATGATGTGTAGCCTAGTTGTTAAATATAATCCTTACCTTGAAAGGGAAGATTAACCAAATCTTGACCCTGAATCATCATCAAAAACTCTGTAATTATGAAGCAGAATAAAAGTAGGATACCTGAGCCATTAAGATATCTGGTGTCCATTATTTTCTGTAACCTATAGATGCTGAATCAATTAAGTCAAGTATTAGAACATGCAACATTGAATTAAAATAAGATCAGAATTTTGATGTTAATGTTAAAATTAGGATATTGAATTTTGACTAATAAGTATTAGTAAAATGAAGGAGATTTATTAATTCATTTGAAGTGATGAGAGAAGTACCAGATCTGGAGCCAGTTCCACTTAGGTTCAAAATTCTATGTAAGTTATTCAGATTCCTCATGTATAAAACAGGGATAATATCTTACAGATTTATTATCAGCATTAAAATAATGTACATGAAAAACTAGTACAGTGTTTGACACACAGTTGTCAATAAATAAAATCGGTCAACAAACATTTACTCGAATTTACTACTCCGGGCAAAGTAATCTGATAGATTCTCAGGATACAGAGATCTGTTAGACAAAACATTAACAATGTATTAAGCAATATGATCAAGGTATGCATAGAGTACTATAAGAACAGAGAAAAAGGATACATAGTTCTTCCTGGAGGAATGAAGATTTCTCAGGGGCAGTGACACATAAACTGAGTCTTGAAGGATGATTAGAAATTGTGAGGGAATCAGGGAGAAGTTATTTCAGGCAGAGGAAAACCATGTTTGCAAAAGAAGCCATTTGAGAACTCCAGATAGTTTTATATGGCTCTCACAATGTGTGAGGTTTTCATTTATTCATTCAATCAACAAGAACTTACTGAGCACCTATTTAAACTCAATAGTGGTCTAGGTCCTAAAAACCTGTCAGTGAACAAAATGGAAAAGTTTTCTGCCTTCTTGAATGGTGCCTCTTTTCAAGTGGGGCATATGACAAACAAAAAATAAATATGAAACAAATGCAGGGAGTGATGAGTGCTATGAAGAAAAATTAAGCTGGTAAAAGAATCAAATATGATAGGGGAACAGGACTTTAAATTGGATGACAAGGGAAAACCTTTCTAAGGAGGTGACATGACTTGAGTGGATTGTGGGAATCAGCAATGCAAATATGGAAAGAAGATAGTTTTGCGTGAAGGAAACAATAAGTAGCATGGCTCTCGGGCAGGAACAAGGTTAACTTGTTTGCAGAACACCACAGCCAGTGTGGTGAGAGAAATGAGTGAAGAAGAGAAAGACACTTTGGAGGTGATCTCAGAGATATGGCTTTAAGGCATGTTGAGGAGTCTAGATAATATCCAGAGTTGGGTGTCCCATGTGAATAGACAGCCAGCCCTATATCCTTGGAACAGGCTGATGACTGCATGAAGTAGGCTGTTTCCAACCAAGACCCCACAGTTTGCCATGTTCTTCTTTGTGTGTGTATCCTCTTGGCTTTGCTTCTTTATCTTCTTGGCTATCTACTTTCCCTCATCTGGATTAAGGTCCTTGGTTGTTGATGGACATCCTTTACTTATGGTATTCCCAAGACCTGTGTCCTTGACAATTATCAGATATAGGACTAATTCTTCATACACTGGTAGGATCAAACCAATCCTACTCACATTAAAGGGGAAAAAAAACTTGATTATGTAAGGAAGATCCAAATAGATTATGTCAAATACTTTCATTATCCAGTTTTTTAAATCTAGGAATATCGCTTTGAAAAGCCTTGCAAACTCTAATAAGTTTTTCCTTAGTGTCTGTCTGCATTACAGCTACCATATATATGATCTTCAGAGTCTTAAATGCTACTGCACAGTCACTGCTAGATGACTTAAAGTGATCATCCAACAAAAAGAGCAAGAAAGCCTAATACTTACAGAGGTTAACATGACTACTATGAAAAACTCAGCTTAGTAAGTAGCAATGCAGATCTGGATCGATCATGTCTCCAGAGAAATAATGGTCTTTCTTCCAGCCTAGGCTAACAATTGACCAAAAGAAGGAGGACTGAGAAATGAAGCAAAAACTGTAATGATTTGCAAAATTAAATGAAGCAAAAACTAAAATGATCAACTGTACCATTCCATGACATGCAACACAAACTATTTAAACTCTTATTGTTTTAACATAGCTTGTTTAGACCCATATGGTATAAGATAAGACCACAAATTAACTGATTTAACTGTAACTCTGCATAGACTCAAGTGTTCTAGTAATTCAATTAGTTTGCAAATTCTAACCAATCCCTGCCCAGGCTACTAACATCCTCCATAAAGGCCCCCTCCCTTCTGGAGGTTACAAGTCTAAAATGAGATAAGAGAATACATTTCTGTTGAATAAGTCACTATGTGGTAATTTTGTTACAGCAGCAGTAGGAAGCTATATACAGTGAACTTTGGCAGGAATTTGGATTTTATTCTGAATGAGATGTTTTGAACAGAGAAATGACATGATATCAAAATATATTTTTTTATGTATATTTTTGTTGTATGAAGAATTGCTTTAGATCAGGAGAGAAGTCAGTGACCTGACTTGGATTCGAGTTGAAGGCATGGAAATGAAAAGAAGTAGGTGGATTTAGATATAAATTTTAATGTGGAATCAATATAATTTGCTGATGGATTGAATAGCAGGGAGTACAATCTTGGGACAGTAGCTCAAGGGAAAGAGACTGTACAAGAAAGACTCCTAGGATTTGGGTCTGAACAGCTGGGTGAGTGCAGAATAGGGACAGATGAAGTTGGAAGGAGATAGTGGCTGTGTCATGAAAAACCTAGTATACCATGTTAGGGAGTCTGGATATTGTCCTGAAGGCAATGGGAATACATAGAAAAGATTCTAAGTACAGGAATGTCACGAAGGACTAACTGATCTTAGTGGTCCTTTCATTTTCTAAATTAAATTAATATATGTATTAAAAGATGTCCCAGAGCTATAAATCATTATTCTCTTTCTTCACTCCTCTACCTGTGTAATGCTTCAGTTGTTAATTTAATTAAAGCCTTGTTATGAGATAAGTTATCAAGAAAGTTCTGAACAGCTAAGTTTTACATGTTATGGTCTTCATTAGGTCTGATTTACAGTTGTCTGATAGAATATTAGAAAACAAAAAGCTCATAAAAAGTTGTACTTGTTCGCCCTGGCTGGTTTGGCTTAGCAGTAGAGCATCAGCCTGCGGACCAATGAGTCCCGGGTTCAATTCCAGCCAAGGGCACGTACCTCGGCTGCGGTTCATTCCTGGCCCTGGTCTGGGTCGTGCGAGAGGCAACCAGTCAATGTGTCCCTCCCACGTTGATGTTTCTCTCTCTCTCCCTGTCTCTCCCTCTCTCTCTACCTAAAGATAAATAGAAAAATATTCTCGGGTGAGGATTTAAAAAAAAAAAAAAAAGTTGTACTTGTTCATAACACTTAGCCCAAGGGAAAACTGGCTAGTGGATAGAGAGCCTTTATGTCCGTGGCTTTGAGTGGGAAAGAAGGATCTAGATTCTAGAGATAGGAGGTAAAATGCTTAGGACTTGGAGGTTGAATGAAATAGGTAAGGGAGAACACAAAGTCTAGGTTGATTCCTAGGTTTTTGACTGCGGTTATCGGAATAAATCATGGTTCTATGCCCTGAAACGGAGAATACTGGAGGAAGAGGAAATTGGGAAGGTGGCAAGGAAAGAATGATGCATTCGGTTTGGACACATTGATTTCTTTACGTTAATAAAATTATACAGGGTCATGGGTTCGATCCATGGTAGGACACATGCCCAGGTTGTGGGTTTGATCCCAGTCAAGGGGAATACAGGATGCAACCAATAAATGTCTCTCTCTTTCTCTCTCCCTCTCCCTTCCTCTCTTTTTAAAATCAGTGAAGAGCTGCATAGTACTCCATTGTGCATATTTACCACAGCTTTTTTATCCATTCGTCTACTGATGGACACTTGGGCTGTTTCCAGATCTTAGCTATTGTAAATAGTGCTGCTATGAACATGGGGGTACATATATTCTTTCTGATTGGTGTTTCAGGCTTCTTAGGGTATATTCCTAGAAGTGGGATCACTGGGTCAAATGGCAGTTCAATTTTTTATTGTTTGAGGTAACACCATAGTGTTTTCCATAGTGGCATGCACAATGGAGTACTATGCAGCTGTAAGAAAGAAAGATCTCTTATCCTTATCTGACTCTAGTGAAATGTTTGTTCAGTCTCTTCAAACTGTGTTTTTGCCATTTAGTATTTCTTATAATTTTTTGTTGAAATCCAGATATAATGTACAGGGTAAAAGGAACTCTAGTAAATAGGCCTTTCGTGGTGTGGTGGTAAGGTATCAGGGAAGAAGTATTCTATAGTCCTGTGATTGGGTCTCAGTCTTTTGGTGAGCCTGTGCCCATGTATTGTGAACTCTACCGGTGCTACTCAGTTCCCCCCTCAACACACACACACACACCCCTTAGATGATACAGGATGACCAGAGGGTGCTGGATTTGTATATTTCCCTTGCCGCAGGTAGGTTAGGCTCTGATAAAACCACAACAGATTAGACTCTGGTCTGGTAAAATAGTGTCTCCTGGAGGTAGATCTTATTAAGAACAGAATGCTCAGGCATATTTCAAAATGATTCCTTTTCCCTTTCTTCTGATGGAAACACCAGGAGAATTCTTTGTGGTATTCAATCTGAGGGCCTGGTAGAGCTCCTGGAGGTAAAACTCACAAAAGTGGGGTTGGGGAAAGGCTATGCCTGAGTTCTCCTAGAGTCTTTAGCTCTCAGGATTGTCCACACAAGTGCTTGAATCTCCAACAATTTATTAATTGTATTTTAGGTTTTCTTTTCTTTGCACTGGTTCCTGTGGAGGTTTCTGCTTGGGGGGTTCTGCTCTGGTAAGTTGTGATTCTCTGTGTTCACCTGTATGTCTCCAATTTTGGGGGCAATGGTTTGCAAACCTTGTGACCTTGCTTCTCTGACAGGTCTAAGAAGAGTTGATTTTTCTGTTTGTTCGGCTTTTTACCTGTTGTTATGATAGAGTAGTAATTTCTAAGCTCCTTTTATGCAGATCAGAAACTGGAAGACTGAATATATTGATTTTGGGGTGCTCAATAGATACTCAGGTGGAGCTGTCCAGTATACCATAGGATATTAATGTGGCTCTCAGTAAGCTGGAGCTATAGGCCCAAACAATCTGAGTGTACAAGTAGTTGGTAAAATCGTGGAGTGTGTGAAGTTAGCCTGGGAGTGAGCTCCCAGGAGTGAGACAGAGTCCCAGGGAATTCCAACATTAAAGAGGCAGTATACAAATTCGAAGGAGCACTAAAGATATAGTCACTCTCTGATAAAATTAAGTTTTCCCTGGTACCTTGTTATTGCTCATATAAATTTATCAAAGTTCATTACCTTTTATTCCTTTACACCCGCACCTCCCACACCCCAATTAACTAAAGCAATTATATTACGTAATCTGCTCATCCTGGGGCAATTTTTAACATGGAGACTTTTAAAAAGTAGAATAAAATATTTCAAACTACCTTTTAAATAGGTTTTATGGATAGTTCTGTAAATCTTTTGTTTAAAAATATCACTTTAAAGTGAAGGTATTTTATTCCAATTGGCAGTCCACAGAAAGTTCTGAGTAACAAATTCTAACCTTCCAAAAGTGGAATTAAAATTTTAGATACTGAAAGATGCCAGGAAACAGCAGCATTTCTGCATGCCACAGTAAAATGAAAGCAAGAGAGACATGTCTGCCAAACTTTTTATTATAATTAAATCACTTTGTACTGACATAGCTTTACTTTAGAGGAGAATGTTTGTGGGGATTTTCAATCAGATAAAAATAGGGCTGCTGTTTTCTATATACCAATTAACATAGTTGACATTTAGCCAGATCTGCCCTGGACACAGCAGGGGATGTACAGTTTGTCCTGATTCTGTGGGAAATGAAAAATGCAATACTTGGCACATGAAAAAAATATGTGAACCCAAAATATGTTGTCAAATTCAGCAAGTCAAATTAAGAGAATTGATTTACTGAAGGGCAGTCTATGCTTTCTAGAGAACAAAGGAGGAAGGAAGACTCCCTGGACTACTAAAAAACAATAGGAATCTTGAGTTTAACTACTAATACTACATGTTCATAAATAAACATATTTAGTTAAAGACATTTTTTTACAATTCAATTAAATATGCATTCTTCTTACTATGAGTTTAAGAAAGGAACTGGTAGTGGCTTATACACAGCATATAAATACACGTTAAAAATTTTTGCACAGAAAATCTGCTTAGATGCCATCTAGTCCAATTCCTTTATGTATGGATGAAGAAAGTTGTTCCCAAGAATGTTCAATTACTTTCCTAAAGTCACCCTAATATACTGTGCTCACAGATTCTTTGGCTCATGAACTAAAACCTTTATGGGAACATCAAAAGCATAGTGACATTTCAAATAATTAGAGTGCTTGAAAAATAGTATATTCTTTTAAAAGTATTGTTAACTAATGGTTTAAAAGAAAAGTGTTTTTATATTTATAACATCAAAATTGATCTAAGGTGTCTTAGCTTATAGTCCAACTCTTATAAGTAGCAGGTGAAAACATGAAATTGCTGATATTAGATAGTTATTTACCCACAAAAATAGCAAATTTCATGTTTCAACCTAAAATATGAAAGTAAACTAAATATTTCAATAACTTATAATGACTCAAGTTCATAACTCCAAAGAGCATTTTATATCATTTAGCATTATGACGTCAAATATAATGGTCCAGGTGACTGTGTAGAAAATATTCTGGCTTCATAAATACCCTGAAAAATTTGGGACCTGTGCTAGTTAGCCTCTAAGATGGACATCAGTGATCCTCACCTACTGGTGTTCGTGTCTTTGCATAGTCCTCTCTCACAATGAATACAAATGGCCTTGATGGCCAATAAAATACTGAGGAAATGGTGTATGATTCCTCAGGCTAAGTCATAAAAAATATTGCAGCTTCCACTTTGCTGTCTCTTGGCTCACTTTTGCAGAGGTCAGCCACCATGTTTTGAAAACACTCAAGCAGTTCACTGGAGAGGTCCACGTGGCAAAGAACTCAGGCTTCCTGCCGTCAGCCTGCATTCACTTGCCAGGCTTATAAGTGGGCCATTTGGAAACAGATCCTCAGGCACCACAGCCAAGCCATCAGAAGCCCTGACTGATAGCTTGATTGCAACCTCAGGAAAGACCCAGGAATTTGGGCACAGTTTAGAACTACCCAGCTAAACTGTCCCCAAATTCCTGACGCACAGAAACTGTGTGAGATGTTGTTTTAAGCCACTGAGTTTTGTAAAAATAGATAACTAATGAGGGCAATATTTATATATATAGTCTCCTAGGGCCACTGTAACAAATTACCATGAATTTGGCCTCTCACAGTTCTGGAGGCCGGAAGTCCAAAATCAAGGTGTTGGCAGGGCTGCCCTCCCTCTGCAGGCTCTGAGAAAGAATCCTTCCTTGCGTCTTTTAGCTTCTGGTAGCTCCAGGTGTTCCTTGGCTACATGACTCCATTCTCTGCCTCTGTTTTCACATGGCCTTCTCCTCTTCTCCATGTGTCTGTTGTGTGTGTGTGTGTGTGTGTGTGTGTGTGTGTGTGTGTGTGTCTTATAAGGAAACTTATCTTGGAGATAGAGCCTACCCAGATTATCAAGGATGATCTCATGTCCAGATCCTTAATTTCTTTTTTTCAGATCCCTAATTTAATGACACCTGTGTTGTTGTTTTTTCCAAATAAGGTCACATGCACAGGTTCCAAGATGTGGACATATCGTTTGGAAGATCCACCGTTCATCTTACTACATGCTATATGAGTTTATATACAATTTAATATGTAATCTGTTTAAATCGTCTAGAAGAGTCATGAAGGCAAATAATAATAATATGATAATGATAGTAATAAAAGACCTGATTAATTGAGTGCTCTAGTGAATGGGTCTAATTACTCAAAGCTGCATGATATCGTTTTTTGTGTTTTTTTTTATCCTCACCCGAGGACATTTTTCCATTTTTTGTTCAGATAGAGTGGAAGGCAGAGAGAGGGAGAGAGAGAGAAACATCGATGTGAAAGGGACACATCGAGTGGCTGCCTCCTGCACAACCCAATCAGGGCTGGGGACAAACTGCAACCAAGGTACGTGCCCTTAGCGGGAACCGAACCTGGGTCTCTCTGGACCGCAGGCCGACGCTCTAACCGCTAAGCCAAACCGGCCAGGGCAATGATCTCTTTTTTATGAACAAGAATCAGGAGTCCTGGGGTCTAGCCTCCACTGGTTGTATAGCCTTGGCAAGAAACTTCACATCTATGACCCTTTTTAGGGGGAAGGTCCTTTCTCCTAGCCTCTTTGCATGTGCAGAGACACCCACTAGAGTAATACCCTTGGCCTTTCTTTGCCTCCATACTCACTCTCCCTAGGGGAGAGGAGGGATTTACCTGATTGATGAGTTCAGGAAAAAGAAATGGACATGGCTGACCAGGGCCAGGACTAGTGAGGCACCTGGAACACAAAATTTAACCAGCCCTTCACTCTCAAGGTCTCCCTAGGTGCCTCATTCACCTCACCCTTGCTCTAGTCCTACACATAGTCTTCACTTGGTTGGATCTGCCTGACTGCGGAGTCCTCTATCTGGTCTGCTCTCTGCTAAGTAGTACGAAGTCTGCACCTGCTTAGGGAGGCATGGGGGTATCCAATGGACCCATGTCTAGATGAGTAAGTCTATCCAATTTTGGGGTGAAATGTGACCACATATCAAAGCCATATCTTTCTATTTAGCTTTTTACAACTAATAAAGTTGCTATTTTAATCTCCAGTTATCTGACTCCTATATCTGTCTCTCAGCTGATTCCAAAGTCAGGTAGAGGAAAAGAGTGCTATTTAATGACATTCACACACGTACACACACACCCCCCCATAGACACACACTTAACAGTTTCCTCGTTGATTAAAAAAAAATAGTACTAGATAACAGTGGGAAACTTTATAGCACTACTGTGGGAGAGGAAGACGACAGAGGGATGGCATTTTGTTTGTTTTAAAATATAGTATACAGCTCATGTGATCTCCCTGAAAGAAACTGAAATTAAGACCGGTTATGTAATCTGCTCAAGGGCACAGGTAGTAACTGACAGGGCCGAACTGCATATGAATGTTTTCTGAGTGCTAAACCTATGCTCTATTTACTTTGTACCATGGTTTTAACCAACCATGTCTTTTAATTCTAAATTCTTAGTTCTGAGATCACAGAGTATAATGGTACTGTTATTTGAAAGAATGAAAATTATAAGTAATTTGTCATCACCAAACTTGGAGCTCCTTGAAGGTAGACATTGTTTTATCCAGATCTTAGTACAATGCCTGGAACACAGTAACACTCAATAAATGTTTGTCAAACAAATGATGATTAAATTGGAGCCATTAACAAGCTAGGAAAATTAAGAACATAATGTTTTGTGAATTGACAGTCTCAAATAGATTCCATAGATTCAGTACTCCCTCTAGTTCATGTAACACATTTTATATGATTAAATAATAATTTTTTAAGTTTACTTATCTCTTTACCCTTGGTTATTGCTTTTACATTTTAAATAGGGGCATATGGACCTTGATTCTCCCATGAATCTCTTTGAAATGAAGACTGGGTTTATTCAAATTCTTTCTGGCTTCCACTATTATTTCCATGATCTTTGCTAGATCAGGATGTTTGGAGATGTTTGCCTTGTTTAGATTTTAACTGTATAGAGCTTTTTTTTTGTCTCAGAAAAAATCTCATGGTACACAAGTTCATACCAACTTGGAATACGGTTATTTGGCCCATATTCCATTTTAAATATTTAAATTTAGGATTGTATACTTAGGGATATAGTGATACCATAGAATTTTATTGAGTTTCGGTTCTTTTGGAGTTCCACAAGGAACAACTGATCTAGTACTGAACATATTAAGATGCATTACCCAGTAAGCTGTAGAGAAAAAAATAAACTCTTCTTCTGGACCAGAGTAGCAGCTCTTTATTTACAGTTTAGTCCAGATAGGGAAAATAAGGGGATTTCGTGCAAACTCATGCAGCATAAGCCCAAGTGGTTGGCAACTGCTAACCAAAATGGTGATGGGAAAAGACTTACGTCATACACAATCCCAAATATCCACTCTCCCATCCTTACTTGGTGATGGAACCTTGACTTTAGCTGGGTTTACAGCCACTCAAAAAAAGAAAAAAAAAAAAGAGCCTTATTTGCAGTTAGGTATATCCATGTGACTAGTTCTAATCAATGAGATATTAACAGAATTGTCTTTTGGGATTTCCTGGAAGACTTGTTAGAGAGAGAGCATGCAGCTTTCTTTATCTCTATCTCCTTCATTTGGGCTGAAAATAAAACATAATGGCTGAAGCTCCAGCAACGATTCTGGGCCACTAGGTAGAAGCCACATGCTGAGGGTGACGGAGCAACAGGTTAAAAAAGAGTCTGTGTCCTTGGTGCTTCTAGATCTGCCTTACCAACCCTGGACTGTTTACTTTCAGACTTTGTTTATGTAAGACAGAAATGAATTTACATTATATTTTAGCCATTGTTTTTTGTGTCTTTCCATCTTTCTCATCTGTACCCACTACCAAGAGACATAAGGCTCTATTCAGGTCCTCATATATTGTTCTGTACAAGTCCAAGTGAAGAGAGAGATCTAGCCTTAGCTCCATGATCATCTTCTTTTTCTACTCCCCACCCCAAATATTATCCTATTTTTCATCCTGCCCAAAGAAACCAAAGATACCTAAGCAACTTCTTCAAGAAGAGGAAACTTTTAATTAACTCTAGCTTATGAATACAGTAGCATTTTTTTTTTTCAAAAAATAAGCTTATACTCTTCCACATTGGACTAAATATTCTGAGTTTTCTGTACTATGAAATTAGCTTAAATTATTTCCCTGCATTTCACACAGTTCATTAATTTTTATGACTTCAAGGGCCCTAGAATCTTTCCTAGAGTACTAGGTAAACTCTAGAGAAAGGTAAACTCACCAAATGTGACTTTTACCCTCAAACTTCAAACTGGTTTATACATTACATTTTAAAGTACCACACAGCTGTTTCCCCAGAAACCTAGCTTTTCTTTTCAAATTCTCCCTCATTTTCACAATCTAAATTGTTTCAATCTATTATTATTGTATTGAGTCCTATATCATAAGATTATACATTCATTTCTTTTTAAATTTTCTTTTTACCCTTGAAAAAGTATTTTGCATTTTTAATAGTGTATAATTATTAGTGAGGTAGATAATAGTAGAGAATGGGAGGAGAAAAGAAAATGAAAGAAAAAGTTAGCCTTTAACACATAGAAAAACTTACCTAAGTTCACACTGAGCATTTTAGTAAGTAAATTCTTATAAGAAATACCAAAAGATTTTTAGCCAGTAGGAACAAAAAGCCCGACAAAACCAAAAGGCAGGTTTTCTTATGATCTTATAAGATAATTTTGTCTTCATAATTAGCAAATTGATATTGCTAAAATAGCACATGGAAAAGTGTGCTCAGATGTTCCCCCAATGGAAACAATGTGGATGACTCAGACTGTGAGCAAAGGCAGCACAGAATGACATTGGGGAAATGCACACAATTGCCAAATCATATCCTCAGGCACCAGAATGTGTGCTAGTCCTCTACCCACTACCGACTCTCGTATCTCCTAAGATATGTTGACACATTTATTTGTCATGAGTTTTTTCTTTAGTCTGCAGTATGGTATAATACAAAAAGCACTGGGTTCAAGGTCTGAAGGCTTGAACCCTAGGCCAGACCCTACCACTTTCGACCTTGTGCATGCCACTTGACCTTGTCCGATGTCAGTTTCCTCATCTGTAAATTGGCATTGATAATACCTGCACTGCTTGCCTCACAAGTCTGTGGTGAAGATCAATGAGATTATGTTTAGTGCTTTATAAATTATAAAGTTAAGCTTTCTCCTACTGCAGGTTTTCTCACCTGTACCTCCAGATCTACTTGTGACAATCCTTTTGAAAATTTAGACCCAGTCTAGATCTTTCAGTGACCTCTTAAGAGGAAATGCCCTTACTACAAAGCTACTGTAATCAAAACAGCCTGGTACTGGCACAAGAACAGGCATATAGATCAGTGGAACAGAACAGAGAACCCGGAAATTGACCAAAGACATTATGCTCGATTAATATTTGACAAAGGTGGCAAGAGCATACAATGGAGTAAAGACAGCCTCTTTAATAAATGGTGTTGGGAAAATTGGACAGCTACATACAAAAAAAAAGGAAACTAGACCATCAACTTAGACCATACACAAGAATAAACTCAAAATGGATAAAAGACTTAAATGTGACTCGTGAATCCATAAAAATCCTAGAAGAAAATGTAGGCAACAAAATTTCAGACATCATACACAGCAGAATTTTCACTGATACATCACCTAAGGCAACAGAAACAAAGGAAAAAATGACCACATGGAGCTACATCAAACTCAAAAGCTTCTGCACCACAAAAGAAACCACCATCAAAATGGAAAGGCAACCCACTTTTATGGGAGAGCATAATTGCCAATGATACATCAGATAAGGGGTTAATTTCCAAAATATATAGAGTTCTCATACAACTCAACAAAAGGAAGACAACCCAATTAAAATATGGGCAGAGGAGCTAAATAGACACCTCTGTAAACAGGACATACAAATGGCCAAGAGACATATGAAGAAATGCTCAAAATCACTAATCATCAGAGAGATCCAAATTAAAACAACAATGAGGTATCACCTCACACCTGTCAGAATGGCCACCATCAACAAATCATCAAACAACAAGTGTTGGCGAGGGTGTGGAGAAAAGGGAACTCTAGTACACTGCTGGTGGGAATGTAGATTGGTGCAGCCACTATGGAAAACACTATGGTGTTACCTCAAAAAATTAAAAATTGAATTGCCATTTGACCTAGTGATCCCACTTCTAAGAATGTAGCCTAAGAAGCCTGAAAAACCAATCAGAAAGAATATATGTACCCCTATGTTCATAGCAGCACTATTTCCAATAGCTAAGATCTGGAAACAGCCCAAGTATCTATCAGTAGACGAATGGATAAAATAGCTGTAGTACATATACACATTGGAGTACTACACAGCTGTAAGAAAGAAAGATCTCTTATCCTTTGAGACGACATGGAGGGACCTGGAGGGTATTATCCTAAGCGAAACAAGCCAAGCAGAGAAAGACAAATATCACATGATCTCACTTATTTGTGGAATATAATGAATATAACACTCTGAGGAACAGGGTAGACCCAAAGACGTGGAAGTAGGGTACAGACTGACAATCCGCAGAAGAGGGAGTGTGGGCAGGGGAGGGAAGAGATAAACCGCAGAACTTATATGCATGTACGCATAACCGATCGACATGGACAACAAAGCTGGGGACAGGGTTGGGGAGGGATGGGGAGGAGGGTGTCAATGGGGAAAAAAGGAGAAACATCTGTAACAAAAATAAATTAATTTAAAAAAAGCTCAAAAAAAAAAAAATAGAGCAAATGCCTTATCCCGTGAGCCTCTTTATCTGTAAATGACAAGTTAGACTAGATTGGTAGGTCAAAATTTTATTTAACAGCAGAAAAAATTTTTAAATAAGCTTATTCGGAAGATCACCATGTAAAATGGACAAAAGCAGGTTTGCTCTTGAGATGACTGAAGCTGGAATGAGGACAACTCAGAGACCTGCCTAATGGGACTCACCCACCCACTGTACCCCACTCAGGCAGCTAAAACAAACCTCAAGTCCTTCCCACTCTAACCGTCTATAATACAGTATTGATGTTGTGATTCAATCCTCATGTTTATGATTCTTCAAGCAAAACTCTCTCTACTATAAAGGGGTAAAGAAGAGCTGTAGTATGTTGTAGATGGATAGATACCCTGGCATCTGAACTCTTGTTAGCTGACCAACAAATATGCTGAAATGTAGTCAAGTCAATCTAACCAGATAATTACCAAACTCCTTGAGATAGAAGATGTCTCTAAGAAGCTATGGGAGATATCTCAGCAGTCTTCATGGAGCAGAGAACTCTGCTCCAGACTATAAAAGTAAATATTGAATGGGCAATTCTCCAAATTGTTCTCCACTAAATATATAGCAGTACTGCAGACTCTTTGAAACTGTTTTCAGTAAGAATGACTCAGAGACGAGGAAGCCACTTACAACAAGGCAAGTAATGCAATGCCATTTCTCAATGCCCTGAACAAGAGAAATTGCTTAGGGAAGTTGGTTTCAGGATACACAGATCATATAATCACAGAATGTCAAACCCGAAAATAATGTTAGAGAATAACCAGACTATTTTACAAGTGACAAATCTGAAATCCAGGAATACTGTGAGTTGCCCAAGGTTTTAGGAATTTATTCAAGCTCCATTAAGTAAACATAAGCTGAGTAGT
Organism: Tadarida brasiliensis; assembly: GCA_030848825.1. Taxonomy (NCBI): domain Eukaryota; kingdom Metazoa; phylum Chordata; class Mammalia; order Chiroptera; family Molossidae; genus Tadarida; species Tadarida brasiliensis. Next base: position 59,690,277 of record CM061268.1, read on the forward strand.
AAGTAAGTGCCAAGTGGTAAGGATAAGAAGGCAAATAAAACTTGATCCCTATCCAAGTAGTGGGAGAAGACAGAAAAATAAATCCACAATTGTAACTAGATTGTTGCAGAACCAAGACTCAAATTCTGTGTCCAAGTTCTTAGCCAGTGTCATACTGCCTCTCAAACTGAAAAACTTGAGCAATTAGTCGTGGGGAGCCAAACTGCTCCAAAGATATGTTAATGTCAATTGAGCCTTGGTCCTTAGGGTGCACGAGTACTTATCCACATGACCAGTAAGTAATAAAGAGGGCTCTATCCTTACATGAAAGAAAATTCTTACAAAGATTTATCACTAGTACTTAGAAGTACTTCTTAGAACATTGATGAAGCTATGAATGGAAAAGTCCTACAAAAAAAGACTAATCATAGCATGGCCTTTGCTCCAACTTTTGAAGATGTCACCATCAAGGTCAAAGTCATGAAAAATTCCATTAGTTACTGGCATACTTTTCAACTTAATTAGCTGCTTTTATGGTTTTTGTTTTTTCCTTTGGTATATCAAATACTGAAGAAATATACAAGATATCAAAGATTTCTGCCATCATCCAGAAAGAAAATAAAAGCAAAAGCCAAACAAAAACCTATAGCCACACCTATAAAATTTCATGTCTTGCCTGGCTGGTGTGGCTCAGTGGTTGAGCGTCCACCCGTGCACCAAGAGGTCACCGGTTCGATTTCTGGTCATGGCACATGCCCGGGTTGTGGGCTAAATCCCCAGTGGGGGGCATGCAGAAGGTGGCCAATCGATGTTCTCTCTCATCGATGTTTCTGTCTCTCCCTCTCCCTCGCTCTCTAAAATTAATAAAGAAAAAAATTGTTTTTAAATTTCATGTATCCTTACATTTATTTGACAAAAGTCTAACATTAGTAGACCTGAGGTCAGGCTACTTTACAAGGAATCCATCATCTATCCATCCATTTATCCAGCAAGGATTTACTGAATGAATACATGAATACCATGATATCATATATATATACTAAGTAGAGTATTTCTCAAAGTGTAGTTTGAGGACCCACTGCATTTGAATCACCTGGAGAACTTGCTAAAAATATATGTTCCTTTATCTCACTAGTATAGATCTTCTATATTGGCTATAACTAACCCTCTGTTGCAAGCAACAGAAACCAACTTGGCCTACCTTAGACAAAGAAGGAACTGCCTGGAAGGATATCAGGGGTTCACAGAATTGACCAGAGATTAGAACCAAGAAAGCTTTAGTGAAACCACAAAGACATAGTATTGGAATGACACTATAACTATTCCCAGTTCTAACTTTGTCATTGCATCTCAGCTCTAGACTAAAAGTTCTGAAAAAGAACCTTCAAATGATAGGGCCTAAGGCCCAGGCCCAGATGACTCTTCCTAACACTGGATGCAAAGGTAGATTCCTCTAAGGGGAAATTAGGATGAAAATGGGAAGTAGAGTTAAATACTGGTTAATCAAAACTGACAAATGCCTGGTTACTTATCAAATCACAATCTCTGAAGGTTGGGCTGGGGATTTTCTACATTTTTAAAACAAACTTCTCAGATAATTATGAAGTATTCTAAAGTTTGAGAAATACTGATATAAATGATATGATTTATACCCTAGAATAGATTTAAATCATAATGGAAAGCAGAGTCATCTTATTTATGAAACTGAAGAATAATTCCAAGTCCCTGATCTGATGCCGTCTTTCTGCAGACATTGGCTCCCATCTCTACCCCTTGCCCTCATCAGTCATCCGTTCATTCAAAAATGAGCATCTTTGTAAAAAGAGATATTATGCTGCCTTGGCCGTTTTGCTCAGTGGTTAGAGCATTGGCCCGCAGACCAGAGAGTCCCGGGTTCGGTTCCCACTAAGGGCACGTACCTCTGTTAACAGTTTGTCCCTGGCCCTGGTTGGGGTCGTGTGGGTGGCAACCAGTTGATGTGTCTCTCTCACATCGATGTTTCTCTCTCTCTCTTCCTCCCTCTCTCCCTCCTGCTCTAACTGAAGATAAATGCAAAAATGTCCTCAGGTGAGGATAAAAAAAGAAACAAAAAGAGATATTATGCTGATAGTCAATCACAACACAATATATGTCTATACTCATTTTTATGGAAAAAATATATAAATATATAAAATCAAGTTGAGAAGGCTACACACCAAGATGTAAATATGAAAAATAAAAAATAATTTCAAGGAAAATATAAACAAATGCATGCCAGTTAAATAAAATATATGTAAAATAAAAGTAAAATTAACCAAAACTCTTTATTGCAAACTCTTATGCATACTTTCTGTATTTTGTAATCTCTGGAATGAGAAAAACAATACCCTAATCCAATTCATTAGGAGTATAATTAACTATTGTTAGTGACCATATCTAGACTTTCCTATGGCTGGTAGTTTCCAACTTTCCAAAAACACTACATGTCAAATTTCTTAAACTTATGAAAATTTTAATTAATGTCACTTACTGAATGTCAAATGAAGAGAAATGGTCACCAGCAGGATCCTATATTGCAGTTAATGAAGTAATGGTGCTTCTTTACATTTATTCGTTCCAACCAACATTTGAGTACTTTCCACATGTATAGTTTTATCTTAGGCACTATGTTATAGGGAAAAAATGTAGAAAGGTATTTGCTAAATAAGAAAAAAAAAAGATAATTTTAATAGGAAACACCTAAAGAATCATATGAATGCAATTTATAAACAAATGCATGTTGGTATAATCTAGAATCTAGACTGTCTAATGCCTGGTTTAACAGTCTTAAAGCATGTTCATTTCACACTAACTCCAGTGGATGGCATTTGTTGTTGTTGCCTTGATATGAGATAGGCATAGACATAAAATAGAAGACTTATAGGCAGTTCTGGTGATAGAGCTTCAACTACTCTGTGGTAGCTGTGACCCCAGGCAAACAAGAACTGCCTGGTTCTTTTGAACAGAAAAATATCTACCAGTCACCACCAATTGCCATGCCTCTAGCTGGTCACAGGGCTCAGAGACAAAACAGACCAGTGAAACTTCAGAGCAGTTAGGAGCTATGTTCAGGAGTTAGAATAGTAGCTGGCTTCTAGTAGGAGCTCAGTAAATGTTCCTTGTTGGACAGTCATTCATTCAGAAGGAGCTGCTTCTGTTACATTAATTTACCCAACAATTCTCCCATCCTTTCTTCTTCATTTTTCACTCTCCTCTGGGTCCCTGCCACATACAACACAAGGAGAGAATAACCGCCATCCACAATGTCATCTTTGAATGAAATATTAAAGGTATATCTGGATGCCAAATACTTAAAAATACAAAGGTATCTAAACACATTGCAAAACATAACCTAAAATGTGAATTTTGCTAGAAGCCAACAACAACAACAAAAAAGGAACGAATAAAAAGCAATTTAGGTTCAAGCAAGAAGGGATGGTTGTGTTTTTTCATGTATAATATTTCAAGCTTTGTCTCTATAATGCATAGAGAGATTTGCTAAAAGGGTATTAAAATGCAACTGACTGGTTAGCTCACAAGTCAAGTCTTGTAGGTGTAGTCCATTATTGTAATTTTAACAGTTAACAATTATTATACTAAACATGTTTGTAGTGCTATACATTACCAAAGTACCTTACAGTATTCTTGGCTCTTATTCTGCTGATACTAAATAAGTTAAAGCCGCCTGGCTGGTGTGGCTCAATGGTTGAGTGCTGAACCATGCACCAAGAGGTCACAAGTTTGATTCCTGGTCAGGGCACATGCCCAGGTGTGGGCCAAATCCCCAGTGGGGGCATGCAGGAGGCTGTCACTCGATGTTCTCTCTCATCAATGTTTCTATCTCTCTCTCCCTCTCTCTTCCTCTCTCTCTAAAATCAATAAAGAATAAAAAAGTTAAAGCCAAGTGAAACCATTGTTATTCACTAATGAGAATGAAGTTTGGCTGTTTTTGTGGAACCTACAGAGAAAAAAATAGACTGAACATTTAAATGTTTGGTGTAAATTTCAGTTAAAATACTCAGCTGTATAATTTAAGTAGGGGCCTAATGAAGCTCCACACATTAAAAAATTAAACTATTAAAAGCAATGTACCCTTGACCGGAATCGAACCCACAACTCTTTGGTCCATAGGCCAACTACCGCTGAGCCAAACCGGCCAGGGCTATATCAGTGTTTTTGTAGCTTTTCTGATGATACGAATCACAAGGAATGTTAATTAAAAATACAGTTTCTTAGCTCCCAAGCCTTCTTGCTTGAACTTAAATTACTTTTTATTCTTTCCTTCTTTTTTTGATTCATCAGGCCTGGGATGAGACCAGGGAAAATATATTTTTATCCAATGTATAAAAAATTCTTATTATCAGGGAAATTGGAGGAAACGATAGTTTCTGTGAATTGTACCCAACTCCTACATCCCATAGGAACTTGGAACATAACACACTTTACTTGTATAATCAGTCTGTCAGGCACTGGGCTCAAGGCTTTCCACACCTCTTTTGGTCTTCACGACATTCCCTAAGATAGAGAGAGAGTGTGTTACCATTTCCAGGAATCAAACTCTGAAAGATTGAATAACTACACCAATACCACAAAACCAGGTCTACCTGTCTCCAAAGGCTATGCCAGTCAGTCTCTATTTTCTTCTGCACATTGCCAAACTTTATGTGTCAAAAAAGAAATAAAAAGAGAGAAAGAGAGGAGGGAAAGAACCAAAAAGAAATTTAGTAAGTGTACTTCAGCTTTTCAAGCAATTATTGATATACATAGTCAGTTAAAAAGTTAAATCTATCTTTACATTTTCCAGTTGAAAGGTAAAATTGTTTTTTAAAAAACCATGTAGAAGCCCAGGGGAAGACCAAAAGGAACAGGTGGTCATAAGGTAGATTGAAGATTATAGTGGATTTCTGTATTAGTGTTGAGGTAGATGTTATTTTGTTAGGAAGTATAGAGACTCTTTTGGTTGAGGAAGTAGAGAAAAGAGTAAATAGATCACAATATTTGACGGGATCTGTTGTATTATTGCTCTGAAATTGGCAATTTAAACTACAAGGAGAGCATTCTTTTCTGGTGGGTGCAATTCTTAATTTTGACTGAAGGAACTAAGGAAAAGAAATGCACAGTCTGTACCTCCAATCTTTTTTCTGCATTAGTGATGCTGAGAAGGGAGAGTCTCTTGATAAGCAAGCCTAGTTGTAAGAATAAGGTTGTCTTGTACAAATGCAAGAAATAATTGACCTGAGTTGAGCTCAGTTTTTCAGAGAACACAAGCTGAGTTGAACTAGTTTTTGTGCAGAACACAAGCTCTAATGTTACCTGGAAAGGCCCAGCAAACAGAACCTTCAGGCCTTTGATGCAGAAATGGGAAAGAGAGGCCATGACAGGAAAGGGTGGAATATATCAGCAAGTTGTTGTTGAAATTAATGCCCCCTCACTTTTAATTTGTGGTATTGGTCTGAATGTAGACAATGGTGATTACTTTTCAGTTTTTTATAGGATGTGGCTGCTACTTTGGCTTTCAAAAAAATCCTTCTTCCTTGGTTTCCTTGTATCCATGTGTCAGTATTACAGTTAGGTGAGGTGGTCTTGGAACTAAACTAGGGTGGGAGTGGGGGTGGAGGTGGGATTTATAGCTTAGGAGAGACCACAGTTTGGTGATAACCTTAGGAGAGCTTCCAAAGAGGTAATAGACCCATCACCAGTAAGAGGAAAGTTGCAGGAATGGGTCTATACAATGAGAAGGCCATTAGAAAGGAGTCTGATAGGCTGAAAAGGCCAGGCTATAAAGCAGCATCAAAAATCATGTTAATTTCAATCCTTCTTATGTATGATAGGCTAGAAATTAACTTAAGCACTTTGTGTTAGAAAAGCAAAATAGTCTTGCAGGGGAGATATTTAAACATGGGGGAAGATAGGGAGGGTGGTTTTCACTTTCAAAGCACAATTTGCATATGAGAAAGCATCCTGCTGATTATAAATTGTTTTAATGCTTTGTGTATATTGAATTTATTTCATTTACACTTAATGTTTTAACTGAAAACAGGTTTGAAGACCTGAATTTGTAAGGTTAAGAAAGTTGAAGAAAAGGCCCAGTTCTCAAAGGCTGAGGACTCTGTTACAGAAAGGGGTGTGATTCTTCTAGGTGTCTGCTGCCTCGACACTTTGCATTCCTGAGATCAGAGGGTAAACCCACTTTCTTTGCGATCCTCCCAATTCTAAAAGCTATAAATCTATGAATCTGAAGAGGGAGAAAAATAAAACTTTTTCTCTGTAGTATGTCTATGTCTAAGAAACATTCTCCAACTAGATTGTACTATATCTTCATGCCATGCCATAGTCTATCTGCATGCCAAGTGGAAAATGTACTTGGAAATGGTTTTTTTTTTTTGGCCAAATATAGCTCTGTTCTGGAAAATTACTTCCTCTACTAACCACAGCTATTCAGACACATCTTAGAATGTAGTAGAGGTGTCCAAGGAATACCCACCATGCTCCCCTGAGGCCCTAAATCAACTCTTAGGAAAAATTGATTACAAAGGCATCTGGGACTGGCACGGGTGCCTGCCTCTTGTTCTTGTAGATCTCTAACCTAGCCAGCCAGCTGATTGTGCATTATGAGAGGGATAATTGAAGCATCCTTTAATAGCCAAGCAAGTTTGCCTTTTAGACATCTCCATGACTGTCTCATAAGTCCACCATACTTATAACCAAATGAAAACCCAAATCCCCAAAACATGTTCTGCCTCCAGTCTTGCCTATCTCAGGGAATGGTGCCACCATATACACATGAGTTCAAGTCCAAACACAGGACTCATTCTAGGTTCTGCTTTACCTCACTCCCCAAATCCAATTTATCAACAAATTTTGGAAATTCTGAACAAATTCTTCTGAAGTAAATCCTGAACTTCACTATCATTACCATTACCATCCTACTCCAAGCCACCATCATTGCTCATCTGGACTACCATAAAAGCCTCCTAACTGTTTTCACCCTTGCTCTTCTATACTCCATCCTCTAGCCAGAAGATAGAATCATTCTTTAAAAACACAAATCAGTCCATATCTCTTCCTTCTTATTTCAACCTCATCCATGGCCTCCCCCTATAAGTAAAACACAGCCAATAGTCTTATCCTACCCTATAAGATCCTACGTGATCTGACCTCTGCCTACCTCTACAGTCTCAACTCCTACTTCTCAGCCCTTTGTTCAATTCACCCCAAACACACTGTCTTTTCCAGTTGCCCCATGAACCTGTACACCAAGCTCCTTTGTACTCAGTGCCTTCGGGTTGCTGTTCCCTCTGCCTGATATGCTTTTCCCCAAGCCTTCTTTTTTTTAAAATCCTCACTCAAGGATATTTTTGCATTTATCTTCAGATAGAGAGGGAGGAAGAGAGAGAAACATCGATGTGAAAGAGACACATCGACTGGTTGCCACCCACACAACCCCAAACAGGGCCGGGGGGAAAAACTGCAAGTGAGGTACATGCCCTTAGCAGGAACCGAACCTGGGACTCTCCGGTCCGTGGGCTGATGCTCTAACTGCTGAGCCAAACTGGCCAGGGCTCCCCAAGCCTTTTTATAGCTATCTCCTCAAAATTCAGATCTCAGCTCAGTTATTAGCTCCTCAGAGAAGCCTTCCCATCTCTCTTCTCCCTATTCATTAGATTTATTTTGGCATTTGATTTTTTTTTAACTATGTGCACCTATTACTTTGATTTTTTAAGATAAAAATAAATATATAAATAAATAAAATAGCCTAGTCACTATTATATCACTTTGTTTTCTTCTTTGCAAGCATCATTATCTCAAATTAATTTTCTTTACTTATGTGTTTGTTTATTGTATGTTTCCCACTATAATGTAAGCTCCATGAGAGGGGGGTTTGTTTTGATGACCTTATGTCTGCCACGGCAACCCATGTATCCCAGCACCTACAAGGTCGTTTGTACATTGTAGACTCTCAATATTTGTTTTTGTTTGTTTTTTTAATCCTCACCTGAGGATACCTTTACATTTTATCTTCAGACAGAGTGGGAGGGAGAGAGAGAGAGAAACATCGATGTGAGAGAGACACATCCACTGGTTGCCACCCACACCATCCCAACCAGGGCGGGGCTGAACCGCAACCGAGGTACATGCCCTTGGCAGAAATCGAACCCAGGATTCCTTGGTCTGCAGGCCCACGCTCTAACTGCTAAGCCAAACCAGCCAGGGCTTTCAATATTTGTTAACTGAGTAGATTTCATTTGCCTAAGAGAGAAGTAGTTAGTTTCCTCTGGGCTGAGAATGGTCACATGCATTCATTTGGAAAGAGTATTTTGATGAAATATTTTGTTCAAGTTGGGTTCTGCTTGCATATTAAGATACTATTGCTAATACCTGTGCACATTGAATGGTTCTTTGATACAACTGAGAAATTGTCAACATATAGAGCATATAACAAACATGGCAAATGGTATCTATATCCATTTCAGCATGTCAATGGTGAGGGTCATGTCAAAGCGAAAATTGAAAAGCAAACAATGTTGATTCAGTTCTGAAAGCTAATTTCTAGTTCTGCTTTCTAGGCAGTGGTGAACTGTGCAGAACTGCTGATGCTAGAGGTGAAATCAGAATATCAGAGTGCTCTAGGCTGGCTCGCAGCACAGTGAAAATGGAAGGGTAAGAGGTAAGGACAGTTGCCTACAGACTCCAAGTAAAATACAGAGTTATGAGGAATTGGTTAGGGCAAATGAGTTAGATTTAGAGCTTTGAAAAATAAGAGCTCTCATTGATTAAGTGCCAACTATGTGCCAGGCCATTGTCTATAACACTTATAAAAACAACTTACATAGGCATTGTTTCCCCATTTTACAAATGAGTAAGCTGAAGATCGGGGGGCTAAATGACTTGCCAAAGCCACATAGCTATGTAGAAAGTAGAGCCATGACTTAAACTAGATTTCTTGAATCCCAAAGCTGACATGCTTTCCACTGCACCACACTGTCTTCCTTGTGATGATACACTCCGTTTATTTTTGTGATTTCTGGCACCAAGTTTAGGGCTTGGCATAGCATCCTAATCGAATGTGGAGGGGCCACCTAAGTGAAGTGTCCAAGGCCACCTGGGTCCAAGGTTTGCTGACTAAGCAGTTTTCAAGCCTGGTGTTCGCTGAATCTCTTCCTCCTCACTTTCTTTCCCAGCATTCCGCTGCAGCTCACCTCTACCTCTGTCCGCTGGGGAAAGCATCTGCCAGGTGCTATAAGAAAGCTGCTCTGGCCATGAGTGAGGGGAAGAGACAGCTCAGCAACGTCACTGATGAGAGCCTACGCAGGCTTAGGCAATGTATTCTAAGGAGCCGAGGTGTGCATCCTACAGACAGAAATGGGTAAAATGCAAAACTGAACAGGAGGATAAGTGTTCCTGACAGAGATGAATTAGTTATAGGACTAACTCCCCGAGGGAAGAGCTGTGGCTCCATTCCCTAACACCCACACAGAAAACATGCTATAGAGGACAAGCAGGAGACAGGGGACATTAATGACTAATGGGCGCTTTCCACCTCTGAGTTTTATGAAGATAAATGAACCACTTTTGAATGGAGGCAGAAATAAAAGTGGGGAGATGGAGCTGACTAAGGCTCTGAACAATGAAGAGGATTGGAGGTTCTTGACCCTCACGCTGAGTGAGGAAAATCATTTCTTCAAACTGGGAGATGCAGAGCTGAGCAGTTCAGAGTTTTGAATTCTGAGTCCAGGCTCTGCCATTTGCCAATTGTATAAATCTGAGCAATTTACTTAGCCTTTCTAAGCGACAAAATAGGTATAATACCCTATTTTATTGGTTATTTTTCACTATAAAGTAAGGATAACCACCATTGCAAAGGGTTCATGTGAAAATTGAATGACATAACTAATGTAAAAACAGTGCCTACCATATAATAAGCAATCAGCTAATGACAGTAATTATTAGTGGGCCATAGCTTTGTGTGAGGGGGAATATACTGGGTCATTTTTATCTAGGTCAGATTATGGGGGCAATTCTTCCCTTTAAACTTAACAATGGTGCCTCCTCGGTTTAATCATTTGCTGTGTTGATAGCTCACACCCTCGCTACCGATTTGGGCTTTCAGCTCACAAGGAAAATGAATCAAAATATGATAGACCACTTCTACTCTTCGGTGAACTTGCCAAAGAGCAGCTCAACCCATGTTGGTACTCCATATCATTCTGAAGATAAAGCCACCTCCCCGTGGAAGGGTGTTGTGCACAAGAGATAATACTAATGGCACTGTACATTACTCAGTCTTTTACAGTTTACAGAGTACTCTTACCTGGGAAGAGCTACTGTCTTCATTTCACAGATGAGGAAACAGAGACTTAGAGAGGTGAAGCAACTTGATTAAGGTGATGTAGATAACTGGTTGGTGGAGAAGGGATCCACACCCAGCTCCCCTGACTCCAAGTCTGGAGTTCTTTTATAAGGTGTTGTGGGGGATGTGAGCAGGTAGCAGATTAAAAAGCTAGTTGCTCCTGCCCTGGCCAGGTGGCTCGGTAGGAGCATCATCCCGTACACCAAAAGTTGGCAGGTTCAGTTCTGGGTCAGGGCACATAACCTCAGTTGTTGGTTTGATTCCCAGTTGGGCTAGTCTGGGAGGCAACTGATTGATGTTTCTCTCTCTCTCTCTCCCCCCACTTCTTCTCTCTCTAAAAAATAAAATAAAATAAAAAATCAATGAAAACACGTCCTTAGGTGAGGATTTTTTTTTTTTTAAAGCAAAAAACTGCCCTGGCCGGTTTGGCTCAGTGGTAGAGCATCGGCCCATGGACCAAAGAGTCTCGGGTTCGATTCCGGTCAAGGGCACGTACTTGGGTTGTGGTTCAGTCCCCGGGCCCTGGTTGGGGTTGTGCAGGAGGCAACCAATCGGTGTGTCTCTCTCACGTCAATGTTTCTCTCTCTGTTTCTTTCTCCCCCAATCTATCTGAAGATAAAAGTGGAAAAAAGTATCCTCGGGTAAGGATTAAAAAAAAAAAAGTTTCTTTCAGTCATAAAAACATTGAATTTTAGAATAAGATGGAGCTTTCAGATTACCTAATACTGTGTTTTTTTACTGTGTCTAGGGAATCCAGTAGGTGGTGGGAAGAGCCAAGCAGGAAGTTGGAATTGCATGCAGCTCATCTTTTATCAATTAAATTTATAGCATTACAATGTACTTTAAATAAATGTTTAAAACATTAAGACCTTGCTTAGAAAAAAAAAAAGAAGAATGTTTGACAACCCCTGATCTAGTTCAACTGTTTTATTTCTCCAAGAAGGATACTGAGGCCCAGTCTGATTAAGGAACTTATAGAAATCTCATAATTCGTTAGGGGCAGACCTAGGACAATCACTCAGGTCTAGTCACCTGCATATTTGATGAGCATGCCATCAATCTTTCCAAATATGTTCTTATTCTCCAAATATTTTCCTTTGATTACCTCAGGCAAGTCACTTACTTGTGACAATCAAATCATCGAGGAGAAATTACCCCTTGGGTTAGTCTTTCTGGATGACTCACTATGTGATGTTGGATCAATCCATTGGTCTCTGAACCCTCAGCTTTTCCACAGGTGAAATGGGAAGATAATTCCTGGGTAGACAGTTCTCATGGGGCTGTTGTGATGACTATAAAAGAGAACATGTGACAGTTCACAGGGTTCTTCCAGGGAAGGAGACTCAGCAAGTTCATTATCTTATTATTTACAAGTGCCTACCAAGTGTGTCACTGCTTCTGAGCTGATCTCTGCAATTTATCACCCCTGTTTATTTATTGTTCCTCATTTAAGAGGGCAATGCAGTTTATTTTTGTAACCATACCAAGTATGACCTGTTTATGAAATAGCTTCAAATACTTCTTATCACATTGGTTTTCTGATAAAATTTTGTGATTTCTTACTACCTGCATGTGGAAAGTATATCTTTTTTAATTTGTTTTTTTCTTTATTGATTTTAGAGAGAGAGGAAGGGAGAGGGAGAGAGATAGAAACATCCATGGGAGAGAACTCCTGCATGCCCCCCACTGGGGATTTAGCCCACAACCTAGGCAAGTACCCTGACCAGGAATCGAACCAGCAACCTCTTGGTGCGTGGGTCGACGCTCAACCACTGAGCCACACCAACCGGGCAAGTCTATCTTTTTTTTTATTTTTTTATCTTTATTGGGAAAGTAAATCTTTCAAGGCACTTTTCATTCTAGATAAGTTATCATTACACGATTCTAACAAGCCTGGGGAGCCCAGAGCCACATGAGATCAAAGGACTTGTGTGCAGAGTTGGACTTCTCCCATCTAACTGGCAGTTTCTCTTCCTTCTGCAAGGAACACTAAGAAAATACTCTCATGGCCTTCAGGTTGATCTTGAAAGCAGCCTAATTTGCTTGTGACTTTGGCCAAGTTCTTAATCTCTCAGAGCTATTTTCTCACTTGTAAAAGGCAGATATTTGCCTACCTTTTCTACCTCATAGGGCTGTCAGGGATCAAAAAAGAGAACACACAGTGGGTGGCATGTTTTTAAAACTGTGAAATGTATGCTAACTAAAAGAATTGTTATTTTTAGAAATGTGTAAAATACTACAATTATTTATCATGTGCATTTCAACTCATCTTCTCAACTTGTTAGAAATACCCACTTGGAATTATCAACTGCTCAGATCGAAGAAAAATGTTTCAATTTATGCTGATTTCTATGAAGAAAGTCAAGTGGCAGCTGAGCAAGGCAGAGTTAAAACTAAGGAGTTACCTCCTTAATTGACTTTATCACAAAGCAGGAAGTATTTTTATATTTTCAATTAAGAACATTTTAAATTAAAAAAAAGAAAGAAATTAAACAAAGCTTTATCCAAAATTCTGTTCTGGATACCCCAAATTTCTAACTTCATCTCTTAGAGAACAGCATTTGATGCTTACCCATGTTGATATTTTTAAAAACCTGGACCTTGTTTCCATTATGCAGAAAAGCCAGCCACAGAAGCCGACCAATATTTTAAGACTGCAATGTTTACTAATGGATGTCTGGCTAGAAACAGAGTTGGCAGGACTTGGGCAGAGGCATTTACTCCCACTAATGATGTGGAACTGCGTTGCATAATCATGTCCACTTGTATTAAGTCTACCCGAGTCTGTCATGATTTGCAGTAGAACCAGAACCAAGCACCCCCCAAAGTCCTGAGATTTTCCTGGAAGATGCATTCCATCAGAATTGGTTCAGACCTCCCCAAAGTTATTGCCACAACCATTCATTTCATTTAGGCCTTCTTTACAAAAATGACTTCAGAATACAGTGCACATCAGACTCTTTTGCAGAATATTTAGAGACATTAAGACAGAATAGCCTATATATGGACCAACCCAAGCCAGGAAAAACCTATCAAACATTTCCTTAGAAACCACATTAAGTACTTTTTTTTGTACATGCACTAAGAGATCCCTAAGGTAGATGGATACTCAACACATCCTCCCATCCCCTGCCCCAGGAAACCTATTGCCAGTTATGCATCCTCATTTTCATCCCTAGCTATACCTGGAACTAGAAGCATCAGAAGTTATTCCTCAATAAGGAAGAAGGACAATGGCATTCATTTTGACTATCGGGCCATTGTACTGTATCACTCTTCTGGGGGAGAGTAATTTATGTTTATTACAAGAGACAGATTCCAAACTTAGATATATGGGAAGTCATTTGATATGTAATAGAATTCAAGTCATGCACATAGCACTAAAAATTATAATTAGTAAGGAGCTAAGCAAAGAAAATTGATAACAGCTATTCTTTAAAATGGAAGAATATTTGCATCTCTCTGATGATTAGTGATGTTGAGCATTTCTTCATATGTCTCTTAGCCATTTGTATGTCCTGTTTGGAGAGGTGTCTATTTAGTTCCTCTGCCCATTTTTTAATTGGCTAAGAGACATATGAAGAAATGCTCAACATCACTAATCATCAGAGAGATGCAAATTAAAACAACAATGAGGTATCACCTCACACCTGTCAGAATGGCCACCATCAACAAATCATCAAACAACAAGTGTTGGCGAGGGTGTGGAGAAAAGGGGACTCTAGTACACTGCTGGTGGGAATGCAGACTGGTGCAGCCACTGTGGAAAACACTATGGTGTTACCTCAAAAAATTAAAAATTGAATTGCTATTTGACCCAGTGATCCCACTTCTAGGAATATACCCTAAGAAACCTGAAACACCAATCAGAAAGAATACATGTACTCCCATGTTCATAGCAGCACTATTTACAATAAAAAAAATTTTTTTTTAATGGAAGAATAAAGGAATAGCTATTGTTTCATGTTAGTATTACTCAGTATTAAAGATGTCAAGATATTGTCATCAGATTGCTCTCCCTTCTACCTAGTTCTTAGACCTCCAAGGAATCTTCATTCCATTTTCTGAAATTAGATGCTGCTTCAAAGAGTTTACAAGTAAACCATTAAATGAGGACACTAGAGAAGCATTAATTTTTGCAGATTATGTTAAATAACATTTTTATTCCATATTAATAATTCAACCACAATGTTTGTCAAATATCTCAAAGATCTACTTTAGGAATATCCAGTATTATCTGAAACCAAATCTGATTTTTTCAAATGGATTGGAACTTGGTTCTGGGATAAGAAAAAGTCCTTTGTCTCTCCCTTCCTCCCTCCCTTTCTCTCTTCCATCCTTTCTTTCTTCTATTCACCCTTTCTCTTTTCCACTCATATGGCCTTATGGTGCTCTTTATCTATGTCTAGGGCAACCTTTCAGCAGAAAGGATACCTCAGGAAACAGTGTGCTAATATGCTGTGTGGTAGCATTCAGACAAAGAGATGCATTTGCGAGACATGGTGCTGTAGTCACTGTGGCTCCCATACATCCTCTATCGAGTGTTAAAGCAGTTGTAGTTAAAGATTATCCCTTTAATTTTTAACATTGTCAAAGTTAATATATACCCTTTACTTGTCAACATTGTCAGTGTTAATACAAACCTTTTAATTTTTAACATTTTAAAAGTTAATATAAACTCTATTAATGCTTCTCAGCTGATGATCACAGGAATGACCACTATGAACTAGTTGTGTCTGTAGTTTTTCCAGTAGGTAACCAGTACTTTTTTTGGGGGGGTGATGATATTGTCAACAGTCATAATGATAGCTACCCTTATTCATAGTATTTTTTTTTTTATATACAAAGTACTGTCGTCCTCAATACCTCATTTGAGATTCATCTTGGACCACTGCTCACCAATCCAGGCTTCTTTCTTTTTTTTTTTTTTATCCTCACCCAAGGACATTTTTCCATTTTTTGTTCAGATAGAATGGGAGGGAGAGAGAGGAAGAGAGAGAGAGAGAGAGAGAGAAACATCGACGTGAAAGGGACACATCGAGTGGCTGCCTCCCGCACGACCAACCAGGGCCAGGGACAAACTGCAACCGAGGTACGTGCCCTTAGCAGGAACCGAACCCGGGACTCTCTGGACTGCAGGCCGACGCTCCAACCGCTGAGCCAAACCGGCCAGGGCCAGGCTTCTTTCTTAATTGCCTCTGCTATCTCTTGACTTCTCCTCCATGCTGCTGCCCCCCACCCCCACCCTGGAGCTTCATACTCTATCTGGGCATCAACTCCTTCCTTCATTCTTCCAAGTATACTTAACACAGGCTATTGTATTATCCTAGGGCTGCCATAACAAAGCACCACAAACTCAGTGGCTTAAACAACAAAAAATTATTGTCTGAAAGTTCTGGAAGCTAGAAATCTGAGCTCAAGGTGTTGGCAGGGTTGTTCTTTCTGTGAGCTACGAGGGGAGAATCTGTTCCGGGCTTTTCTCCTTGACTTGTACATGGCAGTATTCTTTCTGTGTCTTTTAATGTTGTCTTCCCTTTATGCATGTCGCTGGGTGCAAATTGCCCCTCTTACAAGAACACAAGTATACTGGATTAGGGTCCACCCTAATGATTTAATTTTAAATTGATTACTTCTATAAAGACCCTATGTCCGAGTAGAGTGACATTCTGAGATACTAAATGTTAGGACTCAACATATCTTTTTTAGGGGGACTTAATTCAACCATAATACTAAAGCTTAAAGAAAAGATAACACATGGAAAATGCAGAATAGAAAAGAAAAACAAACGGAATCTCAAGTGCTATTGTCATGGAATCCACTGGCTGTGCCTGGTACAGGGTATGATTCTCTCCCTCCATATGTCCAACCTGCCTCCGTGTTTCTGGGGCCTGCTCACCATCCTGGATGGAAATCTGGTTATGCACGTCTTGCACTCCCTGTGATGGTTAATTTTACGTGTCAATTTGACTGGGCTACAGAGTGCCCAGATATTTGGTCAGACATTATTCTGAGTGTTTCTGTGAGGGTGTTTTGGACTTTGTGGACTTTGTAAAGCAGATTGCCCTCCATAATATCGGTGGGCCTCACCCAGTTATTTGAAGGCCTGAATAGAACACAAGGCTAACCCTCCCCTGAGTAAAAGAGAGTTCTCCTGCCTGACAACCCTCAAACTGGAACATCAGCTCTTCCTGCCTGGTGGCCTTGGAACTGGAATATCATCTCTTCCTCATTCTACAGCAGCTTCCAGCTTTAAGACTCCAGCAGGAACATTGGCTCTGCAGAATACATGCACACACACACACACACACACACATACACACACACACACACACACACACACACACACACAATATTGATTCTGTTTCTCTGGAGAACCCTGACTGATATATTCCCTAAGACCAGGTCCTACCTAATAAAGAAAAATCACAAACAACATAAATATCTCTTCAGGATTGCAATCTATCTGCCACAGAGCCAACCCTTTATCTTAATAAATACCCAATTCCCCTAATCTTAAGCCTTTATATATGGGTTATTCATCTGATTTTCAGTTATCCTTAAGACTGAAAATTCTCCCCCATTGGTCTCTCCAAGAATGAAGCAAGAGCCTGCCTCCAAATACAAAATTCAGGGGCCAATCTGAGTGCAACCATGAATTGAGAAAGTCTGAGGCCCAAACCAGAGCTCTGTGCTATATGCACAAAATTTCTCATATGTTCTTTTCATGCATTTCAAATCATTGAGGACTTTCTCAAGTTATCCTCATCTGATTTCCTGTAGGGCTTTTCATGCAACTAGACCAGCAATTTTCAACCTTTTTCATCTCATTGCACACATAATAAACTAATTATTAAAATTCTGCCACAAACAAAAAAAAATTTTTTCTTGCCAATCTGACAAAAATAAAAAATAGGTATAACTGTGGTTTATTTATACCAGATAGCTATTGTTGTGTTGGCTGCTGTCATTATTTTATTTGACAATCTAAGGAAAAAGAGGTCAGTGCCTAAGTAGTCAGGTATTGCATGTTTTAAAAATACTTGCGGTACACCAGTTGAAAATTACTGAACTAAACAATTCCCTTAATAACTGTCTTTTATAGCTTAATATCGTATATGTGTGGCTTGTAAAGAATTAGCCTTGTCTAATTAGAACTAAGCATAAAACCCTCCAAAGTTTAAACAGATCAGAACTGAACCAAGTCAGGCTCTTGAGAGAGTGTCTACAGGCTGGAAGGGGCCAAACAACATCCCCTGACTCTGTGGCCTGACTTCCATCTTTACTTTGGGTTTCTGTTTTCCAGATTCCCTCTGTCCCCACATCACCTGTTCATGCCTCACCCAAGGCTGTGTGGTTGCCCTTTAAAAATTTCAGTGTGGACAAAAATGTTTTCCCTTGGCATACTGAGACAGGCTGGTATTTTCAAGACAGCTTTACTAAACATGAGGGAAAACAGAAAAGAAGTAATTACAGAAAACATACACGGTATAAAAATAGCCAAGTTTCCAACTGCAGGTTTCTGTTTCTAAAAATTCCATTAGAAGTAGGAAAGCTTTACTGGGCCTCAGTCTCATTTAGCTTTACTCAACCACATCCCTTAATTTTGTTATATCCTGTCTGGACTGCTTCTCTCCCACCTCCAACACCTCATCTATTCCTGAGCCCTGTAATATGGAGCTGCTACCTTCATGTTTTGAACCCATATCTCAAAGAAAAAAATACCAATTAACTCACTTTTAAAACTATCTTTCTCCCACCCTGGCTGGTTTGGCTTCCTCGGTTGGAGCATCGCCCCTTACACCAAAATGTTGCAGGTTCAATTCCTGGTCAGGGCACATACCTAGGTTTCGGGTTCAATCCCTGGTTGGGGTGGGTGTGGGAGGCGACTGATTGATGTTTCTCTTTCACATCGATGTCTCTCTTTCTCACTCCTCTAAAAATTAATTTAAAAAAATATTTAAAAACTATCACTGTCCCAATAAAAATATCCCAGACTCCCAAAACACCTGCTTACAAGAGATTTTCATGTTTTGGTATTGAAGATCCACTGGGTTTCAAACAGTGGCTCTTCTCCACACTGATGGTAAACTAGAATAAACCAAAGTATATTGTAGTAGAAGATCCCTGGGATAATAAATATTCTTTACAATGGCAGGTAGGGTTCTGTGGCCCAATGAATTTGAAGAATATTGGATTAAACTAAGTTTCACAGTTTTCTCCACTGCATGATTTCTAAAATCTTTTCATGTCTTTAACAAATATTTATTGAGCACCTCTTATGTTCCAGCAACTGCTGTGGGTACAGAGAAACCCCTGGTGAAGAGTGAACAAGATAAATAAGTTCCCTGCCCTGCCTTCATAGAATTTAGTTTCTAGGCGTGGTTCACACACACACACACACACACACACACATACACACACACACACACACAATGAACAAGCAAACAAGTAAGATTTCAAATAATGGTAAGGACTGTGAAGACCTTAAGAGGTGATGTTATGGGGGGAAACTGGAAGTGGGGAAACCCAAGGGTTAGAACAGGGAATCCACAAACCTGACAGGGAAAATCTTAGCATGTTGGAGGAAGAAAAAATAGCTGAGAAACTGTGGGGAAAGGGCATGTGATGAGGTATGCTCCTCGAGGCCGCGGTAAGAAGTAAGACTTGACTGTTGGTGCCATGGAAAGCAATTTGAAGGGCTTTCGGCCTTGGCACAATCTAATTTACAATTTGAAAAAAAAAAAATCTCCTTGGCTGTTGTTTAGAGAATGGAATTTAAAGGCCAAGATCACAAGTGGAAACCAGTTAGGAGGCTCTTGCAGTAGTTCAGCTGAGAGATAATGATGGGGTTGTCCATGTGATAGACAGATGTAGATGGTGTCAGTCTGGTTTTGAGGAGTAGAGAGAGCAGGCCTTCCTGACGGGTTAATGTGGGAAACAGGGACCAGAGAGAAGACAGTGATGACTTCTAGCTTGTGGGCTTGAGCAATTAATTACATGGTGGTGTTATTAACTGAGCTGGGAAAGACTAGGGAAGCAAAGATTTAAAAGGGTGAAGGAAATCAAGAGGTTGTTTTAACCACATTAAGTTCAAGGTACCTATTACACACGTAAGGGGTGCTATCAGGTAGACAGATCTTATACATTGATGAGTCTGGAGCTTGGGAGAAAAGTTTGAGATACAAATTGGGAAATCATTAGCTTACAGATGGCATTTAAAGTCACGGAACTGGCCCTGGCCAGTTTGGCTCAGCAGTTAGAGCGTCAGCCCGCAGGCCGAAGAGTTGCAGGTTTGATTCTGGTCAAGGGCATGTACCTCGGTGGTGGTCTGGTCCCCGGCCCTGGTCAGGGACATGTGGGAAGCAACCAACTGATGTGTCTCTCTCACATCGATGTCTCTCTCTCTCTCTCTCCCTCCAATTCTATCTGAAAAAATAAAAATACAAAAATATCCTCGGAGGAGGATTAAAAAAAATTTTTTAATAAAATAAAATAAAAAATAGTCATGGAGCCCTGGCTGGTTTGGCTCAGCGGTTAGAGCATAGGCCCGCGGACCAGAGAGTCCTGGGTTGGGTTCCTGCTAAGGGCACGTACCTCGGTTGCAGTTTGTCCCCGGCCCTGGTTGGGGTTGTGTGGGTGGCAGCCACTCAATGTGTCTCTCTCGCATCGATGTTTCTCTCTCTCTCTCTCTCTCTCTCTCCCCCTTCCTCCCTCCCTCACTCCCGCTCTATCTGAAGATAAATGCAAAAAAAAAAAAGTCCTCAGGTGAGGATAAAAAAAAAAAATAGTCATGAAACTGGATGACATCACCTGGGGAGAGTGTAGAGAGAAACTGAGGCCCAAAGCCAAGCCCTGAGGCACTTCAAGTGTAGGAATCTGGTAGAGAGGAGCAGTCAGCAGAGAAGACTTTAACATGTGCATGTGCCTTAGTGACTCTGTCAGAGGTGTTTCCCAAGCTTAGTTGACCTTCAACCTTTTGCCACATAGCATCTCCCAGGGTGAGAGTTCTAAGAAGAACATGTGGAAAAGATTGTTCATAACCTTCTAGCTACGCTCCATTGTGACATAAGATATTAACCTCTAAGGTGATATAGGCTAGTCTTCTCCCTCTAAGCAGAGAGCTATTTCCGTAAAAGCCCAGCAGTTGCTAAACCAAACACTGCCGTGATGATCCATGCCAACAAATATACCTGTAGGAAGCACACGTGTGCCAGATGCAGGAAGAAGGAAAGGAGGGCTGTCCCACCATCGCCTCACTGAGCCAAGTGTAATATAACAAAAAAGCGGTTTTCAGCCTTTTTGTATTAATAATGTAAAGCATTTTACATGTTCCGCCATCGCCTCACCCAGCCAAAGCTCACACACTGGCAGTTTTTAGCCTTTTTTATGTTAATAATAGTTATTTTGGTGGAGGAGTGAGATTGAAAGTCTGAGGAGAGACCCAGGGTGTAAATGCTCTTTGCTGTGTGTGTGTGTGTGTGTGTGTGTGTGTGTGTGTGTGTGTCTGTGTGTATGCCTAATGTAACTTTTTCCAGGATACTAGCATTTGGATGTTTCTATACATATACACTATACCAGAGTATCATTTGATGCTCTGGAAAGAGTTCATTTAGATAAAGATATTGTCCTCTATTTTCTAGTTAGGTTTTGTTTTTGTTATAGGGAACAGAAACTCAGGTATATTATTGGGATCTGAGACAACTCTAAGAACATGTTTCTCTCTAGGACACATTTTTGCTTTCTCTCTCTCTCCCTGCTCTCCCTCTCCTTTCCTCTCTTACATACTCATCTCCATGCAGGTTCAGAGGCCTTATGGTTTTTCTCTCTAGTATCTCTGAGACCTCTCACTTTTTACAGTTATGTACTAAGAAATCATAATAAAATCATCTACATTTGCATATCACAATCTAAGTGGAGCACTCATGTTATGGACTAAATGTTTGTGTTTCTATAAAATTCTTTTGTTGTTGTTGTTGCTAATCCTCACCCGAGGATACTTTTCCATTGATTTTTAGATAGAATGGAAGAGAGGGAAGGAGAGAGAGAGAAACATCCATGTGAGAGAGACACATTGATTGGTTGCCTCCCACAGGGCCTGACTGGGGCCAGGGATCAAACCTGCAACCCAGGTACAAACCCTTGACTGGGAATCAAACCCCCACCCTTCGGTCCACAGAGCCCTCAAGAATGAAGTGAGCCCTGGCTGGGGTGGCTCAGTTGGTTGTGCATTATCCCATGCACCAAAAGGTTGCTGGTTTGATTCCCAACAGGGCACATGTGAGGGTTGTGCTTGATGTTCCACTCTCGAATCGATGTTTCTCTTTCTCTCTCCTCTTCCTCCCTCTCTCTCTCTCTAAAAATCAATAAAAAAATATATATTTTTAAAAGAATGAAATAAAAAAGAGAACTCATGGACATGGACAACAGTGTGGTGATTGGGGGGTGGGGTGGAGGTGGAAGAGGGCAGAGAAGGGATAAATGGTGATGGAAAAAATAAAATAAAATAAAATTTAGGGGGAGGAAAAAGAATGAAATGAGTGCCCTTATAGGAAGAAACATGAGAACAATGATCTCTCTCAGCCATGAGAGGACACAGGAGAACACAGCCATCTGTCACCAGGAAGAGTTCCCTTATCAGACACCAAATCTGTGGGGGCCTTGATCTTGGACTTGTAGCCTCCAGAACTGTGAAAAATAAGTGTTTGTTGTTTAAGCCACCCAGTCAGTCTATGATATTCTGTTATAACAGCCCGAACTGACTAAGACAACACACTAGGTCTTGGAGGTTTGCTTTATAAATGAGGAGACCAAGGCCCGGGGAGGAGAGACATGACCCAGAGGATGGAGCCCCACATGGGTCTGATAAACCTGAATTCTACTCTTACGTGACTATAGGCAAGTGGCTTCATCTGGGCTCTGATCTCTCTTCTGCAAGGGGAGGAGACCAGGTAGGGATGAGTGGTCTCAGGATGCATTTTTCAGCACTTACAGTCTGAGTTTATGATTTTGAGATGGAGTGATGTGGCTAAGGTCATTCAGGTAGGTGGTTCATGACAGAGTGGGAACCACATCTTCTATCACCTGGTCCAGTGTTTTGTTTTGTTTCATTATACCACAATGCATTTCCATTAAAAAGACATTTTTTTTTTTTACCTCAAACTATTTTTCTCAGGAAGACAACAGTGTGCGGTGAAAAAAGTATGAACTTTGAAACCAATGAGACCTGGGTTAGGATCTAGGTCTACTTTCAGTTTTGTGACCTGGGAGTAGTTACTGACCCATTCTCGGCCAGTTTCATCATCTGTAAGACAGGTGTATATAATACCTGTCTCATGGGGTTACTGATCAGATTGAGATTGTATCTATAAAGGATCATGGTCATACTAGGTACCAATATTCTGTCTTAATCCTTTTGAGCGGCTATAACAGAATACCAGGGGCTGGGTGGCCTAAACAACAGAGATTTATTCTCAGCTCGGGAGGCTGAGAAATAGAAAATCAAGGGCACCTTGATCTGCAAACCAGACAGATGATAGGAAAAGGGTTAGCTAGGTCTTGGCCTCGTTTTAAATTGTTTTTCAGGTTCCCAATGCAATTTTAAGTTATTTTTTTGAGTACAAAATTTGAAATTAATAGAGAAACTGGGTAAATATGATACGGTTTTTAACATGTGTTAGGTTTTCGTTAAATACAGTGAATATGAAGATACTATTATGCTAACTGGCATCCGTTGCTTCCCTTTAGTTGTGCAAAATAAAACTGAAACGATACATCCTGTGGTGGTATAATTTAAAAGCTCTTTGATATGACAACTTTCAAAGTCTGGTCACAAACTGCATATAAATTATAAGATTATTAAAATACACCTTTTTGGCCCTGGCCGGTTTGACTCAGGGGTTAGAGCGTTGGCCTGCGGTCCAGAGAGACCCGGGTTCGGTTCCTGCTAAGGGCACGTACCTTAGTTGCATTTTGTCCCCGGCCCTGGTTGGTCGTGCAGGAGGCAGCCACTCGAAGTGTCCCTTTCACGTCGATGTTTCTCTCTGTCTCTCTCCTTCCCACTCTATCTGAACAAAAAATGGAAAAATGTCCTCGGGTGAGGATTGAAGAAAAAAAAAATGTCCTTGGGTAAGGATAAAAAAAAATAAAATACACATTTTTTTAAAATAATGATGACCATTTTAGACCTAAATGAGGTTTCACAGAAAGCTATGAGATACTTTAGCATATAAAAGTAGGTGCCTCTTTCCATAAGGATTTCCTTCTTTTTAAAAAACTGAATAATAGTCCATTGAATATATCACCTTTTTAAAATCCATTCATCTGTCACAGGACATTTAGGTTATTTCCATGTCCTGGCTATTGTGAATAATACTGCAATGAACACGGGAGCACAGAGATATCTTCGGGCTCCTGATTTCAATTCCTTTGGATATATACCCAGAAGTAGGATTACTGGATCATACGCTAGTTTTAACTTTTTAAAATGTTTTTAGCCCTAGCTGGTTTGGCTCAGCGGTAGAGCGTCGGCCCGCGGACCAATGAGTCGCGGGTTCGATTCCGGCCAAGGGCACGTACCTCTGTTGTGATTCATCCCCAGCCCTGGTTGGGGTTGTGCGGGAGGCAGCCACTCGTTGTGTCCCTTTCACGTTGATGTTTCTCGCTCATCCTCTCTCTTGTCACACTCTATCTGAACAAAAATGGGGGGGGAAAAGTCCTCGGGCGAGGATAGAAAAAAAATATATATGTTTTTATTGATTTTAGAGAGAGAGGAAAGAAAGGAGAGAAAGAGAGACATAGAAACATCAATGAGAGAAAAACACTGATCTGTGGCCTCCTGCACACCCCCAGCTGGGTATCGATCCAGCAACCCGGGCATGAGTCCTGACCAGGAATCAAACCAGTGACTTTTCGGTGCATGGGACCAACTGAGCCACACCGACTGAGCTAGTTTTAATTTTTAGAGGAGCCTCCTTTGGATTTCCAAAATGGCTAGTTTATGTACTAATTTACCTTCCTACCAACAGTGCAGGGTTCCTTTTTTCTCTACATTCTCGCCAACATTTGTTATATTTATCTTTTTTGATAATAGCCATCCGAACAGGTATGAAGTGATATCCTATTACGGTTTTTATTTGCATTTCCCTGATGTTTAGTGATGTTGAGCACCTTTTCATATACCTGTTGGTCATTTGTATATCTTCTTTGGAAAGTCTATTCTGTTCCTTTGCCCTTTTTCTTAAATAAAGTAAATTCTTATATGTTTAAGTCCAGCTACTTTGGGATTTCTGTTACACATAGCAACACCTAACCCTAATTGATACTGTATCTAATTGGAAATTCCTTGTTTTTTTGTTTTTGTTTTTAGATATGTTTTATTGATTTTCGAGAGAGAGGAAGGGAGAGGGAGAGAGCAAGAGAAACATCAATGTGAGAGAGAAACATTGATTGATTGCCTCTCATACACACCCTGAGCAGGGACTGATCCCACAACCTGGGCATGTGCCCTGAGCAGGAATCAAACCTGTGACCCTTCCGTGAATGGGACGCCGCTCAAACAACTGAGTCACACCAGCCAGGGCCTTTTGCCCATTCTTAATCTAGTGATTTGGTGTTCTGCTATAGAGTAGTAGAATTCCTTATATATCTTGGATATTAACCTCTTATCAGATAGATGGTTTACAAATATTTTCTTTCATTCCATAGATTGCCTTTTCATTTTGTTGATTTTGCTTACAGTACAGAAGCTTTTCAGTTTCATGTAATACCACTTGTTTATTTTGGGGTTTTATGCCTGTACTTTTGGTGTCATTAAAAAAAAAATTATTGCCAAGACTCATGTCAGGGAGCTTTGACCCTCTTTTTTCTTCTAGGAATTTGATGGTTTCAGGTCTTACATTTAAATCATCAGTCCTTTTTGAGTTGATTTGTGTGGTATAAAATAAAGGTCTAATCCCATTCTTTTGCATGTGAATATCCAGTTTTCCCACTAGCACCCAATAAGGTCTTAACCTCACAGGCTTGAGATTTTATGTTATGCCATTTTATTTACAACCTAAGACAAGTCTCTTGTGATCTCATCCTTTGTTCACTGTATACATTTCTTTCTCCAACCTTTCCCCCAAGAGAAACCATGTGTTCCTCTGCCTCTAATTATTGTTGATTTCTTCTGCATATGTCTTTTCCATTATCATGCTATTAACAGAAGAAGTACCTCTTTATATAAGGGCACTAATCCCATTCATGAGGGCTCTGCCCTCATTATCTAATTATCTCCCAACTGCCCTACCTCCTAATACTATCACATTGGAGATTAGAATTTCAACTATGAATTTGGAGAAGATGCAAACATTCAGTCCACAGCACATTCCATCTCACATTTTACATCTCCCTCCCTCCTAATTACTTGGGGAGATAAGGAATTACAGCAAAGAGTTCATGAACCAGGATGAGGATAAGGCATGTGATGCCTTCATTTTCTGTATAAGCAATATTTATTCAGGAAAACATTTTTGTTCAATCCCTCTTGTTGAAAGCCTTTTCAAAATATTAGTCCATGCTTCTCCTTTGGAAACCACATAGTCTGAATATAATTGAATCTTTCTTGATGATTGAAGACTTTGCCATGCCTCTGGCTTATTATTCAGAATTTGAATTCAAATTATTCAGCTGCTTGGATAAATATGCCAAAGGTAGAAAACTCAGTTGGAATGTGTGGAACACAGGAAATTTTCTAGAAGTTTGTTGTTTGTTTTGAATTGAATGAAATTTTTAACAATTTCTTTGTGATTCAGACTTCAAATAGTGCAAACATTCTATTTATAGATGAGGATCTTGGATATTGTGTTCTGGTTAAACAAATAATCAACAGGTGTTTTTTAATGCCTTCTTTGTTAAAGGACCTGACCCAGGCATCATTTTGAACATGAAGAAATAAATATGAAGATAAGTTTGAGGACTTAAGGAACATATATACTCTCATTGGGGAGGCAAAACATAAACTTATAAAAATGTAACTATAATAAGAGCAAATAAATGAGAGAACTCTTCATAAAGAAGTCAGTACTTAAAATGGAACCATGGTAGGATTTGGACTAGCAGTGCTCCATGGTAGGAAAAATGTTTGATAGGGGAGAGTCTTTAAAGTAGAGGGAATAGTTAGAATAAATGCACAGGGATGGGAGAGCTTGGGGTATATCCAAAAGATCGCTAAGTTTTTCATTTCAGAGATAATTAGAGCTAACACAAGATATTTAGTTGGGACATTTCTAGTTTTTTATAATATGTACTGAATATCCAGATGTCTTGAAAAGTGTTTTTTAGGCCCCTGTAGGAAACTGAGATCTACTATACAATCATTCTTTTGTAAATCAGTTTATCTCTGTGGGCCAATAATATGTAGGCCACAAGAGAATTTATAGGGTTTCCAATTTGCCTGTTGTTAGAGGCCTAGACCCATCTCTTAGACACCAGACATGTCTAGTTCACCAGACAGCCCTCCCAAGATCCATTCTCCTTTGTAGAAAACAACCTGTAGAGCCATGGGATTGGTCCTGGGTCCCCATTACCCCTCCTTAAACATCTCAAGCCAGGAGTGTGGAGGAAGGAGAGAAACAGGTTTCTCTAATCTTCCTGCTTGCCTCACCTACCCCCGTTTGCCAGGCCAGCCCTGTGCCCACTCCTATCCCACACTGACTCCTTGAAAACAAGGTCACTTTCCTCAGAGGGTAAGATAGCATTTCACCTACTGGCCTTACACACTCCTTTTTTATGAAAGTGGAAAGTGAAAGAAAGAAGGGGGAAATCTGTGTGGGACTCTGGTGTTATGGGACATGACTTAGTTTTGTGGAAGCTATCACTCTCAGCAGAGGTTTAAAAAAATAAAAAGCATAATATAGCAATGTGTTTTCCACATTGAAGTATCTGGACAGAGAGCCCCTTGCTAAAAATTGTTGCATGGATAGATAATCTCATCAACATTTTCATGCATTGATTGCTTGTAATAAGGAGGGAAAAGAAAAGTTGATGAGATTCTCAAACTCATCAGGTAAAGCAAATCCAGACTATGCCAAAGAACATGGCTCTTTTGCTTTGTAAGGAAACAGACATTTTATCCTGGACACCGAATGAAGAGGGCATTTGGTGTTACTCCTTGTCTAGAGCTAAGGTTCCCTTCTTCTTTTGCTGCTGTTTTCCCATATCTGGCCTCTTTGTTCCTGCCCTTCACCTTCAATCATAATGCAAAACTGCTCTCCATATAGTGAACAACTCCTTTCCTAACGAAGCACAGGGCCAGAGTGGTAGAATTGGAAGGGAATGTAGAAGCATTCCATTCACCCTTCTGGCTTTTGAGATAAGGAAAATGAGAGCCAGAAAGATAAAGTGGCCTTGTTGAGTGTAGGGATGAAAGCAAGTGGTGGACAGTTATAAGATCGTTTATATAGTTTTGACAGTAGAGTTCTATCACACATGTGATCTCATAAAAACCTGTCATGTAGGTGACATTATGTCCATGTTACAGATGAGGAAACAGACAGAGAATTCTCCTATAGGTGAAAGAGCACATATCCTTTTATCAGGGAAACTGCCTATGACAAAGCCTAGTGACACTGCAGTGTCAAACTCTTCTCTGAAGATTAATAAGACACTGCCCGTCTGCTCACATCTACTCGGGGAAGGTTTTCTCCCTCAAAGCCATATACAGGGCACCCTAATACTGTAAAAAAATTACCTGAACCCTAGAGGGACTGAGTCCCGAATAGACATTTGATTCCCTCTGAACGTGGCTGTGTGGGAAGCTTGGAAGGGGCCAGCTGTTCTGCAGAGGAGTCTACATTTTAAACAGTACAAAATTGAGAGTCTCTGCAATGTGAAAAGTAAATAAATGAAAGTTGGCTCAAGATTACAGAAGCATTTGGTGTTGAATTGAAAATAGAGGTGGGGTGGGGGAGAACTAGGGGCTTTCAGGCCTCTTCTTCTCTTTTACTGGTCTTTGAATAGAACCCACCTCTGTGGCCCTGCCTTTTCAGAGTGACACAGACAAGCATATACTCTTTTCCCCGCTTTTATCTGATTGACGACTAGATCATACTTTCATGGATGGTGAAAAATCATTTGGAACCTCTGTTCATCTAAGAGGGGGTCAGCAAACTACTGCCTGCAGACTAAATCCAGCCTGCTGCCTGTTTTTGCAGGCTCGTGAATTAAGATTAGTTTTACATTTTTAAAGGGCTAGGAAAAAATAAAAAAAAGAAGACTACTTCATGCCATGTGAATATAATATTAAATTTAAATTTAAATGCCAATAAATAAAATTTTACTGGAACGCAGCTACTTTTATAACTTTTTTTAATGGTAGAGTTTAGGAATTGCAGCAGAGACTCTATGGCCCACAGAACTTAAAATGTTTACTATCCAGCCCTTAATATAAAATCTTTGCCAACACATCTTAGAGCGCTATCATACTATATGAAAATTGATTCATGTCTATCTTCTGAGCTAGACATTTGAGCTTATAAAAGTCTCCACTTTGCTTAGAATGAGGCTTTATTCTTGACTGGCACTCTATAAATGTTTGTAGAATGAAAGGGAAAATGATGTGAGCTTGGGCAAGTCAATTCTCCTTTCTGGCCTCAGTTTCCCCTTTTGTGTAATGAGAGAGTTGGCTAAGTTGAACTCGGTCTCTTTCACCTCCAACATTCTCTATTTTATATTAAGGTTACTGTAGCCAAAAATAAATATCACATTCAGTTCATTGAATCTTCTTTTCTCCAACTTTGGTTTCTCCCTTCGTGACCTTCTGACTATTGGTTGGTTTCCCAGGTCCATCAGTATCATTAAGGGGATACCCTTGCTAGCTAACTTTAAGAGCATATGATGTTAGTGTGTACATTGCATGTAGTGTGAAAATTTATTATAAATCAATAACTTCCTTTCTTCATGTCTGCCTGCCTTGTGTGAGTCTAGTGACATGAACAATTTTCTCAGAGCCTGGTCACCATTAAGAATCTGAACATGTGGAGTCCAGAGACCACACTCTGGATTTATGATCACCCCCCACCTCCACCAAGATGCATCCACATGGCCCAGAGAACAGCCATCTGCTCTTACTTAGAAAATCTCACTGCTTGGAAAATCATTGCATTTTCAAACCAGATGGATAAAAAAGTTCTCCAAATCTCACAAGAGCATAGGATCATGCCCTCAGGTGGTATTTGGTAGACACCTTCGTGGCACAGGGATACGGCCTGTTGTGTATCAACTGGATTTCATTTATTTTTTTTTTATCCTCACCCGAGGACACCTTTTCATTTTTTTGTTCAGATAGAGTGGGAGGGAGAGAGAGAGAGAGAGAAACATCGACGTGAAAGGGACACATCGAGTGGCCGCCACCCGCACAACCAACCAGGGCCGGGGACAAACTGCAACCGAGGTACATGCCCCAGCGGGAACCGAACCTGGGTCTCTCTGGACCGCAGGCCGACGCTCTAACCGCCGAGCCAAACCGGCCAGGGCTGGATTTGATTTAAATCATTATCTTGTCCTCTTTCCTCCCAGAAGGGTTGTTACCTCTCTCCAACCCCATTAATGTTAAGGGGACAGGATCTCAGAATTGAGGCACATGTGACATGAGGAAATGTGTTTGCCTATAAATGTGGCCCTATGAAGCCTTCTTGTGCTGAAGCCAAGGTCAACCCTTACAGAAGAGCTGAAATTTGTTTTCTGGACTCTTCTGTTCCCTTTTATATTCATTCCTCCAGGTTCCTAACACTATCCACTCTTTATCCTGGGTTTCTGCTATGCTGCATCAGGCACGAGAAACACTCTTTATTTATTTTTAATTTTTTTCCCTTTATTAATTTTTAGAGAGAAAGGAAGGGAGGGGGGAGAGAGATAGAAACATCGATGAGAGAGAACATCAATTGGCCACCTCCTGCATGCCCCTCACTGGGGATCAGGCCCACAACCTGGGCATGTGCCCTGACTGGGAATCGAACCGGTGACCACTTGGTGCATGGGTCGATGCTCAACCAGTGAGCCACACCAGCTGGGTGAGAAACACTCTTTTAAATGAAGGGTAGAGAGGGATAGTGGAAAAGTATGAAGCACTTCAAATCAAACTAGTCTGAGATCCAGTTCTTCTACCCACTGGTGGAGCCTCAGTTTCTGTTATCTGCTAGGTGGAGATAATACGTATCACCTACTTCTACTAATCACCCAAAGTCCCTTACAGGAAACAACGATGTATTATTCTATCTTGCACTGCTCAGTACCTAGAATGAAGCAGACACTTGGCATATGCCTCCCGAGCAAAACTGGACTGACTTTACATATAATCTTGCATGGATCATGAAACATGGAGTGCTTGAGCTAAAAGGAACTTGAAAACCTATCCAGTTCAATGTCAGCAAGCAACAGGCACATGTGCCTCACTTCCCACTTCTGTGCTAAATGGTCCGAAACAGTCACTATATTCTTTCTAGCTGAGTGTCTTTCCTGGCCTGAGCTTTGCAATCTTCAATAGACCTCTCTGGGAGGCACTACCATTTGACTGATGTTGATCACTACAGGAAAAAAAAAAACTATATATCATCTGGATTGAGTTCAACTTCTACTTTATCAATGGAGATACCCAGACCTAGAGAGATGATATGATTTGGCTAAGGTCACAGAACTAATTGCAGGGTGAGTGGGAACTAGAATATAATTCTCTAGGACATTCATCCAGTGCATAGCATTTGCTTTCTAACAGAAGTCTCAATGCCTTCAAGCCAAGGAGTGAGCACTGGGAGAAATTTCTAGCAAGGACAAATGAGATGTGTGTGTGTGTGTGTGTGTGTGTGTGTGTGTGTGTGTGTGTGAGAGAGAGAGAGAGAGAGAGAGAGAGAGAGAGAGAGACAGAGAGAGAGAGAGACAGACAGACAGACAGACAGACAGACAGACAGGAGGGTCTTAGTGTCATATGGCTATATCCCTGGTAATTCAGAAGGCAAGTAAGATATTCAACATACTTTCACTGAAGGCCTCTTCTAGGCAAAGGTACAGGGCCCCAAAGATCTAGATAGAGAAAATAAGGACCTTTCCCCAGAGCTTATAGACAACCCCCCACCTTTCCGCCAACACCCCCTCCTCCTCCACACATACACAGTGAAAAAAAACCCAGGATGATAAAGGAGCTAACAGATATGCTTGGAGTTTCAGCATGACCACTCAATACCCACAGAAGTCAAGGAGGGCTTAACTGAGGAAGTAAGCCCTCAGTCAAGTGAGCAAGTCTTCTGAGTGAGTCTTTCAAAAAGACTCATAGTTCTCCAAAGCAAAGAAGGATAGCATGCTCCATCAGAGGAAATTGTTTGTGCAAAGGCAGGGGCTGGGAAGAGCCTGGCATGTGTAGGTATTAGAAAGGAGTTCTGCTTGGAAGGAACACCAGATGCGTAGTGAGTGGGGGAGGAAAAGGGAGGGGAATTATGGCAGTGTCAGGAGAGGAATCTGAAGAGATAAGCTAAAACAGCCTTCTTGAAGGCTGATAAAATACATACATAAATAGGAAGCGTTCTTCATCCAGTTTGGCAGCTGAAGCTGAGTTACCCCTGCAGCAATGTGCCCTGGTCCCACCCATACCACTCACTGCTGCTCACGTCCCTTCACTCGTGGGCGACAATGGGTACCAGCAACCACGAGTATGATGTCCTCTTCAAAATTGTCCTTATTAAAGATTCAGGTGTTGGAAAGAGTAATCTCCTGTCTTGATTTACTCGAAATGAGTTTAATCTCGAAACCAAGAGCACCACTGGAGTCAAGTTTGCAACAAGAAGCATCCAGGTTGATGGAAAAACAATAAAGTTACAGATATGGGCAAGGGCAATGCCGAGCTATAACATCAGCACACTGTCGTGGAGCTACAGGTGTCTTATTGGTTTATGACAGTGATGTTCATCCTTTTTCTTCTCATGGGACACATAAATTAATTATTAAAATCTTGCGGTACAACAAAATATAGATATATAGATATATAGATATATAGATATATATATTTTTTTGCCAATCTGACAGAAAAATAGGTATAATTTTTATTCATTCACAATGGATGGCTATTGTGTTGGCTGTTGTTATTTTTTTTATTTGACAATCTAAGGAAAAAGAGGTCAATGCCCTGACTAAATAGTCAGATATTGCGTGTTTTTAAAATTCTTGCAGCACACCCGTCGAAAATCGCTGGTTTATGACATTGTTTAACATCTCAAATATGAAAATATAGAGCAATGGCTGAAAGAACTGAGAGATTATGCTGATAGTAACATTATTATCATGCTTGTGGGCAATAAGAGTGATTTGTGTCATCTCAGGGCAGTTCCTACAGATAAAGCAAGACCTTTTGCAGAAAAAAAAAATGGTGTGTCATACATTGAGACATCAGCTCTAGACTCTGAAAATGTAGAAGCTGCTTTCAGACAGTTCTGACAGAGATATCGAATTGTTTCCCAGAAGCAAATGTCAGACAGACGTGAAGATGATGTCTCTAAGCAACAATGTGGTTCCTATTCATGTTCCACCAACCACCGAAAATAAGCCAAAGTGCAATGCTTTCAAAGACCTTTCTCTTCTCGCCTAGAAGGCATAGTCCATTTCCCAGGTCTGAGATTTAAATAATTTGTAATTCTTGTGGTCACTTTTGTGTTTTATTACTTCCTCATACTCAACAAATTTTCCATTTCTTAAGTCTTTTGAATTTAGCTTTTTTTCACATTATGGCTTCACCTTAGTTTAATAAACTGACTGTTTGGATTCATCTATTATCGTTTACTTTTCATCATAGAAGCCTGTCATTGTAGGACATAATGGAACTTGAAGCTCAGACCTGTTGGTCTTGATTAAATCAAATGAAGACTTGAGAAATAAGCTATCATTTTGCCACAGAGCAGCTTATAACTCACACACTCTTCTCTCAGTGCAGAGCTTGAAAATTTTCCATTATTCTGGAAGTAACTTTCTAAAGTGCCTTAATGGGATTATGAAGTTCAGTAAATTTTGTTTTTAATTTTTGTAAGCATCAAAGTTGATTCAAGAGGGGCCACTTTTTTCTGGACAACAATTATCTTAATAAACACAAAAGACTATTAAAAAAGACATAGCCCAGCTGGTGTGGCTCAGTGGTTAAGCGTCAACCCATGCACCAAGAGGTCACCAGTTCGATTCCTGGTCAGGGCACATGCCCACGTTGTGGGCCAAATCCCCAGTGGTGGTCATGTAGGAGACGGCCAATCGATGTTTTTTCTCGTCAATGTTTTTATCTCTCTCTCCCTCTCCCTTCCTCTCTCTCTAAAAAAAAATCAAAAAAGGAAAAAAAAAAAAAAGACATATATGGCCCTGGCCCATTTGGCTCAGCAGTTAGAGCATCTGCCCACAGACCAATGAGTCACGGGTTCAATTCCAGTCAAGGGCATGTACCTCAGTTGTAGTTTGTCCCCGGCCCTGGTTAGGGTCGTGTGGGAGGCAGCCGGTCGATGTGTCTCTCTCACATCCATGTTTCTCTCTCTTTCTCCCTCCCACTCTATCTGAAGATAAATGGAAAAATATCATCGGGTGAGGATAAAAAAAAAAAGACATATACGTAAATAATTATAATATATGATAGAATGTTTCAATGCTTTTGAAGCATTGGGGTGGTTCAGAGAAGAGAGAGATGATTTCCCACCCGACGTTGGAGACTATTATTACTAATTAGTCAGGCGGGGTTAGAATTGGTCCTTTTGAACTTTGGGATTCAAGTAGAAGTTAAAAATCTGCAATGTAATTACCCAGTCATGTTCTTTTTGGGTCATATCTTTAACTTAACGGACCAGATCCTAAATCTCGATGCACTTCCCAGTAGGGTGCCCATCCCCATGACACAGCATGCCTGCTTTGTTCACCACTCTTCTGCCAGTGCCTAGAACAGTGCCTGGCCCCTAGTAGGTGCCAAATAAATATTTGTGGAATCAGTATTCTAAATGATGTGGTTTTACCATGGCAACCACATACTGTAGATATTTTCAGAGTGTTTAAGAAATAGCCTGTCCCTTAGTTGTCATTAGCACAACTGTTTTTGTCATACATCTGGAGTTCTGACTTTAAAAATATGGTAACAGAACCCATAGAAAAGCTTCATTCTCATTTTCAAAAACTCTCCCTATGCCAGCTGGAGTGTTTGTGAGGGAGGCGGGCAGGGAATGTGGTTTTGTGGAGAGCACACCATTTCTGGGCTGGAAGCCTCAGCCACACCCTTCTGCATGGTTGGCTGCCCATGTGCTCTCAGACCGGGGCAGTCCCTTCATCTTGTTCTTTGCCCACTGAACACACAGGCTTTGGGAGTCTTGGATGAAAGTGGAAAGTATTAGCATCTTGGAAAGGATGTAGTTGGGGTACTTGTGGCCTTGTTTGGGTCTTTCCTAACAAGTTTCTGGCTGCTCTGTTGGAAGAGGAAAACTTCCACATCTGCAGGGATGAAAGAGTGTATTGTTTCACAAACTTAGCATCTGCCCAACACTCCCTAGAATGTGACATTTAATGCGCTTAATTATCACTGTCAAGTGGATCATCAGTGAAAATCATTGTCAACCCTATATGTTCTTCCATTTTCTTTCTTTCTTTCTTTTTTTTTTTTAGTCATTCTATTTCATTTAGTTTTAGGTTAAATGTCAAAATTACTAGGTGCACATAGGTTGTTGTTGTTTTTTGAGTTGAGGAAGAAGCTTGCGTTATATTCTGACTTTTCACAACCTACCTTTATCTCTCCTTGAAAATTTTGAAATCTATTTGTATTTAGAAAACAATAGAGAAGGCTGCCTTTCTTAATGGTTTTACCAACCTCCCATTAGCCCCAAATAAAAACTTTTAGAATTATCTCCTCCATTTCTCTTACCACTCCACTCTTGAGTTCTCTCAGTTCTACCCCCAAATTATTCTCACATGTATCTCCTCTTGTCTAACACTTTATTGAAGCTCTCAGTCTGGGTTATTCTAACAGCCCCTTAACCGATCTCCCTGACTCTAAGGTCTCCTAAACAGACCAGCCTTTGCACTGCTCCCTAAACCACAAGTTATACTGACACTCCTCCTCTAAAGCCGTGCATGGCTCCTCATTACACAGAGAATAAAATACAAGTCCTTGGCATGCTATTCAAGACCATGTTGAATCTTGACAATGCTTTAGGTGCTAATGTTTGGAAATGAAAAATAAATACAAGGAAAATAAATTTATAAAATAAACTAGATATATTACACAAAAACTGTTCTCCAAAAATTCACTGCAAAAATGATGTGTTTGTGTGTGTTTATATATATACGTGTAGGTAGATATGTGGCAGGCAGTTAGACAGGCATGAGCAGAGCAAGGATGATGGGCCAGGTACAGAAGGTCACCAGGGTGAAAAGCCCCAGGTGCCTAGCAATGCACAAAACTGAGAAAACAAGGACCTTGCCCTCAGGGTGACCTCTCCTCCCCTAGCATATTGATGGTCCTGCAGTTTAAGCTCCCTGACCTTTCGTATCATTGGTTGTGAGTTTCAGACCCTCTCCTGACCTTTCTTCCCTGGATGTTGCTAATCATGCAGTAGACTGCCTTGGAGGAGGAACAAGGGGCTGACAAGTGGCCTCCTGGGACTCCCAGGCGAGACCCTTACACAACCACTCCCTTGAGCATTAACTCCCAGGGATAAATAACATCAGAGGCCTCAGTTGTATTTCAGCTCCAGGCCCAGGAAAGCAGCTAAACCAGACAAGTGATGCCATGGCTGCCTCAGGACCAGCTGCATGGACTAATGACCCCCTGGAGCCGACTAGTCAGTGGAGGTCTGTCCTTTCAGAGTTGTGGAAAACTGGTGAATATTCTATTGAGCTCCACCCCTGGGACCTCTCCTAAAATCCCCACCCTTAAAAGCCTTTAGGACAGCCTGACCAGTGTGGCTCAGTGGATTGAGCATTGCCCCATGGACTGAGAGGTCCTGGTTTGATTCCGGGTCAGGGCACGTGCCTGGGTTTCAGGCTCGATCCCCAGTGGGGGGCGTGCAGGAGGCAGCCGATCTCTATCACATCAATGTTTCCATCTTTCTCTCTAAAAAAAAAATCAATAAAAACATATATTTTTTTATCCTCACCCGAGGACATTTTTGCATTCACCTTCAGATAGAGTGAAAGGGAAGGAGGGAGGAAGAGAGAGAGAGAAACATTGATGTGAGAGATTCACACTGACTGGTTGCCACCCACACCACCCCAACCGAGGCCGGAGACAAACCGAAACTGAGGTACGTGCCCCTAGCAGGAACCGAAGCCGGGTCTCTCTGGACCGTGGGCTGACGCTCTAACTGCTGAGCCAAACCAGTCAGGGCAAAAAAAAACATATTTTTTTTAAAAAGCCCTTAGGACAGAGAACCCAGTTCCTCTCCCTCCTGGGAGCACGCCAGAGCCTTTCCATCCCCCTCTCTTCCCCACCAGGTTTGTTACTTTTACCTTTCTCTCTCCTAGGCTCCAAGGGGGCCCCTTTTGCCTCTGTAACTTATTTCCTGAGCCTGTTTCTTCTACCTCTGTGATTTTCTAAATAAACTTTCTCTTATAGTTTGAGTCTTGGCTCTGAATCCTTTCTTAGCCAGAACTCAAGTACCTAGGTTGCTGAACCAAGGTCTGGTCTGACTCTACCCGTCTAACACTTGGTGCTGTTTTCGCTGCCAACAGATAGATGTGTGTACACACACACACACACACACACACACACACACACAGTGTTATAAGTGGTTATTGGGGTTTCTAGGCTAGCCCACAGATGTCTATTTAATATATAATTGTAAGCAAACTACTGTGCCGGTGCAATTTTAAAAATTACTCAGCAATGCCAATGAATAAAACAGGAAAACCACTAACATTTTAAATTATTATTATTATTAATCCTCACCCTAGGATATTTTTCTATTTGTCTTCAGATAGAGTGGGAGGGAGGGGGAGAAAGAGAGAGAGAGAGAGAGGGAGAAAGAGAGAAACATCGATGTGAAAGAAACACATCAGCTGATTGCCTCCCGCATGACCGGACCAGAGCCGGGGGACAAACTGAAACCGAGGTATGTGCCCTTGACCAGAATCAAACCCGAGACTCTTTGGTCCATGGGCCAACACTCTAACCGCTGAGCCAAACTGTCCAGTGCTTAAATTATTTTTTTTAAGAAATATATCTTGACTACTGGCCCTTGATGTGACAAGATGGACAAACAACTCCATTTGTCTTAATAGTTAACATTTACTAGTGCCTGCAATATGCCAGGTCATGTTCTCAGACCTTCAGAAACCATAGCATTACAAGTATTTGATCTCACAACAACCTTATAAAATAGATATTATTTTTATTCCCCCACTTAAAAACAAGGAAACTGAGGCTCAAGGAAGTTACATGACTTGCCCAAGGTCAGGGCCAGTTGATAGTGGAGGATGCACAGGGAGTGTCTAAAGCTGGGGACACTGACTGGGGACAAGCCTGGTAGTCAGGATTCGG
Organism: Tadarida brasiliensis; assembly: GCA_030848825.1. Classification (NCBI taxonomy): domain Eukaryota; kingdom Metazoa; phylum Chordata; class Mammalia; order Chiroptera; family Molossidae; genus Tadarida; species Tadarida brasiliensis. The sequence continues at coordinate 59,728,139 of CM061268.1, forward strand.
TACAGGGTATATGATGTTTTGCTGAGGTCATTCTGATGCTAGTGATTTTTTGTTGTTGTTGTTAATCCTCACCGGATGATATTTTTTCCATTGATTTTAGAGAGAGTGGAAGAGAGGGGAGAAGAGGGTGAGAGAGAGGGGGGAGTGAGAGAGAAACATCAATGTGGTAAAGACACATTGATTGGTTGCCTCTGCACATGCCCCAATCGGGGCCAGAGATTGAACCTGCAACCCAGGTACATGTCCTTGACTGGGAATCAAACCCAAGACCCTCCTGTGCACAGGCCAATGCTCTAACCACTTAGCAACACCACTCAGGGCAATGCTGGTGATATTTTGACATTCACACTTAATCCATTTCTTTAAAGAATAAAGCATTAAATTTTCAACTTTGAAAACATCATCATACACTTGAAACCTATATAATTCTATTATCCAATGTCACCCCAATTAATTCAATAAAAAAAATTTTTTAATGATAAGGAGTATTACCAGACATGAATAAGGTTATTGACAAAACGGTCAATTCATTAAGAACACATACCAGTGCTAAATGTGTTTGCATCTAATAAAATAACTTTAAGCCATGGCCAGGTTGCTCATTTGGTTGGAGCATCATCTGGTACACCAAAAGGTTGCAGGTTCAATCCCAGTCAGGGTGAGAACAAGAGGCAATCAATGTTTCTCACATCAATGTCTCTCTCTCTCTCTCTCTCTCTCTCTCTCTCTCTCTCTCTCTCTCTCTCTCTCTCTCCCTTCCTCTCTCTCTGAAACAACAACAACAAAAATATCCTCGGTGAGGGTTAAAAAAAAAAAAGAACTTCAGTATTTTTTAAAACTCAGAAGAAACTCACCCTGATGTCAGGGTAAAGTGGGGATCAGATGGGCTATTCAGGAATGGGGCTGGAGTCAGAGATGTGGTGAGAGATGGTGAAGCTTAGAAAGAGGGTCAGGCTGTTACATTATTTTTTCACTTTTTGTAAGTGATTGGCTTGATAGTTAGGGTCACAGAGTGTTCACTGTGTCAAAATGGTCAAGACAAAATGTTCTACTTCAAAGAGGGGCTTGCAGGAGGAAGAGGTTAAGCCGTGAGTGCTAACCACAGCCTGTCTTGGGCAGAAGCAGAAGGAAGCCTCAAGCCAAGTAATACAAGGAACGTTGCTTTCTGTTTGGGTTGTCAGAAAGGGCAAAGAATCAGAACACCATTTTGCAATGGATGAGTTTACAAAATTGCAGAAAGTGTGACAAGACTTGAAAGATAAGACACATTTTTTTTTTCATCCTCTTTATGCAGTATCTTTTTGCTGTGTAGTATTTCCCACCTGCAAACTGAGGTCATTTGACAAAGTGGCATCCCCTCTGGTATTATCCATGGATCAAGAAAAATGGAAAAATGGGATACAGCATTAGGTTCAAACCCAGACTCCACCGCTTGCCAGCTGTGTGTCTTCAGGCAAATCTCAACCTCTCTGAACCTCAGTTCCTTCATTGATTAAAAAAGGAATAATAAGACTACCTAAATATTGGAGTTGTTGTGGGCCTTAAATTGTGCCTCTACTAGTCAGCATTCAGTAAATATTCATCAAATGGCAAGAGTGGCTAATGGGATTACAGTTGCATCTTTTTCTTTTCTGAATTTCTTAAATTTTCTGCCATGAGTATATATTGCTTTTGCAATTAGAAACAAAAATAATAAATGTATTCTCTACACAGCAATATTCAGTAGGCACCGTGGGCTATCAGTGGTTCTCTATCCTCCAGCTTGGCCTTACTGGGGTCAGCGCACTGTACCCAGGCCCATAGCACGTAAATGAAGCTGAGATCAGTGGTAGCTCAGTGCCCACTCAGTAGGAGCTCGGTTCTATCCATTACATATTGATCCCTGTCCTGCCATTCCCTCAGTCTGCCACTCAGCTGGATGTTTCCAGCCACCCAGTCCTCAGGGAGTTCCATTTTTTATCCTAGTTTCATTTATTTGGCACCAAAGTCTGGAGGCACTGCCATCGACTGCAGGAGTCAAGCCTGCAGTAGGTCTTTGGAAACCAGGGAGAGTGTGGGCGAGTGCATTAAACGAAGCAAAACTCTGGCAGGAAACCAGCTTCTAATCTTAAAGCTTCCCCTGGTTCTCTTGTTTTTCTTTATAATTTTAGGTTTGTGGGTCCCAGAACTGCCTTAGTAATGAGACAAAAGATGGATGTAGGGATCTAAGTCAGTTACACCACCTCCTGAAGCATTCTAGCACCAGGAAGCATAACCCGGGGACTCTGTCATGGTTGAGCTACCTGAACTGCCCACCCTCTCATGCAAGGGGCCCATTCTCACTCAAGGAGGTAGGGGAAGAGCCAAAGGGCCCGGATCTTTCTGAGTGTGTGGGCTTCTGGGAACACAAGGTGTGGCTCATTAGCTTCCTCTGAAAACCACTCCTGCTTGCTTGTTCCTATATCAGCAAACATCAATGCCATCCACCCTGCTGCCTAAGTCAGAAGTCCAGGAGTCATCCTTGACCACTTCCCTTTTAGAATGGCTCTTGTAGCTACCAACTTCCACTGCTACCAACCAGTCAAACGTCATGATCTCCTGCCTCTATAACAGCTATCCCCCAAATAGGAGAGTTGTTTGAATGCCATGTAGCCCCAGATGACAGCTAGATAGAGAGGATAAGGAACATGTTAGGGTCACATAGGCAGTGAGGGACAGGCATATCCAAAGGAGAGTCCAGGCTTTCGGGTCCCAAATCTAGCACTGCTCCTGGACACCAACCTGCTCCATTTGTTCCTTTATTTGCTGTATTTGCGTTGACACCCTGATAAGTGCCAGGCGCAATCATTGTCTCCCTCTGGGGTTTCTCCAGTGTCACCTCTGGGGGTGGCTCCCCATGTTGGATCATGATTTTCTGCCTGTTAATTTATGTCCCCATGACTCCTACAGGTAGAGGGGGACATCTCTCAGTCACCTGCCAGTCTTCTCATTCCAGCATTCCAAGAGTTGACTTTTGTGTGGTCTACTCGCAGACAGTTCCTGAGTTAGTGAGGCCAACAGAAAACACTCATATCAAGGCAAAGACTCTATCTGAGTCCAACATTTAAAACACAAATAAATGGAAATATTTCCCTTTAGACCAAATTTATAATCTACATAGGCAAGAGAAACAGGAAAGTTGATCTGGTCCTGTTTTCATTCCTATCACACTCCATAACTTCTTGGTATGTTGATGCTCAGAGCTTGGTAGGTTGGTTCCCCACAGTACTCAAGATTCCAATTGATTCATTTACTTTGTGTTAATAAATGCATACTGTGGGCCAGGCACGGTAATGGGTGCTGGGAACACATAGTTCTGTTTCACATAGACAGATATTCTTTTCCAGAAGACCTTATAAGCTAACAGAATCTGACCTAATCTATCACTTACTTTCCTTTTTAAAATATTCATTTCTGGATACCATCTTTACAAATTTCAAATACCAGGATTATAGAATTATAGATTTTAGGAGACATCAAGGATATATTCATTTAGCCCAGTGCCTTTCTCCCCTTAGCCAATGTTTAAATCCCTTTTACAATACCCCTGTCAAGTGATCATGTAATCTTACTTTGGACAGCTTCACCAACAGGGGATTTACTACCTCTAAGGTGGTCTATTCTATTTTTAAACAGCAGAAGGAGTCAGAAGGTTCTTCCCTATGTCGAACCAAAATCGATTTCCCTAAAACTTGCACTATGTTCTGTCCCCTTGGCCTATGTAGATCAAGACAGTCTAGTCTGCTCTGAGTTGTCCCCTGAGCTCTGTGAGGATGGTTTTTATGTCCTCAACCATTCTTTTCTCCAGACTAGACATCTCCACTTGGTTCCACCTTTCCCCATAAACACCTTTCAAGTTCCTTCTCTAGTCAAATGGGCAACGGAGCTACTCCCTCCCACTCTGTGGAAACATAAAAAGAATCTTCACATAACAATGTTATTCTCTTCAATTCTCCCATATTATGCTCTGAGATCATATGATCATAGAACAAATTTCTCCCACTTTGCAACACTCCATTACATAAATCTGTAGATAGCTTTGAAACAAGCAGGTCAACTTTATTGTTCACAAGCTACAGCTAATAGTATTGAGCTTTCAGTGTTCTTGTGAGTATTAAAACAAGTAATACATGTTGAATTAAATATTTCAACAATATTGATGGAACACCCATCATGTATTGGACACTGTGCTGGGCTTGGGGTAAGATATAGTCCTGAAGATGATAGAAAAGACCTCTACCTTTATGGAGCTTACAGCCTAAAGATGGAATATAAGCATCTTTCCAAGGGCCAATCAGTTTGAATTGAAGCCCAGGGGTCCCCATGACCTAAACTGGAAGCTTAAAAATGGTACCCACTGTTACAATCATCATCATCATGAACATTGATACAACCATATTAATACCAATGAAGCCTTTAGGTGTTATAATTTCCTTATGAGAATAATGCTTTCAGAAACAGAGGAAAAATCATGGTGATATTTCATGTGAATAATAACCATTTCATCACAAATTGTCTCATTTCCTCCTCCTAGGAACCCCATATTTCCCATAAATCAAGGAGTTTCATAATAAATGGGCCGAGTGAGCTTCCGCGTAGTAACTGTGTATGTAAATCTAGATTACTTTCCTAATTTGGTCAAATCAAATGAGAGATTCATCAAGGGATCTCTTGTAATAGGTCCTACTTCCATCCATCTGCCAAAGCAGTCATTCTGCCCCTAAGCCTGTCTTTAGCCATCATCTCATTCAGCATGCTGGGGAGGACAGGATGTGCTTCCAACGTCAAGGGGGCTTGCAGCTTTTCCAAAAGTGGTGTCTTGGCTTCCTTATCATTTCCCATCACAATTTGCTCAGTGTTTGGTCAAGGAACTGATAGAAATGGAGGAGTTATTTACTGTAAAACACATAGTCTCTTTGCTCAATTTGAAACCACTAAGCTTCCTGTTTCTCTGTTACCGTCAGATAATCCACCATCTTGGGTGGGGTGTGCTCGAAACCACCACCTAACCTCTCACTAGGGTAGGGGAGTGACCACAGGACGGCATCATCTGTGTCAGAAAAGTGGCAAATGTTTAGCAGAAGGGCTCACATTTGCACAGCTGAGAAAATGCTCCATGTCCACCATGCTGCTGAGATGAGCATTAGGACTCTTTCCTTCAGCCTCCTCCACTGACTCTAGATGCTGACAAGACTTTTAATACTATCTGTGCCTTGGTCTATTAATCACAATGAGATTTATAGGGGCTAATATTTATTATCTACAATTAGCATGGTGCTTGGTAGGTACTTTATCTCAGTTGATCCTCAAAACAATCTTCTGAGATAATAAGCATTATTCTCTTTTATCACAGAAAATTGGTTAAGAGAGGCAAGTGGCTTGCTCAGGGTAGTTCAGTAAGTCCAAGTGCCAGGATTCAGGCCCAGTCTAGTGTCCATGATCTTTTAACTGCCATACCCATGATTTTTTAACTCTCTTACCCCAGCACCCCATACATGAACCTTTTAACTCCCTTACCCCAGCACCTGTCTACTATTTCCAGTCCAGAACAGAGGGTGCCACGCTCAGGTCGACCTTCCTGCCCTAATGGTCACTCCCTTCCACTGTTGTGTCCTTGTCTGTCTCCTTCTTAGTATTGAAGTTCCTCTGCAGGAAAGATAATCTATTCATCTTTGTATCCCTCCCCAGAAAAGAGAACACAGTAAGGTCTCAGTAAGTGCATTTCAGGTGAAAACACATACACAAACCAAAATACAATGCTAGAATTTCTGACTTCTACTTCAAAATTACAGAAAAACTCCTGCTTTAAAATGAATAAGGAATCAAATCACTGATCTAGCCAGTGTAATAGCAGCCCTGGAATGACTAAACAGTTAAACTCCCTTTTTACTGTGGCTCCAAACTGCACATCCTTTTGTCGTCTGAAGCCGGAGAGAATAAAAGTTTCCCTCACAGTTGCGAGTGCACGGGAGGAAAGCTCCCCCATTTACATAAGTTTGGCTTCACTGGGAGCAGCTGCAGAGTGAAAGGCAGAGTCCCTGGCATTGGCATTGAAGATGGGGACACCTGAAAGGCATCATTCCAAGTGGCATGGGAAAAAATGGGACAAACGGGTGTAGAGGGATCGGTGAGCCAGGAAAGAAAGCAGGCTGAGTTGGTGATAACAACTGTACATTTACAGAGCGCGTCCTATGTCCCAGCACTTGCTTACATTCTTTGTTTTCACCCTTACAACAGTCTGAGGGACAGATACATTTTAAAGATGTAGAAATGAAGCTTAGAGAATTTAAGTAGCTTGCCTAAGGCCTCTTTGTTGGTAAATGTAAAGCAGAGAGAATTGAACCCAAGTTTCTCTGACTCCAAAGTCTAAGCTCTTAGCCGTTAATGCTAATCATTAACTACACTTGCCTAACCATTTCCTCGGTTCCTTAGTGAGCAAGGACAAGAGGTTAAATACTAGAAACACACTGTATATTATTCATTGTCTTTTAGTTATATTTATGTAAAAGCTAAATGTATAGTTCTCATCTTGTAATATGAATGTTATTCTAAATTAATCTTTTGTTGTCAATACAAGTCTGGGCTAACAACTGTCTCTAGATAACATACAGAGACATTTGGACTCAGTGTCTCCAAATTGACCATTTTATTTAAGAAACTAATACCCAGACTGGGCAGGCCAGATAAGCAGCAGCCGTTACCAACTTGAGCCTGATGAAATGCTGTTTGTTTCGCTTATATTTGTAGAGTCGATTATGGTCTACCAGCCGTGTCATATATATTATTTCATTCCCTCTAAGGAAAATTATGAGATAGGTAAGGTAAATAATATCTCTATTGTACCGATGAGGAGACTCGCCCAGAATTAGAAACCTACTAAGTGGTAGAACTGGGACTCCAGTTCAGGTCTTGAGGATCTAAATGCCAAATAAATGAATGTCTAGCCCTTTTAATCCTTCACTAGTGCAGATGGAACTATGCTCAAGGCTTGGCTCTACCACACAGCTCCTTTGTCAACTAAGGGAATGAGGATATCTCACAGGATTGTGACACAATGAAATAATGCAGGTAAAGCCCCTTCATTAAAGCGGTGAACAGAACAGATGCAGATCCTGCCCTCATGGACCTATAGTCTGGAGTTAGGAGGTGGGGAGTGAAAAATAAAATTCAGTAATTACACACTTAGTTATCAAGTTACAATAATAATGTGTTACAAAGGGAGACTACAGAACACTATGCAAGCATACAGTAGGCTGAGCTAGCCTACTGCATGGCTGAGGGAAGGCCTTCCTAGGCAGAGACAGCTAAGCTGAGATCTGAAGCATGAGTGGCGATTAACCAGGTGATGGTGGGGTGAGGTGGGAGATGTGGGTGTAAGTGATCCTTGATAAGGAAGCCTGGTACCCTTGAGGAACAAAGAAATGACTGTGCCTGGAGTGTAAAGAGCTCCAGGAGAATGATGTGAAAGGATGCTGGTGAGGTAAGCAGCCTCCCGGCCATGTGGAACCTTGCAAGTCAAGTTAAAATAGTCTAACTTTATCCTAAGAGCAACAGGAAGTGATCAAAGGGCTTTAGGCAAGTGCCAGCTTCTTCTTTCAGGATCTAGGACAAGTCACCTCAAAGACTATCTCTGTTCCAGCCACCTAATATAGTTTCTTCTCTCTCTATGCAATAATTAACCTCCGTATTCTAAAAGTACATTGAAAACCAGTGTACACACTTCCGGGAGCTTGTTTATTCATTCTTTGAGTTGAGCAAACATTTATCAAGCATCAAGCATGTATATATTGGGTGCTAGGGAAGCAGAGGTGGATAAGACAGAGGCTCTGTAATTTAAGAACTTACAGTTTGGGGTATAGGTAGACCAGAAGAATAAATAAGTAATCACAATAAAGTAGGACCTATTACAAGAGAAAAATTTTAGGGAGGGAGTAGCTCACAGAGCCCAGAGTTAGGGGAAGTTTTTAGAAGAGGTGATTGGCCTATGGTATGTGCTCAGTACATAAAAGTTTGAGCCGAATCTCTCTCTTCCTCTCCCTTTCTCTCTCTCTAAATATTAATAAAGAAAATAAAATTTAAAAATAAATAAATAAAGAAAATCATGATTCTATCCACAGGGCAGAATTGAATAAAAATGATCCTGTTCATTTTTATGTTCACAGAGGTAAAGAAATTAGTAATTTACACTTCCATTTAAAAGGAAGTAGATACTAATTATTGTGTTATAAATTATCCCTTTTTTGTTAATAAATATATACACAAAAGGTGTAAGAATTTTATATTAAAAGCTTATAGTCGTTTCTACATCGATGTGCCTCTGGTTGTATCTTCCTTTCCTTCTTTGTTTCTTAATTTTCCTATAAGGAATAAGTAATAAGAAAAATTCTATTTTAAAAAATGAAAATGATATGAGGAAATTGAACTAGAAGTAATGAGAGAAAGGTAAGAGGAAGAAATACATAGTGGTAGATAATAATGTAGGGAAAGATGTTACTGGGATTTTTCAAAAGAGATCTACTTATTTTCCAGAGAGTTAAGGGGAAAAATATTTTTGTTCTCAGAGTTTCTCAGTCTTATTTCCAAGCCATCGAGTTCCTAAATATAACCGAAGATGATGATTTTACAAGCAAGCCAATATAAACATAGTAAATGTTTATACGTCTATATTAACAACATGACATTGGAACTGCAAAAGTTCTTTCACATTGGCTGTATTTTATTTTTCTAAAAACTTTCCATTTGAGTCCCCTTTAAAACTATAACACCCCCCACCCGGGCCCCACGGCTTTAGATTTCAAGAAAAGGCAAAACTAGATTAACAGAGCAATACTTAGGAGTGGACCAGCGGGTGGAGGGACAAGAGGGAGGAAGAAAGAAAGTTAAGCATTTGGGCAGGAACTGGATGGGGAGAGCTTTTTGCAGAGCCTTACCTTAAACTAGTACTACTTTAATGTGTATTCAGGTCATCTACGGACCTTATGAAAATGTAGATTAAAATATAGATAGATAGATAGATAGATAGATAGATAGATAGATAGATAGATAGATAGATTTATTTATTTATTTATTTATTTTTTTTTAGAGAAAGGAAGGGAGAGTGGGGGAGAGAGAGAAACATCTACCTTTCGGTGCACGGGACGATGCCCAACCAACTAAGCTACACTGGCCAGGGTGAAAATGCAGATTTTGATGCAGCAGGTCTGGGTGGGACTCCCACATGATACCCACGGACAACTTTGAGCAGCAAGGCCTCAGTGTTGGGGAATTTGCTCTCCCAGCCTGGCCCAACTGCATTTCACTTGAGAAACCTCTGGCTGTGATAACTTCCTTCTTTCTAACCTAACATTTTTTTTGCTGTCAAAATACCAAATAGTAGACCCTTTTCAGAAAGTATTTTTACCACGTTGCAAGGTCCAGTTCAAGGCCCTATGCCTGGGAGTGAGTAAAATGGGAAACAGATTATGGAATGGGCAGGCACTCCTGAAACACCAATGTTATTTGGCACATTGGGCGTGGTATTCAGGAAAAGCTCTGGAGTGCTCCTCAGAAGACCTGGTTTCATTAACTAGCCATGGGCCTTTGTGCCAGTCATTTCTCTACGATTCCGTTTCCTTTTCTGCCTAATGGAAGAAGTGGTCTACATGGCCTCTGACACCCTTTCAGCTTGGACACTTGAGGGTTCCCTAAAGGAGAGCCGGTATCAGCAGGCAGGGAAGGAAAGAAAGATGTGCCGCCACACGCATAGCCGCCAAGGATCCTGAACGTGTGATATAATAATGGAGGAATTTTCCCCTTGTCTGCCCAGACGCAAAAATGTTATTGGAGTGAGAGACTGGGAAGCTTGCCTGATATGAAATCCTAGTAGCACAACTTCCTGGTCTTGGCAATTTAGAGTCTTGGGAATCTGTCCCAGCCCCTTTTAAATAAGGCAGACCACGTAAACAGGCTCTCCAAGAACCTCTGTGTGGCTCTGGCCACACCTCAGATTCTAAGGTCCCCAATCTTTTGGGCCACCCTCCCTCGGGTTCCCTCTCATTCCCCTACACTAATCAGCAGCCAAATTCTGAAGCCTCTTGTGCTTAAGGTCCCAGCCAAATGGCCCTACTGCCTTCCTGTTTGGGAAAGCCTCCAATTCCCAGCCAGTGGCCAAATCCAACTTTCGTAGCAATTCAACCCTTCTCCCAATAGCAACGGGCGGGACCCTGAGTCTCCCAGACGCTACAGACTATTCGGGCCTGTGGCAGCCAAGCCTGAGGGAACTGGGCAGGGCAGGCTTCTCTGCATTCGCGATAGTCCTATCCTTAATGTGAGGATCAGCCCCCAGTTTGATAAGCACTGGGCAAGGGACCTGCTGCGGTGAGATTACCCAGACTCCGAGGCAATCTCCACCTCACACCTCAAGAGACCTGCTCTCCTTACCCTTTAAATTACTAACCAGGCCTTTGGCTTTTTTAGCAAAGACTCTTAAGTCACCACAAATGTGCCAGCTTCAGGCAGCCTCCCGTGGTTTGCCAAAGCCAACCAGGAAGAGTAGGCAGATTCCAGCCCTGCCCCCCGAGACCCCCATTTCCCTGCAGACGCTCACTCAGGGCCTGGCCTCCTGAGGAAGCCACTTGGGTACAGTGACCTGCGGACTGCAGGAGTTATTTTTCCCTCCACTCCTGGCCTGGGCTCAGCTGAATGGTGGGGCTGGTTGGTACAAAGTCTGCTTTTCCAAATGTGCTTCCTTGGTACTTTCGGTGTCTGGAAAGGGCCTCCTTTCCTCCCACACTTAATTAGCAGCATCAGAGTATTTCCCTTTCCTCAACAGAAAGTCTGTTCCCGCCCCTGAGGCCAGGCAGAGGTGGCAGGTGTGGCTAAATGCTCCCTGAGGTTAACCTCAAACTCTAACTTCGAGCCATACTTGGTGCGAAGCAATGTAAAATGCAGGGTGAGCTTCCATTTGGGCAGAGTTGGCAAGCAGGCACAGGTCCCTGGCAAAACAAGGGGTTGTTTTCTAGCTTCTGGATCAGGTGAGGGGACAAGAGAGGGGGGTGGGGAACCAATGTGTGTTTGACACGTTTGTGAATTGTTCCTACAACAAAGGCTTTTTTGAAAACAGCAGAGTGGAGCTTTATATGTTTGAATGAGAAGCACACAGAAGAATCTATTGTCAGGAGGAAAGATTGCATGAGTAATTGTGCATGACTTCAGTCTTCCCAGTTGAAATGTTGGGCGTGTTTAGGGTGATTGTGGACATTCCAGTGTTTTCAGTGGGGGAAGGAACTCCTGGGAGGTGAGGAGGCAGGTTGTCTAGCAAGACAAAGAAAGCAGGAATCCGAGAAGTTTTTTCCCCACTTTTCCTTGCTGCTTCCTATACTTCCTCCACTTAGTTGAGGTACCACCTCCTACAGGAAGCCTTCCTGCCCCTACATCCTTCCCCCACCTCCCACTTTCGGTGTTATTGGTACATATCTCCTGTCTTTTCATTATTTACTAGACTGTGATATTACTTATATAGTCTGCAGAGCAGTGAGCGTGGACTCCACAGCCAGACTCCACTGGTTGCTAAATGTATAACCTTGGCAAAATTGCTTATCTTCTCTGTACCTCAGTTTCTTCATCTGTACATGGGAGTAATACCTACCTTCTAGGGTTGTTGAGAGGATTAAATATGTTAACACACATAAGGCACATAGTACAGTACTTGACATATAGTATCCACTCAATAAATATGAGCAATTGTTGTTTTTATTTGTGTTCCCAGTGGTTATTACAGTTTGTAATATATCATGGGTCAGTGGTTTTTCAACCTTCATATGCATCCTAATTGCTTGATGCACTTTAAAAATATATGGGCATGAGCTCCAGTGCTCTAGGAGTGAAATCTGATCATAGTATTTTGGAAAAATTCCCAGCTGGTTTTATTATGCAGCCAATGTCATAGGTGCTCAATGAACATTTTTTGAATGAATGAACCAAATGGGACCATAATAAACAAACTCAAGTTACTCCATCCTTAGGAATGTCAATGTAATTCTGTCTCCCAGAAAGTTGGCTCTTCTTGGGCAGGCTTAAAGAGAGTAATATGGCAGTGAATATAATGGAATACGTGAAAGAATTACAGTTCTCGGCATCTCAACATATTGCAATAGTGAAGAAACAGAGAAAAACATTAGCTAGAGCTAATATTAGAGATCAGTAGGTATTTCTTCTTGTTCTCTCTTATGTTCAGGCAGACTTATTGCTCAGAGAGTTGCCATAACAACTCTAGCCTGAAGCTGAACTTTGACCTTTCCTCCAGTTTTAATTTTGATGTGCAACTCAATCTTTCATTTAGTGGACATAATAAAACATTTAAAGACCTCAAGTAAAGCATTTGTACCACTCTAATATATAATTATGTGCATGATAATAGCATAATTGTAATTAACTGCTTTACCTAGTTGGTTTACCAAATTTAAACTAACTGCTGCTTATAGAACATTGTCAGGGACCTCACAATAAAAATTTTCAAAAAACTATAGCTAGGGCTCCTACTTTCAAGAAACATATATTAAAGATAAACAAATATAACAGAAACATTTAAACAGTGTATGGAAATATAAAGCGGGTTTTGGAGTCAGCCTTTAAATCTATTTCTTATTAGCTGCATGACATCAATTAATTCAATTAACCTCCCTGAGTTTTAGCTTCCTCACTGACCAAATGTGGATTTTGATGCCTCAATCACAGGATTGTTGTGAGACTTCAAAGCAATAATATATGTGTTTTATTAAATGAAATTATTTCAATTAACAAAGAAGCCGTATTCCAACAGCATACTTTGTTGTCAGAAATTTCATTATCAAGAGAAGAGATAATATGGACAAGGAGGAAGCAAATCAAGATGGAAAACTGTGTACAAACATACACTTGCCCTTCCACCATAAATCCCTTTAAAGACAGAAAAGATAGCATTTAAAATCTTACCAGCACCAGCAAACAAGAGAGGAGGCAGAAGTTATGATAAAAATCTGGATAGAAAGCATTTGGGATCCAACTAGTAGAGCAGAGTATTAATAGACTCCAAGCACTTTTAGGAGAAAATTACTTTGAAGGTAGGAGCAGAGAATCTCCTAGCTCAGAGGAAGCAAATAGAAAAAATAGGAGGGGGTTGTGAAGCAGTCATCAGGCTTATTAATATTTTTTTAAAGATTTTTTTTTTTAGAGAAAGAGGAAGGGAGAGAAAAACATGGATCGCCTGCCTCCTGCGCACCCCTTACTGGGGATTGAGCCCGAAACCCAGGCACGTGCCCTGACTGGGAGTCAAACCAGCTACCTTCCGGTACATGGGACAACACTCAACCAGGGCAAGGGTTACTAATCTTTAAATTACCCTCTGAACAACAGACCTCTCTCTTCCCTGCACTTTAGGGAGCTGTAAGGGATTGGGGGTGGAGTGGGAAGTGGGGAGAATAAAACACAGACCTTTACTTTAAGGAAGAAAATTACTTACCTGGTGAGGACTCTTGCTGGGATGTAAGGACTTGTGAGAAAAGCAGGCTGGAAGTAACCAGTCACCTTCCACAGACAGAGAGGAAAAAGGAAAACCTGTTCCTGCCAGTCTGTCAACTGTGACTGTATTGAAGTAAAGGTCTCCTTATTGGGGCTTTTGGGGATGGGCGAAGGACCGAGTGGAGAGGACGATGTTCCCCAAGTCTTCTCTCTGCCTTCTCCAAGCACCCTATAGGGAAGTCTGCAGTCAATGTCCTACTCACAGAGTCCCAACTAACCCTCCATTCATCACAGGGAATGGATAAAGGGTAAGGGAAATGGATAGCTCAAAATAGCTACTAATGAATCTATCCTTCAAATGTGGAGGTGAATGGAAAACCAAGGACCACCAGATACTTCAGGAAATTCAACAACTCTAGAGAAAAGGGCTAGGATGAACAAACTAAAAATTGATCTTAGAGAAAAGACAGATAAAAGAACATAAAAGAGCATGCTAAAAATTCTAGCCCTGGCCGGTTTGGCTCAGCGGTTAGAGCGTCGGCCCGTGGACCAGAGAATCCCGGGTTCAGTTCCTGCTAAGGGCATGTACCTCGGTTGCAGTTTGTCCCCGGCCCCGGTTGGGGTTGTGTGGGTGGCAGCCAGTCAATGTGTCTCTCTCACATCGATGTCTCTCTCTCTCTCTTCCCCCCTCTCTCCCTCCCGCTCTGAAGATAAATGCAAAAAAAAAAATGTCCTCGGTGAGGATTAAAAAAAAAAAATTCTAACTAGCATCATCCTTAGAAAGATGCTTGAAGTTATTGTAGCAGGCTACTGTGAAAAAGGAACAAACACTGCTATGACAAAGGAAAAACAACAAATAAATGGAAAGGACATTTAAAATTATGATAGTAAAACTAAAGAGTCAATAGATGGCATGAATCATAGAATGGATATGACAAAAACTGGGGATGTTGTCCAGAAGTGTGAGGAAATCTCCCTGAATATACAGAAAGATCAGGAATGGAAACATTGAGAGAAAAATAAGAGATTCCTATGGACTGAATTGTGCTCACCACCACTCCCTCAAATTTATATGTTGAAACCCTAACCTCACTGTGACTGTATCTGAAGAGGTGATAAAGACAGCTGAAGTGAGGCTATCAGGGTGGAACCCTAATTCAATAGGGTGGTGCCCTTATAAGAAGAGAAGGACACACCAGAGATATCTCTCCTTGTGAGGGCACAGCAAGAAGGCAGACATCTGTAAGCCAGGACGAGAGCCCTCACTAGAAACTGAATTGGCCAGCACTTTGATCTTGTCTCCAAAACAGTGAGAAAATAAATTTCTGTCGTTTGAGCAACCCAGTTACGGTATTTCGTTGTGACAACCCAAGCAGAATAATATAGAGACACAGAGGATATATTCAAAAGTGCTTCCCTGCATTCAAAAGAAGTGCCAGGAGAGCACTGAGAATTGTGGGAAAGTGATCCACTAAGAAATAATATAAGAAAATTTCCGCGACCCAAAGAAAAACCTCAAGATTTCACAGGACCTGCCAAGTGTCAGGCAACATAAATTTTTAAAGATCCGTACTTAGATAAATATTAGGGATATTTCAAAGCCAAAAGGACAAAGAGAAAAGCCCAGAAGTATTCAGAGGAGAAAAACAATTTACCTACAAGAAACAAAAATGTGATTGGCTTTCAGAGTGCTGAGCAGCCATGAAGCAATAACTGCAAAATTTGAAAGAAAATAATTTTGAGCCTAGAATTATGTACAGTGCTAGCCAAACTAGCATTCAAATGAGAGAACAAAATGAAGACATTTTCTCATTACCCTTCAGGTTGCCAAAAAGGAGTAAACTTGATAAAATCCAGCACTAGCAAGGTTTCAGGGGTAATGGCACTCTCAAACTCTGTGGGGGTATCAATTAGAAGTATGTATCAAAATTTACCATGAGTGCCTGGCCAGTGTGGCTCAGTGATTGAGCATCGACCCATGCACCGAGAGGTCACCGGTTGGATTCCCATTCAGGGCACATGCCCAGGTTGTGGGCCCGATCCCCAGTGGGGGACATGCAGGAGGCGGCCAGTTGATGTTCCCTCTCATCGATGTTTCTATCTCTCTCTCCCTCTCCCTTCCTTTCTCTCTAAAATCAATAAAGAAAAAAATTATTTAAAAAAAATTTACCATGAGCTGTCTCTGGGTGTAGGCAGTAAGTGGATTCATCAGCTGAGGGTAATTTTAAACAATATCTTGAAAACAATAATAAATAATAATAGAATATTCTTGATCTGCATTAATTATTATCACCGTGAACAGTGAAAATAAACAATGTCAGTGATAAAAGACTACTTTCTGCCAGGCAGCCCATTTCTCCTTTCCCCCCAACCCCTATCCCTGTATGCTACTGAATCTTCCCAAGTGCATTAAAAAACTTATAGCAGAGCCCTGGCCAGTTGGCTCAGCAGTTAGAGTGCCGGCCTGCGTACCAATGAGTTGTGGGTTCAGTTCTAGTCAAGAGCACATATCTCGGTTGTGGTTGGTCCCTGGCCCTGGTCAGGTTGTTTAGGAGGCAACTGGTCAATGTGTCTCTCTCACATCGATGTGTGTGTGTGTCTCTCTCCCCTTCCCTCTCTGATGAGAAACAGAAAAATGTCCTCCAGTGAAAAATAAAATAAACAAACAAACGTATAGTAGAAACTTACAGTACTTACTAAACAGAAAAATTATTTACAGAAAGAAATGGGAGTATGTGGGTAAGGTTTTTACTTTTACTAGTTACATGTGTGTTTTTTTTTTAATTTTTGCAAAGAATATATTCATTTATTTATGCTTACATTCTTGTATAGTTAAAACTTTTTTAATTTGAAACAATAAATAATCTGGTAGGCAGAAGGATTTATTCCAGGAAGTCAAAACAAAAGAGTACAATAGCAGCATATAGTCATTCCCCCAAATATTTTAGATTATGAAATATGGCTTACATACAGTGACTGCATTTTCAGGACTGAAAATCAGAGCGCAGTGTCTGCCAAAAGATTTTTGGTGCAACTTCTGAGCAGGAGAGACAGCTTGGAACATCCAATTTGGATGCCAAAATAATCGAACTTCTTGGGCACTCTGATGGTTTATTATTACAAATAGACTATTTGAAACTGGGCCTGTCCGTAAATCCCCAGTTCCACTCCATTTTTGGATCGTGTTGGAACTGAACGCCTCCTGATATTATATCAGCTTAAAACCTAGCATTCAGTGTTCCTTTCTCTAACTCCCCCAAATCCAAGCAGCCTTTGCTTCCCCTGAGATCTGCCGGGAGCCCTGATAGAGAACTCCTACCTTCTCAGTTGCTTCAGCAGCATCCCCAACTACTCTGCCTGCCTTTGCCTGGGAGGGTTCCCTACTGGCCTCCCCACCCCAACATGATCACCTGCACCCGCCCTCCCTTCCCCCCCCATGTGCCCCTGAGCCAGCCCTGCCTGGGCCACTGATACCAATCCTGCTGAGGCTAGCACAGACAGTCCCAGGCACCGGATAAGCTGAAGCCATGGACATGAAATCCTTTCTGTAAAGGATGGGGTGGGGTGGGGGTTTGGGGGTGACAGACCCAGAGAAACAGGAAAGAGTTTGCCAGGAAACCAGACTGACACAGGCTGAGTGGAAAAGAGAAGTTGGAGCAGGACTCACAGACCATCTTGGGACCAGTAAGAAAGGAAGTGAGAAAGGTAAGAACGAAATGGGCGCAGTAGTTTTCGTTCTAAGTGTGAAAAAGAGTGGAAGGTAAATGCATGGATTCATCACTGAGAAGGAGAAAATGAAAGTCTCCCACGGGCCCCGGAGCGCTCTGCTGGGCAACGGAGAAAGAACATATGTCAAGAAGCCCTGCTCCCCACCCTGGCTGTGTGACATTGAGCAAGTGCTTAACCCCTGAGCACTTCCTGTAAGTTGGGGGTTTAGCTAAACATTAAATGAATTCAAGAGAGGAAAGCTTTCAGGCCAACATTCATGAAATCTGAATTTCTTTCTCCTCACATCAAAATGTAGAGGGTGATGATGAAAACCCTCCTGTGCCTCTCACTCCCCACTCTGTCCTCAGTGTGAGCAGCGGACACACCAAGTAACAGCTACTTAGGTAGCTGACATTTATTGAGGGCGTATTATTTGCAGGCTCTGTTCCAAACCCTTTACAGTATTAACTCAATCCTCACAACAACCCTGTGAAATAGACAATATTATTATTTCTAGTTTACAAATGAGAAAGGTAAGGCTTAAAGAAGTTAAGTAATTTGCCCAAGAAGCATAGCAGAACCAGGATGAAAATCCAGCTCTGACTGCAAAACCTATGCTCTTTTTCATTGCACGGTATTCCTTCCCAATACTAAGGCAGAAAATAGAAAAAAGGCTAAACAAGTAAAGGTCCTATCAGAGGCATTGATGGAGATGAGTAGGCGGATCCTATTACCCATCTCCCTACGTGAGATCGCTGTGGCTGTAGGAGGCTCTCAAAGAGCTCCCATTTGGCAGTGGGACCCAAGGGAACTGCTGTAGCTGAGATGAAGTCACAACCCCCTCCCCACTGCCAGAGATGGGTGCCGGCATTCGAGAACAAGCCAATCACATCTGCAAACAGTGCAGATAAAGCTGTAAGCGGGGGCATTGCCTCATGTTATGAAAGTATTTGCAATAAAGATGTGGTAAGAAGTCCAAACAGAAGGGCGGTGAGTCGGCAGGCAGTCTGAAACAAGCGGAAAGTTCGTCCGTGTGTCTACAGTTCGACCCACTCTAATTTCACATGTTCCATTGGGTACTGGAGACAGAAAGCCTTGGGATGAGGAGGGCCCGAAGGAGATGCTGCCTGGGGAAGGTCAAGGCACCACACACGTAAAAGAAATTACTACTGTCGATTTAATGATGCCAACAATATTAGAGGTTTTCATTAAGGTTATAGTCATCACCACCACTTCATTTGTTTACTCACTCGTGCGTTTATCCAGGAAGCATTTATAGAGAGCCTAGTGTGTGCCAGGCCTGTGCTAGGTGTTGGGACACTGTAAGGAGTCCCCAAGTTCTTACGGGGTAGTCAGGAGGCAGTAGAAAGAGGCTCTTCCCGCGCAGCCAGGTTAAAGGTCTGTGTCAGTGAGCGCCTTGCATGTGGAACCACGTGGCTCTCCCTGCAAGGAGGTGATTGTGCCGGTGGGGAGTCAGGTAATACCGCCTACAATGGACAAGCCAGAAAGGGCCTTTGAAAAGTGGTCTAGTTCCTTCCGTGTGTAGAGAAGGAAACCATGAACCTGAGTTATAAAAAAGATAAACTACAAATCACGACTGCATATGGGACCTGGAGAGTATTATGCTAAGCGAAATAAGCCAGTCAGAGAAAGACAAGTATCACATGATCTCACTTATTTGTGGAATATAATGAACAAAATAAGCTGATGAACAAAATAGACCCAGAGACATGGAAGTAGGGAACAAACAGACTGACAAACCTCAGAGGGAGGAGGGTGGGAGGGCGGGAAGAGATAAACCAAAGAGCTTATATGCATATATGCACAACCAATGGACACAGAAAACAATACTGTGAAGGTTATTTTTATTTCCACTTTACAGGTGAGAAAACCAAGTCAAGATCTCACCTATGTCAAGTGGTAGAGCTGGGACTCAAACAAATGTGTTCAAATTCCTGGCTCAAGGCTCTTTTTAAAAAACTCAAGCCACTTCCTTTTCCCAGTACCAGACAGCTGGGCTGGGATTCCAGATAGAATTCCTGATTCCAGCAGGGGCACACAGGGCAAGATCAAACAGTCTCAGACGATGAGCAGACGTGACTAATGCAAGGATTCTACCTGTGGCTACGCCCCACCTCATCCTCATGCTGAGCTCCAGTCACCGATTCCTGGGCAAAGGTTTCACAATATCTCTTTTATCGATACAAGGACATATGCCGTTGTGCTTAGAGTCAGTGTCAGTTTTCACGTCTTTAAAATGGAAAAAATAATGACTAAACGTGATGACGTATGTGAAATGGCTGTAATAGGTGTTCACAAGCACATAAATACTCTTCTCCCCTCTGGCTCTCTCTTCTGTTCGTTCCTATGGGACATTTTCAAGACATAAGCACACATCCTTTTGTGAGCCTCCCTTCTCCCCATAAACTGAAGGCGTAGCAGTGACAGTGAAAAGTAGAGAGAGAAGAGGACATTTCTGAGGACTCTGTGCAGTCTCCAGCCCAAAGGGAGCTCGCAGTGGGATTTCTGCTTTATGTCAGCTGCTCAGTGGGGCAGGAAGACCTCCATCCTCGGAGGGTAGGTATCACGCTGAGGAGAAGGAGCCCCAGCTGTTCTGTGGGTCCTGACACAATGTGGCTCAGGGCTGCCTGACGCCTGGCAGCCCTGATAAAGTTTGGATAAACTTGGCGTGTTCGCTTCCAGGCAACAGACCTTTCCCCTTGAGGGCTCAGTGGCCAGAAAAACATCCCAGAAGCCAATAATTTCTCATTCTCCAGGGATCCAGGGAGCAGACAGTTTCTGGGCTGAACACCAGGGACACACCAATAAAGTGTGAGAGCCCCTGTGCTGACCATCTGATCCCAGGAAATGGATGGCCGGTGCCGTGTGCTGGAAGACAGCTTCCCTCCAGGAAGAGGAACTGCGCTTGGTCTCCACGTGTGCCAGCATGTAGATGTGACTGTCTGGAGTTTCATGGATGGCTGTGGAGATGGCCAGCTCCTGCTGCAAACCAGATTCCTGTGGTCCTATTCAATTAAACCACCAAACGAGAACCTACTAGGTCAGTCCTTTGAAGAAGCAGATGATGTTGGGGAAAGGCCATGGGCTTTGAAGTTTGAGAGGCTTCGGTTTAAATCCTAGGTCCACTACCTATTAACTATGACTTAGGAAAGATATGTACCCTCTTTGGGCTTCAGTTTCTTTATCTGTAAAGTAATAGTAACAGTAATGCCTGCTTTACAGGGCTCAGATAAAAATTAAATAAAGTTATCGTGTATAGAGGGTATAGAATAATGCCTGCTGCCTTATCGGTGCTCAGAAACCAATCTCTCTTATTAGGTTTCATGAGGAGATGGAGGAGAGGTAAATATCAGACATGGTTAGGGAGATAGCACACGTAAAACTCAATGTAACTCCTTTGATGTTTTTTCAACCAGCACATATTAGAGAACCTTCTAAGTGCCAGCAACTAGAGGGGAGATACAGGAACAATGGCCCCTGACCTAGAGGAACTCAGAGTTTTGCAACTGAGATGGATGAGTAAGCAAATAATTTCTATCAGACTATAAGTGGTCTGAGATAAACAAGTGAAAATGCTATGGGAGCAGAGTGGAGGAGGTGCTTACATTCTCTGCAGGAGTTACAAGAGGCCTTGCTGAGGAAGCAACTCTTGGGCTCCATTGGCTGAGTCTTCAAAGATGAACAAACAGAAGCTTAGCTGGTGAAATGGGAGTGGAAGGCCACTGCTGATGTCGGAGACAGTGTGTGGGGAAAACACAGAGGCATGAAAGAGTTGGCTAGGGGAATCGGAACCACGGGGTAGCTGGGTATAAGGGACGTGGTAAAGGACATCAGCCTTGAGAGATACTAAAAAGTCCTTGCTGGTTTGCTAAGGAGTTGGGACTTTGCTCTGGAGACAACAGAGGGGTTTTAAAGCAAAAACAAGATGATTAATGTGTTTTCAGGAAGGTAACTGGGTGGAGGATGGAATGCAAAGGAGAAAGGTTAGTGGCCAGGAGACTGGAAGCATGTGAGATAAGAAGCTCATCTGGGTTACATAATCAGGAAGTTGGTGGGGGATCAGGAAGAGAGGCTAGACCTCCTGGCTCCTGGTTTGAGCTTTTTTTATTAGATTGCTCCTCCTTTCACGTCTCTGAAACCTGCCTACTAAGCAAACCTTGACCTAAAATTACAGTGCTCACGTGAACAGGAAAATAAAGTACAACTAGGTTTTAACTGTATGGAGGCACATGTTTTTATCCATGATTTACCACAGCATTAAGTATTTTTCTGAGCATCCACTTCGTGAGGTCTGTATTCCTAAGGAGAATGCAAATCCTTACTGATTTGGGCCAATCATTCATTCATTTGTTCAATCAATCCATCCACAGAACCACAGAACAATCCATGCATCCACAGAAACGCATTGGCAGTTACTATGATCTATTCAGGCTAAGTCCTGGAGGTATAGAGAAGGAAGGCAATCCCTGCCATCAGAGACCTCATAGCCTCGTGGAGGGGGAGACAGAGTGTGCTCATTGCTATGGGAGCTTGGAACAGGCATATGCAACAGTCTGAGCCATCGTGGAAGGAGAGGACACTTGTGTCAAGCCCTGAAGGGCAAAGAAGAAGGTACAAAGGTACCCTAAGTAGAAGGAGGAGCATATGTTGTTTGGGGTTACAGTACAATGGTGACAGCAATTAGAATTCGAGAATACAACAATCTTCCTAGTCCTGAAGCCAAACGCTTGTGGTGCCTATTTTAATTACGTGAACCACATTAATTCAGATTTAATTTATGGCTTCCCTCTGGCACCTCACTATAAAAGACTAACCCAGTGCCCACTTTCCCCAAATTACCAAATAGGCAAAGTTTGCTTGGCATTTTCTGACCTCCTCTTTCAGTGCCTGTCTCAGGGCACCTCGACCTCTGGCCTCAATTCCCTAAATTTTCCTCCAACAATCAGGAGCCTACTTCAGCCCCTCCTGGGCCGTGGCCCAGGTTCCCAGTCTCTGTCCATGCTCACTCACTGCCCTATCAAGTCTTGGCTTGTGCATCAAACTCTGTCCAGCGTTTACATGGCTTTACATTGTTCATGACTACATTACTGGCCAGCGTACAGCATTACCCAGTCAGAGGTGTCTGCTCTCATCATTTCTTTCTTCATCTTACCTGTCCTGTGAGGTGCATGACTGCCTCATTCCTCCACTTGTGGTTTTCAGTGACAACCCATTCTCTGGAGTCACCTCCCTACCTCTCTGGCAGCCCCATAGGCAAAGCTCTATCAAACACACAGAGTTTTTTTGTTTTTAATTAAAAAAAATTTTTTTTCTTTATTTATTTTTAGAGAGAGAGGAAAGGAGAGGGAGAGATAGAAACATTGATGAGCGAGAACATCAATTGGCCGCCTCCTGCATGTCCCCCACTGGGGGTTTGGCCCACAACCTGGGCATGTGCCCTGACTGGGAATCGAACTGATGACCTCTTGGTGCATGGGTCGACACTCAACCACCAAGCCACACCAGCCGGGCCACACAGAGTTTTAACCGTCTCCCTATTGTGGTCTTCTGTCCGGATAAAAATCTCTGTATCCTACTCAGTTTTTCTCTCCCTAATTCCTCCACATAGTGGCAATAATAAAAACCTGATGAATGAATTAAGTACTAAAGGAATGGACTGAAGTCCCTGGAACAAACTTCTGCTAATAGACGGACACTCTAGAGGTCGGAATGGCACGCATAGGAGGCAGGTTGGAGAAGCGACGTTTGAGACCTTCGGCACGCCTCTGTGCCCAGGCCAGTGCCTACTTTGCCTGTGTCTAAGGCTTGTTGAGAAAAGAGAAATGCTGCTCTTGAGACAGGGAGAAGACAATCTCTTATACCTTAATTTCTCTGAGCCCTGCCTGGCCTAGTTTCTCCAGGCTCCTTTCTGTGGGCCTGTGCTACTTTTCATGGTTCTTATTCATGAACTAGGAACTATTAATGATACACCAGGAGCTGATGTTATACTTGACCTCAATTATGTTTTAACATTAATGCTGTGAAATTTTACAGAAGAGAAGAACTAAATTGAAGTTAATGCTCACGAAATGGAAAATGAGTAGTCCTTGGTTTATTATTAGAAGACTCCTGGCCTTTGGTCTGAATTTTTCCTTTTTCTTTTTTTTTTTTGTATTAAGATCCAAAAATACTAAAAAGTCTGACTGACTAGCCATGTAAAACATATGCTGAGAGTCCTCAGCCAAAGCCAAATATGAGAAAAGTCAAACAGTGTATAGAAAACAAATAAATGAATCACAGAGTTGGGTAAACTGCTGTTTGGCACAAATCCATGAACACAGACCAAGAAGTGTCTCTGCAAAGACAGGAGAAATGTCTGCGGAAAATATCTCTGAAACAGATCTGAATTTGACCTAAAATCTTGTCTACAACTGAACTTTGTCCTGCAGAAATAATCCATAATGTTTTCCTTTGGTACGTGTTCGTTCACCAGTTTGTCCATGGGTCTGGGTGAGGCTGCTCCCTGCAGAGTGCACTGCACTCGGCGGTGGCGTTGGTCATCTCGTGCGTGGCCACCTAGAGCCGGGCTGACCCACAGCATGGGAAACAAAGGTGATAGAATCTGGCTGCTCAGAGACGTGGCATGGGGCCAGGAACTGGGGCCCTGGGTCAAATAGCTGTCCACCACATGTAACGTTCTTTAAAAATCCCCATGCGTTAGCATGCAACTGACTGCAGACTGTTTAGTCTAATGTCCAACTTGACATTTAATTACCATAAGCTGCTTTAATTCGTGGAATCTCTTTTTTATGATTAAAATCATCTTGTGAATATTAGGGAAGAAAAAGGAGGGAGGACTTAGGCTTAGGTTTTCCAAAATCTGTCTAATAACTAGTTTTGTGTGCTAAGTTCTAGTACAATAGGAGCTATAAAAAAATAATAATAATAATAATGAGCAGGCAAAAATCCTCTTACTCTCATGAAATATAGAGCCTAGGAGGAAACATAAGACAGGGCGTTATATCTGTAAAGTAAGGTAGAAGGAGAAGAGTAATAATGATAGCCAGCATTTATTAAATACTCACTATGGGCAAGGCACTATTCTAAATGCTTTATATGTATCGGCTCATTTAAACCTAACAAAAACCATATGAAGTATGTACCACCAGTAGCTCTATTTTACAGATGAGGAAACTGAGGCATAGAGAGGCTTACAACCTGCCCAAGATCGCCAGTAGGTAACAGTAGGGATTTGAACTGCAGATCCTGTGTGCCTAGCCACTACACTGTTCTGCCTGCTGGGGGCTGTCTGAGTGGTGTATATCAAAAGCGTTCTGAGAGCTCAGCTAAGGGAGATATTCACTGCACCCAAGGAGAAAGATTACCCACACTTTGTGGAGCGGTGACATTTGCACTGAGCCTTGAAGGGTGGGGACGATTTGGACACACAAATGTTGGCAGTAAGAATGGAAGATGAATTCGGAGAAAAAGAGAAGTGTTTCCAAATTGGGCGCAGCCTTCGTGAAACATGAAGCAGTAAGCACACAGGCTCTGAGGAAACAGCCAAGATGGGTCTGGTTGTGTTTGAGCAGAGTGTGAGAAATCAAAGTAGTGGGGGCTGGGAGGGTAAACTGCAGCCAGACCCAAACAGTTCGCTCCTAACAATGATCCTTACTAACCAGTTCCCGGTACTTTGTCAAACTCATTAACTTATCACCAAAGACCACTCACAGAGAGCCCAGAGAGAAACTTTGACAATACAAATTAACGATGAGAAAGTTAAAAAAAAAAAAAAAAAAGTCACTTTCCCCCAAGGACCTGCAAGTGCAAGGGGACTCTATTCTGGTTCCAGTTTCCTGCTTGTCACCTGTGACTATCCTTCCAGATGTTGCAGGTCAGCTACACACTGTCAAACCATTAGATAAATAAATGCAACATCCTATGGAATGGTAGTCAGATTCTTGGTAATAATCCTTGATAATCATAAAGCTTTCTAGAGCTCCTTTAGAAATAATTAGGGTTTGACTTACTCTTACAGCTATGCAAGTAATATGTCATTAGAGTGTAAAATAAATCTATGTATTTATTTTAGAATTGGTAGGGTCTTTAGAAACCATGTAGTCTACTATTTTGCAGAGGAAACAACAACAAAAAAAAGGGCTAAAAAGTTTAAATGGACTTACTTAAAGTCATCCGGCAAGTCAATAGTGAAATCATGTTTTGAACACACAATTTTTGGAAAGTAAAACAAATGCTTTTGTTGCACATTTTAAAATCTGCTTGTGGATATATTCAGTGTTCTGCTGTTCCACCATTCCCTCATGAATCTTTAAATTTTGGTTAAAACACAATAGCCAGAGAGGAGGCTTTTTAAAAGATTGAACGCACATTTTTTTAGGGTCACTTAGAAAGTGAGCTTTTTAAAAACATGCCATGCCTCAGAATAATTCAGTAGAGATATTAAAATTAGCAACAGCTGACACAGCTTGAGCACCTGCACGGGCTGAGCACTTCAAATGCTTTATCTCAGACGCCAGGACAACAGCCCTCACAATGGCACTACTATCTCCATTCTGTGGTTGAGGAAACTTAGAGAGATTTGGTAACTTGCTCAAGTTTACACAGCTGGTGAGCACCAGTCTGGACTCAGACCCCGAACCACCTGACACCAAATTCTGTGTAGCTGACTGTTATAATACATAACCTCCTAGATAGTGGTGGGTGAAACTTATCTTTTTATCGGGAAATATTAAGTATCTAGACAAGGTACAGAAACAAGAAGGCTTAATTTTCAAGAATTTTCACCCTTACTGAAAGCCTCTCGGTAGATAACACTTCTCACACGTCTTCCTATCTGTGTGTCACAACCAACCACCTTTGCTGCACTTTGCTAGGAAAACAGGCACCCTTAGTTTATGACAAAGTCAAAATTTCAGTGACTATTAATGACTGTTAGTGAGTGTTAGCAGCCTGTGGCCTGCCTGGTGCTTGGCCATCGAACAGCTACCATGAGTGAAGCCTGCTGGGTTAGCCTGCGACCGTGGGCAGGAGTCTAGGGTCTTGAGAAGTTGTGCTTGGCAGGCCTAGGGCTCCACCTGGCCCCAACTGTGGTTCCACTGACTATAGGCCCCAATGGCTGCATTTAAGAAAATACCTTTAGTCCAGTCAGTGTGGCTCAGTGGTTGAGCATCGACCATGCACCAAGAGATTGCTGGTTTGATTCCTGGTCAGGGCACATGCACAGGTGGTGGGCCAAATGCCCAATGGAGGGCATGCAGGAGGCGGCCAGTAGATGTTCTCTCTCATTGATGTTTCCATCTCTCCCTCTCCCTTCCTCTCTCTCTAAACAATAAAGAAAAAAAATACCGTTAGGTCTCTTGCTTCCTCCATGCCCTCACAGCCACTGCCCTCCTTTAGATCTCCATCAGTCATCTCTTGCCAAGACTACTCTTAAAGCCCCCCATGTCCTCATGTATCTAACCTGAAACCTTCCAATCCATCCTCCCTCTGCTACCAGAATGATCTCTAGAGCTGATCGTGTCAATCCTCTACTCTGAACTCCTTGATGGCTTCGTGATGCCAAGAAAATAGAATTCACACTCCTAAACACGGCATTCAATATCCTTCATAATTTGACCTTTCCTTACCTTCTGGGATTTAACAAATATTAAGTGAATTAGTGAATGTTCTTCTGTTTAGGCATCCTTTTAGCAAACATTTCCTCCACTTGCTATCCAATGATTGAATTTACAAGTGTCCACAACATGTTGAATTTTAACAATCCCTATTTTTTCACAAGGTAAGGAACACACTCATGGACATAGAATCTAGAGACTTGGGTTTAGGTGCAGTCCTGGCCCTTTCTCTCTGTGTGGCTTTGGGCAAGTCGTTTCCCTCCTCTGGGCCTCAGTTTCTCCATCTGTGTAAAAGAATGTAGATCTAAATTATCTCTAAGGCTCTTACAGGTCATGTCAATAATGGTTCCTGATACTAGATTCCCCTTGAGAGGAAAACCAAGGACGCTAACCCCTAGCCAGCCAAAGGTGTGGGTCCCACAGCTGAGTCCAGTGCTCAGCAGATTGGAGACACCCTTGCTTTGCCCTGCTCACCACTTCAGCACCGGCTCTTGGACTCTCATGATCAGCCCTGCACTGAATTCCAGCACTGACATTTCCATCTTCAATGTAATAGACCCTACAGCTGAGACAATGGAGCTCTTAGAGCCTTCAGCTATGACCTCATCTACTGACCAAGATTTTTCTTGGCTCAGCCCTAAGCAACACAAACAAAAAAAGCCCCTTCTTCAGGAAGTGCTGGTACTGATTTAGCATGCTCTAGGATTGGAGCAGGGGCTTGCGTGGACCAGCAGGGACCTTGCAGGCTCCAGTAGGAAAGAGAAAAAAGCCAGACAATCCCAGGAGAAGCAATCCTGAGGGCAAAGAGACTTCAGAAGGTGGATGGTTGGTGTGAGGAAGAACTCCTTTTTTGAGAACCTTCTGTGTACCAGGCACTTTCAGTCTGGGCTACAACTTTGCAAGGCAGGTATTATCCTATTTCCAAAGCTCCAAAACTCGGAGAGATTAACTTTTCCGAATCACATGACTAGCAAGTAGCTATGGAGTTCAAACCTTGGTTTCCAAAGACCTGCATTCTTTCCTTCACACACCCTGAGAAGCACCTGGGAGAAACCTAGGAAGTCTGGAGAGTAAAGCCAGATGCTTAGGAAATACTCACTGTGTGCTTATTTCAAGGAATCAGGCAAAATAATGGAATAATAACGATGGAATAATATTGAATCCAAAATCGCCAGCACTAACCATGAGAAAAGCTAGAATGACATTCATGATACTAAATAGCTTTAGGTCATAAATAAATGTTGTCCTTTAGGGGAAGGGCACAAAATGATGTTAATTCTTTGAACATGAATGTGACTAATACACTGGGTGTGACATCAGGCATCTTAGCCACACAGCTGTCTGGGTACACTAATCTGTGTCTTGCATCTCTAGCTGCTGTCTGCCCAGAGGCATGCTGCACTCTAATCTCCTGGCTTCACAGTTAGTTTGACATTTTTGCTGAGTCTGACTCACTTATCCCAGCCTCAATTGTTCTGTGCCAATGCAGACTTCTTTTACAGTTGGCCTACTTAGAAACACAGGATGTTAGTGTTGGAAAGGAGCTACCTTCGAAGTCACCTAGTATAACCCCCTCATGTTACGAATGAGAAAACGGGCTCCAGACCATGTTTGGTGATGTCTGAACTTGGGTGGGAGTAGGTGTGAGGCATGGTGGGACCTCAGCAGCAGGGGCCTGTCAGGCAGGAGGAGGAAGCTGGGATCAAGCCACACTGGAGGTGGCAGTACTAACTCCCTTGCATGATTATTAGGGTTGTGGTGGGCACAGGGAGCAGACCCCACTTCCTGGAAGAATGGGTTGGGAAAGGGAAGAGTGTCAGGATTCCAGCCAAGCAGTCGGAGTTCAGGACAGGACTTCTGTGCCAGCAGGGAAATGTGGAGCTGGGCAGGGGAATTGGGCTGAAGGTCAGTTGTGAGGACTGGACCAGCATGTCCAGGGAGGCAACAGGGTGTGAAGAGAAAAGTCATAACCAAGCAGCTATCAGGGTGTGCAGAGTTCACTCGAGGCAAGATAAAGTCCAGATTAGTGACAGCATACCCCACCCCAAGGTGGGTTGTGGTTGATGCACTCCTCGCCCTTTTGTTGAAGATTCCAGCCTGGAGGAAGCAGCTGACTCCAGATTATAGCTAGGGAGCCAGAAAAGACAGCACTGAAGTATTCCATGCATTCTGCCTCCGAAATGTTTCTGGAATGTTCCTTTCCTTCATTTTTATTTTCATCATCCTTGGCCCTGATCATCACCCACACAAATTATTGCAACAGATTTTTGATTCATCTCTACCGTTCTGCCTGTAATAATGATACACAAGCATGTCATTTGATACGTGAGGAGGTAGGTCACTTGCTTTCTATAAATGTTGATGGCTTACCATTGGTAGATGCCTTTCTCAACAGGGCTTCCATGGAAGAATCAAGCCCTACAGAAAATTATTTAAGTGACTATTTTCTCAGTTCTTTCAAGGATGATGCATAGCTAGTATCATTGAGGTATACAGGAGAGATCTGATTTGCATATGGATGCCTTAAGTCAAAAGGGCTTAAAACACGAATGTCTAAGCCTGGCATACTAGGTCCCACACAACCTCAGCCCAACCTTCCTCTAGCCTCATTCTCTGTCCTCCCTACCGTGCATGTTATGCTCTGGCCACACCAAACTCTTTCCACTTCTTCATCATGCTATTTTTTTCATGCCTTAATGTTCTTCCTTCTACCTGGCCTCCTTATTGGTCTTGTAAAAATCTTAGTCATGCTTCAAGGCCTAGCTCAGATGTTACCTCCTTTCTGAAGTGGTACCTCTACAACCTTTGAAGCTTGATTAAATTGTTCCTTCCTCTATGTACCCATATATTTGTGTGTGCGTGTGTGTATCTACCACTGTCTAGTACATCATTCAGAGATGGAGGCTTACTTATCTATGTGACCTAAAAAATTTTGGACACAGCAGGAAACATCCCCTTCCTGTCCCCTGACCTGAATAGATGTTTATCAAACTGAATGGCCCAAAGCTCCCTGGATAATCAAAACACAGTGCTAATTCTGGAACACAGGACTCTAGACGTTTAGTTCATCATTGCTTAGGTTTCCACATGACAGCAACTAGATCAATCATTAACTGCACCAGTGTCAGATACACAGGTGCGCATGGTGATGGTGTGGGCTGGGAGAAACCTTCCTGAATAATTACTGACAGAGTGAGGGAGTAAGAGCTGGTAGGCCCCACTGGGAAGGAAGCATGGAGCCAGAGACATGTTTGGTAAAGTGTAGGAGTAGACTCCATCAGGAGTATGTATAAGACCAACTTTATAATTTCTCCAGGAAACAAGAAAAGGAAAATAAGGAGAAATAGTTGGCGGTGGGGTTAAGTGAAGGACACGTGCATCAAGAACTGATGTCTTGCCCGGCCAGTGTGGTTCATTAGTTGAGCGTCGGCCCATGCACCAAAAGGTCGCCGGTTCGATTCCCGGTCAGGGCACATGGTTGTGGGTCCAATCCCCAGTGGGGGACATGCAAGAGGTGGCCAGTCGATATTCTCTCTCATCGATGTTTCTATCTCTCTCTCCCTCTCCCTTCCTCTCTCTCTAAATCCAATAAAGAAAAAAAAAATTTAGCCCTGGCCGGTTTGGCTCAGCGGTTAGAGCGTCGGCCTGCGGTCCAGAGAGACCTGGGTTCAGTTCCCGCTAGGGGCACGTACCTCGGTTGCAGTTTGTCCCCGGCCCTGGTTGGTCGTGCGGGTGGCAGCCACTCGATGTGTCCCTTTCATGTCGATGTTTCTCTCTCTCTCTCTTCCTCTCTCTCCCTCCCACTCTATCTGAACAAAAAATGAAAAAATGTCCTCGGGTGAGGATAAAAAAAAAATAAAATAAAAAAGAAAAGAACTGATGTCTGAAATGACTCATCAAAACTGAAATCTAATAAAAAAAACTTACATTTGCATAGTGTAGAATGTCATTATATACATGATCTCATTTAATTCTTAGAATAACCATGTGGCAGGGGTGGGGTTGGGGTTAGGGTAGGAGTGGTGTGTGTGTGTGTGGTTGTTACAGTCTTTCCTGTACAGAGCAGATGATTACGGCTCAGAGAGGGAAAATGACGCATCAAACACCCACTGTCCCTAAGTAGTGCCACTGGAACCGAAAGGCAGGCCTGCCTGTCTCGGGCCCAGAGCCACACTCACTTTATTTGAGAACAGGTGGGCAGCTCCTCTGGTCTGAAAGCTGAAGGCCTTTTCAAAATCAAATAGGATAACCTGTAGAGGTTGTTCTGAGTCATGACTCAGAGGGACTCTCCGTAAACTCAGGACTTTTCTAGGCTGTTGTAAAAACGAGGATAGAAAACCGTCAGTCAGCTGACCTGCAGGGAGAAGTTGACACAGAGCAATTCTCGGCTTGAACTGGGCCAAGGTGGGA
Organism: Tadarida brasiliensis; assembly: GCA_030848825.1. Taxonomy (NCBI): domain Eukaryota; kingdom Metazoa; phylum Chordata; class Mammalia; order Chiroptera; family Molossidae; genus Tadarida; species Tadarida brasiliensis. The sequence goes on from CM061268.1 coordinate 59,759,386, forward strand.
CTTGACTAAAGACTCTGGGGCAGGACAGAAGAGCAGAGGGTGGTTTGTTTACCGTCTGCCTGTGGCTCCAGGGGATCTAGGGGACAGCAGATGAGTACCAGGCTGCTGCACTTTTTGTTCACGTAGGACCGAGAAAAAGTGTCAGGAAGATAGAGAGGAAGAGCTGGGGCCATGAGAGGTCGCTCAGCTGGTCCTCTCCCTCTCAAATGTATCCGTAAACCTCGGGAACTGTGAGACCTCAGAATAAAAATACCACTGGCCAAAAATAAAAATTGTTAAAAAAGAAATTTAAAAAAACGCTGGCCAGGCTCTGCAGACAACTCCTTCCGTTGTCATTTATCGTCTTTGGTATAGCCCGCATCTCCTGTCACTCAGGAGCACAACTTGGTTTAAATAACTTTGTACGCCACTGTCCAGTGCTCTGAATATATACAACAATTCAGGAAATGACCTTTATAAAAATATATTTTTAATTGATTTTGAGAGAGAGAGAAATCCATGTGAGAGAGAAACATTAATTGGCGGCCTCCTACATGCACCCTGCCCCAACCAGGGAACGAACCCATAACCTGGGCATGTGCCCTGACCCGGAATCCAACTGGTGACCTTTTAGTGCACAGAACCAACTGAGCCACACCAGCCAGGGCAGAAAATGACCTTTTGATTACAATAAAGATGTCAGGTTCATTAATAAAACATCTTTTAAAGACTTCACAGATGAGATTCCTTGATTTCTTCTCCCTCTCCTTCAAAAGCTACCTAGGTATGCCCTGGCCAGTGTCGCTCAGTGGTTATAACATTGGCCCTCACACTGAAGGGTTGCAGGTTCGATCTCCGGCGTGCAGGAGGCAACCAATAGATGTATGTCTCTCACATCGATGTCTCTCTCTCTGACTCCCTCCACCCCCCCACTCCCTCCCTTCCTTTCACTGTCTCTAAAAATTAATGGAAAAAATATTCTTGGGTGAGGATTTTAAAAAAAAGTTACCTGGACAGTTTTTAAAAATCCTCATTTATTCATTTATACTAGTGTTTATAGGACCCACTGTGGGCTAGGTGCCGCAACATGTTAGTCCCCATGCTGGGTGCTGGGTGCCTAGAAGTAAACATGAGGTGGCCCACCCTCATGGAGGTTAGAGTTTAAGGCGACATGGGCTGGAGTGGTTGAGCGACCACAGAGACTCATCCAACTGCTTCATTTCACCAGTGAGAAAATGAAGGCTATCTCACTGAAGCTTACACAGTCCATGGCAAAACCAGATAAAGAAAATAGTTCTATTTTTCCATTAAGATCTTGATCTGAAGTTATCCAGGAGGAAAAAAAAAAAAAAGCATTCTCTTCCTTCCCTTCTGCCCCAACTCAGTGAATCTCGTTCTTGGCTTCTTGATGACTGGAGAAAGTAAATATTTTCCTACCCTGTCTTTTCTGGAACTAAGCATGGTCTGTTAGTAATAAACCAGAGTTTCCTCATTCTCTGGAACTCTATCTTCTGTGTCCTTTGTAAACCGCCCATCTCCACAGAGGCGCTCAGTCTTATAACCGCAGCTCCAGGACCAGGGAAATCATGCTGCCTGTTTTATTTTTTTCACAGGAAGCAGAAAGTTAACTCTCTGTCGGAAAACACCATGAAGCTCTGTTTCACTGATGTCTAAAAGAGTTATGCTGTAAGAAGTACTGATAATATTTGTTTTAGTTCGTGTTCTCCAGAGAAACAGAACCAATAGGAGAGAGAGGGGAGGAGGGAGAATTTGGGGGATTGGATCATGCAGTTATGGAGGCTGGCCAGTCCAAAGCCTTCAGGGTAGGCCAGTAGGCTGGAGACCCAGAGAAGAGCCAGTGTCGCAGTTCATCTGATGGCAGAATTCCCTCTTGCTAGGGAATGGTCAGTCTTTTGTCTATTCAGGCCTTTGACCGATTGGATGAGGTCCACCCACATTATGGAGGGCAATCTGCTTTACTCAAAGCCCACTGATTTAAATGTCAATCTCTTCCAGAAACACACCCACAGAAACATCCAGAATAACGTTTGACCAAATATCTTGGTGCCATGGCCAGCCAGATTGACACAAAATTAACCATCACAATACTATAAGCTGAAATTTTTACAACCCCAAGAGTCATATCAGGTTTCTGAAGTAGTCACATGGGTGTCAGTTGCTGGGGGAACCAAAGATATAAAGGCTTCATTAGACTATATACTGGCCCTGCTTTTGGCTCAGTGGTTAGAGTGTCGGCCTGAGGACCAGAAGGTCCCAGGTTTGACTCCTGGCCCTGGAAAAGGTTGTGCAGGAGGCAACCAATCGATGTGTCTCTCTCACATCAGTGTTTCTCTCTCTCTCTCCCTCCCTCCCTTCCACTCTATCTAAAAATCAATGGAAAAATATCCTCAGGTGAGGATCAACAACAACATAAAAAAATAAAATAACTATAAACTGGCATCAGAAAAGAAGGAAGGAAGCCTGGCAAAGATGAAAAAGCCATCAGGTAGAAGAAATGTTACCGTTGGAAAGACTATCAGAAGAGGGTTTTCTTTTGGCAAACATGGAGACTCCCTAGTCCTCATCCTTTCCCTGCTGTTCTGTTTCATGGAGGAAAAGGAGGAAAATCCAGAGATCAAATACCAGATAGAGGAGACATTGCCGTGCTCTCCCTTCAGATATGCTTGTGGGCCGGAGTTCTAACAGCTAGAGCCTTTGGGGCTGAGATATTTCCCCTCCTGACTCCTCTGTACAGGGAACCGAGACACCTGGCTTCATGTTAAGGGAGTTAAAGCCCATGGCTGTAGAAGAAGCTCTGTCGGGGCTCTGACCCTTCGTGAAGCAGCAGCAGTCTCGGAGCTCTGAACACACCCCGTGAAGGGCTTGGGAAGGGACGTTCCTGTGTACATTCAGCAAGCATCCCTTGTGCCAGGCACTGTTCTAGGAGCTGGCAATGCAGCAGTGGACCAAACCCACAAAAATCTTTGCTGTCCTGGAGTTCACATTCTACCAGGGAAGACGGACAATGAACACCACGACGACGTGAAATACAACATATAGTATGCTACTGACAAATGCTAAAGCGAAAAATACAGCGGGGAAGGGGACTAGGAAATGCTGGGAAATGGATGCTGCCATTTCAAATAAGGTGGCTAAGGAAGTCTTCGCTGAGAAAGTGACATTTGAGTAAAGACCTGAAGGAAGTGAGAGGGTGAGAAATACAGACATGTGGGGAAAGAGCATTCCAGGCCAAAAAAAAACTTTTTTTTTTTTTATTTTTGCTTTTCAGAGAGAGAGGAAGGGAGAGGGAGGGAGAGAAACATCTATTGGCTGCCTCCTTCACACCCCCTACCAGGGATGGAGCCGCAGCCCAGGCATGTGCCCTGGATTAGCAGAGCACCTACTCCTTTCGGTGCACAGAATGACGCCCAGTGAACTGAGCCAGACCAGCCAGAGCCAGAAGACCATTTTCATGGGTTGAATTGTGTCCCCAGAAGATATATTGAAGTCCCAGTTCCTGGTACCTGTAAAATATGTATGCCCTTATTTGGAAATAGGGACTTTTTGGATGTAATCATGTTAAGATGAGGTCGTTAGGGTGGGCCCCAGTACAATATGTATGACTGGTGTCTTTCTAAGAGGAATCAGAGACACAGATAATGGGGAGAGCTCCATGTGATGCCAGTCAGAGATTGGATGCAGCTACAAAACAGGAATGCCAAGGGTTGACGGCCACCATCAGAAGCTAGGGACAAGCAAGGAAACCCCTCCAGGATTCAGACCGAGCTTGGCTCTGCCAACACCTTGATTTTTTAATATTTGGCCTCCAGAACTGTGAGACAATAATAAATTTCTGTTGTTTTAAGCCACCCAGTTTACGGTACTTGGTTACAGCAGCCCTGGGAAAGTGTATTTGTGCATCTTTCCACCAGCCCTGCTCTCCCAGGAACACATCTCTGAAATGACCAATCTCTTTCACATGTCTGTGAGTCAGCACCTGCTGCCCTCCTCGCCTGGATGTACTTCTCCCTCCCCATATTTGTCTCCTAGTAATGCCTACCTATCTGTCAGCCTCCACCCAGGTTTACCTGTTCTCCTTTCTTCCTCTTCTGTTCTGTCCACACACACAGATACACGTGCGTGTGCACGCACACACACACACACACACACACACACATCCTGGGGGCTTACAAGGAGAGCTCCTAATCCAGGTGCACGTCTCATTCTCATTGCATTTCATCTAGAACTGTAATTATTTTCTTTCTCATCTGCCTTCTTCACCAGATTGTGAACATCTCTGCAACAGGGGCTGTATCTTTTATTTCTGCATTCCTGGTACCTTCCCTAGAGTTCCCCTAAATAAATTAAAATTATTATTATTTTTAAATACATGTTTTTTTAAATCCACCCAAGGATATGATTTGATTGATTTCAGAGAGAGAGTAAGGGGGAGAGAGAGAGGGAGAGAAACATAGATGCGAGAGAAAAACATGGATCGGTTCTCTCCTGTATTCTCCCCGACAGAGGATTGAACCCACAACCCGTCAGTGCACGAGACAACACTCCAACCAGCTGAGCCACCTGGCCAGGGCAAAATTATTTTTATCTTATTATTATGATTATTTTTAATCCTCACCCGAGGATATTTTTCCGTTTGTCTTCAGATAGGGTGGGAGGTGGGGAGAGAGAGAGAAACATCGATATGAGAGAGACACTTCGATCAGTTGCCTCCCACACGACCCTGACCAGGGCCGAACCGCAACCCAGGTACCTGCCCTTGACTGGAATCGAACCCGCGACTCTTTGGTCCGCAGGCTGACGCTCTAACTGCTGAGCGAAACCTGCCAGGGAGCAAAATAATTTTAAAAAATTAAGTAATTAAAATAAACCTTTGAAGTAGGGTATTATCTCTATTTTTTTTCAGTTGAGGAAACGAGCTCAAAACTCCACTCAAGGTCATACAAATAATACATGGCAGAAGAGGAACTCAGAGGTGATCATCTGGCTTCGAAGTTGGACATTTTTTCTGTAGCTTCACAGCTATGATGATTGTGCTAAAGATGCTCAATTTCCTCAAAAGTAAGAGGAGAATCAAAAGTACTCATTTTCCAGGACACTTGTGGGGATGAACTGAGATCAGCTTTGCTGTCACTCAGAGGTTAGTAGGTGCCATGACTGCTGGTTTGAGGCAGGTCTCTGCAAGACTGGTGATGATGAGGATGCCTCTCTCTTCTTCCCCTTTGACCTAAGGGGTTTCATCCAGTGGCCGAGATTACAAGAAGGAAATGTCTTCCAGGAGAGAAGGGGGCCTACAGATTGTGCCAAAAATTTGAGAATCATTTTGGAGTGAGGAGGGAGTGGATATGAATTTTATCTTTTTTTTTTTTTATCCTCACCCAAGGACATTTTTTCATTTTTTTGTTCAGATAGAGTGGGGGGGGGGGGAGAGGAAGAGAGAGAGAGAGAAACATCGACGTGAAAGGGACACATCGAGTGGCTGCCACCCGCATGACCAGCCAGGGCCGGGGACAAACTGCAAACGAGGTACATGCCCTTAGCAGGAACCGAACCCGGGTCTCTCTGGACCGCAGGCCAACGCTCTAACCACTGAGCCAAACCGGCCAGGGCTGAAGTTTATCTTTATCTAAGCCCCTTTCAAAGCCTGACTCCGTGGTGGGACCAAGAGCCTGGCTCCTAGAGTTGAAGAAAGTTTTCCAATCCCACAAGAATGATTTCAAAAACAGCCCTCCTGGCACTAAGGATGTTTACCTCTGCCTATTCTGAAGAGGAAACAATTTACCCAGACGCAGGCCTGGTCAGGCTCCCTTCTCTATCAAGATCAGGATGCAGAGCTCGGAAGGGTAGAGGACAGCACATCCATTAACCAGCCATTTTCACATATTGTTCCCGAACAGCATTTGCAATTGTGTGCAATACAACAGGTTGAATAACATTGGTGGAGTAACACTCTGTGCTCTCAGGATAACAAGCCTGATGGGGAATTTGCTACAGGCTGAAACAGTTTAATAGATGGGGCAGGTCCGGATGTGCAAATGCTGTGTGGCTTGGAACAGACATGAAATTATGTGAAGTATGAATTTAGATCTCCTTTCTGAAATTCCTGGTATACAATTTATAAGTCTCTTCTTACTAATAAACTGTGGTGTTCTATTCCAACCTTGGACTTCTAGGTAAATTCTGACCATTCATTCATTACACAACTATATATAGAGTAACTACCACATGCCAGGCATTGTGAAGAGTGTATGGGGTCTTGATTCTGAGTCTGAAAAAAGAAGAGTAGATTGTTATGCAAAAATTCAAAAAGAGTAGATGTTATGTAGATTGTTTGAATCTCCATTCAAACTTTAATTGTAGGGAAGTGAGAATGTCTCCCCTATCTGCATGTGGAGAAAATAATTTCATGTAGAATGGCTTAGTTCCGGTGTTCACTGGGCTCATCATCTCATATGGGGGTAGCTCGGGATTGGGAAGCATACAGCAGCAGAACATGTTGCTATGGTAACTTGGCATTAACACACCTTGGCTCCTTTGTGCCGCCTCCAAATTACCTTTATAACGAGTATACAGTTTCAGAACATGGAAAGCTTTTCTTAATTTCCACACAGCCCGTTATAAGGCATTTTCCAAGGTACACAGACAAAGGAGGGGTCCTTTGAGGCTTTGCTGATGCGGTTTCCTAAGCCTCGAGGATGGAATCAGGATCCAGACTATCTTATTCTTTCACGGAAGATTTCACTTTCAAATCCCTCTCACATGTTATCTTACTTTTTATTGCCACATTTTTAACCTCAGGCTTATGCAATCCAAAAGGGCAGGAAAATGAACCCACTAAACATTTATGCCTCAAAGTAACCATGTGATATAGGAACTAATATCCCTGCTGTTCAAATGGAAGAACTGGGGTTCAGAGGGTTTTCATGATGTGCCTGAGGTCTGCGGTTAGAAATGGCAGGATGAGGAGTGGGACCCGGCCTTTAGAGTCTAAATTTGGTATCTTTCTGTTATACCTCCACTGATTCCCAGCCTCTGTTATTTTACAAAACTATAGACGTATACAAAAGAGCAGCAAGTTTGTGCTTTGATTTTTAAGAAAAAAGTTTAAAAATAGAGGACACTGAGCTATAAAGAAGAAGAAGAAGAGTTTCAAGACAGCAACAGCAGAGCATTAAACTTAGTGCAGGGCCCTTCTAAGCATGGGGCCTAGCGTGGTCCAGAAAACTCATGAAGTTGGCCCAGGAATTAAGGTTAATGTATATAAAATACCTTGTACAGAACAGATGCTCAATAAATTGTAGCTATAATAATTGTATTACCTTCCTATTGCTGCTATAACAAATTATTACAAACTCAGTGGCTTAAAACAACACAAATTTATCGTGCAGTTCTGTAGGTCGAAAGTCTAAAAGGAGTCTTGTGGGGTTAATATAAAAATGTCAGCAGGGGCGTGTTCCTTCTGGAAGCTCTAAGGGAGAATCTATTTCCTTGTTTTTTCCAACTTCTAAAGGTTGCCTACCTTCCTCGGCTCATGGTCCCTTCCTTAATCTTCAAAGGCAGCAGCATAGTATGTTCCTATCCCTTCCTTGCTTTCTGACCTCTGCTTCCCTTGACATATTTCCTTCTCTGACTCTGACCACTTTCCTATCAGAAGGACCCTTGTGATTACATTAGTCCCACCTAGATAATCCAGAAAATCTCCCCATCTCGAGATATTTAATCACATCTGTGAAGTCCTTTTTGGCAAGTAAGGTAGCATATTCACAGGTTCCAGGAATTAGGACTTGAACATCTTTGGAGAATCATTACTCAGCCTAGTACAGTAACAATATGATAATGATGATGATGGTGATGATAATGACAACAATGTTCTCTTTCTTTGATCTTTCAGCGATTTCAGGATAAAATAGATGTGACAGGCCTATTGTGATCTTACCCACACCCACATTTCTAGCTTCAACTCGTTCTACGGCCCCACATTCACTGAACATTCCAGTAACACTGAACCACTTGTAATTGCAACTTGTTCTCATTTACTGTCTACCTTCTTTCCTACTGTGATTACTACACAGAATATACTTTCCCATTTTCCCCTTCAACATCCTTCTTTTTCAATTTTTTTTTTTGCATTCAAATTCATTCAGCCTTATTAAGAAAAATAATAAGTTCAAACATAGTCTACATAAAGCATGAAACACCCACTGTGTGACCATTTGTCAAAATACATGTGACAAACACTCAAGAAGTGTTCCTGGTCTTCTGATATAATGATCTGAGAGCTATGCATTTTATGGTCTTCAGAATGGAGGAAATTATTTAGTAAACATGGATGCACAATAATTTTACTCACTTAAGGATGAGTTTTCTACAGTTCTTGGATATCTCTGAAGACTTTTTATTTCAACCACATCTACTAATATTCATGACCTATCTATAACTACTATAAAGATACATCAGAATTTTAACAACCTACCACCTTATTTTTATTAAAGAACTGTTGGTAACAAAGATTAAAATGCAGAATGTTCCTCTGTCTCACATGAATGCAAAGAATGTTGCTTCTAACACCTCCTTCATGGTGATTGGCATAAATCAACATTCTAAGTCAACCACAAACATCTCCGTTTAGGGTTTTTTTCATATATTTTACATTACAATGTCCTTGATTTTCAAAGACAAGTAGATATGAGTGAAACACACCTAATACAAAAGAGCTCACGGATCTCTGATGCAACAACAATCAACCCATAATTTCAAATACACACTAGGAATGAAAACACAGCATCAAATGATTTGAGAGTGGAATCACATTAGTATTTTCCTTCAAAATATCTCAAATACTGTCAATATAAAAAAGGATAAATTGTAAGTAATTATACATATCCAAACATCCATCACCTTGATATTTTGAAGTTTCCTAAGAAGTAAGTTGTCTAAGTGTTTATGTTTTGGATTATTCTCTATAATAAATATTCTGATTTAGAGCAATATCTGAATACTGTTATTGACTGATATTCACTGACATCTCAGACTTTATTTCAAGTCAATACTTCCCCCACATTTTTTCTTTTCTTTTTTTTACATCTTTAAGTTCATTTGGCAGCATTAATTCTGTGTGGTTTTCTGAAGTGTATATTTTGGACTAAGGTCTTTCATCATGTACCATAAACGTAGACTTTCTTCCCGGTGTGCAGTCTCTGATATTGAGTGAGGCCGTAGATCCAGCCATACTTTTTCCTACATTTTTTATTTTTAAAGTTTCTCTCTAGTATAAATGTGCATATGTCCATTAAGTTGTGATTGCTGAATAAAAGCTTTGCCACACTGTCTACATTTGCAAGGCTTCTCTCCAGTATGAATTATCCATGTCTAATAACATATGAATGCTGATTAAAGGATTTGCCACATATTTCACATTCAATTCTTTTTTAAGTATAGTTGCCATACAATATTATATTAGTTATATTAGTTTCCAGTGCACAGTATTGTGATTTGACATTTTTATGCCTTACAATGTGATCATGCCACTAATTCTAGTAATTTATTTTTTAGCACTTAGCCCAAGTTTTCTTCTTGGGAAAACTTTAATCCACCACTTACCTGTGATCTTGAGTAAGTTACTTCACTTCTTTAAGTCTCAGTTTCTGTACCTCAAGAATTCAATAATAAAATATTACATACAGTACTGTATGAATCAAATGACATGATTTATATAAAGCACTGAGCAGCCTTCCTGACAGATGGTAGTTGCTCACAAATAAATTATCTGTAATTATCATTGTAAATATTCCTAGACCATCCCTTCCAAAGTGATTTAAGAACTTCCTCCTCTGTCCCCTTTAGCAACCAGTGCATAGTAGGTAGCAGCCTTTCCTGAAATTGTCTGTTCATTTGTAAGTCTCTTCTGCTGGACTGACCATTCTTGAAGATCGGGACTCAGTCATTCATTTCTATATCTCTAGTGTCTAGCACAGGGTTTGCACCAGTAGGTTAGTATTTATTGAGGCAAAATAGGCAAAAAACTCTTAGGAGGACACATGCTAGTTCTGTTCTCGGAACATTTCTGTAAAACATTCCTTCTATTCTGATCTTCCTGTAGTAGCAGTCTAAAAATATTTCATTTGTGCCCGGCTGGTGTGGCTCAGTGGTTGAGCATGGACCCATGTACCAAGAGGTCGCCGGTTCGATTCCCGGTCAGGGCACATGCCCAGGTTGTGGACCAAATCCCCAGTGGGGGACATGCAGGAGGCAGCCAATTGATGTTCTCTCTTATCGATGTTTCTATCTCTCTCTCCCTCTCCCTTCCTATCTCTCTAAAATCAATTTTTAAAAAATTAAAAATATTTCATTTGCTTATCTTCTATTTAAATAACTGTGCAACATTAACAAAACTGACCCTGTTGTGACAAATTTCCTTGTCTTCCTTTGCTCTAGCCACTTCCTCCTTTTTTCTTTCTACTTCCTCCTGGTAAAAGTCATCGCTTTGTGTGTCATGAGCCCATCTTTTTTTTTTTTTTTTCCCTTTAATTTTTATTGACTTTTTTTTTTTTTTTTTTTTGAGAAAGAGAGAGGAAGGGAAAGGGAGAGAGATAGAAACATCAATGAGAGAGAGAAGCATCAACATCAATCGGCTGCCTCCTGCACGCCCCCTGCACGCCCCCTACTGGGGATCAAGCCCACAACCCGGGCATGTGCCCTGACCTTTTTATTATTTTTTAAGAGTGACTGTCTTTTTCCTAAAATTTGCATTACTGCAAACTTCACAGAAAGCTGCATCATGTTACCCATAACAGGGAAAGTCCCACCCTTCACTTTACGCCTTGTACTGCAGTCCTTAGTTCACCAGGATATCTGGACCTTGAGCATAGATGGAGACGCTATGTGCTCCTTGCCCCTGCAGGTTACGGTCATGCTAAAGCTAGACCCAGCTAGAGCATCCTGGTCACACACTCAAGAATTACTATAAAACATGAAGCCACTCTAGCCTGTGTGCTCCCTGAGCACGGGTTTGAGGAGGGTGTGGGGCTACCTAATGTATTCATGAAATCAGTCTATCACTCCAAAGCCCACCTTTTTACTTGGAGGAGAGAAGCTGCACAGTTTAATGGAAACAGTGCTAACTTTAGAGTTATGACTTGGCTTTCAGCCCAGCTCCATCACTTACCTGGCTGGCTGCCCTTTTGGCAAACCACCAATATCTGTAAACCTCTGGATCTTCAACTTTGGGGTAACATTAGACCTAGTCTACCTACCTTATAGGGTAGATATAAATTGTTTTTAAATAATGTAAAAATACTGGTGCTTATTGGGCACTAACTATGCACCAAGCACTGATAGGTGCATTTTCCCTATTCAGAGAGTTGTCACATCATTATTCTGCTAACACATGGGGAGCCAGGATTCAAACATAGGTCTTTCTGCCTCAAAAGTCTTTGTTGTTGTTTTCCACTTAATTAAGCCAGACTGATGCTCATGAATTATGAATCTGATGAAGAAACTGAGGCCCAGAGAAGTGCAGTAACTTTCCTTAGAAGTTGGTGGCATATTTTAATCCAACAAGTATTCAGTGGGGCTTGTACGTGTGCAGGTCACTCACGAATTAAGGTGTGGCTGCATCCAGGTGAAAGAGGGAAATCCAACTATTTTCACATGGTTTCCACTTTGTGGTTACACTGGACAGCTTAGGTGGCATAATCTCAGTGAACTGTTCCGGTCACAAGAGTTTCCAAATTCCTTGTTGTGGGACTAGGAGGCCTTCTATGACTTGGTCTGAACATAAATCTCCAGCCTCATCTACTGTCTGACCTCCCCCCAAATCTCCTCTTCAGTCATAATGAACTGCTTGCAGTTCCTGGAAGGCACCTAATGGGTTGTGTCTCTGTGACCCTGTTCCCTTTACCTGGAGTGCACCTCACCCTCTGAGTATGCAGTGAGCACCTAGACTCATTTTCTTTTTTTTTTTTTTTCTTTTTTTTTATCCTCACCCGAGGACATTTTTTCATCATTTTCAGATAGAGTGGGAGGGAGAGAGAAAGAGAGAAACATCGACGTGAAAGGGACACATCGAGTGGCTGCCACCCGCACGACCAACCAAGGCCAGGGACAAACTGCACCCGAAGTACATGCCCTTAGCAGGAACCGAACCCGGGTCTCTCCGGACCGCAGGCCAACGCTCTAACCGCTGAGCCAAACCGGCCAGGGCTAGACTCATTTTCTAAGACTGCTTAAATGTCACTTTCTGAATAAAGTCTTACCTGGCCTCCTCCTACCTCACCCCACTTTAGATAGAATCAACCATTCTCTCCTTTGGGCCTCTAATATCTCCTCTACATATTTTTGTACCAGTTTTACTTTTTTATTGCCCAATTTATGCAATAAAAATGTGTATTGCAATGCACTCCCACACTTCTCGGGAGCCCGCCCACACCTTTCTTCCCTCTTAGGAATCTCCTAAACTCTAAGAGTCCCCACGAGACTTGCAAGCAGGGGAGCAATGGGCAGTGGCAGCTCATCTTGGGCTAACCCCCTGACCTGTCTCCAAGGCCCCTTTTTCTCTTTCTGGTGAGCCAAAGCAACCCCACCTAGGCTCACTTTTTTCCTATAATGTCTCTGGAGGGCCAAGGCAGAGCACCGCCTCGGCTCTCTCCTGCTGCTTCTTCTACCCTGAGCCCTTCCTCGTTTCACTGTCGCCAGCTTTAATAAACATACTCTCAAAATAAAAAAATATGGCCCCGGCCGGTTTGGCTCAGTGGTTAGAGCGTCGGCCCATGGACCAGAGAGTCCTGGGTTCGGTTTCCGCTAAGGGCGTGTACCTCAGTTGCGGTTGGTGATGCGGGTGGCAACCAGTCGATGTGTCTCTCTCACATCAACATTTCTCTCTCTCTCTCTCTCTTCCTCCCTCTCTCCCTCCCACTCTATCTGAAAAAAATAAAAAATAAATAAAAATTAAAAATATGTTTATTGCAATAGAACTGTTTATTTACATGTCTTTTTCAACTGTTAACACCTACGGTAAGATCTATCTTATTTCTAATTGCATGTTTGGTCTTTAGTCTGTAGTATTGGTGAGCACTTGGTAGCAGAGTTCAGTGGCTGACTTACCCAATGTCTATTCCCAATCTGCTTATCTTTTGCTTGCCTCCATATAAAGGCTGGAAAAGAGTAATTCTCTTTTCCCAATATCCATTGCAGTTATTAGGGACTGTGCTGAAAAACAGTATGGTGGTATAAATATATATATTTTTTATATATATATAGGTATGTAAATGCATAGAAAAATGTCTTGAAGGAAGACAAAGAAAATGTTAACAATGATTAATTTTGGGTTGTGAGATTGAGGCAGAGAGAACATTGATTTTTTACTTCATAAACTTGTTTATTGTTTGAACAATTGGCAGGTATTATTTTTATTATGTAGAAAATAGAAAATAAAACCTCACCAAAGTAGATATCCAAATGGCAGGTAAGCATATAAAAAGATGATGCACAGCATATGTAAGTAGGGAATTGCAAATTAAAACAACAGTGAAGCCCTGGCCGGTCTGGCTCAGCGGTTAGATCGTCAGCCTGCGGACCAGAGAGACCTGGGTTCGGTTCCCGGTAAAGGCACGTACCTCAGTTGCAGTTTGTCCCCGGCCCTGGTTGGGGTCATGTGGGTGGCAACCACTCGATGTGTCTCTCTCACATCGATGTTTCTCTCTCTCTCTTCCTCCCTCTCTCCCTCTCACTCTATCTGAAGATAAATGCAAAAATGTCCTCGGCTGAGGATAAAAAACAACAACAGTGAAATACAATTACCTATTCGAATGGCAAAAACCCAAAACACTGACACCACCAAGTGCTGGTGAGAATGTGGAGCAACAGGAACTCTCATTCGGCTGGTGGGAATGCAAAGGGTCACAGCCACTTTGGAAGATAGTTTGGCAGTTTCTTACAAAACTAAACATGCTCTTACCGTAGGAACCAGCAATCATGATCCTTGGTATTTACTCACGTGAACTGAAAATTCATTCTACACAAAAACCTGCACATTGATGTTTAAAGCAGCTTTATTCATAATTGCAAAACTTGGAAGGAACCAATGTGACATTCAGATAATGGCATGTTATTTAGGGCTGAAAAGAAATGAGCTATCAAGCCATGAAAAGACATGGAAGAAACTTAAATGCGTATTACTAAGTGAAAGAAGCCAATCTGAAAAGGCTACATACTATGTGATCCCAAATATGACGTTGTGGAAAAGGCAAAACTACAGAGACAGTAAAAGGATCAGTGATCGCCAGGGGTGAGTGGGGAGAAAGGAATGAACAGGTAGATCACAAAGGATTTTTAAGGCCATGAAACAATAATGGTGAATACATGTCACTATATATTTGTCAAAACTCACAGAGTGTATAACACCAAGAATGAATCCTAATATAAACTATGGACTTTGGGTGATAATGATGCATCAGTGTGGGTTTATCAATTGTAACAAATGTACCACTCTGGTGCAGGATGTTAGCAGTGGGGGAGGCCATGTAGTGGGTGAGGAGGAACTCTCTACTTTCCACTCAATTTTTGTGTAAACCTAAAACTGATAAAAAATAAATAAAATTTATTTTAAAAAACTAGAGAATAAAAGAAACGACAGCAATTTAAGACTTAGCCCAATATAGTCATTCAATTTTTATTATGCACAACACAATGGCCTAGGTGCTAATTAAAACATAGTTCCAGGTCTGCCGGGCCGGTGTGGCTCAGTGGTTGAGCATCGACCCATGCACCAAGAGGTCACCGGTTCGATTCCCGGTCAGGGCACATGCCCAAGTTGTGGGCCCGATCCCTAGTGGGGGGTATGCAGGAGGCGGCCAATCGATGTTCTCTCTCATCGATGTTTCTATCTCTCCCTCCCTCTCCTTTCCTCTCTCTGTAAAATCAATAAAGAAAAAAAAGAAAGAAAGAAAGAAAGAAAACAAAAAAAAAACATAGTTCCAGGTCTAAAAAAAAGACATAGTTTCTGTTCTCAAAGAGCTTAAATATAATATGGTGAAGATATAAAACTATGCCATACTGTAAAATAGCATTTCTAAAGAACTATAATAAAGACACAAAGGACTGGTTGTGAGAATCCAGAGAAAGGAATGGTTTGTTCTGTTCTGAATAGTGGATCTTAGAATACTTGTCTAAGCCAAGAATGGGTGAGTTGGATCTTGAAACATAAATAAGATTTTGTCAGTCAGATATAGTGAAGCAAGAGAACAGGAGGAGCACTCTAGGCAGAGAGAACAGCACAGGCAAAGACATGGAGGCATGAGAGTACATTGCCCTAGCAAGGTAGCTCAGTTGGTTAGAGTGTCGTCCCAATGCACCAAAGTTGTGAGTTTGATCTCCAGTCAGGGTACATACAAGAATCAACCAATGAATGCATAAATAAGTGGAACAACAAATTGATGTTTTTCTTTCTCTCTCACTGTCTCTCAAATCAATAAATTTTTATTAAATGTTAAAAAAAATTTTTTAAGTGTAGATTGATGTAAGAAATGGTGGTTGACTGTGTTGCTGCAAGGGATACAGTGGGAAATAAAATTGGGAAGGAAAAGTGGGGTAAAGTGTGCAAAATTGCCCTGGCCGGTTTGGTTCAGCAGTTGGAGTGTCAGTCTGTGAACCAGAGAGGTCCGGGGTCAGTTCCCACTAAGGGCAGGTACCTCAGTTGCGGTTTGTCCCCGGCCCTGGTTGGGGTTGTGTGGATGGCGACCACTCGATGTGTCTCTCTCGCATCAATGTTTCTCTCTCTCTCTTCCTCCCTCTCTCTCTTCCGCTCTATCTCAAGATAAATGCAAAAATGTCCTCGGGTGAGGATTTTTAAAAATGTGTGCAAAATCTTGTCTACTCCATGCTAAGTTGTTTATGTTAATAAGATAAAAGGAGTCAGCACAGGTGGGCAAAGTCTGGTAGACTGGGCTCTTTGTCCTGCAGCCAGGACAGGGGTAAAGAGGCACAGTCTTCAGTAGTCTGGGCCAGTGTTAAGGAAGGATGGGATCTGGCAAGGCAGCACTCAGGAGCTTGCAGCTGGAGCTCCCAGGAGAGAAGCATGGCTGAGGTTGCATCAGAGCCAACTAGGAACATCTACTGCTTTTTGGGTTGCAGCAGCTCTGCCTTCCTTGCTCTGCCTCTCTCTGGCTGGGCAGAACTTCCATAATTAAAAATCAGGCTTTCTGCCCTGGCTGGTTTGGCTCAGCAGTTAGAGTGTCAACTCTCGGACCGAAGTGTCTTGGGTCCAATTCCTGGTCAAGGGCACACCTGGGTTGCTGGTTTGATCCCTGGCCACGGTCAGAGTCGTGCGGGAGGCAACCAATCAATGTGTCTCTCTCACATTGATCTTTCTCTCTCTCTCCCCCTCCTTCTCTCCCTTCCACTCTAAAAATCAATGGGAAAATATCCCTGGGTGAGGATTAACAACAAAAACAACAAAATCAGGCTTTCTCATGCTTGGTGTCCTCTTTTAGGGTTACCTTCTCTATGCGGACAGACAGGAGATTTGTGGGGATTTCTGGTGAGTCATTTTCTCTTCTTCTTCTTCTTCTTATTCCCCCTATTCTAGGAGTTGAGTAAGGGGCCTGTCCCTTGATTCGACTCTCTCTGATCACCTGTAATTTAGTCAGAGGTGGTACTTTGGAATCTCTCTAAATTTTCCTGACTCTGGTCTTCTAAGCTCCTGATCTGATATTACTACTTTGCTTTTTCTCTAATGTTCTATTTGTGTCCCTGGCTGATTCCCAGTTGCTCCAAAACTTATTGGTTTCATGGCGTGGCTCTGCATTTTAACTCTACTCTGAACCTCCACCTCAGAAGCCTAAAATTAAGGGCTTGTCACCTGATATGGACTGAACTCATTGTTCCTGAGCCACTTGTAACCTAATCAGGGATGCACAATTTACAAACATTAAACAAAATGCAAGATTGGATGGAATTAAACTCTAAAACACAGTAGTTGGTAAAGAAAAGGCAGTAAGGTGTAGTGGGAAGAAAACGAAAGTCAGGACACAGTTCTAGCAGTCACTAACAGGTTGAAGGACCGTCCAGGTCTCTGAACCTCAACCATGAAATTGGAGGATTGTTCTACAGGATTTCTAAGACAACTTAGAACTCTGTGACTAAGTGCTATGTGGGGAAGAAAGGGAGAGATCTATTTGGGTGGTGTTTGTTGTGTTAGTCTTTCAGAAAAAAAAAATTAAGATGAGTCTTAAGGATGGATGGGATTTTTGATTGAAAAGACTGAGAACACTTACCGAGTCAGAGGTAAAATCATCAGCCAAGGAGGGAGGTAGGAATGAGTAGAGTGGTTAACAGCACAACAAACACACTGCCTAAGCACTGCAGCTGGGAAGCAGTGGGGGAGAACTGGATGGGCAGGTTATGGAGGATGCTAGATGCAAGACTGAGGGATAGTAGAGGATCCTTGAGGAAGGAAGAGTGATCTGGGAACGGTGGGCAGGATGGACTGGAGAGAGAATACGTTGGAAGAGAGAGAAGATTGTGACAGTGGTCCAGGTGTGAGTTAGGTCATTTGGGGCAAGGGTGACTGAGGTATGAATGAAGAGGAAGTGGAAAATCTGAGAGGCATTTTTAAGAAAAAATTGAATAAAGAAGAGCAAGAAGAGGAAGTGATCTAAGTTCTCCACCAAGGGTGGAGGGTATTTCTTTGAGGGACAGTT
Organism: Tadarida brasiliensis; assembly: GCA_030848825.1. Classification (NCBI taxonomy): domain Eukaryota; kingdom Metazoa; phylum Chordata; class Mammalia; order Chiroptera; family Molossidae; genus Tadarida; species Tadarida brasiliensis. Next base: position 59,777,079 of record CM061268.1, read on the forward strand.
GGTCTGCTGGGGAGTTTCATAGATTCGTTTTTAGACATGAACATGCCTGAACAGTTCTACTGAAAGTCCTCTAAGAAGGATATGTCTTTGTAAGCAGTTAGCAATGAGAATATGATTGTCAGGACCAGATACATAGGGTTTTTAATCATTTGCACCAGGGCAGTAATTGAAACCATAAAAGTGGATACTGTGTATGAAGGAGAATATTACAAAGAGAAAGACATACAGGTAAATTATTGGAAGAATAAAAAGAATAATACATCTTTTCCAATTCCCAGATTTCTATGTTAGCTTTCATTGTATTATTTCCATCTCTTATGGTATTCCTTTACCCGTCTCACAAATCTCTTCTTATTGCATGAATGTTAGCAATCTTCTCATCTCTGGATAATTGTATTAGTAAGATAGATTAGCTTACACTTACACTCAATATCTCAGGGACTAAAAAGTACTTCTCATTCACTCTATGCGTCTCTCATTTCCATGCACATTTTATTGGCCAAAGAAAGTCACATAATCACATCAATCTTCGAAAGAGGCGGGAAATGTAATACTCTTTAATAATTTAATAATTTTTTTGTGAATTAATACTTATTAAATTATTAATAATTTAATAATGTGTGTACATTAATAATTTGTGAACAGTTCTAGCAACGACCATATAACAATTTTTTTCCTTAGACTCCTTCTATCTGCCTCTTCTACCCTTTTATCTGTGTCATCACTAAAATGTTCCTGGTATCAGCATTTTATAACCAGTGATAACACAGCATAATTTTTATGTGAACACATTATTTCTGCTTCTTTTCTCTTTGTTTTCTCCTTTTTTTTAAAAATCCTCACCCAAGGACATTTTTCATTTATTTTTAGAAAGGAGGAAAGGGCAAGAGAGACAGAGAGAAACATCGATCAGTTGCCTCCCACACACACCCCAATAGGGCCGGGGATTGAACCTGCAACAACCTAGGCATGTACCCTGCCCTGGAATCAAACCCAAGCAGCTTAGGTGTATGGGATGACTCTTCTACCAATTGAGCCACACCACCCAAGGCTGTTCTCTCCTTATTTTGATACTAAGTCTTCTTTTGGTTCCATGGTTGGTTCTCCTTTTTCCTTCCTTTCCCTATTCTTGGAACTGAAGACTCAAGAAAATGCTACACCTATAATCAAAACAATCTGTGCCCCTCTTTCTCCTCCCTGTAGTTCCGCTTCTTTCTTTCTCAAAAACAAACTCCTTCCCTCTAGGTCCTGTCACACTTCCTTCTTCTACTTTCTCACTTCCTTGTCACCAGAGTTTACGGCCATCCCAGAACAAAACCAGCTGACAAGTAATAGATGTTACTCAATCCACTATTTATTCTGATCAACATTAAATTGGTTGCCCTGATTTTCACAGCTTGTGCACATCCCATAAATTGTTGACTTGATTAATTCTGATCAGAATTAATTTTTTTCCCCATCAGAATCCCATAGAATGTTGTTTGAATCTCTAATGTGATTATTACAGTCTGTTCTCTTGGGGTTATTTTTGTATATGCTCCCTCACTAAATTGTGACATCCTTATAGATTAAGCTTTGATTTGCACATAATAGATATTCAATAATTATTAACTCACTGAGGAATCCTATTTTTTACTTAATTGACTACTGGTTTTGGTAACATTTGGATAGATCTTGATTTAGCAAATGGTACTTATTAGACTTGTTCATATCTGGAAAAAAGGAATATATGCTATTTTCCTATTGATGATCTCTCTACCTTTCACCTCTCATATTAGATTGTAGTACTATTGCTTGTTACTAATCATACTACATCTACCTCCCAAAGGGCTTTGAATAGATGTGAGGCAGTAAATTGATTTATTCATTCACTAATTTATTTAATAATTACTTAATGAATGCTTATTGTGAGCTAGAAATGGGTAGAAAGTCTAACAAGGCAAGGTGGCCTCTTTCAAAGTCTGGGAGCGGATGGGAGACAGATAAGTAAAGCAACTGCTACAGTGTGATAAATGCTATGGCATAGAGAAGCATCTAAATCAGACTGGGACTTCTTGGGAGATCGGACCCTGGAATAGCCTTGAGGTTAAGAGGAGATAGGTAGGGAATTGGGGTGAAACAAGGGCTCTTTATGAGAAGGAAACGTGTCATGTGCAAAGACACTGAAATGGGGGAAAATTACAAGCTCCAGGAACTGCTCAGGAAATTCAGTATGACTGAAACATAACATACAAGTTGGAGGATGGCAGATGAAGCTAGAAAGATGAGCAGGTGTCAGGTCTAAAAGGGGCTTGTGTGCTAAGCTAAGGCATTTTAACTTCAGAGCTATGGCTCATGTCTGAACTCCTCTCCTGGTGGGACCTAGGATGCCATTCCTAGGATGCCATAGTTCTAGAAGCTGGGCCTGGTTACGGAAAGGGTAAGATTTCCCCATAAGGTGCAGGGAATGGAACTAAGATTATCTGAAAGTGAAGCCCCAGAGGTAAATCCAGGATTTATTCAAAGTTGAGAGGAAAAATCAGGAGTAATGAATATGAAATATAAACCAAAGGACAGAGCAAAGAGGTCAAAACAGAGAGCCAGAGATGTGATTTCTGATAGCCTCCTTTCCCCTTTCTGGGCTCCTTCAGCCATGTCTCTGAGTGGGACAGGAATATTCTGAACCAATTTGGACCTGAGGCTCTCCAAGGATTTTAAGCAGAAGAGTGATAGGGACTCTCACTCTCTTCCTAACTCTAGGCACACAGCACCTTGCCCTGTCCTGTGAGCCCTCCCCATGTATCTGGCCCAGAGTAAGTCCTCAATAAATATTTAGTGAATGATATGGAGTTACTCCTAACTGGTAAGTGCAAGGATGCTTTTGTTTAGTCTATTCATATGTTATGTGAGCATAATGCCACGGGAAAACTAATTTCATACAAACCCACAAGAATTCATTCTTCTTTTATTTTTAATAAATGTCAACTGAAGTCATATTATCTAACCAGCCATTCAAATGTAACACTAATCTCTTTTTTCAATAGTGTCTCAGGTGTGCAAATTTAAATCATGTGCATTGAGAAAGAAAATAATAGAAAAGAAACCCCCCAAAGAAGAACTGAAATATTATATAAAAACGATATAACACAACCAGTTTAGCAGTCATATGGTATAAGTCTCTATAACAACAGTAACCCAGAAACAGTGGCTGAGATGACTGTAAAACATGAGTTGAGATGATACAAAGCTGCTCACAAATCTCGTGTGTATGTGTGTGGGTCACCAATCATAACTGAAGTTGGGTGGCTAAAAGTCATGATGGCAATAACAAAAGCTAAAATCTCTTGGGCAGAAGCTTCACTGTTTGCCTGTCATTCTTAAAAAGGGGGGGGAAATGTGCGCTTTGGGGCCATCCATGAGGAGAGAGGGCTCTCTAAGTAAATATCAGTTGAACAGGGTGTGACCAGCCTGTACACATGTCACAATGGTGCCATCATGAGACAAGTCCATGTAATATAAAAAGCAAGAGAGGAAATACAAAATGCTAAGAGCTACAGAGCCTCCTGGATTGCCATTTATTCACAGCACAGGCACCAAATATACCTTGCAGGTGTGCATACATAACATCCGAATAGATGTGCGTCATAAGTTGAGTCAACAGTCATTTAAAGCTGTATTATGATTTCATTTATTTATATAAACTTCCTGTCTCAGATTTCAGGATGATTTCCTCATACTTAATATCAGCAGAGAACAAAAAGCAGCATTATTTTTCTGCAAAGATACGCCTTGTGGTATAATTTTAAAAATCAGTATTTGGTCTTTGTCCTGGGTTCCTGGCACACAGCTCCTGGAGTCCTTGGAGGGATGAGGGTCTCTTAGATACTAATAAGATGACTGATGGCCCCATAAATAGCTTCAGGATGAGTGGTGGTGGTCAGAAAGATCAGGCCTTGACTAGAACATTGGAACTTTCGCCCTGGCCAGTTTTGCTCAGCGGTTAGAGCATCAGCCCACAGTCCAGAGAGACCCAGGTTCGGTTCCCGCTAAGGGCACGTACCTCAGTTGCAGTTTGTCCCCGGCCCTGGTTGGGGTCGTGTGGGTGGCAGCCAGTTGATGTGTCTCTCTCAGATGGATGTTTCTCTCTCTCTCTTCCTCCCTCTCTCCCTCTCGCTCTATCTGAAGGTTAATGCAAAAAGTGTCCTCGGATGAGGATAAAAAAAAAAAAAAAAGATTGGAACTTTCAACTTCACAGTCCCCCCACTGTCCAGGCAGGGGAGAGAGGCTAAATATTGAGTTCCATCTTCAATGGCTGATGATTTAATCAATTATACCCCCATAATAAAACCTCCATAAGCACCCCTAAATGATGGGTTTAGATAGCTTCCAGGATGGTGAACACATTGGGGCGCTGGGAGGGTGGCATACCTAATTCCATGGGGACAGAGGATTCTGTGCTCCGGACCCTTTCAGACCTTGCACTGTGTACCTCTTCATCTGACTGTTCAGTTGTATCCTTTAAATAAACCAGTAAACATAAGTTACTTCCTGAGTTCTGTGAGCTGTTCTAGCAAACTACTGAACCGAGAGGGTAATGGGGTTCAGTGGGAATCCCTGATTTATAGAAATACAGGTGTTCTAACACTTGTGCCTGGCATCTGAAGTGAGAGGGTCTTGTGGGACTGAGCCCTAAACCCGTGGAGTCTGAGCCAACTCCAGGTTATCAGCATCAGTATGCATTGAACTGGAGGACACTCAGTATGAGTCTAGAGAATCAGAGAATTGGTTTGTACGAGAAAAACCACACATAATTTTGGTGTTAGTAGTGTTACAAATAAAAACAACTCACCTTCGTTAAATATATCTTGCAAATCTTACCGTTGTCTTGGTTAAAAAATTAGTTATTTAGCAAAATCTCACAGGTTCTCTGGTGTGTGTGTGTGTGTGTGTGTGTGTGTGTGTGTGTGTGTGATCATGAGAAGTTCAGAATAATGGCTTTGGTAGATTTAGAGGTGGATCTGTTTGTTTTGTCCTCAAACATTCCAGGTCTAAATTAATGTTGCTCCGTTCTTTCTCCTCCATATTCCTTCCTTCCTTCAAGTAAATTCCAAGTTAACACACTGCTTTTAGAAACCGGTATCAATTCCTTTCCACTAAGCTGCCTCTCTGCTTTGTTCTGCCAGATGCTCCATTTTCTAACATGCTCCATAAGGCAATGGAGAGCCAAGGAATTGTTTTAACTCTTGAAGACATGGTAAAATGTAGGTAATCACTTAGCCAGAGACCATATAGAAGGTAGATTTGAGGAAGGCTAGTGGTGTAGTGCACTAAAGCACAGGTTCTGGAGACAGCCCAACCTGGGTCCAAATCTAGTTTCCAGTATATAACCTTGATCAGTTATCCTCTCCAAGTCTACATCTCTTCATCAAGGGCAACAGTAATGGTTGTTAATTAATGCATGTTTATAAATTGCTTAATGTAAAGACTGGCACAGAGTATTCACAAGTGGCAACATGAAGATTAACTGCCCTGTTGTTCTGTGAATATTTTCAACTGGGTCTTAGCTAGATTTTAAACTCCTTCTTGTTAGTATCTATTTTCTTTCCCATTAAGGGCACCTGAAACAATGTCTGTCTCCCAGTCCTGACTAGAAGGTTATTCAAATGTGGGACATTTCCAACTGTGGGACAGCATCATGTCAAAGGAATGTACACTAGGCCAAGCTGGTCTTTCACACCCACTTCTTTTAGTGCCCCCCGAAACCTTATTCATTCTAGGCTTCCCCCTTCTGAACTCATACCTTATTCAATGCCACCCACCCACACCACCCTGTCTTGACCTCCTAGAATGAGTCTTTCATTAAAGATTACTCTGCCACATCATACACTTTCCAGCTCTATCTGCCCTGGCTGGTGTGGCTCAGTTGGTTGAGTGTCATCCCGTACACTGAAAGGTCGCCAGTTCTTCCCAGTCAGGGCACGGGCCCAGGTTTCAGGCTTGAACTGTGTGTGGAAGGCAACCAATCCATGTTTCCTTCTCACATACATGTTTCTCTCTCTCTCTCTCTCTCTCTCTCTCTCTCTCTCTCTCTCTCTCCCCCTTCCTCTCTCTCTAAATATCAATAAAAACATATTAAAAAAAAAAAAAGAAGTGACCAGAACAGTAAACTTCTATACCTTTCTATACCTTTTAGACCAAAAAAATAACAAACAAAAACCACCACAATAAATTGTTGAATGATTGGCAACACAAAGGGCTTTTGGCTATGCATAGTAAAATGGTGAAGAAGTAACATGACTTGTTTATATAGCCTTCTCGACCCTAAGTTCCCTATCTCTGGTGATAAGGATGCCTTCTAACCTTCTGGTACAGAGTACCTATTACATGCAGGGTTTATCTCCTGCTCTTAGGGGGACAAAGGAGGGCCAGATTGTCTTCTTATACCAGCTGTTTCTCAAGTATTTTTAATTCAAAATAATCAATATGCGCCCAGCTGGTGTGGCTCAGTGGTTGAGCATCGACCCACGCACCAAGAGGTCGCCAGTTCGATTCCTGGTCAGGGCATATGCCCAGGTTGTGGGCCCAATCCCCAGTGGGGGACATGCAGAAGGTGGCCAATCGATATTCTCTCTCATGGATGTTTCTATCTCTCTCTCCCTCTCCCTTCCTCTCTCTCTAAAATCAATAAAGAAAAAAAATTTTTTTAATCAATATGCATAAGTAACAGTTTTGGGTGTCATGTTGTGAACCCCCACAATGGAATACATATGGGAAGTTTAATTGTATGCTTAAGGATGAGTAGTTTTTCAGTGGGAGAAGAGCATTTCAGGAAAAGAAAAAGCACACATTCTAAACATAAGGTCTTTGAATTAATCTGCGGAAAGGAATAAGACACCAAACAACAATGAATTGCAGGGAATGGCCAGCAGTGGGGGCAGCGGCAGCAGCGGCAGTGGCAGTGGCCCCGACCCACCTCTGGGTCTGCTTTTATTGAGTACGAATACACACACAAGTGCCCCACCGCCCAAGGGTTAACTCAGGTAAAACAATACATATTATTGATTAACACCAATCTAAAGTTTAAGGAACAATCGAGACAAGTCAGGCAGGATATACATAATTGTCCATAGCGTCAAGGGTCTCCTGACCTTTGAGCGCAGGAGCCAGGCATAACTGCAGGGCACATAACTTCCCTGAAATCACCTAAGGAGTTTTTTCTTCTGCCGGGAACTTAACAATCCAGGGTTCATCTGGAGGACAATGTCCCAAGATCTGGTAGTGTGCTACGGTTCAACCAGGCATATCCCCACATATCCCCCTTTTTTGTTATTTCCGAAGAGCTAGGATTAAAAGGATCAACCTAATTCCAATCAGGGCCAAGGGTATCCACGACCCTGGAAGAACTGAGGAAAACCATGTACTAGGGTGCCATTGGAGTTGTTGCCACAGTCCCTGCCAAACCTCGCCGATCGTAGGAGAGACAAAGTTTCTTAGATCTTGCTGAATAAGAGTTTGCAATTGCACAACATTAGAGGATAAGTTGGACTGAAAGGCATCTAGTAAATATTGTCGTTGATTCGACCAAGAATCATTAGTTAAAGAAAAATTAGACACATATATTTAAATTTAAATTCTGGATCACAAGTTAAGCGCATCTGTTTTAACATAGCTTGTTGTCGTTGCCCTAACCATAGAGCAGCAGCTTCGAGGGTATCGAGTCTAGCCATAACCTGCTGATCAATAAACAATCTGGGTCTTCCAGTCCTGAGTAAGATTCTGCAGCCCTGTCTCTACTTCTTGAGCTGTCAAAATAGATCTTTGTAGGGCAAAGCCAGACGCAATGGCAGAGGAGATAATTACAACAGCAGATATGATACTGATCTGGGCCCCAAGGCTAAGGCAACTAGATTCCATCTTATGTAGGCCCCTTGGTTAAGGCGACTAAAAGACTCCATTTTGTCACCAATAGACATTCCTCGATATTCTTCCAATAATAGGTTAATTACCCCTAGATGTAAAGGAATTTTGCCCAAGATTATAGTTGCCCCATGAGTTGGGAGGCATTTGCAGTTTCCTGAGTATAGGTATTTGCAGGTACTTGTGCCTGTCGGTGAATAATGCTAATTTTGACCTCTGTAATCTCTATCACTCCCACTATTGTACTGGTTCCCTGAGGGGAGCGGGGCAAAAGAAGGAGGGAGTTTCTGTCTTTAAAATGGGACGAGCAAGGAGAATCCTCGCTGTTGATCTGAGGGGAAACTATGCCCTCCGCAGCCCGCCGGCGAAATAAAGTGCTCCTTTACAATTCGGCTGTGCGTCTCTGGTTATCTCGCCGTCAGGTTATAACAATACCTGCTATAAGAGCAAAAAGAAATCTTTTCTTACGAACTGCTCGATGCCCCGACAGGGCTTGATGAAGCTGTTCTAAAACTCCTGGAGGTTGCCATGGGCGAGAGATATTAATGGGCAACCATGTTTCAACTTCTTGACATGCTATGAGAACAGCAGAGGCTTTAGTTAAGTTAGCAGCAGTGATGCACGAAACAGCAAAACCTCCTGAAATGTTAACTAAATACTCATCCTAAATCAAAGAAATATTTAAATTTTCAGTAAGAAAAAACACATATGGGTGGGTGGTACAGGTAACTACAGAGTGATACTCTAATTCTTCAAGATTGAGTTTTAGAAGTAGTATTAATATTGCCATTGCCTGAACATTGAGGCAGAAACGGACTGGTCACTCTCTACCAAGTACGTTGTTCTTTGCCAAACTAAGTAAAATTATCCATAGACAACTGGTAAATAGGTCCACTGGCGCCAACTCCTGACCAGCCCCAGTTAGAGCCGAAATGATGAGAGGTATGGATATTGGTCCCGTTGTCAACAATACGAAATAGAGGCCCCCAATTTATGAGTGTCCCGTTGCCGAGTTTGGCAATGGCGGGACTGGAGCCTCGACAAGGGGACCAAGTTAGTAAATGCCCCTCAGTATTAAAAGGACAATTCCGTTTGGAAATGAGCTCGTAATTATCTCCAGAAACATTAAGTCTGGTGATAGAGAGGTATGAGAAATTAACAGCCCTTTCCCAACCTTTGACACGGTACTTCCATTTGGTGGTTACATTTATGGACATAATGCCTAAACAATTTTCTCAAGGAAAGGAAGACACACAAAGCAGAGGCAAGGGGAGCCTCCAAAGCATAGAATGATTAAATTGCCAACCAAAACGAGCCTCTCCAAGATGACCATCAAGTCTCATCCAGGGCCCTTGAGTATAATCAGTGTCATTGCTGGATAAGGGAGGGTCAGGATCACCCCGTGATTGCAATTGAAAAGTAGGGGGATCTAATACATGTGCCCAATAAGTTTCTTGCATGGAAGGGTGTACTAAAATCATAAGCATAAAGAAAATCATTTAAAAAGCCCAACTAGCCCTGGCCGGTTTGGCTCAGTGGTTAGAGCGTCGGCCTGCGGTCTGGAGAGACCCGGGTTCGGTTCCCGCTAAGGGCATGTACCTCGGTTGCAGTTTGTCCCCGGCCCTGGTTGGTTGTGTGGGTGGCAGCCACTCGATGTGGCCCTTTCACGTCGATGTTTCTCTCTCTCTCTTCCTCTCTCTCCCTCCTACTCTATCTGAGCAAAAAAAAAAAAAAAAATGAAAAAAAAAAAAAAAAAAAAAAGCCCAACTAGAATTTCTAGATATTAAAGCAATATATATATAAGGAACTTAGTCTCTGGGGTGTCAGGCATTTCTTCTTCTTGCATGATGTCCTGCGCCTCAGCTTCCAAAGCCTTCAAGGATCCCCAGGTAATCAGCGCCGCCTTCTGGGTCCCCGCCGTGGGCCATCTCTGCTGCTGTCGGGAGCTTTCTTGGAGCGTCACAGCAGCTATTTTCTTCTCTAAGGCTCCTATCTGGAAGTCGGTCACCGTTTGCTTCACCTGTTGTCGGAACTTCTCCATGGTGCGGTTTCACTCTCCGCGCGGGCAGCCACAAAGGTCCTGTATCTAATGAGACACAAGCATACCCTCTTCCCCATGTTATTAATTCCACGGGTCCCTTCCAAATTGGCGACTCTTGATCCTTATAGAAAACAAGAGGCTGAGGCAATTTTGCTTTAGGGATAAAATGTTTCTCAGCAGGTGTCTGAGTTTCTCTAACATTTATTAATAAAAAATTTAAAGAATATAGGGCCTTGTTGAGCCTATTACTAGGCATCTCACCTCTATTCCCCCTTTCTTGTTTTAAAAGCATCTGTTTAAGTATGTGGTGAGCTCGCTCAACAATGCTCTCTCTGCCCCATAGGATTATATGGGATACCAGTCAAATGTTTAATTTGCCATTGCTGACAAAACTGGGAAAATTTAGAACTAGTGTCTCCCGGCCCATTGTCCGTTTTTATTAATTGTGGTTTTCCTAGGGTGGCGATAGCATTTAGAAAATGAGCTATGACATGTCGAGCGGCTTCTCCTCTCTGGCAGGTAGCATGCATTATGCCAGAATAGGTATCAATAGAGACATGTATAAATTTTTGAAGACCAAATTCCGGGAAATGGGTGACATCCATTTGCCATATGGCATTGGGGGACAAGCCCCGTGGATTAACAGATGTAATTATACCTCCCGTTTGTAAGGTTTGACAATCGGTGCAAGCTCTAATAATTTCTTTGGCTTGTTGTTGAGAGATTTGGAATTCTTTGGATAATGCCTTCGCATTTTGATGATAAAATTCATGCGAGGCTTGAGCTGCTCGTAAAGTTAAATTCATCACTGCCGCATCTGCCTGATGTTTTCCTTCAGTTACAGGACCAGGCAGCGCAGTGTGTGATCGGACATGAGTAAAATAAACTGATTTAGTACGAGCTCTTAAGAGCTGCTGAATCTTAGAGAACAATTGATTTAAATTAGGATCTCTAACATTAATGATTGCATCTGCAAGCACAATACTAGCTCTGACTGCATATTGGGAGTCACTGACAACATTCAAGGGTTCGTCAGTGAATTGGGCAAGCGCCATACAGATGGCAGCTAGTTCGGCTCTTTGCATACTCTGATGCCCTTTACTAGTGAATTTTTTCCAAATCTGCCCTTCCTTCCAGCAAATCCCTGCTGTCCCAGTTTTTCCTGATCCGTCAGTGAACACAGTGCGAGCTCCCGGTAAGGGCTCAGGGGAGATCACTATCTTTTCCATAAGCGGAACCTGCTGTAAAAACTGAATGATTTTATCTCCTGGCATGCCATACTTAATTTGCCCAATAAAGTCAGTCACGGCCACCTGTGCTGTGATACTTGCCTGAATATAGCTTCAGTTAATTCCTTAGGTAAGGGAACCCAAATAGTAGCCGGATCTTGTCCAGCAAGCTGCACCGTACGATGCCGGCCTTTTGCAATGAGATTAAAGATTAAATCTACATAAGTAGTGAGACTTCTCTTAGGATGATGTGGCAGATATATCCATTCTAGGCAGCCTATTTTAGCTGCTATCTGTCCTATGATTCCTGTGGGCGATGTCTGGGTAGATAGAATAATTAAATGTATTGATAAGGAGGGATCTATTCTCTGAAGAAATTGTTGACTCACCCGTAGAGCTACTAGTAGAGCTACTAGTTCTAATTCCTGTTTAGCTAGAGGGGAAAGCCTCCTTTCAGATGACAGCTGATTATCCCCTTTCAGGGTGTCAAACAGATCAGTTAACGCTGCATTAGGAATGCCTAGAGATGGCCGAAGCCAATTAATATCTCCAAGCAATTTTTGAAAATCATTAAGAGTTTTCAAATTTTCTGCCCTTATAGTTAGTTTCTGAGGACGGACAGTTCGAGCCAATAAATGGTAGCCAAGATATTGGACAGGAGAATTTCTCTGAATTTTTTCTGGGGCTATTTGCAATCCATCTTTATTCATTCTATATTGTAGGCAAGAAAAAGTTCTTTGAAGGGTCCCAACATCTTGGTATGACACTAAAATGTCATCCATGTAATGGAAAATTAAGGCATGAGGATACTGGGACCTAATTGGAGCGAGAGCTGCATGTACAAAATATTGGCAAATAGTGGGACTGTTTTTCATCCCTTGTGGGAGAACTGTCCATTGATATCTTTGCATTGGTTTTTGATTGTTTAGTACAGGCACCACAAAGGCAAATTCCTCACGGTCTTGTGGCAAGAGAGGGACTGTAAAGAAACAGTCCTTAAGATCTATTACTATAAGTGGCCAATCTTTGGGGATCATAGCTGGATTGGGAGTGCCTAATTGTAAAGGGCCCATCAGTACCATCACTTCGTTAATGGCTCGCAGATCATGGAGAAGCCTCCATGTTCCTGATTTTTTAGGAATCGTAAAAATGAGAGTATTCCAGGGACTTTGAGAAGACTCAATATGTCCCGCAGCTAGCTGTTCTGAGACTAAGAGCTGTATTTGTTTTAATTTCTCCCCTATAATGGGCCACTGCTCTACCCAGACTGGTTGATTAGTTTTCCAAGTCAGAGGCAGGGGTAGTATTTGAACAGTGGCCCCTAGGAAAAATGCTGCGGAGTAGCCAAATGCAGTCCCCATTGGGTGTGTAGGTCTCGACCCCAAAGGTTAAATGGGATAGGCAAGATTAATGGCTGAACTTGAGCAGTACGGACTCCCTCAGCTTGACATGTTAAATAACGAGCACTGATTTGTGGATTTTTGTAACCACCTAAACCCTAGGTAATTTTGAAGCTCTGTTGGATAGGCCATTCTTGTTCTGAAATCACAGTCACATCTGCGCCCGTATCTACCATTCCTATGAATTTCTTTCCTGCTAGTGTGACCTCCATTAAAGGACGGTCCTCAGATAATGCTTTGACCCAATAAGCATCCTGAGAAGAGGTGCTGCCAAAGCCCTCTGCACCTCTCATGACCTCTTGAGCTCCTGGGATAATATAAGGAATAAGTAATAACTGGGCAATCCGATGTCCTTGGGGAATGTTCTGATAAATGTCACTGGAAATCATTACTTTAATTTCTCCTGTATAATCAGCATCAATAACCCCAGGGTGAACTTTTATCCCCTTTAAAGTAGTGCTAGATCTTCCTCAAATTAATCCTAAATATCCAGTAGGGAGAGGCCCATAAATTTCTGTCTTAGCTAGGTACCAGACTCAGTTAATTCGAGTGGCTCTGAGATTGCCAAGTCCAGGCCGGCGCTGCCATGGGTGGCGGCGCAGAGTTGGCCCACCCCGAGTTTCCTGTCCCCTGGACTGGGCCAGTATAATTCACTGGCAAGTTCCCTCCCTGGCATTGGATAGGGGCGCCAGAGAGATCGCCCCTCCTGGAGTTTCCCTGTGGCTCCAGGAGTTGGCCATTCTTATGGAATTTAGAATGGCAGTTTTTTGCTGGATGGTTGCCTTTGCCACACCGGTTACATATTAATTTTTTCTTAGCTCCTGTATTAGAGGAGCGTCCTTTTATCTCTGGGCAATCCTTTTTTAAGTGGCCTTCCTTTTTGCAATGAAAGCAGGCTGGCATAATTAAGGTCGGGTCCTGAGTGTAAGTTAACATGATCTTAAAAGACTCAGTGCCGACATTTCGGCAAGCCCTAATATAATCTCCTATATCTATAGCCGTGGCTCTGATCCCTGACATAGCAGATTTGCAATCATCATTAGCATTTTCATAGACTAATTGCATTAATAAAGATTCAGCCGCCTCTTCATTTTCAATTTGCCTGGTAATAGCTGTTTGCAGGCGATCTACAAAATCCATGTAGGACTCTGTAGCTCCCTGTCATATATTTACAAATGAGCCTCCAGGCTTTTTGTGCTCTGGTATCTGATGCCAGCACCGAAGGGCAATATCAGTACATTGTTGAAACCCCCGAGGGTCCATTTGTATTTGCCCTCCCACATTAGTATATTGCGCGTCCCTCTAAGCATATCTAAGTTAACAGGAATGCCAGCAGTGAGATTATCCATAGCTCTGACTTCAGTGTCAGTAGAATACAAACTATTCCACATAGCATTTTGTGCGCACGTAAGCAGAGTGCAGCAAAAAAGTTTCCAGTCCCATGGAATCATCATAAAAGAGCCACCTATGGATTCTACCATCCCTTGAGTATAGGGCGAATGTAGTCCATTTTCTTTTACACTTCTTTTGATTTCTTTGAACAGGCTGTATGGGATAAACTCGTGCTGCCTCTGCCCTTGAGCATTAACTACTACAGGGAGAATTCCTATTTCAGGGTCTTCTTTGGCCTGTTTCAAACATTGAGCCATTGCCCCTACCTTAGCAAGATACTCTGGCGGTGAGCTGGGGTTATAGGCTCCCATTTTGCCTGGGGGGTTCCAGTCCTCTCTATGCCATCCTGGGGGGACTATTTCATCTCCCGGACCCAGATCATGAGGGTCGGGGGGTTTAGTAGGATCGATCAGAGGAGGTTCTATGTCCTCTGCTTCCTTCTCCTCGGGTTTCTCTTGTATGGGGGCTAGCCTTTCAATCCGTTCTGTTGGCTGAAGGGGTCGCAAAGCAGTAGCGACATATGCCCAGGTGCCTAAAACAGAACCACTAATTGCGCTACCTCTTCCTCGTTCCCTCCTCAAAGCGGCCCCCACTCTATTCCAGACCTCGATATCTAAGGATCCTTTATTCGGAAACCAAGGGCAATGATAATGAAACTGCTCCATAAGAGCAATAAGATGCTTGTCTTTGACTTCGCATCCAGTTGCTTTTAGCAGCTGTTGAACAAGCTTATCAAAAAGCTGTTGCTCTTTAGGCATGGAATTCCCCATGCTTGATCAAGAGGGCTACGGAAGGCTCACTCACCCAGCGCTTTGCTTTCGGCTTTGGCCCAGAATCCTCCGATGGACCTCCCTGTCTTTCCGCAGGCTATACCGTCCGTCTCCGATCAGTAGCTGTTCCCCCAGATGAAATTCGGCTTCGTCACATGGGGCATCAATCTGCGGAAAGGAATAAGACACCAACAACGAATTGTAGGTGAATGGCCCGCGGCAGCGGCGGCGCCCCGACCCACCTCTGGGTCTGGTTTTATTGAGTACGAATACACACACAAGTGCCCCACCGCCCAAGGGTTAACTCAAGGTAAAACAATACATATTATTGATTAACACCAATCTAAAGTTTAAGAAACAATCGAGACAAGTCAGGCAGGATATACATAATTGTCCATAGCGTCAAGGGTCTCCTGACCTTTGAGCACAGGAGCCAGGCATAACTGCAGGGCACATAACTTCCCTGAAATCACCTAAGGAGTTTTTTCTTCTGCCAGGAATTTAACAATCCAGGGTTCATCTGGAGGACAATGTCCCAGGATCTCGTAGTGTGCTACGGTTCAACCAGGTGTATCCCCCCAAGAATCAATATAATTATTATTAACACATTAGTGGAAAAGGGTTACTAGACTCATTTATGAATAACATTTATGTATATTTACTGTAAATTTCTGGGGGAAATGCCCTTAATTCTGTCCAGCAGTGGACAAATATATAGAATAGTAATATATAGTATAGTAAACATTTTGTTTTTATGGTTAGTTTCTTCCATAAATTGCACATCTTCTCAGGAGAGGGACATGTGACTTAGTTTGTAATCCCACACTTGTACGTAGTAGGTTTTTTAATTCGCAGATGTCTAATGAATGAGTGATGGTCTCTATGTCATTATCTTAATAATATGATTTTCAAGCCAAGTGAGATATGAGACATTTGGGGGCAAGCTAGCCTATCAATTCCACTTGCAAAGCATGAAAATATCACCTGTTCTTTGTGTATGTATTGTGGCCCTGTTTTGAAATATCCCAAACTTATCCATTTATTTGACAAAAATTTATTGAGTTTCTATCATATGCCAGACCCTCTATTTATATACTTATTTTTAAAGAGACATGTATTAATTTCTTGGGTTTAAAAATATATATTTATAAGTTAATATTAGGGAAAGGAAGTTTGCACTTAACTAATACCAACCCTATGCTTGCTATAAAATATATCTACAGCTCAGCTTGTGTGGCTCAGTGGTTAAGCATCGATCCATGTACCAAGAGGTTGCTGGTTCCATTCCCAGTCAGTTCACTCGCCCAGGTTGTGGGCCCAATCCCCAGTGGGGGGCATGCAGGAAGAGGCCAATTGATGTTCTCTCTCACTGATATTTCTATCTCTCTCTCCCTCTCCCTTCATCTCTCTCTAAAATCAGTAAAGGAAGAAAAACAAACAAACAAACAAACAAATGAAATCAATAAAGGGAAAAAAAATTTTTTTAAATATATGTACAGCCCTGGCCAGTTTGGCTGAGCGGTAGAGTGTCGGCCTGCGGACCAATGAGTCGCAGGTTCGATTCCGGCCAAGGGCACGTACCTCAGTTGCGGTTCATCCCCGGCCCTGGTTGGGGTCGTGCAGGAGGCAATCAGTTGATGTGTCCCTCTCACGTTGATGTTTCTCTCTCTCTCTCCCTTCATTCCCTCTCTCTCCCTCCCACTCTATCTGAAGATAAATAGAAAAAATGTCCTCAGGTGAGGATTAAAAAAACAAATAAAATAAAATAAAATAAAATGTATCTACATAGCTGATCTGTACAATATGTAATTTTTAGTCTTCACATCAATTTTTTTGCTTGTTTTCTGTTAATTCTCACTCAAGGATATTTTTCCATTGATTTTAGAGAGAGTGGGAGGGAGGGAGGGGGAGAGAGAGAGAGAAACATCAATGTGAGAGAGACACATGGATTAGTTGCCTCCTGCACGCATCGACCAAGGCAGGGGATTGATCCTGCTACCCAAGTACATGCCCTTGACCAGGAATCGAACCTGAGATCCTTTGGTGCAAAGGCCGACACTAACCACTTAGCCACACCAGCCAAGGACTCACGTCAATCTGGAAAGTGATCTTCCTCCTCTCACCATTGTTTTTACAGATAAGGAAACTGACACTCAAAGGTGCAAGATCCAAGACCATGTGGCTAAAGGGCTGAAGCACCAGAATTTGGATAGAGCTTTGTGTTACTTCAAAGCCCAAGCCCTTTCCCTCACATTGCACTACCTCTTGAGTTTGTCCAAAGATCCCTTTATATAGCTACGCAGGTTGTTAGTCAAACACTTAATGAATCCATGAGCAACACCAGGTCTGAATGACTAAAAAGTGACCACTCAACAAACAGCCCTTACATCACTCATCCAAATGTTCACTTTAGCCCTGGCCAGTTTGGCTCAGCAGTTAGAGTGTCAGCCCGCGGACCAGAGTTTCGGGTTCGGTTCCACTAAGGGCACGTATCTTGGTTGCAGTTTGTCCCTGGCCCCGGTTGGGGTCGTGTGGGTGGCAACCAGTTGATGTGTCTCTCTCACATCGATGTTTCTCTCTCTCACTTCCTCCCTCTCTCCCTCCCTCTCTCCCTATCTGAAGATAAATGCAAAAAAAAAAAAAAAAAAATGTCCTCGGGTAAGGATTAAAAAAAAAAGTTCACATTAGTCCAACCAGCATGGCTCAGTGGTTAGAGCATTGGCCCACGCACTGGATGGTCTCGGGTTTGATTCCTGGTCAAGGGCATGTACCTGGGTTGCAGGTTCGATCCCCGGCGCACTCTTGTTGGAGGCAACCAATTGATGTGTCTCTCTCACATCGATGTTTCTTTCTCTCTCCCTCCCCCCTTCCCTTCCACTCTAAAATAAACAATGGAAAAAAATACTCTCAAATGAGGATTAACAACAACAAATGTTCACTTTAAACTAATAGATTATCCTTAAGACAACTGCAGTAACAATCAACTTCTCACCACTAACTTGGTATTCTTGGAGATACAGTTTATGATGGAGTCTCTGAACATAAAACGAAGTAAAAGTTTGACAGTTTTTATTAATACAGATGATCAAGCCTGATAGCTCGGGAATGGCCTTTTTTTTCCTTTTTGGGCTCCTTTTGGTTGATTGGTTGTTTTTAGGCCATTTCTTCAATCCATTACTTCTAAACAGCATGACCTGGAGTGTTAGCAATGAATGGTTAATTTGGTCAGTGTGAGTAACCAACTTGGACAAGAGCACGGAATTGACAACCAGAAAGTAAGTCGGGGTCAAATTCAAAATTACATTCCGAGATTGCTAGGCCATGCTAAAACTAGGCCAAGAGTCTTGAGAAATCATCTAAGTAATTCCAAAATATCATGGGTAGATATAAAAGTGGAGGAGGATGGGATGGAAAACTAGTTAGTGTACCCAGCTCAGGAATGAAATGATTGTATGATATACACCCTATTCTGTGCAGGATA
Organism: Tadarida brasiliensis; assembly: GCA_030848825.1. NCBI lineage: Eukaryota > Metazoa > Chordata > Mammalia > Chiroptera > Molossidae > Tadarida > Tadarida brasiliensis. Next base: position 59,795,288 of record CM061268.1, read on the forward strand.
CGCGAGTCTCCCAAGGGCAGATCCGTGCCGCAGCACTGGCTGGGCCATGGTGTCATATGCCAGGAGGGCAATTCAAAGACAGATTCAAAACACTGGAGTCCAAGAAACAACCATCAGAATGGAAAGGGAACCCACTATATAGGAGACCATAATTGCCAATGATACATCAGATAAGGGGTTAATTTCCAAAATACATAGAGTACTCATACAAATAACAAAAGGAAGACAAAGAACCCAATTAAAAAATGGACAGAGCCCTGGCCGGTTTGGCTCAGCGGTTGGAGCATCGGCCTGAGGACCAGAGAGTCCCGGGTTCGGTTCCCACTAGGGGCACATACCTCGGTTGCAGTTTGTCCCTGGCCCCGGTTGGGGTCCTGTGGGTGGCAGCTGGTCGACGTTTGTCTCTCACGCCGATGTTTCTCTCTCTCTTCCTCCCTCTCTCCCTCCTGCTCTACCTGAAGATGAATGCAAAAATATCCTCAAGTGAGGATAAACAAAAAAAATGGGCTGAGGACCTAAAGAGACAACTCTCCAAACAGGACATACAAATGGCCAAGAGACATATGAAAAAATGCTCAATGTCACTAATCATCAGAGAGATGCAAATTAAAATAACAATGAGGTATCACCTCACACCTGTCAGAATGGCCACCATCAACAAATCATCAAACAACAAGTGCGGGCGAGGGTGTGGAGAAAAGGGAACTCTTGTACACTGCTGGTGGGAATGCAGACTGGTGCAGCCACTATGGAAAACACTACGGTGTTACCTCAAAAAATTAAAAATTGAATTGCCATTTGACCCAGTGATCCCACTTCTAGGAATATACCCTAAGAGGCCTGAAACACCAATCAGAAAGAATATATGTACCCCTATGTTCATAGCAGCACTATTTACAATAGCTATGATCTGGAAACAGCCCAAGTGTACATCAGTAGATGAGTGGATGAAAAAGCTGTGGTACATATACACAATGGAATACTATGCAGCTGTAAGAAAAAAGATCTCTTATCTTTTGAGATGACTTGGAGGGACATGGAGAGTATTATCCTGAGCAAAACAAGCCAAGCAGAGAAAGACAAATATCACATGATCTCACTTATTTGTGGAATATAATGAACAAAACAAACTGATGAAAAAAATAGACCCAGAGACATAGAAGTAGGGTACAGACTGACAAAACTCAGAAGAGGAGGGACGGGGAGGGGGGAGGGAAGAGATAAACCACAGAACTTATATGTGTGTATGCGTAACCAATGGACATAGACAACAAACCTGGGGACGGGGGACGGGGGGCGGGGGGAGGTGGAGAGGAGGGTGTCAATGGGGGAAAAAGGAGAAACATCTGTAAAAAATAAATAAATTTAAAAAAAAAAAAAAACAAACACTGGAGTGCATGTAGAGTGATTTCTTTGGACTCCTCTTCCTCAGAACCTGCTCCTTAAGCCCTTCTCTTGGCTCCATTTGCTATCCAGGAGCATGCTGGAGACAAGTGAAGGTTTCTGTGTGCATGAAATCTTGACTCCCTGCCTTGGGGAATTACTGGCGGGACATGTTAGAAGCAGTGGAAGGTCTGGGGCAGAGGCTCTGTCCCCCACCTCTAAGGAATGATCCAGATAGAAGGGTTCTATTCAGGATCTGAAGGGCATCAGATATTTCAGCTCAGTCCCTGGACAGTTGTTGAACATTAACACAAAGGGATTCTTTTTTTTTTTTGTACGTGCCTCTAGCAGGGGCCGAACCCGGGACTCTCTGGTCCGCAGGCCGACACTCCAACCACTGAGCCAAACCAGCCAGGGCGAAGGGATTCGTTTTAATCAGAAACTAAGTAGTGCAACTCGAATGTTCTCTAACTCAGGCTGTTGGGAAGGCCACGCAAGTTCCTTGACAAAGTTCTTCAGGAAACTGAGGAAATGGACCTAATAAAAACGAGACTATGAAAGCCCAAGAGCAGGATTAGCCTATTCAGGAGACTAGTAATTACAACTCTGCCTGCCCAGTACTCCCCACTGCTTCAGGGCAAGCAGCCTAAGCAGCAGGGCAGTGTGGTTGAAGACAGGAGGCCTGAACTCCACTGGTCCTAGTGTCACTGGGAGCCACAGCAGGAAAAGAGAGCAGAGTCTGTGAGGCAGTGAAATTAAGAGACGTGCACTCCAGCTTTGGGCATTTCATGGAGACCTGTGATGGAAGAGGCCGCCCTAGGTCTCTGCCTGGGAGGGAGGGACTTGGGGGTCCAGGATTCCTGATTTTGGTCTGGGTACCATTTTGCTTCCTTACAGTGACTTTGCATTGACTTGTACTCATCCATTGCCTACTCGGTTGTTGTTATTTTTGTTGTTTTTAAACAAATCTGATCTCTGCTGGTGTCTGTGTTTTACCTATAGTTACTCTTATGTGATGAGGTTGAAAATTAATACTTTAACAGGTATTTATTTGGCAAGGCAGTATAGCAAAATAGTTAATAGTTTGGACTCTGGAGCTAGAAGGGTTCAAATCCTGACTCTACCATTTATTAATCTATATGCCCTTCAGCAAGCTCCTTAAATTCAATTTCCCTAAATCTTGATTTTCTCATCAGTAAAATAGGAAAAATTAATGTCACGAAATTGCTATGAGGATTAAATGAGATGAATGTATGTAAAGCACTTAGATCAGTGTCTATGTATAGTAATTCTCAATAAAACTATTCTTTTGTTGTTGTTGTTATGGCTATAAAGTTCTCAAAGTATTTTCACATGAATTTTCTCATTGGAATTATTTAGTGTTGACATAATGCAAGTAAGGATGCAAAAGTGGATTAATAAGGGAAGACAAAGGTTGGTAAAGTAGAGGTTCTTTCCTCCTCCTTTCTCCAGCATCTAATATTAGATGAAATTTATAAGCCGTCCCAAAGTTCTGGGTCTCATGTGCTCTCCTCCTCTTCACCTTCCAGGGGCTATCAGTTCCCCCTCTTAACTTCTCAGTTGGGAGGACCCACCATAGAGCCCATCACTGTTCCAACACAACCCTGTCTCCATTTCACTTAGTGATCGAACCTTTCTCCCTTTTAATCAGAAAACAGCTAAGCACCTTTGAGAACAGCAAGAGCGCAGCCCAATGTGCTCACTCTCTGAGCAGGGTCTCTCTCTGGAGGAAACGCCCAGGGCAGTGGTGAGCACTGGTGAAAGCCTCGGTGTCATCCACAGTGTAATGCCTGTCCTCTTACTTGAGGCTTCTCCTGTACGTCGCTGGGGAAGTCCAGCTCAGTCATCTCTGAAGAAGACCTTTGAAGGAAGAGCTTGATCTTCCACTGTGGTTGCTTTTGGTGCGAAGAGGTCACTGAAGTAACTGTCCCCACCCACACCCAATATTTCACACTCCTTTACTCATACCCTCCAAAACGCTCTGTCGTTTCAGAGAAAAAGACTCCGTTCCTATAATTCCCCAAACTAATCATAATGACAGACTCAGCCTACAGAAGGGTGTACATATGGAACAGTTATTTTTGGTGTACTCTTCCCATAAGGTCCTCTAGTCACCAGTCACCTATCAAAGATGATCACCCCATCAACTTACTTCCCCTCCCACACTCCTGAGAATAGCACATGAAGAGACTGGCAGGTCTGGCTGGACCCTCTGTTAAGCCACGTAAAACAAGTTTATTACACACTTACTTGGTAGAATATAATCAGTCACTAGCATTAAATCGGTAGATAGACTGTGAAAGCTAAAAATTCCCTCTGCGGCCAAAGCCCCCCTTTTGAATGTCCTCCACCTCTCTCAAGGCTATTGACGAGATCAGGAATCTTTCTGCTGGGACCTCTGTCTATAGCCTCCACCAGCGTCCTCTGACCCATTTTTGCTTCTGGCTCTTGCCTTTGATCACAGCTGTGGGCTCCACTTCTAGTTCTGCCATCTCAAGCACATTCTCAGTTGAATGTTCAACAACTTAAAATTTCTGAAATCCACAGTCTACAAGTAAAACACTCAAACTCCTAACTGACAGGAAGTCCAAATCTATACTTCAATTCCCTCAGTATAGTTGTTTTTTTTCTCTCCATGATCCAATGTATTGACTCTGGTCATCAAGTTTGTTTTCCAGGAAATTAAACTGACTTTAGGGTTGGTGCCCTTGGAAGATCCTCCCCCATCTCTTCTTCTTATTGCTTCACAGAATTTCCATCCCTGCCCAACGATGGCAGCTGCAATATGCTGAATAATGGCCCGAAAATATCCCTGGAATCCAAAACTGTTGCCTTATTTGGAAAAAGGGTCTCTGCAGCTGTGATAGAGTTAAGGATCTTGAGATGCAGAGATTATCCTGGATGATCTGCGTGGGTCCAAAATGCAATCACAAGTGTCCTCAAAAAGAGATGTAAAAAAAAGAGAGAGAGAGACAAAGAAGCAAAGGGCAATTTGACACAGAGAATATGATGTAAAGATAGATAGGACAGAGCAATTTGAAGATGCTGGCTTTGTAGATTAGAGTCACACAACCACAAGATCAGAAATGTTGGAAACCATCAGATGCTGGAAAAGGCAATGAACAGATTTTCCCTAAGGAGAGTAGCCCTGCTGACACTTTGATTTTATCCCAGTGACACTGATTTCAGGCTTCTGGACACCAGAACAGTGAGAGAATAAACCACTCTCTGGGTGGTTGTGTTAAGCCACGCAGCTTGTAATGATAATTTGTTATAGTAGTCACAGGAAACTGATACAACAGCCATGCCCCAAACATCTTTCTACTGCCTTTCACTCACTGTTGCATGCTCAGCTTAATTCCAAGTCACTCTGATTACCATCCCCGTCCTTCCTCTCTTTTCCAGGAAAGGAAGCCATTTTTGCCAACAGCAGCATAAGATATTTTTCAAAAGTTCTTTAGAAGATTGAAGCCTCTGGGATAATGCTTTCTCTTCTCTCTTTTCTTTTACTCTCTCTCTCTCTCTCTCTCTCTCTCTCTCTCTCTCTCTCTTTCTCTCTCTCTCTCTCTCTCTCTCTCAATAATTGATTAAAAATAAAGTATTATAAAAGCTTGTATACTTGAGCCCAGTTGGTGTGGCTCAGTGGATGGAGCATGGTCCCATGGACTGTGAAGTCCAGGTTCGATTCCTGGTCAGGGCACATGCCCGGGTTTCAACTCCATCCCCAGTAGGGGGCGTGCAGGAGGCAATCGATTGATGTTTCTCTCTCACATCGATGTTTCTATCTCTCTTTCCCTTCCTCTCTCTCTCTAAAAAAGCAATAAAAACAGATTTTTTTTTTAAAAAAAAAGCTAGTATAGTTGATACTCTCTCAACCAAAATTCTCCATGAATTAACCAATACTGAGAGGTGCAGTACGATGATGGTCTTCACAATGATGCCCTTAAGACTTGTATAACCCTGAAAAGTTTTTCTTTTAATTTATTGATTTTAGAGAGAGGAAAATGGAAGGAAAGAAAGAGGAAGAGAGAGAGAGAGAGAGAGAGAGAGAGAGAGATTTGTTTTTCCACTCATCCACACACTCACTGGTTGTTTCTTGTGTGTGCCCTGACCAGTGATCAAACCTGCAACCTTGGCATATCAGGACTACACTCTATCCAACTGAGCTACCTGGATAGGGCTGAAAAGTTTTTTAAGACACTGAAAGAAAGGTTAAAGTTACCAGTTTCTCTATATCTTTAGAAAAGGCATAGCCATTTAACTTGTTCGGATCACTGAACTGTTTTTATGCTACGTAGAGAAGGTCTTAAAGCCAGGAGGCTGACAGATTGAGAAGAAATGGAAGGATCAAGGGATTGGAGATCTTAATGAGCTAATAGTAAAAGCCAAGAAATGCAAAAGGTGGAATGGAAAGGGACTGATTAGAGGAGTTTAAGAGTTGACATAGTGTAAGGGTTGGAGCTGTTTTGGGATGATGTCAAGGTCCCCAGGGAGGACTCAAGTAGCTTAAGTAAGATGATGGCAAAGGGCATTGGCCCAGAACTGGGAACTCACTGTGTTGGGTTGGCATTCCACATGGGCATGGAGTTTTTCTAGGATGCACGAATTTAGGACATAGAGGGGAGAGAAGCAAGAGGAGTACTGTGACCAGAATGGAAAAAGTCTCAGTAAAGGAGTGAAGGAAGACTAGTAATCAGGATATTGAAGAATGCTAGATAAAGGAGGAGTGAAGTGGGGGGCTCAGGGAGGTGAGAGTTCAAGAAGTGTTTTATTTATTTATTTATTTTTTTGACAATGTGAAATGAATTAGAGAAGTGAAACAAGGAGAATTATAAAAAGAGCCTGCTAAAATTGTGGTAAAGGAGTTACTATTGAACTTCTAAAAAGCAATTATCCCATAATGACAAAAGCCAGTATTCTAGAGTGTATTCTCTAAATCCTTCCCCCTCCTTTCCATTTTTAAAGTGGTTTGGGTCTTTTAGTGTCTTGTGTGGGTAAATGGGTTTCCCTGATTGTAATGGCATTCCATTCCAGTTCTCCTGCATACCACCACTAGATAAACCTTCCTTAAATGTATGTCGCTGCAATGGTCAAAATTCTGTAAGTGCGTGTGTGGCGAGGGGAATCCTATAAGGAGAAAATCAAGACAACTACCCAAAAGAAAGTGAGCCAAGACCCTTCTTATTTACCCAAGCCAGAGGGGTTTCCAGGGATGCAGGGCTTTCAGTGTGAAAACTGGGAAAGTCCTAGGCAAACCAGGATGAGTTAGTAAACCAAGAGAATTAATTTCAAGAGAAAAGAAGTCTTCATTGTTACCCCAAAATCCAGTGAGTTAATAGACCAATCAGAATACCTCCAAATACAATAAATGTAAGAGTAAAACATAAACACAGTGAAATCAAAGAACCAAATTGCCGGGGTCCAGCCTCGGCAGGTCCAGGGGTTCCCAAAGGTGTGGACGGAGTTGGCGAGAAAGAGAGAGAGAGAGAGAGAGAGAGAGAGAGAGCGCACGCAACGTGGGAGACAGAAAATTCTTGATCTTACTTCTGCTTAGTCTTAATGCTTCTGCTTCTGCTTCTGCTTTCTGCCCCAGACTAGCAGAGACTTTTATTATGTATATCGATCCACAGGTTACATTGTTTCCCCCAAACCTTTTAGGCAAAAAAGTACAGACATTCTTTTGGTTGTTTACCCAACTCTTATGTATATTACATGTTAATTACTAACTATTTTCACCCTTCATCCAGACATCCTCTTAAAACTCCTGACCTTTCCTCCTATCTAAGATCCTTTTAAGCTTCCACATTTCTATCCTAAATCTTCATTACTTTCTTGCTTTTCTTCCTGCAAACTTTTCTACCATCTACATCATTAGTCATCTATATGTTACTTCTATAATAATTTCTAACAGACAGCTAACAGATAGAGAAAGCAAAGATTAGTCTCCTTCAGCTGCCATCCTGCATTTTTATTTTCCCATTTACTTTATATCTTCAGTCACTGTTCTTCGTGATTCCTGCCACGCAGTGAATCCACTTCTCCAGGGACAATGTCAAACCATGGAGCTCACCCGGGACTGTGTCAAACCGTGGTGGTCCTCGTATCTCCAGGGACTGTGTCAAACCATGGAGCTCACCCGGGACTGTGTCAAACCGTGGTGGTCCTCGTATCTCCAGGGACTATGTCAAACCATGGAGCTCACCCGGGACTGTGTCAAACCGTGGTGGTCCTCGTATCTCCAGGGACTATGTCAAACCATGGAGCTCACCCGGGACTGTGTCAAACCGTGGTGGTCCTCGTATCTCCAGGGACTGTGTCAAACCATGGAGCTCACCCGGGACTATGTCAAACCGTGGTGGTTGCTGTTCCAGTGACACTACTCCTAACACCAAATTTTCCTAATAAAATTTCTAAAGCAAAAGCTGAACCCCCAGAATCTGATCTACCTTATATATTACAATCTAGAGCCACATTGCTGGTATCAGTCACAGGGTGACCAACTGTCTTGGTTATAGCACTAAATGTTCCACGTCCCACGCAAATTAGGTTGGTTGATTATCTATGACCTTACTAGCTTTTGCAGGAAGTGAGAACAGAAGAGAAAAGGTTATCTTTATTGATGTGACTTCTCTAGATTTTCCATCAATCTATCATAGTTGTTTAGATTTCATCTTCCGTAAACCAAAAAGGTATTTCTATCAAGAGATTACTTATGATGATGTTAGGCTAACTGGTTAATGAAATAGAAAAAAATTAACCATAAACACTATAATCAAAATGATAAGGGCCCTGGCCGGTTTGGCTCAGCGGTTAGAGCGTTGGTCCACTGACCAGAGAGACCTGGGTTCGGTTCCCTTTGAGGGCACATGCCTTGGTTGCAGTTTGTCCCTGGCCCTGGTTGGGGTCATGTGGGTGGCAGCCAGTCCATGTGTTTCTCTCGCATCAATGTTTCTCTCTATCTCTTCCTCCCTTTCTCCCTCCTGTTCTGTCTGAAGATGAATGCAAAAAAAAAAAAAAAAATGATCAGGTATATCTTACAAAATTAAACACACTCTTACCATAAGGTTCAGCACCCATATTCCTTGAGATTTATTCAAATGGATTAAAAACTCATATCTACACAAAAACCTACACATGAATATTTCTGAAAGTTTTTTATTCACAGTTGCCAAAACTTGGAAGCAACCAAAATGCCCTTCAGTATGTTAGTAGATGAATAAACTGTAACACATCCAGACAATGGAATATTATTCAGCAATAAAAATAAATGAGCTATCAAGCCACAAAAAGACATGGGGGGATCTTAAATGCATATTGGTAAGTGAAAGAAACCAATTTGAAATGGCTACATATGCATGATTCCAACTAAATGACATTCTGGAAAAGGCAAAACTACAGAGACAATATGTTCATAGCAGCACTATTTATAATAGCTAAGATCTGGAAACAGCCCAAGTGCCTATCAGTAGATGAGTGGATAAAAAAGCTGTGGTATATTTACATAACGGAATTCTATGCAGCTGTAAAAAGGAAGGATCTCTTACCCTTTGAGACGACATGGAAGGACCTGGAGAATATTATGCTAAGCTAAATAAGCCTGTCAGAGAAAGACAAGTATCACATGGTCTCACTTACATGTGGAATATAATTAACAAAATAAACTGACAAACAAAATAGACCCTGAGTCATGGAAGCATGGAACAGACTGACAAATCTCAGAGGGAAGGGGGAGGGGAGAGCAGGAAGAGATTAACCAAAGAATTTATATTCATATATGTATAACCCATGGACACAGACAGGCTTCATTTTAAAGAAGGTATGTGCCTCACATTTGGCTTTGCATTTCTTCAAATTCCAGGCTTCTGCTGATGAGACTATTCTGGTCCAAGAAGTGAGTACCAGCCAAAGCCAGATTCAGCTCCCACCATGAGGTATGGAGCCCCACCAATGTGCACCTAGGCACCTTCGTAGTCTTGAGCCTCTAAGCAGCGGTTCTCAACCTGTGGGTTGCAACCCCTTTGGGGTCATCTAAGACCATCGGAAAACACATGGTGATTCATAACAGTAGCAAAATTACAGTTATGAAGTAGCAACGAAAATAATTTTATGGTTGGGGGTCACCACAACATGAGGAACTGTATTAAAGGGTCGCGGCATTAGGAAAGTTGAGAACCGTTTGAAAGGGTACCTTTCCTGGTGCCACAAATAGTCCTCCGCCTCTGCCTATTGGTCATCACTAGCTGAAGATTTGAGCAAGATCCTCTCTCAGCAAGAGTCCCAGCCATGAAAGCCTGCCTCCTTAATCATAGTCACCTGTGTGACAACACCAGGTGCTAATCACCCAGTTAGGAGGAAACTGTCTGACCAGGGTCCTGAATCAATTATGCGTGTAGCTACATAAGCCTATCACCAGACACATGCAAAGAGGATAGTCCTGGAAAATGCCCATTTTTTATTGCCAGCTCACACGGGCCCCAAATCCTATCAGGTCTCTTGCTCCAGCAGCTGGGCTAGAAAATGTGGACTCCCCAAGGATACTTCTGCCCTTCTGACTTAAGAATACCCCAGGCACTTACAACAAGGCAGAGAAGAGGTGAAAAAATAAGAACATTACAAGAGCTAACCAAAGCCAAGAGTTACCAGAGGTAACTGACAGGGGAAATAATCTCTCAGCCCACTTCCATTTATAATGACTTCATTCCTCCAACAGAATTTCCTGCAGAATCAGTGTTTCTATAAAATATCCATTTTGTTTTAGATTCACTTCCAAGTTCTGTTTTCTCTGGAATGAAGGACAGAAACCTTGAGCTCCCCCTGGAGGTAGGAGTATGCCTAGTAAGAGTCTCTGGAGTGTGGCTCTTGACTCATCCCACCCAGTTGGTCTTGGCAGCAACTTCAGTGAACTTGGTTGCTGACTTGCACCCATTTCCAATCTTCTAGGTGACCTGTCTACAGCCTCCATGATACCTCATTGGGGCTTCCATCCTGTTTGCATTTTAGCTACTCTAGGCTTGATAACAGAAAGGCCCCTGGCCCAGCAGCTCAAGTTGGTTAGAGCATCATCCTGACACAACAAGGTTATAGGTTCAACCCCAGGTCAGGGCACATACACAAATCAACCAATGAATGCATAAGTGGAACAACAAATTTATGTTTCTCTCTTCCTTCCTCACTCTAAAAATCTATTTTAAAAAAAGATAACAGAACCCTTGTCCTCTTGTACAAAGAGCACATCTATGTTTCTCGGTCTTGTCTCCCATTTTCTCCTCTAATACATATGATTCTACTTGGCACCTCTGCCACATGTTCCATTCCTCCTTTTCCTTATTATTGCTCTTCATATTACCTAGAATTCTTTTCCTCCCCTCAGCCCTTATCTCTTTATTTTTATTCCTCACTCAAGGATATTTTTCTACTTATTATCAGAGAGAGTGGGAGGGAGGGGGAGAGAGAGAGACAGAGAGACAGAGAAACGTCGATGTGATAGAGCCACATCAACTGGTTGACTCCCGCAGGACCCCACCAGGGCCGGGGATGAAATGCAACCAAGGTACCTGCCCTTGACCAGAATCAAACCTGAGACTTGTTGGTCAGCGGGCTGACGCTCTAACCATTGAGCCAAACCCGCCAGGGCTCAGCCCTTATCTCTTTATGGAAATCTTTTCCAGCCCGGCTGGTGTGGCTCAGTGGGTTGAGCATTGTCCCATGGACTGAGAGGGACCGGTAAGATTCCGGGTCAGGGCACTTGCCTGGGTTGCAGGCTTGATCCCCAGTAGGGGGCGTGCAGGAGGCAGCCTATTGATGTCGATGTTTCTCTCTCTCTAAAACAATCAATAAAAATATATTTAAAAATAAATAAAATAAAATAGGTTTTGAAGGATGGGAGAAGAGGAGGATTCTTGGAGGAGGGAACTACACCCACAAAGGCACAGAGTTGTAAACGAACACCACATATTTGCAGGGCCGAGAGGTAGTTTGGAATTGTCTTAAATAAGCCAGGAAAACATTATAATAAAATAGTGCAGTTAAATCAGCTTTTTAGAAATAGAAGAGATTAAACTTTAATGAACTCTAAAAGTCCCACAGATAGAATTCTTCATTTGTATAAAATTCTTGATATAAAAAACATGTTATTTTTTTGCCCTGGCCGGTTTGGTTCAGTGGTTAGAGCAACGGCCCTCAGACCAGAGAGACCCAGGTTGGGTTCCCGCTAAGGGCACGTACCTCAGTTGCAGTTTGTCCCTGGCCTGGGTTGGGGTTGTGTGGGTAGCAACCAGTCGATGTGCCTCTCTCACATCGATGTTTCTCTTTCTCTCTTCCTCCCTCTCTCCCTCCCGCTCTATCTGAAGATAAATGCCCAAAAAATATGTCCTCGGGTGAGGATAAAACAAACAAACAAAAAAAATTTTTTTTAATATTATTATTTTTTTTTTAGAAAGAAAGAGGAGACATTTCTGACTCAAATCAGAAAAGTAAGTTGCTTCCACTGTTGTCCAACAGGCTTGGTTCATAGCTCATTATTTTCATAATCACTGGCGCTAGCTGGGGGAATACCAGGTACACTCACTTGAAGATCAGCATGGGAGGGGAGGAGGAAACTGACAAGGACAGTAGCACTCAATTATGAGAAGTTAGGGGCCTTTCTTTATTGAACATCTAACACTATTATTTGTTGTTCCACTTATTTATGCATTCATGGGTTGATTCTTGTATGTGCCCTAACTGGGGATTGAACCTGCAACCTTGGTGTAGGGGAACAATGCTCTAACAAACTGAGCTAGGTGGTCAGGGAATTGTGACTATATGTATTAATCTGAATATCTGCAACTGTCCTAGGTTCCAGAAACTTGAATTCCCTGGCATCTGTTTCTTTTCCTGGTGTTGAGGAGAAACAAACTTTCCTCTACCCTCAAGGTTCTTCTGTCTAGTTTAGTAATCAAATAGACATGAGACAGGTTATCAAGAGAAAATAACCAAATTTAATACATACATATGTATGGAAACCCTGCATACATGAGAGAATCAGAGAGCCCATATACAGGAGAAGTTCAGAAATATTGAAGGAACATGGGCTAGGGAAGAGGTAAGGTGCCCTGAGGCCTTCAAAAGGTCATTGCAGGATGATAAGAGCAGATCTTTAATGAAAAGGAGTGTGCCCTGCCCTATAGATAAGTCAAAGGAAGTTATCTCTGATCATCTCTTACGGGAAAGACCTTTAATTCAAATTCTTCTAGGTAATTAAAGGGAGGGGCAGAAGTTTCTCTTGAGCCTACAGTTAGTGTTGCCTCCGGCTCAGAACAATCTGTGTGTCACAGAGGCACATCTTGCTTGGGATGACCCGTTCTGGACTCTCACACTGACACACCTTATTTAAATTCTTTCCCATTTTTACTGGCTGCCAAGTGCTACTCTCCTTTCTTGCTTACCGTATAGAACAATCTTTGTCTAGTGATTTTCACATTCCCAGACTATTATGGGGGTTCAGTACGAATCACCCCAAGATGTGCTTCTGTAGTATGGGGATCATACTGACCTAAAGGGATCAAGAGAAGCTTCTGTCCCTCCCTTAACAACCTAGAATGTGAATCAAGGGCCTTGCCTATAATAAGAGATTATTGGAGATAATCAACTTCTTTTGACCTACCTACAGGGCAGGGCAAACTTCTCTTGACTAAACATATGCTGTTATCCTCTTGCAATGACCCTTTGAATCTCCCAGGTATATTACCTCATCCCTAGCTCAGGATGTCTTATGTACCTCAATCCCCCTATTTCTGATCCTCTCCTGCGTGGAGAGTCTCTGACTCTCTCATGCATGGGGTTCCCATACATATGTATCTATACATTTGGTTATTTTCTCTTGCTAATCTGTCTCATGTCTATTTGATAGCTGCAGGTAAGGAAAGTTTCTTGCTCCTCCACACTGTGATATGATTGGCTAAGAATTTGTTTTAGCGTAGCTCTTTTTCAGTTTCCCTCTAGCTGCTGGAATGGAAGCTTATACCTGAAATGACACATGCCAAGAGTTAGAGGCAAAAATGATAAGAAAACATTTTCAGCTTATCGAGAGACCCAAGCACCAAAAGTTTCTTTCATAAAGTACACATCCAGAGGGAAAAACAAATGCTATTGCAATATATTTTATTGAACAACTTGCACAGTTCTCTATTGTCATATTATGAGACAAATATTCCTGTATGCATCCGTCCTCAATGGATAAAGGCAAACTTTTCCCTTTTTTAAAATTGAGAATGTTTCAAGCCCTGGAAGGGTAGCTCAGTTGGTTGGAACCACGTCCCGTTGCACCAAGGTTGCGGGTTCAATTCTGAAAGGGTTAGTAATGTTTTAAAGGGTAAAAGTAAAAGCTTGCAAAAGGCTTTTGTGTGAAAAATGCATTTCTTGTCTGACCTTTGCTCAACCTTCTGTTGAGTACGGATTATCTGGATTATCCTCAAGACAATGAATCACTCAGCAGATGCAAAACGAGATACCAGACCAGTCCAACTGCAAAGTGGACAATGGGCCAGGCAGAGTACTCAGCAGGAACTACCGAAAGCTAGAAGTAGAGTATGTAACCTACACCCCAACTGCTATTCGAGGCCGAACCCTTCTGGGCTCAGCCTGCCTGCACCCAGGTGCACGCAATAAAGCCATTTTGCTGCTCATTGGCCTTATGTTGTGGATGTGATCTCCTGCCGGCTCGGACCTTTTAAATTCCTGGTCAGGGCACATACAAGAAACCAATGAATGTGTGAATAGGTGGAACAACAAATCAACATTTCTCTCTCTCTCTCTCAAAATCAATAAATAAATAATTGAGAATGTTGCAAAACATTTTCATTATGTCTGAAGAAAAGAGAAGCTAACATTTTTTAGCAAACCTATTACACCAGGCTCTGTGGCAAGTGCCATTTGATGCTATCTTGTTTAATCAGCCATCAATGTGCCTAAATGGGGAGATGGTCATACAATTTCAGCATGGCGATAAACTTCAGACTTCATATAACCCACTGCCTTGGTTCTTTAGAGAGTAGATTAGTGGTCATTTAGTTCATTAACAGCCAAGTGAGCTGTGAACCCAGGTTCCCAGTCCTTAGTCCAGGGCTCTTTCAACAACACATTATGATTCTCATGACATTTATCTTCTTGTAACTTTTCTCTTCTTTCTCCCTCCTCCCCTCTTTCCTTCTTTTTTTTTTTTTTTAACAGTGTGTTTATCTCTCTTCTTTGAAAATGGAATGTTTGAAATCATCCTTCAATATCTTAATTCAACATTTATCAAATGATTATCTTATGCAAGCTAGACATGACATGCTGGGTATTTGGTTGGACACAGTAAGACAGAGATAACTAAAATAGAAAGCAATATACTTAAGTGCTTTGTAAACAACTTCTATAGGATTTCAGAGGTGGGTGTGGGGAAGGTGGCCTGGGACCTGGGGCTTTTAAGGAATGGAAAAGATTTTTTTCTTTTTTTTTTTTTAATATGTTTTTATTGATTTTTTTTTAGAGAAAGAGGAAGGGAGAGAGAGATAGAAACATCGATGGGATGATGCTCAGTCCACTGAGCCACACCAGCGGGGCTCAAAACCTATTTTAAATCTCGCTGAAGATGTCCCTGACTCAAGTCAGAAAAGTAAGTTGCTTCCACTGTTGTCCAACAGTCTTGGTTCATAGCTCTATTATTTTCATAATCACTGGGGCTCTAGCTGGGGGAATGCCAGGTGCATTCACTTGAGGATCAGCATGGGAGGGGAGGAGGAAACTGACAAGGGCAGCAGTACTCAATTATGAGAAGTTAGGGGCCTTTCTTTATTGAGCATCTAACACTATTATTTGTGGGTTTTTTAAATTATGAAATGTTTTCTGATACTGTTCTGAGTATATTCTGAGAGGCCCTTAATAGAAACCAAATTGTTGAGGGGGCGGGGGATCTAGAAGAGGAGAGTGAAGATGAAGAATTCTCACCCTCAGAAGACTGCAAGAGGCAAGGTCTAAGTTTACCCACTCCTACCTCTTCACTTTGTTCTTTATCCTCCTACAGTTCTTCAGATTTCAGCGTCCTCAGGAAAGTGTGTCATGCTCTTTCCGATGAGAACAATCATAGCATCTTTTTTATCTTTTTTATTTTATTTTTGTTGGTGGTAATTTTTTTTTTTTATCACAGCATCTTATACCTCCCAGCAGTTATCTGTCTGTGCATGTGATTCTTTGATGGATGTCTGTTTCCAAGACCAGACTTCATGGGAATAGGGACTCATATCTAGTTTTGCTAACCACTGTACCCTAGGTCCTAGCATAGAGCCTGGAATATCATGGGATGGCGATATTTGTAGAACAAATTAATATTGTGGCATAAAAGGCAATAGGGTAAAGGGAATTGAAACAGGTCTAAAGGGACTAGCAGTATTACTAATAATCAGTATGATGAGATCGCCAGAATGAACAAGGCTGTAAGAGGTGTTTTTTCTCTTGACTCCGTGTATGTGATGTCTTTTCTTTCTTTCTTTTGTTTTCCTTCTATTGTGTGATGTCTTTTCCAACACTACTTCCTCAACTCACTGATACCAACTGGGTGTCCAACAATTCAATTCAATTCCGACACCATCTACCTGGAGTTAGCATCAGATCCTACAAGTTAAAGGGCTCACTCTACAAGACTTCCCCGACTTGGACACCAATTGCAAGTCCCAGACTACTCATGATTCTGACCCACCAGATATAAATCAAGGATTCCCAAGACACCCTCCTCAGGTTCGATATTTGTCTAAAGTGGTTAACAGAACTTAGGAAGGCACTTTATTTATCTTTACTGGTTTATTATAAAGAACACAAATGAACAGGCACTTTATTTATCTTTACTGGTTTATTATAAAGAACACAAATGAACAGTGAAGAGGTACATAGGGCTGAGAAGGCAAGGCGGATACAATCCCTGCCCCTGCCAGACACAGACGATCCCCTTCTCTCTCAGTGCAAAGACCCCCGCCCCTGGCTCTTGTGAGAGGGTAAGCCAGGTGCAGCCCCTTAGGCAGTGCTGCGACCCCACCCTTGGCTTTTGTAATGTAATTCCTGTACATACGCCAGCACCTAAACTACAGTGGAACTAGAAGGCCCCCAAATGCCCGGAGGCTTATGTATAAAAGGTGGCTGGAACCCGGATTCAGGGCTCAGCCTTTGGAGGTGACTCCACTGAGACAGCACCGGTGCGCATTAAACAGTCCTTTTCTAATCCTCTATGTGCGTGCAGTCTGTCTCTTCCCGCCGACCGAATTTCTGGCACAACAGGGTAAGATCTGAAAGGGTCCCAAGTGCAGCAGCTTCTGTCCCCATAGAGTTGGGGGTGCCACCCTCCCAGCCCCTCAACATGTCCACCATCCTGGAAGTTCTCTAGACCCTGTCCTTTAGGGGTTTTTATGGAGGTATCCATTACGTGGGCATCATTGATTAAATCACTGGCCATCAGTGATTAAACTCAATCTCTGGACTCTTTCCCCACCCAGGAAGTAGGGCTGAAAGTTCTAAGCTTCTAATCAAGGGTCTTTCTGTCACCCAGCCACTAATCTGAAGCTATCTAGAGGCTCACCCAGAGTGGCCTCATTAAAAGACAGTCCTATTGCCCTGGCAGGTTCGGCTCAGCAATTAGAGCATCGGCCTGAGGACCAGAGAATCCTGGGTTCGGTTCCCGCTAAGGGCATGTACCTTTTTGGTTTGTCCCTGGCCCCAGTTGGGGTCGTGTGGATGGTGACCAGTCGATGTGTCTTTCTCACATGTTGTTTCTCTCTCTCTCTTCCCCACTCTCTCCCTCCTGCTCTATCTGAAGATAAATGCAAAAATGTCCTCGGGTGAGGGTTAAAAAAACAGTCCTATTTAAAAAAAAAGAAAAAAGACACTCCTATTACCCTTGTTACTCAGGAAATTTCAAGGGTTTTAGGAGACAAAAACAAATATTTCCATGATACGACAGGGTGGGAATGAATTTAAAGGTGTAAATTTAAGAGTATATACAGTTAATAAGTAGTTTGTAATGATAATGCCAACAATGTTGTTAACCAAGTTTTCAAAGGTAATTATAAGTCACTAGGTTACACTTGCATTTCATCGAAATTTATTTCCCACTAACTTCTTAAATAGGCAAATTAATGACATCAGCAGGTCTTCACTCAGTAATTACAGCACTCCCTCCCCACTTCATCTAGCCCCAATACTCTCTTACTCCGAGTCATTTATTTGATAATTAGACGTTACAGACATGCATGAGAATGTGTAACTGAATTAAATATTCTGGCACTGTGCTATCTTTTCTAGGAAGAGAGAGGTAGATGCCTTTTAACAACCTTCAGCTCCACATGAGACTGCTTCTCCTCTTCTCAAACACTTAACATCAAAAAATACTTTCCAGTACAAACTGTAAATAAGTAGATAATTGAAGGGAACGAATCAGGCCTTGCCAATATATATGCTCCAACTCAAAATTGTTGCTGACTAAGTAACAGATAGCAACTCATACATAGCCTATTGATTGAGACATTCCATCATTTATTCCCTCAAGTATTTGTTGAAAGCCTTCTCTATACCTGACACTAGATAAAATGAAAATAGGAGACCTGTAGGATAAAAAATGAAATCAACATACAACCTACCCTCAAGAAGTTCCCAATCTTGTTAGCAAAACATTAAAGAACACATTATGGAACAAAACTTATAATTAAAAAGGCAAATCAGATTGGGGGATTAGGAAAGAGTTCCTGGCAAGCTACTTTTTGAAGGTTGAGTTGAATGAAAAGGGTGAGATAGAAATGAGAGGATCTTTTATTTTACTTTGAGAAGACATTGATTAAAGTTGGGGACAGTGAAACGAGGAAGGGCTCAGGGTGGAAGAAGCAACAGGAGAGTCTAGGTGGTGCTCAGCTTTGGACCTCTAGAGACTTAAAGGAAAGAAGTGAGCCAAGGCAGGGCTGCTGTCAGCTCACTGGGAAGTCAGGGAAAGGGGGCCTTGGAGACAGGTTCAGGGGGTCAGCGGGGATGAGCTGCCACTGCCTCTTGCTCCCCTGCTTGCAAGTCTCATGGGGACCCTTAGAACAGAGGAAGAGAGGTGAAGATACACGCCTGGGGAAGAAAGGCATGGGTATACTCCAGAGAGAGCCGGAGAAGTAAACATAGACAGTATATAAAATAGCTCACAATCAGGAAACAAGTAATTCACTAAAAATCTTTACTTAAACATTTTCAATTTATGAATGTTCATAAATACAAAGCTCTGCTCCCATACAAAGATGTCACTTTTAGACATCCCAGAAGGAGTTGGTGATCAGGTGAGGTCATTTTAGTCCCAGTCACATGACCATGGGATTCTTCCTTAGTCCATGTAATGGATTCCTTAATTTGTAGGATGGCAAACTCAGACGTCTCATGAGTGAAGCTGGCAGGGCAGGGATCAAGGTGAACCGGAGTATGAGATGTGAGGTGAACTGCCTGTCCACCTACAGGGATGAGCAGCCCAAGGCACCAGCTGATTTTATTTTGCCAGAAAGTAGCTTCAGTGCTGCCATGCCTTTCCTCTTAGAGAGGAAATTTATTTCCCACTAACTTCAGGGAAGAAGAAAGGGAAGGGGTGAGAGAGAGAGAGAGATCGATTGGTTGCCTCCTCCACACGCCCTGATCGGGAATCAAACCCGCCATGTTTTGGTGCACGGGGCAATGCTCCACCCAACTGAGCTACACAGACCAGGATGAAATCTCCTTCGATTTTGAAATGTTGATGCCAAATTCAATTTTTTAAATTTCATGCAGGCCAAACAAACATAAAAACTTAAGCAGGCTGCCCTGGTTGGTGTGGTTCAGCTGGTTGAGTGTCTTCCCATGTACCAAAAGATTGCCGGTTTTATTCCCTGTCAGGGCACATGCCCAGATTGTGAGCTCGATTCCCAGGAGAGGGTGTGCAGGAGGCAGCTGATTGATGTTTCTCTCTCTCTGAAGTCAATAAATATTATTTTTTAATTGATTTTTAGAGAGAGAGAAACATTGATTTGTTGTTCCTCTTATTTATACATTCATTGGCTGACTCTTGACTCTTGTATGTGCCCTGTCCTGGGATTGAACCCCAACCCTGGCACATCGGATGACGCTCTAACCAACTGAGCTACCTGGCCAGTGCCACACAATGTTCTTTATTTTATGTAAATGTACTGGGTATGGGAGATAGTCCATGTAACTTTTAGAAGTATAACATGAATGTTAGAGATAAGAAGCCATCTACTTATAAAAACATTAGGAAACCATTATTATGGGCCTGCAAAACCTTAGAAATATTTTTACTGTAATCCACTTTGTGAAGTGAAAACTGCTTTACTGAAATTTGACTTAAAAGAATAGTACGTACTTAGGCCCTGGCCGGTTTGGCTCAGCAGTCAGAGCGTCGGCCCGCGGACCAGAGAGTCCCAGGTTTGGTTCCCGCTAAGGGCACAAACCCCGGTTGCAGTTTGTCCCCGGCCCTGGTTGGGGTCGTGTGGGTGGCAGCCAGTCGATGTGTCTCTCTCACATCGATGTTTCTCTCTCTCTCTTCCTTCCTCTCTCCCTCCTGCTCTATCTGAAGATAAATGCAAAAATGTCCTCGGGTGAGGTTAAAAAAAAAAAAAAAAAAAAGAATAGTACTTGGTCATCAGGTTTCAATACAAATCTTGTTTAAATAGCGCATTTCTCCTGCTGCTATGAACAGGGGTTTAATAAAAAATTGATATGTATACTATAAAACCAAGCTATACTAGCATGTTACAATTGGATGGATTCCAAATGCAGGTTTGAACACGATGATCTCACGGTCTTTTTACTTATGTGGATTAGTGAGCCTGTGGAAGAGTCCTCATCCAGAAGCTCCAAGCCGTGAAAGTGGTTTCAGTTGGTCTACTTCTGTTCTCCGTTCTCACCATAAGTAAGGTCTTCCAGTCTGTGATACCAATTCCAGGGGCTTGTCTCCTTTAAGTCCTCTAAACAAATCCATATAAATTAGGGGAGTATGCCCGGCCAGTGTGCCTCAGTGGATTGAACATCGTCCCATGGACTGAGAGGTCCTGGTTCGATTCCTGGTCAGGGCACACACCCGGGTGGCAGGCTCAATCCCCAGTAGGGGGCGTGCAGGAGGCAGCCGATAGATGATTCTCTCTTATATCAATGTTTCTATCTGTCTCTTCCTTCCTCTCTCTCTAAAAAATCGATTTTAAAAAAACATTTAAATTAGGAGAGTAAACAGAGATAATATTGATTTCATTCATTCAGAATACATGTACTGAGTATTAAAGCACTGTGGATATCAAGATAAATCAGAAATGGATTCTGCCCACCAATAATTTAGCCTGGGGTGGAGGTGTAGCACCACTACTTAGCTGGCATCTCTGTTGAGAACTTGAAGTACAGGTATTTTGTGTTGTTGATCCATGGACTTGGGGGGTATAGACCAATAAACAGGTGGTATGTGTCAACGTTGGCACTCTGGTATAAAAATGGAAAGGCTTGGTTGGTATTTCCTCATTGTTGCTTGGAGCTACTGCTCTTCCTGCTCTCAGAGAAGGGATCTTTCCCTGCAATTCTGGCCACCCTTTCCTGATCCAGTCCCTAAGGGATTATAAATCTTTTAGTCATCAGATGGTAACCCAGCTCTATTGAGAGTGTTAAGTGGTACAGCTTTACTACAATGAAATGTAACTTTAAAGGAGTAATTTAGCTCTCCTCCCCATTCTCTCTCCTAAGGAAACTATCAGAGACAGATATAAACAAGTATGTGCATATATATAAAAAGATCAGAAACAATTGAATTTTTTAAACTGATTTGACAGAGAGAGAGAGAAACATTGATTTGTTGTTCCACTTATTTATATATTCATTGGTTGCTTCTTGTATGTGCCCTGACTGGGGATTGAACCCAAAATCTTGTATATTGGGACGATGCTCTAACCAACTGAGCTACCTGGCCAGGGCTAGAAACAATTTAAATGCCAAACAATTGGGATGTAGTTAAATAAATTAGAGATATCCTTATGATGTAATACTATGCAGCCATTAAAATGTTTTAAGGAAAATATTCACCATATGGTATTGCAAAAATTGCTTACAAAACTATAACATGGTATCAATTATATTTTCCAAATATGTATGTATTCATGTTTGTGTGTACATACAAAAAAATAGAAGACTCGAAGTCTCAAATATTAAACAGTGGTTATCTCTGGGTAGTAGGATTACAGAGAGTCTTCATCTTTTTGGTTTTTCTGTATTTTCCAATTTATCCAAAATGTACATGTGTTACTTTCATTATTTGAAACAAATTATATTCTTAAAAAGAAAGACCAAAAAGTGGTCTAGCTCTTCCTATGTTGTAGCTGTTTTTGACAAAGAAGTTTCACCAAATTCCTCAAGGGCTGGAACGGAAGGCTATTTTCATGATGCCAAGCGTGCCAACTTAAAACATTACTCACAGAACCTGTGTCTAGACCCAAAGAAGAGAGTCACTTCCCATCCTTTATGGGGCACACTCTCCAGAAGCTGCATGAAGTCTTCTTACATTATTTTTTGTGCAAGGCTTTTTAATTAGGGTATCTTTGGGGGCTCACAAGCAATGCCAAAGTCTTTGCCATCTTTTCCAGTACACTATGTGGCCATATTCAAACAAATCGTTGATGGCCTTCAGTAGTATCCCAGAGTTTCTTAGAAAGGCTGGCAAAATAAGCATTGTTTGGAGATAGAACAGCATATCAGTTAGGAACACAGACTGTAGTCGAGCAAACCTTAGTTAGAATCCTAACACTGAAATTCACTAATTGTGTGACCTTGGGTACATTTATTACTTTCCTAGTGTCTCAATGTCCTCATATGTCAATTAGATCACAATAACATCTACCTTGTAATGTTTCTATGATGATTAAAAATCATAATACAGCTTTGCACAGTGGCAGTATCATAGCCAATGAGGTTTATCCGAGCGTGATTATTGCTAAAAAAAAAAAAAAAAAATCATACTGCAAATTACGTACTTAGCACAATGTCTGGCACATAATAAGTAACCAATACACGCAAGCTATTATGTTACTATGATAAATACTATAACAAAGAGATAAAAATAGTGTTATGGGAGATCTAAAAGGGCACAATCTCTCCTGGTTGAGATTACAAAAGGCTTTGTAGAAGGAGAAAACTTAGATACTCCAATATAAGGGGTAGAGGCATTTCAGTTGATGGCAACATCAGTGCAGAGAGCTGAGGAAGCCATTAGAACATAGGTGCTAAACAGTTTTCCTGGAGCGTCACACATGTAAAGAAGTCTTTGGGAGACAAGAACGCCAGGTAAAGAAGTTTACACTTAGCTTACGTATGATAAAGGCATCTATTTATTATAAATTTTATCCCCAAATAATTTTTGTTATAGCATATAGGAATCTCTTTTTGCAATTCACCTGAGCATGTGTAGAAGTACCCCATCTGCCCATCTCATGATCCTCCACATTCTCTAGTTAAAAACCAAGATCTAGCCATTGGTAAGTTAAAGAATCTCCTGGCCAAAACAGAAAGTGGTCTTCTGGGACAGAGGAAAAAACAGAAATAACAGAGTAAGAAGAGCATGACCCTTTCTTTTTATAGCTATTTAGACACTTTAAGGCATAAGGGGAGCCCTGGCCAGTTTGGCTCAGCGGTTAGAGCGTCAGCCCACAGACCAGAGAGACCCGGGTTCAGTTCCTGCTAAGGGCACGTAGCTTGGTTGCAGTTTGTCCTCCGCCCCGGTTGGGGTTGTGTGGGTGGCAATCAGTCGATGTGTCTTTCTTTTTTTTTTTTTTTTGTATTTCAAAGAAGAGGCATTAAGGACTCATGCCATAAGTTTATTTACAAACACATCTCGTATGTTGAGTTCAATAGTTCGATCCATTTTTCAAAGAGACTGCACCTCTTAAAATGCTCCTCTTCATATCTATTTCATGGATTAACTAAAACATCCTCATTTTTTAAGCAGTTGATGTCTTACTATAAAGAAAGGTGCAGGGCTCACTCTCCCTCCCAGGAGCACACAGGTGTTTTTCCCTTCCCCCTCTTCTTTTCCAACAGGCATGCATCTCCTCAACTCTAGCGAACCCCAGGAGGCTCGCAACCAGGGAGCAATGGGCAGCAGCAGCTTATCCTGGGCTAACCCCCTGATCCTGTTCCCAAGGCCCCCTTTTCTCTAACTTCTTAGTGAGCCACAACAGCCCAGCCTAGGCTCATTTCTCTACCCAGTCCTTCTGTTGCTTCTTCATTACTAAACCCTTCCTTGTTTCACTGTCCCCAGCTTTAATAAACATCCTCTAAAAATCACCTGGACTGCCCTGGCCAGTTTTGCTCGGCGGTTAGAGCGTCCGTCAGCAGACCAATGAGTCGCAGGTTCGATTCCGGTCAAGGGCACATACCTCGGTTTCGGTTAGTCCCTGGCCCTAGTCGGGGTTGTGTGGGTGGCGACCAGTCGATGTGTCCCTCTCACATTGAAGTTTCTCTCTCCCTCTCCCTCCCACTCTATCTGAAGATAAATAGAAAAATATCCTCAGGTGAGGATTAAAAAAAATAATAAAAAAAAAAATAAAAATCACCTGGACTAGTGTTATGAAGTAAAAAAAAAGAAAGGTGCAGCAAATCCAGATCCGAAGTACAAAGTCATCATGGATAGTAAGCGCCACTTGTTTTCCACTGAAAATGGCAAATTCTTCCCCGGTCCCTCCTCCTAGCGGCTCCTACGGACCACAGAGGTTGTGAACCTCCGGATGCTCTGTCCCAACATTTTGCTATTGGAAGCCCTGCGAAAGGCGCAGAAACCGAAAGCAGAAGAAATCGATGCGTCTTTCTCACATTGATGTTTCTCTCTCTCTCTTCCTCCCTTTCTCCCTCCTGCTCTGTCTGAAGATAAATGCAAAAAAATGTCCTGGGGCGAGGATAAAAAAAAAAAAATTAAGGCATCAGGGGAGATGAAAGTTAGGAAGGTTATGCTTGGTCTTGGTGAGTAGGAACATCTCTGGGATAAACATGTAAATGGCATAAAAAATACATGTAGAAAAGAACAAAAGTCCAGATGGATAACACCTGATTTCAAGATTTACTATCAAGCTACAGTAATCAAGACACTGTTCTAACTGGAGCTTGTGGCATCAATGTGCTCACCGTGCCCATGGGGAGGGAGAGGCTGAGGCGGTGGAGCTCCCACCGAGGCACCTGGGCACCCGTATCCAGAGGATGTGGCTTCATTAGTCTGGGCCACGGTCCAGGCTGTGAGCAAGAGGAAGCTGCGGCCCATGAGGGCTGCCCCCACCCTGACACCTTCAGCAGTACACAAGATAAAACAGCATCTTAAAGATAAGCATGAACACGTAGGTGTGAAAGTTGGCGTCAGAACCAGGGGTTGGGCCTTTCTTATTCTCTAGATTCGAAAATGCGAAGACGAGGAGATTCTGGTGCAGAAGTCGTTCAAGATGGAGTCAGAGTGTTCATGGACAAGAAAGCACAGCTAGCCCTGGCCGGTATGGCTCAGTTGGTTGAGCATAGTCCCGTGCACCAAGAGGTTGCTGGTTCAGTTCTCGGTGGGGGCACATGCCTGGGTTGCAGGCTCAATTCCCAGTAGGGGCATGCAGGAGGCAGCCTCACATTGATGTTTCTCTTTTTCTCTCTCTTCCTCTCCCTCCCTCTCCCTTCATCTCTTTCTAAAAAAATCAACAAAAACATATTTTAAAAGAAAGAAAAAAAGCACAGCTAAAACTTTTAGGAACAGAGATAGACTATGTTGAAGATAAATGATCCGGTGAATTTGTGTTCAACGACCCAAACACCAAAGGAACTTGTGGCTGTGGAGAAAGCTTTTATATTTGACTCCTAGAACTACTCTTGGCTGTGAGCCCCAGGAAAGCCTGTGGAAGCCTGGGCTAACGGAAGATACCACATGATTTTCACGGGCTTAAGGTTGATAATGCATGGCTGCCTTATGAGGAAAATAAAGTCATGCACTTTGAAAATGAAGCCAGTGTGTTTAAAAAAAAAAAAAAAAAAAAAAAAGACACTGTTCTACTGGTGAAAGGATAAACATACAGACTAATGAAATAGAATAGAAAGTCCAGAAGTAGAACCACACATGTGTGGTCAGTTAGTTTTTGACAACCGTGTCACTGCATTCAATGGGGAAAGGAAATTCTTTCCAACAAATGGTGTTGGAATCACTAGATATACGCATGGGAAAAAAAATTTAACCTTAATTCTTATCTCACATCATACATAAAGATTGACTCAAAATGTCATGCAGAGAGACACAAGGAGATTGCCTTGTGAAGACAGGAGTTACGCTGCCACAGTCAAGGAACACCAAAGGTTGTCAGCAAATCACCGGAAGCCTGGAACTGATTCTCCCTCGCAGCCTTCAGAAGGAACCAACTCTGCCAACACCTTGAGTTCAGACCTCTAGCCTCCTGAATATGAGACAATACATTTCTGTTTTCTTAAGCCCCAGAAATTTTTGTGATCTTGGGGTAGGATTTCTCATACAGAACAGAAAAAAAAAGAAGAAATTATTTTAATATTGATCATTTGAATTTCATCAAAATTAAATTTTTTTGCTATTTAAGAGACATCATGAAGAAAGTAAAAAGCCCTGGCCAGTGTTGCTCAGTTGGTTGGGTGTTGGCCCGTGCACAGAAAGGTTGCCAGTTCGATTCCTAGTCAGGACACATGCCCAAGTTGGGAGTGTGCAGGAGGCAGCTTATATATGTTTCCCTCTAACTTTGATGTTTCTCTCTCTCTCTCCCCTTACTCTCTAAAATCAATGGAAACATATCCTTGTGTAAGGATTTTTAAAAAAATGTCTGTTAGTGAATTCTATTCACTCATTTGAACTGGCATTGCTTTAGTATTTTGAATGTCAACTTTTAAAATTGATTTTCCTTTTTTTTTTTTAGAGAGAGAGAGTCACAGAGGAAGGCAGGAGAGAGGGAGTGAAACATCGATTGGTTGCCTCTAGAAGGCACCCTGACTGAGAATCGAACCCACAACCTTTGGTGTACAAGACAACATTCCAACCAACTGATCCACTCGGCCAGGGCATTCCTTTTTTGTTGTTGTTGTTGTTTTTAATTTTTAGAGAGAGAGAAAGGAAGGGAGAGACAGAGAGAGAAACATTGATTTGTTGTCCCATTTATTTATGCATTCATTGGTTGATTCTTGTATGTGTCTTGACCGGGGATCACACTCACAACCTTGATGTATCGGGATGATGCTCTAACCAACTGAGCTACTCGGCCAGGGCCCCTTACTCTCTGTTTTAAAAGCACATTTATTTTTACTTATCACATTTTCATTTGGGAAAGAAAACTGTCTTGGATCCGAAATCTATTCACAGTTCTCTCTCAGACATATTTTTATATATAAATATATATATATATATCTTCAAACCAAAAGCAGCAAGTACTTTTTTGTATAAAATATATTAAGTATATTTATTTTCTTGCCTTAGTTATAACCAAGGTTTCATGGTGGTGGATTAGTGTCAAGGTCAGTGGATCAAAATGCAACCTTTTTAGAGGCTGTGTTTTGTTTTGTTTCCCTTTAAGTGCCTCATGCTGTTTTGCAAAGTCCATGTAATTTAATACATGTAATCACCCTTTCAACACAAAAACTTCCCTGATGTTGCCTTATTCCAGCAAAAACAGCACTATCCAATCCAACAGACTAATACTCCTGAGACATCATACAATAACAAACCAATATGAACACTGGGAAAAAGGAAAGCCAAATATTGACAAAGAAATTAAAGTGCAGTTTTGCACTCTTAAGGGGCTAACCTCACAGTTCTAAGTTAAACATCACATCAAGACTGTTTGGGCGCTGACTTTTAACTCATAGATAGGAGTAAATTTTTTATGGCTGAATTACAATCTTTCAGACAATGTAAAGATTACAAATGTTCTTTTAAAAACTCCTGTTTTTCTGGCTTTGATGGCTAAAGTTTTATTTCAGAATTGTGCATTTACCAATAATATTCCAGAATCCAAGATAATAACAGTTAATTAACCTGGCAATAATTATAGTCTATTTTACAGAGAATTAAGAACATAATATGAACCATACATCAGACAAAACTTTGCCTTCGAACAACAACGTACTTGGTCCTGGCTGGGTAGTTCAGTTGGTTAGAGCGTTGTCCTGACACGCCAAGGATGCAGGCTCAGTCCCAGTCAGGGCACGTACAAGAAGCAACCAATGAATGCATAAATACGTGGAACAACAAATCGATATTGCTCTCTCTCTCTCTCTCCCTCTAAAAATCAATTAATAATAATAATTTTTAAAAAGGTGGTAGTTGGTAAGCAAAGGCACTGCATAATAACAAAAGAGATTTCATTCAGGCTCTCAATGATCCCCATAAACTCCTTTATCCACAATGCGGTATACTTTTCTAGTGTTCAGAATAGTCAAACCTCAGTTCTGAATGTCTCCCATCTCAAACAATCTGCTTCTCAACCAGACAACCCTTTCATGCTGATACCTGTTTGATCAGTCACACATCCCTCAGGCGACAAAAGAGAGAATGTGTATGAGTCAGTTTACCAAGTTAACATCTCAGGATATTGTGCTGTGAATAGTTTCATGTTTTTTTTTTTTTTCTTTTGTTGTTGCTTATTATTATTATTAAATTTTCGTTTTTTACTGTACATTTTGTTTCCTTTTTGTTAAATTTTCATTTACATTTCATGTCCTTTTTGTTTTTAAAGTGTTTATTTATAGGTTAAACAGTACATTAGACAGGTACTGTATACAAGAAAGGTTAAAACAGGGAATCATTTGGGGGTCTGGACGGATGCATTCACTTTACATTATTTCCAATGGGAAAAATGATTCAGTTTTTGAACAGCCTTCTGGAAGGAATTGAGTTTGAGAACCGAGGTTTTACTGCAGCATTTGCACCCACTGGATTGTCTCTGCCAGATTCTATTAGGGAGACAGTGACTAAAAAATTTTATTTTCCAAGCTAATTCCCACCTCTTCATGAAGACTTCTCACAATTTCACCCAGTAAAAATTACTGACTCCCCTATCTTGCTGTATTCTGTGTTGAATATTTCTATTACAGTATTCATTAGTATTTTTAGCACTAAAATCAATTATGAAGGTTGCTTTATTCTAAATATCTTCTAGTGTTAGTGATTAAAAGGATCAGTACTTGGGTCAACCAGATCTGGGTCTGAATTCCAATTCTCCCACTTACTCATTGTGGGGCCTTTGTCTATTCTCTTAACCTCTTTGAGCAATAGTTCCCTTATCTATAAAATGTGGATAATATGGTATCAGCTTCATGGAGTTATTGAGAGGATAAAATGACATGCTGCATGGAAAGCATTTTGCATAGGACTGGACACATGAAAACAGTCAATAAAATACATCCTATGGATAATCTTTTCATTCAGCTTGGCAGTGAGCAATCCTGTGTCTAGGATGGAATCCATTATACAGCTTTGCTTTTACTCTTAGTGGTTTATCTACTTTGGATAGCAAGAGTATTTTCTCTTTTTAACGCTTTTTGTCCATTATATAGTGACTTTCTAAGACAGCTAGAAATACTCATTTGGTTTACCTCTGTCTTCCCTTACCAGACTACAAGTTACTAGAGGAGAGGCATGATGTTTTCTTTATTCTTTAATCCTCAGCACCTAGAAAGTGCCTGGCACATAGTAGGTATTTCTTAAACAATGTTTATTGCCCTGGCTGTTGTGGTTCAGTTGGTTGGGTGTTGTCCCGCGCACTGAAAGGTTGCTGGTTTGATTCCTGGTCAGGGAACATGCCCAGGTTTCAGGCTGATCCCAGGTAGGGGTGTGCAGGAGACAGCCAACTGACATTGATGTTTTGTCAGATGATCTCTCACATCGATGTTTTTCTTTCTCTCTCCCTCTCTAAAATTAATTAAAAACCTCTTTAAAATGCTTTTTGAATGAATAGATAAATTCATAAGACATTTCTGATTTTATCATCTAGACTAGTGGTCCTTAAGTCAGCAGCATGGACATCCCTTGAGTTTGTTAGAAAAGCACATGCAATCTAGTATATCTGGGTATGGGGCCGAGCAAACTATGATTTAATGAGTTATTCAGATTATTCTTATGCCTGTTACACTTTGAGAACCACTGATCTAGACAGTATTTGTCTTTAAAAGTTAATACCGTTTTCTAAATCTCAAAAACATTACAATGAGCAAAAGAAGCCAGAGACAAAAGAGCACACAATGAATTATTCGAAACCAGAATAGTGGTCGCCTGGGGTGGGGAGATGATTGAATGGAAAAAGGCAAGAGGGAACTTTCCGAAGTGTTGGAAAGTTTTACCTAAACCTTGATGGGATGTGGATTACACAGGTGTATGCCTATGTCAAAACTTATCACACTGTGTACTTAAGACCTGGTGCATTTTATATAAAATAAAATACAAACAAAAAAATTAAGATAAAATAAAATATATTAATGCCATTCTAATTCTTTCTGTTTAAATTTTATCAGCAAGAGGTATATTTTTTACATAAAAATCTTTTTCTTTTACTTTTGCTTTAATTATTATTATTTTTTGGATTGTTTTTATTACTGATTTTAGAGAGAGAGGAAGGGAGAGGGAGAGAGAGAGAGAAACATCGATCAGTTGCCTCCTGTATGTGCCCCGACCAGGGAATTGAACCTGCAACCTAGGTATGTGCCCTGACCAGAAATCGAACCCAAGACCCTTCGGTGCATGGGATGATGCTCCAACCAACTCAGACATACCATCAGACACACCAGTCAGGGCACATAGCAATCTTAAGATGGTCAAAACGATCTTACATGATCTGACCCCCTGCCTACTTTTCTAGTAATATCTGTTACCAAGCTCCTGTCACTTTGTATACCTTCACCAACACTAAGCCTTCATTTTCCCAATGATATATATTCCTATTCTGCCCCAAGACCTTTGCTCATGCTATTACCGATCCCTAGAATGTTCCTCTTTCTTCCCTTCCACCTAGTTAACTCCCATTCTTTCAGTTCTAATTATTCTGCTTGCCACTCAGGGAAACCTTCCCAAATCTTACTTTATTATCTGTGTCCATGGAACCATTTTTGGGCCGCTGTGTATGCTTTGCAGGTTGTTCATCTAAGCAAGGGTTTCAGCTGAGGTGATAACTGCTGAAATCCGGTTTGTGCTCCACTCACAAAGCCTTGCACATGGAGCAGAGCTGTGTCAACCTGGAAGAAGGACTGCTTTTTTCTAATTCAACAAAGGCATAGTCTGTTTGACAAGTTCTGCTACTCTGGGTTGTTTATGTCTATGGGGACACCTCTTTTATTTATTTGTTTGTTTGTTTGTTTGTTTGTTTTTTGGTACATGCCCCTAGCGGGAACCGAACCCGGGACTCTCTGGTCCGCAGGCCGACGCTCCAACTGCTGAGCCAAACTGGCCAGGGCGGGACACCTCTTTTAAAAATAGCACAAAGAGCCCAACGTTGTGGCTCACTGGTTGGGAGCTGACCTCTGGACCAAGAGGTCACCAGTTTGATTCCTGGGCACATGCCTGGGTTTCGGGCTTGTTCCCCAGTAGAGGGTGTGCAGGTGGCAGCTGATGGATGATGTTTCTATTTCATTGATGTTTCCATCTCTCTCCCTTTCCCTTTCTCTCTCTCTCAAAAATCAATAAAAACCTATTTAAATAAATAAAAATAGCACAAAGATACAATGGTGGCAGCAGCAGCCATGACCTTGTACTTCCCCTTCATAGTACTTAGCACAATTATAATTTTACATTTATTTGTGTGATTATTTGTTTCCCCCACTAGACAGTAAGCTCTATAACAGTAGGAAAGTATCTGGTTTTGCTTATTATCAAGGATTTCCACCTCCCAGAACTGCCTGCCACATAGTGGGTATTTAGGAAACATTAATTAAATGCATGAGACATTTTTTATGATTTTTTTTTTTTTTTACTTTTTTTATCCTCACCTGAGGACATATTTTTTTTTGCATTTATGTTCAGATAGAGTGGGAGGGAGAGAGGGAGGAAGAGAGAGAGAGAAACATCGATGTGAGAGAGACACATCGAGTGATCGCCACCCACACGACCCCAACCAGGGCGGGGACAAACTGCAACGGAGTTATGTGCCCTTAGCGGGAACCGAACCCGGGACTCTCTGGTCCCAGGGCAGATGCTCTAACCGCTGAGCCAAAACGGCCAGGGCTGCATGAGACATTTTTTAATGTTGGAAGAGTATTAGGCTTTTTGAAGGCAGGGACAGTGTCTAATTTTCCCTTTTTATTTCCTCCTCCCTCTGCAATTACCATACTGCTTTGCACATAAATGGCATTCAGTAAATTCCTCCTGATTGATCTAAAAATATTCAAAGAAGCATATGATGTTCTGTTCATAGAAAACTGGATCTGCAAGCATATGATTACACACTGCATGAGTGATGATGAACAGCTGCTATTTATGAAGCCGAAAAGACAAAAAAATGTTGAATGAATGAGAAATCGACTTCAATTGAAATGGGAAGGATTTAATTTAGCTTTTGAAACTCATTTTCTGACATGAAGCTTACAAGATACTAGAAGACAATATCAAGGGAGACTGTGAATTTTCTTTTCCTTTATAAATTAAATGATCTTTGAAAATTTTCCAAGACAGAACAACCATTTTGAAGGCTAAGGGGTATTTCTGAATAGAGTTCTCAGCAGTCTAGGAGATCAATTTAAAATAAATAATAAATAAGATTCTGGGCCCTGTCCAGGTAACTCAGTTGGTTAGAACATTGTCCCGATATGCCAAAGTTGCAGGTTTGACTCCCAAGTCAGGGCACATACAAGAAGCAACCAATGAATGCATAAATAAGTGGAACAACAGAAATTGATGTTTCTGTTTCTTTCTCTGTGTCTCTGTCTCTCTCTCACAAATCAATTTAAAAAATAAAGTTTTAGGGGGGAATAATTGTGCAGAAATAGAAGAGTTCCTATATACCCCTCACCCAGTTTCCCTCATTGTTAACATCTTATATTAGTATGATACATTTGTCAAAATTAGGAAATTTAAATATACACATAACTATTAACTAAACTTCCAACTTTACTTGGATTTCCCCAGTTTCGCCAATTATGTCCTATTTCTGTCCCAAGTGAGACAGTTTTTGTTCTTCAACAGTGTATGAAAAACAAAAAAGAATGACGAGAGAGAGAGAGGAAGAAGAGGAAGAGAAGGAAGAAGAAGAAGAAGAAGAAGAAGAAGAAGAAGAAGAAGAAGAAGAAGAAGAAGAAGAAAAAGAAGAAACAGCCAAAGAAGCAAGAAAAAAAATAAGAAAATAAGAAGAAAAAAAAACCTGGCTGGGTAACTTAGTTGGTTAGAGCATTGTTCTGATATGCCAACATTACAGGTTCTATCCCCAGTCAGGGCACATATAAGAAACAACCAATGAATGCATTAATAAGTGGAACAACAAATCGATGTTTCTCTCTCTCTCTAAAAATCAATTAAAAAAAAAAAACCAAAAAACAAGAAAAAGAAAAAAGTGCATGATAGATTATGTGGTCTAAAGATCAAGCTCAGAGTAGAATTACATAAATCTAGAGCTGATTGAAGCCTTCATCTTGAGGCAAAAGTACTTTGGCTTTTCAGTCAGACTTAAATAAGATCCCTAGCTCTGTCACTTTAAAGAGCTGTGTGTCTTTGGACTTAGCCATGCTTCTCACATTTGTAAAATGTAGGTGGCAAGACCTCTCCAACTGTGATGGTTCCTGAAATCCTTCATGGTAGAATTCAGTGTTAAAAACTTAGGATTTTTAATAGGTAATTAGGCTTTTGTATTTATTAAATATTATCATAAAGATAGCACTCTAAATAGAAAAGCTGTGATATTTTACATATGTTAAATTAGTGACAAAGACTCTCCTTGAACAAACTTTAGTCAGGCTACCCTGAACCCTCCCTTACATTAAGCTTTGTCCTTGGGTCTTCCGCCTGCCTAGACCAGTTGTAGCAAGAATTCTGCTAAGTCAGTTGCGAGAGAATCCCCACCCTTGATATCTGATCACCCTGGATATCTGATAAAATTCCTTATCCCCTACCCTTGATGTATCTGATCACCCTGACAAGTTGGTTTAGGACTAATTCCACCTATCCTTGATGTCTCCTCTAGTAAGTTTCTATCTACCAACCAATCCCCCTGTAGTGGAGTAAAGACTTCCATCTACCCTCCTAGGTTTGATAGCTGGGTCTATGAAATAAACTGACAACAGGCAGGTTAACAGGAGAAAAGGTATCTACATTTATTAATTTTTTTATATTACATGTACAGGGGCATCATAGAGGGGAAAAAATTGAATTCCCCAAAAAGCAGTGAGCTCATACCATCTTAATAGGGGAAGGGGAGGAGGGATGTATGCCACATAGGGGAGAGTAACTGATGAATGGGCCCTTGAAATAGATGAGAGACATAATAGTTTGTGACAAATTCTGGGTGTGGTATGGACTTCTAATCTCCTCTGTGATAAGAGTCAGTTTTCCCTGGTTAATGAAACTCCTGGAAAGGGAATTTATGACAGTTGAGTTCTTTTTGGAGGATCTGTCTTTAAGCAGATAAGGGGAGTTCATAGAAAACCTGTTTTCTAAATGCCTTCAGCTCAAAACAATGAACATTCCAAAGCAGCATATTGTGGATGGCTGTCCTGAACTCCTTCAGTCCCACTCTGCTCCTTGATTAAAAATACCCTCCTGTCCTTGCTGTATGCAGAGTTGAACCCAATCTCTCTGCTGCTGCAAGTCTTGACACTTGTAACAATAGCCTTGAATAAAATTCCTTACTGTTTTAACAAGTGTCAGAATAATTTTTTAACATTAGTAATAATGAATATTAACTAATTTCTATTTATTATCCCTGACTCACCAGAAAAAAAAATTTAAATATCCCTCCAAGTTTTAATAAAAGTCCTTTAAAATCCTTTTGCTTTGTTATGGATTAACACCCATACTGAAAGGCATTATACTTCGATGTGGCTTTTATTCAAATGTTCAGCGCTTTTCTAATTTTATGACTAGTAGTTGATTCCTACTTCCCAGCTCCCACTCATCCCAGAAATGTAGATTAATTTGCTTTCGAAATGATTTAGTTGATTATCCTTTATTTGTAGAGCTATATTTCACAAATATCCTTTCAACACAAAAGGGGAGTATGTTTATCTCTGGCCATGAAAATGCCATACCAAAGCACATCTTACTTTCTCAGTGGCTGACGCTATACCAGTCTCATCTGAGTAGTGCTGAGCAATGCCTGGCGCATTACAAGAGTTCAACAACTACCTGCAATTAATATTATTAAGACCTGAACTTTAATATATATATATTTTTTTGGTATGTGCCCCTAGCGGGAACCGAACCCGGGACTCTCTGGTCCGCAGGTTGAGCTCCAACCGCTGAGCCAAACCAGCCAGGGCTGAACTTTAATATTTTTAAGCTTTCTTCTTCTTCTTTTTTTTTTTTTTAATATGGAAAGGTTCACAAATTTGCGTGTCATCCTTGGGCAGGGGTAATGATAATATTCTCTGTATCGTTCCAATTTTAGTATATGTGCTGCTGAAACAGCTTCCTTATTTTTCTTGTCTTCATTGCAAAAACAACTTATTCTGCCCCACCTTTTTTTTACCTTCCTTTTCTCATTCTCAACTGATTTCTCTCATCTCCCAAAGTTAGAGTGACTTGCAATCTGCAGATAACGAAACAGAGAGAGATAATGACATTCTCTCTGTTAAGGCATCTTGAAAAAGTAATTCTGTACACTAGAATTTTACGGATGGGGCGCTCTATACTGGTTATCCATTGGCGATGTAATGTCTAAAAGAGGAAAAAAGAATATATACATATATATATTATATATCACCCTCTACTCATGAAAACGCAGGCGTGGGGGAGAAAATCGAACTTGTTTATGGGGATTTTGATCTGGGACCCAGAGCAAGTAGAAACTTGGCTGAGAGTGGTTTAAGAGAAAGTGCGGTGGGTGGAGGGTCTGAGGGTCTGCTCCGAGATTCTTTTGCGTGGATGTGGTGTGTTTGGGCCTTTGGGGCGAGTGTGGAGCTGAGATTCAGTAGTTTAAAAGGCAAATTAGAGGTTTTTCCGAGAAAGTTGGAAGAAGCCAGCGTGATATGGGCTTTTTTAAAGGAATTTAGGGACCGTGTCACTCCTAGACCCTTACACACAGCCGGGTGGGAGGAATACATTTTAACTTAAGGGGTTTCGGTGATTCTCTTAAAAGGGAGCTTTGTGCCCGCTCCTGTCCTGTGGGTGGAGATGGGGTACGCCGGCTCGTCAGTGAGCTTTTCTTGAGGAGGAGCCGAATTGAGAGGGTCGTCTCCGACTTGGAGGGGAAACCCACCCTTGAGGAAAGAATGAGAAGGGACGGTTACTCATTTGAAAGTTTTCACTAAGATAAAGGGGACAACCTGGAAGGTTGTAGGGAATGGTAGTAGAGTTGGCTGTCTTTAATGTGTGGGCTCATGGCCTCGCAAGTATTTGGTTATATATATCAAGCAGGTACTCAAGAAATTTTAGGTCCTTTCCTATTTCATTTTTACAGTTGAAGACAATGAACCCCCCCCCCCCCCAAAACAAGTAGTGATAACCAAGTTCTACAAAGAAAGAGGGTGTGTATGTGGCTGTCATTTTCCTTTTTCTGATGCTCATTTGGTTTTGTGGCTTAATGACCCATGTAACAAATCCACCAGGCTCACCAATGTATTTGGCATCTGTCAAGCACCTAGATATGGTAACATTTACAGAGATAAACATTTTGGTGAGGTATAATAGTTTTGTTGCCTTCCCCTACAATTCTGTATTATCTGGTGTGCCAAAAAATATTGTCCGTCGTTTAAGTCTCAGTCTCATACATAGTTGGAGATAACCATTGGTTTCGGGCCTTGGCGTTGTTCAGGGCCTTGATGATTCTTTAATAGTTAAAAAGAGCACTTTTGCCCTGGCCGGTTTGGCTCAGCAGTTGGAGCGTCGGCCTGTGGACCAGAGAGTCCCGGGTTCGGTTCCGCTAGGGGCATGTACCAAAAAACAAAACAAAATAAACAACAACAAAAAAGAGCACTTTGGACTGCAACTCATTGGAGGTCTGAAATCATTATAATTTTAGGATATTCCTACTAACCCTTACCCAATATTGGCACCAATTGGGTGAGGATAAGCATTCATCGCAATAAATATTCACCAAGAATTTAGGACGCATCCATAAGCTAAGATTTGGTAGCGCTCTGAAACCCAACCCCAGCTACGGAAACCCGATGAAGACCACCTGGTTCAGCAAACAAGACTTTGAAGAGGAGGGGCTTGGAATAGGCGGGTCCAGACAACCCAGCGCGAGAATACGCCCCAGCGCATGCGTACTTTTTAGTCGGTAACTTCCATTTGCTAGATGGGGGAGACAAGTGGAAATCAGCTTACAGTTTTTTAATTTCTATTTTTAACTAAAAATTAAATTATGAACAGTATCGTGAATAGTTTGAGAGCCTTGTCCTCTGAGTTCAAAATTAAGAACATTTGGCATACATCGCTAACGCAAGAGGTTACTTCTTGCATCTTCCCCGTCCCCTGGGACATTGGTGGTTTAGTCCATTCCACAGACTTTCGAGTCCTTGCAGCGAGTCGGTGATCGAAGGATTGGGCCAATTGCGACTGAAACGTCTTTGGAAGAAGGAAGGGGTGCAGGAGCATCCCTTTGAGTTCCGCCTCTCCTTTTTCAAGGCGGTGGTGGGGAAGGGGGACGTACGAAATACTGCCCTCGAAAGCCAACGGATCACGCCTCTCCGTGCAAACTGCCCGGAGGGCGGCGGGAAAAGGGCAAGACGGGAGAAGGGAGAGGGAAGGAGGCAGGAAGCCGCGCGGGAGGGCGCGCGCGCGCGCGCCCCTTTTACAGCAGTGTGGCGGGGTCTCACGCACGCCCGCCTCGGCGGCTGGGCGCGGTTTGCGACAGTGGGGGAAGCGGTGGAGGTGGCGGCGGCAGTGGCAACTTTGCGGCAAGCTCCGGCCGGGCTTGCTTGACGGCGGTGTGGCGGAGGCCCCGCCCTAGGCGGCAGGAACCTGGAGGGAGGCGGAGGAATATGTCCGAGAGGGAAGTGTCGACAGCCCCGGCGGGAACAGACATGCCTGCGGCCAAGAAGCAGAAGCTGAGCAGCGACGAAAACAGCAACCCGGACCTCTCTGGAGACGAGAATGTGAGTGGAACTCTGAGTGGTTCTGACGGGACTCGAGTGAAAGTTTTCAATTCTTTTTAAACTGTGGGAGCGGGGGCGGGCGGGCGCCTGTGGGGGGAGGGAGAGATGTCACCCTCTACTCAGGAAAACGCGGGCGTGGAGGAGAAAATCGAACATGTCGCTATGGGGATTTTGACGTGGGGCCGAGAGCAAGCAGAAACTTGGCGGAGAGTGGTTTAAGAGAAAGCGCGGTGGGCGGAGGGTCTGGGGGTCCTTTCGCGTGGATGTGGTGTGTTTGGGCCTTTGGGGCATTTGGGGCGAGTGCGGAGCTGAGATTCCAGTAGTTTAAAAGGCAAGTTAGAGGTTTTTCCAGAAAGTTGGAAGGATAAGCCAGCGTGTTATGGACTTTTTAAAAGGAATATAGGGACCGTGTCACTCCTAGACCCTTACACACAGCCGGGTGGGAGGAGTGCATCTTAAGGGGTTTCGGCGATTCCCCTAAAAGGGGGTTTTGTGGTTGGAGATGGGGTATGCCGGTCGGCCGATCAGCTTTACTTGAGGAGGAGCCGAATTGAGAGGGTCGTCTCCGACTTGGAGGGGAAACCCACCCTTGAGGAAGGAATGAGAAGGGACGGTTACTCTTTTGAAAGTTTTCACTAAGATAAAGGGGACAACCTGGAAGGTTGTAGGGAATGGTAGTAGAGTTGGCTGTCTTTAATGTGTGGGCTCATGGCCCCGCACGTGTTTGGTTTTTGGAATTAGATTAAGGGAAAGAAAAAAAACACATCTGAAATGGATCTTGGTAATCATCTTGTCCCAACTGTGCTTAGGTGAGATACCAGTAATAACCGAATTGACATTAATTTTCAGTTCCTGTTTTACTATGTCCAAGAAGGTCTGCAAAACGTCTTGACAATTTATTTAAAGATATTACTCCAAAATGTGAACCCCTTTCCGTAATATATGGCAATAGCATCAGAATATCTTTTTTAAATCTGTGAAGTGTTATAGGAGGGTAGTGTTTAAGTTCTTCATTTTCTCATTTGGCTAGTTTTAGGAATAAATGTAACATTTTACAGATCCATTTCTTAAATTCTACATCACTACATCACTGATTGAAGCATATATGTGGATGGCATGGCGTCATGACCAAAATTTTCATTGAAGAGATGGAAAAAGAACTCTTTTTTTGCAGATATAAGATTTTTCAGGTGATTGTCAGTTTTAGTGGGGTTTGGACTTGAAGTATCTGGAAAGCTTAGGTTTGGAATGCTACTTTAAATCTTTTGTTTGTTTGTTCTTCTCAGTCTTGTTACATGTATACTGAATAAATAACACTTTTGACTTTTTCATTCCAGTCCTTGGAGCATGTTTTATTTCTGCCTTCTCTTAAATTTCTTTAGGCAGACTAGGTTAGTAATAGGAGCACAGACAGGATCCAAATGTTAGGTTAAATTTTTCGCTCTACTGCTTACTGGTTGCTTGACCTGTTTGCCTCAGTTTCTTATTTTACAAATAGAGATAATAATGGTATTTACCTCCAGGGGCATTTGTAAGGATTAAGTGAAGTAGTATAGGTAAAGTGCTTAAAACAACACCTGAGTAAGTACTATTCAGGTGTTATTTCATTACTATTACTTATTTTGTGATCACATAGTATAAACTTGTGTTTCTGACTGTTCCACATACTAAATAATCAGGCAGAAATGTAATGAAAATAGCTATAATTTATTTAGACAGGAAAATTTTAGGTGACCAAATAAATTGAAAGCTAACTTTCTTTTTTGCAGACTCTTAAGGTATATAGTTGATGCATTATAAAGCTATTCTCAACCAAATGACTGGATTAAGCCTTTGTTTTGGTTCCTCCATCTGGATGGGGACTTTAACCTTTATTGTTGTCTTGGGCACCTTATTGAATCCTGTGAAGCCTTCTCAGAATAACATTTTTTAAATGTGCAAAATGCATTGAAAAGTTACAAAATCTTTGATAAAATTATAAAATGTTATAAAATATTTTTGAGATTTGTTTTAATAAAGTACTTTATCTTTATTTATAAATATTTGTAATCAAATCAAACCATGAACATTTTTTTTCTGTCACGAACACTATTAGCATTATTCTACCACACCTGTTTTTGCAGGAATTTCTCACTTTTATTTTTTTAAATTGAATTTATTGGGGTGACGTTGTTTAATAAAACCATACAGATTTCAAGTGTACAATTCAACAGAACATCTGCATACTGCATTGTGCACCCATCATCCAAAGCAAAGTTACTTTCCATCCCCCTTTTAGCCCTAGCCCCCCTTTACCCACCTCCCCCTATCCCCACTCGCCCCTTTCCAAACTCTGACTCTCACCACACTGTTGTCTGTGTCTATGTATTATATTTTCTTAAGGTCTTCTTTTTTTAAATTAAATATTAGGGAGAGAGAAAGAGAAACATCAATTTGTTGTTCCACTTATTTATGCTTCATTGGTTGTTTCTTGTATGTGCCCTTATCATAGGTCAAATCTGCAATCTTGGCTTATGGGGACGATGCTACCTGGACAGGGCATTAAGTGTTTTTTTTTTTTTTTTTAGTTCACAGGCCCTCTGAATTCATTCAAGGACCCCAGATTTAGGACATAGGTTAAGGGAAAGCAGTAAGGGAAGGGTATAGAGAACCCTGTATAAAAATGAGTTTAGAAAAAGCTAACAAGGTCAGTGGTTTTACTCTTGAGGAAGCTGAATAATGATAAGAAGGCCAAAAGCAAGTGGAGAAAAAAGGGTGTTTTTGAGTTGGAGTTAAGGTAACCTGAGTAGTCAGTACTAAGTGAATTAAATAATTGAAAGAACATATTAAAAAAATTTTTTTTTTCTTTTATTGATTTTAGAGAGAGAGAGAGGAAGGGAGAGGGAGAGAGAGATAGAAAAACATCGATCAGAGAGAACATTGATTGGCCGCCTCCTGCATGTGCCCTGACTGGGAATCGAACCAGTGAGCTCTTGGTGCATGCGTGGGTCGACACTCAACCACTGAGCCACACCAGCTGGGCTTTAAGAGGTATAATTGACAAATAACATTAATTGCAGGTATACAACTAATGATTTGATATTTGTATACATTGTGAAATGATCACCACAGTAAGTCTAGTTAACATCAACGTTTTAAGTTTATTTTATATGTATCCATTTTATTGAATTTTTTAACATCTTAGACTACAGAGTCTTAGCTTCTGGAAGAGAACTAATGGTTGCCTGGTAGTATCAGTGGGCTAAATCTGGAGACTTATCTTTTTTGCTTAAGTAACCTGTGGCAAGATTAAGGGACAGATTATTCCATTTCCTTGTTGGGCAAATGAAAATGGTAGTGCCATATGTGTTGCACAATATCATCCTATAAATTGAGGGGGGAGGGACAGGATGGAAATATGCCTGTATACATAATAGACAGTAAAGGTTTGATTTTAATTTAAAGATAAAATGAAAGCATTGCATTTCCATTTGATTCCATCTTGATTTGCCTTTGGAGAAGATGGATAAATTAAGTGGTCAAAAGTAAAGAAAGAGTAAATTGGTACAACCATTTTGAAAAGCTATGTAAGTTTCAGATACTAATTTTTAAAAAATCAATAAATACAAAAATAATATTTTGAAATGTGTCTTCAAGCCCTTGATTAAAACCAAAAAAAGATGGTTTCAACCAGCCTACTTCAATCTAAGCAACAGTTTTGGAGCACCTATTGTGTGCCAGGCCATGGACTGGGACACAGTCATAATCATGACAACCCCAGTCTCTGCCCTCAGAGCTTGCTGTCTTGCAGGGGTGTAGTGGGTAAGCCCAGGTTAGGGGTGGGTCCTGCCTGGTGTGGCTCAATTGGCTGGAATGTTGTCCTCAGGTACACCAAAAGGTTTCAGGTTCAATTCCTGGTCAGGGCAGGTGCAGGAGGCAACCTATCAATATTTCTCTCTCACATCAGTGTTTCTCTCTTGCTCTTTCTTCCTTCCTCTCTCTAAAATCAGTTTTAAAGAAAATGAAATATGTCTTTAAGATGTTATGGGGCCCTGGCTGCTGTGGCTCAGTTGGTTGGGGGCCTGCAGGAGGTAGCCAATCGATGTTCTGCTCTCACACAGATGTTTCTCTCTAAAAATCAGTAAAATAATTAAAAAAAAAAAAAGATGTTAGGGGAAGAAATGTGTTATTGGTTTTGGTAGTCTATATAAAGCCAAATATGAGAGTCATATTAATACAAAATCTGTGGTTACATTTTTTACAAATTGATTTTAGAGCCCTGGTTAGTTTGGCTCAGCTCTTGGCCCTCGAACCAAAGGGTCACGGGTTCAGTTCCAGTCAAGGGCACGTACTAGGTTGCAGGTTTGATGCCTGGCCCCAGTCGGGGGTTGTGTGGGAAGCAGTGGATTCATGTGTGTCTCACAATGATGTGTCTCTCTCTCTCTCTCCCTCCCTCCCCCTTTCTTTCTCTCTCCCTCCCTTTCTTCTACTCTAAAAATCAATGGAAAAATATCCTTGGATGAGGGTTAACCAAAAAAAAAAAAAAAAAAAAAAAATTGATTTGAGAGAGAGGAAAACGGGAGAGAGAAAAATCAATTTGTTCACTTATTTATGCATTCATTGGTTGATTCTTGTATGTGCCCTGACCAGAGATTGAACCCACAACCTTGACATATTAGGATGACCCTCTAACCAACTGAACTACCTGGCCAGGTCTGTGTGGTTACATTTTAATGCTACATTTGGTATAGTAAACAAAAATGCTGGGGGGGGGGGGGGTAAAGGAAGAAAAAAATACAGTGCGCTATTAGTGACAATGTTTTGTTTCCTTTTTAAAAAATTTATTGGGGTGACATTGGTTAGTAAATGTTTCAGGGGTACAATTACATAATATACCATCTGTATATTATATTGTGTGTTCACGCCATGTCAAGTGTCTCTTCATCGCCATTTATTTCCCCTTTACTCTCTCCTACGTCCCACAGTGTGGCTTCTTCATTAGCAGTTGAGTGCCAAAATGTAAAGAAGCTGGTGAATAAAGTGTGATAGTTTTATTATTTCATTTTTCTAGTGTTAAAAGATAATTTTCAGAAAACGGTAAGTGAATACATGTTACAGTTTTTATTATAGTCATGTGAGGGAACTAGACAAGTGTAAGTCAAACAGTACAAATTTATAAGGATTAAAGGAATGTTGAGGTGAAATTGCAGATGAGGACAGAAACTTTTTTTTTCCAGAGTGGAAGGGAAGACATTTTGAATCTCTGAGACCTTTAGAGACAGAATTTGCACTACCAGTTATGTACAACTTAAAAAGGAGATATAAAGTTGGTCAAAGGCAACCAAGGACTATAATCTGGTAACATGGAAAAATGTGCTATAGATAATGCTTAGTTTTCCATTGAAACCCCAAATTGTTTTCTACACTAGATTTTAACTGTGAATACATTTGAAAGGGGGGAAGAAATTGGGAGAGAGAAAAACAGTGATTTCAGCCTAGGAATTGAACTTTAAAATTTTACATTTTTATCTCTATAAAGGCTGATTATTTTTACATTAAATTACAATTCAAGTTTTTACTGTGTGCCATTTTTCCACTTCATTCTTTTTTTCACCCCAGATAATCAGTGTATTCC
This sequence comes from Tadarida brasiliensis, assembly GCA_030848825.1. Taxonomy (NCBI): domain Eukaryota; kingdom Metazoa; phylum Chordata; class Mammalia; order Chiroptera; family Molossidae; genus Tadarida; species Tadarida brasiliensis. The sequence continues at coordinate 59,838,561 of CM061268.1, forward strand.
AGAATAATTGTGTATTTCTTTAAAAAGCGTGTCATTTTGCCCAGCCGGTGTGGCTCACTGGTTGAGTGTTGACCCATGCACCAAGAGGTCGCTGGTTCGATTCCCGGTTGGGGCACATGCCCAGGTTGTGGGCCCGATCCCCAGTGGGGGACATGCAGGAGGTGGCCAATCGATGTTCTCTCTCATCGATGTTTCTCTCTCTCCCTCTCCCTTCCTCTCTCTCAAATCAATAAAGAAAAAATATTTTAAAAAAATAATAAAAAGCATGTCATTTTGGTAGGAACCATTTGCAGTTTTGATCCACTTATGCATTTATTGGTTGATTCTTGTATGTGCTCTGACCGGGGATTGAACCCGCAAACTTGGTGTATTGGGGAACAATGCTCTAACCAACTGAGCTACCTGGCCAGCCATTTGCAGTTTTGAAAGCCACCCCCAGGAACTACTATATAATACCTTTTTGGTTTTAAGTGAACTTTTAATATACTTTTTTGTCACTCTAGTTAATTTTAACCTTTATAATATAAAGCCAGTTTTAGGAAGCAATAATTTAGAAGTAGCCCCTAAGGCAATGAATGATTCCTAGACTGTGTTCATAGATGTTAATGGGCACTCCATGAAAAAAGGCTTCCTCTGGAATGTATTTAGTTAACTACTGCCCTAAAGTGATAGTTTTAAATAAATCTCTGTAACTAAGAACACATTGTAATATGTAATCAAAGGAGGTAGCAAAATCCTCTTCTGAGATTAGAGGTCCATTTTAATATATCTTGTGGATTGGAGATTGGTATAAATTCGGTGAATTTTTAAGGTTTTCTGCCATTTCTACATTTGGAAGGGATTTACTTTATAGAGTTTATGGATTTCTAGCATACAGGGTGGAGCAAAAGTAGGTGTACTGTTGTTCATATGGAAAATAATACAGTAGCTAGTAAATAATACACGAATAAACTGTGTAGTCACAACTGTACACCTACTCTTGCTCCACCCTGTATTTATGAGTATTTTAGAGCTATGAGTCAAATTTCAATTGTACAGAATATGTAGGACTTTTTAAAAATGTTGAATGCTTTGTGTTATAAATAAGCATAATTTGAATGATAATAGGATTTTTGGAAACTACATGTAAAGTAGGAAGCACTAACTTTCCCACCTCAAATGGCCACTCCCCCCCCTCCCCCAGTGCTTCCATCTGAGCAGCAGTCAAATAAATATATTACAAATTGTATTGAAATAGATCCTAAATTATAAGACATGCAGTTAAGTCAGATTTAGAAGTCACAGCTTTGGGTTTGAATCCCAGCAACTCTAATATGCAAAAAACTATTTGGGGCTCTCTCTTTTTTAAAATTTTCTACTTAGGCTCTCTTACACTTTGTATCTAATAGTACCTTCTGTGAAGATCTGTAAAGGACCGGTGTGTTGTTAAAGGCGGTATTATTATTATTACTGCTTTTCTGATTAGCATTTTTTGGTTTGTATTTTTGCTGAAATATTAAATATCCACAAATCCAAATGTGTAGCTGGTTTGATTTTTATCCTTTGGAGATAGGAATAAAATTTTCCATTACTTGCAGAATTTATTAATTATTACTTTTAGGTGATTCAGTAGCTGCCCAGTAAAAAGTCATTTGCTGCCGAAGTACAGTATTGCTGTTTTATGTACTTTTTTCTAACTTACTGCTTACAGGATGATGCTGTCAGTATAGAAAGTGGTACAAACACTGAACGCCCTGATACACCTACAAATACACCAAATGCACCTGGAAGGAAAAGCTGGGGGAAGGGAAAATGGAAGTCAAAGAAATGCAAATATTCTTTCAAATGTGTAAATAGTCTCAAGGTATGTGCAGAAAGACAAATATTAAATGCTAGACTGAAGAATTATTTCTCAGTGGTAAATATTTTATGCTCAAGATACTCTGTCAAATTAAAATATTTTAAAATTACAGTACTTTGAAATTTTGTTTTTGTAGTGCATACTACATAGTTATTATAATTCATTCCACATTCATTTAGCTTTTTTGTTTTGTCTTAAATGAGTAATACCTAGTACTGCAGGCTGGATTTTCTTTCTTTTTTTTTTGTAATCTTCACCCGAGGATATTTTTTTCTATTTATCTCCAGATAGAGTGGGAGGAAGAGAGAGGGAGAGAAAGGGAGAGAGAGAAACATCGACGTGAGAGGGACACATCTACTGGTTGCCTCCTTCACAACCCTGACCAGGGCCGGGAACGAACTGCAACCAAGGTAGGTGCCTTTGACCGGAATCGAACCCGCGACTTACTGGTCCACTGGCCGTCGCTCTACCACTGACCAAACCAGCCAGGGCCAGTCTGGATTTTCTTTATTGTTTGTAGTCAAATAAAAAGTTTTGGAAAATGTGTTTGGATAAAACTTAAAAGTACAAGCCACTTCCAAGATATCTGTTACTAAAAAGAATTAAATGTGACTCGTTAACTTTGAGGCAGCATAAATTGAAACAGATATCTTAGTTTCTACAGTTTAAAACAATTTAACTCTTTTGTTTTATTTGTAATTGTTTTCAAAGATAAAGGTATAAATTAAAATTTTTTTGATATATTCAGTATATGTAGAAAACAAGTGGTTGGGGTTATTGAAATTACTGCTTTCTCAATTTTGTTTTAAATTTGGGGGTATTATGCTGAGCAGAAAAATGCATTATATTATGTAAGTTAGAATCTTTTCTAAATATCTAAATAGTCTTTCAGTAAAGTCTTCAGAAAGCATAAATGACTATGGCTATGTGGAAATTATATTTCTGTGTAACAAAATTTATTGCTCAGTGTGTGTCAGATTATACTCTGTTAAAGGAGGGAGATTAATCTCAGTATATATTTTTTAAAAAGGTAAAGTGTCCATTATAGTTTCATGCTACTATGTAGTTATATCAACCTGTTTTGTTTTTGTTTTTTATTTTTATTTATTTTTTAAATCCTCACCTGAGGATATTTTCCCATAGTTTTTTAGATAAAGTGGGAGGGAGGGAGGAAAGGAGAGAGATAATGCGAGAGAGACAAATTGATTGGTTGCCTCTGGAACGGCTCCTTGTTGGGGATAGAACCTGCAACCGAATTACGAATTATGTACCCTTGACCGGGAATGGAACCTGAGACTCTTCGGTTTGCAGGCTGATGCTCTAATAGCAGAGCCAAACCGGTCCAGGCTCAAACTGTTTTTAGATAGTGTGTCTGGAAGGTTGTTTTAACTGTCAGTTAAATATTTTGATTAAATATTTCAAAGCTTAAAGCTGTGGTTTTTCAAAGGATAAGAAATGAAAGTTGTTAGACTTTAAATGTGAAAACAGTGCCTTAAAGTGAATATGAAAGTTACTGTTAAATGCCAAGAGATTGCCAGTAAAATCCTGAGACCGAAAAATAACTTTGCGAACAAAAGTGAACACTTACTTGTTTTTTTTTACACACCTCTTTATAACTAGCCTCCTGGTAACTGAAGTTATAGTCCATGGCCTCCCCTGGCCCCCACTATTCAATTACCATACTTGTTTATTATAAAACTTGGGATGGTTTTCTATTAGGACCCAAATTCAAGGTTATTTAAAATTGTTTCTATTGCAGTAATAGAAAGCAATGATTTTAGTGGAGTCTGATATGTTTCATTTTACAAGGGAAAAATTAAACCTAATAAAGTTTAGTGAGTGCTAGGGAAGCTGTAGTAACTCTTAGGTCATTTGTTAGTTTCCAATTTCAGAAAAATAAATTGTGTCTTCATGTCCTGAGAAATGCGTCTGCCATAATTATACAGTTTGTTTTGATTCAGAAAAATATAGTTGGGTGTAAGAAAATAGAAGGAAGGTATCAAAGTATTTTCTTAGATAAGTGCTTGTTACCTAACTTCTGATTTAAGTCTTTGATTGTTAAAAAACTTTATCGTATACCAATATTTTTCAGTGTGAAAACTGCACAAATAGATATTTTTTAGAGTCAAAAGTCAGTTTATGTGTGATATTACAAAATAGTGGCTTCCATTTTGGAAAAAGGTTATAAAGAGGATGGTTAGTTTACTACCATTTTTTGGTTTCTAAAAAAAAATACTAATTTTTCTTATTTCCTGATTATTTTGTAGGAAGATCATAGTCAACCATTGTTTGGAGTTCAATTTAACTGGCACAGTAAAGAAGGAGATCCGCTAGTGTTTGCAACTGTAGGAAGCAACAGAGTGAGTGTTAAGGGATCTGTTTGGTATTTGGTTTATTAGATTCTGGTGTTAATATAATTTTGCATAGCCAGTATGACATTATTATTCCTTTTATGTAAAAATGAAGCATTCCACAAGTTGTCTGATTACATCTAGTATTCATGATTGAATCTACACCTTTACCTCATATATTACCCCAATTGTTCACAAAACAGGTTTCTGTTTCTATTTTGTCTTAATAATTTGTTTTGAGTGGTTGAAAGAATTGACATTGTTGCTCTTTTGGAAGTGATTTTAACAGTTATCATTCTGATTCTGTGATTTCTTAAAAATAAATGTAATTAGTGCCTTTCTATAAATGCAAAGCATAAATCCAGTTGATATATATAATAGTTACTGAAAGTATTTTAATTATTTTCAGTAAACATTTGTTTGATGTGTTTTTATTTAAGAAAGCCAAGAGTATCTTGAATTGATAGAAGTACATGGAAAAAACCATGCTGGGCACGTTTTTAGTGTAAAGCATTATTTATCTTTTTAGCTGAACCATGGGCGAACATGTGGATTGTAAAGATGTATTCATTCATTACATATTCTTCTAAATAAGTGAAGAACAGGAAAATTCCCTAGTACTTTCTACAGAGTCTCCGGAGTTTTCTATTAAATTGAAATCGCTTAAGGGAACATTGTTCTCCTAAGTCTTTATTAGGTAACATTCAGGGTACTCATTAATACTATAGTAGGAATTAGGAGGAATAATATAGAAAAAGATTGGCATATTTAGAAAAGAAAGATGGAGGAAATAAACTAGTTGAATATGGGTTGACAACAAATACAAGTCACTCTTTCTAACTTCAGCTCAAGGGGGGAAGTGATGTGAATCTCAGAAATGTTGCATAAGTTATTTTACTTAGGTAAAATAAAACTATGCTTCTTTAGTAATTGTGCTAAACTTCTTAAAAAATAAAAGAACATGATTTTTAATGCACATTGTTTCCTATTGTCTGGTGCATTTTTTTTTTTTTTTTTTTGTGGTGCATTTGTAAAGCATAATTTCTTATTGTCTAATGGCCACCATAACGAGACAATATCTTCAGACCAAAAGTGGAAGCAGAATTGTCAGAATATAACAGAATTTATTATAGGGTAATTTACTTATGGGAAGATTGGGCTTGAGTTGACAGACTGCCCAGTAGTTTTGCACAAATTCTCCGCTAAAGGCTCCTGTTTCTGTGCTGTTTCTATAATAAAACCCAGGTACTGTTGATTGGCAAGACAAAGGGACAAAGAATGCAGTAGTGCCAGGGCCCATACTTCCTGTTGGTCAGTACCATCACCAGTTTGATATTCATACTACCCATTACTAACAAAAGTATTATGGTTACATTTTAGGGAACATAATCACTAATTAGAAGGCTTTCATATGCTTACTAAGGATGGTGAGGTTGGTCAAAGGTCATAGCATGAAAGGATACAAAAGTGGAGATGTTTTTCACATCTGTATCTATACACCTATATTTGTTTTCTGGGTTTTTTCTTTTTTCTTTTTTAGTTTATTAGGGTGACATTGGTTCACAAAATGTTTTCTGTTTCTTAGTGTTGGTATTCTGTTCTCAGTAAAAATTAACTTGATAACAAGGGAGTTAATATTAACAATATTTAATATATTCTGGAAATTATATAATATCTTAAGACTTTATAATGGTTTCCTTAAATTAAAGGAGCTATTTTAAAGCAAATTTCTATAATATCTTAAAGATACAGTTGTGACTAAAATATGCTTGAAAGCTAAAGAATGTGTTTCTGTATTTGAGATAAAATTTACTGTATTTTGTTTTCATTAGGTTACTTTATATGAATGTCACTCACAAGGAGAAATCCGGCTGTTGCAATCCTATGTAGATGCTGATGTATCCTTTTCTGAGTTTTCAATATCTTTAGCTAAAGAAATTGACTTTCATAAGTACACTAAAACTTTTCTAAATTAATTAGTTTCCTAAAGTTATGTTGTTCTTTCTTAACCTTAACCAGTGCTATTCCTTCACTACCACCCAAGAGATTTCTGGTATCTAGTTACCTGGTTTTCCTGATCCCTAGAAATCTATTGTAGGCATGCGACTGGAGATGTTTATTGGAAATCCAGTAATAGAAAATGATAAGAGAGTAGCTAAACCTTTTTTTTTTTTTTACCTTGCCTAGAATTTTATCATTTCAAAGTAGTTATATTGATGAATTTGGGTTGATTGGAAGCTAGGACTGTAAGTTGTTATACTAAGTATTTGGTCAACAAAGCCCAAAGGGAAAAAAGATACATGTCCAGCTTTGTTTAGGAAGTAAAATATTGCAGAACATGGGTTCATAAAGATAAAGAAAGATTTTAAAAGCCAAAAGCTTGGCGACGAGATGTTCTTTTTAGAAAAGCTTAGCAAACAAAAAAAGATAAGAATTTTCAGTCTTCCCTAGATGATATGAAAAGAAGTGACCTCTAGCCATATTGGGAAGGTCTCACACATGAAAAAGTGGAAAATTGAATAGTTGTCATCTGTAACTAGAGGCACATAGTTAGAAGTGTTGGGATAGAGCAAGGATCTGCAAAGTACAGCCCCAGGGACTGGCCATCTGTTTGATTTTGCTTTTTTTATTGAGGTAATGAGCCACCCACCTGTTTTTGTAAATAGTTTTATTTGGACACAAGCATGCCCATTCTTTACATGTTAGCTGGCTGCTTTCAAAACATAGAGTTGAGTTATGCAAACAGCTAAATAGTAATTGAAACTGAGTGGAAGGACTGGTTTTGTTTGATCATTTGGTATAGATTTTAGAACTAAAAATCTCCATTGTTTAAATCTGCTAATATAAAGAATAATAAGAACTTCTATGTCAAAAATTTTAGCAGTTCTTTGGAGGTTTCCATGTATTGTATTATAATAGTTGATGTATTTACTTCTCAAAAACAAGTTATATTTCTTAACCAGCATTTTGTAGGCCGATGAAAACTTTTACACTTGTGCATGGACATATGATAGCAATACCAGCCATCCTCTGCTGGCTGTGGCTGGATCTAGAGGCATAATTCGGATAATTAATCCCATAACAATGCAGTGCATAAAGGTGGGTTTTCTGGTTAAACTGTGGATCTGCTTTCTTTTGAAGACACACCTGTGAAAATTTGTCATGTTGAATTTAAAGGAATTAATGTCTACAATTTATAATTTGATTTGTAATTTGCTTATTTTATCCTTTAGACAGGTCTTTTGAGGCCTTTGAGGTGATGCAAATTAAGGAATAAGTGGGAAATTTTTATTATTTACAATACTTTCTTCCACCTTGCTTTATTCTGAGAGACTCTGAATGAACAATAACAGAAGAGTGGGTCAGTTCTCAAAGACACCCTAACTAGGATTGAAGCCTTGGAAGTTGACAACTGTTTTACAAATCACTTTAGTTACAAGTCTTTAACCCTGACTGAGGCCACAGTAGAATCACCTGAGAATCTTTTTACTCTTTGCCTTGCCTCTGCTAATCCTGTCAGATCAGATTATCTGTAGATGAGACTTGAGAATCTTTTTTTCCTTCAGGTTTGTTGGGTGACTTTATTTTATTTTTATTATTTTTTTGTTTTGTTAATCCTCACCGAGGATATTTTTTCCATTGATTTTTAGAGAGAGTGGAAGGGAGGGGAGAGAGAAAAACATCAATGTGGAAAAGACATCCATTGGTTGCCCCCACACGTGCCCTGACCAGGGCAGAGATCAAACCTATAACCCAGGTATGAGCCCTTGATTGGGAATCAAACCCTTGACCCTTCAGTGCCTGAGCCAGTGCTGTAACCATTGAGCCACATTAGCCAGAGCTTATTTTATTTTTTTCTTTGTTGGGTAATTTTAATATGTAGCCAAGGTTGAGAACCACTACTTTAAGTGAAAGTTATTTTTCCATTCTCTTAAGATTAATGAAAAATAATTGATTATTATTTTTCCTAGCAAACATTTACTCACAGATTAAATATTTGATGATAAATTTATTATTTTTATATGAAAGTTGATATGTTTTCAATTTATTGTAGCACTATGTTGGGCATGGAAATGCTATCAATGAGCTGAAATTCCACCCAAGAGATCCAAATCTTCTCCTGTCAGTCAGTAAAGGTAAGAGAAGGAAATGATGATTATTATATTATTATTTTAATCCTCAGCTGAGGATTTGTCTCTCCCAGTGATTTCAGAGAGGAATGGAGAGAGAGAAACATTGATTGGCTGACTCCTATATGTGCCCCAACCAGGGATGAACTCACAACCTGGGTAGGTGCCCTGACTGGGAATCGAACCTGTGATCCTTGTGTGCACAGGATGATGCTCCAACCAACTAAGCCACGCCAGCCAGGGTGGAAATTTTTTTTTTTTAAAGAGACAAACATATAGTACTGAGGATTAATTATGTTACTCTTATTTACCACATTGCATTGTGATAGTTCTAAAACTGTATCCTCAACTGAATTTTTTTCCCAACTGAATTATTAAGCTTTATTTTTAATTTTTTTTTTCTTTATTGATTTTAGAGAGAGAAGAAGAGAGGAGGGGAGAGAGAGAGAGAGAGAGAGAGAGAGAGAAACATCGATGAGAGACAACATCGATTGGCCACCTTATGCGTGCCCCCCACTGGGGATTTGGCCCACAACCTGGGCCAGTGCCCTGACTGGGAATCCAGCCAGCGACCTCTTGGTGCATGGGTCAGTGCTCAACCACTGAGCCACATCAGCTGGGCAAGCATCATTAATTTTAAGCCGCCGATCACCAGTTATAGTTTTAAGAGTTTTTAAGATAGTTTCGTAACAGTCACTCTGTCCATTCATGTAATAAGTAAAGCATCTGAAAATCCATGTTGCCTTTATATATAAAAGTTTTTGTTTTATAAATGATTCCCTATGGAATTCCTTAAAATTCAAAGTTCTCCAGCATAAGGTCTTTGATATATTTTCCATACTTCTTTTAGCATTGTTCTGTATGCCTGTATCAGCATTATTAGTTTATTCTGGTTCAGAATAAACAGGCCTCTTTAATTTCTGAGCTCTCTGAAATGATTTGGGTTGCTCATATTGCTGCATTATGTTCTTGATTGTCCTTTCTTTTTTCACTTCTATATTATTACTCTAGTCAAGTTCATTTTCTTAAAGGCTTGTCAAATCTATAGTCCACCCCCCCCCCAGTCTGCTCATATTAAAAGATGTCCTCATATTAAAACTTATGAAAAGCTTTATTTTTGTAAATTGACACCTAAGAACTGATAACTTTTTCTTGATAACAGTAGTTGGGCTCAGGTATCACTTTACAGGTAAGAGAGGCTATAATGCCTCACTTGTTCCAAATAGTACAACTTTTTAACCCTGCCCTTCCCCCATTGTGTCAGTAAGAGCATTTTTTTATTCAAACAGCTTTTCAAATGAATAGAAATTTTGCTGCACACAATACCATCAAGAAAGTGAAAAGACAGCCTATAGAATAGGAAAAAGTATTTCTAAATCATATCTAATAAGGGACTTGTATCAAGAGCTCTTACAGTTCAACAATGATAAGACATCCAAATTAAAAAATGGGTGAAGGTTTTGAATGACATCTTTCCAAAGAACATACACAAATGTATGGTGAGCACATAAAAAGGCACTCAGTATCATTAATTATTAGGGAAATACTAATCAAAAACACAATGAGATACCACTTCACACCTGCTGGAATGGCTATAACCAAAAAGACAGTAACATACGTTGACTAAGATGTGGAGATATCCTTCCTCCCTCATATAGCTGGTGGGAATGTAAAATGTAGCCACATCAAAAAAAACAGTCTGGCAAATCCTTAAAGAAAAACAGTCTGGCAAACCCTTAAGTAGTTAAACATTACCATTCCTCTGTGTGTGTATTCAAGCTAAATGAAAACAAATATTCACATAAAAATTTGTACACAATTGGAATCAAATCATTTTTATGTCAATGTTATGTATAATATATTATAATGTATTACTATAATCATTAGTAATAAGTACATTGTAATTAGTGTAATATGTTAATGTTCATGAGCAGTATTTACATTGTTATAGTTCAAGCTTTACATGGCATTTATATTTATTATTGCTGTACATTATTTTGTTACTAATATTTAGTGGAAAAGGAGATTGCTCAAATTACAGTTACAGTTTTTATTTTTTTTCTCACCGTCAATATGCTTTATTTACATTTGCAAGAAATAGAATGCCAACTATCATGTTAGCCCTTTGAGGTCTTCAGTAGAGTTTTACTTGTTGTTTTTTTTTTTTTTCTTTTTTTCTTTTTTTCCTTGAACTTATTGGGGTGACACAGGTTAAAATTTAATACAGGTTTCAGGTGCACAGTTCCAAATACATTTTCTGTACACTATATTGTTTGTTAACCTTCCCATACAGTTGTAATTTTTATTTTTTTTATTTTTAAATCCTTGCCTGAGGATACTTCTCCATTTATTTTTATTTTTATTATTATTATTTTTTAATTTTTTGTTTTTTTGTTTTTGGTATGTGCCCCTAGCGGGAACCGAACCCGGGACTCTCTGGTCCGCAGGCCGACGCTCCAACCACTGAGCCAAACCGGCCCGGACTTATTTTTATTTTTTTAGATAGAGTGGGAGGGAGGGAGGGGGAGAGAGAGAGAAACATCGATTGCTGGTCTCTCGCATGGCCCCGACCCCTGACCCGGGCCAGGGATGAACCCACAACCGAGGTTCATACTCTTGACCTGGAAACGAATCCTCGACTCTTGGTCTGCTGGCCAGTACTCTAACCACTGAGCCAAACCGGCCAGGGTTACAGTTGTCATTTTTAAAAGATGTGTGATGCTATAAGATTATGTCATGATATATGTAGGTTTCAATCCTATTATTGGATTTATTGTAGAAATTTTATAAATCTACTCAGTCCTCAATGTATAAATGGCTATATGGTGGAGTACACAGCTAATATCTTGTTCTGTGGCTCTAACCGCTGAGCAAAACCGGCCAGGGCTACTGTTATTTCTTAAAATGAAACTGTGTGACAGTCTGTATTTCTTCTCTATAATACAGGAGTTCACTGTTAGAAGGATTGATGTGTGAGATGTGTGTAAAACTTACTCTGTCAAATCCTATCTCAAAACATCTCCATCAAATTAGGATGTTATATAAAGGAAATTAGGTAAATCAGTTAAAAATATTTTTAAGATCATAAATATTTCCTTTCTTGAAAGTTTGTGCTGATACCTAGCTAAATCTAGATGTGATGTAAATATTTTAAGTGATATGGGTTCCATTCTTAGTCTTTACTGTACATGAGTTAAGTCCAAACTTTTATAATTTTTACTTCCTTAAAGAGGTTTTGAACGTCCACAGTAAATGAATGATAAAAATTCATCTTAATTTTTTTATGTCTATACTAGATCATGCTTTACGATTATGGAATATCCAAACGGACACTCTGGTGGCAATATTTGGAGGTGTTGAAGGGCACAGAGATGAAGTTCTAAGTGCTGTAAGTTGAAAGCTGCAGGGCAGTGACTTTCAGGTGCACATAGTTGTGAACAATCCTCGTGGAACTCTTTTTCATATAGCCTGGCAGGCAGTCATTTCATTTACTTGTGACATGCAGGGTTTTTATCTTATAGGTCCTATAGGGTGAAGGAATAAAGCAAGTATGGCTCTTTGTGTTTACTCTATACTCATGCACTGTTTTACCAGTGTTTGGTTCTCATTAAAAAAATACTGTGAACTTGTTTTTTTCCTATATTGATAGAAAATCACCAAGTTATCTTTATTTTGCTGTTTTTTCAGTTGTTAAAGGAAAAGATTAAACTAGTTAGCAGTTGCTCAGTGCAGGTTCACACACCTGTAGTCCCAGCTACTCGGGACGCTGAGGCAGGGGTTCTGGGCTGTAGTGTACTATGCCCATTGGGTGTTCACACTAAGGTCGGCGTCAACATGGTGACCTCCGGAGAGCTGGGGACCACCAGGTTGCCAAAGGAGGGGTGAACTGGCCCAGTTTGGAAATGGAGCAAGTCAAAACTCCCGTGCTGATCAGTAATGGGGTCGCACTTGTAAATAGCCACTGCACTCCAGCCTGGGCAACATGTGGCGAGACCGAGTCTCTAAAACAAAACTAGTCAGCAATTAAGAAACTGCATGTTTTATTTGCAGTTACTCACTTTTAGGAAGTGCTTTATTGTGCTCACACTGAGTTTTAGATGGTTCTTCTCTTTGATGGCATGGTGTTATCTTTTATATTATAATGTATTGATCTATTATGATGATCTAAATGTTGTTAGTCAGGTTTCAGATTTTTACATTATTTTAGCTTTACTTATGTTTCATTTATAGCTTACTTATTTAGTAGTTTTACAGCTCTTTAGTCCTTTTTCATTAAACTATGTAAAGGGGTACCATATTTTGAAGCATGTAGCATTTTAATTGGAGGTACTTGGTATTCCTTTAGCTGTAATTTGTATGCTTTTGTGAGAATCATGCCTACCTTAAGATACCCTGCCAACTTGGATTTTCTAGAAGTTACAGTAGCATTCTCCATTTGGCTTTATGTGTGAAAAGGCCAAGATTACCATTCTTTTTTTGTTGTTGTTGGTTTGTTTGTTAATCCTCACCCAAGGATATTTTTCCATTGATATTTAGATAGAGTGGAAGGAAGGGAGGGAGGGAGGGAGACACATTGCCTCCTGCAGGACCCGACCAGGGTCAGGAATTAAACCTCAACCAAGGTATGTGCCCTTGAGTCAACAGCAAACCTAAAGCTCTTAGGCTCTTGTGAAACAGTGTTCATGATTAAATCAAAGGCTGGATTAACATATACTATCTAGGTTAGTGAGGAAAAGATCTTCCTTAAATAGAACTCTCCACTGTTTCTTTTTTTTTTCTTGTCCTTTAAAAAAAATTTTTTTTTCTTTGTTGATATTAGGGAGAGGGAGAGAGAGATAGAAACATCGATGAGAGAGATTAGAGAAAACATTGATTGGCCACCTCCTGCATGCCTTCCCCCCCGCCCCCCGCCCCGCCCCTCCTGGGGATCAGGCCCACAACCCAGGCACCTGCCCTGACCGGAATTGAACCGGCGACCTCCTGATGCCATGGGTCGATGCTCAACCACTGAGCCATATCGGCCAGGCTATTTCTTTTTCTTTAATGGAAATGTTTGTTTGTTTGTTTATTGAATTTATTGGAGTGGCATTGGTTAATAAAATTATATAGGTTTCAGGTATACAATTCTATAACACATCATCTGTATATTGTATTGTATCCATCACCCTAAGTCAAGTCTCCTTCCTTCACTATCTACTGTTATTTTTTATTTATTTATTTTTATCCTCACCCGAGGACATTTTTCCATTTTTTGTTCAGATAGAGTGGGAGGGAGAGAGAGGAAGAGAGAGAAAGAGAAACATCGACGTGAAAGGGACACATCGAGTGGCTGCCTCCTGCACGACCAACCAGGGCCGGGAACAAACTGCAACCGAGGTGCGCGCCCCTAGCGGGAACCGAACCCAGGTCTCTCTGGACCGCAGGCCGATGCTCTAACCGCTGAGCCACACTGGCCAGGGCTACTGTTATTTCTTAAAATGAAAATGTGTGACAGTCTGTATTTCTTCTCTATAATACAGGAGTTCACTGTTAGAAGGATTGATATATGAGATTTTCATTAATGCACGTACCATGTGCTAAATTAAATAGCATCTCTGCACAGTGTCTTATCTATGAAATAAAGTGGAATAAAGTTGTTACAATAGATCATCTGTTAGATGCCTATTAAAATTTAGTAAACAGCAAATGATAAGCATGTTATTTCCTTTTCTAGACATTTTAAGAAATTCATTTAAAAAGTGAACTATAAGACCAGTGTAACTGAAGTTTTTAACTTACGTGTACAGATAAAATTCCAGTTGTTTAGTAGCTTCACATACAGATGTCAGTTTCATTGCTTGATTAGGGTTGGACAGGTTTCTGTGTCATACCTCAGCATTCAGTTTCAAAATCAAGCAAGAAGGAAGTATTTTAAAGTTCATTGAAAGGTAAAATGAAATTCAAACACTGTATTTTTTTGCCTTCTGTGTCATATAAGCTCATCTACTGTGGTGGTGACAAATCACTTAAACCTAAATCTTGAGAGCAGTAAAAATTGATTTATTTTCTACATAGATGAAACTTAAAATGTTAGTGTTGTGATTTGAAATACAATTTTCACAATACTGTGTACATCAGGTGAAAATTGAATAGTATAGTTTGGAAAAATAATTTAAATATTTAACTTAAGCTTTTTTGTTTTACATACAGGATTATGATCTTTTGGGTGAAAAAATAATGTCCTGTGGTATGGATCACTCTCTTAAACTTTGGAGGATTAATTCAAAGAGAATGATTAATGCAATTAAGGAATCTTATGATTATAACCCAAATAAAACTAACAGGTAACATTTGTGGCATTTAAAACAAATATCTATCTCATGCTGTTAAATAGATGAGTTTTACTTTTTCCAAAATTGTTATATAAGTCCCCAACACTGAGTTTAGAAGCCCCTCTTTTAAAAACTTAATACACCATAAAATTCACTTGATTTTCAATAGAAGCCATTTATTTTTAACCTAACATATTTGTGGTTCATTTTTCAAAATCCCCTTTAAATTGTGTTTTCTCTAACACATTTTTGTTTAGGTATGCATATGGTGAGCCTTTAAAATTTTAAGCTTCTTAAACTTATTGTGGAATAGAGCAAAGGACCCTTCAGAATTATGTTAACATTATTAGTCAACAGTAAATTTTAATTCAGTCCAGTAAATCTTGCTTTTTAAATGGGGTTCTTAACTTTAATTCATGTTAATATAATGCTTTTCTTTAATTACTACTTATTTCATTAAATGGAGAAATTTCAAAAGCGGGGGGCCTTGCTCCGTGGGACTAAGAGGGGGAAACTTTGCAATTTTCTTAATATATTTTTGAAATGCCTCAGTTATTATTACTATTTTTTTTAATCCTCACTCTTGAGGATATATTTCATTGATTTTTTTTTTTTTTTTTTTTTTTTTTCCGATAGAGTGGGATAGAGGGAGAGAGAGACACACACACGCACACACCCACCCACACACACACATCGATTGGTTGCCTCCCACATGATCCTGACTGGGGCTGAGGATTGAACCCTTAACTGAGGTATGTGCCCTTGACTGGAAATCAAACCCAAGACTTTTCAGTCCTCAGGGTGACGCTGTAACCACTGAGCCAAACAGGCCAGGGCTGAAATGTCTCAGTTCTTTATTCAGTAACTATTTTTTCAGAATCTTATTTAGACTATCATTATTCTTAATGCTTTTCACTGTAACTATCATATGTCTGTGTATGTTAACTTTGTTTGCACTTTTGTTTTTAGCAAAGATCTAGAATTTTCTGGTTTTCAAGCTAGACTCTTAATAGATTATTAATTAAATTTGTATCCATCAGTAAATATTTCAATGCACTAACACTTATCAAACCTCAGTGGCCTCTAAGGATTAGTACAACTTTTAGATTTATATTTTAAAACACCAAAAGCTAGTACAGTACTAAATTTATGGTTTTTCTATTTTCTGGAGCTCTGGAATACATAGAAATAATATTTCACAGTTTATAGAAAATAACAGTGAGTGATGCTGGTCTGCGAGAGGTTTAACCATAGATTATAATACGTATTTTATTTAAAGGTTATTAACATAATTATAGCTGAGTTAAGAATTTGTGTCAGATTATTAATAACATTTTAATTTTTTAAAGGTTTTTAAATTGGATTTTAGACAGGGAGAGAAAGAGAAACACTGATGTGGGAGCAAAAGCATCGACCCACTGCCTTGCCTTCTGCACACATCCCTTTGGGGATTAAGCTCACAACCCGGGCATATTGTCCTTATCAGGAATTGAACTGGCAACCTTTTTTCGCACAGGACCAGCTGAGCCACTCAGGCCAGGGCTAATAAAGGATCCTAGAATTTGTATAAGGAATGTTAAAAGTGATTCAGTCCAACATCCTTTTTACATATGTGGGAAAAGTGAAGAGAGAACTTGTGACTTGCCCAAGACATAACTAATTTATGGCATGGCAAACTTCTACAGTTGTTTCAGTACAAAAAGTGAATCACTCACTAGATTAGAAGTGTTATGTATACTGTTAATTAACTATCGGATTGGTAGCAACTTCTGGTTTATGTTCTTCACACAAACATTTTTTAAGGGGGAAAAAATGGCACCATATTTTATTTTCCTAGATACAAGGAAAGTCCTAACTAATAAATGTCAAATTCCTGTGAGATACCATTTTCGGAAATTGTTACCCAAGGCAGGACTCTCTTGTTATCTTATTTTTAGCAGCCTTTGGAATGATGTCATTGTTCCTAGAAAAATGACTATTTTTTTAAAATAACTTAAGATGTGCTGACTTTTATAGTCTTAATTTTAAAGGATTGAGTAGGTATTTTCTATGAAAACTTCCAGCTCTATAATCAGATGTCTTTGTTTATCATTGAGTAGTATAGCCAGAATTGGTTAAACTTTGCCTATATGTGGTGTAGTTAGGTAGGAAGCTATAATTGTTATAAATTAAATTCCATAGGATAAAAACAAAATTGAATTGAGTTGATAATTGAGTAAAATATGGAAACCAAAAAATGGAGTAATATTTAGCTCTCAATAAACAAACAAGAAGGTTTTATAAATCCAAAAATAAAAATTAGTATGATTCTACTATACTTTTTTCTCTTAACTTTTACATTTCCATTTCAGGCCATTTATTTCTCAGAAAATTCACTTTCCTGACTTTTCTACCAGAGACATACATAGGAATTATGTTGATTGTGTGCGATGGTTAGGTGATTTGATACTTTCCAAGGTATGGTAACTGCTGTTAAGCTGTACTTCCATTGTTTGTGTGAGTTGGATCTTTATTAGGGATCATGGTTTTTTATGCAGTTTGGTAATTTGGATGGCAGATGGGAAATTGCTTTTTTTTTTTTTTTTTTTAAGTCTCATGATATTTTGATAGGTTTGGAAACTTGTTTTAGGCATAAGACATCCCAATTAATATAATTTGTGCTCCAATAAAATGAAAAATGCTAATTTGTAAGATGATATTATTGTGATAATCCAGTGTTATTGTAAAATAATGTCTAAAGCTAATAGTAGGTGTTTTTGGTTTTTGTTTTTGTTTGCGTCCATTTCAGTAAACTTTTATTTATACATAAAAACAGCTGGAGTTGGCTCATGAGCTGTAGTTTGCCAACTCCTTCTCTAGCATGTTGATGTATATATATTTATATATATTTTTGCTGATAATTAGAGAAGTTGGTGATGTCATCTGAACATTTAGGATTGTCAAATTTGGAGAAATTGCTATCCAGTTTCTTGCGTGGATTTCAGGGCATTTTACATTTTCTTGGGCAGAGCATCATTTATTTTTTTCTTGGCCTTACAAATAGTTTTATTCTTTTTTTAAAAACTTTTGATCTTGAAATTAGATTCAGAAATAGTGCAGAGAGGCCCCATATTGCCCTTCACCCAATTTCCCCCAGTGGTTACATAACTATAATACAATATCAAATCTAGGAAATTGACATTTTACAATGTGTGTGTGTTATTTTTCACATATGATTTTGTCATTTCAAGAATGGTACAGTATGGGGCCTTTTAAGATTTTTTTTCCACTCATTATAATGCCATCCAAGTTGTTGTGTGTATCAGTACTTCTCCCTTTTTATTGCTGAGTAGTATTCCATGGTATGGGATGTATGTACCACAGTTTATCTAGCTATTCATCTATTGTAGGACATTTTGGTCCTTTCCAGATTGGGGCTATTACAAATAAAGCTGCTAATGAACAATCGTGTACAAGTTTTGTGTGGACTTACTTAAGTTTTCATTTCTCTGGGATAAATTCCTAGAAGGGCAATTGCTGGGTCATGGTTAAGTTTGTTTAGTTTTTTAAGAAACTGCCAAACTATTTTCCAGAGTGGCCGTGCCATTTTACATTCCCACCAGAAATGTAAGAAAGATCGAGTGTCTCGGAATCTTCGCCGGCATTTGGTATTGTCACTATTTTTTATTTTAGCTGTTCTGATAGGTGTGTAGTGATATCTCATCGTGGTCTTAATTTGCATTTCCCTGATGGCTAGTGATGTTGAACATCTTTCATGTGCTTATTTACCATCCATATATCCTTTTCGATGATGTCTCTTCATATCTTTTTGCTCATTTTCTAATTGGATTGGTTTTTGTTTTTATTTTTACTGTTGTTTGAGAATTCTTAATATATTCTAAATATGAATCCTGTGTCAGATGAGTAGTTTGCAGATATTTTCTTCCAGTCTGTAGCTTGTCTTTTCATCCTCTTAACAAGGTCTTTTCCAGAGACCTTTCTAATTTTTTTTTATGAAGTTCAATTTATTGATTTTTTAAAGTTAATATTTTATGGATCATGCTTTTGATGTGTTTAAAATGCTCTTTACCAAGCCATAGATCCTAAAGGTTTTTTCCTGTGTTTTCTTCAAAAAGTCTTATACTGTTATGTTTTATATTAAATATATGATCCATTTAAAGTTAAATTTGTATGAGGTTTAGGTAGAAGTTTATTTTTTGCCTATAGATAGATATTCAATTGTTTTAACACCACTTATTGAAAGACTATTCTTTCTCTTTTTAATTTCTTTTGCATCTTTGTCAAAATTGTTTGGCCATACTTCTGAGGCTGTTTCTGGTTTTTCTTTTTTGTTCTAGTACTCCACCAGTACTACATACACAGTTTTGATTACTCTAGTTCTATAATAAGTCTTGGGATGGGTAGAGTGATTTCTTTCATTTTATTATTCTTTTTCAAAGTTATTTTAGTTATTCTAGTTGCTTTGCCTTTCTATGTAAATTTTAGAATAATCTTGTCTACATTTTAAAAAATTCTTGCAGGAGTTATTTTAGGGGAGGGAGGATTTTTATCAGAATTATGTTAAACCTATATGCCATTTTGGTGGGGAATTAATATCTTTATTCTGCTTATCTTCTAATCCATGAACATGTATCCATTTATTTAGATCTTTGATTTTTATGATCAGCATTTTGTAGTTTTTAGCAAACAAGTTCTGTACCTGCTTTGTTAGATTTAGACATATTTCTTTTTTTGAGTGATTATAAATGGAATTTCTAATTTCCATTTCTGTGTGTTCATTAGTAGTATATACAGTTGATTTTTGCATATTAATCTTGAATCCTGGGACCTATTAGTCTTATTAGTTCTAGGAGTGTTTTTTGTTAATTACTTGGTATTTTCTATATAGACCATCTTGTCATTGGCAAATAGGGTCAGTTTTATATTTTCCATTCTGGTCTGGATGCTTTTTTTTTTTTTCCTTGCCTTTTTGCACTGGCAAGCTTCCAGTACTGTGTTGATTAACAGTATTAAGAGCAGACATCCTTGACTTATTTCTGATATAAGGGGAAAATATTTAGTCTCTCACGATTATGTATGTTTTTTTGTAGATGTTCTCTATCAAGTTGAGAACTGATCCCTTTTCCTAATTTTTTTGAGTTTTATCATGAATGGGTGTTGAATTTTGTTAAATGCCTTTTCTGCATCAGTTGATATGATTATGTGGTTTCTTTTTTAGTCTATTAATGCAGTAGATTGCATTGATTGGTCATTGATTATAGCTTGTATCCCTGGAATAAGTTTATATGGTCATGCTGAATAATTCTTTTATAAGTTGCTGAATTCTCTTTGCTAATATTTGTTAAAGATTTTTGTGCCTCACCCTGGCCAGTTTGGCTCAGCAGTTAAGAGCATCGGCCTGCGGACCAGTGAGCCGCAGATTCGATTCCGGTCAAGGGCACGTACCTTGGTTGCGGTTTGTCCCCAGCCCTGGTTGGGTCATGTGGGAGGCAGCCAGTCGATGTGGCTCTATCACATCGATGTTTCTCTCTGTCTCTCTCCCTCCCTCCTACTCTATCTGATAAGTATTAAAGTATCCTCAGGTGAGGAATTTAAAAAAGAAAAAAAGATTTTTGTGCCTCTGTGGGGTATGATGCTGATCAGAAATTTTCCTTTTTATACTGTTTTGTGTGGTTTTGGTATTGAGAATACTGGCTTCATAAAATGAATTGCAAGTCTACCCTCCTATTTTCTTGAAGAGATTATATGGAATTGGTGTTAATTCTTTAAATGGTTGATAGACTTCTCCAGTTAAATCATCTGGACCTAGAAAATTTTGAGGGGGAGTTTTAAAGACAGACATTTAATTTCCTTAATAGTTAAAGGGCTATTCAAATTAACTATTTCATATTGGTGAGTTGTGGTAATTTTTGCTGTTTGAAGAATGGTCCATCCATCTAATGTAAAATTTATGTGTATGGAGTTATTTGTAGTAGTTCTTATCCTTTTGATATCCGCAAGGTTTCTAGTGATAGCCTGTGTTTCACTCCCCAAATTGGTCACTTACGTCTTCTTTGTCAGTCCTGCTAGGGGTTTGTCAGTGTTTTAAAAATCTCCTCTTCTTGTCCGGCCGGTGTGGCTCAGTGGTTGAACATTGACCCATGCACCAAGAGGTCGCCGATTCGATTCCTGGTCAGGACACATGCCTAGGTTGTGGGCCCGATCCCCATTTGTGGGCATGCAGGAAGCGGCCAGTCGATGTTCTCTCTCATCGATGTTTCTGTCTCTATCTCCTCACTTCCTCTCTCTCTAAAATCAATAAAGGGAAAAAAAGTCTCTTTTGTTTGCCATGGGTATATTTTGGGCTTTTACTAGTTTCTTGAGGTGGGAGCTTAGATTATTGACTTGAGGCTTGTCTTAGGTTTTTCAGTTGAGACTTTTTAAAAAAATCTTTATTGTTGAAAGTATTACAGATGTGTGTGTGTGTGTGTGTGTGTGTGTGTGTGTGTGTGTGTTCCCGTTTCTTTTCCCCCCCATTAATCCCCTCCTCCCCTAGACTTTTCTAATGTGAGCATTTGGTGCTATGAATTTCTATCAGCACTGATTTAACTGCATCTCACAAATTTTGATATGAAGTGTGTTGTTCAGTTACTAGGTGGTGGGAGATATTCTTGTTACCTTTCTGCTCTTGATTTCTAGTTTGCTTCTACTGTCAATACATACTCTTAATGATTTTGATTCTTTCATATTTTTTGAGATTTGTTAATGACCCTATTTTGGGTGTGTTCCATGGAAGCTTGAAAAGAAGATGTATTCTGCTGTTGCATGGAGTGTTCTATAAATATCATTTAGATCCTATTGGTTGATGATGTGGTTGTTTATATCTTTGTTGATTTTTCTACTTGTTTTATTATTGAGAGACGGGTGGTTGAAGTCTCCAGCTATAATTATGGATTTTTTCCTTTTAGTTATATGATATCTTGCAGCTCTGTTGGTTGCTGCTTATACACATTATTACTATGTCTTGGTGGCTTGACCCTTTTATCATTATGTAATGTTCATCTCTATCTCTAGTAATTTTTTTGAAGTCTCCTTTATCTGGTAGTAATTTAGTCATTTTTGTGGTTTTTTTTTATTAATGTTTGCATGGTATATCCTTTTCCAACTTTTACTTTTAATGTATGTATATCATGCCCTGGCCAGTTTGGCTCACCGGTTAGAGCGTCAGCCCTCAGACCAAAGGGTCTTGGGTTCAATTCCGGCCATGGGCATGTACCTCAGTTGTGGTTCGGTCCCCAGCCCTGGTCAGGGTCATGTGGGAGGCAACCAATCGATGTATTTCTCTCACATAGATGTTTCTCTCCCTCCCTCCCTCTCTACCTACCTGAAGATAAATGGAAAAATATCCTCGGGTGAGGATTTTTTTAATCTACACTGTCAAACTTTTAGTTGGTATATTCAGACCACTTATTTGACCCTTAACAGATCATTTATTACATTGTCTGCCTTTTAATTTCTCGTTTTTTTTTCTCTCCTAACTTCCTGTAGGTTATGTGAGCATATTTTAGAATTCCATTTTGATTTGCCGATAGTATTTTTTAGTATATTTGTTTGTTTAGTTTTCTGGGGATCTGCCCTATTTGTTGTTATACATATGATAGGTATGTGATACATACATTTGACCTTTGAACAACATGGTGGTTTAGAGGATGCTGACCCCTGCGCAGTAAAAAATCCATGTATAACTACAGTTGGCCCTCTGTATATGTGGATTCCCAACTGCAGATTGACAATAACACCCCCCCCCCCCAAATTCATGTATCAGTGGACCTGCACAGTTCAAACATCTGTTGTTCAAGGGTCAACTGTATATCAGTCTACTTAAACTGTATGTCAACATTTTACCACTTCAAGTGAGGTGTAGAAACCTTACTTTCCTTTACTTCACTTTGTTCTCCATTTATAGTTGTCTTAAATAGTCCCTTTGCAGTGAAGAACTACATCAGATAGTATTACAGTTTTTGCTTCAACCATCAAATAATAATTTAAAAACTCAAAGGGAAAGGTGAATATTGTATTTACTCATTTTGCTCTTTTTGTTCTTTCTTCCTTCCTTATGTTTGATGTTTCAAGATCCCTTTTAAAATCATTTCCTTTCTGTTCGTAAAACTTCCTGTAGCCATTCCTTTAGGGTGGTGACAGATTTTTAGTTTTTCATAGTCTGAGAATGTCCTCACTTCCCCTTCATTCCTTAAAGGTATATTCACTATGTAGGATTTTGTGTTGCAATTCTTAAACATTTGAAAAATGTGGCCCCTCTATCTGGTCTCTGGTTTCTGATGAGAAATCTGCCATCATTGGAATTGTTCTTTCTGTCTTTAACTGCTTTCAGGATTTTTTCTTAAGTTTGACTATGATGTATCTTAATACAGATTTCTTTTGAGTTTATCTTTTTGGGATTAACTCAACTTCTTGAACCTACAGTAGGTTTTGTCTTGTTTATAATTGCTCATTAAAGCATTATGATGGCTGCTTTAAAATCCTTGTCAGATAGCTCTAACATCTATTTTCTCATTAAAGTTGAGCTTTTTATTTATTTTTTGAGAGTACATTTATTAAAGCTGGGGACAGTGAAACAAAGGAAGGACGTAGGGTAATAGAAATAACAGGAAAGAGCCGAAGTGGGGCTGCTATTGGCTCACTGAGAAGTCAGAGTAAAGGAGCTTGGAGACAGGTTCAGTGGTTTTACTCCGTGCTGTTCCCCTGGTTGCAAGTCCCAAGGGGGCCCCCAGGGGTTTTTTGTTGTTGTTTTAAGTACATGCCTGAGAGAATGTCATGGGTGTGCTCCAAGGAAAGCACTGAGATTTTTG
The DNA here is from genome assembly GCA_030848825.1 of Tadarida brasiliensis. NCBI lineage: Eukaryota > Metazoa > Chordata > Mammalia > Chiroptera > Molossidae > Tadarida > Tadarida brasiliensis. Next base: position 59,862,042 of record CM061268.1, read on the forward strand.
TTTCTTGTGTATGACAAGTGATTTTTTTATTGAGATCTGGATATTTGAGTATTGTGTTACAACTCTGGATCTTATTTAGATCTTCTACAACAGGCTTCCTCTGATAAATTTTCAGCTGGGGAAGGGAAGCAGCATTGCCTCATGATTGGATGGCAAGGGAAGTTGAGGTTCCCTGCTCGGTTGACCTGGTGATGGTGTTTCACTACTGCTGGGGTGGGAGTTCAGGCTTTCCCCTGCACCTTAGGTGACACTGCCCTAGCAGAAGGAGCTGACAGGGCTCACTACTGCTCCTCAGGTGATCTCCACTGACATCGCAGGTGGTAGGTATCTCTCTGATATCACCCCAGCCAGAGAGAAGGAAGAGTCAACTCATTACCATGAAGGGCAGAGGGAGTCAGGGTCATGTACTGAGATGCTTAGTTACCACTTGCAAAGGGTTTCCCACTGGGTCTTTGCTGGTTCATATGGGGGCAGGTCCACAGTTTTTTCCTGTGGAATATGGCTATAGTAGAGCATTTGTCTGAAAATTTTCTCTTGCTAGGTTGCCATATCCTGGTCTCCTGTAGAGAGCAGGCTTTTGGGGGTGGGAGGTTGGGTTTTGTTTTGTCTTCACCCGTTAGAATTGTTGAGCTGCTTACTTTTCTAGTATTCAGCCTGAAATACATAAACCAGGGAAAAGAAAACCTGGGAATTAAATTTCCTGCATATCCCAGGATTCCTAATCACTCTGCTTCCTCTCTACCTTTCAGACTTTTAAGTTGTACTTAGTGGGACAAATAGGGGACAGTATATCTAGTCTGTCATTTTGGAAGTAAAAAGGCTGTAAAATTTCTTTTATAACTTAATCCGATGATAGGAAAGGATTTCTGCATTTTAGGTGGGAAACTGAACTGAATGAACTGTATATTATATTGGTGGTCTCAAATCTGGCTCTACATCAGAATCATTGGGAAAACATTGTAAAAATAGATTCCTAGACCTTACCCCACAGATTCTAAATCTGGTAGAAGGACCTAGGAATGTGTAATTTAATTAAAAAGCTCTCTGGGTGATTTTGAGTGCCAGCCAGCCATTAATGTGGGTACATTATTTTTACCTCCCTGTGCTTTAGTTCTCCATGAGGGGACTCTGCTAGGATCCTTTACCAGTGTGTAGTCAGTAAGAAGCACTTGAACAGTTCTTTTACATTCTGCTTCAGCCTCCTATCTTAGAGATTCTGATTCAGTAGGGCTGGGGCCAGGATGAATTAAAAAAAAACTACAGGCTATCAACTCAATTGTGCACTTAAGAGTCATCATACTAGGTGATGTCTAAGGTACTTTACAGTAAAGAGCTTGTAAGCATATAGTCCTGGGATTTTATATAACCTAAAAAAGGCGAGTTGTCCCCACCCCAATCTTTCTGTGGTCCTACTGTTCAACTGTTTCAATGCCAGTCAACACCACAGGGTTGCCCCATGTGATTATGCAGGCTGTGTCCTGTGAAATTTCAGGAGGCACTCCACCTACACCAGAGAATTTCAGTCCTGGCATCTATTGAGGTACATTGTAAGGTGTACAGCAGCATCTGTGGTCTGTATTCAGTAGAGGCCAGAGAGATTGCCAGATGTCCCTTAACTGGCAAACCACGCACCTGCACAGTAATCTGAGTAGTGCCCACTAATTTGCAAAGTTTCTTCCATTGTATTCTTTACCACAAAGATTTAAAGTTAGATGATAGTGAAGGTATAACTTAAACTCAGCCTATTTCAATCTCATCCCCATATCAGTGTCTTAATGTTCAACCACTGCTTTTATGCCTTCTATATAATCTGATCTCTAAGGCCCTTTCTGTGAATTCATTAGCTTTGCTGTGACATCTGTTGAGCACCTACCATGTAGGCACAGACACTGGGGATGAAGGATTAATAGTTAACTAGATAAAGGGAACCACATGGGGTTAGAGGTGAAATGAGCAGTTGAATAGAGAAAGATGAGAGTAGTGAAATAAGCAGGAGCAATATTGAAAGTCCATGTTATTCTAATACAATGTTTGTAATTTTACCTTTGCTATAAAACACTTCTAGTCTGGATGCTAATGTAGCTAAAGCTGAATTTGGTTTGGTTTGGAAGAGAAATTGGTGACTTCCAAAATGATTAGTTCAGACAATGTAATGTTTTTGTATTGTCAGAATCTATTGATAATCAGAATTCTTGTCCTCAAATGTGGACACTGACTCTATAAATATAAATGAATGTATATCACTGTACTTAGTAGATGGATAACCAGGTTTTATAAGCTATCGATACTAAAATGATAATAGAGAAAAGCTTTGATTCAATATTTATAATTCAGTTCTATAAGTAATATATTTTTTTCTCATCTCTCTTTTTTAAAGTCTTGTGAAAACGCCATTGTGTGCTGGAAACCTGGCAAAATGGAAGATGATATAGATAAAATTAAGCCCAGTGAGTCTAATGTGACTATTCTTGGGCGATTTGATTACAGCCAGTGTGACATTTGGTACATGAGATTTTCCATGGATTTCTGGCAAAAGGTAACGACATATTTACATTTTGAAATTATTTGACTTAAAGCCATGATAATTCTAGTTTTTTCTGTTGTGCATCTGTTCTGTTTCCTTTAAGAATATACCTTGATGTTTTGTATTAATTGCTTTGGCCTTTGATGTTATTTATTCTGTCCTTGTGGTTCTCAATACCATCTGCAGTGCTTATTATAAATGAAATTGACAGGTGTCAGTAGTGGCAGTTATGTGTTTATTTTCTGCAATATTTGTTACTAAGATTTAATGTTTTAGTGATTAGAGTTAATTTTTTATGTGGCTTGTTTCCCAGAAGAACTTCAAAAAATAAACCAACATGGGAAATAGAGACAAAATACTAGTTATCTAAAATTTTGAAGAAATTTGGTGTTAGGATTTTGTGGTAATAAATTGTATTTATGCAAAAGCTTTTGGAAGGACTTTATATAGCTTTTCCTACAATTATTTAAGGCAGAATGAAGAGTACGTGTGTATAGTATAGTGTAAACTGTAAAGCTCGTCATAAATTTGCAACATGCTTTCTTATTTAATCAAGACACCTCTGTGAAGCATTAGTTGCTTTTTTTTTTAATCCTCACTCGAGGATATATTTCCATTTATTTTCAGACGGAATGGGAGAGGGAGAGAGAGAGAGAGAAACCATCGATGTGGGAGAGACACATCAATTGGTTACCTCCTGCATGACCCCTACCAGGGCCAGGGACTGAACTGCAACCGAGGTATGTGTCCTTGACCAGAATCAACCCCAAGACTCTTTGGTCCACGGGCCGACGCTCTAACCGCTGAGCCAAACCAGCCAGGGCACATTAGTTGCTCTTATTCTCACTTACAAATCAGAAATAGAAGATGCAAAGAAATAATCAAGAGCATAGCCAGAGGCTAGAGCTGAGGTTTTCCCAAAGTAAGAAAGATGTCTTAGGATTACTTGAAAATTTTAAAAGCTAATTTTAATAATTTGGTGTTTTTTAAAATATGTTTATACAGATGCTTGCATTGGGCAATCAGGTTGGCAAACTTTATGTTTGGGATTTAGAAGTAGAAGATCCTCATAAAGCCAAGTGAGTATTTAGAAATTACTATTCATAATTTCTGCCTTCAGGTTCATAATGTTATACCAAATATAGAGGAAGTAATTTATACTTGCAATGCCATCATTAAATCATTTGTAACATCTGCATGTCTCAGTATTTTAAAATACTTCTTTTTTTATTCTAATGATTGTTTTTCATGAATACCTTGATGATAAGTTTTTTTTTAATGTAAGTTATATGGTGCTTCTTGAATTTAAAATATACTTGAATTTTATGACATTTGAAATTGAGCTCTTAGTAAAGTATATTCTGTTTTCAAATGCTTTCTGTATAAGTTGGAACATCTTTTCATTTTCTGATTTATTGTTTTAAGTTAGATACTGGCAACATTATATATGTATGATATTTAACCTATTGTTTTGTTTTCTCCCTAGATGTACAACACTGACTCATCAAAAATGTGCTGCTGCTATTAGACAAACCAGTTTTAGCAGGGATAGCAGCATTCTTATAGCTGTTTGTGATGATGCCAGTATTTGGCGATGGGACCGCCTTCGATAAAATACTTTTCCTAATCAAATTAGAGTGTGTTTTCTGTGTACAATAGAACTGATGTATCTTGCTAGTAAGGGCACATAGAACATTTAGAATTGTCTTTCAGCATTCAATCAGGCTGAGCTGAATGTAGTGATGTTTACATTGTTTACACTCTTTGTACTGTCTCCTGCTCAGACTCTACTGCTTTTAATAAAAATTTATTTTTATAAAGCCACGTGTTATTTTAGTTTATTTTCATTGTGATGAAATTTTGAAAGTAATAAAATTATGCACTTTTGTAATGATACTTTTTTGTGGTTCACTTCACCAGAGAAAGCTATATAATGTAATAATAAGTAATTATGTTTAAAATTTTATAAAGTTGTGCCCAGCTGGTGTGGCTTAGTGGATTGAGCATCGTCCCATGGACTGAGAGGTCCCGGTTCAATTCCTGGTTGGGGTACATGCCCAGGTTGTGGTAACCTATCTTTAAAAAAAAATTTTTTTTTTTTTTTTTTTAATTTAAATGTTCCTGACCAGGAATCAAACCGGGACCTCTCAATCCTTGGGATGATGCTTAATCCACTGATCCACACCAGCCGGGCTTAATAACCTATCTTTACAGTTAAAAAATATTATTGTCATTCAATATACAATTTGGCAATTAGTGATCTTAGTGGGAATATCATTAGAGCAAGGGAGGATAGGACATAGAAGCTTAAAAGTGTAGTGGGTTGAAAAATGAAAGAAATGGGGAGTATGGTCATACAGTGAGATACTGTCCCCTTTTCTGGAAGGGTATTGGTTAAAAGAAAGAAATAGATTAAAGAGGTCATATAGGGTTGAGAGTAGTTAGTTGTTTTGTACCAAACATAGGGTGTTTTGCTTATATTTATGGACAAGAAACAGAAGAATGAAATTGAGATATAAAAGTCCAGAAAAATCCCAAAAGAGTTAGGACCAAGATGACCTGTGGAGGGGTTAACCTGAAGCAGAGGAAATGAAGAAAGCCCGGGTAATCATAAAGATAAGGTAAGAGGTAAAATGAGGGGAGCCAAGGTAAGATACAAGATTGAATTTTGTCAAGTTTTTAGATTGAGTATATTTCTGTAAATCCATACCTTTCCTTGAACAGACCATTATTTAATATCTTTTTGGATATGTTAATTGCTTAACTTTTTGCTATTATAATTTTTTTTCTTTATTGATTTTAGAGAGAAAGGAAGGGAGAGGGAGAGGGAAACATCGATGAGAGAGAACACTGATTGGCCGCCTCCTGCATGCCTCCTACTGGGGATTGGGCCCACAACCTGGGCATGTGCCCTGACTGGGAATCAAACTGGTGACCTCTTGGTGTATGGGTTGACACTTAACCACTGAGCCACACAGGCGGGGCATAAATAATGTTTTGATTAACAGCCTAATATACAAAGTTTTTGTGTACTTCTCTAGTTATTTCCTTAGGCTCATTTGTCAGAATTAGTTCATGATTGTAAGTCCCCCCCCCCCTCTTTTTTAAGTATTTTTTTTTTTTCTTTATTGATTTCAGAGAGAGAAGGAGGGAGAGGGAGAGAAAGAAACATCAATGAGAGAGAACATTGATTGGCCGCCTCCTGCATGCTCCCCATTGGGGATTGGGCCCACAACCTGGGCACTTGCCCTGACCAGGAATCAAACTGGCGACCTTTTGGTGCATGGGTTGATGCTCAACCACTGAGCCACACCGGCCGGGCTCTGTCCATTTTTGCTCAGCAGAGTGTTGGCCTGTGCACCAGAGGGTTGCAGGTTGGATCCCACGTGTGGGAGGCGGCCAATTGATGCATCTCACATCGATGTTTCTCTCCCTTCCACTCTAAGAATCAATGGAAAAATAGCCTCGAGTGGGGATTAACAGAAAATAAATTTTTCAAAGTGTTTTTAAAAAAAATAAGAGTATTTTAAAAAATGAAAATTCAAGCCTCTTGTTTTAAAAGCAGGAAAAGGGTGACATTAAAAGTACTGAAATAGCTTTTTCCTTCTGTGATTTCTTTTGCAACTTGTCATGGTACTCTCAACTTGCTTTTTAATGTCATTGCAAGTAAAGTTAAATTTTAGATTATTAGCATGAATTTTTAAATATTCATTTTTGTATTGTGTAATAATGTTCAATGCAAATATAAAACTGAACTATGTGGAATCACTGAAATTATTTAATTGGTATATATGTGTGTGTGTGTGTGTGTGTGTGTACACACACACACACACACACATATATATATCATTTGAGGATATGTTTAGCGAGAGGAAGGGAGAGAGAAAAACATTGATCGATTGCCTCCTGTACATGCCCCGACCAGGGATCTAACCCAAAACCTAAGTATGTGCCCTGACCTGGAATCGAACCCACAACTTTTTTTTGGTGTATGGGATGACGCTCTAAAAGCCACCCAGCCAGGGCCATAAAAGTAATTCATCTTTTTATTTCATTTCTTTTTTTTTTTTTTAATCCTCACCCGAGGGCATTTTTTCATTTTTTGTTCCGATAGAGTGGGAGGGAGAGAAAGGAAGAGAGAGAGAAACATCGACGTGAAAGGGACACATCGAGTGGCTGCCACCCGCACGACCAACCAGGGCTGGGGACAAACTGCAACCGAGGTACATGCCCTTAGCGGGAACCAAACCTGGGTCTCTCTGGACTGCAGGCCGACGCTCTAACCGCTGAGCCAAACCGGCCAGGGCTTTATTTCATTTCTTGATACCACACATTCTACCAACATTCTCTGCTTTTGACTAATATATGTAAGGACAAACAGGAAAACTAGGTTGCCTTACCTTTCTCCCTTTTTCTGTTGTTAATCCTTACCCAGGGATATTTTTTCCACTGATATTTAGAGAGAGTGAGGGTGTAGGGGGAGAGAAACATCAATGTGAGAGACACATCATTTGGTTGGTTGCCTCCCATGTGCACCGGGCCAGGGATCAAACCTGCAACCCATGCAATTTGGCCCCGGCCCCAGCTGGGGTCGTGTGGGTGGCAATCAGTGGATGTGACTCTCTCACATCAATGTTTCTCTCTCCCTCCTGCTGTATCTGAAGATAAATGCAAAAAACACATATACATAAGCACAGTGTTCCATGAAACAATACACTTACGTTTCATGGAATCTGAAATTGCTCTTTTTATTTGTAATGCAGTTGACTCACTAAATTGATCTCACAACCCAACAATGGATTTCAACCTGCAGTTTGAAACACACTGATGTAGGGCAAATGAGTCTAGACGGCTTTTACCAAGGACCCACATTGTCAAAAATACAAGCATATATAAAAACGCTACACAGTCTCTAACCACAGGATATAGCTCTAACACTGTGAAGTTTGTGACTTCGCCTACTTTCATTTATCACCTGTGGGTTTCCCCTGTTGTGATTTGTAGAAAATGAGTATTTTGGAATTAAACTGGTGGATTTAAAAAAGATTCGTGGTATTTTGTGGTTATTTTCTGATGAAGAACAAGACTTCAGATGAGTGAAAGGAGACACATTGATCTTCTCTTGCTTCATTTACCCCAAGTGTAAAAAGTTGGGTGATTTCTATTACATTTTGTGTAATGAGGGAGTGTGTATTTCCGTTTAATGCTAAACCTATTAAATTATGAGTTGTCAGAAAATCACTGGTTGTGAGAAACATAGTACTGTATTGGCCATTATTTGACTTTTTAAAAAATGTGATGCGAAATTACTTTTTAAACTGCTAAAATTTTGTATTGAGGAAGGTTTGGTTTATATTTCTGGAAGAATGGGGGTCAAGGCTTAATAATCCCAGTTCTGAGTAAGCATGCTGCATTATTTCCCTCAAATCCCTGAATAAAACTGGCTGCAAGTGTTTGTAACTCTTGGAGGTCAAAACCCTTTGTGAAGGGCCCTCCAAAATACTAATTTGTTTTTGCCTTAAAATGTGAGCTCCAAGTAGCCTAAAGAGAATCATTTATAATTTCACTGGCCAGGTGTGCAAAGAAATGCAGTACTTTGGCTGCTGTGTAAACCTTTGCCATGCAATGGTTCCCAAATGCTGGTCTGTGGGAAAAGAATCATTTGGGGAGCATAAGACAGATCTCTGAGTCCCAACTTGAGAGATCTGAATTCAGTATTTTTGTTTAATGCTTGCCCAGATGATTCCAGTACACGGATTGAGATTATTTTAGCCAGCCAGTGTAACTTTCCACAGTTGTTTGGAACTTTCTCACTGTGGCTAAGTAGTGCCTCTCAAATTTCACGTTCAAGGGTACTGATGGGAGTGGTGGGGAATTGTTAATAGTTCTGCTGTCTGTTGAATCACTCTTGTGTCTGGGATTTAGCATTATTTCTGTCCCAGGTCCCATATCTGGGCCTGATTCAGCTTCCTGCCAGGACTTCCTTTCTATGGCTTTGCTCTCTAGTCTTCTAGGCCACAACTAAGACTAGGATATGCAAGAGAGACAGCTACAAAGAGACTGTTCAAAGTCCCACATAGGTTGGAGTCTCTTCTTCATGGCCAGGGCCCCTCACTGGCTGATGCTCTCTTTCCTTCTGGTGGCCTTGCCAATCTTAGGAATAGCTCCTGCCAGGTTGCCTCCCTGGCAGAGGCTTCCAGGTAGTCAGGTTGCTTTCTGTAAGCACATCACAGGGGCTCAGTTAAATGTTTGTCCTCTGGAAAGGCTTTCCACTTTTCTGAGTTACTGCTTATCTTCCACTTCCCTTCATAATATCTCTGGTTGAACATACTCATTTTAGCATCCCACTGAAATGCATGCACCATTGTGGTTTCATGTGCCATAAAATCAGTGCCAGTCTACGGGCTCTTGAAGCCATTCCTTGTTATATTATTATTATTATTATTTTTAATCCTCCCCCGAGGATATTTTTCTATTGATTCTTTTAGAGTGAAAAGGAGGGAGGGAGGGAAAGAGGGAGAGAAACATCCATATGAGAGAGACACATTGATTGGTTGCCTCCCACATGACCCCAACTCCGGGACTGAACCTGCAACCCAGGTACCTGCCCTTGACTAGGAATCAAACCTGAGACCCTTTGGTCCACAGGCCGACACTCTTAAAATATTTTTTTTTTTTAATCCTCACTCGAGGACATTTTTTCATTTTTTTTGTTCAGATAGAGTGGGAGGGAGAGAGAGGAAGAGAGAGAGAGAGAAACATCGATGTGAAAGGGACACATCGAGTGGCTGCCACCCGCACGACCAACCAGGGCCGGGGACAAACCGCAACCGAGGTACATGCCCTTAGCGGGAACCGAACCCGGGTCTCTCTGGACCGCAGGCTGACGCTCTAACCGCTGAGCCAAACCAGCCAGGGCTACAGGCCGACACTCTTACTGCTGAGCCAAACTGGTGAAGGCTGTTCCTTATTTTTTGAATACCAATGTTTAACATACTAGTTCATAGTAGGCATTCAATGAAATGTTGAATGAGCAAAAAATAAGCTAAGAAGTCTTTGCTTAAATGAATTTCTGATGAGTTACAGGCAGTATGGATTGCACACATATGCATGCACACACATGTGCACGTGTGTGTGTACAGAGGTGAACACCATTAGGCCTACTCCCTTATGTAGAGCTGTCCTGGGGAAACAGAAGATTTGTACCTTATTGGCCTTAATATTCTTAACCCCCCAGCACACACAGAGCCTAGCCTCTTACATTTTCTTTAGCAGTGTTTTCCAAATTGTAACATGCACTAGAATCATCTCGAGGACTTGTTAAATCACACATTGCTGTGCCCCATCCCAGAGTGTCTGATTCAGTAGGTTTGGGGTGGGGCCAATTTGCATTTTAATAAGTTCATAGGTCCCTTAGTGCTGCTGGCCTAGGCACCACACCTGGAGAACCAATGAATTTTCAATAGTAATAGCTATACTTAAATACTCTTTTACTCCCTACCATGTACTGTGCTAAGTTCCTTATTTAAGTTATTTTATTTATTATTCAACAACCCCAGGAAGTACAAGTTATTATCCCCATTTTACAGATGAGGAATCTGAGGACTAAAGTTTTATTTTTTTATTTTTTATTTTTTTTTATCCTCACCCGAGGACACTTTTTCATTTTTTGTTCAGATAGAGTGGGAGGGAGAGAGAGAGAGAGAGAGAAACATCGACGTGAAAGGGACACATCGAGTGGCTGCCACCCGCACGACCAACCAGGGCCAGGGACAAACTGCAACCGAGGTACATGCCCTTAGTGGGAACCGAACCCGGGTCTCTCTGGACCGCAGGCCGACGCTCCAACCGCTGAGCCAAACCAGCCAGGGCCTGAGGCCTAAAGTTTTAAAATAACTTGTCCAGTGTCATAAGTGGCAGGGCTGAGATTTGAACTAATTTCTAACTTCAGGGTCCATGTTTATAACCATAGTAATATACAACATAGTTTACGTGTCTTAAGTAAATACCTGACAGCATGCAGTACAGCAACTCCTGGGGTGAATGCCCAATCATATCTACCCCCAGACAACCACCAAATGTCAGCTCTGATAGCAAGGGGCCCTAACATCCTTAGTCCTTGCTTTGTCTCTGGAGCCTAGAAAACAGCTGACACATCATAGGGGTACAATAAATAATTGTTGGAAAGTAATGCATATTTAAAGTATCTAATTTAGACCTCTGAACTAGGCAAGCTCTTTTGTACAGGAGATTATATAGGCCAGTGTTTCTCAAAGTTTGGTTCCTGGGAACTTGTTAAGGGCTGCCAGACTTAGCAAATAAAATATAAGATGCCAAATTAAATTGGAATTTCAGGTAAATAATGAAATACTTGGGACATACTTATAATTAAAAGTGATTCACCATTTATTTGAAATTCAAATTCAAGATCTATGGGGCATTATATATTTTATTTGACAACCCTAACTTCTTAGAAATTAAAATCATTAGGCCTTACTCTAGACCTACTGAATCAGAAACTCAGGTGAGGTTGCCAGCCATCAGTGTTTTAACACATCCTTCAGGTGATTTTGATGAACCTTAAAAGTTTGAAAACCACTGCTTTAGGCAGTGCCTTGTGTACCTAAAACAGGGCTTAGCCAAACCTGGCCAGCTATTAATAAAGTTTTTGGAACATAGCCACACCCATTACTTATTCTTTTACTTACATACTTACTAAGTTTCCTGTTCTCTTGGAACTTATATTTTTGTTATAGGGTTATGTTAATTATATCTTCAGCTATAAGTAATAAAGCCAGCTATAATTGGCTTAAGCAATAAAGGAATACATATATTATCTCGCTTAACCAGAAGGACAGAGGAAGAGTACGCTCCATGCCTGGTTGATTCCACAGTCCTTGGTGTTACGAGGCATGACAGGATAGAGACCTTATGACCTAGAAAGCCTAAACTATTTACTTTTGGTCTCTTGCAGAAAACATTTGCTTGACTTTGACCTAAAGAGAACTTCCTCTGATGACTGAAGCATGTTCTCGGCCCTCTCTAAAAGGTGCTAGAAGCTGAGACAGGACAGACACTGAGGTTCTAAAAATGGAAAAGTCCCTCTCCTGAGCTCCCCATAGGCATTCCTGTGGTCTTTGGCTCCAAGTCTGGAAGACGGAGGGAAAGGTAGCAAAGGAGAGGCTGATGAGCTGATAAAGGAGAGTTGCTAGAGCCCAGAACACCTGGTTGGGTGCATCCTCTGCTGGGGAGTTAGCAGAACTCTGTGACATAGAACATTTATTCAACAAATGTGAAGAGATGTACTTTATGTTGGGTACTGGGGAGCAAAGACAGAGTCCTATTCTTTTTATTTTTATTTTATTATTATTATTTTTTTAATCCTCACCCGAGGACATTTTTCCATTTTTTGTTCAGACAGAGTGGGAGGGAGAGAGAGGAAGAGACAGAGAGAAACATCGATGTGAAAGGGACACATCGAGTGGCTGCCACCCGCACAACCCAACCAGGGGCCGGGGACAAACTGCAACCAAGGTACGTACCCTTAGCGGGAACTGAACCCGGGTCTCTCTGGACCACAGGCCGACGCTCTAACTGCCGAGCCAAACCGGCCAGGGCCCTATTCTTTTTAATAAATTTTTTTTTTTTTTTTATCCTCACCCGAGGACATTTTTCCATTTTTTGTTCAGATAGAGTGGGAGGGAGAGAGAAGAAGAGAAAGAGAGAAACATCGACGTGAAAGGGACACATCGAGTGGCTGCCTCCCGCATGACCAACCAGGGCCGGGGACAAATTGCAACTGAGGTACGTGCCCCTAGCGGGAACCAAACCCGGGTCTCTCTGGACCGCAGGCCAACGCTCTAACCGCTGAGCCAAACCGGCCAGGGCCCTATTCTTTTTTAAAAAAAAAAAATTTTTTTTTTCCTTCACTGATATATTAGAGAGACAGAGGAAGGGAGAGGGAGAGAGAGATGGAAACATCGATGAGAGAGAACATTGATTGGCCGTCTCCTGCATGGCCCCCACTGGGAATTTGGCCTACAACCTGCGGCATGTGCCCTGACCAGGAATCAAACCGGTGACCTCTTGGTGCATGGGTCGATGCTTAACCACTGAGCCACACTGGCCGGGCCAGAGTCCTATTCTTGAAAGGCTCACAGTCAAGAGTAGTCAGGTTCCCTAATTAGATCAAGTGTCAACTACAAATGTAATTAATTCATGATTATTGATATAATATACTTTCATTCATTCAGTAAATAACTATTAAATGCTGGGTAGATGCTGGGCTAGGCACTGGAAATATAATGGTAAACAAAACAGATACATTCCCTGCTCTCTTGGAACTTATATTCTAGTGAAAATTGTGTTAATTATAACATCAGTTTTAAGTAAGAACAGCCAATTAAAATTGGCTTAGGCAACAGAAACATATTATCTTACATAACGGTAAAAGTACAGAGGTAGGATAGGATCCAGGGCTGGCTGGTTCAACAGCACAAGACATGAAAAAGACTCAAGTTGTTTTTCATCTCTTTGCTCTGCCCTCCTGGTTGTGCTAACTTTTTTCTCAGGTTGTTCTCTTTCAAGTTTCGAGTTGGTTGCTACAATTCCAGGTGTCACTTTCAGATGCGTCAATGTATAGACAGAGAAAGTGATCATTTCTTCCTGTGACTTTCTTAAGACCAAGAAACCTTCCCCAGAATCCCTCAGCAGACTTCCTCTCGGGTTTCATTGACCAGAATTGGGCTTTGGGGCTGATCCTAAACCAATCACTGTAAATGGAATGGAAAATTGTTGATGAGACTAAGCAGGGACTTCCTCTGGGGCTTCTGAGTCTCCTGAAGGAGGGTGGATTCCTGAACAAAATTGGAGTTCTGTTAACAAGGAAGAAGTGGGGCAATGGATATTAAATAGTTAACTACCAGTATTTGTTATAGGGAAGGAAAATTAATAAATAAAAAGTAAACACATATTGTGAAGGAACTACATAGAAGTTAGCTGTTGCTGCATAGTAAAACATCTCAAATTTATTTATTTTTAAATCTTCACCCAAGGATGTTTTTCCATTTATTTTCAGATAGAGTGGGAGGGAGAGAGAGGGCGAGAAAGGGAGAGAGAGGGCGAGAAAGGGAGAGAGAAACATCAACATGAGAGACACATCGACTGGTTGCCTCCCGCAACCGCAACGGAGGTATGTGCTCTTGGCTGGAATCGAACCCGGTCCATGGGCCGATGCTCTAACCGGTGAGCCAAACTGGCCAGGGCTCAAATTTATTTAGATCATTTTGCAATAAGTTTTGAAAATGGTAAGTGTTAATTCTCCGAGTTTGCGCCCCCCCCCCCCGCCCCCCACCGCCAAGATTGTTTTGGCTATCCTTGGTCTCTTGGAATACCTTATAAATTTTAAAATCAAGTTGTCAATTTCTACAAAAAAGTCATCTAGGATCCTAATAGAGATTGCATTGACTCTATAGATCAACTTAGGGAATATTGACATCTTGCCAATATTAAGTCTGCTGACCCATGAACATGGGATGTTTTCCACTTATTTAGATCTTTAACTTCTTTTTTTTTTAATCCTCACCCGAGGACATTTTGCATTTACCTTCGAGAGGGAGGGAGAAAGGGAGGAAGAGAGAGAGAGAGAAACATCAATGTGAGAGAGACACATCGACTGGTTGCCACCCACACGACCCCAACTGGGCTGGGGACAAACTGCAACCAAGGTACGTGTCCTTAGCGGGAACCAAACCCGGGTCTCTCTGGTCCACAGGCCAACACTCTAATTGCTGAGCCAAACCGGCCAGGGCTAGAACTTTAATTTCTTATAACATTTTATAGTTTTCATAGTACATTTTATACTTTTTTTGTTAAATTTATTCCTATGATTTTATTCTTTTTTTAATTTTTTTTCTTTATTGATTTTTTTTTCTTTTTTGAGAGAGAGGAAGTGAGAGGGAGAGAGAGATAGAAACATCGAAGAGAGAGAACATCAATTGGCTGCCTCCTGCATGCCCCCCACTGGGGATTTGGCCCACAACCTGGGCATGTGCCCTGACCGGGAATCAAACCAGCGACCTCTTGGTGCATGGGTCAATGCTCAACCACTGAGCCACACCAGCCGGGCCCTATGATTTTATTCTTTTTGGTGATATTGTAAATGGAATTGTCTTCTTAATTTCATTTTTGGATTATTCATTTCAAGTATTTACAAACACAATTGAAATACAATAGAATTTTGTATATTGATCTTGTATCCTGCAACCTTGCTGAAATTCTTTATTAGTACTAACATTTTTGTTTTTAGTGGATCCCTTAGGATTTTCTATGTACAAGATCATGTCACAAGAAAGTTTTACTTCTTAATTTCCAGTCTGGGTACCTGTTCTTTTTCTTGCCTAACTGCTTTGGCTGGAACCTCCAGTACAATGTAAAATAGAAGTGGCTAGAGCAGGCATTTTTGTTTTGTTCTTGATCTTAGGAGGAAAGCCTCTAGTCTCACACCATTAAGTATGATGTTAACTGTTAGATTTTTGTAGATGCTCTTTATCAGGTTAAGAAAGTTCCATTCTATTCCCAGTTTATTAAATGTTTTTTGATCATGAAAGTGTGTTTGTTGGATTTTTAAAAAATATGTTTTTATTGATTTCAGAGAGAGGAAGGGAGAGATAGAAACATTGACGAAAGAGAAATATCTATTGGCTGCCTCCTGCATGCCCCCTAGTGGGGATCAAGCCCAAAACCAGGGCTTGTGCCCTGACTGGGAATCAACTGGTGACCTCCTGGTGCATGGGACGATGCTCAACCAACTGAGCCACACAGGTTGGGCTGTTTGTTAGATTTTTACATGACCCTTAAGAAGTGATCCTCCTCCCCTATGGATGAATTAGTGAAAGATAGACCTCTCTGCATGGATGAAATAGAAAAAGGCTTCCAAGTGGATGTTTTAGGAAAAAAACACACCCCCCTCTAGTGGACACAGTCCCACATTAGTGTGTTTGACTTGGTGAGCCAAGTGCTCCTCTCTCACCTGGGTGCCCTTATTCAGGACCTAATTTGTATATGATGGTCTTGCCACACAATCACTTTTTTTCAGTACCTGGGGCCTCTCTTCAGAATTTGTTCTTTCTCCATAGAAGCATATAGTTTGAGCACTGGTAGGTAACTTTGAAGTCCTAGGCCATTTTCCCCCAAGTTTTCCATGAATCTCCTTAGCAGTATAAGAGGCTTTCTGCATTGGTTAAAATATAAATGTAAATATATCTGTGTATTCTTATTTCAGAGAGCTCTGATTATTGAAAAGATTTTTTTTCCCTTTGAAACATTTTTCTTCACTTACATATACTCTATCTAGTTCTGCCCTCTTTAGGATACTAAACTCACTGCCTCTAATTCACTGTCCAACCTATAATTAGTTCACCAGCAAAATGGAGAAAAAACTCAAATCCCACATAACAAAGATTGGGACAATTAATAAACAGCAACTGTAGTTTATTTAACAAAATGTCTAGGATAGCCAGCTCTCAATCCATTAACTAAGACTGCTGTATAAGAGAAGGGATAACTGATTTCAAGTAGGTCATGGAAAGCCTCTTGAAGGAGATATTTGAGCCAGTTGGGTGGATGTGTAAGAAACTGTAAACTGAATATTACAGGTGGATAAAACAAGTTGCGTAAGCAGAGAAAGGTAAAAAAGTATGTGTTGCTCAGAGAATAAAAAATACGGCTAGGGTATGTACAGCAAAAAGAAAAACAAAACAAAACAAAACAAGCCTGGTCTCCCTCCCATGTTTCTCCTTTACTCTCGCTACTGCCACATTCACAACACTTGTGACACCAGATATGTGGGTTTTTTTTCCATACCAAGCAATTCTGACACCAGCTGGGTGTCCTATAATTTAACTCAATTCTAACTCTATCTACCTGGAGACAGCATGGGATGCCATAGGTTAAGGGGTCAGCCCCACAAGACTGCCCTCTACTTCAGGTGCCAATTGCAAGTAGTAGGTCCCTAAGTTACTCACAACTTCTGTCCAACAGGGCTACAAATCAGAGGTTCCTATGACCTCCTCCTGCTTGAATTCAATTATTTACTAGAACAGCTCATAGAACTTAGGGAAACACTTACTTATATTTACCAGTTTATTAAAGGATACAGATGATTAGCCAGATGAAGAGATACACAGGGCCATGTGTGGGAGGGTCCCAAGTGCAGGAGCTTCTGTCCTTTTGGAGTTAGGGTGCATCACCCATCTGGTTCATGGATGTGTTCACCAACCTGGAATCTCTCCAAATCCCATACTACTGGGATTTTATGAAGGCTTCCTTACATTGGCATGACCAATTAACTCAATTTCCAGCCTCTCTCCCCTCTCTGGAAAATGGGGGTTGGTGCTGAAAATTCTACTCTTCTAATCATGGCTTGGTCTTTTGGTGACCAGACTTCACCTACGATCCATCCAAGAGACCACCCCAAGTCACCTCATTAGAACAAAAGATGCTCCTAGTGCTCTTATCATTAGGAATTTACAAGTGTTTCAGGAGCCCTGTGTCAGGAACAGGGACAGAGACCTATGTATACATTTCTTATTAGTTCACAGGGTACAAGGTGGGTATGAATCCTGGAAAATTAGTTAGGAAATGTAATAATGCTAAGTGTTAATATTTTATTAAGCTATATTCTGGCTACTATTTCATACCTTACATGTAAAAACCTTCCTAACAACCTTATGATATAGATACTATTATTATTGCATTTTACAGATGGGGAAATGGAGGCATAAAGTATTAGATTAACTAGCCTACGATTATATAGCTAATAAATGACAGAGATGGGCTCTGAATCCAGGCAGTTTGTCTGTCCCTCATGATATGATCTCATCATGAAGGGCCTTTTTATTCTGAACGTTCTGGGTCTCCTTAAGTAGAAGGTTGAAGACATGGGTGGAAAGATCGTCTTCTATCTCTTCATCTTTGGCTTGGCTATCTCAAAGGAGTATCTGAGATAAGCTAGGTGGTCCAAGTTTACAGAGCCTGAGTGGAAGCCAGAGGATTGTTCCAAACACTGATCCACATATAACCTGGGATTGGGAGGACGGACATGCTGATGGCTGGTAGACTAAGCTCAGCTATTTCAAGTTGGACAGAAACCCTCCCAGAGGGAACATCCTACCTTCCTATACAAGAGGAAAGGGAACTGAGCTCTGAAAGGGAGAATGACTATTGATGGCAATCAGTACTTGATGCCAGTTGTTTTGGCTATTGTTTATTTCCTGTGAACCTCTTCTGAAAATGCTATAGAAAAATAGAAGACATTTTACAATAAAACTCCCATTCATTAAGCACTGCCAGGCTCTATTTTAAGTGTTTTGTGTGTATGTTAATTCATTTAATCCTCACAGCAACCGGAGAGGAGAGAGGCACAATTAATATTATTATTTTACAAATGGGGACACTGAAGTCCAAATATATAACTTGCTTACAGTTTTACAGCAAATAAGTGGGGGAGCTAGAACTACAAAAAAAAGTTGTAACTACAAAACAGCCGGTTAAAAAATTAGTACTGGACTATTGTGTAGCAGGAAGAACCCCAATTGGATCAGGACTTGGATTCAGGCTCCGATACTTAGTGCTGTGTAAAGATTTGGGGCTGGTCACTCTGGGCCATTTCCTCGACTGCAAAAGAGAGCTAATAATGCCTACCTTACAGGGTTTTTGTAAGGAGCTGGTGAAGTGATGATTGTAAACACGCACTGTGAGGATCATCTCTAGGCAATGGATTCGGAAATCTGAACTCCGGACCATCAATCCCAACAGGTAAATGCTCATGGTGCCCTTCCCGGAAGCCCACGCAGGGCTCTCTGGGACTTGTAGTTTCCTACGGCCTCCGATCCACCTTTCTCTCTTAATTGGGGCGGCTGGGGGTAAGCCCCGGAAGTACTTACCGCCAGAGAGGCGCGCTGGTTAGGAAGGGTGGGTCAGAGGTCACGGGGCAGGGGGCGTTCCTGCCGCTGGCACAGTGGCTATGTAGCGGCGCGGCCGGCATCCTGCCGCATGTTCTGGAAGGTTCTTGGGCTCCCCTGGCGTAGTGTCCCCAGGACTTCTAGTCGCCGGCTTCGGGTCCCCGCCGGCTGAGCGGAGCCGCCGCCATGTTTGGCTGCTTAGTGGCGGGGAGGCTGGTGAGGATGGGCCGGTGGGGTCAGCAGGGGAGGGGGCAGGACGCGGAGGGCGAAGCTCCGGAAGCGGGAGGCGCTTGGGCTCGAGGATGCGGGGAAGACCCCTCCTGTCTCCTTTCCGGCTGGGAGTGTGGAGTGGCGGGGGTCGGAGTGGCGGGGGACCCTGGGCGCTCGTTCTGCTTTGCCGCTCTGTTCGCAGTCTGAGCGGTCCCCCGTCGGCGCCGTTTATCCAGAGTGCAGTACCCCCTGGGGACACACGCCTTTGTCCTCATTTTAGCCTCCGTGTAGCGCGTGTCTGACAGTTCAGCCGTAACCCTCACAACTTGTGAGGTGGTTATTGTCACTCGATCCCTTTGCAGACGCTTACTCGGCAGTGGAAGCACTCGCCCGAGCTCAGAGTGAGTGAGATGTGAATCCGGCATTTGAATCTAGTCTGTAGCGTCCTGTTGGTCAAAGTTAAGGTGCTCGGGCAGTGCTCAGCTGCTGGGTACTTTTGGAAGGGCCCTCATAAAAATATGCTTAAGGTGTTGTAAGTTGGCTGATAGGAACGCCTGAAACCTCAGTGTGAGCCAAATCTGAGATGACTCTGGAAAGAAGATGTGAGCCGCGAGTTTCCTTATTGGTCAGAAGAGATCATCTCACTTGCCAGAATATTAGACTTGAATGAGACCAGCGCCTGAACTTGTTTAAGAATAATCTAGAAGGTGTATTTTACTTGCCTCCTTAGAAACCACCTACAGACTCATGTCATACCTTACTCCTTTCACCTGGAGTTCTTTTTCTTGCTTTTTTCTCCGTGCTTTGTTAAATGTTGCCACTCTTTTGTTGAATGTTTTGCATAGTGTATTATATTCAGTACACAGTTCTAAGGAATCACGAAGATAAATTGGAGACGACTGGCCTCAAAAAGTTTGTTGTCTGTCTCTTGAATGATCTGGAGGCCTCTTTTGGTGATGGTGATAATTGGTAATACTGGTGAGATGACTTTGGATTGCCCTGTCATGTTCTTGATAGGAAAAATGAAAGGGCCAGCCTGGGATGAGTGTTGGACTCAGATAAATGTCATTAATTAGTGACTTTGAGAAAAATGTATGTTTTCTTAAAGAATAAAAAGGCCGTATGAAATCCATGTATCTCTCATTGTCAACGAATTTGGAAGGAAATTTAGTTATAGCAATACCTGTCTATTTACCTGACACCACTGTAATGAATATCCAGTAGAGGTTTCTTCAAAACAAGATTTGGGGGGGGAGGGGTGTTGTGGACTCTAATTCTGGAGTATTAACTCATGTTAATCCAAATGAAGGGCAAATACACCTAGCAACACTTCAAAACTTGACTACATTATTTTCTTTCTTTTTTTTTGTTAATCCTCACCCGAGGATATTTTTCCATTGATTTTCAGACAGAGTGAGAGGGAAGAGAGGGAGAGACAGAGAGAGAAACATCTATGTGAGCCCTGGCTGGTTTGGCCCAGCGGTTGGAGCGCTGGCCTGCGGACCAGAGAGTCCCGGGTTTGGTTTGGGAACATAACAAAAAAAAAAAAAGAAAGAAACATCTGTGTGAGAGCAGAACATTGATTGATTCAGCTGCCTTCTGCACACCCTCTACTGGGGATCTATCCGGAAACCTGAGCATGTGCCCTGACTGGGAATTGAACCAGTGGCCTTTTGGTGCATAGGAGGATGCCCAACCAACTGAACCACACTGGCCAGGGGCTATTGGTTGATTCTTGTATGTGCCCTGATCAGGGATTGAACCCAAAACCTTGGCATATCCAGCTGATGCTCTAACCAACTGAGCTACCTGCTCAGGGCTAATTGCCTGAGGTTCTTTACCTTCAAACAAGAAGATCAAGGTTGGGTGGTGTGTTTTGAACAACCTTTCATTTTTAATTTTTTTTTTTTTTTAATCCTCATCTGAGGACATTTTTTTGCATTTATCTTCAGACAGAACGGGAGGGAGAGAGGAAGAAAGAGAGAGAGAGAAACATCGACGTGAGAGAGACACATTGAGTGAGTGGCTGCCACCCACACAACCCCAACGGGGGCCGGGGACAAACCACAACCAAGATACGCGCCCTTAGCGGGAACTGAACCTGGTACTCTCCGGTCCGCGGGCCGATGCTCTAACCGAGAGCCAAACCGGCCAGAGCGAACAACCTTTCATTTTTTTAACATTCTGAAGCTATAGTGATTTACATTTGTAAGTAAAATCCTTTCAGGGGACTTCTGGAATAATTTAGTTATATTTTTAAAATATTACATTAATCAAATCATTTTCATGCTAAGTATTTTTGGATTTTCTGTTTTTGTTTTTGTTTTTTTTTATCCTCACCTGAGGACATTTTTCCATTTTTTGTTCAGATAGAGTGGGAGGGAGAGAGAGGAAGAGAGAGAGAGAAACATTGACGTGAAAGGGACACATCCAGTGGCTGCCTCCTACACGACCAACCAGGGCTGGGGACAAATTGCAACCGAGGTACGTGCTCCTAGCGGGAACCGAACCCGGGTCTCTCTGGACCGCAGGCCAATGCTCCAACCCCTGAGCCAAACTGGCCAGGGCAGATTCTCTGTTTTTTAAAATAATATTTTTAAGTTTTTGATTACAGATGACATACAGTATTATATTTCAGGGGTACAACATAGTGATACCATATATAGTTATTACAGTATTATTTACTGTATTCCCTTTGCAGTACTTTACATCTGTGTTTTAATAGGATTCACAATTAATACTAACATTCTATCTGGTATATTTGGTAATTCCATAATTAGAGTCTCAGATTAACCCAATGTTATACTTGGTATAATGACTATAATTGACTATACTTGGTAACAGCTTATAGCAATACTATAAGGCAGTGATTTTCAACCAGTGTGCTGCAAGAATTTTTAAAACATGAAATACCTGACTATTTAGTCAGGGGCACTGACCTCTTTTCCCTTAAATTGTCAAATAAAAAAAATAGCCAATACAACAATAGCCATCCTGTGCGAATGAATTAAAATTATACCTATTTTTCTTGTCAGATTGGCAAAAAATATATTTTTTGGTGTGCTGCAGAATTTTAGTAATTAGTTTATGTGTGCCATGAGATGAAAAAGGTTGAAAATCGCTGCTATGTGGGTTATAAAAACTCATCAAACTATTGAACTAAGACGAGTTTCCTATTTTCTAGGTGCAAACAGCTGCACAGCAAGTGGCAGAAGATAAATTTGTTTTTGACTTGCCTGATTATGAAAATATCAACCATGTTGTGGTTTTTATGCTGGGAACAATCCCATTTCCTGAGGGGATGGGAGGATCTGTCTACTTTTCCTATCCTGATTCAAGTGGAATGCCAGTATGGCAACTCCTAGGATTTGTCACGAATGGGAAACCAAGTGCCATCTTCAAAATTTCAGGTCTTAAATCTGGTAAGAATAATATATTGAAATAGTTTCATAATTAAACTTTTTTAAAAAATAGCATAACATAGAATATGGCTTTTAAAAAACATTATATTTTTCTGGTTGCTAACGTAATATATAACATTTTTAAAAATTAGGTAATCCTGAAACATTTGAAAAATAGTAAGTGAAAGACCTTACCTCCTCATACTTCCGTTCTCTGCCCCTGGAGAAATCACTCACTGTTGTTCTCTTTGTATGGTATATACCACTCTAATGGGGTTTTCCTGAATTAGTGGATGTTTTATTTATTTATTTATTTTTATTTTATTTTATTTTTATTTTTTCCAATTTATCTTTATTGTTGCAAGAGTTACAGATGACGTGCCCTTGGCTGGAATCGAACCTGGGACTCTTTGGTCCACGGGCCAACGCTGTTAACCACTGAGCCAAACCAGCCAGGGCTTTTTTAATTTTTTTAAATTATTTTTTAATTAATTTGTTTTTGTTACAGATGTTTCTCCTTTTTCCCCCATTGGTACCCTCCTCCCCATCCCTCCTGCTCCCCCCCCCCCGCCCCATCCCCAGCTTTGTTGTCTATGTCCATTGATCATGCATACATGCATATAAGTTCTGTGGTTTATCTCTTCCCCCTCCAACCCCCCTCCTCTGAGGTTTGTCAGTCTGTACCCCACCTCTGTGTCTCTGGGTCAGTTTTGTTCATCAGTTTGTTTAGTTGATTATATTCCACAAATAAGTGAGATCATGTATTGGATGTTTTAATACATAAAAGAGGAATCTTGTCATAATTTATAATATGTACATCTATGTTTTAAATAAAACATTAAATCAAGTAGACTCATATAGGATATAAAATGAGAGTCATTTTTTTTCTGTGAAGATGTTTCAACTCTTCGATTTGATGATGCCTTCAGTGTTCTGTTGGTTGTATTGGCGTTGCCGATTTTAGACCTTACAGGGACATAATCCTTACTTTGATGCTCTTGAGTTATTTTGTGAAGAAATGTGAGAATAAAACTAGCTACTATTTACTCCCATTGAAACTCTGGTTCCCTTGAAAATCTAGATGAAAATAGACGTGGAAAATTATTGGAATATAAATATACATTCTCCTAGAGATTATCTATAGAGTCTAAGGAAAAAATATATTCAGGCAACATATTTATTTATTTAACAAACATCTGGATATCTACTGTGGGAATTTAAAGATAATAATTACATTCTTGCTTGAGATAACTCACTTTTTTTTTTTTTTTTTTTTAATCCTCATCCGAGGACATTTTTCCATTTTTTGTTCAGATAGAGTGGGAGGGAGAGAGAGGAAGAGAGAGAGAGAGAAAAACATCGACATGAAAGGTACACATCGAGTGGCTGCCTCCCGCACGACCCAACTAGGGCAGGGGACAAACTGCAACCGAGATACGTGCCCTTAGCGGGAACCAAACCCAGGTCTCCCAGGACCGCAGGCCGACGCTCTAACTGCTGAGCCAAACTGGCCAGGGCGAGATAACTCACATTCTTATAAAGGATGATAGTTCTGTAGACCAATAATTAGAAGGGTGTAAAGTAATAGTGAATGTTTGTACAAAGTACTGAGAAAGAGTAGGAAAGAGAGCAATGAACTCTTATGTAGGTTAGGAAAGATTTCCTGGAAGAGGTGATATTGGACCTCTTGGGAATATAAGTAGGAGTTTGTCAGGCCTATGAGAGGCCTATTGGGCCTTCTTTTCTAGGTGGAGGAAAAATAGATATACTGATGAAAGTTTGAAAGCATGATGTGCTCAGAATGGCACAGGCAGGGTATATAAAGGTAGGAATAGGCAGGCATGGATTGTGAAAAGCTTTATGTATCACACTAACTCCTCTGAATTCAATAGGTCAGCAGTTTTTTAATTTTTTAAAATATGTTTTTATTGATTTTTTAGAGAGGAAGGGAGAGAGAGATCAATTAGCTGCCTCCTGCATGCCCGCTACTGGGGATGGAGCCCACAACCCTGGCTTCTACCCTGATTGGGATTTGAACCGGAACCTCTCAGTCCATGTGGGACAACGCTCAGTCCACTGAGCTACACCGGCATGCAAGTCAGCATTTTTGACCATGCTTAGATCACAGACTTATTTATTTTTTTAATCCTCACCTGAGAATATTTTTCCTTTTGTTTAGATAGAGTGGGAGGGAGAGAGAGGAAGAGATAGAGAGAGAGAGACAGAGAGAGAAACATTGACATGAGAGGGACACATCGAGTGGTTGCCTCCCACACAACCCCAATCAGGGCCAGGGATGAATCGCAACCGAGGCAACATACCCTTGACTGTAATTGAACCCGAGACTCATTGGTCTGCGGGCCGACGCTCTAACCGCTGAGCCAAACCGGCCAGGGCTGGATACATTTTTAAGTGCATTTTAAAAACATTTATGAAATATCTCACATATCAAGTCACAAAGCACACTGCAGGAAATGGCAATCATTATACAATCCATAATGCAATGTAATTACAAATCAAAAGATAAAGCATTGTCATATTTAGAAATTTAAAAAGAATTCATGTGTTGTAGAAGAAATAATCATGGAACATAAACTTCTACAGAAACCAAAACAAATAAACAAAAAAGTTCCCATCACAAATCAAACCTTTTGAATGCAGGTAAGGTAGAACTAAAGAGATAGACTCATAGGCTTAAATACATATGTGTAAAAAGAGAGATTGAAATGAGTGAGCTAAGTATTTAATTTAAGTAACCCAAAGAAAGCAGAAGAAAATAATACCAGGAATAGAAATCAATGACCGAAAGCAAAGAAACAACAGAGGGGCTTAATGAAATAAAAATCTGATTCTTTAAAAAGACTAATGATGAGCCCTGGCTGGTTTGGCTCAGCTGTTAGAGCGTCGGCCCGTGGACCAGAGCGTCCCGGGTTTGGTTCCCACTAAGGGCACGTACCTCGGTTGCATTTTGTTCCCGGCCCCGGTTGGGGTCTTGTGGGTGGCAACCACTCCATGTGTCTCTCTCACATTGATGTTTCTCTCTCTCTCTTCCTCCCTCTCTCCCTCCCGCTCTATCTGAAGATAAATGCAAAAATGTCCTCGGGTGAGCATTAAAAAAAAACAAAAAACAAAAAGACTAATGATGAGCCACTGAAAAGATGTATTGAGGAAAAAGAAGACACAAATAATGTTAATGAAAATGTAAAAAAATGCCCTGGCTGGTTTGGCTCAGCGGTTGGAGCGTCGGCCTGCAGACCAGAGAGTCCCGGGTTCGGTTCCCCCTAGGGGCATGTACAAAAAAAAAAAAAAGTAAAAATTGGCCCACTGGTGTGGATCGGTGGTTGAGGGTCGACCCATGCACCAAGAGGTTGCTGGTTCAATTCCCAGTCAGGACACATGCCCAGGTTGTGGGCAGGATACCCAGTGGGGGGTATGCAGGAGGTGGCCAGTCAGTGTTCTCTCTCATTGATGTTTCTAGCTCTCTCCCTGTCCCTTCTTCTCTAAAATGAATAAAGGAAAAAATAAAAATGTAAAAATTGCCCTGGCTGGTGTGGCTCAGTTGGTTGTGTTGTCCCATGCACTGAAAGTTTGCTGGTTTGATTCCTGGTCAAGGCATATGCCCAGGGTTTCAGGCTTGATCCCTGGTAGGGAATGTGTAGGAGGCAGCTGATCGATGTTGCTCTCTCTCTCTTCCTCTCCCTTTCTCTCTCTCTAAAAATCAATTAAAAATCTTTTTTAAAAAATGTAAAAATGGGGCCCTGGCCGGTTTGGCTCAGTGTAGAGCGTTGGCTCGGGGACCAAAGAGCTGTGGGTTCAATTCTGGTCAAGGGCATGTACCTCAGTTGCGGTTCGGTCCCTGACGCTGGTCAGGGTTGTGTGGGAGGCAACCAACCGATGTGTCTCTCTCACATCGATGTTTCTCTCTTTCTTTCTCTCTTCCCCTCTCTATCTGAAGATAAAAATGGAAAAAAGTATCCTTGGGTGAGCTTTAAAAAAAAGTAAAAATGAGGATGTAACTATAAGTATAGTAGAGATTAACGTTTATGAGAAATTTTATGCCAATATATTTGTGAATGACAAAGGAACAGATGAAATTGGCTATTTTCAACAAAATACACTGAAAATCAACTAAACCATAAATTTAAAAATCCTGAATAGATATCAGTAAAAAAGTTAAAATCAGTAATCCCTTCCACAAGCAGTTTTTAGGCCCAGACACTTTTTATAAAGTTCAACTAAACCTTTATGAAACAAATTGTTCTTATCTTTTATAAACTGTCAGACAATAGGAAAAGAGGCAAAGTTACCCAGTTTATATTTTGAAGCTAATATAACCTTCATATCAAAAAGGACAGGGACAATCTGAGAGAGGAAATTTGGCCTAAGTCAATTTTATTTATTTTGGATTTTTACATCTAAGTACATAAAAAAGTCACAAAGTAAATTCAACAGAGTATCTTATTTTAAAAAACTTTTCATTATAGAAAATTCAAGCATATACAAAAGCAGACCAAATCCAAACTCAGAAATGGCCTACTCATGGATAACGTTATTCATTTATATTTCTACATTCTTATGTTATTTGGAAGCAGATTCCAGAATCACAACATGTAATCTATAAATGTATTAGTATGTGTCTATAAACGACCAGGTTTTAAAAAAAAAAGTAACTATTATACTGTTATCACACCTAGAAACAAATAATAATGCCTTAATATTGATTATCTAATCAGTGTTCAGATTTCCAGTGATCTTAGAAGTTTTATTTTTATACATTTTAAAGTTTTTAACTACTTTCAGTCAGCATCTTTGTAAGGTCCTTGTATTGCAGTTGGTTGATAGATCTCTCAATTATCGTTTATAAAAGAGATTTAATGTATTCTCTATTTTCAGTAAATTAGTTGGATTTAGAGGTTTGATTTAGAGTTTTCATTCTAATTTATTTTTTAAAATTTTAGGGAAGGTTAATATAGATAGTGGTGTATTCTTTAATCAGGAACTACACCTATAGTTATCTCTCTTTTTTGTCAAATTAGCAGCCATTTATGTACAATGCCTAGGTTCGTTAATTCATTAGGGGGTTCAAAATGATAATATTCTAATTCTGTCATTTTATTTATTAGCTGTAAAGAGACACTTGGATATCTACTGTTTAGTTACCCAGGGGTAGAGTCCTTAAGAAAAGGCAGAATAAATGCTTACTTCTTTCTCTTTATATACCAATGTTGAAAAAAGTGAGTTGATTCCTAACCTTCAGAAGAAATCAGTTTTTTTAAAAGAATTATGAAATAATGGATGTGTGTGTGTGTGTTTATTTATATTGATATGTTCCAACCGTTGGTATACCATCAGGATCCATTGGACCTAATTTTCATTTATCAGTTTACTTTTTTGGCAGATATTGACATTTCATGATTTATCCTTAGTTTTTTTTAACAATTTAAACAGCTTTATTGAGTTATAATTGAATAAACTGAAAATATTTAAAGTGTACAGTTTGAAAATCTTGACATATGTGTACATCTGTAAAACCATCATCACAGTCAAGATAATGAACATATCTATCACCCCTAAACGTTTCCTAGAGCTCCTTTGTAATCCCTTCTCCAGTCTCCTCCTTGGCAACTGCTGATCTACTTTCTGTCACTATAAAATACTTAGCATTTTCTAGAGTTTTATATAAATGAAATTTAATATGTACCATTTTTTTTGCCTGCCTTCTTTCACTCAGCGTAATTATTGTAGTGTCTACCAGTAATTCATTCCTTTTTTTAAAAATATTTTTTTCTTTATTGATTTTAGAGAGAGAGGAAGGGAGAGGGAGAGAGAGAGAAATATCTATGAGAGAGGACATTGATTGGCTGCCTCCTGCATGTCCCCCACTGGGGGTTTGGCCCACAACCTGGGCGTGTATCCCCACCAGGAATCGAACCAGCAACCTCTTGGTGCGTGGGTTGACGCTCAACCACTGAGCCACACCAGCCAGGCTAATTCATTCCTTTTTATTGTTGGGCAGTTCCACCACAACTTGTTTATCCGTTTAGCTGTTGATGGACATTTAGATTGTTTCCAGTTTTGGCTCATAAAATAAAGGTGCTAGGAACATTTGTGTTCATCTTTGTATGGACATATGTTTCCATTTCTCTTGGGTAAATACCTAGGAGTGCAGTGGCTGGATCATATGGTACTTGTATGTATAACTTTTTAAGAAACTGCCAAACTATTCTGCAATATGGTTGTTCCATTTTACATTTCAGCCAGCAAAATATGAAAGTTCTAATTCCTCCACATCCTTGCCAATACTTGGTTTGGTTAGTTTTAGGCATTCTACTAGGTGTGTAGTGGTCTCCTGTTGTATTTTAAATTTGCGTTTCCCTAAAGACTAATGATAATTGAGCTTTTTTTTCATGTCCTTATTTGCTATCTATATATCTTCTTGGCAAAGTGTCTGTTAAATCTTTGGCCTGTTTTTTAAATTGGGTTGTTTTCTTATTGGGTTTTGAGAGTTCTATATATATTCTCAATACAAGTTATTTATAAGATGTGAATTGAAAATATTTTTTTCCTGGTCTTTGGCTTGTCTTTTTTATTTATTTATTTATTTATTTTTTCTTTATTGATTTTAGAGAGGGGAAGGGAGAGAGAGATAGAAACATTGATGAGAGAGAACATCGATTGGCTGCTTCTTGCATGCTCCCCACTGGGGATTGGGCCCACAACCTGGGCATGTGCCCTGACCAGGAATTGAACCAGCGACCTCTTGGTGCATGGGTTGATGCTCAACCACTGAGCCACACCGGCCAGGATGGCTTGTCTTTTAACAGTATCTTTGTAGAGCAAAAGTTTTTAATTTTGATGAAGTTAAGTTTTTCAATTTGTTCTTTTCTAGATTGTGCTTTTGGTGTTGGAAGAAATTTTTGCCTAATGCAATGTCACAGAGATTTTCTCCTAGAAGTTTTTTCGGTTTAGATTTTACATTTATATCTAGGATCCAATTTGAATTTTTAGTGCAAAGTATGGATTGAAGTTCAATTTTATTTATTTATTTATTTATTTATTTATTTATTTATTTATTTATTTATTTATTTATTTATTTATATTTGCAAATGGATATCAAACTTTTCCAGTACCAATTGTTGAAAAGGTGAAGTCATGACACATTTTTCTGCATCCATCGTCAAGCATGTTCACTTCATTTTCTTTTGGGAACTCTTAAAGTGCTATATTTTAAAGTAAAATATGAACATATACAGATGAATATTTATATGAACATTTATTATAAACATTACATAAATGAATATTTGTGAGTATTCCTGTATTGATTTAAAAAGGAAAGGAAGAAATGGAAATAGATGCTATGATTTTTTTTAAACCACAAATCACTAATTGAAAACATGCTAATAGATTAGATGGATACCGGTAAATATAGTAATAAGCAATACAGGAAGAGGAGCAACTAATTTGGGGGAAGAGTGAGATGTTTTTGCTTTGGGTTTGAGGATCCTGTGGAACATGATAGCAGTGCCTTAAATATAAAGTGGTTGATTTGTTTGTATAACAGTAGGCTAGTAGTCAGCTGTTGACCTTTACATAGTTGAAAAGTGTAGGTTTATTTTGTACCCAGACTCATATGCATTGATTAAGGTTAATATTAGCTACCAGGCAGTAGATCAAACTCATTAGTTGTTTTTGGAGACATACCAATTAAATTGTCAATTTAATTGTCCCCACCATACCCTCTCTTACTTTGCCCCAGATCTGCCAACATTTTGAGTTGGGAAAGGGATACAACATCTCTTTTTTATGGATAATCACCACTGTATTCCCTCAGGAGATGCTTTGGGAATAGTGAAAAGTGCTTTCTCCTATCTTTTTTGCATTGTCTTTGTCTTTTCCCTTTTCTCTTGTGACATTGAGAAGTTTAGGGATTAGGAGTGGGTGCAGTCTATGATCATAAGATAATTCATCCAAACTGGAAAAAATTCAGCATTTATCCATTCTGGAAAAAATTCAGCAACAGCAATAAAAAATGAGTTAATCAAATTG
Organism: Tadarida brasiliensis; assembly: GCA_030848825.1. Lineage (NCBI taxonomy): Eukaryota > Metazoa > Chordata > Mammalia > Chiroptera > Molossidae > Tadarida > Tadarida brasiliensis. The sequence goes on from CM061268.1 coordinate 59,892,185, forward strand.
CTCTAACCAAAACTTTAACAATGATACTTACTCTGAGATGTTTTCTGCTGTAGAGTTAGATAAAACAGTCCAAACCCTAATCCCAGAGTAATACTTGATCTACTATGGGATAATGGATTTATTTCCATTATGATAATGACTAGTTCTTTTATTCTCCTGCCTTTTAAAAAATAAATTGTTTCTCATCATTTTAATTATAACATGGCCATTGATAGTTTTATTCTATGAAAACAAAATTTCAATGTAGTATTTGTAATGGATAAATCACATGCTTTATTAAAGAAAAATAAAGCAGCTTAAAATGCTTAAATACTTAGTGCATATTAACATAAACAAATGGAAAATATTTCTTTTTCTTTGTATGTTTTGGGAAAGCACTTTTTGGATGTTATATTAGAATTCTTCTTAATTTATATAGAAGATTAGACTTGTATTAGGGAATGGTGTATTTTTTAAAATATAAAACTAGATGGGCCCTGGCCTGCTTATTATTAGCTCAGCGATTAGAGCGTCGCTCTGTGGACTGAAGAGTCTGGGGTTCGATTCCCAGTCAAGGCCACGTACCTGAGTTGCAGGTTTGATCCCCAGGCCCGTGCAGGAGGCAACCAATCAATGTGTCTGTCTCACATGGATGTTTTTTTTTTTTCCCTCCCTCCCTTCCACTCTATCTGAAAATCAATGGAAAAATATCCTCGGGGAAAAATATCCTCAGATATCCATCTGAATAGATGGACTTAACAGATGAATATTTTTTAACCTTCGAGGTGCCCTTTATCAGTTCTATTATATTGAGCAAATCTAGCTAACAAACACATTAGGGTGGGAGAACGACACACTGAAGTAACTTTAGGTAGTTGTGATTGAACTGAGAATTTATTAAGTAACAAATCTAGCAGAATTTTATGGGAGTAGGAAGGGTAGAAGTTTAGTTTAGGTGAAGCGGATTTCATGTTTAGAAACTTTGTCAGCATTTGCAGTTCTCTGCTGGATGATGAATAGATTTCCTAACTTTCACAGAACAGTTTTGGTTATGGAAGATCAAGAGAGCTCTGTTGGGAGAATTGCAGTTGGTATGGGGGTCTTGAAACTATTACTGTGAGTTATTTTGTTTGAGAGAAAATTCCTTGTGACTATTGGGTTCTGAAAGGAGTTATGATAAATACATGTTTTGGCTGATGCTGGAACAATCTGGGTGATGGGTAAGAACTAGGATAGGATGTAACTTAAAATATAAACGGAAGGCCCTGGCCAGTGTGGCTTAGTTGGTTGAGTGCTGTCCCATGCACCGAAGGGTTGCAGAATGGTTCTATTGCCTGTCGGCACATACAGGGTGCGTGCAGGAGGCAACCGATCCATGTTTCTCTCTTTCTCTCCCTCTCCCTTCCTCTCTCTCTAAAATCAGTAAAAACATATTAAAAAAGAAAATATAAAAGGAAGGGTTTGATATTAAGAAACAAGAAGAAACTTCCTTTCCTCTCTCCCAGTGTGGGAAATAGAAATCCTAAAAAAGGCACAAGCTTAGGAGATAAAATGTGGTAGTTAGAGAATTTGAGAAGTTTAACTGAACCTCTTATTATTTGTCTTTAGATATTGCCCTTGGTTTTTATAATGTAGAAGAGGCATTTAACCAAACATTTAGTAAAAATTATTAACTACTGACAGTTCTATGTAGAGAGATCTTTGCTTCATATGAAGTATATGCAAACTCAAATTAGCACAAAGAAGGATTAACAAAATTAAAATTTTTTGGTATGAATCTTCTATTTCATTTTATTTTATTTATTTATTTTTTTTATCCTCACCCGAGGACATTTTCTCATTTTTTGTTCAGCTAGAGCGGGAGGGAGAGAGAGGAAGAGAGAGAAGGAGAGAAACATCGACGCAAAAGGGACACATCTAGTGGCTGCCACCCACACGACCCAACCAGGGCTGGGGACAAACCGCATCCGAGGTACACGCCCCTAGCAGGAACCGAACTCGGGTCTCTCTGGACCGCAGGCTGACGCTCTAATCGCTGAGCCAAACCGGCCAGGACTGAATCTTCTATTTTAAAAAGTGGGTAATATGAGGTTTAATTTTGTTTTTTTTCTGGTAGGCAAGTATTTGAACAAGATAATGATATTTAAAATATTGTTTTAGGAAAATCACTGTCTGGGATGGCCTGGGGAGTCTTGTTGAGATAGAACTGGAGAAATCAGTTAGGAAGATTTTGAGATGATCGAGGGATGAAAGAAAGGTAACATATGGAATGTCTGTGCAGTACACTGTGCTAGGCTTTTAGCTGTATTATCTATTTAATCTTTAAAAACAACATTTAGAGGTGAGTATTATCAGCCTCTGGTTTTCAAGAGGTTACATGTCAGAAATTTAATATTTTGCTCAGAGAAGAAGTCTGCTGACTTTTAGGCAGTATGTATATATCTATCTCTTTCAAACAGTTTTATATTGTTTGTTAATACCATACTTTATTTAACAAATACCTCTTGATGGAAATTTGGGTTGTTTCCATTTTTTAAATTGTTTTGCTAGCAATGCTACAATAAATATTCTTACACATATCTTTGTACATATTTTCTAGCACTGTATTTCTGTAGAAGAAACTCCTAGAAGTGGAACTGAATTCCTGGATTAATATGTCCTTTAAAACAAACGGTATAGGAGGCCTGGAGAAAGGGTACTGAATGTGGATACTCGATCATGATTGTCATGGCAGTTATTAGAAAGTCATAATAAAGGTACAGTGTACATGGTACTATATAAAAAACTAATAGAGCAGCCCGGCTGGAGTGGCTCAGTTGAGCATCATCCTGTACACCGAAAGGTTGCCAGTTTGATTCCTGGTCAGAGCACATACCTGGACTGTGGGTTTGATCCCCAGTTGGTGTGCCTATGGAAGGCAACTGACTGATGTTTCTCTCTAACAATGATGCCCCCCCCCCCCAAGCATGTCTTCTGGTGAAGATTAGAAAAACAAAATAAAAAAATAATAGAGCATATTTTTGCCAAGTACGCTAACAGCAAGCCATGGACTATTAGAATGGAAGGCCTGAAAAATAATTCACTCTAATCCTTAATTTTACTGTTGAGACTCTTGAGATCTAGAAAGTTTTAGAGTGTTCCTATAATAGAGCAGGGATTAGGATCTAGACACTCATTTTTAGTTTAGTAGTCTAAGTTTGTAGGTCTTTTTCTTTCCCAAAGTAAGTTTAAGGAGAAAACTACATTCAAATTCCTTTCCATTGTTTATGTGTATATATAGTTCACATGTTTATAACTGCTGGTTTCTACCATTTTCACTCATTATTTCACAATGAGTTATGAAATTTTGATGTGGTAAAAAAGTATTAAATGTTTAGTTTTCCCTTCTTTTCTTTCCCTCCTATACTATTAACCAAGTAAAGTGAGTGACAGAAACATTTTGATCTTCAGATGGGCTGGAGTAGGAATAGAAGATGAGATTTTTATTTTTATTTAAGAAGAAAAGGTGATATGAGTTTCAGAAACACTGATGTAGAGCAAACTGCCCTTTTTTCTACTAGTACAGTATTTTGTTGATAAATTATGGTTTGATTACTTATTCCTTGTTGGGCATTTTGGATTTTTCCCTTCCAAATCTCTGAACATACTTTATATTTTCAGTTCTTTATTGCTACTACATAGGAGTACAACTGATTATTTAAGACTTTATATTTTTTTAGAGCAATTTTAGGTTTATAACAAAATTGAGAGGAGGGTACATAAATTTCCTGTATACCCCTGTCCCCACATATGCATAGCCTCTCTTATCATCAACATCATTTACCAGAATGGTACTTTTTTTTTTTTTTTTTTACCAAGGGTGAACCTGCAATGACACATCATAATCACCCAAAGTCCACAGTTTACCTTAAGGTTCACTCTTGCTGTTGTACATTCTGTGGGTTTGGACAAATGTATAATGACATATATACATAATTATAATATCATAGAGTATTTTCACTGCCCTAAAAATCCTCTGTGCTCTGCCTATTCAGTGCTCCACACTATCTGTACTGCCAGCAGCCACTGATTTATATTTTGCTTTGACTCCATAGTTTTGCCTTTTCAAGAATGTCATACATGTAGTTGGCATCATGCAGTTATGAAGCCTTTTCAGATTGGCTTCTTTCATTTAGTAATCTAAGTTTCTTCCATGTCTTTTCATGGCTTGATAGCTCATTTCTTTTTAGTGCTGAGTAGTATTCCATTGTCTGAATGTCCCACAGTTTATCCACTCACCTACTGAGGGAGATCTTGGTTGCTTTCCTGTTTTGGCAATTATGAATAAACTTGCTATAAACATCCATGTGTAGGTTTTGTGTGCACAGAAGTCTTTCAACTCCTTTGGGTAAATACAGTTTACCCAAAGGAGTGCAATTGCTGGATCATAGGGTAAGAGTATGTTTAGTTTTATAAGAAACTGCCAAACTGTCTTCCAGAGTGGCTGTACCATTTTGCATTTCTACCAGCAATGTATGAGAGTTTCTGTTGTTCCACATACTTGCCAGCATTTGGTGTTGTCAAACAATTGATTTTTGTATATTGACTATATCCTGAAGGATGAAGGAAAGGTAACATACTGTATAGAATATCTTGCTAAACTTCATTATTAGTTATAGCAGCTTCCTAAGATTTTCTATATATATAATCATGTCTGTGGAAAAGAGTTTTTACTTCTTTCCTTCTAATTTTTATGCCTTTTCTTTTTATTGCTTTATTGCATTGCCCAGGCTTTCTTTGAGCACGTGAATATAAGTAATAAAAGGCATAGCAATTGTTTTCTTCTCCTCTATTTTATGAGTGGGTAAAATTGATGAATTAACTTTTTCATCAATATGAAATGCCCTTTATCTCTGGTAATGCTCCTGAGTTGATGTCAACTTTGTCTAAAATTTATATAGCTTCTCCAGCTTTCTTATGATTAATGTTCACATGTTATATTTTTTCTGTATTTTTACTTTTGACATAAATCTATGTGTCTCTTGTAAACAGTATACAGTTAGGTGCTGCCTCTTTTTTTTAACTTTTTACAGTCTCTGACTTTTAAATGAAATGCTTAGTCCATAAATATTTAATGTTATTGATATGGTTATTTTAAAATTTTTATCAATTGTTTCTTTTTCCCTTTTTGAGGTGGCCGCCTTTAGGATTGATTATTTTTTTAAATTCTTATTTCTTCGTTTTTTTTTTTTAATTAGTTTTTTAGTGGTTCCTCTGGGGATTATGATAGGTTAATGATGCATTATAACTTTTCACAATGTACTGTGAATTAATGTTAGCAAACATCTATTTTCAACAATTATGACCCTGGATTTGATCATTTTTATAGGGCTTCATCTTACAGTTTTCCTTGCTGTGTCAATCTACTTAGTGAAATTCTGAATATAATGACAAAAATCTTAAAGCAAAAATCACATGTTGGTGATTTGTTTTGGATTAAAGATACCTCCTTTCTCATCATCTTTGTACCAGAGTTCAACATTGTAACTCTTTTTAAAAAAAATTTCTTTTTTCTTTATTGACTTTAGAGAGGAAGGAAGAGGGAGAGAGAGATAGAAACACTATGAGAGAGAACATCGATTGGCCACCTCCTGCATGTCCTCCACTGGGGATTTGGCCCACAACCTGGGCATGTGCCCTGACCAGCAATTGAACCGGCGACCTCTTGGTGTATGGGTCGATGCTCAACCACTGACCCACACTGGCTGGGCCAACACTGTTAACTCTTAATAGCATGTGAGAGAGTCAGATTAGCTAATAGGAAGCCAAAAGGATTATTGTAAATACTCTACATATATTCCTTCCTCTAAGTTAGAATTTTCAGATTCTTCAGAGCAGAAGCAAGGATTATTAACTCACCTTTGCTTTGACTTTATCTGTACTTAAGCATTTTGCGATCAGGTTCCGGTTATATTGGGAATCTTCTGAATGGATTGCATTTTTAATTTTCTCAATGAAGTTTTTTGGGAGATGGGCTGCTCTTTTTGATGTTTGTCCATCTCATTAACACAGAAGGTATCTGTAATTAGAATTAGAAATCTATTTTCCACATACACTTAAATATTTATAATTCATGATATTAGTATTGTCAGATCTTGCAGTACTTTTTGAAATTTTTTTCTTAAAATATCTTACCTGAGTCGGCTGGTGTGGCTCAGTGGTTGAGCATCGACCCATGCACTAAGAGGTCGCCAGTTTGATTCCCGGTCAAGACACATGCCCAAGTTGTGGGCCAAATCCCCAGTGGGGGCATGCAGGAGGCAGCCAATTGATGTTCTCTCTCATTGATGTTTCTGTCTCTCTCTTCTTCTCCTTTCCCCTCTCTCTAAAATCAATAAAGGAAAAAAAAAATCTTACCTGAGTCCGGCTGGTGTGGCTCAGTGGTCGAGCATCGACCCATACACCAAGAGGTCGCAGGTTCGATTCCTGGTCAGGGCACATGCCCAGGTTGTAGGTCTGATCCCCAGTGCAGGAGGCAGCCATTCGATGTTCTCTCTCATCAGTGTTTCTATCTCTATCTCCCTCTACCTTCCTCTCTCTCTAAAGTCAATAAAGAAAAAATACTTTAAAAAAAAACCAATAAGCCCTGGCCGGTTTTGCTCAGTGGTTAGAGCAACGGCCCACGGACCAGAGAGGCCTGGGTTCAGTTCCCGCTAAGGGCACATACCTTGGTTGCAGTTTGTCCCCAGCCTCGGTTGGGGTTGTATGGGTGGCAACCACTTGATGTGTCTCTCTCATATCGATGTTTCTCTCTCTCTCTCTCTTCCCCCCTCTCTCCCTCCTGCTCTATCTGAAGATAAATGCAAAAATGTCCTCGGGTGAGGATAAAAAACAACAACAATAAAATGTATTTAAAAATAGTAATAATTATGATAATAATAATAAAATATCTTACCTGACTTCTGAAATTAGTATCTATTTTTAGTTATATCATTAAATTGTAAGATGCATAAGAAAACTCAACTTTCATTTAGTAGGTCAGCTGAGTGCTGGTGTCTACTTATAATCACTTAAACATCTGATAAAACCTATAACAACTATGAATTATGAAATGTCATGTAATGTTAACTTTATGAAGTTTTAGATCATGATATATAAGGAACATCATGAGTACAATATCTTTTAAAAATGTTTTTTCTTTAATGTTTAGAGAGAGAGGAAAGTAGAGGGAGAGGGAGAGAAAGATAGAAACATTGATTGGCCGCTTCCTGCATGTCCCCCATTGGGGATTGGGCCTACAACCTACCTGGGCATGTGCCCTGACTGGGAATCAAACTGGCGAGCCCTTGGTGCATGGGTCCACGCTCAACCACTGAGCCATACCGGCTGGACGAATACAATATCTTTTAAATTAAGGTTTAAAATTTTGATTCTGAAATTGGAAGATGGAAGCAGTTTTCTACCAAAAATATGTAACTGAAAGAGTTTATACATATTTATGCATGTCTGTCAAAGGTAGATATTTACAGAGTTTATATACTATTCAAAGAGTTTGTTAAAGCCACATCTACGTATTTTTTCATACACACAAAGTTCAACTTAAAACCTTCCTTTTCTCTGTAGGTTAAATAATTAAATGTAAAGTGTTTCAAGAGACAAAGAGGAAGTGGCGCCATGCCTCAGTCAGGGAGAATTCCAGTGACTTCTGCAGTGGAGATGGGAAACAGAAGAGGTCAAGATTGGAAGAGCAGGACATTAGATCAAATATAATAACAACACTTATGTGGAACTTAACATTTTATTGTGTCTATAGCACTTTAATATGTGATTGTACTTAATAGAAGAATAAGAAATAGTTGATCAGATCACCTGTGGTCTACAGAAAGAGGGATTATATATTCATGTGAATAATGTAGAGTAATGGAATGTGGTAGAACATTGTCGAATATTCCTATTATGAGAAAAGACTAGTTAGTATTTTATGTGTCAGGCCTCTAGAGTAAATGAGGCATCTTATGGTAGGGTTTTACTTATTTTTTCTTTGGCCAAGGTCCTACTGTGAGGTTGTGTTAGTTTGAATGAAATTTTAAAAGAATCAGTTCTGATACTTAAAAAAATGTTTTTTTGTATTAGGGATTTAAAACAACTTTATATTGAAATAATTTTATAATTAGAGAAAAATTATAAGAATAGTATAAAGAATTTCTTACATTCTCGTTATTTGTCAGTTTTGTACACATTCTTGCTCATTCTTTGGAGATTTATATATTTGTGTGAGTGTGTGTGTGTGTGTGTGTGTGTGTGTATATATATATATATATATATATATATATATATATATATAATTTTTTTCCCCTAAAACTTTTGAGAATAACTTGTAGACATCATGCTCCTTTACTCTTTTAAAAATACATATTTTTTAATTGATTTCAGAGAGAGAGAAAGAAACATTGATGAGAGAGAAACATTGGCTGCCTCCTGTACACCCCCTACTGGAGATTGAGCCCACAATCCGGGCATGTGTCCTGACTGGGAATCAAACTGGTGACCTCCTGGTACATGAGATGACGCTCAAACAACTGAGCCACACAGGCTGGGCATGCCCCTGTGCTCTTAAATACATCAGCATATATTTCCTAGAACAAGGGTATTCTCTTATTTAATCACAGTATAATTATCATATTCAGCAAATTTAATTAAATATTCTTTGCTAATATACAGTCTGCATTAAAGTTTTTCCCATAAAGTCTTTTATTTCAGTTCCCCACTTCCTTCATCAGGATTGTGAATTGCATTTGTCATATTTCTTCAGTCTTCAGTCTGCCACAGTTACTCAGCCTTTCTTTGTCTTTCACGACAGTGACATTACAAATACCCATGAAAAAAGTCTTAGCACCAAAGAGGAATTTTTAAGGAATGTTAATCATCATTTGAATTTTTAAAAAATAATTCTGCTCTATTCTTTTTGGAAATGCAGCCATATTTTAATGCCATTGCTTTGACTCTCTCTACATATGACTCTCTCTACATATGAATATATGGTCTCCTCTCATTTCATTTAGCTTAGTTACTAGGAAGATACTTTTAAATTTATTCAAGTTTTCATTTTAAAAATGGGATGGACTTGTCAAGGGGATTAGAAAGGACAAAAAAAATAGCTCAAGATACACTGTTAATCTGTTGACATGAAGTGGAGCTAGTGAGCCAGAATGGGAACCTTTTATTTCCTGACATTTCTTGACTTGCTTTCTTGGATGGCTTATTGTGAAGTAATTAATGAATTAAAATCAGTTAAGAGTTTATACTAGAATTTGGTAGAAACAGGTAGGTTAATGAACTGTAATGAGCATCAACTTTGGGACTTGATAGACCTATTTTTTGTTGTTTTTTCCCCTCACCCGAGGATACTTTACAATTGATTTTTTATTTATTTATTTTTTTAGATAGAGTGGGAAGGAGGGAAGGAGAGAGAGAGAGAAACATCGATGTGAGAGAGACACATTAATTGATTGTCTCCTGCATGATCCCAACTCAGGCTGGGGATCAAACCCACTACCGAGGTACATACTGTTGACCAGGAATCAAACCCTTGACCCTCTGGTCCTTGGGCCGACGCTCTAACAGCTGAGTCAAACTGGCCAGGACTGGTTATTATGTTTTTATAAAATCATAGAAAGACAGCTCTAAGAGGGATCTTAAAAATCACCCAGATAATGAAACCTGTGCAGAGAGATTAAGTGACTGTTACTGCCCCATTAATGTGTAAGCTCCTTGAGAATAGGGACTCTTTGTACCTTTTATGGTCTTTAGAGTGTATAGAACACAGTGATGGACTTTAGATACTTGGAAAATATGGCTTCTTTAAATACATTTCAGACATCCAAATTCTAGACATATTATGACATCAAATAATTAAATCATTTTATGTGGTTTAAAATATTGTTGATAAACCTTTCAGAGTCACATAGCTCTTAGAATATGAAAAATGTAATTTCAGGCTTGGGATATCAAGAGAAATAAGCAAAGAGCTTTTACAAATACAGGGTGAGGCAAAAGTAGGTTTATAGTTGTGAGTACATGAAGCAGTTTATTCTTTTTTTTTCTTTATTGATTTTTAGAGATAGAGGAAGGGAGAGGGAGAGAGAAACACTGATGAGAGAGAACATTGACTGGCTGCCTCCTGCATGCCCCCCACTGGGGATCGGGCCCACAACTTGGGTATGTGCCCCGACCGGAAATTGAACTGGCGACCTTTTAGTGCATGGGTTGATGCTCAGCCACTGAGCCACATCGGCCAGGTGCAGTTTATTCTTGTATTATTATTTATTATTGTGTTATTTTCCATACAACCAACTGTAATCCTACTTTTGCCTCACCCTGTATATGTAATTTCTGAATGTTGTATTCAATACTAAGAATGCTTCTAAGCAGACATAATTAAGCTTTTTTTTTTTAAATCCTCACCCGAGGATACTTTTTTCCCCCCCATTTTTATCTTCAGATAGAGTGGGGGAGAGAGAGAAACATCGACGTGAGAGAGACACATCGACTGGTTGCCTCCCGCATAACCCCAGCCAGGACCGGGGACTGAACCACAACCGAGATACATGCCCTTGACCGGAATTGAACCCGCAACTCTTGGTCTGCGGGCCGACGCTCTACCACTGAGCCAAACTGGCCAGGGCATAATAAAGCTGTTTTTATATAGCTTTTTAGCATATGTCATATTCAGATGCCACTTCAGAGTGAATGACTTATTTTTGGCATAACTGTTTTCATTAGCCTTCATCCCTTCGTTGCTATGTGCAAACCTATATCTTAAAGAGTAGACTCACTTTTATTTTTTATTTTTTTTTATAAATATTTTTTTCTTTATTGATATTAGAGAGAGGGAGAGGGAGAGAGAGATAGAAACATCGATGAGAGAGAACATCGATTGGCTGCCTCCTGCATGCCCTCCACTGGTTATCAGGGCCACAACCTGGGCATGTGCCCTGACCAGGAATCGAACCGGCAACCTCTTAGTGCATGGGTCAATGCTCAACCACCGAGCCACACTGGCTGGGCTCACTTTAGTTTTTCAGTTGATTTTTGGGGGCACTATAACTCTTAGAAAGATTGATACTTCATGGGTTTTGTTCTTTTGTAGAGGTCTTCCAAAGAATAGAGAGAACATTTACTTAGATATTTTAAAAACTCATTTTATATCTTGCAATTACCATATAGGTCTACTGGACAATTTTATTTATAATTCTGATGCATTTGGGGATATTAGTGATCTTATTTTTCCTACATCTTGCTGCTTCATCCAAGGAATTATTTCATCATTATTCATCAGTTATTCTCAACTGTGCAGATAAAAAATGGTTGAAATAATAAGAAACAGGTAGGAAGACAAATTAGTTAGCTAGAGCAGAGGTTGGCCAACATTTTAGTAAAGGGTAAGATAGTAAATATTTTGGGTTGTGTGGGCCACATATGGCCTCTGTGTCATGTTCTTTAAACAACCCTTTAAAAATATAAAAATCATTCTTATTCTTAGCTCCCCAGCCATACATAAATAGGTCAGATTTAGCCTGTGTACCTTAGTTTGTCATTGCATTATTCCACATTTCATATTGTATTGTCCAGAGGATTGTGCCATCTCTTTCAAGAAATACAAAAGGAGACTGGAGAACACCATCTTCATTGTCTGTTTTTCACTTTTATTGAACAGAACTAGGAATTCACAATTTTTTTTTCTTTATTGATTTTAGATAGAGAAGAGGGGAGTGGGAGATAGAAACATCAATGAGAGAGAACATCGATTGGCCACCTCTTGCATGCTTCCCACTGGGGATTGGGCCCATAACCTGGGCATGTGCCCTGACTGAGAATCGAACCGGCGACCTCTTGATGCATGGGTCAATGCTCAACCACTGAGCCACATCAGCCGGGCGGAATTCACAATTTTTCATATTTTGTTCATAATGGCTAAGAGAAGATAATTGACAGAAGATTGAGTTTCACAGTTATTGTATGAATCAGAAAATGAATACAAAGAGGAAAATAGCATTTTAGGCTCTAGTGATGATAGTGAAGTTGATCGTAGAAGCAAAATCTCAGATTGTGAATTTTCAGGTGATGATCTCTTTGATTCTTCTCAAACTAGCCCTGGCCGGTTTGGCTCAGCGGTTAGAGCATCAGCCCACGGTCCAGAGAGACCCAGGTTCGGTTCCCACTAAGGGCATGTACCTTGGTTGCAGTTTATCTCTGGCCCCAGTGGGGTCGTGTGGGTGGCAAACTAAAATAATTGAAGATTGAACAGTATATTTCTGAGAACCAGGAAGTAATCGCACAATATTTTGTGACAAAATCTTGGACATGTGGTAAAAGGATGTATTCTTTCATCTCTTATGTTTGTGCTCCAAAATTGACTGGATACAATTTGTAAGTGGACATTGCTGAAAGTGGGTATTTATACAAAGGCATTAGGTATAGAAATAAAAAATTAGTTGGATGATTATTTTAAATAATGTTTATTAATCTAGAAGTGACAATGTTTTGCAAATTATGAATCAGAGAAGATGGCCATCCTTTCTTCAACAAATAATGAACCCTTAAAAGTTGCAAAATTTCATAGTTTCAAGTATTGCATTTTGACAATGCAATTGCCAGAAAAAGAACCAGAAGTAAATCAACAAACAAGTGCTGGCAAGGATATGGAGAAAAGGGAACCTTGTACACTGTCAGTGAGAATGCCACTGTGGAAAACAGTATGGAGTTTCCTGAAAAAATTAACAATGAAACTGCCTTTTGACCCAGTCATCCCTCCTCTGGGAATATATCTGAAGAAACCTGAAACACTAATTTGAAAGAATATATGCACCCAAAAGTTCATTGCAGCATAATTTACAATAACCGATCTGGAAACAGCCCAAGTGTGCCCATCAGTAGATGAGTGGGTAAAAAAGCTGTGGTACATGTACACAATGGAACACTATGCGGTGGTGAAAAAGAAGGTAATCTTATCTTTTACTACAGCATGGATGGATTTAGAGATTATTATGCTAAGTAGTATAAGCCAGTCAGAGAAAAACAAATACATTTTGGTCTCACTTATATGTGGAATGTAGTGAACAAAATAAACTGACAAAATAGAAACAGGCATGGATACATGGAACAGAGTGACAGCTGTCCGAGGAGAGGTGGTATGGCGGGCTGGATGAAAGCAGTTGAAGGGATTAAGGAGAAAAACATATATATAACACATAGACACCAACTACAGTGTGGTGATAGTCAGGGAGAAAGGAGGGTGGGGGTAGGTAGAAAAGGGCAAAGGGAGTAGATAAATGGGGACAGAAAGAGACTGCTTTGGTTGATGGCCACACAATGCAGTGTTCAGGTGACATTTTTTTGAGTTACACACTTGAAAAATGTCACCCCAATAAATTCAATTAAAACATGATGGGTAATTAAAATGGTATACTAGCCCTGGCCAGTTGACTCAGCCATTTGAGCATTGGCCCGAGGACCAGAGTCTTGGGTTCGATCCAGGCCTGGGTTGGGGTCATGCGGGAGGCAACCAGTTGATGTGTCTCTCTCACATTGATGTTTTATTCTCTCCCTCCCTCCCTACCCTCACTCTGTCTAACAAAATCAATGGAATAATATCCTTGAGTGAGGATTAAAAAAAATAAAATGGTATACTAGTAAGTATCTATTTAACATAAAATTAAACTTTCCAGTTAAAAGGTAGCGATTTGCAGACTGGATAAATAAACATGATCTATCTATTAATTTAAGGATACATATTGTTGAAAGTAAAGGATTAAGAAAAGATATATGCAAACAGAAACCAAAAAGGAGCTGGCGTGGCTGTACTAAAATAAGCCTAAAAAGACTTAAGACAAAAATTGTTATGGGAGGTACAAGAAGGATATTATATAATGATAAAAGGGTCAATCCATAGAAAAGATCTAACAATTATAAAATTGTGTGTATCTAACAGAGCAGTAAAATACATGAAGCAAAAACTGACAGAATTGGAGGGAGAAACAGACAGTTAAGCATTAATAGTTGGAAAATTCAATACCCTACTTTCAGTAATGCATAGAACAACTAAATAGAAGATTATCAAGGAAATAGAAGACTTGAACAACACTATAAGCCAACTAGACCTAACAGACTTGCATAGAACATTCTACCTAACAACAGTAGACTATACATTTTATTAAATATCTTTCATGAATACGCTGCAAATTTCTTTGTTGTCTATTTGATAACAGATCATCAGGTATTGAGTGGGGTGATGATGACATTTAGTAAAATATGCCATGTTATTTATTAGTAATAATGGCAATTTAATGGAATGATCAGCAAATGTTAAAACTAATTCTAAAACTCTTTAAAAATATTATTTCCTCAGAGTTAGCATTGAGAATCTTTTATCTAATTAATGCTCATTCATTTATTTTTCTCTCATTCTGTTTATTTCTAATGGAAATTTAATCACAATATTTTAACAAAAAATAATTTCAATAAGCTGCAGTAATTTTAATAAGTTTTAGAAAGGTAACAGCTGTTTTTCTGTTAGGGAATATTTTAGTTTTCTTATTTTTTGTTTCTATGGTAAAAGCTAGGTAGCTTTTTGCATTTATCTGAAAAGAGACAAACTTTCATGTGGCATAACTTTTTTGAGCATGTAGATCAGAGATTATATATTTACAAAGGAATTTGAATGGGATACAAGTTAAACTTGAAATATGTGGCACATGTTTATTTCTTTCAGGAGAAGGAAGCCAACACCCTTTCGGAGCCATGAATATTGTCCGAACTCCATCTGTTGCTCAGATTGGAATTTCAGTGGAATTATTGGACAGTCTGGCTCAGCAGACTCCTGTAGGTAATGCTGCTGTATCCTCAGTTGACTCATTCACTCAGGTAATGCAGTGCACATTTTATTATTTTCTAAAATAATTAAATTATATTCTATACTTTAAAAATTAGCCTGGTGGTAGAAAACATATAAAAATGAAGATAAACATACAGAGTGGGGCAAAAGTAGGTTTATTGTTGTAAGTATGCAAAGCACAGAGTTTATTCTTATATTATTATTTATTGATTATTGTGTTCTTTTCCATATGAACAGCTGTAAACCTGCTTTTGCTCTACCCTGTATATGACATACGTTATTGGCTTCCATGGGTATTTTCAGTTTGTCTGCTTCCTCTGTAGGTATTTTAAAATTTGCAGATGCTTTTATGAGACATGATTTATAGTGATAAAAATAGGTTTAATTATAAGTTTTTCTCTTTTCCTCTCACAATTAGTATGCTAGACTGTGGGTATATAGTTGTGAACCTGATAAGCAAGATCCTTGTCCTCACAGAACTTAAGGGGATAGAATTTTATGAGTTGACTTTTAACCTCTGTATGACAAAGAGGAGGAGGATCTAGGCAGAGGTATGGCTAATACAAAGGCCCTGAGGTAGAAATCTGTTATGTTTGAGGAATAACATGAAGGTCCTTGTGACTAGAGTAATGTGAGCAAAAGTGAGACATGGAAGATGAGGTTGGAGATTATGGTGGAGGTGGCTGGAGGATAAATCATATGGGACCTCATTGCCTTTTGTAAGGGCTTTGGCTTATATTCTGTTTGGAGGAGAAAATATAAGAGAGTTTTGAGCAGAAGAGTAATATGATCTAACTTACATTTTAAAAGGATCACTTTTGCATCTTTGGAAACTGTAGTGGGCAAAGATGCAAGGAGGAAAATCAGTTAGGAAGCTCTTGTGAAAAATCTGTATGAGAGACCATAATGACTAGAACCAGGGGGTAATAGAAGTGGAAGTGGAGGTGTTGAAAAGTAGTTGATTTCTGGAGATAATTTGAAGATGGAGCCAGTAATGTTTCATGGTAGGGGTCACATGTGAGGTCTGAGTAAAGGGAAACATTAAATTATTGCTCCAAAGATGTTGGCTTGAGGAATGGAACACAGAAATATTATGAAAAGAACAAGTATAGGCTGGGAGTGGAATCAGGAATTGGATTTTGGTCGTACTATGTTTGGGATGTCTGTTAGATATCCCACTGCAGATGACAAGTCTAGAGTTCAGAGAGAGGTCTGGGATAGAAATCAACATTTGGGACTCATCAGTACAGAGATGGCATTTAAAGTTGCGGAGCAGGTGTGATCACTAGAGAAGTAACTATAAATAGAAAAGTTGGCCAGTGACTGCAGCTCTGGGCCATTTCAAAGTTGTGAAGGTCCAGAGATGATGAGAAACAAAAGAAAAGGAGCAGCCTGAAGTAGGAGGAGGTCCAAAGAGTTGTGTTTTTGGAAGCCAAAAGACTTTTTAAAAATTTTTTAATTTAATTTAATTTTTTCTTTATTGATCTTAGAGGGAGAGAGAGATAGAAACATCGATGAGAGAGAACATCGATTGGCCACTTCCTGCATACCACCCCACTGGGGATCAGACCCACAACCTGGGCATGTGCCCTGACTGGGAATCAAATCGGCGACCTCTTGGTGCATGGGTCGATGCTCCACCACTGAGCCACACCGGCCAGGCAAAAGACTGTTTTTTAAGAAGGAAAAAGTGATCAATAGTATCACACTGCTGATGGGTCAAGTAAGGTCAGGGCTAAGAATTAACTATAAGATTCAGCAGGTAGAAGTCATTAAATACTTTGACAAGAAGTCATAGAGTTGGAGGGAGAGTTTAGAGTGAGTTTGAATTGAAGAGGAGGAAATAGAAACAGTGAAAATAAGTGACTCTTGAGGGTATTGTTATAAAGGACAGCAGATAAATGGTTTGGTTGCTTGAGAGGGCTGTGGGAACAAGGATTTTTTTTTTTTTCCTTGTCTTTCATGGGAAATACTACATCATGTTTGACTGACAGAAATGAAGCATTAGAGAGAGAGAGACTGATGATGCAGGAGAGCAGAGAGAATTGCGGAAGTGGTGTCCTTGAGTAGGAAATGGGAGCACATTTGGAGAGGTTCAGTTTAGAGAGGATAATGGCCAGTATTTATAGTAATGGATATGTGGGTACCGATGAAGTACGTTGGTAAATATAGTGATGAGAACTTGTGCAAGTTCTCTCTTGATTTTTTTTTCTGTTTGCTCAGTGAAATAGGAAGCAAGGTCATCAGCTAAGACTGAAGGTAAAGGATATGTTGGAAATACAAATTAAACAGATTATTAAATTAGTCTTCTAGGAGAGGAGGGTGAGTGGACTAGGGGAACCTTATGAGTTTGCTAGGCAGCACACTCTTAAGGGTTGTGGCCATGAATTTGAAGTCAGGCTTAGCATATGATCTCTTGAGAATGGGCTTTAATTAAGAGTCTGAATCTTAAATTTAAAAAAATTTTTTAAATAAACTATGCTGAAAAAAAAAGTTGTAAAATGTCACTTAGTGTCCCATATAGACTGTAGTTGAAAAATGTCTGGAAAATAGATACTAAAATGATTTTATCCCTGGAGAGGGGCAAGAAGACATTTTACTCTATATATTTACAAAATAAGTAGTCCTCCTTATCTGCAGTTTTGTTTTCCACAGTTTCATTTACCTTCAGTCAACTGTGGCTTGAAAATATTAAATGGGAAATTCCAGAAATAAACAGTTCATAAGTTTAAAATTGCATGCCGTTCTGAGTAGCATGATGAAATCTCTCACTGTCCCATTTTGTCTCTCTCGGGACGTGAATCATCCCTTTGTCTAGCAGCATATCCACGCTGTATCAGATTGACTCAGCATCCCAGTGCTTGTGTTCTGGTAATCCTTATTTTACGTAATAATGGCCCCAGAGCGC
The DNA here is from genome assembly GCA_030848825.1 of Tadarida brasiliensis. Taxonomy (NCBI): domain Eukaryota; kingdom Metazoa; phylum Chordata; class Mammalia; order Chiroptera; family Molossidae; genus Tadarida; species Tadarida brasiliensis. Next base: position 59,909,944 of record CM061268.1, read on the forward strand.
AAGAGTAGTGATGCCAGAAATTTGGATATGCCAAAGGGAAGTCATACAGTGCTTCCTTTAAGTGAAATGGTGAAAGTTCTCAATTTCATTAAGGACAGAAAAAAATCACATGCTGAGGTTGCTAAAATCTATGGTAAGAATGAATCCTCTATCTGTGAAATTGCCTAATTTATGAATTAAACTTTATCAAGTATGTGTGTATAGGAAAAAACATAGTCTATATAGGGTTCGGTACTATCTGCAGTTTCAGGCCTCCATTGGGGGTCTTGGAACTTATCCCCTGTGAGTAAGGTGGGACTACTATATTTGAGCTTTTTATAAAGCATATGTATTTTTTTGTTTTGCTTTATTGTTGTTAATCACCTGAGGATATTTTTCCATTGATTTATTATTATTTTTAAATATATTTTAATTTATTTATTATTATTGAGCCCACAACCCAGGCATGTGCCTTGACCAGGAATCGAACCAGGAGAGGACCTCTCAGTCCATGGGCAACGCTTAATCCACTGAGCCACGCTGGCTGGGCCACTGATTTTTTTAGATAGAGTGAAAGGGGGGGGGGGGAGAGAGAGATATCAATTGTTTACTTCCTGAACAACCCCAACTGGGGTGGGATGAATCTGCAACCCAGGTACATGCCCTTGACCGGGAATCAAACCTGGGACCCTGTGGTCCTCCAGCTGACACTCTAACCACTGAGCCAAACCAGCCAGTGCACATATGTATTTTTTATTAAACATTTTATTATGAAATATATTAAGTATACAGTGAAGTACATTCCATAAATATTTATTGTGTACCTATTGTGTGCCAGGCATTTTCTAAGCACAAATAGATAAAAATAGGTAGACAAAATAATACCTGTCATTATAGAGCTCTTTTTATAGTGGGATATAGATGAAGACTTCCACCTAGATTTTTACTTTGTCCAATTTATACTCTTAAGTTTTTCTCATTTTATTTTTATCAGTATTACATGTACATAGTTTGAAAAGTCAAATAGTTGTACATGTAAAACAGCTGTCCTCAGTTAAACCTCCTAGATTCTGCTCCTCAGAAGCAATCACTTTAACTTCCCCCTTATTTTTTTTCTATATTTTCTTCAATATATCAGAAAAACTTAATCTGTTCTTTATTAACTTATGTTGTATTTCCATCAACTTACCAGTACATAATATGATTTTGCTCTCTGCTCCTTGATATATATACACAGACATCTTTTCTCTCTACTTTTCTAATATAGATTTTTGATAAATTAATATTCATAATTTTCAATATTATGATTAGATATTTTTCAGAGCTGAGCCATGTGTAGTGCTATGATTACCTTTCTTTTGTAACTTAATTTTTCCTGGTCAATAAATGCTTTATTTTTTTCCTTGCATGGATTTCTATTTTCATATCTACTCTATGCCCAAACTCTGCCAAGTGTTTTTTTTTTTTTTAATTAATATGTTTTTATTGATTTTTTAGAGAGAGAGGGAGAGAGATATAGAAACATCTATCGGCTGCCTCCTGCATGCCCCACATCGGGGATCGAGCCCACAACCCGAACATGTGCCCTGACCGGGAATTGAACCAGGACCTCTCAGTCCATGGGACGATGCTCAATCCACTGAGCCACACCAGCTGGACCCATTCAGTATATTTAAACATAGCAATTTAAAATTTGTCTTAGAAACATGATTTTTGGAACTCTTTTCTTGTTTGTTTCTGTTTTGTTCTACTGTTGACTGATTATTCATCTCTTGTGTATCTGTTGTCAAGGTATTATTTTCTTTCACCATTACTATAGAAATTCCTTTTATTGCTCTTCTGTGTTGAATCCTTTGTTCTCTGGCTCCTCTGTTTTTTCTTCTTGTTGATTTACTCTTTTATATGTTTTAAAAATGCATGTAAATGTTATACTGCACAGACTTTTATAACTTGCTATTATTGTTCACTCAACATTAACATTATTTAAAAAATTAATCTGTGTTGATACATGGAAGACATCTAGTTTGTTGTTACTTGTTGTATAGTATGCCTTTGTATGAATGAGCCATAGTTGGTTTTTAAATTTCCATATTGATAAATGTTTATACATTCTCACTAATATTTATTGGATCTTAAATTTTTTTGCCCAACTGATAGATGAAATTAGAATATAACTATCGTTTTGGTGTGTATTTCTTGCCTGCTAGTGAAGTTGAGCATCTTTTCACATTTTGGTCTGCATTTGTATTTTCTTTTATAGGAATTGAGTATTTATATATTTTGCCCAATTTTCTATTGTTATTTTTTGGCACTTTTTAAGTGTATCTTAGATTTGACCTTTAGGTGTTCAGGATAATAATGTTTTGTTATATTGTTGCAAATTTCTTCTAGCATGTTGCTTGTCTTTTAATACAGTTTATAGTTTCTTTTCCGTACAGACATAATATATTTTTATGTAGACAGATTTATCAGTTGTTTCTGTTATAATTTTTTTTTTTTGTATTTGAGAAATTTTTTCCTACCCTGATATGTGGAGATGTTATTGCTAGGTTCTGTTATAGTTCTTAAAGCTTTCATGTTTTACGTTTTGAATTGCGTTTGTGTATGGTATGGGAAGGTATCTAAATTCATTTTCCTCTGTGCAAAACTAGTTATCCTAGTCCCATTAAATGGCTAGTCCAGTTTTTGTTTTTTTATTTTTACTTTAAATAATAGCATCTTTGTTATATATCATGTTGTCACATATGCTTAGGTTTGTTTCTGGGCTCTCTCTTTTATTTCAATTAGTTTATCTGCCTGTCCCTTTGCCAGTAAAAGTCCTAATGGTTAGTAGGCCAAGTCCCTTCTCCTAATCATCAAAATAGGCTTAAATAGTCTTCACAATAATTTTAGTATCATCTTGTTGAATTCCATGAAAAACTTTGTTGGAATTTAGTTGGAAATGACATTGAATTTATAGATTTAATTTGGGGAGAATTGCTGCCATTACTAATTATGTTATCTTCCCATCTCTGAACGTGTTTTATCTTTCCACAACATGGTATATAGGCCCTTTTCTTTCCTTCTTTTTTTTTTTCCCCAAGAGAGTTGTAGAATATTTTACACTAGTCTTATTATGAGCTTGTTAGCCCTTTTTTTGTAGGTATTTTAAAGACTTTGTTTCTATTCTGAATTGGATCTTTTTAAAGTTAACATAAAAAAATTTTTGTTGCTAGTGTGGAGGGTTGCTGTTGATCATGTGCCCCCCCGCCCACACACACACACACACACAACAGTACTAAATCTTCTAGTGATCTTAGTGGACTCTGATATTAATTCAAGTACCTCAATGGTAGATTCTCTTGGATTACATTACCTTGATACTATTAAACAAACAAAAATTCTAAGATATTTCCTCTTGTGTGGGAAAGAGATAGCAGGAGCCTTAGAAGAGAGACAGCAGGAGCTTTATTGGCTAGTTTTGTGTTTCTGAGAAAGCAATGTTGGGAAGATTATTTTTGAGTGAATTGAAGGTAATATATCTTTCGTAGTTCATTTACTTTTAGGCTTAGTGCTTAAACCCAGATGTGAAGGATGTTAGTGGGTTTGCCCATTTGAAGGTCAATGAGAAGAAACAGGCCAGGAAATACAGGACATGGAATAGTGTTCCTTTATTATATTTAAGTTTTATCGTTCTGGCAAGAAAAAGACTTCTTTGACGTGGTTACTGAGAAAATGGGTTGATTTGAGGAGGATAATCTTTGAGGAGATAAGCATAGTTGATATAGAGGTGGAGATAAAAGAAAATATTTTGAAGGAAAAACATTTTTCTTGTTTTTTATTCCAAAAATGAATGTTAGGAACATAAAATATTTGATAACAGAAATTCTTTGAGATATAAAGAAAGTACTAAAGACAGATTTTTATGATTTTGTGCTGTAATATCATTTTATGACCTCCCTTAACTTTCAGCATTAGACTGTCTTAGAACTCGGTCCTTAAAACTGAGTTAATGTGGGGACATGTTAAATTTAAAATATTAAGGTCCAAGGGGAATATTTATTATAATACACTAATATATTCATTATTAACTTTTCAGTTCACACAAAAGATGTTGGACAACTTCTACAATTTTGCTTCATCATTTGCTATCTCTCAGGCCCAGATGACACCAAATCCATCTGAAATGTTCATTCCAGCAAATGTGGTTCTGAAATGGTATGGGGCATTTTCTATCTCTACTATTAAGGATTGTGGTAACCATATATATTTTTTGCCTGTGAATGTATTTCTTCTTTGACATTTAAACATATTCTTTTATTGTGGACATCATACATTAACATTTGCATGCCATTACAAAGTATGTGCTATAGAATTTATATTAGGACTAGTTCTTACCCTAAATATTCTTATATAATAGCCATTTTGAATTTATAAAGACAGGAAAATACAATTGCCTGTGTTTTAGAGACCACAATTAAGGAGTATAAATTTTTTTATATTTTGAATTATAAGTACCATACATGAGGCTTGAAATATCAAGCAAAACTTTTTTATGTTTAGAAAGTCTTGACCTAAAATAAATATATATGAGGCATCAGGGTGGTTTATACTGCATCCTGTACATGAATGATTAATAAATATATTTCCCCAACTTTCCTGTGTTTCTGTTTTCTGGATATTTCTTTTCACTTTGAGTATTCTAGTGGTAGGGAAACACATAAGGAGAGTTCATTGAGAAGTGATAGCATGCTGTAACGTGGATAGCACTGAAATGGATTAGGTTTCAGCTTTGTTGCAATGCAGCTATATGACCTTGAACAATTACTCTCATCTACTTATCTGTGAAATGAGGATAGAGAAGTTAGATTTGATTTCTATCCCCCCTTAAGTTCCTCCAGCTCTCAGATTTGTAGAAGATAAACAATACAATTTAATATGCTTTGTGCTTTTTGATAGAAGCCAGTTATATTTAAATCACTATGATTGCTATTTTATAAATTGTTAAACTTTCAGATTAAAGTTTTAGCTTTTTATCTTGGCTTTTTAGAAATGACATGTAAAATTGTTAGCTTTTTGAAAAGTCATTTGGCAAATTATGAAATACTCTATTTTAATTTTCTTGTAAATATGTTTTTTCTTTTGTAGGTATGAAAACTTTCAGAGACGACTAGCACAGAACCCTCTCTTTTGGAAAACATAATTTGAATAAAATAATTTGTAATGGACTCAAATTTGTCATGTTTTGAAGATAAATGACTCCATTTAAAAGCATGAAATCAAAAGGATCATGAAACCTAAGTTTAAAAACTGCTTAGTAACTGTGAAGCTTAATTAAAATCTTTATAAAAAAATTAAAGACATTGAAAAATGAAAATATGTTTCTCATTAATGACTTTTTCCCTTTAAGCTTAAAATGTTATTCAGAGGTAAAACATTTTGTTTTGGCTATGATTCTTTTTTTTTTTTTTACTTAAAAATAAAGCATAGCCTGGCCAGTGTGGCTCAGTGGTTGAGCACCGACCCACGCACCAAGATGTCGCTGGTTTGATTCCCGGTCAGGGCACATGTCCAGGTTGTGGGCCAGATCCCCAGTGAGGGGCATGTAGGTGGTGGCCAGTCGATGTTGTCTCTCATCGATGTTTCTGTATCTCTCTCTCTCTAAAATCAATAAAGAAGAAAAAAAAAAAGCATATTCACAGCCATAGTGTTGCCAAATGCCATTGCATGATCATCTTTTATTTATTTTTATTCTAATTTGTTAGAATAGTTAACTTAAAATCAACTATATCAAAATCGGGGGGAGTTTTTGAAAACATTAAATATACACTTTTACATATGAAGAAATAATTTTCAGTTAGTATTGTTTAAGATTACAGGTTTTTTTTCAGTTAATACAGGTTGGCTGTCAGTTTTTATATCTGCAAATTCTTACATTTGTATTTATTTAACAAAATTGCCATGATTAATACTGATGAGGTTTTATTTAATATTGTTAGGCATTTGTGTAAAGAATATAGGATTCATTATCTTGAGTATGAAGATAAAGCTGTTGTGTCTCATTCAAAAGGGAACTCTTTGATTCATTTAGGCTGGTAACTCCCATTGACCAAAACCCAGCAGGATCCAAAGGAGTATACATACAAGAAGAATTGTGCAGTGTCTCCAAAGGAAGGGTAAATATAGGAGTTTGAGGCCTGGAGTTTGTTTTGGATTGTCTTGGCAGGCATTGGTGAAAATTTGGAAAGTAGAGAATTGCTGGTACAGTCACTGTATTTAAGAACACCTGGATCTCTGCAGAATTATTGTTAGATCATTTTGTGGTCTTGAAACATGTGCATCTGATTGAGCTGGTGTTAAGAGTGTGAGGTAGGTTACTTTTGTGTGGTTAAAATTTGGTAGACTTACGTATTTTGTAAGTTGTACAGTTCTGCAAATTGTAGTTTCTCTTTCAGTGTACTTTATATTTCAATTCTCAGTTCCCTTCTGGTCTTTCTTCAGCCTAAATTGAAGGATAGACCATTATCATCTGGAGTTATGATCAATTCAGATTTGTATTGTTATTTACTGGGTTGTGATTGTGTATCAGATATTCAGTGGTAGTCTTAATTTCAAATTTTGATGCTAATACTGGTTGATCATTGATGAATCATGTGGCTTGACAGTGGCTACACAGGAGTATTTAAAATTACACAGAATGCACATGCCAACTGTAATAAAATTAGTAGAAGCACAATGATTGTTACTTTTTTTTTTAATCCTCATCTGAGGACACTTTTGCATTTATCCTCAGAGCAGGAGGGACAGAGGGAGGAAGAGAGAGAGAGAAACATTGATGTGAGAGAGACACATCAAGTGGTTGCCACCCACACGACCTCAACTAGGGCCAGGGACAAACTGCAACTGAGGTACATGCCCTTAGCAGGAACCGAACCCGGGACTGTCTGGTCCGCGGGCCGATGCTCTAACCGCTGAGCCAAACCGGCCAGGGCCAGAATGATTGTTCTTTTTACTAGAATGCAAAGCCAGGAACCTAGCTACAGAAACATGTCCCAAAGTCCAGCTAGGTTTAGTCTAATTTTCCTTTAGTCAAAGACTGTTCATGTGTCCAGTTTTCTCTATAAAGCTACAGCAGGAAGTGTTAATTAATACAAATTGCCCAAAGGAGAAACATCTGTAACAAAAACAAATTAATTAAAAAATAGATATACAAATTGCCCCTTGGCTTACTGAGAGGAAATAAAATACTATGTGATTGTCCATGACCATCCTGGGCAGTGAATGTAAACTGGTTTGTTGGGCTCCCACAGCAGAGAGTGAGTCAAAATTTGAACCACCTTCCATAGCAGAAGAGTCAAAATTTGGACCCCCTCTTCTGGTTGTGTTATTCTTGGCTGTTGGAGTAGGTAGTCTTGCACAGTGTGCATAAAGAGAGTCAGTTATTTCTTTCGAGAGTCCTCCTGACTAGCCAATATCAGCTTCGTTTTGGAAGTCTCTGGTTAGCCTTCTCAAGAAAACATGATCAACAATAAAAATTAAAAAACAAAAAACCACTACATGAGAGAAAATGGCTTTGAGTATCTGAGCACTTTTTCATTATTTTATACAGATGTGTTTGGGTTTAGGAGGTGGATGAAAGCCTGGTGTTGACATCAGTAATCCCTGGTGAGATACATGTTCTATTAGGAATATAAATATATTTAATTATAACAGGAATGAGCCAATGATTGTTTCCTTGAAGTGGGCACATTCTCAGAGTTTAGTTCCTGCATGGAAGTCTGGAAAATCTTTGGAGAAAATGACTCGTGCAGGGAGAACAGCTCCAGCATTTATTCCCTCCCCTGGTGAGCTTGGTTCTGGGACAGTGCTATGATTATAGCAGAAGCATTTTGTAGACCTAGAGTAAAGTTGTTTTTACAAGAATGAAGATTGAGATAAAGGATATGAGGAAAATTCAAATATCAGAAGAGATCTGGGAGGAAATTTATCCCAGGAATTTAAAGGAATGGTTATTTAATCTTTTATAGTAGAATTAAACAGATTCTACTGGTCTGCGAAAACAGCTGAAAGGTTTTGCATTTCTTGGAGTAACCAAACAAAAAGACCATAGTGGATTAAGAATAAAATGAAAAAGAGATGAGAGTAGATTAAGAAACCCATTGGGTGATCTTCAGGAGGTGCCAAACCCTAATAAGCAAATGAAGGAAAAGGAGCAAAGGTATCAGAAAATTAACCGTTTTTTGCCTTGGGCAGAAGCTGTCCACTTTTTGTTGGACAAAAAGTCTGCTTGACTTGGGGGTCTTTTTTTTTTTTTGAGGGAGAGGGAGAGAAAGAGAAACATCAATTGGCTGCCTCCTGCACGTCCCCTACTAGGGATCAAGTCTGCAACCTGGGCATGTGCCCTGACCAGGAATCGAACCAGTGACCTCTTGGTGCATGAGTCAGTGCTCAACCACTGAGCCACACCAGCTGGGCTGAGGGGCTTGATTAGTAATCTTCCTCCAAAGATGTTGGCTTCTGGAGGATTTCTAAGAATCATTTGTTTAAAGTCTGGTGGAGTGGTTGTCAGCTGTCTAGAGAAGATATTTGTGATTTAGTTGGGAAAATGAATCCAGGAATCAATATCTTGGAGTTTTACTGCCATGCTAGTTGTTATAACATCTGGTAAACTAATTTTTCATTGAGGTCAGTTTTTCTTTGATGTCTCTACCAGAAGACTAAATTTGCTGAAGGTTGAGGATGCTAAAGACAATGATGTTTTTGTAAAATGCAGGAGAGTGGAATCCACTACTGAGGTATAGCACAATTAATTTATAAAATTATTATAAATTATTGTAATTACAGTCGTCCCTCATTTATTGTGGTTAATCCGTTCCAGACTAGTGGTTGCACCTGGCATTGAAGGATTCCTGGGGTGCTCGAATACATAGGCCTACAGTCCATACGTACAGTAATTTAAATTTTAATTGTAATACAGGGGTGTATAATTGACTCAGACAACCGAGTGTGTGCTGTATCATTTTCACTGTCTCGACCAACTTTTTAATGAATATATTTGAAAAAACCACGATAGAGTGAAGCCATGAAAGTCGAAGCACGAAGTGGCAAGGGACGACTGTATTATGAAACTACAAACATATTATGGGCAGTTATTCTTTAGGCCTATAACTTATTCCAGAAAGTATATCTTTTTATAGACAGTGGTTCTATCAGTCTTCATATGAACATGAGTGTGCTTTTTTCTTTTTTAATCCTCACCCAAGGACATTTTTGCATTTATCTTCAGATAGAGTGGGGGAGAGAGAGAGAAACATCAACGTGAGAGAGACGCATCGACTGGTTGCCACCCACATGACCCTAACCTGGGTGGGGACAAACCAAACCGGGACTCCCTGGTCCGCAGGTTGATGCTCTAACTGCTGAGCCAAACCGGCCAGGGCGAGTGTGTTTCTTTTTACTAGAAATGTACACAATCATTTGAAATGGTCTGAATGTGTATGTCCCCACAAAATCCATACATTGACATTCTAATGTCCAATGTGATGATATTAGGAGGTGGGGCCTTTCTGCGTGATTAGGTAATGAGGGCAGAGCCCTTGTGAATGAAATTAATGTCCTTAAGAGGGCCAAGAGCGCTCGCTTGCTCCTTAAACCATGTGAGACTACATGGAGAAGTCTGTGATACATGGAAGAGGGCCCTCGCCTGACCACGCTAGCACCTTGATCTTGGACTTCAGCCTCCAAAACTGTGAAAACAAATTTCTGTTGATTATAAACTACTCAGTCTGTGGTATTTTGTTACAGTAGCTTGAATGAGCTAAGATACATTGAAACATTTTTATTAACAAATTTGACTCGCCCAGCCAGTGTGGCTCAGTGGTTGAGTGTCGACCTATATACCAAGAGGTCGCTAGTTTGATTCCAGGTCAGGGCACATGCCCAGGTTGTGGCATGCAGGAGGCAGCCAGTCGATGTTCTCTCTCATCGATGTTTCTATCTCTCCTCCCTCTCTTTAAAATCAATAAAGAAAAAAATTTAAAAAAACAAATTTTACTCATGTATAGTTTAACCTAGGAAAGCTGAACTCTTGATTTGTCAAGATTTTTTTGCTTTTAAGTTCAGTTTTTTGAAGAGCTCTTACAATAGTTGTGAATTAATTAAAATTTGAAAAATGCCAAACAAACTTAATTTTTCCTATTCTTTCATAGGGGGAAGGAAACCCAAAGAGTTTAGACAAAAAGACATCTTAATAGTTTTATATGCTTGGATTGGGGAAAGACAAAATGATGAGTTGTCAGAGGAGATAAGAACATATGTTAAAAATATCCAAAAGCAAGAAATAGTCTCAGCCAATATCTATATTCAGTATAGCAGGAAAAATAATAACAGCATTTACCTATCTGTGCCCAATAGATCCATTTTTTAAAATGTTTCTAAATTATTTTTTAATAACTTACTAAAACAACAAAGAAAAGGATAGTAAGAAACGTTTTAGAATTTAAAATACTGAGAAAATAGCAAACCCAAGTATGTGTTCTCTATTTTCATAGCTTTTTAAAAAATGTTTTTTTCTTTATTGATTTTAGAGAGAGAGGAAGGGAGAGGGAGAGAGAGAGAAACATCGATGAGAGAGAACATCAATTGGCCACCTCCTGCATGCCCCCCACTGGGGATCGGGCCCACAACCTGGGCATGTGCCCTGACCAGGAATCGATCCGGGGATCTCTTGGTGCATGGGTCCATGCTCAACCACTGAGCCACACCAGCCGGGCTATTTTCATAGTTTTGATGATATATGTACCCTATAAGGGCATTGTCTTCTGAATGTAACTGCATCAATTATCATGTATGAAATTGGAACATCTCCACTTTGGAAATGCTGTTTTTAGATTTCAAAAACATTGCTAATAGCTACCTTACTGGTTCTTATACTTACTTCACAAAATGAAATACATTAATAATTAATTGAAAACTGACAGCAAATAATTTTGTTGAAGAAACGACTGTCTTCTTAGCGCCATAGTTATAAGACATTTTCATTTTTAGATTTATAACCACCAATTAAAGTGATAAAATAACTTGTCATTTCTGCATCTTCTCTTTCTTTCCATAACTTTTATATACACATCTGCTTTCAGCATCTGCCTATTTTAAAACAAAAGGCTTTATTGAGATGTAATTCGTATCATCAAATTCACTCAGTGTACAGTTCTGTTTTTTAGTATATTCACAGGTTTGTGTAACCGTGATCAAAATCTAAAAGAAGCCCTGCACCCATTAGTAGTTAATCCCCAGCCCTCAGCCCCTCCCCACCAACCCCCAGCCCTAAGCAATTACTAATCTACTTTCTGTCTATGGATTTGCACTTCGGGGATATTTTTTATAAATGGATTACAGTATGTGGTCTTTTGTGACTGGCTTTCTTCACTTAACATAGTATTTTCTAGATTCATCCATGTCATAGCATGTATCAGTACCCATTCCTTTTTATTGCTGACAATATTCCATGTGTGAATATATCACATTTTATCCATACATTGGTTTGTCAACATAGGGTTATTTCCACTTTTTAGTTATAAACGAATGCTGCTATGAACATTCATGTACAAGTTTTTATGTGGGTAACACTTTATTTCTCTTGGCTGTGTACTGAAGAGTTAATTGGGTATATGGTTACTCTGCGTTTAACTTTTTGAAGAACTGCTCGACTGTTTCACATTTTGTACCATTTTACATTTCCATCAGCAGTGTATGAGGGTTTCAGTATTTCCACATACTTGCCAACATAGTTATTGTCTCTTGAATGTAGTCATTCCAGTGGGTATACAATGTTATCTCATTCTGGTTTTGATTTGCAACTTTCTAATAGCTAATGATGTTGAGTATCTTTTCATGTGCTTATTGGCCATTTGTTTATGTTCTTTAGAGAAATGTCCCTTCAAATCCTTTGCCCATATTTTAGTTGAATTGTCTTTATTGTTGAGTTGTAAGAGTTCATTATATATTCTGGATAGAAGTTTCTTATTAGATAGATTTATGATTTGCAAATATTTTCTACAATTCTGTAGGTTGTCTTCATTTTCTTGATGAGAGTATTAGTTGCAGCACAAAAGTTTTAAATTTTGATGTAGTCCAATTTATCATTTTTCTTTTGTCACTTATAGTTTTGGTGTCATATCTAAGATGGGTTCACTGGTGAAGTCTACCAAACATATAAGGAAGAAATTGTACTAATTATATATAATCTTTACCAGAAGATAGAAGTAGAGGGAATGCTTCTTATCTAAACCTGAAGCTAGTGTCACTCAAATACCAAAACCAGTCAAAGGCATTACAAGAAAAGAAACTACATACAGACCAATATATCTCTCATGAACACAGATGCAAAAATTCTCAATAAAATATTAGCAAATTGAATCAGAAAATGTATAGAAAGAATTATACACTGCAACCAAGTCGGATTTATTCCAGGTATGCAAGGCTGGTTCAACATTTGAAAATCAGTTAATGTAATCCAGCACATCAATGGGCTAAAGAAGAAAAACGACATGATTATAGCAGTAGATGCAGAAAAAGCATTTGACAAAATCCAGCACTCATGGTGAAAAGCCTCATCAGATTGTGAATAGACGGGAACATTCTCAACCTGATAAAGAACATCTACAAAAATCCTGTAGCAGCATCATACATAATTGTAAGAAACTAGAAGAAGCGTTTCTGCTAAGGTCAGGAACAAAGTAAAGATGTTCTCTTCCACCACTCCTTTTCAGTATCGTACTGGAAGTCCTAGTTAATGCCTTAAGACAATAAAAGGGAATAAGCTCTGGCTGGTTTGGCTCAGCGGTTGGAGTGTCGGCCTGCGGACCAGAGAGTCCAGGTTTCGGTTCCTGCTAGGGGCACGTACCACCCCCCCAAATTTTTTTTTTTTTTAATTTTAAAAGAAAAGGAAATAAAAGCCATGATGATGGTAAGGAAGAAATAAAACTCTTTGCAGATGACATGGTCATCTATGTAGAAAATCTGAAAGAATTGACAAACTCCTGGAACTTCTAAGTGATCAGAACAAGGTTGCATAATACAAGGTTACATAAAAGTCAACCGTTTTCCTGTATTCTCGCAAAGAGCAAGTGGAATTTGAAATTAAAAACACATTACTGTTTACATTAGCACCGCAAATGAAATACTTAGGTCTAAATCCAACATAATACAAACAATATCTATATGAGGAAAACTATAAAACTCTGAGGAAAGAAATCAAAGAATTAAATAAATGGAGAGATACTCCATGTTTATGGATAGTAAGATGCAATTTTGTCAAGATTTAATGCAATCCCATTAAAATCCCAGCAAGTTAGTTTGTGAATATCAACAAACGTTCTGAATTTCATTTGGAGAGGCCAAGAAGAGCCAATTCAATATGGAAGGAGAACAAAGTTGGAGGACTGGTGGTACCCAATTTCAAGTTACTCTAAAGCTACAATAATCAAGGCAGAGTGTAATTGGCAAAAGAATAGACAACTAGATCAGTAAACAGACTAGAGAGCCTAGAAATAGACCCTCATAAATACAGTCAACTGATTTTTGACAAAGGAGCAAAGGCGATACAGTGGAGCAAAGATAGTCTCGTCAACAAGTCGTGCTGGAACAACTGAACATCTACATGCAAAAAATGAATCTAGACACAGACCTTACACCCTTCACAAAAATCAACCTAAATAGATTATAGACCTAAATATAAAATGCAAGACTATAAACTCCCAGAATATAACATAGGAGAAAATCTCGACCTTGGGTTTGGCAGTGGCTTTTTACTTATTTATTTATTTTTAAAATGTTGCTTTTCTTTAGTGATTTTATCACTTAAAAAAATTTTTTTTTTCTTTATTGATTTTAGAGAGAGAGAGATAGAAACATCGATGGGAGAGAACATCGATTGGCCGTTTCCTGCATTACCCTCACTGGGGATTTGGCCCACAACTTGGGCATATGCCCTGACTGGGATTCGAACTGGCGACCTCTTGGTGCACGGGTCGACGCTCAACCACTGAGCCATACCAGCTGGGCTACTGTGGCTTTTTAGATACACCAAAATTATGCTCAATGAAAGACATACTTGATAAGCTGTTAGCAGCCAATAGGTAGGGTTCTGTTTTCCTGTTCCAATAGGTTCTTTTCTCTGCATACATACTAGATATTCAAGGTGTTAATTGAGTGTTCCAAAGATATGCAGGGAGCAAGCATTTGGCCTTTGGTCTAGTTAACTCTCCCCTGCCCTGTTCAAGAGCAGAGGAGGACCTCACTGCATAAGCCATCAGGTGATAGACTATCTCAGAAGAGATTCTCCATGTTTCTTTTTCTTTCGGGTAAGAGACTTCAGCCTACAGAATAAAGAAGTTTTAGCCCCTAGTTTCTTTTGGGTCTCATAAATTCTCTTGTATGATATAATTACTGGGTGTATGCATGTGTTCTTTCTACCCCCTCCCCCCATTTGTCTCTGAAGGGAGAGGGTTCTGCAAAGTGGGGGAGAGCAGCAGGAGTCCACCGAGTGCTTCCCAGCTGCAGCTGCTTTTCCCCTAAAATACCTCAAATTAGTGTGCTATTATGAGGATTAATTTTCAGGACTACCCAATCTAATCTACATTAGAAATGTCTAATCTTCCTGTTGACATTTGCCCCTTTCTTTTTCTCATTTTCATTTCAAAGGACATGGCTCTGCTTAATCCACCACCTGACTAACTAAAGCTGGGATTTAAGTGTTTATAATCAAGTTCATTGCCTGACAGTGAGGTGGGAGGATGGGTGGCCTCATTTGAAGCCACCACTCTAGTCTGATGTTTATTTGTTTTACAAACTTGTAAGCAGACAAGACCACAGATACGGATTTGGGCTAAGTTCAGGGGGAAGGAGTTCTTGGAAGAGTACTAGGAAGCTCACAGAGCAATGGGAGCTGGGAGCATCAGACTTGAAAATGGGCAGGAATCAATACCTAGCCCTGTGGAGGGCTGGGTATTAAGAACCCAGGTAATCCTCGTAAAGCAGGATAGTGAGGAGAGCACAGCATCCCTGCGATGCATATATTTCAGACTTTTCTGTTTTCTCTCTGTCACTAGCTCAACAGAATGGGCCCAAGAGAGTATCTGAGAACTGAGCTTGGGTCACATGCCTGGGCCCAGGTCCTGCTGAGGGCAGGATCTGTTTCCTTCAGTTTGGGTAATGGAATGTGGTCACCTGGGATTACTGCCCCCCCCGAGATTACACAGTCTGGATGTGTAAATTCCAAAAGGAAATCTTGATGCTCTTAGGGCAGCCGAAACGAAACAAATGCCAACCAGAACTGTGTTTTCAATGGACCAGTTGAAATGCAGGAGAAAGGGATTTAGAGATAAGAATGGGAAGAAATAGGGAGGAGGATGAAAAAAATGGGAGAAGGTGAAAGAGCAGGAAACATTTCCTCAAGAAAAATCTTTTGGCAATAACTACATCTACATACAAGTCATCATGACGTGATCTGTAAAGCTCTCTGGAAGCTCCTCTTGTTGACTTACAGGTCTAGTCATCCTCTCACCACCAGATGGTGCCTTAATGTTCGCAGTGACAGGGATCCTGGGGAGGTTCCCAAACTCTTGCTGTCTACAAAGTGCTTTTGTGTAACAATCATTCAAGAAAGATTGAACTCCTATTGGAGATGAGAAATGTGAGCCCAGATAAGGGACGCCTAACCTCCAGGTACAGACAGGGAGAGCAAGGTTTTCTAATAACAGCTGAGGCTTGGGTGTTGAGGCAGAAACTCAGTCGGCGCGAAGAGACGCTGCACGCACATGGAGGATTAGGAAAGGACTGCTTAATGTGCACAGGTGCTGTCTCAGCAGAGTCACCTCCAAAGGCTGAGCTCCAAGCCCGGGTTCCAGCCACCTTTTATACATAATAAGCCTCCGGGCATTTGGGGGCCTTCTAGTTCCACTGTAGTTTAGGTGCTGGCGGATGTACGGGAATTACATTACAAAAGCCAAGGGTGGGGTCGCTGCACTGCCTAAGGGGCTGCACCTGGCTTACCCTCTCACAAGAGCCAGGGGCGGGGGTCTTTGCACTGAGAGAAGGGGATCGTCTGTATCCGGCTTGCCTTCTAAGGGCACAAGGACAAGATAATAAATTAGGAGGGAATTCCAACTTAAAGAACCATCAAAGAGGTAGAGAGGCTTAAGAAAGCACAGTGCCTTTTAGGAATTGCAGATGGTAGATTGGGAATGGAAACGTGGAGAGCATTCTAGGCAGAGGAAATAGGATGAACAGAGGTGTGAAATATGTACGCATAAGTTTAGGTTAAACTATGGCTATTTAATTATTTAGCTTGTTATCTGGTTCATCTGAATTTTGTATCCTATGACCTGAACTTGGAAAAGTGAGCTGTCTATTTACAATTACTACTCTCATTCTATCCTCTGGAATTCTCACTGCTTTCATTAGCCAATTCTTGTTCTCCAGCTTCCCTGTTTTCTTGTCCTTTCTTTTTCTGTGCTAGAGCTATATTGGAACAGACTCACTGCAAACAGGGGTTACAATAAAATACTCTGAACCCCAAATGTTTATGGAACACCTACACTGAAAAAGCCCATACCCAATAGAACTGAGTAGTCATTCTGTTTGTATCTTATTCTATGATTTAAGCAATTATTATTGTGTCTTTATGATATGTAAGAGACTGTGGTTAGCACGTTACATGTTATTTCATTTCATCATTACAGCCTGGAGTTATTATGATCTCCGTTTTACTAACGATGAAACTAAGACTCAGAGGAATAAAGTAGCTTGTCCAAGTTTTCCAGAATAGAAAAGTGAAGGCTTAGGGCTTAGTTTTCCATGGTTGGCTTCTTTACATCATTCAGGTCTTTGTTCAAATGTAATCTCAACAAAGCCTCCCTGAAGGAGTTTCCTCACTCTATATACAATTGTCCTGCCTTATTATTATTTAAAAATAATTTTTTTCTTTATTGATTTTAGAGAGAGAGGAAGGGAGAGAGATAGAAACATCAATGAGAGAGAACATCGACTGGCTGCCTCCTGCATGCCCCCCACTGGGGACTGGGCCCACAACTTAGGCATGTGCCCTGACTGGGAATCAAACCAGAGACCTCTTGGTGCTCAACCAGTGAGCCACACCAGCTGGGCACACTGTTTATATTTTGTTGTCTGTATCTCCCACAAGGCTATGATCTCTTGAGAGCGGGCTCTTGGCTGTTTATTACCCACGGTGTAGAACACAGCCTAGCACATAATAAGTAGCTCAACAAATGTTGTTGGAGGATTGACTCTCAAACCCAAACTCTTAGCCGCTATACATATTGTGTCCCTAGATAGGATTAAGAAGGTTTAATTTTTAAATGTCCTGATACCGGAGAGTATGCTGCACGAAGCCTGTGTATGCAATGTGCCAAATAACATGTACATGACTGGTCCACACTTTTTAAAAATTAGAGTTTAAGTCCTGGCCGGTGTGACTCAGTGCTTAGAGCCTCAGACCACAGACCAAAGGGTCATGGGTTCGATTCCCTGTCAAGAGCATGCACCTGGGTTGCAGGTTCGATCTCCAGCCGGATCAGGGCACGTGCAGGAGGTGGCCAGTAGGTATGCCTCTCTCACATCAATGTTTCTCTCTCTCTCCCCCTTCCTCCCTCCCTTCCACTCTCTCTAAAAATCAATGGAAAAAAATATCATCGGGTGAGGATTAACAACAACAAAAAATTAGAGTTTAATTTACACATAGTAAAATAAATCTGAGGCATGTATGTATTATTTACAGACATAACCACCCTCTAGGTCAAGATGTAGAACATTTTCAGCCTCCAAGGAAACTATTTGTGTTACCTCCCGGTTGGCACTCCATCTCTCGGAGGTAAGTTTTCTGACTCCCATCACATAAATTAGTTTGTTGGTTCTCCAGCTTTACAGAAATGTAATTTACAGTTTGTACTCTTGCATTTCTTTTGCTCACTATAACATTTTGGAGATTTACCTGTGTTGTGCATATCAGCAGTTTCTTCCTTTTTTATTGTTGTATAAATATGTCCTAATTTGCTTATCCATTCACCTGTTCTTGAATGTTTAAGCTGTTGCCAGTTTCTGGCTATTAGGAATAAAGCCGCTATAAACATTCTTGTACAAGTTTTCACAAATATGTGCACTCGATATGTTATTTAGAGGATATACTTAGGAGTGGAATTGGAATCATAACGCAGATAGATGTATGTCTAGCTTCCTTTTTTTAAGAAGTGCCTGTTCAAGTATTTTCCCATATTAAAACTTTCCTATTGATCAGTAGAGTACTTTATCTTTTTTTTTTAATTTTTTTTTTTTTTATCCTCACCCAAGGACATTTTTTTGCATTTATCTTCAGATAAAGCAGGAGGGAGAGAGGAAGGAAGAGAGAGAGAGAGAGAGAGAAACATCGATGTGAGAGAGACACATTGGCTGGTTGCCACCCACATGACCCCAACCAGGGCCAGGGACAAACTGCAACTGAGGTATGTGCCCTTAGTGGGAACCGAACCCAGGACTCTCTGGTCCGCAGGCTGACATTCTAACCACTGAGCCAAACTGGCCAGGGCTAGAGTACTTTATATATTATGGATACAATCCTTTATCAGATCTCTCAGATATATGTATTGCAAATACATTCTCCCAGTTTGTGATTTGCCTATTCAGATTCATACTGATGTGTTTTGATAATAGAAGTTCTCAATTAAAAA
Source organism: Tadarida brasiliensis (assembly GCA_030848825.1). Lineage (NCBI taxonomy): Eukaryota > Metazoa > Chordata > Mammalia > Chiroptera > Molossidae > Tadarida > Tadarida brasiliensis. The sequence goes on from CM061268.1 coordinate 59,928,645, forward strand.
AAAAAATGTTTATTGATTTTAGAGAGAGCAGAAAGGAGAGGGAGGGAGAGAGAGAAACATTGATCAGCTGCCTCCTGCACGCCCCCTATGGGGGATTGAGCCCACACCTCAGGTATGTGCCCTGACCCAGAATCAACCAGCATCCTCTCAGTGCACGGAACAATGCTGAACCAACTGAGCCACACCGGCCAGGACAGAAATTCTCAATTTTAATGAAGACAAATTTATCACCTTTGTCTTTTAAGGTTAGTGCTTTTTCTGTCATGTTTTGAAATCTGTGCCTACCCCAGAGCTGTGAAATTACTCTCCTATGTTTTCTTCTAGAAATTTATATTTTAGCTTTCAAATGTAGGTCTTTGATCTATTTTGAATTAATATTTGAGTTTGGTGTGAAGTAGAGCTTACCTGTTTTTCCCTTATGAATGTGTAGTTGTTGAAACACCATTTAATAAAAAAGATTATTATTTCCCTGCTGAACTATGGAGATACTTTTGTCATAAACCAAGTGACTCTGTAAGTAGAGGTCTATTTCTGGATTCTGTTTTGTTACGTTGGTCTATTTGTCTATCCTTGCATAATATCCCACTGTCTTAATTACTGTAGCTTTATAGTAAGTCTTCAACTCTGATAGTATACATCTTTCAAGTGTATTCTTCTTTAAGGTTTTCTTGACTATTTTAGGTTCTTTGCATTTCTGTATAAATTTAAGGTTTAGCCTATCAATATCTACCAAATATTCCTGCTGGGTGTTTGATTAGGTTTGCATTAAAATTTACACATCATATTGGGAGAAACTGACATTTTATCAATATTCAATCTTTTGATTCATAAACATGATACAGCTCTCCACTTATTTAGGTCATCTTTATTTTCTCTTTATAGTACCAACTCACAATATTTTGTAGTTTTCAATATTAGCTTTGTGGAACTTTTCTTAAATTTGTTCCTACATATTTGATTCTAATATAAGTGGTATTTAAAAAAAGTTTATTTTCTGATCATTTCTTGCTAGTATATAGAAACAGGATTTAAAAAATATGTTGTCCTTTTATCCAGAGAGCTTTTTGCGAAATTCACTTATTGATTCTAATAGTAGATATTAGAGTTTCTGTATTTACAATCGTGTAATATTTAAATGAAAATTGTTTTACTTTTTGTTTCCAATTGTATACCTCCTGTTTCTCTTTCTAGTGTTATAGCACCATCTAGGGTCTCTAGTACAATGGTGAATAAAAACTGTGGTAGTGGATATTCTTATCTTGTTCTTCACCTTGGAGTGATAGCTTTGACTATTTTACCACTGAGAACAATGTAGCTGTAGGGTTTTATTACTAGATAACCTTTTTTTTACCTAACATTTAAAAATATGTTTTATTTTATTTTATTTTATTGATTTTTAGAGAGAGAGAGGAAAGGAGAGAGAAAGAGAGAAACATCAATTTGTTGTTCCACTTAGTTATGCATTCATTGGTTGACTCTTGTATGTGCCCTGACCCGGGACCAAACCCGCAACCTTGGTGTGTCAGCACAACACTCTAGCCAGCTGAGCTACCCGGCCAGGGCTGCTAGATAATCACCTTTATAAGATCAAGAAACTTTTTTTCATTTATACTTTGAGATTTTTTTTCTTAAACTGAAATTGTGTGTTTTAGTAAGTGTGCTTTCTTTACCTATAGAAATGATTATGATTGACCCTGTTTCTTTATTCTGGTAATGTTGTGAATTATACTGATGGAATTTTTAAATTTTAAACTATCCTTTTCCTGGAATAAAACCCTCTTGGTTATGGTGTATTATGAATTTTTAAAAAAATATTGCATATTGATTTTAGAGAGAGAAGAAGGGAGAGGGAGAGAGAGAGAAATATTGATCGGCTGCCTCCTGCATGCCCCTCACTGGGGATGGAGTCCGAAACCTGGGTGTGTGCCCTGACCAGGAATTGAACTGGCAACCCCTCAATACATGGGATAATGCTCAACCCACTGAGCCACACTGGTCAGGGCATGTATTTTCTTTTTTTTTTTTTTATCCTCACCCGAGGACATTTTTTCATTTTTTGTTCAGATAGAGTGGGAGGGAGAGAGAGGAAGAGAGAGAGAGAGAAACATCGACATGAAAGGGACACATCGAGTGGCTGCCACCCGCACGACCAACCAGGGCCGGGGACAAACTGCAACCGAAGTACATGCCCTTAGCGGGAACCAAACCCGGGTCTCTCTGGACCCCAGGCGGATGCTCTAACTGCTGAGCCAAACCGGCCAGGGCATGTATTTTCAAAATTATGTATTATTTTATCTTAAGCGATGAATTAAAAGTTTTACATACAAATAATAAGCTATAGCTATGTCTTTAAGAAAATTGAAAACTGGTGATCCCCAACTTATCAGTTTATACTTCATGTATTTTGAAGCTCTGTTATTAAGAGCATAAATATAATAGTAGAATAATTAGGATGCAATAATTAGGATTTTTATGTCTTCTTCATGAGTTGAACCTTTATTGTTATGAAATGATACTCTTTATCTTGGTAACATTCTTTGCTCTGAAGCCTAATTTGTCTGATATTAATGTAACCACTCCAGTTTTCTCTTGATTGGTGTTAGCATGACATACTTTTCCCTACACCTTTAGTTTTAGCCTATTTGTTTACATTCAGAATGTGTGACAGGTTCATGTCTTCCATTAGTTTGGTCACTTTTCAGCCATTGTCTCTCAAATGAATGCATCTTATTCTCCCCTCTATTCCTAGAACTTCATTTGTCACATTCTCTTGCTCTGTTAGGTTCTTTTTACCCAGTTTCCTCTTTGAGGTTCAATTTGGATAATTTCTTCAAATTCATTAATCCTGACATACACTGTTTTCAGTCTGCTGTTAAAAATCCCCCAAATGAGTTTTTTATTTTTTAGTTTACTTATGACTTATTTAAACTTATTTCCCCCAGAACTCTGGGTTTCTTCTTTTTAAGAGTCTTACTGAGATGAATTTTATGTACAACAAAACTGAACCCATTTAAAGAGTACACTTTGATGAGTTTTGACCTTGCCATACCCTGTGAAATTACCACCACGCTCAAGATGCAGAACATTTCTCTCATCCCCAGAAGATTTCTCATTCCCCTTTGCAGTTCATCTCTCCTTTGACCCTGGGCCCAGCCAATCACTGATTTGCTTGAGTGACTCCAAATTGCTTTGCATTTTCTGGAATTTTATATAAATGGAGTCACATAGTAAGAGTTCTTTGTGTCTGGTTTCTATCAGTCAATATAATGATTTTGTGGTTCATCCATGTTGTTGCCGTATCAGTAAGTTCACTCCTTTCCATTACTAAGTAGTGTTACATTCTGTGGACATATACGGGTGATTTCACATTTTTGGCCATTGTGAATAAAGTGCTATGAATATTTGTGTGTAACACTGTGTATGAACATTATATTTTTATTTTTTTCGGTTGAATACTTGGAACTGGAATGTGTGGGCCATATATGGTAGATGTATATTTAGCTTTTAAAGAAACTGCCAGTTTTTCAAAGTGTATGAAACCACTTTACATTCTCACCTGCAGAATATATGTTCCAATTACTTCACATCTTCATCAACACTTAGTGTATCAGTCTTTTAAACTGTAGCTATTCTGATGTTGTAGGTGGTATCTGTTGTGGTTTTAGCAAGTGTTTTCCTAATAACCAATGATGTTGAGAATCTTTTCACCTGCTTGTCAGCCACTTGTATATCTGCTTTTGTAAAATGAACATTCAAATATTTTGTCCACTTGAAAAATGAGCTGTCTGCCTGGCTGGTGTGGCTCAGTGGAGTGAGCATCGTCCCATGGACTGAGAGGTCCCAGTTCCATTCCCCATCAGGGCACATGCCCAGGTTTTGGGCTCAGACCCTGGTAGGGGGTGTGCAGGAGGCAGCTGACTGATGTTTCTCTCTCACATCGATGTTTCTATCTCTCTCTCTCTCCTTTCCTTTCTCTCTAAAATATCAATTAAAAAACATTTAAAAAATGAGCTGTATTATTATTATTGAATTTTAGAAAGATTAAAAAAATATATATTCTGTAAACCAGTTGTCAGATATTTGTATCATGAATATTTTTTTCCTGTTCTGTGTCTTTCCTTTTCATTTCTTAATGGTGTGAAGAGTAAAACTCTTACATTTTGATAAAGTCTCATTTATGAAATTTTTAACTTCCATGATTCATGCTTTTTGCATCCTAAGAAATATTTGCTTAACCCCAAGATCACAAGATTTTTCTCTTATGTTTTATTCTAGAAGTTTTATAGTTTTTACTTTTAGATTTAGATCTATGATTCACTTTAAGTTAATCTTTGTGTGTTGTGTGAGGTGCGTTGGCTGACCAACTTATCACATATTGCCTAAAGTCATCTACATTTCATTAAAAAAAATGTTTATTGGTAGTCTCCATTTAAAAAATAGTTGATCTGGCCAGTGTGGCTCAGTTGGTTGAACGTAGTCCTGTGCACCTAGAGGCCACTAGTTTGATTCCTGGTCAGGGCACAAGCCCAGGTTGCGAGCCCAATCCCCAGTAGGGGGCGTGCAAGAGGCAGCTGATAGGTGTTTCTCTGTCTCTCCTTTCCTCTCTCTAAAATCAATAAAAAACATATTTAAAAAAATAGGAGTTATTCCTTTGTCCGTAGAATAAACATTTTGTTTTGCCTATGCAGAATGGTATAATATAATGGTAAAACTGGGCAAGTTACTGCAGGTTTGGAATTTTTGGAAGCCAAAATATCTCATTTTAACTTTTTCCATTACTTCTTTAAGGAAGCTGGAATTTCCTCTGTTAGCATTTATCAACATTTCTAGCTTATCAATAAAAATTAAAGCTCAGAAATATTACTTTTTTTCCAGTCATACAAATTATGCTAATATCAGGTATGAACTCAGGTCTTCAAATGCCAGATTTTTTACTTTAGCATAGCTGAAATGGAATAAAGTTGCAAACTGTTTATAAAAGGGGCACATCAGATGAATATGGCATAAATATTAACTTTCTAGTCATAAATAGATAATGTTATGTGCATGGGTATCAATATTATATTTATTATTCATTGAGGTCACATCTAGAAAACATGGAAAAGTCCTACTGTCTGACTTTCATCCTGCAGATAATCCAGGCAAAATGGTGACAATGGACTATCTATTACTTGAAATGGTTTATGTTGAAATAGTCTGATTTAATGAGTTTCCCTATATTTCTTCCTTGGGAGATCATTCCATAGCTTAGTCTCAAAGTATTCTCATTTGTCACATTAGTTACTTTTTTCAATGGTGTTACATCTTTTCTGCTTCATCCATCAAAAGTTTATAAACAGCTGTCACTCTCAGTTGCATTCATCATCCTGTGACCAGCTTTCCCCGGTTCGCACTCATCCTTTCAGTCATTTGGTAGCTTCCCCTCATGTCTCTCAGAAATTTGTCTGATTATAACTGCCACCTAACATATGGATTTTTTATACCATGTAATGAGACGCAAACCCCATTTTAATACAATACTGGAGAACATAATAGTCTGTGAGTGATCAGGCCGTCCTCGTATTCCAAGGCCTTCAGGAACCATCTCCACCTTCCAAATAAAGCCGAAACCTCTTTGCTTATCATTCAGACCAATCAACTCAGAAATAATCTCCCTCCCCTTCTATTCCCATTATATCGTCTTCATGCCTCTAACATGAGTTAATAATATATCTTTACAATAGAGTTGCAGTATAGCACTTAATTTATGCGAAATCAAGTCTAAGTGTAGCTGCAAAAGAATAATTTAAATATGTCACTTTTAACCACCAGTCCTGTATCAGTTAAGGTTCAGAGAAGCAGAACCCTATGAATGATAGAAAATATGGGATTTATTATAGGCATTAAGCCCTTACTTACATAATTGTAGAAGCTGGTTAAGCAGTCTGTGTCTGGTGCTGGCCTCTGTTTGGTGTTGGGCTTAAAGTCAGCAGGGCCAACAGTCAGGAAGGAAAGATGGTTACAGAATGGGGGAGATTAAGGAAAGATCGCAACAGGACAAGCTGGAACCCACAGGGACCAACTAGAACTTGTGAGGACAAATTAGAACCTGCGTCTGTCTCTCGTTGCAGCCAACTTCAGTGATACGAGTGGCCTGCAGGATGAGGTGGTGCCTTTGGCCGCTGTGTTGAACATGTATCCCACCAGAGGATTCAGAGAAGCTGGAGGAGATCTGGTGGGAGCTGGCGAGCTGCAGCCGGGCTGCTGGCCCCTGCCTACGCTGTGAGCCTGCAGCTCAGTGTCTGATCCTACAGTGACCTTCAGAGCATAAAACTGTCGTATGCTAATTCTGTCTTCCAAATCTCACACAAATCTCTCTTTTAACTGATCCTAACCTAGAATCTTACAGGAAAGGGAATTCTGGGAAATGCAGTCCTATCCTAGCTAAGTTGACATGGAACAAAACCACAAGTCCACTTCTGCATAAGCCCTTGAGTAAGCAAGGGATTGAAGATATGCATCTGGTATAGTTTCAGTCTGTCTCGGTTCCCAAGTACCTCTCACAGTGCAAGCATCTCACAGTGCTGAGTGCAGTTCTACTATTTGGTTGAATTTTTCAATCAAGACTGGTTCCCTAATCACAAGTCAATTGCTTCATTACATGCTCACCTGAAGAAAGTGATCTGATCCAATGCTGGAGGGCAAGACTGGCTGCTTTGGGTCTATGAACCCAGAGGTGGTATGTGGGTCTCCAACATGGTGCCTTTTTAAGAAGGTAATTTTGCCCACATCCAATTTTCAATTTACTCTTTGACTTTGGAACCGAATCCTGGTTTTAGAACCTTCTTCAATAAATATTTGTTTAATGGTGAATGAGTCCGGCCGGTGTGGCTCAGTGGTTGAGCGTCGACCCATGCATCAAGAGGTCACCGGTTCGATTCCCGGTCAGGACACATGCCCAGGTTGTGGGCTCGATTCCCAGTGGGGGGCATGCAGGAGGCGGCCAATCGATGTTCTCTCTCATCGATGTTTCTATCTCTCTCTCCTTCTCCCTTCCTCTCTCTCTAAAATCAATAAAGGAAAAAAAATAAAAAAAAAATGGTGAATGAATTGTGCACTTCTCATGTGTAGAAATAGCAAATAGCAAAGTGCTCGACATAAATGAGATCCTCAACAGATGTGGGTTAAATTATTTATGGCAAATATTTGTTCTGGTGTTGTGCATTATTAAAGCAAGAGCATTGCAAATATTTTCTTTCTCGGTAGGTTTCTAAGTGCCCTTACTATGAGCCACTGAATATTGTGTACACTTTGGGGCCTGAGTAAAAGTGACTGCTCATTCAATGTGGGTTTTGCAAGGCAACTCAGAGCTTGTAGAAAAGTATATGTACATTGAAGTATTTAGGAAAACATTGGCCCAATTTGTTCCTTTTAGTACTTGCATTAATCCCTGCACTCTGCCTGTCCCTCTCTCTGTCTCTCTGTCTTTGTTAAATTATCATTAAAATACTATTAAAGTAATACATGCTTTTGGTAAACAGTAAATAAAGGAGACAATTGAACATAAAAATTCTCTGAACTTTTCTACCTCCACACATAAATTCACACTATCCAAAAATAACCACTGCTAACAGTTTTTGTGTATCTTTCCTTAAATATTGTATTTATTTACCAACATATGTAAGAATATGCACGTATATTTACATATATATGTATATTGGAAACAAATAAGATCATATTAATCCTATTCTGCAACAGGCTTTCACTTAATATATCTTGAAACTTTAAAATTATCAGCATATAGCCCTGGCAGGTTTGGCTCAGTGGTTAGAGCTTCGGCCCGCGGACCAGACATTATCAGCATATAGATACATAGTTTTCTTTTAAGCAAACTCTTAAAAATGTATTCCAAAGTACAGATTTACAATTTTTTCTTTCTTTATTGATTTTAGAGAGAGAGGAAGGGAGAGGGAGAGAGAGATGGAAACATCGATGAGAAAGAACATTGATTGGCCGCCTCCTGCATGCCCCCCACTGGGGATTGGGCCCACAACCTGGGCATGTGCCCTGACCAGGAATTGAACGGGTGACCTCTTGGTGCATGGGTCGACGCTCAACCACTGAGCCACACTGGCTGGGCCAGATTTACAATTTAACTACTTCTCTTTGATGATTATTCTAGGTTAATTCTAAGACTTGGCATTACAGACCATGCTGCATTTACATATATCTTTGACTTCATGCAGCTATATCCAAAGAGCAGATGCTAAGCAGCAGAATTACATGGTTTGCCTGAGCTTTGTTATAAACTGAGGGTATATATTTTCAGGATATATAATGTTTATAGCTCATTGGAAGTTGTTAGTAAACACAGGGTCACATGTGTCTCCACAGCCTCTTGTCAAGAGACCTTTGATGAAAGGAAAATAAAATCTTGAAAGAAAGGTCTTTGTCTTTATTGTTTGTAGATCCTCCTTTCGACATGTACATTTCACTAATAACTAGTAGTCATTATAACCGTCTTCTGACACGGAAGATAGCCTTTCTAGCGACGAAAAGGATCAGCACCATATTTTTACAATTTCATGATTATCTGAAGATAGAACAATAATGCTGATACTGCCACTAAAAATTAGCTGGTGTGGCAGTATTTTGCCCATTGCTTGCTGCTGATCCATTCGACAATAGTCTCTGTTTATTTCCCCAAAGGATTTGAGACAGCCTTCTCTGCAAGGACAAGCAAGAGCTTCCAAACTAAACAGCATCAACAGAATAAAGGACAAAGGCAGGCAGTAAAAGGGAGAGTGGGAGGAAATTATTCTTCCAAGAAACTAGCTTAAGAAAGGCCCCAAACTTATTTTTGATCTTCTTAGTAGACAAGATAAAGAGGCTGAGTTATAGAGCTTGCCATGTTTTACCACAGAGGTTCGCAGTCCTGTTAGACACAATGGTTTTTAAAAATAGCAAATATTTTGTAATGTCTTGTTACTATCCTGAAATAAAGTTTATGGATAATATAGCTTATATGCCTATACAATTTAAAAATGAATATAAAGTCATAAGTCTAATATAATATAGAAAATAAAGGTAAGTAAAATAATACATATTTTAATATGTATGTGTACAGGCGTGACTCTGCTGGAAGGCAAACGAAGTCACCACGTGCTTAGGGAAGAATCACAATGAGTGTAACAACTACAAATGCAGCCTGGTTCAGCTGTGTTGCCACCAGCCTCATTGATTGTGATGATACAATTTTCTTAAATCCTTAAAAAAAAACATTTTTTTTTTTTTTAAAAACACATAATCTCAATTTACTTGGTCTTGAATTCTTAGGAAATTAAGTGATATTGAACTTGAGCAAAAACGTCTTTGTATGTATACATAAAGTGGATTTTTTCTAAGCTTATAAGCAGTCTTTAAAATTTTTTTTCTTACGTGGAAGTCTGATGAGATGTTAAAAATGGTACAGGATGTGGTGGAATAATCTTCACTGTGTAGATCTGTCCTGTAGGCTGTTGAGCATCCCTGGTTTCTGTTCACACTAAGTGCCAGAAGTTTGTCTCATCACCATTGTGACAAACAAGCACTTTGGAAATCTGCTTGGCATTATCTGTTAAAATCAGCATTTCCCATGACCCAGTGATCTACTTCTAGTTATATACACATCAGAAACGAGTGCATATGTGCATCAAAAGTTTTGTTCAAGAATGTTTGCAGAGAAATGCAAATGAAAACCACCATGAGATACCACCTCACAACCTGTCAGAATGGCTACATCAATAAATCCACGAACAACAAGTGTTGGTGAAGATGTGGAGAAAGGGGACCTCTTGTGTACTGTTGGTGGGAATGTACCTTGGTGCAGCCACTGTGGAAAGCAGTACAGAGATAACTCAATAAGTTAAAAATGGAACTGACTTAGGACCCAGTGATTCCACTTCTGGGAATATATCCAAAGAAACCTGAAACACTGATTCGAAAGAATACATGCACCCCTATGTTCATAGCAGCATTATTTACAATAGCCAGAATGTGGAAACCGCCCAAGTGCCCATCAGTAGATGAGTGGATAAAAAAGCGGTGGCACATTTATATAATGGAATATAATGGGGCTATAAAAAAGAAAGAAATCTTAACCTTTCATGACAACACTGATGGACCTAGAGGGTATTATGCTAAGTGAAATAAGCCAGTCAGAGGAAGAAAAATACCATATGATCTCACTTATATGTGGAATCTAATGAACAAAATAAACAAAATAGAAACAGACTCATAGATAAAGAAAACATATGGACTGTGGGAGGGCGGGGGGTTGGGTGATATTGGTGAAGGGATTAAACAAAAAACCCATAGACACAGACAACAGTATGGTGGTTATCAGAGGGAAAGGGGGGCGGGGTCAGGTAGAAGAGTGTAAACGGGAGATAAATGGTGATGGAAGGAGACTAGACTTAGGGTGGTGAACACACAATACAATATACAAATGATGTATTAGAGAATTACACACATGAAACCTATATAATATTATTAACCAATGTCACCACAATAAATTCAATAAAAAAGAATGTTTGTAGCAACATTATTCTTAATAGCCCCAAGTGGAAACAACTCAAATGTCCCCTCCACAATGGAACGGATAAAGAAATTGTGGCATAGCCCAGCCGATGTGGCTCAGTGGTTGAACATCAACCCATGCACCAAGAGGTCGCCGGTTCGATTCCCAGTCAGGGCACCTGCCCAGGTTGTGGGCCCAGTCCCCAGTGGGGGGCATGCAGGAGGCGGCCAATCGAAGTTCTCTTTCATCAATATTTCTATCTCTCTCTCGCTCTCCCTTCCTCTCTCTCAAAAAATAAATAAATAAATAAATAAAATAAAAAAAAAGAAATTGGCATAATCATACAGAGGGATAATATGCAACAGTGAACATGAACAAATTGCTACTACAGAAACCATGGAGGAATCTCACAAACATAATGTTGAGCCACACACAAAAGAATACATACAATATGATCCAAGAAGTTCAAACACGCACAAAATAAATTTCTAGTATTACTTGGCATTATGCCTGGAGAGGGAATGAATGAGGTGCGTTTCTGTGGTACTGAGAGAATCCCAGTTCTGGACCTGGGTGGGGTTGACACGTGTGTTCACTTCGTGGTAATTCATTGGCAGCAGAGGGAGAGTATGAAAACAATTCTGCAGGATGAGATTCATAAAGTGTATAGGGAAGGAAAAGAAATGACTGTAATTTTTAAAAAGTCAACTCCCTCCTCAATCCTCCAGCCCTCCACTTCCCAGGAGAGAAGCCCAGGAAAAACCAAACCTGAGAAACAAATTTCAACTCTAACTCAAATCCTCAAACAAATCAGGAGATTCAAATGTCCATCACTCGGGGCAGGAGGTATTCCCGGATTTGTATAAGGTAATGACAAAAGTGACCGACTCTCTTTGCTGCCCAGGGTAAGGGGAGGAGGAAAAAACAAGGTTAAAAAACATCAAGTTACTTCCCAACCTCGCTGTCTGGAGCCCAGGAAATCACAGGCACAAAGTGGGGCCCACCTTAGGGGGCGGGGCCAAGGCCCTAGCAACAGGACGACCCTTTGTTGCGTCCCAGCAACGCGCCCCTCCCACCCCCAGGGGGCCTGCCTGTCCGCCTTGCTCGCTCACTTCTCACCCGGCCTCTCAGGAGCGCACAGCGTTTGGATTAGCGCAGTCTGAGTCTGGTGCCCTTGAGTTCTCGGGTTTCCAGAGGTGGACAGCACTCAGGGAGAGCCAGAGCAGGGGGAGGCACAGTGAGAAAAAACGTTTAAGAAACGTTTTCATTATTTGGTTATTTTTAAATTTAAGGATCAGTCAAAGGCCCAGTGAGAGGGGACTGAAGGGTGGTGAAACCACTTGTATAAACTCCAGATAAAGGAGGAAGAAAAAAGACCTGTTGAGGACCCAGCAAGAGCCGACTGGGGCCTGGAGATGCTGGACGCCATCGTCCCTTCCCTGCAGGACCTGGGCAGGAATGTGTTGCCCACACTGCCCTCGCTGAGTCAGGAGGGTAAGCGACTTGAGGTGGGGGCCCTGGGGCTGAACCTTTATCTACTTGTTGGGGGCCAAGTGAAAGACCTCCTTCTCTATCACCTGCAGTGGCCATGTCACCTTGGCAACCAGCTGGTAATTACATCAGGCTCAGGCTGGATGCCCAGAGACAATTTTATTGACTGCCTTAATAAGGGGCGGGGGCCAGCTAAGGGCTTTGATTAAACACGATAACATATACACAGCGCTTAGCTCCAGAACTAACACAAAGTAAATGCTCAATAAAATTTGACTTATAACAACCACCCCAAAAGGGATCTTTCTCAGAGTTCATGCAAAAACACAGCTACTTTTGTTGCCCTTGATGTCTTGGGGTTGTGTAAAGAAAGTGCGATGATCATAAAAAGAACTGGGTGTTTGGAAGGAGACCAAGCAGTTTTTCGTAGAAAACTTACTAGGCTTGGTTAACAGCCGTTTCTTAGAAGAGTCGCCCCAAAGTGACACTGAGATGGTTCCGTAAGAGATAAGTGCCCTTGGGAAGAACGGTGCTCCAGAAATGGATGCTGCTGTTTCTGTCAAGTCATTGTAACTTAGAGATGTTGCCTAGGCTTTAACCAAATCATTTGAGGAGACAAATAAATAAGTAGATGCATCTTCTTTCTCTTTCCTCTGCATCGCTCTTATTTTTTCTTGTTAAAATAATTCTAAAAGAAGCACCAAAGATAATGGTTTTATGGATTAAAAAGATATTTGCCATGTTTATAAATTCATATATAATTTATTCAAGTAATTTTTAGAACATACTATGTACTGGGCATTAGAAAATTGGTGGTGAGCAAAAACCTTAGAATTTACAGTCTACTGGGAAAGATGTGCATTAACCAAATACAGAAATAAATACAAATTCACACTTTTTAAGAGGTCCCAGTGTCAGAGATGACTGAGGGGTCAGAGAGGGGAAAGTGAAACATGCCCATTGAGTTTAGTGACAAGGAGACCATTGGTGACTTCAGCAAGAGCTTTATTGGTCTAATGATAGAGCAGAAGTCAAATTACTACTTATTAACTTTTGCAAATGACCCATGGTAAAGGAGATGAGGATAAACTCCGGATCTCAGCAAAACACATACATTAACTTTTCATCATTGTATATGTGAAGTCCTGCTGCTTCTTACGTTTCACCAAAGTTTAATGTTACGTAATTACAGTACGTAGAAGGTCCCGTCGTCATTCTGCAGATGTGAAGTGGGCGACACTGCTGAAGACCATACACAGCTGGGAAGACCACACACAGCTGGGAATTCCTGGAAGCAGGAAGGTCTTCAGACATGCAGCACACTGATCTTTCCACTGCATTGTGCTCTGGGAATATGTTTTTTTTCGTTCAGATTGCTCAGTAATAATTTGTTCTGTTTGTGTACCAGATTTTAATCTTAGAAGATCTTTTATAAAGTCAGAAAACTTGTTTTTTATTTTTGATATTAATATCTATTTCAAGTGTATATATTCTATAATTTACACAGTGGGCACTTGGTCCTTTTTTACAATAATCAGATATGAGATACAGTATTCCTGCTACTTGGTACTGTGTTTAAAATACGGTTTTGAGTGCACAAACTGTTTAGAATTTGAAGTCAAATGAAGGTTGAACTAAATACAGGCATTATTTCTTTATAATAGCGATTCTTGGTATTTCAGTGTTTGATTAAAATAACACCAGTTTTCCTTAAAATAATGAAGTAGCATATTATTTAATTTGCTTTTTTAGACTGGATTAAAATTCTTTTTGTTTTGAGATTTAGTGATACCTTCTTTGATACTTTGGGATGTCAGAAAAATCAGAACTCATAGTCTGTAAAATTTCCAAATCTATTCCAATTCAATTGCAGGGGCCAAACTATCTAAGAGGGATGATTGGCATGTTTTCCTTTTCCTTCAGTGAGAAATAGCGAGTTTCAGCTTAGAATAATCAATTCTGCTCTTATGTAACCTTGCCTATGAGGTTTTATAGAGTAAAACAACACGGTGGACTCGAATGTATCATCCAAATGAAGCGAGACTATCCTCCAATTTCCAATTAAGCTCAGTCAAGTCTTTTCACTAGGGTTTGGTTACAGGCTATATTGTTTCTCCTGACCCTAATTAAATCATTTCCTTTTGCTGTAGATTGTTTTCCTGACATTTGAGCTGCATATCAGGAGTCTAGGTGAACGACTTGACAGTTTTGACTTAATAACTTTGAAAGGTCTCCATATAACTCTGGATACTGAGATTCCATATTATTAATGAATTAATGATGTTTTTGGTCATGATGATTTTAATTCAGTGTGCAGTTGGGACTGGGTGAAAGACTTTGGTTCTTAGTAGCCAATAGTAGAACTATTTTTTCTATGGGGGTGGGGAGGAGTGGGGAAAACAATAGGATGGGAAGAATAGAGGAAATACCTGACTATAGTGAACTGTGTATCCATGGTGCAGAGCGAAGGGCAGAATCTTGACATTCGTCTCACTGTAGCATGTAACCCTCGTTTTCTTGGTGAGTGAATGAGTTTCCATCACTCAAGTTTCTCAGATGCCCATGAGAGTCACTGCTACTTCTCATGGCCTAACCGGCTCCTTCTCTGGCACATGAATAAAAATATGTATAACCCCGATATCCTGGAATTAAAAGACTACAATTTTCCTGGTTTAGGTAGTGGTTTAAACCATCAGGAAAAAAAAGTGATACCAATAAACCAAGCAGTTCCAGAGTGGGGAAAAAATTGGTCTTTCGTTGCCACCAATTGCATCTATGTCCCAAAGTGGCAACCTGGTAAACGTCACTGTTCTTGATCTTTAATTTGAGAATTAAAACATACTCTTTTGATTTGCAAAAAGTTCCTGACTGAAAAGTATCTTTAATATACATGATTAGGTTTGGAATGGAGATGTCAACACAGACATAATGTTCTATATTCCAAATATTAGTTACATCTAGCATACACCTTCATATCACACATCAACAGTTTAGTTATTGGCAACAACTCATTTTTCTACCAGTGTTTTTTTTTTTTTAATCCTCACCTGAGGACACTTTTTGCATTCATAGAATGAGAGGGAGAGAGGGAGGAAGAGAGAGCGAGAAACATCGATGTGAGAGAGACACATCGACTGGCTGCCACCCACACAACCCCAACGGGGTCGGGGACAAACTGCAACCGAGGCACGTGCCCCCAGCGGGAACCGAACCCGGGCCTCTCCGGACCGCAGGCCGACGCTCTAACTGCTGAGCCAAACTGGCCAGGGCTCTACCAGTGTTTTTGAAACACAGCTCAGATCAAGAAAATAAACATAGAAGGCCTCCCTCTGATCATTCAAAGCAGACAGTGAGAAGTTTATGCACCGATTCAAAGTGAAGCCAAAGCCCTAAGCATTCCTACCCAAAGATCTGGTTTTAAAAATTATTATTTTAGCCATAATATTAATATATTTGTTGAAATCAAGAACACAGCCGAACAGAAGCAGCGAATTAGGACTGGGCAGGGAAGCTGCGGAGCACTGGTAGTGAAGGCACAGCTAGCTGGTAGTCTCACGGAGACGAATGAGAATGAAGAGCAGAGTCAAGAATTAAGCAAAAATAGAGGTATAGACAGTTAATGTACAGCCAACAGTCTTTCATGCCTTAGTGGTCCTTGGCTTTATTTGTTTATTTATTGATCTGAGAGAGAGAAACATTGATTTGTTGTTCCACTTATTCATGCACTCATTGGTTGATTCTTTTATTTTCTTTATTGATTTTAGAGAGAGAGGAAGGGAGAGGGAGAGAGAGATAGAAACATCGATGAGAGGGAACATCGATTGGCCACCTCCTGCATGCTCCCCTCTGGGGATCAGGCCCACAAGCTGGGCATGTGCCCTGACCGGAAATGGAACCAGGGACCTGTTGGTGCATGGGTCGACGCTCAACCGCTGAGCCACACCAGCCGGGCTCATTGGTTGATTCTTGTATGTGCCCTGACCAGATATCGAACCTGAACTTGGCATATCAGGATGACCCTCTAACCACCTGAGCTACCCAGTCAGCGCAGTGGCTCTTGGCTTTATCCCTGTGTTATAGAATGGTACAAGAATGAATGTTCACAATGATTAGATGGCACAGAATAGACAATTGTTTGTGGAATGGGTCATTAAGAAAAGGGTAGATTATACTTGGTTAACTTTATAGCATAAGTGGAAATGTGTGACAGAGTTCCCTTTGTTCTAGAAAGATTTTCTTCAGAAATTTATTATAATTATTATATTTTTAATTATAATTAATTGGGAATCATGGTTATTTGATTCTGCATTTCATATTTACTTTTATTTATTAGCACTAAGATACTAACATATGGGTACTTAAATAAATTATTCTTGGTTTCTTTTGAATTGCAGAAGTCTCTACTATTTGGGAGCATGTATCAGAATTTATAGAACGGCAGCTATTCCTGCACAAGGTAGGATTCATATTTTACTTTTAATGTAGGAGTCCAAAGAATCTTCCCACCTTAGTCTCACGTAATTTTGCTGGGATCAGGAAGCTGACTTCAGAGTTTAACTTTCCGTCCTGTGATTTTATGATGCTCACACTTAGGACTTGTAGACATTTGCAAGTTCTGCTCTTCTAGGATACATAGTATATCACTGATCAGCCTGTGTGTGTGGAGAGCAACTAGATGAATTCTGTTTATCTGTGATCTGACAGTTCCTGGCTTAGCTCGAGAAGGATATAATGCTTCTTGTCTTGCCTCTTTTTAGGGAATGGATTTTAATTGAAATATAAGAAGACAGTTAGGGACTGAACTCAACTTGCCAAAAATGAGAAACTTTTTTCAGGGCTGGACTATTTCCTCCTGACAGAGATTTGTGGAGTTTGGAGGGAGCTGGGAGGTTGTGGGACTTTTATACCCTACCCAGAGGTCCCAATATGACAGCCCGTGGGCTGAATTCATCCTTCAAACTAATTTTGTTTGGTCCGATGATTTGAATTAGTCATCACCACTTACAACTGGGAGAATTTATTTTAAGTTTTGGATTTTTTTCCCCTCAAAAAATCAGATTTGACAATACTAGTTTTTCATTTCTGTGTGTGACACTTGGTTGGAGCTGGCAATGGGCTTCCCCTTTCGGAAGGCATGCACTCTCTGGCCATCACATTCTCTGACTGCACACCTTCCCTCGTTCGCTTGCATCCTTTCTTGGCCCCTAGGCATCTGAGTTTGTAAACCTTGACGTATGATATTTCCAGAGAGACAGAGACCCAGTTTAAGAGCCCAAAGCATTTGTTTTTTCTCCATCAGCCGAGATCACCACCCTGCAGCATATGTCCTGGGCGGTGGGTTGTCTGACTTTAAGTAAGGGACATAACATTTGAAAGAAGGAACAGGAAAGCAGAAATTCTTCTGACCCCTTAAATTCTCTCCCTCCAATGGCAAACGATTAAAATTTAAAATGTCCCACCGTTGCCCGGCCGGTGTGGCTCAGTGGATTGAGCGTCGTCCCATGAACTGAGAGGTCCTGGTTCGATTTCCAGTCAGGGCACATGTCCAGGTTGCAGGCTCAATCCCCAGTAGGGGTCGTACAGGAGGCAGCTGATCTATGTTTCTCTCTCTCTCCCTCCCTTCCTCTCTCTCTAAAAAATCAATAAAAACATATATTTAAAAATGTCCCACGGTTTAGGACAAGAGTAATCTTAGATATAGATTAAGAGTGGTGATGGCATCCATACAAGTGTTCTTAGTCCTCACAGCTTCTGAATGACATGGAGATAAGGTTTCTGCTGGCAGAAAAGCATCATGGATCGATGTATTACATTTTATAGTAAACTTATTTGAAAATGTAGAGTTACTAAATGCTGTAGCTGTAAAGAATTGTAGGATCACTGAATTTTTAAGGGCTAAGGTTAATTCTCTTCATGTTTTTTGGATAAC
Source organism: Tadarida brasiliensis (assembly GCA_030848825.1). Classification (NCBI taxonomy): domain Eukaryota; kingdom Metazoa; phylum Chordata; class Mammalia; order Chiroptera; family Molossidae; genus Tadarida; species Tadarida brasiliensis. The sequence continues at coordinate 59,946,602 of CM061268.1, forward strand.
AATACTAAGGATTATATTTCTTCACTCCTTCAGTGAATTGTTGCTATTTCCTCCTTTTTTTTCCTTACAGGGGGTTCAGATTCCAGGACTTGGAACTTTCACTTTCATGAGACAAAAAATTGAGGTGGGAAACAGCAAGTTTATTCTGTTTCAGAGGCCAGTCTTTATCATGGCGGAGAAGTTAGTACAGCTCCATGGACTCAAACAAAACAAAGTATATACACCTGGTAAATATATGTAATATTTAAGATTTTCCCACAGGGTGACTGGACTGGGGATGGAAATGACAGGGCAAAGCGTGGTCAGCTGGGGTTCATTTTCACGTGGTACCCGTGGCAGAGGGAGGGCCTAAGGTAGAAACGTAGTACCCAGTCTTCCTGCAGGCCATGTTAAACCTCAGTAGCTTAAGGAGGCAGGCTTGAGAAGACCCGGTGTGACATCAAGGCAAATTTATATAAAAGCTATGTCGCAGTGTGGTACAGGCTTTAGTTATATTTCAGACCCAAAGAAATTAACAACGGTTACAAAGCAGAGAGAGGTAATTAGGGTCTCTGGTTGGGAGTATCAGTTATGAAAAAGATCACTAATTGTGTATCTATCATATATATAATCTAAATGAGTAAAATGTAAAAGTTAGAAGGTTAATAATTCCCTAAAGAGTTAATGAGGTAGGTACTCTCTGGAGCATGCCCACGCCTTTCTTCCCTCTCAGGTGTGCATCGTACTTTTCTCTCCTAAACTCTAAGGGTCCCTATGAGACTTGCAACCAGGGTAGCAGAGGGCAGTGGCAGCTCATCCCGGGCTTACCCCCGATCCTGTCTCCAAGGCCCCCTTTCTCTGACTTCTCAGTGAGCCAGCTGCAGCCCTGCCTTGGCTCACTTCTTTCCTTTAAGTCTCTAGAGGGCCAAAGCAGAGCACCGCCTCGGCTCTCCTGTTGCTTCTTCCACCCTGAGCCCTTCCTCGTTTCACTGTTCCCTTTAATAAACGTCCTCTCAAAATCACCTGGAAGTAAAAGTTAATGAATACCTTGTATACGTCTCACACCCTAAAATCTTCCCTCTGTCCTTCCCTCCCTTCCTTTCTTCTTTCCTTCTGCTAATATTTACTGAGGGCCAACTATGTGTCAGGCCTGGTTCCAGGTGCTTGAGGTCTAGTGGTAAACAAAGCAGACGCGATGCTTGTCACAGGTTGCTGACATGCCAGCTGCAGTGTGTGGACTTCATGACACCTGCCCTGGCTACTTCGAGGCCTTGGGGGTTTCCTCCCTGATCTCTGGCTGTGTTTCTTTTGACCTTTCTGATCATCCCCTTCTGCTTCAGACTCATACATGGATGAAGAGAGACCTTCTACCGACAATGTCGGCAGGTGAAACACTGAAACTTACCTTTAGGTTAAGTTCCTGAAAATTTTCAGAGTAACTTTCCACCCAAAAAATTATATATTGAACAAACACACACTATACTTAGAATTCATTGTGCATATATTCAGTCCGATGAGTTTGATGGACGTTTCAGCCATTTTTACCTGCAGTTTTATGACAGAAGAAATATCCTAATTCATCAAAAGCTTATAAAATGAAATAAAAATAAAGCCGATTTTTTTTTTTTTTTGGAAAAACATTTGTGCCTTAGAATTAGAGCTTATGTTCTGTCTTGTGTCTTGTAATGTACTCCCCAAAAGTAGGTTAGGTTTATAATTATTTTCACAAGATTGAGGAAATTTCAGAATTAAACGTGTATGACTGAATTAGTTCATAAAAACAGTTCTGTCCACAGTTTAGCTTTGGGGTTATGATCCTTCATCATTAATTAACTATGTTTCTAATCAAACATTATTGATTCTTAAAGATTATTATTAATACATGGTCTGTGCTTTGAGTAACTCAGAATCCAGCATGGGAGATAGATAGGCAAGCAAACGATGCAAAATGGTTACGTGCAGCATTGATCATTGCCTAACTCTGCTTGGGGAGGTTTAGGAAGAAGACACGGGAGGAGATCTTAAAGGATGACAGGACTTTGTTGGTAGAGAAGTTGTGGAAGATATTTTAGGAACAGTCTGGACGATTCAAGAGTAAGGGGGAAAGGGAAGCCTGTTAAGGCGTCTGTGTGACCAGGGCATATGATTGCGGAGGCAAGTGGAGGGAGGTAAAACAAAAATGGCTAGTCAGGGTCAAATTTTGAGGGGCCTTGAATGGTGTGATAAGGACTTTGGAATTCATCCTGTAGGCATAGAGGAGGGATTGGAAGTGTTTGAACAGGGGATTCTCTGGATTGGTCCAGTTTGTAGTCGAGGAAGATAGGTCTTTTAATTACAGTTCAGTGAAATATGGTCAAAGCCTGAGAGAAGGCAGTGGCAGTCAGGGGAAGATGAGGGAATCTATTCATGGGACATTTCAGATGTAGAGCTGATGAGATTCAGTTACCAGCTGGAGTATTGGGTAGCAAGAGATAGGAGGGTATTTAGGATGACTCAGACTTCTTGGAGAAGAGATGAATACTCATGCCATTAACTGCCGTGGGGCATGAAGCAGGAAAGGCAGGTTGTGGTGGCAAATATGGTCATGGGTTTGCTTTTGGACATGTTGACTTTGAGATTTCTGTAGGGATATGTAGGTAGAAATGATTCCAAAGCTCAGGAGAGGGGTGGAGACTAGAGGTCAAGATTTGGATAAGAATACCCAGGAGAGAATACAAAGAGGAGGAGATAGCAAAGGACAAACTCCTGTAAAATAAACAAACCACCATCTTATAAGAAACAGAAGAGGAAAGAAACTAGCAAAGGAGACCAAGGAAGAGAAATCGGAGACTCGAGTGGCACCATGGATACTAGAGAAGAGAGGGCTTGGTTAACAGGAGTTGAAGAGAGATCATGGACAGTAAGATTTGCAGTGTCTCCATTGGCGTGTTCATCGTGAGATGATAGTGCCCTTATTGAGGTCAGGACTCCAGAAGGCAGGTTGCAGAGAGGCACTGGGTAAGTAGGAGAGGAGGCTCCAGAGGCAGGCAAGATAGCTTTCTCTCTTAAGAAATTTATTTTTAAAAATGAAATGGAGGGAGAGATAGCATGGAATCACCATTACATTTTGTAGGAGACAGTGGGCTAGCAGTGTTGGACATTAATGCTTGCCGAAGGATTGTTTGGAATGTCATCTTCTCTTTACCCTGTTCTTTCCTCAGTGGCCCTTTCCTCCTCCATTTGGATTTGTCATGTTGAGCATTGCCATTCACCCCTTTTCTGTCTGTGGACCATACATAGCTCTATGTCTGTTCTAGTTGAATGGACCCTGTGCTTCCTTCCAGCTAGATACAGTCATTTCCTTTACAATGTAATTTATGGACCCATTAGAGAGGAAAAGCTTTCTGCAAGTTATCCTCTGATACGACCCCATTTCATCTGAAAGGTAACTTCTAGTGAAGGCACTACTTTTCAAAGTGCTTAATGTTTGCAGATATTTATAATCATTTAAAAATCATGTGATGCCCTGCCGGTGTGGCTCACTGTTTGAGCATCGACCCATGCACCAAAAGGTCGCCGGTTCAATTCCTGGTCAGGGCACATGCCCAGGTTGTGGGCCTGATCCCCAGTGGGGGGCATGCAAGAAGTGGCCAATCGATGTTCTCTCTCATCGATGTTTCTATCTCTCTCTCCCTCTCCCTTCCTCTCTCTCTAAAATCAATAAAGAAAAAAAAAGATGTCTAAAAACTGTATGATAATGGGAGGGGAGAGACACATATTGCTGCAGCATGTCCTAAAAGATAAGGGGGCTGAAAATTTCAAACGATCCTCTGATGAGAAGCATTTATTACTATATCTCCCAGAGAAAATCTAAAGTATATCTGGAGTATTGTTTAGAAAGCTAATTGTTCTTATTTTGAGCAAAAAAGATTACATTTTAAGGGAAATTGGCCCTGGCCGGTTTGGCTCAATGGTTAGAGTATCGGCCCGTGGACCAGAGAGACCTGGGTTCGGTTCCTGCTAAGGGCACATACCTCAGTTGCGGTTTGTCCCCGGCCCTGGTTGGGGTTGTGTGGGTGGCAACCACTCCATGTGTCTCTCTCACATTGATGTTTCTCTCTCGCTCTTCCTCCCTCTCTCCCTCCCACTCTATCTCAGCATAAATGCAAAAATGTCCTCGGGTGAGGATAAAAAAAAAGAGGGGGAAATTATACCAATTAATATCTATTAGTAATGAGTTGTTAGTTGTAGGAATAATGTTACATTGGGTACAACTAAAGGCTTCATGTTTGAGAATCAGATGATTATTTGTAAGTGTATGTGATGTGTTCTTGTTGTAATTTCCACTTCCTTTCCCCCACCCCAACTCTCTTGTTCTTCTCTAGGTGATATCCCAATTATTCCACTTAATTTTGTCGTGATCTCCTTGGAGTGTTCGTTTCACAGGGATACAGTGGAAGGATGTGTGAAGGAGACGCTGCTTTTTTTATCACGATCCATTTCCATCAGACAAAACGTGGAATTTACGTTCAAAGGAATCGGCGTCCTGGTGATCAGAGACGGCAGCGTGAAGATGAGGTTTTTCAGGGACTTCCTTTGCACAATGGATGGAAGCGGGGCTCTGGCAAAGGCCCTAGCAAATGTAAATGGAGGTTTTTCTTCACTCACCCCTCTCCCCCTCATAGCTCTGAATCATCTGTAAGGGCGTCATCATTAAGGAAAATCCAGTCTGACATATTTAAATGGGAATTACTTCAAGTGCAAAAAAGTGCTTATGTATAGATGATAACGCTAACAAAAAGGTTAGAAGGGCAAAAGAACTTGAAACCAAGTTTTGAGTCAGTACCATCTGAAAATATAAATAGGATAGAAACTCTTACAATTCTGAATGTTTTATGACATCTTATAGCTTAAAAAGTTCTCCCACATATGTTATTTTGAGTCCCAAAATGTTATAAAACCAGCATTATCACCATCCTGATTTTACAAATGAGAAAAATGAGAGCTGAGAGGTCGCTTGGGAAGCCTGAAGGCGGGGTGCTGGTAAGTGGTAGAACTGAAATTCAAGCCCAGACTTTCTTTTTTTTTTTTTCATTTTTTGTTCAGATAGAGTGGGAGGGAGAGAGGAAGAGAGAGAGAGAGAAACATCGACGTGAAAGGGACACATCGAGTGGCTGCCACCCGCACGACCAACCAGGGCCGGGGACAAACTGCAACCGAGGTACGCGCCCTTAGCGGGAACCGAACCCGGGCCTCTCCGGACCGCAGGCCGATGCTCTAACCGCTGAGCCAAACCAGCCAGGGCAAGCCCAGACTTTCTAATCACTCTTTTTTCTGGTTATACTATTTTATTTTGATGAACCTCTACAATGAAATCTAATTCGAGTCATACAGATGGATCTTTAGCTTTTAATTTGCCGTGTTGCCGAAGAAATTTTATAGTTGACCCCGTCATGGTTCACCACCATGAAGTGGCTGGTGTGGCCCTCATGTTCAGCTGTATGTGGAGTTTCAGGAGGCAGTGAAATAGTCAATCCACAGGACTAATCGAATGCTTAGTGCTTTAGGTGCACCTCTGGGAACTAACATATTTCGTGTGAATGAATTGGATCATCACAAATGTTGTATAATCCTGTGTCTGCCTAGAGCAAAAGCCTGGCTTTTAAATGAAAAAAATCTGTAAAATGAAAGGCTATAAATACGGTCTCCATCCACCTCTACTTTCTGCTTTCATGGCACTCTGGAATGCGGGTGTAGGAGCCGGAGTTGCGCATAGTTGAGGCTTCAGTGTCTTTTCCACAATCTGGCTTCACACAGGATTCTTAAGAGGGATGCCAAGCCTGTGTGTGGAAAGTGGAAACACACACAGCTACAACCCTCTCTTTTCCATGAAAACGCAAGGCAGGATCTGCAAAATCAGAAGCAAGGCCAAAGCACTGGCCCATCTCTAACCTTCAGGGATTCTACAGAGCGCTGCAGCCTCGATGTATGTGTAACGGAGAGGATCACGTTTTAATTGGCCTGCTGCACTCTCTGACGTACTTTTTAAGGGGCATTTTCTAAAAGAACGAGTCCTGAGAGACATTCTCTGAGAAAGGGTCCGGAGGCCACAGCGGATGGGAGCTGCGGCCTGTGTCACCTCATGGCCGGAGCACGGTAAAGGATCAGAGAGGTCTGGCTGGAAAGAAGCCACTTGACCTGTCTGAATGTCTTTAATTATGGAACTGTAGGTGAATCCAATACTCATTAACACCTTTAAAATACACACTAGGAAACTGTGAAGTGGTGAGAGGGATTGTTTTTTCTCCAAATGTCCCATTCCTTAACCTGAGCGCTGTCCTTCCGGTAGCTCCCTCGGGAGGCAGCTGTCTGCTTATTTCAGGGATGTTGTTTTTGCTCATAACATTTAAAAAACCTCTTTCTGGGAATTCCCTTCAAAGCCTTTTGTGAGTTATGTCATCATTCTGAAAGAATAACTTTACGTATTACTCTATACTAGTATAATGTAATAATGTGATCATTTTATAAGGTAAGGAGAATTGTAATAGCTGCTGTTTGTTGAGTGCTTACTCCGTGCTGGTCACTTCCATAGAGTACTTCATAAAAATCCTATAAATTAGGCCCAGTTATTATCCCCAGATATCTGGGGTCTAGGGCTACATAGCTGTTAGCAGTGTGGGGATTTGAATATGAATCCACCTGAATCCAAACCCTTCTTTTAAAACCCAGAGCCCAATTTTAGAGTTAGCTGGGTCAAGAGTGGATTCGTCAGTGTGCTCATTTTCCTGACAGTTTCAGCAAGTCAGCCGTCCTCAGAAAGACGTGGCGAAGAAGCCGTCCACTCTGAAGGCAGTTTCCAAAGAGGAACTGGCTTGAGAAAAGGCAGCTCATTGCAGTTGTTATGTGACTACCCAGGGTGACAATTTTGATAACTGAGATCATTCCTCATTGGGTTTTAAGCTCTAAACTTTGAGCACTAAATAAAAATAACAGTAAAGATGATCATGGCAGCCTTGCCTCAGAGACCCTGTAGTTTTGATTTGTCTGTGTCCTGGACCTGGACCACAGTTCCGGTGTGACCCTTCTCTGTCCCCGTCTTCCAGAGGCCTGGCACTGTGGACTCCGTGTTGTCGAGCAGAGAGAACCCCAGGAAGCAGCCGAACAATGTGCTTGCATTTCCAAGGTCAGTGTTCTGGTCCTCGGGCTCCTCCAGGTACCAGCAATCCTTGCAGCTCTGTTCTAATGGGCAGTGATTCTCAACCTTTCGTAGCTCATGCTCCTTTTTGTAAGAGCCTCACCCCAAGATTGCAGTGGGGTGGGTGTTACTGGTGGCTGCTGCTGACAATGATTATGTAATGATAATGATAATGAATAATAGTACTAGTTATCATCTATGAAGCCCTTACTAGATGCCGGGTACTCTTAAGCACTTTCTAAATATTATTTGTATTTCATTTTCACTACAACTATTTCAGATATATATTATAATTTTTATCCATTTTTATAGAGGTGAAAATTTAATTATAATTAAAAAAAATTTTTTTTTTTTTTAACAAGGATAACATATTGAGAACACTGGAGTGAGAGTCAGGAGACTTGAGTTTTATTTCCATTTTGGCCATCACTCACTCATTGTGTGCTCTCAATCATGTTCTTAATATCTATGCTATTAACTACTGTGCATTTCAGGTGGAGGAAGTTTGGGGAATAACAACCAGCTTCCCAGAATATTATTTTCTCATGTTTCATCGAGTCTGTGAGATCTTGTGTTTGTTGGTTTGGAACAGCTCCCTCCTGGCAGGACTGTGTGACACACACCTCAGCAAAGCAGTGTGCAGGCCAGGGTGGGCCTTAGAGGTTCGTTAGTCAGCCCCTCGTCTTGCAGACGAAATGGCCACACAACTAATTAGGGCCCATGCCAGACATAAAGCCATGGCTCCTGACTATTCCAGTGTTCTTTCTACTGCACTGCGTTGCCTTACTCATTAAAAATAAATCAATGGGTTCAAAATCATTTTATGTCTATATTTTGGAAGGCAAATTCAGGTGTCCCCTTGGACATATTTTGGCTGCAGCATTCCAGGAGGGAAGTCATTGCAATGAGTCGAGGGAAATTAGAAATCCTAGAAATGGACACAAGGACACAAATACTCACAATAATTATAGGTGTTTTATTGACCTGAAGTTTGGCCTCTGAATTTACTGGCAATTCTCTACCCCTTACCCAGACTTTAACCCAACACTCTGTACTTGAGACCAAAGAAAATCTACAACTACTCACACAAACTGAACAGACTCCTTCTCCCACTGTGCCTTTGCAGGTCCCTCAGTTTTGCCCGGGGAAAGGATGGAGAAGTGGGGAGGAGAAAGAATGAGGGGTGTAATGGTTATTTCTGGGCATACTCTGCCTACCAGGCCATGAATCCTTGCCTTCAAGCTTCCCTGTGACATCTGGTTACAGAACTGGTAAAGACAGAAATTCAAACTGAAACCAAATCCCAAAACGTAAATCCAGGCCGTCAGAGCTACTTATATAAGAGCTGCTTTTGAGCTCTCAGTGTGGAGGGGAAGGTTCTGGTCAGCTCCCAGACTTAGCTTCAAAGAGAGTGAGTGAGTGATTTGTACTCAGCAAACCAAAGCATTCACCCCCTTGAGAGCAGTGGGCTTATTTCAGAATCAGCAAGCTAGCTGGGTTGCTTCTCAGAACTGAGGATCCACACAGTTACCTATCCAGGTCCAGGTGGACAAACATCTTGGCTCGTTCCTAGGCTTGAGCTCAAGGAGATGGAGAACAAACCACCCATGGAGACCATTGTAGAAGAAGGCGGGAAGAATAAACCAATGAAGTGCAAGTTAAAAAACTGTACAGACAAAGAAGAAGGTGTCAGAGGTACGCCAGTGGTCCAATCTGTCACTCTTTACTGCTTAATGAGCCCAGCCATATTGCTTAGAAACTCTTATGCCAAAAGCAAATAAAGTTAGATTCATGAATAATCACTGTGTTCTTCTCTCAAACATCTCCAATTGCTAGAATCCGTATCTTATTTTAAGCACTTTATGACTCAGGCTCTTAGACTATGATCTCTTTGCTGGCTCTCCATTGCTTAAAGGGGTCGCAATTCAGATGCCTACAGGGTCCAGGCAGGTAACATAAATGCATCAAGTGGGATGGATATAACATGATAGGGAGACATGTTAGCATCAACAATAATTTTTATAAAAAATGAAGAGTGGCAATTTTATATCTTTGATATCTGGTTGAATAGAAGATAGTGGATTCTAGTATCTGTGCCTTCATTTAATCTGTTATGATGCATTGTTTTGGCTGAAGCATATGAAAAAAAAAACACTGGAACTTCAAAGACTTTTCAAAAGGGTCCTCGAGATCCACAGGGGTTGCCAGATGATAGAGGACCATTCCTCTATCAGATTATTGATTTGTGGAAATGTGAGCCAAGTGGTATCAAATTTTCCGATTTTTCAAGAGAAGCAGAGATACTAAAATCTATTGATTTTAAATGTTGACAATGAATTGACATTGAAACAAAAAAGGCTGATTGGACCAAAAAAAAAAAAACACCAACCCTATCAGTGGGTAAACATTGGCTTGTAGATGTTGGTTTTGTAACGTGGCCTACAGGATTACACATAAACCCTTAGCCTAACATTCACATGCTTTCATTTCCTTAGCCTCATCTGCCACTGTTCCCTACAGACTCCTTTGAGCAACATTGTCTATTCATGTTCTTCTAACATGCCTTACCCTTCCCTGATGCCATGCCTTTGTTCACCTTTTTCCTCCTGCCTTGAATGTCCTTCCTTCTCTTACAATGTATCCCAATTCTACATACCTCTTAGCACCCTTTTCACATCTCATTTCCTCCAGGAACACTTCTCTCATCACTGGTTCTGAAGTAGCTTCTCTCTTCCCTGAACGTGTCAGACCTCAAAGACTGCACCATTTGTCTGGTATTTAGACAGTTTGCTTCATTGCCCTGAGTAGCTATTTATGCAAAGTACATGAAGCTCTGAGCACTGTTGGCCTGTAGTAAGGCCTCCCCAAATGGGAGTGCTCACGTCTTTTGTTTGTATCTTACTTTTTTCCTCCAACTACCTATTGAAAGATCTTTAAGGGTGAAGACTTGCCTCCTAGTATTTTCTAAAGTGCCCAGTCAGTGTTTTGCATGTAATAAGTATACAGCAAAAATGCATACCAGGGTGAAGCAAAAGTAGGTTTACAGTTGTTCATATGGAAACGAATATAATAATTAATAATAATACAAGAATAAACTCTGTGTTTTAGGTACTCACAACTGTAAACTTACTTTTGCCTTACCCTGTATTTTTAAACCACACTAGGGCAAGGGACAATAATTTAAAGATAAAGTGTATCTCATGTGAAAATTTTCCCTGGTAAAATTATGAGTTTAAAAATCTGTGTTAAGTACAAACCACCCATTTAAAGTTGAAAGGAAACTTACTTTCATTCATTCTACAGAGAGGTTATCACCGAAGAAACTTCCAGACAGAGAAGCTATCTCCTCTGGCAAAGAGAAAGGGGTCAACTTGCCAAACAGGTTTGAGCAGAGTGGGAGTTGGGGGAAGAATATGAAACCCAAAAGGTAATGCATTGGCATTTTTTCTGTTACACTTTACTAAATATAGTTTTGAGTCATTTCTTTCTTTTTTTGGTTAATCCTCACTGGAGGATATTTTTCCTTTTTTTTTAAGAGTGGAAGAGAGGGAGAGAGAGAAAAAAACATTGATGTGAAAGAGACACATTGATTGGTTGCCTCTCACATGACCCTGACCTGGGTGGGGATCAAACCTGCAACCCAGGTACCCGCCCTTGACCATAAATTGAACCTGTGACCCTTCGGTCCACGGGCCAAGGCTCTAACCACTGAGCCAAACTGGCCAGGACATTGAGTCATTTCTTGATGCAGGGAACTTAAGTAAGTATTCATTCATTCCTTCACCCAGTATTCTTGAGTACAATTTATATAGTAGGTGATGGGGATAATAGAGACAATCAGAGCTCAGGATCTAGTGGGAAAGACAGACATACACAGAGCAATAAATTCAATAGGTTAAATGCTTTGACATAAGTGGAAACAAAATAGCACAGAGGAGGGAACATCTAACTTTCCTGGTGGATTTGGGAAAACTTCCCTTGTTGTTTTCTGAGCACTTGGATGTTGTGACATGACACCGTTTCACATTTAGATCAAATTGGAAAGCAGTTTTGCCATACATGGGCTGGCATTCAGTAATTATGTTCTTTGAGTGAATGAATGCATTGCAACTTATGATGGCTGTGTCTTTTTCTTATGTCAAAAATTTTCTATTTTCTCCTCCTCCCTTTGAGTAGGATACTTTTTAAGACCTCAAATCAGTCAACCGTACCCAAGGATTTATTGAGTATGTTTATGTGCCTGTACTGTGCTGTCAACTTTCAATTTATTAATGTGTCACAGTGTATCAGCTATCATGTGTGCAATGTATGTACTTTCTGGGTTATTAAAGTCATGTTCAAAACCCTAGCATGCTTGTGTGGGATAATCTCACTGTTATGAAATACAATTGAGAATTAAATGTCTAGTACTTTGTAATTTAGTTCACTCCAACGAACATTGAGTGCCATCGTGTGCCAGGCAGTTTCTAGTCACTGAATATACAGAGATATAAGACATATAAACCTACTTAGATGCTAAAGAAATAATGTATGTGATGAAGACAACAAAAAAGTACAGAGACTGCAAAGAGGGGAAAGTAATTGTTAGGGATTGTTAGTGAAGGTTTCCCATAGAAGTTGGCCAACAAATGTTTTTTGTGCTGATTACTAAAGTAATACATGTTTATCATAAAATTTTTGAAAAAAAATGAGAAAAGAGAAATAAATAATCACCCATAATTCCACTATAGTTTTCATTTTAATTTATATCCAATATATACATATATTTATATTTGCAACATATACACACATTTTAAATAAAACTGAGATCATCTGAACACTTATAACACTTGTAGCACTTTGATACACTTAACAGTAAGTAGTGAAGATGCCCATGGCTTTAAATATTCTAAAACACGAACAAATGATTGCATATCATCTCATTGACTACACCTGTTGTTTAACCAATCTCCTGTTGGATATTTAGATGAGTTTTAGTTTTTTTAAATAATGCTGTGATAAATATAATTACACATAATTCCTTGCACACATCGAGTATTGGATAGGATGAAAACGTTAAAGTGAAATTTCAGAGATAAGGGAGGAGACCATTTTTTAAGCCTTTGCTGCACATTACGGTTATCCTCAAAAAGATTTGCACCAAATTGCCTTCCTAGTAGCTACAATATGAGGGACTGCTGTCTTCCCAACAGCTTTGCTAATGCTGGGCATTGCACCCTCAGTGGCGTCCCGTTCTCACCCAGGGCAAAAGCCAAGGCATTAGTATGGCCTGCAGGATCCTGCCTGATCTCTGACCTCCCTCTAGCTGTACTGAACACAGGCATGCCCCTACTTCAAGGTCTTTGCACTCATTCGCTCTGCCTAGAATGCCCTTTTCATCATATAGCTGCATTGTTTCCTCCTCATTTCCTTCAGGTATTTACTCAAATGTCCCCTTCTTGGTGAGAACTTCCCAGGCCATTGTATTTATAGTTTAACACTCCATTCCTCCAGCATTGTGTGGCACTTATCACCATCAAAAATACTATATTGTTCACTTATTTTTCTTGTTTTATCGGCTGTCTGTGTGTTCCCATCAAAATGTTAATTCCATGAGGACTGGGATCTGTGTGTGTGTGTGTGTGTGTGTGTGTGTGTGTGTTGTTCTTCACTGCGTCTCCCATGTCGAGAACAGTGTACACAGTAATCTCTCAATACATTTTTGTAGAATGAACGTTTATCCCTATTTCACAGAACTGGTCACTGAGACTTTGCAAGACTACCAGCTTGTCTAATGCCAGTCAGTTTGTAAGCAAAAAAATCTGGTCAAAGCCACATTTATCTGACATAAAGCATAGGCTCTTAAACTCTATACACACAGATGCTTTGAAGAAAACCATTCAGATATTTATTTATTCTTTCTTTTATATTTATACTTGCCTCTAAAATTCTCATTGCTCTTGATGTCACACTGTATTAAACAATAATTAATGTTGCATTGTTTTTATAGCTTATCATCTCCAAAGTGTCTGAAAAGTGACCATGAAATGAAACCCACATTTCCCCCAGCCACTGCTTGCCAGGATCACAATAAGGCAGGACAGGTACAGTGTCTTCACACCAACAAAACTCAGTCAGTCTTCCTCGGACTTCTGTTTCTCAGTGAGAGTTCTGGGAATCATTCTTTAATATGTGATTGGGCTGTGATCAATCTTTCTACTAGTCAACCAACTAGTTAGAAACAGGGTTGGGAAATCTCTTACTCATTTTCAGTTGCTGTAGATACTTGTGATCAAGTGAGAGTTCAGTAAATCCTCTTGAATAGGGGCCGACTCTGCAAATCTCATTTTGCTGATACCGTTAACATATCTTTTTATAATACATGCTTTTTGATACACCCAGCCTTCTGAGAGCTTGTGCAGGAAAAAAGGAAAAGGTAAAACTTAATTTGTCCTGAAACTTGGTGTTGTAGGAGATGTGTTACGTCTGTTTGCAACGGGCCCAGCGGAATTCCCCATTGTACTACAGTGAGGAGAGGAGGAGAAGAGAGAGAGAAGATGAGCGACTCATACAGCAGTATCAAATGTTGAAAGATCAAGAGACTTTCTTCAAACACCAGGTAATTCAACGCCTTGATGAAAGAGTGTTTACTGAACGTGGGATCGTAGAACATGATTATAAAATGCCATTTAAAATGTTCCATCATACGCCTGTACTGTAACATATTTGATCATTTACGTACTGAAGGACTAAACTTAGGTTGTGTCCAAGTTTTCACTGATAATAAATGACACTGGGGTGAACATTCAAGCAGCTGAATGTTTGCACATGTCACTGATTCCCCTCTCCCCCCAACAAGGACTGAGTTTTAAAGGTGGAATTCGTGGATTTATATGGCTTTATTTTTTATTTCTGGTCAAATATAATCCTGGTCAAGGCTTTTTTCTTAAAATTCATGGCCTTTCTCAAGAATCAAAGACAGAATGACACCTTTGCATTTGCACTGTCAATAATTGGTCTGTGGTCTCCAATAACTGACCCTCTCCCCTTTCCCACATTTGTGATATCAGGTAAGCACTTACGGAATCTTCCATCCCTTCTTACGGTCCCTGTAGAGGGGTTGCCAGAAGCCCCAGAACTGGAGATTAAAAACCTTCTCCAACCCACTGTTATAAATCTATGAAGACATCGGAAAGTACCGTTGCCTCCAAAAGGCAGGTTTCTACCTTGGTTGGATTATTTTAATGTAATAGAATTAAATTTTTTAAAGGCTGTATTTCCATGTGTTTTTCCCCCCCTAAAGCTGAGAAGTCTGGCTAGTAGAGAACAGAATCAAAAAAATGCTGCCTATAATCTTGGAGTTGCTGAAGCTATAAGAATCCACAAGAATGAGAAACCTGAATTTTATGTGAGTCTTTCCAGAATTTCTATTGTGAATACCTGCCTCATCTGTGAATTTTGGGTCCCCACTCTGCTGTCAACAAGAGAATGTCCAGCCTATAGAAAAGTTTTAGAAGAGTTTATTTGAACCAAAATTTTGAAGACATGCCTAGGGGCAAAATCTCAAAGGATTGAGAAAACGCTCCAGAGAATGGCATTTTTGCAGGTTATTTTATATGTTAGAATCAAAGGAGAGAACATAAGGTTACATGAAATCCATTGGTGGTAGATTAAGGAGGTGAGAGAAAGCAAAGTGGGGAAATCTCTGGGACTGGATAAAAAATCAAAGTAGAGGAACATGTACTTCTTTTACATTTGTGGGTACTGGATAGCGAACAACGAACATACAGAGAGATTAAAATTAGATTATTAAATTAAATTAATTAAAATTAAAATACATAGAGATGGTATGTGGGTAACAAGGTAACACTGTGGGGTTTGATGGTCTCGTGCTCTGGGGCCAGCGGCTGTGCCTTCGAGGGTAGGAAAAGAAAGTTACTCTGGCATTTCCAAGGTATGCTATCCTAGATGTGTAAGAACGATGGACAGAGCTCACTTAAGGTAAAGGTTGGCCTTTGCTGTGGAAGCTGTAGGCCTGGGACGCGCCTACCTGCTATATGCCCTGCCCTGTTAGGAATGTGTGATCAGACCACCCTGTGTGGTTGCTTTTGGTCACCGAGTTGTTGTTTTTTTCTTTATTGATTTTAGAGAGAGAGGAAGGGAGAGGGAGAGAGAGATAGAAACATCAATGAGGGAGAACATCGATTGGCCGCCTCCTGCATGCCCCCCACTGGGGATCAGGTCCACAACCTGGGCATGTGCCCTGACCGGGAATCGAACTGGCGACCCCTTGGTGCATGGTCGATGCTCAACCACTGAGCCACATCAGTTGGGCGGTCACCAAGTTTGTAAGGCCTGCCATGTGGCTCCCCTGAGCTAGTCAGGTTTGGTGTGTGGCCCGCTTCCCTTTCACACTGTATTGCAGGAGTTAGTGGCAGAGGGGCCGAGCGGGTTGTGCGAGGTTACAGTTCCAGGGCGGGCGGGGCGCAGCGTCTGCCTCCGCACCGTGCACGTTCACAGCGCGCGTCCCATTAGCCACTGCAGTGCTTGTTAATGATGGAAATTCCCAACCGGGAGCTGCGGTGGGCGGTAGGGACACTGCAGTCCTGCCCGGGAACAGCTGATCTAAACATAGAACCAGCAGCACGCGATGGCGCGCTGGAAGTGCAGAATCTAAGGTCCCATCCCAGGCCTCCAGAATGGGGATCTGCACTTGAATAAGATACTTAGGTGATCTGTGGGCACATTAAAGTTTGAGAAACCCAGCTTCAGACGGAGGTGGGCCACCTGCTTTGTCATGGATTTAATGTTTTTAATCATTATGTGCCTACCCGTACTTCTGCCTGAATCTTTCTGCTTTCACCTACCATCCAGGTGGTAGTCTGACACTCTGGATATACATCCAATAGAATCTGTTTTCTTTATTCCTCGTCAAACATTTATTAATGCATTTCTGTGTGCTTGCCCCTGTGCTGGTGGCTAGGAATACAAAGATGAATAAGCTCTGGCCGCTTTGGCTCAGCGGTTAGACCATCGGCCTGCGGACCGGAGAGTCCCGGGTTCGGTTCCTGCTAAGGGCACGTACCTCGGTTGCAGCCCCGGTTGGGGTAGTGTGGGTGGCAGCCACTCGGTGTGTCTCTCCCGCATTGATGTTTCTCTCTCTCTCTTCCTCCCTCTCTCCCTCCCACTCTAAATGCAAAAAAGTGTCCTCGGGTGAGGATTAAAAAAAAAAAAAAAAAAAGCAAAAAAGCAAAGATAAATAAGACAAGGTTCCTTTCTAAAGAAAATAGTGGGGGAGACAGATTCAAATTGAGAGACAAGAGTGGTATACTAAATGCTTTGGTAAGTCTTTGAACACGGCACTACGTGAACAAAGAGAAGAGTCATTTAACCCAGACCAGAGCTTGGGCAAGGCTTCCTGGTATACTGGGGTTAGGAAATGACTTGAGTGGAAGAAGAACCTTCCAGGCAGGGGTGGCAGGGAGGGAGGGAGGTAGAGCACCGTGTTTTTGAGATTTAGGCACAATCCCTCTGTCCTCTTCGATATATGTTGCAGATTATATTTATGACTGCCTAGTTAGTATCTCTTCTTTGCTATATCTGTAGACATCTTAAACTTAAAAAGACCAAAACAGAACTTTGATTCTTGATTTCCTTTCTCAACCTGTTCTTCTCTCAGTTTTCCCATTTTAATAAGTGGCCTCACCAGGCAAACAGTTCCATGCACCTGATTCCAGATTCCTTCTCCTCTGCCCCCCATATCCAACCGTCTGCAAGTCTAGTTGCCTTTATTTCCAAAGGTATCTAAGATCCCTTCATCTTCAGTGTTACCACCCTATAAGGCTGAGCTTCTGCAATACACACTCTAATTAAGCTTGCTATTAGCCTCCTTGTC
The DNA here is from genome assembly GCA_030848825.1 of Tadarida brasiliensis. NCBI lineage: Eukaryota > Metazoa > Chordata > Mammalia > Chiroptera > Molossidae > Tadarida > Tadarida brasiliensis. Next base: position 59,963,629 of record CM061268.1, read on the forward strand.
CTTCTACAACCTATTGTCCACACAGCAGCCTTTCAAAATGATTAACCAAAGCATATCTAATGGCCTCCCATTGCATTAAAATAAAATGTAAACCAACCTTGACCTATCTACCTCTACTTTCCCCTTGCTCACTATGCCTCCGCCACATAGACCTTCTTTCTGCATATTAAACATGGCTAAGCTTGATTTCATCTAGTGTCTTTGCAGTCACTGTTCCTTCTGTATGGGACATCGGTCTCCTGATATTTGCAATGGAGATGATTCAGTCATTTTCGTTGAAAAGCTTTCCCTAATAACCAACCAATTGAATCCTGTTTCCACCCAGTCACACACTATGATAAGGGCTTCGTAGCACTTGTCACGACCTTAAATGATCTGATGTATTGTTTACTTGCTCACTGTCTGTCTCCTGCTCCAGGGTACAGGCTCGATGAGGGCAGGGCTGTCTGTGGGTCTCCGTTCTGGGTCACTGTTGAATCCTCAGTGTCTAGAACGGCCAGGCCCAGAGAGAGTGTTCAGTTCTCCTTCTTCCCACCTCTTCTCTGTCCTTGCTCATGCTTTTGCACTCTCAGAATTCCTTCTTCTTTCCTGCTCTGTGTTTATGTACAGGCTCAGGATCTATTCCATGAAGTCATTTTTTTTTCCATCTCTCTCTGTGATACTGGGCTTTGGTCAGTTCTGCTCGGATTTATCCTTGAGCACACTCCTATTATGCTGTGGGTCATTGCAATACTAGCTAGTCAGTAGGTTGAGGATTTAGAAATATTATAAATGAGTAAATACTTCCTGATTAATTTTAGCCTCCTGAATTATTACATTTATTCTTCGTTGCTCTTTGGTATTCTAGAATAAATAGATTGCTTCTCTTTCATTCTAGAAATCCTTCCTATTTGATAAACGGCCATTCAGTCCTGAGATTAAGGCTTTAAAGCGAGAGGAACATTTCCAGAGTCTCCTGAAACAAATGGATAATAGACGGGAGAAGGAAATAAACCAAAGAGAAAACAAAGAGCTGATGGAACGCCTGGAACAAGTGCAGCTCACGGAGGAGTGAGTCCAGCTGGACACGCGTAGGAAAACGGAGCTGGAATTTTCACGTGAAGCTAATTTCACGTGAAGCTTATGGGATTGACTCAGCATTGGTAGTTTAGCACAGCTGTAACCAACTGAGCAAACTCACCCAGCTAGCAGCCAGCATAACATTTCATTAGGAAAATGAAAAAGCCATTATTAGTATAATGATCATTACAGTAATGATTGCCCATCTATAATTACTTTCACTGTAGAGTCGCATTCTGTACTGTTTTGTGATCACTAATACTGGCAGATGGAAGAAGGGACGTGTCTGGAGTGGGGCATCATTCCTAGCTCTTCCCAGGTGACCTCAAGGCAAAGCTGAGGTTTTATTAGAAGTATGTAGGGATGTCCCATGGAACCCGAGGACAAGAATGTATGGGGACTAAAGGCCATATGTTCTGCTCACGCCCACAGCTCCTTAAATGACATTGTCTTTAGTTGTATTTATTCCAGTTTAAATGTGGATGAATATTAGTCTCAATTCCAAATTTTCAGGAAAGGGAATCTGACTAGTCCTGTTTGAGTCCTCTGGGGCCCAGGATAGTATCAGGGCCACAGAGTTCAAACGTTCCTAAGGGGGCCACGCTTCTGCTACCGAGGTTAGGGAAGCAATTAAGAAGGCCGCTCCAGAGTGAGAGAGTCCTAAAACAAATAAACTAATTTCTGGGACCAAAAAATTATATTTTCATAAAATGTGTATGTTCTGTTATACCCATTTTACAGATCATGTGGGTTCCCTGGAGGTTACATGTAAAAGAATCATAATTTATAATAGGAAAGATCACTTTTCTTTAAAAGGAATCTTATGATGAATCATTTTATAGAATGAATAGACACTTTCTGCTTTCCTATCAGAATTTTTTAAAGCTTGGGGCGAGGAAGAGTGCCTGTCTTAGTAGTAGTGCCTTTGTATAGTATGGTCGGTCACCTGCTTATACCTGTCCTGTCTGTCCTGTGTTCAATACACTGTCCACTAGCCATATGGATTTGAATTATGATTTTCTTTTTAAAAAATGAAAGCTCCTATAGGGAAATATTACTTTTTACTTACCAGACTCTTATTCCTATTAATACTTATTAGACATGTTTGATGATGTTAATCTGTATTACAAAAGACTCAGTAACGAACTCTGCCCCCACCTTCCCTTATTTTTAACTGCTAGACTTGCTGCACAAAGAGCCAAATATATAAAAGATAAGATGGAAGAAACAGAGTGTTATAAGAGAGCTTTGGATGCACAGGTAAGGGAACAATTATTAATTTAAAAATTGTGCAATGCTCTCACTTATATGTGGAATCTAATGAACAAAATAGATCCAGAGACATGGAAGCAGGGAACAGACTGGTGAACGGGGCGGGGGGGGGGGGGGGGGTGAGGGGGGGGGAGGAAGAGAGAAACCAAAGAATTTATGTGCATATGTGCATAACTCAGGGACACAGGCAATAGTTCAGTAAAGGAGGGGGGAGTGGGGTGGAGGGAGACAATGGGGGAAAAGGGGAACATCTGTAATACTATCTATGATAAAGATACATTTTTTAAAAATTAAAAAAATGTGCAGTGCTTCAATAGCATTCTAAAAATATGTATAAATACTGTAATGTGAGTTATTCCTTTGGTGGTTTTGAGGCCCCTGCTCCTTCCTGTAAGATGTTGGTGTTTTACAGCGCTCCAGCCTCGTGCGTAAAGTTTGTTTCCTGGTATAACTGTAATCTGCATTATGTGTGTCCCTGTTTCAGATAAAGAACAGATTCCCCCAGCTGCCCATATCTGAGCCAGACTCTATCGAGCCCATCTTTGGTGACGATGAGGATAAGCTGAGGGTAGAAAAGCGAAAGCGAGAGCAGAATTACATGAAGCACCAGCTGGAGACAGCTGCCAGGCACAAGAGGAAAGCCATCCTGGACCAGCTGGTGGACCAAAGGCGGGATCTGCTGATGCTTCAGAACACACAGAAAGAGTAGGAGACCCCAGATCATTCCTCCTCCTCCTCCCTTCCTCCTCTCCCCAATTTCCCCTTCTCTCTCTCTCTTTCTCACACAACAGCAGACACACAATAACAATAGTGGACACATTGAGAAGTTACTATGTGCAAAATATTGTTCTAAGCTTATTACATGCTTCATCTCATTTCATACTCACAATTCACCCTATGAAGAAAAGTTATCAAATTAAACCCACTAAACCCCCTTCCTTCAAAGAACTGTGCATGCAGAAAGTTGTACTGATGATTTCTGGGGAGGGGGTGGTGAAGGTGACCAGTTGGGCAGAGGAGGACTTCAGGCCATATCAGTACCTTTAAATTCAAACACCAGACACCTAGTTTCTTAAAAGGCCTAATCAGTTATTCCACCAATGGGGAATCTTATAAAATCATCATATAAAATCATCAAAGTGCTCAGGAGTTCCAAATGGGCTTTTCTTCAAAGGCGTCTCCTCTTTTTATTATTTAAGAAAAAAAATTTTTTTTTTGGTTAATCCTCACCCAAGGATATTTTTTCCATTGATCTTCAAAGAGAGAGAGAGAGAGAGAAACATCCATGCAGCAGGGCTGGGGATTGAACCTGCAACTGAGGTACGTGCCCTTGACCAGGAACCAAACCCACGACCCTTTGGTGTATGGGCCGACGCTCTAACCACTGAGCCAAACCAGCCAGGGCCAAAGGAATCTCCTCTTTTTAGAAGGCAGTTGTACTTATAAAAAGAAAAAAAGTTATTTTATTAAAATTTTATAAATGTTCAGTGGGATGGTTCAAAGATCTGTTCTGTTCTATACCAGGTAGGCTCAGACATGAAAATAGGAGTAGAGCAGTAGGTTGAAGAAGGAGTGTCTAGTGATAAGGGTGGGATTGGGATTGGGTGTTAGTAGAGAGAGCTAAGAGTAGTCAAATGCATGGCTTTGAGAGTCAAGTCACATGTGGGATTAGTCTTGCATCTGCCCAGGACAATATACATTTGTATGTCTGAAATATTGAAATGTTTTTATACTTCTTGAAAAGTAGCAGTTGCCTCAAGCCCCACAAATGCACCCCTGCTGCCCCAGCCCCTCCCTGGGATCCCCCCATCCCCTCTCCACGACCTTTCTTCTCACGGATGAATACCTGGAGTCTCCAAGACCACGTCCAGTCCATTCTGATGGATTGATGTGGTTCTGCCATTTCACTGGTGGGATATTGGGCATGTTACATATTTCTAGGGCACTGGTTTCCTTTTCAGTTGCTAGGGGTGGTTGAGGGTTAAGTGAAATAATTCTTGTAAATAGCTTCTGTTTTATAGCAAACAGTCTCCTCTTGTCCCACGGTGGCTCTGCCTTTCCATACGTGTTGTCACAGCCAGTTCTGGGACCCTTGGCATTTGTTGCAGGGATCATTGCAGTTTCCTCCTCTGCTTCTAGCCCTTGGCTTCTCTAGTAGGTCTCCCCCGCTTGGAGTTAGGAGGGTGAACCCTGTCACTCCCAAGTTGCATGACCTGAGCCAAACCACACACGCGGTCTTTGAGCACTGTTCTCCTCGTATGAAAAACAAGGATAGTCACACCTGCCCTACCTATCCTTACTAAGAGATTCAATGAGATTGTGTATGTGGGAGCATTTTTGGAAACTGCAGAGCTCTGAACAAATGCAAACTGTGGTCTTTATTTGGTTATCTCTGTGGTCATCGACCTTGTTTTCTGTGTGGCTCAGATCCTTGGTATTCCGATTCTCCCACTTTTCTCATCTTTTCTAACTCCCTGCCCTCTGGTTCGTCTCAAGATGTGATCTCAGGTCTTTGTGTGGCAAATAGAAGGTCATTCGCTCTCAGAGGGGATAATTTAGTCTGTGTAATTCCAACAGGCCTGCTAAGGTAGTTTAAAAAAAAACCTTTTCTGTTTTTGTTTTTAAAAAAATATAACAATTCATGCTAATTAAAATGTTAATTGGTGGAGAGATTAAAAACCATATTAATAATCTCCCCCGTCCAAGGAGTCAGTGTTAAGGTTACTATGTAAACGTCTACATTTTTTCCTATTCTTTACAAATATATTAAAACAATGTGCATATATGATTTTCCCTCCATTTTTGTAAATGAAAATACCTATGAGCTCTTATACATTACAACCTAACCTGTCTTTAATCTTATAATGTGTCATTAATTTATATTTATGTTGGTACATATATATAAAATTCATTCTTCTAACTTAATAACAGAATACTATGTATAATACAGATTACTAAAATTTAACTTTTTTACTATTCATGAACATTCACTTTGTTTCCAGATATTTTGCTATAACAATTTTGCCTTAAACATTTTTATTTTATTTAAAAAATTTTTTAAAAATTGATTTTAGAGAGAAAGGAGAGGGAAAGAGATAGAAACATCCACGAGAGAGAACATCAATTGGCTGCCTCCTGCATGCCCCCCTCTGGGGATTGGGCCCACAACTGAGCATGTGCCCTGACCAGGAATCGAACCGACGACCTCCTGGTGCATGGGTTGATGCTCAACCACAGAGCCACCCGGCCAGGCTGCCTTAAACATTTTTAATATGTTCTGGTTTTACATATAATTTATACTTTTTTGATTTCTATTGGATAAATTCCTAAAACTGGGCTTGCTAGATCAAGCATGTGGAACGTTTTCAATATTACCAGGTACTGACAGTTCGCTTTGTAAAAAAAGGTGCATCCGTTTGTTTCCACCAGCAGTCTGTGAGGACACTAGCTGCCTCCCCTCGAACCCTACTTCATTTTCTTACTCTCTAGGCATTTAAATTAAACCTACTTTTTAATCTGTCTTTTCAAAGATAATATTATAATGGCCAAAAGCATATGAAAAGATGCTCAACATCACTAATGTTGAGGACAGAATAATATCTATATTATTATTAGGGAAATGCAAATGAAAACCACAACGAGCTAGCTGTTCACCAACAAATGGTTTCCACAGTCCCTGGAACGTGCGCGGTGAGCCTTGTTCAACCATCAGCTCTCATCGTCTGCTCTGTTTGAAACAGAGGTCATGTAGCACTTAACTATGCTTTTGCCTTTCCAAGATAAGAGATAGTTCGTGTTTTATTGAATATTTACTTATGTGAACCTCAAATACAGTGATTCTTCACTCCAGTGAACAAGATGGCAAGGTAGGAAGGTGAGGTTTAAAATATGTGTTTTATATTATACAATTACAAAATTTAATTCCAATCATATATATGTATCTCTATGGCAGTTCTGAATGGAATAAGCAGTTAGCAAATTGTTCGTGTTTCCCCCTGCAACTCACTTATGTAGATGTAGGAAAAAGTATTTTACTATTTAAGATGTATCTGTATATCAGTATAATGCATACATATAAGATGGCTATCTTAATTTTCCTAGGGCTTTATGAAAAGAAAGCATTTATACATTTGCTGAACAGTATAATAATTTTTTACAAATGCAAAGATAAAATGTGCTATTGTTTATCTTGGATTATAAGATCTGTGGTTGGATTGCCTTGTGAAATATACAAATCAAGAACAATTATAGATTTTTCTTACAACCACACACACCACGAAACATTTAAGAAGCACTTCTTTCAAACTATTCAAAAGATGAGAAAGGAAGAAAGCCGTCCATTTAGTGATAGGCAAAACCACTAAAATGCAAATATGATGTAAAGGGGAAAAATAAAGAAAACCAAGACAAAGAGAGAGAGGCTACCTCACACCCATTAGGATGGCAACTATGAAAAAACCAGAACATGATACGTGTTGGCAAGGGTGTGGAAAAACAGGAACCCTATGCACTGTTGTGGGAATTTAAAATGGTGCATCCACTATGGAGAACCGCATGACGAGTCCTCAAAAAACTGAAAGTAGAATTACAATATGATTTAATAAATTCACTTCTGGATGCATATTCAAAAGAATTGAAGGCAGGATCTTGAAGAGATATTTGCACACTTCTGTTCATATCAGCATTATTCACAGTAGGTGAGCAATGAAAGTAACTCAAATGGTCAACCACAGGTGAATGGATAAACAAAATGTGGTATACACATACAATGGCATATTATTCAGCCTTAAAAAGGAAGGAAATTCTGATTTTACAATATGGGTAAGCCCTGAGGACATTAGGCTAAGTGAAATAAGTCAGTCACACAGTCACAAAAAGACAAATACTATATGATGTCACTTATATATGGTATTCAGAGTAGTCAGATTCTTGGAAACAAAGTAGAATGGTGGTTGCCAGGGGCCAGAGGGAGAGAGAAATGGGGAGTTGTTTAATGAGTACAGAGTTTCATTTTTACATGGTGAAAAGCATCTGGATATTGGTTGCACACTATATATCTGTACACTTAGAAGTGGTTAAGATGCTTAATTTTATGTTATGTATTTTTTACTACAATTAAAATAGCTATAAAAAAGGTTATAAAAATATGTATTATAGGTACCATTCAGTTATTGAGCTCCCATCATGTGACAGGCATTGGTACTTTCTGTGTATTTCATTTAATCTTTATAATGAGTGCTTGAACCAATGCTCGTTGGAGGAAAATGTGGCGATGCTGTTAGGAAAAGTGAATGAGCACAGAGCACGTTATTGATTTTTATTGGTGGGTCCTGACACCTAGTGGTGGTTGCTCCCTGTAACACAAAGCCCTTTAGAGCAGGCTAAGTCAAGGTCACACAGGGTGAAGTCCCTTCTAGACTTTATCGAGAGCTGATGGTAAGCGTTTTCATTTGGCAAGAAATAGGCACATATAAATAGTTTGAACCAGGTTTAAGGTAATTCACAACAGCAATGACTATGCATTTGAGACTTGTAATAGAAGCACTTAACATTGGGAATATTGGAACATAGTTCTTGAAGAGATATTATACAGCAGTCACTTCTTTGAAGATATGACCTTCATCAAACACTCCTTTTTTTTTTTTTTGCTTTATTGTCTTTACAATGTTAGATATTTTCTCAACTTCATTTTCTTTTGCCTGGTCACTTCTGTTTCTTTTTCTCCTTTGTACACCTGTCTACTTTATCTTGTAAAATGCCTATAGCAGCTGGTAGGCTGATTGCTGACAGCTGAGAGGCTGGAATTAAAGGAAAGAAATATAAAGTATCGGAAATCCATGTGAGATGATTCTTCAGAGCAGTTAAATTAGCCTCAGAGGAAATCAATAACTTTAAAGGCTGAATTTGCTCATTGGAAACAGGTTTCAATCCTGCTAACTTAAACCAGGATTGAAGATGAAAGGTCCTAAACCCATCAATTATTTGAGAGCTAGGAGTTTCACTATTTTTTCCCCAGTGTTCATGTCTCTTAGTACATTTCAAAGAGTAGTGAGCAAAACCAGAAGGTTTTTGTTTAATTTACCATAAAAGGAATGGGGATCCGAGGTCGGTGCATACCCTTCCCAGTGTTGTGAGCGAACCAACTATTCTGTTCTCTCCAGGCACCTGGCAGATAGAAAGGCTGAGCTGGAGCGAGTGAACAGGATGAACCAAAGCTTACAGGAGGACTGGGAACGGAGTGCTGCAATGAAGAGGCAGCGGGACCTGAAGGAGAAGGCTTTCCAGCGGTAATACCTGATTTGAACCAGACGTTCTTGGTTTGCAAAGAAAATCCCCTCTGCTCCTTATTTACTTTTCTCTAATCATGGGATGGCAAATAGGTTTCAAGGGCCGACCCCAGCTGATTAGTAGTGGCTGCCTGTGGAACTTTGCAGAGAAAAGAATTCTGGGTTCAGTGAGAAAAACTGCTTCAATGTATTAGACATGTCTGCTATTAATATGGGATTGGAGACTGTTGGGTGTGTGTTACACGGATGCCATCTCTGCCCGAATCCTTGCCTCTGCACAGGGTGGCTTTATTTTCTTTTTTGTGGAGGGTGGGGAAGCATGGGGCGAGGAGGGCGGGAACTCTCTTTGGAAATAGGGAGATTGAGTTTCCACCAGAACACAGCTAAGGCTTACAGAATGATCATTTAAGAGCAGAGTCCAGGGGCTGTGGGTAAGGTGGGCAACTGGAAGAGTGAGAAACCCATTACGGAACCAACCAAAAACATCTTCCTGAAATGTACTATCGTATCCCTGTTCCCTCTCTGCAGCGATCTCTCTACAATCTAGAGTCAGGGAATCTACTCATGGCTTTGAAAAGTAACACTAACTTGGGAGAGGCAGCCAGCATTTTCTTATGTGTAAGCTGGGACGTAGACATCTGCCTGACTTCGCTAACACAGGCGTTTTGGGGGATCAAAGGAGGAGGTGGAAAAGCACTACTCTTAAAAAATTAAAACTTTTTACCAATGTAAGGTATGATTTCATAGAATGTTGAAAACTTGGAAAAAAAAAACCATACCCAAGCCTATATACAATCAAATGTTATAAAATCCTGAATATTCCAAAATATTTTAAATTGCAACTAATTGTTATCATGGGTAAAATTTGTTGTAATAGATCTTGATCGGAAACTCTCCTTTTTTGTTTAGTTTTTCTTTTAAGGCATTTTTTTTTTTTTTGCTTGTCTTTGTAATGACCAGAACCCATATTTTGTGACAATGAAGTATGAGGGATGACATGGGAAACAGGTCCCAAAAGGGAAGTGGGGGTGTTTGGTTGTTTGAAAGAGCAAGGGAAAGGGGGCTTGGAGACTTCAAGCCTTCTCCTCAGTGCTGGGCGAAAGCAAGTAAAAGGCAGTGAGATTAAGGACAGGGGCATTGTAGCTAAATTTGGGAAGACAGCAGACCTCTGCCCTGAAGACCTAGGTCAAGTGTGGGCAGGAACGCCCGCAGGCAGCAGGCAGGAAGAAGGAATTGGTTGGTTTGAAAGAGAAAAGGTTCAGATGTCTGCAGTGAGCGCACGATGCTGTATGCCAATGCCAAGGCCAGCCAGGTAGGTCTTCCCCTGCCTACTGCCAAGGGGACCTTTTCATTTTAAGGCTGACCCTGATGCTGCTTTTTCCAGCATTTCACCCATGTAGAAACTTTGATGGCATAGGGGAACACACTGGGCACGTCCTGCATAATCAAGAGCACATATTGAAGTGGGAAGCCAGGCACATCCCTCTGTTCATCTGTTTTGAGGCTCTTGTGTCCTCTTCGTCTCCATTCCCCTCTCCTGCCCTAACTCTCCAGAGGCCCCTGGCCTCCTGTGACGTTTCACCGCAAGTGTGCTCTTAACTGTGCTGCGGTGTTAACTGTCAGCCAGCAGTTTGATGGCCTGATCTCCCTCTCAGTCTCTGTCCCGGGAGCCTGCCAGGGAACGGTGCATCCTCAGGGCGAAGCAGCAAACGCGGAGGCTTTGAGGCACGTGCAGTTGGCCGTGTGACCTTGGGCCAGTCCTGTGTTCTCCGAGGGTCTCGGTGGGCGTGGCTGGGGAGGAGGGCCGGGTCGGTACTGTGCAGGCACCGAGCCTTTATTTACTGGGGAATGAGGAGCTCGCAGAGGTCTGGAAGCAGGAGAGGCCATGCTGGGATGGGCTGCAGGTGGCAGTGTGGAGGGGGAGAGACTGCAGGTGGGAGATGACAGGTGGGTGGGAAGCTCCTGGAGGGCAGGGACCAGGTATTACTTTTCTTTTGTATCTCTTTCACTGCCCTGGCTTCCAAGCCAGGCCCCGGGCAAGGGCTCAGGGACCGCCCGCTCACGCTGCGTCTCCTGACCTCTCGCAGGGCCGCAGACAAGCTCTTCCTGCTGGACCAGTGCGAGCAGTACCAGCGCTGCAGGCAGTGCCAGCGGAGCACCTCCAACGCGGGCGACAGCAACCTGTGGCCACTGAACAAGCACCTGCGTGGGTCCCGGCTGTTTGTGTGAAACCCAGAGTCCGGACCTGCGTTTCCTGGGGCCAGTTTTTATTCTTTTAATGTTTGAAAAATTATGTTATGCAGTTTGGGTGCTTTCGGGAGGAGCTTGCGTTTTAGCCGCTTATTGAATTCATGTGGACAGGTTGTCCCCTCCTGTCTTCCGTCCACACCCGTGGTACCTCGCTGCCGCTGGGGCTGGGGATGGGATCCAGCTTTGTTCTGGCTGTGGGGGTGCTGCTGACCCAGCCCTGCCACTCCCCTGTGACTTTGTGAAAAACACGATATCTTTTCTTCATCTGTAATGAATAATGTCATAATAAATATTTTCTATGTGCCTGACTGTGTATAACCATTCATATTGGTAAATTAAAAAAATATGTTTTTATTGATTTTAGAAAGAGGAAGGAAGAGGGAGAGAGAGAGAGAGAGAGACGTTGATCGGCTGCCTCCTGCACAACCCCTGCCGGGGATCGAGCCTGAAACCAGGCATGTGCCCTGAGCTGGCAACCTTGAGAGCACAGGGTGATGCTCAGCCAACTGAACCACACCAGCCAGGGCTTAGTAGACATTTTTTTTTTAAAGGTAGAGATGCTTTGTAGCTAAAAGAATTTTAATTAAAACTTTCTGAAAATCTTATAATTCTTTGTTATACCTGTTAGAAGTTGTTTATTAACTATTATTTTTGTTTGAAGTGTGATATTTTTCCTTGTCTTCCCAACCCAAAAAAGTGGGTTTCTACCAATGAATGAATCAGACATTTTACATGCTTTTTGAACTATGTTAAGGTAATATTTGGGTACTTGATACTTTATTATATAATTGATAAAACAGGGATATGTTTAATGTTAGTTTAACCATACGTTCGTTCTGTCTGGAAATACAGTTCTGCAGGAGAAATAATTTGTCATTGTTCACCATTCACCAGCTGGTACAAGATCTTAAACATTAAAAAAAAATGCAGAAGATGGTATAGCTCTGTTAATATTAGTAAAAGTAGAAGCAAAGGCATTACTAAAGATAAAGAAAATAAAGTCTCAATTCACCAGGAAGTTATAACAATTCTAAACTTTTTTCATCCAACACCATTGGCCCAAAATATATAAAGCAAATATGGAGAGAAGAACAAGTTTACCACAGTGGTAGGAATTTTTACTATCTCAGAAATCAGTAAGAACATAGATTTGAAAAAAACAATGAACAAGCTTGATCCCACAAACCCATAAAGGGCATTGCATTCAACAGTGAGGATCCATGTTCTTTTCAAAGTACATGAAATATTTTATTGAATTTGACTATATAGACAACCATAAAAATTTCAGCAAATTTAAAAATATTTGAATAGCCTGGCCGTTGTAGCTCAGTGGTTGAGCATTGACCCATGCACCAAGAGGTCGCTGGTTCGATTCCTGGTCAGGGCACATGCCCAGGTTGTGGGTCCAATCCCCCGTGGAGGGCATACAGGAGGTGGCCAGTTAATGTTCTCTCTCATCGATGTTTCTATCTCCCTCTCCCTTCCTCTCTCTCTAAATCAATAAAGAAAAAATTTTTAAAAATATTTAAATAATACAAACACCTTTTCTGACTACAATTCAATTAAGTTCAGAAAAAAGTTAATATTCATGTATTTGGAATTTTAAAAAATCTATATTTAGAGATTTCCATTTCTAGATAGGATGTAGTAGGTCATGGAAGCCCAACACTCACCCTGCAACAACCAGAAAAGTACAGATACATTTTAAAAGTCCTATGTTTAAAGACAAGTGAGAGCTACAAAAGCAACAAGGACTAGGTGAAGAGGAATTCCAGAGAGGAGGAGCTCTCCTGAGGTGATGGCCATTTTGCTCGCTGATCCTGGACTGTTTACTGATCCTGGACTTGGTCCCTGCAGAGGGTCTCTACTGAGAGAAAGAGAAAGAGAAACCCAGCGAGGCTTTTGGTGGTCATGTGGGGTGGTGCAACAGATTGGAAAATTGAGAGGCTTGGCCAGTTTCCTCCATATGTTGCAAGTTGAGTTTCTCAGAAAACAGATACTGTATCTGAGATTTGCATTTGGGGGTTTACTGGGGAGTCATCTCAACATCATCTGTGTGGGAGCAAGAGAACCAGGATGTGGCAGAAGAAGTTGAGTGGTGATTCATACAGTTGCGATAGTGGCCTCAGCCCATCTTGCAGGGAGCTCTGAAACTGGGATGACTAGAGATGTCCCCAATTGAGGTAAGAGGGTTGGGCCTCTGGACTTCAATCAACTAGTCATTGAATGCAGGCTGTCCGTGGGGATGAGGGTGTAATCTTGGATGAAGCATCTTCCTCTGGTCAAGAGCAATTCCCGGGGAGAGAGGACGCCTCTGTGAGCCTTCAGCTGATGGTACTCCTGGCAGCGGGTGCAATGAGTGTTTCAGACTCGAAGAGGGACCTGGGTGGTTCAACCATGGCGTCCACTGTTCTAAATACTTTCTGACTTCTGGGGCTCTGTGCGAGGCTGGGGAGTTAGAATGCAGACTTAAAAGAGACAGACGTAAATCTCCCTTAATCTCATTGTGCTTAGGAGACAAAGTCCTGCTAGGTGTAGAGGTTTCAATCTTCACCAAAACTGGTTTTCTATCTTTTTAAATTATAGCTATTCTGGTGAATGTGAAATGGGGTCCCATTGTGGTTTTACTTTTCATATGACTAATGACGTTCAGTCTTTTCTCTGGTGCTTTTTAGCCATTCATTATCTTTTTTAGTAACACGTCAATTCAAATATTTTCCCCAATTTTTCAATTAGATTGTCAGATACATAATTTGCAAATATTTTCTCTGTCTATTGCTTGTCCTTCTTCTCTTCATAAGGGTGTGTTTCAAAGTGAAAAAGTTTTAAAATTTGATGAAGTAAAATAGATCAATTTTTTTCTTTTATGAATCATGCTTTTAAATTGTATCTAAGAACTCTCCTCAATCAGTCACAAAGATTTTTGTGCTATATTTTCTTTTGAAATTTTATGGTTTTAGCACTTTCATTTAGGTCTGTGATCCATTTTGAGTTCATTTTTGAGTATGGGGTAAGGTAAATGTCTAAATTCTTTTTTTTTTTTAAATGTGGATATCCAGTTATTCCAGCTTCATTTATTCAAAAGACCATCCTTTACCTCATTGAATTATGTTAGTTGCTTTGTTGAGAAATCAATTTACCCTAAGGAAGGACTTATTTGTGAATTCTCCATTTTGTCCCATTGAGCTACATAACCACACAGTATTGATCGTTGTAGCTTTATAGACGGTTTTGAAATCTGATAGTGTACTTTGTTCTTTTTTTTTTTTAATTGGCAATTCTAGGTCCTTTGCATTTTTATATAAATTTTAGGATCAGCCTGTCACTTTTTACCAAAAAAAAAAAAAAAAAAAAAAAGCCACAGGGATTTTGGTAGTTATAGTGTTGAATTTATAGGTAATTTGGAGAGAATTGCAGCCTTGACAATAGTGGGTCTTCAACTCCGTGAACATGGAGCATTCTCCATTTACTTAGATCTTCTTTAACTTCTATCAGCAATGTTTTTTATTTTTCAGTGTACAAGTCTTACACTTCTTTCATTTCTAAGTATTTTTTTTTTTTTGGAATTTTTTTTCTTTATTGATTTTTAGAGAGAGAGGAAGGGAGAGGGAGAGAGATGGAAACATCGATGAGAGCGAACATCGATTGGCCGCCTCCTGCATGCCCCCATTAGGGACTGGGCCCACAACCTGGGCATGTGTCCTGACCAGGAATTGAACCAGCAACCTCTTGGTGCATGAGTCAACGCTCAACCACTGAGCCACACTGGCTGGGAAGTATTTTTGGATGCTATTGTGAATAGAATTGTTTTCTTAATTTTATTTCTAGAGTGTTTGCTACCAGAATTTAGAAATTCAATTGATTTTTTCATGTTGACCTTGCATCCTATGACCTCTCTAAACTCATTTACTGGAGGGGGAGGAGAGGGAAGGAGAAAGGGAGAGAGGTTGGGAGAGGGAGAGAGACAGTATTCTATTCTTTGGCATTTCATAGGACTATGTCATCTGTGAATAAAAGCAGTTTTACTCTTCTTTTCCAATTTGGATGCCTTTCATTTCTTTCTTTATTGAACTGGCTAGACCCTCCATGTTGACCAGAAGTGGTAAAAAGAACAGGCTTGCCTTGTTCCAGATCTTAGGGAGTAAGCAAGCATTCATTCTTTCACCATTAAGTATGACATTAGACTTTGGTTCTTCATCAGGTGAGAATGTTCTCTTCTATTCTTAGTTTGTTAAAAGTTTTATCATAAACAGGTGTTGTATTTTTTCAAATGCTTTTTCCACATCCATTGATGTGATCTTGTGGGTTTTGTCCATTCTGTTAATATCATATACTACATTGATAAATTTTTAAATGTTAAAACAACTTTGCATTCCTGGGATCAATCCCACTTGTTCATTGAGTGTACTTCTTTCATGTTGATGGATTTGGTTTGCTAATATTTTGTTTAGGATTTTGCATCTATATTCATGAAGGATATTGGTCTACAATGTTCTTTTCTTGTGTTGTCTATCTGGTTCTGATAGGGTAATACCAGTATCATAGAATGATTTGGGAAATATTTCCTCCTCTATTTTCTGAAAGAGTTTGTGAAGGATTGATATTTTTCTACTTTAAATATTTGATAAAATTCACCAGTAAAGGCATCTGGGTCTGAGCTCTTCTTGGTGGGAGATTTTAATTACTAATTCAATTTTTTTACTTAAAAAAAATTTTTTTTTCTTTATTGATTTTAGAGAGAGAGGAAGGAAGAGGGAGAGAGAGATAGAAACACTGATGAGAGAGAACATCAATTGGCCACCTCCTGCATGCCCCCCACTGGTGATTGGGCCCACAACCTGGGCATGTGCCCTGACTGGGAATCAAACCAGTGACCTCTTGGTGCATAGGATGACACTCAACCACTGAGCCACACCAGCCAGGCCAATTTCTTTACTTTTGATGGGTCTGTTGACTTCTGCTCTAGTCTTTGCTTGCTTTCCCACCAGGGCTAGCCAATAGTGGATTTTCTTTTCTAAAAATTTTTTTGAGAAAGTTTATACTATTGCTTTGAGACCTTTCTTTTTTTCCTGATACAGACACTATAAAATTCCCCCTAAGCACTTTTTAAGTTATAACTCATTAATTCAGATTTACTTTTATTCAATTCAAAATATATAATTTACTTTGTGGTTTTTTCTTTGAACCATGGGTTATTTAGAAATGTATTGTTTAATTTCCAAATAGTTGGAAATACCCCACTTTTTCCTGTTGTTGATTTCTAATTTAATTATTAATTTTGTCCAAGAAGACTTCATGGAGGCCATTGCATTTGAACTCCCAGGATGAATGATGTCTTCAGGTAGGAAGCTGGAGTGAACTGAAATTTAATTGATCAAGGGCAGGGAAGCAGAGGGATGAAATTTCTAGGTGGAGACCAAGCATGTAGAAGGGCACAGTATGTGTGTTTAGTGCCAGAAAGGTGTTCATTGGGGTCAGAACAAAGGAAGTGTAATTTGTATCTTCTTTTTGTCTTAGGTAGTATAGCTAAAGTTTGTTAATTCAGCTGATGTTTTCAAAGAACCTATTTTTGTTTCATCGATTTTCTCTACTATTTTTCTTTTCTATTGCATTGAATATAAAGGAAGTGGAGTTGGGGTACAGAGGAAGTTGTGGAACAGGATATAGAAAAGACAGTATAAATGGTTCCCTGGTATTCAGATTCCGACTTCACTCTTCCAACCCTCTTCTGAAGAGTTTCTCATTCTCTACGAGCCCAGGGATTATAGAACAGGAATGTTTTCTCACGATATTCTTGGCTGAGCACCAGCACCAAGGAAACAGGTGTTAGAGGAATAAGATCTGGGCAAGGGGTGACTGGTGTCTTTGCTAACACTCTTCTAGGAGTCCACAGCCCACTGAGCCTGTCACTGAGAGGTGCCATACAGGACCTACTCACTGTGGGCAGTGGGGATCCTGAGGCTGAGCTGGCAGCAGGGATGGGCAGCTCTAGGTCCCTAAGCATGGTTTATTGTTTCCTTTGTTCTACAATGACATTAGAGGCTGGAAGCTATCGTCCCAGTAGGTTTTAGCAATTCAGCAGTCTCTCTGATTGCAAGGGCTGCAGGCTCATCTCCCCTTCTTTCTCCCCCCTCCCCCACTCCGTGGTGGACTCTGATGAACCTGAGGGAGGTGAAGTCTATGGTTGAACTTGGTCTAAGAAACACACAGGACAGACGGACACCATTCTATAAGAAAACTGCTTGGTTTGCTGAATTAAGAGAGTGAAGGGTGGAAGAGAGAGGGTTTCAAAGCCAGGAAAATAAAATCCAGTCTTTCCCAGAACTCCCCATAGTGTTCTTCCCTTCAGTACCTCTCTTCCTTCTTTCTCTTTGGCTTGCTGACCCTCGCCACCCACATTTCTCTGGTTTTCCTTTTAGTAATAACCAAAAAGGAATGTGTAATACTCAGCAACCCACAGGGCAGTGACCATTTCTGACTAGTTAGTGAGCTGCCTCCAGCCTGTCAGCCCCCGCACCCATCTGAGACTCGAGGGTGTGTATTCCTCCAACAGAGACTGAACTCCCTGATGGGTGGGCCACGCTTTCTGGCCAGTGGCTGCCCTCACACTCGTCTTTTCCCAATGACTCCTACATATCTTTCATTCTTGGGACTCAGTGCAAACACTGCTCCCCCTAAAGCCTTTCTTCTGTCTGCATAGGAAGTATCCTCTCTCTTTTTTGAGCACCCTTGACCTTCACCTGTACTTCTTTCATGGACTTACCACGTTCTCCTTTGTGGCTAAATGAACTGTGTCCATATCTTATCTCTTCCACTAGACCCTGAGCTCAGACAGGCGGAGTTCTAGGCAGGATTCTAGATTTCCCACCAAGGCTAGCCAATAGTGGCAATGAATAGATAAGGAAATTCTTCAGAAGGAAGTCAGAGGAGGGTTATATAGAGAGGTGAACTCGAGCCTTCAGGGACAAGGCGCTCACTCCCTGTATGCCTGGGCATCTCCCCTCACACAGAAAGTTCAAAGGAAAGACACAGTGACAAATGGCCATTTTGGGATCCACTTATATTGTCAGTGTTACTTTACTCTGGGCTCCATCCAGCCCCGCACCAGCCTCTGGGACTGCATCAGACCGTCTGAACATTCATGGCTTCCTTGGGCCAAGTGTAGCTGTCCAGTGTAAAGGAGTCATAGTCTGGGGTGTAGACCAGGGATCTTACAAAAGCCTCCTTGTCCTTGGGCTCCGGGTAGTAGGAGGCCAGGTTGTGTTTGTACGCGAAGTCAAGAACCTAGGGAAAAACATGTTTGGCTGAGGAACTGGATCTAAGGAGAAACCTGCCTAAGGACCCTTGTTGGGGAGCCTGTGGAAGGGAATATACCCTGAAGAACCAGATGTGTGCCTCTCGTGAGCTGGGGCCCATGAGGCCCCTGGATCGGAAGGATGTTGAGCTTTCTGCCCACATAGTGGAATAAACACTGGGCCTGGGTCGAGAAGTGTCAGACTTCTGCTTCTGCCTCTGCTTCTAACTGCCTGTGCGCCCTCAGCAGTGACATTATCCTTGTGGAGCCTCAGTTTCCTCATCTGTAACGTGGGGGTTATGAGACCTTTCTCTAGAGGGATGTCAGGATCAAGTTAGGTAACAGACAAAAGTGTTCAGTGCCTGACACATCCCCCACCCTCCACATGGGTTGGATTGGAAGAGCAGCCTGGGCATTGTTCTCTGGGTATTAGGTTTGGCTTCAGAAGAGCAATGTTAATCCAAATATCCCCCAAAGGAAGGGACTGGACAAGGGGTAGCTGTGCTCTGAGCTGGAGGGTTGGTCTGGAGGGTTGATTCTAGACCCTGCACTGGACAACTCATGGGCAGTGAGTGCTGTTGTGCAATGCATTTTCTGAAATCATTTAAAAAACTGATTGTAGAAAAAGTCAAATATATATACTAATAGAAGTCATAGTATTATTATCCCCATGTATTCATCATCCAGATTCAATGGTCAATGTTGGGCCAGTCTTCATTGCACATGTTCTGATTCTTTGAAAACCTATCGTCTCTGCATGGTCTCTAGGGTGGGATTTTCCCCGACAATGTTCCGTGAACCTGATCAGCCTGTGGCCCAGTCATTCTGAGAGAAAGGAGAGGAATGAGCTCCTATTCTGGCCAGAAAGGCAGAGTGTGGAATTCTCTTTTAAACTTTTCCAGAACTCTGGAGAGAGGAATTACGGGCCCCTTTGGCAAAAGAGGAAACTGAGACTCAGAGAAGTGAAGTGTTGGCCCCAGGTGACTCCCCGCTGATGGGCGGAGCTGGGACCCCCCAGCCTGAGCTCTTTCCACGATGCTATGCAAGTTGACCTTTCTGTATAAATGGGCACTTATGATTCATTAAAAAAAAATTCCACCCACAAAACTGGACTTCGCTGACCTTTCTGCCTGGTGTTTGAGAGCGGTCAGGGCCATTCCCAGAACTGGCCCGAGTGGGGGCGGGGCTTGGGCTCCAGCTGCAGGCAGGGGTTTGTCACTCAGCCACTGGGTCGTGTGCAGTGCAGCCCAAGGAGCTCAGGATGTTGCTACAGCTGCCACCCCCTGAGCCCCCCTGAAGTCACAGAGAAAAGTGGGTGAGCCTCACTGCCCACATTATAGGGGTGGGACTCTGCTTACCTTGACGGCGATTCGCAGAGACACATCTCGGATGGTGCTGAGTGGTGGGTACAGTCTCCCCTGTGACAGATGCTGCTCAGAGACCTCCTGGGCGATTTTCTGGGGAGAGAGAACCGAGAAGACGCAGCTCAGCTTCCTCCTTTCTGGGACAAGCCCAACCCATTACCCCAAAGACTCCCCTCGCCCGTCACAGGTGGCCAGTCCCTGTGTTGTCTCCCACTGTTGTCTCCGCCACCACATGGCCCAGGGAGCTTAATGCTTGGGCTAAGCAAGGACACCTCCTTTCTGTGCTGAGACTGGCTGGGGCCTCAGACACCTGAGACTCTCTGAATTCTGAAGGAGAGTCACTAAGACCCAGTGAATAAACTCGTGGCTTGCAAAGCAGACTCTGGGGTCTCCCCTTGGCAGGTCGAGCCTGTTGCGTAGCGGTCCCCGGGTCTCTCACTTCCTGAGTTCCAGCCTCTCCCATGTGCTCAGTAGCATCCTGGGTGCCCATCAAGACCATCTTGTCTCTCTGTATTAGGGCCCCTTGAGCTCTCCTTTCCTGCCCTGATCCCAGACTGGGGAACGGCTTCTTCCCAGCCAGCAACCCCACAAATGGGCCTTGTGCTTTATCGGAATAGGTGCCCTAAGCACGCTTCCCTGCTTCTGCAGAGCCTGTAAGGGCCACTTGCCATCCAGCCCACCCTGCAGCTCACCCTGCAGCTCACCCTCCAGCCCACCCTCCGGCCTCAGGCTCTGGTGCTCGGCCAACCCTGCAGAACAGCCTCCTGAGTGTGGCGGCTCCGATTCTACTCCCACAACATCTCGTGTCAAATTTAAATTTGGGAAAAGCCATGGTGCCCTTGGAGAGCTGTGCATCCCAGATGGGCAAGGCCAAAGAAGTGGTCTGGCCCCCGAGCATGGAGACATTCGGGAAGTGGGCGTCCTCTTCCACTCCCTCAGTCCCACACTCCTGTGTCCTTTCCACTCGGCCAAAGATCACTGAGCTCCACGCTGTGCCAGGGTCTGCGCTAGGGACTGAGGACCCATGGTGGAGAAGCCATAAGGTCTCTTCTCGACTGGTGTCAGTGAGCAGTTGACAAAATGATAACAGTTACAATGAGGTGGAGGCAAGGGGAGGGACACATCGAGGGGCTGGGCCTCCCAGGGGATGTGACCGAAGCTGAGACCTGAAGGACCAAGTAGGAATCCCTTGGAAAGGGGAGGGGACCAGCACAGGCACATCCTTGGAGGTGAGAGAGAAGGGGGAGTGGGAGTGTGAGACTGGAAAGGAACAGTGGACAGGTTGAAGGTAGGGCGAGGCTAGAAGTGAGGCTGAAATGGAGGAAGGCCTGGTGACGAGTGCTTTACAAGGAACGGGGTGAAGGAGTTTGGACTTCATCGTGTAAGCACTGAGGAGCCATGTGAAGGTCTGGAGTGAGGACAGAGGCTGGGCCAGCTCCGGGGTCGGGAGGGCTCTCCGTGTGGAGGTACCTGAGATGGACCGGCTGGAGAGAGGGCTCTCCGAGGCTAGATCAGCGTCTGGGAAGGTGAGGCCGCGGGGCGAAGGGACCTGTCCTGCAGGGGCGCTGGCTTCCAAGGCAGCTTGGCGGCACGTTGCCTGGGGTCATCCCCACGTGTCACTCCCATGCCCCGTGGCCTTGAGCAAGTCACTTAGATTCTCTGGGCCACTTTCCTCGTCTATAACACAGGGATCATCACTATCCTTATTTTACAGAGAGTTGTCAGGGTGACATGTGTTAGTGCATGTAAATCTCCTAAAACTTAGGGTATTTTTTTCCATAGGAAAAACAGATTCGCCCTGGCTGGTTTGGTTTAGCTGTTAGAGCGTTGGCCTGTGGATCAAAGAGTCGCGGGTTCAATTCCAGTCGAGGGCATGTACCTCAGTTACAGTTCGTCCCTAGCCCTGGTTGGGGTCCTGCGGGAGGCAACCAGTTGCTGTGTCTCTCACATTGATGTTTCTCCCTCCTTCCCTCCCTCCCACTCTTTCTGAAGATAAATAGAAAAATGTCCTTGGATGAGGATTAAAAAGAAAAACAGATTCAACTTAAATCATCTTAACTAAAAGCACCCTTTTCAGAAATATAATTTGTCAGGCCTCTGAAGACCAGCCTGCCAGCTCCTAGTGGGGAGGGGCGCACCGGGGCAGGTGCTTAGTAAACAGATTGAGGGGAGGTTCCTGTGAGACTGATGGACGTGGTGCCTGGAAGGCAGGAGCTGCGCTGTCCCACAGCGAGGGCTGGGCGCGCCCGAGGCTGGCATGTCCCTGGGGTTGCACAGGAAGGCTCTAGCAACCATGCTTCTGCACAGTGGGGGAATCGGCTTTCAGGCAGACTTCAAGCGGGACGTGACTCTTTCCAACCAATGGGGGTTTCGGAGAGCTCTGCCATGGCCCTAGAACAGACACCACCACTGATGTCGTAACCAGAGGAAATACAAGCACCGAATACTTAGACCAGAGGGACACAGAACCACAGCACGGAGCTGTCTAGTGTGCGTGTAGTTTGGGGAGGCTGGACACCTCCAGGAGACACTGTCTGCATGGCCGTGCTGAGCTGACACGCAAAGACCGAGCCGCAGGAAGAGGGAACCTGGTGGTCCCGCGTGGGACTCACAGAAGTGGGCCGACAGGGCTGCATGGAAGCCATTCCCGTGTCTTGTTGCTTTGGGGCACTCACCAGGGCCTTGGAGCGGGGGGTGCAAATGGATGTCAGAGATCACAGTAGGGCTTTGGAGCTCATTGGGGATAAACAGACATGTCTGTGCCTCAGAGGGAGTTGCACCGTGAAGTGCCTGACATTTAATAACCACTTGATAAATGTCAGCTGTAACTGTAATAATAATGTAACTGTTACTATTAATAACCATCATTATGGATGGGGCTGTCATTCTTCATGAATTCTTTCATTGATTTCATTGTGTCTAGTTAAAAATCCCTTCTGGGAGTTTTTCTAGTGAGATATTGGAACAGGGGCACCCACATCCCCATATCTGTGCTCAAGATCTGGGTCCCTAGAACAGGCAAACCAGACATGCACCCCGTCCCCTCCTCACAGAAAGCTGCCCTAGTGGGGCTTATTCTGCCAGCAGTTACCCGGTGACGTAGCCGAGACCCGTGGCTGGAAGAACCATTGCCTGTCATGGTTCACAGGCCCCCAGTTTCAGATGTCTTTGGTGGCATCCCCTGTGTTCTAGGCATCTCCATGGGCGCTGCTGGGAGGCACGGAGCAGTACAAGGTATGTCTCCTCACTGCCAGAGCTCCCTGTTCACACCCCTCCCACTGACTATTTCCTATCCCCCCCCGTAAGAGCCCTGTGTGTGTTTTGAAAGAAGTTTAAGCCTCAAATGATTTTGAGAGAAGCTTGAGGTTCAGGCACTTTGGGGATCCACTGCCAGGGTTGGGGGCAGGTGGGTAGAAGTGACAAGGGGAGGAATGTCTGGGGGCCCGGTGTAGGACCTGAGGGAGGTCACAGGACCTATTGGGAGGATGCGAGGGAGCAGGGAGAGTGATACCTCCGCCGTCAGGAGGAAGATCTCATCCGGGATGTGCCGGATCCCGCCGGCGATGACGCCCAGAGCCACTCCAGGGAACACATAGGCGTTGTTTCCCTGTCCCGGAATGAAGGTCCTGCCATCTTCCAGAGTCACACTCTTAAAAGGACTTCCACTGGCAAAGATCCCTCGGCCCTGGAGGCAGGAAGAAAACCAGAGGCACACTTGGAGATCTGTTTCAGGCAGTAATGGTGGCCTAGTCTTACGTCTCAGATGTTGGACCTTTCTGCATCCTCTCCCAAATGTTCACACTGCACTTGTTCATTTGACCAGAAAGCTTAGCCCCACTGAGTTACCTGGTAGCCAAGAAACTGCCGAAAGTGTACCTTTTTCACCTGTCACCTCCTGGGAGGGCCAACCCAGGACATGACAGTATGTATGCGGCCTAGAATCTGCAAGTGCCTTGAGTTCTGGTCAAAGCTCTGTTATTAGAAGAACCTTGATAGTACTGCACAATGGTTAGAGCTTGGGCTTTGGAGTCAGACCCGGGTTTGAGGGTCAGCTCCTCTCCTTATTATCTCCATGCCCTTGGGCAAGTTGCTTCCTCTTTCTCAACCTTGCTTTGCTCATCAGCAACGTGGGGATTTTTGCACCCTCATGGGGTTACTCATAGTTATTGTTACTATGTCCTCTCAGCCTGGGGAAGGAAGGACTCCTCGCTGACCTCGGTGACCTGGTAGCACTTCTCAGCCGTGCACTCGGCCTTGCTGGTGGGGTTGCTCAGGGCAAAGATGATAGGGCGCTCGTGGAAGGAGGCCATGTCCCTCAGAATCTGCTCCGTGAAGGCTCCTGCGATGGCAGCGACACCTACAGGGAAAAGGTGGGTAGTGGGGATGCCTACTCCTTACAAGCAACCCATTTCTCTCCTGGTGGTAATGGTGGGGGAACTAGGTGCGGCATGAAAGACTCGGGAGTCTTGGGGATGGTGTCTGCCACAGGGACAGAGGGAGCAGAAGAGAAAAGGGTCTTCCTGCTTGAGCTGGTGGAGACCTCCTATTGATCCCTAAGGGACCACTGGTCCACTTCAGGTCCGTGCCCAGTAAAGATGCACCTGTGAGGCATTTCTGGGCATTGTCCTTTATTGTAGGCTACTCCCCCAGTACAGGGAGGGATGCCAGGGTCTTCGCCTAGGGGGAGGAATGCTCATTTCATCCTGGTTAGAGAGTCCAGCCCTGCACTCTTCCACAGTACTGTATAACTCTACATCATTAAGCCCCAGCTTGGTGCCTCGGTTCTATGGTTTTTATACAGTAGTCACTCAGTAAAAGTCTATGGCGCTGAATTGGACTTGGTGTAGGGGAGAGAGCTGTTTCCATGGGCCCCTTAGGCCTCCTTGCTGAGCTCCAGTCTCCACCTGCAAGTCAAGAGGGTTAGCTGGGCTGGGCAGTGGGCCGTCTCCCTCTCCTACCTATGATGGCCGTGGGCTTCACCAGCCTCACCACCTCCTCCAGGGAGTTCACTTCAGGATGGTCCTGGGCAAATATCTCCTTCTCATGGTTCAGGTGGCTTCTGCCCTGCAGGAAGAGGAAGAACACAAAGCAGCTACGGTTGGGAGAACAGCTGGGCAGGAGCATGGATGCATTTGGAGACTCTGAGAGCATTTCCTCTGAGCCCTGGGCTTCGGTCTGAGCCATCAGAAGCCTTGGGGCCTGTCCTCTTGATCAGATTTCTTGGTACAACCTAAGGATTTTTAGTGCGTATGTGCATGTATGGTGTGTTTACTGAACCCAAATCATATATGGAGAATCTATAAAGCATTTCTTTGGGCTGTTGAGGTAGGTCATGGCTTCCTGGGCCAGAACAGAGAGGCTCTCAGGAAATGCCTGAGTCTGACCAAGACCCTTGGCCCCAAGGCATCCAGCACCCAGGTCCAGTTGAGAGATGGGGCCTGAGCCACCTAGGGCCAGGGAGCCAATCTGAATGCATTTTATAAGAGCCATTAACCTCCCTGTGAATACCACCAGGCTGAGCTCCAGAACAGGCTTACAGTAGTGCGGCTGTGCCAACCAGCAGATTCCTTCCGTTTCAGCAAACAGGCGTCGGTGGGCGACTGGCTAGTAACTGGGTACAAACGTTCCTGATGACTCCTTTGAGTTAGCTGTCCTCATGAGAACCAGAGTGAAGACATCAGCTCTGAGAGATCTTTTAGTAGGGGTGAGCTCAGTGGGGTTAGCAAAATGATGGTGAAAGATGGGCGAGAGGAAAGTGTGGCAGCCTCTGCCTGTGCCTGGACTGTGCTCTGGAATGACCTGGGTGGGACGAGGGGTCTCTAGGCCTCAGTGCCTTTCAGCAGTAATCTGGCTCTATATGGAAAAATAGGAAGGTCGGTTTATGCTGAGGGGCCTCTGCTATTCTTGGTTGGTGGTCCCACATACTTCCCCTGTTCCTACCTCTGTTGTCTTTTTTATCTCACTGCCATTCTGTTAGCAAAATTCTGGGAATTTAAAGGTGGAGCTCTGAGTGAAGTCCGAAGGGAGGAGGTCATCCAGTTGTCCCCCTCACCACATTCCAGTCAGAAGCTGACTGCTTCGCTCTCATCCACTCTTTCACTCACACCTCAAATGTTAGTTATGCACTTACCTTTTGCCAGACATTGACATCAAGACTTCACAGCCTAGTGGGGAGACAGACTAGTAAAGGGGCAACTGCCCTACAATGTGGTAAGTGCAATTTATGGGGAGAGGGCTATATGAGCATGGATGTAGTAAATTGAGACCTAGATGCTCAGAGAAAGCTTCTTGGAGGAGGTAACATTTGAGCTAAATCAGAAGATTAAGGAGGAAATGGATGGGGCTTGTGGGATTGAGAGTGGGTCAGAGGGAGAAGAGAAAAGGGCATTTCAGGTAGAGGAACAGAATGTGCAAACATGTGGAAGAGAGAGCGTGTGTCACTTTTGGACAACTATGGTTCATTGTGGCTGGAGGTTAGTGCAAAGCAGGGGGTGGTGGGAGATAAGGCTGGATGGGGCACACATACACACACTTGCACGCATATTCAAAATTTTTGGACAAAGGCAATTAAGGCTACTTCGTGATGAGTTTTTTTGCTTTGGAGGTTAGGGCCTTGCCCTTCTTTTGCCCTCTATTCTGTCTGAGCAGTTTGCCCCTTGGAGACCTCATCCTGTCCACTTCCAATAGCTGAAGGTGTCAGGAAACCTCCAGGTCTCCATACTGACAGTACCTTGACAATGAGTCCCTTGGAGTCCACCATCCAGATCTTCTTCATGGCCTCTGCCTTGGGTATGCCTTCCTTCTCTAGGGCCATGACAAGGAGGTGGGCGATGCCCATGGCTGCCTGGTAGGTATCAAATGGCGAATGTTCAGACACAGGGCAAACAGCTTCTCAGCATTTATCAGATGCTTCACCAAGATCCTCTCTCCTTCCCCTCTACTTCCAGGAGACCCAGTTAAGTCCTTGCTTTGAATAATCCAAATGTTGGGGCCCAGACTGCTGCAATGATCACAATGTATTTGTGCTTATTCCTTTCCTTAGAACCCCAGAACAACCCACCCCCCAACCTTGACACCCCTCTACCCATTCTTATCTTCCTACTGGAACAACAGTAGAGAGCCCCTGATGGCACCTACCTCTCCTGCACCTTGGAAAACAAACACGTGATTGGAGAGCTTGTTCTTGGTGATTCTCAGAGCAGCCAGGATTCCTGCCACAGCGACGGAGGCTGTGCCTGCAACAGAGCGGACTGAGGTCAACCTCTGGCCACTGGGTCCCAACCTCCAAGAGAAGACCCATGGCAGAGTTTCCTATGCCTAAAATCTGTGATGGAACAAGCCACTTTCCTTAGCCTTTGCAGAAGTCAAGCCTGAAGGCATGAAGGCTTTCAAGGCAAGTTCATGACCTCTTTTGCAGATAACTGTTATTTTGAGAAACAGCTCCTGGATTGTTACTCAACCCTGGGAGAGAGGATCAGAGAGTCAGGTGCTGCTACCACCATCATTTATAAATGAAATGACAGGGACAAATGTAGTGGAATCCGAAACAAAGTGTAAGCCCCATAGAAATTCTTAGTGTAAGGGATAAAGGAATAAAAAACATTAAAAATGAGAACACAAACTAACCATGAAACATTAAGTGACCATGTGCTCTGAGCTGCCTGTTTTATCCACCAAGTCATAAGGTTGGCTGTGCCCAGAAGCATATCATCATCAGATGGCTTGAGCAGTCCGGAAGGTACAAGTTGCATGAGCAGGTGGCTTGGACTTGTTTGACACCTACTCCTGCAACATGCCTTCTTTGCCCTCAATCCTCACCGAAGGCCTCAACAGGAATTTCTCATGACCAGCTGACCAAGGAGAAGATTCCCTGGACTTGTTCTACAGATTATTCTTAGTGACATGGTTGCATCCTCACACCCCCAATATAAAGGTAGCCCTAAGGGTAGTAGTGATGAAGGAAATCTTTCTAGTGGACATGACTTCAAATTGCAAATTTGGTTGTCCACTTTGGTCTAAGAAATGGCTAGATCTTCATTGGTTAATAGGCAGTTGCTAATGGTTTAGTTGGATGGTCAGGGACTAAAAAAGAACAAAATAGTAAGATTGGTGAGGTGGAAGTCTGGGCAAGGGGTGTGTGGATGAACCTCTTGGAATAGGTACAGAATGTGAAGACATTTGTGCCCCACATGAAAGCTCACCATAGGGCAGTGGTTCTCAACCTTCCTAATTCCATGACCTGCTGCAATGATCACAATGTACCTGTGCTTATTCCTTTCCTTAGAACCCCAGAACAACCCTTTAATACAGTTTCTCATGTTGTGGTGACCCCCAACCATAAAATTATTTTCGTTGCTACTTCATAACTGTAATTTTGCTACTGTTATGAATTGTAATGTAAATATCTAATATGCAGGATGTATTTTCATTGCTACAAATTGAACAGAATTAAAGCATAGTGATTAATCACAAAAATAATATGTAATTATATATTGTGAAATATTTATTTCTAATTACAAGTAAATGAAATTTTGTCTTGAAGCTTGGTGTAGCATGGGTAACAGTCTTAATATAACAACAGTAAACTACATTGCTACATTTTGTGACAGTATGCGTAAAAAGCCAACGTCAGTGCAAAGGTTGAGATTGCTTCTTTCTCACCAGATCAGAAATTCTCGGGGCAGTCTTTGCAAGAGCACAACGAAGATAATCTGTCACAACAAGTCTACTTCTGTATTTAGACTTGATAACCAACAAGCTGGAAAACCCTATTTCACAAAGATATGTTGTTGGAAATGGAAGAAGAAGGCGCAACACAGTCTCAGACAGAACAGGATATGACTGCAAACACTTGATCCAGAATTTTGTAACTGGCATTGTAGAGAAATCAGTTCTCACTGTATCGCTGTTAATAAGTTCAATGAACTCCTCTTGTGCTGTCTCAGGAACATCTTCAACTTTGTGAATGGGCTTCTGGCAAGTGCAAATGGGGTGTCAGGTAGATTTGGAAAGTACGATGAAATTTTGTTTGCAAGCATGTGCAAGTGTTCTTTCACAGAAATTATCATCATAATCCTTTTGTCTGGTTCAATGTCATGTTCCTCAAAGAAAGCAGATAAGGTAGGCAACATGTAAATTTTATTTTCATCCAATTTTTTTTTGCCAAAGCTGAAGTTTCATCTGGAATGATCCGATCTTTTCAGACAAATTGAGGCATGTTGTATTTAGTCCTTGCAGTGATAAATTTAACTCATTCAAGATGGCAAAGATGTCAACCAAGTAAGCTATTTTCTGCAGTTCACTTTTATCACTGAAAAGTGCTTCGAACTGTGGTCTTGTTTTCTGATTAAAAATCGTTTTGAGTTCATCACGAAGCTCAAAAACACGTTTTGAAACTTTTCCTGTCGACAACCATCTCACTTCAGTGTGAAATAGCAGAGCATTGTTCGGCGCATCCAAATTGTTGCACAGTTGCGAAAACAGTCGACTGTTTAAAGTGCTCGCCTTTACAAAATTGACAGAACTTATGACACTTTTCATTACTTCTTGTAACTCTTGTGGCAGTGTCTTCATTGCTAATATTTGCCAATGAAGCATACAGTGAGTTCTGATGACTTTTGGTGACTCATTCAGTACCAAATGTTGAAATCCAGATCGACATCCTAGCATAGCTGGAGCACCATCTGTGCAAACACCACAAACCTTTTACCAAGAGATCTTATGCTCTTTCAGAAATGAACCAACTGTGTCAAATACATCACGTGCAGTAGTTGTCGTTTCAAGAGGTTTGCAAAAAAGAAACTCATCTTTAAAGTCACCATCATTAATATACTTCACATAAACCAGTAACTGTGAACAGTTTGCAACGTCTGTAGATTCATCAAGCTGGATGCTAAATATTGGAAGTGGAGTAGATTTAATTTCCTGGATTACCTGATCAAGAATATCAGCAGACATGTCATCTATTCTTCTGCAGACAGTGTTGTTAGATAAGAAAATTGCACTCAATTTCATAACAAATTCGTCTCTGATCATAACTTGAACAATGTCTTTGGCTGCTGGCAACAGTAAATCCTCAGCAATGGTGTGAGGTTTCATAGCTCTGGCGATTCTGAGTGCCACCAAATATGAAGCTTCAAAGGCTGCTATGTTTTGTTTGTGGTACTTGCCACCAGTGTCAAGTCTGGCTTTCTTGAGTCCATCAGCTTTGCTTCTAAAATAGTTGGCATCCTTGCTGGCAAAGCTCAGATGCTTGCTATCAAAATGGCGTTTTAGGTTGTTCGGCTTCATAGATTCCATTGATAGAACTTCACAACAAATAACACATTGCAGTTTCTCAATTCCTGCTGTAATTATTGAGGTAAAACCATACTGTAAAAAATCCTCACTATATTTTCTTTTCTTAACGTTCTTCTCTACATGATCCATTGTCATGGGATGGTTTGCTAATGAAAATAATATATAACAATAGCTTTAATAATACAAAAGATGATACATGGCATAGTTTAGTCAATACAGTTCATTAAGTTTTCTATGATTTACCATTCTGTGTTGTTTTTTTTACATACCTAATACTATCACAAGGGGGCAGTATTCACATCAACCAGAGCTGAATATAAAAAGACTGATCAGCATCCAGATTAAGTTCCCATGGTACAGATACTTTTTTTTTTTTGCAGTAGTTGATGATTTTAAAGTACATGATTTTACATTTACCCAGTAATTATAATTCATGAAGTGTTGTTTTACCTCCAATACTGCTGCTTTCAACACAGTAGCTGCTTTTAACAGAGTAGCTGCTCTCTACACATGTGTGACTGGTCCGCATAAGTACATTATGGCGCCAACCCTGTCACATACACCTGTATTTGTATGGGGTGTATGTGATGGGGTTGGCGTGATGATGTCATCATGCCAGGTACTCGTATGTGGGCGTATCTGTATGTGGGCGTATCTGTATGTGGGCGTATCTGCATGTGGGCAGACCTGCCTGGAGACGGATAGAGTAGTGTCTCGGTTCCTAAGACCATCGGAAATATGTGTTTTCTGATGGTCTTAGGCAACCCCTGTGAAAGGGTCATTCGACCCCCAAAGGGGTTGCGACCCACAGGTTGAGAACTGCTGCCATAGGGCATAATGAGACTAGGTTCTTAATGATCAGGTGGATAGCATGACATATCCTCTGTATGTCAGCATCTTACCCAGTCACCTAGAGTTTGTTCAATGAGTTTATGTACAACGTAGCCATGGTGACAAGGATGGAAGCTATGCATGGACTTCCTCTCACCAAGGCTGCTATTGTGACTGCCAGACAATTGACCTGTCAAAGACAGAGACCAAGGGTAAGCTCCTGATATGGCACCACACCCTGGGAGGACCATCCAGCTGATAGCAGGACAATGACATTGGACTCCTTTCCTTATAGACAGCAAAGAGATTTGTCCTCACTGGAATAAACCTGTATTTTGGATATGGATTTTCCTTCCCTGTCTATAATGTTCTGTCAGTGCCATCATCTGTGGATGTTTGGAATGCCGATTCGCCATCCTGATATATTCCAGACAACAGGCTCCTAATCAAGGAATTCGCTTCAGAGTCATAGAAGTACAGCAATGTTAAGACCTATCTCAGTGATCTTAACATGTACTCTACCACCCGGGAGCAGCTGGCCTCATAGATCAGTACAACAGGCTACTGAAGACTTACTAAGACTTAGTTCAGGTAACACTCTATGGCGATGGTGAAGTTCTGTACTACAGAATGCAACATGTGGTTTGACTTAGCAAACAATGCATTATGCATCTTCTCCCATAGCCAGAATGCTTGGTTCTGGAAGTCAAGGGGTCGAAGTGGGAGTGGCTCCTCTCACCATTTCACCCAATAACTCACTTGCACAATTTTTGCTTCCTGTGTCTCCAGTGATGTGCTCTCTGGATTGGAGGTGTTGGTTCCCAAGGTTCCAAAGAGACAAATGCTTCCATCAGCATTCACAACATGGTTCTAGTGAATTGGGAGTTGAGACTGCCACCTTGTCACTTAGTGCTCTTTTTGCCACAAAACCAATGGGCAAAGAAGAGGGTTACTTTGCTGGCTGTGGTGATTCATCCTGATAACCAAGGGAAACTTGGGACAGGGAGGACTATATCTGAGTCCAGGGATCCTCTGGGGTGTGTCTTAACACTTCACTGCTCAATAGCAAATGCTAATAGATACTACCACAACTAAAGAGAGGCAGGACCACTGGGATTGAGATCCTTCAGAAATGAAAGTTTGGGTACCCTGCAAGGTAAAGAATCCTGGCCAGCTGAGCTCCTGTCTGAGGACAAGAAAACATGAATGGGAACTTGAGGAGGAAATTTATAAACGTCAACTATGGCTTCATGTCTGGTTACAGAGATGAGGACTGTCGCAGCCATGCATATTTTCTTCCTTGATTATTATGCGATTATACATAATGGTATACCTTAGCTAATTTATTCTTCCTTCTCTTTCCTCTTATTAATTTAGATGAGTTCTGTTGGTGGTTAATTCTATAATTTAGTCTTTGGGTGACAGAATTTTCAAGTGTGACTGTGATTGAGTTAGTTGTAAGAGTAGTTAATCCTGCCGAGAGATGGATAGTGTGACTATCTTCCAGAGATGAAGAAATGACTTCTGAGACTGCCTCTCCCCATTTCAGGCATAGATGAGAATGTCTTCATTTGTTGGAAGGATAGCTGCATTTTATTAGGCATTTTGTTAGAGTTAATTTTTGTTGTTTTCTGGAAGTACCAGCTTACAGAATGATGTGTATGGATGCAGAATAGTTGAAATGTGCCAATTCCTGAATAATTGTTTCCCAACTTCAAACCCACCCTTCTTTACTCTGCCTTGTCTGCCAACCACTCCAGCTTTGCCAACTGTCTCTATGCTGGGCTCTACCAATAGGGGGCACCAGAGGGCTACTGAAAGCCTGGATTGTGGGGAAAGCACTTTTTCCAGCATCATCCCTGCCTTGTAAGGTTGCCAGGTAAAATGTAGGACATTTGGTTAAATTTAAATTTTAGATAAACAACAAATAATTTTTTTAATGTATGTCCCCTACAATAGCATAAATATTCTAAAAAATTGTTCATTATTTATCTGAAATTCCAATTCAACTGGGCACCTGTGTTTTGTTTTTGCTAAATCTGACAACTCCACAGCCTTGGGTTTTCACCTCTACAGCAGCAGTTTGTTCCAGGAGCAGCAGCTGAATCCAGTCTGCAGTTTGTCCATCCCTTACAGAGCCAGCTCGTGGCGTGCCCCTCAGAGGCACGAACACTAGCCAGCAGCCACCTCGTCTGCCCTTGGTTTCCCCAGCCTCAGGGGTGGTAGCAGAGCCTTACTGTTTCTTTTTGGCTTTTAAATTCTTTAATACATAATTCACAATTCTTTATATGAAATTTTCTCTGTTAAAGCAACCGGTGTAGACCTTGCCTGATAGAGTTCACAATAAAGTAATTGCAACTGGCAATGATAAGCCTTTAGGATGGTCCAGGGAAAGAAAATTAAAGTGGGACTATTTATGGTTCATTGAAGTTGCACAAGTCAAAGAAATTGATGGAGCAGTGAAAAGTAAAATGTTCCAGCATACATTGCATTTTAAAGAGCTACAACATTTTTTGGAAAACTATTTCTTCCCAATATAGACCAAAGACATAAATGTGTTTGCCCTTTGACCTCATGCTTCTACTTCTGGGAATCTATGTATGGAAAAATCCAAACTGTACATCCTAGAATATTTATGACAGTGTTATTTATAATACAGAATGACTGGAAATAACAAATACCGAACAAAGGAATAATGGTTGAGTAAATTACCTAGTGTAGACACTCAGTTGACTATATCACAGCCATTAAAAATGATCATTATGGCCCTGGCTGGTTTGGCTCAGTGGTAGAGCGTCGGCCTGTGGACGAATGAGTCGCGGGTTTGATTCCGGCCAAGGGCATGTACCTCGGTTGCGGTTTGTCCCCGGCCCTTGTCGGGGTTATGTGGAAGGCAACCAGTCGATGTGTCCCTCTCACATCAATGTTTCTCTCTGTCCCTTTCTCTCCCTCTCTCTTTCTACCTAAAGATAATGGAAAAATTTCCTCAGGTGAGGAAAAAAAAAAAAAAGATCATTATGAAGATGGTTTAGCAACATGACAATGCTTGGAAGTTAGTATATTGTTCTAAGTGCTTTATATGTCTTTTTTCACTTAAAAAATTTTTATTATACATGTTGTATTTATGGAAAATCAAGACTTTTGAAGGAACTCAAATTATATATAAATTACATTTAGCTGAGCTAGTTGCAAGTCACATTTAGCATGAGAACAGTTAGGCTGAAGCTTTCTTTTCCTTGTAGGTTGCCATTGTTTTTTTTTTTTAATCTTTTTTTTTTTTTTCAGATAGAACGGGAGAGAGAGAGGGAGGAAGAGAGAGAGAGAGAAACATCACATGAGAGAGACACGTCGACTGGCTGCCACCCACACAACCCCATCCAGAGGCAGGGACAAACTGCAACCAAGGTATGTGCCCTTAGCGGGAACCGAACCCGGGACTCTCTGGTCCGGGAGCCGACGCTCTAACCGCTGAGCCAAACCGGCCAGGGCTCCATCGTTTTCTTGATTTCAGCAATAGCTTTCCCTGGAGTCAGCCCCTTGGGACAGGTCCTTGAGCAGGTCATGATGGTGTGGCAGTGACACAGAGACGGGGTCTTGCAGCTTGGTCAGGCTGGAGTCAATCACCTAGTGATGGGCCTGCATAAGAACTGCAGGTCCCCAATGTTTGTCTCATTCCCCCAGTAGCTGGAGCAGCTGGCGCTGCAGCAAGCACAGAGGACGCACTCGTACAGCCCACCCAGTTTCTCCCAGTCTTCAATGGACTGCAGACACTGCTGTTTGCCTTCTTGAGATTCATCCTTCTTCTTCAATGGACTTGTACTGAGCATGGAAGTTGCTCAAATCAGGAACAAGACAATCCATACATCTGTGGAAGAGGGTGGGTTTTTGAGACTTTGTTGAGGTTGCTGTCAATCCTTCGGGTGCAAGGTAGAGGGTTGCCTCCATTGATGTTCCCAAGAACCACAGATACCTTCTCTGCATGATCTTTGGAAGGTCAAGGTAGAGCCAATTTCATTCTTAATCTTGATTAAAGCATCTAACATCTTTGGACCACATTTATTCAAATCAATTTCATAAATTTGCACATGAGGTTTATCTCCAGTCTTGTCTGCGTCCCAAAGATAGATGGCAAATTTACTGATTTGGGGAGCTGCGGCTGCGGCTGTCTAGCCCCTCAGCAGGCATGCAGGCAGGTTCCACCAAGGGCTGTGGCCAGGAACAGGTGCCTCAAGGATACTTTGGCCACCTCTGACATCTTGGCTCTTGATGGCAAGCCCCCTTTATATGTCTTAATGTAAAGACATTTATTTAATTCTATTATTGTAACTCATCCTACCATTCTTTTGACATTGTTTCTGTAAATGCTGACTCTGACTAATATGTAGCTTGTAGATTTTGTATAAGAATCCTAAGAACTAACTTCAGAAGATACAGACTCCAACCTTTAGTCATCCCAGTTCTGGGAGATTTGCTGACCTTTAAATGTAGAACCAGGATAGTGAAGACCAGGATGACTCATACCAGACCATCACTTGACCAGTTTCAAGATCCTTATCAGAATGGACTGTGCTGACCTGCACACAGAGAACATTTCAACCCCCTCACCTTGATTTGTTTGTTCTACTTTCCCTCCATATAAAAACCTCTGTCTGCACTGAGATGTTGAAATGGGCTTTGGACAAGAGTCCCCCATCTACTCAAGATGCTGGCACTTAAATAAACCTCTTTCCTTTTTTT
Organism: Tadarida brasiliensis; assembly: GCA_030848825.1. Lineage (NCBI taxonomy): Eukaryota > Metazoa > Chordata > Mammalia > Chiroptera > Molossidae > Tadarida > Tadarida brasiliensis. The sequence goes on from CM061268.1 coordinate 59,999,022, forward strand.
TTTTTTTTTTTTTTTTGTTAATCCTCACCTGAGGATATTTTTTCCATTAAATTTTTTTTAGAGAGAGTGGAAGGGAGGGAGGGTGGGGGGGAGAGGGAGAGAGGGAGAGAGAGAGAGAAGGAGAGAAACATTGATGTGAGAGAGACATATTGATTGGTTGCCTCCTGCATGTGCCCCAACTGGGCTGGGGATCAAACCTGCAACCCAGGTTTGTGCCCTTGACTGGGAATCAAACTCAAGACCATTTGGTGCACAGGCCGACACTCTAACCACTGAGCCACACCAGCTAGTGCCCTCTTTCCTTTTTAACCAGCACCTGTCTCACGAGTTTGGCTTTTGTGGTGGCAGGCAGCCGAACCTTGATTCTGGTTTCATTATCGTCCCCATTTTACAGATTGGGAAAACAAGGTACAGAGTAGTTTGCTGAATTGTCCAAGATCACATAACAGAATGAGGCTTTGAACCTAGGGAATCAGGCTCCAGGGCTTGTGCTCATAACCCCTGAACTGAGCTTCACTGGGTTAGTAGGAAGGAGGCAAACCTTACATAGTCTACATATCATGATTCCAATTGTAAAAAAAAAAAACACACACAGAATCTGGAAGGAACTATAAAATACTAATGGTTGTAGGGTGGGAATACGAATTTTCTGTTTCCTGTTTTCTGGGGGGGGGGGGTAGTTTTTTGGTAGCACTGGGGTGAGGTCTTCTTCCAGAACATGGGTTGGATTTGTGGCTTAGAGGCTGTGTGGTGGGCTGAAATAGGGGGCACAGCAAACAGTTAGAGCTTAACAAATGCACATTCATCATTGCAGACATCAGAAGGCAGGACCCAAGGCAGGAACACACTCCCCAGAAGATGAGGTGCGGGCTCTCCAACCTTCACACAGCTATGGCCTGGAGGGAATGTCAGCAGGATCCCAGAGCCAGGGCTGAGGACTACCAGGGCTCCCTAACATTGTCTGAGGATCCCGAAGGAGCTCAGTGTGCATTTACTGAGGGCCTCCCTGGTGAAGGCACCACGCTGGGCACTGTGGAGACAGAGATGAATCAAATGCACTCAGGGAACTCCCAGTTTACCAAGGCTTGGGCACAAACAACTATAACACAATCGGTAACCGGAGGTCATTGTTTCAAAACCACTGCACTCATTCATTTATTGGTTGAACATCAATTATGTACTAGACTCTGGGGTACTAAGGATACCACTGGTAACAAAATAGGTTCATTCCTGCTTCGGAAAGAAAGAAGCTATTAAATGGCTACAATTGTGATGACTGTTAGAAAGAAGTTGATCATGATACTGTTTGTTAGTTTACAAGTAGGAGAGTGTACAACCCACCTTTGCAGCCTCATTGCTCTGCGTGTACTCTAGGTACCAGTCGCACCATTCATCATTCCCTGAGGCCACTTATATTTTTCCACTTCTGTGCTTTGTCCCTGCTGTTCCCACCACTTACAGGACCCGTCTACAGTTCATTATTTATTCCTTAAGATTCAGCCCAAATGAATTCCTCTGCCAGGCGTTCTCCACTTTGCCCAGACATCACTGCCACCCTTTCTTTTCTGATATCACTGCCACCCTTTCTTTTTATCTAACCTGAATAAGCTGGGCTATTTCATGGCCAGCCTCATCACTGTACTGGACTTAAAAGGAACACCAACCTGACATCCAGGAAAGCATCAAAAAGCAAATAGTTATTTAAATCACCGACAGAGGTGGTGAGATTTGCGTGGCACGACTCTCCTCCCAGATCTCCAAATACCCTTTGTCCATCATTTTCTCAAAGTTCACTTATTGTGGTGGCTACTTTCGATTTTTCTGTCTCCCTGTGAACAACCATTCATGTTACTTTTTGCCTCTCAAAACCCACTTTCATTTGTTCTTCCAAGTCAGAGTCTGTAACCCAAAAGATCTCCAGATGATTTATATGCCCATGTGAGTGTGAGACTCTCTGAACTAGATGGCTTCTCTAGGTGAAGTACTAGTTTCCTTCCACCGACAGAGAAGGAACTTGTGGTTCATCGGCTTTTATTTCAGGACCGCCTTCTGCCTTCTGAAAGGAGGCGAAGTACAAAGCACTGGCCGCCAGATGGCGCCAAAGATATTTCATCAGAGAAGCTCCCCAAGACACTGCGCTCTTGATGGGTCTTTCCTTTCTTGGGTGTTAAATATCTCTTGTGGTTAGAACCTGCAGGTTGAATAATGGCTTACCTGCGAAATACAGAAGTGTCCTAATATGGAAAAGTGAATAATTCAGTGCTGAAATCCAGTGCTGGATGGGGATTGGAGAGCATGACATCCCACAGCTGCACAGAAAAGGAACGGAGGCCAGAGAGAGGCAGTGGCTCGCCCCTGTCAGTCATCCAGTTGGAAGCACAGCAGGGAAACCTGGGTGCTGCTTCCAGCCCTTCATGGTCTATGCAGCTCAGCCTGTCCTGACTCTAAATAAAGTTGAAGGTGGCAGGAGCGGCATTTATGGGGTTTCCCTGGGGGAGAACTGAGGGGCAGGTGACAGTGCAGGTAGAGGGAAATGAATTTAGGCAGTGGGTATACATTTTCAGCTGTGACTCTGGAAGAGGTGGAGGACACAAACCAATGGGAAAATTCCAGTGAAAGGATGCAGGGACCTGGCATTTAATGGTCACTGTCACCGCGACCTTGGCTCTGTGCTATGTACGTGCTTACCTGCATTTGTTCATCGAATCTTCACAACAACTCTGTGAAGTAGCGACTGTTGCCCTTTACCCCCCTCTCCGAAGTGGAACGTGAGGTTCAAAGAAAAGAGAAATTACCAAGAGAGGACTTCTGAATCCTCTTACCACCGAGTCTGTGAACTCTCTGCCTCTAAGTCCACAGACGTTGCCTTTCCGTCTTACAATGAGCTATCCCTGCTCCTAGCCACAGCTGCCTCCAGGTCTGTAGGAGCCCGATCCCATCACTTTTGCCCTCTCAAGGAATTTGTCTTGTAGTTCTCTCCCCTCTTTTCTGCATCCTCGATTCCTCCCTCTCTACTGGATCACCGCATCAGCATACAAATACGTCACGAAGCTCCCATCCTAAATGAGCCTGCTCTCGCCCCTGTGTAGTTCCCACCCTATTCTTACTTCCCTCTATAGCCAAACTCTTCGAAAGAGCTGAATCTACTCATTACCTGTTTCCTTCTCGGTCTCCCTGAAACCCAACCCATTCAAATGACTCTCTCCACCTCTTGTCAAGTCACCAGCACCCCCACCTTGCCAAATTTATTAATTTTTCTTTTTTTAAAGAGAGGAAGGGAGAGGGAGAGAGAGAGAACGATCGCTGTGAGAGTGCTACATCAATCAGCTGCCTCCTGCACGCCCCCTACTGGGAATCGAGCCGGCAACCCTTTGGTACGTGGGACGACATTCAACCGAATGAGCCACACCGGCCAGGGCCCACCTTGTCAAATTTAGTGGTCAGGCCTCAGCTTTCCTCGTCCTTGACCTCTTAGCAGTGATTGACACTGTTGCTCATTTTTTCTTTAAGAAACTCTCAGCATTTGGCTTCTGGAACCCCACACTCACTGGCTGCTCCTTCGCGGTCCCCCTTCTGGCATCTTCCTCTGACCACCCTCTGGAGTGGCAAGTTACCCTAATTACAGACCAGAACTCAGGGGGAAAACAGCAGTTCTTAAACCCCATCTTATAAAGTTTGACAAATGCAGTTATCTCCATCACTAACTTTCCTTTTGGAGGACTCCTGGGTAACATGTTAGGGATTTAAACATGGAGAGGAAGGAAGCAGCTCAGCTTCCTGGAGGAACCCCGGAGCCCAGGGCTCCACGGAGGCTTTGGAGCACGGCTGTGCCCATTAACGCCGCGGGCAGCACAGAGCCTGACTGGTTGTTCCTCATTCGTGATGAAAGAACAACACGTTTTCCTTTCAGAGGGAGCTTTCCATGATTACATTTCCTGCCAGCGGAGTCCTGGCGGTTGTAGGTTCAGGAAATGCACAAAGGACAAGCTGAAAATGTGGTTTCTCTTCTGCTTTTAGCAGTCCCATTCGACAAAGTTCAAGGAGTTTCCACGCTAAACGACAGATTACTGGGGAGAAGGGAGCGGAGCAGCTGTGTGTCCGGGGAGGCCAGGCTGTGAGAAGGATGGGGCTGGGCTCCGTCTGGGTCTGGCAGAGATGGCGACAGAGGCCTGAGGCCACGGGGGCACTGGGCGTCCTCTCCTACCAGGCCAGTTGCTTCCACAGCCACAGAACTGCCACCATTCATTTGCTCATTAGCAGCTGCCAGTCTGGGGCCTCACTGGCTGGGCCGTGGGTACATAAGGATGAAAGAAACAGTTTTGTTCACAGGGAGTTCGCGGCATAAATGTTCAGAAAATTCAAGTTCTCCTTATTGGATAGGAAGCAAAGGCCTTCTCCGAATGCCTCAACCCTACTTCTGTGTCACGAGGGGAATTCTGGGGCCCTTGGATTCTCTAGAAGGCAGTTCCAGCCCCTCGGAAAAGGTGGGGTTAGGCCTATTCTGCCACAATTTGGAAGGAACCAGAGGGAATAATTAGCATCTTCTCGGCTTCTTTGGGGATTTGAATGAATCAACAGGCCATGGAAGGGGGTGTCTCAGAGAAGCCAGGACCGGATGCAGGGGACCCATGAGAACCTCAGGGCTGGGATAGCCTCAGAGCACAGGACTTAGTGAAAAGGAAGATTTTGGGGACTGGAGAGAGATCAGGTTGAAGAGACCAGGGGTAGTTTCACTGTGGGGGAGAGAGAATACAAAGGCCAGGAACTGCTGCTCAGTGGGTGTGGTGGGGGGCGGGGGGAGAAGGGAGAGGACAGCAGACCCCTGATAACCAGAAATAACCTCGAGTCTCCTAAAAGGGCAAGCCACCTGGACAGAGTCTTCGGAGCTGGGCTCTCCCTCCCCTCTGCCCCTTTCCATCTGTGGCATCTAGCCCTGGGGCACTTCGAAGCATTCTGCAAAGTGAGTGACCACTGCCCAATGTCTCTTCCTTCCAGGCTCCCCAGGAAAGGTGGGGGACAGGCTTGGCCCTGGGTGCAGTGTCCTGGGGGAGGGGAGGCTTGAGCCCTTCAGGACAAAGAGAAATTAGCCAAGAGCAGAAGAGAGTTCCAGGCAGAGGGACCAGCACATTCAAAATCACAGAGTTGGCAGAGAATTCACAGAAATGTGTCATTCACTGGCCTGGAAGGGTGTATGCAGAAAGTGGAGAGAGCTGAGGTGGGGGCCCTGCCTCCCTCCTCCTCAGGCTCCCCCGTCCTGTGCTCACACTGGTCCCTGTCCTCTCCCACAGCCTGTCTTCGGGCTCCACCCCTCCTCCTTCCCACACCTACGTGTCAAGAGTCTACTGTGCGCTGGAGGTCCCCGTGCTGGGTACCAGAACTGAGTACTGTTCCATGTCTGTCCCTACATCACTCCAGCCCTTACAACAACCTGGTGCCACAGATGGGGTGATGAGAGAAATTCTTAACAATGAGTTGGCGTAGGCTGCAGCCAACCAGAACAGATGACGGCTTTGTAGAAGCATCCTGGTCATTCTGGCAGCACTGGCTGATTTTCAGATGTGGCTGTTAATACTGTGTCCATTTTACAGACAAGGAAAAGAAGGCTGTGAGGATTTAAGCCATTTGGCCAAAGCCACAAAGCAGAAAATGGGGATTCAGACCTCGGCATGCCCCAGTCCAATGTCTGACTATTAAGCTCTATGGCTCACATATGAAACTTAAAAGTGTGAGGGGGTGGTGATGGCCTGACCTACCACAGAAGGCACTGTGACGGGCCATCTGACCCGGGGATGTGGCAGGACTGCGGCCATGCAGGCCCACGGAGGGCTGGTGGGGTTGCAGGTCACTCTGGAGCTGGGGTTTTCCTGTCCCCAGCCACACCCTGTGGGCAGCTATCAGGGGAGGCCCGGCGCCCGCAGTGACCAGGCCAGCAGTGTCCGCAGCTGGCTCCCTTGGAGGCACGTGGCTGGCCTGGCCTCCAGGACGACCATTGCTGTTGCCCTTCCCCCTCCAGGTCTCTCTCCTCCCCTAAGAGCGGGAGGCTTCCCTGGTCCCAGCTGAAACAACAAAGTCACCTGAGCTTCGGCCTTTTCCAAAATTCCTGGAGAGGCTGCCAGCGATGAGTCAGTGCAGCCTGGCAGCCCCACTCACCGAGGACCAGCTGGGGCTCACAGGCTCTCCGTGAGTCTGAGCTGGGGCAGAGGCAGGAGCGCATGGGCAGCCCTGGGGAGCACACACCCCGGTCTCCAGAGGCCCCACCCCATTGTTGGCCCGTGGGGTGGTGGTCCCCAGGTGTGGGTCTTACAGCAGGACTGGCCGAGCGGCTGCACACCGTGTGCTGAGTTCCTGTTCGGCACCAGGCCTGGCCCTGTTCTCCTGGGGCTCAGCCTGGTGCGATCCCGAGGCCTTTGGCCACATCTTTCCTTGTTCCGCTGAGGACACCAGGCTGGGCTGATGGTCAGAGCAGGCGGTACGGCCCAGTCTCACTGCCATTTGGGCAGCCTGACCCCCGCCCCCGCCTTGTGTGGGGTTCTAGTGGATCTGACCACTGGTCCCATTGGGGTGGACTGGCCTGCCCGGCGGCCACAGGCGGCTGGGTTTCGGTTTCTGATCACCACTGTGGCTACTCCCTCCCTTCCCTTTCCCCCAACCCTCTCCAGTTCTGCGATGCAACGTTTCTTTTCTGTGTGCTTTTTAATCCTCACCTGAGGATATTTTTCCATTGATGTTTTTTCAGATAGAGTGGGAGGGAGGAAGGGGGAGAGAGAGAGAGAGAGAGAGAGAGAGAGAGAGAGAGAGAGATGTCTCACATGGACTGGCTGCCTCCCACATGACTCCGACCAGGACCAGGGATCAAACCGCAACCGAGGTACATGCCCTTGACTGAACCCATGACTCTTCGGTTCGCGGGCTGATGCTCTAACCACTGAGCCAAACTGGCCAGGGCTCCTTTTCTATTTTGGAGTGAGGCTGGATAGTCTTATGTTTCTTTTTTCGCCCCACTTTGCATTTGGAGGTAGTTCTAGTACGAGCTTCACCTTCCGTGTCGCCCCATCAGTCCGGAGTCCCTCCCAGCCCTCTGACTGCCAGCTGAGCAATGAGCGCGTACATCATAGGCTCGGGTCCTGGGCCTGTCGCTAACCAGCTGGCGGCTGCGGGCAAGACCCGTGCCCTCCCCTCCGCAGGCTTTGGGTCGGTAAACTGGGAGTGAGAAGAGGGAATGAGAGGGTGCGGAGAGCAGCAGGATGCTGGGGAGCAGGGAGCCCCACATTTATGTGCGGTCTGGAACTTAACCCTTAGCAAGAAGGCTCGCTGCACCACCTCATCCACAAAGGAGAAGGAGCCTGATGTTAGGGAGAGTGAGTGGAGAGTTCCAAGTCAGAAATAACAAGGCTCCAGGTATTACTATCCAGAAATAACGAGTCCCAGCTTTGTGCCTGTCTGGCTATGTGACCCGGAGCAAAACTTAACCTTTGAACTTCGGTTTCCTCCTCAGTGACATGGGACAGCAATGTCTGTCCTCCCCACAAGGGGGAGGGGGTTTTACGAGGACGTTATGGGACAGTGTGAATGAAAACAACTTTTGAAACCTGAGGTTCTATGTGTATGCAAATATCATTATTTGGCACAGCTTGGATTCCCTGGGAAGCAGACTCTGAGACACATGGCGCGTCCAGGATGTTATCAAGCAATACCTGTGGGATCAGCACACATGAACGGTGGGTGTGCTCATGAGAATGCATGTGTAGACTTCATCCATTCATTCTTCAAACATGTGTGAAGCATCTACAATGTACCAGGCACTGGGGAATGGGAATGGATAAGACATGGTTCCTGCCTCCGAGAGCTGATCGTCTCTTGGGGAGACCAAGAACCCAATGCAGGCATTTGGGGTACAGTATGGTAAAGGGAACACAGGTGGCTGTGCGAACATCTGGTGTGTACAGACTGGGGAGGCAGGGGCTGGTGGGGCCTCTCCTGGGAGAGAAGACCCTGGAGCTGAGTCTTGAAGGGTGAGTAGGAGTTCGTCACTCAGGCAAAGGTGATGGGGAACTTGCATGGGCAGAGAGAAGTGAGTGGGGAGGGGTCAGAGGATTAAAGTAAGGGTGGATCAGAGGACAGAGAGATCAGTGCAGATGTGGGGGGAGGGCGGCGTACAAGTAGGCAGATCCCGAAGCCTTATACTTCCAGGGAGGGAGTGCGAACTTTCTCACAAAGAGGGGTCGGCAGCCACAGTTTCATTCAGAGGTATGCTCTGGCAGCAGCATGGGGATGGCCCTCGGGACCTGGACGTGTCCCTTGCCTGTGTTTATGAGGATGTGTAAGCACGTGGCTGTGTGTGTCTGCACATCTGGAGTCTGTGCACCAGCTGTGCTGCCCACGGGGCCTTGTTTTCCACTCCCACCCTCTGGCCTTGGCAGCCCCGTGGGCTCAGGGGGATGGCTGACCTGCTGCTGACTCACCAGTGAGTGCCGTGACGGGGGAGCCAGTCAGGGGCTGGCCGGCAGGTGTTTCCTCCAGGGCTGGCATGAGGGACTGCTGCCTCCCCCAGCCAGTGCTCCTGGACTCCGCTGCCAGTCCCAGGCCCCTGTGTCAGGCCGGGGGAACAGAACGGCGACAGGCTTGGAAGTGGCCATGTGTTAGCTTTCCCTTCCTAGGTCTTCCCTTCTGGCACTCACTCTTCAGGCACTGAAGTCATATAATTTGATCTGAATTATCCAAAATATGCTTAACTGTGCTATTCGGCCTCTTGAAAATTAACAACCAAACAAACAAACAAAAGACGAAACCACCTATTTATCAGACTTCTTTAGCCCTGACTGTGGACCCCTGGAAAGGAGGAGGCGTTTGGTTTGTAGCGGGAGTGTAAGATCTGGGAACAGGACGGCAAAGCGACAATGAACTTGGAACTCAGAGTCCACATTCCAACTCTCTGCTTGCCGGCTGTGTAAGCTACTCTCTGTGCCTCACTTTCCCCGTGTTTAAATAGAGATGAGATTATTTTATAGGATTAAATGTGTAACGTGTTTATTATGACGGTGCCTGATGCATAATAAATATTCCGCTCTATTGTTACCTGGGTTTGACTCCTCTTAGCTCACTTGATGAAAAGTTGTGAACTGTTGGAGCCTCATCTGCAAGGCAAGGGGTTGGCCAGTCTTTTCCTCCCGAGGATCAACGCCTGTCCCCACTGACTTGTTCTTTTTACCTGACATGCTTCCTTGGTTTTAAAAGGTTGCTTGCCAAACTTCATTTGTTAGGTAATACCCCACATGGCCCTGGCCAGGTGGCTCAGTTGGCTGGAGTGCCATCCTGTACACCAAAAGTTTGCAGGTTTGATTCTCGGTCAGGGCACATACCCAGGTTGAGGGTTCGATCCCCAGTCAGGGCAGGTATGGGAGGCAACAGATCGATGTTTCTTTCTTACATCGATGCTTCTCTCTCACATCAACGCTTCTCTCTCTCTCTCTCTCTGTTCCCCTCTCTCTAAAATCAATAAAAAGAATAATGATAACCCACTTGTCACCGAGGCTGTATAAAGTACTAGGAATAGCTCACAAAGCTCCTTACTGAGAACCCCTGGATCAGATGCCAGTTTTACATACCGGCATCTCCTCAGCAAGAAGCAAGGGCGTTCAGATATTTCTGGTCCATAGAACAGGTAACCAAGTTGACCCTGAACTAGAAGATGCTTCCCATTGGCGTTTGCAGTGCTCTGGGGTCCTGGGCCAATGCCTTTCAGGCGTGCCATTCTGAGTACTATAGATCCCAGCCAAGTTAAAAGAAGGATTTGTTCTGATTCCCTGACAGGGATACATTCTGAGTTTGGAATATCCAAGAGCAAGTCGTTGTGGCTGGGGAAGGCCATTTTTTACAATGATGCTTTGGTCTGAGAGTTTTATGTGCTCGTACTTCCCATACATTAGCTCTTTAAATTTTCACAATAATCTTCCAAGGCAGCTGTTATCCCCACTGAGAAGATGACGAAACTGCCGCTGGGAGACTTGATCTGCCCAAGTTCCACCAGTTAGAAAATGACGGTGTGGCTTAGTATTTATTTCTTATATTAAATCATATAATTTTTCCTTCCCTCTGAAGTAGCCACGGTCTCCATTTTATAGATGAGGAAACTGAGGCTTAGCAAAGTTGAGAGACCTGTTAGAGGTCACAGAACGAAGAGTTAGCCACGTGGGAGTTGAATGCAAGTTTAACGCTCTTGCTTCAGCAACTGTGGGCAGCAAATCAGCAGCGAGATGCCCCCTCTTTGGCACCCAGGTGAGCCTTGCGAGAAGGCACGCGTCCTCCGAGCTTTGTCGGGTGGGGCGGAGACCTACCTTGGATGTCATCATTGAACATGCAGTACTTATTGCGGTATTTGTTGAGCAGGCGGAAGGCGTTGGCATTGGCAAAGTCTTCAAACTGGATGAGGCAGTTTATTCCAAACCTGTGGAGAGGGAGAGAAAAGAACTCGTGATTGCCCCCCAAGGCCCATCCCTAGCAGATCCCAGCCTGCACTGGGGGCAGGGGAGCTCCAGCCAGCAGGGCGGGGTATGTGGCACGGCTCATTCACTGGGGTTTTTGCCACCTGGCTGGCTCCTGGCCCCTGGCTCTGCCTGCCCCATTCTGGATGAGGGTGGGGAAGGGAGAGAGTAGGGGCACTGGGCTTGGTGATCAGTAGAGCCCACATCGCTGTCTCTGATGTGGGCTAGTGGTGCCCATAGGCTGTGAGTGGCAGACCCATCTGGGTAGAAGGGCTGAGGTGGGGCCTGCTCTCTGTGGCCTGTGGCCATCTGGAATCCCAACAGAGATCTCACTCCAAACCCAAGTGCCTGCAGAGAGCCTGGCTTCTCCAGCTCTGGGGCCCGGGGAGCCTCTGCAGCCTCCCACAGTCCCTGGGTGGAGCTGAGGCCTCAAGTCCCTCCACCAGAAACTCTTCTGGCTTCAGCGTTGTTGTCTGAGAAGATGCAAGGGAGGTTGAGAAAGGACACACATTAAGCCACCATCCTCTCCTTACGCCTTGGTGAGGGTGTTCTCCATCCTGACGGTCTGGAAGAATCAGTCTACGGTGCAGACTACCAGGCCCATCTCCCAGAGAGTCTCACTCAGAGAGTGTGGGGTGGGGCTCAGGAAACTGCATTTGCCTCCCTCCAGCTTTATTGAGGTGTACTTGACCAATTAAACTTGCATATATTTCAGGTGTACAACGTGATGTTTTGATATACATATCCCTGCGAAATGATTACCTCAATCAAGCTAATGGACACACCCATCACCTCACAGTTACTCCCCCCCTTTTTTTTGAGTGGTGGGGACATTTAAGATCTCCTCTCTTAGCGAGCTTCAAGTATTCCATACAGCATTAATTATTAACTATGGTCCCCACGCTGAAGAGGAATTTGCATTTTGAGCAAGCACCCTGGATGGTTCTGATCTGACAGTCTAGAGCTCTGAGAAGTGCTGCCTCGGTGGGTGAAGAAACGCTCATAAAGCCGCCCGAGATGCCTTGTGCATCCTCTGTGCTGGGACTGCCTCCTGGACGCCAAGGGCAGAAGTTTGCATTTCTTAAAAAGTGGCTGGATTCATAACCTGCTTTTGCTGTTGACACTGTGAGAAAGTTGAGAGCTGAGACTTCTGTGTTTGACAGTGGGTGCCCTCTGCCTAGGCTTTCTGCACACACTGGCCCATCCTTGCTCTTTGATCTGGTTTTGATAGTTTTGTTGTATGGTGTCTCTTATTGGAATATTTTTTTGGAAACAAGAGTGATATGAACTATTAAAAATCACTTAATCCATGGATCAAAAGGAAAAGATTTCATCTCATGGGTCAATTTGTGACTGACAGTATCTGAGGTCATGTTCATTGAGAAAAAAAATGCCCGGATTGATCTGCAAGGAGTGTCGGGGCCTGTGGTAGAAGAAGTGTTCTGCCATTCCCAGCCCGGTGTGACCTAGGGACCAGCTGGGAAGGAAGGATGTATGACCTCGCTGAAAGGGTGGGTAGGGCACACACTCTGTGTGGGCTTCCTCTGCTATGGGGCATGTCTCGGGTGAGGCTGGTGGCTATTGAGGGGGTGAGCAGCACAGAAATGGCCCAGAAAACATTTTTTCCAACCTCAAAATTTTGAGCATGACTTACCCTGTACGGTAGACATGCCAGTAGGCAGGCAAATATTTGCTCCTACCACGGTCCTTCCAGAACCTGAGTGAGTCAGGGCTGTTGGTGGGGGATGGGGAAGCGGGTTCATGTTATAGGGGGAGAAATGGACAGGCAGTAGCCTGCCACAGTCCAGGGCTAAGAGCTTGTGGGCTTGAGCTGGCTCTGCCACACACAACTGGGCGATCGCTCACAAGCCACTTCACATTTCTATTCTGCCTCAGTTTCCCCATTCGTCAGTGGGCACAGTATCTTCCTGGACAACTTCTGTGGGCTGTTTTGAGAACTGAAAGCTGAAGGCGGCTTTTAAATTGTAAAGTGCTAGACACACGTGTCATCCTGGCCACAATTCTTACTCACAGTCACAGAGCAAGTGCTGAGGGGGGAGGGGTGGGGCTCGCTGTGCCTCCTGACCCGCTGACCCGCCATCCAGCCCCCTTCTCCTTGCGCGAGGAACAGAAACGATACATCAAACCTCCAGTGCACAAATATAACGCTGTGCTCGCCAAGCCAACATTTACTGTGAATTTTTGTTGAGAGTGTGAATTTCAAGTATTTGGGTCAGGAGGGGAACAGAATGTCTTTGGGTGCTGGTGACATTTCGCTGTAGATAATCCTCACAAGACTCCCAGTGTGGCTCCAGAAGTGGCCGGGAGCAGAAATGCTGCAAAGGTCAGACAGCGAAAGAATGTGATCCGTGGTCTCCTTCCTCCCTCTGTCTCTCTTATTCACACACACACACACACACACACACACACACACACACACACACTTGACCTTTAAACACCACTCTGAGGTGAAAATAAGGCGAGAGTTATAAATAAGCACTTTTGTTCAGGGCACTATTTCTCTTTCATATTATATTCAGTTTTATATAAAAGAATCTCCCAGGGAGCAATATGCTGAGCTGTTGAGTAAAACCTCGTTAGTTCAGGTCACTTTAATCCTAACTTGGGACTGCATAAAAGGGCAAGTGAATCGCCATCCAATAACCTAGACGGCGTTCCTAGACAGCCTTGGACTTAAGGACCTCCAGAACCCTATCCACCTTGGACACCCCTCCCCACGGCTGCTCCCTGGGCCTTTCCTCACCAAACTAGCCCTGCTCTAGAATTTCACACTGCCCACTCAGTCTCTGAACTCAGCCTCTCCTTCCTCCTTCCTCACGCTCACTGCACCTGTTCTTGTCTCCATGGAGACTTTGGGCCCTTGGCCATTTTCTCCCCGTCCTTGGCCCCTCCTTTAAGGTGTCCATGAAACCAGACCACCAGTCTGATCAAGGGTGGTTACTTTAATTGCTCTCAGCATCACCCATCTACCCAGCTGTCCATCTGTCGGTCCATCCATCCACCCATCCATCCCAAAGCATCAACTGATGCTTCGGAAAAGGGTATACATAAAGGAGCTGGTAAAAATTTAGTGTTGTGAGTTTGCCTGCCAACTTGTGAAACTAATTAAAAGCCAATTAAGAACTAAAACAACATTTCAAAGTGAAATTTTAAATGGCTTAGGTGAAAAAAAGACTTCTCTTAATTCATCCATGGACATCCAAATACAGGTAATGAGCTTTCAGCCTATCACCAATTTAAATTTTAATCATAATTGCCTGACACATATATTCATTAACATACCACTACTAACAGCAACAGTAACACAAAGAGCTAAACTTTATTGAGTGTGGATTACCCGCTGGGCTCTCCCTGATCTCCTTACATATTATCTCCGTTAGTCCTCACGTGACCTTAGGAAGTCGGTGCTGTTTCAGAGGAGTCCTGAGCTGTAGATGTTCCTTATTCCCCTGCAGTTGGCAGGTGGTGGAGCTGGCGTCTGAATCTGGCTCTATCTCACTATAGAACTTACCTTAGTTTAGTTTTAACGGCAATGCGAATTTGTAAATGATAAAACTAGATGATCAAGTTGGACTTCTTTCCCCAGTGGGAAAGGAAGTGCCGTGAGATGAAGAAAACTTTGTGCTGGGAGACAGGACAACTGTTTTCCCTCTGTCTCTGACATCAGCTCCAAGTCCCCTTTCTCTCTGGGTCTTAGTTCCCTGCTCTGAGAGTGTGGGAGGAGCAGCATGGGCTACTGTGTATAGGGTTGGAGTAGATATACTAGGAGCCTCACTCAGGTATTTCTACAAGTCCAAAGTAGGGAGGTCTGACAAATCCGAGTAAGAGCAGCATGTGACAGGAAAATCTTGAGAGTCAGAATTTTAGAATTCTCTCTGAGCTGAAACTCAGGAGACCAGCTGAGTGCGCGGGGCTGAGGCAGCCACCCTCCCGATGGTCCAGCTGCTGCGGTGGGACCCTGCTCGGCCCCTCCTCAGGGCTCCGGGCAGTTTCCCGATTTTGGTGCTGGCAGCTATTGCTGACATTCTTGCCTGCCAGAAGCCACCACTCACCCGAGGCTCCTGCTTATCTGTCCCCTTCTGCACTTTTGAACTCTTCACCCTAAGCCCTGGCTGGGCCTCAGGAACATCTGATGCTTCTCCAGGGGAGAATTCCTGTGATGGAGATAGAGGCACCTCCCCAAGCCACACACGGAGCTGCCCAGATTTCTCAACCCTGGGGACTCAGCTGGGAAATGGCCTTGGAGCTGCCAGGGAAGGCATTCCAAGGCCAGGACTCACTTAAAGACACAGGGCTGTTGGGTGGGTGGGTGTTTACATTGCTTTCCCCCAGCTCTGAAGCAAGAGGAAGCCTGCAAATGGCAACCTGTGCCTGGGAACCCTAGTGAGCTATGTGTGACAATGTGACAAGACCCAGGCCAGGACCAATAGAGCTGGGTACCTGCCATCTGGGTAAGATTCTGAAGTGGCTGCTCCGCCCTTCCTCCCAGCAAGCCAACCGAATGCTGTGCGAGGGATGTGGTGAGAGCAAAGCATTCCAGAGGCTGCTGACCTGGTTTCTCTTTCCATAGGTCAGGACCTGCCATTCTTTCAAACACCTGGGTCTGACCTCTTTCAGGCCTGAACAAACACAGGGGACCTGGGAGGAGCAGGTGAATTTGCTCAACCTGTCTCCAAACAGAATGACTAAAAACTGCCACTCATATTTCCATGGGAGCCCACTCTGTTCCCCCAATGAAAAGCACACATGCAAGACTCCCACAGCACAGTGCTCAGTGAGAATATCAGCTGTCGCCCGATGCAAAGCTTTTGCTTTTATTTATGCTTTCCTTCCAGGAACTGGAGCTGACAGAATCATGAAGCTCTGGATCTTTGTTTCTATTTTACATATTCCATTAAACTCGAGTCCCTTTAGAGGCTCTCAGGAAGAGTTCTCATTGTCTAACCCCAGTTGGGAAACTCTGAATGTTCCATACAATATACACAATGTATATTAAAGATTCTGAAAAGTCCTGCATTAAGAAACTTGTTTAACCCAACATTTTCTAAACTTATAGACCAGAGACCTTACCCTCTGCATCCCACTCTCCCCACCTGTGGTGGAGCACACTTTGAGAGACACAACTCTGTGCAGAAGGAACTTTACCAAGTGGGGCTGGGCAGATTCAGGGCAAGGCCTTCTCTTCCTAGGACTTCTGCAATCGCCGCTGTGGCCAGGATCTTGTAATAACTGATCTCACCTCCTCCAGGTTTATCCCCCCTCTCCCAATCCATCCTCCCTGTCATTCTAAACACAATCTGTGCAGGCCACTTATTTCCTGACAGTCTTTACAGAGCTCCCACTTCCTCTGGGATTATGCCCAACTTAAGTGGTGTTCACTTTGGCTCCAACGTTAATGATCACCCTTGCCCATGTCTTCCAACATCCTTGGCATATGCTGCTGCTTCTCCACCATTGTGGGGCCTTTGCACAGCTCCATGTTTTTTCTCAAGTGCCTAGAAGGCCCCCTTTCATCAGGCCAACTCCTACTCAAACCGTAAATCCGAGCTGAAATGGCACCTCATGGGCAGACTGTGTGCAGATAGGGCTGGAGGGGGGGTAGTGTCTCAGGCAGAGGGAACAGCATAGGCGTGTGAAATGAGACTAGAGGGCTTTCGTGGAGCTGCAGGAAAATCAGTAGAGTTGGAGCTTGGGAGAGGG
The DNA here is from genome assembly GCA_030848825.1 of Tadarida brasiliensis. Taxonomy (NCBI): domain Eukaryota; kingdom Metazoa; phylum Chordata; class Mammalia; order Chiroptera; family Molossidae; genus Tadarida; species Tadarida brasiliensis. The sequence continues at coordinate 60,015,224 of CM061268.1, forward strand.
GTGTGCAGAAGGGGAGGCAATGGGGAGAGATGAGGCTGGGTGGAGCCCAGGGGCCACCCCTGTGTAAAAGGCCTAGACAGTCTGCAGAGCAATGGGGACCCACTGGACGGCTTTAGGAAGGAAAGTGGCATGTGTTTTAGGAAGTCCATTTGGGCAGCAGAGTGGCTGATGGGATGAACAGCTGGCGGGACATACTGCAGACAAGGAGGCGTGTGACCCCAGTGAGAGATCATGAAGTCCTATACAAGGCACTGGGGACAGAGCGGGGAAAGATGTGGAGGAGGAAAGGCAGAGCGTGGAGAGCACATCGCAGGCACTGAGTCCATGGTAGCGATGGTTATTAAGGGCAGGCTTTCATAACGGGCCAGAGGTGGAAGATGGAGGAGGAGGAAGAGCCCAGGATGAGGGATGGTGTGTCCATTGCTCACTGAGCTTGGGGGTGGGGAAGGACAGGCAAACTTACTTGGTAAGGCAGGCTTGGCATGTGCCGAGTCTGAGGAGCTGAGATGCCGAGGGGACGTGTTCACGAGCAGTAGACGCGACACGAGGCTCAGCGGAGAGGGACATGAAGTTCAGGGCTTTGTGAGCAGTCCAAGTCATGGGGTGGGGTGAGGGTCTCAGGCAGAGCATGTGCAGGGATCAGGGAGCAGGGCCCAGGACAGAACCCCGGGGCACACCTACGTCCAAAGAGCAGAGGGGGCGGAGGAAGAGAGTCCAGCAAAGGAAAGTGAGCAGGGGGACCCGCCAGGTGGAAGGTGGGCCAGCAGTGCTGAAGTGTCAGATGCGGCCGAGATGTCCTGAGAAACAGGGATCGGGAAGTGTCTCTGGGAGTTGGCCCTTAGAAGCAGAGTGGTGGGGAGAGAGTTATTCTGCCGGGGGTTAAAGGGTAAAAGGAAGGGGAGGAAATAGCATTGATGGTGAATTTCAAGAAGCTTGGCTATGAAGTAGAGGGAGGGTGACAGCCACTGGGGGACGTGGGACTGAAGGATGGGCTCATTTTTGAGATGGGAACTGTGCATGTGAGATACAGGAGCCAGTGTGGGGACAGATGGGAGGAGCAAGGATGGAGCCATCCTAAGGAGATGCGAGGAGGTGGGAGCCAGAGTCCAGGTAGAATGTGAAGAAGACAGGGTCCCTCTCCAGGACCTCACAGCCCAGTGGAGGGGATGGAAGTGGAGCCTCACACCACAGCTCCACCACTGACGGGTGTGAGGGAGTGAGTCATTCTGCGGGGGCAGGGGCTGGGACATGATCCACAAGGATGACAGGGAACTGTTCCGTAGGTGAGGAAACTGGAAAATGTGGATTGGAGAAAGCGCGAATACCGAGACTGAAAAACAGAAAACCCAGTGGAATGAAGCAGAATGATTATCTTTAAGAAGGTGAGGAACTGCTCTGTTTATGTGTCCTTGGGAAAAGCAGAGCCAGCAGGTAGAAGTCAGAAGGACACACATTTCAGTGCCAAATAAGACAGAAACGTCAGACACTGGATGGAGAGAGGCTGCCAGTCCCTGGAAGGTATTCCGTGGTCGTTGGAGCTCCACTTGGCAAAGAGGTTGAGGAAGGGATGCTTGGGGGTGGGGGTGGTGGGGGTGGTGAGGGTGGACCCCTGAGGCCCTCCCCAGGAAGGGGCCCTCACTGGGAGAGTCCCTGGCGAGCCAGGCTCTGCAGCCAGACTGGCGGGCTCCTGTGGCTGGTGCTCTGGCCCAACGGGGAAAAGTCCCATCAAGTAACAAGACAGTCACAGGAAGCAGCAGTTTCTAAGCACAAATCTCAAAATAATGTGGCCGTTCCTCGGTCACTGTTCTGACAGCAAGCCCAGGCCAGACAGAAAACACTTCAGGAACCGTGTGGATTTCCTCCTCAATTTCCCTGTTTGTCTGAGTTCCGGGGCAAGCACGCAAATGGCGCCAGGAGTCCCAGTGCTGGGAAGAGGATGGTGGCTGACACGCTGACCCCTTGACCTCTCAAAGGTCGGAGGCCAGTGCTGAGTTTTTCCTCTAGGGCACAGCAACTCACTCCTCAACTTTCTGCTCACAAAGCCTGTGCACTTTTCCCAGCCGCCAACCCACTAGTTGGTTTGGGAGCAACAGCATCTGAGTTGTCATGAGGCCACGGGGGTGGTCCATGAAGCTTCTCTGATTGGTTTGGCCCATTCTGATCTCTCTGTTCACAGTATTTGCTCCATCCGGTCTGTCATGCAGTCATGTCTCAACCTCATCAGAGCCTAAACTGCCCGCCCTCATTCATAGACCTGGCTAAATTCTACCTTGAATGATGTCAGTCAGTGTAGGTTGGAAGACAATAAAGTCGGAAAACCTAGTCTGTGCTTGTGGGCTTTGGGGACCAATGTGAGCCCAAGTTGGGGAGGGGAAGACTAAGTCAGGTTGGGTGACAGAATAGATGGCAGCAGGCAGGAGGCGGAGTCTTTGAGGGCAGGGTGGGGTGTCTCACCCGCCACTGGATGGCAGAACATCTGAAGGAGCTTTAACTGCGCCCCGTTCCTGCCCTCTGGACAAACCAGCTTCAGACACCCATGTTAAACACCAAGCAGACACACTGCTTTATGCCCGGGCCCTATGCTTGCCTGGCTCCCAAATATTGCTGAACAAATGAAAGCATGAATGAAGGAAGGAATGGCAGAGAACAGTGCCACCAGAGGAGTGCCTGTGGGCACACGTCCCCTAGGACATCACCAGTTCCCCTCGGAGCTGCGCGCTCCTTTTCTAGAGGCCACAGTGGCAAAGCCTGCGCTCAGGCCATCTCCTTTACCCTCCAGGCTCACGTTCACACAGATGAGGCCACTGAGGGGAGGGCCTTGCCAGCCGGGCTGGCAGAGCCGCAGCAGAGGGTCCAGAGTAAACGACCTCAGGTTCTGGAATCAGCTGGGTTTCTGGTGAGCCCACACTCTTTCCATTTCTAGCTGGGTGATTTTGGACAAGTTACTTAACTTCCTGAGCCCCAGTTCTTGGTTTCTAAGGGTTGCTATGATAATTAAATGTAAAACATCCAGCACAAAGTAGGTGTTCTGTAAAAGTGAGTTGCTAGCTCTTTCCTGGGCAGAAGACTATGACTTTTAAACCCAGGCCCTCTGACCACCTATCAGCCTTGATCGACACTGCAGGCAGGGCCATTAACTAGGCACAGTTTCTGACTTTTCTGTATGTTCGGTAAGTATCTGTCCATCGAATGAATGGATGGATGGATGAATACATGAAGAAATAAATAACTTAATGCTGCCTTGAACTATCTTCTGATTACTTTATGTGTTCGTATTCAATTACAGGGAGAACTGAATTCTTTAGGACAGGTCTTTTCTTTGTACTGGACACACTCTGCTTGCACAGAGAAAGCCTGTGATATTGCTCTGGCCAGTTTGGCTCAACGGTTAGAGCGTCGGCCCGCAGACCAGAGAAAGCCTGGAAAAGATGTCATGGATTTTGTGAATGAGAGCAAAGAACTGGATGGATTCCCTTTACTTTCCCAATGCTTTAATCACTGTCTGATTGTGCAGAGATAATTTTCTCTCTCTGTCTCAGTTTCCTTACCTCTAAACTGAGAGAGTTGGGTCACATGGGCAGGTGTTTTTTGCTCGGGTATTTTAAGACTGTGAGATCACAGTCCCAGGGAGGACCTGGTGGGGAATGAGGTAAGATACAGATTGACCTGCAGAAGATACTCCTAAAATTTAGTGTACATAAAAATACCGACCAGTGACCGTCTCTGCTGAGAGGGACTCAGAATGTGAACGCTCCCTCGAAACATTACAGTCAAGACTTAGAGCTAACAGTTATGCTTTCTACTATCTTTTAAAATTAAAGTAAAAGAGCAAAACTTTCTTGTAGTCTGGATGCCATAAGCTTGGGGGTTGTCCTTTGTTTATATCATTTTAAATGCGCAAGAAGTAGCTTGGAGCCCAAAAGCCTCTCAGCTACACCCCTCCCCCACTTCCTGGGAGTGCTGTTCGGGGAGGGTGTGTGTGTTGTAGTTTGTGGAGAGGCCTGCAGGGGGCGCCTCACTCTGGTGAATGGAGGGTCAAGGAGACCAATGGCCATGGGTGGTTAAGAAAGAGGAACCCAGGAAGTGCCAGCCTACTGACCCGGATGCTGGAGAATTTTTCAACCACAAAAAAGAAATTATAATTCTGTGACCCGACAGAGGTGTTAGCTTATGCTGTGGTGGTACTCATACTGCATACACATATATATATGTATATGTATATATGTCAATTATATTGCAATAAAAATAAAAAATACAAAAAGAGGATGCTTCCTTCATTTGTCAGTAGCTAGAGTTTTGAAAATGGGAATTGAGGACTGGCCCCTCCAAGCCCCGTTTATGGTGAGGCATGGTGGGGCACTAACCCTGACCTAGAACAAACTGGAAGGAGAAGACATGAGCATGCTAAGTGGGGTAGTTTCCAGAGACCTTCCCATTTACCTTCCTTGCCTTACTGTATCAAGAAGGTGTCTAGAGTATGTTGAACTCTTTCCTTTCATGTTAAAAGAGCAGGAAGAGAATATAGAGGGTGGGTTCTGGAGTTAGACCACTGGGGCTCACAGCTTGGCTCCTCCATTTGCTAACGGTATGACCTTGGACAAGTTCCCTAACCTCTCGGTGCCTCAGTTTCCTCATCTGTAAAGGGTGCACTCATTCAGTAAGTGTTTATTGAGATGCCACACTGCACTAGGCATTGTTCTGGGTGCTTGAGATGAAACAGCAGTGAATAGTAGAGACAAAGCTCTCTCCCTGGAACATCTGTTTTAGTGGGATAGGACAACTATTGTATCTACTTAATAGGATTGTTGTATTAAATGAGTCAATGTCTGTGAGTTGCTTTGTTGTCCATAGGAGCCGAGGTTAGCCCAGCACGAAATTCGCCAGAGGGTGAAGGGTGGAATGCTTGCTTATTTCTTTATTATTTTTTAATGCAAGGAACTGTCTTTAGTAAAGCATTGCTGCTTAACTCATTATAAAAAAAATCCATTCTTTTTTTTCTAATTACTAAAGAAATGCCTGCTCACAAACAACCAAACGTTATAGAAATGAATGGCCTGGCAAGCAAAATCCCTGACAAGCTCAGGCCTCAACTGTAATCACTGTTAACGGTTTGGTGGATATGCATTCAGATACTTTTTTCTTTACATAACATATTTTGATGGAATCATTTGTTTTTAGGAATTTTTTCTAGTTATCCAACTTTATTAAAAAACCAGTCTGGTTAAGCCTAATAAGATGAGACTGTGTATGCAGGAGTTTCGACGAGCAGTTCACTGAGAAAGAGACAAAGAGGAAATGAGAGTGAATATCCCATGCCCATGACGGTCAGGCATGGAATGAAGAAGCTGGGATTTGGGGATTCCAGTCTTACCCATCCTCTCTTTCCCTCAAGAAATGCTATTTCAGCAGCAGCAGCAGCTCAGAGGAATCTTTCTTAGTGACACATCTTGGTGCCCCAGTTCCTTTCTGGATAATCAGGAGCAGGCATGGAGGGTCTCTCGGAAACACCTGCGGGCAGTGAGTTTGGAGGCTTTGGGTTTTCTGATGGTGTCTTGCCTATCGCTAGCACACGCTGCTGGATTTCCACGACTGCTTTCATTTTCAGAAGTTTCATTTGGTTCTTTTTATTTACTAAAAAAATTTTGTTTTCTTTATTTATTTTTAGAGAGAGGAAGGGAGAGGGAGAGAGAGAGAGAAACATCAATGAGAGAGAACATCGATTGGCCGCCTCCTGCATGCCCCCCACTGGGGATCAGGCCCACAACCTGGGCATGTGCCCTGACCGGGAATCAAACTGGCGACCTCTTGGTGCGTGGGTCGACGCTCAACCACTGAGCCACACCAGTGGGGCCATTTGGTTCTTTTTAAACTTTGACTGATATTTTCTTTTCACAGTGTTGTGTACTTTCCTTATTACTCAATTCTTATAAAAATATCTCTTTCATACATTTAAGTATAGCTGCTTTATGACCTTTCTCAGAACATTCCTTTTTCTTGGGGTTCTAATTGTTCCATTCGTTGTGTATCTGATTTCCCACAGTGTGAATTGTTTCCATGTGGGCTGCTGTGAATCATGAATTTATTTTCACTGGAGCATTGTTTTTCCCCTCCAGGAATTTCACACAGCGTGGGTGTGGCACTGTCCCCACGGGGAAGTTTTACTTTTCCCTCTGCCGGGTTCTTCAGCCATATCGCTGGGAGGAGACAATATTTTACACTCATTTCTTAACTTGGGAATTTTTGTACCATGTGTGTATTGTATGTATGGACTCTAACTTTACATGTGGTGAAGGTCTGATGCTTTGGTTTCCTTCAAGAAACATTTCTCCCCCACAGGTTCCTTGTCATTTCCCTATTCTTCTTCCCAGGGGTGGAGGGGCAGCCATCTGAAGCTCCCAGTTTTCTGCAGGGCTCTCGGTTCCAACGTCCTGCCTTGTAGAGGCTGCGACATAGACCCTGCCTGGGTGCAGACCCATTTCCAAGCCTGGACGATGAGAAGGAAACAGTCGTGAAAATGGAAGGACATTGAAGGCTGGGGAGAGAGCAAACAGGAAGCCTTTGCAGCTCTAACAGAAATGACATGTTGAAGGAGCGGCAAGAAGGCCAGTGTGGCTGGAGCCCAGGCAGCCAGGGGCGGGTGGGGAGCTGAAGTATCAAAGGCTTCCTTCCAGCTCCGAGAGCGAGGTACGAGAGTGCTCTCCGTGCAGCCTCCTAGTAAGTCAGCCTCAGTGGGTTGATCGTGGGGGTGATTTAATACTTTTCTATCCTTGGGCAAGTTTCTGTTTCCCATTTCTGTACTGAGAAATGTGTCATGTGAAAAGATGTTTGGTTATGCAAGGGGACAGTGCCCTCGGAGTGGTGGGTCCATAAGGTCCAAACAACACGAGGCTGAAACAGCTGCGGAAAATATGAGATTTCACCCCGACATGGGCACACAAACATGTCCACCTGGTGACAGGGTGTGAGCAAAGTTAAACTAATTAGGTGAGGGGGCGAAGACCAAGTGTTTATTAATTGCATCCCAGGGATCTGAAAATGGAGATAAATCACACCCAGTGTTTCCAGGGCTGTTTTTTAATTTTTATTTTATGTTTTCACCTCTTAAGATTAGCATTGGTGAAGAAGACTTGGGATAGAGAGGGAAAGCAGTATTGGAATGATGGGGATGGATGAGTGGGGGACTATGGAAGGAAGTGGTGGCTATATTCATGGATATTTAGCTCAAGCATGAATGCGTGAATGGGGGCACCACCAAAGCACTGCCTAAGGAGGGCGGCTCTGGAAATCGCCTAAATGAATAATAATAATAGCAAACGTTATTTAAGTGTTTACTGTTATCCAGGTATAATGTTAAGCACTTTACATGGATTGTCTTAGTTATCATAAGCACTCTACAAGTTAAGTCTTAAAGATGCGTTTTAGGAAGGAGGAGCTACAGGCACAGATAATTAAGCAGCTTGTTAATAAGTGGCAGGTGAGAGGTTCAAGCTCAGGCAGTTTAGCTCTAGACTTTGTCCTTTCAACAACTGTTGTTAGTGGGTGGGGTCTTAAGAGGGTCCCCTTTCTTAGGTGAGGTACTTACACTTTATAAGCTTTACCTTCCTCATCCCTTAAAGTGAAGTTAGTAATAGTACCTACCCTCAGAGCATTGCTGAGAATTAAGTGAATTAATAGTGTATTAGGTGCTTATATCAGAGTCTGCACATAGTAAGCAATTAAGTAAATTAGAGTTGTTATCATCATCATCATCATCATCATCATCATCATCATTAATCTATGGAGGAAAATTAGGGGGGAAAAACCTGTTCCTTCATCTTCTTTGCTATAATCTGAAACTTCCAGGTCTGGACATGGTTTTGTTCTTATTCTTGATACCAGGTGATAAAATCAGGCTGCTGAGGGGAAATGACAAGGAAACAGCCACCTGGCATCACTGACTCCATCTCCCCAGCCAGTGAATTTCCTCCAGCACATTTCAGCCTCAGTCCTGAGGCTGGGTCTTGACTAATGAACTGCATACTTTCTCAATTGTTCCGTCTACTTGGCCACGATGGAAATGAATAGGTCCTAAAGAGATGAGTGCTGTTTTGCATTTTGCTACAGCCCCAGTCCCTTCTGTGACCCTGGACAGATCCCTTCAAGGCATTTGAGTCTTGTCATCATGCTACATCTGGCTCCTATTCTGATGGGAATGTGCAGGAGCTGGACTGTCAACAATGAACCACATCAAGCTGAGACTTGAAAATTGTCTTCTTCAGAGACCAGGCATGAACGAATCCCAAAGTTCCTTCTTCTGAGATTCCTCAGATGTGGTCAAATTCATAACCTTTAGTCCACTCTAAATGATAGCTAGCCTGGTGAAGGCTTTTAATCCCTCAACCAACTAATCAACCAGCCACTCAACTCTGACCCTCACTTAACCATGGGTCCGCCATGAATAGGTCATGCTCCCTGCCTCCCAAGAACTACCAATCAGGTGGAGACATTACAGAGTCATAGGACCTGAAGAACAAATGATTCACAATGTCCATACTTAGATCACGTGATACTTGAACCTCTTTACAACAGTCCAGGCACATCCTTGTCTAATTTCTGCTCTGTTAAAAATGAAAGACCAAAAAAGCTTTAAAGAAAAGCGCTAGACAATTGTAGTAGAGATGTCACAATGCAGAGCATAATTCATTAGCAAATAAATGATACGATCAATAAATTACTCTATGATTGCAAACAAGGAAAGAATTTTAGGCTAGGCTGGTCAGGGCACATTTCCCTAGGGAAGGCAGAATTTGAGTTGGGGCACTGCTTTGGCTTCTGTTCTAATCTCCTCTCTCATCTTATCAGTTTCAATACTTTAGTGGCCCAAGAACCTACCATGGCTCCCTATTACTCTCTGCATCAAGTGCCAGATAAGGTATCGAGTGATTGGGGGTTTTCAAACATTTTTAGCAGAAGAATTCTTTAATTAATGAAATCTTGAGCAGAACCCTGATACAGAAAGCAATTAAAACAGTGGCCTGGGGTGGGGCAGGAACTGGGTAGAAGGGGGCAATGGGGAAAAAGGGGGGACATCTAGAACAATAAAGATAAAAACAATCAAGTGTTTCTTCGAGTGGTTTAAATCTTTTTTTTTTTTTTTTTAATCCTCACCTGAGGACACTTTTTGCATTCATAGAGCTAGAGGGAGAGAGGGAGGAAGAGAGAGAAGAAACATCGATGTGGGAGAGACACATCGACTGGCTGCCACCCACACAACCCCAACCGGGGCCGGGGACAAACTGCAACTGAGGTACGTGCCCTTGGTGGGAACCGAACCCCGGTCTCTCCAGACTGCGGGCTGACGCTCTAACCGCTGAGCCAAACCGGCCAGGGCGAGTGGTTTAAATCTTATATGGTAGGTGGGAAATATTCCATTTCTAGCACCCCTGATGCATCTTTGTAAATGCACGGGGCTCAGGAAAGCTTGGTTTAAAAACCTCTGGATTAGATGGCTGAAGACCTTTCTACTCTTGAGCTCTGATAATTATGACCCTCTGCCTGGGTTCTAAAGGCTATCATAGCCGGCTCCATTCCTACTTAACCTTATTTTGAACCAATACACATTCATCTCCAGTGGGGCCAGTCTTCTAGAGTCTTCTGGACACTCCTTGCCTTTCCTGTGTTCTTGCTTTTCTCATGATGTATCATCTGTTTAGAATGTATTCTTTCTCCTGTTGCTTATTCCTATTTGAGCCTGAGTTTGTATAGTTTCCATCTCTTCCCAATCACCTCTGATTGTTCCTTTCTCTGAATTCCCACTGGCACACCTCATTCCCTTGCTCAGGGCAGACATTGCTAATCAACCATAACACCCTTCCCTGTTGACCCTAGAGAGGCTTTAGAATCCTAGCAATCAGGGCTGGCACAGGAATGAAAACCTTTTACCTGCCTCGCCATTCCTACCAACAATATCCTAATGGAATCCTAAATTTTGTGAGCACTTAGGCTTGCAGTTGCCCACAGAGCATGGCTAAGAAAATGGCGGTGAGCCACAGTCTCCTCTCTCTACTCTTTCCCTAGCTGAATTCATCACTGCCTTGACGTTAAATATCACCTATGAACTGGCAACTTCCAACTTTGTATTTCCACCCTAGAACTCTTCTTGAGCTCTTGACTTATATAGAGATTCAGAGGCTAAGAAAGCTTAGAGGTCAGCTCTCAACTCTACTAGATACATAAAAATGTCTTTACATGAAAAGCTCCCTGAGAGCAGGCACAGTGTCTTGTATACAGCAGGCACTCAGTAATGTATCATATCAATTTTTAAAAAATTGACAGTAAAATATGTCTTTATTATGGATTAAACAAGTTTATGAAATAGATATTTGTAATCTTTAGAACAATGCACTGAGAATAATAAGAATACCTTTAACACTAGATTAGAACAGTAAATACAATAACCAATTTCTTTTTTATCTTTATTGTTGTATTACAGATGCTCCCCCTTTTCTCCCCATTGACCCCTTCCTCCCCGCTCCCACCCCTCCTGCCTTCCCCACACTATTGTCTGTCCATTGAATAACCAACTTCTTAATAAGTAATGTCTTACAAATTAAAATACATTTAAAATAGCTTTAAATGCATTCTTCATAAGTAATTCAGCATATGTTCTTATATCGTGTTCACTTATGCTTAGAATTAAAGCAAGTATATCACTCTGATGGAGATATGGGACATCTCTCATTCATGCAGTATACAGGGATAATACTCAAGTCGAAGGAACGAAAATCCCACTCTTTTTTTACGTGATAGATGAGGAAACCCACGACGTTTTCCACAGATCAGATACATATTTTCAGTTCATCAGAAGCACTTCATATCTACAGCTAATTTATAATTAGATGACATGTCAATAAAACAAAAATAAGCCCTACAAGTTTCTGTAAACAAAAGCTACCAGTGGACTAAGGACAATCAATAATTAATGCAATCATTCAAGGGATTATGGCTGTTCCTTAAGGAACGCAAGTTCAAACTTGTCAACACCAGAGGTAATCATTTTATATTAATTTATATGTAATTCCATTTAAATTCTTTATCTGTATATAAGGTGAAAGCAGTCTTTTCACAAGCAAAAAAAAAAAAAAGTAGAAACACTTAAAAAATAAGGAGTCATTTTTTAAAGTAAGTGATCAGATTCCACAGGCTACTCTTGGAAACAGGACTTTGATGGACAGAATCCCTTCATTTGGTGGCTTTATGCATGCTCTTAACTGGACCAGTTCTTCTGTGTTGTTCCAAGAGCTCACCAAAACATAGAGCATGCGTACAGTAGTAAAAAAAGGCTAGAAGATAAAAAGCTAATTCGCACCATCCTCCTTCCTGACAATATGCTAGAATATCTGCATTCATGGTGGTTGTAGGGTCATGGAGTCCTGGTCCACTTATCACTGGTCTACTCATAGACCTCCAAATATGCTATGCCAAGAGGGGCATACCGAGACCCAGGGTAAGCCACTCTGCTGCACAAAGAAACATGATATTGAAGGAAGCAGGGACGAGGTGCTCTGGAAGTACAAGAGGATCCAGGGCATTCCACTGGTCTACAGGATTCTTGTAATCAGTCTTCAGCTTATCAAATGCTATAATGTGCCAGATGGTGAAGAAGATGAGCGGTGAGTAGCAGCACCAGCACGTAGCAGAAGGCCATGAATGTGAATGCCCTGACCAGCGGAGAAAGGCAGCATGGGGCCCTCTGGGTAAAGTCACCCCTCCAGCCACAGCCAAGACCACCGCCACTGCGGTGCCCCTCATATCAATTTTATAGGATACCTTTCCCTGCTTATATGAGTAGCCATGTAATTCTTCTCTTGCTCTTCTTGCATTTCCAGAGCACAGCCTCCTATAACACTGCCATTCCTCGTGCCTCCCAGGCTGGATGGGGTGTGGTAGTCTGCTAACCCTGGTGGCTCCCCAGTGAACCACGCCTCTTGGTATTTACATCCTTGTGCTGTCTTCTCCCTTGGGATCTGGTGTGGACCTGTGATTTGCACTAGCCAGTAGAATGGGGTGGAAGTTATACTGTGCCAGTGGCAGGTCTCAGCCTTAAGAGGGCCTGGAAACTGTCCTTTTTGTGCTCTTGGGAGCCCCGGACTGCCAAGAATCTAGTTCAGCTACCTTGTTGAGAGAAGAGACCATATGGAGAGATTGTGTGAAGAGGGAGAGACCCTGAGACTCTGTGGAGAGAGGGAGGAGCCCGGCCTTTCCAGTGTCCAGAGAGGAGCCCAGCTAGCACCAGCTCACCTGCCAGCCAAAAGCAGCCCTAGAAGCTCGTACTGGCAACCAGCAGAACCACCAGCTACGTGAAGTCACTAGCTGGTCTGCCATGCAGCGACAGATACCTGAAATGGGGTGCACTTTGACATCGCAGGCCTGGGGGCAGTGACCAGTCTTGGAATCTCACCTCCTGGTTTCCAGCTTCAAGCTTTGGTGCTCTGCTTTGTATGAAGTCCTGACAAGTACCAATACCTTCGTTCCCTGTCAACCTGATCAGCGCACAGTAGAAAAATGTAGCCACAGATAGATGAAGAGACTCAAAAAGAAGACACTTTCTTGGAGCCAAAAAGCAGATGACAAAAAAAAAAAAAAGAAAGTTTTTGTTTTTTTAACTATCATTCCCCTTCTTCTTTATCACTTTTATCTCAGCAGCTTAGCCATCTCTCTCCTTAGGATTTGGGGAGCTAGAGAGAAGGGGGTGGTCTCCTTTCCTGGTCTGCCTGAAGGCTGCTGCTGCTGCTGACATCAGCTTTCTGTCCAACCCAGGCCACGTATCAGGCAGAGCCTGGGCTCCAGGTGCAAACTTAAAACAGACCATTCCCACCCATTCTACTGTAAGTAGCAGAAATGAACAATCTGGGTGGGAACCACGGGGGGAACTTGTCCCTCAGGTACAACCGGGTCCCACCGCGTGGCAGGGGACAAGCAGGAAGAATGGAACCACTAGTCTTTGCCACGGAAACATCGAGCCTTGTCTCAGCTGCGAGCAGGACACCCACAGTTGTCTATTGCCGCGGTTCACAGCTTTACGTGGAGATGCCCTCTGCCCTGGTGGGTCCTCCCCAGTGGCCAAACTCCAGCACAGTAACTGAGTCATACTGATGCTTTTTGAGGCCAAAAAGAAAATCTTATGACACATCCCGGTGAGTGGGTAGGGGCAAGAAGATGGAGCTTTTTATTAGTAGGATGTTGGGAAAGAGACAAGGATGTTGAAGGCAGGAGTCAACATTTCCCAAGGTCCTTTCTTAAAATACATTGTGTTTGGCTTCGGGGCTGCTGACTCATCCCCAGGCCGGGCATTCCACAGTGGGGCTATTCTATTCCCCAGAGTGCCTGGGAGAGCAGCTCCTTCCCCACCTACAGTATCCACAAACATCTGTGTTAGCTTATTAGAGACTCAAAACAACCAGCTGTCAGCCCATCATCTTTTCCACTCAAGGACACATTCCTCTCTGCTGACGCACGGCTCTCCCCAAGGGTTCGCCCCTGGAGTGCCTGTGTGTCTGTGGGACTATAAACCGAGTGTAATGATAATGTGAAGAGCCTCTTGCATCCTAATTTATGTAACCTTCTCACATGAATAGCAAGGCTTCCCTGTGGGGAATCACGAATGACTACTGACTCATTAGATAAGCAGTGAGCCCTGGAAACAGGAAGCAAAAAAAAAGCAGGCTCTCAAAGCCCATTTCATTCCCTTCTCTTGTCATCCACAGGTAACTCAGCATCGAGAAAGCAGCCTGGCCTTGGAGTCAGAAGCAGCCTGGCCTTGCTGTCCTGCCAGATAGGGTGTGACCTGAGACAGGCTCCTGGGCCTCTCAGGGCCTCCGTTTCCTAGTCTATAAAATGGGAATCATAATACCTACCCTGCCAGCCAGGGATCTTAAGTGGTCCTAACAGAATGCTGGGGTGGGAAGGCATCTTACAGAGTATCTAAAGCTTATATTTCCTCTTATAAGAGCACCAACAATAAGCCATGCAACCCCTATTCTTGAACTCTTTCTGTGACAGGAAACTCATTTTCTCAGAAGTTCCAGTGTACTGTGGGATAGCTCTGATTTATGTTGAGCTGAAAACTGCCTCCTTTGGTATTTGACCACTTGGTTTTTTCTCCATTTGAGTGTACAGAAACAAGTCCAGTCCTCTTCTGGAAGAACAGCTTTCAGAGATCTGGAGGGAGTACCATGCCCTTAGTATGGACGAGAGTCCCAAAGTCCTCTCCCCACCAGGCTAAGTCTTTAACTTCCTTCACCATCATGATTATTGTTCTCCAGAGGCACCTTAGGGAATGTATGACCCTTGAAGTATCTTGTCCAGAACCAAATGTGGTATTCAGAATGGTCTGAAAGGGGGAGGATTAAGCGGGATGTTCACCTCCCTTGTTCTAGATGATATGCCTCTATTGATGTGACTGACCCTTGAATTCGCTGCTTTGGTGGTCACATCTCAGTAGCAGCACTTCCTCCAAAATCTCAGCTTCAAACACCTAATGTCCTGATTACCACCTCCTCTCTTTCCAGCTCATTGCATCTAGTACTCAAGTCGATATTTCTTAGGCCTCACCAGGACTTACCATCCATTGATCTGTCCCTGACCTCTCTCCTCCACCCTGTCCTCATGTCCCTTCTTACCCAGCCTAGACCTCATGACACATCACTATAATCACACCCTTGAATGCACTCCCAGTTTCTTTCTCTCTCTTGCCTGGCAAAATCCCAGCGCTGATTAAATCCTACTCTCTGTCTCTTTCTACACTGCATCCAGACAGTTGAGATTGGCTGGGGAAAAACACACAGATAGGTTAACTGGCTTAGTTAACTTCATGAAGAGTGACCTCAGGGGGCCCATGGAGCTGCCCGGGAATCATCCTCTAGCTCCCCAGGTGGACATTCCAGGCCCCACCTCCTTCATCCTTAAACCTCCACCACCTCCGTCCCTATCTTTACTCTCAGCAGATGACCTTGCCTTCACCCAGCAGGGATCCCACCGGCTCCCCCACATCTACCACCTGCCTGCATCTTGTCCAGTGCCTCGCCTTCCCTCTGTCCTTGCGGATGGGCTTCTGTTCTCCCAGCTCAGACTGAGCACCAAAACCCTGCCCTCTTGCTTTCTAAGGAACTTTTGCCCCCACACCGCACACTGCATGAATGATTTCCTCTTTTCTATGGGATCATTCCCATTCTGTATAACTACAGTGTCATTTTCTCTCATCTTAGAAAACAAAACCCAAAACCACAAAACAACGGAATGCTTTCTTCTTATCCCCAGATAAGGAGAACTAAGATTTCAGTAATCTTCACAGACCTAGAAGTGTGTGTAGGGGGCCGGTTTTCCCACCCCAAAGCCAACCCCAGTGAGAGTTCCTGGGCTGCAGGGGCTGGAGCAGCTCTTTCTCCAGCCACTGCGTGGTTCGAGTGGCTGAACTCAGGTAAGGGAGTACTTTGCCGAAGACGTCCAGGCCAGCTCTGCCATGCCTGGGCACTCCTGGGTCAGCAGAAACGCTGCAGGTTTTCCAGTGAGAAGGGGACCCGCTGAGCTGCTGAAACTCTGTCTTGACTGACTTCCCTGTCAGACTAGATGTGGGTGTCGGGGGGACTGTTTCCAGAACTCCAACCAGCAGCATGCCAGCAACAGCGGGGTGAGCAGGTGGCCATGACGGCAGACAGATGGGGCAGGAAAGAGTGGGTGGGAGCACCAACATTGTGCACCCCAATGCAGAGATGACACCTCATAAATCTCAGGCTCAGCCCACGGGGGCTTATGAATGCTGCCCAGTTTCACGTAGAGGCAGACAGTGACAACTAACGGGACAAACTGCCTTCCAAAGCCATGTTGTTGGAAGGGCACGCTTCTTTCCTCCACCACTCACAACATCCCTCTTTACGCCGAGAACCCAGAGCAGCTCAGGCTAAGGGGGTTTTCTCCTGAAACATCAGATACTTAACTGTCTCCAGAGCTCAGACCTTCACCCATCCAGCCTCTCCCCTCCCCTCTCTGCTCCCAAACATTCTCCCAGACAACGAGCCCATTTGGCTTTGAGACTTCCAAGTACATAGGTCAAGTCGGAATTTTCAGGCCACCTGGCAAAGCACGCATCTATTGCCTCTTGTCTGTGTATCTGCCAAAACCATTGTTGACTTTAGTCATACTCTCTCTTAAGAGCCCTCTTTCAAAAGGGACAGACCGAGCCACTTACTTGTCTGTCACGGCCTGCATGAACTCGTCCAGCAGCTCATCATATTCCTTCCCACGCACACGCGGGTGCTTCAGGCCGATGTACAGGGGGTCTCTGAGCAGCTCCTGGAACAGAGAGACCCATTTCCTCAAGTGTCCTGCTTTAGTGGGAAGGACCAGGGGTGAGAGGGGAGGAGGGAGGAGGAAGCCAGATGTCCCCGACTCCCCAGATATCATCTCTGGAAGGGTCTGAAGGCTAGGCTACTGACGGAGGGCGGACTCCCACCTGGTCCCCACTGTAGAAACCAAGGATGCTTTGAACAAGTGAGTGTCTCCCCAACACAGCCTTCCGCCCTCTGGCTGTGGCTCTGGATTTATTTCAGGGTTTCTCAGCAGTGGTGCTGTTGACATTTTGCCTTGGATAATTCCTTGCTATGAGGGCTCACCTGCACAGTGCAGGCTATTTAGCAGTGGTCTCTGGCCTCTAGCCACTATAAGTCAGTAGCACTCCCGTTGTGACAATAAAAAATGTCTGTAGACGTTGCCAAATGTCTTCTTTGGGGGCAAAATTGCTGCTGGTTGAGAACGGCCATAGGCAGCATCTGGATTGAAGTACGGGTCTTATCCAAAGCCCCAATCTGGACTCAAATGAGAAAAACGTCTTCCCTCCCTCCCTACTCCCTCCCTCCCGCCCTTCCTCCTTTCCATCCTTCCACAAAATCTTACTGAACACCTACCCTGTGACTGGTTGTGTGCTAGGCTTGGTGATTCAAGGATAGAATGATACAACCAGAAATTTTAGTTCAAGAAAGATGCCCACCTTGATGCTAGCCTGTGTTCAGTGACCTTGCCCCTCTTTCAACTCTTGGTCAGAGCATTCACACATTGTTTGGGCATCTTCTGTGTCTGCATTGGTGTGATGACATGCCCACTGGCTGACTTCCCAATGCTTCTATTTTATTATTTAAAAAATTTTTTTTCTTTATTGATTTGAGAGAGAGAAAGGGAGAGGACGAAAGAGATAGAAACATCGATGAGAGAGAACATCGATTGGATGCCTCCTGCATGCCCTCCACTGGGGATTGGGCCCACAACCTGGGCATGTGCCCTGACCGGGAATTGAACTGGCGACCTCTTGGTGCATGGGTCGATGCTCAACCACTGAGCCACACGGGCCGGGCCCCACTGCTTCTGTATCCCTCACCCCTCCACAGAATCGGTGGACTCACAGGTGCACGTTTACGGATCACCTGTCACTGACACGGCCTCGCAGGGCTGTGCAGATGCGTGAGAAATGGTTGCTGCCTTCAAGCTGCTCTCTACTGCAGGTGGCTGATGAGTGAACTGACAGACTCTACCACAGGGCAGAGAACAGTGCTTTGGACCAGAGCGTGGCACTGGGCAGCACAGACAAGGGTGAAGAACTTCCCGCGGGGATGGAGGGCTATATCATGGAGAAATGGTTTTGACAGGTGGGCTGGGCCCTCCAGGCTGAGTCAGCACAAAGAAAGGCTGGGCTGGAGTAGAAGGAGGAAAAAGTACCTTGTGTGTTTAGGAAACAGGAAGTGATTCCATGTGTTAGTTTCCAGGAATTATCTATTTCTGTGTCTGTCTCACAAAAACACCAGCTCCTTGAGGACAAGGTTTAGTGTACTCTTCCTCTCCCTTTGAACGGCTGCTGCAGGACTCAGAGACAAGGGTGCCCTGGGCTGTGCCCTCCGGGGGCTGAGAGTCAAGTCTCACCTCCACCACTGACCAGCTGTGTGACTTCAGGCAAACCACATGACCTCTCAGAGCCTTCTTCTCATCTGTCCAGTGGGGATAAAATACCAGCTGCACAGGGTGATTGTGATGAGTAAATGGAATCAGATGTGTGAGAGCGTGTGCATTATAACACACTCTGAGAGGTAACAGCAGTCGCTTTAACTTTCCCATGTGCCACACACTAGGGCACATCTCAGTACTCAAATCTCCCCTATGAGGTGTGGCAATAGAATGTGTCACTCAGAACTCCCCTAAGAGAACCGGCCGAAGGAGTGTCGTTGGTGGACAGGTTTCAGCTGCCGCATTCACTCCGGCTGCTCCCAGCCCATGGCTGAGCGCGGCGGGTGCTAGGGTGGCCCCCCTGCCCGGCGGAGGCTCCTCTCAGGCAGTCTTTGCCAGGGGACTTCCCTTGGCCGGAGACTTTCCCAGGGCTGGGTTGCAGACAGAGATCGTCTTACTGTGTCCCTCCTTCCTTCTCCTTTCATGGATGTCACACCTGCACCATCATCTGAAGGCCCCGCCCACCCACCAAGCACTCCTGCTCCCTCCCTTTCTTCTTCACAGATGTTTCTTTCCAGCCACCTCTCATATCTGTTTCCTGGAGGACGTGAGCAGACACAGAGGTAGGTCTGATTCTTTCCCCCAGTTTACAGAAATGGGGCAACAAGACACAACCTGCCAGACCTTGGGCTAGTAAGTGGAGGAGCCGGGATTCAAACTCAGGCTGCCTGGCTCCAGAGTCCGTGAGCTTAACCACCAAGCTGCTTCGGTGGCTCTTCAGCACATCAACCAGAACCGACTCATTTTTTTGTTCAAGACTCCGCTTTAGGTCCTTACTGTCTTGATGGCGCTGTAGGAGGTGGTTGGGCAAAGGTGCAGGGGACAGAAAGAACAGGAACACCTGCCTTCCTAGCCCCTCACCCAACTCCTAGGGCCACATAATCTGAGGTGGGTTTAATGCTTTCTCCAGGCACCCCAGGTCTACCTGAGAAATAGGGTGGGTCCTTGCATTCTTTTCTTATTCTTCTCACCCCCTGGACGACACATCCTTGAGATTGTTTAGGATTCTGCCTTGGCAGGTGTGTGTGTGTGTGTGTGTCT
The DNA here is from genome assembly GCA_030848825.1 of Tadarida brasiliensis. Lineage (NCBI taxonomy): Eukaryota > Metazoa > Chordata > Mammalia > Chiroptera > Molossidae > Tadarida > Tadarida brasiliensis. Next base: position 60,034,292 of record CM061268.1, read on the forward strand.
GGCACTAAAGGATGAAAGTGGGCCATAGATGGGGCCTACCATTCCACATGTCACTTTCAAAGTGACCATCTAAAAGCCACTTCAAGGCAGCAAACATTCAGCTAAGAGCAAACAATGAAGTAAATGATGGCCCAACGATTCGATGGATGGCTAGACAGTCATTAAAACTGGTGGTTTTAAAGACTATGCAGCCTTTTGGATAACTATGGGTGAGATCATTTAAAGTGCAAAAAGCAGAATACAAAATTGACATCCTAAATTCAATTGCCTGAAACACACACAGACAGCCTGGAAGGGCACACAAAAATAATAATAAAAATAGTAAAACTCTTGGCATTTGCAGAAAATATTCACCTTTTTAGTTTTTATAGAGATGAAAGGGTCCATGTTAACTTACAATTAGTAATGTTGCCAAGTCACAGATATGACCGTGGTGGATCAAGCAAGCAGCAGAGAGTGCATTTCTCAGTGCCGCACATGCGGTTTCTGAGGTGACTCACATTCTCTAGTGATACTGAAAAATTTTAGGATTTTCCAAAAATTTCTCAGCATATCTGCACGTAAGATGAAAGGTCCATCATGGTGAGGAACCTCTGAGCTATAAGAGTGACTATACAAAGCTTTAAAAGGTCCTTGCATTTGCTTTTATAAGATGTTTTATGCCTGAAATGCTTCAAAAGTAAGCACACAAAAATATTGGAACGTTTCTGTATGGAGATTACACAAAAATAGCCGCTTACATTTGTATGGAACTTCCAAGCCATTCACTCCTGAATCAAAAGTCATTGGATCCTTTTGTGTTACACAGTCTCATCCCCATTTTGCAGAAGAGGAAGGTGGAGCTCAGGGTTTAGAGGAATTGCCCAAGCCGACAGCCAGAGTCGCTGAGAGTGAGACTTGCTTTGCCGGGGTCTCATGACAGTGCCCTTTCTGTCCCATCGTTTGAGGATGAGGTGACTCGGGAGCCTGGGCTGCTCCTCGCCTTCTGCCTGGGCCTCCGGAAAGGGGTCAGCAGTGGCTGGGAAGGGCCAGGCTGGGCAGCAGTGACAGCTGGAATGGACAAAGTCCGTGTCCGCATCTCCGCCAGCTCCTCCGCAGGGGAGGGCGGTGCTCCACGGCTGTTTGGGCATGGTGCGGAACAAGAAGCCCACATTCTGCCCTGTGTCCCACTGGGCAGTTTGTCTCTAAGAATGACTGCCGGCAGGGGTCAAACGATTAACTGGCCTGGACCCTCCTGGCAGCCCTCCTCTGTCCTGGCCTTCCTCGTCACTGTTAAGAAGAGAAGTTCCTAGCAGGTAGTATTGCCAGATGAAACACAGGATGGCCAGTTAGATTTGAATTTCAGATGAGCAATACTTTTTTTTTTTACTATAAATATGCCTCAAGTATTGCATGGAGTGTACTTATGCTAAAAAACGATTCGCTGTTTATCTAACATTTACATTTAGCGACTGTTCTACATTTCTCTTTGCTAAATCTGGTAACCCTAGCAAGAGAGGCAGAGGGCATCTTAAAATTGGCAGGCAGTGCACTGCCAGGCATGGTGGCCTTGGTCAGAATGTCCCCGTGAGCACCCTCAGTCTGGCCTGGCTTTCGCATCCAGAGGGGCTCTGGGCTTCAAAATAGGTGGACCTGGGTGTGAACTCAGGCTCTGTCTCTCAACTAGTTCTGTGACTTTGAGCAAGGGATTTAACTTCTCCCTGCTTCATTTTCCTTCTGTCAAACGGGGCAATAAAGATCTCTATTGCACAGTGCAAGCTCTTTGAGGAAAAGGTCCTCTATTCATCTGCATCTCCCCAGTGATTTTTCGCACAGCAGGCCCTTAAAAAGTGTTTATTGATGTGAGTGGCATGAGTTCTAGAACTGGGCTATGGAAATGCTGAATTAAGATCTACGAAGATCTTAGAAATCACTTGGTTCACCTTCCTTTAGATGAGTTTTTAAGGCCTGAAAAGGTTCAATGAGCCGCCCAAGGTCACAAAGCAAATTCGGTGGGATCAGCAGGGTGGGAAAAACAGCTTCTAGATCGGAGGTCACCCCGGGTGGGACCAGCTCAGTCACCGCCAAGCCTGGTTGCTTCCCCTCTGCTAGCTAGTCACCAAGGTCTGGAACTAAGTAAGTGCATAACTAACTTTAGTTAGGCCTTTATCCAAGCAGGTGAGCCAGAACTTTCTCCTCTACCGTGGGAGTTGTATATGCCCTCTGTGGCTGTCTGCCCTCTTCTGACTGTAAGGTTTTTCTTGGAGGTGAAATGTCAAGGAAAACAAAGTGGTTTCCTTCTCTCCACTGAGCACTGGATTGAAGCTGGAAGAGAGATGAACCTCCTGGTCCGGGGAAATCTTTATCTTGCATAGCAATAGGCACACGATGTTACTCAGAGAGCACCTGGGGGTCTGGGGAGGTCATGGCTTTGGGTCACACTGTGGACACAGTTCACTGTCCCCCTCAGGGTGCCAGGTATGCCTACCACACATGTCTTTGGAAGCTCAGTTAAGCCCAAGGGTGAGCTATCCAGATCCTAGGAGGGGCACCCTTGTTGACCACGTGTGCGCAGTGTGAGCGCCTTTGTGGGTACCACATGGTGAAGGCTGATGATTTATTAGCTGCAAAAGCACGATCTCGAGAGGCAGGGAAACGCTTTGACATCCAGCTGGTTGGTGATCCCACGCTTTTTCCGTTATCCAGTAACACCCAAGGCACCGTTTACCAGGCTCTGTTGATAATCCGTTCCCATGTTTGTCTCCCCCAAGCTGACACGATTCTCCTCCATCCCCCCATCAGTCAGTTCCACAGAGATTCACATAGCATCTCGTTAGGAGGTGAACCCCTCAAGGTCAAGACTCCTGCCAGGAGAAGCCCTCTAGTGCTCAGGGGCCATTTTAAAGCCAACCTCCTACTACCCCCCTTGCCCTGCAGAACCCTTAGCGTAGAGCAGGACGAACATGGGGCTTGGGCTCAAACCTGGGGGAAGCCATTTCTGCTCCAGGACCCTTTTCCCATGTGCGTCAAAGGTGCTGAACTAGAAGTATGTCACGTCTCTTCTAACACGGACAGTCTGTGGCTCTGCTGTGTGTGGGTGAAGCAAAATGCACACAGCAGTCTGCACACAGCCCTGCCAGAGCCGAGAGCAGGGGCGCTGCCTGGCTAGGAGGGCCCCTCCCCCTGCCCATTTGAGCCATAGTCATGGAGTGTCCCTTCTTCATGGGCTCATGGCCTCACGTATTTGTTTTTCCAAACCTCGTTGGTGTGTCAGGTAAAAGTGACTCAGAGATTCAGGGCTGCAGACCCAGATGTTTTCCTCCAACAGGAAGCCTGGGGGGTTTTTCTCTGACTTGAAAGCTCCTGTTGGCTCAGGAGGTGTTACAGAGACGCACACACAGATGGCCGAGTTGTCCTGACACCGTGCACGTCACAACAGCACCCTCGCCGCCCGGGCGTATTGCTCCCGCTCGCTCTGCGGGACACGCGCCCCAAGACTTCCAAGGGAAAACTCTTGCAAGTTGATTCATTTTTAAAAGAAGAATGATGGTGTGTCAGATCACAGAGTGACTCCACTCGAAAAGACACAAATCACCGTCTTCCCAATGTTGGCCAGTTTGTGACTTTGGATTTTTGTGTCCTGAGTTTCTTTTTAAATTTCTATTATTATTATTATTATTATTATTATTATTATTATTATTATTATTTTTGTGTTAATCCTCACCTGAGGATATTTTTTCTATTGATTTTTAGAGAGAATGGAAGGGAGGGAAGGTAGGGGAAAGAGAGAAAGAGAGAAACATTGATGTGAGAGAGACACATCGATTGGTTGCCTCCTGCACGGCCCCGACCAGGGCCAGGGATCGAACCTGCAACCTAGGTATGTGCCCTTGACCAGGAATTGAACCCGAGACACTTTGGTGCATGGGCCAATGCTCTAACTACTGAGAACGCTGGCTAGAGCATGTCCTGAGTTTCTTGAAGAGGGTCTGATGGGAGTTTACCTTTCTTTGGAGTGGTGGTGGGGGGGCAGGGGGCTGTGGAAATAGCATTAGTACATCCTGACTTGATCCCGAAGGATCCAAGGACCCAGACTACGCGAAACACCGACTTTCCCAGTCTTCCCTACCCAGTCTGTAACACAAACACCTGGCCTCCTGGAGCAGTGTGCCCTGGCGGAGCCCGGGACCTGGGTTCAAACCCCAGCTCGACACTAGGAGCTGTGAGACCTGAGATGAGTTTCTGTCTCAGTTCTCTCATCTGTAAAGTGGGGAGAACACTATCTCCTATAGCTGTCGTGAAAATTCAATGAGATTAAAATATGTAATCCCTAGAAGTATGCCTGGCACACTGCAGGTGCTGGGATTGGTCTTGGCGGACGGGTGAGAACTGCTCCCACTCTCCGGTGTTGCGAGGGCTGTGCTCCCTCCTCTCAGCTGGGGAATACTCTGGTCCTCCCAAACAGGAGGGAGCAGGCGCAGGGGAAGCTCTCTCCCTTCCACAGCCAGCAGGGAGAGGTGATTCAGAGGCCTACAGCCGCAGGGGGCGAAGCAGACACTTTGAGTAGCTGTAGCACATGAGCTGTTAAGATGATCAATTAGGTGCTGGTGTTGAAGCAGACAGTATCCACCCACCGAGAGTATCCACCCAGCCTGATTTCCGCTCCCTCGCACCCAGCGGGGTGCCTGACACCAACTGAATGCTCAGTACATGACTTTTAAGTAGATACATAGATTTCATGCCAATAAATAAATTTAACTTGTTCCATAAGTAAAGAGAAAGTGTTCACAAAATAGTCGTCATTGAAAAAATTAGAACAAAATTGTGGACACACTCTGATTACAACCAGATAATAACTACGTGCATCTGTGTAGACGCAGACACATCTTGGATGGGAACACACATGTAGCCTTGTGGGAGAAATGCCATTTCCTTTTTCTCCTTAAAATACGCTTTTATTGATTTTAGAGAGAGAGGAAGGGAGGAGAGAAAGAAACATCCATGGGTTGCCTTTTGCTTGAACCCTGACCGGGGATTGAACCTGCAACCTGGGTATGTGCCATGACTGGGAATTGAACCCGCAACCTTTCAGGGTATGGGACGACGCTCCAACCAACTGAGCCACACCGGCCAGAGCTTCCCCCACTTTTTTAAAACAAGATTTAAAATAATGTTTTAAAGTTACTTTAGTAATAAGAATTCTAAAAATCAAGAAATGACCTTTATTATAGAGTGACGGAAGCTCAGGCAGCTGGTGTGGTGTTGTGCGGACTCGGATCCCAGCCCTGCCACTTCTAGCTGAGCTTCCCTGGGCCTCAGTTTCCTCCACTGAAAACACGGGGTAACAACCAATGCTCTACTTCCAGGGTTACTGTCGGGCGTAAGCAGAGTGTCTGGGCAAAGGGCACGGCCCCGAGTGCTCCCGGCTTCCTGCCATCTTTTCTGGTGAGTTTGTTACAGGTTGGAGTCACCTCTAAACGTTAGCACATCGCTGCTGGGTGCTGGGCCTTCAACCACAAAGCGTCTCAGTGCACCTGCTGGAGGCCACCAGTACGCTTTCAGGGGACGCAGTGTCAGAATCTAACTCAAGCTGTCTCGGTTAGGAGACAGAGAGTGAAGGTCTCGATTAAACCCAGCTGGAGCACAGCAGGAGGTGTCAGATGGGAATAATAACACAAAGCCTGCTACATGCATGCCCAGTTTCACACATGTTCCTTGCTGCCGAGGGACAATTTCAGTAAAACCCATGCATCTGGCTCTGGGGAGGGACCCACAGTGCAGAGCCAACCTTGAAGGCTGTTGTTGGGCCACCATCCAGCCTCCTGCCTCCCAGGCTGGTGGGGCGGCACACAGAGAAGAGCTTTAGGGGTGGAAGAACACACACAAATCTTCCGGTCCTGCCCCTCATTGTACCACGAGGGGATCAAGTCTACATTGGAGTCAGACTCACCCGGGTGCCAGGGGTACTGAGCCCAGCATCCCTGCCTCTCAGTCCAGTCCTTCTCCCTCTCCCCTTGGTCTACCTGCTGCCCCCATAACTCCCTGGGTCAGAGGCAAGGTCTGCCCCGCTGTCCCCTCATTGACCGTACCTGTGGATGAAGCCTGAACAAGCATCATTCCTCACTGGGAGCTTCCGTGCTCCTGCTTAGAAGCAGACACGTGTGGTGTCCAGGGAGGAGGAGGCCATGCAGAGTCATGGCAAGCTTTCTTGAGAGAGGTCACCATCGAATGTGTATAAGTATAACCTATTTGACAATATGAATCAAGAATCTAAAAAATGACCATGGCCTTTGCCTCAATATTTCCATTTCCAGGAATTTATCCTTAGGAAAAACTCAGTGATGGAAACAGACTGATGTACAAAAATGGGTATCAGAACAGTTATATCAGCAAGAAGACTAGAAACCACCTAAGTGTCCCTACAGTGGAGGGTTTCTCATGCAAATTGTGGTGTGGCTGGCAGCTGGGCTAACGGCCTGGGAGGAAGCCCATGACAGACATCACACCCAGAAGAGCAGGACATGGAACTGTGTGTGCAATAAAAACCCAGTGTGTCTTTACGAATGCTTTGGGGAGGAAAGGTTGGAAGGAAATTACCAAAATGCAGACGGTGATTAGCACTGGTTGTGTGACTGACATTTTATTTATTTTAATACTTCTCTGGATATCCTCAATTTTGAAAATATGAACATGCACTCATTTTAGACTCAGAGATAAATGTCCTTAAGAAGGAATTCTTGCCCTGGCCAGTTTGGCCCAGCGGTTAGAGCGTTGGCCCGCGGACCGGAGAGTCCTGGGTTTGGTTCCCGCTAAGGTCACGTACCTTGGTTGTAGTTTGTCCCCAGCCCTGGTTGGGGTCGTGTGGGTGGCAACCACTCAATGTGTCTCTCTCACATCAATGTTTCTCTGTCTCTCTTCCTCCTTCTCCCCCTCCCGCTGTATCTGAAGATAAATGCAAAAATGTCCTCAGGTCCTCGGGTGAGGATTAAAAAAAAAAGAAGGAATTCTTAGATATTTCTTCATGTTCTCTGACACAAAGACACAGAGCTGAGACCACAAACACATGCAAAACCCGTGTCCCAGGGCGGTGGTACTCAGAGCTGCTTAAACCCTAAGCCACCTGGAGTCCTGCACCTCACCCACAGCTTGGGTCCGCTTCTCCCCCTGGGTTTGCAGGACACTCAGTGGCCTGGTCCAGCCCTTGGCCCTGGAGCTTTGAGTTTTAATCCTTTCAGGAGGCAGCTCACCTCCAACATGCTGGAAAAGCCAGCCGCCTGGCAGCCGTTTCCCCCAGGCGCCCCCTCGCTGATGGAGCAGAGGGAAGTCTGGAGGCTCGGAAGCTGCCTGGGGTCATGGAGCAAGGACCAGAGGAAGGCCAAGCAGGGGTGGTGGAGGTCCTCAGGGCAGAGGAGCAGGAACCCAGCAGGTGAGGGAAGAGAAGGGCTGGGAGGGTGGGGTGGCAAGCAGGGAGGAGAAACGGCTTCCACTCCACAGCTGTGTAGAGTCAGTGCCCTGGCGAAGGGGACCCAGCAAAGAAATGGCCTGATGCTGTGTAGGTATAACTGCCCCGCAAAGGTGCTCCCCACCCATCCCAGCTGCCACCTTCTGGCCCCAGAGCTCCCGGCCCAGGCAGTGCATTACCTCATTGTTGGTGCCGACGTCCAGCAGGACAGGGAGGCACTGCTGTGGGTTGACCCCTCCGCACGCCGTGTACAGGGCCAGCTTGCCCACGGGGATGCCCATGCCATAGCAGCCCAGGTCTCCCAAGCCCAGGATGCGCTCCCCATCAGTCACCACCACGGCCTGAGAAACAAAGCAGGACGCCATCAATCACCAACAGCGCCTCCTGTGACGAAGCTGGTCGTAGCAGCTCCAGCAGGTCAGGCCTGCCGGCTGACGCCTACCGACTCCGCTGGGGAAGGAAACAGCTTGTCTGGGACAAGGCCAAAGCGTTCCTTCAACTGCAGGTGGCAGGCTGGTGAGGAACCCCACTGAGGTGAGATGGCAGAAAGACACCTATCTGGCATTCAGAGGTTGAGGTGGGAGCTGCAGAAACAGCTGGAGGGAAAGCACATCTACTCTCTCTCTCATAGAAACCAGGCAGACACGCTCAGCCTGAGATTTGGGGGATAGGGGGGGAAGGAAATGAGCAAAGGAGATAATGAAAAACAAGTGTTCCTGCTGCTGCTACAACCCCAGGGTTTAGAGACCCTGCTCTCGGGCCTGCTCCGGGAGTATAATAAATCCAACGTGCAGAGGACAGAGCTCCCGTGACATCTGTGGGGTCACTGTTTCACACGAAACCAGATGATTCTCAAGCTGTACTGGGATTGCCTTTGTGTTTTAACAGATGCTGATGAAGCTGATGGTAATGATGGAAATGATTATATTATTATGGTGGCTATTCATTTATTCATTCCTTTAATACATATCGATGAAGCGCCTGCTTTGCATAAGGCACTGTGTCGGATCCTGGGGGAAGGAGCCTCAGTTTGCTCATCTGTAAAAACAAATGTGCATGAGCCCAGCCCTTAAAGAACTAAGGGGCCCAAAGAGAGATGGCACATGTATATTTATAATTATGACCCTGGGAGGAAAGTGTGAGTGCAGCGCAACAGAACAAGGGCAGCAGAGATGAGGGGACACATGTAGCAGACCTTGGACAGGTGGAGACTGTCCATCAGGGGTGTGGCTGGGAGAAAGGCATTTGACACAAAAGGAAATTAAGATCCAGGGTAGAGGTGAGGGATGTAGGCTGTGTTTTGAGGGGGATGTAAGGCATGAAAAGATAGAATGGGAAGTCAGGCAAGAATTAAACAGTGAAGGGCCTTGAATGTCAGGCCAAAGAGAGCCTTTCCGGTGACAATGAAGTTGTTTATAGGTCACCCCAACCTGCTCACCATCACTGGTTCCCTCCATCTCTAAATGAGAAGTTTAAGGGGCCACCCATCCTTTCATTGGAACTGATTTTGGGTCAGACATAGGACCAGCTCTGAGCTACGGATGTCCTGATTGGCCCACGCGTGATGCCCACGGGCACCACAGGGGTCAGTTCGACCCATGAAGGTACAATGCTGGGCACTGGGGATAAAAAGATGAAGACCCATCAGTACCCTGTGAGAACATGATCCAGTACCCACAGCGTCCATGGCGTCTCCTCATTTCTTCTCTCTCTCTCTAGGGGCGACTGCACACACGGGCTGTGCTGCCTTTAGGTAGAAGTAGGCGTAGAGGTTCTTAGAAAACACTCTTCCACTTCTGAAAAGGGGGCTCTGGAGAGGGCAACAGACCCACAGAGATGACCATCCCCCTTAGATTGGTCTGCCGCCTCTACGGAGAGCGCTCACAACCCACAATTCCCCCGATCCTCCCGGGGCCCTGGCACGCAGGCAGGCGAGACTGTTATCCCTGTTTCACAGGTGAGCAAACCGAAGCTCTCAGACCTTCATGTTCTCAATATATTTAAGTATCAGCCACAGGCTTGATGTTTCCACATCAGTTATCTTAGAAAGATTAGATGACTTACCAAGGGCACCGCTGGGATCTTAATCAGGCTTTGGGTTCCTGGCTCAGGGCTCCTTCTACCACCCCATTCGACCGGGTTAAAGCACCTGTGCTCTCGGCAAAGCTCTGCCCTGCCTCAGTGCCACCCTCTCCTCAGCCTGCCTGTGACTTCATCCTGGCAGCCCTCTCTGGTGGAACCTGTGCCCTCATGCTGCCCCCGGGTGCCCAAACTCTGGTCATTTCTCTACCATCTCTCCTAATCAAAGCTTCCTTACTCTGGTCCCATCCCCTTAGAATTTCTCTCTGCGGAGGGCCAGTGAGTGACATGGAGTTAAATCAATGACTGTTGCACGGTGTTAACCCTACAGCTTTGGAGCCTTTCAAGATGGCAACAGGAATGCAAGGACGCCCTCCCAGCCTGGAATGTCCCAGGACACTGACTGCATCCCGACTCCTCTAAGGACCGTCTCACCTCCATCTGTCATCTGCTCCCAACCCTGCCGTGCTCATGGCGAGGTCACTGCAACGGCTTCACAACAAGACCCTCGTCTTTCTTCCAATCTCTCCTGCCAACCAATGTCAGATTCATTGTCTAGAAGCCCATTTTCATTGTGCCATTCCCAGGCTCAAAGACCATTAGTGACTTCTATCTGTCCATAAAATAGAGCTCGCAATGCTTAACTGTTGAATAACTTGAACCCAACATACCCTTATCTCCTGCTACTCAGCTGCACACAATTGCCTACTCTAGCCAAGCTGGCCCCCTCACTCCTGCCAGACACCCTCTGAACTCTCCAGTAATCTCTTACCTCCCAGGCTCCATCCTCCCCTGTCCTGGGAGGCCCTTCCCCTCTTTCCCAGCAGTGCAAATCCTGCACATGGCGTTGAATGTGCTTTCTCCCAGTACTTGCTATATCAACTGCACACCTGGCCTGCTCACCCCTCCTGTTTGCCCGCCTTCCACAAACATTTATTAGGTACCTACTGCTTGCCAAGCTCCACATTTGCTACTTAAACATCTGATGGTGATAGCATGTGGGTTCTTATTGAACATTTTTGTAAAATGCAGATTTTATCTCACCAAACAGCCTAGAGGTTAATGGCAGGGCTTTTGGAGTCTGATAATTGCCCCGTGACGATTTGCCACGTGTAATCCTGGGTCAACAGGTCACTCTTCTGAGTTTCACTTTTCCATGAACTGGGAATAATAACAATACCCTGTCTCCCAGGCTCAAAACCATCCAGTCTGCTGTGACTCCTCTCTGTCATTGGTTACCACACCTAATTGGTCACCAGGTTCTGCTGATTTGACCTGCTCTATATTTTTCTCACCTGGTCCATGATCTTCATCCTGCCTTGGACCAGCCCGTCTGTCTCTCTCTTGACCACTGCAGTGGTCTCGGACTGGTCTCAGTGCTCTTAGAATCTCCCTATTCTGTTTCATTTCGTTTTTCCAAAGCACATCCAGATTTGCCACTTTCTTGCCTCCAAATCTCCAGTGGCTTCTGATTCTTATAAAATTAAACTCAAACATCTTAGACTGGCATTTAAGGCTTTCCATGGTCTACGTCCAATCTGCTCTTTGAAGGTCCCCTTTATCCACTCCATGCTTTATCCAAACTAGAACATTCCCAACCTTCAGAAGGCTTGTACTTCCTTGACTACATGCCATTTTACTTCTCAATCCCTGTATCTCCTTGATCCAAATCCTACCATCCTTTCATGTTTCAAGGAACAGTTCAACAGGCCCCTCCCTCCACGAAGCTTCCTTCTGGAAGTTATCACTCCTTCCTCTGAATTCCCATGGATTTTCCTCCCCCACAGCATTGACTGCTTGCTGAGAGTTGCTTCCTTGTCTTTCTTAGTAGCTCTAAGCTCTTTGGGGGCAAATAACAGGTCTTGCCATCTTTGATTCTGCAGCATTTGGCTTGGTTCCTTCAAAGGGATACAAACTCGATAGATGGTGGACAATGTGACAGATCCACCAGGGACAGCAAAGGGTCTTCTCTGTGGGACCGAGTTCAGACCTGGTGTAGATGAAAATGTCAGAGAGAAGACGCTGCGTCCTATGTGTTATAACATCACACAGCTGATGCCAAGGCCACTAGTGCCATGGAGGTAGAAAGGCCGAGGGCCAACCTGAGCAGCACTGTGGGTTTTAGAGCCCAGCAATGACCATCAGCAAGCTACAGGGTCACAGTCTCCTTGTTGGATGGCTTTGCTGACTCACAATTCCTCTGTATCTCAGATGACTAGGGCATGGTGTGCCACATTCTTCCTCCGTCCTCCTCTTCTTTTCTCTCTCTCCATGGCATAAATAATGCACACTCCGTGGTTTCCAATATTGGTTCCATTCCTCACAAGCAAATAACTTAATGTTTCAGCTTCCCTTGTCTATAAAATGAGAACGATAATAGTCCCTACCTCTGACAGGGTCAGAGGAGAAGCCAATGAGGTGATCTATGGAAAGCACTGAGCAGAATGCTGTGTGCAGTGGATACAGTGATTCCAGACCCCCTGTCAGGAGTAAAGGGGTTATTCCCCCCTCTGTACCCTTAGCTATCAGCTCACTTTGGGAATTTTCTGAAGAGAGCCACTTTGCCCAAAGTCATACCTCCTTCCAAGGGCAGCAGCTCATGCCTGATGAATGCAGGGGATAAAGGCCCGGCTCTCGTGCCCCAACTCAGGGTGACTTTGAAGGGCCATCCCCGCTTCAGAGCCTCCTCGTGGGCTCGGGTGAGTCTTCCCGACACCTCACGCAGCCCTCCTCCCTTTGCTCTGTCCTGCCTCCGGCCTTTCTAGGGGTGCCAATCCCACGAGTACTCCGTAATATGCTCTTCTCCATCTCAAACTGTTTCCCAGGAAATCCAACTTCTGACATGGAGCGGAGTGGAGATTAGCACACAGTGGGCCCACGCACCATAGGTGGCACTTAGTCCTTGCATCTGGTCCAAGTTTAAACACTCAGCGGCCGGTGCCCAGTGGCAGGGGATGCTCCCTTGGCTCCACCACCCAGCTGCCACTCAGCACCTCCTTCCCAAAGCTGTTGGGAGCAGGCGGAGGGGGAGATTTAGGGGCTTGGGAAAGCTGTTGGGGAGGAGGGCTGCTCTCAGCTGAGCCTTCCCCCGGCTCGGGCAATGGCCGCTGTGGGAAAGAGTCAGAAGAGCAGTTCTCAGCCCTCTTTGTGATTTATGCTGGGCAGCTCTGGGCGGCCTGGCCCGCCCCTCCTCCCTGAACAAGAGGGGCCTACAGACTTCACGTTCCGGCCCTGGGCCGTGGCCGCACTTCCCTCGCAGCCTGTATCTCAGTTTGCAACTCTGCCTTCTGGCTGGGAACCACCAAAAGTCATCTTTTCTCGTCCAAGTTGATTCAGAAGCTCCTCTGAACCGCTGCTTCCTCCAGACAAGTGGCCCCGAGATCAGGGGCCAAAGGTACCTGTGCCTGGGAACCGCTGTCAGCAGCAGGGCTCTGGGGCAGCGACACCTGCTCGTGGGGGACGCCGGCAAACCACGCAACCTGGGCTCGCTCCTCTGAGCAAAGACACACCCCTTCCTATTCTTGAGGACCAACTCGGGGGTTTCAGAAGCACTCCTACTCCACTCTGATCACAGTGACTGAGAATCCAATGAAATAACGAAGGCGAAGTGGGCGTCAGCTCCAAAGAACCACGGAAGCAATAATGAACAGAGAATCTCTACCTAAGTAAGAGGAAGCTTCATCTCCTCTTTGAGGCCACTGGAGAGAGCACACCAGTTGACGGGAAAGACTGCAGCTTGGAACATCCTGAACCTTTGAAAGAGCAGCCCTGGGGCGAGGAGGAAGGACCCTCTGGTAATAGGCTGATGGACAGGGCAGGGTGGGGACTGGGGCAAACTAGGAGCAGCCCAATCAGCCCTAATTAACTTGCTTACATGCCAAACTGTAGGCTTAATATTCAGAGTTCCTGGTTTTTCCAGAGAAGCAAAAATCCAAGTGTTTTGTTTCTTTTTTTTTTTTTATCCTCACCCGAGGACATTTTTCCATTTTTTGTTCAGATAGAGTGGGAGGGAGAGAGAGGAAGAGAGAGAGAGAGAGAAACATCAACATGAAAGGGACACATCGAGTGGCTGCCACCCACACGACCAACCAGGGCCGGGGACAAACTGCAACCTAGGTACATGCCCTTAGCGGGAACCGAACCCGGGTCTCTCTGTACCGCAGGCCGACACTCTAACCGCTGAGCCAAACTGGCCAGGGCTGTTTCTTAAACGAAGTCTCCTGATTTTAGAATATTGCCTACAAGTTCAAAATTTTCAAAAAACACCAAGGGCCAAATCAAACATGTCTGGAGCTGAATCAATGGCTGCTTGTCTGCGGCCTGTGACTCCCAGGTAGGCGGCCCCTCCATGGCTGTGCTTAAGCCTCTGTAGTCTCTTCCCTGCTCGTCTGAGCGGGCCACAGGAGACACCTCCTCCTCCAGCGATAACACCAGCCATTTACGTGCCCTTTCGCCTTGAACAGACTTTACCGTGGTTAATCCTCGCAACAGAAAAACAAAGGCCAGAGAGGTTCTCTGCACACACAGCAGGTAGATGGAAGGTAGACTAGAACCCAGGTCTGTCTGATTGCAAAGCAAAGCTGAGTCTTCCACACAGTTACTGGGGCGGACCTCGACATTTCTCCCAAGTGAGATGGGAGTAAAGGATGGAGGGGTGGAGGTGGCCCAGGTGTTCCCTCAGCCACTCTGGGGTACGCAGGGCCAGTGGTCAGCCAGTCACGCCGTCTGCTCCTCGTCCCCAGGCTCCTCTCTTGGCAGCACAGACACAGTTCACTGTAAGTATTTCCAGGTCAGTCTCTCTAACTAGACTGCGAGCTCCTTGAGGTTCGGCCTGCACATCTTTATCCCGAGCCCCTGGGGACTCTTACGAGTAGATACTTTCTCAGTGGTTGTTGAACGCAGCTGAATCAGAGGCACGGGCCCAGATCTGCTCTATGACTTACCCTTTCCGTAGAGGCTCTGGGGTCTCTCTTTTTGAGGCCTGCTCGAGTCCCACCTCTTCCCAAGTGACCCCGAAGCCCCAGTTTCTCTCCCTCTGAAATCACAACAGTTGTCCCCATCTCTAGTAATTCGCATTCAGAACTTAGATGATTCTCAAAATATGTTTGTGGAAGCCAGCAAATATTTAGCAGCGAAGGTTTTATTTTGATTTTATGTCTTGATTTCTGAACTGGAGCGAACGAATTCTGGGTCCGAGTCTGTGTTCTTCTCTTTCTGCATTCCTCACAGCAGGGCCCTGGGTGCGGTCCTGAAACCTGTGACCTGACAAGAGGAGCAGCGGGACCCTGAGCCCCCGTTCCGACCTGGAGGAAGGAGCACCTTTTTCTTACTGGTTGGGGGGAAGTGTCTTTTTGTCATTCTTTCTGATGCCTTGTGACTTGCACAAAGGCACCGTGTGTGTTAGTGGGGACCACACCTCTCCACTCCTGGCGCAGTGCCTGGTCCATGGAGGATGCTCACCAAATCCCCCGAGTTCCTTCCAAGCCTGCGAGCATCTACTGCGCGCCTCTGTGCACGCCATCTCACCACAGTGGACTGTCCGGGAAGGCGGAAGGAAGGGCCGGTGTGGGACCTCAGCTGCAATCCCCGCAGGGCAGGCTGGAGTTAACTTTCCACTGAGTGAGCTGCCTTTCCTTAATGTCCTCAAGATTTCACTGTAGATTCGTCCTGGGCACACCCTGGAAACTTGCTTCTTCTGGGACTGGGACCAAAACCTGCAGGGCCAAGGCCTGCGTGTACCTGGAGTCTAAGCAGATAAGCGGGAAGGAGAAGCACGGGCAAAAGCACAGCCACGTGGAGAGGATTAAATGGGCTCCTCACGGGGGTCGGGCCTGGAATCCAAGGTCCTGTCCTGCCTGCTCTGGTTCTGAATGCCACCAGTCCGCCCCTAGGGCCAAAGTGGGTGGGACACAAAGAGAGGTAGGGAGAGAGCAGCTGTGTGTGGGGCCTGATGGAGAGAGGTAGGTGGGGTGGCTCAGGGAACTGGCAGGGACAGAGGGAGGGAGGTGCTGGCGAGGAAACCCTGGCGTGTTCCAGCCGAGGCGGGATGGTGCCAGCATTGGCCCTCAGAGGTGCCCACACTGGGCTCGTTCGGTCAGCTCAAACCCCTCCCCAGCTCGCGTGCCAGGAATGCCCTCGCCAAGCAGCCAGCAGGTGTTTTGCATTTTGCTTCACCCATTTTGTTTGTAAAAGTGACAATGCTCTTTGATGCCAGAGCCCCTCGAACTCTCCCACAGACGTCCCTACAGCAGGAGGAGGTCTGGGGACGGAACCGGAGGCTAACAGGTTTCTGCAAAGCTGCGTGTTTTCTATTTTAAAATTCACAATTTTTGCATTCTATATTCTATCCTGCTTCCTATATCCATGTTTTGAGTGAAACTGATATCCCAGGAAGAAGTGCCAGGTTATGCCCCAACTGCTGTCCACAACCAGGTGTGAAGTTTTGTTCATCACAAGCTTTTTCATTTGTTGCGGAAGATCCCCACCCTGCAGCCTACTCTCCCCAATGCCTAACATCCAAACTACCCCTCAATTCAAGGCCCCGTTCCAATGTCACCTCTTCCATGAAGTCTTCCTAGATTCCCCTCAGGCTAACAGTAATCTCTGCCTCTTTGAACACTCCCAGCTCTTCCTCTGTGTCTTGTTTGCCTCTAATCAAGTCCCCCCTTGTTAGTGTTTTTGTGTCTCTGTCTTATTTTCCTCACGAAAGTCAGCTACTTGAGAAGAGGGTCTGTGTCTGACTTCCCCCGTATCCACTGTGGAAACGCCGTTTGTATTCACTAGGTACTCCACACATGCTGAATGACATATTAATAATAATACATTAAAACAAGAATAAAGGACAGTTTCACACAGTTGCCTGTCAATGCAAGCCTCTGTCCGTGGTGCATTATGCCTGGCTGTCCCAGGTCTGGGGTCTGGGCCTGGGGAAGGGGTGCAGTGTCTTCCTTTCAGTGTTGCAATGGCTCGTTTTGCAGTTGGGAATGACTCTGGTCCAGGTGGAAAGGATTCACCGAACAAAAGAGCAACAGCAAAGAAAACAGGATCCTACCTTAATATTGTCTTCTGGCCAAGAGTTCAGCATTGTTGCAAGGTGGCCCTTGTCATGAATGGTGATGAACAGCCCACTAGGAGAAACAGAACGAACACAGAGAAACCAGGCCGTCAGACTAGGAACCGAGCACAGACTGCAAGTGCTGTGTATCACTGTGTCACTTAATTTTGCCCATAAGTCTGGTCAAGAGGGGCCCCTGCCCAAAGCCCAAATTGTTTAGAGGGCCCTGCTCTGGTCCCTTTTCAATTTCTTCTCTGCGCAGGGAGAGGATTCCACGGGCCGAGGGATGCACCCACTGGAGCCTGTGCTCACCAGAGCCTCACCTCCCTTCCTCCCTCGGGAACAGGGGCACAGGACCCCAGAATTCTGTGGCCGAATGGCCCCAGTGCTGCTTTTAGGGACTGTGTGGGCTCTTCTCTGGGTCCCTCCTTCTGCGGACAGACCACGCTGTGACCGGAACTCGGACCTGTGGACTAGGGTGTCCTTTGCAGTGGGGGATGGAGCTGGGATGGGAAGAGGGGTGGGCTGCCAGCTGTGAGCCCGTTCTCTCTGCACCACTGGAGTCTGAGAATTCTAAATTCAAACTTGGCCCCAGACCATCATGAAGGAATATTTGCAAAGGTGGGGGGCTGGAACATATTTTACTTAACAGTTTATTAGCTTGATTTATAACTTCTGCTGTTTAGATCATGTATGTGGACCTGAGTTTTAAGCCCTGGGATCAGGAGTGAAAGAATATGTGTACCTGGGTGGGGGAGGGGGGTGGTGCCAAGGACGGCAAGCAGTTGTGCCTTCTTGAAGGCACTTCAAACTTATCATGTCCAGAACCAAATTTAAGGTAGAATCTTCTACCATTACGACTAAAGACAAGACAAGACAAAGACAAACCTGACTCTCTTCCCTTTCTCAGTGAGTACCACCCCCCATTCATCTAGTTAACAATCCCAAACCCTGGAGTCATCCTTGACGCGTCCCTCTCCCCTTTCATACAACCCACTGCCAAGTCCTTCGATTCTACTTCCTCCGCAGCTCCTGGTTCATACACTTCTCTCGTCCCTAACACCACCGCCTGGGTCCAAGCTCTCACTTCCTAAAGTGCCAATAATGACTCTGTGACACCCCCTCTTGTCTCTCTGCGGTCTATTTTCCACACAGTAGCGAGAGTGCTGTTCTTGAAATCAGTCGTACTGTGTTACCCCTTGTGCTAAATATCCTTTATGTCTTTTCATGGCCCTTGGAATAAATGCCAAAGTCCTTAACATGGCCTACCCCCAGGGCCATGTGGTCTGTGTGGTCTGGCCGTGGCCAGCTTCTTCACTAAATGCTCACTTCATTCTCCAGTCCTCAGCCGTGCTGGCCTTCTTCCCATCTTCCATGTGCCATGATTTTCTTCCCCCAGGGCCAGTTCACACACTGTTCCCTCTGCTTGGCACACCCGGCCTCTCCTCACACTCTTTGTTTGGTTAATTCCTACTCATTCTTCCAACTTGAAGCTAAAGCTGCCCATTACGTATTCTCAAAGCACGCCACCCTACATACTCAAACTTACTATGCTTTTTGGTCTGGCTATTGGTCAGTATCTTTCCCACCGTTATACTGTAAGTTTCATCAGGGTGAGGTCTGCATTTATTTTGTTGCTGTCGTTGTTCACCCCTGAATGCCCAGGCTTAGTCCATAATAGATTCGCAATACCTGATTTTTGAATAAGTGAACTACGATAATAATGATTGAGGGTTGAGGGTTGAGGGATGCGGGCGAAAAGCATTGAGTAAGTTGGAGCGAAGGCACTTTGATGAGTGCCATGCGGTATCATCCCCGAGGGGTCACCGTGCTGGGCTGGGTGGTGCTGGGCTGTGCTGTGGCTGGGGCTTAGATTGGGGAAATGAGCATATGAAGGCGGGTGGACGGGCCAGGGAAGAGGAAGACCTCCGAGCCTCAGACTTGGGGGTTGCAGGGCTCTCTCCATCACTGATGGGGCAACGGGGGTATCTGAATGAACTGACTCATAATGTCTGCAAGCAAGTTCCAGGCATTTGTAATGCCGTTGGGAAACAACCGGGGAGTGATCGGTTGTATCAATCAAGACAAAAACTAAGCACTGGATCGGGTTCTTGGAACTTGTTTCTAAGGATCATCTCTAGGCAATGTGAATGTGGAGAATCCCACTGTGTTGGTAACAGTGATCTTCAAGGGCTGCCTTGGACGAGAAAAGCAGTCACACGTGGGCGTCCTGAAGTTTCAGCAGGGCCACTGGCCTTGGTGGCAGTAGAAGGGTAAATGGGCCAAGCTGAGCCTAATGAGCCTTTTCAAGAACCACCTTCTCCACCTCCAAACCAGCTGCTGCTCTGAGGCACAGCCTGAAGAGCTCTTGTTAGGGGTACATCTTCTCCAGTTTCTATTTCCCACAGCACTGACATCCATAAGCAATTTCCCCCAGGTGGTCCAGAGCTGGTCACGTGGAACAACGATACTAATAAGGAAGCCACTTCTTCCGAACTGAAAGAACGAGTGTCAGCCCCAGACTCACCGAGTGACCTTGGGGAAGTCATTTACCCACATGAATTAATCCCAATGACGAACTCCCAGCCTCCTGAAGCCCTCACCTAAGCCACTCCGGTCCTCACCATTCCCCTGACCAGACAGGCTTCGCAGGACCTAGCAAAAAGCTCACATGTGAAAGGGTAAGATCCAGGCACTATTTATTTAGCAAAGCTCCGATGTGGTTAATTCGAAACACAGGAAAAGCGTGGTTACAGAAGTTATCTGGTACATTAAAATAGACCCTCTGTGTCAAGGAGAAGGAGAGAGGAGGGTCACTTCAGATAAATATTTCTACATTGGAGCTACTAAATTTCAAAAGACCCTTTTCCCTTTTTCTGCATCTGTAACTTTATGCTCTGCAGAG
The DNA here is from genome assembly GCA_030848825.1 of Tadarida brasiliensis. Classification (NCBI taxonomy): domain Eukaryota; kingdom Metazoa; phylum Chordata; class Mammalia; order Chiroptera; family Molossidae; genus Tadarida; species Tadarida brasiliensis. The sequence goes on from CM061268.1 coordinate 60,053,771, forward strand.
ATTATGTTGCAAAAATAACACCTTTTGAAATGTGTTTAAAATTGTATTCACTTCTCAAAGTGCTTTTCTATCTATTATCTAAATCAAAGCTACAAAGGATCCTAAAAGGATTGGCCTGGATGAGGATTTTGGAATGTCAAAGACCTCATTTTATACACGAGAACACTGAAGTCCAGAGAGGTGTCTGAAGTCACACAGCTCATAAGCAGCCGAACCTGCCTGACCCCGGGTCCTGAGTCCAGCGCCCTCGCCGCTGACCCAGACTGCCTGTTCCTCTGGGGATCCAGTGCCCCAACCACAAGGGGTACGGACTGACATGTACCGAACGGATGCATTCTCGATGCATGTTGGTGAGGAAGTAAAATGTGCAGAGTGGGGGATTATGATGATAAACACACGGAATACAGGTTCCAGCAGGATCCTCTTGCCCAGCCACCCGTTTCCTGGCAGAACTGCTAGATCAGCTCAGGTCCAGCCACTTGTCACTCAGGGGACCCTGTTTTCTGCAGCAGTAGCTGGTGATGGGACTGGCTCTTATCTCTGCTTCCACGAGGTTCTGGTCAAGTGAGAAACGCTGACACTCTCCTGCGCTCCTTCTCAGTGGCTTCAGGAAGGATTCTAGGTGCCGAGAGAGGTGCTCCCACCTACACCTGCGCAGTCTCACCCTGAGACCTCAGACGCACGGGAACCCCTGGGGCTGGGATGGGATTGTCAGGTGACTTCCGACGATACAAAGCACTGAAAGCCATGAGGCTGCAAACGACTCAAGTGAAGTTTTAGAGCAAAGGCGGACGGAAGGTAGCACCGACTAGGGTCGCGTGTCTGAGCTCTGCAACCCAGCACGTGGGCTCAACCTGCCTCTCTGCTCCTCACTAGCTGTGTGGCCATGGACAAGTTCTTCCCCTTCCTCAGGCTTCAGTTCCTTATTTGTAGAATGGAGAACACGACACCAGCTGCTTCACACCTTTGCTGTGAGGATTAACTGAAATAATGCTTGTTTAAGGAGCTTATTACGGTGCCTGCTGGCAGCTTTCAGTGTGTCTGAGTTGGTGCAGTGGTTAAGCGTGCAGGCTTCAGGGTCCTACCGCCGGGGTTCAAGTGCTGGCAAAATGCCCAGTGAGGTACCTGACTCAGACTAAGTGTTCGGTAAATATTAGCAGCTAATTATCAATTCACATTTTAACTAGAATCTTACCACATTGATGTGCATGTTTGTCAGGAGTTATCGTTGACAGTGATGCGTGTGTTTTGTGGAACAGGAAGGCAGCCATAAAGTTTGGCGGAAAGTCTTTCATTACATGGGTCACTGAGTGGGGGCAAAACGGAAGGGCCTTTGGTGATGCAGAGCTGGGATTAAAAGTTCTCCATGTTCCCTGCAAGAGCTAATATTCAATGAGAGTATGATCAAGGGCAACCTGATCGGGAAAGGAAGTCACAGAAGGGCAATATTCATTCATTAACTAAATTAAGTTTTTATCCATTCATTTATTCACTCACTCCCCATTCATTCACCGATCCATCGATCCATTGAGGCATCATCCATCCATCCACCCACCCACCCACCCAATAGGCTGTTTTGAGTATCTCTGCTTTGGGGGCCCTTTAAGTACATTATCTCACTATCAGGTGGGCATCATATCATTCTATACATGAGATTAAGTGGTCGAGATGTGAAAGGAGAGGTGAGATTCAAACACAGGTCTCTTGGACTCCAGAAACATGGCCCTTTAGGTATGTGATTGGAGGTAAGACGCTTCTCCTCTTTGTGCCTCGTCAGTAAAATGGGGGTGACGTCTCCTTGTCCATTATGGAGCAACTGTGAGGACTAAACAAGGCAGGTTCACAGAAACTCTGCACACTGTAAAGCTCTGGAGACATGGGAATCCTAATATTTGTGACCTGGCCCAAAGCGGTACATCTGAGAGAAGGTGTTACAGCAGGCTCTGAGAGGCTGCCCCTCTGTCTGGCTTCCTGGCGGCCCTTGACGGATGCACGGGGTAGTATTTTAGGTGTCAAGGAGCTCTCTGTATTCCACAGCTGGGTCTGTTTCAGTCTTCTCTCCTTGAGAAGGTGCCAAGGCCCCAGCATGAATGATGCTGTGTGAGGCAAAGCCTCAGACAGCTGGTGTGATGTTATCCTGCTCTGGGGCGCCGGGGGCAGGAAGGTGGGACGCTCCAGGAAGCCCTGGGCCTGGCTCCACTGAGATGCAGAAACACTTTCAGCTTTTGGGTGAATTACAGGCTGCCCTGGGAATCCCAAGACGCTGAGCATCCTGCAGTGAGCTAATGTAACCAGAGCAGCTGTCAGGGTGAATGACGCCTCCGAGTCATTAGAACACGGTGTCCTTCACTGCTCCTGGGGCCGCGAAGATAGGCCTCTGGGCTGGGGGCCCTCGTGGGAGCCTCTCGCTCTTAATGGCCATTAACCGAAACAGGAAAAAAGCAAACGTAATTTTAGCTACTGATCACTTCCCCTAAGTTTTTCCTGTTTACTTCGGGGAAACAATTTTAGAACTTGATGGAAGAAAAAGAAGATACAGTGACTATGGCGAGCTGCCAATCTGTGGAATCCAGGGCTTACATGAATACATCCCCTGCTTTAAACAACACAGCATACTTCTGGAAAGTTGTGAGTAAACAAAATGTCTGTACCTAAACTTATATTTTATGTGTACCTGGGAGGTCGCTGTTTGAAGGGAAACTATAGAGAATTTTTTTTTTTTTTGGAATGTAAAATCTCTGTCCCCTGATTTATGGTTTCACAGGCCTGGCCTTTCCCGCTTGGGTTTCCAGAAACAGAACCCGGGTCTTTCTGAGCTGAGGCATAGTCATCAGGGCCCCTGGCCACCATGGCAGAGAAGGCGCTGCCAGCGACATGGGGCGGCCCCGCCTGCGTGGGGCTCTGGGGCACATGCAGGGGGCGAGAAGGAAGAGATTCCTGTTTCACAGAAACCGCACTGAGCACCTACTCTGTTCTTTCATGTACTTCACTCACTCGGCCAGAAAGTCATGTTCTTATGGGCTGTTCCTCCTGGAACAAGGTTGCCGTGGCATTTCGGGGTGGAAGTGTTTAAGAGCCAGCATGCGATTCCCTGTCTTCTCTTTTTCCTTTGCACACAGTGACCTGCACAGTTCCAGAGGAGGCGACTTCATTGCTCGGGCCCTGAGTGAAGGAGACAGAACACAGCCCCCGGCGGACCCCCAAGGGGCGGGATGCGGAAGCACGGAGTAACCTTCCTTTTCAGCATTGAGATCTTACAGTTGCTTGTTCCTCAGCATAACCTTGTCACTCTGTTCAACAAAATCTTCCTGAGACGCCCAATATGTAAAACAAAATATTGACGCTCTGGTTAAAGCAGAGGGGAGGGCCCTCCTGGGAGGGTCTTCTCACTACTTTTCATCTCAGCGGTCATCATTCCAACAGATCTCAGGCAATGACAGCAAAGGAGAAGAATTCCTGAATGGAAGCGGAGCGACGGCACTGCAAGGCAGTAACTGGTACTTGGGAAACTTTGTCTTCGATGCCTATCTCCTCCCATAGACTCTGTGTCTATGACAATGTCCGTCTGATTCACTGTGGTAACCCCAGGGCCTAGAAAAGCACCAAGCACACAACAGGCACTCCCTGTATGTGTTGCGTATGCTGTGTGGTTCAGAACATGGGTGCTGACATGAGACAGACCTGGGCCTTCTTTTTTGTTATAAACTGGGCATATACTAGTGATATTGTTGTAACTAACTTAGTTTATTAATAACTGGAAAGGAGCAAAGGGAAGGCCAACATTTAGTCATGTGCAGCTTTGCCAGGAAGCTGCAGTTTAGATGCATACCCAGTAAAGTCTGGGTGACACAGGGAAGGTACTTGCCTGTCCGTCACACCTGGGAGCAGATCATTGGCCAGAGTAGGTGTGGCCACTGCGAGCACAGGAAGAGCTGAGATACATAAACTCCCAAACAAAGGAGTTCCCTCTGTTGCATGCTGGGCTCCTGGCTCTCTTGTTGCAGGGGGCGTGCTCCCCTGCATTTGCCCACATGGCTCAGAGCCATGTGGACCCCATACTCAACGGACTAATGGACTGTAACTAGCCTGATGCTGTGCCAGACCCAACTCCACCATGGAAAGGAAACTCTAGACACTGGCTCTGCTTCTAGCTCTGCTGAATACCCAGCTGCACATTTTCCAGGACTGGATTAAGGGAGATGGGACTTTGAAAACGGAGGGATATAATTCCATGCAAATAAAAATCACTCATCCTCCCATGTGAATCGCAGAAAATTATTTTTTCTCAAGATATCATAAGGACCTGACTCTGAGCACCCATTGGGAAGGGGGTACCCTACTTCCACCAGTGGGCACCCCACTTCCACTAATAACAGTAATACCTGCCTCAAGGTGCTTCTGTGAGGATTAAATGAAATAATATGCATCAGGTACATGGAGCAGTGCTTGACTTGCGGTAAATGCTCCCTTAGTAGTAGCTGATATGCTAGGAAGTGGCAATGTATCCAAACATTTTCTGGGTGAGAAAAAAATTCCAAGCCAACTGTTACGGGTTGAATTGTGTTCCCCCAAAAGAGATATTAAAATCCTAACGCCAGGTGCCTGTGACTATCGGAAATGGGGTCTTTGCAGATGTAACAAGTTAAGATGAGGTCATTGGGAAGGGCCCTAGTCCACTGTGATTGGTGTCCTTATAAGACGAAGTGAAGACAGAAACACCCAGGGAGAAGACGGCCATGAGCTGATGGAGGCAGAGGTTGGAGTGAGGCACCTACAAGCCAAGGAAGGCCAAGGATCACCTGCAAACAGGAGCTAGAAGAGGCGAGAAAGGATTCTCCGCCTCAGATTTCGGTGCGAGGCTTGACCTCGCCAACACCTTGATTTCAGACTTCTGGCCTCCAGAACGAAGACAGTTTGTGGTCTTTTGTTTCAGCAGCTCTAGGAAGCTAAGATACCAACTAGCCAATTGATGTGCAGTAGCTCTGAGCAGTGGCGATCACAATTCCTTCTCTGTTGGTTTCTGAACACTCAGGCTGGAGGAATTCCATAAGGGCCAGCGCCGGTGAAGGTCCCTCCGTCCAACAAAGGCCTGTAAATTCCATCGCCATCTCCACTTTCCATCAGGAGCCAGAAAAATCCTCTTGAATTTTAGAATTCAGTTACACGCGCAAGAAAGAAAAACAGAGATCATGTTCATTTAGGAGAATGTTATTTCTTGAGAAAAAGACTCTTGCCCTTATCTCAGCCTGCAGAGGAGTGACCCTTAGAAGTTTCCTAAAATAGAACTGCAAAAAAACCCCCACAAAACCCCAAAACCAAAACTCACTCAAATAGACAACATTCATTTAGGCTTCTTGGCACCAAGCCCAGCCAAAAAGGAGGACTTCATTAAAACAGGGTCAGTGACATCAGGCAAGCCACCGAGGCCGGGCTCAGGAGGAGAGACGCGCACTTTCAACTCCGAAACAAAGGCTCACTGTTGCAGCGAAACCGCCATTCCACACATTTTTGGCAGAAAGGGAACCTGTCCTCTGAGAACCCGCAAGAGGCTATTTTTAAAGCCCTGCAGCATTCTCCGGACTCAACAGCACAGCAGGAGAAAGTGGTGGTGACAAGTCCCAGGGTCCCCCGCAGCCGCGGCCGGTACCTGGTGAGGCAACTCCCCAGGCCTTGCAGGAACTTAAAAATCACCTTCCTCTCTGGTTCTGTGAAAAGTCCTCAGGGGGGTGTGACTGAAGTGGGGACGTGTTAGTGGCAGGTTGCTCACAATCCTTTGGTATTGTTTTCTGTCTTGAGAAACCCTCTGATTATTTCAGCCCACTGACCAACCACAGTTAATTTCCTGTACCTCGGACAGCCCATCCTGTGTCCATTCCGTCTCCCTCTGAGGTGTGGTGTTACAATGGAGTGGGTCTGTGCCCCCTCGCTGCCCCGTGAAGGCCCCTCTGCTTCTGTCCCTCCCAGATAACAAGCGATGTGGAGTTTTCCTGTCTTTGGGGTGAGGTTTGAGGTGTATCCATGGACCTTGGAGTGGGCTGGGCTTCCTGGATTTCTCCTGTTTGAGGTGAACAAATGCCCTGCCCCTGGCACAGGCTTCATGCACCCTGCTTTGTGCCAGGCCCTGTGCTGGGCACCTGGGAAACAGAATGAGTAAGAATTGACCTTGGATCCAGTAAGGTTTTCTGGTCTACGCGGACCAGGAGAAAATATAGTACAATTGGGCATAACAGAGACATTATTGGAGGACTGGGAGAACCACAGAACAAGCAGGCCCAGGATGGGTAAATGGCAGAGCGGGAGAGTACCCAGCTGGGTCTGGAACCCCTATTCCAGGGCCTTTTGGCCTTCTCCCCCACTTGCCCTCCCTCTTGCTGCTGTGGGGCAATTTCTAGGCATGAAGCATCAGGAGGGCAGGGACCATATCCTCCACTTCCACTGATTTCCATGGGTCCCCTAAAGAGCTCTGTAAACCTCACACCCACTTCAGAAAGAGTTTTCTGAACAGATGGTCCGTTCTTTTCTCTCCTTCCCTGAATGTGGGCATGGAGCAGTTCCGACAAGGAGGTAGAGGTTTTACCATACCATACCTAGCCTGTTTCCCATCGGAAAAATACAGACAGAGACCAGATAACCTTTAAAAATCTATGATTCTATGATATAATCTAGCAAGACCTGCAGGTATCTGCGGAATAGCAGCTAGAGCATGAATCTGGAGCTAGACAGACCTGGGTTCAAATACCAGCTCTAACCCTTATTTGCTGTGCAACCGTGGCAAATTATTTAACTGCACGGAGTCTCAGTTGCTTAATACTAAATGGAGCTCTATTTAATAATCAATTGAATGATTAAATCCACCTGACTAAGTTGGTATGAGCATTAAATAAAATAATACAATGTCAGTCATGAAGAGGCCTCTCATAAATCTTAAGTTGGAACCTAAGAAATGTTTGTCAAAGGAATGAATGTCAGCTGCCCCTCCACGAGACACAGAACTTCATGCCATGGTTCACAGATAGGGTGACTACATATTCTGGTTCACCAATGTCTTGACGAAATTATTTTTCTTTTCACTCTGAGAAACTCACTGATTTTCAGGTCCACTCTATTAAATTCAATACTGCGAACATTTGTTGGGTGTGTACATGGAAAGTCAAGCTCATCTTTTTTGGTGGCATCATTTGGAATCCTTTCCCTGTGTGGTCATTAATTTTAATCCTACTAATCATAGCACCCATAATCTTTTGCTGTCCATGACTTTTTGGAACAGTCTACACCACTTGGAGACAAACGCTGCAGAATTGATATTGAACCCAGACAAAGGATGGAGCCTTACAGGTGTGAAGCCACAAACCTCAGGGATTGGTTCTGATTCCTTGAGGGTCTGATCTTCGGCCTCAGGTTACGTCATGTCATTGTTATCTCAGTTGGCATATATAAAAAGTAGGAAAGAAAAGAAAGAGAGAGAGAGAGAGAGAGAGAGAGAGAGAGAGAGAGAGAGAGAGAGAGAAAGAAAGAAAGAAAGAAAGAAAGAAAGAAAGAAAGAAAGAAAGAAAGAAAGAAAGAAAGAAAGAAAGAAAAAGGAAGGGAAGAGGGAAGGAAGAAAGAGGAAGGGAGGAAGGAAGGAAGGGAGGAAGAAAGAACAAAAGAAATAAGCTAACGTTTATTTAACTCCTGCTATAGTTTGAATGTACCCCTCACTACACCCATGCCCCCAACTCACACACTGAAATCCTAATGCCCAATATGATGGTACTTGGAGGCAGGACCTTTGGGAGGTGATTAGGTCATGAGGGCGGAGCCTTCATGAATGAGATTAGTGCCCTTACGTAAGAAGCCCTAGAGAGATCCCTCTCCCCTTCCGTCATGTGAAGATGCAACAGGAAGTCTTCCACCCAGAGGAGAGCCCTCACCCAACCATGACAGCGCCCTGACCTCAGACTCCCAGCCTCCAGAGTGTGAGAAATAAATGTCTGTTGTTTACAAGCCATCTAGTCTGTGGTCATTTGTTAAAGCAGCCCAATCGGACAGCTCCCACCGGGAAAGCGTGCAAAGGCTACACCGTTTACTCGTCCCCATGTGTCTGGGAGGCAGGTGTCTCATCTGTACCTGAGGGTACTGAGTCCCGATGAGGTGCACAGTGTCAGTGAGACAGGAGGTAACGAGAGCAGCTCAGGCAGCGGGTTAGAAGCCGCTGTGTCTTCTTGTCTCTCCTGTGGCAGTTTCAGGAGATATTTGTAAAACACAAATCCTTTTAGAAGACAGGCTTCTATGAACATAGAGAAAAACTGGAATAGGTTTCTAATTGTCTTTAGTATTTTTTTTCTTCCTGGAATTTGCAATTATCATATATTGCTCTAGTGTCTTTGATTAGGAGATGCTTTTTGGCAGGAGAAAATTGTTCGAGTCAGATTCCAAGGGTTGGGGGAATTTCTCCATCTGTTCTCCTTGGATGAGAAGGATCCTGATAAGGTGTACAAATAGCTGAAGAAGAAAGCGCAGTTTTCATTTAAAGAGCGTGCGTACGTGGAAAAGCTGACAGAAGGTGCCAGGTATCTCCATCATTAGCCAACTAAACAATTTATAATTATGAGAAAATTTTAAAAAGGCCCCATAGATGGAAATTTCAGCTGAAACCGACACCCCTGTCCAAACAGCAAATCACTCCAGAATCTGAAAATTCTAATTTTCCAACTCCCAGATGCTTCCAATTAGAACAGGGTTTCAGCTGTGCTTTCAGCTGTTACTTGAAAATATTAAAATGCGCCAAGAAAACGCGGAGAGAGTCGGTACAAAGGAGTTTCTTTTTCTACTGAAATATTTACTCCTCCAAAAATAATAATCACAGAGGCTTTCGGCCCCCTCTCCCCAGAGAAGTTACACTTAACTCTCTTCCTTTCTTTTATGGCCGTGAACACAGCACAGAACCACACATGCCTCCACTTTATAAAATAAACAAACACCTTCCTGCTGCTAGAGGGCCTCTCGTTAATCTGGGTCTCTGGGCAATAGTATTTTGGAACGTGGCTCTGTTCTAACACGAACTTCTGAAATATCCAAAGCAAATAATCATCAAACCTGACAGTCTGAAATCGCTACACCTCTGACTCTGAGGCCCTGCCAGCAGGTCGCCTGTTTACAGGTACGTGCAGGACAGGGAGAGAAAAACATCCTGTTTGTTTTCCCAAAGCAGGTTTGAGAAGTAGTCACACCTGCTTTTTTCCCACTGAGTCATAAATCTCATAGCCTCAGTTGGAGAGATAGGCCAGGAGCTCAGATAGGGATCAAGTGTCCCTGAAACAATAGGCCCGCCAGCCAAGGCCAAGTTGACACTGTGAAAGCTTGAATCCGTTCTCTGCTAGCATTTATGAGACAATTCTGCACGCAGGCATCTGAGTCCTATCGTGAAGCAATTTGTAAGCGGAAGACTCTGCCCACTTTAATGTATCATATAAACATTTCTGGAGCTTATCACTGCGTATTAGTCATGAAAGCTGGAATTTAATAAAGGAGAACAGAATGCAGTTTTCAAAGAGGACAAAAGTTCACTGGGAAAGCATATGTGCAAGCCTTAGGGACCCTGACCACTGGGAGCAAATGTGAGAGACAGCTAAGTGCCCAAACCAAACGTCGGAAAGGGCCACCCACTGGGTGTAATTAAGCAAGGGGGTGTGGGGCACACTTGACTTAACTTGTCATTTTGACTGAGTTTAGGTTTAAACTGTAAATCTCTTTAAAGGGAGAAATCTCAGAAAACTCAAGATCAAGACTGTTCAAGGCCAAGAAAGTATTTGCTTTGAAGTGATTGGGGAAAGATGTGTGCTTCTCTGATCAGAAATAAGTCCCGATGGACCCAGTCGATTCAAAACACCAGTGTTTTCGTGAAGCTCAAGAATAGAGGCTCAGATAGACTTAGGCTCAAAGCTCAGGTCTTCTGGTTAGTAGCTAAGTGATCTTGGCAAGTGACTACATTTAAACCTCAGTTTCCTCATTTGTAAAATAGGAGTAATAAAATGTTTCTAATAAAGTTGTATGTGACAAGAAATAATACATGAAAGCGGTTAATACAATGCCTGGCCCATTTAGTGAGTGTTCAATACACGAAACCCATTTTTACTATTATTCCATGTAGACTATCCTAAAGAACCTTTCCCATCTCAGACTTGCCATTAGTAGGCTGTAACAAGTAGGGCTAAAAAAAGTTCACTTGATCTGAGTTAGGGAGGTATGAGCTACACTGCTTGCAATATTACTGCTTTTTCTCTTTTAGAACACCTTGGGTCTATAAAGCAAAATCCCAAGCTATTAGATGACAGAAATATCCAATACGGATCTCAATCTTAATCTGTTTGGGAGACTGAGAAAATATGGGTGCTACTCTAAACATTTTTTACTGTTAGGCTGAGAAACAGCAGGTCCAGTCTTTCTTTTCTATTAGCTTATCTACGCTAACGCACTTGTTCATTAATTATTTCAGCAATGGGGTACTAGACCCCTCTATTGTAACGGGCACTTCTAGGCACGTGGGATATTTATTTCAGTGAACAGACAAAAATCTCTGCCCTTGTGGAGCTTATATGCATGCATGCATTCACTCATTCTGGTATATGGCAAACGCAATACTAGCAGTTGAAGAAAAGGAAAGGACAAAGATACAAAGATGAATAAGACACACCGTCTGATTAGCTCCCTGTCCAATAGAGCAGATTGTAACTACTGGATTATCTATCGGAGTATTAGCAGAGGCCCCTGTGGACAGACACAGACGAGGGAGGGAGGACAGAGACTGAGGAAGTGGCAAAGAAGACGACATTTGGGTTGGATTTGGCAGGGGAAGTGGGAGTTTGTGACGTGGGTAAGTGGGGAGAGGCCAGCGGGCAAAGCGAACTACTGCTGGTTTCTGTCGATTAGTAAACATCTGGCAGAATGCAAGATGAAAAGAAAGTAAATGTATGAACTAAAATAACATGTTTTGGAAACTCAACTGTTATCAATCACTAACTAATTAAACTCTGTTTTCTGTTTTGATTTTTGAAAGTGGGACTCAGTAGAAGACGGCCTTTATTTTCCCCGGGTTTTTCCATTAAACGAGAACAGTTGAGTCAGCTCCAGCTTGAGTTTGATTTCTGATGCTTTGTTCTTACTAGAGTGGAGTTTTTGAAAACATGGTCCATGTGCAACCAGTGTAGCCCATAAGCTTCCTACAGGAAAGTAAGTTGTGGATAGTTTCAAAAAGGAGACTCTTGGGCCCCACTCCTGACCCAGGGAATCAGAATCATGGGAAAGGGAACTAGAATCTGTACTTTTTAATAAGTGGACTCTTAGAAAAGTTAAAACCACTGGCCCAGGTAGAAGTTTACTCTCAAACACTGCCCTCCCAACTTAATAATCAAAATCACTTAATTACCTATTTATCTTAATGATTCTAGCCAGCGCCTTACCTGATTTTGTTAGATTATTATTTGAATTCACATTTCCTGCACTGTCTTTGTCCAGAAAGAGAATTTCTCTGTTCTTCACTACTGGTTATCCCCACCCCCACCCCCACCCCCATATGACTCAAGGAGCTTCATTCTAGCCTCATTTATTCTTCCAATCAGTAAAAAAGTTTCCATGACAACTTCACATCTATGTCCCTCCACTCGGCTACACATGAGAAGCACCGAATGGCTCGCACGGGGTCCACCCGGCACCCGCAGGCAAAGGCAACCCATTGAATCTCATTTGTGATGAGGATTCAACATTGTTCTTAATCCTCCAGAAGCAAGGGTTCTGGAAATGCAGGTCACGATCTCATTCCACTCCAGCTATTGATTTCTTCCCAATTGACAAGGCCTGGAATTGGGAATAAAGTTATTTTGCAAGTAATAGATAAAGTCTGTTCTTTAATGATTGCAGTAACATAGAAACTCTTTGCAATTACTTTTATCTCTTCAGCCTAGCTTTTAAATTCAGTGACATTCCAGAGACACTTTTAAGTGCCTGCCTGTGTCCCAGGTCCTATCAAGTGTTCCTGCTGAAGATTCTTAAAGGAATCAAACCACTTTTTTACATTACCATTTAAAAAATTTTAAGAATGCACCCTGCCAGTGTGGCTCAGTGGCTGAGCATCGACCCATGCACTAAGAGGTCACCAGTTCGATTCCAGGTCAGGGCACATGCCCAGGTTGTGGGCCAAATCCCCAGTAGGGGACATGCAGGAGGTGGCAGATTGATGTTCTCTCTCATCGATGTTTCTATCTCTCTCTCCCTCTCCCTTCCTCTCTCTAAAATCAAGAAAGAAAAAAAAATTTAAGAATGTATTTTAAACAAAGTTGCAGAGTTAAAGCTCTTTGTCTTTAAGTAGCCATTAATGATAGAAGCTCACTTCTCTAAGATTCTATTAGAAGTCATCAGGAAAATAAGACTCCAAGTTTCTTCTATCCATTGATCCTATCCTATCTACTGATCCTTCCATCCATCGTCCTTCCATCTCACAAGAGCCATACGCCAGGCTCTGTGCTGGGTATCCAACAGTGAGCTAAACAAGTGTGCTTTCTGCCCATCAGAGGTTCACAGTCCAGCAGTGGAAAGATTGTCCTGGATGGCAAATAGAAAGTCCCCAACTCTAGGTCCAGTTCTATTTCTTCCTATTTGTACAGCCTCAGGGAGTCTGGTTGATTACAGCTCCATGATCCTGTCATTGTGTGCTACAAAGGGAGGCGGAAAACCTACAGAAATGCAAAGTTTGAGCATCTCTTAAGAGTTAATCAATTCCGCCCTGGCTGGTTTGGCTCAGCGGTTAGAGCGTCAGCCCGTGGACCAAATGGTCTCGGCTTCAATTCCTGGTCAAGGGCTTCGATTCCTGGGTTGCAGGTTCCATCCCCAGGGTCGTGCGGGAGGCAGCCAATCGATGTGTCTCTCTCACATCAATGTTTCTCTCCCTCCCTCCCTCCCTTCCACTCTCTCTAAAAAGAAAATCAATGGAAAAATATCCTTGGGTGAGAATTAACAAAACCAAACAAACAAAAAGAGTTCATCAATTCCATCTTTTTACAGGCAGGGTCCCACCAAGAGGCCTATGATTGTCTTCAAAGTCCTCTAAGGAGGGAAATGCCTCAGCCTGTCATGGAGCCCGGAGTGGGAAGCTGTCTGGGAGTCGTGGGTAGTGGGCTCTAGGGGGCACACAGGTAACGTCTGTGTAGTCCACACAGGGTACTTTTCAAATAGGAGGATGTTAAAGATCCAGACACCAAATTAAGGGCGTATCATGGGAACAGGAGCCATGAAGTGCTTGGCATGTCCTTGCTACGTGCCTAAAAGGCTCTGCCTGTGCAGGTGTGAAGGACCTGCCAAGCTGCGAGCCCTGGCTCTCTTCCTGAGACTCTGACCGGGCACCTTGACATGGCACTGCAATCACAGCCCCATCTCGCCCCATCTGCCCGCAGGGCACTGCAGCTGAGATGGATGCACCAGGATGCTTGCTGATATCTCTTGCAAATGTCATTGTCTAAGGACCACGTTTGCTTTGCGGTAGCAGTTTTGGAGGGCACATTTGCAGACACACGGCTCAGAAATGATGTCGAGTTAGCACGGAGCTCCAATGTGGAAGGAGGGAGAGGCCCTGGAGCAGGACAGACTCGGGTCTGAACCTGCCACTTGGCTCTAGGCAAGTCTCCCATCACCTCTGAAACGCTGCTCTGTGACATGGGGACAACAATACATTCTGATTTCTCAGGGCTGTTGTGAGGCTCAAAGACGCAAAAGGTAACATGGGACCATGGGACCGGCCACTCAATGATGGGAAGTGGTGGTTATTATTATAATCCAGCTCACCCTTCCATTTCTGGAGTCCAAGCTCAACTTTCCACGACTGTCATCACACCATGACACCGTTCAAATCTGACGGTTCTCCCTCTCGCCTTTACCTTCACACCCGGCTAGTGTCCATGAGCTGCAGACACCTCTTTCTCAGCGCCCTGCGTTTGCACCCTCCACCTCCACAGCTGGACTCTGTCAGGCTCTTCTCCCCTTGTGCTTCCGTTAACACAGCAGTTCCCTGTGAGCTCTCCTCTTCAGTCTTCTGGGAATTATGCTCCTTCAGAAATGCTTTGTGACAGCCCCCTATCTAAAGTGAGCCATGACCCCTGGCTAATGCAATCCAAACTCCTCACTCGGTCTCACATGGGCCTTACCTCTCCCACCTCACCAGCAGAGTGGTCCCCTCATGCACCCTGCACATGCCTTGGGCCGACGTGGTGGCGAGTCCTCTGTCCCGGATCCGAGAGCAGAGGCTCAGGAAGGACGTGACAGGCAGCAGTGAGGTGTGTGCTCTGGAGCCTGGGTTTGAACTTGGGCTCTACCACGTGCTACATCTGCAACCTTTTCCAGGCTACTTTAACCTCAGTTTCCTCTTCATGGAAAGGGCCTAGTAGCACTACATACCACAAGAGATGCTGAGGGACCTAAGAGTCAAGCACCTAAAGACCGCCTAGTGCCCTGGGAGCTCTGCAGAACACACGTGAGCTATTGTTGTAAGACAGAGGTGATTCAGCACCCCATCAGGAAGGGGAATTGCTTTCAGCTGCAGGTAACATAAAACTTGGACTCAACTGGCCGCAAAGAGGAAATTTATTTCACAAAACAAGAAGTCCAGGGGAAGGCGGCTCCAGGAATTGTTTATTTGGTGGCTCAACAATGTCACCAAGGATGCAGGCTCCCCACATGGCCATCCTTGGTGTCGTAGGCTTGTTCCTAGGGCTGTTTTCCTCATGACTGTAGGATGAGCATCACAGTTCCAGGCGTCCCAGGCAGACATGAAAACGTCCAGGGAAGGAGGAGCGCTCTGGTGGTAAGAAAAACCACTCCCGAAGTCCTCTGGCAGATTACTCTCACATCTCTTTGGCCAGAATTGTCACTGGCAAGAGACACTATAATTGGCTGGGATTCATTAGTACCTACTGCTTGGTGCTGGGAAGGGCCAAGTCTTCCTCAAAGCCTATGGCCATTTAGGGCAATAAAGTAACTGAAAAAATGACAACAAACCAACCTGGGGTTTTGTTAAGAAGGGGGAAGGGGCACCCAGCATTGTCTTCTGCATTCCCAGTCCTGAGAGCGTGATTCCTGGCTCGTTCCGGCCACATGTTTTGCTTATGCAGTTCCTCCTGCTTGGAACCCATCCCATAAATCTTTGCATGCCCAGGACTGCGCCGGGCCTTTCTCTCAAGATTTTGATCAAGAACCAATGATTCAGTGGAGAGATTTCTTACCGTAATGAATTAACTCACTAGTTTCTAAGTAAACTAGACAATGCACGGCACACTTTACTGACTGGCTTATAGCACCTTCGAGCCGCTCTTCTCCTCAGTTGGGCTGTAAACTTCTCAAGGACGAGGAGCACAAATAAACGATTCCATTTGGACCTTTCATGCACTTATGGGGGCCAACCATAAAGACGGTGCTTCATCAATGAACCCAATCAGAAGACAGCCTTTAAGGGCTCTCTCTGGTAGGTGCCTGAAGGGACTGTGTTTGGCACCATGGGAGATCCAGGGAGAAACAAGACAGTTCATCCCCCCACTCCAACCCCGAAACTTATGATGCAGAGAGGAGCTCATGATAAACCGTGTGAAGTTGGGGAAGTCTGTCTTCCACCATCCACATTACCTTTTTTCCTTTTAGCTTTTCCACTTGCTCCCCTCCAGTTCCCTTCTGGACAATGCTGACACCACACTGGGGGCCCTGCGTTGTTTCCACCTCCAGTCAGTACCTCAGACAGGATCTTCTCGATCTAGTTCTTCTCATCCCTCACCTGTTTAAACAAAAAACTATCCTTCCTAAGTCCCAATGCCGACGGGCTCAGGAAATGCTGGTTTAAGATTTGTCTCTAAGAAATCAGTTCATGCATAAAGTTTACAGTGCTACCCGTCCAGGACACATGAGAAATTTGAGGGGATTTCTGTAGGTGCAATGGACTAACACAGGTCATGAATGTAATAATGAAATTTAGGGTTTGGCCAGCTGGTGGTGGGGTTCTTCCCTGGCAAGGCAGTCTTTGCTTTTCTTCAAGAAACTCCACAACAACGATCCTCTACTCTTCCTCTGGTCCAGAACCTTTCAGAACATTTGCACTGTGTGCAGCATCTCTTAGGAAGCCACTCCTTCTGGACAAAACTTCGTGTGAACAAACACAAGCTTTCGTGCATTTTGCAGGTTAATGGAAGAGCAAGGTTATTTGAGGGAAGGTCTACTCAACTCCTGCCTGTGTGGATGTATTTTCTTCTCAGTAAGGAAACTCTCCCACACCTATTCCTTTGATCACCATGGCTGAGATTGCCAGGGAAGAAAAGGATAGAATCAGATTTAAAAAAAAAGAAAAAAAAGAAAGAAAAATCAGTTTGCTTCAATTGCCAGGGAAATCTGCCTTTGGCTGGAGGAAGTCAAACCGAGAACATTCTAGAGAGTAAAGCTCATCTGCCTCCAGCTTGGGCAGGTGCATCTGCGTGGGGCTGCTCAGCCATTCTCCCCTTCACAGCCTCCAAAGTCAAGGTGGTTGCGGTGTGTCCTCTGTCCTCCCCACACAGCAAGCTGCTCCTGCTGGATATAAAGTCCCAGGCAGGTCACATGTATTAAGTACAAACACTCATTTTTTGGTATGTCAATCTCAAAAGTTCCTCTAAAAAAGAATAAACCAATTCCTTCAGTGATTGAAACCCATGTGATTCAGCCACAAAAATAAATGATCCCCCTCTCGGCCATTTCCCTGTTCCAAAGTGTTTCAGTGATGTGGGATCCAGGTACAACTGAAGTTGACATTATTGGTGTCAAGGAGCCGAACAACCTCACACTCTGGAAGACGGCATGAACAACCTCCCACTCCTCGTGCCGTCTTCTTTAGGTCCATCCCAGCATCAATTCCCAAGCCATGGCACCCAGCAGTCCCTGACAGACCTGGACTGCCAGCTCGTCTGTCTGGGAAGGTGCTCAGATGTGAGTCAGAGCTCTCAGCAAAAGGGACATAGATAAGCCTGCCAGCTTATTCTTGGCAGAAAATGAGAAGTACGTGTCTTCATCTACTTCTGAACTTTCTTCCCTTAAATATCAGAAAACTTAGAGGCGAATTTATAGCACAGTGCTCTAATCTGTTCAAAAATTACAGACGGTAAGGGTTGGAAGGAGCCCCTGAGATCCTAGGAAAATCCTTTCATTTATAGATGAGGAAATCAAGGCCCAGAAAGGGGGAGGGATTGGCTGAAGGTCACACTGATTAAATTGGGAGCAGAACCTCTGTCTCAGGACTCCCAGCTCTTTCTACTAACACACGGTGGGCCTGGAAGCACCTGCTCCTTCTGCTTCCATCCAATGGGCTCTGTTCATTTTTCAGTGAGCAACTTTTCACCAGCCTGTAACCTAGTAGTTTGCAAAGTGTGGTTTGTCCACCATCAGCAGCAGCAGCTCAAGGACCTTCCTGGAATGTCAGTTCTCTGGCCCCATCCCAGACTTGCTGAATCTGTGTTTTAACAGGCCTTTCGGGTGATTTTAATGCACACTCAAGTTTGAGACGCCCTACTTTAATGTTAGCCCCACCCACCCGATTAGCAAGGGGATCAGGGTACTGATCAGACCCATCTCATTTCACAACTCTTTCAGTTTGGCTTTTCTGGTTACCTAAGTAAGGCAGAGTTCACTTGGGTTACCTGTGAAGAAAGAGAGCTCATTGTAAATTTTGAACAGGAGCTGGAGTGGAACGCCGTCACGCACTGGGGCAACTCTAGGGACCGTCACTGCTCTGCCTGGTTTTCCCTCGTTCTCGCCCATCTGTCCCGTTCTCCTCTCTCCACAGAGCTGTTCCTTTACTTCCGACTCTCGTTTGTGTTCGTTCATAGCTGGTATTTGTCTTTGGTCTACCATGACCCGACTCTGAAGTCTATACCATCGCATCCTTTTTGCTCTTTCCCTTCCTAACTGGAACATTTTTTTCCATATAGCTTTTCCAATGTCTCAGATCACATTCCTGCAAAGGACTCCCTCTGGCCATGTCTTCTGAGCCCAGCCGCACGGGTCAGATGCTCATCCAAATGACGGGCGCCTTTGGTCTGATGCTTTCTCCTGTCCAATCGACCACTGACAGGACGAGTGTGCAGCTTGGGAGAGGGGTGACTTCTGCGCAGTGATCGGGGCTTCAGGAGAAAGTTGGGGGAGGGAGGAGGAAAGCACATGTGAGACTCCTTCCCACTGCCCCCCCCCCCCCCCCCACTAACCCTGTGAATGAGACATGAGGGAACTTGGCAGTGGAGTTCACCAGTTTGGCTTGCTGAGGGTTGAGTTGGAGATGAAGGTTCTGTTACATTATCATGACCCTACTCTTCAATATACTGCCAGGCTGGGGTGGCCTAGAAATTAGGGGCTGCAGGTTATCAACTCCCTAAAAGTCACAGAATATCCATGCCTGGGAGGCACTTCAGAGATCACCCAGCTCAGTAAATCTTAGCCCTGGCTGCTCTTGAGAATCCCTTGGGAGCTTCTGAAAAGGAATGCTGCCCTGGCTGGTGGCTCAGTCGGCTGGAGCATTGTCCCAAACATCAAAAGTCTGCGGGTTCAATTCACAGTCAGGAGATACACTTAGCTTGTGGGTTCGATCCCTAGTTGGGGCACGTATAGGAGGCAACTGATCAATGTTTCTCTCTCACATCAATGTTTTTTTTCTCCCTCTCCCTTCCTTTCTTTCTAAAAATCAATAAAAATGTATCCTCGGGTGAGGATTTAAATAAAAAAACAAAACAAAAAACTCTTTTAAAAAAGAAAACTAATGTTGCCTGGGCTCCACCTCAGGGATTCTGATTTAATGCCCACCTGTAGCCGGGAGCCACTGCTCTGAGGCGACCCTCCTGGTTAGACAGGTGGGGAAGGGCTCGGCTGTGTGCTGTGACTGCGGCTCGCCTCAAGGTCTCATTCCTACTTGGTTCTAGAGTTTGGGTTATTAATCATAAGTGCTAGAGCTGGAAGAGATCACGGAAGCCTGCCATTCAACCCTATCATTGTGACTTGAAACGAGGGAGCTAAGCGACTTGCCTACGGAGTCCGAGACAGAAAGGGGGTAGAACCCAGGTCTCCGGACTCCTAGCCCAGTGCTCTGCCCACAGCACCCAGGCCGGAGGACTGGAAGGGCCAAAGGAGGAGCTAAGCAGGCCCAGCTGCAGACCTCGCGCTTGCTCTGCTCCGGACGCCCTTCCAGCGGCACAGCTGGGACAGTTTGGCAGAGGAGCCTGGGCGGAACTGGATGGATGTGGCGCGGGCTCGGCCAAAGGAATCAGCACTGCGGTGTCCTGAGCACGGGGAGGCGGTGGCTGGTCTGACAGGCTCATCTGTGCCTTCTGCCTGCCTCCCAGTTAGACTGGGAGTGTGTGTGTGTGTGTGTGTGTGTGTGTGTGTGTGTGTGTGTGTGTTCCTGATGGACTGACAGCTGCGTTGGAGTCCAGATTACACACTGTGCCCTGGGTGTCAGGAGTCTTCTGGCATTGGCTGAGATAAGGTTGTCTCTGTTTTCCAGAATGGCTTTGATCAAGGTGTTGGCACCCATGTGTCCTATAAATCGCTAGAAATGTCTTTAGTGGGCATTTAGGAAGCATAAGCCTTTGCCCAGGAGCCCGTCTGTGTGTGTTGATGTGGGTGGAGGTGGTTGAAGATAAAAGGGTTCCTGGGTAGCCCTGGCTGGTTTGGCTCAGCGTTTAGAGCATTGGCCCAAGGACCAATGAGTCTTGGGTTCAATTCTGGTCAAGGGCACGTACCTCAGTTGCAGTTTGTCCCCCGCCCTGGTCGGTTCGTGTGGGAGGCATCCAGTCGATGTGTCTCTTTCACATCGATTTCTCTCTCTTTCTCTCTCCACAAGGCAAGGGCTCACCAGACACAGTTGAGTGGGAAGTGAGTGTGAGCCTTAACCACACCCTTTTATGGGGTTAACTTAACCCCACAGTTAGGGTGGGGAGAAGAGATAAGAGAAGTAATACCCCTTTAAGCTTGCGAGGAACTTTACAATTGATAAAGCACTTTCATACACATTTAGCTCATCTGACCTTTACAACAACCCCACAAGGTAGGCACTTCCTGTGATCCAGCCTTGGGGAGGTGGGGAAGCCGGCCTCCAAGGCCACATGACCATTAATGGGGGAGCTGGGCACTCCCTCCAGACTCCAGCCCTGGGGATTTGTCCACCATGGCATACTGTGTGTGTGTGCATGTGTGTAGGTGTGCACCCCCCTCCCCCCAATTGTGCACACTAGTCACACAAGGGAGTTTATGTGAAGGCAAGAATGCAGGTGTTGATTTCTGAGGATTCATGGTTACCGGGGCCACAAGAAGCTGGACAGTGAACACAGTAAAAACACAGGGAATTGGCTCTGGGTCAGCTGCAAAGTCTTAGCAAGTTAGCCTTAGTCTTCTGGGTCTAGTACCTTGTGGGACTGTTGTAGGGCTCAGAGATAAAGTCCACAAAGTAGGTAGCCTAGGGCCCACCAAGAGCATCATAAATGTTCAATAAATGGTAGCTGTTAATATCCTGTGTGCATGTTACTGGCCTGTGTGCAGAAACCCACCTATATGCAGGTAAGAGAGACAGTAGCCTTACTCAGGGCCAGTGGCTGCTGGCTTTGTCCAAATCCAAATGTTTTCAGGTATCTCACACAGAGCCTCCAACTGGTGAAACCAAGTCCCACCTCCTACCCTCACCTTCCTAACTCTTCACAGCCTCTAACTCCTCACATATACCTGCTAAAGGATTTGCTAGTTAAGCACAAGCACCGATCATGTACGGTGTGAATCAAACAACAGAGTCTGGAGGCAGCTCAGAGGACTGAATTGTCCTGCTGGTTTACAGCTTAGACTCTTGGGTGGGGTGACTGAGTCAGATGGCAGACCTTGAGGGTGCTGTGTTGGGCAGATCACGGCTGCTGAGCACCGAGACGGGCTGGGCCCTTTTCATGTGGAATCTTACGGAATCCCCAAGGCAGCCACTTGAATGGGCGTTATTCCCATTTTACACGTGAGGAGACTGAGGGGTGCTAAGTTAATTCTCAAAAGTCATCAGGAGCTGGGATTCAAGGCCACGCCTGCTCAAATCTGAGCTCCTTCCACCACTTGCAACCCAGCCCTCATCACCCATGAAGGTTGGGCTCCACACACAGGCTGGGAAATGTTAGGTCCACAGGTGTGTGCACACTGCTGGGAGCCCCAGAGGATGAGGAGGGTGGAGGCAGGGCTGGTCAAGAGGGAGGTGGCCTGGGGCAGGGAGAGTATTCAGCAACCTGCATTGTGTTGGCTTCCTCCCTGTAAACCCTCCTGTTCCGTCCTGGCCTCCCACCCAACCTCACCTCTGGCTTTCATCTTTTCCAAGTCACATACCAATGACCCTCAGGGGGCATTCCTTCAAGCTAGGCTAGCCAGGCTTCCTGGCCCATGAAGGTACGTGCGGAGGGTATGCCAGGGGAGAACCATGATGGGCAGGGGAGGCTCCACAGAGCCCAGGACCTTCTGTTGTGTCTTCTGCCCAGGGATACTCAGGGGCCCCTGCAATACTCCGGTATCTCCCTTGTGAGATGGTGCAGAGCCCAGGTGTGTCGGAGGTTCAGTTTTAGCATCAGCTAGATCTAATTAGCTTTGGGGGTGGGGGACAGGCCCTTTCACAGAGGACTCCATTGTTCCTGGGAACCTGGCAGGAATGTTTATCATTTCAGAAACTGAGAAGGAGCTGGCTCTCTCCCTCCTGTCTTGGCCTCGGAGCTGTCCTCCCTTCAGATGCTAATCCGGAAAGCCTTCCCAGCCACGTCTCAGATGAAGCTCAAGGCTGGGGCGGAGCCCAACCTCTCATTTCCCTCAGGAGCAAGACAGGTGTGGAATCAACACCTGGAAAGCAGCCAGATGGAAACCTGGAGCAACAGCTCAAAATGTCACATGTCAAATAACTTAATTGGGTAATCACCCGAACAAGGGTTCGTGCAAAGCATATGCGGGAAGTCTGTACGGAGAGTGACGCATTCAAGATGATGGTTCCGTTTGCCCGAGCCTGCTCCTGCCCCACCCAGCCTGGGGCCCGGGACCTGGCTGCATCCGTCCCTCCAGGAGAGGCTCTGGAACGGTACCTAGCAATCCCCATTTTAGACCCCTGGGCAGTCACACATTCCTGCAGCTGCAAGGACACCCTTTCCTCAACGCCCACCACATGTGCACAGTCCTGACCATGACAGGAGGCAGTGACGAGGAGTCATTACCTGTCCCCACTCTGGTTCACGCTGCATGGCTTTGCATTCTGGCATGGCAGCTTATGAACTCTGTGCCTTTGGGCAAATGATTTCTTGGTGACTCAGTTTTCTCATCTACAAATGGGATGATTATAGTACCTACACCTCTTATGGGGGTTGTAATAATTCAATGAGTTAATACATGTAAAGATTTTAGGATAGTACCTGGCCTTTAGAAAGCAGTTATCAGTGTGCTTTTCTCCTGGTTCCAGTTCAATTGTGGGTTCCATGTTTTCCACGCTGTGTGCCCAGCTCCTGAGCACCTTTTCCACACCCACTCAGGGCTGACCAGGTCCTCTGGGCTCAAGTGGTTGGCAAGGCCCATTTCTACCCACATGGACCCCCATTCTGCTGCCATGTTCTTCCCCATCCCTGATCCACTGAAAACTACCAGTGGGGCCTGGACCTGAGTCTGAAACAGCTCCCCACTAATCCACCCCCCAAGTGGTGGGCAGGACACCAAGCACTTCATCTTTGTTGGGTAGAAACCCTGGTCAGTTCTCCCACCTAGCCCCTCCACTCTCCTGTTTCACCCACCGTGAGGTCCCAGAGGCTATACGTTCTAACAAGAGGGAGGTGAGTATGTCTGGATCACTGTAGATTCACCTTTCATGACCCAGCTCTAATGTCACCTCTTTGTGTGGCTCTCCCTGATTCCCGCAGTCAGAATTCTGATTTCACCAGGTGCCTGCCAACTGTGATCTCGGACAAGTTCCTCTCCTCTGGCCACCTCAACATCCTAATCTGTAAAGTGGAGACACTGTTACCAAACTAACCTTACAGGACATGGGACGTTTCCATTATAAGCCAATGGGTGTGAAGACCTAGCTCTCCTCCCCTTACCCTCCTTCCCAGGCACAGGAGATGGGAAGATACCCAAGTGAGCTGACTGCTCCGTGTCTACATAGCCTATAAAACCAAGCCCTTGCCTGGAATGGCTGTTCCCTCCTCTATGTATTGAATTCCTACTCAACCTTCAGGGACCTATGCAAATGTATTCTCTTCTGTGAAACACTACCTCTGCCCAGAGGGAAAACAAGTTTTCCTCTCCTTTGTATTACTGTAATTCTTTGTCCCCGTTAAATATCCCATTTCCTGGTAACTTTCATTATATTTAACTTATATTACTATTGCCTGCCCCCTCACTCTGCTGGTAAATTGCTTGAGGTCAAAAATAGTATTTTGTTCATCGGGGTAACTTTACATGGTCTACATGATGCCCAGCCTCTAGTAGTTGCTCCATAAGTATTCATTAATTCAAATTTAGTCTCTGTGGAATGGGCTCTGGGGGCAAATTCTACCTTCATGAGCCTGTTGCATATGCAGGTTTCTGACCCTGATACTTGGTTTGCCTGAAGCCAACAACAGAATCCACAGTCTAGCGCACAGTCTGTGGAAGGAGGGCTTCCTCACAGCCTGGGAGCGGGCAGTGGGAGTGGGAGGGCCTCGGTTCCATAAGGTCCCAGCTGCAAGCCAGGGAGGCAGCGAGCCTTGCCTTAGGGCTCAAGGACCTCCTTAGGTAACACTGGGTTTCGGAAGAGCCAAATCATGCCTGTAGTTAAATGGGTTAGTTCATTATGTGTTAATAACTCTGTTTTCTTTGTACAAATTTAAAAATGCATGTGCATAATATGACTCCACATTTATCAGTCCTTCCTTCCTTCTGCAATAGCGAAGGAAAACAGACACATTTATGCCAGGCGCCTTATCCACAATTCTATCTTACCCTCAGGACGATCATTTGAGGCAGGTGGTATTATTACCTCCATTTCATAAATGTGGAAATTAAGGTTGAGAGAGGATAAGAAACTTGCCCAAGGTCGAGGAGACCTGAACGCCCAGTCAGCACACAATGCTACTTTCCCATCTGACAGGCAATTACTTGCCAAGCACTGGTCTCCAATGCACAATGGATCTGACATGTTTCCTGCCCCGTCAAGAAATCGGTATTCCAGTAGAAGAAACTGATATACACATAATTAAAAACAAAGTACAAAAATTAAAACTATGGACTAGAGGTACACGTAATTGGTTGTAGGGGAGGCAGAGAAGGCAGTGATCAGTTCAGCCTGAGGTGACCAGGGAGGGCTCCACAGAGAAGCTGACTCTTGGGATGAGCCTTGAAGGATCACCTGAGTTTTGGTGGGTGGAGAATGAGGACAGGAGAGAATGCAGGAGTTTGAGGCAGAGGGGATCACAAAGGCATGAAGGAGGAGAATGCCAGGTGTTCTTGGGCATGGAGAATATAGATCAGTGTAGCTAGAACACGGGATTTCTGAGTACGAGCTGGGCTATGACAGGCTTACTTTTGTCAAAGTGCTGGACTTGCTTCTTGAAGGCCCAGGGGGCTGCTGATGACCCTGGAGGAGGGAATGACCTGAACTGAGCTACACTGTGCAGGAGGGAGGACCTGGAAGCATCGTTTCTGAGTAGAAACTGGGAGGTAAATGGGGTCCTGCATCCTTTAGAAATGTGCCACCAGCCCCCAATGTCTTGGCTTTCGAGATAAGAATAGAAGAACAGGCGTCTCTTTCCTGTGGAAAGAGGCAGGTTGAATACCAGCACTGCTCCAGGGCCCTGGTGCAGGGTCCCCCCACCAACAGAATTGTAGAAGCACAGCTGTTCTGAGTGTGAGGCCGTGTCGGCTTCAACAGCTGGACGCCCCCATCAAGACGAAGCTCGCTACGATGTCTCTGCCCACGGTAATGGCGGGACCAGGAAAGGACGAGAACTGGCATCGGTGTGCCAGTGCTCATCCCAAAGGTTGGCTTCAGAACTGGAGGACTATTTTTCCAAACTAACAAAAGATGGCCTAGATCCATGATGCCATGTTCATCATATGGCACATCATTTATACACAGATTTACAAATTCTCTATAAGTGTAAATTACACATCTGGGCACAGTGCACCGTATATTTACATACTCTTACATAGACTAAAACAATGTTCCATTATAGATAATAAACCCAGGTGGCACTTGTATCATTAGTGCTAGAATTACATGTTGATAATTACAAGGCACCTTGTCTGAGGACCGTTTGAAAATCCTCCCATTTTCCCCTTACATATTCTGAACTCACCATGAAAAAAACAAAACAAAACAACCAAGCAATCTCTTTGGAAAATTGCCCCCAAATTCTTTGGCTCTAAAAGAAAATGTAGTGCCAATTTTTTGCCTAATAAAATGACATTTTAAGTGGAATCCGAGCCAAGCCCAAAGGGAGGAATACTGATTCTTTGAGTCAGCAAAAGAATTCAGTCTTTGCTATCCAACACTCCATTATTCATTGGCCCGAACTGTCAATAGAGCTGTCGGTACTTTGGAGAAGACCAGAAAAGTAGGGGTAGTGGGGGAGATGTTAGGTAGATAATGAGAGGGAAAAAATCTGAAATCCTCTCAGGCCGACTCTGGACAACACACTGGGCATTTATTCTGAGGTGCAGAAGCTCTGCGGTCCTCTTGCTAGATATTCTCTCAGCTCACATCTCTGCTTATGGGGTCCTTTTCCTGAGCAAGGGCTGAAAATCAAGTGTCTCCTTGTTGGGCTGCTGGCCTGATCAGGACGTAGCCTCCAGTGTCCCAAAAAGCAAGGCCAGTAGAAAGAACGGATTCCTCTCTGCGAGACACCCCTCCCTGAGCCCCGGCCCCCAGGTGGCTCACCGGGGCCTGCGGAAGGTCAGGCCGTATTGCTGACAGGCCAGCCCCACGGTGGGCGTGTACACGATGGGCATGAATTTCTCCACGTCCGACGTCAGCACGCGGTAGAAGAGCTTCTCATTCCGATCTTGGAGCGTCATAAGAATGATGTACCTTGGGAAGGGAGACAAGAACCACGCTGTTCACACGAGCAGCCTATGTGGCAGCAGGGAGGCCGCTCATGCGAAGACCCAGGGGTCCCACTCAGCTAGTTCACAAGCAAAGCACCCACCTCCCCAAGCACGGATCTCGTCATCCATGAAACGCGAAGAGTATTACCTGCCTTACGGTGCTTGGTATTATACATGGTTTAGGTCCTGTTCTGAGAATTTTACATTAACTCACTAAATTGCCAAAGACTTGTGAGGGAAGTACGACCATTCTTGCTATTTGAGAGACAAAGGAGACAAAGACACAGAGAAATGAAATAACTCACCCAAGGTGGCAAAGTAAGGATTTGAACCTAAGCAATCTGACTCCAGAATCTGTGCTCTCAGCCACTGTGCAAGATGGTTAATGTTATTAGTATGTGAACATTAATGAATGAAACAGACAGTAACATTCTGAGGGTGGAGAAGGGTCAAGAGCACACCAGTGCTTCATGAACTGGCCTCTCTTACCACACAGGGCTGACTCCTATCACAAGCAGAGTGCACAAGTGGCTGAGAACCAAATGATCTCAGGACGCATGTTCCTCCCAAATATCTTTCTTGTCTATTCCCTGAAGCCTGAAATCACTAAGCCAGGAAATGCAATCACTCCTAAAAATGCAAAAAACTCTGGGAGAAACAAAAACCCGCAGGGCTTGGAATTCACGATGAGATGTGACTGAAGGCTGGTACCACAACCTTTCTGGACCACAGTTTGGGAGAGTGTATGGAGGCACTTGAGATCCTGGCCTGGAGTAGGGTGAGATCCTCTGACAGCGGAAGGACCCCTGGGCGTGGTGTCAGGGTCCTGGGTTTGAATCCCAGCTCTGCTGTTTACTAGCTGTGTGACTTTGGGGAAGTCTTATGACATCTTGGGGCCTCAGCCAAAGACACTGGTCCAGAATGAAAAATTGTGTTTTAGAAGGTATTTTTAAAATTGAGAGTTTGGGCTTAGAATAGCCAGAGTCTCATGACTAGTGTAAGAATTCCTTACCCAGTAGCCATTTGTACATGTCTCTTCCCACTTCTGCCACGGTAGGATTATTTACACCATGAAATTAGCAAATGCTCTCCATCAGGGCTTCCCCGACCTCTACCCAGAACCAGTTATTAAACATTTACCAGCACACCACTGCTTTATCCAAAAGAAGTTGGGGGCCTCCTTAGCATTTCCTCAAGCACCTGCTGAAATGAGGAACCCTCATTTCAGGAATGAGGGGGTCAGAGTAGTTAACATAGCACCTGCAGTGAGCTCTCTGGAACTCCCAGGGTCCGACACATCTCCTACCCCAGCCTGGCACATCTTCCCAGGCAAATAAGTGATGTCCATCCAACTGGAAAGAACTGGGAGAGAAGGATTTCTGACTTTAATTTTTAGAGTTGAATATCTTTAGGAAAGAGAGTTTCACTTTGGACTTTAATTCTTCCATGTAAACTTAACAAAAGAAGAAGGTTCAGATTATTCAAAGTTAGCGCACATCTCGTTGTTAGATTCAGTCTGAGTGGGATAACAAAGGAAGAGAATATCAGGCCTGGGCTCAGTATGGTCTTGGAGTTCATGTGAGTAATATCAAGAGAGTTTAGTGCTCCAGGAGTAGAGGGGATTATCCACTACTGCTTAGAAGCAATGGGTGGCATGGAGGGAGCATAGGAAGATGGGTGCAGTGACCCTGACAGCTGCTGAGCTCTGCCCCTAGGGGGACAACCACACTCTGAACCATCCAAAGTCTTGGCCATTGAGCTCCATAGATATGTAAGGGGAACCCTATCTGGTCCCTACACTTCTGCTGGAGCCCATAGCAAGGTGACATGTTTATTTAACAAACTCTTACATAGTACCTACTGTGTGCCAGGCACTGTTCTAAGCACATCACAAATACATCATTAATGTATTTAACCCTCATTATAATCTTTTGAGTTAGGTACTGCTGATTGTACAGATGGGGAATGACCCAGAGAGGTTACCTTTCGCTATTAAGAGGTAGAATGATGATTTGACTTCATTCTAGTACTAGAGTCTAGTCTTGTAGCCACTAAGCTCTGATGCCGCTTAGCTGTGGCATAGCAGAGAGATTAATAGCACAGACGCTGGAGCCAGCTAGCTGTGTTCAAATCCTGGCTTTGCCATGTGACCTGGGAGAACCCAGAGAGGTGGCAGGATTATTAACTGCTCCCCATAAGCCTCCAACATATGACATACCAGGTCTTTCTTAAGGTGTCCCTGTCCATCCAGGAACCTGGACCATGTACCACTTCCTTAACACATCTGTCCCTACATCTTTTTTTTTTCCTTATTGATTTTAGAGAGAGAGGAAGGGAGAGGGAGAGAGAGAGAGAGAAATATCGATGAGAGAGAACATCGACTGGCCACCTCCTTCATGCCCCCCACTGGGGATTTGGCCCACAACCTGGGCACGTGTCCTGACTGGGAATTGAACTGGGGACCTCTTGGTGCATGGGTTGATACTCAACCACTGAGCCACACCAGCCGGGCCTGTCTCTACATCTTTACTCTACTTTTCCTCTTGAGTGAAATGCCATCCGTGAACCCACTGCTGTCTGCTTCTGGGGCTGACTCAGGTGCCACCACTGCCAAGAAGCCCTCCCAGATTCCACTGGTTGGAATTCAGTTTCTCTTCCCAGTTCTCCCAGGACATGTTGACTGCCTCGATCATAACAAGCCCTGTCCCTTAGGGAGATTATCACTGCTTTGGAAGTCAGGGCTGGGTTTGGGATTTCTTGGAAAGGCTTTCAGCCCTCCCTGGCTGGAAAGCCTACAGAAAACACTCTGTGGACCACAGGAAACTGCCGAGCCAGGCTCAAGCGGAGAGAGCAGACTAGGCACTGACTTGTCCAGGTCACTCTGCTGCCGCTCGTAGTATCTCATGATCCGGAGGAGCTGGATGTCCTGGCTCAGGAAGCAGGGGGGGATGAGGCCGTGGATTCCAAGCTGCATCCTTTCTTCAAGTGTAAAGGCCATCCCCTGGGGAGAACAAGAACAAAGCACACACACATAAATGGATATGCAGGAAACCAAGGAACAGAACAGGTTCCATCCACAGACAGGCAGAAGTCACTGTGACTCCACAGAAAGGGCCCTGGACTCAAACCCCACCTCTGCCATTTGAGTAGCCGGGCAATCTGTGCCAGTTACTTTGACTCTTCCGAGCTTCAGCTTCCTCCTGGAAAAATGGGGAAACTACCTCCATTGTCTGTTTTTTGGCTCGTTTTGTTGTTTTAAATTTATTTCATTTTTTAAAGCACTTTAACATTTATAGAAAAATTGAGAAGACAGTATGGAGAGTTGCCATATAGCCCCTCACCCAGTTTCCCCTGTTGTCAGTATTTACAGCAGCATGGTACATTTGTTAGTTAATGAACCAACAGTGATACGTTATTATTAAGTAAAGCCCATGGTTTATTCAGATTACCTTGGTCGTTACCCAGTGTTCTTTTTTTTGGTTCCAGGATCCTATCCAGGACCCCACATTACAGTTAGTTATCACGGTCTCCTGAGGCCCTACTTGGCTCTGGCAGTTTCTCAGACTTTTTTTGTTTTTGATGACCTGGAGAGTTATCCCCTCTGCTAGAATTTGTCTGATGTTTTTTCATAACTAGACTGTTTTTTGTTTTGTTTTGAGGAAGACTACAGAGGTAAAGTGCCATTTCTATGGCATTAGATCAAGGTGCATACCATCAACTTGGCTCATCACTGTTGATATTGAGATACTGACCTTGATCACCTGGTTGAATTAGTGCTTGTCAGGTTTCTCTAATGTAAACTTACTCCTCTTTTAGAGTTCTTCTGCATGGGAGATTTGTCTCTCTCCCCCATTCATTTATTTATTCAATCATTTATTTATATTAGAATGGGGGTATTTATTATACTTTGGGTTATAATCCAAAACTGCTTTTTTTATTTTGTTGCTCAAATTGTCCCAACCAATTGGTCATTGGGAACTCTTTCAGTGGGCTCCTGTGATCCTTTGACATACTCCCACAATTTTTTTCCATTACTTTTTTTCCCCTTTCTTACTATCCTTTATTCTTTTCCTTCCTTCCCTCCCTCCTCTCTCCCTCCTCCCTCCCTCCCTCCCTCCCTCCCTCCCTCCTTTCCTTCCTTCCTTCCTTCCTTCCTTCCTTCCTTCCTTCCTTCCTTCCTTCCTTCCTACCTACCTACCACTAAAGATGCTCCAGACTCGTCTTGTATATTGGCTTCTCCCAGTTCTAGAATCAGATATTTTTTCTAAGAGGCCTGATTTCTTTTTTTTTTTCACTCATCTTTACCATTGACTGTATTACAGATGTTTTTTTCTCCATTGACCCCCTCCTCCTCAATTCCGCCCCTCTCCTGCCTTCCCCACACTATTGTCGGTGTTCATTGGTTATGCACATATGCATAGAAGTTCTTTGGTTTATCTCATCCCGCCCTCCCTCCCCCCTTCCCTTTGAGGTTCATCAGTCTAACAACCAATTTGTACTTCTTACTCCCTTCATCTTTTTCACCCATCCCCCAGCCCCTACCCATCTGGCAAGCAACAAAAATTTCTCTGTATCTATGAGTCTGCTTCTGTTCTGCTTGCTCATTTTGTTCGTAGATTCAATTGTTGATAGATATGTATTAATTGTCATTTTATTGTTCATATTTTTGTTGTTCTTCTCCTTCCAGAAGACCCTTCAACATTTCATATAATACTGGTTTGGTGCCAATGAACTCCTTTAGCTTTTTCTTGTCTGGGAAACTCTTGATATGTCCATCAATTCCAAATGATAGCTTTGCAGGATAGAGTAATCTTGGTTGTAGGTCGTTGCTTTTCATCACCTTGAATATCTCTTGCCACTCCTCTCTGGCCTGTAAAGTTTCTTTTGAGAAATCAGCTGACAGTCTTATGGGAGCACCTTTGTAGGTAACAAACTGCTTTTCTCTTGCTGCTTTTAAGATTCTCTCTTTGTCTTTAACCTTTGGCATTTTGATGATGATGTGTCTTGGTGTGGACTTCTTTGAGTTCATCTTGTTTGGTACTCTTGTGCTTCCTGGACTTGTATGTCTGTTTCCTTCACCAAGTTAGGTAAGTTTTCTGTCATTATTGTTTCAAATAGGTTTTCAATTTCTTGTTCTCTCTCTTCTCCTTCTGGCACCCCCATGATGCAAATGTTGGCATGCTTGAAGTTGTCCCAGAGGCTCCTTACACTATCCTCAGTTTTTTGGATTCTTTTTTCTTTTTGCTGTTCTGATTGGGTGTTTTTTCTTCCTTATATTCCAAATTGAAGGTTTCCTTCTTGGCTTCACCTACACTACTATTGATTCCCTGTAAATTATTCTTTATTTCAGTTAGTGCATCCTTCATTTCTGACTGGTCCTTTTTTATGTTGTTGATGTTCTCACTAAGTTCCTTGAAGGTCTCACTAAGTTCCTTGAATGTCTCACCAAGTTCCTTGAGCAAACTTATAACCAGTGTTTTGAACTTTGCATCTGATCAATTGCTTATCTCCATTTTGTTTAATTCTTTTCCTGGAGTTTTGTTCTTTTCTTTCATTTGGGACATGTTTCTTTGTCTCCTCATTTTGGATGCTTCCCTGTGATTGTTTCTATGTATTAGGTAGAGTTGCTATGTCTCCTAGGCCTTGTAGGGTGGCCTATTGTTGTAGGTGTCCTGTAGGATCCAGAGGCACAGCGTCCCTGATCACCCCAGTTGGGCCCTCGAGGTGCACCCCTAGTGTGGACTGTACATCCTTCTGTTGTAATTGAGGCTTGATTGCTGTTGGCATGTCAATGGGAGGGATTTACTCAGGCTGATCAGCTGCAAGGACTGGCTGTGCCCACTGACCACTGGCCTCTGACTACCTTGGAGGATCAGCTGTGTAGGGGCCCACCACACAGAGCAAGACTTACTTCAGCAGGGCTCTGGTACCCACTGAGTCCGCTCATTGAGTGTGTCACTTGTGGAGGTGGTTGGGTGGTGGTGTTTCGAAGTAGTCTGAAGCTGTCCACTGGGTGTGCTGGCTCTGGGGCAAGGTCAGCCACTGCCTGCGTTCTATCCAGGGCCACCGGCATAAGCTACAAAGTGATCTGCAGATGGCTGCCTCTTGTGCTTGGCTTGGAGGTGCCCAGGCGAAGCAAAGCTGTGAACCAAGGCTGGCTGCTTCTAGTGCTGGGCCTGGGGCCACTTAACAAGAGGAAAGGGGCTTGCTGAGACCAGATGCTGCTTGTTTGAGAGATTTTAGGAAACTCTCCTGATTTCTTTTTTGGAGCATGGTATTAGAAACCAAGATCTGGGCTCTACATGTTACTTGTGCTTCTTAGTTCTGGGGTTTCACTGTTTCTTGTCCCTTTCAGCTGACAGCCAGAAAACAAATCTATATTAAGCTAAACGTAAGTTCACACTAATGTCTCTCACTCTGATCTATTACCACATGGATTATTCTGGCCTCTTCACACTGCTAATTCAAAAATTCTCACACCAACAGGGACAGACTTAGCTCCCACAATCTGCTATCCATTTACTCAATGATTCAATTCCAGTATACACATAAAGCAATATCAAAATTGTTAACCTGTACCACAATGGAAAACAACTTTATAAACTAGAGTGCATTGCTTAAGTGCAGTTCCTTTTGTCTTTAGTCTTACCAACTGCACTCATTTTCAAAGTTGCTTAAGTCAGCACTTTTCCGTCCACTCCCTTCACTGAGGTTGTATCACACATTTGTAATACAGTTAGATTTCCTTGTCACAGTCTGCATTCCTTCCTGGGATCCTCCAACCTATTACATTTTATTATTTAAAAAAATATGGATACACGAAGACTCATTCTTTGTATTGCAAAGTTCTATGAGTTTTGACAAATGCATTATATCATGTACCCATCATTACAGTACTAGACAAAAAAGTGTCACTGCTCTAAAAATCACATGTGTTTACCTATTCACCCCTCCTTCCTCTCCCTGAATCTATGGCAACTAATGAGTATTTTTCTTTTGTTTGTTTGTTTTCCTTATTGTCTCTACAGTTTTGCCTTTTCCAGAATGTTGTACAATTGGAATCATATAGAGTAGCTTCTTTCATTTAGCAGTAGCACTTAAGGTGAAGAATAGTCTCTTCAAGAGATGCTGCTTGGACAACTGGATTTCCACATGCAAAAAAATACAGTTGGACCCTGCTTCACATCTAACACAAAAATTAACTTTAAATTAATCAATGACCTAACTGTAAGAGCTAAAATCATAAAACTCATAGAAGAAAACATAAGGGTAAATTTTCAAGACCTTAGATTTGGCAATGGAGTCTCAGATCTGACACCAAGAGAACCAGCTACAGAGGAAAAATTAGACAAATCGACTTTATCTAAAAACTTTTGTGCATAAAAGGACACCATCAAGCAAGTAAAAAAACCGACAGGAGAAAATATTTGGAAATCACATATTTGGTAAGGGTATAATATCCAGAATTTATAAATCACTGCTACAACTCAACACAGCAAGAAAAACAACCAAATTAAAAAACAGGCAAATGACTCAAAAAGTCACTTCTCCAAAGAAGATACACAAATTACCACTAGCACATGAAAAAATGCTCTGCATCATTAGTTATCAGGGAAATGCAAATCCAAACTACAATGAGATCCATTTCATACCCGCTAGGAGGGCTGTCATTGAAAAAATAGTAAATAACAAGTATTGATGATGTGGAGAAACTGAAACCCTTGTGCATTGCTGGCAGGTATGTAAAGCGCTGCAGCCTCTATGGAAAAATATTTTAGTGGTTCCCCAAAAAGAGAAACAGAGACTTCCATATGACCACAGCAATTCCACTTCTAGGCATACACCGAAAGGGATTGAAAGCAAGGACTTCAACAGATACTGGATGCCAATGTTCACGCAGCATTATTCACAACCAAAAGGTGGAATCAACTCAGGTGTCCACCAACATATGAATGGATAAACGAAACATATATACGTATGGTGAATATTTATTCAAACGTATAAAGGGAATGAAGTTCTGACACATGTTATTACATGGATGAAGAGTATGCTAAATGAAACAAGCCAGATACAAAAGGACAAATATTGTATGATTCCACTTATATAAAATGACTAGTATAGGCAAATTCATAGAAACAGTAAGGTAGATTAGAGATCACTCAAGTCTGGGGATGGGAGGATTGGTGAGTTATTGCTTAATGGCTACAAGGTTTCTGTTTGGGGTGATGAAGAAGTATTGGAAATGGATAGTGGTGATGGTTGCACAACCCTGTGAATAGAATTAATGCCACTTATTTGTTGTACGCTTAAAATGGTTAAAATGGAAAGTTTTGTACATGTACTTTACCACAACTTAAAAAAATTAGTAATGTATTTAACACTCAAAACCACTGAACTGTACACTTTAAATGGGCGAATTGTGTGCTATGTGAATTATAGCTCAATAAAACAGCCTTAAAAGAATTCTTTGCATGTTTCAAATACAAGTCCTATATCAGATGTGTGTTGTATAAATATTTCTCTGAGTATCCGGCTTGTCTTTTTATCCTCTTTTTATGCTGTTTTTCAGAGAACAGCATTTTCTGGTGTGGACACTGGCAGGAGAGAAGGGGAAAAGGGGAATACATAGGATGTCATGGAATCTGCTTCCCAGCCCAGTCAAGCTCTATGGGGACAGCATCTGCTGGCAGAGGTTGCAGAACTGTCCTCATAAGGGACACTGTGAGACATGGGGACACCAGCTGCCCCACCTTTACCCCAAAATGATAAGGTGCAACTTGTGGAGGAAAAGAGTCCTTTTCTCTGAGGCACTCAGGGTGGCAGTGCTGACGAGAGGCTGGCCGGCCTCCTCACAGGGCACCCTGGCAGCTGAGACAGTGGCAAGCCCCTGAGGGGCTCCGTGGGTGGGGACATCAACAAGGAAGGGACCAGAGTCCTGGGGGGATTGTGTGGGAGGCTGAGAACACTTTTTAAACAACCAACCAATGAACTAACTAACTAACTAACTAACTAACTAACTAACTAACACTGCAAATATGACCCCCATGTATTCAAGGCTGATGATACCTAAGGCAACTCTGGTTAATGAGCCCCAGTTAATTCGAGGTTCCTCCCATAAGTGAAGAAGGCTGCATGGGTGATAAGTGAGACCTGAATTATGCTGACGGGAGTCTAGCTTTCCCCAGACTCCTTTGGAGAGGGGAAGCTTGAAAAGGAGGGACGTGCTCCCCTCATTCCTCCACCAGCTGAACTATCGCGTCTACGGTGATTACAAGCTCTTCCACAGGGAGTTAAACAAGGACAAGGAGATCAAGCCCATATATCGGTCAGCCCCACCTCAGCATCGTTGCTATCGTCAGCCGAGGAAGGGAGTCTGGTAAGTATTTAACTTTATTCTCTACTTTCCTCACAACCACATCGTGGGAGGTTTTCCAACCTCCATTTTACAAATGAAAAAGCTAAGCAAGAGAGGTCAGGTAATGCTTCTGAAGTTGCAAAGCTATTGCCCGTATTTTATTGTTTCGTAAATCAGGATGCTAGTTATTTAACAAGTATATCTGGTGTGATCATTTCCCCCTGATGATTCCTTTGACTAGAGGTAAGTGGCAGACCCAAGATCTGACCACAGGCTCCATTCCTGATACTACAGGCTGCGCCCTGCCAGGACCTCGGGGACATGGACCTCGGAAATGTCAGTTGGGATGGGGGGTGGTGAGGAAGGAGTGGAAAAAAAGAGAAACAGAGAAAAAAAGAGTGAATAAAAGTTAGGCTCCTTGGCTACTCTCAAGTTCCTCTTTGTTTTGTAACTTGAGGGTCCTTAAAACTGCAAACACCAGGCTCCTCTTGTGTTTTTGTCAAATGATAATGATGACTCAGCTTAAGAAAATCCTGAAGAATTGTTCCTGCTCTCGGAAGGGCTGCTGGAGCTGTGAGAAAGATCTATCATCCTAAGACAGGCTCAACTCTGTTTGAAAGTATGCCTCACAGAGACTTCTCAAAGTACTCTCTGCACATAAAATTCCAACCTTTTCCCTCATCAAAGCCCAAAGTCACCAGTTCATAAATCCCCTGTGCTGGCCACCAGCTTTGCAAGCATGCTGTAACAGAGGTCCTTGATCCTTTTGCAGGGAACATCTCACCCTGGGGACTGAGCACTTTCACCAGACACCGGCAGGCAGGCGACTGTTCGCTGGCTGGTAAAGACTGGATCGTGTCTCCTTGGCCCTGGGGATCCCAGGGCAGCCCAGGAATTTAATCATGACATCATCTTTGCTAATGACCACTGTGGCTTTTAATAGCATTCCTCTTCTCTCTCCAACGCTAAGTGTTTCTCTTGGCTGACTGCCACCAACTTCTTTTGTGTTTGAGAAAAAAGTATGACCATTTAACAACTGGAAATTTCAAGGATTAAAAAGAAAAAAAAAAAAAAAACTACTAGAAGCTACTTTTCATCCTGAAGCTAAGGCTAAGGCTACTTCAGATTTACATGTTTATAAAAGGGCAATGCAGGCATGTTAGCTGTACCACGGCCTCCAAAATAGGAAAGGCACGAGAAGACTCACTAGGGTGTAGGGGGAAAGCATTACAACTTACATTTCTCTACAAAAGAAAAACGTTGCTAACTGACACTCAGGCTCTTGGTCAAAAAGTCGTAATTCCCACAAGTATCCGAGGAGTCCTAAGGAAAAGGCAGGGTCTGTACAACACGGAGGAATTGACAGGGGCTCTCGTTTATTCTGCCACATTGAGAAATGACAGTTTCTGTGGGCTTGGTTAGAGTTATGGATTCTATTATCTAGCTTTAAAAAAATTTTTTTTTTAAACTTATTTTTTATTTATGTATAGTTCGTATACAGTCTTATATTGGTTACATTAGTTTCGGGTGTACAATATAGTGATTCAACATTTTTATACCTTACAATGTAATGTGATCACCCCACTAATGCTAGTAATCGCCTGTCACCATGCAAATGTATCACAATATTATTGACTGTATTCCCCTTTCCCTTTCACCAGTACCCCCACCCTCTCCCTTCTGGTCATCATCCCTTTTATCCAAAGAAAACAAAAACATTAATTCAAATAGATATAGACACTCATATATTCATTGTAGCATTACTTATAATAGCCAAGATATGAAGCTACCTAGGTATCCATCGAAAGATGAATGGATAAAGAAGATGTGGTACATATATACAATGGAATATTACACAGCAATAAAAAGAATGCTGTCTTGCTTTTGCAACAACATGGATGGATCTAGAGGGTACTATGCTAAGTGAAACAGGTCAGGCAGAGAAAGACAATGAGGTTTCACTTATATGTGGGATCTAAAAACAAACAAACAAAACAAAACAGACTCATACATTATCTAGTTTTAATGAAGCTCTCAAAATAGGACAAGTGGCTTTTGAAACACGGCTAATTCTCTCAGTTATATTTCATCCTCATACCCTAGTGGTATTCAGAGCACACCAGAAGGGACCTACCAGTTGTTACTCTTTTGGACATGTTTTAATTGTTACAGAACCACTGCTCTCGCCACTCCCCCCAGCCAAATGTTCCAGGGAAACTTTGGACCTCCAGAGACCCGACAACCAATGGATTCATGTCTGGCAAAGTGAGTGGCCTCAAGACCCTCCTCTGGCATAAAGGCCTGGGACTGTTTCAGTTGTTTTAATGCTGTACCAGGGTTAATATTTTAACTGTCACTCCTAATTTTACCTATTTCATCACCTTCCCTGAGTGATCATCTCTGGCCCAGTCACTGAACTCTACTGGTGGACTGAGCATTGCCCAAGTTCCCAAGGCAAATCTTACTGACATTAGAGAGGAGGTATTTGAATAGACCCCACCATCACATGGCAGGGCTCAAACATGGGGAGTCCACCAGGCTGAGCCCCTGTTCCCGCCTCCCACTGCTCAGAGACCCAGGTTTCCTACTGCCCTCTTCCTTATGACTGAGCTTTGCTGAGGGGAGTTCCCCCCAATCCTGCTGGTGATCTGCCTGGTGCCTCTGGATCCAGAGCCCTGCTGTACTCATGGCAATATCTTCTCATTCATTCACAAGCATTTATGAGTTCCTACTGTGTGCCAGGCCTACCATGTTAGGCACTAAAAGGAAAAAGCGCTGGCCACTGCCCTCGAGTCTACTAGACAAGACACGTGGATTAACATATAAAGATGATCCTGGGTCTCCGGGTTGGGCAAGCCACTTCTCCAACTTACAAAATGTTGTGTTGCTCATTTCACCTGTTGTGGGATTGAATGAAGTAATGCATGCGAAATGCTCAGCCCAGGTACTGGTACGCAGGAAGTACTCAATGAACATCCACTGTTCTCCTTATTACTATTATGATTTTGTTCATAGGGCAAGGTGGCACAAGGGAGCTCATTAGCAGATGTTGGAGATAAGCCCTGAAGGGTGGTCAGGAGCTAGTCTGACAGAAGGGGGCGGGAGGAACAGGGGTGGAGTGATGTCCCCACAGCAGTGTAACTGCTTGTCCAAGGCTGTGCAAGGCTCCTGCCTCTGCCGCCCCGTGCGTTCTCCCCACGCCCCGCCAGGCACGCTCTTCCTGGCTGCCCTGCTTTGACTCCCATCAGAATCCCTACCCACCATGCTCTGACCACTTCCCTCCACCATCTTCCAGTCCATGGTCAAGGCCCCTCCTCCAAGACACCCCATTTCACACAGCTCCTCCTTCTCTCAGTGTCATAAAGTTTAGCACATGAAATGTGTATTCTGTTTGATTTCTTGAGCATTAATTACTAGGTAGTAAACTCGGGGTGGTGGGAAGCAGGCACTTTGAAGCAGCCAACACAGGAATGTAGCACAATATTAACCTCATCAATAATAATGGCAACATTACCTTTTATTGAGCACCCACTGGGCTGGGCCAGGCATTGAGACAGGCATTTTATACTTGCCATCTCTAATCCTCACAGCAACCCTCGTTAACCATCCTATGATAATTATTATACCTATTTTATAGACTAGGAAACTGAGGCCAGAGGGTTAAGACACATGCCCAAGGTCACAGCAAGCTGATGGAAGAACCAGCAGAACCCAGGACCATATGTTTCAAAATTCATACTCTTTCCTCTGAGCTAATCAACTGTTCCTGAGAGTTAGCATGTTAAACAGGTTGCCAACTGAGTTGGCTTTTATTTAATTAGAGATAAAGTTATTCTGCTTCTGCAAATAGAGCCAGTTACCTTAATGGTTCAGCCACTGCTGAGTGGTCCACTGCATTGGTGCCAGGTCAGCCAGCCCATCTGCAAACAGGTGTGCTGTTACCTCTGCGATTATGCTCATGGCCCATGACACACATGTGGCCATGTTTCCTCTGACTAGTATCCTTACTGGAAGGATTAACAGACACACGTGTAAGTAAAGGTTTGCTGTTCCGCCATCATTGTCATGCTCTGAGCTGACTGCTCACGCTGTGAGCGGCTTCTCCATCAATCAGCTGCAACAGGAGAGAGTAGCCCTAGCTGGGACTGAGCTGTGGGCAATCAGCTCCAAAACTGCACAATTAAAGCTGATTAACTGTTAGGGGACCGGAAGGCATTTCCTTTTGCATTGTACTTCATGACTCTGGGATTTTTATGAGTTAGGATGATGTGGACTCCGGTTGGAGACAGGAAGTGGGATTACTCTGGCTGCTGTTCTCTCACTGAACCCCAGGTTTATGAGGGCCCCTGAGCATACTCCTGGGATGGATATATGGGGCCTTAGAAACATAAGTCTTAGCAGACACAGACCAGAGAACGGCCTTCCTTCCAGACATACTTCTGTGATCAGGTACAAAATTACAGATGCAGAAACACATCGTAAATTCCCGAAAGGGGAGTGGACGACACACTGCTCATTACTGTCCAGAACCAACCCTAAATCAGATTTGGGCTCAAAGACTGGGCTTTGGTGCTGTGGGTTGGGAATGTAAGGAGGCTGCCTCTGATCTTTCCGTCTGTGGTGGACACAGAAGCCCCTGTTCTAGCGAGAGATACAGTTCACTTTTCCTGACAGGGGGTAACGACCAGGACACGGAGGAGCTGCACTCACACAGCCAGGGAGTGGGAAGGAAGTGGAAAGGCAAAGTTCGACATTAGTTCCTCCACTTTCGGGCTGTGTGGCTCTGGGGAAGTTGCTTCACCTCTCTGAGCCTGCTGCCTTCACCGGGTGGTTGTCAATCAAATGAGAACATGGATATTAAGATCTCTTTGTAATTTCAAAGATATGGTAGAAAGGTTATTGCAGCTTCATATCCCTCTAGGTTCAGGGCTACAAGCAATTTAGCAATTGTACTTTACAGTATTGATTTCCTTTTGTCTCTTGTCCCTTCAAAACAATACGTGCCTTGAGGGCAGGGACTATGTCTAAATGAACAGTGGGCCCCTTTTCCTTAGCACATCTTGTTTCTAAAATGGTCTCATATGGTTGATGTAATTTGATCCTAGACAGGACTGGTGTTACCATCCCTGTTTATAGAAGAGGAAATTGAGGCTCAGATGGGCCAATGACAGGTGGAGGGCATGTGGCTAGTACCTGCTACTCAAAGGCACGTGAGAATAAAGGCCATTTCAATTGTTCTGCCATTTTATGAAGAGTTGTTGGATAAGGACCAACATGGAAGAGAAATGAAAGAATCTGTTCTTGAAATACTTGGCAACTTGAGGATTTTGTCCTAACTGAACAAGGGAACAGAGGTGGATAGTTGGAGGGCTTATGAATCACTCTCTTGGCAAAATTCCCTGTGGCGGTTTGAATGCTTCATGACCTTCTCTTCCCAAGAGACTATTATTTAAAAATTAAATAATATTGTTCCTGGCACCATGAAGGCCCTCTAACTCAGCTGAACCTCAAGAGGGTAACAGCAGCGGAAGGTGCTGGGAAGGGGAGCTGCTGAGGACACGGGAGTACCTCTTCCTTCCTCCAACAACACAACAGCTCTTTGATGGGCCCAGCCTGGGAGGACTGGGTCA
Organism: Tadarida brasiliensis; assembly: GCA_030848825.1. NCBI lineage: Eukaryota > Metazoa > Chordata > Mammalia > Chiroptera > Molossidae > Tadarida > Tadarida brasiliensis. The sequence goes on from CM061268.1 coordinate 60,094,853, forward strand.
AAAAGTGAACTATGACCGGGAGGAATAAAATAAACAGACACGTTTGGGAGGGTCTCTGAACAGGAATTGTACATGCGTGCCTGGTGCGTGCAGATGGGTGGGTGGGGGTGCCAGAACTTGATGTGAGACTGACTGAGGATAAGTTCATTTGACTGGGCAACTCTCCAGTAGATCCTGTTAATCTGTTCCAGCCCTGATGTTAACCAAATCCTCCTGCTCCTGGGCCTTGACCTCAACTCTGCCACCTGATCAGGTGAACCAGGAAGGCGGTCCTTTGGACCTGGAGACAGAATGCGCGAAGTGGCGCAGGCGAGAGAAGAGTAACCGATTTCCTCCTCTGTCATGACATCAGGAGGCAAAAGCTCTAGGTTCAGAGTCATTTTGGACTGATTTTATAACAACCATTTATGCTTGACTTATTTTTTAAGGTTTTACGAAGCAGTTTTATTCCCTTTGTTATATTTGACAATTCCTTCAAAACAAAAAGAATATCCTTATGACAGTGGTTCCCAAACTTTGCTAGCTATTACCACCACTTAGGGAGCTGATAAATAAATGCCCAGGTCATACCCCATACCCATCAAGTCAGAATTCTGGGGATGGAAGCCTGGATGAGGAGTTGTTTTTTTTATCCTCATTCGAGGACATTTTTGCATTTTTATTTTCAGATAGAGCGGGAGGGAGAGAGGGAGGAAGAGAGAGAGAGAAACATCGATATGAGAGAGACACATCGACCGGTTGTCACCTGCATGACCCCAACCGGGGCCGGGGACAAACCACAACCAAGGTACATGCCCTTAGCGGGAACCAAACCCAGGACTCTGGTCTGCGGGTTGACGCTCTAATCGCTGAGCCAAACTGGCCAGGGCTGGATGAGTTTTTAAAGGGCTACACATAATTGCAAGACACAGCAAAGTTTAGGAATCACCGCCCTATGAAGGAGGTGGTGGAAGCGTCATGATCGTTGTGTAGACAGTAATGCTGAGGCTAAGAGAGTTCACTACTTTGTCTAAAATCAAGGCCCTAACAAGTTGCAGAAATGGGACTTGAACCTGGAATTCATTTCAAATTGTTGGTTCATTAATTCATTTACATAATCACTCACTTAATAAGTATGTTTTGAGGACCAGCCATGTACCAGCCACTGGACATACAATGAGAGACCAAATAGACATGGCCCCTGTTTCCTTGGAGTTTTGATCCAGTGATCTTGTCACCCAAACCAGTGTCCTTTCCATCCCTTTATATTTTGGAATTAATCTGGGATGCTCCAGGCTAGTTTACTGCCTGGGAGACTGGGGTGCTTAGCAAAATAACACCAGTGGTATTTTTGCTGGAGTTCAGGTATGCAGTGCAGATTTGCCCATGAGAGGCCATGGAGGAGGAAAATGAGGCTTTGAAGTTGCTGGCACTGGATTCAAATTGTGTCTGTGTCCTCATCAGTTGAGTGGCCCTGGACAACTTCCTTAACTTCTCTGATCCTCAGTTTCCTCATCTATGGAATGAAGATAGTAATACCCATTTCAAAAGGTTGCCATGAGAACTGAAACCCCCTGTGTATGTACCCAGAGAGTGGCTGGCACATCTGAGGCTCTTAGTGAACAGAGCTGTGACCAGGTCCTTACCAGGGAGAACACAAGGATTCATGAACCTTGTGCTCCTGAGAGGCACAGCGGCCTAGACTGTCCTTAGGATTTCTCATCCTGTTTATTCTTCCCTCTCTAACCTCTATCCCCAATCCATTCTTTTCATTTTCCTTGGTAATCATAGTTGGGACACCATTTACTTGAAACTTAAGGGTAAGTGCCCAATAAATTTTAAACAGTAATGGGGACCTAATGTAAATCTAAAACTAATGAGAGAAACTCAAATGGGACTGGACTGAAAGTTAAAGGTTCAAGTACTAGGAATTTTTTTTTAACTGTATTTCCATTTAAAATTAGATTTATATTAAGAGAAAGGGAAAGGGAAATGTAGACCCTCAAACCATGTGAGCTTTTCTCTTTCCCAGTGCTTAGTTTATATAATCAACATTAAATTGTTTCTTTATTCCCTCCTGAGATAGAATCTAATTCTGGCACTTAATAAATTTTGGAATCTTCTAAAATTTTTCTCATTTTATAAACATGATTAGCTCAGCAATCTACATGTGTCAGAACTACATGTCCTTAATCAAATAGCTCTTTTCTGTTGATGATTTTCTGAAGGGTCACTGGAATTCCTGCACATGTGGCTTGGCTATTCTAGAATAACCCTGTCTACCTTGGAGGAGGTGATATTGACATTCACAGAGACCTGCAGGGTGACCTCTCCTCCAAATATTTCAAAATAAACAACTCTATGCCCAAGGCTGTATTTAGTGACATTTAACTACCAAGCCCTTCCAAAACCTATATCCTTTGCTAAAGTCAATATTTAAAGTCTCCCTTAGATCATTAAAAAATACTATGAACAATTATACGCCAACAAATTGGACAATCTAGGCAAAATGGACAAATTTCTAGAAACACATAGTCTCCCAAAACTGAACTGGGAAGAGATAGAAAACTTGAACAGACCAATAACAGCTAAGGAAATTGAAGATGTAATCAAGAAACTCCCAGCAAACAAAAGCCCAGGCCCTGACGGCTTCATGGGGGAGTTTTACCGAACATTCAAAAAAGATCTAACACCCATTCTCCTCAAACTATTCCAAAAAATCCAAGAAGAAGGAAGACTTCCAAACTCACTTTATGAGGCCAGCATAATTCTAATTCCAAAACCATATAAAGACACTACAACGAAAGAAAACTACAGGCCAATATCCCTGATGAACATAGATGCCAAAATCCTAAACAAAATACTAGCAAATCGGATCCAGCAATACACCAAAAAAATTATTCACCATGACCAAGTGGGATTCATCCCAGGGATGCAAGGCTGGTTCAATATTCGCAAATCAATAAATGTGATATACCACATAAACAAAATGAAAGATAAAAACCATATGATTTTATCAATAGATGCTGAAAAAGCATTTGACAAAATCCAGCACTCATTTCTGATAAAAATGCTCAGCAATGTAGGAATAGAGGGATCATATCTCAACATAATAAAGGCCATATATGAAAAACCTACAGCCAACATCATACTCAATGGGCAAAAACTAAAAGCATTTTCCTTAAGAACAGAAACAAGACAGGGATGCCCACTTTCGCCACTCTTATTTAACATAGTACTGGCAGTTTTAGCTTCAGCAATTAGACAAGAAGGAAAAATAACAGGGATCCGAATCAGAAAGGAGGAAGTGAAACTGTCATTATTTGCAGATGACCTGATATTGTATATAGAAAACTCTAAAGACTCCATCAAAAATCTACTAGAGCTAATAAATGAATTTAGCAAAGTAGCAGGATACAAAATTTACATCAAGAAATCGATGGCATACTTATATACCAATAATGAACTCACAGAAAGAGAAACTAAAAAAATAATCCCAGCCCTGGCCGGTTTGGCTCAGCAGTTAGAGCATTGGCCTGTGCACCAGAGAGTCCTGGGTTCAGTTCAAGTTAGGGCACGTACCTCGGTTGCAGTTTGTTCCCGCCTGGTTGGGGTGGTGTGGGTGGCAACCAGTCGATGTGTCTCTCTCACATCGATGTTTCTCTCTCTCTCTTCCCCCCTCTCTCCCTCCTGCTCTATCTGAAGATAAATGCAAAAAATGTCCTCAGGTGAGGATAAAAAAAAAAAATCCCATTTACCATTGCAGCAAAAAAACAACAACAACTAAGATACCTAAGAATAAATTTAACCAAAATGTAAAGGATCTCTTCGCAGAAAACTACAAATCATTGAAAAAGAAATAGAGGAAGATATGAAAAAGTGGAAGCATATACCTTGTTCATGGATTGGAAAAAATTAACACCATTAAAATGCCCATACTACTCAAAGCAATCTATAGATACAATGCGATTCCCATTAAAATACCAACGACATATTTCACAGAGCTAGAACAAATACTCCAAAAGTTTATGTGGAACCAAAAAAGACCCCAAATAGCCACAACAATCTTGAAAAAGAAGAACAAAGTAGGAGGGATCACAGTAGCAGATATCAGGTTATACTACAAAACCACTGTAATCAAAACAGCCTGGTACTGGCACAAGAACAGGCACATAGATCAATGGAACAGAACAGAGAACCCAGAAATTGACCCAAGACATTATGCTCAATTAATATTCGACAAAGGTAGCAAGAACATATAATGGAGTAAAGACCACCTCTTTAATAAATGATGTTGGGAAAATTGGACAGTTACATGCAAGAAAATGAAGCTAGACCACCAACTTACACCATACACAAGAATAAAATCAAAATGGATAAAAGACTTAAATGTGACTTGTGACTCCATAAAAATCCTAGAAGAAAATGTAGGCAACAAAATTTCAGACATCACATGCAACAGAATTTTCATTGAAACATCGCCTAAGGCAAAAGAAACAAAGGAAAAAATTAATAAATGGGACTACATCAAACTAAAAGGCTTCTGCACAGCAAAAGAAACAACCATCAAAATGGAAAGGGAACCCACTATATGGGAGAGCATAATTGCCAACGATACATCAGATAAGGAGATAATTTCCAAAATATATAGAGTACTCATACAACTCAACAAAAGCAAGACAAAGAGTCCAATTAAAAAATGGGCAGAGGTCTTAAATAGACACCTCTCCAAACAAGACATACAAACAGCCAAGAGAGATATGAGAAAATGCACGACGCTCATCATCAGAGAGATGCAAATTAAAACAACTATGAGGTATCACCTCACACCTGCCAGAATGGCTGCCATCAACAAATCATCAAATGAAAGTGCTGGTGAGGGTGTGGAGAAAAGGGGACTCTAGTACACTGCTGGTGGGAATGCAGACTGGTGCAATCACAATGGAAAACAATATGGTGTTTCCTCAAAAAATTAGAAATTGAACTGCTATTTGACCCAGTGATCCTACTTCTAGGAATATATCCCAAGAAGCCCGAAACACCAATCAGAAAGAATATATGTACCCCTACGTTCATAGCAGCACTATTTACAATAGCTAAGATCTGGAAACAGCCCAAGTGTCCATCAATAGATGAGTGGATAAAAAAGCTGTGGTACATATACACAATGGAATACTATGCAACTGTAAAAAAGAAAGATCTCTTATCCTTTGAGATGACATGGAGGGTCCTGGAGAGTATTATGCTAAGCGAAATAAGCCAATCAGAGAAAGACAAATATCACATGATCTCACTTATTTGTGGAATATAATGAACAATACAAGCTGAAGAACAAAATAGACCCAGAGACATAGAAGTAGGGTACAGACTGACAAATCTCAGAAGAAGGGCACGGGGAGGGTGAGGGGAGAGGTAAACCACAGAACTTATATGCATATATGCATAACCAATGGACATAGACAACAATCCTGGGGGATGAGGGAGGGGGAGGCATGATCGGGAGGAAGATGTCAATGGGGGAAAAAGGAGAAACATCCGTAACAAAAATAAATTAATAAAAATAAATAAGCAAAAATAAAAATAAAAATATAAAATAAAATGAAATACCATATTCTGGCTCTTGAAAAAAAAAAGTCTCCTTTAAATGACCTACTAATAGCTTGTTCTCAATTAATGTTGACTATATCATTGACTGATTGATTGGGTCATTATTGAATAGTCTGAAAACTTTTTCTTTTACAGATGAACAGTCAATTTGTAGATTAGGCTATATTTTCTTACTTACATTAAATTAATAAAGATAGTAATACTATTTCTTTAGTGCCCACTAAGGAATAGGCTTGTGAATGAACCGATGCACTATTTTAATTTTTATCCTTCCACATCCTTCTGCGATCAAATATCGGCCCAAGATTACACAGTCAATATTAAGTTGTAGAGTTGGAATATGAGCCCAGGTCTGTGTGCTGCTTAAGCCCATACTTGTAATCACTATTTTGCACTGTTCTTTGCTGTGACTTTGAACATTCTCCAATCATCTTTGTCAGCCACATCAAAGACAAGATATGATCAGTCTACCAAAAGGAGTGTTTCCTGGCTGGCCTTATTAAATTACCCCAGCCTTTTACCTCTAGTACCGTCTCTAGAAGGAATTTTGGAGAAGCATGCAGCAACATCTAGCGTTCTCTCCCCAAAGCTGGGGAAATGACAAGGGCTGGGAGTAGAGATGAAATATTCTGTCCAGGAGAATAAAGCACAGCAGTGCTTGTCAAACCCAATTAAACTCTGGCTGTGAAATCAATTTAATAGGGAGCAACCAACGTTTTAAAAAACAAGATAGACTTGAGTAGAAAATATCAGGCTGCATCACATTATCAGGGGTAAGTTCTGTTTTGCTAAACTTTCTCAGATGTCTGTGTGTGTGTGCACATGTGTGATGTGTATCTATGTGTAGTAATGTGTGATGTGTATCTATGTGATGTAAGGTGTACTTTTAACTGCAAGTTGTGGTTCAAATATTAAAATATTTTGAGAAACACAGTAACAAAGGACAAGGATTATGAGTGATGGAGGCAGACTGTCAGTTTGAATGCCAGCTCAGACTCTGGTGCATGGGTTGACGCTCAACCACTGAGCCACACCGGCTGGACCCCAGCTCTGACTCTGGGTACATTAGCTAACTTTTCAAGTTTCAGGCTCCCCCTCTATAAAATGGGATAATAATAGTACCTACTTCATAAGGTGTGTTTTGTGCAACACGATATCTGATTCTCAGTAAGGACTCACTACCTGTTGTTATATTAAATAAAGCAGTTGGGGTGATAAGTTGGTGGCAAGCAAAAGCAATGCTTTGCATTGTGTCGCCAGAATCATTTTAATTCCAGATGCACGTCTATCTGCTCCCTGGGCATCCCCATCTACATGTCTCATAGGCCTGTCTAAACACCACATGCCCCAAACCAAACTCATCTCCCCTGCTGAAGCTCCCTCCTGCTTTCTCTACTCAACTACGGTACCATCCATTAGCCCAGTAGAAACTTAAGAGGATCCTGGATTCTTCATGACTCAACCCATACATGCAGACATTGCTAAGTCCAATTGATTTTCTAACTCCTGAATAATTCTAATTTCTTCCTCTGTTATCCATTTTCCTCATTCTTGTCTTCCTGTTCTCTTCGATACCAGCATCATCCCCGGTCTGAAAATAAACAAATGGTTCTGCAAGAGCAGGACACTCGTTTTAACCACTCCCTCTCCACACTCCCATTGTCCTGCCCTGAGAACACTCCTTTTAGAACTTCTGCCAGACTGACATTTTCCAAAAACCAAATGTGATCATTTCACGTCCTAAAGTAAAACACCTTTCACAAAGCCTGCAAGGCTTTTCGTAAGCTGTGCATCCCTTTTGGCTTCACCTCCTGCCAGCCTCCCTGGGTAGCCTTCAACACAGCAAACTCCTTTCCATTCCCAGAGGAGGCAGGCATTTTCGCGTCTCTGAGTGTGCACGCTGGCTCCTCTGCTGAGAACGCCCTTCTACGCCTGTCTGCCGAGCACCAGAGCACCGAAGGATGAAAAGCTCACTCACTTAAACTTACATTTAAGTACCCTGATTCTCAAAATCCAGTGTGCATCAGGAGCACCTGGGTTGCTGGTTTAAAATTCAAGTCCTAGGTCACTGATTACAGCAGGGCCAGAGCCTTCCAGCTGTGCTCCTGGTGATTAGGAGAAACTGCACCATCAGGGAGATAAACGTTCCTCAAGTTTTCCTCCACAACACAAATTCAGGAGTAAAGATGAGCAGCTTGTCTTTGGGAAATGTCTCAAGAGAAATTCAATTAGCAGAGTTTCCTAAGGATGGGGGTGGGTGGGTGCTGACTTATTAGTAAAGATATATCTCTTTAAATGAACAGCAATGACATGAAGGAAAAATACTGCTATTTAATATAATTATTTAACACAATTATTTATTCACATTATTGCCTTAAGCTAGGAAGACCGCATACTGCCAAAGCACAGTGACGGTAAGTGTATTACAGAAAATCAGCAGCCCTGCCCATGGGGAAGACAGACGCTGAGTTTCCAGAGACTGAAACAAAGGGATTCCTGTTATTTTCCATAGTAAGGGGAAACAAAGGGAGAACAGAAGCTTCAAGTTAAGTAGCTGGGCTTTAGGGGCAGTTAAGCCTTGGTTAGAAGTCAATATCAGAGACTGGCTTTTTATAGGGAACAAATCTCTAAAGCATTCTTATGGCTGCAAGTTAATGCAAACCAGATAACCCCAGGCTTGAAGATAAGGATCACAGAATGCTTTTCTCACTGATGTCTTGTTGAGCTGTCCACCATCTGGCCCACCCTACTTTCTCAATCTAATCATTCATTTATTCAACTAGCAGTACCGTGTGACATGCACAATTCTAGGTGCAAGTGAAAGAGAGGTGAAAAGCCTGAATCTCATGTTCCAGTAGGGGAATTGAACACAGATGCTACAAGACAAAAGTATTTGCCATTCAAACAAAGTTACAAAACAAGGTAATGCTATTCATTTAACAAAAATTTGTTGAGCATTTACCTTTGTGCAAGGTAATGTGCCAAGGAGTGGGGATACAGCTGTGAAAAAAAGACGTTCACATTGCACTAGGAAAGACAATTATTAAATAATTACCCAAGTAATTATTTCATGATAAGAAGTGCTACACAGAGGATGCTATGAGAGCATGGAAGGTACTGAGCGCCCTGATGTTGTTTCCTTTGGGGAAAGGGTGATTAGGAGAGCCTTCCTCAAGGAAGCAACATTTGAGATGAGATAGGAAAGATAAACAGAGTTAATTAGGCCAAGGGCCAGGGTGGAGTTGAGCAAAGAAACATTGTTAAGTGGAGAAGAAAGGGCAGGTTTAAAGGCTGGGAAGGGGAAGGAGCATAGGCAGGACCAAGACTGGGCAGCATGTGGGTGACTTTGCTAAGGACTTATGTTTCCTGTCTCAGGGCAGTGGGAACCCATTGAAAGATTTTAAACAGAAGGGACATAATTCACTTTGTGTTTTGCTTTTTTTTTTTCAAAAGATCACTTTGACTACAGTGAGTGGACTTTTTGGAGGGCAGTAAGAGTGTGCTGATGCATTAGGAGTTTCCTGCAATATGTACCTTACTTTCCAGGTAAAAGTACTGGCAGCTTGGACTAGGGTGGTGGAGGGAAAGTGGAGTTAAGTAGAAGGATAAGAGATACATGGAGGAGATGAGATGCACAGGACCTGGTGATGTTTGAGATTTGGGGGTTCAGTGAGAGAGAGAGGTCAAGAATCACTGTCCTCATAACTGGATGGGTGATGGGGGTGGCATCACTGAGATGGGACACTAAACAATGAGGACCAGAATTTTTGTGGGGAGGGGGTGGAATGAGAGGACTGCATCTCAAATTGTACTTTATCCACATTGAGTGTGGATGGCCTTTGAGACATCCATCTGGAGATGTCTAGGCAGTCAGATATCTGTAAGTCTGGGTCTTCGAAAGAGGACTAGAGAATAAATTTGAAAACTGTTAGCAAGTATGTGGTAACTAGAGCTCTATGGGGAAAGTTGAGAGTGAGGGCAGAGTCTAGTCTGAGCTTTGAGAAACTCCAGCACTTAAAGACTAGATATAGGAGGGTAAGCTGGTGGAGGAGGAAGAGAAAGGACAGCTGAGAAAGGGGAGGAGAACCAGAAGATGGCTTGTCACAAGATGGCCAAGGATTATAAGGTTTCGGGAAGGAAGGAGTGGTCAACACTGCTGAATTTTTCTGAAAGGTCAAGTAATACGAGGACTGAAAACTGTCCACTGGATTCAACAAAGTGGAGGGTCCCATCAACCAGTGCATGTCTGCTACAGTTAGACCAGAGTGCTTTGAAGGGAGAGCAGCAGGTTAGAAAATGTTAACAGCAAATGCACACAACTCTTCCAAGAAGTTTGGCTACAAAACGCGAGTGGTTTAAGGTAGAGAGACTTGAGCACATTTAAACGCTGATAGACCAGTTCCTCAAGAAGGGAGAGAATGGGAGCCAGAGCCCAGGCGGAGGGGCTGGCGATGGGTGGAGGAGACCGTCTCTGCTGCTGTAACAGGAGGGAAGGAGCAATGGACACGTGGAGGTGGTATGTGTTTACAGCTCGACGGGAAATGATCAGCTGGGAATGAGGGCCAGAGATGTCAGAGTAGAGAAGTTTACAAGGGAGGTTGTGGGGAGTGTGAGAGCAAGGTGATCAGAGAAACATGAGGTTTCTGGGCATTGGCAGGAGCGTCAGTTGAGGTTGGTGATCATAAACGTGCAGCTGTCCACTTTTTTCTCATGGCTTGGCTGCCTGCCACAGGCATGGAGAAAGCAAACCCTGGGTTTATTCAGGGTTGTGACTTTTCTCAAAAGAGTGCAATAAAAAGATACAGGAACAAAAGCTGAGGTTACAATCAGGAAGGATGGACCATGGAATCCAGGCTGGATTGGATTGGGTTAGTGGATAGAAGTGATGTCTGGGGTAGGTAAACGGATGGGTAGGACACAGCTGACCAAGCAGCATCTCTGGTCAGAGTGTTAGAATCACTGATTTCTATGATTCTGTGGTTTCTATGATTCACATGGAGGAATTTCACACAATGCCAAGGTCCAGGGTGTGACTCTGGGAGTAGCTGAGGGGGAATGCAGAGGAAAGTATTCCAGTTGGGAGAGGCCAGGATGTTGGAGGAGCCAGCCATATTGATGCTGAAGTCATCCAAGATGAAGGCAGGGTTGGGGTGGAGAACATCTATAAGCTCGTGCCAAAGTTCTCAATGAATGAAAGGTGGGAAATGACAGTGATGAAAAGGAGAAAAGGTCAGTATCTCTAAATAGTACAACTCTTAGAAGAGAAGCAGAGAAGCAGATTTTGTTGCTGTGATGTTTATTTGAAAAAGAGGATGGGAACGTTCTAAATGTGGCCTTGGGGAATGAAAGGATACCTACCTATGTCCTGACCCGGAGGGTTGAAGAGAGTAAACAGAAACATGAGACAGGTTTGGAAGAAGCAATCGACTTATGATGAGGTAGGATTTAGTTAATAGATGGAGCTGGAGAGACTGTTCTAGAAGGAATTGAAAATATAAGGAAAGTTGTCGTTCCTGAAATCCAAGTAGGATATGGGGTGAAAGGGAAGGCTGGGTCAAGGGCAAGGATATACATACATAAAAGTTTGTTAGAGAAACAGATGCAAATAAAGGAGGAGTTGGGATGTGAAGAAAGGGGCTAATTGCTTGGGGTTACAAAGGAGGTGGACAGGAAGGTTTTGCAAAGGAGGTCATATCTAAGCTGACATCTGGTAGAAGTTCTGCTGATGGGCAAAGGATTCCAGGTGGAAGGATCTGTATGTACAACGATGCAGAGGCCCAGGGTCCATGCTGCTCGAGGCTGGTGCAGTTTGCTTCAGTGGGGCTGCTGGGCAGAGCAGTGGTGGGGGATGAGGCCAGAGGCTTGGGCAGACTTGTGGCAGGTAGACCCAGGTCAGGGAGGGCTTCAGGGTCCAGCTGAGGAGCCTTGTGTCTTAAGGAGCTCCTGCAGGCTTTTAAGTGGGGCCAAGGCATGGTCGCTGATTGTCTCTGTTCTAGACAAGTGGGTCTCTTTGCCCTCATCTCCCCCTTCATGCTTTGGCTCACACTGTCCCTGACGAGTTCAGACTCAACCCTCTGGGTAAATTCTTCTCATCCCCAAGGCCTAACTCAAATCTTAGCCCTGGAATAATGCCCTTCATGACTATTCCAGTCTACACCTGCTTCATTTTCCCCAAATGTTTTATTCTTATAATCAGAATCATACACTCCAAAATAAAGGCAGTGAAAAAGGGCACACCATTCACCATTTGTGTTAGCAAGCATTGTAAGACATAAAATGATAATTACGAGAGAGTAACCTGTCTCTTTCATTTAGAAAGAAGGCAGAACAAGAGTTGTTTATGAGCATTTACTATTTTAAAAAATTTTTTTAAAAAGGGGAGTGCCTTCAGGTTCAAGTATAAACAAGCATTCAGTTGGAAAGCATTGGGTTAATTCTGTCTCAGTTAATGACCGGCTATGTGGCCTTAAGTAAGTTACTCAACTTCTCAGAACCTCAATTTATGAATTTGTAAAATGGGTTAATAATACCAAGTCCACAAAGTCATCAGAAGACCATATAAGATCATTCGTGTATTCATTCAGCTTATTTATTGTGTGCCCTACTATGTGCCAGGCACTGTGCTAGGAGCTGGACTATGGTAGTGCCCAAGATAGGCACAGCCCTCCTGGAGCTTGCTGATCAGAGGGAGAGAGAGAGAGATTGCATGAATAATATCACAATAATTGCCAGTATAATAATCTGGAGAGCCAGGCACCAAGCTCAGTGCCTGGTTTGGAATGCACCCTGAATATACACATTAATTAGTTCCCTGCCTTTCCGAACTTCTTTCAGTCAAAGTAATATAACCAGTGCTGTTGGCTAGCATATGCTAATTACTTATTTCAGAAGTTTTCAGGGGCCCTCATTGAATGTAGGCATTATCTCTGGCCCACACAAACGCAAATAGGGCACTGAGGAAGCCATGGCAAGAGACTAAGTTCGTGTACTCTCCAGGCTCCTAAGTCAAAGGAGACCCAGTAGAAAATGACCCCATCAAATCTCCTATCTCAACCTCAAAACCATTGGTTCACTTGAGCAGAAAGTACAAACGCATCAAACCACAGGATGAAGCATTGTCCCAGGACCCAGGCTGTGTGGAGGTAAAAACAGCAGCCTTAAATAGGGCCTGGGAATGTGGCTACTGAATGCAGAGGCCTGGCCCTCTCCATAGCCCATCCATCCACTAAAATATGAAGGGCGAGGGAGGGCTCTTCCTCCACTAATGGGCTCAATTCATTTCTGGTGAATAAAAAGCCTGGGCTTTCCTAAGGTTTACCCATGAGTGACAACATTATTTAAAGATTTCTGGGCACAAAGGCTTCCCTAACTCCCCAGTAGCCTAGGACAAAAGCATCAGGCTGAGGCTCTGGCCCTGCTCATTGTGGGGCAGCAGCTGTGGTTCCTGAGCCCGCAGAGAGATTTCCTCCCCCTGCCCTCCCTCACCTCCCAGGGCCCGCCTGCTCTGTGCCCTCAGCTCTGGTGGGGATAGGGGCTGAGCCCGGAGGCGTGGGTGGAGGATCCTAGCAGAAAAGTTCCTCTTTATTCCGGTAGCAGCTGCGGGGTACGGAATAAATATCACTGGCTTGGGCATTCAGGCAACTGTATTCAGGCAACAGGCTGGAAAATCAATTACCATCTCCAAAATGTCTTGGTTACCTCGCTGTCACCTGCACAGCCCTGAGCTCTAAAAATATTTGTCAGATATACAGCAAATATTTGTTTATAAGTTTCTCTCCCCATTGAGACAATAAGGTTTCCTTATGGCAGGTATTGGGTCTTTCTTACTTCTACCTTAGTGTTTGGCTTGTAGTAGAAGTGTAATAAATGTTTAGGGAAAGGGAGAAAGAGAGAGAGAGAAGGAGGCAGAGAGAGAATATGAATGAATGAATGAATGAATGAATGAATGAATGAATGAATAGATAAACGAATATTGGTTTTCAAGGCTGGGCAACTAGATTACGAATGGCAATCTTTTTGTTGTTGTTGTTGTTAATCCTCACCTTAGGATAGTTTTTTTCTACTGATTTCTTTTAAAGGAGAGTTTAAAGTGGGGGCAGGAAGATAGAGAGAGATAGAGATAGAGAGAGAGATATATCGACTGTTTGCTTCCCCCATGCGCTGCCGAGGAGCAAACCCGCAACCCAGGTACATGCCCTTGACCGGAAATCAAACTGGAGACCCTTCAGTCTGCAGGCCGACGCTCTAACCACTGAGCCAAACTGGCCAGGGCAGGAATGCCAATCTTGATTTTAGAGATTCTACTGAGTCCTCAGAAGTTCTTTCCACAGAGCTATCAAGTGGGCAGTGTCATGGGAAAGTTTAACCCAGCTTTTGCAGTATTCATCTATTTTACACATTGGGCTTCTTCATTTGGCATTTTGTTTAAATAAGAGGTTCTGTGGCTAAGAGAACTGTTTGAACAATATTGGGCTAGATCTTTTCCCCCCTTAGGGGGGAAGCTTTGTTATGTTCCGTGATGGGCAAGTACTTGTATCTTTTCTGTTTTGACCACTGTTAGAACATTTTTCTACATCTTATTCTTGGGAGTTTGCAGGAAAAATAACAAGAATAAAGGAATTCACTTGCCAAGTATCCACGGTGTGTTCTACTTGGGCCAGAACTTGAGCAGTGATGCTGCTGTCCCTGGCCTCTGTGTGTCCTGGTTCTCCTTCCGTGTGCGTTGTCTGTCCCCTATCACACAGATGGGGTGCAGGGACTCTTGAGGCAAGCGGTGCTTTTAGCCTCTAACTCCAGCTCTATTTTCTCAAGTCTAATTTTTACATAACTTACACTGCACTTTATAGCACTTCTGCTGACTGTCCCGACTGCTGACTCCGCCCACGAGGACGGACGTGTTGCTGCACATGGGTTGGTCATGGACACTTGACCAAAGAAGAGCTCCTCACTCAAGTTGGAAAAGGACATCATCAGACAACCTGAGAATCCCACAGCATGGATCACCAGCAAGGTTATGAAGAGACCCCCATGATTTCATCTGTGCCTCACCTAGCACCTGTCTGTTGAACACCTACTATGTGTGGGGCTATGTGGAGCTGTGGAGATACAGAGACGGATAAGAGAAAGTCTTTTGTCAAAGAGCTCACACCCTAGTGACCAAGTTAAGAAAATGAAACAATTGAAGATGTTAAGCACAGACATAGCAATGCATCAAGTGCTATAAGATGACAGAGTAGGGAGAGAACAGTTCTCCTTGAAAGCTGGAAGGAGTGGTGAGGAAGACTTCACAGAAAAGTGATATTTAAATTAGGCCTTGACTTTAAATAGTTCTTCAAGCCTGGAGGCAGGAGAGTTCTTCAAGCAGGGCAGGCATGGAACACCTGAGGGAAGAGGGGCAGATTTGGGTGCTAGACCATATAGGGGTGGGGCTGAGGGCCAGGGGTATGTTAGGCAGTTAGGCTGCAGGGTAGGGCTGACCAGATTGAAATGGGCCCTGCAAGTTATTCCTATGACTCTAGAGGTGCTGGGGAGCCACTGAAGGTTTGGAAGCATGGTCTCTTGTGCTATGCTAAGGAATGATAATTATCCTGTAGGCAACGGGGAAGGAAAGGAAGTGGACAAGTACTGTCCAACCTTCACATTAAAGAGCCTGTTGGCAGCTGAGGGGACTGAGGAGGGGCAGAGGCTGGAGGCTATGAGGTAGTGATAGGCTGTGACCATGGTCCAGGTGAAGGAGGGAGAGGCTGTATACCAGGGCAGACAGTGTGGAAGAGAAGGGACAGCTTCAAGATACATATCAGAGGGAGAAAAAGCAAGACATGATGCCTCCTTGTGTATTGAGCTATGTAGGGATGGTAGAAGATGTAGAGAGGCCTTGGATGTTTCACTCCTGGGAGACTGGCCAGTCCCCATTTCTGTTCCCCAGCACTGTGCCGGGGTCCTCTCCATCTCTGTGATGCTCTTCCTTTTCTGGGGTGATTAGCATGCCTGCCTCAAGCCCCAAGCCCAGGAGGAAGTGCTGACAGGGGCCCTCATGGACTGTGGCAAGTGATTGTTTGGTTCTGATGGTTTGATTTTGATTCTCTGCAGGTCCTTTTTATGGGTTAAATTGTGCCCCCTCCAAAAATTCATGTGCTGAAATCCTAAGCCCTAGAACCTCAGAATATGACTGTGTTTGGTTTCCAAAGAGGTAATTAACTTAAAATGGGGTCATTACCATAGATCCTAATCCACTGTGACTGATGTCCTTAAAAAAGAAGAGGTTAGGACACAGACAACACAGAGAGAGACTAGATGAAGACATGGGGAGAAGACGGCCATCCACAAGCCAAAGAAAGAGGCCTCTGAAGAAACCAAATCTGCTGACACCTTGATCTTGGACTTCCAGCCTTCAGAACTGTGAGGAAATAAATCTCTGTTGTCTAAGCCACCCAGTCTGTGGTGTGTTGTTATGGCAACCCAAGTAGACTAACATGCCTCCTGTAAACAAAATCTCTCCCGGCCCAAGCCTGCCTAAACCCACCTGTGCAGGATAAGTGAAGGCTGGGAACTGGGACCATGTTCCTTTTTTTATTTCTCCAGTCAGTCCAGCGTATCCACTGACCTATTCCATTATTACTGCCACGGGCACCATGACAACGAATGGGCATGTGAGTCCAGGGAATTCAATCTCTTGAGCAAGATAGGCACTGGGTTATTACCAGCGGTGCACTGCTGCTTTTGTTA
The DNA here is from genome assembly GCA_030848825.1 of Tadarida brasiliensis. Lineage (NCBI taxonomy): Eukaryota > Metazoa > Chordata > Mammalia > Chiroptera > Molossidae > Tadarida > Tadarida brasiliensis. Next base: position 60,111,164 of record CM061268.1, read on the forward strand.
AAGAACCAGTCAATTGGTTCACAAAACTTACAATACCCAGCTGTCGGCACAGGCTCAGAGCTGGTTTCTTAGGTGTTGGGAAGGAGAATATTCCACTTGTGCCAGAATGACTATTGAGCTTTGTTGAATAAATACCACTTGGAAGGACAATGTAAACGGAATCCATCTTCAAGAGGCAAAGGCTATTGGGGAGGTCAAGAAGCATTTCCCCAGCTGTGGTTACTTCATTACTAAATCCAAAGAGAAAGAAGTGTGAGGCCCGTGGTCCTAATTAGGCAAACACAGGAAATCTCATGGTAACCAATGGGAAGACATGGTTTTCACAGACAATTGCTGGATGTAGCTGGCTCAGCCTCCACACATGAGATAAGCCATTTATCTAAGGGTTCCTACTGAAACCAGTAACAAAGGAGCATTTTACCCAACTCCTGTCCAGATTTGGAGATGTCAATTTTTCTTTGTTTCTGGCTAGCAACAACAGCAAAGGTTAGACCAGTACTGCCTCGCATATCTAAGGAAGCCCACAAACTAATCAAGACCTGCAGGATATACTGCCTAGTCACTCCCATGGAAAGAGGCCCAGTAAGGGGGAGAGAACAGATGTAGGAGCCTATGAGACCTGCGTTTGCACCCTGGCTCCAATGGTTACTTTAGTATGTGACCTTGGGCAATTTGTTTAATCTTCCATTGGCCTCAGCCTCCTCATCTATAAACCTTGTGTAATACAGACCTCTTTGCACAGGGTTCTTATGAGGATTCAGTGTGACCCTGAATGAAGAAGCTGCGTGAAGATGATGATGATGGGTTAGGCTCACCGCCAGGAAAATGACTCACTTCTGTACACCAGTGTTACAGTTCACTGTTACTCTGACAAATAAAGGCAGCAGGTCAGCAATTCCTTAACCCTCCTTTACTCACACAGTAAAAGTTAGCAAGCACCTGCAATGTCAGGCATCGTACTATACAAAACACACAGGGTCCCCCCTCCAGGAACTGACAAGGTCATTCCCAACAGGTTGACATCCATTACAAAAGGATCTCATGATGCCCTGGACACCTACCTCAATAAGTGCCACCTTGCTATAATAACTTGCTACAACCGCCACCATTTCATAGTTTGGTTTTATGCTTAATATTTTGCAAAACAACACTTCCACATATATTATATGAGTCCCACAAAGGTTTTGGAATGTCAACACACAACCAGCAGGTTGCAGAGCTGGTCTCCACCTGATTCTAAGTTCAATAGGGATTTTATAACATACATCCTTTTCCTAAGTTTAAAAGAATATGTATACCCCTGTGTTCATTGCTGCGTTGTTTGTAATAGCCAAGATATGGGAGCGACCCATCAACAGACAAGAGATAAAAAAGTGGTGGTACATATATATGATGGATTATTACTTGGCCATAAAAAAGAATGAAATTTTACCATTTGCAACAGCATGGATGGACCGAGAGGGTATTATGCTCACTGAAATACACCAGTCAGAGAAAGCCAAATACCATATGATCTCACTTATATGTGGAATCTAAAGAACAAAATAAACAAACAAAATAGAAACAGACTCAGACGCAGAGTGGACTGGTGGTTGCCAGAGAAGAGAGGGGTTGGGCGACTGGGTGAAACAGGTGAAGGGATTAAGAAGTACAAATTGGTAGCTACAAAATAGTCAGGGGATGTAAGTAAAGCACAGGGACTACAGTGAGTAGTTTGTGGTGGCTATGTATGGTGCCAGTTTGGGTACTGGAAATGTCGAGGGGAACACTGTGTGGAGTGTATGATTGTCTGACTACTAGGCGGTGCTCCTGAAACCAGCACAAAACAAAATTCAAAGAAAGGAAATAAAAAAAGAACAATTGCTGAAGATCTAAAAAAAAAACACCAAGTTTGCCAGGCAGTCAAATAAGATTATGCTTTGCTGGTAATAAATAGAAGATTTCAGAACAAAAAAAAAGTAATATATGCTTATTATACACTTGAAAAGTTAAGAAAAATTAAATAAAAATTACACCTTATCATTCAGAAATCAGTTTGTATATGTATCATTTTGGTATATTTTATCCTATTATTTTTCTATGCTAAAAAAACTTTGTTTAAACAAAGTTGAGATTATACTACATGAAAATTTCATTCTCTTCTCTTTTTCTCAATGGGGAAAAAAGGGAATATCTGTAATATTTTCAACAAGAAAGATAAATAAAAATAAAAATAATAATAAAACAAAACAAACAAAAAAATTATATGATAAGCATTTTCCCACATACTAAAACTTCAACCTAAAATAGCATTAGAAAACTGAAAAACACTCCAACTAGTTATTTGATAATTCCTGTTTTTCACAATTGTTTCCAAACTTTCACTTATAAGTTATGCTGTAATAAGCATACATCAAATTTTATTTGCATGTCAGTCTTTTTTTGCTTTATTGTTGAAAGTATTACAGATGTCCCTCCTTTTTCCCCCATTGACACCCTCCTCCCCATCCCACCCTCAACCTTCACCACACTGTTGTCTGTGTCCATTGGTTAAGCATATATGCATGTAAGTTCTTTGGTTTATTTATCTCTTCCCGTCCCCCAGCCACTTCCCTCTGAAGTTTGTTAGTCTGTTCCCCACTTCCATATCTCTGGATCTATTTTGTTCGTCTGCTTATTTTGTTCATTATATTTCACAAATAAGTGAGATCATGTGATACTTGTCTTTCTCTGACTGGCTTATTTCACTTAGATAATACTCTCCAGGTCCCTCCAAGTCATCTCAAAGGGTAAGAGGTCTTTCTTTCTTACAGCTGCATAGTACTCCATAGTGCAGATGAACCACAGCTTTTTTATCCACTCATCTACTAGTCCAAGTGTCCATCAGCAAATGAGTGCATTTGTGTCTTTTTTTTAGATTGAACTACTGTAAGAGGACTTAAGAGATTGATGACTCATTCATTCATTAGCAAATATTTAATGAACACACACTAGGCACTGGACAATATTTTAAACTGGTAATACAGTAATAAACAAAAAAAATTAAAAGCAAATAAAATATCCCTGCATGCATGGAGTTTACTACAGCAGTTCCCCCTTATCTGCAAGGAATATGTTCCAAGACCCCCAGTGAATGCCTGAAACCCTGTATATACTATGCTAAAGGAAGCACTTGACAGCTTCTCTGTGGCATATCCCAATTGCCAGCATCACTACTTTTGCACTTGGAGGCCATCATCAAGTAAAACAAGGGTTACTTGGACACAGCACTGTGTTACCAGCCCAGTCGATCTGATAGCCCAGTCGGCTGCTGAGTGACCGCCGGGCAGGGCGCAGGCACAGTGTTCATACACTGGACAAAGCGCGAGACTTCATCACGCGACCCAGAACGGCACACACTTTAAACTTAGGACTTGTTTATCTGGAATTTTCCATTTAATATCTTTGGACCGTGGTTGACTGCAGATAACCGAAACTGCGCAAGGTGAAACCAGATAAGGGGGACTACTGTATAAATAAGTTTAAGTCTGTTTAGGGATATTGCCAACTCACTTTCAGAAAGGCTGGAGCACCTCACAGCCCCACTAGCCGTAGGAAAGTAGCATCTTACTGATCGTCACCAGCACTGAGTGTAATGGCTTAATTCCACCCCCCCCCCCAATTTTATAACATTTAATGGGGAGGTTGCATTCCTTAAGGACTTCATCCTTCCTTCTCTATCTCCATGTATTCACCAACTAACAAAACACAAACAAGTTGAAAAGACAGTTAAATTCTCACCCAAACGGCAAGTTTCAAAGTTGTCGTTTTTACCTCCAGTGAGAAAAAGATCCCGCACCCAAATCAGGGATGACAACAGTGGAATAACCTCCCACGCTTTGCAAGGTGGAATGTAGCCCGTGAAGGCAGCAGAAGTGCCCATGACAAATCTGTGTCCTCTTAAGACAAGTCGGTGGCAAGTTGCTCCAGCCAAATGCCAGCCCTCCTGGGGCATCCCCACTCCCCCAGAAGCCGGGGGTGGGGGAGCAGGCCGGGGGTTGACGTCAGGACCAAAAGAGGTTCTTTCACAAGCTGAAGGCAGTTTTGTTCTTTTTCATGGAGGCCTTTGCAAGGTGTTAAAGACTTTGGCAGGGGCTTACAATATGTATCGAAATATATTAAAATAAGTAAATAAAATATAAGTAAGAAAATGAAAATGTTATATATAATATTTTTGGAGTGTTTATTATGTCCTGGAAATTTTCAGAATATTCTCTCTACAATAAATAAATATTTCGTGCTTACTATGTATCAGGCACTGTCTTAAGCACATTTGGCTGCACTTGTGAAATGAAGAAACAGGCACAGAGAGGCTAAGTATTTCTAAAGTCAGAGTCTGACCCCAGTCGTCACGCCTTTAAAGCCTGTGCTCTCAAACCCAATCTTACAAAAAGGAAACTAAAGATCAAATCAAGCAAGCAATTGCCCTGGTTCAGTGGCTTAGGTCAACAGGGGTTTACCAAGTGTCCCTGTGAACCAGGCACTGTGCCCGCGCGGGGTCACAGACGGCGTGAGTGGGAGGCTGGAAGCTCGGATCTGGCTCAAGGTTCGTCTGACTGCCTCACTCTCCCTGCTGTATCTTGTGCTTAAGGAAAAAAAGTTTCCTTGTTGGGGCTGGTGTGTTCTGTGCAAGGCTGCCCCAGGGCGCAGTGCTCTTGAAACAAACTGCCCCAGCGGGAGGAATAGAAGCGCTCAGCTGTGCTGTGCTTTGGGAGGGCAGCTGCGTTGGGGGGCACATCTGGGTGGGCCCCTCTCTACACCTTCCAGGCCCCAGACACTCTAACACGGCCCAGGTGGTTCAGAATGGATCTTTCAGGTTCAGATGCCTCCACACAATGAACAGCAGTCCTCAGGAATTCCAGGAAGTATTCTAACAATCCTAGGCCTTGGCCTCAGAATAGCTGAACCCCCAGTTATTGAACATTCTCTTATATTTCCCCCTGACAACTCACACTGTGCCTCGGACTGCTTTGATAGCTCCCTTACCAGTTGCCTTCATATTTCAAAACCTATGAAATTACATATTTGAAGGGATTATTCAGTTTTTTTTTTCCTATGGAAAGCACATACACCCCATAATGCTTTCATAATGATAACCAGATGGATTGAGGGGTCTTTGACAGGGGTTTCTTTAGCTAATTTGAGAACATACTGAATTCCAGTCTCTTTTAACTAGTGCAAAAATGAGCAGACTGTGAAGTGCCCTACAAATTTCCTCCTTCTGCAATGTTAATACTTTCATCGGAGCCAGATGAAATATATTCAGAGCCAACTCTCCTCTTTCTCCATTTGGAAGGTCCAGGTTTCAGGCTTTACTTAGCAAAGCCCAGGAAAATGTTTAACCAGAAGGACTGCATACTCCTAAGTAGTCCCCAGTCACAATGCAGCCCATACCTCCCAGTCTGTGCCTATGCTTTAGCCTCCTTATTCCTTACTCTCAAAAGTCTAAGAAACTTTAAGAAGGTTTCTTACCTACATGTAAAATCATATGATGACAGGACTGAAAGGGAACTAAGTGGCCAGCTGGTCTACCTCTTTCAGTTCTCGAGGAGGAAGCTGAAGTTGCAGAAAGGTTCAGTGACTTGACTGAGGTCATGTAGGTCGGAAGTGGCAGAGATCAGACTTGAACCTCATTCTAAGTGCAGTGTTCATTCATTCTATCATTGTGCCCCTCTCTTCTACTTTCCTTCTGTGTCATATTCTCTCCCTTCCCCCATCCCCCTGTCAGAACCAGGTGTTGGATAAGGGTAGGGTCAAACCAGAGTGGATCAGGTTGTGGAGAACAGCCACAGCAAGGGAGAACAGGCAACAGTGGGAAGGTTCTGGCGACAGGCAGCTGGAAAAAGTCTGGCTGATGAGTCCAGCAGAAGGCAGAGGCCCAGACAGACGGGTGGTGTGCAGAGCAGGGAATTTGACACCAGGTACATAGAGGTGTAGTGGGCAGATTAGGTAAGCAGTGGGTGACAGAGACCCAGACTCATGAATAGCCTTTCGTGGCTGGACTTGAGTTCATAACACCTGAGGTACAGAACGAAGGCAGGGAGGTGACCACAGGGTCCTAGTCCGTGGAACTGGAGTTAGAATCTGGAATTTAGTGCTAGGAAACATGTTACAAGGTCATGGCAGAACCAGCAATGAACTGTTGGCCCAGAGTTCCTTAAATTCCTCCAGACCAGTGTGGTAGACACAGTAGCCGACTAGATAGCCTATGTATTCCTGCATATTGCCCAGCTTCCCTTGTAGCTAGAACGGGGCCATCTGACTATTTCTGGCCAAAGGATTGTGAGGGGAAGTGGAGACTAGACCACAGCAGTCATGTTGCTGGAGAGGGAGGGAGGGATGCTAGAAGTGTACTGAGAACAGGCCTGTTGCCAGCTCCGTGTCCACCCCTCCCCAGCTCCGTGAAGTCTACTCTGTGGAATATGTGTAGCCTCAGACACAGCATGACCTTCCCACAGGAGGACTTCATATCTACATGGGAAGTGCCTTTGAGCAGAGAGTACATACCTTGCTGCAAAGGATCCGCTCCTAGAAGGAAAAAAGAGCAAAGAAGTTTGCCCCATAAAACCAATGCTCTCTGCATATTATAACTGCTTGTTTTGTTGAGAAACAATAGAAAACTGGATAAAAGTAGGAAATTTATATATAAGTGTAAACATATATAAATATATATAAATGTAAAGAGATTTACATAGACATAAATAGATTTACATCCTTAACGAATTTAATCCTCTCAACAACTAAATGAGGCAGGTATTATTATTCTCATTTTATAGATGAAAAAACTGTGGCACAGAAAGTGTGGGTAATTTGGGAGACCGTTGAAACAAATAGAGATTTCTTATGATATTAAAAAGTTTGTTTCAATATTTCTAAGAAGTGTTGTCTTATAGCCTTGAAACTTTAAACATTTGTTATGGAAAACCACATTTGTTAAAATTTGTTATTAAACTGTGTGGTTGGTAGCAGAAAAATTAATAATATTTATTAAGCATCTACTATTCTCTGTTCTCAATGTATTTTAATTTAATCTGAGACAGAAGAATTTTGTTACTGACGTGGTTTCACCGTGCATTCTCCAGTGGGGTGAGGTGGGGAAAGGGCTGAGAGTAGAGCCGGGTTTCCTCATGGCCAGTCGAGCACAGACAAGCTATTTTATGTCTGCCCCTTGGTTTTCCTCATCTGTAGGATGGGGTGATAGTATCTGCTTTATTTCTCTCCAAGGGTTCTCTCTCTCTCTCTCTCTCTCTCTCTCTCTCTCTCTCTCTCACACACACACACACACACACACACACACACACACACAGGCACTTTGTAAACTGTTATCCACTGTCCTGGTGCAGTTTTCTTGAGCAAAGCCAGATAGTATCCTCACAGCACTGCCAGAGTGAGTTTTCTTAAACACATGTCTGACTGTGTTCCTGTGTCCTCTACAACCCTACAGTGGCTCCCCATCTTCAAAAAGAGACCTGGTGATCTGGCTTTTCTGGCTCTGACCCCGGGGCCCCAGGCCTGGCCATGCCGACCTGGTTTCCAGTCTGCACCACCTCTGCTGCCCTCGGAGCATCGCACATGCTGTTCCACAAGCCCTCCGAAGGCTGGACATGCTTCTGAGTCACGGGATCTGAGCTGTGTAACCAGGTATCGGTCCTGGGAAGCATCTTAGGGGCACGATGGGGACGAAATTGCTCTGGTTTTTGAAAACTTTTATTGGGGGCTCAACTTTGTCACCAAGAGCTGTGTGATCCTGAACCAGTCTCTCTAGGCCTCAGCATCCTCATCTGCTAACTAGGTGAACACAGAGTTCCTTCAAGCCCTGACCGTCGGTGAGCTGGCATTTCCACTATGAACATGCATTTTTTCCAGCTTTATTGTGATATAATTGAGAAATAAAACTGTAACATTTAAACTGTACAATGTGATGATTTGTGTTTTTAAATTTTATTTATCGATTTTAGAGAGAGAGGAAAGGAGAGAAAGAGAGAGAGAGAAACACTAGTTGATTCTTGTATGTGCCCTGACTGGGGCTGAACCCACAATGCTCTAACCAACTACCCAGCCAGGGCTACAGTGTGATGATTTGACATATGTATACATTGTGAAAGGATTCCCCTCACATGTTTACTTACGTTTTCTGTGTGTATGAGAACACTTAAGTTGTACCCAGCAAATTTCAATTATACAATACAGTGTTATTAACTGCATTCACCATGCTGTACATTAGATCCTCAGACCTTGCTCATCTTATAACTGAAGACTTATACCCTCTATATTTCCCCCACACCCCAGCCTCTTACAACCACTATTTTACTCTCTGATTCTGAGTTCGACTTCTTAAAAATTCTATATATAAGTGATACATGCAGTATTTGCATAAACAAGTATTTTTTGTTGAATTATTTGAAGCCAGTGGTCCTTAGTAATAGTTGTTATCCATTGATGTTTACTATTTTACTATTTAACTACATTATTTTACATCTTTGTAACAACCTTTAAAAATTGGTTTGTAAAAATCATGCCTGCTTTACAGATGGAATAGACAAGTGACTTTCTGGAGTCATAAAGCCAGAAAGGAAGGAGCTAGCTAGGGTTCAAACCCAGACAGCATGACTCTAAAGCCCATAGTTTTTTCATTTCAAATCTCTTCCTCCAGGACTCTGTCAATGATTTTCTCTTCCCCGAGTCACCTCCCCTCCCTGTCCCTTGGGCCTCCCACCACTGCCCAGAAGGAGTTGACTATTTCTCCACTGCACTGATTTTCCAAGAGCTTTGGAGCCCACGCATGTCCCTCCCGTGGAAGGATCCGGGATTCCACTCCGTGTCGCAGAGAGAAGACTCCACCTCTCCTCCCTCCCCAGCGCTGTCTGAGCTCATCTGAGAATAACAACAATATCATGTGGCCCTTACATAACGATGATCAATTTATCCATTGTCTATTATCTTATGAGAATGCAACAGCAATTCCATAAACTAAGTGAAGATGGATTTTATAAAAGAGGAGACTGAGGCTCATTTCCCTTCAGGCCTTTGACAGACGAGGTGGAGCTGGAGTCTGGAGAGATAGCTCAGGGAGGTGCCTCATTAAGGTTCTCTTTGTAGACAGCAAAGGGAAGGGAGTGTCTCTGGCCATTTATAGCCACACACACAAGTGACACTCAGATGAAATGCCGGCCTTGACCCTAAGAAATCAATCCACGGTGGGCCGTTAGTGAAGCTATTTCAGGGCCCATTTAGTGCTCTCACATTCCACTACCCAGGCTCCCCTCTGTGTGCCCCATGAGCGTGACCATCCCCCAAAATATCCCCAACAAACCCAGTGACCGATGTTCACCAAATGCTGCTCAGGCCTCGTGTTGTCACAGAGGATGTTGAAAACATTCACCATTACCCACTGGGAACAGTGCTGATGACTCTCCCTGCATGGACGGTGGAGGAATTTTGGTGGAGTGACATGGTAACTTCGGTTGGTTGACTAATTTTGACTTGGAGGTCATTTGTCTGGCTTTGGATTATCTGATGCTCACCCTCCCTGTCTTAATCATCCCTGCTTCTTTTCCTAATCCATGTGTCACCGGGGGACAGAAGTGTAAACATGTGAGGTTGCTGTTTTCAGCAAATTCACTCAGGAACCAGCGCCAAACCAGGCTTTGCCTGAAAACTGGTCTGGCACCAACAACAAGAGAAGGAGATAGGGTTACGTTTCTTGTAAACCAACAGCTCGATTTTCGTTTTGGCACAGTGTGGGTTTGGTTGTTGTTGCTGTTCTAGACCGAGGGATAGGCTTATTTTTCATAGCTGGTTTTATGGTTTAACGTAGCATTGCTTCTTGAAACTTGCTGAGTAAATCCTATTCAACTCATCACATTCACGGTCATTAAGAATTTCAGCAATCCATCCTCCTCTCACAGTGATTTTTCCAAATTACAAATGTGATTTGTCACTCCTGGGTTGGGATATTCTGGTCAGAATTTCAGATGTATTGGTTGGGCCGATATTTTACCTGTATTCCAGCAGCTCTATGAAGTGGCTGGCCTCCATGTTGATTCGCTCACATCCATGACACACAGGTCAATAAATATTCGGAATATCACCCCTACGTATTAACCTCTGCTTCTTATGGTATTAACCCTTACCCTTATGGTATTAAGTCAAGCCATTCCAGAAAACATGTCTTGAATAAACCAAGACCTTTTATCTTCTCATACCTTTGCCTTGGAAGCCCCCAACTTTCTCTAACTCTTCTCATCCTTCCATGATCTCAGGTCTGTGAAACATTCCTTAGTCCTTTCCTCTCTTTCGTTTCCTGTCATACACATTGTTAGGCGTCCCTTCCTTTCTGAGTCCATAGGACTATACAACACCCGTGAGTGAAGAGATACTGTTTTTCACTACAGAAGAAAAATTTCCCGAAAGAGTCAAGTCAATGTCATTAGAAAAAGGCCAAAAAGGAAAGTAAGTCCTTCCCAGAAGAGACTTGATAGCACCTTAGAGTTGGTCCGTCCCACCACCACTTCTGCGGTATCCTTGATAGATGTTTTTCTAGCTTCCAATCAAGCATTTCCAGACATGGAGAAGTCAGTGTTTGTTTGTTTTTTTTTTTTTTTAAAAGCTTTTTGTTACATTGAGCAAAAGTTGACCTTGTAATAAACTCTGCTTATATGCCTCCGGTCTGCCTTCTGGAGACACAGAATAAGTCTACTCCCCATTCGGCTTATGGCCCTTCCAATACTTGGGGAGGGCTCTCAACTCCTTTCTGTCCTCCAGCGGACAGGGGTCCCAGAACCATTCTTTCTGGCCTAGTAGGAAGAGATTGTGCCATGACTGTACCTGTAAGCTAAATCTACCTATCAGGTTATTTCCCAGGTGTTTGGCGCGAGGCTGTTGTTTGGGGGGAATACAAATACGTTTTATTCAGAGTTGAATAATTCAAGCAGAAGCCGTATGCCTCTTAAATACAAGGTTACACTCGCAAAAAAGTAAAAGTAACAGGCAGTATTTCTCAGAGAGACAGGACAAGTTCTAACATTCTGCGTGGAAGCCACAGATGGAAGTGCAGCTGCAGCTCGTGGTCTGTGAAATGTCACGCCTGTTTCTTGCAGAGAAGCAAAGAGGCAGCCAAAAGATAAGGCCTCTGTGTCCCTCAGAGTCCAGGCACGCTTGCTTAATTTAGGCAAAATTCCTAGGAGGGGCCACTGCGGGGAGCTGGAGACCACTCTGAAATGAAACCCAACTCGAGTAAAATAAAGAACGCATGCGATGGAGGCAATCTGGGCAGTGTCTGAATCTACTCTGGGAAATGATGCTGGAATTTTTCTCTGGTTTCCATTCACACTGGTGATGTTTTCTGTTATGGTTTAAAGGCAGTTTTGCCCAGAGGCAGAGTAATGGACTCAAGTACCCACTGAGCTCCCTCTAGAGGTTCGAGTGTGCAGCTGCCCCCAGGGTGCAGAGGGCAGTGGAGGGGAACACAGGGAGTTATCCGTTCTGTCTGTTATTTAGAGCCAAATCTATTGGATGAAAAAAATTAGAAAACAAAACAAAGTACCTCCATTCTCTAAATAAAGAAAGGCTGAGGTCAAATATATCGCAAACATGCATTCATATAGAAGAGGCAGTAACGGGTAATATTCTAAAATGTCAAATTAGGTAACAGGCTGATGGTTCACAGACCAATGAGGAAGCAAAAATACCGTAATGACTTCCCGCTGTGCTGATTTCTAAAAGGCACATATCTTTGGGTTCCTGGATGACATATTCAACATGATCATTATAGCCACCAGTTGCTGAGCACTTACTTGGTGCCAGGCACTGTGCTAAATACTTTAATTCATTTTCTCACGTAATCTTCACAGGCCCCTTCTAGATAGATGCTTTCATTAGTGTCATTTCCAGACCAGGAAGCAGGAACTTGGTGAAGTTAAACCCTTTGTACGAGTTCTTGCAGTTCACACATGGTGACGCAGGGACCGGTACTGGTCGGTGCTCTTGAACACAGTAAAAGAGCGCTTTCTCATCAGAGGGAACTGGGGTCAAGACTAATCACTAGTCCCAGGCACCCAATTAGCAGCAGTGCCATTAATGAAGGGTAAGACTGAGAGAGTACAATGCCTGATTCATCTCGAATATCCAGGGAAAACCTTCCCCTCTGAAGTGACCACCAGTCCGACTACGTGTGTCCTGAGTGTGTCTTCCAGAGCAGAAACCCCCCGAGAGACGATCCATCCATTTAACCTTCGCATCCTATCACCTAGACCACTATGCCGCCTACATGGGGTGCTGAATACATGCTTACTAAATGAATCAATGAATGATTGAATGCCGTGAGACCTGTCTTCTAGGAGTTTACAGTGTGCTAGGAATAAAAGATTTAAGTGCATGCACACACATATACACAAATACACACACACACACTCACACAAACACACACATGTTATAATACAAGTCAGAAGTGACTTAAAATATATTGAAAATACATATATTGAAAATTCATGTAAGGCAGAAAAACTCGCCCGTGTACAAGGAGACAGGCTCAAGAATGTTGGTGGCAAACCCGTTCCTCACAACAAAACCTGGGATTGACTACCTGTTCACCCAGAGTCACGGAGACGTACATTTAAGCTCACTGATACAATGGAGCGTGATGTACAGAATGATTAAAATAAGTAGTTTAATACTAAATGTATAACATGGGTAAGTGGAAAAAAATAATAGCTAACAATTATTTAACACGGATTAAGTACCAGGCACTGCTTCGTGTGCTTTGCATGTATGAACTCAGTCAGTCCTCTCAGCAGCCTTTTGAGCTTAGGTACCATCACCAAACCCATCACAGAAATGAGGACCTTGAAGGACACCTATATTTGACATGATTGCTAAGATGTTTAACACATACAAAAACACTATAATTTAAGAATATATCTATATGTATTAAAGGTAGTAAAGGAAGTATGGAAATCATTAAACACCAAATTTATTATAATGATTACACTGGGGTGGCGAAAAGGGAAGGGAACGCGATCAGGGAGGGGAGGAGAGTGGGTATCCAATGTATTTAGAATGTTTCCTTTCTCAAACTGGATGACTGGTACACAGCTATTCTTTATATTTATACTTTTTTCTGTCTGAAATATTTCACAATAAAGACGGTAATCAATAAGCAAAAACCAAATACCTTGAAGGCTCAAAGGAAAGAAGCATTGCTCCCAATATTGCACAAGGAAGGGCATTTCAATTGGACCTAGACATCTTGGACAGGACAAGCCAGTGTGGAGATCAGAGTGTACACTGAGTGAGGGATGTGTACACAAACGTGGAGGGTGCCGCAGAACCCAGATTGCTACAAGGACATTCCCCTTTCCATTCCAAGGTCCCGGGAGGCCCAGCCTGAGGGACTCAGACCCTGGACTCGGTGGCTCCAACATCTACTTGGCCCCCTTTTTGTGGCCATCGAGCTGGGGAAATGGGAGCCTCTCTGCCAGGGGTGGCTGGGAATGCTTGAATCTGCGGGCGTGCTGTGGTTCCTTCAGACAGTATGGGAGAGGGGCACTTGTCTGCTACTCTAAGGCAGATCGGCAGGAATGTGGAAATCTGTGCTCACAAGTGTGAATCATGACCGACAGACTGTCTGCTTCTGAGTGTTGGGAGGAATGATGGGGACTTGCTGCAGCGGGACAGTGACGGGCCACAGTAAGGGCTAAGTGTTCTGCTGAACAAAAAGGAACCAACTGCTGGTCAGAAAGGCCGGGGCCCATTGGAAGACCTCAGACGGTCCATTTTCGGCAGCTGTGGCACTGGGTCTGGACTGCCCCGAACTCCAGGTACTGCACCAAACCAAGCAGACTTCCCAGACATTGTCCTGAACGAGGGCCTCAGCCTGTTCCCTCCCCCTACTGCCTGTAACTATGGGGACTCATCTGCCTGGCCACACTGCTGACCTGTTCTCATTGGCCGTTTCACTGCTTGTGGTCTGGATCAGAATCTGGGACGGCATAACTCAGAGCCTGGACCACTTGGCCAGAGCCTCTAGGGAGAGTTGTTACCCCTTGGTTTCCCAAGGGCACACTCAAAGAGAAGTAGCTGCTCAAATACACTTGTTGTTTGACGGAGAAATACCAGGTTGGTGCTGCATTCAGAGGAAGGCATTGCCTCATGCAATCAGAAGACCTTGAAGTTAAGTCTGAAGATGGGGCTTTGAATGTTGGCCCTTCCTCTGCTTCTATATGCTGATCTTGGACAAACCATTCAGCTTCTCTAAATCTCAGTTTCATCAACTTTAAAACAGAGACCTTAACAGCAACCACCTCAAAGGGATGCTGTCAGGATCAAGGACAATACCCCAAAGGCTACCATTTCACTGTGTGCCTGGCTCTGTGCTCAGCACTTTGAAACAGAATCTCACATCAGCTTCCCAGTGCCGATAAAAAGGAACTGGGGAACACACAGCTTAAGTAATTTGCCCCTGTCTTCCAGCTCATAAATTTTGGATCTGTAATTCAAACCCAGGTGTACCTGGCTCCATGGACGAGTACACCACCAGAGGCGTTGTAAACAGTATTTCCACTACTCATGTTGGAGTTATAAACTCATCACAACTAGGTTAAAACATCCTCTCTTCAGTTGACCTGATTTGGGATTGGTTTAGATCCGAAACCAGAGGCTGGATTACGACCTTGCTGTGAATCCCAGACCTGCTTTGCTCCACCTGAGCAGACCGGTGACCTGCTTTTCTTTCTGTCTGGGACCTCCGTGGGCCAGGTTGGACATCACAGGTTCCCAAAGCAAGAACAACCTTCCCACCTGGCTGGTGTGGCTCAGTAGATCGAGCGTTGTCCCAGGGACTGAAAGGTCCTGGTTCGATTCCTGGTCAGGGCACATGTCCGGGTTGCAGGCTTGATCCCCAGTAGGGTGTGTGCAGGAGGCAGCCAATCGATGTTTCTATCTCTCTCTCTCTCCCTTCCTCTCTCTCTAAAAATCAATAAAAACAAAAGAAAAAAAAAAAAAAAAAAAAGAAAACAACCTTCCCTGGGAGACCAGGTCTCCCAATGCACAGAGTGGTGCTCCTACCCAGGATCTCAGTTCCATGTCTTCCCAGCTTCCTGGCAATCAATGGTCACCAACCAAATGCCTACGGATGTCTTTTGTCGTCTCCCCAAGCTGAGCCCTCAAACCCAAATATTCACTTCACTTGCCAAACACTTCCCTGAATTAAGTGCTCTGGAAATTAAGCTTTTCAATAGCTTCTCTGTATCCTCTAACCTATGAACAGGTCACGGCACTTTTCTTATTATTCTCAATATCGTATTAAATATGAAGGGTTTGGCACTCCCCGTTCCCTAGCACTTACCTCTTCAAATGAATTAATGAGCTACTTCTTCATAAAATGTCTGAAATGTTAAATCATGTCACATGTGGCCACAAGAGAACGTTTGGGGTTTTTGGCTGTAAGAATACCACCCCTCTGGCAAAACCAAATTCTTTTTTTATATGACCCAGCATGAAAAATCAACAGCTATGACCTTCAGGTGGACGTCCTGGTGGGACATGCTTTCCTGACTTTCAGAAGTCAAAGCTGGAGTTTATACAAAATTCTTCATCATGAATAGATGTTAGATTCTGGCTGCACTTGGGCCCGATGCATGTTTTTTCAGAGTCATAGTTTGAGAAGCTGTGGCCTCTGGATAATTGGAGTCATAACATTTCAGAGCTAGAGGTTACCTGAGAAACCCTTTAGTAGGGGACTGACTCTCAAATTCCTGCCGAATAGAAATTAATGTTCAATTATAAGCCACCATATTAAATGCCATGCATTGAGTACTTACTAAGTGCCAGGCATATATTAACTTATTTTGTCCTCCCCCAAATCTTATAAGGTATATTCTGTTCATATTCCCATGTAATAGAGGAGGAAATGGAAACAGAGGGATTTACATAACCTGCCCAGGTTCAAACCCAGGTAGGGGGACTTCACTTAACCACTCCTTTATACTGCTTCTTGATTCAAGATCACAGAGCTAGTAAGTATCCACCTCTGTCTCAGTCTAGATCAAGTTGCTACAGGTATGCACCTTGCTTTTGGAGGGCTGTTGAGGTGGGGCAGGGTATGCGGGTGTTGATGGTAGTATGAGGTGGGAAGTGATGGAGTACCTCCTTCTCTTCTCAACTCACCGTACTCAGAGATTGTGAGCATCCTGACCTATGGCTTAAGGGTTAGGGACAGAATGAAGCCTAATTCATGTCTTTTGCTCTCAAGGATTTTTCTGTGTAATCTCTTCTTAAAAATCACAATACGTTCTTGTAGTGATTTAAGAGTATGCTTCTTTGAAAATACTTTTTCTTTAACACAAGAAAATAAACATCCGAGTTGCATGGAAGTATGGAAAAGTAGAAGAAAGTAAAACTTACTCATAATCCTACCATCCAAAGACAACCACTGCCGACGTTTTGGTGTATTTTCTTCTATTAATAGTTATTTAGGGACAATGTATATATTGTTAGCTGTGAGTGTAACAAACATGCAATGTTGTAGCTTGCTTTTTTCACTAAATATTGTCTATACTATTTACCCACCTTCTATAAACATCATTTAAAAAGATTGTATAATATACCATTATGAAGATATGCTATAATTTACATAAATATTCCTCCATAGTTAGGCATTTATGCTAGTTTTTAACTATTTCATTATCATCAATAGCATTAAAGACATTTTTCTGAATAAAACTTCTGTCATATTTAGGCTTACTTCTCTTGGAAATATTTCCAACACAGAAATATTGGAACATCTCTTCACCTGAAACATCACTTCATTAGGAATGCCTCAGTGCTGACATTAATTATCAAACTGTCAACTGTCAATATGGAAATAAACAAGTCATCATGAGATTTTTAATTATATTATTAAATGGCTCCCCTCTGTTTTCCAAATTCACACTAGAGCTATCGTTCATTCTTTGATAGAATGGTAAATAGAAATCCTCTTCCTACTTATAATATAGGTGACAGTATCAGGAACAAGGGTTCTACCTCTGTGATATTCCTGTGAAAAACTCATAACCCCAGTCTAATCATGAGAAAACATCTGGGGGACAGTCTACAAAATACCTGACCAGTACTTTTCAAGCCTGTCAAGGTCATGAAAAATAAGGAAAGAAAGATTGAGAAATTGCTACAGACTAGACAAATTGGGGTGGGGGTGGGGAGACATTGTAACCAAATACAATGTGGTTCCCTGGACTGGATCCTGGAACAGAAAAGGGATCTTAGTGGAAAAACTGGTGAAATCTTCGTAAAGTCTGGAGTCTAGTTAATAGTAAGGTACCATCAGTTTGTTCGTTTTGACAAATGTACCATGGAAATGTAAGATGTTAACATGGGGCGGAAACTGGGTGAAGGCTATACATGAACTCTCTGTAACTTTTCTGAAACTTTAAAATATTCCCAAATAAAAGTTTATTTTTCAAAAGATGAGGAACAAGTGTTCTGAAGCCAGACTGATTTGGTTTTGAGTCCTGGATCTGGAGTTTATTGTAGCTGAGTGATCTTAGACAAATTATTTCTCCGAGTGTTAATTCATCATTTTTTTTATGAAGAAAATTATCTACCGCATGGGGTTGTAAGTCTTAACCATAATAATGCAGATAAAGCACTTAGCATTATTTCTGGCACAAGGTGAGTACTCGACAGATGTAAGCCATGTGATTATTTTATTACGTTTGAGGGTTCTTCCTTCCAATTCTTATTTTCCTGTAAGGTAAGAAGGAATTTTTATCCACAGCTATGTAAAAAGTGGAACATTAATTAAATAGCCTCGTTAAAATTTCAAACTCCACGCAAAGGAAACAGTTACATGAATCTGGAAATGGTAATTGGCGTGAACTTTTGGGTCCTTGCTCTTGTTTTCTTGTAGTTACTGGGTGGTTTCCTAAGGGTAGGTGTAGAAGATACAAGGTTTTTCAAAGAGACTACATTCTAGCATTGATTGCCCAAAATAACCAATTTACAAATGCCCATTGTAAGACACGGGAATTCTTTCACTAGCTCTGCTTAGAAAAACAATCTTGTAGAGAATTGAAAATGGTCTGTGCTTGGCCTCTACCCAAAGGCAAATTATTTTTGTATGAAGTCTAAGGAAAATAATTTCACCACAAGCTATGAGAGTAGGAAAGAAAAAATAATGAAAGGATAAAGAAAAATATACTCTGGCTCTATCACATATAAAATTGCTATTTTGGGTGCTAAGCTGTAGCACAGATGTGAAACTTGATCTACAAGTTAGGGTTCAAATGACAAAAGGAAAATAAATAATCCCAAATCTAAAAAATATTCTGAGATGATATTAAACTCACTTCAGTAGAAGTTGAAGGATGGGCATGGCCAAAACCCATTACTCAACACCACTGGACCTGAAGTCCAGGCCCTGAATTTAAATCCACTACAAGACGTAGGACCATAAATTACTTAACATAAATCACCCGGCTTCCATTTCCTCACTCTAAAAGTTGTGGCGATAATATCTCCTTCACAAGATTCTTTGAGAGACAATGTAAGGATTAAATGCTATCACGTGAAAAAGGCTTTGCATGGAGCTCCCAGTAGGAGACAATGAATACATACCAGCTGAATCTAAGTCTTTGAACACACCTAGCTCTGACCTTCTCACATTTGTGACCTTGTTTCTAATGTTAAGAAATTTTCAGTCTTGTTGATGAAACAACTCTTCATATGAAAATGATAAAATACCACTGAAACTGCATCATAGAGTATTAAATTGAGGGTTAAAACTATGGTACCAACTAATGTCAGCTTCCTTCTGGTTGCCAAATCCGGCCTTACTTGTCAACATGTTACGTCTTGGAAGAGGAGAGAAGGAAGGGTTTGGCTTAAATACCATACATTAGTGAGGGCAGCAAATTTATCCCGGTGGCGTAAGCCTGATTGGCCGACTAATGCTCTTCCAACTGTGGGATTCACAATAATTCACAGCAACGAATCACTGATCCAGGGAATTAGGTTTTTCCATATAAGTATACTCTCCAGTGTAATTAATCATTCCCTATGAAGTGCTGAGACTTCAATATTTTGGGGCAAACTTTAAAAATAAAATTGTTCACAATATCTGTTTCACGCCCTAGAGTACAAACACATTATCTTCCTTTAAATCTCTAGCACTTAGCACCGTGCCTGGCACCTACTTGATGTTCAATAAAGGTTTTGCTAATTGCACTGTATGACATAGTCCTACTTCTGGGTAGCTTAATAAACATGACTCAATTTTATCTTCATGACTACAATCATTATCTAAACACAATAACTGCGTATCATTTCACGGGACCAAAGTCCTCTGAGACTATCTGCCTTCATAAAATGGTCTCAGACATGTGATCTTTTCATTTTTCCAGCTGTTTTTAAGTTTTCAATCTCTTATTGCCAAGGTGTCAGCAATCAGTGCTAGCTGCTGTCATATTGCCATCTTTTGGGCTGTTCTCATTTCTAATATGGTTGTGAACTGGGGAGCCAGAGAGCCTATTTGTTGGGGTGGTATCTAAAAATAAGAGCCAATAGGCTTTACGAAAGGGACTCTAGGGCTGTACTCAGAATAAATCAAATGAGTTGTGTTTCATGAGCTTTTCTAGTTGTTTGGAGGCTTAGCTTTCATTTATTCATTTTTAATAATGTGTATTGAACTTTTTTGGTGCCAGTCACTGTTCTCGGTGCAACATAAAAAAATGGATACAAAGATCTTTACCTTAAAGGATATTCTATTTGGGAGACAGATAATAAGAAATAAACACCATAAGTTAGCAAAGGGGTGTGTTCGTGACAAGTGCTAAGGAAGAAAAGTCGAATGGGGTATGAGAGATCTGGAGTGTGACATGGAGAAAGAGCAGGTCACTGTACTGAAGAGGTTGGTCAAGGTCGGCCTCTGAGAAGGTGAGACTTGAAGGAGGTGAGGGAATTTGCCAAGCAGCCATCTGGAGGAACCAGGGTCTAGGCAGAAGGCAAAGCACAGCAGAGCTGGTAAAACAAGGCCAGAGGTCCAGCAAGTATGGCCAGAGGCTCAGGAGCAAGGGGACGACCAGGAGGAGCTGAGACTGTCCTGGGAGAGGACATGCAGGTAGGGCCTTGCAGGCAACTGGATTTTCCTTGTGAGGGAGATGGGGCAGCGGCTATGGCTCCGTTTTACAAATGAACCAACACAAGATCAGAGTTAAAGCACAAATCGAAGGCGTCAGTGATCACTGTTAGCTGTTGTCATATTGCCTCCTCTTAGGGTCTTTCTAACATGTTAGAATATATGTCTTTTCTAATATGTCAAGCTTTATGCCAGGGACTTTGCACAATGCCATACAGTCGCAGGGGTTGGTCAAGGGAACACCCGTTTAAGGAAGCTGATCACACCATTCATTTGCACCCAGATTCTGCTGCTTACAAAGCAGTCACCTTGTGGGCCCCTCCATCTGGTGATACACTGTGAGGAGTTAGTCTCAGCTACTTGTGTATCTTAATATAATACATCTTTTTCTGGTCAAATGTTTTATAATTCAGGCATTTTGCTAGTTCAGCCCATCGCTCTGCTCTCTAGATCCTCAGTATAATGTCCTGAGGTTCTACACAATGGGCTCCAACTGACCTAGGGCCACTTGTCCGGTATATTTTCCCATCACAGTGTGAGACTGCTCAGGCCTGTGATTGGGGAAACAATGCAACCCAGTCCAAGCTCCTGACCAGACCTCCTCGGAAGTAAGGTCTGGATTTGGGTCCAGGGCACAGTTAATGTCAAGGGAACTCTTCCAGGCCTCACAACAGAGCGTCCAGAACCAAAATGTTTCTGTTTTGAGTCCAGGTCAGAATATCAAAACCCACCTATTCGGGCCAACTCCAGATTTCTCCATAATTGCTTTGGGAAGATTGTTTGCCTACTTGAAATATTCATTTCCCATCCTAACACAATGTTCCTTGAGGTTAATAAATGAAGCGAAATCATAATTTTCAACAATTTCAACCCAGTGCCAATGGGAAGAAAAACAATGTTTTCATTGGCACAGAATTCATGGGACTTAAGAACAATAAGAGTGAACTGCACCATATTTTAAAACTTTTCCCCTTTAGTCTTGGCTAATTTGCAAGCATGATTCTCAGAATTCTTAAACAAAAATGCAGAACTTAGAATTATTTACAATTGGCATGACAATTTCTTTTGAGTAATCAACAGTCCTGGGCTGATTTCATCACATCAGAAAGTTTTTATGTTTCTTTCCTCAAGTACTTTTAAATTCAGGGCTTTCTTTACAATTCACCCTCCCACCCCCACTTTTTTTTTTTTTTAATGGAAAATTCCTAAACTTTAAACTTGTATTTGTGAATAGGGCTGCCTTCAAATTCAAGTTGACCTAGAACTTATGTTTTAGGTCAAGTTAGTCTAACCTCTTAGCATAATTTAATAATGGAGATTTAAAGGGTTTTCAGGACAAGCAACATTCAAATCTTAATTATAATCTAGATTGGAATAAGCGGAAGAGAGAAGGTCCTCATGAGACCAAAAAAAAAAAAAGTCAGAATATTGAACTATTAAATATTAGAATATTAGTTGAATGAATTCTTTACATAAACAAAAAAGAACCCGTTAAAGCAAAAAAATAAAATAACGTTTATCCTTTGGGGATCTATGAATTTTCAGAGTTTACAGGAGCTTTGTGGATTATCCAGTCTAAGGATAACAAGTACATTTCAACCGGGAGCCAACTTCAAGCCATTGTTGATGGATGCAGTGTGAAATACTGGAAAGCCACATCAGAGCTCAGCCAGGGCGGTCATGATTGACCAATAATGTCTGCCGTGGCCAGGGGAGGAGGTGGGAGGTTGCTGGACATGTGGAAGACACGGGTGGAGGACCGTGTTTCAGAGATCTTTCATTGATCCAGTTCAACCTACCCCCTTGATAGAGGAGAAATCTTAGACTGCAGAGAAATTAAGTGTCTGCCAGTGGTCACACTGCTGTTTTGTGACAGAGCTAGAATTAAAGCGCAGCATTTTTGGTTCTTGCTTCAGATCCTCCTATCAATGCAAGCCACTATAAAATGTATTGCACACTTCTCTGCCATAGTATATAGACCACAGGGAGATACTGCTGTATCAGTGATGCCTACAGGGTCGTGGGGTGGCATACAGCTGTTTGCTGCTCACTAGGTGCTCTCCCGAAATGAGAATGCCTCACAGTGTTTGTTAAAACATGTGGATTTCTGGTAGATCTGATAGATTTCTGATTCAGTCCAGAGTGTGGCCCAGGTAACTGCATTTTTTTTTCTTTCTTTCTTGATTTTAGAGAGAGAGGAAGGGGGAAGGAGAAAGAGATAGAAACCTCGATGAGAGAGAACATTGATTGGCTGCCTCCTGCATGCCCCCCACTGGGGATTGGGCCTACAACCTGGGCATGTGTCCTGATCGTGAATCGAATGGGCGACCTCTTGGTGCATGGGTCGATGTTCAACCACTGAGACACACCGGCTGGACTAGGTAACTGCATTTTTATTAAGAGCTAAGGAGGTCTATGCACCACCGTTTGGCAAACACTGAGATAGATGGTATTTCTTTTCTTTCTGCCAGTTCTGTTCTATGGTTTTCCTACTTCACCCTGTCCTCACACCACCTTTTCTGTCTAGTCTCTTACTCCTTCCATCCATATTTTTTATGTTTTCTTGTCTCTCATCTCATTTTTGGGTGCAGCTTCTCTTGTTCCTGGCTCCATCTGTCATCATCAACCAAGAGAGAGTCCTTTTTTTTTTAAAAAAATAATATGTTTTTATTTATTTTAGAGAGTAAAGGGGAGAGAGAGAGGGAAAAAAACCCATCAATAATGGAGAGAAGCATGCATTGGCTGCCTTCCTGCACGCCCCCTACTGGGGATGGAGCCAGCAACCCAGGCATGTGCCCTGACTGGGAATTGAACCAGCGACGTCTTGGTGGATGGGATGACGCACAGCCAACGGAGCCACACGGGCCAGGGCAAGAGTCCTTCTTTTTTATTTGGCAAGTTGATCCGTCACAGGATGTCATCCCAGCTTTGTCTTTGGAGCCTTGCCGCTATTTCCATCCACTCCCCCTGAAAGCAGAGACTCTGAAGCTAGACTGTTTGATATCAAATTCTGGCTCCACCTCTTACTGACAGTGTGACCTGGGGTACAGGATGTCACCTCTCTGTGCCACATCCGTAAAATGGAAATAATAATAGTATCTACCTCATGGCATTGTTGTGAGGATTGATTTAAATAAATTAACAGAAAGTAGAGTCCTTAGAACAGGCTCTGTATATTAAGGTGCTATGTAAGTCTTTGCTATTATTATTTTTGGTTTCATACTTTTGAAGCTCCCAGAGAGACGAGAGTCAAATCACCAGGGCACTGTTACAGAAATAGCAGCTTCACCCACAACTCAATCAACAGATCATTTCACCTCTGAGGGGCTTCAACAGCCAGCAGTCAGCAAGCACTCTCTGTGTGTCCAAATGTGTCGTGGACATATGCTTGCCCTCTGCAGATTACCAGTGCCTTTTTTCTTAATACAGTAGACATCTGCTCAGCTCAAAATCACCCCCCTCCCCACACACACGCCTGCTCACCCTCCAGCAGCCGTGATGCTCAGTGTGACCATGTGACCCCTTCGCTCCAGCCACTGACTGGACCAGGGGTGCTCAGCTGACTCAAGCTGGGCCAAGCCATTCTTTCTCTCATAGTTTAGTACTAAGACCAAGAGATGGCTGAGTGTTTCTCTTTGAGGCTGGAAGTTTAATGTAAACTCGGGAGCGGTGGGGCAGCCATGTTTCCCACTATGAGAAGTTGAGAAGTAGAAGTTGGCTTATTGGCACTAAGAGAACAGGAAGCTAGGGTATTCGGGGTGCGCCCAGCCCCTGGTTCCAGGGTTCCCCAGGGCCTGCCTGAACTCCACGGACTGGGTCTGTCCGACCCCTCTACAATCTTCTACCCTCTGTTTTTCTTAATCTAGATCAAGGTTTTTTCCTGTTTTTATCAGCAGAGATCTAGCATCTGCTTTCATTAGCTGTGACTGTGAAATTTGTGGTTTCTCTGACGTCTTTCCAACCCAGTAACACAGAATCCATTAAACACAATATGCTTACCATACCAACACGGCTTTGAGGCCAGTCCCCTCGTTCCTCCTCTGGATGCCCCATCCAACCCGATTACTGCCCTAGGCCACAGCTAATCGGGAGTTTCTGGAGCTGCTACCGTCCCAGGAATATCTGAGATGACTAGCGCAGGAAACTGACCAAGTTTGATTTCATTGGTTTTAAAATGGCCCACGTGGGAAACTCCGCTGATTACACAGTGATTACATTTTCGTAGCTGGTTAAAAGGTTCATCGAATGAGTAAATGTTTGTAAAACCTACTGCTCTTCTGCCTTTCTCTGTTAGCTCCCCGCGACTCCTCTGAGCTCTTACCTGGCATGAGACAGAGGAACAGATGGGCACACGGGCCGCATTAGGGTCAGAGCAGAGAGTGGCTCGTACGCTGTGGTGGGGACATTGGTTTGAGGCGGAGTGAACACAAAAGGCGCAGAGAGGAGACAGTGCAGCACGCAGGGCCTGGCAAGCATCTGAGCCACGTGCGGTAGAGAGGACGGAAGACCAGAGGCAGACAGGAATCAGATGACATGCTAAGGCGCAAAGATGTCCTGAAGTCATGAGCACCATTCAATGTTGTTCAAGTGTGCCAGAAGAAACACTATTTTTTCGGGATTTAAAATTCTTTTTTCTTCAGTATGCTCATCGTAAAATAAATCCAAAGACTCAAACAGCATGTGGAATAGAAAGTACACGAATCCCTACCCCATTGCCAAACTCCTCGCCAGACACAACTACAGGGAGTTAGCACCGTGGGTGTGAGAGAGCTCTGCTGGAAGACCCAGCTCCCGGGGTTTGGTGACATCGATTTCTCTCACGCTGCGCGATCAGGGAGTGGAGTTACAGCTGGTCCCACAGCCTGGATGACTCGGAGACCACAAGGAACACTATCATTTGTTCAAAATACAGAGAAGAGTGATGAATTTGCAGTGCCGCCAGGCCATCAGCAGGGGCCTCATGTGTCGCTGGCTGGCTGTCGCTCATCTGCCAGCTCCTGATGGGGAGAATAGGGGCCTGGATTCAAACAGACCTGGGTTTGAATTCCAGCTCTGACAGTTAACTGTTGGCTTAACTTCTGGCGACTCCGATTCCTCATCCATTTATTCACCCATTCCGTGCGCCAGACCTCTGGCAGGCACAGGGGTCTGGCGGTCGGCAGAAAGGGGCCCAGTGCGGCCCTCACGAAGCCAGTCTAATGAGGGACACACACGCTGAGTCAAGATTCGCAAACATTCAACTAAAACTGAGGGGCGGCATAGGGTAAAGAACACAGTTCCTGGAACAAAACTAGTTTCAAGCCTGTTTTTCCTGCTTGCTAGCTGAGTATAACCTTCAGGGAGTTATTTTGCTTCTCTATGCCTCAGTTTCATTATCTGTAGAATGGGGACAATGTGAGTGTCGATCTCCACAGGGACTATTGTGAGGATTAAATCTTGGCAAGTACTTAGAACTGTGTTGGCACATAGTAAGTGCTGTATTAGTGCTTGTTATTAGCATCCCTAACCGTAGTAAGTGCTGCAGAGAACAGGTACGGAGTACAGTCACGATACCACAAAGGACACTGAGCACATCAGCTCCAAACCTCCTACCCTACAGGCTGTGCTGTGATTTGGGGGCAAAGCACACGTTTGCTTTGTAAACTGCCTTTATGTTGGGCTCTACCAAGGAGGGAGACGAAAAGCCCAGGGATAGGGAAGGAACCTGCTTCCTGGGTGACGTCTGTGGGCTTCTGTACCTGTGAGTGGTTCACGCGAGCCTTTGTCACTCGGGCAGCAGCAGCTCCTTCCTGGGCAGCGACTCGGTCGAGAGTACAGTTCTTCTGCTACTTGTGGAACCAGCTTCATCACCCCACCTCAGGGTCGGGGTCTCAGGCCCTTGGGCCTCTTTGTTACGTTCTTAAGTTTTAACAGTACCCACAGACGTGGTAGCTGTGTCCTTCATTTGCTACCACTGTGAGGCCTTAGCGCGGATGTACAACTTGTCTGTAAAGGGCCACATGCAATCTTTGTTGTTTTGGTGTTCCCCCCCCTAAAAACCCTTAACAAATGTCAAAACCATTCTTAGGTCATCGGTCATACAATAACAGGCCATGGACTGAATTTGGTCCATGGACCACAGTTTCGGACCCCAGCTTAGACTTTTCTTTTCACTCCTTTCGTTATCTAGTCAGTAACTTTGCACTTATTTAATGATTTGTTATATTATATTCTCTCGGTTCACACGATGGATGTGGTTTCAGTTTCCTGTCTGGACTCTGACTGATACACCTTCTTTGGGGTCTGAAGGAAGAGTTGGAACCAACTGGAGGCTATGGGTGGGGAGTGAGAGAAGGTATTCTGCAGAGGTGGGTACATGTGTGAGTGCCCTGCGCTGGGAGGGAGCTGGGCTCACTACAGAAGTGCCGTGCTGGGAGTAGAAAGGCCACTGTAGCCTGGGGCCAGCACGGGGACACCTGGTAGACCACATCAAGGATCAGGTTTTCTGTCCTAAGAACTCTGGAAAGTAAGCCACTGAAGGGCTTACACGGATGGGTTATAGGCTCATGTCTGTACTTTGAAACTATCTTCATGGGTGACACAGAGCGTGGCAAGTATGAAATGATCTGCCCTTCACAAAACAACTTGTGTGCAATAAGCATCCCTTTCCAACTATTCCCTTTCTGCACCCCAGCTGCAAGGACTTGCTGGGTTTCGGACAAAACTGTGACCGAATCGCTTGCCCTTTGTGATTTTCAACTCTGGAAGGATGCCTTTTTCAAACTGAACGTTTCTCTGCCCGAAGGCACACAAATATTAGGTGTATTTGTTTTTATTCTTGCCTTGCCCCAGACCACAGTGTGATTTTTCATCAGACACAGAGTGAAAGATTCTGAGAATCATGAACATTTGGCAAATCAGCCCTCTGGCAAGCATGTTCTTGGAAGCTTTTCTGCTGACTTGTGAAGTCTGTCCCGCTCTCTTTACTCTGAAGGATTTAGTATCAACCTCAAAATCACAGCCCTCAAGACCCAGCGAATCTCAAGGCTTTGCTGCCAACGCCATTCTCACCAGCCCTGCATTTACTGCGCAGCGAAGCCTTGTACCTGCACCAAGGGAGGGCAGGAGGCTACCCTCGCGGCGAGAGGCCTCTGGACTCGCAAGGAAAGGGTGCCTTCAGCTACGTCATGCCTGAGCACGTCCTCAATTTCAGACTCAAAGCAGAATAGTCTCTGGGATGAATTAACATGAAAATGTTACCATTTCCAGGGCTGGCCACCCCATCATCCCTCTGTGTCCAGTCACCACAGGCTGGGCCCTGTGCTCTGCAGCCTGGGGTCATCAAGAAGAATAGCTATAGGTCCCACCCTCCAAAGCATAGCATTTGATGGGAAAGACTGTAGATGTCTTTTGGGTACTGGCAACCCAAACTCCAAGGGAACTTATAATCCATTTGGCGAGTTCAGATTTAAGTACACCACATAATTACAAACCAGCACATAGGGTCGACCCTTCGGCTTCTACAATGATCATCCCAGCCTTGGACGAGCTCTATGCCCACCCCCGTCTCCAGCCCTCTCCCACCCCTGCAGCCCCTTCTGGGTCCTGCCCTTGGCACATCAGATAGTTAAGCAGCTCCGGCCTCACTGACCAAAATATCACTTCTGTCTGTGGGTCCTAATTTTGGCTGCACATTTGAATCACCTGGGTGACTTTTAAAAATTCTGATGCCCAGGTCATACCCCAGACATATTTTATCAGAATATCTAGAGGTAGGACCTGTCATTCATATGTTTAAGAATTCATCAAATAATTATAAAATGCAGTCAAGATTAAGAACAAGTGTCCTACAGGGGGTCCGCCCCTGACCTAGTAGACTATTTGACAATAAGACCTAGTCCTTGGTCCAGGGATCAGTCCTACCGGGAGCTCTTAATAATAATTCTGTTCTGGTTGCCTGCCTGGGATCCCAGGTCCTTTCTAGGTAATGGGTTAGGTAGTCAAGATAGGAGATGGAAAACAGACTGAATGTACGCAGACCAGTGTTGCAACCCCTCCACCGTGTGGGCCTTGATTAAATGATGGGGCTTCTGAGCCTGGTCATATTCTTCCAGAAAGGTCTATAACAAGATAGAAGTAACTTCACACGGAGAGAAACCTCTAGATCTGGTATTTCCCACTGGAAAATAAGGGACAGAAACATCTAACAAAGGTGACTTGTGGTTGACATCTGATTAGCCCCAAGCACGGAGCCAGCCCACTTTTATTCCTCAAAGTCCTACATAACACACCCAACCAAACAGTCTCTGCAGAGAGAAACCTGTGAGCCACAGGCCCGCCCCTCGCTCCCGGGACAGCTAAATGGTGACGCAGAGAATTCAATGGGAGCTGACTGACGATTTGTCTTTAGAAGAAAGAAAACCCAGGCCTGGAAACTGGAGCCTTACTATCTTTCTCACAGGGGTCATGAGAACGTCTAGCATCGCGAGTTCATGTCCCTGGACCTGTATGCCTTTGTCATCACATTGAGAGCAGCTGGACTATTCCCAGAGGTAGGGCTTCAAAACGCTCTTCAAGAGAAAGATACAGGGCTTGTACTCGTCCATTTGTTTTCTGAAAGGAGACCTTTACTCCTCAACAGTCTCTAAAAACTGAGGGCTATTCTCTTCTGTTGAAGAAAGAAGGTTGATCAAATGTCAAACGTTAGACAAGACCCCTCCCTGCCAATGGATAAAGATCACCAGATTTCTTGTTATCTACCAGAACTGGTATACAGGTTATTATTTCCCTCACCTCTCTTGAAGCCTTAGGCACTGTAAACAGATAAACCACTTAGAGCTTTAGTATTCTTCTCTGATAGAAAATATGTCAGCCAGTCTACATCGTCTTCCAACCCTAAGCTCAGTTCTCTGCATCCTGGTGTCCGCTGAGCCCTGCGTTTCCCACGTTGATTCTAGAAGTCAAACGTGGCCCATGCAACACAGGCCATGGGTGTCTGAGGTTTTGAGAGAAGCAATCATTCTTACCTAATAAGGCAGCTAACAGAAATCACCCTGCTGGCTGGGCTCACCAGCCACCCGCGGCTGCCAGGCGCCTCCCTAGTCTAGTCAGCTTTGATGGGAGAGAAATGGTGATTGAAGTTGGATATGAATAACAATCTAAATTTGAACTGTCAAGGTTTAATTCTGCTGAACCTGAATCGTGACAATGAGACGGTATGAAACACACAGCAGAGGAAACTGCCTCTGAAGAATGCCCACAGGGCACTTGTCTCCCAGCTCCAGAACCCCGGGACTTCAAAGGTTCTGCAAACAATGACTTACTTGCGTAAAGATCGAAATCCCCTGATAAACCTTTCATTGCTTTTATCTATTTTCTGTACAGGGTTTCCCAAAAGAGTTCTGTTGACAAGAGAGTTCAAGGCTATGCTAATAGCATCTGAATAAAAGGCTTGAGCCACCTTGACTCACCTCTGTCATTCATAAAGGAAAAGAGATTTCTGATCATGAGCTCCTGACTGAGAACACTTGCTCAAAGTGATCTGTAAATGCACCCAGGCTTTGCAGACGCGGGCCTCCCACCCAGGTGCCTGAGCTGGACACCTGAGTGGATTTTGTCCCCAGCGACTCTCCTGTGACCCTCATATTGCCATGGATTGCACTGTCTCTGGGTTTCAAAGTGACGCAATGCTTTACACACCAGCTTTCAGGCCCCAAAGCAACATTACAATTTTAGGTGCAAACCAAGTCTGTGGCGGTGGTTGTCTCCAACCAGTCCAAATGCCAAGAAAAATTAACAGGATGAAGCAGATTGAATCAAATCAGGCCCATGGCCTGGAGAAAACTCGCTTCTTGGCATCTTCTCAGAATACCAACCTCTAGCATTTGTCCTCAGAAACTGTTATTTCTTGCATAATCGTGTTAATATGTGAGTAATCTGTTAGAGACCTGAGTCAGTATTTTTCAGGCTCAGGTTGGTGCCTGTGCAGTGCCCCGAGTTCGTAGGCACTGGGGAGGCAGAGGACGTTTGAGAGGGAGTGACAGTTAACCAGGAGCCCCTGAGGGAGACTGTCCTCTGGTCCCCGGGAACCTGGAAAGGGCAGAGAAAGAGACTGCAAGCGTTTGAAAGTGCTCATGGGTGCCGCCGTTCCAACAGAGGTGGCAGGGATGGCAGGAAGGACGAGGACAGACCAAGTCACCAATGAGCCCAGGTCACTGAGGCCCTGGGAAACAGGCCAGAGAACAGCTGGTTTGGGGGTGAGCTAGGGAAGGATGCTATGTACTGAATTGCAAGTGTTGAGTAGAACAAAATGCTTAACAAGCAGTTTGAAATGGTGGCCCTGGGGCTTGGCTTGGGAGCTTAAGCCACTTGTCCAAGGTCACCCAGCCAGTCGATGAAAGAATCTGGATTTGAACACAGGGTTCCCCATTCAGAAGCCCAGAGTTTTCCATCACTGTGCTCGCCTGCCTCCTGAGAGGACAGCGCCCCCGCTCTGCTCATCGGTGTCTCGGTGGGCAGTAGCTCCTTCAGAGGGACAGAAAAATTAGAGACCTCAGTCGATTTTCCAAAGCTAAGGCCAGCCCACCTACAAAACGGCCTGTAATTTTCAGGGAAAGAAAAAATGTGAAAGAACCAGAGCAACACTCACGACAGGAAAACTGTGGCTGTGAGGTGGCTCTGCGCTCGGCTTCAAACACACATCAGCATCTCCTCGGTGAATTGTTTTAAAAAGTGCCCAGCCCCATCCCAGATCTAAATCAGGCTGTGTCGTCTACAAAGCTCCTTAGGTGATGCTGACTCATCCGGGACCACTGGCATAACGAAGACAATCTGAGAGAAAGACTTAAAAATAACTGGTGATGAAAAATAATAGATTCTGCATGGTAGATTCCCACTCTGCGCCAGGCGCTGCTCTGCGGGCCGGCTATAAATGACTTCACTTCATCTTTAAGGTGGAGGGTTGCAGAAGGAACAGAGGCTCCAAGAGGATACGCACCTTGACCAGGGCCCCGCTGTGGCTGCAATTCTGCCTGCCTGACGCCAAGGTCATGGTGGCGTGACCTGGGTACCGGGAACAGAGATGTGCCGGAGAGACACTTGGGGCAGGGCTGCAGAGCCTGCGCCCAGCGCCTTCCAGGAGGGCTGTCTCACCCAGCCTCACAGCCTTCTGGGAGAAGGCAATGCAGGAGCTAAGAAGCTAACCCAGACAGCCCGGTGGAGCCGGGTGGAGTGGGCTCTGCTAAGCCGTGCACCTGAGACTTGCTCACCGACACCTGCTTCTGCCTGTTCCTCACCCCACAGTCGAACAGACCCATTCATTCACACTGATGAGGTTTCCTGAAAAGAACACAGACTTAGAAATCTGTCCTTAGGGCTCCAGTCCTGACTGTACTGCTAACTGTCCTGCTTCCCCTGGACATTGCTCTCCGTGTCTGCAAAACGAGGAGCTGCCCTGGGCCCGGTCGCCGAGGCTCCTTCCAGCACCACATGCATCGATTCTCTGTGACAACCTCGGACTCCTGCGAAGGGGTACTGAGGAGATCAGGGCAGAAACGGGCAGCACCGGAGGTGTGAGTGTGGCAAAGGCAGGAGCTTCCCTTCAGGGTAACCCAGGGTGCTGCGCAGCCGCAGGAACCCCTCTTGGGCATCTCTCCTCCATGAAAGCCCCAGGCCCTGGAGTAAGGGTGTACTGATGGGAAACAAACCAGGAGCCGTGGGCTTTCAGGGTCCCCATCCCTCAACCCTCTCATTCATGAATCAGTCACCACAGCCCAACGGCAGCACTTAGTCACTCCCCCCCTGAGCACCACACAAGCCCCAAGCCCCAGGGCCCAGGGTCGGGGAGTCCAGATGGCTCGGGTTCCCACAGAAGAACGCCGAGAGTCTCTGACATGCATTCCAGCAATGACCACTGAGTCACCATCGGGCCTTGTGTGGCCAGGCTGAGGGTTTGGTTTCTTATTTTTTGGCCACAGAAACTCCTCTCCACAAAGTATAAGGTGGCTTAGTTGACACACAGGAGAGATGTAACCAAGGACAGAGAGGCATTTAGTCACCTACCATGTGCCAGGCACTGTTCTGAGAGCTTCATGATACAAAATCATTTCATTGTCATAACAACCACTGGAGGGGTACCACTGTTAATTCCGTCGGACGGAGCAGGGAACAGCACAACATGCTTAGACAATTTGCCCAGAGTCATAGTTAGGGGAGGCAAAGCCAGAATTTAAACCCACGTAATGCTGGCTCGACTTGTTAAATGCCATGTTCCACTGTTTACATTAAATAACTAGAAAATAAGGGCACGGAGGAGAAACGTAACCAGAGAAACACAAGGGGGCAGACAGGGGGGCCAGACAGGACGCTGAGACCTCACTGCTGTGGGAGGGGCGGAAGTGAGGGAGAGGAAGGTGTTTGCACAGACAACAGGGATACAAATCCAGGCTGATCTGAAACCCAAATGCATGCTCTTCCCCAGGCCAGAGGGCAACAGAAAACAGTGCTAGAGGGACCCACCAGAGGAAGACAGTGTGTCCTCCAGATGCATTATGGGCAATTTCATAAGAAGTCTCTGTCATGGGCCTTGGGGTGTCCTTGGCACAAATGCACATGGGAGGCGTTGGGAGGAGGTCCTTTCTGGAGGTGGAATGGCTTGAGCAAAGGCAACAAGGCAAGAAAGGCAAGGCATTTTCAGGAAGAGTGAGGAGTTGGGTTTTCCTGGGTGACAGCACGTGCGAAGGGAAGGAATGGGGAGCCAGGCTGAACGGGTCTGACCACAGGAGACCGTAGACGACAGGCTAAGGACGTTGGGTTTTGTCAGGCAATGGCTAGCTGACTCTTTCCAAACAGGACAGTGCATGACAGAGCAAAGCCTTTAAAAGCTGTCTGGGGCAGGGTGTGTGGCCGACTGAATTGGGAGAAGAGCAGCAAGCAGTCAGGAGGGTGCTTTGACAGACAGGCAACGTGCAATGAGACCTGGACTGGGACGGTGGCACCAGGAATCCAAAAGTGAGAGGTACACTGGGAAGGAAGAGTCAACAGGACTTTGGGACTGGAGACATGTGGGGAGGGAGGGCAAGGGACGGAAGAAGTCAACAGCGCAGAGGTGCCTATCCTGAGTGTCTGGCGGAAGAGTCAGGCTGGGGTGAATCTCATCTGAGACAGTTTAGAATCTTGGAGATGGAGCAGAGCTCAGCGATGTGGCAGATAAAACGGAGTGCACGGAGGCTGGGTGGCTCCCTTGTCCCCTGTGGCCACTGGACAGGGAAGCCAAGGAACAGTGCCGACAGGAGTGAGGCATTGTCTACTCTGCGAGGACCTGTGACTCTTTCTTCCTGTAAGACTGTGGCTGGTGTTTACAGAAGAGTGGTTACGGGCAGAGACGCAAGCGCCACCACCCACACTGGCTGCGTGATCTTAAGCCATCTACTTAACTCTGTGCCTCAGTTTCAAATTCTGTAAAACAGGAATAATAATAGTACCTATCTCCAAAAGTTATGAGACATAAAAGAGTTAATATATGCAAAACGCTGAGATCAGTATTTGGCACGCAGAAAACACATTGACGGGTAGTTGATGTTTTAAGTAATGTAAGTGCGAACGTCAATAGCACCTCATGCCTTTTAAGCCACATTCATCTGTCATCTCACCGGGTTATCCTGGCGATGCTGTGAGGTCACATCCCACCACCTACATGGAAGACCTGGGACTCAGAGCAGTTAAGTGATGGGCACACCTTCAGCAGCAGAGCTGAAATGACAGCAGGGCCCTCGGCTCACGGCCTTTGGAGTCCACAGTGGAGGCATGAAAAGGAAACAGAATTTCCTTCTCGCATTTATTCTCCATTGACCCTGATAAACTTCATTAATTCATCCCAAATCCCACCCAAAACACACCCCTCTTTTTCCATCCCAACACACAGCTATCTTGGGCATGAAGAAGGAAAGGAGGAAGAAAAGGAGGGGAAGAGAAGAGGGAGGAAGGAAATGGGAGACCTGAGGGAGGTGTTCAGGAAGTCTCTACCTGGACTCCGATTTAAGTCCCCCTAAATGAACCAGGGAGCCTGGGAACCAGAGCCTGGGGCACATGCCTCTACCTGTGAGTCACATGGAAGTCACCTCACCTCTGCCAGCCTGGCTCCTCCTGACTCTTCCCCCCCGGCAGCCTGAGCAGCTCTGAGGCTCACACCTGCACACCCCTAAACATTAGACTCCCCAGTTTTCTTAGCTCACAATCAGATCCAGTGCTGACATGTCTTCTCAGCAAAACTGTGGCTTTGGTTGGAAAGAAATGATTGTGTCTCTGAAAGTAAATCATCCAAACAAGAAAGGGTGACCGGTAGCATTTTAGTCTCCTACCTGGGAGGGGACATTGTCTGCTGTGCATGAAGGCTCAGGTTAGAGAGGGTCACATTCATGGGCTGCAAAATGGTTCTAGGTTTTGTGTTTGTCTGTTTTGTTTTTTTATCCTGAACAAAAGAAAATGAGGGGCACAGAGAGCAGCTGCTTTGCCCATTGTGGTCTCTGGGAAACCTTTCGGCAGGTTCCTTGGAGCACTGCCTTGGCTTGCTCTCTTAGGACCAACTGAAACTGTGATTGATGATAAGGAACAATACAACTTAATTCAGACAGAATTCTCCAAGGCAGTTCTTGAAGGGCGAGATTGTATCTCTGTTCCATTCAGGATGTCACCAGGCACTGTTAAAAAACTGGGAGCTGCTAATGAACTTGAGGCATGAGAGCTTTGCAGGTGACCTTAGTATGTCTCCCAAACTGGGAGGTGACTGGTCCTACAGTCCCTTTCCTCCGCCTCATTAACATCATGATGGTGAATACTGCAGGTTGAGGGCTGTTATGTTGGTGCCCCCCCCCCCCATTAAATACATATGTTGAAGCCCTAACCCCAATGCGACGGTATTAGGTTAAGAGGAGGTCAAGAGGGAAGGATTCCTACGCTGGGATTAGTGCCCTTGTGGAATGAAGAAGACACACCAGAGCTCTCTTTCCCCACAGGCACTGCACCCATGTGAGCACACAGGGGAAGGAGGCCACCTGCTAGCCGGGAAGAGGACTCTCCCCAGAGCCCGACCACGCTGGCACCCTGATCTCAGACTTCCAGCCTCTAGAACCGTGACAAATAACTGTCGGCGCCCGAGCCTGGGGCATTTTGTTATGGCAGCCTGAGCTGAGACAGGCCTCCACCGACCGCAGAGATCTCGTGTCATTTCCCAGAACAACTCAGTGATGTCGTTATCCCCATTTTACAGATATGGAAGAAGACTCACAGAGGTTGGGGGCCAACATGAGCTAGTTAAGTGGCAGCGCCAGGAGCAGAACCCTGATCTTTTGACTTGATTGTTTCCCTCCCTGGTTCTTCTGGGGCTGTTTATTTACCTGGTCCCCATGTCCCAGAAAGGCTCAGGGCTAGAGTTCCCAGGGTCAGGCAGAGATGGCAAAGACCACTTACCAGCCCACCAAGACCATCGGGAGGAAAACTGGGCCTTTGCAGGAGCCTGGAGCTTCTGGGCCCTGTGTGTGTGTGTGTGTGTATGTGTGTGTGTGTGTGTGTGTGTGTGTGTGTGAAGGAACAGGGGGCAGTTCTGTGTAGTGGTTAAGAGTGTTTGGTTGGGGAGGCAGAGGAAGAGATCTCTGCGCTGAGGCTGCCTGGGTTTAATTCCCTGTAAGTCTTTAGGGATGTCAATTAAATTCTCTGCACCTCAGTCTTTCTCACCTATAAAACGGAACTAATTATGGTATTATGGTATTTGCCTTTTAGGGTTTTTATGAAGCATAAACTGAGATAATGGCTGTGAAGTGCTTTCAGGGTGCTGCCTGGCATGAAGTCAACACTTTTATAAAGAGAGGGATCCAGGTCACAGCCTGGGCTGGAAGGGGCCGAGCACGCCTGACCGTACAGCCAGCTCTGCTTTGGGGAGGGAGGCATCCACCAGGTGAAAGGCCAGAGTGACGACACTCCCCACACCCAGAGACACGCCGCGACCGGCACAGCCATCATTGCCTCCTGACACTGCCCCCCCGCCCCCAGCAGTCCTGGGAGGTTGCAGACGGGGAGACTGAGGCTCAGAGAGAATGAAGCGGTCAAGTAGAGCCTGCAAAGTCTGGGAATCAGGGCTGCAAGTGGACTCTGGCTTTTCTCTTTGCTGGCTATGGGATCATGGGCAAGTTACTTAACTTCTCAGATTCTCAGTTTCTTCACCCTAAAAAACAAAAAGAATTGATAAATGACTACCTCAAAGGGTGTTGTGGGGATTAAATGAGAAAGGTATGTGAAGGCGCCCCTTAAAATGTTAGTTTCCGTTTTTCCTTCAGTGCCTTGCTTGCAGCTACACAGCAGCTGGTGAGCGTCAGAGTGGGGTCTCAGATCAGGCGTTCAGAGCCGTGAGACCACAGGAGTGGGCGGACGGAGGAGAAGAGATGCTGAAGACCTGTGTGGGAAAGGATCTGCTGTTTGCTCACTGCTGTGCTTGTATCTACATGAGGAATAAAAGACGCATAAATTGAAATCCAGATGAGCCCATCACAAATGGTGTCATTTCAAGAGTCACAGTGGCTGTATCTTATCCACAACTAACGTCTAATTCATGCACATTTAGGGAGTCTTCACGAGCTCATTCCATCGACAAATATTATGAGGCATCTGCTATGTAGGTGAAACACCAAGCCAAACCTTTGGAGCTACAGAAACTGATAGAAGAGGCACCATCTGTGGGGGATCCCATGACAGTGGCTAAGGTAAAAACAAAAGCAAACACGCACACGCACAACATCACGGAAGTGTGATGAGAGCCATGGCAGTGGAATAAACACGGAGATACAACGGGAAACGCCTCTGTTTGGTCCGGAGCCGGCAGGTCTCCAGAGGAAGTGCCACTGGAGCTGTCAGAGCTGGAGGGGGAGGGACCAGCACGCAAGGAGCTGCAGTGAGGGGCAGCGGTGTGTGCTGAACTGTAGTGAGTGTGCTGGAGGTGTGCACAGGGCACACGGCGGGGAGTAGAGGTGAGGAGGCTAGATTGAGAGTCCCCTGGAGAAGGGCCCTGGGCCTGGGGCTAAGAGGGTCTGAACTTTGTAGCATAGGTGCAAGGAAGTCACAATTTCTAAGAAGGGGGTGTCCCTATTTTTAACATTTCATCCGGTGGAGGTTGGAGGAGAAGTTGGACTGGAGGTAGGAGAAACTGGAGATAAGGCAATAAAGAGGCTGCAGAAACACCCAGATGAGAAAAGGTGTGATACTGAGCTATGCACGCACGTGTGCACAAGCACATGCACGCGCGCACAACGAGCTGGTTCTGCCTTTACTGAAACACTCGGCATGAGTCACACCTGGCTTCCAGCTCCCGCAGGAGCCCCAGGCCTGGCTGCCTCCTCTGGGGTTACCTCAAATATGCCCTGTCCTCTTCCTTCTCCGCTGTGGTAAACCTAAATGGCCTTTCATTTCCAGGCTAACCTCAAACCCAGAGTTTGGGGTGATTAAACGCTGCCCGTGAGGCTGTGGTGCTGGAAACTCCCTCCCCAACGCCGTGTGCCTGGACGCACACAGCACACCAGGGCTGTGCAGATGGGGAGCACGCAGCTGCATTTGTTTCTGCAATCAGGCCTTTACGTTAACACGGCAATTACAGCTGCCAAGAGCAAGGGAAAGCAGCATTTACTGTTGATTTTTATAAACAGATGAAAAAAATCACGACCCACAGCACTCACCGAAGGAACTAAATGATGTGTAATGTGCCTTTGTTAAAATAAAAGCTCTTACTGGAAAAAAGACAGAAGCCCTTGTGGAGGGTAGGGTGCGGGTGGATGACATTTTTCAAGTTTCTGGAACTCTTACTAACATGATGTCAACACTGGTAAAAGGGTAAGGGAGCCAACTAGCATTCACTGGGTGCCTACCATGTCAGATATCGGGTTAAGCAAGCACTTTTGATATACATAAATTATCTCCCTTAATCCTCAAAATGTCCTTGGAGGTTGGAATTGCTATCCTTGATACACAGGCAGGAGACTGCAGGAAGGAGAGATCAAGGAGCCTTCCCAAGATCACACAGCAAGTACGTGGCAGGGGCAGGGTGCAAACCCATGCTCCCTCCGTTGTCCCTTGCTTGTCTCCTAACAGAAACGTGAATGGCTGCACCTCCATGGCTGGCTGGAGAGCCCCTGAGGAAGTCACTCTCACAGTGCCCATTTCTTAGGTCCAGGGACTGTTAGGATGGAAGGAGCCTTGGGAGCCCCCAACTCCAATCCCCCAGAAACAGAAGCTCGGAGACGGGTGTGGATCACTTCCCCAGCTGAGAAAGAGGGCCCTCAGTCTGTATCCGAGGTCTCTCTTCTCCCTGGCCCATGTTCTTTTCACTCTATCGGGTTGAGGTCTCCTGACTCAGGCATTAATGGTTTCCTGCAAAACTTTGTTGTTCTGGTTTTTTGTTCAATAATGAGATTCCTATTCTCACCTGAGTCTAAAGAGGAGCTGCAGAAGTAATACCTTTTTCTCTAGCAGATTAACTCAGTGGAAATGAATGGGCTGAGTCTCCCTAATGTACATAATCTGCTGCCACCAGAGCCTACAAGAAAATAAGAAGTGATTAAATCACAGCAAAATGGTTTTATTTATAACCCGTTCTCAGTGTCTTGAAACACAAACTTTCCACCCAAATATTTATCCCAAGGATAAACATCTCCCCCACGCATTGCCATAACCCATTCCTGCCGGCACATAGCATATATCCTAGTACCCGAATCAGTATATAGAGGGTGACTTCTACAAAAAGAGCTCGCAGGACACCCTTGCGTGGTGATTTCTGTCCTAGAATCCTGGACCTGAGCTTTCTATTGGGTTTGGATTCAAAGCTAATTTTCTCTTAAAGTAAGAACGAATTCATAAACTCAGTTATGCTGATCTTAGTGATGTCTTGAACAGAAATAACCTCTATTTTCTATAAACTGAGATGCTGAGTGGAATAAAAATGAAGCTCCTTATTAAAGCAGAGAACTTCAAAGAGTGAGAAACCTGAACAACCTTTCAAACGAAGCTATACATGTACGATTGCTAATAAGAGTCATGTGATCTCTAAGATGGGCAGATAATTGTGACATAGTCCTCCAGCTATGCTTGGCATCAGCAGGTGACTGAGGGCAGGGTGTGGTTAGGTGGAGGTGGGGGGGACTGAATGCGTGGAGCTGATGGACTCAGACCCACCTCTGGGCAGTGATCTGAGCATTCACTATTAGGCAGAAAGCGTGGACATGAGGCCAGAACCACTGTGTGGCCTCAAGGCCAAACCTTAGCCACCTACAGGTTTCTGCCCCAGCTTCCACCATTCCGCTGCTAGTACGAAAGGGATACAGTTAAATGATAAGCACCAAAAGACCATCATGATTTAGTCGTCTTTTCTTTCTATTTCAGGTTAAGTCAGACTCCTGCAAGGACATCTTCTGGTACATGGGATCCTGCAACAAGGGGTTCAGGCGAGGTGGAGATCCACAGAGCACAAAGTCCCCTGGCACGAAAGGCCACCGCAATATGAAAACAGTATGGAGTCTCCCAAGCCAGAAGGCCTCTGGTTCCTATTTCTTTGAATGTCAGGGGCCCTGATATATCCTTTAAGCTACAGCAGAACAGGGCAACTGCCATGGTCTGCAGAGGTGTCTGTGATCCCAGTGTTTGGGGCAACAGCTTTAGCATGTGACTACCAAGTGCTCACATGACACAGGCTTCTTGCACTGACTGGGCAGGCTGCAGCTATCCAGCCTAGTTCGGTGTTCTTAAGGAGCTGCATTACTTCTTTAAGAGGTGTCAAGACCCATCAAAACAGTAATGCTCCATGGGTGCCTAGCAGTCCTTCATTCTGACCTTGAGAACGATCTCACCTCACCTATTGTGGACCCCAATCTCACTTCTCTCTCTCCACTTCTCCTCCTACTTGCCATGTTATACCTTTAATTGTGCTCTCCAACATGATACACAATCCAGTTCTTCTTGACCTTCATCACTGGTCCACTTCCCCCTTCAGGTTTTCTTCTCTCCTTCTTGGTTTGATGTTTCCACTATTGCTATGCCAGGATACAGCCCTCCCTTTCCACTCAGCCCCCAGGATCTCCTCTCTGGGATGCTTCCCTTTCCCCACACCCCCAGACTTGAGCACTTAGTCCTGACAGAGGGAAATGAGGAAGAACGTGTTTCTAACTCTGCCCCACCCCCACCCCCCGGCCGGAGGCTAGCATCATCATGTTCAACAACTGGGGAGCCAATTAAGCACACCTAATCTGGTCTCTGTTCCATTGGTGTCAATGAAAGGCACACGTCGGTACATCTCAGAAGAAAGAACGCATGATATATATTTAAATGAGTTACAATTTTTAGAAACCCTGATGCAACGTTGATGGGCCAAACAGCAAGTCCTGACACTAAATAGAAAAGAAAGTTGGAGAAAAGTCTTCTCACCCACCTTGGTAAGGAAAATGAGAAAGCAACAGTAAAATCAACAAAACAGTTTAAGACAGAAATGGAATCAAAACACAAGAGCCAAAGGAGAGTGCCTCAGGAAAGGTTATTTGACCAAAGAAGCTAATGCAGCACTTTCTGCGTGGGCTGGAGGACAGCTGCACTTCAGAGGCAGAGCCAGCACAATAAAAGCTTCCCCCCACCCCACCCCCACGAGACACAGACACCTAGGGGTCCCTCAGATCTATGGACCAACAGCTAAATGGGTGCAAATGTGTTTACAGCCTTCCTTCTTTGAAGCTATAATATTATGAAATGTTTACAGTGTTAAGACCCATTATAAAAATTCACTCTTTTGAAGAGGACATGAATTAAAGATGACCACTGCAGTTTTACTACACAAAGCAAGCTACCCAAGGTCAAAGCCGTGGGAAACTCATGGTTTAAAACCAAAGATTCTTTCACAATTCTGCAAGAACCGTAAGACCCAGCTTCCTAAGAATTTGCATTCTGGAAAACTTGTTTTTATGATCAGACTTGCTATGCTTTATGACTAGCGTCATATCATGTGACAAATGATCTTGCCCAGATGATACCCAAAAAAATGTATGAAAAACAAAAGTTTGCTTATTATGGTATTCTTGTTGCCGATTCCATGAAAACTTCACCTCTTTTTAAAAAGAATTTAAACAGCTTTCACCTAGGCAAGTGGCTCATACTGGGTTGAATTCGCCAAGAAAATCATTCCTGCAAGTTTCTGAGTTTCCACTTTCCTTCTCCAGGAGTCACGGTTCGTCAGACAAGCCAGGACTCGGCAAAGAGTAAGGCGAACTGAAAAGCAATCCAGTGGAGAAAGTGACACCACTTTGCCCACAGTGGGCCAAATCCTGAAAGGTTCATACTGCATCAGTGCAAATCCTTGTTACTCTCCCACCTAAGTCTTATAAAAAAAAAAAAAAAAGAGGAAGGAAAGAAAAACAAACAAACAAGAAACAGAGGAAGGAAATTCTCATCTAGAGAATTTACTTTCCAAACTATGAACATTCTATTTCCAATGGAAAGAATTATTGTTTTTCCAGGGGACTGAGGAAAAACAGAAGAAGAAGGAAGGCCGATGAGCTCCTATAGGTTAAAATAGTCTTGCCATGACGTTGTGATGGGGGCAGTGATGTCAGTTACTGCATGGGAGGCTGGGCAATGTCCCCATGATGACAAAAATGCCAGCTAACATGACCAGGTACTCAGTGAGCCAGCGCCTTCTCTCCACTTCAGGAGATAAAATTAATCCAGTGTTGCTTTGTGCAAACAAAACCAGAACAAGGACAGCTAGTTATAGCTAAAGACCAATGACACCAATATCCACAATAAAACACTTCAAAGAAAGACAGCCCAAAAGTCAGTGAATCCTCACATTTTCACCCATCCCAAAGTACTCCTTAAGGAATTTCATGTTTTGAGAAATCTTGCACTTGTAATAATTTATTTTCCTAAGTTTCAGACACATACAATGGCCAAGAAGAACTTCTGATACGTGCATGAGAGAAACACTGTTAATAGTTTTACTTTAATTCTAGGCGAAGACAAAGGAATATGATGTCCTGGTTCAGCTGTGGAAATTTATGATGGATAAATACAAGGTTTCCATTAGGTTTTTTGTTTTTTTTTTTTAGAAAATTGACAATAAATCTAGACTCCTGTTGTTGCTGTTATGGAGCCCAAGGAATTCTGGGACACAATCCGGCTTCCTTAGCACCTCTCACATCTGTGTCCCCCTCGCCATCGGCCACATCAGGTCCTCCCTCCTCTCCCTCATGGAAACTGAATTCCTTCTTAACTAGTTTCCCCAAATCTGATCTTGTCCCCTCCCTGGAGCCAGAATGGTCTGTCTACAGCTCAAATCCCACAGTGTCACGTTCCAGTGTCCCCTTCACCTCCAGGACTGAGGTGAAACTCCTCACCCAGGCCAAGAGCAGCCCAGACTCTCACCCACTGGCTTGCTCTCCAGCCCATCACGCCACACACCCCGTCCTCCTTCAGCACCACCCACGGCTCCTCACACACCAAGCAGTTTTGACGTATTTGCTTGGAATATCTTTCTCCCACCTTGTCTGCCCAGGGAATCCCTAAACATCGTTTAGGTCTGAGCACTAACACACCAAGGAAAATAAGGAGTTATCTCAGGAGAGAGGTCAGAGTAGATGTCCCTTTTTCTTTATGCAACACATTATTTATTAATTTAATATAAGAATCAAAGGTCACCCACTTTAAGAAACCTCGCCTTTTTTTCTCCCCACCAAGGTAAAAGTTACTTGGACATTATTGATAAGACGTTTAATATAATATAAAACCTATCATACTGTGTTACATTTATAAGCTTGCAAGTCTGTCTCTTCCTCTGAGCTTTTCATTTCCTTGCGAGCAAAGACCTTGACTGATTCCACTCTTTATTTTTAAAACCTAGAAGAGTGCTTGGAATATAGTAGGTGCTCCATAGATGTTTGTTGGATAAACCAGTGAAGGGTCCCAGGGACCCCAGACTGAGTCTTGCTGCTGTCCTGGGGCCTAGGGTCCCCCCCATAAAAACAAAGGTAACAATGCCTGCTGCGTAAGATTTCTGTGGGGATCAAATGAGAGGACCAATTAGGAAGCATGTCCTAAGAGCCAAAGGTAAAACACAAACCTGTTTCCTTATGATGATGAGTTATGCTGAGGAAAGGTAGGAATTAACTGCAATGGAAGTGCTGGTAACTGTGCGAGGGTGTGAGACCCAGCAGGGGACAATACAGACCTCATCCTGGTG
The DNA here is from genome assembly GCA_030848825.1 of Tadarida brasiliensis. NCBI lineage: Eukaryota > Metazoa > Chordata > Mammalia > Chiroptera > Molossidae > Tadarida > Tadarida brasiliensis. The sequence continues at coordinate 60,154,546 of CM061268.1, forward strand.
AATCTGGAGGACACAGAGAACACATCCTGTCTGTTCTGCCTGCAAACTCTGTTTCCAATCCAAGCCTTCTCTCCTCTGCCCTGACACCTTCCACACCCCACCCACCACCTTCTTATCCACCCATTGCTGCCGGAGCCCCTAACTGTTCTCCCTGCTCCCACCCCCGCCCTCCAATCTGTTCTTCACATGGCAGCTGGAGAGATCTTTCATTAACGTAACTCAGAGCACTTCCTTGCTTAGAACCATTTAGTAGTGTCCTGTTTTTCAGAGGATAAAACTCAGCCCACAGCCCACAGACTCCAAGGCCCCCCTACACAGGACTGCAACCCCTGAGCTCGCTCCACCTTGATTTTAGGCAATTCCCCCTTTGCTCCTCACACGCCTGTTGAGCTGCCTGTGGTCTATTCCCAGAACCTGCCAAGCTGCCCGTCGCCTCCGGACTCCACATCCGCTGTTCTCTCCATCCCAAACCCTCTCACCTCTCATGACAGCTGGCTCCTCCTTCTTTAGGTCTCTTCTCAGAGACCACCTCTGAAGAGAGGTCTTCCCTTTCGAGTGAAGTAGACTTTCTGTTAGTCTCTCACACAGTACCCTGTTCATTTCTTCTCTACCACTAATAACCACCTGTATAATTTTGTTTGCTTACTTACTGTCTTTCTCACAAATTATATATTTAGTAAGGAGAAGGATCATAGCTGTCATGTTTACCACATTATTTCCAACACCTAACGGTGCCTGGTAGAGAGTAGGTGCTCAATAGGTATTTGATGATTGGAAGGATGGACAAATGAACAGACCATTGATAGAAAGATGGATGGATGGATGGATTGGTGGATGGGAAGGCAGGGAAGTAAGTAAAGAAGAGATAAGATCCCACAGAAATAGGGTACAGACTGACAAACCTCAGAAGAGGAAGATGGGGGCGGGGGAAGAGAAGAGATAAACCACAGAACTTATATGCATATATGCGTAACCATGGACATAGACAACAATGATGGCGGGGGGAGGGATTGGGAGGAGGGTGTCAATGGGGGGAAAAGGAGAAACATCTGTAACGAAATAAAATAAAATAAAAATTTAAAAGAAGAAGAAGAAGAAGAAGAAGAAGAAGAAGAAGAAGAAGAAGAAGAAGAAGAAGAAGAAGAAGAAGAAGAAGAAGGGGAAGAAGAAGAAGAAGAAGAAGAAGAAGAGATAAGATCCAGGACAGAAAACAAGATGAAAAGGTCCACTTAGGTTGGCAGCTGTAGGAAGCTACTATGAAGACCCTCAGGGTGTCTTGTAAAGAAACCTATAAGGAAGAGGAGGCCACAGAAACAGAGGTGGGAGACATGTGGGCATCGTAGACCTTCTCCACAAGTCTTTCTCTGCTTGGGAATAATATATGTATAGCACCTATAAGAGCACCTGGCATGGTAGGCATTATGCAAGTATTTATTATTATTATTTCTAATATTATTATTTTGGCAAATCTGAGTCCCAGAGGGGGCAGCTGACTCTGTCCGGTTGATTGGTAGAAGGTCACAGAACAGTGAACGGCTCATAACGAGAGAACAGCTGAGACTACGCAAGAGCCTTGCAGCCGAGGCTGGTGACTGGAGGCAGGGCCAGTGCCTCTGCTCGGCAGGTCCTCCCTCCCGCACCAGCTGGCCGGCTGCCCAACCAGCACCCATGCCATCATCTCCCACAGGCATGGCGAGGCAGCTTCTGAGGCGACTCAGACATGAGGAGAAGTGGCTGCCAGCTCATGGAGTGCGAGAACGGGAAATCTTTCAGCTCTGACGGGCAGATGGCAAAGCCTCTTTCTAAAAATGGCTGTTAATAGGTTTTTCTCCACACCATCTATCTTGACTCTGCTTTATCAGGTGGCAACTGCATTGCCATTCCCTGTCCTGTGACCCGAAGTGATTTCACCAGTCAAAACAAGTAACTGTGGGCTAGAAGAGACCGAAAATAAAAGAGATAAGCAGGGAGAGTCTGACATGAGGGCTGAGCTTTCTGTCAAATGGTTTGTGTACTGTCTTCAAGATCAGGTTACTGCAGAGAAAAAATAGAAACCCTGCAACGAAGCTGGGAGTCGGGAGCGTGTCCATTCATCGGACGTGGACACAAAGGGTGACAGCAGGAGCTGTGTTAATAGATGTGTAGGTCTGTAACATACAACAACGTTCAATATTAAAGCGTCTCCTTTCCATGGCAAGACTCAAAGCACTCTGCTTGTCCTCTGAGGCTGACTTGGGCGCTATTTCAGGATGGCACGCGATGTGCCACCTTTCAAAGGCAGTGGGTCTATGGGGCGAACACCACCAAGGGCGGCCAGTCAACCTCCAGGACTCACTTCCCAGGCAGGACATCCAATCTCTCTGGGCCTCGGAAACCTTATCTATAAAATAGTGGTAACATGTTAGTATATTATCTGCCTGAAGACAAAGGGCTGGGCATGATGACTTCATAGTGGTCTTCTGGGGAATGCTCATTCTGAGTTCTAACAGAAGAGAGATGCTCATTTAAAATGTGTGCATGCAAATATTTATTAATTACCCGCAGCAGAGTATGTGGAGATTGTAGGACCAACTTAAACTCCTTGCTGGGTGCAGTGGGCCTGGCCAGGCCCTATTTAGCTGGATTTACAGCAACATTTTAACTTTATGCTAAACTATCATAGCAGACATTCTCTTGTCTTGCTGTTTTGCTATCATAATCTCATGAAATTAGGAATGTCATAGTGATTATAGATAGACAGACAGACAGAGAGAGAGAGAGAGAGAGAGAGAGAGAGAGAGAGAGAGAGAGAGAAACAGATCCAGAGAGAAAAAGATGCAGCTAAATTTGGACATGTCTTTCAGCGTTAGTTTTAAAACCTTGGTTAGAATGTGCCAAAATGGGACAAAATCCTGAGATTCCTGCTGGCTGTGATGGCGGCCACTCCCGTCAACACCAGTCCCAACGTCCAAAAATACCAGCTCTTCAAATGGCACTTGAGTTTTCTGCTGCTAGCGATATTTTTAAATTTCTTTCAGACCAAAGTCTAGATTATCCTTAAACTCTATCAAGTATGGAGAAAGTATCACTGAAGTCTCCAGCCAACCTGCTTCTTCCCTGACTCACTCCTCTCTTATCAAGTCTCTGCCGAAATCAGATGAGTTCATGCCCATGGAGAATGATTTTGGATTCCTCAGTCCTCCCCTCTCCATCGGGCTGAACGTTGGAAGAGGGCAAGAACCAGGTCTAAACCCTACCGTGTCTGTGACTTCTACAGCCCACACAGGGTTAGGAATGGAGCAAAGATTTAGAGAGTGTGGATTAGTTGAGCACTTACAATGTGTTTTACATACATTAATCATTATAGCACCCTGTGAAGCAGGTATATATTATTATCAATCCCACTGGCAGATGAGGAAACTGAGGCTTAGAGAAATAAAGCAGACTTCCACAGATCTCAAACCTAGTGACTGACACAGCTGCAGTTGGAACTTGGGGCTTTTCTGACTCCAAATCCCTAGATCACAGCCAATGTACTCTGCTGCCTAACATCTGGGCATGGGGCAGGGAGGTTACACATTTGGTTCCAGCTGAATACTTTCCTTCACCTGTCAAATCCTCTACCCTGTTGCTAGTTGTAGTAGGTCTAAATCTAATGTCTTTAAACCAGCCTCAAGGGAGAGAACAAATAATTTCATCATAAAGGTGCTGTTCTTTAGATCAAGTGCACCTGGTACAGCATCAGAACAGAAACTCTCTTAAAGAAATAGATTCTTGCCCTGGCTGGTTGACTCAATGGTTAGAGCACTGGCCTGAGGATGAAAGGGTCTTGGGTTCAATTCCCGGTCAAGGGCATGTACCTGGGTTGCAGGTTCAATCCCCAGCCACCGTCAGCGTCATTCAGGAGGCAACCAATTGATGTGTCTCTTGCACATCGATGTTTCTGTCTGTCTGTCTCTCTTTCTCCCTTCTACTCTCTCTAAAAACCAATGGAAAAATATCCTCAGGTGAGGATTAACAAAATTTTTTAAAAAATAATAGGTTCCTAAAATGGGAGACATCTGTAATATTGTCAACAATAAAAAAAAAGAAAAGAAAAAAAAAAAGAAAGAAAGAAATAGATTCCTGAAATGTACATGACCAAAATAAAAAATGTATCTTGGCTTTCAAAGTTCTCCAAGCTCCATGGAGAGATCTGAAATAATTTAGATTTATAGAAAATAGAAGAAATGGCAGACGGGATTTCTGGTCCGTCCGGGAGGGAATGTGAAAGGGATCGTGTAACTAATTTTTGTTCAGAGTTGACTATGAAGAAGGCACTGTGCTGGCCATGTGGTGCTAAGATGGGGTCCTGGCTCTGCAGAAGACATCAGGATGGAGACACACATCCACTACAATGTATACTGAGACCCATGTGGAAAAGAGCATGCTACACAAGCTAACCACCACAGGAGAGCAGAGGATGAACGAGTCACTTCCATGTGGCATTATCAAGGAAGGCAGTGTGGCAGTGGTGTCCCCAGAGAGCTGAGCCCTCAAGCAGGTTGAAAATTCTGATAAGTGAACCCAATGTAAATGGCGCCCCCTGGAGGTGTGCAACACAAATGCAAAAAGAAGAACAAAATCAAAGAGCATGTCATAGTACTGGAGATATACCATTAACTCTATCTGAAGAATTAGAGGTTTTATACTATTATTTAGTTCTCTGAAAATGGGGCCCCTTGTAAGGTATAGATAGGTCTATTGCCCAATTTCTACACATTCAGTACAAAAGGTGGCTGTTTTCAGAGAAAAAGCCATTGTCTTTCATGATTTGACCTAGACGGCTTCTCCTCCGCCACCTTCATCTGCCAAGTCCCCCTCTTCCATCGTGTCAGCGCCCATGACCCTGCACACGGAGCGTTGCTGCACCCCGCTCCCTCGCTCCGTGGCCCAGTGCCCGTGCCCCTCTCCACCACCCCGCCGAATCGAAACACCTGCTTACTAACTGGTCCCCACCTGCACCTCTCTTACACAGAAGCTTCTTGGAGGCAAAAGAAGTGTTTTCACCATTGGGTTTCCACTGCCTAAAATGTAATAGGTACTCAGCAAATGTCCACTGAATAAATGTGATAAACAAATGAGTCTTGGGAGAATCACACAAATTTAAAGGGTGAAGAGAAGGCATCCAGTGATCTTTAAGTTCCCTTCAATTCCCAGATTCTGAGCCTAACAGATGGGTGGCTGTGATAACAGCCCATCAGAGAGCCACCACGAGAACGCCCCCCTCAGCACCTGGCAAGGCCCCAGAACCTCCAACTCCATGCACTAGCATCGAGTCAGAGGGCACCTGCATCCAGGGAGTAACAGCAGAGCACAGGGCTTAGGATGTGGGCCCTGAAGCCAGACGGCCTGGGTTCAAGACCCAGCTCTGCCACTATGAGCTGCATGATCTTGCCCAAGTAGCTAACCTCACTGCACCTCAGATTTTTCACGTGTAATATAAAATTATACATCACAAGGCTGTGGTATTATATCAGGTTAGTTAAGATCCAGAAACTGCTTAGAACAATTCCTGGCACATCATATGTCCTAAAAAATGTTCGCTCTAATACCTATGATTTGAATTCCCTCCATAATGCAATCTGCTACTGAGGGAAATTCAGCACAACAGGAATCTGGGTTGGAATCCTCCACACCTCCCTCAGATACCAGAGAAGGGGAATGTCTACGGTGGGAGGAGACCCAGCTCCACCTTAGTCCTGCGGGTACCTGGCAGCCTTTCTCTGCTGGGGAAGTCACTGGACAGCTCAGTAACTCAAAGGGATGCCACCTTGTATAGGTGTTGGCTCCCTCTTTCTGTTTTGTGAAAGAACCAGTAAAACGAAACAAAGGAACTAACACCGTCTGCCTTCTCCAGAGTTTCACACCATGGGCAGTGTTTCAAATATGCAATGAGCTCCATGTAGATCTACTACCAAACAATACAGAACCCAGACAGAATGCGGCTCCCGAAAATAATATTCTCAAGTTGCTCATCATTCAACATATCCCCTATGGTCCCTCTAGCTTTCAATATCACTTTTAAAAGCCAAGACAGCTTTGATTTTCTCTTATTCAAGTTCCTCAAAAGCTGATGATCTTTCCATCAAAAACCCCTCTCCTCAAATGACAGTACATTTTACTCTCTACTGTGTCCTTTTCGTTAGAGCCGCGTTTTAACCAGGCTGCTAGGCAACCATTTGGGTACAGAATGAATGCATGCTTTTAACCGCTGACCTCAGCATCCCCAATCGTAGGATAGCCCTCAGGTTTTCGTTGCACAATCATAGAGCATCTTTTGTACTCTGCATCACAGAAGCCGTCGGACACCACCTCAAAGGATTTCCCCAGGTACTCTGTCCACATCAAAGTGAAGGTCTGCAGGCGGACTATAGTCCGTGCCTTTGCCAACGTAAGTGCAGCCTTTGCAGTGGCCGTAGGAATCAGGAGGCCTCCCCTCTCGCCGTGAGACTGGCATTTGCAAAGAAGAGGGTAGATGATAAAAGAAACCTTTGGTAGAAATGACAGACATGCAAAGTAAAATGAAGCCATAACCCCAGAGCCTACAGAAGCCCAAGCTGACCAAGGGAAACTAGAAACAGGGAGACTGAAGATGAACTTGAAAAAGTGTCCACAGAGACTCCATAGAGAGCCCAGACTCAGACTGGCTTAGAAGCCAGCTGGCCCAAGTCTGAGTCAGACAACATGTATTTCTGTATGGGACCTGCCCTCCAGGCTGCTGCTTACATAATCTAGCTATTGCTGTTTAGAACTCTTTTTAGAACAGGCAGCAGGTTCCTACGTCAATGTTTTATTACATGAGTCTAAACATACCACTTCTAGACGATAACGAATTATATGCAGGCAAACCTTGAAATAAGACAATTTTAGAGGAATTTCCACAGGATAAAAATGTCACCCCTGTGTTACAGAAGGGTCAACTTCCAAAAGTTGGTCTGAATGTTATTTACTTGGCTCTAGAAACTTAATTCCCTACAGAAACTGTAACCTATTTTGAAAAGATAATGAAACATTGAAGAAAATTATATAAAGAGAAAATAGACCTCCCATAATTCCACTGCCCTAACACAATCATATTCACACTTTTACTTCCAAGTCTTTTTACAGTTACATCTTTTTATAGTAACACTCATGGTTATAGATTCCACTTCGTATTTTGCGTTTCGAATTAAGCATTCATAAACATAAGCCAGCATTCCTGAAATTTTCATAATGATCACACAAATGTGAATCTAACACATAATATACTTTCTTTGGAGATCAATTCAACTATTCATAACGACATGTTTATGAGAAAATACCCTCTGAGCATCAACTTCAGTTTGCAGGAGTAGCAAATCTCCCTCCTGGGCTTCTGGCATCCCATCCTACACGTGCTCAATGTTCTGACCCCGGGAGATGAGGCGCTTCCTGGTGTGGTGTCTTAGTCCACTTGGGCAGCTATAAAAAATACCATAGACCGAGTAACTTAAACAACCGGAATCTATTTCTCACAGTTCTGGAGGCTGGAATCCGAGATCAAGGTGCTTACAGTATGGTGGGGAAATACCAACAATCAACAAGAGACATAATAAGTAAGGAAATGAAATCGTATGTTAGGAAGTATCAAATACTATGGGGGGAAAGTAGACCATGTTAGGGTGACCAAGAAGGTTGAAAGGACTATTTACAACTTCACAGGGGGTGGGCAGAATAAGTCCCACTGAGAAAGTGAGAAGCTTTTGAAGAAGGTGAGGGAGTTACCCACATGGCTATTTAGGGGATGTGTGTTCTAGGAAGGGGAAATGGCTAGTGCAAAGGATGCTCAGAGTGTTTGAGGGACAGCGAGGAGGCCAGAGTAGCTTGGGCAGTGAGTGAGTCTGACAAGTAGCGAAGATGAGGTTAGAGAGGGTCAAATCAGCACGCATTGTAAGGACTCTGACTTCGCAGAGTTTTGAGCAGAAGAGTGGCAATCAAAGTTAGTTTGACAGGGATCGTGCGGGCTGTGTGTGGAGAACAGACAAGAGGAGCACAGGTGGAGGCAAGGAGACAGGCTCAGAAGCTGCTGCAGTCATCCAGCTGAGACATGTTTGTAGCTTGGGTCAGAGTGGGACCCGTGGTGAGCAGGGCCTGGATTCCAGGTCTAGCGTGAAAATAGAGCAGGAAGATAGAACAGTGTTATCTGGTGGATTGGATACAGGGTCTGAAAGAAAGAGAGTGGTTAGAGATATGTGCAAGGTTTTAGCCTCTCGAGGTGTGGTTAACAGTCACAGAGCAGCGGTTGAAAGAAACAAGACTGGGAGATGGGAGAACACTGAGGAGGCTTCTGCGTAATCTAGACATGAGATGAAGAGTGAACGAGCTGGTGGTAGTGGGGAAGCAGAGAAACTGATGGATTTTAAAGGATGAAGTAAAACTAACAGTAAATGCCCAGCCAGTGTGGCTCAGTGGTTGAGCATCGACCCATGCACCAAGAAGTCGCTGATTCGATTCCCAATCAGGGCACATGCCCTGGTTGTGGGCCAAATCCCCAGTGGGGGGCATGCAGGAGGAGGCCAATCGATGTTCTCTCTCATTGATGTTTCTATCTCTCTCTCCCCCTCCCTTCCTTTCTCTCTAAAACCAATGAAGGGAAAATAATAATAATAATAAAAACTAACAGTAAAAAAATTAAAGTTTCACATAAACATTTTGTGGCAGTTCCTCAATTTCCATTCTCTCTTTCCTTAAGGTGTAGAATTTTTAGCTGAATACATGGGTGTCCTGCTAAAGGTTACATTTCCCAGGTTCTCTTGCAGCTAGGTGTGGCATATGAGCAAGTTCCAGCCAATCAGATGTGAGTGGAAGTGATATTTGCAACGCCCCATTTGCACCCTTCAAAGACATTCTCCTTTCCACTGGCTTTTGCAGGGAATTATTAGTAGAGGCTAGAGCAGCCACCTTGAACCGTGAAAAATGGAAATGCTCACCAAGGAGGTTAAAGCAACAAATCCGACCACATTCCAACCTGCAAACGCCTACCCAGACTTGTTCATAAGGTACAAATACACTTCCATCTTTTTGAGCCTCTGAATTTGGTGTGCACATTGTTACAGTTGCCTAACCTTTAGCTTAACTAATACAAGTTCTTTGAGCTGTTCCAAGTACAAAGCCCTCATACCAAAGGCTATCATCAGTTCCACGAAGCCAGGATAATACTTGACAGGAAAGGATTTAATTCCAACCTGCCTCTGCTTGTTTGTCCTTAAAATACCTGAACAGTATGTGAGCTCCAGTGCCCTGAGTCACGGCCCAAGAGGCCCAGACCTAGAGTAAACCGCTGGTTATGGAACTAATGTTTATTTAATAATCCATTGCTTCTCTTCCGATCAGAGGCCCAATTCAACATCACATCAGAAACAGGTCTTGGGAAGACGTATTATGTTATCTGCCTTTGGGGCAGAAAACAGCATCACCCATAAACTTGTAATTCTCCGCACCACCCAGCCATCATCTTCTGATTGATCAATGAGCCATGGATGGTGTGATGACAGAGTCTCCCCACCAAAAGGAGGCAAGATCAAGTTCTAAGCTGGCACCGAACAAAAACACATACTTTAATCAAAGGCAAATCCTCGCTGTGTGGGAGTCTAATAAATCACCACTGAATATAAAAGGGATTGAACTGAACCCTGTGTGGCCTCACACATGCAGCTAATGCTGAGCGCGGCCACCAAGCCTTTACAGGTTCAGTGATCGAAACACATCAAGTCCACATGGGAAGGCGGTCACCTGAGGTGCTTTGCAGTTTCTGGGAGCCCCCTGCATGAAACGTACTGATCCTTAACCACGGTGACTTGACAAAGCACTCTTTTCATTCATTTTTTCCATGACTCTCAAGACCAAAAAGTGTCAATGGAATTTTATAGGACAAATCATTGTTGGCATGTGGGTCACACGAGAAGGCTGCCGCACTCTGGGAAGTCACACACCCCTTCGGTGAAGTGCCCTGAAGTCTGGGAAAATGTGGGTCAAGTCAGAGCGTTTCCTCCAATGGGCTGTTTATAATCATTTCTCTAGGCAACGAGAGCATTAGGCTAACTGTAAAGCAGTGACGTGAGGTTAAGAAAGGTCAGTGGAAAGGGGTCACAAACTGACTGAGATCATTTAAAGAGCAAATATTTATTGAGCATCTCAAGTCAGGTAGAGAGAGTGTCATGTGACAAGACAGTCCTTAAGGTGCTCCGGGTCTGGTGTGAAAGGCAGACTAAACAGCCATAACAGGGTGCTTGGTGCCAAAGGAAACAAACACAAAGTGGTAAGACAAACAGGAGGCACTCACATCTAATCGGGGAGTGGAAAATAGGACAGCCCTTCCCAAAAGAGGCTATAGGTAAATGGGGCCAGAAACATTTTGAGGGCCACGTCCTGCATTAATAGAGTGGGGATGGTACCTGCCTATGAAGATATCCCTATAAAATGGGGTTGATAGTTGCCTGTTTAATGTAAGTAAAATATGACTGATATCCTGTAATATGTAATCAAAGATTTACTCGGTTGCCACACTCTCCATGAACAACAGAAGAGATCATTACATACATTTTAGAAGAAAGGTAAAATATTAGTAAAAAAATGAAATAGAAGTTGATGTACTGGTGAATTTGCGTCATTCAGAGAATCTAGGAGGGAACTTGGAATCATTTAGTTCGAATTCTGTCATCATTAAGAATATGCCTGCCCAGATGGTTCAGGTGGTTGAGCATTATCCTGTGCACCAAAGGTTGCTGGTTTGATTCCTAGTCAGGGCACATACCTGGGTTGCAGGTTCGAGTGCTGGTTGGGGCTCGTATGGGAGGCAACCGATCAATGTTTCTCTCTTACCTCTCATCTCTCTCTTTCTCTCTCTCTCTCTTCCTTCCTCTCTCTCTCTCCTTTCCTCTAAGTATGTCCTTGGGTGAGGATTAAAAAAGAAAAAGAATATGCCTAAATCAGCCAAAGCAGATGTGAATGAGAATTGCCATTGTTATTCAGGAGGAGAGATGCTTCTGTCTACTTCTGCAACCAGTGACAATCTCTGTGGAGTCACTTAACCTTCTTAGCCTGTCTCTTCATCTGAAAATAAGATGTTGGATGGAAATGACACTTTTCTTTTGTTTGTTTTCATTTTTTTTTGCAAGCATGCCAAATACATCGCCCAGCGAGATCTACAGGGGAGCACACAGGCAAAGGTTAAGCAAGTAAGCAGTGATCCTGATTCTTACACTGTGAAGTCCTCAAGGATGGGCAGGTATGACTTTTGTATTTTTATAGCTCCTGGCTTGGCACACAGCAGATATTTCTGCACTTTTGCACAGAAAAAAATGAAATAAAATCTGGGGAACTTGAAACTAGGGCACCCATTATTCCTTGTCTTACTGCACTAAGGACACTCAGAAGCAGAGAATTCTCAGTTCAAAGCAGGTTCTGAGAGATTCCTTGGGAGGCAAGAATTGGTTCTTTTTCAGAATACATCATCAGCACAATGTGGTTGAAAAAAAGAAAACAAGCCAATAGCACAGAAATAAGAACAAATAACAATCTGATAACAAAATCATAGACTTCACTGAGTGAACATCCCTCCCTCCACTGGGTGCTTACAGTGACTTTCTGTCCAAGATAACCTGCATATCTTTCCAGGGCACAATTATCCAATATAATTGTTTGGAAATAAGGATCTAAAAGATGGATATATATCTCTTAAGCTAAAAAATATAATACCTTTTACAAGGGTAACTGTTTCCTCTATACAGGGACCCTGCATAGCATGCAGAAGTTTTTTTTCCCTTTCTATTTTCATCTCATATACTTCAGGACCAAACACAATTTCAGAACCAATGTAAGTTGTCCAGTTCTCCCAGTCCATCCATGTGGAAATGACACTTTTCAAAAACATTTTTATTACAACCCACCGTGAAAATTGGCACTTCACCTGCTGATCAGATACAATACTTATTTTTATCAATTCTATTCTAATCCATTTCTTTCAAATAAAAAATGCTGGCTAGATCCGACTAAGTTAAGTTCATGTCCCAGTGTGTGACCTGGAGTCTGAACAGTTCCAGGCTAGAGCAATGTCTAAGGGCCCTTCCAACCCTGATTCTGGAAATTGTCAACATGATCATCTAATATTTAGCACTTCACAGTTTTCAAAATGATTCCACAGTATCGCCCATGATCCTCACAGCAAGGGGATGGCGTGGGCCGAGGAGCTCATGACATTCATCACAGATCGCATGACGAGGGCATGACAAAGCTGGGACCAGACTCTGTCATTGCACAAGGGCAGAGGTGTGGCCTGTTCACTGGCTCTTCCTCTCTCAGAGAACTCCACCTCCCGACAGCCCTCTGCGCTCAAGCTTCAGATTAAATGCCTCTCCTGACCTGTCAAAAGTGGGATGCACATCTAGTGAACACAGTCCAAGAATGTCGTGTTAATTTTCATGCCCATGCCCTTGCTAGATCCTTCAGGAACGACTCCCTGCTGGACACAAATGCATGAAACTAGTCCCTGCCCTGGAGGAGTTCATAGTCTTGCCGGAAAAAAATCCACCCACAGACCCGCCCACTAAATGCAGCACCCTTTCAAAGGTGCCTTTCCCTTGCTTTCTCAATGATAAACTCAGTTGTTCTGTTTAACTCAGCAAGTCTCCCCATACAGCTGACAGACAGCAGCAAGCGTCCAGCCTTCCTTGACTCTGGGTGCGGGAGGTCAGCAGGACAGCAAGAGAGTGGCACTCCGGTGGGAGTGAGGGGCATTCACGGCAGCTACCAGGCAGTGCTGCTACTCCACTGCTTTCCCTCCTCCCCAAGGTGAATGGAGACACCAGTGGACTCTCCTGGCATCACCCTAGATACCCTCCTCACTCCAGACTGGCATCAACTGACTTTAGGGATACACAAAATATTTTTAACATCAGGAAAAGGTAAGGACCCCTAGATTTACAGACAATGTCCCATTTATATTATTTAGAAGGAAAAAGGGACAGGAGCAAGAGTGCTTTAGGGAGCCAAAAGCATAAGGCTGAAAAAACAACCCAGATATTTGAGTACTTACTTTTTTATTTTTAACTATAAATTTAAAAAATAAGTGCTGATTAGCAATATGCCGGTACTTCTAAGGCAATTATTGTCAGAACAATTGGAGTCTATAGTGGGAATTTATTGTTTTGCCTTCCAGGATCCATCCCTCCTCCCTCTGATGACAGCACACAGTTTTACTGTGGGGGAACCATATTCCCTTTATTCTAAATCAGTTAGTGTGGGTGGTCCTATCTTAAATTCTATCTTTAACTCCAGGGGTGGGCCCTGACTGGCTTAAGTTATGGTGATTGGTTGGGGAATGGGAAGGGAATCCAATCAGAGTAAATGAAACAGAGGGTTATTTTTCTAGGCTTCAGAGTAAATGTCTTTTCTACAAGAGCTACCAGAAGAAAGTGTCTGTCTATTCCTGGATGGTGTGAAATAGATGCGGGACTATGGCAGCATCAAGGTGAAAGACTCCACTAAATGGGGCTGAAGATGAAGCTGACATTGCAGAAGCAGAGCAGAGTGCCAGAGAAAATGTTCATCCTTAGGAATGCCATCTGGACTGCTGGATCAAGCCTTGCCTGCAACCCTATCTCTAGATATTTTTAGTTAAAAGGCACATTTTGTTTGTTTAACTAATTTATTTTCTAACATTTGCTACCAAAGTAATTCAAATTCATAAAACATCTTAAATATTCCCAAGTAGGAACATACAAAGAATATAGGGTCTTTTGGGGAAAAGGCACGAAGGAGGTGTGATAGGTAAAATTTGAAAGAAAGATTGTTTTCTTATTTCCTCCTTATTCTGCAACAAGTAATCACAATACTTAGCATCTACATAATTGTTCTTATTTCTGAAAAACACGTTTTCCACACATATTTCCTCACTTGAATTTCACAATCCTGAGAAAAAGAAATTATTCAAATTTTTATTTTGCAGTAATTACTTATCAAGGGCTTTATATAATTTAAAATATTATATCAAATTCAACAATTCATTTGATTGTCACAATAACTAAATGAGGTAGAAATGGTGGGTCTGTCATAATATCCCTTTTAGGCAGGAGAAAAATGAACCTTGGAGAAATCTAATTTGAGAAGGTGTAGGGTGACAGGCATCAAAATCCAGACCTCTTGCTTCCTGGGTTTTAATACGGTTCTGTCTTTCTCAGCTCAACCCTCTGAACCAATGATACTAAACTCTACTCCCAGAAACAAATGTGTGTGCTTTTAAGCACCACATTAGCAGTGGGCTGAACTTGACCAAAGCACCAGAGATCTAAATCTGGATTCCAAGGCAGAGCTGCCAGAACTAACTAGTTGGTGACCTTGGGCAAGTTCCCTTTGCCTTATTTCCTCATCTGTAAAAGGAGAGGTTTGAATTAGGATCTCTGATACTTCTTCAAGGTCTAAAGATTCTATAACTCTAGACCTTCCTTCCCTGGTTCACATTAATCTATTTCTCAGAATAATAATAACCTCAGCTGACATTTGTTCTTACTGGGTGCCAGGTACTTTACAAAGAACTCTTCCTCCATTTTCTCTTGAAATCTCACCACTCTCCTGAGACAACTGTCTCTCTTTTACAGATAAGGAAGCTTGGATGGACTGGTTAGAGGAACTGCCCAAGATCAACAGAAGTAGTATTTATCAAGGGGAGATCTGACAGCAGGTCAGACTGGCCACGAGGACATTAATCCAGGATATTGTTCTCACAGAAGCAACTGGGCTCCCTGCGTTACTGGTCACCTCTTTCCATGCAGAGATGAATGGGGGGAAAAAGCCAAACCGAGTTAAATCAATCTCCTGCAAGACAAAAATGTTAAATCACTGGAAGGGCGTCTGGGAGGATCCTTCCCAGGCCCAGGAGGCGGGGCGCCGCCCTCCGCCGCCACAGGATCCCGGCTGGGGCCATCCTACCTTGTTGAGATGCGGGTTCCTGGTGACATCGTATCCTCGCTTCTTCAGGGGCACAGGGCGCACCGGGCCGGGCTTGGAGTGGCTGCATCGGGCGGGTGCAAAGGGCGCCCAACGTGGGACGGCGCCGCAGGCCCGACTGGGCAGGAGAGCCAGCCTCGGGCCCGTGCCCAGCGCGGCGCCCATGGTCCTTTAGCAGACCTGGCACCGGGGAGAAACCAAGGTCAGGGGCGCCTTCCGGCCAGGCAGGCCCACGCGCGCTGCAGGGCACTGTGCCTGAGCCCCGGACACGTCCTCTGGAAGAGGGAAGAGGGCCGGGGGTCCCGAAGGGTTAAAGGCACCAGCCCCGCCCCTCCTCGGCGGCCACCTGCGTGGCTCTCGCGGGTTGCGGTGCGCAAGCCTTGCCAAGCGCTGGGCGAAGCGAAAGCAAGCTCGGGAAGCAGATTCCGTGCGGGTGACAGCCGCGCGGTGACAGCCGCGCCACCCCCGCCCTCATCCCTGGGAAGAAGCGACTAAGCAGTGAGGAGTCCCTGACCTCCACCGCTCGGTGGCTTGCCTCGGTCCCCTCCTCCAGCCCACCTGCGCTGCGCCCGAAGCTGATGTCTCCGCGGCCCCGCAGCGGGGCAGGCGGGGCGATCACTGCGGGCCCTTGTTTTTCTCCTGCCAATGGCTGGACCGCGCCGGCGGCTGCGAGAGCGCGAGGCTGGTGCGTTCTAGAAAGGGTGACCCCGAAACCTTTGTTCGCAGTGCGGGGCTTCCTCTGAGGACGCGCCTGGCGCTCCGCATAACCGCGGCGCGTGCCTCCCCAGAGGCAGAATGAAGCTCAGAACGCCACCCCCTCTTAGCCTCTCCATCTCCGCCTGGAGAGGGTTAGCATTTAGGGACCGACATGCCCTCTGACTCTCCCACTATTTAGGGAAGGCCCCGGCTCCTGGATTCGGAATAGAAGTCCTCAGACACCCAGTGCTCAGTGTTGCATTGTGCTACACAGCACCATAGCCGTTAGTCACACATGGCTCTATAAACTTAAATGGAATAAAATTAAAAATCCAGTTCCTCAGTCACACTAGCTACCTTTGACAAGAGCCCCTTGCACATAGTGTCTATGGACTCGGACAGCACAGGTGTGGAACATTCCGTCTTTGCCGAAGGTTCTATTGGACAATGCTGATTGATACCAGGTCCACAGCTACTAAGAGGGCTCCTAGGGACCTCGGAGCCTGCCATGGATTGTTGGGTCCAGACAGGAACCCTGTGTCCATCTAGTCCTGAATTTAATTTTACACACTGTCCACACAGTAGCCAGAAGATTAATTTTATTTATTTATTTATTTATTTATTTATTTATTTATTTATTTATTTATTTATATTCCTAACCCGAGGATACTTTTTATCATCAGATACTAATAGAATGGGAGGGAGGGAGAGAGAGAGAGACAGAGAGAAACATCAGTGTGATAGAGGCACATCGACTGGTTGCCTCCCGCTGGACCCTGACCAAGGCCGGGAGAGGAACCACAACCGAGGTCCGTGCCCTTGACCGGAATTGAACCCGCAGAGCATTGGCCGGTTGGCCAATGCTCTAACCGCTGAGCCAAACCGGCCAGGGCCAGCAGATTAATTTTAAAGGAAACATTTCATTGTGTGTGGAATAAAATCCACTCTTTTGAGTGCCTGCAGATTATCCCAGAGCCTGGCTCCTGCCAACTTTTCAGGTTCATTTCACTCCACTTTCCCTCTCACTGAGTTTTAGCCACACTGGCTCCTTCCTGTGTTTCCACTCCACTCAGGCCTCTCCCACCTCAAGGCCTTTGCACTTGCTATTGCCTCTACTTGGAATGCTCATTCTCTCAGGTCTCCATTAAATTGTCAAGTCAAAGGCCTTCCCTCTACTTCATCCAATGCTGGCCTCCACTAGGGACTAAAGGGTTTTTTCCTTCAAAGAACTTAGCACAGTCAGTATTAACTCATTTTTCTAATTGTTTACTGACTATCTCTTCCTAGAATGTGAGCAGCATGGGGAAAGATTCTTTGCCTGTAAACCCCTGTATCCTCATTGCCTAGCTCAGTGTTTGGTACGTAGTTGCACAATAAATAGTTGTTGGATGAATGAAGGGAAGTGAAGGCCACTTTCATAGGGGTTGTGAACCCTCAAACTGACTACCAGACAGATGCTGTCATCCTCTGCTGACTTCCCTTCAAACTCCCATGCAAGCAGCCTCCAGAATGTGCTCTCTGGCTCTGCTCTAAATACAGAGCAGGTACCACAGTGCTCAGGGCTGCCCCTGCCTGAAATCAGGATCCCCTCCTCTCCCTCAGGAGTGATCCTCTACTCCTCCAGTCTCTCTCCTTTCCAGTCCAATCTCCAATAGCAGCTCCAATGAGCTATATAAAACAGTGCTTTCCAAAACAGAATCAAAACTACCTGGTGGGAGGGATAGTGTGGGACTCAATACAGGCTTCTAGGCCTATCCATGGAGATTCTAATTCAGTAGGGTTTAAATGCCTGAAGTCAGGTTTACTCTTGGACTGTATATTTACATAAGCCCACAAATAATATTTTCTTCTTTTTCTTAAACCAGTTTGAGCCAGATTTTTGGTTGCTTGCAACCAAGAGTATTAACTGATACTTTCCTCTCAACACTGTTCCTTTTTTTTTTTTTTTAATTTATTTTTGTTACAGATGTTTCTCCTTCCCCCCCCCCCCCATTGACTCCCTCCTCTCTATCCCCTCCCGCCCCGTCCTCAGCTTTGTTGTCCATGTCCATCGGTTATGCATACATGCACATAAGTTCTGTGGTTTATCCTCCCCTCCTACTTCTGAGGATTGTCAGTCTGTGCCCTACTTCTATGACTCTGGGACTATTTTGTTCATCAGTTTGTTTAGTTCATTCTATTCCAGAAATAAGTGAGATCATGTGATATTTGTCTTTCTCTGCTTGGCTTGTTTCACTTAGGATAATACTTTCCAGTTCCCTCCATGTCATCTCAAAGGATAAGAGATCTTTCTTTCTTACAGCTGCATAGTACTCCATTGTGTATATGTACCACAGCTTTTTTATCCACTCATCTACTGATGGACACTTGGGCTGTTTCCAGATCATAGCTATTGTAAATAGTGCTGCTATGAATATAGGGGTACATATTTTCTTTCTGACTGGTGTTTCAGGCTTCTTAAGGTATATTCCTAGAAGTGGGATCACTGGGTCAAATGGCAGTTCAATTTTTAATTTTTGAGGTAACACCATAGTGTTTTCCATAGTGGCTGCACCAGTCTGCATTCCCACCAGCAGTGTACTAGGGTCCCCTTTTCTCCGCACCCTCGCCAGCACTTGTTGTTTGATGATTTGTTGATGGTGGCCATTCTGACAGGTGTGCAGTGATACTTCATTGTTGTTTTCAACACTGTTCTTATATTTGCACATCTTCCTACCAGTTGACAAACGTCCTGAGGGTAGAGATTGTGTGTGTGTGTGTTGTGTGTGTGTGTGTTCCATCTTTGGTACCTGGCACACAGCAAATTGTCAAGAACTATTTGTTGACCCAAGTCTGCCTTTGCTCCATACAATGACCTCTCTCTCACCTGGAGGACACTTAACCTAAGTCATTTAAAATTCCGTTAGAAACCTGGATGTAAACAACAACATTTCCCAAACAAGCCAATATAATTTGTATACAATCTAGTCACTAAAGCACATACAGTTTGCCCATATAAGAGTCTCTTGTATGTCCCCACTTGTGGCTTATATTCTCTTAACCCCGACATAATTTTAACAATATTGTTTATCTTTTGTGTGTTTGATCTAAAGAAAAGGTGCTAAAGGCAGGTTCGGGTGCAGCCGCAGGAGTGAGAGGAGGTGGCTGCTGTTCTCTGCAGAGCTGGCCAGGGACCCGGGTCCCTTCTCCAGGCTGTTGTCCTCCTCTCCCCAGAAGCGCTAAGAACACACCAGAATCCTGGCCAGGGGGAAAAGGGAAAGAGGGGAAAGAGGAAAGGGAGGGCAAACACTTCTCCTTTAGGGAAGTGATGTGGAAGTAGCACATTATTACCTCTACTCCTGTTCTGTTGGTGAAAACTAAGTCGTGTGATCACATCAAGCTACAAGGGAGCCTGGAAACTGTTGTCCCTAGAGGGAAGGGCATGCATGTGCTCTACTAAAGCTCAGTGGGGGAGCCTAGAAGGCAGAAGAGAATGGTTCCTAGGGACTAGTAACTGCAAGTCTAGATACAATGCTCATTTTGTATTGAAGTGTGTGGTAGGAGCAGATGCTCAGAACCCATTAGCCATTATCATTGGCACGTGTGGTTTATCTCTGGTTTCATGGAAACTTCTTCACTTTTCGAACAGAACAAAGGACTACAGAGGCCATGTTGAGAGCCATGAAAATGTTCCAGAACTTCTTCCAACTCCAGACAACTTTAACTTCCTTAGCTGTCAGCCCTGTGGTCCAGCCCAACACTATGTTGTACTAATGAGTCTCCATAATTCATCTTGGTTCCTCTTCCTTCACATCCCACTCACTGACTGCTGCCATAGTTGTAATAGAGCTCCTTGGGGCAGCAAGAAAGGCATCCCATTCCCATTCTCTCTGGCCAGAGCTTCCATGTTCCCAGCCCGCTGAGTACCTTTGCTTTTCAGTCCTGACTAGAGATTTGCATGTCTGTCTGCTGCCCTACTAGATGGGGTTCCTGGAGGACTAGAGTCACCATTACAAGTCAATGCATTTCCAGTACCTGGGACAATGCCTGGTACCAAGAATGCACTCACTTTGTTGAATTAAATAAAATAGATATGAATCAAATTTCAGTATAACCTTCCAACGAGTGGAGTGGATTAAAACCAAGTGTTGTACATTGTTAAAAGGGCATCAAAGTAGCTTCAAGTTATTGTTTCAGTTGTCCTGTCTTCAAACAAGACTGTTTGCTTTCTGTAAGCATATTTTAATGACCCTACACATGGGTTAAAAGAAAATGGAGGTGTTCGGACATCATACGCAGCAGAATCTTCACTGATACATCACCTAAGGCAACAGAAACAAAGGGAAAAATGAACACATGGGACTACATCAAACTCAAAAGCTTCTGCACAGCAAAAGAAACAACTATCAAAACAGATAGGGAACCCACTCTATGGGAGAGCATAATTGCCAATGATACATCAGATAAGAGGTTAATCTCCAAAATATATAGAGTGCTCATACAACTCAACAAAAGGAAGACAAAGAACCCAATTAAAAAATGGGCAGAGGAACTAAATAGACACCTCTCCAAACAAGACATACAAATGGCTAAGAGACATATGAAGAAATGCTCAACATCACTAATCATCAGAGAGGTGCAAATTAAAACAACAATGAGGTATCACCTCACACCTGTCAGAATGGCCGCCATCAACAAATCGTCAAACAACAAGTGTTGGCGAGGGTGTGGAGAAAAGGGGACTCTAGTACACTGCTGGTGGGAATGCAGACTGGTGCAGCCACTGTGGAAAACACTATGGTGTCACCTCAACAAATTAAAAATTGAATTGCCATTTGACCCAGTGATCCCACTTCTAGGAATATACCCTAAGAAGCCTGAAACACCAACCAGAAAGAATACATGTACCCCCATGTTCATAGCAGCACTATTTACAATCGCTAAGATCTGGAAACAGCCCAAGTGTCCATCAGTGGATGAATGGAAACAAAAGCTGTGGCACATATACACAATGGAGTACTATGCAGCTGTAAGAAAGATCTCTTATCCTTTGAGACAACATGGAGGGACCTCGAGAATATTATCCTAAGCGAAACAAGCCAAGCAGAGAAAGACAAATATCACATGATCTCACTTATTTGTGGAATATAATGAACATAACAGTCTGAGGCACAGGGTAGACCCAGAGATGTGGAAGTAGGGTATAGACTGACACCCCTCAGAAGAGGGGTTGTGGGGGGAGGGAAGAGATAAACCACAGAACTTATGTGCATGTATGCATAACTGATGGACATGGACAACAAAGCTGGGGACGGGGTGGGGGGATGAGGAGGAGGGTGTCAATGGGGAAAAAAGGAGAAACATCTGTAACAAAAATAAGTTAATAAAAAAATGGAGGTGAATTAAAAAGTCATTATTTTTTGGTTAATCCTATTGCTTCACAAATGTATGATATTCTACACAACATTAATATTTATGATTGCCCTAAAAGAACTCTTTAATTTACATTGCTACTGCTAACCCTTGGAGATGCTTCAACTCTGTTATTTGTCTAGACCAATGGAGAGCAGTGAGGAGCAATAATCTCCTCCTTGACCACACACTCACCACTCTGAATACATGCCCTGCACTCTGGCCGTGGCTCCAGCTGTTTCCTCTGCTCAGCACCTGCCAGGTGAAGCCTTGTCCTTCCTTCACCACTCCGCTCAAACACGACATCCTCCAGCGAGTCTATCCAGACTCCCCAGCCTGCGGCAGCTTGCCCTCCCTCCCACATGCTCCCCACACTCTGTGATTTGTACCTCTCCTGTTGCACTTTCACAGTCTGTCCGTCTGTGAAGTGATTTATTTATGTGTCACGTTTTTCTGAGCCTCAGAGGGGCTCTCAGAGGTTACAACAACAGCTTTGGATTCCGACAATCCTGACTCCACCGGTGATGAGTGTGTGTGACCTTGGGCATTTTATGTGACCTCTTGAAGCCCCATCATCTTCATGGATGAAACTGGGATTCCCAGTTACTTCTCACATGGGTTCTTGGTGGATTAATGGATTTATTTGTTTTTTTAAAAAGTGCATTATAATGCACTTACCACATGCCAGGCACTTTTCTAGGGGGTTATAAATATTAACTCATTTAGTCTCGTAACATTGTTATGACGTCCTGAGCTGGCTGCTAAGCTATTTCTCTCAGCTCCAGATATACCTTCCTATACTCTGGTTTATGGCTGGAGCTTGGACTCTGCAAACCAGTTCTTCGGCGGCAGGTTTCCTATTAATTTCTGCCAATAGGGGGCACTAGAGGGAGCTTGAAGGCTGGAGAGAGGAGATGCCTTTCTGTGTGCTTGCTATTACTTGCTTTCAGTATTCCAGGCACCCAGCCACAGCCCTTCACCCACCATCAGCCATTGGTCCCAGCTTCCTCCACATTCTAGAACCAGCCTCACCAGGCCCCACAAACTTAGCCGCCAGTCTTTTCCTCCACGTGTCTAGCTTCTGATGGTCCCAGCCTCGTCCCTTTGTTTCTCCAGCCTTCTAGGTGGGAGCTGCTTCCTGTGGTTACTATGTGTGGTTGCCTCAGCACCCCCTTCTCACTCAGGCCCTTCGCACCTGCAAAGCCAGTTGTTTCTATTAAATCCTTTTTGTTGAAGTATACCCAGTGTGGCCTGGTTTTCTTGACTGGACCCTGCCTGATATAGGTTGGTACTATTATTATCCCCATTTTATAGATGAGGAAACAAAATCTGGAGAAGTCAAATAAGTCATCTGAAGCGGGCTGGGATTTAAACCCAGGCTCCAGAGAGCGCGGTCGTCAACGGGACACGAAGGGCTTACATCTGGGAAGTGCTCAGCCAGGCCTGGTGCAGGGCGAGCACCCAATGCACAGTGGTTACTGATCTTCACCAACCATCCTCACTGTGCCTCTTCAGCCTCACACCCCGCAGGGCACCTCGCACAGGGCTGTGCACAATAAATGCCACTGGACTGAACCCGATTCACCTGAATGGGGAAGGACAAAGTGGCACAGAGGGGCCTGAGTTAGAAAGGACGCGGAGGAGCCAGTGTGGCCACTGAGCCTCTGCTTTTGATCCCTTGACCCCCATTCCGCTGGAGCCGTTTCCAGGGTAACAGATGTTCCTTCTTTTCTTATCCCTCTTCCCACTTCCCTGCCACCCTCCCCTGTCCTATTAAGTGGGAATAAACAGTTCTCTGGCATTCTGAAAATGCCACCGGAGAAATGAAAGACTCATTTTGTTGAGTAGCAGAAAAAGAAAAGAACGTGTTTCTTATTTTGCTATTGCATGGCATTCTGTTTCTCGATTCTTCTGTTGCGTTGCCATCATTTCTTAATACCCAATTTGAACGCAAAAAGCACATCTTTGAAGTAACCACATTTCTAATGGAGGTGGCCCACCAGACTCAGTGATCCCAGCACACTGCTGTCGCAAAAACATTTTGAAATCTCTGTTTATAAACTCGCTCAGCCCTCTACTCAAGTAGCTGTTGTACCAAACATAATTGCCTCCAGGAAGAAGCATACAACACACTGCATGACTTTCTCATCAGTCTCCCTGCCTGATTCTCATTTAATTCTGCACTAATCCTCAGCAGGCCCGCTTCCCTTCCTGGCCTGGCCTACGGGCTGGCCCTTATTTTCATGGCTGGCTTAGGCACCAATCATTTATAATAAATTTCATACATGCCCCCACTTCTGCCCTGCAACAGGAATTCCAAGGAAAATGTGATCAAAGTGACCAGGGAGAGGATGAATAACCAGCGCTTCTTGTGTCTTTTCTAGGTCTCTGGATTTCCCAGAGGTTATTATTATTTTTTTAATCTATTTTCTGCCCCTCTTGAAGCACTCTATTCAAGCACTCGGTCCTCCGACAGCCACCACGCCATCCTCTGTTCTGCTCCTGGCCCCTCGGCCACCTCCCTCTTCACACAGGAGTTAGACAAAAAGGCGACTGTTAGAAAAAGGCAAGAGCGGAAACAGAAATCCATGGCAGCAGCTGCTGAGCTGAGCAGCTGATAAGGGGGAACAAATTTGTGCCCTGGGTGTTTGTTTGGAGGTCAGGGCGGTGGCCCAGCGGGGGAAGGGGAGGGCGCTTTGTCCACAGTGAGACTTGCCCATCTGGCCCATTCAGCGTCCCCGCCCGCATGCCCTGACCCCTGCCTCTCCAGCTCCTAGCTGCTTGGGCTCCAAGGTCGTTCCACTGCAATGAGCATATCCTCCCGCTCCCTCATTGATTTTGCAACAGCCCTGACACACCTTCATAATGGGGAAAAAAACTGTCTTTTCCTGTTGGCAGTCTTATTTCCCAATGGGACAAAAATCATCAGCTTTCTGGAGGAATCCCGAGGAGCTCACTAGAGTTTGGGTTACATTTCTTTCCAGTGTTCATAAAGCGTGTTTTCCATACACATAACTGGTGGGGTGGGCAGACTATTCCCAGGGAACCTGGGTTCTCTTCAGCTCCATATCACTTCAGTTGGGTTTCCCCCTTCTCACAAGATTTAACCGCTCAGCTCCTCCCCTCAGCTCATGTTCAGCCTCAAATCCCTCTTCGGCATTGACTGAGCCTTTCCCCGAAGAGATATGATTTGTTTCCTTTGTGGATCCACAGGTTAGCGCTTCAGCTTGTATTTTTATTGCACTGGATGTTATCTGTGTCATCGGGCGGCTCACAGAGCAAGCATTCACTGGGCTGTGAAACCAGGTGTTTCTCCCTCCAGGGCCTGCCAGTCATTCCCGGCAGGCCACTTGTTATCAGGAATATGTGCACTTCTCAGAGCAGGTGGATTTAGTTCTCCTTCGCTTGAATTTGAAGCTTGGTTTCAAATCCAAAGACTGGCTCACAAAGGGTAGACGTGGAGACTGAACAGGCAGCGTCTAAGTGATATGGACTGGAGAGCCACCTCTTTGCTTTTCAGGCCTCAGAATTAGCAACACATCTTTTTGTGTTGTTTTTTTTTTTTACAGCCTTGACCCTGCTGTTTCAAAGCAGGTCTTGAGACTTGAGCTCCATCAGCATGTTATTTAACACTTTAATTCACACAATAAAATAAGGGATAAACACCAATGTTGCCATTTCAGGTTGTCGTCTCAGATTTTGGTCATTATAAATTTCAAGTTCTTTGGGTAGCAGCTAAGAGCTTTTTCTTTGGAGCCAGCTACATCTGGGTTTGAATCCCGGCTGTGTCACTCACTAGCTGTGTGATCCTGGGGGATCTACTTGATCTTTGCGAACCTCAGTTTACTTATCTATAAAATAAGGATGTTGATAATAATAGTACTCAAAATAATTGCTGAATAAACATTGGTTAAATTGCACTTAACTGAATTTTCAAAGGTTCAAAAGGTTCAATGTGAAATAGTGATATAACTCCAAGGCGGCCAGTGGTGGAGGCTGAATATTCAGGGAGCTTTAGCTGTCTATTCATTGTCACAGAACACACACATGCACCCGCACACACACAGAGTATGAATCTTTTAGAGACTACATCAGGTTCTGTTAAAAGGGGAGTTCTGTGAATGTCCCCTGGGTGTCCCCCGCCCATCTCGTGTTGCAGATAAGTACACCACTGGCCTTTAGTTTGCTAGATCTATCTTCCTCCACCTAGGAATTCCAGGACCTCAGTTCACCCCAACTTTGTGCATATCTAGGAGTCTGCCCAGCAGAGAGGCAGGTTTTCTCATCTGAGCTACACCCAGGGCTCCTCTGCTCCCTGCGGCTGTGGCCACCTGTCCCCGGCACTGCTGAAACTCTGCTCAGATCCCCACTTAGTGGCATGGATCACTGTCACTTCTGAAACCCTCAGGGTAGCTGCTTTCTCAGCCAGTGCTGCTTGAAACTTTGCTGTTTCTACCTGTCTTTGTATTTCTGTTGTTCCCACTTCTTCTCTCCTATTGGAGACTCTAGAGTCCAGCTCTCCTGGTGGTGGCAGAGCAGGTAGAGATGAAGGTCTAGGGCTCCTCTCGACATGGTTCTTTCAGATTTACCACCCTCTTGGAAGAGGGCAGGTCCCCAGGAGAATGGCACAGGCCTCTACGGATTCAGTTATTAGGCATCTCCTCTCCTCCTAGCAAACATGTTCCTGGGGTAAGACGGGGCTGAAACGGATTCCAAGACAACCTCGTGCTGTTCTCTGAATCTCTGCTTCCTCCTATCCCATCTTCTAATTCTAGCCTATCCTGTAAACATGCTTTTTCTAACATGGTTTTTCTGGAGGAGAAGCATTTTCCCTTGAGCTTCAGTAGGCCTGCCAGGTTTAACAGACATACATATCAGTCAATGATAATTAGGCTCAAGTGTCTCTTTATGAGGTTCCAAGGCCACGTGCACAGAAACAATGTGCCCAGACAGTGATTTAAATGTCCCAAACATCCTGTGATATTTAAACATCTGTCCGTGTAGAGCATACGTAGGACATCTGGTAGAGGCTATGTAATTCAACAGACACGTGTCCAAATCTGAGCTTTTACTAGGTCAAGATGCCCTGACTCTTCAAAAACTTTGCTCAAACAAGACATGTGTGACAGAAATGAAGGGAGGATCGGAGTTTCTTACAAATCTGGAGAAGTGTTGAAGTTGAGTTGGGAGCTTTCTAAAACTCCTGGTGAATACAGAGTTCATGAAATTACATAATTCTGTTGTCGAAAGGGACCTTGGAGATTATCTAATTTTATAATAAATCAGTGATGATGCCAAGAATGAAAACTTTGCTCCCTGAAGACACTCAGCATCCCTGAAGTGGTGGGATTTCTAATGAAATGAAGAAAACTCTCTCCTTTGAGAAAGAAAACCATTCCTTATGATTGAATAATGATGATCACACTCAACAGCCTTATCCCCTCCCCCCTTATTTCCCAGATTTTCTCAAGCATCACGTTTCAGAAAGACATTTTCTCCTTAGTAAGAAGAAAGTGAAAGGCTGCTCTGATAGATAACCCACACGCCGAGCACTGGAGCTAGCTAGCATGGAGGGAAAGTTCACGGCACTCAACAGGTATAACTTAGGGATTTTTTATATGATCGCAAGCCCTGACTAGCTCTAACCAAGCCAAGAAGATGAAACTCTTAGATAGAATAAGAAGTGACTGATAATAGATGAGAATATAGAGCAGCTCTCAAATTGAAACCATATGTTTGGAACAATTTCTTAAATCTTGCTTACCGTTCTAGATTTTGTACGGCAAGATATTGAAAGGAATTTTTTCTCATTTTCTCAGGATTTCAGCTAAAGCCACAAGCTAAGGATAAGAGGTGGTACCCCACATTCTATAAAGAAACCAAGGAGCCATCAAACATGGCCTCCAGTGCTGTATGAAGTGGACAAAGAATCCTCCAACTCTTACCCTCCTTAACAGAAAATTCTTTTTTTTTTTCTTTCCTTTTTTTTGGTTATTGTTGGTAGACATAGAAAGAAGCCTCCGAGTGGACCACGCCTGGAGATGAACACCATGGAAAGAGGGCAGGAGAGCGTCTCAGTCCCTGGCTAGATGCTTAGCGAGCTCCCCATCCAGTGAGGCCACCAAGGTAGAGCATCACGAGGCAGCTCATGGGAGACCTGAACCGTGGCGCAGGGAGGTGGGAAATGCTGCAGCCAGAGGTTGCAGATACAGTGGGAAAGGGGTGGGAGGCACAGAGAATTTAGTAAGAGGGAGAACTGACCAGAGAAGTGGATAACACACGAAGTTCACAGACGAAGCAATTCTGGATCCCAGTTAGCTAGCACGTAGCTCATGGGCCAAATATCATCCCTCTGATGGAAAATTTTAGCCCAAACAAAGAATGCTACCTAGTTAGATGACACACCTGAACTAGAAAGCCAGAGTTCTGTAACTACCGAGTCTCCCATTGTGTAGAGGTGTCACCCTAGCAGGCTTGGATTCATTTTAATCTCTAGGAAGAAAGTGAATGCTACTATCTAATTTGAAGGTGTTTGGGCTTAATCACATGAACACTGTAGCATGATACCAGCGCATTAAGAAGGATTACTTAGTATAGGAAATACAGATTTGGATTTCGCTTTCCTGTGTGTGTGCCTCACACTCGAATCTCATTCAATAATTCATGCCTGGCATGGATCCTTTCGACTCACTGTTGTTGTTGGTGGAACACTGTGCAGACATCTGAGCAGCCCTGGGTGCCTCTGTCCCCACGGTGTCTGGGATCTGCACCATGCAGCCTTGTCCAGACAGTTGGGGTTCCTCGGGGAGCCTAACGCAGATGTGCTCTAGATCCTGTGTGACTCACAGGGGCAGTCTATGGTGAGTCCCACCAGGCCAACCCACCCAAATGCCACAATTGGTAAAGCAGAAAAGATGAGCATAAAATGACTCTTAACTCTGCACCCTTTGGTTGCCACAAGGGAACCAAGTGCAGGTTTTCTGTGCTTAACAATGGTGGACAACAGTGATCCTCTTTATGAGATTAAAACTGTTACTTGGGTTTTAGGATAGTGTTTAGGAAGAGAGACCAAAACCAAATCTTAACACTGGATATATTTAACCCAAGTTTATTGATAACAATGGGATTACAGCTTGTTTGTTTTTTGGAGCAAATATTAACATCAGTGCTTGTGACAGGGTGTTTAAAAGCTAACAAATTGTGTGTGTGTGTGTGTGTGTGTGTGTGTGGTATGCATGTAAGTAAATAAGTAGTATACAAGTGAGGTATATATATTTTTTCTTTCTTTCATTTATTGTTGGTATAGCTTTTATTATTGACAACCCAAAGTAGTAGATGCCTGAGAAATAAGGCATGAGATACGGAATAAGAAATATAATATACTACTGCTTTAGTGGCTTTGGCATTAACAGTCTCCTAATTATCTTTCAAGATGTCTGCAATTCAGATTCATCAAGAAAGGGTGTGTTTAAAAATGTGCTTCGTGGAGTTTCCTCTCTGAGGCAGGAACACCAGGGATGCAGAGGCGGCCTCTCCCACTTGGTGACGAGCCCTGCCCCCCGCTGCTTTTGTTCCAGCAGTCACCTCCTCCTGGAGCACTCTTCCTCGCCCACGACTGAATCACAGATACTCTCCAGGGCCCACTGCACGTGCCGCCTTCCCCGCCAAGCTTTGCCTCAGACATCTTTCCTCTCAGAACTCCCCCACTCAAGGCCTCGGTCTGTGCTTCACATGGGTGATTTCCTAAATCTCGGTCCCCCAAGACTTCCTCTCCTATCTACAAATTCCATGTCCTGAAAAGATGTCTCCCAAGTAAACAGCATTGGTTAAGAAAAAGTTCATCTCTCCGGTCAGTGCCTTTTGCTTGGACAGTTATTGTGTAACTATCAGTAATATAATTTTAATCTAGAATTATGAATTTCATAATCACATGAGTCACTCTTGGGGTTGTGGCACTAATTATAATAATGAGGGAAAAGTTAAGTCAGCAGCTAGTAGCCCAACTCCAGCTGTTGGGCTATACTTGTGTCCAGGGTCATGCCTGTTCTGGATATGTTCTATTGGAACTGAAACTACCAAATATGTCCCTGTAAAAACATGTCATCCCTCGGTTTGTTTTAATCTTCACCTGAGAATATTTTTCCATTTATCTTCATATAAAGTGGGAGGGAGAGATAGAGAGAGAGAGAGAGAGAGAGAGAGAGAGAGAAACATTGATGTGAGAGAGACACATCGATTGGTTGCCTCCTGCACAACTCTAACCAGAGCCGGGACCAAACTGCAACTGAGATACGTGCCCTTGACCAGAATCGAACCCAAGACTCTTTTGTCCACAGTCTGATGCTCTAACTGCTAAGCCAAACAGGCAAGGGCTCACCCCTCGATTTTATCCTAGAAATTCCAACAATGTCATCGATAAGTGATCAAAGCTACTGATGAGCATGAGATAAACAGTGTTAACAGAATTGATATTATTTCATCCTGAAGAAACCTGACCTTTTATTTTCTCTGGTGTGACAAACTGTCCAGTCCTACAAAGCTTTGATGCTGAACATAGCTTTAGAACCTTCAGCTGTACTCTCTAAAACCCCTAAGGTTCTGGGGAGGCTAAAGTGGGAATGAGGAACCTCTACTCAAAGCCTCTCAGATTCTTGTACCAAATGTCAGCTGTTTCAACACTGCTATGACTTCAAAAGTTCTGGTTTCAGAAAAACAGTGATCATAGATGATTATCCACAATGAAAAATATTAGCTACTAAAGAGAAAACGTTAGAGTTAACTATAGTGTCCTGTCTTTCCAAACAGACACTTGGTTGAGCTTGGAAGGAACACTTCTTATGTCCAGTCTCATAGAAACAACCTTTAATGAGGGAATTATGAGTTATAATTTTTAGCAGTCCTACTGTGTGCTAGGCACTAAGACACTTCATATTCGTTATCTCTATTCCACCAACATTTCTGCACAGTAGGTTTTATCTTCTCCATCTAATGCATATAGATTTGTATTTTTGTGCATTTAATGTTTTCCTCTTTGAATCTGGTGTCCTTCCTCTTCAAACATGCCTTTGACACTGGTTGTTCAAAGGGTAAACTTATTACAACAGAAATGAAAAGAGAATCAAAAGAATATGGTTCTTGTCTATAAAGTCTGAATAATAAACTTGCAAGAACGCTTTCAAAGTGAATGTTGACCACAACAGAAAAGACGCAAATTCTTGGGTAGAAGAAAGCCGGAAAGATGAGGAGTTCCCAATTCCATCCTTTTATAAAAGAGCCGAGCTGTTTCTAGTTTACCTTTGTTTCTTGAGTGCAGTTGTCTGGGCACCAACCGAGGAGCTGGCATGCCTACTGTGTCCCTCTTCCTGAGAGGACACCGAACTCGAGATTTTGTCTTTCAAGTAGGGCAAGCTCATCTAGGCTCTCAGCCTCCCACCAGCTGCTTTCTGTTTGAGGCCAATTAAGACTTGGCAAATTCCTCAAGGACTCTCTTCTCTACACTTTGCTTCCCTCAAGATTCTTGGCCCCTCAAGTCCTGCATGGCTTGGTGTCTTAGTCAGTTCGGGCTTCTGTTGAAAATATCCCACAGACTGGTGGCTTAAACAACAAACATTTATTTCTCATGCTTCTGGAGGTTGGAAGTCCAAGATCAGGGTGCTGGCATGGTTGGGTTCTTGGTGAACGCCCTCTTCCTGCTTTACAGATGGCTGTCTCCTTACTGTGTCCTCTCATGGCAGAGAGAGAAGGAGCAAGCTCTCCTTTGTCTCATCTTATAAAAGCACGAAGGCCATCATGAGGGCTCCATTCTCATGACCTCCCAAAAGACCCAGCTCCAAATACCATCACACTGGGGTTAAGGGGTCAACAAATAAATTTGGAGGGGGGACACACAAATGTTCAGTCCCTTGTGCTGTAATCAATGTGATACCAGCTGCTGGCAGACCCAAGGGACTAGAGACACAGTAACAGAGGAGACCAAGGACCAACTGCCCCACGCTTGCCCCCCTCATACTTCAAAGCCTCGGGTCTCCTTAAACCCACAGAGAAAAGAGACAAGAACAGAGGGGGTAGAAAAGCTGCACTGACTAGGATTCAATTCTCATCATTGGGCAGAATGGGAACTCAAGATAGAACCTAAGATCAGTCATAAAAAATAGAGGCAATGATATATATTTTGCACATCTGAGTTTGCGGCCCATGAAAGTCACTTCTGCTGATGGAATTGTACCCTAAATATTGTTTTGTGACTTGCTTAACAATATACATATATAAATATGTAAAATTTCCCCAGACAATACATATCGACCTACCTTTTCCCTTTAATAGTTGCATAGTATTCCTTAGTAAGGTTGGATGTAATTGATTCCTCCATTCTGTCACTAATGGATGTCTAGGAGATTTTTCATTGTGTCTAGGAGATTTTTCTATCGTTTCATTGTTTCTAAATTACATTATCATGTTCTCATGCTTTTATTGATGAATGACAAAAATCCTAAGAGTAAAGTGCCAATTTAAAATATATCCACTTTTTAAATTTTAACAGAAACTGCCCAATTACTTTCTCCAAAGTTATAGCAACTTACATTCTCATGAATGGTATACAGAAATGTCCCTCTTTCCATACTCACAAAACACTGATGCTATCAGTCTTACTATTTTTGTTAATCAAATGAGAAACAATAATACTTTGTTATTATCTTAATTTTTACTTTCCTGACAACTAGTGAGGGTGAGAACCTTTTTATATTTTTATTGTCTTTTTAAAATTTTTTTCTATAAACTATTTATTTCATTGATTCATATTTCTCTTGAATTAGCCTGTTCTTAAAACCTATAGTCACTCTTTATATTGTAAGCCTATAATAGTCCCTTTTCTGCTACATAATAATTCTAATAGCTAATATTTATTGAATGTTTATATTGCCGAGACTGGACTAAATATGTTAAAATATTATCTCATTCAACTTTTATAAAACTCCATGTTATTACTACATTCACTAGAATGACTAAAATAAAAACCACTCACAATACCAAGTGTTGGTGAAGAAGTAAAACAACTGGAACTCACATGTTGCTGGTGGGAATACAAAATGGTACAGCCACTTTGGAAACCAGTGTGATAGTTTCTTATAAAGTTAAACATATACTTATCATGTGACCCCGCAATTCCACTCCTCTGTCTTTATCTGTGATAAATAAAAACATATGTTTACAACACATATTTACTTGAATGTTCATAGCAGGGTTTGCAATAACCAAATAGCTCCAAATTGGAAAGAACCCAAATGTGGTTTTGATTGTGATTTTATCAAATTCTATTTCGAAGGGTAGTTATCGTATGCAATTCACTGCTATTTTGTTCAGTATCTAAGGGTTTGTGGCAGTTATATCTCCTTTTTATCATTCAAAATGTCCTTTCTGTCTTACTGAATGTTTTGCTCTGCATTCTACTCTATTTCATAATGACTTTGTCGCCTTGTTGTTGCTTGGTTTTCATATGTTCTATGCATTTCTCAGTGTTTTTTGACAGGGCTAACAGGAAGTTGCTACTCACGGATGCACCAATATCAGTTGCTTCTAATAAAAAAAACTATTTTGATTGGTTAGTTCCCATCCATATTATCTAAGTGTTTTAAAAATCATGTTTTGATGATACATCAGATAAGGGGTTAATCTCCAAAATATATAGAGTGCTCATACAACTCAACAAAAGGAAGACAAAGAACCCAATTAAAAAATGGGCAGAGGAACTAAATAGACACTTCTCCAAACAGGACATACAAATGGCTAAGAGACATATGAAGAAATGTTCTACATCAATAATCATCAGAGAGATGCAAATTAAAACAACAATGAGGTATCACCTCACACCTGTCAGAATGGCCGCCATCAACAAATCATCAAACAACAAGTGTTGGCGAGGGTGTGGAGAAAAGGGGACTCTAGTACACTGCTGGTGGGAATGCAGACTGGTGCAGCCACTGTGGAAAACACTATGGTGTTACCTCAAAAAATTAAAAATTGAATTGCCATTTGACCCAGTGATCCCACTTCTAGGAATATACCCTAAGAAACCTGAAACACCAATCAGAAAGAATACATGTACTCCCATGTTCATAGCAGCACTATTTACAATAGCTAAGATCTGGAAACAGCCCAAGTGTCCATCAGTGGATGAATGGATAAAAAAGCTGTGGCACATATACAGAATGGAGTACTATGCAGCTGTAAGAAAGAAAGATCTCTTATCCTTTGAGACGACATGGAGGGACCTGGAGAGTATTATCCTAAGCGAAACAAGCCAAGCAGAGAAAGACAAATATCACATGATCTCACTCATTTGTGGAATATAAAAAACATAACAGTCTGGGGAACAGGGTAGACCCAGAGATGTGAAAGTAGGGTACAGACTGACACCCCTCAGAAGAGGGGGTGGGGGGAGGGAAGAGATAAACCACAGAACTTATATGCATGTATGCATAACTGATGGACATGGACAACAAAGCTGGGGACGGGGTGGAGGGTTGGGGAGGAGGGTGTCAATGGGGAAAAAAGGAGAAACATCTTTAACAAAAATAAATTAATAAAATAAGAAAAATCAAAGGAAAAAATAAAAAAATAAAAATCATGTTTTGAGCATTTTTGTTTTCTTTGGTTTCTTATAAACAGCTTAATAGCCAGATTTTTATTTTTCTCCCAATGTATAACCCTTTGTTGTTTGATTTATTAAATTTATTAATTGACATGTTAACTTCCTTCCACCAGATGTTACAGATACCATTTGATACATTTTGTTGTGGCTTCCTCTTTGTTCTCTTCTTGCTAGTTTGATCAAGTTTCTAATTCCTTTTTTCTTCTATTATTTAATATGGGAGCTATATATTTTTCTGATAATAGTTGCCTTTCTAGTTTAAGTCATAATAAACATATATTTCTTTATTGCTATAAAAACATTTATAGCCCCAAGCTGAAGTAGATTATTTATACGCATTGACTTCCCTACTCTCATTCCCCCTACTCTAACTTAAATGACACTGGAATATGCTTTTTATTTTACCATTTTATGAGCTGTCCTTCCTACAAAAGTTAAATCTTCTTGAGAGCTATTAAAATTTATTTCAAAGATACAAATAGGTTTTTTCTTACAGATGCCTCTTCTATATCAAGAATCCTTCTATCAGTTCTCAATTGCATCTTTTTTTCTTTTTTTTATCCTCATCCGAGGTCATTTTTGCATTTATCTTCAGATAGAGCGGCGGGAGGGAGAGAGGGAGGAAGAGAGAGAGCGAAACATCGACGTGAGAGAGACACATCGACTGACTGCCAGGGACAAAACACAACCGAGCTACATGACCTTAGCGGGAACTGAACCCAGGACTCTCTGGTCCGAGGGCTGACGCTCTAACCACTGAGCTAAATCGACCAGGGCCTCAATTGCACCTTAGCATGACCTGCTAAAAATGAATTATAAATCTCTAATAGAGGAATTGTTTATTGTCATTTCTTTTTGCTTATTATTTTATTTTTGGTGTAAATTGATATTCATTTGCCTTGAATATTTCTGCGTTAGTTTACTTAGTAATTGAACATGAGTTATACAGTGGACCACTGTGGTTTTTGCTTATTCAGCATCCCTTTTCCCTTTCTCTAGTTATACACCCTCGCTTTCCTGTGACAAGTCCATTCACTTCTTTGGGTAAGGCTGACATCGCCTAATTCTTCTCCCCGGGAAAAGGCATACAATGCGAATCCTGGGCTTCTTCATCTCGATCCGTCAGGGAGAGTCACTTTCTTTTTGACGATTTCTAAACTTACAGGGTGTGAGTCTCAAGCAGTTGGTGGCCTTCTGCTTCTATGTGCAGAGAAAGTTTAAACGAAGAGATGGTGAAACAGAGCCTGGACGACATCGCTGATTCGTGCCTTAAGTCTATCAATGGATGTGGAAGTAGATGAGCTGAGTTTCGGTCAGCTCCACCCAGGAGTTGGATTAACATAGGTGGAATACCTCTATAATCAATGCACGGCTTTAACAAGATGTTGTACTCAACATTTGTAAGTGTAGGATTCTTAGATTATAATCATTTTGTCTAAATTGTTAGTGAACACTGTTCTAAACTACCAGCTGTTGCAAATGACCAATCCAACACCAATCTTTCTGTTGCAATCTTGTTGACTTGTACCCTCACAAAATATACTAGGATTTTGTTATTGGCATACAGAATTGTATTTAAATATCAATGAATATTTAATGAAATTTTCATTTCCATGATGACGTTTTAGTGTCAATATTTTAAGTTTAACAACAGATACAAACAACTGGTACCAACAATATGCCACAGCAGGTAATGCACCTCTGGACAGATGAGGCGAGGAATTGAGATGAGATGAATGAGACTTCAAACACAGAGAGAAGTAGGTAGGTTATTCCAATCAGAAAATTAAGCACGAGCAGAAAAATCAAGTCCAAACATTGAAGGATGTTTAGAACATGCAAAGAAGGCTATTGGAATTGAGTGAGGAGTAATGAGAAATAAGATTCGAAAGTATTCTGGGATCAGATTGTAAAGGGCCAGACTGCCAAACTGAGGAGTCTGAAGTTTATTCTTTCTGCAGATGGCAGCCTGATCTGAGGCGGTGAGTGAGAAGAGGTAGGATGAGAGCCATTTCTCTGATCCAGGAGAGGTACAATGCCCTGTGTATGGCAGAGGCTATGGGATTGCAACCTAGGCCATCTACAGTGTTAGCCAAATAGGGTTCGAAATAGGGTTTGGAGGAGTTTTGCCTCTAACTCTGTTTTGCTGGCATGAAAGATCGTAGTAATAAACATGGCCATAAAGACTGACCCTGGGCAGGAACTTGCTACTAAGTGACAGACTGGAAGTCTGGGAATGAATTGTTTTTATAAAACCTCAATCTGCTTGGCCTAGGAAATCACATGAGCCACATGAAATCATGTGTTAGCAACAACAGTTTCCTATTGTAATAGGCTTATTTGCACTTTCACAAATTCATGTTTAAAAACTCAGATGTGAAATTTGGTAAGGCTGCAAATCTATATAGGGTTCAAGATCCTAATATTATAATTATTTATGCATAACAATCTCAGGTTTTCAGGATTGCAGCATGAAAAATGTAGTTGCTTAAAAATTGAAACCTGATAATCTTCATATCAGAACTTCTAGCTATTTATCCAATTTTATCCCTTGATGCTTGCAGCCTCTGATAAATGAAGTTGTTAGTTTATAGACATCCATTCATTTATTATGCATTGAATACCTTCTTTGTTCAAAGTATAAGCTAGACTTTAAATACAGTGTCTCATTTAATCCTCAAAATAATCCATTGGGTTACGTGGTGGTATCTGAATTTTACAGACGAGGAAGCTGAAGCTCAGAGAGATAAGACATT
The DNA here is from genome assembly GCA_030848825.1 of Tadarida brasiliensis. Classification (NCBI taxonomy): domain Eukaryota; kingdom Metazoa; phylum Chordata; class Mammalia; order Chiroptera; family Molossidae; genus Tadarida; species Tadarida brasiliensis. The sequence continues at coordinate 60,191,020 of CM061268.1, forward strand.
TATTAGCAGAGTCTCTCTCTCTCATTTGTTCTCTCTATCTCCTTCTTCCCACCCACCACCCATCCCCAGGAATTGAGCCTACATCTACAGGAGCTGACTGACCTCTGGAAGCTATTTTTGGACAGACTCTTATTTCCCTTGTCATTATTGATTGGGACCAGCAGTGAACATATAATCCAAGCTGAGCCAATCAGATCCTTTTTTTTGTTTTTTTAATTTTTTTCTTTATTGATTTTTAGAAGAGAGGAAGGGAGAGAGAGATAGAAACATCGATGAAAGAGAACATTGATTGGCTGCCTCCTGCATGCCCTCCACTGGGGATTTGGCCCACAACCTGGGCATGTACCCTGACCAGGAATCGAACAGGCAACTTCTTGGTGTATGGGTCGACGCTCAACCACTGAGCCACACCAGCCAGGCCAGTCAGATCCTTTTTCCTAGAAATAGGAAATTGGAATTCAGAAACTACAAGTCCATGCTTGTGGCTGGAACACAGACTTGACAGCCTGGGGGAGGCAGATTCCGATAATGTGGTTGGAGAAACGGAAGAGGCAGAGGAATGAGGACAACACTGCTGTGAAGAGAGAAGCAGAGTCATGATAGCATCCAAGCTCCTAATTTCCATCCTTTCTTGAGCTCCAGCTGTATTCCTAATTTCTATCAGATACCCCTATATCCTTATAACAAATCCCCTTTTTAGCATAAACTAGCTGAAGTTTGTCTCTGTTATTTGCAAATGAAGTCTTAATTAGTATAGCTAGTATATGATAAAATTTGAACCCAGGTGTAATTCCAGGTCATGTTTATAGCCACTATACTATATTGCCTCTCTGGCAAAGGATGGCTTAACTTACGGACAGCGTGTTAATGCTGGGTGAAAGATATGAGGATCATTTTAATGACCAATTATCATTAATGTTTTCAATGGTAAAGAAAGATTTTGCCAATTTATACACTCACTCATATACAGATTTAAAGAGGCAAGATAACTGAACAAGCTTTGGTGGTGAGCTCATTGGCTCATCAGGAACTCTGATGTATCAGAATCCCTGGTTTCATTACCATCATCATCACCATCATCACCACCATCATCATCAACATCATCATCACCATCATCACCATCATCACCACCATCACCATCATCATCATCACCATCATCACCATCATCATCACCACCATCACCATCATCATCACCACCATCATCATCACCATCATCATGTTCGGCAAGCTAGGCTGCACAGGACCGTATACCCTGGAAGATCTCCAAATATTTTGCAAATTACCTGGCTTTAGATCACTGCGTGTCAGTGACTTTAGGAGCTATGCTAGATATTACAGGGTGTTCGCCAAGCCTGTTTCTTCTTCCTCCTGGGCACAGAGTTTTATTCCATGTCCCAGGCACCTGTGAAGTTAGTGTGACGATAAGACCACGTTGCAGCACATGGAGTATGAACAGAAATGATCTGAGCTACTTGCAGGCCTGGCTCATGAAAACACCTAGTTACCATCCTCTGTGCCCTTTCTCCCAAGTCACTGATCTTGGAACCCACACATGGAAGGTAGAGAAGCTCTAAGATAGAGGGAGCCTGAGTTCCTCAATTATTCCTTGGAAGAGAACCAACCACTAAGTAGGAACACGTATTTGAACTTTAAGTGAGCAAGAAGCACCTTTCTATTTTGTTAAGCTGTTAATGTTTTGGAGTTTATGTGTTACAGCACCTAGCATTACCTTAACAAGCATGATCTCTTTGGTTTATGACTAATTAACACATATTCCAAGGCATATGAAAACTTGATTAATGAACAGGTCTTACAAGGGAAGTTTCTTCAGTACTAACAATTAATGTTTAAAATTTTCCCTTTTAAGTCTTAACTACATGGCAGGTTTGCCATGGAACTAGGATGACTCTGGTTGATTAGCATCCTGGGAATTTGAAGTGATGAAGAGGCGAGTTTTTCTAGCCCTAACTTCATTAATAACATTTACAGTAAGAAAAAAATTATCCCTCAGTTTTTAGCCATAGAAGAAGACTCTCCCATGCCAGAAACCCTACTAGTTCTTTTTGCAAAGATGAGCTTTCTCCAAAGACTTCAATTCAGAGGTCAGGCCTATAAATAGTCAAGCGGAGATGGCTAAGTGTGATCAGTATCAAACAAATCCTCTGATGGGCAGAGAGGAGCAACTCTGTGGCTAATCTGTTTAACTACATAGACCAACAATCCAGTTAGTTTAGGCCCCACAATAGATCATTGTTGTTATTATGATTGTTAATTTATATTTTACAACTTGAGGGTCAGTGAGCTCACTGGAGTAGGCTGTCAGTCTAGAAAAAAAAAAAGAAAGAAAAAAGAAAACACGTTTCTTCTCTCTGTGCCCTGTGCACTTAATCTGGAGTCAGATTATGTCTGGCTGGGCATGCTGGCCTGCACAGTGTCGGTTCACTGGAGAATGCACCGCTCTGTGCTTTACTCCATCCCAATGTCCTTGGTCTGGGTAGGAAATCCCAAACAAAATCAGAAATAAACAGTGGATTTCATACATTGAAATTCAGCACCTCAGGTGACATTGGATGGCCAAGACTAAAATAGACCCAGAATGAAAGTAGTCAACCTACTAGGGCAGAGATCTGGGGTAAAAGCTTTGCCGCATAGCTCAGGGGCCATTGTTCCAACATAGCTAGTTAGACTTGACTATTCCAGTCCAGAAAGCTGTGCTAGCAGACTTCAGGGTCCCAGGCACTAAATCACGGGGGGTATGGATTCAGGGAAGTGGACAAGAAGTCAGTCACTGGGGAACAGCCTCCTAGATTTCCCAGCACCTTGTGCAAATCCCTGTTCTAGCTTGTCTTCTACTAGTGAACTCCAGGCCCAGAGCCAGACTGTCTTTATTGCTCACTTTATTGCTTACACAAAGTCTCATGTGTACATTGGTTCCAAATCATGGATTATGAAAGTGTTCATATAAGAGAATATTAGCCCTGCAAGTCACCCTCAAAGGCTAAGGTCACACAAGTAATTGATGACAGAGTCAGGAAAAGAGCTGTCTCCCAACTCCCAGTCTGGCGCTTCTTCCGTGACCCCAGGCTCTCTCTGTGGGTGGGTGCTCCATATCAGTGCTGACTGATTGATTGCGGATTTCTTTGCAATGGGTGACAGTTGTTTCTGGCAAGATAAACTTCCAACCCCAAATGGGAAACTTGTAATGCAGCCACCCCAAGGCCACTTGTTGACTTTTCAAGTTCAAGTTGTTTTTACTACAGATGGAATTTTCAGAGAGATATTTGCAGATTTGATAGACCTGCACTGTTCTCCTTGCTTTTGAAACCCAGGCAGAGTTCAGCAGTTATTATTCCTGGGATTACTAGCTTCCGGGACTCTGGCCTGGAGTGTTGTAAAATCCCTGTGTGTGCTTGTCTGGGCCTCATGTCAGGTGGCCTATGGGGTTCCCTTACCATGGAAAAAAGACAAAAGACTTTAACTGACAGTTAACAATGTGCCTTACTCCACAAGTCCAATCATGACCTTTCCCCTGGAGGTTTGTTTTCCAGGTTTTAATGGTAAAAGAAAAGAGAGGCTAACTACTTAAAGGATTGACAATGTGCCAAACTTTCACTGGTGCAGAGATACTTTTATGCAAATCAGCTTTCCATTTGCCTGGGGCCTAAAGCTCTTCTGCATCCAGCTCGCAACCTGGGCACTTAGAGTGAATGCTTGGTTCAATTAAAATGAAAAGCTAAATGTTAAAATGCCGGTGTAGGGTGTGTGGGTTATACAGTGAATGAAATTGATGAGGATAAAAAGCAACTATATATTGACTAATGTGTACAAACAGTTCCTTTTATCAAATTAGTCAGGTGCAAACAGTTTAATTAGACAAGTTAATTAAGAAAGATACAATCCCAAACTGAAGTTTAGATCTCAAATGACTGGTGTTTTTCTTTATACTGTTTTCAGAGACAAAAGAAATGATTCAACTTGGAAATTTAAATCTTCTTCCCTCCTTCACCTACCCCTCACCCCAGGACTCTTGCTTGTTGGATCAGCTTTTTGGAGGAGGGGGAAGGGAGTTATGGGGTTATGACAAAACAGGCAAAAGAAAGAAACCAGAGAGATTAAATTGATCTACATAAAGAGAATTGAAATAAAGAAAGGAAAGGAGACATTTAGAGCTTAAATGGACTGAATTGGGTGAATTTCAGAGAGCTTGGAGAGGGCAAGGAGAAATACTTTGGGACAGGTACTGTGTAGGAGATGATAAAAGGATATGAAATGGGGAAAACTATATAAAATAATGTTTGTTTTTTATTATTTTCTATTTAGTGTTGTTTGAGAGACTTCAATAAAAATTTAATTTTTCTTCAATTATTTTGGATGCAAGACTAAATTTCTTCCAATGTGGAAGTATGCAAAGATGGCATCACTAGGCAGTTGAAACTTACATGAATTATGTGGGAAGGGGGAAAATTCCCTCTTCCCTTCTCTGGTTCTTTTGGCCTGCCGATTAATCAAATCAACAGGAGGCAGATTGGCAAGAGAAAATCCAATTTTCATCTTGTGCTTATGGGACCCTCCCATCCATGAGCCAGTCAGAGACGCCACGTGAGTGGTTCAGATAGAGAAAGGGGGATTGAGGTATATCCAACATCCTGAGCTAGGAATGAAGCACTGCATCTTGAGGTCATTGCAGGATGATAAGAACAGACATGTAGTCAGTAGAAGTTTACCCTGCCCTATAGATAAGTCAAAAGAAGTTAACTCTAGTAATGTCTCATTATGTATAGGCAAGGCCCCTAACTCCAGTTCTTCTAGATAGTTAAGAAGTTTCTCCTGAGACTGAAACTAAAATTACCTTTAGCTCAAAGTGATCCGCACACCACTTTCGGCACACCTTGGGGTGGCTCATTCTGGATCCCCACAGTTATATACTGAATGGTGAGTAGCAGGCATTTTTTTCAACATTAGCTATCATGTATACACCTGTATGCTTTCATGTATACAAACATTGTTTAGTCTGATCAAATCTCCAGTAAAGTTTCCTGATATTCAAAGGGAACTGACAATTCAGAATGATTGTGCTGGAGCAACGCCATCCTTTCTCCTGGAAGAATACAGTCCAAACACCCCCTCTACAGTATACCTCAGGAACAAAAGATAGTACTATACAGTGCCCGCCCCCTTATCTGAGGTTTCCCTTTCTGTGGTTTCAGTGACCTGTGGTCAACCACAGTCCAAAAATATTAAATGGAAAATTGCAGAAAGAAACAATTCATACGTTTTACATTGTGTATCATCCTGAGTAGCGAGATGAAATCTCATGACACCTGCTCCATCCTGCCTGGGTTGTGAATCATCCCTTTGTCCAATGCATCCAGCTGTATATGCTAACTGCCCCAATCCCTCAAGCCCCTCCCCCCCATTAGTCACTTAATAGCTGTCTCGGTTATCAGATAGACTGTTGCATATGGGCTGTGGAGGTATCACAGTGCTTATGTTCAAGTAAATCTTACTTTACTTAATAATGGCCCCAAGCCTCAAGGGTAGTGATGCTGGCAATTCGAATATTCCCAAGAGAAGCTATAACATGCTTTCTTTAAGTGAAATGGTTTGTATGTATAGGATAAAGAACATATGTACAGGGTTCAGTACCATCCTTGGTTTCAGACATCCACTGTGGGTCTTGGAACATATCACCCACAGATAAGGGGCAACTACTGTATAAATATCAAGGGTGTAGATAGGGTGCAGATAAAGACTAGCTGGAACTTAAGTAAACATAATCTATCAGGAGGGTCTACGGCAGGAGCTAGGGCTTATGGAAGTTCTCATACTCTACACAGTCACGAGAACCATACACACCACAACCCTGTAAGAAGAACTCTATGTTTATAATACACTTCTGTGGTTCTGACTTCCCCTTCCCTTTTCATCCTTTTCCCTCCTAAGAGTACCCCCTCTCTCGGCATGCAGGCCAGAGTGTTCACGCCACGTCCATGCCGTGTCTGCACACCCTGGGTTGCAGTCCTTTCTTTTTCCTGCATAAATCCTTTTTTCATGACCGAACACCTAGTCAATATTGTTTTTCGGTCAACAACACTAATGACAAAGGACTAGACTTAGAGAATCTCAGAAAGAGAAAAACATGTGAATCACAAACATGGACCATGTAACATGTCATACTCTTTTGTAATGCTACATTTACATAGAGTTACTACCATACATCCAGCTACAGAGTCTCTCTATTCCATGTAGTGGGTCAGTTATGCTTCTAGAAAGTTCTACAGCAGTGATCTTAATATTTGGTGAGATTAAGAATATTGTTGAGACTCAGATGAAAGCTAGGGACCCATCCTAGGAAAATGCATAGACAGAAGAAACGCATATCACTTCAACTTTATGGGTTCATGGATCTTCCTGGAGACTGGCTTGGAAACTCCTACATTTTCCTAGACTTTCAAAAGCCTGCAACAGAGATGCCTTTGTCCTGCCATGAGACTTAGGTGGCAAAGCAGTGGGATTCTTCTTTCTTTAAAAAAATTTTTTTTTCTTTATTGATTTGAGAGAGAGAGGAAGGGAGAGGGAGAGAGGGATAGAAACATTGATGAGAGAGAACATCAATTGGCCACCTCCTGCATGTCCCCCATTGGGGGTTTGGCCCACAACCTGGGCATGTGCCCTGACCAGGAATCAAATCGGCAACTTCTTGGTGTATGGGTCGACACTCAGCCACTGAGCCACACTAGCCAGGCAGATTCTTCTTTCTTTATAAAAATACTATCAGCCCAGCCGGTGTGGCTCAGTGGTTGAGCATCGACCCATGCACCAAGAGGTCGTTGGTTAGATACCTGGTCAGGGCACATGCCCAGGTTGTGGGCCCAATCCCCAGTGGGGGGCATACAGGAGGTGGCCAATCGATGTTCTCTCTCATCGATGTTTCTATCTCTCTCTCTCCCCCTCTCCCTCACTCTCTAAAATCAATAAAGAGGAAAAAAATTAAAATACAGAAAAAAATACTATCATACACAAGACAGAGAGGAGAAGGTTCTTGGGCAGAATTACTGCTCACCCAGTTCTCACAAATGTTACTAAAATCAGGGCCAGTTTTTCAGTGGCATAGCATGTTGAGTCAAAGAAAGACTCATTAGCACTCCGCAGAAATTGAAAGAGAAACACATGCCTTCCTTCCCTACCCGACATGGGAAGAGGAAGCAGGCCAAAAACTATGAAATAACATGTGTGCATCTTTAGGGTTGTCATTAATTATTTCACTGAAGCTTTCAAATGCATACTTCCTATTGTATAGACTTTAGGCAGTACCTAAGCAAATTCTAAGGTTATGGATCAAACTACAAATCAGCAGCAGGATTAGGTATTGCCAACTGAATTTAAACACGGATTTTTTTTTTTTAATGGGAAAGTTTTATCTTCATAAAGTTGAAATTTATAGTTCTCCACTTAGAATGTGCTCCATGAGTTCAATCATGAAGTCATAACTCTACTTTGATGTGTATCTACTGACTCTGCTACCAGAGAATGTTTGTTATAGGATTTCAGTGGGATACTGTATATAAAGCTTTTAGCAAGGATTCCTCATGCCGAAAGGGCTTAATAAAGAGTCATGTTAGCAGGCTCTCCTGAGGCAGCAGGACGCTTTATTCTGCTCTGAGGACACGGCTACCACTGCAGAGGCCTTTGGGTGAGTTGGCTACCTAAGATAGCCTGTGACCCACGCTGAAGCAAAGACATCCTTAAACTCCAGTGTTCCATTCATTCACACCCTTGGTGTCTGCTCATAGCAGAAAGCATGTAAAATGGTAGCAGGGCCCTACGGCTCCTCACTCCTCGTTGAGAGAACAGGTTTATATACCTAAAGGAAAAACGATTTCTCTACTCACAACACTTCTGTACCAGCTGTGTGGGATTCTTTTCTACACCAAGGACCAATTCTCCAACTCTCAGACGCCAACTGCGTGTCTAATGATTCAATTTAATATGACACTGTGAGGCGTTAGTGAAGACTCCATAGGTTAAGGGCTCAGTCTCACAGGACTGCCCACACTTCAGATGTTAGTCACCAGCTTGGCCTCCTTACAACTTGTGCAACTGGCTATAAATCGGGAGTTCTCAGTGATTTGCTAGGATGGCCTCACAGAACTCAGGGAAATAGTTTACTCACTGCTACCAGTTGATTATAAGGACTACAACGTGGAAGCAGGTAGACAGAAGAGATGCACAGGGCAAGGTATGTGGAAAGGGGTGCAGAGCTTCCGTCCCTGCTCTGAGTTCACAAACCTGGAAACCATCCAGATCTCTTCATTCAGGGTTTTTGTGGAGGTTCCATTACCTAAGTATGATTGATTAAATCATTGGTCATGGGTAATTAAACCAATCCCAGCCCCTCTCCCATCCCCAGAGGGGAGGGGAGGGGGTTAGGGCTGAAAGTTGTAACCCTCTAATTACATGGTTGGTTCCTCTGGCAACCAGCTCCCATCCTGCAGAGTCATCTCATTAGCATAAACTCAGGTATGGTTGAAAGGGACTTACTATGAATAACAAAGGACTATTTTCTCACCCCTGTCACTCAGGAACTCTATGCCAGGAACCAGGGAGGAAGACCAAATATATATTTCTTCTTATGTCAAAATATCACAATACTCCCTTTAAAATCACCTGCTGTGTGTTTTTACATGACCAACTTCACATTAAGTTTTTTTCCAAGCAGGAGACAGACCATTTAGGGAGTCTGTCTGGTCACTGTGTCACCATCGCCACCTGTTGTTGCCACCTTTTCCTTTCACAGGGAGCTCAGTGAGAGGGAGCTGGGAAGTATGTAGGCATCTGGGAGGCTTTGTGCTTGAGCATGCTGTCTCTGTAGGTCCCATGGGCTTAGGGATTTATCTTCAACCCCAACTGCTGACCCTCATACCTACCCTGGTCCAGCAGGTAAGTTAGTTGTCATCATCATCAAGGCTTAGAATGTACCTTTCTTTTCAAAATCCTTTAACATGTTGTCCCCAACCTATCTTTCCAGCCTTAGCTTTTACTGCTACCTTCCTACCACTTTATAGTTCAGCTAAATAAAGTATCTATCTTCCCAAATTTTAACTCCAGCCTCAACTTCTCTCCTGAACTCCAGATGTGTACATTCAACTGCCTACATTAATAATGCCACCTGGAAGGAGGAGAGTAGGTGACCTCAAACTGATCATGTCCAAACTTAAACTGCAGACTTTTCTTTAGTTTTCTGTACGGTTCAGCTTATATTCCAGAAGAGTGAAGCACCTGTCATGTATTATTCATCTCCTGTTCAGCCTTAGAATTGCAGTGTGAGTCTTGTTCAGTATGAGAGGTTTCTCCATTTGCAGCCACGTGCACTGGTGTCTACTCTGTATCACTTACCTGGAACGTGCTTCCTTCATTGCCTGGCCAAATCTGGCTTGTTCATTATGTCTCAGTCTTGATGTGATATCATCCACACCTTAAATACTTATTTCAGTGCCTACTCTGCTCCAAGGACTGTAAGAAGCCGGACTGTAAGAAGCTGGACTCTATCTGTGAACTAGACAAGCAAGGTCCTGGCCCTCAGAAACTGTATACACTAAAGCAGGGAGACTTACAATAAAAAGTAAACTAAAAAAATTGTTCCAGACCATGAGAAGCACTAAGAAGTAAGGGTCAGTACAATGGATCCAGGTGTTTCTGGAGATGTTACCACGCAGAAACTTCATTTCTTTAATATGATCTTTTCTCCTTTCTTTCTTTTTGATTCAAACTGGCCTCATCTAGCACCCTGACTCACCCATCCCCCTCTCCTTAATCATTAAGGGAGTGGATGTGCTTTCATCATTAAGCCCTCAGGACAATGAGGTTCTGGTCAGCATCAAATAATCTTAGGAAAAAAGCCTTGGGTCTATTGACCACAGAGACAGAGTTTCAGTCAAACTAGAGATAACTTTTAGGTCTCAGTTGTATTTAAGTTTCAGATCCAAAAAAGCAGAATGACCCCACCGGCCACAACTTTGTGAAACCAGACAGAGAGACACCATGGCTGACATCAAGACCAGATGCAATGATCAGCTACCCCTTATCCTTGAGCTAACCAATCAATAGTGACCACGACCCTAACTCCCCCAGTCCCTTATATAACCTATACCCTAGAGGCCAGTGGGGAGCCAGGTTTTAGAACACTAGTTCACCTGTGCCTCTGGGTTTGGTGCCATTTCCTTAAATAAACCTTTATTTTCTTTGCTGCAAACTCCTCTTTTCATTTCAAGCAAGTGAACCCTTTTAGTTTGGTAACAGAAATAGAACTACTATTCTCTTCTCTGATTAAGGTTCATCTTCCATCTAGGGGCAACACTAAGTCAAATGTAATAAATGTCCTGTACCCTCCACCAACTGCACAATTGAATATCTCTTCTTTTTATTTAGATAAGGAGTCTTGGCAGTAAGAGAGCACCTGTATAAAGTGCATTTACCATTTGTGATTTGCCACAAACTACGGAAATCAGAGCTTTCCCATAGATTTATTCCTTGTGCTTCTGCTGCCAGAATCCTGGCCAACTTCATTTAGCTCCCTCTGCTTGCATTTGAACGAGCCTACTTAATAGTACTTCTTGAGTCCTGGTGCAAACTCCTATCTATCTCTGTCCTCTAGTACATTGTCTAATCACTTGTTGAGTTTATTGTATCCATTTTCTGCATGTTGAATTGTTGATGCAGCCTGCATCCTTTCCCTTCCTCCTGGAAAAACATCCCTTTTGTAAATGTTTTCTTTCATTGTGTCTCTCTTCCTTATACAGATGCTCCTCGATTTTACTAGACAGATGTTCCTACATGCTGGTAAACCCACTGTAAGGTGAAAATACCCTAAGCTGGAAATGCACTTAATACACCTAACCTACCAAGCATCATAGGTCAGCCTCGCCTACCTTAAAGGTGCTCAGAACACTTACATTAGCCTACAGTTGGGCAATTATCTTGAGTTTCGTCGCAAGAGTAATTGTCTTCCTCTTCTTCTCATCAGAAGTAAGGAGACACAAGTGGGCATTTTATAGACATGATGGGATACAAAATATCCAACAATATCCAAAATACACTGGCCACACAGCACACGTGTGGCTGACTAGGCACTGCAGCTTGCTGCCACTGCCCAGCGTTGCAAGAGAGTATCATACTGCCCATCACTAGCTCAAGAAAAGATCAAAATTTGAAATTAAAAGTATGGTTTCTACTGTATGCGTATGGCTTTTGCACCCTTGTAAAGTCAAAAAATCATAAGTGAAACCGTCATAAGTTGGGGACCTTCTGTAAGTGTATTTGGCTTGTCCTAAGGCCCTTGAGCTAGTCCCAATTTTATCTAGTCCTCACTGAGTCTTTTGGCCAATGTTGGCCCTTCCACCATACATGTTGCTATCCCTGTGTATTAATCGCCTGTGTGCCATTTAGAAATGTATTTTCTTCTAGATATGATAGATTTTCCCCAAATAAAGTAATTGTCTTAATCTGAGTGTGCCAAAGAGCTTCCCATAGCCACGCTTGGCAGAGGGCAGGGATTTCATTTGTGAGTATATGATCCCAGCATGTTAGCCCTAGCCTTACGTTTCTCACGATTTCCCACTAAGATCTGCCTTGGTTGAATTTTGCCAACCCATTACATTTTGTATCCTATCTAATTACGAGGGTGGTTAGATAAGGCTTCTCTGACCTTCACCCCCTAATATATTAATACTCCCATTGGCACCCTGGACTCCCCACAGCACTTTGTCCACTTGAAATCATTTAAGTTATTATTGTACATATAATAATTTGTTTAAGACCTATCACTACTGCTAGACTCTAATCCCAGTGAGGATAAGGACTGTGTTTTTCACTTTCAAAATTGCATCTCTGGGTCAAGGGAAGTGCCCGAGGCAAAGGCAATGCCCAACAAATGTAGGATGAATAATTGACTTAATTGTCATGTCACTAGTGAAAAGGTCTGGTGGCACTGGTCATCTCAAGAGTACACTGTTGTTCTTCAGATCACATCTGTAAACTCTATAGTGATCCTCCATTAATGAAACTCTTTCTAAAATCCAGTTATTGGGAAGACCAGGCACAGGCTTCCAAAAAGGAGGGGTTATAAGGTCTCCCTGCCTAGATACCACAGTCTTGTCACTGTCAGGTTTTTGCCTACTTGATTCAAATTCTCTTTTCAAAAGAATGCTGTCCCTGGCTTCTCGTGTGTGTACAAGAGTGCCCATCATCTGCTGTAATTAGTCCCAAGGCTCTGGGGTTCTTTTAGGAATTCCTGCAAGCCAGCAAAAGACGAAGAGCAAATGTGTACTCCCCTGCCTTGGGCCACCTCGTGAAGTGGAAAACTTGATTGTTGATGCTGCCTCCTGACTCTACCCCGTAAGCCACAGCTCTTTTGGGGGGTGGGGGACTCTCTCTACTGGATCATCTCCGCTGTCGCTGTCGGTGGTCAGCTTCCTCATTCTGAGCCCTGCCTCTCACCTCTGTCCACAACCTATATTTAATGTCTTATCTAAAGCTCTCTACTCCCCAAGCCATCATGGCCACTAAGCACTAAGGTAGTGCTCATTACAGGTGAGGGGTTTGCATTTCAACAAGGCCTCAGATGGACACAATTTAACAGAGTAACTGACCCTGCTAATAGGGCTGTCTGGGTTAGAGGATGAAGAAGGAGAGACGTTGGGACAGTTGGATCCCTGCAGAAGTCAGGAGGGAATAGGGGTGTTAGAGCCCGACAGACCTGCAGAGGTGGGTGTCCCAGCATATGTAAAACCTGGAGCAGATAACTCTGTAACAGTGTCCTCTGTATTTAAAAAAGTAATTTGCACTAAATAGCTTTAAATTAGCCCATTTTTGTTCTTTGTTCTTTAATAAACGTTTGTCTACATGGAAGTTAATTCAGAGAACGCCTTACTTTCCTAACAGTTCACAATCATTTGAGCACACTTCGGGTGCAGTTCCTGCTCCCAGTCCCTCTGGGAGTGTACATTCCCTCCTTGAAACAATAGATTCTGAACAAACAATGAGAGCACAGCCATTGAACGACAAAGAAACAGAACCTGAGTCACTTCAAGTCTGTCATCCTGTGTGATCATTCGGAATGTTTTTCCTTCTAAAATTTAAACCAGAGACACACCATTGCTGGAGTGATCATTTGAAAACTCCCCTGACGGGGATCCAGGGCAAGCTCCCTGGTTTACAGTGCGTGTCAGAGGACCCCGCGGCTTTCAAATATAGTATTAAAACTCAACAGTAACCACGAAACAATTGTTTAGAAATTCTTAGCCCAACAAAATATATTGGCAGGGGGAATATTTTGTCACTGACAATGTTAGGAATTTTCCATGCTTGAAAAAAATAAAAAGCAGACCAACATTTATTCAGGTTTACAATCATTTCTAAATTATCTATAAAGCTTACAACCCCTCCTTTCTGGCAGCCGGGGCAGGTAACTCCCACCGTCGCTCTGGGTGTTCACTGCAGATGGGTCAGATGCAAACTGTCCTTCACTGTGAGGTCGCAAGCAAATATATAGATTTAAAAGCTCGTTTCTATCATTATCAAGTGCTTACAATGTGCTGAAACCCAGTTAAGGGCTTTGCATACACTGCCTCATTTAACCCCCACAACACCTCTGGTAAGTAGGTACTGTCATTATTTGGGACTGTCTGACTTCAAATCGTAGGTGTTTGATCTAATATCTTCAAGCATCACTTTTGTCATCTGTAAATGGGGATAACAATGACTCTTTCTCACACACTTCTCTATTATGTGACCCCTGTCTGTCTGTCTCTGGCTTCATTTCCAAAATCTCCTCAGCTCCCATGTCAGGCCCTGGCAAGACCACACTGCCTTGTCCCCAACTCCCTATCTCCACTTGGTCCTTTCCTACTCACTCCTTAAGACTCAGCTCAGACATCCTTCCCAGGAAGTACTTCTTGACCCCTTCCCTTCCCTGCACCCAAGCTTGGACTAAGCAGCCCCTGCACTGTGCTCCCATGGTGCACTGCCCGTGACTCTGGTCCCGCACCTACATGCCCAACAGAAATGGTCTGTCTGTGTGTCTGTCTCCCCAGCCAACCTGCATGCTTCTCCATAGGCTGTGTCTTTGTCTTCATGCCCCACCAGCACCCAGCACTGTGTCAGGAATATAGAGGAAGCTCAAGAGATGTTCAGGATGATTTAGAAACACTAGATCTCAGTTTTCCTGACCTGGTAGAGTACCTGAAACCCCACCATATTCTTGTCTCTCTCTCCAATGTGTTGCGCCCCTTTTCCTGGAGAATTGTTGCTTCTCAAAACAGAAAAAGGAACAGGTAGAACAGTGAGAAAGTGCTTTGTATATTGATCTTCACCTTGTCTCTTTGTAACCTACAGAATTAGCCTTTTTATAATGTTGGCCATTCATTGGAAGGGCATTTTCCAGATTTGCCAACAAATGTATTTGACCAATCCACGGGTGATGTCATTTTCTATTTTAGTAAGTAGAAAACCATGAGGATTGAGGGTTGTATCTCTCAGTAATCAACTGACTACACTCAAGACTTTAGTACCAATAAATCCATAATCACTGAAGAAGTCACCTGTGTATTAATGGATTCATTAGCTTGGGTGGATACGAGGTTCATGGGGGTAGTGTGTGTTGGTGAATGGTGGAAATAGATTTCCTCCTAACTCATAGAACCCCTACTGGAGACAGCCTTTACCTAAGGAAGCACCATAGAGTCCCTCTGGGCAAAGAGTCCCTGAGTTTCAATTTGTCTAAATTTCATTAGTCTGAGTTTTCATTTGTCTGAGAGTTTCCTGTGGACATCAGTGGTTAGAAGCAACTTGATTTAATATTTGTCTTTTTTTTTTTTTCCTTTTAACCCAGCTGAGATCAATGTCAACATTCAAGGTATTTTCATCTTGTTTGACCAATTGTGATATGGTCAAACAAAGGCCTCCCAAGTGGCTTTCACTGCTCAAATTGAAGGCTAGGCCACAATCAGTGTAACAAGTGTCTGCAGGAGGCAGACCTGGCCTCCTGGGTTCCTCCCCGCACCTCTCTAGGGAGCTAGATAATCAGATGGATACATGTCTGGATGTGAACAGCAGACTCTCCCCAGCCCATTCCCCTCTCTGTATCTCAGTACCATGTGTATTTTGCTGTGTTTGCTATGAGAGCTCTCTGTGTATTGAGCAAACTTTCAGGCCTGTGTATGCCTGGGGATATATTTGCCCTGCTCTATTTCATCCTGAAGGACTATTTACATTCTAGTCTTCAACATTTCTGGAGAACTGGAAATGGCTACGAGCCCTGGGCCTCTGGGCTGCAAAAGCCAGTATTTCCTGTGGTCAGGAAATGCAACAGTTGCTGTGGTTGAGAGCTAGAAGGAGAGCATCTTAGAGCGCCTGGATTCATGATATTGTCTTAATTTTGGAGGCCAGCAAGGAATCCTGAGTAATTGGCATAAAACACTTAAAAAAAAAACAACAAAAAAAACACACCATAATGAACAGGCCACATCAGTCCCAAAGCAAACAGCTCATTGGTGCTCATATGAGTTCACACAAGCTAGACTCCTGGCTATGTCACTTACTTGCTGTGAATCCTGGGAAAGTTCCTAAATCTCTCAGTGCTTCAGCTTTTCTACCTCAAATGGGACCAATAATACCAACTTTTTGGGAGACTGTGATTAGCAAATAAACTAAAGGTAAAGAATCTACCAGAGCAGCTAACATTTAGCAAATACTTAATAAAATGGTAATCATTGCTATAGTGTTATTGGCTGTTTTTTTCTCACTTAAAATTCGTCCTTAGCACCAAAGTTATTTTCCTCTTTCTTTCTGATATTCTTCTGCCATAGCAGAATACAAAAGCTTCTTTACTGTAATAATTTAAAAAGTTAATCTTATAATTTTGACTATGCAACAGCACTACTGGACAAAAATCTTCCTATAGCATATTGCTGGCAATCATTTTCATATTGCCATATACAGTAAAAGTAAACTCACACCCTATGCAGACTAACAGTTTTAACATTTTGCTTTCTTCTTTTTTATTTCAAAGGATTTCTGTTTTACCCAGAGGCCTGAGTTGCATTTAGATGCAGCAATATTGACTCTAAAGTTTATCTTTCAGAAAAGATATCTTTCATCTCTCTAAGCTTCAGCTTCTTCATCTGTGAAATGGACATAATATGAGATTCTGCCCATAAGGGTGTGGTGAAGGTCTTATAAGATAAAGCAAGCAAAGTGCTTACCAAGGTGCTAGCATGGAGTATGTACTTGGTGAGTGTTAGTTATTATCATTACTAATGAAGTTTTTGCTTTGATCAATTGATCCCTTTCCTTAGACTGAGACTCATCCAACCTTGTAATTGCGTGTACATTTGACTAATGTTGTGTGAGAAAAATCCCTGAACTGTTCTAAGCCTTATTTATGTATTTACTTCTTTGTTTATTAGTATTAGTAATTGTCATATGACTCAGAGAAGCAGAGAGAAAGTCTGCAAAGTGGGAAAAATGAAGCTGAGCAATAGGAAGAGTGCCGTGAAGAAACGGAGGGCTCAGTGATTTGCAGTCCCAATTCCTTCTGATGGCTGGATACAGGGCTCACACATGACCTTGGGACCAGGGCCAGCTGCCTAAGCTAGCTCGAGGTACTATTACTTGCAACTAAACAGACCCAATACAGTCAACACCATTAAATGATTAGTAACTAATGTAAAATTTAAGTTATTTTCCCCTAATATTTTATGATAATCTTGATATCAAAAAGGCATTATGTAAAACAGACCTAAAAATCAATCTCTCTCATGAACATAGATGAAAACATTTCTAACAAAATATTTCCAAACAAAACACAGCAATATATAAAAAGGACACAACATTATGACCAAATGGGGCTCATCTCAGAAGAGTAAGGGTAGTTCAACATTTAAAAATCAAATTATTGTAATTAACCATATTAAGAAAATAAAGGAGAAAAACCATGTGGTCAACGAAATAATGCAAAAACAAAACAACACAAAAAAAAAAAAAAACAGCTGACAAAATTCAGCACTCATTTAGTTTTTAAAATCCTTAGCAAAATAGGAAAGAAAAGAAAGTACCTTAATCTGATAAAGAGTACTTATAAAAACAAAAAACAAACAAAAAAAACCTACATTTAACATCATTCTTAATGGTGAAATACTGAATGCTTTCTCCCTACAATGAAAAACGAAGTCAGAATGTCTACTCTTACCACTTCTATTCAACATTGTTCAGAAGATATTAGCCAGCACCATAAGGCAAGAAAAAGAAATAAAAGGCATAAAAATTGGAAAGAACAAGCAAAACTGTCTTTATTCACAAACAACATGACTGTTTACATAAAAAAAATCATAAGGAATCATTCCCTCCAATTGTGCCTGCCAATTAATGTGTCTCTCTCACATCAATGTTTCTCTCTTTCTCTCTCTACCCTTCCCTCACTCCTTCCACCCTCTCTCTCTTAAAAAAAAAAAAAAAAAAAAAAATCAATGGAAAAAATATCCTTGGGTGAGGAGGATTAACAACAACAACAAAACTGGATGTGTGCATTAAATCTAAGTCTACCCTGCTCTGGGCAGTAATACATGCCAAACTGGTTTTTCTAGCCTAATTGACTTTGTTTAAGGACCTTTGCTCAGAGAGAATTCATCAATCAAGGTAGCCTTGTGCCATCCACTGCAGGAGCCCATCCCTCGGTCTGAAATGTGAACACGGTATCTGTTGACAAAGACCTCCTGCCAGTCCACTGTCTGTGGGGGTGTTTTCCAAACAACGCCTGGGTGTTTGGTCAACATCATGGGGTGGGTAACCTAGCTGGTCTTCAGTGTTTTACTACCCCCCTTGGAAAACGGCATGGGTCAGGGCAGCATTCTCAACGGAGGTATCATGACATAAAAGTGGATTGTGGTCTGTGGAAGTCATCACAAGTAATGTATTAGAAATAATAGGTAAATGTTTGCAAGTTATTTTCTTTAAACATACATTACAGTAGATTTAAGTTTCTGTTTATATTAATAATAACATCACTGTCACACAATAGTTTACTGATATGCTTTCTTGAATCAAAAGAAAGGGATTGACTGACAAACTTCAGAGGGAAGGTGGGTAGAGGGTAGAGGGGCTGGGAAGAGATAAACCAAAGAACTTATATGCATATATGCTTAACCAATAGACAGACAGCAGTTTGGGGCAAGAAGGAGGAGGGTGGGAGCGAGGTGGAGGGAGTCAATGGGGGAATAAGGGGGAAATCTGTAAAACTTTCAACAATAAAGAAAATAAATAAATAAAGGGGTCGTGTCATAGTTTGTATGCAAGGAATTGTGTGTAACCCTGGATGTACTGTGGGAGTGTGTCACACATTGAATAGCATTCATCATTGTTTGAATACACAGTTGCATGTCCTGAGGTAAGCCATTTGACTCATGTGCTCTCCTAGTTTTTTGGTTTGTTTATTAAAAAAGAAAAAAAAGACATATTTCCTTGCCTGATTATGTTGCTTCTCTGCATGGCTCTCCCTTCCCAAACCCTGGTGTGTTGGTACCTCACTCTGCTGGAATTACGCATTGTAGGTTATGCAGAAATGTAAAGAAAGAAAGCCCCTCACACCAGTGTTTTGTCACACCCTGTCCATCCTGTGGATGACATGAAGGCTAATAGGACATGAAAACAGTTTCTGCTGAGGATAGAACAACAGATCATAGGCCAACCTCTCTCTTGCCCTGTCATTCCTCTGCCACTGATCCATCCATCCTCCCATCCATCCATCCATCCATCCATCCATCCATCCATCCATCTATCCATCTGTCCATCCGCATGTCCATCCTAAATCACATCCTAGTCCCCAACCATCCAAACACAAAACTTCCTGCTCTTCTATATCTCTGTACTCCCTGAGCCCTTGTAAATCCTTTGTGACTCAAAATATTTTTAATATTAAACGTTTGTATCAGGCATCTTACCGTGTGCTTTACATATATTATCTCTTGTAATTTTACAACACTTCAAAGAAAGTACTAGCCTTAATCTCAATGAACAGATGAGGAAACAGGCACATAGATTTTACACAGTTTGCTCAACACCCCCCTCTTGGGGTAAGGTTCTCTGCTGAACACTCCTTAGAAGGCAGAGCCGTTCCTTAGGCTCCCGAGTAGCCCCAGCTCCCATCAGTGCTTGGAATATGCAGTGTCCTTGACTGATGCATGACAAAATGACTAAGCATGTACAATGCCAAACAAAATTTCTAGGCAAGGAAGGAAATCAAGTTGAATTGAGATAGTAGGTGAATTAGCTAATCACCATTTTCCTCAGACATTCCATCCTTGCCAGTCAATGTAGGGCTCCTCCTTCTTAATAAGGATTAATCCTGGATTTTTTTGGTGGGGGAGAGAAACATTTTATATGTCATTGTTTTCCCCTTTAAATTCAACAGAGTACTGGATTCCAAGTTGGCCACTTAAACTCTAGTGCTAAGCACCAACAGCAAAGTCTGTCTTTGAGGTGATTCTGCCTTTAATCCAGAACTCAAGTTGATTAACACATGAATATATGTGGGAACATGCTGGGCACCCCAGAGCAAAGCAGTTTACTGTGCCCAGAAAGAGGACCCTGACTCCCCTGGTGGCTCTGAAGGCTTGCACAGGTCCACAGCCTCACAGACCTAAAAGGAATGATGATGCTTGTTCTTCAGAGGAATAACAACCATCCCAGAGAAGAGACTAGCATCCTGAGGTCTTTGTGATACTCAACACATTCTTTCTCCTTGATCAATTGCAATCCAGGGTTCTAAACACTTTGGTGAATAAAATTGATACCAAAGGATATGTCATGAAGATACCTGGGTGGGCCATTCCTGTGAAACATGCTGAAAAACAATTCCCAATGACTTCATGGCCCAGACATGCATGAAGAACCCAAATGTTCCCTTCCTTCCCATGGGTGAACTCTGGTCAAGGGCAGATTTGCCAAGCCAATGCAGGGCAAGCTTCACGGCTCTGAACTTGCATGGGCCCCTTCCAAGGCCCTGCCTCTACTTTCCAAGTGATCATTTCATATACATTTTCGTAAAGGGCTTCTCTTCCTCTTCCAATTTTATAATAATCATCCAACCCCAAAGAACTTGGATCTGTACAGCCCTAGGCAGGGTTTTTCTGCATAGAAAAGCAAAGTCGGGCTTAGAGGATTGTGGTTTCATCTAAATCAATGATTAGGAGTTAATAATTAAATTTGAAGATTATCTCCATCCCTTGTTTCCTTTGTTTTCACCTTCTTTGATATTTCTGACACTCATTTCAGGAAGCATCTGGCAGTACCCCAAAGGTGGACATGGATCCTAAGCAGCAGGGTTCTTTCCCACATTGAAGAGTCAGCTAACGGATGCATTTCCTGTAATTTTCTTAGTAAAAAGTTCTCCTGAGATCTCTTTGCCATCAGCTAGTACTGCAAAGTCATCTCGGACATATTAGAAAGGAACCATGGAGATAAGGAAGAATTCTGTACATACTTTTCACTCTGCACTAATTCCCTCCATTTACATAAAATTCCTACCATTCATCCTTTAAGAACCAGCTCCTATAGTTTGGACTGAAAGAAATGCCTTTTTTTCTCTTTGTATCATTAGTACTTATCATTTTTATAGGCACTTGATAAGTGTTGACTATATAAGTAAATGAGAAAAATGAATTAATCAATGAAACATGACAGATGAGACAGCAGGAGAGAATGAACTGGATGTGAGTAGAGGAGAAAGGAAGTAAAGAGCTAAGACATGTAAACAAGATTTTGAGCCACATGAACAAAATCTAAACTTGCTTTTAAACAGATATGATTTTCCCTCTTTCGGTTTATAGGAAATTACATGGATTTCTCATGGATCTTAGTTAGAAAGGGTACTTTGAACCCCTGAAGGAGGCAGCTACACTGTGTCCTTTATCTTCTCTTGTAGCTTTTAAAAAAAAACTTATCTTTATTGTTGTATGTATTACAGATATCCCCTCTTTTTTCCCCATTGACCCCCTCCTCCCCAATTCTGCCCCACTCCTGCCTTCCCCACACTATTGTCTGTGTCTATTGGTTATGCATATATGCATAGAAGTTCTCTGGCTTATCTCATCCCGCCCTCCCTCCCCCCTTCCCTTTGAGGTTCATCAGTCTAACAACCGATTTGTACTTCTTAATTCTTTTATCTTTTTCACTCATCCCTCCAGCCCCCTCCCATCTGGGAAGCAACAAAAAGTTCTCTGTATCTATGAGTCTGTTTCTGTTCTGCTTGCTCATTTTGTTTGTAGATTCAATTGTTGATAGATACGTATTATTGCCATTTTATTGTTCATATTTCTGTTCTTCTCCTTCAAGAAGACCCTTCAACATTTCATATAACACTGGTTTGGTGGTGAAAACTACTTTAGCTGTTTCTTGTCTGGGAAACACATCATATGTCCATCAACTCTAAATGATTGCTTTGAAGGACAGAGTAATCTTGGTTGTAGGTCATTGCTTTTCATCACCTTGAATATCTCTTGCCACTCCTTTCTAGCCTGCAAAGTTTCTTTTGAGAAATCCACTGACAGTCTTATGGGAGCTCCTTTATAGGTAACAAATTGCTTTTCCCTTGCTGCTTTTAAGATTCTTTGTTTGTCTTTAACCTTTGGCATTTTGATGATGATGTGTCTTGGTGTGGACCTCTTTGGGTTCATCTTGTTTGGGACTCCTGTGCTTCCTGGACTTGTATATCTGTTTCCTTCATCAAGTTCGGGAATTTTTCTGTCATTATTTTTTCAAATAGGTTTTCAATTTCTTGTTTTCTCTCTTCTCCTTCTGGTATTCCCATGATGCAAATGTTGGCACGCTTGAAGTTGTCCCAGAGGCTCCTTACACTATCCTCAGTTTTTTGGATTCTTTTTTCTTTTCGCTGTTCTGATTGGGTGCTTTTTCTTCCTTATATTCCAAATCGATGGTTTCCTTCTTGGCTTCATCTACTCTACTATTGATTCCCTGTAAATTATTCTTTATTTCAGTTAGTGCATCCTTCATTTCTGACTAGTCCTTTTTTATGTTGTTGATGTTCTCACTAAGTTCCTTGAAGGTCTCACTAAGTTCCTTGAATGTCTCACCAAGTTCCTTGAGCAACCTTATAACCAGTGTTTTGAACTCTGCATCTGATCAATTGCTTATCTCCATTTTGTTTGATTCTTTTCCTGGAGTTTTGTTCTTTTCTTTCATTTGGGACATGTTTCTTTGTCTCCTCATTTTGGCTGCTTCCCTGTGATTGTTTCTATGTATTAGGTAGAGTTGCTATGTCTCCTAGGCCTTGTAGGGTGGCCTATTGTTGTCGGTATCCTGTAGGATCCAGAGGCACAGGGTCCCTGATCACCCCAGCTGGGCCCTCGAGGTACACCCCTAGTGTGGACTGTACACCCTTCTGTTGTAATTGAGGCTTGATTGCTGTTGGCATGTCAATGGGAGGGATTTACTCAGGCTGATGAGCTGCAAGGACTGGTTGTGCCCACTGATCACTGACCTCTGACTACCTTGGAGGATCAGCTGTGTAGGGGCCCACCACACAGAGCAAGACTTACTTCATCAGGGCTCTGGTACCCACTGAGTCTACTCCTTGAGTGTGTCACTTGTGGAGGTGGTTGGGTAGTGATGTTTCGAAGTGGTCTGAAGCTGTCCACTGGATGTGCTGGCTCTGAGGCAAGGACAGCTACTGCCTGTGTTCTATTCAGGGCCACCCAGCATAAGCTACAAAGTGATCTGCAGATGGCTGCTTCTTGTGCTTGGCTTGGAGGTACCCAGGCGAAGCCAAGCTGTGAACCAAGGCTGGCTGCTTCTAGTGCCAGGCCTGGGGCCACTTAACAAGAGGAATGGGGCTTGCTGAGACCAGATGCTGCTTGATTGAGAGATTTTAGGAAAATCTGAAGCAGGATCCAAGACAGGCCAATCTTATGGTAAGGCCATTGGAAATTGCTTGTGTGGGCCCGAAAGTTAGTGGCAGAGCCTCAGGAAATCACCAAGGTGGGGCAAACAGTGTGAGCCAAGTTGCTGGAGTCCCAGATATGGTGGCTCACCAAAGGAAAAAGGCCTCCATTAGCACATCTGTCTGAGAGAAACCTGCCTCTCCAGCCCTCGTCCAGAAGCCAACAACTCAGTTCTTCCCCACACATCTACAGTGCCTTTCAAGCTGCCTCCCCTCCATGCTGGAGCTCAGAGGGAGCAAGTCCGAGCAAGTCCATGCACGGGCCCTTTAAGAGGAGCTGCCTGGGGCTCCAGAAGCCTCAGCCTCAGTTACCACTGGATTTTCCAGCCAGAAGTTATGGGGACCTTTCTTCCTGGCACTTGGACCCTGAGCTGGGTGGCTAGTGTGGGATGGGGACCCCTCACTCCTCAGAGGTGACCTTCCCAGCCAAGGTGTCCCTCCTGATTTTTATCTGCCACATGTGGGTGTGGGACCAGCCCATCCGCACCTCCGCCCCTCCTACCAGTCTTGATATGGTGGCTTCTTTAATTTCGTAGTCGTGGGACTTCCATTCAGCTCGGTTTCAGGTGGTTCTGAATGGTGGTTGTTCTGTAGTTTAGTTGTGACTTTGATGTGGTTGTGGGAGGAGGCGATACCGCGTTTACCTACGCCGCCATCTTGACCGGAAGTCCTCCTCTTGTAGCTTTTTATCTGCTCAGAGGGCTCCAGTGTAGTAAGGAAATTTTGCAAATAGGGAAAAGTCAATGTTGACCTAGAGACAGGCTTGTGTGCTTTCTTGTGCCTGGAATCCATTCAGTCACTCTTAACTAATAAGTAAGGTGAAGGCTTTGAGAATTCGTTCAAATGACTTGTTTAAATAGAGTTACAACTAGCTGAAGATAAATACCAACAAAACAGAACTGGCTTACATTTCCCTTTTTTTTCTTTTGTTTTGTTTTTTATCCTTACCCGAGGACATTTTTGCATTCATCTTGAGATAGAGCAAAAGGGAGAAAGGGAAGAAGAGAGAGAGAGAAACATCGATGTAAGAGAGACACATCAACTGGCTGCCACCCACAGGACCCCAACCGGGGCGGGGACAAATTGCAACTAAGGTACGTGCCCTTAGTGGGAACTGAACCCGGGTCTCTCTCGATCATGGGCCGACGCTCTAAACGCTGAGCCAAACGGGTCAGGGCACATTTCCCTTTTTATCTCCTTGTTCTCCTGTGGCACAGAGAAAGAGTAGATAAGATTATTATCTTCATTTTTATGCAATAAGAATGGTCCATAAACTGGGTGCATAAATATGATCACATCTCTTTTATTTTTATAATTAATACTTTAAATATCCACCTGCCTTATTAGCTGGAAATCATACTTCCTCAACTGGTCTTATATTCAGAGACTGATGTACTACAACAGAGGTGTGTCATTTTATCTTCCATGGAACTGGAGTCTAATACAAACTAAACACTGAAAGAAAATACAAAGAAATAAAGGAAACTTCAAAAAAACCAATTAAAAGCAGAGTAGGGGAACTAGGGGGCGAGGAAGCAATTGAAATAGAAAACATAAATATAAAAAATAAGTTCTGGCCCTGGCTGGTGTGACTCAGTTGGTTAAGTGTAGTCCCGTGCACTGAGAGGTCACTGGTTCAATTCCTGGTGAGGGCACATGCCCAGGTTGCCGGTTCAGTCCCTGGCTGGGCACAGGTGGAAGCAGCAAATCAATGTTTCTCTCTCACATTGGTGTTTCTCTCTCACTCTCTCCCTCTCCTTTCTTCTCTCCCTAAAATCAATAAAAACACATTAAAAATAAATCCTAGTATATATATAGTGATAATATATGTGATTTTATTAACTCTCACTATTAAAAGACAATCCTAAAAAAAAAAATTCTAGCTGCCTCTTTAACAGAAATTGAGAGGTGATCCTAATATTCAAATAGAAATGCAAGGATTCAGAAAAGGCAAAGCAATCTTGGAAAAAACAAAGCTGAAAGACTCACGCTTCCTGATTTCACAACATACTATAAAACCACAGCAATCAGGACGACAAGGTACTGGCATGAGGCAGACATACAGATCAATAGGACAGAACTGAGAGTCCAGAAATAAACCCTGGTCAACTGATTTTGGCAAAGGTGCCAAAATATTCAAGAAGGAAAGAATAGTGTTTTCAACAAATGGTGCTGGTACAATTGGATATCCACAAACAAAATAAACTTGGACTCATACCACATACAAAATTGAATTCAAATGGTTCAAAGTTCAAAATGTAAGAGTTAAAAAAATATATGAAAGTTTTAGAAGAAAATACAGGTGTAAATCTTTGTGACCTTGAACTAGGCAATCCATTCTAGTTATTGTACCAAAAGCACAAGCAACCAAAGGAAAAATAGAAAAATTGGTCTTCATTAATTAACAACTTTGTGCATGACATGATACTACAAAAAAAGTGAGAAGACAACCCACAAAATGGGAGAAAATATTTGTAAATCACATATCTGATAAGGGACTACTAACCAGAATATATAAAAACTATTACATTGACGTGAGAGGGACACATCGACCGGTTGCCTCTCGCACGACCCTGACCAGGGCCAGGGACAAACTGCATCCGAGGAATTTCAGTACTATTATGAGGATGCAGGAGTGGGCATACTCAAAAGCCCAGGAGCAGATGGCTTCACTAGTGAATTCTACCAAACAGTTAAAGAGGAAGGAACAGCAATGCTTCTCAATCTCTTCCCAAAAAATGAAGAGCAGGGAACATTTTCAAATTTATTTTGTGAGACCAACATTGCTCTGTTACCAAAGCTGGATGAATACACTACAAGAAAACTACAGGCCAAAGTCCCTGGTGAACATAGATTCAAAAATCTTCAACACAATACTAGGAAACTGAATTTAACAGCACATTAAAAGGACCCCACACCTCGCCCTGGCCAGTTTGGCTCAGCAGTTGGAGTGTCGGCCTGTGGACCAGAGAGTCCCAGGTTCGGTTCCCGCCAGGGGCACGTACCAAAAAAAAAAAGGATCCCACACCTGTACCAAGTAGGATTTATCTCTGGAATGCAAGGATATTTCAACAAGCAAAAATCAATTAATGTGTTCTACCACATTAACAGAATGACAGGAAACAAAAAACACGTGATCTTCTCCATAGAAGCAGAAAAAGTATTTGACAAAATTCAACACATTTTTCATAATATATACTCTAAACAAACTAGGAATAGAAGGAAATTTTCTCAATGCAGTAAAAGCCAGCTGATACCATACTCAACAGTGAAACATTGAAAGCTGTTTCTTCAAGATGAGTGGGATTTTAATTTCCATTACTACAACCAGAAAACATAAGAGCTGAGTGACATCTTAGACAACATATAATAAAAGCTTCTGATTTGGTAGCGTTGGATACTTGATCTAAATTCCAATGCAACTCACAAATAAAATACACTCTTGAATTTTCACAAAAAGTAATTTGTCTCTTTTCTTTGTCAACAGTTTATCTTTTTCTCCACTTTAAGTTAAAGAAAGCAACTGGTTTCTACACACAAAAATAAAATTTAAATATCAGTATGTTGACTAGCATGACATTTATCTATTATGTCTAATAATGTGGATGTTTTGGACTCATTGTGAATAAAAGCTACATGCATGTTCGTTTTTAGTAAACTCAAGGAGCTAGAATTCTATCTGAGGCAAATCAAGGCCCAGAAAGGCAAATAAATCTTCCCTTTTAGCTTAGCTCATGTAATAAGGGTGCCTATGGTTCTATTAACTAATTTTTTAAAAAGCTATTACAACTAAACAAGAGAAAGACAAACTATTCAAATAATAATGGCCCACGGATTTGCATTCGATTTCTATAAAGAAGAGGTACACACATCACTTGCACGTGCAATTCCATTGTCAAGAATGATCTGTGCAGTCACACTGCATGCCTGGGAAACTTAGCCTGGGGTTGAGAAGCCACAATTCTATACAATGGAAGGAGGAACACAGATTTCTGGTGGGGACTTAGCCAGGTTGTCCTCAGTAGCAATCATTGACCATATAACACTTTCATTATTCAAGGCGGAAAGTATGTAATGCTTTAAGCATCCAGTGCTTGGTATGGTGGTGACCCTGGGTTTCCTTTTATCCCATTTGGGATATGTAAACTCAGAGCAAGAAAAATATGTGCATTATATATACCATTTGTGCATAAGTCATTTCCCCTCTTGGCATCTCTGAGGCTAATGAATGAGACTTTTTTCCTCTTTACATACTCTTCATGCTTCATGAACGGTAAAGAAAAGAAATGACATTCTCTAAGTCCATTTGATGTATGTACATGCAGATTGAATGTCTTGTCTTTAATCATACATTTTGATTTGTGGTAACCCCTGTGATAATAGCATTTTCCTTTTATTCTGAAAAGAAAAGCTTGGGGGCGGGGGAGCAATGCAAAGACTTCCAGCCCAGTTTGGTTACATTCGGATTCCTTAACTATGTGCTGGTGCCAGTAATAAAAGATTGACCCAAATACCCAAGCAGGCTAGCACACAGACAGTTATTTTCAGAGTGGGATGATCTGAAACATGTTTGATTCTTATCCCCCAAAAGTAATAAACCCGATTCTCTGAAGTCAACAGAAAGATAATATAGTTGGAAAGCCCTTTGCATTTAGGCACATAGCTCTCGTATTCCTTATCACAGTGTGGCAGGATACATAGCTTCATTCATTCACTGAATATATATTAGTGATACCTACTGTGTGCCAGGCACTGTCTTAGGCACTGAGGTTTTTCTTTCCCCCTTACTTATGAGGCAACTGAGATTCAGGCATGTAAGTGGTTTGCCCAAGGTCAGAGCTAGTGAGCTTAGAGTCTACTTTTCTTAACTCCAGTTCTCTTAAATCAATAGTAGGCCAGCATAGCAACGGTTGATTATTTACATGTGCCAGGCAAAGTGGTAGAACTTTATATACTGTATCTCATCTACTCTTATTATCAATCTTGTGAACAACTACTGTTTCCCTTGTTTTACAGATGAAGAAACTAAGGCTCAGAGAATTAAGGAGCCTTTGCCCAAAGTCACAAGAGCTGCAAGTGGCAAAGCTGGTATCTATGTCTCAGTCTGTCTGTGGGGAACACCCCTTTACCTGCCTTCTGCCTGTACTACTCCCCCTCCCTGTTGAATGGCTCTATTCAGGAGACCCTGTCCCTGTGGCCACAGCTGATTGGATAAGGACTGCCACCTGACACCAGGGCAGCCATCCTGACCAAGGCCCGTGCTCTGTGTGCCATGTC
Source organism: Tadarida brasiliensis (assembly GCA_030848825.1). Taxonomy (NCBI): domain Eukaryota; kingdom Metazoa; phylum Chordata; class Mammalia; order Chiroptera; family Molossidae; genus Tadarida; species Tadarida brasiliensis. The sequence continues at coordinate 60,219,305 of CM061268.1, forward strand.
ACCCTGAGGCAGGTCAAGGCACAGCCCTACTGTGGTATCAGTCACTGCCACAGACCTCACCCATTCCAGTTGGATCACTGACCTCTGCCTGGTTCTGTTAGGTTTTGACATCCCTTGATGGCTGCCCCTGCCCCTGCCCTGGAGTCCCTCCATTCTTCCCCCTCTCTTCCCGCCAGCTCGCATTTCTGAAAATGAGTCTTTGGTTCAATTCTCCCTCGCCAGGACCAGCAACGTAATTTTCAAGTCCCAACGTGAAATTAAATTGTAGGGTCTGTCTCTGGTTCAAAAATTCTGAAGAATTTTAACACATTAACAGCGGAGCCTAAACCAACCAGGAAGCCCTTCTGAGTGTGGGACCCGAGCAAGTGCACAGCTCACACGCCCATGAAGTCAGCACGGGCCCTGGCAGCTTCTACTGCAATTTTTGAAATGACCTAGATTTTTATCACAGATGCTCCCTCTGTGTTTGCATCCCATCTCCCTGCTCTGCTCTAGAACAGGCCTGCCTTCACCATCCCCTGTTGACCCTTTCCCCCATTGGTAGCTCTGTTCCTAATTTTCCAAGACCCCAGTAACCTACCTCCCCCAAGGCCAGTCCTCACACCCTGGCATTCTCCTGGACACAGCTCGCTCATTCAGCTTTCCAGGCAATGACTTGGCAATGTGTACAGACAGGGGACAGATAGGAAGAGAGACAAGCCTGTGTATGCTTGGCTAAGTATCTGTTTATAACAATTTCTGGCATGTAGAGTAATTTTTGCTTCTTATTAAATATATCTCTATATTCTGCAGCTGACCTTCACTTGGCCTGAGCTTCTCGAGGGAAATTTGGGGAATTTTGCCAAACGACAACACAGAGCTTCATGCTTATGTTTTCAAAGCCAGCAGTGTCATCACAGACAACTTCCTTCCTTTGTTGGAACAGTTTTCAAAACAACAGATCACAGCATTATTCCGTACAGTAAACTCCACCCTCCACCCCTTGAACGTTATTGACAACAGGGCAGAGCATGTAAGTCGTGTCCAAATGGAAAACATCGACTCCAGTGCATCCTGTTGTGAAATCCTCAAGCGTTGGGTTACTGACAACAAGGGAAAAATTAAGAAACAGCAAGATGGGAAAGAAAAAGATTCCAAATGGAGAAAGACGAAAGAGGGAGAAGTTCAAAGGGCCGCAGGCCACAATGTGCTGTGTATGCCCAAGACTCTGGTTCTCTTAAATACTAGTTGATAACAGCAATGCTAGTTGATAATAGCAACCATTGAGTATTTGCCATGTGCAAGGAGTGGGTTGATTAGATATTATATTTATCTGGTCTTCTCAACAACCTTGTCAAGTAGACATTATTTCCCTCATTTTACAGATAAGGAAACAAAGGTCCAAAGATGTAAGGAGTCTCGTCCAGAGTCACATGTCCTATAAGCAGCAAAGCTGGAATACATAGCTCGATACTCTGTGTGTTGACAAACTTCCATAGTCTATACTGCTCCCCCTCCCTGCTGATTGTCTGTGGCCTGGAGACCCTGCCGCCACGGTCACAGCGATCGGATAAGGCTCGGACATTTGACACACGGCGGCTAATCCTTGGGGTAGCCAGCAGCTTATGACTTGTGAGACCAGGCTCAAAAATGTGTTTTGGGCCCATTTGATGTCTCTCTTATGATGTCAGGAGCCGGGGAAATCACATCCAGTTAGCTATGGAAGCAGAGCTAAAGGTTAAGGAGGTGGACTACATAAGGGGTGGCCATTCTGGGCCATGTGTAAACTAAAGTGAGGACTACAGGCAGCAGAAGGGGGAAGAAGGAGCAGGTACACAGAGAGAAGCAGAGATGTCAAGAGAAAGTGAGTGTAAAATCAGAAAGATACATCGAAAGACAGAGAGTGAGAAAGAGGCCAGGGACAGGAACACAGAACCAGAGAGAATGGAGCCTGGAGCTGTTACTGGACCTTGAATGCCAGGTTCTTGAGTCTCAATGTCATAGAAATGAGCACTGAACTCAGTACAAGATCAGGTTGATAGAGTTTATTGAAAAGAGCGTGTACACAAGGGAGTCGACCAGAAGAGAGAAGTATGCTCCCCAGGGGCTCTGTGGATGGCTTATATAGGGGCCTTGGGGTGGGTGTAGGGCTTGGGAATGGGGATGAGGTCAGTTTTCCTGCCATCGTCATCTGGTGACAACTAATCCCGGGATAGTCACAAGATGTTTTCCTGGTCACAAATGTTTTGCATGGTCAGTGGACCACTCAAATGCTTGTGCAAATATTCTAGTTACCATTTAACTGACAAAACAACTATTTTGCAAAACATGATGTTAAGAAAGGATGTTATCATCATACATTCTTTCCTTTAAGGATGTGGCTAGGTTAATTTCAATTATGGAATTTTATTGAAAGCAAGGAGTCATAGTCAGGCCTTTAAGATGGAGTTCTTTCAGTCAAGATGCAGTCAGTGTTACCCCTATACTGTTTCAGAGCTGGCTTCTCTGATTCCTGACAGAGTCCTGACTTTAGGCCTGAAGAGTCCTTGGCCTCCTGTGAGGTCTTTGAATCCTCATAACAATCTTTGCCTCCTGAGCTCAAGTGCATGGGCCTGTTGCTAAAAAAAGTTCTGACTTCAATAGCTTCATGCCAAAGCCAGTCTTACTACACCTGACTACATACCCCCTACCCCCTCATCATAATAAGGATGACACTCATCATGTGTCCCAAGGACAGCTGAGAAGACAAAGTTCCTCGACTCTGCTGCTTTGGTTAACCTCCCACTGCCACCATCCTTGAGTCAAGATTGGGTCCCTGCCTCCAGTCCTCTCCCTACCAGCCACATTTTCCTCCAGGGCCTATTCCAGGCCTCCTGCCACCATGGTTGTGGCTATTACCTTCTCAGGTCGCTGATCTGGAGCTCAAGGGACACCAAGGAGCAGGGAGTCAGCCCTGGACATTGCCTCCTTTCTCATTCCTGTAGGTCTTCTCCAAATGTGAGTATTTTCAAGTCTAGGGATTAATCTGGACATACAGTAAAAAAAATAAAAAATAAAAATGGAGGCAGTGTAGTCAAGAGATTAAGACGTGAGCAGATGATTCTGGCTTCTGTCTAGATTCTCTTCCTAGCTGTTTGTGTCATCTTGGGCAAGTTGGCTGATATCTCTGAGTCTTGGATTCCTTATCTATATAAGGACAGGGAGAGCAGATGACAGGAGCCGAGGCTCCTTCCATTTCTGACTTTCTAAGATCCAAATGTAAATGTCATTCCCCTTGATTGCCACTTAGAGAAGGGGACCTTTATCATTACACCTGTTCCAGCTGCAAGTATCAATAAAAGCACCTATAGCAGTGATGACAGGATTGTGGAAATTAGTAGGGAAGATATGGAAACATACTAACTGAAGTTTCAATTAAAAAGGAAGAGGGATCTCATGTCTAAGAGAAAACATCACACCAACAGAGCCGGGAACTTGTGGGCAACTCTGTGAGGGGCAGAGGTGCAAGGGCGTGTGCACTGCCGAATCTGCGAATTTCTCACTCATCTATCGCAGCAGGCTGGGCTTGCAGGCTCTATTTAGGTGAAACTCCCCATTGAGCTTCAACTCCCAGGGCCCCGTCTGACTCAGAGCTTCAGAATCTTGGCATGCCGTGCCATGAGTCATGGTGATGAAATTTCAAGAGAAAAGAACATTCTTAAAATTAGCTTTCAGACAGCAACTGGTTTTGCTTTTGCTCTGCAAGTGCCTTTTCCAGGTTATTTTAGTTGGTGTCCTCTTTAAGGGGACCTGGAACAGGTGGGTGAATTCTGCCTCCCTTTTGCCTGCCCTTGGCCCTCAGATTCCCATCACCCCAGGGCCTCTCTGTGCTTGTTCCTTTCCAAGAAGTAAGCAAAGGACTGGGGCACTGACCCTCAGGCCTGGTCTGACCTTTCACTCTTCCGCCTGTGATCTTGTTGTGGTTCCAAGAGGGGGTGGAGTTCTCAGCAGAGCCCAAGGCTAGGGCTGGGCTGGGCTGGGCTGACCACCCCCGTGCTAGGAGTTCCACCACGGAACAAAGATGAAGTGTGAGGGTCTCCTCTTCGCCAACCTCACAGTCCCTCTGCCTCTGCACAGCCCCACTTTGTGCCTTTTGACCAAGTCTCCTCCCAGGGCAGGAAATCAAAGCTGACACTAAATTTGCAGTCTGAATATTTCCACGAAGAATGAGATGTGGATGAACAATTTCTCCACTGTTGCTTGTGAGACAGAGGGTTCTGTTCAAATCGGGCAGGCGTGGCTCAGCCCCCATTTTTCATTTACCCCGATGGAGAGCTTGTTCTCTTCCATGTCTCTTTCCCTCCTCAGGGATGTGCTGTCTCATCGGTATCACCGGGATTCACCTGCACAGATCCAGTGGGCAAAGAGCTGCCCAGGTCTTCAGCGAGCATGACGGGAGCTACACGTAGAACCAATGGGCACAGTCCAGCTGGTGAGATTTGAGAAGATCCAGAAGGTCTAAATACAGGACAGGACAAAAGTAGGTTTACAGTTGTTTGTATGGAAAATAATGTGATAATTAATAAATTATAATACAAGAATAAACTCTGGGTTTTGTGTACTCACCTACTTTTGCCCACCCTGTAAATGTCTCCCATTTGCCAAATCCTTTTTATCAACATGCCTATATTCATTTAACAAGGATTGACTGAAACCAACCACATGCCATCACTGTGCTGGTTACAGAGAATATGGCCATGAATGAGACATAGTGGCTGCCCTTAAGGAGCTCATCTTTTAATATGGGAACACTGGTGAGCAACCAGCTCTAATACAAGGAGGCGTGCTATCATAGAGGGTTACACAAAACATTATGAGCTACGGAGAGAAGGAAGGGGAAGGTCGATATAGGGTCGGGCTCCAGGAGAAAGATGAAGATGTTTATTAGTAGTGAAGAAAATAAACAAATGAAAAACAGGCAACACCTTTTCTGGTTCATGTAACTAGTATGTTGAGCAAGTATGACTCATGGCATAATAGAAATTCGACTCTATTTTTGACTCTTCTTGTTCTGGCTCTCCCCCACCTCTCTCTCTCTCTCTCTCTCTCTCTCTCTCTCTCTCTCTCTCTCTCTCTCTCTCTCTCTCTCTCTCTTTCTCTTTCTGCTGTTTCAGGTCAAAGCCATGGCTGGGAGGAGGAGTAAGGGGATAGGACAGCTTTGACGTGAGCCTGGCCTTTGGCCAAAGAAAGCACCCTTTGGTGTGCCAGGGCAGGACTCTTCTTGTGGGGTCACGCCCTGGGATTTTCCAAGGTCCCCTTCTGGGACTTCCATCCTACAGTTCCCTTGACACTGACAGATACGACTCCACTTCTGGGTCAACTTGAGGCCCTGGGGAGCAGCACATCTTGTCTTCCTGCAAAATCCCTTTCCTCCTCCAGCAGGCACTTTCAGACGAGGTCTAAGATGACCCAACCACAGGACGGTTCTCTTTCGGGCTCACATGTCGCGCACAGGAAACAATTGCATTCCTTACCCTGAAAACTCTGGGAGTGCACTCCAAATCCACCCAGCACTCTCTCCTGGTTCCTGCACCTGGATGACAAGTCACCGCTCTCATCCTCTACCTCCTGGGGGAGAGCCAGGAGCCAATCACAGTTGGTCGGTTTCTCAGGCATGTCTCTCTCCTGCAAGGAACATCTTTTACTGTTCTGTTGCAGCATCCTAGCCTCCCCTGAAGGGAGAGAGAAGCAGCAGCTCTCTCCGAAGGAATTTCTTCTCAATCCTCTCCCTGCTCCACTCTCTCTGACCCTTTTCCCTATTCTTGATCTGGGTGAGGGCCAAGACTAAAGGTGCATGAGCCTTTTCCCTGGAAAACCTGCATCTTGGGGTGTGCTGTCATACTCATTTTTGAATCTTATATTTTTTTCAGCATCCAAACTCTTTTTCTGTTGTTGTTTTTAATCCTCACTGGAGGATATTTTTCCATTGATTTTTAGAGGGTAAGGGGGAGAGCGAGAAACATCCATGTGAGAGAGACAGATCGATTGGTTGCCTCCCACACATGCCCCAACCAGGGTTGGGTTTCGAACCTGCAACCCAGGTACGTGCCCTTGACTGGAATCGAACCCTCAACCCTTCGGCCCAAGAACCGACACTCTAACCGCTGAGCCAAACCAGCCAGGGCTCCAAAATCTTTTTAATAACGAGGTAGGATCTGGGGTTAGTTTTTGCAGCTGAGACTGGCACATCGGCCTCTCTCGCTCTCAAACCTCCGGCCTTTGGAGCATAGGTTTGGTGCGCTGTGAGTGGTTCCCGGGGCCTTGCTGAAATGCCTGAACACTCTTCCGAGGACCAGACAGCAGGACGGTGCCACAGCCCTTGTGGGGGTCCAGGGCCAGCTGGCCGAAGGGGAGGATCATGCAGCCCTCACCAGCTAACCTTCTGAGCCCAGCATATCACTAACCTTAAGCCACCTCTGTAGAAATCTGTCCCCAGGATCTGAACAGCCAAACTCTGAGCCCTGTGTAGGACATGAAAACTGAGTCACAGACTGGTGACTCACCAGTGAGAGACCACACAATGAGTCAGGCAGAGGAGGCCTGGGACAAGCTTTTTAAGTCTGAGTTCTCTAGACTGCTCCTAGAGAACCACCCTCAAAAGAGAGAAGGCGCCGGGGTAAATGGGTGGGAATGCAGGCCAAGACACCACACTCAGCATCTGAGAACGATGATGTGTCTTGGCTTTTTGCACAGCTCACTGAGAGCTCAGGGTTTTGTGCAATAGATGCTAATGTTGTTCTGTAACTCCCGACCCAACTTACTGATAATAAATTCATCAGTCACATCAGGCCTGCTGCCTGCCCTCAGTGACTCACCCTGTTCATTTCGTTATCCTCCTGCAACTGCTTGCACGTCAGCGTTTATGAAACCCTGGATGCACAGGGACTGCCAGGGGACGGGGTGCTGGTATCCAGCAGTGGTTAAGAGCACAGGCTTGCTTATTACACAAACCTGGGTTTGAAACCTGACCTCACATTTGATGGGAACTTGGGCAAGTCACTTGCTTCATTTTTTCCATCATTAAAGCAGGAATAATGGTGTGCTTGAAGGGTTGTATGGGGGATTAAATGAGATGCTGTTTATAAACGGCCTGGAATGTAGTAAGTGCTCTGTAATTGGAATATTATATTATTTATGAAGAATTTGTGTTTTCATTGATGATTGCTCTCCCTCACAATTTTGCTATTTGATTACAAAGTAAGATAGCTATAATTCATTTGGGGACAGAAAAAATTAAATTTGTGCCAATATACCAAAAAAAAAAAAAAAAAAATCAAACATCAGAGCCCTGGTCAGTGTGGTTCAGTTGGTTGAGCAGTGAACGTTCCTTGCACCAAAAGGTTGCTGGTTCGATTCCCCATCAGGGCACATGCCCAGGTTTTGGGCTTGATCCCCAGTAGAAGGCAGACAGGAGGCAGCCGATCCATGTTTCTCTCTCACATTGATATTTCTCCCTCTCTCTCTGTCTCTCTCCCTCTCCCTTCCTCTCTTTCTAAAATCAATAAAAAATCAAACATCAGAAATAGTGTAAACCACTCAGCACACAAAGTCCTTAAGAGAAGGCCCACAATTGGTCCATTTTATATTGGCAGGTCCTTGCAAATAGTGCTTGGAGAGTGGTTATAAATAAATAAAAGGCTGAATGATGTGTGTGTTCACACCAAACATTCTTGGAGTTTGTGTCACGCATATCTGGACACATTCATTCATCAGGCAAGAACCTCTGTGTCCAGCTCTGCACCAGACATTCTGTGAGACACAGCCGGACTGTCCACACACAACACAACCAGAAAAACCAGCACACACTCAGAGGCAGAGGGAGGGAGTCGAGGCCACAAAGTGACGAGTAAGGTTCAGATGGTCCTGAAAAACATTTCTGAGGCAGAATTGGGGAGTGGAACTTGAGAGAATTGGTGGAATCTACCAATAGGCAGGATGGGGTGGGGGGTGGGTGAGAAAGTGGGAGAAGCACCGGCAAAGCCTAGAGGCCACACATGCCAGGCAATGGAGGGGGTAGTGTGGGGGAGTTTGTGAGAGTTGAGGGGGAAGAGAGAAGACCTCGGAGAGAAAACATTTTCACCCATTGGAGACAGTGTTTTGTTGCCATGCTGAGACCTTGGGGTCTTCCTCAGCTGGTCCCTTCCTGGGAGAGGAGTAAGCTTGCTTGGCCCCTTGTTGGGCCTGCATGGGACCAGACATGGGTGGGATAGACAGAGCAACTGATCAAGGTGTGGCTCCATCACTTCCCACTCTGAGCTTGAATTCCTTCTCCCATGAAATAAGTGGGGCGACCTGAGCCGGGGTTCTCCCAGTCAGTGTGTACATGAACCGCTGGGACAATGTGTCTAAAATGCAGACTCTTGAGCCCCCGCCGCTAGAGACTTTTGCCCAGATCTGGGTTCATTTCACAAGCACCCTCCAGGTGATTCTAAGAAATATAGGCCTGGAGGAAAGTGTCATCACCTTCTTTAAATGTGAGGATAGCCCTGGCCTGTTTGGCTCAGAGGTTAGAGCGTCGGCCCGCGGACTGGAGAGTCCTGGGTTCAGTTTCTGCTAAGGGCACGTACCTCGGTTGCAGTTTGTCCCCGGCACCGGCTGGGGTCGTGTGGGTGGCGACCACTCAATGTGTCTCTCTCACATTGATGTTTTTCTCTCTTTCTTCCTCCCTCTCTCCCTCCTGCTCTATCTGAAGATAAATGAAAAAAAAAAAACAAAATGTCCTCAGGTGAGGATAAAAAATAAATAAATGTGAGGATACCCTTTCTTACATCAAAAAATTCTGTAAACTATTGCCATACAATGTAAATGGATGTTTACGCTGTTTGTTTGAGAAAATACATAATAATTAAAAACTATAATAAATTCAGTTACATTTTGAGATGCATTTATAGTTTGTTCATCTCAACAAGGGCATAAATGTTTGAAAAATAGCATTGTATGTGATGGGGATGTACTATTTATTCAGAATCTAGACAATGTTTGAATTAGAGTATTATAATCCACAGACACCCAGGTATAGCTCATAAATTGAAAACCACTGACGTAAGTTATCTGTAAATTCCCTTCTCAAAACTAATAATCTATGATTCTAATCCGAGGTCGTATGGCTAATTGGCCAAATGCTGGTTCTTTTTTGCCTGTCCCTAAGAAATCTAATAAGGAATCCTGGTTGAGCAGGAACCACTGCTTCAGGTAATCCTGGAAAAGAAAAAAGAAAAGAAAAGAAAAGAAAAGAAAAGAAAAGAAAAGAATAAAGAAAAGGAAAGGAAAGGAAAGAAAAGGAAAGATAAGAAAAAAGGAAAGGAAAGAAAAAAGGAAAGGAAAGAAAAGGAAAGAATAAAGGAAAGGAAAGGAGAGAAACGGAAAGAAAAGAAAAGAAAAGAAAAGAAAAGAAAAGAAAAGAAAAGAAAAGAAAAGAAAAAGGAAGTGACTCTGTTTCTTTCCCCCCATACATCCATTTTTATCCACTGATTTGCAAGAGGGCAAGAGGGCTGGGGAATTCACTTGGAGATTAAAAAAAAGGGGGGGCTTGAACTCTATTTACCTGTGAGGTGTAAATACAATACATATGACTGTCTGATAAGAGCTAGTTTTGCCAAGAGGACCTATGAACTCTCCTGAACTGAATCATCCCTCACAGAAAAGGGGCTCTGCAGAGAGCCAGGCCCAGCACAGCCAGGGTTAGAGGGAGGCCAGGCTTCCAGTCTTACTCTGTGAGCTGATGTTAGCCCTTGGCCTGCCCCTGCCCCTCCCACAATGCACAGCTGGAGGGGGAATATGTGTATGAATTTAAACAGGTCTTTTACCCAACACACCAACTCTTAAGTGGCTGAAGCTGTGGAACCCTGTCTGAGGGTGACATATGAAAAGGTTTCTCTTTCTTTCTCCATGAGGGTGGTGGCAGCATCTGGCCTTGGGCAGTAGCTACAGTGTTTGGCAAGAACCAGCACTGATTCCTGGAAACATGTGAGCATTCTGGGGCTTCTCAGAAATATTTCGGAGGGTTTCTGTCAAAGGCTGGTCTTCGCACGTTCAAGCAGGGAGAGGCTCAGTGCGCCAGAGACTTGGGTACCACACGTAAATGTGATGCCTTGGTGATGTCGAGGATGTTCAGATCATAGAGACGCAAGATCAGGAGCAAAGTTCATCAAAAGGCTGTGGCTTTGTTCTTTAGGTTTATTTTGGTTTAATGGTTGTTCACTGTGGTGGTAAATGGTCTCAAAAACAAAAGTCTGGCTTTCATGCTATCCATCAAGGAACCCATAGCTGCTATCTCTTTTTATGTCACTCAATCTCAGGGTGATGGAGGTGTATCCAAGTGAACCTCCCTCCCTAATGCCCCTGACCTCTGCAGACTACTTCTGGTTCCCTGGGTAACAGCTGGTGTTTAGCTTCAGAGCTGTAGGAGAGACAGTGGGATTGATTGCTGTGGATCCCGCTGGGCTCAGAGGCAGCCTCTCTCACTCTGCCAACTGGGGTCCACCCAGGCTTTTGGTGAGGGTGACTACAAAATATGTGGTGTGGCTGCCCAGAGTCTTCTTAGAATCCTGACACAAAGATGTCAGGGAGGCAGCGCCAAATTGTTGAAATACTGCAGATTTTGGAACCTGAAAGATGTGGCTTTGAATCCCAATTCTGACACTGACCAGTTGTGCAGACTTGCAGAAATCACTTAACCTCTCTGAGCCTTGGTTTCATCATCTGTAAACTGGACTTGATAACCCTGCCTCACAAGGTTGTCGTGAGGCTTAGTAACAGTGTATGTAAGGTGCCTGGCACAGTCCTTGCTCGGGCAGTGTGATGGTGTTAGGATACCAGAGAGAGAGACCTATTACAGAGCCTGCATTCCTTCGTTCCCACTGTGCTAGGCACCGTCTTGGGCACTTGGATATAAAGATGCATGAGACTCATCTCCTGTCTCCCCTCCCTCATGCTGGGAACCCAGTCCAGTGACTGTCCGGTCTCCTTCCCAGTGACACAGACTGGGTTGAACCCTTTCTGCCTCTGAGTGGGGCCCGTTCTGGATGCCTCTGACTCAGACTGTGCTGGGAATTAGAGTAACACGGCCACGGGACAGAAACAACAGATTGGCGTGGGGCTGGGAAGCCATCAGCAGGAATGAGAAAACAAGATCTTGGTTGAATGGCTGTGGGAAATATTCTTGAAACATTCTTCCTCTGTCCTTAGGGTGAAGAAGAAGAGTTCTCACCCCAGATTGTGTGGGTGGAAAACTCCTTTCTTCATTCGGGGGCACGATGTACAGAGGGACCTGTCCTTTCAGGTAACCCAGGCTGAGGCCATCTCTTCCCAGCCCTCAGAACCAGGCTCCAGGGCACTGGAGGGGCTGCCAAGTGTTAACAGAAACCATTAGATCTTTCCACCCTTCTCTTCCAGTCAAAGGCATGTTTCTTCATAGCAGAAAGGAAATATCCTCCTCATCATGGCCACACTTATTGAACATCCGTTCACTAGACATTGGGCTAAGAGACACCAACATGCAGAACCAAGCTTTGTGGTCTAAGCTTTACTTCCCCTTGTCACCTGAGTTCTTGCCTAATCGTTCATTGAGAAAATAGATCTTATCAGGCAAGTGTGTTTCACTCATGGCAGAAGTCAGAGTCCAACCAGAAAACAGACGCTCTCTAAGTATTTAAAACAAGAGGAATCTAATTCCAGAAAATGGCTACAGAAGCGAAGGAAGAAGGAAGAAAGCACACTGGAGGTGAGGAGGCCACCCGGAGGGCAACCGCAGCGCGAAGCCGCTGGCACTCCCGGCTGCAGAGGGAAGGGAGGAGGGGGTGTTCCCCAAGCCCAGGAACTGGTCTCACTTGCTGAACCCAGACCATGGTGGACATGCCTGAAGGAAGCTGGGGTCGAGGAGGGGAAGCAACTGCTCCACCCAAAGAAGGAGGGAGAAGGAATACCACTGCTTCTCCTGTCCTCCTACCCTATAATCCCCCATCAGGAGCTCCCACTGACCGCAGCCACCTGGAGGCCAGCTGATACGGGAGCTGGGAAATGCAGGCTGCATCCCAGGCCATGTAGAATCAAGCAGGGGAAAGGCATGGAACATTTTCAAGGGCAAGAAGACCAGGGACAGGAACATTCACATGACTTTACATAGCTACCCACTCAGGTCGGAATTACTGTTATCCCATCTTCCTGATGAGGAAATTGAAATTTTGAAGGGGTCAGAAAATTGCCCGTGGGTCCTGAAAGCAGACATATTTTGGCATCTGACCTAATTTAAGTGCTGCCTAAGATTTTAACTCTCAAATTTTGTCTTCTCTCCTGACAGGAGAGCTGGGCAAGCTTTTATGAAAGTTAGCCAACTATAGCTTTAGAGTAAATCAAAGGTTTTTAATTTAATTTTTGAAAACCACAATTAATGGGGAATACATGAATTCCAAAGAGCCATCAACTAACCAAAACCAGCCTGTGGCCAGCCGGAGCTTCACAGCCGGTCAGCCTTGGAGAACGAGTGCAGAGCCTCCAGGGACCAAACTGGAACTCGGTAGCGTGGATGGACTGCCATCAGGGTCAGATCTGTGCCCAGTCAAGGCTACCAGAGGTCTCATCAAGTCCTTTAAGCATTTCTCCCAGTGTCCCTGCCTGGCAACATTGCTCTGGAATTCCCACAGTCGTGGTCCATTTTCTCATTTACTGCCCTGGTGGATGGTGAGCTTCGCCAGGGCACCTACCTGCATTTGCCCTGTGCTTACTTAGCACAGCACTGAACACACGGTGGACATGCCACAGAAATGTGAGAGATGAATGAGCAAAGGGACATGTGAGAACCCAGGATATTCTTAGCAGCATGGTTCACTGGGAAGAATGTGCAGTCGGGTGTCCGTTTGACCTTGAATTACCCAGGTGTGGTAATCATAAAATGTGCAATCTTGGGTAGTCACTTGAGGTCTGTCCTTCAGTTTTCTTCTCTAAAATATGGGATTAATGTTACCTTCCTTACAGGGTTGCTGAGACTGCTGTTCAAAGAAAGCCTTGCTCAATAACTATCATTTCCTTTCTCCCTTGATATTTTAAGAGAGTAAGTCCCCACTTGACATTGATAGGTTCTGTGACTTTAAGCAAAACAACATATAAGGGAAATCAATTTTACCATAGGCTAATTGATATAAACAAGAGTTAAGTTCCTATGGCATCTCATCAAGTTATAACAAAATGACTTTTAATGAAACGATGTTATTCGAGGACTTGCTATACTCTCTTCTCCACTAAAATGATTCTGGGTAACCAACAGAAGTAACCAATAGCACATGATACTGAATATCTGCTTTAGTGGACACTCTTATTAATGTAACAGTGCGATATGGATTGAGTACTTACTGTGCAATAGCTGGCGTTGCAAAATGGTTAAGAGTATGAGCTTGTAGTCAGGTTGCCTCGATTTGAATTCTGGTTCTGTCTTAAAATCCTCATCTGTAAAATGGGCATAATAATCATACTCATATGATCATATAATCAGAATGTGCCTGGCACAGAGTCAACATTCAAGAAAGATTAAGTGTCATCATTCTTATAAGCCAAGCAATTTCCCAAGTGTTTTCCACACATGATCTGTTTCAGGCTTCACAATAGCGTTATCAAGTAGCTAATATCATTCCCATTTAACAGAGGAGGAAGCTGTCTCAGGGAGGTTATGTGACTTCCCAAAGGTTAGCAAAGTCGGCTATTGGCAGAGCTCACAGCTCTTAGTCATTAGCTAAACTGCCTCCTCTTTACTCTTTGAAGATAGATTTGATTAATTGGTATAAATGGCTACAATTATTTTTGTTCAGCCATAATAATGGGAATAATAATAATCCCTTAAAATTGTGCAGACTGTTACAGTGTACAAATTACTTTCTCACGTGAGCCTTACACTACAATGCTGTAATGTGTATTCATCTGAAAATATTTAATTCTTCAAGAGAAGAAAACATATTAGATAAATAAAATTCATAAAAATATATTAGAATCTATGTATATTATACTTTATTATAGCTATGTATATTATAGCATATGTATGTTTAACATACATAAAAAGGGATGGAAGGACCAAGAGATATATAATATTTATGAGGCAATATTATAAATAGTCATGAGGCTTCTGTGCACTGAATATGTATGCATGAGACCTATGAGTCACTGAATATCCTGGGTGCATTAAATATACAAAAGCAATCAATATTCATGAGGTCTTACCCTGAAAACACCCAGCTGGCTCCTTGTGTCCTCTGCCAGCTCTTGGCTGCAATTCAGAGCTGTCCAGCCAGCTGATTGGCAAGCTACAGCTATGGGCCTGGTATTCTTATGCCTGCGTCTCTCCAATACAGAAAGCGTGTGTTCTTGCCCAGGGCACCCTCCACCTGCAGACCCCTTAGCTTGAACCTCAACTCTGGTCCTATAACCAAACCGTCAGTGGAGAAGGCTGATGTGGCAGAGAGAGAGACCCTAAGATTCAGGTAGAGTGGTCCTTCTATCCCTATCACAGGGAGCTAATACATTTCTCCTGCTTCTCACTGTGGGTTTTTAATTAATTTTATAGTACGTGTAATTTGAGTATTTTAATTTGGTTAGTGAGCCTTTGTGTTCTGTGACCTCTGGTAAAGATTACCACCTTGCCTGGTAGTGACTTTTGGAGACTACCATTGCGTCAAGGTAATTTCCCATGAAATAAGTGATGGGAGAAAGAGGATCAAGATCCCTCTTTATAGATAAGAAATTAAGAAACCTAAGGGTATGTAATTTGTCTGAGATCACACAGCTATTAAGTGGATGAATTAGAATTCACCCACAGGTTTCTCTGACTCCAAGTCTAATTCTTTTTATTCTAAACAAGATCCTCATGCCAAAAACATGTCAGAGGGTCCTGTAAAAAAATGAATTGGATTTCTCTATCGGGCCTCTGAGGACAGTTTGCAAAGAAGAATTTCAAGACTGTTCCGAGCAGTGGTGTCTGGGCAGAACAAGATGTCACTCTAGCAAAAACCTTCTTTTGATGGAGCCACACTCACTCAGCATGGCCATGCTGGGAATGTCCTTAAAAGGGGCCTCTTGTTTCAGATTTACAGTCACTCTTCCTCTGTTCCCCACTGACTCTGTAAACAATGTCTCCTCGGGGGCAAGGTCCCCAGCCAACTGACACGTAGAGGCTCTGGTGTTGTCAGGAACTGAGTCCAGAAAAAGGGAAGGCTTGAGCCAGAAAGTGCTCCATTGTCTTCACGTCCTTCCTAAAGCTGGACTCCTTGCCAGACAATGTCACCCTTGCAGATCTGGCCTGTGTGTTTGCTCTGGCTCTTTTAGCTGCTGACTTTTGGAAAGACTCTAGGTTGGCTTGGATATAAAACCTGCTTTCTCCAAATTAATGGTTAACTTGAATGAGCACTTTTTGGTCTTCCTTCCATTCCCTTCTTTTTTATTTTATTTTATTCCTCTTATTGATTTTAGAGAGAGAAGTGAGAGGGAGAGAGAGAGAAACATCCATGAGCAAGAACATCAACTGGCCACCTCCTGCATGCCCCCCACTGGGGATCGGGCCCACAACCTGGGCATATGTCCTGACCAGGAATTGAACTGGTGACCTCTTGGTTCATGGGTCGATGCTCAACCACTGAGCCACACAAGCCAGACTCCATTCCCTTCTTTACTACCTTCGAAACCACGTGCACATTAAATGTTGCTGGCCAAAGGGATTTTTGGGGCCAGGTAGCATCGGCCAGTACACCAAGGTTGCAGGTTTAATCACTGGTCAGGGCACATTCAAGAGTCAACCAATGAATGCATAAATGGGTGGAAAACCAAATTGATCTCTCTCTCTCTCTCAAATCAATCAATAAAATGTTAAAAAAAAAAAAAAAAGAAAGAAAGAATTATTGGGCTGTGACCAAGGCCTTTCTAGAGAGGGGAGGCTCTCTAAGGGGAGCAGGACCAGACACCCTCCATTCATCTGTGTCAGTGCGCCAGCTCAGTCTTTCCAGAGGAGGAAGTGGGTCAGCCATTTCCTGGTCCCTCCATGGAAACTTGCAGCTCATTTTTAGTAATCATTAGGTCCCCAAAATGTGTAATTTTTCTGCATATCTGCACTGGCTTTGCTCTTGTTTCTATTTCATCCTAACCATATTACCTCCTTGAACTGCTCACAGTAATTCCAATGCATGGTATGAAGCACTATAGTTATTAATGTGGAAAATAAACACAATGTAATCCTGTGTATGGTGTTTTAAATTATATTTTTGTGCATATGTGCAAGCATACATATAAACAAGAAGGAAAAATCTGGAAAGAGAAATAATAAAATGCTTAAACATACCCATGGAGGATCATAGGTAATTGTACTTGACTTTTTTTTATAACCCTCTGTATTCCTTACATTCTTTATAATCATCTTTCATTGCTTTTAGCATTTCTTTTTTTAAAAGCTTCTCTGTTTCCATTTTAAATAGAAATAAAAATACAAGACGAGGTCTTTGCTGTTATCGGGGAGATTTTCAAATGCTAAACAACCTCAGCTGAACTACATAACATCCCTGGGAAGTCAGTATCATCTTTATATCCACTTAACCGATGGCTCAGACAGTTTGTTGTATGCAAGGTTACACAGCTAGTAAATATTAAAATTGGGAGGCAAAGACGGGTGGTTTTGACGTCAAAGCCCATGGACTTCCCACTCTGCCATAGCTGCTCTCTGTAAGTACTTTCATCACTGTGTCCCTGGTTTCAATCAACCATGCTCTGTGGCATGGCACTCCAGGAGGGTGCAAAGATGAAAATCCTACCCCCCAGGAACTCACAGTCCAGATTAGGGGGTTCTCAGTCCCAGCTGCTCATTAGATTCACCCTGGGCCGGTTTTAAATCTCTTGATGCTTGGGTCATACCTTAGATGTTCTTTAAAACTCCTCAGATGATTCCAACGTGCAGCCAAGATGAGAACAACTGATCTACCAGGAGCTGGCACATCTACAAATGCACAGATCCCATGAGAGACCACAGATACTCAATTATGGCAATTCACTGCCTTGTTTCCACTAATTGCTTCCTGGCATTTAATGGGTCTTTGGCATATGGATCTCTTTGCATGGATGCCATGAGGATTTAAGACTATAAACAGCTTTTAATGTTTATCCTTGAAATTAGTTGAAAAGAGCTTTTTCATCCCCTAACTTCATGTGTAGTTAGGCAGTACTGTGTAGCAAAGAAAACTCGAGACATGAGACTGTGAAGACAGATTGAGCCCTGACTCAGGCTGCAAGAAACTGCGGTTTGGGACCAGTCATTTGTCTCTGGGTCTCAGTTTCTTCCTCTGTAAAATAAAATAGTCAAATTAGATGCTGCCTTACGGTCCCACCAGCTCAAATATCCTGTGTTTCTCTATCATGTAACCCTAGACTGCTAAAAAGCAGTAGTCTGAGATAGATAATGAATTAAAAACCTACCATTTTCGGTTATCTATTGCTACATTACAAATCGCCTCAAAAGTTGGTGGCTTAAAACAGTGGTTTATTTTTTCTGCTTCTGCAGATTGCCTTGGAGGTTCTTCTGCTGGTTTTACCTGGGCTCACAGGTGCAGCTGCAGGCAGAGAGAGCTCAGCTGAACCCGGAACATCCAAGAGGGGCTGACGTCACTGCTGGTGCTGGCTGTGGGCTGGAGAGCCTTCCATCTCTTCCACGTGACCTCTCATCCTCCAAGGGGATAGCCCAGACTTCCTCCTAGCACTGTGGGCTCGGCATTCCAAGAGGGTAAGAGTGGAAGCTGCAAAGCCTCCTGAGGTCTAGGCTCTGGAACTCTCACAATGTCACTTCTGCCATAATCTGTTAGTAAATCACAGGATTATCCCAGATTCAGGGGAGAAAAAAGTCGGTGGAGCAATAGACTCCATCTCTTCACGAGAGAAGCAGCAATGACAGGTTGCAAAGGGGTGTAGACACAAGGAGGTGTGATTCATGGATGGCCATTATTACAATGATCCTCTGTGTTATTTTGCCTGGAGGTGCTGAGCACAGTCTTTGGATTCACGCTGTCTGGGTTTAAATCCTGCTGCTGCCCTTTACTTGTGATATAGAACAAGGGACTTACATCGCTCTGTGCCTGTTTCCTCATTGGTAATTTGAGGAGGACAATAAAAGTGCCCAACTCATGGGGTGAACTTGATAAATAAATGTGATCATGTCTGCAAAGCCCCTAACACAGTAAATGTGTCCTCAAAGTTCTCTGCTCTTATTACTGGCTCCGATTTTCTGCAGGAAGTGAAGGAGGTGCTTTATTGCTCGAGTAAAGGCAGCAATGCTTATCTTCCTCCTTCCCGACATTACCCTGGACTGCGGCCACTTGCTGCAAACCTGCAGGGTTAAAATTAATGCTCTACTGGTTATCATTTAGCTCGTTCACATACACAGCATCTCTTCCCATGAAAGACCCAGCCCTGGACACTGATCTTTAAACAAGGAATGTGACTTATGGCCTCAGTGGGAGGAGTGAGGTCTGGCATGAAAGGCTCTTGTTCCCTGGTAGCCCCGGCCCCCACTGCCTGGCTGAGCAGGGTTCCAGGTGAGAGAGGCCCTCTGCCCCCTGGGAACTTCAGCCCCACCTGCACACATCATGCCACCACTTGCTGGTCTTGACTCCCACCTGAACTCATCTAAGCGAGGGCTGGAGGGGCCCTCAGGTCACTGGTGTGGTCCAACCTGTTGCCAAGTGCTTGAGGTACACCGACTCCCTAGGTCAAGCCTTACCTCTGACTTGTTTTCTGGAATATACAACCTGAACTTTCTCCAAGGCACTCCAACCATACTCAGCAATCTGACTCAGGGCTTCGGAGTCAGACAGACAAGAGTTCAAATCCCCATGCTGACACCTACTTCCATCATGACTATAACCTCACTGAGCCTCAGTTGTTCCCTCTGTAAAATGGGGACAGTATTATCTACCTAACGAGGTTGTTGAAAATTAGAAATAAGTCTATAAATCACCCAGCACCGTCTGGATATTAGTAGGATTAAATTAAATAATTTGTACAAAGTACCCAAGAGCTCAAGTCCTCAAAAAACAAAAAAATGTTTCTTCCCTTTCAGTATCAGGGTGAATCTAAGCCTGAAGCTATTCATTCATTTATTAAGTTATTGAACAGACAACGGCCAATCCTGCAGAAAATGACGAAGTTATATCAAATTCCAGTCTGGAGGCTCCAAGAAGGCAGGCATCTGACTTTTTGTCGCTCATTGGTATCTAATACAGTGCCTGGAAACACAGTTGTAGAATAAATGTTTGTGAAGGAAAGATAAGTTAGTCTCTGCCATCACCGAGCTTGGATTGAAAGGGAAGGTGACGAATATGCATAAACTCTAATTCCAGGTTGATTGGTTCAAGTTGTCAGAGAGGAGCAAGGGCTGTTGAAGAAATTACATCCTGCTGAAGACTAAGACCAGGCTTCAGGGGAGAGGTATATTCAGGATGTGTCTTGAGGAATGGGAGGATTTCAAAGTGCAGTATAGGAAAGAAGATGGAGCAAGTTCAACCCATGGTTGAAATTTTAGAATTGAAGCTGTAAGCATCTCTCTCTGTGTCTGTGTGTGTTTATATGTCTAATTCAGAAAAGCCTGGGAGTGTGTAGTATTTCCCTATCTCTGGGTGATTTTCCCAAATTAAATTATAAAATCTCTTAAAGGAGCTCATTATATTGATTGGCTTTGAGATTAAAAAGCTCATATATAAATTGAATATTCCTAAAATTCCCAGAAATAAAGAAAACTGAGCCTGAACTACTTTCAATGTGATTTTAAAAAGTATTCTTATAGAAACTAACTCAGAAATTTTTTTTTAATTTATGTTCTCAGACTGTAGGTAAATCCTTGGCAAACAAGACTTTCAATGTCATAAAAAGAGCTCTGTTTTCTCTGAATTAGAGTTAAGTATAATACAAACATACATTGTTGTTCTACCTGAATATCTTCTTCCTAAACTTATCCAAGTTTACTGATAGAATAAGCTGGTATTACGTCTACTAAATATATAAAATTACCAAAGAAATTGTTTAACCAAATCAAAATCATTATTCTGACAAACTTTATTTTAACAGTAATTATGTTTTTGTAACATGTTAGCTTGAAGATTATTTCCAAGATCTTTAGGTAAGTTAAAACCTTGGACTGATACTAAACTGAGTTAATTAATAGTCAGTGGACCCCAAGATCATTTCTAAAAAGATAGAATACTGAAACAGTGTTACTCAGTATAATTTAAGTTTACATGCTTTCGCTTCTTATTTTTATATGCTACAGAGAGGCTATATATATTTGGGTCTATTAATGAACGTGTTTATGTTTTGCCACTTCGAGAAGTACTATAAAAGATGTGTGATAGTCTAGAAAGTTGTAGAAATTTCCTGAAAAGAGATTTAATTGTGAGGGGAACTGGTTACGTTTTGATGGGTTTATTTATGAGATTTTCA
This sequence comes from Tadarida brasiliensis, assembly GCA_030848825.1. Lineage (NCBI taxonomy): Eukaryota > Metazoa > Chordata > Mammalia > Chiroptera > Molossidae > Tadarida > Tadarida brasiliensis. The sequence continues at coordinate 60,239,771 of CM061268.1, forward strand.
GTGTCTTTGAGCTATTTTACACCTTTCTATAAATTATAGGTGACGAATATGCAAACTTTGTCTTGTCTGGTAAAGATTAATTGACACCCTTCCTCCCTGCAGAAAAACTGGTTTGGGTACCTGCATGCAAATTGGACCAGATCCTGTTACCTTACCCAAATTGTCGATCCTTCCCAAATTTTCAGTTCTTCCATATTCCTTCGGTGTCTAGCTTACAACATTCCTTTTCCAATTTATGTCCTCTCATCTGGTGGCATTACTGAGAATGATAACTCAATGGTCTATATCCTTACTGGGACCCTAAGCTGTCTTGCAGCTAGCTATTTTCCCCAGGATCTGAAGAAGTCTTGCAAACTGAAGCTTGATGACTTGATATAAATCTTGAAGGACTCACCGTCACAGCAGACCATGCATAAGCTGGAATTCTCACTGGACAAGCCACTGTCTGGACTACTGAGAGAGTCTGGAAAAATGCTTGGGTCATGCTTGCCCTTACATGAGAGGTAACCTAGACTGTGGACATTGACATCACTGAGAGCATTGACATTCTAGATCGAGAGCTTCAAGTAACTCAATGAGTGATGCTGCATAACTGGATGATTTCCCTCCACTGGTCTGTGGTATCCATCAGGGTTCAAATCCTGGTTCTTGACTCTAATATAAATTTTCTGTTAATATTCCCCCTTTTCATTTTAAGCATCCTTCTTTTAAGATGCCTGATTTCCAGGACCATAAAGTAACCGACCTTTGCTACCACCTGTCTGCAGATGGTTCAACTGGTTTTGCAGGAACAGAGGCAGCAAAAAGTCCTTGAGAGACTATTTCTTAGACCTTGCTTCACTCCATTTAGGGGGTTCATGATCACCTCTGAGTTGTTCAGTGAGAAGTGACCTTCATTCATTTTGAATAAAAGGACAGACAGACAATGTTGAATTTTACCAGAGCCCTGTGCTCTCAGAAGACAGAGATAGTTGAGAAATTCCCCTACACTTTTGTTCTCCAAAATCCCTTCACTCTTTTGTGTTCTGAGAAATAGCTACCAGCAGAGTTCTCCCATAAGCAGAAATAAGACCCATCTCCATGCTTCTTCATAAAAGACTGTGAATGACCCCCTTGTGTACCAGGTAGGTACACAAGGTATTGCTAAATACCTTTAGCAAAGGTATTGCTAAAATCCCAGGCCCCCTTCATTTTCTTAGAGAACTTCCTCATTGACGAGCATTCTCTCTATGGCAATAGCTTGAATAAAATCATTTCCTTATTTGACAGTCTGTTTTGTCTTTCACACTCTACAATTTAAAAAATAAATAAAAATACAGGAGTTTTCCCTGCCTTGGGAACAGCTGTGCGAGGAGGCGGTGTCTGAGACAGTGGCAGCCACCTCCAACAGCGAGACACGAGCCTGAGATGGTACACAGAGATGTGCAAAGCTACCTGGGTCCTTGATGACACTGTTATTTCGCTGAAACGGTCAATCTCCTTACTCCCCCCTCACTTCCAGACTTCTTATTATGGGAGATAATATGAATAACCTTATGCGTTAAGTCACTTTCTGTTGAGCACTCAAAACACTCCTATAGAATGTTTGTCGGCTTTATGAGTGGAGAAAACTCGTGCTGGGAAGCTGGGAAGATGTTTGAGAAGAAAGGACTGCCTGTTACGGGTCGGCAGACAGAGCTTTAGAGAGACTCCGAGTTTCCCGTGTCTCTGCGGCCCTGGAGTTGTAGAATCATTCCCGAGAGGCCAAGACTGCCACAGACCCACAGGCGAATGAAGACTGAGTCAAAGGCACCCGTGTGGATAGAGTATTGAGGACCAGTGAGCTGCTGGACATCTCCGCGGATGCCAGCACCGGCACATGACTTCACAGATCAAGTACACTCTAAGTCAGAGTGGGAACGTCTGGCCCGCGGGCCATATGAGGCCCCAAAGATCAATACCAGCTAACATCACACGCCTCACCAAATTAGCCTGACCATATATAGCAGGCTGATTTTCAAATGGATAATTTTGTATGACCCACGAATGATGTTATAAATATCCAAATGGCCCTTGGCAGAAAAAAGTTCCCCACCCCTGCCTAAGCCTTTAGAAGCACCTCCAGGGAAAAGTGAGCATGCTCAAATGGACTGAGATTAACTTTCTACCACCAGAAAGGAATGATAGCTCAAGATAGAAATTATATACTCTGTAGACAAGTTATGTTGCAGATTATTTGAACCTATAATAAATCTGTAGGTCACTCTCCTTTAGATAGATTCACAAACAAAACTCCACATAAACCCAAATCTTATAGTGGTCAAGGCCAGGATATGTGAGTGACATAAGTGATGCAGTAATTAGCAGACACAGTGAGAACAGAATTGTCTGGGCTTGAGTCTCCAGTGACCAACACCTTCCCACACACCCACCGCCACACACACCCATGCACCAGGGAAAGACAGTTATTGCTGGAACTGCTTTGCATGGCTGTTGCTCTTGCCACTGTGTGCCTGGGTGGGCAGAGTCCTAACAGGCACAGCTAGTGTGGGACTGACCTTAGGGATAGGTAGCAGCCCTGGCTTCAGCCTTATGACAGCCTGATCTGTCACACCAGTTTTCTGGCTGAGAAATAGAAAAGTGAAACAGGGCTGTACTATTATAATGCTTCTTTTGTTTGTTTGTTTTCATGGGTTATAAGAATAAAGCAAGAATTTGGGGAAGATCTAGTCACTTGGGGCTTATTTGCTATATAGGAGACCAAACTACCTCAGAATGAGGCCTTCTTATTTCTTCTTATATCTTTGAACCTATAAAATACTTCTTCTATGAAATACTTTTGGGCACTTTCCTAGAAGCTCAGGGTGTCACTTGCGATGGAATTTCCACCCTACACCTTAATTTCCTTCTGTCTGAAGGAACTGGGTCAGGTAAGAAATGGGGACACAGCTGGATGTAGGTCAAGTTTAAATACAAAATTCCTGCCAGTGAGGTTCTGTTCTCTGCCACCAGCTCTTTGGACTGTGCTCCTGGACTTAGTACCAACTATTATTCCTGGAACCAGAAAAACTCCAATGGGCTGGTCTGATTGCATCTGACTCCCACGGATCTTGTAAATCTGATTTTGTCCTCTTCTTCTTCGCCCAACAGCTCCATACCATGCTGCATTTGAAGGAAAAGACATATCAGAAAGTCTGATAAGGAAGGAAGATACCCTAATCGATCCTACTTTCTGCATGGTGGCTTGATGGAGAGAAAGGAGAGAGCATTTTTCTCACTCAGCCTTACTCATAGACTTGGGGATACAACAAAGATACCTCATCAGACTATTTGGCAGACCAGTAAGATGCAAAATCCTCCCCTGGAAGCCCTGAGGTCACTTAGAGGTCCCATCTGTATAAAAGTCCCCACAATTCAGACCCTTCATCCCCTTTCCCAGGGGTCTCTGGTCTTACCACCAAAGAGTATTTCAAAAGCTTATCGATAGACTGTCTCCAGACTCATGAGGTGAGGGGTTTGAAGATGGCCACCTGGAGTGGAAGCCTTCAAATTGAATTCTTTCACTCCCAGGAGGAACTTAGGAGTTTTGACATGAGTTGGGAAGGGAGATACGGCAAAAGGGATAGATGGACTCCTGACCCCCAGTTGCAATTCAATCAGAGCAATTTAATTTTCTCCATTTTATAGTTGGGGCTTACAAGTAAAATTTTACTTGAGAAAGTATTCCAGTGCTTTCTAGAAACAATGATTTTGAAATCCCTGAGACAGAGGATGAATCTCAAATCCCTCTCACATCCCCATGCTCAGGCAGACCCTGAGGGAGGGGTATACATGGTTGAGTTGGAAGTGGATCCATGAATGGCAATGAGCTAGCTATCTGAAGGGCTGACAAGGCCTCCAGAACCTTTGCCTAGGTCCTCACTTTAAAGTTCCCATCCTACTGCCATATGGGAGATGCCATATTGACACCTACCACCTAGGACATTTTCCTTAAAAAAAATTGTTTTTTTTCCTTCATTGATTTTAGAGAGAAAGGAAGGCAGAGAGAGAGACAGAAACTTCGATGAGAGAGAACATCAATTGGCTGCCTCCTGTATGCCCCCCACTGGGGATTTGGCCCACAACCTGGGCATGTGCCCTGACCGGGAAATCAAACTGGCGACCTCTTGGTGCATGGGTCGACGCTCAACCACTGAGCCATACCAGCCAGGCTAGGATCTTCTTTTTAAAATTTTTCCATTGACAAGATCAAAAGAGGGTTCCCTCTCTCACCCATCTAAGCTTAGTTCTGACACATATTTTCCCCCCAGGGATTGACAAGGATGATTTATTCTTCAAGGGAGATGGCCCACTACAAACATTGGCATAACTCTACCCTTCCAGGTCAAAAAGTCTCCTGTTATCTTAATCTTTTTATAGCCAGATAGGGAAAATTATGTACCAGGATTCCCCTTATGGAGAACATTGTATTTGGGCCTAAAGGCTGTGGGAGATGAGGTGAAAAAAGCTTTTATAAATGCTTGGGGCTTGAAGTTTATCTTAATCTCTGGGCCTCAGCCCAGGCCTGTTCCTAGGCTTGGGTAATGGATGCTCTTTTCAATAATAAAGAGAAAAATTTGAAGTTTAAACAGGTAATCAGGAAATGAGCAGAGGTGCCTTAGGCTGGACACTGCATGAAAGAAAAATGTGGAGAGAACAGGAATGCCTAAAAGTGGACTTTGGCACAGTGCTGTAAATTCTTCCTCTAACTCCTGTAAGAAATCTTTGGTAAAATCTACAGCGCTCATTCGTGCCTTTGTGTGAGTGAATTCTTTCGGATGTTGACTTTCAAGCCTGGCTAGGGTCATCCTTGGTGCAACACACGCCACCCCTGGAGGAAGACAAAATCTAAAGACAAATGGGCCGTGGGAGAATAAGTCCTTGGGAAAAAGCGTTGGGGGAGACAGAGGGCTTCCCCAGGCTGTGAAATCAGAGCTTCGAGAAGAGTTTAGCTGGATCTTCTGGGTCAAGGAGGCCCTAGTTGACTTCAAAGAAACAGTATGATAAATTAGCATCACAGTCCTGCACTGGCTCCCCATTGTCTAAAGTCCATACTCTTTGGTGGGAGAGGCATTTCTCCTCCAAATATCTTTCTCTCTTTCTTCAGATTTCTTTTCATTTTCCTTCTAAAATGGCAACAAATCTCTTTCATAGATTCCTTAGCTGAGACTAGAATTTTCAAAACAACTAAACAGGGGAGAGCAAGCAGGAAAAAAACAACATGTGTATAAATCAATTAAATGATGTCATTCCCAGACAACAGCTCTGAATCTTTCTATGGATGACACACAAAGCCCGTGAAAAGCTGGCCTCCCCAGCCCTCCACTGTCATCTCTCCCAGCACTCCTACTTGTTACTGTTCACTGCACATCACCACCCTGAAGAAGCCGAAATGGCCATTCCAACCCCACCAGGTAGACCTAACCACTCTTGACTCCATGTCTCATCTGAGCATAGCACTTCAAAACACTTTGTGTCAATGTTTATTTATAGGCTTTCCCCTCCCAATAGATTGTGAGTTTCTAACCCCAGAATGGAACAAATGCTTAAAAAGTAGTAGAATCTCAGTAAACGTTTGTTGAATTGAAAGAATTCCAAAACAGGATATAAAAAAGGAAAAGGAGCCAACAGACTAGGTTGGAACACCAGTTCTTCCACTTACCGGCTGGATAACTTTGGACAGTTTCCCTAATCTCTCAGAGTGTCAACTGCCTCAACCATTGATCACAGCTTCTTTGCAGAGAGACGTTTAAAGTATATAAAGTACCTGGCCTATGGTATATGTATAATAAATAAATGGATGCTATTCATCAGTAGGCTAGTGGCTTTCAAGATTTTTCTTTACAGCAGTGTAACGCTTTAGAAAAATAAAACATTTCACAGAACTGAATAAGAGCAAAGCTGCTCTAACTTAGGGGTGCAGCCTCAGAGCCCCACCTGCTCCTTCATCTTGACAAAGCTCACTCTCTACCCCGGAAGAACCCAGGGCTCCCACAACGTGGAGAAAAGTCAACTGCCTTCGACTAGCATGGAGACATACAACTGGTAGTACGTGAGATGGTTTTAAGTGACACAATGACATAGCGTTAAATAACACTGATACCTATGTTAAAATGTATTCTCTTTTCAATTCTCTTTTACTTTTTCTGATTCTTTAGGAGAAAAGTCTCAGTTGGGGGGATAATAATTTTTTTTTACTCCTCCTAAGACTCCAATATAAGACAACAGACCACAGGCTAAGGACCTTCAGCAGACAACAGTACCTCGCCAGAATTTATCACTGAGGGTTTGTTCAGTTCCCATCTTTACCTGTATCATATGCTATAAATTTGGGCAAATTATTGGATGACAAACTTCACTTCATTTATTTATAAAATGGGGGTAATAATGCTTATTCATTTGTGAAGATTAACATGGGTTCATTCTAAATATATTTATTGAGAGACTTCTGTGTGCCAGGGAGCCTGGTGGAATACAGGGGTGAACTAGACAAATGAGCTCTTTGCCCTCCTGGATTGTCCAGTCTAGAGGTAGATATAGGTAAATAGAGACAATCTGTTTATACAGTGTGGTAAGTGGCACTCAGGGCATGCAGGATATTTGGGGAACACTTAAAGAGGGTGCCGAACTTGGACTTAGGGGTAGGGATAGTCAAGGATTTCAGGGGCAATGGCAGCTTGGCTGAGTTCTGAAGAACTATTTCATCAAGAAAGAGGGGAGGGACAGTCTGTATGAAGGGTTAGAGGCAAGGGACACTGAAAAAAATGCTGAGTCCTTAGTATAGTGTCTGCAATATAGCCATTATTCATAAACCGTATTCAAGACAGCAGCAGCCTTTAGAACTGTACAGTGTCCTTGGCCTCAGAAGGTGTTAGACTGATAGCTGTATCCTCAGCATAAAAGCAGTTCCTGCCACGTAGTCGATGCTCAGTAAGTGTTGAAAAGTGAATGATTGAATAAGTAAATAAATGAGTGAATGAATGAACGAATGAGTTATTTCTGTCTACTCCTAGAGACCACTCCATATCAGGAGCCATATTCTCACTCAGATCTTACCTAGAATAGTCTGGTTCCCAACACTCTACAGAGAGTAATTCTGCAGCCTGATTCCGACTTGAAACTTGGGAGATTTCCACTGGTTTCAGCTGGTATGACATGGCTTCCCTCACTTCTGACCCAAAGCGGGCTGTGCTTTTCCCTCCACGTGACACGGATGCTGCTGAAGAGACCCACCCAGCTGCTTTTGTCTGAAAGCCTGTCTGAATGGCATCTATTCATCATCCCACAGAGCTAGGCAACTTGCAGTACTTTAAAGACAACATGGCTGTCTTATCTTCTGGGATCATATCTGAGTGTGGCCCATGGACCAATGGCGCAGCTTAGCAGGTGAGAGGGCATTAAAAAGCCAAGAACAGCCCGGCCCTTGTGGCTCAGTTGTTGAGCGTCGACCCATGCACCAAGAGGTCACTGGTTCAATTCCTGGTCAGGGCACATGCCCAGGTTGTGGGCCCAATCCCCAATGCGGGGCATGCAGGAGGTGGCCAACTGATGTTCTCTCTCATCAATGTTTCTCTCTCTCTCTCTTTCTCCCTTCGTCTCTCTCTAAAATCAATAAAGAAAAAAAAAAAAAAAGCCAAAGAACGAGTTAAGGAAAAGTCAGGCTAGTAATAACAATGACTAACATCTATTGATCACTTTCTATTTGCCAGGCATTGTGCTAAGTGCTATACATGCATTACCTCATTTAATCCTCACAAGGACCCTTGGAAATAGATACTAGTATTACCCACATTTTACAGATGAGAAAACTGAGGCTTGGAGACCAGTATGACACTTTTAGTCAAGGATAGCTGGGATCAAGCCCAGCAGTGCAACAGCAGAGCTGGTTCTCTTAACCTCTTAACCACAGTGCCATGAGAAAGCAGGAAAGAAGGAAGGAAGGAAGGAAGGAAGGAAGGAAGGAAGGAAGGAAGGAAGGAAGGAAGGAAGGGAGGGAGGGAGGGAGGGAGGGAGGGAGGGAGGGAGGGAGGGAGGGAGGGAAGGAAGGAAGGAAGGAAGGAAGGAAGGGAGGGAGGGAGGGAGGGAGGGAGGGAGGGAGGGAGGGAGGGAGGGAGGGAAGGAGGGAGGGAGGGAGGGAAGGAAAAGAAGGGAGGAAGAGAGGGAGGGAGGGAGGGAGGGAGGAGCGAAGGAAGGAAGGAAGGGAGGAAGGAAGGAAGGGAGGAAGGAAGGAAGGGAGGAAGGAAAGGAGGAAGGGAGGGAGGGAGGGACGAGAAAGGCTTGCATTTGCTGCCTGCACCTGGGAACATCCAACACAGTCAGGGACATGTTAATAAAACCTATGCCAATCTTTGTTTTTGCTGACTTTGAGGACCTATTAAACACTAAGTAAAGATTTATTTAGGAAAATGAGGGGAAAGGTAAGAAACAGATTGAAGCTGAGCTAGCCACCCAACCAATCCCAATGATGAAATCATTTTTCTGTTTCGAAGCACAGCTCCTCAGACTGCTGCAGCATCAACATTACCAGTGTGTGTTTCTTAATGGGGGGGCAGTGCGGCGGTCTGTCCCTGGCTGCCGAGACTAAGTCTGGAAGTGTTTCTGCCTCTGGAATTATATAAAACGTGGCCCCTGAATGTGCAAGTTTTCCTTATTTTGCAGAACTAGCCCTTCTTCTTTCCAAATCTCAACACCCAGATGATGTAGAACAGCATACAAACTACTAAGAAAATCATTTTTTTCTTTAGACATTTGCCTTCCACTCCCCATATGTGATTGGCCTTCAGACCCATCACTGCACCCACTCAGGACTTTGTCCCTTTGAGGTTAGTTAGGCCCAGAATATGTTCCCTCAAGACTCACCTTGAACAGGAACAGTCTGCCATTTACTGGGGGCCTGTGTTTGCCAGGCCCTGAGCTGTGCACTTTCCCCACGACCTCACGTACTGTCTGCAGCCCGCATGAGGGCTGTGCTGACCTCCAGCAGCCTTTGCAGGAGGCCTGGCTAGACTGGGCTCCTCTTCCTGACTTCGCCCTTGCAGCAGGTCCCCATGCTGCATACCTCGCAAAGGAGAGGGAGGCAGCTACACGAGAATGGCTCTCCTTCCCCCGATCACTGGCAGTATTTCTTCCTTCCTAATCATCTCTCGACATCTGACTTGCAAAACTGCACACTCTTCTTTTTCTCTTTTTTACTCTGATCCTGCTCTCTCAAGCAACCTCCTAGGGCCCTTTCCTCAGCCCTGCAGGGGAGGCCCTGGCTCACCCCTCCAGCCCCACCTCCCACCACACCCTCCCTTTCACTCCACTCTGTAAGGACAGTTGAGTGTCACTGTCTATACACCCCACACAGCTTCATGCCTCCAGGCCTCTGCTCATGTGATGCTCCCTCCAGGGATGCCCTTTACTATGCTTGGCTAACTCTCACTGGTCTTTAAAAGGTCGGCCTACGCCATCAACAAATCATCAAACAAGTGTTGGCGAAGGTGTGGAGAAAAGGGGACTGTAGTACACTGCTGGTGGGAATGCAGACTGGTGCAGCCACTATGAAAAACACTATGGTGTTACCTCAAAAAATTAAAAATTGAATTGCCATTTGACCCAGTGATCCCACTTCCAGGAATATACCCTAAGAAGCCTGAAACACCAATCAGAAAGAATACATGTACCCCCATGTTCATAGCAGCACTATTTACAATAGCTAAGATCTGGAAACAGCCCAAGTGTCCATCAGTGGATGAATGGATAAAAAAGCTGTGGCACATGTACACAATGGAGTACTATGCAGCTGTAAGAAAGATCTCTTATCCTTTGAGACGACATGGAGGGACCTGGAGAGTATTATCCTAAGCGAAACAAGCCAAGCAGAGAAAGACAAATGTCACATGATCTCACTCATTTGTGGAATATAATAAACATAACAGTCTGGGGAACAGGGTAGACCCAGAGATGTGAAAGTAGGGTACAGACTGACAACCCTCAGAAGAGGGGGTGGAGGGAGGGAAGAGATAAACCACAGAACTTATATGCATGTATGCATAACTGATGGACATGGACAACAAAGCTGGGGACGGGATGGAGGGTTGGGGAGGAGGGTGTCAATGGGGAAAAAAGGAGAAACATCTGTAACAAAAATAAATTAATAGAAAAAAAAAATCACTTCCTATCTAAACTAGGAGCAAGAAAGCCTGAACACAGTCCTGAATGCATGAGGAGTCCATTTCTTATGACTTTATTCCTGACTATAGCCTCAGTAATGAGCTCTTAACTGTGATGGATCGCACGTTTAGTACAACTTACCTTTAGAAGAAAGTGTTTTTAAAAATATATAATAAATAAGTAAATAAAAATAAAATACTAAAAAAAAAAATAAATTAAAAAATAAATAAATAAATAAATAAAAGGTCAGCCTGGACAACCTGACCAGGCACAGCAATAGGTTAAAGGATGGGCAAGTGATCCAAGGAGAGCCAATAAGATTTGGGGCTGGGGGGGAGGGAAGGCTGGTTTGGATGCTGAGAAAAGGAAGTTTTCTTTCTTGTGGAGACTGTGAGCTCTAGAAGTGCTGGACCCACTGGGGTCCATTCTTCCCACCATTATAGAGAAATCCTGTCTGAAAATGAAGACATCGCAGGGGAGAGGAGACACACACACACACACACACACACACACACACACACACACACGGGAGGGTGGGTTGGAGAGAGATTTCAAGAGCAGAGAATATCATCTGAGCATTTGGTTCCAGACCTGCTTAAAGCTAGACAATTTCTGGACTCTCCAATTGAATCAGTCAGTAGGCTCTTTTTTTTTTCTTTCTTTCTTTGCTTGAAATAGTTTGATTCAGGTTTCTGTTTTTTCCCAAATAAAGAGTCCTTACTAATATAGCATTATTCCATTATATGGATGCATTAAAATCAAATTAACCAAATTTTGTGTATTTTGCCTTTAGACTGTTTAGAATCTGTATGAGTACTATTTTAATAATACCATAGTAAATATTCTGGTACGTGTTCTCCTATGCATATGACTGATTATTTAGAATACACTCAGGGAAATCTATCCCTGCGATCTGGCTGCAACCCCAAGCCTCTGCTTAAATTGCCCTTTCCCAGGTCACCAAACATCTCTTTGCCGATGCCAATAATCCCTTTCTCCATCCTCACCTTATTCAGTCTTCTCCCACTCCTCCCACTTAGAAAATCACCTTAGACTTCAGTGACTCTTTCTCCAAACTTCTCTTCCTACTTCTGGATTGAACTTGGTTGCCCATTCGGAAGTATTGGTAGGACTGCTGGGAGTACTGAGTTGAGATCCATGTTTGAGGAGAATGTGCGGTCAATTAGCAACGCTGACCAATGCACTGAGGCACTGGGTGGGAGGGGTGTGTCTGACGTGGGAGGTGCTGACAACCATCGCAAGAGAGCCAAGCGCTTGCCATTGCTATAACCACAAGTTCTCAACCTGCAGGAAACAGACCAGATTTCCCTGGGAGTTCCAAAGTCACCCAGGAGCTTCACAGATCCCCTGAAGTTGTATGCAAATATTTGTGATTGTGCATTTTTCTGGGAAGAAAAAACAAAAAACAAAAACTGTTGGGAGCGGTGGACCCCGGCAAAAAACACCATAGCTTTTATTAAATTTTTAAAGGAATCTAGGACCCATCTGGTGGGTGTGGCTCAGTGGTTGAGCGTCGACCCATGCACCAAGAGGTCACTGGTCCGATTCCGGTCAGGGCACATGCCCAGGTTGTGGGCCTGATCCCCAGTGGGGGGCATGCAGGAGACAGCCAATCGATGTTCTCTCTCATCGATGTTTCTATCTCTCTCTCTCCCCCTTTCTCTCTCTCTAAAATGAATAAAGAGAAAAAAAATTTTTTAAACGAATAAACAAACAAAAATTAAAGGAATCTAGGACCCAAGAAAAGATCAAGAGCTGCTTCTGTGGATAGTCTGCTAACATGTGTTTTCCTTGAGTGACCTTATGGAACTCACAGTTTAGAGGAGAAGGTCAAATCACCCAGCAACTACCAACCAACATAACACGTGCAATGTCATCATGAGGACGCTCCTGAGAGATTCTTCAGAGAGATACACAGAGGCCACTTTGCACGGCACTTTGGGCCACTGAGAATAACAACCGAGTGGGGAGAGCAGGCAGGACAGTCAAGAAGGGGCATAGCTGCTCTCCATGATGCAAATGCACCCCTTACCCTGCTCTCCCCACCCTCCCCTGTGCTGCTCTGCCTCAGCTTCTCCCAAACTACCTCTAGCTCTCTGGTCTCTGGTACCCAAAGCCAGCACAATGCATGACCAGGGGCCTCCCTCCAGCTGTGCCCCAAAGCACAGAAGTCCGTGACACCTGGAGACTTACACCTCGGGGAAGCAGTGCTCAGGCCAGCTACCGCATTATATTTCCCTGTGACTCCCTTCTGTCCTTTCTGTCTATTGTCAGCCTCTTAAATCATGGCAACTCCATCCAGACCTCCTTATCTTAGAGACAATCCATGTTCTGAATAACTTGCCCCCCCACCCCACCCCCAAGTTTAATGGGAAGTGTTTCCTGTCAACATTTCTTCTGTCTGTCCTCTCTGGTTCCTCTTCTGGCTATTTTGTTATTTTCAGTACATTTCATTTAAAAAAGGATGATGATCCAAGATCACTAATGGAGATATTAAATGAACCAAAACCTACCCTCAGGCTCCATCATATTCTCCGGAGACCTCCCAGAATCCAGCCTAATGACTGTTTGTATTTCTACTTAGCTCATGGTCATAGTTCCACACTGTGCCTTGACCGACCACCATGTTGGATTCCTTCCAGGAATACAGTTTCTTGAGACCCATTCCATGTCCTATTAAAATTTTAATCTGCCTCTTGTTACCCATAAATATTTCTAACCCATGCTTTCCAAATACCATTCAATCTTTCATAGAGTATCTACATTGTAGATATTTTCTCCCCACGTGATTACCTGGAGCACTGCTGAGCACGAAAGAGGGTCCATGCATCTCACTCTGGCACTCTAGGCTCTACAATGCCATGCCTTTTTCTTTGAGACAGATGTCCTCTCCAGGGACATAAACTCTGGGCTTAGATGACCTACATTCAAATTCTGGCTCTTATATTTCCTGTGACTTGGGCAAGCCGAATACCATCTCTGGGTCTCAGTTTCCCCTGTCACAGAGTGACTGGCAGAATGAAATTGCATAGTTACTGAGAGGATTAAATGAGGTAACGCATAGAGAGCATTTAGCAAAGTGCCTGGCCTACAGAAAGTGTTGGCGCAGAGAGAATAGTCCCACTGAGACAGGCCAGTAAGCCAGGACAAGTGGAATAGGGAAACTGAGATAGATAGCTGAACAAACTGGCAGTGCAATTTACAGTGAAGACAGAAGGTCACCTCCCTAGAGGTAACATCTGGGCCTCAGCTGTATTTCAGCTCCGGGCCCAGAAGAGCAGCAAAACCAGGTGGGCAACACCAGGACCAGCTGCAATGACTAAGGAACCCCTGCCCTGGCGCTGACCAGTCAGTGAGGACCACAACTCTGAAAGAGCACACCTGGAAAACTGATGAATATTCTGCAGAAACCATCCCCTGAGACCTCCCCTAAAATTCCCACCTGCAAGAGAGAAATAAAAGCCTCAACACAAAGGACCCAGCATATGCTGTCCCTCCAGGGAGCAACCCTCACCATCCTTTTCCCTTCTTCCCCCTCTCTTTCCCCCACAGGCACACATCTCCTAAACTCTAACGGAATCCACAAGGCTTGCAACCAGGGGAGCAATGGGCAATGGCAGCTCGTTCCAGGCTAACCCCTGAAACTGTTCCCAAGGACCCCTTTTCTCTGACTTCCCAGGGACCTGAGGCAGCCCAGCCTAGCTCTCCTGTTGCTTCTTCTACGCTAAGTCCTTCCTTGTTTCACTGCCCTCAGCTTCAACAAACATTCCCTTATAGTCACCTGGACTTGTGAAGTTTTTCCTGCAGGAAGTCAAGAGCCCACATACTACTGGCCAACCCTAGGCAGGCCCGCCAAGGGCCAAGTCCCCTTTCCGGTAACTGTCCATGCCCTGATCCCTGAAACCTGAGAGAGAAATAGCACAGGTATAATTAAGGTTAAGGACCTTCAAATGGGGAGTTTGTCCTGGATAATCTGAGTGGCCCAAATCTGATTACCTGAGCCCTTAAAAGCAGAGAACTTTCTCTGGCTAGAGATAGAAGAGGTCAGCAGAAGAAATCAGAGAGATATGAAACATAAGAAGGACCTACCATTGTTTGTTTGTTTTTGTTTAATTTATTGATTGATTTTAGAGAGAGAAGAAGGAAGAGAGAGAGAAACATCAATTTGTTGTTCCTCTGATTTATGCATTCATTGGTTGATTCTTGTATGTGCCCTGACTGGGGATCAAATCCCCAACCTTGGCATAGTGGGACAGTGTTCTAACCAGCTGAGCTACCTGGCCAGGGCAGGACCTACCATTGTGATTTGAAGAACAAAGTGGGCCACCTGTGAGGACTACCTAAGATTCTCCTCATCACCTACATTCTTCTTCCTCCAGTGCAGGGAAAGTTCTTTTCCTGAAGCAGCCACCTTCAACTCACCTCCTCAGTCGTGCCTTGCATGATCCTTCCATGAGAATTGATCACCTTTGAGTTTCCAGAGAAAAATATGACAGGCTTTATTCCTCCCAAAGTCTCCTTTTTTAAAAAAAATTTTTTTTCCTTTATTGATTTTAGAGAGAGAGGAAGTGAGAGGGAGAGAGAGACAGAAACATCGATGAGCGAATACATCGATTGGCCTCCTTCTGCATGCCCCACACTGGGGATCAGGCCCACAACCTGGGCATGTGTCCTGACTGGGAATCGAACCAGCGACCTCTTGGTGCATGGGTCGATGCTCAACCACTGAGCCACACCGGCCGGACCCAAAGTCTGCTTTTTTTAGAGCTACTTACCTACTTGTTGCCTTGCCAAGAACATGGTGAATCCTGGAGGAAAGGCTCTGTGCCATATTCATCTATTGTTTGCCCTACACATTGACCACAGACTCCTTTCTGAGGTGTGTGGGAGAGGGAAGGGAAACTCACACTCATTGAGAGTTTTTCCGTGTCAGGTCCTGCACACATAAATTATTTTATCTAATTCTTGCAGGAACCCTGTGGAGTAGATAGATACATACCTCTTTTTATAGTTGTCTCAGTGACACAAATTGGCCCCAAGTCCAACAGCTGGAAAGCTGTTGTATGACTTCCGATGAATTCAGGGCTGCCTGATTCTAAATCTGTTCTTCCTATCGTCGTATGGTGTTTTGCATAAATACCAACTTTGCCATCATCACAATGGACACCCCGGTGGCCCTTCAGAAAGTAGCTCATGCTTACAGCAACACTTTGAGCAAGGTTTTACTATCCTCATTTTAAAGATGAGAAAATGGAAGCTCGGGGAGTTTAAATGATCTGCCCAAGTTCACAGTCCCTGGGAGACACGATTAGAATGTGAGCTCAGGATTTCTGACGGCGAAAACACTTCATGTTCTTCCCACCACACCACGCTGGTTCCAATCAATGTTTACGAATTAAATGTCGTGCCGCTCTCTCCCTTTTCTAAAATTACTTACTGCAAGGCAGTATTTCTAGCATCTCTGAGTCAGATTTCTGTTGTTTCTGTCTGGATTATACACACCACACCTCCCAGTGCTGGGTCAGCTGCAAATTACATTTATGTCACACCGACTTCTTCCAAATGACACACCCAGATAGAGAATGAGATGGATGCTGACGCCAGCGTTTGAAGCCTCTGAGCCCCACCTTCTTCTTCTCCAACACAGGCAGAGCAGCTCAAATGTCCCTTTGTGGAGGGCCTTTTTGTCCTTTTTTTTTCTTTATTGATTTTAGAGAGAGAGGAAGGAAGAGAGAAATAGAAGCATCGATGAGCGAGAACATCGATTGGCCGCCTCCTGCATGCCCCCACTGGGGATTTGGCCCACAACCTGGGCATGTGCCCTGACCAGGAATCAAACCGGCGACCTCTTGGTGCATGGGTCAATGCTCAACCACTGAGCCACACTGGCCGGGCATTTTTGTCCATTTTTATTCAACATGACTTTTTATAAGTAAAATAGCACACCAACTGTTATTTCTAACCAGCTGTTTTAACCAACTGTTAAAAGAGAAAATTAATATCACATTTAATTTCACCACCCAGCAAAGAACACTACCTTTACATTGAAATGTTTCTAAAGGAAGTTTAAGTATTCTATGCTTTATGCTATAAAAAAAGAATACATAAAATACATGATAATGTCTTCCTTTGCCTATTTAGGGACCTAATATTTTAAAAGCAACTTCTTTGGTTTGATACACTTTCTTTAAAAAGGTGGAGAGAAAAAGGAAAAATTCCTTATTGCATTGTGCTATATTTTTTCCCTTAAAGTCTCTAGGTTTCCTTTTTAAGTTTCATAGTTGTTTCATTACTTTAAGTACTCGAAACAGGATCTATAGTCCTCCTTGAATGTAAATCACCTTTCTGATTCCAACCTCTAGAACTGCCTGTTTTTCTTACTTTACACACATTAAGGCAAACACCCATTTATAACGTGCCTGAGAACACACATCTATCTAGCTCTGCGGATCCTGCAAAGTTCCCTTTGCTAGGTGCTCCCCAGTCTGCTTTCCATCAAAAGTTACAACAGTGTTTTCATTACCTGCTAAGTCTCTAGAGCCGGGCTCTGGGCTCCTGGTGAGCGGAAGCAAATAATAATCAGTGCCATGGTGTTTTCCTTTATTTTGACTATTTCTTCATCTTTAGAGTTTGACTTACTGCAGCAGTTTCTGTTTTTGTAATTGCATATAATAAACATTTTCTCAAAGCGCTCAGCTTCCTGCTGTGGACTGCCTCTTTTTTTCCGGCAATCTCTGACCCTGTTTCAGGATGCCTCAACCTCGGTTACTAGGTTTTCTCACGTTTCTCCTTTCCTTAAAGTGAGGGCATTGCTTTTTGCATGCTAACTTCACAGATATGGTCTCGCCTTAATTACCTGGAAAGTGAAACATTTCATCAAATTTTATTTGTAGAGGGTGTGCCTAACTGTTCAGTCACAATAGAGTCTACTGAATGGGCCAATTGGTATTTATTGACGGTCCAGCTTGAGTTACTTATCATTTATTAAATCATTCCACGGGTATGTACTATATGCCTAATAATAACAATGACATTTTCTGAGTGTTTACTATGTGCCAGGCGTTGTTCCAAGCACTTGACACACGTAAATTTATTCATCACAACAAATTTGAACTGTCTTTACAAACAAGGACACTGAGGTGAAGAAATATTAAGTATCTTGCCCAAGGTCACACGACTAGGAAAGGACACGGGCACAATTTGTACCCCAGCATCTGTTATGGGACATGCCAGTGGCTGTCTAGGAATTTACATAAATTTTCAAAAAAGTATTTAT
Source organism: Tadarida brasiliensis (assembly GCA_030848825.1). NCBI lineage: Eukaryota > Metazoa > Chordata > Mammalia > Chiroptera > Molossidae > Tadarida > Tadarida brasiliensis. Next base: position 60,257,241 of record CM061268.1, read on the forward strand.
TATTTCAACAATTAATTAGAGGATATATCAATTTATTCAAAAAGCACTTATTAAATACTGACTCTATACCTCCACCATGATAGACAATATATAGAAAAGAATTAGAGAGCCACTGTCTACTGTCGGAATTTAAATCTAGCTGAGGAGACCCAGCATACAGACACAACACAACTAAATCACACTAGAAACAACATTTTAGTAAAAGATGATATAGAACAGCCTATATCATCTGTGATACAGTATCATTCTGTGATACTGGAAATAATAAAATGCAAAAACAATTGCGGGACCCATTTTGTCAACGTAGCACAGGGACATGCTATAATTTACCACGGCATGAATAAAGTAAAGGACATTTTAAAATCTTGATACTGTGAACTCACTCAACTAATTCAAACAACATTTACTGGGCACCACGATGTGCCAGGACATGTTCTTGGTCCTGATTGTTAAACCATGGAATGCATTATAGAGAGAAATTATAAAATTACTTTCTCTTGGAGAACTTAAAAAAGTAGGACAATCTGTATTTAGTTATGCCCAGAGGCCGGGAGTTGAGCCAGGTGATGATAATACCAGGCTGACCCGAAAGAGGGACACTCCGTAGCCCTCTATTTTGCTGTCCCATTGTGGTTCGCAGGGAGAGGAGACCCTGGGTCATCTCAGGAGCTCCAGAAGTTCAAGGTTGTTGCTGTGTATTTTCTGTCATCCAACCTGATTCCTCACCCCTCACTTCTCTCCCAGACCCTTTTCCAGAGCCCTCATTGCTCTGACCGCTCCCTCTTCCCCAGCTTTGTTGAAACCTGGCATTTCCCTGAATCACTGCCTCAAGACATCCCAAGGCCCTGTTCTCTCTCACACCACAGGTATCTCAGGACTGGGGGGCAGGGTGAGTATCTTTTTGCACCTATTGCACTTTGAACCATTTCTCCCTCTTCCTCTCTCAAAAACTGCAGCCCCTGCATTCAGGTTACTCAAATACCTCATAGTTGTCAAATATCTGCCCCTTGGGTCACCAGTCACTCATCGTCCTTCTTCCATTAAAGGCTTTGGTTGTGGGCACTAGGTCTTATACTGCTACCCCACCTCTGTCATCGTCTGGATGCCTTCAACATACACATGAATAGATTACTCAAACCCTGGACTCTTGCTTTCCTGACGTTCCTTGGCCACAAACATCCACTCCCATGGTCACACCCTAGACTTTGCCATTGGTGGTGGCTCTGCCCTGATTTCAAACATCCCACTCCTTGACAACCACCTTATCAAAACTTCCGATCTCCTGGCCCCCTCACTTTTCTACTATCCTTCATCCTCCATCCTCACATTCTTCTTACTCAGTTTAAACAACCACTCCCTTGCAATCACGCTCAACTTATTTGATTACCTCTCTGTCTCTGTTTTTCCCTCCTTCCCTCGCTTCTTCCTCCTTCCCTCCCTCTCTCTCTTCATCAAACTAACCTAGAAAAACTTCAGCAGTCATTGAACCAAGTTATCTGCCTTTTCTGTGCCGACTCACAAGCAGCTGAAAATTCCTGGGAATAAAAGCATGAAGACTAAGCCAATTGGTTTCTCTTTCAATTCATGCCCACAGACCCCAAATGAGAACTGCCTGAAAAACTTCCCGTGCTTCTCCAGCAAAATCATTTCCCACTCTTCAAGCCAACTAGCTCACACCTTTTTTTCTCCGAACTTCCCATATCCATCCTTACCACTTTTCCTTCTTAATCGAAGACTTTGACTTACTTCACTAAGAAAGCCCATGCTATCAGAGAGCTCAAATCACTCCCAATAAAGCGCACACCAATCTCCTTGCCTCCTCTGCCTCTGACATGGAAGAACTGTCACTTCTACCAATGCGTGTGCTCGCCAGCTCATTCCCTCCAGCCTTCCTAAAGACTACACTCCTGTTTGTCCCTACCTCAGCAGTTCTCAAAGTGTGACCTGCAAACCTCTGGTGGGCCCCGAGACTCTCAGTCCTGCTCTTTCCCCAGCCTTCTCCATCGGTAGTCAGTTAACAGCACCAAGCTAAAACCTAGGAGCCATCCTTGATTCTTCCTTCCCCTCACCCCCATTTCAAATCTATTGCTAACTTTTGTCGATTCTTCTTCCATCCTAATCAGGAGGCTGACCTCCCCTCTCCATCTCTAGTCTAAGTCACTAACGTCCCCCCCTGAACTGGCATAATAGTCACCATCAACTTTGACTGTTTCTACTCACATCTCCCATAATCCATTCTCCACACCAAAGCCGGAGCAATCTCCTAAAACTCCATATCAAAATATGGCATTCCCCGAAATGAACCAGTGAATAGTTGTCCATTGCTCATAGGAAAAAGCACCGGTATTATAAACTCTGGCTCCTGCCTACCTCTCCAAACTCACAGCATTTTATTCACAGAGCACAGACACTTTTCCTTCCCTTCTGTGGAGAGTTCTGCTCGTTCCTCCTCCTGGATTTTGCACTTGCCTTCTCTTCCTGGAATGCTTGTCCACCTGCTCCTCAGACAATGGGCACAGCCTCGTTCTTTCTATCTCAATTCAAATATCTTACTCAGAGAGGCCTTCTCCAACAACAGTATCCTCTATTTTTCCTTTATTGATTTTAGAGAGAGAGAAACATCGATGAGAGAGAACATCGATTGTTCACCTCCTAAATGCCCCCCACTGGGGATTTGGCCCACAATCTGGGCATGTGCCCTGACTGGGAATCGAACTGACAACCTTTTGGTGCATGGGTCGATGTTCAACCACTGAGCCACACTAGCTGGGCCAACAATCCTATCTTAAGTGGCCTCCTTGGATTACTTTCTATCTAATTACCTGATTGTTTCCTTTGGGACATTTATTACAACCCACAATTATTTGTTTCCTAATTTATCATCTGCCTCCCCAACTAGATTATGGCTCCATGAAGGCAGGGACCTTGATTCTCTTGGTTATCCCTGGATTTCCAGCACCCAGAACAATGCTTGGTAGAAAGCAGATACTCAAAACAACATTTATTAAATAAAGAGGGTGAATTAATGAGTTTTTAAACATTTATACGCTGGTCTCTTAGCTATGTTCTTCAAATGCATTTTCTCATTTAATAACCACAGCAATCTTATAGGGTATGATTACTATTATCTTCATTTGACAGATGAGAAGACAGTTTCAGAAGTGTGTTTGCTCAGTCACACGGCTAGTGACAGCTGTCTTGGTCAGCTCAGCTGCCATAACAAAACACTATAGACTGGGTGGCTTAAACAACAGAAACTTATTTCCTCACAGTTCTGAAGGCTAGAAGTTCAACATCAAGGTCCCAGCTGATTCGGTTTCTAATGAGGCCTCTCTTCCTGGCTTGCAGAGAGCTATCTTTTTGTTGTGGCCTTTCTCAGTGCTTATGGAGATGGAGTGTAAGCTCGCTGGTGTCTTCTTCCAAGGACACTAATCCTATTAGATTGGGGCCTCACCCTCATGACCTCATTTAACCTTAATTACTTCCTTAGAGGTCCCATCCCCAAACACAGTTACACTGGGGGTTAGGGCTTCAACATATCAGTTTGGGAGGGACACAAAACATTTAGTCCATAACACTGACAGAGCCAGGATTCAAACCCAGACTTGTCTAATTCCAAAGCTCATACTCTTAACTGCTGAGTCACATTGCTTCTGGGCCCCTAGCCCTGCCCCTTTCTTTCAACCTCTCTGTTGCCAGAGGTTGCTTGTCTGGGTCTCTCATGACGCACAACTTCTTTGGAGTTGGGAGCCAAGGATGCAAAGCCTAGCTGCCTTTATGACCTGGAGCCAATAGCCTAACAACCCTGGATGTGCCTCAGTTTCCCCATCAATAAAATATGGGTAGTAAGAGAAGGTACTTCTAGGCACTTCCTTCAGGTGGTGAATGAGAGAAGAAAATAGTCCTTATGTGAATCTGCTGAATGTTTGGGGCAGAAACACTGCATGATCCCCAGGTCCTGTTGTTATGAACATTGCCCTGGGCAACATGAACAGCTGCATGGTCAGGGGTGGGAGAACGCTGTCTCCACCCCAGCATGGTGATACAGCCTGTGGGAAGGGCCCTTCCATGGCTGTGGCCAATGTTTTCTTCTTCCTCCTCATGTTGAATCATCATGCTTTTGTTTTGTTTGAATTAAGTATTTTTCTATTTGGCTCATTTGCTCTATAGGCTGGGAGGAACTGCCCTGAGGGAATAATTCCAGAAAGCAGCCTGATCCCACTGAGATGGGTGTCAACCTGTCTGAAAGTTCTCAGGAATGTAATTATCTACTTGAGATCAATGAACACCTGATGGTAAACTAAATAACAACAACAAAAATAACTAACATTTCTATAGCACTAACTGTTCTAAGGACTACATGAATCCACTTACTCTCCACAGGAACCACACCTACAAGTAGATGATACTACTAGGTAGGTACTATAATAATCATGCCCACAGCTCGTTAGCAGCTAAGCTGGGATTTGAACTGAGACACTCTGGCTCTAGAGTCCGTGCTCTGAGCCGTAATAACACAAGGCCTCTCAGACATCTGTTGTTCCTCCCTGCCTGTCCAGTAGTCCCAAGTGCTGGGAGATGGAGCCATGCCTAAGGACAGGGAAAGGAAGTGCAGGGCACTATGGAAGGAGGGAAAGTCAGAGAGCACCCTTCTAGGATTAGCAGCAGAAGCCAAAAGTCTGTGGGTGCAGTCGCCACCTAGGGGAGTTGGGTTGGTGGCTCTCCCAGGGCTCCCAGATCACCCTGTGCTTTCCCCCTCTCTGCACTAAGCAGCCTGCACTGTGACTCCAGGAGACAGTGACTTCCTCCAGGGAAGGTGCTGAGGTCAACCTAATGGTCCCTCGGCAGCAGGAGGGCAGGGACCTGGTCCGTCGCTGAATGACTGTGATCCTAGGTCTAAAACACGGGCTCGTGGAATAGGCGCTCATGAATGAGGAAATGAAGTGGGCCAGCAAACACCACAATGAGCACTGGTGTAATGGTTTTGAATATTTGTAATTTCTTTATCTTTTGTTTATTTCCACATAGTGCAAAGGCCCTGAAACTTGAATCACCTGAAGACTTTGGGAAGAAGGTATATTCTCAATCCCCAAACCCATGAGATTAATTTGGTTCAGGTGCTTTTTTAAACATTGTACTGGAATATAATATACAACTAGAAAAGTAGACTTACGTGTCCAGCTTGCTGAGTTTTCAAATATTGAATAAGCATATGCACCGAGACCTAGATCAAGAAACAAGATATTATTAGGACAGTTTTGGGAGTTTTAGACAAATAATCCTGATCATTCTCATGCAAGTCTCTAAGCCCTGAGAAACATGCAAGAGTGACGAGCAGTGAAATTCTTCAAATGGAAACAACTTGTGTGTACATCTTTGAGAATAACAAGGACAAGAGAACTGGGACAGACATAGTTCCTTGGTCACCAGATACTCTAGGGACGCTGTGGGTGGCACTGGTCTGGGGGTGGGCAATGGAGAAGATCAAATGAGTCACCAACTGGCCTTCTGGATATAAGGGAAGCTGATATAAGGGAAGCAGAGTTCATAAACTCCCAATACCTGGATTATGGCCCTGAAGACTCAATGGGAGAAAAGTCCATGGATGCAGGTGCAGGTCTTCTGGTTATTAAACCACTAAAGCAAACAAGATTTCCGAGCAAAAACAGAGTCCTTATGGACATTTATCACTGAGTTGCCTGTTTCCAAAAAGATGAGTGTCCCTCCTACAAGGCCTTCAGAAATCCATTCTCAACCGCCCCCCCGCCATACACACACACACACACACACACACACACACACACACACACACATGCTTGATCAAGACCTGCTGTGGAATGTTCTTTTCCATGCTCCAACAAGGTCTTTCACTGTGAGTCAGACTCATTTTGATTCTTGAAATACCTCTGGTTTTTCCCTCCTATTTTTCCTTTCTTCAAAATTTTTTTCTTCTTTTTTTACATTTTTTATTCTCAGCTAATGATATTTCTTCCACTGATTTTTAGAGAGACAGTGGAGGGGCGGGGGGCGGAGAGAGAGAAACATCGATGTGAGAGAAACACATCAACTGGTTGCCTCCCACACGTGCCCTGACAGGGGCTGGAATCAAATTTGCAACCCAAGTACATGCCCTTGACCAAGAATCAAACCCAAGACCCTATGGTGTGAGGGAGACACTCTAACCACCGGCCAAAGGGAATTTTTTTTGTTCTTGATGTTCAGACTTCATGACAAAACTAGAAGTTGTGAACCTGATCCTCCACTAAAATAAAAATAGTGAGTGGTGGGAAGAAAAGAGAAGGCACTGTCCTGATTATTTCTTGATCACCCATCTACAGATTCACAGAGGTCTGAAATCAGTCTGGGTATCCAATCTGCATCTAAAATTTCCCTCCCGTGTTTACCGTCCTCCAGAGCCCAGCCTTTTAACTAGTACAGATATAGATGGGGCTGAAGGGAGGAAAGTCATTTTGGCATGGGACCTTAAACAGTTTCTCTAGTTTTTATTGTTAAATCACTAATAATTTCTCTAACTTTGAAATGTTTTTGTATTGTATGTTCAACAGAGGGTTGGACATTTTTGTTTGTTTACTGGGTTTGGCTCCTGGATTCCTTTCCAAGAACTTGTTTTCTGTCGGAAAAGAGTTTGAAGCATTTGAAAATTAGTTTGGAAAGGAGCTGCCTGGGCCATGTAAAGATTTAAGATGAATAAGATAAGTAAGTTTTCTGCGTAACTCTGTCTCCCAGCCGATCAGTAACCAAAATGGCAGTCCCCATCCAGTGGTCCTGTGTAAAGTTCACAGCTCACCCACTCCCAGAAAAGTCACTCAGAGGGAACTTTTCACATTCTATTGTTCATTCACCCAAATCACTCATTCATTCACTCATTTATTCAGCAGACTGTTGTTGAGTGTGGACTGTGTCAGGCACTCTGTTAGGGGAAGACAACCAAATGCAATCTCTCTTCTCTTATCCTTCCTTTTTATTTCCTGGTGGGGCATGCAAGTAAAAGAAGAAAATACAGGTCTCTATAATCATCTTTTCCTCCCAGCTGCCTCCAGTCTCCCCAGTCCCCAGTTAGAAAGCTACATAATTGAGGAAAAAGTGATCCTTCCCAACCTGGGTCTTCTCTTAGTGTCATTAATTCCTGTGCTTGTTTCAGAGTGACTTTTAAGAGCCTAATGAGGGCCAAGAGTCTCCCTGGGCTTTGCAAATTCAGCTGACATCCTGCAGCAGGCCCACAGCCTCGCAGGACCTGTTGATGGACTCTAACAGGATGACCAGCTCCGGCTAGATCAGTGCACTGGCCTGCTTTGCAGAATCAAAACTCAAGTGCTCCACCCAGATTGTCTTTTCTAATTTTCAAACTTTTGATCTCATTCCAAAGTACGTGTCACAGCAATCTGCATCAGCAGGTCGACGATGATCGTTCTGGAAAGCTGGAACAGCAGCTCAGCCATATGTCGAACTGTGCACATGGCAGTGTGATTTTTGGTAACGACTTGATTCAGGCTGCATTTATGTCCTTAACACTTTCCAAATTGACATCTTCTCCTCCATAAAACAGACCCCAAATGTGAAAGTCTCATAAAGATTCAACATTCCTCCTTAATGCAGTTCAGGTGTGTGCACCTGGCTTTGAAGCAAATCCCATACGTGAGAGTGGATGTGCACCCACGCGGGGGGGGGGGGGCTCGCTTTAGAGATTGATGGATTCACTCCACAGAACGATTCCTTTCTTTCTTTCTTTTTTTTTTATCCTCACCCGAGGACATTTTTGCATTTATCCTCAGATAGAGCGGGAGGGAGAGAGGGAGGAAGAGAGAGAGAGACACATCGACCGGTTGCCACCCACACGACCACAACTGGGGCTGGGGACAAACTGCAACCAAGGTACGTGCCCTTAGCGGGAACCGAACCCAGGACTCTCTGGTCCGTGAACAGATGCTCTAACCGCTGAGCTAAACCGGCCAGGGCACGATTCCTTTCTTTATCAAAAGAATGTCCACTGGGTTCTCTGAAAGGGATGACCTTTCCTCGTGTACTGGAATACTCTGCAAAGTTTTAATTGAAAAACACTGTTTAGGCATCTCATGTACTGTGAAAGAACACTGCCCAGGTCAGACAGATGACCTCATGTTATTTTTAGCCACTACCCCATTTCAAGTGGAATTCAAATGACTTGTCAACCTAGTTGGCAATCAGTGCCCCGCCCAGATGGTTCTGAAGCGAAGTATGTACTTGCTTCAAGACTTAGGTCAATAGTTACTCCTTTCCTTTGTCCAGCCCTCTCAGACAACTCTCACCCCTTTCCAACACTTGAAATCTTCCTGGCACTTCTGTAGCATTGTGTCCTGCCCAACTTGAATAGTGTCCTAGAAATGGTCTTGGTTTTATTCATTTTACGAGTTCAGCTATGTTCCAGGTCTTCAAGAAACTTGGCTAAAAAAATAATAGCAATTAATGAAATAGAATGAGAAGGAGCTCTCACTGTTCTGAATCGGTGTCTTTCGGCCAGCAGGAACTCATCGGAATGAGATCTGATTTTGGTCACTGGGCAATGTTTCACAGTGGCCCATAGTTAGGCTGTCTTCACAGACAAATCATTGAAGTAGCAATAGAAAATAAAAGTCTACATATAGGTCTGAGCCAATGAACAACGAACTCTGGCAGCCAGAGGGACTGCTTCAGGAATGTGAGACCAGAAGCAGACCCGGGATGTGTTTTGGAACTGATGGGGAGACATGCTGGATTTAGACAAACTCTCCCTTCCACTGGATTAATCCCCAGGAAATGTAAATGAGCACGTTCTAGAGGTTGCCCTAGAGTGAAATCAACACAAAAGAAACACTGAGCGGTAGAGAAGCCCAAGTCCTGAGGGCATCATTTGAGCTCTGGGATCCAACAGTTTCTGAGCCTACACCTACTTTAAGGACTTTTCAGTTAGGCCAATAGGTAAATTCATTGATTTAATTAGGCAAGTTTAGGTTGACTTTTTGTTGTTTGCAAATGAAAGACCCCCTCCTCCCCCCTCCTCCCCAACTGTTTTGTGTATCGATTACCAAGACCTGTGGTTTCTCCATCTAAAATATCTCACATTCATCGGCTCACCTAGTTCAGGGTTCTCATGACCTCTTGCTTGAACAGGCAAGTTCTGAGTTTGTCTCTCAGCCTCCACTTTCTCCTCTCCTATCTATCTTCCCAGAAGCTCCCCTCTTAATATTCCTCAGTAAGCACAGATATAATGAAGGTACTCACACCAATGCCCCAAAACTTTCACTAACTCCCATTGCCTGATACATTGAAGAGCCTAGTCTCGCCCTCCTTTGTCTCCTTTACTCACACAGAACACTTTACTTCCGACACTTCTGCTCAGCAAATGCAGGGCTTCCCCACACCAAGCAGTCTTCCATGATACCAGCCTGCTGTCCTTCAATTTAATGTAGTTCTGACACTACCCACCTCGAAATGGTTTCAGATTCCACAGGCTGAGTCCTACAGGTTAAGGTCTCAGTCCTACAAGACTGTCCCCCTACTTCAGATGCCAATCGCAAGTAGTAGGTCCTCAGGTTACCCATCACTTCTATTCCATTTAGCTATAAATCAGAGGCTCCCATGACCCCCTCTTTGGGTTTGATTCATTTGCTAGAGCAGCTCACAGAGCTCAGGGAAACACTTACGTATGTTTACCAGTTCATTAAAGGATATGATAAAGGATACAGATGAACAGCCAGATGAACTGATGCATAGGGCAAGGTCTGGGAGGGTCCTGAATGTAGGCCCTTCTGTCTCTACAGAAGGAGTTGGGGTACATCACCCTTCTGGTATGTGGATGTGTTCACCAACCTGAAAGCTCCCTGAATACCATACTTTTGGGAATTTATTGAGGCTTTATCAAGTAGGCATAGCCAATTATTAACTCTACATCCAGCCCTTCTCCCTTTCCGAGAGAATTGTGCGGGTGAGGAGGGTGCTGAAAATTCCAACCATCTAATCATGGCTCTTTCTTTCCAGTGACCAGCCCCTATCTAGGAGCTACCCAAGAGCCCACCCAGAGTTGCCATTAGGACGAAAGACACACCTATCGCTCAAGAAATTACAAGAGTTTCAGAAGCCTTGTGTCAGAAACCGGGGTCCAAGATCGAATATTAAACAAAAGATGTTCCTCGTGTTCTTATCAATTAGGAAATTACAAGGGTTTTAGAAGCTCTGTGCCAGGAACCATGGGCAGAGGCCAATATATATATGTAGTTTTCTAATATCTCTTACCTACTGAATAGAAATTCAAATTCCTTTGTCTGATACTCCAACCCCTCCATAATTTAGCTGCAATCTCCACCTTTACAACTTTTATTTTCTGCTCTCTCTCTCATGTGATTTATACTCAAGAATTATGCATTTTGCATTCTGGCTGTGTATTCAAGTTCAGAGCAAGTCTGATGGAGAGCCCAGGTGATAGCTATCCCCCTGTCCAGATTCTGCAACCCCCAGGTCCAGTGCCGCCTTGTCCTGAAGCCATTAACCCCACAGCTGGGAACCTTCCAAACTCTTACAGCCCTGTAGCGCCTCACTCCTTGGGACTTTACCTATCACTTCCTCTTATCTTTCTACATGTTATTGTAGCTACTTGTAGACTTGTCCTGTGTAGTCTGCTCTCTAGACAGCTGCTCTCCTTTAAACGGGGTCTGTTTCGGATCTACTTTTGAGTGCATCCGATCCCCTCCTCCCAGTAATAGTCCACATGAGCTTATTGAATTGGTAGAAATGAAGGAATGAGACAGATTGTTAAACAGATTTTTAGGGAACTGGCTTTTTGATGAATATAAAAAATAACATAAATAACCTATCTGTATCTAAATAGATACTCTTAGAGTTCATGAGGATGCTTAACAATCGCCTTCCACATGAGCTTATTGAATTGGTAGAAATGAAGGAATGAGAAAGATTGTTAGACAGATTTTTAGGGAACTGGCTTTTTGATGAATATAAAAAATAACTTATAAATCACCTATCTGTATCTAAATAGATACTCTTGGAGTTCATGAGGATGCTTAACAATCGCCTTCCTTAAGTACTAAATTTCACGCTGTCCCCCTATTTTTGCATTATTAATTTTCCAACACAAAAGTAAAATGTAGGTAAATCTTTGGCAAAGCCTTAGAAGTCGTACATGATGACCAAGCACTCCGAATCAGTGTATCTGGAAAAGCGCCTCATGACCACCTGTCCTCTCTGAGCCACGCTAACAGAAGCCATGACATGCATTTAAGTGGCATGCTACAGTTTACAAAGACTTGTGCGCACCTCACCCCATTCCTGTTTCACAGCCCTGTGAGATCAGCAGGACAGGAACCATTAGCCCTGTTTCACCAATAAGGAAAAGGGAAGGCCTAAGGGAGGCTAAGCAACTGGCCAGTTTCTATAACTAAGTAGATGACAGAACTAGGACCAAAACCCAAGATTTCTGACCCCTAATCCAGAGCTCTTCCAATTATGCCTTGCTATTTGCCTTAGGCTAACAGATAACCATTCCCTTGCCAGTGAGTGATTTAGCACAAGACTTACGACCATTGACTTCTGGCCATTGTGATATGAAGAGAGGTCTGGAGAGCAGTATCATTTTCTTGCTCCTAAGAGAGAGACATGGGAAGAGAAGCTCCCTTTTTTCCCTCCTGGATGTAACTGTATGTGGTGTTTGCTTGTTATTTCTCCCTCCATGTTGCCACAAGCCCGAGGGCAGTGCCAGTGCAGAAATGGGCAGAGCCAAGAGAAGCAGAGCTGGAGCCTTGAGGGCCCCTCACCTGGAGCCACTCCACCCGAGAGCTTCTGAGTATGTGAGATAATCCATTTCCCTATTATCACTGAAGCCAGCATGAGTCAGATTTTCTGTTCTTGTATCTGAAATCATCCTCACAGGAACAATACGGGAAACTTTATGATCTGTGGATTTGGGGGAGAGTCCTGGATTTGAATCCCCTCTTCAACAAACAAACCAGGAACGTTACTTAACTATTGGGAACCCCGGGTTATCAGTAAAGAGAGGGATACTCATTACTACTGCTCAGGGTTATTAGCTCAAATGCAATAAGTGGTGAGAAGTGTCTGGTATATGGTAGATAAAAAGTAGCTGTTATTAAGATGAATTCTAACTACACCAATGTTATAAGTACTTCTACAAAAAACATACCTTGAAAAGTATAACTGAACATAAAACAATTTAGCTCACTCATCCTTTCTCAAGTTAGGCAGGTATTAGTTCACATGCAAAGGTTGAGTCCTATCAAGCTTAGATCAAGAATACCCAACCTCCGAATGAACCTCATTTCCCTGAAGCTTTAAGATCACTGGGCAGGGGATGAAAGAGTTGATAATAAAATTACGATTGAAGCTGAGGTTGGGGGGCTGCAACCAAGACTGGAATTTGCCTTGAAGTCAGCAATCAACCCTTCAAAGGGTAGCCTAACAAATCAAAGACCTGTCATTTATTTGTTTTTAATTTTTCTGCAGAAAGGGTCTTAAGGATTTAATAGCTCAATTTTATTACACTGTTAAAAAAAAAAAAAAAAGAAAGAGAGAAAGACATTATCATCTCTTGTCCTGAAAGAGTAGATAACTTGGATAACCTCACTGTACCAATATACTATTTATACAACTGTGAGGTCATAGTGTTTTAAGGCTGGGCTGGGCCTTCCTGGATCTTCCCGGATTAGAGCCAAGGGCCTTTTTCATTTCAACATTAAAGCCCAACAACACCATGTCCTTTTGGGATAGTGTCACATTTGCTAGAAGGAGCTAATTTTTATCGGCAGCATAATTCCCAAACTACTATGTTACCTACTATTCCTGTTTGATAGAGGGGAGCCACTGCCCATTTGGAGAAGTTGCCCTCACTCTGGCTGTACCCCATTGCCCAAACAGGGCCTCAGCCAGCCCTGCGTAAAGAGAAACAATGTCTGTGTGCTCCAGCCAACGCCTGGCCCACAAGACAGTGTCAGGCCTGTGGACATGGTGACTTCAGAGCCGCTTGTTAACAGTTTTGGCTTATGTCTTGATTTTTCAGGACAAGACAATAATGTGAACTACTTCCTACAGATACCACAGGATCTGGTGCTCTTCTCACTAATTTTAGTCTGCTGAAAACCCGGATAAAATATCACTCCTCCTTGAAGGAAGGTCCCACCTGCAGCTGCTGGTGTCAGTACTGGACTCTCCTCCCAGCATGACCTTCATTGCTCTGTCAGGGTGACAGGCTCTCCAGAGCTGTCACCCTCTGAACTTGTCCTTCCTCTGAGAGCACAAGCTGCAGAGGAAGACACCTGCAGCCACCAGCTGGGACATCCACGTGCCTTCATGTGGGTAAGTCCCACCTCACCCCACAGCTCCTGTGAAGGGGCTTTCTCTCTTTCGGCCTCCTCGGGATCAGGCAGGGAGCTCGCCCTCCAGTCCTTCTGCAGACTTTGGAGTAAAAAGAACATAGATGATTATTCTGGCGGCTTCCCTAATCTGTGTGCCCAGGGCAGCAGGAGCCAGGTGATCCTGTGTTTGAAATAAAATAGGTGACCGGTCTGAAAGAGCAGGAAGCAAATTGCTTCTATAGAAACGAACCTTCCTGCTTTACCCTTCGGCTGGTTGTCCTTGCTTTGCTTTCAAATTATAAGAAATCACTGCCATTCCCAGGGACAGCTGCGGGGTGCTAGTCCTGGGAACTGGCTTGTTTTGCAGTAACTCTCCCTTCGACTGAGGTGAAGGAAAACTAGAGGCTTCCGGCTATGTCTAAGAAGTGCCTGAACAATCTGCTGAGAACTAAAAATAAGTCTCAAATTTAGCTCATTGTTGTCTGTTTTCAAGGTCAGATTGGCTGAAAATGTCAGTCAAAACAGCCAAGTGAGCTTCCCTGTTATCTCTGTGTTCAAAAGGGCTCCCTAGCCCTGGCCGGTTTGGCTCAGTGGTTAGAGCATTGGCCTGCAGACCAAAGGGCCATGGATTCGATTCCCAGTCAAGGCACACACCTGGGTTGCAGGCTCAATCCCAGGCCCCAGTAGGGCGCGTGTGGGAGGCAACCAATTGATGTGTCCCTCTCACATCGATGTTTCTCTCTCTCCTTCTCTCCCTCCCTCCCTTCCACTCTCTCTAAAAATCAATGGAAAGATATCCTCAGGTGAGGATTTAAAAAAAAAACAAAAGGGCTCCCTGTCATCTACAAAATAACTAATACATGATACCTTCCTCAATTAGCTTTATACTAGTAGCTATCCATAGAGTTGTTATAGTAAAAATAAAAAATATAATAATAATGGGTAGCTAACATAATTGGAGAATCAGGCACCATATGGCATGTTAATATTTTGATGCATTTCCTAATTTAATCCTCATTATAACCCTATGAGGAGAGTATCGTCACGATCCTACTTTGCAAATGAGAAAACAGAGGCTTCCCCAGTGTGCTGGCTATTCTCTATCAGCCTCCGGCCCAGCACTTCTCCACCCTTCACTGCCCTGCTCTGTGCCCCGGAGGCTGAGCCTTGCAGACAGCTAACCCAGCTCTCTTTTGAGCTGACGTGGCAGGCTCCAGAGATCAGAGGGTGGAAGAAAAGGTCAGGATGTTTCTTTCCCACTCCCTCCCTCCTTGGCACCGATTCCTCCAGTAGCTGCATCCTTCCCCGGACTGCACAGCTCCTGGCAGCAGAAGCCGCCGCAGCGCTCACACTCGTCACCAGGCTCTTCCGTAGCATCACCCCTCTTCCACTTCCTGCCCTAACGGTAGTGATGGGTGGCTTCTCCATGTTGCTGGTCCTCAGGTGCTCTCTGTCCTTGTTTGTTCCCTCAACCCTGTCCTCACCTCCAGAAGTAGCCACTTCATTAAAGTCTCTTCATTTGAACCAATCAAGGGCAAACGTGTTCCTATCAAGACTCCAACCAATACATCTAGCAAAAGAGGTGCAGATCAGAGATCCAAATCCATAGTGTTCAGTAGTAGGAGAGAGGAAAAGTACACTGATAATAAAATTATAAGAGCCATGAGAAATTGGTAGAAAGTGTTATGGGAAATGAAATCGAAGGCCAAAAAAGTACTTTGTTAAGGATGTGACATTGTTAGGCCTTTTAAAGATGAGTAGGATTGAGACAGGTGGGTATGAAGGAAAGAGTTTCAAATATGAGCATAAGTATTGAGGCAATGAAAGCACAAACCACGTGCCGGGGACAGAAGTGCTTCCATCCCGGAAGTCGTGTTTCTCCAACTGCAGCCTGTAGAACTCTGCCATCCTATGAAGTGTTACTACGACACTGGGGGGGGAGGGGGGGGAGAGTCCACAGTCAAATAAGATTGATTGGATATCTTTGAGAACAATGAACTTAAGCAGGTTTCTCTACTCAGAAGTTCTCAGAGCCCTTGAAAGACTAATATGCATACTTGACTACCTTTTTGATTCATGGATGGTCTATTAACATCTTTCAGGATGTGGGAGGAAACAGAGTGTGGGAAACACGTATTGTCCAATAGGATTCTGCAACCCTTGGGAATCCCGGCAGAGTGATTCAGAACACCCTGTGGCAGCCAGAATTGAGAGCATATCCCCAAGGGTAGCCATGGCATGAACAGTGAAATGTAATTACAGGCCAAGTAAAAATCAAATCGGTTATTTTGACATGACCCATAAGGAAAGAACGGTAAAAGGCCATCAAACAGAAATCGGGATTTATATCTTGGAAAATATTGGAACCCCAGTGGTAAAATTTCATACACGATGAGCCGTGTTCCTAATGGCTGGCAAGCCAAACTATTTCAGATCTGATATTTTAGGCTAATTAAAATAAGCCAGGCTCTCTGCCAGGTTATAAGACCACACAATAACTATAAATAGTTTAAAATCTATAAAGACTAGAAAACCATAAAGATTAGAAAGAAAAACAAGACAGAGTTCCTGCTCGTAAAGAACTCTGGGCCACTTGAGGTTGAACAGTTAAATATATAACGACAGTGGAAGATATAATTTCAATACAATTCTCTGAAAACACAGAGAATAGCCTTTCATATCGACACTGAAGGGTTTCAGAGAGCTTGAAAGACGAGTAGAACTTGCCTGTGGAAAAAGGAGAAACCTCATGAAAGATGCTGAATTTGAATATCCAGACCCCATATTTAACCGCATAAAAGCTTACTCCTTATAACACAGAAAAGAGATTCCAATATTTATGGACAAATATAAACATAAATTAAAAACAAAAAGATGTCCCAAAAATGCCTTTTAGAGATTTGGTAGAAATTTTTTAAATATAAGTAAGTGTAAACAGAGTATCAAAACATTTTTAAAATCTATTTTAAGGCTAGCAGCTCTGCTTCTCCTTAAGTTAAAGGAAGAAAAAAAATCTTTATTTTCTCTTTTGTTCTTGATCGGTCTTGATCATAAGATCCAGTATGCAAATTAGAGTACATCAGAGAAATCCAGTGCTGGCCTCTGGAGACTTTCTGATTTTGACCAGAGAAAATGAGAAACACACAGTTATTTTGAAATGCTTCTAATTTTTCAGTTTAATATAACACCCACAGTAGACAGGAAATTGCTAGTGCCAAAGCCTGTTTTTCTTCCTAATAATTTTAGATGCCATAGTCTTTTAAGTGGGATTAGAGTAAAGCTTTCTGTGCTGTGCAGCTTTTTTTAAGGTACCATATGTGACAATTTAACTATACAACTATTCTTTATAAATTAAGCTTTTATATATATAGCTTCACATGTTTATATTCAGAGTGTACTGACTACTTTTATATCCAAACACTTAAAATAAGTAATCTGTACTTAACAAAAACAGAAATTTTAAAAGTTGTACATGCATTACAAATACATTTTTTTTTAATTAAGTGCTGTAACTTTTTTATGGTGGCTCTTTTTGTTATATTTTTTTAAAAATATTATGGGAGTTTGTTGTGGTTTTATTTCTTTTAACACTTAATATTTTAAAGCTACCATCATAAGAAAAAAATCTGACTTTGCCCTTAAAATACTGACAAATATATAGATTTGACAATATTAGTGGTTCAATAGATGTTTATTGAATAAAAGAACTGATCGCACCATAGGTGGAGATTAGAAGACAAAAAGTACAACCCTGGCTCCCATTTGAATCTGTAATTCTTCCTAAATTTGATACTAAGAAACAATTTGTGGCCTACAGACCAGACCTATGGCAAAAAGATTTAGGGCTGAACAGGAGTCCTGAGATAATTTTTTCTTGGAAAGCCGGGATTAAACTTTTTGGCATTGATACTATAATAATTTGAGTCATTCATTTATTCATTCATTCAACGAATTTTCAAACATTTCTTGAGCATTCACAGTAGTAGTCGTAATATTAATAGTATATAATGCCAATTTGGAATTTATTTTGTGCTGTGTGCTTTGTACTGATGAGCTCATAGAGTCCTTACAACAGCCCTCAAATCCAGGGTACAATCTTCATCCTTTGAGCTTCAGCTGAAGTGCTACCACCTATGGAAGTCTTCACCCCTGCCAGAGTGAGAATTAATGGTTCCCTCTTCTATGCTCTTTAGGTGTGGCCTAGTCCAGCCTTTATCTCACCTTCTCATATCTTTGATTTTGCTTCGTTTCTATTCATAGCATAAGTCCCTAAAGGTGAGGGACATTTGCTCCTGTACAATCACCTCATGCAAAGCTGGTACTCAGTAAATGTGTGGGTCTTGACCTAAATGCATTTTTAAAAAATATGTTTTTATTTATTTATTTATTTATTTATTTATTTATTTATTTATTTTTAGAGAGAGAGGAAGGGAGAGGGGGGGGAAAGGGAAACATCCATGAGAGAGAAACATCCATCAGCTGCCTCCTGAACTCATTGCTATGCACATGGAAAGTATTTGAGAATTACAGTTATGGAGTTGAACTAAATTCTTAAGAAGCACTGAGGATTTGGGTTTTTTTGATTTTGTTGTTTTTTAGGGAGGGGAGTGGGCAAGCACAAAAAGAAAAGCAAAGGACACCTGCTATTTACACAGGGTGTTTCTGTTGGAGGTCAAAGTACTCTATACATCTGTCCTCAATGTTGTCCTTATGGCAATCACAGAGACAACCTTAGAGGCAGGTAGTATCCTCTCATTTTACTACTGACAGCTCCAGGAAAGAGCAGAAGCTAGTGGGGCTTGTTCAAGCCCCGCGCTCCCATTGGTCACCTGTAGCGAGAGCTCCTGTCTGCGTAGGGGCAATGGGCCTGAGACTGGCTGTGGGAATGACAGTAGGGAGGCATGTGATCTTGAGTCCTTTTGTGTCTGTCTCAGTTTCTTACTCTGAATGATGGCAATAATTACCTTGTTCTCCATGATTCTACTTCCCCAAATTAGTTACAATGTTATTTTTAAACTTCCAGGACAAATGAGCAATGAATGAAAAAGTGGGTTGAGGTGTGCTGAAGGATGGTGCTCTATAGCGGACCTAAGGCACGTTCTTGTTGCATAACAGATATAACAATAGTTAGTATTTATTGAGGGCTTGCTGTGTGTCAGGCAGTGTGTTAACCATTTTATGTGTATTAATTCACTCAATTCTTTTATTTTTTTCTTTATTGATTTTAGAGAGAGAGGAAAAGAGAGGGAAAGACAGATAGAAATATCACTGAGAGAGATATCAATTGGCCACCTCCTGCATGCCCCCCACTGGGGATTGGGCCCACAACCTGGGCGTGCCCTGACCAGGAATCAAACCAATGACCTCTTAGTGCATGGGTCGATGCTGAACCACTGAGCCACACCAGCCGGGCTAATTCACTCAATTCTTAAAACAACCCTATGAGGTAGTCTTCATTGTATAGGGGAGGAAACTGAGGCATAGAAAGGTTAAGCCAAAAGCTACACAGCTAAGAAGTGAAGGAGTATGGAATAGTACTCCTATAGTTGAATGCCACTGGCACCCTTTCAATTATGTCCAGTTCTGTCTTCATGTGGACAGCTCTTTAATTTGGAGCCTAGCACAATGCTTTACGGGTAGTATGTGCTAAATAAATATTTGTTCAATTGGAGTAAAACTAATAAAACTCTAGCATAGTTGGAAAGTCTGTCCTTTCTCCCCCTCCTTCTAATTCCACCCTCAGCTCCTCTATTAAGTAAAGTATTTGACTTTTAATGGTGTTCCTCCAGTTGGGAGCTACAGATCCTCCAATATTCATAATTTAATTTTTTCCTATTTATGATTAAAAAATGAACGATACCAAGTACTGCTTCCTGATTTCAGTGCCTATGTGTGCTATGCATTGACACCAAGAGTTACCACTTCGGTTGTTATGTTAATAGCAAAGGAACAATGCAAAGTTCATCTCTAAATGATGTATTAGAATCAACAGCTATATTACAATGACACAGGGCATGAGAAAAGGAGGTGTGATATCTGGAACAGGAAGCAGGCGAGAAAATTGGGTCAATACAGGCACTTTACACACCATGGCAGTGGAGAGCCACACAGATCTCAAATGTACCCAGTGTAGGGAGGGGAGTGGGCAAGTCCCACTTAATGCTAATAGTTGAGTAAACATGACTAATTAAAATTTCATAGTTTGGCCCTGGCTGGTGTGGCTCAGCAATTAGAGCCCTGGCCCTAAGACTGAAAGGTCTCGGGTTCCATTCCTGGTCAAGGGCAAGTACCTGGGTTGCAGGTTCGATCCTGGCCCTGGTCGGGGTCCTGTGGGAGGCAGCCAATTGATGTGTCTCTCTCACATCGATGTTTCTCTCTCCCTGCCTCCTTTCCACTCTATCTGAAAATCAATGGAAAAATATCCTTGGGTGAGGATTAAAAACTTTTTTTTTTAGTTCTGGGAGATTTTATTATTTAATTTATTAATGTGTTTTGGTTTTATTCCAGAGTTGTTCATAAACTATAATATAAGCATATATCTGGTTTTATGTGTATATATCTATATCTATATCTGTAACATTTTTAAAGAAAAATAATTTAAGCTAATACTGAGGAGGTCTAAGAAAATTTTGCCCTTGAAATAGTGGAGAATATGGGTTTCCCTCACATTTGAGAAACACCACACAATAACGTGTATTTGGGGCTTTCCTATTTAAAACAGATTACAAAAACAAACGCATTCGATGTGTCATTAACACTTCGGTGTGAAACGGTATGGTAAGCACTCTCTTTTTGAGAGCAGGCTTTGATGGGAGGAAAGAAAGGCTAAGAGACTTGATAGAAAAACATGTGGCCTCCAGTGCTTTGGGGCAAGTCATTAAACCTCCGTAAACCCCCTGGAGTCCTTATCTGTAAAACAGTGGTAATCTGCACCTCCTTCACAAGGCCTCCACGTAAAGTTGGTTCACAGAAGGCGCTCCATAAATGGTCATTTAAATGAAACTGATGAATTTGGGAGAGAATAGGAAGGCTCTGCCACTAGGTTCTTAAATGGCACAGTCACCGGCCTGGTTAGAGGAAGACCCCGAACTGTGGGTTCCTTGGAGCGACTCTGGGAAGCAGGGGCACTGGGCGAGGAGGTGGCTCCACCAGCTGGTGCCGCCACTAAGAGCTGAGGCCCGCGGGCTCACCAGCCAGCACTCAGAAGCTGCCATGCTCCGGGCCCCACGCACGGCACTGAGCGCAGTAGGGCAGTCGTGTCACCACAATGCGGGATTCCGTGCCTTGGAGGCACCTGAGAAACTGAGTGACGCGAGAAGGAACTTGATCGTCACCTAACTCTTTCAAAGTGCCTGTGGGGTGCGGAGCTCACGGGTTTTTCGCCAATTCTTCACGTTGGCAGAGGGGCCTCCTTGTGCAGCAGGTGTGGCCCACGTCCCCAGCTCGGTCGATGTGGGGTGTGTCTGTCTTTGAGAGCAGGCAGCGCGCTCCGGGCCGCGGTACGCGGTGTTGGAAGGCTGAAGGCGCACGGGTCCTGGGCTGGGCGGCCCTCCGCGAGAACCGGCGCTGACTGGCGCCGAGAGGCCGGGACCCACCTGCGCCGGGCGGCGCGGCCCCGCTCGGGCGGGAGTCCGGCGGCCAGGGGAGGGGGCGCGGCCGGCGGGCGGGGGGTGGGGCGCGCGGCGGGCGCGCGGCTTCCCCGAGGGCGGAGGCGGGGCGGGCGGGCCTCGGGAGGCGCGGGGGGCGGACCCGCCCGCTGCAGGCGCTGCTCGCCCGCCCGCTCGCACTCGGTCGCGCCGCGGAGCAGGCATGGGAGCGGAGCGCGCCCTCCCGGCGCCCACACCTGTCTGAGCGGCGCAGCGAAGCCCGGCCGCAGCGGGCCGCTGGGCGCGGGTGAGTGCGGGCGCGGCTGGGGCGCCCTCCCGAGCGCGGGCAGCGCGGCGCGGGGAGGAGCGGGACAAAGGGCCGGTGCGCACGGGGTGGGTGACTGCGGGGGCACCGGAGACGTGGCCCGGGCCGCCCTCGGGGCTCGAGGGCTGCGACCTGCAGCCTGAAGGCGTGAGCGGAGACTTAGAGGCTGCTGGGCTCTTGGATTCACGCACTGTCACCCGTGAAGCGGGTGGAAAGAAGGTTCTGAAGAAACTGCTATCTTGGATGCCGGGTGGGAGTGGAGAAAGAGCCGGCTCTGGGCAAGCTGTCTTCGGCTGGACGGTGGCAGCACCCCCACCTCCTGCCCACCATCACCACCACCACCACCACCACCACCACCAGTTTTCCTTGAGTTTTGCCTATATGCGTTCCAACAAGATCTGAACATTAATTTTTAACCTTGGGCACGTGATTGTGAACACACCTTAGCAAGCAAGGAAAGTGCAGTAAACACAGGTTGGGGAATAGGATCTTTTCTCTGGAGCCTTAGTTGAGGACCGTGTGCTTCCCTAAGAAACGAGTGTCTGTGAACTATCAACGGTTGTTGAAAGCAAATACTTCTTCAGCCTGTGGACATTCATCACGAGCTAACTTATAAGTAGAAGTTTGGGAAAAGTTTTTTAAATGTTGTAGAAGAGGAGAGAGAATTGTTTAGGTGAAGGAAAACCTCCACTCCCCTTCAGAGTACGAAACAGGTTTGTTTTCACCAGAAAACAGCTGATAAAAATCCTGCTTGTTTTATTGCCCTTTGGGCGACACCCAGGAGACTTCAGACACAGCCCTTAGGGGGTGGAAAGCTCCCGGTTAGTGTTGGCGTGGGGCTGACTTCTCTCAGCTCCCGAAATTAAACTTGAGGGGTCCCCGAGCACTTTTTAAAATCAGATGGGCCAATGTGAGAATCATTTTTTGCGTGGTGGTGTGGGAAGGAGTTAAATCTGTAGTTTGAAGTCAGCTGTAGCCAAAAGCCGAGTGCCAAATTAATATCAGGATATTTATTGCACTTGTTTCAGGATCCTATTTGTGCATAAGAGCATTTAAAATAGACCTTATCACTGTGTCTCTCAAGAAGTCTCTGTTAGACAGGAGTGCATTGGAGGTGGAGTGGGGAGAAGGAACTTAGGAAATGGCACAAAAAGCCATTATATTTACTTGTGAAAGTGTTTGTGATCATATGCACAGCATCTGCATTTGAATACATTGTTTCACTTGTATTTGTCTCATACAAAGTCAAGAAATACTGGAAAGGAAGCATTTTTCCAAGGTAACTAATATGGATCTCATTTTGTAACGAGACAGCTTATTCAGGTAGATGGTGAATGGTGGGTGCATTTTTCTGTCAGTAGTATAAATGCCAAAGTGCCCATTAGTGGATCTGAGAACATTGCTGGCCCTGCTCTTCCGTGTTTTAGAGTCTCAGGTTCTCCTGCACGTTTCTTCTCATAGATCCCTTAGGTTTCAATTCACCAGGCGTTATTCATGCATAACTCCCACTGACTCCGGGGAATTTGTTTCTCATGGATTCACCATTGACAGTTTTATACGCTCTGTTCTTGTTCTGCTGCCAGGTTTGTCCCAGGTCACTGGGGTAGTTCATTTTGCCTAAAATCTGATAGAGAAATTAAGTTTCGTTGGACCACAAGATTATATTTAGGGTGGCTGCACTTGTAAATGCCCTGCATTTCTTTCCTGTACAAGACTGTAATTCTTACACCATTATGTGATCAGGTTTGTTTTCCTTTTACAGATTCTGTGACTTTGGAAAATGAGAGCAAGCCTGGCTACAGAGCTTTGTTCATTTTTAGATATTTGCTTTAGGAATTAGCAGGGTTTCACTGTTCAGTGTCCCTGGCCACAGATGCCATGGAAAACCCTTTGTCCTTCTCCCAACTGGTGTCCAAAACTTTTATCATCACAAAGGTTCCCACTGTTTCTTTCTGTCCTTGCTGTTTATAGTGGTCACTGAAGTGCATACGTCGTGCAGTAGTTCGTATGTTGTCCTCTGGATCAGATTTTCCCTCCCAGCACTTACTTGCTATAGGAGTTATATCATTCATTCTCCCAAACACTTGCCCTCTTGAGGAGACCTGTGTTGTTGCAGTTTTGAAGTCTAAGGTGCCGAACTAAAAGAGAGCAATCTTGGTGCCCAGGCTCCAAGCAGATGCTATTTGCATTGTTCCTTCGCCATAAGGTTAGCAGTGGGCTCACGAAGGGGCAGCATCCTCATGAGGTATACATATGTTTAGACGATGGACAGCGGGGCAGCGGCTCACAGTGAGTGATGGAGCATGTGTGATCCTCTTGTGAGTCAGATGTACGGAGCTGGAAAAGGAATACAGTTTTCATATTACTAAACATGGTGAAAAAATATTTACCTACCTTAATTTTCCATTCTGCCTTGCCATTTGGCCGAAGTGATGCATGAAAATACTTAGTTGAGAACTTTAAAAGATAAATATGTATATGAGGAATTCTTACCCTGTAAAGGCTTATTCCTAAAAACAAAATATTGTAGACCTGAATTTTCTTCATCCAGATTTAGATATACTCAGATAAGACTTGGAAATCTTCATTCCCCTTTTAAGATGTGAGTTTTCTGGGCAGTTCTATAAGGATAACCTGATTCCCTTGTAAAGAGAGAACTTAAAGCTATGTAACCCATTTAGTTACTTACCTTTCCAGTTGTGAGCTTATGAATGTTTTTATTACATCTGTTTACATTCTAGAGTGTTTGTATTTAAGTAACTTAAATGGGTATAGCACAGGCTTACCTAGAGTTTATAAAAATGGAAATTATGATTATTTGTCTCCTGGGGAATTATTCTATAATCAGGTGAGTTGAGAAATTAATGCAAAGGCACCAACCTGATTTTAAAGCATCACATTATCCTTGGTGTGTTATTAATGGGGAAGGGGTCAGGGTAAGGTGTGAGCGCCTCTGGAGAGGCCCTGAGTGAGCCAGGTGTAGGGGCAGTTCCTCTCCCACTTTCCTGGGAGTGCTCGCAGCCAGCCACCTTCTGCTCCATTCTTGAAAGCTGCCCTCTGCTGGAGGCCTTTGTTTCCTTTGAGGACTGATCAGGGAAATCGTGTCACCCAGATAAGCAAGAGATTAACATGATGAAATGTCCTTCTTCTTTTCCCTAGTGCCTCCACCCTCCACACTTTCATGAGTAAAAGCTCCTACCTGAGCAGAAAATGACAGCACAGGCGCTGTCTGCACACCATGTAGTGCCTGACCTGGATTTTTGTGACCCTGGAAAATTATAAAATTAGAGACACCTGGACCTGAACAGACTAAAGAGATCACCTGGTATTCCTAACAATTTTTAAACCACCCTAAACATTTGGTAAAGGACTGAGCAATTTATGAAGCTGTAACTTTAATATGATGTCAGTTTTAAATCCATCTGGGGACCTGAGAACACAAACCTTTATTTCCCAATTTCTGATCATATATATATATATATATATATATATATATATATATATATAAAATCAATTTGAAATCATTGGACCTGCATTAAATTCTATTTCTGAATTAGAAATAGAATTTTTTTAATGTAGTTTTATAGCTTTCAGAGTTACATAGAAACTTTAATCGAGATAGAGAATGTTGTCAGAACAAGGTCGTACCCTACAAGTTAATGAATAGATTTAAGTAATAATATAGGGAACTTGTAAGCAATGTTTCAGATAAATAGAATCACTATTTGTTTGTTTGAGGTATTTGAAAAGCTTATTTCTAAGGGATTAGAACTTCACCCTGCCCTGTAGTTTAGCAATTCTGT
Source organism: Tadarida brasiliensis (assembly GCA_030848825.1). Classification (NCBI taxonomy): domain Eukaryota; kingdom Metazoa; phylum Chordata; class Mammalia; order Chiroptera; family Molossidae; genus Tadarida; species Tadarida brasiliensis. The sequence goes on from CM061268.1 coordinate 60,282,310, forward strand.
TCTTATACATGGCTGACTTCTTAACTGACTAAATGACCAGACTTTAAGTTGGAAGGACTCTGAATTAGTAATATTATCTAATACTCATTAGCTAATATTCTGTCTAGAATAGTAATATTCTAATAATATTCTGTGGTAGACTCTTTAGCATTCTCTAGCAGCACGGTGTGATTTGTAAGTGATCCTAGAGGTTCTTGGCTTCACCATCCATCATTTTGCTGAAGAACACATTCGATCGTCTCTGTTGAGAGGCTGGAGTGAGGCTGTGGCTGGTGAGCGGGCCTCGCTGACTGCCCAGCGCACACCCAGGAAAAGACCTGTTCACATCCCTCCATGCCCACTAACTCTCATGGACTGGCCTCTATGAACATTGTTTCTTTTTGAAAGACAGGCATTAAAAAACAAACAACAAAAAGAGGTATGCCGTGGTGGCCCTTGTCATGCTTCAAGGCCTTTGAAAGTATTTTTCAAACACGGTTTACTACAGGCAGAGCACTTGGGAAAATGAAATTGGTTTTGCCTGAGAGGGGGTTAATTCATTAATACAAGGTTCCTAGATGGATCTGTTTCAGACTCTTTCCTGCCATTCTCTTCCCTGACACCCTTGCCAAAGGCCTATTTTAGTGTTTGGACAAATGGATGAAGCTAAAGACAGATGCCCGAGGAGCCAGTGCTGCCGTAGATCATTCAGACTGTATTCCCAGGATCCAGTTGACATACACATTTCAGGTTTGGGATTTGAAGATGCGTGATCTAGATAATAATGTGAGTGGATCATAACTGTTATATTCATCATGCCCATAGAAAATAGTATCCACAAGCTATGATAATACATAGTGTAATACTATCTCATCTCCTCCTCTCCCTCCCCCAAAAGTCATATTTTGAAAACAGGAATACTTGGCAGCTTGCACCTCTGTCTGGATTCTGTGTTTTCTTTCTTAAGATAAGCTAAAGTCAAACTTGGCCTACTACATCTGCTGTTCAGTGTTAGCAGGCATTAACATTCTCCACATCGGTCAAAGGAAGGAGGGGGTGGTGTCGAGGGGTCCAAGACACAGCCCTGTGGGAGATACATGATTCCTCCTAGAACATATCAGACTTGGCAGGGATTCTGGTGTGGGGGTATTTGGTCACCTAGACAGCAACTTACACAGAGAAAAGGCTGTCCAAGCCCTAGATGTGTCCAAGAGCTGGGTCCTCGCCCAGGAGATGGGAATAATCAGATACAGAGCCATCCCCCAAAGTCTCCTAAAGAGTTGTCCTCACCATACCTACCCCACCCATAAAGTTCCCATTGGGGAAGAGGCTTCTATTAGCCTTATCATCCCCCCCTTATCCACTTAGAGCTTTCAGTCTTGACAGTGCCCTCAAATGTGTGTGCATGTCACCTCCTGATTTAAAGGATTTAGAGAAACAATTAGATGTATTTCCTCCGCACAAAAGGGCCCAGGGATCCTTCCTATTTGGGAAGATGGAGAGAAGCATTTTCAAGGAATCAGGAAGCCCCAAGGAATTGTCTTTTCCAGAACCTCATTCCTTTCTTTTCCCATCCCCGTTCTCCCTGACAGAAGTAGAATCAAAGAGAAAGAGATCCCAGAGGTGGGTGGGGCACCCACATATTTTAGAAATATAGCGTGTGGATATTGGGAATATGGACCGGCATGCTCAGCGGCACTGGACCAGCTCAGTGGGATTTTTCAGGTGTATGTAAAAGAAAGCAAAAGGCACCCCAAAGTTGCCAGTGGGCCTCTACGCCCAAAGAGGTTCCGAGCCAGTCAGAGCTGACTGGTGCTTGGACATCTGTGAAAGTTCTACTTCCCATCTTCTTTCTTGTTGTTTTTCTTGTGGGGTGATTGCCCTCACTCTTTAAACCTACCTTTCAGGATGAAATCCAAACTCCTTTCTTGTATGTGCAGCCCTTCATAATCCGGCTCTTGCCTGTTGCCTCCACCCCTCCCCCTGTTGCCCCCTTGCTAAGCTAAGCATAGTTCCTGGAAAGACTCGCACTGGGCAGGTCTCCCCGCCCTCACAGACTAGTTTCCTCTAACAGCCCCCTTCACTCTGCCTTGTGTTATCTAACTTCTGTTCAGCCTTCAACACCCATCTCAAGCATCACCCTCTGGAACATCTCCCTGGTTCTTCTTCCCACAGCTAACTCCACACCCTCTCTCTGGGCCACATCATCCTCACACGTCTCTGTCATTAGCACTCAGCATGCATCATTCCAAAAAGGACTTTTTGAGCCACGCCAAGCATTCACTCACTCTTCCACGAATACAAGCATTCATTCAGATCTGTTGAGTGCTAGCACAGGTCCAGATTCAAGGCATTTAGACCAGCTGGGACCGCAGCTACAAAGGCCTGAAAAAGTAACTAACAGTATCAGTTACAATGTGATCGACCTTTGACAAAGGTCTTGGTAGTATAAGACCAAATCCAAAGGAAGAAGGAATATTTTGTTTGTTAGAGGCCTCACTATTTGGGCACTAAATGTATCATAGTTAAGGTTGTTCTAAATTCAAACCAAAGAAAAGTCCTGTGTCCTTCTAAATGCACCCACTATTTAGAGGCGATGGGAGTCCCAGCACCTGTGACACCGTCCCTCCTTGAGGCCGTGTCACTCAGTAAGCTGAGTAATTTAAATGTACCCTCTACGTGAGCAAGTTGCTCTGTCACTGCTCCAAGTTCATTATTTAATGAGAATGAGAGGAAAGAAGGAAAGAAAGGCAGGGGCATGAGGGAGGGAGGAAAAGACGAAGGTTTAGTGTGAAGCACAAAGAAGACTCCGAATCACCTGGAAATGGGGCTGGTCCATCAGCTCATCTGGGAGTTAACGACCCTAGCACACTGTCCCGCAGGGGGCTGTCATCAGGGGCATCTTAAACATAGACGGGAACGAGCACCCGATTTCGCTTTGGGCACCCAGCCACGGGAATGCTCCAAGGTCAAGCTCTTGCCTTGTAAGTGAGACCATTATCTAGGGATTCCTCTCCACACCCTGATTCCTGAGGAGGGTTTACAGACTTAGGAACAATGACAGGCATGCCGCCGGCGGCCTCTGCAGTAAAGGAGCACTTAGCCAGCGCTCGGCCCCTTGCCCCTCTGACCCGCTTGTCTTTGTTCCCACAGAGTGGTGCTCAGCATGGCGGGGATTCCAGGGCTCCTCTTCCTCCTCCTCGTCCTCTTCCTCCTCCTCTGTGCTGTCGGGCAGGTGAGCCCCTCCGGTGCCCACTGGAAGCCCACTTGGCCGGCTTACCGCCTCCCTGTCATCTTGCCCCAGTCCACTCTCCACTTAGCCAAACCAGACTTTGGGGCCGAAGCCAAGTTGGAAGTGTCCTCCTCGTGTGGACCCCAGTGTCATAAGGGAACCCCGCTGCCCACTTACGAAGAGGTCAAGCAGTACCTGTCTTACGAGACGCTCTATGCCAACGGCAGCCGCACAGAGACGCGGGTGGGCATTTATGTCATCAGCAGTGGTGGCGGCGAGTCCGCGGGCAAGTCTCGGAGGAAGCGACAGATTTATGGCTACGACAGCAGGTTCAGCATTTTTGGGAAGGACTTCCTGCTCAACTACCCCTTCTCAACCTCGGTGAAGCTGTCCACAGGCTGCACGGGCACCCTGGTGTCGGAGAAGCACGTCCTCACAGCTGCCCACTGCATACACGACGGGAAGACCTACGTGAAAGGAACCCAGAAGCTCCGCGTGGGCTTCCTGAAGCCCAAGTTTAAAGATGGTGGCCGAGGGGCCAACAGCTCCAGCTCAGCCGTGCCCGAGAAGATGAAGTTCCAGTGGATCCGAGTGAAACGCACCCATGTGCCCAAAGGTTGGATCAAGGGCAACGCCAACGACATCGGCATGGATTATGACTATGCCCTCCTGGAACTCAAAAAACTCCACAAGAGAAAGTTCATGAAGATTGGGGTAAGCCCTCCCGCCAAGCAGCTGCCAGGGGGCAGAATCCACTTCTCTGGCTATGACAACGACCGGCTGGGCAATTTGGTGTACCGCTTCTGTGACGTCAAGGATGAGACCTATGACCTGCTCTACCAGCAGTGTGACGCCCAGCCCGGGGCCAGCGGGTCGGGGGTCTACGTGAGGATGTGGAAGAGACAGCAGCAAAAATGGGAGCGAAAAATTATTGGCATCTTTTCAGGGCACCAGTGGGTAGACATGAATGGTTCTCCCCAGGATTTCAACGTAGCTGTTAGAATCACCCCTCTGAAGTATGCCCAGATCTGCTATTGGATTAAAGGGAACTACCTGGATTGTAGGGAGGGCTGACACAGGAATCCTTTCCTCGGCGCTTAAAGGTCTTCACGTACTTATTTTAGGAGAGGCCAAATTTTGTCGTTGGTGTGTGTGTGTGCGTGTGCGTGTGTAATGTGTCATAACATCTTTTGCATAACTTTTTTAAATGGCAAGATGACTGGCATTATTTGAAAATTGGTTTGTGTATCATATCATGTAAGCAGGTTGAAGGCATACTTTTGCGTAGAGATGAAAAGCATACTGATGTTTGGGGCAGTAGGGACTCTAGAGATTAAGTTAATCAATCTTTCACTTTTGGAGAACTTTGATTTTTATTTCATCTGAACTTGTTTCAAGGGTTTATATTAAATATGTGGCATACAGGAGATACGAATTCTAAGGTGTGTATATGTGTGTATTTTCTCCTGAGAGTCATCTTATTTTTGTTTTTTGTTTTTTTTTAAAAAAAATGTCTAATCACTAATGTTCCCGGGTAACAATGTTCTCCACCGAATGCAACTCCGAGAATTTCACAACACTTCTGAGACGGGCAGTCATGATGTTTTGGACTTGAGACATTTGCACAGTAGTCCGTGATCAGTAAAATAATTTGTTGACCGTGTTGGTACACATATTAAATTATATCTTTCAGCCAGTCAGTACCCAAGCTGTTTTCAGTCTTGAGATCATTTCTGTTCCGAAGACTGTCGCTCTGTGTTTGGGGAACACTTTGCCTGCGGCTGTGCCAGCTTTGCAGGCACGCCAGCGTGGGCAAGATGGTTGGTGCCAATCCTTCCATTAGCAGGACTTCACTCGCACTTCTTGAACTGGCTGTTGTTTGGAAGACGGGAATCAGGGCCCGATTAGAACGGGCTGCTTCCCAGCTAACAGTTGTGGTCACACTAAAAACCATCATTGCATTTTACCCCCCCGAGTGTCGTACGTCTCATGTTGTATCATTTGGAGGGGGGGTCATTTAAAATGAGTTAAATTCCAGAGAACAATGGATGCATTGCTCGGCAGATGTCACAGCAGAATAAGGACTTGTTTGGAGCCTGGCACAGTCACACAACCTAATAAAAGTTATTCCGCATACTTTTCAGCGTGCTTTCGCGGAGCTGCATACTTGGGCGATTTGGAGACTTGTTTTATAATAAAAATATTTGGAAGGTGCTATAAGAGAAAACAACATGGCCTTTCCCCCCTCGCTTTAAAAGGGCCTGTTTTACTGCAATACTCTAAGCTACAGGCACGTATAATCAAGTACAAGGGCAACGACGACAGTTGGGAGAACGCAAAATGGATCAGAATCACCGCTCCAATAAACACCTGCATGAATGCTTTATCACTATGATAACCACAGTATATAAAGGAAAGAGTTCGACTTACTTTATGTTTTCATTTTTTGCCTCTCAGCCTGAACACTTCTTTTTGTAAACGGATGACAAGGCAGGTGTGCGCTGTTCTCGCACCCCGGTCATTTCAGCCTGCCTTGTGACTGTCTGTGAGGACATTCATAGACAACAGTGGTGCTTGAACCTCCCCCAGGTGGCTTTTGGCATGTGTGTCTCTTGAGCTTTTCGGAAGGGTGTCCTGATAAGGCACTCAAGAACTGTACAACTGCAGTGCTTGCTTCCAGTCGTGTGAGAAATACTACGCGTAGCAAAGGGGCGCAGGGCCGCCGGGAATTTTCTGAGTTCCAGTACAATTTGCTTTGGAATCTAGCAAGAATCTAGCCTGAGGAAGAAGAGAGGTCTCCATCTCTATGTCTGGTATTTTGGGTTTTTCTTAGGTTTTGCTTTTGCTTGGTGCAAAAATATGTTCACTGAACACCTAGATGAGAACTGATTTTTTAAAAATAAATACGCCTTGATTTCTTCATTTTGATCTTTTGCAGCGTTTAAACTTCCCTCAGCAAGGGTAGGCAATGGCACAAAGTCAAAATAATATCAATGTTTAGTTCACAAAGAGATGTGCTGTACTCAAGAATTGTACCCTCGAGCTTTACACAACATAACTCAGGCCTGTAAAATCGTTCAACAGGTCCAATTTTTCAGTGGTAATAAAAGGAAACATGGTATCAAACCATCATGGAAGTTGAAATAAAAAAGGAAGAACGGACTTGTGATGTTATTAAGATAATTAGTGCTTTACAGGTATTAGTTATACATCGTAGAGATATATTCCTAGTAAGACGAGTAGAAGGTTTCCCAAAGTGTGTGCCTTAAACACCCATCCCTCCAGATTTTCTACCAAAAATACAAAGGGCACCATCATCAAGGAGGAGGGAGCTGTCCCTCGATATTCCCTCTTTTCAGGGATTCACATGCTTGTTTGCACATTAAAAGCTCTAAGAAGTCCTGTAGTAAAGAGACATGTTAATGTTTTAAAATCTGCATTTCAATAAACATCTTTGATCACCGAAACCTTGCTTTCTCCTAGAATACTTATGAGCAATTTAGTGTTCTAATAAATACATTTGGGGGATTGCTGTAACAACCTTTGGGTCAAGGGGATGATGCACAAAGTCTGATGAGCCCAAGTGCTGACAGGTGTCGGTGCCTTTTGGGTTTAACCAGAACCCCATATCCAGATTTGAAAATGTTCAGACGAAATGGCAGAGAAGAAACTTGAAAATCATTTGCTGCTTGGTATCAGAAGGTTGTGGCAGAATTTGGGACACATTTTTTTCCATAGACTTGATTTGGAATTTTTAATTTTATAAAGGAGCTAGTTCCCCCCAAATGGGCAAGAAAATGGGGCTAGAGGTAAAGAAATATGAGCCACTCCATGGCAGAGTTGCACGTATATTCTTTCATTACTTGTTTTTGGACCAGAAGTAGATTAAACAAAAACCTGGAGGATAAGTATGGCCTAGGAGATCATACCTTCACTGTGTGGGGCTCAGCAACCTGCTCTGTGGACACCTGAGCCCCCAGTGACACCTGGGTCAGTATTTAAGGTGGTGGTCTCTCTCTAACACCTATAGGCGCCTTCGGTTCAGAACTTCTGAGGATGACAAGCCTGCACGGGAGTAATGACTCTCGTCTGTCCGCCATGTGCTAACTGAAGGCAAATGACAGCCATCCAGGGTGTCCAGAGGAATTCTGACCACAGTGCTCAGCACTTCCTCTCTGAGGGCGGGTCACAGCTCAGGGCCAGGGAGCCTCGCGGACAGTCCCTGCACATTCCTTCCTGCTTTGTCGCAGTTTTACTGTTTATGCGCCCTTTTCTTAGTCCTTGTATGAATCACCTCAAGGATGCCTTGAAGTTGCCTCCAACAATTGATTTCTATGGCTACGTGGTACAGTGGCCATTTAATTTACCATCTAGAGTGGAATTCTTTTGAGATTGACAGAAAGGGAATTCTGTTACTAAAGAGGCTAGGACAGCAGGTGTGCACCAGGTATGTCCTGGGAAATCCAGCGTGTCTGGTCACCTTAATTAGCAAGCCCTTCAAAGCACTGTGTGGAATGCAGATGGACAGCGCTCCTTGTTAACCGAGGGAACAACCGCAGGGCTGCAGCTAACTGTCTCCTCTCTAGGTTTCGGGTGGTTCCTACCGCACGGCTTCTTTGCCTGGATCAGCATTCTGAGGGCCTCGGGTAAGGGAAGGAATTTAAAAATTCCTTTTCGTGGGGTGAGGTCCAGAGTCCCTTTCTAGCAGATGAACAGACATCTGTTTTCAGTCCGCTGTTTCCCAGAGAAGGAAATAAAGCAGCTTCCAGGACAGGAGCGAACGAGGCTGGGAGCTGGGGCAGCAGGCTAATGAGAAGATGACGGCCTTGGGGTTGGGCAAACTGGTTCCATAGTTGCCTGGTTCCTTTGGGGGAATAAATCTCAATGTCGATTAATTAAAAACATAAAACCCTCCTATTTGATTCAAAGATTCTCTCTTTTCTGGGTTCCAGCCCCTCCAGTGGACTGGGGGGGAACAGAGGAAGAAAGAAAGGACAAACATCTGTGTCCTTTTCTCGGTGGTTACTACCTCTCAGGTAATACTAGCTCTTCCATTCTCCTTAACTCTTACCTCTGGTGATGTAACCCTCTGCCTCCTGCTGTTAGGGTCCCCTTACCTAGCAGACAGCCCTCTGGAGTGGCGAACCAGCAAAATGCCTCAAGCCCAGCCGTTCTCTTCCATGCTGGCATTACCCACTGGAAACTCACAGGCTGCTACACCTGGCCGTGAGGTGCCCATTGAAGATTTGAGGGAAAATGCCCCAGGCCAAGGGAGCTGGAATGCAAGAGCCCCTGGCGGGATCAAATTTGGTCTGTTCAAGAGGTGAAATAGGTGAAGGGGTGAAAATATGGTGACGAGCGTTAACAAGACTTGTGGTGATCATTTTGTAATACATACAAATATCTAATCATTATGTTGTATACCTGAAACTAATATTATATATCAATTTTACCTCAAATTTTAAATAAAAGGAGTGGCACTTAGATTTGGGGCCTGAGCATCCAGGTAGATGCCAGGTGCCAATTGCTTAGAGGGGAAAGAGGATTGGAGAGAATGAAAAATCAAGAAGCCCTGGCCGGGTAGTTCAGTTGGTTAGAGCATCCCGATCTGCCAAGGTTGTGGGTTTGATTCCCGGTCAGGGCACATACAAGAATCAACCAATGAATGTATAAATAAGTGAAACAACAAATCGATGTTGCTCTTTCTCTCTCTCTCTCAAATTAATAAATAAATAAAAATTAAGAAAAATCAAGAATTTTTGTGTTGGCCGCGTTAGGTCTGCAATGTCTAACAGACACCCAAGTGAGATGTGAAGCGAACATCGCTGTCCAATGAGGATCTCGATTGTGAAGCTCGGCCGACAGATCTCGGATCAGCACATAGACGGCACTTAAAGCCACAGAGCGAGATAATATCACTGGAGAGGGAATGAGGAGAATGAGATTTGAGGAGAGGGCTGGCACAGGGTCCTGGTCCACCAACTTTAGAGGTGGGGTTCATAGAGGAAGAGGAGGAGGAGGCGGCTGCAGAGAGGCTGAGAAGCAGCCTAGTGAGGTCAGAGGAAATCCAGGCAAGTGTGGCCTCACAGAAGCCAAGAGAAAAAAGTTCGAAGCCAAGTGGAGAGAGAGGGGACAGAGTGCAGGAGAAGATCAGGTAGTGTTTTAGGTTGTGCTGAGAACTCCCTTGTGGGCACAGTGGGCAAGGCGGGTGGGAGGGGTCACCTAGTCCTCCAAGCAGAAGCTCACCTGTGCCTGTCTGTGCTCTGGCCGTGCCTGCGATGGCTGCTTGGTCGATGAACTGAATGCTCCCGCCCAGCCTTGGGACAGCTCTGCTAACAGGAAGTGCAAGGACCCAGGGCCATACCCTCCCTGGGGGAGTCCAGGCTCCTAAGGCCACGAAAATGTGGGCTCAGGGAGGCACAGGCCGTCCCCTCCTGCCAGCCCGATGTTTTCTCCAGGCAGAAAGTGCAACATGACTCTTCAGTGTGGTATTTGTGTGTGTGTATATCAAGTGTGTAAAAATACCGAGTGCTCGCTGAGTCTTGATTTATCACAGCCCCTTGTCTTCAGACAACAGGACTAAGGCTCTCTCTTCCATAAAGAGGGAGGACAGTTTTGAAAAGAGTCAAGTTCCAATCCAATGAATCAAGACTGAAGTGTTTGCATCAGAGAGAATGAGGAGAATCTCAGAAAACGAAATAAACAAGAACAAGTGGCTGGAACTGGAGAAGCAGCCGTGGGAACAGAGGCTCAGCCTTGCCGTCCTTGGTTCTGTCTTCTCCAGAGGCCTTTCCTGGCCACCTTCTCTCAAAACTCAACCCTCTCCAGCCCCTGCCTTGGAGGGTTCTTAATTCCCTTCCCTGCCTTATTGTCTCTGCTTAGCACCAATCACTACCGCACACCTTCAATATTGTATTTATTTCTCTTGTTAGTTCTTCTCCGCCAGTAGAAAGTCATTTCATGTAGGCATGGATTTTTGTCTGTTGTATCCCCACACTTAGGCCAGTGCCTAGCACAGAGGTTCCCAATACATAATGTTTTCTAAATAAATGCTTGAACAAACCATCCTAGTAGCTTTATACAGCCTGTATCACCTGTAACATTTTGGGGGCTTGGATATATCTTGTGTCTAAACAATATTCCAGAATAAAACCCTTGCGATGTGTTGTACCCATCCCATTCCATTCCACTCGAGCATGTAGTACACTGCTGTTGTTACAGGTCTCTGCCTCTCACTAGATTCTGAGCCTCGTAAGAGCAGGAGCTGAATCCTGTATCCTCCATCGTCTGGGCCATGGTCTAGCACAGGAAATGCTTGGTGAGAAAATGAATGGATGTCTGTTATGACTTAGCCTGTGGCTTCCCTCTCTACGAGACTATCTTGGTGTCAGTGAAGTGGAACTGCCGCTTTGTAAATTGAACGAATTAAGTGTTCCCTTCACATTTTAATAAATCTTTGAGTTGGAGTGTCGCCTGGTCAGTGCATCTCTTTTCTGGGACTTAGTAATACTTGCTCTACATCCAGTGCCCTGACGAAAAATGCCATGTTTGGTAAATATAACTGAAGCATGACTAATATCCTCCATGGATCAGCCATTCTTAGACATAAGGGCATCGTCCTTTAAAAGTGACACATTTAACTACTCCAGGATATTTGCCAGACCAGCCAAACACAGAGTTAGATGATCCCACAGAAATGCCACCAGATTCTTATTCTCATGGAAAAATGTGTTTGTTGATCGACTATAACATATCAGGGAGAATGCATTCAATTTCTTCATCATATTTTTATCGATCGTTTTCTTTATGCTCATTAGTTCTTCATGCTGTTTAATGTCCCACATTCTCTTCATTTCCATTCATCTGAGACTTAAAAAATGGGAAAGTGCTATGGACATTCATTTGGAAAGAGATTTTTGATTTAAAGATCCAATTATTTATACTACCCACTGTGTGAGCCCTATCCAGGTAGCTCAGTTGGTTAGAGTGTTGTACTGATACGCCAAGGTTGCAGGTTCTATTCCCAGTCAGGGCACATACAAGAATCAACCAGTGAATGCATTAATAGGTGGAACAACAAGTTGATGTTGTGTTTCTCTCTCTGTTCCCTTTCCTCTCTCTAAAACCAATCAGTAAATAAAAATAAACTTATCTACTCTGTGAAAGGATAAAACATGTAATGATCACATTTCAGTCTATAAATCTGGACATTAACATTTGTATCAAATGTCTTTTCAGTTACTACTTTTTCAAATGGCCCGTTTTTGCTTGAAAATATAGTTTTTTGGAGTAAGAAAGAGCCTTTGATTTTATTTTCAGAATTACTGTCCTACCGTGAGTTTCTGTTTCCCTGGATATTTTCTATTTCATTTATAGTGTGTATTGGGTCATGCTTTTCTTAACTCTGGAGCTCCATGACTCCTTTATTTAGTATTTCTTTTAGAAGCCATTTTTTAAATCTTCTCTTTTGAAACATTATCAATCTGTCTAGAGAGTCGAGTTAGTGATTTGGCTATTTTTAAGCTCTTTCAATGGTTACAGTTGAAAAGATGAAAAACAAAGCAAGAAATTCTGTGACTATAGATAGAACTTTTCTAAGTGGCTGACTGGCCTTTTTTGAGACAAAACTCTGTATTTTTATTGAAGTTCTCTATATTTCTGGCTCACTGTCACCCTTTTTAGAAGAGAGAAAGAGGCTTTTCTGATGGACCTGAACACCAGTTAGAGTTTCATTTATAGAGGGTATCACTTCAACTCTGCTGTTTGCCACTGGCCCATTGACTTTGTATAGCCAGTAAAAACCCATCCAAGGATTCTGCAATTTCCTCATGACATTTGTTCTTATAAGGAATTTACATTGGTTGAGGTAAGTTTCCAGCCATTCATTCATGAAATCAACAAGCATTTACTGAGTACCTGCTATATGCCAGACGCTTTTCTAAGTGCTTTATATATATTATTCCTTTACTTCTCACTGCAAACCTATGAAGTAGGCATTGACTTTATCTCTGTTTTAGAGATGGGGAAATTGAGGCATAGGGAAGTTAAGTAACTTGGCAAAAACACTCAGCTAAATTGGGATTCATATCCTAGCCTCCAGAGTTCATGCTCTTGTTCTACTTATAGCAAGATGCCATGGGATACTGAGAATGCAGCAACTAACCATATGTCCTGGTGGGGGGAGGGGGTATCGGGGTGCGCAGCACAGAGCAAGAGATGTTTGATCCTTTATGAAGCTTCGATTTAATCCCTGTGAGCAACTGGTTAGCATATACTGAGTCATCTGGAAAGAAGGTGCACTAGAAAAAATATGTGCACGTATCTGCAAAGCTGCATTACATACCTAAGAACTTGTAACCTCAGTACAAGTATAATACAAATCACGTATGATACGGTAATGAACCCTCAGATTTTCTTTACATTCTTTCCACATCAAATGTATATCATTAATTAAAATCTATTTAAAGTGGCCAATGTTTAGACATTTCTCAAGTGCCTTGGAGATGTGATCTAAGTGTAATAAGATACACTGTCGTTCTAATTTTGTTGTTTGTGATGATAACCTATTTCTGAACAAATCATATTTGATAAGTGTTTTTGACCATTTAGGGAGACCTTTCCCCTCTAAGTCAAAAAATAACTCCCCAAATTAAATGACAGCTTGAAATACCACCTTGGTCTGCAGATTCAGACTAAACGATCTCAGATTTCTTCAAGCTTGGAAAAATATACTGTAAAAAAAAAAAAAAATTCTCTCCCCAAGTGAACTTTCCTCTGCCCACTGTGCTGACGTTTGCACATTCTTGCATTGCCCCCTAGTGGCTTACTTAAGTTATGACTATTTCTCAGATACTAATAGGTAACTCTTGGTTGCTTTGGATGTTTGTTTTTAGTTTTATCCCTTCCACACCTTCTTCCATTTGTACAGAGAGACCTTCAAATACAGCATCTTCAAGTGAAAAGTAAACAATGTGCAAATTGGCCCAGACATTCAGTGGTGATGAAGACATGTTCTTGACGATGGTCATGAACTCCTTCCTCCGAGTTTGTGTGCTTGCCACTTTGTACCGTGACACCATGTTTTTGCTTGTCCACCTCTCGTTCTCTTCCCTTTGTCACTATTCCGCTGGGTTGGTGCCAGGTAATCTACGGGCACAACGACGACTTACAGGCAATGCTGTGCCCTGAAAATGCCAATGAGGCCCGTTGAATGCTGCTGTAGGAGCCCCATACGCTCACCCAATAAACAAGTCATTACTCTAGAGACTTCAGTCAGCCCCAGACTTCTTGGCTCCTTCTGGGGCTGTGACTTGCTGGCCCAGCCACTTGAGCATCATTCAAATAGTGGGAAAAACCTTTGAGGTTCGACAGAAAGCTAGGGAAAGGCCCAGCCAGCATCTTGGACCTGGCCCTCTGCACAATGCTGGGCCCCAGCTTCCTACACCAATTATACCAGAACCAGGGAACTCAGTGCAACACCCATCATGACTCCAACCTTCTTTAGGAAGCAAAAAGCGCCCTGGCCAGTTTGGCTCAGCAATTAGGGTTAAAGCTTCGGCCTGTGGACCAGAGAGTCCCGGGTTCAGTTTCCGCTAAGGGCACGTACCTCGGTTGCAGTTTGTCCCTGGTCCCGGTTGGGGTCATGTGGGTGGCAACAAGTTAATGTGTCTCTCTCACATCGATGTTTCTCTCTCTCTCTTTCTCCCTCTTTCCCTCCCACTCTATCTGAAGATAAATGCAAAAATGTCCTCGGGTGAGGATTAAAAAAAAAATGTTAAAAAAAAAAAAAAGAAGCAAAAAGCCAATGTTTGGCTTGATTGAAAAAGTAAAAGTACCAATAAAAAATTTTAAAGTAAAATGGTTTTATTAAAGATTTTAAAGAAAAAAAACAACACTTGCTTTCCTCTAAATTTTAAAAGAAGGATTGATATCACATATAAAATGAAGATGAGTGAAGAAGAGAGGATCCTTATTTATATACAAAATAATGTCTATAAAATGGGACTAGTAATTTCTTCCCACCAACATTGTTGTGAGAATTAGAAAGAACGGATATGGTGACCAGTGAATTGTTCAGCACATTATAGGGGTCCATTCATTCAGAAAACGTTTATTGAGCACTTACAATGTGCAAGGCGCTCATTTAATTAAAACTGCAAAGAGGTGTGCCCTTGTAAAGCTTACATGGCAATTTCTCATCCTGCACCCCAAACAGATAACTTAGGGGAGAAATGACTTCCATCTCTTAGAAACCTATGTGTCATGTTGGAGAGGGACTACCGTGTTCTATGTGGTTGTAGAAAGTAGAACGAGGACCAATGGATGGACTGACAAGGGCAGATGTTTTCACTCAGTGAAAAGAAGACCCTAGGTTTGTTTGTTTGTTTGTTTATGTTAATCCTCACCTGAGGATATTTTCCCACTGATTTTCAGACAGAGTGAAAGGGAAGGAGGGAGGGAAAGAGAGAGAGACATCGATGTGAGAAAGACACGTCAGTTGGTTGCCTCCCGCATGACCCTGATCAGGGCTGGGGATGGAACCCGCAACCCAGGTACCTGCCCTTAACCGGGAATCAAACAAGGGACTCCTCGGTCCATAGGACAACACTCCAACCTCTAAGCTAAACGGGCCAGGGCAAGGAAGACCCTCGTTTTAATGAACACTGGTCAGGAAGGTATCGTGCTGCCTCTGGGCACAGAGTGGGTGGGCTGGGGGTGTTCTGTCGCTAGAAGTATTTTTATAGGAAATTTGGAACCTAGTGTCAGGGATCTCTGCAGTGTGGGCAAGATGGGAATACATGAAAGCCATGTTTCCTTCTACCCTTAGTTCCAAGATGTTGGGACTGGAATGGAAACCTAGGTCACTGGCCAGAACCAGGCTGAGACCAAAAAGGGGAGTCAGGGAGCGTACATTTAGGGTCTGTGCTGGCCACGGATTCCTGTCATCCTCTGCCTCCAGGAGTCAAGCACCTTGGGCTGGATCACCTAGGCTCTGGATCTGACCAGGCCAGAGGTGGGGGAGACCCTACCGGGAGATGGGGACAAACTACTGTTCTAAAAGAGTGGAGGGCAGAACTTCCGGTCAAGATGGCGGCGTAGGTAAATGCGGTATCGCCTCCTCCCACAACCACATCAAAGTTACAACTAAACTACAACACAACCATCATTCAGAACCACCTGAAATCGAGCAGAATGGAAGTCCTACAACTAGGAAATTAAAGAAGCAGCCACATCGAGACTGGTAGGAGGGGCGGAGGCGCGGACAGGCTGGTCCCACACCCACATGTGGCAGATAAAAATCAGGAGGGACACCCTGGCTGGTTTGGCTCAGTGGTTAGAGTGTCGGCCCGCGGACCAGAGGTCCTGGGTTCGGTTCCCGATAGGGGCACGTACCTCGGTTGCTGTTCGTCCCCAGCCCCAGTTGGTGTTGTGCGGGTGGCGACCACTCGATGTATCTCTCTCACATCCATGTTTCTCTCTCTCTCTTCCTCCCTCTATCCCTCCTGCTCTATCTGAAGATAAATGCAAAAATGTCCTCAGGTGAGGATAAATAAAAAAAATTAAAAAATCAGGAGGGACACCTTGGCTGTGAAGGTCCGCCCTGAGGAGTGAGGACTGAGGGGTCCCTGTCCCACACCAGGCTCCCAGCTCAGGATTCCAGTCCTAGGAAGAGAAGTCCCCATAACTTCTGGCTGGAAAAGCCAGCGGGAACTGAGGCTGAGGGAGGCTGTGGCTGCTGGAGCCCCAGGCAGTTCCTCTTAAAGGGCCTGTGCATGGATTTACTCGGACTTGCTCCCTCTGAGCTCGGAGGAGAGGCAGCTTGAGGGGCACCAGAGACATACAGGGAAGAACTGAGATGTTTGGCCTCAGGACGAGGTCTGAAGAGGCAGCTTTCTCCTGGACAGACTTGCTGGTGGAGGCTGATGTTCCTTTGGTGAGCCCTTCCCTGGGGCAGCAGATGGCTGCCATATCTGGGACTGCACCAACCTGGCTCACACTGTTTGCTCCTCCCTGGTGATTCCCTGAGGCCCTGCTCCACCCAACTTTTGGGCCCACCCAAGCTGTTTCCAATGGCTTTATCATAGGATTGGCCTGTTTTGGATCCTGCTTCAGAGTTTCCTAAAATATCTCAAACAAGAAGCATCTGGTCTCAGCAAGCCCCATACCTCTGGTTAAGTGGCCCCAGGCCTGACACTAGAAGCAACCAGCCTTGGTTCACAACTTGGCTTTTCCTGGGCACCTCCAAGCCCAGCACAAGAAGCAGCCATCTGCAGATCACTTTGTAGCTTATGCCAGGTGGCCCTGGATAGAACACAGGCAGTGGCTGACCTTGTCCCAGAGACAGCACACCCGGTGGACAGCTTCAGACCACATTGATACACCACCACCCAACCACTTCACAAGTGACACACTCAAGGAGTAGACTCAGTGGGTACCAGAGCCCTGATGAAGTAAGTCTTGCTCTGTGTGGTGGGCCCCTACACAGTTGATCCTCCAAGGTAGTCAGAGGCCAGTCACTGGTCAGTGGGCACAGCCAGTCCTTGAAGCTGATCAGCCTGAGTAAATCCCTCCCATTGATGTGCCAACAGCAATCAAGACTCAATTACAACAGAAGGGTGTACAGTCCACACTAAGAGTGCACCTCGAGGGCCCAGCTGGGGTGATCAGTGAGTCTGTGCCACTGGATCCTACAGGATACCTACAACAATAGACAACCCTACAAAGTCTAGGAGACATAGCAACTCTACCTAATACATAGAAACAATCATAGGGAAGCAGCCAAAATGAGGAGACAAAGAAACATGTCCCAAATGAAAGAACAGAACAAAACTCCAGGAAAAGAACTAAATGAAACAGAGATAAGCAATCTAACAGAAGCAGAGTACAAAACACTGCTTATAAAGACACTCAATGAACTTAGAATTTCAAAGAACTTCGTAAGGACCTCAAGAGCATAATAAAGGACCAGTCAGAAATGAAGGATGCACTAACTGAAATAAAGAATAATTTACAGGGTCCGGCCCGTGTGGCTCAGTGGTTGAGCATTGACCCATGCACCAAGAGGTCGCCAGTTCAATTCCCGGTCAGGACACATTCCCAGGTTGTGGGCCCAATCCCCAGTGGGGGGCATGCAGGAGGCGGCCAGTTGATGTTCTCTCTCATTGATGTTTCTATCTCTCTCTCCCTCTCACTTCCTCTCTCTGAAATCAATAAAGGAAAAAAAAAGAAGAAGAATTTACAGGGAATCAATAGTAGAGTAGGTGAAGCCAAGAAGGAAATCATCGATTTGGAATATAAGGAAGCAAAAAACACCCAATCAGAACAGCAAAAAGAAAAAAGAATCCAAAAAAATGAGGATAGTGTAAGGAGCCTCTGGGACAACCTCAAGCATGCCAACATTCGCATCATAAGGGTGCCAGAAGGAGAAGAGAGAGAACACGAAATTGAAAACTTATTTGACAGGTTTGAAAACCAATAATGACAGAAAACTTACCTAACTTGGTGAAGGAAACAGACATACAAGTCCAAGAAGCACAGAGAGTCCCAAACAAGATGAACCCAAAGAGGTCCACACCAAGACACATCATCATCAAAATGCAGAGGTTAAAGACAAAGAGAGAATTTGAAAAGCAGCAAGAGAAAAGCAATTTGTTACCTACAAAGGAGCTCCCATAAGACTGTCAGCTGATTTCTCAAAAGAAACTTTGCAGGCCAGAAAGGAATAGCAAGAGATATTCAAGGTGATGAAAAGCAACAACCTATAACCAAGATTACTCTGTCTTACAAAGCTATCATTTAGAATCGATGGACATTTCAAGAGTTTCCCAGACAAGAAAAACTAAAGTAGTTCAGAACCACCAAACCAGTATTATAAGAAATGTTGAAGGTCTTCTTGAAGGAGAAGAACAAAAATATGAACAATAAAATGGCGATTAATACACATCTTTCAACAATTGAATCTACAAACAAAATGAGCAAGCAGAACAGAAACAGACTCATAGATACAGAGAACTTTTTGTTGCTTGCCAGATGGGTGAGGACTGGGAGGAGGGGTGAAAAAGATGAAGGAATTAAGAAGTACAAATTGTTTGTTAGACTGATGAACCTCAAAGAGAAGGGGGGAGGGAGGGTAGGATGAGATAAACCAAAGAACTTCTATGCATATATGCATAACCAATGGACACCGACAGTAGTGTGGGGAAGGCAGGAGGGGGATGGGATTGGGGAAGAGGGGTTCACTGGGGGAAAAAAAGGGGGAACATCTATAATACATTCAACAATTAAGATGAGTTAAAAAATTAAAAAAAATTTTTTTTAAATAAATAAATATTGCCCTGGCCGGTTTGGCTCAGCGGTTAGAGCGTCGGCCTGCGGTCCAGAGAGACCCGGGTTCGGTTCCCGCTAAGGGCATGTGCCTCGGTTGCAGTTTGTCCCCGGCCCTGGTTGGTCGTGTGGGAGGCAACCACTCGATGTGTCCCTTTCACGTCGATGTTTCTCTCTCTTCCTCTCTCTCCCGCCCACTCTATCTGAACAAAAAATGGAAAAATGTCCTCGGGTGAGGATAAAAAAAAAAAAATAAATAAATAAATAAATAAATAAATAAATAAATAAAAGAGTGGAGGACATATCTAGCAACGGGACACGAACATGGAGGTAAAGCGTAATAGTAACGATTACACCTGCAATGAACTCGGTGCCTATTTTTCTTACCATAGTATTTCTAATCTGTAAAAACGCCCTGAAATATAGGTATAGTTAATCCCATTTTACAACACTGAAGGTCTGAGAAGTTAACGAATTAATCTAAGGCTACATAGCTAATGAGTTATGAAGCCAGGACTTGAACTTGCCGTCCCTGTCCTTCCTCTCTTGCACAACGCCTCCCTCATGAGTGGAATGAGCACTGGACTGAGACAGGAAACCCAGGCTCCACTCCTGCCCTGGACCTCATTTTCTGCACTTCAGTGAGAGGGATGGGCTCATGGATTTCTGATTCAATTCAGCAACTACTTCCTGAGTACTTAACTACATTCCAGAACCTTCCAGAACCTGGCTAGGAGCAAAGGTACCTGGAGAGAGAAGATGGTGGCGTGCCCTCATGGAGTTCACAGAAGAGTAAAGGAGGCCAGTTCATAAATTGATCGTTGCAAGAGTGTGCTTAGTGATGCTTATATCTGTTCATGCTCCCACAGCCCGTGATTCACTGTAATGGAATAAAGCTCGCTCACGAAGATTCCATGGAGAATTCAGAGCAGGGGTCCTTTGGAGAACAGGCTGAAGGTAACAGAGGGCCCTGCTCAGGAGGGGGATTGAGAACAGGGGGCCAGGGCCTTTGAGCTCTGAAATTGTGATGGAACTCACTCTTTTCTCTGGAGTTCCTAAGCCCACAATAGCCAGTGAACAATGGCAGAGGATCATGTGTGGCTGGCCACCTGACCCTAGTTTAGAGGTGCCGAGATTATTCGCTTCATTGTGTTTTTCTCCATGTCTCTCCTCTCTCCTTGTACCTCCAATCCGAGTGGGTGCTCAGTGTGAGCAGTGAACGGAGGGAGACAGGGTGTTCATTTGATCGCATGAGGCTCCTTGACCTGGTCTGTGTTACAAAGTACTGCTGACCCAATAAGCCCATCTTTCTGAGCCTTGGCAGAGGGGGTAATGGGAAGACGGCACTTCCCTCTGTGGGCGGGAGCAGACAGAACCGAGGTGACAGGCAGATAACTGCATGGACAGAGCAGCTGGCAAGCAGACTGGCAGGACCAGCGAGCTTCCCGAACAGCAGGAAGTGTGGCCTCTCTTCGGGCTCCGTGGAGGGTGGCCCAAATTCCTTGAGGGAGTCACAGCTCCACGGAGTTGCCAAATCTGAAATGTAAATATTTGCTTTAGGAGATTATAGGAAGGCTGTTGAATCATGAACGATGCCCTGAGTTTTGTGCTCTCGCGTCCAGGCCACTCCCTGTGTTTGCTGAAACAGGGGAGGTGTTCTGTCTCTATCACTCTTTATTCCCTAAAACGTTTCTTCCAGCCTCTCTGGTCATCATTTTTCTTAATCTGGTATCTGGATTTTATAGGATCCTTTACAATTTGACACCTCTTTTGCTCCCCTCCCATAATGGCCCTGGTCATCACCTTCATAATCGTATTTTCTTACAAGCATATATTGCTCTTCACAGTTCATAAAACACATATTCATGATCTCATGAACCCCTCAAAAGCCCCGTGAGGCCAATAACGCAGTTGCTATTAGACACATTTTACCGATGAAAAAAACTGGGAGCTAAAGAAGTTACATGATTTGCTCCAGGCTGCTAAGCTCAGTGGTTGGACGTGGAGCTGGACCCAGCCTCCCACGGCCGCACTCTGTGCTTTAGCCTCTGCTGCACACCCCGGCCCCTCCTGGGGGCTGGGACAAGCCTTAGTCAGAGCGTGCGTTCTTCTTTCATAAAACTTTTAAAAAGTTTAAACAAATCATATGATTTATAAGGCAAGACATATTAAAAGGAAGTCACATATTTAGATGCTAAATAAACATTTTATGGTGCAAAATACCCGCCAATCTCTCATCTCCAAGATGGATTAGCATCATTAGTCACTACTTAGCACTATTGTAGTAGATGCTCAATAAATATTTTGCTGGGTGCATGGATGAATGAATCTAGGGCTGGCCCTGTTCTGGGTCCTAAAGGTACAACGTTGAAACAAAAGGGCAGGTGCCTGGCTCCACATCACTCACAGTCAAGTAGAGAGACAAACCACCCACACATGGTCTCAGAATGCCTCATGAGTGTAATGATGTTAAATGTCAGCTTTATCCTAGTGTGGGGGTCAGGGTGGGGACCTCAAGACTGAGCAGATGTCCAGAGGAAGGAGGTGGCAGGACCAGCAAGGAGTGTTCCAAGCAGAGTGAACAGCATCAATAGCCATCATGAGGACCCAGAGGTGAGGAGAGTGTCATGTATTTAAGGAACGTAGAGAATTCTAATGTAAGTGCAGGGTAGCAGGTGGGTGGGCAGTGACGTCAGGTGGGGCAGGCAGGCGGGATCCTCAGAGCCTCGTGGACCATGGTAAGAACAGGACTCTATAAGGAAGAGGCTTAAGCAGGGGACTGACTTGGTCCTGTGTGTTTGGAAGTGTCCCTCACTGCAGAGCACTGATCAGAGGCGAGACTAGAGGCCGGAAGTTACCATAGATCGAATCACAGGTTGTCTTTTATAAAAGCCAGAGTTTTGGAATGAGGGGCTGGGAACTGCAAGAAGGGAGGATGGTGCCCTGGGCAGAAGGGGCAGCGTGAGTGAGGCCCAGGAGCAGCGAATGTCCAAGGTTCCAGAAAGGGCGAGCAGCTCACAGTGCTCCAGGCAGGCATAGGGAGGGCAGGGGAGTGTGGGCACAGCAGGGAAGGCCCCCAATGCCACGTTCGGCTTGTCTCGGCTTGGTTGTGTAGACAGCAGGGACTCCCCAAAGCTGTTTGATCAGGGAAGTAGCGCAATCGCATCTGTGTGAGGATGATAAAACTCAAAACATCATAGTTTTCCTGTGCACACTGTAGTTTGCTAACCATTCTCACATACCTGACCTCAGAGAAGGCATAGCGTAACTCCATGTGGTGAATACTTTTTGTAATTATTAATAGTAACTGCTATGTACAAGTGTCTAATATTTGCCTGGCACAGAGCCAGATTGGGCCCACACGTGTCATCTCGTGTAAATCATTTCTTGGTGGTATTTTTATCCGAATTTTAGATGAGAACATTGAAATGGAGAGATGTTGAGTGACCCATCCGGGGACACGCAGCTAGCGATCACACAGCTGGAAGTCAAAGTGGGCAGGAAGGTTGCTTCCATTAGGTCCATAGGGACAGTGCCCGGGGCCCACGTCTTCCCGGAACTACACAAACTTCTGAAACCTGCGAAACAACAACCGACACAAAATGCAATGGGTCTAAAATACTGTGGGGGTTTGCAAAACCAGGAAGAAGAAAAATCTGAATATCTCGAAGATGTAATATACCGACTTTCCTAAATCAGACTTACTAACTTTTTTCTTTATTATTTGCTGAAGTGTTCATTACACTGGAAGACATTTTAAGGTTAGAATTTCTCACTTCACACGATTTCCAGAGAGTGCACAGAGATTTCCCAGATATCACAAGCAATCCTAGAGGAAATAAGTAACAAAATCAAATAATTTCAAAAGCATAACTATAAAAAGACTTTCAAAAAACTTACATGATTTCTATGTGCATTTTAATGTGTTTGACAGCAGCTGCCATCAGGGAGAGCCGGGGTTCTGCACTGAGAGCGAGCCGGACTGGTGGAGCCAGCCTACCTGTCTGTGGGCGCCCCATGTCGGAGAACCGCCGGGTTTTATCATTCAGGAAAGATATTTATAAGATGACCTTTGAGCTCCGAAAACTGAAAGAAAGGAAAGAGGAAGGGAAGGAGGGAGAGAAGGGGAGAGAGAGGGGGTGGGAGGGAAGGAGGCAGGGAGGGGGCAGGGAGGGACACAGGGAGGCAGGGAGGGGACAGGGAGGGACACAGGCAGGCAGGGAGGGGACAGGGAGGAGAGGGAACCATTTGGAAGTCTGACTTTGGCATCTTTGCTGTGCACAGGGGCAGTATATATGTTTGCCAGTCTAAAGAAATGAGCTCCTGAGATACGGCTTTGTTCCCAAATAGGTATGGCAAATACATAATTTCTTCTCTTAGCTGTAGTACAGGGTGCCCTGGCTGTGCAGACACCTCCCAGGCGCTGAATTAATCTAGCACCTAAATATCAGCCCATGGCCACACGGGGAGGGTGCTGCGCAGGGTGATTTATGCCCTGACTCTTTCTCCCGGACTGAGCGCAGGGCAGCCGGGCTGTAGAGGAAAGAACAAGGGGACTGAGCATCAACTCTGGGGAACCTCCAGACCAAAGGAGGCTAAAGAAGTGACACCTGAATGTCATGCACATCCCTGGATGGGCTCCTTGCCGTGGGGGGAGGGGGGGCGGTCATAATGGACATTGTCAGGGCCATGGGTGAGATTTGAAGAAGGACTGTAATTGACAGCATTGTAGTAATGTTACTTTTCTTAGTTTGATAGAGAATATCCTTGTTTCTTAGGAAAGTGCTCTGAACAGTTGCGGGGAGGGGCCGTTTGTTACTGTGGTGATAATAATGGTGATGGTAATGATGGTTCTTGTAAGAACATGGACACCCTCTTGCTGGCAGCTGAGGTCATGGTGAATACCTCTTTGTGTCCAAGGAGTCTCCCCAGAGCCTGCCAGCTCCACAATTGCCAGAGAGCAGACTCCGCAGGTCCTAATTCCTGTCCTAATATAAATGCTGATGAGGGGAGTGGGTGGGGATGTTCCAGAATTTGAGGAGTGGTGGCCAGAAACTCAGCATTCAGGACAGGAAAAGCAGGTAGGTCCTTTGGCCCTAACAAGGCAGGATTGGCCTGCAGTAGGCATTTCCTGAGAGACTGGACAGGCCATTTTGGGCGGCACGCTCTGTAAGGAGACAACAATTTCAAAGTTCTCATCCTTTAAAGTGAAAATCTTTGTTAACTCACCCTGCTTAAAGGGGTGCAACATGAAGGCAACTAACCTTTAACATCACCTATGGCCAAGATAATGGCTCATTTTATGTGCCAACTTAACAGGGCTAAGGGATGCCCAGAGAGCTTGCAAACATTGTTTCTGGGTGTGTCTGGGAGGGTGTTTCTGGAAGAGACTAGCATTTGAATTGGTAGGAGAAGCAAAGATTCTCCCTCACCACTGTGTGTGGGCACCAGCCGGTCCGCTGAAGGCCTTCGCAGAACAAAAATGCAGAGGGAGATGATGTCCTCTGCTTCCGCTGGGACCTTTGTCTTCTCCTGCCTCAGACATCAGCCCTCCTGTTCTCAGGACTCTGGGTTTGGTCTGGAACGACACCACCAGCTTCTCTGGGCCACCAGCTTGCAGGCAGCAGATCATGGGACTTCCAGACACCCTATCGTGAGAGGCAATCCTTCATAGTGGATCTCCTTCTCTCCATGTAGGTCCTAGGGGCTCTACGTATCTCTGGAGACCCCTGACTGCAGAGTCAGACAGTGTTCTAAGCCCTTCACAAGCATATCACTTAATCTTTACACACACACACACACACACACACACACACACACACACACACACTCCGGTTCACAGATAAGGGGACAGAGGATCAGAGCACTGAAGCAACTCACCCAAGTTCACACAGCCGGGGAGGGGCAAAAGCGTGTTCTACCCCAGCGATATCAGACTTCCAGCGCGTTCATGCACAGTGAAAAGAAAGAAGTGGTCAAATGTCTGGTTGAGAAACGGCGTTCAAGTACCACGGCAGGACCCAGAACGCCCTTGGAAGGAAAACAGAGCTGGGACTTCCCTCGCACCTTTGAAGACCATCTAGAACTGCAGCTAGAAAACCGAGTCCACAGCGATTGTGTCCCATTGGGAGGAAACAAACCCCCAACGCGGGCTGAGACCCTGTGGGCACTGCTTGGAGGACATCCGAGCCAGCAGAGTGAGTGAGAGCTCGGGCGAGTCCTTGTGCTATGAAGGACGACCACTGCATTGTCGAGAGCACGAGGTCTCACTGTCCCACCTGCCCATCCTCTGAGAGCTGGTGAGGTCCCCCCGTCTGCAGGGCCCCAGCCAGCGGGTCAGGATGTCCAGATGAGAAAGCGCTCGGTCATCTTACGGCGCGGTCAGCGTCTAATCCACTCATCTATCTGTTCGTTGATATGTTCACCAGGTGTTTACGGAGTGCCTGCCCCATGCCAGGTGACGAGGCAGGTGCTGGCATGAAGCGAAGCAACACCTAACCGGGGCCTTTGTGTACGTTTCAGGGTGTGGGGTGCTAATTACACTGAGTAAGAGTCAGATTTGATCTATGATGTTGTGATAATAATACCTGCACTTTATTAAGAGCACGCTGTTGCCAAACATTTGCTAATTAACGATATATAGAGACAGATCGTTGTATAATGGTATGATTTTATGTGTAATTTAATATATAAGTTAAACTTCCCTACAGCACTCTAAGTTAGATGCTTTAATGATTCTTAATTTATAAATGCAGAATTTAAAACTTGCTGAGCAAGCCTTAGTTATTTGCCCGAGGTCACATAACTGCTAAACAACAAAACTAAGGTTTAAAAGGAGGCCCGCTTCCTTCCAAAGCCCAGGCACTGTGCAGACAGGGCTGAGAGATGGTGTGGAGAGGCGGTGAGAGCGTGAGTTCTGGAAGGAAACTCCCTGGCTTGACTTCCAGCTCTGCCACTTTCAGACTGCGTGATCTCGGGCCAACTATCACCCTCCCTGTGCCTCAGTTTCCTCATCTGTAAAATGAGAGCAACAGCAACATCAGCCCCATGAGCTCATTACAAGGTTGAAATGAGTTTAAATAAGCTTTAAACATGCAATGCTTTGTATAGAGAACCCATCATCAGAACAGGAGACCTCAAAAGCAGGGCTGAGACCAGAGCTAAAAGAGAAATCGGGACGAGTAGAATAGAACGGGCATCAGGGCCCCAAATGCCAGGTGGTTCAAGTCAGATCGGGGTGGGCCAGGCAAGCAGGGATAAGGGGTCAGAGCTAAGACTGGGTTTAAGGCAATGCATTATCTTAAAGTTGGCAGATAATATGTGCAAGTTTTTAGAAAGAATTTTTTTCCAGAATTCTGGCTATGTTCAAAAAGAGCTCATTTGGAAGAAGGAACCCCACTTGGTTGACCAAAATGAAGTAATTCTGTTCTACATGCAAATTTCTTCCTGGGCATGATGGATTAACTGGGAATGGACTCGCCCTCCCACCACGAACCACTAGAAACCTGGACACGATGTATGAGACAGCTGTTTTAAGACATTGGATACTAAGCAGCACAGGAATATGACCTCTAAAAAAAGGGAAACAGGTGAGGTGAGCCTGCGTGGAGGTACTCCCCAAACCTGAGGGAACCAGGCGGAGCAGGGCCATCTGGCTGAGTGGAGGAGACAGAGATCGTGGAGGCCGAGGTGGCTGATTGTGGGATAAAGGGCCCACTGGACGATGTGCAGAGTCACTGGTGTATTCTGTGAGCTGATAAGGAATCATTTCCACAATTCACTGTTAAGTGAGAAAAAGCAAAGGGCAAAGAGTATATAGATAGTATGCTAGGCTTTATGTAAGAAATAAGAAAAAATAAAGCATGCATGTATCATTTTCTTAAAATAAAAAAAAAATCACAGGAAAGGCACCAGAAACCAGTGTACGAGCCCCTTGAACCTGTGGCTGAACACTAAGCTGTGCATGTGTCGGGAGAAACGGCCCAGGTGGGGAAGGCAAAGACAGCCTGTGGCATCTCGTTGTGCCAGAAAGTGAGGATGTCCCAAAACGACGATGGCAGGGACAGACCAAAAGGACACAGGAGCTCCACGGCTTTCCACTCTTCATTATCCTCCTCAGACCGCCAAACCTGGGACACTTGGAGGATCATACGAACTAAGGACAGTAAAGGCTTATAATTTTTTAAATCATTTTTATTAATTTATTTTTGTTACAGATGTTTCTCCTTTTTCCCCCATCGACACCCTCCTCCCGATGCCCCCTGCCACCCCATCCCCAGCATTGTTGTCTATGTCCATGGTTACTCATACATGCATATAAGTTCTGTGGTTTATCTCTTCCCTCCCCCCAACCCCCTCTTCTGAGGTTTGTCAGTCTGTACCCTACTTCTATATCTCTAGGTCTATTTTGTTCATCAGTTTGTTTTGTTCATTATATTCCACAAATAAGTGAGATCATGTGATATTTGTCTTTCTCTGCTTGGCTTGTTTCGCTTAGGATAATACTCTCGAGGTCCCTCCATGTCGTCTCAAAGGATAAGAGATCTTTCTTTCTTACAGCTGCATAGTACTCCATTGTGTATATGTACCACTGCTTTTTTATCCACTCATCTATTGATGGACACTTGGGCTGTTTCCAGATCGTAGCTATTGTAAATAGTGCTGCTATGAACATGGGGGTACATATATTCTTTCTGATTGGTGTTTCAGCCTTCTTAGGGTATATTCCTAGAAGTGGGATCACTGGGTCAAATGGAAGTTCAATTTTTAATTTTTTGAGGTAACACCATAGTGTTTTCCATAGTGGCTGCACCAGTCTGCATTCCCACCAGCAGTGTACTAGAGTCCCTAAAGGCTTATAATTAATTGAATCAATAAGAATCCTTGTGTCCGTGCTGATAATAAATAGATAATAAACTAATAAATTAATTAATAAACAGGAGAGGAAGGCGAGCTCTTTCTTGTGATCTAAGCTGAGTGCCAATTCATCCATAGGGAAGGAGGGGTGGAGTTGCGGGGAAAAGTCACCATTTTACAAACATCATAGCAAAGGGTAGTTCTAGCAAGAATCATCAATACATTCTAAATCTAGGAGGAAGTTGTATGAGACACAAAATCATTGCATGGTTACAAAGTGCCTCCCACAGATTGCTAATTAGTTGCAAGGGGGAAAATAAAATCTTACAGTGAAAACACTGGACCACATTGTGACCAGGTCTTCGACATTGACCTCACCAGTGAGGGGGGCCAGGTAATGTGTGCCTCCACATAGGACACCCAGGAAAAACATGTGGCCTGAATGCAATACTGGATCCTGGACTGGAGGGAGAGAAATGCTGTGAATGGTATGATTGGGGCAATTGATGTAGTTGGAGTCTGCACTGTAGATTAGATTGTATAACTGGAATATAAACTATAGAGAGTAGTATACAAGTGTTAAGTTTCCTGACTATGATAACTGCACTGAGCTTGTGTAAGAGACTATCACTTGCCCTTAGGAATCACACCTTTCAATGTTGAGGGGGGCATGCTGTAGAAACTACTTTCAAATGCTTCAGAAAAAAATTGTGTCTGGCGGGGAGACAGAGGAAGATAGAGAAAAAGACAGAGAATACTAAAATACAGAGAAATTTTTTTAATTGATTAATCTAATTAAATGATATTGTGGAAGTTGTCTGTGCTACTTTTGCGACTTTTCTGTAAATTTAAAATAATTTCAAAATAAAAAGTTAGAAATAATAGAGGTAGGCCTCTTGCCTCGAGGGGAACAAACCTGTTGTCTATGGAGTTTATGTTCCAGAGGCCGCTGTCTGTGGGTCAAGCCAAGTCAAGAGCGTATGACCACAGCGTTACTTGGCCATGCACTTCCTGTCCTGTTTCCCTCCCTCCTTGACAGAATTCTCCTGAAATACGACATCATGTGCACCCAAATCCCTGTCTCAGGC
Source organism: Tadarida brasiliensis (assembly GCA_030848825.1). Taxonomy (NCBI): domain Eukaryota; kingdom Metazoa; phylum Chordata; class Mammalia; order Chiroptera; family Molossidae; genus Tadarida; species Tadarida brasiliensis. The sequence continues at coordinate 60,310,789 of CM061268.1, forward strand.
TCTGTTTCTAAGAATTCCATCTACAACACCTGTTCTGACCAGCCCCGCCCATCCTGGATTCTTCATGCCCCCTACTCCTGTGGTAGCTGAATAATGGCCTGCAACACGTCCTCATCCCAGTCCCTGGGAGCTGTGACTGTTGGCTTACATGGAGAATGGGACTTTGCAATATGATCAAGTTAAGGATTTTGAGGTGGGGGTATTACCCTGGACTCTCTGGTGGGCCTGGTGTAAGGACAGGAACCCTTCCTTATAAAGAAGGAGGCAGAAACGCAGAAGGAGAAGAAAATATAACGATAGAAGCAAAGATTGGAGTGACACACTTTGAAGATGGAAGAAGGGGCCACAGGACAAGAATACAGCGGCTGTCCTGGCTGGTGTGGCTCAGTTGGTTGGGCGTCGTCCGTGCACTGAAGGGTTTCAGGTTCGATTCCCAGTCAGGGCACATGCCCAGATTGCCAGCTCGATCCCCAGTGGGGGCCATGTGGAAGGCAGCCAATCAATGTTTCGCTCTCACATCAACGTCTCTCTCTCTTCCTCTCCTTTCATTTCTCTCTAAAAATCAATTTTAAATATTTAAAAAAAAAAAAAAAGAATACAGCAGCACTGGAACTGAAAAAGGCGAGGAAACGGCTCCTCCTCTGAGAGCCTCCAGGAGGAACCAGCCCTGCTGACACCTTGACTTCACAGCTCAGTGAAACTTGAAACTGGTGTCTGATTCCTGACCTCCCAAGCTACTATTTTAAGGCACCAAGTTTGTGATAATTTGTTGCAGCCGCAGGAAGCAAACTCACTCCTTTACCTCTTCTTTTTTCTGTTGCACTTCTCACCTTATATTATGCCACATGATGTATTACTTGCTGTGCGTTTCCTTTGCCTTTCTCCTCGCACAAGACTGCAAGCTCCACACTGTCCAGGATGGGTGTGCGTTGCTCTATGCAAGCACCTAGACCAGTGCTTGGAATGTAGCAGGTGCTCAGTTCATCTCAGCTGAGCATCTGATGCTCGTGCCTTTCCTCCTTGCCCTCCTCTCCATCTGCGCAAAATCAACCGATCTTCCAGGGTCAACTAAAGCCGGGTGCTCCCTGACGCCTTCACTGCCCTCTTCCCGGTGAAGCTGCCTCTCCCTCCCCCGAAATCCACGCGCATACCCTCTCTGTTCCATTTATTCACTCAGTCCCAGGGGCTGGCATGTGCTGCGAGCACAAACTAAAATCAAAATCAACCTGGTTCCAGATCCTGCTTCATCACTTATTCATTGTGAGACACGGGCAGACGGCAAATCGGTGAGTTAAACCAATCGTGGGGGTAAAATATTTGTCACGTAGCAGAGGTCCAAGAAATGTCAGTTCCTACAGTAGGCACCCAAGAGATGTTGCGAAGAATATAATTTCAGCCTTGTCATGTCTTTTTTGATGCTTTTGACTCTTTCTTTCCTATAACCTTTCCCCTCACTGGATCAGAAGCTTCTAGAGGAGAGAAGCTTGGCCTCACACATCCTAGTACCCTCATGCACCCAGCAGGATCTGGAAAGTGCACCTGGCGCTCACAGAGCCCGTGCTAGGCCTCCTGACCCCTTAGCCCAGATTTGGGGTGGGGTGCCAGGACGTTGAATGGATCTGGGTAAATCAGCCCTCTATGCCCACTGCTTCAGAGAGAGGATACCTGAGGAGCTTGGAATATTTGAGGTCACAGGGACATCCTCACATGGCAGAATGCTAACTTTCAGAACTTAGAGTCCCACAGCAGCTCAGATGCCTACAGTGTGAAGTGCTTTCCCTCTTTACTCTCCATTTACCGACTTTCCTATCCTGTGTTCTCGTCCACAAAATCCCTTCATAGACTTCAAACACCGCAGCCACCACTCCCAAATATTTGAACATATTTTACTTTCTAACGATTAACATAAAAAGAAGAGAGATAATGCATCAGCTGTGGGTAGAAAAATTAAAATCCAGATATAATTCTGCACTGCGGTGCGGTCTGACATGGTGGAATCGCGCGCTTTCCAAGTATCGGCATGGATATTAAACCTGGGACTGCTTTGGCGCTCGTGGCCATGACTCATGTTTGAAATGTATAATCATAACAATAATAGCTGTCATTTGGGAGAACTGATTTGCTGCCCCACACTGTGCAGTGTATTTTGCATAAATCATCTAAATTTCCCCCACAACAGCTCCATGAGGTATGTGTTCCTAGCCTCATTTTACAGATGAGATCACCAAGGCCGAGACATTAAAAGTCTGGCCTTGAGGCTGTGATTGTAGCCATCACACATACTGCACAGCCCACGACAGTGATTATTTTAACTGGGAGTTTTCTCCGTAGCCTGTGTTCCTGGCGTGACATGGGGCCTGGCAGAGGTGGACAGGGACGGGGTGGAAAGGCCAGTGCTGGAAGTCAGGCAGCTTCAGCCGGCTCACTCCTGGCTGGAGGGACAGGGTCGCAGTAGGGAGCCAGTCCAGCACTGGGCGGTTCCTGAGAGCTGAGCAGCAGGGGCTGGAGCCATACGCAGAGGAGGTGCCATGCAGCTGTGCCTGAGAAGCAGGACAGGTGGTGCCACCAATTCTGGCCAATAACATTGGTCTCTCGAGCTGCTTTTTTTTTTTTTTAATCCTCATTTATCTTCAGACAGAGTGGGAGGGGGAGAGAGAGAGCGCGCGAGAGAGAAACATCGATGTGAGAGAGACGCATTGATTGGCTGCCACCCACACGACCCCAACCAGGGCCAGGGATGAACCGTAGCCGAGGTATGTGCCCTTGGCCGGAATCAAACCCGGGATTCTTCGATCTGCAGGCCGACACTCTAACCGCTGAGCCAAACTAGCCAGGGCTCTCGGGCTGCTTTTAACAACCACGAGTTCTCATGGTGGCTCCTGCCCAGCAGTGACCTTCAAGTCACCTCTTGTCATTGGACAATTAGTAATGTTTTCCAGGGTGTGTTAGTTTCCGATTGTTGCTATAACAAATAACCACCACCTTGATGGCTTATACAACACAAATTTATTATCTTACAGTTCTGGAGGCCAGGAGTCCAAAAATGGGTCTTATAGACTAAATTAAGGTGTGAGTACCGCTGTGTTATGTGTGGAGGCTCTAGGAGAAAAATCCGTTCCCTTACCTTTTCCAGCTTCTAGAAGCTGGCCGCATTCCTTGGCTCGTGGCCCTGGTTTTCATCTTGAAAGCCAGAAGCATAACATCTTCCAGTGTCTCTGATTCTCCTTCCATTATCACATCGCCTTCTTTCACTGTGACCCTCTTGCCTCCCTCTTATAAAGAACTCTTGTGATGAATGGACCCATGCAAATAATCTGGGATAATCTTCCCATCTCAAGATCCTTAACATAATCACACCTGCAAAGTCCCTTTTTCCACGTTAGGTAAGATAGTCCAGGTTCCAGGGATCAGGACACGACCATCTTTGGTGATGGTGGAGGGGGAAGCATTATTGTGTCTACTACACCCCGGATGTAGCAGGAACTCAGAGGATATTGTTTTATTTCGAAGGTGGCCTCCTGCTTATCATGGTGCAGGGGAAAGGCCATGGGCTCTGGAGCCAGACAGATGTGAGACTTGATTTCCAACCTCACCATTTCTGTGGTCTTGGGCAAGTTACTTAATGACTTAACTTCTCTGGGCTTCAGTGCCCTCTTGTAGGAATGACTGTGGTACTTAACTCCTAGGGTTGTTGTGTGGCTTGGAGAGAACGCATGCATAGTACCTAAGTCAATGAGGAAGGGGCACCATCACTGTCATTCTGATGTTGTTTAAGCAACTTCTATGAGTGTAGTGATGGAAATGCTAACTCCACAGGGTTTGAGGCCGGATGGCTCCCTACCTGGGCCTCCCTGCTTGGAAATGCTACCATAGCCTCTTCACCAGGAGACAGGCAAGTGGAGCAGCAGGAGGGAGGTGGTAAGTTGTTCTGCAAATCTCAGGAAATAGTCAGACTCTCTCTGATCATCAGTTGGCAGGTCTACATTCGTCCAGTTGGCAGTTTCTGCTCAGGTGGCAATTCCTGGGTTTGGTCTCACTGAGGACTTCATGGACAGACCCGACAGCTCAGGTACCTCCTCCTCCCCATCAAATGACACCGAGGTGTTCTCACGTTCAGTGGAAACAGCGGGGCAGGCCAAGAACATGGCTGATTGCAAATTTATTTTCCATGAATGGAACAAATGGAAAAAGCCAATGGTTTACACATAGTCCTTTGAACTGAAGTCATAGATGCTTCTCAGAGAAGTCCACGTGATAGTGACTAATTATAGTCGTGGCTGGGAAACTGGTTGTCAATCATCACTTCTTCCATTTTGCAGATGAGGATCCCGGGGAGCCATGCTCCATGTTGCTGGAGCAGAAGAGAAGCCTCTCTCCTCGCTTCTTACATTGTTTCCTAGATCTAAAATAAGCTGGATGTTTGAGAACCAGCCTGATCTTTTTCTATGTATTTCTTTATTTATTTTAAATCCTCACCCAAGGATGTTTTTTCCATTTATCCTCAGATAGAGTGGGAAGGAGAGAGAGAGAGAGAAACATTGATGTGAGAGAGACACATTGATTGGTTGCTTCCCGCACGACCCCAACCAGGGCCAGGAACAGAACCGCAACCAAGGTACGTGCCCTTGACCAGAATAGAACCCACGACTCTTTGGTCCAAGGACCGATGCTCTAACCATTAAGCAAAATCGGCCAGGCTATTTCTCTTGTATTTAAAAACAGAGCCCCAAAGGGGTGAGATCCAGTCCCTCAAAAGTAGCAAAATGTCTTATAGCCCCAGCTTGACTATACAGTGCAACCCTGTAGAATGATCCCAATATTACTGCCACCCCCACCCCTACCCCAGAGAAGCATATGGCCAGAGAAACGAAGTGACCACAATCACTTTGGGGAGCTGTGACCACAGATTTGGGAACGGTGGTCAGTGTAATAATTGTAAGGTCCAGGAGTCGGGGTCAGTGCCTACAAGGACGGAAGAGATGAGGAGAGATTGGGCTCTTATAACTGCAAGAGAATTCCCTGTACATTTAAGCAATGTTGTCCTACTTCTGGATTCATGGTGTAAAATTCATCCGTCTATTCATTTACTAATAAGCTCTTCAACATTTACTGAGCACCTTTTATTTTTTTTTTCCTTTATTGATTTTAGAGAGAGAGGAAGTGAGAGGGAGAGAGAGAGAGAAACATCGATGAGAGAGAACATCGATTGGCCGCCTCCTGCATGCCCCCCACTGGGGATTTGGCCCACAACCCGGGCATGTGTCCTGACCGGGAATGGAACCAGCGACCTCTTGGTGCATGGGTCGATTCTCAACCACTGAGCCACACCGGCCGGACTTGCTGAGCACCTTTTATATGCCAGGCACTGCTGTGGAATCTGGTCGTTTAAGGCTGAGCAAGACGCCCATGGTCATTGGCACCTAGGAGGAGGAGAGCCAGCACTCCAGTGTTGTGGCACCTGCAGAGCCAGGGTACCTAATCTTGCCTCTTCCCAGAGCAGAAATGTTTCCATGCACCAGAGGGTTTCCATGCCTTTGCTCGCCGCATTCTCACCACCCTCCCCACAACTCCTCTGTGGGGGCTGGGAGATAAAATTACCTTCACCTGAAGTCCTGGCACAAAGCTTCCTTCTCCTTAAAGCCTCCCCCAGCTCACTCTCTGAACTATTCATCGATTTCTCTCCCCCTGTCTCCCCTATTTCTCTCCTTCTCTCTCATCTCTCCTCCCTCTCCCCTTTTTCTCTCTCTATACATATACATAAACATAAACATATACCCATATACACATGCATATATGCATACACATACATATAAACATATACATACATATGGTGCAGCCCTAAGAAAGATTGTAGGAATCCTAGGAGAGAAGTACCAAGAGATTAAGAAACATGAAAAGCAGTAGATATGCCCAGCTGGTGTGACTCAGTGGTTGAGCGTCAACCCATGCACCAAGAGGTTGCTGGTTCGATTCCTGGTCAGGGCACATGCCTGGGTTTCAGGCTTGATTCCCAGTGAGAGGTGTGCAGGAAGCAGCTGATCGATGATTCTCCCTTATCGATGTCTCTCTCTCTCTCTCCCTTCCTCTCTCTCTAAAAATCAATAAAAACATATTTTTAAAAGTAAAATAAACTGTGATTAAAAAAGAAAAGAAAAGAAGATTTAAATGTTCCTCCTCTCCACCAATTTTCACAGAACATGCTATGCTCCACAAAACCAGCAGAGGGCGGGCTGGGATGGCCAGAGCACCCCAGCTTTTCTGACAAACATCCTGAGTCTTGGATCTGCAGAGGTGATGGATTCTTTACAAAAGAAGAAAAACCACCAGAACTAAAAGCTTTTTCCAAATTATCCCACCTGTATCAACATCTCCTGTCCTGTTTCTTATAGGGTTGTCAATAATGTAGTTGCTCTTTAACAGATGAATAATGGAAGATGTTTGCGTGAATCAAGTTCTTTTTTCTGTGCACAGACTCTGAAGGCTGAAGCCTAATCGGTGAACTAGCCGGTAACAAGGAAAGAAAGCTGTGGTCATAGCTTTAATTTTAGAAATTTGAACTGGAAGGCACCTTTCAAGAATCATTATTTTACTGAGGACTAGAAAAATCTGGCTGACACCACCCAGTAGATCAAGGCTATATGGACTCACCTATGATACTGACTATCCAACCCTCTTTGCCCTTTTGGAAATAGTTCTTCCCCCAATTGCCACCATGTAGTTTGCCCAGGAAGTTCTATGTTCTTACAGACCCTATCCCTGGACATAGCTGACTGACCCAGAATTGGCACCTAATCCAAGCAAGGCCAATCAGAGCCTTTCCCTCGTTTTTTCAAACTAAAAGTGAGAAAGAGAATAAACATCTCTGATGGTGAAAGCTGCAAGGGCTGGAACTTGGGAGTTCTGATGACCGTGTTTCCTTGCCAGATGAAGGAAGCCAGTCTGTAGAGAGAAGAATGAACTCGTGGGCAGAGAGGAGCAGGAAAAGCACCAGAGAGAGAGAGGGAGACATGGAGGCAGCTGCATCAGAACGCTTCCTGTGACTTGGTTACTCAAACCTCCTGTCATTCATGTGAGTTTCCTGTGTCACTCCAGGTCCTGTGAGAAGTAAATTCTGAGACGAGATTAAAAGTGCGAGGCACCGACTAGGGAAAATGTGGAGGAAGACCGAGGGGACTGGGAGAGCCATCGGACCAAGATGCAGGTCTAACCCTTAGAAGGGAGGGAAGGAGGGAAGGTTGGGTGGGACAGCCTTGGACTGCAATGCAGCTCTAAGGAAATACAACAAGACCCGTGGAGAATCCCTGAGCCAAAGCCACCAGTCAGAGGCATCTCGTTGTCCCAGAAACAGCCCAGCAGAGAATCCCACCACACCCAGTCACTGGCTGGGAGCAGCTTGTGTAGGGTTGCTCAGTTAAATTTAAATTTCGGGTAAACATGTCTCAAATATTGCTTAAAATAAATCTCTCTATATACACATACACACTCATTGGCCCTGTTTCACTGGAGAACCCTGACTAATACACAAAAATTGTTTCTTTGGCACATGCTTTAACTCTTCTATGCTAAGAGGTCATAAATTACTTTAGGGGACGGATTCAGAAAACAGACTCAGTGGCTTCTCTACAAGCAGAGCAGTTTATTATATTCTCCCTGGCAAGAGAGCAGGTATGGGATCCCTGGTGGTGAATAATGATGATGAGATTAGCGGCTACATTTATTGAGTGCTTACTCTTTGACAGGCATTGTGCTATTTTATGTGTCATCAATCTGTGTAATAGGTGCTTTTGAGAGTGTCACCCCACAACGATGACCTTCCAAAACGTGCACTCAGCTGGAAAGAGCTGCCTCATCTCAGTCACACTGCCTTTGGGAAGGGGACAGCCTCCTTCCAATGCTGGGTCAATGCAGGAGACACCAGCATTTCAAGACAACTCCAAAGGGCTATCCCAGCTTCAGACTGTCCTGCAGGATTAGCTGAAGCCTTTGTTTAGACTGTATTGCAGCCCAGCTTCTCCCTCTGCTTAATCCTGCTTCCTTCCTCTCCTCTACTGTTAATCCCCAATAAACATATTAGTACTCTCTAATAAACGTCCTGCTTGCTAATCTTCATCTCAGATCCTGCTTCCTGGAGAATCCAAGCTGCAGTCATGCGTTGTGAAAATTAAATGGAATAGACCACATAAAGCACTTTGCCTAAGGCCTGACAGAGAACAAATATTCAAACAATAGGATTAATTGGTATATCGGCCACTGACCTAAAATGGTAGGTACTATTGTTGTCCCCATCTTACAGATGAAGAAACAGAACTTTAGAGAGTTTAAGCAACTGACCCAAGATCACTCTGTAGTAAAATGCAAGGTGGATTTCGAGTCCAGGTATGGCTGACTCCAAGACTATTCTCATCCTTATGGCTATCCTGTTTTCTTTCAAATCGCCATTCTGGAGACTTGCTCCAAATGCAGTGTCTTCAGGAAGAGACATGGCAGTGAAGACTGGGTTGTTGACGCCAAGTTCAAGGCCAGCCTGGGTTGGTAGAGAACTGCAATGAAGTGCTAGTTATGCCCAAGATGTGAAACAGTAAATGGGAAACAGCCAGGAATGGGACAGGAAAACAGTCAGGAATAGCCAGAAAAATGAAGGTCCTCGAGAAAGGTATGACTGTCTCAGGAGAAAGATTTCATAGCACCAGAGGCGAATGTGAGGGAGGGAGGGGTGAGAAGGTGCAGGAAATATTCCCTGCAAGGACACACTGTTATGGAAGCACCTAAAAAAGTTAAATATCCCTGACACCAACTGTTAAAAAAAAATGGAGCTAGGAATCAAATTCAATCCCCCACATAATATGTATTGTTATAATGTAATAATGTTACTACATAATCCTGGTCTTCAAGGAGCTCATCGTCCAGCGCATTGGGAGTGGAAAGGATCCAGGCACACATCGCAAGAAACTAAATATTACACAATGCAGCTGAGTTGAGTGAGTAGAAAGACTGAGCTGCCACCGAAGGTGTGGTTAATTCTGCCCAGGAGGACCCTGGAGGGCCTCACAGAGGAGGTGACGTTGGAACAAGGCCTTGAAGGGTATCAGCGCTGTCCGCAGTCAAGGATAATTTTTAAAGACTGGGCTATTTTCTAAGGGGAAGGAAGGAGCATGCTATTATTTGCTTTTCTCCAGGGCATGCAGAGCCCGCCACGAAGAATAATCACTGCATTGTCTTGTACTAGATCATGGGCACTTGGTGTTTCCCATATTTCAACAACTGGGGGAAATCACTGTAAATCCAAGCCCTTCACCCTTTGAAAAGCTTGTCATGGGGCAAAAGAAATGGTCCTTTGAATTTGCATGTCATAAAACCCCAGCAGGGGCCACATGTGCTCCAGGAAGGCAGCCGAGGTTCAGCGGAGCCGCACGGAGGAAACAGATGTTCTGCTGTATTTGGAGAGATTGTTGACCATTCCTGAGAGATTGCTCGATCATTTCTGAGCCATGTCCCCCCAAGACTTAAAGGAGAGCCCCATCTGTAAGCCCTCGCAGCAGCGTTTGCGTCTAGACCGCAGGAATTCTATCCTCGGGCTCTGACACTGGGCCATTTGAAACCAAACTGGGAAGGTAGCTTCATGCTGACAGCACAGTTACCATCCAGATGCTTTGAAGCACAGGGATCCAACTGCATGGCCTCAGAAGAAAGAGCTTTCCAGTTCCCAGTGCTGCCTAACAGATGGCAGGTTTGCACTTGGGAAACATTTGCTGCCAGGATGAAGTCACGTCTTTTAGCAGTTATGGTCTCGTTATTTTTATTGACTGTTGATGTGATGCACGGATGCACCTTCGAAAGACCTGGTCACTCCTGGTGGATGCGCCTGGTCCTAAGCTTTGGGAGGGGAAGCTTGTAGGAATTAAAAGGAAGTCGAAATGATACTTTTAGCCCATCTCTGTTAATAACTGTGGCTAAGTGGCCTTTGACAAGCCATTCAGTTACCCAAACAAGATTGGTGTGGAGAGTGGGCACCGACCCTCAGTGCTTTTTACACAGGAGTGGTTGGGGCAGCAGGCAGGCCCATCCAGCTCCTCCTTGCCTGTCAGACCAGGGCCTGAGACCCAGTGACTGGGGCAGGTTGGGCCCCTCCTGCCTGGAACTCTGGGGAACAGGCTGAATAGCCAGACAGCTTCACCTGTCCCTCTAAAGCTTATCCATCGGGCATGTTAAACCCAGGATATGACCCTGCCTGTTAGAATCATCTGGAAATCTTTTTTAAAATACCAATGTCAAGGGCCCCACCCCCGAGATTCAAATTTAATTGGTCTAGGGTGGGGCCTGGGGAATCCTCTGTTTTTTAAAAGCTCCCCAGATGAGTCTAATGGGCAGTTAAAATGGAGAGGCATTGCCCTGGAATCTCATATCTTTGCATAAAGCATTTATTTTTAAATCCAGTTTAATGCCGGAACAAAAGTTTACATCAGTCCTTAATGAAATCACCAAAAAAACATTACTAATAATAACTGATTAAAGTATGCTGGCTAGCAATTTATAGTTCGCCATCCTCAAAACGGCCTTAGGCTCAGTGAAGGAAGTAGCCAACCAGCAAGCAGGCAGAGTTGGTCTTACAACACCCAGGCTTCCCAATTATTTGAGCTCCGGATTTCGCTGTTTCTTCCTGGCTCCTACATTACCAGCCTGTTTTCAGTTATCAGGCTATTTGAGGCCCTGAGACATTTACAGCTGGCCTTGCACCACCGGCCTGAATTGGAACATTGAGGTAATTATCTGAGTAATTCAGGCAAAGCCGTTTATTTTTCCTGAATTACCTGGATAATTACCTCAAGCCTCATACCATGGAAAGAAGCCAGAGCCACGTTCTGATGGTTTTATTGCCCCTCAACAATGCGTTCTTACAGAAAAGGTCCCAATTTGAAGAAATCAGCTGTTGGAGCTCCGGTCCTCGCTGGCCAGCCCATTGGTCATCTGGGGAAGAGAGAGGCTGTAATCCCTGAGGGCTCCTGCGGCTGCAGGACACAGCTGTCCTGGGTCCCTGACGCGTTCTCCAGCCCCTGGAGTCATCACCTCAGCTAATGAGGTGGCAAACAGGAAGGCTTCTGGGCGTCGGATGTTTCTTTCTGCTTTCCCAGATTTCTTTCTTAAACTGGGAGCTAAACACTTTGCACTCCTCCTTAATTTTCTGGGCTCGACTTGGCCTAATCCGTAAAAATGGAGCCCCTTCCGCGCGTGGCAAGGCCTCGCAGTTCACATCGAGGCTCAGGGCCAGAAACGGGGGAACCTTTTCCACCTCCAGGGACTCCCTGCTCTCTGCAGCGGTCACTGCCCGCCCTGTTCAAACGACCAACTGTCTCCGAGGAAGGGGGTCCGTCCTATTTGCTAATGGAATTCCTCCTCCTGGGCACTGGGTCATCTCTCTGGACCCTCATGTGATCCGTCGTTCCCTCTCTTTGGTCTCCCTTCAAGCTTTGCTGTCTGCGGGCTCCTTCTGTCCTGCCTGCAGATGGGGTTAAACCTTCGCCATGCCTGTCAGTGGACAGCAGGGAAGCCAGCAGACCGGGGGGAGCAGGCCAGGCCAGAAATGGATGGAGTGAGCTGTTGGGAGACAGGAGAGGAAAATACAAGCCAGAAAACGAAGCCAGGGCAGAGACACTCAGATCAATGCAATAATAAGAAAGTCGAGGGGGATGAAAGTTCCAAAGAAACACAATGCAGTGAGAAAATGTGGCTTTGGAATTAAATTCTGACTCCCTAGCTTTCTGGCTGTGTGATCGTCTTTAAAACAGGAATATTATTTTAAAAACCACCCTCTAAGGTATTATGAGATTGAAATGACTTTCTATTAATACTATTAATTATTACTAGGATTGCCATTATTATGTATCATTATTACTATTATTTAATTCATTGTTACTATTATTATTCCCCAAAAGGGAAGGGCTGGCCAACAATGCTAAATACTTCCCTGGGAGCAGAGTGGAAGAGTTAGTGGGTCTTCTCGTCCTGTCCTTTAAACTTCTGAGACCTCTTCCCATGCTGTCTACATAGTGATCGAGAATACATACTTAAGCCCTGGCCGGTTTGGCTCACTGGTTAGAGCGTCGGCCCGCGTTCCAGAGAAAGAATACACACTTATTCACATAGTGTCCCTAAAATTCATGTTTACTCTGAACCTTAGAATATGAGCTTATTTGGAAATAGGGCCTTTGCAGGTGTGATTTAGGTAAGGCTTGAGATGAGATCATTCTGAGTTATGATGGGCCCTAAATCCAATGAGTGTGTCCTTATAAGAGATTTGTGGGCCAAATCCCCAGTGGGGGGCATGCAGGAAGCGGCCAATTGATGTTCTCTCTCATCAATATTTCTATCTCTCTCTCCCTCTCCCTTCCTCTCTCTAAAAATCAATAAAGAAAATAAAATTTTTGTTTTTAAAAAGAAATTTAAAAAGGACACCCCGAGATTGTGCTGTGAAGGTGGTTGCAGAGATTGAGGTTATGCTGTTATAAGCTAAGGAGCCTCTAGGAGCTGGATGAGTCTGGGAAGTATTCTCCCCAGAGCTTTCTGAGAGGGCACAGCCCTGAACACCTTCCTACACTTCTAGCCTCCAGAACCACGAGAGAATGAATTTCTGTTGTTTTTAAGCCATCTGGTTGGTGGTAATTTGTTAACGCAGACCTAGGAAACTCATATGTGTACTTATAAAGTATTTAAACCCACAGCGTCACAGAGGATCTTTACTACGTGTGATGCACTTTGATATTTCCCATTAATACTGATTGCGACCCACTAAGTTTATTTCATGACCCACTGACGGGTCGTCACCACAGCTGGGAAAAAAAAGTTCTACTTTGTCTCTCATTGAAGATAAATGTTGACTGAGAAAAGAATGTTTGGATCTTGTGACTGAGTCAATCCAGGGTCTTCATTAAATAAACACAAATGACAAGAGAGGAAAAAAAGAGTCAATATTGACTCTTCAGGAAGTAAAGGAGTAGGATTATTAGTTAGGATAGAGGTTTTGATCATTCTAACAAAGACCCAAAGTAGCAGTGGTTTAAACACGATAAAACATCATTCCCCTTATTAAAGAATACTTTTTAAATAAGAGGTAACATCTTAACTCTCATACCAATATAAATGAATACATTTCAAAGGTTTTAACTCATGAATTAATGAATGAACCCATAAGATGTTACTTCCAGTTCAGTGGAGAAATCAAAGTACCACACGTATGTAGGTCAATCAGGAATGCCGAAATGAATTTACAAATAGATGTAAAATTGGCTTTTTCCATGGGGCAAGAGTGAGGGAGCAAAGAAAAGAGGAATCATTGTACTCCACTGGACAGAATTTGTCTGCATGTGGAAAGAGATAACCGTTTGCACCTCCATCAGGTGCCTACAACGTACAGAGTTGTAACATAGTTCAAAGACAATGAATGGTAGAGATACTCTGGCTAGGTAACAGTCTCAGGACACCCATGAATCTTTTCACTGCTCATTTCAAATTCCTTCCGTTTTTCCTGACACTCTCATATAATAATGAGCATTAACTATTCTAGAACTACTATGGCAGCTCCCAGTGCTGGGGGACTGGCTTCTTCCACCTTATTTATTCCTCCTCCATCCCTAGGGTGACACTTTTATCTGCATGGACCCAGATGGCTCACCAATGCCACTACCACATTCCTATCAACAGGAAGAGGGGGAAAGGGAATGTAATACCCTTTCTCTTTAAGGGTATAACCTAGAGGTTGCATATATCACTTCTGATCATATTCTGTTGGCCAGAACTTAGTCTTGTTTCCATTTCTTGCTGCAAGGGGAAATGGCAAATGGGGCCTTTATTCCATATGACCACATGCCTGGCTCAAAACTGAGGGCTCTGTTCCTAAAAAAACAGAGAACAGATATTAGAGGACAATTAATAGTCTTTTTTTTTTTCAGTTTCTTTTTTTAAATTATTATTAATTTATTTTTGTTATAGATGTTTCTCCTTTTTTCCCCATTGACACCCTCCTCCCCATCCCCCCACCCCGTCCCCAGCTTTGTTGTCCATGTCCATCAGTTATGCATACATGCGCATAAGTTCTGTGGTTTATCTCTTCCCTCCCCCCCCACCCCCTCTTCTGAGGGGTGTCAGTCTATACCCTACTTCCACATCTCTGGGTCTACCCTGTTCCTCAGACTGTTATGTTCATTATATTCCACAAATAAGTGAGATCATGTGGTATTTGTCTTTCTCTGCTTGGCTTGTTTCGCTTAGGATAATACTCTCCAGGTCCCTCCATGTCGTCTCAAAGGATAAGAGATCTTTCTTTCTTACAGCTGCATAGTAGTCCATTGTGTATATGTACCACAGCTTTTTTATCTATTTTATCATCTATTGATGGACACTTGGGCTGTTTCCAGATCTTAGCTATTGTAAATAGTGCTGCTATGAACATGGGGGTACATGTATTCTTTCTGGTTGGTGTTTCAGGCTTCTTAGGGTATATTCCTAGAAGTGGGATCACTGGGTCAAATGGCAATTCAATTTTTAATTTTTTGAGGTAACACCATAGTGTTTTCCACAGTGGCTGCACCAGTCTGCATTCCCACCAGCAGTGTACTAGAGTCCCCTTTTCTCCACACCCTCACCAACACTTGTTGTTTGATGATTTGTTGATGGCGGCCATTCTGACAGGTGTGAGGTGATACCTCATTGTTGTTTTAATTTGCATCTCTCTGATGATTAGTGATGTTGAGCATTTCTTCATATGTCTCTTAGCCATTTGTATGTCCTGTTTGGAGAAGTGTCTATTTAGTTCCTCTGCCCACTTTTTAATTGGGTTCTTTGTCTTCCTTTTGTTGAGTTGTATGAGCACTCTATATATTTTGGAGATTAACCCCTGATCTGATGTATCATTGGCAATTATGCTCTCCCATAGAGTGGGTTCCCTATCTGTTTTGATGGTTGTTTCTTTTGCTGTGCAGAAGCTTTTGAGTTTGATGTAGTCCCATGTGTTCATTTTTCCCTTTGTTTCTGTTGCCTTAGGTGATGTATCAGTGAAGATTCTGCTGCGTATGATGTCCGAAATTTTGTTGTCTACATTTTCTTCTAGGATTTTTATGGATTCACGAGTCACATTTAAGTCTTTTATCCATTTTGAGTTTATTCTTGTGTATGGTGTAAGTTGATGGTCTAGTTTCATTTTTTTGCATGTAGCTGTCCAATTTTCCCAACACCATTTATTAAAGAGGCTATCTTTACTCCATTGTATGCTCTTGCCACCTTTGTCAAATATTAATTGAGCATAATGTCTTGGGTCAATTTCCGGATTCTCTGTTGTGTTCCACTAGTCTATATGCCTGTTCTTGTGCCAGTACCAGGCTGTTTTGATTACAGTGGCTTTGTAGTATAAGCTGATATCCGGTATTGTGATCCCACCTACTTTGTCCTTCTTTTTCAAGATTGCTATAGCTATTCGGGGTCTTTTTTGGTTCCATATGAACTTTTGAAATATTTGTTCTAGTTCTGTGAAATATGTGACTGGTATTTTGATGGGGATTGCATTGAATCTATAGATTGCGTTGGGTAATATGGACATTTTAATGATGTTAATTCTTCCAATCCATGAACAAGGTATGTGCTTCCACTTTTTTATATCTTCTTCTATTTCTTTTTTCAATGTCCTGTAGTTTTCTGCAAATAGGTCCTTTACTTCTTTGGTTAAGTTTATTCCTAGGTATCTTAATTTTTTTGCCGTGATGGTAAATGGAATTGTTTTTTTAGTTTCTGTTTCTGTGAGTTCATCATTGGTGTATAAGAATGCCGTTGATTTCTTGACGTTAATTTTGTATCCTGCTACTTTGCCAAATTCATTTATTAAGTCCAGTAGATTTTTGATGGAGTCTTTAGGGTTTTCTATATATAATACCATGTCGTCTGCGAATAATGACAGTTTCACTTCCTCCTTTCCAATTTGGATTCCTTTTATTTTTTCTTCACGTCTGATTACTGTGGCTAAGACTTCCAGTACTATGTTAAATAAGAGTGGCGAAAGTGGGCATCCCTGTCTTGTTCCTGTTCTTAAGGGAAATGTTTTTAGTTTTTGCCCATTGAGTATGATGTTGGCTGTAGGTCTTTCATATATGGCCTTTATTATATCAAGATATGATCCCTCTATTTTCAAATTGCTGAGTGTTTTTATCAGAAATGGGTGCTGGATTTTGTCGAATGCTTTTTCAGCGTCTATTGATATGATCATGTGGTTTTTATCTTTCATTTTGTTTATGTGGTGTATCACATTTATTGATTTGCAAATATTGAACCAGCCTTGCATCCCTGGGATGAATCCTACTTGGTCATGGTGAATAATTTTTGTGATGTATTGCTGGATCCGATTTGCTAGTATGTTGTTTAGGATTTTGGCATCTACGCTCATCAGGGATATTGGCCTGTAGTTTTCTTTCTTTGTAGTGTCTTTTTCTGGTTTTGGAATTAGGATTATGCTGGCCTCATAAAACGAGTTTGGAAGTCTTCCTTCTTCTTGAATTTTTTGAAATAGTTTGAGGAGAATGGGTGTTAGTTCTTCTTTGAATGTTCGGTAAAACTCCCCCGTGAAGCCATCCAGGCCTGGGCTTTTGTTTGCTGGGAGGGTCTTGATTACATCTTCAATTTCCTTAGCTGTTATTGGTCTGTTCAAGTTTTCTATCTCTTCCCGGTCCAGTTTAGGGAGACTATGTGTTTCTAGAAATTTGTCCATTTCACTTAGATGTTGAATTTGTTGCCATATAAATGTTCATAGTATTTGCTAACGATCCTTTGTATTTCTGTGGTGTCAGTTGTTATTTCTCCTCTTTCATTTCTGATTTTGTGTATTTGGGTTCTCTCTCTTTGTTTCTTGGTGAGTCTAGCTAAGGGTCCATCAATCTTGTTTATCTTTTCAAAAAACCAGCTCTTTGTTTCATTGATCCTTTGAGTTGTTTTTCTGGTCTCTATGTCATTTATTTCTGCTCTGATCTTTACTATTTCCTTCCCTCTACTTGCTCTGGGGTTTTCTTTTTGTTTGCTTTCTAGTTCTTTAAGTTGTGAAGTTAGATAGTCAATTAGAAATTTTTCTTGTTTCTTGAGGTAGGCCTGGAGTGCTATGAACTTCCCTCTCAGAACTGCTTTTGCTGCATCCCATAGATTTTGTGTTGTTGTATGCTCATTTTCATTGGTTTCCAGGAATTTTTAAAATTCTTCCTTGATCTCCTCAGTAACCCATTCATTATTAATAACATGCTATTTAGCCTCCATGTATTCAAATGTCTTTTTTTTTTTTTTTAATCCTCACCCAAGGACATTTTTCCATTTTTTGTTCAGATAGAGTGGGAGGGAGAGAGAGGAAGAGAGAGAGAGAGAAACAGCGACGTAAAAGGAACACATCGAGTGGCTGCCTCCGCACAACCCAACCAGGGCCAGGGACAAACTGTAGCTGAGGTACATGCCCTTAGCGGGAACTGAACCTGGGTCTCTCTGGACTGCAGGCTGACGCTCTAACCGCTGAGCCAAACCGGCCAGGGCGAAGTCCTTCAAATGTCTTTGCATGTTCTTGTTGCAATTGATTTCTAGTTTCATGCCATTGTGATCTGAGAAGATGCTTGATATGATGTCAATCTTCTTGAACTTGTAGAGACTTCGTTTGTGTCCTAACATGTGATCTATCTTTGAGAATGTCCCATGTGCACTTGAGAAGAATGTGAATTCTGTAGTTTTGGGGTGTAATTCTCTGTAAATATCTATTAAATCCATTTGGTCTAGTGCTTCGTTTAGAGTCTCTGTTTCCTTGTTAATTTTTTGTCTAGAGGATCTATCCAGTGATGTCAGCGGGGTGTTGAAGTCCCCTGCTATGATTGTATTGCTGTTGATTTCTCCTTTGAAGTCCTCCAGAAGATTTTTAATATATTTTGGTGCTCCTATATTGGGTGCATATATGTTTACCAAGGTTATCTCTTCCTGTTGGATAGATCCTTTCAAAATTATGTAGTGACCTTCTTTGTCTTTAGTTATGGCCTTCATTTTGAAATCTATTTTATCAGATATGAGTATTACTACCCCAGCTTTTTTTTCCTTTCCATTTGCTTGGAAGATTTTTTTCCATCCCTTCACTTTCAGCCTATGTGAGTCTTTTGTTGTGAGGTGGGTCTCTTGTAAACAGCATATATATGGGTCATGCTTTCTTATCCAATCAGCTACTCTGTGTCTTTTTATTGGAGCATTCAATCCATTTACATTTGAGGTGATTATTGATATGTACTTATTTATTGCCATTTTTGTTTAGTGTGGTTCTATTTTTCTTCCTATTTTTTCTACTAATTACAGCAGTCCTTTTAACATTTCTTGCAGTGCTGGTTTGGTGCTAATGTATCCCCTTAGCCTTTTTTTTTTTGTCTGGGAAGCTCTTTATTTGACCTTGTATTTTGAATGATAGCCTTGCTGGATAGAGTAGTCTTTGATTCAGATCCTTGTTTTTCATGACCTTGATTACTTCATGCCATTCCCTTCTGGCCTATAGTGTTTGTGTTGAGAAGTCAGCTGATAGGCTTATGGGGGTTCCTTTGTAGGTGACCTGTTGCTTATCTCTCGCTGCCTTTAGGATTCTCTCTTTGTCTTTAATTTTTGGCATTTTAATCCCTATGTGTCTCGGTGTAGGCCTGCTTGGGTTCTTCTTACTTGGGACTCTCTGTGCTTCTTGAACTTGAATGCCTTCTTTTTTCACCAAATTAGGGAAGTTTTTTGTCACTATTTCTTCAGATATATTCTCTAACCCTTGCTCATTTTCTTCTTCAGGGACTCCAATGATGCGAATATTATTACGTTTCCAGTTGTCCCACAGTTCTCTTAAGCTGTCTTCCTGTTTTTTCATTGTTTTTTCCTTTTGGTTTTCTGATTGGCTGATTTTTTCTACCCTGTCTTCTAATTCACTGATCTGGTCCTCAGCTTCCTCTACTCTGCTGTTTAGTCCTTCCAATGTGTTCTTCATTTCTGCTATGTCATTCTTCATTTCTTCTTGCTGCTTCTTAATTTCCACTTGGTTGGTTTTCAGTGTTTCTATGTCTTTGCTCATGGTGTTGATGTCTTTACTCAAGGTGTTGATGTCCTTACTCATGCTGTTGAGTTTCCTCAAGATCATGGCTCTGAATTTTAGCTCTGTTAACTTGCTTAACTCCATTTCATTTATCTCATCTTCAGTAGAGGTCTCTTATTCTTTCATTTGGGATCTGTTTCTTTGTTTCACCATTTTGGCTATCTCAGTGGTTTTTGGAGCCTGCCAAATTTTTCTGGGATGTTGGTGTTCTATTGTTTGTGGCTCCCTCTACTGGGTTTGGATGAGCGTGGGAGGACTCACTTTAAACACCACCATGGAGTCTTACTTTCCAGGGTATATTTGCAAGCCCAGCAAAGGTTAAGTTATCCTCTAGTTTTTGCCTAGAGGCTATTAGTTGTGGTTGCTTGAAGAGCCTTGGGTTTTCAGTTGAATGAAAACTTCCCTCAGGTGTTCAGTGTGAGAGGATTTCCAGAGGGTAGGGCAGATGCTAGTAGTTAATGAGCCTCAATTTGCATTTCAATGGCCCACCTGGGTGTGGCCGGATCTCCGAGGGAGGGGCTGCCGCCTCTCCCCAGAGCCCTGGGATGGAGTAAGACGGCCAGGCTACAGTCCTGCGTGGCCGCAACTCAGCAAAAGCTCTGAGTGCCCTCCAAATCCCGAGTGTCCCCACACAGTTCCAGTCCAGTCCGCCCTCCCTCTGCCGGAGCCCAGGTAAGTGGCTGTGGCTATTTTAGCGCTCTGTCCCGGCCCTCTGCGCTGTGGAGCTGGCTTGGGCTTTAACCCCGAGGGTGGTGCGCTGCTCAAGGCTAAGGCCGCTGCTGTCCATGGGCTCCCAGCCCCCCTCTCGTGCCTCCACAATCCTACCAGGATCGATTCAGTGTCCCTAGTTGTATGGTCCTCGCAAGCTGCTTTTCTGTTGCTTTTTCCTGATGATTTGTCTTTATTTTAGTTGTAATTCCAGTTTGGTCCTGGGAGATGGTCTGTGTAGCTTCCATTCACTCCGCCGCCATTTTGGAATCTCTAATAGTCTTAAAGGACCTAAGCCAGGATCATGAGTTTAAGGATTAGTAAATAATAAAGAAATGAAGACAGAACATCTTGACTATCTTTTGAGAAGTTTGGTAGACCAGGAACAGGAAGGGAAAGTCAGACTGAAGGCAGGAAGGACTAACCTTTCCTGGGCTTCTTGAACTTCGAAGCTCACAGTGGGCATGTCACCTCCTCCATGCAGTCTTACATAATTACCAGGGCTAAAAATCTCATTCTCCCCTAAACTCCTGTATACCTTGATGTATGTTTTTCTTCATCATCGCTGACTATTTGTGTCCGTGCCTTATCTCTCCTGTAAGCCCTAAGTATCTCAGTTATCTTTTTAACCCTCACAGCTTCTAATACACTGCCTTGCCCAAAGCTGACGTCTTTCTCATTAACCACCTTCCTCCCTATTGGTCTCTTTTCAGTACGAAGCAAAAGAAAGAGTCTGCTATTTCCCTTTTCCTCTCAAGAGCACAGAGAATTAACAGTACATCTTTCACTCATGATGAATGCAAAAAATGATTGTTCACAGACCTCAGTGGTGTGAACATAGTCACTCAGGAGTGACAAGTTGCTGATAGGCAGAAGGAATGGATGATATTTCTTGCTTTTCATGGTGCGTGTTCTATATGTCAATGATTTGTTGGGTAGCTATTAAGGTACCAGGATAAACGTGTACAGGGTTCTTTAGCAATAAAACTGGCTATGACTTGAAAAAAAAAAGATGACACTTCAGATCCCAAGTTTGAAAATCATGGCTATAAATTAGATTCCATTTTGATATACAATAACACATCAGATTTAATCAAAGAGTTAAATGTCTGTTTTACTCAGGACAGTTTAGGATATTAGAACATAAGAGGAATTTTGAATACCAAAGACAAATCCTGGTCCTGCTGCTTACTAGCATATGTGACTTTGGGCAAGTCACTGAAACTCTCTGGGCCTCTACTTTCTCATCCATTAAATGTAGATAAAAAATCCACCTTGCTGGGTTATGGTGACATATAAGGCAATTGTACATACAGCTTGTCATAAATTCAATGGCATTCATTATTATTTAACACTAAACTGAGAGTATTTGGATTTTTTACTGCATTCATCCTTTTAAACCAAATGTATGGTATTAGACACAGCTACAGTTAGCAGAAGGTAAGTCATATTTATGTCAATTATGGGCTATATACAAAGATGAATTAATAAATTCTTCTGCTTAGACCATCAATTGTTTCAGGAAAATTGTTGGGAAGTATCACAATAATTTGTATACCTCCACCATGGTGGGGATGGGTTTGTGGTAGTAGCTGCACAGGTTTTAAACTCCTTGGTTTCTTACTGACTTTGGACAAAGGATCTTTTCAGACTCCTTAAAACTTTAAGTGATTCTCAGAGACCCCAATTAAAACCACCAACTAAATTTGTACAGAAAACTTTTCTTTTTCCCATTGTAATTATAGGGCAGATATTTCAGAATGTACATAAGTGATGGTATTTTTAATAATTTTGTTGAGCCTCTAGGTGTGGTATCAAATGCTGCCCAATCCTTCCAGTTGGGAGTAGAAAATGGGGAAGGCAAAGTGGAATGACTTACTCAGCCTTCCTATTTTTTAATAAGGCATTGACATTTGTCAAAGAAAACACGTATAGACAAGCACATAAACAAGGACTCCCATTTACCTTATTTTCAAATTTAAACAATAGCATTCAGTCATTCATCTCTGTCACAATCCACCAAACAGTTTTGCAAGAACATGTTTCATAAACAAGCTCCCCTTTCAGCATCAGCTACGAAGGTTAAGGTTTAGAGCCTGTAGAATAGAAACCCTTTTTGTAATTCCCCCCCAAACATCTGTTCAGTCGCTCATCATTAACATCTGTCACCCATTTCTAGGCTCAAGCCAGACGAAGCCATGTTTTTCTAACACTCCAGTCCAAATTGTTACCAAGTGATTCCTACTCAGACTACTCTTACACAAGGATTAAGTAGGTATCATATTGGATCAAATTGGTCTTCTGCAAAAACCCTATGGCTCAGAGAAAAGGAAATTCTTCGAAACATGCTAACACTTTCCTGCCTCAAGTTGTTACACTGAAACTTGTAATTCCCTTGAACCCTTCAGGGTTAACAAACATCATCTTCTACATCCCATACATTGGTGTATTTCTAACTGTACCTCGTCATTTACCCAATTTAAGTCCCAGTGGGGTTTCTTCGCAAACTAACTGAAATAAGAATATGTGAAATGTTTTCTAATATTTGACCCAATTATTTGCATAAAAAGACAGAAAATGTTGGCTCATTGGAAAGACAGCATGGTGGTTAAAAGCATGCAGAAAGACCTGAACTGAGATCTTGGAAATAGCCTTCTAAATCGGGTAACCTTGGTCACTTTAGTCAATAATCCTGGGCCCTCATCTACTTAGTGGGGAAAATGGGTACTTCATGGGATTATATGAGTTAAAAGGGAGATTGTATGTAAGGTGCTTGTCACAGTGTCTGCCACAGAATGAACAACTCAGTCAGTGGGAACTCTTGCTACCATCGCCATCATCATCACCACCATCACCATCATCATCACAGACAGAAATAGAAAAAGACAAGGATGGTTTTGCCTTGATCTTTTCCTCTCAGCATGTCCTTTTCTTTCAAATAGCATCTATCGACTGCCTCTTTTGGGCTCAAACATGTGCCAAATATCAACAAAAATGAAGTAAAGTCCTTGTCCTCAAGGAGCTCTCTCCTTAGTAGAGGAGATGATAGACTTACACTTCACTTCAAATCAAATGACAGTGTTATGAAGTTGTAAGTAAAGCTCCCCACAGATTATTTGAAAATTTTTGACACCAAATCTCTGTTTTTCTTATTGGAAGACTTTTATTGGGGCTCATCTTACACAGTGAGTTAGGAATTTAAACCCCAGGGCAGAACTTTCATTTCAATGGGAACCTAACAGCTATAATTTAGGTCAATGTTTATAATGTCAATAGTGTGGTGAGGAGGAGAAGGGTTTTCACCTCTCTTTCCATGGATGTTAAAAAAGATAATAATGAAGAAGGACCCCAAACTGAACCAGATGGAGCAACTGAATTATCCTTTTTTAATTTTCTTTCATGAAGTATGGTACACAAAAGATTTCAGAAAGCTGCCATAACTCATTAAAGCCAAATTGATATTAAAGGGGTACTAAATATATATATATATTTTTTTATTAAAATGTTTTTTTCTTTTTTTTTTTTTTTTTTTATTAATTTACTTATGTTACAGATGATTCTCCTTTTTTTCCCCCGTTGGCCCCCCCCTCCCCTTCCCTCCCTGTCCCGTCCCCGTTTTGTTGTCCATGTCCATTGGTTATGAGTACATACGTACAAGTTCTGTGTTCATCTCTCCCCTCCCCCGCCCCCTCTTCTGGCAGATGTCAGCCTGTACCCCACTTCCACGTCCTCCGGACTACCCTGCTCCTCCCACTGTTATGTTCATTATATTCCAGAAATAAGTGAGATCATATGATGTTTGTCTTTCTCTGCTTGGCTTGTTTCACTTAGGATAATAGTTTCCAGGTCCTCCCATGTCGACGCAAAGGATAAGAGGTCGTCCTTTCTTAACGATGCATAGTACTCCATTGTGTATATGTACCACAGCTTTTTTATCCATTCGTCTACTGATGGACATTTGGGCTGTTTCCAGATCTTCGCTATTGTAAATAGCGCTGCTATGAACATGGGGGTACATGTATTCTTTCTGATTGGTGTTTCAGGTTTCTTCGGGTATATTCCTAGGAGTGGGATCACTGGGTCAAATGGTAATTCAATTTTTAATTTTTTGAGGTAACGCCATAGTGTTTTCCATAGTGGCTGCACCAGTCTGCACTCCCACCAGCAGTGTACTAGAGTCCCCTTTTCTCCACATCCTCGCCAACACTTGTTGTTTGATGCTTTGTTGATGGCGGCTACTCTGACAGGCGTGAGGTGATACCTCATTGTTGTTTTAATTTGCATCTCTCTGATGATTAGTGAAGTTGAGCATTTCTTCATATGTCTCTTGGCCGTTTGTATGTCCTGTTTGGAGAGGTATCTATTTAGTTCCTCTGCCCATTTTTTAATTGGGTTCTTTGTCTTCCTTTTGTTGAGATGTATGAGCACTCTATATATTTTGGAAATTAGTCCCTTATCTGATATATCATAGGCAATTATGCTCTCCCATACAGTAGGTTGCCTTTCCACTTTGATGGTTGTTTCTTTTGCTGTGCAGAAGCTTTTGAGTTTGATGTAGTCCCATGTGTTTATTTTTTCCTTTATTTCTGTTGCCTTAGGTGATATATCAGTGAAAATTTTGCTGCGTATGATGTCTGAAATTTTGTTGCCTACATTTTCTTCTAGGATTCTTATGGAGTCATGAGTCACATTTAAGTCTTTTATCCATTTTGAGTTTATTCTTGTGTATGGTGTAAGTTGATGATCTAGTTTCATTTTTTTGCATGTAGCTGTCCAATTTTCCCAACACCATTTATTGAAGAGGCTGTCTTTGCTCCATTGTATGCTCTTACCACCTTTGTCAAATATTAATTGAGCATACTGTCTTGGGTCAATTTCCGGATTCTCTGATCTGTTCCACTGGTCTATATGCCTGTTCTTGTGCCAGTACCAGGCTGTTTTGATTACAGTAGCTTTGTAGTATAACCTGATGTCCGGTATTGTGATCCCTCCTACTTTGTCCTTCTTTTTCAAGATTGCTGTAGCTATTCGGGGTCTTTTTTGGTTCCATATGAACTTCTGAAGTATTTGTTCTAGTTCTGTGAAATATGTCGTTGGTATTTTGATGGGGATTGCATTAAATCTGTAGATTGCTTTGGGTAGTATGGACATTTTAATGATGTTAATTCTTCCAATCCATGAACAAGGTATGTGCTTCCACTTTTTTATATCTTCCTCTATTTCTTTTTTCAATGTCCTGTAGTTTTCTGTAAATAGGTCCTTTACTTCTTTGGTTAAGTTTATTCCTAGGTATCTTAATTTCTTTGCCGCGATGGTAAATGGGATTGTTTTTTTAGTTTCTCTTTCTGTGAGTTCATCATTGGTGTATAAGAATGCCGTCGATTTCTTGACGTTAATTTTGTATCCTGCTACTTTGCCAAATTCATTTATTAAGGCTAGTAGATTTTTGATGGAGTCTTTAGGGTTTTCTATGTATAATATCATGTCATCTGCGAATAATGACAGTTTCACTTCCTCCTTTCCAATTTGGATCCCTTTTATTTTTTCTTCACGTCTGATTGCTGTGGCTAAGACTTCCAGTACTATGTTAAATAAGAGTGGTGAAAGTGGGCATCCTTGTCTTGTTCCTGTTCTTAAGGGAAATGCTTTTAGTTTTTGTCCATTGAGTATGATGTTGGCTGTAGGTCTTTCATATATGGCCTTTATAATGTTGAGATATGATCCCTCTATTCCTAAATTGCTGAGCGTTTTTAACAGAAATGGGTGCTGGATTTTGTCAAATGCTTTTTCAAAATGTTTTTTTCTTTATTGATTTTTTTTTTTAGGGAGAGGGCGAGAGAGATAGAAACGTCGATGAGAGAGAACATCAATTGGCCACCTTATGCATGCCCCCCACTGGGGATTTGGCCCACGACCTGGGCATGTGCCCTGACCAGGAATCAAACCAGCGACCTCTTGGTCCATGGGCTGATGCTCAACCACTGAGCCACACAGACTATATATATAAAATTGGAGATCAGAGCTCCACAAGACTCCATTTTCCATTGAAGATAGTCAGAAAGAAAGAGTCCCTTTGGGATTTCCTTCTTGGCTATACCCATGGCCCCTTGTCCACGTTGTCTGGGGAAAGGTCAGGTGGAGCTGAGCACCTCTTAGATCTACATCCCTCTGCTGTCATTCCTTCGTGGGTCCCTGTCCTGGGGGCCCAAGTCTTATGTGGGAGATAAGTATGTCACCCTGAAGACGTGACGATTGTGCTGAGAGCAGCAGAAAGGATCTGGGTTCCTCAGAAGAGGAGATGAGGCAGGCAGAGACTTTCTAGGCAGAGAGAACAGCTTGGGAGAGGAGGGGCGAGGGCTCCCGAGAGTAGGTCGTGTGGAGAATGCAGCATAGGGGTGGGGAGTGAGGGGACTGGGAGGAATGGGCAGAGCAGCTGTCCCCAAGCAGAGCACACATTTTGTGTTTACTGGGACAACTTCCTGGGAACAGGTAAGATCCAAGGCCCATTCTAGAGACCCCTCTCATACGCATTCGCTGAGGCCCTCATGGGCCACGTAATGCACATGCCTTCGTGGAAGGTCCACAGTGTACACAGTGCTCCCTCGCGCTCCGTCTTCCAGTGGTCGTTGCTGTCCTCTCACAGACTGCGGACTCACAGCTTGCCTTCTCTGACCCTCCAAAACGACGCTCACCTCTTTGAGTGCCCAAGAGCAGTATGTACACTGTCTGGTGGTAGCAGGAACTCATCCACGTTCACTTCTTTGTGGCCCAGGGTTATCAACCAGGAAGTGGTAAGAAATCAAACCCAAGCGACCTGACCATTAGGTCACATGTTCAGGGACATCACTTGACTTCCAGGCACACCCACAGACAAAGTTCACCCCATAAGTCCCAGCTGAGCTGCCACCAGGTTTACAGTGTAAAGTTGGGAGGTATTTGTCCCTCACCCTTCGACAGCCACCTTCTTCAACAAACCCTGGCCCTGCCAGAACGAATGCCCTCTCCAGCCCCACGCTCCACCTACCGGCAGAGAGAGGGGCATCAAGCTGACTGACAGCTCAGGGGAAAGGATTATCCCAAGGGAGGCCTCAGCTGGGAGTCAATTGGGAGGGGAAGCTAATGACAAGTGACACTAAAAAGACCGGATTTTTCAAGATGTTTTTACTTGTCTTAAAAAAAATTTACAAAGGCAAATCAGATAACCAAAGAATGCATGGTCTGTGAGGGAGAAAAGTAGGAAATTGAGTTAGAAAATAGACGGGGCTAACTAAACACCACTTTGAAAATAGAGATGTTTCTAAATCAACGGGCCCTAAGGACATGTTTCCTGAGATACTTGTAGCCAAATGTACTCCTTTCACTGAGAATCAACTTAAGACTGGAATGGTGTTCTTTAAGTTGGTGAGATCTTAAAACTTGATTTATTGTTTCCTCCGCAAAGCCTTCCTCTGCTGCGGTGGCAGACACTTCGTGCTTGGTTTCAGGGTCTATCAGCCACATCTGCCTCCCAGGCAGGACGCTTGGTGGGGGAGGCAGGCAGAGGAGGTGAAATGCGTGTGCCCAGGTTATGCCCAGGTCCGTGCTCACCTGGCTGTAGAGTTTGAAAAAGTAAGTTGCCAAAGATACAGTGCAGGCAAGCCCGATGAATAGTGACTCAGGCTATGGACTGTGCTTTTCTTCAATGTATATGTGATCCATTGTATACACAGAATTCACAGGTATTTGCTCATGTGAGCAGATCATACTACGTCCCTGCTTGCAACCCTTCTGTGACTTCCCAGGACACCAGGATGAAACCCTCACTCTACCAGGTGCTGCAAGTCCCTGCTCGGTCTGTCTCTGAGCCCCCTCGCCACTCTCATTTTGTGTCACTCTCCACCGTGACTGTGCACAGCCATGTTTGCCTTCTGATGGTTTGCGACGTCTTTTCTGTGACACTAGCTCACAGTCTATGCATATGTTACTCCCTCTGCCTGGAATCTCTTCCCTGACTCTTCGGCTGGTTGGTGCACACTCCAAATCTCAGCATTATTGTTTCTTTCTTAAAGAGGCCTTCCCTATGTCCCAATCCAAATTAGGTCCACCCCTATTGTACACTCACCGTAACTCAGTCTTTTCCTCATTGACACTTATTAAAATGTGTGGAGCTATTTGTTTAAAGTCTGATAGACGGGGGCATTGACCACATCTATGTTATGTGCATTGTATACCAAGAACATAGCATACCTTCCGGCTGAGCACAGTGAGTGACAAGTGTCTGGAGAATCAATGAGTGGCTGGCTTGAGGAGAGCTACCAGATTATCTATTCCAATGGCCGGAGCTGAAAGAGTAGGTGACTTCTGACCAAAATCACCTCACAAAAGAATATCAAGTTATGCCCTGGCCAGTTTGGCTCAGCGGTTAGAGCGTTGGCCCGCGGACCAGAGAGTCCCGGGTTCGGTTCCCGCTAAGGGCACGTACCTCGGTTGCAGTTTGTCCTCAGCCCCGGTTGGGGTCGTGTGGGTGGCAACCACTCAATGTGTCTCTCTTACATCGATGTTTCTCTCTCTCTCTCTTCCTCTCTCTCTCCCTCCCGCTCTATCTGAAGATAAATGCAAAAATGTCCTCAGGTGAGGATTAAAAAAAAGAAAAAAATCAAGTTATTAAAAGTACCTAAAACCAATTGCAGTAGAGGCAAATGGTAGGTTGACAGACTGTCTTCTCCTCTAGCCAAGGAACTGAGATAAAAAGTCACAGCCCAGATGGTGTGGCTCAGTGGTTGAGCATCGACCCATGCACCAAGAGGTCACCAGTTCAATTCCTGGTCAGGGCACATGCCCAGGTTATGGGCCTGATCCCCAGTGGGGGACATGCAGGAGGCGGCCAGTCAATGTTCTCTCTCATCGATGTTTCTATCTCTCTCTCCCTCTCCCTTCCTCTCTCTCTCAAATCAATAAAGAAAACATATTTAAAACTTTTTTTAAAGTCACTGGTCTGAAAAGCGATAAAGAACTTTGAGAAAAATATGGCCCAATTTTCAAAACCAGGCAACCTCTAATCCAAAGTCTCCTGGAAAACTGGTCATTCAGATATCTAGTCATGCAGTCACTTGTATAAGTGCCACAACGTCAGAATTTAAAGTTGACATTTGGAAGAGAAGCAGTTGCTCCTCCCGAGAAAGCTGGACCCCGCACATCCTTGACCACATGGTTTAGTAGTTTCCAGTGTTATCCTGAGAAGTCCAGCTGTTCCCATAACTAAAGGCATCTTGCAGTCATTCCTTTGGTTTTCCACTGATTATAAAATATTATCACAAAGGTATTGCATGTCAAGCCATGGTCATTTATGAAAACCAGGACACTTCCAGGGAAAAGTAGACAGAGAAACTCATGACTCATGTCTGTCTCCCTCACTGAACCAGCACTGGCAGCACCTTCAAGTCTGGATGCTGCTCGCCTGCTTAACCTGGAGCCCAGAGCGATGCTGAGAACAGAGCAGTTCGGCAGTCACGGTGCTGGGTGTGCACATGAGTGAAGGATGGAGGAAGCGTGTCTAAGTGATTCGTGGAGTTTTCTTTCTCTAAAATGAAGTTGTCCCTCCAAGCATTCATTTAAGAAGATGCTGTACTTTTAAGCAGACACACCTGTGTCTGAATGGGCTCTCAAGCCCAGCGCTCCTGTGCCTGAGGCCACATCCAGGCCAGCCATTGTGTTTATGTGCCAAGCCTTCTGGCATATGGCCTGAATGGCCACCCACTGTCACCTTCCTGAGGCTTCACAGCACAGCCAGTAGTCCACAGGGCCCCTATTTCCGGAAGAAGAAGACAGGCTGAGGTTCCTGAGGACATTTCTCTCTCTTCCATAAGACCCTGATGACACTCCACTAACCCCCAACCCAGAAGTGTGAGGCTTAGTTTTGGGGAACCACCTTGGAGTTGTAGGAATGGGGGTTAGCAGGGCAGAGAGCCACCATACACCAGTTTGAAGGCATCTTAGCTCTCATCTAGTCCAACCCCATCCATCATCAGAGGGAGAAACAGGCAGAGAGGGGAAGTGACTTTACCCATGCAACAGAGCCAGTTAGAATCAGAGCAAGGAGGAGAGGTTGGCATGGAGGGCAGCCCAGATATTGGAACGCAGGGTGGTGAGGCTGGAGCACCTGCAAAGGCGCTGGCAGTAGAGACCCCTCCTCCTCCTCCTGGTGTGTATGTGTGTGGGGAGCAGCAGGGGCGCCACAGCAAGAGAGAGAGAGAGACAGAGAGAGACAGAGAGAGAGACAGAGAGACAGAGAGAAACATTGATCTGTTGTTCCACTTATTTATGTTTTCATAGGTTGCTTCCTGTATGTGCCCTGACCAGAAAGCAAACCCACCACCTTGGTGTGTCAGGACGATGTTCTGACCACCTGAGCTACCCGGCCAGGGCTGCTCTTTTCAAACTAGCGTTTGAAGATAGTCTTCTTCAGAAGAGAAATGCACATTCAACTAAAAATATTTTTGAAATTCAACTATTTTGAATTAGTGTCCAAGAGAACTTGTATAAAACCCATAGGAAATAAAAGACTGTTGAAATGCATGATTACGTAGAGATAACTGGAGGGATGGAACAGGAATTAATGTTGCCTGAGCTCAGATTGCTCCTGTAAGAGCTGTAGAAACTGTAGGACAGGGCAAGGATTTGTAGAACACGCTTTCAGCAGGAGATGGCAGTACCTCATTAGACTGAAGGGAGATGATGGATGGTGGAAGATCCATTTTCATTACTGCTCGTCTCTGATTATAATAATACCGTGTGCCTTCTCCAAATGACAGAGAAGTAAAGTCATACTCTAAATGACACCAGAGAGATCCAGCCACAAAAACTTAGATTGTACTTATGTAGTATTTTATAGGTTAAAAATAGCATACACTTAACTATAAATATGGTGTCTAAATGCAAAATATTTATCTTTTTAAATTTTTTTATTGTTGAAAGCATTACAGATGTCTCCCCTTTTTCCCCCATTGACCCCCTCCTCCCTGCTCCCACCTCTCCGCTGCTTTCCCCAAACTATTGTCTGTATCCATTGGTTGTGCATACATGCATGTAAGTTCTTTGGTTCATCTCTTCTCAACCCTCCCCCCGCTTCCCTCTGAGTTTTGTCAGTCTGTTCCCTACTTCCATGTCCCTGGATCTATTTTGATCAATAGCTTATTTTGTTCATGATAAATAAGTGAGATTATGTGGTGCTTGTATTTTTCTGACTGGCTTATTTCACTCAACATAATACCCTCCAGGTCTCTCCACATCGTCTCAAAGGGTAAGAGATCTTTCTTTCTTACAGCTGCATAGTACTCCATTGTGTATATGTACCACAGCTTTTTTACCCACTCATCTACTGATGGGCACTTGGGCTGTTTCCAGATCTTAGCTATTGTAAATAGTGCTGCTATGAACATAGGGGTGCATATATTCTTTCTGATTGGTGTTTCAGGCTTCTTAGGGTATATTCCTAGAAGTGGGATCACTGGGTCAAATGGCAGTACAATTTTTAATTTCCATAGTGTCTGCACCAGTCTGCATTCCCACCACAGTGTACTAGAGTACCTTTTTCTCCACATCCTCACCAACACTTGTTTGAAAAAATATTTATATCTTTAACATTTGCTACTTGAAGGTAATTTCTAAAGTATCTGGAATGAGCTAACGTTTGTTCAATTTTTTTAAAAGGTACCCACGTTCAACATGCTAAATCCTCTTTCTCGTTCTATATTGCTCGGCAACATTGACTGTTGTTTTCTTGAAATTCTGACCTTGAGTATTATATTGCACCTTTATTTGTTTATTTTCCTCTTGTGACTTTCCTCTTGCGTGACAGCTACTAAAGTGGAAGCAAGGATCTTTTTTTTTTTTTTAATGCTATGTTCCCAGTACCAACCAACGTTAGTCCCTGGACATAACTGGTGTTCAGTATATAATTCTTGAATAAGGAATGATTCTCTTACCTCTGTTCTCCTATATCTTCCAAATGTCCTATGCATTACTGTTACAATAGGAAATATAAACGATAAATTAATTTAGAAGTAACAGAATCCAATATGGATCATTATATGATGAGCTCTGAGATTGCTTCCTCCTTTCTTGGCTTCCCGTCCCCATCGACAACTGCGTGGTTTCCTCTGGTCCTTCTCTCCAGGGAGAGAGCATGCTTCTGGGTTTAGCCGCCTTGCTCAGTGCGGACTGAGGTTTCCC
This sequence comes from Tadarida brasiliensis, assembly GCA_030848825.1. Classification (NCBI taxonomy): domain Eukaryota; kingdom Metazoa; phylum Chordata; class Mammalia; order Chiroptera; family Molossidae; genus Tadarida; species Tadarida brasiliensis. The sequence goes on from CM061268.1 coordinate 60,342,818, forward strand.
CTCAGGCAAAAATCCCTAGGAAATGTGAAACTCACACATGACATTTCATCCTTTCAAGTGCTGACTCTTGCCCAGTGTCTGTCTGCTTTTGGTTCCTCTCCAGTGCCTTCATGTAGCTGGTTTCCATAGTTTTTCTATAGTTTATAGTTGTTATATGTGGGAGGGGCAGTCTTACAGGAACTACTCTGCCATTTTCAGAAGTGGACATCTGATATCACATTCCCATGTTTTAGAAAGTAGTCTGTAGGATGCTGAGAATGGATTGGGGATGAGACTAAGGACAGAGAGAGCCAGCAGGGAGTTACAGTAGGATGCCCAGGGAAACAGGGGTGAGGGTTCACAGCAGCTGCAATCAATGAAAAGGAAAGTTCATATTTGAGAGTTCTAGATTCTGAAATTCCAACTGTCAAGAAAATGACCAGCAATTGAGTCTGGACTAAAATGTCAAATTTCTGCAGGTTGCGGTGAGAGCTGATGCGATGAACCTGGGTCTTACTTTCCCAGGAGAGAATGGGAAGTGGGAGAAAGGAAGTGGACCAAGAGCTGAACCCTGGGGCAGAGGCAGAGAGTGACTGGTCAGCAGGATGGCAGAGAAGGAGAAGCAGGAAAGTGGGGGTGGGGTGGGGGGACGCTGAGAGCAGAGAGGTGCAAGAAGGAGCGCTGTTGGTTAATAATATCAAATGCCTCTGATTAATCTGGTCAGCTGAGGTCCAGAAAGCTCCCATTGGATCTGTCCGTTGGAAACGTGACTGATGTCAGCCAGCATTGGTGAGCGCTGTGGGAGCAGTTTGAATGGAGAAGCCAGACTGGGGAGGGTTAAACAGTGAATGGAAACTGAGGAGGTGAGGCTGTTTTGTGTCTGTAGATGCCTCCAAAGCATTTCCCCGGGTTTCCCTTGTTTTTTTTCCCACACCCACATTTCATAATCATGCACCATATAATTTTTTTAAAGTGTAGTTATATTAAGCCATTTTGTTCCCATTTTTATGTGAATATCCTTGAAAAACGTGCCATCTGATTATGCTTTCAAAAGGATTTAGAAGCAATCAATTGGTAAAAAGATTATAATGTGTCAGACACTTTCACTAGTATCTATCACTAGCATTCTCCTCAAAATATTTTATAATTTTACCTTTACTAAAGCAGAGGTATCTTTGTTAATTCACACTTTCAGTTGGTTGGGACCATAGGCTGCCAATTACTAGCTATAGGGCTCTAATCTTCCGGAGCCTCAATTTCCTGGCAGAGATAACAATAATGATAACAACAGTAGCAGCTAAGCCTTTATATAAATGTTTACTATTTACCAGGTACTGTTCTCAGTTCTTCACATATAATAAATAATTTAATTATTCTTACAACTCAACCAGGGGCTATTATTATCTGCACTTAAGATAAGAAAACTAATGTACAGAAAGGTTAAGATACTTACCTAAGCTCAGAGTGAGCAGAGCCAGGATTTGAACACACAAAACAAAAAACACATTAAATGGCAACCGATATTGTTATTATCACAATTTATTCATTCACTCAACATATATTTATTGAGTACACATTCTAAAGAAGGCATTATAGAAGAACCTGGGTCTACAGTAGAGAGTAAAAACCTTGCCTTTGTTCTAAAAAATTCTAACCTAATCAGGGAAACCAGCAATTAAAGGGTGAACAAATAAATAAATGTGTAATTGCAATTTACCTTAAGTGCTTGAAGAAAACAAACAAGATGTGGTAATAAAGAATCATGGGGGATTGCTTAATTCTGGGTGGTAAGGCAGGCCTCTCTAAGAAGGTAGACATTTAAACTGACATACGGCTGACAAAAAGCATCCAGCCATAGGGGGTGTTAGGGACACTGTGTACTGGGCAGAAGAATCTGCATTGTGAAGACCCCAAATGTGGAAGACCCGGGGGAGGAGGGCGCTTGGGCAAGGAGAACATTGAAATAAACAAAGGTTGGAACGTGGACAGGTGGCCAGATCAGACAAGGTCTTGCAGGCCATGGGAAGGAGTTTGCATTTTACTCAAAATATAATGCAAAGTCCTTGAAAGATCTGAAGCAAAGATTTAGCATGGTTCAGGTTACATTTTTAAAAGATCACACTGGTGTGATGGGGAGAATAGATTGGGGAAGGGGCAGGAGCTGGAGATCAATTAGGAAACCACTGAAGTAGTTCAAATGAGAGACAATGGCATCTCGGATTGAGGTGGTGGCTGGGAAGATGGGGATCCCCAGCACAGAAAGCAAGAGGCCCTCAGCGGCCTGCCGGCTGAAGTTGCACCAGTGAATAGCTGGTTGAATCTTGCAAGCAACTGATCACCACAGATGGCTAAAGTAAGAAGTGAGGCCAAGGTGACTGGAAATTCTGCACAAGAAATATCGAACACAGGCCTCTCCTTGGTCTCAAGGACAATATTTATCTACAAATTCTCTAGCAGACTTCCTTTAACTCTCACTGACCATCCCTTGCTGGGGCCAAGAACGCGAGTACGCAGCAATAGAGCTGAGATTGCTAGGGCTTAGGCCGGTCTGGGCACATTGTCCCTGAGCAAAACCAAGGCTCTGTGAACTGAGGAGAAGGCAGGGTCTGGCTACTGGCTAGACAGCCAACAATGCCTGCCTCAGACAGACTGGGGAGGAAAACATCAAGAATTCTGATTTATTCGTGGTAAGTTTCAAAACATTTGAGACAGGGTGTCAATTAGAGGATTGAGCATACAAGACTGAAATTCAAAAGAGAAGTTTTGAGCTTGGTGGCTTTTTTTTTTTTTAAGTTAAGTATGCTGTTTATAATGTGCTGAGTTGCTGAGGGCACCTCAGATCTTGGAAATTGTTGAGAATATAAATGGGAATCCACATGGGGCAGAAATAACCTTGAGGGCTTTAGTGAGTGTATCAGGATTCAGTTTACAACGTGGAGACGTGATTAAGCCCGCAGACCGTCTACCCCAGAACAGCTGAGAGGGAAGGAGGGAGAGAACATATGGCCCCGCAGTTGGGAACCATCAATCGCATCAGCCCAGCTGCCTGGGAACTTTCAAATGCAGAGTGTTTAATTGGAAAGGCTTGGATCTTACTGAGGGACCGGGGTTTCCATGGGAACGTGAAAGGAGTGAGACCAGGATTAAGACTGTGGACAAAGGAGAGTACAGGAAAACTCTTCCATGTGGGAAGACAGAAAACTCAGCTTGGTGCAGTCAGGCACACCCAGGGTGTGACAACCGGTAGGGCTGGCTTGGAGTTAGAGACCTGGCTCTGACCTTGGGACAGTTCCTTGCCCTCTTTGAGTTCCAGTTCCATCATTTCTCAAACACTGATTATGCCTTCTCTGGAGGCTTATGATGAGGAAGTGAGATGATGTAAGAAAGGAGACCAGTGGTGTCTCTCAGTAAGGCAAGTCTTAGAGTTGTAATAATGTAATGCCCAATAGATGGGGGAAATTTTGAATGTCCAACAATAGAATCACCCACTAAATCACAGAGCAACTAACTGCCTAACAGAATGTAATGTCATCATTTAAAATTATGTTGTAAAGAACATAATTGATGGAGAAACATTTACCATACAAAGTTAGGTGAACAGAGCAGGATATAAAAGTACATGCAAATATGATTTTTAGAAAGAAAATAGATGCATCAAAATGTTAACAGTTGTTGAGAAGTTATAGGAGATTTTGGTTTCGTTTTTAAAAAAACAAAAAAACAAAAAAAAAACCCCACAAATTTTTGTCATTTTTCTGTGAGAATGAATTGCTTTTATAGAACATGGAAATTTAATTGGAGATCATAAATGGTGGGTATTTTCAGGTCACTGTGGTTATTACCCTTATTCGTGTATTGTTCTTATTTGCTGTCCCTCAAATCCACCTCTGGCTTAGCCCCTGGGAAAATGGCAACACTCCAGTGGAACCCAAAAATGTGTGTCTTGAGGAATTAGAAGGATTTTTTTTTTTTTTTTCATTTAATTCTGCTGGTTTTGACTGCCGGGGTGTGCCCTATCCGGACAGGAAGTGTGTGTCACCAGAAAAGAATTTAATTCTTTGCAGCAAAATCTAGTGGAGAGAGAAAAAAACACCCATTCTCGTTTCTCACGGATTCTGCTTGATGGTGTCAGGCCAGCTCGCTCAGGGGCCACTCTGCTCCGACTGGGCAGGGATGTGCTTGCTATAGGGACCTCCCTTGGTCCCCGAGCTCTAAGCCTGGCTTTGTCCCTTGGAAGAACCTCAGTTTCTGTACTGTAAAAGCTTTTGTATCATCCCTCTCCCCCTACAAAGTGAGCCCCTTTGGGAACTGGGACTGTACTTCGTGCCTTTCTACAATCGTAGGGCCTAGGCTCAATTAATGTCTGTTGACTAAGTGACAAAGTTGTATTAAGTGGCTTTTTAAATGTCCCATCCAGTGTTGGCAATTAAATTTGTGAACAGGGCCCTCCAGGGTATGTTTACACGTGGTGCTTTATTTCCAGTCCAGAGAAAAACAGTCTAAAACAAACATGAGGAAATGTTAAGATAGATAAATCTGGATGCTGGGCACATGAATGGACCCACATCATATCCATTTTAATCTCTTTGATTCTTGCTTTCCTCATCTGCATAATAATATCAATCTCACTGAGTTGTTTTGAGCCTTGAAAGAGAAGCGTTTTGTAAAGTGCTCAGCACATTCATCTACTCATTAAATGTTCATTTTCTTTCAGCAAAAGGAGTGAAAGGTAGCCCTCATTAATTGGTCTTTTAATTCTAATGCTAAGATTGGATTATTTGATTCAAAGAATCTGACCACAGTCTTCCTGGCTGCCATCCCATAGAGACTGTATCAGATAATGACAGATTTTTCAAAGGAGAAGAAGTCGGCTCCCATTAGGACAGACCTTAACACTGATCTCAGCCAATATCCCATCCGATGTTGAAAGCCTTCTACGGTAATTTATGAAAGTGTAATTAACTGCCCATTCATTTACCAAACACCCACTATGTATTAGGCATTGTACCAGGCACTGGGAACTCTGGGATGAAAAGACACTCTCTGACCACAAAGAATTCACTGTCCACTAGAAGAGACAGAGGCAGAAACAAATTATTACAATATAGTTTACTGAATACCAGATTAATAGCCCAAGGGAGGAAGGGGAACACCCACCCACACTCAGCCATGAAATGTAGCTGATTCATGTTAGCTCATAGAGCTCTGAAGTTTGAGAAAATTAAGAAGATCTTGTCCGCTAAAAATAAAAAGGCATCATCTTCACAAAGGGTGATCTCATTTGTGTAGGAGATAAAATAAAGCTAAATGTGTGAGTGGTATTAATGTATACGGAAATGAACGTCAATGCTGACAGAGAGTTCAGGAAGGGACACCATTGTCAAAGGGTATACTTGGAGGGAGGAGAAGGTAATAGGACGGTGGTAACAGGAATGTCCTCTTGTTACCCATATATTTCTGTATTGTTTGATGTTTTTAAACATTAAGGATGTGGTCATAGATTGCTTATGTTATAATTGCATTATTATATAGGCATAGAAAATGGAAAGAAAGATAAGAATCTTCCCCCACATGTCCACATGGTATGCCCCTTCATCTACCTCATGTTCAAATATCACTTTTGTGGGGGTCTAAAATGAGCCACCCCAAGATGTGCTTCGGTGGTATTCAGATTACATTGAGCTAAAGGCAATTTTGGCTTCAGGCTCAAGAGAAGCTTCTGCCCCCACCCCTTAACTACCTGGAAGGATTTGAATTAAAGGCCTTGCCCATAATAACTGATTATCAGAGACAACTTCTTTTGACCTATCTATAGGGCAGGGCACACTTCTGTTCACTAAATGTTTATTCTTGTTATCCTCCTGCAATGACCCTTTGCTGCCCCTAAAGGCTTCCCTTCCTCTGGATGTCGTATACACCTAGATCCCCCTTTCTATGTCTGAACCTCTCATGTATGCGGGGTCCCTGACTCGCTCGTGTGTATGAGGTTCCCATGCACACAATATTAAATTTGATTTTCCATTGGCAATCTGCCTCCTGTTGATCTGAGTATTCGGCCAGCCAAAAGAACCAGAGGAGGGGAAGGGGGAAAATTCCCTTTTTAAATATCCTACTTCACTACCTCACCACCATTCAAATCTCCGTCCCCTTCTCTGGTGTGTTTGCCTTCAGAGCACTTACCACAATCTGACATTCTGTATATTTTACTTCTTTTTAAAAATCGCTTGCCTGTCTTCCCCAACTGGAATGTAACCTCTGAGAGAGCTGAGGTTGGTGTGTGTTGCTTCACAACTTAACACACATGGCAGGTGCCCCACAGGCTGACTTCCTGAACCTATGTGGCAATATGTTAACAGCGATGACTTCTGAACAGAGGTATTACAGATCTTTCTATTTTCTCTTTCTGCTACTTGGTATCTGAATGTCTGTAATGAGCTTATATTGATATTACCTAAATAAACAGTAAAGCTCTTTTATTCATTTACTTTTTAAAAAGGGTTACCTGGGAGGCCAGGAAAGGAGACTCCACTGGAAGCCACCAGACAGGCCTGGTGGGATCAGACCAGGGAGGAAGGGGGAGACCCCATGAGACACCTGGCGGGGGCAGGACCCAGTGCCTCCCTTGTGACTGCTCTGCTGCCTCGTTCTTTCCAGACACTGGAATAAACACCTGGCCCAGGGGTCACTGGCTCACAAAGGATCTCCTGCCCTGTAGCGCCCCATTCCCTGAACAGCAGGGTCCAGAAACTTATCCTCGTCCTTCTATCCAGCAAATGTTTTTTATCTGGTTCCTACTTAGGTTTCAGCCAATTCTTTGCTGAAGCGACTTGGCTTCTTGTTTTCTTTGGGAACCAGACCCTTTTTAAGTCAATGCCATAAAAAGGATGAAATCCATTACCTGATACTTTTCTATTCAGCTATTCAAACCACGCCACAGACGGAGGCCCTGTGCCACACTCTCATTGTGGACCGTGGCATCTCAACTGAGCACTCTGCATAAGGCAAATGTGAAAGGGAATGCCGAGCTTTTCTTTCTATTCTTTTTTCTTTCTCCATTTTTTCTCTGTTCTACGTCCAATCTAGAGCCATTGTCTTGAGTGAATGTCTGCAGGGACAGCTGGATCCTCGTCCCCAAGTGCTGCCCTGGGAGCAGTGGGGAAGGTGTCACCTTGGTCTCAAAGTTAAGGCACCTGAATGCTCATAATTGCTCTGCCACTAACGTGCTACATGAGCTTCACCAAATCATGTGACCTCTCTGTGCCTCAGTTTCTTCACCTGCAAAACCAGGATCTTTAAAATGTTTCTGAAGTCCCAGTCCAAATTCATTTTTGTTTAACGGAGGATCGACAGTGACACCTTGTGGTGCCCCTTGAGAGAGCTTCATTTTTTTAGCCCACCGCCTAAGGCATTCATCCTGGGGAACCAAGTCTCTCTTCCCCACCCACCTACCCCATCAGTTTCACAACTTGTCGGGTTCAGAAACGTGCTTTTACCTTCTGTTCACAAGCTGTTTTCCAGACTCAGTCTGGCAGATGCTGCTAAAATCAAGGTAAAAGTATAAACCACAGCCCCCAGCGCGAGGGCCTGTGGGGAAGTTCTAGGTCTGATGTGACCGTGAGTGTTTCAGCCCCGGGTGTCTTGTGGGGTTGACAGGGCAGCTCTGGAGCGGGGCCTGGGAACAGCTAATGGGGTAGGACAGGAGACTTAACAGTTTCCCAGGGCTCCTCCTACTCTGTGAAATAATCGAACTCCCAACTGCTCTATGCCTCTGTTTTCCTATTCATGAAATGGAGTTGCCACTCACACGGCCTTTAAACTCATAGTTGTATTAATTTATTTACTTATTCACTCACCAAATAGTTAATAAGCATCTTCCTAGTGCCAAGTTCTGATCACCTACCTGTGCCAATGGTGTACCTGTGAGAAGACACAGTCCCTGCCCCGCCCTGCTCTCATGCAACGGAGGAGACAGGGAAGCCTTCCACTACCACACAGTCCGATAAGCCTTAAGGCCAACAGTGTGTACACAGAATGGCATGGGACCCCGGCACAGCCATCAGACTGGGCCTGGAAAAAGGCCCTTTGAGCCCTGGCCAGTTTGGCTCAAAGGTTAAAGCGCCGGCCCACGGACCAAAGAGTACCAGGTTTGATTCCAGCCAAGGGCAGAACCTTGGTTGCGGTTCTTGGGGTCCTAAGGGTGACAACCAATCAATGTTTCTCTCTCACATTGATGTTTCTCTCTCTTTCTCTCTCTCTCTCTCTCTCTCTCTCTCTCTCTCTCTCTCTCCCCCTCCCACTCTGTCTGAAGATAAATGTTAAAAATATATATATATATATCCTTGGGTGAGGATTAAAAAACAAAAAAGACCCTTTGATAAAGGATGGAACACTTAGATCTGGATCTCACAGAATGATTAGAGGTTTGCTGAGAGAGGCAGTCCAGGAAGAAGGAACAGGGTGAATATGGACCCGTGAGCATGATCTAAGCGCCCTATCTGAAAATCAAAAACCAAAACTCTCTTAAGTTCCTGTTTCATTTTATTTTTCAATTACAATTGACGTTCAATATTATTTTATAAAAAATCAAAACTCTCTTGGCCCAACCCCATCTCCTTCTTGATATCACTCTATTTCTCAGCTTCCTATGTGGCCAAGCTTTCTGAAAGAGCAAACTTCATGTTCTGTCCTCACTTCTCCACTTCTCATTCAAACTTCACCCCACCTGCCTTAGAGGCCACCCCCAATGCCTGACCAACGCATCACAACACCTTATCCAAATGAGCTTCTTTATTGTCATTGTCTTACTTTCCTTCTCTGCAGCATTGACCACCGTGAGGCACTGTTTCCTTCTTGAAGCACTTTTCTCTCCCTCCATGATCCCCATTCTCCTAGTTGCGTCCTAGTCCGCCATCTGCTCCCTCTCAGCCCGTGCTGGCGCCTCCTACTCTGCGCACCGTGAACCGTCAGTGATCTTCGGCGCTCAGTCCTAGACCTTCCCTTTCTTTTTCTACCTAGAGAATCTCACTCATGCCTGTGGTTTTAAATATTATGTATCAACCACTAAATTAGGTTTTTTCCCCCTATTCTTTTTTCTTTCTCCATTTTTTTCTCTCTTCTACGTCCAATCTAGAGCCATTGTCTTGAGAGAATGTCTGTAGAAACAGCTCAATCCTCGTCTCCAAGTGACGCCCTGGGAGCAGTGGGGGAGGGGGTCACCTTGGTCCCAAAGTGAAGGCACTTGAATTCTCCTAATTGCTCTGCCACTAACTTACTGCATGATCTTAACAAAATTGTGTGACCCCTCTGTGGCTCAGTTTCTTCATCTGCAAAATAAGGGTCTTTGGACTCTTTCTGAAATCAGACTTCTCAGTCATTAGGGTCTCACCCTAAATGTTATGTGAGGGTTGGGGGGCCTTCTCTGGCGTTATTCTTCATGTCCGCCTCCTGCTAGACTGAGAGCCTCATGTGGGCCGATCCACCTTTACTTTCGTCAAACTTGTATGTGTAATGATTGCTACAGTGCCTAGTGGGTACTCAAAAGCACTTGTTGACTGAGTGAAATACAAATAATCAAATTGTTTCAAATGACAGAATAAACCTGTGCATTTGAATTTTTTTTTTTTTTTTAATGCTTTATTCAATCCAGTTCCAGTTCAGTCAGGCAAGCCTCACAGGGTGTCTTATGCCCTATGTTTCAGGATGTGATCTAATTTTGAATTGTTTCTTGATGCAAGTTTCACCCCTTTCTAGGGACTGGTTCCCACACACTCACTATTTGTTCTCCTCTAGTGGGAGATTTCCCCATGAAATCACACTGATGATCTCAATCAGAACATTTCATTCTCCTTGATTATTCCGGGTTCACAGACTTCTTTTTATCTGTGGCCCTTATGGCAGTTGATATTCTCTCAGGAAATACTGTAGCTGCAGCAGAACGTGTTCCCGTTTGGTGGGGACTCACACTGTGGGTGCTTTTTGCCAGAACACACAATTCCCAAGAGGGCAGGGGCCAGAAGCAGGGTGGTCCCGGCTATGGAAAAGGGAAAGCCACTCCCCCTTGGCCCCTCAGCACCCGGCAAAGGGGAGCTGTGCACAGCGTGCTCAGTTGAAGGAAGCGAGGTAAACCCTCCTTGAGATGCACCTGAGGCTGAGATCCATTTCGGTGCGAGGCCTGCCAGGCACAGAGCAGCTCCCAGCAGCTGAGGAACACCCTTATCTCTTCCTTTGCAGCCAGAGCCTCGGGCAGGGGGAACGTTGATCACCTGAGATGGAAAGTTGTTATTAAAGTAAACCTCCAGTCACTTTATTCAGGAAGCTTTGGGGATGCTTATAAATAGGCCAAAAGAGTCATGGCCAAGGGACATTCGTCTCTCACATCTCCACGGGCAACACTGACCCAGTTACACATGCTTGCGTTCTGAGATTGAGACCCAGCTCCACCTTTGGACAAATTACTTAACCTGTCAGAGCCTTTATTTTAACTTCTGTAAAATGGGCAAGGTAATGTCCCCACCCAGTTACTATGAGGAGTAAATCAGACAAAACCCGTTGAGCCCAGCTGGTGTTGCTCAATGGATTGAGCGTCGTCCCACGGACTGAGAGGTCCCAGTTCGATTCCCAGTCAGGGCACAGGCCTGGGTTGTGGGCTCGATCCCCAGTGGGGGACGTGCAGGGAGCAGTTGATCCATGTTTCTCTCACATCGATGTTTCTATCTCTCTCTCCCTTCCTCTCTCTATAAAATCAATTTATAAAAAATTTTTTTTAAACCTGTTGAGTGCAGAACACAATGTCTAAGACATGGTAGCAACTCAGTAAACATAAATATTTTCCATCCCCTGATAACTGAGCAGAGGAAAAAGCCCTAGAGATGTAGATATTTTCCCTGGAGAATTTGTTTTTCTTGACTTGCTCAACCAAACATGGATGAGTGATTCAGCAGCTGAGATGGGGAGGGACTCCCTGCCTTAGGTTATGGTTTTGTGGTTTCCAAGGCTGTCTACTTGGTCCCCTGCTATGTTTATTCACCTTCAGATCCCTGCATTTAATAGAGTGCCTGGCATATAACAAGTGCACAAAATGTTTGCTGACTTGACCCTGACCTGCACTGTCCAATACGATGGCCACTGGCCTGAAGAACTGGAAATGTGGCTAGTCTCAGTTAATTGTGCTGTTCATGCAAAATACACACCAGATAATGTAGATTTGATAAAAAAAAAAAAAAGTAAAATATTTCACTAATAATTTGTATATGGATTACATGAAATGATAATATACTGAATATATAAAATGTTATTGAAGTTTTTTTACTTGTTTCCTTACTCTTTCATGTGACTACTAGAACTTTTAAATGACACATGTGGCTTATATATTGTATTTCTACTAGGCAGAGCTGAATTAGACAACAGACCACCAACTGGCTGAAAGATCACTGACTGTATCCCAGACTCCTCTCCCTGGGTCTCCTCACTTGTAAAGATGTAAAGGTCTATCAGCTGCTTCCAGTTCCCACATTCTATGGTTTTCTCAACTTTAGGCTACAGTTTCTTAAGTATGAATACGTATGAAAGTGCTACTATAAGCCAAAACGTCCTAGATACATTGTCATTTAATTTGCAAAATAAATGTAGGAGAGAAGAATGATTCTCTTCATTTTGAAAAATGAAGAAGAGGAAGGTTGCACAAGTTCAGAGAACTTTGCCCCTCTTCTCTGGTTCTTTGTAAGAATTTCCAACAGACAATGTGACTCAGGAGTTGATGAGGGTGCTTCGGCTCAGCAGTCCCTAAGATGTAGTTCCTTGTCTGGAAGAATTCTATATCATCAGAATCCTTGTAAAGATGTACGTAAGAGGCTCCTTGAAGAGGAGAGGAACCCCGGCGCCTGTCAGGTTTGGTAGATCATTGACGCCCAGCAGTAAAGTGTTGGGAGGCTTCTGAGGAGAGAAGATCAAGAGCTGCTGGAGGTTAATTGTTCACCAGCCTCAGAAGATACGGATGGGAGGGTCGCAAGGGGAGTGAAACATTGACCAGTTCTGATTTACATGCAGGAATGTGTTAGGGAGGCACAGAAAGGTCAGGGGAGCAGTCGGCACCTGAGACAGCTCCCCTGGGCAAAATTCCTCTCCCAGAGACAGGCAGGAAAAGGGAATGTGCTCAGAAGGGGAGAAAGGGCCTCTGGCCTCAAAGTGCACTGATTTTGCCAGCTCCTATAGCCACTTCCAGGGCCTGCGGGAGAAAAAAATGGTGAGGTCATGTTTGACTTTTTCAACCTCCCAAACGCTACTAAATTTTGGAGAGCTGGGAACAGGCGGGGAGGGGTAGGGAAAACAAAAATGAATAAATAAGATACTGCCCTGGCCTTGGAGCCAAACTGGAAAATGCAATGACTAGGCCCAGGGCTCTTGGACTCGGGTTCAAGTGTTGGCTCCACCTCGCCAGGTAATCTAGGCAATTTCATTACTCTCTGAGGCTCAGTTTACTCAACTGGAAAAGAAAAGCAATAAACTCTACCTCCAAGTATTGTTACAGTAAGTATATGATAATGAGAAAACTCCTGACTCCTAGCTCAATCAACCTGGAGCTGGAGAATAGGAAAGACAATACCATAATTTAAAAGGGTCCAGGGTGGGGTGGGGAACACAGAATACTCTACACAGGTGATGTATACAAATTAAATTAAAATAAATAAGATAAAATGCTCCAAGTGCTCCCCACAGCCTCTAGGGGAAGGTTCAAGCTCCCTTCCTTCTGTGATCTGGCCCCAGCTCATCTCCCAGCTTCCCTCCTTCCCTAGCTTCCCCACCCCCACTCCACCCCACTCCACCCGTGGTAGCTTCCGATCTGTGACACTTTTAGAACCAACATCCAGGATGCTGAGGCTCAGTGTTTCATTCCTTAACGTTTTCTGCAGTCTTCAAGTCACCCAGGGGGGCTGAACCCCCGGGGCCCTCCTTCAGCTCAACCCACCTAACAACCCTGGTTCCTTCCTGGGGTGAGCCCTTAGCCCAGTGGGGCTGTGCTTGATCACCGTAGACATCACTTGACAAAGAGCACATTGCATTTCTCTCAATTTTTCTTAAAACACAAAACAAAAGTTTGCTGGCTGGCTGCCCGGTTTCTGTTATGTAGACCAAGATTAAATTTCTCTTGGACTAGTTCTCAGAGCCCCTACATGCTGGACTGAGAAGTGATTTACATTTTCTTTTGGCAGGGAGTTACCCAAGTGGGAATTGCCTTGAAAAATAACTGTTTAACTGAAACTTGTGTGTGTGTGCACGCACGCACACACACACATATACACATGCCCTGGTCTGGTCAGGCTGATAAGCTTCATCTCATTGCTTGATATGCTTCAGAAGTAAAAAAAGAGTCAGGAAAAAGGGTTTACAATATGACAACCTCAATGGCAACAGAGTTGCTATGACTAAGTTTTTGTTTTTGTGTTTTAAACATCTGTTGCTTCTTTTTTATTTTCATTTTTAATATGTTTTTATTTATTTTAGAGGAAGAGAAAGGGAGAGGGTGAGAGAGATAGAAACATTGATGAGAGAGAAACATCCATCAACATCAATCGGCTGCCTCCTGCACATCCCCTACTAGGGATGGAGCCTGAAACCCGGGCATGTGCCCTGACCGGGAAGTGAACTGGCGACCTCCTGGTGCATGGGACAATGCTTAACCAATGAGCCACACCGATTGGGCACCATGACTAAATTTCAAATTTGATTCTGAACTCCGGGTAAAAAGGGAAATATAATCAGGCAGGTAGCTCTTATTATCAGAAAGGAGGGTCTTTGGGGAGTATTGAGAATATTGCAATGGTACCTACGGTTCACTGAGCACTCACTATGTGCCAGGAACACATTTAGGGATGCGTTCCAACAACCATACAAATTAGGCTTTTCTTTTATGATTGAGAAAATTCAGGCTCCCCGAGGTGATGGCTTTGTAAGCCTTCCCAGCCACAGACGTTGGAGCCTGGCTCCAGCTCCTACCCCACAGTCTTCCAGCCTGTGACAGACGTGTCTTCAACAGTGTTCTCACTGCAAATACACTACCTTTCAGTGGGTGTTTGACCTTCAAGTAGAAAGGTCAAGACTTTGGGGTTTGTTTGATGTCTTGTTCAAACCAAAAATGAGTTGACTGACTGAGGCTCAGGGCTTTGCCTCATCCCTTCCCTTATCACAATACATAAGTAAATAAAACTAAACACATATTGACTCCACTGTACCACGTGCCCTATATTCCCTTCTCTATTAAACTTCATTTAGAGTCCTAACAAAGCGTCGTTGGTTACCAGTCAGAGGGCCCACCTGAAGGATTCAACAAAGGGGGACATGTCATTATAAAGAAAGCCATGTATCCGAGAGAAAGTGAGGGCCGGGAATGGGGCCGGGCTGCAGAGGACAGACGAGAAGCAGAAGCTGGGAAGTGAGTCCCCAGACAACTGGAGCTACTTCTCGGGTGGGAATCGTCTCTCAGCTCTGCTTGTCTCTGCATCTCCAAGTACAGGGACTCCGTGAGGGTTACAGCCCCAGCCTTTGATGGATGAATTTGGGGAAAGGACCAGGCACTCCCAGCTCAGCCCGTCCCCTCCCTTTTCTTCTCTGGAGGCCCTCAGGAAGCTTCAGTCTCTCTGCACCACCCATGTGAGGCTGCGCCAGCTGCTCGGGCTGCTATGAAGAGTTCGTGTCTCTAGGGCTCAGCACAGCCACGCTCAGTCATGTCTACAAAGGCCCATGTGTTGCTCTTCCTCTCCCATAGCCTCAGCCACTCTCAATTCACTCTGAAGCAAGAAAGAAAAGGGGGTCTCATTGGGCCCCCTGAAACTCCAACAGACAGTCACATAGGGGTAGCCAGTCATGGTCTCATCCTGCTTCCCAGGTCAAGGATTAACAGAGCCTCTGGGTTCTTTCCCAAATTCCTTTGAGATTCTGATTGACCCAACTTGGATCCAATCAGCTCTACCAGGATCCTGGAGTCAAAAGTATGAACAGGGAGGAGAGTTGTTGGAGGAAGAGAATCAGGACTAGGCAGAAGTCTCCAGGTTTCTATTAGAGGTAGGTGTATTCTAATTGCATCTAGGGAGAAGACGATCTCAGCTAATGTCAGAGTTGAGATTCATACCCAGGTCTGATTGACCCTCAAGGCCATGTTTGTGATCAAACACCAGAGTTATGAGAGCCCAGAAGCTGACCCAGAGCCCAGCATTCTGCAGTTGGCTGTGAATAGACTGCCTGGTATCATATAAATTATTTCAACAGTAATACTGAAAGCAAGGCTAAGATTTCACCTTTCACGTTCAATGACATCTCCTTTCCTTTCTCCTCCTGGAACCCCCAAGACATGGTGGGGTGCATAGACTACCAGAAAGCACATTGGACTTGATGCCAGAACATCTCTCCATATAACCTGTGTGTCCTAAATCACTTCACCTTGACCTCTTTAATCATTCAGGTGTTTTATACATTTAACAAACACACACACACACACACACACACACACATATATATATCACAATACATAAGTAAATAAATAAAAATATATATATAATATATATACAAAATATATATATAATATAAATATAATATATAAATATATATATAAAATATATAAATATAATATATAAAATATATATGTTTTTATTTATTTAATTTATTTATAATACATGTGCTTATACAGTGTGGGGCAAAAGTAGGTTTATAGTTGTGAGTGTGTGAAACAGAGTTTATTCTTGTATTAATAATTAATGTACTCACTGTAAACCTACTTTTGCCCCACCCTGTATGTTAATACATAAGAAATACATATATAACATATAATACATCATGTTCTGTATTGACATATAACACATGCTTATTATTATATCAATAGATATATTGAATGTCTACTGCATGCCAGCTCTGTGCCAAGTGACTGAAAATACAACAAATCCTACCAGAGGTTTAGTTTTTGTTGTTGTTAATCCTCACCCAAGGATATCTTTCCATTGATTTTTAGAGAGAGTGGAAAGGAGGAAGGGAGGGAGAGAGAAAGAGAGAAACATTGATGCACGAGAGACACATCACATCGACTGGTTGCCTCCCAAACGACCCTAACCAGGACTGGGGATCAAACCTGCAACCCAGGTACGTGCCCTTGACCGGGAATCCCACTGGTGACCCTTTGGTCCATGGGCCAACGCACTAACCGCTGGGCCAAACCGGCCAGGGCAAGATACTTAGTTTCTTAAGTAAGAAATACAAACTAGAACTAACTACTCTGAGGTAACATTCTTCTGATCTCAGATTGCCAAATGTCCAAATGTTCCGCAACATATATGGGTGAGGCCAAGGGGAAACAGGTACATCGAAGGTGGGAACAGAAAGGGGCACAGCCCCATGGAGGGCATTGTGCCAACACGTGTTAAAATGCAAACTCATAGGCCCTTTGCAGCAGCCGCAGTTTGTCTCCAAGAAACTGTTCGCAGTTGTTCTCACACTCATACGAGGTCACACGTGACGACTGTCATCATTGCGAATTGTTTATAATAGCAAAAGGTTAGCAATCACTTAGCTGGTCAACAGGCCTGAGCGGAACACTGGATTCAGTGGCGAGGAATGGGAAAGCTCTCCAAACTCTGAAATGGGAAATCGCCAGACACACTGCCGAGTGGGGAAGGCAAAGTGTGGGCGTGTATTCGTGCAATGCTGATGCGGTATAATAACACAGATAGAATCAGTTATCCACTAATACAATAAAATAATATAACACTCATACGAGTAATCAATAAAGTGTGTGTATGTAAAATATTATATAGTCAAATTTTAAAACCCAGAAATATTTTTTTAGAACAACATAAGGGTTTTTTTGTTTTTTTAAATGTAGTTGGAAAACCTACATTTGCAAATGGGAACAGGGGCGGGAATAAAACTTTTCACTATATATCTTTTGAGAATCATTAAATCATGTGAATAGATAAACTATTGAAAATTTAAAATAGCCCAGGCTGGTTTGGCTCAGTGGTTAGAGCGTCAGCCTGCACACCAAAGAGTCCCGGGTTCGATTCCGGCCAGGGACACATGCCTTGGTTGCGGTTATTCCCCGGCCCCAGCTGGGGTCGTGTGGGTGGCAACCAATCGATGTGTCTCTCTCACATCGGTGTTTCTTTCTCTCTCTCTCTCTCTCTCGCTCCCACTCTGTCTGAAAATAAATGTAAAAATATCCTCCGGTGAGGATTTAAAAAAAAGAAAATTTGAAATAAATATATGTAATTAAAAAACAAAACAACAACAAAAAACAGTGCAATAAATGTTAGGAAGGAGAAGGCCAGGGCACTAAGGAAGAGGAACAGAGGACCTGACTTGGTCTGCAGAGGACGTCCTTGAGGAAGTAACTTTTAAATGGAAACTTGATGGATAAACGGGCAAAGCGGCAAAAGGGTGAAGAGGGCTATCTCGAAAAGGGAGCCCGCGCACCAAAGCCCTGGGAGGGAAGGGGCTTCACCTGCAGGGAACGGACGTGTCCATTCTGTGGCTGGGATGCACGTAAGGGCGTGGGGAAGCAGTAGCTGAAATAAAGTGGGGGGTCAACTTGTGCAGGCTGTGTTACAAATTTGGACTTTATCCTAAGGACAGCCGGAAGCCATTAAAAGGGTTGAAGCAGAAAAGTGATGGGATCAAGGTTATGTTTGGGATAGATTTCTCTGGAGCCCACAAGGAGGAATGGCTGGAGGAAGCGTGAGTGGATGTTGACAACTCGTATATCTGATAAACTGCTTTGGAGAGCTATTCGGTGGTTTCTTATAAAGTTAAACACACACCTACCCTATGACCCAGCTGTTTCATTCCTAGGTAGAATCTGTTCAAGTGAAATGAAAACATATGTTCGCAAAAAATATTTGTACAAGAATTTTCATAGCAGCCGTATTTGTAATAGCAAAAAGTATGCCCCCAGAAGCCCACAAATTTCTATCAAAAGATAAATTCATAAGCAAATTGGGGTGTATTTCTGCAGTGGGTTTCTGCTCAGCAGTAAAGAGGAAGGTGCTCCTGACACACACAACAGCAAACACATGCCTGAGAAGTGTGTGTGCGGTGTGATCCCGCCGCGGTGACATGAAATCCGCGTTCAGAAAAAGGAATCTCCAGTGGTAGATGTCAGAAAGTAGTTGCCTGGGGGAAAGGAAAACTGATAGAAAAAGGAAGGGATGTTTCTGGGGTGTTGGAAATGTTTTATATCTCGCTGTACATGATAGCACACGGTGTGTACAACTGTCAAAATTCATCAAAAGGAACAACCAAGACTTGTCCTTTTCACTGTATATTAAATATACTTGAACAAAAAAAGAGAGAGAGAGAAAAAAGAAAGAGTGGACATTGAGAAAGGTAGGAGGTGTTTACAATAATCCAGGAGAAAGAACGGTTGCCTGGTGGCCTATCACGGGAATCAAATAAAACAAAGCGTGTGAGAGGGTGAACCAGAGAAGCCACCCCTGAGCTCTGCACAGACGGCGAGGCCCCACACAGAGTGCGAGTTTAGTCTCGCTGAACCCACACCGAACGCCGGAGGTAGATGTGGACACTCGGAATCGCCCCGAGGCAGTCCTGTTTGTTTGCAAGGAAGGGCTTGGGTGATTAATCAAGATCTTCTTGTTGGTTTGTCACCATTTGGCAGGAAATGGATCCAATGGCTGCTGAGAGTCATCAGAACACTTGATCTTGGGGCAAAAAAAAAAAAAACTAAAGGAGGGGGGCAGGAGCTGCTTTTGCCAGGGATAGTTTTCTATTGCAAACTGGGCTTTCCCAAACAAAAAAAGCATTCAGCTGCTGGGCTTCAGTCTTGAATTTTTTTTTTTTTTAATAATTAGGGTTTGAAGGATACAGAAGGAAGGAAGCAGACTGTCAGTTCCTCAGGCAGGGACCGTAATGATCAGTGGCACGGCCACCCAGAGTTCAGCAGAGTTTGCTGGGAGCCAAGAGTGTGTGGGAAACACACGTGGGCTGCCCGGAGCATCTGCCTGAGTGCAGACAGGTTTGGAGAAGCAGCTGTGCAGGGATCAGTCAAAAGCCATCTGACGAGCTGGTCACTCACCATTAACTTATTCTATCTTTTTTGTGTGTGTGTTTTTCAAAGATAGTAAATTTCTAATTATTTGCTTTAATTTAATGTTGACCCCCCGGTCCAGTCATGTTCCGTGAGTAGACCCAGCTGGATCCCTCCTATCCACACCAATGAACCCTAAGCATCTGGGGGCTATACTTGGGCCCTTAGTCCACACACGGAGACATCCCTGCACCGGGCGGGGTCTTAGATTCCGTGAGCTCCAGAAGCCATTGAAGGCCCTCTCCCGAGCTGCAGTGGACATTTGTCATATTTTGATTATCAATATCTGTCATCCATCCCTCTTTCTTTTTTTAAGGGTTGGTTTGCCTTGGTCTCTTGGTGTCTCTTCTCTCTCCCTCTCTCTCACCCCCCATACACACCCCCACACGCACCCTCAACCCTGGCACAGTCTGAGCGTAGGCAACTGACAGGCTTGGCCCACCCGGTGGTCTTCCCTGGAACTGGGCGTCTCCAGGGAGCAATGTAAGGACAGGGAAGCAGTGGTGGTTAGCCATGGAGACAGCTGGAAGTCATTTGTTCAAAAGTAGCCCGACTAGCACGCTGACCAGATTCTCCTGCCAAGCCTGCCAAGGCACCAGGGCTGTGGCTGTGACTCATTTGGCCTCACCCTCTGACTCTCCACTCCTGGATGGGAAAACGGAGGTCTAGGACTTGAAATGACATGTCCATGTTCACACAACAAATGATCACCCCTGTCAAAACTCAAACCCAGCTCTGTTCACTCTCCTCCCTGCTTCCTTCCCTGCTCAAGAATCTCCCCTGATTTCCACCCATGTCTTAGGCCAATTCTCTCTACCCTCCAATACCCCTCCAATACGTTCCCTTTTCTGTATGTTCCCTGGAATCTCTTCTTCTTGCTGGCCCCCAGGACAGACACAGGGTCATAAAGTAGTGGTTTCATTTGCTACCTGACGACTTTGCAGAAATGCTCCCACGCCGTAGCCCAGATGCTCATATCCAAGGCTTGACTTTGGGGGCAACGGAAAGACACCTGAACAAGTGGGAGTGGGGCTGGGGTAAAAGGGGCGAAAAGGGGGGGGGGGGGAGAAGGGCAAGTGCCATGTGTTTCCCAGCTGGGACTGAGGACAGGCCATGGTCAGCATAGGCAGGGACTCTAACAAGTGCCAGGAGCTGTGCTAAGCACTTGCCCTTGAGGTGACAACACGGAGAGGGAGGTGTTCCACATCAGAAGTGGGAAGGGTGAGGGTGGGTGATGCCGAGGAACCTGCCCGTGGCCACACAGCCCCAGGTGGCAGACTGGCATCTCGGGCAGATGGCATGCCTTACCAGATCCGCTCTTCCCACTCTCACCAATGTGTTGAACAAGGTGGGCGCAGACCATGTGCCTTTTTTCTTTTTATATCGTCTCAGACTGTGCTTGTGAGTTGGAATAAGAGTTCACCTGGGCATAGTGATGTGATCATTGGATTATGTATTTATTTATTTTAAAAACATGAGGTAGAGAACTCGACGGAGCCCGTGGAAAGCAGAGCTGGCGGCCTGTCAAAGCCTGTTTTGATTTAAGTGGAATGGATCCAACGTGAGTGTAAATTTGAGACTGTGTTTGCTTGTGTTACACTCTATTTCTTCAAATTACTTTCGTATGTCTCTTCTACTTCCCCCACTTCTGGATGAGAAAACTGAGGCCTAGAACTTGAGATGACGGGCCCAGGTTCACACAACAAATGATTATCCGAGCCCAAACTCAGACCCAGACCTTGTCACTGTCCCTGCTGCTTCCTTCCCAGCCCAGCAATTGTCACTGCGCCGAGGGAGCCTAATCTAACAAGGCGACTTGGGATGTGTGTTAGCCCCCTGGCGCTATTCGGGTAAATATCAGTCCCACAGCTCTTTTCAAACACATTCCGTCTCTCTCTGTGTCTTTTCTTCATCTTCTCCCCCAGCCTTCCACTTTTCCTCCCCGCTCCCTCCTCCCTTCCTTTGTTAATCTCCTTTCCTTCTCGACTTTCCTCCCTTCCTCTCCTCCTCTCCCAAACACACTGGTTTTCTTACATAGGAATGGTATCATGTGGACGGGGTGGGTGAAATGAGAGGTCTCTTTTAAGTCCCTGGAAGCAGAATATTTTCTTATGGGTTTTTTTTTTTTATTATTGTGTGGACTGTTTTGCCAGGCTAAGAAAAAGGACTCCGAGGCCCTCTTATCTCAGGCGGGCCAGAGGATGCCTTCAAGTTTTTGTTTTTGTTTCCAAGCTGGTTCCTTACAAATGCATCCAGAAGGTCACTCTCAGGTCCCCAGATAGTGGTGGGTGATCAATCACGTGCGGGATGTCAGCATCACAGAGGATACTCTCGCGAACCGGAGGCTTTGGGAAAGGAGAGAGGGGAGCGGTGCGGAGCCGAGCTCCGTGAGGGCGATCTGATGGATGGCTTCCTCTGCAAGTTCTCTGGGACAGTTACAAGTGTATTCTGGCTGTGCCGCCCCTCGGATATTTCACTCCAAATAAATAAATATACACTTACAGAAAAGCCTTACACATTTCCCAGATAATCTGATAATAGCAAGTGAGCAAGATATAAAGACTGTGTTTAACAGCTCCAAGGGCTGGGGCCACAGGGGGCCCCCAGGCGATCCCTCCAAAACAAACACAGGGGACTCCAGTCCTGGCTTTGCCAAGGACAAGCTCTGTGAGCTTGGGCAACTCCTGAGCTTCTCTAAGCCTCCGCTTTCTTTCTTTTTTAATCCTCACCCGAGGATATTTTCCCATTTATCTGCAGGTAGAGAAAGAGGGAGAGATAAGGAGAGAGAGAGAAACGTCGACATGAGAGGGAGACATCGACTGGTTGCCTCCCACATGACCCCAACCCAGGGCAGGGGACGAAGTGCAACCGAGGTACGTGTCCTTGGCTGGAATCGAACCCGGGACTCATTGGTCCGAGGGCCAATGCTCTATCACTGAGCCAAACCGGCCAGGGCTCTAAGCCTCCGCTTTCTCAACTCTACAATAAAATAATGAACCACGTGCAAAGTGCTAGGGAAGGACGGAGGTGGAAACAACTTGACCTGGGAGCTCATCTTTAGGATCCTTTCCAGCTCTACCAGAATGTGTGTATGACTATTTGTTTGCTTTGTGTTGGTCTGCTTTTCATGCTAATACATTTCATATTTTCTTGACTAGTTATTTTAAAATCACTGTCATTATCCACCACAACCAATTACTTTGTTACCTACTGTTTAATTGCCCTGACAATTGTAAAAGTTAGATATGATGATCACCATTTTCAATATGAAAACACTGAAGCTCAGAGAGGTTAAGTAACCTACTCAAGCTCACACAGTTACAGGACTGGGATTCGAATCCCCAGCTATCAACCCCAAAGCTCAGGCTCTTTCTACTGCATGGTGCAGCTTCAGGTGTATGCAGCCACTCAGGACCGGCAACTTAATTTGCAAGACCAATTGCAAAGCAAAAATATGGGTCCCTTTGTTCAAAAATGATTAAGAATTTCAAGACGGCAACAGTAGAACATTAAACAAAGCAAAAGGCCTTTCTAAGGATGGGCCTTGAATGACCGCCCAGCTTGCACACCCACGAAGCCTGGCCTGCCAGCCACAACTCACTTTGCAGATGGCATCTCCCATCAGGGAGCAAAAGCATCGTAGCACTTGGCAGGCCCAGACCACAGCGGCCGAATTTTTCAGTGGTCAGGCTTCAGGGGCAGGTTTCCTGATGTGACCCAGAGGGCTCAGCGTGGACTTGGGCAGACCACACCTCACCTTTATAACCTGAGGAGGCGGCACCAACGCAGCCCCAATGGAGCGTAGCTAAAAGCCTCTTCGCCTCTCTTTTAAACGCAGACCAGACCTGCAGGCGTGCCCTAGCTGAAGGCGGTGGAGAAAAGGCCACAGGGCCTCGCACCTGCCGGCTCAGAAGCCTCCCTCCTGAAGCACTCGGGGTGTCACCTCCTGTTGACCCAGTGGAGATGAGGATGGCCCACCCTTTTGGTCACTGATTCTTAATCAGTGGTATTTAATCTTTTGAGATCATAGACCCGTCTATGAAAGTATGGACTATCTCCCCTCAAAAAAGACACATATGTACATAAAATATTTTGCATACAGTTATAGATTCCCTGTATTGACCCCAAAATTGTTTGAGATCATAGCTCCCCCAGTTATAGAATTCTACGGTGTTAGGCCCAGACAGAAACTCAGAGATTATTTTTGTGAAACTGTCTTATTCCTGGAGGGGTGGGGGGGGGTGCAGAAGGCTGAGGTCACTTGGGATAATAAATGGTTCTGTACATTTTCAAAGACCTACTCTCCTGATGTTCAACCCTGCCCTTAAACTAGTTGCCTCCGCTCCTAATTTGCTCCTACCAGAACACGGCAGCCAAGTGGAACCCTCTAACACCACAAACGGCTGGTGTCAGGACGTCCGTGAACATTTGTGGGGCACCCAGACAAGCCAGGGTGATAGGAACAAGGTCTCGTCTTTGGAAAGCTCACAGATGTCTAGGGGAGAGACACATAGAAACAACAGAGCGTAGTGTGAACCGGGCAGTTACAGATGTTCCAGAGGTGTCATAGAGGAGGGTGCTGTCAGCTGCGCCTGGTTGGACCATGCAAGGACCCCAGGAGAGGAAACAGTTACACGAGGTCTTGCAAAATGAGCACAGGGCCATGAGGGAAACAGCCTTCTGGCTGAGGAGACCGGCATGTGCAAAGGCAGAGAAGGGTGAGGCAGCAGGAGGTATAGGGGGAACTGGAAGTGGCTGGGATTCGCAAGACCGTAGGCTATGTCTGAAGAATTGGTGGGAGGTGAGGCTGGAGGAGAGGAGAGGGGGTCAGAGACTGGGGGCCTTGGATATCACACTAAAGGGTTTGAACCTAAGGAAGAATGTCAGCCTGAGTGATGGATTAAGGAGTCTCTTCCTGAGGATGGTGCAAGGAGGCCAGATACCCATCTGTCCCGGATGGCCTTCTGCCGGGTGGGGGTGGGGATATGGATGGGAGCAAGCAGGCTCCCTGAGATCCCTATCACTTCTCGCTTTAAAAATCAGCCACAGCCCAACACTAGAGAGCACAAGAAGGGTCCTGGAGAGCATTCAGAAATGACAGGCCATCAGCCTAAAATATATCTCTAAGATGGCAATGAAATTTATTCACCAGAAAAAGACCCTTCTTCTCCACTAGTGGAGAAATGGGAGGAGGCCTTCTTCTCAGCAATACAGAGAAATTACTTTCATTTAAAAAAAATTTTTTTTAATTTAAAAACTGTCCCCAGTTTGATATACTGATGTGTTTCCTCTGCAAAGTCTCACATTTTTTCATTCGTTCTTAAAATTGAACCCATTTAGCCTTGGGGGATGGGCTGGCTCTGAGGAAATATTAATCAAGGAAAGAACATGTCCAGAAACACAAAAGGGTTGCTCTTTCCATGTCACTACTTATCAGGATTTCTGGGTACTATGGGCACTAAGAAGTTCTTGGACAGGGTGTGTTTTCTCTTAAGCAAATGCAAAATAAAAAAATCTAATTATTACTGCGACACTATGGAGCCGATAGTTGGCCCTGAAGGTGTTTCTCCCTTATCCACCACTAGGTGGCACAAGAAACCCATTTTAAAAGAAACAAAGCTTCCACCTCGCTGGCCTAAACAAAACAATTCCCCCTAGTGTTCAGATTTTTCAGTTAAAAATATTTTTAGGAGAAAAAATTGCAAATGTTCAGATCTCTAGAGTAGCTACATAATGGTTATACTTCCTCAGACTACCTGAAAATAAGATCGACAGTACAGGATCACAACAAATGGGTTTTTGTTG
The DNA here is from genome assembly GCA_030848825.1 of Tadarida brasiliensis. Lineage (NCBI taxonomy): Eukaryota > Metazoa > Chordata > Mammalia > Chiroptera > Molossidae > Tadarida > Tadarida brasiliensis. The sequence goes on from CM061268.1 coordinate 60,367,683, forward strand.
AAATAGCCATCGTCAACGCGCGTTGTCCCGGAAATTCCATTGCATTTGCACCATTTATTTAATAAAAATAATCTCTGCGATTATTTGCATTTATTTCTGAAGGAGGATGTTTTTCCTTCCTCAGAGTAAGTTCAGGAAATGGGTGAAGTGTTCAGGAAGTTAGCTAAATGCTGATGTAAATCCAAAAGGAAGGTCTGTTGTTTGGAAAAAAAAAAAAGAACCCAAAGAGCTAGAGCTAGGAAGTGGTTCTCTCTTTCTCTTATGGAAAATGTTATACAGAATTTCTGATTTAAAAGGAAGAGGACTAGGAAAAATGTGTGTGCCCACGATATCTTTTTCCACGGATCTGGTTAGGCAGTCCAGACTGACTGCTAACAAACAGAAGCCGGCAAAGAAAACTGTGTCAAGGAATAAAATCTAGATAGGAGACGTGACCGGGGTTAAGTTTGTACTGAATTAAGCCTTTACTGTGGGGTTTGTATCAGCTAATCTAGGAAGTATGTCTTGATAGAAAACTGAGTCCAAGGGAGGGGGTGGGGCCCGTTTGCTACATAAACAATTAAACAGGATGCTCTTCTCACAAGGACCCCGTCTCTTCCAGTCACCAACAAATGGTGTCATGCTGACCTGAGGACTGTGAGGGAGAGCGTCTCACTCCGGGAAACCCCAGCTCTCCAGGGTGCCTGGCCAGGGGCCCTGTGGCCGAGGTTGTTATTTATCTCTGCTTGCAGCGTGGGGAGTGTGCTGTATCGGGTGTACAGAGCAAACACCGGCCGTTTAAAAGCAGACTCGGCTCACTGAGCAGTGCCGTGGAGGACAGTCTGTTGTGGTTTCTCTGGAAATCGCTCCCTCCTTTCCATCCCTCTGCCGCCACCTTCCTGCAGGCCTTCATGTCTTTGAACCCAAACTGGTCTGTCTGCCTCCAGCTTGCCTTCTCTCCAGCCCCCGGGCCACAGCCAAGGAGAGCTCTGTAAGACTCCAACAGGGATGTGAGCCTCCCTGGCCCTCAAGCTGGGGCCGGCTCCCCGGCCCCCTGTGCACAGCCCCGGAGAGTCCGACCTCCAACGCCTTTCTAACTTGGCCTCGGCCCACCTTCTCTCCCACTCCAAGAATCTCCGGTTCCAGCTACACTGAACGACTCATTGCCCCGCAGCTCCCCACAGGCAATTCTCAGCCAAGTGGATCCCACACTTGTCTCTCTCACTCTGGGTCAGTGAGGATGTGAGGATTGACCACGTGCTTTGTTTGACTTCTGCAGAGCAGTCTCTTTGGATATCCAGAATTATGACAGCAGAGAATCGAGAGAATGAGGCCCTATGCAGAGAATGAGGCAGGCACACCTGTACAGCCCACCTAACCCATGCAACCGTTATAAATCAGCACATGTGCTAGAATAGGCGTCCCGGTGGGGGCAGCTTGATAATCGACGATTAAATGCCTCCGATGGCACAACAGGAGGAGGTTTTACTTTTTATTTTCTGCATATTGAATCCAAAGGGTGGTTTGGGTGAGCTAAAGAGTCTTAAAAGAGTCATGGTCTCTGGGATCCTCCCCTTTTCCCTTTATCCTCTTCCCCACGCCCTCAGGACACATTTACCGACTGAGGCACACGTGCTTTCAGGGATCAAACGGTGAGAGGACAACCGTTTGGGACATGTTTTCCCATTGCACTCAGTCCCCAGAAGCTGTTCTGCCCAAGCTAAACCAACAAGGCCCTGCAGCGTAGGTTAGGAAGCAAATCCAGGTAAATGATCGGACCAGCAGCGGATCCGTAGGCGGTCAGGACAGAGAGTTTGCTGCCATGAACTTCTGGAGGGAAAGGCTGTGTCCTACTTGTCTTGGTGCCCCTCCAGTGCCCTCCCCCTCCAGGACAGTGGCTGCCGCCTCATGGACCCTCATTCAGCTACTCAACAAATATTTGCTAAGCAGTAAGAGGATTTGTTTTTCCAGGTTTGGAGTTTTAAGCTTGTTAATAACAGCTGAATTCTTTCTCTGTTTTGTCATCTGCACTTTGGACTCTGAGTTGGACCTTGTCTTTCACAGTTTTTCCAATCATCCCTCTCTCCCTTCCCCAGCCCACTCCAGTATTCTACCTACAGCAGGCGCCCAGAAAATATTTGTTGGGGAGGAGGAAGAGAAAAAAGGTGGAGAGAGACAATGTGACAATAAGCAACACAGCAGGTAGGTGATCATCCCAAAATCCATCTTTGAGGCTAGAGAATTTTCTCTGAGACTACGGTCTGACCATGTTTCCAGAAAGTCCTGTCTCTGTAACGGCTCTTGTCGCGTTTGGTTTCTTTTCTATGCCGGCCACACTTGTCACCAAAGCCCCTCAGTTTCCCCACCTAACAAGGCAAAACCTTCCCTCCCTCCTATACCTTCCTTTCTTCCACAGTTATTCCTGCAACTCATGTTCAGAGGGCACACAGGTAGGCACCTTTGGGTGCTCAGAGTGATCGTCAGGGAGCTCAGTGTAGTGGGGAGATGGACACACGAACAGACCATTACAAACCATGCAGTGAAGACCCCGGAGTTGAGAACGCAGAGACTTAAACTTACCAACGGCAAGAAGGAAAGGGAGGCAGGGCAAGTGGGAGGGTCCGGGAAATGATCCTAAAAAAGAGGGCCTAAGCCTTCAATCTTTTTTTTTTCTTTTAACAACAACGACATTTATTTCTTTTCTTTTTTAAATTTTTTTCCTTTATTGATTTTAGAGAGAGAGGAAATGAGAAGGAGGGAGAGATAGAAACATCGATGAGAGAGAACATGGATTGGCCGCCTCCTGCATGTCCCCCACTGGGGATTGGGCCCACAACCTGGGCATGTGCCCCTGACTGGGAATCGAACTGGCGACCTTTTGGTGCATGGGTCGACGCTCAACCACTGAGCCACACCAGCTGGACTCTTTTTCTTTTTTAATGGATTTTAGAAAGAGAGGAAGAGAGAGAGGAACAAGACAAACAAACAAACAAACAAACAGAAACATCGATGTGAGAGAGAAACATCGATCGGTTGCCTCCCACACGTGCCCAACCAGGGAGGGAAACTGCAACCATTCGGTGCACGGGACGACGCTCCAAACCACCGAGCCACATTGGCCAGGGCACGACTTCACTCCTGGAGGACGAATAGACACAACCTAATTGAGGAAAGAGGGAAGGGGCTTCCAGGCAAAGGGCAACATGTAAAAAGGGCAAAGGAACAAGAGGAAAACAATGGAACTAGATTTTCTATGTGACCTATCATTTCCATCTCTTGCTTTCTACTCTACCCAGTTACCTCAAAGCAAGTGAAATGATGCAACGCTCAGGCAGTTTAGAAAACTTAGATAGCCAATCACTTAATCTCTTAAAGAGAACAGCACTGATAACATGGGCGAGCCAAGAGATTAAGCAGGTTCTGGGGTGAAAATAGGATTGGGTGCTTATGGGAACCATGTGGGAAGCTGATGAAAATCAGGCAATTAATGTGAAATGCACAACATTTTTTTATTCTCTCTCCCGGGGAGTTTGAGAAGTTGGAATTCTCTGCCATGCGGACAGGTGAATCCATGGGTTCTCTTAGCCTAAGGAGGAGGTAGAAGATGAGGACAGTGATTCTAGGAATTTCACATGGGGCCGACATCTATTCTGAAAGCCTTTTGGACTAAACTTTTGCAGGTCCAACATTTCCAAAACATTTACCAAGAGGGTCCCAGTCCTACACCCCAGCTGCAAGCCGAGGAGAGGACAATGCCCTTCTCCGAGTGTGGGTTATTTCTGTTCACAGAACCTTGGACGACAGGAGGCCAAGGCTGACCTCTTCAGTCAAAAGTCAGCTCAACTTTAAAATTATGATTGCATGTGAAAGCTAAAATGGGAAAGAGAAAAAAATCAGTTCTCAGAACAGAAATGCTAAAAACCCTGGGGGCCACATTCCAGTCAAGGTCCTGGCCCTGCAAGCAGAGCTCCCCTTGGGGGTGGGCGGGCAGGAGACCAGCCAAGACCAGCTCGGATCGGTTCAGTGTCAGGGGTCACAGCGTTTATTCTGGAGGTGCCCAGCTTACAGATAAAGAAACTTACCAGAGTGATTATGCTACATCATCCTTAAAAAACAGAAGCTCGTGGCCGGGTCTTATTCTCAAACACTTAGCAATTTCTAATGAACTATTTGCGGTAATTAAAGAAATCAGAGGAACAGAGTAGGTATTAGCTTCGTAGGCTGCCATCACAAGCTGCCTGGCTAGGATACCCAGTTCTGGAGATGAGACGCTGAAATCAAGGTTTTGCTAAGGTTGGTTTCCTACTGGAGGCCTCTCCCAGCTGCAGGGGTTGCAGGCAATCCCTGGTGTTTCTGGCCTGGCCTACAACTCCATCACTCTAACCTCTGCCTCTGCCTTCACACGGCATCTTCGTCTTGGTGCATGTGTCCTAATGTCCCTCTTACTGTAAGGACACTAGTCATTGGATTAAGGCACACTCCAATCTGGCATGAGCTCACCATAAATTGACGATGTCTGTAAAGACCCTATTTCTAAATCAGTTCATGTTTACAGGCATGGCGGTTAGGATTTCAACATGTCTCTTGAGTGGACACAGTTCAACCCATATGGAGTGTAAAACAAACCCTGGGCGAGGCATGAGAAGACCTGGCTGTCCAAGCTCTTACCTTCCCTTGGGGTACCCTGGGCAAGTCCCTGGCACCCTCCAAGTTTCCATCCTCCTCTCTAGAGCAAAGCCGTGCCTGCTCTGTTTACTTCACAGATGCCATGAGAGTAAAATAACGTTTTTTTAAAGTATTTTCTAGCCCTGGCCGGTTTGGCTCAGTGGTTAGAGTGTTGGCCCACAGACCACAGAGACCCGGGTTCGGTTCCCACTAAGGGCATGTACCTTGGTTGCAGTTTGTCCCCGGCCCTGGTTGGGGTTGTGTGGGTGGCAACCACTCGATGTGTCTTTCTCACATCGATGTTTCTCTCTCTCTCTTCCTCCCTCTGTCCCTCCCGCTCTATCTGAAAATAAATGCAAAAATGTCCTCGGGTGAGGATAAAAAAATAAATAAAACTATTCTCTATATGGAAAGTATTTCAACAAGTGCAAGGGATTATTAGGAATTCATTTCAGATTGCGTTGACTCTTCCTTAACTTCATAACTACTTGATGAGTAGGTAATAAAACAGGACACATGGCCTGCCTTACAGGGAAGAGAATTTAAATGACATGCTTCCCTTCATTTACGCTTTGAGATAAAAGTACAATGGCAATCTGCAGAGGAGAAGAGGATGCCGATCCCTGTGCCCTGGGCTTTCCACTCACACCTGATGGGTGGTGCTTAGGTGAAACTAATGGGTAGAAAGCAATCCAGAGGCAAACCAAGAGGGCCAATGTTCTCCTCTGGGACATGAGCAGACATCTGCGGTGGCCGTGACTCCCTTCCCTCTGAGTCTGTGTGGTCTATGACAATATCCTGATAATGGCTTTGAACTTGCTTTGTCTGATGGTTTTTCTGGATATGAGGACACAGACCACCCAACTTATAAAATTAGCTAGAAAAGTCATTTTCCTGGCTGATGGATGTGATATACTCCCATGTATACAAAACAGAACCATTGGATAGCCAAAAAAAAAAAAAATTATAAAAACCTGTAGTCAAGCCCTGGCCGGTTTAGCTCAGTGGTTAGAACATCAGCCCACAGACCAAAGGGTCACAGGTTCTATTCTTGGTCATGGGCACATACCTAGGTTGCAGGTTTGATCCCTGGCCCTGATCAGGGTCGGAGGTCATGCAGGAGGCAACCAATCGATGTGTCTCTCTCACATCGATTTTCTCTCTCTCCCTTCTACTCTATCTAAAAATCAATGGAAAAATATCCTCAAGTGAGGATTAACAAAAACAAAACAAAACAAAAATCTGCAGTCAAAAAAAGCCCCTTTCCCCTTTTAAAGAGGTCTGCCGCTCTAGCAGCGATAGGGAAACTTTTCAGCCCACCAGATTAACTCAAAGGGACTTGGAAGGTGTATAAAAAACTCACGCACACACTGGAGATGCCAAGAGGTGTCATGCAACGACAGCTCGAGAACCACAGCTCTGCCCAGAGCAGCACATGACCACCTGAGTGTGAGTGATGACCACAGTAGTGATAAATGCTGTTGACCTTGGACCTTGGGGGTCTGCTGACCCAGAGGGGAAAAAACAGCACCAGCAAAAAGAAACAAAGAGGCTCTCAGAAAGAGGCTCTCAATGTGCCTCACAAACTGAATTCTCTATTTCTCACTGCTGGGTATGTGAGCTTCCCAGGAATATGCCAATACACCTTCAGGAATATGCCAATCACACACAAAGTAATAAACAAAAGTTTATTTTCCTTTAATACAAAAATTAAATAGCAAAGTTTATTTTTTGTACAGCGATAAATTAGAAATTTACAGTACAGACATCAATGCAGACATACGTGCGTACATCCTTAAAGGCAGGGTCCATTTCCTTTGACGTTCAGCAATGCGTTCAGGGCACGTGTTGCCGGGGTTTGCTGGTACCTCTTTGTCAAACATCTGCAAGTCCCCAGGTGGGCCTCAAGGTGGCTGGAGCTGCAGGGCGGCGCAGGGCTCTGGGGAAAAGGCCACAGAGCACCAGCTTGACTGCTGCATGAGCAAGCCAAGTCGCATTTCATCTTTTCACAGATCTCAGCTGGTACTTAGTCTTCCCTTCCTGCAAAGAGCTCGAGGGGCCTTCATCCTCAGACCTTTACACGTCTTACATCTCTGTGAGGTAGAATAAAATTCAGAACCACCAAGATGCCCCATGGTGAGAGACCTAGAAAGCAGCTTGCCCCTCCCAAAGCCCACAGCCAAGTCAGGGCCGGAGCCCATCAGCGGGTGTGGAAGACGCACACCTGGGAGAGAAGATGGACCCAGCCGTCTCGGGGCACAGCTGCTCTTGCCCCTCTTCTCAGAAGCCTTCTGGGATGACAGTGGTCATGTACTGAATATCACAGGGGGTCAGAGAGCTACCAAAGCTTGAAGGACGAGGCTCACACAGGACCCCAAACAGGCCCACTCCAAATTGCCTGGGTGAATACTGAGAATTTGCTGGTGCAAAGAAGAAGGGAGATAGGTGAATTCCAAAACAGAAACAAGCTGCTATAGGACAACTGGGCTTGCCAAGGGGAAAAGGCCTGCTGGCGGGATCCAGGGCTCACCTCCCTCCTGGTGCTGTCCAGTGAGCCTTTACTGCACATGTGCGTGGCAAGAGGCAGCAGCAGAAAGCTCTGATCAGGCCACAGTGATGCAAAATATATTATTTAAGCCTCTGGTATCTGATCCCAGGTAGGAGCAAAACGCTCTCCTAGGAGTTTTCAAGATCTATGATCTAGGCCCAGAGGAAAACTGATAACTTGGGTCCTTTGCCAGACTTGATACAAACCCAGCCAGGGACTCTGAGCCCAAATACAATAAAGGAGCAAAAAGAACTGTCAGAGTCCAGTGACTCAACATAATTGGCTGAAACAGCAACTCTCCAATCTCCTCCATCACAGAATAAAATTCAGGATGTAGGAGAGGGAGGGTTTCCAAAGTCTGCGCTCTGTGGCTCTCTTCCCTAACTGCTGTTGAGGTCGCCTCACCAGAATCCAAAGATTGCACCATCCTGGTGAAATCCCTCTCAGCTGAGTGTGCCCTCCAGGGCTGAGTTCCTCATTGCGTCTCAGGTCCCAGCTTGGCTCCTAACACAGTAAGCACTGAATTCAGTGGCCAGGAGGCTGAGGGGTGCCAGAGAGGACAGAGCTGGGGGTGCTGATAAAGTCACAGTTCAGAACTGGATACAGAGTTTCCCCGCATTCCAGGTTTGGGGGTGCCGATGTGGGAGTGACCAGGGAAAGGAAAGTCAGAGAGCATCTCAGGGAAGAAGTCACCACTTCTCAGGTTTCAGGTCCCTGAGCAAGCTGCCAGCTCAGAAGCAGCCTCAGAGATCAGGAAACAGGTCTCCACAGAGGAAAAAGGATATGAATCAACCAAGTAGCTCAACCAGGTGGTTCTGGCCAGTTCCAGCCTACCCCATCTCCTCTGCCCTGAGACGTGGCCTTAATGAAGGAGGAGAAAGGAGTTTGTCTGTGAGGAGGCTGGACAGAGGCGCCCTTGGGCTCTGCTGAATCCAGTCTCTGGAGGCCAAGGCGTGTGTAAGAAGCGACAAGCATACCTACTTATTCTAAACTGCAGAGAAAAAACAACTACCCTAACCTTTTTCCTGCAAGACACTGTCCACGAATTTACCTGTGCAAGTCACAGGGAACACTTCAAGCCCTGAACTGCCTGCCCCTAAAGCCACATCAGATGTGGGAGCTCATGTCCTTCGAGCCCATTTTCACAGCCTTCCTAGGGGATTTCCACAAAGACCTTCATGAAACAGAGCTGATACTTTCTGTCAGACTCCAGCATGGATTTGCAGGGAATTCTGGGAAGGGACCAGAGATGCATTCAAGATAGAAAGACCCAGGAAGAGGGTTAGGGGGTGGAGACAGTGAAAGAGATGGCAATTCAGAGACACCCACACCTTCCCAAAACCAACTGCAAAGCTCAGCAGATCCAGGAGCTCCCAGCCTAGGTCAGTGAGGACAAAGCTGATCCTCCATGGCATTGCCTACGGTGCCTACCACAGGGCCTACACACAGCTGACACTCAAGCAATGTGCTGATAATTGACCATTTAAAAAAAAAAAACCTGAGGTGACAGAGTCACTTCGGGGTAATGGGTAACTGACTCCTCGGCCACTGGCTCCTTTCCTGAAACCATAAACACCCTCCATTGCCTGGAATGTTAGGGAAAGGCCTATAACCCTGTGACGCTGCTAAAGCTACTAATCCGGCCGGCACCACAGCCACTGCTGATCACATCTACTTCCTCTTGAGAAGGCAAGAGATTTGCTGGAGAGACAAAAGGTTGTTAGAGCACCAGCTCCAGAACTCAGTGTCCAGGTTCCCTCAAGTACTCTTATTGTTAGTATTATTATTTCATAATTCACAAAAATTAAGCACCTACTCTGTGTGTGGCCCTCTGCTAGGTGCTGCCTTGCTCACACAGTCAGCAAAACATTACACAGAAAATTGCATTACAAACCCCAGCACGCTAACAGCAAGGCCAGTGCCCGGCTGCACCCAGTCCTTCCTTTGCCTGGGCCGGAGGTTCTGCACAACTCCCAAGACACTAGAGCAGAGCGTGAGTAAGGGCAGGCTCTGCCCCTGGGTGCACGCTCCAGGGCCCTGGCCAGCTATGGGAACTGTCTGCAAGCAGCACGGGGAGTTCACATTGTACATTTCATAGGCAATGTAGTCTCAGATGGAGTTCAACTGGTCCTTCTGAGGATCCTTTCTCATGCTCCTGAAACCCTGACCCCGGAGGCCAGCCAAGGTACTCAGGCTTGGCACACACAGCAGGGGCCCTCCTGTGCCCACTTAGCCAGTGTCTCCAATGCCCCAAGACTTTCCCTTCCAGAACCTGCAACAGACTTTGCATGTATTTTCATCTCGGACAGCTCAAGAACCACAGAGGGAAGAAGGAAGGAAAATGTCAAACTATGGGCATAAAGCTCAAACAAACAAAAAGTCATGCTTATTTCCAGAATTTGACCTATTTGGAATTTTGAGTCCCTGGAGATGTCTTTCCACTAAAAAGTGTGCTAAAGGAGCTTTCCTACCTGGGTTTTAAAAAGTGGGGCATGAATAAATAAACAAACGAGTCACTGCAAAGTAGTTGCTGAAGCAAAGACAGGTAAGAGTTACAAGGAGAGCCACCTGCGAGTGTCAACAATTTGTCCCAGAGATCTGGTGATTAGAAGGCCTAAGGCAGGTTAAGAGAAAGGCCAGTTACAATTTTAAAAGAACTACAACTTTTGAGAGGCTAATAGGGGGTACCCCCTTGTAAGGAACATAAAGCATAAATTTTAAAAGCTCTGGATACCTCCGCAAAAGGCAATTAAGACCTGTGCTGTTAGAGTTTGCAGTTCATTTCATATGGCCTACACTTTATTCCCTACAAACCAATCAGCTCCTGGCTGGCATTCTGGAGATTCATTAAGCACCATATAAATACTCCAGGCCACACTGCCTCCAATGAAATCTTATAAGGAGCCTTTGCCAATTACTGGGAAACAATTATGCACCAAGTCATTGGATTAGCTGTCCTTAGTTCCCTCTACAAAGTTGAAAAAGTCTCCATTGTGGTAGGTAGACCAGACTCTTCTGATAACATTCTTATGCTAAAAGAAAAAAAAGGGCACTATCATTCTGAGAATGCAAGTTGACCACAGTTTGAAAGTCAGTTGAGTATACTATTATGTCATGGTCCAAGAATGTGCTTTTAATTGTAATTGACACACACAAATTACACAGTTAATCTGTGTGAATGCAAAGTTGCCAAGAAACTTAACATTTTAGCTCTTCCAGACTGGCGTCTGCATAGATGCAATCACACAAAGTAAAATATATTAAGTCCCCATTGCTCAATGCAATAGGTCTCTGGGGTTGGTAAGGTAAGTCGACTTGGTAAATCTCATTTTCCTCTGAATTAAGTGATTGTCAGAAAGTGAATCACCCTTCCTTTCCCCCTCATTAGGCATGCTGCAGTACAAAAATTCCTATAAAAATACCTATTTTGAGTTATTAATGTAAAATGGAAAAAAAACAGCAGCTGCCTCGAACAGACATGCTGAAATTTAAGAGGAAGAGAGAGGAGAAAAATCCACTGGATACCTCATGTGTGTTTGTACAGTACTTTTGTTTGTTCAAACAATTCTGTTTTATGACAAAGGCACTGAAAGATTCTGACACCACCTCTTGGGAGAGCAACCCACAAGTTCTAAACAGCAGACAATGCACCACAGAAAATGTTTATGTTAGATCAGCCAAACTATAAAACTCTTGTAACACGTCTCTGAACCCAGCATTTCCAGTGTTTATAGATTGCTTTGCTATCTGAAAGACCCAGTTAGTATTTTAAAATTTAAAGAGTTAAAAGAAGTTAATCTTTCTCCCTGCAAGTTACCTCCTCACAGCTCAAATCCCACCCCTCAGGGAAAAGCAGCATCGCCCTGGACCTCCTGGAATCCAGGCAGGACCTCCACGCTCCAAGTTGCGACCTGCTAAAGTGATCAATGTTATGATTTTTCACAGCTTTGAAAGCCTCTAACTGGCTTTTCCATTTTGGATTATTCCAAAGTCTGCAGCAAAATCATTAGTTTTATAATGCTGGGGGGAGGGGGATAGGGTGGGGGGTTATGGGGGTCGCTTTAGGGTGGCTAGTCTGTCCAAACTGAGATTCATTGCATGAAACTTTTAGTAGCATTTGCACTGAAATGCTGGCATTTCCCCCTTCAAAATTTGGGAAGCGTGGAGGCTGGCTAGCTTTATACCACAGTTTCATTGCCTTTCCCAGGCTTTACCCAACCATTCCCTCTTTTTTCTCTCTTTACCTTCCCAGAATTCACCAATCTGTTGGAACACTTCTGCCATGTGTGAAGAGTTTTGGCAGACCAAATCCACATGCCTGAAGTGATGCCCACCAGCAGAGACATAAAAATTTTCAGCATTTCAACTGCCATATTGGAGTCATCTGCAGAATATCGGAAAAGTGCCCAGTTGGAGATTTCATAGAAATAACAGGCAATCACACAGGTTGCAGGAACTGTGTATAGGACTGAGAAGACCCCAATCTTGACCATCAGCCTTTCCAACTTGTCTGTCTTTGTCCCATCCTTTTGAAGATTTGACCGAATTTTGAACAAGGCCACCAAACCTGCAGCGATGAACAAAGTTCCGATCACCAGGTAAGTGAACAGGGGAGCCACCACAAAGCCCGTGAGGGCATCAAGGTTTTGGTTCCCAACATAGCACAGGCCAGTGAGTTCGTCTGCATCCACCAGTCTCATAATCAATATGACAATAGTTTTCACTGCAGGGATGGCCCAGGCTGCAATGTGGAAATAAGAGCTGTGCATTTCAATGGCTTCATGACCCCATTTGAGTCCAGCTGCCAAAAACCAAGTGAGTGTCAGAATAACCCACCAGATGGAACTGGCCATTCCAAAAAAGTACATCAGCAAGAAAATGATTGCACATCCTGTGTTCTTAAGGCCTTCTTGGATGAGAACAGGTTCTGCTGCCTCTTCAAAATCGCAGGATATCCTTTCCCGGCCTACAGTCAGCCTGACAATATAAGCAATGCTATAAATATTATAGCACATACTGAGAAATATGATGGGGCGCTCAGGGTAGGAAAACCTGGAAGAATCGATCAGGAAGGTCAGCACTGTGAAGGCGGTGGAGATGAAGCACAGGCTAGCCCACACGGCCATCCAGACATCAGTGAACTCCTTGGCCGAGCGGCTGTATAAGCCAGCATCGTAGCCACACTTGAGAACGCAGTTCAGGCTCCTTTTCACCCAGATGTACTGATCGGAATTGGTCCCCACGGAATGGCACTCTTCCCCAGGCTGGATGGGAGTTTTGTGAGGTAATGGCACCTCCTCATCACCTGGCCCTTCCATACACATGTGGTTGTGGTCATTCTGTGGTGGGAATTTGCTGCAGTTCAGGCTCTCCGGCCAGGCAAATCCAAATTCCTTCAGGACAGGTTCACAGCGTCTCTTGACAGAAAGACACATGCCGCCGCATGGGCCGATGGGAATGTTGATCTTCTCTGTGCACATTGGCACATACACGGAACAAAGGAAGAACTGGAAAAGTAATGACATGAGCAAAGAAAACAGTGACTTGGAAGTATGACCAAATGCTTGCACTGAGTTGTGAATACTTCCAGGCAAAATACATAACTACTTTTAAACCTGCCTATAGGGAGTCCGACCATTTATGCTGACCTCAAACAAGGGTGCTTAATAATCCATCCCTTACACACTTTTCTTCTTTTGGTTCTAGTAATCCTTTCCAGGAGAACATAAATAAATAAATGTATACTAAGGACCCCCCAAATTATATATCCCTTTTAGCACAACATTTAAGAACATAAACCTTAAAAGACTGACTCTGAGTCTCCCTCCTCTATCAGCTACTATTTGAAAGAGCTGAACGGACTAATCAAATGACTCCATCATTTTGGTGATGGGTGATTTATTTTCATCCTCATTTCTTTATCACAATAAAAATAAAGGTTAAAAAAAGTACATCCAGCTTTTTTCCTGTTAATATTCTCTCTTTTTTCTACTTTATCCCTTAAAATTATTTTTTAATCAGTCTCATACTGAAACAGAAACTGTCCTAATTAAGATACAGTTAGACCCCACGATGCGATGCAGGATGAGATGCAGGTTGAAGTCTCTGGTCCCTCAGGGTTTGTTTGGCCAGGTTTCCACACTGAATAATAATGAAACACAATAGGAAAATATAAATGTTAAGTCCCTGACACTGCAATACCAGCAGGGGAGAGTGCAGTTGCTGTCCTCAATTCCTCCAGCATTGATAAACAGTCTGCTTGGCTCCTTACAGATGTTGTCTATGAAGTCTAGAGTTACAAGTAACTATTTTCCAGCATGTAAAGGGATCCAGTCTTGTCCTTCAAAACAGCTTGGCTGCTTCCCCAGGATACATGTAATTAAAAATATATATCCCTGCAAAAGCAGTTTCTCCAACAAAATTGCCACTGATGTCAGGATATGTGCTGTTTCCAGACTGAGAGCTAGAGGATCATTTCTTAAGCTTTTATAACCTAGTTCTGAAGTTTTGAAACTTCCAAAGGGACATTTCACCAGCAACGGGTCTAATCCCAACCATCTTTCTGAAACCACAATCCAACTTTTAAAATGACCTATATAAAAACATGTACCTAGTAAGTAAGCTGCCTGCTTGTTTCGTATCTCTCAGAAGTTACAACCAGAACCACAGATTTCTAAAGCTTTTAGCCTGGACAACTATACCCTATTTTTCCCAATTTCTCTATTTTCTAAATTTCCAGAAAACCACTCAAAGCCTCACCAAACAAAACACAACCAGTCTTGACACTTTTTAAAATTTCCTTTCAATCCTTTTTCTTTTCCAATGAATTGGGTGCTGTTTTTGTAAGATTGTAATCACCTTGTATATGTAAATTCTTTCTTCACTAACTATTGTAGGATGAACATTTTCTGTATCATTACATACGCTTTCAAATTTTTAATGACTGGAAAAAACAAGGATCTTCCAATACACAAACTACCTTCTTGGAGCTTAACTACACCATCACCTTTTCCCCCAAGTTGTGTTTTCTCCCCTTCCAAGTACTAAATCTGCCCTCAACCCTGAGGATAAGAACAAACTCAAGCCAATCCAACCATTCCTTCCTGCATGACCTCTAAAATCAGGCGGGTGACACGATGAGGGGCCATTCCACAGAAAACGGAGCAGTGGTGTTTCATTTAATAAACCACCCAAAAATATGAGGGAGAAATGAGGTCGGTAAGGGAGAAGTTCCCAGCTCCTTATCTCTCCTTCCAAGTCTTAGCTGCAGCTGGCTGCCCCGCCGGGGACTCGCCCACTGAACAGCGGCGGCCAGAATCCTTGGCAAAGATAACCCTCAGCTCCACTGGGGTTAGGGGCTTGGCCAGACACGGTGGGCAGGGGAGAAAAACGGAAGGGCGGGGTGTAAGAGTGGGTTCTTTCTCAGGCCAGATGACTTACACAACGTTTTGGCTTCCAGTCCCTGAGAAGGGACAGAAAAGTGGGGGTGGGGATAGAAATCACTTTTTCAGGATAGTTATACCCTTCAGCCTAGAACGCGGGCAGGGGGCTCGACCTGGTAAGGGTTCCATGGAGTTAGTTTGAGGCGTCCCTACCCAAGGGTCTCGCCAGGGGTGGGAGTGGGGGCGCCCACCTGCAGCTGGCTGGAGCAGCCGTACTGGATGAGCGGCGTGAAAGTTGTCAGCTGCAGCTCCGCGTCCGTCTGCAGCTCATGCCCCACAAGGTTGGGCATCTTCGTCACGTTGTAGCCCAGGTTCTGGCACATGGTGATGCGGATGGGGTCGCAGCGCCGCTCCTCCTCGTCCCCGAAGCCCCAAGCCGGCCCCAAGAGCAGCAGCACCAGCAGCAGCCGCAGACTGAGACCGACGCCCCCGGGCGCCCCCAGGACGCTCGGCCCTGCGCCCCGCCAGGCCATGGCCAGAGCCGGGGGCAGTGGCGGCGGCGGCAGGGGCTGCTCCAGCAGACACCCCCAGTTTGCACGGGGGTCGCCGGCTGCCCGCACTGTTCCCAGCTCCGGGACAGGGAGTGTGATAAGGCGCCAAGGGCGACGAGAGTGCAGCGGTTGGCTCTCCAGCAGCTGCGCGCAACTGTGTGGGATATTAGACTCCCGGGGCCGAGGCCAAGAGACAGACTGCGAGGGTCATGGCTGCAGGCGACGAGTCTCCCACCCAGCGCCGGCTGCGTCCGCTCCGGGTCTCTGCGAAGCCCACCAGCACCCAGCGCCGCGCCGCTCTCACTGCCCAAGCCCTCCGGGGCGCTAGAAGTTCGCTAGGCGGTGGCGGGGCGGGACGGACAGCGCACCTCTCCAATGGCCGGGCGCCGTGGGCAGCTGGGGGCGGAGCCGTTCTGCGGCTGGAGGGCCAGGCCCCGCCCCCCGACTGCCCTCCGCCGCCCCTCCCTCCCTCCCTCCCTCCCTCCTCCCCTCCCTCCCTCCCCGGAGCGCCCCGCCCCGCCCCGCTTCCCGGCTCTTACTTTCCTCCCACCCGTTTCGCGGTGTTCTGGGGCCAGGCAGGGACGGAGCCGAGTCGCTCCGGCCGGGCCAGCCTGCCCCCTCCTCTCTCAGGTGAGCAGTGCTCCCAGATGAGTAGGCTCCCTTTCCTTTCCTTTTCCAGCTGTCACATCGGCCCATGGCCACCTCCCCGTCAGGCGGAGAAACATATACAAAGAACACGGGATTTGGATTTACAAAGATCGTGACTTTAAATCCCCGCTGTGTGACCTTGAGCAAATTGCTCAACCTCTCGGCTTCGTTTTCCTCATCCGTAAAGAGACTTGGGAGGATTAGAGATAATGCGTAAAACGCTTAGCACGGTGCCTGGTACCCGGAGCTCGCAGCTATTTCCACTCCTGACTTGTTGGGTTGGAGCCCGGCCCCCTCTCCCCGCCCCCAGGCTCGGCCGACCTGCGCCCGGGAGCTGCCTGCCTCCAGCCGAGTGGGGGAGGCGCCCCGGAGCAGCCGACCAGCCGAGGGTCTCGCGCTCCGATTTCCTCACCGTATGAAATGAAATTCCACAGGGGGATTCGAAAGGAAATGAGGCCGGGACGCTCCGTGCTTCTCGGCCCGCCGCCCTTCCTGTCTCGGGGACACGGTTTCTAAATAAGGTTGGGAGGGTGAGAGGGCGGGAGGGGAGAGGCTCGACCTGCGCAAGGGGAGGGGGGCGGTGGGCAAGAAGCTCACAACCACCGGGGCTCCCCTCCTCCAGCCTTCCAGGCATCCCTCCCTGCAGCCTGCATGTCTTTCTAACTTATTCTGCTTCTGTGTAGGGTCCTGGGGATCATGCGACCCGTGTTTTCATCTAACGTAACCCCTCTCCCATTCCCAGCCCTCCCCCCTCCCCACCCCCTATCCCCCCCGGGAGCTTTGTGCTAGTTCACCCTCTCAGATTTCCATTTGGGCCAGTGCAACCCTCAGCAGGTGGATTCCTAAACCATTTACTTGCTGCTTTACTGTGGTCGAGGTACTCCGAGTCTCAGCCTCAAACTGGCCATCTGTGAAATGAGGAAGTTCATGTCTACACCACACAGTTATTCTAGGAGTTAAATGAGATAATGCCTGTAAGTCATTTAACTTAGTGTCTGGCACAGTGTCTAGTAAGTGCCAAATAACCTTGGTTATTGTTGTTGTGGGACAGCCTCCTGCTTTCCAGCCAGACATCTCCAGCAGCCCAGGTCTGAGGATCTGGGTAAAGAGCTTTCCACTCTCTTTGTGAGACCTTTTTGTCCAACACTTGCTACTGTTTTCCTGGGGTTGGTGACAGGGATCACGTTTTTGTGTGTGTTTGTATCCTCCCATTTCAGCAAAGTCTAGCATATGGCAGAGGATGGATATTAGTTGGAAGGATGTCTGTACCACTAGTGTGATGCTCATATTCTGTTTTGTAATTTTTGTTTTCTTTTCTTATATTGATAAATAGACTTGACTGAGGGAAAGAATGGATTCAACATTTTTGGTATTTGGCTCTGTGCCAGAACTGTGTTGGGCACATAGAAGCTGCATTGTCTCCAGTCATCATCATCATCTTCTGGGGAAGGAGACTCCGTTAGCCTCTTAAAGAGATGAAGAAACTGAGGCTAGAACTAAAGTGATAGTTAGAAAATGAAAGATCAGTCAAACCAGGGTCCAGAGGAGGCCTTTCAGATATGGAGAACTAAAAATTTCCCAGCTGGAAATCTACATACTCAGCAGTAGGGTTGAATCATTTGTATGCCTGTGGTGAGTAACCCATGAGACCATTGGCCTACAGAGAAATAAATGGTTAGAGGTATGAATCAAATGAATAGATGATCCCCATCCTCTAGGACTCACAGAAGCAGACAAAGCATAAACAGACAACTGTAACTCAGTGTGATAAGTGCACAGAGAATTTTGGGTAAATTGAAAGTAGAGGTAGCTAAGTTTGGAGGGCTGCTCAAAGGGATTCTGAGCTGCTCAACAAAGCAGAGTTAGTGTGAAATAGCACTTCTCCTAGGGCACTTGCAGGGAGAGTAGGAGGGTTTGGTTTGTGCTAAAGATATGTACATGGTTTATTAAACGATGACCTTCATGAGGTCAGGGAGCAGGCGCTCCTTGACCAGGGCCCTGGCATATAGAGGGAACATCATTACTGTTGGGTGAAGGAATACCATTAACAATTCAATAACAAATAACTCACATAGAACCCTTATTCTATACTAGAGTAAGGGTTACGTGCTTTACGTGCATATTATCTCTTTTATTTTGCACAACAGCTTGAGAAAACTCTTGTTCTATGAGGTTTGCCCAAGATCATACAGTGACAGAGAAGGGCTCAGATGCATGTCTACCTGGCCCAAAAGTCTGTGTGCAGTGTATGGTACTGCTCTCACAGAGGAAACTGTGGACATTCAGTTTTCTCTATAGTCAAAGATGACCCTTTTATGTTCTGGGCCTCTTGTACCTGGCCCTGGCATCCCTGCCTCATCTTGCTTGAAGCAACTGTCTCCTTTCAGAACACTTGAAGAAGCAGCCCCTTGCCTGTCAGAAGCTTTTCCTGTCAACAGCTTTTCTTTCCCTGCATGGAACTCATCGCAGGTATTTTCCAAAAAAGAAAGCCAGGGGAATCACATTTCAGTCTGAATGTGGAAAGAAAACAAAGCCCACAACTTAGAGCTAAATCTGAATGGCCTGGAGCCCCTCAGCCTCCCTCTCGCAGAGTGGTTTACACAGTCGCCAGTCTGCTCTTGGTGACAGGCATGGCATGTTTGTCTTTGTTGCAGAAAACACTTCCAGGCAGAGGGCTATCCACCCTGTGACATGCAGAGCATTCAGGAGAGAAGCAGAAGATAGGGACTCATGAATAGGACCTTCCATTAACCTAAAGGGCAGGCCACGGGCCCCTAGTGGCTCTGGCCTGAGAGCCTGGGCAGCTTCCTCCGTCCACTCTCTGAGTGGTAAAGACACACGCAGCACACTTGGGAGCTGCAACAAACATGACTTCAGGGGCTGGTGGGCAGTTGGAGGACTCTCCATTTGCATCTAATGAGAGGCCGGGTTCTAATTAACTCCTGTGATGTGTTAATTTTTCAACCTGACATTTTCTGCTCTAATAGATTCTTGTAATGGTTCCTAAATTAAAGGCTGCATTTAAAGACTAGTGTTTAGGTTAAAATCCACCACCTAGGGGGGTTGGGGGGGGGGGCTGTAAACATCCTTTCCTTCCTAAGGAAAACCTCTCATTTGCAGTTTTTTGCTAACCCAATTAAGTGCTGAAGTAGTCACCCCAGAGCCTGCTTTTCATTTTCTGCGAAACAATCCAACTAATCCATATTCAGTAGCTTCCAAGAAAAGTCTTATTCCAACCACTCACGAAGAAACCAGCTTCTTTGAATCAGGACAGAACATTTAGAACTCACAAAGAGCTGTCTTGATAGAAAATGCGAGAAAGTGGTTCATTATTAACCTGTTTAGTTTTTGAGAGGGAAATTCACTGGGACTAAAACCTCATAGGATTGGCAATTTACTGTGGAAAACAGAAGCATTAAGGAAAAGTGATTAGTTTATAGATAGTCTGGGTGCTACATCTTCCCCAGCACCCAAACTAGCTATAAAACAAGAACGTGTATACTGAGAAAGTGGAAGGGAACACTAATGTTGTTTGAAGTGGGAGCATCAGAGGCCCCCAAGAGGTTAAGTAACAGCTCTTAAGGGGCAGAGCCAAACCTTGTTCTTATCTATTGTACCACTAGCCAGCAGAGAAGAATCCAAAAACCGCAAAACTCTTGCATATCAAGGAATCAGAGCCCTGTTCCTCCTACCAAGCATAAGATGGTACAGAAGACATTCTGTTTGTTGGTGGTGATGGTTTAATATATAGATGGTCAATCAAGAACCTTTTCAGAAGGCAAAAAGTAATGCAAATGCACTTTGTACCCCCACAACCTCATTTCATTTCAATATCTATCAGTCAAGCCATTAGCAAATGTTTAGTGATGGGTTATTGTAGACATGTCACTAAGCTGGGTGCTGGGAGGTATGCAGACATGTAAAACATGATCCTTGTCTTCAAGGAACTTACAGTCAGTCACATTAGAGGAGATTAAGACATGAGACCAAGAATGAAACTAGCTTGTTTATAATGAAGTGCTTTTTCTTGAGCTCCCTTACTGTATTATAAGTTTGGTTTGGGGGATTTTGTTTTTGTTTGTTTGTTTGGTCTCCTTCACAACCCTCTGAAGTGAGAGGCTGTATCTTCTTCACCGTTGTTCTCCTGAACAGCAAAGAAAAACACTTCCTGATCCATGGAAAGCACTCAGTGGATACTTGTTGAATAAATAAATAAGTGGTTCAGGCTATAAGTCCTCTAACTCTTCATAAGAGTCTTCATTATGTGCTGAGTATAGGTGACCACCAAAATGCAACCTAACTGGTTCCAGAATGATGGTCAAGTCTGTTCTACCAACCACTCCTCCAAGACGGCTTTCAGCTTTCCTCTGAACTTGGATGGTTTACCAATAATTTATTGTCCTGTTTTTATTTTACTATACTGATTCTTATATCTTTTAAGGTAGAACAGTGTCTTGGCCACAACTGTTATTTAATTCAAAGCCTGTGTTCTACGTCATGAATCAGCCCCAAACATTTTCTTATCGCTGTTCATTGGCTAGTTGACCACTCATCTTATTATTGTCAGCTGAAGCAACTGGGAATCCTATGTGTCACAAGACAAGTGGCAAGCATGGGTCTTAAGCCAAGGAGTTATAAGTCAAAAGATCATCTGAAAGTGGTAAGTTTGTAGAAAAATTGGAATGTGAGCTTAGCTATGAGGGGTATATGAGTTTCCAAGAGATGTGGGAAAGCATCTGTAATATTATTCTCATAGGCAGCACTCTCATCAGTTGATACAGGTGAGAATAAACAGGAATAAAAATGACCAAAGGGTGAACTAGCCACCTGCTGTGGATAGGTATGAACTAGACTAGACAAAGTTTCAGGTGGTGGTTTTAAAACATAACCTCAAATTCTTCGACAGTCTTTCCATTGAAGGGCGGAGTTAATGTTCCCTCCCCTTGAATCTGGGAGGGTGTGTGACTTCTTCAACCAGTACAGTGGAAGTGACACTAGGTGTCTGCCAAAGCTACGACATAAAAGGCCATGCGGTTTCTACCTTATTTGCTGGGAAATTCACTGTGGAGCTCTGAGCAGCCTTGTAAGTAGTTCAGCTACCTTGAGACCACCATGTAGGAGAGGCCACATCTAGGCTTTCCAGTTAATAGCCCCAGATGAGCCTGTCCTTCAGCCATCCCAGGCCTAGGGCCAGACGTGTGAATGAAAAAGGCATCGTGGAAGCTGATTCTCTGGCCACCACTGGTTCTACCCCCAGCTAGCTGTGTGAGTCATCTCTGCCAGACATTGTGGGGCATAGAAGAACCATCCCTGCCGTACCCTTTCCCAATTCCTGACACACAAAATCCATGATGCTTATTGTTTTATGCCTATCTTAGTCCATTTGGGCTGCTATAGCAAAATACCACAGACTGGGTGGCTTATAAACAAATTTAATTCTTATCATTTTGGATGCTGAGAAGTCCAAGATTAAGGCACTCACAGATTCTGTGTCTGGTGAAGGTCCACTTCCTGGTTCATAGATGGCCGTCTTTTTCTTGTGTCTTCAGATGGCAGAAGGGATGGGGAACGCTCTGATGGGGGTCTCTTTCTTTTCTTTTTTTATTCATTTTATTTTGTTTTGTTTTCTGGGAGGTCTCTTTTCTAATGGCATTAATCTCAGTCATGTGAGCTCTGCCCTCATGACTTAATCACCTCCCAGAGACCCCACCTCCAAATACCAACAGATTGAAGATTAAGCTTTCAACATATGGCCTGGCCAGTTTGGCTCAGCGGTTAGAGCATTGGCCCGCAGACCAAAGAGTCTCAGGTTCAGTTCTGGCCAAGGGCATGTACCTCGGTTGTAGTTCGTCCCCAGCCCTGGTTGGGGTCTTGCGGGACACGGCCAATCGGTGTGTCTCTCTCACGTTGATGTTTTTCTCTCTCTCTGTCTCTCTCTCTCTCTTCCCCTCCCACTCTATCTGAAGATAAGTGGAGAAATATCCTCAGGTGAGAATTAAAAAAAAGATTTTAATATATGAAATTTGGGGTGAAACAAACATTCATTCTATTGCAATGCCTATAGGTTTAGGCTTGTTGGTTATTCAGTAACATATAACCAGAACAGAATTAAGTAACAAGATACCAAAGGAGAGTGTGACTCAGCTAGAAAAAGAATGAATATCACCCAACGATGGATAAAGGGACTTGAGATCCTCTCTTGGGAGAAGGATAGCATGTTTCAGTTACACAAGGGACCGTGGGTCATGTTAAGCGGAAGCCTGATTTTGCTATTGTGTTTATTTGGAAGTGAAGTACGGTTGAAAGAAGTGAATATGAATGCCAGATTGACAAGGAGTGCACACTGGTAGCTTTGTACTGTGTCAATTAACTATAGTGGAACTCTATTTCCCGAATTCCCTTCTCTACATGATTCCAGATTGGAATTGGCTTCGAAAAATTGATACGTGACTGGGAGGTGGAAGTAGAGCAGCCTTTTATGCTCAGAAAGTCAATGTTGGGTGCCAGGCACCATGGCCTCTCACACAGATTGTCTCTATTCCGCTAGCTCACTTGTTGGCATGGGGTAGCTCCTGGACCTGCACAATCTCCTCAAGTTTTCTGAGTCCTGGGCCAGGTCCTAGAGTGGCTCCATGGCTAAGGGCTCTAGCTTCTGCAGGTCACCTGCATCATCAAGATTAGAGGTGGTTAGGGACAGACATGGGATCCAGTTTGTCCCTGTGGGTTCCAGTTTGTCCTTGCCTTCCCAAACGTTGTGCTCCGTTTTCCTTCTTGATTGCAGACCTGGCCAATCTACAGTGACTTCAGGTCCAACACCAGGCTCAGAGGCAAGGCTTTGCACAGACCACTCACTGGCTTCCAGTTTTGTAAGATCTAATCCCTATTATAAATTCTTCATTCCACCTCACTCACAGTGACCCTGCTTCTCTGATCAAACCCTGACTGATACATCCCCTAAAAAAGATTCATAGAATGTTAGCTCTGGCAGCTGCCTTAGAGTTCATCTGGCCCACTCTGCATTTTATGAGTGGGGAAACTGAGGTCCCAAATGTGACTTGCCTGAGTGGCACACAAATAGTGAGTGGCTGCACTAATTTGCTCTCCTGCTCTGTGACTGAAGTATTTGCCAGATTCCTTTTTGACTTACGGGATTGTGACTGGCCTGCTACCCCAGATCATATTGTCTATGGCAAGCACTTAATTGAGCCTTTTTTGTCAGGCCCTGTGCTAGGTGTTTTACATAGATTACCTCATTTAATCCACATGCCCTCCAGAATACATCCTAAATCTGAATTACTTCTCTCCATCTCCACCACCACCAACGGTCCAGCCCTCATTTGCTCTCACTTGGACAACTCTTTCCCGACAGACCTCACTGCTCCCATCATTGCTCATTAACAATCTCTACACAACAACCAGAGGGATCTTTTCAAACTGGCTCCACAGATCATATTCTTCTCCTGCTGGAAACCTGTCAGTAGTTTGCCATTGCTGTTGCAATAACATTTATCAGGCTACAAAGTTCTGTAAGATCTGATCCTATGTACCCTTGCATTCTCTGCCTTGCTCACCACACTCCAGCTACACTGACCTTTCCTCTATTCCTAAAACGTTCCCAGCTGATTCCCACTGTAGGGTCTTTGCTATCTCCTCTTCCCGTGGCTGCTCTTCCCGCCAAATGTCATTTTCTCTGAGAGGTCTTCTCTGAACCTATGTCTCAGCCCTCTCTTCAGTCACTCACTCCTTAGCCTTGTTTTATTCTCTTCATAACACTCACTGATGTCTGTTATTCACTTTCTTATTTGTTAATTTTCTCTTTCTCCTAACTAAAAAGAATCTCCACTAAAAAAGTGTCTTAGCGATCTTATTTACTAGCATATCCCTGGCGCCTAGCAGGTGCTCAGTAAATATTCGTTAAATGAACAAACTTATATAGGACCTGCTATTGTTCTCCTCATTTTACAGTTGAGGACACAGAGTCTCGGAGAGATTAGGAAACTTGCCTCCGGTCCCACAGTAAATGCAGAGTTGATATTCCAACACAGGTCTTCCGACTCCACAGCCTGTGCTTTTGACCTTTATGCATCCTGCCGTGGTCAGCTTCATTGCCTCCACAAACGTCCTCTGGGTATGAAGTGCCTCATAGGATATTAGAACTGGAAGGAACCTGTGATAATCAGCTAGTTCCTTGCTCAGTCATTAGAGTGAAGTTAATCAGTTAACCACTATGTGTTTTTTGTTGTTGTTTGTTTTTTTATCCTCACCCGAGGACATTTTTCCATTTTTTGTTCAGATAGAGTGGGAGGGAGAGAGAGGAGGAGAGAGAGAGAGAAATAGTGATGTGAGAGAGACACATCGAGTGGCTGCCACCCGCACGACCCAACCAGGGCCGGGGACAAACTGCAACCGAGGTACGTACCCTTAGCGGGAACCGAACCCGGGTCTCTCTGGACCGCAGGCCGACACTAACTGCTGAGCCAAACCAGCCAGGGCAACCACTATGTTTTTATTGAGTCTTTATAGTATGCACTACTAAGGTAACTAAATTGCTCCCCCAAATGGGACAGACATTAAGGACAACTCATTTATCACATCCTGGGAATTTCCAGATACTGCATTTTTATGTGATCTTTCCTCAGTAACCCTCACATTTTCAGTTTCAAGAATTTGACTAAGTTTTAAGCCTCCCTACCTTAGTTTTTCTCTATTATCTCTTTGGCTTTCAATAATCCATACTACAGTTTCATTTCTCTTCCAAAAGGAGAAGAAGGGACACATTTTAAGAAAACGATTTTCAGATACATGCAAAGAAACAGTGGCAACTGATAGCATCTGTTAGACCACCAGAGACCAGGAAAGAACCTTCCAGATCATCTACTGCAGAACTCCACTTAACAGACAAAGAGGCCGAGACCCAGTGGGTGAAGATGACTTATCCAAGACAGGGTTAGAACTAGATATCATTTTCCCTTCCTCCAGGACTCTTTCCACCACATCACCGTGTCTTCCTTCTACCTCCTTGCCTGGGAAACGAGGATTGCTGTGGAAACCAGCTTATGGGTAAACAGCAGCAGACCCATTACTCTGACCTGAAGCGTCAGACTGCATGTACAGGGAGCTGGGACACAGATTGTTCTGTCTCACCAGGCCCCTTCTCTTTCTCAATAATACCGCCACACATTACCACTCACACTAAGAGCGACTAGACCTGCCCCACCTGCCAGTCGCTCCTCCACCTCAGCCATTCCATTTCTCCTCCCTTCTTGTCCACACATTGTATTTCAGAATAACTGCATCAAATGGCTTTCTCATTTCTGCGGCTGTGACTGTCCTAGCCTCCCTTGAGGGATGAGACAAGGCATCCCTACTGATGAAGTCTGAATTACCACGTTCCCACGAGGTTGCGGCTCAGGGAACGTCAGGACTGGAAGAGAGTCTTAAGACCAAGGAGTCTACCTCATCACCTCATTTGCAGATAAATATGGGTACAGAGAGGAAAGAAAATGTTAATTGACTGTCCACTTGGATAATGCTAGCTAGACACAAAGCAAGACTAGAAACCAGGCCTTCTGACTTCGGAGACCAGAACTTACTACATCAGACTGAAGCCTTGGCACTTAGAACACGAGGGACACAGTGAGCCCCCAGGAAAGGGTGTTGACTGATTGACACTGCCTTTCCAACAAGGAAATCGGGAAATTCTGTTTCCGTCTTAGAATTAAGCCCCACCATAGTAACTCACCATAGTAACTCTCTACAGGAAAAACAAAAGCAATAACAAAATTTGTTTATCATCTTAGGACTTTTGTGAGAATTAAAGAAATACATATATGAATGAAGGTCCTTACCACTAGACATGGACAATTCTGTTAGCTTTCCTTCACCTGTTTGTTGTGGCATTAAGTTCAAACTTGCCTGTATTGTGGTGCTTAAATCCAAGACTTCTCCACTCCTCATTCTAGGCATAAATTCATCTTATATTCTAGGTGAATAGTGACTTCTGGAGCTATGCAATATGTGTCTTTTTATACTATGGTAGGACAGCAAATAATAACTAAAGTGCTTTACATATGCTATCTAAGTTAATATGATACTCTGAAAGGTAAGGACTATTATTATGCCTATTTATCAGTGACAGAAAAGATTGGGAGAGACTCAGGTACTTGCCCAAGGTGACAGTACAGGGTGGAGTTAGATCTAACCACAAATAAACCTGTAAATAGAGTAAACTAATTAAGCCAGAGAGATCTGAGTGGAAATTCTACCTTGACAGTTTACTAGCATGTGATGCTGACCAACTCTATCTTTCTGAGCCTCAGTGTCTTTGTCTTTAAAATGGGAATAATAGAAATAATGGTAGACACTGTTGATTGTTTAGACAATAGCCTCCCCCAACCCTACTTGCCCAATCCAAACTTTCCTCCTTCCTAACAACAAGGTATCAATGTCAAATTCTTCAAAGGAAGATGAGCTCTTTCATAGTCCTAGGGCATGGGGATAAATCTTTCTCCTTGCAAGTGATTGGTTTAGGAATAAATCTTTCTCCTTGCAAGTGATTTGTTTAGGAATGGGCATATGACACAATTCTAGCCAAGAGATGAAGTAGAAATGGGGCATAGGTTTGAAGGGCTCATCTTTTGGGACATTTTCCCTAATATTTGCCTCTTCTTACTTCAGCTTTGCTTGTGTGAAGATGTGATGACTGGAACTCTTGCTACCTGTTTGCTACCAAAATCAGTAAAGGCCAAATGCTGAAGATGAATATGTGGCTAATTTTTTAAAATTGATTTTTGTAGTGAGAGAGAGAAAGATTGAGTTGTTTTTTCACTTATTTATGCACTCATTGGTTGAATCTTGTATGTGCCCTAACTAGGGATTAAACCCACAACCTTGGTATATCAGGACAACACTCTAACTGAGCTACACAGCCAGGGCCTATAATGTGTGGTTAATTTTAGGAATTAACCTGACTGGGCCACAGGGTGCCCATATATTTGGTCAAACATTATTCTGGATATTTCTGGAAAGATATTTTTTGGATGAGTTTAGCATTTAAATCAGATTGCCCTCCCTAATGTGGGTAGGCCTCCATCCAATCAGTTGAAGACCTAAATAGAATAAATGAGATAAGGGCATTCTTCCTGCCTACTGCCTTCGAGCTGGGACATTGATTTTTTTCCTGCCTTCATTTTGGATTAAACTATTGGCTCTTTCTGGATCTTGAGACTGTCAGCTTTCAGACTGAAACTATACTATCAGCTTGCCAACTCACTCTGCAGTCAGCCTCCATACCAATTCATCATAATCTCTCTCTCTCTCTCTCTCTCTCTCTCTCTCTCTCTCTCTCACACACACACACACACACACACACACACACACACACACACAATGAGAGAATGGAAACTGGGTTTTTGCAGATATGATTGAGCTACTGAATTAATCAATTCAGTAATCCTTATGTCTGGACTTGTGGCTAAGGGAGATAATACATTCTTCTTCTTGTTTAAGCCACTTTTAGTTGGGTTTCCTATTTCTTGCATTGAAGGCATCATAACTGACCTAGCGATCAAACCAGTAGGCTTGTTGTGAAAATTTAATGGTGGTCAATAAATATTAGTTCTCTTCTTAGCATCTAAATTATAGAGCAATACTCTCTCCTTAATAATGATAATCCCTTAAGTGGTTCAGTTTTTTGTTTGTCACAGAGTGCGTCCATGGGCATTCTTCTACTGCACTGTGAATCTATTGAAGATGGAGACCACATTTAATTAATCTCTAGCTCAACAGATGTTGAATGTGTCTTAGACTATATCTTTTAATAGATTTCTTCACCATTGATGCTCACTTGGAAGTAATTACCTAGGAACTGGACAAAGTGAACTTGACACAACTCTAAATGTGTACCTTATAGTATAGTTGGTAATGGAACCCCTCAATTTGGTTCTTTGATTGGCAAACCTTATATTGAGAGTGATATGCTTATATATGAACTACTATTATCTAAGGCCTATGCTATATTGAAGGCATTATTAACTTAATAACTAACCTATCATGTGGACATTCCCTGACTATTAGGATTCCCATCAAGGACAGAATTAGGCTGCTTGGAAGGGCTCGGGTATCCCAGGGCTCTAGGAAGAGCAATAGAAAATGCTAAATGTGATTCTAAAAAGTAAGCAAGAATTTTAAGGATAGATAGCCATCACCTAGCTGTCTCTGCCTGCTGGAGGATATGGTCTTCTATATACCATAGACCAGAACCAAGAAAAGGAGAGGGAAGGAGGATCCCTATGAAACGTAATTTTGGTCCGGCCGGTGTGGCTCAGTTGGTTGAGTGTTGACCCATGCACCAAGAAGTCGCCGGTTCGATTCCTGGTCAGGACACATGCCCAGGTTGTGGGCCCGATCTCCAGTGAGGGGCATGCAGGAGGCGGCCAATCGATGTTCTCTCTCATCGATATTTCTATCGCTCTCTTCCTTTCACTTCCTCTCTCTCTAAAATCAATTAAGGGGAAAAAAAAGAAACGTAATTTTGTGTTTGTGTTGGGGGAATGAGGTGTGTAATGGAAGGAGATTATCAAGGGAAAGGAATTTTTTGGCTGTTTGTATCTTTGAGCTTCTTCCAAGAGGAAGAGATTTTCTAAGGAACATTCAACACTTAACCATGACTCCTACGTAGACGTTGTGAATGAAGGGAACCCTTGACCAAGAAACCCTTCTTCGTGGGTTTTCCTCAGCAAACCTATGAAGAAGTGATTAATATTATTTCAACAGCTATTCCCTCATTTAACCTCTAGAGATTCCAGAATCTAGAAGGTCAGGTGTAAGGCTCAGGAAACACATTTTCCATCTAGAACCCCAGGTAATTTTTCAGACCCTGCCTTGATTATTACTGATATAGGAACATTTGAGCTACGCATCATATTTTGAGGAGACTCCTGCCAGCTAATTACTTTGGTTTAACATGCCTTTGTTAGGCTTTATCTATAAGGGTAGGTCCTGTAGGTGGGAGAAGTTAGGTCTGGAGAGCATGATGCTTAGGTATTCTCTGTAGGAAGTCCTCATTCATGGTCCCCTCTGCCCACTAGAGGGACCTTAACCCTGAACAAAAGGACATGCACAATGTCAGGGCTGCTTCTAGCCCATTTTCCATGAGAATTAGTAAAATTATCCCCTCTAGGTGGACACTGACCATGGGGTTCATGGGTAGGTGAGAGAAGCAGGCCTGTATTTCAACTCCACTTGCCCACAGTGGGGTGCCTTTATATACTGTACAATCTTCTCAACCATACAGGATGGCCTTACATTATATGCAACCCTCCCAAGGGAGCATCATAGTAATCTGAGGATTAATAAGACAAAATTAAAGTAGCTTTTTTGGGGATCCCCCATAGAATCTTAACTAAACAGCATCCTTTTTCTCATTGGGTTCAAAACAAATGAATGGCCCTGGCCGGTTTGGCTCAGCGGTTAGAGCGTTGGCCCGCGGTCCAGAGAGACCCGGATTTGGTTCCCGCTAAAGGCACGTACCTCAGTTGCAGTTTGTCCCTGGCCCCGGTTGGGGTTGTGTGGGTGGCAACCACTCGATGTGTCTCTCTCACATCAATGTTTCTCTCTCTCTCTTCCTCCCTCTCTCCCTCCCGCTCTGTCTGAAGATAAATGCAAAAATGTCCTGTGGTGAGGATAAAAAAAATAAAACAAAACAAAAACACAAGTGAATGAATGAACGAATGAAGGAATGAACGAACATATAAATAAGCTAGCCAAAACTGTTTCTTTTATTACTAGCAGAGGCTAGACTGATCAGTAGATGCTACAGCTCTAGTGCAGAAAAATACTACCCTTTAGTCCCTGACTATTCAGGTGCTGAACTGATACTATTTTGAATCCTGCCCCCCAACTTTGGGAGGTAAATATTATGCTATCCATTTTGTAGATAAGGAAACTGAGTTTGTTCAAACCCAGGCCTGACTAGACCCCAAGTTCCCATCTTCTTACTTGGCACTGCCACTTCTGGAGAGCCAGCGGGAACTTCTACAACCCAAACCCAATTAAATCAACCAACAATTCTGATGAGATCTCCAAAATTGTCCTCTGGCACAGTATTTTCCTTTCCCCAGGGTTCTCCTTTGGCACCAGCTAAAAAGGCCTGGCTCCTCCAGCTGATGTAGAAATGTGTAAAGGCTCAAGTCCTCCAGTTCCAGGTTATTTTTCACTGCCCCTGGGAGCACCAGGTCTAATGCCAGCACGGATGTACTATTTTGAAGCTAAATGCATTTCTCAGAAAACTCAGGCGTGGTGCCATTTAAAGGATCTATTTTATGTCAGCACCCAGGTCTTTGGTCCCACAGTGCAGTGTTGTTGCTGCCCTCCCTCGGACTGGGCTTTGCTGTCTGTGATGCAAAGTTGCTTTGTCCAGCGTTTGCCTCCCAAGCATGTTGGGGAGACCACAGTCACAGACCCTCATGTTCAAGCGCTATTTTACTCTTATGGCTTCCCTCGTTCCAAAGATACATTTTCCCATGGGCTACTTTTTGTCTTACGTCAGGTTCCTTCGAAGTAGAGCCTGAGATCAGTTGTGTTTAAAGTGACTTACTGAGTGTTTTCAAGGAGAAACAGAATGAGAGAAACAAGATAGGATGGGGAAAGGGGGCTAAACAAGATTTTGGTTTCAGCTGGAACCTGGCTTCAGCTAGATCCCATGGGGAGCTCTGGAGCACAAATTGCACCACGGGGTTAGTCTTGCCTTAAGGTTAAGAGGACTGGTCTTTTGTAACCCCCATGGAAGTTAGTTTTTGGCCGCTGGCTATGGAAGCCACATGGCTGTGTCCATGAGCATGGTGCCTCCTGGTCAAGGTGGCTTCCTCTTAGCAAAGGGCAATTCTCCAGAGAATGGTATAGCTGTGAGCTGTATTAATCCAACTCTCCCAGCAGCTTCTGGGTGCACTGGCTGGTAAAAGGGATCCGGACCGGGCACCAACACTAGTTCTGAATCCTAAGACACAAAAAAGACACAAAAATCATTTGAATCCGAGTATTGGTTCCTTAATCTCAGAGATCCCAGAGATGATGCTTCATTATATATTCCTTTCTACACATTTAATTGGTAAGCAATCCAAGGAAAAAAATCACAGAGCCAAATGGTCCAAAGTTTTCAAATAGCTATGACTAAAGATAATGTTAAAGCAACAGTCCCCCTATTTCAACATTCAGCCAGCCTGCTGAAATACATAACTGTGACTGCTACAGCATAAATTTCATTTTATATTCATTTCATGACCAACAATACTGCATATAGTTCAATCTTACAGTATGACCAATAGGTGGCACCAGAAACACCCACACTTACTCTAACAAATGTATGCCTTATTTATGTACTTGCTAAAACGTAAATTCCTCTCTACTTAGATTTTTTTTCTTGTTGAAAGGCACTCGTAGCATTAAATCCAACCCCAAACTTGGTAACTTACAGTTTCTCATTTGCTATTTGACCTCCTTCTTGTAGGGTTATTTGAGTATGAAAAAAAAAAAAAATAGGGTGATAGGGCCAGTGAATTCAGAAAGAAAACATCTATTCATTAGCAAAAGGAAGGAAAAAAGGCTGGAGTCCTGCATCCTTTTCCTTCAAGGTCTCTTGAGTGTATAAATGCTGAAGATTATTAGGAAATATTTGAATAACAGGATAAAAAAGTCAAGGATACTGCCTCCAAAACATGAACTTTATTCCCCACTGAAAACAGACTTGGATGGCAACCAAGTTGTTCAAGTATCGCCCTGGCCAATGTCTGACCACAGGCCTCCACTCCGGGAAAGGTCTCTGAGTCCAGCGTTCACCATTTGCAAGTTGGTTTCTTTTGAACTTTGTACTTTATTGTTGGTGAGGGGAAGTCAAGGGGGGCGGGGTGCTTCATCTTCCAATTTCTTTTCAACAATAGAGCATTGCACTCTTTTCCTATATCAGGTTATTCCAAGGAGCAGAATGACTCAAGAGGACAAAGCCCAGGACTAAGAATTAGGCCACTTTCATGATTTGATTCTCCAACTAAACCTGTATGATTTTATTGACCAGTATCTACCCAATAGACTCAATAATTTTTTTTTTTTTATAAATGGGGATACTGAGTCTTAGAAATGTCATTTAGGTCTAGCCAGGACCTCAATCCAATTCCTTTGACCCCAAAGCCAAGTTAAATCTAGCTATTCCATGAGCTCACCATGCAAATTTGGACAAATCATTTCACTTTATTGGACATCAGTTTATTTATAACATAAGAGGCTCAACTGCAGGGCCCCAGTGCGCCGTCCAGCTAGAAATCACCAGATTCTGAATAGTACGTGTAGAGTGCAGTGTCCTGTGTACTGATAGGGACTGGAGGTGTGGTTTGGCCCATGGTCAGTAGGAAGGGAGGGTAAAGCTCACTTTGATAGTGTTCCAAAGTGGAAGGTGACACGGCTGTTACACAGTGCGTTAAACAGTCTGGTTCTTGTATTTTGGGGGGGGGGGGAGTAAATACCAGGTCCTGATTAGCCTTTCCTATACCTGTTGTCAGCGTATTATACTGTAAACATTGTGCCTCTGGGAGCTTTCCTTTCCGAATGAAATGATCCCAGGATTTGGAAGTCCTCTTTTCATGGCATCCTCTTCTGCCATGCGTGCCGCAAATTATTTTCACTGCCCTTCTCTGAGCCTTTACTATTTTTGCTCTGCCTTTTGACAGCAAGACTGATTAAACTGAAATTTTAAAGATGATTTTACATAAAAGATAGAAGCAACAGGACTCTTTAAGGATACATGTGGATTCCTTCCTCAAATATATTTCCATAATGTGAATGGGAAAAGTCAGGGAAGAGGAAGAAAAGCTAACCTTCACGGAATGCTTACAGTGTGATAGGCTCTCTGCTAAGTCCATTTGATAGTGTATCTCTCCTCATCCTCTGGGATGGGAGGCAGTGCTGGATAGTGGAGAGACCTGGCCTCCGATCAAGGCCCTGACACTGCTTCACCATGCAACTCTGGGCAAGCTGTGTAACCTTTGTTTTCCCTAGTGAGACAAAGTACATATTAGCCCAGAGTTAGTGCCCAGTGAGTGTTAGCCAGTGTCATTACTTCTACCCCAAAGGGCCGGTCTTATCTATTTCACACTAGATGAAAAAACTAAGGTCCTAAGAAATTAAGTAAAAGATGTTCAAACTCGTATTGATCTGACACTGTTATGAATATCTGTTGTTTATTTTACCCAGCACCCCTCTTTCCCCAGGGAAACCTTTGTAGCCCCTCACCGTGACCCAGCAATTTGCTAGAACAGACCCTATAGCAGTCAAAGAGTGAATTCTGGAGCCAGACAGCCTGGTTCAAATCTCAGATCTGCCACTCATTCACTATATAACTTTGGACATATTCCTTAACCTTTCTGGGCCTTATCAAATGGAGATTATCAAAGTTCCTGCAAAAGTTAAATAAACTAATACAAATAAAGTGATAACAGCAGTGCCTGACACTGTTAGTGCTCATCAAGTGTAAAGTGTTATTCTTTTTACCTTACCTGTCTCCTAACTACAAGGGTGGGCACATGACTCAGATCTAGCCAATCAGAGTGTTCTATCTTCTTGTTTTCCATGATTGGTCTAGGGTAGGGTCAGCAAAAGTTTTCTGTAAAGAGCAAATAGCAATATTTTAGGCTTTGTGGGCTGTATAGTCCCTGTCACCATTACTCAATTCTACCTTTGTAGCAGAAAACAGACATAGACAATACATAAATAAATGGGTGTGGTGTGTCCTATAAAAGTGAAATTTATGGGCACTGAAATTTGAATTTCATATTTTTAAGTGTTACAAAATATTGTCCTCCTTTTGCTCTTTTATTCCCCCCAACCATTTAAAAATGACAAGACCAGCCCTGGCAGGTTTGGCTCAGTGCTTAGGGCGTGGGCCCTTGGACCAAAGAGTCATGGGTTCGATTCCGGTCAAGAGCACGTGCCTCAGTTGCGATTCGGTCCCTGGTCCTGGTGGGGGTCTTGTGGGAGGCAGCCAGTCGATGTGTCTCTCTCACATTGATCTCTCTCTCTCTCTCTCTCTCTCTCTCTCTCTCTCTCTCTCTCTCTCCCTCTCCCTCCCTCCCTCCCTCCTACTCTATCTGAAGATAAATGGAAAAATATCCTTGGGTGAGGATTAAAAAAAAAAGACAAGGCCATTCTTATTAGCTCATTCACTGTTCCAAAGCAAGAGACATTGACTGGATTTGGCCTATGGGTGGTAGTTTATTGTTTGATAGTTTGTTGATTCTTGGTCTAAGAGATGAGCATGTGAGCCACAAAGGGTCGAAGTCCTGCTATGAGATTGAATTCATGGACACTGGGAGATCATGTGTGCCTCTTCCTCTGGGTCATAACTCCTGTGTCTCTCTGCCTTCCCACATGGAGAGATGTGTCTGTTGCAGGAGAGAATGAAGCAAAAAGAATCAGAACCATGCAGAGCCAGTTAAGAGATAGAGAAAGAGAAACAGCCATGAAAACTTTGAGTCTCTATAGCTAGGCATGCTTGTTAGTTTCATGAGTCAATAAATTCCTTTTTTTTTTAAATGTCTATCCTCGAGTACACATCCTCTTTTTATTTTTTTTTAATCCTCACCATAGGATATTTTTATATTTATCCTCAGACAGAGTGGGAGGGAGAAAGAGAGAAACATCAGTGTAAGAGAGACACATCGATTGGTTGCCACCTACACGACCCCAACCGGAGCCGGGGACGACCTGAAACCGAGGTACGTGCCCTTGGCTGGAATCGAACCTGGGACTCTCCGGTCCGCAGGCCGATGCTCTAACAGCTGAGCCAAACTGGCCAGGGCAATTCTTTTTATATATAAAAAAATTCCTAATGTAGTTTGAGTCAGTTTTTGGTCACCTACAATGAGAGAGTTCTGATAGAGACTTAATGCACTTGTTTTCCTCACATTGTGCAACACTACCTTAAAAATTATTAAGAAAAAGGGGAAACTAGAGTGTATTGTGTATTTACAATGGGCCAGGCAGTTTGGTAATAGCTTTCACGTGTGATCTCTCATTTGCTTCTTATAATAACCCTCTGAGTTTGGCATTATTTTCCTCATTTTACAAGCACACAGAAACATTTGATGCTGGTAGACTGCTTGCTCAGATCCAATGTAGATGGCAGAATGGAGCAGCTTGAACGAATTTTCCAGGAGGTGGGGAATGGACTGCTCAGGCCCCCTTTTCTCTACCACTGCGCTCCGCAAGGCAGAATGATGGAAGAGTAAACTCTGTCAGAGCACGCTTAATCCCTTTTCTGGGAAAGAGAGCAGGTTCTGATTAGGAATTCCCAGTGTTCCCTCTGGCCCTTCTGGGCAGTGGGGTGTGGTAGTTTCTTGCCCAGCTGCCCGCAGAGAGTGGACAAGCAGCTGAAGCGGTCTGATGAACAGCCTGGGTTAATCCAGGCTGCAGTTTGCAACTCCCTTGCAGGACCCATCCAGGATTTCCTTCAGAAGTATCACTTCACAGCAGCTGGCTGGCTTGACTTTGCCAACTGCTTGACCTCTGGCTGCACAGGAAGCTTCAGCAGGTAGAAGTTGGCCAGGCTAAGGGGTAGACACACCCTGAGCTCCTTAGGACAGAACAGAAAAGCTTGCAAAAACAGGGTTTGCATGATACAGAATGAGAAAAGAGCCAGGGTAAATGATTCTCCACATCCATTGACCCTCACCTTGATATATCAACGCCTATGAGTTTGGGATTGAAGACAAGGGACTACCATATTAATAGCTTGAGGCTTGAATCCCTCCTCAGGCTCTGGGACTCTAAAGATAGGGAATTTTTGTTATTTTGTGTTTACCTGGTGTACTCTCATCACCTAACTCATACTTGGCCCTGAGCGGGGCACAAAGAATGTTTGAGTGACTGAGTATGTGAGTCTAAGCATCTGCTTTCGTAAAACAGGAAATGGTTGAAGGGACACCGACTTGATGAGATCCTCTCTTTATGTTATTTTCTGGAACTCTTAGAAGTCATGTGAATCTTATGGACATCTATGCTACCATTTAGTGCGATGGAGTAGATATTTACCCAATTTCACAGCTCATTTTATAGGCAGCGATTTACCTAATTATACCCTAGTGGCCTAAAAGAGGTAATGCGTCTGTGGACAAAAAAGGGGACACATACTAAACCTGACAAGCTCATGGGAGGCCCGCTGTGGCTATATGGAGACTTCTCTGGCACCATATAAATTTTAGAATTATTTGTTCTAGTTCTCTGAAAAATGCCATTGGTATTTTGATAAGGATTACATTAAATCTATAGATTGCTTTGGGTAGTATGGACATTTTAATGATGTTAATGCTTCCTATCCATGAACACTGTATATGCTTTCTTTACTGTCTTATAATTTTCTGAGCACAGGTCTTTTATCTCTTTTGTTAAATTTATTTCTAGATTTTTTGTTTTTGTTCTATGTAAGTAAATGAGATTGTTTTTAATTTCTCTTTATGATAGTTCGTTATTGGTGTAAAAAATGCAACCGATTTCTGTAAAAAATATATTTTTTGTGTAAAAACTGCAACCGATTTCTGTAAAAAAAAATACTACTTTTGTATCCTACTTTACTGAATTCATTTATCAGTTTTGATAGTTTTTTGTGTGTGGAATCTTTAGGATTCTCTCTATATAGTATCATGTCATTTGAAAATAATGACACTATTACTTCTTCCTTTTCAATTTGGATGCCTTTTATTTCTTTCCTTTTTCCTTTTTCGTCTGATTGCTGTGGCTAAGACTTCCAATACTCTGTTGAATAAAAGTGGTAACAGTGGACATTCTTATCTTGTTCCTGATCTTGACACTTTTAGCTTTTCCCTGTTGAGTATGATGTTAACTGTGGGTTTGTCATGTATACCTTGTATTATGTTGAAGTATGTTCCCTCTATTCCCACTTTGCTGAGAATTTTTATCATAAATGGATGCTGGATTTTGTCAAATGTTTTTTTCTGTATCTGTTGTTATGATCATATGACTTTTATCCTCCATTTTGTTTACGTGGTGCATCACCATTAATTGATTTGCGGATATTGAACCAGCCTTACATCCCAGGAATAAATCCCACTGATCATGGTGTGTAATCTTGTAAATGTATTGCTGAATTCAGTTTGCTAATATTTTGTTGAGGATTTTTGCATCTGTGTCCATCAGGCCTATTGGTGTATAATTTTCTTTTTTTGTACTGTCTTTGTTTGGTTTTGGAATCAGGATAATGCTGGCCTTGTTAAATGAGCTTGGAAGTCTTCCTCCTCTTGAATTTGTTTGGAATAGTTTGAGAAGGATAGGTGTTAAAACTTCTTTGAATGTGTGGTAAAATTTACTTGCGAAGCCATCTAGACCAGGACTTTTGTTTATTGGGAGTTTTTTGATTACTGATTTGATTTTGTTAGTAGTAATTGGTCTGTTTAGATTTTCT
The DNA here is from genome assembly GCA_030848825.1 of Tadarida brasiliensis. NCBI lineage: Eukaryota > Metazoa > Chordata > Mammalia > Chiroptera > Molossidae > Tadarida > Tadarida brasiliensis. The sequence goes on from CM061268.1 coordinate 60,404,919, forward strand.
GTTTTTTCTTGATTCAGTCTTGGAAGATTGAAAGTTTCTAGGAATTTATGCATTTCTTCCAGATTGTTCAATTTGTTGACATGTAATTGTTCATAGTATTTTTTTAATAATCCTTCGTGTTTCTGTGGAATCAGTTATCACTTCTCTTTCATTTCTGATCTTATTTATTTGGGTCCTCTCTCTTTTTTCTTGATGAGTCTGGCTAAAAGGTTTACCAATTTTGTATATCTTTTCAAAGAACCAGCTCTCCCATTGATCTTTTGTATTTTTTTAGACTCTGTTTTGTTTATTTCTGATCCGATCTTTATTATTTTCTTCCTTCTATCCACTTTGGGCTTTGTTTGCTGTTCTTTCTCTAATTCCTTTAGGTGTAAAGCAAGATGTTTATTTGAGATTTTTCTTGTTTCTTGAGGTAGGAATGTATTACTATGAATTTTCCTCTTAAGACTGCTTTCATTATGTTCCATAGATTTTGGGTCATTGTGTTTTCGTTTTCATTTTTCTCAAAGTATCTTTTGATTTATTTCTTGATCTCATTGCTAACCTGTTCGTTGTTTCGTAGTATGTTATTTAGCCTCCATGTGTTTATGTGTTTCCCAGTATTTTTCTTGTAATTGATTTATAGTTTTATATCATGTAGTCAAAGAAGATGCTTGATATGGTTTCAGTCTTCTTAAATTTATTGAGACCTGTTTTGTAGTTTAACATGTGGTCTATCCTGGAAAATGTTTCACTTGAAAAGAATATATATTCTGCTGCTTTGGGATGAAATGCTCTGAAAATATCTGGTCTAATGTGTCATTTAAGGCTGCTATTTCCTTGTTGATTTTCTGTCTGGAAGATATATCCTGTGATGACAATGGGGTGTTAAAGTCTCCTACTCTGACTGCATTATTATCGATCTTCTTTATGTTTGTCAATATTTGCTTTATATGTTTAGGTACACCTGTGTTGGGTGCATAAATGTTTACAAGGGTTATATCCTCTTGTTGGATTGATCCCTTTACCATAATGAAATGTTCTTCTTTGTCTTTTATTTTAGCCTTTGTTTTAAAATCTATTTTGTTTGATATAAGTATCACTACCCCAGCTTTATTTTTGTTTTCATTTGCATGAAATATCTTTTTCCATTCCTTTACTTTCAGTCTGTGTATGTCTTTCTATCTGAAGTGGGTATCTTGTAGATAGAATATGCAGGGGTCTTATTTCCTTATCCATTCAACTACCTAAGTCTTTTGATTGGAGCTTTTAATCCATTTACCTTTCTTTCTTTCTTTTTTTTTTTTCGTTATTGATTTTAGAGAGAGGAAGGGAGAGGGAGAGAGATAGAAACATCAATGAGAGAGAACATTGATTGGCTGCCTCTTGCATGGCCCCCACTGGGGGTTTGGCCCACAACCTGGGCATGTGCCCTGACTGGGAATCGAACCAGCAACCTCTTGGTGCATGGGTTGACGCTCAACCACTGAGCCATACCAGCTGGGCAATCCATTTACATTTAAAGTGATTACTAATACATATATAGATACTGTCATTTTATTAGTCATATTTATGTTCTTTTTCCCCTCTTCTTACAGAAGTCCCTTTAAAAATCTTGTAATACTGGTTTGGTGGTGATGAACTTCTTTAGCATTTACTTTTTCTGGGAAACTCTTACTCTCTCCTTTGATTCTAAATGATAGCCTTTGTGAGTAGAGTAGTCTTAGTTGCAGGTCCTTGATTTTCATCACTGAATATTTCTTGCCACTCCCTTCTGGCCTGCAAAGTTTCTGTTGAGAAATCAGTTGACAGTCATAGGAAGGTTCCATGTAGATAACTGAATGCTTTTTTCTTGGTGTTTTAAAGATTCTCTCTCTAACATTTGGAATTTTAATTATGATGTTTCTTGGTGTGGGTTTCTTTGGGTTCATCTTGTTTGGCACTGTCTGTTTTTCCTGGACTTGTATGTCTATTTCCTTTACCAGTTTAGAGAAGCTTTCTGTCATTATTTCTTCAAGTAGGTTCTCAATTTCTTTCTCTCTCTCTACTCCTTCTGGTACCCCCATAATATGGATGTTGTTATCCTTGATGTTGTCCCAGAGGTCCCTTAAACTACTCTTTTTTTTTTTTTCTTTTTTCTGTTCCGTGGGGTGTTTTCTGCTACCTTGTCTGCCAAATCACTGATTCAATCCTCTGCTTCATCTAATCTGCTTTTGGTTCCTTCTAGCGTATTCTTATTTTCAGTTAATGTATTTTTCATTCCTGACTGGTTATTTTTCATGGTTTCTATTCCTTTTTATGTTTACTGTCTCTTTGTTGAGGTTCTCGCTGAGTTCATCTATTCTTTGTCCAACTTCATTGACCATTTTTATAACCAGTGTTTTGAACTCTGTATCTAGTAAATAGATTGCTTGCTTCCATTTCGTTTACTTGTTTTTCTGGAATTTTTTTCCTGTACTTGCACATGGGACATATTTCTTTGTCTCCTCATTTTGGCTGCCTCTCTGTGTTTGTTTCTCTGTATTAGATGTATCTACTACATCTCCCAGTCATGGCAGGGTGACTTTATGTAATAGGTGTTCTGTGGAGCCCCGTGGTGCTGTCTCCTTGATCACCTGAACTGGGTACTCCAGGAGTGTCCCTGTGTGGGTTGTGTGTGCCCTCCTATTGTAGTTGAGTTTTGATTGCTGTTGGCACATCAGTGTGTGGGGTTGACCCTCAGGCTGACTGGCTGTGAGGATTGGTCACAACCATACTATATAAGCTATCGTGCAGAGGCTGACCCCATTGAGTGGGTTTTGCTCCAGCAGGGCTCTGGTGTTTGCCAAGACCACCCTTTGCAGTTTGTGGAGCTAACTGGATGGTGTACTTGTTGTCAGAAGCCAGCCAGTGGGTGTGTTGATTCTGGGCCTCTTGGGATGGGCTTGGGTGCAGTCCAAAGTCAGCTGTTGCCTGTGCCCAGCCAGTGGTCAACTGGTTGGAGCTACAAAGTGATCTGCGATTGGTAGCTGCCTCTGCTAGGCCCAGAGGCACATGGAAGAGGCCACGCTGCAAACAGAGCCTAGCTGCCATCAGCAATGGGCCAGTGCAGTCCAGTAAGAGGCACAAGGCACACCAAGACCGGCCACCATGTGTCCAGGGCCCATGGACCCCCGAGAACTACCAGGAAAGCCTGAAGCATGGGCCGCGGGCAGCTACCTGCAAGGCATAGCCACCAAAAGAGCCCTGGGTAGTATGTGAGCTGGGTGGGGTGGAATCCCTAGAAGTGACCATGGTGGGGCTAGTGGTGTCTACCAGGTTAACGCAGCTTCAGATTTGGTGCCAGTGCTGGGCCTGGGGCTTCAGCAAGAGGTAAAGGGAAATCTGAGGCCAGCTGCCACCTGCCTGAGGCCCATGAACCCCTGAGAGCCTTTAGTAAAGCCAGCAGCCCAGACCAAGGCTGGCTGCTTGCTGCCAAAGCTCATTTAGACTTTTTTTTTTTTTTTTTTTTGATGAACCTTAACCAAGTGGTAATCAAATGCTGGGTGCTAAAAAAGTTAAGCAGAGACTTCTAGAGGCAAGTCTTTCAAATGAGGAAGGAGGGCAAAGAAGGATAAAATGTATTAAAAAACTGGAGCTTTGGCTGTTTCCTACGTAGCAGGCAGGCCCTGAACCCAATTCCCTTTTGCTTGTTCTTGGGGCAAGGCTGAGTTATCATGCTATAAATTCTACCCGTGTAAGTGTGAAGAATGTGGAGATTAATGTGGGGAAGTCTTCATTCCAGCAGAAAGGCACAACAGTGGGCCAGCTGGAGATGGAAGACAGAACATATCTCAAGTGCGAGCCAATGGAGATTTGAAATTAGAATCTGGGCTCAACTTGCATTTAGGTTTTAAGATTCTGATTGTAAGGGGATAGGGCTGGTGAGTAGTTGGAGGAAATTTTATAGAGACCTGAAGTGACACAACATTGATTTGCCAAGATAAATTATTGGCATATTTATCTGATCATTTCAGTCAATGTGTCTTTGTGGCAAAGAGAAGCATTTGTGTAGGGAACTGGTGACCTCGAGAGGAAGAATAAAAGAAGAGGAGAGCCCTGCAAAGGTGAGCTAGAGGAGGTCAGCTGGTGCCCAGAGAAGCCCATCTGGCTTTGCCATCAAAGGCAGCTTGATGGAGACGGGTTGTCTAAACAACTTGCCAAATTTCCAGTGGGTTATGGATGACACCCTCCATTGGAACTCGTGGCCTGGGATCCAGGCCTGGAGCTTACTTTGGAACTTGTTGTAGAGGATCATTTTTATTGGGAAGTGTGGTTTGGAATGTAAAAGTGTTGAGGACTCCGACTATCTTTGAACATCAATGTTTGCTGGCATCAGCTAAGGCTCTCTGGGTTCTTGGATATTTAACAACACCCTCTTTCCTCACTGCGATTAGACTAGATATAAACAATGACTGTGGGAACTAAAAATTCAAGGATGATGACCCTCTTAAGGTATGCTTTGAGTGGAAGGATTTAAAACTATGTTCTCTTAATATAACATCACCCAGTCATAGGGTGGATAGACAGCAGAAAAGTATTAACTTAACGGCCAGAAAGTGGGGGCTCTGGGCCAACTCTACCATTAATGTGTGAAGCTGGGCGAGCCATTTAACCTCTGTGTGCCATTTTTCTTCCCTTTAACCTGAAGGTAATCGTACATTCTATTCTTCCCATGGAGGTTCTTGTCGAAGTGAAATAAGTGATTAAGTACTTATGTATGAGAAGTGATTCAATTGCATTGTATGAAAAAGAGTTGAGAGTCTGGGTTTAAATCCTAATTCTATGATTTACCACCTGTATAATCTTGGATATGTTTCTTAACTTGTCAGTGCCTCAATTTTCTGATCTCTAAATACCTCTCTCAAAAAGTTGTGAAGACTAGTCTGACCAGAGTGGCTCAGTTGGTTGAGCACCGTCCTGTGCACTGAAAGGTTGCTGATTTGATTCCGGTCAGGGCACATACCTGTGTTGCAGGTTTGATCCCCAGTTGGCACATGTATGGAAGATAACCGATCAATGTTTCTCTCTCATATTGATGTTTCTCTCTCACATCGATGTCTCTCTCTCTCTTTACCCCTCTCCCTTCCTTGCTTTCTAAAAATCAATATAATATTTTTTAAAAGTTGTGAAGACTGAATAATGTATGTAAAGCATCTTGCTTATAGAGGGGTGATAAATTTCACTGCTTATGATTATGACTCTTATCAAACAAGAAATACATGCTAAGTTTTTAGAGAAGTATTTCACTGGTAATGGTAACTGCTGATTATTATCATTAATGTTTCTCTCAGATATGAAAGAAACATTTCGAGGCAGAATTTTTCTTGCCTCTCTAGACTATAGCTGAGTAAAACAGAAGTAAATTCAACCTATGCAAAGCCACCTGGGCTTTATTAGACCTAGAACTTTTCCCACCACCTTCGGAAATCTGTTTCGCAAGAGTTTTCATTTTATTCAAATAGGAACAATGTAGGGACTAAAACCACTAACAGTATTTAATGCATAGGCGAAACTCAAACTGGGGATAGGCCTTGGACATGATCCCTCAGCAATAACTTAGTAGCAACCACAGCCCCACAAGAATAATGTTCTGCCAGAAGCCTCAAAGCCAGGGTGGTGTCCTGCCACCAACTCACCACAAGAGATTGTACCAAAACAGTGGGGTAGAAGGAGCCCACATTTTAAAAATTACAGGACCAAGAAATGCAACTCCAAAATATTCATAGGCAGAATGTATAAAAATCTCATAACATCCATAACTGTTAAGGGAACTCGCTATACTAGGGCGCTTTATCTAGTAAAAACTTACGGCAGGGTAAGAAAATTGGTTAAGCTTGCTGGAAAGCTAATAAAACACCTACATATTTATTTTTCTAGCCCAAGGACCTAATGGTTACATCAAAATTTTTTTCTGCTCATTACATCTTTTTGGAAGCAGTTCTATTTTTGTGTTTAATGAGTTTCTGAAAATGTATATGAAAAGTTTAATATATAAAAATCAAGCAATAGCCTTACATGTTATGTGAGGAATTCTATCCCCAAAAGCTAAAAAAATTATAAAGTCCCTAGTAGATATTATAAATGTTTTAATTTTGGATTAAAAATAGAAACCTTAGTGTTATGTGATATATATATGATTATTAATGCTCAAAGCACAGTTAAACATTAAATACATACAAAATATTTCTTATCTAAACTTATTACCTCAAATTCCTCTCTTAGCCACCTTGAAACGACATTTTTTTTAGACATAAGATATTGATTTAGTGTTAGGAAGGAGGACTTTCTAATGAAAATGTAAAATTACTGGCTTGGGCAGGGTATTCACACAGGAATGAGCAGCCTGATAAATAGATTATGTTGCTATCAGTTTTTTGTTTGTTTTTCTGTTAATGAGCAAGATTTTTTTAAATGTTTTTTTTTTATTGATTTTTTTTTAGAAAGAGAGGAAGTGAGAGGGAAACATCGATCATTTGCCTCCTACATGCCCCCTGCTGGGGATCAAGCCCACAACCTGGGCATGTGCCCTGACCAGAAAATGAACCGGGACCTCTCAGTCCATGGGATGATGCTCAATCCACTGAGCCACACTGGCCAGGCGGGTTGTTGCTTTCAGTTTTCTGCCAAATTTCTATCTTGGATCAAGATGGTGAAATGATCATACAAGTCAATTTTGCTTCTTCCACCCTGGTATGTCCTTAAAATAGCAGAAATGATAATAAAAAGAAATTAGGGTTGGCATATTTAGCAAAAAATAAGAATGAAAAATATATGACACCCAATTAAATTTGGATTTTGGATAAATAAATACTTTTTTAGTGATGTTCCAAATGCAATGTTTTGGACTTACTATATTTGCCTGGCAATCATAAATCCATAACACTACCATCAGCAGATCATAATTAAGAATTTTGGGTTGCACCAGATTGGATTTGTCCTGTAATTCTACTTCTTTTTTTTTTTTTTCAATCCATTTTTTTTCAATCACCTGAGGATATTTTTCCATTTATCTTCAGATAGAATGGGAAGTGGGGAGAGAGAGAGATAGAGAAACATCAACATGAGAGAGACATATCGATTGGTTGCCTCCTGCACGACCCCAACCAGGGCCAGGGATGAACTGAAACTGAGGTACGTGCCCTTGACTGGAATCGAACCCACGACTCTTTGGTCCAATGGCTGTTGCTCTAACTGCTGAGCCAAACTAGCCAGGGCATCTACTTCTTGACTGAAATGGAAAGATATGTCCACAGAAACACCCACAAGAGTTTTCACAGCAGCTTTATTTATAACAGTCAAAAACCTAGAAACAACCAAATGCTCATCAGCTGTATTATGGATAAAAAATTTGTACATCTAACAAGTTCCCAGGTATGCTGGTGCTGCTGGTTCAGACACTAAGAAAGTAGAGAACTACTGTTCTAGAAAAATCTATAAAAATAGATTGGATCAGAAAGAAAGATAAAAGATTAAACGAAACTGCCAGCTCAGAGTCAGGGTGACAATAAGTCAAGAGGCCCTGAGATCATTAATTATCCAGATAATTAATTACAGACCTGCATCCAGAGCAGTAAAGCCAGTCGTGTCCCCGACCTCCCCACATCACCACCACTGAGGGGTCAAACAGCAGCAGCCTTAGACCCTGGGTTATAACCTCAAGAGAATATCCCTTCAAATAATGTGAACTTCCTACCTGGGGAGAGAGAGTGATGTGTGGGAGTGGAGGCCTGAGAGAAATAAATGGAAACCTCCAAAATAGACTCAGAAGGAATAAACAATGTAGGTCATCTTTGCATACGTAAAATATGCATTGAAGTCCTCCAACACCAAAGTAGAACCCTCCCTGTCTGGCCATGAGGGGAGACGATGGGGGTGGACAGGGGAAGGGGTCTTCTGCCTTTCTATCTGCCCCTGCCCAAGTCCCTAAAGTGGAGTCTCTACCCACTCATATGAAGATCACAACTGCCCTTTCTTTTAGGGGAGAGGCTTGCAGAGGGAGCCCATGCCAGGTACCTAAAATCATAAACATATGAACAGACAACTAGGGATTACCAAGCATCTGAGGATCACCAGACATCAAGACTAGGAAGGGACAAGAAGAACAAACTGGCCAGGAGAAGCAGGAATAACTCAGAAAGCAGAGGAAAACTGGAAAGAAACACGAATTTGTATACTAGGATATATTTGAAAGGCTATCACATGCATAAAACAAAAACACGAACAATCATAGCCTAAAACTGCGAGGAAATGTAATAGAAACTAGAAGTGGCTGAGGACTGTGTCTCTTACTGTTCTTCTCTTGTTTTCTTTGTAAGTAATAATGGCAAGATGCAATGAAATATGCACAAAAACTGTGAAAGAGGAAAAGATGTGATCCTGTCGAAGCAGAGCTGTGGGTTGGCAGGTGCTGCAGCCGTGGGATTCCCCAAACTGCCCATGAAACTACAAGTGCAGGAAATTCCAGATTCAGTGTGGGAAAGGCATTTTAGGAGTGGCATGTGTAATGTGTGAATATCGGGTTGTATAAAATTTGAATATGTGAAAGTTAAGGAACATCTGTGTCCACATTCCACTTGGCTTTCCCCAGAGCTTAGTAATAGAAATCTTTCCGCTTAAATGCAAGGTCACCATAACAATAACTAATATCTATATATCACTTTGCCACTTAATAGTTTACAAAACACTTGTTACTAATTATTATATTTAATTCTTATCCTGGGAGGCACCAATATCCCTGTTCTGCCCTTGGGGGAACAGAGGCAGCCAACAATTTCTATCTTCCTTCCAGGAAACACAAAGACTTGTCAGAAAGGCAGCTTTGCAAATCGTTTCCCAGAGGATGTTCTCCAGATTGTTGATCCCATAGGACAGTGTACGTCAGAATTGCTTGGATGGCTTGTTAAAAATATCACAGATTGTTGCCCCTCCTTCTTCTCCCACCAACCCCCCCATACCCCCCCACACATACACCCAGTTTCTGATTTAGTTGGTCTGAGGTGGAGCCCAAGAATTTACATTTCTTTCTCTTTTTTAAAATATGTTTTTATTGACTTTTTAGAGAGAGTGGAAGGGAGAGGGAGAGAGAGATAGAAACATCGATGACCGGCTGCCTCCTGCACACCTCCCACTGGGGAACAAACCCACAACCCAGGCACATGCCCTAACCGGGAATCGAACCAGTGACCTCTCAGTCCATGGAGTGACGCCCAACTGACTGAATCACACCAGCCAGGCCATTTCTAACAAACTCCTAAGTGCTGCTGCTGCTGCTGGTCCGAGGTCCACACTTTGAGAACCACTACCATAGATATTCTCTGAGGAAAGGATCCCATGGTCAAATTGAGAGGTGGTTACTACGTAACAGAATACCAAATAGCTTCTGCTCTATACGGGAAGGCATAGGAAACATGAGACTAGTTATACTAAAATATTAGGATGGTGAATAATTTTCTTTAAAAAATCTTTTCAAATGACGTGTCTTATCTTTTAAGCTAAAATGGAGGGGGGAGGATATAATGTACTGAAAATAACTAAAATAAAATTTCATCTACAAAGCTTAATGAAAAATTCTTAATGATCTGGGAAAATGTTTATGATGTACAATATGATCTTGGCCATGGATCTTAAAATAGATTTATCTTTTTCTCTGTGCAAGAGAGAGAGAAATAGAAGAAATTGCCTCAGAATTTTAATAGTGATTATCTTTGAATGTTGAGCTTATGCATAATATTTATGGGTTTTTTTGTACTTTTTGTACATAATATTTACACAGTCAGGAAAATAAATCTGTAATTTGTTTAAAAGGTGCTTAGAGTCTGCTAGGAATCTCAAATTTTAAAAAATCCTCATTTTTTTAAGACCACCTTTAAAATTCTACCTCTTTTGTTTAAGCACTCTCCGATAGAATTACACATTTCTTGTAACATAATTCATACAAAAGGCAATTGGGGCTATTTACTAGTGCAAAAGAGGGATTATACCATTAAATCAACTAGGGTTAAATTACCACATTTCATTGCATACAAGCTATAATTAAGGCAAGTCCAAACTAGACTAATCTTTTCTCTTTTTTTCCTTGCCCCTCATAATAATCTAATTTTGTCTCCTTGCCTACTACTTTTATGTATTTTACCCAGCTGTGTTTGAAAACTGCCCTAAAGTTACAGGCCAACTTCTGATAATAAATGTCTTGTCAAACTTAGGAAGAAAAGTGGTAAGTAAACCTGTGCGTATTGTGATGTGTTGATTGCAGCACCCACATGCCCAAAGAGTGGGCTCCTCCGGTGCAAGTTCATACCGTCCAAGTTTCACTATAGGGAAAATATTCTCCTTCGAGAAAAATAGGTATTGATAGTTCAAAATTAGCTGAATTAATACACACACACACATATTTCCCAGATAGACTCAATGCAATTTTTTTTTTTGTCAATAGGTAGCTTAAATCATCCTGGGGATATTTATTTTTTTTAAATTTTTTTTTAAAGCACTAAGGTAGAAACTCTACTGCTTTATTTTTTTTTCTTTTTTTGTTCAGATAGAGTGGGAGGGAGAGAGAGGAAGAGAGAGAGAGAAACATCGATGTGAAAGTGACACATCGAGTGGCTGCCACCCACACGACCAACCGGGGCCGGGGACAAACTGCAACCGAAGTACATGCCCTTAGCGGGAACCGAACCCGGGTCTCTCTGGACCACAGGTCAATGCTCTAACCGCTGAGCCAAACCGGCCAGGGCCATCCTGGGGATATTTAAAATGACTCCAAATGGTTCTTTTTTGTTTTTTTTTTAATCCTCATCCGAGGACATTTTTCTGCATTTATCTTCAGATAGAGCTGGAGGGAAAGAGGGAGGAAGAGAGAGAGAGAAACATCCATGCGAGAGAGACACATCGACTGGTTGCCACCCACACGACCCCAACTGGGGCTGGGGACAAACTGCAACCAAGGTATGTGCCCTTAGTGGGAACCGAACCCGGGACTCTCTGGTCCGTGGGCCGACGTTCTAACCGCTGAGCCAAACTGGCCAGGGCACCAAATGGTTCTTATTTCTGTAATATGTTCATGAAAATACCCCTTCAAATATTCAGTTAATAATGCATATATTGTATACCTGTTATGTGCCCAGTTCTGTAAGATCTACAAAAAGATTCCTGCAATAAAAGAGCTTCTCTTTAAATCAGTAGAGATAAGATTCACACATTTGAAGCGATAAGAGACAAACGAAGGACACTATGCATACATCCTAGTCATCTCCACACCCCTGTAAGCAGAATGTAACAGATCAATAATAGCTCAGGGTGTTTAGCAGTATAGCAATTAGTAAAGGATTTAAAAATCTACTAAAGTGGATTCTTGCTATAGGAAGTCTCAGCAAGGAGGTATTTCTCTTTTTTCTTTCTCTCCTGCTTCCAGCCTTCAGAACATTCATGTTCCACTAGAAACTCGTGAGGGAAATAGACAAGACAGAGTATTTCATACTTTTAAGGAAGTATGGCAGCTAAAATGCTCTTGGCTGTAAAGAAGTGAAAAGCCCACTCAAATGGACATCATAAAAAGGAAATTGCATATCTCACGAGATAAGAAGTACAGAGTAAAGGTAGGTTCCAGGTGTATCAGGATTAGAGGCTCCTGTTAAGGAACCAGCTTTCTTTATCTCTACCTGTCTGTCTCCATTCTCAGGCTGGTAGCAGAACGGCTGCTGTAGTTCCAGGAGGTACTCCCAGGTGTGGACATAGTCCAGAGTAGGATGGGCAAACTAGGTTTTATTGGGACACATGAGTTCTCTTACATATTTTCTGTGGCTGCTTTCACCTTATAACAGAAAATTTGAGTATTTGTAATGGAGAATTTGAAAAGTTCTATCCACCCACCCATGGATCCATACTTGCACAAACATTTATTGGATACTGTCTTTCTCTGCATGGGTACTTCAAGCTGAGATACACACATACACACACACACACACACACACACACACACACACACACACACAGCACTATTTTAAGATAGACAGATCCCAGATACCTGCTTTTCAGAAATTTATTTCTGAATGTTTGACTCTGAACATTTTTAAACCCTTGTTCCTTGTTGCTCCCAGACCTTGGACTAATTATACTGTGACCTCTCCTTCTCCTTCAGGCTTACAGTGTCTTCTTCATGGGGCTCCCTTCCCCACTGAGTACAGTTCATCAATACGCTGAGACTGTGAGAGTACAGGCAGGGAGAAGAGCGGAAGGGAAAACAGAGTAGCATCTACTGAGGGTCTCCTGCGAGCCACACATTGTGCAAGGCACCCGCATGCCTCCTGACTTCTCATCTGAAGTCAGTTGCAGGCCGGCATAGAAACCTTGGCAGGCAGCTGAGGAAGGGAAGGCAGAACACTGTCATTAATAGTTACTAGAGAGAGATTGTTTTTCCAATTTCTTTTTTTTTTTTTTACAGTTACTTGGGATTTTTTTCATATTCGGGCTTCTGCTAAACTTGATATTCTTTCTAGTCCTTCCCTTTTCTCCTCTTTCAGAGGCCTTGGAAAATTCTAGAGTGAAACTAGAGCTGACTAAAATAATCCATTCTAGGTGACTTGTTTTTTTAAAAATAATTTTTCTTTATTGATTCTAGAGAGAGAGGAAGGGAGAGGGAGAGAGATAAAGACATCGAAGAGAGAGAAGAACATGGATTGGCCACCTCCTGCATGCCCCCCACTGGGGATTGAGCCCACAACCTGGGCATGTTCCCTGACCAAGAATCAAACTGGTGATCTCTTGGTGCATGGGTCAACGCTCAACCACTAAGCCATACTAGCCAGGCTACGTGACTTATTCTTAAAAGAAGCTTGTATAGCCCTGGCCAGTTTTCTCAGTGGTTAGAGCATCAGCCCATGTACCAAAGAGTCTTGGGTTTGACTCCAGTCAAGGGCATGTACCTCAGTTGCGGTTCGTCCCGGCCCTGGTCGGGGTCGTAGGGGGATGTGTCCCTCTTGCATTGATGTTTCTCTCTTTCTTCCTCCCACTCTATCTGAAGATAAATGGAAAAATATCCTCAGGTGAGGATTAAAAAATAATAATAAGAAGAAGAAGCTTGTGGCCCTGGCTGGATTTGCTCAGCGGTTAGAACGTCGGCCCGCGGACCAGAGAGTCCCGGGTTCGGTTCCCGCTAAGGGCACGTACCTCGGTTACAGTTTGTCCCCGCCCCCCTTGGGGTTGTGTGGGTGGTGACCAGTCGGTGTGTCTCTCTCTCGTCGATGTTTCTCTCTCTCTCTTCCCCCCTCTCTCCCTCCCACTCTATCTGAAGATAAATGCAAAAGTGTCCTCAGGTGAGGATAAAAAAAAAAAAAAGAAGAAGCTTGTGTAAAATGTTAACAATACTGATCACAGAGAGTGTGATATCAATTTTCTGTGAAATAAAGTGTAAAGAGAACTATTATTTATTGAGCCTCTACTATGTATTTTTTATATTAATCTCACCTCATATTCACAATAAGCCTGTCATATATTGACATTACTTAAGAATAGATTTGGCTGCAAAATGCAGGAAACCTAACCACAGTGGTCTAAAAAATTATGGGTTCAGTAGTCCAGTAGGTGGTGCTGGTATTGATTCAGCTCCTCAGTGATGATGTCAAGGAGCTAGTTTCTTTTTCTGAATCACTATTGTTAGCAAGTCGATATTTAGTCTTTTGCTTGTCATCTCATGATTGCAAGGTTATTGCATCAGCCCCAGATACCACATTCACATTCAAGGTAGAATTGGGAGGATAGTAGAGGGCTGCCACATTAGTCCCCATTTTATCAGGAAAGCAAAAAATTTCCCAGAATCCCCCACGTCAGACTTCTTCTTAAGTATCATTGGCCAGAACTGGATGAGATAGATACCTTTAGTTGCATAGGAAGTACAGAAATTAGGCAATAGAATTGTCAGGGTGGACTTAGACTAGGGATGGGCAGACAACCACCAATTGTGGACACTGTTTTTGTGAATAAAGTGTTGTTGCAACACAGCCACACCCATTCATTTAAGTATTGTGCATGGCTGTTTTCATGCTACGATGGCAGACTTGTGACGGAAACTCAATGGCCTGAAAAGTCTAAAATTTTTACTATCTGGCCTTTAACAGAAAAGTTTGCCAACCGCCACCTTCATCTGGGGTATGCTCTCACCTCGGCCATGCATTTTCCTCCCCCAGACAAAACTAGGAGAGCTTCTGATAGCAAAAAAGAGGGGGACACTATCACTGGGAAGGCCACTAACATTATCTGCCACACATAGCTATTGTTATCTGTTTTTTTTGTTTGTTTTTTTTTATAATTTATTTTATTATCAATTTGTTTTTGTTACAGATGTTTTTCCTTTTTTTCCCCCATTGACACCCTCCTCCCCCTCCCCTTCTCCTCGTCCCCATCCCTGTTGTCCATGTCCATTGGTTATGCACCCATGCACATAGGCTCTGTGATTCATCTCTTTCCCCCGCCTCCCCCCCTCCTCTGAGGCCCGTCATCCCGTACTCCACCTCCATGTCTCTGGGTCAATTTCGTTGTTCAGTTTGCTCAGTTCTCCTGTGTGTTGCCGGCTTCCTCCGTTGGTGTGGGGGTTGCCCGGCTCCCTCACTCCTGGGTTCCTCCGTGGTGGGGGGGGGTCGCCCGGCTCCCTCACTCCGCCTGGGTTCCTCCGTGGTGGGGGGGGGGTCACCCGCTCCCTCGCTCCTGGGTACCTCTGGGGTGGGGGGGGGTCGCTCGGCTCCCTCGCTCCTGGGTTCCTCCGCGGTGGGGGGGGTCGCCCGGCTCCCTCGCTCCTGGGTTCCTCCGTGGTGGGGGGGTCGCTCAGCTTCCACAGGCACCTCTGGCTGCAGGATCTCGTTTCCTTTCAGGCGACATGGAGGGACCTGGAGGGCAGTATGCCATCTCCATTCTGCTGCTTCTTTAATTTCGTAGTTGCAGGGCTTCCATTCAGCTTGATTTCATGCGGTCTTTAAGTGATAGTTATTCTGTGATTTAGTTGTAACTTTGATGTGGTTGTGGGAGGACGCGATTCTGCGTCCACCTAGGCCGCCATCTTGACCGGAAGTGTCTTGTTATCTGTTTTAAAAGAGGAGATGGAGGCTCAGAAAGGTTAATTAACCTGCCCAAGAACATGAGTGGAATGAGTGTAGTCCTAAGTTCAAACTCAAGACTCTCTGACTTCACATCTTTTTGACCATATCATATTCTTGTGAGTTTTATCATCTCACAAAAGAAATGTGTGATCAAAAGATGTGAAGGAGCTGTGAGACCCCCCTTATTATTCAATTCAGACTTTAAATGAGTTGTACAAAAGGACAGAGAGCCAATGAATATATCTGATTAGGTTCACACAATAACGAGGCATGTAGTTTTAAATTGCATTTCAATGCTGATTTCCCATCTTGTTCTCTTTGCACTACATATACAGACAGCTAGTAGACCCTGATTTACTTCAGGATAGGTTTCTTTTTCTATCTTTTTCTCCCCAGCACTTCACATAGTGTTTAACACATAATCAGGACTCAATTAAAGTTTGTTGTCTCGTATCAAATAAATACAGACCATTCAGGTTTGCATGTATTACCTCCCCAGTGAGGCTGTGAATTACACCAGTGGATACCCACTCTGCACTCAACACATGCAGAATGACTGAATGACATCCCCACCCCCGCCATTGTCCCCTTGGAACTGAAAAAGTTTGCAGTTTCGGTGTAAGGGCAACATGAATCACCTTTGGCCTGACTGGTTAGTCCCATCTGTGTGTGATGGATGCAGCCTCTGTGTGGATCTCAGACCTCAACTTTGGGCTGCCTCTGTCCCTTTATTTCCTTTCCAACCTTGAAACACAGCCCAAGGGTTAAGAGAGCCACTGACAGCATGCTCTGGGACAAAGGGAAAAGGCAAAGTTTTGAAAGGAAGAGGAAAGCTTTAGCAAATCTGTTTTTCTTCTTTTTCCTCTTAATTTTTTCCATAACTCAATCTAAGGGGAACCAAAAGAAACCACTTTTGTACCTGTCTTCCATTCCAGATGTCTTAAGCTTTCTCAAAAGCCCTTTACCTCTCTTGCCTGCTGGTCTTAGCCATTTCCTTAGCTTGGACAATCCTTTTTCTCTCCTACTCTCATTCACCTTCCTCGGGCTAACTGCTCTGGTAAGGTAAGATTTTATTTACTTCAGGGTCAGTTTCCTCTCTGTCGTTGAAGATGCTCCTGACATCACAGCCATAACATCCTGTACACTGAACCTATTTATCTGTCTGCCTGTTTGTCACTTGTATGAGTCTATAAGCAAAACCTATCGGCTTATCCTGTGTGCCCAATTAATAATTGGCAAATGAAAGAATGAGAACAGGAGTAAGAATTCAGAGGGCCCCTAACACTTCCCAGGGGCCAGGCCAGGGAATTCCTACCCACTGTGATCCCCTCTTCCCTAGAGGTTTCTGTTTGTTCCTGGGACTTTGAAAACTGTTAACCAGAAAGAGTGTCTTTGTTTGGAGATCTTATCTTCCTCCTTCACCACCGGGTGTCTTTCCCCTCTATCTCTGCAGCCAGGCATTCCTCTGCTGCCAGAGCCATCCATCTCAGCTCTGTAAGTGGTGGAGCCTGGCGTCCTGGACAGAGTGCAAAAGCTACAGTGTAATCTCGCTTTCTTTCAGGGCCACTGACCAGAGGAAACAAAAACTCCACTGATAGTGCTCTCTTGATGCAGACCAGCCAGTGGCTCTGTAGTATCCTTCTGTGTTTAAAATTCCTTATCTGGCACTGCTTGCAAATCAGCAGGCCCACAGGTCAATGGAGGCTTATCTCCAGAGCTGGCGCTTCAAAGAGATAATGCAGCCCACTCCTCTGGGCAGATAGCGGTGCCAGTGAGAGATGGGAGTAATTGGAATCAGTCAACTCAACACATAACACAACCCATTAACTGTTGGTTTTTTTCTTTTTAATTTTTCAATTACAGTTGACATTCAGTATTATATCAGTTTCAGGTGTACAGCGTAGTGGTGAGACATTTACATAACTGACAAAGTGACCCCCTCCAATAAATCTTGTACCGCCCTGATACCAATTACAGTTATTACGATATTACTGACTATATTCCTTACCATTAACTGTTTTCTAAAAGCAAAGTTTATTTTACTTTTTTCCCCATTATAAAAGTAATCGGTGTTCATTATAAAAAATTTAGTAAATAACAAGAAATGGAAAGAAAAAAAATTCCTTAACAATTTAGTACATTTGATATGTTTCTCTTTAGTCTTTCACTGGATTAGTTCTTTAATAGTTGTGCTCATAATATATTTTATAATAAATATAAATTTGTATCTTGGCTTTTTTAAAAAATTTAAACATATGACAGGAATATTTCCTCAACTTTTTACATTATTGGGTAATATAGTTTCAATAGCAGCACAATGTATATTTACTGAATAATTTATTTAATTATTTCCTTGTTGGCAGGTATTTAGATAGCTTTCAATATTTTTCATCTGAATTGCTATGCATGTCATTGAACATAAAGCCTTTTCTAAATTTATACTTATTTCCTTACACTAGATTTTCAGGGGAGATCAAATTATATGAGTATTTAAAATTCTTGGCTTATATTTCAAGGCAATTTGACAGAAGGGCTTTACTAGTTTATGCTTCTACCAACAATGTTTGAGAATGCCAGTTTATTACACCCTGGCCAAGACTAGTTGGTCTCCTTTAATACTGTGTATTTTGTTTATTTGTTTTTAAGGCATTTATTTGTTTCTCCTTTTTTTTCCCTTTTTTAAATACACTTTTAAAATTTTTAATTGGGGTGACATTGGTTAATAAAACTATTTAGGTTTCGCCCAGCAATGTGGCTCAGTGGTTGAGCATCAGCCCATGCACCAAGAGGTCGCCAGTTTGATTCCTGGTCAGGGCACATGCCCAGGTTGTGGGCCAAACCCCCAGTGGGGGGCATGCAGAGGCGGCCAGTCGATGTTCTCTTTCATCGATGTTTCTATCTCTCTCTCCCCTCCCTTCCTCTCTCTCTAAAAATCAATAAAGGAAAAAAAAAAAGTAAATAAAACAAACAAACAAAACACTCCTGCTTTTATTTATTTATTTATTTATTTATTTATTTATTTATTTATTTATTTTTATCCTCACCCAAGGACATTTTTTCATTTTTTGTTCAGATAGAGTGGGAGGGAGAGAGAGGAAGAGAGAGAGAGAGAAACATCGATGTGAAAGTGACACATCGAGTGGCTGCCACCCACACGACCAACCAGGGCCGGGGACAAACTGCAACCGAAGTACATGCCCTTAGCGGGAACCGAACCCAGGTCTCTCTGGACCGCAGGCCGACGCTCTAACCGCTGAGCCAAACCGGCCAGGGCCACTCCTCCCTTTTAAAAAAAAAAAAAACTATTTAGGTTTCAGGTGTACAATTCTATAATATAATGTATTGTGTGTTCACCACCCCAAGTCAAGTCTCCTTCCATCACCATTCCCCCCATACCCTCTTCTACCTTTCCCCCAACCCCTTTTCCCTCTGGTAATCGCCATACTGTTGTGTGAGTTTTGTTTTGTTTTCTTTTTCTTAATTCTACCACCTTTATCACCCAGTCCTGCAAACCACCTCCCTTCTGACAGCTGTCAGTCTGTTCTCTGTATCTATGAGTCTGTTTCTATTTCGTTTGTTAGTTTATTTTGTTCATTAGTTTCCACATATAAGTGAAATCATATGGTACTTGTCTTTCTCTGACTGGCTTATTTCACTTAGCATAATGCTCTCCATATCCATCCATGCTGTATCAAAGGGTAAATTTTCCTTTACGGCCAAGTAGTATTCCACTGTATAAATGTACCATGGCTTTTTTATCCACTCATCTACTGATGGACACTTGGGCTGCTTCCAAATCTTGGCTATTGTAAATAATACTGCAATGAACATAGGGTTCATATATTCTTTCAAATTAGCGTTTCAGGTTCTTCAGATATGTTCTCAGAAGCGGAATCACTAGGTCATAAGGCAGCTCCATTTTTAATTTTTTGAGGTAACTCCACATTGCTTTCCACAGTGGCAGCACCAATCTGCATTACTACCAACAGTGCACTAGGGTTTCTTTTTGTCCACATCCTCGCCAACACTTGTTTGTTGATTTGTTGATGATGGACATTCTGACTGTTATGAGGTGATATCTCATTGTGGTTTTAATTTGCATCTCTCTGATGATCAGTCATGTTGAGCATCTTTTCATATGTCTATTGGACATCTGTATGTCCTCTTTGGAGAAATATCTGTTCAGGTCCTTTGCCCATTTTTTAATTGGACTGTTTGGTAGGTTTGTTTTTTTCTGGGGGGGGGGTGTTGAGTTTTATAAGTTCTTTATAAATTTTGGATATTAACCCCTTATCAGATGTATCATTGGCAAATATGTTCTCCCATTTGGTTAGTTGTCTTTTCATTTTGTTGATGATTTCCTTTGCTGTTCAAAAACATTTTAGTTTGATGTAGTCCCATTTGTTTATTTTGTTTGTTTGTTTCCCTTGCCAGAGGTGATATATGAGAAAAAATATTGCTATGAGAAATGTCCAAGATTTTATTGCCTGTGTTTTCTTCTAGGATTTTTATGATTTCAAGTCTAACATTTAAGTCTTTAATCCATTTTGAGTTTATTCTTGTGTATGGTACAAAAAAAGTGGTCTAGTTTCATTTTTTCACACATATCTGTCCTATTTTCCCAAAACCATTTATTGAATGACTGTCTTTATCCATTGTATGTTTTGCCTCTTTTGTCAAATATTAATTGACCATAAAGATGTGGGTTTTTCTCTAGACTCTCTATTCTGTTCCATTGATCTACATGTCTATTTTTATGCCAATACCATGCTGTTTTGATTACTATGGCCTTGTGGTATACTCTGATATCAGGTAGCATTTTTTGTTTCATTTTGTTTTGGTTTTGGTGTAAGGAAAAATGGTTTATTCAAGAGCCAGCAGCCTGAGAAGATGGGAGACTCTTATCTCAAAGACCACCTTAACATCTCAGTGCAGGCAGAGGTTTTTATAAGGAGGGAGAGGGAAAACAACAAAGAGATCAAGGAGAGGGGATTGAAGTTCTCTACATGCAGACCAGCAGAGTCTAATCTGAAAAGGACTTCAAAACCAATCAAGCAATAGTCTGGTGTTTGTCATCCTGGTTTCATCATCCTGGTTTTACATCATCCTATTTTTACATTTAAAGGTCAGCGAAGTCCCAGAAGTAGAATGCCGGAAGGTCGGAGTCTACATGTTTTGAAATCATTCCTACAATTCTTATACAACCATGCTGTTTATTAGTTTATTACAAAAGGATATGATTTGGGAACAGGCCAGAGGGAAGAAATACACAGAGCAAGGTATGGGAAATGGGCACAGAGTTTCTATGCCCTCTCTGGGTGCACCCACATTTCCACATATTCACCAACTAAGAAACTTACGTAGTTTTTTTAATTGGGTAGGGAAAACAAATTTATCATTGGCTTAACTAGCATTTCTTTCATTATTAATGAGGTTAAATATTTTTTCTCAAGTGAGTATTATATCTTTTTTGGAAATAATCTATGTCCTTTTTCACCTCTCTATTTGGTCATTTAGTATTTTTTCTTATTGATTTTCATGTGAGTTCATTGTTATCTTCCATATATACTGCAAACACTTTCTTCTTGTTTGTTGCTTTCCATTTGATTTTCTTTTTTCTGGAGTATAGAGTAACAATTTTTGGTATTCCAATGTATTGCTTTTTAATATCATGTTATCTTTTGTTACTTTTAAATAGCCTCCCTCCTAGAGATTTGATAACCATTCTTTTCTTTCTTTGCTTTGATTATATTTGTTAGCTAGTTTGTTTGTTTGGCTTAGGAGGGAAGTAATCAAGAACCCAAAATCTATTTAAAAAAAAAAAAGAATACCAAATGTAGAGTTCAGACTGCCTGAATTCAAATACCAGGTCTGCCACCCACCAGCTCTATAAATTACTTCAACTCAGCGCCTCAATTTTCTCATCTGCAAAATGGGGACACTAATGTACATACACCTCAAATGGTTGTTGTGACACATTAATATACGTAAAGCACTTAGAACTGTTCTTAGAAGCTTACAGTAAGTGCTATGTAAGTTTTATATATTAATATATCAGATTTAAAATCTGATAGTTAAGCTCTATTTTCCTACTTTAAAAAATTGCTCATGCCTGGCTGGTTTGGCTCAGTGGTAGAGTGTCGGCCCGCGGACCAATGAGTCCCGTGTTCGATTCCAGCCAAGGGCACGTACCTAGGTTGCGGTTCATCCTCGGCCCTGGTCGGGGTCATGCGGGAGGCAACCAGTCGATGTGTCCCTCTCACGTTGGTGTTTCCCTCTCTCTCCCTTTCTCTCCCTCTCTCTCTACCTGAAGATAAACAGAAAAATATCCTCAGGTAAGGAAAAAAAAAAAATGCTTATGGCCCTCGCCCCATGCAATGCCATACAGGCAGGAACTGCAGCTTCAGGGCCTGCCACCCGCTGCCGACACCGTGGCCAACGACTACCTGGTGATCTGCAGCGGCTGGAGTGGGCAGGCTGCGGAGCTGGACACCAGAGCCATTGTGGTGGAGAGCCACAAGCTGGGCGGCACTTACATGAATGTCAGAGGTGAACCTAAAAAGTAATGTGGAACACAAATGTCCATTCTGAATTCACGCATGATCATGTTGATTATGGCTTTCAAAGTTGTGATAGTAAATTCAATTGGCGAGTTATTATTTATTTTATTTATTTATTTATTTTAGAGAGAGTGGAAGGGATAGAGGGAGAGAGAGAGAGAAACATTGATGTGAGAGAGACACACCGACTGGTTGCCTCCTGTATGACCCTGACCAGGGCCAGGATTCGAACCTGCAACCCTTTGGTCCACAGGCCGATGCTGCAACCACTGAGCCAAACCGGTCAGGGCTCAATTGGCAGACTATAAAGGAAAAGAGGGGTGCCTATGTGAGCCACCTGAACACCATCTATCAAAATAATTTGACCAAGGCCCATATAGAAATCATCCCTGGTCATGCAGCATTCATGTGTGATGTTATTTGGTTGTAGAAAGGAATCAAGTATGATATATGTTATAGTATGGGTGAACCTTGCAAATGTTATGTTAAGTAAAAAACGTCAGTCCTCAGTGACCACATATTTTATGATTCCGTTGGTTGAAATGTTCAGAATGGTCAAATTTCTAGTAAATGAGTGGTTGCTTAGAGCTTGAGAAGATGGGAAACTGGAGGGCGAAAACTAAAAGACACCAGGTTTCTAAGTTAAGTCTCATATGGCTTGAAATGATTGATACTATCAAGATTGTATGCCTACATTGTTGTCATAGAGGAGATTGACTACTACACCGGAAAACTTACACTTAAATATGGGAATGTCCCCTAACATAGAAAAGCTATTCAAAAAACAAACCAGCAGTCATGATTATAATCATATACCTACTATAAGAACAAAGAAAACCCAAAATCTGAGGTGGACAGGGGAAGAGAATCCCTAGAAGAATGCAGAGAAGGAAGCGTGATATAGATGGAAAGATAATACAAACAGAAAAATAATAGAAGATAATGGATTAAAGAATTTCAAGGAAGGAATAGTGATCAAGAGTGTTAGAATTATACAGGAGTCAAACCAAACAAAGGCTGAGAATTATCCATTAGCCATAGCCATTAGGAGGTCATTCCTAACCTTAGTAAGAGAAGTCTTATTAATATGATGAGGAGGACCCCTAATTTCAGTGGGATGAAAAGGAAACGTAAAATGATGATGTAAGACATACACTCTCTCAAGACTTGAGGATCCAGTCCCAACACGTGGGTGTTATAATAAACCTACTTAATCCTTGTAAAGCCTTATGAAGTAAAGACTGTTATTACCCCTACATTATACATGCAAACAGGCTTTCAGACCCAAGGTTATATAAGGGGCAGATTGGGTCTCACACCCAGACTTGTCTGACATCAGAGCCAGGAAGAACTCTTCGGCACTGAATCACACTGCCAGCATTTTATTCCAGCTGTGTGTTCTAGGGCAATCCCCCTAATCACAGATTCTCAGAATCAGAAGTGATATGAACTCTGATTCCACTTCTTGGTTGCACGTCAGTGGTTCTTTCTTCGATCCTTAAAGGCAGAAAATATCTATTCCGCATCCTCTCGTTATGCTATATTTATTCCTCTGTTATATTTGTTTTTGAATGTTTCTTCCTCTTTTGGTAATAGAACTCTGATTGGTTGTTTTGTTCTGTTTTTTCCCTCCTCTGAAGAAGTACCCTTTTTCTCATCCTTGGTCCACTTGGTTTGGCAAGTGCTGACTTTACCCTTGTCTCCAGGGCTGGGCAAGTCATGCAGGCTTGACCAGTGAGAACATGGCATTCCTCTGGCCACTGTGATAAGTTTAGGGATAAGCGTGCAAACAAATGCAAGCCACTACAAGCCACTGCGAATCACTTTCAAGACTTACAACATACTGTTGTGAAAGATAAATCTTTATTTTCTGTTAGTCTAGAGACTTGGAGGAGATAGAGCTGGAGCTCTGGAAAGCCGTCTTCCCTTCACATGGAATCTGAGAATGAAGCTGCATTTGGGAGAGCAGGTCCAGAGGATGAGAGAGCAGGATTCCAATGAGCCCAGTCAAGCTTCATTTGAGGCAAGTACCTCAGTACTTTTCATGACGTGAGCTAATAATTTTTGTTTGTTTGTTTAAGTCAGTTTAAATGAGATTTTCTCTCACTTGACAGAAACCAAGAAAAAACTAATGTGTAGCTTATCACTAGCCAGCCTGATATTTTCTCCCCCAACAGAATGTTAGCCATGGAATAGCTTAATCCTGCCATATTTCTCTTTGTGCTGCACCCCTGCCAGTATCCAGGATGATGCCTTGTATATAGTAAGTGCTCAGTAAATGCCTAATGGGCTCAGTAGAATTGAATGTGGACTGATTCTACAACATTCCCTAAAAGGTGCTTCAGAAAAGCTTCCTGTCTATAAGCTTGCTGACTATTGCTCTTGTCTCTTAATCACAAAAGTGGTCTGCAGGAGAAGTTTCAAGTATTTGATCTTTCTGTTTGTTTGAATCCATGTTACACTGGAATTTGGTATAAACATGTTCTTGGACTTGGAATGTTCACTGCATGCTCCAACAAAACAGCTCAGAAGATGCAGAGTGGGTTTCTCTAGCAGTGACTCAATAAAATTAAATGCTCACTTTTGTTCTTTGTAAAAAAAACAAAACAAAACAAAACTGGTTTTTCTCTGGGGGTTAATTCCTTTCACACAAAGAGACTGACATCCTCTCATATAAAAATGGGGTAGAGAATAGTACATTTTTCTGTTTATTACTGTGAAAACTTGGCAGCAATTCTATATCAAAATGGCCATAAGCTATTGCTGTTGTGTACAGTTCAGGAACACTGCTCTTTGGGGCTGAGTTCATTAAACAGGAAAAATATAGACAGAAAGAAATACTTTCAGAACACATTGAAGAACACTGTTAAATGATGTGTCATAGGTAAGTAAGGAGAGCTGGGTAATCCTGATTGGCTTATATTATTAACTGCTGAGATTACATTAATAGTTGCCCATTGAAATATGTATGGAGAATTTCCTATCATATTTTTATGATTTATAAAACACGGGAAGAAATATAGTGAGTTGATCATATTAAGGTTTCAATTCATCATAACTATAATTGTAGCTGACCCTTACTGAGTACCTATTATGTGCCAGATACTGCTGCAAGCATTTTACACATATTGATAAGAGGTAGGGACTATTATTATACCCATTTTACAGATATGAAACTGAGGCACAGTTTGATTACTTAACTTTCTCAAGGTTGCACAGCTTACAATGGGAGAGCTTGGAGTCATACCAGGTAGTCTTGCTCCAGAGCTTCTGTTTTCAACCACCATGCTTTACTGCTTCTCTGAATATTTGCACAGACAAGTTTCTAAGTTTGTAGAACTATGGTAATGTGATATTTTGGGAAATTCATCTTGCAACTATTAAAATTTAAATGACACATGCACAGATACACATAGATTGACCTAATAATCTAGGAACATATTCTGCAGAAATAATACATGTATACTAAAGGGTTTATATGCCAGAATATTTATTGCAACATTGTTGATTAGAACTGGAAAATCTTGAATGTTCAACAATAAATGAAAGTAGAATGAACTGTGACACATAGTTGGCAGGTATATTTTGAATGAATTGGTCTCAATCTGTTGACTTGGAAGTACATCCATGTTCATTAATTAAATGAGAAAAGCAAAATAGCAGAGGACTGTGTGATATATTTTTATAAAACAGTGATCGAAAAAAACAAATCCTCGGGAAAAGCAGCTTCCGAGGACCATATAATCAGGGACACTGAATCCATCCTGGTAGGACTGCAGAGGCGTGAGAGGGGGGCTGGGAGTCCACGGACAGTAGCGGTCTTAGCTGTGAGCAACGCCCTCAGGGTTAAAATCCCAAGCCGGCTCCACAGTACAGAGAATCGGAACAGAGTGCTAGATTAGCCACAGCCACTCACCTTGGGCTTCACCAACAGAGGGACACTCAGGATTTGGAGGGCACTCAGAGCTTTTGCTGAGTTTTGGCCACGCAGGACAGTGGCCATCTTACTCCTTCCCAGGGATGCCCACTTTCACCACTCTTATTTAACATAGTACTGGAAGTCTTAGCTATAGCAATCAGACATGAAGAAAAAATAAAAGGGATCCAAATTGGAAAGGAGGAAGTGAAACTGTCATTGTTCGCAGATGACATGATATTATACATAGAAAACTTTAAAGACTCCATCAAAAATCTACTAGACTTAATAAATGAATTTGGCAAAGTAGCAGGATACAAAATTAATGTCAAGAAATCGACAGCATTCTTATACACCAATGATGAACTCACAGAAAGAGAAACTAAAAAAACAATCCCATTTACCATCGTGGCAAAAAAATTAAGATACCTAGGAATAAACTTCAAAGAAGTAAAGGACCTATTTGCAGAAAACTATAGGATATTGAAAAAAGAAATAGAGGAAGATATAAAAAAAGTGGAAGCACATACTTTGTTCATGGATTGGAACAATTAACATCATTAAAATGTCCATATTACCCAAAGCAATTTATAGATTCAGTGCAATCCCCATCAAAATACCAGTGGCATATTTCACAGAACTAGAACAAATACTTCAAAAGTTCATATGGAACCAAAAAAGACCCCAAATAGCCACAGCAATCTTGAAAAAGAAGGACAAGGTAGGTGGGATCACAATACCAGATATCTGGTTATACTACAAAGCTACTGTAATCAAAACAGCCTGGTACTGGCACAAGAACAGGCATATAGACCAGTGGAACAGAACAGAGAACCTGGAAACTGACCCAAGACATTATGCTCAATTAATATTTGACAAAGGTGGCAAGAGCATACAGTGGAGTAAAGACAGCCTCTTTAATAAATGGTGTTGGGAAAATTGGACAGCTGCATGCAAAAAAATGAAACTAGACCATCAACTTACACCATACACAAGAATAAACTCAAAATGGATAAAAGACTTAAATGTGACTCGTGAATCCATAAAAATCCTAGAAGAAAATGTAGGCAACAAAATTTCAGACATACGCAGCAGAATTTTCACTGATACATCACCTAAGGCAACAGAAACAAAGGAAAAAATGAACACATGGGACTACATTAAACTAAAAAGCTTCTGCAAGGCAAAAGAAACAACCATCAAATTGGAAAGGGAACCCACTGTATGGGAGAGCATAATTGCCCATGATACATCAGATAAGGGGTTAATTTCCAAAATATATAGAGTGCTCATACAACTCAACAAATGGAAGACAAAGAACCCAATTAAAAAATGGGCAGAGGACCTAAAGAGATACCTCTCCAAACAGGACATACAAATGGTGAAGAGACATATGAAGAAGTGCTCAACATCACTAATCATCAGAGAGATGCAAATTAAAACAACAATGAGATATCACCTCACACCTGTCAGAATGGCCACCATCAACAAATCATCAAACAACAAGTGTTGGCGAGGGTGTGGAGAAAAGGGGACTCTGGTACACTGCTGGTGGGAATGCAGACTGGTGCAGCCACTATGGAAAACACTATGGTGTTACCTCAAAAAAATTAAAAATTGAATTGTCATTTGACCCAGTGATCCCACTCCTAGGAATATACCCTAAGAAACCTGAAACACCAATCAGAAAGAATATATGTACCCCTATGTTCATAGCAGCACTATTTACAATAGCTAAGATCTGGAAACAGCCCAAGTGTCCATCAGTAGACGAATGGATAAAAAAGCTGTGGTACATATACACAATGGAATACTATGCAGCTGTAAGAAAGATCTCTTAACCTTTGAGACGACATGGAGGGACCTGGAGAGTATTATCCTAAGCGAAACAAGCCAAGCAGAGAAAGGCAAATATCACATGATCTCACTTATTTGTGAAATATAATGAACATAACATTCTGAGGAACAGGGTAGACCCAGAAATGTGGAGGTAAGGTACAGACTGACAATCCTCAGAAGAGGAGGTGTGGGGGGAGGGAAGAGATAAACCACAGAACTTATATGCATGTACGTATAACTGATGGACATGGACAACAAAGCTGGGGATGGGGTGGGGGGGATGGGGAGAAGGGTGTCAATGGGGAAAAAAGGAGAAACATCTGTAACAAAAATTAATTAATTAAAAAAATAAAAATAAAACAGTGATCAAAGAATATATATACACACACACACACACACACACACACACACATATATATATGTGAGTATATATATTTGTATGTGGTGTCATACAAATTAAGTGGAATTAGGATACACCAGGCTTTTAGTATTTGGGGGTAGGGAAAAAGTGGGCACAAGCAACAGTAAGAAAACAAAAACTAAAACAACATGGAACAATAGGCATGGTATAATGTCAGATTACAATTTCAAATATAACAGTCAATATAGTATTACTGCAAATATGTAATAACTGAATATGGATTTAGGAAAGAGTTACATGGTAACAAGAACAAATGTTAAATCAAACATTAATTTTTTTTTTTTTATCCTCACTCGAGGACATTTTTTCATTTTTTGTTCAGATAGAGTGGGAGGGAGAAAGGGGAAGAGAGAGAGAGAGAAACATCGACATGAAAGGGACACATCGAGTGGCTGCCACCCGCACGACCAACCAGGGCCGGGGACAAACTGCAACCGAGGCACATGCCCCTAGCGGGAACCGAACCCGAGTCTCTCTGGACCGCAGGCCGACGCTCTAACCGCTGAGCCAAACCAGTCAGGGCCAAACATTAATTTTATAATTGTGTGAAATAATTTTTTTTTTTTTGTATTTTGGTTGTTTTGTAGTGGGTTCAAGTGTGAACATGAAATAAGTAAAATGGAGCAGAGAAGCATTTGGTGATGAAGGAAATAATAATAAATAGTGATAGCTAGCCCGGCCGGTGCGGCTCAGTGGTTGAGTATCTATCTACCCATGCACCAGGAGGTTGCAGGTTCGATTCCCAGTCAGGGCACATGCCCAGATTGTGGGCCAAATCCCCAGTGGGGGGCATGTAGGAGGTGGCCAATTGATGTTCTCTCTCATCAGTGTTACTCTCTTCCTTCCTATATCTAATATCAATTTAAAAATTTTTTAATAAAATTTAAAAAATATAGTGATAGCTAACATTTGTTGAGTGCTTATTCTGTGTCAAGCACAGTGCCTAACATAAAATTTCTCATTTTATCTTATGAACTTTTAATCCCCTTTTATACACCAGAAACACACTTTGGAAGTTAAGTGAGTTGCTGAAGATCACTCAACTGATATGTTGCAAAACCATGATTCAAATCTAGAGCTAATTGACTCAAAGTGCATGATCTTGACCATCACACTGTAGTCAGAAGAGAAGGCGGCACCAGAGGGTACTCTTGTTTATATGGTTATAAAATTATGTGCAATGTTTCTCCTGGTATAGTATATTTAATTTTTAATATTAAAACACAAACAAAATCACAAGGAATTTGTTTCCTTGGATTGTCAATCTGATCTCATGTCTGGAATAAATTGATAATGAAGTATTCCAATTCTTTCAACAGCAAAACTTTGCACTCAGCCAGCTAACTGGTCAGTCATAAGCGGAGCATACACTGTACAGGACACGGAACTTAAAGTGAAATTAAGACACTAACCTCAGCTTCCTGGCCCCTTGAGGGAAAGTAGCATGTGAAATACAGAGCAGTAGGGAAGGAGTGTTCCAGATCCAGCTTGGGGTTTCTGACCTCTTCTACAGACAGTCCAGAAAAGTGTTTTGGTTGTAGTGTCCCTGTGGGGATTCAGGTCCTTTCTTGAATTGGCTATGGAGTCTGTTTCACACCAGGACTCTGGGTTCTCTCTAGACTCAATCTGGGAAGGCCTGAATTCTCAATGTTATTAAGAAAGTGGGATTCCTGAGATCCCTTGATCTCATGGATCACCTATCATGTGCTCAATGCTCTGAGTGTACAAAGCTGATGATGATAATGATGATGGGTGATGATGATGATGATGATGATGATGATGATGACGACGACGATAAAACCATGAGGACCTCATTTATCATCCTGGAATCCAAATATAATTACACCTCTTTAGTTTCTTAAATTAACTGCTCTGAGGTCCAATAACCTTGAGCCTCAAAGAGAAAGGGTCAGAGCCCCTTTCCTTTCCTCTTCTTAGGACTGCCTCGTTGCACAACTTCAGGGCACCATCCATATTGTATTCAGAAGGAATGGTGTCCCTCAGAGCACATCTTCAACGTGGACATCCATCACAATAGATTACAATATGAATGGTGCCCCCTAGAGTTGAGCAACTCAGCACTAACTCCTCTATTCAACCCCAATGCCAGCTTTCTATCCCAGGAGAATGGGAAAGAAATATTTCAAGACTAAGACATCCTATTAGTCCCTTCTTCCAAAGCAATGGGTCTCTTATAGTTGTATAATTAAGACGGTTACTCAAATGATTCTTGCAAAACAGAGATTTGCTTCGAAGTGATTCCCCGAAACTTGTGTGTGTGTGTGTGTGTGTGTGTGTGTTTAATAAAATATATTTTCTGCTCCTCCAGGCACCCCATTGCACAAATAATAATAGCTATCATTTATTCAGCTGACATGGGACATACTTTACATGTATTATCTCATCTCTCTTGTAGAAGAATTCTGAGTCTAATGAGTTAACATGTACAGAAATTATAGTACAAGGTAGAATGTGAAAAAAATTACAGGAGTGAGGTAAGTGCAAAGCGCCAAGAGAGCTCAGAGGAGAGAAGGAATATTTCCAGCCTGAGAGGCTCATTCAGTCAACATTCAGCACAATGTTATTGTGTGCTTTTTATGTCCTGGTCTCAAGAATCTCACAGACCATGGGGAAAAGGATGAGAAAACAGATCATCTTGACAGTGTGATGTCATCTGATGACTGCAATATGGCCATCAGGGCAGGCTCCTTGGAAGAGGAGGCATAGGAGCTACAAGAATTGAGGGTTTGCCTGGCCAGTGTAGCTCACTGGTTGAACATCAACCCATGCACCAAGAGGTCGCTGGTTCAATTCCCAGTTGGGGCACATGCCTGGGTTGTGGGCCCAATGCCCGGTGCGGAGCGTACAGGAGGTGGCCAATCGATGTTCTCTCTCATCAATGTTTCTATCTCTCTCTCTCTTTTCCTCTCTCTCTCAAATCAATAAAAAAAAATACTTAAAAAAAAAGAATTGAGGGTTTGAGGGGCTTCTGAAAAGACAAGGATGGGTTGCACCTGGATCTCATTATACCAGCCCCATCCTCTAGAAGAGAGAGAAACAAGGGGTTGTTAACTTCCCCATTTGATTCTCCTCCAAGAGCCTAATTTTAATGGTAACCAGTCTTTCCTCTCTGTGCAACTGGCTTTCCTCCCACTGACGATTGTACTGCACTTTTCCCTACTTAACTCCATTCAGTGTGTGACCTCCTCCCCAATTTACCAATTCTGATTCACATCCTCCATTTTTTCTCCCACTGAGAAGAAACAGCCAATTTTTGGACTTCCAACCCTCCTGGAAAAAGGCCAACCTTCCATAAACTCCAGAATATTATTGTGTGAATTAAAATGTTCACATGGTACCAACCATGCAGTCACTCCAACATTTATTTTGGAAAATATTACATTTGGAAAATGGGAAGCATTCCAGGGTATTCTCTTACCTTGAAATATCAGTAGACACAAGGGTATTTTGAGATCATTTCTTGCTCAAAAGTTAGCAAACAATCTGTACAATTAGTCACATAAAATTTCCTTAAATAACATTAGTTAAGGGCTCTGGGACTTAAAAAATGCCTATAGAATATTTGTGGAGAAATTTGGGGCAGAAAGCTGCAATTCTAACTCTGAAACAAACTTTCAAAATGCCTTGAGTTAAATCCCACTTGGCTCTTACTGCACATTTCCCTTCCAATCGCTGCTGATTAGACTTTGCTCAGTGCACTTTCTCCAAGATCTTACATGCTTCAGACACCATCCCTCTGGCTACAAGAGGCAAAGCAGTCTAGAGCCCTTGAGAGAACTATATCTAAACCTGAAGACCTAGGCACTTGGAAGCCCAAGGGGCCCATACATTTTCCTCTTAAAATTCTCTTCCTGCCATTTGTTTCTCCTCAGCTTGGTTTTGCAATGCTAAAGCCTCAAGAGAAGAATGCCCAGGGGGTCTTATTGATGCACCTCATTCTTTTTTTTTTTTTTAATCTTTTTTTTTTTCCTTATTGATTTTTTTTTAGAGAGAGAGGAAGGGAGAGACAGAGATAGAAACATCGATGAGAGAGAACATCGACTGGCCGCCTCCTGCATGCCCCCCACTGGGGATCGGGCCCACAACCTGAGCATGTGCCCTGACCGGGAATCGAACCAGCGACCTCTTGGTGCATGGGTCGATGCTCAACCACTGAGCCACACCGGCCGGGCACACCTCATTCTTTAATGTAGCTCAATAACCAGTGCCTATGTTATGTTTGCAGTGGCCACATACAGATGAGAATGGAGGGCCTTGAGAAAAAAGGCCTGGTGTGATGGACAGGTTGCAGTTCTTATGTGTTCTTTCAAGCTTTAAAACTTGATGATACCTGAAACTCAACAATGTCCACCATCCCATTTATAAAAAAGAAAACCCAATACACACACGCATGTAAGTGTGTGTGTGTAAATGAATAAAGAAAAAAATAGGAGGACACATACCAACAGACTATAATGACTACCTCTGGGAAAAGAAGTGTAATTAGCCAAGCTGGTGTGACTCATTAGATGAGCGTTGACCCATGCACCAAGAGGTTACCAGTTCGATTCCCTGTCCTAGTCAGGGCATATGTCCAGGTCACAGGCTTGATCCCCAGTAGGGGGCGTGCAGGAGGCAACCCATGGATGTTGATGTTTCTCTCTCATTGATGTTTCTGTCTCTCTCTCTTTCTCCCTTCCTCTCTCTCTAAAATTAATAAAAACATATATATAGATGTATGTATTTGAAAGAAGTGTAATTAGATGGGAGTAATGACAGGCTATTGATTTACATATATCATTTTTTTTTACATTGACAATTTATTCGTGTATTGTGTGAATAAACATAAAAGTGATAAAGAAAATGAAAAAACATTTTTTAAAAAGAACTAAATATAATTCTATGTACTAATATAGAAAACTATCCAAGAAATGTTAAGTTAAAAATAGCAAGTTTAAAGTGGTAAGTATCATAAGTTCAATTTGGAGGGAAATGTAAAAACATCCACACATAATTGGTAGTTTATGCATAGAAAAATTCACAAGGATAATACAATAAATTATTGCTGTGGTATTTCTGGGAGATGGAATGAAGGGGGATTTTAACTTTCTACATTATACAATCTCTAGAATATTTAAAATTTTAAT
This sequence comes from Tadarida brasiliensis, assembly GCA_030848825.1. NCBI lineage: Eukaryota > Metazoa > Chordata > Mammalia > Chiroptera > Molossidae > Tadarida > Tadarida brasiliensis. The sequence continues at coordinate 60,437,888 of CM061268.1, forward strand.
ATTAGCATGTATTGATTTTTCTAACCAACAAAATGTCTGATACAGTATTATGTTCTTGTTTACTAGCTACTACTCTCAAAACACTGACTGGTTGGTTTTAATAGGCCAACATGTAACACCACATAGACTGATCTGAACAGCTAATTCATACCCCAATTCAAATGATAATGTTCATGAGAAGTGCTCATGTTTAATTAAGATTTCAGCTTTCACACCTGTACCAAACCCTGAACAAGTAGTTCTTCCTGCTACAAATGCCCTTATTCTTTTTCTTCTCCTGGTAAATTCTTATTCATCCTTTAAAACTCAGCTCAACTATTAGCTTTCCCCTACCCATTATGAGAGTGTCCAAGCAAGATGAGAGGTGTCTCACTGCAGCATCTTCCTGCTTGGATGGGATGTCAGTGCCCCAGAAGGGTAAGGAGCGCATCTGCATTGGTGTTGAGGGACCAAGGTGAGGAAAGATTAGTAAATAAGCAAATTTATTGATTGGAGGTCTCTTACTATCAGAGTTACAAATATGGAACCGGAGAAAACTAGAATTAATTTTATGATGTCAGATTGGAATTGGAGGCTTTCATGGTTTTCAATATAGAAATAGATACAGATATAAATCTAGATGTAAGTAATATATAATATATATTAGAAGTAATATCTATATTGTAAGTTATATAACTATTCATGTGAAGAGCTTAGGAGCAGCAACACCCCAGTAGCAAGGAGGCATACTTAGCGTCTTCATTTTGATGTACCATTCTTTACTAAAAGGAGCCAGAGTTCTTTGCAGGATTGGCTGATTTCAGTGCTGGGGCAATGAAAGTAATAATAAACCTGGACATCTTGTGCCAAAAACAAACAAACAAAAACACACAAAGGGGTGTTAAAAAAAACAATGGGAACATGTTTAAAGAGCATAAGAGATAGCTTGAGGGGGCTCCCATTGGTCATACCTGGGACATTTGAGCATCAAAATAAGTAATAATAATAGTGGGTTATAACCCACTACATAAAATAGGAATCCATGATTACATACACATATAAATAAATAAATAGAAAGTTTAATGAGGAACCGGATATTTACATAGTCTTAAGGTTCTCCCCCATTAAAAACTTATTAATTACAGAGAGAAAAAGAATGACTTCATACTGGACAAGCCAGGCAAACACCATCTTAATCAACTGATCAAAGTACCCATAACCAGTAATGGGACAAATCAAAATTGTGTGCAACCTGATAGGATGCAATGAGAAGACATGGCATCACTTTTATGATATTCCTTTCTGGGGTGCATAACCAGAATCTTATCCTGAGAAAACTTCAGACAACCAAATTGAGGGTCATTTTACAAAATAAATGGCCTGTAATTTTAAAATGTCAAGGTCATAAAAATCAAGGAAAGAGTAGGGAATTTGTTTTCAGAGGAAGGAGACTAAAGAGACATCAGATAAATACAACATGATTTATACTCTCCTTTTACTTTAAAAAATGTTTGTGAACAATTCTCAAAACCTGAATGGGGTCTGAGGAATTGAGAGTAGTATAATAATAATGTTAATTTTCCTGGTTTGGATGGGTTTCCTTTGGTTCTATAAGAAAATGTTCTAGTTTGTAGGAAATACTAAAGTATTTGCGAGTGCTAGGGCACCATGTCAACAACTAACAAATAGTTCAGAAAAAATTTTTGTACTCTTCATGCAACTTTTTTGTAAGTGTGAAATTATTTCCAAATAAAAATTTGTTTTTTTTTTTTTTTAAATAAATCCCAGATAGGTCCAAAGCATCTCTGTTGGATCAAAAGCTTCCCAGGAGACCCCAGTGTTTAGTATTAGAAACGACTGGATTAAACAATATGATGGATTCTTATTAAATAACTTGGGTCCTTCCTCATATGAGAGTGCTTGGAAAAATATAGATTCCCAGGTCCAATTTGAAGCCCACTGGCTTAGAATCTCCAGAAGTAAAGCCTGGATATTTTTATTTACAAGTAGTAGTTCTTAGGGTCTGAGAAGCTTGAGAAACATTAAAATTCATCATGAAGGTCACTGCATCTTTTGTCAAAGTCATGCAAGGTGTGGCAGTTTAGTATCAAAATAGTGAATGCTATTTGTACACCGAGGAACACTAGGTGGCCAGGGCAAGCTTTCTAAATCCTATTGCCAACGAAGGACCTTGGGTCAACAGAGAACTGCTGCCAGGAGAGTGGTAACCCTGGAGACCACCTAGAGAGTCACTTTAGCTGAAGATATGAAAAGGTCTGTTGTCTGAGAGAGAAATGAAAATACTGTTGTATTTTTAAGGTTGAAAAGAAAAGTAGGATGGCCTCTAGTGGGACCCTGGGACTGGAATGGCAGTGGTTTTGCGGTCTGTGCAGGGCTGACACCTGAACCCGTCTGAGTGAAGTGTCATAGGACTAACAGTGGGGCTTGGAGAATGGTTGTATCTGATGGAACGGACTGAGTCTTGAGTGCGTAGACTGGGAGATCCAGTGAGGGCCATTCTCTGTTGGTCCCAGCACTGAGAGAATGGAGTCTCTCAGGAAGTCACCCTCCATCAAAGTACCATGCTGGCCTGTGCAGTGAACAAGACCAGCAGCAGCATCTGACTGGGCCTGAACAACAGTGGGCGCCAACTTTCAACAGCAGCACCTTGAGGCATCAAGGACTAGCGTGGACACTGGATACCAGGGCTTATTTTAGCTTGAAATAGAAGTCAAATGGCTTTCCTAAGTGGACAGTAGACACCCACCAGCGTTCTTAGAAGATCTAGAAGAAGGGGAAGGGGTCCTAAGAAAGTGATACAAGATTCACACCAATCCAGCATGAGGGGCTCAAGTCATTTTTCCTTTAATTAGGAGAATTGAATATGTGGTCATAATTCCACCTTGAGCACTGAGCAGCAGTATATACCAGCTCCATTTGAGTGGATCTGCTTTGATTTCTACCATACTGCTCGGCACATGCTGGGACCCAGTACATGATAACCACTGAATGGATAACTAGAATGTGCTCAATATGATTTCCACAAATCCAACCGGGAACCCATGTTATGCCTGCTTTTGTATTCTGCAAACCTTATGTGAAACAGGTTACTAAGACACAAAGACTACATTTTTATAGTGCATTCCAGATGCATATATCCAGTCTCCCAGACCTCACCAGACTATGATTAAAAATGAGGTCAGGTTTACCTTATAAAGTCCAAATTACTATGGCTCAAACTTTCATCTTATCTGATGACAGGAAGTCTCACCTTTTATGAGGCTCCTCCACAAGCAGGTCTTTGCACTTCCCAGTGGCTCGCATATTCCACAAGTCCATACCGTCCTAGCCAGCTCTGTGGTTTTAGATTGCTCATCACAGCTCTCCCACAGTCACCTCTCACCTCCTGCAACTCTGCAAGTGAAGCCACTACACCTATGCTGGCTTCAGGGAAGGCTTTTCTTCTCTTTACTAAATGTTCCTAAAGGTGGACACAGACTCTTCTTTTATTTGTTTATTTATTTTATTTTTATTTTTATTAATTTATTTTTGTTACAGATGTTTCTCCTTTTTTCCCCCTTGACACCCTCCTCCCCTACCCTCCCAAACTCTTCTTTTAATTTCCTGCATCCTAACAGGGCCTAGGCTGTACCATTGAACGAAATGTCACAAAATGGCTAGGGATAAGAGAAAGGAATTATAAAATTGACAGACTTAAAAATGGCTATGACTTCTGAATGCTCTCAGAGTCCACAGCCAAAGCACAGGCTGTCTCAGGGCCGTGGAGGTGCCTTTTTACCTAGTGCCCAGGCTTGGACTAACTGGCATAGTCTCCTTGCTTTTCTTCTGCCTTTGGGGGTGACCTCCAGTGAGTTCATCCTATGGAAAGCCCATGCCCCAAGCTCCGGAAGCCCCAGGAGAAGAACACAGTTCTCCCTGTAGTCTGTCTCATCTCAGGTCTGCCTTCCCTATCCTCATTTCTTACCCACTTCCTTTGGGGAAACTCCAGCCTCTCCCCTCCATGGGGTCAGGTCCCTTCCTGTTCCTATGGCCTTTGCTAGATCATCACATAAAAGCAAAATGTCCAATGGAGCACATTCCCCAATTCTGTGTTTGAATATCACCACATATGGGGTAATAACAGGCCAGTCTTCTTGGACTAAGCCTAGCTCAGTCCTGTTTCCTTGTATGGCATTTTAGCCACATAAAGTAAAAAACCAGAACTGTAGCTTCCCTGTAGTCCTAAAGTCTTCACTCCCAATCTTCTGTGAGAAGCTATTTAAACAGGAAGTACTAGTATCTCTACTAAAATAAACAATACCATACAGGCTGGGGTGGTCTACACCCACATCTTAAAGGAAATAGTTCTCCCAGCTAGAGATGTCACTCTGCCCATAACAAAAGCACATTTTAATGTTGTTATGCAGAAAACCATATATCTCTGGAGTAACAGTTGTCAAACTTCCATTCCAGAAAAGGGTCTGGTTCAATATGAGTGTATCTAACCTCATACATTTTGATCATTTTCTCCAAACCAAGGATGAATCTGCTTCAATATGAATGAAAGTTTCCACTTCTTGAAAAACTACTTGAAGATCTGAAATTACAATGTTCAAGACACTCTCCCCACCCCAGCCTTCAAAAATCTCAGGCCCATTTTTGTCAGGGCTCCAGTGAGGTCCTACATGCCTGTTTGCCCCGAGTCTTTGCTTTTCCCAAGGGTCTCACTCCTGAAGGGGAGCCCAGCTCTGAGGTGAGGGTAAGGGAAACTGCTTCTTCCTTTTAGGAGACACAGCCCTTTCCTGGCCACGTAAATATGGAACTAATTTTGATTTCTTTTTCTTGAAACTTCGATAACTGGCTTGTCAACATTCATTCAAAAAGAATTTTATGAAGGTTAAAGAATTAGAGTTAGCCAAATAGTGAAATTGAGATTCTTTGGGGATTCTAATACATGCATCCAAGCTGTAGTCACAGGTCATGCAGAATTAAATGAATTTGGAGGTGTGGATTTTAGAGGGTTTAGGTTGTGGAGATTGTCAACTCAGATAAATTGAAGCAAAAGGTGGCTTTTCTCAATACATATTTGAGTAGACTTTAAGATTTTATAATTAACAACAGCTGGCAAGTGCTTGCGTCTATTTCCATTTATATTGGCCACTAGCCCAAACAATAAAAATGAGTTTTTGCAAATCATAACCTTAAAAATCATCATTGGGGAATGCTATTTAAAAAAAAAATTTTTTTTTAATCCTCACCCGAGGACATGTTCATTGATTTTTAGAGAGAGGGAAGGGAGAGAGAGAGAGAGAAAGAGAAACACCGATGTGAGAGAGAAACATCAATTCATTGCCTCCCTGACTTGTCCTGACCAGGGCCAGGGATTGAACCTGCAACCTAGGTATGTGCCCTGACCAAGAATTGAACCTGCAACCTTTCAGTGTACAGGATGACACTCCTACCAACAGCCACATGGGCCGGGGTGGGAATGCTATTTTTAATGAAAACAACACAAGTGGATTCAGTATGCAGAAAGGAGTCCTAGAGAACTTTCCATTCTTTTCTCTCACCTTCAGTTCCAGTCATTCAAGTATCTATTGCTTACTATGTGCTAGACACTGTGCGAGGTCTTGTAGATGCCATCAAGATGAAAGAGCAAACCTGTCCTTGAGCCCGGCTGGTGTGGCTCAGTGGTTGAGCATCGACTCATGCACCAAGAGGTCACTGGTTCAATTCCCAGTAAGGGCACATGCCCAGGTTGTGGGCCTGATCCCCAGTGGGGGGCATGCAGGAGGCGGCCAATCGATGTTCTCTCTCTCTCTCTCTCTCTCTCTCTCTCTGAAATCAATAAAGAAAAAGAAAAAAAAAAAAAACCTGCCCTTGAGTTCCTTACCTCCTGGATGGGGCACAGAGGTGCGTGGGTGGCAGGAAATACAGTTAACTAAAATATTAAAATTTGTCCGGCCGGTGTGGGTCAGTGGCTGAGCGTTGATCCATGCACCAAGAGGTCGCCGGTTCGATTCCCGGTCAGGACACATGCCCAGGTTGTGGGCCTAATCCCCAGTGGGGGGCATGCAGGAGGTGGCCAGTCAATGTTCTCTCTCATCGATGTTTCTATCTCTCTGTCCCTCTCCTTTTCTCTCTCTCTAAAACTCAATAAAGGAAAAAAAATTTTTTTAAATTAAAAGATAAAATATTAAAATTAAAAGACTGTCCTCAGTTGATAATGGAAGAGTGAACCATGTGTTGTGGAAGCACAGAGAAGAGCAACTAACTCTATCCAGAAGGCTTCACAGAACAGGTACATTTGAGTCATAACTTGAAAGGTGAGTAGAAAAGGTCAGCAAAAGAAGAGACAAGGAATTCAGTATTTGTTTGATGCCTGTCCTTACTAGACTGACTCTAATTCCATGCAGGTAGGGACTGGGGGTAGGGAGGGAGAGAAAGGGAGGGAGGGGGAGAGGGAGGGAGGGAGAGAGAGAAACATTGATGTGAGAGAGACACACCGATTGGTTGTCTCCCCCTCCCCACCCAACCCCAACCCTGACCAGGGCCCAGACGAACCGCAACCGAGGTACGTGCCCTTGACTAGAATCGAACCTGAGACATTGGTCCGCAGGCCGACGCTCTAACCGCTGAGCCAAACTGGCCAGGGCGTGAATTTTATTTTTAAAAAGACAGAAAATAAGCATTACTTTGAGTGCACAGCACAGATGGCTTTGTCCTTCAGACCATATGGAAAGTACTTTCCAAAATTGATCATGAACTAACTTAAATAGCTTTAGTAATGAAGATACTCTTCAACTATTCAGATCTTATTCCACTGAAAGCAGACTGTCAAATAAATTCTTGCAGATCATTTTATCTTTCATAAGGTAATCTTAATGAGGAAAGCCTCTGCCTTTGAACTTGATTCTCACTATCATAGAGTACTGATTTGTACAGTGAAAGTGTGATAAGATCCTTGATAAAAAGTACATCATCTTTGAATTTGTAACATTCTAATATGTTAAGAATGTAATTGCTGGACAGGTGTAGACATGTACTTAAAACTTCGAGAAAACAGATACTGACAAGTTTAGAGAGAAGGGGCCTATTACTGCAATCTTCACATTAGAGTATAACTGTATAGTGCTAACTATAGATGTTTGACTCTATAGGTATACTTTCTTTCTTCTTTTTTAAAAAAATGTTTTTATTGATTTTTTTAGAGAGAGAAGAAGAGAAAGAAACATTGACGAGAGAGAGAAACATCGATTGGCTGCCTTTTGCACTCCCCCTACTGGGGATCCAGCCTGCAACCCAGGCATGTGCCCTGACAGGGAATCGAACTGGGACCTCTCAGTCTATGGATGACATGCAATCCACTGAACCACACCAGCCAACCTATAGGTATACTTTCAATTGTGCTTTATTAATTCAGAAACTACTTGGGTGTGCTTATGCAGTAGATACCGGGTTAGGCACTAAAGACACTGCATCTATTTTGGAGGGTGTTGCAGTTTTGAAGAACTGAATGCATTTGATATATATTAATTCTCTAAATTATGTAAAATGGCCCTTGCTCGTTTGGCTCAGCGGTTAGAGCGTCAGTCCATGGACCAGAGAGGCCCAGGTTTGGTTCCCACTAAGGGCACATACCTCGGTTGCAGTTTGTCCCCGGCCCCGGTTGGGGTTGTGTGGGTGGCAACCACTCGATGTGTCTTTCTCACATCAATATTTCTCTCTCTCTTCCTCCCTCTCTCCCTCTTGCTCTATCTGAAGATAAATGCAAAAAAAAAAAAAATGTCCTCAGGTGAGGATAAATAAATAAATTATGTAAAATGTATCCCCATTTTGCAAATGGGTAATGTCAATTGCAGAGAGGCAAACTATAGCATTTTTTAAAAAGATTATATGGACACCTACTAGAGCACATCTGACATACAAAAAAATATAAGAGATGGTCCCTGCCTTCAAAGCACTTACAGTTTTAAGTACCAGAATTTCAAAAGGTATTGTTAAAAAACATAGAACCTTCACAAAGAAAAATAAAATAATGGTACTTTTTGTCAAACATAGATTTTCTAAAAACATGTGAAAAATTAGAAAAAGAGACAACTCACCAAGGAAGGACACACAAGAGTAGCAATACAAACTCTGAGGATGTAGCTACATCCCTGAATGAACAATTGTTTGAGTTTCATTATGGTCAACAAATAGGACATTGTAGCTATGTTTGGTCTCAGATAAAGGAAAAAGTAGGCCCTATGTTTGGGGGCCAATAATGTAATCTAAATGTATGATAAGCAGAATGCAAAATGATTAACTCCTCTTCTGCTTCTATTGTTTAATAAAAAATAAGTATCATTTACTAGAAAAAATAAAATTAAGGTCAATTGAAGTCCAAGGTGTCTGAGAAGACAATAAGAATTTAGCTATTTTCCATGAATTTCAGTGTCCATCAATTATGTATCATGGCACTAAAATAACTAGTAGATATCAGACTTGTGAAGCTTATAGATAGTTTTGTGTGCTCATGGATAGTTTGAAAGGATCCAAAGCTTGAGCTCAGGATAGTGTTGTTCCAACATTTACAAAAATAAGTGTAAAAGACTATTTCTAGAAACAATAGACAGCGTGGCCTGGGATGATAAACCAAAAATTCTATATGGGAGTCAGTTATTTGTTCCCTTAAAATATTGCAGTTTCACACTAGTACTCTAGGTGCTGAGGGAAAATATAAAGATGACAAATAGGGCATGGATTTTGCCTTGAAGGAACTGAGAGTTTAATAAGGAGTTAAGGAAGTAAACAAAAACAAGCAAATAAATAAGAAATGAGCTCTAAATATTTCTGTCTTGCTTTCTTCTTTTAAAAAAAAATTTTTTTTCTTTATTGATTTTTAGAGAGAGAGGAAGGGAGAGGAAAAGAGAGAGAGAAACATTGATGAGAGAGAACATCAACTGGTCACCTCCTGCATGCCCCCTGACTGGGGATTTGGTCCACAGCCTGGGCGTGTGCCCTGACTGGGAATCGAACTGGCAACCTTTTGGTGCATGGGTTGACGCTCAACCACTGAGCCACACTGGCCGGGCTGTCTTGCTTTCTTCTTTAAAGAGAAGATGCAGTGCTTTAAAATTTCTCTCCACCAAGTCTTTCATTTACTTATTTATTCAGTATTTTATTAAAACTGTGCTATATGCAAGGCACTGTGCTGTGTGGTACAGAAAATAACAAAGAACAACAAGAAGTAGATTTTGTCTTCAAGGAGCTCACAGTGAGAGGGAGTTTTATTTAAAATTTAAATGTAAATGCCTTGGGTTGTCTGGGCTCATATGACAAAAATACCATAGATGGAGTGGCTTAAACAACAAACATTTGTTTCTCACAGTTTTGGAGGCTGGGGAGTCCACGATGAAGGTACCAGCTGACTCCGTGTCAGGCGAGGACCCGCCTCCTGGTTCACAGCCGTGCCTTTTGGCTGTGTTCTCACAAGGTAGAAGCTGAGCTCTTTGGAGTCTCTTTTATAAAAGCATTAATCCCTTTCCTGAGGGCTCCATCTCATTATGTAATCACCTCCCAGAGGCCCCATCTCCTAATACCACCACACTGGGAGTTAGAATTTCAACATATGAATGGGGGGGGGGCACGCACATTTAGTCCATTGCAGTAAGTGATGATGATCAGCTTGCATTAGTTCATTTAAAACAAGCTGTACAGCCTGGCCGGTGTGACTCAGTGGTTGAGCGTCGACCCATGCACCAAGAGGTCGCCAGTTCGATTCCTGGTCAGGGCACATGCCCAGGTTGTGGGCCCAATCCCCAGTGGGGGGCATGCAGGAAGCAGCCAATCGATGTTCTCTCTTATCGATGTTTCTATCTCTCTCTCTGTCTCCCTTCCTCTCTCTCTAAAAATCAATAAAGGAAAAAAATTTTTTTAAATAAAATAAAATAAAATAAAACAAGCTGTACAGCTGCACATATATTTATTTGAAAAAGAGAATCGTGCAGCCGATAAGGGTGAGGAAGAATCTATTGAGAAGAGTAATAGGTTTTTTCACAGGTGGCCTGACCCTGGGGTTGGTGTTTTTGGCAGAGACAGTGGTAGATACTAAACAAGTCTCATTTCAGCTTCCTTTTCTGATTCCACAGGAAGATTTCATTTCCCATCATCCCTTAAAGTTAGGTTGGGGATATGTAAATATGGTTCTAGACATGGGATGTAAGAAGACTCATGTAAACCACTTCAAGTCCTGGCCCTTTAAAATAAGAATAATTGATCAATATCTGCTAAAGCTAAACATATGCCTGCCCCATGATCTAGCAACTCCACTCCCAAGAGAAACAAAAGCATATGCCTACAAAAAGACAAGTAAGAGAATCATCAGAGCAGGTGTCCAAATAGCCCAAAACTTACAACAACCAAAGTCTTGGAATGGAAAAATTGTGCTGTACAATAGAATATTAAACAGCTATAAAAATGATTGAACTATAGCTATACACACTAACATGCACAAACTCTTGAGTGAGAGAAGCCAGACATTTAAAAAAAATTAATGTATACTTTCATTAATGTAAAGTTGAGAAAAAAGTAAAATGAAGCTATGGTGATAGGAGTCAGAATAAAGGTTATCTCTGTTCACGAGTGTATTAACTGGGAAGGAGCACAAGAGAGCTTTCTGGCATGATGGAAAAACTCTTTTGCTGGATAGTTGTCTCAGAAGTGAAGGCAAATGTAAGAAATTCATAAAGTTGTACACTTAATTTTTTTGTATGTTACTATGTAAAACCACTAAAAATAAGAAAGAAAAAAAAAAGCAACTATCATCATAGGCCCTATAAAGATGAAGGAAACTTTAACCTTGAATCACTCCTTGGAGGAGAGTTGTCTTAAAGAGCTGGCCAGCCTGCTTTGGACTTTTTTGTGAGTACAAAATAAACCTCTCTTATCTCACGCCCCTGAGATTTAGGGGTGTATTTGGTATCTCAGTATAGCTTAACTTTCTTGGCTAATATCCACAAATTGCCAAGGTCAGAAACCAGGTTTTGTCAGCACACCAAAGGAGGTTCTGTCTCCCATAGGCTACGTGACACGAAACAAGCTTACAAATGAATGTATAAATCAAAATTCTAATTTATTAAATGACAGGGAGGAAAAAGAGCCCTCACACACACTAGGGTATCTATTTACTATGATTAAGCCCTTTCTCTCACTCAAGACAGGCCTCCATGGGAAATCAAACCATAATAAAAGTTTGTTTGGAGCCCCTGTTCTCAGAAAAAGGACATTAGTTAGATGAATCGAATGTTTAGTGACATCCTTCCAACAGAGCTCGTGAATCCATGTCATCGTACAGATGGTTTTCTCAGTGACTGCAGAACACGCAGTTTCCCCTAAACATATGCCTGAATTGCCTCTGTGGCTCTCCCTTTTCTTACTTCCATTCCTATGAACTTTTCTTTTTAGGCATATTATTGATTCAGGCTAACGTTTTAGACAGATATGACTGGTCTTTGAGGCATTCCTTTTATTTTTTTTAAAATTTTTTATTAATTTATTTTTGTTACAGATGTTTCTCCTTTTCCCCCCATTGGCACCCTCCTCCCCCTCCCTCCCTGCCCCGTCCCCAGTTTTGTTGTCCATGTCCATTGGTTATGAGTACATGCGTACAAGTTCTGTGGTTCATTGCTCCCCTCCCCCATCCCCTCTTCTGGCAATTGTCAGTCTGTACCCTACTTCCACGTCTCTGGGTCTACCCTGTTCCTCAGACTGTTATGTTTATTATATTCCAGAAATAAGTGAGATCATATGATATTTGTCTTTCTCTGCTTGGCTTGTTTCACTTAGGATAATAGTTTCCAGGTCCTTCCATGTCGTCTCAAAGGATAAGAGATCTTTCTTTCTTACAGCTGCATAGTACTCCATTGTGTATATGTACCACAGCTTTTTTATCCATTCGTCTACTGATGGACACTTGGGCTGTTTCCAGATCTTAGCTATTGTAAATAGCGCTGCTATGAACATGGGGGTACATATATTCTTTCTGTTTGGTGTTTCAGGCTTCTTAGGGTATATTCCTAGGAGTGGGGTCACTGGGTCAAATGGTAATTCAATTTTTAATTTTTTGAGGTAACACCATAGTGTTTTCCATAGTGGCTGCACCAGGAGGCATTCCTTTTATATATTTACTCCTATCTATTATATGTAGATTTTGTATTTTTCCTCTCAAAGAACAATCATAAATCTTTTACTTTCAAATTCTGTGGTAGAAGCAATATGAGTTTGAAGTGGGGGAGGATGGTGTCCTTTGCTATAGTTTCCAAGTGCTGATAACATCATCAAACTAATAGGGACACGGGGAATTCTAAGGACAGTGTACCTGAATATTTTTTAAGGTTATTTGAGAAGCCCGGCTGGTGTGGCTCAGTGGTTGAGTGTTGACCCATGCACCAAGAGGTTGCCAGTTTGATTCCAGGTCAGGGCATATGCCCAGGTTGTGGGCCTGATCCCCAGTGGGGGGCGTGCAGGAGGCGACCAATTGATGTCCTATTTCATTGATGTTTCAATCTCTCTCCCTCTCCCTTCCTCTCTCTCTAAAATTAATAAAGAAAATAAATAAATAAATAAAGGTATTTGAGAGGATTTTGTGGAATTCTTTTTTTAAAAATTTATCTTTATTATTAAAAGTATTACAGATGTCTTCCTTTTTCTCCCTTTGTCACCCTCCTCCCTGTTCCCATCCCCCTTCCTGTCTTCCACACTGTTGTATCCATTGGTTATGCATATATGCGTGTAAGTTCTTTGTGGAATTCTTGAAGTCTTGAAGGACAGTGAGAAAATTCTTATCAGAGAATGGAGAAAAAGGGATCCTTGTTATGTAGTGGAGGAAAGTTTGGCAACACTCTTGCCTGCTGAATTGTGGAAAATAAAAAAATATCTCTAACAAACTGGTACACTTGGTTAAGAAAATTTCCAGGCAGAATGTTGAAAGTATCAATTGGTTAAAACAAAACAAAAACCCAACAACAACTATGTGTGACAACATATAGGTAGAGATGAGATAAAAGAATTAATTAATTTTAAAGCAGAATTTAGAGGAAATATAAAGAACCTAGGGTCTTTGGGTTCAAAAATAAAACTTTTTCATTTCCAGCCTCTCCAGATGGTAAAAAAAATTCTGAAAGTAAAGAATTGCTTTAAGGCAAAGATTAAATCCAGGGTGCAGCTGTAAGTTTTTTTTTTTTTTTTTTTTAAGACTGTAGAGATATTTAAGACTGTTCTCTCTAGAACCCCCCAGCTTGATAAGAGGGCTTCTAAATATTTTAAGGGCATTTTCCAACTGCTTACTGACTCTCAGCTTGAGATGGAAAGTGTCTGCCTCAAAGAGATTTGTGGGTGTGACCTTTTAAAAAAATGGAGTGATTGTAATTTGATATATAGGGATCCGCCCAAATTTTAAAGAGAGTTATATTGGTAGAAGCACTACCTGCTTGGACTGAAAAAATGTATCTCTCAATACAAAAGCTTTCAATATTTATATGGAAAAATTTTGTATTTACATCTTAAAATGCAATATAATATTTTAAATAAAATAATGTGAAGAAAAATGTGAAGTCATATTGCAACCAAAATTGGTAGCAAAATCAGAATTATATGCAGGTATTTTGAAAAGCTTGCCTAGTATCAGCAAAGGGAATATGTACCTGAATGCTGCTGGAATTGAGGTACCATAGCGTCTTTGTTACTGTGCTTATGCCTGATATGCATTTCGTCAGTGACTGCATGTGAAGCTGGACGATTTAGTGTTGTTAAATCCTCTGCATGAGATTCTTTTCCACTGACATCTTCAAAACCAGAATCTTGCAAGAGCAACAATTTTCAGCTTGGCAGATCTTCAAAGCCTTTGAATTCAGCCACGAATTGCCAGATTAGTTTTCTTCATTCGCTGGGTATCTTCTTTAAAGAAACTCTTTGTTGCACCTTGTTGATTAACCCGAAAGCCTTTTTTTAATGAAAAGAACTAACAATGAAGTCCCAAGAGAGTATGCAGTCAAGCTACTGGTCATAGGCAGCCTAAAAGAATAAATGGCCCATGCAGACACAGTGTGTAACATCAACCTTTGTGGGGAGCTGCCTGGCCCTAGGGTCCGCTCTGAAAGGAGCTGTCTAGGAGAGCTAGGGTCTGCTCTCCTGCTCTGACCTTTTACCTGAATACCTTGCTAACCTCCCGGAGAGTTACAGAGAACAGCGAGTTTAGCAGTGCAAAGAAGTATAGATAATTGTTAACCTAAACAAGTTAACATACACACGGATGTGATTATCTTGTGTGTCAAGATAGAAGTATGTGTTCCTGGATTAGGGTAGTTTCAAAAGTCAGTAGTAAAGGGGGATTGTTTGTGAATCTTATAAAATCAGCTGTAACAGTAAACTCGGGGCTGCAGTTTTGAACTGCAGTCCTCCCGATCCCAGCTTTTGTCTGTCTGTCTTTTCTTTCATCCTCACCCCTCCCTCAGGACTGTTCGATCTCGTCGGCTGGCTCCGACAAACCTTAAACTTGATGGCAGCTTGATGAGAAGTATTTCTTTTAGAAAACAGCCTGATATGACTTACAATACCATATACAGCAATTTACAAATGTCAACTACTGGTTTACTGCAGACTGTTCCATTTCGCAATTTTTTTTTCAATCTCAAAGCACGGATAATCCTCCCTGAGAATTAATCAATGCCTACCCATTCTGGAGTCTACACTGCAGCAACACTAGCAAAGTATCCTTTCAATTTCTTTGAATCTGAAAGTTTGTCTGAAATTGTCCCCCCAACTCATTAGCATTGTCATCTAGCACCTGTGGCAACAATAACTGTGTTCTTCCCTTCTCAAATATATTTAAGCTCGGAGTCTCCATTTAACAGTTAATTAGAAGAAATTGCCTGCTTTTAATTGTATTTTAAAAATTTCCTTAGTTATTGGTATTTTCTGTGCCATGTGGTAAACATTATATATAATGTTTATCATTATGCATGCAAACTACATGAGCTATTACATTTAAAAGCAACTGATAGCAATTGTGTTAATTGTTTGGTGATTAAAATGCTATTCTTTGTCCGGCCGGTGTGGCTCAGTGGTTGAGCATCGACCCATGAACCAAGAGGTCTCCGGTTTGATTCCCGATCAGGACACATGCCCAGGTTGTGGGCCTGATCCTCAGTGGGGGGCATGCAGGAGGTGGCCAATCGATGTTCTCTCTCATCGATGTTTCTATCTCTCTCTCCCTCTCACTTCCTCTTTCTTTGTAATCAATAAAGGAAAAAAATAATAAATAAATAAATAAAATGCTATTCTTTAAGTATTATACATCCTGATATGATAGTTTGTTACTTATATTTGGCATTTTAGTTTATTTTAAACACACGTTAGCAATTTTGGGGGTGATGTATTTTATTATTATTTTTTTATTTAAATATAGGCTGCCAATTAGCATTTTCTTGCAGAACATCAGATTTTCACGGATCGATTATTGAAATTAAGTAGGATAAGAATGCACTGCTATTTCTGAGGACAAGTTTACGCTGTGTTTCTGATTCATATTTGGCATTGGAGAATTTTTTTAAAAAAGTTACTATCTGTTCCTATCCTACCATTGTATATTGGGTATGTTAAGGGGGGAGATAACTTGAACATGAGAGCTGTATTTGGTCCTGAAGAAGCTGCTGGAATTTGAGCAGGACAGGGTAACTGCATGGGACTTTAGGTTGTCCCCCTTGGGAAGGGGAAGGTATGTTTATCTGTGGGAAGCAGGATGTGCTCAGATATTTGGATAGCCAGAGGCATAGAACTGTGGAAGACATTGCTAGTTGCCCCCAGTATCTGTTCTTTTTATTTTGCTCAGTAATCAAAACTGAAAAGTTAGCTGGGCATTAGTCTAACCAATAATCAAAGACTACATTTCCCAGCCTCTTTTGCAACCAGATGTGGCCATGTGACTAAGCTTAGGCCAATGGGATGTAAGGAGAAGTACTTTGGATAGATCTTTTGGGAAGTTTCCTTGAAGAGAAGAAGTGTGTCCTCTCTTCATCTTTTGCTGGTCTTCCTGGCTAGCATGTGGATGTCATGGCTCAATGTGAAGCAGCCATCTTATAAATCAGGGTGGAAATCACAGGTAACAGTTAGCAAAGCAACCTGTCAGAAGGAGTCTGCGATCTCTGATGGTTATAGAGCCACTATCCTAGCCTAAGTCAGCTTATATTTACCTGAGAGTGAGAAATTTTATCTCTTTATCACTGTTATTTTGGGCTTTTCATCTAATGAACACTCCTCTTGTTTCTTTTGAACAACTATCTTATATTATTATTACACCTATCTTACAGTATCTTGTTTAATTTTTTTGTTTATTTTCCATCTTCCCTCTCTAGAATGCTAGTTGTAAGGCATTCAATTAGCTTACCCTTTGCAGTATTCTAAGCTATTCACATTGACAATCACATTCATTGTAGTGCTTGCTGCAGGGGAGACATATAACCAGTTGTTTTGGTTAAAATATGAAGTAAAAGCATTCCTTGGATTTTATGTTAAAGTAGCAGTATTAAGCAGTTTAATGACAATCACTGATAGGCTGCTTAAATGAATATTTCCTTCATTCATTGTTTTAGATGGGCCTATTGGGAAGGGATGAAAAACAAAACAAAACCTAATACTATTCCAACTGACAGAGCTGAAGAAGTGGGAGCTTCTTAACATTCAGATGGCATTTGACTGTCATTTTATATAAGGGCTTTTCCTCAAGCAAGACTACTACCTGGCCTCCCCATTTCTCTCCAAATGATGAACATCCTTAACATCATCTAATCAATACTTGCCACTCATGTTTAATACCTGTAAGTTTTTTGTAATGGCATATTCAGAGCTAGCATAAACCACTATGTTTTCTTTTCTTTTTTGTTAATACTCACCTGAGGATATTTTTTTCCATTGATTTCTAGATAGAGTTGAAGGGAGGGAAAGAGAGAGAGAGAGAGAAACATGGATGTGAGGGAGACACATGGATGAGAGAGAACATCGATTGGCTGCCTCCTGCATGCCCCCCACTAAGAACTTGGCCCACAACCTGGGCATGTGCCCTGACCAGTTTGATAACTGGTGACCTGTTGGTGCTTGGGTCAACGCTCAACCACTGAGCCACACCGGCTGGGCTCTCACCAAGCTTTTAAAGGTGTACTTTCAGAAGCCCAGAGTATAAGCACTAGATCTTTCTCAGGCTCTTTTGTTTTGTATGTAGCATCTTACAAGGCAAATCGGCAGTCATTCAGAGGCAGCAACTTCACAAAACATGTGTAGGGGTCCTCTACAGTGTCACCCACCAAGATCTACTTTGCTTTCTCTACGATTATTTGTCTTTTGTCACTGCTTAAACAGAAGAGAACTGCTTTCTTTCTTCTTTTGATCTCTTCTATGTAGAAGATTTCCTTACTTTCATATTGTGGACCCTGAGAAAAAAGATAGCTACCAAGAAGGGTTCTCAGTGGCTTAACTGGTCTCAATTTTAAAAAACAAAGCCTATAGCCATTTTTACATAGAGGCCTGTCACTCAAACCCCATTGCAGGGAGAATCCTGTACTAAGCTGCCTGCCTCCTGCACTAACCTGCCTGCCTGCACTGTGTTCCTGTTATCTGAGCTAGCTGTTATAAAGGAGTTCCTGAAATGGTATTTCAATCAACAGGACTGAAGTTTTCCCTGTCCAATTGGACTTGCACAGTTATATCCCCATCAGCATCCTCACCAATCATTTGGAGAATCTCCATTCTGACTAATTAGGACAGTGCTTTTGGACCAATCTAACTTTGAGGATTTGGAGCCCTCATTTGCATGAGGACAAACCAATCAGGGACCAGGTGCAGGGACTTCTGTCTGTATAAGTCAGTTTCCCTCTAGACTTTTCCTAGTCATAGAAGACTGAAGACTGTGTTCCCTGGCCCCAGCAGACCAGCACAGGACAGAGCAGTGCAGCCAGAGCAGAGTAGAGCTGGCTAGCAGGAAAGGGGCCTGGTCCCAGGGCCGCCTGGCAGCAGTGCTGTTTCACAGCCTGTGCTGCTTCATAATTGAGCTGCAACACTATTCAGCTGTTTCACAGTGGTGCTGCACCACAGTTGAGCTGTTTGCACTCAATATTAAGTTTCCTTGGTCACCACACCCCAAATTGGGAATTCCTGTTGGTGTTGACAATATCATTAAAAACGTTGACAATATCATTAAAAACGTTGGTGACTTCATCACTCACTGTAACTCCATAAGCCATGGTATAGTGCCTATGGCTGTAGTGGCAGCCCAGGCTCTGACTATGTGGCACTGGAAGGAGGAGAAGGAGGGGTGGGCAGAAACCTTGTCTCTCTTACTCACATCTGAACAGTTCCTGGAAAACAGTATGTGCTCAGTAAACACTGGTAGAATGAATGAATGAAGACTAGATTAGAATGAGGTTCCTCTAAAGATAATAAGCTCCTGCATTAATAAATTATAGAATTCAGAATTCCAAGGAACCTGGGAGGTTACTGTTGGCGAGGAAACTGACATTTAGAGTGGTTGTATGACTCAGAGGCCACACAGGTCCCTGTCATGCCAATTATTGGCAAAGCTCTCTAGTCGTTATGAATTCTATGACCACTGCTGCCTCTACTGTGTGTACTACTTGGCTGATGAGCACTTGTCATGGATGCTATAGATAGGACTGCTCAGTGAGTGTCCGGGGGATGTACAGAATGACCTACTTTCCTTTCCCCACATAGGAAGTGTATGAACAGAGCAAACATTTTTCAAGCCTTCTCAGAGCTTAGAAAGGCCAGAAATTGGGAGCAGTGCGGTTGCAACCAGCAGGCAGCCTTATCTGGCGCTCTAGAGAAAGGGAGCTGACGAGTATAGCTGTCCAGGCTCTCCCCGGGCCACCATGTTCCTTCTCTAGCTCCCAACAAAAACATTTAATCTCTTTCTTCCACTGCCCTTAGTTCTACTTGGCCTGGCTTGGAGAGGCCAGTGGCTGTGGTACAACGTGACTCAAGTCACCAACATGGCACATCCAGCCCGGCCTTCTCTCTGCAGGGCGGGGCCTGGCGTGCGAAGTAGGGAGGCAGGCGCGTCCCCGAGCAGC
Source organism: Tadarida brasiliensis (assembly GCA_030848825.1). Lineage (NCBI taxonomy): Eukaryota > Metazoa > Chordata > Mammalia > Chiroptera > Molossidae > Tadarida > Tadarida brasiliensis. The sequence continues at coordinate 60,456,988 of CM061268.1, forward strand.
GCTCTCACACCTTCCGCTCCGCGCGCCGCTCCGGACTCACAGTGGCGGGCGCGCGCTCCCGCCGGGGGAGCGCCTTGAGGTCCGCTCCAGGGAGCGCGCACGCTCCGCCTCTCCCCGCCTCCTGGTGCGCGCCCCGCCCCCTCGAGCTGCCGATACGCCCAGCGCTCAACATCCGAGGACTTCGGCCCAGAGTAACCCCGCTCGCGCGACCTTTCCCCTCCATCCCCCCACCTCCCGGGGCCCGCCCCTGGAGCCCGCGGTGGTTGGGCGCGCGCGCTCGTCCTCCTTCCCACCTCCCTGTCCAACTTCGGATCACTCCCTCGCGTCCCCTCCGCGCGACTCCTCGTCATGGCGGCTCTCAGCAAGTCCATCCCTCATAGCTGCTACGAGATCGGCCACACTTGGCACCCTTCCTGCGGGGTTTCCTTCCTGCAGATCACTAGGGGCGCCCTGGAGGAGTCCCTGAGGATCTATATCCCTCTGTACTTGGTGAGACCCGTCAGCTCCCCCCCTGGGGCGAGTTTAGTGTGGAGGATGGGCCGGGGGTGCAGTCCTGCTCCCGAGAGGCCTGGGGGACTCGCCCGGTGTCTGCTTCTCATTTGGAGGGGTCAGAGTGTTTTTTTGTTTTTTGTTATTTTTGTTGGCGGAGGGTATTGGGATGGGGCAGGTCGCAAGGGGAGGATATCACAGGACGGGAGACGGGGGAGGGGAATTAGAGGTTGAGCTGTCATCTAAATGTCTGTTGTTGGGAAGAGAATGGGCTCCCAACTCGGATTAAGTTCAGAACACTTAAAATTGTGACTACAGGGACCTGCGTTATTTTTGCTCTCTCCTGCTCGGAGATGGAGGCGATGAGAAGTGGCCTGCAATCTTTCTTCATATAAAACCCCTCTGTTCCCCTGCCCCCTTTTAAAAGGACGTGTTTAACAGTAAGTGCCCAGAGTAACCGCTTATCTTGGCTCAGTTTGGAATGGCAGGATTGTGGCTTGAGGGTTGTGCAAGTTTTTTGCAAGTTCACAAAGTAGATACCTGGTTGAGATTTTGAGTGGTGATTTAAAGGGTGGTTTTAAGTCTTAGAGTCAGTGAAGGTGATTAGATCTTACTGTATGTCATCTAGGTCTTTTTTTACACAGCTTTACCTGTAGGGCATCTAAATTTGGAGTTTTTAATAGAGAATATTTGGAAATATGTGTATGTATCACTGAGAACTGGTAAGGAGGTTTGTTCTCAAATGCTCTCACCAGCATCTTTTTTTTTCTTTCAATAACCTCATCCTTGGTATTAAAGATTTATTACTTTGATTATTGAAGTTCAGTCTCTTCTTTTGTTGCCCTATAGAGTCTGTGTCCTAAGAAGGCAGAGATCATATTTTTTGTATGTTTCCTAAAAGTTTCATTCAGTGTTCAGTGGGTAGTCAGTTCTTACTTCTCATTGAGTAATGATTTGAATTTATACCCTACTATGCCTTGAAGTGTGTCATAGCCATAGTTGTAGTACTTTAACAATTTATTATGGAGATAACACTGGAGAAGATTGTAACTGTCTCTGAGATTGCAGAAGCCAGTGTTATTTTTATCATATAGACTGATGCTTTTCAAACTTTAATGTGTGTTAGGAATCTCCTGGGGGATCATGTTAAAATGGGGGTTCTGATTCAACAGGTCTGGGTGGGGCCTGAGGTTTTGCATGTCTAACAAACTCCCAGGTAATATTGATGCTGCTGGACTAAGGGCTACACTTTGAATAGTAAGCATCGAGAGTGGAGGCCAATAATAAACTTATTATTGGAGCTGGAAATTTCTCCCTTGATTTTCTTTGGCAAAGATTCATGTTTATCTGCTTTTCCACATGAATTGTGGCCAGTCTGTAGCTCAGTTTTGTTTTGTTTTGTTTTTTAATAAAACATCCTCAAACATTTTGAGCTCTTGATATGTTCAATAACACAAAAAGATTGTTTCTCTCCTTTTAGGGTTATGATGTAGGTGGGTAGAGAGCTTATGCTATGTAATTTCTCCTTTGAAAATCCATAATACTTTAATGATGCCCCATTCATTCATTCAACAACTGTTTGTTGAGTGCTTGACAGTTGTCATATCTACAACCCAGACAATTTATTGTATCTTCCATGATAGGGAAGTTCAGGGGAGCAACAGGTACAACTGTTCTTCTGTTCCAGCAGTTGAGGTTGGGGCAGGGGTGTCAGGAAAGGTTTGTGTTTGACTGTTATATCTTCAACTTGATTAAATACTTCTTGAGGATAAATTCTCCATCTTATTTGGCCTGTATTCCTTACAGTTGTATATTTCAAACTTTGGGTAGCTACTCATAAGTGGTAGTGAAATAAAATTAGTGGGAACTAACCAGTATTTTATTTTAAGTGAAATAGAAGAGAACAGAAAAAATTAGAGTCCATTGCAGATACTAAGGATAAGCATTATTTCCTGATTGTTTTAGATATATTCGTATGTGTGGCTGGGGCTATTTAGAACATATAGAAACGCTTTGCTTTTTGTCAGTGTTGGGCAGTTGTTGATTACATGTGTAACCCCAGGTGCCAAGATACAAGGTGGTATGGGAAGAAGTAGGCTTTTAAAAGGGATTAGGGACATGAATTTGAATCTCTGCTCCATCAATTACTAACTGTTTGACTTTTTGCATGTTACTTTGTCTTTCTTTGTAAGAACTGAGTGAAATAATGCATTGAAGATGTATCACATATTTTCTAGTTCATAATAGGTCTTGAATAATTAGGCATTTTTTGCAGAAGATTATTATGCCCATGTTTTAGGGCTGTTGTGAGGACATAAATGGGATAATTGTGTGTAGGAATAGCAGCTATCCCATAGTATGGCCTTAATAAAATGTTGCAATTATTAAAATAGTGCATTGATTATAATCAATGTCTCTATCTCCTGTTAGAATGTTGGTTTGTATTCATCACTAGCACAGAACTTCAGTAAATGCTTAATGAATGTCGGAATGAATACGGGTATGAATGAATGAACTCATGAATAGCTCAGGAGTAGAGATATTCTGAAGTTCTAAGGTAGTGCCAGAGAGAACTAAGGACAGCTTTAGAGGCATTTGACAAGAGGCATTTCACAGAGTGAATGAATAGGACTTAGAGACTGACAATATTAGGGGCATTGTGCTGACTTGTTTATGCTTCTAGGGTTTCAAGTCCGTGATGCTGTTGCCATCAATGATAGAAAAGGAAAAGTTTTGAAGGGAAGCTGATTTGGGGTAAAAATTTAATTTAGTATTTTCTGGAGCTTATAACATATGTCTTCTCATTTGAAATATTACCTCGTGTTTTGTACTAAACTGATTGCTTTTGTTTCATATTTCCTCTTTTTTTTTTTCTTTTATTAATTTTTAGAGCGAGAGGAAGGGAGAGGGAGAGATAGAAACATTGATGAGAGAGAACATTGAATGGCCACCTCCTGCATGCCCCCCAGTGGGGACTGGGCCCACAACCTCGGCATGTGCCCTGACCAGGAATGGAACCAGCGACCTCTTGGTTCATGGGTCGACGGTCAACCACTGAGCCACACCGGCAGGGCCATATTTCCTCTTTTGTTCAGTGCATCTGCTCTCATGCTTCTTTTTCATTTTGGTATCTATAACTGTTCTCAGTATTCACCTTATAATGCTTAAACCGTGTTGAAATGTAGATGCATTAATCCTTTTAATAGTGAATCTTGTGTTTTCACAATTTGTAAAAAACATCAATTCTCATCATCAATTCACTTCATGTAGTTTTTTTTTTTTTTTAAAGAATCCTACATATGTTATAATATAAGCTAACAGTTTATGCATGTGCCAAAAATGTATTTCAGGAAGTTATATTTTGTTTCTTGAATGTTGATTATTGTCACATACACTCACCTATGAAACAGTTGTTAAAGTGTTTAAACTCTAGAGTCTAGACTATCACTAAAATTAATGAAAGCATAGTGCCCTCAGTAATTTGTGGCAAATTTAGAATACACAGTTGCCCATCTAGGGGGATTCTATGCTGTTCAGTTTCTTAGGTGCCTTCTCTAAGAAGAAAAACTTGTTCACTTGTCTCAGGTTGTTCTAAGATGTTTCTTAATTTTGCTATTCCTCGGTGACTTTCCTCAGGACTGCCAGATTAGGGTAGTATTGACATTTACCTTTAGCTAATTACAAAGTAGAACCTTTTGCACTTTTGGGAACGAATGAATTAAAAACATGCGTTTTTATTGACCCTTAGATGTTTGTTTACACCCTTCTTCAGACTATAAAAACGTTTACTTAATATTTACTTTCTTTGAACCTTTTAATCTAACAAATTTATTAGATTATAGAGGGTTAATTAATCACCTCTAGACTCTGAATAAAACTTAAGCAAGAGCTGGAATTTTTAGGAATAAAAAACAACTTATGGACAGTCTTTAATTAGTTGCTAAAGGCTTGAAAATCATTGAAGAAATAAGTTCAGTGATATAGAATGAGTTTTTTTTAATGTTCTCACACAGTTTTATTTTATGGGAAAAATGGTAATTCTACAAAACTTGCAAAACTTAACTACACTTACAAGAGGCTGTTCAGATTTCTGTACTTCAATATGGCTTAAGTGGCAGGATCTTGGATTCTGGGATCAGATTGCCTATGTTAGAAATCTAGCTTACTACTTACTAGTTGGGTAATCTCAGACTAATTACCTAACTACTCTAAGCCTCAATTTCTATGCTGTAGTATTGGAGGAATGGTAAATTTTCACTCCAGAGGTCCAGTGAGGATTAAATGAGACATAATATGTAAAGTGCTTCTGGCACATAATATGGACTGAGTTTTTAAAGGCAGTGGGTTAGCAGGTTTTCTAGAGAAAATGAGACCAGCAATGAGATTTTTATTTTTTATTATTTTTATCCTCATCCGAGGACATTTTTGCATTTATCTTCAGGTAGAGCCGGAGGGAGAGAGAGAAAGAGAGAGGGAGGAAGAGAGAGAGAGAAACATCGATGTGAGAGAGACACATTGACTGGTTGCCACCCAACAACCCCACCTGGGGCCTGGGACAAACTGCAACTGAGGTAGGTGCCCTTAGCCAGAACCTAACCCAGGCTTCTCTGGTCCTCGGGCCGACCAGTCAAACCAGCCAGGGCGCAATGAGATTTTTAAAAGTTTTTGGTAATAGGCCAATACCAGCTGCTGAGAATATCTGTCTGGATCATTTGACCTTTGGAGATCATGGCCTTTTTAAATATGTGGACTAATTCCCCTGTGATTTTTGCCTGAAGCCAAATTTAGGGGGCAGAGTTGAGGGACTCTTTTTATCTCTATATTCAATGAATAAATGATGATTACCATACTATTTGTTATCCCTTTGGAGATGTAACAGTAATTTGGTCTTTTTCTTTTTTAATCCTCACCTGAAGATATTTTTCCATTTATTTTCAGATAGAGTGGGAGGGAGGGGGAGATAGGGAGTGGGAGAGAGAGAGAGAAATACCAATGTGAGAGAGACACATGATTGGTTTTCTCCCGTCCGCATGACCCTGACCAGGGCTGGGTGAACTGAAACCAAGGTATACGTGCCCTTGTTTGGAATCAAACCCTCGACTCTTTGGTCCACAGGCCAACCCTCTAACCACTGAGCCAAAGCAGCCAGGGTTGATCTTTTTCTTTTAAATGAGCAATTAACTGATGAATTTTCCTGTTCACTAACATGACATTTTGAGTTTATTGAACTTGTTTTTATATCTGACTTGTTTGTTATTCTTTGGCTGACCTCTTGAGTACAAAGGATAGTTCTAGTACTTCATTCACTGTTGGAAGTTGAAGATTTACTATTGCACTAAACACTCTCTCAACTCACCTATTTCTGTAGCAACTATCTCTGAGTATAGGTCAAATCTGGCTTACTTTTGTTTGACCCTTTAGTTATCATAGATCAAGGATAAAAATGAATACATATTGGAATATAGGATTTCAATAATTGTGATCCATTACTATTCATGTTTCTGAGTCAGTGGATTCTTAATAAAATAGATATTTGGTTGATTTAAAAAAATTAAAAAGCTTTCAAATCCTTAATAAGTATTTTTCAGTGCCAGCATTATTTCCTTTTGCCTGGTCACTAGAAAATCTCTTCAAATCATAAGGAGTGCTCCTCTACCTGGGAAAGTTTATCCTGTTCAATAAAATAATACATTTTGGTAGAGAGGAAGCCAAGTTCACACTGATACTTCCTCTTGTAACAGATTTTCCATCAGATTGTCTTCATACCCAACCCTCTAGTTTATTTACTGTGATACAGATTATTTTGGATAACCAAACCTCTTATTTACTATTTAGAAAATTATATTTGTCATGAATTTTTGACTCTTTAAAACATATTTTTGATTATTTGCTGATAAATATTGATGAAAAGATATACATTAATGGAGGAGGACTGAGATTTGATGATTAGGCTTAGTAATAGCTGAACCTATGCTATTAGTATTGGAATACTTGTTTCCTATTCACTTGTCAGTTATTATTGAGTCTGCTGTTTTTAGGGTGCTATGTGCTATATTGTTTGGTGGAGAATAAGAAAATGCACTGGATATACTTCTTTTGTTGAGAGTTTAGAGTCTAGGAGGGAAGATTAAGCATATATTACCCTGTAAGAAAAATTTATGAGTGAAATACTGTATGCTACAGATAAAAAGGGTTTGAGAGATCAGAGATAGAAGATCACATTTGACTGGGAGATAAGGGTAAACCTAATGGGAGAGGTGGCAGTTTAGTGGCCTTGAAGGAAAAGTAGGAATTGGAAAGACAGAAATGGTGGTGGAATGGCTTGAGCAAAGACATTCAGGTAGAATAGAATATGGTATGCTTTGAGGAATGGCAGATGGAATATATAGGCTTTACTGGATATAGTAGGCAATCAATAAAGGTTGCCAACAGGGGTTAGTATGCTTGAAGTTGTTTCATAAAGTTAATGTGGCAGTGGTATATAGACCTGTTATATTTAGTGGCTTAGATGTAAAGTAGGGGAAAGAATCAAATGAAGCCAGGAGATTTTAAGCCTGTTGATTGGGATGCCTGGAAGGTAGTGCTTTGGGAAAGGTATTTTCAGTGAAATATGCTGATTGCTTTGGGGCATTTTGAGTTTTAGCTACTAGTGCAGTATATGAGTGGAGAATGACCAGGAAGCACTGAGAAATGTAGAGCTGCTGTTCTAGAGAGAAGATGGGGCTAGAGATTTAGGTTTAGATATCCTAAGAAAGTTGAAGCTCTGGTTGGTCAACAAAGAAGAGAGGTCCTTAGGTCAGAATGTTCAGAAAGGGAAGACAACCTAAAGAATGCTCATGTTTGGAGTAGAGGAAAAATAATAAAGAAAAAGAAGCAGTTAGATATGAAGAAGTTGAGAAGAGAGGGTTACAGAGAAGTCTTGAGTAGGGATTTTTGGAAGGTATTGTTAAGAGGTGGGAAGAGCATGGACTTGAATCTCTGTTCTGCCAAGGATACTTTTTTTCCCATTTTTATCTTCAGATAGAGTGGGAGGGAGAGAGAGAGAGAAACATCAATATGAGAGAGACACATCGACTGGTTGCCTCCCGTGTGACCCTGACCATTGCTGACCCTGACCAGTGCCCGGGATGCAGGCCAACGCTCTAACCCCTGAGCCAAACTGGCCAGGGCAGTCCTGCAGCTTATTAACATTGTAACCTTGAGGAAGGTTCTTAACATATGGGAACCTCAGTGTTCTCATCTACAAAATGGGAGTAAAATACCTATCTCATGTCCTTTAAAAATATAAATCAGCTCTTGTTATTCTTCTGCTCAGAACTCTCAGTGTCTTTCCATCTCAATAAATTGTGAAAATCTTTACTGTGGCCTGCAGAACCTTATGCGATCTGGCTGTTGCTTGTTTGATTGCATTTCATACCATTTTCCCTTTTGCTCATTCACTTCTAATAGATATAATCACACTATTTACTTTATGTATATTTTTGTAATCTGTTTTGTTATTGAGAACAGAGCTCTTGATTTCAGAGGAATATCTTAAATTGGACAACAGATTGTCACCCCCTGCTCCCAACATTTCTAAGGAGTAAATGACTAGAGAAAAAATAATCTTGCCTCATATTTGGGCATAAGCAATATACATATAGGTAATTGCTTTTATTGATTATGAAAGACAACTTAGATTGAGTCTGGAACACAAATTTATGTTTCATAAATCTATTTGTATAAGCTTTGCTACTGATAAAAATGTGATAAGAATTTGATAATAGATTTGTAATTTATTCATCAAATATTTATTGAATATCTACCAGGCATTGTGCTAGGTGATAATTAGGAAATGGGAATTAATTAAAGTGACTGCTTAACAAAGAGTGAAATAAAATGTTTTGGAAAGTATTTTCAAAATGTGTTGGTACAATTTCTTGCATTATTTGTATAATATAGTGAATGTGAAAATGTTTATGTTCCCAAGGACTATACTAGGCACATAGTAATTCATAATATTAGTTGATGCTTTGATAATTAAGAGTCTTAAAATATTTTATCATAACATAGTATTATATTGAAGATTTGTTTGAATCTCTGTTGATCCTAGATCAAACTTTTAAGTTGTTTTTTTTAATAATTCCCAATCTTAGCTTTCTTTCTACTAATTGATCATCTCTAAAAGAGTGTTATGATATGGGATTTTTTTGTGTATTTTTTTCTTCATGCTTAATATGGGGTGAATCTATTTCATCTTGGGAAACTAGGAATATAGTTAATAAGTATTTGTTAATGAACCTTATTTATTAGTTATTCAAATTAGTACTGTAAATTGATATTACATATCATATATAAGGCTCACATAATTATACTTGAGGAGGATCAATAATTGAAGTGAATGAATACAGATTTTAAGTAAGTTTTGCTTTCAACAGCATTGAAAAATATTTAGTAAAATGAATTTATGCATGAAAGTATGAGTAGAAGGAAGAATGCTAGATCAAGTGTCATGAGATTGGAGGAGGTTCCTTTATAAGAATGCTAAATTTACAGTGTTTTCAGCTTATTACCATTTATCTTGTATAGTCTTTTGACTCATTACATGTGTCAGGTTACTTTGGTTTCTCGATTCCAACTAGATCTTCAGGGTTTGGATTGTGATTAGTCCAGTTGGGGAGTTGTTTTGAAGGATTCTGTATCTGTTGGCAGTGACAGAGGGAGGCTTGTTCTGATCATTCCTGATTTCTAAACCTTGAAGAAAGTAGACCTCTATCTCAGAAACTCTCAAGCCCAGAAGACATTGAAGTAATCAGGATCAGACTGAATTTCGCAGTGTGCTCACAGTTCCCTTTGGGCTAGCACGTGGAGTGTTACTGTAACTCTATTTACTCTGAATCTTCATTTCCTCTCACTCTCTTTTCTACCCTCATTTCATTCTTTAAATATTAAAGATTGCCTACAATGTGTCAGAAATATGGGGATGAGGAACAAGATGAGTTTGTGGACATGTTAAGGGGGAAAAATAAACTTAAGAGATATATACAAAAAATTCAACTGTGATATGTGCTATTAGAAAGTACAGGATGTTATACTAGAGAGTGTTGCAAGAGGACTCCTTCTAGTGTGGTGGGTTTGGGAAGGCTTTCCCAATGAAGTGACATAGTGTGAATATATATCAGGTGAATATGTATTAGGCCATTACTTTATAGAAAGAGGATATTTGATGATTTCTGAAATCCAATACCCTGAGCAAGAATTTTATTTCTTTCCTTTAGACTTTGGGCTTTATTTAAACTTGAAGCCAATGGCAGTAATAAAACATCTCAGACCATATAAATATCTTGATTAACAGATTCTCTGAAATTGAAACTCTATTCTAATAAAATTCGTATTTTATATTAAGGTAGTCAGAACATTTCAGTTACAAATGTTAGAAAAACTGTTTTAACCCCTATTTGTCTTCACCCATTTAAAGGTAGATCAAGGTTGTTTTAGACAAAAATGGTGAGATTTGGGTAGGTAAGTATCTTTATAAAGTTTTTCTTTTTTCTTTCTCCCATGGTTACTTTTGTGGTTAAATTTCTCTTCTGGTTTAGGTAGATGGTCAGGGTTATCCACATCAAAAAATCGTAAGGGATTTTGTACCTATCAAATGATTGATGGGCTAGTTTTTAGGCTTCAGTATGAGTGAGTTTTAGCAAATGTGTGAGTACAAGTGCAGTTTAAGCCTTTTGAGAATGGCTTCTCTTCTGTTAATGGAATTTTATATATCAACAAATGGTGAGGCAGTTTGATATTTTTTAGTCAGCATAGTCCCCTGATATCTGTGATTTCTTCTCTTGCTCAAATTGTCTCTACTTCTCTGGCTTGAATTCTTAGTTTGCTTAAGTTCTCAACCTGTGGGTCACGACCCCTTGGGGGTTGAACGACCCTTTCACAGGGGTCGCCTAAGACATAATAGTAGCAAAATTACATTTATGAAGTAGCAACGAAAATAATTTTATGGTTGGGGGTCACCACAACATGAGGAACTGTATTAAAGGGTCACGGCATTAGGAAGGTTGAGAACCACTGGTTTAGAGGATTCAATTCAGTACAAGATATGGAAGCAACCTAAGTATCTTTCGATGGATTATTGGATAAAGAAGATTTGGTGCCTTGGCTGGTTTGGCTCAGTGGTTTGATCGTTGGCCCTCGGATGGAAGGGTCGTGGGTTCGATTCTGGTCAAAGGCATGTACCTGGGTTGCAGGTTTGATCCCCAGCCCCTGTCCAGGTCGTGCGGGAGGCAACCAGTTATCTCTCTCACATCAATGTTTCACTCTCTCTCTCCCACCCCCACCCCATCCCTCCCTCCCTTCCACTCTCTCTAAAAATCAGTGGAAAAATATCCTTGGGTGAGGATTAACAACAACAAAAAAGCAAATTGTAAAAAATATGCAAATAGTATTCTGTGCTACCTGGTTTCTTGTCTTTTTGTTTTAGATATTTAATTTGGCTTATGGAGCTTATAGTTTTAACCTTAAAAATAAAAATGGGGGGAAAAGGAGAAACATCTGTAACAAAAAAAATTAATAAAAAAAAACAACAAAAAAACAAACAAAAAATGTTGGAAGGAGTTTATTTATTTAGAGACTAGTGTAGATTTTTATTTTATTTATATATGTTTTTCCATCACCATTTATCTCCGGTATACCCATTTCCACCTCCACTCACCCCTCTCCCCACCTGTAATCACCACACTGTTATCCGTGTCCATGAGTTCTTTCTCTTTTTTTTCTTTTTTGCTCAATCCCAGTACTCCCCCAACACCCCTCTCTCCACCAGAACAGTCTGTCTGCTCTCTATCTATGAGTCTGTCTCTATTTTGCTTGTTAGTTCAGTTTGTTCATTAGACTCCACATATGAGTGAAATCATATGGTACTTGTCTTTCTCTGACTGGCTTATTTCACTTAGCATAATGTTCTCCAGGTCCATCCATGCTGTCGTAAAAGGTAAAATTTTCTTCCTTTTTACAACTGAGTAGTATTCCATTGTGTATATGTACCACAGCTTTTTTATCCACTCATCTACTGATGGACACTTGTGCTGCTTCCTAATATTGGCTATTATAAATAATGCTGCAATGAACATAGGGGTGCATATATTCTTTAAATTAGTGTTTCAGGTTTCTTTGGATAAATTTCCAGAAGTAGAATCACTGAGTTATAAGGGAGTTCCATTTTTAATTTTTTGAGGTATTTCTATACTGCTTTCCACAGTGGCTGTACCAATCTGTATTCTCACTAACAGTGCAAAAGGGTTCCCTTTTCTCAACATCCTTGCCAACACTTGTTTGTTGATTTATTGATGATAGCCATTCTGACAGGTGTGAGGTAATATCTCATTGTGGTTTTAATTTACATTTCTCTGATGATTAATGACGTTGAGCATCTTTTCATATGTCTGTTGGCTGTCTATATGTCCTCTTTGGAAATATGTCTATTCAGGTCTTTTGCCCATTTGAAAAAATATATTTAATTAATTAATTAATTAATTAATTAATTAAATCTTTATTGTTGAAACTATTACAGATGTCCCCTGCCCCCATTTTTTAGTTGGATTTTTTTGGTGTTGAGTTTTATAAGTTCTTTATACATTTTTGATATTAACCCCTTATCAGATGTGTCATTGGCAAATATGTTCTCTCATTCATTTGGTTGTGTTTTCATTTTGTTGATGGTTTCCTTTGCTATGCAAAAACTTTTTAGTTTGATGTAGTCCCATTTGTTTTATTTTCTTTGTTTCCTTGCCTAAAGGGATATATCAGAAAAAATATTATCATGAGAAATGTCCAAGATTTTACTGCCTGTGTTTTCTTCTAGGATTTTTATGGTTTCAAGACTAGCATTTAAGTCTTTAATCCATTTTGAGTTTATTCTTGTGTGTGGTGTAAAAAGGTGGTCTAGTTTCATTTTTTTTGCACTTATCTATCCAATTTTCCCAGCATCATTTATTGAATAGACTGTCTTTAGCTAATTGTGTGTTTTTGCCTCTTTTGTCAAATATTAATTGACTATAAAGTGGGTTTATTTCTGGGCTCTCTATTCTGTTCCACCCATTAATATGTCTGTTTTTATGCCAGTGCCATGTTCATTCAGTTACTATGGCCTTGTAGTATAGTTTGATATCAGGTAGCGTGATTTCTCCAACTTTATTCTTTCTCAAGATTGCTGTTGCTATTTGGGGTCTTTTATGGTTCTGTATAAATTTTTGGAATATTTCTTCTAGTTCTGTGAAATACGCCATTGGTATCTTGATAGGAATTGTGTTGGACATTTTATTGATGTTAGTTCTTCCTATCAATGAACATGGTATATGCTTCCACTTATTTGTGTCTTCTTCAATTTCCTTCTTCAGTGTGTTATAAATTTCCTAATACAGGTCTTTTACATCTTTGGTTAAATCTATTGCTAGGTATTTTATTCTTTTTGAAGCAATTGTGAATAGGATTTTTTTTTTAGTTTCCCTTTCTGATAGTTTGTTATTGGTGTATAAAAATGCAACTGATTTCTGTATATTTATTTTGTATCCTGCTACTTTACTGAATTCATTTATCAGTTTTAGTAGTTTTTTTGGTGGAATCTTTAGGTTTCTCTATATAAAGTTTCATGTCATCTGCAAATAATGACTGTTGTACTTCCTTTCTAATTTGGATGCCTTTTATATCTTCTTCTTGTCTGATTGCTGTGTCTAGGACTTCAAGTACTATGTTGAATAAGAGTGGTGAAAGCTGACATCCCTGTCTTGCACCCGATCTTAAGTGGAACATTTGTAGTTTTTGCCCATTGAGTATGTTGGCTGTGGGTTTATCATATATGACCTTTATTATGTTGAGGTATGTTCCCTCTATTCCCACTTTGCTGAGAGTTTTTATCATAATTGAGTGCTGGATTTTACTATAGCCTTGTTTTTTTTTTTAATAAGTATTTATTTATTTTTTAAAATCTTTTTTCTTTATTGATTTTAGACAGAGAGGAGAGGGAACGAGAGATAGAAACATCGATGAGAGAGAACATCAATTGGCCACCTCCTGTATGCCCCCCACTGGGGATTTGGCCCACAACCTGGGCATGTGCCCTGACCGGGAATCAAACCGGTGACCTCTTGGTGCATGGGTCAATGCTTAACCACTGAGCCACACCGGCCGGGCTATAGCTTTGGTTGTAAAGTCTATTTTGTCAGATATAAGTATTGCTACCCCAGCTCTTTTTTCCATTTGCACGAAATACCTTTTTCCATCCTTTTGCTTTTAGTCTGTGTGTATCTTTCATTCTCTGGTGGGTCTCTTGAAGACAGCATATACATGGGTCTTGTTTTCTTATCCATTCATCTACCTTATGTCTTTTGATTGGAGCATTTAAGCCATTTACATTTAAAGTGATTATGGACAGATATGTATTTATTGCCATGTTATTATTATTATTTTTTACCAATGTTCTTTTGTTTCTTCTTCTTTTTCTTTGTAAAGGATGCCCTTTTATATTTTTTGTAATACTAGTTTGGTGGTAAACTCCTTTAGCTTTTTCTTGTTTTGGAAGTTTTTATTTCCCCTTCAATTTCAAATGCTAGCCTTGCTTGGTAAAGTAGCCTTGGTTGTGGTTCTTGCTTTTCATCACTTTGAATATTACATGCTAATCTCTTCCAGCCTGAAATGTTTCTGTTGAGAAATCACCTGACAATATTTTGGGGGCTCCCTTGTAGGTAACTGACTGCCTTTCTCTTGTGGCTTTTATGATTGCCTCTTTGTCTTCAACTTTTGCCATTTTAATTATGATGTGTCTTGGTGTTGGCCTCCTCGGGTCCATCTTGTTTGGGACTCTCTGTGCTTCCTGGACTTGTATATCTTTCAGTCATTATTTCTTCAACTAGGTTCTTGATCCCTTGCTCTCTCTTCTCCTTCTGGTATCCCTATGACATTGAAGTTTTTGCACTTGATATTGTCCCAAAGGTCCCTTAAGCTCTTCTCATATTTTGAATTTTTTTTCTTTTTGCTGCTCTGATTGGGTGTTTTTTCTACCTTGTCTTCCAAATTGCTGATTTGATACTCTGCTTCACTGAGCCTACTAGTTACTCCTTCCAGTGCATTCTTTATTTCAGATATGGCATTCTTCATTTCTGACTGGTCCTTTTTTGTGGTTTTTATGTCTTTTTTCATGCTGTTGAGCATCCTTATAATCATTACTCAGAATTCTATAACTGATAAATTGCTTACCTCCATTTTCATTTAGCTCTTCTTCTGGAGAATTCTTTTGGTCTTTCATTTGGGGCCTATTTCTTTGTCACCCAATTTTGACTGCCTCTTTTTTTTTTTTGTTTCTACATATCAAGTAGATCTGCTATGACTCCTAGTCTTGGTAGGGTGGCCTTATGTAGTAGGTGACCTGTGGGACACAGTGGCACAGTTTCCATGATCAGCAGAACTGGGTGCTCTAAGAATGTCCCTTGTGCTCATTGTGTGGGCCTTCCTGTTATAATTGAGTCTTGATTGATATTGGCCCATTTGTGTGTGGGATCAGCCCTCAGGCTGGCTGACAGTGAGGCCCAATCCCCAACACCATGTGCAATCTGCTGTGCAATTGCTGATAACACAGAACAGAATTTGCCTCAGCAGGGTTTGGTGCCTATTGAGAACTCCCTGTGGATATGCTGCTTGTGAAACTTATTGGATCCTGCTCTGTTGTTGTCTGAAGCTGGCTATTGGGTGTATTGATTCTGGGCCTTTTCAGAGGGACTTGGGTATAGGTCAGTGTTAGACACTGTCTGCAACTGGCTCTGGGCAACCTGTTTGGAGCTATCAATGATCCACAGCTTTGTGGCTCACTTTGCTAATCCTGGGTGTGTGTGGAAAGCAGAAGCAGTTTAAATAGTGTATTAATCAGGGTTCTTCAGACACACAGAACCAAAGGATATGTTTGTGTATATGTGTGTGTTACACACACCATATATAGATAGTGATGGGGTGGGGAGGGGCAGTCTTAATATAAGGAATTGGCTCACACAATTATGGAGGCTGAGAAGTTCCAAGGTCTACAGTTGGCAAACTGGAGACCCAGAAGATCTGATGTGTAGTTCCAGCCTGAATCTGAAGGCCTAAGAACCAGCAGAACTGATAGTATAAGTTCTAGTTAGAAAGCCTGCAGGCTTGAGACCTAAAAGGAGTAGATGTTTCATTCTGTGTCTGAAGGTGCAAAAAGACTCATGTTCCAGCTTGAGGTCAGGTGGGCTGGTGGAGTTCCTTCTTACTCAGCAGTTTTGTGCTATTCACATCTTTAGTTCATTGAATGAAATCCACACACATTATGGAGGGCAATCTGCTGCACTCAATCTACTGAAAAGTTTAATCTTATCCAGAAACACCCTCACTGACACACCTAGAATAATGTTTGGCCAAATAAATGTCTTGGCAGCCCATGGCCCAGTTAAGTTGACACATAAAATTAACCAGCACATGCAATATAAACTTATTTGTGACAACAAATAATCCTACCTCCTTTATTATGCTATTTTTTTAAAAAAATGAGGTGTTATTTTTTAAAATAGAGTTTTGAAATTTATTAGAGAAAGAATATAGGAAGTCTTCTGACTATAGATGACTATCCTACTTTAGTTCTGTACTGAAGTTCTATTTTTATTTTGAATTGTTGGTGCTATGAAAATGTGGTTTAGTTTTGATTCTCCTGAGGACCACTTAACTTCTCTGAGTAATGCACTATAGCTCTTTCCTGACCATGTAACAATTAGGTTATAGTGAACACTCCTAATATCTATAGATCCGTTATAAGAGAAGGCAGGAGGAGGACATGAAGTATTATTGAGTTCTTTATAGTTATTTTAATTGCCATTTATTTTCTTCAAACATCTTGATTTACCAGAGACAGAATTCTCTTCAAAACACTTAATAAAACACATTTTCACAACACAAAAAGGAATTGGGGTTGGAACAGGAAGCAATTGTGCTGAGTGAAGGAAACAAATATTTTTTAAGTGCCTATTATGTGCTGAAAACTTTATATTAGTCATCTCATTTAGTTAAAAAAATACTGAGTCTTGGAAGAAGAAGGAAAACAGAGGAAAGTTAGCTACACAGCTGGTTGGTTCCACTTTCTGCTGTTGGTATTAGTTCTTTTTATTTGATGATCCAATGTTGTGAATTCTATCTTCTTTCATCGTTAGCTCTTATAGACTGGGTATATAAAATTCTAGCCCTGGAATCATCATCATGGTGCCTTATTTAGTGTTCCCCCAGGTTAGCTTATTTGTATATGTATAAACCAAATTTATATTGTTAGGTTTTTTTATATATCTCAGTTGTGCTTTCCCTATATTTTTTCTTTCAGAATGGGTAGCCTGAATTCCTATAGTAAATAACAAGTTTTTATTTTTAACATGCACTATGGATAAGTGATAAAATTCTCATCTAGAATATGCCAGACTTCAACATCAGGTATGGTGGTTAAGAGCATGGACTCTGGAGCCACTTACCTGTGTTCAGTCCTTGCTCTGCTACTTACTGGTTATGTGACTTCAGGCAACATAATCTCTTTGTGCTCATGTTTTGTTCTCTCTAATAAAGTGGGAGTAATGACTGTGTCCATCTCATAGATTGTTATGAAGATTAAATGAATTAACATTGGTTTCGTATTTAGAGCAGTGCCTGGTACATAATAAGTGTTATAAGTCTTTGTTAAATAAATATAAGAAATATTCTGTTGATAAAATATGAAAAATGTAAATTCATTATGCTGCTTTCTCAATAAGGGGCAATTTTGCCTTCTAGGAGACATTTGGCAATACATGGAGACATTTTTGGTTTTCATAGCTCGGTATACTATTGACATTTATTGTGTAGAAGCCAGGGATGTTGGCAAACATCCTGTTATGCATGGGATAGTCCTCCACAACAGCTAATTATCTGGTCCAAAATGTCAGTAGTGTTGAGGTTGAGAGACTCTGCATTAAAGAGATCATTATTTGTTAGTGATTACATTAAGAAAGATTAAATAAATAAAACAAAATAAATTTTTCTCATTGCGAATTGTATTATATTCCTAAGTAACAAGATTTGTCAGATCGTCTAGAAATAGTTTTATAGGAGAGTTAATGATCAAGCTCTGGGGCTAACAAAGATTGCTAAATTAAAGTTTGGTACTGGTAAGGCTAAGATCATGGGACCAGCTCCTTTGAGGGTAAATTAGCTTTGTTTTATTTCATGGTCATAGATTGTAATCTCAATACTAGTCAACCATCTCTATGGCAAATGTGCCACATTAATCACATGGGGAAACAGACAAATGATATAATGAATAAGATGAAGTGCATATAGTCCTGATAGAGTTTGAATAGTGATACTTTTGTAAAGAAACTCCTGAAAGGGGACCTGTCATAATTAGTGTCACTCTTCAGTATATGTAGCCTTTGGGTTAGTCATGTTGGTCTCCATATTTGTCCTTCATGAACTATGCTGAAATGATGCCTATGTCTTTTGACCTACACATGGAATGTTCATGATGATATTTGCCTGTGTTTTCTTCTAGATACTTTATACTTTTCAAATTTAAGTCTGTGATACATCTAAAATTAATTTTTGTGTATGGTATGAGGCAGGGTTAATTTTTGTTCCACATAGATAAACAATCTTCTAGTACCATGTATTTAATTTTAATTTTTTAACTTATCTTTATTGTTGAATGTATTACAGATGTCCCCCCTTTTTACCCCATTGACCCCTCCTCCCCAATCCTGCCCCCTCTCCTGCCTTCCCCACACTATTGTTTATGTCCGTTGGTTATGCATATATGCATAGAAGTTCTTTGGTTTATCTCATCCCGCCCTCCCTCCCCCTTCCCTTTGAGGTTCATCAGTCTAACAACCGATTTGTACTTCTTAATTCCTTCATCTTTTTTACCCATCCCCCAATCCCCTCCCATTTGGCAAGTAACAAAAAGTTCTCTGTATCTATGAGTTTGTTTCTGTTTTGCTTGCTCATTTTGTTTGTAGATTCAATTGTTGATAGATATGTATTTATTGCCATTTTATTGTTCATATTTTTGTTCTTTTCCTTCAAGAAGACTCTTCAACATTTCATATAATACTGATTTCGTGGTGATGAACTCCTTTAGCTTTTTTTGTCTGGGAAACTCTTGATATAATCATCGATTCTAAATGATAGCTTTGAAGGATATAGTAATCTTGGTTGTAGGTCATTGCTTTTCATCACTTTGAATATCTCTTGCCTCTCCTTTCTGGCCTGCAAAGTTTCTTTTGAGAAATCAGCTGACAGTCTTATGGGAGCTCCTTTGTAGGTAACAAATTGCTTTTCTCTTGCTGCTTTTAAGATTCTCTCTTTGTCTTTAACCTCTGCATTTTGATGATGATGTGTCTTGGTGTGGACCTCTTTGGGTTCATCTTGTTTGGGACTCTCTGTGCTTCCTGGACTTGTATGTCTGTTTCCTTCACCAAGTTAGGGATGTTTTCTGTCATTATTGTTTCAAATAGGTTTTCCATTTCTTGTTCTCTCTCTTCTCCTTTTGGCACCCCTATGATGCGAATGTTGGCATGCTTCAAGTTGTCCCAGAGGCTCCTGACGCTATCCACATTGTTTTGGATTCTTTTTTCTTTTTGCTGTTCTGATTGGGTGTTTTTTGCTTCCTTATATTCCAAATCGATGGTTTGCTTCTTGGCTTTACCTACTCTACTTTTGATTCCCTATAAATTATTCTTTATTTCAGTTAATGCATCCTTCATTTCTGATGGGTTCTTTTTTATGTTGTTGATGTTCTCACTAAGTTCTTTGGAGTTCTCCTTAAGTTCCTTGAAGTTCTCACTAAGTTTCTTGAAGGTCTTAATAAGTTCCTCGAGCATCCTTATAACCAGTGTTTTGAACTCTGCATCTGATTAATTGCTTATCTCCATTTTGTTTAGTTCTTTTCCTGGAATTTTGTTCTTTTCTTTCATTTGGGACATGTTTCTTTTTCTCCTCATTTTGGCTGCTTCTCTGTGTTTGTTTCTATGTATTAGGTAGAGTTGCTATGTTTCCTAGGCTTTGTAGGGTGGCTTGTTATTGTAGGTGTCCTGTAGGGTCCGGTGGCACAGCCTTCCTGATCACCTCAGCTGGGCCCTCGAGGTGCACCGCTAGGGTGGACTGTACACCCTTCTGTTGTAATTGAGTCTTGATTGCTGTTGGCATGTCAATGGGACGGATTTACTCAGGCTGATCAGCTGCAAGGACTGGCTATGCCCACTGACCACTGGCCTCTGACTCCCTTGGAGGATCAGCAGTGTAGGGGCCCACCACACAGAGCAAGACTTACTTCAGTAGGGCTCTGGTACCCACTGAGTCCATTCATTGAGTGTGTGACTTGTGGAGGTGGTTGGGTGATGGTGCTTCGATGTGGTCTGAAGCTGTCCACTGGGTGTGCTGGCTCTGGGACAAGGTCAGCCACTGCCTAGGTTCTACCTGGGGCCACCAGGCATAAGCTACAAAGTGATATGCAGATGGCTGCTTCTTGTGCTAGGCTTGGAGGTGCCCAGAGAAAGCCAAGTTGTTAACCAAGGCTGGCGGCTTCTAGTGCCAGGCCTGGGGCCACTTAACAAGAGGTTTGGGGCTGTTTGAGACCAGATGCTGCTTGTTTGTGAGAGATTTTAGGAAAATCTGAAGCAGGAGCCAAGACAGGCCAATCCTATGGTAAAGCCATTGGAAACAGCTTGGGTAGGCCCAAAAGTTGGGTGGGGCAGGGCCTCAGGGTCTCACCAGGGTGAGGCAAACAGTGTGAGCCAGGTTCCTGGAGTCCCAGATATGGCGGCTGTCTGCTGCCCCAGGGAAGGGCTCACCAAAGGAACAATGCCCACCTACAGCAAGTCTGTCCAGCAGAAAGCTGCCCCTCCAGCTCTCACCCCAATGCCAAACAACTTAATTCTTCCCTATATGTCTTTCAAGCTGCCTCCCCCACGCTGGAACCTGGAGGGTGTGAGTCCAGTAAGTCTGTGCTCAGGACTTTTAAGAGGAACTGCCTAGGGCTCCAGCAGCCTCAGCCTCAGTTCCTGCTGGTTTTTACAGCCAGAAGTGGTGGGGACTTCTCTTGCTGGTACTGGAACCCTGAGGTGGCGGGCCTGGTGTGGGACAGGGACCCCTTGCTCCTCAGGGAGGATCTTCTCAGCCGAGGTATCCTCCTGATTTTTATCTGCTACATGTGGGTGTGGGACCAGCACATCCGCGCCTCTGCCCCTCCTGCCAATCTCGATGTGGCTTCTTTAGTTTCGTAGTTGTAGTACTTCCATTCAGCTCCATTTCAGGCGGTTCTGAATGTGGTTATTCTGTAGTTTAGTTATAATTTTGATGTGGTTGTGGGAGGAGGCCATACTGCGTTTACGTACCCGCCGTCTTGACCGGAAGTCTCTCTAGTACTTTGTATTTTAAAGAATAATGTATTTATTTATTTATTTTTTATCCTCACCTGAGGACACTTTTCCATTTTTTTTTTTTTTTTGTTCAGATAGAATGGGAGGGAGAGAGAGGAAGAGAGAGAGAGAGAGAAACATCGACGTGAAAGAGACACATCGAGTGGCTGCCTCCCGCACGACCAACCAGGGCCGGGGACAAATCGCAACCGAGGTACATGCCCTTAGCGGGAACCGAACCTGGGTCTCTCTGGACCGTAGGCCGATGCTCTAACCGCTGAGCCAAACCGGCCAGGGCTTTTAAAGAATAATGTAAGTTTAGCTCAGCTGGTGTGGCTCAGTGGATTGAGCGTTGCCCATAGACCGAGAGGTCCCGGTTTGATTTCCGGTCAGGGTACATGCCCAGGTTGTGGACTTGATTCCCCAGTAGGGGACGTGCAGGAGGTGGCTGATCAATGTTTGTCCCTCATATCGATGTTTCTATCTCTCTCTTCCTTCCTCTCTCTCTCAAAAAATCATTAAAAAAATATAATTTTAGAAGTGGGGAAAAAAGAACTTTTTGTGTCATTTTCCCCCCATTGTTTACCTTTTTTATTTTTTGACAGGATGATTTGATCTATATATTATTTTTCAACAAGGTGATTTGAAACACACAGTGAAATAATTGCTATTGTAAAACTAAATAACATATCATCTCCTCACATACTGACTTTTTCTTTGTGATGAGAGCACCTGAAATATACTTCCCTAGCATATTTCCAGTATTCTGCGCAGTGTTATTAACTATAGTCATTATGCTAGATCTGTAGATTTATTCTTCCTATATAACTGCAACTTTGTACCCTTTGACCAGCATCTCCCTGTTTTCTCCACCACCTCTGTCACTGTTAACCACCATTCTACTTTGCTTCTATGTATTTGACATTTTTAGATTCCACATTTAAGGGAGATGTTATAGTATTTGTCTTTTCTGTGTCTGGCTTATTTCACTTAGCATCATGTCTTCCAGGTTCATCCATGTTGTCACAAATGACAGGATTTCCGTTTTTTAAAAGGCTGAGTTATATTCCATGGTATACATATGCCACATTTTTTTTTTTATCCATTCATCTGTCAATGGACACTTAGGTTGATTCCATATTTATCTTTTCAAAAACACAACTTTTAGTTTCATTGATCTTTTGTATTTTTTTTTTTTTTTTAGTTTATATTTCATTTATTTCTGCTCTGATCTTTATTATTTCCTTCCTTCTGTTAACTTTTGGTTTAGTTTATTCTTTTTCTATTTTCTTGAGCTATAAGGTTAGGTTATTTGAGATATTTCTGTTTTCTAAATGTAGGCATTTACTGCTACAAACTTCTCTCTTAGAACTGCTTTTGATGCCTTCCAAAAGTTTTGATATGTTGTGTTTCCTTTTTCATTTGTCAAGATATTTTTTACTTTTCTTTTTATTTTTCGTTGACCCATTGTGTTTTTTCACAATGTGTTAATTTCCACATATTTAAGAATTGTCAATTTTGCTCCTGTTACTGATTTCTAGTTTCATACCATCGTGGTCAGAAAAGAAACTTCATTTTAATCTTCTTAAATTTTTTACAACTTGTTACGTGGTCTAATGTATAATCAGTCTATCCTTGAGAATGTTCTATGTGGCTTGAAAAGAATGTATATTCTTTTGTTGTTGGATGGAATGTCCAGCATATGTCTGTTAAGTCAGTTTGATCTATAGTGTTGTTCAAATCCAAATTGTCTTTATTGATTTTCTGTCTGGGTGATCTATCCATTTTTGAAAGTGGAGTATTCAAGTCCCCTACTAGTACTGTATTGCCATCCCTTTTTTAGCAGGGTGCTCTGTTGCCTGGGGGCAGGCCTAGATCCTGGGTTCCCTGCCCTGGCTCTTGTTCTTGGATCCATGGGGGCAGGCCTGGTATCTGGGACTTCAGTGTTTGGCCTGAAGCCTGGGTCCGTGGGGAAAGCCTCGAGCCTGGTTTCTTGGGGGTTGGCCTGCTGCTGAGATGGTCCTGTCACCTGAGTCTATGTGGGCACTCCTGAATCCTGAGTTTGTGTGATGCCTGGTTTCACTTGATAGGCTTGATGCTGGCATTTGTGGTAAAGTGAAGTGCTCACTTCTGTCTTCTTCCTCCATTGGCTGGGTTTCTCTCTCCACACTGAGTTGTCTGCGTTTAGAGGTTGGGGGACATGGTGATGTGAGATTGTCTTTCCTACCCTCTTCAATGTATCTTTTCTTATTTCTGTGCTCAATCCAGATGCTGAAATCTCTCACCTGGAAACCTTAGCTCTTGTAAAGGTATTTTTGCACATTGATAGTTGTTCAAATTGATATTTCTGTGAGGGGATGAGTGCTGGAAACTACTATTCTGCCATCTTGCTGATGTCATTGCTGTGTCATTGAACTCAACTTATTTATTTAATAAATGAAAAGAATGAAATCTGAAGAGCATCTAAACAAGGATCCTTCATAGAAATTTTTAGTTATACAGCTAAGATTAAAAGTAATATCTCCTGCCCTGGCCAGTGTGGCGCAGTGGTTAGAGTGTCAGCCTATGCACCGAAGGGTCTTGGGTTTGATTCCTGGTCAAGGGCTCGTACCTTTGTTGCAGGTTCCATCCCTGGCCCCAGTTGGGGAGCATGTGGGAGGCAACCAATTGATGTGTCTCTCTCACATCAGTGCCTTTTTCTCTCTCCCTCCACCCTCCCTCTGTCCCTCTCACTCTCAAAACAGTGAAAAGATACCTCTGGTGAGGATTAACAAGAACAACAAAAAGTATTATCTCCTGATTATTTTGTATTCATGCTGATTATTTCTGTTTCTTATTCAGATTTTTTCTATAATAATTAATCCCTACTTTCTCATACTTGTTCTCCTTCTACTAATTATATAAATGTAACATATGTTTATTGTAGATTGTCTGGAAAGTACCCCCAAACAAAAATAATATTAAAGTAATGTATTATTACAATTTTTTAGTTAATTTATTTTTGTTACAGATGTTTCTCCTTTTTCCCCCATTGACACCCTCCTCCCTCCCGTCCCCCCCCCCCCCACTCCCAGTATTGTTGTCTGTGCCAATTGGTTATGCTTATAAGTTTTTTGGTTTATCTCTTCCCTCCCTGCACCCCCTCCTCTGAAGTTTGTCAGTCTGAACCCTATTTCTATGTCTCTGGGTCTATTTTGTTCATCACCTTATTTTGTTCATTATATTCCACAAATAAGTGAGATCATGTGATACTTGTCCTTCTCTAACTGGCTTATTTCGCTTAGCATAATACTCTCCAGGTTGCTCCATGTTGTCTCAAAGGATAAGAGATGTTTCTTTCTTACAGCTGCTTAGTATTCCATTGTGTATATGTACCACAGCTTTTTTTATCCACTCATCTATTGATGGACACTTGGGCTATTTCCAGATCTTAGTGATTGTAAATAGTGCTCCTATGAACATAGGGGTACATATATTCTTTCTGATTGGTGTTTCAGGCATCTTAGGATATATTCCTAGAAGTGGGATCACTGGATCAAATGGCAGTTCAATTTTTAATTTTTTGAGGAAACATCATATTGTTTTCCATAGTGGCTGCACCTACAATTTAGAGCTAACCAATTCATAATGTTCCAGTATTTGTTTCATATGTTCATTAGAAAATATTATCTTGCAATCTGCCTTTTCACTTTATACATTTTGATTTTTCAATCAGGTAATTAAATAGTCTGAAAACTAGGCTGTATGAATATAAATAAATAAATGCAAGTATATATTTTAATCATAGTGCTATTATGTACCTTGTGTTTAGTTAAATATTTTCATGCATATTTGGAGAATTCATAAGGAATTAATGTGGAATTACTTGGTCAAAGCATATGACATTACAATATTTTTTGCTATAAAATAGGATGTTTGTTAAGGTGTCTGATGATGTCTGATAATGATTTTATGCATGTGTGCATGTGCTCTGACAATTACTACATGGTAGTACAATTACTGCTTTGTTATTTGGTTAGGTCCTAACCTTTTCTCAAACTATAACATGCTGTGATATACATAGAAAATGATAATAAATGTGTGGCATGCTAAGGAAAACTGAGATATGGTTATCACCTTTCTCTGTTACCCTAAGTCTGACCTGTCTACTCAGACTGCTGAGAGGATCCGTATTTCAGCCACTTGTAAACCCTGGTTGGAAGCTCTGGGATAGAGAACAGTGATGATAAGATCCTAGGATATTTCCCATGTTTTGTGTCAGATTTTTCCCGTTTCTCACAGTAGATTGTACAGTTTGCTGTACCAATATTGCACTTATCTACAGTTTATCCTGCAAAACACCTGCCATATCCATTAAGAATTAAGTATTGTTAATGAATATTGTAGGTGTTTTGCAATATTTGTAATTACAGAGAGTACTATGCATATAAGTTTTGGTGGAAATAAGCACTTTCTTCTCTTTGGGTGTATACCTAGAAATGGATTGCTATATGATAGATTAAGCAGACATTTAGTTTCATTAGATAATAACAGTTTCCCAAAGTAATTGTGCAATTTTACATCCTCTCCAGCAATGTGTAAAGTTCCAATTACTTTATTTTAGACAGCACTGAGCATTATTAGTTCTTTTTATTTTAGTTATTCTGGTGTGTGTGCAATGCTATGTCATTGTGCAGTTCTCTGGTGACTAATGGTGCTGAGTGTATTTCATACACCCATTGGACATGTGAATGACTGCTTTTTTTTAATTGTAAGTTTTATTTTGAGATAATTGTAGATTCTTATGCAGTTGTCAGAAATAATAGAGAAATAATAATAAAGATTGAGTTTCTCGCAATGGTATAACATCTTGTAAAATGACAGTCAGATATTGCAACCAAAATATTGCCATTGATATAGTCAAGATGCAGAACATTTTCATCGCGCAAGGATCACTCATGTTGCCTTTTATAGTAATACCCACTTCCTCCCACTTCCCCACCACCTCTTTACCTGGGCAACTATTATTTGATTCTTCATTTCCATAATTTTGTCATTTCAAAATGCTATGTAAATGGAATCACTTTGAATTGGCCCTTTTCATTCAGAATAAATCTCTGGAAATTCATCAAGATTGTTTCATGTGTCACTAGCTTGTTTCTTTTTATTGCTAAGTGGTATTCCATGGTATGGATACACCACAGTTTTTAAACCTTTCACCTCTTGAAAGACATCTGGGTTGTTTCCGGTTTTTGAATATTACAAAGAAAGCTGCTATAAACATTTCTGCACAGATTACGTGTGAACATGCATTTTCTTTTCTCTAAGATAAACACCTAAGACTACAGTTGCTGGGTCATATGATAATTGCTTGTTGAGTTTTTTAAGAAACTGTCAAACTGTTTTCCATAATGGCTGTGTCATTTCACATTCCCCACCCTTCCCCAAGGCACGAGTGAGCCAGTTTCCTTGCATTCTTGCCATATTTGGTATTTTCAGTATTTTAAAATTTTAGCCATTATGATAGTTGTGTAGTGATAGCTCATTGTGGTTTTGACTTGCGTTTTCTTAATGGCTGATGTTCCTATCTTCCATTTGCATATCCTCTTCTGTGAAATATCTGTTCATACCTTCTGCCATTTTCTAATTGTATTGTTTATTTTTTTACTGTTGAGTTTTTAGATTTTCTTATATATTCTAGATACTAGTCCTTTGCTGGATATGTAGTTTACAAGTATTTTTTTCCCATTCTGTAGCTAGTCTTCTAATCCTCTTAACAGGGTTTTCCCAGGTAATTTTGAATGACAAAATTACACTTAATTTTGAAGTGTAATTTACAGTTCTTCCTTTTATGAACTGTGCTTTTGGTGTGAAGTCTAAGAACTTTTTGCCCAGCCTTAGTTTCCTAAGATTTTCTTTGATTTTTTTTCTCCCAACCTTTTTTGCCTGTGGATGTCCACTGGCTCTAGCACCATTTGTTGAAAAGGCTATCTTTTCTCCATGGAATTGCCTTTTGCACCTTGTCAAAAATCAGTTGGATGTGGTTATGGGGTCTATTTCTAAGTTCTCTGTTCTATTTCATTAATCTATTGGTCCATCTTTCTGCAAAATCACAAAGCCTGATAGTTATAGCTATATTATAAATCTTGAAATTGGGTAGACTGATTTCTCCCACTTATTCTGCTTTTCATAGTTGTTTTAGCTATTAGAGTTCCTTTGCTTTTCTATGTAAATTTCAGGATAATTTGACTATGTCTGCAAAAATCTTTCTGAGATTGTGATAGAATTTTTGTTAAACCTATATATCACTTCGGGGGAAAATGACATATTTACCACATTGAGTCTTCTAATCCATGAACATTTATTTACATCTTCTTTGATTTCTTTCATCACAGTTGGGTAATTTTTAGCATATAAGTTCCATATAAGTGTTGTAGATCTCTCCCCAAGCAGTTCATTTTTATAAGGAGTTACAAATGCTAGTGTATTTTTAATTTTAGTGTCCATGTGTTCATTGCTCTTGTATAGAAATACAAGTAATACTTATATGTTATCTTATATCCTTTGCTTTTGCTGAATTGGCTTATTAGTTCTAGGAGGTTTTTTTTAATCGCCTGGGATTTTCCATGTAGACAATCATGTTTTCTGCAAATAGGGACAGTTTTGTTTCTTCCTTTTCAGGAACAGAGTTGATTTTTCTTTCTTTCTGTAACTGCTTAAATGTACAACAGAGTACCAGATTCTGCCTATTGTTAAGGCTAAATAGAAGGAGGCATTACATTCCGAAACCTGAAGATACTAAGTGAACGACCATTAAAACTGATGAGATAGATGGTTGAAGATCAGTGAGTAATTGAAAATGACACGGACATTTTTTCCCTAAGTAATTGGGTGGATGTGATGCTATTACATCCAGAATTAAAAGCTTTTTTGAGAATTATAACGTGTTCTACTTTGGACATTCTGATTTTTTTTTTCTATGCCTATGGCACATCTTTACTGACATGTCCAATAGACATTTGAAGTATGGTGTAAGAATTTAGGGGAGAGGTTGGAGTTGTAATAGGAATTCCTGCTTTGAGATGATAGATGATGCTGTGGGAGAAAGCATATGTAGAATTGAGTAGAGATCTGAGGAAGAAATGTTAACAAAGAAATAGCAGTTAGAGATATAATGGGAGAATGAGAAAAATGCACTGTCACAGAAGCCATAGGAACTTCTCTTTTGTCAAAATTCTACGTGTTTGTCAAGATCCATCTTAGAAGGTTCAGTGAAATCTTCCAGACATCATCCTCTGCCCATTCCCATCTCCTTTTAGTCTTTCCCTAAATGTGTTTCTATAGCCGTCTCTTCTTCCTCTAATTTAGCATATACCACACTGCCACATTATAGTTTATTGTTTATGATTTTATATTCCTTGAAGGTAAGGGTTAGATCTTATTCATCATTATTTTTCCTGTGTATGGCATAATTCTTAGTAAGAATTTAATTGAATAAAATTGTAGATGGTCAATTTTAGAGGCTTTCAAGGGAAAGAGTAAGAAAAGAACTGAGAAGGGGCCATTACATTTGTGGTCTCACTGACCTTAGGGAAAAGTGTTATCTCTGGAATGGTAGAGTGAATGGAGAGTTCTCTAGTCTTCCTTCTCTCAGGTCAGTCTTGCCTTTTCTATACTCCCTCCCTCATTCCCCAATTATGTCTTTCTAACTTTTGTTCCTTTGATACTACTGTTTCATCATGATGGAAAAGTATTCATTCATGGTGACCTGTGAAAATTCTACTATTCTTCCAAATTTAGCTCAGATTCCCTTTGCAGGGCAACTACTGCCTATACTCTTTGCTAAACTTCCAAGGCTCTTTGTTGCTAACATTTACTCATTCTTTAATTTCTTTCTCCATTTCTATCATATATTATGACTGATAAAATTTTTATTTCCTATAACATTAAATTGTTCTTAATAGATTCATGTCTTGATTTTTAAATATCATTACTAAATTATTTCAGGGCTTTTTAAAATTTATTTAGAGTCTGACTGGTGTGGCTCAGTGGTTGAGCGTCGACACCCATGCACCAAGAGGTCGCCAGTTTGATTCCCGGTCAGGGCACATGCCCAGGTTGTGGGCCCGATCCCCAGTGGGGAGCATGCAGGAGGCAGCCAATCGATGTTCTCTCTCATCGATGTTTCTATCTCTCTTTCCCTCTCCCTTCTTCTCTCTCTAAAATCAGTAAAGGAAAAAAAAATTTATTTAGAAAACTTTTTTTTTAAATTCAAAGTTCACAAATAAAAAACTCTAAGCAAAAATATGTTTTTAATCTAAATTTAACAGATAAGTAATGAATACTCAAAGGTTGATAATCTTTATAAATAGTTATTTGAAACGTCTGCAATCCTCTGTACAGGAGCTTGTTTCCATTTCAGTGTTTTGGCAGCACATGGTGCCTACTTATGTTATTCTAGATTCTCAGTATGTATTTATTTTCAGATTTTTTTTTTTTATGGGCTTCAATAGGCCAGAAATCATTCATTTTATTTTTCACTTTTTGTATTTCTAGCATGGTTTTTGTCATACACTAGTCATGTTTGAATAATTGAATGAATTTCTCTGGTTTCTAAGTTTCTCTAATATCCATGCTGCTAAGATTTGTAATTTAATATTGTTTTAGCATTCAATTTCAATTTGAATTGCACTTTACTTTTCCATATAAAATATATTTCATTTTTTGTTTAAAACTGTTTTTTAAGACATATAAATATTTACCCCAGCATTTGGTGGTTACTCATTAACCCATGTTATAATTTCTTGGTGTATATTTTACTCATTATACCTTCAGTAAATTAAAGTGTCTTCTTTTCTGTTGCAGAAATTATATTTTTATAGAGGAGACAGTAAAATCTCAGAGTTTTTACTTTAATTAAAAAATATATGCTGTTATTCAGTAGCTTACATGTAAGAGCTAATTTAAGTGGGAAAAGTTGGTTGGATTAAACTAAGAGTTTCTCTTTTCAGATTGCAGCAATTCTCCGGAAGCGAAAATTAGACTATTACTTACACAGACTACTCCCTGAGATTCTACAATCTGCTTCATTTCTGACTGCTAATGGGGCCTTGTATATGGCCTTCTTTTGCATTTTAAGGTTGGTACTCATAATCACTACTGGAGGTTAATACACATTCCTTTGTTGAACCGGAAGCAAACAGATGTTTATATAAATGTTGTGCAGGTCACTGCTTGTATATTTTTTGCTCTCTGTGAAATGACATTCATCCCAAGGAAAGCTTGTAAAACTAGGAGTTGTGGGCCTCTTGGTCTAAAGATGTAATATAAACTTCAAATTATTGCTGTGATTATATAGCAAAAGTGCTCTAATTTTTCACACATTTTCTGAGGGCTACTGTGTTTACCAAGTCATCGATGAGGATTTCTTAACTTTTCAATTTCATAGATCAGGAATTCAAAGCAGTTGTCCATGACATAGGTTAAGTCCATATGCAGTGAATAAACTTCAAAAGGACTATAAAATGTTCATGTTTATATATAAAACAGTAAATTAACTTCTGGTATGTCCAACTGATGAAACTTTTGGTCCTGATTCAGTCTTGTATACATTACCTGAGTGACATGCTTCATACAATGTAGATGTAGTTAGAATTCAGTTTTTAGTCTTGCGATATACCTAACATATTTATTAAATATTTTCTTTTTATTTATCCCCCCACTGATTGTTGAAAACCCAAACTAATGCTTTTTTACTCTGTCAAGTTTAAAATACTAACTTTACATTATCCTCATATTAGTGTTACCAATTAGTGTTGTTCAAAGTTCTGCCAGTATATTTTAACTAATTAAAAATGCTTTCATAGATATTTCCCATAGAACATTAATATTTATGTGTTCAGATTATACAGAAAATAAATGATAAGGTTTATACTATTGAGTAAGTCATGCCTTTAAATTGACCTGAAAATCTGTATAAGAAATTTTTTATCATGTGGTCTCTGGAAAGTTTCTGACATTTGTTAAAACTCTAAAGTTGTAAGATAATTAAGTTTTTTAAAAATTACATTAATAATAAGTTGCTATTGCACCATATTTCTTTAGGTTCTATGAACCTGTTTGGTTAAGTTGTGGAAACATAAGCTACTTATAATAAGGTAACATCTATGCTTCTCCCGTAACTGAATCATTGAGTTATTTTCCTTTAATTTTTACATTCAGTAACTTCTTAAGTTCTTTGTGATTTTTACATTGGAAAGAGAACTACATAAGTTTTCTCATGCAGAAGGTTTCTGATGTCCGTTTCAGAAATATCCATGTTATATATGCTTCGTAGTTTTTTCTGATTCTTTAAATCTAAACCTCATTTAAAAAGATAATTTCATCTTTGATTCTTGATTCCTATCTGTATGTATATATATGTTTTCTTATAAAGTAGCACTTAGAAATTGAGCAACTTTGTTTAGAAAATTTCTTATAATTAAGTGCTGCTTCTCCCTTTTTCAGGAACATTTGTCTTTGAAAGGAAAAAAAAAAGTCTTCCTAACATCTTCATTTTTTTTCTCTCTGTAAAAATCCAAGCAGCTAATGACTTTATATAATGTGTGAGACAGTATGCAGAGTCTTAACTTTCAAGGGACATATTCTAGAGAATGAAAAATTATATAAACATGTAACTAAAATTATGAAATACTTTAGTAAGTGCTGTAAGAAAGAGTTCTCAAGGGCGATAGAAGCAAAGAAGGAGAGACATTTGTTGAATATTGTGTGTTAAAAATGATAGTACTTATTGTAATAATAGTTAACATTTTCTGAGTATTTTCTATGTGCTGTGCATGGTGCTAGGAAATATTTCATGTAGTCCTTATAACAACTGCATGAGATAGGTAATATTATTATTCCCATTTGATAGATAAGGAAGTTGAGAACATAGAGGGTTTGCATAGTGAGCAGTGTTGGATCCAGGAATGTCTGGATGAATATGACTGACTAATTATTGGAGGGAGAGATACCTGTTAGTTTGCTGTGGTAGTAGCCTGAATGAGAGATGGTGAGGGGCTTACTTAAGACTGGGGGCAGTAGGTTGGAGAGGAATTTGAGAGATTAATTGTATATGGAAAAATTTAAGGGAATGGTTTTTAATATATGGGGTAAGGGAGAAGGAGAAGTCAAGACTGTCTCCAAGTGTCACAACATGGGCAGATAGGTAGTTGTTGATGCTATTAACCTAGGAAAACAGGGGAGAGAGAACAAGTTCTTGAGGGGTAGGGGAGAGGGATAATGAGTTAGGTTTTGTACATTTTGAGTTTGAGGTGCTGAGGGACATTTTCATAGAGTGTGGACTGAGAAGGGGAACTTCTGTTTGTAATAACTGAAATGACTAACTAGGAATTTTATACAAACATTCCAAATTTGAATTTCAGGAGGATACTTGGAAAATTCTACTCATGGAGTCCTGGCTTTGGTGCCGCTTTGCCAGCATCTTATGTGGCAATTCTGATAGAAAGAAAAAGCAGGTAATTTTTTACATATCTACATACGTAATTGAACTGATTTACTGTCCCCCATGACAACTAGAATATTTTGTTTTTTTGCTTATCATTTATTGTAGTCCAGGTATGAAACATATTTCCACATATATTTTTCAGTCTTGCAGATATATGTTGGAAAATTTAATTTTATACTAATATTATCATTTATGTTTATTAAGCCAGAAAAAAAAATCAAGATTGACATTATAGAGCAATAATACCCATTAGTCTTTGTTTAAAAAATTAGAGAGCTCTTTGGTATGCCTAACTAAAACATGGCATACACACATTCTAATTAAAGATCTTCTCCATAGTCACAATACCATGGTCACACCTAAGAAAAGTAACAGTAGTTGTCTTTATTATCATCTAGATTTGTAATTTGCGTCAGGCTCATTGAGTGATCTCTGTTAAATCAATTACTATTTTTAAGGCATCTTCTTACTTAAAACAGTATTTTCATTTTTATTTAACCTGAAAATGTTCCATGTGAAATAATGAGATTTCTATAAAATGCTACAAACTGTTATGCAGATTGTTCTGTCAGGCAAACAGTTGAGTTAAAGCATTTGTATAAAACAATTTTTGCCATCTTATGAATAATTATTGCTGACAGCTGCTTTGATTTCATCTTTATCCCAGAGAATCAAGATGGGGGTCATATATTAATCAAGGGATCATGTATTAAGATGGGGTCATCTTTCAGTTTATGAAGATGTTTATTGTAATCATTGATCCCCTGGTAAGATCCGCCAATAAGATAGATCTTATCAGGTAACCAAATATTTACCTAAACCACCTGAAGCCATTTTTAATGCATTCTTATAAATGTAGTAGTATCTAAATTTTTGTGTTTCTCTGTTTGATTGTGTCATAATTCTTTTGTATTATTAAAATTATTAAAATCAAAGGATTGGTAGATATTATTACCACAGCATTATCAGATCAGTAGTGCTAGAAACATAGTTTACCCCACCTGAGAGGACAGTACAGAATAGTAGTTAAGAGTGTGGATTCTGGAGCTGTTCTACTTACTGGATTAGGATCTATTGTGTGACTTCTATGGCTTATTCCTTACCTGAAAAGTGGATAGTGATAATTTACTGAGATACTTATTCAGAGAATTTGAGCTATCTGGCCAGGGCCTAAATGAGTTAATATATATAAAGGTGGTTAGTATAGTGCTTGACACACAGTGTTAAGTGTTAAATATTCTTATTGTTTTTTTGCCCATAAGTAATAAGAGAGTTATTCTGGTGGTTGAAATTTCCTGATCAATTAAAAAATGTGAATATTGATTTTGGAAATATTACTTTAAAATATGTCACTCATACATAAAACTCGAATGATGCTTTACACCAAGTTTGCTATGGTTTATTTATAACACTTGAATAAGATAGTATTTTTGAAGTTATTTTCTTTTTGAACTTGTATTCTTTTCTGTTGATGTATTAGTCTAGGTCTTATTTTTATAATTTTAGTTAAAAAGTTAACTGTTTCTTTGAAGACCAACATTTGTTTAAATACAATAATACCAAAATAAAATTGTGTAATTGATATTAAAAACTATAACTTCTTTTTAAAAAATATATTTTTATTGATTTTTAGAGAGAGAGGAAGGGAGAGGGGGAGAGAAACGTAGATCCTCTGCCTCCTGCATGCCCCCTACCGGGACTAAAACTAGCAACCCTTTGGTGCTTGGGACAGTGCCCAACCAACTGAGCCACTCCAGCCAGGGCAAAAGCTATCAACTTCTTAAGGCATGAATAGGTTTCTTGGAAGTGAGGTGATAACTTGGATTTTGGTTACTAGTTTATAGCCTATTCTCTTTTTACTTTTTTTTTTTTTTATCCTCACCTGAGGACATTTTTTCATTTTTTGTCCAGATAGAGTGGGAGGGAGAGAGAGGAAGAGAGAGAGAGAGAAACATCGATGTGAAAGGGACATATCGAGTGGCTGCCTCCCGCAGGACCAACCAGGGCCGGGGACAAACTGCAACTGAAGTACATGCCCTTAGCGGGAACCAAACCCGGGACTCTCTGGTCCGCGGGCCAACGCTCTAATTGCTGAGCCAAACCAGCCAGGGCCACAAAAAGTTTATATACCTGTTCTAAATATTAATTGAAGTGGTTGTACTGTTTTAAAAACCTAATCAAGCCCGGCCTGTGTGACTCAGTGGTTGAGCGTCAACCTATGCACCAAGAGGTCACCGGTTTGATTCCCAGTCAGGGCACATGCCCAGGTTGTGGGCCCGATCCCCAGTGGGAGACATGTAGGAGGTGGCCAGTCGATGTTCTCTCTCATCGATGTTTCTATCTCTCTCTCCTTCTCCCTTCCCCCCTCTCTCTCTAGCATCAATAAAGAAAAATAAAGAAATAAAAGCCTAATCAACATTTTAAGTCTAGCTTCTTCTCTATACCCTCAGATGGTTGCTGAAGAAAAATCGATTTTTACCTTGATGTGATTATTATATAGTTGCACTCTTTGTGATATGTGTTGATTTAGTTCTGTTGTGTATTAGGGAATGCAATACATGCCTGGAAATAGTTTTTTTGTTTTTTCGTTGAGAGTTGTATATGTATATGTATGTATCAACCACAAATCCTAGTTTGGGGTCTAATTAAAAACTTTAAATTTTAGTTTTTTAATATTGTTCAGAAGCTAGTGACTTTTTTTTTTTTTTTATAAAGCAGGTTTTTAAAATGTTTTTGGAGTTAACCTTAAACATAGCAAAACAAATCTTTGTTTATCTGGAATTGTGTAACAGTTAACTTAGTAGTCTTTTTTGTTTTGAAAAAGTATTTTGTACTTAACCACAAATTTTAAATATTTTAATAAATTAAGCATCAATATCCTTTAATAGATTATAAGTAATTTATAAAGATTAAGTTATTTATATTTTAAAATGATTACATCTAGTGCCTAAAATGAAGCATATTAATATTATAGTTTTTACTTTAGGGAAAAGGAGTTTGTAATTATGCCTTTAATTCACAAAGAAAATCAATGATATGTTGGTGGAGATAGCCAGTAGGCAGCTTGAAATGTGAGTCTAGATTCAGGAGAAGCATAGTTGTTATAAAAATAAAATTGGGAGTTTTTTTCTTATAAGTGGTCATTGAAGCTATAGGAGAAGATCACAGCATGAAAGCCCAGAATAGGAGGTTTGAGGTTAGAAGTTGGGAAACAACAACATTAAAGGAATTATTTGTCAATTGAATGTGTATATAGTCCATCCTTTTAAAAATAAATATTAGTGATATATTAGGAAGTGGAAGAAACAGAATATGGAGATTAGCATTATTTTCCAATTAGTAGTGATGGTCCTAACTTTTAAATCTCTAAAGCTTTTATTTAATATTGAAATCTTTACTCTGAGATTATACATTTTGGACTCAGTTGTATAATCAGAGTTTCAAAAACATTTAATGAAGTAAGAGCATAAAATATGTTTATATACACATATATACACACATATACATATATATGATGGATATATATATATAAAATATTTATATATATATATAAAGTGAAGATCTATGTTCATAAATATATCTTTATCTATATTGGTTTAACTTTATTTCCTCACTATTTTTTTCTCCCTCTCTCCAAATGCTCCATCCATTTATCCATCCATCCATCCATCCATCCATCCATCATCCATCCATCCATCCATCCATCCATCCATCCATCCATCCATCCATCCATGTTTTTCAGCCTCTCTCCCTCCCTTTATAGAAGTAAGCATTCTTTGCCAGTGATTTCCTGACACCTTGTAAGAGGGCAGTTTACTTAAATCTTAATCACATCACTGTGGGGTTCTGAAAAAGCTTTGAAGTTGTTTCCAGGGTTGCTTAAAAAATTTGTGCCACAATGAACTGTGATCATAGTAACTCAGCAGGAAGCATTGGTAACATCTAGTTTATCTCTAGGTAGGCTGTTAAGAACTAGTCTTCTCTTTCTTTTTCTAGGAAGTGCTTTTGTTTGTGGTTCAGAAAGAAGTTGTTCTGATGGATTTTGTTTTGTAGAATTGCTATGGAATTTACTTTGATTTTTAGTATTAGTTTACATAAATTAAAACTGCAGGGTGCTTGAAAAATGGACATGGATTAAAATATCAAAAACTGCATATTTATTCTAAGCATACTCATAGGTTAGTTGTTAAATTTCACTATTGTAGTTACAAAATTCCTAAAGCAGTTATGACCAAAATGAATTATATATACTATGTTATATATATATATATATATATATATATATATATATATATATATATATATAATATGTGGCTAAGAATGCCATATATTTTATCTATACATTCTTGGCATCTTCAAGCTTCAATGTCATGTTATCTTCACAGGAAGAAAATTAATTTGCCTTGCAGTCTTCTGAAAAATTTACTATGTATTATCCACTGTATATATAATAGATTATGATCATTGACTCTTGCTCTAGACTATAAGTTTATATTATTCATTTTCATACCATAAGAAAGTAATTTTATACTCTTCTAAAACATTCTGACAGATGAAAATCTATTTTGTTTTGAAAGACTTTGAGATGATTAAATAGCCTCTCCTAGTAAACCGTTACAATGTTTACAGACTTTTACTGTGTGTTTTGTTGTTGTTGTTGGTAGGATTCTAGGCACCACCAGAGGCTGATGCTATATAAAACTGTTCTAATTTCTAACCCCAATCAGTATGTTGTTAGCTAACTTAAAGTTTCATTTTTGTGTCTTTGAAGTCTTTGTCATGTCAGATTAGATATGCAAGGGTCACTATGTTTTTCTTTAATCTCTAATTTCTCACTTGTAGAACACATAAATATTTTAATAAGTGTATAGAATATATACATATTTATAATTTATAACATACCATTTCTACTGTACTTTCTAGTAACCTTAGTTATGAAATTTGTTACATACAGTATCATTCAAAAGTTTGAGAAGGTTAGCTAAAGAAATATATATACTAGAGTTTCCGGAAACAAAAATTATTATTGCTTATCTAATTAGATACAATACGTCATTAGAAGATAATATCTGTAATTTCTGAATAGTGTGAGACTACCTTTTAATCTACTAAGATGTTAAGAAAATTTAATATTTTCCCATAGGAATAATGCTATTCTGATTGTACATAGTTCCTACAGCAGTGGTCCTTAATACTTTTTTTAGGTAGTACCCATCAATGTGCACACACACTGAAATATTTCATGCAGATTTAAGAGATTCATCTCTTTCTCTTATCAAAAAAAAAAAAAAAAAAAAGAAGAAGAAGAAGAAGAAGAAGAAGCTTATTTGTGGTTTAAAGAAATGCTTGACTAACTGAGGTTCACCAGCTTTTAATCTAGTGATTCTCAGCAGAATAGGAGTATTTGTTTATCACAATCTCCTGTGAAATTTAAAAGTCATTGTCTTTCTTGGCCCCAGCCCTTCCTCTTTAGGCCTGCACCACCTTTTGTTCTAATTGGCAGCACCCCCTTCCCCATCACTGTTGGTGCAGCGTTTTAATAGGTAACTCACTTTCCAGAGAGAATTTACTCACTGCTAAGGGAGTGAGCTGTTTGTCTTCAGACTTAGACTAGATATAGTCAAGTGTTAAATAATAAAATAGCATTTGCTTAATTTATCACTTTCTTATGATACTGAATATCTCTGAAGACATGATGAAACAAATTACTATTCTGATGTCCTACCCCTGCCAAATTGACATTGGAAAAGAGCTTGACGACACTGCACCAAGGAAACCTACCCTGGCTGTATAATCCAACATATCATGCCCTCCACAGATATTGTCTTCTCATTTGTGAGGGTACTAGCTCTGGGTTGGAATGGAGATAAAGCTGGGAAGGAAATAATTTTCTTCTTTATTTGGGAATGATACTTTGAAACTTGAGACCAGAATAGGACATAATCTAGGAACACTATATCATCTACTGTTTCCCAATAGTAAAGCTTTATTTATTCTCAAACCATAGAAGCCTGTTAGGATACCGTATTAAAAGTCAGTGAAACTGCAGAACTTAAAAGCAATGTAGTAAAGATTTTCTGCTTTAGAAGCAGTGCATTAGAATGAACACAAAACTGGAGTCAGGTGGACTGACTCCTAATTCCAATTTGTCCTTTTGCAACTTTTATATTTTTAAGGGAACCATTTCTGTGATTCTTGGTTTTTGGTAGAGTGAAGTGAGGCTAATAGTATCTGTATTACACTTCATAGGACTATTTAGTTTTTGCTTTAAAAAATTTTTCAATTACAGTTTACATTCAGTAATATTTTGTATTAGTTTTAAGTGTACAGCATAGTGATTAGATAGTCATATACTATAGGACTATCGAGAGGATAAAGTCTGATTTCAAAATATCAATTGTGTCTTGTAAATTGTTAAATTTTATGAAAATGTAAGATAATTTGATCATGTCTTTGCTTGCTAATACATTGGTTATCATTAATTGACCCTATCTTTTGTGATTATATTTCTATAATATATGTCTGTAATGTGTTCCTTTTTATAAGGCTGGGTTCCTAGTAACACCTTGTTTAGTAATTTAACAACTATTTGTTTAGTGCCCATAAGATACCAGGTACTACTGAGGGTTGTGAAAATGTAAAGGTAAACAAAATAATATATGTTCAGTAGTTAAAGATGAACAGTTATATTATCAGATAGATGGAAGCTAGTGATTAAAACTATATCTGGATTAATTGAGTATTAGAGACAGAATTAGATTAGTGGAACATATGTTTTTTTTTTGTTGTTGTTAATCTTCAACTGAGGATGTTTTTTCCATTGATTTTTAGGGAGAGTGGAAAGGAGGGAGGAGGACAGAGAGAGAGAGAGAGAGACAGACAGACAGACAGACAGAGACAGACAGAGACAGAGACAGAGACATCGACTGGTTGCCTCCTGTATGTGCCCTGACAAGGGCTGGGGATCAAACCTGCAACCCAGGCACGTGCCCTTGGTCAGAAGTCGAATCCACAACCCTTTGGTGTGAGGGCCGACACTCTAACCACTGAGCCACATCAGCCAGGGCTGGTACATATGTTTTAAAAGATAGCATCATGTTGCCTGGCTGGTGTGCCTTAGTGAGTGGTTGAGCGTTGACCCATGCACTAAGAGGTCGCTGGTTCGATTCCCGGTCAGGGCACATGCCCAGGTTGTGAGTCCAATCCCCAGTGGGAGGCATGCAGGAGGCAGCCAGTCGATGTTCTCTCTCATTGATGTTTCTATCTCTCCCTCCCTCTCCCTCTGAAACCAATAAAGATAGCATCATGCATGAGTTCACTTTATAATGGCATGAATTATTGGACACTACCACTGAAATTACAGAAATATTTTTATTTGGTTTTATAATTAAGAATATGGTTTTATTATTTATGTGTAATTAGCTTTTAAAGACAATAGTTATTACTTGAGAAGGATTTAGCTTTTCTATGTATGTGTGATTCTTGGATATTGATGTTACCCTAATTTTTCTTTATATAATTTATTTAAAATAAGTACTATTAGAACATCTTTGATTTAGAATTTGGTAGGAATTGATAAGATTGGTAAAGACTAGTAGAAACAATTTCAATTCATATGTATAAATCATAGAAAAGAAGAGCTAAAAGAGACCTTACAGATCATCTTATCAGTGATTTTTAAATTCTATTTAGAGGAGCAATAGAATTCTGTTGTTCTGCTGCGGTGCATCAGGGCCTGCTGAAGAGGGACATCATGGGGATTGAGGAGGTGAGGGGGGAAGGGTGGTGTTGCTCAGAGGGTTTGCCTAGGCTGCCTTC
The DNA here is from genome assembly GCA_030848825.1 of Tadarida brasiliensis. Taxonomy (NCBI): domain Eukaryota; kingdom Metazoa; phylum Chordata; class Mammalia; order Chiroptera; family Molossidae; genus Tadarida; species Tadarida brasiliensis. Next base: position 60,497,200 of record CM061268.1, read on the forward strand.
CCCTTTCAACCTGAGTAGTTCCAATATGATGTTGATATATTTGTGATAAATGAAAGTTTTTTCCCCTGTAATTAGTTTTTTTGTTTAAAAATGTAAGTTAGAAAACTTGTCTATTCCCTATTTTAATGACATAGAGTACCAGAGAATTAAAGTTAACTGGAACCCTGATTTCCTAACTTCACTTCAGCGTTGTTCAGTTAAGTCATACTACCTCCATGTGGCTTTAGTAATATTAAAAATTATTAAGCCATTTAAAATAATGAACAATCATGACTGTGTGTGACTGGATCTGACATCAAGATGGTTTCATTGACAATGTTAATATCAAGGTCTGGAAAATTGGTACTTGTTTTATATGCAAAGTGTTTTTTTCTTTGAATACTAAAATGTTTATAATAGAAACTCAAGTTTTCATAATTTTCAGTTTGTTATTTGAACTCTGCCCTTAAACTCTTAAAACATTGAACACCTCTTTCCCAAAGAATTGGATATGCTTATTTCATGGTCTCATATGCAGGATAAGTTAAATAAAGTGGTTAAAGGTATAGAATTGGCCCTATTTTTGAATTTCTAGCTGATTTATCATTAAATAAATTTGGTAAATATGCACTTTTCTGTAGAATGAGTGTTTATAGAACTTTTGCTTGTTCTTTGGCTTTAGAAAGTTTACTTAGTGCCTGACTTCTCACTTGACAGTGAAGGTAAAACCAAGGCGACTTAATAAGATTTGTAATCACCTCTAATGAACAATTGTATTGTGTGTGAAACAAATAGAAAAACTGATTTTCTAAAATAAATTTGCATTTAGTTAGAATTGTTTTGGTTTTGATGTTTTGGCAAGATGAATTCATTAGGATTCTTTATTAAATGTAGAATTCTCTAGCATAATATAGATGAGCGATTTTCAACCTTTTTTATATCATGGCACACATAAACTAATTACTAAAATTCTGCGGCACACCAAAAAATATATTTTTGCTGATGTGACAAAAAAAAAAAAAAGGTAAAATTTTGATTCATTCACAGTAGACAACTATTGTTGTGTTGGCTGTTGTCATATTTTTATTTGACAATCTAAGGGAAAATAGGTCAGTGCCCCTGACTAAATAGTCAGGTATTGATTGCATGTTTTAAAAATTCTTGCAGCACACCAGTTGAAAATCTAATCTGATATAAGCTAATAGCAACTTAATGTTTAATAACAAGGCAGTAATTATTTTTAAAATTGTGATATAATTAACCTATAGCATTAAGTTTCAAGTGTACAACATAATGATTTGATATAGCTATATACTGTGAAATGATCCTCACAATAAGTCTGGTTAACAATTACTAGGCAATTGAAATATTAAGGAACTTAAATTAATGAACACTAAACAGAATGATTTGTAGAATCTATTTAGATCCAACTATTGGGGCATTGAAAACCTAGCTCAGCATATTGAACCCCTTTTTCTCAACTCCTGACAATTATTTTGATATATTTTTCAAGAACGATAAAGTGATTATTAAGGCAAATTAATGCTTAATCTCACTCTGTCTCTTTTAAATTTATTTTCAGGAGAGGGCTGCTCACAATTTATATGGCCAACTTGGTAAGTAATTTTTTTTTTCTTTTGGTTTTGAGGGTTTTCCATGTGTTTTTAAATATTTATTTTTTAAAAAATCAAGTTCCCTTAAAAAAGAAAAAAGAAAGGAAAGCTGCTAAAATTTGAGAATCTTTTCTTACTCTGTTTTAAAGGATAGACATAAATGTTTAAAAGAGCCTTGATGCCATCTGGTTTATTCCTGTCATATATGACTGCATTTCACTTATTTCAGGAGGAAAGTGTTTCACAGCCCTGTGCCCTTTATGACTTTTTTTTTAAAGGGTGGATCTGGGAGGGGGGCTGGAGTGGAGTGGGGAGAAAGGGGCTAATGGGGGAAAGAAAGGGGGCCATTTGTAATACTTTCAACAATAAAGATAAATTAAAAAAATAAATTTTAGACAGAACATAAAAAAATAAAGTGTAGATCTTCATCTTTGATAGGATCTATGTATCTATGTATCTCTATACATCTTTATTGAATTTCATATTATGTTTCTGTTGCTATTTCTCATGGGACAAATGCTGTAAGGATGAGCTCTTATGAAGTACATTCTTCTTGGACATCAGAACAGCATTCAAGCACTGAGCACGTGTAATAAAATAATTAGTTAGGCTTCTAAATTTCTGAGTTTACAGAAGTGAAATTAATGTTAACTAGTCTGATTTTTTTTATGGAAAATATGTATTTATTATAAATTACATAATTTTCATTGCTAACTTCAGATTTAAATACATATTTATATTAAATCTTTAAAATTGTTTAGAATTAAAAGGCAACATTGAAAAACTTAACTAGAAAATAATTATTTACCTAATGATAAGTTTTTGAATTCTGTTACAAGGGAATATAATTCAGAATTGTATTTACAAACTCATTTCAGTTATAAACTATATAATTTTTGTTCAGAATTTACCATGTGTCAGTTCCTGTGTTCAGATGCTAGCTAATTAGGCAACATAGAGACAGTCCTTATATTTATGGTGTTGGCTATCCAATGGAGAAGTCACAATAGAAATAATTATGTTTGAAAAGGACAGAAAGATGAATAATAGGATGCTGTGGGAATCATATTAGTAGCACCAAATAATACTGGGTGGGGCTTTCCTTATGAAAAAATATCTTAAAAATATTATGCTTGCATACTAGAATGGATCTGAGTTTTAATGTATTTTTTTTGTTTAGCCACGCACATGCTTTTCTATACTACCACATGGTATGTATTTTAATACCAAAATACTGTATATATTTATACACTGTCTTTAAAGTCTAAGGAAACTTTCACAAACTGTTTTTGTGTTGCCTGGTTTAGACTGTAAATTTCTGAAGTGAAGATCTTTGACTTTGATATAATCAATGTTGGAGAGTGCCCTTAAAATATTGTATTTTTTTAGATTAAACTTTTTATTTTGAAGTAATCATAGATTCATATACAGTCGTAAGAAATAATAGAGAGATCTCATGTTACCTCTACCCAGTTTCCTTCAGTAGTAATATCTTACAAAATTAGGATATTTACATAGATATTTACTGTAGTCAAGATAGAGAATATTTCTTTCACCACAAGGATCCCTCATGCTCTCTTTTGTAACTATATCCACTTTCCTCTTACTCGTACCAGCCCTCCTTCCAGTTAACCTCTGGCAACCTCTAACCTACTCTTTATTCCTATAATTCTGTAATTTCTTTTTTTTTTTTAACTTATCTTTATTGTTGAATGTATTACAGATGTTCCTCATTTTTCCCCCATTGCCCCCCTCCTCCCCATTCCTGCCCCCCTCCTGCCTTTCCCCACACTGTTGTCTGTGTCCATTGGTTATGCATATATACATATAAGTTCTTTGGTTTATTTCTTCCCACCCCCCAACCCCCCTTCCCTTTGAGATTTGTCAGTCTAACAAGCAATTTGTACTTCTTAATCCCTTCACCTTTTTCACCCATCCCCCCAGCCCCCACCCATCTGGTAACCAACAAAAGTTCTCTGTATCTATGAGAAGGTTTCTGTTCTGCTTGTTCATTTTGTTTGTAGATTCAATTGTTGATAGATATGTGTTTATTGCCATTTTGTTTGTTCATATTTTTTTATCTTTTTCTTCAAGAAGACCCTTCAATATTTCATATAATAATGGTTTGGTGGTGATGAACTCCTTTAGCTTTTCCTTGTCTGGGAAAGTCTTTATATGGCCATCGATTCTAAATGACAGCTTTGCAGGATAGAATAATCTTGGTTGTAGGTTCTTGCTTTTCATCACTCTGAATATTTCTTGCCACTCCCTTCTGGCCTGCAAAGTTTCTTTTGAGAAATCAGCTGACAGTCTTATGGGAAGTCCCTTGTAGGTAACTAACTGCTTTTCTCTTGCTGCTTTTAAGATTCTCTCTTTGTCTTGAACCTTTTGCATTTTGATGATGATGTGTCTTGGTGTGGGCCTCTTGGGGTTCATCTTGTTTGGGACTCTCTGTGCTTCCTGGACTTGTATGTCTGTTTCCTTCACCAAGTTAGGGAAGTTTTCTACCATTATTGTTTCAAATAGGTTTTCGATTTCTTCTTCTCTCTCTTCTCCTTTTGGCACCCCTATGATGCGAATGTTGGCATGCTTGAAGTTGTCCCAGAGGCTCCTTACACTGTCCTCATTTTTTTGGATTCTTTTTTCTTTTTGCTGTTCTAATTGGGTGTTTTTTGCTTCCTTATATTCCAAATCGATGGTTTGCTTCTTGGTTTTACCTACTCTACTATTGTATCTGTGTAAACTATTCTTTATTTCAGTTAGTGCATCCTTCATTTCAGATTGGTCCTTTTTTATGCTCTTGAGGCCCTCACTAAGTTCACTGAGGTTCTCACTAAGTCCATTGAGCATCCTTATAAGCAGTATTTTGAACTCTGCATCTGTTAGGTTGCTTATCTCCATTTCACTTAGTTCTTTTCCTGGAGTTTTGTTCTGTTCTTTCATTTGGGACCTGTTTCTTTGTCTCCTCATTTTGGCTGCCTCCCTGTGTTTGTTTCTATGTATTACTTAGCGAGAGGTATGGGGCTAGTTGAGACCAGATGCTGCTTGTTTGAAAGAATTTAGGAAAAGCTGCAGCAGGATCCAAGACAGGCCAATCCTATGGTAAAGCAACTGGCAACAGCTTGGGTGGGCCTGAAAATTGGGTGTGGCGGGGCCTCAGGGAATCACCAGGGTGGGGCAAACAGTGTGAGCCAGGTAGTTGGAGTCCTGGATATGGCAGTGTCTGCCAGCCCAGGGAAGGGCTCACCAAAGGAACAAAAGCCTCTGATAGCACGTCTGTCCAGGAGAAAGCTGCCTCTCCAGCCCTCGCTCCAATGCCAAACAGCTCAGTTCTTCCCCATATGATTCTGGTGCCTTTCAAACTGTCTCCCCCACGCTGGAGCCTGGAGGGAGCAAGTCCGAGTAAGTCCGTTCACGGGCCCTTTAAGAGGAGCTGCCGGGGGCTCCAGCCGCATCAGCCTCAGTTCCCGCTGGTTTTTCCAGCCAGAAGTTATGGGCACTTCTCTTCCTGGCACTGGAACCCTGAGCTGGGTGCCTGCTGTGGGACGGGGACCCCTCAGTCCTCAGGGAGGATCTTCCCAGCCGAGGTGTCCTCCTGATTTTATCTGCCACATGTGGGTGTGGGACCAGCCCGTAGCGCCTCCACCCCTCCTACCAGTCTGCATGTGGCTTCTCCTTTAATTTCGTAGTTGTTGGACTTCCATTCAGCTTGATTTCAGGTGGTTTTGAATGATGGTTGTTCTGTAGTTTAGTTGTAACTTTGATGTAGTTGTGGGAGGACGCGATACCGCGTTTACCTACGCTGCCATCTTGACCGGAAGTCCAATTCTGTAATTTCTGTAGTCATTTCACGAATGGTAAATACAATCGTATAGTGTATATTATTTGTGATATGCTGTTTCACTCAGCATGATTTTCTGGAGAGTCATTCAAGTTGTTACACATATCACTAGTTCATTCCTCTTTTTTTAATTAAAAAAAAAATTTTTTTTTAAATCCTCACCCGAGGATGTTTTTCCATTTATTTTCAGATAGAGTGTATGTGTTGGGGGGGGCGTGTGAGAGAGAAACATAGATGTTTTCAGACAGAGTGGGAGCGGGTAGGGGGTGCTGCAAGAGAGAAACATTGATGTGAGAGAGGCACATCGATTGGTTGTCTCCCACAGGACCCTAACCAGGGCCAGGGACCGAACCAATTAGCAATAATCTCACCTTGGATAAACCTCATTGGCTATGATACTGCCACTGTGCAGAGCTAGTTCATCCCTCTTTATTGCTGACTAGTGTTCCATGGTATGGATAGATTCATTTGTTTAACCATTCACCCATTGGAGGACATCTGGCTCATTTTTGATTTTTGGCTATTACAAATAAAGCTGCTGTAAATATTCATGTGCAGCTTTTTGTGTGAACGTGAGTGTTCATTTTTTCTAAGATAACAGCCCAGGTGTGTGATTGCCAGGTCATATGGTAGTTGCTGTTTGTTTTTTAAAGAAACTTTTAAACTGTTTTCCCAAGTGGCTATACCATGTTGTTTTGATAGTGTTTCAGTCTAGAATAAACCTTTGAATATCTAGTTCTTTCTAAATAGAAAACTTTTTTGGGGGGAGGAGCATTTGTCTGTTAAGTAGATTTGTACTCTGTCCAGATTAATAAAAATCAGTATTAGAAAAGTTTTTCAGAAAATGTAAAATATGAATTGGTCTTTTTATTCTTTGCCAGTCAGTTATAAAGGGTCTATAATTCAAAAATTTAATTAGACCAAAGGCTTTACACAGGATTTTGACTATTCACAAGGAAAGTGAATCTGTACATGATATATTATGGATACTGACGATAATCTAATAAGCTTCATCTTCCCTTTATCTAAATAGAGCCTTTTATTTATCCTGTTACTATTTAACTGGTACTATAGTAACAGGGTGATCGGTTCAGAATAGGTAAGAATTTAAATATTTTCAGAGATACTGAATTTAGCTTTGAGAATTAACTTTGTTTTATAACTTTGTTATATTGCTTATTAGACTATGTTGAAATTGTTGGCTTGTAACATCAACAAAATTTCTAAATATTAGGAGATTTTATTTAAAAAATATTTATTCTATTTAGTGTGTGTTTCTATTCGGAAAATACAGAAAAACATGAAGAAGAAAGTAAACATCTGTAATTTTACAATGTAGTAATTACTAACATTTTAGTGATTATTTTTTTATTCTCTTCCTTTTCCTCCAGTGTATCTACGTATATACACAGACAAACATGTACATTCACAATACACATTATATACCCATTAAAAAAAATAATGGCATATTGTTTTATGACATTTTTGTTACCATGCCATATAGTTTTTTTTTTATTTTTAAAATTTTTTATTGTTTTATTTTCATTGAATTTATTGAGGTGACATTGGTTAACACAGCCATACAAATTTCAAGTGTACAACTGTATAACACATCATCTGCATTGCTCATGATAATCATTTTTGGAGAGTATACTCCTACCTTTTCACTTCTTGATGATGTCTTCATTATGAGTTGTTTTTATACATACACACATGTACACAGCCCCACTCAGAATGCTGGGAAACAGTGAAATAATAACTATTTGGTTAGTAATAATATAATTTTGTTAGTTTTGGCTGTGACAGTTATTTATTCTTTAATTACACTGCTCTGCCTTTGAATGAATACGTGGTAGAAGAATGCACAGAACTGGCTCCATATTATCCTTATCATCTTTGTCTTTATCAGTGAACATTTATTTTTTGAGTGCAAAGCACTTTGGTAGGTGTTGGGCACAAGTTTAAGCCATTGTTTTGTCCTTAAAATTAATTAGTTGAGAGAATATGTATATCTAGATAAGGATTTAAAATGAATAAGTAATTAATAGTCCAAGATAATGTATCCATGTCAAATATGTGGTTAGACAGTACCTTTGTTAGAACTTTAGAAAAGAGAGCTAGCTTTTGGCTCAGGCAATCAGAAAATGTTTTATGAATTACATGGGACTTGACCTTTGAAGAAAAGAGAGGACTGGGAGGAAGCTCCATCTTAGATATGTGTCATTGGTGACCACAGGACAAAATTCCTGCCTTTCCAAGGATCGCCAAGTTGGGCCAAGGTTTAGGAACAACTACACAAAAAGGATAAGAAACATTTATTAAGCATCTATTGTGTTAGACACTGTAGGTGAAACTGGAGTTACCAAAATAATAGTCTCTGCTTCCGAGGACCTTAAACTTTATCAGGAGAGAGAAATATATAAACACATGGGAGTAAATCACATCTCTTCTTTTTTCAGTATTGATGATTGTCTCAAAACAGAAAATAGTACAGTGTTTGTACTATGTAATTGTGAATGTAAATTAAGGGATATCTCACCCAGCCAGTGTGGCTCAGTGGATTGAGCATCGTTCCATGGACTAAGAGGTCCTAGTTCGATTCCCGGTCAGAGCACAACCTTCGGGATTGGGGCTCGATCCCCAGTGAGGGGCGTGCAGGAGGCAGCCAATCGATGTTTCGCTCTCACATCAATGTTTCTATCTCTCTCTCCCTTCCTCTCTCTGTCTAAAAAAAAAAAAAAAAATCAATGAAAAACATTAAAAATAAATGAATAAATAAGGGATATCTGTATTAATGCTTTTGTTATTATAAAAAGATCTTCCCTTGGGCTCCCTTATAGTTACTCTTATTACTCATGATTATCTGTCAGTAAGCCCTGGTAAGTCTCAATTATTAGACTAGTGGTTTATAGCCTTAATGATTAACAGTTTCAAAAATTATAAGGTAAAGGCAGTTGAATTAATACCCATCTGGAAATGTTGTTTTCTTTTTATATGTTAGTAAGCATATTTTAGAAGGAAAAGTGTACAATTTTTTAACTACTATAGTTTTATATTTTCAGAATTGATAGAGAATTAGTTGTTAAGGGACAAAATGTATAAAAGGTATAAAATAAAGAATTAAATATTTTATCTGGCTTCTGCCCAAGATATGGCTATAAAGTGATGGAAACGTTTTCCTGGGGCTAATATTGCCAGAAGCAATTACCCACAAGAACACCAGCTGCTAGGATTCAACTTTGCCACAGTGTGATTTAAAAGAGAACACATAGCCCTGGCCAGTTGGGCTCAGTGGTTAGAGCATCGGCCCGCGGATCAAAGAGTCATGGGTTTGATTCTGGTCAAGGGCATGTACCTTAGTTGCAGTTTGGTCCCTGGCCCTGGTCCAGGTCGTGTGGGAGACAACGAGTTGATGTGTCTCTCTAATATTGGTGTTTCTCTCTCTCTCTCTTTCTCTCACTCTGTCTCTCTCTCCCCCTATCCTCACCTCTCTCTCTAAAATCAGTGAAAACATATCCTTGAGCAAGGATTAAAATAAATAAATAAATACAAGAGAATACATAAAAGTTTGCATTCACATGATTTCCTTTCATTATGTTGGTTGTGACAATGACTGAGGATTCCAGTCTTTCAAAATGCATCATATGCTGCCTGTAGTTATTTAAAATGTGATGTCAAGTGTAGTTCATTTATGTTTAGTTTAATTATAATATATGACATTTAAAATTCTTTCTATTTAAGTCCTTTTGAAAACTTGTCTCTGCAGTTTCAGTTATGCTGCCAAGCATTCAACAATGCATGCATGTTAAGGTTGTAAACATAGATCTGGTAGGTTTGTTGCTAGCTTTTGTTTTTTAATTTTAAACATGCACCGTCTTTGATTAAAACATCTGTATTTAATTTTTCAAACATAAGGTTTGAAAATGTTGATTCAAATGTGTTCTTATAAAGCTACTTCAATTTAATTAGATTCAGCAGGCATTTATTAAATGAGTGCTGTGCTAGGCACATGCGGTTACAAAAGCAATGCAAAATTGATTGTAAACTAGTCGGAGAAATTTGACAGATAAAATAGAAAGAAATAAATGGAAAGTATTAAATTCAAAAACAGTTATGAGCACCCTCTCTCAAATTGCTCCTCTAAGCCCCCTTCCCTGTGCAGCAGATGATATCAGGCATCCATCCAGTTGCTCAGGCTAGAAACTTAGGAGCTTTAGCTCTTTTCTTCTCCTTATGCTCCTAGGCCAGTCCATTAGGAAATCTTATTCTACTTCTTTAATATATTCTGGATCTTACAGTGATTGGCCACCTCCACAGTTATAACCACAGTCTGAGCCCTATCATCTCTTGTCTGAGCTATCTTTATAACCTAACCAGTCTACTTTTTCCCATTCTTGTTGTCCTTCCACTTAGGAGTCAGAGTCATTGGAAATGCAAGTTAGAGCATGTCTATCCTCTGCTTAAAACTCAGAAAATCCTTCCCTTCCCACTGTACCCCAAATAAAATTCAAATGCCTCACTGTGGCTTTCAGGGCACTGTGTAAACAGCTTCCTTCCCCTCTTCTCCCCTCTTTACTCTCTAACTCATAATCTTTGTCTTTCTCATGGCACTTATAAATACTGCAGTTTTCTTATTTGTTTATTAAATTGTCTTTCTTCCCTCACTGTCTATAAGCTGCTTAAGGGCAATGACTCCTGCTTGTTCACTGACATATGCTGAGTAAATAATTTTTGAATGAATGTAGATTGGGAACAAATACTCATGAAAACGGCAAGGAAGAGAGAGAATGATCCGTCTAAGTTTGTGAACATAAAATACCTATTCTTCTCCTTCCATTGGCCCCAAGACCCAAGTCCTTTAAAGCAACAAAATGACCTTGTTTTCCCACATGAAGGTAAACAAAGGAGTAAGTGGATCTGTTCTCAGCTGAATAGCTGAACTAGTAGATTCCTTTGTTAGAAGCTTTCTTAGAAGTACCAGAATTAAGGATGATATTTCTCTCTCTGTTCTTACTCTGATTCTTTCAATCATATTGAGGAGAGTGTTTCTGATACCCATTATAACATTAGGCATTGTTGAGCTCTTACCCTTGCTTTGTAGAAGGTGAGATATTTGCTGTCCAAGAAGAATAGGTTTCTTAAAGTTGCCATGGTTCACTTGATCACAAAGGCGGACATACACGGGGATTTTCCCAGAGACTACAGCCAAGCTTGTGAGCATGAAAGGGGGAATTATTAGAGACTCCCTTTTATTTTCTTTTATTGGATACTTTAATACTATGTTTTCAAGATATATCCATATTATTGTATTTACTTTGAGCTTGGCACCATGTTTTCAAGGCCTATGTATGTTGCTTTATGTGCTTCCAATGCATTGCTTCTGATTGCTGCATAGTGTACCAGAATATTTATGCCCTCTATATGCTTTATAATAGCTTTCTTGAGATATAAATAACAAACCATAAAATTTACCCTTAAAGTTTACAGTCCAGTGGTTTTTAGTGTATTCACAGAGTTTTGCACCCATCACTACTATCTAATTTTAGAATATTTCACCTACTACATTTTACTTGTTCATTCTTCCTGCCATGAATATCCAGATTGCTTCCAACTCTCAACATCATAAACAATGTGGTGATGGATATATTTGTACACAACCATTTTATGAGTTCCTTTGGGTGTGCATGGATACAGACTAAGTAGATGAATTTTTATCTCATGTACTTTCTGGTAAAAGGACAGAATGGCTTGGAATGTGAGAAAATACCATTATTCTAGTTTATTTGGAGGTAGATTTATTGTTACTTTAGGAGAAAAGTTTGTCTTGTGTTTCTTTGACTTGTATTTCTATTTGAATACTTTGACTATTCATCATAGGGACTGTAGGGTTAGATGTTGAACTTTGAAACTAAAAGGAGCTTTGATGTAAGTGGCTTGAAGGAATACTACAGGGCCAATAAGATCAAAGAAAAAAATGGGTGTAATTTTTCTTTGGGCATGGATTGTTATCATTATTCAACTAGTCTTTATGTACCATTGTTTTCTATTTGCCTTGTAAAGATAATATAAAATATATATTAAAAAATTAGGAGAGACAAAGGTAAAGGGAAATCATTAAAAATAAATATAAAAGAAGCAGATATGAAGAAGCAGAATTTTACAAAGGAATATAAATAAAAGAGACAAAAGAAAGCAGTATATAAGAAAGGAAAATGTAAAATACAAAACAACCCATATAATAAGCATTTGGCTTTCATTGACACCTGAAGGGGTGTGTGGCTCCTCTTTACTTCTGGGTAGGAGTGGTCTCTACTGACATCCCTGGTTGGGAGTAAGGGAACAGAGGCCTAGTTATTTGCTGGTGGGGATGAAAGTCTCAGCTTTCTACCTGATTTTCTCTGAATTTTCCCTATTGAGGGTGATAGGGTGCCTTGTTTAGAGCCTTGTGAAGGGGGAAGTCTAGGCTCTCCACTTGGGCACTACTGGCGGGGGTTGGGTCACAGTTTTTTTCTATGGTGTTTGGCTGGAGTATAATAGTTATTGTCTAAAGTTTCTGTTTTGATAAGCTGCCTTTTTACTGTTTTTTTACTAAGACAGAGCAGGTTTTTGTCTGTGCTTATTAGCATTTCCAGTTTGTGGTCTTCTTCAGCTCTGAGTCTGGAATATATAAGGACAAAAAACAAACAAACAAAAAACAAAACAAAAAACCTAGGCATTTACCATTCTATCATTCTTTGGATTGCAAGATCTCTAGATGGTCTGGCTTCTTCTTCTATCTATATTTTAGCCTTTTAATGTTTGTTTTATATATAACATCTAGGATTTTTAGTTGTAATTAGTGGGAGGAGTAGGGAAAATATGTATACCTGCTCTTCCTGGAAGTGGAAGTCCTTCTTCACATAAAAATTTTATAAGGTAGTCAAATAGTCAAGCACACAAGGAAACAAGGCACCAAACAAGATCTGGCAAACACAACAAACAACGAAAACAGACCTGCAGAGATTACATGTATTGGAATTATCTGAAAATATTATGAAATAAGTGGGTTTATTACATTTAAAATAAAAGATGACTTCTGATTCAGGCCAAATTGGAGGTATGGGGAACAGATTTACCCTTCTGCCTGAAACAACAAAAAACAGGCAAAATAAATGAAACAACAGTTTTCAAGATATTGTACATTAAGCAAGGAAGGATGATGATCCCTGAAAGATTGGAAGCTAGTGAGTTGAGACCTTTGATTACCTTGGCTTACTACCTGAAGGGCATTTCTAGGCCTTGTAGCAGGGATGTAGAACAGAAGCAGAGCCTGGCTATATCCCAGAGTTGATGAGACATAGCTACGAGTCCAAGGAGACAAGATGGCTAGAGGTTGCAGGTAGGAGAAGAGAGAGATAGAAAGCTCTAGAGATGTGCAGAGGGTCCCAGCAAATACTCAGCTGAGTTCTGATCAGTGCATGCAAGTGAGGGAAGTGTCTGAGGCTGGGGAAAGAACCAGCCAAATGCATAAGAGGGAAAAATCCTCTCAGCTCATGCAGGGCTAAGAATAGTTGCTGTTCCCATCATTGAGAGTAGAAAATCTCATAATACATGGTGTATTGGGAAGAGAATACTTAAAAATATTTAATTCAGGGTGGGCCAAAACTGCTCTGGCATCAACTAAAAAAAAAAAAAAAAAAAAGGAAAACATGAAAGGCTCTGACTGTTTCCAAGTAACTGCATCCCAAAAGAAATCTCAAAAATTTGGGAGATGCAAAAATATACAGCATTCAACAAGGTAAAATTCACAATGTCTGGCATACAATAAAAAATTACCAAGCATGAAAAGAATCAGAGAAATATGATCATAATGACAAGAAAAAGCAATCATTTGTAACTAACTCAGAATTTATACCTGTGATTAGTAGACAAGGACATCAAAACAGTAGTTATTACTGTATTCCATATACTCAAGAAGCTAGGGGAAATATTGAATGTAGGAAGCAGAGATATGGAAAATGGAAAAACAAAATAAAATTAAACTTCTGGAGATGAAAGCTTTTATGTCTTATATGAAAAATATACAGGCTAGGATAATGGCATATCAAACCTTGCAGAAGAAAAGATTAGTGAGCCTAAAGCCATAGCAATAGAAACTCTTCACAATGAAATATCAAGAAAAAATAAAAATATGAACACAATATTAGTGATCTAATAGGACAACTTGAATTGCTTAATATGCATTCAATTAGAGTCTCTGAAAGAGAGAGAGGGAGGGTCAGAAAAAGTGATTGGAGAAATAATGGCTGAAAATGTCTCAGACTTGAAGAAGACTCTGTCATATCCAAGAAGTATAATGAACCTCAAGCACAAAGAACATGGAGGAAAGAATCATGTCATAGTCAATTAAACCAATGACAAAGAGAAAATCTTTAAAGCAGCCAGAGAACCCAGCCATTGTGGCTTAGTGGATTGAGCATTGTCTCATGGACTGAGAGGTCCTGGTTCAATTCCTGGTCAGGGCACATACCTGATTTGCGGGCTTGATCCACAGTGGGGGGCATGCAGGAGGCAGCTGATTGATGTTTCTCTGTCACATCGATGTTTGTATCTCTCTCTCTCTTCATCTCTCTAAATAATCAATAAAAACATTTTTAAAAAAGCAGCTAGAGAAAAGAGAAACATTTTATACAGAGGATCAAAGATTATGATGACAACAGATTTTTTTTTTGTTGGGAGTAATACCAACCAGAAGACAGTTAAGCAGTATCTTTAAAGTACTGAAGAAGAACTGTCAACCTAGAATTGTATACCCAGCAAATATCTATAAAAGTCAAACGTGAAATAAAGACTTTTTTTCTTAACTTTTTGCCAAGAATACTTTACCCAGCAAAGTTGTCCTTCAGAAATGAAGAAGAGATACAGATTTTCCAAAACAAATAAAGCCTTGGGAGTTCATCACCATTGGACCTGCCTTTTAAGAAATGCAGAAAAGCCCTGGCCGGTTTGGCTCAGCGGTTAGAGTGTTGGCCTGCGGTCCAGAGAGATCCGGATTTAGTTCCCACTAAGGGCATGTACCTCGGTTGCAGTTCATCCCCGGCCCTGGTTGGGCCCTGTGGGAGGTGTGTCCCTTTCACGTCGATGTTACTCTCTCTCTCTCCTTCCCACTCTATCTGAACAAAAAATGGAAAAATGTCCTCGGGTGAAGATTAAAAAAAAAAAAAAGAAATGCAGAAAAGAATTCTTCAAACTGAAAAGAAAGAACACTAATTAGTAATATGAAAATATACAACACAGTGATAAAGGTAGGTAGTCAAATTCAGAATACTGTAATATTGTATTATGGTGTTATGTCAACAATTTTAGTATAAAGATTAAAGGACAAAGGTATTAAAATAGCTATAGCTACAAATATTTGTTAATGGATATACAATATAAAAAAGATGTAAATTGTGACATCAAAACATGAAATGTGTGTGGGGGAGTAAATGGGTAGAGTGTTTGTATGCAATAGAAGTTAAGTTTTTATTATATAAAGTAGACTGTTATACATACAAAGTATTTTCTGTAAGCTTCATGGGTAACCATAAGCAAAAACCTACTATTGAAACACAAAAGATAAAAAGAAGGAAATAGAAGCAAAACAGTGTGGAAAATCATTAATTCAGAAAGGAAGACAGCAAGAGAGGAAGAAAGGAACAAGGAAACTACAAAACAGCTAGAGAACAATGAATAAGATGGTGTTAGGAAGTCCTTATCTATCAATAATTATATTAAATGTACTAAGTTCTCCAATCAAAAGTCATGGATTGGCTGAATAGATAAAAAATTAAGACCCAACAATATGCTGCCTACAGAGACTCACTTTAGTTTTAAAGACACATACATATTTGTTCAAAGTGAATGGATGGAAAAAGATATTCTATGCAAATAGTAACCCCAAAAGAGTAAGAGTAGCTATACTTATATTGGACAAAATAGACGTGAGTCAAGAGCTGTAACAAAAGACAAAGAATGTTGTTATATAATGATAAAAGGGTCAATTCATCAAGAGATATAATAATTATAAATATTAATGTACCCAACATTGTAATACATAAATATTTTAAGCAAATACTAACAGACTGAAAGGAGAAATAGACAACGGTACAATAATAGTACAGGAGTTTAGTATTCTACTTCAGCAACGGATAGGTCATCTAGATGGAAAATCAATAAAGAAATACTGGACTTAGACAAAATGGACTTGACAGACATCTTCAGAACATTTCATCCAACAGCAGGATACACATTCTTCTTAAGCACGCATGGAACATTCTCCAAGACAGACCATATGTTAGGTAATAAAACAAGTCTTAGCAAATTTAAGAAGATTGAAATCACGTAAAATATATTTGCTGACCACAGTGGTATGAAACTAGTAATCAGTAACAGGAGGAAAACTGGAAAATACACAAATATGTGGAAATTAAATAATACACTCCTGAAAAACCAATGGGTCAATGAACAGATCAAAAGAAAAATTAAAAAACATATTAAGACAAACAAAAACAGAAACACAACATGCCAAAACATATGAGATACAGCAAAAGGAGTTCTGAGAGGGAAGTTTATAGCGATCAACACCTACCTAAAATAAAAAAGAAAGACATCAAATAAACAACCTCACTTTACAACTCAAACTAGAAAAAGAACAAATTAAGGCCAAAATTAGCAGAATGAAGGAAATAAAAAAGATAGAGTGGAAATGAAATAGAAAACAGAAAAACAATAGAAAAAGTGACTGAAAGAAGAGCTGTTTTTTGGGGGTGGGGAAGTGGACAAATCTTTAGCTATACTAAATAAGAAAAAATACAGAAGACTCAAATAAATAAATCATTAACTAACTAGACCTAAAATAAATGGATAAATTCCTAGAAACATACAATTTACCAAGACTGAATCATGAAGAAATAGAAAATCTGAATATACCCGTAGTACGTAAAGAGATTGAATCAGTGATCAAAAAGCCCAGGAACAGTTGGTATCACAGATTGGTGAATTCTACTAAACATTTAAAGAAGAATTAATGCTAATCTTTCTCAAACTCTTTCAAGACAACATGACCCCAACCAGGGCCGGGGATGAACCGCAACCGAGTTATGTGCCCTTGACTGGAATTGAACCTGCAACTCTTTGGTTCACAGGCCGATGCTCTAACCGCTGAACCAAACCAGCCAGGGCAAGATAGTAAAAGCTTTGTACACTGAAGACTGTAACACTTTGATGAAAGAAATTGAAGAAGACATAAATAGATGGAAACATATCTGATATTGATGGATTGGGAGAATTAATATTGTTAAAATGTCTGTACTACCCAACTTAGTACCATTTATGGATTCAGTGCAATCCCTATAAAAATTCCAATGGCATTTTTCACAGGAATAGAAAAAGAACCCTAAAATTAGAATGGAGCCACAAAAGACCTATTATAGCCATAGCAACACTGAGAAGTAATAATAAAGCTGGAAGCATCGCACTTCCTGATTTCAAACAATATTACAAAGCTATAGTAATCAAAACAGTATAGTACTGGCATAAAAATAGAGAAATAGACCAAATGGAACAGAATCAAGAGCCCAGAAATGAGCTCTCACATCTACAGTGAACTAATATTTGACAAGGAGCCAAGAATACTCAATGGGGAAAGGACAGTCTCTTTAATAAATGGTGTTGGGAAAACTGGATAATCATATCCAAAAGAATGACACTGGACCCGTACCTTATATCACTCACAAAAATTAACTCCAAATGAATTAAAATATTAAATGTAACACTTGAAATTTTAACACTCCTAGAAGAAAACAAGGAAAATGCTCCTTGACATTGATCTTGGCAATGATTTTTGGATATGACACTGAAAACATAAGTAACAAAAGCAAAAGTAAACAAGTAGAACTACATTAAACTAAAAAACTTTTGCACAGCAAAAGATACAATGAAATGAAAAGGCAGCAAAGGAATGGGAGAAAATATTTGCAAACCATACATCTGATGATAAGGGGTTTATATAAAAAAATATAAAGGATTCATACAACTCAATAGCAAAAAAAAAAAAAATCTGAATAAAAATGGGCAGAGGATTTTTTCCAAGGAAAACATACAGGGTACAAGAAATGATGCTTAACATCTGTAATCATCAGAGCAATGCAAATCAAAACCACAGTTAGGTATCACCTCACACCTCTTAGAACAGCCATTATGAAAACAAACAAACACGAGATAAGTGTTGACAATGATGCAGTGAAAAGGGAATCCTTTTGTACTGTCGGTAAGAATGAAAATTGGTACAGCCACTATGAAAAATGATATGTTCCTCAGAAAATTAAAAATAGTATTATAATGTTATCCAGCAATTGCTCTTTTGAGTATATATCTGAAGAAAATCATATCACTATCTCAGAGATAATCTGCATTCCCATGCTCAATGTGGCATTATTCACAATAGCCAAGACATTTAAAGAACATGTGTGCCTCTTGATGTATGAATGAATAAAGAAAACGTGACACACACTAGAATGTTAGCCATAAAAGGAAGGAAATTCTGCTATTTGGGACTGGTAGGTCAGATATTGAGAACATTATGCTAAGTGAAGTGAGGTAGGGAAAGATGAATACTATGTTATCTCACTTATCTGTAGAATCTAGAAAAGTACAACTTACAGAGTAGAATAGTGGTTGCAGTGGCTGTGGTGGGGGAAGTGGGGAGATGCTGCTGGTCATAGGTTACAAACTTACAGGTAAAAGATAAGTTCTGGGGATTTAATGTAGAGTATTGTGATTATAGTTAACAATACTGTATTATGTACTTGAAAGTTGTGACGATAGATAGTAAATGTTCTCATTATAAAAAGTGATGTTAGGTTATGGAGGTGTTAACAAACCTCATTGTGGTAATCATTTTGCATTGTATACATATATGAAAGCATCACATAGTATACCTTAAGCTTACACAATATTATATTTCACTTATATTTTAATAAAGCTGGACAAAAAAATTAATGTATAAGCATATAATGTAGATTTATGGTGATTACTAATCCTAAATAAAGTAAATTTTGGGTTGCTAGCTGAACTGGGACTAGAAAGATTTGCTTTTTAAAAAATTTTTTATTGTCTCTCTGACTTTGTCTGTTTTTCTCTCCCTCTTCCTTATTCTATTTTATTTTTTTTACCCAGGTGTGGTTATAGGTTGCGAGTTCTCAATATCAAGGTCACTGCTATTAGGATATATAGAATAGCCAAAATTAGTATAACACAAAATACTCACCAATTCTTACTCAAACATCTTTCTTAGGTTAACACTATCATTGTCCTTGTCAGTCTCGAGATGATATTGGATGTTGCAGATATTTGACAATTCAATACAAATTCAATCCAAATAATTGAAAAATGAAATTGCAGGTCTTGTAAAAGATAGGGCATTTCATGTAGCCCCTACAAGTTTATATTTATGAACAAATTAAATCACAGAGAAATGTGGACCTGGCATTTAACAGCTAAAGAAACTTTTTGAAATTTAGCTTTATTTTTCAAACAAGGTCCCAGTTAGACCATTTCCTCACTATTTACTCTGAAATTTTAATCCTTGTTTTAAGTTGACCAAAATTCTCTTTGTGGGTTTAAAAAAAAAATTATTCTTAGATAATGTGGACCTTCTAAAGTCCTTTAAAAAAAAATTAAATTAAGGGAAAAAAGTAGTTAGATTATAGCTTAGGAGCCCAAGGATAGAAAATAAAATCATTTTTCTGCCAGTCAGTATATTAGACTTAGTTCACAGGGCTGAGATGGCTTTTTGAATAGTTTCTTTCAAGTGTCAAAGAGTTGTAGTTTATACTGACAAGATAAAATGAAATTCATTTCATGGGTAGTAATGCAGGGCTTTCTATAAGCTACTCATTGAGAGTTGTATATGTTGGAATCATGGACTTCAGAATAACACTTAAGCTGTTTTTATGTGTGTTACAAACCACTATAAATCAGAAGGGCAAAAGAAACAGTACTCAGGGTAGTGAACACACAATATAGTGTATAGATGATGTGTTGTGGAATTGTGCACCTGAGACCTGTATAATTTTGTTAACCAGTGTCACTCCAATACATTCAGTAAAAAGGGGGAAAATAAAAGAAACAGTACTGATGCTGATAGCAAACTGTGCAGAGCTTGGAAGTAATTGTACGTACCAAGGATGAAGTACTTGTAATGGCATGTTACTTTTACAACAGAGGATTTGGCTAACTAGCTAACCCTGCAAATAGCTAGAAAAACAGAAGTCTAAAATAGACTACAGAACCACATCCCAATATATTCACACATAGTCACCTTTACTTGTTATCTTTGAATCCAAAACAAAAGCAGCATATAGGAAGAATTTTGGAGTGACCTTGAATGTGCAGCTCTGTAAGAGAAGCCCTGGTAATTAATTTGTCAAACATGGGGACTGATTAAGCACTTAATGATATAATTTATATTGTAGTTTAAAAATATATTAAATTTGTTTTATTTAAAGATACTTTTATAAGCCAGATTTTAAGGAACATTTGTGTACTGTGTATATTTTGTTAATAAAATTGTAATAATGATCAAGACCTATGACATTTTGTGATACCTTTTTAATAATTAAACCTAAATTCCACATCATTTTAGTTTATGACTTTAGTGAGTTCATTTTTAATTTTTAATTTTTTGTTAATCCTTACCCAAGGATATTTTTCCATTGATTTTTAGATAGAGTGAAAGAGGGGAGGGATGGGAGGGGGAGAGAGAGAGAGATTGATGTGAGAGAGACACATGAATGGTTGCCTCCCACACGACCCTGACCAGGGCTGGGGATCGAACCTGCAACCCAGGTATATGCCCTTGACCAGGAATCGAACCCTTGACCCTTCGGTCTGCGGGCTGATGCTGTAACTGCTGACCAAACTGGCCAGGGCTAGCAACTTTATTTTTAAAGATTTCTGTCCCCATATTTCAAGTGGAACATTTTTAAAGGTAAAATAAAGTGATTTTATTTGTCGTGAGAGCTATGGTTTATTCCCACCCTACCTCATGACAGTCCTTCTTTATTTCAGTAAGTACTTTAATAGTCACCTTTACTTTTATACTTATGCAGAACTATATTTACATTGACTTAACTAACTTTGAGGTCTACAAATTGTGTAATTTAATGGCTTAGCTGGCATGACTTTTCTATTTTTTACATATTAGATAGTTAAATTTGGAAATATTCACTCTTGAGTCAGCTTTTTTTGGGAATACTGTTTATAACAGAAATTTTCTTATAACTTCAAAGTTTTTCTTTTTAGAACAAAAGAAAGTTTTATATATAGCAATTTGAGTTTAATGTCACAAATGAAAAGACTAGAGTGTGTAGTATTTAAATTAATTATTGGACTGGTCATTTTTGAAACTCAGTCTAAGAAGATGTTTGGGAAACTTGTAGCATAGTCTTAGAAATTTATTAAAATAATTTATGTAGAATTTGGTTTATTTAACACATTAACAAAATAAATAAAAATGTAAATATTGTTTACTTTTTATTTATGAGTATATATTAAAGATAATTTTAGTTACTTTAGCAAATCTAAAGATTAAAAATAGGTTTATAAAATCACTTCAGTTTTTACTGTTGAAGGAAATCAAATAAGATGAATTTTGTTATTGTTTTATAGTTTTTGCCTCCTTCTGGGCATTGATATATATCTTAGTAGCTGTTAATTGATGTGATACAACTGCATGTATTAACATAATTTATAATGAAAAGTTCCACATTTTCTGGACCTAGAATTGACAGAATTCATTTGGATAAATGTTATTCTTTATAAACATACTTTTATTGTGCTTAAAGTCAGAAAACAGTGACGTTTGAAAACCTATGCTTTCCTAACATATGGCTTCAATTTGCATTCTAATCAGAATATGGAAGTCATTACTCTGACATCTGAAACTGAGGTAGCAATAAAAAATTATCACTAACAGGACAGCAGACACAATTTATTTTTTGTTTATTACTGGGTGGCCTTCTTGCAACTTGCCTGAACTTAATTGATTCCAGATATTAGAAAGTTTAAATTATGACATTTATTTTGGATGCATTTAAGTTGGACTGTCTTAATAGGATTTGTATAAATTGATAATTAATATCTATTAAGATTTATAACATGTGTACAAACACACATAAATATATATATATTCATATGGGTGTACATAAATGTATAGATGAAGGACAAAAAGATTGCTTTGAAAATTCTTAATGACTTAATTGTAGTTAATATATCTGAAATGGGAATGTTGGTGAAAAAAGAATTTCAGGTTTTATTCTAAATATTTTAAATCTTACAGTGGGGATGTATACTATAATATAATAATTTACAATGTGAAATGAATGTTTATTAAGTTCTAAATTTTACATGTACTAAAATATATCACAATTGTTCAAAGCACTATTCAATCAATTATTAAAACAAATGCACTTCTAATCAAGAATATAGAATGACCTAGAACACTGTTGTCTTAAATTTTCAAGATAATCTTAATTTATACACTCAGCAAATATATTTTGACTACTCACATGTTCCATACATTGGGCTGAGTGTTGGGGAAAATGATGAATTTATCCTTGAGAGACTCAAGGTTTAATGAAGTGTAGGTACCAGCAAATATAGGTACATTACAATATAATATGGTCAGTAGTATTTTAGTGATGTGGAGGATGAAGGACAGAACAATTTGCCAGATAATGTAAGAAAAGGTTTTACTCAGGAGGCTGTATTTGAAGGATTAGTAAGGATTTTCCAGGTAGGTACGCAAGGCAAAAGGAATTCTCAGCAGAGGAAGTGTTATGTGAAAAAAAACTGGAGTCCTAAGTTGTCCTGGCATATTTAGTCATCCTTTTGTTCATTTATTCATTCTTTATTCACTGGCATTTATTGTGCACCTATGTACCAGGCATTGTGTTGAGTGCTGTGGATGTCATGGTGAACTTGACTGACATACATCATAAAATTCAGTTTAGTGTGGAAGAATAAACAAGTAATTAAACTCATAATGGGTGTTACAAAGGGGAAGCATAAGGTGTTATAAGGTGTATGTATAACTACAAATATAGGAGAAATTTCTGGGATATTGAGAAGTATAAAATGGGACTTGATGGGGGATGAGGGCCTAATTGTGAAAGAAAGGCAATATACTGAGCGTAGGAGCTTAAACAATATCTCATTTAAAAATTTGCTATAGAAGTTCCATAGCATGATCAAACTTTCCATTTTAGGACAAACATTCTGAAAGTACTAGGATGGATTAGGGTAAGAATAGATTTATAATGGCCAATTGGGAGGTTTTTATAATGCTTAGTTAGTATAAAGTTTTAATTGCTTGGAATTGGCATTTAGTGTGGAAAGAGAAGATTAGGGAGTATCAATCTATGTCTGAGTTTTATTTTTATTATTATTATTATTTTAAGATCTTGCTATGTGTCAGACAAAGTGCTAGGAATTGGAGGTAGGAGAATAAATGAGACAAAAGTAGGAAATATCCTCTTGGAGCTTATGATACATCAGCAGATGGAAGAGTAAGTAGACAGGTGACTGCAGAAGGGCAGCATAGGAGTAAGTGCAGGATGCTATGGGAGTATGCAGGAGGCTTCCTCAGAACACCTGTGGTGCTAGGGTTGCTGGAAGAAGATGTACACCTGGAGCTGCTGGAAGCCATCTCACTACCAAGGAGAGGACCTTTCCCTGGTTTTCGATCTTTGTGTCCCATTGCGGTTGCTTCAGCATACGTCTGAGTTTTAAAATTATGTTTTCAATTCCATTTGATACTATTTTCAGGAGACTTCTACTGGATATTTTCTGCTGTACTTAAGCGACTCATAATAAAGCAAATAAATCCTTTCTCTCTTCCCAGCTTCTCCATAACAACTAATGTTATCTAAATTATTTCATAAAATAAGACATATCAGACTGTTTTTGATTAGCACCTTTGTGTTTTGCTAGTCTTTTGCCAAATTTTGATTTACATTAAAACATTAAACCATTTTGCCATGATAAAAATCCCTAGTTTTTTTGTTTGTTTGTTTTAGATTTTCATCTATCCAGCTACTACTTGGTCATCTCTCATTGGTGCAAACCCGTTTAGAGCTCTACTGTTTGTGTCTTGGGCTAATGTTTAAGGCTAGTAGTTGGCCAACTTTTTCTGTCTAGAGCCCGAGAGTAAACATTCCCAGTGTGATGGGCTGTGTGATCTCTGTGGTGGCTATTCAATTTGGCGAATGTAAGACAAAAACAGCCGTAGACATATGTAAACAAGTGAGTGTGGCTGTGCTCTGATGAGACTTTAGTCATGGACACTGAAATTTGAAGTTTATATAATTTTACATGTCAGGAAAGGCAATTCTTTTAAGAAAAGAAATTTGTATTAGTTGCCTAGGGCTGCCTCCACCAGTTCCCACAAACAGGGTGGGGGTGGGGGGTTGGTGGTGGTGTTTAAGACAACAGAAATACATTTTCACACAGTTCTGGAGGCTAGAAACATGAAAATAAGGTGTTGGCAGGGCCATGCTTCTTCTGAAGTCTGTAGAAAAGAGTCCTTCCTTATCTCTTCTAGCTACAGGTGGCTCCTGGAAATCCTTGGCGTTCCTAGGCTTTAAGCTGCATTGTTCCAATCTCTGCCTTTATTGTCACATGGCTTTCTTCCTTGTGTGTTTCTGTATCCAAATCTCCCTTTCCCTTCTCTTGTAGACAGCAGTCATTGCATTTAGGGTTTACCCCAATCCAGTATGACTTCATCTTGCTCCTATCTGCAAAGACCCTATTTCAAAATAAGATCACATTCACAGGTACTGGGGGTTGCAATTTCAACACATCTTTTGGAGGGCCAATACTTATGCTATAACTCTCTTTAAAAATATAAAAACCATTCATAGCTAGTGGGCCATAGAAAACAGGTGGTGGGATGGATTTGGCCCATGGCTGTATTTGCTAACTCCTGCTCTAGCTAAGGCTGGCTTTTCATTTATTCTCTGATTAAATATCTCTTATCCTTATTGGGAAATAAGATGAGAGTTAACATTTATTGAGCCCCTACTATCTTCCAGACATTTTGGTGAGTGTCTTGACAGCTTTTATCTTGTTTAATCTTAAAACAACCCTAAAAGGCAGATGTTATCATCAGAAACTCAGGAAACAAACTGAGAACATTGTTAAATTACTTGTTCAAGCTCACATCACATAGTAACAAATAGTGAATCTAGGATTTGAATCTGCACCTGAAAGCGAGTGAGTAACACTAACGTTTTTATCTTCCTACTGTGTCACTATATGTATGTAGTGATTTCACAGTTCTCCTTGGAGTAGAGCCATGATTTTCCATCTTCACTGTGAATGCACATTCGCAGTGTTTCATGTCTCTATTACAGTTGCTTTGGTTTTATGTAACAGAAATCAGTTTGGTTAGCTTAAGACAGAAATAGGGATGAAGAGAGGACATTGAGATGGCTCATGGAATGGAAGAAAGTGCTAAACAGTGAGGTCTCAGGCAAGACTAGAACCAGGGCAGCTGCAGTGAGCCAGGAGGAACTTTAAAAAAAAAAATTATGATGCGATCTTTGAGGTGACTTGGCTCTAGTATGCCCACTCCATACCTTTTCCCCTTGCTTTCCTCCTCATTTTTCAAATCCTTTGGAGGAAGATTCTGATTGGCCCAGTTTGAGTATAGTGTATCTGTTCCCAGAGCCAACAACCATAGCAGGGTTGGAGAGCAAGGGAAGGGGCATAGCCCAAATCTGACCCCTGGAGTATCTTTTCATGGATTAAACAGCAAACTGAATTTTGTCAATGATGTCTTTTGTATCATACACATTCATGGGTCTCCTGTGTGGTATAGAGAGTCAAATGGAATAGTCCCCATTCAATACATTGTATGTGTCCTTGTGATTTTCTGGTCATATACTTAAGACAGTGACAAATCTGAATTTAGAACTCTTTCCTCTAGAATAGGTTATATTCACTCCCATGGCACTTAGTTCATGATTTTGTTGTAGCAGTGTTCCTTCTTTTCTTCTTTTCTCCCTTTCTCCTTTCCTCTTCTACCTCCCTTCTCTTTTCTGTCATTATACTGGTAAGTTCTCTCAGACTTGGATTCTATTTTAATCATCTTTGTATTCTAAGGAGACAGATCTTGAGAAGATCTTGTGAAAGAGTGTTCAGGGAGAGTGAACAAAAAGTAAATAGGCCCCTAGATGGGAGGAAGCCTGATGCATTTGGTTGGTAGTCAAGAAGACTGTTGTAGCTGTACAGAATGGTATGCAATGAGGTTGGAAAGACAGGCAGAGGACAGTTCATATTAGGCTGTGGTGAGGAGTTCAGATTTTATTTTACCATTGGAGACTTAAAAAATTTTTTTTCTTTATTTATTTTCAGAGAGAGAGGAAGGGAGACGGAGAGAGAGATAGAAACATCAGTGAGAGAGAACATTGACTGGCTGCCTCCTGCATGCCCCCCACTGGGGGTTCGGCCCACGACCTGGGAATGTGCCCTGACCTGGAATTGAACTGGCAACCTCTTGGTGCATGGGTTGATGCTTAACCACTGAGCCACACTGGCCAGGCCCATTGGAGACTTTTAAACAGCAGAGTGATATGATGTGATTTGCCTTTTCAAACAGTTATTCTAGCTGATTTGGGAATAAATAATTGTAGGTGAGATGAGCAGCAGTATAGGAAGCCTTGGGGCCAATTCTCAGGCTATTGTAGAGATTATAAGAGCTCCAGAAAATTTAAATGTCATGTAAAACTGACTTAATTAAACTTTACAGATAGTTTATTTAAGTGCAGATAGACTTTAATTAGTCTTGAAAATTTATACTAATTTGTTTTACCCTTTTACCAAAGAAAAATTTGCAGTCATTATGTGGACCATGTACCTTCTCACTCAGCGCATTCCTCCCACCCTCTCTGTCAGTATTGTATTGAGATCTGCTATTGGCAAGCTCCAGTAAATTTTTACTTGTACCAGTGAAATATAGTTGTCTTTAATAACATAACTTTCCCAGAATTGCATCCTGATATCTTGAGTGGAAGACAAAGGGGTGAATTACAGTTAGCATGACATTAATTATCCATAATCTTGGGAATACCCATGGGAGTATTGTTAAGTCAGCCATTTTAACAGTCATGATGCAAAAAAGGTTAAAGCCCCCTTCCAGATGAAAGGTAACCACTTTATTTGTTGATTTATTGATAATTTAATTTTTATTATAGACAGAAATTATCTTTTAAATTAGGACATTTATATAAAAGTGATTTGTTAATTTTAAAGTGCTATGTATATAGAGTATTAAATTCACAGGATCAATATAAATCTTTATTGATTACTTTGAAAAATAATTATAACTCACATCTTTATCAGTTGGCTCTTGAAACTTAATTTTTGTAGCTATGTCTTCATAAGTCTGGACTGTTGTGCCTATGTATATAAATGTATATTTTTACATATATAGTAGCATCAAAAATTTTAACCTTAATTTTGTTTCACTTTACCAAATATTTAAAAATATTTTATCTAATAGTTGTTGAGAATTATTTTTGCATTAAAATGAGTTTATGTGATCACAATAAAAATTACATTACTTAACTTTCTAGCAAAAAAATTTAGTATACTGTATTCTTTTTTTTTGAGAAGGAAATTTAGTCCTTGCCAGCAGTGTATAGATTTAGAAGTGCTATAGTTTTTAAATCAAATAGCACACACATACTGTATATACAGCAGAGTGATATGATGTGATATATATACACATATGCATGCATATATACTTGTGGGAGAAAGGGACTCATTGATTGAACCATTAAGAACCTGATATTTTTGAAAAGACATGTTTTCCATTTATGGTGTTAAAAATTGCTAATGAAATAAAGTTCCTATAAAGTATAGACTGTACATATTTGGAAGTACTAGAAAGGAAGCATTACATTTAAAGAAGGCTGGTTTTAATTACTACGTAGGCATATATACTGTATGTGTTTATAAAATTTATGTTAGGATTCTGAATTCTTATTGGCATAATTTATGATGGAAATAAAAGTCAACAGCAGAGGCAAACTAGTACAGGAAATGGTGAGAAATTGTGGAATTAAGGGGAATGATTAAGTATTGGAATCTATTACATTCTTTTTAAGAACATACATACAAGTGTAGATAAAAAAGGCTTAGGTTTATTTACGATATATTTATTAACAGCCCAAACCTGGTAGAAAGCAACATTGATTGAGAAGTTTTGGATCTTTTCCAATTTCTGTTTACTTTGTTCAAACCATAACAAGGTAATCTGGTTTCTTTCGACTTAAGTAAGACAAATAATTCAATATTGAGGCACTGTTTATAGGTTGTTAAATATTTTAGTTTGGTGTCTGAGGATAATGTTTAGCATTGTGTTCAATTAGTGTGAACTAACCAGTTGAAGTGCCAGATTCTTAAATGTCTTACTGCAATTAGTACCAAATTCTAAGAGCTCCATTCATTCCAAGTTACTTGCTCCATGGGTGCCAGCCACACAGTCTCCATAAGCAGGCTTTTCAGGGGAATAATCAAGACTCATGACCTCCAGGTTTGTGGCACTGGCATTTCAGTATCTAACACGCCACTTTTTATTTTTATGAGCTTTTCTCTGTTTTCATTCCTAGTTCTTTCTCCTATTTTTGTTACATATGGAATTGAACTTGTATGATACTTCAGTGTAGTTAGAAATTAGTGTAATTTGGTAGAGCACACTGAAAAGTTATAACAATAAATAAACAAACATAAATAAAACCTTATGCATTATGATATTGGTCTTCAGTAGATGTAATTTTCAGTTGATTAAAGATAGTGATGTTGTTTCTTCCTACTGGTGTCAGGGCCAGATGTCTGTAAAATGATGAAGTAGGCAAATTTTTTGTTTGGTATTCTCCAACTTTTTTTCAGTGTCTCTGTTCCTATTTCTGTTTTTCTTCAGGTGCCTATCCTTGTCAGCTAATTTTTCATAAGTTTCCTGTGTCCAGAGATATTTGCAATTTAATGCAGATATTTGTTAATGAATGAAAAATCCTGAATGTCCAACAAATACAATAATGCAAATGTGGTTTCAGGCACTGAGAGAGGAAATGAAGATCTGTTTTGGAGGTGAGAGGGACTTTCAACATCTTTTATCTTCAAGTAGGCAAATAAGTGCTCTGAATGTGTGATCATGCTGGATCTAAAGTTTACTTGAGCATTACTCTGTCCAGTCCCAGTTTTTCTCTGAATTTGTTACATGGAGAAATTGTTGTAGATATAGTTATATAATCTAGTAAAACTCTTGGCTTTTAACCTTTTATAATTTCCCATTAAGAATATTAGAGCTGGAAAACAAATCTATAGCCCCTCTTCACTTTGATGACACCTTTTATCCTGGTCTTAATTGCATGTGTGTGCATGCATGTTAGCATGTATGATTGCATATGTGTATATGCATGTACAGATACTTCTAATCCTCTGAGTAGGTCTTTGCTCCAGCTGTTTGAACTCTCTGAATATACCCCCTACCCCCTGAACATTTCTTTTACTTGTAATATGAGAATTGTGAGCAGAACAAGTATCTGTGACTTTCTTTCTACCAAGAGAAGGTTAAGGAAATACTTTTGATTACTGAGTTACCACCATATCATGTATGGTACCATTAAGTAGGTAATCAAAAAATATTTATTGAAGAAATGAGTAATTTTACTTCAAAGTTTCTTTAGATACTTTCAGGATACTTGATGAACTTTCTTTTGTTAATAACCCTGACAAAAATATTACTAGGAAGTAATGAGAACGGTTATCTGTTGCTGGTAGAAGTACAGATTAGTGCAACCACTTTGAAAAACCACTTTGGTTCTTTTTTTTTTTTAATGTTTTTATCAATTTCAGAGAGAGGAAGGGAGAGGGAGAGAGAGATAGAAACATCAATGACAGAGAAACATCGATCGGCTGCTTCCTGCACGCCCCCCACTGGGTACTGAGCCTGAAACCCTGGCATGTGCCCTGACCTGGAATCAAACCGGTGACTTCTTGGTGCATGGGATGTAGCTCAAGCCGCTGCGCCACACCAGCCGGGCAACACTTGGGTTCTTTTTAATAAAATTGAATGTGTACACATTTTACAACTCAATCTATTCTGTGAGTCTGTACTAGAGAAATTTTTACCTGTGTGTACCAGGGGAAACCAATAAGAATGTTTAGAGCAGCAAGTTCATAATTATAAAATTGCATCTCATGGATCCATTAGCAGTTGAATAGATAAGTAAATTATGTATTCATATACTAGAATACTGTATGACACAGAAGCCTCAGGTTGGTTCTAAGAAACTGCAGTTAATTATTTCTTCTAATTGTCCATGCTGTTTTCTCTTTGAAAATTAAACAGCTTTAAGTTTATATTTCTTAGGGTTATAACATTGTGAATATCTGGGGCTTTTGCATCTTCTTATTGTTCCATTTTGTAATTTATAGCCTCTGTTTTCCTTTAAAAAAACAAACAAAAACCCAAAACTTATCAGTGTTATGGCTATAGTTGAAAGGAACAGCAAGGTTTGTATGATTAGCAGAGTTTGTGTGTGTGTGTGTGTGTGTGTGTGTGTGTGTGTGTGTGTGTGTGAGAGAGAGAGAGAGAGAGATACATGTTCCTTACTTTTTTTGTCAAATAATCTAAAATTGTTTATATTCTTTGTTTTTGGACAGAATGAGCCCCAAATTAATAAAATATAAATATTTAGCAAACTATTTCATAGTTCTCCAGACATCTAGAACCCAGAATATTTAAGGAATAATAAATAAATGTGGAGTTCTATTCCATGATACAGACTTTATTTTAACAAATTCTGAGGCAGGTTCTTTACTGGGCTTATAGATTTATTTGGATGCAGATAGTTGGATAACCAACTATTAGTGACAAGTATAAGTACATTTACTTTTTAAAGTAAGTTACAAGGAGTCTTAAGAGTAGCAGTTCCAGCCCTGGCCGGATTGGCTCAGTGGTTAGAGTGTCAGCCCGCGGACCAGAGAGTCCCGGGTTCTGTTCCCGCTAAGGGCACATACCTCGGTTGCAGTTTGTCCCCCGCCCCAGTTGGGGTCATGTGGGTGGCAACCACTCGATATGTCTCTCTCACATTGATGTTTCTCTCTCTCGCTTCCTCCCTTGCTCCTTCCTGCTCTATCTGAAGATAAATGCAAAAAAATGTCCTCGGGTGAGGATAAAAGAAAAGAGAAAAAAAAAAAAAAAAAAGAAAAGAGTAGCAGTTCCAGGATTCAGTGATGTCATCAAAAGCTCAGGCTTTTTACATGCTTCTGCTCTGCCATTTTTGGTTCATTGGACTTTTGCTTTCATGCTTGTCAATAAATTCCATGATAATGATGATAGTGATAGTGGTGAAGGACATACAATTACTATTTCTATTTTTTTCTGGGAGGACCTGAATGAGTAGATTAGGACCTAGGACGTAACTTCTTGAAAGTAATGTTCTATTGATATTTTGGAAATCCTATGACTGGAATTCTGACATCATAGAAAAGGAATGGCCTTCAATGTTCCCAGTTTCTCCTCCTGTTTTGCTCCCTCCTTTCCTTAGAGTCCTTTTCATGGTCTATAGAGATTGGACTCTGCTTCTAGGAATTACAGTCATTATTAATGCACTTTTGGTACCCTAGTATGAAATGAGTAGCTGTTACATGTTTTAAATTAATTAAATTCATATTGTTAGAGTAATCTAATCTCACCCATTTTTTTTGTATTTATTAAATTAATTTGGTTGTATAATAGGTGCTATTTTTAATTGATGTGTTTTGTTAGAGTTTTTTTTCTTTTATTTTTTTACCTTGGTATATGACCTTCTATGTTCATTTTTCATTTTAGTTGTATGTACAGGAGTGGGTAAAAGTAGGTTTATAATTGTTCATATGGAAAACAATACAATCATTAATAAATAATAAAATAGGAATAAACACTATTTTGCGTACTCACAACTGTAAACTTACTTTTGCCCATCTCTCTATATACTTTTTAAAAGTAGACTTAATTGTCAGAGCAATTGTGGCTTTATAGAAAAATTGAGCAGAAAGTATAGATAGTTCCCATATTTTCTCTTTTCCCCTTTCTCCTATTATTAACATTTTGCATTAGTTTGGATAATAAATTGTAACATTTATTACAATTGTTAATGGTTATTTAATGAACCTATTTTGATACATTATTATTAATTAAAACTCATAATTTACATTAGGGTACACTCTTTGTGTTGTAAAGTTCTGTGGATTTTGACAAATGAATAATGTCATATATCCACCATTACATGTCATGTGGAATGGTTCCATTGTACCATAAATCCTGTGTTCTGTCTATTCATCAGTCCCTGGCAACCACTGATCTTTTCACTGTCTCTATAGTTTTGCCTTTTCTAGAATGCAAAAGTTGTTTATTGATATTTTTAGCCATTATTAGAATGTCATCTAAAAAAGAAAGAACATTTTACTTCTTTCTTTCTTCTAATCTGGATGCCTTTATTTCTTTTCCTTGCATTATTGCACTTGCTTGGACTTCACTACATTATTGAATGTAAATTGAGCTGACATTTTTTCCATTGAGAAAGTTCCCCTCTATTCCTAGTTTTTATGAAAGTTTGTATTATCAGGAGTAGATGTTTGTTTATGTCAAGTGTTTTTCCATATCTATAGAGATGATCATGTGGTTTTCTTTTTTAGTTTAGTAGGGTGAATTATATTTTTCTATGTTTGAATTTAAATTAACCTAGAGTAAGCCCCACTTGATATATTATTATTTTTATATGTTGTTGGATTCAGTCTACTCAGGTTTTAAGCATAATTATATCTATGTTCATGGGGGTTATTGGTCTGTAGTTTTCTTGTAATGTTTTTTGTCTGGTTTTGCTGTCAGGGTAACACTGCCCTCTTAGAATAATTCAAGAAACATTCCCTCTTTTTCAAATTTCTGGAAGAGTTTGTATAGAATTGGAATTCTTTCTTCCTTAAATGTATGTAAGCATCTATCAGTGAAGCCCATCTGGACTGGGAATTTTTTGTGGGTAGATGCTTAACTATTATTGCATTAAAAAAAATAGATATAGGGCTATTTAGACTTTCTTCAGTTTTCAAAATTCAATTTATTGGATAACATTGGTTAATAACATTGCATAAATTTCAGGTGTACAATTTTATAATATGACATCTGTATATTCCATTGTATGCTCTCCACCTAATATATATTTTTTTGTGTAAGCTTTGATAATTTGTGTCTTCCAAG
This sequence comes from Tadarida brasiliensis, assembly GCA_030848825.1. Taxonomy (NCBI): domain Eukaryota; kingdom Metazoa; phylum Chordata; class Mammalia; order Chiroptera; family Molossidae; genus Tadarida; species Tadarida brasiliensis. The sequence goes on from CM061268.1 coordinate 60,529,958, forward strand.
CAATTTGTCCATTTCATTTATGCTGTCAGATTAATTGGCATAAAATTGTTCATATATTCCCTGATTATATTTATAATTTCTGAAGAATTTTTAGTGATATTACCTCATTCCTGATAATGGTAATTTGTGTCTTCTCTGCTTTTTTTTTTTTTTTCCAGATTATAGTCTATCTTGAGGAATGTTTTTTATGGCTCTGAAAAGAATGTTTATTCTGTTTTTGTTTAGTGTAGTGCTCTATAAACACCAATTAGGTTAAGTTGATTGGTAAGTTCTTCCAGGTTAATATCTTTATTGATTTTCTCTCTACTATTCCATCAGTTATTGTAGAGGGGTATTAAAATCTCTGACTACAGTTGTGGATTTGTCCATGGAGTTGTATCAATTTTTGACTCATGTTTTGAATCTCTGTTTTTAGATTAATGAACATTTAAGTTATATCCTCTTGATGAAATGACTCTTTTATTGTTATGAAATGGCCTCCTTTATCTCTGGTTTCATAATTCTAAACCTAAAACAGTCACTTGCAAAAGAAATGGTATTACCAATAGCCTTGTAAAAGACGATAGATTAGAGAAAAGAAGTGAAGGAAGGGGCAGGGATATTGTATAGTCATCTAACAATTATTGATTACATATGCTGATTAAATGAAAGGGTAAATTTATTTTTTTCTATTTAAAATGTTTATTGAATTTATTGGGGTGACATTGGGTAATACAATTATATAGGTTTCAGGTGTACAGTTCTATAATACATTATCTATATATTGTAATGTGTGCTCACCACCCCATGTCAAGGCTTCTTCCATCACTATCTCCCTTTACCCTCTTCTACCTCCCCCTACCTTCCTTTCCCTCTGGTAATCACCATACTATAGTCTATGTCTATGATTTTTTTTTTCTTTGCTTAATCTCTTCACCTTTTTCACCCAGCCCCCCATGAGGTCAAATTTAGATATAATTCTTTATTCCCCACTTTTGAATTTGAAGTTAAGCATACTCTCAATTATAATATTTGATATTATATCATCATTTAATGGTTGAGATAATTCAGTTGAAAGGAAGAGTGACTGAACTCTATTATTTTGTTTTGAAACAGAATTGAAGCCTAATTCTAAATTTCACCTTTTTTGTTGTTGTTGTTGTTGTTATCCTTTCTTAGTTTGAGTCCAAGTCCAAGAAGATAGCATTGTGGGGGAAATAAAACCCACGCTTTTCTTAAGTTTTATTATGTTCAAAGAGGAAGAGTAGAACATAACACAGTATGCTATTTCATCCTGTCACATTGGATAGAACATGACAGAACATATATTTACAAAAGTACTCTCCTTTAGAGCCAGATGACTGCTGTCAATTTGGAAGCAAACCATCTGCTTATTGTTTAAATTCCTGGATAACTTACCAACCCACATCTATAAACAGAAGTGACATTCTTCATAACCTTAAAACCACTGCTAAGGTCTGTTGTCTCCATATACAATGCATATTTGCTGTGTACTGAAGGAAAACAGATTTTGACATTTATGATGTCTAAAAAGATCAAGTTGATGTCATTAACATGAAGGGCTAATGAATTTTAACTTCAGCATTTGAAATTGCTATAATAAAGTTTGGGACATACTTGTTCACCCCTTGGTAAAGCACATACCCCAAAACTGTCGATAAATAGTTGATGTATTCCAAACAAGAATTAGCTCTTAATTCTTGCATTCATTCAACATTTATTGTTTCTCAGATGTTAAGTGCTAGGGGTATAATGGTGAGTGAAATACAACCTACAGTCTAGTGAGAATTTTAGATGAATAAGAAATTACTATAATATGATATAATAAGTATAATACTACAAGTATTAATTATAATAAGTATTATATGTTGTTGAGGGAAATGAAAGATGCAGGGATGATACGTTTTTGCTTGGGCATATGGGTAGATGGAAACACAAGTACAAGAACTGTGTACAAGAATGACTGGTCACTTTTTATATATAGTACTTTTTTCTTAATTATCAAGTCAAGTATATAGGAGAACAGTGGTCATATGTGTAGAATTTTGGATGGAATGCAGAGTTTTCCTAATAGTTGATTTTCCTTGGATCCCCAAATCTTCCTGAATATGACATGCAGACACTAGTGTTTTATCTGTCCTAGATTATTCATCTCTTACATTTATTGTTAGCTTTAGTATTTACTGCTTATTTTCTTCTGCTTTGATCAACCTCTACCTCTGCCCCAGTTGATGTGAATTTAAGATGAAATATAAATATGTGACATTCCTAAAGAAGTTTTCATAAGGGTAGTACCAGGTTTTTCCTAATGATTGGTTGAAATTGAATTACCAAGTAATTGAGAATTGCTTTGGGGAGGTGGGCAGGTGTACATTCCTTTATAAAAACAACTTAATATTTGGTAAATGTCACCTGTTTTATCAAGTACACAGTTTGATGAATTTGACAGATATTTATAGTTATGTGACTACAACCACAATCAAAATATAGAATAAATGTGTATATATATATATATATATATATATATATATATCTTCCCTAAAAAGTCCCTTTTCCTCCTTTGCAGTCAGTTCCTTCCCCCCATGCCTCAGGCCCCAACCACTCACTAATCTACTGTCTGTCAGTATAATTTTGACTTTTCTACAATTCATATAAATGGATTTCACTTTTCTTGGGTAGATACCTAGAGATAGATGGCTGGGTCTTATGGTAAAGAGTATGTTTAACTTTATGGAAAATTGCCACACTTTTTTCCATAGTGACTGTATCATTTTGTATTTCCACCAGAAATGTGAAAGTTCCAGTAGCTCTGTGTTCCCATTATCAGTTGGTATTGTCATTCTTTTTTACTTTTAGCCATTGTGGTGCATGTTTAGTGGTATCTCATTGTGGTTGTTTAAAAAAAAAATTTTTTTTCTTTATTGATTTTAGAGAGAGAGGATGGGAAAGGGAGAGAGAGATAGAAACATTGATGAGAGAGAACATCAATTGGCCGCCTCCTCCATGCCCCACATTGGGGATTTGGCCCACAATCTGGGCATGTGTCTTGATCAGGAATCAAACCAGCTACCTCTTGGTGCATGGGTTGACACTCCCACTGAGCCACACTGGCTGAGCTCTCATTGTGGGTTTTGCATTTCCTTAAAGATTAATGATGGTGAACATTTTTTTGTTGACTTTTTGGTGATTCATATATATATATGATTATATATATATATGATTCATATATATGTATGATTGTGTATGTATACATGTATATATGTGTGTGTATTGAAATCTTTTGTTCTTTTTAATTTATGTAGTTGTATGTCTTATTTTTGAGTTGTAAGAGTTATATATTCTGAATGCAAGTGATTTGTCAGATATATATTTGCTGATATTTTCTGTGAGTCTGTGGCTTGCTTTTTCATTTTCTCAGTTGATTCTTTCAAATAGCAGAAGGCTTTTAATTTTGATGAAACACATTTCATCAACATATATGATGCTGCATAAGGACACTCAACATTTTATTGTCTAAAAATAGCAATAGTATTTAGTTTGTATGGGTCTATAGTCTGGGAAGGGCTTGCCCAGAATAGACCATTGCTATACTACTTGACATCGACTGGTGCAGCTTGGAAGCTAAGGGCTGGAATCATTTGAAAACTCATTCACATTGAATGGCATCTGGGTTTGGAGTACTTGGATAGATGTATGTTGGTAGGTGGGGCATCTCTTTCTATTTCTGTGTTGTTTCTCTAGCACAACGATTTTCAGCCTTTTTCATCTCATGGTACACGTGAACTAGTTACTAAAATTCTGCGGTACACCAAAAAAATAAGTACAATTTTGATTCATTCACACCAGATAGCTATTGTTGGGTTGGCGCTTGTCATTTTTTAATTTGACAATCTAAGGGAAAATAGGTCAGGGCCCCTGACTAAATAGTTAGATATCGCATGTTTTAAAAATTCTTGTGGCAACCTGTTAAAAATCGCTGCTCTAGCATGTTGGCTTCAATGTAGTTGGATTTGTTACATGGTAGTTCAGGGCTCCAAAGGCACATATCATAAGAAAGAGAAAACACCAATTAGAAGTCATTTTGCCTTTTATGACCTTGCCTTAAAATCAGCATCACTTATGCCTCATTATGTTCGTTATAGTTACAAAGGCAGTTTCAAGTGTCCTCTGTTCAACGGGAGGGAACATATGACATGAAAGAGTTGTCAATGTTACATTTTAAGAAGTACATGGGGATAGGATATATATTGATGTGGCCATCTTTGGACAGTACAGTCTGCTGTAATTAATTTTTTTCATTAATACTTTGTTCACCCCCCTCCCATGTAACATATCTTTGCCTAAATGAAGATTATAGTGTTTCTTTCAGTGTTTTCTTCCAGTAGTTTTATGGTTTGAGCTCCAACATTTAAATCTGTTTCATTTTGCGTTAGTTTTTGTGTATGGAGTGAAGGATGGACTGAGATTCATATACACTTCGTTTGCAAATTCAGATGTTTCAGCTCCAGTGTTTGAAAAGACTATTCTTTCTCCAGTATCTTGGTACCTTTGTAGAAAATCAATTGAACACACAGTGTTGGTCTATTCTGGATTGTAACCTTATGCTAATACCAAACTGTATTGATTGCTGAAGACTTATATTAAGTCTTCAAATCACGTGGGCTAGGTCTGCCAACTTTGTTCTTTTTCAACATTGTCAGTTTTTATAAAAATGCTGGATTTGGCCTACAAGCCACACTTTGATGATCCCTGGTGTACAGAAATCTATTCCTTTTATGGTGAATGTTTGGCCATGTAAACTGCTATTTCTTAGCATGTGGGATTAATCTAAATGTCAGTATTTTTTCATGAGGAGGAAAGTGTTACCTTCAACCTTCTAGTTTGAAATAAACATTGGAATTCAGTCTATCTAACTGTGTCTTTGAGTCACACATTTTACCAGGTGTCTTTCAGTTGTCTCTGTAATAGTCAGATATTGTAGTTTGAAAATTAATGTGTAAGCATAACACAGGTAGAGATGCATTCAATTTATTATGTATTTTTGAGTTTTCTACTAGATTATAAATTTATGTTGGTGATAGTGGGACTCCATCTTCTCTAGAAAGTAGACCCAAAATGTGCTCATCTGCTATAAAATGCACTACTTATAATCTTTGCTATGAGGAGAAGGTATATTATTATAAAGCAAATATTTTAAAATATGTTTTGATAAATATTTCAAGGGTAGTTTTTGGAGAGTTGATATGAGTTTTTTTTTTTTTTTTCCATTTAATTTAGTTTTCACCTTGCATGATTGGCACACTTCAGAAAGATATTTTATGTCATCTAATAATCAGAGTATTTACCAAGATCACTGGGATCTGAATGCAAATAAAACCCTTTCTCTGCTTTAAAAGTAAATGTGGTACAGAAAACAAAATACATTTATAATGTATGCTATTGTAGAAATATTTATATTTAGTAGGGACATTTATTCTTTACCTTGAAGCGAGAGGAAGGGCTCAATAGAGGAATTCTGAATTGAATTAATCATTTTTAAAAATATAATCTGACAGTCTTTGTCTTTTAATTGATATGTTCAGATCACAGATCAGCAAACTACAGCCTGCTGTCTATTTTTGTAAATAAAGTTTTATTGGAGCTATGTCCATTCATTGATATATTGTCTGTGGTTGCTTTCAGTCTACAGTAGAAGAACTGAGTAGTTGTAACAGACTTAGTATAGTCTGAAAAAGCTAAGCTATTTATATATGACCCTTTTCAGTAAACTCTGCTGTCAATTTAGATCATTTATATTTAATGTAATTATATTGTTTGAGATAGATGGATCTGTTTTCTCTTTGTTCCCTCTTTTTTGCTTCTTTGTACCTCTTTTCTTGCATTCCTTGGATTATGAATATTAAAATTTTTTTATTGATTGTTTAGAGTGGGGAAGGGAGAATGTGCGTGCATGCACAGGTGCACAAAACAGAGAGAGAGACAGAGAGAGAGAGAGAGAGAGAGAGAGAGAGAGAGAGAGAGAGAGAGAGAGAAAGAAACATTGATGTGAAAGAAACATCAATCAGTTGCCTCCTGTGTGTGCCCTGACTGGGCATTGAACCCACAACCTTTTGGTATACAGGATGATGCTCTAACCAACTGAGCCACTCTGGCCAGGGTTGATTATGAATATTTTTTACTGTTTCATTTAAAGTTATCTGTTGGCTCTTTGACTATGTCTCTGCATCACATTCTACTTATAATTAATATTTTACCACTTCTAATAAAATGTAGAAGCAACCATATAGGCCTCTTTAATCTTCCCACTATGTTATAGTTCTTCTGTATATGATATCTACATACATTGAAAACTCCATCAGACAATGTTATAATTTTGTGGGGCAATCATATATATTTTAAAGATCTTAAAAGAAGAAATACAATCTTTTACATTTACTCAAATTTTACCTTTTCTGTTGCTCTTTTTTCAATCCCGAAGTTTCATGTTTCCCTGTAGGATTATTTCTCTTCAGTCTGTAGAAATTTGTCATTTTCTTTAGAGCAGTTCTGCTGGTGACAGATTTTCTTAGTCTCTTTCACATGAGAGTGCTTTTATTTTGCGTTTATTCCTGAAGGATATTTTTGCTGCCTATTGAATTCTGAGTTTATAGTTTCTTTGTTTGAAAAGTAAAGATGTTCTCTCTTCTTGCTTCCATGATTTTTATGGCAAATCCATAATCATTTAAATACTTTTTGCACCAGTCCGGCTGGTGTGGCTCAGTGGTGGAGCGTTGACCTATGCACTAAGAGGTCGCCGGTTTGATTCCTGGTCAGGACACATGTTCAGGTTGTGGGCCCGATCCCCAGTGGGGGACATGCAGGAGGCGGCCAATCCATGTTCTCTCTCATGGATGTTTCTATCTCTCTCTCCCTCTCCTTTCCTCTCTAAAATCAAATAAAGGGAAAAAAAATACTTTTTGCACTGAATGTAATATGAATGGGTTTGTTTTATGGCTACTTTCAAGGTTTTTAAAAAAAATTTTGAATTTCAGCATTTGTTTATGGTGTATCTAGCTATGGTTTTCTTTGAGTATATCTTACCAGGGCTTTACTGAGTTTGAATCCATATATGTACATCATTCACCAGATTTGGGAAGTTTTCAGTCATTATTTCTTCAAATATTTTTTCTGTATCAGTCTGTTTTTCCTCTTTTTCTGGATCTCTGATAATCCAAATGGTAAATCTTTTGCTCTTCTCCCACAAGCTGTAGGGCTCTGTTCATTTAAAAAAAACAAAAACAAAACTTTTTCTCTCTGTCTTAGAATGGATAATCTCTATTGATTTATCTTCAATTTTACTGATTCTTTCCTCTTTTATGTCCATTCTGCTGTTGAGCCCCCATCCATTGAATTTTCTTATTTCAGATATTATATTTTCACTTCCAAAATTTCTACTTTTAAATAGTTTTTATTTTTCTGCTGAGAACTTCTCTTCCCATTAATGATAAGTGAGTTTAATTTTACCTTTCAGAACACAGTTATAATACTTCACAGGGTTTTGTCAGGTAGTCTGATAGCACATCTGATAATCTTTCCTTTGAGAAGTGGTCACGATTGTTTTGTTCTTTGCAGGTTGAGTAATTTTGATTTGATCTTAGATGTTTGATTATCATGTTGTGCGACTCTGTGTCCTATTAAAATCTTCTGAAGAGTATTGATCTTTTTTTTCAGTAGTTGTAGTAAGCAGTTACCCTGTTGGGTTCGGACTGCAAATTCTGTCTTGTCTTTAGTGGGCAGCAGTTCCAATGTCAGTTCTGTGTTCGATGCTACTTTGAGTCTGTCCCATTTTTGTGCCACTCATGGGTCATTCTAGGTTTTGGGTGGTAGTTTTAACTGCATTTTTAAAAAATTTTTTATCCTCACCTGAGGACAATTTTGGATTTATCCTCAGATAGAGCGGGAGGAAGAGAGGGAGGAAGAAAGAAAGAGAAGCATCAATGTGAGAGAGACACATCGCCTGGTTGCCACCCACACGACCCCAACCGGGGCCAGGGACGAACCGCAACCGAGGTACGTGCCCTTAGTGGGAACCGAACCCAGGACTCTGTTCTGCGGGCTGACGCTCTAACTGCTGAGCCAAACTGGCCAGGGCTTAACTGCATTTTTGTTCTCAGAGCCTTTGCTTTGCTGCTTGGGCCTGTTCTGTGCCTATATTCATTAGGGCGAGCCCCATACTTGTGCCAGTTCTAACAGATTTAAGGTATCTTCTTTTCTAGCTTGTTCTTCTTGGGATTATCCCTATATTCTCTGACTCATTAGCTTTCCTTTTCCTGGTCCTCTGGCCAGAAAGATGGGATTTCTCTGAGTTGTAGGAGTCTGCACTGCTTTCACTGTTGCAGACACTCAACAGAGCCTGCCATTGGGACAGTGGCTAGAGAAAAGAGACTGGAATAAATAATGGCGATTCTTTCTTCTTTCCACTTCTGAGGTTCCCTTTCCATATACCTTTGATCAGAAAAACGGAATTTCTTTTCCAGTTTCAATACTGGCACTGCTGCATTTTATAACTGGGACCTATCCTTGGGGCTGAATTAAGAGAAAAGGAAAGACAGAAAACCATCCCAACAATCGGGGAATAATTCCCTATACATTCTCTAGCCCACTTGGTCCCCTTTCCCTGTTTTCTGTCTAGAAAGATAGAGCTGCTCTCACGATGTTTGTTCCCTGTGTGGTATCCGCTGCAGTGCACGGGCCCTGAAGTTATGAAATGGCATTAGTGAGCTGGAAAAGGGTTGGACCATAGGCAGCTCTTTGGAGCGAAGAGAATGATCATTCTTTGGGGACATCACAAAGGTCTTGTTTCTATGATAATGCGTTTGTGTAACTTGAGACATATTATTAGATTTGTATTGTGCACTGCTTCTTTTGTGAGAAGCAGATAGCTAATGCTCAGTTTTTCTATTTTTTATTTTGTGTTTTTATCATAATAAGGAAGCAAAGCAGCTGCCGCTTAAAGCCTCAGTATTTAAATTTTTCTTCTATGGTCAGGATAAAAAGCTAGGGAATGAGTTCTTCATATGATTTCTGAAGACATTTGCTAAAGTAATCTTCTTGAAATAATGTTTCTATTTTTCTGACTGACTTATCAAGAATTTTAGCAAAAATAAATGGCCATATAGCACAATGTGATAATTGCAGTTGATTTTTTGTTGTTGTTGTTAATCCTCACCAGAGGATATCTTTCCATTGATTTTTAGAGAGAGTGGAAGGAAGGGAGGGAGGGAGGGAGAGAGAGAGAAAGAAAGAAACATCGATGTGAGAGAGACACATCGGTTGGTTGCCTCCCACATGACCCTGACCAGGGTCGGGGCTCAAACCTGCAACCCAGGTACATGCCTTTGACCGGGAATCAAACTGATGACCCTTTAGTCCTTGCGCTGACGCTCTAACTGCTGAACCAAACCAGCAAGGGCTGATGCAGTTTTAAAAAAAAAATGTTATCATGGATTTTTTTTAGAGAGAGAGGAAGGGAGAGAGAGGTAGAAACATCGATGTGAGAGAGAAACATCAATTGGCTGCCTCCTGTATGCTCCCACCTGGGGATTGAGCATGCAATCTGAGCATGTGCCCTGACCAGGAATCGAGCTGGGATGATGCCCAGTCTACTGAGCCACACCAGCTGGGTTGATGCAATTTTTAAAATTTATTTTCTTCTTTTTTTTTAGTCCTCACCTGAGGATATTTTTCTGTTTATCTTCAGATAGAGTGGGAGGGAGGGAGGGAAAGAGAGAGAGAGAAAAAGAGTGCGAGAGAGAGAGAGAGACATCAATGTGAGACACATTGATTGGTTGCCTCCCACACGACCCTGACCAGGGCCAGGGAGTTATGTGCCCTTGACCGGAGTCGAACCCGCAACTCTTTGGTCCGAGGGCCAACGCTCTAACTACTGAGCCAAACCGCTGGCTGATGCAATTTTAATTGCAATCTGATGACTAACTTTTATTTATTTATTTATTTATTTATTTTTTACATGTCACTAACCTGGGAATTGATTATGCCATAGGGGGAATACAGTCAGTGAATAAGGTCAGTAGTTGCTCTTTGAGGACTCTAGCTCACAAAGGCAATAGCAGATACCCAAATATGACTCTAGCCTGGATTGATGACTAACTTTTAAAGTAGAATTGGAATTCTGCATTTTCTTTGAGATATTAATAGTAATAAAATTGTCATTTTTTGAGTACTTACAGTTTTATTTGCGTATGTACTGTTATTATCCCTATTTTGCTAATGATGAATTTGAGCTCAAACAAGTGAAATTGCTTGGCTGAGGTTACACTTCTTACAAATGGCAAAGTCAGAATTTGAACCCAACAGTTTGTTTCTAAAACCTGTTTTCTTAATCTGTATGCTGTATTGTTATATATTTTGCAAGGTGCTGGGCATACATAAATAAAAGATGTAATTGATGTCCTCCAGGACCTCACTGTTTAGCTGGTGAACCAAACCATAAAGAGATAATCACAGAACAGTGCTAAAGTACTGTGGCTCTTTGACACAGATTTTTGTTTTTCATATTCACAGCTGTGATTAAGGCTCATTCGTTTTTATGTTTCATTAGTCCATTCCTTAATTTTACATTTGACAAATCAAAATTAGTATTTCTCAAACATCTTTACATGTAAAAAAGTGCTGTCCTAAAGTAAACCTTGGATTCATTATTTTACATTTATCTAGCTCTTAACAGAGCTTTTTATGTATCTGGACACTTGCATTTACCACCATAGAAAGACAGATTGATACTAAATCTGAGCATAGAGCGTTTAAATGACCTGCCTAAGGTTGCCCAGATAACTAGAAATGAGCTGCTTGACTAATAAATAAATATTTGTTAAATACAACAACTTTTCTATTTATATTTATAAACTTCATGTTAAATTAACCCACTAAAGTCTTTCTTAATATGATGCTTTAACGTTATAATCATACTGCTTTTCAAGGTAAAAGTGTATCAAGTATATATTTCTTCTTGTTAATTTTACTTAATTTTGTGTTGGTTTAATGAATTAGAAAGCATTATACTGTAAGAGCATGAGTCTCTATTGAATTTGAATTATTTTCACTCTAGCAGCTACTTAAGGTAGTATTTCTTGTATTATAATATTTTACATTGTTCCAAAATTCTGTTTTAAATCTGTTTTATCTTTTAGTATAACAAAAACTGATACTTTTAATTTTTATTTATATTATTACCAAATAGTACATGTGCATGGTAGGACATTAGAAAATAAAAAGAAAAATACCCAGAGATTACTATATCTACTCATGTATTTCTTCATATCTTTTTTGATTTGCACACATACACAAACACAGAGATCCAGTCTGGAACTTTGCATTGTTACAGCTAGATTTCAGGTCTCCTAAGTCTTTCATCTAACACTCTTCTTAAAAGCACTCTCTCGATAACCTGTTTTTAAACAAGGACCTGTAATTGTTTTTTTTTTTAAATCCCCTGTCACTGACAGAAGATGTATAATTAATATTTTTAGTACTTTAGTATTAATCATTTTAGTTGTTACCAAAACTCAAGGAGAGGGAAATTTCAATCAAGAATTTGCTGGTGGTAAATTTACAAATGCTGTAAATTAGCCCTGTATCTCATTGTTTTTGACATTTGTTAGTCGTTGTTTGGGTACAAGTAAATTAAAAGCAGTCTTTTTAGTAGAGGTCAAAAGAATGTTGTACACTCCAGTGCTTCCGTATAGAATCAAAGGAAGCTGAGCTGAATTGACCAAGTGCTATTAGAATGAGACATCCTTGAAAATGTTGGTGAGAATAGCTGATGAAATAAATCAATTTAGTGGGAAACAAAAGATTGAATTTAGTATTCTTCTTCTACTGAAGAAAGTGCAGAAAGAGAATTAGATCTTCAAACTGCCTGAGTTTTTGGCACACAAAAAAGGAAGTAATTTGATCTGGTTTTAGTTGTTGCATACTTTATCCCAAGTGCTTGCTGCCTCTGCCTTTCCCCTTTTACCCTCAAATAGACACAATAACTAACCTACCTTAGATGAGTATTGTTAACAATCACATCACTAGATGAAAAAAGGTTTAAGAAGAAACAGGAAGATATATTTTAATATTCATATCATAAAGAATAGAAAAAAATACAAGTATGTCATGGGTGAGAATTTCTTTTCTTTAATAAAAATTTCCGTAAATAGTTCTTTCAACATCTAGTTTTGTAGGCTTTAGTAAAAAATTGTTATAGCAAAGTCATTCATTTATAATTTGATTTTTGCTTGGGAATGTGAATAACCCCTCTCTCTTCCCATTAATGGACTGCTTAACTCTCAGTAAATTATGGATTGGAATTATGTTCATATTGTGCTACAATCACAAAATTTAGTGTAGTATTTGCCCTAAATGTTTTTTTTTTAAATTTAGTGTAGTGTTTGCTCTAAAAGTTTTTTTATTTTTATTTGTTGTTTTGTTATCTTTATTTTATTTTATTTTTTTCCATCACCATTTATCCCACCATACCCTCTTCCACTCCTTCCTCCACCCCACAATCACCACACTATTGTCCCTGTCAGTGAGTTCTTTCTCTCTTTTTATTTTCTAACTTAACATTTAGACACTAGCTCCCCACCACCGTGTGTGTGTGTGTGTGTGTGTGTGTGTGTGTGTGTGAGAGAGAGAGAGAGAGAGAGAGAGACAGAGAGAGAGAGAGAGAGAGAGAGACAGAGAGAGACAGAGAGAGACAGAGAGAGAATGGGAGAGAATGTTTTAAAGATTGCTACCCCTTAAAACTAAGAGTGTGATTGCTTTTAAAGAGGCTAGGGGCGATTCCTTTCATCCAAAAATCTTTGGAGGAGTCCCCTACCCAACGGTAATTTTAAGTACAAGATCAGTGACATTTGGGGAGTTTTTCCGCCTTTATGTTTTAAAGATAAACTTGACTTACTTATTTTTTTTTTTTTAAGTACAAGATCAGTGACATTTGGGGAGTTTTTCCGCCTTTATGTTTTAAAGATAAACTTGACTTACTTAATTTCAAGAGTTTCCTGAGTGAGAGATTGTCTCTCTACATTTTAAGTATAAAACGATGCCATACTGTGTTGTTAGCATTGAAGTTTTATTCATTTATTTTTTTATAATTCTCTTGGAAACATGAAATTTAATAAATTCTGAACTGTGAAAAAAATGTTAGAAAAATTTTGCTTTTATTTCTAAGTTACATGCTGTGTTTTACCAATAAAGTTGAATTAAAAGGAGTTACCTTTTACTCCATACCCTCTCTAGCCTTGCTCATTTTTCCTTGACAATTCTTAAATCATGAATTTTGCAAACCATAATTTGCAGTAACAAAGATTTATGATTTTCAACCCTAGCTGGGCTTTTAGTATAGCTTGGCAGTTCTGTGTTCCATTCCCTTATGTTTTCCTTTTACATGCATTGCATACTCTCACCCCTGTCCTTAAATTAGTATCTTTTGTCATTTCTCTGAAGATTATCCTGTCTCCTATTTCAGAGGGAAAGGGAGAGAAAGGGGGAGAGATAAGAGGAGAGGGAGGTGTCAAGGCAGAGAAAGGTTGAGAATTTACCTACATATTTGCCCCTTTTCCCTTTCAACGTAGCTAACAGATTGCTCTGTGTGCTGTTGATTTTATCTTCTACAGGAATCTACTTCAGTCAGTATCCATTTTCCTTCCTGTGTCTATAACTTCTCCCACGTTATTGACTGCTTCTACTTAGCCATTAAGAATTTGTTTAAATCTCTTCTATCCTAAAAAATATCCTGTTGTCAATTTTCTCTCAAGTGTGCTGTTTCTAGCAACAACTCCATCTCATTCCTTACCTTTATTGCCAAACTTTTTGAGTTTACTTACACTGTTTGCCTTTATATCCTCCTATTCAGGCCTCAACTATATTTAAAATTTTTTTAATTGAATTTATTGGGATGACAGTGGATAATAAAATTCTATAGTTTTCAGGTGTACAATTCTATACATCATCTGTATATTGTGTTCACCACCTCAAGTCAAGCCTCCTTCCATCACCATTTATTCCCCCTCTACTCTCTTCTACCTCCCCCAACCCCCTTTCCCTATGGTAATCACCATACTATATAGACTGTGTCTTTGAGGTTTTTTTTTTTTTCTTAATCTCTTCACCTTTCTCACCCAACTATATTCTTACATGTACCACGCTGTTAAAATTGTGAAGTATTTGACCTCTTTGCAAAATCAGATACTATTGATTTCTTATTCCTTTAACAGTTAAAAAAAAGTTTTGATTGAGAATTTACATGTAGTTTAAATAAACAGTATGCTGCAAAGCTAGTAGAAAAAGAGTAAGTCTTCCAGTGCCTGATTTTCACAACCCAGGGGCAACCACTTGCAACGCTTTTTTATCATTCTGTTATTTATTTCCTTATATCTAAATTAACATGTTAAACTGATTTTGAACACATATAGCATTTTCCTTCCAGTTTCCTCCAGTTTTCCATCTCTCCCTACTCTTTGGATTTCTTGAGATGCGTGTTCAATTTTTAGATTTAAAATTCTATTTTTTTGTTCATATACTAATTCTTTCAAACATGTTTTTTTTTTTTTTTTTTTTTATTAATTTTTTAGGGAGAGAGAGATGGAAACATCAATGTGTGAGAGAGACATCTTTTGCCTGCTTCGTGTACGCCCCCTACTGGGGATTGAGCCCACAACCCAGGCATGTGCCCTGACTGGGAATTGAACTAGGACCTCTCAGTCCATGGGACAGTGCTCAATCCACTGAGCCACACTGGACCGGCTAATTCTTAAAATTTATGTTTAGTAGAGCATTCTTTGAATTTTATTTTCAATTATTAAAGCTTGGTAATGCATTTCTCTTATGCCCGATTAAAATAGAGCACATATTGACCAGATGAACTTGGACCCTTTCTTTTCCAACAATACTTTCATGCAGTCTTTTTCCTTCAGCCTCACTGGTCATCTTACTCATCCTTGAATGTGCCAAGCATGGTTCTACCTACTGGCCTTTGTATTTGTCGCTTCTGAATGGGACACCCCTGTTATGGACTCCTCCTTTTCAAGATTATTTTGGCTATTTGGGTTCCATATAAATTTTAGGATGGATTTTTATATTTCTGCAAAAATACAAAATAGGAATCACGTTGAATCTTTATATCACTTGGGTAGTATCGACATCTTAGCAATATTAAATCTTCCAATTCATGAATGTAGGATGTTTTGCCATTTGTTTGTGTGTTATTTAATCTTTTTCAGCAGTGTTTTGTAGTTTTTAGTGAAGAAATCTTTTGCTTTTTTGGTTAAGTTTATTCCTAAGGTATTTTTTATGTTATTGTAAATAGAATTCTTAATTCCCTTTTAGGTTGATTCATTATTAGTGTATAGAAAGCAATGTCTTTTTGTGTTATTTAATATATTACATTACTGAACTACTTAATCTATTGTCAGTTATTTCACTAGCAGTCAGGTGATTTGAAGTGAACTCAAATGGAAACTAAAAATCAAAATAAATGATAATTTCTGATTTGAGTTCAAGCACTAAATTTTAATTTAATATTTGTTAATCAAACTAAAGTTTAAGCTTATCAAAGTGTACCAATTTGAAACTATAGATCTGAAAAATATCAGCAAATCAAAATAACCTGAAAAAAATATAGTTTGAGTTTTTGATATCATTAAAAGGTTCTGGAAATGATGTTTCTGGAGTATAATTTAGAGCCTACAACTCTTACTGTGTCTTATTGATGCTTCTCTAGAAGTTGCTGAAATGTTTTTTACATTTTGGAAGTGGGATATACAGTTGAATACACATTATAGATTATTATTATTTTTTTTATTTACAGGCTACAGAAACACTATTTAGAATGGGTGTAGCAAGAGGAACCATCACAACGTTAAAAAATGGAGAAGTAAGATGATAATTTTAATATAATTATTAGTTCTTAATTCATAGAATGCCATTTTAAAATGTGAATTCTGTGAGGCTGTGTAACAAATTGAGAAATACCTGTTGTATATAATATTAAGAAAATCTGACCTAAAAATCTATTTTAAATAGTTGAGTCATATTGGAACTTGATCTTGAAAATGAATTGCTGAGCCTTTTAATCTTTGCTTACCAATTGTTTTTATGCTTAAAAGAAAATGATATTTTGTTTAATAACAACTGCTGCAAATATATATATTTTTAATGAAAATAATCCCACATTTTTCCCTTTAGATCTGATACTTCTTTCTTAGAATAAAATAATTTAAAATGTTGACATTTATTACAGAAAAAGAGAGATAGAAGGAGAAGGGTGGGGAGAAGAAGAGGGGGAATGGGGAGAAGGAAAAATGGAATTTATTCTGCTCTTTCTTGTAGTTGAGGCTTAATTAAGATACAAAGTCTAAGTTTTGACTTTTGTAAGTGTTTCTACCAGTTCTTAAAAATAATTCTACCACTTGAAATAAATTTTCATTCAAAATTATTGCTAGCCTAATTACCACTGTGCTTTATAAAAATTATTGGACGATATATCTGCTTGTTAAAAATGTACAATCATTTGGAAATCATATACTCTTAAATGGCAAATCACCTTGGTATTAATTTGTAACATTATTATTTTTTGTATGAAAAAAACTTGTGACCCCTTTGTATTCTCAAAAACTGCAGTATGTAGTGCCATTTTTAGAAAAGAAAACATTCCTATTAATACTGTCAGACATACTTATCTGCCTAGAGTGTGTCAAAAAGAATATCAGATTTTAGTAATTACTATGTATCTTCTCATGGTGGGAATGCATTTTCAGACTTTATCTTTCATAATAAGAGGGCTGGGAAATTGTATGCAAGGCAGTTTTATAAGAAATCTTCTGAGCACACCAACACATATTGCATAAGTACATGTTTTACTTAATGGCAGGGAAGTAGTTAAAGCAGCTGGCTTTGATCCATTTCTCCCCCAGACTTCTACAGGTGACTAGCCTGGTTTACAGGTATTAATGTTAGACAGAATTTTTAAGCACTCTGTGATCTTCAGTTTCTAAACTGAGGTTGAAACTGTAAGATGCACATTTTTTTCCCCTTACATTTTAAGATCCCTAAAAATGGAATGTGTCTTCTAATCAGTGGCACCTCATGGTCACCATTTACTATTTTTCACATTGTAACAACTCTTAAATTGTGAGATTTCTTATAAGTGTGATATTTTAGAGTTGATATATATGGTAATATTTTGTAGTTTAAAAAAATACAGAGTGACATATAGTAAATATTCAGTAAATGGTAGCTGGGATAGGCCACTAATTAGTTTTAATTACTTGACTTTTGGAAGTAGAGAATTAAAACAAAACAAGACAAATATATTATTGAATATGTGCATACAAGTGGCATACACATGTTGGGAATGATGGGCTAAGTGCTGTGTAATGTGGTTCCTGCCATCAGAGTAGCTCACGCCCTGCTGGAAGAAACAGTTTATCAATACTTGAAAACAAATCTGGAGAAAGTAGAACTGCTTAGTTTAGGAGTAGTCTGGAAGTAACTAGAGTCCAGATTTCACTTGGAATGTGCTAAATTTTGGTATTAAGGCAATAATAGAGATTCTGTTTGAGATTATGGGATACACTAAAAGTTAACAATATAATGGATTATTTTAAGTAGAAGCTGAAATCACCATATTTATAATGGAAAATTTTTGATATGCTAAGGGAGGAGAGTGGCAAAGAGTTTGTCTTAGGGCATTTAAAAAATTGTTCTAGCCCATTACTACAAAATTATTTGTTAAGCAGAGATTATTAAGTAACCCTATGACAATTATATCAGGTAGGAGGGATACAGAGTGGTGTATCCACATTACAAAAATATTAGTCTTTGGGTAAATTTGTTATCTAGATGTGTGATGCCCTGAACTTTGCCTAGTCTACCCTTCCCTGTATTCTGTCATTAAACCTACATTTTGTGACCTAATTGGACATTTCTGCTTGGACGTTTTAAGAAAGGTTGAAACCAGAAAACATGGTTCCTCTCTCTGAAAGTAAGAAGGTGTTTTGAAAGAGTCTGAAACTTACTTTATAAATTATAACGAATCATTGGAGGGTTTAGCAAAGAAGTGATATATTATCTTTCAAAACCTTCATCACAATTCTGCAAGGGAAAAATTATTATGCCCATTTTATAGATAAACTGAGGCTCGGAGAAGTTAAACATTTTACCTGTGATTAAACAGCCAGGAAATGGGAGACCTGGGCTTTGAACCCCAGTGGGATTCCAAAGCTCATTCATTCCACTATACAATGCCATCTCCCTCAATGTAATTCACTTATTTGACTAGAGTTTTCTAATCATTCATTTGTTCCATAGTTTGACAATTAAAAATAGCATATTAGCTAAAACTCTGAGATTATGTTGATGCCAGATTTTTAATGCATTCTAATTATCACTCTTATCTTTTCATATATGTAATGCACGACTTAAAATGAATAGAAAAAAAAACACTGACCCTTCACAATTCTGTTTTGTGGCTAAATGCCTAACCATGTTGATGTGCTCTTTGTACAGTCTTGGATATGGGCTAGCTGAAATTTTGTATCTCAATTAAGTTACATAATCTGGAAAGCAGATACTTTTCTGGGTAGAAATTTTTAAAAGGTGTTTATTTTTGTGGGGGGCTAACTTATAAAATTATCCTTGTCAATAAGTAGTTATTGAATATACTTGTCTCAAAAATTATACTTTTATAATTTCAGGAAAGGTATGATTCTGTTTTCAGCTTTTCAGGTGTTTAAATATAGGGTGAAGCAAGTACTTTGTCAAAAGACAAAGTTACTTTCTTAAATTTATGTATTTTAAAAATTATTTACTTTTTTTTTTTTTTTATATAACTTGAGACCTGAGTAAGCCAGACATTGGTGTTTTTTTTATTTTTTATTAGATTACCCTTTTTAAAAAATAGTTTAATGTATTTTAATAGCAAACTTACAGGAATAACACAGAAGACAGACAACATTGAAAACATGTACTTGCATGTAGGACAACTCAGTTTGAAAGTATAGTGAATGGATGAAACCTACTATATGATAAAAATGCTGCAAACACCATTTAGTTACCATCAATAAATTTACTTGTTTTAAAAAAATGCAAATGCTAGCATTGTCCAGAAAAAGTTAACAGGTTTGTTTGTTTGTTTATTTATTTATTTTTGTTACACATGTTTCTCCTTTTTCCCCCATTGACACCCTCCTCCCAATCCCGCCCCCGCCCCCGCCCCAGCGTTATTGTCTATGTCCTTGTTTACACATACATGCATATAAGTTCTGTGGTTTGTCTCTTCCCTCTCCCCATCCACCTCTTCTGAGGTTTGTTAGTCTGCAACAGGTTTATTTCTAATTGTCCTAAAGTTGAATTGCTTAAACTTGTTCACTGAAACATTTTGACTTGCATTTAATTGTTTAGGTCCTCACATTTATATTTAAAAAATTCACACACATATGAAAGTGGAGAAAATGCCAATACCTGATTTCTGTCCCATTTTCCACTGGCAATCATATACTTAGATACCTTTTGACCCCATGGGAAAAATATATCTAACATTCAGAACTACCAATAGCAGGAAGAAGAGAGAAAAAAAGTTTTTTTAAAGAATGAAACATTTCCCCTCATAGTGTATTCTTAAGCATGTTTTCCATGTATGCGGCATGCTAGCTGAATGTCTTGGCTTAATTGTTACTTGTTTGGCACGGGCAGTACACAGGTTGGTATCTTCAAAAAGGCCAACCACATAGGCCTCACTTGCCTCCTGCAAAGCACCAATAGCTGCACTCTGGAAGCGCAGATCTGTTTTAAGTCCTGAGCAATTTCTTGCACCAGACAACTGGAAGGGAAGTTTGATAATCAGAAGTTCAGTGGACTTCTGATAATGTCTAATTTTACAAAGTACCACAGTACCAGGCCTGTAATGATGAGGTGTCCTCACTTCTCCAGTAGAGGGCGCACTCTTCGAGCAGCTTTGGTGGCTTGGCACTTTACCACTGGTTGAGACGGCTTTGTAGGAGCCGTATCACAGAGACCTCTTCACTCACCCCACCTTCTCCAGATGGCAAGCTAGAGGCGGCACTGACGTTAGAGAGTGGTGGTCTAGATTATTCTTAATTCAGAGTTTTGAAAGAGAACAAAGTTTAGCAATTCTTGACCACAGGAAGGTAGGATTTCAAACTCTCGATATTAATTAAATCTTTGCATTCTCTTTATCAACTGACACTATCTGTCCAGTTCTGACAGTAATAACAAGGAATCAGTGAGTGTAATAAAGAAGCTAAATGATTTTCTATAGTTAGTAAGTTGATTAATCTATTGTAGCTCTAGGATTTTTTTTTTAATTTTATGAATTTTAAAAAGTATCAGGCACATATTTTCATTTTTTCAAAAAGTTTAATTTTTCATACCTATGTCTCTAGCATTACATTTGAAATTTTGGAAAAATTCATGAATGGAAGGAGAAATAATCCTTGCCTGTTCATTCTGCAAGTATTTATTGAGTACCTTCTATGTTTCCGGCATTGTTTTAGGTGCCTGTGATCCATCAATAAACAACACAGACCAATGTCCTTACCTTTGGGGAGCTTATATTCTAGCCCATTAATAATTTAAGTTCTAATTATGGAAGAAAATACATACATACAAAGCAACTAGAAAGTAATTATAATTACAAACCTTCCAAAAAAAGTTATGAGCAAGTGTATGGTTTGAAAGTACAAGTTATATAAATAATGAAGAGAGAAACAAGTAATCAGAGTAGGGTTAAGTTAGTTCAGAAGATTTCTTTGGAGGTACATCTTAAACTGGGCCTTGAAGAAATGTATGAGCATAATTGAAGGAGAGAGGTCAGAAGGAACTGCCAATTAGGAGAAACAATATAAAAAAGAGCATAGCTGAGAGTTAAGGAAACATATCTTGATGTAGAATTGAAAAGGAAAGGGGAGCAGGATATGGTGTTGAATGGAAGGAACATTTGTTGAGTGCCTTTCCCAGGCACTTTTTATTTAGTTCATTTTTACATCAAAACAACTTTCCATTTTAGATACTTTTATCACCATTCCTTACAAAGGTGATACTTGAAGTTCCAGAAAGAGTAGTGGTTTTTTTTTTAATATCACATTTCCCATAATTTGCCATATCAATGTTTATGCTATTGATTAAACTTGTGGTAGAATAAAGAATTAACTTTATCTTCCTCCCAAGTGGAGTTAGTCAGCCTTGTGTGCTGGAAAGGGCACTCACTGGCCTGCGTGCCAGATGACCTGGATTCTCTTTCTGGCCTTACTAGCTATGTGATCTTGGATAGTTACTTGACTTCTTACAACTTCAGATTCATATTGTAGAAAATCAGTTGATTAGATAATCTTTAAGGTCCTCTAGAGCTTTAACATTCTATGCTTGTAGGCAGCTTTGTATATACTCTTTTTTTTTGTGGTTCTCAACCTTGACTATGCATGATAATTGCACATGGAGTTCTGTAAAACTATAGGTGCATGGGCTCCATCCCCAAAGACTTCATCCGTTAGATTTAGTTTAGGGCTTCAGTGTCTATATTTAGTAAAACATCACTGATTTTAATGCTTAGCCACTCTTGTGAAGTACTGTTTTAGAGAAGTGTCTTTCAATTTTATCTTTCTCTCTCTTCTTTTTTAACTCAAGGAATGTATAGTTTGAATGAGACAACACACATAAAGAAATAGCAAAGAATCTTGAAGTATATTTAAAGATTTTACATATAAAATAGAACCCAGTGGCATGGATTGTTGCTGTTTGGGAAAGGTGGATATGGGATGTGACCCACTATCTACTTTTTTGTTGTTTTATGTTACCATATTGTATTAGGTGTTCTGCATGTCTTGTTAGATTGGAAACCTTTTTTGCCTTCCTGGAACATACTTTAAATAAGTAATATAGAATATTTAGTTTTAATGTGATTGCTGAAATGAAGGTAGGATCTCTGTTACGGATTTCTGTTTCTTCAGGTTTAGCACCTACCTAACATATAAAAAGATTTCAGTATGTATTTATCAGACGAACAAGTACCAGATTTATTTAAAAAGAACTTATGTGGCAAATATTTCTTTGATTTAATCAACTCTCAGTTTAAGATAAATATAACCCTATGTATCTTTTTAGATTTATATGTATACATATAAATACTAGGGCTATATTATTTCAAAATCATAAAGCTTATAAAATGTTATATTTTTTGACATCAGTCTTTTTTCATGAATTAAGGAATATTTTGAGGCTGATTTTTATATATTTGATATTCACTGTTATTCACAAAGTTAATTTTTTCCCATTAGCAATTAATTTTTATTTATTTTTTAAATTTATTTTATTGTTGAGAATATTACAGATGTCCCCATTTTCCCCCCTTTGCCCCCCACACCCCCATCTCCCACCCCAGGCCTTCACCTGTCTATTGTCTGTGTCTATGAGTTATGCATATAAGTTCTTTGATTAATCTCTTCCCGTACTCCCACCCACTTTCCCTCTGAGATCTGTCAGTCTGTTCCTTGCTTCCATGTTTTTGGTCCTGTTTTGTTTGTCAGTTTATTTTGTTCATTAGATTCCACATGTAAGTGAGATCATGTGTATATTTGTCTTTCTCTGACTGGCTTATTTTACTTAGCATAACGATCTCTAGGTCAATCTATGCTGTCTCAGACAGTAAGAGATCCTTCTTTTTCACAGCTGCATAGTATTCCATTGTGTAAATGTGCACAACTTTTTATCCATTCATCTGCTGATGTGCACTGGGGCTGTTTCCAGATCTTAGTTATTGTAAATGATGCTGCTGTGAACGTAAGGGTGCATATATTCTTTCTGATTGGTGTTTCAGGATTCTTAGTATATATTTCTAGAAGTGGGGTTACTGGATCAAATGGCAGGTTCATGTTTAATTTTTTGAGGAAACTCCATATTGTTTTCCATAGTGGCTGCACCTACCACAGTGTACTAGGGTTCCCTTTACTCCATATCCTTACCAGCACTTGTCGTTTGTTGATTTGTAGATGGTAGCCATTCTTGCAGGTGTGAGGTGATACCTCACTGTGGTTTTAATTTGCATCTCTCTGATGATTAGTGAAGTTGAACATTTTTTCATATGCCTATTGCCTATCTGTATGTTCTCTTTAGAGAAGTGTCTATTCAGGCCCTTTGCCCATTTTTTAATTAGATTGTTTATCTTCCTCTTGTTGAGTTGTATGAGTTCTTTATATATTTTGGAAATTAACCCCTTATCAGATGTATCATTGGTGAATATGTTCTCCAATACTGTGGGTTCCCTTTGCCTTTTGTTGATGATTTCTTTTGCTGTGCAGAAGCTTTTTAGTTTGATGTAGTCCCATTTGTTAATTTTTTCCTTTGTTTCTTTTACCCTAGGATATATATCAGTAAAAATTCTGCTTTGTGAGATGTCTGAGATTTTGCTTTGTTTTCTTCTAGCATTTTTATGGTTTCATGACTTACATTTAAGTCTCTTATCCATTTTGAGTTTATTCTTGTGTATGGTGTAAGTTGGTAGTCTTAGTCTAGTTTTTTTTTTTTTTAATGTATCTGTCTAATTTTTCCAATATCATTTATTGAAAAGATTTTGTTTACTCAGTTGTGTTCTCTTGCCTCCTTTATCAAATATTAATTGACCATAATGGCATGGGTCAATTTCTGGGGTCTCTGTTCTTGTGCCAGTACCAGACTATTTTGATTACAATGGCTTTGTAGTATAGTTTGATATCCAGTATTGTGATCTCTCCAACTTTGTTCTTCTTTCTCTTCTGCTGCAGCTAGTCAGGCCTTTTTTGGTTCCATATAAATTTTTGGAATATTTTTTCTAGTTCTATGAAATATGTTATTGATATTTTAATAGGAATTGCATTACATCTGTAGATTGCTATGTGTGGTATGGATGTTTTAATGATGTTAATTCTTCCAATCCATGAACATGGTATATTCTTCCACTTTTTTTTGTATCTTCCTCTATTTCTTTTTTCAATGTCTTGTAGTTTTCCAAGTACAGGTCTTTTACCTCCTTGGTTAAGTTTATGCCTAGGTATCTTATTTTTTGTTGTTGCTGCAATAGTAAATGGGATTTTTTTTTTTAGTTTATCTTTCTGAGAGTTTATTATTGGTGTATAAAAATGCTGTCAATTTTTGGATGTTAATTTTGTATCCTGCTACATTGCCAAATTCATTTATTAAATCTAGTAGTTTTTTTGTGGGGTGTTTAGGGTTTTCTTTGTACAATAATATCATGTCATCTACGAATAATGACAGTTTTACTTCCTCCTTTCCAATTTGGATGCCTTTTATTTTTTCTTCTTGTCTGATCACTGTGGCTAGGACTTCCAGTACTATGTTGGATAAGAGTGGTGAAAACGGACATCCCTGTTTTGTTCCTGTTCTTAAGGGAAATTCTTTTAGTTTTTGCCCATTAAGTATGATGTTGGCTGTAGGTTTGTCATACATGGCCTTTATTATGTTGTAGTATGATTCCTCTATTTCCAGTTTGCTGAGAGTTTTTATCAAAAATGGGTGCTAGATTTTGTCTAATGCTTTTTCTGCATCTATTGCTATGATCATGTGATTATTATTCTTCATTTTGTTTATGTGATGTATCACATTTATTGATTTGCAAATATTATACCAGCCTTGTATCCCTGGAATAAATCCCACTTGGTCATAGTGTATGATCTTTTTACTGTATTGCTTGATCTGATGGTATGTTTCTAGGAATTTGTCCATTTCACCCAGGTTTTTCAGTTTGTTGGCATATAGTTGTTCATGGTCTTTTCTTACAATTCTTTGTGTTTCTGTGCTGTTAGTTGTGATATCACCTCTTTCATTTCTGATTTTATTTATTTGGGTCCTCTCTGTTTCTTGATGAATCTGGCTGAAGATTCATCATATAAAATTATATAGGTTTCAGGTATACAATTCATAATACATCATATGTATATTGTATTGTGTGTTTGCCATCCAAAGTCAAGTCTTTTCCAGTCATCATTTATCCTGCCTGTACCCTCTCTGCCTCCTCCCTCCTCCCTTTTCCTCTTGTAATCTCTATACTGTTTGTGTCTATCATGAAATTAATTGATTATTCAGATATTAAGATATATTTCCAACATTGTTGAAATTATATTAATATTATATTCAATTTAATATAATACTTAAACAGAGTAATTTCTTTTTGAATGTTAATTCTTTATATAAGGACACCTAGAACTAACTGTCATACATTTATGTTTTTAAACAGTATCTTTTTTTTTTTTTAGTTATTATTATTTTTATTTTTTACTCCTTTTTTAATATCACCTCAGGAAATATATGTCTTTAATAGGTAAAATGTTAGTATTTCAAATACTGAAGTCTCTGAGGCCTGGTGGCTAATAGAATGCCAGTAACTAGTGGCTTGTCTAATATAATCAAATGAGCAGATGTTTACTGAGAGCATCTTAAAGGCAGATGTGACGCATGGCACTGGAATTGGATCTAGTGTCCCTTCCCTTTTCTTTCTTCCCTAAATATTAATTGAGTGCCAGGCATTATTATAGGTGCTGTTTTTTAACTGTAAATAAAAGTAAAATGGTTTCCACTCTTAGGAAGCTTTATAGTCTAGTGGCTGAAGCTATAACCTGCCACTTGAACCTTGCCACTCAGTGTCATCGTCTTCTTCAAATGGGATAAAAGCATCCACTTCATGCATTACTTTGTGAGAATTAAATTAGATACTATGTATAAAGCAGCTAGCACAGTGTCTGGCACAAAGTAAATCTTTTAGAGTGTACCCTGTACTAAATGATAACTACTTTTCATTTAATTAAATGTGATTAATTGTTTTTATATTAGAGTGAGTATATGGAGAGCTCGGGATTGTACTTATTTATAGCAGTGTGTGAACTGAGACTTGGTAGTGAAAGATAGACTTTAGATATTATGGGGATCAATAGCTATGTTTTTTTTTTCTTTATTGATCTTAGAGAGAGAGGAAAGGAGAGGGAGAGAGAGATAGAAACATCGATGTGAGAGAACATCTACTGGCCGCCTCCTGCATGCCCCCCACTGGGGATCTGGCCCACAACCTGGGCATGTGCCCTGACCGGGAATCGAACCAATGATCTCTTGGTGCATGGGTCGGCTCTCAACCACTGACCCACACTGGCCAGGCTCAGTAGCTATGTTAATAGCAGTGTTATTGGTACTTTTGAGTTATCATTTCCTTCCTGTGGGACTGAAGATATTTAGGTCAGCATATACTGCCAGTGTCCTCTGCTGACGAGTGCCAGTAGCTCAGTAACATGGAGAGTACATGTTTAGTTACAGACTTGAGGTATACTACTCAGCCAAATTCTGCGGATCATGATTTTGTTTCTACATATTGAATAAACATAGCAGGGAGAAGTATAGTGTTATAGAAAAATTGACATGTACAAACAAACACAAGAATCCTATTTAAAAAACAAGGTAAAGTCATTACATAATGAACACATTTCTTCTGATAGTTGCATGATTTAGTTGGGCAAAGGTCCCACTGAGAATGGTAAGTCAGTGGCCTTTCAGAAATGGAGGCTAAGGCTCAGTTGACCCTGCCAAGAAAAACTAGATTGTCTTTTCTGCAATAAGACCTCTGATTTATGTGTTGTGTTTTAACAGGAAGAAAATATTAAGATACTTTACATATGTCCATTGCTATTGAAATACACTCTTTGTTAACTTGATTAGCTTTCCCCCATTTCCCCATATCGTCTAAGGAAAAAGAAAAAATAATTCCTACCACTCTGGATTGTTTCCTAATAACTCAAGTTTATTGTTTTTTTTTCTTCTGGGAGTAATTTCCAAATTGTATATTTATTGATAAGCTATACAAATAAAAAAAATCTATTAGAATTTAGCCCAGAAAAGTTATTATGATGTTTTTTCCTTGAAGCAGAAGGTAGAATATAGCTTTTATATATATATATGAAATGGATAGTATCCAGAGAAGGAGAAAAGAAATAAGCATGGAAAACTCTCTAAACAGAAAAATTAAGGCTCAGGGACTTTTTATAACAAGCAAGGTATATACAAGGAAGTTGCAAACCTGTTTCTGATGAAGTGGGACGTTATCTCTGTTTGAGGTAACTGGAGCAGTTGGTAATTTTTTCAGGGTGATGAAACATTAAAAGAGGCTTCAAAGAAGTTGTGGAATTGTTACCTTGCTCATTTGAAAAAAGTTGTTTTTCTTTCTTTCTTTTTTTTTTTTTTTTTTGTGTTAATCCTCACCTGAGGATATTTTTTGAGAGAGTGGAAGGAAGGGAAGGGAGGGGGAGAGAGAGAGAAACATCAATGTGAGAGAGATGCATCCATTGGTTGCTTCCCACATGACCCCAACTGGGGCTGGGGATCAAACCTACAACTCCAAGTAGTGCCCTTGACTGGGAATCGAACCCAAGACCCTTCAGTCCATAGGCCGTTGCTTAACCGCTGAGAAAAACAAATGTTTTTCTTAATAGCCATCAATCTGTATGGTATAGATATTAACTGCCAGAGGCAGAAGACTAGTCTAAGTAACATCTTGATATATATTCTTCAGTTTTCCAAATCTGTGAATCAAAATAACATGTTACATTTCGGCAGGTGCTTAGAAAATTTAGAGTCCATGCCATAATTGCATTATAAAACACCGAGCTTTAGAACTTGTCTTTTATTTTTGCCGAAATAGTTTATCTGTGTCACTAAATCTGCTTCAAATGGCTTATCATGTTATATGCTGTGCTATTTCATACTTCTGATGAACAAATTGAGTTTATTTGGAGAATTCTGGTACAGACAAAGAAGGCCAAGGGCCAGAGTGAGGTTTTAAAACGATCAGATCACAGTGTTTGGGCTTGGTGGTCTTGTCTATACCAACTCTGTGCCTTTCTATATGAGATAATTATCTTTTGAAATACCCTTATTTTCTTCACAATAGTAACTCTTTTGATTTAAATACAAAAATAAATGTGCCACAATTTTATCCTTAAACAAAATAAACAATATCTGGACAATATCCGGCTAACTATGGAACACTTAGGTTTTATTTTTCAAAAATTGGAAGGGTTCTTAAGATAACATCAATTTATTTTGATCCTAATAAGAAGAGCTTTAGGCCAGGAAAGCAATGATTTCCACATGGGTAAGGCCAGTCCCAACTACTTCCTGTCCATACAACTGCTCACTGAACTTAAACTTTTTGCTTACCTTGATTTATATAGCTAAATGTGGTTGAATGCATTAAGAATTACAGGCTCTACTTAAAAATAAAGTCTTTAGAGATATAGAAAATATTTCTTTGTATAAAGCATACTAAAACAATTTTGTGTATAATATTCAACAATAAGTAATTTAAGCTTTTTGAATTATCAGAGAAATTTAATTTTATACATACATGTATGTATAGTTATTACTATTTTGTTTGTACAAATCTTTTCGTTGGTGACTCGATTATGTTCTTAATAGGTGAGTTTGCTGTGTAGAGATAAGTGTTGTTTGTGGTTGAGTAGGGATGTGACAGATCGGGAAAGAGAGGATTTGTATTAAGTGATGTGGTTGATTATTCCAGTGATGAGCCCTGATCCTAAAGCTATCACCATGAATCACTTCATCAGTATAACAGACACTCCTATCAGTCAGGACATTTCAAAGATTTTTGAAGCTGTGTACTGGGAACTGGGAACAAAGATCAGAGATATTCTTCATTATAGCACAATCTATAGATTTGCTTTTTTTTGAAAATTTAATATGTATAGAATTATACAATTTATACTATTTGGTGTCACTTAGCATGTTTTTAAGGTTCATTCATATCAGTTTTCTTTTCATGATTGAATAGTATTTCATTGTATGGATAATATTTTGTTTATCTGTTAACTAGTTAATGAACATTTGGATTATCTCAACATTTGGTATTATCAGTCTTTTTTATTATAGCCATTCTAGAAATATGTAGTGGTGTCTATTTCATTATGGTTGTAATTTGCACTTCCCTCATGACTAATGATATTGGACATCTTTTTAGATGCTTATTAGTCATTTATATATCTTTGATGAAATGTCTAGAAATTCGGGATATAAATCTCTTATTAAGTATGATTTGAAAATAATTTTTCCAGCTCCATGGCCTGTCTTTCTATTTTCTAATTAGTACTTTTTTTTTTAAAAAAAAGAAAAAGTTCTAAATTTTGATAAAATACCATTCATTAATATTGTTTTTATATCATATCCAACACATTTTTTCTAACCCAGTGTCACAGAGATTTTCTTTTATGTATTTTTCTAGAAACTTTATGAATTTTGGTCTTACATTTAGATGTGTGATCCATTTTGAGTTGAATCTTACATATGATATGAGACAGAGATTCACCTGTTTATTTTGCATATGCATATGCATATCCAATTGTCCCAGCAGCATTTGGTGGAAAAAGGCCTTCTTTGTCTATTGAATTAACTTTGTCAAAAATCAATTAATAAATGTTAATAAATGTTAGAGTCTACTTCTGGAAAGTTTGTGGTTCTGGTTCTCCTAAGATGGAGGAAGCATAGTCTGTCTATCTCCCCCACTGATTACAACTAAAAACCTGAACAGAATACATAAAGCAACCATCTGAGATCTCTGAAGAGTAAATAATAACAAGAGGTTTCAGGAAGGAGGTAAAAAAAGTGTGACTGCTACCAGTGAGTTTCCTGTTCTTTCCCACCCACCATCCCCATCCTTTATCTCCTGGCTTGGATTCCAGGGAATCCCCTATTCTTGATCTAACAATGGACCCATACAGAAAAAACTCTGTGTATGGTCAGAGAACTGGAAAGGAGGGCTCATTCATGAAGGAGACTCTGCAGAAAAATACCACTTTCTTTCTGTGTTCTGTATTTTTGTTTTATTTGTCTGGTGAAACTGCAGGCAGGCCCCACTCAGGAGGCTGTTCTCCAGCTGTAGTTGTAGTAGTGGTGGCAGCTATGTAGCCATTTAACACTGAATGATATAATCTTTTTCTTTGACCAGAGAAATGGAAAAAGGGGCTCTTGTAGTCCAAGAAATGTGGGGAGAATATCTGTTAGTTTTTCCCTCCTTTCTTTCTCACCACTTCACCCCTGAGGCAGATGTAGTTGCAGGAAATGTGCGATGGTATGAGAGTTAAAAACCCAATGTGGCAGAGGATAAGAAAAGGTGCCTGGGAGGCAGAGTGTGGGAAAAATCATGGAGAGGCAGGAGACAGAGAAAAAGATGACCTAAATCTGTGTGTAAAGTCTGAAACTCACTCCTGAGCTGAGCATGTGTGGAATTCCTTTGTGGAACCTCAGTAAAGGCTTTGAGAACTGGACTATAGCGTAGACCACTGCCCTTAGGTGGCACATATGGGGATATACTGAATAGCACTGAAAATACTTGGGAAACTGAAAATGATATTGAAACCACAGCCCATAGAACACGTGTCAGGACTTTTGTTTGGAACCTAACAGGGTTGATTGCCTACAACATCAATAAAAATAGCAACAAAAAATAAATCAATTTTCCAGAGGACCAAAAGTCTTTAATATGACCAAGAGTGTCATAAGCAAGTCCTAGAATACAATCTAAAA
This sequence comes from Tadarida brasiliensis, assembly GCA_030848825.1. Classification (NCBI taxonomy): domain Eukaryota; kingdom Metazoa; phylum Chordata; class Mammalia; order Chiroptera; family Molossidae; genus Tadarida; species Tadarida brasiliensis. Next base: position 60,560,588 of record CM061268.1, read on the forward strand.
ATATTTGACATACCAGGAACCAAGGAAATTATAACTAATGGTAGGAAAAACAACAATCAACAGACGCCAATCCTGAGATGATCTCGATTTTAGAATAATAATAAAAAGTGTAAACACTTTTGACATGAATGGGAAGATTGAAGTTCTCAACAAAGAAAGAGAAACCATAAAAAGAACCAAAATAAAATTTTTAGATAGAAAATTAAAATAACAAATATTAATATTAAATACTAAAACAACTAAAAATTTACTAGGTGACTTCAGTAACAGAGTGAAGAAGACAGAGGAAAGAAAAGTGAAATTGAAGAAAGTCCAATAGTAATTGTGAAAAAAATACTGGAAAACAAAGATTAAGAACCTGAAGGACAATAGCAAAGGTCTGACATTTGTGTCATAAGTGCTTTAGGAGAGAAGACAAAACAGATTTGTGCAGAAAAAAAACATTTGTAGAAATAATGGCTGAAAACTTCTAAATTTTGTGAAAGACATACATTAACACATTCATAAAGCTCAGTGATGACCCCCCCCCCCCCACCACAAGGCTGAATATTGTATGCTTCCATTTATATGACAAAAGCCAAAACTATAGGGATAGGAAATCAGATTAGTGGTTGGCAGAGGTTGGAGGTCAAGGAGGGGTTGATTACAGAAGGACAAAATGAGGCAATATTTTTGGTGATGGAACTATTCTGTATAATGGTACTGGTGGTAGGTACCCAACTCAATGAATTTTTCAAAACCCATAGAACTGTACACCTTAAAGAGTAAATTTTATTGTATGTAAATTAAAAGATAAAAAGTAATGGTTAAAACAAAAAAAAATGTGTATTGAAAGACAATACTGCTCAGATTATTCTCATTCTTACAATTTCCCTTGGATTGTTAAAGATTAAGGAGGCTAGTTCCATAGATAATTTTTTTCCTTAGGCTCTTTTAGGATTCCTTTCCTTTCCTTTCCTTTCCTTTCCTTTCCTTTCCTTTCCTTTCCTTTCCTTTCCTTTCCTTTCCTTTCCTTTCCTTTCCTTTCCTTTCCTTCCCCTTCCCCTTCCCCTTCCCCTTCCCCTTCCCCTTCCCCTTCCCCTTCCCCTTCCCCTTCCCCTTCCCCTTCCTTTTCTTCCTTAGTAAAAAAAAATATGTTTTATTGATTTTAGAGAGAAAGGAATGGAGAGGCAGAGAGAGGTTGAAACACTGATGAAAGAGAAACATCTATTGGCTGCTTCCTGCATGCCCCTTATTGGGGATCCAGCCTGCAACCTTGTCATGTGCCCTGACTGGGAATCGAACTGGTGACCTCTTGGTGCATAGGATGACACTCAATCCACTGAGCCACACCAGCCAGGCTTTTTCTTTATTTTTAATTTTCTGTAGTTTGAAAATGATATGCCTAGGTGTGATTTGTTTGGTATTTATCCTGTGTAATGTTTTCTGAACTTGTTGAAACTATTTGGTGTCTGACATTATTTTGGGGTAATTCTCAGTCATTGTTTCAAATATTTCCTCCCTTCTTTTCTTCTTCTGTTATTGCCATTACATGTATGTTATACCTTTTGCAGTTGTTTATAGTCCTTGAATATTCTATTTTGTTTGTTTTTTTCAATCTTTGTTCTCTTTGCTTTTCAGTTTTGGAGGTTTCTATTTGATGTATCCTCAAGCTCAGAGATTCTTTCCTTCGCCATGTCTTCTACTGAGCCCATCAAAGGCGTTCTTCATTTCTGTTACAGTGTTTTTTATCTCTAGAATTTCTTTTTGGTTATTTCTTAGGATTTTCATCTCTCTTACATTGCCCATCTGTTTTTGCATGTTGTCTATTTTGTCCATTGGATCCCTTAGCATATTAATCATAGTTGTTTTAAATTCTAACATCTATGCCATATCTGATTTTGATGCTTGCTTTGTCTTTTCATACTGTGTTTTTTGTCTGTTAGTATGTTTTGTAATTTTTTTCTTGACAGCTGGACATGATGCACTGGGTAAAAGGAACTGCTGTAAATAGGACTAGTAATGTGGTGGTGAGTGATCAGGTCTCAGTCTTTTAGTGACCCTATGCCTCTGGACTGTGAACTTCACAGGTGTTTCTCAGGTTTTTGTTTTTTTTCCTCCAACACCCGTGGGACAGGGTTGTTCAAATGGGCTGGAGTTTGGGTATTTTCCCTCCCCCAGGACAGTTAGGCTCTGGTTTCTCCTGAAGGCAGGTCTTGTTAAGAACAGAGTGCTCTGGCCTATTTCAAAATGGGTCCTTTCTTTTTCCCTCTGCTTGGAAGCACAAAGGGATTTTTACCTGAAGTTTGTTGTGAGAATCTAGTCGTTTCTGGAGGTGAAACTCACAAACGTGTGAGGGCCCCCCCCATGACTGGGTGTCCCTGGAGTTTTTAACTCTCAGACTTGTCCACACTGAGTCTACAGCAATTCATTCAATTACAGTTGAGGTTTTCCTACACAGGCCCTGGTTTCTGTGGTTTCCTGCTTAGGTAAGCCATGCCTCCCTGCATTTGCCAGTCAGTTTCATCAGTCCAGGGGTCAGAGGTTTGGTTTGCCCTGTGTCCTTACCTCCAAGAAGAGTTGTTGATTTTTCTAGTTTGTTCAGCTTTTTACTTGTTAGGGTGGAATGGCACGTGAAACTGGAAGCCCCTCGAATTCTTTTAGGAGAACTGAATCCTTGTACTCAATATTTCTGTGTGATGTTGAAGTCTTTAGTTTGTTTTACATGAAGGTGCCAATTTTTTTTCTTTTAAAGAGAGGATTGGTAACATGGAGTGTATTTGAAATGAGAGTAATAAGCCTTGATATTCTTAATAAAGCTCAAGAACTTGAAAAGCATTTGCCAAAAATATTCAGAACAGAATTTTGAATATGTAATGCTGTTTATCAGTGTTAAAATGAAGTCTTTGTTTATTGTCATGAAAACTTTGTAAATTTACATGCCCAATGAAATGTATATATGTTTTGTATTTTCTATTAAGAGTAGGCATATACAATGTACATTTTGTGACTTACATGCTATTTTTTAAAAATTCTGTATTCAAACTAGGAGGAGGAATAGAAACCAAGGTGTTTTCTTGTGTGTGTGTGTGTGTGTGTGTGTGTGTGTGTGTGTGTGTGTGTTTAAAGTTACGGTTTCTTGTTCATTGCTCAGACTTGTGATATTGGATAATAGAGGGTTGTGTTTTATGAAATTGAAAACAAGGTGGATTAGGTGGAGAACTGCAGACTCAAATAGATTTTATAGCTCTGACAACTATTTTAAAGTGTTGTTTATCTTGTATTTTGAAAATACTGATTTTGCTGTCCGAAGAGCCTACTTTAGCTTTAGTTTACATGGGTTTTGTCAAGGCTGCTTTGGCAGTTACAGTTTTTTTTTTGTTTTTTTTAAACCTTTGCTTTATATTTTCACTGAAATGGTAAGTGTAAGAAAACTCTTGAAAAGGAAGTCAAGTTATATACTAGATACAGTCTTTTCTATAATTTTCTTAAACATTATTATTATTAAGGCACAAATATAAATTAACATTTTAAATAAATCAAATTTACCAAACATGGTAAGAACTAGTTGCTTCTAAAGAATGATGGTAAAACCAGATGAAGGAGTTTCCCTTTTCTTGTGCTACCTGGGCGGTGCAACAGTATGAGGAGGCAAAACCCGGACTTTGCAGCCTGTGACACGTCATCTGTCCCCACCACTGCCAAAGCAAAAAGGATCAGGATGTTTGCTTACCTCACAGAACGCGAAAAAGTAAATGGTAATAGCTGGCTGTGCCATGCCAAAAGATAATGAAAGATTCAAAAGCCAGTAAGTATTTGTTGAAAACAAACCGTGTGCCCTTTCCCATTTCTTCACTTTTCATGTTCACATCCTGCCCATTCCTCATGTGAGACCCATCTCAGTTGTTGCCTCCTCTGTGAAGCAAGCTTTGCTTTCCCCAGCTGGAAGTCATTTTTCCTTGCTCTGAAATATCACAGCACAGTATTTGTACGTGCTAATATTCTTCAGTATTTCCTGCATTTACACTTGTTATTTAGTTTCTTGTCTTATGTTTCCTGCTAGATTTTAAGCTCTCCAACCACATATTTTTGTGTCTGATTTTCCTTTGCATTCTGGATAGCACTTTTGTATGTAATCCCAATTTATATTCAGTGAGTTAATGGAAGATAAATTGACAATAATTTAAAAGGAAAAAACTAAAAATGAAAGCTTTCTCCTGTATGTATGTATGTTTGTTAGTTTAAGTTACAGTTTTTGTTGCTTAGTGATAGTGGGTGGAAGGTTGTTCAATGCAGGCATACCTTAGAGGTATGGGGGTTTGGTTTCAAAAAACTGCAATAATGTGAGTATTGAAATAAAGCAAGTCATAATCTTTTTTTTTTTTTTAATTTTAAAAAATCTTTATCCAAAGATATTTTTCCATTTATCATCAGATAGAGTGGGAGGAACGAGGTGGGGGGAACATCGATGTGAGAGAGACACACCAACTGGTTGCCTCCTGCATGACCCGACCAGGGCCGGGAACGAACTACAACTGAGGTACTGACCAGAATTGAACCTGCAACTCATTGGTCCACAGGCCGATGTTCTAACGATGAAGCAAACCGGCCAGGGTCAAATCTCACTTTTAAAAGTATTATTTCATTTGGGTTTCTTTTAATTATTCTCTTAAACATTTAGTGTTAAATATTTTAAATGTAATTTTTTGTTAAATAGTTTTCATTTAGAATGTAAGTAAAATTAATATTTTGGTCTTATACTGATACTTGATGGAAATTTTCTCTATCATATGCACATGGCCTACTAGGGTTTAATTACTTTTAATCCCAATAGAACATAGTTCTACAGAGTTGAGGTTAAGGAAGGGCAAGGAAAGAAAACTATTGCCTGAAGCTAAAAGCCCTTTTGTATCTAAATTGTAGCTGTCTAAATGACTGATTTTTTTTTTTCAATTGGCATGGTTTAGTAGTCATTAAAATTTTTTGTTTCCTCTGCAGTCTGTAGTAAAGTTAAAGGGAATTAAAAATTCCCTCTTAATGTTTTTAATAACAGAGCAATTAAAAAAATCATTACACTTAAATCATGTGATAAATGTAAACTCATTTTACAGATTGATTTCTCAGGATAATTGAAATGTGTATGCATTGATACTGGAGCTTGCAAATCACATATTTTCTGTATGCGTTTTCTGTATTAACACTATTGTTTAAAAATCCCAACAGAGTTTGATTAATATTAATCTGTTTTATACTAAGAGCATGTTTAGCAAACACTGAGTAGAAAAATTTTGCAGTGTATCTTTCACATATTTTAGAATCTTTTAAATTCAAAAAACACTTTGTGTCAGGCTCTTTTGGAAAATTATTTAAGAGAAATTAAAACTTTTTCTGTACATATTTCTTTGTGAATTATCAATGATCTAAAAAACTCATCAGAAAAATTAGAGAATAGTTGTGTGAATACCATATTTGTGCTATGTAAGTACAATTTAATTTCAGATTATTTTTTAATTCAACAGTTTTCAATCTTTAATAGTAATATGCCTTTAAATGTTGCTCTTTAAAAATGTGTAGTGAGGAATTAATCTGTAGTTTTGCCTGACAGAATAGCTTTTAGGTAAGAATTTCATAGAAAGAAGTATCTGATTACTTTAGTTTTTTAAAAAATCCTCAATTGAGGATATGTTTTCATTGATTTTCTAGAGAGGGAGTAAGGGAGGGAAGGAGAGAGAGAGTGACAGAGACATGGATCGGTTGCCTCCTGCATGCACCCCACCTGGGGATTGAACCCAACACCTTGGTACATGCCCTGAGTGGGAATCGAACCTGGAAACTTTTGGTGTATTGGACGATGCTCCAACCAACTGAGCCACCTGGCCAGGGCTACTTTAGGTTTTTAAAAACAACAGCAATGGAGTGGTTTTTACAAAATTATTGTTTAATCCATGTAGTAAATGAAGGAATTTCTAATGCTAAGTATGTTTTAGAAACTGTAGATATGACAAATGTATTTGCATATATTTCATAGCATTACTTAGATGTTTTCCTCTTTTTTCCTTAAATATTTTTGTTATATAAAGGGCTTTACGTAGAATGAAATTATCTTTATTCTGTATATATTGTTTTCTCTATTGAATGCCTATAGCTTCTAGCCCAATGTCTTGAATGTGATATATGCTCACTAAAATGTCAATATTGTTACTCTTGTGAGTAAACATTGACTTATAAGATTTAAAAATACCCAAGATAGAAGTGCTCATATACATTAGTTTACCTGTTTTTATGAAAACCCAGTAGGCAAACATCCTTTTTGCTAAATAAAAAAATTTGTGTTGCCATATATTATATTACAAAAGGATTTTTCTGATAAAACTTTCTTTTTATTATGGAAAAATGTAAACTTATATAAAAAAATATTAGCCATCTTCCAGGTTTAATAATTATGCTATGTATCACTAAGAGGATAAGGATTTCTATTTTAAGAGTATAAACATAATGTCATTTATCTCACTTAAAAGTTTTCCTTATTCACATTATTTATTCAGTGTTCATATTTCCCCTGCTATCTCTTTCTCTCATTTGTTAAAGTGAGAATGCAAATAACTTTCTAATTGGTTAATAAATCTTAAATTTGTTTTAAGTGGTTGGTCTGCCTCGTTCCATTTCTCCTTGGTTTCCTAGAAATCAGTCCAAAACTGAATAATGAGGTATTTAAAATTATTATAACATCATATATTTAAACATATTTTATGTGTTTCAATCCATTGTAGTTATCCTTTTTGATGGTCAGATTGTTCCTCAAGATTGCCAGTAGAAAAGTCCACAAGGTGGTTCCTGAATTCTTTTGATAGAACCTAGTAGTGTTTTGGTAAGATGAGCTGTTCATCTTATGCACTTGCTGGCCCCAGCTAGCATCAGCCAATCCTTTGAGGAGCCATGATTAAATTACAGAAGGATTTTAACTTATAAAATGTTTCTATCTTTAAAAGTCCCATGAATTAAAATTTTGATTTGACTTAGGCAGTTTTGACTGTAGGATATATGAGTGGATCATTTCTTAAGATTTGTCCACTATTGAAGTTAGTATTCTGGGATTTAGTTTTTCCCCTAGGAATTTCTGTTATTTACAATCATGTTCCTCTTTAAAGATGATAAATTTTTGTAATGTGAGATTTGAATGAGTAGCATTATAATATTTATTTCATACATATATTTATAAACAATTATCTTCATTTATAAGTAGGAAAACAGATTTATAAAATTGTGACTTGGCTTTGTTTGTGAAACTTAGTAATTTGAGTCATCCAATTTATTATCCCATATTTTTCACTCACTGCTATGCCACTTTTAGATTTAAAATTGCTGTGAGAGTAAACATAAAGTTATTTTATAAAACAAGAGAGGTGAAATTTTAAGGATTAAAAAAACCCAATGTTTAAAATGATGTACTAGAAAATGTGGTTATTATTGTGTGGTATTATATTTATTTTGTTTTCATGGTTTATAATTAAATGAGTCTTAGCAAAAATAATAGTTTGACCAAATGCTTGCTTATATGATTAATTACGAATATTTTATCCTATTGTGTTCTCAAACATTTTCTGACTTTGATATTTTAAATGTTTAGAAGTGTCAATGCTTAGTTTGTGTCTTTGATATGTCAAACCAAATAGAGTCTTTAATGAAACTCTTACAATTTATTTCCTACAGAGATTTAGCTTGAATTTGTATGTAAGAGGTTACATAGAAGTACTTCACAGAAAAGCTCAGAGGTAAAGACAATAAGTTACAGGGGCCAAGCAGGGAAGGCATGTGTACCAAGTTGACTAAGTAGAGTACCTAAGACCAGATGCTGATTAATGTGTTCACATGAGATGAAAATAGGGAATGAAGAAGTATTGTAGTAGGACTGGAACTGCCAAATCTAAGAGATCCTGTTGAACTCAATTTAATCCTCCTGTGGGCTTTGGGGATCTTTCAGATTGTGACCTTACCTGCCATAGATTCTCAAATGACCTTCTCTCTTAGCCCATTCAGAATGCGGTCTGTTGTAATGATTGCAGTAAGATGACCTGAAACATGCTGTGTATGTGTGTGTTTCTATGTGTACTTGTGTGTGCATGTAGTACAACTTAATAATATTTTGACTATTGAGAATCTTTGACTATTCAAGTCTTTTACAACTTTAGATTTCAAAGATTGGAGCATTTTTCAACCAAACTGTAAAACTGTAAAGAAAATGTCTAGTCACCATGCTGTTTCATAGCTTCTTATTGTTTGTGGTACTGTAAACAGATTCCTTTACCATTCATTCATGAAGCACAAAATGTTACCTGTGCCTGGCTAGAGGCTGTTTATTTGCCTATCTTTCAAAATTAAACCTTCTTAGACTATATTCTACTTTGAGACTCATTTAATGTCTATATCTGACTTTGTTTAGAAAGAGCACTTTGTGTTTATGCTACAGGATATTTTGCTAAATAAGGTTATTTATTCAGAATGCCCAGCTACAAACGCAGAGTTGAACAATGAGAGAGAGCATGGTCACAGACTCCTCTTTGTTGTGATGGTGAAATTTAGTGGATAACTACATGGTGTTCAGATGCCAGTTTCTTGAAAGTGTTGTAGAAAAAGGAGCCAGTGCAGTTTTTGTTTGTGCCCCACCCCCAATCTCATACTGAGACTTTTGTTAAAAAAAAAAAAAAGTAAGTAAGTAAGTCATAGAATTTCTGTAAATTAATAGAATTGAGCTAATTTGAAGTCAAATCTAAAAAATGTTGTAGTCTAGCATTTCATATTTTGTTTTGATTTTTAATCTCTCTGCTTCTCCTTATGTCTTTTAATGCTTCCATTGGATTTTAAAAAGTTATAAAAGTAATATTTGCTATTTAACAATTTTAAAGTATGTAGAAATATATGAAGTAAAAAATGAATGTCCCTCTTTTCAGTATTTTTCATTCTCACTCTCTGGATTAACCACTGTTAATAGTTTGACTGTCTTTTGTTTATCCACATTATATAAGCATACATTTGTATAGGTATAGGAAAAGACTATATCTATATATAATAAAATGGGATCATACACAATCTACATATTACCTTTTCTACATAAAAGTAGATTATGAGCATCCTTCCAGTTGGTGCAATCTAACTTATTCTTTATAACTGTTGTATAATTATTGTGTAGTACAGACATACCATCATTTATTTACTTGAATTCCTTTATTGTTGAACATTTAGGTTTTCAGTATTTTAGTTCTCTAATGGCAAAATGAACATCCTTGAGCATATACTCCTAGGCACTTTTGTTTATTCTTGTGTTGGATAGATTTCTGGAGGAATTGCTGTGTGAAAGGGTGTGTACATTTAAAATATGGATCAATAATGCCAAATTGCCTTCCCAGAAGTTAGGATTAGTTTATGCTCCAGCACACCTTATGACAACATTCTTTTCCTTACACCTTTGCCAACACTGGCACTTCAATCTTTGGCCTTTTTAATATGTTAAATAAAAGTCACTATTTTTAGCCTTCTTTTTCCTTTCTAAACTGTTTCGTAGGTTTCCTGAATTATTCCTTTGACTTGTGACTTTTTTTGGTGGATTGCAAATAATACTGGCTATATAGTCAGAGATTTCTCTGAGTAAATGAGAAAGGGTAACAGTGGTCAAGTTCCTTGTTTTGGAACTCTTCCCTTTGTTACTTCAGTATTTACCTTTTCTTTTCAGATGTGAATCAAGCTTTTATGTTCCTGCTGGAGCATCCAAATGATATCAGTTTTGTTAAAATTATCTATCTATCTATCTATCTATCTATCTATCTATCTATCTATCTATCTATCTGTCTATCTATCTGTAAAATCCTCACCTGAGGATATGTTTAGAGAGAAGAATGGACACACACACACACACACACACACACACACACACACACACACATTGTCAATCGAGTGCTTCCTGTAACCCACAACCTTTGGTGCATAGGACAACATTCCAGCCAACTGAGCAACCCAGCTAGGGCTGCATTCATATTTTTATAAGTTATACTATGTTTGAGGTTTTAGAACATGAATGACAAAAATGAAATAGTATGATAGTACATTTTCAAAACTCATAAGTTAATGAAACTTAATAGATTTTTGAGAAATCTTTAGTCTTATTATTATTACTTTTTAAAAACTAAGGAATAGTAAAATCTCCAGGGAAGGATCTATAATAGTACTGTTTTTTCCTTCACAGAATTTTCCATACTACTTAGTAAGAATTTGTTGATTTATGTTGACTTTCAGTCCAGTAATTGAAATTCATTAAGGGGATGTATTTATTGGAAATTTTTTAAAATTTCAAATTTGAAGAAGTAATTTTAATTAATGTTATTTTTTCCCAAACATGGTTAATTCGCCTGCCTGGGAAGATGAATTGTTAATTTCGTGAAACATTTTCATGGACAGTTTTGAGTCTTGGTTAACTGCAGCTCTCTGTTCCCCATCTTTAAGTATTTTCCTTTAATGTTATTTTCTGATGCCTCCTGTAGAGTGCCCAGCTAATTCAGACTAATCTTATGAGCTATGAGGACTATACTATGAATATAGATTTGCTACAGAACCTATTTTATGTTGCTACCACAACATAAAATAAATTCTAATGCAAATGCAAACTGTTTAAAATTATACACACATATATTTTATATGCCTTCAAGCTTAAGTTTTAACTTTTTTATATGTATTTCTTCCTAAGTATTCTATTCCATGTAGTCACTTTTCCTTGATTTTGTATTGTTCTTTAATTGCTTTTTGTTCATTATCTCATTGCTTCATAAGTTCCCAAGGGCAAAGACTATCTTTGTCATTTTTTGAATTTTATAAAATTTTACATTTTCCAATGCAATATATTCTTTCCATGATTGTATAAAGTAGAGCAATTTTTTTAAGTCTTATTATTGGATGGTGTCCTGATTTTTGAAGGTTTAACTAACCCTATGCATGAGATTGTTACCTATAATATACCAGCTGTGATCATGGCTTTTTTCACATTTCCCTTCTAGGAGTTCCGGGCATTCTCAGTTGCATAGTAATGATTTTAAACATATTAAGAGTTTGTATAGTGTTGAGCATGACAGATAGAACATCTCAATGGGCAGCATCCCTCTGGTAACATTTACAGAAATATTTATAGGACTGGGAAGTATGCATTCTATAAAATAGGATTCAAAAAATCATTTTGAAAAGCCAAAGACAGAGCAGCAATCCAGGTATTCTTTTTAATTAAATCATGCAGGACAAGGAATTACTATTTTAATACTTTTGAATCTACTGATTCCTAAGAGAGTTGTCAACATTATTTCATAACGTTGTTAGATAGGACCAAAGTTGATCTACCCCTCAAATTCTTTCTTGCTTGTTTATAGATATTCTCCAGACTTCAAAGCTCTTCTCCCTGATAAACATAATCACCATCTTTCTGAAGTACTGTCACTGGCTAAATCCAGTTTATCTTTGTCTGCTGTCTTTGAGGATTATTATAGATAATGCCATGGAAAACAGAAAACCATCTGGTTAAAAAGAAGTGGTGGTGATAGTGACACTGGGTGAAAGAGTGGGGTGGGGCGGGGTGGGGAAATGTGTATTTTTAATAAAAATCAAGCAATCTTTTTCTTTTTTGGTGGTATTTTGGTAATTGGAAAACTTGAAATTGACCCTTAGACAATCACATCCAAATACTTAACAAGTCTTTTGGAATTTCAAAGATTTCCAATAAATGGTACCCTAACAATCTCCAAAGTGTGTGTTTCAAGAGAAAGAAAGGAGGAAGCCACAGTGCCTTTTATGTCCAATTTCTTAAGTCACACTCTGCTCATTAGAAGTGAGTTAGTTACTAAGTACGGCCAACATGTAAGAGGAGGGGAAATAGGTTATAGGTTCTACCCTTTGAAGGGAGGCATATGAGGAATTTGTGCAGTGTATTTTAAAACCACTGCTGTCATGATATATGATTTTTAAAAATTTGCTTTTAAAGTATACTATTTGAGATTTTTGCAGCAAAGTTAATAAATGACATATGCTGTAGTTTCTTTTTGATGAAGTTGTTTTTAGGTTTTGCAATCAGTGTTATGCTCTTTCTACAGAAATAACTTGGAAGTTTTTCTTTTGTTTTTGGAGTAGTTTCAAGTATCATTGATTGTTTATAGTTTTTAAAACTATGCTAGAATTCTGAGAAACCATCTGGGCCTGGGGCTTTTTTGTTGGGAGCTGTATAACTACTTTTTTTTATTTATTTCATAATACTTGATTTATGTAGACTTTCTGTCTCTATTAAAGTCGTTTCTGGTACCAATTTTAGTATTTTTAAGATGAGTTTTGAAAGCAAATTTATGCTTAGAAGACCATATCTTTGTTTTTGTACTATAAGCCAATGAGAGTAAAAATGAAATTACATATATATTTTATGTGTAGGCAAACAGAAGTATATAATTTCTTTAAAGAGAAGTATACTTTTCTTATTCATACTTGTTTTTTTTAACATGAATATGAAAGTATTGCTAATTAGGTAAATATGAGTGAATATAAGAGTTTTTTTAAAAACTTAATTTTTTGTAGTGTGTGCTATTCGAAGATATTAGTCATCATATTACTTAAATGAGAGAGATGAGCTTTAGCTCATGTAATTTGATATAGTGATTTGAAATTTTTTTGGGATCTCTTCTTATTTAAACAATCTTGCTTGAGTTTATTTCTTTATAAAGTCAGTTTACATATTGGTAAGAATGTGGTTATATGTGTGAATGAGCCTTGTGATACTATTTTTAATTAATATTTTGGTTATAAAATTTTCATTTTTTGTTTATTCTTTTCTTTTCATTAAATATTATAGCCCATCGTTAAGTTAGGATTGGGTGACACACAACAGTGGAGATAACGTTACCTGCTCTCGAGGAGCCTTTGTCCAGTAGATTCTGAACTAGGACACTGGTGTTAAGATCTGATTTGAGAAATATTTAGGTGTCTGAAAATTGTAAGATGAATTTATAAAACCGCCTTATCTACAGTTTTTCTTGGGATTAAAATATAGATCATTAAATAGTTTAGCCTTTTCTAATTTTTATTTATTCTCCCTGTAGTTTAAACAAATTTTAAAAGTTTTTCCATTTTGTTTTTCCATTTATTTTTCTAGAAAGCTAAATGTTAATGAGAACAGATACTAAAATTATTTTAGTTTGCTACTAATAATTGGAAATGAACCGTTGTCTTTTGGGTGGGTTAACTACTAATTAATTGCTACTAAGTACCTAGGGAATAACTGTTAAGCTTTACAGTTTTTGGTTATGATATTAAGAGTATCTGAATTCTTTTTTTGTTGTATAATCAGAAAAAAGAACTCAATTAGGTTTTTATTTTTCTTTAATTCATATTTATGTCTTACGTATTTATTAATGATGAACTTGTTTTGAATTTTTACTGGGCCTAGAATATGTTAGAATATAGTAGATGCCCAATAAATTTCTATTTAGTTCATGTATATTGAAGCACTGCTGTGGAAAATGAAATATTTTTGTGCTAAGATGTAGTCTTGTTTTTGCTTTTTTCCACTTACTGTCAGGGAAAGTTAATGTACTAATGTTCAAATTATGATATTCATTCTTATTCTTGAAAATCTTCATAATATGTCTGTTTTGAATCAACAAAACATGTTTAAAAGAGTATGCTCTTGTGTGAATTTTAAGTATTTTAATGGTTTTTAAGCTTTACACAGAAGGCAACATTTCCTCTGCTGATGTTTAAAAAAACAATAAAAGGTTAGTGAATGTAGGTCTTCATAAAGCAAAGTGCTGGGAAAGTTACTATTTCATGCACACATTCTTAAAATCAACAAAATAAGACAGCTAGTAGCCACTGTGGTTGGACTTACAAAACACTGTGCACCATGAGTAAAGTACGCAATATCTTAGACCAGCTGACTATACACCATTCTGCAAATATTAAAAAAGAATCTCTCAAATCATTTAGTGGAAAAACACTTTAAAAATTCTCACCTATTATAGTATATCAAGTTTTTTTGTGGAAATATTTACTTTCTATTTTAGTTTTCTCTACATTTCATAGTTTTACTTTCTTAAAGAACAATGCCAACAATAATAGTAATATGTTTATGTATAGTAGAAAATTTGATTATCATAAAGTATACAAATGAAAGTAACTATGAAACTGTAGGTCAAACGGTTGTTTTTTATTCCTAATGTACTTTATTGAGCAAGATTACTGTTGCCCTTCATATCCTCTGTCAGCCCTCCAGAATTCTCTTTGAAGTCACTGGTTGCTGCAAGTATGGACGTAAAGAGAGAAAGGGAAACCTAACCCAGTGTACTTAGTGCTCTCAGTGAAGTTGATGACAGTTAGCTGTGAACAAGTGTCTCTCTCTTTCAGCACTGAAGTATCTACACTATATAACAAGTTCCACGTGATGTGGTATTGTTTTTTAGAAAATTATTAGTTATCTTGCTAATTTCCTGATGCTGTGTCATAATTTTAGCTTTTTCGTAACATCATAAATAGATGAATTACATCTCATTAAAATTATGCATGCATATGTCATTTAGTGAATGTTGTATGCTATTTTTCTAACCTTTAAAACCGTAAGTATTATATTTACTTTTTAAAAACAAAATATGCCTTTTTATTCGAGTGTGAATCATACATCAAAAATTAAGTCTTAGCTATATTGAAGGAAGTTTATTAAAATCTGAATATTCTTTGCAAGATACCAAATGCAGGTTTCACTATCCAAACAGGTAATATGTTTACTGTGTAATGTTTGTTTCCTTCCTCCTTCTCTCTCTTCTTTCTTCTCTTCTTTTCTTGCAAATACTGCTGCCAAGAATAAATTTTATTCTGCATGATTAAAAAGTCATTTCCCTGCTGCACACAAGTGAAAATTATTTTTGTATGTCTGTTATTTTCAGCCTGCAGTATGTCTTCCTTCTGGTGGTAATGTTCCATGTTAATAACAATGAGTAAAATTTTAGACATTTCAACAATATGGCATTTGCTTGATATTATGGCAGCATTTTAAAACAATGTCAGTTTCTGGGCAAGACTTTTTTATAGCAGTTATAATTTCGTATGGAATGATCTCATTCTGTTGGCTAGAACTATTAAAGATTTCAACCAATTTTTAAAATCTGCTTTCATAATTTTTGGGAGAATAAAATCATGTAAAATAATATTTGTAACAGTTTTATAGGGAAATACAGGGGTGGGCAAGAGTAGATTTACAGTTGTGAGCATGAGAAACAAGATTTAGTCTTGTATTGTCATTTATTAATTGTATTATTTTCCATATGAAAAACCTGCGTTTGCCCCACCCTCTCTCAGGATTATACACTAAACAGGAGTAAATAACATCTATCAACTGTTGCAATGCTGAAATATTAAAAAAATCAAGTTAAATATTTGATTAAATATTGCAGGTACATTTATTTTGTAATTTTTGTATACTTTAAATGAAGGTTATTAAAATTACATTAACTATTATTTAACAGACTTCTTTCACTATAGTTGACTTGGCACAAATGCTGAGGAAATAAAAAGAATGATCAAGTCACAACAACCTATTGAATGTTTGATTATTTTAGGATATGCCAGTCTTTCCAGCCTAAAATTGTTGTAATTTGACTATATCAGATTTAGATGCCTGGCTATTAGAACATTTTCTTTTGTGCACAGTTGGGACCTTATTTTAATGGAATTTGGTTCGAGGAACCTGAAGTTGAGGCTTTGTTTTCCAGGAAGATCTTTTCAGTTGTCAGGAAGTAGATTCTAAATATAATTGTGTACGATCTGGCCACTTATTCAGTATTTCCCAACTTTCTGATAAGATAAAACCTAGATTGAGTGAAATTTTGAGTGAAACCTGAACTTTTAGAAATGCAGAATCCCGGAAGTGGGATAATAAGCTCTTAGTAGGCTTTAAAAAACACTATGAAATTATTTTTGAAAATTACTATAGAAAAAGAAATTAAAATTACTTTATGAATAGATACATATTTTTGGAACACCTTATCTAATATTAAATATTGGTGTTTATAAATTAAAGATTTGGAACATTGAGGGGATATTGCTAAAACATAATTATGTTTCTCTAAGTTAGAAAACACGAGCTGAATTCATTTATGTTACCACAAAAAAAGGAAATTATTTTCAGTTTTAGACTATTTTTATCTTCAGACAAACAAAATTAAGTATTTTTACTCTTTTTTGAAATAGCCTGATAATAAGCATAAAGTGCAATAGCAGCATGATTATGTATACTTTTAACTTAATGCAAGAAATTGCCATTTGGTGTAAATGGTAAAACATACCCAACTCTCACACAGAGTATTATTAAGTAGTATAAAAGGAAAAATGCAGATCGCAGATCTTTTTCTGAGTTAGCAAATGAAATTTGCTAAATTAGTGCTACAGATGGGATGGAATAGATTTCTTTATGATGGTAATTAACAGTTTTATTAAAATTAGTAGTTTTCATTATTTAATGGTTTATTTGTGGCCACGGTGGTTTTGCCTGTGGCTTGGCAAAAAAATGTCATTTAGGTTTTCATGAGACTAAACTTACTTTTTGTTTTCATATTTAATTATTTATGGGATTTCTTGCAAACCCATTAATCAGGGGTGTCATATAAATACAATACTAATTAGAATAAAAAAGTTACAAAAAATTTTTATTTGTATAACAAAGAAGAAAGGTGACATTTTATTTATTTGGAAAACAGTTAACAAAACACAAATTAATCCCATCTCAGAATCCATATTTATTTTTGTTTCGTTGTTCATTTTTATTAGGATACCTCTTTTTAATCTAAATTTATTTAGGAGGTATTAGACTAGAAGAGCAGGAGCCTTGTAAACTCTTATATTCTAGAGAAAAACAAAACGAAACGAAACAAAAACAAAAAAGTTAATGTGGTTATTTTCCAAGTTCAAATCTAATGCCTGAGTTTGTTTATTGGTCTGTTCTTCCTTTAATTTCTTCTCTTCCTTTGTCTCTTTCTTACTTTTTTCTTTTCCTCCCTTCCCTTTCTCCTTCCCTCCCTCCCCTTTCTTACCTACTTCTTCCATGTCTTTCTTCATTCCTTCACTTTCTTTGTCTTCCTTTTCTTTTTTTTAAATGAATAGACAAATGATGATTAAACATCTACCATATTCGGACACTATGCCAAGTGGAGGGGACAAGTAAAACTAATGGAAACAAGTTTTAAACGATGCTTAGAAATGAAGAACATTTGACTGAGTGCCTAGTTTTGTAAATTTATTTAACAAATCCTGAATCCCTTTTTACTTTGCCAGACACTAGGGATTTCTCACACCAAGAGTGTCATAAATATATTTGGTGCTATAATGGAAGCATGTGCAAGATGCCATGAGAGGAGAGAGAAAGGAGCATCTTAGTGGGCCTTTGAAAAAGATTCTTTATTCTCTGGTTTGGAAGTCTAGTTCAGAGACCTCATGGGTCATTAACATTTATATAGTTAATATCAGATTTTATCAATTTCAAGCCTACATTTTGCAGGCCCAGCCTTAATGCTACCCCAGAATCTTTAGAGTTATGGGTGGGTGGCAGTGGGAAAACATACTTAACTGTTACTAGGGATAGGGAAATACATGTTTCATTCAGAAAACAAAATGCTTGCCTTTTAGAAGAGACCAGCTGAGAGCATGAGTTTTCTCGGAGCTGCTGTCACATTGACTTCTTGCCAGGTTTCTCTGCTAAAAACACTCGTGCGTCCCAGGTCCTCATCTTCTTGCCACAGTACTTTTACCCTATTCACACTATTTTGAAAGTTTTTAGATTCTAAGTCTTGTTCTCAAAAGTTTATGTTGGACCTGACATAGATTTCCCCCAAATCAACTGGAAAACACACACAAATGAAAACTAATATATAGAGGGGTTCTTGGAATAGATTACAGTGTTTGTTCTGGAGTTTTGATCAACACCTGCTTAGTCTTGACCAAACTAATGTGTAAACAATTCTTTATTGTATCAGCAGAATATAAATAGTCAAAAATAACAACTTTAAAGATGATTAACCACTTAAAATTTTCAATGCTTTTTCAACATGTTTATAATTGTCAGAGCAAAATGAAAGGCAGTATTCCAAAAATGGGTTTTTAAATTAAAATTATTTAAATAATTAAAAGCCAAAGCACACTTAGGCTTTCATCTGGTCCTTCCAGTTCTTACATTTGCTAATGCACCAATATATTATTCTGTAATAAATTCTGTACACACTGAATTAAAAGACATGGTTTCTGCCTTCAATGTATTTACTGAATTGATCTCCAGGGTGCCTACAATCAGTATAGGTATTCCCCAATAACTTATATTGCTATTATTTAATGTAGCCTTTTTGATCTAACAAACCAAGCAACTTTCTCCCTTCCCCCTTCTTCCCTCCCTCTGAAAGTGTACAATGGGTTTGAAGCAGCCAGTTTCAGCTGGCAGACAATTTAACTGTTGCTATGATAACGGACATGATTACCTTAGAGACCTCAATATAATAGGAACATTATTTGTTAATATGCTCTGTAATATGATATATAAATATAAAATATTGTTACTCTTGTTGTATGTAGAAAAAATACTAGTTAAAATTTGTAGGATATACAAAGATAAGTAAGTCATTGTCCCTATGCCCTACAGGGGTGGGGAACCTTTTTTCTGCCAAGGGCCATTTAGATATTTATAACTTCATTCTTGGGCCATACAAAATTATCAACCTAAAAATTAGCCTGCTGTATTTGGTCAGGCTAATTTGGTGAGGCTTGTGATGTTAGCTGGTATTGATAAGGCCAGAGGGCTGGACGTTCCCCACCCCTGCTAGGACCTCAGTTTTAGTTTGAAGACCAAGTGTTTTAAGAAATTCTACTACAAGGTCAAACTTAATTAGTGTAATAATAGAATAGTGTCTTGCTTTTGGGGTATGGTGATAAATGTAATTCTTTTTAATTCTAAACTTCATGCTTTCTCCAGTATTTTGGAGGAATTTGGAATAGAAAAAGAACAAAAGAAGTTTGGGGACTTTGGAAAATCTGTTTTAATGGAGTGTGATACAAGATAAGATTTTAAAGTTTGAGACCAGAATTTGGAAAGGTCTTAAATTGCCCTAAAATATATAAGCTTAAATTATTATCTGTAACTTCTATTTACAAATACACTTCTGGAGATTCTGCTTTTCAGTGTCTTGTGAAAGCTTTTTTATTCCATACACATTTTTAAGCACAATTTCCTCTAGGATCAATTATAAGAATATTTAAAAACGTGATATGAGTGGTCAATACTGAGAATATAGGAAAGCTCTTCAATTAACAAGTTATTGTGAAGGGAAATAGGAATAAATTCTAGATAAGCATTAAGATTTACATTTAGTGTAAGTCATGCTGATTATTTTACAACAGAATTGCTCCGTCTAAAATATTTTGCTTTCTTGACTTTGTCTTTCTTTAGCTGTCATTCCCATTTTTCTTGACAAAAGATTTACAATTTGGAGAGAAAATTCAAATGATTTTTTTTACTTTTTCTGAGTGAAAACAATGAAGATTCATTCTGTTTTAGAAATAGCACTTTCTATTAAGTATACCTAATTTGTCTTCAGCTATCTTTATAAATTTATAGTGCTTGAGAACGGGAAATATAAAAGATTTAAGTGGTGGCATTAATTAATTATGTTAGAAGAAAGATTTTGATATGCTAAGGTTTTTGGTTATTTTGTAATAAATAAGGAGTGGGATACTTTTTATATGCAGGGTTGAAAAAATATAATAAACTCATAGGATAGCCTTGTGAATTGTAATTCTTAGTTTTATTTTATAGGAATGTTTTGCATGATGTTATTAGAACTGTAGAATTAAAATAGTCATAAAAGCCACTAGAGTTCAACCAGAGTTAAACTTGATGTATTCTGTACCACTTTAGATCAGTATGTCTCTTAGCTTAAATTGGATTCTACTCATTGATTGCAAACTGAAATTGTTCAGCAGATTTTCAGGACATAAATAAATGTTTCTCTTGAATTCTCAGTAATTGTTTTGGCATTTCCAAAGCAATTTATTTTATTGGCTAGAGTTTGAACTGTAGCTGTGTGTATCTCCTAAAAAAATTCTTTTATGGTTGTAATTTTTTTTCCCCCACAACCCTACATCCAAAAAGTTCATAACAGTGCTAGAAGTCCCTATAACTACATCACTTTGTTAATCCAAGAGCATTAGTTAACAGTTGTTATAGTCTGTCAAGTCTATGGTAGTGTTCCTCCCCTGGCTGATTAAGTTCCCACTAACAGCCTACACCAATGGAATGGAAAGCAATATGGTGATTTTTACAGATACTGAACTAAGGCACTCAGCAAGGACACTGCAAATTGATAAAGATCACATAAAGTCATGCATAGTTGAAAATAAAAATGGTTTGTCGTGAAATTGTTATTTACTTTGTAAAAATAAAGTAATTTTTTATTAGCTGTTTTTTAACTGTAGAAATGTTTTCAAGCTATTGCTTCTTAATCATAGAAACAAGCTCTTCTCTGCAATTAGGCATATCTCACCTACTGGTGTGCAGTTGTGACATTTTACAAACAGGCTAATATTATGAGAGGATTATGCTACAAAGTGTATGTTTTCTCTGTGTCTTTGCCTTTGCATGTATGTGTGTGTGTGTATACACGTGTGTATATACCTATCCCTATATATGTACATATAATTTGTTACATTTTTTTTCCATTTTAGCTGTTACTCTGTAGTGTGATATGTTTTTGTCAACATATTTGAATAAAAATATCATTTTATATAAGCCATGGTATAAAATGTGTGTGTGTGTGTGTGTGTGTGTGTGTGTGTGTGTGTACACATTTGCTTGAACTGTTTATTTTTTTCTATATTTGGAAAAAGTTGTGAAATACTATAGGGACTACCTTTTGGAAAAATTAAATAATTTAGTACTTGAATGACTTTCATATTCATGTGTCACTCACTTTTCTTATATTCATCTATGTCTTTGTTGTAGTAACATAATTGTTGGTATGAATGACCTTTTTCATGATTTCTGTTTTAATGAAGACAAATTACTAATTTATATTTTGAAGGAGAAGAATTTAACCTTAAATCCTAGGTTTGCAGTCATTATTTTTATTTTTTATGCTCTCTGTTGGCTGAAATGGTATGTCATCATTGGAAATTTGGGCTGTTGCTTGATTATAAACTTTTGCTTTTTCAAAAAGCTATTCATAAAGAAGGGGACTTGTTCAGACTACCTTTTGCACTGTAAAGAATGCAGCACTGATGATAGAGAACTTTCTTAGAGTCTAGACACTGGGAACTTGTGCAATGCTATTACAAGTGGTTTAATGTTTCTGAATAGCATAGGTTAGCGGGAGTGTCAAGAGGATGGAAACCTCCTTGTATTGACCTCTCTGAGACAGTGCATTCATGTCAAAAACTAATCAAGTGCAGCTGCAAGATTAATTGTGTGGGGAAGCTATAAACATAGAAAGCTGTGACCTCTACTCCGAGCTCTGTTTTATGTACAAGCATTCACTTTGGAACTACTGACTATGAACTTGAATGAACAATAATTTACTCAGTTGAGCACACAGTAGTAGCATTTAATCATTACTGAGCTTGTAGCATGAGATGGACACCCAGCAGATTTCTAGTTGAGGCATTTGAGGAAATTAGAGTAGGGCTGAGTAAATGAGAAGAGGGGGGAAAAGAACTTGGGTTTCTTAAGCCATGAGAGAAATTTGTCATTATTAACCTTTGAATTTACTTATGATGGAATTTCACTTTAATCCTCAATGTATCTCGCTTTCTTTCTCTGAGTTTTAATAATTGTTAAAAATTTCTCAATATATGTAATTTTTTATAATTGTTGACTTGGTAATTATCTTACAGAACTGAAATAATGTTTTAAAATTATGGTATAATAATTTTTATTTTTAATAGCAATAGTTTATCCACCTAATATTTATAAGTAATATGGGCATTCACAGGGCATTGGGTTTTGTCTACATATATCCAAAAATCATATTACCTGGGAAATAACCAAACTGGATGTTTGAATTATCTTGTTAGGATTTTGGTAATTGTAGAATTCAAGATTGTCAAAGATGCATAATGACTTATCTTTATAGTGTATATAAGTTATTTTAAGATTTATTTTAGGTTTTTTAATTTTTACATTGCTAGACTTTATTACTTAGAGAAATTTTAGGTTGAACAAAAAGTATGGAGAGTTCCTGTATTACCCCCTCTCTCATTATCAACATCCACTACCAGAGTGGTAAATTTGTTATAATGGAAGAACCTAATGGGCACATCATTATCACCAAAGTCCATAATATACCTCTTTAGGGTTCACTTTTGGTGTTTTTCCTTCAATGGGTTGTGACAAATCTATAATGACACATATCAGTCATGATAGTATCATACAAAGTGATTTTACTGCCCTAAAAATCTCATGTTCCACCTATCCACCCCTTTCCACAAACCAATGGCAAATGCTGATGTTTTTACAGTCTCTTTGCCTTTTTCAGAATGTCATATAGATGAACTCATATGGTACATAACCTTATCTGATTAGCTTCTTTCACTTAGTAATATGATTTAATATTTTGTCATGTCTTATTGTGGCTTGATAGCTTTTAAAAAAAATGCTGAATAAAATTCCATTGTATTTTTTTTAGCTTTTAGGAAGAGAAGAAAGCTTACATATGTTAATGTTAGTTTAAAATATTTTCATTCTTGTCCTGGCTGGTTTGGCTCAGCAGTTAGAGCGTCAGCCTGTGGACCAAGGAGTTGCGGGTTTGATTCTGGTCAAGGGCACGTACCTTGGTTGTGATTCATCCCGACCCCAACAGGGTCGTGCGGGAGGCAGCCTCTCAATGTGTCCCTTTCATGTTGATGTTTCTCTCTCTCTCTCTCTCTCTCTTCCTCCCTCTCCCTCCCACTCTATCTGAACAAAAATGGAAAAATGTCCTCGGGTGAGAATAAAAATAAATAAAAACAAAACAAAAACAACAAACAAACAAAAATTTTTATTCTTGCTGAGTGAAGTACATTTGTTCCTGTTGTCACAGGATGAAACTGAGGTATAGAGAAGTTATATAACTTTCCCCAAGTCACATTGCTAGCAATTATAAATCTAGGAATTGAATCCTGGAAGACCTTGTTCCTGCTACATCATCTTGTCTTGGAGAAGGAATATGTAACATATATAAAATATTATTTGTTGTAATTTTAAGTGAAACTTAATTTTTATTAAAATAGTATTTTTACATCTTTCATGTTCCAATAACACTTTTGTGTGTGTGGAAACTAAACTGCTTTTGGAAAAGAAAATGTAATGAGTCTGTTTAGTATCTATTGTCATTTTACTGAGGTTTTAACAAGGGCCTAAGTAGTTGCAGTTTAAATTTCACTAACTTTTAAGATTTCATGCAGTACAAAGTGTTTCTTGGCTTTCATTCTTGTGTAATCTTGTGAATTATGTATCTTTCTTGATGCAGGCAGTGACTCTAACATGGTAATTATTAAGGTCATTGTTAAGAGGTCTGCTACTTGGAAGAGTTAATTTTATCATATGATGACAGCTGATGTCAGCTGTACATATGAAAGCTCCTACTTTGGGAAATGTGAGAAGTGATTTAAGTTCATATTTAACATGCCTTTTTTCCCCTCCTATTTTCAGAAAGCTGATACTTGAAAAAATTACACATATAATTAATACATTGAAAAATTTTACTCAGTTTTCTAAAATATATTAATACTGAATTTATATTGTCATCCAGGAACTTTATTTTAATGATCATTAAAGAGATATTACACATATATACTACTGTAATGGAATCTGTCATATGATTACATTTTCTTAGACATAGTAAGAGATTAGAAACACCCATACACACACACACACGATTCTGGTTTTTAAAGAAAATTCTGTAGAAGTATTTTTATCATTACCACTTTAGTAATTTGGAGTTTTATTAATCTGTATAACTGCTGAGAAACAAGTGGCAAAACATATGTGTGTGTGTGTATATATATATATATATATATATATATATATGATATGCTTTTATATTATGCATATGAGTGTACAGTGTGTTGCATGTAAATAACAATGATAGACATTTGTTGTCAAGCACTGTGCTAATTTATTTATGTGTATTTTCTCACTTAGTTTAATATTTTTAACCTATGAAGTGGTTGTTATTGTTATTTTCATTTTACAGAAAACAATGGCTTGAAATTAAATGCCACATGATCACACAATATTATTAAGAACTGAAAAGAGATTTCACCCTACTCAAAGGCTAACAAGTTATCATGCCATAGTTTCATGGATGCGGGCAGAAGACATGAGATTTCTGGTCAGAGACAAAAGACTTTATGATAGCAATAGCAGTAGACAGAATATTATCATTTTCTTGAGATGGTTCCTTGAGCCCCAGTTTTTCTAGGGTGAAGTAAAGAGGGCCAGGTGACACCTCAAACATAGATTGCATGACAGGAGAATAACTCTGAGCCTGGGGAACCTAAATCTTATGTAATGGGCAGTAAGCATGCCTTTTTGCTCCAGGAAAAAAACAAAAAACCTGTGTTCCAAAGTTGTTCACTATATGCAGATATCCTTGAAAGATTGCCCAGAACCAAAGATGGGTGTCTCCCTTGTAAGACATGCAAAAACATGAAAGGCTTATGCAGAATCCTTTGTGACTCTAGAGCGAATCTCTTAACTACTTGTTATACTGTCTCTCTGAGTAAAATATTTCTGTTTTTATTCGTTCTTTCCCTTTTCTTCCCATGTAGTCTTTTCCAGATTTTCCTCAATCATTCAAACATTGTTTTAGAATTATCCTTTTCTCTCCAGCTTCAGTGCCATCACCCATTTCTGGACCCTTGTCCTCTTTTGATGTAGTTACTGCAGATGAAGTGGGAGGTCTTTTCCCTTGCTTTTATTTCCCCCCTCTTTCAGTCATTTTATTTTTGACTGAAATCCCTCTTTCTGAAAGTCTCTTACAAATCTATAATAGGTTTACTTAGCTAATCTTTATTCAATGAATGAATCAAATGAATATTCATACAAATGATCCATAAAATCCAGGCCTTTTGGTCTTGTATTTAAGGCCATTTATAATTTGACCCTTTTTTGTCTATTTAAATTTTCTTGCTACTGCTTCCCTGCAGAGTCCAATATAATACTTATTTCTATAGCTGTTTTTTCTTCATATTGTTTTTTTCTGTCTGAAATGCCCTTTGTAGTTCTTTTCTGAATTCTAACTGTTATGCTCTACTTTCTCCATGAAACTCTCAGGCAGTACTGAATGTACATCCTTGAGCTCTTACTGCGTTCTTAATCAGTATTTATTGTTTAACACTAATTATTCTTGAATTAAAATCACTTTTGTTTTGTCTCTGGCAAAAGTCAGAGACTATGTCATGTACGTTCTTTGTGTATCTGTTGCTGAGCAAAATGATGGCTGTGAGCTTCAGAAGAAGAAATGAGAAGTAACAGGGAAAAAAATAGAGGCGTGGAGGTAGCTGTAAGGAAGATATGGAAGCATGGTTGAAACAGGGTTGTTTTAAGGAGTAATATGAGGTGAGATGGGATAGATACAGATTGTTTAATGGAGCTGTGGCTGTGGATTTTCAGTAGGCAATAGGGTCCTACTATAGATATTTGAGTAATAATGATATGATGAAGAGGGTACGTTAGGAAGACATATCTGTTAGTTTACTATGGATTGAGAGAGTTAAATACTAAGAAGCCAGCTGGAAGATGTTTGTACTTATCTAGATATTAATGGATATTAGTGTCAAAACTAATACTTGGAGGGATCAGTGGCTGGAGGAGAGTGGAGGCATTGCCATTTCTGTAGAGAGACATAATTAAACACCACAGTTTAGATATTATTTGAACGTTTGATACAGCAAGCTGTGTTATAGCCAGATTTTTTAAAACTCAGTTAATTAGCATTTGTGATGCTAATGTTGTAAGCCCTAGAGATAGACAGATGAATAAGACACAATGTCCTTTTATTCAAACCCAAGATAAAAATCGACCAAATATAGTAATTTAAGTTAGAATTTGTTCTTGTCTGAAGTCTGTATCACATGCTCTGTCCCTCACGGTTTCTCAACATGCTGTTGGTCGAAGGTTAGGGAATTGGGCAATTAGGAGAAATAGTGAGTGCCTTGGTGATTCTTTATCCTCCCCTAGGTCACAGGAGATGGTCTCTTTGGCAGATAGGCTGATAGGATGGACATGGGGATTCACTTGCTTAGTAGTACAATAAATCTTCATTTTCCTTTCATCATTAGCTCTAGCTGGTCACTTATGTTTGCACAGGTGGTTGTGAACTACTGTTCTAGTCATTTAAAATGCGATTCATTTTGTAATACTTTTATTGAAACATAACTTTGTAGTAACATTTCATAAAGTGAGGAAATGATGTGCATCTGGTTTGAAAAGTCCATGCTCTGTTCCAGATTGTTGGCAAAACTTCAGATGCTGCATCTGTGAGTAATATGTACTAATTTGTGAAATGCTGTGATTTAGTGTTCAGTAAGGCGAATAGTGCATGTCTGTGGATAAAAACTGAGAATTGTGAAAATTTGTTATAATTACTAATCTCAAATTACTCAGGACTATAGAAAGGCAAAAGGATAGTACATTTAACTCATTCAGGAATTTTTAAATGTTATGCTCTTCTTATCTCATGGTGCAGATTACTTCCATAATTGTTCAGAGATGAAGATTTACTAAATGAAACAGTGTAAAAACAAATCTTACAGTGAAGGCAAATTTTTCTAAAGTACCATAGTGTAACCTGTGATAGTGTTAGTAATTAGAAACATCTGTTAGGAATATTCACATTTAATGTTAGTTTAAGGATATTTATTATATACATATAGTATACTTAACTAGAATAAAGAGTTTAGTCTACACAAATTTAGTATTTCAAGGTACTTTGTCAGGATACTAATAGTTTAAAAACTTTATAACCAGAACCATTATTTTGTCTTTAGTGTTGTTCTGAGTCTTAATTTCTTTTTTTTTTTTTTATCCTCACCCGAGGACATTTTTGCATTTATCTTCAGATAGAGCAGAAGGGAGAGAGGAAGGAAGAGAGAGAGAGAGAAATATCGATGTGAGAGAGGCACATTGAGTGGTTGCCATTGGGGCCGGGGACAAACTGCAACTGAGGTACGTGCCCTTAGTGGAAACCAAACTGCGGACCGATGCTCTAACCACTGTGCAAAACTGGCCAGGGCGAGTCTTAATTTCTTAATTCCATTTCGAAGTGCTCTGAAATGGTTGAGAAGCTCTGTTGTAGACTGTGAGGACTCCTCAATGTAATGGAGTTCTGCTAGGGACCTGTGGGACCATCAAATGATCTTCTCCAGGTACTCTACCAGTGAAAACTAGCCTGATTTCAAACTTCCATGTACTTAGTAGGGTTGGTGGTAGGTATACTGAAGTCTTATTCACTGAAGACCTCTATTGGGAAGTTACTTTGTTTTAGGCTATAGATCATCAAGTAAAGGAGAGCTTTCTTTAAGGAAAGCACACTACCTATGTAGATCAGACCATGTAACACTTCCTTTGTATTTTCTTTTGGCTATAGCACCAGGTTATGAGGCCATATATATATGCTAGTAATTATGGTGTTTGCTTAACTAAAAGGTCTTATTTTAAGTATTTAAAACATTTTCCCCTATATTACATCACTGTGGACTATTATGGGAGGAAAGACTGAACCTATGATTCACTTATTGCAGAGTTTCAGCTGTTATAACAACTGATTAGTTATATTTTTCAGCCAACATTTTGAATAAGGTATTGGATAAAGATGTGTTAGCAGCCAAAATATGCATCTTTATTAGGTTATTAAAAACTATGTTCTAGGTTTTATATACCCATAACTTGCTTCCTATTTAACACTGATGGAATATTTAAGGAAATATAGGTGCTAAAGAATTTTATTCTATTACTTATTATAATTTCAATTGTATCTCTAAGACCAATATAATTTATTATTTAGTAATGCAAAAACCCACGTTTTCTGGTTTGCATTTATTAAAATATTTTAAATCATCTTAGATTAAATTGTTTCTAAAAGCTATCATGTATTTCTTAATTAGAAAATATTAAATTTACCTTGTTTATTATTAATATTGTTAGTATGAAGTATTTTTTAATACCATAACATTTATACATTTAGGACCTATCAAATTGGGTAGGGCTCTTTATCCTACACTAAATGGTCTCTAGATGACTATTTATTTTGATTTTAGTTTACTTATTATTATTTATTGCTGTGTAATGAACCACCCCAAACTTAGTGGCTTTAAGCAGCAGCAGTTTTATTTGCTTATGATTCTGTGCATCAGCCATTTAGTCTAGTCTTAGCTGTTGGTCTCTTTTGGCATCACTCACACAACTACACTCTTCTAGGGCCTTGACTGGGGCTTTATGGTGTTAGATGATGTTGAGCTAGTTGTTTACTTCTCTCCTCCTGATCTCACACTCAAGTGGGCTAGCTTGGGCTTCTTTACATAGTGGTCTCAAGGTTCCAAAAGGTGAGAGTGGAGCCTAGGCTTGAGAGTCATATTGTGTCACTTTTGCCATGTTATATTGGTCAAAGCAAATCATAGGGTGTTACCCAGGAAGGGTGGGGAACTAGTCGCCATCTCTAACTCAAATGAGCAGAGCAGAAAAGTCTTATTGCAAGGGGGTGGGCATACAGGGATGGAAGAAATTGTTGTGGCCAACTTTGCAAACAATATATCATTCTTACCAATGTTTTTTCTTTTATTATTAACTATTCATAATTATTTTTATGCCTCTTTCCATCATCCCATCTTTTCTTTCCCTCCTATGCCGATTTTGCTCTGTTTTTGAAAATCACTTAACATACATTGCTAGAGTGATAATGTAAACTAAGAAGAGACTTACTTTGAGAGAAGACCTGGGATATTCTACTGTAAATCAAGTGTGTGGTTGTGGTGGCATCTCTCTTTTTGGTCTCTGATTTTTTTTTTTAAAGGTTGGATTTAGGAGGAAGGGTACAGTGACTTCTTCCCCTTCTCCCCCTCACTTGCCCCTCTTTTTTTACTATGTGCCAAGATATTGTTTTCTAAGATATTCTTCACAAACTCTGCCAGAGTTTTGCAGAGCCTCCCAGGAACTACTCTGTAGGGTGGTATGGGAGACAGTGCAGTAACTCAGGCAGAGCATTTCTGCATTCATTTATTTTACTTATAATTTTTTTTTAGGTTTGATTTTATTTGAACAAAGAGTTCCTTTGCTTAAAGAACAAAACCACCATTTTAGGTAATTAGACTTGCTGGCTAGCTGAGTTTTGGATATGTGAGTTTAATTATATAGTTAAAACACAAATGATTTAAGGTCTTATAAAAATATTTTTGCCTTAGGCTATTTCTAAAATATATTTTCTAAATGGGGAATTTATATGCTTTGATTTTATCAAATACTTTAAAAACATTCTAGAATTCAGCAGCCCCGAATTCAGAGCATCAATTACACACACACACACACACACACACACACACACACGCGCGCGCTCACACACACACAATTATATAAATTTAAGGGCTAACTTACATCTAAAAAACAATGAATATAGTAAAACAGCAAAATGAAAAGGCTTTCAGTGTATTGAAGAAGGTATATCATTTAGCCCACCATTGAAGTTGTAGATATATACATATTTTTAAACTTAAAAACTTAATCTTTATCAAAAATTGACAGAACATTTAAATATAAAGGGAACAGTTAGAAAATAAAAAAGTTATTTCATAAATTATAGGTATATTTTTGAGGATATAAAAGTTTAAGTGAAAAAAAAACCCAAAAGGGTTTATAAATGTTGTAAATTCATATATGTTCCGGGGTTGGACCTGTCTGGAGCTGGTCTCTCTATCCCCATGGGATGGCTTGGGTGGCTCTTCAACCACTGAATACTAAAATGTTGATTGAAATTGTTTATGTGTTCCTTACAGTTCTGACCTACAAAGTGGTCAAGGTGTAGAAGTTATCATTTTATATTTGAAGGACTGTTTTGTGGAAGAAAGATTTGCCTTCTATGAAACTAGGCTTTACAAGTATAATTTAGAGAAAGCCAGATTTCACTGCTATAATGCAAAAGAATTTTCAAATATAACTGTCTAAAAAATACATTTGTTTGTCTGGTAAAGTTGAGAGTTTCCCATTATAGGAATTTTTAAGCCAGTGGTTCTCAACCTGTGGGTCGCGACCCATTTGGGGGTCGAACGACCCTTTCACAGGGGTCGCCTAAGACAGAACAGTAGCAAAATTACAGTTATGAAGTAGCAATGAAAATAATTTTATCGTTGGGGGTCACCACAACATGAGGAACTGTATTAAAGGGTCGCGGCATGAGGAAGGTTGAGAACCACTGTTAAATTTAAGCAAAAGCTATACAGTGATCTTTTATGGTCATTGCAGAAGGGATTCATGTAGCAGGGAAGGGCTTAGGTCAGAGTGTTCTCAGGGTTTTATCAGTGCTTAAGATTATATGAGTTGTCCAGTAAAGTATCTCTAGGTTTCCTCTAGATCAGTGGTGCCAGCTGGGGGCAGTTTTGTATATTCTTCAAGAGTCCCGTGGCAATGTTTGGAGACATTCTTGGTTGTCCTCACTGGTGGTGAGGGCTGCTATGTTATCTGGTGTGTAAAGGCCCAAGATGCTGTCTAAACACCTACAATGCACAGGACAGCCCTCTACCTCCTCACCCCCAACAACAAAGAATTATCTACCCCCAAATGTCACTGGTGCCCAGGGTGAGAAACTCTGGGATTTGGCTCTAGGGATTTGGCTTAGTGAGTGACTTAGAGGTTGGTTCATTTGATCTTTGAGACTAGTCTGGGCCAGAAGTGAGTTAGTGAGCTAATACTGGCCTGAGGCAAAAAAGTGAAGTAGGAAACCGTACAACTCCTTGCCATGCCCATCACACCATCAATTCCATTGCTCTTAAGCTGTGTAAGGTCTGTCTCTGTACCACCCTGCTGGGCCTGTCCTCTCCAATGACCCTTGATCTCATCAGATTTAGCTCCCTTGGGCCCTGTTTCTTCAACATCTGTTCTCTGTTATCTAGATAATCTGAAAAATGAATATACCTACTGATAGTAATACTCTTTCCTTACTTGGTGATAATGTCTGAATCTCTTCCCCCACTGATTTCATGGTGATTGTGCTGGAGCCTTCCAAAGGGCCAGTTGTCTGCTCACAGGTCTATAAAATTGACTGTAAAATTTGCAGGTTGTCATTCATACAGTTTATATATGAATATTTTATGAAAGCAAGATAAGGTGATTGTCTGATATCTATTCAAAATTATTTAGGTAAAATTTCAAACGAGACATTAGAAATATTTACTTGCATTTTTATGAAGCTAATTAGAGCTGTTAACTCAGAGGTGGATTAAAATATCAGTAGAAGCAGTTTGAAATTGGAAATTATTAATAGTAAGAATGGTCTACAATCGAAGGTAAAGATCACTTAACTTTTGTAGGTTAACTAACCATGAGTTTTATTTGCATATGTATGCAGAAATGAAATAATCAGGATATTTTGGTGTTGAAATTTAGGTGATATAAGTAAATATTTGTAGTTAGGTGGCGTAAAAATCCAAAATGAAATTCGAACGTCCCCATAGTGTTATAGATAATGGGGAAAGTTTTTTTTTTATAGTCATTCACACTATACTCATACTAAGGACTGGGCATATTTAATTGGAGAATTTATTTATTTATTTTTGCTCAAGTAGGTCCTAAGATATGTCAAAGTCTAGTTATAATGAAATTTTTGAGGCAGAGTAATTACCAATATTTTAATGGTTAGTTTTCATTAAAAACTGATTATTTTACCCTCTTTCCTTTTTATAAAAATGAACTCATGCTTCCACAAATGCCAGTTTATACCTTGGCTCCTAGCATGATTGAGATGAAGGAATGTGTACTTAGGAGAGCTCAGACGCTGAGACTGTGTACACCAGGAACCACCTGCTTTCCTTAGGGGCCTTTCCTATTAAAATATTAATCAGACTATTTGTTGTTATAGACAGAATTTCCATGTGAAAAATTTGGCGAACATGCACACATACCTACTTTTTGCCATGCCCCATATTTAATACACTAAGAAAATTACATTTAGAAATGCTCTTTAGAACTTTGCAGCTTCCACCCCCAATTAGTCTGGTTTATTGTTACTAATTAAATTTTGAAGACAGGGAAGGCCAAGTCATATCAGTTTCAAAGTTCTTTGGGTGTTATGAGGACTTATTTTTGAGGGTATTACTCCTAATCATTTTCCCAGCATGACAATATTGAGTCGTTCTGCTTTGCTGCTATACTGCTTGTTTGTCTCATTCTAACTTTGTGGGTGGAGACAAGTGGTATTTAGACATGGTGTTTTAGAACTATCCCCAGGGAGGTCTTTGTGTGTGCTATGATTTGTAGAAATTTATTTTGAGAAGATCTAACTTTCTAAACTGTAAGATATAAAATGGCCACTTAAAAAAATCGGAATCAGATGAAAGAAATACTAAAGTCTGTAATTTAAATGAATGAGCAAAATAAGTGTTTCTTTTGTTTCGTGATAGATAAACATTTACCATGAAGTCATGTTCCTAATGTCTATACATCCAATAATCTGCATTTTCAAAGTACTTTTGTAATATAACCTAGAGTAAGTATACATTTATGTTATTGGTATTTTTAGATAAATTAATATGGATGTTTTCATAAAATAATACTGGAGAAGGTAAAACTCTGCAGCTATGCTAATTGCTGCTAAAAAAGACTGTGGGAACATTAAGAATGCTATTGTGAGAAAGCTGAAGAAAACCTTTGTTCAGTTCTTCCCATGGCTTTTAATGACACGGAGAGAAAAAAATGAGAAGAAAAACAAAATTATCTTTTCTTTCATGAAAATTTCTATAGGAGTACATGATTATCAGGTTGTGATTATAATTGAGGGACTAAAATACCGTATGAGGATCACATTCTTCATTCTGAAACCTCCTAGTTCCCTTAGATGTAGGCATTGTGAAAGAAGTAAGTAAGATGGAGAGGAGAAAAACAAACGAGGTTTCTTCAGGTACAGACTATACTCAGATTTGCAGGTACATTATTTTGAATTTATTTAGCAAGTTCAGGGACTACTATCCTTTGGTAAGAGGGTTCTGAATAGCTGTTGTAAACCTGTCTGTCTATCTTCTGATGTCTGTCTGTCTGTCTGTCTGTCTGTCTGTCTGTCTGTCTGTCTCTGTCTCTTTATCTCTTATCCATCCATCCATCCATCCATCCATCCATCCATCCATCCATCCATCCATCCATCCATCCATCTGTTCACCTACACATGCATATATTTAATGCATAATGTTGCCATTAGCAATGTAAGAGTAATGTGCTTTTAAGGGGTGAAGAGTTTGTGCAAACATTTCCAGATATCAGTGCCTAAAACTATGATTTTGATTTTAGACAGATACTGAGTGTCATTTTACATCATAATGTAGATTTATCCTTGAACCCAGCTATTCGCAAATTTCATACAAGGTCTTGACCACATGCAGCTAGAATACAAAGCTTCTGCTTTGCATGAGAGAGGTAACCCCAGTCTATAAATCTCTTCTCTTTAATCGTTTTGGAATTCATAACTAATAGCTAATACTAGATAAAACTTGATTTTAGAGTTGCACTAGATTTTATCTTTCTGTTTTTTCTTAATTCATTTATTTTTACTATTGGAACAGACTAGATAAACATTTAAGTTTTCTTCTCTTTGACCTAGACCCATTAGATATTGAGCAAAGTTGACTTTGGATGTCAAAAATAAATAAATAAATAATTTAAAAATATCAATAGTGATTTAAAAAATTTTTAATCTCATTCTTATCTATAAACTTAAAATACTTCTGTAGGTATTTTGAAAAACTGTATTTCAATATTGTTATGTCTTATAGTGATAAACTTGGGAGTGAATCCATCTTGCTGATTGGAGAGGGAAAACAAAGCACAGAAAAAAGATTACTCAACACAGCTAAGATGCTTTGACCTGTAACATTTATTTTCAGCCTTTTTCATCTCATGACACACAAACTAATGACTAAACTTCTGTGGCACACCAAAAAGTATATTTTTTCCCAATCTGATAAAAGGTATAATTTTGATTCATTCACACTGACAGCTATTGTTGTGTTGGCTGTTGTGATTTTTTAATTTGACTATCTAAGGGAAAAGAGGTCAGTGTCCCTGACTAAATAGTCAGGTATTGCATGTTTTAAAAATTCTTGTGGCACACCTGTTGAAAATCACTGATCTATAGTGTTTCCTTAATGTAATAGGAAAGGGGAGCTCAAAAGGAAAAATTTGTGTGTGTATAAAGTTTAGAAGAGATGACTGAAAAATCTTTCCCAGTTTATCTGATTTGGAATTTAAGCACATGCTACCCTGCACCCCCCTATTTTTTTTGTAGAGGTAAGGTCTACTTTAATTGTGCTTTAAAACTTTTAAAATGTTCATTAGCAAAAGAAAACCCATTAATTCTGAACCTTTCCTTCTTGAAGAATTGGTAGTATGCAGAGAGGAATCTGCAGCTGGATAGAAATAGTGAGAACCAAGACACATGTGAGCAATGCCATGCCTAATCAAGGAAGGATTTTCTCAGATGAATTCTGGAATGAGCATATGCCCAAAGAACTGCCAGATGGCTTGAGTGTGGGCACAGGGCACACACCATTTGGGAGAACTAAGTAACATTCCATTCTACCAGTACATGAGTACAGTTCCCATATGCTGTGTTTAAAACAACAGTAAAGATACTACATATTTTTCTATTTGTTATTGATGGCCATTTTTAGGGGGGATTATATATTAGGATTGAGTTGGTTCTCAGTAGACAGTTAAAAATGTGGAACTCAGCTGGAGGGCAGCTGTTGGCCTTTTGTCCACAGTACAGTGTGGTTTGGTGAAATAATGAATGAATGATGTCTTACTGGCCATCTTAGTTAGATTTAAAATAACCCTTACTTTAATGGCCTTGCTTCCCTTTATCAAATGGTAGGCTTGAATTGCCATACTGCCTTGTGTTATTCGTGGCCCTGCTGTGATCTCTCTCAAGTAATCTGGAAGCTCTTATTTATTTATTTTTGTAATGTCTTTGAGGGAAAAGCATAATATCACCCTAAGCCTGGTACTTATTTGAGGTTAATGGGAATACTAACCTTTGGATGAAAATAACTAACTTACTACAAATTGTCTACTTATAATAATAAGGTTTCACTTAGGTGACCCATCTACTTTGCCCTGCTGAAAACACAATATTTTTTCAGCTTTAACTTTGCTCTGAGTTCATATAAAACCTTTCTCTTCCTCCTTCTCCATGTGCTGAATGATGTGAGGTTTTGTTTTGTTTTCTGAATTGATAAAGTAACTTGTTTGGCAACAGTAAGGTAAAGTATGGTGGTCCCTTACATATAGTTATGTAAATGTATTAGAAAACTGGCGCATGCAACCTTTTTGTCATCTCACTTATATATAAACATGTAAGAGTTTTAGTTTTTTATTTAGATTACTTATTTGGAAATTTAAAAGTATATTTCTTAGATCTGGTTTTCTTTACTAGAATAAATACTTTATAGAAGTTTTGAGGATTATGGAATTTTCTTGACACCTTTGCTTTTCTTAAACCTGGTTTATAGTGTAAACAGTGAGCTCTTGGCATGGAGACTGTATCTTAACTTACTGTTTTATCTGCTGTGCATGAATATAAGAGATGTTTTATAATCAAGTTAATAAAATTTGTAAAAGCTGTAATTCTTTAATGGGAGTTTTAAAAGGAATCTTTGAGAGAGATCCATGACAGCTCATAGACCGTGGAATCACACCTGGTTCCCAAAACTGGCTCAATCCATAACTGTGTCTCTCACACTTCTCTGAAGTGGTAGAATAATCTTTGCATTGCAGGGGTGTTTTGAGGATTATATAAAGCGATATATGTCCAAAACTTAATGTAGCATGTGACATAGAGGGGCATTCAGTAACGTTAGTAATTTATGTTTTTGTTATACTATTAGTTTTAATTATGTAATACTGAACTTTGAAAGATTCTTCCCCACTCCCTTTTTTAAGTGACAGATGTTGGTGAAAAAATTGGAATCGTTATGAGGATTAACCTTGGAAGCACAGTAGCCAGTAACATTAATAAGAATACAATTTTTTCTAGCGGCAGAAGGGTATAATTGAAAGCCTCATATTTGAAATCAAATAGTCCTAGCTTTGAATCCTAATTTAGCTACTTAAATATACTGTGATTTTAGGTGAGTAACTTATCTTCTGAGTCCAATTGCTTCATCTTTAAAATGGGAATGATAAAAACTCTACTTGAAGAGCTACTGCTAGGAGTAGAGATAATATTTTTAAAACACCTTATGTAGTGCCATGCACTGTTAATCAATAATAGTTTATTATCTATTTTATTCCTCTGCTTTCCTCTTTCTTCATGTTCTCTGGTCCTTTTTATTTTCTTGATTTACCTTTACTAATTTTCTGTCTTTAAACCCTCCCATGGTTTCTTTTGGGTCCTTACTGTTCTTTTACATGTTTATTTTCTTTCCTGTTTATTTTCAATTACATTTTTAATTACTTTTAATGACCAATTAATTGACCATAGAGAAATGGGTATGGAAAAGAAAGGAAGCAGCTGTTTATTTCCAATAAACTGCATTTCTTTTATTTATTTCTTATTTATTTTTGTTAATCCTCACCTGAGGACATTTTTTTCATTGATTTTTTATTTGTTTATTTATTTTTTTAGAGAGAGGAGGGGAGAGGGGGGAAGGGGGAGAGAGAGAGAGAGAAACATGGATGTGAGAAAGACACATCAATTGGTTGCCTCCTGCATGTCCCCTACATGCAGGTTAAGGATGGAACCTGCAACCCAGGTATATGCCCTTGACTGGGAATGGAGCCTGTGACCCTTAGGTGCATGGGCCGATGCTCTAACCACTGAGCAAATGCCAGCCAGGGCTACATTTCCTTTGCATGATGAAATAGAGATGTGAATAAAGTGCTCCAGGTGTTTGATGATATGTCTAATTGGTTTTTATAGCTTTAGTTCTGAGAATATACTTTCAATGAGTATTTTGTTCAGCGAATGAATTTGCATATTGGTTTTTAATAAAGATTGAATTTTTGTATATATGATATTTTTATCTGTAAAATTTTAAATCACGTGTTGTTTTAAAGCTGTTTTTAAAAATAAAAATCTGCCAGCAGAATTAGAATTTTGTTGTAATGAGAAATGTAACTTCCAGGTTGTATTAGTTACTACATATCGACAATTTCTATAGTTATATACTTTAAATTGTTTATTTTTATGGAAGACAAAATACAGCTTACTCACTTACCATAAAAGGACAGGATATTATATAGTCTGTATATCCCAGCCACAACCTAACATAGCTGTTTCTACAGCTGGAAAATTTCAAGGTTAATATGTTGTCAGACTCTGTTTGCTGACCTTGAGGTATAAATCAAGAATGGTGAGCAGTATAAGGAAGAGACTAGGCCCTAGATTTTGGCATATTTAATGTAATTTCCCTTAATTACATTCAGTTCAGTCAGAGCAAATACTTTCATCTGATATATATATAATTTTTTTCCCCCCTGAGATTGGTCTCATTATATATTAGTGACATTTTGCTTTATAATAATTTGGTTATATTACTGAAAAAAAACGACTCATGGAATCATAGAATTTTGGAGTTTGAAAGGATCATACCAATTAACCTAATTTATTTAAAGATGGAAAAGTTGTCTTAAAGAATGGAAGTGATTTGATCAAGTTTATAGTCTTAAATTTGGAGACCCAAGACTTCTTTCTTAATTCTAGTTTGGCATATTTGGCCCTGAATTCCTCATAAGGTGTTTGTACTTTTTCTGTATTTGTTTTGTCAAGGAAGGGAAACTTTAAAAAATTATCAATAAATAATACTGCTAATCTGAAACAAAGGGACAGATTAAAAAGATGGACTGTATATTATGTGATTTGAATTATGTAAGGATTTTTATAACTATAAAACAATGCATAGCTATTGAACTTGAACATAGTGCTGCTTAAAATTATGTTAACTGAAGCAAATCAATATTATGATAATACGTTGTGTATTCAGAGTCAAAAGATATACCTTGCAAATTGTGGTAGCACATTTATCCAATAAGAGTGGTTTCCTCAAGAAGCCATGCAGTAGTCTGTGTTTTCAGAAAAGTTAAAAATGTTTAGTGGAGTTTAGAGTACAGTCTTTCTAAAAGTATATGAATGGCAGTACTATTTAGTTTTTTGAAAGATGGTTGCTGTAAATACAAAATAACCTCATTATCAAAAGTCATATATATCAAGACTCTATCCATGTATGGAGTTAGGTAAAGACTGCCCTTTGGGACGTTATGTTCCAAGTTCTGTTGGCCACATAAAGAAAGGTATTCAGACAACTGAAAAAAACATTACCTAAACATATTGAATAATTTAAATAATAATATAATCAGATGTTTTGGTGAGTACTTTGTATCATGAAGTATAAATATTTTATCTTAGTAGATTGTATTGGAATAATTTGTTAATACACCTGCATTTCCACTAGACTGACCTCATAAGGTCATCAGGAATCAAGTATTATGTGGATTTGTTTCCCTAGTATGCAGGCAGTATAGCAAATACTGATAAAATGTATAAACAATGGTGAGAATTCATGGTTCCTTGTATATTCTGTTCACACAAAGATCATCCGGGCTCATGTTAGTCTGGAGCTCACCTCTGTGTCTTTCTCTGTTTGACTTTGCCGAGTCACAAATTGTTAGAAACCCATAGACGCCAAATCAATTTTTGTGAATGGGTGGGTGGATACATTGCTAAAATATGAATATAAGTACACATGGGGCAAAGGGAGATTTATTGCTTCTTTTCCAGAAAACGGAGTTAAGATTTCAGTATTTGTTTGAGTAATAGAAGAGGGCTCAATGAATATGGGGGGAAATGGGCTTGATGAGTAATGAAGGCCTGGCAGCAAAGGGCATCATTGTCTTTGGACTCACTCAAGGAGTGGTCAGAGGGACCATGATCAGGGACAAAGACCATTTAATGATTATGTCAAAAAAAGCAGAAGATGTCTGTGGTAGGAAGTAGTTAAATGAACCATATGTTTAGGTCTCTAGTAGACTTTAAAATGCTTTCAGCGAATGTGTTTTAATCATTTTGAGACTTAAATGGTAAAAACAGCTTTCTGTACCATGCTATATTCACATTGGGACATATTCACATTTGTTATATTTCTGGTTATTTTTAGGATTTTAAAGTATTTATTGTGATATTGTTTTTTTTTTTTTTGTAGAGCCTTGAAAAGGGATAGTTTTCGTATAATTCTACATGACATAATGAAGACAGCAGTAGTACAGTTTTTTTCTGAAAGTTTTGTAAGTTCTGTAACAGGAAGCCATGTATTGTAAATCTGTCACTTCCTGAAAAGACATTCCAGAGAAAACAGTATTTTTCAGCTGAGTGAACTTTACTTCCCCATTATTTGTTATACTTTCTGTACACTGTTGACTTAAAGTCTGCTTTTGACTTAATATTTTATGAGATTTCCTTTACATGATTACTTTTATTTAACCACCCATATTCTTAGTACAGATAGCTAATAATGAAATTATTTCTAGGGTTTCATATAAGTATGTTCAGTTTCAAAAATAAAAATGGTTTCTAAAAGATCAATTCTAAAATAGGCAAATGATATGAAAAAGCAGTTAAATCAACTGATTAAACAATAAGCCAAAAGGTTTATAAACTTGTAATACTCAGTTTTGCTCATAAGAAGAATAAACCCATGATATATCTTTTCTTTAACACATCAGTTTGTAAGGATAAGACAGTATAATAAATCACAGTTTTTGTGGCTAGAGGGAAATAGCTAGTCTAAGGAAATAGCTACTTTCATATATGTTAATGGGAGTATATCACAATTAAAAATGCACCTGTCCCTTGATGCAGTGAATCCAGCTCTAAGAGTTGACCTCTAGAGATTTAACTGCACATACTTACAAAGTATACTTTGGTTTTTAATATTTATTCATAGACTGTTAAGTAAACTAGCCTTTTCATGTGTACGTGTACAATTAAAAAGTATAAAATAATTTTTAATTAAATATGTGTCTTTGTACAAATGTATAAACCCACACTGAAAAATCTACACAGACAGGATACCGGAGATCTGGAATGAAAGGGCACTTTCTTTTCATTGTATTTTTATTATTCAGTTTAAATTTAGTATTGATCATTCCTTACTTTGTAAAAAAATCAACTTTAATAATATTTTTGAGAAGTAATTTACGTGCTTTAAATTTACCAGTTTGAAGTGTCAATTCCATGGGTTTTCAGCA
Source organism: Tadarida brasiliensis (assembly GCA_030848825.1). Classification (NCBI taxonomy): domain Eukaryota; kingdom Metazoa; phylum Chordata; class Mammalia; order Chiroptera; family Molossidae; genus Tadarida; species Tadarida brasiliensis. The sequence goes on from CM061268.1 coordinate 60,601,083, forward strand.
TATTTACAGAGTTGTTCACCTGTCCATACAATCAGATTTTAGAACCTTTTCATTGGCTCCAGAAGGAACTTTGTACCGTTAGCAAACAAAACCTATCACCTCTCACTCTTCTAGCTCTAGACATTCATTATTCTACTTTCTGTAAATAGATTTGTGTATTCTGGAATTTCATATAAATGGTATCATAAGGCACATGGTCATTTGTAACTGGCTTCTTTTATTTAAATAATGTTTTTGAGGTTCATCTATGTTGTAGCAGGCCTTATATAATTTTTGATTTTTTAAAAATGTTAAAAAATTAAAGTGAAAATAGCAATTTCAAAATTAGTTATCTTATTTAAGTATATTGTACAGTGGTTGTGAAATGGAAGGAAGTCACAGAGAAGTTATTTGTTGTTAATAGCTTTCAGTTATTGAGCATTTATGATGTACTAGTCACTTTATTAGGCTTTATATATGTCATATATATATATATATATATATATATATAGTAAGGATATATATATATCCTTACAATATATGTAATAGATGGTATTCTATTATTTCCACAGATGTGTAAATTAAGTGATGAGTGTTAATTTTAGGTGTTAATTTAGACATAAAAGTGTAAAGTATAAAAATAGATGTGTAAAGATTTATACTTTACAGCCAAAGTTTGAATATTTTAAGTGCTATAATATGACCAGAATGTACAGTGAAAATGTAATTCACTAGCCAGACAGGCCTAATGGAACTTTTTGCAATTACGGATATGTTCTGTATCTGTTCTGTACATTATAGTACTTACTACCACATGTGACTGTTGAATACATGAAATGTGACTAGTGCAAATAAGAAACTGAGTTTTAATATTATTAAATTTAAATTTAAATAATCACACTCTCCTTCTGCCTATGAACCAAGAACAGTTCCAGGGCAATCAAGGTAATGCTTACCCTTGCAATGGAAATAATTCAAACGTGGGCAAAACATTTGAAACAATGGACATTACTGAAGGGCAGAGATCCATGAGAGTTGGGAAACAAATAAAGTAAGCCCTATGATTATGCTAGCCATGTCTTGTGAGAGAGTTTTTTGGCATGGATTAAAGTGGAGGCATTCAGACAAAGTTTAGAGGACTTCCTGAGTTGAGGAAAGAGAGTGGAGAGTGAGAGGAGACCATGTCAGATAGAGTTCAAGAACAAAAGACTAGAGAGGAAAGTACTCAGCTGATTACTGATTAGGGCATGTAAGTGAGGAAAATACCACAGTCCAAGGAAAGAATAACCTGAAAGCATTGTAGGTTCTTAACCAAGTGCTTGGCACTCAAATAGCAGCAGGAGTAGTGTCTTTTACTACCAGCCAGAATGGAAAATCTCATGATCCATGTGGCATTGAGTCTTATCTCAGTAATGGGGAATAATTAATCCTAAATTAATACTTCCTCCTAAAATATCTTAAACGCAAGTCTTTAAAGGGTTAAACTGTTTTTGATTACTGAGTCCTAGAACAAAGCTCAGGAATATTTATAGGAATACAAAAATATCCAGCACCCACCAAGGTAAAATTCAGAATGTTCTAATATCCAATCAAAAGGACCAGGCATGCAGTAAGAAGCAAGAAAAATTGACCCACAGTGAGGAGATAAATTACTTAATTAATACCAAACCAAAATTGACAAGGCTGTTGGAGTTGGCAGGCAAGAACATTAAAAAAGCATTACCATAACTGAATTCCATAGTTACAAAAAGTTAGACATGGAAAACAGGGGGAAAAAAATCCCAGTCAAATTTCTGGAGGTGATAATTACAATCTGTAAGATGGGAAATTTACTGGATGTATTAATGGCATATTCTATATTGCAGAAGTCAGTATTAGTAAACTTCAAGACATAACAATAGAAATGATTCAAAAAGAAATACAGAGAGTAGAGATTTATTTTTTTATAACATAAAGAGAACAGTAGTGAGTTGTGGGACTACTTCAAGTGACTTACTGTTCATTAATTGGAGTTCCTAAAGGAGAAGAAGGGGTGGATAAAAAATATTTGTTGTAATATGCTTGAAATATCTTCAGATTTGATGAAAACCATAAACCCACAGATCCAAGAAATTTAATGACTCCTGAGTACAAGAAACATGAGGAAGACTACTCCAAGGCACATTATAATCAAATTGTAAAGAATTGGAGTGACATTCATTGGGCAAACTATTGAAATAAAATGATCTGTCAACCGAGAAATTTATACCCAGCAAAAATATCTTTCAAAACAAACTTGAAATTTTTTAGATGTACTTTTAAAAATTTAAATAACCACATTTTGCTTTTGGTTGCAAATAGCAGTTATGGAGTAATCAGGATGATCCTTACCCTTCCAATTGAAACAACCAAAATGTGGGTAAAACATCTGAAACAATGGTTTTAAGGTCCTTAGGCATTGAAAAATGATTAAAATATAGTGGGTTTATAATATAGCTAAAAGTACAATGGATGACAACAATTACACAAAGGCCAGGAGAGAACAAATGGAAGTATAGTATTGCAAGTTTCTTTATTATATGTTAAGTTGTATAACACCATTTGAATGGAGAATATCAATTTAAAGATATAAACTATAAATCCCCAAACACTAACATAAGCTAACAATGGAAAGAAAATGGAGCCATAAAAAAGACTTAAAAAAAAAAGGCAGAAAGGGCTTGGCTGGCGTTGCTCAGTGGTTAGAGCATTGGCCCACACACCAAAGGGTCGAGGGTTTGGTTCCTGGTCAAGGGCACGGACCTGGGTTGCAGGTTCCATCCTGCCCCAGTTAGGAGTGTGCAGGAGGCAACCTTGATGTGTCTCTCTCATGTTGATGTTTCTCTCTCTCTGTCTCCCCTCCCTCCCCACACCTTTCCACTCTCTCTAAAAAATCAATGGAAAAAATATCCTCAGGTGAGGATTAACAACAACAAACAAAAAATGCAGAAAGAGGAAAAAGAAACAAATAAGAGACAATAGAAAAAATAAATAGTAAAATAATAGATTTAATTTTACACTTACCAATAGTCACATTAAATATCAACAATCTAAATACGCCAATGAAGAGGTGGAGATTTTCAGATAGAATGAAATGCAAGAAACAGCGATGTGATGTCTGCAAGCAATGAACTTCAAATATAGAGACCCAATTAGTTAAAAGTAAAAGAATGGCAAACTAACAGCAATCAAAAGAAAGCTGGAATTACTATCCGGTAAAATAGATTTCAGAGCAAAGAATATTATCAGAGATAAAGAAGGTAAATTCATCATGATAAAGTAGGCAGAATTCTAAATGTTTATGTCCCTAATATCAGAACTTCAAAATATACCAAGGAAAAACTGATGGAACTGCAAGGAGAGATTGTGGAGAAAACTCTACAATTGCAGCAGGGTATTTTGATACCTTGTATCAATAACTGATTGAACAAGTGGACAAAAAATCAATAAGGATATAGAAGAATTGAACCAACAATGTCAGTCAACCTGACATAACTGACATAGATTTATAGACTTGTCTATCCAGCAACAGTAGAGTGCATATTCTTCTAAAACTCACATAGGATATTTACAAATAAATGAACATATTCTGGGACATAAAATAAATTTTGATAAGTTTAGAAATAATTGAGTCATAGAAAGTATTTTCTGACTATAATGGAATCAAATAAGAAGTCAGTAACAACAGATAGATCACTGAAAATTTCCAGATATTTCTAAACTAAATAACACTTCTAAGTCATGGATCATAGAAGTAAGCAAAAGCAAAATTAGGAAGTATTTTGAAGGGAACAAAAGTGAATGCCCAACTTATCAAAATCAGTAACAGCAGATCTTAGGAGAGAATTTATAGCATTATACATCCATATTAAAAAAGAAAATATCTTAAATCAGTGGCTCACATTTCTACCTTTAAGGAACTAGGAAAACAAAAGCAACTTAAACCTAGAGGAAATAGAAAAAGGAATTAATAAAGATCAAATTGAAGGTAATGGAGTAGATTGATTCCAGTAAACTTGAAGACATAACAGTAGAAATGATCTAAAATGAAGCATGGAGAAAAACTTTGTTGGCATCACAGCTTTTGTTCAGATTTGGCTTCTGGATTCTCTCCATATACATCTTAGTATGTTGTGTTTAGTATGGTACTTTTGAGGGGAGCTTTAATCCAGACTTACTGTGTTCTCATGCTTGCTTTAAGAGGAAACTTTTAATAGCTAGTTTATATCCCACAAAAGATAATTATATGTTTTAGGAGCTTTTCTTACTGATTAGAATTGGTTGACAACTGGACTGCATTTTACAGTTTTAAAAAATCTGGTCATCTTAATAGTTAATAAGTATTATGATTTATTTGTTGATTTTATTATAAAAGCCATTGTCCTTTTTTTTTTTTTTTAACTTGCTTCATCAGGCATTCTTTAAAAATTTTTTCAGTTACAATTGACATACAATATTATATTAGTTTCAGGTTTATAACATAGTAATTAGATGTTTATATAACTTACAAAGTGATCAACCCACTAAACCAAGTACCCACCCGACACCATACATAGTTATTACAGTATTATTGACTGTATTCCCTAAGCTACACTTTATATCCCCATGACTATTTTTATAACTGCCAATATGTGCTTCTTAATCCCTTCACCTTTTTCATCCAGCCTTCCAACCCCTCCCCACATCCGGCAGCCATCAATTTTGTTCTCTGTATCTATGAATTTGCTTCTGTTTTGTTTGGTCACTTATTTTGTTTTCCAGATTCCACATATAAGAGAAATAACGGTATTTGTCTTCCTCTGTCTGATTCATTTCACTTAGCATAATGCCTTCTAGGCCCATCCATGTTGTTGCAGATGGCAAGATTTCATTCTTTTTTTTATGGCATTCTTAGAGATAATTTAAAAAATCAGCTGTTCTTTTTTGAACTATTATCCTTCTACTCAGTCTATGTACATATACATATATATACACATATATAATAGTTATATATACATATTGGATAATGTATATAACTTTAGTTGTGTGTGTATACAGACTTTTTATTGCCTGAATATGGTTTATGTGAAAGGTAGAGAATGAAAGACGTATGACTGCTTTTACACATCTTTAAATTGTTTCAGGTACAAGATTTAATAGGAGGTGTTTAGCTTTTATGAGACATTCCAATGACAATGTCAGTGTTTTTTTGCAAGTAATGTATTTTCTCCTTGTTATAGGTCCTTTTGTTCTGCATCACAGCTGCCATGTACATGTTCTTTTTCAGGTATGTTTTGTTATACGTATTTATTTTAATACAAAAAAGTGTTCCTTTGTAATTTTTCGTCAACCATGTAACTAAAGTGTTCCCCATATAGTTATCCCCCATGAGTGGCGAGAGTTTTGTTTTGTTTCTAGAGAGGCTAGAGATAAATCACTGCTCTTTAGTAAACAGAGAAAGAGAGGGAACGGAGATTTGTTCTTTCACATTCTACCTATAGAATGTGAGAACTGAATATGTATTAATAATAGTCCTCAAATTCTGATAGGTGTTTTTTTGTGGGCCTGATTTCAGATATTCTTATAAGACAGTTAACATGTTAAATTTAAAGGAGAAAAAGTGATAGTAGGATTTAATCTAAGTCTGCTGTGAAGGTAACCTAGCACATTAATCATAGTCTTTAAAATATTAAATTAGTCCATGATGTCAGAGTTGTGTTTGTCATTGACAATGAGACTGAGGAATATGGGTGAGTGTCAGGATGGCTCAAGATTCTAGTGCCAATAAACAGGATGTCTGCCATTGTTACGTAACTATTATAGCAGTGTGAGAATAGGATTTCTGTTTAGGAAGAGTGCACTTCTTCCTAGTCTTCCTTTTCAGTAATACCAGTAATTCCCATTTATTTTATTCTTATTATACTCATTTCAATAGATTTTTTCTTGCTATTTCTGGATATAGGCAGAATTCAATCGCAGCAGGAAGGACCAGGCTTTTAAAGTTAAAATTTGTATTTAATTGACAAAGGCAATTATGGATTTTAATGAGATATATTTGATAGATATCTTTCTTTTGTTAACCTAAGTGAGATAATTTACCAGAATTTTTGAACAATAAATTTCCTGCCAAAGCATCCTAAATAAATATTTGATAAACACAATGTTATAATTTTAACTTGTTTTGACTGTATCAAAAATGTTATATACAAATATAAAATAATGATGTTGCTATTGTTATTTTTGTAAAGGGACAGCTAGGCTGTTAGAAGGAAAAAATAAAGTTTCAACTTGATCTGCAAAGGATTGATAATGGGATATGTAGTATTTTATGGCAGTTATTAGTGACTGAAAAATCATTGCAGCTATCTGGTGGTCTTTATGAAATTGACCTACCATTGTATTTATTTATTTATTTATTTAAAAAAATGTTTTTATTGCTTTTTTAGAGAGAGAGGAAGGAAGAGAGAGAGAGAGAGAGAGAGAGAGAGAGAGAGAGAGAGAAACAGCCATGTGAGAGAGAAACATCCATTGGCTGCCTCCTGCACGCCCCCACTGGGGATGGAGTTCACAGCTCAGGCTCTGACCAGGAATTGAACCGGGGCCTCTCAGTCCATGGGACAATACTCAGTCCATTAAACCACACTGGCTGGGCTGATCTACCATTTTAATATAGCTTCATACATATCATACAATTTCTGTGGTCTCATATTTTAATAATTTAGAATTGGGGTAGAGGAGTTAAGAACAATTACTATGTCTCTTTTATCAATTTCCCAAAACTTCATAATTGTATAGAAACGCATTATTAGGACAATATTGCAAAAATTTCGTGTAGTTTATATTTATGTTCTGTCTAGTCTGAAGATAAAGCATATGTAGTGGAGAAAATGTGAAAAAGATGAAAATTTTGAAACATATCTTTTATTGATATACACAGGAGGAAAGTATGATATCAAGCAAATTTTCTTTTTGTTAAAATTCCTAACAGAACAGGTAGTTAAATGAAACAATCCTTTCCAATATGGCACCTAACGACAGCATATTTGATCAACATTTAGCATTTCTTAGTCATCAGAAGTTTTTGAGGTTTAAAAAATAAATTTTGTGTTGAATTTAGTGATAATGCTCAATTTTTAGCACGGTTCTTTGAAAACTGCCATCAACCTAGTTATTTTTGGTGTAGAAAAAAAATCAACCCTATAAATATGTATTTTGGTGCAGAGCTACAGAACCTTTTCCTGTTTCAGTCACAAAGTCTAGGTTAAAAACAACAATTTAAAATACTTTCCAGAAGGCTCAATATAAGGTTTTAGTGCCAAGATAAACATTTTCAATTTTCTGAGGAAAGGGGTTGTTTTTCTCCTAAAAGAAGCACTATCACCAAATTCCTTGGCAGAAGTTAGTTTGAATAACTCAACAAAAGAGGTTTGGTAAATGGTAAAGTAAGACTATTTATAAAGTACTACAACCAAACAAAACAATGTTGCATGTTTGCTTGAACTCGAACATGAGTTTCGAATGAACAAACAATATTGTACATAGCAGTTAGCAAATCCAACTGCATTAGAATCGTTTATTCTGAAGATTCAATTTTATTATAAATATAGATACTTGAGGGCACATTTATTGTTGACAATTATTTAAGTTCTAATTGCATAAAATTCAGTAAGTAAATATCAAATGATATTGTTCCCACAACTCCATTTATGGTAATCTCTTGAGAAGAGGGTTAGGGAAATATTTTATGTTACAAATGAGTCAACTTGTAATTTTATCCTAGCTCATAAATGGGAAAAACGGAACTGGGACCGCCTTTCAATAGAGAGAAAATGTGCCAACGTTTTATAAGTGAAAAACTTGAGGAAGTAGTTCCATAAGTGTTTCTTGTATGAATTTACGTAAGCAACACAATGCTTTCAGTATTGAAATTGTGGTTATTAAAATGGGTAGACAAAATATCATACTTTTACACAATTTTAATAGTTTTTTTTTTACAGGTATAGTTATTTTCACGTACATAATTTCATACATGGTGATCTTGATTTTCAATCTGTATACTAGAAATATGGCTTACGTTCAAATGGAATCCTGGGAACACCTTAGAGGCTTGGGTTGAATAAAGGTAATATGTGGAGAGACAGTTCTCATTTTGTTGTAGTTTTTAACCAGCTGGCCATCCAGCCATCAAACTGTCTATTGATACCAACCCATACTACAATATTTTGAAGATGTTTTGAAAGACATAGGCTCTCTGTATAAGTCTAGTGAGCATACTTCATAATCGCTCTGACTTCTTTGTTCAAGCACTTATTATTTTGTATATTATTATCATAACTTTGCTTTATTATCATAGAGCATAATCTGTCACTCTCAGTTCAGGCCATGCAGAAGTCATGGTTGAAAACTTGATACAATATTTTGTCTCATGCACCCCTTTAAAACATTTCTTTACTTCCAAATGTGCATTTTCTCAAGCCAAAGAATTCATCATAGTTGTTGATTCAGGCTTCACTAGGATCTTCCCAACAGTCTTGTGGAGAAAAGAAATTAGTTTTTTTAGAACTACTAGCTCTTTTTTGTTTTCATTGAGAAGCAAAGGAAAGACTCAGCAACACAAACACCATGCCAAAACTATTATGCTTAATCTTGCTCACAAAAAAATAATGAAACGTGCAGCCCCTTTAAACATTGTAAGTTTTATTTTCAACATTAGGTTTCTGTGTCTGGAGAACACTAATATTTTTAAAATGAAATAATTCAGCTTCATTTTCCTTAAATGATTTAATTTACAATAGATGGTATCATAAAGTATATTATGACAACTTTGATCCCATACTAGTGAATACCTAGCTAGAAATTCTTTCCATCTGCCTTTGCAAAGGCAGCAGCAAATGCACCAGTTTGTTTAAACATGGAGAACAAAATCCTCAGACTTGTTGTCATAGCAGGTAATCTACAGACTATATGATTCACACAGACATATCTCAGTCTGATACAAACATTGAAAAGCGTTGACTTTTTAGTTAGAAACCAGTGAAAATTATTTAATTTGTTTTAAACAGACAGAAACATTAGTGATGTGCCTGCCATTTAAGAAACATTAGTGATGTGCCTGCCATTTAATAAATTCTAGTCAGCTCTCTGGGAAGGCACAAATGATGAAGCATTTCATTAGTCTCAAGATAAAGATGTAGTGTTGGTATTTAAGAAAACGACACTATTTATTGGCTGAACAACCTATAGTTACTGAGTGAAATACATTTGTGATTGTCCTGGAATCTCTTTACATAAACTTAACTTAGTATCTTTGAAATAACGTTAAAAGCAAGTAAAGAACTTTGATCTGGGTCTTTCAACCATTTCTGATTTTAACAGAAGCTTTTTGAATATTAATGAGGTCTATTTCTTAAAGGATTGCCTACACATACACAAAAATCTAGTCTAGAAAATTATATGTGGCATTCAGAGTTTAAAAGTTTTACTTCAGGGTTAGGAGAGTTTGCCCTAAATAATTAGATTTTTATTTTGAAGAGATTACTTTCAGCAATGTAGAGAGTGAACTGGGGGTTTCGAAGGGGGACATAATGACAAGTAGTTGGAGGGAACTGTGGTAGTTACCCAGAAGAGAAATGGTGAGGGCGTGACTGAGAGTTACGGTAATGATACGGCGAAGAGTGGGTTTGTCTAAGACATGAGGACTGCTGCTTGGATGTGGCAGAGCAAAACACTGGAAGCTGAGCACGTTAGAAAATGTGTGGAAATTCAATACAGGTTTTGCAAATACTGAGGTTGAAGTGCTTTTAGACATCATATAGAGATACAGAGATATCAGTTGGGTATTTGGAGTTTAGGAGATAAAACAGACTTTTCTTGGCTGTCACTCTAGCTGCTTGACAGTGGACAAATTTCATAACTTATGGTACATCAGTTTCTTCATTATTAAAAATGTAAATTATTATATGGACCTAATAAGGGGGTTTTGAGGGTTAAATAAGACACAGTGTCTTTCAGACTTTTTTGGATATGACATAAAATAAGAATTGTGAATACACACATACATTTATTTCCCAGAGTAATACCTAATCTTACTATATGTAATGTATTTGGATATTTTCTATTTTATTCTTTTTTTTTTTTTTAATTTAAAAAGCTGCTTTGACCCACCAATGGGTAACAACCAACAGTGTGAGAAAATACTGAAGTAATACATATGAGCAACTGGCGCAGTGGTTGTTACCTTAGAAAAAGTAGAATTAGAAGTAGTGATTGCTATTTTTAAACTAGGAAATAAAGTTAATTGAATAGAGAATTTTAGGAATGAAGACATTATCTTCAGCGGTAATGCTGTAGACATATCCAGTAAGGTAAGTGTTAAAAAGTGTTCATTTGCTCTAACAATCTGGTGGTCAGTGATAACCTGCTAGAGCAATTTCTATGGTTGAGTTGGGATAGCAGATTAAGAAGTAAATGTGACATGTTGTGCACTTTAAATATATATAATTATATTTGTCCATAAAGTTAGGAAAAAATAAAATGTAAAAAGTAAACGTGAGATGAGGAAGTAGAATGATATGAAAAACTCAAGAAGTTTGAGAGGAGAAAGTTAGGGCAAGCTGTTACAAGATGAAGGATTTTTCTTTTGTATTTTTCTTAAATAATTAACTAATTAATTTATTTGGCTAGACTATGGGAAAAATTAAGTAGATAAAAAAAAGATTGCAGAAGCAGGAGAGAGTGACAAGGTGGGGAATAGGAAAGAGAAGAGAGACAGTTTAAAATGTGGTCCAAAATGTCAACATACATGGGTAGATTATTAAATCTACTTGTTTGGGAGAGATCATGATAAATGATTAGGAGGAAACTGAAACTCTGTTTGAAAGCCTTGGACACATGGTTTAAATGAAAGAGGACTGATGCATAGAGGAGGTAGGAAATGGAAAAATCTAATGTTTTTGGCTTCCTAAATTCATTGTCATTCTTAAAAGGTAAATTAACTTGTTATAAAAATAGACATGGGCTTGTGAAACCATCTATCCTGAGAAGATATATACAGGTGAAACAAGGCAGTTCCATAATTGGTAACTGAGCCAGAGAGCTTACCAAAGAATGCAAAATTTGCCCTTTGAAAAGAAAAAGTATAGAGATTATTGAGACTGTTGTTTTTCTCAAAGCAGATGGAAAAGGTGAGAAAACATAGGTTCATAAATGCTGTAAATCACTTCCCCTGAGGATACAAAGCTTATTATCATGCCATATGACTATAATCTGACTTTCTTTTATAGGGTAGAAAAATAGTCCATTTGGTAAATGTACTCTTATCTGTGGTAGAAAGTTGTAGCAAATCTATTTTCACTCTTTGGTTATCGGCCTTTGAGATACTTGTGCCTAAAGAAATTACTCAAACATTTTTTAACTAATGTAAATGTTTATTGTTGTTAGTAGAAGACAGAAATAAATACTGTATGGAGAAATAGGGTGAACTTTAACTGCAACTCAAGGGCTTAATGGTACACAATCGTGTCAGAAGTAGCCAGTTGCCTTTCAAAAATTTGCTGCAGTTTTATTTTCATGAATATAAATGGCATTTTTAGGTGATTTTTAAGAAGTAAAAATTTTGTTTGTTTTCACTGGTGTCAAAGTTCAAGAAATGGGTGACATCCATACGTTATTAACTCGGTGAAAAGTTTATGTCATTAGCATACTATTACTATTCATTGTTAGTAAACTTACGCTAGTTCACAGAGTAGTTCTGAGGTTCCTTTGGATATAGGAACCCTTTTGTGAATCAGGATGGTGGTTTGCAGTTAATATAAAAGGTGAGCTGTAACTATGTTTATCTTTTTTTATACTAATAGCCTGGTGTACACTTCTGATCCATTATAATTTTAACCTCTGTTAGTATTGTTAAGGTGAATCAAGTTGGCACTATTCTTATTCATTTTTTATTTAATCTTATAAGCTGTAATTTAGCTACAATTTAATAGTAACAGTAGTTGTATCATGAAAAAGAAGTAATTTTTTTTGTTCCAAGTTCTACAAATTGTGTTTATATTATTGACAGAAGAATGATTCTTTTTATAAATTTGGTTTACTTTTTAGTAGCTTTGAGAAATAAAAATATTTTTGTTTTGAAAATGACAATTCACAGAGATTTTGACAAAGCATTTTTCAATAAGGCTTTTTTGTTTTGAGCAACAAGAAAATTCCCCTTATGTATAAAAATCCAGTCTCAGCAAATGTATTATTTATAGGCAAGAGAAATAACAAATCATGATACATTTCTAATAATAGCAGCAAATACTTGAAATAATTTAAATATGCTTTTCTCCTGATGATGTCAGTAATAGTTTTTTAGCATTGGTGATTATTACTAGAGGGAGTTTTGGATAAAAGCATACCCAGTAAATGTTTGAATGAATTATACTGAGTTTAAAACATTTAATGATTAGAAATAAAATATTTAGCTTTTCAGAATTTTCACTGGCTTAATGAAGAACATGGGGGTGTTCTAGTAGCTTCTCCAACATCGTTGGAGAAGCTGTACAGTCTTTAATGGCACATAGAGCAGATCTCTCTTTAGGTTTCGGCTCTACCACTTTCTAATTCTGTGGTCGTCAGCGACTTACTTGGCTTCTTTCACCCTCAATTTTTCATCCATAGAATTATCCCTATGGTTATGAGAACTTAGAACAGATACTACTACAAGAAAATACTTTTAAAAATTGTATTTAGTTCGGCCAGTGTGGCTCAGTGGTTGAGTGTCAACCCATGCACCAAGAGGTCGCCGGTTCGATTCCCGGTCAGGACACATGCCCAGGTTGTGGGCCCGATTCCCAGTGAGGGGCATTCAAGAGGCAGCCAATCAATGTTCTCTCTCATCGATGTTTCTATGTCTCTCTCCTTCTCACTTCCTCTCTCTGTAAAATCAATAAAGGGAAAAAAATTAAGAAAAAAATTATATTTATATTTCTAAGCCAATCCTTAAAAGTTATTTAACCTGTAAATGAATTCATAAAATTTACTTGGAGTATAGTGCCAGTGGTACTATAGAAACAAATACTATTTATGATAATATATCTTTGGGAAAATACGTTGATGTTGAATATGTTGGAGCTAAAGCAGAAGGATTGGGAATTACCCAATTCGTGAGCTACTCCACAGAGTCCCATCTTTGAAGCAAGAGTTTAGAGCATAGGGAATGGGAAGTGAGAGGATAGAAAAGCAGAATTGAAAAGAATGATTAAAAATAAAATAAAACTTAGGGAGAGAATGGTTAAAAGCAAAATAAAACAAAACAGGCTAAAATACTGCAAATTTAAGAGTCAAGGGATTGAGATTATAGTTTAAATTCAGGCTTTCCTTTTAGTTTTCTATTTCCTCCCTCTTCTCCATCTCTTCCTCACTCTGATGCTATTCTGACTAAAGGGGTATTGGGGCAACACATTAAGTGGTACTACAGCAGAAGGGGTCTTGAAGGTATTGGGTGGATGGACACTATGGGGGCTTAGGTGAGGTGGTCAGGTGGATGGGACGAGAGAGAAAATCTATTGGCCCCAAATTCCCAAAGCAGCAAGATATGGCCATTTGTCTCTTTATTGTCAGCCTTACTCTCAACTAGTTGCTAGATCATCCATTGAAAACTGAATTAAAAAACCTGAAAAGTTTAAAATGGATAAAGAATGGAACCAAACGTTTCCCTCCATGTTCCAAATCTCTCTGGGCATAATATTGCATCATATTCTATCATAACTCAACTAAATAAAGCCACAGATGATTTTTTAAAAGTGTCTTTTTTTGTCATCTTTTCATAGCCAATAGTTGCCATGCACTTGACCCTGCTTATGTGCAGTTAACTCTGTTTCACCTCTTGCCTGTGGGGGAGGGATCCATGGTAAAGGGAAGGATAAAAAAGAGGAAACAATTGCTAGAAGCAGTGAGGTAATTGGAGGCCTTAGTTATGTTTGGCTAGAGTGGCTCTTGGTATTTAAAGAATCTCCATTCATTTTTATGTATATTCAGTGTAAGAGGGCAATATTTTCCCAAAATTTGCTGGTATATCATCTGTTTGGTAAAATATAAAACTTGTGCTATAGTCTGAATGTTTGTGTTCCCCAGAATTCATATGTTGAAATCCTAACTTCCAAGGTGATATTATTAGATGGTGGGGCCTTGGGGAGGTGGTTAGATCATGAGGCAGAGCCCTGATGTATATGGTATCAGTACCCTTATAAAAGAGGCTTGAAAGAGCTCCCTTACTGCCATATGAGGTTTCAGTGAAAAGACAGCCATCAGTGAAGAAGTGGATACTAACCAGACACCAAATCTGCTGGTGTCTTGATCTTGGACTTCTCAGCCTCCAGAACTATATGAAGAGTAAATTTCTATTGTTTATAATCCACCCAGTCTCTGGTGTTTGGTTATAATAGCTTGAACTAATTACGATAACTGTGAAGGGCTTTTCAACTTTCTAATGAAATTCATTAATAATTCAGGTGTGTATTACAAAAATTGACTTGAATACCTCCTTACTACCCCAAGGTGTAGGCCAACTACTGTCTCCATGTAAGCTTCCTTTTTCTTAAAGGAAAGTCATGTGTGTGTGTGTATGTGTATGTGTATTTAAAACATATTTTATCTGTCAAAATGTGGTTGATATATACATAACAAAAACACAAAACCAAAATTTAAGGAAAATACAAACATATTTTTATCTAAAATTTTAAAACTCCAGGTTGCACATTCTAAGGTTCATTTGTCAGCTCCACTGTGATTAGAGATATGGTAAGATAGCTTCCCAAAGGAAAGTCTTTTAATGAGGGTCTTTGAAGTGAACTTCAAAATTATAATCTTCTTTGAATTAAATTTTTTGTTCATTCCTAACCCAAATACCATTTATGCTAAATATTATTATTAGATTATATTAGCTAACACCAGGGTTTCAACTATACAGACTTACATATCCAGCCTCTCAGTTATGATTGTAACTTATTCCATCTCATTCAGGCTTGAGATACAAATATAATATATTTCTGAAAATATGAGATTAAAATTATTTGGAATTTAGTATAATTCATAAATAATAAATATAGAAGTTAGAAAATGTTTGGCTATGAAAAAGATGATGAAGTGGTTGCAGATACTGTCAAGAATCACCTTTTGGCTTTATTTAGTTATGATATAATGCCTAGAGAGATTTTTTAATTTGGGAATTTATGATGAATATAAAAAAATGATAAAACTTAAACTTACTTTATAATGAGACATGATGTCTGTAAATTAGAAAAACAGCCAGAGTTTTGTGGTGCACATTAGAGGACAGATAGCTTCAAATTAAGATTATATTAAAGTGATTTTTTTGGTAAATATTTTTTGCTCATTGTAGAAAAAAATTGCTAAACAAAATAATCATCATCGATAACACCATAGTCTCTTCTTTTAGAGATGAATAGATACCACCTTTTTTTCTATTCTTATAGGCCATCTGCTAGGTCTTTTGTCTGTTAGTCTGTCTCCTCTCCCACCTGCCTGCCCTCCCCTCCTCCCTCTCTATTCTTCTTTCTCTTCCTTCTTTGCTTGTTTTCTTCCTCTCTCTTCACTTCTTTCCTCTCTCCTTCCACATACATATTTATATGTAATAAAATGAGATCAAATCATGTAGGCTGTATGATGAATGCCTTTTTTGGCACATCTGCATTAGGAAAGTCTAAGAACTTTCTGTAATTAGTAAATAATAAGCACCATGAAGCAGGAAGCAGGCAACCCAACACAGACAACCTGAAACACAAGGCCTTTTATTTTAATTTACATACATTCACACTTGTACCCGTATCCATTTGCACACACAGCACATTATTAGAAGTCATAGAAAGGATTCTACTGCCAGTGTTCAGTTCTTCACTAAGAAACTGTTGGTAACTTTTAACAATGTGAATGTGACTAAAACATTGTTTCTGAGCATCCATTCTTCCATGTTCTGGGAATCTTGTTCTGTGTACTAAAATATCTGCTTCTTGTTTAAGGAGCGTTAGTACTAATGACAGAAAATTCTTAGACTAGACTTTGCCGATGCTGATGTTCAAATTTGGAGCAATTAAGCTAACTTACTTTACCAACTATGAGGGATGCTATAATTCACTATTGTTTTTTCAAGCCTTTCTCTTTGTT
Organism: Tadarida brasiliensis; assembly: GCA_030848825.1. NCBI lineage: Eukaryota > Metazoa > Chordata > Mammalia > Chiroptera > Molossidae > Tadarida > Tadarida brasiliensis. The sequence goes on from CM061268.1 coordinate 60,617,223, forward strand.
TATTTTCTACTCCTTGAGTTCTCTTAGAGGTGATTAAGGGACACTGTTGTGTAGCAGAGTTCATTAAGAGCATGAACTTTGGAACCAAACTGTGTAGGTTCAAATCTTCATTCCATCTAACTTGTTTTGTGATTTGGGGTAAATTATTTAGCCTCTCTGCTTTGGGTTTCTCATCTTTAAGTGGGGATGATAATAGTACTTACCTCATGAGGTTATTGTGTATATTAAATGATTGCCACGTTGTAAACAATAAATGTGAGCTGATTTTATTATTTAAATATGAGCTTTGAAGATCATATATGATTCCATTTAAATGAAATGTCCAGAATAATAGGCAGTCCATAGAAATAAAAGGTAGTTTTGAGTTGCCTGTGCAAAGGGGACTTGGGGAGTCGGGGTTGAGGAGTTACTACTAATGGGTATGGTTTTTTAAAAAACGTTTTTATTGATTTCAGAGAAAGGAAGAGAGAGGGAGAGAGAGGCACACACATTGATGAGGGAGAAACATTGATTGTCTGCCTCCTTTATGCCCCCCACTAGGAATCGAGCCTGCAACCCAGGCATGTGCCCTGACCAGGAATTGAATGGGAGACCTCCTGGTGGGTCAACACTCAACCTACTGAGCCACACCACTGGACTGGGTTGTTTTTTTGTTGATGAAAATGTTCTAAAAGTAACTATGATGATGGCTATACAAGTCAGTGAATATGTGAATTATATCTATTAAGCTCTTAGAGAAAAATCTGATACGGAAACATCTTTGTTGCACAGTGGCACAGTGTTTCTTGTGTTACTGCCATTAAATGTCCCTCTGGTTGCCACAGCTCAGGGATGTGACTGATTTTGTGGGCACCTTCGCATACACTGAAAGAGAATGAGAACATCAGGAAACTTCTCTTTTTCTCTGGTAAATTTGAAAGAGGAGTGTTTCCTTGGAGAATGACAGAATGGAGAATATGCAAGTGCCTGCAAGGCCCGTCAGCTCGCTTTACAGATGGTCAGAACTGCAGTTTAGAATATAAATGCTCTTAGTTCTGAATCACTGCATTTTAGAATTAGAAGGGAAACAGTAGAGGTCACAAGTATATATGAAATCGTTATTACAACATTGTCTTAATAAGAATGAAAAATTTTTGGTGCTTATGAGTTTAAGATTTTTTTTAGTTGATAGTACAAGAAAAGTACAGTTAAGAAAGTTTTATAGGATTGACAGCAAAGAGTAAGATCAGAAATATATGCAGATATGGTACAGTATCAAAGGCATTTATTAATTGGAGGAAAACAAGATTGAAAAATCAAAATCAATTTGTTTATATGAAAAATTTAGGCTTTTAGTGAAAATATTCTGAAATATAAGCCTAATGCATTCCTGCTGGTCAAAATGAAAAGTCACAGATTATTATTTATAGACTGTGATCTCAAGACTACACATTATCTGTGAAATCCATTGCTAAAACATTTCTATTTAGTTTGAATAGAAATTAAATTTGCAGTCTTTGGAAATATAAATTATCATTTCATAAGTTGATTATATTTTGAGTATATTTCATAAATTATATTTGATTATATATTGATATCAATTTTTTAAGAAGAACTTTACTGTATTTTATTTTTATTTTGGGGAAAGTGTTTTAAAATTACTTTCCTTGCAACAGAAAATTACTTAAATGAGTAGAAGGGCGTAGAAGGAAATTGTATTAATATTTATATGATATATCATATTATATATTTTTTCTTGCATTGTCTATTCTAGACGTTTTTCAAAAACTCACAGATAGCACAAATTGGAAATATTTGGATTTATTCCAATCTGTATCCTTAAAACTTCAAATAAAATATCCATGTGTGTAGGCTTATTTTTCATGCTGTGTAGGTTTAGTGACAGGGCTTACTGGGAGAGCAAGTACATCACTTACAGCTGTGCTGAGCTGAAATCCATAGTAAAATAATATTTTTCCACTATTATCAATTTTCAGCCTGGCTTCTGTTTCTAACGTGTGACTGAGTCACTGAACCAGGAAGGTGTTTACCTGCAAGGTGAGCTGGTTGAAATAGGAGAAGCTTTTAAGTTCTAAAATTTCAGCCAGAGTCTTCTATGGAGAAAGGAAAAAGTGGGTCTCCTCCTTTTTTTATATTCTCCTGTCAATCACAAAGCCTTTTTGTACTGGTGGGACCTTGATGGTGATTGAGTGCCAGCTGTTTATCATGTTCCTGTCATCCTAAAATGGAAAATGAAAGGAGAGAGAGAAATAGCTTTGGGATCTCAGGCATTAGAGAATAAGTTGCTTGTGGCAACCCAGGACCTCTGAGTCCAGGCTGCCCTGGAATGCTTTCTTACGTGATCTTTTCACTGAACTGGACTATGTAATTCTTACGGTTTTGAGTTCCTTAGGTATATTCAGAACAAGAATTATGTTCAGAATCAGATGATGGAAAGCAGTTGAGCTTATGAGATTTGATTTCTTCTCTCACAAAAACATCAAAATATAATATTGGAAGCACAATTGCTATTTTAACTTCTGTTTTCTTGCTTGAATGTTAAAAAATGGTTTTTGAATGGGATAGTTCCAAATTCTAATATTTTGGATAAATGTCCCATACAAGATGTCATTTTAAGATATTTTCAGGGCTTCTTATGAAAGATAAGACTCTCCTCCCCTCACCTTTTATAAACACCAGCAACGTCTACTGCTATGAAACATGTAAGGAGATTTATTATAGCTAGCCAACCTTGTCGAAATTACTTGGGTCCTAAGAATTTTTACAGTTATTACTGATTAGCCATTTTATTTCATATCTTCTACCCATTCCTTATTTTTTAAATTTATTGCGCTAATTTGTAGGAGCTTTTCACAGGATGTCAATTTTTTTGTTGTTGTTGTTGTTAATCCTTACCCGAGGATATTTTTCCGTTGATTTTGTTTAGATAGAGTGGAAGGGAAGGAGGGAGGGAGAGAGAGAAACCTTGATGTGAGACAGACACATCAATTGGTTATCTCCCACATGACCCTGACCAGGGCCGGGGATCAAACCTGCAACCCAGGTACGTTCCCTTGACTGGGAATTAAACCTGCGACCCTTTGATCCACAGGTCAATGCTCTAACCACTGAGCCAAACCAGCCAGGGCCATGTTGTTAATATTTATTTTCCCCTGTTATACTGTTGTAGCAATCTGTTGTAGTGTGTAAACAACCACCACAAAATCTTAGTGGCATATAACAAGCAATTTGGCTAGGCAAGCTCTGTGTCACACTGCAGGTCTGTGGGTCAGTTAGGGCAGGTCTGCTCTGCTGTCTTCATTCTGAGGCCCGTGCTGAGGGGACAGAGCTGTGCAAGGAAAGCTGTATCATCTCCAAAATATCAATACATATGTATCTTAAGTACTTTGAACCTTGCACACATAAATATCTGCCCATTTACCAGAGCATTTTCTTTGAGTATGAGCTCTCTAGCTATGGTTCAGAATTGTTTTTGTTGCATAAACCATACTTATTAGGTATTGTCTTCCAAACATTCAACTCAGTTTTCATGGAAACGAACTTTATTCCTTTATGGTTTATGTAATACATGTGAAGGTTGAGTCACATAATTACATTAACAGAAACAAGTGACGTAAACACATTTGGAGAGGAACAGCTGACTCTTTGCAAGCATATTACTAAACTGGTGTGGATAGACATGTATGTGGTCATATTTGGGTGTGGTGTTTTTATCTTTGAGCAATCAGTACGAATATTAAAATGTTTTACAGAGAGAAAGTAGGGAAGCTAAGATAAATTTGTCTTCTGTATATAGTCTCTTACATGGAGATTAGATTAGAGAATTTTTACTGCAAAGAGAACATTTTAAGAATATTTACTAATATCTGCTTCTACATCTTTGGCTCTGTAATATCATCATCACTGTCCTTTTTTCCATGACTTTAGGATTTCTTCTGTGACTTAAAGCTTTCAAGATATGGCTCCTTCTTTGTTGTTGTTGTTATTTATTGTAGTAAAGCCCAACTTCAAAGTAATCCTTTTACTGGAGGAACCACTTTATATATTTGACATATATCTTGATGCTTATTTATTCTAGCCTAAAAATAACGGAGGTCCAAGAATTCATGAACTCTATGCTGATTGTGTTATTTTAGGTTAATGTGATATGTTGCAAAGTTCCAAAAAAGGTACTTCCTTTAAAGTGAATAATACTAATACTTAATGTTTCATAGGATCATACAATTTTAGAATAGGAAGCAAATTAGAGATTATGTAATGGAGCATTGTCACTTTTCTGGTGAGGAAACAGGGTCTCCAAGGAATTTTGTGACTTGTCATAGCTCATACAGCAGTTAGGGGCAGAGGCAGAAGTAGAATTTTGAATAATTTACTTAAAAATACAATATAAATTATTTCAAAACAATTGAATATTTTGAAATGTAAGTGAGGAACATGGCAAAAGACTCAGTATTTTTGGACTCCTAAATACTGCAGTGTGGTGGAAAGCCTTTTTGAGGAGAGATGAAATTAAATAGAAAGGTCTAGAAATTAAGGAAGAGAGAAGTTTGGTCAAAATATTCTTGATGCGTATTTTGGATTTTATATATGAAATAGTTTTAACTATGTCAGAAATACCATCCTATGGGATGATTAATCTTTGTATTTAAAGTAATAAATATTTCTGATTATTGCTATTAGAAATCTTTGGAATTTCTTTCTTGTGACTAGATTTTAAACCAGAAGGGAGGATAAAAGCGACATTGTAGTTCAATGGCTATGCTTTCTGTCCTGTGTCTCAATCTCTTTCCCTTTCTTCCTCTCCTCCCTTCTCTACCCTGTTTCTTTTCCAATCTTTTTGTTGTTTTGTTTTCTGCTTTTTTGCTTAAATATATACCAAGGAAAGAACAAATAGTGCACTATAGTATTTAACATTAAATATCCATCATGCCATTTTATTTTTTTAATCACCACCCGAGATAAGGTGTGTGTGTGTGTGTGTGTGTGTGTGTGTGTGTGTGTGTGTGTGTTTGGAGAGAGAGGAAGGAAGAGAGAGAGGGGGAAAAAACAACATTGATCAGTTGCATCTTATACACTCCTTTACTGGGGATCAAACCCACAATCTAAGTATTGAACCCACTGACCAGGAATTAAACCTACAACCTTTTGGTGCACGGGATGACGCTCCATCCTGTCATTTTAAGGGTGACAAATATGTGGCATTTTAGAACAGAATTAAATTTTTTACTACTTCTTTATGTATTATTGATAATTTCTTAAGAGGAAGAAACTTTATATTAGCATATATTTATAATCATGTCTGATCTTTTATCATATATTGGTCACCATTTTTTTTTTCTTTTTAAAAAATATTTTTTCTTTATTGACTTTAGAGAGAAAGTGTCTGACACTTTATAATCTTTTTACCAACTGATTGCTTCTAAGTGCTTTTGAAAGCATAATCAAATGGCACGTTTTTCAAGGAGATTCTACATACAAGTGGAAACAAAAATGGCTTAATATAATTACACTTTAAAAAATTTATATGGTGCATGATTATGAAATTTGGGTGTAGAAAAAAACCAAGGGAAACTCAGGGAAATGCTTTGGCGGCATCTACAGATGCAGAACAACCTCACTTCCTCTGTTTCCATTTACTGTTTAACCCTCCCCAGTCTGGCTTCTCCATTCAAGCTGCTCCCACAGCGCTCACCAATGCTGGCTGACATCAGTCACGTTTCCAACGGACAGATCCAATGAGAGCTTTTTGGACCTCAGTTTACCAGATTAATCAGAGGCATTTGATATTATTAACCAACAGCGCTCCTTCTTGCACCTCTCTGCTCTCAGCGTCCCCCCACCCCCACCCTCACTTTCCTGTTTCTCCTTCTTCTCTGCCATCCTGCTGACCAGTCACTCTCTGCCTCTGCCCCAGGGTTCAGCTCTTGGTCCACTTCCTTTCTCCCACTTCCCATTCTCTCCTGGGAAAATAAGACCCAGGGTCATCGCATCAGCTCTCACCACAACCTGCATCTCTAACCAGAAACTTGATATTTTAGTCTAGACTCAGTAGCTGGCCATTTTCCGGAACAGTTGGAATTTCAGAATCTAGAACTCTCAAATATGAACTTTCCTTTTCATCGATTGCAGCTGCTGTGAACCCTCACCTGCCCTTTCCCCTGGACATCCTACCATAACACCTTGCTGGCTCTCTCTATCCTTAGTCTCATCCCCAATCCTTTCTCAGCATTCCTACAGACTACTTTCTAAAACATGGGAATTAAATTTTTTTCTTTATTGATTTTACAGAGAGAGGAAGGGAGAGGGAGAGATGAGAACATCGATTGGCCGCCTCCTGCACGCCACCCCACTGGGGATCAGGCCCACAACCTGGGCATGTGCCCGACTAGGAATTGAACCTGCGACCTCTTCCATGGGTCGATGCTTAACCACTGAGCAACACCGTCTGGGCTTCCTTTTTTTTGGTTAATTCTCACTCAAGAATATTTTTTTTCCATTGAATTTTAGAGAGAGTAGAAGGGAGGGAGAGGGAGGAGAGACAGACAGACAGATAGAGAGAAACATCAATGTGAGAGAGACACATCAATTGGTTGCCTCCCGCACATGCCCCAACCAGGGCTGAGGATGGAACCTGCAACCCCCCCCGGTATGGGGGCGGTGCCCTTGACCAGGAATCAAACCCGTGACCCTTCAGTGCATGGGCCGACACTCTATCCACTGCTGAGCCACACTGGCCAGGGCCCGTTTTCTTTATGAAATGTAAACAGATAGGTATTGAAAATTTATTTGAACAGCGGTTTGTACATATTAAGGATTTTAGTTGTTTTAATTTTGGCAATGTAGTTCCAGTCATAAGCTCACTGGATATAGTCAATTGTCATTTAAATGCAATTGCCCAAATTTAATGTATAATAATTTCTTATAGGAAATTAGAAATGTCTTAAAGTTTATTCTATGTTTATTACCATTGAGGACGTTATTTTATTTCTACTATTTTGTTGAACAATAATTGACCAGGTTTCCAAAGAGATTTATAAAAAGATTATAAATTTTTTTATTGTTGAAAGTATTACAGATATCCCCCTTTTTGCCCCATTGACTCCCCTCCTCCCCGAAAAGATTGTAATTTTTAAAGTTTTGAACTAGAAATTTTGAGTCTGAAACTATGCTGTAGAATATAGGTTTTACTTATTTTTTCTGATCAAATTTGCTACAGTAAGAATAAGCTACAATTGAAATATGAAACTTTGACATAAAGCAGAAATTGGAATGTTACTAACAGCTGTTGTCATAAAAGAAATTGACTAGAATTTTATTGTGTGTCTAAAACATTATCTTCTCGCAAGTCTCCTTGTTTCAGTTTACTGAATTCAAGTTCTAATTCTGCTCTGCTTAATCTCACTTCAACAGTCAAATATTGTTTCTTTTTGTTTCATACATGAATTAAATAGATATTAGGCTGGTCACATCTACCTTGTATAAGGTTTTGTTTTGTCTAAAAGTATTCTTTTCAAAACATAAGTCCTTTGGATTTAACTGTTTTTACTGGTTAATAACATCCAGATCTGCTCCAGATCTTGAACTCTTGCCCTATTTCTAACCCTACAAATCTAACTAAGTTCCCTGTTTTTGGCTGTTGAACTTTTTGTTTAAATTCAGCATATTTCTTCATTTCAGCGTTGTCTTCTCATTTTTTTCACCTGTCAGTTATGTCTTCTCTGTAAGTGGTCATCTACAAGGTGGGAATAATTACACAGGCCACGTTTTGGGCACAACATACTTTCTTCCAACGCCCATTCTTATTTGAAGTGTAATTTAAAAATGCTAATGTACCCTAGGTAGAACCTGTTTATATTCTCACATATTTGCAACACTTCTCTATAGGAAACAGTGCAGAAAGTCAGATTTCTGGGTATGCAACTTAAGTGAAGGAAGCTGCAATTTCTTATGGGAAGAGCTAACAACACACTAGTGAGAGACACAAACATAATGAATATGAGGAATGGTATTTATCTAAATGTAATCAGTTTTGATGGAGTCATATATTAACTGGAATTTTGCATTAGCGTATAAGTACATTTGACTTATAAAATTCACCATACCAGTCTGTGTCTCCCAGAACTTCAGAGCCAGTTTGTCCCTTCTTCCAGCTGGAAAGGCCTCTGTATGGTGAGGCTTTGACAACAATGAAATGATTTAGCTAGGTAATATTTATCGAGTGCTTACTTTGTGCCAGGCACAGTGCTAAGGGCTTTATAAATAGTATTGAGTTAATCCTTACCACTGCCTGGCTACCCACTAGGGTAAGAACTGATGTTTTCTCCATTTCACAGGGAAAAAACTGGAGCTTTGAGAGGATAAGCAACTTGTCAAGGATTGTATAACTAGAAATAAACAGCTTGGATTTGAATTGGGGTCTTTCTAACCTCAGAGCCTGTTCTCTTCATTTCTCAGTCTATCTGACTACACCAGTACCTCCCAATCTTTTCCATATCATGTTCTACTTAGAAAGTGTTAGTGTGGGTTTTTACAGTATTGTGGGGAAAATGGCTGAGGCTGCTTACAGCTGGAGGCAGCTGACCTAGAGGTCCTGGGCAGCCTAGACGTCTCTCCCTGCACCCCCACCACGTCAAGTCAAAGGACAGAGGGATTAGTACCCAGTCGTATTGTTCAGTCATTTGTTGCAGACACACCTATTGGGAACCTGTTCTACACTACAGTGTCTGTCTAGAAAATTGGAGGTGAAGGTAAATGCCTTCTTTTCATAATGTCACAGTGCTTCCAGCTTTCCTTATCCTCACAGGCCAGGATTAGTGCTGTGTTGTCATTTCTATTTTGTTCCCCCCACTCTCTCTTTTTCCCTTCTATCTGCTATAGTAATAATTGATGGTTGAGTTTTGTTCATTCAGGAAATATTTGAGTATTTACTATATTCTGTCGGCCAGAGGAAATGATATCTGTTGCTGTGGTCTAAGTGTTTGTATGGCCCCCCATTGCCCACCCAATTCATATATTGCAGTCTTAACCTTCAAAATGATGGTGTTAGGAAGTGGGGCCTTTGGGACATGATTGTATTATGTGGGCCATAGAGGATAGGGTGCTCTTGAATAGGATTCATGTCCTTAATGAAAGAGGCTCAAGAGAGATCATTTGGTCCTTCTGCCTTGTGAAGACACACACAGCAAGAAGACTCCATCTGTGGACCAGGATGTAGGCCCTCACCAGACACCAAATCTGCTGCTGCCTTGATCTTGGACTTCTCAGCCTCCAGAATTTTGAGAAATAAATTTTTGTTGTTAATAAGCTGCACACTGGATGACATTTTGTTAAAGCAGCTCAAATGGACTAACACATTTGTACATAAATTAATATAGAATGTGAAGTGTCATTACATAGTGGCAGGAACAAAGTGCAATTGATAGGAAGGGTGCTGTGATTAGTGTAACTAGGAAGTATAGTGAATATTTCACTAACAAGTAGCCTCTTATCCAAGCCTTGAAAGAATCATAGAATCAAAACACAAGAGGTCAAGAGGTGATGAGGACAGTAATGAGTTGATAGCATCAGGAAAGACTTAGATGTTGGAGTGCTTGTAACTATGTTTACATGTTAAAAAGAAAGGAACTTGGGAGAAGGAAGGGAGAAAATAAAAGAACCCTATCTTGCCCCATTATTCCTTCCAGTCACTACCTTATTTCTTTCTTCCTGTTTACAACCAAATTTCTCATATCAGGTGTCCACATTTGCTATTTGGCTTTCTTACGTGCCACAATAGTCTGATTCCTACCGTATCATGCCTTTTAAATTGATCTCACTGGGATCATCAGAGACACTTCCGCTTTTCTTACACTTTATATTCTCTGTGGGTTATCTATGGCTTCAATTACCTTTTACATACTGATGATCCCCTAATCTATATCTGTAGCTCATATCTCTCTTGAACATCAGCTCCACATATTAAACTGCTTACTTAGTTGTCTCACTGTCCCTCAAAATAAATTTGCCCAAAATTGAACTTACTTTCTCTGTCTCAACACTTCTCCTTATCCCGTCTCCCTCAAATTATTTTTCCTTGAGTATTCATTTTAGTGAATGGAATAGCACTTACCCAGTTGGGCCCAGTTGGAAATTTGGCCATCATCTCAGACTTCTTCTTTTCCATTACTTGAATATTCAGTCACCAAGAATGATGGATTTTTCCTCCTTACTGTATCTTGAGTCTCTGAGACTCTCTTCATGCTCACTGGTGCTCTACTCCATAATCAAGGCTGCTGTTGCCCTGGTTACCACAGCTACCTTCTTGTAGGTCTCCAGACATCTACTGTCTCTTCTGTCCAGTTCATTTCCCAACTGTAACCAGAGAGCATTCCAGTTCTGTGCTTCCAGTTTAAAGCCATTCAACAATAAACTCTTTCATGTAGTTTATAAGGCCTTTACAAAGGTGTGGTCTCAGCTGCGGGACTAGGAATACAGGAATTGGAGTCTGTTGCTTGGACTTGAATACCACCTACTAACTTCTGTGATCTTGGACAAGTTACTTATCTTCCCTTTGCCTCAGTTCTTTTAAAAATAGAGCTAATAATATGGCCTATGATTTTTGCTAGAATTGAATGACTTGTTAGAACAGTGCCTGATACTATCACTGGAAAGGCACTGGAATTGAGGTGGGTCTGCCCCAGCATTGTCTGGAATATGACTTTGTGCAGGAAAGATTTCACAATATAAGTCCAGCTGATTTGGGGAGTACATTATTAAAGCTAGGGACAGTGAAACAAAGGAAGGGCTTAAGATAGAAGAGGCAAGCCCTGGCTGGTTTAGCTCAGTGGTTAGAGCATTGGCCCATGGACCAAAGGGTCGCAGGTTTGATTCTCGTCAAGGGCATGTACCTCAGTGCTCTTCGATCCTCAGCCCTGGTTGGGGTTGTGCGAGAGGCAACGAATTGGTGCGTCTCTCTCACGTCGATGTTTTTCTCACTCTCTGTTCCTCCTACTGTCCCTCCCTCCCACTGTATCTGAAGATCAATGGAAAAGTGTCCTCAGGTGAGGATTGAAAAAAAAAAAAAAGATAGAAGAAGCAAGATCATGCAGTAGGAGCGAGCCTAGGCAGAGCTGCCTTGGTCCTTTGGAAACTTAAGGAGAAGAGTCGAGCCTAGGCAAGGCTGCCTTGGCCCTTTAGAAAGAGAGTCACAGAGGCAGAAGAAGTGAGCTAGCTGGGCTGTGTGGACTTAAGAAACAAGTTAAAGAGGCAAAAGGAGGGCCCTCAGAGACAGGTTTAGGGGGTTAGCCTGGGACGAGCTGCCACTGCCCACTGCTTCCCTGGTTGCAAGTCTTCTGGGAATCTTTAGAGCTCAGGAAAAAAGAAAGCAAAGATACAATCCTGAGGAATGAAGTGGGGGAAGACACAGGTGTGCACAAGAGAGAGCGCACACTGGGTCCTTTGTCTTAAGGGTTTTTATCTGTTTTCTGAAGGCTGAATTTGAGGGGTGGTCTCAGGGGAGGATCTCAATAGAATTTTCATCAGCTTTCCAGGTGTGTCTTTTAATGTGCTGATTAATCAAAATGAGGGTATCAGGGTCATTCTCTGGTCAGTTTCACCTTCAAAGAATGTCACCAAAGAAGGACCAGAACGAGGCAGATCTGCCTGGCATGGTCTGGAATTTGTAAACCATTTGCTCCTAAGTGTCCTTGGTTAGGGAAGATAAGACCTTGCAATTTATTACCTGGCTGTAAATTGCTTGGCTGTTTAATTATCTGTCTCAGTTTTCCCATTTCATTTGCCAAGAAAATTTCCTAGCTTCTTACTATCCTGCCTCAGTACATAGTCATTAGTCAATAGATGTTAACTTAAAAAAAAATTTATCTTTATTGTTGAAAGTTTTACAGGTGTCCCTCCTTTTTACCCCCATTGACCCCCTCCTCCCTGCTAATAGTTACCGTAACCAAATATATTATTTTTAAAATTCCAATCGTATGACATTCATATGGTCATTCAGTGGTAAAGCACACAAATTTCTGTGATTTCAGCATATGTGAGGAACATGTAGTAATCAGTGTTCTTTGTAGACACATACTAGCAAAAAATAAATAGTTTATACATATTCTGGGTCCTAAATGAGAGAATAGACAGTTAAACACCATAAGAGTTCAAAAGAGGAAGAAGATGTTTTGTGAAAATTCAGTCTGTTGTTTGAAAGAATAATCAAGGCAGTGGCATCTGCAGCAGCTCCTGTTTATTGAGCCACTGTGTGCTGGGCACGGTGTTACACACTCAGTGTGCATTCTTTTTCTCAAAAGAACTTTAGCTGTATTTTATAGGTGAGGAAACTGAGGTTGAAAAGATTAGGCATCCCTAGAAAATGTAAAGCTAAAATTGAAATCCAGATAGATGACAAAGAAGTTCTCCAGTTATTCATGCTTTAATAGGGCTTGCCTTATCTGTCATGTGTCTTTTGAGGCAGTGTACACAAACACACACAGACACACACACACACACAGTCTCTCATGGTTTTTATAAACAAGTTAGTGTTTATTTTAAATGTATATAAAATATAGTATATCTGAATTTTCTCATTCATAAAATATATTCTGTAAGTAAATTATAGTCTCAGTGTAGAAAGAAAATACCGTTTCAGCCTTGTAACATGAAAGATTTTGGAGGAATATGATAGTCAATTTTCAGTTGCAAAAATAAAAAAGAAAATATTATAGTTTGTATTACCTAAGGCTTTTTAAGTGAGTCATTCTAAATTATGTTTAGAGGAGTTTGTGTTAAATATATGCATCTCTTGGTGGTGTTTTGTAATTTTGCAATGTACAAAAGAACTAATATCCTATTGACAATTCAGAAGTCCTGTTCAGGCTTGATTTAATCTGTCTCTGTGGGCTTAGTGCATTTCATTGAAAGTAGAGCATTTGGCATAGAACTTTTGTTTGAAGATTTGGAATGTTTATGTTGGGTTTTTTATTTTATTTGTGACGGACTTTAAATGGTATTACATCAAGTACTGTATTTTCAAACACCAAACAGCTTAGATTTTCTTGTGAGGATAGACTGGCTTTGGTTGCCCCCTGTGGTAATACCTTTTTCTTTCATTTCTTTGGAAAAGATTATCTAACAATTATTGTCATTCATTCCAAATTTAATTTGGTATCATGCATACCTATTGCACAGTTTACTTTTTTGTTCTTTCTTTTGAAAAAATCTTTAAAAGTTAATCTTGATGCTTTTTTTTGGTTTTTGATAGCTTGCCCCAGCAGGCCAAAACTATGAAAAATTTTCAGTTTTGTATAGTCTTTTTGTGTGTGTAGACTTTTGTATAGACTATACAGAATGTATAATCTTGTTATTTTTATTTCTTTGATAGAGAGATTATAAACTATGTTTTTAACTATCAAGATATAAACAACACAATTTCTAAGTTAATTGAGCTCTTATAAAGGAAATATGACTCATTGCTTCTCACTAATACCAGGTGAAAGAAGGCTATTTCTTTGATGATTTTTCTTACAGACATATTAATTTGTATTAGTTGGTATTCCAGGTGACTTCTGATTTTTAGCCCCTTTTAATAACATCTTGGAAATGAAGTGTTGGGTATTGGTGATTCTTTTCCACTATTTATGTCTCGATAATTTCAGATCATTCATCTTGACATTTTAGTTTGAACTAGGAGTGGGGGAAAAGATAACCTTAAATTCTTGTATTTGGGGAAACACAGATTATACTTCATTTTAAACATGGAAATGAACTTTAACACAGAAAATGAAGACAGCACTTTCCAAATTTATCGCTCAAAGAGATATCTCTATTTGAGGCAACCAGTATATTACTCTTTGAGAGATGAAATGTTACAGTTTGTACACCAAAATTTAAAGAAGGAATTAAATTAAAAAAGGAAATGGTTACCAAGGTAATGCAGGTCAGGGAATGAAAGGTGAAAGGTCACACTTTTTTTTTTAATCCTCACCCGGGGACACTTGCATTTATCTTCAGATAGAGCGGGAGGGAGAGAGGGAGGAAGAAAGAGAGAAATATCGATGTGAGAGAGACACATCGACTGGCTGCCACCCACATGACCCCAACTGGGGCCGGGGACAAACTGCAACCAAGGTACATGCCCTTAGCGGTAGCTGAACCCGGGACTCTGGTCCGCAGGCCAACACTCTAACCGCTTAGCCAAACCAGCCAGGGCAGGTCACACATTATTAAAAAGAAATCCAGAAGGAAGGATGCATCATGACCTCTCATTCGTGTTCCAACTGTACCTTTCTTTGGGGAAACTTGAACATTTTAGCAGACATTAAGCAGCTTTTCCATAAAAAGACTTTTACATAACTACTATTGCTGTTCCTATGATCATCTTCCAGAGGTGGCAGCGTGTTGAGAACAAAGTGCTAGTTCTGCAGAGTACACTTTGGGAAACGCTCTTCCGGTTTGTTCCCCACTACAGCACATCTTCCTCCTCCTCTCCCCCTCCTGCCCTTCCTCCTGCCGCCCTCTCACACCCCCCTTCATGACCTGGACCCTGAGCATGCTCCATGTACTGCTGCCCGCCACCCCACCCCACTGCCTTTAAACTTTTTTTTTTTTTAATACTGCATTTTGAACACAGAGTTAGCAATTTTGTAGTGGAATGAGCACAAGATTTAGAGTTAGGCTAATCTGTATTGAAATTCCACACTCACCATTTGGGTCACTGAATCGTGAAGCTAACGTGGTGACAATCTTTGGTCAAAGGGACATGAATGAATGTGACGTGTGTCGCTTCCTGGCAGAAGCTTTAGGAGCCCTTGTATCAGCTGCCATATCCCCTATTCCTGTCTTGCAATTGAGGAAATATGTGTCAAGATGGAGCATCCATTAGCCTGCGTTCCTGAGTGTCTACAATGAACAGAGCCCTCCTGTGAACTTACAGTGTGAGCAAAACATACACTTTCAGTATATTCCACTGAGATTTCTGCATTGTTCCTTACTGCTGTGAAACCATATCCTGAAACAGAACTACTCAAAAATTGTTTTCAATATTAATGTGAATAAAGCAAAGGCTGTACCTGTTGTAAATGAAGATCTGACCTTTAGAAAACACAGATTGCTTATGATAGTTCTTTACCTCAAAATTAATCTTGAGTACCCTGGTCTTTGAAAACATGGAATATATTTTATGAGAATGTGGTGCTTACAAGGCATGTTGGAGTCTAGAAGTTAAATTCTTAACCGGTATGGAGTGACATGGGACTGGAACCGGGGATTGTTAGGCAGGAAAGCCTCTGGGTTTCATTTGAGTACAGCACCCCAGGCCTGGTAATAGTGAGAGTAGCTGTTGAACACCACAAGATTAGGAACTGTAGATAAAGATAATCAGTATTTCAAAATTACATCAGCTAGTTGTTGCCATTTACACTGCTACTGTGATCACCTATTAGAGCATCTGCTTTGAATGCTTTGGGGGTTGAGACAGAAAGCAGCTCAGTTGATGGGAACAGTTTGCCTGCAGTTGTGAAAATGTGCACCATTTGCTAGCTGCTTCATCTTGAGCAGGTTCTTTATTTCTTTTGGTTTTGTTTTTTTACCCATAAAATGGACAGGATAATGGCCGCCAATAATGTGAAGACATGAGATAATGTATTGGGATAACCTTTAAATGCTTAGCTCTGTGACTACAATTTAGAAGGTGCTAAAAATATCAGAGTTCCTATCCCCTTTTGTTAACTTCATTTGTTGAGAAAGGTGGTGCTGATGCTTTAGCATTAGCTAATAAAGGTGGTGCTATTATCCTGCATGATATTAGAAGGGAATAGCACTGTTTCTTTTCTTATGAATAGTATCCTTTATAAAATCCCTTTATTGTCCTTAATAGCACATAAAACTCAGGAGACTTTGAGTTTCTTGCACAGCATGAGCTCTTTTTTTATTCCAAAGGCTTACTAAAGTACCCTATCAAATAGGTCCTCATTTCCTTTCACAGTATAGCCCCTCAATAAATAGATTAGATTGCATTTCTTCTTTAATTGTTCAGCAGTATAATCATCATGTTCATATTTATGCATGTAAACTCTGCATAATTAATATTATAGAGACATTATTTCTTGCACATAGTGACATCTGTATAAATAGGTATTAGAGTAGAAATCTTCTAGTGAAGTAAGTCATCAAAAGTAAGTCTAGTGAAGCTGTTTGCTTCATGCTCATCTGATAATAAAAAGTTGTTGATGAACACATTTCTCATATCAAATCCTATTTGTCCATTGTCTTACATTTGAAAATTCTCTGTTCCTTGTTTAGAGCTTCCTGAATATTGTTGCCACGTGAGAAAAGAAGCAGTATTCAACTGAATTTGCAGCAGAGGTTAAAAAAAAAAATCCCACAATTACAAGTGTCTCCTAATCTATGTAAGGACACTTTGTATACATTATTGATTTTGTAGAAGTGACAGAATTTATAGATTTAGTAATACATATAGTTGAAACATCTTTTGTGACAGATGTCAATGTAAGAAAGGTTTAAAATAAGTTCTAGCCTAGTATTAGAAATAGTCTTGCTTTATGTTGGAGTAGCCTTATATTATTTTTCATGAATCTTATGCCATGTAAGAATTGGATTGCATACTGTGAATGAGACAGTCTTATAATTAGATGTTGATTTCTTGGGTAATTAATGCTACCCTTGATTAACATATAAAATAACAGTGAATTATCTAGAATTTTGACCTACTTTGAAAAAACAAAGTATTTTAATTATGTTATTGTTTTAATGGTATTTTTTTGTATACCAAGATTTTGTATAATAATAAAGAGCATGAGTGACATAAGTGTTAAAGAGTGCCAACCTTTAAGATATTTATAATGGAAAACATATGCTGTTCCAGAATGGACAAATCCAAGGTTGATGAGATATTTGCTTTATAAAACAACGATGAGATATCTGTTTTATAAAAACAATTACTAATGTCTAGATAATAACTTTAAAGTCTACTTATGTGAACATGAAAGCTTTCTGTATTGCATGCTCATAGCTTCTGTTAATAATATCTTATAATAGGGAAGAAAAGAAAATGCTTTGCTTTTCGTATTTGAACTAGAATAATTTAAAGGTAGCATGTGTTTTTTATTTTTCCTTGTTCTCTTTTTAAAAAACATTACATATGTTTTCTTAAAATGTACACGTTTTGCCTTTAACATATTAGATTTCTATTTATTTAGACTTAATCTAGTGTATTTAGTGATAGTAACATAATTTTTGGATTCAAATTCAAGTGAAATTTTATCCTCAGTATTAATAATGCATAGCTTTGCCCTGGCCAGTTTAGCTCAGTGGTTAGAGCATCAGCCCTCGGACCAAAGAGTTGCAGGTTCAATTCCAGTCAGGGTGGCACGTACCTTGGTTGTGGTTTGATCCCTGGCCCTGGTCAGGGTCGTGTGGGAGGCAACCAATCGATGTGTGTCTCTCTCAGCGATGTCTCTCTCTCTCCCTCCCTCTCTATCCAAAGATAAATGGAAAAAGTGAAGACAAAAAAAAATAATAATAATAATGTGTAACTTTTTTCTATCCATTTTATCACAATATGATAAATTTTTTTTACAGTTAAAAGATGGCTGTTGTGTTTGTGACAAAGTCTCAGTTATTAGAAAAACTATAGTATTACTTAAGAATCTACAGTAAAAGTTTTTATCATTTAGATAATAAAATGAAAAGTATATTAATTGTATAGGGAAAGAAAGCATTGTTGGCATTCAACCACTGAAGTTCTGAGAATCAAATTATATAGGAGTTGAGTGAACATCTGAGTCCATATGTAGTATCTGGAAAACAGCCAGTTGCAGCTAAAACATTTCGTCATGATGTTCATTAACTTTCCATAGAGAAAGTGTTTCACACTTAGAT
The DNA here is from genome assembly GCA_030848825.1 of Tadarida brasiliensis. Taxonomy (NCBI): domain Eukaryota; kingdom Metazoa; phylum Chordata; class Mammalia; order Chiroptera; family Molossidae; genus Tadarida; species Tadarida brasiliensis. The sequence goes on from CM061268.1 coordinate 60,635,103, forward strand.
CAGCTCTTTTAGAATGAGAAAATTTAGAGCTAGGACAAATAATATTTAATGCTTAGTTTATAGACCAGACAGAAGCCAAGATTTTTAGCTCTGCACATCTGGTCATGATGATTTTGGAATCTTTACACTCTGATGATATGTCTTTGTTATGACTTTAGAATATTTTCTGGCCAACTCATTAAGCAGGTATGGAAACAAATCCTGAGTCAGACCAAGTTTCTATCATGCATGAAGAATACTGGACTCTTTTCAGCCTGAAAGAGAAAAACAATTCTTTGGATGGTTTCATGGAGCCATTTTGCCATATTGTACATAAATGGAGTGTATTACTCCTTGATGTTTTCCTCCTCCTTGTCTTCCAGAAAAAGAAAATGTTACCTTTCATTTGAATAGTACTTTTCCTTATACTTAGACCAAAGTTTGATAAGGATCTGAAGACTTCTTGAAAATAATTGTCATGCATCATCTATTAAATATTCACAAGTCCTCTTAAAGACACATTTAACCTAATTAGCTTTCATTTTGATATAATATTTAAAGAAAATGTAAGACACATTCAACTTTCTTCAGGTGGCTTCTATAGTGTGCCAAATAGTCAATAATAAATTATCTCTGAGATAAGAGAAGGAGCATAGGGTATTTTGTAGTTTATTTCATCCCTTGGGCATAGCTTATTATTGAACACTATGCAAAAGTATCAGTGATCTCATTGTATGCATAGAGAAGATGTACTTCTCATTAAGCATGTTTCCAGTTTACTCAGAGCATTCCTGGAAATACGGAGAAAATCATTTAAGATCTTTTTATATGCATTTAATGAGGAGTAGTGTCCTGAACTATACAGACTTATAGAATATATAGACTTACAGTTAAAAGGTTGTATTGAAAACCTTTCTGTTTCTGAACAAAGATTGAATCTTTTCCATGACTCAGAGTAATGAAAAAGGAAATATTTTTTTTGAGGATAAGCCAATTTATATATTATTGGACATAACACAGACCACCCAGGCCTGAAGCCTACTGTTTATAGTTAAAGATCTTAAGTCTACATATGCTCTTGATGAGCAAGACTTATCTTTGTTCCAACTAGAAAGTTTTATGTCTACAAAGGGTAATAATTTCATGTTTCTCCCCCTACCCTTAGCTAGTAAAATTCTGTCATGTAGATTATTTTATTTCCACGGGGAAAAAGATGTCTTTGGACCTCAGTAATAATAACATTGCTAAATTTCATCTATCAAAGGAGTAATGTTTAATATTATTGGAAAACGCTAGAGTTATATTTGCCTTCCAAAGCAGTTTCTTGTATAAATATATATGTGTGTGTATGTACATATATGTGAGTGTATATACACATACATAAAATGCAGCTGAAATGTGTGAACACACACACACACACACACACACACACACACTGTAACTGACTTGTTTTTAGTACAAAATTTGAAGCTTCATTCTCTTCTACTCAGCCATCAAATTTTAGAATTTTTCCAAGATTGATTCTAGGTTCTCCTCTTGACTCCTTTTTTATTCTTATTGTAAACAACTTACCCCATGGTGATAGTTTCAACTGCTATATAATGTAATTGGAGGGAAGAAAGAGAAAATGGTGCAAAGCAGAAGCTATCAGTCATGGGTTTTCTTTTTTAAATCCTCACACAAGGATATTTTCATTGATTCGAGAGAGGGGGGGGGAGAGAGAGAAGCAGGGGGAGAGGAGAGAGGGGGAGAGAGAGAGAGAGAGAGAGAGAGAGAGAGGAACATCCATGCCAAAAATATCAGTTGGTTGCCTCACAAGCCACATGCCCTGATGGGGGTCAAACCCACAACCTGGCTATGTCCCTGACTGGGAATCAGACACAGGACCCTTTGGTGCATGGGATGACACTCTAATTACTGAGCCACACTGACCAGGAAAGTCATGTCTGATCCATCTATGTTTTTCGGTAAAGGTAGGCTCTTGGATGTAACTAAGGATAGAGAGTCAAAGGCCTGAACAAATTCAGAGGATTTGAAATATTGTTTTGTATTGATGAGAGTAAAATGGTAGGATTGCCAGGCTGTGTTCTGGACCCTTGTGAGCACAGTGATCATATTTTGTTGTGTAGTTTTCCCTCATAGTGCACCCTTACTTTATTATAGATATGGAGAAAGTATTTTCATACAGGGCTGCAGTTTTGTCAGTGCAGATGATATAAGGACTAAATGGGAAAGGAGTTTAGGAATAGAGTGTTTTCTAGGGTTCTGGAATTGAAGCTGGATAAGGAGGATAGTGAAGAAAGAAAGCATTGATAGGTGGGAAGAAATATGAAGCTAATGAATTGGAAGTCTCTAAAGAGGCCAGAGAACCTTCCTGGTGGGAGTACTTTATTAAGAGAATTAGAAGTAAAGGAGAATGTGGTTGAAAGGTGAGCTACTTGAGTAAATGATTGAAGAGCAGTTAGGATGACAAGATTGTGGCAATAACTGTGGAAGTAGATGGTTGAAGGGAAGTAGAGTTATTCACTGGAATTGAGACGGCCGGAGTATTACAGGGATCACACATGTGGATGTTTGAAGTTACCCTAAACAATGGAAGGATTGGAATAGAAAGAAAGACTGTGAAATAAATTCCAAAGCCTCTGATGAATAAGGGAGAACGACAAAGAGATTAGAACATCCACCAGTGATGAGGAGGCAAAAAGGGTCGTGTGACAATGGCATGAGCCTCAAATGATCGGGATCTTTACTGAAGAATTGGAGATAATGGCATAAAGCTAGAAATAGTGAGCAAGAAAGAATGCGGTAGGAACAACCTTAGTTTGAGATGGCTGAAGGGCATATGTGTGTTTAAGGGACAGCTAGCCCTCACTGGAGACAAAGAGGCAAAAACAACAAACAAACAAATCACAAACCAAAAAACAGACAAACAAAAAACCATTTTCAGATAGGGTTGAGATTATAGAACAAGGTAAAACAGAATGTATGAACTCAATAAATATGATTCATTTATTAAGCTACAATAAAAAGTTGATTGAAATACTACTATATCCACATATATTTTGTATTGGTGTTTGGGATGGAGTGTACATATTGTAGATGGATTTTAGTAATCTCAGCATCAATAGGGGATGAAGTCAAGAGTACTGAGGTGGGTGGGAGAAACAGAGTTATGGGTGAAATATATGCAAAATTTTTTTTTCCATTAATTTATTTTTGTTACAGATGTTTCTCCTTTTTCCCCATTGACACCCTCCTCCCCATCCCCCCCCCACCCCGTCCCCAGCTTTGTTGTCCATGTCCATTGGTTATGCGTACATGCATATAAGTTCTGTGGTTTATCTCTCCCCCCCCACCCCCTCTTCTGAGGATTGTCAGTCTGTACCCTACTTCCATGTCTCTGGGTCTACCCTGTTCCTCAGACTGTTATGTTCATTATATTCATATAATAAGTGAGATCATGTGTATTTGTCTTTCTCGGATTGACTTGTTTCGCTTAGGATAATACTCTCCAGGTCCCTCCATGTCATCTCAAAGGATAAGAGATCTTTCTTTCTTACAGCTGCATAGTACTCCATTGTGTATATGTACCACAGCTTTTTTATCCATTCGTCTACTGATGGACACTTGGGCTGTTTCCGGATCTTAGCTATTGTAAATAGTGCTGCTGTGAACATGGGGGTACATATATTCTTTCTGATTGGTGTTTCAGGCTTCTTAGGGTATATTCCTAGAAGTGGGATCATTGGGTCAAATGGCAATTCAATTTTTAATTTTCTTGAGGTAACACCATACTGTTTTCCATAGTGGCTGCACCAGTCTGCATTCCCACCAGCAATGTACTAGAGTCCCCTTTTCTCCACACCCTTGCCAATGCTTGTTGTTTGACGATTTGTTGATGGCGGCCATTCTGACAGGTGTGAGGTGATACCTCATTGTTGTTTTAATTTGCATCTCTCTGATGATTAGTGATGTTGAGGATTTCTTCATGTCTCTTGGCCATTTGTATGTCCTGTTTGTAAAATTTCTAAATCACATGAAACATTTACTGTCTAAGGAATATAGAATTCTATTTGTAAATGTGATTGATTATGTACATGATGGAATTAAGTTTTGCTAAATTTCAGGTACTGCTTAAAATGTTTCAAAGTTTTATATTCTTTGAATTAATGATCATATGATCATATTTATAAATTACCAAGATAATATAACAGTTGCTTTCTATTTAAAATAATGATTCATTTAATCTACAAAGTGATAAAACTAAATAAAAATTGTTTTCTCATTGAATGATATCATTACCCTTTCTTGGAAATATTTTATAAAAATTTCTAATGGAATAACTTACCCCTCATTAAACATATATTTGGCTGCACTCATATTCCATTATTGGACCCTGTATATGTTTGAGAAAAACTCTTTTTGTTGAGCAGTTTCCTCATATCCATATCCATATCCAGTATTGAAATATAAATGTATAATGAAGACTACTTATTATTATATCAGTTGTAATCATGATAGCATATATATATATATATATATATATATATATATATATATCTCACTTAATATTGTGCCAAGCACAGTTTGAGTATTTTACAGAGGGTAGTAGGTACCATTATTATCATCCCATTTTTACAAATGGGTAAACTTAGGTGCAGAGATGTTTAACTAACTTGTTGGTGAGCGGCAGAGTGGGGACCTGGACACAGTTGTCTGTATCCAAAGTCTATGCTGTTAACCATTGTGCAAAACTACTTTATGTGATGTGAGAAAGCATATGACTCTTCAAAAATAAAACTTTTCCTTTCCTACTTTGTTTCTTATTTTCTCAGCCTCTATGGATTACTTAGGATTGGGTTCAGTATTTAAGATGGAAAATACAGTGGCTTAAGTATGAGAGGAATTTATTTCTTACACAAAGGAGAGCTCAAGGTGGGCACTCCCGAGCTGCTAAGGTAACTCCACAGTCATTGTGTCCTGACCACCCTCGTGAATACATTTCATTCTTAAGGTCACTTCCTATACTACAATGGCTGCTGGAATTCCAGCCATCGAATCTGTCTTCCAGGCCAGAAGGAAGGCAAATGGTGAAAAAAGAAAAAGACTGTTCCTACGAAATCAGCTTTCTTTGGACAAACCCTACACCACACTTCTGCCCTGAACTCATTATTCAGAACTTGGTCACATGGCCATACAAGCTGGGAATTGTGTTTTTTAATTTATTTTTGTTTTTGTTTTATTCTGGATAGCAGCATGCTTAACTGGATAATGGGTTTTTCTGTTCCTAAGGTAGAAAGAGATAATGGGTATTGGGTAGGTATCTAGCAGTCTGTGAGACACCATCCTTGGTATCCACATCTTTTTAGACTGGTCTTTTATACCGATTATATCAGCAGATTTTGAACTGAGAATTTAAATAACTGAGAGGCAAAGACATGAATTGAGAAAAAGTGGGCTTTTTTGTCCCTTATGACATATAATGAAGATAATACAAAAAACAAATAGGAGAGGGCATAAGTCATAATTGCTGTAGTTTTCAATTAGAGTAAAACTCTTCCATAAAGTGATAAGTGAAGTCTAATTATACATTCACATTAAATGTGTTATTATATTTTTAATAGGCTAATAAAAAGCAGTATTTTAAAATTGAACTTCTAGTTCCTGTGTGTGGAAAGGATGGATGAAACAATTTCCATCTGTGTTTCATTTCTTTAGGTTTAAGGAAGAATTGATTATTGAACTTCCTAAATGATCAGGAAGAAGTCCCTTCCTGATTCTCCATCTCACAGGAGAGAAGCACTTTGTCCATTGTCTTTTAAAGAAAGGAAGGCATGGTGTATGTGGTTTCACATGGTTGTGGGAGTTTTATTATATAGAAAAAGAAAAACGTATTTTGAAGGAAAAAATATTTCTTTGGAAAGGTATTTTTTTCCACTGAAGAAAACAATAAGCTCCAAATAGTTACTTAGGCTTATTTCTTGTTTTATTCACAGCTTGGATTTCAAGATTGTTTTTGGTGATACATGAAAACTTTTCATGAAAGTAGAGAATTTTATGCATTATATACATTTAAAAAATAATACATGAAACTAAATATCATGACCAATATTTTTATTTCCCTGCAAGACAATATATTCTGGAATATAAGATAGCTAAGTAAAAATCTTGTTTACTTTCAGGGGAGATTAAGTACCTACCTGTTTTTAAAAGATGAATCTGAATATGAATAGTTACATGACTTGTTCATTATACATATTCTATCATCTATCACATTTTAGATGACTCAAGTTCCCAGTAAATGATATAAGGATTTGAAGTAGAATGAGAACACCTTCTGCATCTTTATTACAAGAGTGTATTAGGAACAAAATTCTGACCTTAGGGTCAAAGGTATTGAATGGATGCTCATGGATTTCACAGAGAATTCTGTTCTCTCTTCCTTGCTATTGTATTTTTACTCTTGCTGCACAATTAGTAAACCCAGTTTACTAGTGTTGTTAATGTTCTTTATTTGCTTTGTTTTGTTGCTTGTGGGAACCTGATTAGAGCTTTTGAGAGTGGATTTCAGTCAGAAGTGATTTATTTTGTGTTTCTAAGCTGGATTCCAGCTGTTTGAGGTTTTTCTCTTCCAAGTCCAGGTTTCAGATAACATCTAGATTAAAAAGACAATTCTGGTTAAGATGCCTATCCTAGACTGCCTTCAGTAGTTTACATTCTTTGTTTTTCTAATAATTTTCTAAGAATTTTACTTAGATTTTCATGTTAAAAATCACTATTTTCAAATAAACTTGCTATACTGAGGAGATTATACATTTCAAAATTTTAAAAATGACTAGTTTTAAGGAGGATTATATATATTTAAAAAGTTATTTCTATTTTTCTATTTTTAATTAGCCAAATCAATAGAATTCGGTAGGCTTTCTCTATGGAAAGTCCTGCAGTACATAGAACAAAAGAACGTTCCCTTGATGCTTCTGATTCAGAAGTTATAAGCTCTGTTCATGTGAAGAGACAGACTCCTGTTCACACTTGCCATATGATTTATCATAACCTATATCTTTCCATGAATCCTTGCTTTTTTTTTTTTTTGTTCCCCAAAATGTAAGCAGTTTCACATCTAGTTTTGACTTACATGACTTGTCACACTGCTGTTTATTACTAAAATTAAGTTTCATACCCATCTTCATGTTATAAATTTTAATAGTTCTATGAAATAACATTTCCTAGAAAGATATCAGCCATCATTATTTTTAAACTAGATTTCTGTTGACTCTCTCACAAGTTTTTTTTTTTTTTTTAAGAGAAACTTTCTGTTTTTCTCAGATTCAAATGATTTATACCTGAAGATACAATCTGTAAAAATCACAATTCTGTTTCTCTTATGTGAACTCTCAGTTATAAAATACTTTTTATGAAACTTGCTATATCAGGTTACCTATCAGTTTTCTTTTAGAAAGGTCATTTGTGATTGCTTCCTTCTTGACTATAATCCTTAGAAGAAAAGCCCCTCTGAAAATTATACACCAGCACTAAAAAAAAAAAAAAAAAAAAAAAGTCTCTCATCACAGTCTTATTGGGTTCAGTTGATCCATAACCAGCTCCCTAGACCTTCAGTATGGTCACATTCACTTACTATGGATTTCTATGAGGTTTGCGTGGTTCTAATGTCAATGAAGAGAAGAAAGTTGTATCCCACGTTCTATTGTCACCCTATTGATTTTAATCTTTAGAAAGTGACTTAACACCTGCCGGCTGCAGTTACTTTTGTGGTGATCTGGAGTTGCCTTTTGGTATGGTAGCCACTGACCACATACAGCTATTGAGCACTTGAAATGTGGCCAGTCCAAGTTTAGTGTGCTGTAAGTATAAAGCACATCAGATTTTGAAGACTTAGTACAGAAAAAGGTGTAAATATCTTATCAATAATTCTTTTATTATTTATTGATATGATAACATCTTGGATATGTTGGGTTAAGTGAAATATATTATTAAAATTAATTTCATATCTTTTTACTTTTTAAAATATGGCTACTAGCAAATTTAAAGTTTACATCTCTAGCTTGCATTATGTTTCTGTTGGACAGCGCTGTTCTTGCAGATAACAGGACTAGAAATGATCTCTGTGTCTCCTTCTGGTCCCAGCATTGTAATGATTCTGACTGATGCTCTGATTGATTCTGGAACCGTTATTTTGTCTTTGATTGTTATGATAATGTGGTCTCTATTGTGGATTTTTACAGTGTGTGCTTTTGGAATGTGGGGCTCTTGGAGAATCTTTTCTGTTCATTAGGGCATGCATGAACCAAACTATTTTGCTTTGAAAAAATTTAGCTTTTAAACTTTTATTTTGCTTAGGTCTTCTCTTTTCTGATGTTGGACCTTTCTACCTGGTATAGCTATTATCCTGCCTTTATCCTCTGATTATTAAAAACCTCAAGGTTATTATAATTTTTTCTCAGTCATTCCATTTATTCTATCCAAAGCTTTTGACCTCTTACAGTATGAGTTCTGTCTTCACTAGGTCTCGAATGATGCAATAGAAAGAATATAGGCTTTAGAGTCAAAAGTCTTAGATTCTGACTACTTCCTCCTCTAATAGTTCAGCTGTGCCATCCTGGGCAAGACATTATCTTCCTAAATTTCAGTCATTTATCTATAAAGTGGATGTTGTGAGGATCAAATCAAGCACCATATAAATATTGTTATTATCTACCCATGTTCTTCTTCAGAGGTCTTTTCTTTTCAGCCTTCTCAGTAATAGTTGACTTCAAGAGTACTATCCTTTCCTAGTGTCATTCATTCCTTGCTGTTTATTTTTATTATCATTTTAGATCTTCTGTTTCTCTCACCCATTGATATTTGTAGGTCCATAAATCTTTAGTCCTTTTACCAGACTATAGTTATAAAAAAATAGAAAAATAACTTAACATATTGTTCACAAAATGGAAGACATCACTTGAAATGGGCATGTAGATTTTTAAAAGCCAAGATCATAGATTGAGAAAAAAGTTCCAAACACCAAGGCTGGAGAAGGGAGAATACCACAAATTGTAGAAAACGAGACCTGAGAGAAAGGGAGAAAGGAGTTAACGTATATTGAATACTTGTTATGTTCCAGGCACTGCCCTTGATAGATAGATGATTGTATGTTTCCTCATTTTATGTGCATCGCAGTCTTCTGAGGGTGAGTTTTGTTTTTTTCCTCCTTATCTTAGAGGAAGAAACTGAAGACTAGGCATATTCAGTAACTTGCTTTTAGGTTATCCAGGTCCCTTCTCATGGTTTATCTGCATTTTCCCCCAAGACCACTGTTTGGTAAATACTGTTTACTTTGGGCATTTGATTTCTCTGCTAATGATGTAAATAGAGTTGGTCTTAAGTGTAGTAGCAAAAGCAAATGAAACTTAAGTGTTTTTTAGAAAGGATACCAGATGTGAGATGTATGAAATGTATTTTGTACTGTTTTGGGAAACATAGGTCTCTAGACCAGTCTTTAGAGTAGGTGGAAGGGGTGGTAGCAGTAATTCAGGAAGCCTTCCCTTCCCAAGCTAGAAATGTCAACAGAGCTTCAGGTCTGAAAGCTGCTGAACACTAAAAATGAAACCCTTCTCAGTGTCTGATTTTCTTTACCACATTCCCTTGGGCCCAGCGCTGGCTATTCTGCCAGCTGGCTACTCCCCTTACTGGTAGGCAGAGTTAAAATGGTACTTGTGAATTTGTGAATTATGCCGTGACTTTCAGGGCTAAATCCAGACCTTTGAAATATCTTCACAAATGTGACTTATAACAACCTCTGCCTACTTCCCTCGAAGCTTTCCTCCCTGTCTGTATTTTTCTGCCTATTAGCTCCCTAAAGCTCTGTCCTGTACATGTCTCTCTCACGTTCCATCATTGCATTCCCACCTTCTGACTTTCTGGTACTTCTTTAGAAAGGCCAAAATATGTCAAATGTCTTGTGCTTTAGAGGTCTTGTGGCAAGTATTCTTCTTTTTTTTAATTTTTTTTTTTTTTATCCTCACCAGAGGACATTTTTGCATTTATCTTCGGATAGAGCGGGAGGGAGAGAGGGAGGAAGAGAGAGAGAGAAACATCAACGTGAGAGAGACACATCGAGTGGCTGCCACCCACACGACCCCAACTGGGGCTGGGGACAAATTGCAACCGAGGTACGTGCCCTTAGCAGGAACGGAATCCAGGACTCTCTGGTCCGAGGGCCGATGCTCTAATCGCTGAGCCAAACCGGCCAGGGCGTGGCAAGTATTCTTTACTGTGCACTTAGTAGCAGGAGTGAATAGATTATTGGGAGGTAAATACAGATTTTCAGCTCCATGTCTTCATATTAAAGAAGGCTAGACAAGACATTTATAAAATATGATTTGTAAGTGCATTGGTTTCTAAAGAAATCTTCCCCTCCAAATGAGTTCTAAGAGGCATCTGCTGTATTTCTAGAGCAAAAATAACCTTTAACCTCTCCTTCATTTTTTGTTTTATTTAAGTGAATGAATGTTTGAGAAGCCCTTGTTTCCATGTTCAGGCCCCTACAATTTTTCTGTTTAAAAAAGCATGTGATGTGTTGCTATTACATTGGGTAATTTTATTTCAAATGAAATAAGAAGAAGGTTATTTTCTTCTGCCCTGCTGTACCATTGTCTTTTGTATTTTCCTTTGACCCACCATCCTCTTTTAGCCTCTTGAAATTCTTTAACCCTGAAACTTGAATTTCTCCCTTTTTTCCTGCAAAAATGAGATGCAGAATAAGGCATGGCCTGAAGTCAGAAGTAAATTCCTCTATTTAAATACTAGGGACCATTACAGGCTCCTTGCGGCCAAAGCCTGCCTGCCTGTCAGCCCAGGCGAGCACATGTTCTAGGAGAGGGCACTGCACTAACTCTAAGAATGGTGGGTTTAATGCTGTTGCCAAAAATAAAAACAAAACATCCCTCTGTGTATTAAGTATTTGTCTTGCAGGATACTGAAAATCTTTTAAAATGCTGCCTACACATATAAACTTTTTGGAAGACAAAATACATTTTTCACCAAATTAGAGTCTCAGAGTAAGAAAAGCCAAGCTAGTTTGGGTTTTAAAGTTTTCCACCCACTTTTCCCTGCTGCCGAGCTCCACAGAGACCTCTAATCGTGTAGCACTGTAAAGAAAATTAGTCTGTGCATTTCTAAATAATAGTATGCTTTTGACTCAGCATCATTTTAATTTACATATGTAAAGGCAAATGTGAAATGACAAGGAGCAGACACTAGCTAGGATGGTATTCAGGGAGGGAATTAAGACTACTTAGATTGCTTCCATACATTGGTTTTGCCCATCTTTAAAAAGAACATACAGAGTTTGATCTGTAGTGGGAGCAGAGAACGGACCCCAGAGAACCCTGAGCAGTCACACCGCCACCACGCCCCTGGCCTCGTAACCATGACATCCCGGGAGGGGCCATAGCTGTGGCAGCCAGCGCCAGTCATCATTACCACACCCAGGAGCAGTGAGACCAGGACCCAGCAGCCGCCGGCTACCTCCACGCTCAGCGCTGCCGACACCAAGCCAGACACCAAGCCGGGCACCACGGACAGTGGCACAGGAGCAGAGGCCAGAGGGCCTCACATTGGCGGCGCCTGCTGGTGGGGACAAGAAGGTCATTGCAACGAAGGTTTTGGAAACAGTAAAATGGTTCAGTGTAAAAAACAGATATGGGTTCATCAGCAGGAATGACACCAAGAGAGCTGTACTTATACACCAGACTGCCAAGAGAAGAGTAACCCCAGGAAGTAGCTTCGCAGTGTAGATGGAGAGAGAGACTGTGGAGTTTGTTGTTGAAGGAGAAAAGGGTGCAGAGGCAGAAAATGTTACAGGCCCTGGTGGAGTTCCAGTGCAAGGCAGGAAACACATGTGCTGCAGACCATAGCCTTCATAGACACTATCCACGTCACAGGGGCCCTCCACGAAATTACCAGCAGGATTACCGGAACAGAGAGAGTAGGGAAAACAATGAGAAATTGGAGAGTCCTCTGAAGATCAGGCCCAGTAGCACCAGCCCTACCACGGTGACCCTAGGGGCATCAACCCAGTATTCCAACCCTCCTGTGCAGGGAGAAGTGATGGAGGGTGCTGACATCTAGGGTGCAGGAGAACAAGGTAGGCCAGGGAGCCAGAATGTGTATCGGGGCTGTAGACCACGATTCCGCAGGCGCCCTCCTCACCAAAGAGCCAAGAGAGGACAACAATGCAGAAGATAAGGAAAATCACGGAGATGAGACCCAAGGTCAGCAGCCGTTACCGTCACAACTTCAATTACCAACGCAGGTGCCCAGAAAACCCTAAACCACAAGATGGCAAAGAGGCAAAAGCAGCTGATCCACCAGCTGAGAATTTGTCCGCTCCCAAGGCTGAGCAGGGCGAGTGGAGTAAATGCAGCATCTCTACCATCATCCCCGTTTAGTCATCCAATGAGTATGAACTTCCAGCAGTAAGAAATGAATAAAAGATCAGAGCCGAAGTCCTTATGTGCTTGCTTCTTGCCCATTGACAGGATAATTAGAACTATCTGCATTATCTATGCAGCATGGGGTGTTTATTATTGTTATCTAAAGCTCTTTTTGGTAATGATGAACTTGTTTAAAAAAATCCTGGTTTTTCTCAATGCACCTTTGAAGGTTTTTAAATTGTTTCATATCTGGTCAAGTTGAGATTTTTAAGAAGTTCATTTTTAATTTGTAATAAAAGTTTACAACTTGATTTTTTAAAAAAAAATTCAACAAACTGCAAGCACCTGATAATAAAGGTTTTAAATAATGTTAAAAATAAAAAAAATTAAAAAGAACATATATAACCCTAAAAGAGGTATGTGTATATATATTGTGTATGTATGTCTTGTTAGCTTCTTTTATATATTTTAAACATTTCTTAATGTAGGTTTGTTAAATATTCTAAGATGTTTCCTTGTTAAATGATAGGTCATATAAACATTAAATATTCTGGGATCATTTTCTGTAAAATACTGCCTGTTTGTGTTCCACCTTTCCAAGCTGGCAAAGCAAGAACATGTTGCAGAAAGTCAGCTTATAACAAATATAGCTGGTGCTGTAAATGTACTCTGTAAATATACTCTGATTATTTGCTATACTTAATTCAACAGAGCTCAGATAGTTTCCACACACAGCAGTGTTACAGACTAATAGAAGTAGATAAGCTGCCATGAAGATAAAATATAATTTTGAACTTTTGAGTATTTAGTTTGTTCACATGTATTAGAAGTTCTCTTACTTTGGGTAGAATGTTAAATACACAGCATTTTTTCTACTTAGAACATATAAGGCAGCAGTGTCTTCGGTGGTCCTTAGAGTTGAATGTTCCCGTCCATCTCATACAAAATTAGTATTGATTCAATTATAGTATTTTAATTTGAGACCTAGAATCAGATTGGGACTGTATCAAATTTGAGCAAATCATTAAAAGTTGTGGACAATATTTAAGTTGTGAGGAATATTAAGGACCATTCAATTCAGTTCTTTCATTTTACATTTAGAGAAACTAAGGCTCAGAAACATAGTTCTTTTTTTCTTTATTTAATGAAAGAGACAGAATTGAAAATGAGATTCTCAGACCCTGCTTTACCATAATAAGTTATGGAGTCTGATGTGGGAGAAGAATGCTCACCAGAGGAAAAGAATTAACCTGTCAGTATATCAGGCTATATATATATCTGTTGATCTATTTGTAGGTGAATCAATCATTTCTGTTAAAACTCATGATAATCTTAAGACTGTTCTAAGTCATTAATGTTGTTGTCTTTGATAACGTAAATGACACATTGCTCAAGTAGGAATAGCTGTCTTTTGTCTTGCATTTTGAAATTATCAGTGCCACATAGTTGATATCTAAGAAATACTTTCCAGATGGCTTTACTTTTACTGAACTCTGTTTGCATCCCCAATGGCTGTCTTTGAAAGAATGTGGGTCTACCCGCACAATAGAGACAGACTCAGAGAGAGCAGGCTGACAGCTGTAGGAGGTGGCTTGGGGGCTGAGTGGAGAAATTGAGCAAAAAAGAAAAAAAAGAAAAAAAACTCACGGACACGGACAACAGTGTGGTGATTGCCATGGGGAGGAGGGGTGTGGGGAGGTGGAGGAGAGTATAGGGGGGATAAATGGTGATGGACAGAGCCTTGACTTGGGGTGGTGAACATACAATACAGTGTACAGATGACGTGTTGTGAATTGCGCACCTGAAACCTATGTAATTCTGTTAACCAGGGTCACTCCAATAAATTCAATAAAAAGAAAATGAAAGAATATGGATCTTACGGTTTTGGATGATTGTTAATTCCTCCCTGTTTCTCATTTAGGCTGGCCAGATAGGCTTTTCTTTTTGTTTTTAAGATAATCATGATTGCATATGAGTCCATTGTCATGTTTTATGTATATATTTTAAAAAACTTAGTTTTTCCAAATAGTATGATGAATTAAATCTAGTTTTCTACCTGTTGTAGAATTTCACTTTAAATAAAGCTTGAGGGAAAACTAATATCTTTTTCTAAAGTTTCTCAAAAAATATCAGGGTATTCTTGCAACTAGTCCCCTATTCTTTCCTCTCCTGCCCAACTCTCCCAAAAAAGATCCACAGAAGTGGAATTGTAAGGCTGGTAAGGGTCATCAGATTTAAGATTTTCCATGAGATCTCAAAGAAAGGACAAGGACTTCAGGAACCCATTCTCCTCCATACCCTCCCCTTGCTGAATCTTTTCTGATGTGATTTTCTATCTTTATCACTTATTCCCTCCCTGCCAGTTCTGTCATCTTACAATTATAATGCCAAAGGGTTATAAATTTAATGTTCAGTGAGTAGTTTTGAGATTTTTATAACTCTTTCATTACAAACATTTAACTGTGTGTGGTGTAGCTAGCTAAGTGGTAGAATGATCAAACCCTCCCTACCCTTGTCCCCTCTCTTCCCAAAAGAAAACCAACAAAACCTTAAGGCAATAACAATGTACTGAGCACCTCCACAGTTTCAGATGATAATTTTCATAACAGTCCTCTTCTGGCAAGTAATATTACTTGATTTCACATTGGGAGAAACTGAAGCTCTGTGAGGTCGGGTTACTTAACCATTATCCTAAAAGTTCTCTTGGATTCTTTTGCAATCAGTTCCTGCCCCTACCTCCATCCCTGGTGCCAGGGCAATTCGGATCTGTTTTCTGTCACTGTGGATTAGGCTTCTTTTTCCTAGAATTTTATGTCAGTGGAATCACACGGTATGCACTTTTGTGTCTGGCTTCTCAGCGTTGTGGGACATTAGCAGTTTGTTCTTTTTCATTGCTGAGTGGCATTCCTTGTATGCCACAGTTTGTTTATGCACTCAGATGTCGATGGACTCATTTCCAGTTCAGGGCAGTTTTTCATTTGCCAGTTTATGTTACATGTACTGTTGTCCTTGATTTGTAAATAATGATGAGCTAATATGAGTATATCTGTTGTATATTTGGAGGGAGGGCTGTAATGTTGGACCTTTTTAGATAATGGTTTTAATTTCCTGGCAGATTCTGTCTGTACTTCCTCTTGCTGTTTGTGGCTGACAGTTTCACCTCAGGAATTAAGCCGATGAACTTGATATAGGTAGGGACTGTAACATTTTCTTTGTAGTCCCAACACTGAAGACAGTAACTGCCACACCTTTTATCTTTGTAGTTCTGTAGCAATAGTAGAAACTGTAGTGATAGCTGACATTTATTGAGCACTTAGTATAATATTCATATGAGGTTGGTGCTATTATTTGCATTTTACAGATGGAGAAACAGACACAGAATTTAAAGGACGTGCTTGTCTGAATCTGTACCCCTTTGTTTTAACTCTGCTGTATCAGTGTTTAATAATTTTTTGTGGAACAAATGAATGAATGTGTAAATGAAATGAATAGCCATTGCTTCATAGTTCTCTAGAAATAGTGTTAATTACACAAAACTGTGTAACTACTGCATTCGATATGACTTAGTGGTAGTCTTGGTTTTCATCATCCTTCCCTATTCTACAATAACTAAATGATGTGACTTATTAATTGTATACACACAGAGCCATATGTAGAATTACATTATGGTTGCCGGAAATGAGGTTACTCTTTGTAACAGAGAAGGCCTAGACGAATTCCTGATTTGATAGTGACAAGCAAGAAATAGATTTTATTATACGAAAGCACTGAGATTTTGTGGCTTGTTTATTACAATAGCTAGTATTAATTACCTGAATTTCGTTGTATCATTTAGTTGTGGTTTTGAAAAGAGTTATTATTTTAAACGAATTTGTTAATCTATCAAAAGGTATTCAAATCTTTCTTAAAGTTGATGTATGATTTAATCCTTTATCTTAAAACAAAGTAAAGAACAATGTAATTTTTGCCCAGCAGGAGTGGCGCAGTTGGTTGGGCGTCGTCTTGTACACTGAAAGGTTGCCCGTTCCATTCCCAAACATGCTTGGATTGCATGTTTGATCTCCAGTCTGGGAGCATATGGAAGGCGACCGATAGATGTTTCTCTCCCACATCAATGTGCGCGCTCTCTCTCTCTCTCCCTCCCTCCCTCCCTCCCTCCCTCTCTATCTGAAGATAAATGGATAAATATCCTCGGGTGAGGATAGAAAAAAAAAAAAGAAAGAAAGAAAAAATAAATTTACGTAGAAACTAAATATAAAGAAACCCCTAGAGTTGCTTTTAAAAAAATGAATCCAAGAAACTTCACACTCAACTGGAAATATAATTACCATAAAATACAGTGTTTTCAGTTACTACACAGATAAAAATTTCCTAGTGACTTACGTGCTATGCACTGATGTACGCACTTGGGACACATAATTGAACAATGTGAAACTTCTGAATGCTTTAGTAAGTAAACAAACTCAGAATATATGTGTTTATGCATATATGTAAAGTGTTAATTAATACATTGTAGGACAAAACTATTTCTGAAACCAGTAACAAAGATTTTGAGATTATCATACTTAAAGTGAAATATTGAAGTTATTGTGAAACAGACTTAATGATATTAGGATTTGGGAGGAAAAAGGGAATTGTGCTTTGAATTTCCTTAAATAAAATAAACAAATACAATTGATCTTCAACAATAATATGCTTGGCCTGAATGATAGACTATGTTATTGTTCTGAAACTTTTGCTGCTCCTCCCTGGGGAAGCATTATACCTCCCTGCCCTATTGACATCATGCCTGGCCTTAGATTTGCTTTGGCTGATTAAATATGAGTGGAAATGATTTATGTTTACTTTTGAGCAGAAGCTTTGAGTCAGAACCTAGTGTCCTATAGTCCCCCACCCCCTGTCCCGCTCTAACAATCAACAGATATGAATAGATGCCTCTCCATAATCCTAAGGTCCAAAATAAAGATGACATGTAGTTGAGCCATAGCCAACCCTTGTTTGACATGTAGCATGAGCAAGAAATGAAGTTTTGTTATTGAAACCATTGAAATCTTACTACTCAACACAACCTGGCCCGGTGGCTCTCAAACTTGAGTGTGCATTGGAATCACGTGGAGATTTTGTTAAATCTTAGATTGTATAGACTGTTGGGCCCCACACCTTGAGCTTTTGAATTTGGTAAGTGTGGGATGGGGACCAAGAATTTGTATTTTTGACAAGTTACCATCTGATATTGATGCTGTTCCAGAGACCACACTTTGAGAATCGCTGGTATAGCCTATCCTGACTGATAGAGCCTGTTAAATTATATTCCTGGATATCTTCATTACTCAGTCAGTGCTATGACAACAAAATGCAGACTGTTTCCCAGCCTCATTATTAAAGAAGTAAACTCTATGAATTTTTCTTTTGATTCTGGGACATGGACTCACAAAATGTCATAAGAAACCCTAAATTTGGTAGAGTGGATTAGATAATTATGGATATTACTATGACATTAGCCAGAATCAAATAAAAGTCTTTCCCCTCCCCCCATACAAAGAACAAAGGGAGTTTCAGAAAGAGACAGTCACATCTAATTGTGGGAGAAATTGCCATTCCTGATGGGCTTGGTAGGAATTCTCTTGAAAAAGGAGAGTGGTTGAAGAGGTCATTGCATATGGAAGGACCAGGTAAGGAAATGTGAGATGTGTCTGAAAGTAGTGATACAGCTTGCTACAGAGACAGACAAGGGAAAAGTGATCTTATACATTTCTTTCAGAAGTTCAATTTCTTACTTGTGTAATATGCAACAAAATGAAGCTTCAATTCAGTACCGTTTTTTGTATTCATGTGTGGGATTAAGGTGTTTTTGAAATCTAAGTTCCTGAAGGTGGCAAATTAATACCAAGGGTAGGCCTTCTGATTGTCCAGGAAATTCTGGAGAGACTAATATGAAAAATAGCTATTGTGAAGAGGAAGCAGAGAAGGGAAGCCGGCATGGATTCCTGACCAGAGTATACTTTCGGGCAAATCATGTTTAGATAGGAGAACATGTGGAGTGAGAAATTGGAAATGGATTCCTTTATAACAATCCATGCCCTTATGTGCCTGGTAAATCTTTTGCACAGTATCAGCTGGAAGACCATTGCTCTCTCTGCCTTCATTCAGGTGATTTGTGTTTTCTCTTCTACAGCCCAAGATCCCCCTACTTCTCGGTAGTATTTCCTCTCCACAGTGAGCCCTCAGTAGGCATAGTTAGATGATTGGGATGTGAAATGACTTCACTGTTATATAAGGATGTCTGGGACCAAACTCTGTTTTCTGGAATATCTTCCTTGGGCCTTGGTTTCTTAATCTGTAAAATATGAATCTCTCCAGTTACTTTAGTTCCAATATTCCATTTTTCTAATACCATCTATAGGGCAGCAAGATTGCAGTATGTGTTAACTTGCCCCGTTTCTATTTTACGTACCACAAATTAAGTTAATCATCTTTGAGATAAATGAAGTAGGCTGAAGTATTTGAAGTGGAGGCTTTTCTTTTAGGGTTAGGTTACTCTATAGTCTTCAGTTGATCAGAAAATAGTAGTTTTCTAAACGTTTCCAAAATGATGTTTTTGCTCTATTACCTGGAGATGCATATTTTATTTATTTTAGATTTGAACTTTGATATTAAATAAGCATCGACTTATGAGAAAATATCTCCTGATGTTATAGTTTCAAATAGCTGCCACTTTGTTCAATATGAAAGCCAATTGCCATCTTGATATTATTATATATGATCACAAAGAGACTACATTTAATTTTTTTTTCCTTTATTGATTTTAGAGAAAGAGGAAGGGAGAGGGGGAGAGAGATAGAAACATCAATGAGAGAGAACATCGACTGGCCACCTCCTGCATGCCCCCCAATGGGGATTTGGCCCACAACCTGGGCATGTGCCCTGACCAGGAATCGAACCAGCGACCTCTTGGTGCATGGGTCGACGTTCAACCACTGACCCACACCAGCTGGACGAGACTACATTTTTAAATTGACAACTCAGTCACTACATACATTCAATATTGCACAAATTATAAGTGGGTTGACAGTTAAATTAATACAAACTCGTGAGCATAAAGCTACTGCTGTAGGTTTTGGTGCATCTTGTGACAAGTACTTTAGTAAATATGGCAAACATTGAGGAACTCAGCTACTTCAATTCATAAGAATCGGCTTTAAAAAAGCATACATGCCATCTCATAAAACACTTAGTATGTCGAACCCAGGAAACTTAGTCATTAAATGATAAAAAGAAACACTATTAAAAAGAAAAATTGGTAATAAATGTTAGGTTAAAATATAAGATTTAAAAATTTTAGCAATTTGGCCCTGGCCGGTTTGGGTCAGTGGTTAGAGTGTCGGCCTGCGGACCAGAGAGTCCCAGGTTCAGTTCCTGCTAAGGGCACGTACCTCGGTTGCAGTTTGTCCCTGGCCCCGGTTGGGGTCGTGTGGGTGGCAGCCACTCGATGTGTCTCTCTCACGTCGATGTTTCTCTCTCTCTCTTCCCACCTCTCCCCCTCCTGCTCTATCTGAAGATAAATGCAAAAAATAAATAAATAAATAAATAAATAAATAAATAAATAAATAAATAAATAAATAAAAATTTTAGCAATTGGACTTAGGATCCAGAAAGTGTATGCATGTTGGGAATTTTTGGAAACGACTCCTAAGTTCTGCTTCACAATTACCACTACATTCCAAAAGGGTGTTTCTGGGTTGTCACAATGTTGCCCCTGCTAGTATAAAACACTGCTTCACAGTTTAAAAGAACCAACATGGTAATGCACATAAATGGGTTTTAAAATAAGATTCTTCTCACTCAAAAGTATGATCGCCATCAAATTACATAGAAATCTTATTGAAATGTCAATCAGATAGAGAAGCCAGACTGTCCGTTTGCCTTTCTGCCTGCTGGTGTGTCGCCCACACAGAGGAGGAGATGTGAGTAGTCCCCGCTCTGCAGTGTGTGGTGGGCACAAGACCTTCTGCTTTCCCGGGGTTTTGCCTCCTCAGATATAGAATTGAGGGGGTGGGCTAGATGGCTCGTAAGAGACCTTTCAAATAAAAGGACCTAAGTGAGCTTGAGATCCCGCCTTAAGTAGACATTTCGGGTGGCAAAAGAAATGGATGAAAAATGGTAGGTGAAGGAAGTATTTCTTACCTTTGATGCACTGCAGTTCAAGGAACTCTTTGATGCTTTCATCTAGTGGCTGATGCTGCTACAGGGTGAGCACATGAGGCATCTGACAATGAAATTTTGGTTAAAAATGTAGGAAGGCTGTGCCAAGCTTGTGTAGAAAAACTGCACCACCATGTCAACCCAGCGGTCAGGACTTCTGCCTCTGGATTTGAAGAACCGTCAATCTGGTCTGGAGATGGACATTCAAGCCATTCAGTAGAGATCTAGAGAGTGCACACCTATTAAGAATGTGTTTCCCGAAATCCTCCCAGGCAGGCACCTCCCCTGAAACTGGTTCTAACAGAAAGGACACAAGAGAATTAAATGCAGGGTAGGATTTTTTTCTTTACAGATCAGAAAAATGACTCAAAGAGAGTGATGGCTTATCACATTCTGTCCCCTAAAAAGAATGCAAATATGCCCGGCCAGTGTGGCTCAGTGGTTGAGCATCGACTCTGCACCAAGAGGTCGCCAGTTCGATTCCCGGTCAGGGCACATGCCCAGGTTGTGGGGGACATGCAGGAGGTGGCCATTCGATGTTCTCTCTCATTGATGTTTCTATCTCTCTCTCTCTCCCTTACCCCCTCTCTAAAATCAATAAAGAAAAGAAAAAGAAAAAAGAATACAAGTGTCATTTCTGAAATCTAACACACTGGCTTCATTTTCAAAGTGCATCACTTTATTTTCCTCATAAGGCAGCCATGCATTATCAACCTTAAGCACGTGACAGTCACATGATTCTTCAGTTAGCCCAGGGCTACTGCACTCTGACTCCAACCTGAACAACTTCTTCATCAGAATCTCCTCTTGTCTTTGTATAACCTAGAGAATAAGAAAGGCCATTACAACCCCTGGTTCAGACACCAACTTTCACACCTACGTGTTCATGCTTATCTTTAAGAAGTTGTTTTATCTTGTTTACTGCTGAAGGGGTGAGGGTGAGGGTGAGGGTGTTCCCTGTGGGCCGTAGTTTCCTCTTGCTCACAGCCTGGACAGTGGCCCAGACTCATGAAGCGACATCCTCCCTGTCCAGGTGCCCAGGTGCCTCGGGTGGGAACTTCACCGCCTCAGCCTCTCTCCATGGACACGGTGGCACAGTGATGCCACCATATTATTTTAATGACATAGATATCAACATGCATTTGAAAGTAAATTTCTGTTGCTTCAAAGATTCTATATAATTGAAAACATTTGTTTTAAACTTTTTCACCATTATTATAGGAGGGGAAAAATGAAAATACTTGTCAGTCTTGAGGTCTTTAAAAATAGATTAATTCAGTATTGTGGTTATAATTTTGTTTAATGTAAATAATTTTTGTTCATAGCAATGCCCATCTTAAAAACTTGCTAAGCTTTTTCTTGTATTTACATAAAACATCATTTCAATCTTAAATTTGGTTTTTGCCTATAGTTAATTTGTCAAGTCTAAACACATATTCCAAGTTTGACTAGTATTGCTATTACCAGTTCATTTTGAGAGGAAATTTCATCCCAATTAACATTTCTCTTAGACACAGTCTGAAGGTAACTCTTGGTTCCTTAGCAATTGAACACAGCTTGCAGCGTGACCTTCCTTAGTTTGGGTTTTAAAGCAAAAACAGTTCCAGTCTCTCCAAGTTTAAGGAGAAATCTGATTCTGTTGGAGTTGTTACTGTAGTTTGAATCCAAATGTTTCCAATTTCTGTTTAGGACACACTAGGAAAAAGTACACAATATTCATCTGGGGACTTACAATCACACTTGATTACCCATAACTACTGCCTGCTTCAGCAACTTTCCTCAGGTTCTGGAGAACAGTGTTCCATTCTGTATGAAATAAATGTGCTGTAAAATATTTACCAGAATCAAAGGTAATATTTTTAATGCACTGGGAGAATTCACTATTTAAAGGAATCCAATTGAACATTATTTTGTAGATATATAATGTGTTCATGAAGCTAACAAAACAATCTTCCCCAGATTTCTTAATTTGCTGCTATTCCAACTTCAGATTTTTATATGTGAGTTTTCTTAAAATAGGAACATAACATTAGTTTTCTCATATTAAGTGCCATATGCAGGCTGAAATTGAAATATCTCAGTCTGTTTTATTATTCAAACAATAGGAGACTTAAGAGGAAAAACCTGTTGTGTGTATGTAAGCAATGTAATTTATTTTAATTGCATACCACAGGTTCTGAGTAGTAAATCTAAATGATTGATTTAACCTGTTGGGAGTATACATATGTGATTAGGACACTGAAGATTTTTTAAAAAACAAAACAAAAATAATTAATGAAACTAATTCCATGTCAATCCTTTTTATATTATGAGAAATAGGTGTCAATCAAAGTCTGTAGTTGTTGGTCAAATTTTAATTACTAAATTATAACTGAGTGTTAAGGTGAGCTTTGACATTTGAAAACAGATTAGGAAAATTAATTAGAAAAAGTTATTCTTTTATGTAGGTTTTTAAAAACAAAAATTTAACTTAAAAAGAAACTATAAAATTGTATGAGATTTTCTTTAAAATGAAGACAACTGTGACTAACAAAGTTAACTCTTTAACTTTCAAATGAAACTTTTCAGTTGTATTATGCCAAATGTGTTTATGTCTTAGTACCAATGATAAATAATTAGACAAGTAAAATTTTGAAGATCCAATTATAGTCTATAACTGTGATTTATAATTAAGTTATGTCTTTCTTTTCAAACCCCTAATATACTTGAATTTTTAAAAATAATTCTGTTCACATAAAGAATGTAATTTTTATTTTTGATACTGAGTGACTTAGATGATTATGATATAATCAATATGTTAGACTATTTTAAGGATTGTCAATGTGCATGACAATTTTAAATTCAACTTGTCCTTTTTTGTTGCTAGTCTTTTAGCATATTTAACTGATTTTTGTATATATGAATTTCACAAATCATTTAGGGAGATGAATGATGTAAAATGCTGGACTAAGGAAATTGGAAGCTGAATTAAAGTACAAATACAGTAATTAAACCCCTAGAAAGCATTCCTGATAAAAGAAATTGTGTGTTAGAACTTTTAGTCAAGATTATTTTTACTTGTTTGACAAACATAGAGATAGCTTTAGAACTTTTAGTCAAGATTATTTTACTTATTTGACAAACATACAGATAGCTTTACAGATGCCTTTTTTCATGGTCAGATATGGTATCTTTGCATTCCTCAAGTGCGGTAGCAAAGCGTCATATGTATATTAGGTGCTCAATAAATGATTGTTGAGTGAAGAAAGACAGATGATGTAATATTTATCCAATATTTGAGTTTCCTTCTAACCAAGTCAGTGAGTAAAAAAGGGACAAAAGAACTCTGAAGTTGATACTTAATGTTTTTGTCATTGTAATAACCTAATTATCCATATTTATTGGGATCATAGTTTCAGAAAATTCTAGTCTAAACCATTTAGTTAGTAGTTTTATGCCTTCTAGCATAACTTTTACGTAGTATTAATTAGTAAAGTTGACTAGTTTGAGATTTATTTACATTCTCTGCCATTGTGTTGGTGAAATAGAGATGAATACCTTTTATACTGTTTAATCTCTTCTTAAATATTCAGGTATTGATGTTTTGAATTAAACTACACAAATAATATATACATGAATACTTCTAAAAAATTCAAAATGATATATAAATACAGAGAATGAAAAGTTATATCTTCCTTTATGCTTCTTAAACCATCCTACTTTAATAGGTAGCCTACTAAAAACTGTTTGAGTTATATTCCTTTGAATACTTTCTATAACTATGATTTCCCTCATATGTGGAATATAAAACAAACAAACAAAACAAAGCAAGAACAAACTCATAGATGGAGACAACAGGAATGGTGATTACCAGAGGGGAAGGGAGTGTATGTGTGTGTGGGTGTGTGTGTGTGTGAATTGGGTGAAGGGGGTCAATTATATAATGGAAGGAAATTAGACTTTTGGTGCTAAGCACACAATAGAGTATACAGATATTGAGTTACAATGTTGTACACATGAAATTTATATAATGTTATTAACCAGTATTATATCTCAATTAAAAAAAAAATCAATATGCCAAAAAGGCATGCTTTGATGTGGTAAGTTCTGCTCCCCTATAGAATAGGAATCACCATCCATTTAAAGTTTAATATTACAGTATTTACTTGGGAGAACTTAATGCAATTTAACTAAGATTAGCAACATTTTGAATACCTATAAATGTGTTTTTAAGGGAAAACACAACAAAACGTTGGATATAAAAATCACATCAAAGAGCCACAAATTCTTCCAAAAATTGTTTACTAGCGACATCTGCTGGTACAATGTTGTTGGTAAGATAAAAGTACCTCATGGAAGTAATTTCATGGAAATTAAGCATGAGAAAAGAATCTTTTGGGGCAAAATTATTTCTTTTACTATCATTAACATTGCTTCTCCCTGAAAAAAATTGTTTTTTTCTTTGTGGGTTCCCCCTACTGGCATTTCATCAAGAATATTATTTTAATTACAATAATATTAAACTTTATATACTTTCTATATACCTAGTCTTAAATTCCAACTTAAACCTCTGTGATTAGTTGTGTATCAGCTAAGTTGTTTGATATAATGCTACAAATTATTTTTCCTCCTTGTCTTCCTTGGCTTTGTTTTTATGTCATACATAGCCGAGAACTTTGCAAATGTAGAGAGATTTAGTAACTATGGATTGAGTCATACTACTTATTTGTCATTTGCATAGACTAACTTTATAGAAAAGTCTATGTATGCATGAATTAAATACACTGTCTTTAGGTACACTCAAAAATGAAAATGAGAGTGATTTTATTATGAGGAGAAATTTATTTTTTCTTCTATAAAAGATATTTTCTGTACTATAAATTATGGAGGAATAAAATATACTCAGTTCTTGGATATTATCTCTATCAACACTTATCACCTAGAGGATTGCATCTAGTTCCATGGATTTACATATAACTTATATATGAATTAGACTTCATTTTTGAACCCAAACCTTTATAGTCAGCTGCTTGCTTCTTTAACATTTCCTTTTATAGCTAATATGCATCTCAAACTTAACATGTCTGAAACAAAACTTTGATTTTGTTTCTCCCATGGTCTTTCTCACTTCAGTAAATGGACATTTATCTTTCCATTTGCTCAAACTGAAACTATTTCAGTAATTTTTAAATTCTCTCTTTTGCTCATACCCCACATTGAAACCATCAAGAAATTTTGCCAGTTCTGCTTTTGAAATACTTTCAGAATCTTACACTTCTCTTGTTGTCTACCATGTGATCTAGTCAAGTCACAGTTATCTTTTTCCTGGGAACTCGCCTCCTTGCTTCTAACAGTGCCCTCCTGTAGTCTGTTTCCCAACCAGATTTCCCCAATCACTTTATTTAAGATAAAGTGATTATCTTAAAATTTAAAACACATCTTGTCACTCCTCTGCTGAGAACCTTCCAAAGTTCTTAACGTGCCTAAAGGGCCCTGTAAGGACTGTAGACCACTCTCTCCCTCCATAGCTCTTACTATGACCTCATTTCCTACCACTGTTCCCCTCCCCTCTTCTGCTCCAGCTGCAGTTACCTACTGTTCTCCTCACGTGCCATGCAGACTCCTCGTCACAGGCTCTTCCTTCTAACTGAAATGCTTCCCTCAGTTCAGTAAGGTTTCTGATCAAATTGCCAAATTTCACCTTCTTGGAAAGGCCCTTCCTGACCACACTGTAAAAAGATAAGGCCTGACTCATCACTGTTTCTCTGCTTTTCCTTTTGCCATAGCAATTATCATCACATGACATAGTTACTTTTTAAATTATATCTTTCCCCAATCTAGAATGTCAGCCTTTTGAAAGCAGGGATTCTGTTGTTCACTGTTGTGTCCTTGGAACCTAAACCAGTGCTTACACATAGTAGGCACTCAGTCAATATTTGTTGAATAAATGAATGGAGAATGTGATTTAATTTACATTATAATAACCAAATCCATGGAATAGTGAGGAACTTTCTAATGAGGCCTGTTTTGTATAAATCTTTATGTTTATATCATACTTTTTACATTTAGCACAGAGTATAATAGTGTTTCATAGTTAGGTTAAGACTCAAACAATACGCTTGGTGTCAAAATGCAGGGCAGTATTACTATTTTAAAGATTCATTTTATGGGAATAATTACTTTTTTGTTCTTTTGACATAGGCATCTGACCCTCAATTACATTAGCAGACCTTATACACATGAATGGAAAGAAGAATAGCCCCTTTTGAATCCAGGCTAAGACTTTATCAATATGAAGTGCTTCCCACAGGGTTCTGCTGAAAGAACCAAACTTCCATCATAATGAAATTGCAAATTCATTTGTATATGCCCTTTTATATTTGGAAGCTACTTTTTGATGTTTGGTCTGCAATTAGATTTATTGTTGAAGGTCACAGTATGCAATCCTGACTAGACCAAATTGTCAGAATCCTTTATCTATTCAGCATTGCTTAAAGATAAATGGCTATCTTTTAACAATAACATACTAAAGCCAAAATTTGTTCCCAGTTGTATATAATCTTTTAATCAATCTGCTGCTTTCTGTTTTCCAGTCAATAGACTACTAATCTACCCCCTCCCCACCATACTTATCTGGAAATTACTCAATTATGGGTTTTAAATTATTGGGAAACACTTTCTTCAGATGGAAAAAGATAAGTTTAAGATTTTTAATGCTATGGTTTTTCCATGTACATTTTTAGCTTAACATACGAATTCTTTTGCCTTTACTCTCATTCTGTAGGTAATTATGTAGTATGTTAGCTAAATTCTGTGGTTAGGTTTGTCACTGTTAACATGACCACAAAGTAGATGATATTGTTTAATTGAAATGAATTCTTAAGTGTTTTAAAACATCTCAGTGCACATGGATTAAATTCTTTTCTGAGATTTTGTATGCCCTCCAATAAAATGTACATATCTGAAATTGTAAGATAGATTTCATATATTTTGGTGCATTTTCTTTGTGACTTGATGTATAAAAAGTATACAGAGAGAATGGCCCAGTTAAACTTGAAGTTGTACTTTTTATCCAAGAATAGCCAGGGTCATATTAACATACATTACAACACTATTATATCACCCATCTTTATAGTTTCCCTGAGGGATTTTGGTACTAGACACCCAAAGATTCTTTAGTAGCTTCATTATACCTATAAAGCGGACTATTAAGACCAGTATAGTAATGTCCTCATTTTAAGATTTTGTTAAAATAATTTTTGCAGATCTTACAATCTTTTTTTTCTTAATTGTCATATAGTTTGAGTCTTCCCTAATTAAAAGGAATACACTTTTTCAGGAGGAAATGTGAAAGAAAACCATGACTTTTAAGTTAGATAAAGTTTTTCTTCCCCTGAATTCTGACTGCTATTTATTTTGTGACATCTGGGAAGTTGTTGCATTTTGGGGGGGTCTCTGCACAGCTATGGAATAGAGAAACAACTGTTCATAGAGTTGTGATATAATTAAATGAGACAACACATATAAAGAGCCCCAAACAATGCCCAGCAATAGGAAGCACTCCGTAAATATTATTTGGAATCTTCTCTCTGTGCTCTGCCCCCACCCCTACCCTGTTCCCCAGGCTATGTTATCTGATTGGGCTTACTCAGAAGTTAAAACTGTTGAACTAAACTTGAAGCTTTTTTGTGCCTGCCAACTCTACATTGCTCTGCATTCATTGAATTAATAAGTAGGGAGAAGTCAGGACCTTGAATTGACCTATACACAATACCCAGCAGGTGTATGTGTCCGTTTACTTCAAAACAAATTGCTTCCCTGTGGATTGGATATAATGAAGAATGTTCCACTCCCAGCCTTCATTTCAAGTCCACATGGAGCCCTTAGAAGATTTACTTAAATCTCTCTTCAACCTGGAAATCTGAGAGTTGAGCCTTAAGTTATACCAGTATGACATAGGAAAACATTATCATTTTAATCATTTTGTGTAAGATGGATTGCCTCACTGTTGTTTGTTTGCCCATTTGCACTCTCTGATTATTATCTCAAAGGAGTTTCACCTTTAAAAAGTAATCATTTTTTAGAAAAATTTTAATAGCTTTTTAATATACTACTTTATATTTCAAAACATGTTATTTAATCATTGTAAATTTTTATTGTTTTAGGTGCAAAGATGGTTTGAAAGGATTTTCGTTCTCTGCACTTAGGTAAGTAGCATATTTTATTTATGTTAAGAGAACTTGTGAGTTGACTATTAAAAAAGGTAATATTATACATAATTATAATATTTATTGACTCAGTTTTTAAGTTGAAAGTAATTTTAGAAGTCACAAAAGTGACTTTGTGAATATTTGATTAAAAGAGTAATTCATTAGATTCCTCCCTCCCCCCCCCAAATAATCAGTCAATCAGCATCTACTTTTGGGCCTATTGTGTGCCTTATACCATGGGGTATTAGAAAATAATTACCGGAACTCTCTCCTTAGGTGATGTAGAAAGACAAAGCTACACATGAACAATTACTGGAATATTAAGTACTTAATAGTGTGGTACCAGATTATGGGCTTCTTTAGGGCAGGACTCCTGCATTGTCGAATACCTCATAGCCCATCTCTTCCCATAGTAACTGGCACATGGTAGATACTGTAGGAATGTTGATTTACATTAGCATTGTATTTTATAGTTCACCAAGCACTTTCACACAGATTAGAAAACAAAATTTTCACAACAGTTCTATGAGATGGGTATTTTTATGCCCATATGACATGATGAAAAATCTGAGGCTTAGAATATTTGACTAATTTAACATCGCACAGTGACTATATATACTTACTTCAAGCCCAGTGCTCTTCCAGTTTATGTCATAAATGTTGCTCATTTTCTCCTCCAGAGTACATGTAGTAAATGTTTAGTGAAGATTAGTAGTGGTATTTACTGCAAAAATAGGAGGGAAACATTAGGGTGGGCTTCAATACCAGGAGAAGCTTTTATATGATTGTCTCATAAGATTATTTTGAGGGTCAAATGAGTTAATGTAAGAAATGTGTTTAGAACTATGCATGGCACAGTGCTCAGAATGTTGGCTATTATTATTTAAATTTTTTAATTTCTCAGTTATAGTTGACATATACTATATTAGTTTCAAATGAACAGCATAGTGATTAAGATATTTATATAACTTACCATGTGATCATCTGGATAAGTCTAGTACCCATCTGATACCATACATAATTATTACAATATTATTGACTATATTCCTACGCTGTACTTTACATCCCGGTGACTATTTATATAACTGGCAATTTGAACATGTCAATCCCTTCACCTTGTTCAGCCTTTCTTCAATTCCCCTCCCGTTTTGCAACCATCAATTTGTTCTCAGTATCGATGAGTTTGTTACGTTTATTCATTTATTTCATATTTTAGATTTTACATGTAATGAAATCATATGGTATTTGTCTTTCTCTGTCTGGCTTATTTCATTTAGTATAATATCCTCTAGTTTCATCATGTTGTCGCAAATGGCAAGACTTCATTCTTTTTTTATGGCTGAGTAATATATATGTATATTGGCTGAGTATATTTTATTGTATATATACACCACATCTATATCCATTTGTCTATCAATGAACACTTAGGTTGCTTCTGTATCTTGACTATTGTAAATAAGGGTGCATATATCTTTTTAAATTAGTGTTCTGGATTTCTTCAGATAAATACCGAGAAGTGGATTTACTGAGTCATATAGTAGTTCTACTTTTAATTTTTTGAGGAACCTCTGTACTGTTTTCCATAGTGGCTGTACCAATTTGCAATCCCACCAACAGTGCACCAGGGTTACCTTTTCTCCACATCCTCACTAACACTTGTTTGTTGATTTAATGATGATAGCGATTCTGACAGGTGTGAGGTGATATCTCATTGTGGTTTTTATTTGCATTACTCCGATGGTTAGTGACATTGACCATCTTTTCATATATCTGTGGGCCTTCTACATGTCCTCTTTGGAGAAATGTCTATTTAGGTCCTCTGCCCATTTTTAAATCAGATTGTTTTTGGTGTTGAGTTGTAGGAGTTCCTTATATATTTTGGTTATTAACCCCTTGTTGGATGTATCATTGGCAAATATCTTCTCCCATTCAGTAGGTTGTCTTTTTATTTTGTTGATGGTTTCCTTCCCTGTATGAAAACTCTTTAGTTTGATGTAATCCCATTTGTTTTTCTTTTGTTTCCCTTGCCTGAGGATGTATATCCAAAAAAATATTTCTAAGAGTGATGTCAGAGTTTATTGCCTATGTATTCTTCTAGGAGTTTTATGGCTTTGAGTCTTCAATTTAAGTATTCTTGTGTATGGTATAAGAAACTGGTCCAGTTTCATTTTTTTATAGGTTTCTGTCCAGTTTTCTCAACATTTATTGAAGATACTGTTTTTACGCCATTGTATATTCTTGCCTCCTTTGTCATAGATTAATTGACCATATAGACATGGATTTATTTTGGGTTCTCTGTTCTGTTCCATTGATCTATGTGTCTGTGTTTAAGCCAGTCGTGCTGTTTTGATTACTATAGCCTTGTAGTATAGTTTGATATCAGGTTGCATACCTCCAAGTTTGTTCTTTCTCAAGATTGCTTTGGATATTGTCCATGGTGCATCTTTTGATTGAAGCATTTAGTCCATTTACATTTAAAGTAATTGTTGATAGGTATTGTTTTATGATTGTTTTTGTATTTCTTCTCTGTTCCTTTCTTACTCTTTTGCTCTTGTCTCTTGTATGTTGTTGACTTTCTCTAGTGTTGTATTTGGATTCCTTTCTCTTTATTTCTTGTAGATTTTTGGTTTGTGGTTACCATGTGCTTCATATATACCAAACTATGTTTATAGCTGTGTACTTTAAGTTGATAGCAGTTAAGTTCAAACACATTCTAAAATCACTACAGTTTTTACTCCCTCTCTCCACATTTATGTTTTTGTCACTGTTTTTACTTATTGTGTGTGTACTTGTGTGTATTCCTTAATTTATTGTTGTAATTACACATCATCTTTCTATTTTTTCCTTTTAACCTATGTACTAGCTTTAGAGTTTTTTGATCCACTGTTTTTACTATTTACCTTTGTGAGACTTTTTTTTTAATCCTCACCTGAGGATATTTTTTTTCCATTTATTTTTCAGATAGAGTGGGAGGGAGGGAGGGAGGGAGGCAGAGAGAGAGAGAGAGAAAGAGAGAGAGAGAGAGAGAGAGAAAGAGAGAGAGTGAGAGATCAATGTACGAGAGACATATTGACTGGTTGCCACTCACCTGACCCCGACCAGGGTTGGGGACCGAACTGCAACCGAGGTACGTGCCCTTGGCTGGAATTGAACCCACGACTCCTTGGTCCATGGGCTGATGCTCTAACCACTGAGAAAAACTGACCAGGGCTACCTTTGTGAGACTTTTTTTCCTTATATTTTCTTACTCATACCTTTGATCTTTTCCACTTAAAGAAATACCTTTAACATTTTCTGTACTACTGGTTTAGTGGTGATTAACTTCATTAACTTTTTCTTGTCTAGGAAGCTCTTTATCTCTCCTTCGATTCCAAATGATAGCCTTGTATAGTAATCTTGGTTGTAGGTCCTTGCTTTTTATCACTTTGTATATTTTGTGCCAGTGTCTTCTGGCCTGTAGAATTTCTGTTGAGATCAGTTCACATTATGGAGGCTGTCTTATTCATAACTAACTGCTTTCTCTTGCTACTTTTAAGATTCTCTCTTTATGTTTCACCTTTGACATGTTGTGTGTCTTGGTGTGGGACTCTTTGGGTTCATCATGTTTGTGATGCTCTGTGCTTCTTGGACTTGTATGTCCATTTCCATCACCAGGTTAGGGAAGTTTTCAGTCATTATTTCTTCAAAGGGTTTTCAATCCCTTGCTCTCTTTTCTTCTTCTGGTATCCCTGTGATGCGGATGTTGGTCCATTTGATGTTGTCCCAGGGTCCCTTAAACTATCCTTATTTTTTTTCTTTTTGCTGCTCTGATGAGGTGTTTTCTGCTACCTTGTCTTCCAGATTGCTGGTTTGATCATCATCTACTTCATATAATCTGTTCTTGATCCCCTCTAATATATTCTTCATTTTATTGTATTCTTCACTTCTGACTGATTCATTGTAATGCTTCCTACCTCTTTGCTGATATTCTCACTGAGTTCATCTACTCTTCTCCTGAGTTTCTTGAGCATCCTCATAGCCAGTGTTCTGCATCTGGTAGATTGCTTGCCTCCATTTTGTTTAGTTCTTTTTCTGAAGTTTTTCTGCTATTCTTTTCTTTCATTTGAGACACATTTCTTTGTCTCCACATTTTGGCTGCTCCCCTGTGTTTGTTTCTCTGTATTAGGTAGATCTGCTACAGTCTTGGCAGAGTGGCCTTATGTAGTAGGTGTTCTGTGAGGCTCAGTGGTGCAGTCTCCCTGTTCACCCCAGCCAGGTGGTTCAGGTGTGTCACTGTGTGTGTTGTGTGTGTCCTTCTGTAGTAGTTGAGCCTTGATTGCTATTGGCGTAATTTGAAGCCAGCCATCAGGTTTGTTGATTCTGAAGGCTCTTGGGAGAGGCTCTGGTACAGGCCAAGGTCAGCTACTGTGCGTGGCTTGGGGCTGACTAGTGGGAACTACAACGTGATCTGTAGTCAATTGCTGCTTTTGCTAAACTTGGAGGTGCTTGGGAGAGGCTACGCTGTGACCCGAGATTGACTGCCACACTGAGCTTGGGACCCTTTAGTGGGCACCAGAATATGAACTGAGGCCAGCCGCCTTTTGTGCCAGGTTTTTGGCCACTTAGTTGAAGTTATGTTCAGGCCAACACTGGCCACAGCTTATGCCAGACTTGAGGCCACCTGATGGAAATTTCAGTGTCTATTGAGACCAAATACCCCTTACACTGGACTTGGGGCTGTGTAGCAAGAGGTGCAGGGCACACCAAACCCAGCTGCTGCTTGTTTGGGGTGTGTCGACCCTTAAGAGATCTTAGCAAAGTCCATCACGGAACCCAAGTAGGCTGCTTTTGTGGGAAAGTCTCTGGAAGCAGCTTGGGTCAGGTGTGTGATTTTGGTAGGGCACAGTCTCAGGGAATTACCAGGACGGAGCAAATGGTGTTCACCAAGTTAATGGAGAGTTCAGATTTGGGGCCTCCCTGTACCTGCTGGTTGGGTCAGGGACGGGCTCAATAAAAAAATGGTGCTTCGGTTTCTGGAGAGAGCCACCCACACCCCTGTCCCTCCAGCCCTTCCCTTGCAGCCAGTCAATTCCATTCCTCCCTGTATGTGCCTGGTACTCTGAGCTGCTGCCCTGCGCTGGAGCCCAGCGAGAGTGCGTCTGTGATGAGCGAGTCCATGCACACTCCTCAGGAGGAACGCCCAGGACCCCAACAGCACTTCCTCTCACTCGGATGCAATCCCTGCTGGTTTTCAGTTACAGGGACTCTTCTCTTCAGCACTGTGGTCCTGGGTGGGGTGCTAGTCATGGGGCTGGGGCCCCTCGTTCCTCAGGGGGTACTCTGCAGCTGAGATAGCCCTCCCAAATCTTAATCGCCACACTGTGGGTGTGGGACCTGCTGTTCTGCGTCTCCACCCCTACTACCAGTCTTTCATGGCTTCTTCGTATCCTTAGTTATAGTACTTGTGTTCAGCTAGTCTTCAGGTAGTTGTCAGTGATGGTTGTTCTAGCCCTGGCTGGCGTAGCTCAGTGGTTAGAGTGTTGGCCTGTGCACCGGAGGCTCACAGGTTCGATTCCCAGTCAAGGGCATGTACCTGGGTTGCAGATTTGATCCCCGGACCTGGTCTGGGCACGTTTGGGAGGCAACCAATTGATGTTGATGTTTCTCTCTCTCTCTCCCCTTCCCCCCTCTCTAAAAATCAATGGAAAAATATCCTTAGGTGAGGATTACAAAAGAAAAGATGGTTGTTCTATGAATTAATTGTAATTTTGATGTGATCATGTGAGGAGGTGAGCAGTGTTTGCCTACTATACCATATTGACCGGAAGTCTGTTGTTATTCTTTCAGGTAGTAAGTCTTAAACTGTACTGAAGAATAGTTTTAGACAACCGTAAGAGAGGAGGTAGAGCAAATGGACGGAAGTGAGTAATGTTAGCAAGAGCATGAGAATTGTAAACAAGAAATGTGAGGGGAAAAATGGGAAAGCCAACTTGATTGGTATGGAAAGTTTATATTATAGAACATAAAAATATTTTTTGTGATAGGTAGAGTTCAGACAGATTATAGAAGACAGAGAAAAGAACATAAGGCAGACTTGGATTTGGTAAGATGGGCAGTAGGGAGCCACTAAATGTTGACAGTGTTTCAGAAAGATCAGTCTGGCCACAGTATTTGGGATGGTGAAAAAGAGAAAACCAGAAGGAACAAAGATGAAATGCTAGGGACTGGGATTTGGGTGAAGGTAGAGGATTAAAGAGGAAGAGGAAGAACTGAGACTAGTGGAAGATAATGAGGACCTAATGACTGATTTTTTTCATTTTTTCCTTTCCCATCACTCCTCAATACCAGCACAGGGTTGAAAACCTCAGTGCTTGGGAAAAGGTGCTATTAACAGAAAATCAGAATACATGCAAAGAAACTGGTTTGGGAGGGAACAACTGGAGTCCATGGTGTGATTAAGACTATCTTTGGTTGTGGAAGCTCTGTGGTAACAATAACTAAGTCATAATACACAGCAGTAATTTCTTCATGCTCTATTTTTTATTAAAAGATCATGAAACTTTTTAGAAAATAACTTTTTGTTGTTGCATTGGCTATAAGTGATTCTGTTAAACTGAAATTTGGTAACAGCCAAAAGTTGGCTTTCCTCCAGAGAAAACTTTGCCTTCGTTCCTGCCTCTCTCCTTAGACTCCCAGCATCCTTGCAGAAATTAAAAATGCATCAGATATTTTTGTGTCTCTCTCTCTCTTTTTTTTTTTTTTTTTAAATCCTCACCCGGGGTCATTTTGCATTTATCTTCAGATAGAGCAGGAGGGAGAGAGTGGGGAAGAGAGAGAGAGAAACATCGATGTGAGAGAGACACATCGACTGTTTGCCACCCACACGACCCCAACTGGGGCGGGACAAACCACAACCAAGGTATGTGCCCTTAGCGGGAACCGAACCCGGGAGTCTCTGGTCTGCAGGGCGATGCTCTAACCGCTGAGCCAAACCGGCCAGGGCTTGTGTCTCTTTTTCAAATCCTCATATAATAAAGGGTTGATTTGGTCTATTTGTACTTAAATTGTTCTTTATATTCTAGGAAATTATTCTGGAAAACAATGGTTATTAATTCTAGATAGAGTCAAGGACAGAACCATGGGAGAAAAGTCAGTGAGTGAGTCTGAAGGTATACTAAGCCTTCTCATCATAGTTCAAAACATCAACATGTACAAAGTTTGATCATTAAGAACCCAGGCTTTAGTCCTGCCTGGGTGCCTCAGTTGGTTGGAGCGTCGTCTGTACACCAAAGGGTTGCAGGTTTGATTCCCGATCAGGGCACATACCTAGGTTATGAGTTTGATCCCCAGTTGGGGTGTGTACGGAAGGCAACCGATCGATGTTGTTTCTCTCTCACATCGATGTTTCTCTTTCTCTCCCATCCCTTCTTCTCTCTCTAAAATCAATAAAAACATATATTTGGGTGAGGATTAAAAAATTAAAAAAAAAAAAAAAAAGAAGGATCCCAGGCTTTAGAGTCAGACAGTTCTGGGTTCAAATAAATACTAATACTATTGGCTTTAGATATGATGCTTTTTCATGCTAACTCTTTTGGAAATTATAGTACCTACTTCATAGTATGAGGATTTAATGATTTAATATTTGTAAAAGGCCCAATACTGTGCCTGTCATGTAGTAAAATGCTCAGAAAGTGCTATATTTATTCATTCAATGTGCATTTAACTAAATATTTACTATATGCCAGACAGTATGTTATGCACTGAATATAATAGCAAAGAAGATACTGTCTCAAAGACCTCACAGTTTGGTCAGATGTAACTATTATAAAGATGCTTCAGAACTGGGTTCACTGGGCTGTGAGAACACAGAAGAAGGATTGTTAACTCACACCTACTTGGGGCAGGGGCAGCGTCTCCAAGGAAATGACTTCTAATCTAAGCTGGTCAGCCCTGGCCAAAATAGCAAGTCTTATGAAATGTATGAGAGGTATTGTATCTGTTGTAGCGGTTTTGTCTTGTTTATAAAGAACAGTACTACAGATCTTAAACTCTCCATGCACACCCATGATTAAGAACCGAATTCTTCGGGACTAACAGTTTCCAAGGATGCACAGTGAGTTGCCTGTGGTGACAAACAGTCTCAGTGCACACCCCTTACATTTGGATAAGCTAGATTTTTTTGGCCAAGTTTGTCCGAATGGGATGGATTGCTCTTGTTGATAGTAACAGCTTTTTATTTCTATCTTTTGCAGTGTTTAAATTTTCAAATTCTATTTGTCATAAGTTCCGTGTTCCAGAATTATAGTGTAGCATATTGATCCCCTGTTTTATCTATATTTTATGATATTTTCTGAAAATTCATCAGGTAGAGTTCCCTTAAGAAAGCTTAGTTATTCTTTATAAGAGCATTGGCTCTTATAAGTGAAGGTGCAAACAGCAAAAATGAAAACTTCAATAAAGGATACTGATTGAGTGATGTCTAATGTGGTAACATTTTTTTTTTTTTTTGCATGGTCTGGAAAAATACTGTCCAGTTTTAATGAGACAGGAAAGGTATCTTCTCTTGGGTGTTAGGTTTTTCCAAAAAGAAATAAATAGATTGGAATAACATCGGATTTAAGATTTTCCCATGGAATAATGAGGGTACATGGAATCAACCATTTTCTGATTCTCATTCTTTAGTTAACTTATTTCCTCATGTGTATATAAATGACCTTATACGGCAGCTGTTTAAAGTGGAATTAGATATAAATTTACACTAAAAAATGAGAAACATTCAATTGTAGCTATTAGGTTTTAGAGAAAAAAATGAATTTTTGTCATTAACTAGTACATCCAAGTTAATAGTTCATCTGCTTCTTTGTTTGAAAAAACTTCAAGGTGTGTAATACCTTAAAAAGGTGGTGACTTAATTTAAAAGGATGCTTTATAAAAGTACTATGCTATATTTTACTTGATTAATTTAATTTTAAAATACCTGCATTGTCAAACAAATGACTAGTAACACTTTTTGAGTATTTAGATTTCAAAAACCTATATTTAAAATGGTGATTCGATTTTATATAAATTGTGGAAAATATCATTTAAAATGATAAAATATTTTCCAAAGCTTATTTATATAAAAACAAAATCAGTTTATTTTCTCATTGATTTTTTTTTAATGATGAAAAATGCCTCACATTGTGCTTTCTTCTTTAGGTTCATTGTAGGGAAGGAAGAAATTCCCACACATTCTTATTCACCAGAGACAGCATATGCTAAAGTGGAACAAAAGACAGAAGAACAGGAGGAAAAAGCAAGAGGAAGGAATATAATCGCTCTAGTCAGGAAGCTGGTGGATTCAATGTGAGTTCTTTATCTTGATATTTTAGCACATGTTGTCGTGTGTGATACGATATTTGTATCATGCCAAGATATGTTTGTTTTGTTTTTTTCAGGTGATAATTTTTTTTTTAATCAGAAATTGTGCAGAATTTTATAAAAGGCACATGATGGCAAGTGAATGTTATTTATTTTTTCTGGCAGGACTATAGACCATCATATGCCTTTAAAATAGGTTTACATGAAATTGAAATACTTTTCTGTTGCAAACTAGGCAGAGTTGCAGGAGGCTAGAATGGGGAACTTTAGGAACAATTAGTATGTGCTAATCAAATGTGCCAGGTGTGGAAAGGAGAAAGAAAAGTTCTGAGAGAGATGCAAGAAGATGCAGGAATAATAAGGAGCAAGATTTAAGTAAAGGATATTTTGCAAGAATGGAAATTTTTAGGGCTTTGGAAATAAAATAAATCTTTATTTGTATATTATACAAAGAAGTCTATATTTCATACAAATAGTCCTTCATTTGTATTTCAAGTATAGTTATTTAAGAAAATAAATTTAATGTTTTAAAATTGGATCAGCCAACTAAAATAATCTTGGTAGAGATGTTTTAGAGCATGACATGAGTAGGCAATATAGAAGTTAGGACATCTGCCCGGTCAGTGTGGTTCTGTGGTTCAGCATCAACCCATGCACCAAGAGGTTTGATTCCCAGTCAGGGCACATGCCCAAGTTGTGGGCTAAATCCTCAGTGGGGGGCATGCAGGAGGTGGCCAATCGATGTTCTCTCTCAGCAGTGTTTCTATCTCTCCCCTTTCCTCTCTCTCTAAAAATCAATAAAGAAAGTTAGGGGATCAGTTATGATATGAGGTCCTTTAAGAAATCAGAAGACCTACTTTTGACTCTCATTTTGCCTCTGCTGGCTCTGTGACTTTGATTTAACCACCTGTATCCCAGAGTATCCCAAAGTCCTCATTGGTTAACCAGGGTTAATGATCTCTATTAAGTAGTGTTGTGCCCATTAAATGAAATAACATAGGACTTGCCTCGCATACATGAGTACAGAGTAGGTGCTCAAAATTATTACTGAATTTAAAGATTTTCTCTTCATTTTGGCATTCACCACATACAGAAGCTAAGAGAAGAGAAAGGAATAGTAGATGGCAGGAATAATTGTAGTAGTGCTCTTATTAACAAGTTCAAAATAGTTATGGGTAGTGGAGAGGTGGGGAGGGGATCCCTCTTGGTGGACATCATGTCAACAAGAATCATAGGGGAATGCAGAGAATGTGTTCTGTGGGGGAATCGTGCCATGGTATCAGAACTGATCAGGGCATGGCAGAACTTGTCCAAGTGGCCTCAGTGAGTCTACTGGTGTGAAAGCAGATTGAGGATAACGGAAGCAAAGCAGAAAATACAGGAGATGGGCAGTCCAGGACATAGGAAGCCATTTTAATGAAAGCATAAGACAGAGTAAATGACGGTACATATAATTGGTATCGGAATTTAACTTCACTAACAAAGAGAGTTTAGTAATTTTGTGTAGTTCTGGTAGCCATGGCTGGGAAATGTCTTTGAAGGGGACACTCATGTGTATGAAGAGTGATGGTTTACATGAGGCAGTTCTCCAGTTCACGTCTTTCCAGGCCCCCAGCTTTAATC
The DNA here is from genome assembly GCA_030848825.1 of Tadarida brasiliensis. Classification (NCBI taxonomy): domain Eukaryota; kingdom Metazoa; phylum Chordata; class Mammalia; order Chiroptera; family Molossidae; genus Tadarida; species Tadarida brasiliensis. The sequence goes on from CM061268.1 coordinate 60,674,869, forward strand.
ACTCAGCAGCTTCCACGACCAGATATGTTATATCATCCTAATGATACAAGGGCTGTGGTGGATATGAACTGTTGCTGTCACCCTTGAGTAGACAAGGCTGCCTGTAGACTCCAGCTGCAATGCAGAATTGGATTTCGGAAAAGGTCTTGCTAATCAGTTTGCAAATGGAATTAGAGAGATGTGGAACTGGATAATCACTCTATAAGTAATTGTCATAAGCAGGAAAGAGTTAATGTGTTCCAACCATGAAGCTAATTAATTAACCACAGTCTGAAAGAGTTATAAAGACTATTCTTCAAAGAGAAAGGGGGACTGCTAAACCCATGTTAGATGTTTTACTTACTTTTTCATGCCTAGAGTAAATAAATGGTGCTGGAGTCAGCATACCAAATAATTATAATAAGTGTGTCTTGAACAGTAGTCCTCCCAGCAGGAATGTTTACTAAACAGTAGAGGACTAAGTGCTTTACAGTTACATCACAAATAACCTACTTTTGAATTCCCTCATGTTTTATGTCTATGTTTATTTTAAAAACTGAATTTTGAATTCCAATACTGTATTATGTTTCTTTTCCAGATGTTTTCTCTCAAATATAATTAAGTATAAATTCCTGTAACCTGACCACATTCTCATTATAATTTTTGCTCAAGTACTTACTGACTTCATGGATGATTTATGGCCATTATACTCCGTAATAAGAGATTTAAAGCTTCCAAAAGTTTTGGTAGAGTAAAGAAATACACACACACACACACACACACACACACACACACACCACACTTTTAATATTTAGTCACAGATTTTTACCACTATGGTTTTTCTGCTCCACATTAAATTGTTTTGACTATAGTCAGTATTTTATACAGTGTGTCAAATGGTGAGCAGCAAAGAAAAAAACATTTGTTATCTTTGCTTCTGTGTGTCCTAAGAAGCCAAAGATGCACACATTTAGGAACAAGTAGGTAACGTTTTTCTGCTTTTTTGGTTAGAGAGGTTTAAGCACATCTACACACACACTTTAATTATAATTAGGTTTTTGCTTTAATTTCAGATGTAAGCATGGACCAAGGCATAGATGTTGCAAACACTATGAAGATAATTGCATCTCTTATTGCATTAAAGTAAGTGTATAAAAGTATTATCTTTATTAACCACAGGGGAAATGTGGAGAAATAACTTACTAAAATGTAATTTTAAAGTAAATGGAAAAGTTCACAAAAATTGCTATCATTCTTTGCATTTGACTTGAAGAATAAGAAATTTGTGAGATATGGGTAACAATTTAGCTTAATTTTCACTTACCAGATCTCTAGTTAAACAATTAAAATATTTGCTCATTTAAAAATTAGTGTAAAACTTACAAAGTAGAAGAGTGGGTGAAACAACAACAAAAAAGACAGAAAAAGAAAGTCACTAAGTTTTGTATTTTGTAATATACCCTCACTGGAATCCATCCTAGAGCAAGGACTGTGCTGTGTGCTGGTGGGTCGGCCGTCACACACACACTGCGCAGTCTGGTACACTGGCATTTGGTTTGAACTTGTAAAGCTGTTACATTTTTTAAGGCATGGAGTAACTGGAGCATGTCCACAGTTGCTCTACATTAAGAGAGTTAGCTATGCCCACTGGCATAAATTCCTTACTCCCTAATATATTAGTGTACTAGTGCATCTCTCCCTACGCACCCCACCCCATGCTGCCGCCTCCCACCCCCATCACCACCGGCTCTGGGAAGGAAGTTATTTTCATTGCAGTTAGTCTGGCACAGATGGTACCACCTGCTGCAAGTTCTTCAGTTATGGATGGTACTCTGACAATCCTAATGCTTGAAAAAGTTTATGTTCTTTCTTCCGACGTCTGAACCCTACTCAGTTCATGATAATAGCAGAGTTATACAATACTCCCAAAGACAGCCTCCTGGCGGTCACTCTGGAAGGGAGGGACTGGATCACATTTGTGCTTCTGAATGTGCATTCCTATGGCCTAGTGTTGATGGTGGCATTTGCCCAAGCCAACACTTTACCCTTGGAGTCCCCGAGGATATGACCAGGGGTAACAGCAGTAGAGTATTTTTTTTTCAGTTGTGCAATGGTTTCTGATACACTCCTTCCAAATCTGATTTCCTGCCTCACTTCTAAAATGGCAAAAAAGAAAGAAAAAAAAAAAAGCATCATTACTGGCGGCCTGTGTCTGCCAGTCTGCCAATTCCCAGAGAGTTATTATTCCGAACTCCAACGGGACATAATTCTGTTTCAAGGGGAGACTTCCAGAGGGGAACTAAGAGAAATACCTGATTAAATCAGAAGTATTTGAGAAAGTTTGGGAAGAGAGGAGGTGATATTAAAAAATTACATAAGCCCTGGCCGGTTTGGCTCTAATGCTCAGTGGTTAGAGCATCGGCCCACGGACCAAAAAGTCACAGGTTCGATTCTGGTCTAGGGCATGTACCTCGGTTGTGGTTCGGTCCCCAGCCCTGGTTGAGGTCATGCAGGAGGCAACCAGTAGATGTTTCTCTCTCACTGCCCCCCTCTTCCTCCCTCCCTCCCATTCTATCTGAAGATAAATGGAAAAATATCCTCGAGTGAGGATTTAAAAAAATATTATATGAGAAAGTTAATGAGAATTACTAAGCAATGAAAAAAATGTAGTCTTTCTTTCAAATGTGTACTGTTACTATAAACTTGGTAATTTATGTATAAGTTGGAGTATTTTGTCTATGAATATAAAATTTGGAGACCTGTGGGTGAGGAATTTACACCATAAATATAGTAAAATATTTTGACAGTGCACCTCATTATTCTAAGGACTCAGTTGTACCACATGTTAAATCATATCCCTGAGTAAATAATCATATGAATTAACATTCCTCTCAGCTGACTGTATTTTATTCACACTAACTTTTTATTGCTTCCTCATACCTGCCAATCTCAGTTTTGGCTTTGTGCTTTCCGTCCAAGCTACCTGAAATGTTTTTCTCATGTTAGCTCCTTCTCCTGTGTGTCTATTTCAATGTCACATCCTCAGCAACCTTGCCTTACCACTCATTGTAAGTTGCCCTGCTAATTTCTCTCCTAGCCCTGCTTCCTTTAGAACACTTACTGTATATGTAATTATTTTTGTTTATATGCTTGCTTATTTATTTTCTCTTCCTCTAATGAGCATGAAAGCTTCAACGAAGGCAAGAACTGTGTATCTTCTTCACCACTCTCCCCCAGCATGTAGTGTAATGCTTGGCACATAAGAGGCATCCAGTGAATACTTCCTGAATACATGACAGGGTGAATGGATGGAGGAATGAATGGCTTCTTGAAAGCCATGTGAAAAGACTGAACATGAGTGTGATCCTTGAATCTTTAGATTAATATAATACGGATATCAATGGAAAGATAAAAATGTGAACATTTTGCCCTGGCCGATTTGGCTCAGCAGTTAGCAGTGGTTCTCAACCTTCCTAATGCCGTGACACTTTAATACAGTTCCTCATGTTGTGGTGACCCCCAACCATAAAATTATTTTCATTGCTACTTCATAACTGTAATTTTGCTACTGTATGTCTTAGGCGACCTCTATGAAAGGGTCGTTCGACCCCCAAAGGGGTCGCGACTCACAGGTTGAGAACCACTGAGTTAAAGTATTGGCCCTTGGACCAAAGGGTCTCAGGTTCAATTCTGGTCAAGGGCACATACCTGGGTTGCAGGTTTGATCCCTGGCCCCAGTTGGGGCCGTGTGGGAGGTGACCAATCGATGTGTCTGTCTCTCTCCTTCCCTCCCTTCCACTCTCTCTAAAAATCAGTGGAAAAATGTCCTTGGGTGAGGATTAACACCAAAAAATGTGTGAACATTTAGTGCTTTAAACTAATACTAGGCAGTTTCAGTTATGCAAATGCATAGTAATTTATACTAATTGGACAATTTAATTTCCATTTTTTAAACCAGGTATTAAGTAGTTTCAGGTAAATTAATTAATGTTTCTTCATAGTAATCCATTTTTTTTTTTTTTTCTAAAAAAGAAAGCTGCTATCTGGAAGGTACAAACCTGACCTTTGGAACTTAGCAGGCAAGCACTGCTAAGAATGGAGACATTTTCCCCTTTCACCAGAGAGAGGAGAATAGGAGACAAGTATCACAATGTATTAGTTGAATCATGTATAAAATACTACTCTTTCTGTTAACTTTTGTTTTGTGCTAATTGACATTTTTCAGTCTCTCAGTATTAAGTGACATCTAAACTTCATTTTCCTAAATAATGAAATGAAATTGACCAACATTAGTCATCCTCTCTGTTCCCTTTTGCACCATATAAATAGTTGTAGATAATACGGAGAAATGTTGGAAGCAAATATGGATTTGTAGCAGATTTGCCTTTTCAAGTTTGGTTGAGTATACTTTAAAGCTACCATTCCCTAGAGATATTTGAGCACAGAAATAAAAACCTAGATATAATTATTTCTTTTCCTGGGAAAGTCCTTTAAACTGATCATTTCAAAAGTTGATACCAAAGGTCTAAACAAACAATAAAATTATCTTTCTGTCAAAAGAATCTCTATTCATACTGATGAATAAGAGGAGTTGCCAAAAGGATATGGCTTTGTTAACTATTTTTTTTGGAATTTCAGTGCTTTTGTTTCTAAAATTCAGATGTGGTTTAGGAATACAAATCCTGGTTATTGTCAACAAAATGTCAATTTTGGTGCATAGACAAGCTTGGCCAGTGCTTGTGAAACTTTTTAAGTCTTTGTAAATCAAAGAAAGTATATTTACTGAAGGTTTCATCCTTATTTTTAAGGTAATTGTTTTAATATTGAGGTTTTAAGATTTAATTTTGAAAATGGCTGTGATATATACTTGTGTTAATGTTTTTGAATCTTGTTTTGATCTGAGACAATATCATTCTTCAAAATGTGGTTGTAAGTCAGAATTTGCTCCCACTTTTCTCTAGGGTTTCATCAGAATGTTTAGCGTGGGATACTTGATCCAGTGCTGCCTTCGCATCCCCTCTGCGTTCAGGCATCTGTTTACACAGCCATCCCGGCTGCTTTCTCTCTTCTACAATAAAGAAAATTTTCAACTCGGAGCTTTTCTGGGCTCTTTCGTTAGTATATACAAGGTAAGGCTTTCAGAAGAGGAAAGAAAAATGGGAAATAAATAACATGACAATTGTTAGATTGTGTCCCTGTGGCCTTAACTCATCTATCATTTTTTTAAATGCTTCTTTCTGTAGTATTCATATACATATATAATGTATTGGGAGTTAAGGCTGGGGAAATTTCTTTTTTTCTTTTTTTTTTTTTTTATCCTCACCCGAGGACATTTTTCCATTTTTTGTTAAGATAGAGTGGGAAGGAAAGAGACAGAGAGAGAGAGAAAGAGAGAAACATCGACGTGAAAGGGACATATCGAGTGGCTGCCTCCTGCACGACCCAACCAGGGCCAGGAACAAACTGCAACCAAGGTATGTGCCCTTAGCGGGAACTGAACCCGGGTCTCTCCAGACCGCAGGCTGACGCTCTAACCACTGAGCCAAACCGGCCAGGGAGAAATTTCTTCTTTTAAAATATTATTTAGTATGCTTGAAAGTACAGACAAACTTGCATTTATACATAATATTAAAGATTTTCAGACTCATTTCCTTTTTTTCAATAACATAGACACTGAGAAAATATGAAGTTTCTCACAACTCTAACATCAAAAGTGATATTAGTATACCTGGTCTCTTTGTTTTTCTTAGTTATATTTACTGCCTGGTTTTAATTTAAACATATTTCAGACCCTCCTAGCTGATGACAACACTTAATAGAATCAGTATGGTTTTCTGTTGTAACTTACATATAAGCAATGACTTATTTTTCCTCTTCCACTCACTATTCCTACTACACTGTCTCAAATAACAAGAGTGAACATCTTACACCCCTTTCTGCATGTTCCTACAAATGTACCCAGACATATATAAGCACACACCTAAACACATATATAGGGATCATTCACAACACAGTACTCTGCAACTTTAAATAATGGCCTTTGGTTTAATGGGAATTACTAATATGTAAATTATATTACTGACATATTATTAAACAGCTAAGATTTAGATTCTAAATCTAAATATAGATTCTGAGTAGATGTACTAAGATTGGTCTGTATGCATACACATGCAGACACACACATGTTAAACACAAAATTATGGCTGGAAAAATTGAATTCTGGCATTATTTTGGGTAAAATGGTTAGGTATCATTTTTTGTACAAGTTTACTTATAAAAGGTAAATATTCATATTCTTTTTCATTTCTAATTTTATAGTGTTTATATTTATTTTTTCTTTTATTTGTAAAATGTTTTTATGGATTTTTTTAGAGAGAGAGAGATAGAAACATTGATGTGAGAGAGAAACATCAATCGGCTGCCTCCTGCCTGACCCCCGCTAGGGATCGAGCCCGAAACCTGGGCATGTGCCCAGACCGGGAATCGAACCGGGACCTCTTGGTCTATGGGATGATGCTCAGTCCACTGAGCCACCTGGCTGGGCTGTATTTATTCTTAAGTGAAGTAAACACTCTTCAGTGTTTACAGGTAGACTTTCTCCAACACTTTTTGCTCAGGTTGGTTATTTTCTACCCTCTAGCATATCTCAGAGCATGTTTTTGTGTTTTGTTTTTTTATTTATTTCTGTTACTATTTATTTACTTAGGTAATACAAACTAATGATATTAAACTAAGGAAAATACAACTGGGTCAGGAAACCTCTTATAGAAAATATTCCTACAGTGTATGCCAAAGCTGTGTGTAATTAAAAAACAAAAATTATCAATGCCTTTAGCATCTTCACAAGAATGTAATCAAGAGTAGGACAAACAAACCTTGTTTCTTCTGTGTCTTCTCGGTGAGCTGACCTTTTTTCCATTTTGTAATTTTCCCCTCTATCCTTGAAAATAGTCCCTGTTCTGAAGTCTACTATGTCTGATAGTAATATAGCTACTCCAAACTTTCTTTTGATTATGTTTGATAGTATATTGTTTCTATCCTTTTTTTTTTAATCCTCACCCGAGGACACTTTTGCACTCATCTTCAGATAGAGTGAGAGGGAAAGAGGAAGAGAGAGAGAGAGAAACATTGATGTGAGAGAGACACATTGACTGGTTGCCACCCACACGACCCCAACCAGGGCTGGGGAAGGTATTGCCCTTAGTGGGAACCGAACCCAGGACTCTCTGGTCCACGGGCTGACGCTCCAACCTCTGAGCCAAACCGGCCAGGGCTGTTTCTCTCCTTTTTCTTGAAATTTTCTGTCCTTGGTTTAAAGGTTAGTTTCTTTTAGACTACAAATAGTTAGTTCTTTCTTTTTTATCCAATTTGTTGATTTCTGTGTTTTAATTGGTATTTTAGACAGTTTATACTTAATGTATTTATTTGTTACAGTTGAGTTTAAATTTACCTTCTTGCTAGTTGTTTGAATTTGTTCCATTTTGTTGTTGTTGTTGGTCCTCTGTCTTTTTTCTTTTTCTGTCTCCTGGGTTTTAAAAAATATGTTACAATTTTTTAAATTAATTGTTTTGTATTCTCTCTTCACTGTAGGCTTATTATTTATACCTCTTTTTAAAATTTAGTAATTGCCTTAACATTTATAATAAACATTTTCATATAATGTTATACCACTTCATTATAGTGTAAGAATCTTACAATACTATAATTCTGAATTTTCCTTTTCATTTTTTGTGCTATACGTTTATCTTTTCATATGTTATAAACCTTACAATACAATGTTACTATTTTTATTTTGTATTAGGAGCCAGAAAACTTTCCTGTAAAGGGCCCAGTAGTAAATATTTTAAGCTTTGTGCACTCACTGTATGGTCTCTGTCACAGCTTCTCAACTCCTGTTGTGTGAAAGTGGACATAGACAATACATAAATGAATGAGCATGGTAGTATTCTAATAAAACTTTATCACATTGTAATTAAAATTTTATAATTTTCACATGTGACAAATTTTTTTTTTTGTATTTATTTTTAACCATTTAGAAGTATAAAAAACAATCTTAGCTCATGAGCCATATAAAAACAGATGGCAGGTCAGATTGGGCTAGTGAGCGATAGTTTTCTGACCACTGCTTTAGACAGTTAATTTGGTTTAACAGCAGTTAAAAATTTGCTTTCATTTTACCATTTCCAGAGCTCTTTATTTATTTTTACGGATCTAATTTTTTATCTGGTATCATATTCCTTCTGCATGCAGAACTACCTTTAACATTTCTGGTAGTGCAGGTCTGTGGGTGATGCATTTTCTCAGCTTTTTTCTGTCTTAGAAAGTCTTTATTTCAGCTTCAGACAGAAAAATATCATCTCTGGGTATAGAATTCTGGCTTGACAGATTTGTAGTTTATCCATCTTTTCCTCCTTGTTAGAGTGGGGGTGATACTTTTCCCCAGCACTCTACATGTAGGCAAAAGTAGAATCTATAGGTTCATTTTGAAAAATCATTACAATAAAAATATTATGTATAATTTCTTAATAAAATGTATCCAAAACAGTAACTTTATAACAGGTTATTGTTTATAATTATCCCAATCATGTATTTGATTACCTTGGAGGTAATCATGCCTCCAAGGTCAGAATAGTGACTCACTCATTACAGATGTTACATGCATTTTTTCCCCTAGAAATGAAACAACTGAAGTCACTCTGTTTTCTTCTTGATACAGGGTACTAGTTGCTTCCTGCGCTGGGTCAGAAATCTGGATGATGAACTGCATGCTATTATAGCTGGTAAAGCAATGATTTAAAAATAATTATTACTGTATCAATCGGTAGTAGGAATGAATCAGAAGTAGTTTCAAAATTTATCTGATTTCTTTGTATCTACTTTTCTCTGTAATAGAATCCCTATTGAGGCTCTAGTCCAAACATTTTGTATTTGTGAAGTTTAACATATCAAGGCACTCTTGCCATCTCATCTGGTGGTTTGAGTTGGCAGTATAATGACTTGGGTATCTGCCCTCCTACAGGCCAGAAATCCTAGGGAATGTGTCACAAAGGAACATGAAGTCTTAAAATATTATAGAAGTGACTATAGTACTATTTTAACTATTTCTTAAAATAGTACTATAAAATAGTACTATTTTATATTTCTTAAAATATTCTGTTTTTATCACTGGTCACATATTTTAATAATTTTTGTTATTTTTTAGGAATGTAAATAATTTTCTAAAAACTAAAGAAAATTTTCTTTTTTTAAATCCTCACCAGAGGATATTTTTAATTGCTTTTTAGAGGGAGTGGAAGGGAGGGGCGAGAGAGAGAGAGAAAGAGAGAGAGAGACATCGATGCGAGAGAGACAGATAGATTGGTGTCTCCCACAAGACCCCGACCAGGGCCAGGGATCGAACCTGACACCTAGGTACGCGCCCTTGACCAGGACCGGAATCGAACTTGAGACCCTTCGATCCATGGGCTGAAGCTCTAACCACTGAGCAAAACTGGCCAGGACAAGAAAATTTTCTACAAGTGCATTATGTATACTACTTAGGTTGAATAGACAATTTTTCCGATGTTTATTGGTAATTTTCCTACTATTAGTATTCTAGGCTTCCTCCCACCTTGATTTTCCATTTATAGAATGAAGGCAGTAATATGGAAAGAAGTGTGAGGATAGCACTAAAGAATTTGAGTTTATAGGAGAATAGATGATTATTTTCACTTAAAATTAGAAATGATACCAACAGCCTTTAAAAATTATTTTTGATAAGTATTATGTTTGGCAAAACCAGCACTGTTGTTCAAGTTAAATTTAGAATGTGAAGTTTCTTGTAATATGTGTATCAGAACTGTGTTCCTAACTCTGAAGGTCAATTTTCTTAATTAAAAAATATGTCATAGTAAGAACTCACCCATTTTAATGTCATTAAGTATATTACCCCCCTTGATCTTGATGTAACAAAAGACAGTGCTATAAATCGATTCTTTCCTATTTCAGCTCATTTACATTTTCAGATGACTTAATAACAAAGAAATACTTCAAGGTCTGATGAGTTTTGCCTTATTTGTTTCAGGATTTTTGGCAGGAGTATCAATGATGTTTTATAAAAGCACAACAATTTCCATGTATTTAGCTTCCAAATTGGTGGAGGTAAGAAACATTTTTATCCATGTACAGTTCCAAAGGATATACAGCTTTTAAGATGCTTTAGCTACAGATATATATCCTAATTTTTAAAAAGTGAATTTTAATCCTATAAAAGTATCTATAAAATCAGTTCCCTTATTTCATCTTCTTTCTTTGTCTGTGTTATTTTTGAATATACAGATATGTTGAAAGAATGATGTAATTAATCCTCGTGCACCCATTACACGGCTTCAACAGTTAAAGCCTTTGGCCAATCTCATTTCACCTACACTGCCCCAACCTCTCAAGTACTGATTTATGTTAAAGCAAATTCCAGACGTAGTATCACTTCATCCATAAACAACTCAAGATAAAGACTCCTTAAAGAATAAGGCTAACAGATAAAGACTCCTTAAAAATAAATAAATCAACAATACCACCAAAATATAACCACAATACCATTATCATACATTAAGAAAAACCTAGTAATTCTTTAAAATTATCATATATCCAATTAGAACTTTCATTTTCACTGATTGTCTCACAGTCTGGATCCAAAGGCTTTATTAGTTTATAATAGTTACCCACCCCTTCTTTTTACCCTTGCCATTTATTTGTTGAAGATGTAGGTAATTAGTTCTATGGAATTTTCCACATTTTGGACTTTGCTGATGGCATCCTCACTGGTGAAGTTAACAGGCTTCTTTAACTCTGTATTTCCTGTAAACTATTAAATCTAGAGGCTTAAGCAAATTAAGTTTCTATTTTTTTTGAGGGGGCGAGTGGTGTGTTGCAGAAATACTCCATATTTCTGTGTGTGAATTCCCACTGATCACATCAGGGAGCACACAGATGTCTGCTTTTCTTTTTGTGGTGCTAAGATTGGTCAGTGGACTCAGTGTTGACAGAGCCAACATAAAGCTCCCCATTAATCTTTTACCTAATTATTTTATCAGCCATTAATGATCATTATCAGGAATTATTTCATTTGAGGGTTGCAAAATGGTCAGAATCTAGTATTAATGTTTTTTTCCTGCATTTATCAGTGGATTTTTCTGAAAAGAACTTTCCCTTTTCAACTGTTAGGTTACCCTGAAACAGTTTGTTCACAAAGTCATAATACAATGCTTGATTACTTCTCTTTATTTACCAGTGTTCAGAATCAGTTAGTCCTTAGCATCCTGCAAAGTTGACCTATGAGTTTTTATTTTCAAGTGTTATATGAAGTTATGGATTTTAACATATTTGATTTGTTTCAACTGATTGTAATCATTGTGCTCAAATGCCCCATCATTGGCTGTGAGAGCCTGTTAAAGTTGACTCCGGTTTCTTTTTGGCATGATACCACTATCTTTGATAGCTTTCTTGCTTTGTGATAAGATGAGATGCTCCAGGTTCACCTGGGACATTTCCTACCCCAGATATAGAATCAGTCAGCTTTTTTCCAACAGCCCCTAGTTTCTTTTGGTAGAAAATGACATTTAGAGGCTTCTGTTGGGTGCTAGAGGTTTTTTGCTCCCAGTCTAGTCATTTTCTTGGCCTTTGCAGTGAACAAAGCTAGGAATCCTTCCCCTAACCCCTTTCTTTTTAGAGAGAGACAAAATAAAATTAAGAGCATATTGGTATTTCTAATTCCAAGTTAAGATTCTACATTTTATTTAACTTGTTTAATTTTTAAAAATTTTATCTCACTGAAAATTGTGTCCCTAATGACATTTAGAGAATTACACATATGCTCTATCCAAGTGTGTGTGTGTGTGTGTGTGTGTGTGTGTGTGTGTGTGTGAGAGAGAGAGAGACATAGAGAGAGAGAGGCAAAGAGAGAGAGAACTTTCTTTCTCAGGGGAGTCAGTGAAATTGGAAGCCATTGGAGTATTTTAAGCATGGAAATAACATGATTTGATTCACATTTTCAGGAGAACATTCTATCTATTATATAGAGAATGGATTAGAGACAAGGCTGGAAGTTGGGAAAAGAGTCACAGCAGGAGATGGTGGCTTGTGTCAGGACAATAGCAGAAGAAATGGAGAGAAGTACTCAGATTTACTGTGTTTAGGAAGTAGAGTTGACAAGACTTGCCGATGGAGAGTAAAAGGGGAATGAAAGACAGAAAATAAACCTTAGGTAACAAAAATATAGTCTTTGACACTGGGGGAATCCATTATTGAGATCTAGTTTGTAAAAGGTGTGTTTTACAGCTGCTAACCGAAATGGCTTGAGTTTTTTAAGCCAAACAATGGTACTGCTGTTTTCTTGTATCAGCAGGCCATATCTAATCTTGGCCAAAGGAACTGGTATATAGAAAGTGTGCTTATGCGAACTTTTTTAAATACAGGAAATTGGCAATTTAAACTCACCATGTCTTTTATGGAATTAATTACTATGGCATAATAGGCAATCATATTCTTACGATTGAAGTTATTTTTGTATTAGAATGCTGTATTACTATATAATGAATATTAAATAAAAATCAGCTGTATGGGCAGCTTGTTTCTTGGAAAAAAATTATTTCCAATATATATTTATTGAGTATTTATTATGTTCCCATTGCTGCGCTAGGTGCCGGTAAGCATATAGAAATGTAGGGTATGGTTCCCTCCCTTCATCAACTTACACTCTAGTTCAATAGATATGTTTTATCATAAGAAATAATTAGGAATACAATTATTCCATACATCAAATGATACCTGTTTCATGTAACATTTCTGTGGTGCCATTCTACCACATCTGGATTTCATTTCATCACCATGAATATACTACAGTATGTCTGTACCTTGTAGTAGACTGTCCTGTTACTTTCAGAATAATGGCCAATGTTTATCTTGTTTCCTAAATAGATTTATCTACTTAGGATTCTAAGTAGATTGTAATTCTTTGCATATATCTTACAAATTGAAGTTAATTGTTTATTAAAATGCTATACATTTAAATGAATATTAACATGTATATTAAAATGAATACATTAATTGGAAGTAAGCTGTATAGACCACTTTTTTCTTGGAGAAAATTCTTATGTTCTTTATTTTATGAACCTCTCATATTTTTTTAAAATTTTTTTTATTGATTTTTAGAGGAAGGGAGAGGGAGAGAGAGAGAGAAACATCGATGTGAGAGTGAAACATGGATCAGTTGCCCCCTGCATTCCCCCACTGGGGATCGAGCCCGCAACTGGGGCATGTGTCCCCAACCAGGAATCGAACCAGCAACCTTTTGGTGCACGGCACAGTGCCCAACTAAGTGGGCCACACTGGCCAGGGCTTATATCTTCTTGAACTTTCCTCCACCTTCCTGTAACATTATTCTCTTTTAAACTAGTTTTACTTTAGTTTTCCCATGTTCCAGAAAACCAATTTCCATGAATTATCCCATGTTCCATCCATATAAATTAACTAGCTGTTCCCCATATCTATATTGTGTACTTGCACTCTGCTTGTTATTGCTGCTTTTTCTCTCTTATCTAGTTGTTGTCCTATGCCTCGTATAAGGCAACTTTATTTAAAGTGTGGTCAGTAGACTGGTACTAGTCCATGAACTGTTTCCAATGATGACAAGCTAAGTGGAGACATTGAGAGTCAGCATTTGGAAACTTATAGCCACTGGACAGAGTTATTTGTCTTTTGAATATTAGTGAAAATTCAGTTCAATTTTATATTTTTAAAATTTGTCTTTCTAGTAATTTCTTTTTATTATAGTAGTATCACGTCATGACAACTGGACATTTTTTAAAGTAGTTTGTTTGTTTTTACTGCAGATGGTTTGAGAAGCACTACTCAAATGTAATTGTTTCTGAAATTCTCCTTGGTCCTAGACAGAGTGGTTGCTCTCTCCTCTGGGGAGCCAAATATATTTATTTATTATAAATTTATATACACATACACAGACATATTTAATGAGGCTATAATATATCTGTATATGCCAATGTAGATATCTTATAGCCTTATTAGAGTGCATTAATTATTTCTGTCATGCAATAACCATTTTTATTCATTTTCAGATCCCTAGCTCCTAGCATAGTGCCCAGCATATAGTTAAATGAACACCATTAAATATTTAATGCATTAATGAGTAGATCTAACAGGGACTGGAGGACCTAAGCATTGTGCAAAAAGCATTGAAGAATAAATGACATAAAAGGGGCAGAAGTAAAGTGCCATTGAAATTTATGGAAAAGTATTGTCTGGGGTTTGGGATGAGGGAATGAGGGAAGAGGAAGGGCAGACACTCAGTGCTGTTGTGGAAGATGGACCTATGATTTGAGCTCTGAAAGAATTGTTAGGATTTTGAAAAGTTAGAAAAAATGGTTGTAGATAGGAAGCATATTGCTCAGCTACATTGTTAATGCTATTGAAAGTTGTTTTCTTTATAAATCTTGCATTGTGCTTGTTTTGCAGACATTGTATTTCAAAGGCATTGAAGCGGGAAAGGTCCCCTATTTTCCCCATGCAGACACTGTCATCTATTCCATCTCTACAGCAATTTGCTTCCAGGCAGTAAGTATAGCTTTTTGAAATAAGAAACAGAATTATTTCTGTTTCTAATGGACATTGAACCAATGGGCGGAAAATAATGACCTAGGAACATTTTTATGTATTACCTTTTATGCTTTTTTGTTTATTAGTGAGATAGCTTGCGAGTTTCAAATCATTAAACATGTTAACTTAATGGACCAGTTCATGTTTATGAGCCCAACAATTTTTAGGTTTAAATAGAGTGCAATTTTTATAGGTAAATTATTACTTTAGTACCTTGGCTAGAATGGCCCAATTTAATTATACTTCTTTTAGAAAAAAGATACCATAGTCATAAGTAAGAATAATTGCTTTTCTACAATATTACTCAGGCAGTGAGGATAGGGGTAAAAATCTCGCTTAATAGAAGCATTGTTCAGTGTCTTTAAATCCTGTAATCATCATTACTGATATTAATGGTTTTAGGGCTGTTGCAAAGTTTTGGGGACAGCTTTTATTCGCATTTTCTCTGAGTAAAGCTGCCAGCTTGATAAACTTATTATAACTAGTGAAGTGCCATCTATCTGATGGGTATTCAGTAAATGCTTCCTGATAATAATGACTTAATTAACTCAATTAGTATTTCCTAAGCAATGTTCCTATTTGAAAGCATATCTACAAAGACTCTTGATAGTTATCAATTTAAACATAAATACATGTTTTTGTTATTATTGTCATCACTGTCATTTTTAAAAAAACAATGAGCAATAACAATAGAGGCAAAACTACTCTGTTGCCTAAGACTGCTGATAATCTTTGCTATTTACTAAAAGAAGTCTAAAACTGAAAACTCTAATCCTAGGCCGTCATGGAAGTTCAGAATTTGCGACCGTCTTACTGGAAGTTCCTTTTAAGGCTCACTAAGGGCAGGTAAGTGACTGAGATGTTTTAACTGATCATAGAAACAAAAGTTTTTTTGTTTTGTTTTCTTGTGTTTTTCCATAAGAAAGAGTTTGAATCTTTTGGTCTCTTTGAGAGAATATTTTTTTATTGGTAAAGTAGAATATCTAGATATAAATCAAATATGACCAACTTAGAATAACATGGGCATTCTTTTAATGAACATTGTTTTGACTATTTTCCCCTATATTATTTTAGATATTTTAAGTGTTCTAGATTAATATGTTGATTTGCAAATAGCTAATTAGTTGCTGCATAACATACTTAAGTCTCACTTTCAAAATCTTTGATCTCTTCTTTTTGATTAAAAATATTAAACAGATTCGTAAGAAATCATGCCTAAACAATGAACTGATTTCCATTTTGCAAAGATAATGGTATTCTTTTGCCTGATATTGTAATCATACTTTCTTTGTCTTTGTTATCATATTCTTTATTGTCATAGTTAGCATTTCCTGATCTTAATCTAATTCTTTGGGAGGCAGCTTGACCTGCTAGAAAGACCATGGGCTTTGGAGTCGGACAGATCAGGCTTGTCAGCCCTGGTATCTTCGGCTGTGTCACTGGTGGGAAAGTTGTTTATCCTCATGAGACTCAGTTTTTTTTCTTTCTACCATGAAACGATAGTACATACTTTGTATGGCTGTGTGAAAATTGAGATGTTTATAGTAGCACTTAGCACTTAATAGATACTCAGTAAATTGTAGCTGCTATTAATATTACTATCATTAATAGTAATAATAGCAAACGGTTGTACAGTGCTTACTGTGTCCCAGACATGGTTTTAAGATACACACATATGTATACATACAACATCCATATCCATACATATGTGTTTAATCCTTAAAATTACTATGAGATATGTACTATTAACATCCCAATTGTACATGTGTGAGGTGCACAGAGATGTTCAATAGCTTTCCAGAGTCACACAGCTAGTAAATGATGGGTCTGGGATATGAGCCAGGCAGTCTGGCTTCAGAATTCTTTCTAGCCATGATACCATGTATCCTTTATTTTATTATTTTTATTTAATCATTTATTTATTTGTCATTTCATTTTTTACATTAATGAGTTTAACCAGTTGATTATTTTGGAAGGAAACTCACTTTGGAAAGGAACTAAAAAAGCTCTTCGAATAATGATGCTGCCTAATGACTCAAAGTGAAC
Source organism: Tadarida brasiliensis (assembly GCA_030848825.1). Lineage (NCBI taxonomy): Eukaryota > Metazoa > Chordata > Mammalia > Chiroptera > Molossidae > Tadarida > Tadarida brasiliensis. The sequence continues at coordinate 60,691,543 of CM061268.1, forward strand.
TTCACTTTGCTGTCTTCTCCAGAGAGGAAATGCTTGTGGTTAGGCACAGAGAGACAGAGGGTCCATCCTGCATATGTGTCTTTTAAAAACTTTATATCTCACTTGGCTGCTGTGGCTCAGTGGTTGAGCATTGACCCATGCACCAAGAGGTCTCCAGTTCGATTCCCGGTCATGGCACATGCCCAGGTTGTGGGCCAAATCCCCAGTAGTGGGCATGCATCATCGATGTTTCTGTCTCTTTCTCTCCCTCTCCCTTCCTCTCTCTCTAAAATCAATAAAGAATAAAACACACACAAAAAAACAACTTTATATCTCTTAGGTTAGGTGATGGATAAAATGAGAGTATGTTATAACTCTATTGGGTCTTTTAGAAAATTGAAAACCTATGTGCTATTTACCTTTTAATTATTAAGTATTTGCACATTTGGATGTGTTTTCTGTTGGTTGTAAGGCATTAAAATCACTTATAAGAGAAACTACATTTAATAATTTTGCCCCATTGGTAAATGTTAGCTCATATGTTGCTTATTTCATTTCTTGTGATTTCATCCATCAGAAAAATTGTTGTGAACATATTTTTCTGTTTGATGTTATCTATTAGAAAGGGTTTGAAATAATGATGGTAATCTCTGGGGACAGTGACTTTTGAATCTGCCTGTGAGTCTTTTGCCATGTCAGCCTTTTCTCTTTTCCATCTCATTAAAGATAAGTCAGGTAGAGTGAATCATCTCATTTTATAAACCTCATTAAACACTTGTTTACTATGTCCTCTGTTTTACAGATTTGCTGTCATGAACCGAAAAGTCCTTGATGTTTTTGGTACTGGTGCATCTAAACACTTTCAGGATTTTATCCCTAGGTTGGATCCAAGATATACGACTGTAACACCAGAGTTGCCCATCGAGTTTTCATGAAGATGGCTGTAATTTATTGTGTCTTAACGTTCCATTATTTTATCCTGAAGAGTTAATTATGTTGAACACAAAGAAGGGGGCCTGAGCTTGAACTTCAGTGTTATTTCAATGAGAGATGCTCTTTTCTGTTTGTTTTTCTTACCAATCAGAAACACAGAAGCTTTTTAGGAAGGTGTTGCTTAATGATTATGCTCCCTCTGGAGCCAGAATCTGATTCTAGTTCACTGTAGTGGTTTACATTATGATATATTATTGATTAAATTATGTCCACATGCGATATTAAATAATCTATATAAAAATATATATATACTTAAAATTACTTTAAATGATGATTTTTAGTTCATTCCAGTATAATTCTTGGTTAAAACTAAGAATATTTCTACATTTTCGGATACATAGCTCACGGGTACATGGATTTGGTCTGTATTCTTTTAGAACATTTGAACTGATAACTTTCGTAGTGCAATGTTATGGGTAGGAAGTGACTCTTCACAGACAATGCTGCTCTAGTATAGAGTGATGGAAGTGGCCATTCTTACTTCAGGGATTCAGGGACGGGTCTCTTACTGTTTGGATGAGCGCCGTGCTGTCCATGCTCTGCTTCCACTGACACCTTCATCTCTCTCTGTGATCAGCTGGGCTCTTTTGCAGCCCAGTGAACCTATGTACTGATGGCAAGTTAGGTACAAATGGAAATTGACATATCTGATAAAGCTGAAATGTATGTTTTAATCTTTTGCCAGAAGCATTACACTTGAATATTTAAAAGCAAATGAGGTGACTTTTAAAACTCCTGTAGGTTTATGATGTCTGTTTTCATTTATAAGGACTGAATTTTTCATGGCTAAGTTTGTATGCCATTGTCAATTTAGAAGGGATCAAAATTCCATGGAACAAAAATAGTTTTGGCAGTTTTGTTTCCTCTCAACTCTTTCACCCACACAATGGATGTGTTACAGCTAAAAACAATATAAAAATCCGGTAGTTGTTCAAAAGTTCATTATGTCACTAATTGCATTCAGGTTCTCCAGCCTCGTTTCAAAAAACCATTGTCACCATTTTTGCTCCTGTTGGAATAAAGAAGTGACGGGATGTTGTCACTGCTGATTATGAGTTAGTTCAGGATGTCTGTGACTGAAACATGATCACTCTTTAGAGTTTTTCAGGGAAAAATTACACTTTTCTAAGTTAATCAAAGGCTTAAGTGGTTGTGATGTCTACAGTTTTAATGTTACATATAGGGATGATGGTATATTTTTAAATGCAATTTTGTTGCTGAAAAGTTTTAGGCCATTGTAAATTAATTATGCAGTGGAATTTGTGTTGCAAAAAGAATTATAAGCCAGACTTTAAAAATGCTAATTCCTTCATATTCAATTTCATCGAGCCTTGTATACTTCTGTTTACATGTAATCCTATCCCTGGTTGTTATGGCAAATTGAAACCCAACAAAAAGACAGACTCTGGTACCATGGTAACAGAGAGAGATACTTTAATTTGATCAAAATTTTACATCATGATTAACTTTTTAGAATTGATTTGTCTATTAGGCAATACTGTTAAAAGATCATTTTGGTTTCAGACTTCAAAATTGATTAATAAATTAAGTTTACAATTTTTATTCCCTGGAATGGAAGTGATGACTGGTACTGTGTTTACTTTGAGGATGGAGTGAAGGGCCCTGCCGGGGCCTCGTTTCTTTTAACTCAGAAATTATCTTTACAGTGTTTTCCTGGAAGTTTAAAAGGAAACACATTTTGATCCATAAGTTATTGTTTTCATTGACATTAAAAGGCAATGATATTGAAAGACAAATTCTACTGAAATTTGATGAGATTGGTAAAATTTTACTGGTCAAAAGGTGCATTTCTATGATTTATGTTTTTCTTTCTTTTTAACAAACTACAGTCATCTTTTGTTATATATAAAATTTAAAATGAAATAACCACCATGAAACAGAATACAATAATGAATATATAGCTTGAATGGTACTTAACTAATTTGCACTGGTGAATAGAGAAGTCCAGTGTGACTTCGTTGGGGCAGACTGCAAAGTATAGTTGTTTGACAAAAGAAACACAAAGAAACTGTTTTTGCGTTCCTGAAGACAATCAAAATGAATATCTCTCTACCTCTAAATAATCAGGTATTGATTGACAACTTGGCATCATAAATAAAGTCAAATAGATGTCCCCATTCCAAAACGTGTTTTTAGTCCATTTATATGCTGAAGAAATTCTGCGTATGGTAAGTTTCCACCAGCACTGATTGTATTAAACATTAATATGGCCCTTTCAGTCTTTGTGTAGATTGAAAAACAGAGCATGGGGTAGTTAATAGTATTACGGTTGTTTCATTGCCATTTCCTGTAATAAAATCCTAGAGTTAGTACCAGCCAAGTAAAGACTGAAGTTACAAGATAACATATTGCCTCAAATCGATTGGATTCTTACAAGTTTTTCATCAGAGAGTTTAAGTCTATTTTATTACTCATTTCTGAAATAAAACCTTGTTCAGTTATCTTTTTCATAAATCCCTCAGTTACTTCTGTAACTTTTTTCTTGATCTCTAAATATGGTTGTCACTCAGTTGATACCTAGTTTATTTTTGCCTTTGTTTGTTGTTTAGTTGGTTGTTATTTAATTCAAAATTGTATCTATTCTGTTCATTGCTCTCAGATTTTGTAATTTACTTTTCTCTAGAATGAACATGTCTTTTGTGATGAAACCCAGATTGGTCCATCGTCACACAGTATTTTCTTGTTGAGCTTGAGTATCGTCTCCTTGTGGATTTTGTCTAGGCTAACATTTGATTTAACTGTTAATACTGACGTAATCGCTGCTGCGTGTATTCTATCGCATGCCTGAGTTTCTGAGCCCTCTGCCAGTGCATAGTTAATCACATTCATTCCCGTTATCCTCAGGGAGCTCGTCCACTTGCTCATGTCGCACCACCTCGTGGTGGGGGCCCTCTGGGCGGGGCGAAGGCACGTGTCCACTGGAGCAGTGCCCCCGTGTTCTTGCTGCCTTTGAATCCCAGAAGCCACCAAGTTCAGAGTCCTTGAGCTCTCCCTGTGGTTTATTTCATTTGCATAAGTAGAAAGTAGTTTGACAGAGCAACAGAATCATTCTTACATGGGTGATGTTTTGCTCCATGAACGCAAAAGTGTTCATTTCTGAACTGTGACCTTGCTAAGATACCTGATAAACTTTTCCTCCCCCAACACCTTGCTCTGTGGCTGACTGTCTCCTCAGTATTCATTTTCAGATAGAGAATTTTGATAACTGAAAATATGAGTGACCAAGGGAAAAAAAAACAATGAAAACATAAGAAATGAATATTTTTTGTTGGATGATTAGAAACTGTGATGAGGAAGGTTAGCTTAATTGGGGGTGCCCAGGAACCTGTTCTTACGATTGTGCCTTCCTTTCATATCCTTTTCCTGTTAGGGCTTTTGCTCGCTTTGCAAACCCTTCTTGTGGAATTAGCAAGGAAAGGGGTGTCAGGGACTAAGGTGACCCTGAGGTCAGAGGGCTGGACTTGGGTCCTGGGGCCGTGTGGTACTTCCCTCAAGCTAGGATACGGGGACCTCAGGGTTGAGGCTGTGTTTCTGTTTCAAGCTGAACCCTCAGGTGACTTTGTCATAGCTCTGTAGTGTGAAAAGGCTAACTACAAAGACATGAGACTGACAGGGAGGTGACTTCAGGAAGCAGAGGGACAGGACTGGGCCGTGATGTAGCGCGTGTCCTCGGACTGCATCCTCGGACTGCCATGGTGGTGAACAGGAATGTGCTATTTTACATGCAGAGAAAAGCAAAGGACTTTTCATTGGAGGACAGAATTAATATCTGGTAGCCGCTTTCTTGCTCGATGATGTGGCCTCTCTCTCCTTCTTCATCTCCGTGTGCCAGCTCTCTCCTCTCCTCCTTCCAGCCTTGGAATCTTGATGTATGACCGCTTGTTGCCCACCCCAACTCCTCGTCCGCTCCTTCTTGCCTTTCTTCTGCTGGCTGTTTGACATTCTGCTAACTATGCTTCTTGAATGAGAGTGCTCTATCCCTTCTTTCGGTGACAGCGGGTCAGGTCAGGGCCCTGAAGGAAACAACCAGGTTCAGTGACATTTGATATAACTCTGCATTTCTTAGGAAAGTGTGGAGGATAATTGCAGATGATGCATACAGAAGTGGAAGGATGTTCCTCTGTGTATGGGTCCTTTAAATCCAGGACAGTCAGTCTCTTCTCAACAGCCCCCATCACCTGACTCTTACTGTGGCTCCAGGGAGGAGACAGAACTCCTTTCCTATTTCTTACTGCTTTCTCCATTTTGTCCCCTCCATCCCTCTCTCCTTTAAACATGCCCTAAGTGAAATCATGTATTGGGCTTTATCCTTTGCTCTTGCAAACCTGAAAATCCCAATACTAACACACACACACACACACACACACACACACACACACACACACACGCCTGGTCCCCAGCAGAGGCATCAGGCCAGCTGTAGTTGGTACTTCTCTCCAGCATACAAGCCACTGTGCTCGCCTATTCGCGTTGTTGTTCAGTGTGTTGCCCACCCCTGCGTTTCTCCCCCCAGAGCGTTACATTCTAGTGTCGTCGGAAAACCCCAGGCTGTGGGCACTAGGTAGTTCCCTGCTGTTGCCGCCAACATGCCAGCCTCAGCGTCCCTCTGGGGGCGGGGCCAGTGGACCTGTGACCTGTATCGCTGAAGTCACCCAGCAGCATGACTTTCCTCTGTCCCTCAGTTTGGAGCAGGCAGTTTCTGAGCCCTGTTTCCTCAATGTCTATTAAACTTTTCTCAGTCATCAGTCAACCCCTTAAATGGATTTTCTTTTCAGATTATTTTGGTCCACAAGAGGACCCTGTGGCTATAGAGAGGAATTGGTGCCAGTGGTCTAAAAAGGTTTAAAGCATGAAGTCGTCCCGTGTTGGTCATTATGGGATGGGGTGCCAAAAGGAATGGGGGAGAAGATACAATAAACACACCTGTCAAGTCTTACCTTTCCCTCCCGTGTCTGTCTGCCTTCCCGAGCCTGTGCTTTTCCACCCTGTCTTTGCCGTTTGTTTCTGCAGTTAGAGTTCTCCAGGGTGAAGAAAGAAGTACTGGCAGGTGGGGCAAAGGTAGGTTGCAGTTGTTCGTGTGGAAAATAATGCAATAATAAATAATAGTCCAGGGATAAACTCTGTGTTCTGTGTACTCACAACTGTAAACCTACTTTTGCCCCACCCTGTACTTTCTTTGTTTCAGGGAGAATTGAAGGTGAGACATTAGCATCAGTCTGACACTTGATCAGGTAAGAGCCTGAAGGAATGCTTTTGAGTCTGTAAAGAAAAGGAGAGGTAGCTTCTCTTTTTCTTCTCTCCCCTCAGAAGCGAGCAGAGGGATTGATTCAGAGTAGGAATATTTAGAGTCATGTCCCAGAGACATATGTGACAGGTGTACACTATCAAACTTGGCCTGGTGAAGAGACAGCCTGTAAAGGGGGAGAAGAGGGATTTTCCTCTGCATTGTTCAAGGAGGGGCCATGTCTGCAAGCCTTGTTATAGATAGAAACCTGACTGGAGGCCAGTGGTCAAGCTTGGGGTCGACCAGTAAGGTACTTTGCTGTGTCAAATACTCAGTGTTCGTGGCATGAACGGTTGAGCATCCTTGTGATACTTCAGAGAAGACAGCAGATATTTCCTCATGGAGTTAGAAATGTATTGTGTGTGTTAAGAGAGGTTTTATATGAATAAAGTTTTTAACCATCCTTTTGAAATTTAATTTGTAATATAGGTAAAATGTGTCCTTACAAACCTGAAAACTACAAATTTCTGCAAAACTACAGACATGTGGTTGCATCTGAATCTGAGTCTGCAGTGTTTGGAAGCCTGTCATTCTCAGGAGTAGCAATGAGGTTCTCTTAAGACCTAAGAGGGCAGGATAGATAAATCCACAAAACTAGAGGTATAATTGAATCATCTGGGCATCTTTTTTTCTCTCTCACTAGAACTCTTCTATAACCTGGATTCAAGTTCAAAAATGGGATTGCAGTCATTGTTAATTGCTCAACTGATGTCTGTTTAATCCTTCTTCCTTGCTGACTGAGCACTGATTTTATTTAAAGCAGCAAGATATTCAGCCCCAGGGAATGGATTATCACTTCTTTCCTCTTGTCCAGATACTTTTCCTCTGACAATGGTCACACGACCCAGTTTGGGCCAATAAGATGGAATGGAAAATCTGGGAAACACTTGGGGAATTTTTTTCTTCCTTGACTAAAGGAAAGCTCCTTTTAGCGCCTTCCTTTTTTTCTTTTTTCTTATTCAGAACACTAGTTAATGGGATCTGGATCTGTGCTTGCAAATAGGAGGTGAAACAGACAAAGATGAAAAACCACCATGTTAAAGATGTCAGATCAGAAAAGTGGAAAGAACCTGCCTCCCAGATGACATTCTTGAGCCACTGAGTCAATGCCAGTAACCACATACCTCAGAGCGTTTTGAGAAAACAAACCTCCGTAGCTCAGGACTCTTAGTAAAGGATTGTCTCGGCTAAAAACATTCCTAATTGACACATTCCAATCCTATATAGATCAGACCTCAGATTCCTTTCCCAGGCTATGCCCCCTCCCTTGGTTTGAAAGCTCTCTTTTCCTCCCTCCCTTTATTTTACATGTATCCTGAAATACTCAGCCATCCCTTCTTTGAAGCTTTTGCTGATCTTCTATCTGTCTTCCTGGAGCTGTTTGTTAACACCTCCCACAAAACACATCCCATTTGATTTTGATTAGCTGTGTACTCACCTGTTGCTTCTTTAGATTGTGGTATATGTTTGAAGAGCAAAGACCACAGCTTATCCCCCCATCTCTGTGCCTAAATCAGGCCTCTATAGGGGGCGGGCAGTGAGGGTGGGATGTGGTAGTCTCAGCAACTGCCTGTTGAATACATGCTAACTTTGTGGTATCTGCAGACTGAAAGGCTATCCTTAGGCTTCTCCATAAAAGTCTGGAAAATATTATCCTTACAAATGATTTTGTAAATACTCCAGGAAATTGGCTTCTACTGCCGTTCCAGCAGCTAAGCCAGTTTGGCTTCAGGCCTTAGAGAAATGATTTGTCATCTGTTTCATTTGTTTGTTTTTTCCTGACAGAGCTGCAATTCTGGATTGTTCCCCACTTAAACTGCCAAATCCAAACCAGAGGTAGCCAGGGCAGGACAAGGCTCTTCCTTCCCACTCATTTTCACAGGGTGAAAATTCAGAGGCCGTTCTCCTAGGAGTATACTTTGTGTCTGTTTTTTCAATAGCATGTTATGACTTCCCCCCTGTAACAGAGAGGATCTTAAGATACTTGAGAGGGAAAGGTTCAGGATCATTCTTATCCACAGAGGCTTACACATAGCTGCTTCTCTTATTTTTAGGGGGGAAAGGTGGAGACTGCAATGTATGAGATGCCTTTGATATTTAACAAATTGCTTACAGCACATTCAGAGCTCGCAACCTATGAGGTGTATATTATTAGTGCTGTTGTACCAGTGGGAGAACTGGGAATCAAAGAGGCTGGTCATTTGCCCAAGTTGGTAATACTGGAATTTGAGCTCAGATCTCCAAGAGTTGAGTTTGCTTTTTTCCTCACCTCAGAACATAATAGTACCTCTTTTTTTATTTTATTTTTTTATTACTCACCGAAGGATATTTTTCTGTTTATCATTAGATAGAGTGGGAGGAGAATGAGAGATAAACATCGATGTGATAGAGACACATCGACTGGTTGCCTCCCACCTGACCCAGCCAGGGCTGGGGACGAACTGCAAACAAGGTACGTGCCCTTGACCAGAATCGAACCCGCGACTCATTGGTCCACGTGCCGATGCTCTAACCGCTGAACCAAACCGGCCAGGGCAAGAGTACTTCTTAAGAAGTGGCATCTTCACTCCCCTTCCTTAAAAATAATCTTATAACATTGTAATAAAATTCTTGACTTCAAAATGGTTTTGATGTTTGATTTCTCCAGGCAGAAGAACAGGAACTGGAACTACCTTCTCACTTGAAAAAAACTAAAATAATAATAATAATAATCCTGATAATATATATAAGACAACAGTTTTCAGACACTAGACATCAAGCAGTACAGGGCAGTGGGCCCTGAGAGAAGGAAAACAAATGAGTTGAGTCCTGTGATTGCCCCAGCTGATGCCTAGACAGAGATTCCAGATTGCATCTCAGAGAGAGAGCACCATAACAGAGCCCAGAGGTCTCCCTGAATTGAGGAAATAGACCTGAGAGTCCAGAGAGGCCTAAGTGGGTGAAGCTCATAGGGCAGAGTACAAGAGAGGAGTGAGCTACACAGAAAGAAAGGGTCCCAGTGAAACTGAAGCTGAGGACTTCTGTATGCATGGCAGGAAACTACAGAGGCTGGAGGAAGAACCACCTGAAAGGAGCAGAGGGAGCAATCATTGAAGTTCACACAAAGCAATGAATAGTTGGTGTTTCTGCAGCCAGAGTAGAAAACTAATTCAAAGGGCTCTGGAGAGGAGAGTCTGAAATGTATTACTTTGGTGGGAGAGCAAAATTAACTATGATCTAACTCAAAAGTATCAAACAGTTTCTAAGTAACCATCTCCTAGAACAAAGTACAAGAATATAGGGATACAGATATATTAAATAAGCAACAAGGTAAAATTCAAAGTGTTTGGCCTCCATTAAAAAATTGCCAGGTATGGAAAAAGTCAGAAAATATAACCCTTAAGCCTTAAGAGAAGGAAAAAAGAAAAGAAAAAGAAACAGACCCAGAAATGACACAAATTATACAATTATTATTTGTACAAAAGAACATTCTAACTCTGCCATAGAGTCAAGAAGGTAGTGGTCAAGAAGTAGAGAGGAGATTGAGCATGTTAAGTGGAGGCATGGAAGATATAAAAAGGATGAGAAAATAAAGTGAAAGAGATGGAAAATATATCTGAGATTCTAAAAAACACACCAGGTGGGATTAACTGGATTAAATAGCAAAAAAAAAAAAAAAAAAGAAAAATGATTATAGAACCTGAAGATTTGGCAGTAAAAACTATTCCAAACTATTTCCAGAATGAAACGTGACTGGAAAAAGAATGGTCAGAACTTCCACAAACAGGGTCACTTCGGGTAGCCTGATAAACAAAGGAGAGGAGAGGGGTTTGAGAAGGGAAAGAGTGTGGAAAAATATTTTTATTTTGTGTGTCCATTGTCATTCAGGTAATTTGAAGACATAATGGCCGACATTTTAAAAAATTTGCTGAAAATTATAAATCCACAGATCCAAGAAGCTTACTGAATTCCAAAGACTAGAGACATGAAGAGAATCACACCAAGGCACATCTGAATCAAATTCGTTTAAACCAGTAATAAAAAGAAAATAGAATGAGGGGGTGGGGGCACATGTTACACACAGAGGAGGAGCTCAGATAAAAGTTACGGGAAACTTCTCATTGAAAACAATGGAAACCAGAAGTCAGTGGCGCAACATCTTTAATATATTTGATAAAAGGAACAAAACAAAAAAACTGTCAATCTAGGTTTCTGTATTAAGTGAAGATATCTTTCAAACAAAAAGGCAAAATGCTTTTTCAAATATCCAAAAGCTGAATGAATGTATTACTGGCAGACCACTACAGGAAATGTTTTTTTTAAAAGTCTTTCAAACAGATATAAAATTGCCATGTGGAAGTATGGTAAATATGTGGATAAATATGAAAACATTTTGTTACTTTAAAATTTCTTTAAAAGATAATTGCTGAAAGCAACAATAGTAACAATTTATTGAGTTTATAATGCATGTCAAAGTAAAACAGTTACACTGAGTTTAGGAAGGGGAAATGGAGGTGTGCTATGGTAATAGTCTTATACTGTACATGCAACAATAGTAACACTTTATTGAGGAGTTTATAATGCATGTCAAAGTAAAACAGTTACACTGAGTTTAGGAAGGGGAAATGGAGGTGTGCTATGGTAATAGTCTTATACTGTACATGAAGAGGTATAATATTACCTGAAAAAAAAACTGTGATAAGTTAAAGATGTATAATACAACCCTAAAGTAATTCCCCTCCCTCCAAAGAAGTGTTATAACTAATAAGCCAGCAAAAAAATACAATGGAATTAACAAGTATTCAGTTAATCTGAAAGAAGGAAGGAAAAAGGTGGGGGGTGGGAACAAAGGTAAAACAAAACAAATAACAAGATAATAGATTTTAAGTGTAACCATATCAATAATCACATTGATTATAAATGGTCTAAACACCCAGTAAAAAGGAAGAGATTGTCACATTGAGTAAAAGAAGGCAAGACTCAACTATGTGTTGCTCACTCAAAACCCACTTTAAGTATAAAGACACTAGGTTTAAAATAAAAGTATAGAGAAAAATATATCATGCTAACAATTTAAAGAGGGCAGATGAACTGAAGTAATAGTAAACAAAGTTGATTTCAGAATTTGAGAATATTACCAAGATTAAGGCTTAACATGATTGTTTATAATGCTAAAGGGTCAGCCTGGCCGGTGTGGCTCACTGGTTGAGTGTCAACCCATGCACCAGGAGGTCGCTGGTTCGATTCCCGGTCAGGGCACATGGCCAGGTTGTGGGCCCAATCCCCAGTGGGGGGTGTGCAGGAGTCGGCCAGTTGATGTTCTCTCTCATAGATGTTTCTATCTTTCCCTCTCCCTCTCTAAAATCAATAAAGAAAAAATATTTTTAAAAAAATGCTAAAGGGTCAGTTTAACAAGAAGGAATTACAATCGTAAATGTTTGTGTGCATATTAATTTCTAAATATATGAGGGAAAGACTGATAAACTACATAGAGAAAAATAACCAACTCACAAATTAGATATTTCAACACCTTCAGTAATTGATAAACTATGCAGACAGAAAATCAGTAAGTATTTAGAAGACGTGAAAACCGTTATCAGTCATCTTGACTTAATTGACTTACAGAGCACTCCACCTAACAACAGCACAGTACACATTCTTTTCATGTACATTCAAAATGTTTCCAATGGAGACCGTCTTTTGGGCTATGAAGCAAGTCACAATGCATTAAAGGGTTCAAAGCATACAAAGTACATTCTCTGGCAAAAGAAAAAGAAAAATTAGAAATCAATAGCAGATCTGAAAAATCCCCAAATATTTGGAAACTGGACAACATGCTTCTAATGAAGAAATAAAAATAAATTAGAAATATATTGATTTGAATGAAGATAAAAACAATATATTGAAGTTTATTAGATTCGGATAAAAGCAATACTCAGAGTAAAAATTATAACACTAGCTGCCTATATTAAAATAGAAGAAAGTCTCAAATCAATGATTTCAACTTGAATATCCAGAAAAAGGAGAAAGTTAAACCCAAAGTAAGCAGAAAAAGAAAATAATAGCATAAGATCAGAAATCAATGAAATAAAAATGGAAAAATGAGAAAAATTAATGAAACCAAGAGCTGCTGTTTTGAGAAAAATCATTAAAATAGATAAACTTCTACCCAAACAAATTGGTAGAAATAATAAGAAAACACAGACTATCAGGAATGAGAGTGGTGACATCACTCCATAGTCTTCAGAAATTAAAAGTGTAATCAACTTTGTAAACAACTTTATGCCAATAAAATTAATAATTTAGATGAAATGGACAAACATCTTGAAAGATGCAAATTAACAAAGCTCTTGCAAGAAGAACTAGTGAAGAAATTGAATTTTTAGTTAAAAGCCTTCCCACAAACCAACCTCTACTACCAGCTGTGTTCACTTGTGAGTTCCACCAAATAGCTAAGTAAGAAATAATACCAGTTCTATACTATACACACTTTTAAGAAAGTGAAAAAGGGAACAATCTCCACCTCATTCTATGAGGCCAGCATTTTCCTGATACCGAAATCAGGCAAGAAAAGAAAACTAAAGCCCAGCATCCTTTCTGAACATAGACACAAAAATTGTTTTTTAATCCTCACCTGAGGACATGCTTAGAGAGAGGAAGGGAGAGAGAGAGAAACATCAGTGTGAGAGAGAAACATTGATCGGATGCCTTTCAAATGTGCCCTGATGGATTGAACCCACAACCCAGGTATGTACCCTGACTGGGAATGGAACCAGCAGCCTTTTGGTGCATGAGACAATGTTCCAACCAACTGAGCCACTCCAGCTGGGCATAGACAACAATTTTAGCAAACTGAACAATGGAAAATCAGTATAACCCACTAAAAAAAGAAAAACTATATGGTAAGCTCAATAGAATCAGGAATAACGTTTGACAAAATCTAACCATTCCTCATAACTCTCAGCAAAGTAGAAATAGTAGGGAATTTTCTAATAAAGGGCATCTACAAAAACCCCTACAGCTAACAGCATGCTTAATTGTGAATGACTTAATGCTTTTTAATAGCAATAAGGCAAGAATGTCTGATGTTACCTCCCACTTCTATTCAACATCACACTGCAGGTTCTAGCTATTGCAATCAGGCATGAAAAAAAAATCACCCAAATTCGAAAATAAGTTTTTATTGGCAGACAACATGCTTGTTTCTGTAGAAAATCCTATGAATTCTACAAAAAACTATTAGACTTGACAAGTGAGTTTTCAAGCCAGTTCTAAAATGTATATAGAAATGCAAAAAGATACAAAATTGCCAAAAGTACTTTTAAAAAGAACAAAGTTAGGGGTCTTAAGCTATTTGATTTCAAGACTTATTATAAAACGACTATAAGCCAGGTATTCTAATATTGGTATCAAGATAGATAAATAGAGCAATCAAAGGTAACATGGAGTCCAGAAATTAACCTAGAAATATTTAGTTAACTGATTCTTGGCAAAGATGCTATGGTAATTCAATGGGGAAGGGAAAATCTTTTCAACAAATGTGCTGAAACAATTGGCTAGCCATATGCAAAAAACAAACCCACAGAAACAAAATAAAAAACATTTTGACCCTTTTTAAGGAAATGAATACATACCATATATGAAATTTTAACTCAAAATGCATCATAGACCTAAATATGAAACCTAAAATTACAAAACTTCTGGAAGAAAAAAAGACAGTCCATGTGACCTTGGGTTAGGTAAAGATTTCTTAGATAAGTCACCAAAAGCACAGTCCATAAAAGAAAAAATTGATAAATTGTTGGAGTTCCATCAAAATATAAAACTTTGGCTCATCAAAAGATACTTTTAAGAGAATGAAAAGACAACCAACATATTGGGCGAAAATATTTGCAAATCGCATATCCAATAAAGAAAGGGCTTTATCCACAACATATGAAGAACCCTGAAACTCAGCGGAGAGATATACTTCTGTATGACAGTATAAGCAGTTCTGACTTGCTCCCCAATTAAATTGGTGAGAATTATTTTTAAAGGTTCAACCATTTAAAACCTCTGGAAATGGTCCTAAGGACAAACAGTAAATGAAGAAACATTCTTTTAAGAAATCTATGAAGATTCATTAAGAAAGGTGAATTTTACTTTGACTAAGAAAATCTTAGTTTCAGTAAGAAAGTCTGTGGTATTTGAACCAAGACTGCTTCTACCCTCTCCCCTCCCAGCTCAGCAAAGTTGAGACTGCACTCCAGACTGCTGTCGCCAAGAACACTGGGCCCCCCTCTTTCCAGCTCCCAGCAGGAAGATTTTCTTCCAGGAATAGCAGGATTTTAGCGATTCTCATCCTGTCCACAGCCACCTGTTGAGGCTAAGTCCCAGCAATTGCAGGTGAGATATTGGAGGTTCTGCCCAACTCCCATTCATGGAATGAGTGCTCTACCTTGGGTGCAGCACGTTGAGAATACTGGTGCCCTCACAGTCTTTCCCCATCTTATTAGGTGGTGGTTCTATGCTATGAAAGGCAAGCCAAGAGAACCTCAGGCAACTGCCCATCCCCACCCTCACTGAGCACTCAGTTTCTGGATTGGAAGTGTCATTCCAAGAGAAACTTGCCATTGATTCCATTCCCAGCTTCAGAGTCAGGGAAAGTTGGAAGGGAGCCCTATCAGCTGGACCTACCCAAAGCTGGACCTCCCAGAGGAGCATTACTAGGGGAGAAATAGCCTTCACTAAAATAATTCAGCCAGTCACTTAACAAGTAAGGTAAAAACAACAAGCCCTGGAGGCACGGAGGGATCCATTACCCAGAGTTGCTACAATATGGTATCTAAAATGTCCAGTATCCAATAAAAGTTTATTAGGCATGAAAAGAAACAGGAAAGTATGACCCATATAGTAGGGAAAACAAACAGGTGGCGCAAACTGCTTGGCAAGTGACTAGGTATCAGGCTGAATAGGAACATATTTCAAAGTAGCCATTATAAATATGCTCACAGTAAAGGAAAACAAAAGTATAGGAAGGCATTATAACAATGTTGCATTAAATAGAGAATACTGATACAGAATTTTTAAAATTTTTATTCCTTACCTGAGGATATTTTTTCTACTTATTATCAGATGGAGTGGGAGGGAGGGAGGGAGGGAGAGAGACAGAGAAACATTGATATGATAGAACCACATCGACTGGTTGGCCAGGGACAAACCACAACCAAGGTACATGCCCTTGACTGGAACTGAGCCCGCGACTCATTGGTCCGCGGGCTGATGCTCTAACTGCTGGGCCAAACTGCCCAGGGCTAGAATTTTTTTTTTTTTTTTAAAGAACCAAATGGAGCCCTGGCCAGTGTGGCTCGGTTGGGCGTTGTCTCATGCACTGAAAGGTTGCTGGTTTGATTCCAGTTAGGCCACATGCCTGGGTTGTGGGCTCGATCCCCAGTAGGGGGCGTGCAGGAGGCAGTTTATTCTTAGAGAGGAAGGGAGAGGGAGAGAGAGAAAAACCTTGATGTGAGAGCAAAGCATCTATCAGCTGCCAGTTAGGGCACATGTCTGTTCAAAGGTTGATTATATTTGAACTGGCAGAAGAAAGAATATCTGAACTTCAAGATAGATCAACAGAGATTATGCAAACCAAAGAACAGAAATAGAATGAAAAATGAACAGAGCCTTAGAGGAAGATGAGGCACCTTTCAGTGCACTGATATATGCATAATGGGAGTTCCAGAGGAAGAGAGAGAGAGAGAGAGAGAGAGAGAGAGAGAGAGAGAGAGAGAGAGAGAGAGAGAGAGAGAGAGAGAGAGAGAGAAACATATTTGAAGAAATAATGGCAAACCCCCACAAATTTATTTACAAACTATAACTTACATATCTAGGAAGGTCAATGAACTCCAAGTTGGATATACTCAAAGAGATCCAAAAACTGACACATCATAGTAAAAATGATAAAAATCAAAGACAAGGGGGAAAACAAACCCTAAAAATCAGCAAGAAAAACGACAACAATGCATCACTTACAAGGGAATTCCAATAAGATTAACAAATTACTTATCAGCAGAAAAAATGGAGGCTAGAAGGCAGTCAGATAACTCAAAACTCAATATGAATAAACAATCTGATTTTTCAAATGAGCAAAAATTTGGATACATGAATGACAAGCACATGAAAAGATGCTCAAAATCTTTGCAAATTAAAACGAGAATGAGACACAACTGCACACTCACTGAAATTACTATACAGGTTGACTCTCGAACTGTGTGGGGATTAGGCACGCCAATCCACAGCACAGTCAAAAACCTTTGTATAACTTAAGTCAGCCCTCCCAGCTGCAGATCGAGACTACTTAAAAAGACTGACTATACTAAGCATGTATACCAAGCAAGGATGGCAAGGATGTGGACAGCTTGAAGACTCATATACAGTGGGAATGTAAAATGAAGCAACTTGTTTGAAAAACAATTTTATAGTTGCTTAAAAAGTTAAACATACAGTGGCATTTAACTCAGGCATTCCAATCATAAGTATTTACCTAAGAGAAATTGTATATCCATACGAGAGACTTGTACATGAGTGTTCATAACAGATTTATTTGTAACACCCAAAAAGTAGATACAAGCTAAATGTCTTTCAATAGGTAGATGGATAAACAATTTGGTATATACATGTAATAATATACTATGTAGCAATAAAAAGAATGAACTAATGATAAGTGCATTAGTATGTTAACAAGTTTTCTTTAACCTTTTCATTGTAAAATATATACCCTCCCCCCACAAAAATTCTAGTTCAGTGATTTATTACAAAACAGTTATGTAATCACCAACAAAATCAAGAAATAGAATGTCATTAGTACCCCAAACGCCTATCTTATACCCTCTTGCAATCACAAAACTTCCTGCCCTCAAAAGGTAACCAGTGTCCTTTTTAAAATAATCATTTCTGCCTTAACGTGTGTTCTCAGGTGATTATGTTGGCTAGTTAACTGGACTTTATGTGAATGGAATTATGCACTATGTATTATTTTTTGTATCTGGCTTTCACTCAGCTTTAGATTTATTGCATTGCTGTAATTTCTTTATTTTCATTTTGTACAGTATTCTGAATATACCAAGGACATGAGTTGTTTCCTGTGTAGGGCTGTTGTAAACATGCTACTGTTAACATTCACATATATGTCTCTGGGAGCCTTGCACACATGTTCTATGAGTCATACACCTGAGAGTGGAGTTACTGGGGCAGAGGGTGTGTTATATCTTCAAGTTTATTAGATCACACTTTTCCAAAGCGGTTGTTCCAGTTACACTTGCAGCAGAGCCTGGGGCTGGGAAAGCTTTGGCCAGCCTCACAGTCTCTGCCAAAGTATCTCCAAGTACAGCCTGCCTCGCTGGGCTTGTCTTCCTTGTGGACTATGGCTCATTAATTTATTTTCTTGTTAGCTCTCTAATGACTTCAGGAAGTCGTCTCATTCATATTTTGTCCATTTTTGAGAATTGGTCTTTATTTGGAGGGTTGTCCTGAATGATCGATTCCACCACTATTTGAAGGAGAACATCTATTCATGGGAACATTTATTGTGTGCCTACTTTGCACAGACTTGTCTGGGTGCTAAGGGATCTTTCTCAGTCTTAAAAGATTAATTCTTATAGTTATTGGGGATGGTCTCAGTGATCCTAGATGGCTCTTCACTGGGGCCACGTGAGATTTCTTAAAGCCATGTGTCTGAACTTAAGGGAGTGGTTGTGCAAGATACAGAAAATTGGGGGGACAGTCATTAACATTTGCTGAGCCTTCTCTGGGTGCCACATGGCCTCCTGGGAACTTCACATAGGTTTCTAATGAACACCGAGGTCGCACCTCCATGCCATCTGAGACCCACAGATACACCAATCACATTGCTGTTACATAAAGCTGTTTTTGGATTATAACCCTACTTGTGTAAGTCCTGGGAGCAGAACTTGACGTTTATAGTGAGAGTAACTGCTGCTACTTTTTGGACAAGTGTACTCAGCAGGTCATTTTGGAGCACAGCTCTGCTCTAAGAACCACTTCAGAGGCCCATCTTAATGGTGCACCTGTGAGGTACTGAACGCCTCTTGTCCTGCAGTATGGGTACAACTAGGACTTCTGTGGCATTGCGAAGGCCAAAGTCACCTTCAAGACTGTGCTTAAAGGTCATATTCTCAAGAGGCTTACCCTGTCTTAGCATCTCAGACCCACATAACCACCGTGACTTTTTTTTAATCCTCAACACTAGCACCCTTCCAAATGCTGAATTACTTTTTTATGTATTACATCTATTGTTTCAGTATTTCCCCCTGCTAGAGAGTATGCCCCACAAAGATAGAAATATTTGTTTTAGCCCCTGGCCTGTTCGGCTCAGCAGTTAGAGCATCAGCCCACGGACCAATGAGTTGCAGGTTCGATTCCAGTGAAGGGCATGTACTTCGGTTGCGGTTCATCCAGCCCTGGTCGGGTTGTGCAGGAGGCAACCAGTCGATGTGTCTCTCCCACATCAATGTCTCTCTCTCTCTCCCTCCCCCCCATGATAAATGAAAAAATATCCTCGGGTGAGGATAAAAAAAAATATATATATATATGTATATATATATTTCATTTACTGATGTATCCCCAGCCCCTAAGAGTTTCTGGAACAAAGCAGATATTTAATAAATGGTTACTGGACTTCCTGATCATAAGAGTAATCAATTGGAAAAACATAAGCAATATCACCATATTTAGTCCCATGCTGGTGAAGTAACCCATATCAATTGCAGACAATTTAAATGTTCTGCGGCTATTTTAGGGATATATTATTACCCTAATTATAAAGAGATTTTTTCTGAATGCTTTTATAGTAATTAAACAATCTTTTCAATATGACAATAAGAATAAGAATTGTGAGTGGGAAGTTGAAACTGCCAAAGATAATTAAATTCTCCCGTCTGAGGTAAGGCTGAAGGGTCACTTGTCCCAGCGTCCCAGGACCAGGCGGCCGGACCCTGCATGATAGATGCGCTCCCCTCCTCGGCTGGTGCCTTCTCGTGGGAGAAGCTGGGAGTGCCTTCCTCCCGGCCTGGCGGCACTCTGGAGGATGTGACAGTCTCACGCTCTAGAGGTCCCAGTAACTCCTGCTGCCAGCCTCGGGCCTTCACACTCCACGGAAGTCCGCGTTTTCTGTGTTCATCTTCCCCGAAGAGGAAGAACAATGGCACCCTTCTTTTCCCTGTAATGCTACCAGGGTGCCGTCTCCTTATTGCTCTTAGGTCTGCTTTTCCTACCCTTTAGGTATATTACCTCCCCAAACTGTGAGCAAACAGGAAGGGCCTGAAGCCCCCTAATGAAGCTTCGAACAGGTTGAGCGCCGTGGAAACTGGCTGGACGCAACGCCAGGCCAAAGTCTCCATTGCACGCAGCCCTCCTCGGGGAGAGGTCAGAAGAAAATCCCGACCTTCCCCTTGAGGAGCTTCACACAGAAACTGGGTAACCCTGTCCCTTGCTGAATGTGACCTGTGACCTGAGCCTAGTGCAATTGTGAGGCTTAATAACATAATTGGAGGAAGCATTGAGAACAATGCTTTATTCATACTGAGCACTCAGTAAATGTTAGCAATTATTATTTTCCGTGCTGGTTCAGCAAACATATAATGAATCTGTTTATAGAGGCTTTTATTTGGCACTTGATTCAATACAATATTAACCTCTAATGGCAGGAGAATTTTCTAGGAAACTTATTCTGACTTCTCATGGGATGGTGGAGGCGGGTCATTGTAACATAATGTTGGTTTTGTGGAGTTCTTGCTTCATAGCTGCTTGTTCCAAAAGCAGACTCATTTCCTTTCCTTCAAACCTGCCCCTTCTCCCGTGTTCCAGCCTCGAGGGGCCTTACTCTTCTCCCTGTCACCTAGGCTCAGCCCTTTACTTCTCCCCCTTTCTTACCCACTGACCATCACATCCTGGAGATTCAAATTCGGCAGTGTCTCGAGTCTGTCTCCTCTCCGTCCCTCTTTGTGCTTCAGAATGTGGGCCCCACGAGGGAAGGGCTGTTGGTAGGACCAGCGCCTGGTACACCACAGGGCTGTCAACGTCTGCTTGGCTGTTGAATGAATTGTCTTGTCACTGGAAGGCGACAGCCGCTTTCCCTAAACAGTCTCCCTGCACACTCGCCTCTTACAAAGATCTTTTAAAAAACAGGCTAGTCATGCCCTTGTATCAGTCCTTTCAGTGGCTATCTTAGCCTCAGGAGGAAAGCTCCAACCAAGGCAGCCTTTACGCTGCACTCCCCTCCCACAACCTTCCACAGCTCAGTTGCTCTTCCCTGGGCCTGTTTGGTGTTTTCACTGACTTTGCCTTTGCCTCGCCGGTCCCTCTGTGTGGAATGTCCTTTCCTTTGTCACCTGCTGAACTCTTATTCGTCCTTTACAGCCCCAGTGGAGCCCCATGTTTAAGCTCCTGATGGTCAGCAAGTTATCACCTTATCTGTGTCCCCATTGCTTATTGCAACTCTTCTGTCACCCTCTGCCTTGTCTGGTTAACTGTAAGTATCTGAGCATATGAGTCCCTGAAGGAAGGGACCATTGCTTGGTGATTTTAAATCCCTAGGTCAGTGCATGGCAGAAAGTGAGTGCCTGATATATGGAGGGGATTCTTACTATTTTTCATGTACTGTAGATGTTACCCTTATCATTGCAATTGATATGGTTGTGAGGACAGAAGGACCAGAGAGGGTGGGGTACAGGATGGCTGGAAAGATGCATGGTGTTGATAAGGTGTTGCCATCATTACAGTCACTGTGGTGGTTACCTTTGATCCTGGCCGCACGGCCGATCCTTTGGGCTCTGGTCATGCCAGATATGGCCACTGGGTGGCAACCGCGTTCCACGAGTGTTGGGCACAGTGCTAAGCTTGGTGCTTGGGCTTTGACTCTCCTTGGTGGCCGGTGACCAGCCTGGGGAAGCCAGCAGGGGCGCAGGGGACGTCCAGAGCCTGCCAGGCCACATGGAGGTCAATCCTGCTCCATGCTCGCGTCCCTGGGCCCCAGGCTCTGCAGGGTTCAGGTGCCACAAACCCAGCCCTCAGCTCTTCCATCCACAAATTGACATCCGTTCCTACTGTGCCTCCCCGCTGGTCTCCACCCTAGTCCGGTTCCATGTTCCTCCTCCCCAAGCCTCTATTTGTGCGTATTCTGTTCCCTGCAGACTAGGTGATACCCCCTCTCCCAGGCAGCCTGTCTGGCCATTAGGAGGGCAGGCAGGAGGTGCTAGGGGAGGTCAAGTCTCATCCCGGAGGTTCAGAGTGAACTCTCAGCCCCTCCTTCTTGGAGTCCGCCCTTCAGTGGCACATACCCAGAGGGCCAGGTCTGAAAAAGTGTGATCTCCAGGCAGCCTCCCACTGTCCTGCCTCCCTGCACCCAACCCCACCCTCAGAAATGCCACACACCTGCCTGTGCCTGTTATGACCAGCCACTGACTGGCTTTTCCTCTGAGTAACAGATGACTTGCAAGAAATGGGTGCCACAGTATGCCTTGAGGGGAGATTCAGGGAGCCTCATCAAAGAGAACACCTGCTGTGCTCAGGCAGGTGACAGGGCGCCTCTGGGCCAGGCCTGGGCACAAGTGTCGGCTCACTTCTTAAGTCTGTGTCACTTCAGTTCTCCTGCAGAGGCCTCTGTCCTCCTGGGCCCAGGCCCTGTGAGCGCCCAGATCTTGTTCCTCGGCTGTCAGTGGGAACCACACTCTAGGCACAACCTGTCTGGCCTGTCCATTTCCCGGGGGCTGTTCGACCTCATCTGGAAATGAGAGTTCTTACTCTAAGTGAGTATGAGCTCATGGAAGCAGCAGGGTTTAGTTTGTCTGATTCAAGCACACAGCGGCAAAGTCTCGAACCCTCACATTTTCATGCATTTATGCCTCATATCAACCCCATTGATGCAAGGTTCTGGAAGAGAGGATGCTTCTGAGGTGTTTGTGCAGCCTATATGACAGACGTAGTGTGCTTAATCCTGCCCCCGACACACGTGTGCACTTGGGGGTTGGGGGGGTCACAGGAGGAGCCCAGCCAGGAAGGCTTCTGCCCTGGGCGTGGTGTGTGGAGCAGGGAGCATTGGAGAGGAAGTAGGGCAGTGCCTGGATCACGGCAAGGAAATGACTCTTCTGCCCAAAAGCTTGAAATACCTCCTCCCGCTAAAGAAAACGTGCAGGATGAGAGTACCTCCGAGAGAGGACCCCACGACTTAGAGGGGGGCTGCATTGGCTCCTAGGTTCTAGGCCTGGAGCCAGAAGGGCCTCCCAAGGGAGCCGACCTCCTTGAAGCCCCAAGGACAAGCAGCTGAGACACTCCTCAGGGGAACCCCGAGAACAAGGATGAGTAGAGGCATCCTTTCTTCTGTGAATCCTGCCCGGGGCTAGTGCTGGGGGCAGGAGAGCAGCCTGAGGAGAGGAAAGACATTAGCAGAACATGGGGCCTGCTAAGAAGTGGGCATGCCGTGGACCCCAGGGCAGTGTCTTGGATGCAGGAATGTGTGTGTGTGTGTGTGTGTGTGTGTGTGTGTGTGTGTGTGTGAGGGTCACACAGCTCTGGGAGCTGATATCAGAACCCACTCTTCACGGGATATTTGAGCCACTGAACTCTACACCGAAATGCATCTTGGGAAACCACAAAGGCATTAGACACATAGTTTCTTGCTAAGCTCCAAGCAGAAAAAAACAGTTTTTAGAACTTCAGAGAAATCACCCCCTCCACGCACCTGTGCCCCCTCCTGATGCTGACCTTCCAGTTTCATCATTTCCATCGCCCAGCAACTGTCTGGTTCTAGTCCCGATGAGCCTTGGAGGAGGGTCACCATCTCCCCGGGAGAGCCCCAGTCTGAAAGGGCCTGCCGAGGGGGCATATCTTTGGCACCCATGAAATGAGCACCAGCTCCTCTGCCTGCACTGCCTTCTTAGAGGTGGTGTGAGGTAAGACAACATTTGAGACAAAAGCGCATTGCAAAGCGTGGAGTATTGATATTGCTCAAGCATGGGGTTGGATCAGCTAGGTTACTGGCCCAACACCCTCAGTCAGTCACTTGTTCAATTAATTGCTTAGCATTTCTTTGAATTCAAATGACAAATGGGACCTCTTCAAACGACAATTATTTTGTAGACGTCCAAAGTGGTCTCAAAGATTTTTGCAAGTTCCCAGGGAGTGAGGGAGCTCATTTTCTCATCAACACTTCTGCCTCCAGACAGGAAACTCAGCTCCTTCTTCAAGCTCTAAAAAAAAAAAAAAAAAAAAAAAAATCCCTCTTAAAAGGTTCATGAGTGTGATCGTGTGCTGAAGTTTTTGGTTTTTTGGGGGGGTTGTGGGTGGGGGGAGTCAGACTTACACCACAGCAATGAAACACTTCCAGGTTGAACATCAGACATCCCTATACTTAAAATTTTTTGGCACTAAATTATCTTTGAGGTCAGGGTCTGGACTCCAGCCTGCTCTGGGCTATTGTGCTGCCTAGACCTGGGTCTGTTCTCTCCTGCGTCCTCTCCTTCCACTCTCCTTCCCTGTTTTATACCCCCCGCCCCCTAGGACCAGAGCAAATTCCTCTCTTTTTCTCAGCCAGCGGCTTTGCAGCTAAGTTCTGGTCAGTCTCACCTCCACATCGAGGTGCTTGTCAAAGTATTTTCCCGAAACAAAAGTAGGAACTCGGGCCAGCTGTTGCAATGGCCACATTTTCACCTCCTCACATTTACCTTAACAGAATCCAAAAATTATTTTCAATAGCTTGATGGTTGAGGACAGGTTTGACCTGGGAAGAATAACTTACATATTTTGTTAAAAAGAAATGATAAAGAAAATGCATGAGGGACATGGAGGGAAGGGGATAGAGTTCTCCCAGAATTCCAAGCAGCCCTTTCCAGTAGCATAGGCTAAAAAGGAAGCAAGGGTGCACCTTCTCAGCTTAGCACCCAACCCCCGAGCCCCCCAAGACCTAGCGGTGCAGGAAGGCATTTTGGGTTCTGAGCCCCCGCAAGCAAAGTTTCCTGGAGGCAGTGGAGGTCAGGGTTACTTGGACATCTAGGGACACTGTGGGTGGTGAGGAAGCTAGAGTTGGGAGACCCACTGGGTGGACACTCCTGGGGCCAGCATCAGGGCCCACTCCTTCCGCTGTGACCCACACTGGGCAGCGCAGAGTGATTCTCATACCCCCTCCCTGCACGCCTGCAGCGGCTGGTTGCCCAGTCACAGCCTGGCGACACCTGGCGCTTGCACAGACTGCCCCTGTGCAGCAGGCACCAGGTCCAGGTTCTGCTCTGTGCCTGGTAGTCGGAAGGTATGCAGAAGGTACGGAAAGAAGGAGGGAAGAAGTGATGGGGTTCCTAGCTGGGGTCCTAGTTTTGATTTCTGGCTTCACCACTGCCTTACTCTGAGCCCTCTGGTGAGTCTAAAACCTCTCTAAAACGTCACTTTTCTTAGACTGGTATCGGAAGAGATGCCTGTCTTGAAGGGATGACATAAGGATCGAATGAAATAGACATGGCAGTGCTTAGAAAGTTGAGAGGACAAGGAGCATGGTGCCCGGTCAGAAGCCCACAGGCCCGCCTGCCACCAGCATGTCCTCAGTCCATGCTTGACACAGTGTCACGTGTGCATTCGCGCTTTCCCCCAACCCCCGAGAGCGCGGCTTTGCCCCCTGCTCATTCTACGTGGGATAGATGGAGACTCAGAGGGCGGTCACCCGTCCCGAGCCACCCAGCTCTCTGGACAGGTGGACCAGGCCGCAGCTCCGGGTTCCTCCCGGTGGCAGGTGCTGGGGAGGGTGCAGCGCCTGGCACAGCTGCGGGGCTGTTGCTCAGGAGGATGCCTCAGGAACCGCAGGGCTGGGCATGCCAGTTCCAGAAGGCACTGGAACATGAACTCTAGGGTTCTGCAATTCAATCAGGCGGAGCCGGAATGTAAAGGAAAGAAAGCTAGGAGCGGATTCGCCATTTCATTATATTCCACCCACGCTCTCCTCCTTGACCCCCTGTCCTTCACTCACTTCCCACCTGTGCCGGTTGGTCCTGTGGGTGCCACACGTGGGCACCCCCTCTGGCGTTGTCTGCGCACACAGCCAGGGCCAGCGGGCCTGCGGGGCAGGAGGGCCGAATTCACGGCTGAGCCCATGCAGTGAATGAGTGAGTAAGTGAACGAGCACGTGGGCGACTGGGAGGCAAGCGCGTGGGACAGACAAATGGACGCTAAACTCCTACCAACTTGTGTGATCGCCCTGCCCTCCAGACTCCACAGTGGGAAGGAAATCCTTTCTCAGGGCGTCTGCCTCTCTGCTCCAGTCTCCCCACTCGAAAAACAGGGCACTGCTAATCCTACCGCATAAGCCCTTGGGGTCCAAGTGGGTGCTAGGTCAGTAGCATGTGTTGTCACGGGGAGGGCAGCGGCAGCCTCGTCACTGTTCCGCTCACCACCTCCCTCCAAACTCTGACCCTCCGCACACACAGCAGACACCTGCCTGGACGTGTGTGCATGTCTACACTGGCACACACTGTACACACACGTGCCTCCCGAGCACACAGATACCCCCACACACTCACCTGTGCACATGCTCTTTTTTGAATTTTTTTTTTTCCTCACCCAAGGATATTTTTTTATTTATCTTCAGACAGAGCAGGGGGGAGAGAGAGAGATAAACATCGACACGAGAGGGATACATCGACTGGTTGCCTCCCGCATGACCCCAACCAGGGCTGGGAGGAACCGTAACCGAGGTACATGCCCTTGGCCGGAATCGAACCCACGACTCATTGGTCCTCGGGCCGACACTACCGCTGAGCCAAACCGGCCAGGGCTGTGCACGTGCTCGTTCTCAGGCCCAGCAGACCTGAAAACATGCCCATTTCCTGCCCTGCCTGTGTTACAGGAGTGAGAGGTTCTTCCAATATCCCCTTTAGGGTCGTTTCTTGATAAAATATGACTAGACATTTTCTACAGTAATAACTGGCTCACACTTTTTTCCTCTCAGAAAAACCACCTGGACCTGAGAACGGCTGCCATTCCGGCCTCCCCTGCTCACTATGAATATTTACGTACCCTGAGACCCTTGGCCAGGAATCAGCTGAGCCGACGATGTTCCCAGAGGCGCTCTGGCCCAGGAAGGGGCCTGGTGTGTGGCTGGGAGCTCTTCCTTTCGTGACTGTCAGGCAGCCGGGAACTCCTCTGGGACCAGCACTCACTGCTCCCAGTCCCTCATCCCTGCACACCCCAAGCTGAGGAACAGGCACATTGGCGGATGGGGCTAGACACCGTGATCATTACTTTGATTTTGGAAATGTTCATTTTGAGGTAGCTGGCACACCCAGCTTAGAGGGAAGCTTTGGAGTTAATGGGAGAGATCTCAACTAAAGGTACAAAAATTTGGGGACTTTCCGCATGTGTATAGTGTATTTGTTAGGAATTACACTTACTTACTAGATTCAAAGACTGGAAGAACCAGTGACTTAAATAAGGTAAAAGTTTATTGTACTTAACATTAAAGGACTGGTGTTTTGGTTCCATGGTCTCTTTTAGGGACGAAGGAACCCTTCAGTCTTTCCGCTTCATCATTTTAGCTCATGGCTTCCCTCCTTGAATTGCTTCTCAGTCAAATATGGCTGCGAGAGCACCGGCCATCATCTTTGCATTCCAGGCAGGAAGCAGGAGAAAGGGGTGGAAGGTTGAAAACAAATGTGCCTGCGACTGTCTGCCTTTTAAGTCCTACTCAGCAACTTCTGTTTACATATTATTGGCTGAAATTTAATCAAATGGCTACACGTAAGAGCAAGAGAGGCTGAGAAATGTAATCTGTTAGCTCACAACTTACACTGGGCCCCAGTGCATCACTGGCTCCCCCAAACACCATTGTCCTTTCACAAACAAAACACTTACCTCCTTCCCCAGGGAGACAGCTCCACAGTGCTGACCAACTTGAAACCCCAGGTCTCGGGTGATGGACAGTGTGTGCCTTCACGCTGGGATGCTCTTGCTTTCTAGCCATGTGAACACCGGGGCCACATCACCTCTGCCCCGCCTTGTGCTGGGTGTGTGGCAGTGGAGCAGGAGAACCACTGCGAACACTGGTGGGTGAGGACAGAACGGGACACGTGGCCGCCACTGGTCTGACGCGGTGACCCATCCTCCAGGACAGGGTTTCTGGACCCTACCATCACAGAGGGGTCAGCTTCTTGGCTCTCTCATCTGTCAGCCTCCTGTTCTGTTCTCTGGGAGGATTTCCCGCGGTGATCGTCTCGTGTGTCCCCTGAGCCTCTGTTGGTTCATATTCCAACTTGGTACAAAATAGAAAAGGGCGTCCCTCTGGCTGGTTGCAGCCTTGCTGGCGGGTGGCTTTGGCCGCAGACAGTGCCTTTGTGCTGAGGAGCACAGGGGGCGTTCTCCCAGGCGATGCAGCCCTGTGCCGGGGCTCGGAGTGGAGCTTAGGCTGCGTCTCAGCCCCTCGGCTGGGTCTCCACCGGCATTTTTGTGCCGTGCTCAACGCGTACATCTGCAGGTGATGCCCTTGGTGGTCCCTGGCTCCCTGTTCGGAGTTCTTTTCTGTTCATAATTCTCCATGGACAAGCTGAGGTCTGTTCAGAGAGGATGCCCTTCCGGACTGTGCAGCTTCAGCTGCAGGTGTGGGTGTGGGGACCCTGGGATTGTACGAGGGTGTAACAGTCACGGGCTGTTGCAGGGCCCAGGAAGAATGTGTAGTAAAAAGAGAAGAGCATCTCAGATCCCGAAAAACACTAAGAGAGGTTGGTGAGGGGACAAAGAATCACTGAAGAATACTGAGAGGGTCGGGGCAAGAAGCCAGGGGACAGGACGGAGAGCAACTAAGGGAAGAGATATTCCAGGAGGGACCGGCCACAGGCTGAGAGTGATAAAAGTCAAGTCAGATGAAGACAGAAATGGCCATGGACTCTGGCCTTTGACTTCAATTACACTTTCACTTCTCCTGGGATGATTACCTTACTTTCCCTTACAGCTTTGGGCAGGGGGTGTGTGCTTCCCGTGTTCCTGGGAGGTGATCATGCTTCCACTGTCCTGAGGTGGTAGAGCCGATGAGCAGTGCCTCCTCCTCACGCCTCCTCCTTCGGCTTCTCACCACCCTCTCCTTGTTTTCCTCCCACCCCGATGGCTCCTGTGGGCGCCCTGGCTGTTCTGCCTGGCCTTGGACATCAGCCAGTCCTCTGCTCTCCGACCCGTGAGCCCCACTAACGACGACATTCACTCCTGAGGTTTCAATTCCCATGGTGACATTTCCAAATTTATTGATACCTCCTGACTTGTCTCTCAAACGGCAGACACATTTTGGACGCACCCATTTGGATGGCAATATGTATCTCAGACTCACTCTGTGTTAGGACAAAAACAAAAACAGAATTTAAGCAAGAAAGCTGAATTCTTGCTTCATATAACTGGAAAGTCTAAGCTGCGTCCATTCCAAATGTCAGGCGTGACTGGATGCGGAGTTCCAAGCTGTGTCCTCTGGGTGGTCTCTCTGTCCCTGTTTCTCGTTCTCGCTCCGACAGCGATGACTTCACATTGGCTGTAGTTGCTGACAAGCTTTCTCCTGGTGGCAAGATGGCCTGGCAGCCTCCACTCACATGCTACCAAGCTAGCAGCCCCCGATGAATGAAGACTTACAAAAAAAGTCGGGAAGAAAACTCTCCAGGACGATTATTGTTGGTTCACCTTGGGTCACGTGCCTGCTGGTGACCCACTTACTCTGGTTGGGATGGAACGGCTGGAGGAGCTGAGTCGTGGGTGGCATCCTCTGGGCAGGGCCGAGGGAAGGGAGAGGGTAGGCCCCCTCACACACTGTGTGGGTTCTTTCCCCTCCCTCCAGCCAAACGGAATCATTTGTTTTTCTCTGTGTCCTTAACAACTCTTTAATATTCCTTTGAATGTGATACCGCCTATGCGTTCATCCTGATTCTTTCCTTAGCCAACTCCTACTCACCCTGTATACTTGGATCGGCTCACCTCCTTTGGGAAGGCTGCCTGCGTGCCTCTCTGCTGGACGAGATGCTTGTGGGGATTCTGCAAGACCTTGGGAGGGCCTCTCTCCTGGCACTTACCCCAAGTTCTGTGGTTATTGTTTTCTTGTCTGTCTGTCCCCTGTTCTGTGAGGTACTTCAGGGCCAGAACCACCTCTTCAAGTGTGTATCTGCAGTGTCAAGTCCAAGCCCCAATGTGTGCTGAATAGACTTGAATCAGTGGTTAAATTTCAGCGAAGTCATAGAACACAGCAGTAAGCGACCGCATCACACTTTCAATGAAAACCTGTGTCTTTGGCCCAACGATAATGAGGGCATTCTAAGAAAAATTCCACCATTTTTGGAACCCGTATAATGCCTGTGATCGGAATGGATATTGGAGTCGGAGGGACCTGAGTTCAGGGTGTGGCTCCATCTCTTGCTCCTCTTTAAGCCTGGACAAGTAGCTGCACAATCTGGGCCTCGGGTCTTTATGAGTAAAGTGGGAGGAAGTAGCATCTACTTCATAAAGTGGAGGATTAGGTGCGGGAGAGCGCCTGTGAACCGCTGGTCGCGGGTCACACGTTATTGCCCGTTTCTGCCTCAGGTACGGACGCTCCTCCTCGGGGCAGCCTGGGCCGCGCTGCTGTGCTGTCTCGCGGTGATGATCACAGCTCCTCCTTCACTCCCAACAGTGCCTGGTTGAGAGGATGAATTCTAGTCACCCTGTTAACGGACCCTGACCTGCCATCCAACCTGCTGCCAACTATGCAGACCGGACTTCTGACCGTAACCCCAAATTAGACAACTCCAGGTAACTGGAAGGCACAGTCCCAGGCTGGCCACACCCTGGACGCAGCAGAGACCTCTGCAGCCGCTCGGCTCACACGTGCACCCGAGGCCTCAGCCCAAACATCGCCAGCCAGGCAGAGGCACTCAGAGGCTTCATCTTCCTCAATGACACAGAGGGGGGTGTTGCTTTTTTGGCTTTAAAAGACAAACTCCATTTCCTTTTCCCTGAATCTCATCCTCCAGAACCTCAACTGCCTGCCGGATGGTTCCTGCCCGGGGAGTAAAATCACTGCACTTCCATTCAGCTCAGTTTTAGTCTCTTGGTCTTTATTTTTTATTATTATTTTCTAATCCTCACCTGAGGACATGGTTTAGTTGATTTCAGAGGAACAGAGGAAGGGAGAGGGAGAGAGAGAGAGAAGCATTGATGTGAGGGAGAAACATCAATCAGTTGCCTCATGCACTTGCCCCGACGAGGGATCGAACCCGCAACCCGGTATGTGCCCTGACCGGGAATCAAACCTGTGACCCTTTGGAGCTCCAACCAACTGAGCCACACCAGCCAGGGCTTGGTCTTTGTTTTTATATTTATAACAACACTTAGTTGAAAACACTATTTTACTCTGAATGAATACCCTTCCCTGACTGCAATGTTTGCATTTGTTTCTACCCTAGACTATTGGGTTCCTCGAGGATGGGACCACCTCTCGCTGCCGCCCTGTCTCTGTCACCGCCAGCAGTGCCTGGCACGTAGCAGCTGTTCGACACGTGTGCATTGAAAGGGTGGTACTGAATGTGAATGAGATGGACAGACCTGCCCTTGGCCTTGGGTGATTGCCAGCCTGGAGTGGGCTTTGAGCCATTTGTCCATGGCCCCGTGGCTGTAGGGCTGGATTTACCTGGAGCAGTCCCAGGAAGTGGGCCGCCTGGGCTCAAGGTGTCTCGGTGACTGGGTAAAGATTCCCTTTGGCTTGTTGCAGGGGGTTGGCCACTGTGGCCAGGAAACCAAACTGTTAATTGCTCACATGAGATCTTCCTGGGGAGAATCAATATTTATTAGCAGTTGTTTAAAAAAGCCCATGCCACGATTTTCTCATTTCTCTCAATGGTAAAGAGGCAGAGGCTTTGGAGAAAACAAACAAACAAAAACCCTTACAAAACAAACTTGAATGAGTGAGGGGAGGATTGACGGGAACTTGGAGTGAAGTAAGCAGGAAGGGCCTCTGTGCAACCCTAGGCATGTAACTCATGTCTGGCTGGTTCTTTAGCTCAGGTTGGATCCCACGAGTCAGACTTTGCCAGCATTCCTAGAGCCTGCAGAGTACCAGGGTCCATTCAGTCTCGCATTTCATCACCTACGTTCATCATGGTTTGGTCAGAACAGAAGTCACTCCAGGTATTTCAGGAAGGAGGAGATTTAATACAGGGAGTTCGGAATGTCCACGGCCACTGAAAGGAAGTCATGAAGTACAAAGATCTCAGGGAAGATGGCCCACTGACCTCGGCTGCTGCTCCAAGGGGAGTATGCCCAGGCGGCTGCCCAGGGGTGTTGGGAGCTGTGATGGGTGATTCAAGAGCTTGCAGCACCAAGAAGAGTGATTCTCAGGGTGATACTCCCAAATACCTGCCTCTGCCAAATGCCCATGTGCCTGCAGACAGCTGCCTCTGGGACACAATGACTCCTCTTTCTCCGCAGCCCTCCAGAAGCCCTCAAGAGCCTCTCCTTGGCACCACTGGCCCAGAGCCATACTGGAAAGGGATTGTGGGAAAAGGAGTTCCAGACTTCTCCCTGCATAGATGGGGTGAAGATTACAGACAGTCCTGAACATGTATCTAGTTCACATGGACCTATATTCATTCACTTGTTCGTTCATTCATTCATTCAATGAATAGTTATGAGGACCTGTTATACACCAGATTCTGCATTTGTACAGGTCTTGTTTCTTGAAGACTTGAGCACAGGTCTGTATTTTCTCATTTTTTTTCTATCTTTCGCAGCATGTGGCACAATTCTGGGCACACAGGCAGATGTGCACTGATTGCCTGATCGCTGACCTTAAACATGGTCAGCCAGTGGAAGAGGGTGAAGCGAGAAACATCATTCACTTACATCTATGTACGTAATGTTATAAAGGTATAACATGATAATTCAAGACAACTTGAGCCCGGCCGGTGTGGCTCAATGGTTGAACATCGACCCACGCACCAAGAGGTCACCGGTTTGATTCCCGGTCAAGGCACATGTCCAGGTTGTGGGCCAAATCCCCACCGGGGGGCATGCAGGAGGCGGCCAATCAATGTTCTCTCTCATCGATGTGTCTATCTCTCTCTCCCTCTCCCTTCCTCTCTCTCTAAAATCAATAAAGGGAAAAAAATAAAAAAAAATAAAGACAACTTGAAAAACACTGATCAAAAACTTTAAAAATTGTTTCTAGTTCATCATTGTTTACCAACATTCTCCTAGAGTTGGAAGTTTAGATTGTTGCCAACATCAGGTGTTTTAGCCTTTCTTTCCCTTTGGAAGTTGGTTGGTAGGCCGGCTCCTCTCTTTCCTCCCTCTCCCAGCCTGCGATGTGACCAAGAGGGCTGGGCAGTACTGTTGGCTCAGGGCTGTAGTGCACAGTGCTAGCCAAACCCCTTGTTGGCCAGAGTGGACATCTGTGCCCCCCAGGGACCTTGCTTTAGTGCAGAGGAACAAACCCATACCTGGATAGCAAAGAGGAAACCGGGCTTCCGGTCCTGGCTCTGGGAGCTCGCTGCGGTGTGACACTGGGCATGTGTCCTCACCTCTCTGAGAAAATGGCCAGTTAGGCCATGGACCCCTCTAGTCCTGCTGCTCTTTGGGTTTATCTCATCTCTAACCTGCCTTGGTATGAAGAACGGGCCTGCTCCTCTCCTCCATTCTGACCTGTCAGGCCGGCTTCCCACAGGGGATGTTCTGTGGCTCAGCTCGGGGATGAGAGCCCCTCCCTCCTATCTTGCCCAGGCTGTTTCTTTCCTCCACTTGCTTTGGCTTTCATCCCCAGAGACGATGCTTGTGCAGCGCCCAGCTCAGGGGGCCCACTTTGCTTTCCCCTCCCCTACTCAGTACAGAACGGGGCTCAGGTGTTCCCTCCTTGAAGTCGCCTCCGTGTCTGTGCTGCTGCAGCTTGGTGTCCGCGCCCCTGCGCAGCCCTCACCACCCCTATGGTGCCTCCGGCTGCCCCTTGCCCCAGCAGCCTGAGTTCCTCGAGGCCCACCCGAGCCTGGCGCATTGGTGGCAGGTGCCTGGCACTGAGTGCTGTTCGTGGCTGTTGAATAAAGGAGTAAAAGCGCTCCACCCAGCAAGCCTGCTGCACGGACGGGGTCTGAGGCTGGCAGGATTCAAGCACGAGCCGCCCTTCCTCAACCGAAAAACAGGTGAGCCACTGTGGAGGTTTCCCGTGACCCTCGCGGAGCGGGATGTGCGTTTCAGCGCCCAGAGTCTGCGCCCGCGGGTTTTACGCGATCCGCGACATGCGTGTCCAGCAACTCTTTATTTTTTATTATTATTATTTTTTAAACATCTTTATTGTTGAATGTATTACAAATGTTCCTCATTTTTCCCCCATTGCCCCCCTCCTCCCCATTCCTGCCCCCCTCCTGCCTTTCCCCACACTGTGGTCTGTGTCCATTGGTTATGCATGTATACATATAAGTTCTTTGTTTATTTCTTCCCATCCCCCAAACCCCCTTCCCTTTGAGGTTTGTCAGTCTAAGAAGCAATTTGTACTTCTTAATCCCTTCACCTTTTTCACCCATCCCCCTAGCCCCCACCCATCTGGTAACCAACAAAAGTTCTCTGTATCTATGAGAATGTTTCTGTTCTGCTTGTTCATTTTATTTGTAGATTCAATTGTTGATAGATATGTATTTATTGCCATTTTGTTTGTTCATTTTTTTTTAAATCTTTTTCTTCAAGAAGACCCTTCAACATTTCATATAATAATGGTTTGGTGGTGATGAACTCCTTTAGCTTTTCTTTGTCTGGGAAACTCTTTATATGGCCATCGATTCTAAATGACAGCTTTGCAGGATAGAGTAATCTTGGTTGTAGGTTCTTGCTTTTCATCACTCTGAATATTTCTTGCCACTCCCTTCTGGCCTGCAAAGTTTCTTTTGAGAAATCAGCTGGCAGTCTTATGGGAACTCCCTTGTAGGTAACTAACTGCTTTTCTCTTGCTGCTTTTAAGATTCTCTCTTTGTCTTGAACCTTTTGCATTTTGATGATGATGTGTCTTGGTGTGGGCCTTTTGGGTTCATCTTGTTTGGGACTCTCTGTGCTTCCTGGACTTGTATGTCTGTTTCCTTCACCAAGTTAGGGAAGTTTTCTGTCATTATTGTTTCAAATAGGTTTTCGATTTCTTGTTCTCTCTCTTCTCCTTCTGGCACCCCCAAGATGCGAATGTTGGCATGCTTGAAGTTGTCCCAGAGGCTCCTTACACTGTCCTCATTTTTTTGGATTCTTTTTTCTTTTTGCTGTTCTGATTGGGTGTTTTTTGCTTCCTTATATTCCAAATCGATGGTTTGCTTCTTGGCTTTACCTACTCTACTATTGCATCTGTGTAAACTATTCTTTATTTCAGTTAGTGCATCCTTCATTTCAGACTGGTCCTTTTTTATGCTCTTGAGGTCCTCACTAAGTCCATTGAGCATCCTTATAAGCAG
This sequence comes from Tadarida brasiliensis, assembly GCA_030848825.1. Classification (NCBI taxonomy): domain Eukaryota; kingdom Metazoa; phylum Chordata; class Mammalia; order Chiroptera; family Molossidae; genus Tadarida; species Tadarida brasiliensis. Next base: position 60,726,247 of record CM061268.1, read on the forward strand.
TATTTTGAACTCTGTATCTGTTAGGTTGCTTAACTCCATTTCACTTAGTTCTTTTCCTGGAGTTTTGTTCTGTTCTTTCATTTGGGACCTGTTTCTTTGTCTCCTCATTTTGGCTGCCTCCCTGTGTTTGTTTCTATGTATTACTTAGCGAGAGGTATGGGGCTAGCTGAGACCAGATGCTGCTTGTTTGAAAGAATTTAGGAAAAGCTGCAGCAGGATCCAAGACAGGCCAATCCTATGGTAAAGCAACTGGCAACAGCTTGGGTGGGCCTGAAAGTTGGGTGGGGCGGGGCCTCAGGGAATCACCAGGGCGGGGCCAACAGTGTGAGCCAGGTAGCTGGAGTCCCAGATATGGTGGCATCTGCCGGCCCAGGGAAGGGCTCACCAAAGGAACAAAAGCCTCTGATAGCACGTCTGTCCAGGAGAAAGCTGCCTCTCCAGCCCTTGCTCCAATGCCAAACAGCTCAGTTCTTCCCCATATGATTCTGGTGCCTTTCAAGCTGCCTCCCCCACGCTGGAGCCTGGAGGGAGCAAGTCTGAGTAAGTCCGTGCGCGGGCCCTTTAAGAGGAGCTGCCGGGGGCTCCAGCCGCCTCAGCCTCAGTTCCCGCTGGTTTTACAGCCAGAAGTTATGAGGACTTCTCTTCCCGGCACTGGAACCCTGAGCTGGGCGCCTGGTGTGGGACGGGGACCCCTCAGTCCTCAGGGAGGTGTCAGCAGAGGTGTCACGTGGGTGTGGGACCAGCCCATCGTACCTCTGCCCCTCCTACCAGTCTCCATGTGGCTTCTTCTTTAATTCCATAGTTGTAGGACTTCCGTTCAGCTTGATGTCAGGCGGTTCTGAATGATGGTTGTTCTGTAGTTTAGCTGTAACTGTGATGTGGTTGTGGGAGGACGCGATGCCGCGTTTACCTACGCCGCCATCTTGACCGGAAGTCCCAGCCCCTCTTCAAATGCTCACTTGAGTCTGGCCCCAGGGACAGCTGGCAGGTTCCGCTCCACTCTGAATATTTTCATCCTCGGTGCAGAGAGGCGGGGATGGATGGGGCGGCACCTGGCCGTCTCTGGGCCCTCTGAGTTGCCTCGTTTCGGTTCCCTCCACCTGTCCCTCTGCAGCTCCCTTCCCTGCTTGGAGAGAAGGCCGCTCCGTGCGCCTCCCTGCGAGGGAGCAGGGGTGGAAACAAAGGTGAGTAGCACTGACTCGTTTAATCTCCATACCACCTTTTCAGGGAGGGTTTATCAGCTCCACTGTAACAGAAGAGGAAGGGAGGCCCAGACAACTTTACGCACTTGCCCAAGTCATAAAGACCAAGTAGCAGAGATGGGAAACCTCCCTGTGCCCAGACTCCCCGGTGCCCTCCAGAGAACACTGCCCTTTGCCAGGGGCTTTCCGGACGCAGCTGTGGGGATGGCGCTGTGCACACGTGAGCTCCTTTGCTTTATGTGAACACGAGGCCCCGGGAGGCAGCTGCGTGGCCCACTGGGCACTCCCGTGAAGAAACCAGAGCCAAGGGCTCCTCAGGGCTTTCCCTCTGCCTGTCCTCTTCCCCTCTGCCTGGGCCTCTTCGCTCACGCAGAGGCAAGAGCGCATTCAGGTCACTGCCGTGCAGGGCGGCTCAGCAAGGATTTGTCCCAGTAGGAGCCTCGTGGCCCAGCCTGCAGCCAGTCACCCCGGCCCACCAGGCAGTCTCTGTGGACCCGAATCTTGCAGTCCAGAGATCTGTCAATGAGCACATGGCTCTGCAATGATGAACAGTGTGCCCCTCCTGCCCCGTAGCTCCAGACACTCCAGTTGAATAGAATTGTCCCCTGTGGGCTGCACCTCCACCGACCCTGGGAGTTCACTTGCATTGCTGCCCTAGATTACAGCAATGCCTGCTAACTGGCCCCCCCGAACCTCTGTCGCCTCCTTCCGGCCCATTCACCACGCAGTAGCCAGAAGGAATATTAAAAAATACAGAGCTGATGATGTCCCTCATTTGCTGGAAATGCATTCCTGGTTTCCCATTGCTCTTCAGATAATGGCCCAAAGCCTTAACCTGACCACTGTGTGCGGGTGTGTGGGTGCCCTCCCTCTCTTCAGCCATACGGATCTTTCAGTGTCTTGTTTGCTGCTTTCCGCCATAGGACCTTTGCTCTTGGCAGTTCTTTATTCTAAAATATCCTCTATGCGACGACAAGCCCACCTCTCCTCTGTTATACCTTGGCTCACGTGTCCCCTTCCCCAAGAACAGTCCCTAACTGCTGCAGAGCTACACCAGTTCTTCCTGTGGCTTCTCGCACTTCTCGTTTGCAATGTCTGCTGTCATTGATCGTCATGTTTTTATTCGTGGAAGTGATGTTTCCGTGCTGATACCCCACTGGCATGTAGGCTCCCCACGGGCAGGGGCCTCCTTGTCCTGGACCCCCAGCATCCAGCATCGCACCACGCACATAGTAGGCCTTTGACAGGTATTTGTGGAATAAAAGTTGGATGTTAGGATCGGGCTATTCATACCTTGAAAGCTATTTCCTGCAGATCCCTGAAGTTTCCAATCTTGATTTTGTAGCCGCTCTTCTTGAAAACTTTTCCTCATTCAAATGAAGTTGTCCTCACCCTCTGAACATCAACAGCGATGGGAAACACACCACTGGAAAGAATTTCTGCTTGTAATTAAGTTACAGCTAATGAAATTGGCGACACGTTGATCTGTCTCACTGCTCACATATCTGGGACTGTGCGTTGCATAACAACTTCTGGTCTAAATCAATTCAAGGCATTTGGGAAGAAAAAGACTCTTTCCCCCTTTGGAGCAGACGTGAGAGGAGAGCTCCGAGCTTGTAGAAGCCAGTGGGCTGCTGGCGGGAGAGCGGGAGGGACGGGGCAGGGAGGCTGCGGCTCCCGCCAGCTCTGCTCTCACCGGCCCTGGTTGGAGGCGCAGAGGAGTAAGATCCGGGTTTTGAAACCTAAATCAACTTGGATTGTAGAGATGCACCTTACAGTCCTCCGTGAATCTTCTTAGCCCTTAGGAGAGGCAAAAGACAAGAAAACAATTAGATTCCAGGGATTGAGATTAAACACTCAGTGTCTCTGAGTGGTCCCAGGTCAACACAGCTCCCGCGCCGTTTCCTTCTTCTGCAGCTGCCGTGGCAGGTGGGGAGGCCGGGGGCGGGTAAGGAGGACTGGGCTCATAGCACCCTTGGACACCGGGGAATGGCTGGGTGGCATCCTGCTCTTGCTAAGACAGGAAAGTAAAATCTCCATCGTGAGTCATGGAAGTTTTACATCTGCTCCTGCTCATTGCTGTATCAGTCATTCAGGAAATCAGTGTTCAGCTTATACAAAGGGGACTCAAACAGTGTCTGTCCTTGAGGCCTGCGCCTGGTGAAGGAAGTAGACAAGGTGTGATTATGGGTTTGGAGGTGCTGTGATAAAGCATGCCCCACCTGCTACTGTGTATGTGTGCCTCTTGTGATAGCTGGGCTTCCCTGAGTTGTGTCCTGATGGAATTAGTCAATTTACTCTGCAGTGAAAGGTCCTGTATGCAGACAGAGGGCTCTCTGAAGATATGCTCACTGTCAATCACCCATGGACGAGGCAGGGTTCTCAGATAAGAAAGCGAACCTTGGAAAGCATTAGGCAGAGGGACCGAGACTCATCGCAGGTACTTACCATGTGCCAGGCTTTGGGCCAAGTTTCTTTATACTGTATACTCCCTTTAATACTCCCAGCCCTAACATGGAAGGAGTTATCTCAATTTTGACAGAAGGTAGACAGACTTGGAGAGATTAAGAGTTTCCCAGCTAGTAAGGGATCGTTTTGGGATTCAAAACAAGGTCTGTTTAAACACACAGCCTACACTATAATGCATTCTGGGTGGTGGGTTTAGAGTAATGTTATACTCGTAACTGTTGAACAACCAGCTCTTCATAATCAATGGATAGCACCCAGATTTTTGCCCTTTTCTGTGGTGTAAATATTCCCACTGTGGACAGTTTCAAGCTCCCAAAATAGACACTTACTGACCAGGGAGTTGGGAAGAGATACTACTCACAGTTGAGCCAGCTTCAGAACCCCTCTGGGGCGAAGTCCCCCGTGCCACAGCAACAAGCTAGAAGCTCCCATGGGGTGGAGCCTACAAGCTCTGGAGAATACAGTCTATTATTGAGGTGAGTGAAACCTTGAGAGCTAGTTTAACTGCATATTACTCTCTTTTCTGTTTTCCAGAAGCCTTTACTGAGGCCCTGAATGAACGCCTCTCCTTGCTCAGCTCCGCCACGAGAATTGGGGGAAGGGGGGAGGCGCCCCCTGGCCACCATCAGTCTCAAGGGCACAGAGAATCTGTGGGAGAAGGGGCTGGGGCTGCTTCTCCTCTCGGGAAAGTCTTCTTCCATTTGATTAAGAGAGATGGCAGTTTTCCCCTAAAGGAGCTCTGAAATTATTCTTTGCGATAACTGAGCTCTGGCTCCCTTTTTTCTCATTGTATGTGGCCACATCTTGACCTTCAGGCCCAAGGTCATCATTGCCCGGGTATTTCCATTGCTGTCAGCTTTCCCCTAAATGTGTGATTCTTGAACCACTGTATCAGAATCCCCCAGAATGCCTGATGAAAATGCCGGTTTTGGGCCCAGGAACCCACATTTAACCAGTCTCCAATTAATGGTTATGGTCAATGTCCGAGAGCCGTTTCTCTAAACTGTATTTTCTAAAATGTCTCCAGCAGAACGGAGGCAATAGTGTGTTCATAAGCATTCAGTAAAAGAAGCAGGAAAGAGGCCTCTATGGCGGGGTCCGGGAAGAACTAGACATCGAGTGGTGGCCTGTTCTGTATGGCTCTCGAGCCGAGAGTGGTTGTTGCATTTTAAAGTGTCCAAAAAATAAAGCAACTTGACTGCGGGAAGACTTGGCACCTGTGCTATGCTAATGCGCCCTGGGCTCGTTGAGAGGGTGCGCAGCATTTCTCCATCCTGTCTGAACACATAATTCCTCCGGCCTTTATTTGTATTTATTGTTTACTGAGCATAATTTGGGACCCGTGTTCTGTGGAATAAGCTCCAAGAAGCATTGTTCTAAACACATTAATTCCAACCCAGGTTTGGCAGGCAGGTTCCCTTGAGTCTTCTGTTTTCCTTTATCTCGGTCAGGAATGCCAGCCCTCCTGCTGACTCCATGGATGCAGTCCCTTCTTCCAGGCTTCCTGTTCAGGTCTTCTCTTTTCCCTCATCTACCTAGCATCCCCGACATCAATCACAATATTTTCCCTTCAGAATTCTTAGACCACTTAGTATCTGTTCAGTAAAACCCCGACTTTCTGAAGCTCCAAGGAAAAGAAGGGTCCCAGAAAACAGAACTTTCTGGGGGATTACCATTTGGGGCATGAAAATATTATTTAATCTAAGTCTTGCGGGCAGAAAACTTCTGAAACATACTGAATAATTCACAGTTGAGAAAAGAACATTGAGCATAATTGGACTTTATTTTTATGACATGGTGTAGAGAGGAAAGATCATTTGCTGGAAGGACGGGAAAAGTTGCATCTCCAGCTCAGTTCTACCACTAACGAGGCGAGAGGCCTGAGAATTCACATTTCCACTGTGGCCTCTGATAAGCTGAGGTTGTCGGCCTCGATGTTCTTCAAGGTTCCTCACAGCTCTAACGTTCAGTGAGATTCTGGGGTTGCAGAGTTCCAGGAACAGAGGAGAGAGGAGGCAACCACACTCAAGTTTATGTTAGATTTATTTATGATGATTTTTTACTAGCCACCCAAATTAGTTAGTGTTGCTAAACTGTGCTCACAACACAGATTTTAAAACATTCTAATTGGTGTTTTATTCTATTTGGTGAACAAAACTCAGAGTTTCACACAACAACAGAGTTAGGAATCAAAGGTTTTCTTAATACTGCTAAGTGGATTTTCTTCTTCATGACTGAGTCTGGCAAACCTTTGATCGTGGACTTGGAGAGAACGTTGGTATTTTTATGCCTTTCAGAAAGCCCCAGCTGTCTGAGGCACTGTGTCCCTGAGGTCTCACAAGTCTGATTTGATCACTCTTAATTTATTTTCCAGATAAAGCTATTGACTGTGGGAGAGTTGCTTTTTACTTTACAGGAAGGTCACAAACTTCAATTTTGTGGATTTCTGTTTATTAGTTGATGACATTGGCATGCAAACTTCAGCTAGGCTCTCACTGTGCTTACAGATCCTTCCGTCATCTGTGACTTTCCACTGAATTCCCAACAGAGACTGCCCTGACAGTTCCGCTCCCTCCTCGGGCTCAGCCCACCCATCCTTCCCAGCCCAGCCAGGGGCTGTGCTGTTCTGCTCTGTCTCAAAACCCCTAAAACACCCAGTGACTTTGCCCTTCCTTCCTTCCTTCCTTCCTTCCTTCCTTCCTTCCTTCCTTCCTTCCTTCCTTCCTTCCTTCCTTCCTTCCTTCCTTCGGTGCTCCCTCCCTCCCTCCCTGAATATATTTTAATTTACTTAAAACAAATCTGTCTTCTTTCCCCGCACAATTATAAAGGTCAGTGGCTCCTTTCATTCCAAGGCCATGGGGATGTCCATTTGATGCGAAGGCTGAAACAGGAATCGGCTTTGCTTCGTTCTCACTCTGTGGAGAAATGTGCAGTAATGGGAAAGCAGAAGAAAAGGAGAGAGGTGTGGTTCACACTGTCGGGGGAAACGCCGTGGGTTCCACGTGTGCCTACCTGCACAGTGGTTGTTCTACCGTTCCAGCGAACTCCAGCTGACAGGCGTTGCTATGTGCCAGGCCGTGGGGACACTGAGGGGCAAGCTACATTTCCTGAAGTCATGTGCTCACAGTCTGGGGAGAGAGAGCAACATGTCAGAGGTGGCAATTTAGCAGTTTGCTGGGGGCAGGAGAGGAGTGCGAACACAAGTGATAAGAGCATGCGAGGTAGCCGTGGATGGCTAAGGTGGTTTGCAGACCCAATAGAACCAGCAGGCCTCTGACGGAGAAGGTTGTTCTAGGCAGAGGGAAAGGATGTCTAAATCCACAGAGACGTGAGAAGGTGGTACGTTCAAGGACTGCAGTGGGTTGCATTGCTTGCTGTGGCTGAAACGTAGTGTAGAGAGATAGCTGGAGGCTATATAAGGAAAGTCCATGCATAAGACACTGACTCCACCCTTCAGTAATAGGAGTCCCTGAGGGATGTTCATTGGGGCAGTAATGTAACTGGAAGTGTTTTTACCTGAAGTGTTCCTAAGACATCCTTCCCCTGTCTTACTTTTGATGTTCTCCCTAATCTTTATATTCAGATTCTTGTTCTTTGTTAAAATACAACACCTTTGTTCTTCTTCCCCCCCAACCCCACCCAAACCTGCCATTGTTCTTGGTTCTCTTGTTTAATGACTAGGTTCTGCCCTCCCTGCCTCTCCGGAAACCTTTCCCTTTTCTCATCTCCCCCGGCTGATTTTGTGATTCTAAATCTTTTATATTTCTCACATTCATTTCCTTCTCTCTCTCTCCCTGATAGAAATTCTGATTTTACTTAAGCTTTCACCATTTCTTTTCTGGATTAATGCAACACCCACTGATCTTTTGGCCTTAGATATCCTTCCTAATTCTGCCAGAGTGAGCCCTATGAAATGGAAATCTGATCATCTTAAATCCCTGGTCAGAATCACCACTAAACTCCCGCAGTCCCTGCTGAGCGGGGGACAATCGGACCACAACCCCTAGGAACTGGGAAAGGACCTCAGAGCCACGAGCCAGTCTGCAGGTACCTGAACTGAGCACTGAGGAAAAAAAACAAAAAACCGCATCCTAGGCAGCTAACGTTGAGCCTGTTTACACGGAGAACAAGAAAACTGCTCCGTAGAGATGTGCAGAGGGAAGACAGGTGGCGAGATTATGTGGCCCAGAGAGAGGGGGGCTCGGTGATGGGTGGGTCTGTGGCCTGCTTTGGGAGGAGTGTGTGCAGTTCCTGGCTCCAGGTCTTCTGGGGGTTTCTGCACTTCTTGACTTTGAGTTCATGTTGATACTTCTCTTCATCAACAGAACAAAACAAAACCCCCCTTTTGTTTAATGTTGCTTAAGTAAGTGGAAGGCAGACGGAATCCAATCACATTTAGGCTTCTCTGACCCTAAAATCTGGGGTTTCTTCGTGTCCAGTGGTTTGCCCAAGATGTCACAGGTTCGAGCTGCCGTGAACTGAAGCAGAACCGTCCCCCTTCCCGCCATGCTCTGTGGCATCTTTCCGGGCTGTGGCCTGAACTGAGTCTCACCACGTGGCACAGGCTTTTCATGTGCCCAGGGCTCTTTCCATCATGAGGGATGACTGTGGCTGCCCTGCAGAGCTGTGATGATGTCAGGGGTTTGAGATATGTCCGTGGAAGTCACAATTTCAGAGAACCTTGGATATACATTCATTCAAGATTAATGTAACACCTTCTGTTTGACATAACAGTGTTTTACATCAGAGATACAGAGAAAATGAAATACAGTCCTTGACCTCAAAGGGCTTTCAGACTTTTAGAGGATAGATAAAAGTTAGAGAAAAAAATAATGCTCACATTACTGCCTATAAAACTGAAACCTAGACTGGAAGATGTGCTTTAATCAGACGTAACGCTAGTCTCTGTTTTTACCCATGCCGAATGTGTATCCTGTGTGGGCCCTAAATTATTCTAAGTCTTTTACCCCAGTTGGAATGGGCAGCGGTGGAAATTAGAGGCTTGCATCGGTGACGTCGCAGAGAAGGTGGAATCCAGCACTCCTGGCAATTACATGAGTGTCCAGAGTACCAGCCATTAGGCACACCTTCAGGAATGACCAATTGAGTTCTATGAGGTCACTCTACTTGGTAAAAATGAAATAAATAGATGCAAAATGCTTTCAAAATGGCCTAACCAGTTGATTTCTGGCAAAAGCGAAATGCAGTAACTAGGTCAACAACAGCGTGAAGTATTTGTTACCCTGAACTCAGGATTTTTGTAAAATCTGGACAAAGTATATTATTATAATATGGAAGGCAAGTGTCAGCAGAAAGGGGGATACAGAAAAGGAATGACTCGAACGCCCCAGTACCAGCTAGGCTCACAGTGAGATGGCCAGGGTGGAGGCACAGACAGAAGGAGGCATTTTAAAGTCTGCCCGCTTGGCTGTGGGATTCATGATGAAGCCTTAGGAATCGGAAGGACTGCCCTGAGGAGCCCAGCCTAGTTGGAGAAATGAAATTGGCCCTGAGAGGAAGCAAGGTCAAGGTGGAGAGAGCAACTTGGTGTGTCCGACTTGAAGGAGATAGTGAGCAGGTGTGTATGGTGTAGGAAAAGGAGCAACGAAGTCAGTGATGTCAGTGCTGGTCAGGGCATTATTCAGGAGTGAGTCTGGGGTTGGAGTGCGTATCGGGTAGGTTGGCCTTAAAGAAGCCTCCCTGTGGTGACACCAGGCAAGAAACCAGAAATAGTGCTTGAGAAGATTCTCCTTCTGAATGTATCCTAGAAGAATAGGAATCCTGTTGGGAGTGGTGCCACTGGAACAGCGATCACACAGTTTGACATAGTCACGAGTGAGCTCCACAGATTGACATAGTCCCGGGAGTTATGAAGGCCTCCATGGTTTGACATAGTCCCTGGAGAAGTGGATTCACTGCGTGGCAGGAATCACGAAGAACAGTGGCTGAAGACAAAGGCTAATAAGAAAAATAAAATTATAGGATGGCAACTGAAGGAGACTAATCTTTGCTTTCTCTGTCTATCTGCTATCTGTCTGTTAGGAATCATTATAAAAGTAACATGTAGATGATTAATAATGTAGACGTCAGAATAGACTGCAGAAAGAAAGGGTAAGAAAGTAATAAGAATTTAAGATAAGAATGTAAAAGCTTAAAAGGATCTTAGATAAGAGGAAAAGTCAAGGTCTATGAGAAAGTAACAGAAATTAAAATAGAGGATGTGGGGAAGGAAGAAGTCAAATGAGACAGTGTCTGTGTAAATGTAAACAGGAAGGTTGCTAAGCAATGAGTCACATGGTGAAAGTAATTGTAAAGGTTAAGAGCTGATACAATGTCATTTTTATGTCTGAATGAAAAAGTAAAATAATTAGTGATTAACCCTGTACCAATACCTAAGAGCTGTGTAAGCAGAAGTGAATATCTATACATACTTGCTTAAAGGTCAAAAGAAAAAAGAATGAGTAACTTGTTATACAGCCTGAAGATATAAAAATAAAGATTCTGCTAGTCTGAGGTAGCAGAAGGATCAAGCACCTTCTGTCTCACCACGTCCCCTCCTTCTTCGCCGACTCCATCCACACCTGAGGGAAACCCTGGACCTGCTGAGGCTGGACCCCAGCAGAATTGCAATTTGTCTATATTCTTTGCATAGAGTTGACCCCGATTTTCTCTGAATTGTACAGGGCTGAAGTTAAACAATTTGAGGTGGGCTGTAATTTTGACACACAATAATATTTTAACCACCATATCTGGAGCTCCCTACCCCCCAATGCCTTTTTTTTGCCAGCCACTGGACTCCCTGTTCTACATGGGTTACTTAATTTACTTTTTTTCTAATCCTCACCCATGGACATTTTTGCATTTATCTTCAGATAAAGCGGGAGGGAGAGAGGGAGGAACAGAGAGAGAGAAACATCAACATGAGAGAGACACATCAACTGGCTGCCACCCACACGTCTCCAACTGGGGCCGGGGACAAACTGCAACCAAGGTATGTGCCCTTAGAGGGAACCGAACCTGGGTCTCTCAGGTCCACGGGCTGACACTCTAACTGCTGAGCCAAACTAGCCAGGGCAGGGTTACTTAATTTAATCTTGACAATATTTCCATACTGGTTGGATTCTTTCAAGATACGAGGGCTATATTGTTAGTAAATGATTAAAAATTTAATGTGAAAAACTTCAAACTTACACGAAATGTATACAATGAAACCTTTGTACCCATCTTAATTTCTACATTAACTCACAGCTGCTCTTGTTTTTATCTATACCCTGTCTCGTTCTTTCCTACCCTACAATTGGATTATTTTGAAGCAAACACTAGATATCATATTATATCAGGAACTTAAAAGATTGCACACACACACACACTCTAATTTTGGTTTGTTTGACTCGACATCTAAAGAAGGTCCATACACTGTATTTGGTTGCCATATCTCTTAAATACCTTTTCATCTGTAGGTTCTCCCCCTTGTATTATTTTCCTGAAGAAACTGGGTCATTTAATCTATAGAGTTTTCCATATTCTGAGTGATACTGGTTGTATCCCATTGTATCATGAAGCATGTCCCCTCCATTTTCTTTCAATCAGTATTTACAGGTGCATCTTCATAGACTCAGATTCAACAAAACCACTTTATAGGCAGTGTACTTCCATCAAGAAGTAATCATGTCTGGTCCCTCTGTGATGTTAGTGAACATTGCCTATATTCTTATGTAGGAGTTTGCAGAAGAGCGATATTTTACCATTTCTCCTTTACCTGTAAGCTGAAATACCTCTATAGAAAGAAAATTTCTTCAACTTCTATTTAATTGCTGTAAAGTTCAGTTTATAAAGAAAAGGCAGAAAAAAAAATACTTGATTACTTCCCTCTAATTAACAATTTTTAGAATAATGAATGAGTTCTTAGTATCCTCCAAAATGGACATTAATTGGTGTGTGTTAGATTATGAACTCAATGGATTTAAATGTATTTGATATATTTCAATACATTGGAGTAACTGTTATTGATGCTCAAATTATTTCATTTTTAGCCAACAGTATCCTCTTTAAATTGTCTCCTGAGTAACTTCTGACATGATCTGTTAGCTTCCTTGTTTGAAATATAAAGATATTTTAGTCATCTTGTAGATTCCTGGTCCAGATCTAAAACCAGCCATAGATCCAAAGAGGTCTGCTTTCTTTTAGTGAGAAATGGTATTTAGATACTGTAATTTAGGTATTAGGGTAACCAAAGCTACTGGGTTGGTTATTGTTTAAATGTCTTGACAGTAGTGTCCTTTTTGCAGTGTAGTTAAGGCTGCATTTTTGTGCTTTTTGTTTGTGATTTCATTGTTTTAAATGGTCCCCAGCACACTGCTGACTGTTTCTAAGTGTAAGAAGACTGTGATATATACCTCACAGAGAGAAGATACACGTGTGGGATAAGCTTTATTCAGGCATGAGTTATAGCTATTGGTCATCAGTTCAATGTTAATGACTTAACTATATATAAATAAGCTGTCTTTAAACAGAAGCACATGTAAAATAAGGTTATATATTGATTAATTGACAAAAATGTTGTGAACAGAAGTTTGCAGGAACCTAACTCTATATTTTCCCTAGGATCAATAAGCTCAGTATTTGTTAATTCAGTGCTCATAGTGATTTTATATAATATAACTACCACAAGTAATAAGAAAACGAGAATAGAATTGTGTATGTGTACTTAGTATCCCCGCCCACCTTTTTCTTAGATAAACAATAGCATACTAGGCATACTCTTCTTTTCCTTTTTTTTTTTCTCACTTAACATTAAGTTCTCGTGATTATTCCGTGGCAGTACATAGAAACATTCATTATTTAAGACAAATTGTACACCATTGTGTGTATGGACCATAGCTATTAAACCAGTCCCCTGTAGGTAGACATTTGAGTTATTTTCAGTTATATTTTTTACTATTTAAAATGACATATAGCCCGGCTGGTGTGGCTCAGTGGTTGAGCATTGACCTATGCACCAAGAAGTCATCGGTTCGATTCCTGGTCAGGGCACATGCCCAGGTGTGGGCCAAATCCCCAGTGGAGGGCATGCAGGAGGCGGTCAATTGATGTTCTCTCTCATCGATGTTTCTATCTCTCTCTCCCTCTTCCTTCCTCTCTCTCTCTAAAATCAATAAAGAAAAAAAATTTTTAATGACATATATAGGCTTATGCATACATCTTTTTAGTTTTTGCCAGTGTATCCTTGCATAGATACTTAGAAGTGAGATTGCTGTTTCAAAGGACAAATGCATATGTGATTTTGCTAGCTACTGCCAAATTCCCTAGTGGTTGTATTATTTTGTTTTCCCACCAGCAGAGTAGTACCCATTTCTCCATAGCTTTTTTCAAAGATTCTTATCAAGCTTTTGAATGTTCGCCAATCTTATAAGTGAGAAATAAAATCTCATCTATATTTTTCTTATCACATGAGTGAGGGTGAGTCTTTTTATGTATTTGGAGGTCAATTGCTTTTTTTGTTGTTGGTCATATCTCCAGCACCAAGGACATATCTCAAGGACACACAGGAAAATGAGAAAGGCTGCACAACCAGGACTCTGAAGACCTGGGACATTGTCATCACGTGTAATTCAGCAGCAACATTCTGAGTCTGTCAACAGCTCTGAGCCCCAGTAACAACTTGAGAAGTCTTCTGAGCTCATGACACAGCAATTCCATCTCCGTTTTTCCCTCAACCAGCTTCTTTCACTTTTATTCTTGACTTATTTTCCCTTTTCTTCTCCACCTTTTGCTTTAAGCTTACTTATGGCTTTTACTTACTCATGAGTCATGCCGCCACATGGCTTCTGTGCTTCTCTTTGCCTCTTTGCTTCTGCCGATCCTACTCTCTGCTCACATTTTTGCACATCTGAAATTAAAACTTCCGAGAGTGGACTTAATGGATTGGATTAGCCAGCAACCATTGAGTATAAAGTATCTTTGTTAGGCAGTGCTTTTGAACCAGGCTGTTGGCCAATCTACACCATTGGGTCAGGCACTCATTCTTAGTTCAGGAGGTCATGGTTAGAGCCTGAGGCTATATGATACAAAGGATGGAAACCTAGGGGTAAGGAGGTTCTCAAAAGAAAGATGTATGCGTACAAGGCTTCTCAAGGTTTTGCTTGGATATACATATAAACACTAAGAGGAAGAGTATTATAAAATTCACATAGCCATTTTACAGATGAGGAAATTGAGCCTTAGAGACATTTAGTAACTTTCCCAAAGTCACATGGCTTATTGAAATCAAGGCCATGTGTTTCAGAGCCAAGATTCAATCCTAGGAGTTGATTAGAGAACATTGTGATCATTTAGACTCTATGGGTATTTTGATCTGGCTATTTTGATCTTGAACATATTTAACCTCCACATTGAAAAAATAAATATCTAAATCAGGATTATGTCTTAGTGATGACTGTCTATTGAAAAAACATTTTTCTTTTGGAGGGCTCTGCACGAATTGAACTATTTCCTTGATCACTTTTGATTCATTGCAGTTAAACCAGTTCTAAGTTTTACTTCTATTTTACTAATGTTAATATGGATGCATTCTTTCTGTGTCTATTTTACAACAAACTTTGTTTTTTTTTCTTATTGTCATTTGTTTTGCTGTTGAAAAATGTTGTTGAATATAGTGTTTTCCATTTCTTGTCCTCTCTGGACTTCATAAGTATTAAATTGAGTTTTCCCAGGTACAATTTTTAGATGTAAATTTTGCAAGAAGAGTTGACTCTTCTGCCAGTTGTATTGAGTGTGGTTTTGGCAATTTTATTTTTTGTTGCTCTTGATTATTTCTTTCAGACGAACTCCCTTTCCTCCGATCCTGGTTTGCACAGGACAGCTTCTTTACTTAGGTTTGCCTGTAACCTTCTCATTGTCATCAGTTTCCTGGCTGCCCTTTGTGGTGATTCTTTCTATCAGTAATGCTTACTATGAACTGGAAAAAGTACTGAACATTTGTTTTTGCGTTCTTGGGACGAAGCAAAGAGTGCACAAAGGGCAGGGGCAGAGGTGTGGGCGTGCGGTCGGTTACAGTGCTGCGTGTGGCCAGGAGCTGGACAGGCGGTGCCCTTCCTCTGCAGCCTCAGGCACCTCCAGGACACCTGGTATTTCTCCCTTCCTTCCAGGAGTGGTTTGGGGCTGTCAGGCTAAGGATCAGGCCCTTTGCCCTACAGGGCTGCTAATGGAGAGGAGGAGAGGTCACTGTGAATCTGTGGGTGAGGGTTGAAAACAGTCACATAAACAAAACAGCTCCCCAGGCCCTACTTGCCTCTGTCAGGGGCCAAACTGTTCCTGACCTTGGCTCCCAAGGTCCCCGGGCTGCCTTGGGGCTGAGGTTGGAGCTGGAAAGAAATGACCTTTCGTCCTCCTCTGGATCCATCCAAGTTCCTCTAGGCTTGGAAAGGCTCCCAGGCCGTTCCCAGTCCCCTGCAGAGCAAAGGCTCCCCGCGGCCTTGCCTGTCCGAGTTCCAGGGCCATGTGTCAGTGAAAGGATTTGGAAGCCAGAGTGAGCTGTCTCCCTAACACATCTAACTTCAACTCCCCAAACTATTGCATTAGGTTCAATCCAGTCCATGGTTGTTAAGGCCAAGATGTCCAGTGGGATATTTATTATTAATAAGACCATAGAAACGTGGCAAAGAACCAGACAAAACAAATAAAAACTACCATATACTTGCAGTCAATTTTTATTATGAACTGAGCACTAAATCCCATGATCCCAGCCTTGGCGTTCTCTGGAGATAAGGTGTCCCATGGCCTTGTCCTGAGGTGACCCTCCTTGTGTGGATTACGGGGTGATAATCAGTAAAGGCCAATGTATAACACTCTTCCCGGCGCCCCAAATGATCAGCCCGAGGGGCTCACGGATGACGTCTTTCTCCTTCCCATTATCTGTGGAAACATGGTATGGCCAATATTTATTGGAAAACAAAGTATCTTTCCCTTCCCTTTATCCATGAAAACATGGCATTCAACATGCTGATGACAAGAAAGTTGACGGAAACCTGTTGGCTCTGACTTTTCACAGCCTGCTTTCTGAACTTTTATTTTTAATCCTCACCCGAGGACACCTTTTTTTTTTTTTTTTTGCATTTATCCTCAGACAGAGTGGGAGGGAGAGGGGGAGGAAGAGAGAGAGAGAGGCATCGATGTGAGAGAGACACATCGAGTGGTCACCACCCACACGACCCCAACCGGGGCCGGGGACAAACTGCAACCGAGGTACGTGACCTTAGCGGGAACCGAACCCGGGACTCTCTGGTCCGCAGGCCGATGCTCTAACCGCTGAGCCAAACCGGCCAGGGCTACCTGCTTTCTTTTTCTTTTTCTTTTTCTTTTTTATCCTCACCAGAGGACATTTTTTCATTTTTCGTTCAGATAGAGTGGGAGGGAGAGAGAGGAAGAGAGAGAGAGAGAAACATCGACGTGAAAGGGACACATCGAGTAGCTGCCACCCGCACGACCAACCAGGGCCGGGGACAAACTGCAACCGAGGTACATGCCCTTAGTGGGAACCGAACCCGGGTCTCTCTGGACCGCAGTCCGACGCTCTAACCGCTGAGCCAAACCGGCCAAGGCTACCTGTTTTCTGAACTTTGACCTCCCTTTCCAACTTGTTTTCCAAACTGCTCCTGATCTCAGCTCAAAATCTCTTGCTCTGTATAGGAATTTATCCTTCATAATTCTGATTATTATTATGTATGCTGATATTTGCTTTACCCTTAGTGATACCTCAGTTATCCTACTGGGTTGTGGTCTTGGGATGGCCCCTGGGAAAGACCTCTCATGCGTCTGTCTGGCTCCTGGAACACTTTGAATGCCATGGCTGCTGTTGGGTTTGCCTTGGACGTGAAGAGGAACCAGAGAGAATGGGAGGAAAGTTTACTCCTTCCACTCTGCCTTCCACTAATGATTCTCTGGGTAAGTGGGTGAGTATCTTTCTGAATCCCACACCCTAAGGAAATAGGGTTAGTGGATATGACTGAGCCTGAGGTCCAGCAGGGTCCTACAGTCTTGGAATAGACTACTTTCTGCTCTGTACCTCTGAGGGATCTGTGCACATCACGCAGAAAACATGTACCACTCTTCCTCAGGAAGCGCTGCGCGGGGTGCTGGTGCACGTCGTGACTCTGAATCGAGGACTCGTGCCATCCACAGCGTTGCAGAGACAGCCGCGCTGGGCTCGCAGGCCGGAATCGAGTGCTTTCCACCTCCCTGACCGCCACGGTGCCTGGCAAGCGCTCTGTATCATCCGAACTTAATTGGATCTGATGTATAATTGCAAATCCATGTTCATGTGATCTCATCAATAAAAGCTGTAGTGATCTCATCAATAAAAACTGTAGTGATTACCCCCTTGGCTGTGGGTCTTGGGATGGCTCCTGGGAAAGGCCTCCTAGAGGATTGGAGGTGCAGACAGGGTATGTGTTCAGATAAAGCTTCCTCGGGTGGTTCCGATGCACCCCAGTTCACTCCAAACCCCTGCCTGGAGGGAACTGCTCTTAAACATACAATTCGACACAAATGTGAACGGTTAGTAACCTTAACAAGTCTACCTTGTATCGAGCCCTTAAAATGCTCATAAAGCTGTTGTGTTGTGGAGGAAAGAACAACAATCTCTTGAGTCAGCAGATATGAAACAAATCCAAGCTGTACATTTCCAGCCGCGTGGCCCTGGGCAGATTGTATAACCTCAGTGGGATCTCCTCAGTGGGAACAGGGTGGAGGAGCACTCAGGATGGAACAAGGAAACTGATGTGATGACCGTCTTTTAGCCGAAAGGACTTCCTCAGGCTGAGGAGATGGACCCACAGGGAGCTCAAGACAACTGTCCAAGATCGAGTGGCTTGTAGGCGGCGGGCCTGGAATTTGAACCCAGGTCCAGCGGACTCCAGAGTCAGAGCTCTTATATTCTACACGGTCTTTCCCATACGCAGTAACTATTTATCAGGTGCCTGCTATGTGCTAGATCCTCTTCTAGGAGCCTGGAATATGCCGGGTATAAAACAGGCAAAGAAACTCCTGTCCTCATGGAGCTTTGACTTTGCAAAGTGAGAAGTGCTAGGGAAATACATGAACAAAGGAAAAGCAAGAAGCACAGGAGGGGATCAGGAGTGCGGAGGTGGAGGTGGGCCGGGTGGCCTCTTCCTTACCACTGCATCCTTTTCTCCATCTCACCACCCCTTCCCTCTGGTAACCCGCAGCTTGATCCTGGTTTCTGTGAGTCTGCTTTTGTTTTGTTTGTTCATTTGCTTTTTGTTTTAGATTCCACATATAAGTGAAACCATATAGTATTTGTCTTTCTCTGTCTGACTTATTTCACTTAGCATAAGTCATTATGGTCCATCCATGTTGTTGCAAATGGCAAGATTCCATTCTTTTTTATTGTTGAGTAATATTCCATTGCTGAGTAATATTCCACATCTTCCTTATCTATTCATCTACTGATGGACACTTAGGTTGCTTCCATATCTTGGCGATTGCATATGTCTTTTTTAAAAAATTTTTTCTTTATTGATTTTTAGAGAGAGGAAGGGAAAGGGGGAGAGAGATAGAAACATCGATGAGAGAGAACATCAATTGGCTGCCTCCTGCGTCCCCCCCACTGGGGATCAGACCCACAACCTGGGCATGTGCCCTGACCGGGAATCGAACTGGCGACCTCTTGGTGCATGGGTCAATGCCCAACCACTGAGCCACACCAGCCGTGCGGCATATGTCTTTTCAAATTAAGGTTTTTGGTTGCTTTTTTAATTAAGGAGGTCAGGATGGACCTCAATGAAAATGAAAATTTTCAGCAAAGATGGAAGAAGGTGAGGAAAGAGCCGTGCAGGTTTCTGGAGGAAGGTGGTTCCAGGCAGGAGGACCAGGCAGTATGAGGGCCCGAGGTGAGGTCCGGTCCAGCAGGTGTATGGACCAGCACAGCGCTCTGTGGCTGGGGCCGGTGGGTGTGGGGCCGGGACGTGTCAGATGATACCACAGAGACTGTACGTGGCAGAGCGCCGGCCACTCCAGGGCACGGACGGGCTTTGGTTTTTACCCTGGAGTGAAACAGGGGCCACGGAAGGACTCGGAGCAGAAGACTGACTTGATGTCACCTCGCTGAGTGAAACAAGCCAGTCGCAGAAGGACAGATACCGCGCGATCTCACTTATCTGTGGAATCTAAAACATCAAACTCACAGAAGCAGAGAGAAGAGTGGTGGTCGCCAGGGTCTGCGGGGGTGGGGTGGGGAATGGGAGTAGCTAATCGATGGGTATAAAACGTCAGTTATGCAAGGTGCTGAACACAAAAGAGCTAGCACGTTTATACGCTGAAATCATACCTCGCACTTAGTAAACGCTCAGTGTAGCCAGTATTATTGCAGTCCTGTGCTGTTTCACCAGGGGATGTGTTAGGTGATTCTGTCCTGGTGCGAACAGCAGCTTGTTCTCACACAGTCTAGATGGTGTGTGCTGTCCTTTCCGACCACTGGTGCCCAGTAGGGTGTTTACACTGGCCTTGCCACAGACACGGGAGTGATGTGTTCCCTGGGTAGGCAGCATGGCTCCAACATCACTAGGAGACAGGAGTGTTTCAGCTACATTACCGTTTTATGGGACCATCATCGTGATTGCGGTTTGTCGTTGACCAACATGTTGTCATGAGGGCGCGAGTACTGACCATTGAAGCTTGTGGCGACTGTGCCTCAGAGCGTGTGGTTAGAGGGTGAGGGCAGTGAGCACCCCGGGCAGGAATGTGGTCACTGCCCGACCCTCTGGGACACCTTCTGGACTCCTCGATGTCCCCTGGTCACAGTTTTCATTTTGGCAGAAAGGGAAGGAGTGGGAATCCAGTCCTGGCTGTACGAACACAGCCAAGGGAACAGAATGAAATCCAGAAGGACAGCAAACGGTGTGACCTCTGGTGCAGTCGGGTGGCGGGTGTGTGAGTCATGTTTAGTGTTTCATACAGAAGCAGGAGGGACCACCCCAAACTCAGTTTGGATGTTGAGGCCGACGACACTCCCTGCACCAAGAGAATTTTATTATTCCTCACACGTGGGACTCCCGGGGCGCGCGGAGGTGCGAGCAGGTCCAGGTTGGCTCGGGCAAAGCAGAGGAGTGGGTTTGGACCTTCAGAGTGGCTGTGGGTGGGGCTGGGAGAAGTTCCTACACGCGGGAGAGGTACACTTGCTGCGGGTGCCAAAGGAGGAGGTGAGGTCACAGGCCTTCCTATCAGCCTGTCCAGATGGGGGGCCAAAGGGAAAGGAGGGTGAGGCCTGAAAGAAGTCAGCAATCGAACATCAAAAATGACGTCAGAGTCTAGTACAATTGGTTATAAAGGGAATACGAAATACATACCAGGCAAAATTTCTTCAAGGTAGAGTGAAGCACTGTCATAGGAAATCGTACTGATGTATGAATGAATCAGCAAAGGGACACATTTACTGCAACCCCAGGGCCTGGTGTCGCGGGTGACCAGTACTCTCACACCTCTGACTGAAGGATCTGTGGTCCCACAGAGAATGTGTGATGATGTGAATGGCCTTCCACAAGGACTTCTGAAATCCTCGGAGCGAGCGATGGAGTGGCCGGAACCACGCGTGAGCGGGTATGGAGGGAGGGGGTCTCATCCATTCACCATCCCAACCGAGTGCTTGCGTTGCGCCAGGCACAGCCCCAGGGACCGTGACACAGGCCTGTTCCTGCAGGGTCAGTAACCAAACAATTACTGCACAAGCTGTTCTGAGCTTCTGTTTTCTCATCCTTAGAAAAATGAGAATTGTTCACGTGGAGAGAGACCAAGGCAGGTGTGAGCGCCTGGCATGCCGTAGGTGCTCAGGGTGCATTCGATGTGACCCATCCTTACCACCGTGAGCAGCCTTAGTCTCGGCATTGCTTTGAGCCTGCATAGTGGCGCGGCGCTGACTGGAAGCTGAATTCTTCTGTCCAGACACAGGGAGATGGGATGTGTGCTGTAAGCCATGTTAAATCCCTCTTTAGTGAGTCGTCTGGGCTTTCAAATGTTCTACCTTTATTTCTGCCTCCCGAAAGGAGATGCGTGGGGTTTTGCGGATGCGGGAAGGCCCTCCGAGGGCGCAGACAGCATCCAGGGGAAGGAGGAGCACTGGCTCTGTCACTTCCAAACAGCGTGACCCTGGGCAAGCGCAAGACGTCTCTGGACTTTGTTTTCCCACCTGCAAAATGGGCACCAGTCAGGGCAAGGTCCAGGTTGTGGGGGTTAAAACTTACACAATTAAAGAGGGACCCTCTGTAAGAAAAAGAATGTAAAACTATGAGTACAAAATTAGTTACACAACTTTTATTTAGAATGAGAAGAGAAGTCACCATAAACTACAGACTTAAAAAAAAAAAGCCCACAGAAATACCACAAACATCATAAATTTAGAAAATAATATGCTATTATTATTTACCTGATGTACCTCTATAATTTTCGTTTTCCTTATTTTTTGACTAACCCCTGTCTGATTACCTTTTTGTAGGACAATGATTTTTGTAACATCTTTGTCTATAGAGAGAATAGAAAGAAACTGTATTCTTTCCTTTTGCAGGCTGATAAATATTTCATTTTATTACTAAGAGTATTGAGAGTTATTTTTCCCCCTTAGCTTCACTAATATTGTATAAAATTTTAGAATTGTCAATTTTGGAAAACCTATAAGTTTAAAAAATGTGTGTATCTAAGCTGCACTCAAGTATTCTTGTATAGTACGTGTGTAATTTTAAAGGACTATCCCAGAAGAGTCTCTGAAACGAGAGTGTTCGTCAAGCAGTTTGTCATCAGTGTGCTATGTCATCAACGTGTCAATCAGCAAAAAATATCCCAAGGCATCTATGTTATTTCCCCCTCTTCATGAATCGAATTATCAAATAATCCAGACACCCCTTTATTACTTCTGTCTGGAGTTTCTCTCTTGTTTTTCAGGATTAACTACATGTATTTAAATCTGAATTTTGTTTGTCCATCTCAGTGTCAGAATAATTTCTGTTGATTTCACAGCTCATGCATTTCATGAATGCTCTTCAGTAAATCCGTGACTGCGTTGGCCCTGCAAGGTCAGGGAGTCGCTGGGGACTCGCCCGGGGTGGTGTAGGTGAAGAGGCCTTTTAAATGGCAAATGTTACGTTCTTATGAATTCATGTAGCTCTCTCCTGCCCGCCTCTGCTCCCGCCAGCCCGCACACCCTGGGCCCTGCAGAGCTCGGGGCTCCCACAGTGAGTGCGCATACAGACTATGAGTTGACTTCCTGCTTGTTCCCGTTCTAAAAACTGGGAGGAGGGAATAGAAGGGAAGTGGTAGTAACTCTTTTTTGTCACTGTCATCTTTTCTGTCTAGGACACACAAGATGAAGAATAACACTTAAGATTTTCTTTGAAAGCTTGCTTTTAGAAAACAATAATGCCAGAACTTTATTTCTGGTAGGGAGTCTTCGATCGGGGCTTTGGAAGTTTGCCTGTTTCTGCAGCCTGGGCCCTAGGATCCAATGGAGGGCTGCTCCAGTCCCCCATCCGTTAGCCCCGAAATGTTCCCACGTTTTACCTGTTCTTTCCTCCCAACGAGGCTCCTGTTCCCTGAAATCTGTTCAAGTGTACCCCCAGGGCGGGTTTCCTGCACAGCGTGGACACTTCTGGAGCTCGGATTTAAATGCCAAGTCTAAAGCAATCTACCCTTAAAGGTACATTCCTTTTTTCCTATTTGAAAACTCACCTGTCAGGGATCATTTTATAGGGGAAAAAAATCCCTGAAGGAAATTAATTTCAATTGGTGATTCTTTTTAAATGAACAATGGAGCAGGTGTGCTGTGGGCATTTGTTTTTCCAAATGCAGTTAATTAAGCCGGGGTGATTCCAGGGGGCTGTCTGTGGAACAGAGTTAATGCCTCCTCCTGAAAGTCTCCTGTGATTCCCTAGGGAGGGTTAGGAGCTTCTTCCTTCCTCCCCACTCCCCATCACACTGTATGTTCACTTCCGTCATAGGACTCATCACGTTGGTCCGATACACCAACCTGTCTGCTTCCTGCGCTAATGCCACCTCCCAGAGGGCGGGAACTGTGCTCTTCATGGTCTCTCAGGCTTCCCTGCCCATAGGTGCTCACCAGATCCTCCCGCTGCACGTCCCCTGGAGTGGGCTCCTAGCACTCGCGACACCCCTGAGCCACAGGCCCCTTGCAGTCTGCCCCAGGGGCTCAGCCCTGTCCCCGCCTGCTCAGCTCTGTCTCCTGTGTCTATGTGTTAAGCTTTATGCTGGAGCCGGTGCTGTAGCAATTAGAGGCATGAAAGATGTCACTAAGATGCTCAGAGTTCAGAGACACACAAACTAATTCCTTAGTAGGGTAATAAGAGCCAGGACAATTGCAGGCACAAGGTGTGCAAAATAAGGGTCCTGAAGGTCAGCTAGGGGGTGATCAGGGAAGACTTTCAAGAAGAATGGTGTTGAAGGTTAAGCAAGTCAAATAGACACTTCCAGTTAGGAAGGGAAATGCATGTGGTATGAGAGCATGGTCATCTGGAGTGGTGGGTGTGGGACAAAGTGTATGTATGGGGAGACCCCAGGAGCTGGGCCCGAGGGCTGGCCAGGTACCCAGGTGAGAGAGAGCAGGCCCAGGCAGCTGGGAGGCGGGCCAGGAATGGAATGTAGTGGGAACGAAAGTTGATGTAGGTCAGGGCTACACCATGTGGACCCTGAAGGCTGGGCTACAGAGTCTGAGCTTCAGCCTGTGGAACGGGGCTATCTATGAACGGATTTTGGCAGAGACAGACTCAGAGTTTATTCTGTCTCCTTTGATCTCCTCCCTCCCACACCCCCAACCAAGCTCTCCGCAGCCGGTCTTCACAGCACCCCCATCAGAACTAGAATCATTCTTGTTGTCCCCGGCTTCCCCTTTCCTGCCTGCTGCACACCCCACTCCCCACCTTCCCTCCAGTGTGTCCTCTTCCAGGTGTCAGAGCTCCTGATACGTTTTGACAGATACAAAACCTCTGTAACGACTTTCTGGGAGTGCAAACTCACCTCAGACATGGAAATGCTGAGCTAACTTCTGCTGAAGGTCAGGGGTCTAGACTGTGAGATGAGCATTGATGACCACACTCTCTGCTCTTTGATTCAGCTTTGGTGAGCACACTGGCTTCATTCATTGTATCGTTAGTTCCTTACGCCGGCCCCTGTCCCAGGCCGGGGTTCCGGAAAGAGGAGCAGGGAGAACATCTGGAAGTGGGAAAGGTGCCGCCAGCTCTCTGGGCTTCACCAGCTTGCAGAATCAATCACCGAGAAAGAGGACGAGCTGGTGCCAGGCCCGCAGAGAGCACTGAGCAGGAGCCAGGCACACATGGCTCTCTTACTGGTGGGCCTGTGCCTCAGTTTCCCCTCTGAAAAAGACCTCTTCAAAATCCAACGGTTTTTGTAGTAGCTTAGCTTAGCAGGTAAAGTGTTCTTTCATTCATTCATTCACTCAAAATATTGTGGTTAATTATGAGGATACAAAAAATGCAAAGCCACACCTCTGCTCTCAAGGCAAGATAGACCATTGTGATGGTACGTAAATGGAGAATGAGGCAGGAGCCTGCTCTCTGTTGGGTCCAAACTGACTTCAGCATAGTTTAGTACTGATAAGAAAAGCCTTCTTTAAGCTTAAAGAAACTGGCCTACTTGCCTATGCTGTTCCGTCAGCCTCGAATGGCCCATCCCAGTGGTCTGCACAATCCCGGGGCGTTTTTCAAGTCTGGCCCAGATGCTGTGACAACCTTGTGAGGCTCCCCTCGTCACCCGAGGAAGGCCGGAGGGCTCCTCCTCATGCCTGTGGCATGGGGTCCTTCATTTCAGCCCTTGATCACCAGGTTGTAGTCATACTGACATGTCTTCTGTGAGCTCTTGGGGCAGGGGATGTGCCTTTCTTCTCTGAGTTGTCCGCTCCCAGCACAGGACCCGGCACGTAGCAGGTGCTCATTAAATTCATGAGTGAATGAGAATGGGAAAAGGGGCTGGGCCCACGAGCTTGGGCAGATGTGCCCCTCACATTCCGTGTCACTGGTCAGGTCTAAAACCCTGGCATGCAGGGACACAAGGTGAGCAGACACCTGGAAACAGTTGTGCTGACTCGTGGAGGGAAAGGGTCCAGAAAAGTAGGTGCAAATGAAATCCAAGTGCCTCAAGAACCTAAAAGTCTTTGGGAGAGTTTCTGGTTAGTCCAGCTGAGAATTTGCGAAGGGGTGTTTAAAGTAGGACAGTGCCACCTAGTGGCAGAAGCAGGACCGCCCAGCTGTCAGGTTCCCGTCCAGCTCATTGCCGACCTCCCGGCCCTGGCGGGTGGGGACTCTGATGACGCTGGTGGGCACCTGCAGCAGAATGTGTGCTGTCCCAGGACCCAACAGGACCACTGGTCCCCAGGGTGGAGTGGATGGGCAGACTGTCAAAAACACCAACATTGCGCCATAGTTGGTGATTCTGTATTGTACACTTAAACATTGGTTAAATGTTCTTACTGTACAGTTACACACACACACACACACACGCACACAGAATCTGATTCTGTGACAGGTCCAGAATCGATGATTGTAGAGGCCCCCTGGTCAACCCTCTTTGAGCCCAGAGGTGAAAAACACGAGCCCAAAGACACACAACAAATTAGTCCCAAGCCAGACCTAGGATCTAGGTTTTCTGATGCTCGGAAAGAAGACTTTTTTTTCTATTATTCTTCATCTCCTGATGGCAATTCTTCCTGGGACAGAACCCCAGAAGTTCACCTTACTTGGCTATAGGGTCTTTTCAGAGGTAATCAAGTTAAAATGAGGTCATTAGGATGGGCCCCCATCCCGTATCACTTATAAAAAGGGGACATTTGGAGACAGACCAATATAGAGGGAAGACAGTTTAAGGATGTGGCTCACTGGGCACCTTTTTACCATAAAATGAGGAAACGGGGGCTCAGAGAGGTTAAGTAACTTGTCTTAGGTGCACAGCTATTTTATCGAGGGGAGGGAAGAAGGTGTGGAGAGAAGATGGCCATCTGGAGCCAAAGGGAGCGCCCGGAACACATCCTTCCCTCACAGCCCTCCGAGCAGCCAGCCCTCCGACACCGTGCTCTCAGACTGCCAGCCTCCCGAACCAGGGGACAGTGAATTTCTGTTGTTTAAGCCCCACTGTGGTGCTTGGTCACCGCAGCCCTGGCAGACGAATACGGACGTGTTGGACTGGAAAGCATTCTGACAGAGCCATGGCTTCCAGAATGTGATGGATAACATCATTAAAGATCCCCGAGATGCCAGGTCCCCCAGTGGGAGAGGGCGGACTCCTGCCTGCTGGGCTGGCTGCAGCGCCCTCCCCGTTAGCAGGTGCTCACAGCCTGTCCTGCGAGGGAATGAGGATGTCTTCAGGCCTGTCAGCGTCCTCATCCGGCTCCACCCCCACTGCCCTTCTCTGGATGCGTGTCCAGCCCTCAGCCATCCTTCAGCCCTGACCTCCATTGGCCTCTTACAAAGAGCTTTCCCCCAGACACCGCTCTGTTCATCTTAAATGTATGTTAAGCATTGCTTTGTATGGTGCATACTTTTATAATGAATGGCACTGTTTTAGCCCAAGCCCTCATCCACTTCTTCAGGGGCAAGCTGACACTGTACCCCCCCCACAGAGTTCTTTCGGTTCTGTTGGAGGGGCAGGCTTCCCTGGGGAAGGGGCCACCTGCGGGGCCGGGGGTCCAGGAGGCCACGGGCAAGGAAACCGAGGCAGGTTAGATGTTCTGCCTCAGAAGGGAATATTTTCCTAAATGTTACACGCCATTCTGGCTGGAGGGTCCCTCTGAGGCTTTTCTGGAAGCTTTCTGGGGACTTCCTCACTCACCTTATAAAACAACCGTTTGCTTTTTGGGGCAGAAGGATTTTCCTGGAGGAATATTTTACCGTTTGTCAGTCATGGAGGTGGGCATGGCCAGGTGTTCTGCCGAGATGGGGAAGGTCACCGTTGGGCCAACTGCTTCAGGGTCACCTTGGAGTCTCAACAGTACATTCTTGGGTTCCCACTCCCCAAGATGCCAACTCAGGGGTCTGGGCTTGTATCTAAGAATCTGCATTTTAAAGATATCCCCAGCTGACTTTAATGCGCAACCAGGTGTGAGAACCTCAGTTCCTCATCTCTACATTGTGATTCTATATCTGGCCAACAAACGTTCATTGAACGCTTTCCCTGTGCTAGGAGCTGGGCTTCTGGGAGACTGAGCAATCGAGGGATCTGGGCCCAGTTTTCGTCCGCGGGTGTTCCACAGTTGAATGGGAAAGACAGACTGGAAGCAGACATCTACCGATTAGGTCCAGGAGGGCTGGGAACCTTACATCTGCTTTTGGGGGTGCGAGTGAGAGCGGGATTTGGGCATTGGTTTTTCACTGGGGACAGTTTTGTCCCCAAGAGATATTTGGTAATGTTTGGTTGTCACAGTTGGGAGGGGGTGATACTGGGATCCAGCGGGCAGAGGGCAGAGAAGGCTGCTCCCAAACACCTCTAAACTCAGGACAGCACCCCACAGCAAAGACTGGTCTGGCCGCAAATGCCAGTAGCACTGATCTTGAGAAACTCTGGGTTAGGGAAGGCTTCCTAGGGGTTGAAATTGACAGGCACCCAAGGTGGGGAGCTGGTGATGGAGAGGGAGCAGCAGAGCAGCCAACAGCCTGTGAGAAAGGCCGGAGACCCTGAGCAGGCACACCGGGAGCCTGGGACAGCATGCGAGCCGGCACAGGCGGAGAGGGGCGAGGCCGGACAGGCTGGGCGGGACGTGGGGCCCTTGCACTGCAGAGTGGATTTCTTCCTGAAGGCCAAGGCAACCCACTGGGGTGAGTGGTCAACTGCAAGAAGTAAATTTGCATTTTAGAAATACTACTCTGCTGTAAGTTTGAGGGATATACTGAAGTGCAGGGTTGGGGGGGCCGGGAGGACTCAGGTCTCTAAACAAAGAGATAAAGACAAAACTTTCCAAACCCAGAATAAGTCCAGGAACTGAGAGAATGTGCCAGATAGGAAAGCAGTGAGGTGACGAGAAGCCCGGAGACGATGAGCCACTTGCTTAAGGATGTACTTGTAAGCGACATTGGTAGACCTGAACGTTTTATTTTATTTTGTTTATTACTTTATTATTCTTTTATTGTTGAAAGTATTACAGATGTCGCCCCTTTTCTCCCCCATTGACCCCCTCCTCCCCACTTCCACCCCTCCTGCTTTCCCCAACCTAATGTCTGTGTCCATTGGTTTTGCCTATATGCATGTAAGTTCTTTGGTTTATCTCTTCCCACCCCTCCTACCCCACCCCTCATCCCTCTGAGGTTTGTCAGTCTGTTCCCTACTTCCATGTCTCTGCATCTATTTTGATCGTCAGCTTATTTTGTTTATGATATTCTATAAATGATTGAGATCATGTGATATTTGTCTTTCTCTGCTTGGCTTGTTTTGCTTAGCATAATACTCTCCAGGTCCCTCCATGTCGTCTCAAAGGATAAGAGATCTTTCTTACAGCTGCATAGTACTCCATTCTGTAAATGTACCACAGCTTTTTTATCCACTCGTCTACTGATGGACACTTGGGCTGTTTGCAGACCTGAACATTTAGGCAGGGGATCTTAAAGATAAATGTATACTGTAACAATTGTTTTACATGCACAAACAGTGGCTAAGTCCCGTGCAACTTTCTCAAACACTGCCAGTAGTTGAGTTTCCTTTCTGATAGTAGGAACTGGGCTGTCCTCATTAGGATAAAGATTTTATTTCCCACAGTAGTCCTATAAAGTTGATATTATCCCCAATTTATAAATTTGAAAGTTGAGATGCAGTGAGGTTAATTATAGCACTAGTATATCAGCAATTACTGCATAACAAAATCTCACCCCCGCCCCCTTACATCAGTGGCTTGTTCCTCATTACAGGTGGCTGCGTGACTCTGCAGATCTTGGCTGGCCGCGTTCACATGTCTGGAGACTTGGCTGAGATAAGTCAGCTCTGTTCCACATGGTCTTTCTTCCCAGGGTAACCTGAGCATGTTCTCACAGCGATGGCAGAGACTTCAAAAAGAAACGAAAACGTGCAAATCCTTTTTCAAGTCTCTGCTTTAAGTTTGCTACTGCTGCATTGGCAAAAGAAGTCATGCTGCTGAGGCCAGAGTCAGAGTGGGAGGGCCTGGAGGTTCCAAGACATAGGCACAGATGAGGGTGGGGGGAAGCGAGGGCCATTGATCCCCACAGTCTACCTCAGCAAGTAGTGGCAGAGCCTGTTAAACTGATTCTTCAGATTCCAAGGTGTGTGCTTTTTCTCCCAGGCTCTGCTGTTTTGAAAATAAGAACAAATCAAGAAAAATAATGTACATCAGTTAGGACCTTGGATCAGTAAAAACACCTTCATTTATATGATGTTAACAGAGGCTCAGAGCAACCCATATGATTGGCAGAACTGACATCTTTGTTGAAAGAATAAAAGGCAAACAGATATTTGGAAACATAAAGGACTAAATTTCTTAGCAAGCAAAGGGTTCCTGGGCATTAATAGGAAAGGATAACTCAACAGAAAAATGAGCAAAAGGCTAGAAACAAGCAATCCATAGAGAGAGAAACATTTAAAAAAAAAGAGGACCAAAAAAGAAAGAAAAGATGCATAGTATCATTCAAAATAAAATAAGTATAAAATGCAAAATGTGAGCGATCATGTTTCCCTGTTGGATTGACATACATCTTGGGATTCCATGATGCCAGTGTTGCTTAGGCACGGGAGTTGGGCCAGCAGTAAGAAACCTTCTATGCTGTTGGTGGGAGAATAAATTGGGGTGATATATTTTAGAGGGTAATTTTGGCAATAATAGTAAAAATATGCCTATGAAATTTGACTTACCTATTTTATTTTTAGGGATTGACCCTGAAGCTAGATGTTGTTGTTTTTTTTTCCAAATCCTCACAGAGGATATTTTTCTATTTATCTTTAGATAGAGTGGGAGGGAGGGAGGGAAGAAGAGAGAGTGTGAGAGAGAGAGAGACATTGATGTGAGAAAGACACATCGATTGGTTGCCTCCCACACAACCCAACCAGGGTCGGGAACGAACCGCAACTGAAGTATGTGCCCTTGACCAGAATTGAACCCGCAACTCTTTGGTCTGAGGGCCGACGCTCTAACCGCTGAGCCAGACCGGCCAGGGCGACCCTGAAGCTAGATGTACATGAGTCTGCAAAGATATACACGGGCTCTCCACTGCAGCCTGTTCGCAGCAGCCGAACACCGACAGCACTACAGGTCAGTAGTAGAGAACGGGTTAAATAAATTCTCTTTCAACGCCGTCCAAGAGAACGAAGCTGGTGTCCATGTTCTGATGGGAAAGCTCTGAGACCCCTTGTGAGAGAGAAGACAGTGAGTGTGTGAAGGGGACGCACACTTGTATAAAATAGAGATACACTTACCCACGCTTATGGCTACACAGGAACCATTTCCAAGGACACCCAGGCAGCAGTCGGTGGCTGACTCTTTGCAGAACCGCAGGGTGGAGGAGGAACGGATAGCTGTACTTGACACTTCTTTCTCTTCTTCACGGTTTGAATTACTTCCCCATCAACATGCACCACTCTTAGCTAATGAAAAATGAAACAAAATAAAACAAGACAGAGAACAGATTGAGAAGAGGGTTATTGTATTTGAGTATCTTTTTTTTTTAGATGGCACATCTTACCTTTAGAGTTGGCCAATTTTCTCCATTAGCAATTCTTTTTACTGCCCTCATCTCCATCTATTAAGAAGACTTTATTCTTGCTCAGCATTAATACTTAAGAATGCCCAGGGATTGTTTCCAAGGAAACCCATCTATAACCAGAAGTTATTGGCATGAGCTCCTATGGCCACAGATAGGGTCTTGTTTCTTAGCAACTTATCCAAATTTCCTCATTTTCATTAAGGTCATTTATTCTTGTGGATGAACTTCACCTCTTGAAAAGAGTCTTTGGTGAATGTGAAGTGAAATTCAAAAACATCCCCCACGCCAGGGTGCCCTCCTTGTTAATCTGTCACTGCTTCCTACCCTCCTACGATCAACCCAGTACTGGCCTGTCCTTCGGCTTCCACAGGTCAAGTGTGTGAAGGGAGGCACGACTTCCTGAGCTGCTGTCCCTCAGGTGTCCTGTCAAGACGAATGAACTCAGGTAGGAAAGGCACCTTCATGGTGCTGGTACCACTTTTCCGGTGACGTGCTCAAGGCAGACAGGACTGCCGACCGCGGCCTCTTCCCCATGGGGTATTGGCAGAGCCCCACGGTCCTGCTCGCCGCCCGGCTCTGGGTAGTCACAGCGCTGTGCTGGGGCTGCCCCACGGGATGAACCTCTCACCCTGCCCTGGCGAAAACATGGGCACCACGCTAAGTATAAAAAGTCACATGATCGCTAACATTGTGTGTCCCCTGAAATGACCCACCGAGAAGGGCAAACATCACTCCTGTGATATTCCTGACCAAAAAAAAAAAAAAATGTGTTCTAAATATAATCATGAGGAAACATTCAGCAAACCTGAACCAAGGGATGTTCTACCAAATGACTTCAAGACTGTCAAGGTCACAAAGGACAGTGGACTGACGCATGTGGGTAGAGATGGATGAAAACATTGTATCTTTACAGCTTTTCCTTTTCATGGAAATGCTCCTGGAGGGCACCATTTTTTAATTTAATTAATTAATTAATTTTTAAAATTGATTTTAGAGAAAGAGAGGAAGGGAGAGGGAGAGAGAGATAGAAACATCGATGAGAGAGAACATCGATTGGCTGCCTCCTGCATGCCCCCCACTGGGAATAGGGCCCACAACCTGGGCACGTGCCCTGACCAGGAATCGAACTGGCGACCTCTTGGTGCATGGGTCGACACTCAACCACTGAGCCACACCGGCCAGGCTGGAGGGCACCATTTTTTTTTTATGGGTTATTCCATGAGATGTTGAGATACAGACTGAGGGCATTCTGGGGATGGAGAGGGTCGGGAGAGAGACTTATTCAAAGGACGGTCACCCAGGAAAGGCCTGCATGGGGTCTCTGGGAAGACAGAAGGTCCTGCGAGGATTTTGGCTGTGTGAGAGGGACTATCAGGAGTTCCAAGGTTGGATGGAAGACAGAGGGTGTGACTCAACATTACCTACCAGTGAGGTGAACCTTACTCCTCTGGGTGAATTGAACAGGCGGCTTCATTCAACAAGTGTTTGTCGGCACTCTCCTGAGTGCTGTGGCTACAGCCTGCGATCAGGACTAACTCACGTGTCATGGAGAGGCTGACCTGCAGACAGAAAGAGCAAACAGTGTTAGGGAGAGTGCAGGGACTGAGCATGCCCAGGAGGAGGTTCTGTCCTAACTTGGAGAGAGTCAGGAAGCCTTCCAGAAGGAGGCTGACAATGGGTAGCTGAGATGTAAAGACTGCTCATGGGCTTAGCAGGTACCAGGAGGTGAGAGCTTTCCTGTCCGCAAAACAACAAAGTTGGATCTGATGATGATCAAGGTCCCTCCCAGCTCCCATAGCCTCTGTCTTGATCTCACTATTCCTACCTCTCTAGACTTAAACCCTGTCCTGCCAGACACAGGCTTGGGTCCCGGGGAGACCAGAGGTCGTGTTTTCAATGCTCAGAGTCTGCCCCGCACGGCCATTCTGACGGATGGAGCATCTGTGCCAGGCCTTTGCTGACGGACTCCCAGCCTGGAAGGGCAGTGGGCTCTCCACACCCCCAGGACTGGCGCTTTGCCCTCCCTGAGAGTGCCTTCACTGCCTGCTTTGAGGTCAGTGAAGCCCCCAGATGCTGGCATGAGAGGCCGGGCCGTCAGGGCCGATGATGTGCCGGAACTTCCCCTGAGCGGGGTTTCTGTGAGGCGGACTCCCATCGGCTCGCTTCCTCAAGCGAGAGAGTGAGCTCAGGCTCCCTCGCTGGGTGGCAGATGGTGAGGCCCCGGATGCTGGAGGTGACGGGGGAGGATGACACCACTTTGGCCCAGTTGGCGAGCTGCAGGGCCTAATTATAACCCACCAGGACACTCCAATATGGAGTGAGTTTGGAGACGCAAGGAAAACAACAGACAGTGATCACAGTATGACAGAGAGGCAGCCACAGCAGACGCTGGGAGGAGTCGGGGAGGAGCAGTATCACCTGAGGCTGAAAGCCTGGGGTTGGAGACAGACCAATCTGGGTCATTAATGTCGCTAAGCCTCGGCTTTTTGATCTATAGAACCGGGGTTATGATAATACCTTCCTCAGAAAGTCATTGTGAGATTAAATGAAGTAATGTAGATTTTAACATTTACTTTGGCACCTAATAAGTGCTCAAGAAGTGTTAGCTATTTTTTTTTATAATTTACTTTATTATTAATTTGTTTTTGTTACAGATGTTTTTCCTTTTTTCCCCCCCATTGACACCCTCCTCCCCCTCCCCTTCTCCTCGTCCCCATCCCTGTTGTCCATGTCCATTGGTTATGCACCCATGCACATAGGCTCTGTGATTTATCTCTTTCCCCCGCCTCCCCCCCTCCTCTGAGGCCCGTCATCCCGTACTCCACCCTCCATGTCTCTGGGTCAATTTCGTTGTTCAGTTTGCTCAGTTCTCCTGTGTGTTGCCGGCTTCCTCCGTTGGTGTGGAGGGTCGCTCAGCTCCCTCGCTCCTGGGTTCCTCCGTTGGTGTGGGGGTCGCCCGGCTCCCTCGCTCCGCCTGGGTTCCTCCGTTGGTGTGGGGGTCGCTGGGCTCCCTCGCTCTTGGGTTCCTCCATGGTGGGGGGGTCGCTCAGCTTCCGCAGGCGCCCCTGGCTGCAGGATCTCGTTTCCTTTCAGGCGACAAGGAGGGTCCTGGAGGGCAGTATGCCGTCTCCATTCTGCTGCTTCTTTAATTTCGTAGTTGCAGGGCTTCCATTCAGCTTGATTTCATGCGGTCTTTAAGTGATAGTTATTCTGTGATTTAGTTGTAACTTTGATGTGGTTGTGGGAGGACGCGATTCCCCGTCCCCCTAGGCTGCCATCTTGACCGGAAGTCCGTGTTAGCTATTTTTATAATCATGTTCTGTACCAAACATTGTAATAGCTTGACAATTCAGAAAGTTCTTTGAGGAGGAGCAGAGCACCTTGCCTGCACCGCTCATTTACACAGAACAATTACAGCTGGAAAGATCTGTCAAGATCATCTAATCTGTCCGGCCGGTGTGGCTCAGTGGTCGAGCGTCAACCCATGCACCAGGAGGTCGCCAGATCCATTCCCGGTCAGGGCACATGCCCAGGTTGTGGGCCTGATCCCCAGTGGGGGGCATGCAGGAGGCAGCCAATCGATGCTCTCTCATCGATGTTTCTATCTCTCTCCCTCTCCCTTCCTCTCTCTCTCAAGTCAATAAAGGAAAAATAAATTTTAAAAAAAAGATCATCTAATCTGAGCTTCAGTTTATTGGGGATGAGCCCTGCCCTTCAAGGTGGCTCTAGAAATTAACTAAAGATGATGCCCCTGGGAACTCTGCTCTCTCAGGGTGGCTGAAGACCAGGTTTGAGGTAGGCAGGCAGCCCTTGCTTGAAAGATGCGGGGGGAATGTCAGACATAGGAAATGAAAGCCATCAGAAGGGATGCGGGCAGAGGAAGCCTATTTAGCTGTCTGTCCCAGCTGCCATGATGCTGTGCTCCCGGGATGCGGAGCAGCTGCCCTGAGGTTGCTCTCCCTGTACTTCGTCCCAGACTGGAATTCAGTCTCCTTGACTTTGGTCATGCGCCACTGATTGAAGTTACATGTTATCTTTCTTGCTCAAGGCACGCCTCTACTGGATTGTCTACAATTTCTAGTCTGGATTTCTTTAAAGTAGACTCCCATCTTAAGGCTACTTGAAAATCAATCAAGGCTTATCAGCCTTCTGGATTTTTATTATTTCTTCTTGTATCTTTTACACATGTCTCGCCACCACCTTTATCAAGTTTTCCCAAAGTATTTAACTTTGTTTTCATAGAGACAAAAACTATCCTCTTTTTCATATTGGCAGTCCATACTTTTACCTAGGATTTAATGAAATGATTTAATTATAAAAACAAGTACAACCAGAATGAAATGATATAGATGTAGATGAAACTGATTCTTGGTATTATACAACTGAGCTAGGGGTGCAGAGTGAGTGGACACCTTGCAGAGTGCCACTGGCTTGGGCATCTGGGTGCTGTCGACATCAGCCTGCATATTTCACAGGAAATGGAGAGCACCAGCTAAACTGACCAGTGGGTAAAGCAAAGGTCTGTAAAAGAGCTTCTCCTTGCAGATTCCATAATGCACCATTTTTTCCTTTGGTCTGGGTCTTTATGCACTGTGCTTTTTGTCAGGAAGGCCCTTTTATTTCTTTCTACATCTCCATTTCTTTAGGTCCATATTTCTTTTTCTTCATGACTTACTTTAGGGATTCTTTCCTTTTATACTATTTGTCTCCCCTGTCTCACATTAATCTCTCTAAAACTATCTGCTAGACCACTGAGCACTTCTTGTTCTTCCCACCTCTCCTAAAAAGATGCCTGAGCCACAAGATGGAAGGAGCCTGGGTCCCCTTCCCCCTCCTCCCATGTATGTACCCCCCCCCACTCTGTCACATTTAGTTGGTTACTCTCTGTCCCTTCCACTAGCATTTGAGCATCCTGATGGCTGAGTCTGTGTCACATTTGCCTTTGCTTCCCCAGCACCAAGCCCAGAGTCTGACCCATAGTTTGTCATTAAAAGTTTGTTGTATTATTTGTAATTCTCTTGAAATTATTTTGCATATAGTCCAGTCCTACATGGTGTAGCAGGTAGATAATCACAGCCCAGTAATCAAAAGTAATTCCAAAATGGCCTGCACTCTTTATTTGCATTTCTTGAAAGCAGTGAACATAACCACATGGCTTAAAACTCCTTTCTTTTTCTAAGCTTTTATTCATGTAAGTTTATCAACATTTGGTTTTCACAGTCACTGGCTTGGGGAAAAGCATGGAGAATCACAAATGTAAGGTCCTATGGGCAGTCCTGGAAATGGCACATGTTACTTTTCCTTATATTCCTAAAGCCAGAGCTCTGTTAGGGGTCCTCACCCCCCCCAATTTCAAAGTATATTGGGAAAAGCAGTTTAACTATATCCCCGACAGAGTAAATCCTGAGTCATGGGGCTAAACATATCTTCACCATTATTATATAATGTAAAACTATTTTGAAAGTGGTATACCAATTTATACTCCCATTAACATCAGCTGAGAGTTCCTATTGTTCCATATTCTGTCCAATATTTGTTGCTCATCTTTGAGCCTCCATGAGGTCTTGCGTGGTAATGTCTATTATAGCATGCATCCCCATACGTGGTATATATCTGTCTCCTTTGTAAGACTATGACTCATTGACGGACGTTTACCTTAGAAACATAATACTGAGCAAAAGAAGTACATATTGTACGAATTCATTTACATAAAGTTCAAAAACAGACAAATCTAGCCAATAGTGTTTAGGGTCACACACTTGGGTGGTGCAAGGAAGAAAAGAAAGGAAGCAATAGCTATGAAAATCGGGTTACCATTAGGGAAAAGGGAGGGGGCTGTGATGGAGAAGAGATTCACTGGTGACTCCACGGCAGGGAGTCCCGTAGGCTAATACAGGCTTCTAGGGATCAGAGTTCATCGTAGGGCAGTCTTATGAGAGAAGCTAATTAACATGGTCTGGGCAAATATTGATCAGAAGTTTCAAACCAGATGAGTTTGTCCTGGGTGGTGAGATGACAGGGAAGTACCTCTCCCAGACACATAGGTAAGCCTGGCATGCCATCATCAGCTCTTCTTTCCACCGGCCTAAGGCTCTGTCCCATGTTTAAATGCAAATGCCCGTGGAAGAAGTGGCACAGCCACCTCCGTGTGAGTGTGGCAGCAGACACGGAAAGCCAAACCTAGAACAAAACCTGAAGGTCAGCCAAGCCAACCCTCTTAGTATACTAATGGGGAACATGAGCTCAAAGGAAAGAGACTGGCCCAGATCATCCAGTGTCAAAGCCAGTGTGAAACCCTGGCCTCCCGGGACCTGGTCCAGGGCTCTTTCTACTGCTCCACACTGTTTCTCAGGAGGTCCTGCCTGGAGGATGTTTTCCTGGAGGAACAGAGGAGGGAAAGAAAGGTGAGGAAAGGCCCTGGGAGGAGAAGAAGAGGACTAAGTGGTGCAAGAATGCTCATCTATATATTAAATTATAATGTGGCACACCTGAGACCTACATCATCTTATGTACCAATTTACCTTAAAAAAAAAAAAAAAAAGAATGCTCATGTAGACTGTGTCCAAGCCCACACTGAATCTCTGGTTTCCTGACTACAGCAGCACTTGGAGATGATGTTCTCCGTGTGAACTCTTCGCCTGGTAAATGAAGACATCTTTTCTGGCTTTTTGTTCATCTAGCTGCTCCTTCTAGTTCTGATACACGCTACAATGTGGGTGAATCTTGAAAACATTCAGCATTATATGAGGTACCTAGAACAGGCAAATTTATTGAGTCAAAAGGTATAAAATAGTGGTTACCAGGTGTTGGGGGCGTAAATTGACTTGAGGTGGTAATTATAACACAATACAATATACAGATGAAGTATGTAGAATTGTATACCTGAAACCCACACAATTTTATTAACCAATGTCACCCCAGTAAATTCAATAAAAATATTAAAAAAATAAATACATAAATAAAAATAATAAAAATGCTCTATCAGAACAGGGTGAAGAGGGAGTTTAATTGTTTCATGGGCACAGAGACTCGGTGTGGGACGGTGAAAAGGTCTGGAAATAGTGGGGATGACTGCACAACATCACGGACGTACGGAATACCATTGAAGTGGACACTTAAAACGATTTAATAAGTAAATTGTATGGTGTGTGTATTTTACCACAATTTTTAGAAAAAAGAATAGCTGTTCCTTCTAAGCTGAGGATAATGGCTGGGGAGGATGCTGTTCGATAAAAATTAAATCCATGAAAAGAAAAGAAAAAAAAGTGTTTCTAACTTTAGAACATGTGTCTGTGAGGAG
This sequence comes from Tadarida brasiliensis, assembly GCA_030848825.1. Taxonomy (NCBI): domain Eukaryota; kingdom Metazoa; phylum Chordata; class Mammalia; order Chiroptera; family Molossidae; genus Tadarida; species Tadarida brasiliensis. The sequence goes on from CM061268.1 coordinate 60,763,944, forward strand.
TTTGTATTACTGTGGTTTTTATCTTGGAAAATATAGTTCCCAGAGCTGGTGTTAAAATAATTTACGCTGATATGTGTTGCGTGCCATGGTTTGGCAGAATTGATCTGTTCTGCAAATCATAGTACATCCGCTTTGTAAATTTTTTTATTCATTTCTGAAGGCATGAAGGAGGCTTCTGGGCTCTAGGACACGTTCAACTTCTTGACCTGGTGGTTTGTTTTTCATTCGTTTCACTGTACATTTGCATTTTTTCTCTTTCTGTATGTGTGTCACAGTTCAAATTAAAAGCTAAATGTATATTAATTTAGTTAAATATTTGTACAGAAAGATACAAATAAAATACTGAAAGACGATGTGCCCAAAAGCAAACTATGGTTCTTTCTGCATAGCGGGATCTTGACTTTTGATTTCTTTCTTTGTGCATGAATTGACCTTGAGAGGTTGTTGGCTTCAACAATAGATAAAAGCAATGGCAAGGTCACTTCTAGTGGTTCACATTTGTTTTCAATGTAAATCAGTTGATGTATATTTCAGTTCTGTTCCACGCAGGTCCACCATTACTACTTTAACAGGCATTTGTTGCCTACCATGTAATAGACACTGTGCAAATACTGGAAAACAGAGATTGAAAACGTGTTGAAGGTGCGAGGTTCGCTCGAGCGCTGGGGCTGGGGGAGGGCGGTGGCGTCCGGGCTGCCAGCCTGCTCAGTGCCCGGGCAGCAGGCTCGCTCTGCGCTGCGGCGACAGCGCGCTGCTGTGCATGGCGGCCGGTAGGTGTCCGCGCGTGTATGGGTCGCGGCCCTGGGCCCTGGGCTGACAAGAGCGAGGGGACCTGGAACCGCCCTGCACCTTGGACCCTGCGCTGCTGGAGTTCTTGGTGTGCCCACTCTCCCAGAAGCCGCTCAGATATGGAGCATCGACTAGTGATGAATGGAGAGTGGGGGTAGCCTATGCAGTTACTGGCGTGATTCCCGATGCCACAGGCCGCTAGCGTGATGCATCAGCATAAGCAAGAAGATGTGGAGCAGCACTACATCTACTTAACAACAACAACAAGCACAACTAAACTCTGAACACCATCTACCTTTTAAAGGGCCAGGGTGGCAGCTCATCAGTGGGAGAGAAGAATGTTTCTGTCTCTTCCCAGTCGACTGTCCTCCCATTGGTCTCTTTAGCAGGACTGCCCTACTGGCCTCCGCGGGAGAACACGTCCCTCTAGCACAGCCAGCCTGCCTTTACAGTCTGCGCTGCCCGGCACCTGCCAGTGCAGGTGTTCTGCCACCCTGGGGCTTGGGTGGGCACTAAACTCTTCAGGCATAATTGATGCAGCCAGAGCCAACATGGTATGTGCACTAAAGATAAGTCTTGAGCGTCTATCTCTGAAAGCTTAGCTGCAGGGAAATCCTGGAACCCCACTTAATTTCCAGGAAAGATGCCGTATCTTGCTCTGTCAGAGGCTTAATAATTTGACATTTTATGTTTGTTTTAGATTCAAAGTCTTTCAGTGAAGTCACATGTTAACGGATGACTGAAATCGTTCCAAAGGGGCTGTGTTGGAGTAGTTGCAGAGAAATCATTTGTGTGATATAAAACTATAACAAAACGATAAGTTCATAGACTTGCAAAAAAAAAAAAAAAAAAAGAAGAAGAAAGAAAAACATATTAACTATCCTCAAAAGTCTCGTGAAGGGCAGAAAAGCCCACATACACACTTAACTAAAATCCATGCAAAAGACGACATTCCAAGACAGAAGTGTGAGCAGAATTCTGAGTGCGTACCAGGGGAGGAACTCGCAGCCGGGACCGGGAGCTCTGGGAAGGCTTCACAGCAGAGAACTCCTGAGCTGACCTTGAGAAACGAAGAGGGCTTTGATAGATGGAGTAGGAATGGAGATAATGCAAGGCCAGATCTGGCAAAAAGCATCAGGAATAAAGCCCTGGCAGGTGGACGAGTGTGATGTGGACAGAAGGGATGACGAATGGAAGACAGGGCCTGGGGCCCAGAGTGTGTTTCAAGGAGCAGGTGCAGAAGGAAGGTAAGGCTCACAGGGAGGCTGGGCTCAGATTATGAAGGGCTTGAAAGGAAGGCAAGTGGCTCTGGGTATCTCTCTCTCTCTCTCTCTCTCTCTCTCTCTCTCTCTCTCTCTCTCCCCCTTTCACACACACACACACACACACACACACACACACACACACACTAACAGAGAGCTTGACAGATTTGAAGCAGAGAAGCAACTTGGTCATGTCTGCCTTGGAAGATGGGTGACTCAGGCAGGAGAAGAGAGGAAGAAACAGAGAGAGAGAAAAGCCTAGAAGGAGGAGAACCATTCAGGAGGCTGTTATAATGGTCATCATCACCCCTCCCCCCGAACACAAGAGGCCTGAAGTGAAGACTAGGGCTACAGTCACGAGAAAGGAGAGAAGGGAACTGGCTGACACAATCCACTCTTCAGCGGGTGCTGAGTGAGGAGGAGGGGAGACTGAGATGCTTTGGGGGGCCAGCCTGTGTGTGTGGTGCATCGTGTGCTTTTACTGTGAATGTGGAGAGAGCACAAGGTCTCAAGTTTGCTGAAACTTTGAAGAAGAGGGAGAGAGGCCCTCAGTGCTCGCAGTGGGCATGCGTGCTAGCATGACAGAGTTGAGTCTTCTCCCGGACTCACAGTTCCCTTGCACTGTTACATTTCCTTTGTGTGAAAATAACTGAGCAAACTTGTAATAATACCGAACGTATCTCCTTCTCAGCAGGAGAAAACATCCTTCCCACCTAACTGGAAGCCCCAGTTTGGAGCCCTCCAATCTCTCGTTGTAACATCCTTTGGGGCAGGAATATCAACCAGGGAATTGACCAAATAGCCCGTCCTCCTAGAGAGAAAGTCTTACCTGAGTCAGTGGTGGGGTAAGTTGAGGTGTGGTTGTCCACACCCCCTGTAACCTGCTGTGCTGTCAGATTTCTCCCATCTGCACATTCTCTGTGAGCCAGGATCTGTGGCCTAAGATCTTTGATGAGAAATTTTGTCCATTGTTTGAATGTTTACATTTAACTCCCCAAACTCAGAGATTAAATATCACTGTGCGAAAAGTTTTCATTAATCATTGCAAATCTTATGCCACAGAAGGCAATGACAAAATCTTCTGGAGGCTTTTGGGTCTTTATCTGCCATCCTCATCCTTTTCCTCCTGCCAAATGCAGACATTTATCTTCCTGTGGCTAGACTAGAATGATTCCCTGGGACCCACAGATTCATCACTGGCTAGCGCATGGATAAATATATTCCTTACATGAGATTTATTTCTACCCCCAATATTTTCCACCTCCATCTAAACTAGAAAAAGAATGCATTTACTTTCCTTAAAAAAAAATCTTAGAAAAAGTGATGGGATGGGGAAGAAAAATGTGAGGAAGCTTTTTGGATTTTTAAGACTTGGTTTTGAGCTCCTGAATTTGGGCGAGTCTAAGCCTCATTTTGTTAATGTATAAATTGTAGTAATAAAATAATAATAATAATAATAATAATAATAATAATAATATCCCTGCCTAGCCACCTCATGGGGTGGTTGGATCAACTGCAATACACAGATGAGAAGACACTTTGTAAATTGCAAAGCAATATATAAATGTCATGTATCGGAATTATTCAGTGGCATCGTACAGATTTTAGTCTTGAAGGGTAAATGTCTATTTTTTTCCCTATTCTTTCTGACTCCTATGCATATCCATCTGTCATTGACTTAAGATATTTCTTGAGTGCCTATTTTATAAAAGCATCATGTTAGAAACAGGATTGACAGAATACGGCAGAAAATGTGTCGGTTTCAGGATATAAAAGATTCTGATACAGGTGAGAAAATAGCACTAACATCTCTTTAGAAAATAAACATGGCTCGACGTGGGATACGTGAAATGATGTATGGTAGGATTCCCAAGGCTGGCTGGACAGTAGATCCAACCTGAGAGCCCATAGAAAGTATAGGTTCTTACTTAATTAGAATATGTGAGGATAGACTTGGAATCTGTTTTGTTTTGTTTTCTTTTTTGGCAAGCTCCCTTGGAGAGTTCTCAGCCAGCCAGCTGAGTCAGTTCCTTACTGGAACCAGTCACAGATGATTTTTAAGGGTTGGTTTTGATCTCCTGGTAGAAGTACCATGGACAGAGGGCTCAGTGAGGGCCCAGGGGGCTGGGAGGGTGGGGTTGGTTTGCTGGAGGAGGTGAGCCTCAGGTGGAAGGAGTGATGAGAAGGGCTTGCACCCCAGACTCTCCTTCCACTGCCTTGACCTGGCTCACCCTCACTGCTCCTTTGTGAATCAGCAATATTGCCACCCCCTCCAGTAAAGGTTTTCTGACTCCATGGGGTGGGACTGGGGGCATCTCTGGGCTAGGATTAGAGGGTGAGATTGATCTTGGTGTGTGAGGGCATGCGAGAGGCTGTGTGAGGACTGTCTGGCTGGAGAACGGAGAGGGATAAGGTTGGCGTTTATAATAGAGTTTTGGGTGCATCCCTTCAACAAACACAGGTTGAGCACCTACAATGTACTAGTCATTGGCTGGTAAGAAGTTTGTTTACAAACTTCTCTTTTCCCTCATGGAAAAGAGGTTTGAAGACAAAGATCAGCAGCAGCACTGCTGGGAAACAGTGCAGGGTACAGAAATGAATGAGCAGCGTGCTGTAGCAGCCCAGGGTGTGATAACAAACCCTGCTGAGAGGTATCGAGATCAGTGTGACCGATGACAGGACATTTGAACCTGCTTCTGATGGAGAAGGAGTAGGATTTCATCAGGCATTGGAAGGACTTGGAAAGGGCAGGCATCTTAGATGCTATTCCCTCTAAAGTCGTACCTGAAGTTTGACTGCCCTGTGATTAATCAACTTATACCCGAACACCTACAATCATAGGAAACCCTTTGCCCGCAAGGTAACTTTCTGCTTCGAACGATTCCTGCTATTAGATCTGAGGTTGTTCAGGAAGGCCTTGGCTCTGATACAGGGTGTATGTTGACGTGAACGAGGCAGGTGGCTGCTCTGTCCCCTCTGCACCTGCCTGGGCCATCTGTCAGTTTTCACTCCAGTCTTGACCTTAGCCCTCGCCACGGACCATATCTGTTTTGCTCATCTCTGTATACCCAGTGCTAGGGCACTGCCTGAACAGAGCAGACACCTGATACAGATTGGAGACTGAATGAATGAATGCCAAGAAAGAAGGGCAGCCTCCTCAGAATGGCATTCTGCTGCCGTGGTGGCCTGGAACCTTGGCAGATGGAAAAGAAAGGTGGGTCAAGGCAGCCTTAAGTCATGAGCTCCGGGGTTCAGGGGCCACTCACCCTCACTATCTTTGTCCCCCTGCTTTTTTTATGTTCAGCAGAATTTATTTATTTATTTATTTTAATTTAAAAATTTTTAGCAGCTATTGTTTTTTTTAAAAAAAATTCTCTTTATTGTTGAAAGTATTACAGATCCCTCCTTTTCCCCCCATTGACCCCCTCCTCCCTGCTCCTGCTCCCCTGCCTTCCTCACACTGTTGTCTGTGTCCACTGGTTATGCATATATGCGTATAAGTTCTTTGGTTTATCTCTTCCCACCTCCTCACCCCCCTCTTCTGAGGTTTGTCAGTCTGTTCCCAGCTTCCATGTCTCTGGATCTATTTTGATCGTCAGCTTATTTTGTTCATTATATTCCACAAATAAGTGAGATCATGTGGTACTTATCTTTTTCTGACTGGCTTTTTTCACTCAGCATAATATCTCCAGGTCCCTCCATGGTGTCTCAAAGGGTAAGAGATCTTTCTTTCTTACAGCTGCATAGTATTCCATTGTGTAGATGTACCACAGCTTTTTTATCCACTCATCTACTGATGGACACCCCACTGTCTTTCTTAAAACGGCCCATTACTTCATGCCTTGCTCCGCGAGGAATGTGAACGGAGAGGTGATGCACCGTGACAGCTGCCTACCCCGAGTCAGAGAGCGTCTCACGGGAGCGTGTTCCAGCTCCTTACGGCTTCTGTAGCTCCTAGCATAGCTCTGTCAAAGGAATTAAACTCCGTTCTGTAATTAGTGGATAGGGGATAGTGGAATAGGAGTGAATAACTCTTGAAATTGAGTGCATGTTCTGATTGGGAATTGTACGTGACTGTTTATTTCAGAGCACAGATCACTGTAGAATAAGCACAGGACACGGGTCCCCGCCCTGGGCTGGCCGGGGAAGGAGCAGCACCCTGGGAGACGGAGACAGGTCTTTCAGGCTTTCCCCTGACTGACTGACAAACTTGGTCAAGTCAGGTCATCTCAATGAATAGTGAGGGGACTCGCTGAGGTTTGTAAAACTGTGTCCTGAAAGACCAGCGGAGTCACTGAGATGTTTTAAGAGGGGAAATGACCTGGGTCTAAGTCACTTCAGCAACTGCGTGAGGAGTGGTTTTACTGCTGAGATAAGTTGTGTACTGTGATCAAACTGGCTTTCATGAATAACTTTTTTCTCCTGGAATTATTTTCTAAAATATTTTTTAGATTGCTTTTTAGAGAGAGAGGAAGGGGTAGAGAGATAAAAACATTGACGAGAAACATCAATCAGCTTCCTCCTGCACGCCCCCTACTGGGGGATCGAGCCTGCAACCTGGGCATGTGCCCTGACCTGAAATTGAACCTGCGACCTCTGGGTCATGGGTCATGCTCAACTACTGAGCCACACCAGCCGGGTTCTCCTGGAATTACTAATTGCAGGCTTTGTTTTTGGTCTTTTGCCTACATTTTAATGATCCTATTATTAATTCTTTGAAACCCTTCAACTTAATTAAAAAACTCATTTAAAGACTATTAGCCACATGGTCAAATTCACCAGGTATTTTATCAATTCTTTCTTTTTTTTCTGGAGCCCTTCCTTCTGGAATCTTTTGTCTTCCTGACACAGTCTAGACTGGGGGCTCTCCACGCCCACCTCACAGCTGTCCTCTGGGACTCCCATGTCAGATCTCTTTCTTGGATTCTATTTTTTAGTTTTTGATTTATTTCCTCACTTTGGTGGAGAACATTATCCAGTATTCCCCAGAAAAGGGGTTGAAGAAAAGTAATTTTTTTGGCGCAGTTGTATGTATGAAAATACATTTTTCCCCATACTCACACTTTAATGACAATATATCTGGTCATTACTCTGGGTTACAAATCTGAGAACTGGAAAGGCTTTTCTGCATTAATTTTTGGCTTCTCGTGTTGCTGTAAGTGATACAATATTGATTCTTAGTCTTTAGTACATCATTTCTGTTCTTTTTTTCCCTGTAGGTTTTTGGGTCTTCTCTTTGTCTTTAAAGTTCTGAGATTGGACAATAATAGATGCCCCTTTTCCAAGCAATGAGTGGGACCACTCAACTCAGAAAATCAGATGCTTTTGTTTTGGGAAAATTTCTAGTATTACTTCTCATATAACCTCCTTCCAGCCCTTTCTTATTTTCCTGATTCTGGAATACTACATGTTGGACCTCCTGCCAAAAAAAGTGAAAAGAAAAAAAAAAAAAGAAAAGAAAACTCAGAGATTTTTTTTGTTGAGCAAAAAACTAACTGTTGTGAACTGGACGACTTCAAACCCCAAACCGGTATGCAGCTCAGAGGCATAAATGTGCAGGATAGCTGGCTTCTGAGGGGAGCGTGAGGACTTGGTTTGCTTTTATGACGAATGGTTGTTCCAATGGGGTAACAGGGGCAAATTGGTTAAAAGTGATGATCTTATTATTTTAGATAGATGACAGGTTTTGATTGTGATTATGAGGTATTTACAAAAAATGACACAAGGTAATTTTTGCTTACATTCATAAAAAATAAAACTAGATTGAGTGTTGCATATATGACTTAGATGGTTTTGTATGATCAGAGCATCTTCAAGCCTGGTCTCCATTTTATTTTTTTTAATACTTTCCCCCAGGTATTCCATTACTTGGTCTGCTTTCCCAGAGCTATCCTCAATTTTCTCTTTCAATCATTCTATTGAATTTGTATTTCTTTTCTCATGCCTTTAATTTGTAGGAGTTTCTTTTTCTATAAATGTTCTGTTACAAACATCCTTTTACAAAATAGCATCCTATTCTTCCTTTCCTGGCCATCTAAGTTTTCTAACTTTTTTCTTATATATTTTTTTTATTTCTGCTGAGTTGAGTTGCCTCTAAAAATTGTTTATTTTGGTCACTGTTTCATGTTGAAGACTTTACACAAATGTCTGGCGATCCTCAGCGGCCTATGTATGGTTCAGAGTGACATCTTAAACAGGTGACTGGAAATCACCGACCCCTTGCTTCACACTCCCGTGGTGGAAGCCGGCGCCTCTCTGTGGCAGCCTCTCTGGGGCTGCGCAGCGCCAATGGCCATGACCTAGTGGCACCCTTTCCTGCAGTACCTGGCACTCAGCTTTCTCAGGTCCACTAACGCCTTCTTCCACTTCCCGTCTTCCAAACACATGTTGACATCTGTCTCTCTCCCATTCATTGCCCTCACAGGTTTATACTTTTTGAATTCCTGTAGTATCATTTTAGAAGGGTGCGGAGTGAGAGAGAGTGAACACAAGGTTTCAATCTATCACTTTAAACCAGGAGCCCAGATGGACTTTTATTAAAGTGATTTCCTCCTGTTATGCCTGAGTTGTTTTCTACTATATGCAATTCTACTACAATTTAAAAGCATGATGCTAAAATAGAACCCTCTCTGATAACTCTCTTCTCTCTCTCTCCCAATGCAAATTTCCCATTAAAAGAAAAATCTCGAATTTGACATTGTGTTCTAGTTGGTTCAATTTGAGGTGCAAACATGGCTGATCCAAACATAGTTTCTCCCCTTCCCCTCATAGAACCTAGGAGTCTACTGCTACTCTATTTGACTATGTATTAGAACTTTTCTTTCACCCACGCATCTCATTTTTTGAGATGGGCTGACTCTGCATTGGTCTATATAATGCTGCCTCCTCCATTCCAGCTGTTTTCATCCTGTGGTCCATTCCAGATGGCTTGGGAAGGTTGCTGTCCTCTGAAAGTGACTGCACACCAAATGTGAGTTTGGAAATAGAATAGAGAGTCAGCCCTCACATCATAACAGGCAGCAGGTAACAGAGCCCGCAGCCCTGTAACAGGTGCAACCCAGGGAGCTTTCTGCCTCCAGGCTCTTAGTGACAGGAAAAAATGCAGTTTAGGCACGCTTAAGACACGCTGACTCTCTAAAGGAAACGGGTTGTTCAGTGTGCTCTCCAAGTCACTGAGGTGGAGTTCAAGGAGGTCGTGTCCTAAGGTCCTTGGTGCCGTTATCCTGGGCAGCATGTGAGGTGGGCGTGTCCTGGGCTCAAGCCACATGGTCCTGAGAAGCCTTTCCTGAGCCCTCAGCACCGAGTAGTCGCCAGATAGTGACTCCATAGCATCTGGCATGTCATCTCACACCCTTTGATACTCTGTACTCTTGAAAATCACTTTTTACTTTCCAAAAACAGCACTCATTGCCTTTCTCTTATCATACAATTCAGAGATGTTCATGGTTAACATAATTTTTAGAAATACAAAAAACAAAAAAAATGAAAAGCAGTTAGATAATGCACAACTTTGGGATAATCCATTTTCCCCTTGTATGTATATAAATAGACTTCTTTTAAAAAACAAAATTCATCTCCTTCTGGATATACTATTTTGTAATGTGCTATTTTTTTTACATTATATTAGACACTTTTCGATCGTTATTCTCTTAAACAAGATTTTGTATATACCTTTATAATATTTATTCTTTTAAAAGTATAAATTCTGGCTTCAGCTCTGACATGTAGAGTCTGGAATTCCTCACTCCCATCCTCCCCAAGAGAAAAAGCAGACAAACAGAAAACAATGAGTCTAGACACAGACCCTACACCTTCAAAGAAATTTACTCAAAATGGATTATAGACCTAAATGTAAATGAAAAACTATAAAACTTCTAGTAGAAAATTGAAGTGATCTTGAGTTTGGTGATGAGGTTTTAGATTCAGTATCAACAGCATAATCATGCAAGAAAAAATTGATAAGTTGGTAGTTTACTAAAATTCAAAAATTCTCCTTTATAAATAACATTGTTAAGACAATGAAATATAAGCCACATGCTGGAAAAAGATTTCCAAAACACATATCTGATAAAGAACTTGGATCCAAAATATACACCTACCTCTTAAAACTCAACAATAAGAAAACAACCCAGTTAAAAGTGGGACAAATATCTGAACAGATAACTCACCAAAGAAGATATACACATGGCAAATAAACATATTAAAGGATGCTGAACATCATATATCACTGGGGGATTGCTAATTAAAACAACAATGAGATATTGCTACATACCTATTAGAAAGCTTAAATCGAAGCCACTGACCACCAAGTGCTGGCAAGGTTGTGCAGCGGCAAGAATTCTCACCCACTGGCGGTAGGAATGCAAAACAGAGCAGTCACTTTGGAAGACAGTGTGGCAGTTTTTAACAAAACTAAACGTAGTTTCGCCATCTGATCCAGCAAGCATACTCCTTGGTATTTATCCAAATCAGTTGACTCCTTTTATGTCCACACAAAAAAACTGCTGCACATAGATGTAGCAGTGTTATTCATAGTGGCCAAAATATGGAAGCAGCTAAGATGCCCTTCAGTAGGTGAATGGATAAATAAACGGGTACATCTGGACAATCGAATATTATTCAGTACTAAAAAAAATGACCCATTAAGCCATGAAAAGGCATAGACCTTAGATGTATAATACTAAGTGAAAGAAGCCAATTTGAAAAGGTTACAAATTGTATGATTTCAACCATATGACATTGTGGAAAATGTAAAAATATGGGGACAGTGAAAAGATCAGTGGTTGCCAGGGAAAGGGAGGAATGAATAGGCAGGACAGAGGGACTGTAGGGCTCTGTGTGGTACTATAATGCTGGATACACGTCATTGTAGATTCGTCAAACTCATAGAGCACACAACACTGAGAGTGAATCCCAATGTAAACTATGGACTTTGGGGGACAGTGACATGTCAGTGTAGGTTCAACCATTGTAACAAATGTACCACTTGGGTGCAGGATGTTGATAGTAAGAGAGGCCATACATATGGGGAGAGAGTGAGTATAAGGGAACTCTGTACTTTCTTCTCAATTTAGTTGTGAACTTAATTCTGCTCTAAAAAATAAAAGTCTATACATTAAAAGAATTCCTATTTTTACCTTATACTTCTTCACCAATGAAGTCAATTATAAAAAAATACAGTATTCTTTTGGATGTAGGTAAACTTAATTTATTAAATCAGTCCCCACATGCTAGATATTTAGATGATTTCTTCTATTTTTATTATAATTAATAGTACTACAACAGACTTCCTTCCACAAGATTCATTGTGTACATTTAATCATATATTATAATTGTCTTTGTCCCCCCTAACCTGTAAGTTTCTTGAAAGTGGAACTCCAACTATCTAATCTTTATATGCACAGAGCCTGGTATAGAGTGAGATACCCGGTAGATACTTAATACGTATTTCTTGACAAAGTGAATGAACTTATGTTTTCTCATGTAGAGCGACCCCATGGGATTTCATATTGTTCTCTATACCAGACCGCCTGCTTAATGCTGTGAGTCTTGTATTTAGATTAGACACACACACACACACACACACACACACACACACACACACACACACACACAGCCTTTGAAAGTCAAACATGTATCTGAAAGGAATTATAGCACTAATTTATTTATGGATGCATCTAATGAAACGTAGGTACTGGAATACAGTCAAACAAACCAAGCATAACATGTAGTCTACCGTTTTTACTTTCTTGCTTCTCTCTCTCTCTTTTTTCCCTCTTTCTTTTCTTGAGCACATGAGTTGGAGGTGGGCTTTAAGTATGAATCTTGGTTGGATTCCAGGGAAGACTTAATTGAATTGCTGAAGGGTGGAAGTAGTTTTGGAACAATGTTAGAGCGTCTTCTCCTCTAGCCCTTGTCTTGCTGGGAGAAATATCAAGAAAGTGGGCATTTGCTCTCTTCCCACTGCTGTGGGACTCTGCTGGTTAGAACATTCCTTCTGACTGAACTCCATTCTAGAAAACTGAGTATGTACTGAATATTGAAATAAAGATAAGTAAGATAGCCCCTTTTCCCTGAAGAACGTCACAACTTTCTGGCATCTTTGTATAGACACATTAAGTGTGATCTTTGTTTCAACAAAGGCCGAGCTCATTTATGGGTCCAAGGGAGGAGTGGAGAGACTTTTCTGTGAAGGTCAGGGGAGATGTCCCTGTCCTGCTTCTGTTTCCTTATGGCTTCCCCCTGTTTGTCCTTGTTATGGGCCTTAATGCAAAACAGAATAGAATTTTCTCACTCATTACAGCTCTCCAGTTATTCAAAGAGAGAGATCATGTCTCTCCTAAATCTCTTCTTCTCTGGGATACACATCTCAGATTCTTTCACAATTCCTAATCTGGCACTTTTAAGTCCCCTCAGCATCTTAGTTGTTTTCCATTGGCTACATTTTCATTCATTGAGGATGGTGCTCTCGGTGTATTCTTTATGGCAAAGGGGACTATTCATTTTCTTGATCTCTAAATACTGCATTTGAAAAAATCCTCACCTGACGATATGTTTATTGATTTTGGAAGAAGGGAGGGAGGGAGGGAGAGAGAGAGAAACATCGATGTGAGAGACAAACATTGATCAGGATGTATGTACTCCAATCTGGGATGAACCTGAAACCTAGGTATGTGACCTGACCTGGAATCAAACCAACAACCTTTTTGGTGTACCGGATGATGGTCCAACCAACTTTGCCACCAGGCTAGGGCTAGATACTGTATTTTTTCTTTTTTCGTTTTTTTTTTTTTTTTTTTTTTTTTTTTTTTTATGAATACAGACTTCTAGTGAATTTGTTATTTTTGGCAGCCAAAGTACAATATTGATTTCTACTGAGTTTATAGGTCACAACCCCTTATGAACTGCTATTGATTTTTGAAACTTAAGTGCAGGAAATTACATTTGCACTCTTAAAGTCTATTTTGTTAGACATATTTAGCCCTCAATCCTAACCTGTTGCAATGCTTTTTTTCACCTGGAAGTAGCCAATCATTATATTGGTTATCTTTCTCAGCTTTGTTTTTATATTAATAGATTTTGTTAATACGGGATTTAGTCAGAACAGGTTCGGGTCTATTGAAGGACAAATGAGTCCTAAATCCTAGTGGCTTATAAAATCCAAATGCTTGTTTCTCGCTTGTGTTACAGTGTATCATGGATTGGCTGGGACTGTGCTCCATGTCTCCTCACTCCAGGAGCCAGGCAGAGAAACTTCCACCTCGGATGTTGCTGGTCCACATGGCAGAAGGGAGAAGACTCTCGAAGATCTCACACCAGCAATTAGATGCTCCAGTCTGAAAGAAATACACATTCCTTTTGTTCATTAGCTAGAATTACACGGAGGTAAGAAATTGTAACTCTATCATGTACTCAGAGATATTTCATGAACAGTGCCACTGACTATCACAGCATCAACTTTATGTTCTCGACATAGTAATTAATACAAGTGTTGACTAGGATAAGACCTAGAGCATATCCTTATAGTCTACTCCTAGAGAGCTCCTTTAAGATGGGTATGGGTACATTGATCAGCATTCTTTTGGTACGTTTTTTCAACAAAGTTCAATTCCACTTGAACACACTGTCTTCTGGATCACATTTTTTCATCTTCTTCAAAGCATAGTAGCAGGTTAGATGTCTTCGGTTGATGGAAAGGGCTTTGATTAAAAAAAACACAAATCTGAATTATGGTCTTTGCTTTATCATTCTCTAGTCTTATGAACACTGGCAAATAAATATATCTCTCTGGGCCTCAGATTTTTTTTTAAGTTTACTAAATTAAATAGTGATCATTAAAAACAAACAAACTCGTGTATCTATAAAATTCTAAGAAAACTTATCCTGCCCTTCCAACCCAACATCTCATCATAAAATTAATTAGATACTCTGCCATGATTAGCTTTGCAGGGGCTGGTGATCATTAATTCCATTTCTAGATCATTACTTCCAGATTGTACAGAAGAGGGAAGAGACCAATGCACAGCACCGGGTAGGCTCTGAGGTAGGAAAATTTGGGGAAGGATATAATGTGGAGTGTTGAAGGAAGGAAGGAAGGAAGAAAGGAAGGAAGGAAAGAAGGGAGAAAGAAAGAAAGAAAGAAAGAAAGAAAGAAAGAAAGAAAGAAAGAAAGAAAGAAAGAAAGAAAGAAAAGAAAGGGAGGAAGAAAGTGAGGAAGAAAGAAAGAAGGAAAGAAAGAAAGAAAGAAAGAAAGCAAGCAAGAAAGAAAGAAAGAAAGAAAGAAAGAAAGAAAGAAAGAAAGAAAGAAAAGAAAGAAAGGGAGGAAGAAAGGGAGGAAGAAAGAAAGAAGGAAAGAAAGAAAGAAAGAAAGAAAGAAAGAAAGAAAGAAAGAAAGAAAGAAAGGGAGGAAGAAAGGGAGGAAGAAAAAGAAAGAAAGAAAGAAAGAAAGAAAGAAAGAAAGAAAGAGAAAGAAAGAAAGAAGGAAAGAGGAAGAAAGAAAGAAAGAAAGAAAGAAAGAGAGGAAGAAAGAGAGAGAGGAAGAAAAATGGGATATTGTCTCTGGAGAGGACCATGAATTTCCCTGCAGTGAATATCAGCAAGACATTCCAAGTATAATAGGTTATATTACTGTTATAATTATTTGCTTCTTTCCTGTAAGAAGATTATACTTTTGTGTACCATTGACATTAGGCTGAGTTTTGTGATTTACCATGGACAATAAAATGTGAGTAGAAGTTATTTATATCGAGCAGAATTGTTAAGAGACATCATTGCTTCTTTCTCCATTGCACAAAAACGGCATGTCCCAAGTAGGTCTTCTCCTTCAGTCTGGGTCCAAGAAAGGAGAAGACATGTGGAGCAGAGCTACAGCCAACCTGCAGCTGACATGTAATGTGACTGACAAATTAACTTTTGTGATAAGCTACTGAGATAATGGGATTGTGTCACAGCGTTACCTGGTAAAAGCCGACAGATACACTAGGCTGGTCAATAGGTAGGTGGAACATAGACTTGGGACCCGAGATCAGAAACTACTAAAAAGTTCCAAGAGAGCAGAGATTTTCAAGGTTACTAGGAGTATCAAATGCAATGGAGAAAAAAAAAATATCAAGAAACATATTAGCTAAGAGGTCATCTTGTTTTGGGGCCCAAGTAATGCAAGTAAAAGGGTTTTATAAATAGCAAAGAGCTGTATAATGATAAGACATTATTATTAAAACACCATTAAATTATAGCAGAGGAATTCAGTGTTAACCACAGAAGTAGCAAATGTCTGTAGACCCAGAAGACAAATACCAAATCGAGGAGGTGAAGAAGAAAGCAGGTGTTAAAAATGATGCCATCCAGATGAGGGACTTTGGGGAGAATTCCTCCTCTCTTAGATAAATAGCTTTGTTTATGTAGGGCTTTGTGCTGAGCTTTGGAAAGGAGGATATCTTGATTCCAGGATGGCTCAAAACTGTCTCTGGCTGCTTTATCACAGAAAGGAGCAGTGAAAGGTTGCTCTGAATAAATGGCCCTGTCATGCCAAGAGTCTTTTTTATTCATGGGGTGGGGGAGAGACAGACATGGACAGGCCATCCAAATGTAAGCACTATCTCCTTGATGGATTGCAAACTACTCACTGAAACAGTGGTGGGAAAGGCCGGAAGGGCGGGGGACCAGGTTTCTCCTTCTGATAGTAATGCAGGATGATAAAATGTGTTCTGCCAAGTGTCTCAGTCGCTCCCTTTCACACACACAAAAGTTTTACAGCTTTCATCACCACTTTATCACATTCCTTTGTGTAATTGAAGCCTTGGGGTTGGACTCCATTACTCCCTACTCTGTAAGCCAACCTCGGAGAGGCTGAAAGTAACAGAAATCTCGGAACAGGTGTTGGGAGAAATGTCTTAATGTTGTCATCATAGATGATCCATGGTGGTCGGAGGGCCTTAGCTCTCCTCTAGAAAGTAAATCTCACCCCTGTTACTCTTCTGTTTACATTCCTTCAGAGGCACCCATGTTTTTCAGGATCAAGGCCAGGGTGCCTAGTTTCTCGCACCCACACTTTGTGGGAACCCCCGTGCTCTACCAGCAGTTTCTGCGCTTCCTGCCTTCCTCTTCATGGCAAACTCTTGCCTGTCTTCCGAAGTGTAGTCCCAGAGTTCCGCCTCAGACTCCTCTACCTGCAGTGTGATTTCACACATCACCCAGATTGTCTTTCTCCTCCACCAGCATTTAGCTGCCCCAGGACAAGGACCACACAGTATTCGACATTGTCTCCTCAGTGCCTGGAATGATATCTGGCATATGGCAGATGCTCAATGAATGTTGAACAAATGGTTGTATATTTGCTCTACAATCTCCTTTTCCTTTTTTTTATTTTTAAAAATTTTTTTCGTCTTTATTGATTTTAGAGAGAGAGGAAGGGAGAGGGAGAGAGAAACATCGATGAGAGAGAACATCGATTGGCCGCCTCCTGCATGCCCCCCACTGGGGATCAAACCCACAACCTGAGCATGTGCCCCGACCGGGAATCGAACCGGTGACCTCTTGGTGCATGGGTCGAGGCTCAACCAGTGAGCCACACCGGCCAGGCTCCTTTTCTTTTTTTTTTAATTTGGGGAAGGGCTTGGCCTTAGAGTCATGTGCTCCATCTCTCATTGAGCCTTGCGGCTACTTCCAGATGCCTTCGTGGTTCCAAGGAAGGAATGAGAACCTCCTTGAAGAGAGAGCCAAAATGTTTTCACAGATCGTCTGGTCCCCTGAGCTGCTGTCTTAAAATGGTGAGGAGCATGTCAGATGCATAAGGTAACAGGTAAACATGTGAAGAGAGAAAGAGGCATTAAGCAGATGATTAAAAATAATAATTTTACCATTTATTGAGCACTTGCTTTGTGATACTCTTTTTGGATGTTTAGGTACGATATCTCTAAGTCTGGCCATGGACTTAAAAATAACATTCCCTCTTTCCAGGATTCAAAAGGAAACGTCCATTTAAACAACAAATTGTTGCTCAGAGAGGCTCAGTGATATGCCAAGGCCACACAGCAATCAAGTGGCTGAGCTGGAACGCCAAGCCATTGTGGTCTGACATAAAAGTCTAAGCTCTTTTCACCACTTAGGGATGTGTGCAATCGCTCTGTGTCTCATATTCATCATCGATAAAATATGTGTCTTTTACTCTATAAATGTCTATGTTTTCTTCCAGGTCTGAAATGTAGTTTGCTGAGCTGTATTCTCAGAGCGCAGGACAGAGGGATTAGGGCGGTGGGCTCCAGAGCTGGAGCTTCTGGGTACCAGTCTCCGCTGTCACTCACTTCAGGTGTGGCCTGGGGCAGTGTCTTCATCACGCTTCCTTCTACTTCCTCATCGGGAGAATGGGGCTGATAAAAATATTCACCAAGGATCCCAAGGTTACAGACTGTAGATTCATTTACATAATGTTTTTGAAATGATAAGATATTAGAAATAGAGAGCAAATTAGTCGTAGCCAAGGGTGGGGGGTGGGAGGGAAGTGGGAGTGCTTATCACTGGGCAACAAGAGGGGCCAGGTGGCTTTGGAGCTATTCTGTATCTTGACTGTGCTGATGTGGTCATGAACCCACATGTGTGATAAAACTGCACTGAACTAAGTACACGAGGACAAAGGAGACTGGGGACATGATGACGATCAGGGCAGTGCATCAGTGTCAGTATCCCGGTGGTGATATTGTACCACAGCTTTACGAGAGGTTGTTTATCGTTGAGGGAAACTGGGTCAAGGACACTTGGGATCTCATTATTTCTTACAACAGCATGCGAATCTATAATGATCTCAGAATACAACATTTACTTTTTAAAAATAGGTAGCATTGAAAATAGAAATCAAACAAAATAAAGAGCCTCCGTTTTCATTAAAAACAAATTCACCCAGAGGCTCTGACACCCTCGCACACAGGTCCCGGCACACATGAAGCACTCAGTACGTGAGAGCTTCAGCAAGTCCCAGGGACGGGGGCTGAGCCTTCTCCTGGGCCCTTATTTACCTCGATAGACTCTCTGGTTTCTTATTCTTGAAAAAAATGTTTCTTCAAAACCTTCCAGGCATTGCTGTGGTGCATTCATTGGTGACCCAGAGAAACACAGGACACAACACGGATGGGGGTGCCGGGACCAACATCCGTGTAGCTCTTCACCGTTTCCAAACACCTGTAGGGTTGACAGTGTGAAGTCAATTCAGGGTCCTGCGTGCTGTTTCACACACATAAGGAGCTTGAAATGGTGAAATGGCAAGACCCACGTTGGCGATGTTCAAAATTATGTAACACAAGGCAAACCAGATGGGTTCTTTGCCTTCTTGAGGGACTAGCTGGTGTGGAAGCTGTCCTTTGCCTATGGGGCACTGTGGTCTGTCACCCCATGGAGTGTCACAGCAGAGCGTGGAGCCAGGGCCGAGGGCGAGCGGAGGACAAGGGGCCAGGAAGGCACACCGTAGCTGCCGGGCACTTACTGGAGGGCATGCGGGGCCCAGCGCCTTCAGCTGTTCTCACGGGCACCCCAGTGCCGTAGGAAAGAGGGTGTGTGCACGCTACAGTGAGCAGATGTCCGAGACTGTGTGTCTGTCGGGTGACTGCGTTGCCTGTATGTGTATCATCACGTCACACCATGACCTACCTTTCCAACTTTAAAGAACTGATTTCTCTCTAATTCTGGGGGGTTTTCTACTCAGGAACACATTTTTTTTTTTTTTTTTTTTTTATCCTCACCTGAGGACATTTTTTCATTTTTTGTCCAGATAGAGTGGGAGGGAGAGAGAGGAAGAGAGAGAGAGAGAGAAACATCGACGTGAAAGGGACACATCGAGTGGCTGCCACCCACACGACCAATCAGGGCCGGGGACAAACTGCAACCGAAGTACATGCCCTTAGCGGGAACCGAACCCGGGTCTCTCTGGACCGCAGGCCAACGCTCTAACCGCTGAGCCAAACCGGCCAGGGCCAGGAACACATTTTTAATCATTTTCCAGGAGTCCCTAAAAATGACAAAGAAGAGTACAACAGAGTGTGTTGCCAGCAAGTATACAATTAATCTCAAACAGCCACGACTTAGGGTTCAATTTAACTTTCAAATCTCCCCTGCAAACACCAACACCCCTACTCCTGGGACCACGGTCAGCTGCGGTGGGGTTTCAGAGAGAGCCTTTATCCACATGAACTGACAGTACCGGCTGCCGTTTCCTGATGGCCCTGTGTCCTTCCTGGTCTTTTATCTCACTCTTCGCAATAGTAAAATGTCCTTGATCTCACATGAGCAAATGGGGGCTCGCAGAACTGAAATAATGATGCAGAGTCCCCAGACTCTTAAGGACAGAGTTTGGAGCCGGGCAGATCTCTGTTGGAGGCCAGCCTTGCTGCATGCTACCAAAGTCCTTTGAGCTTTGTGTGCCTCAGTTTCCTCCGCTGTGAAATGAGGATGACAGTGTTTGCCTAACGGGGCTATTGTGGAGACTTAAAGAGGTGGTAGCTATTAGCAGCTCAGCACAGCAGTGTGGAAGCGAGCAAGGCCACGCCAGCCTTACTGCGGTACCCACAGGCCCCCTTTCTAAGCAGATGCTACGGGCTTGGCATAGAGCCAGCTCTCGGGTGCATGCACCAAACACACTTGTCTTTTTGATCACGCCCCTGCTGAGGTGATTGCTTTTAATCAGAAAGGCAAGGGCTTCCCTTCCTTAGTCCTCGCACCTGGATGGGCCGATTAGCCAGCTGCCTGCAGTTTGAGGGGCTTTCCCTTCCTAGCCAATTACTTCCCTGATTGCTCACTTCTCCACTCCGGGGGGCTGAAATTTGTGGTTCTAGAACCTCCTCCCATCTGGTTATCTGTTCAGCTGAGGAGGTGTCCTGTTTTCGGTTGTTTGCATGCTCTCAATACTGGCTGCGTCTCAGCATCAACTGGTGAGCGACTGACCCATGTCCACGTTTCACGGCTCTAACCTCAGAGATGCTGACCCCGCAGGGCCCAGAGTCTGTACTTTGAAAACCCTTCTATCATTGATTTGGATGCCCAGCCTGACCGAAAACCCCTGGGTGAGGAATCTGGTCAAAGGGGAATCCAGTGTGTCTACCAGATGTCCTCTTTAGTGTGCCAGTCAGATGGCCTTTTTAGTTCCACGTGCCATGGCTATGAGGAGTGGTTTGGACAGTGATCGAACCCCAAACAGGTCATGAGGCGATGACCTTTCACCTGTGCTAGACCACTGACTCCTGTTCACTGCTGCCAGGTGGGCAGTACGTCTCCATTTCATGGGAACGAAGGCCCACAGTGATGCTGAATTTGCAGAACTAGTTAGCAGGATGGGGTTCTTTCACAGGTTTCTTTGACTGTGAGTCTAGGGCTCTTTCTGTTATCATTCAAGGAGCGAAATAACGAGGACCCACTCATTGCACTGAGGTCATGAGCTGGATTAAATTACGCCGAGAGTTATGCTTGAACGCACCACAGTGAGGATGCTTTGATCGGTCCAGACCAGTGCTGGCTAAGTCTGGGCAGGCTCTACGGAAGAGGGGTTTCTGGAATGAGCTCTGAAAGGAGGACACCATTTCAGTTGGAGGAGTGGGGTGGGTTCATGCTGCCCCCCCGGCTACTGCTTTTGGGAAGGGGAATGAAAGAATGCAGAACACTCTTGAGAAGGTGTCAGGGAACTGGCTTGCCTTTGAAATAATTAAAAACCCCTCTTGAAAGAGGAAGCCCTTACAAGGTATTCAAGCAACTGCTCAGCCTTCTCCAGTTGACAAGCTTATGGAAGTGACATCTCCCATAGCCATTTGACTCTTAGAGTACAAAACTGCCTAATTAAAAGGAATTACTGAATCGAACTCTGTTGATGTGCAGAGGGGTTTGCTTGCATTTATAAAGCAGTGGTTGCATGGCAGGATGTAATTAAAAGCTAATATTAAACTGTGTAAGAGAATCAGCTCAATCACAAGAAAATCTACCCTATGAGTTGAATATGTATATATTACAATCTTCAGTGAAGTGTGTGTGTGGGGGGCATTTCTGCCTTGCACAAGTTAGGGGTTTTTCTAAAATAGGTGGTACAATATAATTTCCAAGATGTCCAAACTGAAGTATCACAGTGTATTCATTCATTTATTCATTCAGCAAACATTTCTGACCACCAGCTACGTGTTCCAAGCACGATGTGTTGGAGGAGGTCATCAAGAGGCTGTGACCGCTGGTTGAGCCCCAGCTGAACCCAGGCAATGGAGGTTCCTCACCCCTCCCCTGTTTTTGAAATGTACGTTTTGCCCACCATTCCCACAGCTGGAGCTGTTTAAGGATGTAACCTTGAGAGATGTAATGTGTTATTGGGACCACCTGGAGTGAATCTGTGCCTGAATCCAATTAAGGCCTCTATATAAACACTGAAGATGCCGGCGGGTGTTGAGATAGGCTGATGTTGCAACCACCAAGGACAAGCCTCCTGGGTAAGTTCCCTTGCTTGTTACACCTGCCACCCGCCAATCTGGAATGGCCTGCCTCTCTCCAGCCTCTCACTCTCTGTGTACTGGGCCAGTTGTTTTGGGTCTTGGGAAAGAGGCATTCCTGGGGGAAATCCTGCATTGGCCGTTGACCTCTGTGTGGGGAGGGGTGGCCCGTTGTTGGATGTTCAGGGACCACTGCCTGAGGATGGGGATGCCCGAAGACACCGGCTGGTCTGAGACATTTCTTTGAGGAGCTGTGCAGGGACCGATGTGGCACAGAAGGGGAGCCAGGGGCTGCCGCTGCGGGCTGGCCGCTGCTGTGGGCAGTTTCAGCTGGCCGGCCACCAGTGCCCAAGTAGAGGCTGACGGCTGAGAGAGACAGTAAGAAGAGCTGAGGTTAGAGAAGGATATGCAGGTGACCCCCGCTCTGCTAGCGTCAGGGCTGGTGGACAAGGTAGGGGAGCAGGATAGTACGATGGAGACTTCAGCGTGCAACTTTGCAAAGCTGGGAGGGTGAAAACCACTGCAGACGAAGGCCCGAGTGCTTGTGACAAAGCCGGATTGGGACACTAAAAGGTGGCATCCTTGGGAAAGGGAGGGGAAAAAGAAGGCTGCCGCCATTAGGGAGTTAGACACACTTGCACCATGTATGGATAGCCTTGAGAGTCGGGGGTCGCTAAGACCGCCTGGATGGCACACGTGACCGAACCAGAGGCCTCTATATATGCTCTTAAGATTCTGGCAGGTGGTGAGAGGATCTCCTGTCTTCTAGCCACCAAGATGCAGCCTCCTGTGTAAGTTCCCTTATGTATTAAACCTGCCACCTCCCGGTCTTGTGAAACTGCCTTTCTCTTCAGTCTCTCCTTGCCCTCTGTGTATGGGGCCCGTTTATGAACCAAGACTTAGTTATGGAAAATAACGAAACAGTCCTTCTCTGCTTTCAGGAATGGGAGGAGGCAGGAAGGTAAGCAGGTTTATAAAGTGGTGCGTTTATTTTGCTACAGTTGAGCTGGGTGTAGAGGCGAGGGGTGGGTAGACAAGGAGGTTTGCCCCGGCGGGAGCCTTTTGAAGGACTGATAGAGTTGAGCTCAGCAGGAAAGCGTGGGTATGTGGAGTGCAGAGGTCTAGCACCAGAAGAAAGTACGGTGAAGTCGGCGCATCAACAACAGTGGCAACAATTGTAACAGCAATAGCAGCAACAACAAAACAGGGCTCCGTCTGAACGCAGCTTTGACCCCTGAGGGTGGAAGCAGGGCGGTGAGATAAGACTGGAGGTGGGAGACAGAACGCATGCTGTTAAGGGCACAGCTGGCCAGGTTTGCAAGCTTGGACTTCACCCTGAAGTGAATGGGGATTTAGTGAAGATCTAGGGATAGACACAATTAGCATTGTTTTTAAGCAAAAAGGTAATTTACTGTCTTCTGTAGTCGATAAAGGTATCGGGGTAACCGTCAGGAGTCAGATTGGGGATGAGGACCAAGGATTTGACATTACCAGGACTCTCCATTGCTCACCTGCTGATCTCTCCTTCGTAAATGCTGGCTTAGCCTTGCCTATTGCACACAGCCTTTCCCACGTGGCAGAAGACATGAGGAGTGTTTAATATTTCAGCATCTGTGGCGCAGTTCTAGGGAAGGACTCTGGCTAGCCTTGCTTGGATCAATGACTCTTAGCAGCGATGAGGGACACTGGACAGCATTGAGTTGGCAAAAGCTCACTCCAAAGGATGGACGGGAGGCAGCAAGGCCAGAGCAGGGAGGAGGGAGGCTATGAGTCTGAACTAGTGACGTGACAGAGGGAATGGTGAGGAGGGGTGGGGTCAAAAGTGGGAAGGAGGCAGAATTCACAGAGCATGGGGATTGCATGAAGGAGAGGGGAGAGAGAACGAGGGGTGTGAGGGGTGTATGGTGTGGCCTGTTTCCTACTTGATCAACTGGGTGGATGGTGGAACTACTTACTGAGGTGTTGGGGAGAAGCAGTTTATCATGAGAAAGAGGAAATTCAGTCTTTCTGTTTTACTTCCCAGGATTATTTCAACCTTGACTCTGATTTTTTTCCAAAGGAAGTAATGGTCACCTTTGATTTTAAAAAGTAATTTAAACCCGGCTGGTGTGGCTCAGTGGTTGAGCATCGACCCATGCACCAAGAGATCGCTGGTTTCATTCCAGGTCAGGGCACATGCCCAGATTGTGGGCCCAATCCCCAATGCGGGGCATGCAGGAGGCGGCCAATCGATGTTCTCTCTCATCGATGTGTCTATCTCTCTCTCCCTCTCCCTTCCTCTTTCTCTAAAATCAATAAAATAAGTAATTTAATGAAAATGAAACTTCATTTATGTTATCTTAAGTGGGTGATATCGTATGTTGATCTTCATTAGCAGATTAACAGGTGTAGTAGTAACCTTTGAATAATCAGGCTGGGAAAGGTGGTTGTGAGAATTCAGAGAGAAAGGGTGTGTAATCCCAAGGATAGTTCAGGAAGGGTTGGGACCTGTCCACTAATGTCTACAGGGCCAAAAATGGTTTGCTTTAGAACTGGGCAGGTAGATTTTTTGACAATTTTTTTTTCCTCGTGTGTGTGTGTGTGTGTGTGTGTGTGTGTGTGTGTGTGTGTGAGAGAGAGAGAGAGAGAGAGAGAGAGAGAGAAAGAGAGAGAGAATTGTGCTTGTAAGCATACTAAATGTAATAAAACAACATGTAATTTTGTTTATGAATGAACATAGCTCAGACCGTTCACTAATTCAAACTGTCCCCCGCTGGACTTGGTCTTGAAGAATTGAGAATAGCATTTGCCCACATCTTTCTCTGTCTCATGGGCCCTTTCCCATATTCCCAGCTGGGTGATTTCTAACTTACCCTCGAAGACTTTGAGACAAAATGAGTCACTGTTTTCCTGTGCCATGCTTTGCTCATGCCTCTACCAAGTGTAGCCTGGTGGTTAAGAGCACAGCCTTTGGCGTGACCTGTGCTCAAGTCCACTTCTGTGAAATATTAAGCAGTTACTTAACCCCTCTGAGCCTCTGTTTCTCCTGCACAGTGGGGTTAATGGTAGCTCAGCCGGTTGCTGTGAAGACTCATGCAATGCACACAGAGTTGCTTAGCGCAGTGTCTGGCACGCAGTACATGATCAATACATGATGAAGTAAACGAACATAGTAAACATATACATAAGAGGCGTGCACAATACATGGCATGTACCTTTGGGTCTGTTTGGTTCCTGGGTGGCGATTTTTTAATTTTATTTTTATAATGGAAATCCTGGCAGATTAATGTCTTCACATTTATCGAGCAGTTTGAAGTGCCAAGGGGGATACTGTTTCTCAGTACTGGATTCCTCTTATCTCAGTTGAGGACAGCTCCACTTTTCAAATGAGGAGAGACCAAGAGGTTAAAGTACGTCATGGTTTGGGCTGATTAGAATTCAGGAATGCCATCCCCTGCCTTCAGGGTGTGCCTGAGACTCTGGTCCTAGGACCCCACAGCCCTGGCACAGTAGCTGCTGCAGGGATGAGCGGAGGACCCCGCTGGACCGTCAAAGTACTTTTGTGGAATCCTAGGCAGAGGCGGGGCACGTGGAGGTGTTCTCTGGCTGGTAGATGATCGGCCGGGGGCCGTTTCTCTTCCACTCCCCTCCCTGCTGCCTGGAGGAAAGCCACTGTGGGAGGTCAGAATTGGGTCAGCACGCGGGAGAAAACAGTCTTGACACTGTTACTTGTGTCCCTGAGGCCTGTTCTTCCCTTGGACTTCCTACTTAGATGATGCATGATTTTTTTTTTTTTTTTTGTCTTAGTTTGAGTTGGGATTTTGATTCAAGATTCATTGACTTTAATAAATAATTTTGAATCCTCACCACCACCCTATGAGTTAGATGTTATTCCTCTCCTCTTTTTACATTAAAAAACCAGGCTCAGAGAGGTTCCTAGACAAGGAAACAGCCACTAAGTAGTAAAGCTGGGTTTCTAATTCAGGTCGGCCTGCTTCAAAAACCCTTCCTGCCTTGACTGCGTCCGCTGACCCGTGACCCTGAGACCAGCTCACGGCTTTGATCTTCCTACATGCCCGTCTGTGCTGATGCGAGGTGCTGTCATTTTCCCGGGCACCTCGTCACCCTGTCCTCCCGGTGTAAAGGGTACTCTTGGATACACGGTATCAAGATTGTGCCTTTGTATATTCAGCTCCCACTTCTGTCTAATTCAAATTTATTTGTAAACTTTTCTGTTGAACTTCTTTCTCACTCCTCTTCTAAGTAACTCGGGGACCGTGAAAAGCCTCCTCGCCAGGCTGCCTCCGACCCGTGCCGCGATGGGTCCATTAATCTCCCAGACTGAGGGAGGATGTGACTGGCCCAGATGGCATTTCTGAGGAGACAGTGGAGACAGGAAGACCCGACTGGAATCTTAATGTCAGTGGCTGCTCAGGAGGCAGGTTAGATTTAGGAGGGAAAGCAAGGTGCCAGCTTTAATTAGTTTATTGGTTCATTACATCAAGGGGGAATAGATAATGGCCTTTAATTTGATAATTCACGAGAAAAGATTGTTTGTTGTCAACCCTAAGAGAAATTCCAGGGGCAGAGAGGAAGAGATGGAAGATATAGTGTATATCTGCCTACATGTATGTTCTGTATTCTTACTGATGTTTCAAATTATTCTTAACTGTGTTTATAGCTATATTCTTACCTATTATAACTAGCTACTCTTTTCCTTTTCCAAGTTAAAGACTATAAATTATAACTGTATCTTTTAGGATTTTAACTTAGTTCTATTCATGAAATAGTTTTTCAAATTTTTAAGAGTGAGCTAGAATTATATTCTCAATTTACATCTTAAAGAATTTTGCACCTGCTTATAGATCCTTAAAAAAAATTTTTTTTTCCTTTATGGATTTTAGAGAGAGAGGAAGGGAGAGGGAGAGGGAGATAGAAACATGGATGAGGGAGACTATGGATTGGCCGCCTCCTGCATGTCCCCCACTGGGGATCGGGCCCACAACCTGGGCATGTGCCCTGACCGGGAATCGAACCAGCGACCTCTTGGTGCATGGGTCGACACTCAACCACTGAGCCACACCGGCCAGACTATAGATCCTTGTTTTAAGGATAGTATGGGTTATAATTTGGGGTGAGGTCTCTTTATTTTGGCAAACATGCTTTTAAGGCTCCTCACCCTCTTCTCTGAACTAACTCCTACTCCACCTTGGTCTCATGTCCTTCAGGAAATTGTACCCTCTTGGCCCAAAATCTCTGCTTTCTGATACTTAGCACAATGGCAATTTGTTATTCAATGTTGTCTTTCTGGCCAGGTTGCAAGAGCCTAAGACGGGGTCTTGCACATCTGTGTTTAGCAAACATTTGTTGAAAGAAGCGATAGGCTATGATATGTATCGTCCCCAGTCACTCTGGTAATTGGACTGGTTGGAAAGTGAGAACCGTGTCCCAGTGGCCTCCCTGCCCCCATCCAGGCCATCAGCACCCATGCCAGAGCCTAGTGAGCCACTGCTCTCATGGGAACGCAGCTGAGCCCTCAGGAGTTGGGGACAGAAAGAAGTCTGCGAACCACGGGGTATCTGGACTTCTAGTGCTCATCCATTGTATTAGGATTGCATATTTTAATATATGCTTCCTCTGTTGAACTGTGACCTGCTGAGAGTTGGGGATAATATCTGATTCATTGCCCGCACCTGTTTTAGCACCCAGCCATAACAGAAATTGCTAACGTGTTGTGTGGACTGTGTGGTACATGTTTTACTAAGCATTTTACATACATTGTTATTCCTCACAACATCCTGTGTGAGGTAGATACAATTATTATGTCTATTTTAAAGATGTCAAAAAAGGGTAGCAGGGGTTTCTCAGTACTTTCTACAAAAGACCATGCATATGAGACCATCAATAATAAAGCAGGAATTCAAGCTCAGGACATATAGCTCCAAAGACCACACTCTTAACACTCTTAACCAATACTATCTCTCAATATGTTTCAATTAAATTCAGTTTGAGGGTGAGCGGAATGGGATAGCCCTCCTCCAGAGACATACAGCATTATATGTCTTAGAGTATGGGCCTCTGGAAGGGAGGAGGGGGAGGCAGCAACTTCCTCCTTGATGTGGGAGTTAAAACTCAGTGGGTGCCCTGGTCTCGGGGAAGCAGTGAGCACCTAGTAGGTGGTGGTGGTGGGGGTAGGGTGACAGTCCTAGGTTCCATGAGGTCAGTTTATCATAGTGGTTAAGATCAAGTGTTGTGAATGCTTGGACAGACTGGCTTGGCACAATGCCTGGCACTCGGTAAATGCCAGTCCGTGGCAGCCCTCCATGACCACCGGTTGAGAGTATTCTCAAGTACTCAGAGCAAGTGCTGTGTATCCACGGAGATCAAGACACCAGGGCTGATGCACTCCCCTGGAGCTGAAGTCCTGCAAAGGCAAGAACCCCACTGGCAGTGTTAGTTCTGTCTCAGCTAGTTGTTGCCCTCTCCCCAAACCCGGGGTGGGGAGCTGCTAGCCTGCGGGAACATCTGGCCCCCAGAGAAGGAGGAGCTTTATCTGGTGGAGTGCCGAATCCCCGGCCCATTTCTGTGAAGAAGTTATGTCTCTCTCCATTTCTGTTATCCATGAACCCACGTGAGTCTCTCTCTGGCTAATTGAATTTGCTAGAAGGCTGCCTTCTGTGATTAGGCATCCTGCCGTCTGAGCTAAGAGGAAGGAGGGCACAGGCAGAGAGGCAAACGTCTTGGTGAGTGCAATCCAATCTGCTGCTAAATTTAATCAGTGCGTTTCTGGTTTCTGTTCTCATTCAGCCACCTGCAGTGATATGTTTAAAATGCTCCCAGCACATCAGCACAGTAGGCAGTGCGCCAAGACCAAGGCTGCCCGTTTCTGCTTCGGTTTTCTATAGAAGCGCAGTGACGATAAAGTGATATTTCCCCCTTTCTCTTCACATCTGCAATTCCAAGTTGCTGAAGAAGACAGGACTGGGCTCTCTGCTCCAATGTGGCTTCCAAAATAGGTTTTAACAACATCAGGCTCCCCTCCCCCCCCAATATTCCTTTGTCCAGAAGAAACTGCTGGGCCCTGGGCACTCCTAGTTTTGGCCATCTCACACTAGAGCAAAGACACTAATCCATCTACATCTTGCATGATATAAAATTTAAAATTTTATCTAAATTGGAGGTAAGTCAAAGGTGTATCAATATGAAATGCACATCGTTTGAATTTTAAGTTCTCTTTTTATATTTTGTGGCCAATATATTTTCTTTGTCAGGTCTCACGCTTCTTACTTAGGCACCTGCCAAGGTTCTAGGTCCTACGCCCTGTGCCCACGTGTGGTCAAGCTGGGGGCTAAAGGTTCCAGCTGTCTTGTTGTCTGTCCACCGTTTGAACTTTCCTGAAGGAGGAGCAGAGAACGCCCGCTCAGAGCAGGAGTTTCCGAGAGCAGAGCCTCAGTTTACGCCTTGGTTAACTTCTGGATGATGGTTGTGCCTGCTCACTGCTGCTGTTTGAATAGGATCTGCGGTGGCTTTGCGATGTGGTCCCGTGGCTGGCTGAACTCCAGTTCCCGGAGTTCCCTCTCCTGTGTATACTTCTGGTTAGATTGGGCCCCAACAGATATTCCACTGGGAGATTTGCAAAGTGCAAGGAAGCTGCAGCTGGTTTGTAGTTCACACCCATTGTGGCTTATCTGCTGGCTCACCTCATTGGCGGGAGGTAGCGGCCAGACCTGCGAGGCTCGACCCTAGCTGGATCCTCCTCTGGCTTCTCTGCCCCCCAGGCCGGGTGTGTCTGTTCAGCTCTAGGACAAGGCCCTGGCTTCTGCATGACACTCACCACCAAGCTCAGAAACAAAACCTTACACGGACTTCAGTCCACCCTCGTGGGTTCCAGCTCATTCTTGCTCTCCTCGACTTTATATCCGTCTTTCCTTCCTGACCACCTCCCCTAAGGACTTTCCACCCTGGCACCGGATGTGAAGACATCCAGTTCCCATGATCAAATAAGGTCACATCCATGTAAAAATCCCTTTCTATATTCATCATAGTTCTGTTTCTCTGCTTGTGCCCCACCTGAAGCAGGACCTACTCATTATTGATGTTTGAATGGGATAAGGCTTAAAGTGCATGTGTAGTGCAAGCCTGGCATGTCCTAAGTGCTTGGACATTACCTGACTAACACAAATCTAAGTCCAGCACCCAACACGGAGCCTGGCACATAGCAGATGCTCCATACAAACTTGCTGAATGTTTTTTTCATCACAAGAGAAAGAAATGGCTCTATGTGGCCATACACGGGAATTGAGGGGGAGGTGGTGAAGTCAGTTGAATAGTAATAGGACATCTTATATAAAAATGGCAATTAGAGAAATGCAAATCATCATTCCACATTTACAGAGTGATCACCTAGGACAGCATCAGGCCATCTAAATCTAATCAGTTGCTGAGTGTGTTCCTTGGGACCAGCTTGCATGGACCGTTAAATTAATACCTAATAAGTGTGTTCAAATAAAGTAGATGTTTTTCCCTATAGTACTTGACAAAAAACGATTCTCTTATGGGGTTTGCACATTCTGATAAGTTTCTTGGCTTCCTCCCTCTCTGATCTGGTTCCTATGTGTGCTGAGTGGGGGTTCCTCTTTCCTGTGTGGCCCTCTTGACATCAGTAAGTTTACTTTTCTTCAGCCAGCCACCTGGTCATGGCCAGTCCCTGGCTCTTGCTTCAGCCTGGACTACACCATCAGCCTAGACTACACCACCATCCATCAAAAGATTAACTCCAATTGTTCTGGTTGTTTAGTGCTGCACAATAAACCACCCCAAATAACAAACATTTATTTTGTTTAAGAATCTGCAAGGTGGTCAGCGTTCAGCAAGGACAACTTCCACCACCAATTAATTCACCACGTCCTGGTCTCCCTCTCACTACTCTCAATGTCCTTGTCCTCTCAACTGGCTGTCACAACCTCTCACTGAAATGTCAGCCGTGGAGCAGTCCAGCCAGCAGTCCTCTCCGTTCTTCCACAGGCTGTTGATTGTGCCAGGGAAATTCAGGCGTCGGAGCCCCGGGGGAATCGCAGACTCCTCTCCGGAAGCACTCAGCCCTGTGCTCTCCACAGCTCTGGCTTCACTCTCCATAGGAGGAACACACTCCACGGAGGCAGCCCTTCCCCAGCTCACCACTCCCTCCTCCATGCTCAGCAGACGGCCTTGTTCGAACTTCACAGAGAAAAAGAGAGGTGCTCTCCCCTTTCTGCACCCTGCTTCCCTAAGACAACCTGAACCCCCTTGGTGCTTTCCTCTGACTCAGAAGCGAGGAAGGTGGCCCCTGCTCCTGTCCACGTCTCCCTCTCCGTCGGTGCTCTGCTCCATCTCCTCCTACCTCCCCAGCAAGTTTGCTCCATCACTTTCTTATCTTTTCTGTATCTTCAGTGTCTCCTTCTAATGGCTCTTTCCTATGATCAAATAGGAATGTCAGCAACAAAAGCAGCTAATATGTATTATTTTGAATGGGTCAGGCACTATCCAAGCAGCTGACATCTTGTAACTTATTTAATGTTCCAGACTCTATAGTGTTAGCTCCGTCGTACAGATGAGCAAAATGGGATCCTTAGAAATTAGAGGAAGTACTCGAGGTCACACAGCTTCTGTGTGGAGCTGGGACTCGAACTCAGAGAGCCTGGCTCTGGAACGTAGCTACATGCACTTGACCACATGCTGCTTCACCACACACACACGTGTTCAAGAACAGAACCCCAGGTTCATTCTTTCTGCCTTTACCCAAGTTCAGCTCCTGTCCTATCTCTCTGTCTCTTTCGCAGGCAAATTTCTTGAAAGAGTTGTCTTTCAAAATATCTCCACTTCCTCACTTTATCTTCAAGTGTTCCCACCACTGAAACCACTCAGGCACACACAACCCCCACATTTAGATTTCAGTCCTAATTTCTCTGTGGCCCTCCATGTCTCTGACCACCGCTTGTTCAATCCCCTCCTCCCTTGAGCTTCTCATGGATTTTCTCCCACGTGTCTAAGGCTGCTCCTTAGTTACCTTTGCCAGCTCGTCTTCCCCGCCTCGCCTTGTTCTTCTAACGGTTCTCGGTCCCCAGGCTTCCAGCTGTGCCCAGGCTCCTTCCCCTCACCATCCCCATGGAAGAGTTCATCTATTCTCAGCGCTGTCCTTATACAAACCCTGTGCTGATTACTCTCAAATGTACACTCGGGCTCAGATTCTGCTGAGTTCCAGCTCCATTCATGAAATCGCCGACTGGAGACCTGGTTGCCTAAGAGTCTGAGTCAGCCTTTTGGAGGTGTTGGTGAGCCAGGGAAGGTAGGCAGCTTGATCACGTGACAACATTCTCAGGAAGCTGGAAAGAACCATTGATGATGCTGGATCAATATGTGAGTTGGTAGGAATTGAAAAACAAAGATTTAGGATGTCTGTATGAAAACAAAACAAAAACCAAAGACTGCAGGTGGCCTGGGTGTGAGGAAATGTTACATAATATCAAGGGATAGAATCAATATGGGCTCTGTAGAAACTCCAGATGAAATAGCTACAAAACCACGCTGGCCCTTTTCCATGAATAAACTTGCTTTCTTGCTTTCTTTGAATCAGTGAATGGCTCTGGTAACCCAAATGAAATTCTGGATCATTTGTTCTTTTTTTTTGTTTCCCACATCCAATTAGTCCATAAGTCCTGTTGATTTATTTCCTAATGATATTTTCAGTTCACTGGGGCTTCTCATCACTTCTACGTCCTTACATGAGGCCATCACCGTTGCCCGTCTAGTCTCTTTCACAGCCCCTTGGCCAGTCCCCCAGCAGCTGGCTGACTGCTCTAGAATGACATCGAAAATGCAGCTGTGATCATGTCATTCCCTCCCTGTTTTGAAGTCCTTCAGCTCCTCCCACTGCTTTCTGAATAAATCCACATTCCTTAGTATGGCTCGTGAGGGTCTTCATTGTCTGGCTCCTGACCTCTCTTCAGCTCTCCTCTTTCCAGTCCTGCCCATAAACCCAGCGCTGAACTCCGTGGAACAGTGTGCTGTCCCCAGCATTCACAGTCTACCTGCCGTTCTTCTGCACGAAAGATTCTCCTGGTTCCATAGCCTGGTTAACTTGTGTCTCCACGCCAGGTCACCTTCTGAAGGTCTTCTCGGACAGGGCACTCTGGATTAGGCTGTCTGCTGTGTCCTCTTCTGAACTGTGGGAGGAGATGTCCTCCTCAATGAGACCGGAGGTCACGGACTGGGTTACATTTATCTGTATCCACAGCTGAGCACCAAGTTTGTTTAGATAACTCCTTTCATCCCTAAACCCTCCTTAGGCATCTTTCCTCCTAGGCAGGCCTTCCCTGTTCTCAGGTAAAAATAATTAATTACCTTTTCTAGATTACTTCTGAATGCTGCACTTACTTCATTTACATTATTAGTAATAATAACATCAATTGAGCACTTACCTATGTGTTTGGTGACATGCTAACTGCCTTACCTCTGACAGGAGATATTATTGCCTTTCATCTTTATAACACCCTTGTGAAGTAATTACTTATATTTGCATTTTCTAGAGAAAAAACTCGTGTTTTGAGAGATTGTGGTAGGCGTAGGAGACAGGGCCTGAGCAAAGTCAACAGGCCCTCTGCCTTCTTGGTGGGAGGGATGGACGTTGAACTAAAAATTTTGTAAACAATACTAAAACTATTATTTCTTGCATACTTATTTGTCAGGCTTGGGTTTCTTTGGCTTACATGTCTGTCCCTCCTGGGGTAGAGCTGAAGTTTACTCACTTTTATTATGTGCACACATGTGCACACGACTGTGCATGTATGAGTGTGCACATTTGTGCATCTTAGTGCAATGGTAGTTAGCCCATGGTAGATGCTCAAGCAATGCTTGAAAAACACTAAAACACATTTGTGGCTTCGACAAGCATATCTCATTAGATTCCTTACCCGTGCATCTGTAAGGTAGGTAGAAGAAAGATAATGAATTATTTTGAAAAGATCAACAACTACAAGACAGAAGAAGTGATTTACTTAATATCCCTAGGCCACAAAGAGGCAGAACCTGAAATCAATTCTCTCTGTGCTCTGTCCACTTCTATGACACCTTTTTATCATAGCAACTCACCTTCTGGTTACTCCCACTCTTCATCCAGGACTCGAGAAAGAACTGCAGTCATAGAAAGCTAAACCTGCATGTGTCCACAGAGTCTCGAAGGCACACGATGTCTCCCTAGCAAAGAACCTAGTCCATTGGGAACCATTTGCACTGCACCAGCACCAGGTGACTTTTAACCAAATTTTAAAGTCTGGGTTTTCTCCCTTGTAATCCAGCAGGTGTCACAATTCACCCAAGAAGAGCACAGTCAGGGCTGTGTGGCAGCTTCTGACACACCCCAGGAATTCTACCTGAAGGACAGTGTGGTCTACTCTCTCATTCCTCATTCTTTCCTTAGTTAACCACCTGGTATTAATCGCCATGCCTTCTGTGCTGAGGGGTTGTGGCAGGACATCAAGTCTTCCAAAGCCTTGGCGATGCAATGCCCCCTTCCTTTGTCCGGGGACCTTGTGGCCCCCATCTGCACTGTGCTCCCTGGCTTTTTCTCCTGTACACCCTAGATGCCTCCTCTCACCACCTTGTGGGAAGCCCCTGGGTCACCTTGGTCCTCCAGCTCTTTCATGTTCCTGACTACCACAACCAAAGTCAAGCCCTGGGGCTGCTCTGTGGCGGTCCTGTAGAACTTTGTCTTTTGTTATTGATCGTTCAAACTCCGTATCCCCCCTTTCCAAGGGCTCCCTTGAGTAGCTATGTTTTCCTGTCTGCCCACTGCCATTGCCAAAGGGGGCAATTATGTTTGTATTACATGACTCCTCTCTCTTCTGGCTGTGACTGACCACATCAGAAAAGTTGTCTCGGGGAGATGTTGGGGCCGCAGCTACAACATCTCCACCAGGATGGAGAAGATTCTGGCTGGAAGAAGGAAGCGGAAGAGGATGAGGGCAGGCAGGAATGGAGAGGAGAGTTTTGGGGACAGAACAAGTATGACAGGAGGGCTGTAACCAGCTGGCTTGACTGAGATTCTGGCAGCCGCATGTGGGTGCGTGTGGGAGGAAGAGACCGATCATAGAGCCTTGAAAACCAGTCTGGATCTGCATTCTGGGCCCAGATCCCACCCTAAATAGGACTAATCCTGACCAATGCAATGGTATAGTTTAGGACTTCACATTCTGAGGAGAAGACATGGGGAGCGAGGGGAGCAGGAGAGAACTGATAATTACCGAACACCAGTGACTGTTGTAGCATTTTATATACATCACTTACACGTGTCAGGAATGCATTTGGTGGCAAGAAAGAGAAAGATCGGCTTGCAGTGGTTTATATAAAGCCCCCCCCTCCCCCCCCAGGTAACGTGAAATCTGGAATTTGATGGCTTCAGCGTTAGTTCAATGTCTCACGTCAGGGCCGATGACTTGAATATTCCCGTGGTCACAGAACGGCTCCGGCAGTCTCAGACACCACATTTTGGTCAAATCGGGAAGAAAGAAAAAGGGGGAGAGTTAGTTTCATCTCTCCCTTTTATTAGTAAAGCAGAAACATTTCCAGAATCCCTGTCAGACTTCTGCTCACAGCCCACTGCCCAGACTGGGCCACCTGGCCGCCTCCCACTGGGAGGGCGTCGGCAGACGAGGACGAGTGCCTCCAGCCTCTGCCCAGAGGTGCCAACGCGCAGCAGAATGGAGACAGACCAGCTGTGTCTGCCACAATGTCTTCATTCTCACACTGAAACTGGCCAGATGCTGAAGAAGGGAGAGAGAGAGATAGAATCATCGATGAGAGAGACTATCAATTGGCCGCCTCCTGCATGCCCCCCACTGGGGATTCGGCCCACAACCTGGGCATGTGCCCTGACCCGGATTCGACACTCAATCACCGAGCCACACCGGCCGGCTGAGAGCTAGAATCGAAATCCTGGTCATTCTGATTCCTAAGCCCTCGTCCTTCGTGTGAGCCCTGGCAGGCTGTCCTGCTCTTGAACATGGCCATCTGCAGGCTGTCTGTGTGAAACTCTCCGCCGGCCCTACAAGCAGGCTCCTGAAAAGTCCTGTAAGCTGGAAGTGTGAGAGAGAAAATGTTGGAACCTCAGAAAATTACTCGATTCCCTTAGGAAGCCTGGGGTCACTGGGGTGTGGCTAGGTGGCTGGAGGAGGTGTGGAGAAGGAAAAGCAGGAAAGCACGGCCTCCCCCTTTGTTCTCAGGGGTGCCTAAATAGGGTCGGACATGCGGCTCCAGGAGGGTGTGCTTTTAAGAAGAGAGCATAGGGAGACCTGGAGATTTGACCTGAGGCTGGAGGCGTTGCTCTGTGAAAAGTTCTGCAGGATTCTCGGGCTTGCCGCTGTTCCCAGAACAGGTAGCTGACAGGCCCTGGTTCGTGGGGGAGCAAATATGGGAAATAAAAGTCTCAGTTTAGTTTGACTGAATGACATTTTCTGTGGAGCGGGAAATGACAAGTAGTGATTTCCTGTCAATCACACCTTGGGTGACTATTTTAAAAGTAAAGTTTTTCCTATTGACATTAAAAGAAAGAGAGAAAAAACATTTCTGGGTGTGGATTTTCACCCTTGGCCTGCCCGCATGTGGCTATTTGGAAGACTTCAGCGATGGCAATGCCAGGTCCCGGGTGGGAAGTGGGCAGGAGGGAGGCTTGGCTCAGGGCGGCTGATGCTCCCGGCTGGGGGAGGGAAGTCCTTGGAGAATCCCAGCCGCTCCAGGCTGGCAGGGAACAAAGCAGCTCTTGGACCTTGGCTGGCACCTGAACAGAGCAATCCAGTCTGCCCAGGTTTTCGAGAGAAGCTCAAGGAGTAATTCTTTCTCCCTTGAGCTGACAGATTTGGGGATGCATTCAATTCTCCTTCCTGTCGTTGGCATTAGATGTTACCAGCTCCAGGCCCTCTGTGTCTATACTGTTTCAACGGGAGTGTTGGACGAGCACTTGGGGGCCAGGGCAATGGCGGGAGAAGTGAATTTCGGAGAAGTGATATTGAAGGAGGGCAGAATTTGCTTCCCCAGAATGTGCCTCTTTGGCATAAGGATTCTTTTAGGCTGATTATTTTAAAGAAATAACAGACACAGGAGAAGCTCTGAAAACTGAGTAGAAGTTACCCCTTTGCAAGAGACATTCGCATTTATAAGGGAAATCTCGTAAGGGTATCTTTCTCTCTGTACCAGGAAGAGAGGGATGACTAAATTTTTAGAAACTTACCAGTGGAGGAGGCAGGGATATCTGTGTTTACTGTTCTTTGTCTGATAACCTCCCCAAACTGGCCTCACCCTCTCTTTGTCTTTAGCTGGAAATGCTATTCAAAGTGGTGGCTGGGGCCGGCAGTCAGCGTTCCTGGGTCTTTCCCACGTATCCAGAAGGTATACATGTTAGTAAACTTCTGTTTGTTTTTCTCCTGTGAGTCTGTCTTTAATTATAGGGGCTTCTCAGCCAAGAAACCAGAAGGGTAGATGGAAAATTATTCTTCCTCCCCTACAACATTAAAAGAAAATGCAAGTCAGAGAAAGACCCCTTAAAACTTTTACAGAATTTTTAAGCCTGGGATACTTGACCCTCCCCAGCTGGCTCTAGTCTCATACCCTGCCCCTCTTCCTACAAATGTTCACTGTCCCCATTGGACGGGTCCCTCCTCTGCTCTCTCTCAGCCTGCCATGACTTTCATGCTTCTGGGCTTCTGCTTTTTCTCTGCTGGAGTTCTCCTGTCCTCGCTCTCTTTCTGGCAAACACATTTGGGACTCAACTCAAATGCTGCTGCTTGAGGAAGCCTCTGACTCCCTTCTGCAGGGCTCACCCTTCGCTGTGGCCACAGCATGGCCTCAACGACACACTTCTCATGCGGTGGACAGGCGTCCGCTAACGTGGCACTCAGCATTTTACGGGGGCTTTGAGAAACTCTGTGGTAGAATAATTATTTGTCTTAATTAGTCTATTTCCCCTGCAATTATACTGGCTTTTCTGGGCACAGACAGTCTCGAGTGCTAAGCACAGCGCCTGGCACGGAGCAGCCCTCACTGTTCTAGGGAGGCAGGGAAAAGGCATCATTTTATGTTCTATTGACCCTCATCTTACTGATAAAGAAAGAGGCCCAGAGGACACGCAGCTGGTGCTCAAACCCAGACTGGAGTCTGAGGGGTGAGGAACGAGACCCACGCTTCATATACAAAGGCAGTTTGCACCAGGGAGGAGAAAAATCATGAAGTAGAGAACACACTTGAAGGGCATTCGGGATCTTTTCTGTTCTGTTCTGTTTAAGCTTCTTTGGGGTTTTAGTCTAGACTGGGGTTTCAGTCTAGATTCTATCTGGGCGATTTACACCCCCTCCGGTGTGTGGAGTCCGCTAAGATCATCCTCCTTTCTTTGGAAGTGCCCCCCCAAACCCTGCTGCCACCCCAGAGTCCAGAAAGGCTAGAACGATGTTACTGTGAGATGACTTCAGTTCTCAGTCACAGCGGACCTTGAACTAAATATCAGACTCTGTCTCCAGAACCTGAACCACGAGGTGCAGGTGTCTTCAGAGGGTGATGGGCAGGGGAGCTGGAAGGTCACATTGTAGCAAGTCGCGGCCACGGCAATGCAGAAGCCACAGCGGTGGGGGCAAAAGGGAACGGCCACCTATGCGAGGGGCGCTGTTTCCATGTGCACTAGTTAAATTTTCACGGAACTTCTACCAGAAGTTCTATTATCACTACTTGATAGATCAGAAACAGGCTCAGCGAGTAGCCTGCTGAGCTCACTCAGGGGCTAGAGCTGGAATTGAAATGCAGGCCTGTTTGACTGTAAACACTGTGTCACGCTCATTGTCCCGATTACGCTCCTAACAAATCCATGCAAAGCTAAGTAGCTTGAAACAGCCCTCATTCTCAGATCTGATGAACGAATTGATGGTTCATCAACCAGTCAGGGGTGCTAATGTAACTAAACTAATGTCTCATCTTTCATCTGAAACCAAATTCATTTATATAAATAAGGATCTGCTGAAGGGAACACCTTCTTTAAAAGAGAACCAATTAAAAAAAAAAAAAAAAAAAGGTTAAAACTTTTTTTTCCTCGTCCTGACTGACAGGAGGGAATTATTTGGTCAGTGTTGAAATTTGCATCATTATTCTAATTAAAATGCAGCTAAAAGCCAGTGTCCTATGGTCTCTACTAGATTGCTGTGCTTCTTAAATTTCAGTGTACACGTGAATCACCCGGGGGTCTCGTTAAAATGTGGACTTGACTCAGTGGGTCCTGGGGGAAGCCTGAGATCCTGCGTTTCTAACGAACTCCTGGGTGATGTCCATCTGTTGATGAGGTTCACCATCAACACTTTATTGTGCCCTTGGAGCCTGTGGTCAGGAATTCTAGAAAAGCACGATGGAAATGCCTTGTCTCACCCTAAATGGATACAGATGACTGTATGGCTGGGGCTGGACTCCTACGGCTGACAGTTGACGCTGTCAGTCAGCTTGGACCTTAGCTGGTACTGTTGATTAGAACACCTACAAGTGGCCCCTCCGTGGGGCCTGGATTTTTAACAGCATGGTGGCTTCAAGGAAGTTGAATTCCGTGCACTGTGTCTCATGGCTCCAAAAGTGAGCTGTGGCAAAAGCTGTATCACCTTCTCTGACTGAGCCTCAGGAGTCTCAGAGCCTCCGATCTACAACATTCTGCTGGTTATAGGTAAGCCACAAACCTGCCCAGAATCAAAGGGAGGTGACAAAGACCCCATCTCTGATGGCAGGATTATCAAAGGACCTATGCCCATTTAGAACATTTCCTTAGTTTGATAGGATAGCTGTGGGTTACCCTTGGATGGAAGGTGGTAGGTCATTTACATCAAGTGTTTTGCTTCCCACTTTGCCCAGGACCAGCTGCATTTAGTAGTAAGCAGCAGGTGAAACCACAGGCCAGGCCACATCTGAAGGCTGGCTTGTTGACCAACTGGCTTGTCAACACCTTTCAACTGTCTTTGTAGACGCTGCCAAAGCGTGTGGTCCTCCTGAGCTCTGGTGTGCACCAGCAGGACCCTACTGGGCCCCAAGCAAGGCACGTAGATCAGGCTGGGGAGTGAGCTGACCCATGAGTGGAGACGGTGAAAGGAGAGGGGTGGTCAGAGCCTGTGTCTGCCACACAACTTTAACCTGAGTGCGCACAGTCTTAGTTACAAAGGATCTGAAGTATTCTGACACCATGGCCCTGAGGGATTGCAGCAGAGGCAACGTGACCATCCTCTGAAACAGCCGTGACTCAGCTGCTGTGCTCTGGCGCGCTGCCCATCCCCCTCTGTTGGTGGCGATGATCTCCCTGCATCAAGTTGCTCTAGTCATTGAGGAAGCAGTAAGAAGGTACTGGGAGCTTTGACGTGAGCGTGGAGCAAACGCTTGGTGAGATAACGATGCATCACAGCCTTTAGATCGCAGGTTCATGAAGATCCTGGCACAGGTATAGGCACCGCACTGTCCATAGTCTTAGCTCAGGATGAACTGCATGAGGTCCCAGCTGCTGGTGAACTAGAAAGATGGAGACTGTCTAGTCATAATTAATATTGATTGCATTATGACTCCAAGTACCCTGCAGGTGTTAACTCACACAATCCTCACAACAACCCTGGAAGAAAAGTACCATCATCATCTCCATTTTAGAGATATGAAAATGGAGGAATAAGAAATCACATATTTGCCCACGCTTTCACAGCTACTAAACAGGAGGGGGGGTGGGTGTTGCTGGGATTTGAATTTGCTTCGTGCCAAAGCCCTAACCGTGTGCACTATATACCTCACCACACCGTGCATGCACATGTTCTAGTGAGCTTGCTGAGAGCCCCTTGTGGAGGGTATAATTCATTTGAAATGCACAGGTAGGGCAGAGAGCATTACAATGGGCTACAAAGCATCCAACAGGTAACTTATGGACCACTTTGCAGAACTAATTTATTTTTTCTTCTGAGCTTTTGTGAAAGCTGTCCTGCTGCCTCAAAAGCCCTCAAATTATGTATAATTTACAGAAGGTAATATGACTAAATCTTAAGTATACAGTTAAATAAATTGTTTTCAAATGAATACATTGGTGTGTCCACCACCCCAATCAAGAATATTTTTATCACCTGGGAGAGTCCTCTATGCAGTCAGTCACTCACCCTTGACTCTGCTGGGCTGGTCATCTAATTTCTATCAGCATAGCTTAGTTTTGCCTGTTCTAGAATTTCATATAACTGAAATCATATAGTTTGTGTTCCTTTGTGTCTGACTTCTTTTCACTCAACCATAATGTTTTTAAGATCCATTCATGATATTGTAGGATTTTGTTGTTGTTTTATTACTGAGTACATTGCATGAATTTAGTATACTTTAAAAATTTACTTGTTGATGGCTATTTGAGGGTGTTTCTAGTTTTTGGCTATTATGTACTAAATCTACTTTGAATATTTCTGTAGTCTTCATGAACACGTTTTAATTTCTTTTGAGCAAATATTTAGGAGGAGATTGTTGGGTCACATGGCAAGTATATGATTAACCAAACTGTTTTCTAAAGTGGTTGCATCTTTTTGCATTTCCATCCCAAGCCATCTCTGAGAGTTCCAGTGGCTCCATCTCCTCACCAACACTGTGTGTTGTTGGTCTTTTGAATTTTAACTATTGTAGTGGATGTGAAGTGGTGTATCATTGTGGTTTTGATTTGCAATTCCCTGATGAT
This sequence comes from Tadarida brasiliensis, assembly GCA_030848825.1. NCBI lineage: Eukaryota > Metazoa > Chordata > Mammalia > Chiroptera > Molossidae > Tadarida > Tadarida brasiliensis. The sequence continues at coordinate 60,805,154 of CM061268.1, forward strand.
TAATGATGTTAAATTTTTTTCATGTGCTTTTTGGACACTCATATATCTTTCTTGAGAAATACCTGCTTGAATCTTTTGCTTACTATTTAATTTGTGTGACTTTAAAAAATTACATTATACAAGTTCTTTATAAATTCTGAATTCAAGTTTTTAATTAAATGTATGTGTTAGACAGGAATTGGGGGTGGGAGGAGTAGAAAGAGATAAATCAAAAACTAATATGCATATGTGTGCAACCAATGGACACAGACATTAGGTTGGGGAAAGAACAATGGGGGTGGGAGTGGGGAGGAGGGGGTTCAATGGGGAAAAAAGGGGAAGACATCTGTAATACTATCAACAAAATAAATAAATAAATCTATGTGTTGAGTTTTTTCCTCAATTTGTGGCTTATCTTTTTCTTGATAGTATATTCTGAAGAACTGATGTTTTAATTAGGATGAAACTGAATTTATCCATCTTTTCTTCTATAGACGATGCTTTTTGTGTCCTGAGTAATCTTGCCTACACTAATGATATGGAGATATTTTGCTTGAGCAGTTTTATAGTTTTAGTTTTTATTCTGAGGTCTGTGATCCATCTTGAATAAATTTGTGTATTGTGTGAGGTAGGAAGCAAGGATCAATCTGTATTATGTTGATATCAAGGTTTTCCAGTAGTACCAGTAAAAAAGAATATAATTTCCCTATGAAATTACCATGGAAGCTTTATGGAAAACAAATTAATTGTATATATGTGAGTCTATCCTTGGCCTGTCTTTTTTCCTTTGATCTGTCTGTGTGTTCTTTACATATACCACACTGACTTGATTACTATAGCATTATAGTAAATCTTGAAATCAGGTTGTATAATTCCTCTGACTTTGTTCTTTTTCTAAATTGTGTTGGCTACTCAGTCTTCTGTATTTCCAAATAAATCTTGGAGTCAGTTTGCCATACCCGCTGAGATTTTTACTAGATAAAATTTTGCAGACTTGGAAACTTTATAACATTAAATCTCCCAATTCATAAATAAGGTTTATTTGTGTAAATTTGTCTTTTTAATTTTCTCTCTGTAATGCTTTATACTTTACAGCATAGAGATCTTGCACATTTTTGTTAAATAAATACATTTCAAAGTATTTTATGTTTTTAGATCTATTCTAAGTAGTATTACTTTTTAATTTTTATTTTCCAATTACTATACATAAATGCAATTTTTGGACATTGAACTTGTATCCTGTGTCTTTGCTAAATTTTATTATCAAAAGTAGTTATATTCTGAGGGTAGAGTCCTTAGTGGTTTCTATGTAAGTAACCATGTTGTCAGTTAAAAAGAAAGTTCTTACTCTAGTCTAATCTTTATGCCTTTTACCTTTTTATCTTAAATTGTTGTACTGGCTAGAACTTCTGGTACAATTTTGAAAATAGATCGTATCTTATTACCAATTCTAGAGAAAAGACATTTACTATTTCATCATTAAGTTTGATGTTAACTGCAGGATTTTTGTAAATTCTTTTTTCTTTTTACCAGATTGAAAAAAATATTTTCCTATTTTTTCTTGGCTGAAAGGTATCTTTTTAAACATGAATGTGTGCTGAATTCTGTCAAAGGCTTTTCCTGCATCTATTATGTGATCATATTTTTTCCTTTATTCTGTTTATGAAGTGCATTAAAATAACTGATTTATGAATGTTGCACCAATCTTGCATTTCCAGGATAAGCATCACTTGTTCATAATACATTATCCTTTTTATATGTTGATAGATTTAATTTGTCATTATTTTGTTTCGAATTTTTGTTTTGAATAATATGTGCCTATATTAATGAGAGATATTTGTCTGTAAATTTCTTTTTTTCTTTGTCCTCTTAAGGATTCATTATTAGGATCATGCTAGCTTTATAAAATGAGTTGGGAAGTGGAAATTTTCTGCGAGTGTTTGTATATTAATATGGTTATTAAGATATTCTATTTCTTCTTGCTGGCCAGGTATAGTTTACTTTTCTTAAGGCATTCATTCATTCATTCATTCATTCATTCATTCATCCATCCATCCATCCATCCATCCATCCATCCATCCATCCATCCATTTATTCAACTAATATGCATTCAGCCCATACTCTAGGCCAGTGTGTGTGCTAGGTATCAGGTATACAACAATAAACAAAAAATATATATCCACTAGAATAGTTAAAACTAGACAGACTGGCCATATCAAGTATTAGCAAGTATGTCAAGAAACTGAAACTCTCATACATTGCTGGTGGTAATGTGAAATGTTTTACTGGTTTGAAACACCATTTGGCAGTTTTTAAAAAGTTATACAAGAACCTGTCAAATGATTCAGTCATTCCACTTAAGAGAAATAAAAGCATACATCCATATACAGATTTGTACATAAATATTTAGAGTAGCTTTATTTGTATTATTTATGTGCACAGTAGTATGGATGGATCTCAAAAATAATATTGAGTGGAAGAAATCAGACCAAAAATGAGTACATAAAGTATGATTTCATTTATGTGAAGTTCCAGGTAATGCAAACTAATCTAGAGTGACAGAAAGCAGGTCAGTAGTTGCCAGGAATGGGGAATGATGGGAGGTGAGATTACAAAGGTACATAATGAGTCCATGGGGGGTAATGGGTATGTTTATTATTTTGATTGTTATGATAATTTCACACACACACACATGTGACAAAATTTATCAAATTTTACTCTATGTGTTCATTGTATGTTAATTATGTCTCAATATAATTGTTAAACTATTGATATTGTGCAACTTTAATGAGAAATTCATTATTTGTGTCTCTGCTTAAGATGAGAGATATATGCTGGGCAAAACAGAAATTTAACCATCTCTAGAAATATTTTTTATCATTTAAATATCTGGATGGAAATAAAGTAAAGTTATACAGCATGATTCCAGGCCCAAAGGTGGAAAACAGAAAAATGCAGGTTCGAGAAGCTGGCACCTGGTTCCCACCGGCACTTAGTGTGTCTAGTTGGAGCTGCGTGTTTTCATAATGTTAATGACGAACACAACTGAGTTGAACTTTAAATCTTGAAATGAAAATAACTATCACTGGGAGCTATGTGGAGTCCAACTATAAATGAACTGCAATTGTAAATTGCCGAATATAGTAATTATTGTGGCAGATGAATAGTAATTATTCTGTCGCACTAGGACTTTTACTTGGTGGTTTTTGCAATCTCTTCCAAAGGAGAAGTAGCTGTGGACAGGCAGAATTGGGCTTCGAATCTGAAGTGCTTTTAGGATTTATTTTTCTGCAGTAAACAAGGGCTTGAATGTTGGCAAGCAACGCTGGTGAGAGAAGGTTTTGGCTCAGGAATCACAGAGAACAGAACGTGTGATGAAAGAGCTAGATGCTGAATGTCGGGCAATGAAATGTATGCTTTTTTGAATGGGATGTCAGTACGTTGAGAAACAATACTACTGATTTTCTAGCCATAGCTAACTGGCAAGTTATAACAATTAAGCAACATTTTAAATCAAGTTCTCTCAGAGTCTTTATAGTCTTAAGGCATACAATAGGAAGTAGTACAAGAGGGCTTGGGAGTTGGGCAAACTTGGGTTGGAATCCCAGGCTCACCCCATACCAGGTGTATGTGGTGTGTGGAGCAGGGTGTGTGGTTTCCGTATCTATGAAATGGAAATAACACCTACCTTTGTAAGGTAATAGAGACGGCAGAGGTAATGTATGTGTAGTATCTAGTACTGCAGGCCACTTACCCTAACATGCTGTAATGCTCAATGCTGTAAAAAGTTTCTAAAAGGTGGATGACACTTAGAACACTTTCAACCCCTCCTTTGCAGGTTCCTTGTAAGAATAGGAGCTCCTCTCTATAAAGTACAGAGTAGAATGCCTTGCACATAGCACCACGCAGGTGCTCAATAAATGGTAGCTAGTAGGCATATGAAAGGAATTTGAGTAAGGATCCGAACTAGGAGTGGGACTGGTCCTAGGTTTCAGTTTTACCTCCAAAGAGCTGTGTGCCCTCCAGCAATTCACTTGTCACTTCTTTTGAGTACAAGACCACTAATGTACTTTGCCTTTGCAATTCCATAACTTTCTTATTCTGTTCTTAACCTTTTAATGATGGAAAAAAACCCCACAAACAATACAAAGAATGAAAATTCAAACAGTGAGTGAAGAATGGAATGCTGGTTTCTGCCATCCAGATCCTTAACTACTATCAATTGTCGTTTGTGTATTCTTTCAGGAAATTTCCATGCTATCTCTGTGTGTGTTCACTTTTTCTCAGTAAGATACACATTATTCTAAACATACTGTTCTATATCTCCATAGATTTCCCCCCAAGGACCCACTGATCCTGAAGATCTTTCCACGTGAGCCATGTACATTGACCACATTTTGGTTCATGTCAGCGACAGAGAAATGTCTGCATTGTATTCCAAATAAATGAAAGTAATAGCATTCATTTAATTTCTCCCCTATTAGTAGATATGTTATTTTCCTTTGCTTTTAAAAACAGTAACGGCAAACATCTGTGCACATTATTTTTGCATACGCATCCATTTATTTGTATAATACATTTTCAGAATTCGAATTGCTGGGTCAAAGGGTGTGTGCAATAAAACTTCGATAATATTCTCAAATTGTTCTCCAAAGAGGATGAACACACTTCTGTGGCCACTAACTATGTATTTGTAGTTATTTCCCTACACACTTAACTAACACTTTGCCAACTTGTACTTTGCAGAGAGTAATTTTTTCATCGACACAATTCAGTTCCTTCTCTACTGGTCACATTTTCCCCTACAGAAAAGACTTAATCCAGTGAATATTTAATCTTGTAAAAGATTATGGTGTATGAAGTATGGTATTAGATGTTTGGAGAAGTAAATATTCATTAGATACAGACTCTGCCTCCGTCCAGATGCTCACACTCGTGAGAGAGGCAAGTACTCTAGCCGTAGATGACCTTCCCCATATTATCTATTTGTAATAACTTTTGTGACCACTGTGGGACCGAAAATGAACATGTTTCATGAATATTTTAAATGAGGCTTATCATGTCCCTGAAGTTGCATTTGAATTTTGCATTCAGTTTCAAATAATAACGTTTCACTCCCATACCTTTGTGATCACAGTGAAGTTGTGCCCTGGTTTCTCCTTTCCCATGTCCTCAGGGGAGACTAGTTCCTCGGTTTAAGAAACTGGGATGTAGATGTGTCATCACAAGCAGAGTCATGGAAGTGGGACTTTGAGGGGACATTGAGAGAAAAGTGAATTGGTTATTGAGTTGGGATGGTTGGGGGTGGCCCATCTAGTTGGCATTGACATTGGAAAGATGGTGCACAAGGTCCTTGAATGTTATACTAAGGAATTAGAATTTTACTCTGCAGTCCATGTAAATCTATTAATAGTCGTGGCAAGAGAAATATTAAATCACTTTAATTGCAGGAGGCAGAGGGTGACATAGAAGCCAAAGATTCCCTAGAAAGCTCTGGAGGCTGAGAGAATGTGGGCCCGGATTAGGAACTTGAGTTTGGGGAGAGAAAAGGCAGGTGCAGATCTGAGCTGAACTGAGAGAGACAACCCATGTTGCATATGGGAAGTCAGGGTGAAATGAACAAAGATAAAGCCAAGGCTTGTACCTAGAGCAATTGGGAGGATAACAACTGTTGGGGAGGAGGAAATTTTCCCCCATCCCTCTTGATTTCGTATGGCTGGAATAAAATCAGCACAAGGCCAGATTAACAGGAGAAAAATCTATTTAATGTGTACACGGGAGATCACAAATGATGCCCAGAGGAATGATGGACCAGCCAGTTTTTTATACTTTTTATGTAAAGAAATAATACATTTGTAAAGAATCATCAGGACAAAGAACCAGGTTTGGGTGCTCATTAGGAGGAACCTTAGCAAGGTTTGAGCTTGGGTAGTAAATTAGTAAGAAGTAACAAGGTTTGTGGATACAAGTTTTTCTGTCTTGGATTTCTTAATTCCAGAAAAGGGTGCTTCTCTCTCAGCTCCCCTGGGGCAAGAAAGGCACCTTTCTCAGCAGAGATGTAAGTTCTGTATGCAAAACAGGGAGGGTTGACGTGCCCTTCTTGCACCAGCTACTTGTCAAATCACTTGAATTCAAAGTCATCAGCATGCCACTGTGGGATGTTTTGGGGTGGCCTGCCCTGGGTCCTGACATAGGTATTTATCAGAAACAGGCAGAAGAGTAGGCTTAGAGAGATAGGAAGTTATCTTTTGGTTTTGTTAGGAGTGAGATGGCAACAGAACACTCAGGTGACTATATGCAATCTGTGCCTGGAAAAGGGCACCTGAACTCAGAGCATAGGTTGGTAGTCCCCCACCGAAGAGACAGTCAAAGCCAACAGAGTTAATGTGCATGGATTTAGTGGGTGGTTTCTGTGTTTGTACAGGGTGACGATCACCTCTAACATTTATTTCATGTGACCATGTAAACCTTCTAGCAGTGACTCCAAAATCACTATAGGGGATCAGAAATAGCTGGTGGAGTCGGATTGTAGCCGAAAGAAAACGTGTTAATTTGTTCTAGCCATTGTTACTCATAGAAAGTCTGGAGAATAAAAGGAGGAGGCTGCTGATATTGTCTGTGTTTCTGAGGGTGTCTCCCATTCAGTGAGGACCCAGAGCGGGGCACCGGCTCCTGCCCATTCACTTGTTGGCTTCATTCCCAAGACGCGCCATATCCTCAGGTTGTTGTTAAAAATGTGGAACCAGTGGGGAGAAAGGGAAAATTGGGGAGTGGCAAACCTAATTTCTTGAAGACTCTTGACCTCCTTCCCTTGGTACGGTATCCAAAGCCAAGAGTGTATTTCCCTCGATGTTTTATGCTTCCTTCCACCTTGATGCTCAAATATACCAAGTAGTAGTATTTTAAAATCAAATCAGAATATAATCATGACACATTTTTATTTCTTAATTTAACAGGTATATCATATAATATCTTAAAGGTAGATGAAAAATTTAGCATTCCCTCCCATACCACCCAGAAATTATTTTTATGGCTTCAAAATCTGTAAAATAAAATGTCCTCAGTAAGGAGTAAAATACCTATTAATTCTAAAAGTGCTGTATCTATTCTTACCGGGGCATAATTTCAAAAGTACTGTGTGCTTATAATTAAATCAAGTTGAAGCTTCCATCTCAAGAATCCTCCTCATTCCCCATTAAAAAGGGCACCTGACTCTTTCTAGGTTAAGACTGTTCATGGTAGTTTGGTGTTTATCTGCTCAGAACTTTATATTTCTATGAACATTTAATCATTGATATATATGTGTATATATGCTATATATACTATATATGTATACAGTATAGTACTATATATGTATAGTAATATGTAGGTATGGTATTCTATATAATAATGAATGTAGTTTTAAAAACATGCATATTCCTCAATCTTTTTATTGCATATGTATTATTCCATAATAGATATATATACCATAATTTAATGTCCCTGTTTTGATAAACATTTAGGTTGTTGACAAGAAAGTCTGCACTTAACATCAGCATCAGCTGCTGGAACACCAGTCATGGTGCAGCCTGAGTCAGCTGGTAAGTGGAAAAGAAATCCACCTCAAATTTCTATTTTGAAAACCTTGCTTAAATATGTTCAAAATATTTGTTCACATGATGACAAAGACGAGAGAAAATGATCTCTCTCAGATTCTGCTGGTAAAAGTGAAAATTAATGCATATTTTCCGAGAATAAATTTGGCAGTACACATCGAGAGTTTTTAAATGATTTATCTCCTTTGATCCAGTAATTCCATTTCTAGGGATTGATTTCAAAGTAATAATGCTATAGAAAACGATTTATGGATGTGCATATTCAATAGTCATATTTATAATAGAAAAACATGGAAACAAATACTAGATAGTTACTAAATAAATTCTGTCACATTAATACAACTGAAATGTGGTTTGCAGCCAATATAACCATGTTTTCAAAGATTTAGCTGAATGAAAAATGCTTACAGTATAATGTCAAGTGAAAAAAGTTGATGTTATCTGTTGAAATGTTTTCTTTGTATTTGCTGTATTTAGTTGTTCATAACAGACATATTGTTTACATTAAGGATAAACATTACTATGCCAGTTTGTGCTGCAAGAGATAACAGGTGTTTATGAAGGGAATGTCTTTAGTTCCTTCCTGTTGACACAGCTTATGGAAGGTGATAAGATACCTTGGGTGTTTAGATTGGGGAACATCATTTTTCCATTTTTGTGGTGAGTTGAGAAGAATCGACTGGATATACTCCCTGGGGAAGGACTCATTAGAGGACTGTACTGCAGAAAGGTGATGTGTGCTGAGTTAGGGTTTCGCATGCGTTTTTCAAATGCAAACACATCTTCCTTTCACTCCCTGACCGCCTTCCTCCCATGTGGGAGACAGACGGAAGAGGAAGCCCCAATCCAGGACAGTGAAAACACTTTATAGATTTGTACTCTCATTGAAAGCACATTTTGGAAAATTGTTGTTCAAACCTCAAAGTTTTGAGACTTAAAGGCAGACAGGAGATAAGCTGTTTTACTCTTTGAAGTTGTAACGTGGAAGGGGGCAGACATCTCGGAATGCTCACGGTCAAGAAGTAGTGAGGGAGCAGAGACCTTTCTGTAGGGGTTATTCTCTTTGAAACATAAATCCTACCTATTCTCTAGATCCTGATTCTTGGTCATTTTCCTTTACCTCAAAAAGGTTAGAGAGAAAGTTCTGATCTGTAGTTCAAATGAAACTGCCCGTCGCTGAACTGTATTCCTTTGGATGACCTACCACCGTGACTTGATGACCGCATTCTCACGCATCAGTGTCCCGTTTATGGTTGTTAGAAAAGTCTGTACGTTGAATAAGCAACCTCAGGTGTGAGATGGATGACTGCAGTAGACTGGCCCCCAATTTCCAGCTCTTCACTGAGTGGCTGTGTGTGTCCTAACCTCCTCCCCACACCTCTTTTCCTATTCCCCTTCCCTTCTTCCTCCTCCTCCTTTCTCTTCCTTTTTTAAAATGGCTACTTCCTCACTCAAACTATGTGATTTTTAATGGTGGCTGAAAATCATAATACCTCAGTCTTGGGGTACAGGAATCAGAGTCCTTTCTGAGCCTCTCTTGAACTGGAGGTGGGCAGGAAGCTTTCTTGTTTCTGGACATTAGCTGGAAGGCTATAAGTCTGGGGTTTCTTAAGGCTATATTCACAGGCTTGTAGAAAAACACCCTGTATGTAATTGGGAAGAACAGGCCCAAACACAAAGAAAACGGAGATGAGTAACACATGCACAGAGAAAGGGGGGTGGTCGGAGAGAGAGAGAGAGAAGGAGGAGGAGAGAAGAGAAGAGAGAGAAGCTTGCTACCCTTTTCCTTCCTGCCATTGTATTACTTTTTCCTTTTTGCATAAGCTAAATTGGGTTGAATTTTTATCACTTGCAATAAAAAAGTTTTGACTGTTTTAAAGACCATTTTAGATTAGCAGTCAGAATCAGACACAGTGGTAGTAACTCCAAAGTAAATATAAGTAAGGAGTAAAGCCGTAGGCAGTTTGCAAAAGAAATGCCAAACTTCAGTTTCTTTGAAACCTTTTAGTGTTGAGAAAGAGCTGGAGATGATTAGGACAGGGAGTTTGACTTATAAATAAGGAATGAGAAGGGAGTAGCCATACCTTTCTGTAGCACAGAAGCTGTGTCTTGAAAAGAAATAAAAGGAATTAATTTAGAATCCCAGGCATCCCACTTTTCATCTGCTCTCAGAAATGGAAATGTGATTGAATACATTATATGGTGATAATACAGATTTTTTTTCCTTTTCAGATTTCAAGAAAAAAAATGAGCTTGTGAATAGGTTTCTTGCCTATCAGTTCAGACAAAGAAAATCCTCTTTCTGTGATATTCCTCATATCAGGGAGAGTCCATAGATGCTGTGGGATAGCACTTTCCTTTACAAACACCTGTCACATTTTTAAAAATCTTTCCTCCCACCACGAGATGAATGATACTGTCTAAATACACTGTCATCACCTTGCTATCATTTAGATAGATTTCTATCTATATTTTAAGAACACACATCAAATTTAAGTGCTATCAGTTTTAAAAAGTATATTTTTATTGATTTTTTTTCTTTTTTAGAGAGAGAGGGAGAGAGAGAATTATCCATGTGAGAGTGAAACATCGATCATTTCAGCTGCCTCCTACACACCCCCTACCAGGGATCCAACTGGTAACCTGGGCATGTGCCCTGACCAGGAATCAAAGTGCCAACCTTTTGGTGTGCAAGAAGATGTCCAACCAACTGAGCCACACCAACCAGAGCAAGAGCTATCAGTTTAAAAGTCAATAATCTGTGGACAGTCAAGGCTAAGTGATGGTGCTGTGGGCACTCAGTGGCACTGAGTTCCCGGAACGATCAACTTCTCATTCTCTGGTTTGACAGCTGGGTCTCGTCTTCCTCTGACTAATGTCTAATTGGTATTTTGACAATTGACTCATTACCTGGAGGTGCACCAAGTATTGCCTCTCCTATGTGTACCTGATATAGAATGTGGGCAGTGCAGTATTTATTTATTAAAAAATTTTTTTAAATATGTTTTTATTGATTTCTTTTCTTTTCTTTTTTTTTTTAGAGAGAAAGAGGAAGGGATAGAGAGATAGAAACAATGATGTGAGAGAGAAACATCTATCGGCTGCCTCCTGCACACCGCCCACCAGAAATTGAGCCCGAAACCCAGGCTTGTGCCCTGACCAGGAATCGAACCGGGACCTCTCAGTCCATGGGACAACACTCAGTCCACTGAGCCACACCGGCTGGGCATCAGTGCAGTTTATTGACTGAATGATTTTTCAGGATTTACATGGAGGGAAGCACAGATCCTAGGTATTATTTTAGAGCAAAGACATCTATAATATTATTCTAATTTCTTAATTTATACACTGTTCTTCTTGTTTGGAAGTAGATTGATTAAAAAAAAATCAATATAATGCTAGGTTACATTGTTGGTATTTTTAAAAAAGATTTTTGTTCTTGCCAATATGGATACTTCCTAAATAATAGCATAGGGAAAAAGCCTTTGTATAATCAAACAGTGTCCCTTAGGCACTGGTCCCTTTCAAAGCTGTGGATGGCTCTTCCTCCAATTGTCTGTCAGTGTTTGGTGTTGTCAGAGAGAGGTGCCCTGAAAAGACGGTGGTAGGTAAGGAGTACTTCCTCCTCCCACACTCCTCAGACGAGAGGAAGAGAAGCTGTATGTGACCTCACAGGAAGCAATATGGTATTTAGAACGAACACTTGCTCCAGCATGGGAAGGGGACAGTGGGAGGGACCAGGAGCCCTGTGGAGCCACTCGGTCTGTGCCACTCTGAAGACGAAGCAACTGTGCATTGTGAGCTCTTTCAAGCCACCTTTGGCTGACCTTGACATAGACCAGTGATTCCTTACATTTTAAAAACAGATTTACTGAGGTGTAATTGATATAGGATAAGTTATATGTAAAGTGTACCATCTGGTAAGTTTGGGCATAAGCAAATACCTGTGAAGCCATCACCACAATCAAGATAATAAACCAAGACATAAGTCTTCGTGTCCTCAGGCAGCTTCGTGTCCTCTCTCCAGTTCCCCTGCTGCCTCCACCTCCTTCCCTGAGCAAACACTGACCCACTTCCTGTTCCTGTAAGGCTAGTTTTCACGCAATGGAATTTTATTTTATTTATTTATTTATTGTTAATCCTCACCCGAGGATATTTTCCCATTGATTTTAGATAGGGTGGAAGGGAGGAAGGAAGGGAAAGGGTGAGAGAGAGAGAGAGAGACAGAGACAGAGAGAGACATCATTGTGAGAGAGACACATCAATTGGTTGCCTCCTGCACAACCCAGACCAGGGCCAGGGATTGAACCTGCAACCCAGGCATGTGCCCTTGATAGGGAATCAAACCTGTGACCCTTTGGTCCACGGGCCAATGCTCCAATTGCTGAGCCAAACCAGCCAGGGCTCAATAGAATTTTATATAAATGGAGTCATATAAGACATCATCTTTTTTGTCTTTCACTTAGCATGATTATTTTGAGATTTATCCATATTCTAGCACGTGTCAACAGTTCATTTCTTTTCACTGATGATTAGTATCTATTGTATGTATATACCATAGTTTGTGTATCCATTCACCTATTGATGGACATTTGGGTTGTTCCTGGTTTTTGGCTATTACAGATAAAGCTGCTGTGAACATTTTTGTATAAGCCCTTGTGTGGACACCTGTTTCTATTTCTCTTAAGTAAATACCTAGGAGTGCAGTGTCAGGTATATGGCAGGCAGGTCATCTTCACTTTTTTGAGAAACTGCCAAACTGTTTTCCAAAGTTGTTGTACCATTTCACACTCCCACCAGCAGAGTATGAGAGTTTTAGTTCCTCCACATCTTCACTTGTCCTTAGGGTGATCTTCTTCATAGTTTAAGCATGCTAATAGGTGTGAAATGGTATCTCACTGTAGCTTTAATTACATTTCCCTAAATCTCTGACTATAATTATGGATTTATTTCCCCTTTCAGTGAAATTAGTTTGGGCTTTTTTATTTTGAAGCTCTGTTTTTGCATGCACATATGTCTAAAATTGTTATGTCCTTTTCATGAATTAACCTGCTTACCGTTATAAAATGACCTTTATCCTTGATAACATTCTTCATTCTGAAATTTCTTTTGTCGGATATGATATAGCCACTCCAGCTTTCCTTTGAATAGAGTTAGCATGGTAAATCATTTTTCATGTCTTCATGCTTAGTCTATTACTGTCTTTGTATTTGAAGAGTGTTTCTTTTGGCAGCATATAGTTGGACCTTGCTTTTTTATAATGATAAAATTATATTTAATTATATCTACATTTTAATTGAGGTATTTAGACCATTTACATTTAATGCCAGTATTAACATGTTAGATATAAATCTACCTTCTCATTCTTTGTTGTCTCATCTGTTCTGTTTTTCTTTTTTCATGGCTTCCTTTGGATTAATTGAGTATTATTCCACTTCATATCTTTGTTGGCTTGTTGCTATAACTCTGTTTCATTAATTTAATGGTTGTTTTAGGATTTTTAGTTTATTACGCCCTTCAACTAATATTATACCATTTTGCATATAGTGAAGAATCTTAACAATATACTCTCATTTTTTCCTCTCCTTATCTTTATACTATTTTATCATATATTTCACTTTTATATATATTATAAACACCATATTACATTGATACTATTTTTGTTTAAACCAGGGGTTGGCAGACTTTTTATGTAAAGAGCCAGATAGTCAATATTTCAGGCTTTGTGTGCTGTATGGTCTCTGTTGCAATAATTCACTTCTACCATTATAGCCCAAAGCAGCCATAGACAATACATAAATGAATTGAGCATGACTGTATTCCAATAGTACATTCTTTAAAAAATAGTCATCAAGAAAGATTTGGCCTGTATCAGTCCATTTGGGCTGCTACAACAAAATACCATAGACTGGGCAGCTTATGCTGTTACAAAAACAGAAATTTATTTCTCACAGTTTGGAGACTGGATGTCTGAGATTAGGGTGCCAGCATGGTCAAGTGAAGGTGCTCTTCCAGGGCACAGACTTCCTGTATCCTCGTACTGCAGAAGGTGCCAGGGATCCTCTGGAGCCTGTTTAATAAGGCACTTACTCCATTCATGATGCTTCCGCCTCCATGATATAAGCACTTCCAAATGTACTCCACCTTCTAATACCATTACTTCAGGCGTTATGATGTAAACGTGAATTTTGGGGGATGCAAACACTCAGACCATAGCATAGTCTGTGGGCTGTAGTTTGCTGATCCCTGGTTTAATAGTCAATTATCTTTTTAAAGATATTACCATTGTTCCTTACATAGATTCATAGTTTCCTCTGCGATTGTTTTCTTTCTGCCTGAAAGACTTCCTTTAACATTTCTTGCAGTAAAGATTTGATTTTTTTGTAAAAAATATTTTTCTGGATATAGAAATCTAAGTTGACAGTTATTTTCCTTTAGTCTTTTAAAAATGTTGCTTCACTCATTTCTCTTTTGTGTTGTTTCCAAAATCTTCTGTCATTCTTATGTTTATTCCTATTTACATGTAACTTGTATTCTTTTCTCTGGCTACTTTTAAGATTTATCTCTTTATCATTGTCTTTAACCAATTTGATTATGATGTACCTTGGTATAATTTTGTTCATGTTTCTTATACTTAGGATTCATTAAACTTTTTGGCTCTATCGATTTACAGTTTTAATCAAATATGGACAACCTTTGGTCATTTTGGTCATTATACTTCAACCCCCCCCCACACACATATTTTCAGGGATCCACTTATTTGTGTGTTAGGACCTTTGACGCTCTACTTCTTCTCCTTCTCCTCCCCCTTCTTCTCCTCTCCCTCCTCCCTCTCCCCCTTCTCCTTTTACATATTACTTTTGGCGATTCATTTGGAAAAATTTCTATTACTATGTCTTCAAGTTGACTGGCCTTCTCTCCTGCAGTGTTTAATTAGCAATTTGTCTCAACCGAATATTTTAGTTTTTAATTCTAGAAGTATAGTTTTGGACTTTAAAAAATATCTTCTATGTCCCTATTTAATTTTTTAACATATACAATGCAGTTATAATAGATACTTAAATTTTCTTCTCACTTTAACATTTATGTTGGCTCTAGGTTGGTTTTGGTTGAGTGAGTTTTCTCCTCATTATGGGTTATATTTTCTGCTTCTCTTCATGTTGACTGGATGCAAATGTGGATTTTTACCTTTTTGGGTGCTGGATACCTTTGTATTACTATAAATTTTCTTGAGATTTGTTCTGGATGCAGTTATGTTATTTGGAAATAGTTTGATCCTTTTGAGTCTTGCTTTTAACATTTATTAGGTGAGCCTGGCTGTTGTGGCTCAGTGGTTGAGCATTGACCCATGCACCAGAGGTCACCGGTTCAATTCCTGGTCAGGGTATATGCCCAGGTTGTGTGCCAAATCCCCAATGGGGGGCATGCAGGAGGTGACCAATTGATGTTCTCTCTCATCGATGTTTCTATCTCTCTCTCCCTCTCCCTTCTTCTCTCTCTAAATTTAATAAAGAGCCCTGGTCAGTTTGGCTCAGTGGTTAGAGTGTCGGCCCACGGACCAAAGAGGCCCGGGTTCGGTTCCTGCTAAGGGCACCTACCTCGGTTGCAGTTTGTCCCTGGCCCTGGTTGGGGTCGTGTGGGTGGCAACCACTCAATGTGTCTCTCTCACATCGATGTTTCTCTCTCTCTCTCTCTTCCTCCTGCTCTATCTGAAGAGAAATGAAAAAAATGTCCTCAAGTGAGGATAAAAATAAATAAATATGTAAAATCAATAAAGAAAAAAAATTTTAAAAATAAATAAAATTTATTAGGTGAGTTTGAAGGTGCTTAGTCTAGAAATTACCATTTCCAACTACCAAAGTTAGAGTCTTTTTTTGGGGGGGGGGGGTATTCTACCCATCCTCCATGATTTATGAAGTTTTCCAATCTGCCTATGTGAGGCCAGACACTATTCCTTCTAATTGGTTTGTGTGGTTCTTTCCACAGTCTCAGGTGGTCTCCTCACATACATGTGTTGATCACTACTTAGCTAAATAATCTAGGAGATCTTTTTAGATCTTCACAGTTCTCTCTTTGCACTATTCTTTACTCTCTGGTAGACTGTTCTCCAGTCACCTTGGTCTCCTGGACTTTCAGCTTCATTTCTTCAGTGTAGGGCATCTAGTGTGCTTTGCCTGGTTTCCTTCTCCCTGCATTGAACTCTCTCAAGAGAATAGGGCAATTTTAGCCTTTAGCTTTTATTTATCATCTTTCAGGGACCACTGTCCTTCTTTGCCCGATTTTCACTATCTTGAAAACCATTGTTTATGTTTTCTGTCCATTTTTTGGTTGTTTCAGGAGGAGAATAAATTAGTTCCTCTCTAGACTATCAGTGACATGTATTCCAAGGGAGTGTCATTTGTCCAAGGTAGTAGTGGTTAAAATTTTAAGTGTCTTAAGAGTACCTAGTAAATAAATTTCTTTGCTCATGTTTAGAATGAATTAGGAGAGAATTGTGGAGTCAGAGAGACGGAGACTATTAGATCAACTCCTTTCTAATAAAACAAAGTTGGAGAAAGTAGCTAAGGTTTGCAGTTGGCTCACTAACATGTCACTTTAGACAGACTACCCAGTCACAGATAGCCTGAACAAGCACAAACCAACCCAGGGGTCAGCCCAGATAAACCAGTAGCCTAAAGGGGCAATGAAAGGTTCCCTAAGGCAAGTAGGAAAATGTCATAAGTAAAGGGAAGAAGGGGCTGAGTAGAGCACCACCTCCCAAACTCAACAGATAAGCAGCACCTCCTCCCCAGCAGAGACCTAGTGTAGACTTTGAAAGAGTCTTTGAATGTCACTGTAGAGAAATTCCCTTCTGTGGAAATTAGAAGATGAAGATGAATGGTCTCACAAAGAAAAAGTGGATTCAGCAGCAGATGCCTCTTGGCTCTCCTAAATGACCTTGAATAAATTAACCTCTAACCTTATTTCTCCCCTTTGAAGCTGTCCCACAACCTTCAGTGAATTTAAGTTGCCTATGCCCCTCCTGTCCCTAGACCCTCTCTCCTTCTGTTTCTTTCTCTCTGTCTTTTTGTTATGATGACACCAGCTTATACAGCATATGTGATTGTGGGTAGCCTCATTACATCCCACTTCTACAGAATCATCACCAGCCTTATGGTTGTGTGAATGGGAATTGCAACAATAATAAATTCACTTGTTCTCCCTGGAGAAGCTGTCCTATCGTATCTCAACATGGAGGTTGTCAAAGCTATTCAGTTCAGAGACACAAACAGGGATGCCACCCAGTGTGATGTTTGGGCACAGACCTTGCTACAACAATGCCATTAACTGGAAAATTCCCTTTGCATCAGTTAGTAAGGCATTTAGAAAATACACTTCCTGGCTGGGGTCCTACAGCCCTATGATGCCCCCCTTGTTGTCCGTCTTCTGTCCATTGTTGACTCCAGATCCTAGGAGGATGAAACACACATTCCTCCTGCCAAGTGCTTGGTAATCCAATGGAAGCAGAGGGCTTCAATATGCTCAATAACAATAAAACCTTATTCATTTCATCTCAGTTAATTAGCAGTCAGCCAGCAAGCTGACAAGGGCTCGGCTAAAATTTACCTTTGCTTTGAAAAGGCTTTTTTCATACACAGTGAAAATTAATTGGGTAAATAGAACATCAGGTGAATGATGGGAGGGAAAACAGCAGAAGGAGAAAGGCATTTAATTGCGCTCCTGATAAAAACAGCCTTTTATAAACAAATAAGAGAAATCTCATAGTAGTGTAAAGAGTGGAAAGGTCTGGATGTCTAGAGCCTTGATTATTTGTCCTAGCTTTTCCCTAACAACTGTGTCACTTAAGCACACTGCTATCCCTCCCTGAGACTCAGTTGGTTTCTCCATAAAATTAGAAATTATTCTCCATGGCCTTATAACTTAATACAATGATAGCAATTAATGTGCTCAGTTTAAAATAAACCCTAGGTCTCCATTAAGCCAGGCAACCCACCCAAACACTGCAGTAGGAAGGACTATTCCCTGCTAAGATGTCTAGGTAAATCACCATAACCCCAGAATGTCAGTCTCTCCCATTTCCAATCTGTTCTCACTTTTGCCAGCAATCTTTCCAAAAGCCAGTTCTAAGCTTGTCTCTTCCCTTTGGATGGCTCTCATCCAGACAATATAAAGTTGGAATTCTCTTGCAAGGTACACAATAGCTTTCACAAAATCTTCTGCCTTGGCTTTGCTCATCCTCTACACAGGCCTTGGTTGCCAGCCTTCTGGATGGTGGACAGTTCCCAGAATGCTCTCCACTCCTTCAGCCTCCGTGTATTTGCATATGCTGCCCCCTGTTTTGCCTTGGAGCTGCTACCAACACTCCAAATCTTAACTCCAGCAACTGCTCCTCTGTAAATTCTCCCCCAAGTCCCCCACACAGAGTGGGTGAACTTCCTCATCAGTGGTTCTTTGGTTGCAGTCACTGGGTGGCATGTTTACATCCTGTGATAGACTGTGGATTCCTTATGCATGGGAGTCTGTCCTTTCCCATCTTTGCATTTCTATAGTGCAGCATGGGAATACATAAAGGTTTATTGCATGGATGAAGGATACCACTATTTAAAAGTAATAAAGAGGCAATTTTATAGCTATGTCATAGTTTTGCAATTCCCTTGTTTGAGATTGGCTTTCCCCTGATCATCTGAATAGTAAAGGGTACTGACATTTCTGCAGATTCTCTAAGAACCATTAGTCAGAAATATTCTGACTTCAAAGTCATACTTGAGATGAAGAAAGGTTTAGTTAGTGAACTGAATGGATATTAGAGGAAAGTCATTTGGAAAACATCGTGGGTAATGTTTTTAACAGTACTTTTATCAGCCTACAGTGGTAGAGCCTGTTGTCCCAGCTCCTGTCAAGCAGCATCATAGCCACGCTCCTGCATGCCTATTAGGGTTGTAATTGATGGTTCTAGAAATGAGTGGGCTTCCCTAGAGTCTACAGATTCTTGGCCGCTGAACTGAGGTGTTCTGGTAGAGGCTTCAAGCCATCTGGTGTGGTTGCTGAAAAGGGAATTCATGCATTGGGAGAGAATGCTTGAAACACAGATTTTCTTTAATACTAGGAGTCTCCAGATTTATAGATGAGGAAAGTGAGGGGCTCCATATTCATTGAATGAATTCAGGGTTTCTCAATCTTGGCACTGTTGACATTTTGGAGTGGACAGTTCCTTGGGTCCTGTGCACTGTAGATGTTTAGCAGCATCCCTGGCTTCTCCCCACTAGATGCCAGCAGCATCCCCAGCCCCAGCTGTGAGAAAGGTCTCCAGACATCAGCAAATGTCCCCTGGGAAGAAAATGGCCCCATTGAAAATCACTAAATTAATGAATCAATTAATAAACATTACCTGAGGAAAGCTGAAAGGCTGCATTAAGTCCATGGTTAAGTTTTTATGCTTTATTTTGGTGTTATAATTAACTAGATTAAATACACATACGTTGCACATTGGCCTGTGAGGCAATAAACAAGGCACTGAGCTAGGCACCATGGAATTGTAGAGAGCTGAAGAAGAAATCTACTGTCTCTTTAAAAACCTACAAATAACTGTTACTGATATCTTTGGAAAAAAGAGCAATGTGGATAGAGCTGGTGTAGCACAGCAGCCAAGAGTATAGCATTAAACAATGGAATGTGGTAGTTTTGATAGCAGAGTCTGGAGCCAGAATGCCTGGCTTTCAAATACTGACCTCAAAGTGCTCCAGCTGTTTAATTGGGGGGAGGGGAGGATGAGCTATAATAACGCTATGCCTCAGTTGTCTTATTTGTAGGGTGAGAATGATAGCCTAGTCATCACAGGGTTGATGGGAGGATTAGATGAGTTAATAGATGTTAAGTTGTTTGTTTGGAATGATGCCTACCGCATAACAAATGGTATGGCTGTCTTTGGTTGAATCAAAGATACCATTGATTGAGAAACATACCATATCCTATGAACTACTAAGACAGAAAAATGCTAATAATTGCAAATTAATAAAAACTATCAATTATAAGACTCACCTTGACTTTAGAGACATAAAAATATGAAAAAAGTACATCCTAGATTTGATGTATTAATAATATGAATGTCCAGTTTTATCATGACTTTCTAGTCAGACCTGTATTTGAATTATTGTACCAGCACTTGGTAGGTAACACTGAATGAATTATTTAACTTCTTTGAGCTTGTTTTCTCATCTATGAAATGGAAACAATAATTGCCATCTCACAGGGTTGTAGCAAATGTTAAAGAGGTCATTCATGTAAACTGCCTTAGCAAAAATTAGGTGCTCAACACAGAGTAGTTATTGTGGATGTCACTATGTGGAAAACTGGGAACCTAGAGCTTGACATATAAACATTTTGCCATGGGGAGATGTTCAAAAGGGGGTGCTAGTAGAGAAGAGAATGGTGCCATCAAGGCAGGACATGGATATCCTCTGTCAGTTCTAGATAACAGGATCAATTTCTGTTCCCTTCCCCCCTTATTTCTTGAGTTCCTAATATATGTTTAACCCTGAGTTTGTGGTATTAGAGCTATAGGATTCACGTCAGCCACCGTTCCCCAAGTCAGAGGACCAACCCATTAGAAAGGAAGACAAGACATGTGAGTGAGGAGAAGTGGAGGGACATCAACATTTATTTCATGCTTTTTGTGTGTCAGAGATAGTACTATGCTCACTGTTTCTCACAATAACACTGTAACATAAGTTCTATTATTCCCATTTGCAGATTAGAAAACTGAGGCTCATAGAGGTTGAAGAATTTGTTTGAGGCCCTATACTTGAGGAGCAGAGCTGGATTTTCCACTCAAGGTTTTAACTACTAAGGCCATAAACTATTTTGAGTGTGGGTAAAATATTTCCATAAGAACAGAAGACAGGAGCTTGTTAAATGCTACGACATAGGAATTCAGAAGAAGGAGAGAGTACGTTGAGTTGAATTGTCAGAGAAAGCTTCATGGAGGAAGACATTTTGAAGGAAAGATAAGATTTGATTAGGCAGAGGGGAGAGCCCTGACTTTTATTCAAGTGTTCCAGATAAGAGCATGTTTTGAATGAGGTCAAGATAAACATGACATATGAAGGAGAAGTGGGGACTAAGCTGTCTGGATCAGAGGAACTGAGTTTTGTGAGTCTAAGGAGTGTGTGTACATGTTCTTGTCTATACCTCCAGCACCTAAATGCAGCAGTTAGTAACTGTAAGAGCTCAGCAGTGAGTGAGTAGAAAATACTACTCTATGATAGTGGGAAATAAAACTCAAGATGTACTTTAAGACCTCAGGAGGCTGAATGTCAAGCTGAAGGGTTTGGACCTAGCCTACTGGAATCAAGAAGTATGTTTTTAGCAAGGGTTGGCAATAACAATTGTAATTGTAAAGCCCTAGTTATCAGGCACTCTTCCAAGTACCTTAACCATAATGCTCCCTTTACTCTTCACAGCAAACCTATGAACTAGGTGCTATTATTATATTTCACCCCATTTTACAGATGGAAAACTGAGGCATGGGGAGTTAGGAAACTTTCCCAAGGTCATAGAGCTGTTAGGTGGCAGAGCTGGGATTTGATACTTGGATTTGGTTCAGACTCTTAACCATTACACTATACTGCCTCTTAGTGGTGTTATTTAAGATGTTTCTCATCAGGGGACCACTTCTCATGTCCCCTTTACAGTCTATGAATCTATAAGTCAGTGGCTTGAATGAGCTAGTAAAGACCTGGGGTTAAAAGTTTAAAAGTACCTAATTCCTCTCCCCAATATGTTCTTTCCATTTCCCCTCCTGCCCTGAGTTCATCTCTTGCCAGAGAAGTAACAATCATCTTCAACACATTGATGCATTAGGTTGCTACTTAGTAATAAGAGAGATGATTTAAAACATGAGAAAGTCTCCACAAATCTCAACTGTATTATCTTCTCTTATGATGCCATTTAAATATTGCTTAATTTCTGGGTCCAAGTGGAAACTGATTTCTGAAGCCACATGTTATCTGAAAAGTATGGAAACTAGACATCGACTCTTCATCTGCATTAAATGATTTTCTCAGAAAGTCCAGAGTTCCTAGAGGGTGTGTGGTAAGAAGAGCTGTGCCTGACTCCTAGCAGATCCTTTATATTTGTTAGATAAACAAGTAAAATCGTAAAGCGAATGGGCACTCAGACTCAAAAAGCTTTCCCCTGCATCTCCAGGCCATGTGATCTTGGGCAAAGCACTTTCTCCCTCTGAGTCTTGGTTTGCTCATCTGCTCAATGGGAATAGGAATAACTACCTTACAGGGTGGTGGGAAGATTCAGTGAATCAAAATGAGATTGTTGTATACAAGTCACCCAGTAAACTAATATGGAAACATCAGAAGCAATTTTTCTTAGCTGCTTTGTCAGGGCAAATCTCAGGACCTCTCTTTCTTGTACACCCAGTGCCCAAACAGTAGCTACTGCCAATCTATTGTTGAATTAGCAATCTAACGCCTGCTATTCTACCTGCCACAGTACGTTTTGACTAGGTGTATAAGGGGCATACACATCACTTTACCACTTTCAGTTATTCTTTGAGAAAACATTTCATTATATCAACAAGTGACAGAGACACATGACAGAAGTATTGTTTTCACTGGTGCATAATAAAAACATTCGACTTCCCAATGTTTGGAAAGTTTGACAAATCCTATTTTGGTAAGCCCAAGGAAAGAAGCAGAATAGAAAAGAGGGGCATGAAGTGTATTGGTGAGCGGATTCTATCACTTGACCTTCAGCTGGTAGAACCAAGGAAATCAGAAGAGATCATGCGTGTTACATGATTCAGGGGTTCACATCCCAGCTCTGCTGCTTATCAGCCATGAGGCCCTAGCGCAACCTCTCTCAGGGCGGTTGTAAAAATTAAGCAGCTGATACATAGTGTCTGGCATGTGGTAGGCAATTCTAAATGGTAGTTTTATTTTCCTCTTAAACCTCGTAAACATTTAGTGACTCATTCACTCAACCTGGAGACCCCGCGGGCACCTGTCGACAGAGCCAGCATGCTGCATTGGAAAGTCTGCTAGAAGCTCAGGCAGAGGCCAGATTGTGGTGGCCCTGGCTGAGCATAATTTTTTGTAGACAATGGGGGCAGTTGGAAGTTTTTTAGGAAGGGAGTGATAGGAAGTGATCCATTTTCAACTCATTTGTACAAAATAACTACCACTATTCCTCTCCCTCCTTCCTCTCTTCTTCTTCTGGCATTTCTATTGTTAAGTTTTTGTTCCCGTTAATTAGTTTAATGCCTCAAACAGTATACTGATAAATGCATTATTACTGTTTGCATTTAACCGATGAGGAAATGAAGGCTCACATAATTTGACCAAAATCAGACAGCTGGTAAGAGGCATACCTTTTGCTTGATCCCAAATCTTCGTAGTACAAGCCTTGTCTTGTTTCTTCCACACCCATCACCATAACAGGAAAATAAACACCGGTGTGAAGGCTGTGTGTCATGTAACCCCTAGGGAAAAATACTGAATAGCCCTAAACACCTTTCTTCCAGGCCATAAAAATAAGCATTAGACGTGGAATAACCTTATCTTTGGGTTGTGTTTCAGTACTATTTATTTAGTGATTGTTCTCTAAGTGTCTTTCTGGTGGCAATCATTTCATTTACAGACCCACTGAGAAAAGAAGTAATTTCAAACTGTTATTACTTCACTTAATAGCCCTGTGTTCTAACTGGCCCAACGCCTTGAGTATGTGTGTTTTTCTGGACCCGTATCTATTGCACATAGTGTTCTGAACACATTAGTATCACGACTAAATCCTAATTTAGTTGAGCGTTGCTACTAAATCCTGGTTAGTTTTTCATAGGGTTCACTGCACAGAAAAGGGGTACATCTTGTTAACTACAGTCAATAGATTTCGATTCTTCATCCATGCTTTTAGAACTCAGTAAAACCTCTGGACATGTGGGATCTAGTTTCACATTTTACAGATAAAGACACAGAGGCCCAAATAGGGAAATGCAGTAGCTCAAGGTCTGAAGGGAGGTAGTGGTCAAGCTACAAGTCTAACTTAGGTGACCTAGTTCCTGGTTGCCCTTGTGACTCTAACAATGGCCCAGCAGCAATGAAACCTGCAAGTTGTTAGAATCTGGGGTCTCACCTTGACTTAGTGAATCAGAATCCAAATTGTAGCAAGACACCCAGGTGATTTATATGCACATTAAGTTTTAAGAACTGTTTTTATTGAGCTTTTGCTTTTTAAATCATTTTTTTATTAAATCTATTGAGGTGACATTGGATAATAAAATTATATAGGTTTCAAGTGGACAATTCTATAATACATCATCTGTATATTGCATTTAGGTATATTAGGTATATCGCACCACCTACCGGTATTTGCTTTTGTAGGTACTTGTGTGTGTGCGCGTGCACGCACACATGCACGCCCCCACATGTGTAGGCAATAGGGAAAGGAAAGGAAGAGGGAGGGAGAGAGAGAAAATGACTGATTGTATCTGGGGAAATATGAGCTAGAGATAATGGAACGTCCACTTGATGTCCTTTAAACACTTGACAAATGGGGCTGGCATTCAGGAGTGAGATCTAGGGAGGGAGACTAATCTGCAGGGCATCTCTAAATAGGTGGCAGATAAAGGTTGGAGGAAACAAGATCATCTGGAGAGAGTAGAAAACACTAATATTTAGAAGCTGGCAGACCCAGCTAAAGAGGAGAGGCCAGGGGTTAGCATGAGGACCTCGGTGTCCAAGAAGCCAAGGAGAAGTTTATTGTTTGGATAATGTTGTCAGATAAAGAAAGATTAGAGAGATGAAAACGGAAAATTCTCTCTTGTTTTTGATAGCTAGTAGGCCCCTGGTTATTTGGCCAGGGCCCCAGCTAAAAACAATGACTTCCCAATTCCAGAGCCTTTTCTTGGGCAGATGTTTCAAATACTAACCTCAGGCCATTTTCATCTCTGATGGTAGAACCTTGTGCCAGACAGTGCTCAATCTGCTGTGCTGCTCCCGGTCTCTATTTGCCCCTCTGTCTCTGACTTACCAGCTCGTGACTTGCCTGTTGGTTGCTGAACTCAACTTCCCACCTGATCCTTTTTCTGTTCCTTGGTATGTTCCTTTTTTCAGACCATCAGTGGCCCCCTCCTAATTTAAGTGTGATTGGACCGATCTCCACTACCAAATTCGATCTCTTTCCCTCAACTCCCAGCATAAATTCCTCAAGTTGAAATTATCTGAGCTAAGTCTTCACACAAAATAACTGGGCACCAAACTCTATTTAAGACATCTTAGTTTAATGTGATAGGAATATCTTTCCTTTTAGAGTAAGTAGATAATAGTCTTTAAATTAAGTTTATTGGGAAACATTGGTTAATAATGTATGCATTTCAAGTGTACAATTCTATAATACATCATCTGTATAATATATTGTGTGCTTACCACCCAAAGTCTAGTCTCCTTCCCTCATCATATATTTGACCCCTTTACCCTTTTTATCCTCCTCCCCACTCCTCTCCCACTCAGGTAACCACCATACTATTGTCCTGTGTCTAGGAGGTTTCTTTTGTTTGTTTGTTTTGTTTGTTGCTTTCTGTTTTATATCCCACATATAAGTGAAATTATGTGGTTCTTGTTCTTTTCCATCTGACTTATTTCACTTAGTATGATACTCTCAAGATCATTTTGTCACAAATGGCAGTATTTTACCCTTTCTTATGACTGAGTAGTATTCCATTGTATAAATGTGCCACATCTTCTTTATCCAGTCATCCACAGAGGACACTTAGGTTGTTTCCATGTCTTGGCAACTGTGAATAATGCTGTAATGAACATAAGGGTACATATATCTTCACAAATAAATGGTTTCATTTTGGGAGTGGTAAATACCCAAAAGAGGGCTTGCTGGGTCATATGGTGGAAGCTCTATTCTTAGTTTTTTGAGGCATGGAACAGACCAATGGGACAGAATTGAGACTCCAAAAAATAAACCCACATATATGTGGGCAAATAATTTTCAACAAAGGAGCACAAAACATACAATGGAGAAAGGAAAGCCTTTTCAATAAATGGTGTTGGGAAAATTAGAAAGCCACATGCAAAAGAAAACTAGATTTTTATTTGACACAATGCACAAAAATTAACTCAACATGGATTAAAGACTTAAATATAATACCTGAAACAATGACTTACATAGAAGAAAACATAGGTACTAAACTTACAGACTTTGGTCTCAGAGAGTCTTTTGTGAACTTGACCCCAAAGGCAAGGGACGTAAAAGCATAAATAAGTCCATTGTACTACATTAAACTAAAAAGACTCTGCACAGCAAAAGAAGCCATCAACAAAACAAAAAGGCAACCAACAAATGAGAGAAGATATTTGCAAAGAACACCTCCAATAAGGAGCTTTTTCATAGATAAGCTTCCTTCTTGCATTTGGAAGCATCTTTTGGGCAAACTTCTTTCTCGGGCTCTTGATCTTCAGATCTGTGAAATTCCTTCACTTCTTCTTAAGGGTTTCTGGCACAGCAAGAACCTTCTCTTTGGCATCCTCCATGGTTCCAGCTGGAAAAGAGGGACACTCTTATTTCTTCATTCCCAATTTGGATGCCTTTTATTTCTTTCTCTTGACTGATTGCTTTGGCTAGGACTTCCAGTACTATGTTGAGTAAGAGTGATAACAGTGGGCATTCTTGTTTTGTTCCGGATCTTAGAGGAAAAGCTGTTTTGTTTTTCACCACTGACTATGACATTAGATGAGGGTTTGTCATATATGCCTTTTATCATGTTGAAGTACTCTTCTTCTATACCCATTTGATTGAGTGTTTGAATTATAAATGGATATTGTACCTTGTCAAATGCTTACCCTGCATCTGCTGATATGATCAGATGATTTTTATCCTTTATTTTTCAATATGGTGTATTACATTAGTTGATTTGCATATGTTGAGCCATCCTTGCACCCCTGGAATGAACCCCACTTGATTGTGATTCATTATCTTTTTAATGTATTGTATTTGATATGCTAGTATTTTGTTTAGGATTTTTGCATCTATAGTCATCAGAGATTTTGGTCTGTAATTTTCTTTATTTGTGTTCAGATGTCTCAAAATGCAGATCTCTCAGACATGTTTGTGTGATACCAGGTTTTGGTATCAGGGTAATTTTGACTTCATAAAATGAGTTGGGGAGTATTGCCTCGTCTTCATTTTTTTGGGAAGAGTTTGTATTAAGTCTTTGAATATTTGGCAGAATTCACTAGGGAAGCCATCTGGTCCTGGACTTTTACTTTTTTGGGGGTGTTTGACTGTTTTAATTTCCTTAAACAGATTGTTCTATTTAGATTTTCCAGTTCTTCATGCTTCAGTCTAGGAAAGTTGTATATTTCTCTAAGAACTTGTCCATTTCTTCTAGGTTATTGAATTTGTGGCATATGGCCGTTCATAGTATTTCTGTGGTGTCTGTTTTGACTTCTCTTTCATTTCTGATTTTTTTTTTATTTTTTAGTCTAGCCAGAGGTTTGCCAATTTTATTACTCTTTTCAAAGAACTAGCTCTTTGTTGCATTATTTTTATTTCTGTCTTTTTTATTCTAGTTCATTAAATTCTGCTCTGATTTTTATCATTTCCTTTCTTTCACTGACATTGGGCTTCATTTGCTCTTTTTCCAGTTCTTTAAGGTGAAATGTTAAGTTGTGTGAGATTTGTCTTGTTTTCTGAGGTAGATCTGTAATAATGCTATAAACTGCTCTGTTATTACTTCTTTTGCTGCATCCCAAAAGTTTTGATATCATTTTCATTTGTCTCTATGCCTCTTTTGATCTCCTTTTATTTCTTCTTTGACCTAGTTGTTCTTTAGTAGCATGTTGTTTAATCTGCACATATTTCTTTTTGCAGTTGATTTCCAATTTCAAAGCATTGTGGTCGGAGAATATGCTTGGTATGATTTCAGACTGTATCTGAGGCTCCTGTCTCTATCCTTCTCCTGTCTGTCCCGCCTTCCCTGCTCGCTCTGATATGCCCACCTTCAGATGTCTCAAAATGCAGATCTCTCAGACATGTTTGTGTGTTGAGCAGGGGATCCTTTGTTGAATTATAGCTGTCCAACTTGTTGTTACTTCAAGGGGAGAGACCTGGTGGTCTTGTTACTCTGCCATGATACAGATATCACTCCTAGATTATGGTTTAAAATAAGCCTTGTAAAGAAGGGTTCATGACAGACCTCTTCAAATGTGCCACTGTAACGTGAATTATTTTGAGCCGAAAGCCTTCAAAAACTCTGTGGGCTTGTGAGAAACTTTTACCTCTCCCTTAAAGAATTTCAAATAGGGGCCTTGCCCATAATAAGAGTTATTACCAGTAATAACGTTTTATGACCTAGCTATAGATCAAGGCAAACTTCTAATTATTGAATATCTGTTTTCTTATCATCCTGCAACTATTCTGTGAAGTCCCAAGGCACCTTACTTCATCCTTGTCTCAGAATGCCATGGATACCTCATTTTAACTTTCTGTCCTTGAACTTCTCATGTATGTGGAGTCTCGGACTCTCTTATGTATGTGGGGTTCCCATTTGGTTGTTTTCTCTTGTTAATCTGTCTTATATAGATTTATTTATTATATTAGCTGAAAGAACCTTGAGGGTTGAGGAGAAGTTTCTTCTTCCCCCACATCCTTGGGGAGAAGATGGGCCCCTAGAAAGAAGTCATTGGCTTAGCTCATGCACGAAGAGAAAAGGATTACAAATTTATGCTGTTTTTTACTCCAACACAATGGTCTGTACATATTTTTAAATATTTTTTGAGCATCTGTACAATTCTGGAGGATCACAGAAAACATGTACAACTTTTTAAAACAGCTGGTAGATTTAAAAATCCTAGATACTGCTTTGAAAAAGAATTATTACTGCTTTAAAAAAAGGAATTATGGAGGTCATTGCCTAAAGTCTGTGCAGTTGCTGGCTGCCTTCTGTGTTTTAGGTTGGATGGAGACACTAGTGATTTCTTGATGTCAAAGGCATTAGCAGAGTATGGAAAGTCAGGAGGAGGAAGAATGTGAAGAATGGGTGATGACAGCCAGATACAGCCAAACTAATTTCTATCAGCCCAAAATGACACTTCTTTGTACCAGGCCCTAGGTGCCTTCACTCATTACCTCCTTCAGTCCTCCCAACAACCGGATGGAGAAGGTGGTGTTATCTCCATTGTGTAGAGGAGCCTTAACAAAGTTAATGGCAAGAAACAAGGTATAAACTCAGTGTGTATTGATTCTGTAAATAGTGGGGTAATTTGAAAACTTGGGTCAGAATTAGTGGAAAAATAAGTATTATAAAGGAGTATTTTCTTTATTTCCTTTATAAAATGTTACAATCCTGTTATAGTTCACCAGAGTTATAGTAGTCCTTTAAAATCTGTCATTCAAGGAAAGAGCTACAAGATGGTGCCTTGAAGCTAGACAGCTCCTTGGTGACAATGGAGAAATTCCCCACAAATTAGAGACCCTGGGCCGCTGGGTCCTCTCTTGGCTCTGCACTTCTGTTTGTGCTTGAATGGCTGCTCCTGGAATATTTATCTGCCCTGCTCATCATCTCTCCATCCAGTCTCCATATTCCATAAATGCCCCTCTTTAAGTCATCTCTGAGACCTTGAAGGTGCCGTGAGCTTCAGCTTCTCCATCAATAATTTGGAAATGATAGAACTAACCCATGAGATCATTTGTGTTTGAATCCCATAAGGATATAACTTATGTGGTCATTTTGATAAAGAGTAATGGAAAAATATGAAACATTGGGACAGCTGCTGGCCCTCCTAGAAACTAGCCCAAAACATATTCAAAAGAAATTTTGGTTCATTTAATGAAAAAAACATTTTTATAAGTGTTAGGTGGATTCAATAATCAAAAATGAAAAGAAAGTGGCTGAACCCAAAGAATAAACTGAATTTCTGAAAGAAATGTAGAAAAACTTATTTAAAACTGTTTTCAAAATGACTCACTAGCCCATTGAGTTTCATAACTATTTGCCTCATTTGTGTAGAACTTAGTCTTTAAGGGTAAATGAGGCAGCTCAATAATAACACACATTTGAGGTCACATGGCTATACTTTAGATATTAACATCAGCTCTCTTTATGCTCATATACCATGTATCTTATGTTTCTCTTGAAGCAGTGTTTAAAATAAGCATTTTATCAGAATGTCTATGCCTGACTCTTTCCATAAATATAATTCAATTTAATAAATACTAATTTAGTGCCTTATAAATATAGTCCATGGTATTAGGCACTGTGCAGACTCAGAAATTCACACAAAACATGTCTTTATCTTATGAGCTCCATTTCAAAAGTAAATCTCATGAAGGCAGACACTGTCTTACTCAGATTTTACATATATAGCCGAGGCAAGGAGTGAATGGTTTAAGAGGCCAAAAATAATATAAGCAATTTTAGGTTGCTTAGAGACTCTGTTAATTAAGACATAAATCAGGAATTAGGAGAGGGCTGGGACATTTGCGTATTCTTTGAATACAGTGCTATGTTTCAAATGGAGAAAACTTAGTGCAGGATGGGTGGTGGAGAGAGATTTAAGTTTTTCCTCTGTGCTCATAGTAGACTCTGGCTTTAATTGCTTCTAAAGTAGGTGAACGTTTTTGTGGCTTTCTCATCATGTAAATGAGAATGGCCTTGGCTTTCTCATCATGTAGAAGGAGAATGGCTTTCTTTTCTTCAAAAAATTTTTTTTCTTTTATTGATTTTAGAGAGAGAGGAAGGGAGAGGGAGAGATAGAAACATCGATGAGAGAGAACATCGATTGGCTGCCTCCTGCATGCCCCCCACTGGGGATTGGGCCCACAACCTGGGCATGTGTCCTGACTGGGAATCGAACCAGTGACCTCTTGGTGCATGAGTTGATGCTCAACCACTGAGCCACACCGGCCGGACGAGAATGGCTTTCTTATTCTCTTCCCTCTGCTCAAGGTCCACCACTGGACCATAATGAGCAGGAAATGAAGAAAATCTTTGTAAAGGCAACCAACAGAGCGTTTGACGGAAAGGAGGAAGAATTGCTATTAGGAAAAGACTTGGGGCAGTGATGAAATGGGTGCTTCCTTTGTAAATCGTGCGGCCTGGTTGGAAAGGTATTCTTGCTGAGCGCCCTCCGTGGGCAAGGTGGCCAAGAAGGCAGTACAGGTGAAAATATGTGCTTTACTGCCCTGTCTCATATTTTGGGTATGGTGGGATATTGACATCACTGCCCTCAACTGTGGTGGTGCCAATAGTGACGGACCCAGGAAGGGCCTCAGACTCTTTCTGGGTGATTGGCACAGTCAGGTGCTTGGTTTTTTGTTAAACAAATAATGATAAGCATCAGTTTGAGGGACATTGGGAAGAAAGTGGTCAGAAGTCAGAACTGAGAACACAAGATTAGAGACCCGACTCCCCATGTGATCTTGGGGAACTAATGCTAAGTTCAGCTTTCTAGTCACTGAAATGTACCTAAGAATACTTTACCTACCTGTCCTGAGGACCAAATGAGATGATTTCTGTGAAGGTGCCCTCTAAACCACAAATTGTCCTATAAAGTTTGAGATCTCTATTTGCGAACAGGTGGGTATCATTTTAGGGCAGGGTAGATTGAGGGTATTTCATTACAAATCATATTTCTTTTAAAATATGAAATTAGGTCTACTGGTAAATATGTAATAAATCCTTTTTCATGTTTTCTCTTAAATGACCCTACACTTTGTTGGAAAGTCTTGGCCAAGTGTGCTCTCAGTAGAATTCTTTGTAAAAACTTTGGAGACTGATTCGTCAGAGCAGTTATCATCTTTTTATTTTGTTAGCGATGATTTGCCTTTCTATAATCCCACATCTTTCTTGGTTTTATTCAAGTTGGTTAACTATTAAAAATAGATCTCCCTGAGATTGTTCCTTAAAGACCTATCAGAGAACAGCAAAAGAACATCGTAGAGCAGACATTACACACTGAGGACAATGAACTTTCTTACCTAGATTTCTAGTTGTCTCTGGTGGGCCAATTAAAAGTTGACCAGTGATGAGAACAAAGAAATGTGAAGGTACAAGAAGGAGAGCTGAGGGAAAGGTGTTTAGGTATCTCTTAGTCATAAACCGAACTAGAACAGTTTGTTTACTTTGGGGAGTTTTTCTTTTTTTTAAACAAGATCCTTTAAATGGAGAGCGTGATAGTTACCTCGGAAAGAAGTTCATTGCAGTAATAAAGGATGGACATGCCTGGCTCAGTAAAGTGAGAAATTTGTTGCATTAGGTATCTGAATATGAAATCAAGAAGCTATAAAGAGGGATCTAGTTGTGCCTCTAGTGTTATGGGGAATAACTTATTGATGATGCATGTTTTGTAACTTGAGTTCTTTCTACAAGTTGGCTACAAAATATGAGAACCCAGACAAGAGTGGGAAGACTAATTAGTCAGCTACAGTGCCCCCTAAGGTGTGCCTGTGTCTATGCAGGGTTGTTATGAAAGTTTGCAGATGTCTGAGGTTCTTGACTTACTGATTGTTAACGTACCAAAAGTATGTTGTCCAAGTCAGCTTTGCAGTGACAACGAGAAAGCCAGAGCAATTGGAACAGGGTTTCTCCCTTCATTTTGCCGCCTCTTATTGTTCCCTGATTGGCAGGTGGACAGATGTGTGAATGTAAATACAAACCACTCTGACAGCTGCTGTAAAGAAAGAGTTACTTATGACGATTATGTATTCGTACCAAGCGAGCTTCTGTGCCTGTGTATATAGAAGGCAGCTATATAATGCACATAACACAGCCGCTGTCTTCCCTACCACAAACCCTGTGGTCA
Organism: Tadarida brasiliensis; assembly: GCA_030848825.1. Lineage (NCBI taxonomy): Eukaryota > Metazoa > Chordata > Mammalia > Chiroptera > Molossidae > Tadarida > Tadarida brasiliensis. Next base: position 60,837,549 of record CM061268.1, read on the forward strand.
TGCAGCATGGAATGACATGCAATTGATTTGTAAATATTCTAATAGGAAATACTTCCAGACACGTTTCAATTGAGGCTGTATATGGAAATATTCCTTAGTAACTGTAAAAGTCTTAGCTTTAATAGATCCACCTATGTCAGGCCCTGAGATGGAGCAGGGATGGCGGCTGGTCCTGTAGTGTCAGTTCCCAATGCTTTACAGCCAGGTTTTGGCTGGTGATATCTCCTTGCCAGCAGAACATCCAGGATAGAGTGTCTGTGTTTGGGAATACGAGCACTAATAATAGTAATAACTAAAATAATATTAAGGTCTCTTTATTGACAATATACAACTGAGCTGCTGCTCCTGGAATCCTCATAAGAGGAGGTTGAACATCTGGAGAATGACCTCCCATCTCTGCTCTCAGCCACGCTCTCTCACTCCCTGTGCCTCTGCCGTTCCTCCTTGCTTCACCTTCTGCGTACCTTTGCAGACTTCTGAAGTGAACCCTTGTCATTCTCTCTGGGTGCCCAGAAACAGCAAATCCTCCTGGCTTTCCCAGTCTCCCTTGCATATGACCCAGGCTCCATCAGTCACATGGGCTTACCGGGCTCAGAAGCAGCAGCTAGAACTTCTGAGGAGAGGGCAGGGTCATTCAGTTCTGGGGGCAGCAGCTGACCAAGTCCTGTGGCCAAGTGGCTGGATCTATGCCCAGAGGCAGCAGCAGGCATCTCTCCATTGGAGCGGTTCTATGAGATTTGGGTGGTATTCCTAGCTGCATAGCCTCTCGGGAAATCTGTGAGTTTTCCTCTGATAAATTGTTTGCTGATACAAATAGAGAAATGCACTTCCTTGTTTTTGTTTGGTTTTATTTTCAACTAAGAACCTGTGTGAGATGTTCCCAATCCAGTACAAAGACATCAGTTCTGTGAAACTGTCCCTGGCTCTTCTAGAATACATTTATTCTTCCCCTCACTGGACTCCTGTAGCTTCATCCAACACAGGGCATTGCTACTGCTTGTTCAAGGGTCTGTGTTCCCTTCTCCCATGTCTGGCACTGGGTCTGATGCATGGTGGTCCCTCAGTAAATGTGTCAGTGAGCCAGGTTTCATTGCCTTATAGGGATGGTGTCCATAGCGCTCTGCCAATCAGCTTGCACACCCTTGCTTGGAGGGTCTGAAATAGGCATGGTGCAACTGTGAAGGTACTTTCCAGAAATCCCTGCCTTGTTTAGCATTTCTTGTTTAGAAGTCACACCTGGTCTGGTACAAGATTCTCTCTTGGTCCCCATGGCACATGCTCTCACTTCATTCACACTAGTTAGTTTCTTTACCGTTAGTGTTTCCAGCCTTGCCAGCTGCAATGAATACACCGTCTAGTTAGTAACAGGCCTGATTGAACTTGGACACTTGTGCACCTATTGTGGGGTTTTTTGGTATCAGTTTCTAAGGGATAGTAGCAATCTGGTGTCACAGCTGAGGCTCATGATACTGAAGCAGAGATGAATATTTTTAACCTTATCTTGGGGGTTCACCCCCTCATCCTCTCACCTACAGGGGTACCAATTACTGCCTTTCTCTGTGAGCAGCCCTGGAAGTATCTTCTTAGTTTCCTGACCTCTGTGTAGGCCCAGGAATCCTATTTACTACTGTCCCTTGTTCTGTAATGATATCAAACCTTTCTGTGGGGTACAGAATCTGCTATTTCCCTCACTTATTCCCTTTCCAAAGCCTTCTCTTCTGTTATCACCCAGAGTCAACCATAGTTCCTCATCTCATGAACATTTTTCAAAATCTGTTTTCCCCTTTGGCAAGGTTATGCCATAAATAGTTTCATACACGTCTGAGTGAAAACTCAAGGAGGGGGATGCATTTATGGATGGTGTAAGTGACCAAGACACTCTGTAACAAGCTATAATCCTTTAGTTACTCTTTACATATCTGTCAGAAAGCCTGGCATTTCAGGAGTCAAAAAAAGGAAGCCAGGGACCACCCAGAAGAACTGGAACAGTTTCACCTTGCTGTCCTCTGTTAATTAATTTCAAGGTGAAACTTAAAGGGGCCATGAAAAGGTGAAATGAAAATGAGACACTTCGAATGTGTTCTATTTTTGTTTCCTGAACTTAACATACCTTAAAATTGGAAGGCGGAATCCAGGTGTTAGCACGGTATTAGCCTGGAGAGATGTGAGAGTGGAGGTCATGCAGTAAAAGGGCACCAAACTATGCATATTGCATGAGGGATTAATTGCCAGGAGCATGTGAAGAGAATTACGGCAGTTAATATCCAGAGCCTGAGCAAATGCCACCATGGGAAAATCGTCACATGTCTGCAAACAAAGGAGGGTTCTAAAGGCAATGAATAGAAAAAGAGATTAGCTTCTTTCTTCATAATTGATAGAAGATGCTTTGGGGAAAATCACCAAAGATGAATCATATTGCTTAGTTTAGCCTAAGTATTTTCAATTTTAAATTCTGAGCATTACTCATTCTAATTGAGACTGTTAAAAAATATATATATATATGATAGAGGCATCTTGCAGTGTTTCCTGGCCTGTGGTACACCTTCTGACCAAGCTCGCTTATTTTGTAAATCGGTAGCTATAGTGCTATATAGCGAAGATTCAAGTTTATCCTCCAGAGCCTGAGGTACTATTAGATCCTAAGCACTAAATGGGAATTCAATTATGTTTGCTCCATCGTATTGACTAAAGCAGAAAATTGGAATCATTATTCTTAGAACAGCATTTCTCACTTGTGGGTGGGAGGGGCAGAGAGACTTCTTCCTCTAGGAGAACGCATCCCACTCTCCCAGGGGGTGTATGGACATACATATTTAATATTCTACAACATTTAAAATGGAAACATCACAATAAGCCATTATTTTTGCAATGTAAACTACATTAGAAAAGCAAAAGGAAATGTCTTGGCTGTTGAGGACACATGGAAAATAAACTTTCCTCTGCCTTTCGGTGATTCCATGATGCAGACAAGAGCAAGGCCTCTGGACACATGTCGTGGAGCAGAAGCTGCAGGGAAGGGGCGAATGTAGGCGTGTTCATCAAGAAAGAGCCTAGTTTAAAAAACGTTGAGAAGTACAGTCTTAGAACAGGGTCTCATACAACTGGACCCATAGCAAGGATGCCATGCGTACTCTTCACTTACCTGGAAAATTCAATCTAATAGAAACTTCCTGACTGTTTTGAGAAACGAGATCAACTGTTGCCATCTGATTTTTTTTTTTTTTTGCATTAGTATATAGACCTGAACTTCATATGATGGTGTGTTTGAAATCAGAGGGTTTTTTATGGCACTGCAGAGCTCTTCCACTGCTGGGGGCAGTTTGTCGATATGGAAGAAAAAGGAATTATTGAGAACAGATGTCCCTTTTTGATATGACTCGTAGCAAAGTGGAGTAATAGAGTGCTCATTAATGCATTGAATCTGTTACAACTATTCTCTTGCTTTGCTTGGAGGAAGCACACAAGTAGGAAATGTCTTTTCGTTCATCATTTCATTTCTCACTAAGCTTGTTAGGAGAAGAAATGGCATTAAGACATTTTGTGTAAGTGTTAAATTATTTTCTGCTTCCAAATCTAGCACTGTTTAAGGTTACAAAACCATCAAAAGAATTTGAGAGAAGGAAGACAGGGATGTAAGCATGTAACTATCAGATAGTTTGAAGAATAGTGGTTTCAACTATGTTTTCCCTAGAACTCCAAGAAGTCATGCCAAAAGTAAAATGCATGGTTAACCATTCAACAGTGTTCATCAGCTGAGTTTGCAAGCAAATGTTACATCAGCTTTAAGAACCATATTTTTCTTTTCACCTTTTTAAATTCCAAGATAGTGCTTTTAGTAAAAATACTTTCTAAATATCCTTTTGATGATAATACCTGCTGTGTTTGATATGCACGTAGAACAATTGGGTAATCCTTCCATTAAATGCAAGAGGGATACTGTGCGTAGGAGGGCTCTGTTTATTCCTAGGTTTCTCAACTTAAAAAAAAAAAAAGGATAAATACAGAGGAGGCCAAAAAATGTCAACAAAGAAATTGAAGAAGGGGTATAAATGGTGATAGAAGGAGACTTACTTGGGGTGGTGAGCACATGATACAATACAATATACAGATGATGTATTATAGAATTGCACAGCCTTAAAACCTATATAATTTTATTAACCAATGTCACCCAATAAATTCAATAAAAAAGAAATTAAGTGCTCTGAATTCAAATGCTGAGGCCAAAAATTATACTGTGTATATAATCAGTAGAGAACAAGAGACTAACGTTGCCGTATGAGGATCTAGAACAGTGTTTGTCACTGGTGTTCTAAGAGATGCTAACAGCTCTTTCATGAAAAATGGCCACTTTCATGAATAGTTAAGTTACTGTTAACCATCCTGGCATAGAAATGGCTTCCAGGAATATTCCTCACACATACTATGCCAGGTATGGTGACATGAAGATGCAGGGCTAGACGTCACATTGTTATACGCAGCTGAGAGACCCCAGAAAATGTGTTACTGGACAGCCCCCTGAGTCACAGGGAGAGGGCTGTCCCCTCCTCAGTTCTTGTCAAGCTCATATAAATGAACTTAAATAGTGACTCCAGATGATTGCTTTGCAATAAAGCCAACTTATTAAAGCAATTAAAGCAAGCACATTTATTAAAGAAGCAAGGCAAGCACATCTACACATCTGGCTTGTGAAGCACAAATGGGCTCTCAGCTAATCTGAAGAGCAAGTTGGGTGGGGGTTTGAGGCATTAGACACCCTTCTGTCTGTGTTGAATATCTTGGTATACATTAAGTCTCTCGGTCTCTCTTTACTTTGTTGTGGCCTTCCCAGAATTCATGAGAAGCACCTGACAATTTTGTCTTGCCAAGCCTTGAGACTGCTGGCTTCTTTGTTAGGGAGGAAAAAAATAAAACTGCCCTTTATTTCCTTTCCCCCTTCCTAAAATGGCTGATTTTTTGATTTAGTGGGTGAGAAAAACTCCCCCCTTCTCTCCCCTTTCTCCCCTCCTTCCCTGCATTCCCTCCTTATGGAGGCTTTTAACCATTTGCTCCCAAGTGTCCTTGGTTTGGGGAAGATAGTAGCTTGTTATTTACAAGCCAGCTGCAAATGCCCACACTGTTTGGCCTTGTTTTAACTTTGCTGCCTCAGTTTCCCTATTCCTCCTGCCCTGGAATTTTCCTAGCTTTTCACTGCCCTGTAACCACATCACAGTGGGAACATGTCCTACTGCGCCTGGCCCTGGGATTACGTGGGCAGGTCCTACTGAAAGAGCTGGAAGCGTGTCTGCAATGTCCTCCCCAATACTGGACACGCAGCATTGTATTCAGTTCTCACTGATGCTCGCTCAACACTGTCAATAAAACAATATTTGATCAATCGTGCTGGAAAAGGGCTCTTTCTATGTTTTCTACAAAGAGTGATGTTATAAAATTGCTGTCATATGAGGAGGCAGTTAAAATGTAAGCAGCACCCTGGCCGGTTTGGCTCAGCAGTTAGAGCATCAGCCCGCGGATCAGAGAGACCCGGATTCGGTTCCCATTAACCTTGGTTGCAGTTTGTCCCCTGCCCCGGTTGGTGTGGGTGGCAACCACTCGATGTGTCTCTCTCACATTGATGTTTCTCTCTCTCTCTTCCTCCTTCTCTCCCTCCCACTCTATATCTCAAGATAAAGTGCAAAAATGTCCTCGGGTGAGGATAAAAAAAAAAAAAGTAAGCAGCAAAAACATGTCCAAAAAAAAACACCATAGAAGTGGATCAGGCAATTACTTAGTGCACGTATATTATTTTTCTGGATTTGATGATGATTGTGGTATTTGTCAACATTTTTTAAATTTAAAATTTCTTGTTTTAGTCTAAATCCATATTGAATTTTGTACCTAGTTTCTTATTTATGGTTTTTATTCTTTTTCTTCAAAATGGCCTTCCAAATTGTATAAGATTCAGGCCTCCTAAAACCTGCGTTTGTAACTGTGAATGTGCTATACTGGTTTATAATGACAAATCCCAGACCTTTTGCCTTTCTCGATGCGTCCGCCAAGTTCCCCCCGAGGAGGACATTCGGAGGCGTCTCTGGACAGCTCATCTGTCTGTCAGCATCCTCCTTGTTCACACAGTTTTCCACTAGTAGGTCTGGTGTGGATTTGGGCTCTGACGGGGCTCATGATTAAGTAGTTCATCCAATATTTGGGCTTCCGTGCTGTCCAAAAGGATTAATTCAACATCATTTATCAAGGGGAAATAAATCTTGTTAATTCAAATGAGCCTAAATAAGAGTAACTCTTTCTTGTTCTGAGGGACAATCACTGTGAATAAAATAAAGTGGAAAAGGATGCAAGGACTATCCACCATTAATAAAAGAAGTAGTCTCATTTGTATTGGTTCCTGACATGCTTCAACTGAGTCTCATCTTAACTATCATTTGAAATATACTTAACTAAAACAACAACAAAATAGAGTGTGCAATTCATCATTCAGCTGCTGTTTGCCCTCAAAACATAATGGAACGGTAGTACTCTGCTTCCCAGTGAGTGATTTCTCTCTGGGGCTTGGCGAGAACTCAGATTCTTTTAGTACAGATATCAATCTTAATTGAATATACATGATGACAAAACACAGACAATAGAACAGAAAGGAAAGGGCAGTTAAATTACTCTGCTTGAGTGAGTTTCAACTCAACAGTTGCTGAAGGGGAGAAGCCAGTGAAGCAACAATGGTGGCCTTGTCATGGATCCCAGGGGTGATGGAGGTGCTTCTCTTCCACAAATGACAGGCTCTGGAAGCCATGATGCCAAGTTAGAATTCCGAGTTCTCCCATGCTGTGTACCCGAGGACTTGGAACATCATGAGCCCACCTGTGCTGTGAACACATTGAGGCTGCAGTCTTCTCTTCACCTTGCTATCCAAAGCCTCCCTCTAGCCTTCCCCACTTCTCTCTCCACTAAACAACCTAACTGCCTTTTGTTTTGTTTTTTAATATTTTTTAATTTATTTTTGTTACAGATGTTTCTCCTTTTCCCCCCATTGACACCCTCCTCCCAATCCCCCCCCACCCCATCCCCAGCATTGTTGTCTATGTCCACTGGTTACACATATATGCATATAAGTTCTGTGGTTTATCTCTTCCCTGCCCCCCACCCCCTCTTCTGAGGTTTGTCAGTCTGTTACCCTACTTTATGTCTCTGGGACTATTTTGTTCATCAGTTTGTTTTGTTCACTATATTCCACAAATAAGTGAGATCATGTGATATTTGTTTCTCTCTGATTGGCTTGTTTCGCTTGGGATAAAACTTTCCAGGTCCCTCATGTCGTCTCAAAGGATAAGAGATCTTTCTTTCTTACAGCTGCATAGTACTCCATTGTGTATATGTACCACAGCTTTTTTATCCACTCATCTATTGATGGACACTTGGGCTGTTTCCAGATCTTAGCGATTGTAAATAGTGCTGCTATGAACATAGGGGTGCATATATTCTTTCTGATTGGTGTTTCAGGCTTCTTAGGGTATATTCCTAGAAGTGGGATCACTGGGTCAAATGGCAGTTCAATTTTTAACTTTTTGAGGTAACACCATAGTGTTTTCCATAGTGGCTGCACCAGTCTGCATTCCCACTAGCAGTATACTAGAGTCCTCTTTTCTCCACACCCTCACCAGCACTTGTTGTTTGATGATTTGTTGATGGCGGCCATTCTGACAGGTGTGAGGTGATACCTCATTGTTGTTTTAATTTGCATCTCTCTGATGATTAGTAATGTTAAGCATTTTTTCATATGTCTCTTAGCCATTTGTATGTCCTGCTTGGAGAAGTGTCACCTAACTTTTGTAAAAACATTATTATTTTCTTGCTTCTATTGATTATTACAATGCCTGTCATTTGGTAGGTACGCAAACATTTGTTGAGTTAATCATCATGGTTATCTTACAAGAATGATAGCAAATAAAAGTTGATATTAATGATAAAGATGAAAATTATATAACAAAGAGAATCATAATAGGTACTGTATATTAAATGCCAAACACTTCTCACACATTGTCTTTTTTGAATCTTCACAGAAACTTTTTAAAGTAGTTATAATTATTTCTATTGACCATTTCAGGGAAATTAAGTAACGCATCCAAAATAATGCAGCTAAGATCCTCTTTTGGGGGCGAGAATCTAACTAGCATGGTTTTCCTTTTTTTTTTTTTTTTCTCATTGATTTTTTAGAGAGGAAGGGAGAAGGAGAGAGAGAGAGATAGAAACATCAATGGGAGAGAAACATCGATCGGCTGCCTCCTGCATGCCCGCTATTGTGGATCAAGCTCACAACCTGGGCGTGTGCCCTGACCAGGAATTGAAGCAGCAACCTCTTGGTGCATGGGATGACGCTCAACCACTGAGCCACACTGGCCAGGCACTAGCATGTTTTTCTATATTTACCTTATGTAGAATAAAATTGTTTTATATATCATATAAGTGTACCATATCTAATACATAATTCATGTGTATGCATGTATATGAATTATCTGTTTCTCTTACCATAATATGAGCTCAATGAAGTCAGATGGGTCATATTTTATATTTATATTCTCAAATACATATGGAATCTATAGTCCAGTAAAATCATTAGTGGACTTTTGTTTTCTCATGAAAAACCTTTCTGTGTATTTTGTCTGATGGGTATTTGAGGTTAGGAGAATGTGCAGGTGCCTTGATTTTAAGCAGAATGACTCAATTATATTTCAAGAATTTAATGTCCAATACTGTGCAGAAAGACGTCAAATTAGAAATGGCGAGACTCTTGTTTCCAGTGCAAAAGTGGGCATGAATTAACGTTGCAATTGGAAAGATATGAGCTCATTAAATGGCTTATAGCTTTTCAATGGACTATCTATTTGGGTACTCAAGGGTTAGGTTCTTGAAAGGATCTCTTTCTTAGCATAGGTTGCCCTGAAAATGGAGCTTGAGCAAAAAGCTTGAAGGCAGGTGGTTTATACGGGAATATGATCCTAGGAACAGAAGTGAGGGAGGAAGGGAATGGACAGAGAAGGGCAGCCAACATGCGGCCACTGTGATGGGTGATTTGTTGTTTAATCCTGTGGGGGAAAATATGTCTAAAAACCATTCATGTGAGAGAAGAAAGGAGAAACATTTGTCCATTGGTGTCTTCATTGGTCAAGGATGGTCCTTCATGATGGGCTGCTTCTGGGCTGTGGTCTTGGGGTGTGGGGGGAGGGAGTCCTGAATGATTACAAAAGCAGGTTGCTGCAGCGTTGGCTGGAACAAGAGACCAGGCTGACAGAGACTGTAGTGGTATTCAAAAAGTGTCAAAAATTACTTGGGTAATTAAAAATGCTTTTATCAAGATTGATTTACATTTAGCCCAACTGGTGTGGCTCAGTGGATTGAGTGTCGTCCCGTGGGCTGAGAGGTCCTGGTTGGATTCCCAGTCAGGGCACATGCCTGGTTTTCTGGCTCGATTCCTGGTAAGGGGTGTATAAGAGGCAGCCGATCGATGTCTCTCTCTCATATCAATATTTCTATCTCTTTCTCCCTTCCTTTCTCTCTAAAAAATCAATAATAATAAAAAAATTGATTTGCATTTAAAAATAAAGAAAAAGCAGTATATATTGAGCAGGTTAAAAAATGTTCTTTTTTAGTATCACATTAACACGAACAAATCACCAGCTCATGGAAAAGAAATATAAAAAAATTGTGATACAAAGAAGTTTCTAATAATGTGCAATTAATCCGGATGACAACAGCCTAAGTCACCTAGCTAGGTTATTGTCTTCCTTCTACATTAACATGATTTTTGAATATGAACTTTTTGTCATAAGCAATAGCAAGTTCAAGACAATGTCCTGAACTTACTGCTTTTCTTAATATGGGTGTTATCATTATCTATTCTTATTTCACCAGGATGACCCACTCACCTAGTATAGATGAGATCTTTACTTTTTAAATCAAAAGTAAAAAATTGATAGGCTTTTGCTACTTCTTTATGCCAGGACTGTTAACAAATGTTTTCTAGTCTAATATATAACACATATTTTAAACTTGAACATTAAAATAAATCCCTGGAGACACATGTGAGTTCATCAAGTGTAATCTCTGTGCATACAAACAGTGCAGAATAACATGAAAACGGGGGTTGCTTTTGCAGGTGAGGAAGTCACCTTGTATCATATTATGCTGTTTTTATTTCATGACCTGAGAGCCTTCTTTACCAGCACTGCTTTCTAATACAGTCTAGTGACTAAAATAATCTGCCTAGAGATTTGATTACTAGGTGTGAGATCTCCACAATATCATTTTGGGTAGGAATTCTGATCTGCCACGATAAGTTCTTGTTTAAGCCTGGGGCCCTGGAGTACTGGATAGGACCTGCCATAAAGCTGGTTAGACCTGGGTAGCTTATCACCGAGGGAAAGAGAAAATACCACAAAAGCAACCAACAATAACCTTACAAGTGAATGATGGAGAATATCTGAGAAAGGGAAACATAATTTTCAGATCATAAAGCACCAAATATCAAGTAGAATCAGTAAAAATATACCAATTACTAGTCACAGTAGTGAAAATGAAAAAAGTCAAGAATAAAGAGATACTATTAAAAGATTTCAAAAATAAAAGCTATCAGAGGGAAAGAAAGATTTCCTTTAAAAAAATTAGATAAATGGTAGCTTTCAGATAAAGAAAAATGGATTTGGGAAGAAAATAGAGTAATATTGTCCAAGTGCTAATGGAAATTAATTCTTAGCCTGGACTTTTATACCTAGTTAAATTATTACAGAGAGTAAAATTGAAGAGGTTTTTAGGCATACAAAAAACAAGCCCACAAACACTTACTTAAAGAACTATTAAAGGATAAATTTCACAAAGAGAAGAAATAGGGTGTGATGACACAAATACTGATAAAAGTTAACTAATGACCGTAAAAATGTTAACTACTTAAACTTCTATTTTTACATTAAAAGATAATTATAAAATTCTAAGCAAAAATGACTAGGAGTGTGAAAGCATACTAATGTTCTTGTAATGGGAGAAGGAAGAGACACTGAAGAACTTTATATTTTATAAGAAAAGCTAGGGGATTCCAGACCAAGATGGCAACCTTTAGCGCCCCAATTTTTAAGGTTGTCACCCAGGGATAGTCCCGGTCTCCTACATCACTCAGCTGAAAGCTAATGGGCTTGCACTCCTGAGCCCATAGGACTACAAGCAAAGATAGCTCACAGTGGTCACGCCCCCAGGGCTCAGTGCGGAAGGAAGGAGCAGGTAAAACACTGCCTTTCTTTCTCTGGGAGAGGTTTGACTGCTCACTTGACAGGCCACTGCCTGGGGATGTGGCATCTGATTAGCACAAATCTAGGTTCTGGCTGTGATCTCACCTGGAGCCTGAAGGACCCGATGAGCACTTACCCTGCCTTCCCCCTTAGATTCTCTACTACAGTGAAACTATCACCAGCATCTCCCTGGAAGGAGATTGTCCACACATCTAGCACCCCAACTTTTGCAGCTACTATCGGAGGGCTGGGTCTCCAAATCACTTCGCTCTGATAGCCAGCAAAGCTTGTCCTACGCTGGTCTACACTAGTTGCTGAATTTACCTGTATTCCTGTTTTATATATGCAACTCCGCAAATCACAGATATATAAAAGCTATATATATGTTTAAAAAACTCTGAATTTAGGTCCCAGTTGCCATCTCAAAGGAGTGAATGGAATTCCCACCTCCACCCCTTTTTTATATAATAAAAGTGCCTTAGTATGTGTTATAGTTGTCACACTATCTCTATATCAATCTATCCATCTATCGTAGTTTGCATCATGGTCCAGTCAGTTTGGGTCAAGTTGTGGATGGGGCCAAAGGTGGGGGGCAGGTTATCCTATAGCCCATTGTCCCCTCAGAAGTTGACATACATCCACAAACTTTCTGCTTATGTAAGACCTTATTTTCTTTGTTCCTGAACCTTGGGTCTGGTTTATATTGTACAGATTCTACTTGGAGTGAAAACCTAAACTATTCTGACATAGGGAGTTTAGGATCACTTCATACCTGACTAGGAGTGAGTCCTCATTTTGACCTGTCAGATAAAAGTCTAAACACTTTGGTTAACAATAGGGCTTGCTATGGCATAATTGCTACCCAAATAAGCTTCCTTCCTTCCAATGTGAATCAAGTAATCATTATAGTCAAAATCATAATAAAAAATTCATCTCTCTATGTAAAGATTCTGAACGCTGTAGCTTTTATACACCATCTTTATCCTGCTACATAAATTGGGTTAGCATTTCATCTTTTTCTTATCTTTCTTTCATTTCCAAGTTCCTATGTGTTAGAAAGAAGAGAAGCTTTTCTCTGTGTGAGTGGAATAAAGGCAAAATTCACTTTTATCTTCTACCTTGTTATCTTTCCAGAATTTATTTTGGCAAACCCCCCAAAGTTCATAGGAATTGCTGAGCCCAATCAAGCAGATACCTATAGTGGATAATGACTATTTTTTTCAGTTCAGTTGAAAGTGTTATTATTTCACATCTCTGCTGAGAGCTACCAAGAAATGAATGAAGATTCTTGACTTTCTTTGTCTTCAAGCTCCAGTGAATAGTTGCTGCCCGGGAGGAGAGGCAACTTACGGTTCTTTATTATTATGGAGGCAGAAGTAGGGGGTAGCTATAAGACAAAATTAGTGTGGCTTCATAATGCCCGAAATCTATACACTGTGGGGAAAAAAATAGCTTTTTATCATATCAGTGATAAAATGCTCACTCGCTGGTGAAATCTCATTTATTCTTTTGAATATTTTTCTCACTGGTGTTTTCACTCAAGGCCAGTGAGGGAAGGAGGCATCTTCCTTTGCCTGCTATGAAAGAAAATTATTAATCCTCAGTTTCTTAGCTTTCAGGGTATTCCTAAAGAAGTAGTGACATATTCAACATCATTATCACTGATTCCATTGAAATGTCTTTGTTATAGTTCTCACTCTATCACTTCTCCCATTTCTGACAAACAGATATGTGGTTAACATGTGGGGGGGGGGGACCCTCATGGCCAGCATATTTGGTCTTCCAGTTATTTCCTGAAACTGCCCTTGGGACACCTTTGTGAACCTAGAATCTGAGTCAGAAAGCCTCAACAGTAAAGCTAAAGCATCCAGTTCTTAATGCAATGAACCTCACCTACAGGAGTAAGTAGAGGAAAAGTGATGCCCTAGAGTTCCAGGGAAGCCGAAGGAAGACAGACTGGTCTGGGGAGCTCTCCAGTAAGAGAGGCAGTAGGAAAAGATGAACTGAAATTTACACTCAGAGGCTGTGTGAGGCAGGAAATGAGCATCAAGAGCCTGAGTTTAGGAAAGCAGAAGAGAGGGCTATTGAGATTACAGAAGGCTGTGTAATTATGATGTAGTTCCTCGCTTATGTCAACCTCAAATCTTCCATAACATTACTACATTTATATTAGGATGGCTTAAGTCATGGTGTGGAACAAAAATGGTAGTCAAGGCAACAAAAGCATAAGCAGGGAGAGTATGGGGAAGAAAGGCTGAACACTTTTGAAAGATGCAGGTAGCGCTTTTCCACAGATTGGCCACGTCTCTGAGGACTAGAGAGCTCAAGTTGATATACAAGTTACATGTGGGGTCCACCCGGGATCTCTGAACTACCGTGTAAAGGACTCAACAGCATGTCGGAATAGATTGCTTCTCTAGCACTGAGCCAGAACTGTGCACTGCCATGTCTTCTGCATGCTGGACACACAGTTCTGAGGAGTGGAGCCTGATTCAGGATTGTCCCGAGAATATCACTTCAAAGTCAGAAGAAAGTTGTAGAAACCATTCCATAGTCAGCAGAGAAAGTCATCGTGTAAGACTTGATGTTCAGCCAGAGAGCTGAATTTATACCTTCCATGAGCTTACTCGGTTATGTCTAGACACTGCCTCTTAAAACACCTCTTAAAGTCTTTGTCACTGCCTTTCCTTTGGAACCATGTTCAGAAGAGAGAGGCTTGTCCTACCCTGGTCTACCCTAGTTGCTGAATTTACCTGTGTTCCTAACTGTTTTGTGTATGCTACATTTGGACTGACTTATGACATAGAAGGCATTTTCTAAAAATAAATTCTTGACAAATCATGAAAATGTATAAAAGTTACACATGCTTAAAAAGCTCTGAACTCGGGTCTCAGTTGCTGTTACAAAAGAGGGGATGGAATTCTCACCCCACCCCTTTTTTATATAGTAAAGGTGCTTTGGCTTGTTTTGCGACTGCCACCACTACAGTAAGTTGGTTTCCCTCTGAACATCACGATAAAGAAGACATGTGGTATGTGTGGGGGTGGGGGTGGGGGTGTTCTGATCTGAGTCCTATGGCTCCTGTATCTTTTGAGAGGAAAAAAGGAATACTGATCAACTTCAGACTTCGTTAGGGCAACCACTAAAAAGAAGGGACATAGGATGTTTAATTTCTAAAGGAGAGGGGAGAAAGTAAATTGAGAAAATAGCCTTAATTTAGCAGAAAGCAGGAAAGGAGAAGACAATTTGTAGGTGGGGAGGCAGTTTGGAAAACCATGGCTGCCTGGATGAAATACCACCCATGCAATTTTTAACAAAGCTTTCCTGGAGGCATTTTGACTTCCCCTGCATGGGGGCAGAGAGGAGTTGCATTTTCGGTTAATGCAATAGATTCATGTGAGGACGTGGAGCAGGAACCTGTCCATGTTCTCTCAGAACAGGATTGAGTATCAGGCTTGGTGATGGAGACAGTAATTCAGTCGTGGAGAGGGTGATGCAGCTATGACTCAATTTCTGAAGTTAGATGTCTGCACAGAAGTTTCCTTAGGCCTACTCTTGGACTCTGTTGAGGGACTACACTCACATACTTGGGAAGAATACAGAATACATTTGATCTGTATTATTAGAGAATAAATTTTTCTCCATTTATTATGATAGATCGAGTCAAGATAATTAAAGATTTGGAAGTTTGGACTTTATCCCTTTGACTTTCTAACTCAAATAATACAGGTGTGACCACTTAGACATCAGACCTTGTGTGAGGCAGATTCCAGGAAAACCAAGTGCTGCCTGGGATCCATGAAGTGGAAATGTTTACCGTTGTGTTTTAATTGTTGTAAGGATAGGCATCTTGTAACAGATTGATTCTCCAGAAAATAAGATCTAGAAAGAAGAAGAAGGTAAAGTGATGAGCTGTTCTCTACCTTGAGCAAAAAAACAAAACAAAAAAACCTCAAGAACCATTTTCCTTTCTGTACAAATGGCAAAGATGCTGGAGGGAGGGGCTGGGGAAAACAGGGCACCATCCAGGTGCTGCTCCCTCCCAGAGCATGAGAGAGTCAAGTGTGGGCCTCCGTCTTTCATCCTCCTTCCAGCTCCAGAGCTGCTGTGTTGCATCCAAGAACAGTAGCTCTGTGCTTTTGGAGCTGCGTTCACCACTGGAGGCTCTGACCACATTTACTAAGGTCCAGTGTTGTGTCCGGTTCTTGGTTGGCCAACTTTATCTCTGTGCCTGGTCTATGCAGTGGGTACAAAACTGAATTCTTCATCTTTCCTCTCAAGCCTCTGACAGTCACTGTCTTTCTCTAATGACTTCAGTCACCCAGCTTGAAGTCCTGCCTTATTTGGGGGATTTCTCCCTTTTTCTTGCCCTTCACACCAATTACTTGCTAAGTCCTGCTGAGTTTTTTCTGACTGATGTATTCTTTCCATCATTCCATTCCCATTATTGCTTCTCTCACCCAGGTTTCATTGCCTCTTCTTACCTGAGCAGGACTCTCAATGACACTCTATTCATCACAGAATAGAAACCAAACACGTCACCTGGAATTCCTGGCCTTTCTCGATCTGGCCCAAACCCCTTATTTTTGGCTCTGTTGTACAACCTTTGCTTTTCAGAGTGGTACTTCCTGTAACTGTATTCCAGAGAGCAATAGATCTCCCCTCCGAGGCCCCCTACTTAGGGGCTGCCCTTAGGGAGAGGAAGCTGAGTAGGTGGGCCTCTGGACCCCTATCTCTGTTTCAAACACAGCAGCTCTATTTTGCTTATTGGGGTTCCACATAGGATTTAGTTTGACATAAAAGTCCCATGGATTTATCAAGTTTGAAAACCATTGCTTTTCCAGAAAAATATGAGTCCTCTGCTATTTACAGTCCATGCTCCAAGGCTTCCCATGTCTGGGGCTTGTGTGCTCATGTTCCCCGGCATTGTCTTCACACGTGGAGGTTTGGTAGTGATTAGTACCAAGAAGGTAGTCTTACCAAAGGGAAAGCCATCACAGCAAGGGAGGGGGTGTGAACAGACGACATTCACCTACAGAGCTTATTTCTCCTCCACCTACGTGTCCGTTCATCTCTCTTCCCTGTGCTTGCTAATGCTGTGCCCTCTTCCTGAGATGCTCAGCCTTTTATCTCCACAGAGCCAAGGTGTACTCGTCCTTCAGGGCCCAGGTCAAATTCCCTTCCACTGAAAGCCTTCTAAAGCCACAGTTGAATGTAATCTCCCTTCCTCTAGCCATATCTTTTTATTTTTTCCTTCTGTTATTTTACTTAGCACTTCCCACATGGGGTAACCTACTTAGTTACTTTCTTTCCAGGCTCCTTCCCCCCACTGTACTGTGATATCTGAAAGGCATGATCTAATTTTGTGTTTGTATATTTGGTTCCAGTCATTGCAGCCATCTTCAAATGGGCGAATTTAAATAGCCAATTTGACCAATTTTTAAAATTTATTGCAGCTGAAATTGCTGGGTTGACTACATCAATTGTGACACTTACTATGGGCACAATAGCACATTTCAACCTTCTAAGAACTGTTGCAGTAGCTAATTTAATTCTCTCCAGTTTCGGGAGCAACCTTTCACAGCGATCCACGAGGTCATTGAGAGTCCATAAAACTCCTCTGCCGCCAGCAATATTTACAGCGTGGTCAGTAAGGACATTCTTTCCCGCTGGTGTTGAGGGGTTTCAGGGCAGATCTGGGCATTATCAATAAGCCTGTTCAAGGTTCCTGCCCGCTTCCTGTTGGAGATAATGATTTGTACTTCATTCTAAGCATGAAGTTTTTTTTTATTATTTTTTTTCGGTAGGATTTATATGTAATTCTATGTACTAAATTATTTTTGCCAGGCAAGGTTTTTCTCAATCTGCAAAGGTCTTAGAAAATGTGTAACAAAACTTTTATTTTCCATGTTAAGAAGGAATCCTGATGTTCATGTTGTGTTCTTGTCAGTACCTGTGAGACAGAGATTATGTGAAGGTCTGTTTGACAAAAAGGAACACAGGGTCTGTGGTTGATGATGGTTGATTGAAAATATTACCAAAGCAACATGGATGACACAGACTCCTGAAAATAGTGATACAAATCTAAGTCCTCAGATTAAGGAAAAAGTTAGACCAAATAACTAGGAGAATGACTTTGGGAAGTCTTATGAGTCAAGAAAAGATACTGAAGATTCACTGTTCTAGTGATTGCTTTGCTTATCCAGGGAGGTGGTTAGTGGAGGAGGATAACGGTTACGTTGTGTTTGCATCTGCCATGCCTGGGCAGTCAGGCAGTGGGTATCTACAGTGTGGGGCACTGTGCAAACCTGGGTGGTTGACCTTCATGTGAGCAGCAGAATCAGCACTGTTAGTTAAAAGGAGGATGTATGTTCTCTGAAAAGTTGACATAAGGGAAGCCATTTTCACATTTTTTTCATTTTTATTTTTTAAATATATTTTTATTGATTTTTTTAGAGAGAGAAGGGAAAGAGAGAAACATCAGTGAGAAACATCGATTGGCTGCCTCCTGCACGCCCCCTACTGGGGATTGAGCCTGCAACCCAGGCAGGTGCCCTGATCGGGAATCGAACTGGGACCTCTCAGTCCATGGGACAACGCTCAATCCACCCAGCCACACCAGTCCAGTGGGGAGCCATTTTCAAATGGAGCCAGAGTAGCCAGAGCTTCGCAAAGTAGTTAATCAGCAAATATTTGTGGAATAAATGAAGAATGAACAAACTATTTAAAGATAATTTCCAAAATAAGGAGTAAATTCATTTTTCTCATACAGATGTCAAAATTAACACCTGACAAAAATGTTTGTTTAATTCATGAGAGAACCAGGAAGATATGATAACTCATTCAAAAGAAAGTCCAAAAATAAGAAATATTTATAGATCAGGAATATTGAAATGAATACATAAATAGTGACAAAACTAATTTTTCATCTGGGTGAGAGGGAAGACAATTGACTCTCTATTGGGCAGGACACAATTTGCATATCTATAGACCGGCATTACCTTGCATTGCTATCAGTGACCTACATTTTACACAGTTACAAAATAGCTCAAAGATAAGGAAAGAACAGAATCCAAACCAGAGGGTGTGCTCTAGACAATGCATAGTTGTGTCTTGAGAGTACAATTTTTTTCCCCCTACGGAATAGATTGGGGTGTGACTTGCATAGCTTCAGAAATGGAAGTACTTGTGGGTCCCCCATTATAAAGGGCTAAATACTAGAGTTCTGTTCTTATGTAGAGCCCACCATGTTAGAACTTATGCTCTTGCTATCTTTAGAAAGAAGAACTTTACTTTTTGGGGAAATAAGAATGTGGTATGGTGATATTTAGATATGTAACATGGCACTTCCACATACACTATTAATTAATTCTTTTTTTTTTTTATCCTCAAGGACATTTTTGCATTTATCTTCAGATAGAGGGGGAGAGAGGGAGAGAGGAAGAGAGAGAGAGAGAGAAACAGAAACATCGATGTAAGAGATACCCATCAAGTGGTCGCCACCCACACCACCCCAACCGGGGCCAGGGACAAACGGGAACCGAACCTGGGACTCTCTGGTCCATGGGCCGACGCTCTAACCACTGAGCCAAACTGGCCAGGACTAATTAATTCTTATAACAACCCAGTGACGTAGTCAGGGAGAAAACAGTTATTTCTGTTTTATGATGAGGATGATGAAGGCTCAGATAAACTCTTGCTAAACTGAGGAAGAAGTCCTGGTCCTGGGATTTAAACCACTATTTTCTGATTTCAAAATTCTTCTTTTTTTTTGTTAATCCTAGTCCTAACCTGAAGATATTTTTCCATTGATTTTTAGATAGAAGGGAAGGGAAGGGAGGGAGGGAGGGAGGGAGGGAGGGAGGGGGAGAGAGAGAGAGAGAGAGAGAGAGAGAGAGAGAGAGAGAGAGAGAGAGACATTGATTGGTTGCTTCCTGCACAATCCCAACCGGGGCCGAAAATCAAACCTGCAAACCAGGTACACCCTTGACGGGGAACAGAACCTGCAACCCTGCAGTCTGTGAGCCGATGCTCCAACACTGAGTCAAACCAGCCAGGGCTGATTTCAAAATTCTTGCAAGATTATCTCAGCAATAAAGTGGGAACAAATTTTTCATATTTATTTATATTATAGACTTTGGCAGGAGTTTAATTGGGAAAAGAAAGATATCACATCTCTTCGTGCTATTCATCACACAAGAAAGGTGCATTTCTTAATCTCTTCACTCCATAACTTTCTTAAAATGACCCTGGATAGAAAATGCCTGCATGTCCTCATTCTTCCATAGTTGCTCCATATAATCATATCCTTAAGTGACAGTCAGTCACTGTGCACCTTCCAACAGCTCGAACGAAATGCATGTTTTGTATACTCTATCAGATTTCTCCCTAACCCTTAATATCTGGGGTGGTATCTTTATTTTCATCATCATCATCATCATTTATTATGAGGCTCTGTGGCACATTCTCTCAGGCACTGCATTAATATTTTAAAATTTATCATTTAATTTATTTCCTACAGTAATCATAAGGGAGAGGCATTTTCATGCCCATTTTACAGATGATAAAACTAAATCTTAGAAAGGCTAATTAACTTGGTCACGATCACACATAATGAGAGTTTAAAACCCAATTCTGACCCCAGAGCCTGTTCCCGTGATCACTGCAATTTACACTGCTGATCATTGCACTTATTAGGCCCTGCCCAGTGATCTGTCATTACTGTGTGACTGTTACCATCGGGAAGAGTCATAGACGTGTATGAAATGTCGACACAGCGAGAGACATCTGTTAAACCCAAATATCCACAACCACAAAAGGCAGAAGATAAGCATCTTAAGTCCAGCGGGTGCCGTTGGAGGGAACGAACAAGAAGGAGAACTTTAAAGTACACTTTTGACTCAGAGAAGCATTCGTGTTGATGCTTGATTATTTTTTATGTATAATAACCGTGTGCTGAGGCAGGACTTTTCCTTGTTCACGATTTTCCATGACAGGGCTCAGGATTCTCAGATGGGCCTTCCTGTTCCTTCCATTACCTCAGGTATGCTCCCTATAGTCCCATATCTGTGTTTAATTAAACAAGCCATAGGGTTCCTCTAATTTCCCTTGGAAGATAGTTTCCCAATCTAATTGTCTTCTACGCATCGCCATTTCTCTCGGTGGTCAGCCTGCCTCCTCCTTGGCTTAATTTTGTTTCCTTAGTCGGGCTCCTTTCTTTTCTGTTAGAATTATCCCCGCTTGAGCAATAGCATTTTCTGCTTGACTTTTTTTTCCCTCCAGAAATCACGGGGAAGGTAATCAGCTCACACCGCGGTCTTTGTCATCTGGCTGGGCCAGCGCTGCGCCCTCCAGGCCACCCCAGCCTTCCCGTCGGTGCTCGCAGAGTCTTCCTTCCTCAGCCTCTCCTCACTTCCCTTCTACCCCACAGGAAAGCAAAGAGCAGACCTCTGGGCAATTATGTTCACGCCTTAGAAATAACCCAGCACACAATCAACAAAATCTCCCAGTGGTCGTATTTTTTTAAGACTCTAAATTACCAAGTTCTAAAATAAAACTGTTAACCTGCTTTCTGCTTCTCTTTTCCTCCGGGGCCCTGATTCGGAAGGCAGGATGATAGGATTTAAAAGTTTTCCGTGTGCTTTGCTTTTTCATTTCGTTCAGTTTGAGGCTCTTTGGATGGGGACTCAGGATTGGGTTCTGTTTCCTATTTGATGGCAACAGAGCACTAAATCCCACTGTACCTCAGTTTCCCTATCTAATGGGTAGCAATAGGTCGTTTAACTTAATACAGGAAAACTTTGTTATCCTTGGGTTAGCTCTCCTGGGGATCTTCCCATCTTACTCAAGACAGATCTTCTTTAGCCACCTGTTCACCTTGAGCGCAGACCTTTGGTTTTCTGACTGCCCTGCACATACCTCTCTGCTCCCCACGGATCTGAGAACAGGTTTCTGGATGCATGCCCACTCACACTGCTCTTCACACAGGTGCTCCTAACTTACTCTGGCAACGACTGCACTTGACCTGCCTCGTCTGCTCTGGATGCACAGCAGCGGCACACAAATCATCCTGATTGTGTGGGGCACAGAATGTCATCTGTTATTAATGTGGATTGCTTCTGAGAACACGGGGACATTCCCTCCGCTTGGAGTTGGAAGAGAGGGACTGAAACTCCAGCGCTACTATTAATGTCTTGAATTATAAAAGCAACTCTAGTTTCTGGGATGCTCAATTTCTGCATAAGTAAAATGGGAGTTATAACAATGCTTACCTTGTACTATATTTAATCCCAACGCAAAAGCTTTCTGTTACAGTGTTATACGATTATTTGAAGGTATAGTTCCTTGGGACAAAAACAATTAGCTCATTCAGGGTGGCATGTAAATAGTTCCTTATACTAAGGGTTCCACAGGGGTTTAGGGCCAAAATCTCATAAGGCGTCTATGCTCATCCCACGTTTATATGCCCCATAAGGAAAAATGGAATTGATTATGACCTTGGTTCTTGCTAGTTCAGGATCCTAGTTGTTTCTTCCTCAGATACTCTTCCAATAATATATATTGTAGCTTCTTTGTTTTAACTATTTCCTGGATATCGTGACTTTCGTTTCACATTGCTGCACATTGTGAGATGAGACATGATACTTCTTGTATTGTTTTTCTTGGCTCCATGAAGACACACAATGCTAGCTAGATACTTTTATTTATTCATTCAGGAGTATATAACCACACCACAGCGTGTTTACTGCTTTTCTATTAAAGGACTCGCAGTTGATAATATGTTTTAAAGCAAATTAATTTTTCTCAATGAATTGGCTTTAAAATGGGCAGTTGTCATGTGATGCAGTATAATTAATTTTCTTTCTATCATTCATTAGGTGTTTATCTCAGATGGATGTCTTCTTGTCTCTACATGTGATAGATATTTTCTTCAATATAATCAATCTTTTAATGGATATTCTTTCTCAGATTTCTTTCTGTTGAAAATATGATACTCTACCCCAGAAGAGTTGGTATGTTGGATTTTAATTGCTTGTGTTTTATCTATTTTGTTGCAATCACAGATGGAAAGAACTTTTGAAAGTCATTCAATCAGTTGTTTTGCCTTCTGACAAAAATGAGCAACACCAACACAGAAACATTTATAGAATCTGTGCAGAGAGATCTGTAACAAACACAATTGCACTCCCTTTTTGGGCAATCGCTTTTTAAAGATAAAGTTTACATCCCTACTGCAGTTTTCCTTCTTTGAGGAAAAAGTTTGTCTTTCCTTTAATAAAATCAGATGTGCTCATTGAAGTGCATTTATCGTCGCCACTGAGGCTTGGCTGTTGCCTATGCTTTATTAAAATTTCCTTTGATGTCTATATTTTGTTTGCTTTTATCCTTTGGTGATTTGCAAAATATCTGTCCAATTTTTATTTATACCTGTGTTTAGTTTTGTAGGCTCAAAGTCGAGACCCAAATAGTAGTTTGCGACTCTCCCCTATGAATTTATCACATGTTTACCTTCCTTGTGTTTTCCCAGAATGGATTTTCCTTGGCCCTTGTTAATTTGATCTGACATTATAAACCAGTTCATTCTCACACTCCATGATTGATTGCTTCCTTACTGTCCTATGGATTTAGCATGCTCCCTATTTCCTCCCCACTGATCATTCTCCCCTCTGCCTATCCAGTGCCTACTAAATTTGCTCTCACTAAAGTCAATAGTTACATCTCAATAACCAGAGCCATCGAATTCCGTTAAACTGCAACCTTCTTGATTTTTTTTTTTGCAGTTGTGACATGTTGAACATTCGACATTCTCTCCTCCTGAGAGAACCTAGATGCCCCTAAAGACACACTTTCTCTCACTCCCCTCAGCAATGCGTCCCCTCACTGAGGCAGTACTCTTCGGAGGACACTGTCTGAGGCCTCTTACGGTAGGGCATGCTTCCCGTGGCTGTGGGAACAGGAACTTGCCATGTGTGGCCTTCCCAGATTGTTCTGCCTCATCCTGTTGAGTGATTTCTTCCCTCGGGCCGCAAGTGTTTTCCTCAAATGCATGTGATGATTACTACTCAGACGTTTGCAGGTCTCTAGAGATCTCTCTGTAGCTCTCTCTCCTCTCCCTGCATCGAAAATTCTTTCACTAGGGCCTCTCTGAGTTATGAACTCTGTCTTCGCAACCCAGGGAGACTGCCGAACTCCCTCAGGGCTCACCCTCCCGGCGCTGCTGGCTAGAAGCTCTCTTGAGACAGTAAGTTTATCATAAATAAAATAAGTGAGCTTATTATCCCCAGGAAGTAAGTTATCATAGGGTTCACCTACTTGATCTCCCCTCTCTCAAGGATCAGTGTCCTTCTCAATCTGTTGTTTAATGCCTGAAACGGTTGTTTCATAAATGTTGTCTTTTTTTAAGGTTAGAGGGTAAGATTGGTTCCTGTTACTCCCTCATAGACAGTGAACATACCTGAACGGCGGCTGCCCTAACTCCGCGCCCTCTGTGTGGCTCGGTGGCCAGAGCAGTGGAGAAGACAGCCCTGGTGCTTCTCTCTGCTGTCTAAGGTGCTGTCACCAGGCTCCTTTCTTCCTCTTCTGACTCAGGACACCTGCTGTTTTCCATGTCACTGGGCTGGCTATGTCTCTCCAGCCCCGCTTTCCCGGCTCCTACTTCTTACTGACAACCTAGACTTCTTTTGTTTGGATAGCTTAAAGGAAGCTCAAATGAAGAATTCTCTAAAAACATATTATTTTTGGATTTAAGCCGATTTCACTCTCTCTATTCAATAAAAGTAGCACTACGTGTTAGAGTCATCTTTATCTCCAATTCTTCACTCTTCACATTCACTTTATTTTCAACTCAGTCGTTCATTTATAAACTATTTATTGAGTATTTATTATATATAAAGCACTCTTCTAGGCACTGGAGATGTCCAATAAACAAAAACGACAAAATTTCTGTTCTTAATTTACCATTTTATAGGAGAAGGCAGAACATGATGAAAATGAATTATATAAAATGTCTGAAAGTGGCCCTGGCCTGTTTGGCTCAGCAGTTAGAGCTTCAGCCCACAGACCAAAGGGTCGAGGGTTTGATTCCTGGTCAATGGCACGTACCTGGGTTGCAGGTTTGATCCCTGGCCCCAGTCAGGGTTGAGTGGAGGCAACCGATTGATACTTCTCTCTCACATTGATGTTTCTCTTTCTGTCTCCCTCCCTCCCTCCTTTCCACTCTATCTAAAATAAATCAATGGAAAAATATCAGGTGAGGATTTAAAAAAATGTTTGAGGCTGATATGTGCTGTGAAGAGAAATATGTCAGGGAAGGGAGTAGGAGTGGAAGGAGTGAGGATGTTAATTTTAAATAATATGATAAGGAAAGGTCTCATTAAAAAGATGGCATTTAAGCAGATTTAAAGTAGGGGAGAGACAGCCATGGGGATATTTGTGGGAAGATTCAGGTAGCGGGAATAGCAGGAGCAAAAGCCTTCAGGTGGGTGGGTGCCTGGAGTATTCGAAGAACATTAGGGGGACCAGCATCGCTAGAGTAGAGGGAGTTAGAAATGTGGACAAGGAAGTAACAGGGACTGTATTGGTTAGGAGATCGCAGCTACGGTAGGTTCTTTGACTCTGAATGAGCTAGGGAGCTTGTGAATCTTTTGAGCTGAGGAGTGACATATGAGCATGAATTGAGAGGAACACCACGACTACTCTGTTGAGACTAGACTGAAGGTGGTTAGGAGTGGAAACAGGGAGACCGTTTAGGAAGTTGTTACAAATATTAAGGTGAGAGAGGATGGTTGCTTGAACTAGAGTAATAGCTATGAAACTGGCAAGAAATAGTTTCCTGGGATATTTTGAAGGTGGGGCTTACAGTATTTCCTATTTGATTTGGATATGGGTGTGGGAAAGGGAAGAGTCAAGGATCATTCTGAGGTTCATGTTTTGAGCAACCGAAAGAATAAGGCTGTGATTAACTGAGATGGTAAAACCATGTGTGGAGCAGGTGTAGAGTAGAAGATTGGGAGATTGTTTGGGGCATGTGAGGTTAGAGATGTCTATTAGATGTCCAGGTGGATATGTAGAGAAGGAAATTAAATATACAAGTCTGGAGTTCAAGGGAAGGATATGACCTACAGATAGGAATTTAAGACTTATCAACATATAGGTGAAATATAATGTCATGAGACTGGTGGTAAAAGCAAGGAATGAGTATAGCTAGAAAAGAGATGAAGTCCAAAACTAAGGTCGGGAAAACCCATGGTTAAGAGGACAGGAAGAAGGAAACAAACCAACTAAGGCTACCAGAAAAGCAAGAAGAAAAATACGAGTGTGATATCTTGGAATCCAAGAGAAAAAAGTGTTTCAAGAAGGAAAGAGTATCAACTCTATGTACAATGATACTGATAGTCAGTTCTCAATTGACATCTTATTTAACCTATGTCCAATAGTAGCAACCTGCTAAATAGCTCTTGCTTTTATCCTCTCCTTTTCATAGAATTCTATGTAAAAAATACAAACAGGTCTTTTTGTGTTGACCCACCAGTAACAGCACGCACATGCGTGCGCACCCGCTCACACATACACACGTGTGTGTGTATTTCACGTTGTTATCAGAGCGACCTTTCTCAATAATGGTCCCATCACATATTTCACATACATTGTATTTGTTTCCCTCCATCTCCTCCACCAGGTTTAAAATGCCTCAAGGTGAAATGTTAGGTTTTCTCACTGTGTGTTTAGTAAATGAATAAAGGAATGAATAAAAGCTCTCCTTGATTATTGCAGCCAACATTAATCCTCTGTCTCCCTTGCTACCCATGTTTATTTAACTCTTGATGGTTATTTTTTTTTCATTTGCCTTTGTTTTCTCAGATGATGTTTAATGTAACAGTTAAGATTTATTAGCAGTATCTACAATGTTTCAAGCACTGCTCTGGGTATCTTTAGCTCTTATTTTTCTAAGCACTATTTTCTTCCTCCTACAATCTTATGAAGTAATTATTATCCTCTTTCTTTTTCTTGGGCAGGAAAATTGAAAGCTCAAGGAAGTTAAGTCAGTTGTACAAGGTCACACAGGAATAGTGCATGGTAGAGCCATGATTTAAACACAAGCATTCTGCCATATTAAAACTATATTTGAAAACATCATGTACAGATCATTCTTTGAAGTTATTGGCCACGTCCTACATTTTTTACTGTACTCCTCTGGCCCTTTTTCCATCCCCAGCATACTGAGAACAGAGCAAGGCACATGTTAGGATTTCAAGAAATGTTAATGTCTAATGATTACTTTGTGGGATGGCCAAGGATGTTCTCAGGAGAGTCAGATCCCAGAGTGGCTAGCTTTTCCTACCTAGTCACCACCCAGCATATGGAAAAATTGACAAAAAGCCTAGCATAAGCAGAATCAATCTCCAGAAAATCTGTCATGCAGAAAAGGTACATGCTGTGTGTGAGAAAAATGCAAATGCCTGTCAAACGAAAAAGAGTTTTGTTAGGGAGAGAACATTTTGCATCCAAAAGGAATTTAAAAAAAAATCTTTAGATTGAGTTTTTAAAAATTATACTGTGAGCTTCTGGAAGGGAGCACATTTTAACAATTTCTTGAGCAATAAATACTAAGTACCGTGTAAACTCATATACATTCATTCATTTAACTTCTATTTATTGAGTATATATTGTGAGCCAGGACATTTTCTAGGCACTTGGGGTACATCAGTGAACAAAATAAACAACAATTTCTGCTATTATGGAAAGGGAAAGAACGGATGGGCTGTAAACACAATAAATCACTAAATTATATGGCATGTCAATGCGTGATAAATGCTATGGAGAAAAAAATAGAGTTATGGAAAGTAGAACCGGGGGTGCCAGACTGCAGGAAAGGGCAGGTGTAGCTTTCTAATCATTGTTGGCTTCCTTCAAAGTGACACTTGAGCAAAGCTTGAAGGAGCTGCGAGAGTTCTCTGTCAACGTGTGTGGGGTCCACCAGCACCAGTATGGCCAAACAGCACAAAGAACAAGAGTGATAGAGGTGAGATCGCTTAGGACCATATCAGCCATTGTAATCATTTGGTTTCATTTGATCTCAGTGGATTCTTAGACCAACCCTATGAGGCAGTATTGTCATTCTTGACAAAGATTTAGAAACTGCAGCCCAGAGAGAGGCTAAGTGATTCATTCATACTTACATGGTGTGAAGTCAGGACGTGTGAATTCTAATTTCAAGATCAGACCTGAGTCATCAAAAAGCAGGTTTTGTTTTTTTCCAATCTCCATCATTTAAAATAGTACCTAAAACATGGTAGTTGTTCAATGAATGTTGATGAATGAATAAGTAAACCTTTCAATCATTTTTATTCAGCTGGCAGTCTTCCATCTGTGTTCTTTTTCCAGATTCTTTTATTTGAAACCTAGTGTTGATATAAGGAAGAATAAAAATAGGAATTGCCAATTTAGATAATGGTATAAGAAAGGCAGATTAGTATTTATTTTTTTGTCTCAGTTTTGGTTTTGATATTTACTAGCTATGTGACATTGAGCAGTTTCCTTATTTGAAAGATGAAGATAATATATGCATAAAAATAATATATAAATACATACACATATGTGCATCTATATGCATATATATCTATATATATATATATATATTATAGGCTTGTTAAGTAGCAATAAAGGACTTAGAACAGGGTGTGGTACACAGTAAACACTTAATAAGTGATGGTGGTGATGATGATAATACGTAATTAGAGAAAAGATAGGAAGGTTCTTTGTTATTGAGTCTTTAAAAAGCTGTGGTACATTTACACAGTGGAATACTATGCAGCTGTATAAAAGGAGATCTTACCCTTTGCGATGGCATGGATGGACCAGGAGATTATTATGCTAAGCAAAATAAGCCAGTTAGAGAAATAAATATCACATGATCTCACTTATATTTTG
The DNA here is from genome assembly GCA_030848825.1 of Tadarida brasiliensis. Taxonomy (NCBI): domain Eukaryota; kingdom Metazoa; phylum Chordata; class Mammalia; order Chiroptera; family Molossidae; genus Tadarida; species Tadarida brasiliensis. The sequence continues at coordinate 60,865,742 of CM061268.1, forward strand.
AAGCTAATGAATAAAAATAAACCAATGAGTCCCTTTCACGTCGATGTTTCTCTCTCTCTTCCTCTCTCTCCCTCCCACTCTATCTGGACAAAAAATGAAAAAATATCCTCGGGTGAGGATAAAAAAAAAAATAAAATAATAAAAACTAAACCAATGAACAAAATAGGTCCAGAGGCATGGATGCATGGAACAGATTGCCAGATTTCAGTGGGGAGTGGAAGTGGAGGGGATGGGAAAAGATTAATCAAAGAACATATATGCATAACCTATGGACACAGTAGTGTAGGGAAGGCCTGGGTTGGGGCAGGGGCTGGGTGGAGGGGAGCAAAGAGGGGAGGGAAATGGGGGACATCTGTAATACTGTCAGCAATAAAAAAAATTCTTTCTTATTAAGGTCCTTTTTTGACAAAAGATTAAACAAAGGAAGTGTTATCTTGAAGATGGTTGTTTCAGCTCAAAGTCTACCTTTTAATGAATGAGAGTGTGGCTAGGGCTTGGAGCTGGGGTCACCTTATTATGGGATTGCTGCTCACTGTTTGTCTTAATCCTGCCTCTGGGGTTGCCAGTCTTTCCATCTGGTGAATTTATGAACTCTATAAAGTAAAAGAAATGAAAAAGAGAAAGCATAAGAGCAGGTGAGATACAGAGCTGGTCTCAAACACACAGAAATGACAGGAGTCTTGTCAGGATTTCACTGAAGCATGAAATAAGACAAAGTGAATTTAATAATATCCAGAAAATGTTTATGGAGCACTGAGCCTAGGCCAGTCCCTGTGCTTTTGGGAGGCTGGTGGCGGAGTTATGGAGACTAACAAAATGAGGTTGATGTCCTCGAGGAACTCGTAATCTCACAGGGGAGACAAACACATAACCAATGACTGCAGCCTAGCGGCCAGGATTGAACTATGAGCAGTATGCATTGGGCGTGGAGTAAGGCGTCGTCCATCTGGCTTGGCTGTGCCGGTCCCCAAGGTCCTGGAGAGCGCTTCACAGATGCAACTCTCAGGCCCCACCCTCTTCTCTGATGGCTTTAGTTTCAGCGAAGGGATTTCACGTTAGAAATTTGAGTAGCAAAATATACCTGGTGCTGTCAGGCTTTTCAGAATTCTTGATGCTTCAGGAAAATTCTGGCATCAAAATCTAGAATTGGGCAAGTCTCTTTCAGCTTACAGCTTGAATGTATGTACTTGGAAAATGAGACCATAGCAACAGCAGTTTCTGTGGTGATAAAGAAATCAGCTTCTTAGAACTGTGATTCTGTTTGAGGACACCACTTGGTTTTCTGTTGCACATCTCAGACACCTCACAGACAGACAAAGCGGCCAGCCCTCGCTGTCACAGGGCACGGAGCGACTCAGAGTCCCGGCTCAGCGGCCCGGCTCAGCCTGAGTATCTTTAGAAAGTCAGTAACTGATTCCAGACATTCAGCTGAATTTTTACTATGGTTCAGGCACAGTGTTGGGTGGTCAGGATATAATTCTTATCTTGAAGGAAGCCACAGCCCTTGAGATGTTATAGCATGACAGCCGGTTGTCTTGAGCTGTTCATAGACAGAGTTTGATTCTGCTTTGCCTACTGCATGCCTTACCCAAACCAAACTCGCTTTACTCCAGACCGTAGAAAAAGAAAACGAAGCAACTGTTAATGTCATAAAATATGAAAGTGGCAACAACGTCCCTCCACCCAGCCCAGTACTCTTGGTCCCAGGACTAGGAACAGCGTGACCTAGGTCTTTCCCTTGGAGGTCGAGGCTGGTGGCACAATCTTTCGGTTCCTGTCCAGGGTGTACTGGCAGCGTGGAGTCTCAGCTCAGACACATGCACAAAATTGGGAGCTTTTTTTCCCCTTACATGACTATCAATCGACGTTTCCTGTTGAATTGGGGTTCTTGAAAACCTCAGGTTGTGAATTAGTGAATAAGAGGAAACATTATCTTTTTAAATAGAGGCTTGAACAGGTTGCCATTTTCTGCGCATGTCCTACCTACTAAAGTTTCTGTTTGTGGAGAACATTCTTTATACATAAACATTTCTTTAAAAAAAAGTGGATTTGTGATATGGCCAAAATTTTGTTACTCTCTAGTTTGTGTCTGTAAGAGCCCTCATCACTTCAACTAAAGTCCTGAAGAGTTGAAAAATCTGCATTTTGACATGACCATTCTTCTGAGAGTTGTACCCCTAATGATGTACTTCTGTTAAATGCTACCCTTGTGTTAGCTTTACATTATGCTAAATTGTGCAGATAATGATGTCAGTGGTTGTCTGTGGTTACACGAATCAAGGCTTCTTTTTCATGTAAAAAAAATATCACACTACCAGATTATTAATAACTAGTGACAGGAAGCTACTATGACTATAATACCACTTTGGAATTAATTTATTAATTGAAAGGAATATTAATTGAAATGTATTCATCACATGCACATCAGATGGGTGTGATTTAAGCAGGCTGTGACAATGGTTGGTGCACAGGGGATGGGTTCTGTGGCTCCTGAAATCACTCTGCAGCCCCCCGAAATCCTGGCCTTCGGGCCAGGAGCTGCAGCCACCACATTGCTTCCCAGCTTCGTTTTCTTCATTTCCTTTCTTTGTGTAGAGCTTTATAACAACCAACAGGGCGTGCTGTTAGAGCTGCAAATTCTATGCCAAGGAAATCATGCTCAGTCATTAAAGGAAATCAAAAATCCGATAAAGCCAGAGATACAATTTGACCACCTCGGTCCAAGCAAAGCAATAACTATTTATTGGCCAATAAATTTAATTGTGGCGATGAGAATTTTTTTATAGCAGTCAGTGTGATTACACTAGGGTTCTGCGTTTCCATGGCCAGCTGTGAAAAGCCATTTGTCACCTGCCTGGCTGGCTGGGTCACCTGCTCTGCTCTCGCTGTCAGGCACGGCTAACCAGCCAGAACCAAGCTCCCTTAATCGACGCCAGTGAAGTTCTAACAGGTCACCTTCTCCACAGCTGCTATTTTGGGAAGAGAGACACATTAAGCTTATTTAAGCTTTGAGTCCTTAGGTTTTACTGGTGTGGAAAGTAGATATTTGGCTTAATATAATTTCAAATAATCTGAAGAATTGACTGACGATAAAATGTTTTATCAGGCTGGGATATGGATGGCTTCAAGGTGTGAGTTTATAAGCAACTTTAAGCAGCTGGGAGAATCTGCACACATCAGCTGACTCTCATCTCACAGGCAAGAACTTAATCACATAATCACACTTAGCTGAAAGGGAGGCTGGGCATAAACTTCCAGTTGGGAAGCAATGTACTTACTTACATTCTGATTTATCATTTAAGCCTTGGGTGGCCATTCTCCATTCCAAAGGACATTCCTGTGTTGTCAGACTGAACTTTACCTCGAACATTATTTTCCCATTTCCCCGGGAGTATGCCTTATTGAGCTTCTATATTATCTGGATTCAGTTTCTAATTTTAATGAATATTGACAGCAATGTTTCTGTTTTAAGCTTTTCAAAAAAAAAAAAAAAAAAACCCCAAAAAAACAACACACCCATTTCCACATTAGAGCTCTAAATAAAATTACCTGTATATCTTTATTTTTATTTACTTATTTTTGGCATTACTTTTTATTGAACACAGACTTACAGTCTTTAATAATTTGAATATAGTATTTTCAATATACAGTGCTTTAGTCATATGTATATAAAGCACAAAATTGTAATAGAATGGAAAGGCTATAAATGTACATATGCATATTGCAATAAATCTAAAACCATTTTATAAAAATAGAACTCAAATAATATATTTTGACAAATAGCAGTATTATAAAGTGGCCGCGTACATTTCTATTTTGCAGCACAGTACCAAAATGACTGTCTCTGGGTTTCATTTGCCATCTCTTTAGAGACAATCTTCTTTCTCAGGCCCCCAGAGAAATGTCCATGGCCATGGCTCAGTGTTGCATTTGCATAAAGATTCTTTGCACCCACCTGTGCTTGGAAGGGGCGACCAGCTTCCAGCCCCTTCCTCTGAGAGAGGAGGTACCCCTCTGCCCAACGCCCCCATCACGCGTCTTAAAGCCCTCACAATGCATGGTTGATATCTGAATATAGAGTCAGTTTCCTTTCCCTATGCTCAGAGAATGGCAGATGCCAGTTTGGTTCTGTGAAATCAGTATACAAAGTTTGAAATATAAATCACTCACACAGTGCCCACTGGGGAAATGCCATCCTGACAGTAGGCACCAGTGCCCACCTGCTTGTGCAAGGCCCTTCACACACGAGCTGCAATCCTCACAGCCTCGCAAGGTTGGGGCACTCTTTTCCCCATTCCATGAGTCTCTGGGTCAAAGTCAGCAGGGCCGCATCACCCTAAAACCAGAGCTCTCTGCCTGCCCAGAAATCCCTGGAAGAAACCCAGAAAAGAACTCAGATCTGCACTGTGGTCATTGGGTGAGAACAGACAAGTGGCTTTGGGTCAGCTCACAGCAGGTGGGCAGCAGCTCCCCAGGCATTCCAAAGACTCCTGGGCTGCCACTTCCCAAGGGGAGCAGGAAGGTGGATGTCTGAGGGCAGGAGCAAGGACTTTGATGGGCAGTGCCAGAATCTCCCAGATTATCCAATAGAAGTCCACAATCTGAAACCGGCCTCAGGGAATTGACCACTAGGGCTGTTTGTATTTTCACAGACCTAAGCAAAAGTCAAAATGCTGCCCTCACCTCTGCCCTGCCTGCTTCAACAGGTCAAAGTGCAGAGAGCATGCACAATGGCCCAAAGATGGGACAGGTGCAGGGTCCCTGGGCCAGAGTAGAGTGCTCAGAATGTCACAGAGCACAGCAGGATGGGCGGGGGTTGCGTGGGGATGACTTTTTCAGGACACCCCCCACCAAGAACCCGAAGTGATGAGAAGTGAACTCTGCCTCCTCTGGAGAGAGGCAGGCTGCCTCAGCTATTTGCAGTTTGATTTTTCTGGTTGCTTTCCCACTCCTTTGTCCTTTTAGATTTCCCGTGAAAACGTGCCCCACTGGGAAGGTCTCCTCGCTGATCACAGCCTCTCGGGAATCTCAGCTCTGGTTCTGTGGACTGCCTGGCCCTCCATCAGCGTTGGCTGCAGTGGGCATCACCCCCTCCTGGCCAGCTGTCGCCTCAGCCCCTGAGGCCAGTGGAGAGCCCTGCCCTGGGCTCTTCCGCATGGGTTTTAGTCAGAACCCTGGACAGCCTCGTCCACATAAAGGAACCCATCTGTCCAAGGATGTCCTGCTGGGGCCACAGAGATAATTTTCTGAAATTAATGTCACAGTAGTTTTCTTAAAAGCCTCTCTTAAGGATGAATAAGGCAAAACAAATCAACAACAGAAAACTCCCAATGCAACCCTCTCTCATCTCCTCTGAAAGGTAGATTACCTATCAGGGCATGTTTTCTGTGAAGGGGAGTGAGAAAGCAATCCCCCCCCCCCCCGCAAAAAAAACCCCAGAAATCGCAAGTGGCGGGATCCGTGGGGAAGTGGACAGATCCTCCCTCCATCCCCACGACTTGCCCGGGGCTGTGCAGTGCACTCATCCTGGACTGTCCCCGAGGCGTCCGGGGAAGCAGAGAGCAGCAGCTACTTCAGGGTGATGGCAGGGAGTTGTTTCCTTCCAGAACAGCCAGAGCAGATTTTCTGAACTCACTGGGAGGCAAAAGGTGAAATATGTTCGTGGGCCCAGGTCACTGTATTTTATATTAACTGGGGCCGTGTGTGTAGGGGAGGGAATACGTCCAGAACCGGGTGGCTCAGCACAGGCCAATCTGAATGATTAGACTACTTTGAACCTGAAAACAAAGCCCCCTACTTCTCCCCAAAAGAAAAGAGGTAAATGACCCGGAGTTGGCCTCTTTCCTCAAACTTGATTAGGCACATTGCACCTAATAAGGTGACTCATCCTTTCACTGGGCAAAAACATGGGCTGGACACGCTAGTTCCTGCTGGGGAGGCAAATACCACGTGCACTTTCCACGGCCGTGGGGGAAGTCTGTGTGCACTTCCCCACCTTACCACGGCCACTCCTGAGCCAGGCTGGTCTTACTGCCTCAGCACCAGTTTTATCAGTGCCAGGCCACCGGGCAGCTCTGCAGCTAATGACAATTCCCATGCATAATGAGTGACAGTTTCCTCCACACACACAGCTCTGGGGGGGGGGGGCGCTGAGGACAGGGGAGCTGCAGAAAGCTAGGGTGAGGGTTCGGAGGAGGGGTTCAGCAGGATCTGGCAGCTGAAGAATGCCGGGTTTGGGGAGGTGACGTGTGGTGGCAGGAGTCCATGTTGGTGGCACTGGCTGGGCTTTGTTGTTGTTTTTTATTGTCACCAGTGACTTGCCTGCAGCAGACTGTGTGGACTGCGGAGGTCTCTCATTTCAGGGAGGCTTTCTTCCACAGCTTTTGCATACTTGGTAGAAGAGGTCTCTTTGCAGCCGTGGAAGCTAGAGATGCAGGAAGGGATGTTCTTGGGCTGGGGGTTGTAGCAGGCACCACACCCATCGGGCACCACAGGCCCATAGCAGCAAGACATCTCCATGGCTGTGGGCACCTGGCTGGTGGAGAGGACAAACTGATTACTCATCATATGTTTCATCCGCGGACATCGCAGGCAGCTCCTTGCACAGGATGGGTCGGCTCCCCCAGCCCCCACAGGTGGTTGTCGATAGCCGTCTCTGCTGTGGCCCTGACTGTGTACTCGGTCTGGGCTTGGATGGCATCCTCCAGGGGCAGCAGCTTCTCCGAATCCAGCCAGCAGCCTTGTGGTCAGTGATGGCTTTCACAAAACTCAGTGCCTCTGGAGTGGCGGGTGGAATGCCGTCCACCCGGCCCTGCTGGAATCGGCAGGTGTGCTCTCAGAGGCCGGTGTGAGTCTGCGATGGGGTCTGCAGAAGGCCAGCTGTAGGGCCCCTGAATAAAGGCATCGGGGCTGCATTTCTGCTTCTTAATGAATGTGTTCTGTAATTGTCACTTCTAAGCCATGAAGTCGGGATTCTTTACCATTTGTTCAGGTTTTTCTGCCGAGGAGATTAAGAGGCCTTGAATGACCGGGGAGCGTTTCCAGTTTAGCGTCCTGGGGGCTGGCAGCTCACTGGGAGCTAGCTCAGACCAGTTTCTTGCTGCTCCTTATCCTGCAGGGACTTGTACCAGCAATTTTCCCCGTCCTTGCTGCAGCCTCCGCCGTGAGGGAGCTGGTCCCGCGTGGAGTCCTGGGCTCCAGAGGAGGGAGGGCAGAGTGGACCAGTCTCCCGAGGAGAAACGGGTGGTGGCTCCCAGGGGGAGAGACCAAGGGGCAGTGGCCAGTCCCTCTCCCACACCGCAGACGCCACCGTTCTCACCTGCTTATCTTTAAAGTGGAAATCTGGTCAGGTGTTGCAAAATCCAGGAAGCTCCTCACTTGTGTTCTTTCTGGATTCCTGGCTCTTTAGTTAATCCTATCTACAATCAAGGTTTCAGTGCCCGGGTGCTGTGTTCGGCCCTCCCTCCCGTACCGGAGTGCCGAAGAGGCTCCACAGTCCTTCCAGCAGCCTTTGCAAACCGATCTGAGCTGGCTATTTGCCATTGCTTCCAACAACTTCCGCTTTTGGTGCCTTCCCACCAATAATATGTCTTTTCAGACAGGAAGGTGCTTTGTTCATTTGGAAAGTTTTCAACACCAGGGTTTATAAGCCTATCTTAGTTTTTGCAGTGTTTGAGGTCAGCTTCGGTTATTTTAACTGGTGCTAGTCACACTATAGATAATTACACAAATACTGGCTCAGTACCTAATATATCGCCTGGCATATAATAGGAGCTCAATAAATATTTGGTGAATGAATTAATACATGAACACACTTATAGACATATTATTTTCAACAACATTTTTGATAAATGTTATGTATATTCTATAATTGCCTTGGCCACAATGATAAGAAAGCTATATAACAGTCACCTGTATAACCGACTGGCCTGGGAAAAATCACCAAGCAACATTCAGAACTATTTGGAATCATTAAATATTGACCTTGCCAAATGTGTCCGTTGAATGAAAGAATGAGTAAATCACACACGCACACACACACACACACACACACACACACACACACACAAAACCCAGTCACATCCTGTACTTCATGGTTTCTGTTTATTCCACTATATTTAGTGAGCACCATGTGCTCCTTTATGATGCCATCTGTTAGGATTTTAAACTACTTAAATAAATTTGACAATACAGAAAAACAAAGCTAGACAGTGCACGAAAGAGGAGGACAATTGCATAAGCTAACAAGCTAGCCTTGTATAGTTGCTTGGGTGCTGATAGAAAACACGAAACTCCTGGAACAAAGACAAAGGGCTTTATTATTCACTATAAAATCAGTGGCAAAAGTTGTACCAGTTCCACAAGCCCTAAACTCCACATGGCAACAGAGAGGACCTGGTAGAACCTTCACGTTCAGTGGGGTGCACCACAGGAGAGGAGCTCTGAGATTAGGGAATCTATTGCTTTTATAGCAAGCAGCGAGCTACCATGGTCTTTGACCACAGGGGGAGCACATCATAGCAGAGGTCCAATAGTGCATTCTTCACTTTTCAGAATTGCCAACTGCACATAAAGTCCTGAGAAGTAGTAAATGGCACTTCCACACAGTGAAAGAGCGGGCGGGACCTTATCATTTCAGCCTATGCAGCAAGGCATGTAGGGAGCGCAAGATGCCCATGACAAATAGAATTCAACACCAAAAAGCTGGAGGATACTTTCATGTGACAGTCACTTTGCAGAGAAGGCTGAGGTTCTGAGAACGGAAATGACTTGTTCAAGGTTATACCTGTGATGTTTCCAGGATGGAAACCCCTGTCTTCAAACCCTAAATCTAACAAGACACCTCCATTGCTTCTCTCTATTACTTTTGTTACTTATGTTCCCATAGCTCCATTACAATTTTCAACTGCTGAACAAGATTGCCTTACTGGTTCCTTTGCTTTATACCCACAACAGTGATTGTTACGATCCCATGGTTCAGCTCTGCACGGAGCACATTGTGTTGAACACGGGGCCGCAAAAAGGCTCTGAAAAATGGTCTGATCCCCAGTAGATGTTTAGGACATAGTGCATACACTGTCCCACAGCTGGAGATTCCCAGCACAGGGAGAGTACAGCATAACGTGTAAGAGTGTGGGCTCTAAAGTCAGAGAGGTTTGGGTTCAAGATCTGCTCATTGGCTTTATGTTCCTGAGCATAGTGTTATAATGTTATGGGCCTTAGTTTCACCCTCAGAAAACTGTAGCTGATAAAATCTATTATACAAATTCGATGAAAAGATTAAATGAGGTAACTTATTTATTAATTTATTAATCTTCACCTGAGGATATGTTTATTGACTTGAAGGAGAGAGAGAAACATCAACGTGAGAAAGAAACAGAGATCGTTGGCCTCCCATACGTACCCTGGCCATGGATTGAACTCCTAACCTAGGTATGTGCCCTGACCAGGAATTGAACCCACAACTCAGCCACTCAGCCAGGCTAAATGAGGTAAATTATTTAAAGTGCTTGGCCCATTGTCTGACATAGCTTAATGTGGCTCAGTAAGGTAGCCATAAGTAATGCAGAATAAAGCTCTGAGAAATCCTGCCCTAAAGAAATCCACCCACAGCTCTGGCCGGTTTGGCTCAGCGGTAGAGCCTCGGCCCATGGACCAGTGAGTCCCAGGTTTGATTCCAGCCAAGGGCACGTACCTTGGTTGTGGTTCGTCCCCAGCCCTGGTCGTCGGGGTCGTGTGGGCGGTGGCCAGTCGATGTGTCCCTCTCATGTCAATGTTTCTCTCTCTCCCTTTTTTTTCCCTCTCTCTCCCTCTCACTCTATCTGAAGATAAATGGAAAAATAGCCTCGAGTGAGGATTTAAAAAAAATAACCACCCAACATTAAATGAATATTTATGAAATGTTTGGACCATGGAACGGTAATTTTATTTATTTATTACATTACTCATCTATCATTGCATGGGTCTATTACTCTGAAAGACTCATTTGAGGGAAATTTACTGGAGAAGCAAAAAAAAAAAAAAAAAAAAAAGACTCTGCCTCATTTAGAGATGGTTAGACCAAGGAATTAAACTTGATACAGAGGAGCTAAATCTTATAAATAATTCCCCTAATATCTTTGAATTGCTATTTAAAACATGAAAAGGTTGGCTTTTGTGATGTTCTTAAACTCAGGTCAGGCTTCTTGGCAATTTCTGAGACGGGTTAAAACATCACTGCTTATTGATTTAACTGTATCCCACCAGAGACGTTGATTTCATTCTGCCACCACAGGAGAAATTCTTCTGATAGCAGGTTCACCGAATCTTCATTCTGAGGGCATGCAGCTGATGATCTGAGCAAACATACCCCTCCAGAATGCTAAATACTCTTCCCAGACACAGGTAAACAAAGGTGCAACCCAGCAGTCAGCTCTCTGCCCTCAGTGACAAAGTTGATCTCTGAGCTTATGTTGGTCCAAACTCCCTGCCTGGAATTTAATAAACATCGTGGGTCCTGAGCTCCCCAGCTTCTTGGGAGAACCTTTCTGTTTAGAAAACTATTAGTTGAAAGGTCACACACACAAGGAAGCCTTTGTCAGGCTTCTGAGCCTCTGCCCTTTTCTGCCCGGGTGCATTGGCTTATAAGAGCTAATTATACGTCTCTCCCCCAGCTCTGTTCAATGATGTCTTGTTGAAGGCTTAACACAGACCTGGATGGGAGTTTTCATACCACAGAAATCAGAAAGTGCTATAAATGCAGCTTTTCCCACCCCTGAGCCCCTTGATTAGCACCCTGCCACCTCGCCCCTCAGACGTGTTTGGGTGCTTTGCTAGTAGTTTCATCAGCGCATCTCACTGACATCACGTTGGTTGGTTGTCCTGCCCACTCAACTCGAGAGCAAAAACCATATTTTCATTTCTTCCATGTGTTTAACATTTAGCACATTGGCAGGCATTGAGTAAAGGTGATTGAATCCATAAATGAATTTACGATTCTGTGAAGCAGTCATGTCCATGTGATTGAGTTTTCTGTGAGACATGGAAAGAATTGTGTAGGTATATGCTCTACATTATTCAATAATGTTGTCAGCTCCATTAGAGTATTTATTCTTGGATTACACCACAGTGTCTGGAGCTATTCCAAGGACAATTAGTATGTATCTTTAGCCCCAGACCAGAATTCACCTGGCTACTATGGCATCACCTTGTGTGGCCGTTTGGTGGGAGGATTTCAGAGCTAAGTCTAATTGCTTTCCCAGGACATGAACCCTTCCCCCTCCCTCAGGATCGGGATGGAAATGTTTCCTCCTCAGAAAGAAATTGAGGTTACAGCTTCTGATAGAATCACAGATTGTTCATTAGAGTAGAATGTCCTGTGTCAGTGCAGTTTCAACCAGGATACACTGTTGAGGACTTTTGTGGTCGAAAATCACTGTTAAGGTTTAAAAAAGGTGCTGTTGACATTTACTATGTCTAGGAACTGGCATTTTAAAGTCAGAATTGAAACTGAAGCCATTGTTTAACTCATTATAATATTCTACTGTGGATGAAAATAAAATGAAGCCCCCCTAAGAGAAATGACATCCAATTGTACCTTAGGATGGGTGAGTGACTTACTGACCATAGGACTCATGGCCCTTTACATGCTGAGGCCAGTGGTTTTGGCCATTGCTTTCTGTGACTGGTACTGAGAGAAGCTCACTTGATTCTGATGACAATGGAAGAGTTTTTGTTAGAAGTGGTAACAGCAATCTTTTATTCTATGCCCACTATTGTGCCAAGCCTGTGCTAAGTGGTTTATGTATATTATTTGATCAGCACAACCTCATGAGGGAGGAATAATCAGCCTTATTTTACCAGTGACAAAATTGGGACCCAGAGCAGTTGAATTAGATGTCCATGATCACACAGTTACTGAGAGGCAGACCGGTGCTTACATCCGAACGTGTCTCCCACCAGAGTCAAAGCTGTTAACCAATATGCTATATGGCCTTCCATTTCAGCACAAGGTCAAAGAATGGTCAATCACATACATACGTGTCTTATTACACATATGCGCATCTTCATGTTTGAGGAAGGAGAGGCTCAAGCTGGAATATCAGTGACATTCTAGAGAGGTTCTTTTGGAGATTATTATTTTCTTCCCACCCATTTTCCATTCTTGCTGTGTTAAATGGTCTGCGAGTGTACATAGTATGCATTTTGGAGGAGATGCAGGCAATAAGGGAAGCCACAGTATCGCTCGAATTAAAGTTGAGAGGCGAATATTCTAGGTCTCTCTGTCTCTGTGTGACTTTGGTCTCGTCATAGGAGGTGCAGACTGATTTGTATGGATTTAGCATGCATGGAGAGAGTAGGGCTTTTTGTAGTCAGACCTGAGTTCCCATCCTCGCTCTGGTATTTACTTTCTGTGTCACCTTAAGTGAATTACTTCTCAGATCCATAGTTTCTTCATCTATAATATAGAAATAATAGTATCTACCTTATAGTTCCACGTATGGATAAGATGGGATACTTTATATGAAACTCAAAGGTAACAATTTAGTCAATTTAGATGAACAGACATCCTACAAAACACAGCTTAAATAAATTTAAAACTTTCCTATGTCTCTCAAAAATCACCTCTAAGTTCTGGGGTGGTGGTGAGGTATATTCTTAGAACACATGAAAATACCTTTAAAATTCTCTCTTTTCATTGCTGATACTTTCAAAATCCTGCACCTAAGAAACAGCTCTTCTCCAAAATTCTTCTGCTCTTTTATTTCTTGATATCAAGGAATACTGTCTCCAGAACCAAGCACATAGTTGGTAACTTCCATTCTTCCACGATTATTACTGATTATTACTTTTCTTTTCTGAAAGCTCCTTGTCGCTTTTTTTAGTGACAGGAAGAGACATGCCCCGCCCCCTGCGCTGCACCTCCCCTATGCCTTTGTCTGGGTTCTTCTCCCAACAAAGCTCATTCCCCCATTACCAGTATCAACATAACAAGGCAGCATAGAGGTTAGTGAAGAGCATGACCTCGGGAACTATTAAATTCATCATTTCTCATTTTAATTCCCAACCCTGTTAGTAACTAGCTATGCCGTATTTCCTCCCCTGTAAAATAGATAATGGTACCTACCTTATAGGCTATAATAAAGAGTCATATATGTAAAGTGGCTTAGAACTGTAGTGGTCATATAGTAAGCACTGAGAATACATGAGAAGAACAATTTGCGAGACCTTCTCTGTAGGTGCAGGGCAATGTGGAATACAGAGGGACCAGAGAGGATATTTTTCTCACACATAAATTCCCAAGGAGCTAAAGGTCAATTTTTTTGTCCTGATTCTCTTCCAGTGGACACAGTATTTCAATTGTTTGTTCAACAGTTTGGAACTATCTCAGATCCTTTTCTCATTCACTTCAGTTAAATTGTTTTACCCCTTGAATGAATCCTGAGGCAATTAGTAGTCAGTAATCTGTTCTATAAGAGAAAGTCCTCAGACAACTTCAACCCAGATATTGCTGAGCTCTGCAATCACAGCCTAAGAACAGTAGAAAATTATACTGCAGCCCTTTGACAAGATACTTAACTCATTCATTCATTCAGTCAACATAAATATAGTGAGTAGCTACCATGAGACAGGCACTAAAGTAAAGATACAAGAAAGAGGTGAGCAACACTTCTTACTTTCACAGTTCATACTATGATGAAGGAGCTAAGGCATTTTTCAAATCATCTCCTGGACAAATGTAAAATCACAAATTGGAATCATGTTACAAATAAGAAGGGGCCCTGGCCGGTTTGGCTCAGAGGTTAGAGAATAGGCTCTCGGACCAATGGGTCTCGGGTTTGATTCCTGGTCAAGGGCATGTACCTGGGTTGCAGGTTTCATCCCTGGCCCTAGTTGGGATTGTGCAGGAGGCAACTAATTGATGTGTCTCTCTCACATCAATGTTTCTCTCTCTCTCCGTCTCTCCCTCTTTTCCACTCTATCTAAAACTCAATGGGAAAATATCCTCAGGTGAGGATTAACAAAACAAAACAACAACAACAAAAAACAAATAGGAAGGGGAAGTAAATGATGAATGCATGCCAACATTAGGAAGACCTGATGCCGCAGACACGACAGCAGAGTCTGACCTTTAACTTGATCTCTGAGGAGTGAGTGGTGCTGGGGTCCACGATGGGGTATTGGTGCTCCGTCCTCTACTACTTTGTAGTTTTCTGCTGAGGGAGCTGTGCTTACAGGAACAGAAGCCAAATGGAGAATGTAGTACCAAGTCTACTGGGCTTATCTGGTACATCGTATGAGAGCACCACACTAATGATGGGAAATCAGCAGAGCTTTCTTCACTTTCCCCAATATAATAGGTGAGTTTATGGCAAAGACTGTCTCTACTACCCAAGTTGGACACATGGATGAGCCATTGGCATGGGGAACACAGATGAGGCAGGAATCGCCTCTGGAAGGCAAGCCTCACCTGCCAAGTGCTTAGACAGTGTGGCTTGGTAGCACAAACAGATGTAGGAAGATTCTGCGCTAGAGTGAAGCAGATGTAAGAGGAAGACAGCAGCCTCTGCTTCAGTCATACCCAGGGAGCAGAGTGGAAGGTGGTGTGCTCACATCATCAGTGTCCCTACGCCCCCAAAAACATGGTCTACTGTACCTTGGGTTCTGACCAGTCTGGGAAAGGGGCACCAAAGGAAATGCGTAGAAATATAAAAGTGGGCAGCAGTTACCCACCTTGTATCCTAAGGTAAATATCTGAGGGGAGAGAATCATTACCTCCTGCTCCAGAGAGTAGAAGTTAAAGTGTGTGTGTGGTGGGGGGTGTGGAGGGCTCTAGGCTGCCAGGCAGAAGAAAGAGCACATGCAAAAGACTGAGATGGAGAATATATGGAGAATGAACAGAGAGAAAACCTGTGCACCTGGAGTGCAGCAGATGAGAGAGAGTGTGGCAATGGCGGACATGAGCTGGGGAACCAGCAGGGCGAGGCAATGCGGGGACTTGAAGCCCATTCTAGGAGTCTGCGTTCTACCAATAATGGGCAACTCTGGGTGGATTTGCCTCAATTATACAAGCAGAGGATCATTTCTAAAATCCATTTATGCTCTTAAAAGCTATCGTAGAAGCAGGAGAGCTAGGATGATCATATGGCCCGACTTGCCTGGGAATGTTCTGAATTTCTGCCTGTTTTCCTAGCTCAAAAGTGTTTTGTGTTGGATGGTAAATTATACGGCCACCTTAGCATACTTGTAAAATGTGTAGGCAGTGCAACCGCACTGCCTCAGTTAATATTCCGGCTCTCATTTCCTCGCAGCGTGACCTTGGGCGACCACTCTGTTCCTTAGTTGTATCATCTCTAAAATGGGTTCAGATTAAATCTACATTTAGGGTTGTGCAAGGATTAACCTATCAATATACATGCAATATATAGAAGTACCTGGAATATCATAGATGCTTAATAAATGTTCACTATCATCATCATTATTATTGTCTATTTTTCTATTTCCTCTTCCTTGAATTGTTTTGGAATAGCACCTAGAAACTCCTTCTTGCATTCCACTGAGTTTCCATTTTCCAATAGTGATGACAGGGTTGGTCAAAGGCCCCAGAGTTATAATGTGGGAGGATGTCAGTTCAAACAAGCCATCATCACTTCAGTGTACGCTACGTGTCAGCCCTCTGCTAAGTGGTTTACGGATGGTTTCTCATTTCCTCCTCCCAACAACCTCTGAGGAGCACGCATCATGGGTCTAATTTGTAAATGAGGAGCCAGGCTCAGGGAGGTTAAGAATTCATTCAATGTAGTAAAGCAGCAGAGTGGAGATTTGATCCATGACCCATGTCCCAAACCATGACGCTCCATGCCCCTTGGAAGCCAACCTTAGAGTCAAGGCAGTGCTGAGTTCCTCTCAGGAGCCAGCCGATGTTCCTAACCATTTGTCTAAACTTCCCCCATTTGGACATATTTATATTTTCAACCTGTATCATTCCCTGGGACAAGAGGAGAGAAAACATCCTTCAAGTCTGCCATTCATTATCACAGTAGGAAGGGCCTAATTTAATTGGCCCTCAACTTCTTCCCCTTCCTCTCCCAAGGGACTTTCTTGTCCTTTGCTGTCAGAATTGGGTGAACCAGTCGGGGCTCTGTTCATACAGAATGGTCACAGTGTTATAGTTTCTGAGGGTGTTTCTCTCGACCTTACCCTTTCTTTACTGGAGAGACATAACCTTTTCCTTCTGTCCTCATGTGTCAATCCCAGCTTCTCAATCTCATCCATGTTCATGTTGACAGTATAAAGGTTGTAGTGGATAAAGCACAAGACTGAATACATGCACTTGATGTTTTGTACTTGAAAGGTTATGTACATGAGACTATGAAAAGGTTAGGCCTTATGTACTCAACTTGAGAATCACATTTCTTTCGCAACGACTCTTTAATCTATAATTCGCCGAATAAAAGCATTATTTTCTTTGGAGTTAAACAGATGTAGGGTGAAATCTTGGTTCTACTATTTACTTACTGTGGGTCCTTCAGCAAGTCATTTCACTCTCTCATCCCTGCTTTCCCCATCTGGGCACCCACACGAGGGACCTGGATACCTGTGAAACATAGTTTAAAGCCATTTAATAGCAACCTCTCTCATTGGCACCTCTCAGCAGCCCTGAGCCGCGGGAAGCCCGGAGACAGCGCTGGGAACCGACTCAGAGCTTCCATGTCTATGTCTAGGAGCTGCTAGTACAGGAATATGAGGTTTACTCCAGCAACCTGTATTTGGAACCCACATCTAACATTTATGAGCTTTCTGTAATTCCTTCAAGACTCGGTTCCTTACTGTAAAATCTCCATACAAATATTTCATTCTTGGGAGATGTGGGAGGCAGAGTAATGACCCCCCACCCCAAAGATGTCTACATCCTACCCTGTGAATATGTTACCTTACATGGCAAATAGGATTTTTCAGATGTGATTGAGTCAAGGATCTTGAGATGGGAACATCATCTTGGATTATGATCTTGGGCCCGATGAAGTCACTGGAGTCTTCATGAGAGGTAGGAGGGTCAGGGTCACAGAAGACGTGACGAAGGAGGCAGAGGTTGGGGTGATGCAGGGGAGGGGCCTTGAGCCAAGGAATGCAGGTGACCTCTGGAAGCTGGAAAAGGCAAGAAAACAAGTCTTTCCCTGGAGCCTCCAGAAGGAACACAGCTCTGCTGACACATTGACTTGAGGACTTTACCTCCAGGACTATAAGATAATAAATATGTGTTTTTTTTAAGCCGCCAACTTTGTGGTAGTTTATTATAGCAGCAATAGGGAACAAATCCAGGAGATTTATAATAATAATGATACTGATGATAATGACTTATAATGATAATTACCAGAATGACAATAATAATTAATAATAATACTTAATATGGTGCATATGTCCCAGGCATTTTTTATTGCGTTTCTGGGGTGACATTGGTTAATAAAATGATATGTTTCAGGTGTACGATTCTATAATACATCATCTGTATATTGTATTGTGTGCTCAACACCCCAAGTCCAATCTCCTTCCATCACCATTTATCTCCCTTTTACTTCTCCCACCCCCCTTTTCCTCTAGTAATCACCATACTGTGGTATGTGTCTATGAGTTTGGTTTCTTTTTTTGCTTAATCCCTTCTTTTTTACCCAGTCACCCAACCCCTGTCCCCTCTGACAGTTGTCAGTCTGTTCTCTATCTATGAGTCTGTTTCTATTTTGTTTGTTAGTTCATTACATTCCACATATGAGTGAAATCATATGGTACTTGTCTTTCTCTGACTGGCTCGTTTCACTGAGCATAATGCTCTCCAGGTCCACCCATGGTCGCAAAGGATAAAATTTTCTTCTTTTTATGGCTGAGTAGTATTCCATTGTCCCAGGCATTTTTCTAAGTTTCATAGATTTCTATAGTTTTATATATTATCTAGTATATATTGTACAGATTTACTTACAGTTTACATATATATATTTTACATTTATATGCATTTTTTTTTTTTGTGTGTGTGTGTGTGTGTGTATTTATCCTCACTCGAGGACATGTTTTTCATTGATTCCAGAGAGAGAGGAAGAGAGAGGGAGAGAAACATCGACGTGAGAGAGAAACATCAATTGGTTGCCTCATACATGCACCTGACCAGGGATTAAATCTGCAACCTGAGTATATGCCTTGACTGGGAATCGAACTTGTGACCCTTCAGTGTGCAGGACAATGCTCTAACCACTGAGTCACACTGCCCATGGCTGTTATGTATTTATATAACCCCCAAAACAATGCTCATTAAAACACCATATCACAAGTGAAGAAATTGTGGCACAGAGCAGCTAAGTAACATACTCAAGGCCACACAGCCAGAAACGGGCAAAGCTGGCATTGGAATCTAGCCAATTTATATGGCATCTACAGAGAGCCTGACACACAGTGCATCCCCAGCCAATGGAGGGCATTCTTACTGCTATCCCCACCACATCGCATGGCTTCTTAACCTCCACCTCTGTAAGAGTGCTTGAACTGAAGTGATGACTGGCCCTGCTGAGGCTTTTGTCTCCTGATTCCAGACACAGACTGCAGAGCTGCGGGCTCTCCCGACCAGGAGATGTTACCAGTCCTGCTGTCCTCTGTGGGGGCCCCTCCAGGAGGCAGGGCAAGAGGCAAGGAGGTTGTCCGCAGGCGGTGCTAGCTGTTGTATTGCACTTGCTTTCCTACCCCAGCATCCTTCCTCCTTCGGAAGCCACAGATTACCCTCCGAATCCTGGTGACAGAATGATGGAACTGGGCTGGTGCCTGCAGCTGAGCTAAGTCAATAAAGGTGATAATGAACACTAAACAGAATTTGAAGAATGACGGAAAAAATTGCTGCTATTGATATTTCTGGCAGCCATCTGCTGCAAAAGCAGGCTGAAGTGGGTTGTTTCACGTGGCTGATCCCTTGGAGACAAATGACGGCAGCAGGGTTGCAAGTTGGTGTCTGTGCAGCTTCTAGACGCATTTCAATCTGTATTGTCTAACTTTATTTCTCGAAAAACCCTGTGAAGCTGCTCTCATCTTACAGGTGAGGAAGAAAAAAGAAACACGGAGAGGTTGACTTCATTACTTAACCTCCTGGGCTGGTTGTGGCTTCAGAAACGGAGTAGTGTGGGCAGTTAAGTCAGGACAAGCTTTGGGTAAACTTTGTCAGCGTGCTTGGCTCAGGACGGTGTGGTTGAGGTGGGGCGTGGGGGTTCCCAGCCCCCTTTCATCAGGGCCATGATGGGGCTGACAGCAGGAGAGCTTTGCTCCTGTGGAATTGTCCCCCCTCCTAAATGTCAGAGACCGGCATCCAGCCCCTGTCTCGAGCCTCCTTTCAGCACTGGGCTGGCTCTCACCAGATCTGTCCTCAAGCCCTCCCCACAGTGCGGCGGTGCAGATTAATGGCTCTGAACTACCGTTCTCCCGCACGTGCACTCGCCCTGGTGGTATTCCTCGCTAGAACTGTGCTCTGCACATACGATGTGCAGAACAGACCACATATTTTCTGAGGGGCCAGTTGGTCTGGAGGAAAAAGATTCACAAGGCAGTTTTCCATTTATGATCCCGAATAACATTTTTTTTTATGGAGAGCCATTTTCAAATAAACTTACAGTTTTTCTTTTTTTTTTTTTTTTTAAAGTCCTGATGTCTTAAGTTTTATTTCACAGTTAAATAAGAAGTCTGAATTATTTATCAGCCTGTGATAGAGCCACAATGGTCATTATTTTAAAATCAGAGCATGTTTGAAGAGAAAGAAGTCCTACCACCCAGGTGAGGGAACAGGGGCTTAGAATGGGTGAGTTCAAGGTCACACAGTGAATTATTGGTAGAACCAGGACAAAAAAATAATAATTAACATTTTTTTATATTTAAAAAACCCACTAAAGTAGTAATATACACATATATTATTTCATTTAACCTTCAACACACTTATGAGGCTTAGGAAGATTGAATTACTTGCCTACAATACACAGTTTATAACAAAAAGATAAAACGGTGAGTCAGATTCAGGCCTTCCTGAGTCCAGAGCCCTGTGCTTTAGGGACCCAGCTTTCCTGACTTTTCCTCATACCTTGAATTATTTATACTATGTCCTAGTTTACTCCTACGTCTTTAGGAAGCACTCTTTAGCTTACATATTCTGTCAGCTCAGAACCACTGTCTTATTGGTTTGTTTAAAATAAATATAATTTCTAGCCAGTAGAAGAGCTGACTTTTTTCCCTGGCAGATAGTCACCAGTTTAAAATATAAAGTGCTTCCCTGGCTGGTTTGGCTCAGTTGTTAGAGTGTTGGCCAGTGGACTGAAGGGTTGTGGGTTTGATTCCCGGTCAAGGGCAGGTACCTGGGTTGCAGGATTGATCCTTGTCCCCAGTTGGGATTGTGTGGGAGCCAACCAATCGATCAATGTACATTGATGTTTCTCTCTCTCTCTCTCCCCCTCCCTTCCTTCCACTCTATTTAAAAATTAATGGAAAAGTATCCTCTGATAATATATATATATATATATATATATATATATATATATAGTGCTGAAGTATTTGTTTCAGGTAACAAATAGAAAGAGTGAGTTTTATAACTCTACTATTAGACCCTTGCTATGCATGTTATCAGTTGTTAGTTTGTCTGCTTTGTATTTTACATTGTACAAAATACTTTTATATATATTATTCTGTAGGATTATTGTAAAAACTCTCAGAAGCAGGTGTTATTCTCCCTGTTGTCCAGATAATAACACCAACGTCTGCAGAGCTTCACCACCTGAGGCCACAGTGCTCTACTCCATCCTTCCCTGTAAGGCCAGTATTTCTGCACTGGCTCTTGATATAGGTGAGCCCAGGGGGAAGGCAGGTGCATAGTCTAGGTATGAGAACAGTGTGCATGCCTGGACTATGCATCTCGGTGCCTCGATTCACCTTGATGCTGACAGGAGAGATGCAGTACTCTTCCCAAGCACAGTACCATTGCACAGTACTTACTACATTGGGTAGGTGGGTGCATTAGTCAGCCCAGGCCATCCATCATAACAAAAGATCACAGACTGGGTGGCTTAAACAACAGAAATTCATTTTCTCACAGTTCTGGAGGCCAGAAGTTCAAGATCAAAGTGGTGGCAGGTTTGCTTTCTCCTGAGCCTCTCTCCTCGGTTTGCAGATGGCCACCTTCTCACTGTGTCTTCACATGGATGTTTCTCTGTGTGTGCCTCCCTGGTGTTTCTTCCTCTTCTTATAAGGACACCAGTCCCACCCTATGACCCCATTTAACCTAATTACATCTTGGCCCTGTCTTCAGTAGTCACATTGGGGGTTAGAGCTTCAACACATGCCCACGTGGTAGAAACGCATCACGTTGAGAGTGGGCCCCTCTTTCTCGATTCCTATTCAAACACCACCAGACTTATGGGCTTGGATGAGTTGTTTCTGAAGCTGCTAAGTTACATTGCTTTTTCTCTTTAAATATTGTGCTTCAAAGCATACTATTTACAAACTGAAATGAGGAAAGCAAGAAGAAAGAAAGGCTGCTATAAACCTTCATGCAAAAAGAAAAAAAAAAAAAGACTGTGGAGAAATGGAAGTAAGTAAATTGATAATTCTCTCAGCGCTGGAAAAAATCAATTGTTACCACATCATGCCTGACAGTGATCTAGTTGAGATCAATTCAGTTGAAGTTAATAACACCTGCACGAGTTCCGCTGCAGCAGATTGTCAGTTTTATCACCGGCACCATGAGCTATGGGTGCCAGCTCCCAAAGCGAAGACAAGTGAATGCTGGGATTTCAACCACTGCGGGAGAATTTGTTAAAAGAGAATCCTCGCATTTTTTTACACTGCCGGAGACAGCAGTCCGCTTCACATGCAGCACGATGGTTCACTCCGAGGGGGCGGCGTATTCGAGGCCACATCGGACATCGGATGACACGCAGCACCCAGAGGAGGCGGTGCCAGGACTGGCTGACTTGGATGAAGACTACTGCGCTCTTACTATTTTATATTTGTAGTGTACCGAGGACTTGTTCCAAGTGGCAGAACTCTTGCAGAGCCTGTTTGGCAGGTGTTTGAGCTGTACTCTGTCCCCGAAGTTCAAGACCAGTGTTCCAGGTCAGCCCCCGGCACGCGCCGGCTTGCAAACCTGAGGCTTGCGCTCTGCCGCAGACCGCTTTGTTTCAAACTGGGCTGCGCTCTAACTTTTTCATGCGTACATCTTAGTTCCCAAGAGCTCAAAGTCTGTTCCTTCCATTGCCTGTGGGAGAGCCGCCTGGGGCTCTGGCGAGGAATGGAAGATTCTGAGCCCAAAGATTCCAATGGCTTTGGAACGACTGAGGTTGGGACAAGAGATTTGACTGTTTAAACTAGCATTCCAGAAAATTCTAATGTATGCTATTCATTGCTTATCACAGCGTAGACCACTGGTTGCTTAACAAAATCCACACTCTCTTCTTGGGAAACAGCTAAACTACATCCCCCAGCCTCCTTTGTACTTATATGTGGGCCTGTGGTTGAAATCTAATCAATGGTAGGTGGTCCTAGGATTGCTAGATAAAATACAGGAAGCCCAGTTAAATAACCTAATATTTTAGAATGAATATGTTCCCCCCCCCCAAATAGTGTTATTTATCTGGAATTTATATTTCATTGGATAAAATATAGGATGCCTGTCCTGTGTTTTATTTGCTAAATCTGGCAATTCTAAGTATGTGTCAAGGTGACGAGTAACACCCTCCCAGGAGCAGCCCATGGAGACCTCCCATGGGTGCCCCCCTGCATCCTTCCCCATTTGAGCTGCATGGATAGAGACAGTACCCGGAGAGACCTCGGGGGCCACATACTGAAGATGGCAGGACCACTATCAGTCTGGGTTCCTGAGTGACTAAAGGAGAGCCACCTGCTAACTCAGTCACCCTCACTGTTCTGTTATGTGAGCAAGGAAGAAGCATCTGTTGTATCTTTCTGATAAATGCTTGGTCTATTTCTTCAGCAGTCAGCCTGCCCAGCCAATCCACTTAGTATACAACGAGAACCACATATATGAAGTAGCAATTAATCCTCCCCACAGCTGCCTCAAGCTGCTGCTGTCCCCGTGTTACTCTTGTGGTCTGAGAGGCTCAGAGCTGTCAAGCAACACACTGAGTACTTTATCACTGATTTATTCTACATGCAGTAATTATCAAACTGGTTACTATTAAATGCTATTTGTGGTCATTTGTAAATTTCAATAATAAATGAATTATCTTTATAATCTAGAAGTCTTCCTATTTTAGTGAGATTCACTTTTACTTTTTAAATTAATTTATTGATTTGATGGAAGGGGATATCTAAAAGGTTCAAAGGGAATAAACTAAAAATTCAGTCTCATTATTACCCCTATTCCTCAGAAGTAACACTATTTCTCTCTCTCTCTCTCTCCTTTTAGTTATGTTCTATGCTTGTGTGTGTGTGTGTGTGTGCGCGCACACACACACACACACACACACACATACTTCTTTTTTGCCCAGATGATAGCATGCCATTGTGGAAAAAAATGAAGACCACCCATAAGAAAAAAAGACACTGTGTTCAGAGCTTGCTGTAGCAAGAGAGTTGGTCACACCATCATTATATTTGACAGACTCGAAGGCAGGAGGGGAGAGGGACAGCTTTGCAGCAAAGCAAAGGGAAGGCTCCAGGTGTGCCTGATGGAGGCCGTTGGCCTGCAGAAGCTGGAGGTGGGCTGTGAGTAGCAGGGTGTCCTATGTGATGGGTTTGGCCTACTCTGGTGGGTCCTGAGTTGGAAGTTGGGACAAAATTGCAATCATTGACCAAGTTGTGACCATTCTAGCCAATTGCTTAGAGAGGTTGTGGTTTGGCTTTCCGGGCTGGTGACTGCAGGGGTTATAGGTCAGAGAGTGAAAGTCATACGCAATCTGACTATTGTCTGTCTGTGTATCAGTCTCTCCCCACGTACACTTTCTGCATGTGGATTTTTTTCTATTTCTATTAGAATACAGAAATAATGACTTTTTGGTGTACGATTCTGTGTACATTCATGAAATGATTATCTCAGACAGGATACAGAGCAGTTTTAGCACCCCAAAATGCTCTCTTCTGCTAGTGTAAAACTAGACGCCCTGACTTTTCTACAGCAACTATCTACCGAATCTGTTACACCCGACGATGCCAGTATCTATTTATATCAATTCAATGAAAATTAAACATATTTTGAACACCGAATGCCTCGTTGACTACTACATAGTTGTACTAAGTAGAAGGAGAATGTTACTAAATAGTACTAAATAGAGACATAAAAATTAGGATTTGTGATTCTAGAAGCTTGGGAGGGGTAGGAGCTCTCTGGAGGAGGGGTGAGAGGAGGGATGAATATGTGTAATTTGAAGGGAATTAAGTGTCTCCAAATATACATTTCATTGCATAAGCATAGACAGATCTGTGCAAATCTGCTCACTTTGCAATTAGATCAACTATTCTGGGTCATCTTTTGTGCTAAGTGATGGGATATGCAAATTAAGGTCACAGTCTTACTCCTGGGATTTACATGGGTAAGGAAGGCTTCCGATCCAACAAAATGAGAAACTGTGCTAAGTGCTGTGGCAGACACATGCAAACAGTGCAGGTAATCCAAACTATAGGGCAGAAGGTGTCAGGGCAGGACTCCCATCTAAACTGAATCCTGCAGTGTAGAGAATTTCGTCAAAGAGGCAAGTGGTGAGTGAGCACAGGAAGGTATGCGGAGGCCAGCAGACAGAGTGTGCAGGGTCAGCGCACGGCATGGAGTGAACGAGGGCTGTCAGGAAGCACCTTGTGTGTGGTGCTAATATTCTGGATCCCCCCACCGCCCTGTGGCCATGGTGACCTCAAACAGAGGGTTCGTGTGACCATTGTCAAGCTGCCTCCGACTCACCCAGTCCGAGTTAGAGATGCCTTTACCTGTGCCCTCACTGAGCATTCTACAAACCTTTTCCAGCAGTTACCTTACGGAATACCCATTGTTTGTAACGGAAAGGCAGGAGAGCACATAGGGATTAAGTCAGACCCATTCCAGCTTTTATTTCCCTTTTTTCCAACACTTATTTCCTTTGTTTCCTTGGGCAAACCACTTAACTTCTCTGAATATCAAGTTCTAAACTGTAGAATGGGCTCATTCCCATGTTATAAAGTCAGAGTGAAGGTTAAATGCCACAGTCAACGCCTGGTCCTTGTTACTTCAGTAAATACTCGCTGTCATGGTCTGCAGTCCCAGCTCCCCAGCTGACTGGACTCCAGAGAGACTATCTTTGCAAGTTGACAGTCACATCTATCAGGTGTCTGTCACATAGGGTGTGCTCCCTAAGTATTTGTGGAATGACTACATAAATCAGATTCAGAGTTTAGAGAGATCAACTGGGACTCTGGAGAAGAGATGGGTGAGATATAAGCTGGTAGTTTAGTTTTCCCAGCAAAAAGATCGTACTCCATTTTAAGGAAACAGGTTCGTCTATGAGACTTAAGTCAGCAGTTTTAGTTATTATTAACAGCAATTAGCAGGAATAAGTAAAATAGTTTACCTTGGCATTTTAACTCAATATGGTCATTGATTATAAAGCATTTAAATTGATTACTAGTAGCATCATAATAATTATACAAGGTAATATTATTTGGGAATTTACTATGTGTTAGGCACTGTGCTTAGTTTTTTGTTTGTATTACCTCATTAGTTCTTTTTTTTATCCTCACCCGAGGACATTTTTCTGTTTTTCTTCAGATAGAATGGGAGGGAGAGAGAGGAAGAGAGAGAGAAACATTGACGTGAAAGGGACATATTGAGTGGCTGCCTCCCTCATGACCCCAACCAGGGCTGGGGACAAATTACAACCGAGGTACATGCCCTTGACCGGAATCAAACCTGCGACTCATTGGTCCGCGGGCCCACACTCTAATCACTGAGCAAAACTGGCCAGAGCACCTCATTAATTCTCACTACAGCCCTAAGGCATAGGTAGTCTTACCTGAATTTTATAGATGAGGATACCGAGGTTTGGAGACACACAGTACCCTGCCCAAGTTAATGCGATTCATGTACATTAACTAATGTGACCCAAATAACAACCCTGGTGTAGGTCAAGGGAGAGGGTGATGGTTCATTTCATATATCAACTTGGCTAGGCTCTGTGGCCCAGATGTTTGGCCAAAAACCAACCTAGATGTTGCTATGAAGATGTTTTTCAGTTGTGATTAACATTTAACTTAGTAGATTTTGAATAAATTAGATTATACTCCTTAATGTGGGTGAACCTCATCCAATCAGTTGAAGGACTTGAGAGAAAAAGACCGGGGTTCTCAAGGAAAGGGATGCTGCTTTCAGACTTGAACTGCAACTTCAACTCTTCCTGGGTCTCCAGCCTCCCTACTCTGCAGATTTCAGACTTGCCAGCCCTGACGGTCACTTTAAAATAAATTTCTCTAAATAGGATTATATATGCTAATATATAATGTATATAATAATAGGATATGTATATACAATGTATGTATATATACATATTCTATATATTATAGACACATTATATATGTATAATAGGACAGGTAAATATGATATGTACATATACACGTGTATATATAGCCTATATGTATATATTATACACACGTATCATATACACACACAAACACCATATATAAATATCCTAGTGGTTGTTTTTGTCTGGAAACCTCTGATACAGATATTATTACCCCATTTTACAAAGGAGGAAACTGAAGCTTCAGGTCCCACAGATAATACAGTTTGGAGCTTGTACCTCAAAATTATTTCTTTCTGGTTTCAGGTCTGGAACATACCATTGATTTCTATATGATGTTCCATTCCCTTGCCTATTTATTTTTGGAAGAGAAGAATAGAAGGGAGATGTGAGTAAAGGAACATTGATAGAAAGGGAGAAGAAAACACGAAGAGAGGAAAAGAGGGCAGGAAGCATAGAAAGCTATAAAGCAAGCACCTTAGTTTCCTAAAGATGTCAAAGTCACCTCCCTTCCTCTAGGGTGGCTTCCATTTGGCATGTCCGTTCCCATAGAGCCACATTCATGGTGATCAACAGGTCCTCTTTAATCCTATCAGACGTATCTCCTTCCAGCCCACACTTAACAATGAGCCCTCATTATTTTATTTAATTGTTTGGTTTACTTCCTTATTGTCTCCCTCCCCACTTAGAATGCATGTCATGAAGGCAGAGACATTTTCTGTTTTCACTTAATACTTACCTTTAGTATTGAGGGCATTGTAGAGGCTGAATGAGTGAATGAATGAATGCCACATTCATCCTCGCCTTTCTGTCTTACTCCGTTTTCTTCATTGCCTTCCTAATAGTACACATCCCTCAAAATCCACTCTAAGCTCCCATGTGTCCCAGCCACACTGGCCTCTTTCAGTGCCTAAAGCATCCATTGCCCAGAATGTTCTCCAACTTCTCGCCTCCCTTTGCTCAGCCAAATCAACTTGCACATCCTCGTCTAGGAAGCCTTCCCTGATGTTCAACATTACGGTGATCGCCCCTGTTATTCATTGTTGTACAGCAGGTCCTCAACATCATTCCATTGTAACATTGATAAGAACAAGTAATTAATTCCCAGCCAGGGCCCCTGTCTGCGTGGAGTTAGCATGTTCTCCCCATGTCTTCCAGTTTCCTTCCATATCCCAAAGTTGTGCACATGAGGAGAAGTGGCGTGTCTCCTTTGTCCCAGTCCAGTGAGCATGGATGTGGGTGTGAGTGGCTCTGAGACAGAAGGGCATTCAGGCCACCCTGTGTTTCGGGGACAGGCTCTGGCCACCAGGATCCTGAACTGGAATAAGCAGGTTGGAAAATAATTATCTTACTTGTTTTTATTGACCTTTCTTAAATGTGTGTGTAGTTCACAGTTATTTCAATGTTTAATATTAGAAGTGTTTGAGGCCTTTAGTTAGGAGTCTGGTGATGTTTTTGAGCAGGAATATGCCATAGGAACTTAACTCTTGTCTATATCAATTAGCCAGGGTAAAGTTGGTTTCCTTACAGTACGTAGTTGTGCTTAAAGTCAGTTTCCAAAAACCTATTGAAGATGCAAAGTGAGGACTTAGTGGGGACGTACTACCCTTCAATGTCTTTGTGACCCTTTTACTTTGTAATGGTCAATACGCTTAAAACAACTTTCTGTTTATCACTTTGAAAAGAACTTGTTCAGCATACACCTCGCCCACTATATTTTAAATAATGTAAAAGTAGTTCTGTTTCTCTCCTTTTGCTGCTATATCTATGGTGACAAATGCAATATAAATGATGTTTAAGGAATATGTGTGGTTGAATGATGACTAGAGTGCACTCAATTATCTGTCCATTTGCAGAACTCTACGAACCACGATGTGCTCAGTGGTGGAAAATAGAAACAGCTAGCAATTATTAGGTGGTTACTGCGTGCCAGGCACTTTTCCGTGGCCTGACTCATTTAATTCTTGCAAAACTCTAAGAAGCAGGTACAATTGCTGTCATCCCTATGTCACAAAAGAGGAAACTGAGGGACAGAGGTTGTGACACTTGCCTTAGGTTGCATGGCAGAGTCAGGATCCCAACCCAGACAATCTGCTCCAGAGCTTAACCTTATAGTCTTGTTGGGTGGCAGCCAAGAGTTTAAGGAGATAATTGTCCATCTGAATTTTATTATCTTGGTTCATTTATGATTCCTTGATTTACTATGAGTCATTTATTCATTCAACAGGTATTTGTTGAGTGCCAGGGTCTGTGTCAGGCATTGGAGATAGAGTGGTAAACCAGGCCGACATGGTCCCTGCCTTCACCATACTCCAGTACGGGGTTGTGGTTCTCAAACTTGGCTCACATTAGAACCACTTAGGGTGTTCTCCTTGACTACTTAATTAGCTGGTCTGGGACTGAGCCTCTACATTTTTATTTTATTTATTTATTTTTTTATTTTTTTATTGACTTGAGAGAGGAAGGAAGGGAGAAGGAGAGAGAGATAGAAACATTGAAGAGAGAGAACATCGATTGGCCGCCTCCTGCATGCCCTCCACTGGGGATTTGGCCCAGAACCTGGGCATGTGCCCTGACTGGGAATTGAACCGGCAACCCCTTGGTGCATGTGTCGATCCTCAGCCACTGAGCCACACTGGCCAGGCTGAGTCTCTACATTTTTTATTTTTTGGTACGTGCCCCTAGCGGGAACCGAACCCAGGACTCTGGTCCGCAGGCCGACGCTCCAACCGCTGAGTCAAACCAGCCAGGGCTGAGCCTCTACATTTTTTAAACTGTGCACTTGATTCTAGCATTTAGGCCTGAGAACCACCTCTTTGGTGCTTGGTGCCAAACCTATTCAATGTCCCAATCACCTGAGGAAGTTATTTAAATCCAGAGTTCTGTCCCAGTTCTTACCTCCCCCACCTCCCTGACCTAATGACTTGGAGTCTGTGCGAGTAGAATCCAGGCATCTGTGTTTTTCAAAGCTCCCTCTATGATTCTGGTGCAGTCATCCAGCAGACTCACATTTCAGGGTCCTCAGAGCAGTTGCCATGAGTAAGACTTAATGGATGTTGAGAAGAACAAGTGTATGGAGGGTGATGGTAGTCTGAGGGGCATTTATTAACCACATTGCTTGAAGTGGTCTCGAAGGGAGGATAGGAGTTAGGTATATGTGGAAAGGAACAGAGGCTTTCATGAATGGCATGTGTCACACACATAGTTTATTGTATAGTGTTTTGTTTTAAAAATATGTTTTTATTGAATTTTTTTTTAGATAGAGAAGAAGGGAGAGAGAGAGAGAAACATCGATTGGCTGCCTCCTGCACACCGCCCACTGGGGATCAAGCCCGCAACCCGGGCATGTGCCCTGACTGGGAATCAAATTGGGACCTCTCAGTCCATGGGACGACACTCACTGAACCACACCAACCAGGCATATAGGGTTTTGTTTTAAACAAGTTTATTCTTTCTACTCAAAATGTGGTCTGGGAGTGTGTTAGAAATGCAGTATCTGCATTCCACTTCGTAATTGGCATTTTTAACAAGATTTCAGATGATTCGTATGTACATTAAAGTTTGAGAATCACAGTTCTCTATGTCAGCCTTAGCCCTTCCTGTAATTCCTTGAGGGAATAGGGCATGATTTACTAGATTAACATTTATAGAAATAGTTTAGGCACACATTATTTTATTTACTCCACAACCCTATGCAATACATTATTTTTATACCTATTTTTCAGAAATGTAAATTGAGGCCCTGGCCAGGTGGCTCAGTTGGTTACAATTTTGTCCTTATGCCAAAATGTTTCAGGTTCAATTCCCAGTCACGGCACGTACCTAGGTTTCGGGTTCAATTCCCGGTTGGGGAGCAGATGGGAGGCAACTGATCAATATCTCTCTCACACCTCTCTCTCTCTCTCTCTCTCTCTCTCTCTCTCTCTCTCTCTCTCTCTCTCTCTCTCCTCCTCCTCCTCCTCCTCCTCCTCTCTCTAAGATCAATAAACATATCTTTGGGTGAGGATTTAAGAAAAATTGAGGTTTAGAGAAGTCAAATGTTACTTCAAGTCCAGTGCTCTTTCTTCCGCAAGACCAGGATTTATGTTATGCTTCACTCTTCTCCCCAGTATTTAACACCGTGATAAACATAAGATGGCGGGTTCGGAAATTCCTAAAAATTGTGGATTCTTATAATAAGTTGGAAGTAACCTGAGAAGTAATATTATTAAACTCTCTCACTTAAAGTTGAAGAGACTCTGGACCGGAAGCTTAGGGGCCCTGCTCAAGCTTACAGAGCTGGATTGTGAGTGATATAATGAAATCAACACGCAGATCTCCTGCTCTGTGTCTGGGGCTCTTTCCTACACATTGGCACCTAACTTCTCATCATTCTTATTCCTGCCTTGTTTTCCCTGTTAAAGATAGCTTCTTAGAATAGCCTGATTTAAAAAAAAAATTATCTGTATTGTTGAAAGTATTACAAATATCCCTCCTTCCCCCACCCCCATTGACACCCTCCTCCCCCCCACCCCCATCCCTCTGCCTCCACTGCACTGCTGTTCGTGTCCGTTGGTTGGGCATATATGCATATAAGTTCTTTGGTTTATCTCTTCCCACCCCTCCCACCCCCATCCCTCTGAGCTTTGTCAGTCTGTTCCCTACTTCCATGTCTTTGAATTCGTTTTGATTGTCAGTTTATCTTGTTCATTGTATTCCACAAATAAGTGAGATCATGTGGTACTTGTCTTTCTTTGACTGGCTTATTTCGCCTAGCATAACACTCTCCAAGTCCCTCCATGTCGTCTCAAAGGATAAGAGATCTTTCTTTCTTACAGCTGCATAGTATTCCATTGTCTAAATGTACCACAGCTTTTTTATCCACTTATTTATTGATGGACACTCCGGCTGTTTCCAGATCTTAGCTATTGTAAATAGCGCTGTTATGAACATAGGGGTGCATATATTCTTCCTGATTGATGTTTCAGGCTTCTTAGGATATATTCCTAGAAGTGGGATCACTGTGGCAGTTGGCATTTTTACTTTTTTGAGGAAATACCATATTGTTTTCCATAGTGGCAGCACCAGTCTGCATTCCCACCAGCAGTGTACTAGAGTCCCCTTTTCTCCACACCCTCACCTGCACTTGTCACTTGTTGTTTGATGATTTGTTGATGGCAACCATTCTGACTGGTTGTTTTAATTTGCATCTCGCTGATGATTAGTGACGTTGAACATTTTTTCATATGTCTCTTGGCCATTGTTATGTCCTGTTTGGAGAAGTGTCTAAACAGGTACTCTGCCCATTTTCTAATTGGATGAATTGTCTTCCTTTTGTTGAGTTGTATGAGTAATTTATATATGTTAGAAATTAACCCCTTATCTGATGTATCACTGGTCAATATGTTCTCCCATACAGTGGGTTCCCTTTGCATTAAAATTTTTTTTTTCTTTGTTGATATTAGAGAGAGAGGAAGGGAGAGGGAGAAAGAGATAGAAACATCGATGAGACAGAAAATTGATTGGCCGCCTCCTGCATGCCCCCCACTGGGGATCAGGCCCACAACCTGGACATGTGTGCTGACCAGGAATTGAACCAGTGACCTCTTGGTGCATGGGTCGACACTCAACCACTGAGCCACACTGACCAGGCTGGCTCCCTTGCATTTTGATGCTGGTTTCCTTTGCTATGCAGAAGGAGTTTAGTTTGATGTAGTCCCATTTATTGATTTTTTTCCTTTGTTTCTCTTGCCATAGACAATGTATCGGTGAAAATTCTGCTACTTGTGATGTCTGAGATTTTGCTGCCTACATTTTCTTCTAGAATTATTATGATTTCACGGGTTACATTTAAGTCTTTCATCAATTTTAAGTTTATTCTTGTGTATGGAGTAAGTTGGTGGGCTAGTTTCATTTTTTTGCATGTACCTGTCTAATTTTCCCAACACTATTTATTGACGAGACCGTCTTTACTCCATTGTATGCTCTTAGAATAGCCTGATTTTTAAGCCCATTCTAAGACAGAGTCAAATAAGCACTTTGGGTGAAAAAGAAGTTTTAAAATGTACCTGGGTGGAAAATTACCTACAATGAACTGTAGTTAGAGTCACTGTATGGTTTCCATTTATTCCACCGATGCACGAGGACAGGGGCCTCCCATACATAAGCACGTCTGGTCCTGAGCCCCCTGCTCAGCCCAGCTGTTTGACACGCTCAGCCACCTGGGTTCTTGCTGGAGTCTTCATCGCTCATCAGAATACCTTCCGGACCTGAACAAATGGTGAGTCTTTGGCCTCCTCCTAGCAGGTCGACAATTATGGTAATAACTGTTGTTTTTAGTGAACAGACAGTGCTGTCGTTTTTTTGTTCACCTTTGATTCTGACTTGTCATTAACATCACATATGCATGAAGGGGGCAATTGCCTGAAATAACAAAGGCTGCTCTGGCTGGCCGCACAGAGCCAAGTGTTAGACCCAGTCTTCACAGTCTTTCAAGAAGTTGCCCTCCAAATCAGAGCCTGATGCTCTGTTTATACAAATTCTTTCAGTCCAAATTTGGTGTTCTCTACCATCCTTGCTTTTCTGTAATGTGTTTTTTAAAGCATGCAATCAACTTGAAAGGGCCAAATGCCCAGATTGAAGATCAAAATGAGAGCTGTTGCTTTCTCATTTGCTTTGTATTTGTGAAATTCCTTACGCTGGTCTCTCACGTTGCTTTGGTCTCCTCCACAGCCAGCAAAACCATTGCCCAGTTTATAATGAATAGTTTGACTGGTTACTCCTTTAACCCAAGATGTAAATACTTAATATTATTCTAATAGGGAAAAAAGGGGGGATCTTTGTGACTAAGCTTGGAATAGGGTCATTGTCACTTATATCCAGGCTTGATCTCTCTGCTAAAAGTGTCACATGCGCCCTGGCCGGTTTGGCTCAGCGGTTAGAGCGTCGGCCTGAGGTCCGGAGAGACCCAGGTTCGGTTCCCGCTAAGGGCACGTACTTCGGTTGCAGTTTGTCCCCGGCCCTGGTTGGTCATGCGGGTGGCAGCCACTCGATGTGGCCCTTTCACATCGATGTTTCTCTCTCTCTCTCTCTCCCTCCTACTCTATCTGAACAAAAAATGAAAAAATGTCCTCGGTGAGGATAAAAAAAAAAAAATAAAAAAAAAATAAAAGTGTCACATGCTTCAAACAACTGCTTGAAGTCTTTAGTGTCCAAGGAAAACTCTTCAGGTCTGAGCTTCTGCATGAGAGTGGGGGAAAGGTAGACTCTTACATGTATTACTGAGTACCTAAGAAACGGTGAAAGCCACCTGGCCGGTATGGCTCAGTTGGTTGGAGCATTGTCCCATGGTTGTGGGCTCCACTCCCAGTCAGGGCACACACCTAGGTTGCTGGTTTGATCTCAGGTTGGGCGTGTATGGGAGGCAAATGATTGATGCTTCTCTCTCCCTTCCTCTCTCTAAAATCATTAAATATATCCTCGGTTGAGGATTAAAAACAATAATAGTAATAAAATGAAATAAAATAAAAACCGTGAAAGCCAGCAAGGGCATTGAAACCCTGAAGATTAGGTCTACCCTTTTGGTGGGCTTGCTACTCAGGGGGAGGGGACCTAGGAGAGGAAGAAAAATTCCTATTGGCTGGCAAGTCCATAGAAAGTCAATCTTGCCAAACAAAAATATGAAAGAGGAGAAAAATGAGAAAGAAGCACAGCAATGTGCAGAAGTGCAATGAGGTGGCTGGTCTTAGGCATGCAGGGGTACAGAAGGTTATTCGCGCCACTTTATTATACACACACACACACACACACACACATATATACACACACATATATACATACACACATATATACACACACACATATACACACACATATAAATACACATATATGTACACACATGTACACACACATATACACACACATATTTGTACACACACATATATGTACACATACACACACACACATATATATATATATTTTTTTTTGAGAGAGAGAGAGAGAAAGATATCCATCGGCTGCCTCTGACATGTACCCTGACCTGGGATGGAGCTGCCAACCTGGGCATGTGCCCTGATCAGAAATCAAACTGGCAACCTTTTGGTGCATGGGACCACACTGGCCAGGGCTATTGGCTCTAGTTTACATGAGCCCTCTGGGGCTCATTTGGAATGTGTCAATCTGACTTCACACTCAATCCGATTAGCCTGGGTATCTGGTTTCCCAGTTTGCAGGAGAATCAAAGCAACAAGTTAGAAAGCATGATGAGGCTGAGAGGCAGCCACCTGACAGTGGCCAGAAAGGACCCTGTGGCTCTGAAGGCAGGGTGGGAATCTGTGACTTGCAGGCTGAGGAATCGAAAAAGCACAGAAGTCAAATGCCAGCCAGTGTTAGAAGAAAGTCCAATGATTAAGGTTCCTAATAAAGACTTGGAGTCTTCAATAAATATTGAGTCATTTCCAGTGTACTCTGTCTTCTTAGACAGAGAAAAATGTAATATTTTAAGAAATACTTTAAAATGAAGTATCTTGATGTTTAATGGAAACGTTTTTATTTGGCCAGAGCCGTCGTTGCCACATTTTTTCTTCCTGGCACTCTGTTCCCATTCTCAACAAATCATTTTGAGTTCCTAGTGCATGCCAGGCACTGTGAAAGGGGCTGACGATATGTTGAACATGAGGAGACATGGTCCTGTCCTCGTGTTGCTAACAGTTTAATTTTGAGGCCACATAATGTTTAATAAATCAAGTTGACTAACTAAGGATTGTTCCATTAGAACACAGACAAAGGTAAGCACGTGCTGGGAAAGAGAGAGACGCCGTGGGAGAGTCCCAGGCTGAGACTGGAGAGGCAGGAGCCAAACCTCACTGGGCCTGGTGGGCCTGGTTAAAAGGTCCTGTCTTTCCTTTGAAATCAAAGGAAAGTTAGCATGATTAAATTTTCATCTGCCAGAGATCACTTGGCTGCCTTAGAGGTAGGATTGGTGGAGGAAGAGTGGTGGGTACACGGACGTGGAGTCACTGTGATTGAAGTGAGTGATGGCAGTAGTTTGTTTTAGAACATGGGTGACTGAGGGGGCTGGACAGATGAGAAGACAATCATGACAATTAGCAAGTGATTTCGTTTGGGGAGTGAGGGAGAGGGGTCCTGAGGATGACTGCTGGGTTTCTGGCCTGCACTAGTGCGTGGTAGTACTCAATCACAGAGGCAGGGAGCTCTTAGGAGAGGACTAAGTTTGGAGACTTGAGCTTGTTAAATTTGAGAGGTCCTAGAGACACCTTCCTCAATCCTCAGTCTCACAGGTTATCAGCACTTCTTCAATCCTTCCTCTACGTGCTAACCATCCCCATTTTGGCCAGACGCTGCCGGTTCCCTTGCAGAGCTCTGGGTGCCTCTGTCATCTACGTGTCCCAGTTGGAATGCGAGTTCTCTGGGGAGCCGTGGTAGACTGTTTCCTTTCGTGCAGCCCATCTTGTGCGTGTAGTAGCGGCTTAACAAGCATGTCTTGAATGCATGAGGAGAAATGAATACCTCCTGGTGGGCTCTCCTAGGGAGTTTCAGAGATGAGGACCTGAGCCTCAGAGACTCTGATAACCCCTTTCAGTGCACATGGCTGCTGTGCTTGGATTCGAACTCAGGTCTGTCAAGTTAGCTTGAACAGTCTTTTTTTTAAATCCTTACCTGAGGCTATTTTTCTATTTATCTTCAGACAGAGTGGGAGGGAGGGAGAGAGGAGGACAGAGAGAGAAACATTGATGTGAGAGGGACACATTGACTAGTTGCCTCTTGCATGACCCTGACCAGGGTCGGGGACAAACTGCAACCGAGGTACGTGCCCTTGACTGGAATTGAACCTGCGACTCATTGGTCTGAGGGCCGATGCTCTAACCACTGAGCCAAACCAGCCAGGGCCGCTCTAACAGTCTTTATTCAAATTCACAGGGGAGCTGTATGAGTCAGGGTCCAAACAGAAGGGCATAGTTAAAGTAGGGGCTAAGTAGGGACTATTTACAAAAATGTGGGTGAAATGTAGAGAAACACAAGGGATCATGTGAGAAACTGGGAAGTGGCAGTAGAGCTGTTTCCTCCCTGGGTCTGAAAGATGGTGGAGAATCTCCCAGAGATGGTCACCTGGAGAGGAACCCTGAATTTGGTGGTGGGGACTATTGGCCTGAGGTAGCCCCCCAGAGAGGAATCAGTGAGCCCCGACCTCATTCTTCCCTCTCCCTCTGCTTTCTTTTTTTTTTTTTTAATCCTTACCCAAGAATATCTTTCCATTGATTTTTTAAGATAGAGGGGGAGAGAAGGGGAGAGAGACACATCAATAGGTTGCCTCCCACATGACCCCGAACAGGGCCAGGGATTGAACCCATAACCGAGGTACGTGCCCTTGACCGGGAATCAAACCGGAGACTCTTTGGTTCTGGTTAACTGCTGAGCCAAACCAGCTAGGGCTCCCTCTGCTTTCTTACTGGGGCTCCCCACCTAGCTGAATCCAACAGGAAGCCAGAGGGACCCCTTGGTGTAGTCCATACAGTCCCGCCTCCAGCGTGACGTGCGGGGGGGGAGGAGTGTGGGGAGCGGGGAGCCAGCTCTGGGAGGCAGGTGGAGGATTCTAGTCCAGCACAGAAGGTAACATATAAGCTTGGCATTGAGGGCTGAATATAATGTTTGCCCAATGGGTCTAGACAAGAAATAGAGTTTAATAAACTTATATTCAAAGCTGGAGAGTTTTGATAAATATTCCTAGATGAGAAACAGCTAATTGTTAAGGATAGAGCACTGGAATCAGAAAATAGTTTTTGGTTGCTTGCTAGCTATGGACTTCAGTCTCTTCTTATCACAAACAGGAATATGCTTTGCCTACTTCAGAGGAGTGGGGAAGGGGCCAAAGTGGAAAGTGAATATGAAAATCCCTTCTAAGATGTGAAGCACTGGGTACAAGTCATTGTGGTAAAGCAGAAAAGACACTAGAAATGCTAGTTTCTAGCCAAGTGTGCAAGTTCATCTGTGCCTCAGTTTCCTTATTAGCAAAACAGGAGTGGTAATCCATATATCATACAGCTTTTTGTGAGGATTAAATGAGATAATACATATAACACCTTTAACATGTACTATTCACCCAGAGGATTAAATGAGATGATGGGTATAAAAGACTTCAACACGTAATATTCAGCCAATGAAGGATTATTATTATCTTATACCCATTTCTCATTCCCAAACCCCAGTCACCAAGTTTCCTGAAGGTCATGGTACTTGGCACGCTTCTCTCTGTATTTCTCCTAGAATCCACTGTAAGACTCTCTCCACCCCGTTGTAGCTGTTCAGAGGGAAAGTGACCTTCCTTGGCACCTATAAAATGTTGGTGCCTCGTGGACATTTGGATTGTACTTCTAAGCACCCTGGACATTGTGAAATATTTTGCAGGGAACGTGTGGCTAAGCCAGGACCTCCTGCTGTTCAAGCCAACCAGGGCAGGGCCCCCAAGGTTGGGGCATTCCTCTACATGGGGCCAGGTTGGTAATTCTGTGTAGTTTTTTTGTAGTGAGATTTGTTTGTAATAATATATAATAAATGTGGCCGTGTTATATAGCAAGGGAAATGCTGGTAAGAATTCTCAGTGCTAAGTAGAGAACAAGGTAGGAGAGGGGTGTGGGGGAAGGAGAAGACAGAGCACGTGTGGATTTTCTGAGATTGAAAATAACAAGTAATAAATTCCTAAGAAGTGGTGCTCAGGAACCAGAGCATGGACTAGGGTTAGTGAGTAAGGAATTCGCCTCAGACACAAAATTTAAGGCAGCTGCCAAAAGAACTCAGTAGTCAATATAAATTACATATTAATGTGATATTTAAAAAAAAAACAAATCAACAAACTACAGCCCACTGGCTAGCTCCTGATTTTGTGAATAAAGTTGGAATGGAAACTTTACTGGGATTAGGATGAGGCCAGTAAGGCAGGGTCAGAATCTGTCTTTATTTAAAATTTAGATAGTGTGCCCATTATAGGTTTTTTTTGTATTAATCTTCATTTTTAAAAATGTTGCTTTAAAATAGCATTTATCTTGGTTGCTGAGTTTTCTGGTGCCCCTTAAATTTTGTGCCCATGGAGAACGCCTCACTCCCTTTACCCTTTTGGGATATATTTTATGTGCCGGAAATTTAACACATACTATCTTATTTAGTCCTCTCCGTGTTCCTGTGAGATAGCTGCTGTTCTCGTAATTCCTTACGTGAGAAAACCAGGCACGAGGGAAAGCACCTTGCTCAAGTGGCAGGGCTGACCCTGAGAGCTGCTCTGACTCCGCCGCGTGCCCCAGGGCTGGAGTCTGTGCTGGGTGGCATCTGCAACAGGCAGCCTTCAGTCTCTGTGCCCGCTGCTGCCAGACAACGCTGTGTGGGCCGGAGAAGAAGTACACACTTTGCACTGCTTCCTGCCTTGCAGCAGTTGGAAGGAAAACAGCAGACCCTTTCAGCTGCAGCGTCTTGGCTGCCAAGGAGGGAGAGCGGCAGCTGTTTCTGCCAACACGTGCTGTGCTCGTTATCCAAATGGGCAGCCGCGGGCTGGCGGGCTGGCGCTCAACACCACCTTGGTCTTCTGGTTTGCAACTAGCTTCCACTCTGAGGAGTGGTGCATGGCTGCCCCCTTTCCTGCCCGACAGTTAGAACATGGCTGAGGGATCTCCCTTTGCCCAGGGGGATGCCAGGCTTCTAAAGTGGGGAGACTCACCAAAACCATTAAGGCTTCCAGCTGAAAACGTATTTGACTTTTCCCTTAAAAAACAAAGGCACTGGGAGACTTCCTATGGCAAGAATCTAGGCACACGTCTGATTTCTACTTCGTCTGAGGTGATGGGGATGGATTGAAAGCAGTAATTGGTGTCAGAATCATGTGACACCTCATGAAACAGAGCAGTGCCTGAAAGAGGTCGAAAGATCTTCTTCCTTTATTTTCTGTTTCATTCTGGATCAGAGACCCAGGACTTGATGAACCAGAAAATTATGTCCCCACCTGTTATGGACTGAAAGTTTGTGTGTCCCTCTCCCTTGGCTCCCCAATTCATATGTTGAAATCTTAACCCCCAATGTGATGGTGTTAGGAAAAGGGGCCTTTGGGTTGTCATTAGGTCATGAGAGTGGAGCCCTCTGAATGGATTAATGGGCTTTTATAAGAGGAGAACTTGAGACACGAGAGCTTGTCTTCTTTGTCTCTGTCTCTGTCTCTCTCTGTCTCTGTCTCCTGTGTGAAGATACAGAGAGAGGACAGCCATCTGCAAACCAGGGGCAGGGGATCTGTCGGCACCTTGATCTTGGACTTCCTGATATCACAAACTGTGAGAAATGGTGTTTGTTGTTTAAGCCACCCAGTCGTGGTATAGTTGTAGCAGACTGAACTAAGTCAGCACTCCTCTGTGAAACGGGTTCTATTTTGAGGTAGTGCAAATATTGTCCCCTTCTGCTCACAACATCTTTCGACCATTCTTTTTAGACTGATTCTCAGAAAACAGCTTCTCAGGAAATAAGGAGAGAGAGATGCTGGGAGCAATGCTTTACACACGTAAGGTGCTCCGTGCACAACTGTTGAATGAATGAATAAATGACACCGAGAGATGCTGGCCCCACAGGGAAGTGCAGTCGATGGGGCTTGAGACTGGCAGGACGCTCATGGCAACTCAAGTTGAGATACGTACATAAACTTAGTTACGAGTATAGAAGGAGTGTCGCTATGATCCCCTCTTAGTCCAGCAGAAGAACGCTAGAGTAAAGCAGGCCAGAAACAAGAAATTGTGATCGCATCTGTGTTCCTGATAACGTTATGAGAAATGGGTCCCACTAGCATTTAAGTGGACTGAGTGAAGCTAACACCACCATGCATCCTGCCAAAGGCAAACATGAGCTGTGCAGGGAAAACAAAAAGAAAAAAACCCAACGAGCAAAACCCTCCAAATTTATAGAAACATGGAAAGAGGCAGTTGACCTGAAGACTCAGAGACAGAGTGTACCTCTGTAAATGACTTATTATGGAAATCCCCCCAAATATTTGGAAACGTCTTGGAAAGATCTGTGAGATACAATTAAGACAAGACCTCTCTGAAATGGGAGCAGAAAACTAGAAGGGAGACTGTGTTAAGATGCCCATAAAATGAGGATACTTTGTAATCACACAGGAGAGGGAGGAAGAAGATAGGGTGAGGAGGAATCACACCCAAAGCAAAATTAGGTAGCAAAATTGAAATGTATACTGAAGGAGAGTGTATTTCTTAATGAAAGAAATAATAAAGATAGCAGCATTGATTAAGGAATTGCATAACAGAATATAATTGAGTTCAAGAAAAAGAATATTTTTCTTTAGGGAGAAAAAGAATATTTAAAGTCAAGCTTTTGAAAGGCTAATAAAGAAAAGGGAGACATGTAAATGGACAAAAGCTGAAATAAGAAGAGGTTTAGAATAACAAAGACAGTGAGTTTAAATTTTGAAAAACATGCTATATAAAAATCAATAACAATAAGTTGGAAAACTGCTGAAATGGATTAATTTTGCCTGAGAAAATGTCTTATCAAATTGACTCAAAGACAAGTAGAAAACTTGAATGATCAATAACTAAGGATTAAGTGGACAAATGTTATCAAAAGCTTACCTCCCTGTGTTTAGACAGCTTAAAATTTTAAGGAAACAAGTGATTCTTTTGTAATATACCTTTATTACATAAACAGTATAAAAGTTTAGAAAAATATGAAAAGACAGTCAAATTATTTTATAAAGGTAGCATATGTTTATCCACAAATCTGACAAACACAGCACATGCAAAAAACAAAAAACCACACACACACACACACACACACACACACACACACACACACACCAGCAACAGCATAAGCCCAAACACTTTTATAAAGGATTTAAATAAAAACTAGCAGATTGAACTTGAAAGGCACGTTCAGCAAGTTGTCTATTGTCATTTATCGCAAGAATGCAAGATGATTTAACAGCGGGTCATAAGTAAATTCTTCATATTACTAGTTGATAGAACAAAGTATGTGATAATCTCAAAAAATTATGATAAAAATTAATATCCAAAATATTTCAAAACAGAGGATGTCAGGAAACGGCTTATCAGCAAATAACACCTACCTTAAACCAGTAAGTGTTATTCTTTGAGTGATTTATTAAACAAATCTTTATGGAGTGTCTACGAGGTACCAGGTACTTTTTAAGCCACTGGAATACACGAGTGAAAAACAAACAAACAAAAAAAAACAACAGACAATCTCTCTGCCTTCCTGGAACTTAAATTAGAATGAAGCAATGTTTAATACAAAAGGCACATAGGTAACACATACAGCATGCTGATATTTATAAGTGCTAAGAGTTTGGAAAGTAGAACATGAAAGGGGATGAAGGAATGCTGGGAGTGGGTGGTAACTGAATTTTAGATTTGGTGGCCAGGGAAGGTGACCTTGGGGTAAAAACCTGAAGAAGGTGAGGGAGGGAGCCATGTGGGCATCTGGGAAAAATGCACTTGAGATAGAAAGACCACAATATGTGATAGATTGAGCTGAGCCACCAGGGGTGGGAGCAGTATGAAATGAGGTCTTGAGGGGCCCAGGCTATAGGGATGAAAAGGAAGTTGAAGGGGGTGGCAGGGAGATGGAGGTACAGGGACAGATCGTGGATGGACTGGAGGCCATTGGAATTATTTAACTGCTACTTCCAGTTAAATGGGCCATTGGAGGAGGCTGACATCGGACCTCTTGCCTGCCATGTTGACATTAGGCTAAAGGGGAGCTGGGCAAAAGCAGGGAAACTGGAAGGGGCTTTTGCAACAATCCCAGCAATCTGGTAAGTGCAGGGTGGTAGCAATGGGGATGCTGAGAAGCCATTAGATCCTACACTTATTTTGAAGATAAGACCAACAAGAATTTCTGAAGGATAGGGTTTGGGGGAGGAAAAGAGGAGCTGAGGCTGATTCTAAAGCTTTGCAACAGAAAGGACGGAATTGCTGTTACCTGGGATGGGGGAAGGCTGTGGGTGGGGCTCGTTTACTGGAAATATCAGGAATTCCATTTCGGAAGTATTAGTTTTGCTATGATAGACCTCAGGCAGAAATGTTTGTGCAGTCAGCTGATTATACAGTCTGGACTTCAGAGGAGAGGTCTAAGCTAGATCTGGAGATTTGTGCATTATCGGCATGCTGGTGTCACTAAGCGGCACCGTTACTAGTTAACATTATTAGTTAACAAGATTCTGGGATTAGTCTTGAAAGGTATTAAAGGTACACCTATTGGTTAGCAATTAAAAATTTTAAACAGTATTGTTTGGTTCCATGACAGACTATACTCTTGAACATTCTTCAACCTCTCTGTATCTTTTTATCCTCACCCAAGGATCTGTTTATTGATTTTTAGAGAGAGGGGAAGGGAGAGAGAAAGAAACATTGATATAAGAAAGAAACATCGATTGGGTGCCTCCCGTACATGCTCTGACTGGGGATTGAACCCACAACCTTGGCATGTGCCCTGACTGGGCAT
Organism: Tadarida brasiliensis; assembly: GCA_030848825.1. NCBI lineage: Eukaryota > Metazoa > Chordata > Mammalia > Chiroptera > Molossidae > Tadarida > Tadarida brasiliensis. Next base: position 60,908,734 of record CM061268.1, read on the forward strand.
TGAACCCTCAACCTTTGGTGTATGAGACAGTGCTCAACCAACTGAGCCACTCGGCCAGGGTTCTCTGTATCTTTTCAATCTCCTTTGAGGTCCGCCTCCCTGGTGGATTGAATATATGTGTGGTGGTTACAAAGAATAATAACCTCTCAATTGTCTGTGTTTTCACTTATGTATAGAAGGGTGGCTTTGAGGCAATGGAGTGGTCGCTGTTGTTTCCATACAAGGGAATATGAGCTTTAAAATCAGCCATTTCCAGGTCCACAGTCCAGCTCTGCACTTTGGGAGTTTTGACCTTAATTATTCTCTCAGCCCCATTTTCCTGATCTGAGCTATGATACATCTGCAGTAACAGCAATGCTATCTACCTCTCACGGGTGTTCTGAAGAGTAAATGAGACAGTATTTGTAAATAGGCAGGTTGTTGATAACTAATAAAAGGTCTGTAAATGTTTTTTTAAGTAGATACAAAATGGAATGAACTGTCCTGGGACTTGAAGGATGCAACTCAATTGATATGTACTGACGTGTTTGCAAGATGATGACAGAGTATATTACTTAAAATAAGACATAATGTGGAACGTCTCCATGCTGTACTCTGTCTGAAATAGATTCCATTGTTCTTTCCCCCAGAGCAACTGTGCCTTCTTTGAAATTTAGAGCTTGGGTCCTTAAATGAGGGCTTCCAGGCATCCTGCTTGGCTGGGATGGTGGAGGGTCTGTGGAGGAAAGGAGCAATGGAGCCTGCTACCTGAGGGAAATCTTCCCCTTTTCTTGGCATTTTATGGTTAACCGTGCCTGCGAGTCTCATTTCAGATTGTGAGTCTCCTGAGCACACGTAATGTTTCCCTGAGCTTTCAGGATTTAAATGAGGCTGTGTGCACCACATGGTATACACACAAGTCCGTGGTTTATAACCCAAAGACATAATTGGAACTGGAACAATTTGAGTCTTCTTAGTGGGTTGTTTTCCCAGGATTCTTCAGTGTCTAAGATGAAGGGAGGTAGCAAAGTCTGCTGATAATGGAGGCTGTGCATTCATTCATTCATTCAACAAACACTAAGCACCATCTGGCCAAAGGCAAGTTACCAAACTATTGCCGTGTTTACAGGCTAGTTTGTCAGTGATGTTAGAAGACAGCTTTTCCTTTGCCATATCCAGCCTGAGCCTCATGGCTGGGAAAACAGAGTGTTTGCTATTCTTCAGCATTGCTGTCCCACCCCTGGCCTAGAGCTGACAGTGACACAGCCAGGCCCTCCTGACCACCTCCCCCTTGCCCTCATTCCTATACCTCTGCACCTCTAACAAATTCAGCAGTACCTGGTGTATCTGTTATCCAGCCCAAATTACAAACTGTGTAGTAGTGTCTACATTTCAGTCCTCATATGTGTCAACACTACTGACTTGAATCTGGAGCAGTGATGAATTTCCTAAAGAAAAATGGGCACTTGGTTCCATATGTACACGCGTGTGTGTGAATCTTGAGTGACTGCATGGCTTTGCTAGTTTCTTTTTAAGTGTGCACATATGACTGTCTTTGCAATCCCAACTAGAATGACGCTCTTCACGAACTTGGGTTGTCTTATGACCTCAGAATGTCAGGTGCCTTCTACAGTTACCTACTGTGTTGTACATTCAGCTTCATGGTTCATACATGGTAGGTAGACATATCTGTTTAATGGATAGGTCAAAGATTGATTACATTTTTAAAAGAGGGGAAAGGAGAGAGAGAGGAGGAGCTAAGACGGATATAGTGGATGGGTGGATAAGATGGCCGGAAGTGATGGCAGGAGCCCTCAATTAGAAGGTGAGGGGACAGAAAGATTTTCCTAGTGTTTCTAGGTCATATCTCAGATGCCTAAGGTTGTGAAACTCAGATTTATGGAGAAATATAGTCTCAAGGATCTGGGATTCACATATACCAGTCATTCCCAATCAAAGTCTAGGATTCTAGGATCTTCAGCGGTCATGTAATGTAATTTTAAGATGCAACTTTCAATAGGACCATGCCAGTCCCTGTTAATGGACCAAGGGTGGAGTCCTGAGCAGCGGGTGGGAACCTGCAGGTCTACAGCTCCCACTACGATTGCTGTTCACTGAGTTTTTTTCAGTGGATGGATCAGGGAGCTGACAGGTAGGGTGGATATGAACGTTCTCTGAAAGCAACTTTCAGTGTTACCTCGAACCAGCCGACTCGGGCAGTTAATGATAGTCCACCGCTGTTTCCTGAGCACCACCACTGTGTGTAAATTTGTCACGTGCTGGTCCTAAGTCATGTGACCACAGCCTGGTAAGTTCAAACGTTTTTAGATGAGGAAGAGGAGTACGTTAGGTGGCCAAGGTCACACACTTGGTAAATTGTAGAGAGAAGACTCTTCTGTGCTGTACTGCCTTCTCTATTTCCTTAGCCTGGGACTCGCACTGGGCTGCCAGACACTCTGCGTCTGTTCGTCAGTCGGAATGGACTGCTGGTTAGGGGCCGACCTGAAGGCATTTCTATGCACATTCCACTGTCATTCTGTTGCATTAAACAAGCAACCACTAAGATGCTAGGCAGTGCTAAGCACTTAATATGGATTATTGCATTTTACCTTTGTGATAGAAGCGCTACCACTTTAGATAGAAACCAACAAAAAGACCAACAAACCCTCAACTGACCCTCAGAAGGAAGTAAAATTGGATTTTTTAAATAAAAAGCAAACCACTTAACTTATTTATTTTTTCTTGATTTTAGAGAGAGAGGAAGGGAGAGAGAGAGAGAGAGAGAGATAGAAACATCCATGACAGAGAACATTGATTACCCACCTCCTGCATGCCCCCCATTGGGGATTGGGCCCCCAACCTGGGCATGTCCTCTGACCGGAAATCAAACTGGCGACCCCTTGGTGCATGGGTCGACGCCCAACCACTGAGCCACACCACCTGGGCTAAAATTGGATTTTTAATCATATCCAGTAAGGGACAGAACCTGTTGGGAAACAATTCTCCATGGGTCTCTCATGTTTCTCTTTATTTTATGAGAAGTGCTAATTGCCTTTGTTCTGGACCATCTTTCCAAGGATGTTTGTATGGGGAAGAGTCTTGGAAGATATAGTGTTCCCTCCTGGAGCAAAGGTCAGGCAGGCTTAACATCTAGTGTAGTAAACACTGCAGGATAGCATCTCCCTTTAGAGCATAGAGCAGGCATGCTTACTACCCATTATAAAGGAGCTGGGTTCCCCAAGATCAGAGATCCTCCCTGTAACCCAGTCCACTGTGTGTACAGGTGTCAACTGGCCTTCTTTGCATCAGCTTGTGGGAATTGGGGCTTGGAGGCCTGACAAAAATGCTGCTACTCTGTCTACTGCTATTGCTGTGAGCAATAAACTGCCCTTTGTCCCTGATCTAGGAGTCCTATGTTTTATACCAGCACCCATGAAATTGGGGCGAGTTAACTTATTAGTTTGCAAGTAGTGTACACAATCTCAACCTCTTCATAGCTCTCAATAGAACCTAGGTTCAAAATGCAGGTCAGGCTGACTCTAAAACCCATGTATATATATTGTTTTTTACTCTTGCACTCTTGTGCTGGAAGTTGTGTGTTTGGAGTTATAATGATGGAAACAGAATCAAGTCGTTTCACCTCCTTTCTCACTGGGCCAGCTTTTCATTCAACGTATTTCCGAAGGGAAAATGGCAGTTTGACTTTCGTGTCAAAGCCACCTCTGTTTCTGTTCTCCTGAGCTTGTGCCATTGGTAGACGGTGTTTTGGGCTCTGACAGTGAACCCCTGTTCACTTACTAGGTGGGGTGTGGGGAATGGATTCTGTGGGTCTCTGGCTCTGTGGGGATAAGGTAGAGGACTCTACCTAGGGCCAGAACAAGAAAGATAACCAGCAACCTGTCACTTTGTTGTCCATCATGCTTGTCCTCACAGTACAGAAAGAGGGGTAGGTCTAAATGATAGTCGTTGACTTCTTATGCCCAATAGTTTAAAGTCTGCTGGTCTGTCTGAACTTCCCGTGAGCTGAATTTACCAACGAAAACCTGCTTATTATAGTTCTTTACAGTGTACAAATTATAAGCACTAGTTGTTTATTTGATCATAGTAACCTTTTTTTTAAGATAGAAAACCAGGGCTCAGAGAGGTTAAGTGACTTGCCCAGAGTCACACAGTTCCAGAATTAAAATTTGAGTCCAGATCTATTGATTTCCTACTCAGTGTCTTCTCTGAAAAACACCCCTTCACTGAATTTTTTTTCAATGAGGACTAGTCCTCATGCCCTTTGTAAGGATGTTCGTGCTTTATCAAGAAATGAGCCCTTGTGGTAACCACAAATGAGCAGCAATCAAGGTAATTCCAGTGTAGAGGGGAGTGATTGACACCTTGCTCCTCCAATGTCCCGAACTAGAGCAGAACATGGAGGTGCAAGTTGGGGGATCAGTAAGCATCCCAGAGCTATTCACAGAGCTGCAATTACGAGACCTCCCACCTCCAGATTAGTAGATGGGCATATATTTCATCAGCAACTTTATTCCTACCACACAGGAATTTGTCAGATAATTTTTCAGAGCAAAAGTATCTCCAGAAATACCAATGTCTTGAGAAGTTTTTTGTTTGTTTTTTTAAATTTCCTTAAAACTTTCATGCGGAAAGTACTGTCTTAGTGGTTGGGTGGGACAAGAATAATGGGTAATAAGAAATCCCTTTCCTTGAGTATTTTGCATCCCAGATATGATTTCAGATACATACAAAACCAGCTCCAACTTAAAAAAGAATGAAATAGTGCTGGAGCAGAGAAAGGAGCAAATCAGTGTATCTGAGCAGAGATGCTACATGTCCAGTGAGTGGTATTGATAACACGTTTATTGAGCATTTGGACTGACCGAGTCTTGCTGGATGAGTAGAATTCTGGTGGAGAAAGAGAGGAGACCAATCCTGGCAGAAGGAATAGCACGGGCACAGGCATGGAAAATGAAAGTGAACGTTATCTTTGAGGAAAAGGCAGGGTTATAGGGTTCAGGGAAAAATATAAATGGACAGTGAAGGTGGAGAAATAGAGTTAGGTTAGAGTGAAGAGCTTCGAATGCCATTTAAAGACCTCGAGATTGTGTATAAATTTGCAGGGTATGAGGAGTTGTATAAGTTTCCGGGGAGAGATGTACCATGATTCATACTCTATTTCATCTCTCTCTCTCTCGACACTGTGACACTATAAATTATATGGATTGGCCTCATTTTGCAGAAGCAGAAATGAAAATTTAGAATACGTAAGTAGTTTTCCCCATGTCATAATACTGGTGAGAGAGCAAAGCTTCCCACCCAAGTATTTCTCGTACTTTGCAGCCACCCAGCATGGAAAATGACCACCTTAATAGCACTTTCCATTACCACTAAGGAATAAAAACAGAGTGCCAAAGGTAAATGGCCTGGCATAATTGCAGTAGGGATAATGGGCAGTATCTTCTCATTTTCTAATTCGAGGATTCTCACATTTTAAGGTGCACACAAATGACTTGGGATTCTGAGTCACTAGGTCTGGGAAAGCACCTGAGAGTCTGACTATTGAATAAACTTCCTGGTGGTCCTGACGGACACCTTTGACCCTTTGACCAAATTTTGCACAGCAAGGCTCCTTGACGTTCCTCGTGCCCCCAGCCCTAAGTTGAAGATACACACGCACTTCAAATATAACATACCTGCCTCCAAATGCGCTCAATAACATTTTCCCTTCATGCGTTACTGCACCTGGGTCGTGTCTGAACTGTGAAGAATTGAAACAGAATATGCAAAAGCACCTCACGGTGTCCGACCTGCTCTAGGGGCACAGAAAGGTGGGCTGACTCCATTCTTACTGACGATAGCTTTTTCCTCTGTAACCCCCACAACTACTCTCTTCTCTGGCTCCTTCCAAATGAAAATGTGAACGAAGGAAGAAAACCCTTTAAGGAACCAAACTGGTGAAAAATTAAGATTTTTTTTCTTGAAAAAAAGTTAAAAATTTGAGAACTTCATAAATGTCCGTTTCTAAGCTAAACTCATTGGAGACTTCAAAGTCCGGAATTTAAGCTGTGATGCTTTAGGCAGCTTCTCCCTTGGAAGATCTGAGCCCTGCTCAATGCTGCTGCCAGCCCTCCAGGGTCCTCTTCTCCCTGCGTTGTCTCTGTGGATTCTGACGAGCAGGGTTCTCTGCTGATAGTGCCAACAGCGTCTCAGCTCTGAGCCTTACTTGGTCTTTATTTGGTCTTTACCGTTAGCTTCCACTTCTTTTCTATTCCTGACTTTTCTCTTCCTTCTCTCTGGGCTCTGAGGCCTGTCTCATTATTTTTCTTTGCTATCTTGTTACCCTAACTTCTTTCTGTTGTGTTTTTGCTAGTTGTCACAGGAATGGTGTTAGCTGGGAGGGCTGAGTCATGCAGCAGCAGGCAAGACCTAGTCTGTATTCATAGACCCGTTTATTGCCCCTGGAGATAACTGAGTAATTCCCTGATCAATCCCTCATGAGACAAAGCAAAAATCCTGAGACTCAGAGACAGACAGTGACTCATCCTGAGAGCCAAACCTCCTGTCTCCTGACTGTTAGACACACGAGCCTTCCCTACATGTCCCTCTTCATTCAGTGACGTGGAGAAGGGAAAGGACTGACAGCCACCAGACACTGTACTAGGTACCTTACGTTTACAACGCATTTAAGCCTCACGGAAATTACATGAAATAAAGTGAAAATTACTGTCCTTATGTCCTAGATGAAGAAAACAAGTTTCATAGAGGGGAAGTACAATTCTTCAGCCTGCTCAGCTAATCGGTTGCAGAACCAAAATGAAAGCCCCAGGATATGTAATAGCACGCACATCCATGGAAATGGTAAAGGTTAGAGTAGGGATTAATAAAGAAAATGGACAGAGTAGAAAAATATCAACAAAAATAAAAGTTGGTCCATTAATAAAATCAATAAAATTGGTAAGCTTCGAGCTAGATGAATCATGGAAAATTGAGAGAAAACACAAATTACCAACATCTAAAATGAAAGTATAGACATTACTAGAAATTCTACACTGAATAGGTAGCAAGGGACTAGCAGAAACTGGATAAATTAGATGAAACTGATAAATCACTGGACAGACACAAATTACCACAACTGACACAAAGATAAAATTTTAAATTGCCCTTTATTTATTAAATAAAGTGGTTTTATGATTAAACTTCCCACCAAGAAAATTGTAGGGTCAGACAGATCCACTGGTGAATTCTATCAGACATATAAGAAACAAATAACAACCATATGCACTCTTTTGGAAAATATGAGGCCTGTACTAACCTGATACAAAACCAGACAGATTGAAAGAACAGAAAACTACGGACCAGTATACCTCATGGACAGAGATGCAAAAATCCTGAAAAATATGTTACCAAATAAAATCCAGCAGTATGTCTAGTGCATAATGTAGCAGGCACAAATGGAGTTTGTTCTGGAAATTCAGACTTGGTTTAACATTTGTAAACCAATCATTATCATTCAATATATTAACAAGAAGAGAAAATACTTTAATAACTTTACTGGATAAACAATTATTAAAAATATTCAATACCGCCCTGGCCAGTTTGGCTCAGCAGTTAGAATGTTGGTCTGTGGGCCAAAGAGAAGCAGGTTCGATTCCGGTCAAGGGCACATACCTTGGTATCGGTTTGGTCCCTGGCCCCGGTTGGGGTCATGCGAGAGGCAACCAATTGATATGCCTCTCTCACATCAATGTCTCTCTCTCTCTCCCTCTCTCTCTCTCTCTCCCCCCCCCCCCCCCCACCAACTCTATCTGAAGATAAATGGAAAAATATCCTTGGGTGAGGATTAAATATATATATATATATATATAAATATTCAATACCTAGTCATGATATAATAAAAAAAGAGTCTTTGTAAACTAGGAACTGAAGGAAGATTCTTTAACTAGATAAAAGTCATATTTGTAAAACCTGTAGCTAACACAATACTTAAAGGTGAAATATGTAAGACTGTAAAAGTGTGAGGATGTTCAGTCTGATTAGTACAACTCAGCATTTTACTGAAGGTACTAGCCAGTACAGTAATTCACACAACACACTCATGTTGAATTTCTAAGGAATTAAAAAATAAGCACTAGCACTGATAAGTGAATTTATCAAAGACACAATATACAGAATTTAAAAAAAAAACAAAAATTTTGTTTTACAAACTAGCAACAATGAAATATGTTATTAAATAAAAATAATACAATTTGTTATAGCATCAAAAATATGAGATACTTAATGAAAGATGTGCAAGCACTCCAATTAAAATTACAAAATTTCTGAAAAATTAAGAAATGCCTATATAAATGGAAAAATATACTTTGCACAGGATTGGAAGGCTCAGTTTTGTTAAGATGACAATTCTTTCTAAACTAATGGGTAGCTCTAGTGCAGCCCTAGAAAAAGCCCATGTGACTTTTTTGGTAGAAATTGCCAACCTGACTCTAACATTTATATAAAAGTACAAATAATTCAAAATAGAAAAAAAAAAGGAAAAAGAAGAACTAAGGTGGAGGACTTTACTGATTTTCAGACTTACTATAAAATTACAGGGATCAGACAGAGTTCATAAACATAAGGCCCACATTTATACATTTGATTGACTTCTAACAAAGTTGCCAAGGTAGTTCAATCAGGGTAAAGGTGGGCTGTTCAATACTAAATGGTACTGGAACAACTGGTTATTTGTATGGAAAAATGTACCTCAGCTTTTACCTCGCAGAACACACAATAATTTGTTCAAAATGGATTGCAGACCTTAATGCATGTGCTAAAACTATGAAACTTTACAGAGAAAACATAAGAGAACATCATTATTACCTTGGAATAAGGAATATGCTGACCAAGAGAAGCCTGACAAAAGGAAGAGTATATATAATTTCATTTATGTAAAATGCTGAGTAGGCAAAGCCAGTTTATGTAGCTAGAAATCAGGGCAGGGTTGCTTCTGAAGACGTACAGTGACTTGCTTTGAAGAGACACAGGGATCATTCTGTGGTAATGGACACGTTCTATGTCTCCACAGGTGTGTATGTTACGTGTTACATTCCACCCATAAACTTGGGATCTGTGTGTTTTGTATGTAGTTTATACCTCAGTGACAATTTAAATAATGTTATTGTCAGCTGAAACATATCTCTGGCTAGGCAGAAGACATCAAACCCACTAAAGGGAGCTCCTGACGTCCTAAGGGTCTGAAACGTGCAATAGACTCACTGTTCAAGTTGTGAACATAAATGGAAGGAAAGGGAGTGAGAAAAAAGTAAACATGTAGAGAGGAAGATGAGCAGGTGGTAAATGTGATGAAGGGCAAACATAACACAGGTGACTTTAATCTTGGATGTGTGTTTATTTTTCTCTCTTTGTGGCTCAGGTTCCTTTCCATAGAGTGCTGGACCAGGTGAATCGTCTCCTCTCTCTCTCCCATCTATGTCTTGGTGAGGGAGGACAGGGGTGGTTCACGAGGTGCCTCTTGCCTTATAGGCTTGGGGGATCCTTTCCCCAGATTCTGTTCGTGGTTCTAACATATTATCTAGAACATTTATTCACTCATTAGATACCTATCTATCATAGTGCAGTTATAGGCATGGGGTTCATCAAGGTGCTAAGAATGCACAAAAACAAATCAGGTAAAATACCTATTCTCAGTGAGTTTACATTCCAGTGCAAATGTGAAGGCAACAATCAGTAAACAAATTATATATACATAATTTGTTATATATATATATACACACACACACACACACACATACACACACACTAATTTATATATACACACACATATATGCACACATATATACATGTGCATGGTGATAACACAGTGCAGAACAATCAACCAGGGTGAGGGGAATAGAAAGTGCTGGAACATGGGCAAGGCACTTTTTAAATAAGAGATTTCAGAGATAATTCTATTGGGTTTAGAATTCTAGGCTGTAGTTATTGTCTCTCAATATAGTGAATATATCATTCCGATTTCTATTCTTATTCCTGAGAAATCAGTTTCCTTTGCATCACTACTTTGGAAGTGTTCTATTATTTCTGCTTGCCTGCTTTTAAGATGTGTTCTTTTTCTTTCTTGTCCTGTGGTTTCACTATAATGTATCTAGGTTCTTCTTGTTTATCCTGCTTATGATTTATTGGAATTCTTAAAAATGTAGATTGATTTCTTGTTTTTACTGGGAAATTCTCAGCCAAAATTCATTGCAATATTGCTCCCCTTTCTCCTCTCTGACACGTATGTTAGATTTTATTACTCCAATATTTGTGTTTCTTTGCCTCTCTTTTACGTGTTCCATGTCTTCTCTCTGTACTGGTCCGAGATGATTTCTCCAGATCCACCTTCTACTTTACTAATTTCCTATTCTTCTCTCTCTAATATGCTGTTATACTCAACTGTTCTATTTAAAATATTTTCAGTCTGGTCATCGATTCTAGTTGTATTCTATTTCTTTAAGCATATTAAAGTTATTTTATAATCTGTATCTGATTATTTAATTATTTGATGAATTTGTAACACTGAGTCTGTTGTTTGTTTAATTATGGCTCTTATTCATGGTACCTTGTTTCCTTGTGAATTTAGTTTTTTGGTTGTTTTTATCTTTTTCATGAGCTTATGCTCCTTGGAGTTATTTGAGGTGTGGGAATTATTTGAGGCCTGGAGTAAAGGTTAATCTTACAGAGGCAATTTGCCCTTGTGTTTGCCAAGAGCTATCCAAGGCCACTGTAATTTAACTGTGTGACCAAGTTTCTCTTGAATTATGATGAGAGCATAGATTGAAAACCTGATAAGGGCTGTGTTGTCGTTGTGAGTTCTCACTGGTCACTTTTCATTTGGGACTCCTCGTCAAGGTTCAAGACAATCTTTCAGTCCACTAAAACATATTTTATTGGTTTTGTTTTTGGTTCTAAATTATCCTTATACTGAAGTCTTACATTCTTGAGGTCCTGCTGTAGCAGAGATATCTCTTTGGCTACCTGCTTTTGGCAGACTGTGGGCTGGGTTTCCTGTCTTTTTCATTCTGAGTCCATGAAAACTTTAACTCGAGTTCATGTAGTTTGGCAATTGTTCTTAGCGTGAGTACCAGCTTGATCAGTGGTGGGGCAAGGGTGTCATGGCCGCCACAAGAAGAAGGTATCTTCAGACTGAAAGATAAGACAGGCAACTCCATAGAATATAACAGAATTTATTATAGGGTGATTATCTATTATAGGAAGATTGAGCTGGAGTGGAAAGAGGGCTCAGCAGTTTTGTACAAATTATTCTCCACTGTACTGTTTTTATAATTGGCAAACAACAGGACAAAGAATGCAGCAGTGCCCAAGGCCATAACTCCTGGTGGTTGGAACTATCACCAGTTTGATATTCATCTCAGTTGTCATACTGGCCATTACTATCAAATGTATGTATGGTTACATTTTAAGGAACACATAATCATTAACTAGAAGGCTTTGATGTGCTTACTGAGGACAGGGAGATTGGTCAAAGGCCACAGCATGAAAGGAGAGAAAGACAGAGATGGTTTTGCTCACATGTACATCTGTACACAGCTGCAGAACTCAGTTCTTTGAATTCACATTCTTTATCTGTGCCTGACTTGAGAATTTCCTCTTTCCTGAGAGCTTATTAAGATTTCGAATGTATTTATTTAAAAAAATTTATTCAATGTATTTAAACCAAAAACAATGGGTCAGTTGGTTAGAGCATCATCCTATACACCAAAAAGGCTGTGGGTTCGATTCCTGGTCAGGGAACATACCTGGTTGCAGGTTTGATCCCTGGTTGGGGCGGGTAATGGAGACAACCGATTGATGTTTTCTCTCTCTCTGTCCCTCCTTCCCTCCCTCCCTCCCCCTCCCTCCCCCCCTCTCCCTCCCTTCCTCTCCGTCTTCCCCCTCTTTCCCCTCCTCTCCCTCTCCCCTTTCTTTTCTCTCTAAAAAATCAATAAACATATCCTTGGGTGAGGATTTTTTAAAAAGCAGTTTACCATTTCTCTCTCTCTCTCTCTTTTTTTTTTGTTAAACCTCACTCAAGGATACTTTTTCCATTCATTTTTTTTAGAGAGAATGGAAGGGAGGGAGGGAGAGGGAGAGAGACACAGAGAGAGAAACATCGATGCAAGAGAGACACATCAATTGCTTGCCCCCTGCAGGCCACCACTCTAACCACTGAGCCATGCTGGCCAGAGCTAGTTTACCATTCCTTTCACCCTCCCACCCCAGCCTCTTGCAACCAAAAATCTATTCTCTGTATTTATGAACTATTTAAAAATATTTTATATCTAAAAGAGATCATATAGTATATTTTTTCTTTGTCTGACTTATTTCACTTAGACTAATGCCCTAGAGGTCCATCCATGGTGTTGCAAATGGCAAGATTTCCTTCCTTCATGCGGCTAAATAATATTCCAGAGTGTGTGTGTGTATTTGACTCCCTGCTTATGCTGTTTCCTTATCCTGGCTATTGTAAATAATGCTGCAATATGAGGTTGTATACATCTTTTCGAATTAGTATTTCTGTTTTCTTCCTGTAAATACCCGGAAGTGAAATTGCTGGATCATATGATAGTTCTATTTTTAATTTTTTGAGGAATCTCTATACTATTTTACAAAGTGATTGTACCAACTTATATTCCCACTAACAGTACACGAGGGTTCTCTTTCCTGCACATCTTTGCCAAACTTGTTATTTCTTGTTTTTTTAATAATAAGCATTTTAACAGGTGCGAGAAGAAATTTCATTGTGGTTTTGATTTGCATTTCTCTGATGGTTACTAATGTTAAACATCTTTTCATGTACTAGTTGGCTACCTGTGTGTCTTAGGAAAAATGTCTGTTTAGATCTTCTGCCCATTTTTTAATTCTATTGTTTGTTTTTTGCTATTGGCTTGTATGCGTTCTTTGTATATTTTGGATATTAGCTTCTTATCATAATTATTTTCTCCTGTTCAACAGGTTGCCTTTTATTTCCATTGATGGTGTCCTTTGCTGTGCAGAAGCTATTTAGTTTGACATGTCCCACTAGTTTATTTTTCCTTTTGTTCCTTTTGCTTTTGGTATCAGATTTTAAAAAATCATTGCCATTTTTAAAATCATTATCCAACTTGAAATTTCTTACTTTCCTGACAGCTTATTAATATTCAAATTTATTTTTGATTTGATATTCAAGACTTTTAGAGTGTTTCAGCAAGGAGGGTTGATCCAGGATACTGACTCCTGGTGTTCTGAGTAAGAACAGTCCTACTGCCACTTACAGAACTATATCTATCAGTCATAATATATGTACCGGCTTATGTTTCTTCCCTCCTGGATCTGGAGCTTCTCAAAGAAAAGTCTGTTGTTCATCTCAGTGCCTGGCTTATAACAGGGACTTAATATATATTGAATAAATAAATATGAGTAAATTCTACATCAAATCACATTTTCTTATCCTTCATGGATTCCTTATGAAGTATAATTCTTGGCTTATAATTAGGACAAGATAAAGAGATCCAATTTTCAATTTGATTAAGTGTTGATAGAAAATTCATGCCCTGGCTGGTTTCGCTCAGTGGTTAGAGCATCAGCCTGCAGACTAAAGGGTCTCGGGTTCGATTCTTGGTCATGGGCATGTACCTGGGTTGCAGGTTTGATCCTCGGCCCCAGACAGGGTCATGTGGGAGGTAACCAATCAATGTTTCTCTCCCTCCCTCCCTTCCACTCTATGTAAAAAATCAATGGAAAAATATACTTGTGTGAGGATTTTAAAAAAAGAAAGTTCAGGTACTTTTGAGTTCTTGTGTTCCTTTATTTGTGGCATAACCTACAGGAGACATTTATCATTAATGTAATTATTAAATTCAGTGTATTACCTCGTTAAAATCCCTTAGAACTACGAACCAGATTCCCCCACACCATGAGAACAAAGCAAAACTAAACAATCCTGTATATAACACTGACTTTTCATCGTCTCACTCTTGGTGGCCCGTTGCTATGGAGATCTCCCCATACTGTCTGAGGAACATCCTGGGCATCGCTACGTCTGCAGTGCAGCAGTACCCAAATCTCCTGCAGCCCAAGGTGGCAACTAAAAACTCTTTCCCCAAACGGATCCAATGCCTCAAAGGTTGAGGCCACTGTTAAATAAGCTACATTGTCAATTTCTCGGCAATACCAAAATTCAAAAAGGCATTTGTCCTAAAAGACTGAATACACAGGTGCTGAGCTGAGCCTTGGAATGGGGAGGTCAAAGGGGCTGCTCGGAGGACGGCTCTGGCAGGAGATCTCAGTCCCAGTAGGTAGACACTGCCTCTACCCATCGCAGTTGTCTGGTCTCCATCTGAACCCAGTTTATCAATAATGTTTCTGGAATGCTACTGAATTACAGATCTATTGCTCTAGAAAGATCTACAGTTCTTAGAAAATGCCTTGATGTTTGTTTGACAATAATGTTTAACTGTTCATATGACAGTTGGATGGCTGGCTAGATGACAGAACTAGGAAGTTAATTCTTGATGTCTCCAGAAGCACAGTTGATGTAGCAAATGCTGGCTACAATGTATTGACCACCGCACATGCTAGACCTTTATCTACGTGTTTTAATACATTATTTTTATTTTCAAACATTCCTACAAAGACAGATATTATCCCCACTTGACTTACAAGGAGACTAAAAGGAAAATATATTAATTTGCCTGTCGCAGTTTGCAAACATGACCTGAAGGTTAGGTTTCACTGCAATTTTATCTGACCTTAAAGCTTGTTCTTTTGTCACTATATAAAAATTTCTCTTTGAGAGATATATACACAGATCAAAGATCAGTGCTGCACTCTACAGTCAGACTGCCTGGCCCCAAAAGTCAGCTCCAACTTTGACTTTCTCTGTGACTTCAAGCTCCTTCCATAAACCCTCTTATCCTCAGTTTTCCCATTTGTAAATGGAGGTAATGAAAGTACTTACCTAGGAGGATTCTTGAGAGAAATGAATGACCTATTGCATAGAGCCTAGTTAAATGTCAAGTAAGAGCTCGATAAGGGTTAATTATTATCATTGTGTTCATTTACTAATTTAAAAATATAACATACTAGTTTTGGATCTACAAGGATGAGCAATCGTTGTTTTTCCTGCATGTTTACTTGGGCAATCTTTCTCAAACTGTGGTTCCCAGACTAGCAGCATTATCATTAGCTAGGAGCTTGTCAGGAAAGCAAATTAGGAAGCCTTATTGCAGATATACTGAGTTCAAAACTGGAGAGACGGAGCCCAGCGTTTGTGTTTTAACAAGCCCTCCAGTGATTCTGATGCACACCAAAGTCTGAGAAGCATTAGTGCAAGAGAAAAATGTTGTCTTTACCCAATGCCAACTCTGCCCAAAGGATGCTTTTCGAACCAATCTTGTGGCATTGTGATGTTTCTAGAAACAATTCCCACAGCTGCAAAAGGATGGCACAATCACTTTGTTCTCTGAGGCCATCTAATCATTAAGCTTCTTGATTAATAGTTCATCATTTTGTCTGGACTGCATTTGAAATGATCAGTTTTTTTATAATGATTTTCTCTTGTGTGGAATGACATGTAATGCTGTGATTATCACAGCCATTAGAAGACACTGATGGAATTTCTGTCAGTTGAAGCAGTCAGAACATGTGAGGTGTCCCTAAAAGCAGGCTGGTCTATATTTCTGCATAAAACATTTAACATTTAATGAATTATTTTTTCTGACTAGAAATTATTTGAATAAACTTTGTAAGGCTTTTTCTAAGCTTCACATTTTTTTTTTTAAGGCTCAATAAGTAGAAAATGACACATTGGCAAACTTTCAGATTAAACCTGCATCGACGTAGGAACAAAACTCATAAGAATGTATTTGAGCCTTAGTACAATGCATTGAATACCATCCTCAAAAATGAAAATTAAACTGCGTGTTTTTCATAAATCAAAATAGGAAATTCAGTTAAAAATCATTTTTATCACTACTTTTAAGCAAATGAGAATGCCTAAATGGTTTAAACGTTTCAACCTCGCTAAATGTTTTAACCCATTTTGCTTTCCTCAGTGTCTTTTTCTAATCAGTAAAACAAAGTGGCTATTTCAACTGATTTCTTAGTTTTTGTTTTTTTGCCTAGCTGTGAGAAAAGAATGGTGTAATATATACACTGAAGCTATCATTTATATTGAGGAATAGAATGATGAATTCTTTTGGGAGTCTTTCTGGAGTAGACACAGTTCTAACCAGGTAAACATTTTGAGCAAGGTCTTTTGCGATTTCCACAAAAACGATCAGTGTGGCAGATTGTGTAGTAGTTCCTAGACTGCTGGCATCCAGTAGTTATGCAGAAGCTTTGGATTTGAGCAGATGGAAAATTCCAATTAGGTTGAGGATGTTAATCTATTTACTCAGCTGATCCAATATCTTCATTTGATTTGATTTATAGATATATTAATATTACCTATCTCATAAAGTTCTTTTTTATTTTTTTTTTCCTATAACAAAAATTTCCTTGGGACCTTAACGGCAATTTTCACTTTTGGAAAATTCAATAGGTGTGCTCCCCAATGGTACAAGACAAAAATGGTATCATCAGATTATGCTGTGGTATAACTTAGTACAGGGCATCCTTTGTGTTATGGAAAGGGACTTGGACTAGCATTGAAGACCTGCGTTCAACCTTAGAGACGGGACATTAGCTTTCTTTTAAGTTAAAGTCTTTTAAGTTCTCTCACTTAAGGACAGAAAAAGTAACAAATTATAGGCTATAATGAAGATAAGATGAGGTTAAGTGTGTTTGTATAAATAGTTATATCTGTTCCTATTATAAAAAGGATATAAAGAACCTGTACAAAACAATGTGATAAAAAATATATATATATAACATTTTATAAAAATCTGTAATTTTTGACGTTGTTTTTGCTGTTTTATTGTATGTCAGAATTTGGGTTTTGTATGATGTTAACTTGTAAACATTAATTTTAGAATTTATTTTTTATAAGGTCATAAAGACAAGGTGATAGAATGCTTTATACTTTAATGGCAATGCGGTCAGTTAGCATATAAGTGTTTTAATTTGAAAACTACCACAAGATTGTTGAAATACTTTTCTGTAACACCAATTCGTGAAGTGTGGAGGTTGGGAAGCAGTTGATTCTATTCTTAACCCCTCTCACTGAATTTCCATAGAGAATGAATACAAATATTGTGCTAAAATTACAAATGCACATATAATATTTTATTAGAGATAGTCACTTAAATAAGAGGGAGAGTCACTGTCAATGAGATAACAGTATCCTATTTTTTGGTGAGATTAACCTTTTTTTTTTTTTTTCCTAAATTCCTATCCACCTACTCGCCTCCCCTTTGGCAACCATCAGTTTATTCTCTGTATCTATGGGTTAGTGTCTATTTTGTTTTATTTATTCATTTGTTTTGTATTTTTAAATTCCACAAATAAGTGGAATAATATGATATATGTATTTGAGTTCTCTGTGTCTTTTCACTTAGCACAGTACCCTATATGTACATCGATGTCTCAAATTGCAATATTTTATTCTTTTAATGATTGAATAAATGGTCCATTGTATATATCTACCACCTCTTCCTTACCCACTCATCTATTGATGGGCACTGGGTTGCTTCCATATCTTGGTATTGTAAATAATGCTTCAATTAACATAGGGGTGTATATATCTTTTCAAAATAGTGTTTGGGGTTTCATCTGATAAATACCCAGAAACAGAATTGCTGGGCCATACAGGAGTTCCATTTTTAATATTTTGAGGAACCGCTATACTGTTTTCCATAGTGGCTGCACCAATTTGCAATCCCACCAACAATGGATAAATGTCCCGTTTGCTTCCCATCCTCACCCAGTACTTGTTTGTGCATGTATTGATGATACCATTCTGACAGGTGTGATATCTTACTGTGGTTTTAATTTGTATTTCTCTGATGATTGATGATGTTGAGGATCTTTTCATATATCTATTGGATATCTCTATGTCTTCTTTGGAGAAATATCTCTTCCTGTTTTCAGCCCATTTTTTATTTGGATTGTTTTGTGGGTTTTTTGGTGTTAAGTTGTAGGAGTTTTTTAAAATATATTTTGGGCATTTACCACTTATAAGATGTATCATTGGTGAATATCTTCTTTCATTCAGTAGGTTGTCTTTTCATTATGTTGATGGTTTCCTTGGCTGTGGAAAAATTTTTAGTTTGATGTAGTCCCATATGTTTATTTATTTATTTTTGTTTCCCTTACTTGAGGGAATATATCCAAAATGATATTACTAAGACTGATATCAGGTAGTTCACTGCCACAATGTGAGCTGAGGCCAGCTTCCACTTCTCTTGGGCTTATGGTCTCTTAGTTGAAGTTACGTTTCAAGTCAACACTGGCCACAGCTTGCGCCTGGCTTGGGGCCACCTGATGGGAGTTGCAATGCATGTCAAGACTGGTGGCTGCTTGTACAGGGCTTGGAGCTGCTTAGCAAGCAGTATGGGGCACTTCAAGGCCTGTCGCTGCTCATTTGGGGTTTTGTGGAACTTTGAAAGAGTTTAGGAAACTTCAGAGTGTGAGTCAAGGAAGACTGCTTGTGTGGAGGACCCACTGGAAGAGGTTCAACTAGGTGCACAAGTTGGGTGGGGTTGGGACTTAGGGCATCATCAGGGCAAGGTGAAAGATGTTAGCCAGCTTAATGGGTAGCTCAGATTTGGCCACTACCTGCATCTGCTGGCTGGGTGCAGGAAGGCTTAAATGAACAAAGTAACAATGATGCCCACCAGCACTTCCATTCCTGGTGAGAACTGCCCTGACCCCTACCCATCCAGGCCTTGCCTTAAATCCAGTCAGTTCAGTTTCTGCCCATATGTGCCTGATGTTCTACAAGCTGCCACCCTATACTGGAGCCCAGAGCGAGTGAATCTGTTATAGAGCAAGTCCTTGTGTGGGCCGCTCAAGAGGAACACCTGGGACTGCAGAGCCCTCCTTCTCACTCAGATAAAATCCCCGCTGGCTTTCACAGCCAGATATTATGGGAACTCCTCTTCCTGGCACTGGTGCCCCAGGCAGGATGTGGGGCTGGGATCCCTCACTCCTCAGTGGGGACCTCCACTGCTGAGATATCCCTTCTGATTGTTAATCACCACACCGTGGGTGTGGGACCTGCCCATCCCATGTGTCTGCCCCTCCTACCAGTCTCCACGTGGCTGCTGCTTTACATCCTCAGTAATAGGACTTCTGTTTAAATAGTATTCAGGTGGTTTTCAATGATGGTTGTTCCATAATTTAGTTGTGATTTTTATTTGGTCATTGGAGGGGGCAAGCACAGTGTGTAACTACTTTGTCATTTTGACCAGAAGTCAGTTGTCTTTTTGCATTGATGATGGTTTCCTTCACTCTTAAGTAGCCTTTAGGTTAGATGAAGTCCCATTTGTTCACTTTTGCTTTAGTTTCCCTTGCTTGAGGAGACATATCTAAAAAGATATTACTAAGACTAATGTCAGATAGTTCACTACCTATGCTTTTTCTAGGTCTTTTATGGATTCAGTTCTTACATTTCAGTGTTTAAGCCATTTTGGGTTTATTTTTGTATATGGTGTAATACAGTGGTCCAGTTTCATTTTTTTGCATGTATCTGTTCAGTTTTTCCAATAACACTTGTGAAGAGACTATCATTTTCCCTTTGTATATTCTTGCCTCCTTTGCCACTGATTAATTGACCATATATGTGAAGGTTTATTTTTGTGCTTTCTTCTGTTCCATTGATTTGTCTGTTTTTGTATCTTTAATATGCTGTTTTGATTTTATAGCTTTATAATATAGTTTGAAATCAGGGAGTGTAATACTGTCAACTTTGTTCTTCTTTGTAAAAATTCCTTTTACTATTTGTTGTCTTGTGTGATTTCAAATTTTCTTTAGTGATACTTTGTATTTCTGTGTTATTGGTTGTAATTACTCTTCCTTCATTTCTGATTTTATTTGGACGCGCTCTCTCTTTTTTTGGGAAGAGTCTTGATAGAGTTTTGTCAATTTTATTTATCCTTTCAAAGAACCAGTTCTTAGTTTCATTGATCTTTTCTACTTTTCGTCTTTATTTTGTTTATTTTTGCTCTGATCTTTATTATTTCCTTTATTCTACTTATTTAGATTTTTTTTTTTTTTTGGTTTGTTTTAGTTCCTTTAGGCACAAAGGTAGATTGTTTATTTGGGATTTTTCTGGTTTCTGGAGGTAATCCTGTGTGATTATAAACTTTCTTCTTAGAACTGCTTTTTAAGTATCCCATAAATTTTGCAAGTTGCATTTTCATTTTCACTTGTCTAAGGTAGTTTTGTATTTTCTGCATCATGTCTTCTTTGATTCATTTGTTGTTTAGTAGCATGTTGCTTAATCTCTATGTATTTTTATTTTTTTCCAGTTTTCTTACTGTAGTTGATTTATAGTTTCATGTCATTGTGGTCATAAAATGTGCTTGATATGATTTCAATATTTTTGAATTTTTGAGGCTTGTTTTGTGATTTAATATGTGGTCTATCCTAGAAAGTGTTTCATGTGCATTTGATAAAAATGTGTAATCTGCAGTCTGGGGATGAAAAGTTCTATAAATGTGCATTAAGTTGATCTACTCTCATGTGGCCTTTAAAGCCATTATTTTCTTATTAGTTTTATATCTGGGTAATCTATTTATCTATTGAGGTAAGTGGGGTATTAAAGTCCCCAACTATTATTATATTACTGTTAATTTTTGTTTTTATGTCAGTATTTTCCCTGTGTGCAGATACCACAGTGTTTTGCTAGTTCCACACTCTGTCCAGGTAGGGGATCCCCATGTGTGTGTGCAGCCCAGGAGGTCAGTCTCCAGGTAGAAGGTCCTCACGTACGCATGCTGTGGCACCCTCCTGTTCCTGCTGTGTCTAGTTCCACGAGGGGAGGCTAGAGATGTGCCACAGGGGCTCTGCAGGCTGACGAGAGAGCCTGGATAGGACCCTGCCCATTGTCCAGGGCAGGGGAAATGTGAGCAATCACTGCTTCCTCTGGTTCTGGATAGTTCTTTCAGCTAAGGAATCTTTATCTGATGTTCTCTGCGACCTGTCCACTCTTGGTTACCTGCTTCCTGTAGAGAGAGAAAGAGGAGTCTTAACCTTGAACACCCAGATTGATTTCACCTTAGGACTGGCACAATCCTTCATCAACATATGCTGCTACCTTTTCTTCTTCTTCTTTTTTTGGTATCCTACCAAAATTCATTATTTTAAATAAATTTTTGTGATATTCAAATGGTCATTTCTGCTGTTCTATCTGACTGAAGGATATAAGATATCATCTTCATTTTCTTAGAATTAGGGTACCTCACAGAGACACAGCTTTATTTCCTCTACCTCCTCACTGCTACATGTTACTAATGTGAGAAGCTGGAAAAAGAGCTATGGTTTTGGCTGTGGGTGGTAAGAAGCACTAGGTCTTCTTGTTAAAAGCAGGCATTTCTTGCTATAAAATGACATTGCTCATTATCACAGAAATTTTTTGAAATATGGTCTTTAAATTTGTTTCTCATTCATGGAAGAAGGGGAGAACCAGTATTACAGTCCCCATATTCAACAGGACAATTTAGAATCTTTTATTGGCTATATTTCTCTAATTTCTAAGGGATTAATTTGCTGCTGACCTAATTCCG
This sequence comes from Tadarida brasiliensis, assembly GCA_030848825.1. Taxonomy (NCBI): domain Eukaryota; kingdom Metazoa; phylum Chordata; class Mammalia; order Chiroptera; family Molossidae; genus Tadarida; species Tadarida brasiliensis. The sequence continues at coordinate 60,930,399 of CM061268.1, forward strand.
TCATAGTGGCAAAATGAGAATTGTTTCCAAGCAACCAGAAATTACTGACATGAGGAGTCAGTCTTTCATCATTTTGCACAAAAGGCAAGAAGTCCGTTTTACGGGTCAGGTGAATGGAAGATGAGAAGCCTGGGATCTTGGCAAGGAAAAAAAAAATGCTGCCCATGAGTGGAGCACGTGGAGCCCCATTTACCGAGAAATCCCAAAAGATCCTCCCTCATGTAATTCTTACTGTGATTGAATATGCATAATGGATGTACACAGAGTATTTCCACCTAAATGTCTCCTTCAGTCTTAGTAATTGAAATTTTATCTCCTTCTTTTTATAGCCTACATTTTCCTATATTTTTAGATCATATTAAATGAGACTAAGTGGGCCCAGACCAGTGCTCAACACATAGGAAGTAGTCAACAGAGCTTCAGAGGTGATTCAAACATTAGTGATGGAAGGAAGGGTGAGGCCAGCCTCTGGGAAAATCAGAGCCTCACCAAGGATCAAAGAAAGGCTTTTTATTTAGTAAAAAAATAATTAAATTAAATTAAAATTAGTTTGAATGACACTGATCAGGTCAGTCTTCCTTATTTTACAAATGAGAAAATGAAGTTATTTGTTCAAGTTCAGTGGTGATGAAGTTGGGATCCTAATTCCTAAATGCAGAATTCTGCTCTGCTTTGCAGTGAGCCACACCCTAACCTATCTGAAGTTGTCTAACAACCTCTAGGCTTATGGTAGATCTATGGCAAAGCATTAGAGCCAAACTAATCTCAATTTCTACAAGGATACAAAACGTATATATTTTATAATTTAAACAAATAAGAGACACTCAGATCGCTCATTGGTAATTACTACCTACATAAGATATTATTTGGAATTGTACACATCCCATTTTTCCCAAATTTTTATTACCTCTCACACATGAAAGACCATCAGTAAATTTCTTATATTTTTGTGACTCTTAGGTACTTAATGTATAAAATAGGAGTAATATCTATTTAGCGAAGGTGCTAGAAACTTTAAAACAAATGAACAAGTACAATCCATAGTGCCTTATCCTTTTTCTCTAAATTTACAAAGCAATCAAATATGGTAAAATAAAGGCTTGATTGAGGCAGCCAAAATAAGGGAACAACTATATGTAGAGCCAGATAATAGAAAAGAGAATTTTCATAGGCAAGGTGAAACCAGCAGCGCCTAAAAGATTTTGCAGCAAAGAAAGTGGGAAAGGGAGTAAGCATTCCACATAGAGGGCCTGCCGCTCAAAAGAGGCACAGACCATGAGGTTCTTGAGAATAGGGGTAGAACACACTCATGAAGAAACAAGAAGAGGCCAATCATTGAATCTGGTCTTTTTTTTTCTTCTCTATTCAGCATTGTATCATTGAAAGTTTTAAGCAGGTGAATGTACGTTCTTATTGCATTTCAGAGAGAAAGATTTATGAGATTTTATTTACTCCCTCCATCTGTGCTAATAGAACTTTGCCTGTGCCACAGCAGAAAGCATGAGATCATTGGGTAACAATTATTCATAATAAAGGCACAGCTAGGACTAGATTTCCTCAGCTTTATGATTACTGGCTAACTTGAAATAAAATCTAAGCCTTATGTGCAACTTAAATTTCCTCTGTATCTGTATGATAATGGGCGATCTAAATATCTCAGAAATTTTGAAGTATTGATGGGAAAAAATATGTTTTCTCCTAACTCTTTGTACATGTCTGAGAAGTGACAGAAATTGGGAAGGAATTGAAAGGCATACAATTAAAAAGAGTAGAAAAAAAAATCGCTTATTCAGATAGCAATCTCAATTAATATCCGAATCCCCTTTATTACTCTTAAATACAAAAGAAATGTAATGTGTAGAAACTGGATAAATCTTTTCTAGATCATAAAGTCTAGGGAAAAGCTTGAGGAAAAAAACCCATCAATATTATAGTCAAAGTTGCTTTATTTTCTGGACTTGGTTTTCTCCAAATGTTTAAGGAGATAAGAACGAAATAGAGGATAAAAAGACAAAAAAATAAAACTAGTCTTGGGAATAGATCATTTACCTTCTTGAAACTTTTTTTTTTTTTTTCCAGAGCTTTCCCTATAGGTCATTTCTGTTCCTCTGATCATTCTTTTAAAAACTACTGTCATTGGTCTTCTGGAGATGGGACGTTTGTCCAGGTGGATGGGAATGCACGTCTGGATTTGGTATGAGTAAGCGCAAGTTCCCACCAACCTCAACAGGCTGCACAGCATGGTGGCAAGTGGGGTTTGGAGACCATGGCGAGCTACTGTGTGGCTGGAGGCACAGCTCCGTAGACCCCCAGGCTGCAGCCCTGGTCCAAGACCCAGAAAGCCTTTTTTTTTTACATCTAGGAATGAGTGTGAAGATTCCTTTGTAGTCTGGACAAAACAGTCATTTTGCCATCTTTTGTTAGGATTTCTTGGTAAATCTTTTACATCCTCTTTCAAAATTTCTGTATCCTTATGTTTTTAGATGCGGCTTTTGTGAACAGAATATGACTGAGTTTTGTTCCTATTTTACCCAATTCGGAAGTATTTTTCTTCCAGTGCGATCATTTTTCTCTATTTATTTATATTTATGCCATTACTCACTATGTGGGTTTAAATCTATTATCTTATTATGTGCTTTTGGTTTGTCATGCCAATTCTGTGTTCCTTTTTCTCACTCATCTCGCCTTCTATTGGGTTGATTATTTTGGCAATTCCAACTCCTTCGCCTCTACCAGTTTAGAGGTTATATGCTACATATCATTATATTCATGATTAACCATTAGCCTACATCTTTAATTTATTAAAGTCTAGTATTAATTGATATCTTTACTTCCCCCGAGAAAATGCAAAGAACTTAGAATGCTTTAACACAGTTATTCCTCCTGATAGATGTAGTATTGTTGTCAGGTATTTTAATTAGTCATGTGTAAGAGAATACAAGTGGAACAGCCACGAAAGGCTCTTAAGAAGAGGAATGAGCCCGGCTGGAGTGGCTCAGTTGTTTGGTGTCATCCTGTACACTAAAAAGTTGCAGTTCAATTCCCAGGTGCGCTCACGGAAGGCAACTGATCTGTTTCTCTCACATCGATGTTTCTCTCTCTCCCTTGGGTGAGGATTAAAAAAGAAAAAAGAATGGAATGACATGATAAGATTTACACTGTAAAAAAAAAAAAAATCACTCCGTCCAGTCGGTGTGGCTCAGTGATTGAGCATCGACCCATGCACCAAGAGGTCGACAGTTTAATTCCCAGCCAGGACACATGCCCAGGTTGTGGGCCCGATCCCCAGTGGGGGGCATGCAGGAGGCGGCCAATTGATGTTCTCCCTCATTGATGTTTCCATCTCTCTCTCCCTCTCACTTCCTCTCTCTAAAATCAATGAAGGAAAAACAAATTAAAAACCAAAACCAAAAACAAACATCACTCCAACTATGAAATGGACAACAGGTTAGGGGTCACAGAGGCCAGAAAAAAAGCTTTTATGAAGAGATGATGGGTCCTTGGAACTGGAGCGGTGGTATAGAACTTGGCACATGTATGTTTATTCAGCATTCAACAAAAAATAAATCTGGTCAAAAGATACAAACTCTATTTTAGTTTTTTTGCTGTGCTGCCAAATTATCTGTCAGAAGATTGTGCCAATGTATTCCTTTATCACCTCCTGGTCAACAACAATATGCTAACATTTAAAGACATGATTTGGAGCCAGTTTCAAAGGAAAGCTAAAATTTAATTTTAATTAGAATTTTATTGTAATTATTTTTGTTGTTTTAAAAATATTTTATTTCTTATGTTGCTGTTTGTTCATATATTTTCCTTCTTGGAGGATGATGAAGTTTTTTTCCCGTAGCTGAGTCTATGTGCTTATAGCAAGCAAATATTATATGTCTTCTCTCTCTTATTTTTGCTTAGGATTTTTGATACATAGATGGCTTTTCTTATTAACTAGTGAACTTTATTTTCCTTTTTCTTTAAGAGATCTTTCATTATTAAGTGTTTTTTTTTTTTTTTAGAATTATTCATTTTTATTTTAGAGAGGGAGGGAGAGAGAAAGAGAAAGAGAAACATAGATGTGAGAGACCCATTGATTGGCCACCTCATTATCCACCCCAACCAGGGATCGAACGGTAGTCTGGGTATGTGCCCTGACCAGAAATCGGACCCACAACCTTCCGGTGCACAGGATGACGCTCCAGCCACCTGAGCTACAGTGGCCAGGGCTCACCGTTAAATTTTAAAGTTGTTTCCAATCCATAATCATATGAATTCACCCATCATTCTGTCTATTTGTATGGTTTTGTGTGTGGGTTCTTTTTTTTTTTTCTTCATTCAGTTCTTTATTACATACGAAATTGATTTTGTTCTATAGAATGAGCATCTAAAATTGTTTGCCAAGTGAACAACCATGACTATCATAACTATTGCTTAAACTATTTCATACAATTTTTTGATGACATTGCTAAATATTATACATCTGTTGACTCTTGTTTATCGTTTTAATTATTGTGACTTCATAGGAAACATTTCTATCTGGTAAAGCCATAGCTCCCTCCACCTTACTTTTTAAAAGTTTTTAGTAAGTTTCATTCAATTGTTCTTCCAGGTAAATTTTTAGAATCACTTTGACAATCTCCCCCAAATTCTTTAAATGTTATTGCCTTGCATCAAAATCACAAATTAACTTCAAAAGAATTAGTATATTTTAGTAGTTTAAGAAAGGATTATTCCTCCATCTATTCAAATCTTATGTGTTATCTTGTTTACATTTCATAGAAGAAAACACTTTCTGGTACTTTGTTTTATTTTGCTATGATAAATATGTTTTTTCCTTTGTATTTTTGAACTACTTATTTCTGGACTACAAAAAAGGTATTGGTTTTTGTATTTTTATTTTGGTATCCATCCACTTATTGAACTGTTATTTTTTCCTAATCATTTTTCAGTTGATTCTCTTGAGTTTTCTTTACTTACACCCCTGATTTAGATCTTGAATCTCTCCCAGCAGTGTTTTATAATTTTCAATGTACAAAACTTGCACTTCTTTTGTTAAAATTATTTCTGAGCATTTTGCCTTTTCTTGAAGTTATTTTAAATGGAATTGTGAAGAAAATAAGAACTTTCCTTAAAGAAAAAGGAAAATAAAGTTCACTAGCCTTAATTCCATTTTTGGATTGTTTGTACTAGTATATAGAGATACAGTTGTTTTCTGTGTATCAATCTGCTACCCTATAACCGTGTTAAACTTGTTTATTGATTCTAGCAGGGGGCTTTTTGTTTATTGCTTATATTTTATTTTCTACATGCAGGATAATTTTGTCTGAGAATGAAGACAGCTTTACTTCTTCCTTTTAAATTTGATGCCATACATTCTCCTCCTCTCCTTCCCCATTACCCACCCCTCTACTCCCCGCCCCCTCTCCACTTTTTTGAGGGGAGGAAGAGGGTGTTATACAGGCTAGAATCCACAGTTCAATGTTAAGTACGAGTGTTGAGAGTAGTCTTACATTCTCCTGATATTAGTGTTTTTGTTTTCATTCACTTAAAAATATTTGATAGTTTTCCATGTGATTTTTCTTTTTCTTTGATCTGTGGGTCATTTAGACATGTATTAATCACTTTCCAAATATTTGGAGAGTTTTCAAATTTCTTATTAAGTTTGTGTTTGACTGCCACACATACTTTGTATGAATTCAATCTCCTAGAACTTAATGAGAAACTTGTTTTGCGTCCTATCATATGCACTACTGGAGAATATCCCTTGTGCACTTAAAAAGAGAATGTGTATTCTGTTTTCTTTGGGTGAGGTGTCTTATGAATATCAATTACACCAAGTGGTTGATAGTGTTTTCTAAGTCTTTTGTATGCTTGTTGATTTTATGTCGTTATTTTACCAATTATCTGAAGTAGAATATTGACATCTGTGACCATTTTTGTTGGATTATTTTTCCTTTCAATTCTGCCAATTTTTTCTTTAGTATTCTGTGTCTCCAAATCTTTTCTCTCTTTTTACTTTCAACCTTTTTGTTTTAAATCAGTTTTCTTTATAAGATTATCCTTTCCGTTGATTATTGAATATTTAAATTTCTTAAGGCTCAGTCCAGGTCCTCTCATTCTCTTACACTATACTCTCTTGATAAGAAATCTAATTCATATTTCAGACTTCATTTTTTTAATATTGATTAATTAATTTTTGTTACAGATATTTCTCCTTTTCCCCCCATTGATACCTTCCTCCTCACTCCTGTCTGCCCCCCCCACAGTATTGTTGTCTATGTCCATTGGTTATGCTTATATGCATATAAGTTCTTCAGTTTATCTCTTCCTGCCCTCCCTCCCTTCATCATGTTTTTATAAAGATGATTTCCAAATTTATATCTTTAGTAGAGATTGTTCCTTTGATCTCAAGGATCAAATGTTCACCCCAAACAATATTTTTAAAACTAAGCTAATGATCTTCCCTGCAAAACATGCTTATCTTGTAGAGTTCCCTCCTTTGATGAATGGCATAATTAATCTTGTTATATAAGTCAGAGTCTTATTTACCTTATCTTCTCTCCATCCCCACCAGCAGCTCAGTTAGCACTATCTATCACTGTATGACCTACTGACTGATCTACAGAAATCTGTTCTTATCTGACCCACTCCAAACTGTAGCCAAATTAATCTTATTGAAACACAAATCTGCCCAGCCAGTGTGGCTCAGTGGATTGAGCATCCTCCCGTGGACTGACAGGTTCTGGTTCAATTCCTAGTCAAGGCACATGTCTGGGTTGCAGCTTGATCCCCAGGGGGTGTGCAGGAGGCAGCTGATCGATGTTTCTCTCCCACATAGATGTTTCTATCTCTCTCTCCCTTCCTAGCTCTCTAAAAAATAAATAAAAACATATTAAGAAAAAAAAAAAAAAGAAACACAAACCTGATTAAGATAATCCCTGTCCTGAGATAAAGGCAAAACTCATTTACATGGTCTACAAAGCCTGGCATAGTCTAACCACTATTCCCTCTAGCATCCTTTTAAACCTTGATCCCCTTACACTCTCTATTTGAATCATATTGTCTTCTTTTAGTCTCTCCTGTTCCCAATGCTGACTTTTGCAATAGGCCATCTGTTATGACCTTTTTGCCCGGGATGCTTGTCCTTCTTCATTTCAGTTCAGTTCTATCCTATCCTCTACATACCAGGTCTTTTGTCCTTTGTTTTGTTTGACTCACTGTTTAGGTCAAATTCTTACTTTAAACCCTCAAATCACCATGCATGTCTATTTCATAGCACTTACGCATTGCAAACTTATATTCACCTTGTGGATATCTAATCAATGTCTAGCTACGTCACTGAAATGTTAGAGCCATGAAGACAGTAATTGGAAGGTGTCTTTCCTCTTTCACCTCTGTTATGTATAACCACATACACAGGCAGTCTTCATTAAATATCTGTGAAATTTGCATGAGGGATGTGCATATCTTAATGTCAATAGATATAATCTCAAATTGGAAGTGTCTAACAGAATAATAAGTTATACATCCATTTAATAAATATTTCTAAATTCTAGAACAGGTGTAATATGGTACCTCTGATTGTCTTAATATTTCAAGGTGTTAGGTGCTTAGAATCACAACCTAGAAATATTTAACTATAATCAAAAAGTTCATCTCCACCCTCCCAGCCACCTTCCTTTGACCTGTTCAATTATATTCCTTGTTCCTCTATAATGGTTTAAAAGCCCAGACATTTTTTCAATTGTTCCTCACAACAACTTCATGTTTTGTGACTTTTCTTATTCTCAATGTTATTTTTATTCACTATACTACAGTATCTCTACCATAAGAGGTCAATATAGTATGGAAAACAAAAATAATTGGAGGTGGTATAAGAAGGTTTATGTCTGGATAGCTACTTGATGGCGTTGTGAGCAGGAGGAGAGAGATACTAATACTTTTGAATATCAGTTCTTGTAAGTAAAGTACAGACATTCTGCATAACAGTTTTGCTGGAAAGATTAAATGTGATAATGAGCATGAAAGTTTCTGTTAATTATAACTTACTATGTAAGTGCCTGTTATTATTGTGACTTGAGAGGGGAAAGGGGAGGAAACACAGAATGGATGACTTGCCCAGTATCAGAAATCCGCTTAGTTGCCTAAGAACTGTATCCAACAACTCTAGCTCGTTGGAGGTGATTGTGACTATTTTGGATAGAAGATTTCTTGTGAAGCCCTAGATCATTAGGTTTCTCCCTCTCAATGTTCTCTTTAGAACAGGTACCAAAAAAAAAACAAACAAACAAACAAAAAAAAACAAACAAAAAGTATTAAATAAGTCCATCGTTTTAATTTACTTAATTAAATGAGTCTCAGGTATACCCATTGTTAGTATTTTCCCACATCACATGAGCCTGAAAAACATTTGGGTCATTTTCTGTTATATTTCCTAATTATGTAAGTGCTAATTCCCTTAAACCAATTAAAGATTACAAATTAGTAATAGCCTCTTGAGGTAGCAAATACCATTTTATAAATAAGACATACAGACAAAGACAAACAGATGACACAAACAGAGATCACAAACATGAACAGAGTCACGCAAGATTATTTTTGGTTTGTTTACTTTCAGGCAGTTGTGGGCCGTGTTTACATTCCTGATTAACCCACTGAAGGGCTTAGCAGGCTTTAAAAATTCCTATTAGACTTGAAAAAATCAGCTTCCAATTTTGCCAAATTTCTGATCAAAAACATTAGTTTTTTAAAAGATATCTTGTCAGGTTTAAAAAAAAAATTGTTGTGTGTGTGTGTAATTTCTCCAAATTTGGGTTAAAAAAAGCAGACTTGTTTGGGACCCTGTAATGTTGGAGGACCAGCAGGTAGTCTCTTGGGCTCATCCAACTTTAGGTCCTGCTACATGAAAATTTTTGTTTTAACCTCATCGACTTTTGTTTTATTTATCCCATTTCTTAATAACTATCTAAATATTTCTATCTTGCTGGAATGAGTCCTGTGACTGTTCCTTTTCTGTTTCCTCTTTATTCCATTCCTATCGATATTTTCTTTGTTTTATATCTCAGTAATCTTTCAAAAATTTCCACTTTGTTGGGAAGAGTCTCGTGACTCTCCTCTCGGTCTTTTGTCTTCTTGGATGTTGGGCAATTGTCCTTCCAATGCCCTGCTTTTGTACAATATCTGGAAATATCTGAAGGTAAATAGGAAGGGGTCTGAGTGAACTCTGATTTTTTTAAATTGTTGACACCAGTACAGATGTCTCCCATATCCACCCACTTTGCCCCTCTCCACCTAGCCACACCCGACACTACCCCTGTCCACCTTTACCACATTGCTGTCTGTGTCCCTGGGCTCTATGCATACATGTTCTTTGGCTAATAACTTCCAGTCCTTCTCATGCCCCTCTCCTCTGAGATCTGTCAGTCTGTTCCATACATCCATGCCTCTGGTCTTATTTTGTTCATCAGTTTATCTTGTTCATTAGATTCTACATATAAGTAAGATCTTTGTTTTTTTTGTTGTTGTTTTCATTTCTATCCTTTCATCTTATTAAGGGAGTCTTAATAGCTAGACATTATACCAATATGAGAGCTCTCAAATTTTCCAATTTAGAAGTTTTTCCAATTCAAACATTCCTTCATCTGGCCAGTGATGGTAGGATTTTAATAGCAACTCAAACCAACAGGCCTTTTACAGCCTAACCAAGGAAACCGGAGGCTTCCACAGAGAGCAGAGGACACAGACCTCACAAGTTCCCAAAGGTTCATTCCCAGAGTTAGCCTACAAAAGTGGGAGGGAGCTGTCTTTAAAAAGCTGTTTAAAAACAGGGGATCACATGCTCTCCTCCCTTTGAACAGGGTGAGGTTTAGGATCCTCAGCCTCTGGCTGCTGCCGGATGCATGTGCACCGTCCAGCTGCTGGCGATGACCGACCATCTCTGGGAGGAACAGGATCCACAGGAGATCAGTGTATTCAAACCAAGTATTTAGTCACATTTGCCCAAGAAACTAGTTCCGCAATATTTTCTCCTGTCCACCTAAATTTAAAAAGGAAGTAAAAGGACTCCCACTTCTAACTTCCACTCAGCCCCACCGAGGAGAGGTCAGTGAGGCTGACAGGGTAAGAATGCCACCATCTCTGCGTCTCTGCTGGCGGTGGTCAGATTTGCATGACCTCTTCGCTGCCGCAGTCCAGGGGGCCGACGGTCCTCCAGTCAGTGAATGCTCCTGGCTGGCTCGATAAAATGGGGGGGGGGGTAACAAAAAATATATAACTTTCTTCCAATCTTCTAAGTTCTTCTAGCTGAGCCAATAATCAAATTAACAAAGACAGATTGACAGGAAAAAAATGTATGAGGTTTATTACGGATATACATGCAAGGATGCCGTAAGATATGAGACCCAAAACACAGCAGGCAACTGAGGCTTATATGCCAGTCTGGACAAAAGAGAAGGGGGTGAGGGCTCTGGGGCTCCAGAGAGGAAGTCAGTAATCCACAGGTAGCAGAGAAAGAGGAAGCGTGTGGCCAACACGTTCTTGCTGGGCATTTCAGAAGCGAGGGCACACTAAGGGAAAAATGCTGTGTGACTTCTTCCCATCTGCCACATATGTGCCAAATCGTATGTGCTAAGGTGGATATGTTAAGGCTCCTTCCAGAAGCAGGTCTTTCTCTATGTGTTCCTTTAGGCAGTAAGGGGGCGGGTCAAAGGTGCTAAGTTTTTTTTTTTTTCCTTAATAACCAGCTTAAAAACAATACATCAATACCTCAAAAGGTGCATTTGGGGTGGCAACATTGTGTGCCCCTCAAAGCCAATGGGCAAATGCTTTCTCCTTAGTCCCCCTGATAGACAGATCTGAGAAATATTCTGTACTGCTTCTAAGATGGTCTTGGACAAGCAACGAGCCAATAACACATTTCTGTATTGTTCTTACTCCTTTCCCGCTTTGCCCCCCTGCCCCTTACATCTGCTGCTAGAATCGCAGTCCCCGTTAAAGTGCTGCCACACGAGCTTTTCTCAGGCTCTGCTTCCTGGGGAGCCCAGGCTAAGGTGCTTTGTGAGAAAGCTATTATTATACCTGTAGTCCAGATGATAAATAATTACCTGGACTCCCGCAGATGGTGATCACCTGAGCCATCATCCAAATAATATCTTCCGACTTAAAATCTGGAATTGTTACACTGGATCATTTCTCAATGACGGTGATAAATTCAGTGTCTATTAAAGCAAGAGGTAGCTAGGACATTGCTAATTCTTGTGATTGACTTGAATGTCAAATCTTGTTTTGATTTTTTTTCTAGTAAAATCAGAGGCAGAAACAGTGTCAGAGTTTGAGAAAAATGATACATTTCTTTCCCCCCTTTTAAAAATGAGACACTGACGCCTAGAAAAATTAAGTTACTTGTCTAATTTCACAAGCTCATTAGTGGCAAATATTTAAGTTGTGCCTAGATAATCTAAAGGATGGAGTAATTATGCTTTTGGTAAGTTTAAATACAGGTCTTTGGAGGAATCTGGGAAATTTTGACAGGCCCCATGGGAGTCCTTTCAAAACTGTATTTCTGTGATTCTAAGTAATCATCACATCCAATGAATTAATTATGCCACATGATATTTTCCCAGTGCAATACAGATGGCTTCATCATATAATTTTAGGCTCTAGTTAGAGATGATTCACTGGCATTTTAAAGGCACTGTTGCAACTGCTCCCCAGAAGAAACCAGAGGATGATTCAGATTGCTGTGTATTGAAAATACATCACATATCTGAAAGGGCCAATCTGGAATGGAACTCTGGCAAGCTGCTCAGGAATGCACACCATTTACATACAGCCAAGCTGCCTTTCCGAGACTCAGCTGCAGTGGGCGTGCTTGCGCCTCCAGATCGAGGAGTCTGTCTTCCTCTGTCTGCCAGCTTGACTCAGAGCTGAATGAATGACAGAACCCTCTGCCAGAAGGTCCTGGAAACTGATCAAAAGGGCAGCTAGAAAGCAGAATATAGGCCCCATTAAATATTTTAAAAATTTGTTAAACAATTAAAAAAATGTTTTTAATTTAATTCTTGAACTCCTTCCACAGCCTTTTTAACTGACAGCTAGGCTTTCTCTGAACTAGCTGAATTAAATACTGAATCTGCTGCTGTCCCGATTACTGATGAAATTACTTTCGGCTTTAGAATTATCTTTGACGTTCAGTCCATTCAACCAATATTTCCTGAACACAATATACATTGGGCTCATGTTAGGTAGTGGGGATACAAAGATGACTACATGTTTATGTATACCTGGTCTCATTCCAAAGGTATCTGAGCCTTATGGACCTGTTGGTGGCGAAATGGCACCAGGTGGTACACCAGTGGAGTCAGACCAGACCTTGGTTCAGAAACCTTGGTATTTCCGTTCTGGCTAGACTGAAACTGTAAGCCAAGTCTGACAGCCAAGACTCAAACTGTAAGAGAAAGTTTATTTCGAAAGCCACAGAAGTAGGGAAAGTGACCCAGCTGGGCATGGGCTCAGGAAACAAGCAAGATACAGAGGCAAAAGAAAGGCCCTTGGAGCTTAGAAGAAAGAGGCAAGAAAAGCATGGTGGGGAGTAAGAGGGGGATGGGAAAGGAGCAGGAGAGAGAGAGAGAGAGAGAGAGAGAGAGAGAGAGCCCTCATTGGGTCCTCCATCCTAAGGGCTTATTTTTTTTTTAATGTTTTTATTTATTTTTTTTAGAGAGAGATAGAAACATTGATATGAGAGAGAAATATCTATCGCCTGCCTCCTGCACACCCCGTACTGGGGATTGAGCCCAAAACCCGGGCATGTGCCCTGACTGGGAATCAAACCGGGACCTTTCAGTCCATGGGACAATGCTCAATCCACTGATCCACACCGGCTGGGCCATCCTAAGGGCTTTTAAGGATGGGGATTTTAGGGGAGGTCCCAGGGGAGGATCTCAATAGAATATTCAGCAGTTTTCCAGGTGTGTCCTTTCAGGGTTGTGGTCTCCACTGACTGGTCAGCACCAGAGCAGGGGTGCATTAGTCCATGCAGCTGGCCCTGAAGTCAGCTGTGGCACCACTTGTCTGGATTTGCTGCTTTTCTGGCCCTAGAGCTGAAATACAACTGAGGCCTAGATGTATTTGATGCCGGTCAGATCTCATTGTGCTTAAGGGCTATTCTCCAGCCACTTGGTTTGTTCCCCCTCTAAGGAGGTCTAACCTGCATGAGTAGCAATATGCCAGGGGAAAAAAGGTCAGGGGAGAGTCCAAGCCTCCAAGCCACATGACCAGCGATCTGAAGGTCAGGGTGTCTAAACTGCGTGGCCGGCGATATGAAAGGACAGGAAGTCTAAACCTCACGACCGGTGATATGCTAGGGGAGAAAAGGTTACCCTGGGGATGAGTTCCTTGTTTTCCCAGTTTTGCCCATTGCCAGGCACCCAGGGTCTTTTCCCACCTGGTGACCTTCTGTACCTTGCCCACCGTTGTTGTTCTGCTCATATCTGTCTAAATGCCTACCACAGAACTAAATAACGTAAATCTCTTCCTCAAAGAATTCTCAGTATGGAGCAGACACCAAAATGTAAACCAATGATTACTATAAATATTATGATAGAGGTGGATATCAGGAGAGCCTATCTACCCGGGTGGTCAAGGAAGGTCTCCCAGAGACTGGATACCTGCATGAGGAATAGCGGATTGGTGGGATGACCTAGGTAAAAAACGGGGAAACAGCTTTCCAGACAAAGCTACACATGCAAAGGTTGAGTGTGTATAATACAGTCAAAAAGCAGCAACCCACTCAGGAAGACTGGTGTAAGGTGCCTCTGAGGGAGGGGTGGTTGATGAGGCTGACCAGGCAGGCAAAGCCAGGTTGTAGGATGTCCTGTAGAAGCTTAAACATTGTCTTAAATCTATGGAGAGTGACACAAATGTTTTAAGTAGAGTAGTGACGTGTTGAGATCAATCACTGAAGAGGCAGTAAGTTAGATATATTATTGCAGTATTTCTGCAAGAAGGCTTTTAAGTTCTGTAGGTCTCTCCATACAAGTTCTGCTAGTAAATAGAATAAGTGGAACAATTTCCTACTGTAGAGCTGAAGGAGAAAGTTCATGAGAACTATGATTCTTCCCTCTATATGAGAGTAAATTTCTTTTTTTTAATCTTTATTGTTGAGAGTATTCCAGATGTCCCCCTTTCTTCCCCCCATTGACCCCCTCCTCCCCACTCTCATCCTGCTTCCTGCTTTCCCCATATTATTGTCTGTGTCCACTGGTTATGCATATGTGCAAATAAGTTCTTTGGTTTATCTCTTCCCACCCCACCCCCCACCCCCCTTCCCTCTGAAGTTTGTCAGTCTGTTCCCTACTTCCATGTCTTTGGATCTATTTTGATCATCAGTTTATTTTGTTCATTATATTCCATAAATAAATGAGATCACGTGGTACTTGTCTTTCTCTGACTGGCTTATTTTGCTCAGCATAATACTCTCCAGGTCTCTCCATGTCATCTCAAAGGGTAAAAGATCATTCTTACAGCTGCATAGTACTCCATTGTATATATGTACCACAGCTTTTTCATCCACTTAATCTACTGATGGGCACTCTGTTTCCAGATCTTAGCTATTGTAAATAGTGCTGCTATGAACATAGGGGTGCATATATTTTTCCTGATTAGTGTTTCAGGCTTAAGATATATTCATAGAAGTGGAATCACTGGGTCAAATGGCAATTCCATTTTCACTTTTTTGAGGAAACACCATATTGTTTTCCATAGTGGCTGCATTCCCACCAGCAGTGTACTAAAGTACCCTTTTCTCCGCATCCTCGCCAGCACTTCTTTGATGATTTGTTGATGGTGACCATTCTGGAAGGTGTAAGGTGATACCTCATAGTCATTTTAATTTGCATTTCTCTGATGATTAATGACTTTGAGCATTTTTTCATATATCTCTGGGCCCTATCTATGTCCTGTTTGGAGAGGTGTCTATTCAGGTTCTCTGCCCGTTTTTTAATTGAGTTGTCTTCCTTTTGTTGAACTGTATGAGTACTTTATATATTTTGGATATTAACCCATCGATTTCTGAATGTTGATTTTATATCCTGCTACTTTGCCAAATTAATTTATTAAATCTAGTAGTTTTTTGATGGAGTCTTTAGGGTTTTCTATATACAATATCATATTATCTGTGAATAATGACAGTTTCACTTTTTCCTTTCCAATTTGGATGCCTTTTATTTTTTCTTCTGGTCTGATAGCTATGGCAAAGACTTCCAGTACTATGTTGAATAAGCATGGTGAAAGTGGGCATCCCTGTTTTGTTCCTGTTCTTAAGGGAAATGCTTATAGTTTTTGCCCATTGAGTATGATGTTGGCCTTAGGTTTTTCATATATGGACTTTATTATGTTGAGATATGATCCCTCTATTCCCACATTGCTGAGCGTTTTTATCAGGAATGGGTGCTGGATTCTGTCAAATGCTTTTTCAGCATATATTGATAAGATCATATGGTTTTTATCTTTCTTTTTGTTTATGTGATATATCACATTTATTGATTTGCGAATATTGTACCAGCCTTACATCCTTGGGATAAATCCCACTTGGTCGTGTTGAATAATTAAAAAAAATACTTCTGGATCCAATTTGCTAATATTTTGTTGAGGATTTTGGCATCTATGTTGATCAGGGATATTGGTCTGTAGTTTTCTTTCTTTGTAGTGTCTTTATCTGGTTTTGGAATTAGGATTATGCTGGCCTCATGAAAAGAGCTTGAAAGTCTTCCTTCCTCTTGAATTTCTTGGAATAGTTTGAGGAGACACCAGAGTAAATTTCTTACTATTTCAGACAGGAACGAGATGTACATTAATAAGCAATTGTAGTGGCAGTACCTTTTATAGATTATTATGTTCTTCCCAAATTTTCCTGCATCTATTTCCTACCCAGTGTCTCTGCCTGTCTCCTCTACACTCTATCTACACATTCCTCAACCCATCTTTGCGTGTTTAGCTGATCTTTTCTTCCTCTGTCTCTCATCCAACCTCTAGTAAAGGTTTTAGTACCATTGCAACTCCAACGTTAGCTTTACAACTCTTAACCTCTTCGAAATCTGAGTTGGTTGGTCTAGATCTTTGTTCCATAGGGGATTAACACACTGCCTAATGCTGTTCCATAATATAAGGCGATCCTTAGGAAAATGGAGGAAAAAATAAAATACGGTGAGGGATTTGTTGTTTTGTTGTGTTATGCTGTGTTTGCCTTTAGATCTCAGATGGCAAAAATGGATTACTAAATACTTATTATTATTACTATTTTTGTAGTTTTTGTTTTTTTTGACACATTTCCATCACCTGTCCATGCTTAACTCTCATGTATTTGAAACAATAGAATCCAGAAATTCGGGTGTATCTTCTATCCAACATGGGAACTAGAACCTTGATCATAAGTTACATCTATACATGTAATTCTCCTTCATCTCATTCTCAGGCCTCTTCTCATTTGAGATATTCTTATTCTTTAAACAATTATATAAACAGATACACATATATACACATAGACATTTACATAGAACCCTGAAAAGTATATCATAAAGTTTTACTTCATAAACAGTGTATCTTGTTATAAGTAATCTTTTTGGAATTTTTACCACTCAACCTTTAATCAAGATCCACACTTTTTTACATGCAGTTTTTGTTCACTTATCTTAACTACTGTATATTATTTGTGTAAAGGTACTACATATTTATCCATTTTCCTGTGGATGGCTATTTGAATTGTTTCCCAGTTATATCTAGTATGAACCAGGCTGCTAGGAACACTCTGGTACATGTGCTGGTATATATTAGCAAGCATCGTTCTCAGGCAGACCTAGAGGGAGAGCTGCTAGATAGTAGAGTGCACGTTTTCCATGCAGATAGATGTATTCAATTTAAATGACTCCCTTTTATTCTTGGATTGTGCTCTTTTATGGCAGCAAATGCCATTTAAAAATTAAATGATACTAATTATAGATAGCAGTTGCTGCTTTTTGAAAAAAGTATCCACTTTTAGTAAAATTAACCACCTCAAATTTTATTGGCAAGTTTTACTGCTCTGTGAAATTCTGGGGAACTCAATGCTGGATCATATCTGAGAGAAAGGCTGAATTTTATCCACATCTGTGAAAGAGTCATAATCATAGTACTTATCTCACTAGACTGCATTGAGGATTAATGAGATAAATAATGATAAGCACTGGATTACAGTAATTGTTCAATAAACCAGGATCCCCTGGCTACCCTGGTTCTGAGCCTAACTTCTGAATGCCTGGGATTATACGGCAGGTTTGTTGTTCTTGCTGCAGCATTTGGAGGACTTTCTGAAGGTGACGGCAGAAAGGAGCAGCCTTTCAGAGTGTTCACGCTTTGCCTTTATCTGTTCAGCAAACACTGCAGCACTCAGGCGATGGAGTTAACCCTTGCTTGTAGTGATGCCCTTTAGTTTGAGGCAATTCTGTTTTATTTCTTTTGACAGTACAGAGGAAGCAAGGCCAGGGCACAGCGGGTATCATAGAATTGATCGTCTCTGACCCTGGGTCTTTGGTCTGCTTCACAGTTTACTTCCCTGAGGACACAAACATGGAGTTCGTCAAATGGGGAGCAGCCAGACCTGGGTGGGGGGGGACACAGAAGAGGGAAGAAGCTGCCAGTTTATTAAAAGAGAAATGAGCTTCTGTCCAGTTCTAAGGCCAAGAGGCATCTCCCAAAGAGGGGGCTCAGTGTTGGCCTTCCCTGGCTGGGCACTGGAATCTAGTGGGGAGATGAATTTAGCGTCATAGAGGAAATAATAGTGGATAATGGCAATTCCAGGGCATCCAGACTTCATTCCCATTCATAGATCCTCCATCCATTACATGTCCAGTTATTATTTAAATAACAAAATACTATTTCATGAACTTCAATGGCTCTTACCATTTGTTTACATACAAAGGGAGGATTTTTACAGCTTACTTATAATAGTTGGTTTTTTGCAAGCGGAATTTAGGACAGAGCTCCATGTTGTTTCTGGGGTGTCTCTGCTGGCAGGAAAAGGGGCACTGACATAACAGGTGGAAGTGTCTGAAAGACAAATTTATGTACAGTTGACCCTTGAACAACATGGATTTGAAATGCGTGTGTCCTCTTATATGCTGATTTTTTCAATAAATATTGTAAATGTATTTTCCTCATGAATTTTATTAATAACATTTTCTTTTCTCTAACTTTATTGTAATACAGTATATAATACATATACAAAATATGTGTTAATCAACTCTATGTTATCAGCAAAGCTTCTAGCCAACACTAGGCTGTTTATTAATAGTTAAGTTTTGGGGGAGTCAGAAGTTATATGCAGATTTTCAATTGCGTGGGGGATCAGTGCCCCAAATCCTCGCATGGTTCAAGTGTCAACTGCGCTTCAAAAACCAAGATACACTTTGCATTTACTATGCGCCAAGCCCTCTGCTGGACACTGAGGACAGAAAAATGGATAAGACATTCTTTCCTGTCATGAAGTCATAGCTGACGCCAGAGGTAGACAACTTACCAAACAATCACAATACAGCTAGTAATTATATTTATTTTTTATTGATTTTTTTTTCTTTTTTAGAGAGAGAGGAAGGGAGAGAGATAGAAACATCCATGTGAGAGAGAAACATCCATTGGCTGCCTCCTGCACGTCCCCTACTGGGGATCGAGCCACAACCCAGGCATGTGCCCTGACTGGGCATCAAACCGGGACCTCTCAGTCCATGGGACGATGCTCAATCCACTGAGCCACACCACTAGGCCACAGCTAGTAATTATAAAAACATTATGGGCAGGCGTGTGGGAACACAGAGGAGTGGCAGCTAACTCACTGAGGATGCTTAGGGAGCCACCAAATGGTAAGGTGCCATGTAGGTAGGGCCTTGAAGCACAGGTGGGATATTTCCAGGTGGAGAAGGAATTCCTGAGAGAGGAAACCATTTGAGAAAAGCATGGAACTGAGAAAATTCAGGGCATATTCCAAAATCCAGGCCTTCTTCACAGGTCTCACAACTCAGTGCCATTTTCCTGCTCATTTCCCTCCTGCCATGCTTTGCAAGAGTGCAGATTAAAGGCATGAGATTATGCACACGAAGTACACAGTGTGTGTAACAGAGACGCTGGCCAGTCACGCTGATCGCCATTATGGGGAGGCTTCTGATGCAAGTCCTCCCCCTCTGCCCAATTCAGCTCCTTCGTTACACAGGCAGTTCAGACTCTTCAATTTGTCGGCTCAGTGAGGTACCATAATGTATGAGGAAGAACTTATCTGTATGAAATGTCAGTCAGGGGAGATGGCATTATTGGGGACACTTTGTGTCAGGCTTGAGGGGTAAGAAAGGAGAGTCTGCTATGAAACTGGCAGTGCTGGGTAGGTCAATGCCTGCTTTATGGCCATTGTAACCAGATGTCTGGATCACGTCAATGGTGAGAGGAGCAGATATCTGAAGGTTACACTGGGGTTGGGGATGATGATGACAGCTAACTTTTACTGAACACTTACTACATGGCAGATAGTGTATTGAGAGGGTTTAATGTATTATCTCATTTGATCCTTACCACAAACCTATAAGGATTGTATTCTTGTAATTATTGTTACGTCCGTTTATAAGAAACGAAGTAAAATAATTTATCCAAGACTACAAATCGAATTAGAAACCAGCCTAGCTCAGCCAGACTCCAAAGCCTATGCTTTCCCACTGCTCCATAAAACCCCTCATTTTGAATCCATGATAGGTCTTCTGGGGTTAACCAAGGTCAAAAAATAGTGCCCAGCAATCCTCCAAATATGCCCTAATAAGCCCAGATAGTCCCGATTAATACATCTGGAGTTTCTGCTTGTCTTGCAAGCCAGCATTTGGAAGTCTCGTGTCCTCTGTGGCAGCAGACACAATCTCCCTCCTGAAGACAGGTCAGAGCACCTAGAAACTAGCTTCACTCAGGACAGGCATCTCAGACCAAGGCTATGGACCACTAAATGATGTTCTCACCGGTGCCATTCATTTCTCTTCCTTTCCACCAAGCATTTCACTCTTAAAGGGTAGTCATTAGATAACATTCACTAGCTTTCCTGCAAGTCTGTCTCCTACCGCTGGCTGAAGCCCAAACACTGAGCTTGATTCGGGGGGTGGAGAAAATCTTGCCCTTGACGCTATCTCCTCAAGGCTGGACTGTCAAGTGTTTCAATTAAATTGGGAAGAGAAGATTATATGCAGAATCACAGACTTCCATTTTCCACTTTTCAGAGGACTTAGGGATCTTTCTAAGCCTATAACAGAATCTGATGCAAATTTGAGAAGTGAATTTAAGCTACTATCTACCTAAATTGGAAAGCCCTTTAGGCCCCAATCTCTAATCATAACTAACATTAGAATTAATTTCTATTTTTCTCGGCTCTGCTCTGAGCATAGGGTTGATGCCATGACCCGATGTTAGCATAGGCTAATGAACGGAAATTGTCCGGCAGCTCAGTGTGATGTGTGTATATGTGCACACACACATATTTGATGGAAGGCCTGGGGATAAGTATGTGTCTCATTATGCTGAAAGTAAGGACACTTTTATTAATCTTTGATCATAACATTATTACAGAAGGTTTAGCTTCAGAAATGTTCAAAAAAAATATTTGCTAAATTAACATGCCCAAGATGTGAAGTAATTCTTTTCCTAGCAAAAGAAAAGACACATGTCAAAATAGATGTATTAATTTTTTTCATTAGGCTTGTGATGTAAAAAACAATGATCACATTCTTAACATTTCCTGATGTTACTGCTTCAATATTTACTAAAAATTCTTTAAACATTCATTGAGCACTGCTGTGAGTCAGGCATGTTGGAAACATTAGACAGATTCGCTCCCCTTGCAATCTTTTAGGGAGACACCCCCTAACACTAAATCCTGGGAGGTGCCACAGTTAGAGGTGTGAGGGTGCTGTAGGGCATGGCTCCCCTAGGAGAGTCAGGAAGCACTTCAAAGAGACTGGAGGGTGGAGGAAGGAGGAGAACATTCTGGGCAAAAGAAGCAAAGGTAAAGAAGTGCAACATGTTCCAACAATGTCAAACATCAAGTGTGTCCTGGGCATAGAGTTCTTGGAGGGGGAAGAGGAGGCTGGGGCCAGGTTCTAAGGATTTTTATCATCATTAGAGATGTCCAAAATAATCTTCTTGTGGTCAATGATTATTATTTTTTTTTTTAACTGCATTCATCACATTTGTACCTTCCTCCCATGAGCATAGCCAGGGTGATGAAAATCTCCAATGACCTGGTATTCCAACCCCTTCTTTTACATTCAAGAAGGCATGGCATAATGCCGCTGAGTGAGGGTGGTGTTATATTAATAATGATCTTAAATGTGCTATAATAAAGAAAAGTATTCTCAAGCTTCCATACTTAAACTCTTTGTAATAACAGTGATTTGTTACAACCTTTACTCCCTAAACTGTCGTGTCCCGTGGCTCTGGAGAGCCTCTGATTGGAGAAGGGTCCCTAGTAATGGTGTCACATGATCAATTCTATATTTTACAGCCATGGGAAAAGCCAGCAATTACCATCCTGCCTTGCCCCAATGCAGGGAATGTTAAAAACAAGGGTAATGTAAGGTATTTTACACTGAGTTTTTGCTCCCTTCTCAAAAACTTAGGAGTTTTTTTGTGTGTGTTTTTTTTAAACTTTCTATTTGTAGCAGGTTTGGATTTTGCAGACCTCCCCTTGTCCAAATTGCCTTTGGAGAGATGTTTGCCACAGACTCCACCCTGTTCTGTTGTTGTTATTTCAAATTGATCTCCCCACCTTGGTACAAAGTCACCAGTCTAGCAATTAGGAACTGCTGTGCTCACTTGTTTTTAGCTGAAGTCCCATAGTGAGAAAATTGCATTTTACTTGGCTTGAGTTCTATTCCTAAGTGATACTCAAGTTAAGAAGCAGGTGTGCCTGGAGGCATGTAATGCCTTCAGCGGATAAAGTGCTGTAAACTGAGTTCAAGTGAATGAAGAATCACTCATTTTCATTTTCTCTTCCTCAGTTTCAATGGGACCATGATTTAAACTTTTATAATTTCTTGCCTGGACTGTTGCAGTAGCCTCCTAACTGGTCTCCCTGATCCAACTCAAGTGCTTTGCCAGTCAATTTATACACTACTGCCAGAGTGATCCCCCAAAAGACAGCACCCTGTCACTCCCCTTTAATAAAACCTGCATTGGAAAATCCTTTTTTTTCCTTTATAGATTTTAGAGAGAGAGGAAGGGAGAGGGAGAGAGAGAGACACATTGATAAGAGAGAACACTGATTGGCCACCTCCTGCATGCCCCCCAACTGGGGATCGGGCCCACAACCTGGGCATGTGCCCTGACCAGGAATCGAACCAGTGGCCTCTTGTTGCGTGGGTCGACGCTCAACCACTGAGTCACACCAGGTGGGCTGAAAAATCCATTTTTGATTGATTGAAAGTTAAAGTTCATGAACCAGTTCCAAGAAACCTTTCAAGTCTTTCTGCTGACCTGAGCTATTAGTCATTGTTCCTTCAACAAACCAATCTCTCTCTCTGCTGTGCTTTTGAATATATTGTTCTCTCAAATATGTTGCTTCCTAAAATGCCCTGCTACCCCTACTAACTTTATTTTTAAATTTGAATTGAGATTTTAAGATGCAATTCAATTATCTCTTTGTCTCTGAAACTTTCTAATGAATTCCAGGTAAGGTTTATTACTCCTTCATCCTTTCAGTCAGTATCCATTGCCTCTTCTGTGCCAGGCACTGTTCTCATTGCTGGGAACACAGAGATGAACCATAAAAAGTTCTTGCCCTCATTCATCTTACATTCTAGCATAGGTCATAAGATAAAGATGATAATCAAATACGTGAATATATAATTCCCAATAGTGAAGAGTGTATTAAGACTAATAAATTGAGATCTATAAAGAGGGCTATTTAATTGGGGGAGGATTTTTATATATTCTCCAACTATAGAGAGAATATATTACTTTGGTAAATTGTTTCAAGTGTTTACTTTTTTATTTTTTATTACAGCTCCTTGAGTTGATAAATGCTATTTACCTTTGTCATTTTTCATCCCTCCTGGAACATTTATGTTCTGATTGAATAAAAATATACAAATGAATGAATGAGTGAACAAGGGAATTATCTTCAGCCATGTTTTATTTTCAATTCATTAGAAATAAAATCCTTTGTGAAGTAATAAGTAAAATACTAATAAGATAAACTAATGTCTTAACAAATACTGGGGGCTCTGGCCAAAGACAAAATGACCTTCACCTTCAGCACATGCATTAGAATCATAAGATACCCCTTAGAACCAGGCATGGGGTCATTTACTGTTCAAGGTTTTTTCAAAAAAGAAATGGAGCCTCCTCTATTAACCAATCTATGTTCTACAATTTCAAAAATTAAGAGATACTTTCACTTCCTCAAAAAATAGGTATTATACCAGTTTTATGAATTACTTTAAACCAAGATATATTTTTTTAATTTTATTTAAGTATAGTTGGTATGGAATATTGTATTAGTTTCAGGTGTACAATAGTGACTCAACATTTATATAACTTATAATGTGATTGCCACACTAAGTCTAGTCATCTTATCACAGTATTATTGACTATATCCCCCTTCACACTTTTCCCAACCCTCTCACCCTCCTTCCCTCTGGCAAAGCCATCAGTTTGATCTATCAGTCAGTTTCTTTTAGTTTTCTTTGTTCATTCAACTTATTTTTTTTAGATTCATATATAAGTGAAATCATATATTATTTGTCTTTTTTTTTTTTTTTTTAATCCTCACCCGAGGACATTTTTTTGTTCAGATAGAGTGGGAGGGAGAGAGAGGAAGAGAGAGAGAGAGAAACATCGATGTGAAAGTGACACATCGAGTGGCTGCCACCCGCACGACCAACCAGGGCCAGGGACAAACTGCAACCGAAGTACACGCCCTTAGCGGGAACCGAACCCGGGTCTCTCTGGACCGCAGGCCGACGCTCTAACCACTGAGCCAAACCAGCCAGGGCTTATTTGTCTTTCTCGGTCCGACATTTCACTTAGCATAATGCCCTCTAGGTCCATCTGTGTTGTTGCAAATGGCAAGACTTCACTTTGTTTATGGCTGAGTAATATTCCATTGTGTATGTGTATGTGTATGTTAAACACACACACATATACATGTACCTATACTCCTCTTCCCTGACAGGTGTGTCTAGGTGAAGGAGGCCCTGGGACCAAGACGTTGAGGACACTGAGCCAGCAGGAGACTGCCTCCCACCACCCGAGCAGCAGAAACACTCACTGTGTGAACCCCCCTGCCCACCCAGGGTGCAGGAGCCAGTCACACAGGGATCTAACACTGAGACTCACTGCCT
Source organism: Tadarida brasiliensis (assembly GCA_030848825.1). Taxonomy (NCBI): domain Eukaryota; kingdom Metazoa; phylum Chordata; class Mammalia; order Chiroptera; family Molossidae; genus Tadarida; species Tadarida brasiliensis. The sequence goes on from CM061268.1 coordinate 60,954,785, forward strand.
CCTGCCTCAGCTTTAATTCTACAACGTCTGCCTTACCTGCCCTCCTGACCAGACCAGTGGCGGGTGTGTGTGTGTGTGCGCGCGCGCGCGGCGCACACGTGCGCACAATTGGCACATTGCCTTTCCCCAGCCACTCCAGGTGCTGGGCCCCTGGGTCTCCCCCAAGGTCTCCCAGGCACACCCTGTCTCTTGACCAAAAGGTCAGCTTCCAGGTCATCAGGGCTGGTGGTGTCTGTGGGGCTCAGCAACATGTGACGAAGAAAATGAAAGCACTAGCAGGAAGGAAGAGGAGTGCCCATCTCTTGCCCTGGATAAAGCCCTACAAAAATGGCCTAGTACCAAGGAAAGGGGCCTTCTGCTAGCACGGACATGTGCATTTCTGTCACCATCTGTGTGCTCCACTAGGACTCTGCTACTTAATGGCTGGGTGGAACGCAAAAGATCTCTTCCTGTTCAGTGCTCTGTTTCTTGGCCACAACAACTTCAAGACGGAAAATAAAAGTAAGTGACATGTGGACAGCAAGCTGTGTGGATGCAGTGGGAGAAGGCAGTACCGGTGCCGTGAGAGCGTCTGTCCTGGGCTGGCCCACAGTGAACGTCGCGGCCACTTTCAGTTCCCCAGGACAGAAGGACAAACGGCGCTCTATCCTTCAGAGATACACCAGTCTAGAGGAAGAGGACTACCCGAGGAGCATTCCCCTCAAAATCCTCAGCAAGGACATTGGGAATTGTGCCTATTCTGAAACTATAGTAATAAGGAATTAAGACCCAGTGAATGAACGTATCAACGTGTCACTACCAGCGTTGGGACAACTGGCTCTGAGAGAGATTACCAATGATGGGTCAGTTCTGGCAAAGAGGGGGCACCGCATCCCTGTGGTGGGCATGAATGTCCCTATGGATTTAGAATGAGCCGCCTTCCAGGCGCTGTGCTCCTGACCCAGGGATCAGAGGACTCCACCAGCCCTTCCCACCTCCCAGAGCCCTTCCTCATGGAGCAGCTGCCCTGGTAGATGCAGTGCCCGCTCACCCTGCAGCCCGCTGCCTGGCTGCCACCTAGCAGCTGAGTGACTCAGGTCAGACATTTAAAAACAACTTGGGCGGGGTTCTAGCACTCGCCTGGATACCTTGCCCACGTCACCAGCCTCTCCTGTGCCAGAATAGCTCTCTGGAGTGTCTCTGCCAAGTATCTGAGAATGACAAGCTGCCCAAACCTGTCTCAGTTATGGTTTTAGTTCTTAATAAAAATAAAAGACCCCTCACAGAAGGCATCTTTAGACAGTCAGCCAACGTACAATCTTGCAGAAAGCTGAAAGAACTGAATTCTGGAGCTGAAGTACACCTGGACTGTGAGTCTGTTTTTGTGATAGCATCTGTTTCAAAGGAATTTCTGCAAAATATTACAGTATTTTCTTATCAGATCTCTATGATCACTGGGTCTGTGTAGTGTATCAAGGAAATTATGAAGAGAAAGTAAATTCAATTCAAAGGCTGTTAGATCAGCTTCCGAGAGCTAATGTTGTACTCCTACGGTAACTTTTTGGGGTGTTACACAACATCGAACAACATTCCCCATCCAATCAGATGGCTGCATTTAATTTAGCAGTGTGTATGCTCCAAGCATTCTGTGGCCTCCTACTTCCTCCAGCCCAGAACTAGAAAACAATTTTGCAAAAACATTATGCTGCCTAGTCAATTGAAAGTTGCTGTAGAATATTTGGAGAGGTTTTTGCAAGATGTGATACTAGAGAGAATGCCTCCAATATCTCTTGCTTACAAATGACTGACTCCCCCTATTGCAGCTTGGAAAATGAGCTGAATGCAGATGTAGATTCTCCGTGCGGTGACTTTGACTTCGAGTGACCTAAACATGAAGACATTCAAATGGAATGCCCACTTGACTCCAAGCCCATGACCATTACAGTACTGGACAGAAAGGCCACACTGCAGGACCATGCTGGGGCCCCGTCTGGCATGACCACACCCACCTGTCTGTCCACAGCAGCCGCAGATGCTCCAAAAAGCCGAAGGGGACACTAGTGCTGCTTGGAGCCTGGTACCAACTGCCTAGATTCAAAGCTTTCCTCTCTTAGGCAGTTCTACCAGAAACAGCTACGCAAGTCCAGCTGTGGTACAATTCTCTCACAAAAAGATGACGACCATCTGAAGCAGAATCAACCCCTATAGGAAGGAGGTAAGACGTATTTTAAAGAGAGTTTAGTCACAGGCACTAATTCAAGAAAAATGCCACTAATAAAAATACGAGAAAAAGCTTGTTTGGTAATGAAGGAACTTATGTGAAGTTTCTCCCTAAGTCCAAGCCAGTGGTCATTTCCGAGGCATCTGGCAGTCACTTGTCCTCATCCCAGGAAGCAGCCCTTTGATTCAGATACATTAGGACACCCCTTGGCACACACAACAGATACCCTCAAGAGTTCAAAGAGGCAGTGGCACTGCTCAGAGCCCAACATTGATAACCAGCCCTGCAGACTGAGCTATCTCAGGAGGATATTTTCAAAGAAACAAAATAATACTAGCTACAGAGCCAATCACTTGCATGGAGAAGAGGATTATCTGAAACAGCACAAGTCTTTGCAAACAGAGGGTCAAAGGCTTATTCATCATAGTGTGGTCGTGGGGACCAAGGCGGGCAAGAACAGTGCCATGAAGCGGAACACTGGCAAGTTCTTACCCTTAAGATTAAACATCTGCTTGTCCTTCCCAGGCCTCTCCCCATCTGGCTCATCAGTGAGCTCCCAAGACAGTGCTTTCCCTCAGATTGCTGAGCATTCCCTGTTTACACCCAATGAAACCTCCTCTCCAATAGACTGCACTTTTCAGGCTCAAAGAAAGCAGGAAGAACTTTTCTTCTGAGCTTTGCAGTTCCAGTCTCATTTCTGGAATGCTGAGGACCTCCTCTGGGCAGACCAGCGGCTGCCTGGCTTATACAAGAAAATGACACAGCAGAGTGCCATTCACAAATGCATTCTGTAATTCTTCACCGGAGCACCTGGTTCAGAAATGGTTCAGCCAGGTTGAAAACTGGTCCCTAAAAAAGAAAACAAGGGCATGCAGATCAAAAGAAAAGAAATTAGCTTCTCTAAATGAACCCATGAGCCACCTCCCCATGCTTCTGGTGTTCCAAAAGCCAACTCACTGAAAGAGAAACAGAAACACATGCCCCTAAGGGCAACTGAAGGACTTGGAGCTGTGCAAACAGCCCTGCAGTATCGATCTTATTCCAGCCAAGACTCAGGGAAACACGGTAGCTCTCTATTCAGCTAATGGGAGACAGACTCAAGATTTGTATGACATCACACAAGGAAGGAGAGAATAATGGGCAGTGCTCTCCTGGTACCCTGCCTTGTGTGAGATCCTCACCCAGCTCTTTGATTGTGGATGATGTGTCCAGCTCAGACTCAAGGCCTACAGTAGTTACTGATGTTGGGGGCAAACATTCAACCAAAGACATTTAACCACAAGAATCTGATGTCTACAAGAACAAAAACTAGGCTAATAATGACATCAAGACAATAATTACTATGATACTTTTGTATAAAATACCTGGGATAGGGAGCATATACATAATCATTGCTAATACTTAGGACAACAAAGTAATTCTCTTTATGGAAACCATTTGGCAAAATGTTTCGACTAAAAATTGTATCACCTACGTGTTTGGGAGGCCGTACCTCATTAGAGCATGGGATTGGTCCTGTCATGTGATTTTAGAGATGCTTGCAGAGAGTTAGAGAAAGCATTTTCTGTAGAGAAAACATACCTTATATGAGTCTCTCGAGAAGGCCAGATTATCATAAGTGAGAACAGAACTGTGGAGAGAGGGCAAGGGTACAGAGAAATCATCCACATTCCATGGAATGTTTCTAACAAATAGGCAAGAAAAATGTCACTAAGCCAAGCACTAGGAAGAAAAGGATGCCTAATAATGAAGGAAATCATGTGAAACGTTTCTGAATTCAACCCAGTGGCCATTTCTCTGCTTTCCTATAGTCACATGCCCTCAAAAGATCATTCCAGAAAACAGCCCATTGCTATAGCTAGACTGGAAAAAACTAGAGTGATTCAAGAATCATGAGTATAATGATACCGTTTTTCTGTTGGTTGTGTTGCTGGGTTCGTTTTTCTATTAGCGCTGCATCGCTCTGCAAAGGCTCCAGGAAAGACAGCTGTGAAGAGAAAGAAGGAAACGGCTGCTTATCGCAGTGTCCTTTCCAAAGGGTCCTGTGCTAGGAACATTCTCCAGAAATGCAACTTTTCCTGTTAGAAGATGACCTTTTGAAAAGCATCATTACCTGAGTGTAGAGGAAGACGGCAACAACAGCCCCTGTCACAGGATTGCACTTGCCAACCTGTGATCAGGGGCTGACTCCTCTTTGCTGACATGTTTTTCTGTAGTCCTGCCTCTTAGAGTGTTCCGCCAGAAAACATTACTGATAAATCATCCTTTTTATGATTATCATTTGGCAGTGGAGAAATTTAGAGGATGCCAGTTTATAAAGAGTTACAGAATAGCCCTGGCCAGTTTGGCTCAGCAGTTAGAGCATCAGCTTGTGGACCAAAGGGTCATGGGTTCGATTTCTGGTCAAGGGCATGTACCTGGGTTGCAGATTTGATCCCAAGACCTGGTTGGGGTTGTGAGGGAGTCAACCAATCGATGTGTCTCTCTCACTTCAATGTTTCTCTCTCTCCCTCCTTCCTTCCTAAAAATCAATGGCAAAACACCCTCTGGTGAGGATTTAAAAAAAAAAAAAAAAAGAATACTCACCAAAGTGGCTGTCATTGAGTTTCTCTGAAAGTCATTGGATTTACATTTCTTTACCTCCAAATGTTTTTACTTATCTTTATCCCAAGTGATTCATTGTTTACAGATAGTGTATACCCCGTAAATTTATTCCCTATCCATGGACAGTTCTCCTCTCTCACCTTAAAGGTTACACTGGTATTTCTTTCTCCTTGGATTATTAGGCCTTGCTAGCTGGTATGAAGGGATAGTCAGGAATGGATATGCACCTTCCTTGATTTCAGCTCATAAGAAGTTGCTTAGAACCCATTGGGTCTCTTTAGTCCACCACCAGATGGACCTTTCTTTCACAAACTAGCTTATCCCAAATTATTTTTCTGAGCCACCTGGAAACTTTCATGTCAAATGTTCTTTCCCTGTTGTCCTAAATGTTGCATTTTTCTGTTATAGGGGGAAACAATGTTTTCTGTAAGATACAAGTTTTTTTTAGTATTAGAGCTATCAGTACTACCTACCTTTAGAGGTACATGGCCCTGTTTGCCCTAAGCATTATAATTAGCTTTTAGCACTTTGGGTCCAAACAATTCCTTCATGCCACTGGCCATCTCAGTCACAGATGTGAAGTAGGTTTCACCCTGTAACTGACCACTCCCATAGTTAGACTCCTATTCTGTGGCAGACTCCCGAGTGTCCATATGCATATTCTGTGGTATGTAAAGGCAGCAGGGATTGCCTTACCCTCAGGGCAATACTACTGTCAGCACTGCAAGCTGTGAGTGAAGCTCTCCAGCTTCTCTACTTAACAAAATAATTCTAGGCTTTTTAAATTTTCACATTGATAAGTAGAAAATCACCCACCCAATTTGAAGCATAGAAGAAAAGAGATGTTGAGGTTCTTTTTAAAAATGTGTTTTTATTGATTTTTAGAGAGAGAAACAATGATCGGCTGTCTCCTGCACACCCCCTACTGGAGATCAAACCTGCAACCCGAGCATGTGTCCTGACCAGGGATCAAACAGTGACCTCTTGGTGCATGGGTTGACGTTCAACCAGGCAATGTTGAGGTTCTTAAATAACCATTTCTACTCTCTGTGTTCCCTTGGATACTCCTGTAATACTTTAATGTGAATAGTTTTTGATATTGCTGTAAAGTGTTACATTGTATTACGTGAAGAACATGTCATTTTATTATACTGTTAACCAATACAGAAGAAATATTAGGCTGATCTTTATCTAAAATGCTTTGAGTTTGTATAATGTATCTTGACACATTTTACTTCCATATGTTATGTGATAAATGTGTATTTTTGTACCTGCAGAAGCTGCTGCTCACTTTTACAGGTGTTTGGTTTTCAAGGCACTGATAATGGATACGTCTGAAGCCCATGCTGTCTATCAAATACCATGCCGTTCTCCAGTTAGCAATCTCACCAGAGCAATATTGCCTTTGTAGAATTGTTTGAGTTCATGAGCCCAATTTCTGCGTAACATTGGAAATTTCATAAAATGTAATTAATGCAGAGTTGGAACTTTGAGCTTTTAGACATAGGCCACGGTCAGTCTTTCTAGAAAAAAGCTTTTTTTCCTCTATATTTTTCTAATCTTACCATTGAAAACAAGTCATGCTTTAGACACAGTCTTCATTATTTTAGGCATATGTCTTCATTGTGCTCCTAGAATCAGATATAGTCCATATTCTTGTACCAAAAGTACACCAACTCAGTTTAATTAATTGTATGAGATTTTTAAATCTAAATTTGAACCAAACTGACCTAGTTGACCTCAGACCTTCTCAGGTCATATGAACTTGTTAAATGTTCCTGGTTTCTCAGGACCGCTGTCTTTACTTCTCAGGTCATTGAGTTCAGTCTGTGTACGTTTAACCACCATTTCAAAGACATTTAAGAAAATATACTTAGTACAGAAAAAAGACTTGCTCTAACAGCAGTGACGACCACAACCCCTGTCAGAAGTGTCACTGATTAGATGTGGGCAGTGTGCACATACACTGATGTTAATTTCTCCCCAATTTTTACAGAAATACTAAGACTATTGTTAAAAAAGAGTCAATCTACTAAAACATTGGATTCAGGAAATTATCATCACATATGTGATTTTCTACTTTTCATGGCATGATATTGAACTGAAAAGATCTAATGTTTCCTGGAACCAATGGCAGTTTTTGTTTGTTGAAATAAAACTCTAAGAATATTATGTATCTTAGTCCAAATTATGGTAGTAAGCGTTTAACTTATCTTTTCCCACCTGGTCATGTTTTAATGATTTGAGAGGAAGTCTCTGCAAACTGCTTATTTCAATACAAAAAATAAATAAATAAATGGCCCTGGCCGGTTTGGCTCAGCAGTTAGAGCATCGGCCCGCGGACCAGAGAGTCCCGGGTTCGGTTCCCACTAAGGGCACGTACCTCGGTTGCGGTTCATCCCCAGCCCCATTTGGGGTCATGTGGGTGGCAACCGGTCAATGTGTCTCTCTCACATTGATGCTTCTCTCTCTCTGTCCCTCCCTCTCTCCCTCCCGCTCTATCTGAAGATAAATGCAAAAAATGTCCTCAAGTGAGGATTTAAAAAAAAAAAAGAATAATAAGAGTAAAATGTTTTAAAAATGGGTATCTGAGTTAAAATATCCATATAGAACTAGATCAAATATCTAATAAATATAACAAAGTTATTAATGCAAGTAAACAAGGCATTCTAAATATCTAGTTTAAGCAACAAGGGGCCTCACTAGATTGATTTACCTAGTTCAGGTTACTCTCCTTAATAAAATTTTTAACTCATAACTTGGAGTCAATGAAATTAAACTTTGAGTTTCTTGTCTGAAAAAATGGAATAATGATGCTCATCTCTAAAGCTGAGAACTGTGATGTAGATAAGCAATAAAATGGGTAAAATCCCTGTCAATACCTGTCATCCAGGTTTTTAAAAGTGCTACTTACTTTTAATGTCATCAGTCAGTATTGATTAAAATCAACAGATATATAAGAAAAGCCTATAGTATGTCAGGCTAGTCTATGGGGAAACAATGTTTAAACAGACGTGGCTTTTGCCCTGCAGCCTATCACCAACAAGCATATACCACAAGGTGGTCTCAAGTCTCTCTGGTCCTAGGGAAAGGCGACCTTGAACCCTACAGGAAGGACGGCATTCAGGAAGGGTCTCTAAGAAAAGGTAACAATGAAACACAGGATATATGCTACCTGAAGACATTACTTAGTGAAAAAACTGTTATTCATGCGGAAGTCAGAAGATAATATTATAGTAGAATGGTTCTGTAAATACATCCAGTGAAAAGAGCCAGACACAAAATTGTCTGTAAATACAATTTCAATTTGAAGAAACACACACAGAATAAATAATGGAATACATTCTTCAAATCGTTAAAACGGGTCATTTCTGAGTGCTGGGGCTCCAGGTGGTTTATGTTTTCTTTCCCAGGTGTATGCAATTTTTATTTCAAAAAGCAAATGGTATGACTATAAAACTTTAAAGACAATGCTATGTTTTTAAAAGAAGATGAGCAAATAGTGTTGAAAATGTAATTTAGTGAAGAGCATTATTTTCTAAGCTCGAAATTCTAGTCCCTGGGCTACAGAAAACTACAGGCTGCATTAGTGATCTGATTAAAGAGCAAATGGAACTGAAGGGTGCCTTGCAGAGGACACTGAGGGAAGCAGCAGAGTTGTGTCTAGCTGGCTGACACTTTACAATGTGTTTTGAATACTCAATGCTGTTTTTCACGATAAATTCTGGACCATTAGATAAATAATGTCATTGATTTTGAAATAAGCCTTTTCATACTTCTCATCATTACCTGCCTACTTTTCAGCTTTTCTTTTTTTAAAACTTTTATTCTTTATTGATGTTTAGAGAGAGAGACAGAAACATCGATGAGAGAGAACATCGATTGGCTGCCTCCTGCATGCCCCCCACTGGGGATCGGGCCCACAACCTGGGCATGTGCCCTGACGGGGAATAGAACCTGCGACCTCCTGGTGCATGGGCTGACGCTCAACCACTGAGCCACACTGGCGGGGCACTTTTCAGCTTTTCTATTGGTGAAAACCTATTCACCTCCCAAGGTCCTTTTCCTCTGTTAGGAACTCCAATAAGACTGGATTGGCTCCCCGACCCGAAACTCAGTTTTTCCAGCACTGTGTATGCATCTTCATCAAACCTGTTATCACACTCCCCGGAAACATTCTGTTTGTTTGTATTTATCACTTAGTGAACCATGTATAAGTCAGAACCTAGCAGTATTCTGTCCTAAATATCCTATGTGCTCAACATGTTACAAGATGAATAAATGGTGGATCATTACATGCCAAATGCAAGTAACATTTTAGTCCTTACCTTACTTGAAACTGTCGCCTGCCATCTCTTTGCATATTTCTGTCCTCCTCTGGTTGGGGGTTGGGAGCAGGTCTTTCCAGAATGTGCCACCCCGGCATGTAGATTATTTTGAGCTGAAATCAAAGCCCAACAAACTCAGAAAGAGGTTTTTGTTTTGTTTTTTTGTTTGTTTTTTACCTCCCTTCTCAAAGAGATTCATTTAGATAGAAAAACCTGCGTCCAAAAGGGAACCTTAGCATAATCACTTCAGCATATTCCCTTTAGCACACGTGAATTAAGTATGGTAGATCGAGGATCCATGCAAAAATCTGTCCCATTGTTTCTGGGTCGCCTAGCAAGCATTTGTTTGCCACTTTTTCGGCTACCAGTGTATTGCCTATTTCCCCTTTGAAATCCCAGACTCTTTCCAACCCTTTCTGCTTTGTCCAAAATAACATATATACCTCATTTTGCCTCACTGTTTTGGAAAATTTAATGCTTATGTGAATTGTTCATGTGCACATGTTAAATTGTTCCTTTCTTCTATTACTTAATCTGTCTCTGTTAATTTGATTATTAGCCCAGCTAGACGAACTTAGAAGGTGGGAGAACATTTTTTTTATGTCCCCACACCATCTACAGCTCTGAGAATTCCTTCTTAGTGCTTTTCATTGGCTTGCTTCTGTCTGTGTCTAAGTATGGGACTTTTCCTGAGTTCAGTCCATAAATCTCTCCTCTTCTGAAGATACAGATAAACTACGAGACATCGCTTATAAAGATTATTCCGAAGACACCCTCCCTCAGTGTGCTCATTTCCTTCTCTCAATTTGCTTCCACACATGGGATGATGATGTCCATGTTCCTTTTTCCGGCCTAGACCTCACTTTCTTGATCCAGACTCTGCATGCTCTAACCATCTTTATGCAGACACCCTATAGGCATCCCACTCAGCAAAGCCAGATCTGGATTTCATTTTGGCTATGTACCTCCTCCACCCAATACAACCCTCTTCTTCCTGAGTTATCTCTCTCAGTGAACCTGCCTCTTTCTCTATAGTACATCAGTGACCAATTCCTTCCTATTCTGTGTCTATAGTATTTCTTCTATTCCCCCATCTCCATTCCCACTTTCTTCTTAATTTCAGGCCCTTATCAACTCTTGTGGGGACTTTGACAATAGTCTAATAACTAATCTATTAAATACGATCTCCAAACTGTTACTAAAATGATTTTCCTAAAACACTGTTGTCATGTTACTCTCCCGTTTCATGTCTCTTCATTATCTACAGAAAGCCTCCTTAGGGAGTAGGTTGTGTTCTCAGTAAAGCAGACTGAGATGAAGTTAAAAATACAGAATGTTTATGCCTTTGAAGTCAACACGCACTGAAGGGAGGAGAAGAAAGCAGCAGGGAATAGAGGGAAAGGCCCAGCTGTGACGTGGGCCTAGTAGCAACCTCTGCTCAATTCCTTTCCCAAATACTCTAACTTCCAACCATATTGACTACTCATAGTTCCTCATTAGCTGAAGCTTTCTTGCCTTCTCCTTTATATAATATTGACCATTCTTTCTGCTGATCTCCCATAAGACTATACACAGACTTTTATCTTGACACCCAAATTGTAACACTGTATTAAACTTACTGATTTACATGCCTATCTCTAGTAGACACCAAGCTTCTTGAGATCTGTCACTCAACTTATCCATCATTTACCCTAAGCACACAAACACATATAATGAATTAGGCACCTAATACCTACCCCCAAAAATAGTAAGGAAAAAATGGATACACAGATGGAAGGATAGAAGCATTATGACCATGCTTTCCCACAGCATGTACGTTGGGACCTTTGTAAGCTATTTAATCATTAATCGGGCCTAGTGTAGCATTTCACAGAAGGATACCATTATCTGACTGTCAGTGGGAGAGGGACAGGAAGTAGCAGAGGAATTTGACTTAAATAGATGAGGCCCCAAACCCAGTCAAATCAGTAAAACCAGGAATGAGAAGGGAAATGCAATGGATAAGATAGGCTTCAGATTCCAGGTGGTCTAGGCAGTAGGGATCAGATGCCCTGTCTAGGAGAGGAAACTAAAAAGCCAGGAAGTCAGAGGCACGTTTTGGAGCAAACCTAGTCAATGAGCAATAGAATCCCAGAATTCTAGGAAAGATCTTAGAGGTATTCCTCAAACCTTAATTTTTCAGAGAAGAAACATTAAAGTCCTGGGAAAGAAGAAGTCAGAATTTAGATATTCACCCATCTATTCATCCATCCATGCAATTATTCATACATTCAATATTCATTTATAGTTAATGAGAACCTACTATATTTCGATCCTCTGCATCACTGGAATACAACATGAATGACATTTTTTTTTCCATCAAGTAGCCCATAATATGCTAGGGAAAAAAAGCAATATAATCAAAGACTGCAATTCAGTGTGATGAGTGCTTTAATATAAGATTGTCTGTGCATTGCAGATATCGAGGACGAAGCTCTCAGAGTGATTCTGTAGGGGAAATTGTTGTGTTTTGGTAACAGAGTGGGCAGGAGCCAAGAAGAAGAAGTAGTAGTATGATATGGAGTGAGAGGTTTTAAGATATGGGCAGAGTGGACTGGAGGAGGAAGAGGAGTTGACTTATGACATGTTAATATCTGTGTTTAGCTTCCACTTCTGCCTCCTTCCATTCCAGGAGTCACCTAGGGCCACAACATATGTAGCACTGGATACATTCTAGTTTTCTTAGTTGAACTTATTTAGCCAGTGTCCATTTTTCTGACTTCCTCGAAATAAGAGAAAGGAAGGAAGGGAGAAAAGAAAAGAATCCTCCTAGAAACAAAAACTGAAAGCCGGCATCTCCTTTTCTAAAGCTTGGTCTTGAACATGGCTTCCTGGTAACTTTAGTAGCACCATGATTCCATGAGGGATCAGACATAAAGCCAATACCTCATGAAATTGCTCCTGTGAGTTACTTTCATGAATCATGCCAGACCGACAGAGTATTTCCCAGATATTACCTTAGGGAAAAAACTGAGAAGAGGCGTTGGATATGCATTTAACCTGATGAAATTTTGCCTCAAAGAGAATTACTTTTCTAAGCCGTCACCCTGATTCATGATTCTTACATTTAGATCAGCAGGTAACCTAATACTGAAGCTCTCTCGCAGCAAGAAGGGACAGGGTATGGAAAGAGTTAAAAAGCTTAAGTATTGAAAAACTGAGGAAAAGAAAATATGCTAAATTTTCTTATCTTTGGTATTCAAATATAAGTTGAGAATTTAAATGACGTGGGCAAATTAAACTCAAACTGAACTCAGCCAGTTTCACCGTACAAATGTATATGCAAGATTACCAGGCAGTTTTGCATATTTCTTTCTTTCTTAATATTTTATTCTCAGTTTGAATCAGAAAAACAAGATAATGAAGGACTTAATTGAAAAAGCAACTCCTGCTATTTGTCCCTAGGTTAGTTTTATTTCTAGAACTAGATCCTGAAGCTCACTATCATATCACAAATATAGCCTATGTCTTCCCCTAGTCTCACCTTGAACATGAGTTCACTCTTCCTGCATTTGAACATCTCTTCCCATAAAATTTTCACTAAATTGAAAAACAAATTACAAACACTCTGAGAACAGGGTCTGAATGTTTATATCTTGCCACCCACCTTACTTATGAACAGCCATTAGTAAGTCACTAGACCCATTTGTGAATCCTCAGTTGACCAGAATGGAAATGATGGTGAGTAAGTCACTATATAATCTGGAATCAACAAAGGAGTTTCACTAATATTCACTATCCTTGACTTGCTAAGGCAGAGGCATTAGGTTTATAGAGAAAATGAAAAGATTTTAAGAAGAATAGGAATAAAAATGACTTTCTGTCTAATTCCAGGTAAAATCCAAAAATAAACTAACTAGAGTCCTAACTTTTTATCCAAAGTTTAGGTTTTTAGTCTCAAAACAAAATATCTTCTCTAGTTCAAACAGCCTCCAAAGAAAATCAAGAACAAAATAAACTAACAAACAAAATAGAAACAGACTCACAGATAGAGAGAACAGTGACAGCTGTCAGAGGGGAGGGGTGTTGGGAGGCTGGGTGAAAAAAGAGGGGGTTAAGCAACAAAAAAAAAGAAAGAAAAAGAAACCAAACCTCATAGACACATACGACAGTATGGAGATTCCAGAGGAAAAGGGGGTTTGGGGGAGGTAGAAGAAGGTAAAGGGGAGATAAACGGTGATGGAAGGAGACTTGACTTGGGGTGGTGAACACACAATACAATATACAGATGATGTATTATAGAATTGTACACCTGAAACATATAATTTTAGTAACCAATGTCACCCCAATAAATTTAATAAAAATTAAAAAAAAGAAAATCAGGAGCCCAAATGGAAATGATTGGCCATTTTACCAAAGATTGCACAATTTTTGAAACTTTCTAGTATCACTAGACACTTGTTTTTTTCAAGTCTAACGGAAACTTCTTTGAGCAGATATAAATTTATTCCTTATTTACCTAATCCCAGATATCCTAGAGAATAAATTCCCCCTATTCATATGTAAAATTCTGCCTTTGTTTGAGATTTATGGAGTTTACTCTTTAGCTTTTCTTTCAACAGCTATGGTTCTACTAATGAAAAGAATATGCTCTGGTGCACACATTATTGTTCAAAAAATTTTTTTTCCAAATGTTTTTTGATAGAAGCAGAACTACCAATTACACTCAGACATCAGTAAAACATTTCCTGTCCCTCTCCAGACCCTTTCAATGATCTCAGGGGGCCTTCTAGTCTCTCAAGATGTGTCCATGTTGGATAACCAAATAGGTCCTCTCTAACTACCAGATTCCCATGACACCTCAAGATATACTTTCTTCCTGTAGTGTAAACTCAGGATTCTGGCTGCAGGAATACTGCAGTAGAATATTGCACACCTCCCAGGATTCAGCCTCACAGCACCCTGTTGATGCTATATATCTCTCCTCCCACACTCCTGGATGAAACAGTAAGGTACACACCTGCTTTCTCCATCACAGATACAGACATGCCCACTGGAGTTGACTAAGCTAATTTTCAGCTCCCTCAGATCTTGGTTCCATAGTGTCCAGGAGATCTAGTTATGGGAAAACAAAACTGAAAACCCATTCTGAATGACAACGTGGAATGGGTTGCTATGGTGAGACGGGGGTTCTGGGAGATGGAGGAGCCAGGGAAAGAAGAGATTAATATACGAACAAATTGGTGTCTTTGTTGAAAGGGTAAGCTATGGTTTCCAAGATATTATACCTATATTATTACCTATTTATTTTCGAGATGAGGGTCTTAGGCTCCTTGCAACAGATGAGACAATTCTATAACTCTCAAGGACAACCCCACAGTCGGCCAGTGCCAAGTTCTGAGCAGCTCCTACAGGGTCTCAGTTTGTGAGTTACCAGTGTTCTCCTGCCCACTGCTTCAGAGACCAGTGGCTGAGGAGATCCAAGTACGTGCATTCTCTGTGCTGTCCAGGGTAGCCTTCATACAGGTATTTGTTGTCAAAAGACGTGTTAATGGCAGCATGCTAGGAGCCCCATTTCCTTCAATCATTGTGAAATCACTAAATACTTTGTTTTTGCTATAACTTTTTAGTGAGAATAGTCTAAGCAACTGAAAACAAGAACAGCCTCTGCTTATTATAAATGAAGCCAGAGGGACTTGTTCTTTTAAATATATTTTAAGTGAGGCTCCTGACTTCAATCCACTTGTCACAGTATCTCTACCTAAATCTTAAGCCTATAAGACAAATACTTTGCTAAACTCCCTCCAGGAAAAAAAAAAAAAAAAAAGAGCCAGAAATGATGTCAGAGACACTAAGAAAATTAGTTCTTTAAAATGGGGGAAAAAGGGGGGGGGTGGGCGGGTGGTGGAATGAAAGGGTGGTGAGGCTAACTCATGGCTTTCAGAATAGAAAGCTGCAAATGCAGCCAGAAAGAAATGGAATATTTTTTTAAATGTGACAAGTGGCTTTATTCTTCTTATATTAGCTATTAACTGCTGGGACTCATCAGGCGTAGCATGCAAAAGGCAATAACTGAATGTCGAACACTCCGCAGTGCCACGATGGCATTGCTGTTTCTAGAGTCCACTGTGATTATGAATTATCCTCGATATGTGGGACTTACAGAAGAAATGCTGCCTTTGACTCAAGCTTGTCTTGTTCAGGGTATTTTAATCCTGACTTTAACTGGTGGAGGTAGAAATTCCAGTTTACTGGATGCAGAAAACCTGTTGCTTTAGCCTCTATTTGGAGCTTCTGAGTACAGGAAATCTTACCCAAGGGGGTTTCAGGAAATGGGAAAGATGAAAGACCCCATGTTCTCCCAGAGCTCACTCCTTTCCAGCCCTCACCAGGCCTAATGGGCCCTTTCTGCGTGCATTTAAATTCAACCAAACCACTGCCATCATCTAAACAATTCCTAAAACTGCACCCCCTTCAAAAAGCCATCTCTCTGTGAATAGCCCAACAGTACTAATTGTCAAGTCCTGAGTTTCCATTCAAAAGAACAATCGTACGTGTACAGGATTTTGGGGTTTTAGTCAAAAAGTCCTTAGATTTCAGTTAACAATAAGATTAGAATAGACCTGGGTAAGCGTGATGTGGTTGCCAAAACCTCTTAGTATTAGGTTGCATTAACGGTTTTATGGCCTCACAGAAAAGTAATCCTTTTATATACAGCATCAATCATGTGTCAATCGGCATACAATACCTGGAAAGTGTGTTCATATCTGCGATGTTGACAAAACAGAGTGCACATAACAGAGAGACAAGCAAAGCACTGAGTGACTTGGAAAACATGTCAAACGAACCACGAAGCACTAGGGGTACAGAAGATCAGTGGGCCAATCTACTAGACAGCCAGCTCCTCTTCCTGACTTCTCATTTCCTATTCTGTTACCACCATTACGCCAACCTATACTCTGTCCCCATTATCTGCCGTGCCCCATGACAGGCGCTGGGGAAACAAAAGTGACTGGTTAGGGCCTAGTCTCTGACCCATGTCCCTGGTGCTCCCAGTAACTCAACCTCATTCAGACACAAGCTCTGTCATGAATGCCTCATGCCATTTTGCTTGCATGGCACTTAATCACACTTTAGTTAATATTATTTGAATGAATATTATTGCATAGTGGGAAAAACATATGCTTTCCAGTCAGATATAATTGGGTTAAAATCCCATCCTCAGCATTTAGAACCAGAGAAACGTCCATTTGAAGTGGTCCTGCATTACATGGTAATGGCCACGCCTGACACGGTTCTGTCCCATCGCAGTTCTTCACTCAAAATGTTAGCTTCTAAATTCCTGTCTGTTCCTCCCAGTCTGAAAGCTCCTTTGGACTTCCGTGCACTTCTCCCGCCATATTAATCCAGGGCCTCACGTGCCCTGACAGGTGGTGGTCAGGTTACATGACTCACTAGGTGAGTCGCAGTTTCTTTGTCTCAGAGGACTGCTGTAAAGGTTAACTACGTTAAGGAATAGGCAAACTTCTTAAAAACTATAAAGTACCATACCTATATGTGACAGTCGTGATGATCATGACCATGATAAAAAGGACCCCAGATACAACTGTTGAGCGCAGTGTGAGAAAGAGAAACTCTAACATAGGAATAACTGTTCAGAGTGAGGGTGGTAGCTCAGCGCATCAAGTATAACTGGTTTAATTTTCACAACAACTCTGTGAGATAAGTACTATTATCCTCCCACTGAAGACAAAGAAACTGTGGTACCAAGGGATTAAAAACTCTTTAAGAAAGTGCATCTAAAGAGTGATAGGACTGTGATTTAAACCACATGGTCTGAATTAAGAATCCGAATCTGGGCTAGGTGTAAAGAGCTCCACTGCCGCGTCCACAGCAGGGTGGTGCCACAGCTTGGCCAATAGCCTCTGCATGCTCAACCCATATCCATGGAAACAAGCGACACTGTTCTTCAGAAATCCCTGAGACGGTTTCCAGCTTACCCTATGCATCCTTTACCATGTAGAAATAGGCCTCTTAGCATCTTGAGAATAATGGACTGGACTTGGCAGACATTACCAGGATGAAAGCCACTCTGACTGACTGTGGTTCCATTCAGATACTCTCATTTATTTTGTCAAATCCACGTGTTCAGTGCACTTGAAAACAGCTGTGCTTTCCCCCCAGGCCACTCCTCCAGCACAGACCACTGCTCTTCCTGTCACCTAGGCCTCATGGACGAGTGGAAGGTGTCCGTGAGTGTTGCTTCTGCAGCAGCTGCAGACTCGCCCTCACTCACAGCAAGGGAAAGTGCCTTGACGTCTAAAGATACAGATCTCCACTGAAGTCCAGTCCAATGGGTATAGCCTGTGACAGTCCACCACGCAGTCACAGACGTGCTCAGGCCTTCCATCAGCCACGTGGATCCAAATGATCCCTGAAAATACAGCCAGGCCCCACACAGGCAGACTTAATGTGGCTAAAATGACTGAAACATAGCAAGACAGAAAAAAAGGTCAAGTAGAATTTCAAAACAAAGGCTTTAATAAAAAATAGCATTGAATTATTAGAGAAATTACCATAGCTACCATGTGAAGACTTGTTATGTGCCAGGAGTTGAGCTGGGCATTTTACCTTATTTGTTCATCCATCCAGTCATTCATTCACTCGGGAAAATGATAAAGCACCCACAATGTTCTAGGTGCTACGGTAGGGGCATGGAATCAAACAAGCATATACATGGTCCCTAAGGTCACAGAGCCCATAATCCAGTGGAGGAGACAAATTCTTTTAAAGCAATTCTTTAAATTAGAATTATAAAATCTAAAAAGGAGAATTAAGTAGAGCTTCTCTATAATTCCATCTGGAGGAGATACTGGAACTAAGTTGTAAAGTGGAAGTGGAGCTCAGGAGGAAAAGCAAGGAGAGGAACTGAAGGAATTGCACGGGGAAAGGCTATTTGACAGTGCTGCATGCCAAGGGTTATTATGCCATAGTATAGCTAAGGACACTGAGGCCCAGAATGAATGAGTAATTTGCTTAAGATCACACACTAGTAAATACTAAATCTCTCGAATTGAACCCAAATAGAATTTTTTTTGTTGCTAATAAGTTCTTTTCCTTAGCAATTGTACAAAAGAAGATCTTTCTATCCATCATCAGTACTTTACCTTCAAAAAGAAATACTTTTTCTGATGTCAGGGATTATTTTTTCCATATCTATGGATGATAATGGATGAATGTAACCTTTAACTTTAAAAATGACACCTGTATTACTCAAATACATAGCTGAAAGGGACGAATGACACTTGGTTTCATTTCTATCACTAGGAAAATTAAAAGTTTGCCTCTGTTCTTTCAGAATTCCCTCTGGAAACCCCTCTCACCAATAATGGTTTAATACTGCTATATTAAAAATAAAATGAAGTAATACAGATATTACAGTTGACAGATGTGGGAGGTCCTGATACCACAGAGACTGGGATACAGTGGATAGAGTTGCACCTGAAAGCATCAAAGAAATCATTTGCCTTCAACTTTTTAAAGCATCTTAATACTTGAAATCTCTGTGCCGATTTTATGGGCTTATATGGTGATAATGATGGCGATAACAGCAACAATCCCAATGGCAGGGATTATTTAGTGGGAGCCTATGTACCAGGCATTTAACATTTTATTGATGTTTAAGACACATATGACTTCTTAGAATTAATAAAATATTACAACATAAGCTATATTTAAGCTTCACGCCAACCTATGAGAAAATCCTAATGTGTTTATTTTATAAATAAAGAAACTGAGTCTTAAAAAGGTTAGCTACCAGATCATACAGCTAGTAACTGGGAGAACTGTGGTTCTGACCCAGATCAGACTAATATTTGTTTCTCTTTAGTCTGTGAAACAAAACTGTGTCCTAGAGATTTGTGTTGACATGACCTAGATACCCTAATAGTCATCATGGGATCAATGTTGGTGTTTTCTGTCGTCATGTCCCTGCATGTGCAAATTCATTACAAGTGCTTGATTTCTCATTTGTTCTCCTCAGGCACATAACATAAGGACATTTCGGAGTGTATACCAAAGAGAAACTAAGTTTCAGTTAGGTTTAAAAACAAATGAATAAATAAAAGTCCAGATAAGGAGTCTGTATCTCATGACAATTCAGAATAAAGGCTTTGAGTCACGCAGCCTGGGTTTGAATTTTGTATCTTCAACTTGCTAATTTCGCCAGTTTGAGCAAATCATGTACCTTTTTTGAGTCAAGGCTCATAGTCTATTATATGGTGCATGCAATGTGTTTACACAAACCCTCATGGTTTCACTGGATACTGGCGGGAACCTGTGTAGTCAGGAGAATGAGCAGATGCTCGAGCCCCCAGTTCCCTTAGAACACTTTGGAGAGCACGCTTGGGAGAAGCCACAGCTGGATACACCATGGAGCTACGGTCTGGGACAGGATCCCCTCTCCACGAGGTGACAAGGAAGTGGAGTGTCTGTGCCACTGCTGACCTTCTGCCCATGAGCTCTGGTCTGCACTGCGATGCCTCTGTGTTTGCCCGAGCTCCCGGTACAACGGCTCCTCTATCACACAAAAGGCACAGAGCAGCAAGCCTGACAACAAGTCCTCACTTGATGTCCTTGACAGGTTCTGCGACTTCAAGTGAAACGACATATGGGGAAACAATTTTACCACAGGCTAATCGACATGAACAAGAATTTAGTACCTGTGGCATCTCACCGATGTTAGGTTGAAACCACGTTGGGCGAAACAACTTTATTTGAGGACCTGCTGTATTTGGTGCTGAAACCCACGGACAGAAGGGCTGGCAGTTGCCTGACAAATTAAAATACAAATGCTGAAGTTAAGGACTGTTTCGAGGATTAAATTAAAATATATAGTAAGTGCTTAGCAGTTCCTGGAATATGGTAAGGATTCAGTTAAATGATAAGGGTGACAATGATGGTGATGATGATGATAATTGTGATTATTTGAATAAGATGAGCTTAGATTCTATTAAAACATACTGGTCTTTTACTCTGCATTAGGCACCGTGCTAGTGCTAGGCAAATTATTAATACTTTATTTAGGTCTCACAAAAACCTGAAAAGGGCATTTCTATCTCCATTTTGTAGATTTAAAAAACTGAGGCTCAGTGAGAAGCCCGTCTTCTGGCTCCAAATATGCTATTACACTATAAATTCTTATTTAAAAGTCCTTTTTATAAAAACATTCATCATAGGATCGTTTTGCCATGTGGAATTTTGTATATTTCAAAGTATTTTATGAACGTTTCCTCAGTGTTTATTTGCTGCCCCATGGAAAAAGAGTTATTGAAAAATATGATAATGTGTAAATTAGAGACCAAATGTTATTTTTCCCTTTTAAACCCAATAGGCCCATCAGAAGAGCATCTATTGAAAATTCTGCCAGTGGCACATATTGGTGAGGATTCAGAGCAACTGGAATGAATAAAATGCTGGTTAGAAACCTAGCAATTTTTTTTTTTTTTTATGAACTTAACGTGCATGAACCCTGAGACCCAGTAATTCCACTCCTAGGTATTTATCCAATAAAATGAAAACAAATGTCCAGAAAAATACTTATACATGAATATTCATAGTCAATTTATTCATGGTTGTCCAAATTTGTAAATGGGCCAAATGTTCATCAAATAGAAGAATGGGCAAACAAGCCGCAGTAAGCTCACACAATGGAACACTACTCACAACAACACAGATGAATCTTAAAGCTCTTCTAAGTGAAAGAGGTAAAACAGCATATGCTCTCTGATTTTCATTTTCACAAAACTCTAAAATAGGCAAAACTGCAATGATGATATTCAGGACAGCGGTTGCTTGAGTGTTGGAGATTGATTTAGAAGGGACGTGAAGGAATGTCCTTGGGTGATGGAAATGCTCACTATCTTAATAAGGGTACAGGTTAGATGGGTATATATATATTCATCAATCTTACTGAACTATAATAG
This sequence comes from Tadarida brasiliensis, assembly GCA_030848825.1. Taxonomy (NCBI): domain Eukaryota; kingdom Metazoa; phylum Chordata; class Mammalia; order Chiroptera; family Molossidae; genus Tadarida; species Tadarida brasiliensis. Next base: position 60,975,880 of record CM061268.1, read on the forward strand.
TTAAGATGTGCACATTAAATTGTATATAAATTATACCCTGATTTAAAAAACAAACAAACACAGAAGGAGCCATAATTAGATTTTCATCAGACTAGTATTTCACTTTATCTCTTCAGATTGAGATTATTTTTAAGGATATCCTTAAGGACAGATTTCCAGACCCAAGTGCTTTTAGCACAATGGCAGAGACTAGAAATTACCCCAGGCCCCAGTAGTCCAATCACCCCTCCTTCTTCTGTGATTCCCGGGCTTAGCTGGGCACACGAATCACCCACTGATGGCTACACTCCGAGCCTTACTGAAGCTAGGAGTGGACATGTGATTAGGTCCTGCAGAGCTGAGCATAAGCAATGTGTACAACTTCTGAGTCATGACCTAAAAGAGGAAGAATGTCCTTTTGCCTCCCCTCTACCTTTCTCTACTGGCTAAAAAGTACTCCCAACAGATGTGATGTTGAGCTAGTTTCAGACTTATGGTAACACAATGAGGGAGCATTCATATAAAGGATCTTGGGTTCTCACCCCTCGGGGCCACCAACGCTGCAGCCCTGGACCACCAACTGAGACGTCTAAAGGAGAAAGGAATCAAGTTCTCTTTTGTATCTGGGGAGTCTTTTTGTTATAGACTCCTAATCTGTATCCTAATTAACACAATCATCCTATGTTTCCGCAACATCCTTAGGACCATGCTTCAGGAATCCACTAACATCTGCTTGATAAGAGAGGACTGCAGAAGGGTCTGATGGATTTGGGGGGCTCCCTGTTGCTTACACCGGATCCTCCACACACTGAAAGAACTTCCAGCCCCAAATGAGGCAGCATCTCTGAGAGAAACACGGGGAAGACCACATCTCCAGCAATACTGTGTGGCTCACCGCTTCCTCATAAACATACATCAGGTACTGAGTATTTATACAGCTGCTGATGGACCTTCACAGTGAACCTCTCAGCCTGTGTTTGTCCAGAGAAGAACTGTGGAACAAATCCAGCATCCCTCCTCAGAGTTATCTGCCCTGACTCCCCAGAGAGAATATTCCCCTTGTCAGTCTGACCTGCGTTTCAAGGATTCATTCCATCTCACCAGTTTACAGTTTGCTTATTTTAGCTTCATTTGCTCCTGGTTTTGACACAGCAGGCTCGTTACATCTCTCACTGCTCTTTCATCGGCCCAGGTGATATCCGCTGGGTCAACGCTTGCTTTCCTGACATGGATGTGCCCAAGGGACTCAATCAGCCTCTTAGACAGTTCCTTACACTTGCTCTTCCTGAAGTAAATGCACTTTTCTTCGGCACATTTTATCTCCAAACAAGTCTTAAGTCAAGTGGAAAGTGTTAGCATCTCCATTTTAAAGATGAGATACTTGTCTAAGATTACATAAAGAGATGGTTCAAAACTGGGTCTCCTGATTACAGAGCTAATACTCTCTTCACTAAACCATGATCACTCTCCTGGTGCCTGGTTTGAAGTGCAGCATCACAGACATAGGAAGAGCAGTCGTCTCTACGCAAGGCGAGGACAAGGATGAAAAGAGAACATTCCTACAATTTCATCTTCCTTCCCTGTTTTGGCAAATGGCACTACCACAAATCCAGCTGTTTAAAACAGAAAAATAGATTTTATTTTACCTAAGACATTTCTGTTTTAATTATTTTTCACAAAAATCATTTGCCAAATTTTACTTTTTCAACCTCTTTAATAACTCAGAAGATGTGTCACAGCCCTTTAGTCTGCTTGTTACTGTGTAGGCCTTTATGATATCCAGCCTCGTTTAATCAATAACTTTGGAATTTTTATTCTTGTCTCTGTTTTTTATCTCCTTCAATCTACCCTGCACCCTGCTGCCTCATGATCTTTCCACAAGACAAATTTGACCCTGACACTTCCTGCTTGAGCTACTTTGTTTCCTTTAATTTTTTGGACGAAATTCAGATTTTGTTGTGTGTGTGTTTTTTTGTAATCCTCACCTGAGTATATGCTTAGAGAGAGGATGGGGGGAGGGGAGAGAGAGAGAGAGAGAGAGAGAGAGAGAGAGAGAGAGAGAGAGAGAGAGAGAGAGAGAGAGAGAGAGAGAGAGAGAGAGAGAGAGATCATCAGCATTGATGTGAGAGAGAAACATCAATCAGTTGCCTTCTGTACATGCCCAACCAGGGATCAAACACAAAACTCAGGTATATGCCTTGACTGGGAATCAGACCAGCAAACTTTTGGTTCATAGGATGACGCTCAGCCAAATGAGCCCCTCCAGCTGGGTGAAATTCAGATTCTTTATCATTGCCCTGCAAGGCCTCTCCTGTTCAAATTCCCATGCAGTTCTGCAAATTCCTTTCTTCCCCTTCCCTGCATTCACCTATTATACTGCCCACACCGAGCTACCTGAACTTCTCTATAATGCTGTTCACTGTCTCAATGCCAAGGTTTGAAAACTCAAATATATTTAGAGACCGAGTGGGAAACACAAATGTGTAAAACAGCCTAGATGTAAGGTAACAGAGAGTAGCAGATACTATGGCATGTGTGCATAAAAGTTCTGAAAGCCAAATTAAGAACACTGTTCTGAGAGCAACCAGAACTGTTCTGAGCACGATTCCAGCTGCAGCCACCAGACTGTGGCCCATGGTGATGTCTGTGCACCTGCCGTTTCCAGTATCAGCAATGTCTCTACCTCTCTTTGATTTTGTCTCAGTCCAACTAAATCTTCAATACTCAACTTGATCATCACTTCCCCCATCACAGGTTTCTTCATTTTATATCCGTCTTCTCCTAGTGTGGCCCCTTTTCACTTTTCTGCTACCTCTGTTACAACATGAGATCCTTGAAGGTGGAGGTCAGTTATGTCTTATTGAACATGAACATCCAGTGCCTACATACAGTAGGTGCTCAATACATATTTGAGTGAATGACTGCACGAGTAAATCAATTTATGTTTGAATGGGATGAATGTCAATGAATGAATGGCCTGACTACGATCTGAGCTATACATCTGTAATGTCGGTGTCGATGGCGAGTGAGATTCCCCCCACAAGATCCACCCTCTTCTCATCAGAGAAGGAATGTTTTCTACAGCTCTGAGGCAATGTTTCTCTTTAAGGATTCCATCTTCCACGTTCCTTTTAAATAGCTGCATGTCAGTAATTTGGGCTTAAACAGAACTACCCTTTCTTCCTGAGAACCACAACTAAGATTTTGTTGTTTTCTTTTGCAATTAATTGACTGTCACTGAATGGTATATAATAGAGAAATGCCATCACAGCAGAGCTTCATTTTGAAATAAATACCACATTATGAAAAGCAATTAAATATTAAGATCATAATCTCTTCATCTTCAATAATTCACGTGTGTATAATGTAGCAAGTTAGCAGAGATAATGGGATCGTAATTGGCTTGGAGAATGAGGTTGGAGGAATAATGATGTCAGATGGGCTTCAGAAGGAATGCAGGAGGCAAATGTCAGTGTCATTGGTGTAGGAGAGAAGACAGTGACTAGCAAAGAGAATCCTTGTAGGAGCCCTGGTCAGGTGACTCAGTTGGTTGAAGTGTCATCCCATACACCAAAATAGTGGCAAATTCGATTCCTGGTCAGTGCTCCGATGGCAGGCAACCAATCGATGCTTCTCTTTCACATCAATGTTTCTCTCTCTCTCCCCCCCCCCTCCCTTCTTCTCTAAAAATCAATACAGCCCTGGCTGGTTTGGCTCAGTGGTTAGAGTGTCGGCCCGTGGACCAGAGAGTTCTGGGTTCAGTTACCGCTAAGGGCACGTACCTCGGTTGCAGTTTGTCCCCAGCCCCGGTTGGGGCCTTGTGGGTGGCAACCACTCTATGTGTCTCTCTCACACTGATGTTTCTCTCTGTCTCTTTCTCCCTCTTTCCCTCCCACTCTGTCTGAAAAATGCAAAATGTCCTCAGGTGAGGATTAAAAAACAAACAAACAAACAAACAAACAAACAAACAAAAAGTCAATACAAACATACCCTCAGGTGAGAATTAAAAAACAAAAAAACAGAATCCTTGTAGGAGGTGCTTTACTGAGCTCAGTGAGAAACTGGGATGGGGGCAAGAAGAAGTAACTTACCAATTGCCCCTAGAAGGAAAGAAAGTAGGGTGTACTTTTTTACTTTGAAGGTTCGGTGCTTCATAAATAGTGGTACCTAATAATTAGGAAATCATAGCTCTATTGCAAAGCAAGGAAGCAGAAATAGGAGAGATATCCAAGCATAAAGTTAGAACAGAATGCCCAAGGCGGGTCTGTGAAGGCAATGATGGGCATCAAGCTGCAGCCTCATTAGAATGAGATTATTAAAGGAATGTGATTATAATCAAGCTACTTCTGGGCATGACACCAGGATCCCAACATCTGCCTGAGACTGCAAGCTCTGAAGAGACCATTGATTGAAGCTGGAAAAGTGGTAAGAGTAAACTGGAGCCAGATAAATCATTTTTTCTGTGTATTAAGTAATGAGTGCACCTCAGAATAGACAGAGGCCTATTGTAGAAACAGAATCAAGATATACTCTCAAAGCTCTTTTTCTTCTGTTCCTCTGCCTTCAGGAGGAATGACACCTAAGCCAACATGGGTAGAAGTGAGGTTCTGCTTAACCCGCAGCAAAGGAGCTCCGCCAAAACTTCTAGGACGTGATTTATACGAGTACTTACCTGACAAGCAAAGAATAGTAAAGTCCAACCAGCCTATACGCCAAGCTTTTCTCCCATTTACTGGGGCAAATTATGAAGACAGAAGTAGCAAATGTGTGGATTCTCTGTTGCCTATCACATTGGAGGGCAGCACAAAGGGTCCAGCTGGCCAGTGGATGGATTTTAGGAGATGTACCATATCGTCCTTGAGCATTGGGACCCTGAAGCTGCATGATTGGCAAAGCACCAGCCCCTACACTAGCACAATTAAGGGCTCGGGTCCAAGTCTTGTGGTTACTATGACATGAAAAGAACATTGAACGTTGTCACATGACCTGAGTATTTATGGTTGGAATAGACACTCACCTTTGGTGTGATCAGGGGACTGGAGTCCCATTACATTCACCAACTTAAAACCCTTTAATGGACTTACACTGACTGTGAGATAAAATCCAAACTTCATAACATGGTATGATGGCCTTTCCGGATCTGAGTCCTACCTACCTTTTCAAACTGACCCATCCTACTCCCTCACATATTCCCTCCACAAAACAGAAAGGCCAAACTTTTCCACACCTCTTTGCCTTTGCACATATATTCAGTTTACCTGCAATATTTCCATTCAAACAGACCTATAGGGATTCTTATAAATCCTTTGGTGCCTGTTTTATTCTCCTTATATGATAAAGAAATTGATCCCCTCATAGGATCTCATTCTTTCCTTTCTTTGGCCACCATGCCCCTCATGTATTCCTCTAACACTGTACATATGAGTCAACATAGGTAATCACTTAGAACAGTGCTTTGCAAATAGAATACACTCAATAAATGTTAGGTGATATATTATTATTTTTTATCAAAGAATTTTGCAATTATTAGTTTATGTTTGCATGTATTTCCACTACTAGACTATAACTGCCTTGAGGAAAGGGACTGTGAGGTGTTTATCTTTGCACTCCCAGCATTCTGTCTCCAGCTAAAATATAAATAACTCTCCTTTATTTTTATTCCTAAGTGATGGCAGAATGTTGCCATATAAAAAGCTTTGAAGGGAAGAAGAACCTGGATTCAAATTCTAACTCTGCCATGTACTATTACCTAGGATTTTCAGGATAATTCTTAACTTCTTAGACCCTTACCTTCCTTGTCTTTAAAAGAGAAGAAAAATAATCTACATGATAAATTTTTCTTAGGCTTAAATGGGATCATATTTATTAAGTATCTGGTCCACAGTAGGAGGCATTTTTGTAAGACTCTCACCTAGTAATGAAAATGAAAGTCATTGAGATGCTGGGGATGGGAATGTGTTAACACCAAGAATTTATTAGAAGAGAAAAATTTTCCACACTTCAGAGTTATGCACATAAAAAAAAATGAATCACAGAAACTTTTTCAAACTGCATTGCTCTTTCACAGTGAAATAAAAATGATGGAATTGTGTGCAGTTAGTTGGCAAAGATTCTTACCCTGAATGTGAAACTTGAGAAAATCCAAAATGCAATCTAGAGGGTTTTTTTTTTTAAGTCAGATCCTAAAGTATAGTATTCATCTCCTTTAGAAAGTGACTCCATGAAGAAGTACTTGGGCTCAAGGGAAAATAATTTAGGCCATTAAAGTTAAAAGAATAATATTTCACACTGAACCTGGTGCTATAGGAATAAGAAAGATATACGTTTTTGGATAAGGCAAGTCCTTGTTTCTCCTCTCCTCTCCCCTGTTTCTTCCCTCCTCTCCCCACCTGTTTCTCACCCTCTTCCCATTTTTTTCTTCTTTGAAAAGCAACAATTACCAAACAAAATTAGCAATTTTAAGCATAGAATACTGAAGACTTCAATTTACTGTAGAATCACTCTAGATAATATCATAATATCTTTTTGTTACCCATGTTTTTCTTCCTGATTGTAGAATGAGAGAAACTAGTTTTATGCAGCAAAGAAGAAAAAATGGCCTCTGGTTATTAACAGTCATTACTTGAGGGCTTCAAATGGCCTCTGTAGTGCTGCATGGTGCAAAGCATGGGGGTACATTTAAAATCTTTTTGTCTAATTAAAAAATCCTTAACCAGACTCATCAAGAAAAAAAGAGAGAGGATCCAAATAAATTAGAAATGAAAGAGTAGAAGTGACAACTGATATCATAGAAATACAAAGGATTATAAAAAAATACTATGAACAACTATATGCCAACAAATTTGGACAATCTGGAAGATATGGATAAATTCCTAGAAACATACAATCTTCCAAGACTGAATCAAGAAGAAACAGAAAACCTGAATAGACCAAGTACTACCAACAAAATTGAATGAGTAATCAAAAAATTCTCAACAAACAAAAGTCCTGAACTAGATAGCTTCACACATGAATTTTACCAAATATTCAAAGAAGGATTGCTACCTATCCTTCTCAAACTATTCCAAAAAAGTCAAGGGGAGAGAAGACCAGCATTACTGATTCTAAAACCAGACACAGACATTATAGAAAAAGAAAATTATAGATCAATATTCCTGATGACTATAGATGTAAAAATCCTCAATAAAATATTAGCAAATTGAATTCAGCAATACATTAAAAAGATCATACACAATGATCAAGTGGGATTTATTTCTGGGATGGAAGGTTGGTACAACATCTATAAATCAAATAATGTAATACACTACATAAACAGAATGAAGGATTAAAAAATCATATGATTATATCAATAGGTGCAGAAAAAGCATTTGACAAAATCCAGCATCCACGGATGATAAAACTTTCAGCAAAGTGGGAATACAGGGAACATACCTCAACATAATAAAGGCTATATAGGACAAACTCACAGCTAACATCTTCAATGGGAAAAACTAAAAGCATTTTCCTTAAGATCACGAATGAGACAAGGATGTTCATTTTTATCACTTTTATTCAACATAGTATTGGAAGACCTAGCCACAGCAATCTGACAAGAAAAAGAAATAAAAGGCATCCAAATTGGAAAGAAAGAAGTAAAGCTATCATTATTTGTAGATGTCATTGTACTGTATAGAGAGAACCCTAAAGATTCCACCAAAAAACTACTGGAATTGATATATAATTTCAGTAAAGTAGCAGGATACAAAATAAATATTTAGAAATTAGCTACATTTTATGTGCCAATAATGAACTATTAGAAAGAAAAATTAAGAAAACAATCTAATTTACAATTGCATTAAAAAGTTCCTAGGAATAAATTTAACCAAAGAGGTAAAAGACCTGTACTCAGAAAATTATAAGACATTAAAAAACAACAACTGAAGAACATATAAATAAATGGAAGCATATACTGTGCTCTTGGATAGGAAGAAATTAACATTGTTTAAATGTTCATACTATCCAAAGCAAACTATAGAGTCAATACAATCCCTATCAAACTACAAATGGCATTTTTCTTTCTTTTTTTCTCATTTCTTATCTTTATTTTCTTTTTTAAAATTTAATTAATGTATTTGTGTTACAGATGTTTCTCCTTTTCCCCCTATTGACACCCTCTTCTGGATCCCACCCCCACCCTCAATGGCATTTTTCACGGAACTAAAACAAAATCCTAAAATTTTATATGGAATGACAAAAGGCCTCAAATAGCCACAGCCATCTTGAGAAAGAAGAACAAAGTTGAAAGTATCTGGCTTCCTGATATGAAAATATACTATAAGACCATAGTAAACAAAGCAGCATGGTACTGGCATAAAAACATACATGAACAAATGGAACAGAATAGAGAGGCCAGAAATAAACCTACACCTATATGGTCAATTATTTTTGACAAAGGATGCAAAAATATATGAGATAAAGACAGTCTGTTCAATAAATGGTGTTGGAAAAATTGAACAGATACATGCAAAAAAGTAAAACTGGACCACCTTCTTATATACAAGAATAAACTATAATGGATTAAAAACTTAAATGTAAACCTGACCAGTGTGGTTCAGTTGGTTGGAGCATTGTCCTGTACACCTAAAGGTCGTGGGTTTGATTCCTGGTCATGGCACATACCTAGGTTATGGGTTTGATCCCCAGTTGGAGCACATACAGGAGGCAACCAATAGATGTTTCTCTCTCACATTGATGTTTCTCTCTTTCTCCCTTCCTTCCTTCCTCTCTCTCTAAAATCAATGGAAAACATACCCTTGGATGAGGATTAAAAAGAAAAAAAAGGACTTAAGTGTTAAGACCCAAAACCATAAAACTCCTAGAAGAAAACATAGGCAAAAACTCTCTGACATTTCTCTTAGTATATATTCTGATATATCTCCTTGAACAAAGGAACCAAAAAAAATCAACACACTGGACTACATCAAACTAAAAAGTTTTGCACAGCAAAGGAAATCATCAAGAAAACAAAATGACAATTTACTGAATGGAAGAACACATTTGCCGATAATACATCTGATAAGGTGTTAATACCCAAAACTTATAAAGAACTCAAACAATTCTACACCAACCCCCCCTCCCCCTCCCCCACACACAATCCAATTAAAAAATGAGCAGGAGACCTGAACAGATATTTCTTCACAAAGGAAATAAAGATGGCCAACAAACATATGAAAAGATGCTCAAGGTCACTAATCATCAGAGAAATGCAAGTTAAAATCACAATGAAATATCACCTCACACCTGTCAGAATGGCTATCATCAATAAGTCAACAAACACGTGTTGGCGAGGATATGGAGAAAAGGGAACCTTTGTGCACTGTTGGTGAGATTGCAAATTGGTGCAGCCACTGTGAAAGACCATGTGGAGTTTCCTCAAAAAATTAAAAACAGAACTACCTTATGACCCAGCAATTCTACCTCTGGGAATATATCCATTTTTCTTTTCTTTTTTTTTTTTTTTGTTCAGATAGAGTAGGAGGGAGAGAGAGGAAGAGAGAGAGAGAGAGAAACATCGGCGTGAAAGGACCACATCGAGTGGCTGCCACCCGCACAACCAACCAGGGCCGGGGACAAACTGCAACCGAGGCACATGCCCTTAGTGGGAACCGAACCCGGGTCTCTCTGGACCGCAGGCCGACGCTCTAACCGCTGAGCCAAACCGGCCAGGGCTGGGAATATATCCAAAGAAATACAAAATATGAAATAAAAAAAAGATATGTGCACTCCTATGTTCATTGCAAAGTTATTTACAGTAGTCAAGATATGGGGACAACCCAAATGCCTATTAATAGATGATTAGATAAAGATGTGGTACATATATACAGTGGAATATTACTCAGCTATAAAAAAGAATGAAATCTTACCATTTGCAACAACATGAATGTACCTAGAGGGTATTGTGCTAACTGAAATAAGCCAGGCTTCACTTATACATGATTTCACTTATATGTGGAATTTAAAGAACAAAATAAATGAACAAAACCAGACTCATAGATACAGTGAACAAACTGGGGTTGCCAGATAGGAGAGGTTAGAGAATGGGTGAAAAGTGTGAAGGGAATAAGAAGTTTCAAAATAGTCATGAGACATAAAGTACAGCATAGGAATTACAGATAATAATATTGTAATAACTATGTAGGGTGCCAAGTGGGTACTAGAATTATGAGGGGGGTCACTTCGTAAATTATATAATTGTCTAACCACTATGCTATACATCTGAAACAAGCATAAAATGTTTAAAAATCTTTGTGTCTTCCTGTTTGATTTTCCTATGTCTTCTGAAGCACAGAATTCAGTCTCACATATTATCCCCTTGCTGTCCACTTGATTGTATCACCTGAGGATATTTTCCATTGATTTTTACATAGAGTGGAAGGGAGGGAGAGAGGAGAGAGAGAGAGACATCGATGTGAGAGAGACACATCAATCTTGGCCGCCTCCTGCATGACCCCGACCAGGGCCAGGGATCAAGCCTGTAACCCTTTGGTCCACAGGCCAACACTCTAACTGCTCAACCAAACTGGCCAGGGCTCCACTTGATTGTTTTTTTTTTCTTATAAATGATAACCCTGATGCTTATATTATTCTATCAATTAGTGTTTTTTTTTTTACTTTGCATTATTTCTGTTGATGTTCACAAAAAACTTCATCAGGAAAGGGAGACATATTTTGCCATGTACTTAAAAGGAAATGACATTGATAATTCAAGAATTCAAGTGACTTTGCCTAAAATTACATAATACACGGACAAACTAGTACCTCCAAGCCCTGGACGTGGTCAGTTGTGCTGGTAGGTGCTGACTATGGATGGGCAGGACCACCAATCCATGAGTGGCTCAGACTTTGCACTCTAGGCCCCCTTATCAATTGCTTAGAGCTGTTAAATTAATGCAATAGCATCCTGTCTTACTTCCACTGCTTTTCTGCTCAGCTACAAGACACTATCTGGAATGAAGTAAGTTTTCTTCTGGAAGGACTTAGAACTCTGCACCACTCTCTACACTCCCTCCACATACTACCATCACTACCAGTTTTTCTGATTATCATTTGTGTTCCATCCTAAGCAATTCTCAATTCTCTTGTGAAAGAGATAAAAGGAGGAAGAGAAAGCAAAACAGGAATATGAATCCTTTTGAAAATGGTATAGCTTGTGTCCAGATCACTACCTTGTGCCTTTGTATGCATGAGTCTTTTGGGCTGAGCTTGAGTCAGACACCACACCAATTCAATTATTTTTAGATAGAGGCAGAGGTCAGCTGATACAAATACATCTGTTTAGATTGCCTCCTTCAGCAAGAACTGGCAGACCATACTAGAGAGGGAGGCAAAGACTGAGGTAACTGAAATACTGGCACTACACAGGTAAAGGAGTGGAGATAATCTAACGCAGGATAGCAGGTTCCGCCTGGGTATGTGGGTGCAGTGAATCTGCTTGGTATTATTCAGAAAGGACATTTTCCCTCAGCACACAGGGGCTAAGAAAAATGTTTCCTGGCCTGAGATGTCTTTGCAGTAGTTGGTTAGGAAAATAAAATAGGTAAACATACAACAGTTAGATTTATCTGCTAAACTGTACCCTGTAACATTGCCCTATACTTTGGCCATAAGACTGTACCCTTAACACATATTTGATACCCTGAGATCCTGGGTTACTCAAACATTAAGTCAAACTGCTTGTGGGATTCATTTGTTCACTCTATGCAGCCAACACTCATTGAGAACAAGTCCCGGACATACAAATATGCATGAGATATCGGCTTCAGGAATTCAAAGACCGGTGGATGGACAGTCATAGAAATGATTAAATGTGACACACCTGTGAACATACAACGTGCCATCAAGATGCAGTAGAAATGTGGATTTCATCTAGTGGCTAGCAAAGACTTCAGAGAGAAGGTAGAGGAATCTCAGGAAGCAATTTCACTTGATTTATTCAACAAACACTTGACGCCCTGATAAGCTCCAATGAGTTAAATAATGTAGTTCCTTTATAAAGGATTATCACATTAAACAGAGTCACCACAGAAGGCCTCTCTGAGAAGATAATGTTTGTGGTGATATCTAATGGATGAGAGGCATCACTCATGAGTCAACTCATGTTAAAATACAAGGCCTGTTTGTTTAAACTCAACTGACCAAAAATAATAATAAGGGAATGTATAGTGGCATCACCTGTTATTTTTTTGGTACTATCTCATGTTTGGTCCCCAGGCAGGACACTTCCATGGTTCATGTATTTCCCTTCTAAGGGAACTCCACTCAGAAAATGGCTTGGTTATTTCTAAGTTAAATAGAAAAAAATATGTAAAAAATGTAATAAAATAAACAGAATCAAATAAAGGTATGAATAATAGTATATATTTATATTAAATGAAAATTATATGAGTAATGAAATTGAAAGCACTTTGTAAAATACTGTATAATACTATTACTTCCAAAATTTCTAGAGACTGTGTATTATTAAACATAAAAGAATAGTTAAGACCCCGGCCATCATACCAGATCTGAAATATCCCCAACTCAGCTTTTGGCTGTCTGGATTTTTCCAATGCGGTTGCCTCATCTTCACCTTATCAATGCTGGGACTTCAGCTATCATTCAGCTATATGGAAATAGCTTTGCAATTTCTTAAGCATAGCACAATGTTGTAATCAGATGTATTCAAATTTGGTATTTCAAAAGTCATTGTCTTCTCATAGAATAAATGGCATCTGATACTGTCGTGAATATCTTGACAGATGGGCTCATCATTTCAGAGCAGATGGCAAGATGATTAGGCTCAACTCTGAAATCTTAAATATGAGACATATGAACAGCTATACAAGAGCTAAAGACACTGAAAATACTTCTTTAGACAGCCTGCATTTTAAAGGGATATTTGCTTAAAACTCAAATTCTCTTCTGCTCTGGGGGAGCTCAGATTGTCTTTGTCAAAAGAGCAGAGATATGGTGCCAGGCTGACCTGGGTTTGAATCTATGTCTGTTATTTACTAATGTGTGGTAAGACACTTCGACCCAGCTTCCACATCTCCAAAGGCTGGGTTAATAGCACTTGCCTCATGGAACTGGAGGGAGAATTTAATGAGACAGCACATGTAAAATATTCCACAGATACTCACTATAGAGGGAGAGAGGGAGGAAGAGAGAGAGAGAAACATCGATGTGAGAGAGACACATCAAGTGGCTGCCACCCCCACGACCCCAATCGGAGCCAGGGACAAACTGCAACCGAGGTACGTGCCCTTAGCGGGAACCGAACCCGGGACTCTCCGGTCCGCAGGCGGACTCTCCAACCGCTGAGCCAAACCGGCCAGGGCCAAACACCTTTCTTTACTGACAAACAATAATACTGTTTTGCATTTATTGCTGAAGAGAAAATGGTTGGGGTTTTTTTAGATACAAATTTTAAAAAGAGGACACTGAGAAGCAGAAAACAACAAGTAGTATAAATACAGCTATAAATATACCAACACGCAGGAATATACATGGAAGATACATAGTCACCTTATCTTTATTTCACACTAAAACAGATTTTAAAGCACTTCTAAAATCATTATTTCATTGAATCCTCACAATTATTGAGAAAAGCAGCAGTATCTTTACCTAAAATCATTTTAAAAGCTGAAATTCACAGAAATTAATTGATTTGACCAATGCAACAAAACGCAAGTCACACTTGAACCTGACTCTTCGCCCAGCTTCAAAGGAAAGAGATTCTGGAGTCTCCCAGGCACAATCTCTGCTTTCCCCCAATATTTGCGCAGCGGGCGTTGGTTAGGTTCTCAGCATCCACATCTCCTTCCATCCATCAACAGTACCCAAAGTTTGCACAGGAGGAATCATTAACCCACACATACTCGGCAACTTAACTGAGTATCACTATTTCCCACCATCAGATTCAGGAGTGGCTTATGATTTGCTAAAACTAATCTATGTATTAAATTCCCCAGCTGTAATGATAGATTTGGGGAATAGGCACAGTACTCAGTCAGGGTCAAAGAAATGCAAAGTGACTTTTTCTGGATAGCCTGAGAAATAACAGATTCCCCCTTCTTTTCTTTGAAAAATTTCTCTGGAGAGTATGGTGTGCCAGTGTCAGGAACTGGAGTCATTTTGCAAGAGCTGGGAGACACTGGAGTGAACAGGGCACTGAAACCTGTGGCAGAGCCCGACACTGCAGAGATCCGAAAGTCGGGTCCTTGTTGGCATCACTGGCCCCTAGAGCAGGCTTTGACTGAATTACCCCTAAACTTGCAGTTACATTTGTCAATAAATTCCCTTTATTATTCAAGCCTATTTGAATTGGATTTTCTTTGCTTGCAATGTAAAGAAGTGTGTTAAATGTTGTGGCTAAAATTTTGGCAGTAAAAAGTAGATACTGTTTGAGGTAAACATTTGAATTCCTTGGGACGTTTGATTCTAGAATGCCATTTAAGTCACTTTTGAGAAGGGTTTGCTTTTGAAAGTTTTACAAATAACTTTCTAATGTATGCATCTGACCATCATTCCGTTAGCCTATGAGGGATTTAGCAAATATCTCTGAGCCAGTATATAGGTAAACAGGACTAGCAAATATGACACAGTAAGAAGCACTAGTCTGTTTGTGATCGTGTGAAATGACGTGGGGAAATTTGAGAGCTTACAGACATTCTGAGTGCTAACATGGGGCTGGCTGTGTCGGGAATGTCTTCGTGGAATAGTTGGGACCAGGTGATCTCTGATAGTGCAACTGCAGAAGTAATACGGAAAGAAATGTTGACAGAAATATCAGGTAATTTTTAAACTGATAAGAAAAGATACTACACTTGATCTTAGCCAAAAGGCCGAGAAGCGATCATCAGGTAATTTTTTAAAAGAGAACTAGCATTTAAGATATATAGGACTTGCCATATATCCCTAATGTTTTAATATTAGCTATTTTGATTGTCATGTAATATAAGGTGAGGAGATCTGGGCTAGGACTTGAGAGACACAATGTCTTGCTTTAGTTCTAATATTTGCTACATTAAAAAAAACTTTTTATTTTGAAATATATATTCACAGGAAATTGCAAGGCTGTTCCAAGAGATTCCATGCACCCTTCACCCAGTTTTCCCCCAGTGTATAGTTCTGTAAGATTTGATCACATGTGTAGATTGGTGTAACCATCACTTCAATCAAGATGCAAAACTATTTCATTGTCACTACCTTAAAACAAAGGCTATAACAAGAGATAAAGAAGGACATTTCATATACAGTAACCAAGATATGAAAGGAACTATCGACAGACAACTGGATAAAGAAGATGTGGTACATATATACAACAGAATATTACACAACAACCAAGAAGAAGAAAATCTTACCATTTGAAACAACTTGGATGGACCTAGAGGGTATTATGCTAAGTGAAAAAAGTCAGACAGAGAAAGACAAATACCTTATGATTTCACTTATATATGAAATCTAAAAAACAAAATAATCAAACAATCAAAACAGAAACAAATTCATAGATACAGAGAAAAAACTGATGGTTGCCAAATGGGAGGGAGGTAGAGGGGCTGGGTGAAAAAGGTGAAGGGATTAAGAAGTACAAATTGGCAGTTACAAAATAGTCATGGGGATGTAAAGTACAGCACAGGGAATATAGGCAATAATATTGTAATAACTGTGTATGGTGCCAGGTAGGTACTGGAGTTATCAGGGGCATCACTTCGTAAGTTATATAAATGTCTAATCATTGTGATGTATACCTGAAACTAATATAATATTGAATGTTAACTGTAATTGGAAAAAAAATGAATGAATGAATGAATGAATGAATGAATGAATGAATAAGATACAAAACGATTTCATTGTCAGTAAGACTTCTCTCACGTTGCTCCTTTGTAATTACTCCCTTCCAGCATCCCTAAACCCTGCAAACCACTAATTTGTTCTCCAGTTCTAAAATGTTTTAATTTAAAAAATATTGTTTAAATGGAATCTATTTTATTTTTGTTTTGTCTTCTGTTTGGTCATTTGTTTTCTTTATCTTGCCTTCCCATGGGTTATTTGAACATCTTCTAGAGTTTTATTTTGATTTATCTATAGTGTTCAGGAGTATCTCTCTCCATACAGTTTTTTTAGTGGTTGCTCTAGGTATTACATGCACATGACTTATCCTAGTTGGCTGGTATAGACGTTTTATCAGTTTAGTGAAGTGTAGAATCTTCACCTCCCTTTATGCCTCTTTACACTCCCCATGTATACATTATCTTAAATGTTTCCTCTGCAAACATCAGTAACCACATCAACCAGCGTTATAATTTTTGTATAACCGTCAAACATAATTTAGAAAACTCAAGAGAAGAAAAGTTTATTGTATTTACTCATACATTTTTACTCTGAAAAGGGTTTTTTCCCCTTCCTGGTGTTCTAGGGTTCCTTTTTTATCATTTCTTGTCTGTGTAGAGCACTTCCTTTCGCCATTCTTCTATGGCAGGACTACTGGTGGCACAGTTCCTTAGTTTTCCTTCATCTAGAACTGTCTCGGTTTTTCTTCGTTGTTTCTGAAGGGTGGGTTTTTGCTGGGCAGTTCTTTACTCTCAGAACTGGAAAATGATGCGCCCGGTTGCTGATACTTTCCTTTGCCCTCTCCCGTCTGCTGGTGAGTGTGTCTACTGTTTTCCACCTTAGTTATTCTACTTTTCAATTCTAAAGTTTTCATTGGGTTATATTCTTTGTATCTTCCATTTTCTAAGACTTTCTATTTTGTTCATTTGTTTCAAATGTGTATATAATTGTTCACGGAAGAGTTTTTATAATGGCTGCTTTAAAGTTCTCGTCAGACAATTCTAAGGTCTGTGTTCCTTCAGCCTCAGTGTCTATTAACGTCTTTTCTCACTCAAGTTGAGATTTTCCTGGTTCTCTGTATGGTAAGTGATGTTCTACTGAAACTAAACATTTTAGGTACTATATTATGAGACTGGATGTTATTTAAATTTTGTTTTGGTAGGCTTCGGCATTCCACCAGCAGGGGAAGGGTCCTCTCCTCATCACTACCAGACTGAGGTGGAAGTCCAGGTTCCCCCGTGGTTTCTGTTGGTACTTCCAAAGGAAGAGGCATCTCAACACTGCTGGGCACGGACGGGAGTTTAAATCTGCCACTAGAAGCCCGCTGACACTGTTATGGCATGTAAAGACAAGAAAAAACAGGGAGTCTCTCATGTCTTAGACTCTTTCACAAGTAAAATTGTACGTCATCATCAAAAGAACCCTTATGCAGGTATTTTATCTCCATTTACAGACAAGAAGCTGAAGCCCAGAAGGGGTCACCTAGCTGGTAAGAGGCCAAGCCGCAGTGCGAGCCTCCCTTTCCTGAAGCCAGTTTCTATGTTCTTCCCACTTGATCATAGCTCCTTCCTCTGAATAGCTCTGACTTAGAGTGTCTCGTCAAGATTTGCTTCAGCTAAGCCAGCACCATCAGAGGATTTTAATGAAGGCTATAAAATCTCTCCAGAGCCCAAAGATGTGTTCAGATAAGAGGAGGAGAATGAGCCTATTGACCACTGTTATTTATTAGCACAATCCGCTTTCCTTTATCTCATAACAGTGACTGATGTGAAACAGCTCAGGTCCTGCCAAACCCAGTACAGCTCATTTCCCCCCTAACAGGCAAGCGTCCTCCCCTGTAATTCCGTCCCTGTGATGCCTTGCAGTTGGAGAAGAATAAGAAGTCATCTCTCAGCAAAGAGACGAAGTAAGGCAGCTGGGTTGGCTAGGGGAGGGGGAGAACTTGGTGGGGTCCTGCAGAAGGCAACCATTTCTCTCCCCTGGAACTGTCACCCTGGTCCCATTATTTTATTGGTCATATGAAGCAGAACATGTAATGTGACTTCCCTCTAGATAACCCTATGGGCTCCATTCCCAGTCCTTTCAGCACCAGCGGTCAGCGCCTATCACTCTTATCTGTCCTAACACCTTGGAGCTGGGGCTTCTCTGGAATGACTAATTTTATTTTTATCAATTCCACTTCAACAACACTTATTTTAAAGAAAAATAATACAATTTCTTAATGTGTCTGACCTCTTCCAAAGCTCTGGAAGTCCCAGGGAAGAGAAACCACCCACAGAGAAAAAAGAACGTGGACTGATTCATCAGTAAATCATGTATTTGTTAATATTTGGAAGTGATTAAGAGGATGGGCTTTGGCAATAAACGGTCAGGGTTCTAGTCCTGACTCTTGCACCTGATAGTTGTTGATATCACTATGTAAAACAGAGATATTACTAATACATTAATCATACCGACTGCATTGTCAAAATCAATTGGAAAAATGAGTACAAAGCACTCGGCACAGCACCTCTTCTGGGTAGTCTGGCACTGAACTCGCTTTTTAGGAGTCAGAGGTAAGATTTTATCTCTGACTTCAAGGGTGATGAATAATTACAAAACAGGGTCGATGTGAAATGATAAGACAGGGAGTGTTGAGCTACAGACACAGAAGTGACCCGAAGAAAGCAGCACTGGATTAGTCTGGGGGTGTCCTTCCCTGAGCTCCTTCGGGGTCCGGTTCTTACCCTACTGCCGCATGCTTATGATCTAACAGCTTACATAGGAGGTTCTCGACAAATGCTGGACCACACAATAAAGGGTGGGAGGTGATATGTAAAACACATTCTGGGTACAATAGAGAGACCACTCAGGTTTGAGTAAGTTTCTGCAGAAATAAAAGAGAAAGAGCCTCACTGTGGGAGGCCTAGTATGCTAAATTAAGAAATTTTATTTTATCGTTCAGCCATTGAAAGTTTTGGAAGAGAAAAGAAACAACAAAAGAAGTATTTAAATTTTAGTTTGAATATGGTGTTGAAGATACTATGGAAAAAAATGAAGGAGACAGACTAATTGATATAGAAATGAGGGGAGACAGGGGTCTGACCTAAAGTGACAAGGACAGAAATGAAAATTAAGGAGTGGTTTTGAAATTCACCTGTTCTTGTCCTTTGAGATAAAAACTGGGATTAGAAACCCCGTGGATGCCAGTGACAATAAAGGCTAGATGTTGAGAAACATCTCTCATTCCTGGAAACAGCTGTCCTTCCACCCACCTTCTCATTCATCTGTTCACTTTTTCATCTATCTATCCTTCCAACACACATTTCTTGAGCACCCACCTCCGGTCAAGCACTGTTCTGCTTTCTAAATATTCTCTAATGACAGGCGTTTACTGCTCCCTCTGAGTCACATGGCT
Organism: Tadarida brasiliensis; assembly: GCA_030848825.1. NCBI lineage: Eukaryota > Metazoa > Chordata > Mammalia > Chiroptera > Molossidae > Tadarida > Tadarida brasiliensis. The sequence continues at coordinate 60,995,105 of CM061268.1, forward strand.
GCGGGAGCTACTGTACAAAGCACAGAATGATCTTAAGTGTTTTTTATTACATTGATTGGTTCTGTTTCTTCTTGGGGACAGCAGTAAATTGCTCTTTTAAATTTAGCTTTGAGACACTATAATTTCAACTCTAAGTACAGAAATTGAACTGCTTTCAAGGGTAGCAAAATGATGGCAGTATCCTGGTGCTAAAATACAATGAGCCATTACACTGCCCTATGGGAACTACATTTATATCCGTGCTGAGAAGGGCAGCGTGATCTGTGAGCACTCTGCCTAAACACACTCCCTGAGATCTCCTCTCTCTCTATAGCACCGAGATGACAGCGCATGCCTGTGTCCTAGACAGGGCTGGTGGAAGGATCACAACAGATAATGTCCGCAAATATGCCCTGTGAAATGTACCAATATAAGAGAGTACAATTGTTGTCATTGTAGGGTTTGTTTGTTGCTGTTGTTGTTTTGAGAGGAGTACTCGCCAAGAACATTCCCTGAGCCTCGCTTATTCCCTTGTATTCAACTGGAAAAGGCAAATAATGAAAATCTAGGAAATACATTGACAGGTTAATTTTGTTACTACCTAGCTAAGCGGTCCCAAACTAAATGTTTAACCTTTCGGTTTTCTCATCCTTAAAACAGAGATGATCATAATGCACGTCCTAGGTTACTGTTGTGAGTCTCACAGCTCCCAGCTACTCCCCACATCCATCAGCCTGAAAAATACCCTGTTTCAGGTTTCAGCATGGTTTCACTCTACTTCTTATCACTTTTTGGTCGCTCCACCCCTCACCTGGGTTTTTAATCATTCTTCTTTTCTTCTCTCAGTAGATTTCCCTCACATTTCTATCAGGCACTTACATTTTGTCTTCGCCTATAGTCTGGGCCCCTAGTAAGGATTACATTGAACCCTAAGGCTCTAGCCACCAGCATATTGCCTACACAAAGCACATATTTAATAAATATTTGCTAAAATAAATGATTAAAACACATACAAGACACTGCTTTGTACAATATAAGGGAGTTAGCAGTTAGTCATCATTCTGAATCTCATCTGTTATTTGTCACAGTGTGTGAGTGGAGTCCTGGCAAAACAAAACTGGGTATAACAGTTTTGACAGGGAAGAGCGAGGACTTTCGTAACTTCTGTAACAAGTGTTTCTTGACCTGGGCAACTGCGCCCTTCAGAGGACTTTTGGTTGGCAAAACTGGAGGAGGGTGCTGTTAGTGCCTAGTGGGTAGGGGCCCGGGAAGCTGCTGCTGAACACCCTACAAGGCTCAGGACAGCACCCCTGACAGAGAGCCCCAAATTTCAAGTGCCAAAATTGAGGACCCTTACCCTAACTATCATTCTTGCCTCAGTTAGCGTGTGGGATGCCTTTCAGGTTCTGCTGGTCACGTGGCATGCCATAAGCCTGTTTGGTGTGTGGCAGTCTTGAAACTCACAAAGGGACTGCGTGATTGTTCCACAGACAACTACTTTTAAACAGGTTGGGGTTCACTTAAGACAGTAGCAGTGCTAACAGGATTGCAAAACAGCACTGTGAGTTGGTAAAGCCTTCGATACTTTTCCATCTCATGGCGGGTACTGGCCTGGTCAGCGTTTGACTAGAGTGACAAACTGCCCAGAAATCTGGAAGAGAAGCTGGATTTTCCTCCCTCCAGGCTAAAGAAGGCTAACTGTCACAGGACCGTTTTCTCAAGGACTATGATACTACACCCGTGGGAATAATCCTGGTTTACCTGGGGGGGGGGGGAGGAATGTGTGTGTGTATATATACATCCATACATATGGTATTAGATATTTTGATAGTTTTCCTGCTTTTAATTTTTTCCAAGTGAGTTTTGTTTTCCTCTCAAGGTTTAAAAATCATATTGTGACCCTACCCCGACTTATCTAATGTCACTCCCACCTCACTCCCCTCTTCCGCATCACCACCACAGAGGCCCTAGCTTAATCCCTTCAACAGTCTGCATTCTGGCCCACTCCTCTGTTAGAAGCATCCATAGGTTGCTAGTTAATTCCTACCCATCTCTCAGAGCTCGGCTCAAATGTCACTTCCTAGAGATTACCTGTCGTGGCCCCACAGGAGGTCAAGCCCAAAGTTAGACCCCCATCACGTACCTCAACCATTACTCCTCATACTCTTCATAGCTGTCATTAAATAAACTCCCTAAAGTCAGCTCTGTAGCAGAAACTATTTCTGCCTCTGCAAGTAAGCTGGGACACAGTACAAATGTGTTCAATTAATTAGGAAGGATAACTTTTCAGATACGGAGTATCACCATTTCAAGTTTAAAAAAGATGTTTGGCAAGTTGTCCCTAATTCACAGTCCGAGCAATTTACAAAAAAACACGCAGACACTGTAGGTGAAAATTTCAGGTTGAGTTGAGAACTGTGACCATACTGCTTTCCTCCCATGTCTAGTTATACTAGGGGAGAAAATTATTTTTGCAATCAGGAAAAAAAAGTCAACTGCTGGGAATATTAAGAAATGTGTGGAAAGCTTGGTGAAGACACTAAAAAAAAAATCTATTGAGAGATACAAAAGATTCTGTAAATGAAGAAACTAAATAGTTCAAAAGTATCAGTGCCCCCTAAATCAATTTATAGATCGGTATAATCCTACTGAATATCCCAGTGATATGTTTTACACATTAAAAGGGGTTAGATAATCACCTGGACTATTTCACAGCTAAAAATAGCTAGGAGGATTTTGAAAATAATGAGACCAGAACTGATATACTAAATATTAAACTTAGACTGACTTTTTTTCACTATGGCACTAGGATAGAAATCACAGGACACAACATCAGAATAGAACAGGTCATCTAAACGCAGATCCAAGTGTATATGAAAACTTGGTAAAGGATAAACTGAATTATACAAACTGATGAGAAGAGGTGGATTAATCGACAAAAGGGAACTTTGAACATTTGGTGGGAGGGGGGAGGGTCAAGCTAACTTCCTACCATATCTCAAAATAAATTCTAGTGCATTAAAGAGTTAAACATAAAACATGAACAAGTAAATCTATAAACAAATCATGAGGAAAATAAAACAAGATATAAATGAATACTTCATAGTTTTTCTGTGGCTATAGACTTTCTGAGCCACAAAGCTCTGGTGGAAATCACAAAGGAATAGACTAGTGTATTTATTATGATCCTGGCTACTTTAACTTACTGAGTGCTCAGTAAGTCCCAGGCATCATTCTCTGTGCTTTATGTATGCATTAATTTGATGAAACTTTGCCGCCCACCAGGAGCCGGGTGCATTTAAGAGGCCCATCTATAAAGCAGAAAAGGGAGGCAGAGATGGCAGAGCCAAGATTCCAGCTGGGGGAACCAGATACCACAGCCTGTGCTCTTCAACACTGTGCTCTTGGACTGCTATAGAAACACATAAAAAAAAACTGTACATCTAAAATAAATAAAATCCATTAAGTAAAAATAAATCCCATAAAGTAAAAATATTTTTTAAAATTTCATTAGGTAAAAGGCAAGTAACAAATTGGGAGAAATATTTTCAACAACTAGGACCATAAACAGATACCCTTTACATTAGTCCCTCCTCTTTCTGCTACCCTTCTTACTTGAGTAGTCATTGTATAAAGGACACGTATACATGTGTGTGTAAATGTGTGTGGCTGTGTATAAAGAGCTTTCATAAATCAATGAAAAAGACAACACTCGAACAGGAAATAAATGGGCAATAATGTGATCAGAAACTTCATGAAGAAAGAAACAGACTACAAGCAACAACAACAAAATGTTTAACCTAACTAGTAATCAAATATAGCTGAATAAAACCATCAACATATTGTTTTCCATCAAATCAGAACATATTTACTATTATATTAATATATGTTTTCTGGAAGCAATTAGTTTATAAATATTGGGAGTATTTTAAAAATTCAAGATTAAAAGAAGATATTTTCAAATTTATTAATTCTACTATTTGCCACCAGTCCTACAGAAATTTTCTGAGATATAAAGAGTTACATAAGAGTAAATTCATAGAAACATTAATGGAAGAAAATTGCTCAGAATAAACTAAGTGTACAATAAAGGATGAATAGGTCAATCATGTGATACCTACAGAGTAACTTTTGGAACAATCGTATTTTCATGAAACATTTAATAATCTGGGAAAATGTCCTGGATAGAAAAATCTATTGAAATACAATAATATCCTATAGATGCCAGAGAGATGTTTCAAGGAGGCCTAATAACAGACAAAATAAAGTTTCAACTGCTGCCACTCCCAGGATATGCCTAAAGCCTTCAAAGACCAGAGAGCTTTGAAAGGCTGGCAAACAGCAGGTGGGCTTCCCTTAGTGCCTTTCAGTCTCAGATAATTTATTAGAATTCTATCTTAAAGATTTGGAAACATCAGGGGAACTGGAAGGGAATTGGAAAAGTGAAGTGTTTCACCCCATCTATGGCAAACTCTCTATTCCTGTTACCACACTTTGACCAAAAAAAACCTTAACCTTTCCCCCTCCCCCTCCCCCTCCCCTACTTCCTCCTCCCTCCCTTCCCTGATTTAGTCAGAGTTCTCCTGGTCTTGAATCTCTTTGCAAACAGCTTCCTGAGCATTGCTCTAAAATGGAAAGTAAAAGGAAAAGAATGCTCAAAATTTTTACCAGGGCTTTGTTGCTAAGCAACCATTTTCTTTGTCTCTAAGTATAATGAAATATGACATTGTTTGGAATGTGTTTTCAGTTTTCAGGCCACACCTTAATACAAAGGGCAAGGTGGGGGTGGGAGCAGGGAGGAGGTGGTACTATAGAAACCTTTCGATTGAACAATGTAAAGACATAATACGAGGGGAAGAAAAACCAAAAGAACCCACCACAGAAGTTTCAACCCACCACCACCACATGGTGCAAAGTACTTCAAAATGGAACATTTCGTATACTGGCACTTTTTTTTTTGAGAACAAACATATGGTTACTTTCATTATGATCTGCATATTTCTTCCCTACAGGAAAACTTAAACGTGCTGTTGATATCTTTTTATACTCACATAATAAGAAAGCACACAAAGAAAGGTTTTGATTGGATTTGTACACAAGATACCCTTGGCTCAAATTTGTCAAGATGTCCATATTCACAAGACTGGTGGGTCTCAATTATGTACCTGACTGTGTGTTCTTTTCGGCCCACTGGACAGCTTTTAAATAAGAACAGATGATGGGTCTGTTGGCCAGAACAAGCTCACAATTACTTTTCACTGTGTTCTCAGGATGAGTATCATTTTCATTTGGTTGATGGCTCTGCAGCTTTTATGAAGACATGGGGCCTTAGCAGGATGTAACTGAGCATATACATAGGGGGACCTTTTCTTCGGTTTGCTGGCTCAGTTGCCTGGTGAAAAGTTTTGTCACAAATAGGATCACATGCAATCCAAGACTTGAGTATAGTTAGGGAGAATAAGGTGGAGAAGACCTTTCAGCTTGCTGTGATTCTAGGGCCCGGCCATCTCTAGCCTAGAAAAGAGTTCTCTAAATGGTCCAGCTCAGTCACTAGAGAATGCACTGGGTTTAGGGATCAAGGATCTAGTCAGCACTGAGTATGGTATATCCTTCTTCTATGGAGGTCTTCTTAATTTTTCTTAGCTATGTTCAGTACTTTTCAGTTTATAGATATTCAACATATTTTCTTAAATTTACACCTAAGTATTTTATGTTCCTCTTTTGAAGCTACTATAAATATTTTCCTTTCCAAAAGTTTGGTGCTAGTATATAAGACTACAATTCATTTTTGTATATTAACCTTGTATCTTGCAACACTGATGAATTCACTTACCAGTTTTATTAGGTGCTTTGTAGTTTCCTTAGTACTTTATGTAGAGACAATCATGTCTCCTGTAATAAGAGACAGTTGTACTTTTTTTCCCCATACTTAATGACTTTTATTAGCTGTTCATGGCTCACTGCATTGTTAGACTGTCCAGTAGAGTATCAGTGTGAGAGCAGACAACCTTGAATTTAACCAATAAATATGATGCTGGCTACAGTTTTTTCATAAATGATTTTTGTCAAATTAAGGTAGTTCCTTTCTAATCTTAGCCTGTTGAGTTTTTATGATGAATAAGTATGGAGAGGGTTTTGTTGTTGTTGTTGTTCCTGAAAATAGAAATAGGAAGGATAAGAAGGGAGAGAAAAAAGGAAGGGTACATTCATTTGTGCCACTTAGTTTACAGCCTTCATCAGCAATTCCATCCCAATGGTTTTTCTCTTTTCTGAACTCAGATTGCATTAAAAGTCAGTATTTAATTGCTCTCTATTATGTGTGTGTTGATTTTGCCTTTACTGTCAAAGTAAAAAGAACCTGAGGATAAGAACAGAACGTTTTACTTCCCTGTATCCCCTACTGTCCTTGGCATTTGGCTGGGCTCATGGTGACTCCTTGATCGGTTTTAACACTGCATTTCATAAGTAATAAAATGCTATGATTGTTTACTGTTTCAGACTTCAGCAGCCAAGATATCATTGACTTCTCAAAAACAGAGATATAAGACTTGCTAGTGAACACGGAATTCATTTGAGTCAAAGCAAGGAAGAGAACTCAGATCCTCTAACCTTTCATTCAGACCCCATCTCAATGCACCAAGCTGCTTGATTTCCATGCTTCCTCCCAAGAATATCTCTGGCCAAGCAGGATCTTGTCAGAGATTCTGCAACTTGGCATATATTAGATATTTGTGATTGCATGTTGTGTCCAATTCCCTGACCTAGTCTGCATGAGGATCCCCTTTGAGGTGGGTAAGTCTCCTTCCGTGGAAATTCACAGTGAGCTGCGGTTAAGACTACTACATTTGTTTTGGAATTTTACTGCTATAAAATATTGCATCTCGTGGCTCACATGGCAGGGAGAATTGTCTGTACCATGTTCACATTAGATAACTGTTGACTTCAACAGGCAATCCTCAAGCAACTGCCAAAGCAAAACAGAGATCAGTGGAGGAGGACGCTCAACTCCATTCACCATGAGACTGAAGCAGGGTCTCTGCTTAATGACCCAATTTTATCCCTGCCACTCACTCCATTGCAATCTATGGCCCAGCAAGTCTTAAATATTTCATTCCTCACACACAAAACACTTCATATGTTTTTTGCCTTCATATGTTCATGCTATTCTACTGAGAAGATCAATAACTCCTCCCCCACCCCTCTTACATACCACAATAACTGCATTTCACCTAACATTCAGTCATTTCACAGGCGTTTACTATGTACTATCTGTATGCCAAGGACCATGCTAGGTGGTGGAGATACAGAGTTGACTATGACAAAGTCACTGCCCTAAAGGAACTCACAATGTGTGGTGAGGTCGACAGACAGGTGAACAAGTGCTGACAATGAATACTAATACTGTAGCCCCCCTGGGAGCACCAAGGAGCTGGATGTATCTCAGCCTTGCAGAGCCACTGAAGGCTTCCTGGTGGAGAGTCCATGACCTAAAACCTGGAGGATCCAGGTTGCAGGAATTAGTTGGGATATAGGGAAGCAATGGGAGAGCCAAGACTACAGAGGTTGGACTTCCAGCTTCAAGACCCAGCTCACCCGTCCTATCTTCCAGAAGACTTCTCTGCCCCTGCCCTAGGCTATCAGTTGTCCTCTGAGTTTTCATCACTTCTTGTGCGGATTCCAGGCATGGCACTTATCACCTTCTGCTATAATCATGTATGGGTTTCTCTTCCTCAATAAACTGTGAGCTCCTTGAGAGCAAGACCTGAGCTTTAGTCAGCTTTTACATCCAGCACCTACTGCTGAAACTCTCCCCCTAGGATGTTTAACCAATGTCTGGAAATATGAATGAATAAATAAATCAATAGACCAACCAACACTGTGGGAATCTTCTAGAGGAGATGTATCAGCTGTGTAGCTTATCACACAGCTCTGGGCTCTAATCCCTGCGGGCAAAGTCAGTGACCCCGGGGCCTCCCCAGTCTAGGTCCTCAGGGGCAGGGTCTCTGTGGTGGGGAGGGCAGGCTGCTCAAATTGTCCTCCCATATTGTCGTCATTTGTGACTTAGAACTAGATGGACTACTTTTCTTTCCTAGTTTAAGGAAAATGAAGAGATTTTATGCTCTCAGAATTTTGTCTTTCTGCCTAAAAAATAATTCCTATTTCTCCATGGTCATGTAGCTTGAATTCCATTTTAAGATATGTAATGAACACCTACTACTGTACACCACGAACTGTCAAGCACAGGTCTAATGAAACCCACCTTTCACTCTGCTGCCTCTGCCTACGATTGTGATGGGAGTCATTTACCTACATAGAGTTGGTGGCAAAGACACCCAGATCCTCATGCTCACCTGTAACTGGTGATGAGGAAATAATAAATAAAATCTCCTGCCAATCCCAATAATCCTCTACAGAATGTAGAAAACAATGAAACTGTTCTCTTGGTGATTAAAAAGTAAGCCAAACTGTAATGAGGAACGCAGGCAATTCACCAGAGACTGCAAAGACAGAAAGAAACCTCACCCTTGAAATAGCCAGTCAGAGACAATACATTACAGACATGTTAATTTTCTTTACCCAAAGGAAAAATAAAAACTTAACTTGGTGACAAGCAGCTGGCTGCAACTTGGAGCCAGGTGCCTAAGCTAAAATCCCACAGAGACAGGGAGACCAGGGCACCATGCTCCCTCATGCTCATATTTCAAGGAGACGCCAGTAGGCTCCCAGGAAAGATATTCTTGGGAGGCAAACTGGTCAGAGGCTTATTTCCCTTTTAAAAAGTTTCCCACGCATCTCAGCACCTGCAACTTCGGTTTTCTAAAGAAATACTAAAAGTCCATTTTGGCACCAGGGGAAGTTTTAAATTCAAATTATTTTTAGATTTGTACGTGCCCTTATATTAGCCAGTTCTCATTTATTCTGTTCCTGTGCCTGATCTGTCTGTTACATAGTACATGACTATGAGCATCTCTTCCAACCTGTGATTGTTTCTCTCTGTCCCTATTCTGTGTGTGTCTTTCATGAAACCTGTGTTTTGGACCACCGGTCCTCAAAGCTGGTAGATAGTGATTGGTTGGCTTTGACGATCCCTCGGCCCTCCATCGGTCCTTTCTGTTGACTCTGACTGGGCAGGCCTTTCGAGTTCTTACAAACTTGAATGTACATATGATCACCTGAGGGGAGGATTAGCGTGTAGATTATAACGCAGTAGGTCTGGGGTGGAGCCAAGATTCTGAATTTCTAACCAGTCTCCAGAAGAGGCCAGTGCTGCTGCTTAGGGCCATGTTTCGAGTAGGAAGCCTGGGAGCATGGCTGCAGTTCTTTCTAGAGCCCAAGGACAGGACTGTCATCTGCCCCTTCCTCCTCCCGCCTGTTTTCCTCACCAGTCAGTAATGACCAGTAACTGAATTCTGTAGGCAGCGTCACTCTCCCTGGTCCTGCTGGAGCTGGCACCCCTGCCCTTCCGAACACGGGACACAACTTGGAACAGCTTCCTCTCAAACTGCGGTAGCCGGGTCCCTGTCCTCCAACAGCGTGCCCCTCAGACTGTGCGATCGTTTCCATGTGGATTGTCTAGGACAGTTCACGCTGCAAATACTTTCTCCCTTTTCCTTTTCATGAAAATGAACCACAGGTTGGAACACATCCTTTGTCAGAGTACATGCTCTGGCTTTTCAATTTGGAAAATACGGTGACAGAGCACAGCCCTTTGGCTGTGACTGTGTCCACGCAGCCTGCAGCTGTTACGGGCTCCAGGATGAGGCTCTTTGCTTTGTCTCCTGTGGCTGTGGTCTTCTGTGTGTCAGCCTCTGGGAGACACGAGGGGTTCTGAGTGCTTCCAGCACTGGCCTTTCTCCATTCTCTGACTTCCCGTGACAGCTCAGACGCAGAGGCTCGCTGTGTCCTGCGCAACATCGAGCTGCGTTCGCCTGCTGATTCAGCGCCCAGGCGTGGGGACCACCACCGTGACCACGGACCCTGCAGGAACAGCTGAGAGTGATTGGTACTGAAGCCCGTGGCACTGGTTTCCTTCCCCCTTACAACTTCCACAACTGCCTTGGGGTCTGATCTTGAAAATGACTTTTAATCTGTTTCCTTTTATCTTCCATAGCATTGTAATGCTCTCCAACTGGCATTAATTAGCGCCAAAGTGATTACTTTCCGAGCCCGCACAGGACTCCACAGCTCTGCAGAAGATATGAGGGTGGCAGGCAGCCCCTTTCTACTTCGTTTGGAGCCCAGCAGGGGAGTGTGCAGGCCTGCCTGCATGTTGGAGTCAGCCTGGGATGCATACAGCGTGCTCGCCGGCCTGAAACAGCATCGAGGAAACGGGAGTTCAGTTCCTACCACCCTCCCTCACAAAAAGGACTCTTCCTGCCTCCTGCATGCCATTTCTCCTGGCCTGCCGGACACTTCACTGATGCTGCCTCGAGGAACTGCTTCCTTCTTCTTCCCGCATTAAAATCCCATCCACCCATCCGGGCCGCTGAGAAGGTCTTCCAGGTGAACCTGATTACTCTCCTTAAAAGTCCCCTGCTCTTGCATATAACATTAGTATTATACATGTCACATTTATTTTGTAATGAGCTCTGTATTAACTCCCTCCCTACAAGTTTTTGAAGACTGTCTCTACATGGTATTAATCTTTGTATTCCCAGTGTCTAACACCACGTGTACTGCAAAGAAAGTGCTCACTAATTATTAGTCGCAGCGCAAATGTGTAGTTTTTCAGGTACTGGGGAGCTGAAAATTCAGGCAACTGGGTGCCCACAGGACAACGGGAAAAAATGGAAACCGACAATGGTATTGTGACATTCAGTCGATGACGACAGACCAGGGAAGTGCTGCTGCCCATCACAGACCCTTGCGACCCATCAGCTCATGAGAACTAAGATCATCGGACTTCCTGACAACCCAAAATCTAGAAGAGGGAATGCAGCTACCCTACATGTGCCGGTCTGGCCACAGTCTTCCACAGCTGGGTTGTTCTGCGACCTCTCCATCCATAAGGCAGGGCGGCAATGGCTTCTTAGTGGTGATGTGGATTAAAGCCCGGGAACACCCAAACCCTACAGAAAGCCATATGGTGAGGACACTGATAGAATATATAATGGTATTTGAGTATATAGGATATATGCTTTCACATGTACACAAAACTGTTTCTTCTCAAATAAGTCAATGGAAATTTCCCTGTATCTGCTTATGTTTTAGTTTCAAGGGATGTTCAAACACTCTATAACCTGAATTAATACACCGCTTTTTGAAGTTGACTTTTTATGAGCTTTTATTTGACTAAATTATGCACATCATAAAGCATATTTTGAAATCAATTATTCACCAGTGCTTTAACTTACTCAAGCTAAATTACTACTCTGTGTGAAAGAAGAATTGCTATTTTGAACCTCTTCATTACGGCCTAAGCCAGAGTTTTTCATCATTTTTCTGTAAAATGATCAACCAGAGGCCCATTCATGTTGCCGTTCTTGGCAACAATTCACCCTCCTCTCCAATTAAAGGCCCAGCGCACATTTCCAAGCAGGATCACGGACCTGGAACAAACCGCCCTTCGTCTTCCCCAGCACCCTACAAAGTAAGTATTATTATCCCCACTCAACAGAGGAGCAAACTGAGACTGCAAGTGTGTTAGCAGAGCCAGGATCCCCCAGGGATCTCAGACACGAATACAGCACCGCTCAGGGGCGGCGCTGCCCGCGTGGAAGACGGGATGCGCACTCACCACGAGCAACCTCTGCAGACACCCACAGTGCTGCCCGCTGAGGTGGGGTTTGGACCAACGATACTATTTTTAGAGCTTCTTGTAAAACTAGTTTTATCTCCAAAACAACTCCGCACGCTTCCTTTTCTATTTATGCTGAAAGCACCTTCCCCTTCAATTCTCTCAGATGTGAAACTCCAGTGTCATCTGCTAGCCCCCACCCTGCCCCTTTTGTCATCAAGCACTGACTGGCCCCCTCTAGGAAGTTCTCACATTTACTCCACCCCACAGCACCTGTAGCCTCCTCCACTTAAGCCCTTACTAAAACACCACCAAGGGCTTTTCACTGTCTTCAGGTAAAGTCTGAAGACTTTCAGGTCTGTGGGGGTCTGCACCAAGCTGCTCTGCCCCTCCTCCACACTCCTGTACCTTCCCACGGCCACCAAGCAGCCTGGAGGAGAACTGGGGGGCCAGGGCTGTGCTCAGACGTCCCTGTGCTCCTAATGGAATGCTTGGATCACCTGGGAGGTGGACGCCGGAGCTGGGCCCAGGAGCAGGTCCGCTCTGGCTCCACAGGCCTGGTCCTCACCACCGCTCACTCTCTCTCAGAGCGTGGGCTCCCCTCGCATGGGCTCCTCTCGCGTGGGGTCCTCTCCCTGGCTTCTAACCTACCCGCGCATCACTGCCTCCGCGCTTCTGCTCTTGTCCAGATTCTTGCTAGACTTCTCTCCCGGTCTCAACCTATTAAAACCCTAACCTCACTTCAAACCTACATTATTCATTGTCATATTCACTTAATAGAACATAAGGGTTTTTTTGTTTGTTTTTTTATCCTCACCCGAGGACATTTTTGCATTTACCTTCAGGTAGAGCGGGAGGGAGAGAAGGGGGAAGAGAGAGAGAGAAACATCGATGTGAGAGAGACACATCGACCGGCTGCCACCCACAGGACCCCAACCGGGGCCGGAGACAAACCGCAACCGAGGTACGTGCCCTCAGCGGGAACCGAACCCGGGACTCTCTGGTCTGCGGGCCGACGCTTTAACTGCTGAGCCAAACGGGCCAGGGCCATAAGGGTTTTTTTAACCTAATATTTTACTGTGAAATATTTCAACATATACTTTTCACCTTTTTGTAAAATATCCCTTTACCAAAACAGGTAGGTTTCATATTATACATGGTTGATAGCTTTGAGATATTTTTACTTAAAAAATAAAACATAACAGACATTGGGTAAAACCCTTCTAGATCCATTCTTCTTCCTGCCTATACCAGAAAGAGTCAATATTCTGAATTTGGTTTTTATTCTTGCCAGACATGTTTATATACACTTACTATGTATGCATGCTAATGGACAATGTAGAATGAATTTTGCATACATTCAGCTATGCATAAATCACGTCATTTTGCAACTTTTCAGAAACATTGAATCTTTGAAATAAATGTTTCTGTATTAACACACATAACTCTGGTATATTTATTTTAATTTTTAATAATATTACATTTCATGCAATACCTTAATTTGTTTTTTCATTTTTCTGTTAATGGATACTTAAAATGCTTCCAATATTTGTTTTTACAAATGATGTTGCAATGAATATTCTTATACAGGTACCAGTGCACACACACGCAAATGCTTCCAATCTAAAACACAGACCTAGAGAGAGGAATGACTTTGTTGAAGGGTATGCGTTTTTGTTAACTTGTTACTACCAAACCACTCTGCAAAGTGGTTATCATATTCACACTCCCCCCAGCAAAATAGAAAGCTTCCCTCTCTCCTATGCTTACCAGCACTTGGTATTGTCAGCCTTTAGTATTTGCTTGTCTGTTGGAGTGACATGACATAACTTCATTACTGAAGTTGACCAATTTTCAGTATATTTCTAAACACTGGTTTTTCCTCTTCCAGGAATTTTCTATCCCTTTTTCTAATTTTTTCTTTTGATTCTTTGTTTTTAAAATTTTTTCACTCATAGTGCATATATATTCTCAACATTAATTTGTGGTCTTATGTTTCATAACTATCTTCTCCAAGTTTGTGGTTTATCTTCTGCTTTATCTATAGGTCTCAGTCACATAGCAAGTTTAAATTTTAATGCAACCAAATTTATTGATTTTTTAATGTTCTGGGTTTTTTTTTGTTTGTTAAGAAAGGATTCCTGTGCTCACGGTGTCCCACATGCTCTGTAATCAGGTTGGGCTTTTCTCAGTTGTCATTCGTATAGCTGGAAGTCACGTGTACACAGGGCAAGAAGTAGAGATCGAATTTTATTTCTCTCCAGTTTATTTACTCCTTTTCCAGTTTTTCCAGGCCATTGATTGACTAATCTAATTCTCCCCAGTGCTTTTTATGTAACCTATGTTATAAACCAAGTTTTCACATATGGTAGATCTGTTTCTGTGTTCTTGAGTCTCATAAAGTCATCTATCTTCTTTTTTTCCAAATCACACTTACTGACTAAATGATGTTAGCAACACTTGTCACATTTGCCCTAAGTGATCTTTATATCTCTTTAGTTACTTTACATTCCTCATAGTTACTTAGTTACAAATAAATCAATCCCTTTGTGTATTTTTACTGGAATTGCATTTAATGTTTCAATTTAATTTTAGAGATAATCACTGGATTTATAATACTTTCTACCCAAGAATATGATCTATCTCTAAATTTAATGTAGTTTATTTTTATCTTTCAGTAACCCCATACTTCTCTTTATAAAGACCTTGCATATTTTTTTAGACTTTATCTTAGGGTTTTCTTTAGAGCCTCCATTGAAATAGTGTCTCTCCAGCCCTGGCCAGTTTGTGTCAGTGGTTAGTGTCAGCCCGCGGACTGGAGAGTCCCGGGTTCGGTTCCTGCTAAGGGCACGTACCTCGGTTGCAGTTTGTCCCGGCCCTGGTTGGGGTCGTGTGGGTGGCAACCAGTCCATGTGTCTCTCTGTCTTCCTCCCTCTCTCCCTCCCACTCTATCTGAAGATAAATGCAAAAATGTCCTCGGGTGAGGATTAAAAAAAAAAAAAAAAAGAAATAGTGTCTCTCCAGAATAATTTTAACATTACTCCTTGTAGGTACCTAAGGAGAATTGCTGACCAATTCTACATCAATTTCTCAGACCACTCCACACACACACAAAGATTCAGGGTTATTATGAATTCTCAGGGAGACATTTTCCTACCCAGAATCTACCAAGAGACTAGCTTCCTTGTTGGGAGATTTTATTAATAGCTTTGATGGCCTGAGATGTATCTGGGGGAGGAGATCTGAGTTTCGACACCCTGCCTCATATGCCTATAAAATGATTCTGCACACAGGTTTAACATGTGTGTGTGTGTGGGCGCAGGGATGTAGGGGGAGGGTTTTCCCACACCACCAAGCAATTCTCCAGAAGCCGGCTGGGTGTCCTACAATTCAACTCAATTCAGACACTATCTACCTAGAGATGGCATCGGATTCCACAGGTTGAGGGCTCAGTCCCATAGGACCGATTCTCCCACCCTTTCTGCTCCACTTCAGACACCAATCACAAGCTCAGGTTGCCACCTGTACTTCTGACCAACAGGCTCCAGATCAGAGGATCCAAGGACCCTCTTTTTTGGGTTCAATAAATTTGTTAGAGTGACTCACAGAAACATTTTACTTCCCAGATCATTCCTTTATTATAATATGTCAGGAACAGCCAGACGGAAGGGATGCCCGGGGCAGGTGTGGCATCCACGCGTCCCCCGAGCACACCTCTCCGCCAGCACCTCAACAGAGCAGTTGGGTTTTTTATGGAGGCTTCATTACATAGACATGATTGAATAAATCATTGGCCATTAGTGATAGATTCAACCTCCAGACCCTCTTCCTGAGAAGTCACAGGGTTGATTGTCCTGGCAAGCAGCCCCCATTCTTAGGTGCCATCCAAAAGTCACCCCATTAACATAACAAAAGACACTTTAGTAGCTTTCTTCACTTAGAAAATTTCAAGGGTTTTAGGAGCCCATCATCTCACAGGAGGGAGATGATGACCAAATAAATATGTATTATAAATCAAAATATCACAACCTGAAAGCCTCATCTTCTGTCTTCAAGCCCTTCAATTGCCAAGCCTGATTATTTTCCTCACCTAGTCCCCATACAGCCATATGCCATGAGCTTCTGGGCTCACATCCTTAACCTCTTTTCACTTTCCTCTTCATTTCTGGCCCTGCGCAACCCCTTCTGTTTATGAATTCAGCTATGTAGTTAAAAGGATGTTTGTTATATTTAATTCAGAATCTCTAGATATGTGAACCCATAGTTACTTAGACTTACAGTTACCTAGTCTGAAATATGGATGTGTCTTGCCCCAGCCATGTAACCAGAGGCTGAGCTAGAGCTTTTAAAGAGGCTTCCTTATATTCTACCACACTCACATTCTTTTTTTTCACATCACATTCATATGTGAAAATAATATACCCTAGGGGTTTAAGGGCTCTTCAAAATACCACTAAAAAACAATTGACACAAATCTATCAGTCAATAAGTTTTTGAAAACTTTTCATTCCATTCATATTTTTCCATCTTGTTCACAGGAATACGTTAAATGGTGTAGTGGACTCAATAGTGTCTCTCCGCACCCCAAATGTATGTCCATCCAGAACCTCAGAATGCGTATTTACTTAGAAATAGGGTCTTTGCAGATGTACTTATGTTAAGATAAGGTCAGACTAGAACAGAGTGAGCCCTAGACCCAATGACCTGTGTCTTTATGAGAAGACACTCAGACAGAGAAAGGGGAATGCATGAGAACGGAGGCAGAGATAGAAGTTACGCAGCCACGAGCCAAGGAACACCAGGAGCCACCAGAGTTGGAAGTGGCAGGGAAAGATTCTTTCTCAGAGCCTCTGGAGTGAGCATGGCCCTGCTGACACCATGACTCCAGACTTCTAGCCTCTAAAACGGAAGGAGAACACGTTCCTGTAGTTTAAAGCCACTGAGTTTGTGGTTATTTGTTATGGCAGCCCTAGGAAATGAACACAAATGGATTTATGAAATGTTTCACTAGGTCAAGATGCAGAGTTTCTTACACTTTTCCTGAAGACTCTTCAGAGCATATCTGATCCCCCATGTTTAATACCTCTCTCACTTTCTTTCATTTCTCACCGGTTACTGACAGTTATTCTTTGATTACATCTGCAAGTCGGTTTACTGCACTGGGATTAATTCATCTGTCTGTCTCAAGGACGGCACTACCATCCTACCAATTACTCAGACCAGATATCTGGATGTCGTCCTTGTCGCCTTTTTCTCCTTCGCTCCCTACATTTAATCAATAACAAGTTCAGCATTACTTTCCTATCTCTTAAATCCATCTACTTTTCTGCCGTCCCAATGTCGCTTCCCTCGTCCAGATCACCATCATTTCTGAAACAGCGTTCTACCTCCTCTTCCTGTTTCATTTTCTCATCCATCCACCCATCCATCTAACAAATATTTCAGTATCTAAGTGAATTAAAAAGAGACTGGGTCCCTGCCCTGATGGAATTTATAACATAGTGTGAGGGGTAGACATAATCTCACAGACTAATATAAAACTATCTCAATAGCAAATGCAGTGAAGGAGGGCTTTACAGTTTTATGAGGCCCTTTGCAGAGTTTTCTCCCTCTCCCCGCCCCTGCCCCCGCCTAGATTAGAAGTCAAAGAAAATATCTGTGAGAACTATAAAGAGTATTAACAAGGAATGGGTTGAGGAAAAAAGAAAGAGAAAGAACTCATGGACACAGACAACAGTGTGGTGACTGCCAGGGACGGGACGGGAAGGGGTGGAGGCAGAAGAGAGTATATGGGGGATAAATGGTGATGAAAAAAATAATACAATAAAGGGAGAAAAAATAAATATAAAAATGGTAATTCAATTTGTTTGGGGAAAAAAAGGAATGGTTGGAATAATGAGTTATCTACTTTTATGATGTCGTTCTGTGTTTTTTTAAGATTTACATTATATTCTACAATAAGCTTAGTTTTTTATAATTATGGAGAAAACCTGCAATAAGTGGGATAGTTGAGATCCCCGTGGATACACTACTTCACCTCATTTGGGATGTGTTGAGATGACCACACCATCTGGCCGGCCTGTTACGACAGTCATGACACTACATTTCAATTCTTGCTTCTATGTCAGTCTCTCCCAAAAGGCTGGAAGCTTCTGGAACACAGGGATGTGCTTTGTTAACTACTGAGCTCCAAACCAAAATCCTACTAATAGCACTTGGTAGACCCTAAATTAGTATTTCTGAATGGATAGGCTGAAAATAATAGTGATATACTAGAACTCCTTTTTAATAGTTTATTGCATGTGAATGTCCTGAAAATGATGGAAGAAAACAAAACAAAACAGGGAAAGCTTGGTCCTCTACCAAAGATATGCTTCCTTGTAGAGGGTTTTTTAAAACATTGTGCATTGTTTAATTTCATTCATGGATGAGCAAAAGAACTAGGAACTTCAGACCTCACTTACTCCCACTCCAAAGTGTACCTGATTATCCATTTGTCCAAATGATTCTTTAATGTGAAATCCTCCATGAGCCTTCCAAACAGTACCAATTATTTTCTGAACAGCGACAAGTCAATGAGCCAAATTAAGTGCATTTTCTTATCAGACTCTAATTAGAATTCTTCCCAGTAGGTAAAGTTCCTCAGCACAATATTAAAATATCACTCTATAATTCAAGGTCATGTTTGCACTGAATAAATTAGCTTACTCCAAGTGTCACATTGAAGAGGAATATTGAGTAGATGTGCACATGCTTCTAGTGCCTGGGGCACCCCTGGAATTGCTGGGTCATCTTTGGATGTAGTGGCATAAACAACCCCTTCAGAGGAAGAAAGATGTTGTTTCTTGACTTTCCTTGAGTGACAGAGTAAATTCCTCATTAGCTGGAATCTTGAGAATGTCTTTTTCATAACCACCAATGATTATTTGAAACATGAAGAATGAAATACTTCTCGAATATATGGTAAATAAGAAGAAACTCCAGGCATTCTAAAGAGTGGGGAGTTGCTTAGCATTTAAAGGAACTCTAAAATATTACAGGCCTACAAATTGTTTGCATAGACATTACTTGCAAACTGAAATGCAATGGATAATATTAATTAGACATATATTGTTGGGAGACTTCTACCTTATTTTTTAGTACTTTGTACTTAACATGGAGTGTTCAAGTCCTTTAGGTCATAAAAAAATATGTGCAAGTCCCACACACTAATCCTTGTTATGTTTGTTCTGGAGTATTAATATAATGTATAATTTGGGGACATTCAGCATGGATAAAAAGCCAAGTCAGAAAATAAATGAGGGTACATTTGGCTTTATACTTTTTTGGAGTTGTGGAATGTTACCTCTGCTTCATGCCTAGGTCAGTCACTACCTTCAGGTCCCTTTAAAACATACATCTGTACTTAGTATAATGTTCTCCAGGTCCATCCATGCTGCAATGAACACAGGGGTACATATATTTTTTCGAATTAGTGTTTTGGGTTTCTCCAGATAAAGTCCCAGAAGTGGAACTACAGGGTCATAAGGCAGTTCCACAGCCAGTTAGAGAAAGACAAGTGCCACATGATTTCACTCACACGTGGAATTGAATGAACAAACTGAACTACCGAGCAAATAGAGACAGACTCATAGAGAGCAGGCAGACAGCTCTGGTGGTGGTGGTGAAGGTGGGGGACAGGGGGTGGGGGGATTGAGAAAAAAAGAGTGAGGAGAACTCATGGACAACAGTGTGGTGACTGCAGGGGGAAGAGGGGATGGAGGTGGACGAGGACATAGAGGGGATAAATGGTGATGGAAAAAAATAAAATAAAAATTGAAATAAAATACCATACGTCTGCAAGAGGTAACTACTCTTTTTCTCTGAGCAGTAACAGCAGGCCAGCCTTCCCTCTGAGCACAAGCTCTGCCAGTTACGGCCAGCTGGCTCCATGACGAGCAGAGGTTTCCCCCTGTGCGCCATCCACCCCACTGGCAGTATCTGATGGGTGCACCATTTCGGGAAGTGCTATAACTTATTTTTGAAGTTGGATGTAGGGAAAGTAAAAGTGCCAGTATTTGTGTAACTGTCCAGGTCTGTAAATGAATATTTATAGGTTTTGGAGTGTATCCTACTTTGCCTTGTTGCTCAGGTTTTTAGTTTACGCTCTTAAGGTCTCCAAACAAGTCTCCAGGGAAAGATCCAGGAAATTACAAGCACACTCATTCTTTGTTAGCTTTGTCACTACTGATGCCATGCTCTAAAGTCAGGATTGGGTCCAGAAACTCAATGTGAAAGTATTTCTAGTGTCCTACTATTTGGGATAGATGAGAATTATAGACTCCATGAGAAAGAGTAGGCTTCTCTAATTTAAAATCAGCCTGAGTTGTTTCATTAGATTCAGAATGGATTTGGCTAGATCAAAGAGTCTCACAACTAATATTTCAATTATATAATTTTAGGCTTTATATCCTCCAGGCCAAAAGGTCCACTCACGGCAGAAGAAAGAGGGATTCACAGGAAGCTATTCCAAGAGTTCCTAGGACAGCTTGGCCGGCCATTTCATGCAGACGGATTTCTCAGGCAGAATTGAGCCCAGAAACAAAAAGATCACCTGTGCAGAAAAGCTCACATATTTTGGCAAAATTTTCAAACACTGGTGATGAAAGGCTTGCGCATGGGCTATTTTAGCAAATTGTAGAATTAAGCTTCTAGAATCTTATTTCTCTTCCAAATATGATGAGCTTCTGCAGGATCAGCTGCCCTAAGCGTGACTTGCCATGAAGAGCAATCAGACAAGAGCACTATATTCTCAAGCAATTTGAAATAGCTTTCAAATACAGTTCCCCAGAAAAGGGGGGAGGGCTGTACAATGTTGTTCAAACATTTTGAAATGGACTGTAAAAGAGAATTTTTCTTGGTTTATATTTTGCATACATTGGAAAGAGGAAATGCCGTGTGTGGCAATCAGTCAGGGAAGTACAGAATAGTCCAGGGTCTTCCCCTGCCTCCACTATTGGGACCTCTTTGTGTGTTAGCTCATAGCTTCAGGTTACTTTCCTTTGTGGGCTCTTGAGACCACAAAGCCGTGTCTTTGAAACCCGATGGTTGCTGGATGGGAGGGGGTTGGGTGAAAAAGATGAAGGGATTAAGAAGTCCAAATTAGCAATTACAAAATAGTCACAGGGATATAAAGTACAGCACACAGAACATAGTCAATAATATTGTAATAACTATGTATAGTGTGAGGTGGGTACTAGACTCATTGAGGGGATCACTAAGTGTAACCACTATGCTGTACACGTGAAACTAGTATAATATTGAACGTCAACTGTACTTGAAAAATAAATAAAAAAGTAAGAAAAAGCCACATCCTTGGGTTGTCTGATAAACTATCACAGAGGTCCTGATGAGAGTCTGCATAGTATCTACCTTGGCCCTGGGCAGCATCAACCGGCCCATCTTAAATACTAGACATATGTCTCCATGGCTGCTCTCAGCACTCATCACAAAGTAACATTCTTCTTGAGCACTGAACTGGGATTTGAAACACTACCGATCTCCTAAGAATAAGTGAAAAAGGAATCTTGGTACTGTCACAGATTCAAATTTGCTAAGGAGAATTAATACCATAAGAGAGAAAATTCAACATCCTGATGAGAAAGCACTACTGAAACAAACTCATTCAAAGAAATGAATGAAACATAAACAAAAAACTTCAGCACACACACGGAATGTTTTACTGGCTGAATTCTTTTACGACATTCATGGAATGGAAATAAAGTAATAACAATGTTTCCTCAAAATACTTTGCTTTTGAGCCCTGGCCGGGTGGCTCAGTTGGTTGGAATGTTGTTCCATATACCAAAAGGTTGTGGGTTCGATTCCTGGCCAGGGCACATACCTGGATTGCAGGACCGATCCTTGGTCAGGGAGTGTGTAGGGGGTGGAACAAACTAAAATTTTGGTTTAAAAAATTTGAATTTAACTCAATATTTTGATATCTAAATCAAGCTTTATGCTATATCTCGGTTTCCCAAAATAGGTGCCAATACAAATTCAGTTTTGGTTCAATTTGATATACCTTTGGAAACAGTCTGTATGTATAACCACTGAATTGGGTCAAAGACAGTATACAGAGATGCTTGGAGTCTAATTTGGAAGAGAAAATAAAAATACAGATTCAGAGTTAGCAAACATTTATTGAGGACTTCCCATACTGTTCTAATTGGTTACCGAATGTCTTAATTCAAGGTAAAGTTTTTGTTTGATTGCTTGTTTATTTTTTAATCATATGTGGTAGGAGGGGTACAAAAAGCCAAGTAGAAAACCAATAGCCGGATATGACATATTGAATAATAATACTAATAAATAACAATGTCAAACACAGAACTTTCCAAGTGCTAAAACTGCTCTAAGCATTTTATATGTAATAACTCAATCCCCACAAGTCCATGAGCTGGGTACTATTATTAGTCCCATCCTATGGATGAGGCAACCGAGGGACAGAGAAGTTAGGTAACTTGCCCTATTGACATCTATTATTAAACTTATGCATTTATCTCCATTCCCTCCAGAAACCCCCTGAAATGAAAAGAAGAAAAAGATGTAAACATCTAAGGACAAAGAAAAGGGGAGAAGAGAGAACAGCTGATAGAGATGCCCATTATTTATTTATTTTGTTTTTGGACAAAGGAAAGCTGGTGTAGGAGTAGTGACTGATATGCAGAGGATGCAGAATCCTAAGCAAAATGCAGGAAGAAGCCAAACCCCCCAGCGAAACCCCCCCCAGAGGGTGGCTCAGGAATTAAAGCTCCCAGGCATCGGTGAAGGCCTGTGGTGAGGCATGAGCCTGAAGACAGGACACAGGACCCCTTCCTACCCTTTCAACTACACGAACCAGTCTCGCAGGCCACGGAGGAGAGCACGTTTCTTGGTCTGGAGAAACTGATACAGAGTGGCATTATTTGGGCACACAAGCAGAAAGCAGAGCTGTGGTACGGGACTGAAAGGGGACACTGACTGCCTCTGACATCCAGATCCCAGACACCGCGTCCTCTAGGCAAGAGACTGAAGAGACACACAACCCCAAGGAAAGATGTCCAGATGCAGACATCAGGGGCCTCCAGCTGAGAAGGCTGGCCTGTTCTCCAGCCACTGCACTGTGCAGCCCGCTTGTTAATAGTCTCCCACCATAGAGACCATCCAATAGCTTTTGAGTGCCTCCTTTTTTTTTTATCCTCACCCGAGGACATTTTTTGCATTTATCTTCAGATAGAGCGGAAGGGAGAGAGGGAGGAAGAGAGAGAAACATCGATGTGAGAGAGACACATCCAGTGGTTGCCACCCACATGACCCCAACCGGGGCAGGGGACAAACTGCAACCGAGGTACGTGCCCTTAGTGGGAACCGAACCCAGGACTCTCCGGTCCGCGGGCCAACGCTCTATCCGCTGAGCCAAACCGGCCAGGGCTGAGTGCCTCCTTTATAAATAGGAACATTTGATATCACCAGTCATTAACATGAAAAATTAAGAGAAAAAGAAAAAAATTACTGAACTCAGGAAAATACCACAATATGGGGCAAATAAGAACTATTTTCCTCAGAGAGAAAATAAGATACTACATCATAAAAAGATACACACACACACACAAATCATCAGAGAACAAAAGTAGCTGTTGGAAATAAATAATAATAAAAATAACATCAGACATAGAAATAAAACAAAAATGTTGGAAGACAAAATTGAGACAATATCCAAAAAGAAGATCAAACTTATAGAATAGTATGCATGGGGAAAATCGTTAAGAAAATCAGAGAACTGATCCAGGATGTCCAATATCCAATTAACAGGAGTTCCAGAAAGAAAGGAAAGAGAAAACAGAGAAGAGGAAATGATAAAACAAACCAAAAAATATTTTTCCTTTGTCTGCAGCACAAAGGGCCCCACTGGGGTCTGACACATCAATCAATGAACAGTGTCCATACTGAGTGACATCACCATGAACATTTAGAACACCAGGAGCAAGGAGAAGATCCTAAAAACTTTCAGCAAGGAAAACCAATTTCCATACATACAAATGAAAAAACAAAATTGGCCCTGGCCAGTTTTACTCAGTGGTTAGAGCATTGGCCCACGGACCAATGAGTTCCAGGTTCAATTCTGGCCAAGTGCATGTACCTCAGTTGCGGTTTGTCCCCAGCCCTGGTTGGGGTCATGTGGGAGGCAACCAGTCGATGTGTCTCTCTCACATCCATGTTTCTTTCTCTCTCTCCCCTTCCTTCCCTCCCTCCCTCCTTCTCTATCTGAAGATAAATAGAAAAATATCCTTGGGTGAGGATTAAAAAAAAGCAAAAGCAAAACTGCCGCAGGTTTTTCAGCAGTGAACATGGAAACTATGAGATTGTTGAGCAACATCTTCAAAACTCGGAGGGCAATGGTTTTCCACAAGTCTCTATCCAGCCGACCCGTCAATCAATTGCACAAGATCTCAAAAACCTTTGTTTTCACGTATCTTTTCTCAAGAAGCTATTAAATATTTGCTTCACCAAATCAGGGGGATGAATCTAGATGAGCTGTGACGTGAGGTTTGGCACGGGAGGTCCTTCAGGGACAGTGCGCCAGGAGCACTCTCTCCACTGGAGCAGAACACAGACTTACAGGAGGGGTCTCCAGGGACACAAAGAAACTGATTATTTTGTCTGTCAGAGCATTTCAAAATTTATGAACAGACACTCTATAAATCTATTAAGAAAATTACCAGTAGGTATATAGAAAATCAGTCAGTGAAAACAATTCAATGGTAAACTACAGGGAAAGTAAAAGATAGTACTATAAAGGGATACTCCTGGGCTCGGCCATAAACAGTATTTATATATGGTCATAATAAACACTGACTATTGATTTAATACCAATCTGTGATACATGTATTTATTTTAAAAGGATGGGAGGAGTACACCTGGGGTGGGGGAAGCTAAATTTCAACCACAATTTGAAAGATAATAGATAACTTTATAAATTTTATAAAGAAAAAAAAAGCAAATGCACATTATTTAAAAATAGGATCATGAATACCAAAAGAATTTCAGAGCAGTTGTCTCTGGGGAACAGAAATAGCAGATGTGAAGGAGAAGAAACAAAGGACTGCTTATTTTAATCATCGTTTTGTATAATTTAATTTTCTAACTTACACCTTTCCTCCCAGACTGCCCACTCCATCCCGTCTGCTCTCTCAAGCCACTGTACGCTGAAAAGAGGAACTCCACTCTCACCTCCTCCCTGAAGTCCACCCTGACCACCTCCGAGAGAAAGACTCTTTCCTTTCACAGTCCCCTATGCCCACTTCATAGTGATTATCTACTGTCTAGGATTAATGAGACAACTTATCTTTACACCCTTTTATTATTATTATTATTCCTCACCTGAGGATATTTTTCCATTTATCTTCAGATAAGAGTGGGAAGGAGAGAGAGAGACATTGATGTGAGAGAGACACATCGATTGGTTGCCTCTAGCATGAGCCCGACCAGGGCTGGGGATCGACTGCAACCAAGGTATGTGCCCTTGAGCAGAATCGAACTCAAGACTCTTTGGTCCAAGGGCCAATGTTCTAACCACTGAGTCAGACGAGCCCAGGCGAGACAACTTATCTTAAATAGTGGTCCTATCACCTGAGTTTACTGTAAGCAAGTCTCATAAGACTGATAATATTAGGGCTTTGCATTTCCATAAGGCTTTGCAGGTTTCTGGACTTGGTCATGGTCATTGTCAGAGGTGCTTCTAACCTTTTTTTGTGGAAGGATTCTTTTCAAAGACAAAGAGAAAATCATGGCCTCCCTCATGACAGAAGTATAGAATATATATTGATTTAGTAAATATGTAATAATATACTATTATAATTTTAATATCACTTTTAAACTTTATTTATTTAGTTAATCCTCACCCAAGGATATGTTTCCATAGATTTTTTTTAAGAGAGAGTGGAAGGGGGAGGGAGGGAGACAGAGAGAGAAACATTGATGTGAGAGAGACAGTGATTGGTTGCCTCCCACATGACCCCAACCAGGATGGGGATCAAACCTGCAACCCAGGATGTGTCTTTGACCGGAATCGAACCCGAGACCCTTCAGTCCATGGGCCAAAGCTCTAACCACTGAGCCAAACTGGCCAGGGCTGACTTTATTTTATTAAGCACAAGAGTATCTATATATTTTTGAGAAGTGGTTGGGCATGTCATGACCTGTATGGCCCATTCAAGGACACAGTCAGATTCAAAACACAAG
Source organism: Tadarida brasiliensis (assembly GCA_030848825.1). NCBI lineage: Eukaryota > Metazoa > Chordata > Mammalia > Chiroptera > Molossidae > Tadarida > Tadarida brasiliensis. Next base: position 61,021,083 of record CM061268.1, read on the forward strand.
TATTATAACTTAAAATATACAAAATTGCTAAAAACAATTTAAACCACATCTAAAGTCTCCACAAGAAGAGTCAAAAGAGAGCACTGATCACACACAGCCAACCGTCTTAAAGCCCTCCTGCCTCAGTTTTTCCTCACATGCTTTATATCTTGCCTTAACTCTCTCGTCCCATTGTCTAAGCTCCCCTGAACTTGCTCCAGACTCAGCCTTAGGTGTTCTGTCTGTCTCTGTCCTTGGCTCTCCATCTCAGCAGATGCTTCCTTCTCCCTCCCCCACCCATTTTCTAAACGGCCCCTTTGCAGACTGTACTTCTACCCACTTCCCTGAGCAGAACCAGAAAAGCCCAGGGTCAGCAACCTCCGAAATATAAGAATTCTTACCCAAGGAAGCTGCAGAAGACAGAGCTGCCTGAGTATATGAGCCCATCATATTGATGTGTGACTACTGTTTTCTCAGTCTGTGGAAATGTTAAGAATTTGCAGTCACTCTGCAGCCCAAGGGTCCCTGGCCTATAAAATGAACCACTCTGCCTCATGTTCTACAGCCTTGGAGTCTCTGCAGGACCCAGCTCAATAACGTACCGTGTGCTTGGTGACAGTACAGGGCAGCACACTTCCTAAACCCAAACTGATGTTGAAATATGTCCTCTCCAATAAATCAATGTCCCCAACCTTAATTAACTTATTGACTCACTTGTCTGGGAAAAGAAGGTCACAGCCATTATTGGACTGGATTCAAGTTGATGCAAATACACACACACACACACACACACACACACACACACACACACAACAGAACGATTTCGTTGATTGTTTACCCCACAAATTGGTCAGTTTTCCATATATATGTGTGTGTGTGTGAGTCTGACCTACGTCTGGCAGTTTTTACAATTTATGTAAAAATGTTATACACCTCAGCAGAATAAAAGTTAAAAAGCTGAGAAAAGATGCAGAAAAAAGGGGGCAGGAATAAAGTATGTAATTTGTTACGAACTCTGGCACATTTTTTTTTTTTAGCCAAAATAGGAAAACAGTGCCTGTCCCAGCAATAACCCTAAGTTTATAGTCTCCTCAGTGCACAAGCTAGGTCTTCTTTTCTATTGGAAAATGTCATCTTATCTTTCTAGATCACCAACTGAGAAGTAAAACAATAACAAAGAATAAGCAAATAAATAAGACTAAAATAAAGGACAGACACGCACACAGCATGCCTCACCACGTGCCGTGAATGGGGAGCTGCAGAGGCGTGGCAGTAAGAGCCCTAAACCAGGCACCAAAGGCTTTGCTTCAGGACCAGGCTCTCCCACTAACGGTCTGGGCACAGGTAGCAATTCTTTCTATCGTCATCTTTCTAAGGCAGTTTTGGCTAAGTGATCCCTAAGGTTTCTGGCAACTTTGCAATTCAGAGTTCTGAAAGTCCACACATTTGCAGTCAGTCTCACTCGTTCTCCCTCAACTCCAAAAAAGTAAACGCATGGAAAGAGAATTAAATTTTTAATCACAAGGAAAAAATGTATATCCTAGCTATGCCCTCAGGTGCATGATCTTGGGCAAGTCATTATTTTTGTCTCTTCTTTTCGTTGTTGTTATTATTACTATTATTATTTCCTCAGTATGTAATAACACTTTGCTTGCAGTGTTGCTGAGAGGGTTAGATACAATAAACAAAAATGTATAACTCTAAGTGATAAAGCACTACGAAAATATTGGTCATTAATATTTGCATGGCCCTGATGACAGAGCTTATTTCTTTATTGCTAAGATAGTAATAGATTGAAATTTTCCAGGACAAAGGCTAGGATATAATACTGCTCCGCCAAAAAAAAAGTCATTTGCACAGATTCACCGGCCAAATTAAGGAAAGGTCTTATGATCAATTATTGTATTTTAAAAACATAAAATAATTTCCATAATAAGAGACAGGAAAGATAATCAGCAGTATCCCTTCAAGTAATTAAAAACTTATTGTTGCAGGGTTTTGTTTTGCATTTGTTTTTAATTAAATGGGCAGTGGAATATGTTCTCATTAGTTTAGGCTACTGTAAAAAGTAGCAAAGACTGGGTGGCTTATAAACAACAGAAATTTATTTCTCCCAGTTCTGGAGGCCGGAATGGGAGATCAGGGCGCCAAGCACAGCTGGGTTCTGATGAGAGCTCTCTTCCAGGTTACAGACCACGTCCTTGTCATGGTGGGAGGACAGTGAACTTTCGGTCTCTTCTATAAGGGCACTAATTCTATTCATGAGGGCTCCGTGTCCCTGACCTAACACCTCCCAACAGCCCCACCTCCAAATACCACCACACTGGAGATTAAATATCAATACATGAATTTTGGGGGGCGGGCAGCATGAACATTCAGTCCATAACGAATAGGGTTACACCAGAATAAGAGACAATTCAGCAAATTCAAATATGCTAATGTCATTTCATGAAGTCTACAATGCAAGCCCTCTATTTCTATATTATTTATTTACCTAAGTTTGAGAGGGCAAGTCCTTTCTTGGATATTTATTTTTCCTTCACCTTCAGAACCTTTGGATTTTTCCCCCCAGACTCCTAGATGATTTTGCTGAATCCTCACTGCTGACCAAGAGTTACCAAGAGATCCTTACTCTGTGGGGGAAATGAATTAAACATCAGTGCTGTCTGCTCTCTTCACACAGAAGATTATGCAAATGTTCATCTGTTCCTCTGAATCCTTGAACAACCTGGGGGAACAACAGCCTCTTTGCCAGAATTTGTATTTCCACCAGTGTTTAAAGTGAGTGTGCCCTTACGTATAGCTCAGAAGGAAGCTAGCAGCAGTATTTAATACCAGAATGATCAGAAACGTTGCCTTCAAATAGGAAATTTCATGGTGAAAATGGGATTCCCTTTGGCCCTCCAGCTGGTGGACCGGAACACTCTGATCCAGGGAAGAGAACTTACCCAAACTCTCTCATGGGTTTCCTTCCAAAATTGACTACAACTTTGACTACATGAAATGTCCTGGAATCAGATGCTAATTTGATTGATTGGTTAATGGCCTAATAGTCAGGAATACCCCACACCCTCCCCCCTTTCCCCAAGCTTTTAGCTGAGAAAAAAAAACTTTCCCCCCAAAAGTCTAATTTCGTGGCTACATACAGGATTTGAATCAGCGATGAATGTTCTGGAAAAACATACTCTGTCTTACTTAGCATAGTCATAATCTAAGAAATAGGGGCAATAGCTGAGGTTGAGGAAATGTTCAAAAGCTGTCCTTACAGGGAAAGAAGCCTAGTTCAGTGGGTCTGGGCCTCCAAAAAGGGCCAACCAGATAGAACCTGTATGCCAGAAACTTTACCTGTGTTACAACATTCCCTCTTTACAACCACCCAGACAGGCAGGATCACTTAAGCAACTCACAAATTCTCTTAAGTCCCTACTATAAGCAGTCCCCAATGATGAGCAGTCCATGTCCTCTGTACTTACAGGATGGCAAGACAGACAAGCGAATGTCTGTAGGTGCAATGAGCTTTAAAAGAATCGTGGGTGTTGTATAAGAGAAAGCACCCAGCCAAGCCCTACACAATGAACAGGAATTACCCAGATGGGGAAGGTGTGAGAGGCAAAATGATTATCCTCCTTCCTCCTTTGATAGATGATATAAGTTGATTAATTACTCTGCCAGTGAGAGAAAAGACAGGATCCAGATCCAGATCTTTGTCCTCCAAAGTCCAGGTACTCAGAGATCCCCATCTGAGACTAAGGACACAAAGAGGATGTTGGAGGAGGTCATCGAGAGGACATGGCTACTGGTTGACCCACAAGCTGGGCCTGGGCAGTCGGAATCTCCTCACCCCCTCCCTGTCCTTGGAATGTACATTCCGATCACTGTTCCCACAGTGGGAGCCATTTCAAGAACACAGCCTGGAGAGAGCAATGTGTTGCTGAGTCCAACTGGACTGAGTATATGGCTGAAACCGACTAAGGTCTCTATGTAAACGTTTAAGATGTGGCAGGCTGGTGTGCAGATCCACTCACACTGTCTGCCCGAGACAAGCCTCCTACGTCAACTCCCGTGCTTGGTAAGCTTGCCACCTACCAGTCTGCACTGGCTTGCCCCTCTTTTGTCTCTCCTCGCCCTCTGTGTCTGGGGTCCAGAGGACAGAGGAGGGAAGACATTTAGTCAGCTTCATTATAGCAAAGAAAGCAGACAATATCTATTTAATATATTTTCTAAGTAAACAAAACAAAACAAAAAACCTCATAGACACAGACAACAGCATGGTGATTACCAGAGGGAAAGGGGGTTGGGAGGAGGTAGAAGAAGGTATAGAGGGGTAAATGGTGATGGAAGGAAACTTGACTTAGGGTGGTGAACACACAATACAGTATACACATGATATATCAGAGAACTGTACATCTGAAACCTATATAATTTCATTGACCAATGTCACCCCAATAAATTAATTATTTAAAAACGAAGTCGTTCTGAGAAGGAGTCGTGTATTACTAGCTGGTGGCACCACAGTAGGAACTCAGAGCGCTGCAGCTTTGCTGTGTGGCCAGGTGGGAAGACCAGAGAACCTAGCCAACATGCATTCCCGAGTATGTGTCTACGGGACCTACACTGGACCCTGCCAGGCTCTAAGTCACACAGCAACGCAGATGCTAAGTAAACCTCTTGCTGGTCTCACAACTCAGGTATGTTTCTTCAAGGACACAAAAGCAATCACCAAGGAAGACAAAAATGCCCAACCTCCCAGTTTCCTGGGAGAGATGGGCCTAACTGCAGCTATCACTTGACCCCAAATTCCAAATGCTACCTCCAGTCAGAAACAGAAGAAAATGAACACATTTATCCTGAAAACATGAGCGTAACGGGCTGTGTCACTTCACGATGTAACCGTCTCTGCAGGGGACAGCTTGTGAGGTACATCACATTCTGCTTTAATGCTTATTATTCAATAATAAAATGGTTTTCTTTCCCTTCTAACCTTTGTGGGAAGTTTTTCTGGGTTGGGAGCAGACCTTGTTTTTATTATATTTCCCCAACACTCCCCACCATTTTCCCACAAACAGCAAGAGAAAGTTAAAGGGTGAATTTTACGACAACTGTCTGGAGTCCAGACAGAAAGCTGAATGTCCCCAGGGCTGCAGAGTGAAAGAGGGAACTGTACCCATATAATCACACGGGAGGCAGATTTCAGCAGCACAGTTAGCCCAGCTCTCGGATCACAGGGTCAAGAACAGCCTGAGTTCCTTGTCAATCTCCCTCAATGACACTTTCATAAATAATTAGGAAATTCTTCAAATTAGGAAGATGAGAATTTCTTGCTGGCATGGCAATTGTAGAAGAAAGGAAATGAAGCCAGGCTCCCAAATCTACCAAGAGGAATGGCAAGCAAGCCTTCAGAGAGACTCCTGGCAGTGCCCCGACATTTCTGTCCTCGTACTGGACGATATTTTCTCTTCTGTGCGACGCAGCTCCGTTTCCAATGAAGTGGACCTGTGCACTTCCAGGGGACCAGCAGAAGTGGGGTAGCAGGGGAGACTGTGCATCCAGGCTTTGGTGGGGAGACCCCAAATCATGGGGCTGCTTTAAAGAGAAAGAGAAGATTGAATGCCTAAGACCTCTGAAACAGCACAGGAGGGCCAGGAAGATGGCGAAGGTCTCTGTGTTCCAAGACCTGGCCATTTCATTGTGCTCTCTGGAACACCTGAAAGACCCTTCAAGTCTTCTCCCATCTCCTGGATGAAACGCCCGATTTTCTACCATTAGGACTTTGGTTTGCGATCAGATCCTTGCCCGTCAATGAGCACTATTTATTGAGCACTCGCCATGCGCCTGGCACAGTACTGGGATCCGAGGCAGATCTGAAGCAGACTCGGGCACACTTTGGTTTGGAAGTAGGACATTATACATATGTATTTTTTCATCACACTGAGATTAAAATTCAAATCCCTGTCTGCCTCTCTAACTCCGTCCCTTAGTGCTTCCTTTCGCATTCACTCCTGTGTAACACACTCTTTCTATTCCTGACGCCTCAAATTCTTCTTCCTCGAGGTCTTTCTACCTTTCTTGTTTCTGAAACCCTGGACCCTTGTATTCAGGCCTTTGCTCGAATGTTCCCTCTTCATAAAGGCCTTTCCTTGCAGCTCCCTAAGGCAGCCATTCTGTCTCTCCCTGTCCCAACATCCTGGTCATTCTCTGTATGGCTCTTATTCATTTTTTTTTTTTAATCCTCACCCAAGGACACTTTTGCATTTATCTTCAGATAGAGCGGGAGGGAGGAAGAGAGAGAGAGAGAAACATCGATGTGAGAGAGACATATCGACTGGTTGCCACCCACACAACCAGGGCCAGGGACAAACTGCAACCGAGGTACGTGCCCTTAGCGGGAACCGAACCCGGGACTCTCTGGTCCACGGGCCGACGCTCTAACCATTGAGCCAAATCGGCCAGGGCCCTACTTAACATTTTTAACAGACAATTTAATTTGTTTTTGACCAGTGTATTTTCCATCTCTCCCACTGGAGGGTAAGTTTCGAGAAAACGGGGAACCTTGTCTCTCATTCTCTGCTTCCCAGGAGCTGAGAACAGTCCCCAGCACCTGGCAGAGAACAGGTACTTGGTAGCTCTGTGTTTAATTGATTAATTAATGGCAAGTGTCCAAAGGACCCAAGAGTCTCTTTGAGTTAGAGGAGAGTGGAAAGAAAGCACAAGGGCACTGGAGTTCTTGGGCAATAAAAAACATGGAAGAGAAGAGGGATTTTAAAAATGTAAAAACTTTTCTCATTTCCCAATCTTGCCCAGGGCTGCAAATGGCACCACTGAAATGGAGCCCTCCAAATGCAAGGCTGTTGAGCTCCGACAGCCCAGCCAGGAGGAAACTGCTCCCTCTAACTTCCCTCCTTACTCGGTACCTCCCCTATGTCACTTGTCATCACTCTGCATGGGAGTCACCTTCCTGCATGTCTGTGCTGCTCCAAGGACAGCGTGTGGGTCTGAGTTTACACGGTACCTTTCCCTCTCCCTCCAGCCCCGCCCCACGGCCTGGGCGGGGTCAGTCTCATAAATGTGCACTGAATAAACTACCACAGGGCACACCCTAAACCCACTCTTACAAATTAAATTCTTGCAAAAAATCAAAATAAATACATATTTAATGTAATCTTGTCTTCTTGCCTTTACCTTTCTCATTAAAGTGTAACGGGGGAGATGATGTCCTTCTGTTTCATTGAAGCCATAGTCAGGCAGGGTCTGGTTAACTGAGGCTTTGTAGCAGGTGCTCTTTAGGCAAAGCCCCTGTCACACAGGCCTCTTAGCATCTCCATCCATGTCTCAGCATCATGGTTTGCAGACCCAGAGTTGGCCTGCTCCGGGAATCCTTCCAAAGTCCTACTAGTAGTGTTCACTGTAACTCTATTTCCTCCTAAAAACACAACACTACATATTTTTATACCTTTCCCAGTTCATAAAACACTTTGACATCATGGTCTCATCTTTCTCATACAGTTTTCACTCTACATAAGGGCGGCTCCATGTGGAGCCCAGATTCCAGAGGGCAAGCAGGGCAAGCAGCACCTTCCAGAAGGAAAGTGCAGAGTGTGGGGAGTGAGCACATCCCAGCACAGCTCCTCACAGAACAGCGGGGGAACGCATCTGTGCCACCCAACATCAGCATACTTGAGAGTAGGAGCTATGCACTATTGTTAACAGTGGCTACTGTTTACCCAGAACCCGCTAGCTACCGTGCCTAAGAAAGGCGAAAGAAGCTCATGTGAACGTATTTGCTGGGAGAGGGAACTTCTCTGTTCATTAGGTATAGACAGTTGGGCCCTCTTGGCTTTTCTCTCTCCTCCCTTCACTTGTCACTCTAGCAGCCATGGAGACGACTTTGGGTCATGTCCGGGGCTCTGCAGAGCACACCTAGAAAGACAGTGTATTGAGAGGCCGTGGCTGGGAGAAGCGCTAGGGGAGGAGAGGTGGACAGAGGGTGGGAAGGTAGCAGAGGAGCCGTGTTCCTGTGTGACACTGCCCCTCAGACAGTGGAGGGATTGCCTGATCTATTCCTTTGTGTCATGAGAAGCCCCTTCCCCTTGTCTGAGGATCCCTGTGGCTCTGAGGGACATCCACACTGCAGACACAAATCTCCTTGTCTTCACTTAGCATCCTTTCCAATCAAGACACCTGCTGCTGGGAGAGGCAATTGTCCTGGACACCTTTTCCACTTCTCTCCACTAAATCTCACTGTGGAATCAGAAAGGGAGTCATAATTCTGCCTGCTGCCCATCCCACGTCATTCAGGAGTCCTTGTAAAACACATCCCTGCCACTCTGAACTCTGCCTGCAGACTTCAGGGAACCTTGAAAAGTCTGACCTCCTTGCAGCATTTCTCTCCCTCTTGCTGGGCCCCTGACAGATATTGATTGAGCAGAGACATGGATGGCTTGGGGAACTCACCTTGCCCTGACCTCTCAATAGTATCTGGCAAAGGCTCAGGAGCTTGTCATCTATCATATTCACCTTTCATATTCTGGACAGCCCCCCTGGATGTTTTCCTATCTTGTCAGTGCTAATAGAGCCCTTACCTGATAGAGGGCCTTTCCATTTTCTGCCCCCCACCCCCGCTCCCAACACAACCCCCTAGAATAAAAACAGTAATGAAAATGAATAAAGCAAAGCTTTTCATTTGAACATCATATCATCATTAAAAAGCATATTAACTTTGGAGGTGGGCATAGATAAGAATAGAATCTCTGCATTTTTTTAGCTATAAAATTGAGTGAGCTATAATTGTGACCTCGTAGAATTGTGATTACTAATGAGATGGTCTGTAAAGCGTTCAGTGCAGCGCCCAGCACACAGTAAGTGCTCAGTAGGTTACTAAGGAAATGAGATGTACATAAATAAATACAGAGGTAAATAGATGAATGAATGAATAATGAGCAGTAGAGCCTAGGACGTAGGGCTGGTTACCATGTTTTTTCATTCCCTCTGAAGATAATAATTATTACTAACATTTGTACTTGACCAATTTGGAAACTCAGATCTCACATGAACTCCAAACATATGCTTTTAACACTTCGTCCAGAGGGCCACTGAGGCAAGTGAGTACGAGACGGAGAACGGAGCCTGACAGTGCCACTGAAGAGTTGTGTCACCGTGTGAAAGCCACCTAACCTGGCTATGCCTCAGTGTCCTTATCCGGAAAGGAGATAATAATGGTGCATGACTCATGGAGACTATGGAAAGGATAATGAGAGCATGCAGAAAATAGCTTAAACCATGCTCTAATAAGGAAAAGCCTCCCAAACATTTAGGTGATGCAGTGTTCTTAGTCTAAACACTTGCCAGAAGTCTCAATAGAAAGAATAGCAATGATTACCTTTATGTACCCTAGCCCAGGTGTTTTATACAAAAAAAGTCATAATAATTATTGTTTTGATGTTATTTATTAGCACAGCTTCTGTTCTTGCACACATCAGATTCTTATGCTTAAATGTCTTTGGTTGAATGTTTGTCCCCAAAATCAGTAACTACTGTAGGCTCTGAGACTGGGCCGGACATACCATGAGCAGTCAAAGGGCTGAGTGAGGATCCCACACAAGGCAGAGTACCAGGAGAGCACTGGCAACTATTCTCTCCATCCTCGTGTGATTTCCAACAAGGCTCGAGATTGTCTTCCACTAGGCTGAATGGCGAGCTGCTGTGTTCCTGTGAGTCTTGGCTGGAAACAGAGCTATACCACTGGGCTATTTGCACAACTCCAAGCCCTTTGGTTGCCTCTACCTGGGCTGAGTGAGTCCCACCAAGCCCTTCACTTGCCTCTAACTGGGTTGTGTGAACCTCCCCAAATCCTTTGGTTGTCTCTTGACAGGTATGTGAGGGCAGCAACAAGTCCTTTGGGTGCCTCTAACTGGGCTGTGTGGACCATACCAAGTTGTACAGTTGCCTCTAACTGGGCTGTGTAGGGCACACCAAGTCCTTTTGATGCCTCTATTTGGGATGTGTGGGCTGCACCAAGTCCTTCGGTAGCTTCTGACAGGGCTGTGTGGGCTGCACCAAGCCCTTCAGTGGCCTGTACCCGGGCTGTGTGGGCAGCACCCAGGGCTTCGCTTGCTGGAACCGGCCATCTGCACAGCTCTCTGTTTCAGTTGCTCTCAGGGGCATGGCTTTCTGTTTCCCTTGCAGTGAGTTGGTTCTTGGGACACCAGAAGTGTGGGCTGGTGACTCCATGGGTTTTTTCAGAGAAGTTATTTTGTTTTCCTCTGATCTGGATGCCCTTGCTTTCTTTTTCAGAGACCAGTTTTTCAAGCTGGTCATACCATTTCTGAACCATGTGCTGTGAAGAGTTACAGAGTTCATTTCTGAATGACACCCTAGTGTCATTTTTCGTATAAGCCAGGTGGGTGCTACTCTGCCCAGAGGAGGTACTGGGCGTTCCAGACATGAGACTGGAACTGCAAAAGTCAGAAGCAAGTTCTTCCTGGTTTCTTTGAGCCTGGAAACTACAATCTATTGGAGAGGAAGTGTCAGTGGACGTAAGCATGGAAGGTTCCGCGATCTGAGAAGCAGCACTGTCCTGGGAGATATCAGAGACATTCTCTCCACTATGACATGTTGCTGAAACCTCTCCAAAGAGGGAAGTGTTTCTTCAAATATACTACAGCACTTCTGAATTACAAATTGAATAAGCACAGTAACCATTTTTATGTATTTGTGTTCTAGTTCTGGGCTGGAGGAAGTAGGAGGCCAAAGAATGCTTGGAGCATACACACTGCTAAATTAAATGCAGCCATCTGATTGGATGGGGAATGTTGCTCAATGTTGTGTAACACCGCAAGAAGGTACCGTAGGAGAACAACACTGGTTCTCGGAAGCTGGTCTAACAGCCTGTGAATGGTATTTATTTTCTCTCCATCGTTTCCTTGATCCATTACGCAGACCCAGTGATGACAGAGGTCCGATGATAGAACACTGCCAGGAATATTTCAGAGAAGATCCTTTAAAACAGATGCTATCACAAAAAGAGATTCATACCCCAGGTGTACTTCAGCTCCCGAATTCAGTTTGTCTTTCAGCTCTTTGCAACATTTCACACTGGCTGACTGTCTGCAGATGCCATTTGTGAGGGGTCCTTTTTTATTAAGAACAAAGGCATATCTGAGACAGGTCTGGGCAGCTTGTCATTCTCACAGATACTTGGCAGAGACACTCCAGAGAGCTGTCCTGGCACAGGAGAGGCTAGTGACATGGGCAAGGTATCCAGGCGAGTGCCACAATCCCGCCAAAAAGCCCACTTTGGGCCAGTTCTGTTTGTAAAGGACAAAAGTGTGCCTGTGTCCGGGAGGACCTTCCTTGGTACCTGGCTGTTTTTGCAGGGCTTTACCCAGGGTGGGAGAGGGAGCACTCCTCCTTGCTGTTTTCGTTTTCTTCATGGCGGGTCAAATCCTGCAGACACCACCAGCCCTGATGACCAGGAAGCTGACCTTTTGGTTAAGAGACAGGGTGTGCCTGGGGGGCCCTGGAGGAGACCCAGGGGCCCAGCAGCTGGAGGGGCTGGAGAAAGGCGATGTCCCAATGGCAGCCTCACCCCCCAGTGGGGAGCGGGGCTGCCTGCCTACCCCAGGGTGCACTGAGATAAAGATGAGGCTGCTCGGTCCTCTCAGAGAACACCAAGAGTAAGCAAACAGTACCTGGGAGATTCGGGAGAAGACTAAGGGTACCAGAGGGTGATCTAGGAGATGGCGATGCCGCTGGTCTGGTTGTGAGGGTGGGTAAGGCAGGAACTTACAGAATTAAAACTAACACAGGGGCCGCAAGCCCAGAGTATGAAAGCCCCACCACCATCGGCTCAAGTGGCCCGGTGGCAGGCAGGGAGGGCGCGGGTGGCCAGCGGGTCTGCTGCTGGGGCCGGGGCTCCAGGTGTGGCTCCCGGGGGCTTCTATGCTTCTACGATGTCATCAAAGGGCCAGCTCGGTGTCCTCACCTTCCTGGTGCGGGGTGAGGGGGTCCCGTTTATAGACACACCTTTTAGGGAGGAGGATGGGATTGCCCAGGCTGCTCCCCCTAGAGTCTTCATTTGGGGGTGGAGGGCATCACTTCTATGAGGAAGACTTTGAAGAGAATCCCAGCCCAGGAGGAAGCCAAGGCAGTCATATCCGCCACCCCACAGCTGGAGGGGAGAGGACACACAGGCCAGCGGCCCCTGGCTCAGGCGGGGTGTCTCCCGTCAGGGCCCTGGTACTGCTGCCTGCACTAGGCACCACGCCCCAACCTGCACTGGGCCCAGATATCCATTTTTAAATCCCTACTAAGCTATGCTTGGCAGTTAAAGATGTTTAGGATATATAACTACCTCCCATCTGTGTTGGAGACAGTGGCTTGCATCCCTCCATGCTGGCATAAAACATGGGGTTATGACAGGAAAGTAGAGGGGGACAGGTGCTCCCCACCTTGTGATTCTAGTTAGAGTCAACAGCTTCTACTTGTAAGTCACTCAAAGTCTGAGCGGCAGAATATTCCCACAGAGCTCAGCCTGGCGAGTGTCAGGACTGGACACTCCGTGACCGCCATGTGGGGAAGGAGGAGCACTGCTCTCGGAGTCAAAAGACCCAGGCTGAAGTCTCAGCTCCAGGCTCATTTCTGAGACAATATTCTGCATATTCCCTATATTCTTAAACCATCACTGGCTCACACAAAGTTAAATTAATATCTATACTACCTCACAAGGCTGTTGTAAGGTTCAAGTGAGAAAATAGATGAGGAACTGTTTTAGAAACCACTAAACATAATAAAGTATGGTTCTTCCAGACTACTAAAAATAAGTTATATTGTACGCTCTGGGTAGTTTAACTTTTCTGGTTTTTTCTGTCTTGAAATGTTCAATTTGTTAAAAAAAAATATATATATATACCCCCTCCATTTTAAAGGCACATAGTCTTATGGACATTATGTTATTGATTGATCTGGACTTTTAATAACACTTTTCCTCTCTGTTCCGTTTAGTTTCAGGATGCTTTAACCAAGTGTTTGGTGTTTTCTGCTCATGCCTTTTACACAATGTCTCATCAAATTCAAAGTTACCAGTACACCCTTGCATTTTGTATGGTGCCTTGTAGCTATCAAAATATTTTCCCACAGGTTATTGCATTTGATCTCCACAATAATCCTTCGAAAAGAATAGGGATTACTCTTTCAAATCAACTTTTATAGAAACAAAAATCTACAGAAATAGGTATTCATTCTGAATTCAAAGTTTTTCTTACTGATGATGCTGCCGTTATTTCAAGTTGTTTCAAGTGTGTCTTAAATATTTTCTTACCATATATTAAAATCTCAATATGTGTCAGGCCCTATGCTAAGCAGTTTGCACAATTACATGGAATTCTCATGAGAACCTCACGAGAGAGGAATCTTTGTTCCCAATGCCGTTGAGTGAATGAAGGTTCAGAGAGGCTGAGTAATCTCCCTCCGGTTACAGAGCCAGGTTGCAGCTGATCTGGGACTTGATTCCTGTTTTGTCTGATTCCAAGACCTATGCTCTTAACCACGAGTCTATATCCCCTCTCAGGTTTGCCCCAGGAGCCTTACTTCTCTCAAAATACACCTAATTAATTTTCTTCGGTTATTCTTTCCATTTTCATCACTGAGCCCGCTACAACTCTGCATCCATACTGGCTAATTTAAAACCAAATCTACAGCAAAGGTTCTTACAACCTAATCAGGCTGCCTTGTGTATGGGGGAAAACATAAAGTTAGTTGACAAGCCTTAGCCTAAACTCTGAACAAACATGCCTGGGACAGACCCAAACCAACACAGCACAGTTTAGAGGAAAATGGCATGTTACTGCCAGAAGGGCAATGATTTGAATGATTATTGATTTCTCATCAGAAGCCATCAAGACCAGATGACAACACCTTTGGAATGCTAAAGAAAAAACATCTTATCAAACCATAACTACATCCAGTGAAAATAAAATATCCTTCCGAAATGAAGCTTTGACAAAGAAATTTTCAGATGAAATAAAATTAAGAGCATATGTTACTACCAGATCTTTACTATAGGGAATGATAAACAAAATTCTAGTAGACTGAAAGGTTAGGTATGTATATTGTAATCCCAAAGGAACCAGTAAAAACACACACACACACACACACACACACACACACACACACACACAGAAAGAGAAAGAGAGAGAGAGAGAGAGAGAGAGAGAGAGAGAGAGAGGGAGGGAGGGAGGGAGGGAGCAAATGTGTATTTAAAAAGCCAATAAAATTGAGAAGGAATACTAAAAACATTCCCCAAAATAAAGGAGAGAATATAGGAAAAAACAAACAAAAAATCCCAGAGGGGATAAGAAAATAACAGTAGTACTAAATTTAAATATATCAATAATTTCATGAACCATTATTGGTTTAAATACTCAGATTAACAGAGATTGACAAATGGGTAAAGGCAACACTGAACCATATGCTGCTATAAAAACCACACCTTAAATATAAAGAATTGTTTTGAAGTAAGTGGATGGAATAAACATGAAATACAAATAGGAAGCATAAGAAGCAGGAGTGGCTACAACAATGTCAGATAAAATAGGCCTTAATAAAGGAGCATTAACACTGATTACATTTTATAACAATAAGAGCATTATTCAGGAAGAGATTACTATTATCAATGTCTATGTGCTTAATTACAGAGCCTCAATATGCATAAATAAAAAATGGAGAGAATTAAAGATAATTTTTTGATAATAGAAGATTTTAACAATACTCTTTGAGCACTTGGTCAAACAGCTAGACAAAAACTCAATAGGACACAGAAGATCTCAACAGCACTATGAACCACTTTAATTATGTTCACAGAGCACTCCATCTAGCAACTGAAGAATACAGTCTTCTCAAGTACACATGACAGATTCACTGAGATAAACCACAGTCTGGAGTATTAACAAGGCCATTAACTTAAAAAAAATCTGAGTTATACAGAGTGTATTCTCTCACATCAATATAATTAAATTAGAACTATATAACTAAATATTGAGTTAAACACTATTTATCTGGAAATGAAACTATGCCTTTTAAAATAATTCATGGGTCAAAGACCAAATACAAAAAAATTTACAAAATATTTTGAACTGATATGAAAATTAAAACACAGCATATCAATATTTATAGGATGCAGTTAAAGGATTGGTACATGGAAATTTTTACATGCATAAACTAGGAAAGGAGATCTACAATTCCATCTGAAGAAACTGGAAAAGCAAGAACAAAAGTGAAGAAAGTTACTAATAAAGGAAGAGCAGATACAAATTATATTGAAAAGAGACAAATCATAGGGAAAATTAACTAAATAAAAATCTGGTTCTTTGAGGAAAATCAACAAAACTGATGATACTCTGTCAAGAATTTTCATGAGAAAAGGAGAGAGAGAACATATATCAATAGCATCAGTAATGAATGTTTAATGTATAGGAGTTGCCACCAGACTGTACACATTAAAAGAATAAGAGAATACTATAAACAACTTTGGGCTAACAACTTACATGAAATGGACCAATTTCTTGAAAGATACAACTTATAAAAATTCACACACACACACACACACACACACACACACACACACAGAAAAGCTGAATAAACATCTTACATCAAGTAAAGAAACTGAATGTGTTACCCCAAACAGAAACTCCAGGCCTCAGGTTTCACTGTGGCACTGGCATGGCCTCCATGAATCTGCTTCCCTTGGGGACATCACCACATGTGTCCCGTGGGAGGTGAGCAGGGGTGGTGTGGGGGAGCGGAGCAGGTGCACAGGGGCTGCAGCAGGTCAAGGCTCACGTATAGGGCCCTTGAATTCTTGGTTTAGAAAACCACTCTATCTTGTTACAACTATCAACTTATTGTCAGCCATAAATCAAGTGGGAGAAAGGGAGGCTCAGAGGATGAAAGACAAGTGCTTTCACTGAGCACCCGTAAATAAGGCCAGTGTACGGAGGAAACACCTACATCACTTACCCTGAGGAGCAGAATGGGGGCACAGTAAAAGCACTAAGAGAACGTGAAGCCTGTCCGGAACCAGAGGCCAACAATTCCCAATTAAATAAATCTCTAAACAGAAAGGTAGACAATTCAATCTAGTAGAGCTTTATTCTATTATACTCGTTCTCCAGTTTTGTTGTTTTTACCACTTATTTTTAAAAGAAGAGTAACCAATGAATCCTCAGTTTCTTATACCTACTTGTACTTTTAATGTAACTTTGATCCATCACCTTCCTACCCATCCCTTATTCGCAGCTTTCAGGAAATCCTTTTACCTTCTGGGGGAATAAATTCCCATTTACACAGCAAGTTCACAGAAACGGGTAGAGAACGCTCCAAAAGACAGGCAGCATCCGGTGTCCTCTCCCAGAGGCTTCTTGCTACTCACTGCCTTGGACAGGAAGCATCCTTCCATGCTGGTCTG
This sequence comes from Tadarida brasiliensis, assembly GCA_030848825.1. Lineage (NCBI taxonomy): Eukaryota > Metazoa > Chordata > Mammalia > Chiroptera > Molossidae > Tadarida > Tadarida brasiliensis. Next base: position 61,037,521 of record CM061268.1, read on the forward strand.
CAGTTTTTGACCCTCTTCCCCAACTCCCAGGTCTGGTGACTTCTGGTAAAAGAAAAAAATGGGTTCCCCTTCCTAAAATGTTGAAAGTTGGTATCCTTTCTGACTTTTGGCAAGAAAAGAATGGCAATTAAAGTTAAGTAAGCTTAATTAATTGACCATCTCAATCATTTCTTTTATAATTTAGGTTTTTTTTTCTCTATTTATAATGTCTCACTGCTGGGTGGGAGTGTAGACTAGTACACCCACTATGGAAAACAGTCTGGCAGTTCCTCAACATTTAAGAATAGAGTTACCATATGACCCAGCAATCTCTTTCCTGGGTGTATACCCAAGAAACTTGAAAACATTTATTCACAAAGATATGTGAATCCCTAAGTTCATGGTGGCCAGCACATGGAGACAACGAAAGTGTCCTTCGGTAGAGGACTGGATAAAGAAGATACATCTATACAATGGAATACTACTCAGCCATAAGAAAAGATGAAATACTGCCATTTGCTACAACATGGATGGACTTTGAGAATATTATGCTAAGCGAAATAAGTCAGTCAGAAAAAGCTAAGAGCCATATGATTTCACTCATATGTGAGATATAAAACTGAAGCTCACAGACACAAACAACAGCATGGTGGCTACGAGAGGCAAGGGGGTGGGGAGGTGGAAGGGATAAAGGGGGCAAAATGTTTGGTGATGAAAGATGACTTGACTTTGGGTGGTGGACACACAATGCAATGTACAGATTGTGTATCACAGAAATGAACCCTTGAAACCTACATGATCCTATTAACCAAAGTCACCCTGAGAAATTTAATTAAAAAAATTTGTCATTCTGTTTATCCTCTTTTCAAATTGCAAAATATATTCACATGCCTCAATTTTCTACAATATCCAGTCAATGAAAAGACTTAAAATAATAAACACCATATTTAGAAACGTCTTCTTTCCACATTTTAACGAATGCCCAATACATAATATTAATTTATGTTCACGTAGCTTTGAAGTTTCTTATCTCTCTGGGCTGTCAGGAAAAGTGTAAAAGCTTAACCAGGTACCTTACCCATCAGGTCCACACGTGAAACTGACAGAGCCTTGGACTGTTTAGAAACAAATTAACTACCAGAAAACCAGCACATACCTTAGGAAGAAATGAATTGCATTATAATATGTAATTATATCATTAATATAACCCTTTATTTGCATGGTCAATAATTAATTCCAACACTGATGTATCCATATTTATAACAGTTAGAGCCTGTTTTGTGCTAATGAAATGGCCCTGTGTCTCTTGACTACTCATTATAAGACACGTATTTTTCACTCTGGGCTCAGGAATGAATTCCAGTTTCTCACAGAGCTTACTCAAGTTCAAGTATTTGGATTTCACACAGCAAATTAAAGGGCCCTGATACTTGGGACTTTTGCCACAGGAAGTGCTATAGCAACAGGGGAACACCGATCTGCCCCACATTTCTAGGGTCTGTACCCCAGTTTGCCCAGGAGAATCCCAATGTATGCCTCTTTTCCGAATTTAATTATCAATAGTCACCTTCTCTCATACTACCGCTTTAAAATGCTCTTGGTTTGGGCTCTGAAGTATGTGGTCCCTTTATGGTGTCAGTGTGACTGCCTAGGAGAGGATATCAGCCTCAGCCACACACTCTCCATCTCCCTGCAACAACATGGGTTTTGATGTTGAGTCCAGATATTGTACCCCTTCCTTCCTGTCAATATCACCTGGGGAATTTTTGTTGTCCATTTCTGCCAACCAGCCAGAGGGTTTAATAATTTTATTCTTCAGAGATAATCTCTGTCCATCTTTCCATCTAGAAACCTCCCTGAAAAAAATTGATGATTCAAATAAATTAGTACCTGGTAAGTATCCTGAAACTTCACCTTCAAACAGAGTTTAAATCCTAGAATCTCAGAGCCACACATTGAATCTTTTTTCTCACCCCACACTCAATGACAATGTGTGCATATTTGCTCTGCTTTCTACAACCAAAGGGTCCTTATGGTGAACTGCTCAAATCAGTAACATCTAAATGAGGAGACAGAATTCATACCCTTCAGCGGACACAGGCCAAATCTGCCAGGGGATAACCAGCGCCCCTGGCTCTGGAGAGTGGGCCAGCCACCTGTGGTTCCGTTGTCACTTCCTCCACCCCCTTCCACGGTGCCCAGCAAACCGCCAGTCAGCTTCCCACCGCCCCTCAGGCCGGGGCCCTGTGTTTGATGGTTGCTCCTCAGGGACAGCGAAGACACCTGCGTGACTATTACGCCTTCACTGGCTGTCCCTCTGGGCGCAGGTGTCCGCTTGCAAGCAGCTTTTAAATGATCTTCCCCCACCCTCCGCACAAAGTTCTTCTTCACTATGCACGCCCTCGCAAGTACACATTCTTACATGTCCACACACACAATCTTTCTGCATGAAAATCATTCACAGTTAGTACAAGAACTCACTCAACCTGCCTGCAAAGATACAAAGTGTTCATAAAATAAACCTTTACTAAAGTACCAAAGCACCAATTCAGCAAAATATTATCAGTTCTGCTGCAGCCTCTTTCCCCAGGGATGTCATCCCATAGTAGCTGATTTTCCATAGAAATGGAAAGAGAGTCTCTCCCCTCTCTTCTCGCTCTAACACTCCCACGCACACTTCATCAACGCGCAGGTACAATCCCCTGCTCGCATCTCCGTAACTCTGGCAGCGCTGCTTTTTACCACACTTTCCTGCCTCTGCAACAATCCTCCTAGAGCAGTGTCTGTGTGTGGGTTTTATTTGGGGTGGGGGAGTATAATAAGCTCCCTTAGTAACTGATCCTTTGTGGTGTTTCATAGAGAATTACTCAGTTTTGCAGTCTCTGAATTGCTGGTCAAAATGTTTTAGGTACAACATCTGTATTTTCCTAATCTCTTCTCCTCCCAAAATATAGCACCAGAGACTGAACTGAAGAATTACTTTTTTTTTTTTTTTTTGGAAATTTTTAAAATTATTTTATTTTTGTTACAGATATTTCTCCTATTTCCCCCCTAGACACCCTCCTCCCAATCCCATTCCCCCCCCCCCCTACACACAGCATTGTTGTCTACGTGGACTGGTTATGCATACATGCATATAAGTTCTTTGGTTTATCTCATCCCTCCCCTGCACCCCTCCTCTGAGGTTTGTCAGTCTGAACCGTACTCCTTAAGAATTAGCTTTTGAGGCTCCAACCCAGCACTAATACACACACATCAGCAGACACACAATGACTACACGCTACCATCTGAGTGTTAGAAGTAGAAGAAGTACTTCTTTTTATTTAATCTGGGGAATTTTAGCTTAATGCTTCATTTTCAATTCATTTTTATAGCAGATCTCACTTGCTTCCTACAGCATCGAAGGGCTTGTTCTTTGTACTGAGCTGTGTGGTTGTTCATCAGCATTGGGAAAGCTCAAACACACCCATTAACCCTATGTAGCTTTAGGGCCTGTGCGTCAGGGCTGCGCTGTGGCCTCGGATGTGGAGGCGCCCCGCCTCTCAAGGAGCAGGAGGCACGGCCTGGAGCAGTGTGCGCCTTCCGCCTTTCCTCTGGCGGAGGTAGAGACAGTCTGTGACTCCTAGGAGTTCCCTACACTCCTTCAAACGGGGATAGCAGACACCTTTTCAACTGCATGGCACAATAGGGTTCATAAAAATGGACTGAACTCATTTCCGTTTCACAGAAGTCATACCAATTATAAGTTATTTCTTCCCCAAACTCAGTCTTTCGGCTACCTAGTGACGATGTTTGGAATGGTATGTCATGGCTGAACGAGTGAATGTTGAAAGGTTAAATAAATAAATAAATAAATAAATAAATAAATAAATAAATAAATAAATAGATATAGATATAGATATAGATATATAATTGATTTTGAGAGAGAAAGGAAGGGAGGGAGAGAGAAACATCAATGGGAGAATGAAACATAATTGGCTGCCTCCTGTAAAATGAGCCTACAAGCCGGGCATGTGCCCTGCCCAGGAATCAAGCCGACAACCTCTTGGTGCACTGGGCGACACCCAACCAATGGAGCCACACCGGTCAGGGCTGCCCTATCTCCTAACCTCAAGATTAAACTCCACCGTCTATAGCCCTGCGCACAGCCTGCGATAGCGGGTCAAGTTCTTTGTGTACTGCATGTCACTCTACAGCTGGGAAAGGTTCTCTTAACGGCTCATGTGTTGGATCAGGCCCGCATGGACAGTCGAGGATGATCTTTCCATCCTAAGATCCTGAACCTTAATCACATCTGCAAAGTCTCTGGTAACATATTCATAGGTTTCAGGGGACAGCATGTGGACATCACTGGGGGACCAGTATTCTGCTGAGCACACCTGGTAAGTGAGGAATTGTAGCCGATGTGATAGCAGGTAAATCAGTTGATACTCTACACAGTTTAAGTGAAAGGTATCCCATTAACATCTGAGACTAATTTGTCCTTTGTCCTCACAGAAGAGACTGTAAGACTGAGGAAACCGGAAGGATATTATTTCTCTTGTCTGAAGTCTTTCCTGATGGACTCCTTTCTGTGGAACAAACTTAATCTATGGTAATAAATAGGGACACTATAATGGTCCATTCTCAGCATACCAAGTTGCTATTGGAATATGGGTTTTGAGAGAACTGAATATTCATTAAGAAGTCATTTATGTTCCCTGATCTTTTGACTTATTTCATGGGTAGCAAACACAAGTAAAGCCATGGTTAAGTGAAATATTTTCTTCCTAGAAACAAAATTTATAATTAGACACTTTTCACAAAGATAAATTTTGTAACACAAAATACCAAACTTGATTAACAGAATAAGTGAATTAAAAACAAATACCTTTCTTCCCTGGCCAGGTGGCTCAGCTGGTTGGAAAGTCATCCTGTACAACAAAAGGTTGTGAGTGTGATTCCCTGTCAGGGCACACACCTAGGTTGAAGGTTCGATCCCCAGTCAGGGCACGTATGGGAGGTAACCAATCAATGTTTCTCTCTCACATCATTGTTTCTTTCTCACATCATTGTTTCTCTTTCGTCCTCCCTCCCTGTCTCCTTTCCTCTCTCTCTAAGAATCAACAGAAACATATCCTCAGGTGAGGATGAAAATAATAATAACAATAAAATACAATACAATAAAACACCTTTCTTATGTGTATTTGTTAATTATGTAAATACCAAACAGTAAATATCAAATGCTCTAGGGTTGTTTTTTACTGTGGGTCTTGTATGCATTTGTTGGACTGGCTGAGATTTCTGAAAACTATTGTTAAATTTGGGTTAAAGATTACCTCTTCATTTTTTCTTAGAAAATGTTCCTGTTTGTAAGCAGAGAAAATGTGTGTTGTTCCATTGCTCTGAAGACTCAGATTTTATCAAAATTAGAGTCATCAGCCCTGGCCGGTTTGGCTCAGCGGTTAGAGCGTCAGCCTGCGGTACAGAGAGACCCGGGTTCAGTTCCCACTAAGGGCATGTACTTCGGTTGCAGTTTGTCCCCAGCCCTGGTTGGGTCGTGCGGGTGGCGGCCACTCAATGTGTCCCTTTCATGTCGATGTTTCTCTCTCTCTCTCTCCCTCCCACTCTATCTGAACAACAACAAAAAATTAGTCATCAATTCTCAAATTTTTCATGGTTTAGTCAGTGCATATGAATGTTTACATAAAGTCTTTGCATAACTACCCAGAGAGAAGTATAGTTTCCTTGGTGATCCCTTTTTCTACTCTCTTGCTCTTCTTCCATTTCAACAATATCCCTGCAGACCTCTACTGGCTTACTGAGGCTATAAAGCAACTCAGAACAGTGGCCATGTCAGAATTATGCATAGTCAATAGGGAGCAACGAATAAATTTGAGGCATTATTTACTGTAAGCCTTGGTTTCAAGTTGATCCATTCTAAGTTATTAAAGTTAATGTAGAGAATAGAGAAGGTAGAGTGGAAGTTTTAAAGCATGCCTTTGCAAATAATGATTTATAACCGTTTTCAAAGATGATCAGAAGAGAGAAATTACTTCAAAGTGTTTTATAGAATAAACACCTACCTATGGGATACAAACAGAAATCAAGGTGTCAGAATTTAGTCTTTTCCTAAAAGAAAAAAATATATATATATATTCTCTACACTCCAGTTGTCATAGATATTTGGGTTTCTTTTTTTTTTTTATATTCATCTTTTAAACAAACATGAATCATTCTGATAGCTCTACCAGTGAATTAGGATAGCCTCAGCATATTTGCTTAGCAGCTCTGTCTTTATATTTCTCAGTCTATACTTTCTATATGTTTCCTGTTTCCTATAAGGAAATATGTAACCTGGTAGTAAAACACTCGCAGAACATTAAAACATTTAATGAAATGTCCCTCAAACTTTTTACACTAATGGATTTCTAAAAGTCACCATAATTTTGTAGAACTTAAATACAAACTTAAAACAATTAAAAGTATATGTTATGATACACAGATCAACTGTGGCAGGTACAGTGCTACAAATTCACCAAATGTATTTCATTTTTTTCCTGGACATATGGGAAAATTACATATGTAACTCTCTGAAGTAAATTTGGAGTCATACACTGCATCCTGGCCAATAGAACTTTCGTGACCAACACATCAAGCCACCTGGATGAATCTCTGCACCCTCTTCTCCTGTCCTACTGGAACTCTGTGTTAAAGACACGACATGGGAAGATTCTGGGTCTCTGAATGACCTCGTGGAGCACAACCTTCACTAATTCACATTGGACTATGACGTGAGCAAAATATAAACCTTTATTTATTTATTTATTTATTATTTTATTTTATTTTTTATCCTCACCTGAGGCCATTTTTGCATTTATCTTCAGACAGAGTGGGAGGGAGAGAGGGGGAAGAAAGAGAGAGAAACATTGACGCAAGAGAGACACATCGACTGGTTGCCACCCACACAACCCCAACTGGGGCCGGGGACAAACCGCAACCGAGGCACGTGCCCTTAGCGGGAACCGAACCCGGGTCTCTCTGGTCCGCGGGCTGACGCTCTAACTGCTGAACCAAACTGCCCAGGGCTAAACCTTTATTATTTTAAGCCACTAAACTTTGAAGGTTGTTTTAGTAACTACACATACTTATCCTAATAAAATATCCTATATAGATTTTAGTATATGAAAGTAATTAATAAACATCAACATTTTTAGTTGCTTGATTATTGAAAAATCTTTTTTTTTTTTTTTTCATCAAACCTGGGAATGACTGAAATAATTCAAATTTAGCATTAGAATGCCTTGTTCTCACTGGATCCTAGCTTGATAACAACTGCTTCTAAACAAAACAGGGACTGAATTATGTCACGATATATAGGTCATCAAGGTTTATGTATACTTAACAATTAACAGAAGCAGATTTTAAGCTGTATTTCAGCTTAGTAAGCAAATATTGTATTTGACATGGAAAGGATATACCATTTGGTGAAGAATAAGGACCAAAGACAGTCAAACACTTGTGAAGAATAACAGGGGAATAACACTTTCCCTACACGATACTAGGATTTCTATGAATCTATGGGTTGCGTATAACTTCTTTCATGCTAAAACAAGAGTTGAATAGTTCAAACAGAAATTATATGGCTCATAAAGACAAAAGTTTTTACCATCTGGTCCTTTACAGAAAAGATTTTTGACCCCTTCCCTAGATGGATTAATAAACATAATAAACTTTAAAACTCTTAGTACAATATATAAGTAAATATCTTTTAGATTTCTTTTGGAGAAATCAAAAGTACACTGAAAGACATTTTACACTGATAAAATGAAAAACTCTAACAACGCCAAGTGCTAGAGAAACTGCGGCCACAGAAGAGATGGCTGGTGAGAACAGATGAGCGCGACCACACCGTGCAAATATTTAGTATTATTTCCTAATGTTGAATATTTATGTCACCTACTTTATTCCTGCTACATATCCAAAAGAAAACTTCACACATGTCAGTATTGCCTTTAGACTCAGGCAAGAGAGAGCCCTTGCCCTGGATGCGAACCTCAGGGAACTCTAAGCTTTAGAGTGACTTCCTCAAAATTTCTAAGTTGCCCTCCAATGTCTGGGACCAGCTTTGGCTTAAAATGTCATCAAAGGGTGAGGGCACCCTAATTCCAGACCAGAACTTGTCGGCTTGGCCACTGTTTCTTCCTTTTGAGGTACTTTCTGATTCTCTAATCTGGGACCCTCTGCTCTAGGAGCTCTGAACTCATGCCTAAGGGGTTCTCTAGTGGCAGGGTCCTAATTCTAGGAGGGCCACCTGACAATAGATTGCTCCTACAGGTCAGAAAGGTATTTCAATCATGGGATCACATGAGATGAGGTAGCCAGATAGGTTCTGGTATGCTTACTTGGGGTGTCAAACTATTTATAAATAGAAGTCCCACAAAAAAATTTCTCCAGGGCCCTGAAAATTCTAAGGGCATCTCTGACCTCACTGTGTTAATGTTAACAAATTAAAATAAAATGGTTAATTCTACAAATAAATATAGAATTTATAAAGTAAATACTTATGGTATTTACAAAGACAGCAAGGGAACAATGGTTTGGCAGGAAATGGGATAGGGAGAAAGAAACCAAATAGTTCGATGTGGGTCATTGTCCAGGTCCTACATTTTGCTCTCAGTGATAAATTTGCAGGTGTATATTAAATTGTCAAACTCACTAAATAAAATAAACCAGGCAATCCATAAACCAACGATGACAGTATATCATAAAACAAGGAATATTAATAAAATTGTGTGTAACTGAGTTCAAAAAATAAAAAGTAGAATAGATCAGTGAAGCAGAATAAAGTCAAGCTACAGACATAGGTATAAAAAGAATATAACAACTAATAAAAATGTCATTTTAAATCATATGGAAAGAATGAATTATTTAACAAATAGTATTAGCATAATTGACTATCCATTATGTATTATCTCACAACATGCAACCAAACATATTCTAAATCTTTTTAAAGAAAATGTAAAATATAATTTAAAATTAAGGATAAAATAAAAATTTAAGACGGTTAATATGATTTTAGGAAGATCTTCTAAACAAGACCAAAAAAATCTATTAACTTCCAAGAAGACTGGCAGATGTCACTAGTAAAATTTTAAAATCTTTATGAGAACACCATAAATAATGTTTTAAGAGGTAGTTTAGAAGAAAATATATACATCCTAGGTAAAAAGGATTTAATTAATTTAATTAATTTGCAGGATATACGAAGTCCATCTTAAAATCATATAAACGACCTAACAGAAAAATAGGGAAAATGTATGTATAGTTAAGTCACAGAAGAAAAACTACAAATGGCTAAAACATATATGAAAATATCAACCTACCTAGTTACTGGGTAATGCAATTTTAAAAGAATTATTTTTATTATATTTTATTTCTTTATCTTTATTATATATTATTTATAAATTCTTGGTGGTTAGAAATTTGTTATATTTTAAGTTGATAGTCTCTGAAGGGAAATTTTTCAATGTCTATCACAATTTTAACTGTACATACCTTTAAATAACCTGACAATTATACTTCTAGGTATCTGTCAATATCATAAGATATCTTTCTATTGCCATGAACAGAAAATCTAACTTAAATGGCTTAGGCAGAAAAAGAAAACTCATTGGCTCCCATAACTGTGCAGTACAGAGCTAGATTCTTGCTATCTTCAGAAACATCTTGTTTCAGGGATTGACATTAGGTCAACAGGACTTATTTCTCCCCCTCTCTTCTTCTTGGCTCTGCTTCCTTTATGTTGGCCCCATTCCCAGGCGGGTTCACTCATGGTGGTGACAGAAAAGCTGTAGCAGTTTCAACACTGTATTGTATCAGACTTCCATTCAGTAGAAAATAATGGTTCCCTTCCTTCCAAATTAAATGAAAGCCATGACTTTCACCGGCTCAAATGGGTCGTGTGTCCATCACTAAGGCCATTTATTTGATGTGTTATGTATGGGACATTCTGGCTGGCATAGGCCTGGGCCACAATTGGTTGTTTAGGATAGGGTTCTCTCTAAATCAAACAGAGGGGTGGGGGAGGAGATTTCGACAAAGGTCATTTGAATTTTATAACTGAAAGAAATAGATAGTGGATGCTGGATGGGCCAATGCCTAAAAGTGCTCACTACACTATACTGGAAAAAGATATCATAAGGATGGTCATCAGAGCATTATAGTAGAGATAAAATAAAAAATACTAAATATTCATCAATTAGCGGTAGTTTAGTGAATTACACTTTAACTGAATGATATCTAACTGTATGCACTTTGAAATATGACTGATACGTATTAAGTGAAAAGGACATATTACAAAACAACATAAACCACATGGACCTTTTATGTAAAAGTTAAATTTAACTTGTGAAAATACATGTATATGCAATGTACATAAAGGTTACATAAAAATCAACTGTTAACAGTGATTACTTTTAGGGAAGAAAGTGGGGAATTTGAGGAGCTGGGATAAAGTAAGATGTTTCCGTTTCACTGTACATACTTGTGCATTATGTGTAATCTTATAAAGTGTATAAATAAATTTTTTCATAAAAATTAAAATGATTTTAACCTTTTTAATAGAAAGATTGTAGAGTAATTTGCAAAGTGACTGATTTAAGTAATTGTTGGGCTAAGCTGATTAAAAATTAATGCTAGGGAAATAAAAATGAAACGAAAATTCCAACATATTTGATACAGTGTAATATCAGAACCCTGTATTTTTCGACAGTCAAATGTGAAAGATAATAATTTGTTTTTTGCTTTTATCTTACAAATCAGAGCTGTTTATATAGCTTGTTGGAGCTTTTTAAAGAAAGGAGCTATATCTTTTAATATAAAGTAAGAATAGCACTTGGAATATTATCTATGTTTTATAGTTATGAAGAACTTATCTTGATCAGTGAATCACCTGTTATCTACAAAGTGCATATGTTAACACAGCATTCACTCTAATACAGTAATTCATTTACTATGCATTCCTTCTGCTCTAATCACTCAGCTTCTCCAGGACACAAGCTGAGTGTTATTGGATGTACATCATCAGTGTCTTGAACATGTCCAGGTGTCTAGATGTTTTATGTTGATGGTGGGTGGATCAGAGTAAGGAAATAATGAATAGTGGAGGATAGGTATAAGCATGGTCTTGCAATTATATAGAAATCTGGGTTCAAATACCAGTTCTGCAAAAGTAAAAGCTATGTGATTTTAGCTAAGTTATTTAATTTCTCTGGTTCTTATTTCCTCATCTGTAAAACAGAATAATAATACCTTTAGAAAGGAGAAAGAGTAAAGAAAATAACATACTTAAAGTATCAAATACAATACCCCAAAATGACCAGTATATGTTACATGCTCAGTATATGTTATATGCCCAGTATGTTAGTTTCCTTCCTTCTCCCTACATTCCCTTTGTCAGGCAACCACAAAGTAATACGTCTGTCTCCCTCTTCACCAGCAAGCTGCAGGGTGAAATCATGACTTGTGTATGTCCAACTTAAATTCCCAGGGGGAAAAGTGCCCTAGCATTCAGAACTGGGACAGAATGTGCAGAAAACATTAAACTATGACACATAAGATACAACTCTATGATAGTGTAAATACCACAGTGCTCTAAATTAACATCTGGAGAGCTAAAGCTAGCTTTTGGGCCTCCTCAAACATCATATAACACACCATGGTGGCTACATTTTTAATTCTCTGGAAAAGGATGGCGGTAGCAAGACACATGACTCCCATAACATTTAGTGACCAATGCAATTACTTGCTGAAAATCTGTGATGTCAAAATTACTCTTTACTTCTCCTACTCACATCTCTGGTCATTTAGCTCATGCGTTCTCTCAAGTCTTATGCATGTATATTTCTTTTAAGTCAATGAGAGGAAGTAACGAAAAGAGCTTATTTTGCACTCAGGTGTCATTGGCTCAAATTCTAGTTCCATGACTATCTCTTGGTGTGACCTTGGGCAATTTTCCTTCCCTGAGCCTACCCCAGTCTTGGATTTTACAATGGGAATAAAAAATCTTTAACAAGCTTGACAGAAAATTAAACAAGTGGCCCATGTGAACACATTTAGAACTACACCTGGCATATAGCTGGATCTTAAAGATCGTGCAATAAATTGAGAAAAATCAAAATAATATTAATCAATAGATTATTTTCAACTTTTTAGACTGGCTAAAATGATTATTAAATATACATTTGTGTTTACATATATGAGTTTTCAAAATCATTTAGCTCAGGGATCATGAGTGCTTTTGCTACTATTTGATTCTTTTCCTGGAGTACTCTGAAGTAGCCTATCAGTATTAACTAATTACAGTGAATATTTCAATAACTGTTTGTTATTTTATTTCCTCTGCTGTCTCTCAGCACATGGCTAAAATCCTCAGTTGCATTCTATAGTACAAGGCCCTTTCCCACATTCCCTACCTCAGAATGTACAAAAGTTTTCATGGGAACACTGATGTAATAGGTTGTCAATAAATGTTTCTTCAAAGAAAGAGGTTTTGTGGTCAAATTAATTTGAGAAATTTTAAGTAGATTTCCCTGTTGCTAAGCTTAGCAAAGCTTTGAATGTGACGAAATGCAATGTGAATATTCTCTTAGAACATAATCTTTTTTATTCTTCCCAAACTAATTTGGCCACAGAAACGGTTGCTCCAGAGGTCTCTCACGGGTGGTGGTGTGGGATTTTTGGAGAGCACTCTGATTAGAAAGCAATGCCAGCGCCTTCCTTCCCACGTGGGTTGGCCCTCTCATTAGTTCCTTCTCGAGCCTGGAGACGTGACTCTTCTTTCACTGGGCATATTCACATTCTCCTAATTGCTGATTTTATTGATTATATAAAACACTTAGGGTTTAATAGTACACTGAGTCGCCTCATTACATATGGCATTTATATTATTTGAGCACTCACTCTGGGAAGCAAAACAATATGAAGTTAAAGAGATTCTTCTAGCCCGGCTGGTGTTGCTCAGTGGATCGAACGTCGTCTCATAGACTGAGAGGTCCCCGTTCAACCTGGGCTCGATCCCCAGTGTGGGGCTTGCAGGAGGCAGCTGATTGATGTTTCTATCTCTCTCTCCCTTCCCCTCTTTCTAAAATAATCAATAAAAACATATTTTAAAAAAAGAGAGAGAGAGAGACTCCTTCATCAGTCAATAGACACACTTTCGTAGTTCCTACTTCATAAGGTTGTTGTGAAAATAAATGGCCTGTATAGCACTTAGCACAGTGCTTGGCATATAGAATTCACTCAATACATTAAGTCATTACTATTATTAGTAGTAGCAGTAGCAGCAGCATTTTACTTCATGGTTTATATACATCTTTCCACTTAACCTTGCAACAACCTTGTCAAAAGTCTCACATACAATCTTCTTATTTCACATTTTCTTAGAACGTCATAGTTTTCAAGCCTTATATGGATTATTTAATTTTGACAGAACATCTATAAAGTAAGCCTTTTTTTTTTTTTTACCTGTTCTAATTGTATGAGGAAACTGAGTCTTAAAGAAACTAAATTATTTTCCCAAAGTCATATAGCTAGTGAGTGTCAGGCTAGAATCTAATACCAGTTATTTGGAATCCTAACTAAATTCTTTCCTCCATGCTAAGAGAATAATGGTACTCATACAAATGTTGAGAAAAACAAGAAAGGTAAAGTGTAAAACAAAATTGTTTGTTGATAAAAGCCAGATAGTGGCAAGAGAAAATAGGGTTTAAATTAAGTAACATCACAGATGTGCAGTTCTCAGTGTGGTTGATCATCATGGAAACAAACTCCCAGAGATAAATTAGCAGCAAATCACCCATCCAATTTATGTATTTGAAGGATGAGTTTTTCTAACTCATAATCTAATTGAGTAAATATGACTGTTCTCTGTCATCTGCACTTTGCAATTTGTTTGACAAAATGAGAGTCAATTTGACTATGTGTGGTAAAAGGAGGGACAGGGTGTGCTCCTATAAGAGGGTCACCAAAAAGGAAAACAGATAGGGAAGGATGGAGGAGAAAGAAGAAGAAAGGATGAAACAGAGTATGAAAGAAAGGCTGAACAATGGACCCCTCAAAATGTCTAATTCCTCACGCTCAAACCTGAAAATATTACCTTATATAGTAAAAGGGATTTTGCAGGTATGATTAAGGTAAAGATCTTAAAATGTGGAAAGAAGGGAAACTTACACGTATTAAGTGCCAACAATGGGTTAATTGCTAGCCTTTGCAATAGAAAATATTATTTTCAATTTTTTAGAAGAGAAATCTGAGGCTCAAAAAGAATGGATAAACAAAAGAGCCAGGATTCAAAACTAGGTTGGTTTCCTTCTGGGGTGAGAAAATAAACTGAAAAGAACAAGGAGAAAAAGAACAAGGATATCCAAAGCAGAAAGGGGGTTGGGGGCAGAAAGGGAGAGGCTGAGAACTAGTGAGTATTGCCAGAATATTGAGAAAATAGTTAAATAAGAAACAAATGTCAAGATTCCTATGGGTGCTCATTGACTTTAATCTGTGGCAAGCTCTCTGGCAAGCTCTGATGGTACTCCTCCAGCAATATCTTTCCAGTTGAGTCACTTCCAACACCACTGCTTTCTTCAGCTTTCTTGACTCATTTCTCTTTATAAACATATTAATCAGGTGAAAATAAGTCAGTTATACTTAGACTCTATTTTTACCTTTCTATCATAGTAGAAATGAGCTGGATTCTATTGTTGATGTTGGCTGCTTCCTAAAGCATCTTGGCATTTCCTTTATGATACATACTCATTGAGAATATTCCCCTCTACCAGACCTCCTTTTTTATTATTTCCTCTCTGGGTTTATTCCATTTCAATACATGTGTAATGAATTTCTACCATGTGCCAGATAATAAGCACAGTCTCCTACACTAGTAGAAATAACAGGCACTTTGCAATCTTCCAGAAAAGAAAATGAGGAGTCAGTGACTGAAATTCTCAGTGTGGAACGGGAGTGCACTGAGGAGCCCTCAACTGAACAAGGGGCATCAGGAGAGCTTCTGAAGTAGGCTGCGCTGTATTGAGGAGACGTGGTTAAGCCGAAAACTATGTTTGCCAGAATCCCTTTGCCTGTAATAGTTCTTGGTTAGACTTGGTCAAAAGAAAAACTTGCACAAGATTTGTGGGATGCTTTAGAACCTGGCCCAGGCAGAGAGGGAGGGTGTGTGTGTGTGTGTGTGTGTGTGTGTGTGTGTGTGTGTGTGTGTGTGTGTGTGTGTGTAATTTTTATAATTAAATGAGCAGGAAAGTGGCAAACAATGATATGTATTGTCATTTTTAAATGCTAAAATGTTGTCTTCATGAAGTAATTTTAGTCTCAGGCTTTGGAGCTTGGGAGACAGTAAATTTGAGACAGGAAAAAAGTCATAAAAAAAGGGAAGTCAGCCCAGCCGGTGTGGCTCAGTGGATTGAGCATTGTCCCATGGACTGAGAGGTCCTGGTTTGATTCCTGGTCAGGGCACATTCCCAGGTTGAGGGCTCAATCCCCAGTAGGGGGATGTACAGGAGGCAGCCAATCGATGTTTCTCTCTCACATTGATGTTTCTACCTCTCTCTCCCTTCCTCTCTCTCTAAAAAATCAATAAAAACATATTAGGAAAAAAAAAGGGGGAAGTCAGTCCTCTAGAAATCCACTTGGTCTGAGAGTTATTCGTCACCTGGCTAAAAACCAAACCACTTTAGTATGGTCACAGAGAGCATTCCGAAGGCTTTTCTGGAAATTGTTTGTAGGCTAAGGACATTGGTCAAGCTTCCTGATATTTGCAAAGTATTGAACCTGAAAGATATCAAAAAGTTGAACAAACGTAGCCAAAGCAATTAGGAGATATGGTAATAACCAAAGAATTAAGAATATAATTAATAGAGTCTAATGAAGGCAGCCTCTGTACTTTATGATTATGAATACTGAATATTACCCTGTATCAGATACTGTTCTAAATGGTTTAAACTGAGTAACTCATTGAATTATCACAGAATCCTGAGAGGCAGGTGACATTTCTATTTTACAGATGAAGGAACTGAGATCCAGAGCTTAGTTCACTGAACAAGTAAATGGCATAGAACAGTTCACTCTGTCCTGGGCCTCACCCGGTACACTCAGCAGTGTCTCCCACTTCAAAGGACAGAACACTCAGGTTACGGACAAAGAAGGTGAATCCCTCTGCAGTGGGTATGTCAGGACTGATACACAGAAATGACTGGTCTGACACGGACTGTCTGAAAATGTAGAACATTATGGGTCACAGTGTCTGACAAGAGAAATGAAAAAATGATGCAGACTGGGGAAAGGGGAGAGGGAGGGAAGAGAAGAGAAGAGAAGAGAAGAGAAGAGAAGAGAAGAGAAGAGAAGAGAAGAGAAGAGAAGAGAAGAGAAGAGAAGAGAAGAGAAGAGAAGAGAAGAGAAGAGAAGAGAAGAGAAGGGAAGGGAAATGATTAGTTGGAGGGTAGGCACACACACACAGCTAGGCCATATCATATAGTCCTTCTTAGCCACTGAGGAAGGATGGCAATCAGAGGAACTCCATGGTATATGCTCTGCTCATATCTCCTTCACTGGCTAGTGCACTACCCCAGCTGCTTCAAGTATTGACTCCTTTTCACGAGAATTGCCCCTTCTAGGCAGGGGAGCTCCCCATTCCAGTTCCACCCCCATCAGATCCCTATACTGTGGCCAGTGACTGACTGCCTGGATAGGGGCAGCAAAGGTTGCCCCACTATCCCAAGGTGAGAACAAGACTCTAGGACTGTTCATGCTTCAGAGCTTCCCACTGAAAACAGACTGAAGTGAGTTTCTAGCTGAAGCCTCATTCTACTGCCCTGCCGTGTTCTTACTCTCCTACCAGTAAAACCATAAAAGCCAACCATTTTAAATGCCACTATTACTATAGCTTACATTTTTGTAGCAAACTGCCCTTTACCGTTCTCTGCTGCATGACCATTTGCTTTCACCAATCATATCACAAGGTCAGCTACCATTTCTAGATTCTTTATTATGCTTCAGGCACTGGGATAAGCATTTAACACGTTATCTCATTTAATCTAACAATCATGTGATGAATATTATTATCCTAAACTTAAATATTAGAAAACTGAGATTTTGATAAATTAAATGACTACTCGCAGTCCCTCTGCAAATATAACTTCAGAGCCTGAATAAGAACTCTGAACACCCACCCCACATTAGTGCCCTGGTCACTCCACTGCAAAGCTTCTGTAAACAGGTCTGCATTAACAGAAGTGTCAATTCTCCTTGGAAAAATGCAGTAATTTATAGTTTAGAGTGCAATCAATATAAAGTGTATACCTGGTATTTATATCCTGTTGTTTGCATTGATTTTTGTTACGTTCAAGTATTTGTAAAGTAGTTACTGAAAAAACCATGGGATATATTCAAGGTTATCTCTAAGGACACCATAATTGTTCTGAATTCTGTTATGCTTTCTTGAGAGACATTCCATAACCTACAGCCTTCCTATCTGTATGCAACACAGCCCAACCGATTGGCCATGCTCCTGGGCACCTATCTCGTTGATGTGTATCAGTGAGGGAGATGTGCAGAATGCTTCAGTTATTGAATTTATAAAAGCAGTGCCTGTTACCAAATGAAAGTCAGCAAGGCCAAGCTAATACTGTGCAGTAAAATGAGTACTACATAATATGTTAATAGACAGAAAGTTCTACCCATTATAATTTTATCAATAAAATAAATTATGTTTGTGCTTATCCTAAAATTATATAAAATTGTTCATCTTCATAACACCTGGAAAAATATCAGGCCTTTCTAAAATTAATAACTTTAGATTAGCCATGCTATTATTTAGCTTTTTAAATTGAATACTTATTTGCGATTGATTTGATTATACATATGCTCACAATAAATATTCTGTATGAGTGCCTCATCAGGAAGAGAAGATTTCTGTGGGGCTCTTTGTTGTACTTGCTCACAAATGCTTTTACAGTCCTGTGAAAAAACCTGCAGATGCCCAGGATGTCAGACATATGAACATCGTTGCCCACGAGTCCCTGTGAAAATGGCTCAGAAACATCACCATCCAGGGGTGTATTAAACAGATTTGAACCAAATCTGAGATAGGCCTTATGCTCATGATGCAGCTAGTCATGCTCATTTTGATTCTTAATTCAATTTTGTAAAGAAAGCCCCTTTGCTAATTTTTAAAAAAAATCATTTTGGTGTCTGCACTTCTATTATCACCAGGGCACCATCACTCTCCTATGGCCTTTGGCTCCTCTGGCTTTTTTGGCCATTCATGTTTTTGTTTTGTCTCATTTTCCTTGTTTTTCTTTTGGTATTTCTAAGCTAAGATAGTAACCTATTTATCATTATTATTATTATTATTATATTTCCTAATAACATTCAACATTAAAAAAGATGACTATGAAACACAACAACATCCGCATCATAGGAGTACCAGAAGAAGAAAGTGAGCAAGGGTTAGAGAATCTGTTTGAAGAAATAGTGGCAGAAAGCACCCTAACTTGGTGAAGGAAAAAGGCATATAAGTTCAGGAAGCACAGAGAGTCCCAAGCAAGAAGAACTCAAAGAGACCCATGCCAAGACACGTCATAATTAAAATGCCAAAAATTAAAGACAAAGAGATAATCTTAAAAGCAACAAGAGAAAAGCAACAGGTTACCTACAAAGGAGCTCTGATAAAGGCTGTCAGCTGATTTCTCAACAGAAACACTACAGGCCAGAAAGGAATGGCATAAAGTAATCAAGATAATGAAAAACAAGGATCTGAATCCAAGACTACTCTATCCAGCAAGGTTATCATTCAAAAGAGAAGGTGAAATAAAGAGCTTCCCAGACCAAAAAAAAAAAAAAAAAAAAAAGGCTAAAGGAATATATTACCACCAAACCAACATTGCAAGAAATGTTAATGGGACTGCTGTAATAAACAGAAGAAACAGAGAGAGAGAGAGATAAACATAGGAATAATAACTAAAAATGGCAATAAGCACATATCAATACTAACCTTAAATGTAGATGGATTAAATGCTCCAATCAAAAGACACAGAGTATCTGAATGGATAAGAAAGCATTATATATATATATATATGCTGTCTACCAGAGACCCACCTCAGAACAAAAACTCACACAAGATAAAAGTGAAGGGATGGAAAAAAATTTCCAAGTAAATGGAAATGAAAAAAGAGCTGGGGTAGCAATACTCATATCTGATGAGATAAGACTTCAAAATGAGACCATAACAAGAGACAAAGAAGGCCATTAAATAATATTAAAAGGATTGATCCAACAAGAAGATATAACCTTGGTAAACATATATGCAACTAATATAGGAGCTCCAAAATACATTAAAGAACTTCTGGAGGACTTCAAAGGAAAAACTGATAGCAATACAATCATAGCAGGGGACTTCAACACCCCACTGACATCACTGGATAGATCCTCTAGACAAAAAATTAACAAGGAAACAGAGATTCTAAATGATGCACTAGATCAAATGGATTTAATAGGTATCTACAAGAATTTCACTCCAAAACTGCAGAATTCATATTCTTCTCAAGTGCACATGGGACATTCTCAAAGATAGACCACATGTTAGGACACAAACTAAGTCTCTACA
The DNA here is from genome assembly GCA_030848825.1 of Tadarida brasiliensis. Taxonomy (NCBI): domain Eukaryota; kingdom Metazoa; phylum Chordata; class Mammalia; order Chiroptera; family Molossidae; genus Tadarida; species Tadarida brasiliensis. Next base: position 61,057,148 of record CM061268.1, read on the forward strand.
AGTTCAAGAAGATTGAAATCATATCAAGCATCTTCTCAGATCACAATGGCATGAAACTAGAAATTAATTACAATGAAAACACTCAAAAACATTCAAACACATGGAGGCTAAATAGCATGTTATTAAACAATGAATGGGTTACCAAGGAAATCGAGGAAGAAATAAAAACCTTCCTGGAAACCAATGAAAATGAACACACAACAACACAAAATCTGTGGGTACACAGCAAAATCAGTCCTGAGAGGGAAGTTCATAGCACAGACCTACCTCAAGAAACAAGAAAAATTTCTAATAGACTATCTAACCCTACAGCTGAAAGAACTAGAAAGTAAACAAAAAGAAAAACCCAGAGCAAGTAGAAGGAAAGAAATAGTAAAGGTCAGAGCAGAAATAAACGACACAGAGACCAAAAAAAACAATTTAAAAGATCAATGAAACAAAGAGCTGGTTCTTTGAAAAGATAAACAAGATTGATGAACCTTTAGCCAGACTCACCAAGGAACAAAGAGAGAGGATTCAAATAAATAAAATCAGAAACAAAAGAGGAGAAGTAACAACTGACAACAAGGAAATACAAAGGATTGTTAAAAAATACTATGAACAAGTATACGCCAACAAATTGGACAACCTAGGTGAAAAGGACAAATTCCCAGAATCACACAGTCTCCCAAAACTAAAGCAGGAAGAGTCAAAACACTTGAACAGACCAAAAACAACTAAGGAAATTGAAGCTCTAATCAATAAAATCCCAGCAAACAAAAGCCCAGATCCGGACAGCTTCACAGGGGAGTTTTGCCCAAATATTGAAAGAACACCACCCATTCTCCTCAAACTGTTCCCAAAAATTCAAGAGGAAGGAAGACTTCTACGTTCTTGTTATTAGGCCAACAAAATCCTAATTTCAAAACCAGATAAAATACTACAAAGAAAGAAAACTACACACCAATATCCCTGATGAACACAGATGCCAAAATCCTTAACAAAATATTAGCAAATCAGATCCAGCAATACATTAAAAAAAAGTATTCACCATGATGAAATGAGATTAATCCCAGGGAAGCAAGGCTGGTACAATATTCACAAATCAACAAATGGGATACATCACATAAACAAAATATAAGATAAAAACCATATGATCATATCAATAGATGCTGAAAAAGCATTAGACAAAATACAGCACCCATTTCTGATAAAAACACTCAGCAATGTGGGAATAGGGGGATCATATCTCAACATAATAAAGGTCATATATGAAAAACCTACAGCCAACATCATACTCAATGGGAAAAAACTAAAAGCATTTCCCTTAAGAACAGGAACAAGACAGGGATGCCCACTTTCGCCACTCTTATTTAGCATTGTACTGGAAGTCTTAGCCACAGCAATTAGTCAAGAAGGAAAAATAAAAGTGATCCAAATCAGAAAGAAGGAAGTGAGACTGTCATTAATCGCCGAGGACATGGTATTGTACATAGAAAACCCTAAAGACTCCATAAAAAATCTACTAGATTTAATAAGTGAATTTGGCAAAGTAGCAGGATACAAAATTAACATCCAGAAATCGATGGCATTCTTATGCACCAATAATGAACACTCAGAAAGGGAAACAAACAAACAAAAAAACAATCTCATTTACTAATGAAACAAAAAAATAAAATAAAATACTTAGGAATAAACTTAACCAAGGAGGTAAAAGAACTGTTCTTAGAAAACTACAGGACATTGAAAAAAAAAAAAAAAAAGAGGAAGACATAAAAAAGGGGAAACATATACCATGTTCATGGATGGGAAGAATCAACATCATTAAAATGCCCATACTACCCAAAACAATCTACAGATTAATGCAATCCCTATTAAAGTACAAACAGCATATTTCACAGATCTAGAAAAAATACTCCAAAAGTTTACATGGAACCATAAAAGACCCTGAATAGCCACAGCAATTTTGAAAAAGAAGAACAAAGGGGGAAGGATCATAATACCAGATATCAAATTATACTACAAAGCCATTGTAATCAAAACAGCCGGGTACTGGCACAAGAACAGACATATAGATCAGTGGAACAGAACAGAGAACCCAGATATCACCCAAGACAGTATGCACAATTAATATTCGACAAAGGAGGCAAGAGCATACAATGGAGAAAACAGTCTCTTCAGTAAATGATGTTGGAAAAATTGGACAGCTATATGCAAAAAAAAATGAAGCTAGACCACCAACTTTTACCATACACAAGAATAAACTCAAAATGGATAAAAGACTTAAATGTCACTTGTAAAACCATAAAAATCCTAGAAGAAAATGTAAGCAGCAAAATCTCAGACATTATACCCAGCAGAATTTTCACTGATACATCGCCTAGAACAAGAGAAACAAAGGAAAAATTAATGAATGGGACTATATCAAACTTAAAAGCTTCTGCACAGCAAAAGAAACCAGCATCAACATGAAAACCAGCATCAACTGTATGGGAGAACATATTTCCCAATGATACATCAGATAAAGAGTTAATATCCAAAATATATAAAGCACTCATACAGCTCAACAAAAGGAAGACAATCCAATTTAAAAATGGACAGAGTACCTGAATAGACACTTCTCCAAACAGGACATACAAATGGCCAAGAGAGCCCAGTCAGAGTAGCACAATGGATTGAGCATCAACCCATGGACTGAGAGGTTCCGGTTCAATTCCCGGTCAGGACACAGCCCCGGGTTGCAGGCTCAATCACCAGTAGGGGGTGTGCAGGAGGCAGCTGATTGATGTTTCTCTCTCACATCCATGTTTTTATCTCTCTCTCTAAAAAATCAGTTAAAACATTTTTTAAAAAACAGAAATGGCCAAGAGACATATGAAAAAATGTTCAATAGCACTAATCACCAGGGAGATGTAAATTAAAACTACTATGAGATATCACTTCACACCTTCCAGAATGGCTGCCATCAACAAATCATCAAACAACAAGTGCTGGTGGGGATGTGGAGAAAAGGGGACTCTAGTACACTGCTGGTGGGATGCAGACTGGTGCAGCCACTGTGGAAAACAATATGGTGTTTCCTCAAAAAATTAAAAATGGAATTGCCATTTAACCCAGTGATCCCACTTCTTGGAATATATCCTAAGAAGTCTGAAATACCAATCACAAAGAATATATGCACCCCTATGTTCACAGTAGTGCTATTTACAGTCGCTAGGATCTAGAAACAGCCCACGTGTCCATAAGTAGATGAGTGGATTAAAAAGCTGTGGTACAGCCCAGCCACTGTGGCTCAGTGGTTGAGTTTTGACCCATGCACCAAGAGTTCGCCGGATCGATCCTGGTCAGGGTACATGCCCAGGTTGTGGGTCTGATCCCCAATGGTAGGCATGCAGGAGGCAGCCAATCGATGTTCTCTCTCATCAATGTTTCTATCTCTCCTTCTCCCTTCGTCTCTCTCTAAAAATCAATAAAGAAAAAAAAATTTTTTTAAAGCAGTGGTACATATACACAATGAAATACTATCCAGCTATAAGAAAGAAAGATCTCTTACCCTTTGAGACAACATGGAGGGACATGGACAGTATTATGCTGAGAGAAATAAGCCAGTCAGAGAAAGACAAGAACCACAGGATGTTACTTATTTACGGACTATAAAGAACAAAATGAGCTCATGATCAAAACAGATCCAGAGACATGGAAGTAGGGAACAGACTGACAAACCTCAGAGGGAAAGGGGATGGGAGTGGGGCGGGAAGAGATAAACTGAAGAATTTATATGCATATATGCATAAACAATGGACACAGACAATAGTGTGGGGAAGGCAGGAGGGAGTGGGAGCAGGGAGAAAAAGGGGGAAAAAGGGAGGATATCTGTAATACTTTCAACAATAAAGATTAAAAAATTTGAAAGGATGCCCATGTAAATTACAGCAGGAAAATGATAACTCAAGCAACAGTATAACACAATTGAACCTGTCCTCTGCCCAAGCCAGTTCCTGGACTCAAATTCTGAAGCTGAGGATTGGAAGGGAAGCAGGGGATTGGCAGTGGCAGCGTCCTAAGCATGTGGGATTTTTCTCAGTCTGGTGTTTGTGTATGGAGTAACTATCGTAGTCTGTATGTTTGTGCTTTTTGTTCCGACAAAATGAAAACTATGGTTTTTCATTGACAATGCAGTCATTCAGTCCTGTATTTTATGCAGTTGGATATTTTTAAACCATTCACTGCATTATGTTGTGTTTTATACTGCATCATAAAAAATGTTAAAATGGTTTTATAATCATATGTTATGTACAAACTATCCCATTTGTTCCAAACTTTAATCTGGATCCCAAACACTGGGTTTAATATGTCATATGTAAGAATTAGACCAATTTTGAGAAAACCATTTTTATGTTTGGTTGATTTCACCTGAGGGTCCAAATATGATTCAAGTTGTTGTTAGCTTTCTTGTCAAAGCATGGCATTGTGTATTCTGATTGCCTGTGGGAAAAGCTATGAAACCTCTAGATTTCAGAGAAGCAGACAGTAATCCATTCTCAACAACCTCTCCCACCTTCTGCCACCAGCTCCCATTAAACAGTGACCACAGTTAGGCTAGTTTAGCTTAAGTAAAGTGTCTGGCTTCATGTGAGAAAAGACTACATCTATATAACAAATCTCCAAATATATGATAGGTACTAGGATTTTGAATTTGGTCCAGAAGTTTGTGGTACACACATACACACACACGTTTCAAGTGTTTTTTAGTGTCTTACAATAGAAAGCATAAATTAGTCCATAAAAAAATCTTATATGTTTTTTTGCCTGGCCGGTATGGCTGAGTGGATTGATTGCCATCCCGCCATCCCATGGACCGAGAGGTCGTAGTTGATTCCCTGTCAGGGCACATGCGTGGGTTGTGGGACTAATCCCCGATTGGGGGCATGCAGGAGGCAGCCGATCAATGTTACTCTCTCATATCAATGCACCTCTCTCTCTTCCATCCTCTCTCTCTAAAAAAAATCAATAAAAATATATGTTAAAAAATCTTATACGGGTCCGGCTGGTGTGGCTCAGTGGTTGAGTGTCGACCCATGCACCAAGAGGCACCAAGAGGCCACTGGTTCAGTCCCCAGTCAGGCACACACCCAGATTGCGGGCCTGATCCCCAGTGGGGGGCATGCAGGAGGCGGCCAATCGATGCTCTCTCTCATCGATGTTTCTAGCTCTCTCTCCCTCTCCCTTTCTCTCTCTCTAAAATAAATAAAGAAAAAAATTTTTTTTAATCTTATATGTTTTTAAGTGTAATTTCATAGAAATATACATACAGAAAAATGGACAAATCATAAATACATAACTCAATCCACCTTCTTCCTGTCTCTCCCCACCTCTCCACTCGGCTAGCAGCGTGGACTTCCTAGAGCAGCTTCACGCTCATGGCTGACACCCTCAGCGAGGGCCACTTTACTGTCCAGGCCACCATGACAGCCAACTGGTCAGACTCTCCTCCTGCTACATAACCCTGTACTGCCAAATGTGCACTTGCCTTACCCTCTTCTTGAGTGCATGCCTAATCTCTACATGCATTACTTAGTGTTATAACATGATACAAATAAGTGTTGTCATTCCCATTTTGCATATAAGGAAACTGAGCCCTGAGCCTGAGAAATTTTAAATAAATTCCGCACAATCCCACAGCAGCGTGAGCTGGGGTCGGGGTCAGGACTTATTCTGCCTGACTCTAAAACCTTGGCTTTACCCATTATACTCTTTAATTTAATGCCTTACATGTGCTCAAAGACTAATTTAATTCAAATTAAATGATCTCAGGCTCTAAGTTGTGAGCACCCTGGTTATACAGCTCAGAAAACAGCAGAGGGCAGAGTAAGAGCTTCACAACATTCCATAGAGTAGACAATAAAATGCTGTAAAACTGCAAAAAAAAAAAAAAAAAGAGGAAGAGCTCCATGATTTCTGGGAGAATTTATCCCAAGGCAATGTTGAGCATGTCGAAGGATGTTTTCATCAAGGATACTCTCAGCTTTAAAAAAGCAATTCCCATTGCTGACAGTGAGGCTGTGCTAAAAATTCCTCTTTATTTCACGTAATGCCACATCTGGGTAAGAAAATCACAGCATTTATAGCCAGCTGTGGGCCACGTACATCTGCAAAAACAGTAGGTTCACCAGGTGAGCAACTTGCTCAAGCCACCTCCTTAATCCATCCCGTGGAGAGGAAAATGTGACTTCGGCTCAAGAATGAAATTGTTACCCTGTCTCATTCCAACATTCTCATTAAATCTGTTATTTCCAAATTTTTGCAATAGAAAATATCCAAGTCAACTACTCTAGCTGGCTTCTATAATTTGCAGAGCAATTATTAAATCTTTTTTTGCCTCGATGGGAAATTTATATTGCCTAGGAACTGAAATGCTGGCAGAGGGGTTGGGGGAGGAGGCACCTCATATTAATAAAGCTAGGCAGAACTCTAGTTGTTTTTGCTTTGCTTTTTTATTGTGGAAAGATAATGGTTTTCATATTAAGAATATCATAAATTGTGCTGTTTACTAACTCCTACATCAACCACTAAAACAATAAATTACTTAAACTGAGCATAAAGTTTCTCGTTTATTTGGAAAAGGATTGTATGCTCTCACAAACATATTCTGGTTTGCTTATGTGGCTATGTAACCACATTGTCGGGCCAGACCACATCCCCATGTAAGACACACATTTTGAAGGGGGCATCTGCTATGCTTTACTTTGTTTCACGTCTCTTTCTAGATAGCTAGGTAGGTTGGTAGGTAGATAGGTAGGTAAGATAGATGAGAAAGAAAGAGAGAGAGATAGTTCTACAGTGACTGAGAAGAGTTTTTTAAGTTACAATTAAAAAAAAGACAAAAATATTTGTTTAAAAAGATAGGACCCACACTCTGGAATGGAAACTGTGAGTTTATTTCTAGAGATCCGTGCAGCAAACTAAGAGGATATATGTTGGGTTCACCTCCAGGTCTTCCTCATTAAGACGCAGGTGAGAATCTCTGTGTGGTCATGGAAGAGTCTAAAAGCTCGTGTTATGTGGGTTTTCTTCCAGAGGTTTTACATTCTTTTCATTCTACGTGATGTAATCTGGGGTAAAATCAACCAGTTCTTGTTTGAGACACTTTCATTGCCAAGGCTAAGCACTGCTTATTTAGTTACTCGAAGTATATTAATTACTGTGTGACTTTGAGGAAGTCACTGATTTTCTCTAAGCCTTAGTTTATTAATCCATAAAACAGAACAAGAATCATGTCTAATCTCTTAGCATTGTGAAAAATAAATACAATAATATCTTTAGAATGCCTGATACAGAGCAGATGCTCCAAATATAGTAATTATTGTTATTTTAAAATATTATTACATTTCTCCAACAACATGCAGTACTTTCTCCATCAAGGTACTCATTTTACTTCATTATAATGACTCATTTATGTTCTGTTCTAGACTGTAAGGTATAAGAGAATGGGAACAGTGGTACACAGTAATAACTTCATGTATCTAGTGAATTTATTAATATATGATTATTTGTTCTTTATTAAAATATTTCTACAGATTATTTTGTTTCCCATCTGTATTTTCTATACCTGTTGGCTATGGCTGGAAATATCACAGCTCTTCTTGTCTTTAAATTCAGTGTTAGAAATGTAGCATGAAACAATGTCCTGTGGTCACTAAACCATTTTGACTTCCTCTTGGCACATAAGATAATGACATTTTCCAGCTCTCTTACAATTTGATGAGGCCATGTGCATTAAAAATGGACAAAAATATGTATCTCACTTCAAGTCCTGGCCATAACATAGCACACTTCTCTTCCCTTGTCTCTCTCTCTCCCCATTTCGGAGCCTTGAAAAGAAAGAGTTCAAGATGGTGGAGCCACAAGATGGAAAGATCTTAGATTCTCCAAGTTACAGTTTATAGGAGAACCTCTCAAGGGGCTGTGATGTGCAAAGTAAGTTAAATTTTTTGTGTTGAGTCACTGAAATTATGGGGTTTATTTTTTACTACATTTAGCCTAGACTATACTGGCTAATATGCTGTTATAAATGGAGGAATTTATATTTCATTTTGGTGAGAAAAGTCATTCGCTGTTTGGTGTGGAAACAGAAAGTGTATATCTTATATGACCAGCAACACTCTTCTTTCTATGTTCTATGCTTGGAAAACTCCCTCTTATAATAGTAATTCAACATTATTCACTCACTCACTTATTCATTCATTCATTGATTGAAATAACAGTTGATGAGTAGGTCCTGCAAAGGGCATTAGTAAGAGAGGGGTGAACAAGAGACTAAAGCTAGCGTGATGAACAAGAAAGGTCCCTCCCTCGTGAAACTTACTTTTATGCAGGACACACACTGTAGACCCATTTAAAATAATGAACTTATGATAAAATATCAGGTAGTGTTAACTGAAAAATAAAGAAGGGACTTTGTCTTATTTTCATGGTTTTCCCCATACATAGGAACACCTAGCACATAAAAGATGCTTAAGGGAATAGAATAGTATAGGCATTTGGGGAAAACACAGTTTCCTCTGCACTTCTATTCAGAGCTCAGGACATTTGTTGACCCACATTTTATGGATGGAGTGTTGACTCAAAAGACAGATTCTGGACAAGACACTAAGGTCTTGAATGCTTATCCAGTTAAGAAAGCAGTTCTTACATTTCCTTTGTCTTCTCTTTATCTTTCTACTTTTTTTTTTTTTTTTTTTACTGTTTTACATTATTTTTATTTTTAGTCATAAAAATAAACTGGGCATAAACTCATGCTGAATTTAGAGACTGCCATGTCACATAGTATTCTTTCCTTTATCCTTATTTGTTATTTTCATTGTTTCATTATATCAATGTTTCCTTGGCCATACTATGAGTATGAATAGAACTATAACAACAAATAATATTTTTCTGCCTCCAGGTACTTAAGAATTATTAGGAGGTTGTCTCTTATGAACCCCATCAAGTGTTGACCATCAATTGATTTTCTCTTGAATCCCCCCTAGAAAAATTAATTGCTCTGACTTTGTGGTCACATTCCTATGGCTTCGATACCAAAAGCCAGAACCATGTTCTTGCTCCTGCTCAAAGCCTAACGGTCAAACCTTGCAAATGGTGCTCACTCTGATGCTCATGCCTCAATATCCATGGCAAGGACACTGCTAATCAAGGTGCAAAGGGCTGGCCAGTGTCTGGGCACGCAGCATCACCTGCAATAGCAAACAGCACCAATCTTTTCCTGCCATAAGTTTCTATTGCCCTTGAACCAAACCAATGCCCTTCCAATCTCCATTTTTGACATGTTATTATAAGAAATGTTCTCCGTTCCTCACCAGCCCCACAGACTATCCCAGACAGACCTGAATCTTAAAGACATCTTTAGTTTTCTAATACAATTTTATGTTTCTTGGGAATAGGGCTCATCATTCTGGTATTCCCGACTTCTACTGGCCCAGTTTGCAGCACATAGCAGACCATAATGAGTGAAAGAAGTTCTTCCTATACTCTGTATAGGGGATGTTAACTAGACCTTGTCTTTTGGAAAATGTTGAGGTTAGCATGTTGTCTATTAATTTGTGTACAAGGATAGGTATGGTTCTAAAACTTGGGTGTGCTTCAGAATTCCCTACATGGCTTTATAAAAATTCAAGTGTCTGGGCCCTACTACAGATCTTATACTTGAGAATATCTGGTAAATATAGGGAACCTATATATTTAAGATCTCTTCAAAAAATTCTAGGGCTGCCAATTTAAAAAAATCTTGTCCAAGGATATAGTTATTGATTTTAGAGACAGAGGAAGGGAGGGAGAGGGAGAGACAGAGACAGAGACAGAGAGAGAAACATTAGTCAGTTGCCTCCCATACACACTCCTACAGGGGATCGAACCCACAACCTGGGCATGTGCCCTGATGGGGAATCAAACGCACAACCTTTTTGTGTATGGGACAACGCTCCAACCAACCGAGTCACCTGGCCAGGGCTAGGGCCACCAATTTTCAGATTACACATAAAAATCTCTCTACCGGGACAATGAACTATTTGACTGCATTCTACCAACGTTTATGGAGCACGTACTTTTTGTTAGACACTAGGCTAAATGATGTGGATATAAAATGAATAAGTTAGTTCATGTTCTCAAAACATAGGGGGTGAGCTCTGAAATGTAACAGAATAATCAGAACTGGATGTGGCAATGAAACAAGACGTTTCTGCAGCTGGTCTCTATAGCTACACTCATTTTGGTCTGTCATTGTCACTTTTCCCTGTCAGCCATATGACTCTAGCATTAGGGACCATTCCCATGGAAACAAAATTAATCTACTTTCCTAAGGAGTTTTTCAGTTATTTTTCATAAAATGGCTCTGTGAGGCATAGCTTTTGTGAGCTTTCCTCTTTCCCCAAGATGACAATAAATCTAACTGAGAATTTACTCTCTTTTCCCTATTTTTATTGCTCTGTAAAGACCACTTTGAGTCCAACACAGCTTTTGGAAAGGATTCATTTAGTTTTCACTGATTTATTTTTTACATTATAAAAAAATTCTGTGTGTGACCATAATGGACAAAGCTTCATAAAATCAGCTGAGCTGAACTCTAGAAACACTGTTGGTGGATTTTGCTCGGGTTTCTGCAGGGGTCACCAGTGACAGGACATGCCATTCAGAACAACTTTTATTTTCAGCATCGACTCTAGATCACTCTATACATCTCGGAGAATGAATGCCCCCCATCACCACCACAGCAACCCAACTGTTGCCATGGAAATTCTCTGCTAAACCAGGGAATTGGTCTATTGGATCCTCGAAGGGAAGACAGCAGGAGGAGGTGGATAAGAACACAGATGTGGGAATTAGATGATGTCAGTTCAAATCTCAGTTTGACACTTGCTGGCTAGTTTACTTTCATCAAGATCATCTCTCTGAGCCACACTTTGCTCCTCTGCAAAATGGAAATAAGAATCTCTACATAACGGCAATGTTGAGAAAATAAGGTAAGGCAAAAAAAGCATAATAAATGATAGGCAGAAAAGTGGTCCCCCAAAGATGCCCATACCCAAATCCTTGGAATATGTGGATATGTCACCTTACATGGAATATCACTGGATGGGCCGGCACCCTGGTGAGGCACCGCAAGAAAGCTAGCCCTCAGTGGTGGGCGGGGCTGCCTGGAGGGTTTACACCATGGAGATTACTACCTGCTGCAACCAGGGCTGTCTGACCCCCTGCAGAGCCTACTGATGAGCATTCTCCAGCACACCATCCATGGACTTGCAACTAGTCAAGCAGCTTGATTCTACCCAGGGCTGTTAAGGTTAGGGAAAATAGCTACTGCACTAGTTCCTTCCTAGTGCAAAGTGTTTTTATTTCAATTATGTCTTCTCATCCTTACAGCTGCCCTGGAAAGCAGGTACTGTTATTCATTTTATATAAATAAGGCGAGGCTCAGAAAGATAAGACAATGCGAAGATTATCCCACTTGACGGAGCCAGGGCATCTGATGCCGCAGCTCTCCCTTCCTTTCACTTTACGCAGATGCCTGGCACGTGTGTGACCCACCATGGTGCTGAATGAGTGCGCGTTGAATAAATAAAAGATTACACATCCAGCCAGTGTTGGAGCGGAAGAAACAGAAAACAATTTTCCGCAGCCAGTTTATCTTTTTTTTGAAGAAAAGGCCTATTTGTGAAATTAGACTGACATACTCAGCCCAAAACTAACCCCATGAAATGGGAAGAGAGAACTGTCTTCTGAAGGATGCCCTTGTGCTAGGGCATCTTCTCCTTTAAAGGAAACGAAAACCTAGCAGGCTTGCAATGACCATCCCCTTTCACATGAAAATGAGACAGAGAGGCTAAATAACTTTCCAAGTTCTTACAGTCAGTGTCAGATTTATTTGAGATTCAAAGCCGGATGTGTTTGACTCCAAAGTCCACCTGATCCACTATGCTAATCCAAGAAAAAGCCGGGAGGCTTTAGTTAGTCACTCACTGTTGCCCTGGGCTCTCTTGCCTTCTCCTACCTTTAGTGGCCAAAACAGGAATTTTTGTTATTAATTTCCAGACAGACACTGACTAGAACCTGTCATGTGCTCTGCAGAGTATTGTATCTCTGGTGCGATATACAGAGAGTATTTGAAAAGAAACAGAATGTGATGTTTAATAGCAAGATTGTTTAGTCTGAAAATCCTGGCTTAAAATCCTGTCTCTTCCTAGTGGTATGAACTTGAGCAATTTATATAACCCCTCTAAGCCTCATTTCCTCTTCCGTAAAATCAGGAAAATAACAACAGCGTGCCAAGACCGTTGATGGGATCACAGTGATAATATACACTGCGACACAATACTTGAAAGACAACAGGATCTCATAAACATACATGGTGACTAGTCTCGTCATGGCTGGACCTTCCTCTCCGAAACTCACATCTGCCTAAAGGAGAGAGCAAATTCATAAATGGACCCCTAGTTTATATGGAGCAATTTGAACAGATTTTTACTAAATATCAATCTTACATAATAAGAACATATAAGCAAAATAGTAATACAAGCAAAAATATAATAACAACATCAGCAAAATCAGTTTGACTGTTCTGTACAACTTTGGTCTAAGAATCTTCTAGTTGGTACTTTTTTTATGCAATATTCTCCCTTGCTCCATCCAGGGCAATAGGGATTTGGCATTTCTGAAAAGTGCTCTAATATTTTCTTTGAGATTTTCTCCCAAGTTCCAGACTGTCATTCTACATGTTTTAGTGGTGATGATTTCTTGATGTTGTCATGCATCTAAAAGGTTTTTAGACATCTAGGATAATATTACTTCTTCAAATGATGCTTACTGGTTTGTTGGTGAAGACATCAAGTGACCACAGCTATCAAATTATGCCTCCGAGAATACCAGCCCAGGCTATGCACACACAGGCAATGACAAGCAGTTACAGTTCTCTCTTGCTAATAGCAGTTGTAACACACTATGTATTACCTTTTCAGATATGCTCATAGTGTGATAAAAAGGATCTTGGAATTGATGAACTCCATTAACTTGTGAGCGGCCAGGAAAAGGGAAGAACACGGTGATAATGAAAATAACACTAGCTTTGAGTTAGACAAACTTAGGTTTAGATCCCAGTCCCACCACTCTCTGTGTGACCTTGGGCATATTATTTAATCTCTCTGAGCCTCCGTTCCCTCATTGGAGAATAAGGATAATAATGTATACTTTGAAGGACAGTTGGGGGGAGTGAATCAGATTGTATATGTAAAAGCATCATTTACACACTATTCTTCACCCTCCCTTCTTCCTCAACTGCCTTTCTGGTAAACTTTCAAGAGCAAGGTGTTCAGAAGAGACCCCCCTACCTGCTTCTTCCTCACTCCTGGCATCACACAAGGAACCAGGCTTAATTCTGCTACGAGGCAAGGAGGAGCAGTGAGACTAGACTCACATCAAGGACTATCTAATCTTCAATGTAATATATTAGAACCAACTTCTCATACACTCGGTCCAATGCTCTGGTTCCCTGCAAGGTGGAATTAGCACTGCACTATCAGACTGAGGGGCAAACAAAAGGACAATGGAGGCGCAGGCCCCTTCCAAGGAAATGCCACTGGCAATGAGTGCCGTCTGCAAGTGAGGGGCTGCAGCCTCAGACAAGCAGACAGCACCACTTCAAGGAAAAGAGTTCTCCCTAATTAGCTCTCGTGTAACTCTAAAGGGAAAAACACACTGAACAGAAGACTCAGTAATAGCTTTGTTTTCTCTTATCAGCAACAGTTTTCAAAGTTGGAAAATACGGGTGTGAAAAAGGATATGACCTTCCATTTTTCTCAACTGACAGTACTGTTGATAATTAGGTCAGGAAACCACGTGTGCCTCTGCCATGAGCGCGGGGAGAGGAGAGGCACCGCAGAGGAGCCCCAGCGTCCCCTCCTGCGCCTGCCCTCTCCCTGACTCCAGAGGCGCCTCTTCCTCGGCAGGACCCCAACAAAACTGCTTGCAGCGAAAACCTGTGACCCCCCAAAGCCCACGTGCCGCTTCCTCTGCCTACGATGAACTGTCTGCTTCTTCCTGGCTACCTTTTTATTCTTATCTTTCAAGATTCAGTTCAAGATCAACCAGCTATTCCTGTTTAAGCTAGTCTACTTTTTTCCCATCCATGTGTACATCAGTAATAACAATAATAATGACCGTTGCAATCTTTGAGCACCTACAGTATGTGAGGTTGTTTGCACATATTATGCAATATGATCCCCTAACTTTTCTGAAAGGTATTATCTCCGATTTTACAAAAGCAGCACACAGGCGCCAAGTAAGTTTTCCAAGTGGACAGAGTAGGTAAGGAGCAAGGTATAGGCTTGAACCCAGGTTTTTCTGACTCCAAAGCTAATGCTCTGTCTCCTACCTCATACTTTACCTTGTACATGACACTCGCTAGTCCATCTTCTGTGTGTGTGTGGTGTGCGCGTGTGCACATGAGTATATTTGTTTTTCTAGAGTGTTTGAAGTTGTTGTCTTGTTTGTTTTTTGCTGCTAGAATGTTTGCTTATTAAGGACAGATGTCATAACTTTCCCTATATTCACAGTTATCTAATAGACAGCACCTCACAATATTAGAGGCATTTGAGTGTTTGTTAGTCATAACAAGTGTATAAAATAATATAAACTATAAATTTTAGATTACATTTATTCATTTAACAAGAATTTGTTAAACACCTTCTACATACAAACACTACTGTAGGTATTAGATTTACAGAAGGAAAAGTACCTGCCTTTTAGGAGCCCATTATCTAGTGGCGTTGTTAGGAGAATCACCTCCACGTATTTTTACATAACTACATAATATGAAGAACTATAAAATCGTGGGATCTTAAGGCTAGCAAAGACTTTAGAGATAATGTAATTCAAGCTGTTTATGATACACATGAGGAAGTAGTGCTGGGAGATTAAGTTGCCTAAGATTAAATATATTTCATTTAAAAATCACAAATTTGCACCTAAGCCAGTGTGGCCCAGTGTTTGGAGGGTCAGCCTGTGCACCAAAGGGTCACAGGTTCGATTCATGGTCAAGGGCATATACCTGGGTTGCAGGTTTGATCCCCAGCCCTGGTTGGGGCGTGTGCGAGAGGCAGCCAATCAGTGTATTTCTCTCACATCAATGCCTCTCTCGCTCTCTCCCTGCCTCCCTCTCACTCTCTCCAAAAAAACAATAAATGGAAAAAATATCCTCGGGTGAGGATTAACAAAAAATAAAAAATAAAAGGCACAAATTTTCTGTTTGTTTCAACATTCTTCCTTCCATCTCATTGCTGCATACAACCTAAGGTCAGGGCTGTGCAGGGAGAAATGTGTGAGCTCGTACTTTGTCTGCCTTTCAGATTGGAAGACACGGTAGACCAGGACACATGTTTACCATTTGAGATATAATTAAAATAATAATTTATTTTATTAACTTAATGGGGCATCAACAGATGAAGGAATTCAACAAAGTTATGGATGAGGGAAGGCAGAGGAGAGAGTGTCGAATGCTGGGTGGGGACAGAGCAGAATGCAGTTTGGGGACTTGCTGAGGGCCGCAGTCCCTGAGTCACGTCTATCTGGAACTCTGAGTGTTTCTGGGCACAGAGGTGGCACGCCCAGAGGGGCACAGGAGTGAGGGATGGAACTGGCATGAGGATATCTATACACAGAAGAGGCCCTCAAAGCCTTACAGATGAGCCCACAGATGGGTACTTTTTCTTAAGTCTTCAAAAAATTGAAAGATTCCTTTATAAAATATCTTGCTGTCTACATGCAACTATTAATATTTCTAGTTGTATTTCTTCGGATGACTGCCTTCATATATAGAAACATTGCATTTATTATTTAACTTTCTCTAGCCTGACTTTGTATTATCTTAACAACGTATCATAGTATATGCCAGAGATTCCCTAGGAGTAGTTCTAACATGTTATGGACTAAGATGAAGCTATTGCATTAAACAGGCTGCCTCTGAAAGGGATCACTTTGAGACAGATGGACCACAGTCATCTGAACATACAAAGTCTGTTGTGTTGGTTAAAGAAACACCCTTGGCACCTTACTGTCCTGCCTGGTAGTGATGATATTCACTTTAAATTCAAATTTGGGGCAACAGTATTAAAATAACATCAAGTATGTCTACTATTATGTGGGAAGTCTGACGGATGACTCATATATGACGTGTATTTTTCACATAGGAATATATATTATACATACACACATATATCATGCACACATTGCACACACGTATTCATTTACTCACCATAACATCTCCATGAAATTAGAAGATAATATAAAATGTTTAGTATCCTGAAGGCGCTAGAACCATAAATATATTGAATTTCTTCTCTTTGGAAAAAATAAGGGATCAAGTAGCTCTTGTTACAAATGAGTCTCCTGGAGCTGCCACCAGTCAGCAATGTATTAAGTCATTTCAATTTCGGTAAAAGAAATCTGCTGTTTTGCCAGCACCTTCTGGCTCTATTTTGTAGGGCTGATGAAGTTCAACAGAAAGGGTTACTTGGAAAAACAGACTGAGTTTGTTTGAAGAGAAAAAAGTACCCCCAGGTGTGAATTGAGGTGAATTGCTCTAGCAGAAACTCTGGAAGAAGAAAGCAGCTTGTTTGACTTATGAGGGTAGTTGCTAAGTTGAAGGCATGAAACATCCTTGTCCATGTCAAATGAGAGTCAAACACAGCACAGGTGATGGAGGTGGGGGGTGGAAGGTAGAATAAACACATAATAGCTTTTTTCTTGGTGTCAAATACAGTACACAATTGGGCCAGGAGCTGCGGGAACTGTAGGGAACACAGGCATGTGGTCCTTGCCTGGGGTGCTGAGGGAGGACAGTCTGGCTCACTAATAACCAGACTCCTTAGGCCTTTGCTTTGCGGAGCAATGGAAGAGGGGATGGCAGGGTCCCCTGAAACTTGCTTCGTTTCAGATATATGATGGCAACTTAACTAAGTTTTTCATTTAGTTCTCCCAGCTTCTCAGCAAGCAAAGTATTATTAGTCCCATCTGACAGATGAACAACTAAGGCACAGAGCTAAGCACTGGAGAATCTCTGAAACTCCCAAGTCTCAGCTTCAGGAGAGGAGAATGGCATGGCCCCCGCTTTGGCGTAGGTTTATAACTCCCATCCATGCATCAGGCACAATTAGAAGGTCTACCTTGTGCTGGCCACTGGGCCACACAGACATGAAACACAGAGCATGCTGATAACCTTGTAGAGAAGACAGACTCATATGTATTATTCTAAATGTAAAGCTGATGGTAATGAGTCCTATAAATGAGGGTACCAACCAAGTCTTCAAAGGGAACATCGCCTATACATACTCCTTCCTCATACATATTGTGCCTTTGTACATGGTATTTTCTTCCCCCATTTCTTTGAAATGATTTAAACCTGCTTGTTATTTTGAGTCAGTTAATAATTCAGAGGCCTTTTTAAAAATGTTATTTATTCAGATAAATGCCATGTAATCAAAGCTGTATCGGATAATGAAGACAATACAGCAAAGAATAAGACTGGGTCCTACTCATTAGGAATTGGTGAAAGTGAAGGAGAGATTCAAGTCAGACAGACCTGAACTAAAACCCTGGTTCAGCAAGCCAGCTATGTGACCACTGTTGAGTCACATGTCCCCTGACCTTACCTTTCTACCCACATATTTAGAAGGAGACCATGCCAAGGGGCCATAAAATCCTTCTGCAGAGACTTTTTGTAGGAGTCTCTCACACTCCATACTCCAAGACATCTGTACCAAAAGTGGTCAATTATGACGAGACAAAAACCTAACTTGAAATCAGGAGAGGCAGTGTTTGCTAGAATCTGGGCCAGCACATCTAGGAGAAAGAAAACCATTTCCAATTGGGTGCAGACTCATCCCATCATACATACTGCTCTCTGCCGAGAGATAGGGCACAGAAGAGTCACAGCCTCCAACTCACCATTCATCTCAGAGAACAGCTGCTAAAAAATATCCAAAGCAGGAGTCTCCTATGGATGCGGAGCTAGGGAACAGGAAAAGCAGCAGAGAGAATTAATTGTCCTTTTAACCAATATTTCCAGGCTGCAGGAAACAGAGGAGGCATCTCCAAGTCAGACAGACGTGGATTCAAATCCCATATGTGCATGCCATGCAAATGACTTAGCTGATTGGCCCTCCGTTTCCTCCCTTGTAATCCAGGCTGGCATTACCTG
Source organism: Tadarida brasiliensis (assembly GCA_030848825.1). NCBI lineage: Eukaryota > Metazoa > Chordata > Mammalia > Chiroptera > Molossidae > Tadarida > Tadarida brasiliensis. Next base: position 61,075,368 of record CM061268.1, read on the forward strand.
TGTTCGGTTTCTTTGTGAACATTAAAGAACTTAACACGTATAAAGTAAGCAGCAAAGACTGCAGCACATACTAGGCACTCAAGAGAGCTAACATATTCCTCTGCTCTGCGTTCACGTTGGTTTTTATCCTACTTTAACTGCTCAGGCACCAAAGAGATTCATTAATAGTTTTCTTGCTTGTGAAAAAGTCTTCAGATACAGTATATCTTTTACTGGAAGCCAATCTTACTGATCTTTCTATTACCTTTCAAGTGCAGACATCTGAGGGACTCTATTCCTTAAAAGAATATATTTTTATCATCAATTGGGAAGTTCAATACTTTTAAAGCCAGTAGAATGAACTTATATAAAAATGCGTTTAAAATAATTCTTTAAACTTGCCCAAAGACTAAGGTGAACCATAAACAAGAATCTGCATCCTTCTAGGTAACCTCTCCCATATGTCTGAAATCCCGGCGCAGCCAATATGCCCACAGATCTGGCCCTGCTGGCTCTACCTGATGACACTTTTATGAATATTCCACTCGGGAGACTATAAATATTTTACTATTGTAGGTTTTTTGCAAATACTGGTATTTGTTATGCCTCAGGCAAAGTCCAGCTTCGAACCATTTCATGTTCTGGGGTAGCATGCGATATGTAAAATGAGGTCCTGCTGCCAGATTTCCCAGATCGTAAGAACCTAAAGGGCTTGAATGTTGAAGAGTGTTAAGATAGGTGTTTATTATTGCCTCTGTAGGTCTGTTGTTGTTCTTAAAATTTCTAAAACAAATATCCACATTTGCATAAATTTTGCATGAGTTTGCAGAGCACTAGTCCATTTGGAATTGTTCTTCGGAGCTGAGAAAGAAGGAATAGCTCTAGAATTAATTCAAAGGCAAAACTGCCAGGGTAAATGCCATGAATAGTGTCCTCTTCCAGTTTTAATGCCCAAAGGGAACGACTGTTTCAAAGTACTTTTTAGCACCACTAGAACGTAGCCTTTCTTGTTTTCCAAGACAAAAGCAGGAAAGCAGAGTGGTCAGAACACAAGAATCAAGTTAGAGACAGCCCACAAGAGAAGGGGAATATAAGATCTGAGAAAGATATGACTCAGAATTCCTGTGATGATATGACTACAGGCAGCCACCATTATGCTGAGTGAAATAAGCCAGTCAGAGAAAGACAAGTACCACACGATCTCACTTACTTATGGAATATCGTGAACAAAATAAGCTGTTGATCAAAACAGACCCAGAGACATGGAAGTAGGGAACAGACTGACAAACCTCAGAGGGAGGGGGTTGAAGGTGCAGGGGGTGGGAAGAGATAAACCAAAGAACTTATATATGCACAACCAATGGACACAGACAATGGTTTTTTGGGGGGGAGTCGGCAGGAGGGGGTCAAGTTGGGGAAAAGGTCATCTGTAATACTTTCAACAATAAAAAAAAAGATGCTTTGAACTTCTGGTGCTCTGCTTATGATGAACTGGAAAGGAATACCTTTCAAATGCAGATGAGAAGCTCTCTCTGGTACAAGTCTGGAAAATGGCATTTGCTAGCTAAATGACTTGGCAAAAACTTAACTTTCTAAACCCATTTGCATTTCTTCATAATGGCAATTTGAAGGATTTTGGAATAATCAAAAAAGAGAAAGCTGTTAAAATTTTATATAAACTATATAGCCCTATGCCCAGGTTATTTTTTTGCTATTATTATAGCCCCCAAAAAAGTCCTTATAACTTCATTGATGTATAGATTACCAAGTACTATTTTCCTCTATCCCCATGTCCTAAAGACAGACATAGGTTTGGATCATCCAGGGCACTTGGATTCCCCTATGAGTTCAGATATCGCTTCTGTCTTGGGACACCAGGGCATAGCCTCTCCATCCTAACCTCTTACAGTGAGAAAAAATGTTTATATAGGATATAACTTCCCAAAGTCACGAAATGAGCTGCGTGGTTTGTTCAGGCTTCCTTCTCTGAAAACAGTGTCAAGTAAAACTCTCGTCTCTGGCAAAATCTCAGTTACCCTACATCTGCAACAGGAGTGTCTCTCTCTTTCTACCGTTTGCCTTTGTTTCCAGAATCATCCCATTATTCATTCATTCAACAAATATTTATTGAGCTCTTACTCTGAACCACACACTGAGCTACCTGTAGAAATATGTGAGCAAAAACAGAAGTGGTCACTATGCCATTGAGCTCATATCCTATGAAGTAAATTACAAGAAACTACCTTAAAAATAAAAGTCTAACGACAGTGATGACAGACATAAGAAGGAGAGGTAGACCAGAGACTTACACTGAGTAATAGAATAATTGACCTGGTCAGGGGAGTCAGGGATGGTCTACCTGAAGACAGAAACATTGAAATGAGTTAGGAAAGAGACTAAGTGGAGTTACCTAAGGAAAAAGGGGCCATGGGATGGGAGTAAACTACAGTTTTCTAGAGGAAGAAACAGCATATGCTGAGGTCCCAAATCCTATCCTCATCTTCAGCTAACTCTCTCATGCTGTAGGAATTGATAGAGATGACATGAAAATCCACAGGCTTTCCAAGACCGCCACCCACCCTAGGATAGGGAAGAAAAATGTAAGAACACTTATTTTCTTGGTAAGGCCATAGTGCACGAAAGCCATTCGCTTGCCCAGAAAACAATAAATAACATTCAAGCAAGTGTCTAAAGATGTTATTGTTTTTGGATACTCATCCTCCCCAACATAGAAATTTGCTCCAAAGGTGCTTTCTATCTGATACATCAGCAAAAATTCACTGTTCTCAATAGTCGTCTAATTTTAATATGTCCTCTGTCCTCTGACTCTCTTGTTACCAAGACAAAAGAAAGGGGAAAAAGAAAAGGATAACAAGGGGATGGGAAAGAGCTTTTGGTGTTTTCCGCTTGCTCATCCCTTTATTTTCTTCTCTCTTGCATGTTTTATTGTTATATAGTTTCTTTATCGAAACCATTCAAATTCTTTGTTATGCTCTCTGGAGCTCTGGTTTCATTTTAAACTAACTTCTCTAAATCCTTAAAATGTATGCAGACTTTTCCTCTACATTCAACATCAACTAAGTCAGAGCTTTCGAGTTCTTCCCCTGGCCCACCTGTGCTTTCCCCTCAGTCAACCTGCCTCACATCAGACTTAAGGAGGTGCTTTTCACATTGCAGAGTATGAGTCTCACTCCCAGAGATGAGGAATGAACTGGCCTGGGGAGAGTCCCCTTCATAAATACTCATTAAAAAGTTTCCTGCCCGGCTGGTGTGGCTCAGTGGATTGAGGGTCAGTCCCATGGACTGAGAGGTCCCAGTTCGATTCCTGGTCAGGGCACATGCCCAGGTTGCAGGCTCGATCCCCAGTAGGGGGCGTGCAGGAGGCAGCCGACTGATGTTTCTCTCTCGCAATGATGTTTCTATCTTTCTCTCCCTTCCTCTCTCTCTAAAAAATCAATAAAAAAATATATATTTTAAAGTTTCCTAAGTACCTAATGTGCACCAAGGCCTGAAAAGCACTGCAGACTGGACAATTCCAGAGCACGGCTTTTACCTTATACACCTGAGTTTTTCTGATCTTTACACGCAGTGGTTCTCAACCTTCCTAATGCCGCGACCCTTGAATACAGTTCCTCATGTTGTGGTGACCCCCAACCATAAAATTATTTTTGTTGCTACTTCATAACTGTAATTTTGCTACTGTTATGTCTTAGGCGACCCCTGTGAAAGGATCGTTCGACCCCCAAAGGGGTCGCAACCCACAGGTTGAGAACCGCTGCTACAGAATTGGCACATAATACAGGCTCAATACATACTCAAAATGTCAAGCCTATTTTGTTTCCTGGCTCCCCCAAAATTCACGGGTTCTTATTTCCTTTTCCAGATTGATTTGGAAAATTTGAAGCTGAAATGCAAGTTTATCTTTACTCCTAGTGTGCTGAGAGTCTTTTCATAAATTAATATTAAGTGAATAAAGAATTGTTCCTTTTTTTAAAAAAAATTCTTTTGACATGGTTATATGATTTTTCTTTTATTGTCCTAAGTTGAATTATAGCGATAGATTTTTTTTAAATATAAATCAAAATTGCAATCTGGTGAAAAATTAACTTGTTCTTGAGGTATTATCTTTTTATATATTTCTGCATTTGATTAATTCCTATTTTGTAAAGTACTCTTGAACCTATTCTTTAGGGATGTTGTTCTGTGATAGGTTTTATTTTTGTAGTTTCTTTATTTGATTTTGGTATCAGGCAATACAGCTCCATAAACTAAGATGGAAACTCTTTTCTCATTTTCTATTTTCTGAAAGATTTTGTGTAGGATTGCTTGATTTATTTCTTAGTTGTCTGTTAGAATTCACCAGTGAATCCATCTGGGCCTGTAAGATTCTTTGTGGGAAATTTGTTTATAACTCTGAATTTGATTTCTTTAATAGGTAAGTGTTATTCAGGTTTTTCTTTTTGGGTCAAATTTATTAGTGCTTTTCAAGAACTTTTATTCATTTTATCTACATTATCAAATTTACTGGCATTAAGTGGTTAGTGAATTTTGTTATATTCCCTTTAATGTCTGCAGTATATATAATGATGTACTTTTTCCATTCCTTATATTAGTAATACATTTTATCTCTTTCTTATTATTTCATTAATATTTTTAAAGAACCAACCTTTGGCTTCGTTAATTTTTTTCTATTTTTGTTTTCTATTTTATGTATGTCTGCTGTCATCTTCATTATTTATTTCTTCTTGTTACTTTTAAGACTTTTTCTTTATCATTGGTTTGCAACATTTTGCTTATGATATGAATTGGTGTGATTGCATTTATACTGTATGGGGCTTGCTGAACTTCCTGGATCCATGAATTTATATTTTTCATGAATGCTGAAAAATTTTAACCGTCATTTTGTTTTACATGTTTTCCACACATTCCTGCCACTCCAAGCACTTGTATGGCTTCTTCTCAGACTCCAATTATACACATGTTCTAGTAATTGATATTGTTCCACAGTTCACTGAGATTCTCTTTCTTTTTCCTCCTTATTTCAGTTTGAATAGTTTCTATTTCCTTGTCTTCAAGGTCACTTTTTTCTCCTATAGTTTATAATTTACTGATAGGCCTATTTGAGACACATTTTTATTGAAGATTTTATATTTTTCAATAAAAAATTTTTATAGTTTCCATTTTTTTCTATTTAATTCCATTATCTGCTCCCTTCTTATGCTCACTTATTCCTTTACATCCTTGAACATGTTTAAAATACGTTTTATGCCCTGATCAGCTAATTCCATCATTTTCGTCATTTCTGCATCTCTTTATACTTAATTTTTCTCCTGAATATAGGTCACATTTTCCTGTGTTGTTACATGTCTAGTAATGTTTTATTTAGTCTAGACATTGTAGATGCTGTATTTTTGTCTTGATTAAACAGAGTTGAGTTTTTTACTTGAAGGCTGTTAATTTATTCACGTTTCAGCTTGATCACTTTGAGACCTGTTTATAAGGTTTATTAGGATTGTGCTAAAATAGCTCCAATCCTGAGATGTGGCCTTTCTGTAGTGTTAGTTATGTGAAGTATTCAATAAAGTTTCCCTACTATGGGTAGTTAGAACTCAAATGTCTTCAATTCATGTGCAATTTTTTCAATCTCCATTGATTTTCCAGCTTTCTGGTAACTGTTCTCTGCCTGTGCATAGACTCACCCTGTGCATAGCTTAGCATTCAGCCAAGACAAAATGGGAGTCTGTCTGTGAGTAATCTGTAGTCCTTTTTCTGATCATCTCCTCTGCCTGCAAATCCCAGTTTCCCTTAGTATCTCCAGACTTAGATCTCTGTGTACTAAGCTCAGCCAGATACCTGTGCTCTTCTTGGTCTCCAGCTCCAAGTGCTATGGACAAGAATGTGTCTCTGAGCAGAAGGGTGTGATAATCATGAGGCTCAACTCATTTGTTTCCCTTATTTGGGGGTAATGGTTCTATTATTCTGCCTGCTGTACAATATCTGAAAACATTTTTACATATATTTCAATAACTTTTATACTTGTTTATGACAGGAGGACTAGACCATTGCCAGCTAAGTATCGTCAGAATTAGGAGTCTTCTCCCTCCCATGAACATTTTAAAAAACAAATGAACCAATAAAGCTTTAAGAAGATAGTAAAGTGCTCCCATTTTCACAAAAGTGCCGGATCATGACATTGGTCCTTAGGAACCCAAACTTTTAATGCATTTGGTTAATGAGACTTTTGGATAGAGTAAATGTAGCACTTATCAGTTATGTAAATTTTTATGCCATTTAACCATCTCTGAGCTTTTGTTCACTCACATTTAAAATGAAGATAAAAGTGTCCTGGCCCGTGTGGCTCAGTTGGTGGGAGCTTCATCCCATGCACCGAAGGGTCTCAGGTTCAATTCGTGGTCAGGGCATATAACCAGGTTGCAGGTTCGATCCCTGGTTGGGAACGTGCAGGAGGCAACCAATTGATGTCTTTCTCTCTCGCCACCCCTCTTCATCTCTCTCTAAAATCAATAAAAAACATTCTGGGTGAGGCTTAAAAAAGAAGATAAAAGTAACTACTACCTCCTAGTTGCAAGGTTTAGAAATACTGTTTATAAAACACATAACAGTGTTTGATACCTGATAAGCACTCGACCAATGGATATCATTTATTCTGACATCAAAAGTTAAAATCTTCAGTATGGTAATATTTTTAAATATCTTCATTATTACAGAATATGCATATAATAAAAAAAAAAACTCCAAGTAGTATAAAAAGTTATGCAATAAGAAGTATCTTCCTGCCACCCCAGAGCTCCAATCCTACTTTTGACAGATAATATTATCAATAGTGTCATGTATTCTTCCCAAATTTTTGCCATGTCTATATAGATATGAGTATCTGTAGCTGCTTCATATTTATGCAAATAGAAGTTTTTATATACACTTTTCTCTGCTTTAATTCATTCAATTATATGTCTTGAGTACTGTTCATTTTAACACACACAAATATACCTCATTCTTTAATAGCTGCATCATATTCTGTAACATAATTCATGTAACATCTCCATACTGACAGAATCAAGATTATTTGCAGATTTGTACTTTTGAAAATAAAGCTCTAATAGTTATTTTTGTACATACATTTTTGTGAACATGTGAATATGACTAGGTAAATTTCTAAAACTAAGATTGCTAGATTACTTAGTTATGTACAAAGAGTTTCTTAATTTATAGCCCTACAAACAATGTGTATTTCTCCACAATCTTCTCAATACTGTTTATTTCTCCACAACCTTCCCAACACTGTGTATTATCTAACATTTGGATCCTTTTCATTTGATATGTGAAACACAGATTCTTAATATTTTAATATGCATTTTACTATGACTAAAATAGAGATTTTATTTGTTTATGAGTTACTTGTATTTCTTTCTACCTAAACTGCCTATCCTTAATTTTTGACCCTTCCCTATTTCCCTTAAATCAGTTTGTCTTTTTCTTACTGATTTGCAAGATTTTAAAATTAGAATCAAGAGGCTAGTTTTTTGACACATGCTACAAATATTACTGACTTTTCATACAGAGGTTTAATTTATTTTGTACACTCTGTTGTTTTGACTTTTTTTTTTTTTTCTGGAAATTTTCTTCCCCTCTGAGGTATAAAAATTTTATATAGACAGTATTTTCAATCATTTCCATTATAGGGCTTAGTTTTTGTATCCTTTTTCTTCCCTCTTCCATGATTATTTAAAAATTATTCTCTGGTATTTTTTTGACAGTTCTACTTTTCAAATTTCCAACATTTAGATTTTTATTCCCAGGCAATATATTTTTTTTATAAAATCTGAAGTAATGATCTTTTTATTTGTTAATACCATTTTTTAGTCAGTTGTCCCAATGTCATCCTTTGAATTATTCCATTTCCTTACTGACTCATTGGAAATCCAATTCAATTATATGTTTCTATTTTCCACTTTGAATGCTGTGTTTCTGTTCTACTATAATTCTGGAAGCCTCTATAAATCTAATATGACAGGGTAAGTTTGCTAACACTTGCTTTACAGTGAAAATTCTAATATATATATATATATGTACACATAAATATATATAATAAATATGCTGTTAGAAAATGTCTGATTTACTATTCAAACAGTGTATCTCAATTGTACAGAATATTTACAATGGTTATCATATTCTCTCTCCTTTCAAAACTAAAATGCATTCTCTAACAAGAAGTCCAAGTCATGAGACTTAACATGAATTCTCCCAGGGAAGGTTTCTGCCTGGCCATACTGCAGTGCAGAGAGATGCCTTGCTCATCAGTGGGAATGAGATCTGTGTGCTCAACTGCAAGTATGATTGGATTTACAGATTAACAAAATGAGAAAGATCAAAGCCCTGCCATCAAGCAGACCTACAGGCCTAGAGATTGCTCTTGCAAGAAAAATTGTTCTGTGCCCCTAATCATTCTAATCTTGACCTCACAGAAGGGGTTTTGTACTTAAGACAATGTCATCAGGATGCCAAATTCAATCTCAGGCCACATTACACTTTCTCTTAACATGGGTGAACACTCCCTTGGTGACTAAATTGCCAATTCCATGGAAATTTCAGGCTTCAAAGAGAATTTCTAATTCTATTAAATTGGTGTTCAGCAGAGCACATTGAGTATTGCAGTTACTAAAGAGAAGACTAGGCCCACATACTTACTCTTAATTAATCACAGTCCCCACTTCCTCAAATTCTTTGTTCTAATATTTATGACTTCAGTGCCTAGCACTGAGCCTGTCAAACAAATATACATCAATTTCCTAGAGAAATAATTTTTTTAGGCTCAAAGCAAAGTTTGAGGTTCATGCAATTTTAAAATTCCTAAACCATAAACCTACATTAATTTAGCTGAAGGCAATGTAGGGGGAGTTTGAAACTATGTAGGCAGACACCGAGGATCTTATCTTACTGACTCATGTTGTTCAAGGTCAACATGACCTTAATGAAGAGGGTGAGCTCTTTCCTATTCTGAATGTTAATAGGACTAGAGCATTTTGAAACTTTTGTTTTATTATAAAATTTACTATGTATGGATTGCCATCTTGGGAAAACTTGGAATGCATCAAAGTGCTCATGATTGAAAACTAAATGAAACTATTTAACCTTATTGAAGAGTGGACGCTTCAGTGTATTACAATTTCTCAGGGTCAACATCATGCCGAAAGAGATCTTTGTACTCTCTTCTATCCCCTTGTCTCTACCATTATTCTATTTAGTAATCACTTATAGTACTTGACCTTCCTGAAATGAATCATTCTCTCCTTTACCTCTAGGTCTCTGCTTATGCAAGACTCCCTCCCCATCAGGAAAAAGTCATGCCCTTCTTTTCCTTTTCACTTAGCTACTCCTGCTAGCATTCAAAGATGAACACAGATACAACTTCTCTGAGATGACATCTTGACTTCCCAAAGCTTGGTTACAGGTCTTCCTATGGGCTCCCACAGCACCTATGTTTACTTTCCACAACTGCAAGAAGTTAAGACATATGTCCCAGAATCCTGTTTTTTGTTTGTTTGTTTGTTTGTTTGTTTGTTTATTTATTTTGGTAAACGACTGACATATCATATATACAATATATGTTTAAAATGTACAATTTAATATTTTTACATGTGTGTACCCATGAAACCACCACTAGAATCAAAATAATAAATATTTCCATCAAACCCAAATGTCTCCACATGCCCCTGTAGTCTTTCCTCTGGCCGCCTCCCTGTCCTCTACTCCATGTTGGAATCACTCATATAGACTCTGTTTTTCCTCTGATGTCTTTCATTCAGCATGATGATTTTAAGATTCACCCATATTGTTGTGTGTAACCAATTGCTCATTACTTTTTACTTGGCAAATCACATATCTGATAAATATTCCATCAAGAATACAGTCGGTCCTCGTTTATAGCGATTAATCAGTTCCAGACTCTACTGTGATAAATGAATTTCCGCAAAGTAGGAGTCTTTATTTATACACAGTCGTCCCTTGACACTTCACGCTTCGACGGTCGCGGCTTCACTCTATCGTGGTTTTTTCAAATATAGAATAGTGTAGCATTTGAAAAATCGTGATAGAGGGAAGCAGCAGAAGTCGATGCGCGAAGTGGCGAGGGACGACTGTACATATAAAGAATTTTTCTTTTCATATAATGTCTTCGTCTGGTTTGGGTATCAGATTAATGTTTGCCTTATTGATCTTCTTAAAGGACCAGCTTTTGGTTTCATGAAATTTTCCCTATTGCTTTTCTGTTTTCTATTTCTTTTTTTTTGTTGTTGTTGTTTTTATTAATTTACTTTTGTTACAGATGTTTCTCCTTTTTTCCCCCATTGACACCCTCCTCCCCCTCCCTCCCTGCCCCGTCCCCAGTTTTGTTGTCCATGTCCATTGGTTATGAGTACATGCGTACAAGTTCTGTGGTTCATCGCTCCCCTCCCCCACCCCCTCTTCTGGCAATTGTCAGTCTGTACCCTACTTCCACATCTCTGGGACTACCCTGTTCCTCAGACTGTTATGTTCATTATATTCCACAAATAAGTGAGATCATATGATATTTGTCTTTCTCTGCTTGGCTTGTTTCGCTTAGGATAATAGTTTCCAGGTCCTCCTGTGTCATCTCAAAGGATAAGAGATCTTTCTTTCTTACAGCTGCATAGTACTCCATTGTGTATATGTACCACAGCTTTTTTATCCATTCGTCTACTCATGGACACTTGGGCTGTTTCCAGATCTTAGCTATTGTAAATAGCGCTGCTATGAACATGGGGGTACATATATTCTTTCTGTTTGGTGTTTCAGGTTTCTTAGGGTATATTCCTAGGAGTGGGATCACTGGGTCAAATGGTAATTCAATTTTGAATTTTTTGAGGTAACACGATAGTGTTTTCCATAGTGGCTGCACCAGTCTGCATTCTCACCAGCAGTGTACTAGAGTCCCCTTTTCTCCACACCCTCGCCAACACTTGTTGTTTGATGATTTGTTGATGGCGGCTATTCTGACAGGTGTGAGGTGATACCTCATTGTTGTTTTAATTTGCATCTCTCTGATGATTAGTGAAGTTGAGCATTTCTTCATATGTCTCTTGGCCATTTGTATGTCCTGTTTGGAGAGGTGTCTATTTAGTTCCTCTGCCCATTTTTTAATTGGGTTCTTTGTCTTCCTTTCGTTGAGATGTATGAGCACTCTATATATTTTGGAAATTAATCCCTTAACTGATATATCATTGGCAATTATGCTCTCCCATACAGTGGGTTGCCTTTCCACTTTGATGGTTGTTTCTTTTGCTGTGCAGAAGCTTTTGAGTTTGATGTAGTCCCATGTGTTCATTTTTTTCCTTTGTTTCTGTTGCCTTAGGTGATATATCAGTGAAAATTCTGCTGTGTATGTCTGAAATTTTGTTGTCTACATTTTCTTCTAGGATTTTTATGGATTCATGAGTCACATTTAAGTTTTTTATCCATTTTGAGTTTATTCTTGTGCATGGTGTAAGGTGATGATCTAGTTTCATTTCTTTGCATGTAGCTGTCCAATTTTCCCAACACCATTTATTAAAGAGGCTGTCTTTACTCCATTGTATGCTCTTGCCACCTTTGTCGAATATTAATTGAGCATAATGTTTTGGGTCAATTTCAGGGTTCTCTGTTCTATTCCATTGATCTATGTGCCTGTTCTTGTGCCAGTACCAGGCTGTTTTGATTACAGTAGCTTTGTACTATAACCTGATGTCCAGTATTGTGATCTCGCCTACTGCCTACTTTGTCCTTCTTTTTCAAGATTGCTGTGGCTATTCGGGGTCTTTTTTGGTTCCATATGAACTTCTGAAGTATTTGTTCTAGTTCTGTGAAATATGTTGTTGGTATTTTGATGGGGATTGCATTAAATCTATAGATTGCTTTGGGAAGTATGGACATTTTAATGATGTTAATTCTTCCAATCCATGAACAAGGTATGTGCTTCCACTGTTTTATATCTTCCCCTTTTTTTTTCAATGTCCTGTAGTTTTCTGTAAATAGGTCCTTTACTTCTTGGGTTAAGTTTATTCCTAGGTATCTTAATTTTTTTGCTGCGATGGTAAATGGGATTGTTTTTTTAGTTTCTCTTTCTGTGAGTTCATCATTGGTGTATAAGAATGCTGTCGATTTCTTGACGTTAATTTTGTATCCTGCTACATTGCCAAATTCATTTATTAAGTCTAGTAGATTTTTGATGCAGTCTTTAGGGTTTTCTATGTATAATATCATGTCATCGGTGAATAATGACAATTTCACTTCCTCCTTTCCAATTTGGATCCCTTTTATTTTTTCTTCATGTCTGATTGCTGTGGCTAAGACTTCCAGTACTATGTTAAATAAGAGTGGTGAAAGTGGGCATCCTTGTCTTGTTCCTGTTCTTAAGGGAAATGCTTTTAGTTTTTGTCCATTGAGTATGATGTTGGCTGTAGGTCTTTCATATATGGCCTTTATAATGTTGAGATATGATCCCTCTATTCCCAAATTGCTGAGCATTTTTATCAGAAATGGGTGCTGGATTTTGGCAAATGGTTTTTCAGCATCTACTGATATGATCATATGGTTTTTATCTTTCATTTTGTTTATGTGGTGTATCACATTTATTGATTTGCGAATATTGTACCAGCCTTGCATCCCTGGGATGAATCCCACTTGGTCATGGTGAATAATTTTTTTGATGTATTGCTGGTTCCGATTTGCTAGTATTTTGTTAACGATTTTGGCATCTATGTTCATCAGGGATATTGGCCTGTAGTTTTCTTTCTTTGTAGTGTCTTTTTCTGGTTTTGGAATTAGAATTATGCTGGCTTTATAAAAAGAGTTTGGAAGTCTTCCTTCTTCTTGAATTTTTTGGAATAGTTTGAGGAGAGTGGGTGTTAGTTCTTTGAATGTTCGGTAAAACTCCCCCGTGAAGCCGTCAGGGCCTGGGCTTTTGTTTGCTGGGAGGGTCTTGATTACATCTTCAATTTTCTTTGTTGTTATTGGACTGTTCAAGTTTTCTATCTCTTCCCGGTTCAGTTTTGGGAGACTATGTGTTTCTAGAAATGTGTCCATTTCGCTTAGATTGTCGAATTTGTTGCCATATAAATGTTCATAGTATTCGTTAACCATCCTTTGTATTTCTGTGGTGTCAGTTGTTACTTCTCCTCTTTCATTTCTGATTTTGTGTATTTGGGTTCTCTCTGTTTCTTGGTGAGTCTAGCGAAGGGTCCATCAATCTTGTTTATCTTTTCAAAAAACCAGCTCTTTGTTTCATTGATCCTTTGAATTGTTTTTTTGGTCTCCATGTCATTTATTTCTGCTCTGATCTTTACTATTTCCTTCCTTCTACTTGCTCTAGGGTTTTCTTTTTGTTTGCTTTCTAGTTCTTTAAGTTGTGAGGTTAGGTAGTCAATTAGAAATTTTTCTTCTTTCTTGAGGTGGGCCTGTAGTGCTATGAACTTCCCTCTCAGAACTGCTTTCACTGCATCCCACAGATTTTGTGTTGTTGTGTGTTCATTTTCATTGGTTTCCAGGAAATTTTTAATTTCTTCCTTGATCTTCATGGTAACCCATTCATTGTTCAGTAACATGCTATTTAGCCTCCATGTGTTCAAATGTCTTTGCATGTTCTTGTTGCAACTGATTTCTAGTTTCATGCCATTGTGGTCTGAAAAGATGCTTGATATGATTTCAATCTTCTTGAACTTGTAGAGACTTAGTTTGTGCCCTAACATATGGTCTATCTTTGAGAATGTCCCATGTGCACTTGAGAAGAATGCGAATTCTGCAGTTTTGGGGTGTAATTCTCTGTATATATCTATTAAATCCATTTGATCTAGTGCTTCATTTAGAATTTCTGTTTCCTTGTTAATTTTTTGTCTAGATGATCTATCCAGTGATGTCAGTGGTGTGTTGAAGTCTCCTGCTATGATTGTATTGCTGTCGATTTCTCCTTTGAAGTCCTCCAGAAGATTTTTAGTATATTTTGGTGCTCCTATATTGGGTGCATATACGTTTACCAAGGTTATATTTTCCTGTTGGACAGACCCTTTCAGTAGTATGTAGTGGCCTTCTTTGTCTCTAGTTATGGTCTTCAATCTGAAATCTAATTTATCAGATATGAGTATTGTTACCCCAGGTTTTTTTTTCCTTTCCATTTGCTTGGAAGATTTTTTTCCATCCCTTTACTTTCAACCTATGTGAATCTTTTGTTGTGAGGTAGGTCTCTTGTAAACAACATATATGTGAATCATGCTTTCTTATCCAGTCAGCTACTCTGTGTCTTTTTATCTGAGCATTCAGTCCATTTACATTTAAGGTGGTTATTGATATGTACTTATTTATTGCCATTTTTGTTCAGTGTGGTTATGTTTTTCTTCCTATTTCTTCTACTAATTACAGCAGTCCTTTTAACATTTCTTGCAGTGCTGGTTTGGTGCTAATATATTCCTTTAGCCTTTTTTTTGTCTGGGAAGCTCTTTATCTGACCTTGTATTTTGAATGATAGCCTTGCTGGATAGAGTAGTCTTGGATTCAGATCCTTATTTTTCATGACCTTGATTACTTCATGCCATTCCCTTCTGGCCTGTAGTGTTTCTGTTGAGAAGTCAGCTGATAACCTTATGGGGGTTCCTTTGTAGGTAACCTGTTGCTTATCTCTTGCTGCCTTTAGGATTCTCTCTTTGTCTTTAATTTTTGGCATTTTAATTATTATGTGTCTTGGTGTGGGCCTGTTTGGGTTCTTCTTACTTGGGACTCTCTGTGCTTCTTGAACTTGAGTGCCTTCTTCCTTCACCAGGTTAGGAAAGTTTTCTGTCACTATTTCTTCAAATATATTCTCTAACCCTTGCTCATTTTCTTCTTCTTCGGGGACTCCTATGATGCGAATGTTATTACGTTTCCAGTTGTCCCACAGTTCTCTTAAGCTATCTTCCTGTTTTTTCATTGTTTTTTCCTTTTGGCTTTCTGATTGATTGATTTTTTCTACTCTGTCTTCTAATTCACTGATCCAGTCCTCCGTTTCCTCTACTCTGCTGGTCAGTCCTTCCAATGTGTTCTTTATTTCTGCTATGTCATTCTTTATTTCCACTTGGTTGGTTTTCATGGTGTCGATGTCCTTACTTATGCTGTTTAGTTTCCTCAAGATCATAGCTCTGAACTCTACCTCTGATAATTTGCTTAACTGCATTTCATTTATCTCATCTTCGGTAGAGTTCTCTTGTTCTTTCATTTGGGATCTGTTTCTTTGTTTCACCATTTTTGCTCTCTCAGTGGATTTTGGAGCCTGCCAAATTTTCCCTGTGGGTGTTGGTGTTCTGGTATTTGTGGCTCGCTCTACTGGGTTTGGATGAGCGTGGAGGGCCCTCCTTAAACACCACTGTCAAGTCTCACTTTCCTGGGTAGATTTGCAAGCTCAGGAAAGGTTCAGTTATGCTCTAGCTTTTTGCCTGCAGGCTATTAGCCTCAGTTACTTGAAAAGCCTTAGGATCTCAGTTGAATGAGAAACTCCCTCAGGTGTTTATATTGTAAGAGGATTTCCCGAGGGTGGCGCCAATGCTGGTTGTTAATGAGCCTCAATTTGCATTTCTTTGCCTCTTTGCCTCACCTGGGAATCTCTGAGGGAGGGGCTGCCACAGCTCCAGGAAGGAGCAAACTTGGCTGCTGTTCTGTTTAACTGGGAAGGAGTGGGCTGGCCACCACCGTCCTTTGTGGCCGCGGCTCAGCACAAACTCTGAGCACCCTCCAAATCCCAGGTGCCCCCACAGAGTTCCAGTCCAGTCCCCCCTCCCTCTGCCGGAGCCCCAGGTGAGTGGCTGTGGCTATTTAGCACTCCGTCCCAGCCCTCTGCGCTGTGGAGCAGCTGGGGCTCTTAACCCCAAGGGCGGGCGCTGCCGCTGCTCACAGCTAAGGCTGCTGCTGTCCGTGGGCTCCCAGCCTGCCACCCTCACGTGCCTCCGCAGATCCTACCAGGCTCATTCAGTGTCCCTGGTTGTATGGTCCTCTCCCACTGCTTTTCTGTTGCTTTTTCCCCGACGATTTGTCTTTATTTTAGTTGTAATTCCAGTTTGGTCCTCGGAGATGGTCTGTGTAGCTTCCATTCACTCCACCGCCATTTTTCCGAGTCCTGTTTTCTATTTCATTGAGACCTGCATTGATATTTATTATTTTCTTTCTTCTACTTTGGGTTTAATTTTCTCCTCTTCTTCTAGTTCTCTGATGTGGAAGGAGAGGTCAGTGGTTTGAGACCTTCCTTCTGTTGTATGGCAGGCATTCAGTGCTACACTGTTTCTTGTTAGTGGCACCCTAAAACCTTCCTCTGCTACATTTTCACTTTCACTCCAAGTACTTTCAAATCTCGCTTTACGTTTCTCTTTTGACTCACTGTTTACTTAGAAATATGTTATTTATTTTCCAAATATTTGTGAATTTTCTATCTTTCCATTATTGATTTCTAATTAAATTCTATCAGGATTAATGAAAATACTTCGAGTGACATGCATCTTCTAAATTTATTGAGACTTGCTTAATGGTGAAAGTATAGTCTATTTTGGTAAATCTTTCATTTGTACTTAGATATAATGCATAATATACTGTTGTTGGGTGGAGTATTCTATAAATGTCAAGTACTTCAAGATGATTTATAGTGTTTTTCAAGTCTTCTATATCCTTACTGATTTTCTGTCTAGTTTTACCAATTAGTCATGGAGGAGTGTTGAAATCTCCAATTTTAATTGTGGATTTGTTTATTTCTCCTTGCAGCTTTCTCAGCTTTTTTTTCCAATTAGTTTGAAGTTCTGTTATTGGGTACATTTAGGATTGTTATACATCATTAGATTAATTGCCTCCCATTATATTATAAAATGACCCTCTGTATCCCTGGGACTATTCTTTGCTATGAACTAATACTAATATAGTCATTTTGGCTTTCTCTGATGAGTGGTAGCCTGATACATCTGCTTCCCCTTTTTACTTTTAATCTATTTTTGTCTATATATTTAAAGTGGGTTTCTCATAGGCAACGTACAGTTTAATCTTGTTTTTTGTTTGTTTGTTTGTTCTATAATCCAATCTATTGGTTGCTGACTTTTAACTGGGGTTTTTATACCGCCTACATTTGATGTGATGTTGATATGGTTGGGTTTAAATCTATAATCTTGCTGTTTGTTTTTATTTGTCCCAAATGTTCCTTTTCCTTTGTTCTTGTTTTCTTTCGAGTTAATTGAGATTTTTTTTATATGTATCATTTAGGTTTTCTCCTTGTTGGCTTAATAGCCTTAACTGTGTTGTGTTACTTCAGTTGTTGCTTTAGAGTGTGTAGTATACATCTTTAACGTACCACAGTCTGGAGTGATATTATACTACTTCACCTGTAGTAAAGAAACCTGTAATAGAACATTTCCATTTCTCCTTCCCAACCTGTTACACTGTTGCCACACATATTACTTTTGTATATGCTTTAAGCAGCACAATATGTTGTCATGTTTGCTTCAAACATTTTATCTCTTAAAATATATTTAAATAATATGTAAAAATTATCATTAAATTTACCTATTAGTTACTATTTCTGGCAACCATCATTTCTTTGTGTAGATGCAGATGTGTCTGACATCACTGTCTTTCTGTTTCAAGGATTTCATTTTTTAAGATTCCTCATACGGTAGGTTGTCACCTCAGGACAATTATTGCCTGAGTTTCCTCCTTCCCTGATTATGACCTGAACACTCTCAAGGTGGAAAGCTGGGACACCGATAGGGCTAACCACGTTTATTCCCTGTCCCCTACGGCTCACTCTCCTTCATCACCAGACGTCAGATATTCCTTTCTTCAGAACTATTGTTCCATATGTGTGTGTGTGTGTGTGTGTGTGTGTGTGTGTGTGTGTGTGTGTGTGTGTGTTTATAGCTAAGAGGTTAAATCTAGTTCTTGTTGCTCTATCTTGTTTAGAAGAGTGATCTATAAATCCCAGCTCCTTTTTAACATTATATGGCCTCTCACTTCTCAGCTTAGAAATCATCTCCTTCCTGAACATGGTGTTATAACACATTATATAGACATAACACTATATAACACTACATATAGCACTAGGTAACAGAATAATGTTATAACATGGTTTGTATATACTCTCTCTGTACTGTGAGTACCTTTTGCTTTCTTTCTTTCACCAGCTATAAGCTAGTCGAGCTTAGAGATTGTTTTTATTCATTCTGCACCCTCCGGTCCTAGCACATGACTACACATAGTAAGCTCTCAGTAAATATTTTTTGAATGAATGATTGAGTAAAAACATTGGTTAGCAGATACTTCTTTTTCTCAGATAGGAGAGTTTACTACATCACTATAAATTCAATCCTGAAGCAGCACCTTCAATAAAAACCACTGAAGAGATGACCTAGCCTCTGAGGCCAGGGAAGCACCTGAGCACAGGGCTGAACCTCGGTCAGGATGCTACCAGGATGAGTAGGTGGCACAGTGCTGCAGGTAGCAGCCAAGGTTTCTGCCACTTCAGCTGTGTGTTCTCAGAAGCACCGGTATCCTTAGTCCTGAAGAGAATGTTTTCAACATTCTAAGGGAGGATTTTAAACAATGTTTTGGACTAGTTTCATGACAGCATCTAACTTATATGACTGTAAATATTTCCAGAACACAATAAACTCCACTTCCGTGCCAAGGAGCTTCATGCAGGGTGTCACTTTAGATGGTAATTATATTGCATGAGGGAGACAGACTGTGCAGCCTCAAAAGAGAAAAGAATATCCTGGTAAACCTGCCATCCACCCCCACAGTGCACACCTTCTGAAGAGGAAAAGTCTATCACTTCACATTTATTATTCTTATAAGAAAGCTACCAGGTAGGATACCTCTTAGGAAGCAAAGACTTATTTTAATTATAGAGATCTCTTGGAGTATTTTTAAATACATGATTTCCCTACTTATTTCTTTTCACCCTTATGATAAAGGGCAAATCCTAATTGCCTTGTCATATTCTTATTAGACATGTCAGTCAAGCTTTCTGAGTCTTGATTTTCTCATCTGAAAAAGAAAAAGATGATTCTGTCTACCTTACAGAGATCTCTTCCACTCTTAAAATGAAGAAGCAAAAGTCCTTCGTGAGCAAACTTTCACTATAAGGACATTTGGTGGTTAGTCATCTTTTTATCCCAATAATCTCATATAGTGGCTGAAACATGGTCACACTAAATACATATTAAATTTAAAGGAACAGAGAAAATAAGTTAGGAAGGAGAAGGGAAGGGACAGAAGAAAAAAGGAGGAGGGAAAAGGAAGAACAGGAGAAGGGAGGGAGGGAAGGAGGGAGAAAAAATAAGGGAGGCTGGAGAGGCAGAAATGAAAGAAGAAATAAAGGGAAAAAAAAGAGAGGGAGAGTCATGACTATTATGTGATTGTTGACTAATTTTGACCTTGACCCATACATGATAACAACAGATAATTGCTATAGCTGCCCCTCCCAGACCATAATAAATAACAAAAAAAAAGTGACTAATCTTACATGAAATTTAGACACAGTGGCCTTATGCTGGGGTGATGGAAGTAATGATATTTACTATTTTGTGAATATTAATATTAACATTACTGCCTTTGAGGATGAAACCATAAGGAGAGGATGACATTCCTACACGTTGTAGCTGAAATGAAACCCTAGAGAAACACTAATTCATCAAGGGGACTGCCCCTTTTTCTATTTTCCAGAGTATTTATTCAGGAAACAGCAGGGTACTTTTTAAATCTTCTTAGATTCTGATACTTGAGTTAGAAATAATTTCTTCATTTATTTTTCCCATAAGCATAAATTTAACTCATTAGCAGGGGCACATAAACAATTAGCACAAGAGAATAAAAGGTATTTGGATCTTGCTCTGATAAGCAAAAATTAATTAATTCTCTGTGTGGGGCTTGGAAGGATTTGGGCAGCTTTTAAAGCAGGTAAGTTTTTAAAAGATGGTAATATTTTTCATGCAAACCAGTCATTGTGGAGCTGTATCAGGAAAGAGGTGACTTGGTGTCATAGATACATTTAATGATAGCTTTAATCATCATTGCTATCATTAATTAAGTATCTGCTTTGAGCAACTCACTGCACAGATGCCATCTCAGTTAATTCTCATGGCAACACTGTGAAGTTAGCATTTGTATCACAGTTCTGGAATTGAGGAATCAAAGCCCCAGAGAAAATAGTTAACTTTTCCAAAGACTCTAGCTGGTGCCTCTTCTCATTATGTTCACGTCCCCAGGTCAAAGAGTGACTGAAAATCAGAAAGATCCAAAAGAAAAAAACAAAACAAAACATCTCAAGTGAACAAAACAAAAACCAGCTAAGGGTAAACACACACACAGACACCCGTTCATTCTAAATAAGCCGCCTGGCATTGCTGTAAATTCCTTACTAGTGTGTTTGAATTAATCCCCTGACAACGACACACTTGTGAGGAGGATACTGCTTTCTTTATTCAACTGATGAGAAGAGAAAAGCTGGGGAGGTTAAACCGAACCAAGTCCCTGGCAAGTGACAAAATGTGTACTTGAACTCAAAATGCACATGCCTGTGCCCCTTTTCTATGTCACACTGACCTTCACTGCTCCACAAACACTTGCAGAGCACCTGCTGAGTGAAAACACTTTGCAAAAGCAGGGCACTTAAAGGGATACAAAGATAAACAAGACATAGCCTTGAACTCAAAGAGCAAACTTCAATCACTAAGAACACATCTGAGCTGGAGCAACATTTATAAGGAAATGTGAGGTGGTTTGCAAAATAGTTCTTTGAGGTCATAAACCAGAACATTAACTGGTAGCCCTTTTCCTACTGGATAAATCTCTGATGGAAAAGTGGTGGAAGAGGAACTTATTATTACAGTGTATCCACAGCGAAGGGGATATTCCCTCCATTCCACGAGGCAACAGAATTTGAGAGGGGAAGGCAAGTCTTCCTATACGAGCTCAGATCATCCTTATCACATATCTGTGGGTGTGGAAACTAAGGCTTACACAGGCCAAGGGATCACCCTGGGTCGTCACACAGGTACTAAGTGGTGGAGGCAGAGTTCATCTACCTTACTGTAAAGACCTCATTTACCCAGTGCACCACACTTTCCTCCTTACGATTACAAATGCCTATGTGTGTGTCTCTGCATGTGTACTTGTATGTATATGTGTGTACATATGTATATTATGTGCATGTGTGACAAATGAACATTTCCTGTTGATTCTGAAACCTGATTTTTCAAAATTTCTTCCAACTTAATTGAGGCATAATTAACGAATAAAATTGTAAGATATTTAAAATGTATAACATGATTGATATACATATACATTGTAAAAGTATTCATCCCATTGAGTTAATTAACACATCCATCACTTCACATATTTACCTTTTTTTTTTTTTGCTGAGAGAACATTTAAGTTGTACTCTCCCAACAAACTTCCAGTATACAATACTGTGTTATCAACTATAGTCAGGCTTTCCAACTGTCTTTCTTGTCTCCTGGTTGTCTCCCAGGATCTTTTTTAACCTGTAGTGACACACAGTGTAGGAGAGAGGGGCCGAGTATTTCATGACGATATACAGGATCGGTGCTGTGGGCTACGTCAGAGCTCAGCCTTTTGGAGGAAGGATGCTGCTTCTCCTTCCCTCCCAAAGCATGTGCCACAGAGTGGACGGCAGGAGAGGACTGAGGGGAGGCAGGTGTGCTGGGGAGGTGGGGCTGGTGAAGTCCTGAACTAAGGAGAGCCAAGAGAGCGTGCTCTTGGTGACAGTTCATCTCCCCCACTGCAAACACTGGAAAACCAGAAGGGGATACAGTTTCTGCCTTAAAAATTCACCAAGCCTAGCTTGACAATATCCAAGATCCCAGTACACCAAAAAGGTACAATTCAGTTCAGCTTACTTGATAGAGGTCATAGTACTTAGCTTTCAAAGGCTTAGTCCAAATGCCAACTCATCCCCCCAAATACACTAATTATCTCCCCTCAATGATAACACCAGGAATTAATTTTTCTATAAATATGTATTGAGCAGCTACCATGCACCAGACATCATATTAGTGACATTTGTTTATTCCTGTATCTGTATTTCCATTCTATAATGCTCATCTCTGATCATGTTGTACTATAATTATTTTTCTGAACACCTATATCACAAACTAACAAGAAGAGTCTCTTATCTGATCAGTATTCTTAGCTTTTAGCACAGCCTGGGCATAGTGTAAATGTTTGTTTAATGAATGTATTCAAAGGAGCAATAATATCAAGTGGACATGATCATGGTTACTTATAGGGCAAAAGAAACCAAAGGTTGACTTGCTCAGTCTATGAGTCCTAGTGGACAGTCCTGCGCCCACAGGTAGTCTCATACCCCTGCAGGGAACCAGTAAATTAACATCACAGGAGGCGGGTGACTGTACTAATGAAACCAGGCCTTTCTTCCTATTAGGTATTCAATTGCAGAATAGCCTGTGTCTAGAAGTAATTCATTTCGTTTAAGCAAAGTTTAATGCATTCATCTATCTGGAGTGATCTCGCAGAATTTTCCACATTTCTCTGTCATGAACTTATCTCTTTTAACATTGATATCTGCCCCCCTACAATCAGGAAGGCTTTATGGAGGAAACAGTAATTATGTTAGGCCTTAAGAGTGAAGCAAGAGAGGAGAGTTCATGTCAGAACGCCCCACACCTCTGCCCATCCAGACTCTACTCCTGTGTGCTTAATGCAGCACGGAGAGGGGCCACTGCTGACCTGCGGCCTACACGTGCCTCCGAGTAGAGTTCATCATCCATGGACGTAAGCAGAGAGATGCAAACAACGGAAGGCTCTCCACGAGCCCCTTTTGCCGTCACCACCACCACCAACCCCACGTTTGCACCCTCAGGCCCTTCGCAGCCTCATTGCTCTCACACCTCTGTTTCTAAAGACTCAAACCTATGTTCCTGATTGAAATTCAGTTACTGCATTCCCTGAAACTGAAAAAAACAGCTAAAGGTCACTAAATTATTGCCAACTGTAACGTGGTGGGAAAGTGTGGGCTCGGACGCTAAGCGATCGCTGATTAGGGCCGTCTCGGCCGCCAACAAGCTGTGTGCCGTCAGGAAAGGCAGCTCGCCTTTCTGGGCCTCGTCTGGAAAATGAGAAGACTGATCGACACAACCTCTCAAGGATTTCTCAACTTTAAATCTCAATAAATTAAATAGCGTTAATTCTCCTTTAGCCTCAGTGCCATAGAATGGCAAGTTTGCAGCTGAAATAACATAAGGAAGCCTGAGTACCCAAGAGAGTTGCTGAGTTACTGTAGACGGGTCTAAATAAGGACTGGCACAGACACAGTGAGCTGGTACATGACAGCCTGGGCTGGGGACTCTGAGGAGCTGGGCTTTACTACACAGGATGAGCAGAGGCTGGGCATCCTCACAGGCCCCACCAGCCAACCTGAGCACACACGCGTCAATGCCAGGCTGACGACAGCGCTAACCTACAGCTCCGTCTTCCTCTCAGCCTTCCTTACACACCTCGTCCACTTCCCCTGGGGGCCCTGTCTGGCCTAGCTGATCGTTCTAGAACAGCAGGAGTGGTATCGGCAGCAGTGGACGTGCAGAGGGTTTGCTCAGAAGAACGGAGGCACGTGCCGTGATGACATGTGCGCTCGCCCCGAACGACAAAGTACGAACGGATTCTGACTATACTCTCAGCTGCTGTTCTGCAGGTTTCCCACCGATCCCAGGAGGCTTGTAAGAGCAACTTTGTTGCTCAGAAAGTGGCTTCCCCCAAAGAGTACAACTTTGATATGAATATAAAACATACTTATGACTGTATAATATTGACGGAATGTTCCCAACTGTCAGTCCCTCGACCCTGGGCTACTTGCGGTGGGGATCCTGTGGAATACATGGCTGTCTCCCAGCACCCACAAGACAGTACTAACAGAGCTGGTCTTCAATAGATTCTAGAGAAACAGAAGAAAAATTGACAATTATTTTTGTTTAAAGTCTGTTGGATTATAAATAATATTCTCTGTTTTCAAAAGTAACCATAATACTGTATTTTTGTTTTTATCTAGAAGTGCGTTGCCTGAAGTGTGGCCCATCTTCTTGCACTTGCGATCTCTAAATGGAATCTTCTCCTTTGCCTAAATAGCTCATGCATTTGCTCACCTCTCAGCTGCACAGCATCCGCGGTACCACACAGCTCCCCATCTGAGAAGCCCTCCTGATTGCCCTGGGCAGTCACCCTCTCCCTTCCTTAGTATTAGTAGCTCGTGATTTATAAACCCACGAACAATCTCATGTATTCTTAAACCTCTTTCTGACACTCCCTTGCTGTGCTGTTCACCCTTGAGCAAGTTATTTAACTTACTGTTTTCAGATCTGCTTATAGGAATAAAGTCAGGAACTATCAGTTTTATCATAGGGTTTAAATGAGTGAATTCATGTAATGTACTCAAAACAGTACCTAACAAACGATGTGCTCAGTGAGTTTTAACTACTAGTAGTAGTAGTAGTACTCCCCTCGCCTTTTATGTTAAACTTTTGATAAAGCCATTTTGATAAATTAGCTTATTTTAAAATATCATTTATATGAAGTTATATGGGAAATCTCTGTACTCCCCTTTTCAATTTTTCAGTGTAACCTAAAACTGTTCTAAAAAAATGCCTTATTTTTTTAAAAACTTTAAAAATTAATACCTCTGAAGACTGGTTTAAAAAAATGAAAACCCTGTGGAGGGTCACTTTATCTGATCATGTGTTCTTAAAACAAGTTACAAATCAGAAAGTTCTTCTGCATTCAGTCTCCTCCTGCATGCCCCCCACTGGGGATCGGGCCCAGTGATACAGAGTTCTTATAACCTGATGAAATAAGTTCAGCCTATGGTACATGACTTTTGTAGCTATTAAAGATCTCTTAACATATATTTAAATGTAATTAAATCTAATTTAAATAAAAATAACTTAAAAATCTTAAGTAAATGTCAAGACAAATTGCCTGAAAAATTTTAAGTGAGCAAAAAGTAGATCAAAGAAGTAAAACATATGGATACAAAACAATTATCTCATTCATTAAAATGCAATCAATGTGGTATTTATTAGAAACTTAAAAGTGGGGAAGACATTTTTAGAATTTGCTTTAAAAAAAATCTAAATAGGACCAGAAAGAGTTGCAAAGACACTTAATTTCTTAATATGAAAATAAAAACAGGTGAAGAGTAACAAAATATTACTAATTTCTCTACCATTTTTAAAAATTCTGTAAGAATTTTACCTATTCATTTCCTCCTGCAGAGGCGATCACTGTTAACAGTGTGGTAGACTTCCTTCCAGACTTTTTCTACACTGGTATAAATGTATCTTTAGTTAGTTAGGTAGCTTAAGACATAATGCCACGAGCACTCTACTGTGACCTGCCCTTTTAACAATATATATGTGTAGGCATATTTTCACATACATATGTAGATCTCATTCTTATTAAAGGCCCTACACTTTTCCCTGGTGTGGATACACCACAATTATTTAAGCCAGTATGAATGGGAGCTGAATTTTAGGTGATCTCATCAGTTCTTGATTTTCTTTTTGCTACTCTTTTGCTGTACTGTGCAGCTTTAGACAAGTTACTTAACTTTTCCAAACAGTCATTCAAATGACCATTTCAAATAATCCTTTGGAAAAATATTTTAGGTATACTTTTAATTTACTGTCTTTTTTTTTTTTTTAATTTATTGATATTAGTGGAGAGAAAGAGGAATGGAGAGGGAGAGAGAGATAGAAACATCGATGAGAGAGAACATCGATTGGCCGCCTCCTGCATGCCCCCCACTGGGGATCGGGCCCACAACCTGGGCATGTGCCCCGACTGGGAATTGAACTGGCGACCCCCCCGTGCATGGGTCGACGCTCAACCACTGAGCCACACCAGCCGGGCTACTTTCATTTTTAAAACATTCAACGGATAATAAACCCAACAAAGTCTTTAAAGACAAGGATCATATTCTAAGCATCCTTGAACTGCATGCCCCCGAAGAGAACTTAATGGGAAGAGTTTAAAGGAAAGAAGGGAAAGTGTAACAAGGTTTGGGTTTCTCTTTCCACGTGAGGCCCTCTCAGTATGTCTGCGGTCCTTCCAGTAAGCGCGAGGAGAAGGGGCTCTGGTAAGATGAGAGGGTGTGGACAGCGGCGAGCAGGCTGGGGCTCAGCACTCGGTGGAGGGCCTGTCTGCCTGTCCCTGGGAGGGGATCCAGAGCAGGGAGGCACTTAGCAGGAGGTGAGATTAAGAAATCACTTGTTCTTCCAGAGGCTGCTGGCCACCAGGTGCCATGTGGCTGCTTCCCTGTTGTGAATGCCCTGAACTCCAGGCAAATTTATTCAAATGTTAGAACAGAAACATTTTCAAAGCAAAACAGAAATTATATTTGGATTAGCCATAGTAGCAGTCCCTTCTGTTAGCTTTGATGATTCAGAGGGAATGTGTGTTACATTATAAAGTATATTAAGAACTTTTGACATCTGTAACCTTTCCTTTAGCTAGTACACAAAACACCTCTATAATTCCTGTTGTGTTTTTTGAACTCTGAGTGAGAATAAAAATGAAGTGTATATGTGTTCTCCAAGTGCAGAACTCCATTGGCTGTAAGCAAAAGGGGCAGGGAAATAAAGAAGAAAAGGAGGGGCACTGGACAATGTGCAGAAGTGGTGGTGGGGGGGCACTGAGGGAGGATGTCAGCCTTGTGCTTTATTATGTAACTGAGCCATCAAGAAAGTATGAACAAGAAGCCCTGTGTCTACGTGACCTTTTAGTTCTTCTCAAGGCTAAATTGTTCACTTTCTCCATGTCCCAATTCAGGTTCCTAAGTTCAGATCGAATGTCCACCCTGGGTATGACTATAAACAGAAAATTTGTTAAGAAAGAGATTCAGGATGGATGGCGATAACTGAAATCTCTGGGGGACATGGTCTGATGTCATCAGAAGAAAAGGTCAAACTTGGCATGTGGCAGAAAGGCATCTCGGAGAGAAGTCTGTGCAGGGAGTTTCCATCCTGTCCGGGGAGGATGGCCCAGCCTGCATGGCCAAATTATCTCTACAGGCCCCTCCTACCATCTCACCAAACCTCCCCTGAGCACCATGTAGTTCCTCTAATGAACTTTGGCCCAGATACATCTCACTGGGCTCGTATCATGAGCCCACTGTGAGAACTCCAACAAACCGATTACTCCAGAGCCTGCTTTCCCGTGTGTTAGATATGCGTGTAGACCCCATCTTCAGGCTCCTCCTCTCCCCTTTCTTCTGGGTGAGCAAAGCTATAACTAGTTGTCCAGTGTGTAGGCAAAAACTGCCTGACTCGTCTAGCTGCACCTTTAGGACAGTGGAACTTCAGCCTTCAAACTGTACTGGGGTTGCTCAGATCTTCCAAATTGGACATTCCTAATTCTGAATTCAGAGGCAAGGGGAGCTAGGGACAGGTCATCTCATTGTATTTTTGTTTTCTTAATTTAGAGTTAAGACATTTTGGTTGCAATTATGGAACACAGACTCTACAGTCTGCTAACTTATATTTCCTCAAGAGCCCCATCAAGGCCCTTCAAAAGGCAACAGCAGTACCTGCTAGGCACCACTCAGAACACCACACACGGAGGTTCATCTCAGAACAAAAGTGAATCCCCCACGACTGCAACAAGAGAGAAGCTGGCACGAGATTCAGATTAGCCAAGCAATTGATGGGCATTCTGAAAACTGAACAGAAGCAGAGATGTGACAAAATAATTAATACTTAGGTAGAGATACTTCAGTATGTCTTTGTGATAGAAATGAAATATAGTGGCATTTGTCACTTTGTTGACCCAAATCCATTCCTCCTTTCTGTGGTACTGGTACCTTCGCTTTCCTTTGGAAGAGCCACTGCTCACACACTCCCATTTCGTTTTCCAGGTAAAGCAGATTTCATGCAGAGGACTCAAGAGTGGAACATGCAGTCCAGACTAGCCCAGTCACCCCATTCCATCCTGCTTGGCACAATATCATTTTTAAATGGGCAAATGCCCCAAGGCAGGTTCCCTAGAGCCAAGAAGACACAAACAGAGGACCTCTATTTGGGCTCCCCAAAAAGCAACTCTCTCAGCTGCTGGCTAGGGATGACATGTTATAAATATGAAGCTTCTTTGGGGTGTCTATGCAGAACTGAGAACCCAACCAACTGTAAAAAAAAAAAAAAAAAAAAAAAAAAGCAGATTTAGGAGATGCGTCCAGGTAACATTATTTGAGCCCTGAACCAAGCTGTACTTAGAGAACTAACTAACCGTGGATTTTTCAACTTACATCTAGCAATACATTTATCTTTAGCATAAGCTAATATACCAATGGCAGGTGAGGAAGTCTTATCAAGATTGACATTTTTCAGTTCAGAAAATATTCCTGAAACCTCTTCCCGACCAAAGCATCTCTGCTTCCTATTGAAATCCATTCTTAAAGAGTCAATAACCTTTCAACACCTCCGTGAATTAATCTGTCACTTCCTTAGACCACCTAATGAAGCATTTGAGTGTATTTTTTGTATAAAGGTCTTTCAAATTAAATTGAAATCTCAATGTAGTGGCTTAGTTACAACTAGCAAGCACATGTGCTTGGAACAAACACTGCAGGTGCTGAGGGGGAAATCCATGAAATGAGAATTAACTGTTTATTACCTACACACGCACCTTTTAGGAAAAAGTAGAAGCCTGAAGTTTAGTCTTCCCACTCCTCATCCCTTTTGCTATGACCACTGTAAATTTATTAGTAAAATCACTCCTTCCATGTTATCATAACAGACTGGATTAGAAGACAAATGAGTGAGTTAGATGCCAACCTTATATCTGACCTGATGGGAAATCCACCCAATAGTGTTATTTCATAACTACTAGCAAAAGGCTGACCCAATTAAATACATTCTTTGGAAAAATACAAATACCATCAAAGCATAAAAGATTATTAATTTGAAGTGGTATTCCCCAGCAGGACTAAACCACTTTACAACTTCTGCCTGTTGTCCATCTCAGTCTCAAAGGAAGTGAGGCATTTAGTTTGTACATCTTCCAAGTCTACTATTTGTTCCCATGTGTCCTTATAAAAATCTCCCATCTGTGAATATAATTTACATGAGGACAATATCAGAGTCTGGTCAGGAAAAATATATAAAGTATTTCAATTGAAAAAAATCAGTATGAGTTGAGTTAAAAACATTTTCAAGAACACAAAAGGTGAAAAGAGAATGTTGAGGTAACACTAAGATAGTTTTACAGAAAACAGCTACCACCTCTTATGATGGGACAACATTGAGAAAAATTGAAGCTATTAGGACTTATAAGCTTGAGGAAGAAACAATGTGGAGTTGGGACTCAGACTTGAAAAAGGGTTGCAACCTGGCTAGTTCCGTTACCTCTGAGAAGACACAATGAACTTGTTTCTGAGAATGTTGGGAAAAAATTCTGGAGACCAGACACAGTTTCCTTCTGCCAAGGTGACGAGCCCTTGCTAAGGCAACGCTGACAGAAAGAGCAAGCAGGTGGGAAAGGGAAAGTGCTCTCTCTTCCTTCTGTCTTCCAGTCTCCTTCTAAGGTCCCCTACTGATGGAAGCCAGCAGGGAGCCCGCCGGTGAAGGATAAATATGGTGTGCAGAACCCCAGCTCCTGCATCACAAAGAAGAGCACAGAAGAGTGGGCTTGGAGCTGAGAGGCCATAGCTTAATATCTGGCACGTGATCATCCTGTAACTCTAAAGGACTTGGCCAATGCTCACACTCAAATTCAGAATGTAAGTATGTAAGCCAAGGGTCTGTCACTAGAGAATCCACTGGCTCCTCAGTCTTATGGGGACACTTGTTCCTTAACAATTTTTATAAAATGGTAAGGGTGGAAGTTGACATTGTAATACCTATCTTATACTATATAGTCAATATCCAGAAATTTCTTCATATTTTCCGCACAACTCAGGGGCTTTTTTTCCTGATCACGTTAAATTCCAATTTTCTATTTTTACTGCCATTCCAGATAAGAAATAGGACCACTGTCCTTTAAAAGTGCCAAAGGAGCCCTGGCCGGTTTGGCTCAGCGGTTAGAGCGTCGGCCTGCGGTCCGGAGAGTCCTGGGTTCGGTTCCTGCTAAGGGCATGTACCTCGGTTGCAGTTTGTCCCCGGCCCTGGTTGGTCGTGCGGGTGGCAGCCACTTGATGTGTCCCTTTCACGTCGATGTTTCTCTCTCTCTCTCTCTTCCTCTCTCTCCCTCCCACTCTATCTGAACAAAAAATGAAAAAATGTCCTCAGGTGAGGATTAAATAAATAAATAAATAAATAAATAAATAAATAAATAAATAAATAAAAGTGCCAAAGGAACACGAACAAAAATCAGCTACCATCAAAGGTTTGGAGAAGTGAGGTGTTGTGCTAAACAACTGAAAGAGTATTTAGACAACTTGTGTGTGTGGCAGCTCCTCACCCAGCTCAGCCAGGTGGGGCTCCTCTCTGGCCTCATTTCCCTTGTGGGTGCTCTGCCAATCAGCATCTGGTCCTATGCTTTCCCCCCTTTTCTTTATTTCCTGACCTCTTCATTGCTTCTCGCCTGGGATTCCCCTGAAAATTCAAAAGTCTTTATTATTTATTATTTTCAATGAGTCAACTCTCTACCCTGCCTGCCATTTCTCATTCTAGACCACACCCGTAGGAAGACCTCACTTTTTACCTTCAACCTCTATAGCGGTTTGTTACTCTGCCCTGAGATTAATTTTGTTATTTCTTAGAAAGAAGAATCAATTGCAGTTTTTTCTTTCTTCCTTTCTTTCTCCTTCGTTCTTTTTCTTCTTTCCTATTAATCTTTTTGTTTCAAAATAATTATAGATCCGTAGACAACTGTAAGAACTAATACAGATTGATCCTATGTACCTTTTATTCCGTTTTCCCCCGTGGTATCCTCTTGCAACTACAGTACAATATCATGACCAGGATATTAACGTGGATACGGACAAAACTAAAGAACACTTCCATCACCACAAGCATCCCTCATGTTGCCCTTTCATGGCCACACCTACTTCCCTCCCACCCTGACTTCCTCCGTTCTCCTGACAACCACTAACCTAGTCTTCATTTTTATAATTTTTCACTTGAAGAATGTCACATGTAAATAGATTTGAACAGTTTGTAGCCACTCAGGACTGACTTCTGTCACTCAGAATGGTTTAAATGGTGTTTCTTTCACGGCTAATGATGTTGAAATCTTGTCATGTGCTTACTGGCCATCTGTAGCCTGATTCGCTGAAATGTTGCTTCATGTCTTTTGCTCATGTTTTAATTGAATTGTTTACTTTTGTTTTTATTGGCTGTTGAATTTTGAGAGTTCTTTCTTTTCTTTTTTTTTATCCTTGCCTGAGGATATTTTTCCATTTATCATAAGATAGAGTGGGAGGAAGGGGTGGGGGGGGGAGAGAGGGAGAGGGAGGGAGAGAGAGAGAGAGAGATTGAGAGAGAGAGAGAGAGAGAGAGAGAGAGAGAGAGAGAGAGAGAAACATCGATGTGGGAGAGACACATCAACTGGTTGCCTCCCCCATGACTCTGACCAGGGCCGGGGACAAACGGCAACCAAGGTACATGCCCTTGACTGGAACTGAACCCGGGACTCATTGGTCTGCGGGCTGACACTCTAACCGCTGAGCAAAACTGGCCAGGGCGAGAGTTTCCATATTAGTCCTTTGTGGAACATATGAGTTGCAAATATGTTTTCCTTTTCTCTAGTTGGTCTTCTCATCTTCTTAAGTGTCCTTTGCAGAGTAAATTTCTAATTGTTAAAGCTCAATTTATCAGTCCTTCCTTTTATAGATTATGCTTTTGGTGTCTAGTCTAAAACTATTTGCCTAGCTCTACCCTCAAGGTTCTTTCTTCTCCTATAATTTCATTCTAATAGTTTTATGTTTTACATTTATGGTCATGATCCATTTTGAGTTAATTTTTATAGAAGGTGTGAGACTTCGGTCAAGGTTTATTTATTATATATTTTTGCCTGTGTTATGTTCAATTGCTATCTTATTCAGTTCCCTGTCAGGTATACATAAGGCAAAATACCACAGAAACTCTCCACTGTGTATCTTCTCGGGTCCTGAGGTCCCTAGGTGGCCTGTCCTCTTGTTACCGTTCACAGTATACTTATGTTCACTTCATGCATAATTTACAGGACTTTCAGTTGTACTTCGTGAGACTAACAGGAAAAAGTATGTCTACTGCATGTTTCCAGAGGTGGAAGTCCCTCATTATTTCTTTAAATTGCATTTTATTTTACCCTATGAGTTAATTTTTAGTCCCTGCCAGATACCAAATACTATCACTTGTAGAGAACCTAGCATTGTGATCAAGTATATCAGTGGTTACTCAGTTCCCAGGCAAACCAGCTTAAAGCTCCTATCTTTAGATTAGCTGCCATCGTGAACCTAGAGCCCTTAGAAGACTCTGCAGTTTGGATACGGAGTTTTATTTGTTAGAAATAGCCCCTTCTGACACCCTTCACCATGTTTCTTCCTAGTAACTTCTGTATCCCCTCTTCAATCATAGAAATGGACAAATGGCTCACACTGGCCCAGAGGGTCTCATTCCTGGCCACAGTGATTGGTTCATAGATGGGAGTGAGACTCATCACGGTCTTATCTGGGTTTTATCTGTCTGGAGCTAGCTAGACCATTTACTTTTCTCTCTGGTCAGGAGATGTAAAGTTTGGGTTCTTTGAAAAATAAATAGTGCCATCCTTGCATAAGGTGAAATGAAATTAAGATGGTCCTGTGTTTTGAAGTCATCCCTCTACTTGATTTTCTCCCCCATTGCATCATAAGGCAAGAATCTATATCCTTCATTTCTACATCCCAACCATGGAGCATCTACTAAGTGCTTAGCAAATGTGGATGAATGGATAAACACTTCTGACTCCAATGATTTCCTATAAGGGAAAGCTAACAGGAAAAGGTATGAGAACAACAGCTAAGATTTCAAATATTCTGTCTTTCTTTTTAATGACTGAGGATTATTAAAGGCAAATAAAGAGCATGATTAATTACTGTTTGGGTGATGTTATGTTCCCAATTTTGCCCTGCTCTTCTTCCCTTCTATTTCACCGAGAGAAAAAAAGCTCAAGGTCAGACTCTGAGAGACACACAGTTCCCCTTACCTGCCATCAGAAAGAAGCCCTGCTCTCAGAATCATCCCCAAAGGGAATGCTTTTCTTACCTCTGTCTCTCAGTTGCTCCCTGTCTGGATGTCTGCTGGTGAGGCTGCTGACAGCCCTGAGTCCCTGCCTTATGGCTCGTAGCTTCCTTAATATGGTGCAC
Organism: Tadarida brasiliensis; assembly: GCA_030848825.1. Classification (NCBI taxonomy): domain Eukaryota; kingdom Metazoa; phylum Chordata; class Mammalia; order Chiroptera; family Molossidae; genus Tadarida; species Tadarida brasiliensis. The sequence goes on from CM061268.1 coordinate 61,108,705, forward strand.
AACCTAATGTTGTTAAGTTACTGGCTGCAACGATATTTGTCCTCACAAATGATCTCTTCATTTCCTGATAATTTTGCTCCCGTAAGCTGTACCTGATGTTAGAGCTTGGGGAAAACCATATAACTGAGTGCTTGTCAAAATTTAAAGAGAATTACCCAGGGATCTTACTAAATTCCAGATTTTTTCCAATAGGTCTGGGTGGGGCCTGGAATCCTGCATTTCTAACAAGTTCCTGACTGACTGACTGGGTTACCCACCAAACCTCGAGCAGGAAAGACATGGCTGCTTTGAGCTTCAGTGCTGTTCATTGTAAACCTGGTAATAACCTCCACCCTGATGACTTCCCAGGGCTGTAAGAATTGAGGCATTTAATGTAAATAGAAGGTGTTAAGGGTTTGCAACTCACTATATAAATCTAAAGTTTACACTTATTTTGCCTGCCATTGAGTCACCTTAGCTCGGCCACTCTCAACATCAAGCGTCCCTCCCAAGTGGAAATGTAACTGTTAACACTCAAGGGGCAATGAAAGATCCAATGGCTTGACACCAACTTTTCTGCTGGAGCTGGTAACTGAAATTCTCAACTGCACTTGTTCATAACAGAATATTTCGACTGGAAGGAACATTAGGGAACGTCTCCAGGAGTGGGTTTCAAAACTAGCTGAAAGTCAGATCATCTGAAGACTGATAAAAGTACAAAGACCCACTAACCTAACCCTGGACCCATCCACAAATTCTGACTTGGAGAGATGTCCGTGAATCTGTATCAGGTATGACCTCCTGATGGTTCTGATGCAGCCATTCTCAGACTCAATTTTATATCCATTGAATTCTAACACTGTCTTTCACAAATGAAAGGACCAAGATCTGCTGAACTGGCTGGGTCTTTCTCCTACTTTTTAAACACAGAAAATCTGGGGACTAGTACCCTAGTAGGGTTCTAGGAAACCAGAAAACTAGAAAGGGGAATTCTCACTTAAGACAAAAGAAAGTCCTAAAGTCTACAGAATGAACAAAGGAAAATCTTTTGACAGCAGCCAAGATCTAAGAAATCAGGCGACTGGGGCATTTAATTTACCAAACAGGGACAGAATCAGGGAGAGTGACGCCAGTATCCAATATCTTTCCCATTGTGTGGGGAGAAGGGACAGTATCTAGAATGCACATCTAGATACTGTCTTTCCCCTGGGCGCTCAGGTGTAGCCAATGGTCTACATTGAACAAATCAGACACTCCTGCCCCCAAATTAAACCTTGGATAAGTACAAGCAGAGGCAGCATCTTGACCACACTGTTCTTCACCAAAAATGATCGTCCTCAGAAGCTGCACCAGTTTGCAGTCCCACCAACAGGGCACAAAGGTTCCCTTTTTTCCACATCCTTGCCAACACATGTAATTTGTTGACTTTTTGAAAATAGCCATTCTGACAGGTATGAGGTGGTATCTCTTTGTGGTTCTGATTTGCCTTTCCCTGATGATCAGTGATGTTGGCATCTTTTCATATGTCTGTTGGCCAAGTGTATGTGTTCTTTGCAGAAATAAAAACAGTATGAAGATTCCTCAAAAAACTAAAAATAAATATACCATACAACTCAGCAATTCCACTTCTGGGTATTTATTCAAAGAAAACGAGGTCACTAATTCGAAAACGATATATGCATCCCTATATTCACTGCAGTATTATTGATAATAGCCAAGATATGGACGCAACCTAGGTTTCCATCAATAGATGAAGAGATAAAGAAGATGTGGTGTTTATATATACAATGGAATATTACACAGCAACAAAAAAGAATGAAGTACTGACATTTGAGACAACATAGATGGATCTAAAAGGTTTTATGCCAAGTGAAATGAGTCAGGCAGAGAAAGACAAAAACTGTATGGTTTCACTTACATGTGGACTCTAAAAACAAAACAAACAAAACGAAAACAGACTTACAGAACAGAGACCAGAGGGATGGTATATGAAGGGAGGAGGTGGGGAGATGAGTGAAAAGGGGAAGGAGAATATAGTTAATAATATTGTGATAAGTTTACACAGTGACAGATGATTACCAGAATTAATGGGGTGATCACATTGTAAGGAATAAAAAAGTCAAATCACTATATTACAAACCTGAAAATAATATAACCAATATAAAGTTGTATACCAACTATACTTAATTTTAAAAAATTATCCTCCTGTTTCTGAATTCTGTAGAGCTGCTCTAGTCTGGTCCTTCAGCCACTTAGCAGGTAAGTCCCCAGTGTGCTTTGAATAAATTCTCTGGCACTTAAGAAATTAGAGTCAAACTCTGTGGCTTGCAAATGAATGCACTCTAATGGACTAAGCAGATATTAAAACCACAGAATAAAACAGGAATCCACTAACATGGAGATGAAAATAAGCTCAACATTGTAGAAACAACTGGAGATGTGGGTGCGACACAGGTTCTAACTAATAATCCGTGGTAACTGCTGGTGTTATAGCTGCGTTTATGGGCTGATGGCGCATGGCAAGGTTATTTTTCTCTTTAAAAGCAAGAGAATTTGCACTCTAAACATCTCCCTGCCCATCCTGACTATTAGATTGTCCTCCTTTGGTTTCATCTCAGGTCATGACCATCTTATTCATTTATTCAGCAAACATACACTGAAGTTCTTAATGTGCCAAGGTTTCGTGCTAAGCTCTGATAAACAAAGATATGAGGCAAAATCTAGTCTCTTCACAACCTCTCAGTCTAGTGAGATATACACATAAATAATCACAGTAATGGAAACAAGGGCTGTATTAGGAATTTTAAAAGTAAGAGGACTCACCATGCCTAGGGTATTTGGGAGAGGCCTGAGAAGAGGTAAATCACCTAATTTAGTCCTGAAGAATGAGCCGACATTTTTTAAGTGGAGAGAATGGAAGGTGAGGCAGTATCTCAGACAGAGGCAACTGCATGGACCCTACGTTAAAGGCATAGGCATTATGAAGAGAAATACGTTTAAGGGCAAGAAGGACGTTCCATAGGGTTATGGAGAGTATATGAATCTCAGTCCACAAACTCCAGTAGGCAAAAATATAACTTATTTTTCTATGTATACATTCTTTTTCTGCTTTGATTTCTCATTCAGCCGATTGGTAGAAATGAAATCTCATTCAATTCAAAGTCTTCTCCTCATACACTTTGATTGGATATACGTTTTGTGAGATCTACACAATGCCAGCCCGTGGCAGGGAGAGGCACATGGTATTTTCCCTAGGGGCTCTTCCATTTTTGGTCCCTACAGGTCACTGCTGAGTCCTCCTCCTCCCCAAAGGCTTCACCAGGCTGTCTCCTCTCCTCTCAGCTGCTCTGCGCCATCTCCAGTACTCAGGAAATGAGTGGTCACCCCAGATCGCCCTGGAGCCTGAGGAACCACAGAGGGATTCCATCAAGGCCCCTCTCTACATACCTTTCACTCCTTTCCACTCTCTTCCTCCCGTAAAATGGAAGGAGATGAGAATGCAGGGGGGTTGTGGTTTCGGGATGGGAGGCACAGGTCCTCTCGCACTGAGATGGTCCCCGTGCCTCGGGACGTCCACCCTGTGGCACAGATGGAATCAAACCAAGTCTTCTGCATTTGTTCTAAGTGGGAAAGCTGCTCTACTGCACAGGACATCTTCTGACACAAGTGCAACTGAACAGAGATCGCAGGGCAATTTTATTGAAAATCTCTGATGTGATCGGCACTATGCCAGGCTCTTTTTATTTATTATTTATAATTCTCACCACCACCCTGCATTGTAGGTAGGATAATCTCCACTTGACAGATAGGGAAGCTGAGGCCCAGAGAGAGTAAATAATTTGCCCAAGTTCACACAAGGAGTGTATAGGTAAAGCCTGAATTCAAACCCTAAGTGGTCCGATTTCATTAACAGCAGGGGGCACATATGAAATGGCTGAGTATCTGAGAGATGGAATCTCTTCCTCCAAGACTTTGGCAGTGCCTACCAGCTTGGGCTGGGGCAGGGTGTAGGTGCTCCTCAGAGTCGTGGGCAGTTATTCAGCTCTTTGATAACATACTGTCCCCTCCAAGCCAATGTTCTACTTTGATGTAGGAATTCAACATTTTATCTGGAAACCACAGCTCTTCTCATACAGCCCCCAACCCCCAGACTGATGTGTACATTAAAGTCAGCTCTTTTTAAAAGAAGGGTAGCACCTAATGGTATTGGTAAAATCAGGCTTGACTAATACTGGCTTCACAACCCATGCTTGTGTGTGTGCATATGCATGCACACACACACACACACACACACACACACACACACACACATCCACATATGCATGCACTCACGTCTGCACACATCCAAACAGCAACACTTGCACATGTACCCAGACTGGAGTTCAGCCTAAGCCCTGAGCTAAAGAGGCAACACGGCAGAGTCCTCCAATAAAATCTCTCTCTCCTCAAATGAAATCAATCAATCAATCTCTCTCTCTCTCTCTCTCTCTGTTTCTCTTTCTGTCCCTCCCTCCTTTCTTGTCCCCCACACCATCCCAAAATATCAATTTAGCACTTTTTCTGTAAACTAGGGGGCATCCCTGAAACAAGGTATTGACCCTGACTTATCTGAGGCAGGTAAAGTCACCCAACTTGGCCTTGCTTAACTTCTTTAGACTCTGAACGATGTGTTCATGTCCAGCCACCTTGGTACCTGTGTTCTAAGAAATCCTGCCCACAGCCATGCCTGGGGTCTGTCCACCTGGGGTGGGATTTCTTGTGTCCACTGCTCCATACACCAGGTTGCAGACCGGTGCTGGCCCCTAATGCAACTCTCACCGGTCCCTGGCTACATGAGCAAAGCAACATAAGTACAAGTACCTAATTTTTCATAATATAACTTGGAGGCTACATTTTCTGCCTGGGATTATATCCTTTCTACTTTTTGTGGTGTAAAGGTCTTTTCCTTTGTGAAATGATGGTGACAGTAGATGGCATTACTTTTTCAAAATGTCTTTATATTTTAAAGGAAATAGCCAACCCTCCTTCGGTCCTCATTAAAATAGTATTACTGGTCTATAAAATATAAAAATACAAGAACCAGGGTCCCCGTACCCACAAGGAGGAGAAGTAAGAGGAGGAGGAGGAGGCCTTAGAGAACCTGCATTATGTTGGCAGGGCTGTCTGCTCAAACACCAGAGGAGAGATGGGGAGGGGGGACACTGACCAGAGGACACCATGCTCCCAGCGCCGTGGTAGCACCTCACATGCACGGTCTTGGTTCACTCTTACAGAAACTTCTAAGCAAGGCAGTATTATTTGTTTTACAGACAAGTAAAATAACACCCAGAAGTTAAAATAAGCTGACTAAGGTGACATACGTGATATTGACAAAGCCACAGCCTGTCCCCTAAACCAGGGTCTTGAATTTTCTCCCCGAACATGTGACACTGTCAAGTGCAATGCATTGTTTCAACAGCCGGGCTGAGTGGCACGCCGCCGAGTTTGTGCACTGCTGCGATCTGCGACAGAAACACTAGGATGTGACCCCTCTGGGTGCCTTTATTTACTCGCCTTGGACTCGCCCTGGGTTGAGGACATTGATCAGCTTTGTAAAGTCCCATCGACTATAATTTACTTTGCTGTTTTGGACACCAGTGTTGCTAGCTGTTTTTTAATTCCAAGAATGAGCCCTTAACTGGATCTGTCTTTGCCACTGCCAGAGTCAATTAAAGGGAATGTTTCAGGGAAAAATCACCAATTAGAATGCACAGGAACACAGACTATTTCGAGGTATTACATGCCACAAATAAATCCCATTCTAATTGTTCATAATCACAGTTTAGAGACCTCCAGAGGCTGAGCTCTCTGAGCACCTAGAATCCTTAAATCTAGGTTAGCAGATTTGTGTCTCTGACATCAATTCTCATTTCATGAAATGACTGTATTTGCATACTGTTGTTTTGTTAAGAAGAGGATTGTGGCCTTATGAAGTGAGATTTATTTGGCATATTGAAATAAAGGGAAAAGGCTGGGTCTCCAAAGCAATATGGGGTAGCTCTAATACTAGATGCAAGGAGATTTATACAACCAAATATACACTCATTCACTTATTATTTGTTCAACAAACTTAAGGTGAGTGAAACTGAGAGAATGTGATAATGTTATTTGGGAACCCAGATAAGAGACAATTGATCCATTTTGGATTCGTGGGATTGTCAGGGGAGGTTGCCAGGAAAGGTAACACCTAATCTGAACAAGAAAAAATAAAAGGAGTCAATTAAAAAGGGGAAGGCATTCCCAGCAAAACAGATACAGTGGGCCAGAGCAGAGAGAGAGGGACAGCATGTGTGGGAACACCACCAGCCAGATGTGACACAGTCAGAGTGGACTAAGTCCGTGGGCACCCAGGGCAAGCTGGTAGTGTGCATCCCTTCTTTGGAATATGCTCCTCGCTGATTCAGTGGTGACAGAGAGAAAATGATTTTTAACTACTAAATCGTTCATATCTTTATATTAAAAGTAGGACAGCTATTTACATATAAGGATGCAATAAAATATTTTAATTTATATGGTCTTGACAGTAAAAACATTTTTGTTTCCATTCAAATATATTATTTAAAAAAAATTTTTTATTGCCCTGGCCGGTTTGGATCAGCGGTTAGAGCGTCGGCCTGCGGTACAGAGAGACCTGGGTTCGGTTCCCGCTAGGGGCATGTACCTCGGTTGCAGTTTGTCCCCGGCCCTGGTTGGTCGTGCAGGTGGCAGCCACTTGATGTGTCCCTTTCACGTCGATGTTTCTCTCTCTCTCTCTCTTCCTCTCTCTCCCTCCCACTCAGTCTGAACAAAAAATGAAAAAAATGTCCTCAGGTGAGGATAAAAAAAAAAAATTTTTATTGATTTTAGAGAGAGAGGAAGGGAGAGGGAGAGATAGAAACATCGATGAGAGAGGACATCGATTGGCCTCCTCCTGCATGCCCCCCACTGGGGATCAGGCCCACAACCTGGGCATGTGCCCTGACCGGGAATTGAACCGGTGACCTCTTGGTGCATGGGTCAATGCTCAACCACTGAGCCACCCCAGCTGGGCTCAAATATATTATTTAATTTAATGAAAGCAATACCAATAGTTATTTGTCCAGTTACGCAAAGAATGATGGGAACGTGAATTAACTGGTACTGTAGTTTCTCATTTATTCTGGTTATGTTTAAAATCCCTTTATATACTGGCAGTGTATATCCAAGGACCAGGTATTTGTATCCTTCTGGCTACAGCACAGACCTTCCCCTCACTGGGCAAGGTGGCTCGGCTGCCCTTTACCAGAACTACGGTAGATTCTCCCTTTAGGGTACATCTTCAAGCATTAAGATGCAATGAAAGATAATGGACTCAGGAGTCCGGCTCTGCCATTTATCTGTGGGCCTTCAGCAAGTTACTTAACTTTCTGAGGTTTAGCTTTTACATCTATAAAACTGAGACAGTAATGTAGTCCTCATGAGGTTCTTTGAGGTTAGCTGGGAGGACTTCTGTAAAAACACCTAATATCATGGAAAGTGAATTTTAGCTCAATTCCACCTTTGTACACTTAACAAAACATCCAGTCTTCCTAATTTCCTCTTTCTATGTCAAAAGCAATTAGGCTCAGCCTGGCCAGGTGGCTCAGTTGGTTGGAGCATCATCCCGTGCACCAAAAAAAAAAGAAAAAAATTGCAGGTTCAATTCCTGGTCAGGGCACATACCTGGGTTGCAGGTTTGATCTCCAGTTGGGGCACATGTGGGAGGCAACAAATCAATGTTTCTCCCTCTCTCTCTCTCTCCCTCCCCTCCCTTTCTCGAAATCACTAAAAACATATTCTCAGGTGAGGATTAAAAAAAGAGAGAGAGTAATTAGGCTCAATTACATTTACCAAATATGGTTTTTAATTTTTTTTTAACCTGGTCAAAAAATTAAATATACGCACAAAAGAAGATACTGACTGTAGGCTTTGAGGCAGACCCCAGGGATAAGTTCCAAAACTGCACAGTGCAATAACATCGTCTTCAAAATCTGTGCACAGCCTGCCTGGGCACCTACACTGAAATCCAGTGCCCATTCAGACCATTGACTCCAGCACATTTATTGAAAAGTCAGTCAAGGTACCTTCATGCAAGCTGTTGTGTCTCTTCTCCAGTCCCCACTGAAGATGCATTTCATAGCGGCCAGAGGGCAGTGCCAAGTGAACACGGGTAAGAGGGTAACTGGCCCATCTGGTAACTGAAGTCTTAATTCCATGTTTGCAGTGTGGTTGTCTGTCTTTGGCTCCTTTACCTACCGATCCTTTTCTGTAGCATACAAGAGGCCTCTCTGGTACCTCTCACACTCCTGAACTGGGAATTCATGTGACCCATTTAGAGTGCGCATCAATGCAGCCAGCAGGAAATTCTAGGTTTCTCTGATGCTAAAGGTAGCACTGTTTTAAAGTGCAGAAACCTCAGAGTCATTTTGAGGAACCAAGCAGGGTTCTGTTTCTGATGTTCTGCTGATCTCTCTGATGTCTTGGTATCTCCACGTTCTCCTGCTCTCTTTCTCCCTGTTCGTTTTCCTATCCCTCCACCTTCTTCGTCTACCAGCCCTACGCGGGACACTGGAGACAGAGCATGTTGGCCCGAGAGCAATCCGGATCAATGAGACAAAGGTGTTATACACGCAAATGCGGAATGACAGGTTACTGCCACAGCCACCGAGTCCTAGGGAATGCAGAGGCCAAGGACACAGTATTGCAGAGCTCAGGGGACAGGCTGCAAGTGAGCTGGGCCTCCAGGAATCTTTTCTCTTCTATATGACATTTGTCTAATTAGAACAATAGCACATGCTCATTGATAAATATCTGGAAAATACAGATGAGTTTTAAAGAGAAAACAAAAATGATTACAAACTCATTGGTTTGAGATAACCACTGGATTTCTATGTCCTTATTATTATAAGTATTTCTCTCATGTGTTAATATTTTTCAAAAATATGATTTTTATATCAACAAAGTTTTTGTTATGTAGAAGTACTGTTCCTAACTTAATCAGAACCCCTAATGAGTAGCTCATTTATTCATCCAACAAATATTTATCACGTGAACACTATGTATCAGACATTGTTCTAGAGACTGGAGATACAGTGAACAAGACAGATAAAGTCTCTATCCTTGTGGAACTAACATTCCCTGGGAAGGACAACAGTAAACAAGCAAAGGGTGTGTGTGTGTGTGTGTGTGTGTGTGTGTGTGTGTGCATGTGTGTGTAGTACTAGTGATAGCGGTAAATCTATAGAAAGCAGAGGAAGGATTAGAGAGTGATGGGAGATACTTAGATTCTTTCCAATTTTTCAGTATTTCTGCATTTAAAAAAGCTGCAGTGTCCATCTTTATATATGCAATTTCTGAGCACATCTATTATATATCGTCATAAATTAAATGTCTGATTGTAGACTGTCTATTCCTACCAATAGTAAATCAAAATACCTGCATTATGCTTTTCTAGGCAACACTGCATGTTTCTTTTTAAATCATTTTCTATTTTGTAGGCCTCAAATAGAATCTCTTTGTTTTAGTACTGTATTTATCTTATTTGTGAGGTTGAATAGTTTTATTAACTATTTCCTTTGTTTTTGAATTCCCTACTCACATTCTCATATAAATCTGTAGAATTTCAACAGGTAAATATATAAGATATTCCAGTGAGAGAAAATGGTATCAGCAGGCACAGCAGTGGGACCTCATAAGTGTTTGGGGGGAACGCTGACCCAACTTGAATACATGTGAGTGGACAGACTTATGTATATGTTCACGCAACTTGAGACACACAGGAATACTTGGTGATTTCGATCTGAAACGTGGTGCCTTGTGTCTAGTGGCAGATAGGCAACACTACTGATTGTTTTGTCTTGTGTTTTTTTTTTCTTTATTGATTTTAGAGAGAGAGGAAGGAAGAGGGAGAGAGAGATAGAAACATCGATGAGAGAGAACATCAATTGGCCGCCTCCTGCATGCCCCTCACTGGGGATTGGGCCCACAACCTGGGCATGTGCCCTGACCAGGAATCGAACTGGCGACCTCCTGATGCATGGGTCGATGCTCAACCACTGAGGCACACCAGCCAGGCAACACTACTGATTGATAAATATTCTGGATCCTCTTCCTTTGACTGCCCACCCTGTGAAAGGATTATACATCCACTTTGTTGAACTCAACAAGCATGTTAATTCTGGAGAACAGCATAAGGATGGAAGCAATGACCAGAGCTTAAGACCCACCACATGATTTCCACCTCCTCTCTGTCTCTGTCTTGAGTCTAGAAAGGGTCCAGACAAAGGCTATTCTTTCAGCTTGCATCTCTGAATGAAGGTAGCCAATTGATCTTTCAGCAGTCACAGAATGCTAGAAAACAACCTCAAACCTATTCAAGTCTCAAGACGTATGTGTTGAAGGGAAGACTGCATAAGTGCATGCTTGAGACACAGCAGCCCTGGGAGAAGTTTCTGTGCCTTTAACTGAACTCTATCTCAGTTTACCCTGAGCACTCCAAGTCATCTTTAGGTTTCAGAAAGTGGCCATAAAAAAAGAAATGGCTGCTGGAGAAGGCTGGGCCATATGAGGAACAGAGAAATGTCGGGAGGTAGAGACTTCACACACTGTAGCAGGAAGAAATGCATGGGAGGCACTGCAGTGGCCGAGGAAATGTTTAGCTGATATGTATTGAGCACACGACCTCATTGAAGCCTCCCAAGTCTCATGTGAGGTGGAAAGCATTATCGTATGTTTGCAGAAAAGAAAATCAAAGTGTGTATCAGCTGTGCCTCACCAACCGGATATCAATTTAGCGGGCAGCAATCAACACACACACACACACACACACACACACATATACACACACCCAGAATGGAAAATGCTAAACTATAACACATGTAAAGAAGTATCATTTGTAAAACCCTTGCTTCAATCTTATATGTCTGTTAATCTGGTGAATGCTAGAACAAAAGTGTTCAAAAGTTCCTAATATCTTGTGGGGATGATAGAATTTCTGGATTAGTGAAAGGATAAAAAATTGCTTGCATGTATATGTCTTATGAACTTAGGTAAATTATTTAACTTTCTGCAACATGTTTCTTCAGAAGTAAAATGTACATGATACAAAGTTATCATAAAGGACTGTTACAAAGAATAAAATGAGAACATGTTTGAAAAGGGCCTAGAACAGCATCTGGCAAAACAGCAGATAAATGGTAGCTATTATTATTATAAAAGTACACAGAGCAGATTAGAATAAAACAATTGAGACAGAGGAAACAAGAAGTTCTGCGGCACCTGCGTGGAAGAGCCTGGTGCACCACCTTAAGTCCTGCCGGCCCCTCTGCACTCGCCTCAGCTGCAGGGACCAGTTCTGTGCAGGTGCAGACCGGCTGCCCTGTGGGCATCTCCGTCTCTGTCCTGTGGTCTTTCAGATGCCACCAGTGTGAGACGTGTAGAAACCAAAGGCAGGAGAATGAACCCCTAAGGGTCCCACCTGGACCAGGGGTCTGGGAACTGATCCTGTCATTGCTTCCCCTTCTTCTTCCTGAGGCAGACAGTTCCAAGATTCGTGTCCTCGGAAGTTCCCTCATAACTGAGCTTCCTCTGCCTGCAGCAGTGGACAACACAATAACCATCTTTGTATCAGCGTTCCCCTCTTTCCCGTTTCTCTCTCCCTGACCTGCACTCCTCTTCCCTGGAATGCCTTCCTAAATAAAGTGCCTGCATGCAAGCCTTTGTGTCAGGCTCCGCTTTGGGGGGTACTCCAGCTAAGTAACCCTCCAACCATCCTCTTCAATCCCCATGCCTCTCTTCCCACCACGAGAGATATTCCTTAGTAGGCAGAGAAAATGAATTCCACGGAGCCAAACTGCAGCAACGCAGATCCACCCAGAACACTGTATTCTCTTATGCCCAGCCTCCAATGTGTTTTGTGAAGGAAGGAGACAGCAGAGAGAGTAGAAATGCCTTGACCTTATTACTTGGAGAATATAGAAACATTGCTTTTCCAAAAGACTGAAAACTGCTGGCAGAAAAATAGGTGCCAAAAGGATTTTTGATGTCGAGACAGATGGAACGAGCTGCGATAAAGAGCATTGTTCTTCGACATTTCTGCTCTGCCAGAATAAAAGGCGTATGCAAACCCTGCTCAGTGCCCCTTTTTTGGAAAGCCTGCTTATTTGCTTACATATTTTTATTTCTATAAATTTATTAGTCAAGAGCTTATTTGTTCATACCTCAACTAAGACAATAGAGAACTGTAATTATCTTTTACCACTGGCCCATAATCTCTGCCTTGGAGTTTACAACAGAAGAATGGAATCCCCCTCTTCTTTCAGGGTGCAGAGCTGCACTCTGGGCTGTCGGCAGGATCTCTGCTATGCATGCCCCACCAACCATCAAATGGGCCCTGGAATTAAGACTCTTATCTTCAGGCTGAGGGCCAAAAGCTGTACAGTAATTGCAGTATGTTGCTTGAAGTTGTGCTTGCTGAGGAATTAATGACATGTGAAGCTTTCTAACTAATTTTGGATATTTCCTGTCTCATTGTGATTAAAAGAATCAAAAGGCATGCTGACCTAGGATTGGAGGTAGCGTAAATTGGGCAAACAACCCCCCCCCCATCATCCTAAAAACAAGACAGTGAGGTAAGGCACTATAATTCCTATTTTAGAAAGTTAGGAAGTTGAATCTCAAAGCAGAAATAATCTTCCCAAGGTCACATGCTATGTAGGCAGCAGAACCGGCATTCATGCTCACGTCTGCCTGACTCAACAACAAGCTACCGCTTTAACCTTAGCATTTGTGGGGTGCCTGTTATGTGCTGGGCGTTCTGCTCTATGTTTCCACGAGTTTACATTTAGAATTAGAACGCCCACCGCTTCGGAATTTGTCCAGGGTACCTGATCACCCAGTTCATAGCCACACTCCTAAACTTGCCACTAGTGTGGCCAAATGTCCAGGTCCTCATCAAGGGAATGTGAGGAGTAATATAAGCAACTTCTACCTCATTTCTTTGGGGGGAAAAACTGTTGGTTCCCTACTCTCTCCCTTTTCCTTCAGGCAAGAAGCCTCACACACAGTGTCACTGAGCCCAAGTCAACCATACAGACAAAACAATGTTCTAGGAGAGGGCAAAAAATCAAGACAGAAGGAGCCTGAGTCTTTAAATGACCTTGTTGAAAAGAGACACCAACCCACGCTGGACCAGCCTCCCAGCTCTGGGCTATCACACAGAGAGAAATACAGGAGTCTCTTATACAAACCTCTGCAGCTTGGGGGTCTCTTCAGATGTAGTTTAGCCTATAACTTGAATAGTTAAACTCCAAGGAGCTCTGTACACATCATCAAAGAAAATTTGTCTAAATTCACATAGCTAGTAAGCAGCAGACCCAGGATTTAAACCCAAACCTTATCTCCATTTTCAGGGCTTTTTTCATCAAACTGTATAATTGACTTAGAAAAGTGCTTCTCAAAATTTAGCAGGAATTAGAACCTCCTAGATAGCTTATTACAATGCAGATTCCTCTTAGACATTTGGATCAAGGAGGGTGTGGCCCGGGCTACGAATGTTTAATTTTACCAAGCTCACATATGATGCTGAGATTGCCCATCTACGGACCACCGTTTGAGTAGCACTGACAGCCCACTTCTTAAACAGAGATGTTAATCAGAAAATTTTAACTCTACTTAGGATATTAGGGTATTTAAATTCAAAAGGCAGAAGCCCTGGGCATGACTGAAAGCTAAGGAAAAAGAACTGGATAATGACAATGATGACGACTACGGCGATGATGGTGATGACCACAGTGATTAACGCCAGAAGTTACTGTGTGCCAGGCACTGTTTCACGTGTTACGTACATATTAGACTTAGTCTCTACACATCCTCTATGAGGTAATCTAAAAATTGCCTCTTATATATGAGAAAACTGAGGCTTAAGGATATTAGCTCCTGTGGTCATTCCGTCATTATGCACTCAAATTGGGAACGTGAACTTGTACCTGCCTGACTCCCAAATGTGGTTCTGCTTAATCTCCGGATTTTACTGTGTCTGCATTTGTCATGGTGCCTAACTGCAGCATCACAGCTAGTTTTCACTCAGTTGTTTGGTTAACTTTTACCTGTTTTAACCAGGGCAGGTGGCAGTCAGGCCTTAGGCAACTGCAAGTAGAACTGTGTGCATTATGAGACACTACACCTTAAGGCAGCTTTTTCCTCAGGCACGTGGCTTATTTTCTTAATACAAGCAAATGACTATGCTATGCCTTAAGGAAGTAAGTGTCTGCTTATTTTAAGCAAAAGCAAGTGCTTAGCAAAGGCACAAGTTGTGGGCCTCAGCCAAGAGGTCAAATATCTTAGGAAATATATATATTCCTCAGGCCCAGGAAAGGCACACGGTTCCTCAAAGGTTTCAGGTCTCAGGTTCAGCAAAGACACAGGGTGAGGCTCTGAAGTTCCCACAGAGGTACCAACTACAAAACCATAATTAGCAAAGACAAGGCTCACAGGGACTTCAACCAGATGCTGGGGGCTCAGAAAATATGAATAAAGATTGGTTCATCTCCTTTGAAACAGAACCCCTCTCCTCTCCAGGAGGAGGGTTTTTAGCTCTAAACAACTGCATACTATAGGCCACAGCGGGCCAGGTCAAAAGATATTTGCATATAAGGATGTACTGACTACATCACTAGATACAACCCACACTCATTTCGGCACCACAGAGACAGAAACTCAGGGCTCGAAGGAAATGGCAGTGGAAAGGTTTCCAGTGCACCAGATGGAAAGGAAGGCACCTACAATATAACAAGGGCGGCCACAAATATATTTCTATAAATGTGCGGCACATGAGAGAGACGGTGTGACTCATCCCTTCTCACCCCTCATACAGTAAATCAGCAATGTCACGATTAACCTCCCAGTTACGTTTAAAAGGCACAGGTCATGGATTTTGGTCGAGGCACCAGATGACTGGTGTTCATGTCTCTAGACCAAAACAAAAAAATGCTTTTCTCCATCTTCCCTCCTTCATTTAGATCCTCCCAAGTCCCGGCTGTAATTCTTGGCAACATTAAGTACATAATTACGTGTAGGATAATTTCTCTAGGGGCTGGGATTGGATCATTTTCAAAATGTCTTGGGTGCGGGCCAGCGCTGTGATGATCATATGTGCCCTATTATCTCTCTGAATTTCTCAAAAGGGAGGTTCATAAAAGACATGGTATTGAACAAATTCCTGAAGGAGCCAGTGATCCCAGTGGAAGACCATCTGGGCATGAGATACTGAAGGAGTCCTCCAGCCAGCCACGGGCCATCCCTCTGGCTGAGATTAAGCTGAACATGAACTTGGAGACGAAATGATGACGGTAGAGAACTTGACTTCCAAATTACTTCCTTTGAACTTTAAAGTCATTGGAATTCAGTATACAAAGAGATCTAGGCTTTAAACTTTATCTTCTACTTGGTATTGGGAAACATCTGTATATAAACTCCTATCTTGTACTTCTATCTCGGCATCTTATTGTTAGAGTTTTGTAATATGATTATGTGATCTCGTCGAAGAACCTATGATCGCCTATGCTGGACAAAATGGCTAGATAAATTGAAGTGGGAAATAATGGCTTTGACATGAAACTAATATGTTGTTTGGATCAATTTCAGAACTTTCCGAGGTCAAAAGCTGCACTGCTCACTATTGGTTTCAGGATTATATCCAAAGAATTAGTGGTTATTAATTTGCAAATACCCTCCTGAGAGTGAGCGAAGACGATCCAGAGAGCTGGCGGATCTGCACGCCTGAGGGAGAGAGTCACACCACGGCTGTTAAATCCAGTGTGAGAGAACTAACGCTGGGGAACGTAAGAAGGGAGGAAGGCATCTTTTCTGCCTGTGGCGTTTCCTCCCAGGTGGAGGGAGTCCTGTTAGCGTAATGCTAGTGACCTCCCCGTGCCAGTCAGGCAACCCTCCCCAGAGCAGAGGAGGTGCATCATTTCATTAGGAAACTTGGGAAGAATAAAACAGGTGAGCTCAGCTGGGTTTCTTTCTTTCATCCTTTGGAAATGATCTTATGCATGTTATTGCTCTGCTTTTCAGTGGGCGTAACAGGAAAAGTCCTGCCAATGTTGGCGGGAGGAGCGTGGATGCCACCTTTAGCAGTCCAGCAGTACCTCTTACTGGACGGTAACTCTTTTAATGCTGAGGTCCCTTACTGGAAACATATATCCTGTAAATGTAAGCCACATTCTATAGTAATAGAGTTGGTATTTTGGTCTCCTGTTTGTCTTAATTTGCACTATTTTTGAAGTGGTTAAGAACTCAGAAGAGTACAGACAGGTGCAATTTATTCTACCTTCTCAATTTCCCCAAAACTGAGAGTGTTTTTGTCTTTTTATGCCTTGTGATTTTTCTTTGTGTGTTATAAATTAGTTCCCCAAACCCTGACTGGTTTCAGCCATTCCATGCCCAGCAGTAAGGGTGTAAAATGTGACGTGCAGACTGTTCATTGTCCCCAGTGTCCCTTTCCCCTTCTTCCCTGCAGTACTAGAACTCTAAGGTTTGGCTGGGCACATAGTGCCCAGGTAGTGGCTAATTTTCTGGTTTCTCTTCCTTCTAGATGTTGCACTGTGACTGAGATAGAGCCAAAAGATGTAAGCAGAGGTGAACTGGACACTCCTGAGGCGTGCCCTTAGAAAGAGCTGTTGGTCCACACATACCCTTCCCTCGTTTCCACAGACTAGGACACAGACATCGTGGCTGTGCGCCAGCTTCACCCTGAGGACACAGACAACAGCACGTTCCATCAGGGTCACTTAAAGTTGCAGTGCACGAGGGGACAAGAAACTTGCACCGCAGTGCAGTTAAAATGCTGCTTTCTTCGTTGAGGAAGTCTGGCTAAGGAAAAAATTAGCTGAACAAAGTAGTGTGCTTAGTTGTGTAGTTGTTTTGCATACTGGTACAAGCTCCTTATCTCATTGCAAACCAGTAACAAAGAGTTGATGGACCATATTTTGAGTAGAGCCTCCTCAGACGATGGCATAGCAATATAGCTGAAGAAATGTGGCTCCCTGGAAGACCGTGTGAAACGGAGCCACTCTATCCCTGGAAAATACAGGCAGCTGGGATGTTTTTATGTGAGAATAAAAGCAACCTCTCTTATGTAAGCTTCCGTTATGTAGTCTCCATTAAAGCAGCTGAACTAATATCCTAACCAGTATCTTCTGTCCACTACTGTTCTCCTGTTAGTCGTGTACTTTGTCCCTAGACAGGCCCCAAACCTGGCCCTGTTTCATCTGTATCTTGAAGAAATCTGTAGACCAGATTGTTCGACTCCTTCTTTTACTTCTTCTTATAGACTTTGACTTAAGTCCTTGAGTAGAAAGTAGAAGAATAAAAGTTGACTGAAATCACACTAAAAGTACAAAGGCCTTTTCCTACTTGCCATTACTCATTTGCAATTGAAAGTCCTCATTTCCTGTGACCACCATCATCTTTCAGTATAGTTCGTCCCTCTCTCTCCCAACAAACACACACACACACACACACACACACACACACACACGCACACACACACACACACACAAATATGCATAATATGTGAAGGCTGACTATCATACACAAAGGTATCCTGAATTCCTAAGATTTGTTAAAGCTGAAATAATCACAATGAAATCAGGCACAGGTTAACCATTTTAAAAACTAGTCTACAAACACTGCATGGGACACAGCTACACAGTCTAAAGTAATGCCAGGCATGAAGAAGAAGGTCTAGGGCCTTGAGCAAAAATGATTTCATAAGGTCCAAATGTATTAGTTAACTATTATTATCCCATCATGAAAATTTTGAAACAACCGAAAAGGCAAGTCAAAATAATGCAACCTGCAGAGCAAAATGCCTAGCCAGACCTCAGAGCTACACGTTATCGTATCTGTGCTGGAAATAACTTTTATCCCAAATAGAACAGAATTTTCGGGTATAACAGATGCATCTCCAGCACACGTCTTCCTGTCCATGTTTAGTTTTCTGTTTCTTTACCGCACCCCATTAGTTAACTTAGTCCAGTAGAAAGCTGACTGCTTTTAGTACTGGCAATTTTATTTTTGCTTCTGTGGCAACACTACTATGAAGTCTGGAGATTCCAAGCTCATATGCGGCCAAGACCAGAGAATCAGAAAGAGTCCTAGATTTGAGGACCGGGATTCAACAACGAAGTGTCAACCCACAGAAACCTGTATAAGCAAAGTCCAAACAAGCAAGCTCAGGGTTCAGTGGAAAGAATGACCCTGACCAAGGAAGCAGAATCAAGAGGTTGAAAGGAGGAGTGATGTCAGCAGGATGGTCAAGTAACCTGTCACTGTACCTCCCCACACGCAACAATAACAGACAGAAGTGCCTCTGTGCTGTGGGTCCAGCACCACACGTCAAGGAAGCTGAGGGGAGTCTCGCCCACCGTGTGCCAGGTAATGAGCACACAGACCTCGGTCCTGGCTGTGGACCTGCACTGCCTCCAGCCTCTGTAGGCCATGGGCTGGGAGGCCCTGGAGAGCCCTGATGCAGACGATCACCCACAGATGAGACGGCCTTTGTGGAAGTCCAGGAGCCCAGCAAACAAGGTGCAGCACCACTGGAGCAAACATTTCTGATATTGGAAACATTGAAAATAATAAGAGAAACCGTTCAACTGTACCTGTATCACTCCGCACCCGAGGCAGCAAGCTCAGTGTCAAGAAAGCCCTTCTTAGCCGGTAATTTCTCCTGCAGAGGAAAGTGAGAGCTTGTGAGTGAGCACCTGGCATCCCCAGCTGTGTGGACGGTACCAGAGGCCACTTCTGTCTTGCCCCATCCGTAGTACTGAGTCGTGAGCTGCATGACTGGGTGGCAGTGAGAGACTAAGAGAACAACAGCCAGGGCTAGGAATGTATCATAAGGACATGGATCTACTGTCCCCATCACAGACCATTGAGAGGCCATCCATGCACCAGTGCCTTGTCCTTGGGTCCCCTAACTGGCTCACAGTCACCCTCAGTGCTCTGAATGCTTCACCCATACAGCCCCCCACCTCCACCCCATGGCTGACTCCCTATGAACACTCCCATTGGCATCGGAATCTGTGGGCCTGGGAGAGACCACAATGAGTATTTGGCAACATCCTTGGGAGCAAAACAGAGGCTGCCAGCACCCAGAATGGTATGTTGCAGGATCAAGAGAAGACAGACAGCCCTGGCCGGTTTGGCTCAGCAGTTAGAGCGTCAGCCTGTGGACCAAGAGTCACGGGTTCGATTCTGGTCAAGGGCACATACCTCGGTTGCAGTTCGTCCCTGGCCCTGGTCGGGGTCGTGCAGGAGGCAACCAATTGATGTGTCTCTCTCACATCAATTGTTTCTTTCTCTCCTCTCTCTCTCTCTCTCTCTCTTCCCTTTACACTCTATCTGAAGATAAACAGAAAAGTATCCTCAGATGAGGATTTAGAAAGAAAAAAAAAAAGAGAGAGAAGGCAGACAACAGATTCATGAAAAGACGCTCGATATCACTAATTATCAGGAAAATGCAAATTCAAAACCATAATGATATATAACCTCACACCTGTTAGAATGGCTATTAACAAAAAGACAAGAGACAAGTTTTTACAAGGATATGGAAAAAAGGAAAATGTTGGGAATGCAAATTGGTACAGCCACTATGAAAAACACAATGGCCGTTCCTCAAAAAATTAAAAATAGAACTACCATAGGATCCCGTAATCTCCTTTCTGGGTACATAGCCAAAGGAATGAAGTAAAATCAGGGTCTCAGAGACACATCTGTACTCCCACATTCACTGCAGCATTATTCCCAGTGGCCAGGATAGAGAAACAGCCTACGTGCCTGTCGACAGATGGTGGATAAAGAAAGTGTGGGATACATATATATGATGGAATATTATTCAGCCATAAAAAAAGAAAGAAACTGAGCCCTTTGCAATACGATGAATGACACTTGAGGGCATTTTGCTAGGTGAAATAAGTCAGACTAAGACAAGTACTGTGTGACAAATATATGAGAAAATGTTGGTCGAAGGGTATAAACTTCGTTATAACATGAGTAAGTTCTGGGGTTCCAATGCACAGCATGGTGACTACAGTTAACACTTCTGTGTTATATACGTGAAAGCTCCTGAGAGAGTAGATCCTAAATGTTCCCACCACACATACACACACACACACACACACACACACACACACACACACATACACACACAAAATAGTAATTATGTGAGGTGACAGAGGTGTTAACACCTTGTGGTAATCACTTTACAGTATGTAAATAAACTCACACAATGTGATATGTCAACTATATCTCAATAAAGCTGGGAGAAAAGGCTCAAAGTGAGGAGACTGACAGAAAGTGCAGGCAAACAGGCTCACGTGGAGAAAGGCTTGTGAATCAGGAGCAGAGCTGGGACTAGAGGAAGGCACTCAACTGGGGAGCGAAATTTCAGGGACAGCAAAAATCTCAGTAATCTAAATAAATACCATTTCAGTGCAATATTTTAAAAATCAAAATGCAAAAAAGTCTGTGATAAACAAAATATCAAAACTTATAAATAAAGACAGGATCCAGCCCTATACTCTCACAGCTCGGCCTCATCCTAACCCTGGCCCTGTCAGTTTCCGTCTTTATTTAAAATTCTGATATTTTGTTCATCATGTGATTTTTTTTTAATCCTCACCTGAGAATATTTTTCTATTTATCTTTAGATAGAGTGGGAGGGAGGGAGAGAGAGAGAAACATCAACGCGAGAGAGACACATGACTGGCTGCCTCCCGCACGACCCTGACCAGGGCCGGGGACGAACCACAACTGAGGTTCGTGCCCTTGACTGGAATTGAACCCGAGACTCATTGGTCCACGGGCCGATGCTCTAACCACTGAGCCAAACCAGCCAGGGCCATCATGTAATTTTCTACATTCATTTCGACTCTTTAAAATACTGCATTAAAACACTGGCTTGCTTGATGGCGAACGTCGTGGTTCCCTCTGCCAGTCTGCATCTGAGGGGAATGCCACACTCACCTCCCCCAAGTCCCAGCCCTGGACTAGGTCCACGTTCCGCCCTGAGCCAGAGCATAAACCTGCTCTTTTATTTTACAAAAGTAATTTCTTGTTTGTTTAATTCTGTGAAATGGAAGACTTAGACTCGATGATCGTCAGCATCTCTTCCAGCTCTGCCGTTTTCCAGGTGGTCTGGGAAGGGACTAGGAGGAAGACCCGTAGGGTGCTGGGGCACTACATGTACGCACAGCTATGATCAAGCTGAGCCTTGCAGGGGGAGCAGAACTGGCGGGCGAAGAGGTAGGAAGCCAAAAGCGGACAGCTGACTCCAGATGTCACTGCTGAGTTCCCTGCATTTACGGCTTTGATTTTTCCTTGGCTGCTTGGATACTGTGCCAAACATTTAAACAATGCTGGCATGAGACAGCAAGGGACAGAATGAGTCCCTGAGCAGCAGCTAAATGTCACACTAGAGCCCTGGTATTTGAAACAGAAACAGAGCACCCAAGTGTAAGAAGTCACAACTGCTCTCGAGTGGGTGCTACAAAGGCTCATTTCACTTCTGGGGCCACTTCCAACGGGGCAGTCTGCAGCCTTGCACGAATTTCTTCCATCACTTCTCACCCTGGTGACGATTCCTGCTTGGCTATCAGTTTGGCTTCTCAGCTGACTAGATGTCAAGCTATTGAAAAGCAATAAGGGAGCGAGGACCAAGTTTCAGAGCTGAGCCCGAGTGAGTTTAATTGGCAATGAGATGCTCTGGCTGAGGGGACCGGCAGGGCAGCCCCAGATGTAGATGTGCCGATGTGGCTGCAACGAGGCAGGAAGGACTAAATCTGCTTCAGTGGTGTCCCCAGATGGGTTGATCTGGTTGAAACAAAGTCAGGAAAGGCAGGTGGGAGCCCTACAAGTTGTGTGTTCAGGTTTGGAAATGACAGGGGCACCACTAATGTGTCTGAGAATCAGAGGGAGCCTCGACTAAGGTGCAAGAAAAGTGACCTCAGTTCCAAACACACAACAACAAAAGCATAGATACAATAAATACAGACAACAGATTGGTGGTAGCCAGCGGGGTAGGGGTGTGGGGGATGGCAAAATGGATAAAGGAGGTCAAATATATGGTGACGGAAGGAAACCAGACTTGTTGCGGTGAGCACCCTGTGGTGTATACAGACATAAAATTGTGATACTTATATATTGTTATTATCCAATGTTATCTCAATTAATTAAATAAACATCACATTGTACACCTTAAACTGACACAATGCTATATGTCAATTATACCTCAACAATAAAGTTGGACTAAAAAAGAATCTTAACCATGAAAAAGTGACCTCATTTCCTATCACAGCGATTCAATGTTTCTCCCCTGCTGCGTCCACTCCTGCCTGTCTGACTGTGTAACAAGACATAACGTGTCTCTTTGAGCAAGGTCATTGGAAGCTAATGGCTTCTTCTAGCTTCAGTTCTACAGACCTAGAATGAAAGGCAAGAGACACCGGAGCGAGAAGAGGGACGGCCAGGTTCTAATACGTGGAGGAGGGAATGTGGGAATCACACCTCTGCTGTTGGGTGAGTGAGCTTAAATAAAAATTTTAAAGGGCCAGTCTTTAATTTTAACCTCTTTGTCTATCCTTCACAGTCTTTTCCCTCTACTAAAAAATAATAATATTCTTGATGAACATGATAGATTGAAGATGTATGTTCAAAGCCCCTCCATCTTGAAATCCCACCAAAATATCTATCAATAGTAAGTAAAGTAAGAAACATACTCGCATCCCAGCACTACAGAGTGTGTTATCTGAGGACTGGGGAATGGAGTGGAGCTGAAGGTGAAGGAATTGACTGAAAACACTGGTAAGTCTTCCTTCCTTAGCCCACGAGGCAGGTGACTGTATCTCCTCTACGTGTGCTTCAAGATGATAGAAGCTCGTGTTTCTTTTCACAGTAAGTTTTAAGAAAATTCTCTCTGAGGTAACTAGCCAGCTCATAAAAATAGACCCATATCCACTGGCATCTGGAGGCCCCTCAACAAAGTAGCCAATTCCTCCAATCAATCACTTTCTGATGAGTTACATCACTCAACAACTTTCACTCTTGCGAAGCAGTTTCCAAACAGCTTTTTCATTTTTTTTTTTTAATCCTCACCAGAGGACACTTTTTTGTTGTTGCATTTATCTTCAGATAGAGTGGGAGGGAGAGAAGGAGGAAGTGAGACAGAGAAACATCGATGTGAGAGAGACACATCGAGTGGTTGCCACCCACACGACCCCAACCAGGGCTGGGGACAAACAGCAACTGAGGTACGTGCCCTTAGCAGGAACCGAACCCGGGACTCTCCGGTCCACAGGCCAACGCTCTAACCGCTGAGCCAAACCAGCCAGGGCCCAAACAGCTTTTTAAATGATTCCTGCCTATGCATTTGAGGTCACCTCTAATATGAGTCAGAGGCCAATGTAAATATGAAAAAAGAAAAGAAAGGAACTACCAAGGAAAGAAAGAAAATACAGGGAGCTAAATAAACAAGCAAACAGATAATCATTAATTCCCCCACAGAAATGAGAGGAGATACGTCATCCATTAAATAACAGGAGACTACAATAATTATCAGAAAAAAAGTAAGAATGTTAGTCCTCCAGCTTCTGGCGGTGAAAGAGTCACTGTGTAAGATTCACTCTCCTGCAGGAAATGGCTACAATGCTGGAAAAATACATGACGCTGCTGCTTCCAGGAAACTGACCACTGGCAGTTCAGTACTGTGATCTCTGAAATAAGAGACACACAGGAGAGCCCATGTCTGCCCAGGTCTCAGCCTGGATGCACACTCCTGTCCATGGTGCTGCAAGGTGGAGCCCAAGCAGAGTGTGGCGGTCTTGCTGAGCTGAAGAATCAGAGATTGGAGAAGAGGGTTTCTGAAATGGTTGGAGGTTTGGAGTAGGCTACCAAGGGGAGGAAGCTGTAGAGTGTAGGGTACGCAGAAGTCTGTCAGGTTCTTCCACACAGACCTTATCCAAGACTGGCTGCACAGGTAAACAGTGAGACCCTGTATGTGCAGAAGAAAGGAAAATACCGGAGGCCATGCAATGCTGGAACATAGTGAAGTACCAATCCAGGCTACACCGAGAAAGCACTGGTGAGCACCTTCCTCATTCATCTGAGACCTCAGAAAGGCTCTGCCTTGGGAGTGAGGACCACATCATATATTAAGAGGAGTATCCTAGGACTAATAACAAAATTAAAACAGATGCCCTCAACTGAAGAGTAAACCCAAGTCTAGTGTGAGCAATAAAACTCAACATTACTTACCTGTGCCAAAAGAAAAAAAACCAACACTCCTTCAAGGTAGACAACGTAATTTAGTATTCCTACTATATATCATCAATGTCCTACATGAAATAAGAATTAACTAGATATTCAAAGAAGCAGAAAAATTAATCTACAATCAAGCAAAAAAGAGGTCAACAGAAACAGATATCAAGATGTCCAGTTATTAAAACTACCAGTAAAGAACTTTAAAATAAGCTGTTGTAAATATGTTCAAGAACTTAAAGGTGTACATGACAGAACATACAAAGACACTCAGCAGACAAAAAGAGAAAACTCTTTAAGAAGGAACCAAATAGAAATTTTAGAGCTCAAAAACCATAGCTCTAAAAGAAAAAATTCATAGGTTGGGCTTAACAGCATACTTGATATTGCAAAATAACAGGTCGGGAACTTAAAGACTGATGGGTAGAAACGATCCAACCCTAAAAACAGAAGCGGGGGAAAAATAATTTAAAAAATGAACCAAACCCTAGTGGGGAAAGCAAAATTCCATTTGCAAGGATTCCTCCTTATGACAGCTCAGGGCTTTACTGTTCACTTTTTTTTTTTTTAATTAAAAATGATTAATGTTGACATTATTGTAGGTGTCTCCCTTTTACTATTCGTTTTTATACCCACAGTCTCATTTAATCCTCACAATAACCCTAAAAAGTACATGTACCCCCATTTTATAAATGGGAACTTGAGACTAAAAGATGTGACGTGCCGACGTCCCAGGGCAGGGTCCAGGCCAGGTGCTCAGAGCCTCTCCTTCCCTTCCTCACAGCTACTCCTTCGCTGCCCGTCCCCTCCCCTAAGCATCTCCTCCATGCCCTGTTTACCCTCCTACATTCCCAAACATCAGAGCCTACTGCTCCCATCTGGAGGTTTCCACAGCGCCCTGGATCAGCTATTAGCCTTCTCTACCTCCATCTTCCCTGAAGTTACCTCCCTGGCTTGCATTAATTAAGAATAAAGTCGTCAGTGCCACTTCAGGCGACATCTTGTTCATCTGAGAGACTATTCCAGACTGATTTCTATTGCGAGACAGTGTTAAATGGCCTTGCGTTTCTGCTTCACCTCCATAACCTTCATATATTTCAACAGATGTAGCTCCCACTTCATATGTATAAGACTCTGTATTAAGAGCTTATATTTCATACATGATTCATTTTTCATTTGAACACTAATTACATGGCAGGCACATTTTCGGATGCAAGGAATACTGCATTGTACAAGATAGGGCCGCCCGGTCAGTGTGGCTCAATGGTTGAGCATTGGCTCATGCACCAAGAGGTCACCGGTTCGATTCCTGATCAGGGCACATGCCCAGGTTGTGGGCCCGATCCCCACTGAGGGGCATGCAGGAGGCGGCCAATCCATGTTCTCTCTCATCGATGTTTCTCTCTCTCCCTCTCCCTCTCCCTTCCTCTCTCTCTAAAATCAACAAAGAAAAAAAAATTAAAAGAAAAAAGATAGGGCTGCCGCTTCCCTGAAATTGATCGTCTTATTCAATCCAATTCAATCTGCACTCTAGATCCATTTTTATCAGATATGTATATATTATTCCCATTTTATAGGTTAAAAACTGAGCCTTGCAGAGGTGGATTGACCTGCTAAAAGTAATATAAGTAATAAATGTTGTAGCCCACATTCAAAGCCAGCTGTATCAGATACAAAATCATATGCTTTTAAGAAATAATGCACTGTTAATTATTTCAAAAAGACGACTGAAATGGCAGGAATGCCGGGAAATTAAACAGGGTAAATAAGAATAAGAATCCTGCCGAGCTGGTCTTGATATTAATCATTACCACCCTGGCTAGTGCCTGCTAGGTACTTTTCAAGTTCTTTTATACACGTGACGTCATTTAGCCCTTCAGAATAACCTCATGGTGTCGTTCTCATCTGTAAGTCAGAAAACCGAGGCTCAGAGGGGTTCAGCGATTTTCCTCACAGCAGACAGTAGGTAACTGGCACAGGCCTGTCCAACTCCAAATCTTTTGTTCTCAACGACTAAGATGCAGTGTCCCTTGAACAAGAGATTTTGCTTTGAAAATGCTGTCCCACTCAAGCTCCGTCCTGCTTGTCCCGGTCAGAAGCACCATGGGCACACTCTGCCTCCACGCCCTCCCACACGCCTCCGGCGGCTCAGTGTGGAATTCACCTGCGCGGCGGGGCAGCACGGGTCTGGAATCCGATTCCCACCCTAATCCTGGCCCTGCCACAACCAGGTCAAGCCATGTCCCCTCTGCACCTCATCACCTTTCCAAGCTGGAAATCTGGTCACCAAGAGCTATGGAGCAGACGAGGAGAAATCTTCAGACTGTGACCTACTGATTTATGAAGTTGATAAGCATCCAGGAGCCTCTCATTCCTCAGCTGGGGCAGGAACACAAAAATCAGCACGATGTGCACCGCGAAAGGACACCGAGGGGACACCTTTCAGCACCCGCCAGGACAGGAGAGCAGCAGCAGCCATCCCTGAAGGGAAGAGCTGGCACAGGGCTGCAGGTACCC
The DNA here is from genome assembly GCA_030848825.1 of Tadarida brasiliensis. Taxonomy (NCBI): domain Eukaryota; kingdom Metazoa; phylum Chordata; class Mammalia; order Chiroptera; family Molossidae; genus Tadarida; species Tadarida brasiliensis. The sequence goes on from CM061268.1 coordinate 61,135,555, forward strand.
AACAGGGAGGACAACGGTGGGAGCCGGGCATGGTCAAGAGTCTCCTGGGTTGTTTCTCCTGCTAAGGTTTCTGTTAAAAATGTTTTCAGCCTGGAGAGCTAGCACGTCTGGCGGTATCGTCTTCAGGGTGGAGAACTTGAGGGAAGAAGGATGAACAGGTCCCCCAAAGGAACCTGGGCTTGTTGTCAGGTGGACCCAGGCCCCTGACACAGGAAGTACACACTCAGCAAGAAGGAAGCAATAGGCTCTAAAAGCTCCTTGAGGTCAACGGACGAGGGTTATTCCTCGTTTACATTTAGTGTAACTCCTCCACGCTACTTTCTGCCCTTCCTCTGTGTCCCAGGGGGTGTTGGAAGAAGCAAGCTGAATTTGATCGAGGCAGTGTTTCTCTGTATGCTATTGAAAGAATCTCATATTTTAAAGCTCAGAGGGGAATCTTATAGTCATTGTGCACAATGTAGAAATAATTTCAAAGGACCAAACGCAGAGAGGCAAGTAGTGTGTTACAAAGAAGAGCCCTCTGGACTTCCAAAGCCCACACATCCCAAGGTTCTCAGGGCCTCAGTTTCCTCAGTCACACACTGAGGTGGTTGTCCCAGAAAAAATCTAATACCCAACATTCTCTCTAGTTCTGACATTTTGTAAGTCTATGAATACACTGGAGTTCATTTACTTCAGAACACCTGTAGGTAATAAACTTCCACTAAGCACCAAAAATAATCCAGAAGGGAATCTTAGTTATCTAATCTCAGATGCCTTTGAAAATACCAATTAGGCATTCTCAAAGATAGAAAATTGGAACAAAGAAACAGCAGCTTTAATATGAATTGTCCTTGCTTATCTGTCCAACGCAGGGATGAGGAAAGCATACTTTATTTGCTTTAGTTCATCATTGTTTTTGTTTGTTTGTTTGTTTAGAGTGAGTACGTGTTCAACAGAATAAAAGTGGATATTGTTTATTTTCCACTAGTAACATCCAAGGGTGTGGCATCATGACTGCTTTCATGTTTCTGTTGTTTTCCGGCATGTAGAATGTCTGGAACAAAAGAAAAGGAGCCGCTTAAGAATAACTAACAGCATGAAAAGCAATGCTGAGATTCTCTTCTGCCTGACTCAAATCCTGAAGATTTGGAGCTTTATGCTTGCCTGCAAAATGCTGCAGTGAAACGCGAAGAGCCCAGAACAGCAAGGGCGGCGAACTGTGAAATCTTTCCGAGATGGACTCACCGGTAGTTGCTGGGGCTGTGATGGATGAAAAGAAAAGATGCATGACCAAGTCCTCTTCTCCAAGGGCCTCTGGACCTTACGGTTTCCTAACAGGGGCCTCGTGTGTTAAACCTGCCCTGCAAACATCCTGGACTGGGTTAGAATAGCTAATTTTCAAGGTCATGCAATAAAAACTTGACAGAAAGCAGACATGCTGAAATGCAAATCAGTGGTGCAGGTAAAGTGCATAGCCCAGTAGCCTTTACAGATGCTACAAAGTCAATGCTCAATAAATAATATCAGAATAGCAGCAGCACTAGTAATACAAGTAGTCATATTAGAAGTGGGGATTGTAGCAGTAGTTGCTATTGTTATGCTATTATTAAGTGAGAGGTGGAAGACCTGGGCACATCTGGGGGCAATCTCCTCCCCCTGTGCTCTTTGGTACCCTGTAGTCAGATAATGGGAGCTCTAGAAGGAGAAATGGAGGAGTTTGGAATATGTATGCCAGGTTTTACAGCAGCTGCCTCTATACAATGTTTTATTTTTTATTCCACCTGGGGGATAGCTTCTCTGTGTCACAGATGAGGAAACTGAGAAACAGGAAGTTGAAAAATTTTCTACAAATTAACACATTTGCTAAATTAGTTACAAGTTAGTTGCAGGTTAGGACACAAACCCAGATATGCCTGGCTCCACCCATTTGCCTCATAGTGCCCCCCAATCTATATATCCTAAAATGACAAGAATGGGAATGATCCAGTCTGTTACTCATCTATCATCTACAACACTGCTATTAGGTAGATGTTATTACCCCATTTAAGAGACCAGAAATTGAAGTTCTGACTTCAGAGCTCTCCCTCACTGTCCTCACAGCATCCACACTCTTGATACAACAGCGAGCTCTATGCGTGTGCCTGGGAGGGGGGTTGTGGGTAGTCACCCCAAATCCACCCCCCTTACCTATCCTGTGACACCTGTGTTTCAACCTGACGACCCTGTGTTTAGAAATGATCCTCCCCCAAAGGTTTTGCTTCCTACTGGACTTTATTACATGCATAGCCACTGGGGTGAAGGTGGAAAGGGACACTTTAGAGCCCCTGCTGCTCGGCAGTGGAGCCAGGTGACATCAACCACAACCTTCAAGGCCAACGCTGGACCCTGGAGTGAGGACGGAGCAGTACAGGACTATAGGACTTAGAGGGGAAGGAAGACAGACAGATATAGCAACCTCTAGAAAGTTCTGTGAAGAGACAATATCCAGGATTCCTGAAAGTAAAATTGACAATCGGAGCAAACTAATAATCAATAGTAGATCAACCTTACAATCAAAGTACCAGGTTATACCCAGGTGCCTATATTCCTTCACAAATTTTGTCAGTTATGAATTCTCCCTGAGATGTTAAATAGCTATTGGTGAGAATTTTAATTCTTCTTCTTCTTAAGAAACACATATGTTACCCCTGTATTTAGCTAGCTAATATTAATAATAGGAAAAGAGCACAGGGAAGGCCAGATGTTATAAACATGGTCATCTGGGCAGCTTCCCAGGAAGCTGCAACTTCACACTCCCCAGGGAACCACTGGGCATTCCCCGCAGATCACTGGGGGAAGGGGTCCAACAAAGGGGAAGATGGGCACATGCACAGTGAGGTCAGGGTGATGGAGGGAAGGTGCCTGTCAGTCTAGCCTGGGGAACAAAGATCATTGGCTAGGAGAGCTGAGCCACTACAACCATGTGAAGTCCTGTTAACTCGTTAAGCTCCTGGTTATGACCCCAAGGCAAAGAGTTCTTGCTCTCTTGTTCCTCTTGCTTGCTTGCCCACCCCTGCACTCTCTCGAGCTGTGACCCATACTCACCTGCCATGTGGCTTAAGCAGCTGCATGGCCCATAGCCATGGGGACCCCATCAATGAACTGGAGCTGGGAACACAAGCTAAGCTGCCCAGATGTTGGACTGGACTGTGCTTTAATATGGAGCGAAGACTCTGAGCAGTGGCTTTATTTTTTTTGTTAATCCTCACCTGAGGATATTTTTCCATTAATTTTTAAATAGAGTAGAAGGGAGGCAGAGACAGAGAGAGAGAAACATCGATGTGAGAGACACACATAGATTGGTTACCTCCCACATGACCCCCACCAGGGCCGGGGATCAAACCTGCAACCCAAATACATGCCCTTGACTGGGAATCAAACCTGAGACCCTTCGGTACACATGTTGATGCTCTAACAACTGAGCAAAACCAGCCAGGGCTGGGCAGTGGCTTTAATTCTAGCCCTACTGAAAACAAGATGGGACTTCTTCCATGGCAAGACGGAGGGCGATGGGACCTTGGAGGGGAACTCTCTTAATGTTACCCCATCAGTAAAGCTTTCCACGATACCTCACCTCCTGTGGGGGCCTCAGGAGATGCTGGTTCCCGCAGCACCCCAATGGCTCCACTTCCACTAGTAAGTGTGGAACCCCACCAAAAGCAGCTAGATCATGGCTATTTCTCAGCTATTTGACCAGCTCTACAGAGTGGGAAAGGGGAAGCTTCAGCTGTTCTCTTTCTTGTGGGGTCTCCAATGGACTGAGTAAACTAAGGTGAGAAGGCAAGCCTTCTGCAGACAACCCCTCAGGCAGTGCAGAGACCCCGCCCCTGGCTTTTGTAATTCCTTACATCCGACAACCACCTAAACTACAGTGGAACTAGAAGGCCCCCAAATACCCGGAAGCTTATCATGTATAAAAGGCAGCTAGAACCCAGCCTCGGGGCTCAGCCTTTGCAGGTGACTCCGCTGGGCCAGCACTGGTGCGCATTAAACAGTCCTTTTCTAATCCGCCGAGTGCGTGCAGTCTGTCTCTTCCCGCCGACCGAATTTCTGCCATAACAAAGGAAGCAGTGCTACAGGTGGGACTCCGGCCCTCAGATACTCAGGATCATCTATGTTGCTTGCTTAGCCAGTGTAGTGTAAGGTCAAGTTGTCTGCTTTCAATCCCAGCTCCACAGACTCCTCACTGTGACCTTGGGCAAGTCAATTAAACAGTGGAGCTTCTCTTGGTCAATACAACATAGTTTGCTGTGAGGATTAAATGAGATGATCATGCTGGTAAAGCACTTAGCACTTAATGAGTGATCAATAGGTGTTAGCTATTATTTTGATCACTGCCTTCAGGGTATGGAAATGTGTTCACCATGCTACTGTGGTGATTTGGACATTAGAGAAAAGGGGGAGAGTAGGTTATGGAAGCATCCATCAAATCAAAACTAATATTGCTTCTTCCCACAAAGACAGGGTCCGGCCCTGGCCAGTTTGGCTCAGTGGTACAGCATTGGCCTGCAGACCAAAGAGTCATGGGTTCAGTCCCCGGCCCTGGTTGGGGTCATGCAGGAGGCAACCAATCAACATGTCTCTCTCACATCAATGTTTCTCTCTCTCTCTCTCTCTCTCTCTCTCCCTCCCTCCCTCCCTCCCACTCTACCCGAAGATAAATGAAAAAAAAAAAAATCATCTGATGAGGATTAAAAAAAAAAGAAGACAGGGTCCAGTCCTTCTAAAAGGTCCCTTAGGGGCTGCTGCATGTCCCCAAGTTGTTGGCTTGGGTGAAAGAACGTCTTGGGTCTTCCAGAAGAAAATGTTTCCAGCTGGAATGTGGAGCCTTTGTCTGAGGCTGCCTGAAGGTGTGCTCCCCTCTTCCCTGACCTCTGTTCAATGCAAAACGTTAGCAGCACTGCTGGCTAGTTGTGAGGTCGGAGCCTGTGGATCAGAGAAAGAAATCCACGGACTCATCAGCCGTCGTCCCTCCACCCCCACCCTAGCCGCTGTCTTCACACAATACGTTGATCACTGGCGGTCCTAGTATGGAAAACAACGGCAGGACAATGGAGCTTCAATTTCTGCACCTAAACTCTCAGCCAAGAATCGGCTTCTTTTGCCTGTGTGGTAGCTAACAGAATTCTGGCCACAGGATGGCTTGCTCGTTTCGTATTACCATCCAGATGGGCCGCAGTGTCGTGGAAGGTGCACTGCACAGAGGAGTTCAAAGACCAGTGGTCCAGGCTGTGCACCCTTCAGATACCTGTTTCAACTTTCTGAACCTCACTTTTCCCATCTCCGCATCAGAATAAGAAAACTTGTTTCAAGAGAGTTGAAGTGAGGACTTATGTCAGATAATAGGAGATGAGAGTATCTGCCGTGGAATCTAATAAAAATGGTTGAGGTTATTGATATGAAGATATTTTTTGCTCTTGGTGAAAGAAAAATGTCTTCTCATTAACTTCCTCCTGAGGGAACACAGGTTGAGGGGTACAATTTTTCACTCCCAGCTAATGATCTGTATCTTGGGTCCTAAGGGGCTTCACGAAACCAGGGTCATTTTCCCCTCCACCTCCCAGAGGTGCCACAAGAGGGAGCACTCTCCTTTCGGATGTGCACTGCAGCTCCACGCCCACCCTCCCACCACGTTCTTCTCTAAAGACAGGTGGATGTCGGGTCAAGAATAGAGACCTAAACTGAGCAAGAAAAACACCATGGCCTGCCTTGTACTGACTGCCACTAACTTCCTTGAGTAAGTCACCTACCTGCTTCTAGATCTCATTTTCTTTATGTGTAAAATTTATTCAAAACTTACCAGACACTAATCTAGGTAATGACGGATCAGAAATAAAAGATTTAGTCTCTGCCTTCAAAGAATCTACGGTTAAACCAACTTGCAAACCAACAATTACAAAGCAAAGTGACTAATGCTACTACAGAATAATCTGAAGATTAGAGAAAGGAGCCCTAGGGTTTGTTAAGAATCAGAAAAAACTTCACAGACAAGGCAAAGCTAAGTTTTGGGTTTGAAAGAAAGGCAGCAGTTCAGTAGGCAAGGAGACCACGATGGGCACTGCAGGCAGAGAGGATGAACACACATGCAGGGACAGGAGAGGGGGAAGGTCAGCTTCAGGAGACACTGGGGGTCAGATCAGAATTCTTACCCTTTGGTCCACAAATACGTCTTCACGTATGATACTGTGAATATGTGCTATTTCCATTTCTCTGCAGAGGAACTCCATGCCTTGATTTTACACTCTCAAATTGGTTGGTAATGAGGAAAATGTATATATACGTATATATGAATTCATATATATGTATATATAAAAAGGGATTATATAATATCTAAATTCATATAACCAGCTCTGTCATTTTATGGTATTTATTCACAGTAAAGAAAATGTGCATATAAAACTAGATCTGTGTCTGAAAGCCATTTATATCCAATTCTTATTAGACAATGATTCTTAATTTGTTGATTAACTATTGCACACCCTGGTCTTCCACGGGCTCCTTTGCATCCTCCTCTGAGATCTGCATTTGTTCAGGACCCCTGCTTTCAACAGCACTGGACAACTTCAGCTCTTGTCTCGCATGTTACCCAGACCGTTTTATTTTTTCCTTTCATTTTTTTTTTTCTATATTAAAGCTAAATGAAGGGATTAAGAAAAGAAAAAGAAACAGAAGAGAATATATATATATATATATTACACATAGATGCAGACAGCAGTAGGGTGACAGCCAGAGGGAAAGGGGGATGGAGGAAAGAGGGTAAAGGGGGTATAAATGGGGATGGAAAGAGACTACTTTGGGTGATGCAGTGTGCAGATAACGGTTTGTTGAGTTGTACACTTGAAACCTGTATGGTTTTGTTAACCAATGTCACCCCAATAAACTCAACAAAAATTTTTTAAAATTAATTTTAAAAATAATATAACTCTTTAAAAATTTTCAAAAACCAAATTGGCCAATGATTTTTTAAAATATATCTAAACAGTGGAGAAGAAGGTGACAACAATTCCACAAGGTTTCCTCCTTCTCAAATCGTCACCATCCCCTATCATCTCTTCCCAGCCAACAGCCCCATCGCTTACTTCACGGAGAATGGGGAAGCACTGAGACGAGAACTCTCCTGTCCGCCCTCCGTGTCCCCGGCCTCCTGACCTGCACACATTTCCTCTGCGCGCCTCCCTGTTACTATGCAAAGGCAAGCCCCCCACCTGAGCACTGCACCCCCTTCTCATTTAAGGGGATTTCTCTAGCATGGTCCATTCTTTTTTCCTGCATCATCATTTTTCTCTTTCTCTGGATTTTTTCCACTACCACTCAAACACAGTGAAATATCTCCAATCTTAAAAGAAACTCCTCCCTTTAACCTCACATCCCTCTTCCACAATCACCCGATTTCTGTTTCCTTGTCGAGTAAAACTCCTCAAGGGAGTTGTTGGCGCTGTCTCCACTTCCTCGACTGTTTCCCGCTGCAACCTGCTCCCGCCAGGCCTGTCCCTCAGACACCAGCCATAGCCACAGATTTTCAGCCCCATATTATTTCACCCAATAGCAACACTGTCATAGTCATTCCCACTTCCTGAAACACGGCCTTCTTTTTGAAGGGGGCGTCACACTGTGCCGACTTTCCTCCTGCCTCACCGGCCACTGCTTTTGTGTTTGCTGCTGGGCTGGTTTGGTCCCCTCACCTCTAAAGCATGGAGTGCTTCACATTTTGTGCCTTGTCCCTCTTCTCTACCCACATCACACCCACTCCTTGTGTGCTCCCCATGTCACCGGAACACTTTCTATTCAGTAATGTTTCCAAATGTGTATCAGTAGCTTAGACCTTTGCCTTGAATTTCAGATTCGTGTGTCCAGCTGCTTCCTGACACCTCTGCTTGGATGACTAACAGTTATTTTCAATTTTGCACCGACACGACCACACATAAACCTGCTCCATGCCCCATTTTCCCCATCTCTGTAGATGGTACCGCCATTCCCCAAACATCTTAGAGTCATCCATGATTTCCTTTTTCTTTCACAGAAACATATATCCGATCTGCAGCACATCCTCTCCGCTTTCCTCTGAAATACACCTAGGTCCAAGCTTTCACCTCCCTCTCCACCACCACCCTGCTCTAAGCCATGATGTCTCACCTGGGCCCTGGGAAGAGGCTTCTAACTATTCCGGTTTCCACTATTTTCTCCCTAACCTCAGACAAATAAATGGAAGTATATACTGTTCATGGATAGGAAGAATTAACATTGTTAAAATGTTCATACTACCCAAAGCAATCTATAGATTCTATGCAATTCCTATTAAAATACCAACGACGTATTTCACAGAACTAGAACAAATAATCCAAAAATTTATATGAAACTATAAAAGATCCTGAATAACCACAGCAGTCTTGAGAAAAAAGAACAAAGTTGGAGGAATCACACTACCTTATATCAAACTATACTATAGGCCTAAAGTAATCAAAACAGTATGGTACTGGCATAAAAACAGACATATAGATCAATGGAACAGAATAGAAAGCCCAAAAATAAATCCACATCTGTATGGCCTACCAATATTTAATAAAAGAGGCAAGAACATACAATGGAGTAAAGACAGTCTATTCAATAAACGATGTTGGGAAAATTGGACAGATACATGCAAAAATAAAACTTGACCACCTTCTTACACCACATACAAGAATAGACTCAAAATGAATTAAAGACTTAAATGTAAGACTTGAAATCATAAAACTCCTAGAAGAAAACATAGGCAGTAAAATCTTGGATATTTCTTAGTAACATATTTTCTGAAATATCTCCTCAGACAAAGGAAACAAAAGAAAACAATAAATAAATGTGACTACTTCAAACTGAAAAAGTTTTGCACAACAAAGGAAACCATCCACAAAATGAAAAGACAACCCACTGAATGGTAGAACATATTTGCCAATAAATACATCTGATAAGGGGTTAATATCTAAAATTTATAAAGAATTCATATAACTCAAAACCAAAATAACTAACAATCCAAAGAAAAAACTGGGCAAAGGACCTGAAAAGACACTTCTCCAAGAGGACATACACATGGCCAATAGATATATAAAAAGATGCGCAATGTCACTAATCATCAGAGAAATGCAAATTAAAACCACAGTGAGATATCACCTCACACCTGTCAGAATGGCTATCACCAAATCAACAAACAACAAGTGGTGGTGAGGATGTAGAGGAAAGGGAACCCTTGCACACTGTTGGTGGGAATGCAGATGTGTGCGGCCACTGTGGAAAACAGTAGGGAATTTCCTTAAAAAAATTAAAAATGGAACTGCCTTATGACCCAGTGTTTCCACATCTGGGTACATATCCAAAGAAGCCCAAAAAACTAATTTGAAAGAATATATGCACCCCTATGTTCATTGCAGTGTTATTTACAATGGGCAAGCTAAGGAAGCAATCCAAGTGCCCATCAATAGACAAGTGAATAAAAAAACTGTGGTACATATATACAGGGTGGGGCAAAAGTAGGTATCAATTGTTCATGTGGAAAATAATAGAATAATTAATAAATAACAATACAAAAATAAACTCAGTGCTTTGCATACTCACAACTGTAAAACTACTTTTGCCCCACCCTGTACAATGGAATATTACTCAGTCATAGAAAAGAACAGGGTCTTAGTATTTGCAACAGCATGGATGAACTCTAGAGGATATTATACTAAGTGAAATAAGCCAGATGGAGAAAGACAAATACCACATGATTTCACTTATATGTGGAATCTAAAGAACAATATAAACAAACAAAAAACAGAAAGAGACTCACAGATATAGAGAACAGACTGACAGTTGCCAGAGGAGAGGTGGGTTGGGGGACTGGGTGAAAAAAGGTGAAGGGATTGAGAAGTACAGATTGGTGGTTACAAAACAGTCATGGGGATATAAAGTACAGCATAGGAAATATAGTCAATAATAATGTGATAACTATGTATGGTGCCATTTGGGAAATATCAGTGGGGAACACTTTGTAAAGTATATAACTGTCTAACCACTATGCTGTACACCTGAAACTAATACAAAATAATATTAAATGTAAGTTGTAATTGAAAAAAATTAAAACAAATGTAAAAAAATGTAAATCATATAATGCCATTCCCTGCTAATAACACTCAAAAGGCTTCCCATGTAAAGTCCTTGTAATAGTTTACAGAGAAAAACTTAGCCCCTACATGTTTCTCTGTGATCACATTCTACCACCCTCCACATCACTCACTCCTATTCCTTAAATACCCCCAAATGCACTCCTGCCTCAATTTCTGTATTATGTTACAAATGCTCTGTTATAGCATTCTCTGCTAAGAACATTTTTCATCAAATATTTATGATACGACTCTTCTTCACTTCGTTTGGTTTCTACCCAGCTGTAACCTTCTCTGAGAGTCTTTTGTGACCTATCTAAAATAGCAGCCGAATTTTCTCTTTTTTTCCATCCTAGAATTTTCCATACCTGATACCACAGTACTTAATTAAAACGTATTTGTATGTCTGTAGTCTCTCTTTAACACACACAGCTCTTTGAGGGCAGAGACTTCCTTCTGACTCACCAGTGTCTACTCACTCTTAGAAGTGAGTAGATGGTGCATGGTTAGCAGTTAGTAAGTATCTAACCAATAAACCAGAGAAAGCAGATGCAAATGAGTCTCTGCAACAACCAGACATAGCTCTTGTTCAAAAAGGGTCTCTGACTGAACTTCTCACAAGGACCACCTAATTTGTTCTGGGCCCTTTAGATACAGGATGTGTAAGAATTTACATAGGGTATGCAAATTTACAGAGATGAAGTAAAGAATTGGGCAGAAAATCAGTCTTTAAGCTTGGTGAAAGCACAATTCAATAAAAGCAGATGCCTTGGTGTGGGTTTCTAACACAGTATTAATAATAGTAATAGCTAATATTTACTGAGTACTTACATGTAAGATGCATTTAAGTTATTTACATGTATGAACCTGTGCAATCCTCACAACACAGTATGAGGGAGATACGTCTAATTCCTCCATGTTACAGGTGAAGAATTAGAGAGCAAGATATATTTTCACAGAACTAGTAAGTGACAAAAACAGGTTTGGAGTCTAGGGACCTGTTTCTTAATTACTCTGTGATTCTTTCTTCTTCATGATGACAAAACTCTTAGGATAAGATTAATTATTTAGGCTGTTTTATCAATCCTATGAATCTGTCATCATTCACCTATTACTACTTTTTAAAAAGGCTATAACTCAGGGACATCCAGACTGAAGCGGTGCAGAGAGTAAGGTGTAAGGAAATGGTAAAGAGCTCCCAAGCCTTCTCCCAGAACACCACTCTCCCCGAATCGTCAAATGTTCACCAACCCAGAAACTCTCCTAAGCTTGTCCTTTGAGTTTTTTGGAAGCTTTATTACATAGGCATGACTAATTAAATCACTGACCATTGGTAATTGAATCTCAGGCTCCTCTCCCCTTGTATTTTTCTATTTACATATATTTCCATAATTTATATGTTTATTCATATAAAAGATAGATAGATAATTGACAGAATGAAACAGAGAGAGATAAAGAACAGAAGGGATGAAAGGAGAGAAGGAGTAAGGAAGAGAGGGAGGGAGAAAGAAAGAAAAATAAAACAATCAGTTTGAGTTGAGAAGCATGGCTGGTTTTTCTGAAGGCCAAGCATTCATTTATCACCAATTTATTGTTTTTGAAGCCAAAGATATAGATATGAATTTAAATAGTTAACTGGCTAAGAAATTCAGAAGTACCCTGCAATGTATCCAGCTCAACATTCTTTTTCAGACCTTTAAAAAGTCACAATTTACTAAATATTTTTATTATAATATATAGTTCATAAAAAATTTTACAGCCCTGTCCGGTTTGGCTCAGCAGTTAGAACATCGGCCCACAGACCAATGAGTCGCGGGTTCGATTCCAGTCAAGGGCATGTACCTTGGTTGCAGTTCGTCCCCGACCCTGATTGGGGTCACGCGGGAGGCAACTATTTGATGTGTCCCTCTCACGTCAATGTTTCTTTCTCTCTCTCTCTCTCTCTCTCTCTCTCTCTCTCTCTCTCTCTCTCTCCCTTCCACTGTATCTGAACAACAACAACAAAAAAAAAATGGAAAAATATCCTTGGGTGAGGATTAAAAAAATAATACAAAATAAAAAAATAAATTTTACAAACACTTGTTACTTAATTCTCATAATGATAACATAAGGAAACATATGTATGTTGAGCATCTATTCTGTTTCAAGAATAATGCCAGGTACTTTACAGTTGTTATTCTTATTTGTTCCAGTAGAGCTCCATAACTGTTAAATAAATAGTTTTTCAATTTTCCTACATGACACCAAAAACATGATCTAAATATGCAAAAATTGATCAATTAGACCTCACTAAAAGTAAGATAGTTTGGTCTGTGAAAGACCTGTTAAGAGGATGAAAAGATAAGCTATGCAATAGGAGAACATATTTGCAAACCACACATCGAACAAAGGAATTATATCTAAACCATTGGTAAATAACTCAAAACTAAACAGTTAAAAAATCCAATTAGAAAATGAACAAAATATGTGAACAGAGACATTCTGCCCAAGAGAATATACAGATGATAAATAATCATTAGCTATTAGTAAAATGCAAAATAAAACCACAATATAACAACATATCTATGATAATGCTAAAATGTTTTTAATGTAAACACCAAATACTGATAAGTATGTGGAAAAACTGGATCTCTCAAATTTTGCTGTTGGTAATGTAAAATGATACAGCCTCTTTTGAAAACAATTTGGCAGTTGCATATACAATTAAGTAAGTACCTATTATATAACCCAACAATTGTACCCTTGGGTATTTATCCTACAGAATTAAAACTTATCTTCCCACCAAAACCTATACATGCATATGCATAACAGATATGTGCAATAGCCAAAAAACAAGGGGAAAAAAACCCACAATAATCATCAATGGGCAAATGGCCAAACATAACATAGACTATTACTCAGCAATAAGAAAGAATAGATTATTGATACACTCAATTCAGGTGAATCTCAAGGAGAATATGCTGAGCGGGGGGGGGGGGGGGGGGGGGGGCAATTCCAAAAGGCTACATACTGTATTATTCCACTTATATACATTACAGAAAAGACAAAATTATAGATGTGAAGGACAGATTAGTGGTTGCCCAGAATTAGGAGATGGGGAGGTAGGTGTGGCTATAAAAAGGTAACACTGTGCTTTAACCTGGATATTTCCTACTGACCTATTTTCCCAATTAATAATCCTCTCTTCTTTTACATCTAATCTATTGTTAAATCTATTCCTTGCATCTTTAATTTCAAACATTATAATTATCAATTTTAACTGTTGTTTTTTTTTTAAATCCTCACCTGAGGATATTTTTCCATTTATCTTCAGATAGAGTGGGAAGGAGGGAGGGGGAGAGAGGGAGAGAGAGAGAAACATCAACATGAGGGAGACACATCGACTGGTTGCCTCCCAAACAACCCTGACCAGGGCCAGGGACTGAACCGCAACCGAGGTATGGGCCCTTGACCAGAATCGAACTCGTGACTCTTTGGTCCATAGGCTAACGCTCTAACCACTGAGCCAAACCAGCCAGTGCTATAATGATCAATTTTAGAATTGTCATTTAATTATTTTTCATAGGTTTGAGTAACTGTTGATATTTTTCATATTTTCATGAGTATATTAATCATAATTATTTTAAGTGTTTTCTGGTAGCTCTGATATTTGAGTCACCTCAGGATTTGTTTCTATAACTTACGTTTTTTCCTGGATTTGATATTTTGGTTCTGTTCCCAGGCATTTGACTGAATGTCACACATTGTTTAAAAAAAAAATTGAAGAGATTCTGGATAATATTATTTTTCTCCAGAGAAAATTTAAATGTCTTATGGTAAACAGTTAGAATATGGTTATCACCTTAATAAAATCAGAGATTAAAATATTACATTTTAGGCTTTGTTTTTACTGGTCTATTTCTGGTTTGTGTTTACACCTAAAGCATACACTTTAGGGATATCAAATGAAACCTGGGTGTTTTTCAGGGTCCTTCCTCCTTGGTGCACCCTGAACTCCCATTTTTGTTTCCTAAACTGTGAGACTGCAGAAATTTCTGCTTAGCATTTTTTAGCCGCCTAGCGTCTGCTTTTTGCTTGATTTCTTGGCCTTTTGCCTTGTATATGTATACACAGCCTAGGACTCAGAAAATTCCTCAGAATAAAATTAAACACCTTCCTGTGTTCACTGTCTGCGATTTTCTTTCTTTCTAGGAACTTAATACCTCAATCCTTGCTAATAAGGAGTCACAAACTTCTTTGGTGGTTGTGGTTTTTGTTTTTGTTTTTGGACCCTAGCAAAATTGTTACAAGTTCTTCTTTTGTTTTATGCCCTGAGAGTCAAATGGAAAATTTCAGAAGGGAAATAGTAGTAACAATCCAGGACTAACCTCAATCCATTTCTTTCTTTTCTGGGATCATGGCTTCTCAAAACCTGTTTGCCTTGATTTGTCTACAGTGATCTCAAGCCTGTACTTTTTTCTAAATCCAGGTTTTGTAATTGCTTTCATTTGGAACATAAGTCAGATACAGAGAGAAATACGTGTGATTATTTGCCTCAGAACTATCAACATAATAAGTTATATTAACAGATTTCTTAATATCAAGTCATTCCTTGGTTCCCAGAATAAATGTACTTTCGTAATGAAGACACGTTTTTTTTACTATGTTTTTGGAAGGTTCTGTTTGCAAATACTTAATTTAGGATCCCTGAATCAACATTCATAAGGGAAACAGCTTTTCTACTTTTCTTTTCAGATTTCGTTATAAATATTACATTTGTTTCAGACAAATACATTGAAGTTTTTCTTCTTTTTATTTCCATTCTTTGTAACAATTTAAGTAGAAATGGTCTTTAAAGGACTGGCAGAATTCCCTTTGTAACTGTTGAGTTTAGGTGATTTTGAGGAGATATTTTGAGTTCTTTATCCTTTTTATATGATAATCATTCTGTTTAAGCTTTCTATTACAATTAGGGTCAATTACGATTAATTGTATTTTTGCTTAGAATTTCACACATATTTCCATAGATTTCTGTAAAATAATCTCTTATTATCTTAATTTCCTCTTTTCAATGTTATTTTTTTCTGTCATTTTCTTTGTATTAGGTTGTTGTTGTTGTTTTTTAATAGATAATAGCGGTTTGTCTATTTGGTGGTTTTCCCAAAGAACCATCATTTTACTCTGACTTTTTAATACTATTGTTGATTTATAATTTGTGCACAGTACATCTACTTAGAATATACTCTTTCTACATATACAGTTTGAGCAGTTTTGAAATGCACTTTTGTAACCGCATATAAATATAGATACAAACATAACCACAATCAAACTATAAAGAATCCTGATCATCACAAAATCTCATGCACATTTGCAATAAATAAATCATCACCATCACCCGTCCCCAGGAAACCACCAATCTTCCCATCGCTGGAGGTTAGTTCTATCCTAGAATGTCATATAAATAAACTTACACAGTATGTAGTCTTTTGTGTCTGCCTTCTTTCACTTAACATAACATTTCTGAGTTTCATCAAAGTTGCTGCATGTATCATATCAGTGATTCAATTCTTGTTACTGCTCAGCATTCTACTGTATGAATATAACAATTCACATATACTTTTACCATATATCATATGTCTTCTTTGTGAAGTGTGTTTGTCTTGCTCTTTAATATTGAATTGTTTGGTTTCTATTAATGAACTGTAAGAATACTCATTTATACATATGTAAAAAAATGTAAAGCTATATAAAATGTATAGTGAAAGCACATACAAATTGTATTATATTCATAGAATGGAATACTGTATTTGTACACACATAGAGAGAATATACAATATTTTCTGCCAATCTGTGAGTGTGAGCTGGTTTTTTGACAAGCAGAACACATACTAAATAATGCCTACTGAGCTCAAGACTATCTATCAACAGCATTCCCTGTGTCAAGATGTCGAATCAACAGAAGTATTTATTGCCATTCTGGAACCCTAGCCCAGAGCAGTGGCGTAGTTGGTTCCAGATCAGACGGCAACATTGACTTTCATTCTCCTCTGGGAAGTACGTGGTACATTTTTCTCCATAATGTTTACTTCCCATTGTTTATACATTTAATATTTTTTCTCAGCCATTTCAGTTTTCTTTATTAAGTTAGATGTATGTCTTGACTCGCAACTAGATGGTGAGTTCTTTAATGCGAAAACATAATCTCCACACTTAGTAAGAATTTTAAAAAATTCTGCGCACCCTGAACTTGTGTTTTTTTCTGTTCTATTAGATAAAATCACCAGCGCTTACTTAATGTTCCTTGTCATTAGCTTGGGAATAATTTCCTTCTCCTTATACCTTTTAACCAATTAAACACAAAGCCCTGCCAATATTCTCTCTCTAAATTCTCTTACTCCCCATCCCCACTCCTATTTCGTTAGTCCAAACACATTATTTCTTGCTTAAATGATGTATCGTTTTCACTTTGTTCTCCTGATGTTAGTGGGTGAAACTTTAAAGGCACATTCAAGTCATACTCCACTCTGCAATCGGCACCACTTTCCAAAAATCGATTTCATTCATTCATATGCAGGCACTCTGTTATGCTTTGTAGTTGTTAAGATGAAAAAGGAAGAGCCCCCGGCTTCACGTCTACAAGTAGGCTACACAAACTTAACAAAAACAATAAAGAATCCAAGAAACAAACATGAATCAATGTATCTGGGAGCACATAAATAATAGTGAATACTGGAGCTGAACCTTAAAGGAACAGTAGCAATTGGTGTATTTTGTGTGCGTTGCTTTGCTTTCTCGTTGCAGCCAGGTTAAAGACGAATCTGAACTGTATCCTGTGGACAGTGGGGGTGTCTGGGGTGAGGATGGCTGGGGATTAGCCAATATTTTATTTTTAGAAGATAGTGTTAGTGACAATTTAAGGTGCATAGAAACTAGGAAATTTTTATCATTTTACTTTTTTTTGGTATGACTAGAGTGACTAATTGGGATTTAAGCAAGAAAACTTACTATTTAAAAAAATTCAGCTTATTTTTTTATGATGAAGCAGCAAAGCACTATAAATCAGATCTATTCATTCTACAGAGACTTACTTAACAGGTCCCTTGGGCAAATATTCAAATAGACACCTAACACCCTAAATAAGCAGAACTGAGGTGTGGGGAAAATGTAGAAAAATGTGCCCAGGGACTTGAGAGCCTCTTGAGAGGAAGGGCTTAAGATCCTGATCTCTTTTTAAATTTTTTAATTAATTAATTTTTTTTGAGGTTCAATGCTATTTCATTTTTACTCCTGAACTGAGTAGCCTTGAGCAACTTCCGATGAAGAGAACACTCCTGGGAGTAGGACCCAGACCAGCAAAGATGCGTCGGTGCCACTGACCAGGAAATGCTCCATAGTGTAGCACCAGTCTCGGCTGCACCATTCGGCGGCCAAAGAAACCAGGCAGTTAAGAAGCTAGCATCGGCCTGTAGGAGTCTTCAGTCCTCTCTGAGCCAGGAAGAGGGACTGGCCACTCTGGACTGAGGAATTCCGCAGGATTCCTAGACAGCTACTGGGCACTGAGAAGACCCTAGGAGACACACTCCAAAATCCTCGCTATCCTGGTTTACTGCCAAGCAGCGCACCACGGGCAGCAGAGATTCAATTGCTCCCAGTTCTGGAGGCCAGGTGTCTGACACCACTCGGATTCCTCTGAGGCCTCTCTCCTTGGCTTGCAGACGGCCATCTTCTCCATATCTGCCCATGGTCTTCCCTCTGTGTGTATCTGTCCTGCCTCCTCTTCTTAGAAGGACACCAGTCATACTGGATGGATTAGGGCCCATCCCAATGACCTCATTTTAACCTAATAACCTCTTTAAAGACTCTGTTACCACAGATGGTCATACGCTCTGAGGTACTCAGGTTTCGGACCTCAACATGCACGTTTTGGGCAGGGGAGGGATACAATTCATCGAGAACACTTGCCAAGCAGCACAAATGGACACTTGAGTGGATCTGAATGTTAAAAAGATATAACCTTCAGTATATTTAAAAGTTAGTTTTTGTAAAATGTTTACCCATCACCAATATTATCATACCTAATGCTATGCTAACTTGCTTCAGAACTTTTAGTAAAAAAAAAAAAAAAAGTAAATCTAGAAGACAGGATTGGGGCTCCCTGAGAGTCCTCCATTCCCATTGACACCAGTCCCTCCACAGACTGACTGTATTAGTATTTCTCATAAATACATCTCTGTGGACGATTCTGTTCTTCTTTGTAGCTGTACCTGTAATGTCAGCTGGTAAAAGCAGATCATACCAGTTACATCTGCTTCTAATATTCTTATGTTTATGTCAACTTCAGAATAAAATTCATATTTTCTAGCATGGCCTAGTCCTTGAAGATCTGTCCTCACCTGCCCTTCCAGTCCCACTCCCTGCCCTGCCCCGGCCCCATGGTAAGGTGGACAGGACATCTGCACTCACACATCTCATTCCTTCCTCTTCTCTTTCCCTGGAACCACCTGGCCTCCTCCCATCTGGCTTCTTGTCCCTCGTTTCTACTTCTGTATCACTGAAGAATGCCTCTGTCAATATACATGATATTGGATTAAAATTGTAAGTTTTCTCACACGTTATACCCAAAGGATTCAGAGTGCCTTTAATGTAAGGAGTGAACCTTTCCTAATTCCATGTCTAGATCTTGACACACAGATTATTATTAGCTCGGCTAATATTTTTTTTAAATAAATGATTAATTGAATGAACTAATTGGTTGTTGATCATACTGGTGATAATGCTACTTGGTGGCAATGCTTCTCCCAAGACATTGAGAACAATTTTAGTTATTAAATAAATCTGAAACTGATGTGTTTCTGAGTCCCTGTTCCAACAACAGAAGCAGAACCTAGATAAGAAAAAAAAAAAAAAAAAAGCTAAATGTATTTTCTAAACATTGTTTCTCCTACTGAGACTTTCACAGTGCGGCTGCTTTCCTTCTGAGGCTGTGCGGTGCGCGGCTGACAGGCTCCAGCAGCCTCCCCTTGACACCTGACAGCTGAGTCCCTCCCTGCGCCTGCTGGGAGCTGTTACAAACCAGTCGGTGGCGGGGGGCTTTTATTCCTGCCTCATTAAAATGGAAAGCCAGATTCTGGAAACTAAAATCCACCAAAACTCATAAAGAAGGGAGTGTGGTTTAGGGACACATATAATAGACCCCTTCAAACAAATTGAATAGCTAGTCCAGATTCTAAAATTTTAAAGGCCTTTTTAGCACATCTCTGTTCAATATCTGCATCAAATCCAAGGCCATGGGCTTCCCGGCAGAAGGCAGAAGGCAGCTCCTCCCCAGGCCTCACATTCTCCCAATAGAGCCAGGTCTGTAAGGGAGACGCAGCCAGTTCCCACTCACAGCCTTGCTGCACCACCGACTTCCCAGTGCTAATTGCTTCCCTGGGATGTGCTGAGGAGCTGGGGTGGGAGAAGCCTGGCAGTATCCTAAGGTGATTCCTGAGGGCTCTCTTCCTGCCTGTGCTCATTATCGCTCTTTGACACAATCAGCCTCCAGGTTTCCTCGGAGCACCCCAAGTCAGTCATGCCAGAGGATGGCATCATGGGACACCCTCCCCCTGAATGATATAACAGGAGGTTAATTCCCAGGCACAGTGCCTGGGGAAGCCAGGGAGCGCACAGAGGAGACTGGGGATCCCCAGGTTGATTTGTGTCAACTCTTTCACACTAATTAGTGGGGGCAGACAGAAGCTGTTAGGTGAGCAGACCTGAGGGGGTGCTGGCTGCCTACAGCATCATCCCTAGGAGAGGGCCAGAGAAGAGAGGCGAGACCTCACGGGACTTTGCTAGGAATGAAGCAAGAGCTCAGTAAAACAGGACACTCAGGTGTCTTCTCTTGTGGCTCTGAGAATGCCTGACCCAGATCTCAGGACGTATTAAACAGTGAGTTGTCACCTGACGTGGCTCAGAGGCTATGAACAGAAATGTCTCCACAGAGGGGAACATAAGACAATTCAACGTGATAAAGTAGTAGCTAAGTTTGGGGTAGCAACCACGTTTGACACACAAGTAACACATGCATTTTTTTTAAGCAATAGGAAAGTTTATTGGAAAGATAGACAGACTCCCTGAAGGGGGAGGGGACCCAAGTGGATTACCAACACATGAATTTTTATAAGTGATCTCTTACCACGCACCCTCAGACCCTGGGCAATAAATGAATTCTGTCTTTTTTTTTTTTTCTTCAAAGAGGAAGCCTGTGCAAAAGTAAGTCTGAGAGACACTCCAAAGAGATCAAAAATAATCTAGAAGGACCGTTTCTCTGAGACATTGCTACATCTGAATGTGTATTATTCCAGAATTGTTTCAATTCTTTCATGTGCTCATGCCTGTTTTTTTTGAATAGGTGACAATGCTCCCAAGATAGATCAGTGTTTATCTCACCCACTTTCGTAGAGTCTGGAGTGTCTAGGAATATGACAGGCATAAAGAAGGTGCCAAGTCAGTGCTTCTAGAAAGGAAGGAAATAAGGGGGAGAAAGGAGCAATGTCAGGATGTAGACAGGAAAGGAGATAGAGGGAAATAGATGAGGGACATTTTAGGGTTTTCCAGAATTACAGAGAAATCCACCCTCTGGGCCAAGATGTAGGTTAAAAAAATATTTTTTTCATTTCATTTCTTTTTTTTATTGTACAAAATGTCCAGAGGCCATGAAATGAAGGAGCAGTTGACAGTTTTTGTTTACAGCTCTTACTCTCCAAATTCGATGATCAAACAATAGTTAAATACATCCCGCACTGCTTTTTCCAATCTTCTGCCTGAAGCTGGTCTTATTCAATACACCAAACAGTCCTGGGCCCAGGAGCCAACAAGCAAAAATCCCAAACAAAGGACTTAAACGGGGCATCTGAATACGTTGTTCCTTCTCTTTCAAGACAGAGGTGCAGATGGCAGCACTAGCTCGACCCACCTTGTTTAAAACCAGTGGTCTACCCTGTATGTTAAGTATCACTTTTTTTTTCTTATAAATAGGACAGATTACAACATGGTCACTACTAGCAGATACTGTACCTGAGAGAGGTTTATCCCCAAAAACAAGAAGAAAGGAGGAAATCAAAACAGTGACACAGAATTTCTTACTCTTAACATGTTCTCTTTCACTAATTTTGATGGGAACATAGAGGAACCTCTACTTATCCACATATACAGAATCCTTATCTAAACTGCCCCCATCTCTGTGTCTCTCTCTCTCTGAGGTATGAATATACACACTCAAGCTCATGTGCTCACACACGTGCACGCAGACACAAGCGAGTCCTTTCCCCTGGAGGATGAAGGAAAGGAAAGGAGCACATGGGTAACTCCTGGAAAGTCTGCAAAGTTCATTTTATTTTCAAGGACACACAGATACACTAGAATGAATAATGTGACAACATTTTTTGAACATTTTAGTTTTTGTCTTTCCCTAAAATTGACTTTCTTTGCCCATCTCTTTCTTCTCACCTAGCCCATTATTGCAATTTAAGAATACTCTACTATGGTTTTGGTTCTAGTTAAAATGAAGTAAGAATCATCCTCCACCATGCCTCCTCGACTAAGTACAGCTATAAAACCTGGGTCGTATGCCTAGAGCTGCTGAGTTAGGACTGAAAAATAAATCGGAGCTGACAGGTTGAGGAAGAAGATCAGAATTCAAAGTGCCTTCAAACCCCTGGTGCTCACCATTTTTGCCCATCTGCCTTCCTGACACTTGGCACCAGATGGGGGCACAGTTGTGGAAGTACACAGCACAGCAGGTCTGGAACTAGGGTACGATGAATCAGGCAGGGTTGTAAAGTGTACAGACAGATTCTGTCTTTATTTAAAATTGTGATATTTTGTTCACCATGGATTGTTGCATCAACTTGATTTTTTTAATGGTATATTAACATCTTATTTTTCTTGATTATGGCTTTCTTTTGGTGCCCCCTTAAATTTTGCACCTGCGGGATGTGCCTCACTTGTAGGGTAACTAAAATCTCAGCTTTCGGCTAGAGGACAAAAAGGTGAGCCTCAGGGATCTAGAAGCTACCAAAGAGATTAAGGACAGAAAGCATCTCAGGAAAGTAACCCCATGGAAACTGTATATAAACTCCTGGCCTGAATCTGAAGCTGTGTACTCATAGATCTGATTCTAAGTAGCAAAATCTTTGAGAACTGAACCAAGATGCATCGCTGCTCAGGACACAGACTGGCCACTAGGTGGAGCACACACAGGACAGATAGAAGCAAAGGCTTCGAAAACTCAATAGACATTAGAACCACAGGGGGACACTAGCCCCCAGAGGGCAGGATTGACTTGCAGCCTGAACTTATTTGAAACAAAATATCAAAATTCTCCAAAATATTTAAATAGGATACAATTCAAAATTAGGCAGCACATGACGAACAAGAAAAATCTCAACTCACACTGGAAAAATCAATAGATGCCAAGGCTGAGATGACAGAGATGTTGGGATTATCTGACAAAGTCTTTAAAATAAAGTCTTTGAAACAAATGAAAATATAAAAAGGTTCAGCAAAGAATTGAAAGATGTATGGAAGGACCAACAGAAATAATTCATTAATTGGACTCAATAGTGAAATGGAAATGAATAGAGAAGAACAGAGAGCCTGGCTGGTGTGGCTCAGTGGACTGAACATCATCCCATGGACTGAGAGATCCCGGTTAGATTCCCGGTCAGGGCACATGCCTGGGTTGTGGGCTCGATCCCCAGTGGGGGATGTGCAGGAGGCAGCCGATCAATGTTTCTCCCTCACATCGATGTTTCTCTCTCTCTCTCTCTCTCCCTTCCTCTCTCTCTAAAATATCAATAAAAACATATTTAAAAATAGAGAAAAAAGTCAGAAACATGAAGATGCATAAATAGAAATTATACACTTTGAACAGTGAGAAAAGAGATTGAAAAAAAAAGTCTCATAGACCTGTAGGACAATAGAAAAGTTCTAATATTTGTGTTGTCAGAGTCCTAGAAAGTGATGAGAAAAAGTTAGACGCTGAAGAAAAAAGTCAAAGAAAGGATGACTAAAAACTTTCCAAATGTTTTGGGGTACATTTCTCTGAATTTTAATGCATGTATTGGATCATACAACCATGAAAACAAACAGGTAATGAACTGGATTTCAAACCAACTCAAAGCTTTTACTTAAAAGCTTATTTAGATCCTGTTCACATGCTTCCACAGATCTGCAAGTGAATCTTACCAAACAGATATTCTCTTTTTTATAATATGGAGAGAAGGGTGGTATTCAGCTCTCTGATTTCCTCTCTCCTCTAAAGTTCCTGACACTGAACTATCAATACTTCATTGACAACTATGCCCTGGGCAGTTCTCCTCAAAGCTGTTTTTTTTTTTTTAATAGATGAAACTCTGCAGTGGCCTAAAAGAAATGAAGCAACCTCCAAAATCAGCATGGAGTGCTCTCAGTGCGCAGGACTCGTACTGGCTGGGCCTCTGGCTGACAAAAAAGGGGTGGGGGTTAAAGTGAATTTTATATACCTCCCACCACTGCCTCTGAGAAAACTACCAAACAAATGTGAAAGTCACCAGAAAGCTGTGTTTGGTGAGAAAGGTGCATTTATCAAACCCAGCAGGAACTTCAACCACATTGGTAAAGAAAGGCAAAGTTAAAACAAATGAGATCAGGAGGTTGGGCCCATGAAACCAAGCCAGAGAGTTTAAATGCGTTTTATCAAAAGCCTTAACTACACAGAGATCTGCCAAGGACAAACAGCCACTTTAGCTCTCAGCCAGGTGCCCTGTTAGAGAAAAGGGTTTAAGCATTTTCTTCCCACAGCAAAGCCACTGGGCAAGGGAAAACAAAAAAAGAGATCTGAATGAATGAGATGAGAGAAAGGCATTCTGTTTTTTTATCCTCACCCGAGGACATTTTTCCACTTTTTTTCAGATAGAGTGGGAAGGACAGAGAGGAAGAGAGAGAGAGAAACATCCACATGAAAGCGATACAGCGAGTGGCCGCCTCCCTCACGACCTCAACCAGGGCCGGGGCGAATTGCAACTGAGGCACGTGCCCTTGACCAGAATCGAACCCGGGACTCATTGGTCTGAGGGCCAATGCTCTAACTGCTGAGCCAAACCAGCCAGGGTGAGAAAGGCATTCTTTTTTTTTTTTAATCCTCTCCCGAGGACATTTTTGCATTTATCTTCAGATAGAGCAGGAGGGAGAAAGGGAGGAAGAAAGAGAGAGAGAAACATCCACGTGAGAGAGACACATCAACTGGTTGCCACCCACATGACCCCAACCAGGGTGGGGACAAACTGCAACCAAGGTACGTGCCCTTAGCAGGAACCGAACCCGGACTCTCTGGTCCACGGGCCAACGCTCTAACCGCTGAGCCAAACTGGCCAGGGCGAGAAAGGCATTCTTATGTCATTGCTACACATACAGCAAGAAAAGGCCATTGGGATAGAAGAAAGCAGACCCACTTTGAAATCAGAGCTCCCTGTAAATCTCACATTTCCCGTTGTACGTGAACTTGGGTAAGTCATCATACCTCTGTCTTGACCTCACTCTCATAAACTATGAAAGCTGAAGATATCACACTGCCTCCCATGGCTGCTGTGCGAATTGCAGCGTGTGGAGTGTCTGGCATGCAGAAGGCCACACCTCTAAGAGCTCGGGTATTCTAAAGGAAGAACTTTCCTTGAATATGGAAGAGCAGCCGCTCTCATTTGACAGGCCTTCCATTTTCATCTTGTTCTGAGGCCTGAAGAACCAAGGCCAGGATGAGAAAATGTCTCCTTGAGTTGCTACATCTCTGGGTAGCTTTATGCATTCCATCAGTCTCAAGTTTTACATATTAGATAAATAAAACACATAATACTTCAACTCCCTGGCTTTGCAACACCTCAGTGAAGCAAATATGTCACTTGGAATATCTGTATGAATTTTAGAAAACAGCAAAATGTAAATAAATATCACCCAGGAAATCCTCAAATATGGTTTTAATGCTAGGAACCCTATTGATAGTTCAGCTCAACTGGGATTTACTGAGCAACTACTGGACATGACATAATCTTTGCTATCTAGCTGCCTAGAGTACACTTGGGGAGACAGAAATCTCACTAGACATTCCAGGGTGAAAGTCTGGTAATGAAGAGATACACGAGGAACTGAAGGAACATAAAGGAGGCACTAACTTTGTCCAGGAGGGCAGGGTGCTTCACAGAGAGGGTGGTGTCTACACACAGAGATAATCAGGGTTTCTCAGGCTGGAGGTGGGCACAGGTTTTCCAGGCAGGAGGAACAGCTTGTTCAAAGGCACAGAGCCAAGCAATTACAGGGAACTATCAGATCTCCTTCAGTCTACCACGCTCCCAAAACAAAACAGGTGGAAGAAGAATCCTTTTTCCCAAAGTCAGGATCGTCTGGTTCTAAATTTCACGTAAGCGGTATAATGTAAGAAATAATATGTAGACAAAAGCCCTAGGCTGACCATTGAGTATTGAACAAACCACTCTGAGCATTAGTATCCTCTTCTATGAAAAGGGTTAAAGATAATCACGACTTCATAAGTGTGTTGTGAGGACTTTCTGATATGAAAGTATTCTTTAAATTGTAAATGTATACAAATGGTTAATACATCTGTATTTCTTAGCTATGATCATTTATAAATAACCCATATTAGACTGATCTTAAATAGCTATATTTATAAACAACGGATACATAGTACTGTGAATAATATTAATATATAATACATAGCTACCATTAAAATGTTCTAGGACTTGAGATCAGTATAAAAAAATCTAGATATTTTCAAATCACTTTCAAAATGTTTAGTAACTAGGAAGAGACACATCAATCACTTGTATTATGACTATCCATCTGCAAAGTGTGGGGGAAACATTTTAGCATGAAAGAGGTTTATGATAGAAAAAGTAAAACAATGCAAAAAAGTAAGAAGATGCTCACATACATGGCTTATTTTTCAAAGCATGATAATTAGGATGAAAATATAAAACAGCTTGTGAGTTGGGAAAACTTGGTCAAAGGATATTGAGGAATAAGAAGTAAAAATCATGCCGCTTCCTGGAGAATGAAGGAAAGTAGAGGATGAACAAAGTAGAAAACCTCTAGAGTGAGAAATCCCACCTTTAGATAGCAGCAGCTCAGAAGAGGCGGCACCAGACATCCTGAGAGAAGGAACTGAAGCAACAAGAGGAAAAAGAGGAGGGTCAGGGGATCTGATCATGAATGCCAGCCTTTTCCTTTTGTTTTGCTTTGCTTTTGAAAGCCTTCACACTGCTTCTTAGGTGCCATCTTAGAACTTTTGTGATTTTTTTCATCTATGTGTGTGTGGAGGGGGAGGGCAGCTTATGTATAATACTTTTCTTTTCACCTCACCCGAGGACATTCTTGCATTTATCTTCAGATAGAGCGGGAGGGAGAGAGGAAGGAAAAGAGAGAGAGAAACATCGATGTGAGGGAGTCATATCGACTGGCCGCCACCCACACGACCCCAACCGGGGCTGGGGACAAACTGCAACCGAGGTACGTGCCCTTAGCGGGAACCAAACCCAGGACTCTCTGGTCTGGGGGTCGACGCTCTAACCGCTGAGCCAAACTGGCCAGGGCTATAATACTTCTCTTTAAGAGCATTGCAAAATATTTTTTTTTAGCTTTTGTCTGGACTGTGACTCCCCTGAAAAAGTTTGTGAATCATCTGATAGGATCATCAAAGACAACTAAAATTATTTAATTAATTTAATTAACAAAATAAGTTCATTAACTGATCAATTATTTCTTTCATTCTCTTAACCAAACAACCCCGCTTTATACCAGGCACTTGGCTGGGTGCCATGAATACAAGGGTGACTGAGGGAGCCACAGCCTCCGCCTTCAGGATGCCCCAGAGGAACTGGGAAGATGCCCAGCTCAGCACGACTGTTCACAGGCGCTCTGGGAGGAGACACACAATACTGTAGTAATCACCTGTAGAAACTGTGTGTATATTTTGGGGTGGGGAAGAGTTGGAGTTAGGATTGTCAAGAAGTCTTCCTGAACTAAATGCAGTTCTAAAGAGTGTGTTTTTTTCTTCACGCAAAATATTTAATGAGTACCTAAAATGTTGATGCTGATTTGGGGAACATGGAACTACCAAATCTAACACATGTCTTCAATGACTCATGTGTTCACCCAGTGAATATTTAATGAATATTCTGCCCTCTGTGGGCCAGGCACTGGGTATCCAGGAAGAGCAAGACCGACCTGATCCCGTCCCTCACTGCTTCAATGACCCTGACCTAAAATCTTCAGGGTACAGCTGTGAGACATTTCAACCAATAGGAACAATGATCACAAGTCCGTCTGCTGGGACGAGCATGCTCAGGAACAGCCTGGGAAATCCTTCAGCCCATTCCTCTGCCCGCACAAAGGACACAAACATTCACCTGTGTTCCTGGGTGGTACCTGCTGCCCCACTTCCCCAAACCAAACATAGAGCACACATTTTCATGTGAAGGCCTCATAGCCCTAATGCACAAGGGAGAGATCATGTTTGAAGACAGATCTAGGTTCAATCTCAGCCTCCGAGCACTGCCCCTGTGTGGCCCTCAGGAAAGGCCTGGTTTCACTGAGCCTGCTTTCATCATCTATCTAAAAAGTGAGGGAAGCACAGCTGCCTGGTACAGCTGTGGGGAGGATTCACTAACCCGCCTAAAGATGAACATGGCATGCCGTGTATAATAAACGTCATTTCCTTGGGCTCCAAGATCCTATCCCACTGTCAACTCCGGCAGTAAAACCCCCTCAGCTTCCCTTGGCAGAATACAGGGTGCTCCTTCATGTTCCCAAGGTTTAAAACTTGAATGCAAGTTTTAAAACTTGAATGCAAGTTTTAAAAATTAAATCTGCGTGTTTTCCCACAAAGCCACGAACTCCTTGAGGCTGGGGATGTGTCCTCTGTATCTGTGTAGCCCTGCCCTAGTCCAGTGCTTAGAACCTTTTAACAGCTCTTCATCTCCAGCCCCTGCTCGATTACCATGACGCTCCCCACGAACAGGATGGAGAAACAACAGGCAGCCAGGGAATTCCTTGGAGCATCCTCTCAAGTGGAAAATATTGCTTGGCAAATCTCTGCCTCAGTGTATACCTGCAGTGTAAGGCCCTGTAACTTTCCAGGTGAGTGGCCATACATTGCTGGCAGCCAAAACAAAGAAGGAGATATACTGATACGATTTGATGCGAAAAGAGGAAGGCAAGCCAGAGGCATTAGGAAAAGCACAATTATCTCTAGTATTAGAAATCAAAGACTCATTTCTCTGGGGCCTCACACAGAAGACACATTGTTAAGGTAATTAAAATGCCCACAATACAGCACACAACAAGAAGGCCCTAACCAGAAAGCCTAGGGACATTCCTGCTGCTCATTTGCAACCTAGAGATAGGTTTGGTAGTGCCTAGAGGAACAGACAGACAGCATGATCTTCAGACAGTCCTATATAAACATTGTCTTCTCAGAATCCATTTGGTATGCACGGAGCACCTGTGACCTCGAGAGCCGGTTCCCGGAAGAGCAGGGCAGCACCGTTGCATAGTGGTTATGAATCCAGGCTCTGGACTCACACTCACTTAGCTACTTACTATTCATTCTGTGACCTTGGGCAAATCACTAAACCTCTCTGAGCCTCGATTTTCTCTTCTGTAGAATGGGAATAACAACAGGATCTATATCATGAGGTTACATAAAATGTGTGAGAAATGCCTATTAGTGTGTAGAACATGGTAAGCATTTAGTAAATGTTAGTTATTAACACATGCTTTGAAGGGAAAAGTCATTAACTCTCCCAACTAGTTATTTCCTTCAATTGAGTTTGGTTGTACTTCACTCTGACGTGTAATTTCTACTCCTTCCTACTAAGAGTTTCCTTCGGTACTCATGCTGCAGAAAAGAATAGAATTCACTTGATTTTGCAGTTATCCCTTTTATGGGAAACCCAAGCCTCACTTCTTGGAGGAGGCATTATCCTTCAAGAATGTTCCTAAAATGATCATGAGTTATGCAGCTCCAAAGCCTCCACACACCACCTGCCCCTCTGGAGACAACTGCCTTGGTCTCCGCGAGGAGTGTTCACCTCAGGGTTCAGGGTCAGTGTTACCAGACCCACTCAGGAGTATGCTGTTTTAGAGTTTCTGTGAGGTCTTTCACTAATCATTTACTAAGCACCTACCTTGTGCCAGGTACTGTGCTTGGTCCTGAGACTGTTTCAGTGAACAAGACGACATCCTTGCTCACAGGCCCCAGGACAGGCTCCTCAGCTCCTACCCACCCACTGCTCCAACACAGTGTCAACAGCACATATATCCCAAGAGCCCGGTCTGGCTCACTGCCAGTGTGCTGGCCCAGGGCCTTGAGAGGGGCCAGTGGGCTGCAGTGTGTGCACGTGTGTGCCCCCTCACTGGGCCGTGCCCTGATTCTCTGGATGCTCACTGTCTCCTTTGGAGATGCTAGCCTCACTAAAGCAATCTTGGTAAAAATAAGCTTTTGTGATTCTATGAAATCAATTACGCAAATATTCAATTTTGCGGATACTTACTGAGTTCAGGAGATGAGTGGAATCGACCTCTTCTGTTTGTGCTTGGCATGCTTCCGTTTCTCTTAAAGTGGTCTCTGTTTGGGAGGCAAAGGCAAGAGTAGTTTAGAGTGGCCACAAACAGGAGAAACCTTGTATTTCTTTTCCTTCTCTCTCCGTAAGCACACTTTTGATTAAGACTGTCCCTTTTTTTGTCTCTAGAAAACAGCCAGATCCCTAAGTCTAATTAAGATCCAAAGATTCCCTGGGTCTTATTAAGACAAGAATACCTGCTTTCATCTACCTCTCTAGGTCTAGTCGTAACATTTTATGTCAGACAGAACTTTGGGAGTACAAGGAAATAACACTGAAATAAATGCTTTACAATTATTACTTTATTTAGTTCCCAAAATAAAAGCAAACAATATCATTATCTTATAGAGGTAGAAACTAGGTGCAGAGAAGTCAAATAACTTCTCCAAGATCACAAAGCACGGGAACAACTAAGTTAGGCCTAGAGCCTAGATCTGACTCCCCAGCCATGTTTTCCACTATGACAGGGTTTCTCAACCTTAGCACTGTTAACATTCTGGGCCAGATAATTCCTTGTTTGTGTGTCCTACATGTCTTAGTATGTTTAGCAACACCCTGGGCCTATACCAACTAGGTGCCCACAGCACTCTCCATTTGTAACAGCAAAAATTTCACCAGATTTGGCCAAATGCCCCTCCATTAAAAACTACTGCCTTGTCCATAGACTAAGGGAAACCATTTATCCAACCTAAGTAATCTGTCCTCCTGAAAAATTATTGACATATCAAATTACATAAGATAATATGTTAGAGACTAGAATGCAAATGTGCATGAAAATATCCTTCATGAGCTTAATAAAAAGGTTTTGGAATCAAGGAAAGGCAGCTGGGCTTGAGTATGGGGACACTAATTTATGGTACTGTTCACTAACCTGAACAGCATTATCAATACCCTATAATGATATGATGATAATGTGGACAGGAATAATCACCGTTATGACAGTAAATCTGTGACATTGTGAGTTTTACTGATTTTATAATATAAATGAGGAACTTGAGGCTGAGAAACATCAAGTAGGCTGCCTCAGATCGGGCACCGGTGAAGAGGAAAGGCCAGGATGGGCATCCATTTCTGTCTGGTTCTGACCAGCAGCAGGAAGATCACCAGTGGTGGACTATCACAGATGCTGTGACAAAAGACCCAAGTGCAAGCAGTTGGGAGAAGCTTTGGAAATGAAGTGCAAATAGTAAATTTGGCATGAGTTGCAGTGCTGAACAAAATGAGAATATCCATCATACATATTTGGAAAAGACAACCCAAATGTCTAGAGATGTTAGCCTGTTTGTATACCATAAATGAAGACATCCCTTTATTTAATGACCACTTAAGAATCAAACTGCAATATGTATTTGCCTCAGCAAGAAGTGTGATTCTAACTAGTAACCTATTATACAAGAGCAAATTAGGAGCATTGAGGCAATGGAAAGAAACTTTATTTTGTTTGTGTGTTGTTGTTGTTTTACATAACCTTAATTTGCCTGCAGGAAAAGAAACTCAAATGAGAATATTTTATCTTAGTTTGCTTGTAGATAGAACCCATTCTGGAGATTTGTCTGCCCTTTGTGTATATGAGAAATTTCCCTAGGCTCTAGAGAACTGTTCTCTGTATGATTCAGCACAGGTGTGAAGCCTGATTTCCTCTCCTTTGATGACTCGAAGCACATGAAGAAGACCTGCCAATCCACTCTTCTGGGAGCCCATCGGGCACCATGCAGAGGTGTCACAGTGCGAGCAAACCTTCAGCTTCACTTGTTGTCTTCTTCATATGGCTGCACGTCTTCAAGTCAGGAAGTCTGGATTCAGTCCACTCTGAAACAGGGTCTTTTTTTAACTGAATTTTTTTTAAATTTTGGTGAGGCAAAGATCTTTTTTTATCATTTAAAGAGATGCCATACAAAGTGGTTAAAGTACTGGGGAAAATACTATGAAAAGTATATACAACAAATTTGAGAAATATTTCTAACACATATGATAGAAAAGGGCCCAAGGTTTCTAATATATAAAAAACTTGCATAAATCTGGAAGACAAAGATGAATAAACAATTCAATAGAAACAAGACAAAGTATACAAGAAAAATTTTACATAAAGAAATGCAATTGGCCCGGCCGGTGTGGCTCAGTGATTGAGCGTCAACCCATGCACCAAGAGGTCGCCCCGTCAGGGCACATGCCCAGGTTGTGGCCCCAATCCCTAGTGGGGGGCATGCAGGAGGCAGCCAATCGATGTTCTCTCTCATCAATGTTTCCATCTCTCTCTCCCTCTCCCTTCCTCTCTCTCTAAAAATCAATAAAGAAAAAAAATTTAAAAAAAAAAAGAAATGCAATTGGCCAAACAATATAAGAAAAACTTGTTCACCATCATAAAAATTAAAGTGAAGTACATTTTCTACTAATTAGCTTGGTATACATTTTATATGTACAATTTTGCTCTCTTTAATGTCCTCTGAAATTTTGCTATTCCA
Source organism: Tadarida brasiliensis (assembly GCA_030848825.1). Taxonomy (NCBI): domain Eukaryota; kingdom Metazoa; phylum Chordata; class Mammalia; order Chiroptera; family Molossidae; genus Tadarida; species Tadarida brasiliensis. Next base: position 61,167,784 of record CM061268.1, read on the forward strand.
GAATGTTTTCTTCAAGTTCCCACTCTCTTGGCATTGTCAGATAAACATACCCTCCTATTTTGTCATAACTAAATATAACAGAAAAAAGGAGGAAAGTTCAGTAAATAAAGAAAATTAAAGTCAAAATATTTAAAGAAATAGATTTGGCAGTTAAATACTCACTTTACAGTGCTAAGATTTGGTCTGTTTATTTATTTAGTAAGTTATTGTCTCCATTTTATTTGTTTTGTAAATCTCTTCTCTAGAAGTATTCCTACACTTCTCATGAAAGGTAGCACTTGTTTTCCTTAAAATGTGATAAACATTCAGTAGCTGCTTAATCGAATTGCCTTTAGTGAACCTGGGCAAGGAAAAAGAACTAGACTAAGACTCCAGGGACTCACAGAGTTGCCATAAGAGATTACACAAGGCCTCCTTATTGGGGATCACGGTAGATCCGTCTACCATATATTCCTTCCAAAAAAGTGAACTGGAATCTGACCAAGCTTTTACATCTCATTACCAATTTTCAGACATATGCTTGGCAAGGGAACAATTAAATATCACCATGAAGTTGTCAACAGGAAAACCCAAACTATAAAACAACTTTGCACCCACCTTGCCCGCATCCGCCCCGCAGCCAGCCCCTGTTGGTTCTCCCCTCTCCCCCAGCGCTGAGATGCGTTGCGCACCAACGGAACGGACATGCGCAGAACCATGGTAGCTAGACTCCCGGCTGGGGCTGCTGCTGCTTGAGCTGCTGCCACCCATGCAGATTTATTCAAATCAAATAACTGCCTGCAAGTAACCCCTCCCGCAATACTAGACTCTCACAAGTCCAGTGAGTGCCACCACCAAGGCGAGTGCTGGTGCTCTGCAGTCCACAGCCGGTGTCTTCACGATCTCGTTCTCTCTTCTGCATCGCTGCTGTTAGAAGACTCGGGCCAAGAAACAGTGCTTTTCACACAACAGCTAATCCCCAGAGATGTTTGTTTTCTCCCCACTTTACTTTTGAGGAATCATACTTAAAATTTCCGTCTAACTTCAAATAACATCTTCCCACTGTCTAGCAAAAGAAAGACTACTTGGGTTAAATCAGCCCCCAAAGACTCAAATCTCCCAAAACCCTCCACAAAAGGGCTAACTGAAATGTCAATATTTAGACTTGAGGTTAAAAAATGTGATTGAAGACTAAAGTTGGAAATATGATATGAAGTTAGATCTAGGCAGATATACCCCCTATTTATCACATATACATTTTAAAGCATGGGTGGGTTTACATAAACTATCTGGGTGCTGCTAACTGAGTCATATTTACTTTGGATAGATAATACCATTTATACTCAATTTTTGGAGCTATTTTTTGAATTCTGTTCTTTTTTTTCTTTTATATATGAAGGTGTTGTCTGATCTGGGGACCTAGAAATATAGCAATGTCTTCTATAACCTTAAAGAACATCATTTTAAAACAGTACATTTTAAGACTAGAATGCAAAATGGTATTGAAACAGAGGATTTGGAATTTCCAGACCCTATGAGAGGTCAATTTATTTCAGCCATAAATTTCTTCCTTTTCATTAGACTAATATTTGACCAAAACCAAATAAAGTGACATTTTTCATCTTAAAAGTCAATATTTTTTGAAAAGCTATTACAGAATTATAGGGACCCAAATGAGTATTTTATATTATTACAAATTCATACTTTCCCTAAAATGGTAAGTCAACCTTTGCAATCAGGCTGTGCTAAACAATGTATTTCTGTCTATATCAAAAAATTATAAAATCAAGAAATTTGGGGGACCAGCTGAAGTCAAAGGACTTTTAAATCCAGCTCCAATTAATTCTAATTTAATAAAAATGAATATAGTGAGGCAATTTTCTCAGTTCACATAGTGCTATCTTGAGTAGGGCACTACAAAGCAATGTGTGCCTGACCTATTTTAAGATCTTTCCCAGAAATTAGAAATATGAATATTTTCTATATGACAGGTAATGTTCTCCCACCACACACACACACACAGGGTAAGGCAAAAGTAGGTTTATAGTTATTCCTATGGAATATAAAACAATAATTAACAAATAATAATACAAGAATAAACTGTTTTGTGTACTCATAACTGTAAACCTACTTTTGCCCCACCATGTATTACAGAGAGAGAGAGAGAGAGAGAGAGAGAGGCAGAGGCAGAGAGAGAGAGACAGAGAGAGAGAAGAAGGTAGGGAGAGAGAGAAAACCTGAAGATTGAGGTCACTCTCTGGTTACCAGACATCAGAATATCAAAATGGAAGGAAATTCCACTTTCACTCTGGTGAAAGCTGAAAGATAACATTGTTCCCACCAAAACAACAAGAAAGAAAGAAAAAAAAAAAAAACAAGCAATCTGCAAAATTATAACTTTTCCGGAGCCCATCAGATAGCTGAAATTGCAAGACAGTAAGACCTGAATTGAATTTTAATGGGTGATAAGTTCCTCTAAGGCAGCAGTTCTCAACCTGCGGGTCGTGACCCCTTTGGGGATCGAACGACCCTTTCACAGGGGTCACCTAAGACCATCAGAAAACACATATTTCCGACGGTCTTAGGAACTGAGACACCGCTCCTCTATCCGTCTCCAGGCGGGTCCGCCCACTTGCAGATACGCCCACATACAACATGAGGAACTGTATTAAAGGGTCGCAGCATTAGGAAGGTTGAGAACCACTGCCAAGGAGAGGCAGAACACTTGAACTATATCACTGTTTATAGAACTTGGGCAGAAAAGTGTTAGCCATAACGTTGTTAAGAAAACATCAGGCACATGTTAATGGATTTTTAAAGGCCAAATGTGTGCTCGCATAACCGTTTAAAATAACTGGGAGCCCAAAAGACTCAGGAAGAGTTCACAAGTAAACACTCAAAAGCTCTTTGTTTTTTTTTTTTTTTTTTAGATAGAGTGGGAGGGAGAGAGGAAGGGAGAGAGAGAGAGAAACATCAACGTGAGAGAGACACATCAAGTGGCTGCCACCCACACAACCCCAACCAGGACCGATGACAAACTGCAACCGAGGTACGTGCCCTTAGCGGGAACTGAACCCAGGACTCTCTGGTCCTCGGGCTGATGCTCTAACCGCTGAACCAAACCAGCAAGGGCAAAAGCTCCTTTTCATGGGCCTTGACTAGAAGCTCATCAGAAAGACTGTCGGCAGGGCAGGAGAGTGGAAACAGCCCTGCTAGGTGGTACAAGCACGCAGGTTGTGATTACCGCCGCTGGAGGATAAACACACAATCTTCCCCGCCTTCCAGGACACTTCTCTCATAGATGTCAAAAGCTTTAATCCATTGGGAGAGGGGCAGGAAAACTTTCCACACAAACCCGAGCGCCTACCTGGGCTTCGGCGTAGATACACTACTTTTGGAGCAGAGACAGAAAGAAAACCCATCTTGCCTGTGGTGGAAGGCTAGACAAAGCTCTCATGCACAAGGGCTAGCCAGATCTCTTGTTGCTAGGAGAGTGCCAGAAGCAACAGCCATCCAGCCTTGGTAACGGAGCAGGGAGCCCTCTGGGGTTTAGGATCCTGCACCTGTCCAAAGCAGAGCTCTGGGTTCCCTAAAACTGAGGTTGGACAAGGAGATTTGAAACTCTCCCCTCAGTCCTGCCACAAGGAACAAGCAGTTAGCAGTCTACTGCTGAGAGGACCCAGAGGGTGGAGAAATGCCCCTGAGGTGTGGTGCAAATGCAGGGATTCCTGGAAGGAACACGAGGGAAAAGCCCTCTGATACTCCAACCCCGACACTAAACACACAAGTAGAGGGATTGGAAGGCTTTGGTGCAGAGAGACTTATGGTCACAACAACAAAACCGAAACCAGCGCAATTTCTCATTAGAATCATTCAACCTGTCACATTACAATCTGAGAAAGGAGAAAAGTCCATTGCAGAGCATAGATATAATCTACCTATACTTCTACTTTTCATATACACACAATGTCCAAAATTCAATAAACAATGACAGAACACACACAAATACAAGGAGAAAATATCCCAGTGTCTAAGAGACAAACAATCTATATTAGGAATATCAGAGATAATTTGTATGTTGGAACTACAAGACAGAAACTTTAAAATAGTCTGATTAATGTTAAACGAGCTATGGGGGAATTTTAGAAGACAGATGAAACTTATAAAAAAAGAGTGAAATGGAATTGCTAGAAATAATATACACAATATCAGAGATGAAGAATTCCTCAGTGTGTTCATCAGGAGATAGGACACAGCTGATGAAACAATCAACATACTTAAGAGAGATCAATAGTTATAGTCAGAAATAAACAAAAAGAGGATAAAGCATCACAGAGCTGTAAGACAATATCAATGGTCTTACATACATGTAATTAAACTGCCAGGACAAGAAGAGAAAGAAATTGAATCATAAAAATAAATATTGAAGATTTAAAGGATAAGAATTATCAACATTAGTTACAAGTCAAAGTTCCAGGAACCTCTGAGAACCCTAAGCAGATTGACAAAATTTTAAATAAGAATCATCTATCAAATAAACATACCTAGGTCCATCATATTCAAACTTTTGACAAACCAAGATAAAAAGAAATCTTGAAGGTAGCCACAGGAAACAAAGAAACATAATACCTCCTTTTCCATAACTGTAGTTCAGTGAGGTCTACCCACTTGTTTTCACGGCTAGAGAAGCAGCGGGGTTTGGTACAAACAACATTTTTCGATTTACATATACCCAAAATTGATTATTGTTTCTAACACTCAATAGTTCTGAGACCTGGGCAAATTGCCTAATTTATTTGAGACTCTAGTTACTCTCTTATGAAATGGGGCTATACTTATTTCATAGGAGTAAATGCTTATCTCTTTCCCTGGAATGGCCTGTTTCTTCTGATTTGGGGAACTAAGTCTTCTCTCTTTCATAACCTTGCCTAAGTAGCCCATTAGAAAATCCTTTTTTTAGATCCTGTGCCTTATGCTTAAGAAGGTTAGCAATGTGGTATTCATAGGCTACAAATTCAGGTCTGAATAAAAGTAACTTATTTTTCTATACTGACATACTTTCTCTACGAAACACAATCCTAATCTCTCAGAGCCATTTCAGTAAAATCAGCATTTCTCATCCCCCCACCTCATACCCCTGGAGTTTTTCTAATGCGACCATAGTATGTGCACATGCATATATATATATATATATGTGTGTGTGTGTGTGTGTGTGTGTGTGTACGCGCGCGCGCATGCACGCAGAGGGTTATTTGGGACCCTGGGATAGGCATGTATCCATGTAATCCAAAACATGTCTTTATTCCCACATCTGATGGTAATTCTGAACAACACACACCAGTTCTGGACAAGTGGTAAAATATTTGGCTCCTTTCAGTTCTGAGAGGCTGTCTATGGCCCTTCTGCTTAGATTGTTCCACAGCTGTTTCATCCTACTTCTCCCACACCACAAGAGGTTCAAGGAAGCCAAAGGATTCACTCACGGTACTCTGTTACAAAAACACAGGGCCCTGTGAACTAGAACCGTCCCTCAGGCAATCAACGTTCACAGCCCATCTTCCTAGAATTGCTCATCTCTGATGGATGGATTCCAGGAAAATGTGATCAACAACCCTTCATTAGAGGCCTGCGTGTTGAGTTTCATAACACGGCTTTTAGCCAATGTGACCAATAAACACAAATGTCCTGAGGACTATATCTTCAAGAGTGATTTTATATTATAACATATGAATGAGTCCTAGGAAGGTTACTCCGTCATTGGGAGAGCAGTTGTGACTCACACAACAGGCAGTTCATTGTGAAAGTGGTTCACATGTGAGGTAGTTTGGCTCAGTGGTTGAGAGAACATTCAGTCTCAGATCCCCTGCTTTCCTTCTCACTGGCCATGTGACCTTTCTGTGTAATAACCTCTTTGAAAACATGGTAATAATTGGCCCACATCATGGTATTGATGAGAGGATTCAAAGAGATGAATGTATATAAAGTTTTTGAAACCCTGCCAGGTATATAATAAATGTCAACAAAATGGTAAATATTATTGTTAATTTAGAAAAAAACAAAATATCGATTTATGGAAAAAATGGGAAGTCACCAGATTTATCTTTTAAATCCTAAATCTCAGGGTCAGTTTTCTGCAAGTTTATTAACTGTAGATATTTTTCTTGTTGAACTTTTTACTTCATTGGATTAGACGTACATTTCAAGGTAAAATGAATAGCTAATGACGGGGCAATGTTCCCAACAAGAGAAAACAGAAGAAAAAAACACACACAATAAAATATAGAAAATATCTGTTAGAAAGTAGCAGAAAGTTTCTGATGCAATTAGAAATAAGGGACTGAAATTCTAGAAAGAAAGAGCCTCAATCTCATGGACTGACCCTCTGTTAATTCCTTTACCCTGGGGAACATTTGTTGATTCTGGGCATGGACAGCAGGCTGACAGTTCAGGCTTTGAATCTGGCAGAGTGTTTGGAGGTGTCTTGCGGAGCTTCAGACACACTGCCAGCTTTCTCCTGGGGACCTGTGCTAAATACTCAGCTACATGGGCAGGAGGCTGCAAGGGCAAAGCCTCTAACGAGCTGAGCAGGGGATTTTGGCAGTCTCAAAAACACAGACGAGATTTCTGCACTCATGAGGAGGAGAAGTAAGGAATATATAAGGCTCCCAGTTGAACACCCTCGGAGGATGGAGAGAACCAGGCAGAAATGGCACCTTAGAGGACTGCAACTAAGCCTTGACTCAGAACTGCCCATGATTCTATGAAGGCCACCACTCTAACTGCTTAGACACAAAAGAGTAAAGATAACATCATCTAGAGTCTATATATTTTTAAAGAGAGAATAAAAAATTTTTTTTAAATTAATTAGACCAATAACATACAAACCACCTGACCAAAAACCAATAGAAAATTAAGACAGCAGAAACAGATCCACAAGTTATCCACCTGCTGGCGTTAGGTAACGGGGACATTAACTATACTTAACATGACTAAGGTGAGGGGCAGAGATAAGAAATGAGAAAAAGATTAAAAATGTGGCTAAAATTGATTTTATAAAAGGTAATTAAATAAAAATTCTAGAAGTGAAATATATATCTGAAATTAAATTAATTGAATGAAATTGAAGTTTTAAAAACAGAACTGATAAGACTCCTTCCTTTTCATTTATATGCAGTCAAATTGCGGTTCTAGGGTACCAGGTGTTCTTTTCCCCTTTCTCCCAGCTGTCTCTCAGGCTCCAGTATTAATTCAACAATATATACAGCACCGAGTGCCATATACAAAATGCCCAAGATGAGTGACTGCAGGTAGACAGAGTAGCTGAGACTTCAAGAGAAAAGACTGATAAGGCCTGGTCAGTCCCCTCATAACAATGAAGCAGCTCAGAACACACATTCAAAACACAGGAGGGTGGCTTCTGGCCCAAGCTTCTTCTTAACGAGCTGTGAGACCTTGGAAAAGACTTTTTTCTCTAAACTACTATTTCATCCTGTGTAAAACAAGAGGGTGACCCAGCTATCTATGCCTAAGATCACTTCTAATTCCGAGGTTTAAAGCAAACTGAGCATTAATAAGACTGTTCAGAAATCCCCCATGTAATTGTGAAAGAATGTACTCATGGTTTTCCTAAGCATTTTTTTAAATCGACTTTGTTGAAGTATAATTTACATAAAATACATTTAACCCATTTTAAGCATACAGTTCAATACTCTTTGACAAATATACATATAATTATGTAACCACTACCGCAATCAAGATACAGACACCTCTAACAGCTCCAAGTGTCCCTGTGTCTCTCTACAGTCAATCCCAGCCTCTGGTAACCACTGAACTGATTCATGTCAATATGGTTTTGTATTTTCTAAAATGTCATATAGATAGAATCATTACAGAATGTAGTCTTCTGTGTCTGGCTGTTTTTATCTAACATAATGATTTTCAAATCTATCGTGTTAATGCATTTATCAATGGTTCATTCATTTAGAATGTTGCTGAGTAGTATTCCATCTTATAAATAAAACATGCTATGTTCATCAGTTCATCAGTAGATGCATAATTGGGTTGTTTCCCATCTGGGGCTATTATACATAAAGTGGCTACATTCATGTACAATTATTTTGTCTAGACATGTTTTCATTAATTTGGAGGAAATACCTACAGGTAAGATATCTGGTTCATATGACAGCTGGATACTTAACTTTATAAAAAATTCTGCCAAAGTAGCTGTGCCATTTTGCATTTCAACCAACAATGTATGAGAGTTCTGTTGCTCCATATTTTCTCTGACACATTCGTGTGGTTTTAATTAGCATGCTTCTAAAAACTAATGATGTTAGCTATCTTTTCACACACTTATATATCCTATGTATATCTTTCATGAAATAAATGTCTGTTAAAATCCTTGGCTCAAGTTTCCCATTTTTAATTGAAGCTTTTACTGAGATAACTATAGATTCATATACAGGTTTAAGAAATAATATGCAGTGATCCCTTGTAAAATTTTCTTAGTTTCTGACAATGGTAACAACTTGCAAAACCGTAATATAATATCACAGCCAGCATATTGACAGTGATGTAGTCCAGCGATCTTATGCAGATTTCCCGTTTTATTTGTGTGTTAAATTCTCTTCAACTTTATCACCTGTGTAGGTTTGTGCTTCCACCATCCCAATTAAGATACTGAACAGTTCCAGTACCACTCGGCTCCTCCTGCGGCCCTTTTACAATCCCTCCTACCTCCCCCACCTTCCCCTTCCTGGTGTCCATCCCTAAGCCTGGCAACCACTCACCTGTCCTCCATTTCTAAAATTTGGTCATTTCAAAAAAATTCTAGAATTGAAATCATACAGGATGTAACCTTTGGTGACTGGATTTTTCACTCAGCATATTTCTCAGTAGTATGCTCCTTTTTGCTGCTGAAGAGTATTCCATGGTAAGGCTACAGCACAGACTGGTGAAGCACTTGCCTAAGGACATTCAGGTTGATTCCAGTTTTTGGCAATTACCAATAAGGCAGCTACGAGTATCTGTGTATGTAGGGACACTGGCGGAGGATTCTGCTGCACTCCTTTCCCACCAAGACACACCGGGTGGCCCAGTCTGGTGAGACGTCTCCCACCTCTTCAGGCAGTACCAGCAGGGTTTCTAACATCTATGCACAGGACTACATCCTATAGAGTGTTTCGTTTTAACTATCTATTTTAACAAAGACTTTTTGTCACATATTTGCTTTGCTTCCTCTACACACTTGCCTCATACCCTTTGCAAAACTATTTGGGATTAGATCTTAGGTTTGAAAATAAAAGCTAGCCCTGGCCAGCACGGCTCAGTGGTTGGAGCGCCAGCCTGCACACCAAAGGGTCACAGGTTCAGTTCTTGGTCAAGGGCACACACCTGGGTTTCGGGTTCTATGCCCCTGGCGCATGCAGGAGGCAACCAATTGATGTTTCTCTCTCACATTGATGTTTCTCGATGTTTTGATATTTCTCTCTCTTTACCCTCCCCACCTTCCTTCCGCTTTCTCCAAAAATTAATGGGAAAAATATCCTCAGGTGAGGATTAACAAAAAAATTACAAAATAAAAATAAATAAATAAAAGCTAAAACTCTAAGCAAATATAGAAAAAAACCTGTATAAACTTGGACTATCCAAACATTTCTTAGGATACAAAACACATGAAACATAAAAGAAAAAACAATATTTGGTCTTCAAGTAAATTTGAAAACTTTTGGTCTTTCAAAAACACCAAAAATAATGTGAAAATGCAAGCCACATATGAGGAGAACGTAGTTGCAAATCATAAAAGTGATAAAAGTCTCCGTGTTAAGAATATTTAAAGCATTTTACAACTCCAACATTAGAATACAAACAACACAATTAAAAATTGGACCAAATCAGAGCAGGCCAATGGAATAGTAAAAAGGGACTCAGTAAAATAAGGACTCGATCCAGGAAACTTCTTTTACCCCATGGGCCCACGATTATCCCCTCCTTCATAGAGAAATCTCCACGTTGGAAGGAATGGGTGATGGCTGGGGCTTGGGTTTTGGTCCATTAGCTCCACTGATGTGTCCAAGTGCTATATGGTCATCTGATGTCTGTTTTCTCCCATAGCCATCTCTCTCCTGGGCTAGCGTATTCTGCACCACCTCCAGAGGCAGGTAGGAAGTATGGAGAGTGTTACTCCTGAGCGTGCTCCCTCTTCTGTGCCACGAATCTCCACTCTGTCCTTCCGACATTTCCCTGCAGCGGAGAAGCATCCCCTTGGGCCATAAGAGGGAGATTCCTCTGAGGGCAATGAGGCTGGCCGCAAAATGGGTCCCAGCTCTGGGGGTCAGCATCAATGAGGTCTCTCAGTCAAAATCAGGTGCTAGAATAGGAATGCCAACAATTGCTGCTTTGAACAACTGGATATCCACACGCAAAAGAATGAAATTGGACCCCTTTATCACATCATAGTAAAAAATTAACTCACAAGGGAATATAAACATAAATATAAGAGCTAAGAGTTTTAAAACATTTCAGGAAAAAAAAATAGGGCTAAATTTTCAGGACCCTGGGTTAGGTATTGCCTTCTTAGATAAAACATCAACCGCACAAAGTACAACAGAAACAATAGATAAATCAGATGGCATCAAAATAAAAGATTTTATGCTTAAAAAGATGCCATCAAGAAAGGGAACAAACAACTCACATAATGGGAGAAAAGATTTACAAAACATATATCTGACAAGGGATTTCTATATAAAATTATATAAAGAAATATTTTAGCCCTGGCCAGTTTGGCTCAGCAGTTAGAGCATCAGCCCACAGACCAGAGAGACCCAGGTTCAGTTCCTGCTAAGGGCGCGTACCTCAATTGCAGTTTGTCCCTGGACTCAGTTGGGGTCGCCAGTCGATGTGTCTCTCTCACATTGATGTTTCTCTCACTCTCTTTCTCCCTCTCTCCCTCCCGCTCTATCTGAAGATAAATGCAAAACTGTCCTCAGGTGAGGATAAAAAAAAAAAGAAGAAATCTTTTACAACTCAATAATAAAAAGATAAAGGGCAAAATTTACAATGGGAAAATGATCTGAACAGATATTTTTTTCAAGGAAGACATACAAATGGCTAATAAACACATTAAAAGATACTCAACACCCTTTGAAATCAGTTAAATGTAAATCAAAACCACAATGAATTAATATTTCACATCCACTAGGACAGCTATTGTTGAAAAGAGAGACAATAACAAGTGTTGGTGAGCATGTGGAAAAATTGGAAGCCTCGTACACTGCTGGTGGGATCCAGCCATACTGAGAAAGAACTTGGCAGTACCTCCAATAGTTATTGCATGGAGTTACTGTATGAGCCAGAAATCCCACTCCTAGGTGTATATCTAAGAGAACTAAAAACATATGTCCACAAAAACTTGTACATGAATGCTAAGTGAAAAAGCCAGTCACAAAAGACCACATATTGTATGATTCAATTCATATAAAATGTCCAGAATAGGCAAATCCATAGTAGAAAGCAGAGATTAGTAATTGTCAGGGATAGGAGTGGGTGACAATTGAGAGTGACTGCTAATGGTTATGGGCTTTCTTTCAGGGGTAATGACCATGTTCTAAAACTGATTGCCATCATTCATCAGACAAGTTTGTAAATACAGTGAAAAACATTTCATTATACTTTTAAAAAACATCTGCTGCAACTTTATACTCTCACAGCTATTCCTCTTGTGGATGGCGGTTCTTACCAATTCTTAAGTGGATTATTATAACTGTATCCTAACATGTTCCACCTCCAGTACTGCTTTCAACCCACCTTTCACATAGCCAGACAAACGTTCTAAAGTCTAGAGCTGATGGTCACTGCCCTGTTTAAAACCAATGGCGATCCCAGGTGCTTACAATATAAGACATCCTTACTATGGTCTTCACCTGTGTTTCAGCCCCAGCTTGACAGCGTCTATACGTCAGCAGTCTCCCCATTATCTACAGGGGATACATTCCAAGACCCCCAGGGGATGCCGGAAACTGCAGATACTACCAAACCTTACATGTACTATGTTTTGTCCTACACATACATAACTACGATAAAGTTTAGTATATGAATTAGGCACAGTAAGAGATAAACAACTACTAATAAAAGAGAACAATTACAACAATATACTGTAATACAAGTTATGTGTATGTCATCTCTCTCTCTCTCTCTCTCTCTCTCTCTCTCAAAAGACCCTGTTGTACTGTACTCACCCTCCTCGGGATGATGTTCGACGACACAATGCCTGCGTGATGGATGAAGTGAGGTGAAAGATGCAGGCGTGGTGACTCTAGGCGACCTTCCCATGACTTGTAGAAGGACTGTAAGCCATGACGATGTCACGTCTTCGACCCACAAATTCAATGCCTTTTCCATCTTAATTAAGCTTTGCCACGCACTGTGCCCTTAACTTTTGCAGTTTGAGGTGCGACAGTAAAACCAGCACGAATTTATTCTCCCTTCTCACAGTTTCACAGGCAGAAGACTTGTTCTTACCGTAGACCTTAGCAACCTCAGCATAGGATGTTTTTTCACCTTTTCACTTAAAGCACCTCACTGCTTCTCCTCGGCATGTCTGAATTGCCAGCATCACCAGTCTTGCGCGTTGGGGACAGTATTAACAAAATAAAGGTTTACTTAAGCACAAACGCCAGCAACAGTCAGGCACAACGAAGATGGCTACTAAAGGACTACCAGGTGGAGAGCGTTAACTCCGTGAAGAGCATGGAGACGCTGGAAAAGAGGATGAGTCAGGAGATCGCGAGATTTCATCATGCTACTCAGTAGACAAATATGAATTGTTTATTTCTGGAGTTTTCCATTTAATATTTTCAGATCACAGTTGACGGAGAGTAACGAAAGTCTGGAAGGGGAAACTGAGATCGGGGGACTACCGTGCTTACACAGGGAGTGTCCTGCCACCGCTGCCAATTGACTCCTCCCTCACCTGTCACTTCACCTGCATGGTTCTGTCTCTGCCAGACTTCCTACCCTCTTCGTCTATCTTGAAAGATGTACTGAGCCTTCCAAGGGCTTTTTGCTGCCATACCTGGGAAGGTTCCTCCAACTACCAAATACAATGAACCACTCCTGTATTACGCTTCCATGGCGAGCCCATCACGTTAAGACATAGCTTTAATGATCTGTTTTCTGTCTCTTCCCCTAGCCAGAGGCCCTGCTACTCTTGCCTATTTATTCTTGGGGTATTGACTGTTTAGTTATTATTAGCATAAAGCACCTATTCTTCCATCAGCCATATCGTCACGTATTTCCCTACTAGTAGAATATTTGAAGTAAAGCTTCCAATGCCTATAAAAATATCCCATTGAAGTGGGAGCTATTATTGCAAATAAACATTATGGTCAAGAACAAGGACCTTGAGGACCATGTATACAGATATAGTAGGTGCAAGCCTAACTGCACTGTTAATGACTGTGTGGACATATTAGTCAGGAGAGTCTGAGTTACCAGTGGCAGAAAATCAACTCAATATACCCCAAACAGATGAACAGAGAGCCCAGAGAGGAATGCATTGCCTCATGTAATGGGAGGTTAAAGGTTAAGTCAGGACTCACACACAGCCACACTTAGGGACCTATGATGGGTGTGTTTTTTCTCCTTGCCTTTCTTTCTCTCGCTGCTTGACTCTTCATCTCTCTATGGACTGGTCTATGCTCACATAACTGTCACATGTAACATGGGGTGAGAACATGATGATCATTTCCTATGGTCCCCTTTCTTAAAGCTTTGGTGGGGGTGGGGAAAGGCAAAGGAGGAAACTCTGAATGGTTCAGTTGGCTCACAAGCACAGCCCTAGATCTGTCACTTTAGGAGGAACGGGGTCCTATGATGAGCCCATTGTGGCCAGAAGGGCAGACACACTGTTTAGAAGTCCTGCCAGAATCACATAATAAAGTGACATTCTCTTTGGGAAAGATGTGATACAAGACCTAAGCAAAAATTAACTATTAGCATTAATTATAATAATAAAGTAAAAATGAAGAGTGCTATGTAGTAGGAACAAAAACAGCCTTCTTTTCTTGATCCACAATGGTTTGTTTTGCCTGTCTTGTTAACCCACTCTGTTTCCCCAAGGAGATAGCAAACTTAAAGAGCAGGGACCCATGACTTTTATTCTTCATGTTTCCTTGACAACAGCTATCACAGAGAAAAGGAAGAAACGAACATATATTAAGCACTATGCATTTTAGCAGAAACCTTGACAGGTGAACTATTCCGTGTACCAAACACAGCAACTTGCTCAGAGCAGTCACTTGATAACTGTTTGATTAAGAAGTACAATGGATACAAATTGATGTTACACATTTGACATAAGGTGACTTCTTAAAAGTTCAATTCAAGACAAAATAGAAAACACTGTGTTATATTGCAAGTAATAGCAAGTCCTTGATATTTCACATTTAGAACAAAAACACTTTCATAACGTCTCCTTAAGCTCTTTTGAAAGAAAATTTTGTTCTAATAGAAAATTTTGTTCTACTCTGGGCCAGTTGGCATTTTGAATTTTAAAGTCTGATGTTTACCATTACAGTTTCAGTGAGTGCATTGCACTTGAGAATATTCTAGGGCCTCTGCCTGGGCATTAATATCAATAATATAAACACTGATTCTAAAAATCAATCCAATCGAACAAAATAAGTGGGCTGTTGAAATGGAAAATTACAGACTCACACTGTAGTGTAACAGTATGTACACACGTCCCAGAGGCACTTGGCCCTCATCTTTGAGAGTTACAGGGTGAGTCCATCAGTGCTTCTGCCCTTCTTATTGGGATTTCTCAGGCTCTTTTGTCTTCCAATATTGGGGAATTTTCTGGTGCTTGGGGAGCTCATAAATCCAAGGACATTTTCATACAGAAACAGTACAGATGGAGCTGAATTTATGCTAGTTCCAATATCTGAGAGCAAGTCATGAATTCAGAAGTGATGACTAACTAGGCAGATATCAGCAGTTGAAAGAGTTACCTCCAAAGAAGCCTTCCTGTGGAATAACATCAGGACCATGCTCCATAGCGGGGCTAAAATAATGCATTGGGGGAAACAAAAAAAAATCATACTAATTTTTCCTGTGGCTCCACTTTTTTAATGTCACAGCTTTATTATTATTTGCATACCATACATTTCAACCATTTAAAATATACCATTCATCCCTGGACAGTTTTGCTCAGTGGTTAGAGTGTCAGCCTACAGTCTGAGGGGTCATGGGTTCGATTCATGGTCAAGGGCACATACCTGGGTTGCAGGTTCGATCCCTGGTCGGGGTTATGCAGGAGGCAGCCAATTGATGTGTTTCTCTAATATCAATGTTTCTCTCTCTCTCTCTCTCTTCCTCCCTTCCACTCTATCTAAAAAAATCAGTGGAAAAACATCCTCATGTGAGGGTTATAAAAAAATAAAAATGTATATTAAAAATAAAATAAAATATACCATGCAGTGGGTTTCAGTACATTCACAGTGTTGTGCAGGCATCACTACAATCAGTTTTAGAACATTTTCATCACCCTGCAAAATAAACTCATACCCTTTAGCAGTCATCCCCAATCCCCTCAAGCCTAGGTAACCAGTCATCTTTCTGTCTCTAGCCCCAGCCAGGTGGCTCAGTTGGTTGGAGCATTGTCCCATATACCAGAAGGTTGCCGGTTCAATTCCTAGTCAGGGCACATACCTAGGTTGCTGGTTCGATCCCTGGTCCAAGTGCATATGGGAAGCAACCAATGGATGTTTCTCTCTAACTTGGATGCCTCTCTCTCTCTCTCAAATTAATAAATATATCTTAGGGTGAGAATTTAAAAAAGAAGAAAGAAAAGAAAAACAAACAAGAACTCATAAACACAGATGACAGTATTGTGATTACCAAAGGGAAGGGGGTGGAAGTAGTAGAGGGTAAAGGGGATCAAATATATGGTGACAGATGATTTGATTTTGGGTGGTGGGCACACAATGCAGTGTACACATCATGTATCATAGAACTGTACACTTGAAACCTATATAATCTTATTAACCAATGTCACCTCAATACATTTAATTACAAATTTATTTTTTAAAAACGAGCTGTGCAAGTGTGCAAAGCAATTTGAATTATCTACAGAGATGGCAAGAATACAAGGCTGTGCCATTGTGCTGATCCTTCAAGAATGAATAGAATTTCCAGGACAAAAAAAAATAATAATAAAGGGAAAAGAATATTGTAAAAGGCAAGAAGAAGTAGCTATACAAAACAGTCTAGTGTGAATAGTGTTGGGATGATAGGAAGAGAATAGCAGGAACATATTATTCTATTTCCTTAAATGCGATTGGAGCGCAGTCCCTGCATTTAGAAACAAATTATGTTTTCAGAAGAGACATCTTGGTTTGGACATTTGACTTCTCTCTTGATATTTGGTGAATTGTTTATATATTTCGGTCTCCTTCCTGATCATAACACCTTAAGACCTGACAACATGACTTAGTCATTTGTATCTCCATGGCAGTGCTTAGCCAAGTGTGAGGAATATACTAATTGCTCAATAAATATTTGGTGAGGGAGTAAAAGGATCAGTGAATCAATGAATATTCATTTTGAAGACCGTATAAATAACAATGTTCTGTAGACGAGGGTTAGAAGACACATAGTTCTGATCTTAAAATACGTATCTCAGAACCACATTTCAGTGGATATTTAGGAAAACATTAGAGATCATATTGTAATGAAAGTTATTGTTTGGATGCACTGATGTGTTAAGTACAACTAGCAGTTGAAGTTCACTCAAAAATAAAACTCTCTTAAATGGGAGGTGATCCTTGGAAGCCCTAGTTGAGGAGTAGAGAAGTAAGACAGGGAAGGAAAGGAAACCAAGGTTGTGCTAATGAGCAGGTTACCACTGTGTGAAACTTTGTCTCAATCGCACTGGGACACCTGAGAGTGTATAGAGCAAGCCTCAGATTTATCGTGCCTGAGGGGTGAGGCAGCTGGACTATTTAGCTACCAATTTATGTCAGTTTTAGATGAGAGAGCTCTTGGAAATGTTAACTTTATAACACTCTGATCTGTCCAGCATGCAAGACAAATACCATCCAGAGAAAGCTTTTAGCCATATGCTGATGGGAACCTGACATTTCCTCTGCTATTGTCTAGTCCACACCTTGGCTAGTTCATTCTGTGTTTTCATTGATATTTTTAAGGAAGTCATTTGGGGGGCGGGGAAGGTTACAGGAGGGCCTTTGGTGAGAAAAGCTACGGTCTCCACCGTTGTACTTAATCTTAAGACCATAATTGATATTCATCATTTCCATCCTTTACCACTTCCATTCTCTTGACCAACCTGCCTCTAGTTCATCCCATGGTGCGATAATGCAGTCTTTTATCCCTGAGAGTGTGAGTCTCAGGTTACCTGTCCTTGTAACCCAGTTACTCATTCTCCTAGATGTTGTTGCTGCAATTGCCCTTTCGGTTCTCACCAGGCAGGGACGCATCGAGAGGCACCTCACTGAGCTCCATGGTTTCCGGATATACTCCTCCCAGCACCATTACTTAGCAGCCACCCCATGTCCTCTCGGTAATCAGGATGAACTGCCCTTGCCTGCAGAGTAACTGCCTTGTCTAACTTCTGGCCTGTGAGCATGAGGAGCCAAAAATAATCAGGTGGCAGCTAAAGCCGTAGATTTAGTGGAACCCTTACTGTGTCCCCTGGTTAGAACTTTCTAAACTTTTAACTCCATAGATCCTGAAGTTGTAAAAAGAGGAAGCTCACTTTCTTACGTGTAGTGTTAAAAGTGATAGTGGGGGCTTCACTCCCACTTCCACCTCTTGTAGCGAGCTATCCGGCACACAAAATGAATATACTAACAGCTTTTAATAGTAGTAGTACCACATCTTAACCGTGTAGGGTGTCATTCCAAGTGAAAAACAATGGCAAACCTGGTCTACAGAGAACGGTCACCACTGAGCTTCTCATTGTCCTCCTCTTTGGGGGACACTCCTCATTGCTTCAGTGAAAAAGAGTGTCTTTTGGGCTCTCCTGGGGAATATAATTAGCTGGTAGTTTCTCTGGCATCACAAAGTAAATACATTGTAACTTGCCCACCTCTCTGAGACCTTGGAGCTCTTCTCCAATACTTTGTAGTAGTTCTGGCATCTCTACATCATTTATTTTAAGTCAATATTATTTCCAAGCTTTAAATAGCTATTCCAGTAGCACATTGGGATCCGCTCCAAGTGTACTTGCCAGAGTGTTAAAAATTAACTCATGAAAGAACATTTTCATGGAAACAGATTATCTATTATTTGATCTTACATTCTGTCCTGCCTGATCCAGCATCTCAAGATCAATTCCTTAGAATGTTCTCAGGGTCCTACTAGTACTTACTAGCCAGGTTCTATAGTTCATTTAATTAATAATCCATTTCATCCTGCAACATAGGTCATACTCTTCTGCTCAGGTCATACTGAGAATTGACTCCAGTTGTTTGTCCAGAAGCAATGAGGGGAGATGGAAGCAGAACTTAAGAAGGTAACGTGCCATCTTATAAAACATCCTACTTGCCCGGCCAATGAGGCTGTGGATTAAGCGTCCTCCCATGGACTGAGAGGTTCTGGTTCGATTCCTGGTCAGGGCACATGCCCACGTTGTGGGCTCAATCCCCAGTAGGGGGCGTGCAGGAGGTGGCCAATCAATGTTTTTCTCTCACATCGATGTTTCTATCTCTCTCTCTCTCTCTCTAAAAAAAAATCAATAAAAACATAATACATAAATAAAAAACATCCTACTATGGTGAGGCTCTTACGAGTCAACTGGCTGTCCTCCCACTGGAAAGTATAAGGGCCTCTTTTTCTGGGCCAGAGTTTCAGAAGAATCTCTTGGGTTCTAGATCCTTAAGAATATCTCCTCCTATAGTTCAGTGTCTGACTCCTTCCCAATAAGGATCCTGATTTTAGTGGAGGAGACTTGCTAGCTTTGTGAATGCAGCCTCCTTTACACACCTGCTTCTCCTAAAATCAAATCTTAGGCTGGATTTTCAGCACGGTCTAGCCTTTAGCTAAAGGAAAGGAGGCTTATTTTGATTGTTAGTTGGAAGTCTTCAAGCTTTCATCTCAAGTCCTGAATTGAATGTTGGCTGACCAAGTCTGTAATTTTTTTCCCCTACAGAATTTCTGTGGAGATTAACTAACTCCACGATTCCATACCTTTTAAACACAAGAGCAGTAGAATTCCCCTCCATCTCTATTCTGTCCCTGATAGGAGTCTTAGTAATTATGGGGCTACATCTTGCCAGCGATTCGTCCCACCACATTATGCACCAGCAAGGGGATCCTTGCCAGCACCTGGTGGATGATTTGTTTCAAGGAACTGGCAGGTATTGAGGAGCTGCTTCCTGGGCCATCCCTGTTCCAACTAACTGAGGCTGGGCTTGGGCTCCCCCACAAGACCCTGAAACAAGAACACCAGGCAGCAACGGAGTGGGGAAGTGAGCGTGGAAGGAAAGGAAGCTAATGAAACATGAATCCGATGGAAGGTTTCCCATAGGAACCAGGGACTTCATACCACTGGAAGGTTCTGAGACACTGCATAGCACATGCCTCAGAACTGTCTTTCCTGCGCGACAAAAAACCTAGGGTATTTATCCCACAATTCCTGCTATCAGTGGTTGAGGGCCGCTCCTGGAGACATTAACTCCTTGGCACTCTGGTCTGTCTGCCTCAGGGGTCAAGTGCTCCAGGGCCCTCAGGAAAAAGGTCACAAACACTTATAATAGGAAGCTGTGTGGTTGGTGCTTATGAAAACAGTGAATGCCAAAATAATATGGGTAGAACACACCAAAACATCTGTTACGAAAGATAAAGCTCCTGTGAGTATATGATGAACATCATTGGAAAATAATGTCATTAAAAAGTAGTAGCTACCTGAGGCATATCAGCAGCACAGCCGTTGTGTAAAGCAGGGTACCGCCATGCGTGTTTTAGCTGGGGGGTTTTGTATATTGATTGGTCTGGCACCTTTCTTGATCGGAATACATGAGGATGTATTTCTCTGCTTACCCAAAGAAATTTGTATACAATACTTACTTTCTTGGCCTACATATCTATATGAACAGTAGATACAGAGGGACTAGACTCATTCCAGTTTTAACAGAGCCCAGCAGACCCTTTAAAGGCACATTTCCCATCTCCTGTTTGAAACAGAATTTTAGAAATGAGTCTTGAGAACCACGGAAACACAGTCAAAAAGAAAAAAAAGTTCACAATACTAAGAAACTCGAAGCACTTTCAGAAATAAGGAAACAGCGTCTGTTAATGTTTTATTTTTCACGTGTGAAAATATATACAATATATTTTACATGTAAAGAGAGTCCCACAGCGTGAGTCAGAGAAAGCTAACAGCAGGGGGCAGACCTTTTTCGTACATTTTCCGGTTGGACCCACACTCAGGGCATGGCGAGGGACAACGACAGCACAGGAAGCCTGCGCATGACTGAGGAGCTCGGGCAGAGAAGCCCATAGGTCTGTTGGGAATAGAGGTCCTCTCTGGAGAAAAGACCATTTCTACTAAAGAGGCCGGTCAGAGCAGCAGAGACTGTACCGAAATCTGGCAGAGATACCAGCGGCAAAGCGAAAGCCAGCGCTGAACTCGCCAGCCAGCCTGCTCTGCTCCCCCTCCTCCTCCACACCTGAGGCCTTGGCTGATTCAAAGGAGCAAATAACAGGGCCCACTCTGGCCCTGCAGAATTGTGGTCAGCTACAAGACGGAATTTCTTAACAGACTAAGTATCTTAAATGCTGGTAAACACGGTGCTGATGCTGGGAAAAACACAAAAAGAACATCTGCTATTTCTCTCGTATAGGAAAGATACAGGCACGACCTTTGGCTTGCCACGTGTGGGCTCCTATCAGACATTTACCCAAAATGGTAACAATCGAGGCACAATGGATGAGATGACGGGATGATTTCCATCACATGCCAGCGAAGATGCCCACTAAGATTTGGCACAGCCGGAGCAGCTGACAACCCTGGGCGCCGTGAGATGGGGCTTCACGATGTCGGGCTCGATGGACTCCATCAGGTCGCATTCGTTGGCGAGTATATGTTTCACCAGGCATCGGGAGGCCTCGTCGATGTTTATGTTCTCCTAAAGGGGAAAACAAAACAAAACAGCTCTTCTTATTCAATAGTCTAAATAATGCTGGAGCAGAGGGCGGTGTTTCTGGCAATTCACTGAAACATCCCTTCCTGTACCTTATCCATGAATCCTCCTTCTAGTCCCCTCATTTTCATCTCTTCTTTCAAAGAACTTTACTTTTCAGGCCTTCACAAAGGTAAAAATATTTATTTTGTTTTGTCACATAGGAGCAATAATGTTCTGTAGGCTCACCTAGTAGGTTGGATTTAAGTTAGAGGGCAATTTTCTTATTTTTCACACGCTCTTACACGATAACATAATATTGCAAAATACTTTCAGTGTACCGAACACAAAATCTTGATCTTCAGTAAAGTCACATTTGACTGTTTTTTTTATCACAATTTGCAGAACTTCTCTGATGTGTTTCCTCACAGTCAATGTAAAGGGACAAGGACTTCCTTGTCAAGTCGTTTTACCACAAAACCTTGCTGTCCAACTTGAAGCGTAACTATTTCTCATTTTCGTGGGTATGTCCAAGTTGTGGATGTATTTGGAGATCACTGAATGAAGTCACATTACATGGAAAATGTAAGAGGTAGTGTAGTGATGGTTTCCACGTGGTATTTATGGCTAATGCCTAACGGCATTAGATGAAAACATTCATTAGCACGTTCTCTATTCTTCAAGCTCAACCCCCCAGTTCACCTGCTATGAAAACTTAAGGTAACTTTTCAAGTTCCAGGCAACAGCCTGGTTATTTTCTCCCACTTACAGAGCCTAACTAAGAATGCTTCTGGGGGGTTCTACATCTAAAACAAGGTTGTGCTTATTTGTGTTGTTGTTCTTATTGTTTTTTCACGAGCGGAGGGGCCTGTCTACCTTCAGCTCAAGTGTCTGCCTCACACTGTGGAAGCTGGTCCACAGAGAACAGCTCACTTCTGCCACCTTCTCTGCTGTGCGGGTTCCTAGGCCTTCAAGTCACTGCCCATGCTTGGCATGCCTTCCGACACCCCTCCTCTTCCCGGCGTCATGCCCAGGGGTCACGCTTCCACTACCTGTTCACAGGCAGTAATGTGACCAAGGAAGGGACACACCCAGCTCAATGCTTTGCTCTTTAGTCCAGCACTTGTTTATGTGACCATCTGGGGGCCAGGGCCAGGTCCTCTAATGTCTCAGATCCAAGGAAAGTGGGGATGTGCATGTAGCCTCACTTAGCCTCCCAGGCCTTGGCTTCCTGGGCCAGCACACCTCCCTAAACAAGCCCCACAGTTGGGTGTTTATGGGGTGCTTGCCCAGTCATTACTATATTGCTTGTATGTTGGGGAAGGAGGCAACAAAATCCCTTCTCAAATGCCAAACATGGGATATCATATCTGTTTACAGAGAATAAAACTGATGTTTAGAGAGATGAAGAGACTTCCCCAAGATCACGCAGTGGGCAGGCTGGAGGGCCTGAACTCAGACCCAGTCTTTTTGACATCAAAGCCTTACTAAGCTATATTCCTTTTCAAGATTGTTTCAAAGGTCAAGCGCAACAACAAAAGTGTTTACCACAGCACTAGGCCTAATAGATGCTAAATGAATCTTAGTTCCTTTCTCCTTCATATGTTAGAAGAAAAGTGTGTTTCTATGACAGGAAAATCTAGTTTTAAGCATTAAAAGGGGCCCTCCTTCATATACAGTGAAGTTAGATTTGCAGTTGTATTTTTTAAATGCCCGCTCACATACTGACATGCCAGTTAAACAGTTAAACAGGGTTTTCTTTCATTAATATGCAAAGTGGCAAAATCTAGTAATGAGGAGAGTGAAATGCTTGTGTGGACAAATCAATAAAAATCCATCATCATTATGAGAAAAACAACTAAAACCTAAGCCCAATTAGTGGCAGCCTAGCCAGATCATTTTAGTGAAAGGTAAGATGAAGCTGATGAAATTGTTAGTGAAGGCTCACACACGGGGTAAGTAAAGGGCTAGTCGGTGTCAGGACTAGGAAAAGGGACCCTGTCTAGCCCCATCACAGCCAAAGGGTGGCAATGCCTGCTTTTATTTTTAAAATATATCCCTTTTTTAAAATCATTATTGTTGACAGTATTACAGATATTCCCCTCTTCTCCCCCCCCATTGCCTGCCTCTACCCAGTTCCCACCCCACCCCAGGCCTTCACCGCCCTGTTGTCTGTGTCCATGGGCAATGCATATACGCAGATAAGTTGCCTGCTTTTAGACTGCACGTAGGAACAAAGTGGCAGTTCATGGTGACGGAGCCACATCCAGTTATGCAATTAACATTATTTAGATTCCCACTAAGTACTAGACATAGAAAGATAAACACAATAAAACAGTCTTGTCCTCGACTGAGCTTATACCCTAGCAAGGTTTACGTCAACAGCAAGGGCATCAGGCTGGAACTAGCATCTGCAGCCAGATCATTGCAGAGGCCTGAATGCTAAGTCGGCCAGGTAGTCATTGCGGCTGTTTTGCAGGTGTAGTGTCAATAAACACAATACAAGTCCATTACCAGACAAAACTGTACAGATACTTAGCACTCTGATCATTTAATCTATCAGCACCTATTTAGTAAATACTAAATGTGTACCATGGTGCTGATTGCTGGGGCATACCTATTTCAGATCAGAGATTTCAAGAGGAAGCCAGAAAGAAGAGCAAACCCACTATATACCACTGTGTTGACCACACACAAGCTACAACAAGGCATGATGTATGGTGTTTGGAGCACAGGCTTGAAGCCAAATTCTTATTTCAGCTCCCCCACTTTCTGGAAATATTGTATAACCTTGGAAATATTCCTGGTCTCAGTTTCCTCATCTGTAAAAAGGGAACTAAGAGATTTACTTTAAAGGCAATTGTAAGTTAATAATGTTAATACTTAGCACATGTGAAATGCTTGCACGAATATCTAGACGGGGCAGAGAAGACACATTCAATGAACGTTATCTATATATTCTTCTCATTCAATCATCAGAACACGATAATGTGTGTGTTCTACTCCATTTTGCAGCTGAGGACACTGAGACTGGGAAGGGGTAAGTGGCTGGCCCAGGACATGTAGCAGGAAGTGAGCCCAGTGAGAAGGGTCAACACTAATATTCACCATCCGCTTACTACACAAAGCAAGGTCCACAGTGTTTAGAGCAAACGCTTTGAGCCAGACCCTGTCTCAGCTCCCCCAAGAAAATATTTCCCCAAATAAAAGAACAGCATGGGCAGGACACAGGTTTCCAGCACAAACAGGGTAGGAACGTGTAGTCAGGGCCTCAGGCCAGGCTGGTTCCTCCTGCTGGCCCTTCTTTACCCCACTGATGTCACAGCCAAGCGCCTGCACTAGGAGAAGGAATAGCAATGCAGAGTCAACTTCTCACCCCCTTCTGTCCAAGGCCAGCAAGGTTTCTCAAGCCCTGCCTGACGGAACTACAGGTTCAGACTTTTGGGTGGGCAATATAATTGACTGAGCTGCTGGGCACCCAAGTGGACACAGCCAAGCACACAATTTGTAGGTGATGGTGAAGAAACAGAACTGCTGACTTAAGTGCGAAATACCACCTGGGAATTTTAAATTGCATTTATTCTAGACAGTAGTCACACCACCTCCAGGAGCATCTTCGGCTAAAAAAGAAATCCATACATTCTAGGACTTCTGAGAGAGGTACACTTGGACTGAATCTGAACGGGATTTATTTTCATATTTGCAATATGACAAGATGGTCTATTGTGCTGACTGCTTCAGGTTGATGTGTGCTCGTCTTTGTGCCTCTGCTCAGAATCCTTTCCCTTGTATCAATAAGCATGCCTGAGAAACAGGCTTTGAAATTCCTAATAAAGGCGTTTAGTAAAAACAAGTGATGGTTATTTTTGAGTGTCTATGCTGGGCATATAGCAGGTGCTTTACTGATGAAATTACGTTCACATCCAACCCTCACAAAAATATGTTAAAAAGTTAATACCCATATTTTAAAGGAAAGGAGACTTTAACCTTTAACAAAAGTATGCCCAGAGCAGGATAAGATCTTGGTCACTCTGTCATTCCAACCAAGCCTGGCCTAATTCCTTCTATCCTGTTTGCATTCATTACCTTACATAGTGTCTCCCAGGAGTAAAACAGCTATTAAAATAAATTTTATTTATAAATCAGCAGGTCTCCATCCTGGCTGCATATTCAATTCACTTGGAGAATTAAAAAAAAAAAAAACTGTTACCAGGGCTCTCCTCCCAGACATTATTATAATTTATCTGGAATGGGGCCCAGCATGGGTGTTTTTTATAAGCTTCTCCCCTTCTTAACATGTGCATGCAGGTTGGAGACACACACACACTTGTATAATTAGGTATATCTCTAAAGGCACTCCTTTCTAGTTCAATAGTGAACTTTCTGGAAATATCACTTAATACAGTGATTTTAAGCTGCATTGATTCTGATCTTTCTGTAGATAGAGGCATATAAATCTAACTATCTGAGGTCTTGGGTAATTGTCTGTTTTTTAATTAGCTCTTCAGAACATCTGTCTGGTGGCAAATTATTTAATCTCTGATCCCTGGTGCCAGAGTGTGAAAATATTCTCGCAGAAAACTTTCACATCTGCCTAGTTAGAAGCTGGCAAAGAATTCATCCTCCCCTAATCTTTCCAAATACATCAACCTCAAACGGAACACCGAGTGTACCAGAGGCTCTGAGGTTAGGGCACTGAATTCCTCAGCTCAGTGAGATTTTAATTAGAGCAGAGGGCCCACTGGATATAACACCACTCTGAGACGGCTCCCACAGAACAAGGGTTTTAAAGTCCTCACTCTAAGATTCAGCATTTGTTTATAGAGCACATAAGCGCCGAACATTTTGCTAGTTTTCTTCTACTTTAGTTCACATCTAACATGGGGTGAGCAGAGTGGACACCTTTGTTTTTGTCTGCTTAGCACTTCTTCCTCATCTAATATCACTCCCCATTTCCTTGGGGTAACTGCCTCCACCCACTGCGATCATGAGCTTCTACTGGGGCCCCCCCAAACTGAGCCCCGGGTCTCAGGAACTGTTCTCAGAAGGTGGCATTTCATTTACTCTTCATGATAAAGCTGAGGTGGGAGGTGTCGCCCTCATTTCACACAGGAGAAAAGAAGCGAGGTTCAGAGAGGCTGAATGACATAAGCAAGGTCTCCGTAAGGGGCGGCATCTGGCTTCCAACTCCAGTCCAGGAAGCTTCCATATTTTCTCTTTTTCGTCTCCTCGCTGGCTTCTTAGGGTCTACGGTGTACAATCTGCAAGTGCCCCAGTGATGGTCTGCCTGAACCCAGAGCCCATGGTTTTGCACATGCCACTTTCTCCATGGAAGGAAGAAGCGAAGACTATGGTTCGTTCAAACCAGGTCCTAATGACACCCTGCTCTCTGAAAGTCCCCACTGTAGTCTATGGAATATGCACTGGGAGGGAGCCATACTGTCACTGACTTTAACACAGGACAGAGTCACACAGTCAGCATGAGGATAGGGGAAGGATGAGAAAAGTTCACAAGTAAAATCAGCTCCAAAGGTTGTGTCCCTCTGACAATACCTCCCCCATCCCCACCATCGTCCTACTTCCGCTGCTGTCCTGTATGCACTAGGTGTCCACGTCCATTTCAAACCCTCTCTCCCCTCTTCTCTATAGACCCAAGGCCTCGTGCCTCATAGCCCTCTTCTTTTATGTGTGCCCCCTCACTCCAGCAGCCTCTGGAGCCCCGCTTGGGCTATGAACCATCCACCAGCTTACACAGAACCTCCCAATATTAAAGAGGGAGGGAAATTAGACATCAGTAATGCAATGTGCTCTCTTCGACACATTAGCAAATTAAGGAAACAAGAAGGAAAGTGACTTGCCTGGCATCACACAGGCTACCTCTTAGCTCTTGCCGTTCCCACACCTCTGTCTCTGGAAATATCATCTCTTCTGAGTAATCTTCTCTCAGCACTACGAAATATATCTTCAGTTCCCCCTGGCATTTCTCAGCCACCTGGCACTCACCAGGCTCATGACTGTCTGTTGTCTGTGTCCTTAAAGACAAGGACTGTGTCTTATACGCACAGTGCCTAGTGCATAAAGGACCTCTCAACACTATTACCCAAGTTAGCTGGTATCTGTTGATAACTTATTATATTCCAGGTACCGTTTAAGTATTTTACCAGTATTAACTGAGTGAATTCTCACAAAAATTCAGGTGAGGAAACCGAAGTACAGAGAGGTAAAACATTTTCTCAGGGTCACACAGTCAGCCAGTCACACTGTTGGCACCTGGTTCCCCAGCCCATGCTCAGCCACTGCCCCTGCGACCGCTGACAGTTCCAGCGCTGTTGAATGGCGAAGCCGGACTCGGGTCCGGACCCGGCTCTGCCCCAGTGCACCGTGCTCTCTGCAGGAGTCTGCTGAAGGGACGAGACTGCTGCCTCCCGCCCTGAGGGCCAGCGCTGTGTTTCCAACGCTCAGAAACGATGAAGAAGCAGTCCACAACATGCTGTGTGCGGCCCACTGCTGTTTATTGATTCAAAATGTTAAGTGTCTACGTGGCACGTACACACTCTCTAGTTTGCCACGTACCTTAGCCGTTTCTGTGAAATTCCTGGCCTCCGGAGGACTATGACTTCCCCCTCCCTGCCCACACCAGGCTCCACAGCACGAACACGAGGCAGACACCGTTCTCGAGGTCTTTTTTAGAGTCCACCACTCCTGGGACACATTGCTGAATCCAATATGTAATGTCCGACTTACCACTAATGACTACAAAGAATCAGAAAATGCATAGACTTTACCTCTATTAACACTTGATTTTCAATATAGTGTTTTTTTAAAAAATGTCCTCACTCTTAGACTGAAACAGTACTAGAGATCCCAATAATGAGTCTTGATGAGAGAAGAAAGAATATACATAAGCATAAAAACTACCATTTAGCCAAACTTAATAAACCCCCACCAATGAAGACTTAGCAGCCTTTAGTGAAAATACTTTGCCCACCAGACACAAAATATTAATAGTAATAACTGCTAACATTTAACTTCCTGTTCACATTTACTTACTCAGGCACTAAACCAGGTACACGTCATATACAATCTCACTTAACCCCCGGGGGCGTGGATATCCCACTAGCCTATTTTACGGACTAGAGGACTAAGGCTCATGTAGGATGAGCTACTCAGCCACACGATTGCTGGACCTCATTCAAAGGGAAGTCCTATTTGTTGAGTGCTAACTATGAGAAGAAATTGCGTTCTGCGATTTACTTCTGTCATGAGTGGATGCTTTCATTCTGACACCTGTGTGTGCCAAGTCTGAGAACCGACACTAGAACACTGTTGTCCCAGAAGTAGCAGGATGTAACGGAAAAAGAATGAGCTTCGGGTCAAGCTTTAGAACTTGGTTTTGCCACTTACTGTGGGGCCAATGGCAAGTCCGAATCCTGAGCCTCCCCTGCGTCATCTGTCAAATGAAGCTAATGATAACTACATTTCACAGGATTCCTGTGAGCGCTTTAGACGTACACGACCCACACAGATGAAGCACTGAGCCAGTACACATAGGTCCTAGGATAAATACAAGCTCCCTTCTAGTGTCTGCTCTCTTCATCTTCTCCCTTCAGGTCATTCTTCAGTGATCACCTTTCATAAGAAGTTGCCTCTGAGTCCCCCAGGTTGGGATAAGAATCCCTCAATTCTGGCACCTATCACTGGTCAGTGTGTAATGGGCTGTTTGTTTGTTTTTTAATCCTCACCCGAGGATATTTTTCCATGTATTTTCAGATAGAGTGGGAGGGAGAGAGAGAGACAGAGAAACATCAATGTGCGAGAGACACATTGATTGGTTGCCTCCCGCATGACCCCAACCAGGGCCAGGGACTGAATCACAATGGAGGTACGTGCCCTTGACTGGAACGGAACCTGTGACTCTTTGGTCCTCAGGCCAACGCTCTAACTGCTGAGCCAAACCAGCCTGGGCTGTAATGGGCTGTTTTGTCAGCCTGTATTCTCCACTGCACTGGGGGCTCCTGGGGGCTCCACTGCTCCATCTTTGTGTCTAGCATACTGCCTGCAGACGGTGGGCACTGGTGAAATAACGGGTAAGTGGGTGAACAAATGAATGAACAAATGACAAGGCCCTCAGAAGAGCAACAAGTTCAGGTTTCAACCTGAAAATAATTTCAGATGTGGGTGATTTCTACCGGGAACGAACAAGAAAACACATTCACGACAGACTTTACTTCACAAGTCAAACTACCTCTTCTTATCTTGTTTTCCAGTTATGATTTGATACCATTCTTTCTTGTTGAAATGGAAAGAAGACTGGCTGAATCACTTTATAAAAATTGAGCTGAACTACGAAAGCCTTTGCAGTTCAGCAGACCCATACTGGAGCATTGATTTTGCTCTTTTGAAAATAATTTTTTACACCCTGTTGTTCCAAAACCTATTTCAGGTGACTTATACTATTTAATAACTAGATGAATTTAGGCAAAACACCTATAATATAAAGATAATAGCACCCACCTGACAGAATTATGAAGATTAGAAATATTATGTTTGGAGCAAAAGTAGAAGTTGGGTAACATTATATATTTTATGACTATATATTATATATAATTATTTCAATGTCATCTCCTCTTAAGAACATTTTTTTAATGATGTGTGTGTGCGAGAGAGAGAGGCATCGATGTGAGAGAGAAACATCAATTGGTTGACTCCTACATGTGCCCTGACTGGGGATTGAACCCCCAACCTGAGTATGTGCCATGACTGGGAATCGAACCTTCCACCCTTTGGTGTATGGGACAACGTTCCAACCAACTGAGCCACATCGGCCAGGGCTTCTCTTAAAAACTTTTATGAAACTGAATGGTCACCTCTAGCTTAATAATTTCTTTTCAGAACTCTAGTTTATCTGTTTTTTATATATACGACTCTCTTGTTCATCACTTAACCAACTCTTCAGTACAGAGTTTGAAACCCTTGTTTTTCCAGACAGCATAAATTAAACTCTGCCACTATTGTTAGGAAAACACTGCTTGAGTGAAAACATACAGGAACAAGAACTATGTGTAAAAGTGGATGTGTGGATAAGAACAGACAAACCCATTTTATAACCACCTGTTTGTATGTGGAATGTCATGATACTAGCCAACTACCAGAACTCTGGCCCCAACCCTAGAACCTGTCCGTCTCTCCCTACTGAACCCTTGGTGTCAAAGTCCTAAATTCTAATCAGATAACAAGGTTTTTTTTATTATTATTACTTTTTTTTTCAACTACAGTTGACATTTAATATTATTTTACATTAGTTTCAGGTGTATCTAGCATAGTGGTTAGACAATTCTACAATGTATGGAGTGATTCCCCTGATAATTCAAGCACCCACTTCATTTGAAAGTATGTAGCTACTGACATGTAATTCACAAGGATTTCATTTGATTCTGCTTTGAATGCTTAGATGTAATTCAGGTATGTTTCCCAGCTTCAGAATCTGCTGGTCATCTTGGACTTGTATTATTTGCACACTTGATTATCTAAGAGGAAAGGCGCAGAAGGAGGACTCAGAGCTAACCTGGCTGCCCATTGCTGCTGTGTTGCCTCAGGGCATTCACCAGACCCTCTCCCACCTCCGTTTCTTTGCCTGTGATCTGTGCTAAAAAGAATGCCAACTCCATCAAGTTGTTGAGGATGTGCATAAAATGAGACGAGAAAGAACACAGCAGCAGTGTTGGTGCACGGTAGGACCCGAACAGAAAACATAACACTTGGGAAACAAACAACATTGCGTTAATATTATTAAGTTACATACAAAAATGTTTGGCCCTGGCCCGGTGGCTTAGTTCACTGGAGCGTCGTCCGTGCACCAAAAAGGTTGCGGGTTGGATCTCCAGTCGGACCGTGTACAGGAGGCAACTGATCAATGTTTTTCTCCCACATCCATGTTTCTCTCTCTCTCTCTCTCTCTCTCTCCTTTCCTCTCCCTAAAATCAATAAGCATATCCTCAGGTGAGGAATTAAAAAAAAAAAAAAATGCTGCCCTGGCTGGTTTGGCTCAGTGGTTGGAGCATCAGCCTGCGGACCAAATAGTCTCGGGTTTGATTCCGGTCCAGGGCATGTACCTCAGTTGTGTTCGTCCCCAGCCCTGGTCAAGGTCATGCGGGAGGCAACCAATTGACGTGTCTCTCTCACGTCGATGTTTCTCTCTCTCTCTCTCTCTCTCTCTCTCCCACTCTATCTGAAGATAAATGGAAAGAAAAAAAATGTCCTCGGGTGAGGATTAAAAAAAAAAAAAGAATGCTTGGAGGGACAAACACACTTCTTTGTTAGAGCAGGATATCTCAAAGCGGGCTCTGAAGTTTCATAAAACACAGGATAAAAATGCATCTTCTGGTTAAATAATTTCATGAAATATTAAGTTAAAAATAATTTCAAACTGTTTCTTTATCACAAGATTCCTCAGAGTCCTAAATGCTCACAGAAGGCGGCATGTGACTGAAATTCTTGCATTGAATGGAGAGGAGGTTTGGCACCCTGGAGAACAAAGCAAGATGGCAGAACTTGGATCAGAGGGTAAAGATCCACAACCATGTGAATCAAGAAAAGGCAGATTCAGGTTGACATGGGAATGTTGGGGGAAAGTAAACAGCTCCCCTTTCGCCCCCTCTCATCTCCAAGCACAGAATGAGTTTCATAAACTTCTCTGGTCACACAGCTCTTGCCTCCTGCTCTGTCTCACTGGGCTGGTGTTCCTCTTCGCAAAATTTGGCAACTACTGTTCAGGAGTGGTGATGGTACACATGGGAGCATTTGTGGAGGGCAGGGGAGAGGTGGGGAATAGAGACAGTTATGAAGTGATTTTGTATTATACTTGTGGTTTTTTTTTTTACCCTTACCTCGGTGGTGCTACCCCCAATTTTGCCTTTCTTCATTTTTCTCAGCCTAGCCCAAAATGAAGTTCATGTGTTTCTTTTCATATGATTTCAACAGAGTGGAGTGAGATAATACGAATAACACAGTTGGGAAAATGGGCCTGACTGGTGATGACAAAGTCCTGATGCGTCTTCTCTGACCAATGCCCTGCCTCCAACCTGAGCTACTTAGGGTTGGGGAACTCAAAGGTGCTTCCATAGCAATCCCCTCTACTAGCTATTATGCACGATTGCAAAGACTTAGAAATGTACCTTCCCACCAGAGAGTAAACTTCTTGAGATCAGAAGTGGCACTTTTGTGTACTTGGAGTGTTGCCAGCAACGTACACAGGGCCTGTCGGCACGTACATGCTCAAGTCATTTATGAAGAAACTGGCCTATGAAAGGGAAAGAAAAATGGACTAATACCAATTAAAAATCACAACAAAAATACTGTGAGCTGGTCTACGTCAAAATCTACTATACTGAAGGTTTTTAAATTCAGGACAACTTTAGACAGAGAATTAACAGATGTGGGTCCTAGCCCTGATGTTGCTACAAAACAGCTTCGTCAGATCAGGTCTTAAACAGATCGGGTCTTCTCTCTGGCCTCAGTTTCATCAGCTGTGAGAGGAGAGAATTTATACTCTGCCTTTTTCCAAATGGGGTTAAAAGTGACTCTTGAGACTATCTCCAGCCCTTGACTAATGCAGTGAAACTTGTGGGAGTCCTAAGAATAATGCTCCCTTAATAGGAAAGATTTCTCACATTGAGAGTTTAAGTATAAGACGTTTGCTTAGGCCATCATTTACTGCTGCAAGTGCACTCGATCAACGTGATTAGCCATCAGTTGTTGGTTGTAAAAATCAGAAACCCATTGAATTGCCTAGGTCATCTGCAGGGTAGAGCTCCCAGGAGTGATGGAATGGCTGAAAGATTCAGACCAGTCCAAAAACTTTGGGAAATAAAATTAGAATCTGAAACACCATCAGGTCAGCCTCCGTGTTGCTATCTGCCCAGCAGCTTTTTATTTTTTTGTATATAAAGAGGGAGAAAACTGCCAGCAGCCTCTGAATTACATTCTCATAGCTTTGCCACCCAAGTGAAAAAGCCTCCGACCCCCTCAGTGGGTTGGAGAAATCCTGAGAAGGACTCTGATGAGTCTGGCTTCAGTCACGTGTTCACACTGGGGACTAAAGCGTCTCTGAGGGCAGGAGAGAATGGTACAGGAGGGGCTCCACTAGGTTATGTGGGCTCTACTGGCCACAGGGATTGACTTGAGAGACAGATGATACATTTTTCTGGAAAAAAAGAAATAAAAGAGGCTTCTTGGAG
Organism: Tadarida brasiliensis; assembly: GCA_030848825.1. Taxonomy (NCBI): domain Eukaryota; kingdom Metazoa; phylum Chordata; class Mammalia; order Chiroptera; family Molossidae; genus Tadarida; species Tadarida brasiliensis. The sequence goes on from CM061268.1 coordinate 61,201,139, forward strand.
CTTAAGACTTAACCTCAGTTCTGATTTTCTGGTTGTTTTCACAAAAGTCCACCGAATTAAAAAGATTGAAAATAACTGCCAGATAAAGGGAATTCCTGCTTCAAATGTAAACTTTAAAAATCTTAACTGTGTTCCTGAGAACCATTTAAGATGTATTGCATACTTTCTTGCATTATAAACTATTATTTAGAAGACAACTTAGCTTTACTTGTTTGCCATGGGTACTCTTTACTTTTTCTCTCTTCCTCTTTCTGCAAGTATGATAGATACATACATAGATAGATAGATAGATAGATAGATAGATAGATAGATAGATAGATATAGATAGATGTGTATAGCTAATACACCAGTTCGATGGGCTGACACTAATTATAAATATGGTTTCAAAGGGATAGGATGAAGTTCTTTTTAACATACACATATTCCTAATTAGAAGGAAACAGACTAAAATGTTAGTGCATCAATTGGTGATTTGGTTACAAATCATTTTAATTTTCTATTTTATAATTCTGGTAACTTTCTAAGTTATTCATAAGGCATATATATTATGTTAATATTCACATTCAAAGGTGGGAAACAAAGAAAATAAAAGTGATTAATTTTGAACCATGAATAGTTTATGAAGTCCTAACATCTTTTCCTTATCCCTCAAGCCCAGTCAACAGGAAGGAAAGAGCATATCTATAAATATTTCATGAACTGCAGAATAGAAATATGTAAGAATGAATGGAAAATTATGTAGGTTTTTCTCACAGATGGAAAAAAAATTCTGGAGAAAAATAAGGACAGGAAGCTCAGATACAGAAATTCTAACTATACAAGTATGAGTAACCCAACAAAGAGAAAAAAGATCTAAGAGAACGCGGTTTGACTACAGGAACATATCAGATAAACCGTATTTAAAAATAACATACCCAACAGATAGAAGGAGAAGAGAAGTGGGCTCAGAACAGATTCAAGAGTGGTCTGAACTCATCCAAACCAAGTATACAGATATGCCCGGAGAAAATGCTACAGGCAGAAAATGATAGTATTGGGGTTTATTCAGAGCAAAAGTATTATCACGGAGGGACAAAGTAATGCTTGAAAAATATGGTGCAAGGTTAACAGATGACACAGAGAAGGCAGAGCTAACACATAAACTAACTTCACTTGCTCTTGTAATAAAACTTGCAGGTTGAGCAATCAGGATACTACCTTCTTATCTTTAGTACGACATCTCTCACGCTGTTCTGTGGCAAGGTGGCTAAAAATGGGTAAAATGGGTAAGTTTAATTGGCTCAAATGGTGGCTGAGGACTATTAATTACTTAATTACATTAACTAAGAAGAGTAGTTTCTAAGGAAGTGCCACAGAGCTTAAACCTCTGATGGGAACTAACTTCATTTTTATCAGAAGTTTGAATAAAATCAAAATACCAGTGCCCTCTACTGCCTCCCCTCTCTGTGGCCTCATGTTCTCATCTAAATGGGGGCGTGCCCAGGGTTCAGTCCTTGATCCTCGTACCTGCAGCTGGACTTTTCTCCTGAACTCCAGAAGCACAATCAACTACTTACTTGACATTTGCTCATAGTTGTTTCCAGATTTTAACATAACAGTAGTCACCCATTTATTTGTGGCTTTGCTTTCCATGGTTTTAGTGACCTGCAGTCCATCACCCAATCACCTTCCAAACATATGACATTGAAAATTCCGGAAATAAATAGTTCGTAAGCTTTCATTTGCGAGCCGTTCTGAGTATTGGGGTGAAATCTCGAGCTGTCCCACTCTATAGCCCAGGACATGATTCATCTCTTTGTTCAGCTTACCCGTGGTGTATACTCTACCCACCCATCAGCCACTTGGTAGCTGTCTTGGTTATCAGATGACTGTCATGGTGTCACAGTGCTGTGTTCAAGTAACACTTATTGTAGCCTACCACAACATCACAATACCTATGTCATTCACCTCACTTAAACTCATCAGGTAGACACTATAACATCTCACCTCATCACAGGAAGAGTCGGCACGGTATAAAATATTTGAGAGAGACTGACCGCATTCACATAACTTTTATTACAGTATATTGTTATAATTGTTCTATTTTATTAGTTATTGTTGTTAATCTCTTACTATGCCTGATTTATAAATTAAACTATCATAGGCATGTATTATAGGAAAAAAGATTGCATATGTAGGATTCAGTACTATCGGCAGTTTCAGGTATCCAATGGGGGGGTCTTGAAACATCCTTGCAGACTGAGGAGGACCACTGTATACAAAACTGAGTGTCAGCTGTCTCTCCACTGATTCCTTCACATCTCAGGATCCCCATCTCAGAAACATCAACTCTATTGTTCCAGTTGCTCAGGCCAGAAACTGTGGAGCCAAATCCTATCTTTCTCTCATCATCTTTATCCAAATTATCAGGAAATCCTCTCTGCTATATGTTCAAAAATACATGTAGAGTTTGACCGTCCCACAATTCCTCTTTCTTAGTGCAATAGAGTTCTAGCTGATATGTTTCTAGCCTTCTCCAGTATAATTCAGGCTCAACATAACTGCCTGCATGATGGTTCAAATAAAATCGTGTCACATCTCTGCTCAGACCCAATGTCTTCCCATCTCACTCAAGGCAAAACCTAAAGTTGTTACAATGCTCTAAAGACTCAACAGGACCCCACCACCTCCCTGACCTTCCCTTCATCATTCTACTAAAGCCTAGCTGTCAGTTCCTGCCACAGTGCCTCTGCACATGCTACATCCTCTCCCGGGACCATTCCCCTCCAGGAATCCATATGGCTCAATATTGTCCCCCCTTCAAATCTTTACTTTAAAAAATAAAACACCATGCCCTGGGCAGTTTGGCTCAGCGGTTAGAGCGTCGGCCCGTGGACCACAGAGTCCCGGGTTTGGTTCCCGCTAAGGGCACGTACCTCGGTTGCAGTTTGTCCCCAGCCCCGGATGGGGTTGTGTGGGTGGCGGCCAGTCAATGTGTCTCTCTCACATCGATGTTTCTCTCTCTCTCTCTTTCTCCTTCTCTCCCTCTCGCTTTATCTGAAGATAAATGCAAAAATGTCCTCTGGTGAGGATAAAAAAAATAATAGTAATAAATAAATAAATAAATAAAACACCTTTACAGTGAAACCTTCCTTCCCAGGTCACTTGGCTAAAATCGCTCCCCTCTTTCTGAACTGCCCTCTACATCCTACCCACATATGCCACACAAGCTCTAGACTTCTTCCCTTCTCTAATTTTCCCCCTAGCACTTAGCTCCTCTGAAAAACTATATATCACACATATTTATCTTTTTATTACCTGTCTCATCCACTGCAGTGTAAGCTCCAAGAAGCAGGGATTTTATGTTTTGTCAATTGGTGTAGCCCTGGTGTCTAAAATAGCACCTGTCACATAGAGGCGCGGTGCTCCATGATTACTGAAGAATGATGAATGAAACTATAAAATGAGTAGATCATAAGATGATTTTGAAGTATTATATATCCACATATAATTTCCCTGTGTTTCCATGCAATGGTGGAAGAAGACATTAAATGACATGATAATTTGGGGGTTAAGTATTACTATGGTAACACTAGACCTCTTTAGACTTTGATAATTTCACTTTTCTTCTCATGTCTACCCTTCTTTACAAAAATCTGAAACTTTCAGATTCTTACAAAACTTTCAACCAGATGAACAACAGAACGATAACTCTCTTTCCAAAGGAACTCTTCCTTTTCAAAGGGACTCATCTGGGGACAACTGCCATAGTGAGCCCTGTGAGATAGTATTAAAAAATGGGATTTACATTCAAGGTTTCAGAAATATATTATATGGGTAATGCTAGGCACCCCATTGCTGACACCCTCTCTTATTCTGGGAACATGGAAGCTGAAAGACTCGCCCCGTAGTTCTCAAAGATTGTGCCTGCACCAGAAAATTCAAAGTGACCAAGCGTTATGCAAGTTCTCAACAGAGAAGTTCCTTCCTCTGTAGTAACTTTTGGCAGGCAAAATTATTCTCAAAAGATGACTTTACTTCATTTAGTTCAAGGAAATGGATTTACAACTTGATTTTTCTGTCACTGGCTTTTTCTAAAATATTCCTAGAACAATCTAATTATTCAGAATATTCGTGGATACGTTGGGCTAACCTAGTTTTTAAACAGTGCCCTTCACCCTGGCGGTTGTAGCTTAGTTGGTTGAGCATTGTCACATGCTCCGAACGGTCACTGGCTCCATTCCCAGCCAGGGCACATGCCTGGGTTGCGGGCTTGATCCCCAATAGGGGGCATGCAGGAGGCAGCTGATGGGTGTTTCTCGTTCACCTATGTTTCTCTCTTTCTCTCCCTATCCCTTTCTCTCTCTAAAATCAATGAAAAAACAACACATTGTAAATAGTGCCCCAACACGTCAGGTGAGTGCCCCAACACGTCAGGTGAGTGCCCCAACACGTCAGATGAGTGCCCCAACATGTCAGGTGAGTGCCCCAACACGTCAGGCCACTCAGGAGCTGCTGCACGGCTTCTCACTTGTCCAGCGGGTATTGATGTTTTCCCAATCCTGGCAGGCTCCCCCAAAGAATCAATGTCTCACTAGATGCTCACCTTGGGAGAGCATCCACAAATCTAAGGGGGCTTCAAAGATGGCAAACAAGATACATTAAAGAAGGTGAAGGACTGCCCGGCCAGTATGGCTCAGTGGTTGAGAGTCGACCCACGCACCAAGAGTTCGCCTGTTCAATTCCCGGCCAGGTTGTGGGCTAAATCCCCAGTGGGGGGATGCAGGAGGCGGCCAATCGATGTTCTCTCTCATCGATGTTTCCATCTCTCTCTCCCTCTCCCATCCTCTCTCTCTAAAAGCAATAAAGAAAAAAAATTTTTTTTTAAATAAAGAAGGTAAAGGACCACAAAACTGGAACAAACAAAATCAGTACTGAAAACTGTGAAGTAACACAAGGAGGAAGAAGGCAAGCATGTATCAGTAACAGAACCGCTCCTGAAACAAGGAAGCGACCCTTCCCAGAAGTTTCTGACAAAGGTCCTGACAGAGACAGAGCCCTGCCTATTTTCTTTTTTTCTTTTAAAAGTAGAAGCTGAGCCCAGCCAGTGTGACTCAGTGGATTGGGCGTCCTCCCATGGACTGAGAGCTCCTGGTTCGACTCCTGGTCAGGGCACATGCCTGGGTTGCCGGCTCGATTCCCAGGGCATGCAGGAGGCAGCTGATTGATGTGTCTCTCACATTGATGTTTCTATCTCTCTCTCCCTTCCTCTCTCTCTAAAAAAGTCAATAACAACATATTTTAAAAGTAGACGCTGAGCCCTGCCCAGGTGGCTCAGTTGGCTGGAGCATGACTACACACCAAAAGGTTGTGGGTACGATGCCCTGTCAGGGCACATATCTAGGGTGTGGGTTTGATCCCAGGTTGGGGCATGTAAGGGAGGCAACCAATCAATGTTTCTCTCTCTCTGTCCCTCTTCCTTCCCACCCCCACCCCCCCGTTCTTTTTCTCCTTCCTCTCTTTCTAAAAGCAATAAAAAAAATATCCTCGAGTGAGGATTAAAAATAATAATATTAATAAAATAAAAGTAGAAACTGAGATAGAAAGCACCGGGTAGATTCAGAATCAACCAGACCTGAGTTTAAAATCCTAGTTCTGACACTCACTAGCTGTGACTTGTATTCTTCGGTACTTTGGTTTCCACATTATAAAATGAGGATAAAACAACCATACTTTTAAGAGAAAACATAATAACTACGATTGAATCAGAAATGAAGTAGACAGTCAACGAAAGGTCAAATGGCACGGGCACCTTCTAGTTAAGCATGGCAGACTGAGGGAGTACGTTTATTTCCTTTTCTTACCAAAACAATGACTTCCAAGAAACTAAGTTATTTCAAATAGAATGTCAAGAATGAAAATAATGAGAAAATGTGCATCAGCATTCAAGAGATCTCAACATACTTTTCGAAATCTGACAGTAATGGAAAACAGTAGAAGATTTCCAAGTACGTACACAGCATGGTCTAGAGGGTGTATAATGGGACATATGGACAATAAGAGCGCTCAGTAATTCCCAGAGAATACAAGACTCATATATTGAGTGCAGCTGAAATCAGGGGGGCTGGTTCAAGGTCAGAACAGGGAATGTCAACCACACGCTTCCCCGGTCTTCCATATAGAATACCAGCAGCTAGGCATTTGCACCCCTAGGCAAATACTGGCTTATCCTCTGAATACAACCAAAGAAAAGAAACTTGAGACTCAACAGGCCCCCAAAACTTCCCTATGTAGATGGCATGGGACTGAAAAATGTGTCCACTAAAGGCTTGTCAATATGGCAGCTGGACTACAAACTCCCCCCTCACAGAACCCTGGCATCTTTACCCCTACCAGGAGAGAAGATTTCTATAGGGGAAAAATACTTCCAACAGCTGATATTTGGGAGTCCTCAGTGACTATCAACCTAAAGTGAAATCCACTAACCAACAATCAACACAGCCACTAATCAAAAGCCTAATACGCACACAGAGCTTAGTATCTCCTTTAGCTGGTCTAGTAATGCTTTTGATGGTCTAGTTCTTGGCAAGGAGTATTGGATGTTTAAGGGGAACAATCTACATAAAATAGAAGAACAAAATGAACTGTGAGAATAACTCTGATAAGATATCTACTTCAAGAGACCAAAGAACACTGTAGAAAACAAATTAGTATCTTCACAAATATAAGTGATTACATTCTTAGCTAAGAACAGGTTGCTATGAAAAAGAATATTCAGAATAGGGAAGCTCTTCAAAATTAAAACTATAATTGATCAAATTGAAACTCATAATAAAAGATTGGAAAGTAATGCAAAGAAATGTAAAAAATGAAATAAAAATTACAAAGTACTGAAAATACGAGGGGGGAAAGCATGGTAGGTACACAGACTTCATTCAGGAGGTCACACCAAACTAGGAGTTCCGTAAAGAACATAAGCTAAACGAGCTCACTACTGATGAACAAAGGTTCACACAGAGCATAGGATGATGGGATTTCAGATCACCTGGGGTAAAGAGATGCTCACACATTAAGAAGCTTCCTTACTCTCAGGTAGAGGTAACAGCTTCTCCTAATGCTCTCACAGTTCTCATCGAGGCCAGCAGTTTTTATGGAACTTCATACTCTACTATAATTATTCATTTGTATCAGTTTCCTTCCTGGAGACCAGGAACTTCTTAGTGGAAAGAAACTGTGCCCTTTATCATCAGTGCCCCAGGGTTTGCCAAGTGGCTACCTGAATACGACCTGAATTACAGGAGTGAATGAATGAATGAACAAAGTGTAACACAATGCATCTTAACCCGTGTGCATATGAAAATCACCAAAAAGCTGTTTTCCAAAAACATATGTTCTGTGCCCCTCCAGACATCTCTAAGAGTAGGGCCGAGGCGTCTGAAACATTAACAAGTTCCTCAGATGTCCTGATGTACAACTCTGTTCAAGAATCATTGTCTTTGGCTAGAGCTCTGGACTAGATCTGAAGTTTCCGCCTGGTTTCTCCAATACAAGTCAGTAAAATGCCTCTCTGGAACTCCATTTCATTATTAGTAAAAAAGACAAATATGATAGCCATTGTGCATGGCTCAAATGACAGTAGCTGAAACAATGAGAGACACATGTAAAAGATTATGAGAATTTCAATGAACAGAAAACTGCTAAATTATGGTTCTGGGGTGTGAAGGAGGAATAATTGAGATAATAAGAACCACAAGCTAATGGCAGGACTTTGCAGGATGCTATACACCATTACCAGCAAAGAATTCTGCAGTTCCCAGTCTGGGGCCCAAGGAATTCAGGGGGGCTGTTCCCTCCCCTTCACTCTTCTTCTCTACTTCCCCCTGCACGCTGTGCGAACTACAATCGCCCTGCTGTGCAAAGTGTCTAGAGAGGTTTCTGGGTGAAAGGAGTTACATAATGGGGAGTCCTCCTAGGAAATACAACAGTAAGTTAATTTTTCTGCTTCTACACAGTTCTCTAAGGATGGAAATGCTCCCTCAAAAGGCAGGGAAAATAATAGTGCAGTACAAGAATCTTCTGAAAGAGTCCTTGAGAAGCAGCGTGACAAACAATTCTGTTCCATCCAATAAGCACTAAGTGGTCGCCCTCCATGTGCAAGCCACTGTGCTAGAAGAAGGCAAGGAGGATCTCACAGCACAGTGCAAGCGTCAGGCCCATAAAGAAAGAAGTCTGACGTAATGGGGTGAGAGACAGGAGAGGCTGTCTCCCTGACAGGCAATAACAGATGATGCTTAAGCCAGGTCATAAAGGAAGAGATAGGTGAATAACTGAAGGAGGCATGTTCCAGGTGGGGAGAATACCAAGATGTGAACAGGTGGGTATCACTGTAGGATAAATAGAAGGACAAAGTAGCCAGAGACAGGCCTGGAGAGGCAGAGAACAGCCTCAGCATGGGGATTTCTACGGTCAAGAAGAAGGAGTTTGTGAAGAATGAGTAACTGTGTATAAGGATGCATGGCTTGGATGTCTGGGTAGATGCGACATCTCCAAAAGCTGATGAAGTTCGTTTCAGACAAGCTGGGTTTGAAGAGTTGTCTGGGTGATATCCAGGTAGCGATGCAGAGAAATATGGAAATCTGAAGTTTGAGAAAGAAGTCGTGGCCAGAGATAGAGATCCATGAGGAAAGCTGTTCCAGAAGCAGGGTCTGGTGGTAATCATGCCCTGGACCTGAGAACACGAGACGTGGTCTACCAGTGAAGACGAGGACCGTAGTCAGTCATGGCTGGCACCCAGCTGTACCCAGGCAACGCTTTCGTTCCAAAAGGAACCAGGATGCGACCTGCTTTTCCCATCTTCCTTCACCTACACTTTCCACATAGCTCATCTCTGCTTCAGATGAAGCTCAAGAGAGAACAGAGACTCAGGGACATCCTCCCTCTTTGAAATTCGGAGAGACAGGCACCTAGGTCTTTTTCCTTAAAAGATTTTTACAGAAATAAATATAACGGGGAGCTAGAAGAGAATGACATGCAACACCTTCCCTTCTGCATACCAAGCTATGGTTATGTCCTCTGAGGGTTCACTCCTATTGCCCTACAATGTCTTAGTTGCAGTTGGATCTCAGACTATCCAGTAAATTACATGCATAGACCTAGACAACCTCCAGAGAACTAATTAAGTAAAGATAAAAATTTAAATGTTATTATTAATTTTTGCTGATTCTTAAGCAAATGAGTAGCTTGAGTTTGAGACTCTTGTACTTAAGCTACTCTCCACTTAAATAAACTGTTCCATTTTTCATGTAGGGCATTAAGAATCTGTCAGAGTGACGATTCAAATAGTTGTACGACAAACTAGGACATGATCGTGACTATTAAACATTTCCTTTAAACGGTGCCTCCTAACTTTCCTGACTAGATCTCAGATTGGGCCCTTTCTTTTACGTCCCCAAGTTCAACCAGCTCTAATCAGATCAGCTAAAAATGCAGGGTTAAATGTGCTGTGACCAATTAAGTCAATGGAGGCACACTGTACAACCTTATCAAAATTCTTCGGAGATGGGTACCTAAAACCAGGAATACCTATTTCCAATCGGGAATAGGAAGACATTTTAAGAACAAGAACTGGCACCTAATAGCCTGCTGTGAACTCAGAAAGGGCTCACTAGATCTCGTTCAGAGCACAGACCTGGAAAGTCCGTCATTCAATACATACTGTGTTGAATCAATGAATACATCTATACATCTGTGACTGTCAAGAATTTTTTCATGGTTTGATATTTGAAAAATGGGACTAATCAGAGATGGTCTACTACCCAACTTAAAAATAAAGAGATTTTTTTAAAATGATGTTCTATACTCAATCCATTAAAAAGTGGATTAGAATAACTATCTACCCACACCCAAGTGTAATTATCTATGCATTTCCAGTTTGTATAAACACATTATGTTTCTAAGTGCATATTTTCTAGAAGCCCATAAAAAGAAATGATCTGTGATACTTCTCTGCAAGCAGTTTCCAGAAAACTAGCCACTTCTTAACTGCTGCACATTTCAGCTTGCAGAGCAATTTAAAATTAATAATAACAATAAAAGCTCACTAAACTCAATAAAACACAGAAAATTTTCCCTCACATGAAAATTCCAGGCCAGTATTTCCTAACTATGTTCCACTGTTTTGTTACGTGTTCTACGTGGCCAAAAATATTTAGGAACTGTTGCATGGCGTAGTCCCCTTTGAGAGAAGACAGTAAAAAAAACCATCATGTGTATGACACACCATCATTTTAGAAATCCACACTGACACAGGACATATCTTGATTTTAAAATGTTAACATATGAGCCCTGGCCAGTTTGGCTCAGCGGTCAGAGCTTCAGCCCTCGGACCAGAGAGACCCGGGTTCAGTTCCCACTAAGGGCACGTACCTTGGTTGCAGTTTGTCCCCGGCCCCAGTTGGGGTTGTGTGGGTGGCAACCAGTCAATGTGTCTCTCTCACATCGATGTTTCTCTCTCTCTCTCTGCCTCCCTCTATCCCTCCCGCTCTATCTGAAGATGTATGCAAAAAATAAATAAAATGTTAACATATGAAGGAGCAAAAGGTATATGATAGAATCAGAGAAATAGGTAATAACCTAAGATAGCTTTAGGGAAGCCGCCTAAGTCTTAACTTTTTTTTTTCTTTAAAACAGTAATGATAATAACGCCTACATTATAGGATCCTGCTAAGGACTGAATGAGTTCATACACATAAAAATCTTTGCACAAGGCTAACATACAGCAAACAGAAAGAAACATGGCCATGGTTATTACTGGAGATTTGGAACGCACACTAGAATCCAAAGTCCTGAGAAGTCCTGCAGCAAGTGAAGCACTGGTTTAAGTTGATTTTTTCAAATGTATTTGACCATGTATATGAATCCAGTTTCTCAGTTGTAAGATGCAGAAGCTGATGATGAAAGAGTTTATTTAAGCATGTTGGGTAGCTTGCAGAATTATTCAGTAGTACAGAGAAACAAGACCCTGAAAACTCTGCTGTCTATGAAAGCTGGAGGCCTGTTCTCCACCACCCTGCCCAGAAAAAATGGACCCTGCATTGCACCTTCTTCTTCTAGTGGCTCACTTCTGAGTCAGTGTGATTGGTGGAATCTAGGCCATGTGCCTGTGCCCCAGCTGCAAAGGAAGAAAGTTTTACAGGTTCTTCCTGGGGAGGTGAGCCTCCCATGGCTAGAAGTTCCCCAAAGACAGCAAATGTGTTTAATAGTTGCTGGAAAGCCAAAACACACGAAAGATAGCCACTACACTGTGAAACACCCACTCTTCCCCCTGACAAAATAACTTCCTATAGAGAACACTATTGGATATACGTATTCCGTCTCTCTATGGGACACACGTCAGCATTCTTTTTAGCTTCAGGGAAGAGACTCAGATTGAGTGGCGTTTAATGTAAGAAAGCTTGTTCCTGGGGCACCCATTGATCTTAGAACATTCTTGATTGATGCCTGTTGTCCTAGAGTAATTATTAATAAGATTACCATTCCCGGTTTGTATTTAAAATTTACATGGTCAGCCCTGGCCAGGTGGTTGGAGTGCTGTCCTGTACACCAAAAGGGCGGGCCTGAAGGGTTCACTTTGAGTAGGACAGAAACAGCCAAGGGAACTCTGCCAGGAGAAGGGGCCAGGAGAAAGGGCACTGCAGTTATTTCTGTGAGTTTGGTTCCTGTCCCCGTTAGTAGAGAGATAACACCTGCTCCATTATTTCCCATCTACACGCGTGTTTTCCTAGTATCCTGTTTCTGAACACAGCCACACATGAATCATTGTGCCGTAAGAGCAGGATGGAGCAACTTGGAAAGGGCCGAGATGTAGAAACAGACCCTTGTGCCAAGTGCAGCTGCTGGGTGCCTCAGAGCCACGCACAGATGGTGACACCCAGATCAGCGGACGGGCTGTGGGAACAGATAGTAGGGATGATAACAATGAGGATGGTGTGTGTGTGTGTGTGTGTGTGTGTGTGTGTGTGTGTGATCAGACCTGACACATCCAGGGACCCCATATATATTATGTCACTTCTTGCTCACAGCAACCGTAGAAGGTAGGTGGCCACAGTCAGAGAGTGAATCTAAAGGGAGCCACTGGTAGAGATTCCAGCAGCAGGCACCAAGAATGCATCAGGGGAATGGGTCAGCAGATGAAAGAGCCCCGTCAGCCACTGAATTGGACCCAGAACACAGGAATCACAACTTTGGGGATGCACTAACAAAGGCAGGCTAGGGCTCTCATTCTAAAGAGACAACGCTACCAAAGCATCTCGTAAAAACTGGGCTTGGACACAGGAGTGCATAGAATAGCCATTAGTAGAGCTCAGGTGTGACGTGGACAGGGTAATGTATTAGAGCTCCTAATCTATAGGGTGACCATGTACATTTTTTTAAAATCCTCACCAGAGGATATGTTTTTATTATTTTTTCGAGTGACAGAAAGGAAGAGAGAGAGAGAGAGAGAGAGACACTGATGTGAGAGAGAAACATCAATCAGTTGCCTCCCACACACGCCCCGGCCAGGGATCAAACCCACACCCCAGGTATGTGCCCTGGCCTGGAATTGAGCCCACAGCCTTTTGGTGTACAGGACAGCACTCCAACCAACTGAGCCACCCGGCCAGGGCTGATCATGTAAATTTTAATTACAAACCAGGAATGGGAATCTTATTAATAATTACGCTAGAACAACAGGCATCAATCAAGGATGTTCCAGGAAAATGGGACATAGGATCCTCCCAGGTAAACATTACCTAGCCCTAGTGAATCTACAGCTAGAATTCAAAGAAACACGGCTGATAAAGGGAAAGAACAGAGTGGCTGGAAACCTGACTTAGGAGAGACTGTGTTTCTACTCTTTGCTTTGTTTTCAATATTCGAAGAGATGATGTAAAAAAAAAAAAATCAGAGATGGTAACATATAATTTTCATTTCTAGCATTAATTTTCATTTCTTCTCTTAATTCACAGCCAGAAGCGACCATGATCGTTCCAACAACAGCATGGGGCGTGAAAACTCCCATGGAAAGCGACTCCAGAAGAGTGAGGAGCAAGAGGGTCCGTTTGCCTGAGCGGTGGGGTCAGCGGCGAGAGGGAGGCTGGTCTCAGTGACAAACGGCGCCAACACCCTGCCAGCTCCAGCTGAGGGTGCTGCCCACAGCATTTCCGCCTTTGGCACACTCGAAATTTAGGAGCCAGAAGAAAGGAAATCAGATGCTTGTCATCAGACTGATTATGACGTCACTCCCGAGGACTCTCACTGATAGCAGATTCGCTTTCTGAGAGAGAGGTCTCTATGGGAAATGTTCCGGATCCCAACACAATCAAAGAATGAATGGGCAGCTGTCTCCAGACGCTGCCGCCTCAGCGCCAGGCAGGCAGTGTGATCTGGGCCGCAGTGCTGGGAATGCAGCAATGCTGTCCTCAGAAAAGAAGCAGAGCTTTATCCGACGCTTGAAACAAGACTTCTGAACAGTCTGGCCTCCAGCCTGTCAGTGCTGCAGCCTTGTCTGGGTGCTGACAGAACGCCGACCTGGCACCGGGAAGGCATTTCCACCAGCAGCATGTTCCACAGCGGTGTGTTTGGAGGACAGAGAAATGCTGAAGGCAGGTTCTGCCTTTGACAACGAGGCCTGTACCCTCTTGGCTGTATGAACAGCTGAGTGCACTCTCGGCTTGTGGAATTCCCACCGCCCTCTCTCTGTACAAGGCTTCTCATCAAAGTTTACATTATAGGGATTTAGAGGATTATATAAATCCAGTATGTAAGGTCAGCCAGGCCTTAAGTTAATGAACATCATGCTCTCAGCAGAGTTCAAGGCAGCAGGGGTTGAGCAGGGATGTCCGAGCGGGTGGGAAGGTGTCCAGAGGGGCCTTTGTCCCACAAGCAGTTCCAACCCTCCCCACGAATTCAGGCTTCTTCCTTCCTTTTCTTCTTCTCTTGCTGGCACTTATTCACCATCCAACCGCCCAAACATTTCACTTATGTCTTGTTGTTGTTCTTAAACATGAAGACAGGATTCTGTCTGTTTTGTAAATATAATACCTCTCTTCCTACTACCTGCTCAGTATAACAAGTACTCACTATTATTTGTTGAATGAATAAATGATGGAAGATTCCCCTCCCCATGTAAATATAAGTCATCCATTTAGCTTTCCCTTCAGATATAACGTAACCAATTGAGAACAAGAGTTCTTCAAAATCCTGCTTCCGGGCTGAAAAGTGACTCAATTGAAAGAAAGGAATTTGGAGGGCTGTGAGTAAAACTGAGGGTGTGGCTAAGAGATAAGATAACTTTTTAAAAAGCCAGACTAATATCCAAGAACCAGACTATAAAAAACATAACCTTTCTAAATTTCTGTGTCTTGATCACACCTGTGAGTTCTGCTCTACCTGTCTCTTTTTACAACAATAATAAATTCTTTAAACAGGCAAACATAAAGGCTCAGTGACAACCAGGAAGTAGAAAATGACAGATACTGTGCCTTAAATAAAAGAAAGCATCCCAAAAAATAAATAGAGAAGCAAGGAATTTTAACAGGAAAGAAAGGGGAAACGTGCACTGAGACCCCAAGAAGGAAGGCAAGGAACGGAGAAGTCACAACTCCTCAACCTAGGGGCCGCTTAGAGACAGTGCAGAGAGATGGTACGAATGGAGACTCTCCAAGAATGGTGGAAACAAAAATAATCCCAACTAGGACAGAAAGTGTCACCCTCTTCATCCCCTTCTCCCTCCCCGACCTCTCCCAGTCCAAGCAGCTGCTCAGTTCTGCTGGTGTTTTCACTTTAGTGATATTCTCACATCAAGTTTTTCTTTCCATCCCTAAAGCCATTAGCTGAGTTCAAAGGCTTGTCATGTCCCATAGGAAGGCAATAATTACCATGTCTCTCTGTCTCCAGGTTTACACCTGGAATCTATCTTTCCCTAGTCCCCCAGGCAAATCTGATCAGTCTACTCGCCAGCATAAACATCTAGCGGCTCCCCCGCAGCCTATTAGAAGGATGTCCATCCAAGTTATATGTTCAAACCACTCTCCAATGATGCGCACAAATGTTCACAGTTGGGCCTGAGGTGAATTCCCAAATTAGGAACCATACAGAGACAATGCCTAGCTTCCTGACAGCTGGACCTCAAACCCAGCTCAGTGCTCCTTGAGTGGTCATTACCTGTCCCACAAGTAAACACACGTGGAACAATCATGATATAAAACTGTAGAATGCAGTCCTAATAATGTAAAACACACACACATACAGAAAATATCAAAAAATGTAAAATACAGAAAAACATTTATTTACATTTTTCTCTGCATTTCTTTTGTTCATGTTAATCCTCACCCAAGGCTATTTTTCCTTTTTTTTTTTTTTTTCCAGATATAGGGGAAGGGAGGGAGGGAGACAGAGAGAGAAATATGGATGTGAGAGAGACACATACGAACCTGCAACCCAGGAATGTGCCCTTGATCAGATTCGAACCCGAGACCCTTTGGTCCTTGGACTGACACTCTAACTGCTGAGCCAAACTGGGCAGGGCTATTTATGCATTTTTTAACTTTCAAAATTATCGTTAAAGTTTTTTCTCTCTCTCTCTCTGATACTGAGATACAAAAATATACACAAAAACAACAGGGAGTAGAGCAGGAATGATGTACCTGACAAATCAGACAGAAGCGGGGGGTGTAATGGCAGGTGTAACACCCTCATCACCCACATCAGATTCTTCACCTTCCAGCCCTGACTCTGCCCACTTCCTGCCCCTCAGCCACCCAGGAGAGTGAGCAGTGCCACGCCATACTGTGGTCTCACATGTGCACTTGCTGTCTACTCGCTCACTCCACTGCCCTGTATTCCCAATGTCGCAGGCTGAGTTTCTGCCATCTTTTCATTTCTAGGGCAAAGCACAATTGCTGGTACAAAAGAACATATTACAGTTGATGGGATAAGTTAATTAACACACGAATAAGGCAGACACACTAAACGTGTGGCCTATTTCTTCAATTTATTCTAAAATCATACTTACCCAATAGGGTTGTTGTGTGGACTAATGAGAAAATGTGTGTAAAACATTCCTGTCATATCAACACTCAATAAACAAAAACATTTATTAACTATTATCAACAGGTTGCTTTCCTCCCTTAACCAGAGTTATCTTAACTTACGGATAATTAGTTCCTGCCCATCTCACCCCTTGAGGTAAGAAAGAGCTTAAAACAGCTTGGGAACTATCAATCATGAGACAAACACATATTATTATCATTATGATGATGACGACGATGGTTACATGCCTCTGTGTGTGTGTGTGTGTGTGTGTGTGTGTGTGTGCGCGCGCGCACGCGCGCACCTGTTTGTGTGTGAATCTTGCCTACAATAAGTTTATCATCTAAAGTCACATTACCTTTGCTGATGTTTCAAACCATCCTACGAATCCGTGCTCCTTGCAGAACTGGTCCATCTTGAGGCCATTGTTCATGAGCATATCCTTCCCCTGGTCACATTTGTTGGCCAACAACACCACTGAAACTGGTTTGCCATTAGGGAGACTTAACTTTGAGTCCAAATCATTTTTCCACTTTGTCACTGCTTCAAACGTAGCTGGCCTGGTGACATCGAAGACAATGAATGCACCCATGGCTTCTCGGTAATAGACCCTTGTCATGTTCCCAAATCTTTCTTGACCTATTACCAAAAAGAAATAGAAATAAAAAACTTATTGCAACTATAAACCAAATATATTGCATCCTTATGAGGCCTCCAGATCACTCAGTAAAGTGCTTCATTGCTTATCTTTAAGGAATAAGCTAAATACACAATCATACAGCTTTGTTCTTGATCTTTGAGTCTAGCAGGGATTCATTCATTTAACAAGTATTTATTTAAACATCTGGGTACCATGTAATGTTCTAGAATGGTGCTAATACAGTATCCCACTAGCCACATATGGCTACTTACATCTAAATGAATAAAACTAACCAAAATTTAAAATCCAATTCCTCAGTCACACTATCTAGCTACATTTTAAGTGTTCAGCAATCACAGGTGGCTAGTGGCTACAGTATTACACAACTCCAATACAGAAAGCTTCTATGATCACAGAATGTTCTATTGGACAACTCTGTTCTCAATACATGGGACACAATGATTAAAACATGAAAATCCCTGCTGTCATAAAGATTACATTTTAGTGGGATGATACATCATAATGATAAACATAATAAATAATTAAATAATGTAGTATGTTAAAAAGGCATCCACAGCCCTGGCCTGTTTAGCTCAGTGGTTAGAGCATCAGCCCATGGACCAAAGGGTCATGGGTTCAATTCCCAGTCAAGTTCGATCCCTGGTCCTGGTTGGGGTGATGCAGGGGTGAAACATCTCTCTCACATCGATGTTTCTCTCTTTCCTTTCCTCCCTTCCACTCTATCTAAAAATCAATGGGAAAATATCCTCAGGTGAGAATAAATAAATAAATAAATAAATAGGCATCCACAGTAAACTCTAATTAAGGGTAACAGCATTTATTGTATGTTTACTAACCATCAGAAATGTGATTTACATAAATGGTAAGGAAGGTACAATTATTATTCCCATTTTAAAGTGAGAATATTGAGACTAAGTGAGGCAAAGTAACTTGTTTAAATTATACAGATTAATAAACTTTGGAAGTCGAAATTCAAACCTGAGCTTTTTTAATCCAGAGCCCATAGTCACTTACCAACACTGAATATTCTCAGCTAAATAAACCATGGGTCTTGTACTAGCTCTCCTCCAGGTTTAGGTACCAGGAGTGTCCTCTTTAACGCAAATGAACAGATAACAGATACTTATACGTCAACTCCAGTCTCTGGGTGTCGTGCTAGGAATACACATGAACTAGATGACCTCTACCCTTCAGTAGTCTACAGCCTATTGGATAAGAAAGCCCTCTGACACAGTGAGAGAGAGAGAGAGAAAGGGAGGGGGAGAGAGGGATAGGGAAAGGAGAGGGAGAGAGGAAGAAAGGAAGGAAGGAAGGAAGGGAGGAAGGAAGGAAGGAAGGAAGGGAGGGAGGGAGGGAGGGAGGGAGGGAGGAAGGAAGAAAATAAATAAAAAGGGCGATTGGTCTTTTTTAGACCAATCAGCTCAAATAAGCTTTACTCTGAGTCTTAAGTTTCAAAGTGAAAATTCACAAGTTTTCTAAACACTCTAAGTTTAGCCTTCCTCATTGGCAACATGGCAATAATAATACGTACCTAAAAAGGTTGTCTTAAGAATGAAATGAATTAACATGTGTAAAGCACCCAGCACGGTACTTTAGAACTACCTGGTACTTACATTTTCCCTCCCTTTCTCCAGCATGTTAAAAATTATAAGAGACAATATGATATAGGTAGTAAAAATCATAGTTCCAGACCAGAGTCTATAACAAAATAATGACAGGTATTTCAGATGATCAACAAAAATGAACAAAATCCTTTGGCTTGTCATGCTGTCCACTAGTAGTTGCTGAAGACAGGGGCTCATGAAAACTGGGTTTATATTTTCTGAATGAAAAACTCCAGAAGTATACGATTAGACAAAGGCCTTTTATTCTGACTTGAGAATTCATGTTCAGAGTCTTACAAAGTTAAACAAATAAAAACAAAGTGAGGTATGCATTCAATAAGCTGACGTATCTGAGAATGAAATGATGAAACTGGCACGTATCTAAGAACACACAGGACAACATACCTCTGAGAACACCTTCCACTCAACTTGGAGCTCAAGGTCTCATGACGATGAGTTTTAATTCAAGTTACCAAAGCTTTTTGCAGGTTGTTATGTTCACATTAGCATTAGCATTGCAGCTTGGAAGAGAAAACGATCCATAAGCCACAAGCACTTAGAGAAAAGGGATGAAGGTCAGTGGCTCCCACCCTCGTGTGTAAGCCCGTGTGCTCGGGTATCACTGGGGAGAGCATCTGTCAGGGCCAGAGCAAGATGATCCTAAAACATTCCTCACGTGGGTTATACCAGAGAAGCACGTTTTGTTTTATTCTCACAGTCATCCAGTCAATGAAAGAAAGGGGTATCATACTCTTCATATAACACAGTACTCACAGGTAAACGTTCCTTTTCCCCAGATGAGTTTTAAATTTTTCTTTCCTTCTTTCCTTTTAGTTTCCGATGCAAAACAGTGATCTCCTTTGATACGACTCAGGGTGGACATGACATTTCAATAATATTGGGGGGCGGGGTGCGGGCTCTGTGATCATTCAGGACTCTGAAGTCCTCTAGGCTTCGTAAGGATGTCTTATGATCCCTTTTAGGGAACTAATCAGAGGAAGGGCAAAGTCATGGGTTTTTCAATAATCTACTTGTCCAGAGGTTTTCATAGCAGAGTAAGGCAGCTCTCAAAAAGAAAGAATTTACATTTCAAATATATGGCAAAAGGTCACTTTCAAGAATATGCAAAAAAGCAGTATGTGTAGGTTTAACATATTCATAGGAATTCAAAAGAGAAAACGTGTGTATGTTTGAGTGTGTGAGAATGTGTTTGTCAGATGAGAAACAAGGAATAAAAAAGTATGTTTCTAGAAAGAAAAGACCTTTGTTTATCGAGGTCACTGGGCCAACAAACTTGGAAAGTTTGTGTTTCTGGCGTTCCAGCAAGAGGTCACATTCGGACCACGGCATTTCTAGCACTCACATTTGATCCTGCCTATCCTGTCAGCTGACAGCCCTCTCTGCTGTTCCTTATTAAAAGAATGAGAATCATGTGATGTTTAGTGAGTGCCTACATATGGGCAAAGCAGAGACCTGGTGAATGTATCATAGGTAATTTACTGTAAAAAAAAAATAGACTATAGTTCAAAAATCACCCCTGAGGCTAGATCACTCATTTTCCACATATGTATTGAGCAGTGAATATGGTCTAGGCTCTGTTCTGTGCTGCAAATACACAGCCTTTTGTCCTTGAGGAACTAAAAGTGTCATACTGGAACCGAGCCCATTGGCCATGCAGGGTCTGCTTCTCTCAGTCTCTAAACACAGTGTGCGTGTGGCTCGTGATCGGCTTCCAGCTTCGATGGTATTACATGGCAATCAACTGAATCACACAAAAATGCAATGCCTGCAATAACAATCTGGATAACCTCACTGCAGACGGCAGGAACTTAAAGGGGCAGAGAACACCGGCCTTCATTTTAATCACTGGTCAACCTCAGACAAATGTATTTCTTAATTTTAATCACTGGTCAACCTTAGACAAATGTATTTCTCTCCCTAAGACTCAGTTCTCTCAACTGTAAAATGAAGATGTTCTGACCTACCTCTAAGGTCCTGTCCTGCTTTTATGCCCTTCTAGCCCTATGATATATCAGGATTTTTAAAAATTAATGAAATAAATAAATAAATATAAATACAAACACGGGTTTCAGGCAGTTGCCATGCAGCAGAGGAAATCACCTGATAAGTATGTATCCAAAGGAAATGAAATCACTACCTTGAAGAGATATCTGCACACCCATGTTCACTGCAACATTATTGACAACAGTGAAGACATGGAAACAACCTAAGTGTCCATCAACAGATGAATGGATAAAGAAAATAAGATGTGTATACACACACACACACACATACACACATGCACCAGAACATGACTCATCCTTTAAAATGAAGGAAATCTTGCCTTTTATGACAACACAGGTAAATGCAATGAGAGCAGTATGCTAAGAAAATAAGCCAGGAAGAGAAAGAAAAATACTGTATAATATCTTATATGTGGAACCTAAAAAAAGCTGAACTCATAGAAACAGAGACTAGAACGGTGGTTGCCAGGTTCTGGGGGTGGGGCAATGGGGAAATAGGGAAATGTTGGTCAAACGGTATAAACTTCCAGTTATAAGATGACTAAGTTCTGGCGATCTAATGTGTAGTATGGTGACTACAGTTAACATTACTGTATTATATACTTGAAAGCAGCTAAGAGAGTAGATTTCTTTTTTAAACTTATCTTTATTGTTGAATGTATTACAGGTGTTCGTTCCTCTTCTCCCCTCTTGACCCCTCCTCCCCAATCCTGCCCCCCTCCTGCTTTCCCCACACTACTGTCTGTGTCTATTGACTATGCATATATGCATATAAGTTCTTTGGTTTCTCTCTTCCCACCCCATCCCCCCCCCTTCCCTTTGAGGTTCATCAGTCTAACAACCAATTTGTACTTCTTAATCCCTTCATTTTTTCACCCAACTCCCCTCCCATCTGGCAACCAACAAAAAGTTCTCTGTATCTATGAGTCTGTTTCTGTTCTGCTTGCTCATTTTGTTTGTAGATTCAATTGTTGATAGATATGCATTTATTAAGACAGTAGATCTTAAATATGCTCACCACACACAAAGACATGGTAATTATGTGAGGTAATGGAGGTGTAAACCCTACTGTGCTAATCATTTCACAATGTATAAGTATATCAAACCATCACATTGTAGATCCTAAATTTACACAATGTTATATGTCAATTATATCTCAATAAAGCTGGGGAAAAAAAGGAAATCATATGAGGTATTTATATAATACTCATTCCTGGGCCACGATCCCCAAAGAATTTTATTGTGTTGGTTTTGTGTGGGGCTCAGAAATATTTTTTAATTAATTTTTTTTAATCCTCACCTGAGGATATTTTCCCATTGATTTTCAGATAGAGTGGGAGGGAGGGAGGGAGGCAGGAAGGGAAAGAAAGAGAGAGAGAGAGAGAGAAAGAGAGAGAGAGAGAGAGAGAGAGAGAGAGAGAGAGAGAGAAACATCCATGTGAGAGAGACACATCAATTGGTTGCCTCCCACACAACCCCAACCAGGGCAGGGGACCAAACCACAACCGAGCTACATGCTCTTGACCGCAATGGAAACCTTGCCTCTTTGGTCTGCGGGCCGACGCTCTAACCCCTGAGCCACACCGGCCAGGGCCAGAAATGTTTTTTTAAACACTCCCTAAGTGAAATCTTAAGGTCTATTTCTACCTGAATCTACTTTCAAATGTAAATATTATCATTGTGCTCTGCTGTTATAGCTCTTTGATGAGTCTTACATGTTTAAGAAACAAACAACTTTATTGACACTACCCATGAGTAGTCCTTGGCTCCAACCACCTTTCCAAACTCTTCTCCTGTCAATGCCTTTAAAGCGCTCCATGGCCAAGCCACACTGGACTCCTGTGCTTCCGAAAACACATCCTGCATCACTCCCGGGATTTCTTGTTTTTTGGCATCTCTGTTCCCAAAGCCTAAACCTCCTTCCTATCTCTCGTCTCACTCTGTCCAATGAAATCCTATATATCCTCTAATTGTGCCCTTAAATGTCACACATTACTGCCACCTTCCTGTCCTGCAGAGCCTCCCTTTCTCATAACCCCACAGCATTTTCTTTATCCTATACTATTCACACCTATCATGCTGTATATTCATGCTTCTGTCTCCAACATGTGCAAACCTGCAGAGCAGGTTGATCAGGTTTTAATGTTGTAAACCCAAAGCTACTTCTCTACCTTTTGGATACAGTAAGAGCCCAAGATACTATGGTAGAAATGAACAGAAATTAAGATCCCTTCTTCCTCTAGCATACAACGTTTATCACGTATTCACGAACTAGTGCTGCACAGGAATGCGCTTCCTCTGTATTCTACACAAATTTCCGGTAAGTAATCAATAGATGTTCAATGATGGAGAAAATTAACATACTTCTTACTGAGTTGTGTGCCTATCTGTTGCAACAAGTTTCAGACTGGAATGTCACGTTTTCATAATCATTCTCATTTTAGGAAATAATTCCCTGGAATCAATTTGCTCAATTCCAAAGAATATATATTTTGGGGATCACAACACAATCAGTAAAACTAAAAATGCCATAGAGATGTGGCCTTTATTTCTCGTGAGTAATAGTATGAAAAGCAGGAAGACAAAACCCAAAGTAAATATGGACCTTGCACAAGGATCTGGGGCAGGGGGAAATATATTCAATTGATAGGATGATCACATGGCCACTAAACTTACTTCACAATGGCTTCAACTAGTTTTGTAGGCTTAGGGAACGCCACAGACAAGGATTAGAGTTGGCTGACATCTGGTGAGCAAGGGTTCCTCACTTTTTTTTTTTTTTCCTTTATTGATTTTAGAGAGAGAGGAAGGGAGAGGAAGAGAGAGAGAGAAATATGGATGAGAGAGAACATCGACTGGCCTCCTCCTGGCCCACAACCTGGGTATGTGCCCTGACTGGGAATCAAACCAGCGACCTCTTGGTGCATGGGTTGACGCTCAACCACTGAGTCACCCTGGCCAGGCTGGTTCCTCGTTTTTAAGAGCCCATCTGACTCTCTGGCAATGGTCCTGAAACTCTTCCATCTTCTTTCCTTTCTTCACTTCTTGACTCCACCAATCCATTGACACAAAAATGTCAATCAATCACCATTTCTCCAAGTCATCTAGGGTTATATCCTGAAATGACCCTTGTGTAATCCTTCCCTACAAAATTACTTGCCACCCCCAGCCAGAACCAAGTCTCTGCAGCCGCCATGACAAACACCGCCTCTGTATACAGTTAGGGTTCAATCAGATCTCCTTGCTGAGTGAAGAAATAACCTGTAATTCTTAGCCCGCCCAGTGGACACTGGCAGGCTTAAGAAGTCGCTAAGAGCCACTCTCTGTCATGTCTCTTGCATTCATCACTGTCTTTCCACTCCCAGTAAAATCACTCAGGATTGTCTCATCTCATTTCACCTCATCCGTTCATTTAACAACAAATTTTGAAGGCTTATTATTTTCCAAGCACTGTTCTAGCAACTAGAAAAAAACACATTGAAGATCCTTGCCCTTATGAAGCTTACATTCTAGTGAAAAGTATTAACAGTAAACAAAAAAACTAAGTGAGATACATATACTACTCCATTATCCGGTGAAAAGTGCTATGGAGAGACATGAAGCAGGAAAGGAGAGAGGGGTACATGGGTGGGGAGGGACAGTTAAGCAGCAGGGATAGTGACGGCCCACTGAGAAGGTGTCATCTGAGTAAAAACCAAAGAGGTAAAAGAGCAAGCCAAATGGATATTTAGGAGAAGAGGGCTTTGGACAGAGGGAACAGCAAGTACCATGAATCAGTGGCACAGATGCTCCGGGAAGTGTTTGGAGAACAGCAAGGAGACTGGGGCTGGGTGTGCGATCCGGCAGATCCCAGGGACCCGACTGTAGACCGCTGGGGACCATTATACAGATGCTGCCTTTTATTCTGATGAGAGAGGAAAGTACTGAAGGATTGTGAGCAGATAAGAACAGGAACTGACAGAGGTGAATGATTAACAATGGCTGCTGCACTGAGGAATGACTGACAGGAGTCAAGGCTGGAAGTGGGGAGACACTAACCCAGTCAGGAGATAAGGATTTGGACCAAAGTGGGAGTGGGGCAGTGGCAAAGATGGGTCGTTTCTAGATATATTTGGAGACAGAGATGACAGATGGGATGTAGATTATAACAGGACGCAAGCGTAAGTCCCAGACTTTAAGCCTTAATTATTGAAAGCGTGGAGCTGCCATTGGCAGAGATGGAGAAGACTTCTGGAGGTGAAGGTTCTGTGGAAGTAGTCTGGGATTCTGACACGTTAAGTTTGAGACGTCTGTCAGGCAGGTATGTCGAGTAGGCAATTGTTGTATACTCGAGGCGGAAGGTCCAGGGGTGGTCAGGGCTGAAATTGAACTTGTGCTTTAATATATGTCCACCTCTGCCACTTTCACCTTTCAAAACCCTACTTCCACCCTATCCTCCCCCTAATTAAACACTTGCAGGAATCCACTACTGCCCACCGCAGATGCCAAAAACTGAAGACCGGGCTGCTAACGTGGTATATGACCCACACAAGACTGAAAGCAATTTGAACTGTTTCCCAACAGTTATAAATTGGAAGACCTCTAATAAAGCAGATACTGCAACATCTTGAAAACTCAGAGCATTCAGAAATACAGCGTCCGCATCATATGACTAATGTTTAGGTATTAGTTCATTTGATCTGATTGGTACCAAACACCCAATTTTAAAGGGAAAAAATGTTTTTGGCTGAGACGCTATTCCTTTCGCCTTGCTATATACCACAAGAACGCTGCCTTAAATGTGTGCATGTATATCAACTTCAGAAAAATAAGTCGAACACAAAATACTTAGAATTCAATGAAATTTATGTAATCTTTTTTTCTGTTTTAATTAATTTATTTTTATTACAGATGTTTCTCCTTTTTCCCTCCTAGACACCCTCCTCCCGATCCCGCCCCTCCCCACACAGCACTGTTGTCTATGTCCATTGGTTACGCATATATGCATACAAGTTCTTTGGCTTATTGCTATTGATTCGTATTTCTTATTGTAAGGCTCTCATAAATGGTCAACTAGAATCTCGTTTCTGTCTTTGCATCAAAATGCTCTTTAACACACTTGGCCTCATTCCAGTACATCCATCTAACTGTATATGGACTTTTGTGGACGAGCAAAATGTAAGATAGGATTATGGGGAAGCTTTGTTCCCATTTCCCAGGGAAACATGGAACAAGCAGTAGCTTGGGTGGTCCAGTCTCGAGGACAGAAGCTTCTGAAAGGTGAACAAGTAAGTGTTGGCCAAGAAGAGAAAGAATTCATTTATGTTGCCCTCTGGACTCCTATGGGATTTTCACGGTCACACATCTTGGCCCACAAGGTAAAGGATCATCCTCAGACTGAGATCAGGATACTGCCCAAAACCATGCCTTGCTAAGCTCTGCTAAGTTCTGCTTCTTGCTTTCATGCCCACTCATTCCATGGCACCCCTACTCCCACTAGAACATACCCTGTCCCTTATTCTGGACCTAACTAAATCTACCTGTTCTTCAAGGTGTACCACACCCTACCTTCTGGGAGCCTTTCTGATTACTTGGCCCCACACTCAATTCTTTCCTCCCCTATACTCACAGTCCTGACATCGGATCGCTTGCTTGCCCTGCCTTGTACTGCATTTGACGTGCTGCAAACCTCTCAGCCTGGGTCCCCAGTTACACTGCAGACTCCTTGAGCCCACACTGAATTACTCAATTACTGCCCCCTCATGTCTCCATGGCTCACACTCCGAGAGGCTCTCAGTCCATGCTCACAAAGGGCTTGCGAAATAGAATGTAACTGGTCATATGAGTACTCTTTACATAATGAAGCCACAATTAATATTGATTTATTATTGGTGAGAGGGAACCCCAGCAGGGAGAGGAGTGGACTGAATGAAGCAAGACTTCTGATCCAACTCATTTCCTTCCTATGCCTTACTTGTTTGTTCTTAAGACCCACTCTGAAAAAAAAATCTGCCCCCAATTCAGAAGCATCCATGCTCTTTATGCAGTTTCTTTAGTTCCCCCAGAAACAATGGCTCTCACTTCATCTTACTCCTGGTTGTCATCTCTACAGGCAAATCTGACCTCTACTCAACAAGTAGGTACATCTAGATGCAATGTGCTGAATTAAGGTAACAGGTGCAAAAGAAGATGAATAAAAAGTAACAATTGGTTTCTTACGTGTCCATAAACAATAGCATTATAGAAAGGATGGGTGGATAGAGTATAGTGATCTATTTTTTTTTTTTTTATCCTCACCCGAGGACATTTTTTCATTTTTTGTTCAGATAGAGTGGGAGGGAGAGAGAGGAAGAGAGAAACATCGACGTGAAAGGGACACATCGAGTGGCTGCCACCCGCACGACCAACCAGGGCCGGGGACAAACTGCAACCGAGGCACATGCCCCCAGCGGGAACTGAACCCTGGTCTCTCTGGACCGCAGGCTGACGCTCTAACCGCTGAGCCAAACCAGCCAGGGCATAGTGATCTATTTTTAAGGTAAATTTCAGAAATACAGAGTGAGACAAAAGTTGGTTTATAGTTGCTCATATGGAAAATAATACAATAATTAATAAATAATAATATAATAAATTCTGTGTTTTGTATACTCACAACTGTAAACCTATTTTTGTCCCACCCTGTATTTTCATTAAATTCTGAATTTATATTTAAATTTAAGGTTTTGTGTGTGTGTGTGTGTGTGTGTGTGTGTGTGTGTGTGTGAAAATGAGTGTCCCCGTATCCCAGGATATTTTTGTCAGAATTTATTTTGACTGGGGTTCATTGTTACTCAGTTTAAATGAAATAACTCATTTGGATAGAGAAATAAAATCATATAATAAGCCCTGGCTGGTTTGGTTCAGTGGCTGGAGCATCGGCCTGTGGACCAAAGGGTCTCAGGTTCAATTCCAGTCAAGGGCATGCACCTGTGTTGCAGGTTCGATCCCTGGCCCCGGTTGGGGTCGTGTGGGAGGTAACCAGTCAATATGTCTCTCTCACATCCATGTTTCTCTCTCTCTCTCTCTCTCTCTCTCTCTCTCTCTCTCTCTCTCTCCCTTCCACTCTCTGAGAATCAATAGAAAAAGATCCTCAGGTGAGGATTAACAACAAAAAATATCATATAATAATTTAATGTCCAATATTGGATGGGGTGGTGGGATGAAACCAAGTCACAGAAGAGAGGTTGGCATGAATCAAGATAGAATGATGAGCATCTTGTGTTTTTAATTAAACTAATTACAATCTAAACAAAACCTACCAAACTACCTAAAAATACCTGAAGAGTAAGTCCTAATGTATTGGGGAGAAAAGCTTACTCTAAATTACTTAGCATTTGAGACATTACCTCCAAGTAATCTTTAAAGATACTTTTATAAGTAACTCAAAGAGACTCTGAACTTTAAGGGTTTCACTCTCTATTTTTTCATTTTATTTATTGATTTGGGGGAGGGGAAGGAGAGAGAAATCAATATTTGTTGTTTCACTTACTTATGCATTCCTTAGTTGATTCTTGTATGTGCCCTGACTAGGAATCGAACCCACAACCTTGGCGTATCAGTATGATGCTCTAACCAACTGAGCTACCCGGCCAGGGCCAGAGTTTCACTCTTAAAGAATTTCTAGATTCATCTAAAGCAAAAATTCCCAAAATGTGTACCAAGGTACTCTGGGGTGCCTCAGTGAAGTCACAGTAGGATATTAAAATTTTTCAAGGCAAACACAGTGATGCTTAAGATCACTCAGAAACTTCGGGAAATACTAGCTTCAGCTAATTCATAGTCTTAACATTAGATCAAGCTACATTCCTTTTGACATGATCATATTGTCTTGAAACTAGATTTTCGCAGTGCATGTAATAAAAAGCAAGAATCATGTGAAAATAAATGAGAGACAGGAAATGAGAGTAGTCGTGTCCAAAGTATTGTTTTCTTCAAAATAAAAAAACACATATACCACGCCACCCCATTATAAGATAATTTTTATTCCAATGCCATCAAGCATAATAGCTATTCTTATCTTTAATACTCAAACTAGAGACCTGTATCCCTCAGTCACTGTGGATTTCCTGCCTACCAGTAGCATTTAGGATGGTTATCAAGCCAAGCCAACCACATGTCCGCAGCAGTGCTGTGTGCAAAGAATACCGCTGATTCCATTCTTAGCTCTATCCAAAAGTGTAAAGGTTCAAAGACATAATAAATTATGGCTTTAAAATAAATGTGTATCTTCTAAATGCAACTTATCACATGTGGAAACTAGTGCACTGTTATTTCCCCCATTAGGAAACAGCAGACTAGAGTGGTTAGAAATTAGGATTTATAAAGCAGACAGGTCTCAGCACTACCCCTTACTAACTGGGATCTTAAAAAGTTTTATGTGTTCTTTTTGCTTGTTTATGTGTTTTCTAGTCTGTCTAAGTGCCGTTCTCTTGTCTCTATGACAAGCTCATTGTGCACAGTGAATAAAATGATACATAAAAATGCATCGCACCATGCCCGATGCTCAATAAATAGTGGCTGCTTATGCCATTATATTGTAGGCAGAGGAGTCTTCCCAACAAGAAATTTAAATGCATTTGTTCTACACGTCACCCTATACATTAGATTGAAATTTGTTTGAATCCCTCACACTACAGATGATTCCTTTGTCGCCAATAAACTGAACTAAAGCAGACATTTTCATAAAGTGAAGCTGAGCTTCTACATGATACAAGAAGCTAAGTGTTTCACCCTTGGTTTTGAGAGAGCAGATCTATGCAAGGCTGATGAAGAAGAAAGCTTCAATATGTATCAGGATAACACAGACGGCACAAAGCAGAGAAAGCAGAAAGCAATCATTCTGATTTCCCTCAGGGGTTTGAAATGATCGACTATGCCCTTCTTTTTCAATCCTCACTCGAGGATATGTTTTTATTGATTTTTAAAGAGAGAGGAAGGGAGGGAAAGAGAGGGAGCAACATTGATGTGAAAGAGAAACATCAATCGGTTGCCTCCAGTGCAGAAGTACAGGACTTCTAATCTGGGGTAAGCACGGGGTCCTATGGGACAGAGAAACAGTGTCTCCCTCACTCACATGGGCTCAACAGAGACATCCTGAAGGAGGTGGGTTTCTGAAGGTGACGGGACCCACTGAAGAATGCAAAACTGGAGAACATCTAACTGGAGAACGACACCATGTGAGGAGTCTCTCCTCTGTGGGAAAGCTGGAGGAAAAGATGGGTATTAGGAAGCTGCTACAGTTCAGGTGAGTTGTGAAGAAGACATGACTACTGAAAGGAGGAACAGGAGTTATATTTCAAGGTAGGAAAGATAGGATTTGATTATTACCTGAGAGTGGGAAATGAAAGGGAATGGGGAATAGGGGGAGTGAACATCTGAGTTATTTTCAAAGCGTAATTTATGATCGTGTAATTTCTTAACCAAATTCTCCAACAACTGAAAAAACTCATGAAACAATAATTTGGAACTCCAGGCTAGTGTCACAGACATGACCCTGTCAAGTTGAGGAAGATTACTTTAGTACACCAACACCGAAGATGAGGATGCTCCCTTGACACAATAAACCTGACTTCCACCCCGAGAGCACTGGGCCACCACGTCCTTCGGAGAATGTCCATCTCAGAATCAAAGAGAGTGAAAGCTTTGCAGGAGTCTCCAAAGTTAATCATCAGAAAAGGGGAAGAAAAGGCTCTAAGCCTACCACAAAACAACTAGCCTCAAAAATTCTTTTCAGGTGACTCTAATGTCAACTCCAGTGACTGCTTAATACCAAACCATGTTTATTGAGCAACTACTATGTACCAGGAACCATGTTCCACTTTGGCCCAATTTCCTCACCGATAAAACTGGGACTAGTAAGACCTAGTTTCCAGCATTACTGTGGTGTTAAAAATGCATAGATTGCTACAGCAAATTGATAAATGTAAGGATCTCTCACTCTTAGCCTTCTTTTCAGCACACACCCTCTTTCCTGACGCTGTCTCCATCTCACCACCTCCCTCCTCACACACGGAATCTCTGGCGATGCCAGCTTACCCCCAGTCCTCACTGTGTCCTCACCTCCACGCCATGGCTAGGGTCAGGCCCATTTTTTACTTTCTTTTAGCACCTGATACTTCCGTTTAGAGACTTACCAACACAGTGATTAAATAATCATCTCCATGATTATCTTTTAATACCGTTATGCCTCACTAGACTATCAGATTCCATAAGAGCAAAGACTGATCCATTTCGTTCCCTCCCAAATTCCTCTGCTTATCAAGTGAATGAATAAATCTTCTCTGGCAAGAGCTTACACCTCTCAAATCCCCAAGTTTGAAAATGACAATTTTAATAAGATGCAGTAAAACAAACAAATAAATTACTGAAGTGCCACTTTCCCCTCCTGAGAGTGACCGTGTTCCTGACAGCAAGGCCTCAGAGCTTGGGTTTCCTTCTGTGGTGGCCTCAAGGGCTCCGGCCACCTCTTACTTGCTAGCACCCCACAAACGCCTCCCTCAACAGCTCTATGACTTCGCATCTGTCCTCTCTCCAGTCTTCAGCCCTCCCAGCACCTGGATTTTTCTCCTCATGGTGTGTATAATCTACAGGCAATGCAAAGCCACCAAAGTGATATCCTGGGAAGATAAACTTAACCTTGGTTAAGTTTAACTGGAGGAAGAAGAGACTAGCAGGAGGCAGGTAGCTATGACAGCAGAACAGTCAAGTGACTGCCAGTGCTGTCCCCAGTCCAGGGCAGTGAGTGGCAGGAGAGGCATAGTCGCTGTCTGCCTTGGAGACAGACGGCGTGTGAGGGTCAAAGAAGGTGAAAAGATGGCAGAGGTACCAAGTCTAGTGACTGGGAGAAAGGTATTACAATGAACACAAACTGGACAGTCCAGTGTGTGTGGAAAGACGTTTAGTTTAGGCTTACAAATAGCATCCTTTACTACGTATCATTAAGAGGGGTGATTGAGGATATTGATTGTGTATTCCTTTGTTGTTGTTTTCTTCTGTACTTTCCAATTTTGCTACACTGAGCATATATTCCTTTATTAATAGAACAGAAATCCCTTTTTTATGCAACATGACTATTGACGTATTGATCTTGGAAGATAAATGAGATATCATAAAATGAGGTGCCCAGCAGGAAGACAGAATTGCAGGTCTGAAGTTCATGAGAAGTCAAGGTCAGATGCACAGTTTTGCAGCTGTGGGCATAGAGTTTAAAGCCATGAGAACACATGAGATCCTCAAGAGGACGAGACAGAACTAAAGAGGGCCAGAGGATGAACTTCTGTCTCAAGTTGTCCAGCCCTGAAGTCACTCACAGGGATAGCTGGTACGAGCACAGGAAATGTCACACTAGCTAGAGGCTTTGCCCTGCCTGCTCAGGTTTCTCTGGGAGACTGGATGGATGTGGTGTGGCCAGAACACACTCTGCACCCCCACAGATTTTTGGAGATACCTGTGTCGATACATATCATTCACAGTTACAGTGATTTGCTTTTGTACTATCATGCCCACTAAACTGTGAACTTCTTCAAGTCAGGAATCAAGTCTTGTTTATGTCTTTATCCTACTTTGTTATCCCCTCACCCAGCACAATGCTTAACACATACCAGGCATTTAATATACTGAAGAAACCAACCACACACAAAGGAGTTGCTCCTCCCAACCCCCTCCTTCCCTCGAAGGACTTAGCCTTCCTTCGTCAGTCTGCTGTGCACTCTCCTGACTGAACTAGTCCTCTAAAATCTAGATGAGGGGACATGTCCCCCAGCCCAGTGCTCACGTGTCTGTGATGGATGGAGGTTCTAATGATTGTCCTGCAAGAAGCCCGTGGTGCTTTCCACGCACATCCCTCACCCTACTTTGAAAGTTCACCCTTTTGCTCAGTGTACCTATTTCTCACCTGTAAGCACACAGCATTTTAGTCCACAAGGTATTTAGAAAATCTACAATTAGCCAGGCAGTGAGCTGCCCAGCAGAGAGCGGCCCCAATTAGATATGCTTTTTTATTTTTTTTGGTGCTAGACATAGTGGATCCTTATTTAGCTCTTTTTAATTTCTAGATCTATTATGTTGCTATTTCCGACCCTTCTTCTAAAACTCCTTGGAGAATTACAGTATTTTGCAACAAATACTGAAGAGATGGCCAAGCCCAAACCCACGTGGAAGCACTTTATAACCTCTAAAACACACACCACTCTGACCCAGAGGAGTCTCAGCCTCTGGTGTGGGGCGTCAGCGTCCTGGGCCCCACTCTAGGTCCAGGCTGCCTCCCTCTCTCCCTCTGCCTGTTGGATAGTTAATGTCCTGCAATGCTTCTGTCACATGGCTTAGGCTGGGAGAGTTAGTATAGATGTGTCCTAGCAGAAAATATTTTTTTTACACGTTGGATCTTGTTTTAAATATTTAGAGGCATTGATTATTTAGTAGAGCCTTGCAGTGAAACTTTTACATAGTGAAGAAGCGCTCTCTAAATTATCTGCCAACTTTATTTATTTTCCACTATATTGGTTAAATCTGGAATTGGGTTTTCTGCCGTTCCTGTTCTTCTCGGCCACTCCCTGGCTCTTGTGACCTTGGGCAAGTCCTTTGCTTTTCTGACTCTTAATTTTCTCTAATATAAACTAGATTTAACACCACCTGCTCTGTCTCTGCCCTCAGCGATGCTGGGAAGATCAAGATGGGAAATGTATGTGAAAGTAGTTTGTAATAACAATGAAAACAACAAGAGTAACAGCTAACATTTATTCAGAATTTATTATGCATCGGGCACAGCTTTATATGAATTAATTCATTTCATTCTTTGAACAACTCTAAGATGCAGATTTTGCTATTGTCCCGTTTACAGACAGGAAACCACAACATAGAAGCTAAGTGACTTGCACATGTCACTTGGAATAAGAAGTTGGAATAAGTGACCACATGCTACCTGACAGAGATGCCAAGAGATAGTGTAGTACAGACATGATATCACAGGAAAATCAAACTGTCACCATTTTATAGATGCGGCAACTGGGGTCCAGCAAGGTTTCACGGCTTGCCCAATGTCAAGTATTATATATTTAGAAGATCTATAATCCAGAATGTATTTAGAATATGTATAAGTATTCCATTTTTAAGTTGTGGGAAGGCGAGCAAAGCTGTTAGGAACCTGGGTGCTGGATTCAATGGCCAAGGTTTAAATTCCAGCACTACCACTTAAAGAGCTATTTTACTGGGAAATTAAAAGTAAACATGTATGGACAATTGTAAGGATAAGGGGTTAGAAAATGTTAGCTACTATTACTCTGTCCCAATCCCTGCAGCGGGGTTCCAAAGCACATCGAGAGCTCTAGAGAAAACTGTACAGCTCTCTGTGAAAGTGCTAATAGTATTAGGATTTGGAGAGGAGCAGGAAGAAAGGAGCCCCAAGTGTGAACTTTTGCTTCGTTTCTCTGACAAATCCATGAAAAGAATAAAGCCTATAAATAAGAATCAAATTTTCAGAAATACATTTTCATTCCATTTCCTGCCACTGTCTGCACAGGGGTGCTGAATAATATCCAAGAGTCCATTAGAAATAGGAAGGAAAAGGCAAAGCTAACCCATCTCCTAAAGAAGCAAGGCCTTTAAAAAGGAAGAGGGCATAACCCCTGTGGGCCAGGCCACCTGTGCACCAGGCTCTCACAGGCTATGGATTCCAAGCCCGACAGAACTGGGTCAACTCTGGCTCTTCAACTTATTGGCTGGGTGGCCTTGGGCAAAGTGATTCAATCTTTCTCTCAAGAGCTTCTGAACCCACAGCTGACCCAGCTCCTCCTCTAGGGTGGAATCACTGGGACTCAGGGTGATGGCTGTCTCCCATGGGTGTTGTGGGATTTATCACATTGGTTCCAAGGCCAAGTTCACAAGCCCTGAAAGGTACTTTCTGGAGTCTTTGAGGATCAGACTGACCAGTCTAAGTGGCCACAAGAGATATAGCATGGAAATCTGTTGGACAAATAGGGTCCCTCTTGGCATTGAATCAAATGAATATCAAGAGTCTAACTGAGCAAAGTCTCTCTACAGCACGTTGATCTAATATCCCACCAGGACAGGGCAGGTCTCTATCTCATCCACACCCCCTTCACTACCTGTTCGTTCCAGATGCACACCAGAGTTGAGCCCACAGGAGAGAGAGGAGCATTTCTATGTTTGAAGAGTCAGGCTGTGATTTGAAAGTACTACAAAGTACACTTAGCTAACTGTTAGGCAGCTGAGGCTGGATTTCATTAATTTATCCTTCACAGGGCTACCTATGCAGCCTGAAACATGTCAGCACTATGCTCCAGACATCCTTTCCCACAATGGCCCAACTTCCCCCAACCAGCTTTGCCTGCTGCCCAACTTCTAACTCAGCCTAGGGGCCTTTGGGCTGGAAGCTGCCAAGCAAAGGTTACCGTAGAACATCGGAGATCTGACACAAAGGAACTCCCCTACTGAGATGCTGCACACCACCGTCTCTGTAGAACTGACTTTCCAGGGCTCCTCAAATTTCTTATCTACTCAAGCTTCTGTGACTCTAGGCTCTCCGGCAACCTCAGTCCAGGATCATGGTTCAGGAGGCATTTCTAAGCTTGGGAGTTAAACTGCTCATGACAGTATGTTGTAATACGGGCAAAGCTGAAAAATGGTGCTGGGTATTTTGGAACAGACTAGATGGAATATAATATAGGCATCATCATTTACTAGAACTTAATCAGCACATGTATATCATGTCCTTCTTGCCTAGCATTTACACATGCTCAAAAACAAAACAAAACAAAACCAGTAGCAACTGTAACAATAATCCTTGCAGCTCTCCTATATAGAAGGTACTATCTATCACCTTTAGCTAGTATTCGTTAGTTGCTCATCTCTCATTTGTTGGGAGGAAGCATTTCATCCATTTACAGAAAAGGAAACTGAGACCAGGAGGTTAGGGAACTTGCGTAAAATCACCCAGACATATGGGATAAAACAGGGATTCAGACAGAGTCAGCTTGACTCCGGAATTTAGGTTCTTATTCACTGTGACCTTCTTTCTTCCCTGTTAGGTGAGGACACTGAGACCCACGGACATTATACAACATGCCTGAGTTTACATCCTTACTTACATTTGACACAAAAGTGTAAACTACTGCTACAGTCTCTTTCAAACAGTAAGCTAATTCTAAACCTGAGTCCTGAGGACTTCTAACTCATCCAAAAGAGTTTTCAGACATGAAAATGCAACAACAAAGTACGCAGACTCATAGTGGTTTTCTAGATGAAAAGCCCAATCAGATAGTGGCTGACGACATCTTCCAGTCTCAGATAACCCCTGTGCCACTGAAGCTGCTGAAGATGACTCTAAGCGCAGGAATCTGTCTCCATGCCAGGAGTTTTATCATAAGACCTGGCAGCTGATGATTAAAAAGGCACTGGAGTCCCCAGAATCAGAAATGCCCTTTCAAAAATTTTCCACATTTGTTCTTGCTTCGAGCCATGATAAAGTGTTTCCAGTCCAATGCACCAGCTAAAATGAACCTATTTTCTGAAAGAGAAGCAGCTAGTTTGGATCCAGCACTTCAAAAGGTTCCTGGCGCTACAGACCATAAAACAGACAAAGGTGAAGTGGGATTGTTTGAAGTAATTCACCCCAGAATCCCAGAGGACCATAAACCTTCTGAGCAGGAAGATTCCTGAGCTGCCCAGCGCCTCTCCATTTAACAGGGATGCACTGAGCTGCAGGAACTTGTCGGAAGCCACCGAGCAAGTCCGCGAGCGGCAGAGCCAGGGTCTGTAATGAGGAGTTGTACACCACCAGATTGCAAACAGCCTCAGTCCAGGGACCGGCTCTTGCAGTGGACACTGCATCTTCACATTCGCCTGTGCCTACCTAGTGGTACAAACCCTTAGAATCAATTTTTGATTTCAAACATTGTAAAGAAGCTTCTCGTTTTCCAGGTTTCTCAGGGAATACTTTAGGGCCAAATCAAGAAATATTATGGTTAGTGTCATAAACCCTAAGACAAAAGTGCCCCTAAAATATATACACAAACTCCTTTTGATAGATGACACAGGTCCAAAGAGATAGACTTGGAGTGTGGGCGCATGGGAGAGAAATAATACTTTGCCCCCATAGGTACACAGAAAGGTCTCTGGCTTCCCCAAAGCAGACAACCTCAAACTCGCTTGACTGAAGGTAGAAAAGGGAGTGAAGAAAGTTGGGATCAAGTGAGCGATTGAAGACAGGAACTGGTAAACTCCTCTAGCCTGGAACTCTCTCGGTTCCTGCTGTGAACCGATCTAGGGGCTTCCTCTTGGTTGGACTGGGTACAGAAGGGCAGGCGTGACACTCAGGGTCGCGTCACCAGCAGGACTGCCAGAGCCCGGAAAATGAGCTGGTGGCCAGGCACGGAATGCAACTCCAGCTAGGTCTCCCTCTGCGTCCTGGAGAGGCCCGCGCAGGGCAGAAGGATCCCCGGAGAGGGTGTGGGAGGTAGTTAAAGCAGCAGCTCCTCGCGCCAGAGAATGCGTTGCAAGTTTCAGCGAGAGCTAGAAACTTTGTTTTCTTTGAAACTAAGTTTTCAACCCGCCAGAAAAAGTCTCCTTCGGCGCAGCGCCCCGGAGACCTGGCTTTCTCACTCGGCCGCAACCCTTCTGCCTCGGACTGGGAACAGGCTGCGAGGCGCCCCCGGACCTCCTTCCCCAGTTCTCACCTGCGATGTCCCAGAGCTGCAGGCGCACCACTGTCTCCGGGTCCCAGTGGAGCACCTTGAGCGCGAAGTCCACGCCGATGGTGGCCCGGTAGTGCGAGGAGAAGTTCTGGTGCACGTAGCGCTTAATGATGCTGGTCTTGCCCACGCCCAAGTCGCCGATTACCAGCAGCTTGTACAGGTGCTCCTTGTTCGCCGCCTGCATCCTGGCTGCCCGCCCGCCGCGCTGTGCTGTGCCTGCCGCCGGGAAGCGCACCGGGGCCTGGGCGGGAGGCAGACTCGGGGAGCGCGAGCTCAGCGCACAGGCGGCGGCGGGGCGGGGGCGGGGGCGAGGGGCGGGACTCCTCCCCCGCCTCCCGGAGAAACGCCCAGACGGGCGCGCAGGGGTTAATCCTCTTTTCCACTCCGCGCCTTTGGAGCCTGAGAGAGAAGTGCAGACAGGAGCGACTCCTGGGACTGGAAAGTTGGGGGTTCACGTGTTAATGCCTGTTGTAGAGGTAATGCACACAACGCTTCACAGTTTCCAAAGAGTGTTTCTCGCCTGTGATCCTGGCCATAAAGCTGTGAGGGGTGGGTTTTATTTTCCATGTGTGCGTGCCAGAAACCTGAGTGTCTACAAAGTTAGGTGAATTGCAGGAGATGATAGTAACAAGCACGGCTGAAGACTGGGCTCCTGAGGCCATGGGCCCTGCCACCGTGTCACGTTGTGGAGAGAACCTGGAAGGACAGGCAGCCTGTAACACAGTTTCAAGAGGCAGAGCTTGTGCAGCCTGCACAAGGTCAGTGATCTTGGTAATGGTAATCCGCACCTATCAGCTGCCTGGGATGGCGAACACTGAGCGATTTCACACCTATTCAACTGTGTCCAACAAGGAGGAAAACTGGGCTGAAACATTGAGGGCATCCACGGTTTTTAGCCTCCTCCTCTCCTATCCTAACAGATTTGAGTTTCATTCAAAGACAAGTTAAACAACTGGTCAGATTATTTTAAGTGATAATAGCAAGATTTATCCAGCACTTGCTATGTGCCAGTTTTTATACATACATCACTCAATCATCCCAGCAATCTTATAAATAGAAACCATTATTCTCCACATTTTATAAATGAGGAAACCAGGGCATTTAAAATAATGTACCCAGGGTAAACAGGCAGTGAGGGAAAAGCCAAATTCAAACCTAAGTCTTTTGGTGCCAAAAAGTTGTGGGGTTTTTGTTTTGTTTCGTTTTTCATTCATTCTTTTAACCAATATAGATTTGTGCTTAAGATGATACAGAAATATCATAAAGATTCCGGGTCTCAAAAACTTTACCTTCTTGTGGGTAGAGACAGACAAAATAAACAATAAATCAAATAACTTATATGCATATATGCGTAGCCAATGGACACAGACAATAGTGTGAGGAAGGCTGGGTGGGGGGTGTGGAAGAGTGGGGAGGAGGGGTCAATGGGGGAAAAAAGGAGGTACATCTGTAATACTTTCAGCAATAAAGATAAATTTTAAAATAAATAAAAGTACAATTTTTAATATATTAGTCAGTGGTAAAGTAGGGAAGGGGCTAAGAAGAGTTGGAACGGGGTTGGCCTTTTGGACAAGGTGTCCAGGGAAGGTCTCACTGAGAAGGCAACAATTCAGTCAAGGCCTGAAGTTGGTGAGGAGGAGGCATGGGGATCTGGGATAAGCATGCTTTACCAAAATGAGTCGTTTTGTGCCTGAATGTGCTGGGGGAAATGAGCAAGTCCACATTCTCTCATTTCATTGTCCATTGGTCTTACGAAGTGGAGTATCTTGTTCCATCTATAGAAGAGGAAAACCAAGAGAGAGCCGTTTTCCCAAGGCCACACAAGTGTTAGGACTGGGGTTTAAATCCAGGCCTGTGTGAAACCCAAAATGGAAGGCTTGGCACACCCTCGCTCTCTGTCTGCCTCCGATGTTCAGCCTCCACAAGCAGAGGGCTGTCTAGATGCCTGACCCGGACCAATCACATAACTCTCTGAACCTCAGGTCCCACATCAACAAAATGAGGCTCATATCTGCCATATAGAGTTGTGAGAAAATATAATAAAATGTGGAGCCTATAGTAGGTGCTTAATAAATGGTAGCTATAAATATCAAATGAGGGACAAGCTTTTTATACTGTGTTCTCTGATATAAACACTGGACAGGCACTATATCTTATCAGCTTTCTGTCCTCTCAGAGGGTAACTCAGAAGCTTTGTTCATAATGGGCGCTGAGTGAAGGTGGATAGAGTTGCACTGGTCTGTGTTTATTGAGTACTGACATGGGTAGTCATCACCACTTCCTTTCCACCCACACAGGGACACACCAGGCAGATTATATCTAACAAGTGAGCCAAGTATTCTTTCTACCTGCTGAATGGATTGGCCAACACTGTGGCTTTGCTTTGCAGGGAGGGAAATTCACAAACCTGAGGTGTTTGAGCCATTCTCAGAGCCTACAGTTTTGGGGAGGATGACAAACTAAGACTCTTGCTGGATCTGAAATCCTGGCTCTGTAGATCTGAAAGACAAGTCTGGTCTCGGCAAGGACTGCTGGTGATAGAAACAAGGAGGGGAGGGGGTGAAAGTTTGAGCCAGCCCTCATTATGCCTGACCCAACTTTTTCAGGTCCCAGCCTGTTTTCCCAGCGGGCTGGGGCTGAGTCATCCGCAGCCTCACCTGATCGCCCCTTCTGATCCCGAGAACGTTGGAGCATCAGATGTTTAGACTTACTGTGTGGGACAGGCAGGCCAAGATTCAGGTTTCCTGGGACCTGAAGTTTATAAAATTAGGGGGAAGGGGACTCTTTAAGCAAAAGAATACAAAATTGCCCCGGCTGGGTAGCTCAGTTGGCTGGAGTGTTGTCCCCACACTCCAGGGTTGAGGGTTCAATCCCCATTCAGAGCACATGCAAGAATCAACCAATGAATGCATGAATAAGTGGAACAACGAATCTCTCTCTCTCTCTCAAATCAATAAATAACAACAACAAAAACACAAGAAGCTGGTTCTGAAGTTTCAGCTCACTGCTTCTCTGGAGACAGGAGATGCCCGTCAGGAGCGGCAGGGGCAGGCATAGTGACAAGCTCCCTGGCTGGACAGGAAGTATGTACAACTCATTTCCAAAGTCATTCATTTAGGTCTCATGACAATTCTTCACAGTGGGAAGAAATTACTTTCGGTTTGTATTTTTAAAATCTTTTAGAGCACCCCAGGTTAGCCGTTCAGCGAAACCTTTGTAAAGGTCACTCAAGGTCTCTGAACCTGAAAGTCCTCCGGGTGAAATGAGGGAGTTGGGTCTCAAGATCTCTGGGGAATACTTTCAACTAAGATACCAGAATTCTGGCTCATCCAGACGTCCTCGAAGGAGTGACAGCCCAGCTGGTCCTAATCACCTCACGAAGGCACCAAGAGGGGAACTTTTCTGTCCCGAGCTCCATCTGCCCCCCTGGAGGAGATTTGGGCGAAGGCTGTGAAAGGGCCATTTCAAAGCAAACACCATGGCCAGGTCTCTCCTGGTTCCATGGACCTGTTCTTTCAGCTGCTGCACATTTTCCCCAAGAGAAGGGCTCTCCAAGCACTTTTCTTTTTCCCGAGGGCAAACCTTTCTGTGCTCCCTTGCCTTGCTTAGACCTTCTTTCCTTCTCTCAGCATTAGGCTACAGATAGGAAGCCAGGCAGCTGGGGACAGAATATGAACTAGATTCAGGCTGGAGCCGTTTAGATGACAGGGCATTAGCAAACAGGTAGACCATCTTCCCTCCTTCCTCCCTCTACCCCCACATTATAAGGTTTCGTAAGAACCCATCTGTCCCAGCCTGTGAGTCTGTGTGCCTCAGACTCCTCAGACTGGTGGATGCCCGGCTTTACCCTGACAAGCCGGCTCTCCCCCTTCCAGAGAGAAGGGCTGGGGTTTTGCCAAGTGGCTCCTCCTCTCAGCAGCCACACAGCTGTTACCACAGTAACTCTCAGAGCAGCTCTAATGATGTTTTGACAATCTTACTGCCCTGAGATTACTAACCCGCAGCACACTCTCTCCTGAAGAACAGGAATGCACGTGACTCGAGTCTTAGTGCTTGGACTTCAAGCATGGAACGGCACTCCAGAATACACAGAGTTCGATTCTCGGTCTTCATTCCTTGTTGTCCAATGTAGGTACATATTGTTGCACTTAAATGATTGGAAATTGCTTTGTAACCATAAACGTGAAACCCTCGTGTTTCCTTTCCAGGGCTGCTCTATGAGATGAGTCCCTAGGACGTTACCTTGTTTGCTTTCACCAATGAGAGAGCCATCGGGACTAAGTCATTAGCTTATGTGGCTCTTAATTATTGCTCTGAAGACAAACATAAATGACTATAAGACTAGGTGGCAAAGAGTCCGTTGTAGGAAACTAAGTTCATTTTTCTTAGATTAATGCAAAGAATATATCTTCAAAGAGATGAGCTTTGCTCTGAAAAAGGCCTGTCAGGAACGACTGTAGCATTTATCATACACACAGACACTCTTGAGAGTGAAAGGGGCACTATTAATAATTACACCAAACCACAGGAACAAGACAGGGCTCCTAAAGGATGTTCGTTCCTGCAGCAGTTCGAGTTCTCAAGTGAGATCTACAACTAAGCGTGGCATTTGAAAAATCTCCTAAATCACTGTTTTAATAAATAGTTCTGTCAAGTCAAGGCTGCGGCTCACTTCTCTGCTGTCTTCAAAGAGTTCCCCTTTTATCTACTGGGCTTGTCTGCCGCCTGTGCTAACTTGCAATGGGAGGTACATTCAGGATGACTTCAGGACTGTCTGGAGGGAGGCAACAATTTTTAGATCATTTGGAGTGAGGCCAAGGTAGATTCTATATGGGAAGTGCTTGACATGAACACATTTCAGTCCATAAAAATTTTGATCTTGGATCCTCCCCCCCAAAAACAAAAACTATAATAGGATATTTACTGATTATCATCAGAAACTGTTTTCAGGTGAGCCCCTGAACCCACTGTTAGTCTGAACCAAGAAAAGCAGATTATGCCCTAAGCCATTTTTGGCAGATTTATTACCAATTAAAATTACGGGCCATAGCTGCACACATTAGATTGCATTAGACAGATGCAGCTAAGTTAGGACTCATCTTCCTCCTATCTGACGCCCCCGCCCCAACAGGGATGAGTACAGATGAGCTACGGAATGGTCAAAAGGCGAGCATCTGAGAAGAACAGTGAAGCAAAATGAGTCTACATGAACTCAGAGTCTCAACTTCCTCGTACTGGTTGCCTCCAATGAGCCAAGCCCTTTATCTTGGTTAATTTATTTAACCCTCACAAACACCCCCACTTTATAAGGAGGGAAATGGGGCTCAAAGAATTTAAATAATTTGCCCAAAGTGACAATGAACATGTAACTCCTAATTCCTAAACGCGTGCTTTGCCCACCATGCTACACTCCCTTGGCATGTGGTCCAATCTGGGTCCAGTGCTATTTCTGCGACACTACTGCACATTTGGGCTGTAAAGGAAAAGGGTTGATTCTGATCCTATTTTACAAAGTCGTAAGTAGGTAGGGAAACAGCCAATAAAAGAGGAAAAGAAAAATCTATGATTCCAAGATAAGAGTGTCTATCCGACCCACTCAACAACTCAGGCAAAAAGGCAACTGAAGGAAAGGCAGCCTGCAGCTCCTCTGTGGGGGTGCCCTTGTGGGGGTGACCTCGCCCAC
Organism: Tadarida brasiliensis; assembly: GCA_030848825.1. Lineage (NCBI taxonomy): Eukaryota > Metazoa > Chordata > Mammalia > Chiroptera > Molossidae > Tadarida > Tadarida brasiliensis. Next base: position 61,243,888 of record CM061268.1, read on the forward strand.
ACATGTAGAGAGCATAGACCAGGGAGTCTACCTCTGCTGCTCTCAGAGAAGGTGACAGCTAACAACACTGAGGCTCTTCTGTGACTGAGCCCCTAGTCCGTGACAGTGGGGGGGGGGGCAGAGGGACTGGCATGGTCTCGCTCAGAGGATAACTCCAGAAAATTACTGACAGACCACTGGGGCACCAATCAAGAAAGATTTATGTGCAAAGCACTGTGACAGACTTTTTTTTCAGGAGCAGGGTCAGGAGTGGGGTCTCAGATTTATGTACAAGAATGTGGAAGATGTGAGCCTCTGTTATCAAAGTGTTTGCATTCCGGTTACACATACATGGCCCTCCCCCCGCCACTTCCTCTGTGGTCCCTTCGCAGGCAAGGCCCTTCCCTTCCCTTCTGCCCACCGCTGAAGTGTGCCAGTCTCCCATCCTGGGGACGCTGCTTTCCCTGCTCCAGCTCGTCCACTCCTGTGGCAACAGAGCAAACCAGGCCAGAGTCAACTCTGCAATCTGGCTGACTTATTTGATTTCACATTTGAGTTTCTCCACTAACCAGTTATAAGACCTTAGTAAAGTAATTTAACTTCTGTAAGCCTGTCTACTCATGTATAAAATGAGGATAATAATTTTACCTCCTAAAGTTGTCAGGAAGCCTAAATGAAGTAATGCAGTGAAGTGCTTATTAGCATAGCACTTGGCCCAGGGTGTGCTCTGAAAAGAAAATGTTCAACTACCAAATGTCTGCTGGATATTTCTACACCTGTATTAAAACCCCAACCTTCTGCATTCCACACCCTGGTTCCAACGGCCTTGTGGGCATTTCTACCAGGCTTTCTGGCAGACATTTCAGATGCAAAGCGTGCAAAACTGAACTCATTATCTACCCCAACAGACTTGTTCCTCTTCCTGTATTCCTGGTTTTAGTCGGTGGTTTCACCCTCACCAAAGTCTACCAAGCCTGAGAACTCAGTCACATGGGACTCCTCCCCCTGTAGCACCCACACATCCCATCAGCCAGAGTCCTCTGCTTCTATTTCAAATTCCTGAGTGTGTTTGCTCTACTCCATAAAAGTATGACTGAGCCGCTGTTATGGAGTAGAGGAAACACAAGGGGTGGCTATCTACTCAATAGTGTCGTGGGCAAAGGATATATATATATATATTTCACCAGAAGCAAAACAAATAGCAAATGTAAAATGGGAAAACATTTGCCATTTAAGACACCAAAAAGGGAATATATTTTATATATGAAAAGCTCTTATAAATTATTTTAAATCATCCAAATAGATAAAGGGTCAGGGACAGGGGTAAACAACTGACCACACAGAAAAACAAAAAAGTCAAAAATAACGTGAAAAAAATACTTTGCACTAGTAACAGAAGTAGGAAAATTATGTTTTAATACTAAAAATACCTAATACTGACAAAGATTCAAAGAAATATATACTATCATAGGATTCTTTTGAGTGTATAATTTAAGGAAAAGCTGTGGGAGGGAAATATGGTTATATGTATCAAAAACTTTAAAAATGTATGTGCCTTTGACCTAACAATTCCATTTGTAGGAATTTATGATAATAAAATCATTAGAGAGAGAGGTTTGTACACATTTAACTTCAGGAACGTAAATAATAGTGTTGCTTATCATAGAAAAAAAGGGGAACTTCCTGAATATGTTAAATATCATAATGCTATAAATATGTAATAGCACGTTATACAACCTTTATAAATGATATTAAAGGAAAAATATTGAGTGACCTGAAAAGGTGTTCATAATTTTTTTTTACAATATTTAAAAAATGAAAAAAATGACAAAATATTGGAATACCCAGTTTGGCATAATTACATATATAATTATATAATATTATATATAATTTTTATTTTATATATGTATATGTATCTATGTATATAGAGCTATGTACACCCACACAAAGATACAGAAAGTATATACCCATATGTTATCAGAGCTTATCTCTAGATGGTGAGGTTACTGCCTTGCTGTATTATATTTCTTTCTACTTCTATATTTTTCCTCTTTTATTTTTACAGGGAACATTATTGATTTAAATAGAAGAAAGCAACTTTCTTTTACAAACTGAATGTACACCTAGTGGGTCTCGGAGGAGGACTCCCAGCAGTCTGGCCTCGGGTTCCTGCGATCATCACTGACAAGGCTTTTCCAGGCCTCTCCACCGGGTGCTCGGTGTCACCTTTGTAGCTTTTCGGCCAACCTTTCTCATCCTGATTCCACTGATCTTATCAGTGCTGGGATGTTTGCCCTCCCAAGGGCACAAACGCACTCTTTCATAGGTGGCAAAGTCAGGCTGACGCTTCAGGACACCAGACAAAGTCCCACACTGTCCTGGAACCACTGTCCCAGCCGCCCAGGCCTCGTTCACAAGGCACTGACGGGAGCCTTCCCCACCAGTGCTGAGCCTGAAGGGCAACTTACTGTCTTCCTCCAAAGTGGTGGCCCTCCCAAATCCTGATACCATCTTTGCCTCCTTCCTGCTCGTGCCCTACTTTTCCCCTCGCTCACCAATCTGCTGATTCATCCCTCCAAAACCCCTCCCACCCATCCGGTCCTTTCATTTCAGTCCCTGGTGGCATCTCATCCAGGAGCTGCTTCCTCAGGAAATCTCCATTTCCTCTGCTTAGGCTTGTGTTACCCCTCCCAGATCAATATTCTCCAAAAATAAATGACTTCAGTAGGCACTGCGCTACTCACAACCTCTGAACTTACTGTATGTGCAGAGGGAACGCATTCTATCTTATTTAATCTTTCACGGAGTTGTGTTTTCTGTTATATGCAGCCAGACCAAATCCTAAATAATAAACCTCCTTGAGTCAAACAGGAAGAGGTCATCTCCTTCTCCAGCACGCCTATATAATAGCAGTTTGTATGTATGACATTTCATCAGCCTATGTCCTACCAGCATGCTTTTTGTGGACTTCCTCCCAATCTATATCCTACCAATTGTATGCCCTACGAGCATCTGGCACAGTACCTGCCATGTCATACCTGTGTGCTCAGAACACGCTCTGTCCTCATTCAGGCTGCATTTAGAGGCCTGGCTTGCACAGACACTCAGCAGATGTTTTAGTCACAATGGAAAATATGAGCCATGTGAAACCATGTCTTAAGTTACCGCCAACCACTTTGAGTCCTAGATATAATAAGCTGGGTTTTTTTTTTTTTTTGGGGGGGGGGGTGTTTGTTTGTTTTTTATTTTCCTGCAAGGAACTTGAGCATTGCTGCAGGCTTCCACAGAAAGCAAAGGGAAGCGGGGAGTCAGGACTGCTGGACTGGAAGTTTTAAGGACTGTGTTCCATTTCTGACTGTGCCACTAACTCCCAAGTCAGCCTGGTCACTTCACCTCACACCCTCTAAACCCTTTGAATAGCTTCTCTAAATCGGTAAGACTTTTTTCAAAGATAATATGACCATATGCATTGAGTCTTACATATAGGCATACTTATCCAACAACTAGCAAATGTTCTTTGACCAGATGTTCCTGTTTTAAGAATTCATCCCCAAAATAATCAGTCTTCCAAAGATTTATGCACAAGATATTAATGTAGCACAATTTTTAGTAGCAACCTGAGTACCTTGGAGAAGAGATTCTTACCTAGACAGTTGGGATCATCTTCCTCAGGTAAAGCATATTGGTGTACAAATTGGCCTATGTTACAGGGAATAGAGACACAAGGAGGACCAGAGACACCCCACCCCAAAATGTCTACTGGGCTTCTTGAAGCTAATAATCTTGTAATAAATTCCAAAAAAGCAACCAGGCCCTCTAAATTGTTGGATACCATAAGGCCCCGGAAGATCAGCGCTACAGGTATCTCAAACTCCAGGACCCCGACAAGTGTTTACTATGGTTTACGTAAGAGGGCCTCCTCCTCCACTGAAACCGTCTTGTTTAGTGCTCCTGGTGACAGCCATTGCTGCATTTTTTGCTGATGCTTCCTCCATTTGATAAAATAATTTTCCATCCAAACCTTGGCTACTGACTCATTAAAGGTGAGGTCTTTCAGGAATCCAATCTGGGCCTGTGGTTTTGATGAACACATCTCTTAGCTCCTCTGGGATAACTTTCATGCATTTCCAATGAGCACACCTTGGCTTTGCTGACCTGAGCTCCTTTGGGAGACAAAGGATTGAGTCAGCTGAATCACTCCTGAGTCATCCATAGTACCTCAGTTTATGTTATATACATATATATATATATATATATATATATATATATATATATTATTAATTCTCACCCAAGGATATTTTTCCATTCATCCTCAGATGGAGTGGGAGGGGGAGAGAGAGAGAGAAAGAAACATCAATGTGAGAGAGACACATCGATTGGTTGCCTCCCACATGACCCTGACCAGGGCCGGGGACAAACCGCAACCAAGGTACATGCCCTTGACCAGAATCATACCCTCAACTCACTGGTCTGCGGGCCGACGCTCTAACCACTGAGCCAAACTGGCCAGGGCTATGTTATATATACATATATATTTTTAGTAAAAGGTTTTACAGTTTGTTAATTCTTCTCCACTTAGGAAAATTTTACACTGCTAGAACTTCTCTCGAACCACTTTTATAGCAGCTCCCTTGGAGGATAACCATTAGAGAAGCAAGTTCCTGAAGCTTCCTCATCTCACCACCACCGGGGTTGTAGCCTCTCAAATCCATAGCCCAATCTTCCAGCTCCTGGTATGCAAGGCTGGCATTCTTTCCTGCTGGTACAGACTCCTGAGGCTCAGCCTGGGGGATTAGACAGCCCCTTGCCCTCCAGAGAAATGGGCCAAATAAATAATAATTGAAGATGAAAGGGATTTTCACAGTTTCAACTAAGGCTAAGAAGATTACGGTATTCTAACCCTAATCACAGCGGTAGCTTTACTGCCACCAGGGTTCACAGTGAGGTCACAAGTCACTGGCAGTAAATAGAGGCCTTCGAAGAGAAAGAGTTATGTATCAACATGCATTGTCTGCTGTTTGCTAATTAGCTAGTGCTGCCTGGCATTTATTATACAAAGAAGTTAGCAAAACTAGGAAAAACAAGATTTGGAACACGGGGCTGACAAGCATTCCTGAAAAGGCTGTAATTATGGGTCCCAGCAAGGGAAAGCGGTGGTTGTCCTGGCTGAGAGAAGGAAACGTGTGTAGCAGATCTCGGGATTCCCTAAGCAGGGAATCCGATGACAAGTCTTAACATTGCATTCATGGCTCTTCAAATTCTATTTACAAAGCCAAATTAGGTTCCAGTCCAGATGGCAGTGTAGGTAAGCATGGGACTCAGAACCAACCACAACTACATCAAAATTACAACTAAACTACAGAAAAACCACCCCTCAGAACTACCTGAAGTCTAGCTGAACATAATGCCTATAACTAAAGATATAAAGGAGAAGCCCCATAGGGACAGGTAGGAGGGTATGGAGACTCAGAATGGGCTGGTTTCACACCCACATGGGGTGGTTAAAAATCAGGAGGGATATCTCAGCTGCAGAGGTCCCCCCGAGGAGCAAGGAGTACCAGGCCCACACCCCAGCCTAGGGCAATGGTGCCAGGAAAAGAGGTCCTCATAACTTCTGACTGTGAAAATGAGGGGGATTGTGGCTGAGATGGAGAGCTTCTGGAGTCCCACGTGTTCCTCTTAGAGGGCTCCCATGGACTAACTCAGTCTCACATGGTCTGAGCTCCAGTGCTGGGACAGCAGCTCAAAAGGCACCAGGGACATATAAGGAAGAACTTAATTGTCTGGCTTCAAAACAAGAGCTGGAAGGTCAGCTTTCTCCAAGACAGAAGTGCTGGCAGAGACCAACATTCCTATGCTGAGCCCTCCCCTAACAGAGCTGGCAGGCGGGTACCATATCTAAGACTCCATCAACCTGTCTAACACTGTCCACTCCACCCAGGTGATTCCCTGAAACCCTGCCCCACCCAACTTTCTGGCCCACCCAAGCAGTTTCTAGTGGTTTTGCCATACCAACAGCCTCTCTTGGCTCATGCTTTAGACTTTCCTAAAATCTCTCAAAAAAAAAAAAAAAAAAAGTAGCAGTTGGCCTCTACATGCCCCATACCTCTTGCTAAGTGGCCCCAGGCCCAGCACTAGAGGAAGCTGGCCTTGATTCGCAGCTTGGCTTCTCCTAGGAATCTACAAGCTTAGCATAAATAGCAGCCATCTGCAGAACGTTTTATAGCTCATGTCAGGTGGCCCTGGCAGGGCACAGGTGGCAGCTGACCTTGGCCTGAACCTCCCAAGAGGCACAGAGCCAGCCTACCCAGTGGACAGCTTCAGACCACACCAAAAGACCACCCAGCCACCTCCACGAGCAACACATTCAAGGGGTAGACTTGGTGGGTACCTAAGCCCCTCTGAAGTGAGTTCTGCTTCATGGAGTCAGCCCCTGCACAGTAGATCCTCCATGGTGATCTCAGCCAGTCCTTACAGCAGATCTGCCTGAGGTAAATCCCTCCCATTGATGTACCAACAGAAAGCAAGGCTCAACTACAATAGGAGGGTGCACATAGCCCACACAGCGAGTGCACCTGGAACTCCCAGCTCAGGTGACTGAGGAGGCTGTGCCACTGGGCTCTGCAGGACACCTACTACATAAGGCCACTCTACCAAGACTGGGAGATGTAGCAGCTCTACCTAATACATAAAAACAAACACAGGGAAGCAGCCAAAATGAAGAGACAAAGAAACGTGTCCCAAATGAAAGAATAGAAGAAATCTTCAGAAAAAGAACTAGAAAAAATAGAGACAAGCCGTCTACCAGATGCAGAGTTCAAAACACTGGTTATAATGAAGCACAGTGAACTTAGAGGAAAAGTAGAGGAACTTAGTGAGAACTTCAACAGAAGATGGGAAACATAAAAATGTATATAGTAAACATAAAAAAGAACCAGTCAGAAATGAAGAATACACTAGGAAGATAAGAAACCAGAAAACAATCAACAGCAAAAAGAAAAAAGATTCCTCCCTCTCCCCTCAAAATGAGGATAGTATAAGGAGCCTCCGGGTCAACTTCAAGAGTACCAACATTTGCATCATGCTGGTGCTAGAAAGAGAAAAGAGAGAGCAAAAAATTGAAAACCTATTTGAAAAAAATAATAATAGGAAACTTCCCTAACCTGGTGAAAAAAATAGACATACAAATGCAAAAGGTACAGAGTCCCAAACAAGATGAACCCATCAAGACACATCATAATTAAAGTGCTGAAGGTTAAAGACAAAGAGAGACTCTTAAAAGCAGGAAGAGAAAATCAGTTATTTACCTGCAAGGGAGCTCTAATAAGACTGTCAGCTGATTTCTCCATAGAAACTTTGCAGGCCAGAAGAAATTGGCAAAAAGTATTCAAAAATGAAAGCACAAACCTACAACCAAGATTACTCTACCCAGCAAAGCTATCACTTAGAATTGAAGGGTATATAAAGAGCTTTCCAAACAAGAAAAAGCTAAAGGAGTTCATCACCACCAAATTAGTATTATGAGAAATGTTAAAAGATATTCTTGAAGAAGAAGCAGCAGAAGCAGCAGCAGTAGCAGAAGAAAAGAAGATGAGAAGAAGGAGAAGGAGAAGAAGAAGTAGCAAAAAATATGCCCTGGCCTGTTTGGCTCAGCGGTTAGAGCACTGGCCTGCAGACCAAAGAGTTGCAGGTTTGATTCCTGGTCAAGGGCACATACTTGGGTTGCAGGTTCCATCCTCAGCCCCAGTCAGTATCATGCAGGAGGCAACCAATCGATGTGTTTCTCTTATGTCGGTATTTCTCTCTCTCTCCCTCCCTTCCACTCTATCTTTAAAAAAAAAAAGGAAAAATATCCTTGGGTGAGGATTAACAAAAGAAAAGGGTACCTTAGTACACTGCTGGTGGGAATGCAGACTGGTGCAGCCACTATAGAAAACAATATGGTGTTTCCTCAAAAAATTAAAAATTGTACTGCCATTTGACCCAGTGATCCTACTTCTAGGAATATATCCTAAGAAGCCTGAAACACCAATCAGAAAGAATATATGTACCCCTATGTTCATAGCAGCACTATTTACAATTGCTAAGATCTGGAAACAGCCCAAGTGTCCATCAGTAGATAAAAAAGCTGTGGTACATATACACAATGGAACACTATGCAGCTGTAAGAAAGATCTCTTTTCCTTTGAGACAACATGGAGGGACCTGGAGAGTATTATGCTAAGCAAAATAAGCCAATCAGAGAAAGACAAATACCACATGATGTCACATATTTGTGGAATATAATGAACAAAAAAAGCTGATGAACAAAACAGACCCAGAGACATAGAAAGGAGTATGGTTCAGACTGATAAAGCTCAGAGGAGAGGGGCAGGGGGGAATGATGAGATAAACCAAAGAACTTATATGCATGTGTGCGTAACCAATGGACATAGACAACAATGCTGGGGGGGAGGGGATAGGGAGGAGGGTGTCTGCCAGGAAAAAGGAGAAATGTCTGTAACAAAAATAAATTAATTAATAGAAAAGTAAAAAGAAATAAAAAATATGAATAATTAAATGGCGATAAATACATATCTATCAACAATTACTTTAAATGCAAATAAATTAAATGCTCCAATTAAAATATATATGGTGGCTGAATGGACAACAAAACAAGACACTTACATATGCTGTCTACAAGAGACTCACTGCAGATCAAAAGACACACACAGACTGAAAGTAAAGGGATGGAGAAAGATATTCCATGAAAATGTAAACAAAACGAAACAATAAAGCTGGGGTAGCAATACTTACACCAGACAAAACAGACTTTAATTTTTTTTTTCTTTATTGATTTTAGAGAGAAAGGAAGAGAGAGGGAGAGATGGAAACATCAATGAGAGAGAACATTGATTGGCGGCCTCCTGCATGCCCTCCACTGGGGATTTGGCCCACAACCTGGTCATGTGCCCTGACCAGGAATCAAACCAGTGACCTCTTGGTGCATGGGTCAACACTCAACTACTGAGCCACACTGGCCGGGCAACAAAATAGACTTTAAAACAAAGCCTATAAGAAGAGAGAAAGAAGGACCCAGCAACTTCACTTCTGGGTATTTATCCAAAGAAGCCCAAAACAATACATTGAAAAGACATAGACATCCCTATGTTCATTGCGGCATTAGTTACAATAGCCAAGATATGGAGGCAACTTAAGTGCCATCAATAGATGAATGGATAAAGAAGATGTGCATATATACAATAGAGTATGATTGAACCATAAAAAAATAAAATGAAATTTTGCCATCTACAACAACATGATGAACCTAGAGGGTGTTATGCTAAATAAAATAAATCAAACAGAAAGACAAATGTCAGATGATTTCACTTATATGTGGAATCTAAAAAACAAAACAAACAAACAAGCAGAACAGAACAGATTTATAGAAACAGAACATTCTGACAGTTGCCAGATGGGAAGGGGTTGGGGGGAATGGGTGAAAAAGCTGAAGGGATTTAGAAGTACAAATTGGTAGTTACAGAATAGTCATAAGAATATAAAGTACAGCACAGGGAATATTGTCAATAATACTGTAATAACTATATATAGTGTCAAATGGGTCCTAGATTTATCAGGATGATCACTTGATAAGTTATATAATTGTCTAATCATGGGGTTGTACCCCTGAAACTAATATAATATTGTATGTCAAATATAATTTAAAAATTAAAAGAATTTTTTTAAATGGGCAAAGGACTTTAATAGACATTTCTCCAAAAATATATTTGAGTGGTCAATAAGCACATGGAATATGTTCAGCATCACTAATCATAACTAATGAGATGCCACATCACACCCATTAGGATGACTACAATTTAAAAAATTGGGAAACAAATGTCAGCAAGGATGTGGAGAAATTGGTGCACTGTACACTGTTGGTGGGAATGTAAAATGGTACAGCCACTGTGGAAAACAAAATGGTGGTTCCTCAAAAAATTAAAATTAGTATATTATCCAGAAATTCCACTTCTGGGTATATGACCAAAAGAATTGAAAGTCGGATCTCAAAGAAACATTTCTACACCCAAGTTCATAGCAGCATTGTTCACAATAAATAAAATGTGGAAGGAACTCATGCGTCCACTGACAGATGAATGGATAAGCAAAATGTGTGTGTATACATACAGTGGAATATTATTCAGCCTGGAAAGCGAAGGAAATTCTGCAATATGCAATTAGGTTGAAACCTTGAATACATTATGCTGAGTGAAATAAGCCAGTCACAAAAAGTTAAACACTGTATGATTCCACGTATATGAGGTACTTAGAGTAGTTGAAATCACAAAGACAGAAAGTAGAATGGTGGCTGCCAGAGCCTGGGTAGAGAGAAAAATGGGGAGTTATTGTTTAATGGGTATAGAGGGTTTTTTTTTAGAATTTTAATTTTACAAGATAAAAGAGTTGTAGTGACGAATGTTGGTAATGGTTGTACAACAGTGTGGATATATTTAATGCCACATAACTGTATACTTAAAATGTTTAAGACAGTAAATATTATGTGTGTCTTATCACAATAAAAACAAATGAATAAACTTAAAAGGCCAAATTATTGGGTTTAGTCTAGGCTCTACGACTTAATTGCAGCGAGGCTTCAAGCAGTCACTGGATCTCTCTGAGCCTCAGATTCTTTATCAGTGAAATATAATAAATAGTATCTACCCTCCCTACTTATAGACATCAAATAAATGACTGATCAATGTTTATTGTAACTGAAGAGATCACTTTACAAAAGTAAGTTATAATTTCTCACTACTCCTATTGACCCCACTGTAATACTAAAATAACTCTGTTAAAAGACTAATACTAATATTCTGCTACAAGACTAAACAAGACTTAAAGTGTAGGGCTAAAAGTACTCTACTGCCCATACTATAAATCTAAGACTAAAAGAACTCAACCTTCTCTAAGAAAGCATCACTGAACACTGCCAAGTAGAAGTGACTTCCTAGTCCCTTGGAAAGTCTTTCACTACAAACATTTTATTGTATTATTTATGTCTATGTTTATTTCGTTGGGATGTGTATAAGTAAATACATACAGTTATAACAATACTATATATGTACCTTGGTTTCTTAATTCCACTTGTTTCCACAATGAGGATTTCCTTTGTTTCAAACATGATAAAATGTATTTTTTCCAGTCATAGTCCATTGTCTCTTAAATGTGTGTTTAAGATAAAGCACAGCAAATTATCATCTTTGAAACCAAATAGAGCTTTTTATGTATATCATTAGAGTCTTATGAGTTATTTTTCCTTATTTATAACACATGATGAAGTGATATATCACTGGAAGTGCTATGTTAAGAAAATATCATTTCCTTTTTCATAAGATAATAAAACATACATCTTTTCCCCTAAAATGAAATGGGAAGTAATAAAAATATTCTTCTGGCGCTATATACATTATCTTTCATATATTTTGGGAGTTCATCCAAAATGAAAATATCATAGGCAAATCAATGTGATATTTGAACATAATTTTTAGCACATGTGAATTTTCTAACTCTAATCATACTTACCACTTAGCTCTTCTTGAGTACATCAAAGCATTTCACAGATCCTAATAAAGATTTTTTTAAATTAAAGATTTAATTTGGGGTGATATTCAACATAGAAACTCTGCAAAAATAACCTTTATAAGATGCTACAAGTAATATATGGTTACAGACTTAATTTCTGGAGCACTAAAATGAATGTTCTATTTCAAGGTAGATATACAGAAAATGGAATCAAACAAACCCATTTATTTTCCTTTTTACCTATGATAATTATATGAAATAAATACTAATAATAATTTGTAGTAAGTGTGGTCAACTAGATAAGTAGCTTTGTAAACTTTGCTAAGTGTTTCCGTCTTTCATTTAAAATAGCTTCCCCTGCCATTTTTTTAGTTTTTGGTCTTCTGCAATTATTATTTTGGATGTCTAATTGCTCTTTATCAGTAAAATATGTCTGAGAAATGGACATCATCCCAATTGCACAGGGATGTGTTACTTTTATTTTTATCCTCACCTGAGGACATTTTTGCATTTAGCGGGAGGGAGAGAGGGGGGAAGAGAGAGAGAGAAACATCTACGTGAGAGAGACACATCGACCCCAACCGGGGCCAGGGATAAACTGCAACTGAGGTATGTGTCCTTAGCGGGAACCAAACCCAGGACTCTCTGGTCCGCCAGCCGACGCTCTAATATCTGAGCCAAACCGGCCAGGATGGGATGTGTTACTTTTAAAGTCAGAAGAAGAAACTGTCCATGCAACAGCCAGTCTAGGAAGAGAAAAAAAAGTACAGATCTCATAAAGAATATTTTTATTTATATTCTTGATTAGATTCTTCAAAGGACATATAATCTAGAGCATTTGTGTTAAGGATGACGTTTCTATGTAATCTTAGCATCTTGGGTAGAAATTTGGCCATTAACATATTTACTGGAAAATGAAGTTAGGATATTAGAAATTTGGAAAAGAAGGAAGAAAAACAGAAATAAGAAAAGGAAGAAGAGAGGGTAAAAGACATAAAGAGAAGATGAGAAAGAAGAAAGAAAAGAAAGGAAAAAAGAGGGAGCACTTGTATTTCTATTCTGTGCCAATAATTTTCACTAGTATTGTATCATTTAGCCATTAGTCTCACCTTGAAATAATGGTATTATCGACATTTTTACAATGAAGTAACTGAAGTTCAAAGAAGGACAGCTTAATTTCATAATTAACAGCCTGTAAGCAAGACAATGAAGCTGAATCTTTTTGCTGGTGGAGGGTCTTGCCTTCAATTTGTACAACATGCAACATCTATGAAACGGAATAAAACGAGGTATGCCTGTAGGATCTAACTTCAAAGCCTGTATTTTTTTCGCCTATCACACTAACATTCTAGAAATTGCCTGAGTGCTCTATGAGCTTTTCTCCTGCCTGATTTATGGAAATTGCTCAATCTGGCTATTTTCTAGCACATCACAGAGTGTCTGATACCCAGTAGACACTCAATGAATGATTCCCAAAAGCAGAAGAAATGGGAAAATAAGTTGCTGTTTTTATAGAGGAAACGAAGGTAGGGTGATACCAATAGATGAGAACTAGGCTCAGCTCTACCTGGCTTAGAAAGTAAGCTTGCTTGATGGGAGTTTAAGACATAAATTCAGATTGAGCATCACCAAGAAGTGTGATTTGGGCTCAGATGATCTATAACTGGAACACAAAAACAAAAAAATACAACGACCACAACAAAAACAGGAGTCAGTTTAAACCAGCGACTTATCCGCGAATGTTCTTCACTCTAGGGAAGTTCTGAGGTGTGGTCATAGATTCGGAGGCCTTGGTGGATCAGCACAGACTACATTCCTACTACGAGATCAACCTCACATACACATGCATTCCAAAGGCTCCTTCAGACCTGGGATTAGCCTGTCCCCAGACTCCTATCTTATGCATTTTGAAGCCTCGTCGCTTGGACTGAGCTGAATTTCCCAAGATGCAGGCCTGCTACATCAGATGCCTTTTGGGGGAACATTGGGAACTCAAGCCTTAAACATTCCGGTTTAAACAACTAGAACAACAGGAAGGCAGCAGGGGGTGTTTGGTTTGTTTGTTGCTGTTAATAGAAAGTTCACTTGACAACTGTATTAGTTACAATGTTTGGCATAGGAAGTAGCAGAGAATCCAACTAAAATAGCCTTCAACCATAAAAGGAAAGTTAGCTTACATGGTTGAAAAGTCAAGTCCTATGGTGAAACTTGACTGAGTAGCTCAAGGATATCTAGAAGGATTCAGCTTTTCAGTCTTTCTATTTGACCTTCCCAAGTATTGGCTTCTGCACAGAAACTCATTAGCTATGCACCAACGTTTTTAGTTCATTCTGTCTACACAACTGGACTATATGTATTCCCTAGCCTTCCTTACAGTCAGGTTTGGCCATGTGACTGGCTTCTGGCCAAGAAGAGGGCAAAAGTGATGTGTCCTGTGTAGCCCATGCATGATCCCCATGCTTTCTCCTTCCACTTGCTGATGGAGAAAAGCATCGCAATCTTAGGAGCCTTATGTAGAAGATGGCAAGCCTGGGTTGGCGCCAGCTGAAGGAGAGGCTCCTGCCCCTGAAGAACACTCATTTTGGACTTTATGTAAGAGGAAAATAAAGTACAGTGTTTGAGCCACTGCATTACTTTATTGGCTTACTTTAAAATATTGACACCAGAAGCAGGAGGATGCCCCAAGAACAATCTGAACTTAATAAAGTCGACTTAGCTGTTTAGTTGTAGATAGAACACGCTGAGAAGCTGGTGATGCATATTATGCAACAGAAAAATATGTCACAAAAGAAATGCTTCAGTAATTTGAAAGGTAATTATGATTATGAACCTATAGCACAGGGGAAGGGGTTGAAAATATCCTGAATCTTAGTATGTATTGCTAATATTTTAACAACTTACTGCAAGAAAGAGATCAACTTAGGTAATAGTTTTCAATCAGAAATAAAAGGTAATATATAGATTCCAGGACTTAGAGGTGCAAAAGATTGAAAAAGGTGACCTATTCTGGACCTCAAACAGGAAAAGGTAAGATGGAAAAATGCTTTAGACAACAATATCCTAATGATGTGTGGTATTCCCACAGATCCCTTCAGATGGTTTCTAGGTAGCCATCCTTGAGAATGAGAGATAGGTGGATGAGAAAGCAAACATAAAAACAAACCAGGTTTCAGTCTTGTGTCCAGAAAAGAATGTTAGTGTATTTACTGTCAGATGAAACTGCCTGGAAGCAAATAGTTCTAGTAATTTTTGAGAAAACTTAATTTCTAATGAAGCCTGAATCAATACTAAAAATACTTTGACCATTCTCACCTCAAACACATACAAACACCAAATTTTCAATAACAGAAAAGAAGTATGAAATTTCAGTGACCCCTGAGAAAGGACTGTTCCTCCAAACTAACTTCAGCTGTCACCAGGAAAGGTAATGGAGGATAATTAATAGGGAAGTGCCCCCTAGGGGGAGGAGTCAGGACCCACAACAAACTAAAGATGAAAAAGTTATTTTCAGAAAGTAGAATAAAATCTAATCAAGGAATCTCCTGCATTTGTTAGGGGCAAGGGACCTCACAATGCCTGCCTAACAGCGTGTTCATCATTGGTATGGACCACAGACTACAGCAGAATCCCATTTGTTTTTTAGATTAATTGGTTTTGAGAGAGAGAAAGGGAGAGGAGGAGAGAAAGTAACATTGCTGTGAGAGTAAAACATTGATTGGCTGCCTCCTGCACAACCCAGTCATGTGCCCTTCCCAGGAATCAAACAGGCAACCTTTGGGTACGTGGGAGGATGCCCCACAAACTGAGTCACACCAACCAGGGCAGAATCCCACGCTTTTCTGTGTCTAAGTGGAAGTTTTAATTGCAGTGATCTCATTCTTACTCCAGTACTTTTCACTGGGAAAGCAAATAATTTATTACTATTATTATTATTTTTGCTTTATGTGCTGCAACATGACATTAGACTTGATGGAGAGGAAAGTGCATCACCTGAAGATCATAAATGCCTGGATGGTGGTTTCCTTTGACATGGAATTAGTGTCTATTGTTCTATTATGTAGAAGGAAAAGTAACATAGGTATTTGGTGCCCATAAAGGTACCAAGTGACGGAAACCAGCCAAAAACAATTTCCAATTTTTTTTTCTTGAGATTACAGTTTGACTATTATTTCCCACTGGCCTTTTGGTCAGATGTGGCCATGTGACCAATGTCTAGTCAGGGCAATGTCACAGACATGAGCAACCACTTTCAGACTTGACTCATAAAAATTACCTACACGTGATCCTTCACGCTTTTTCTCTTTCCATGGCTTGATGGAAAAGAGATCTTGCAAGCTGTGTGTTGAGAATGGAGTGGTTGCAAGATGTAAGAAGCTTGGGCACTTCTGCTTCTAACGGGACCAGAGTAAAGAGAGAAGATTTACCCTCCTTCCCAAAACAACCAATACATTGAACAACATATTTTTAAACAATGATTTTTTAGGACACTAGGCATAGCCATCGGGTAATGAAGGACAGTGATCACTGAGAGACAGCAAGCAAGGATGGCCCCTACAACTACCTCGAGAGAGTCTGTAAGACATGGCTCAGGGAGAGGGAACTCAGGCAGAGCCCAGAACACTGTCTGAATCGAAGAGTCATAGATGGGAGTCTGGGGGCACCAAGACAGTCGGAGTTCACAGGATACAGTAGTATTTTCCATCCACAGTTGGGGATCCACCTTTGTGGGGGCCAACTTATGTTACATTTGGATTTTCCACTGTGGGGCAATTCAGCGCCCCTAACCCCTGTGTTAGTCAAGGGTCAACTGTACTACAAAAGAGAGAGCTGCCCAGGGAGAGAAACTGGAAGACATGCAAAGGGTACACCTTAAATGTTTTGCAAAGTACTGATTAGCAAATATTTATGAGGAAACTATTAGAGGTTGGAAAATGAATGTTGTAGAGGGAACAGTACCTGACATTATTGTCTCTTTGCATCAGCTAAGCTGGAAAACCTCACAATAAATGGGGTACTGGGTAGAGTTTTCAGAAGGGACTTGTCTCAAGAATGCGTCAGAATTAGAATAGACTAAATGCTTCTCTACTCTTGCCTAACAAATATTAAAAGCAAGTTCTGAAAGAACAAAATTGTTTGTAACTAACATAACAGCATTCAAGAACAAGGCTCAGGGATGTTTACAAGAATACAAAGACCAGGTGGCAAATGCTGCTAGGCCACCCATCCTTTTCTCAAGACAAAAAATAAAGTGACTTCTTGAGCAAAAGGTGTGTTATATCCAACAATGACCAAAGTAAGACAGTATCTCAATGGATGCCGTACCCAAGGAGGTTTCCTAGACACTTCCAGGACTCGGCAGTTAAGTCCCATTACAGCTGGGAAGTCAAACACAGGAGTAAATGGATCATCTGGAGAACCACCGAATTCTGTGCCCTGGTATGCTTGTGGGTTTATCATCACTTTGGTGCTATGTGATGGCTGAAAGTTGTCATAGTATCATGTTAGTAGGTCATGCTGAAATCAAACTTAACTGGTGCCAGGACAGCCAGTTCAGGTTGTAAGCAAATCCCTTGGACTGGTCCTTTGTTCTGACCACCCTGCACGAGTTCTTTGGCAGTATGTATAGTAGTAAAGATAAAATGAAGGGATTTTAAAAAAATAGTCCTTTAAATTTTTCAGTATTGTATTTTATAATGACTGGTTAATGTATTGACCCACTAAAATAGTATTTGAGTAGTTACAAAAATATTTCTAATTAAAATGATAGTGATAGTGAAAAATATCCAAAGAATAGGCCATGGCAGTTCAAAAGAACAAGATCAAGTACACAAAACTTAAAACACAAACCAAGCAAATGCATGTTCGTGCTATTAAATTCAATATTTGAATTTAAATTTTAAAAAAATGACATCATCTATCACATTTAATAACTATTCTAATTAAATAAGTCCTAGATTTATATATCTAATCTATGAATGTGTTTTGGTTTTTAGTTCTGAAAGAGCTAGGGAGTTTATACCCAGTCTTATTTTTATACATATTTTGGTAACATTATAAAAAAATAAGTTAAATCAACACTAGGAATCGATGAAAATTTTTTTATTTTAAGGGAGATCTATATTATATTTGTTTGAGAAACAATTTTATATAGAACTTTTTCTTAACTAAATATGTTTATTCTCAAGTTGATGGAAACAGTACCAAAAGAAATGGGATCTGGGAGAAATAGGTAGAAGAGGGTTATAGGATGAAAACATACCACCTAGAAATTTCTCACACCTCAGCCAATTAATAAAAACCTCCATGGAAGGAGACACTTCAGATGTGGCATTGTTCGTTTTGCTCTGCCCTAGACTTTAAGTGCTTTAAGGACACTGACATTTTATTCACCACTTTCTTGCACTCTGTCTTATTTAATAATATGCATTTAAGTAAATGCAATCCAAAATTAGTCAAAATTAAGGAAGTGGAAAAATCAGTCCATAAGCCACACATATTTCAATTCAATAAAATCTGTTGATGATGAACTAAGAATAGTTACTACACTAGGTGCTGTGGATATACAAATAAAAATAATATCACATTTCCCCATGAATAATCACTAAGAGAGATAGAAATAAATCATAAAATAATATGGTAAAAATAAAACCTATATATTTATTTTTTTATTAATTAATTAATTTTTTGTTAATCCTCACCTGAGGATATCTTTCCATTGATTTTTGTGTGTGTGTTTATTTTTATTTTTTAGAAACAGTGGAAAGGAGAAAGGGGGGGGGAGAGAGAAACATTGATCAGTTGCCTCCCACATGCGCCTTGAGCTGAGCCAGGGATTGAACATGCAACCTAGGTACATGCCCTTGATGGGGAATTGAACCTGGGACCCTTCAGTCTGAAGGCTGATGCTTTAACCACTGGGCCACACTGGCCAGGGCTATATTTATTTTTAAATAAAATATATTACATTATATTTTAAATTATTTTGTATTTAAATACAAATACGTGTACATTCCAGAAATTGTTCAGAGGATGGAATAATTAACTTCAGAATGGCAGCTGTAGAGGGAGGAAGGTCAAGGAAACCTTTACGGAGGAGATGGTTGGAATCCGTTTTAAATGCTGAAATGACTTTTCTAAATGACACAGAGTACAGAGATCATTCTAGGCCAAGGGATAGTAGATTCTCTAGAAAAACAATGCCCAGAATTTGAAATATCTAACTGTCTGAAGTGGTGAATTTTGTGACAGAATGAACTACTTAGAAAAGTAATTCCTTATGTTCACTTAGACTGAGTAACATATTGGAATTTACCTAGTTAAATACATTATACTTATTTCATTCAACACATTTCCTGACACCAAAGAAAATTATATTACAAAATATTCTCATATGGATGATAGACATTAGGATTTTACACTTCATCTGGTGTATTAGTCAGGGTTCTCCAGAGAAACAGAACAAGTAGGAGGAGATGTTATATATATATATATATATATATATATATATATATATATATCTCCTCATATATCTCCTCATATATATATCTCCTCATATATATATCCTCATATATATATCTCCTCATATATATATATCCTCATATATATCCTCATATATATATATATCCTCATATATATCCTCATACATATATATCCTCATATATATATATCCTCATATATATATATCCTCTCATATATATATATCCTCTCATATATATATATCCTCATATATATATATATATATATATATATATATATATATATATATATATATAGAGAGAGAGAGAGAGAGAGAGAGAGAGAGAGAGAGATTGTAGGAATTGGCTCACATGGTTATGGAGACTGAGAAGTCCCACAATCTACTATCTGCAAGCTGGAGACCAGGAAACCAGTGATTCCACCTGAGGCTGAAGGCCTGAGAACTGGGGCAGCTGATGGTGCAACCCCATTGCAAGGGCTCCAGAAGATGAGAGATGTGCCAGCTCAATCAGTGAAGGAGAAAAACGGGGTGAGAGAATGCCTCCTTCCTCTGCCTTTTGTTCTCCTCAGTCCCCCAGTGCACTGGAGGATGCCCACCCACATTGGGGAAGTCAGTCTTCTTTGATGAATCCATGTGAACTCAACCTCACAGAGACACCCAGAAATCATGTTTAATCTGGGCACCCTGTGGCCAGTGAAGTTACACATACATTTATTACCACATCTGGTTGCCTTTGTGATGGGTACTTTGATCATATTTCTTCTTTTTTTAAAAAATTTTTTTCTTTATTGATTTTAGAGAGAGAGGAAGGGAGAGGGAGAGAGAGATAGAAACATCAATGAGAGAGAACATCGATTGGCCGTCTCCTGCATGCTCCCCACTGGGGATCGGGCCCACACCTGGGCATGTGCCCTGACCAGGAATCGAACTGGTGACCTCTTGGTGTATGGGTCAATGCTCAACCACTGAGCCACACCGGCCAGGCTGATCATATTTATTCTTATACCCATAGTAAAGTTAGTGTGGTAAGTTAGGTTCACTATAAATAATGCAAAGATGTGGATCTTAAAACATACTACTAGAAAATGGAGTTAAACTACCATTCCAATAATCAATTCCTTGGTTTAATGCTTTTGAAACTACTCAGCAAAGCTTTGAATTGTCTGGATTGAAACTGAGATGAATACAGTCTAGTAGACATTTAGTTAAGAAAAACAGGGCCTGACCAGAAAGTAATAACCAGGAAGTACTAACCATGTGACGGTCCTTTAGTTCTCATAACTGGAACTATGAACTGAAACCTTGCCACATTTTGCCAAATTCAAGGACTTATAAGTGATCATCAAAAGAGATCTTGGCTGGAGAACTGAGGCATTGCTCCACCAGCTTCTCAGATGAATGAACACGAGTGCCTTGCCCTCTCATGGGGCTGTCTTCACACTGTTCTGTGGTCTGAGTATCGCTAAACACGGATGGTCCCTACAGAGGGACCCACTTTTCTTGGTTCGCATTCTCACCCACGACCCATTCCTCCCTCTACCAACTTTCACAGCTCTGCCTGCACTGTCTGCCCTGAGCCTTCAGAACGAGCTCCATTGCATTGTTCCTTTATTCCCGTTCTTATCTGTCACTTCTCTAGGCTCAGAATTCCCAAATCATTCACTGGCTCCTGGACTCTCAAATGCTCATCCTCAGTAACCCCTAATGTGATCCCACTTTAACCAGGTCTCAGCATTTGAAATCTTTCCACTATGCCCTCGGGAAATCATATTCACTGAGTCACCAGCAAAATCCTCTATTTCCATAACATTGTCTCTGAACAGTCTCTGTACCTTCTGGAAACTGACTTTTGGTAAGAATCCTGCTTTCCCCATGGATGTCTAACATGCCCTGTAATCATTAATACGTGGTTAGCAGTTGAGAAAAAAAGATCACAGGGAGACTTCCAGAATGGTTTCTCTCAACCTCCAGGCAAATGAGCTTTGGTGGCCATGCAATTATAGGAGAAACTAATTTCCTTATGTATTATTTTATGCTCCAACCAGAACAGAATAGACTACAGAGAATCTTTGAGTTATAATCTTTTTTCTTTTCCCAATCAGACTGTTATTAAGAAAAAAAAAAAAAAGGTGGGGGAGAGGTCTTTGGTATTGTCCAAAGAGCTGAGATTTGTACTTACTTCCAGAGGTTTGAATGCTGGCCCTTCAGTCTCCTACTGTGTGACGCTTGTAAGATTCCTAACCCTTTGCAACATGAATTTGTGTTATTTCTAGAACGTAGAAGATAATATATTTGAGGCTCTGAAATTCAGAGATAATTTGAATTTCATTTAAATAAAAATGTATACCAAAAAATGACATGTGTTCCTCTCTTTTGGACTTAAATATATGTCTGTGAAGCCTTTGGGAGAAGGGTATTTAAACTATGCTTTGGATATCATATGTCTATAGCTCTTACCAAAATAAATAACAACGGAACTCATCCTTCTTTTTAGATTGTTCCTTTACCTCTACATTGCAATAAAATACCACTTCTATTTCACATATTGCTTTTCATTATCTAAGCCCTTTCATATATATTGCATTATTTTCACAACTCTGCAAATATTAATTTATGTTTATAGATAAACAGACTAAATTTCAAAGAAATCCTTTTAATTTCACACTGCTCCTCAATGAAAATAATCTACTTAGATAAACTATGGTTTAATGATTATACCTCTATATATTTTTTTTTAATATTCACCCAAGGATATTTTTCCATTTATCTTCAGATAGAGTGGGAGGGAAGGAGAGAGAGAGAGAGAGACAGAGAGAGAGAGAGAGAGAGAGAGAGAGAGAAACATCAGTGTGAGAGAGACACATCAATTGGTTGCCTCCCACACGATCCCGACCAGGGCCGGGGACTGAACCACAACAGAGGTACATGCCCTTTGGTTGCCTCCCACACGATCCCGACCAGGGCCGGGGACTGAACCACAACAGAGGTACATGCCCTTGACTGGAATCAAACCCAAGACTCTTTGGTCTGTGGGCCGACGCTCTAATCAATGAGCCAAACCAAGCAGGGCATGATTATATCTCTAAATACAAGAAATTCCTAAAGTCAAAAAAGCATTAATAAAATTTAAAAAGATTTAATATAATAAAATGTAGTTTAATTTTAAAAAGTAATAGTGCAAAGGATTTCCACTTTCAAATGTAGTAAGCTAGATATTACCTATACCCTCACCAGGCATAAATAATTAAGCCTAGAAAAAGTCAGATAAATTTTACAAATCCTGATTTTAAAAGCATCATCAGCCCTGGCCGGTTTGGCTCAGCGGTTAGAGCGTCGGCCTGCGGTACAGAGAGACCCGGGTTCAGTTCCCGCTAAGGGCATGTACCTCGGTTGCAGTTTGTCCCCGGCCCTGGTTGGTCGTGCAGGTGGCAGCCACTCGATGTGTCCCTTTCACGTTGATGTTTCTCTCTCTCTCTCTCTCTCTCTCTCTCTCTCTCTTCCTCTCTCTCTCCCTCTCACTCTATCTGAACAAAAAATGAAAAAATGTCCTCAGGTGAGGATAAAAAAAAAATAATAAAAAAAATAAATAAAAGCATCATCAAGGTGCTATGGAAAACAAAATTAGATTAAAATTTCAGAGAAGGGAGTGACTTGAGTAATTGAGCTCCTGGTCTAATCATTTCCCCCTCTAGCATTTGCCCATTCTCACACCAGGCTGAGGACTGGGGTTAGCCCAGCCTAGGATCTCTGCTGGGGAAAGAGAAATCAAAAAGCCTTTAGCAATCATGCAGGGCTGGTCTAAAACAAACCGGAAACTTGAGGGACCTCAAAGGCTACACACAGATTTCATTCCCAATTTCCAATGTGTGGGAGTGGGTTTTCCACACCACCACCAATTTCTGATGCCAGCTGGGTGTACTGACAATTCAACTCAACCCTAATACTCTCTGCCCAGAGACAGCATCAGATTCCACAGGGTAAGAGCTCAGTTCCACAAGACTGCCTCTGCCCGTTTCGGACACTAGTCACAGCTCAGGTTATCAGCTATGCTCCTAACAACCAGCTATAGATTGGAGGTTCCAATGATTCCCGACTTAGGTTCCATTACTTTACGAGACTGGTTCACCAAACTCAGAGGAAAACATTTCACATGCTAGACCACTGGTTTATTATAAAAGGATATAACTCAGAAACAGCCAGATGGAAGGGACACACAGGGCAAGGTAGGAGGAAAGGGCCTGGAGCATCCATGTCCTCTCCGAGCAACTTCACGTGTTCACCAACCCAGAAGCTCTCAACCCCAACCTTCAGGGTTTTTACAGCGGCTTCATTACTTTAGACATGACTGATTAAATCACTGGCCATTGGTGATTGAACCCAATCTCCAGTCCCTATTCTCTCTCCTCGCTGGGTGATCAGGAGTGCAACAGAAAGTTCCAACCCTCAAATCACATGTTTTGCTTCATGGCAACTAGCCCCCATCCTAAGGTGCTTTCCAAATCACCTTATTAACATAATGAAAGACACCTTAATTGTTCTCAGCACTTAACAAATTCCAAGGGTTTGGGGAGTTCTGTGCCAGAAAAGGGAAGAAAGACCAAACATTATTTTTTATTATAAATCGCAATATCATAAAAGTCCTCATAAAATAGTTCCTATATTTGGGCACTGAACAGAGGCTGGGAGTTATGCAAAAGAATCTATAAGAAAAAGTTGAAACTTCCTTAGTCTCAGGGTGATTAGAATATAAAGAAAGACCAGTAAGAGGAGGTTGGTCTCAAGCACACAACCAATCTCTCCCTTAAGGCACCTGCCAGATTTTGCAGGTGTATGAGGTAGGAGGCAGAAGAGCTATGTGGAAACCTCAGAAGGACGTAGTTGGATTTCTCATGTTTTTTCAGTACTAAAGAGACAAAAACCTGCCAATCTCTCAATCTAAACCCCAGGACTAGGACTGTTAAGTGTTTCTAGTGATGTGTGCTCTTTATTATCATGTGATGCCCCTCCTTATCCATGGTAATACTTCACATTCTAGAGTTGACTTTGACATTACTGTAGTAACATCACCTCTGTTGATTAATTTTAGATTAAATACAAATGTACACATCTCCTTCTCACATAGCACTTTCTCTCATATTTTGATAGTATGGTAGGGTATCTTCATTTTGTTAAGTGACCCAAAAGGTTTCACATTACATGCATGGATATATGTGATGGCCATGTTGTGAAAAGCACGAAGTAGGGTGTAATTTTCATGTCCCTTTGATGTGTGCTCTCAATATCCATTTTGCAAAGATCCGTATGACCGATGGAATTCCCACAATCAAAACAATCTCCCCAGCACACTCAAGATGATGCCCAACAATCCTCAGGCACTATGTTCTAAAGCTTCCTCTTTATTTCCCAGTCATTAGGCAAATGATCGAGACATGACATTTAGTCATTTAGTCAATCCACTCTAATTTGTTTTTTAAAACGTAAATCATTCCTTAAAAAATTTACTTATTAAGCTAACAATATTTTAAATTGGCAATTTTCTCAGTATTGATTGAGGGCAGGCCCATAACTGAAACTAAACAAGATATGCCAACACCAACTCCCCCAAAACTCCAAAGGGATAGTAGACCACTTATGTAGATTTTTTTAGAAAAATGTGACTAAAGGGACACCTTGTGAATTGAAGTTAAAGGATGAGAAAATTCTTGAAGAAAAGTAGTTGAGAATGTTGTAACATTTTTTCCCCATCACTTGTTCCCAAACAAAGTAAAAGATGAGCTTTTCCTTCCATTGGGCCTATTGAGAAAGTCTTCAAGATGACCACTTGGACAACTTGACACACATCCCTTGGAGTGTGGACAGTAATGCCTGAGAAATCGAAGATGAATGGGCTATGACCATGTCCTAGTGCCAGAGTGAAGGTGGCTCTACATTGGGAAGCAGCTTAGTTTCCACTGATAGGGGGAAGATGCAAACCTGTCAAGGACCCAACAAGGATTGTGTAATAGGAAGCCAGCCTGGAGGTTGTTTAAAAATAGACTTTGTTGCCCTGGCTGGTGTGGCTCAGTGGTTAGAGCACTGGCCCCTGGCCAAAGGTTCTCAGGTTCGATTTCTCAGTCAAAGACATGTACCTGGGTTGCAGGTTCTATCCCCAGCCCCGGTTGGGGTCATGCAGGAGGCAACAGATTTCTCTAACATCGTTGTTTTTCTCTCTCTCTCCCTCCCTCCTTTTCACTCTATCTAAAAATCAATGAAAAAAAATATCTTTGGATGGGTTAACAACAACAGAAAAATAGACTCTGTCTCTCTGGCTAGTGTGGCTCAGTTGGTTGGGTATCGTCCAGTGCACGGAAAGGTTACAGGCTTGATCCCCAGTAGGGGGCGTGCAGGAGGCAGCTGATTGATGTTTTGCTCTCACATGGATGTTTCTCTCTTTCCCTCTCCCTTCTTCTCTAAAAAATATCAATAAAAAATTTTTTAATAGACTTTGTCCAAGATTCAGCCTTATTATAAATGTGTTTATTAGATTCATAAAGAAAAGGGTGGGGGTTGAGAGTGAACAGTCAAGAGGAATGCCTTACTGACATCAAGGGTGTGGAAATCAGGTGTTCCCAATTAGGAAATCTCCAAGGAACTGACAAATGTGCCTCATGAGGGGAAAAATAAATCATCCAACATCTACCATGCCCCCAAAGCACTAGCTCCAGATCACAACCATACAATTGAAGACTGACATTTCCTGAATCTGACCTCTTTATTCTCTCCCTACCCTGATCCTAGAGAACTCAAGAAGCAGTTCATAAAATAGATCCAGAGACATGGAAGCAGAGAACAGACTGACAAATCTCAGAGGGAAGGGGCCAGGGGGATGAGACGGGAAGAGATAAACCAAAGAACATACATGCATATAGGCATAACCAATGGACACAGACAACAGAGTGGTGAAGGAAGAGGGGGGAGTGTGGGAGTCAATGGGGGGGAAAGGAGGGACATCTGTAATACTTTCAACAGTAAAAATAAACTTAAAAAATAAAAAAGAACTACAGTTCGTGAGAAGCCCATCATGTTTCATACCCCATAGCTGGCTTCCCAATGTGATGTTGGTGTATGTTGGAGAAGAAAACTTTAGTTTCGGATGGATTTCATAGTTTTATTTTTTTCAGGCTGAATATTTCAATTACTAGACTGAATTTTTTCTTAGAACTAAATGACAATTTATTATCTGGGAGCAATTAGAATACTCTTAACAGATTATCTAGTTTCCACACGGAGTAGGGAAGAAACAGCATCACAGTAGATATAGGAATTGATATTGGTGGTGGGGCAGAGACAGTTGCTTCTGTTGTATCCTGTCACAGACAGCTAGATGCTGGTCAATTCCAGGGAAAACAGGAAAACTAATTTCTCAGCTTCTCTTGCCTTTGGGTTGGGGTCATGTGCCTGGGATCTGACCAACAAAAAGTGAATGGAGATGTGCTACTGTGCAGGCCTGGCTACACACCACCCCAGTGATTCCTTATCTAATTTTCTCCTGACCTGATGCCGAGGAATGAGGGCCTCTGAGATTATGTTGGTGGGAATCATGCAGCATGGAGGGAAATCAAGATCCCTGAGTCACTGCTTGGAAGCCAGCACTACCTCCAAAGCCCCACAATTCACCTGACCCTACGCAAACCATAGCAGGAGCAAAGATAAACTTGTATTTTTTAGTCCACTGTGATTCAAGTTTGTTTTCCTCAGCAGCTAGAGTTAATTACCCTAATGAATACACAGCCCGAACTCTCTTTCCATAAAATTCTGACAGTATTAGCAATTATATGCATCGTTCCCACAACTGATTCGCATTAGTCAGTGAATGTTAATGTTAAGCAGAAAATAATTTCCTTGGAGAACCAAGTATCCAAGGACCTCTCCCTAAAGGCAAATGAGAATCACAGTATCACCCAAATTTGTTCTTTGGTAAACAAGGCGTTAGAACTATGTCATAACGCTGTTGTGTACAGGGAAGAGTTGGGTCTGTCTATATAAGGTCCACAGGAATGGCTAAGATGAGCTGAGAATGTAAACCCTATCCAACCCTAAAACAAAGCCAACTCTTGGTTTCTCAGTAGGAAGAAAAAAATATGACTTCTGGTTGAATTAATCCAAGAATTTGGTTAAATATAAATTTGACTTGGCCTGGAGAGGTGAGTAGGATCTGATTAGATGGAGAAGAGAGGGATATTCTTGGAGGGAAGTGCAGCCCAAAGAGGGGTGCAGACACAGGGACGAGTGTGCTGCAAGCATAGAAAATGGACCAGTCATTCACCATGATGGATTCTCATATTTGGACCATGGACAGTAAGACGGAAAAGATCAAAAGGCATATATGGGAGAATTTTAAATAAAGGGTTGATAAGATAGCATAACTTGACTATTAGAGGATTCCCAGAAATAATATATTGAGATATCACCATGTGCCAGTTACTGTACTAGGTGCTTTAAATTCCATTTAGTTCTTATAATCCAGTGAGGTATATATTTTTAGTCTCATTTTATAAACATGGAAACTAAGGCAGAGGGAAATAAGGTAACGTGATCTCAGTTCACAAGCATAATAAGTGTGACATCCAGAATTCAGGCTCAAGTCGTCTGACTCCAGTAAACGCTCTCAACCACAGTACTATATTTTAAGAATACAGGAGTGAAGGTTGGAGGCAGTGAGGAGTGGAAAGAGCTTTAACTTTGAAATCATAATAATCTTGGCTTGAATCCTTTCTGTATCGTATGAAGTCTTGGCCATATGAAACTTTCTGAGTCTGAAAATATATTTTTTTAATAAAGATAATATCACCTACCTTTACTTATTTATTTTCAATGAAAGAGATCTCTTGTATAAACGGTAACTTCTAAGGTACACGGGCACAGTAGGTGGCTCAATACACAGGAAACCTTATAATAATGCAACAGTGTATGTGGGATGGGAAGAAGATTATGTGTTTAAATTTTAGATATATTTATTTTGCAATTAGATGGCAGAGATGGGCATGGCTAGAAACTGCCATGCAGATAGTTGATATTTAAAGTCAGTTTAATCTGATTCTGATTTGGGGCTGATAGTGGGGCATCCAAGTGGCGCTACCTGATGGCATTTACAGACACATGACTGGAGCTGGGGATAAAGGTGAGAGTCAAAACAGCAGCCACCTAGCCCTGCCCATGTGGCTCAGTGGTTGAGCATCAACCCATGCACCAAGAAGTCACCGGTTTGACCCCCAGTCAGGGCACATGCCCAGGTTGTGGGCCTGATCCCCAGTGGGAGGCATGCAGGAGGCAGGCGATTGATGTTTCTTTCCCATAGATGTTCTCTATCTCTCTCTCCCTTCCTCTCTCTCTCAAATCAATAAAGAAATTTACTTTTTAGAAACAGCAGCCACCTATATAATGTGCTAACTGAGTTCTTAACAGTGGATGACAAAGAGGTGCAAAGTCGGAACAGGGCTCTAGTGGCTGTTAGGTTGTGGGAGGTGAAACAGACTCAGAAAAGAATAGTCAGAGAACTAGTACCTGCATTTGGCTACACTTACATAAAAAAGAGTTTGCACTTCCTACAGGTAAACAGGCTGACTAATGGAATGATCTCTTACTTGGACTATCCAGTGTCATGAACAACAAGATTGCTAAAGACGGAATCCTTGTCACAGACAATCCACAGTGTGATTTTACATGTGGATAATATTTTTAATTGCATTTTAAATAAAAAGTTGCTCTTCCTTTTCCTTGAAAATAATTGGTAAATTAGAAGTGTTATTCATTTTTACATTTTATCAGGCAAACCTCTTAAATGGCTTCTTCCATTTCCATTGGATTTTTTTTTTCAGAATAGCAAAAAGAAAAATAGTCCATTCCCACGAAGAATTTCCAACTGCCTTGTCTTTTCAATTTCTAATTTCTACTGCATTTATTCCAAAGTAGTTTTTCTGTTATTTATTCAACAACCAAACATTTGTTGAGCACTTACTAGATGAAAGGCACTGTGTTAGGCTCCCCGGAGATTACAAAAATAAAATGAACAACAATCACTGTCCTTAAGGCCTGTATATTTCACTGAAAACAAAATATATTTATACAGAAAATATGCATACAAATCACCATCAAACAAGCCTTAACATTCAGGTCATGGAAAATAAATTTTCACTGCTTACCCCTAAGGATGCAGAACTAAGCAGTGAAAATATATAGGATCTGGACAGGTAGAAATGGGCAGTGATGGCGAGGGAACATTGCAGGAAAAACTGAGTAATTATAAAGAATTATACTTGAAGATGTATTGTTCTTGTTTGAACAAAGCTAATGTATAATTTTGATGTGTTACATTAACAAATATCAAGTAACTTACATCTTTCCTCTTCCTTTTGATTTTTTATTAAGCCATATTGAACACTCTAGCTTATGTAAACATTTTAAGACAAGTTGCAACTCTTCATCACATCCTACTGTTTGAAATATACCTATACAGGTATAATTCTGAAGTTCACACAAATATGAAAAGAAAATTATCTTTGATCTTTCCAATCTGTAACCTACTCAGAAGGCAGGAAAAGATCTTTATTGCATGTCCATTGACCACATGAATCTAACTCAACCAGATGAAAGAACTAATTCAGCTACTAGTCATTTATTTATGGTGCTTTCAGGATTACTATCTATAAATAAATCAAGGGGTCTTTTTGTTTTTCTTTTAATCCTCACCCGAGGATATTTTTCCATTTATCTTCAAATAGAGTGGGAGGGACAGGGAGAGAGAGAGAGAGGGAGAGAGAGAGAGAGGCAGGGAGGAACATCAATGTAAGAGAGACACATCGATTGGTTGCCTCCCACATGACCCCGACCAGGGCCAGAGACCGAACCGCAACGGAGATATGTGCACTTGACCAAAATAGAACCTGTGACTCTTTGGTCCGTGGACCAATGCTCCAACTGCTGAGCCAACCCTGCCAGGGCTAAATAAATCAAGCTTTTATCAGGTGACTAATACATGGTAGGAATAAACCAGTCCTCAGGGTTATGCAGCAAAACTTCCTTCTCTTTCAAGAATGTCACAGATTTTTTTTTAAGGGTGTGTTACCAAGGAAATATAGCAGAGAAAAAATAGCCCACTGTACAGAATTTGCTCATCAATTTGAGTGTCAACTTACCATCTTAACTGTCACTTCTTGAGCATAAAGCTTAGATATATCCATCTCTACCATGTTTTGCATTATCAATCCTATAGTTTTTCATAATATGGGCTGCCAAGAAGGAGCAATCCTTCATTGGATAAGAGATTCAGGCTCTACTTCATTTAAAAAAAAAAAGAAAAGAGACTTCCCATAAGACTTGGTCATATTTTGATAATAATAATAACAACAACAACAACAACTTGTTGAATACTAACGATGTATCAGATACTGAGCTGAACAGTTGATTATATACCTCAACTTTGTAGGCATCATGGTGTAATGAAAACAGCTCATGTTTTAGAGTCAGGTAGGTCTGACTTCACAACTGACTCTTTACTCTTAACTATCTGGGTACCTTGAACAAGCTGCACATCCTCTTGAGTTTCATTCCTTCATTTTTAAGAAAGGTACAATAATATGAAACACATTATATACATAAAACTTCTTCTATAGCACTTGACACAGTAGCGCTCAATGAAGTCACAAGCCTAACAGTGGGCACGAATTTATCCACGCTTTAAATAATAGTGTCCGGATATTTCTTACCACATGGCCTTAGTTTCACCCATAAATCCATTCAGGCAGAACACAGACTGTAAATGACTTTTAGTATACAAAAAGCTAGATTTGGGTACACATTAATGTTGAATCACAAGACAGAAATTATTTTTAGTACAAACCCTTGGTTATAGCTGAAAAACCAAGTCAGGTGACCTGCTGCTTGCCTTCGGAACCTCATGGTAACTTTATATGTATGAATTAATTTATTCTCCCAGCCCTCTCCATTTTCCTCACCCTCCCTCATCTGTAGTTTAAAGATCACTATCAACATTATCTTCTTTAGTTCCTCTGATGCTCCAGACACTCATAAGACATACCACAACCTTTCTTGCCAGACATGATCAAAGCTTTGAAGTCATTGACAGTTTTCATGGAAGATTTTTGAAAACCATCCTATGATGAGCAGTTAATAGGTTGCATCCTTCCTATTGGGGTTTACGTGCAATTAGTGCTAACATCTTATGGGCATCTTTGAATGTTTTGCTTTTGATCTGAATTCCATCCGAATATGTTTGAAATCTCTCAATAATGTGTAAACAGTGTTCTGCATAGAGGAAGACCTTGTGCATTATTCATTAACTATGTAGTTAAAAATTTTTTTTCTAATCACTTTTTGCTGGTATATAAAATGCAAATTGATATATGTATGCTCAATTTAGTAAATTCAGTTGCTAATTCTTATAGTTTATCTGGAGTTCCTTTTGTGTTTTCCACATCTATTACCATGCTTCCCACAAACAATGACAGTCATTTCTTCCTTTGTAATACTTTGCCATTTGTTCTAACCAGGATCTCCAGTACAATGTTACGTAGAAGAGGTGATAGCAAGCACCTTCATCTCTTTCCTGATTTTATGCAGCAAACTTAAAAGATGTTACCATTAATCACGAGGCATACCTGGTAGATGTTCTTTAACAGATTTAATTAGTTTCTTCCTATTTCTAGTGTGCTAATAGTTTATAATGTGAATGGATGTTGAGAAATACCAGTTTTTTCTTCAACTATTGAGATGATCCTATAATTTTCTCCTTTCTTTCTATAGTGGATTATATCGATATTTGAAGATAGAAACAATCTCAAATAAACCCACCTTGATCTCACTTGATTCCATTTTCAGCTAATGTAATTTGGGAATTCTGCATCTGGATCTGTGAGAGATATTAAACTGTAATATATATATACAGGGCATACACTATTTCTATATTTATATTTATATGTATTAATTTATATATTAATATATATTTATATGTATTAATTTATATATATTAATATATATTAATATATATATATTAATCCTCACTCCAGTATATTTTTCTATTTATCTTCAGATAGAGGGAGAAGAAGGGAGAGAGAGAGAGCGAGAGAGAAACATCAACATGAGAGGGACACATCAGCTGGTTGCCTACTGCACGACCCTGACCAGGGCCCGAGATGAACCACAACCGAGGTACGTGCCCTTGACCGGAATCAAACCCATGACTCATTGGTCCACAAGCTGACGCTCTACCCACTGAGCCAAACCGGCCAGGGCAATATTTTTTTCTTATAATGTTCTTATTAAGTTTTGTTATCAAGATTATATTGGCCTAGTAAAGTTGGAAGTGTTCCCTCTTTTTCTATTCTTTGACAGTTTAGATGAGATTGGTGTTATTTTCCCTTAAATGTTTATAATTTTCACCAATAAACTTATTTGTGCCCAAAGTTTCCTTTCTGGGAAGGTTTTAATTTTCAGATACATACCGTATTAAATATAGGACTATTCAGTTTTTATAATACATCTTGTTTTTATGTTTTTAATAAATTGCTTTTTAAAGTAACTTGATCATTTTATCAAAATTTTATAATTTGATGACAGTTGTTTTCCATTATTTGTAACTCTTTTTTAAATTTAATCATTTTAATTTCTCTAGAATCTAATAGTAATGCCCTCATTTTCATTCTAGATAATATTTGTGCTCACATTTAACCTTCATAATGACTTTGTTGTAGGTATTATTATTTTCTCACTTCAACCCTGTGAAGGATTCCTTAACTCTCCCCACAAAATAGCTCTCCCTGTTATATTGCCACTGTAGTTATTTTTAAAACCCTCTACTACAGCTCATATGTTGACATATAGCATTTCAAATATGTTTCTAAACATCTTCCTCTCCTTGAATTGTCAGTCTCTTGAAAGTAACAGGAACCATGTCTCCTGCCTCTTTCTATCCCCGGTGTTCAATGAAACCACAAAGGAGGTGTGCAGGGAACACATGATGGCTATGCTATAGGACTGATTATTTTACATGCTTTTCTTATCTCCCCTGTGGACCTTTCCCTTGACGACTTTACCACAGCAGGACTCCGCTTGGCCTGCACTGTGTTCTCTACATATGAAATCTCTCCGAGAAAGAAGGGCATACACTATTTCCATCATTTGAGGCACCTACTCTATTTCAAATGAAGACATGCTGACACGTGGCTACAAAAGCTAAGGTATATTTTAAGTGTTCACATTTAACCAGTTAATGCTTAAATGCATACATTCGCAGACTCAATGGCTGTTAATATCTCAATTAGAGATAACATCAAAGTCTAAATTTGATCTAATTTTGAGGCTTTACTAAATGTGGGGCTCAAATATTTGTCCTGCTTCCCTGCTCCTCACCACGCTTCTCCGTTCTCCTCTGTGCTGTTGATTACGAATGTACTGTATGGCATGCAAACCAAAAACTGGTGAGGGGCACCTGACCACAGGCCTGAGAAAACCTCGCAGAACTTGGAGCTGCAATATGCGTCACAGCCACTAGGTGGAACCCCATAAAATCTATAGTTGCCTCCAGACCATTATAAATCACTTCAGCCCTTAGGATGTTGATGCTGGAAAGAACCAAGGAAAGCAAGAAGCCAATCCCTTCTTTTTCACAGAGGAGAAATCCGAAGGCCAGTAAAGGAATGAGTAGCGTAGGTCCCACACTGAGTTGGTAGTTTAACACAAAATCAGCACCCAGGGTCTATATGGCCCTAGGTCTTTGCATTTGTCAGTCCTTGCTTTGCTCTAAGGTTTTGAATAGTAACTGTGTACAGCTTAAGCAACAACAGGAGACAGGCCAAAGCAGCATTGGCATAACATTGATTAGCTTGTGTTCTGGAGTCACAGACTCTCATATTTTCAGTGTTTGAGGACTGAAGGTGGACTTCAAGGACTGCCTGAACAGTGACCCTGAGGGTGAAGCCTCCAGGCTTCTTACCTGATCCTGGAAGAGGCTGAGTCAACTACAGGAAGGAGTTCGAGCAGACTGCGTGGGAAGGACCGTCTGCAGCTTTTCTACTAACGAGCTATGTGGTCTCGAGGCCCGCTTCCAGCCCACTGCTTCCATGGGGTAAACTGGGGCAGTCTGCTCTGCCCTAATGGGCACCGTCAGAACAAGGCTCCATGGGGATCTGGTTTCAGAAGATTTCAGGACAAAACTGACTATGACAGGTTATCACTGGTAGCCTCTCTGCCCCTTCTTTCCTGTCAGGTCCCTTTTCCCACAGTGTCCTCATTTCCACCATGCCCCTGTCCTAGAAGGCAAGGTGGCAAATAAACCACAGTGACGTACAGTGACCTGAGAAATGGAATAATACAACAGGTAGGGATGGTTGTCATATTAGGAATGCTAGGTGCAATAATTACACAATCTCTGGCATGCACACGGCAGTGTTCAAAAAATGGTTGCATAGTACTCCATGGTGTATATGTACCACAGCTTTTTTATCCATTCGTCTACTGATGGACACATGGAGGGACCTGGAGAGTATTATCCTAAGCGAAACAAGCCAAGTAGAGAAAGACAAATATCACATAATCTCACTTATTTGTGGAATATAATGAACATAACAGTCTGAGGAACAGGGTAGACCCAGAGATGTGGAAGTAGGGTACAGACTGACAACCCTCAGAAGAGGGGGTGGGGGGGGAGGCAGGAGATAAACCACAGAGCTTATATGCATGTACGCATAACCGATGGACATGGACAACAAAGCTGGGGATGGGGTGGGGGGGATGGGGAGGAGGGTGTCAATGGGGGAAAAAGGAGAAACATCTGTAACAAAAATAAATTTAAAAAAAAATGGTTGCTATTTCTATGCTGTTCCACTCCTCCCAGATATATTTTCATTCAAAAAATAACTAAAGTGAAAACATCCCTTTATCTCTATAGTTGAAGTGAGCTGGTCTTCTGATAGTCTTTGTGTCATTCTATTACCTATAATGTATAGCAGCCACTCTAAACACCGGTACTCCACTTACAGAAAGAATAACATCCAAAGCAGGTTGGGGCTCTCACACTTTGTGATAGGCACTCTATATTGTCAAAAGCACTTGAGAAACACGTTCATAAGCTAGTAATATTAACAAGGCATTGACTTATTCCAGGCACTGTTTAAATTGACATAAGTAATGATTATTTTACTTATTTATTACAACCAAGTCTGTAAGTTAGGTAATATTACCCCAACGTTTCAGAAGAAAATGTCAAAAACAACAACAAAAAATAAATTGTGTCAGAGTTGGAATTTTATATTTGGTCTTTCTGACTCTAAAACCTGTACTCTTAACTACTACATACTTCGGTTCATTATTTGCTTCCTTGGACTGAAAGCTAAGAAAATAACCGATGAATAAAACTACTTATTTATTTATAATAGTTTATTTATAATAGTGAAAAATTGGAAGCCAAATAAAGGTCATAGAGTGGTAGAGTAAATTATGGAATAATATATAGTCACCTGAAATAATATATATAAATATATACATATGAATATAAATATAAATATATACATATAATAGGTAGGAACATGCAAAATGCCTATAGTATAATAAAGTTTTTAAGCATAATATATATCTATACCAATTATTTCTGAACATTTCTTACATATATTTTTTGTGGATGCTTCCCTTTGGGAGATAATGAAAACAGAACAAATATCAAGTTTTTATGCATGGTATACATTAGAATAAGATAGCAAACCTAGCCCTGGCCAGTGTGGCTCAGCAGTTAGAGTGCTGGCCCGCGGACCAGAGAGTCCCGGGTTCGGTTCCCGCTAAGGGCACGTACCTCAGTTACAGTTTGTCTCCACCCAGGTTGGGGTCGTGTGGCGATATCTGTGTTCGTGTCTGTGTATGCAGGTGTGTGATGGGTGTGTGCGTCTCTCTCACATCGATGTTTCTCTCTCTCTTCCCTCCCTCTCTCCCTCCTGCTCTATCTGAAGATAAATGCAAAAAAAAAAAAAATGTCCTTGGGTAGGATAAAAAAAAAAAAAAAGAAGAACATTAAGGAGCCTGGAGAGTAGTTGATGTAAAAGAACTCAATAACCTTGGAAGAGCTAGTAATTTATCTTTCTACTTCTTGATAGGTCTGTGATCCTTTCTTTCTCTGTCTCCTTTCCCAGAATCTGGAGCACTGACACCACACACACACCCATCACACACCTGCATACACAGACACGCACACAGATATCGCCACATTCCTCTTCTATTTAATAATGCATATTCTAACTGAACTTGGCACCTCGAGAACAGCCCTCCTCCTCCTGGATTCCCTCTTGCTGTGAGACCCCTTCTGACCCTGGACTATCCCTGTCGCTGACTTCTATACACCTTTTCTCATACAGAAAGGTGTGTATCTAGAGCCTACGTGGTTTAGAGCACCCCGCGCTGCACAGTTACGCCTGCAGATCTGTGTACCCTGAGGCCTTGCTCATAATTCTCTCACCAACTGGATTTAAAATAACCACGGGGAGTGATATAACTGCGTGGCTTGAAATGTTTAAGATGGGTTTTAAAATCTGTATTACACAAGAGTAAGTTTTTGCTTGCACAGAATTTCCAAATTCTACTGTATTAGGAGTGTTTCCATTTTAAGCAAGGACCTAGCAGATAGCTCACGTGTGTAGGACTTTAATACAGTAGACGCCTAGAGGACAGAAATTTCATATATCTACTAAATATTAATACTAATAATCACACCCATCACAGGCCACATCCACCCTGTACATATACACATATGTGCTGAAGCTACCAGCACTCTCTCCATGCTCATTTAATCACTAATTCATCTAATAGTCAATTAAACCAAAGTTGAAATTCAGTCTGAGAAGTGAGATAATGGAGTAGCATGAGGCATTAAGCACAGGTATCCTACCCATCTGGCAAAAGGGGACATTTGGTGAGAGAGAGGAACCTTATTTAATTTCTCCATACTTCATTCTTTTGTTTGTTTGTTCATCTTCACTTGAAGATATTTTTCATTGATTTTTAGATAGAGTGGGAGGGAAAGAGGGAGGGAGAGAGAGAAACATCAATGTGAGAGACACATCAATTGGTTGCCTCCCGCAGAACCCAGAACAGGGCCGGGGTTCAAACTTGCAACCCAGGCATGCACCCTTGACCAGGAATCGGACCTTTTGGTCCGAGGACCAACTCTCCAACCACTGAGCCAAACCGGTCAGGGCATACTTCATTCTTTTATCTGTTATCTCCATTTCCAGAGCCTTAGTTCACACCCTTAGTCATTTAGGAAATGAGCGTTTCCTCACTGGCGTCCCTGCCCCCCAACTTCTACACGACCATCATTTATTCCTTCAGTACATATATGCTGAGCCCTGCTGTGTGCCAGGAACTGTTCTAGAGCCCTGATGACGTTATCACCCCACTTCACCCTCCTGCGGCCATCCTGTTGGAATCTACATCCCTGAGCTCGGCATTCAGGGCTCACGTTTCTCGGGGCCCCGCTCACCTCCTGACCACTCCTTTCCCAGCATTTCACCCTCCCGCCCTCCTGCTCAGCTTCGTTTTTCCTTTATCTTGTGCTCACACTCCTCACAGCCTTGGCATGAATGCTTATCTTTCTTCACCTGGCTATCTCCTCCTGGCCTGTCTAAACCCACCTTTTCTGGGAAAAGGAGACTGAGATAGGCAGAATCCCCCAAAGGCTCAAAGGGCATCTACTCTCATAATGTTTAAAAGAAACAAATGAACAAAAATCAGTTTATGTTACATATATGTACACAGGCACACTCCCCCCAAAACCTTATAAGGTTAACTGTAATCATTTCTAAATAGTAAAAAATGGATATTTTTTATCTTTCCATTTTTCTGTATTCTCAAAACTTTCTTTGATGACCACCTATTTAACTTCATAATTGGAAGAATAAACATATTTTAATTAGGAAAAGTGGAAGAGAAAAAGACAGAAAGCAAGAAAGGAAGGAGGAGGAAAAAAGGTACAGAAGCTTGTTCGTTCACGTTGAGACAGACTCGGAGAGAGCAGGCTGACAGCATTCTGGGGTGGGGATGGGGGTGTGGAGGGACCGAGTTTAAAAAAAGAGAGAAAGACAATAGTATGGTGAATGGTGGAGGGAACCAAAGGGTGGGGGAATGGAGGACATCTGTAATACTGTCAACAATAAAAATAATAATAATAAGGGAACCCGGATGGTGTGGCTCAGTGGTTGAGCATCGACCCATGTACCATGCACCAAGAGGTCGCCAGTTCGATTCCTGGTCAGGGCACATGCCCAGGTTGTGGGCCTGATTCCCAGTGAGGGGCATGCAGGAGGCGGCCAGTTGATGTTCTCTCTCATCGATGTTTCTATCTCTCTCTCCCTCTCCCTTCCTCTCTCTCTAATATCAATAAAGACAAAAATTAATAAGAGAGAGAGAGAAAGAACTCATTGACATTGACGACAGGGTGGTGGTGATTGCAGGGCTGGTGGAGGTGGAAGAAGTGTGGGGGGATAAATGGGGATGGAAAAAAGTAAAATAAAATGAAGAAAGAAAGATACAGACGCACTGAACAAATTTCAGGATGCTCAGTAAGCTGCCCATCAGCTTAGTGAGCTTGCCTTTCTTCCTGTGTAATAAAAATCACCCATGTTTCCCAGTTATAGCCAAACTCAGTTAATTACAGCACTATGTGTTGTTGCTTCTGGGCAGGGTCAATAAAGGTAATTAGATCTTTTACGATCCTTAGAAAGCTTCTCTCATTCCATGTGAAACATCGATACCAGATGCAGTGTGCATTCGTAAAGAGACTTGGTGAGTAACGGGAATGAATAACACGATCCTGAGGTCAGGGAAGGAAAAAAGTGAGGCGATGATAAAGATACCTCAGGCACAATGTCTCGTCCCTGAATAACCAAGAGCCATACTTTTTGTCAGAATTATTTAGAGAAAGGTCTTCATTCTGAGAGTTAACAAAGCAGGTGCATGGAACTAGATGGACCCTTAGGAGTTGTCAAAGTTTGTTCTAGTAGTTTTAAAGCTTTTCTTCAAATCAAATGTTCTAAATTGAAACCTGATACCACTCACAACTTTGGGTGGCATCACAGAGAAGAAAGAGCAGGAGTTATAACCTTAGACAAACCCAGGCCTGAATGGCAGTTCACCCTTGGACAATAACTTGGCCTACCGGGACCTCTGTTTCCCTGAGTAAAATAAGAATAACAACATCTGCTTCCAAGATTGGTTGTGAGAACAAATGAAATGCACCTTGGATATGTAGGTGCCGTTAGCAAGTGGGTGCTGCAGTTTGTTAGCCCTTCCAAAACTAAAAACTAGGGAAATGAGTCTGCCCCTTGGAAATTAAAATTGAGGCTAACATATGCAAAATCGATGAACAAGTCTGCATAATTTACAGTTCAGCAGAACTGGTTGGAGTCTGACTGAATGTGTTAACATTTAAAGAAAGAATGTGAAAATGTGAGGCTCAGAAGGAGGGAGTGGGAGTCCCAGCGGCCTTCCGCAGGAAGCACTTCCACAGTCGATAATCTCCAAGTCCTATTCAGGAAGGGATCTCCGGCATGGAGGGTTGCGGGGATTTCGTGCCAAGCAGTGTTAGATTTCTATGTTCATCGGCACTCTTGCCCTTACTTGCAGATGTGGGTATCAGGGTGTTTAGTGCTGTGGGTGCCTCTGGCTTCCCTTACAGCAGTTACATGCTACTCGTGCCCCCTCTGCTGTTTACGTGGAATTCCACGTAGGTCAGCGTCCCCCAACAGTGCACAGTGGTCACCTGGAGGTCGAGTCCTCCAGTCCCTGTGGTCAGTACTTCCTACGGTAAATTCATAAGCTGGCATTTGAGTTTTGCATCTCAGTTCTATGAGCTTTGTAGGCATGACCCTGCGCAAGGGACACGTCTGCTCTTTGTGCTGACACGATCAGCAAGGCCTCAGATTGGGGGAAATTCAGCAAGAGAGTACACGTCCCCAGGCGAGGGTTTTCTTGGGGAGCCGGCAGCCTCCTTGGGTGGGACCACCAAGATCACCATATGGCTATGTTAATTATTTTTAAATGTCCACCCTAGCCACTCATTAAATATTTATCGCATTCCTTTCCTATTCCAAGATGTCTTTGGTTGGATATTCCTTGAGGATGCCACTGAGACAAATATTTGTGTGCAAATAGGATATTGGGAGGTGATCTCAGGAATCACCAAAAGAAAAGTGGAGCCAGGAAACAGGAAATGGAAACGAGCCAGTCAAGTTTACAATATCAAGCAAGTTAATATTGAAGCCAACTAGGGCTCAATCCCAGAGACAATGTAGCACATGACACAGAGTTATTCACCTCCCGTCCTAATAGATAAGGAAGCTGTAGGTGTATCCACACATTCCCATTTCCTTTTGGCTTAGGGCTGCTTCCTTGTGCATCATCTCCTGGCCCTTCTAGCCTGCTGGGGTCTGGAGCCTAGGGAATGTCCTCAGGGGAGAATCTCAGCGCCTTCTGGTAGAGCTGCAGAGGCGTGTGCTAGAAAGCAGAGTGTCCGGGTGGGGTGAGGATGAAGAATGGGAAGATCAACAGCCTCTGCTCCAGGAGGGAGGTCATGAAAATCCAGTTCACTCACTGTGGTAAAAGCCATGGAAGACTTCTCTGTGGCTTAGATTTCACCTCCAAAAAACACCGAGAAAGGAAGTAAAGGCAAATCTAAGCCAAAGCCCTACTTTCTACCTTCTCTAGGGTTGAAGAAATGATGACCAGAGCAATTTACTCCACGCCCCCCTCCCCCCCCCAAGCAATGCCAAGTCAGAATGGAACAGTCTTGCCTTATATTTACACAGGACATCTACACTTAAAGTCATGGATACATTCTGAGACTTTAAGGGAAACAATGTATCATGAAAGCAATTCTACCATAGGCTAATTGCTATAAACAAGACCCAATTTCCTAGGTATCTGATCAATGTTATAACAAAACATCACTGAACGAAGCGATGATATTCTAGGACCTGCTGTCTTGTGTTTCAGCGTCTGGCAGAAATCAAAGCACGCGAGTCTGCCAGCGTGGGCAAGTGTGATGAGATTAGAATGCAAGTCCAAACTTCTCAATATTCCCAGTGCAAGGAAGATCACCTGTATTTAAATTGCTCGGTTTTATTTAAGATTCACTGAAGACTCCCCCTTCCCGCTCAAATCTGTGGGAAACCCAATATCAGTTATTTGGGGGACTGCTGCTGTGAGTTCCTTTCTCTCTTCCCTTGTACATTACAAGAACACTGGCAGGGCAGGAGGGCGGTGGGGTGCATTCAGACCTGAAGTGGGGTCTGTTGGGCCTCACAATCTTGAGCAGGAGGAAGCAAGATCACTGTGTGTGTGTCTGCTGTCTTTCTCCTTGAGGCTCTGTGATGCCTTGAAGGAGTAGTGGTCCCCCTATCTCTTCTGCTCCAAGCTGTAGTGAAGTATCCTTGTCCAGCTCTCTGTCCAGAAGGGTGGCTCTTAGGGAACTCCAGGCCCTCAAAGCTGAACTATTTCTGCACACAGTGGTCTTGGGCCAGTGTCCAGCTCTGGGCCTGCACTCCCCTGCCCTTAACTGCAAGATCCTAGCGGGTATGGGTTCCTCCTCCCCACCCCCAATCTACAAAACTGAAAGTCAAAAGTGCTCTTTACTTTCCTGTTTTTGAAGAAGAAAGCCTAATTGCTTCCCTGGAAATGGAGTCACTTCTTCCCACTTGGTTATTTTCAACTTTCCTTATTTTTTATTTTTTTTGGCCTACAGATTCATAGACGTATGTAAACACAAGTTCAGGAAGAGAGGACTGACTCGGTGGTCAGGGGCCTGGGAGGGGAACACAAAGCTCCAAAGTTACTCATCAAGACTGAAAGGCACCAGCAGGCACTGTCAAAGGCATCGCTGTTGCTAAAAGCAACAAAAATAAAAAGTTCTGGCCTAGCATGCCACCAGAAAATTTCAGGAGTTGTAACTGTTTACTCATATGAGTTTCTAATGGACGTATCCTTGCCTCATCTCACAGGCCTGGTTCCACTGGTCTTCAAGTCCCAGATGCTCACCCCCGACCCCAATTCTCATCAGCTAAGATCACCATAGTCAGACTATCCTGGTCATGTGATACTCAGAGACAAAGAATTCACAGAAGTTTTTCTTTTAGATGTCAATGCTTTGAAGTGTGTGTTGCATTTCCCGTACCCTCTGCTGAGCTCACTTTGATGCATTTATGGTGCAGTGGGTGACGCTCCCCTTGATGGTCCTAAAATCATTTCAAGAATCTCATTGAAGGCTTTTTGGCTGTCTGAACCATATTTATATGACAGAATATTTAACCTTTGTTTAGTGCAATAACTTTCAAATCTCAGTGAAGAATTGCTAAAGGAGTTTGTTAAAAATGTAGGTCACATCCTGAGATTCTAATTCAATAGGCCTGGTATGGGCCTCAGTAATCTGTATTTTTAATGACTTTCTGATCCAGTGGGTTAGAGGACCACTTTCGGTAAAACACTTATTTGGTATCATCTATGTGTCAGGCAATTCGCTAAAAGCTTTGCAGGCCTTGTTTTATCAAACCATCCCATCAACGTTGTAACAAAATTATTATTAGCTTCACTTTACAGGTGAGTAAATGGGGGTTGAGAAAGAGAAATTAAAACCTAAGATCAGCCCCGGCCGGTTTGGCTCAGTGGTTAGAGCATCGGCCTGCAGACCAGAGGGTCCCTGGTTCAGTTCCCGCTAAGGGCATGTACCTCGGTTGCAGTTTGTCCCCAGCCCCAGTTGGGGTTGTGTGGGTGGCAACCACTCAATGTGTCTCTCTCACATCGATGTTTCTCTCTCTCTCTCTTCCTCCCTCACTCCTTCCTGCTCTATCTGAAGATAGGTGCAGAAGTGTCCTCGGGTGGGGATAAAAAATAAAATAAAAAATAAAACCTAAGATCATTAAGCAAGTGTAAGATCACAGATTCAAATTAATTTGTATCTACATGGTTATAAACCCAAAACTCTTTCAATTACATTACATTATAAAATAAATTCTAGTGTTAAGGATATTTCAGTTCTAGCACAAATGGCAACTCTCTACTAATATATTTTAGTTAAACAAACAACCTGATGACCGGGTTGCCAGCTGGATCCTTAGCAGGGGGCGTGCAAAAGGCAGCCAATTGATGTTTCACTCTCATATTGATGTTTCTCTCTCTCTCTCTCTCTCTCTCTCTCTCTCTCCCCCTCTCCCTCTCCCTCTCCCTCTCCTTCATTCTCTCAATTAAAAAAGAAATTTAATGAAGTTTTAAAAAATATTAATAAAAATAAAAACAACCTATTCTTCAGTCATAATCTACTTATTAATCATGTAAGTTAGATTGTGAGTTGTTAACAAGCAAGCCCCGGAGAGCAGTGACGTAAAACAACTCAGATTCATTTCTACTTACCCTCGTGCCCATCTTGAGTGGTGCCAGGGGTTCTGTTCGTGTTGTCTACATTCAGGGACACACGCTGGCAGAGCCACTACAGTCTGGCCGGTCGCTGCACCCTGTGGCAGGGGAGGGAAGTAAGGCAAAAAGTTACCAGTTCTTCTGCCATTTCCTTATAGCCAAAGCAGGTGGCATGAGGAGGGGAGGGAAGTGCAGGTCTGCCCTGTGCTCAGAGACAGAGAGTTGGAAATATTTGTGAACAACACAAAGTTCACAGCTACTAAAACTGGAGAAAGAGGATCTGGGTTCGATGTCTGACTTCACAATGTACTAACATTATTACTTTCACCAAGTGATTAAACTTCCATTTCTTCATTTCCTAACCATGCATAATCATACTTCTACCATATGGTTGTTGTGAAAAGCAAATAAGATCAACATGTCTATTCAAGCAGCTCAGTGCCTGAACACAGTAGATGCTCTCACTGAAACGAACTGAATTAGAAATAACACTTTGCTGACTCCGGTTACCTACACACATACCAGTGGTGTTTCAGCTTCACATGGTTGTTATTTTATCTTCACATTTAAATTCACATGCGGTGTCTAACGAAACTTGGGGCGTCGCTGTGGAGGCAGAATTGAAGGCATTAACTTGCTAGTGTGAGACGCTGTCCTAGGCTGGGTTCCCCGGGAAACGTGTTTGCAGGAACAGCACCTGCCAAGGGATAAGGGAAGCTGGACTGCATAAGAAGAAAACTTGACTTGCGATGCAGTAATAATAGAACCAATCTGTCTGGAAGCTCTGGAGCTGGGATGACCCTTCAGGGATGTTTTGGGTTGTGGCAAGGGAGGCAGGCCTAACCTTGGGCCAGGTGGTGCCCTCAGAGGGCAATTACTGGGGAGGGACTTAGCTGACGGCCCTGACCAGGCAACACTCAGTGCAGCTGGGGAAACTGGGTGACTGAGAGCTTCAGGTCTGAATCGAGATCTGAGCTACGTACCATGGGATCCACTTTAAAAGTTACCCTGCCAATGGAATAGGCTATAAAACTGGGAGACCCCCGGCTATGATGTGTCATGGCTCATTAAACCTTGCTTCCATTCGAACAGTCAGTTAACTGAGGTATTTGATGTTTAATATTCTAATATATAAGCAGTGTCATTTGTAGGAAAATGCATAGTTTGTGTAGAACCTAA
The DNA here is from genome assembly GCA_030848825.1 of Tadarida brasiliensis. Classification (NCBI taxonomy): domain Eukaryota; kingdom Metazoa; phylum Chordata; class Mammalia; order Chiroptera; family Molossidae; genus Tadarida; species Tadarida brasiliensis. The sequence goes on from CM061268.1 coordinate 61,288,526, forward strand.
CTTATTTTTCTCTTGTCTCTCTGTTGTCCTCATCTAGAAATAATGGCCCTCCTAAGGGCCACTATCAGAATGTTAGGCCTAATGCCAAAAAGGAACTTATTTTCATGACAATCACCTCAGAAATAATTTCAAGAGAGCAGAAATCATTATTTGGCTTATTTCTACCTAGGATGAAATCCTTTCTAGACGTGTAGGTGTTAGGCTGGAGTATCAAATTCCCCAGGAGCTCTCAGGGATGTTGCAGGGAGACAGGAGTAGCCACAAAATAAAGACTGAATGACTTCAAAGGTGGGGGGAGTAGACTTAATAATTTAATGATTTTCAATTAAGAAAGCATATATACTCAGGATTATAAAATTGCATTATACCTTTTATAGATGCAAAGGAGCATTTCAATTTATTAGAGCATGCAAAGCACATAGAGACCCAAGTTCATTCTGCTGTGCCTTTAAGGGAGCTTCACTGGAAAATTTGAGCACTGTTCTAAACTGTTACAGCTTTCCCATTAATGCCTGATCACTGCTTCTTTCCAATTTTACCATTTTTATACTGAAGAGACACACCTCAAGCAGTTGTTTCCTGGGGAAGGAGAACAAATGAAGGACTCTTATATTCTGTAGAGCACTAAGGGTGAAGGACAATACATCCTACCCCTCGAAGGGCCCCGGTGTTAGCAAGCCCAATGGCCCTCCAAAGAGATATGAAGAACTCTCTATCTCAAAGCGTCTTCCAAATAAGGTCCTGGTGGACTCTAAGTAAAAACAAGATGTGAAATAGTATTTATCAAGTGTTTCCCACAAGCCAAAATCTTTGCACAAAGTTTATCTCCCATAATCTAGGTTTCAAGAAGTATTTATTATCCTGATCTGATGAAGAAACTGAAGCTTAGAGAAGTTAAGAAAATGGGAAAGGGCTTAAACTCAAGAAAATCAAGTGTGTTGGTCTTCAAGGCTACAACTCATTTATCCACGTTGACAAGTTATTGGCCAAAATATTATATTCTTGTAACTAACGTAGGAGAAGTCCTGTAGTACAGAGAAAGGTATCTGGGCTTCGGGATCAGACAGAAGTTTAGATACTGGCTCTATCATGGACTAACTCTATGACATTTGGAAAGGGCTTAATACTTTTGAGCCTCAGATAGTTTATCTAGAAGATGCAAAATACATAAAACAACAGCAAAAATTGAACAGGTCATAATAATTTTGTTAAATATTGTATTTGAGATACATAAAATAACCTCCTAGGGGTTTCCAGATGTAGCGTTCTATAATTCCTTAAGTGATCATTTCAGTGAACATATCTAGATGAATGTGCCCCTCCTCCTTCCCAGGCTACTTAGAAGGAAACCTAGTGGAGCCCTGGCCGTCACTCAGCAGTGGAGAGAAACACTCTGCCCCTTGGTTTCCCTACCGTACGGCTCAGCCTGGCCCTGAAATGCCTGTGCTTCTCTCAGGCAGCTGCAGGCAAGCAGATCACCCATAGCCTCCTTTCATTTTCCCAAGGAAGCCTTGGTAATATTTCCAGTATGCTTCTTTTTTTTTTTTTTCCTTTTCTTATCTTCCTCTTTTACCTGACCCATTTTTGCATGGGATGTTTTCTCCAGCAAAACTGAGCAAGTTTTAATTAAGGCTAATAATTCTGGGGTGCCTTCCACATGCTCCCTGATGAGTGGGCTATAAATGGACACAATAAACAGACCATCTAATATTGATAGAGTCTACAGCTGCATCTGCTAATTAGGGCCAATAAAGGCTTTGGGGGCAACAGTTCCCATGTGACATTTGTTTAATTAAAGCCTTTGTCTGCCCTACTCAGACGGGTGAAAAATATTCCACTTACAATGTACTGAAAACAAACATAGCCTTTAGAATGCAGAACATCTCATAATAATCCCTCCTGGGAGGGGCCCCAGAAGGAAACTTTTAAGCCAAAATATCTTTCTTGATAATACATACAATGTTATTGTTGCCATTTTAATTAAAACAGATAATTTATTCTATTTCCCAATCCACATGTATGTATAGGAGGAGGTCTGGCCAGTGAGTTTTAGGGGCAGAACAGGTTCGGAGACAAGCCAGGGAGGAGTGGGGCAGGGATCCTGGGACCTATTAGCAGAGTAGATCACTCGTACATTACCCTGTGGACGATAAGCTCATTTTGACCAACTAGATAATTGTTTGCGCTCAATCACAGGCTGTTATTTAGTATAGATTTTTAGTTATCTGTTACAGGTCAAGGAATAAGATGTGTTGTCATAGGATGGTAAAGTGTAAAGGGCCTTGGGCAGAGAGACAGAAAGTGTGGATTTCAGTCCTGACCTTCATAAATTTAGAAAATTATTCTTTAATTCATAGGAGCTTTATCTATAGAAATGGAAGTATGATATTTAGGGAGGACTTTAACTTGCTTGATTTCAGGACTTTCCTCGTTCAATTTCTTTGATTATACTTTCTTTAATTAAGGGAATTTTTCAAAATATGGTTCATATAAATTGCCAGTTTTTAAGTAACTAAAATACAAAAGCATATATTAATAAATTGGTAAATTGTTCTTTCATGATACAGCTTGTAGAGTTCTTATTCTTTGATGATCTATATAGTAAGGTAGCTTTTAATTCACTATGAATAATTAAATTATCAATAAATTATAGATACAGGGAATGAATAGAAAGTATTGGCAGTTATAACCCTAGGTAAAAGAGGTTTTTTTAAAATTTTTCTTTATTAATTTTTTTTTTTTTTTTAGAGAAAGAGGAAGGGAGAGGGAGAGAGAGATGGAAACATCAATGAGAGAGCCTCCTGCATGCTCCCCACTGGGGATTTGGCCCACAACCTGGGCATGTGCCCTGACCAGGAATCAAACTGGTGACCTCTTGGTGCATGGGTCGATGCTCACCCACTGAGTCACACTGGCTGGGCAGTAAAAGGGTTTTTTTTGCTGTATAGGTAGACTTCAATTTATATGGCCATCCTCAGTTCATGAGTTAGCCCTATGTTTTGCTAAAAACAATAAATATCACAGTGTCTTGATTCAAGATGCACTTTATTTCCTGTCTACCTTTTAATATTTCTGAAATCAAGATGCTTCTCCAAATCAAAGCCAAAAGGGGCTAGCCTAGATGGTAACAGAGCTGTCATTGTGCACAGATACTCAAATTTAGCTCTGTGTGTGTGTGTGTGTGTGTGTGTGTGTGTGTGTGGAGATAACTTTTTATTGACACTCACCTTTTAAGTTTACTTACACTATACCAGGGGTTAAATTTCAACTTTTAAACTTTGGAACCTTAATTGTTACTAAATATGCCTTCCATAATATTACAGTAGGAAGCAGTATTGAAAAACAAAACAAAGAAAAACAGCTATTCTAAACATTGACACTTTCCTGCCACACATAAGTCAATAAATAAAAAATAGCAAATTTTTCAAGTCTCTCGGGGCAGGTAATGAAATAGTCAAAGCTAGAAGACATTGATCTGATCAGGTCACCTGTGTAAAGAACTGTGACTTCTGACCCAGAATTCCAGCCTTCTAAACTTCCTGTTCTCTTTTTTCTTCCTTTCTATTCCTTCCCTTCTTCCTTGTTTCCCTCTCTTCTTCCTTCGTTCTTTTAAATGAGCGACTATTTTTAATATCTTCACATTATTAAAAATCCAACGCAAATATAAAATTACAAAGAAGAAAGTAAAATAACAGACAGTATCTCATCACCCAAAAATAATGATTAGCAAAATTAGGAATATATCATTCCAGAATTATTTATATACATATATACAGATAAAGGGATCAACAGAGACGAGCATACCTAAGAGATATTGCAGGTTTGGTTCCAGACTACAGCAATGAAGTGAGTATCACCGTAAAGTGAACCATAGTGATTCTGCAGGTAGAGGGTCTTGCCTTCAATTTGTAAGAAACACATCTATGAAGAACAATAAAGCAAAGCACCAAATGAGGGGTGACTGCAGATAGATAGATAGATAGATAGATAGATAGATAGATAGATAGATAGATAGATAGACAGACAGAAAATGTGAAGATATGTGGGCTGATTTATGCATATTTTCTTAATGTAATGTATTCAATTTATTTTTATTTTAACAAATAAAAATTAAATATAGCAAATGGTTTAGTATACACACAAATATTCCCTTACCCTGTGAGCTGAGAAGGCCGAGGAGCAAGGACATTCCAGCTGCAACAAGCACACCTGGCAGCCAATTATACGATTCTCTAATAAAGGAATCAAGTCTGGAGCAGGAAGTACGGAAGGTGACCCTGGAGCATACTGTAGTGCCAGGAGGTCGGAAAGTGCTCACAAACAGCCCCACGATGATGGGGATACATGAAAGGGTTACAGGAGCCAACTGACAGTGTGCCAATGACATAAGCTGAAATGATTTGAGCAACCAATTAAGTAAAGTAGTATTGGATAATAACACAAATTATAAAACAAATATCCATCAATCATGCCGATAATAAATAATCAAATCACGGAATAGACAAACCTCCTCTGCAGAAGGATTCCAAACAATTAATGTGGACACTTCACCCTCAAAAAGGTAACTCCTGCTGCCTGAAGTGAAGGCTGGGTATAGTGACTTTGCTCTGAGAGTAAAGACTGAAAAGTGGGAAAAGAATAAAGTGGAGAAACCTGTCAAACAACCAGCCAGGTGATTACAGTTAACAGTGATCAATCATGTTGACAGTATGGGCCCTGGAAATGATGGAATGAAAATGGCACTTTACCTTTGTGATCTTCTTCCCCAAAATCCATTACCCTGGTCTAAGCATGAAAATACATCGAATAGCCCTGGCCAGTTTGGCTCAGCAGTTAGAGCATCGGCCTGCGGACCAGAGAGCCCCAGGTTCGGTTCCCGCTAAGGGCACTTACCTCGGTTGCAGTTTGTACCCAGCCCGGGTTAGGGTCATGTGGGTGGCAGCCACTCGATATATCTCTCTCATATCAATGTTTCTCTCTCTCTTCCTCCCTCTCTCCCTCCAGCTCTATCTGAAGATAAATGCAAGAATGTCCTCGGCTGAGGATAAAAAATACATCAAATAAATCCCATTTGGTAGGCATTCTATGAAATAGCTAACCTGTACTTATCAAAACTGTCAAGGTCATCAAAATTAAGGAAAGTCGGAGGAACTGTCATGGCCAAAAGGAGCCTAAGGAGACACGTTCAGCAAATGTGACGTGACATTCTGGAAAGCATCCTGGAATAGAAAGAGATTAGGTAAAAATTAAGAAACTGAAGTATGAACTTTAGTTAATTAGAATGTATCAATATCGACAATGGACCAATCTAATGTAAGATGTTAATAATGTGGGGGTAGATGGAACTCTCTGTACTATCTTCACTATTTTTCTATAAATCTAAAGTTAATCTAAAGAAAAAAAAGGTTATTTTTAAAAATAAAGTACTCGAAGAGAATTATTGTGTTTTAAAAATCTTTTATATCACAAGAGATATTTCCTAAAATATATTCCTGTTTATTACATGTGCATTTAAAGTTGAGATGTTAGTCATACTTTTTAAAGTATTTTTTCACTTTCAGAATTTCTGTTCACTGCCATCTGTGGTAGGTGAGAAATTAGCATAATTATATTTTATTCCTTCTTCCTTTCTTTTGCCCCTTTCTTCTGATATTTATATCGTTATATTTAAAAGGTTGTATATTTATAACATAAATTCTGTCCTAGAACCCTAGCTCCCACAGATGGTTAACTTTAGTTCTATATTTAAATAATTCATTGCTAGTATTTTATCTATTTCCAGAGTTTTTATTTAAAATACAACTCTTGATACTCTGGATCTCATCAAGTAGGTTTTCTGTTTTACAAGAGTGACTCATGGATTTATATTTGCTGAGATCCTGGGACGCGTGAGAACATCTCTGCATAGCCTTATGCTCGAAGGAAGTACAGCTGGGATGAAGCTATTGCCACATCTTTCGTCAGGCATGGTTTGCGTTAAAAACGAGAAACCTACAACTGGCTCTGTTAGCCTACTTGTATCTCTGTAATTAAATAGCTCCAGTGTTTTTAGCATCACATAGTTTAAGTCTAAGATTTTTCACCTTCAGAATTAAACAATTTTATTGAATTAATTTTGCTCATTTGGAGTTTTTAGAATATATATATATATATATATATATACACATATATATCTATATATATAGATTCGGAAGCTAGAATAATGGATGAGATTAAATAAAATAAAATGGGAGACACGAGAGAAAGGGAAGGGACAAAAAAGCATGGCCTAATTGTGAGTCAAGAACAATTATTTAAGAAACTAGTATCCGCCCTGGCCGGTTTGGCTCAGCGGTTAAAGCGTCGGCCTGCGGTCCAGAGAGACCCAGGTTCGGTTCCTGCTAAGGGCGCGTACCTCGGTTGTAGTTTGTCCCCGGCCCTGGTTGGTCGTGCAGGAGGCAGCCACTCGATGTGTCCCTTTCGCGTCGATGTTTCTCTCTCTCTCTCTCTTCCTCTCTCTCCCTCCCACTCTATCTGAACAACAAAAAAAGAAGAAACTAGTATCCAGTTTAGAATATGACTTTCCATGTAAAAGTTTAGATCTTTAACTCTTTTCCTGACAATATTTGAGAACACTTTGTATGGGACCAAGCAGAACAAAGTGTATGTAATGAGAATTTGTCATGAGGAACGTGAGTTTGGTACTACTGAGATCTCTCATTTACAGTTACAATGTTCATTATCCCTGCCAACCTTGAGAACAGCTTCTGGCCCCGGGGTATCCTGGGCATATTCTCGAATTATTATGATTCTCTCTGAGATCTTATCAATTCTATGTATTCATCTCAACATTCGTCTTATCAGCAGCAAGCTTTCCACCTGTTAGGCATGTGAACTGGTCATGTAGCAAAATGCCCAGGGAGAGAAATAAAGGTTCATGTCTAGAAGTAGAGGCTGCAGGTCACTTTGAGTAACGTTTTAATATTGGGGTAGAGTCCTTTCAATATCGACTTTCAGATGTGTACATACAAAGTGATCAGACAGCTATTGCACTGAGGGAAAGATCAACAGGATCTCTTGAGGTTCAAAATAGGCTGTCACTTGACCCTTTGGTAGCAGAACCAGCTGGTATCTCTGTCTCTTGTCCTCCCCACAACAAATCCAATTCTTTATTCAAAGACCACCCATCACATCATCTGAGACTTGAGTCCTTTGTATTCTCTCATACAGTAACACTTGGGACTTTTTAGTTTACAAGGAAAAAATAGCTTTAGCCAAAATAGGCATTGCATTATAATGAAACAGGGCAAATTCAGAAAAATTTTAGTGCTGCTCTGTCTCAAGATGTTGGAGCTAGAAGAAGAAAACTGACTGTCTGCCGCTGTTAACAAGTCTCTCTCTCAATTCCTAGACTGATGTTCTTCATTTAAACTATTCAAGTCTTTATGAAGGGATTACTTTCTCTATAAAATTGGAATGACAATACATGATGAAGAAAAATATGATTATGATGATTATGATGATGGTGTTGATGATGAAGTAACTACTAGATATGCCTGAAAGCAAGGATTACATCTAGCCAATAGGACTGTTGTAAATATTGGACAAAATCATGTACGGAGAAATCTAGCCAGGTTCCTGACACATAGTAAATTAAAAGTTGAGTAAGTGCTACCACAAAGGGCCTCGCATTCTGTGTTAATGGAAATATTAGTTAGCAGTCATCAAATACTTGCTGTGTGCCAGGCAACTTTTGAATTTAAGGCTTAAGGTAAATTATCTTCTTTAATGTTCTTGACAACTGTATGAGGAGGGTGATCTCATTATCCTCATTTGCCAGATGAGGAAACTGAAATACAGACAGGCGAGAAAGTTTTAGAACCTGGAATTGAAGCTAGCCAGTCTCACGCAAGGGTTTGTGCTCTTAATCTCTATGTTATAATAACTCTGTTTGAATTTTAACCCAAAGACAGTGGCAATCTTGCAAAGGGTTTTCCGATGCAGTTTTAGAAATAATTTGAGACAGTTTGGGTTTTTATAAAGATCACTCAGATGATGAAATAGAGACTATTTCATGATACACAGATTAGTTCTCAGTATTGCTTGTAAAATTAAGAATACAAATAATTGTGTGCAAAGAAATTGAAAATATATGTGACTCAAAATAACCTAGATAAGTATTTCACCACTCTGAATCCATTTGATGATTTTAAAGGGTTCAGACCAAGGTCCCCACATGCTGGTTTTTCAGAAAGCATAGTTCTCCTTTACTCCTAAAAAGCTAGCTTTAGGGCAGGACTAAAGACCTTTGAGTTACGGACAGCATGCCAAGCCTGGGGATAAAACAGCCTCAGATTCGTGAAGAGATGAGTCAGGTATTCAGCATTTCCAGGGTCAGACTGAGAGGGAGCGCCAGAGGGATACTCGAGGCCTGTGCTGGAATGTCTCTGAGGCACAGGCACCCAAAGGAAGTATCTCTGTGCTGCAAATTCTCACCGAAACAATTGCAGCTGGAGGAGAGCCTAATCAAGTCAAAATGTTTCATCTTCATTCCAGGCACAGCTCGTTTCATTTTCAAGTTCATGATACAAACTTCTCTCTGAGCCATTGGCTTTCACTTCTCAATTTCTCTTCTCCTCTCCTTCCCTCCCCTCCTGCCCACTCTCCTCTCCTCTCCTCCCTCTCGCACGCACACATATACATATATGTATATGTACAGATGTGTACATATATAAAGACGTATACACACATGCCTGCATCCATTAGCGATTACTTTTCCTTTGATATATTGTGTTTAAACAAATTCAGTTCCTGACAACATGGATATTCCTTTTTATTATTTTTTTCTTTATTGATTTTAGAGAGAGAGGAAGGGAGAAGGAGAGAGAGATGGAAACATCGATGAGAGAGAACATTGACTGGCCGCCTCCTGCATGCCCCCCCCTGGGGGTCGGGCCCACAACCTGGGCATGTGCCCTGACCAGGAATCGAACTGGTGACCTCTTGGTACATGGGTCGACACTCAACCACTGAGCCACACCGGCTGGGCAACATGGATATTCTTTTGTTCCCTTTCATATAACTCAGAATTCTCTTTAGTTCCTTTTTTTTTTTTTTTTAGTAGTTTATTTTTATTTTTATGTTCTAGATTCCTTCAAATTCTGCTCAGGGTCCACCTCTATAAGTAAGTAATAGATTCAGGGAAACAAGAAATAGCCTTTTTATTTCTAGAATCCCAGGCCTGTTTCATGATATTTTAATCTGCCTTTGCTTTTATAGGACATGAAGGTCTTGCTGTTCTGGTCACAAGAAGAAAGAAGTCCATCTTTTCCCTCCCTGGCAACCAGCCTGTTTTTCAAAGGCGAGGCTGTTAACCTAGATAGACTACAGAGTGATTTGGTCACCTCCCCTGACTACACTTCCAGATGTTATTATATGGGATATTAATCCATTAAATAACCACTGGATGACCTCTAAAGATATTCCCCTCCTTCACCCTTCAGAATGTCTGTGCAGTTATCACAGTTCAGTATGAGGTTAACGCAGCAATAATCTGGCACAGACGCCCCCCAAGACCCAGAAGTGAAGCATGGCTAAGCCAGGTCTTCCTGTGTGTGCGTACGGCAAGGGTCTCTCTGGCAAAGCAGAGAGGTTTTTCACCCACAGCAAAGGATCTATGGAGACACTGGCAGTTTTGCTGTTTATTAGATTTCATTGTCATATTTAGATTAGTTTATCCCAGAACATCATTTATTACCACAAAGGTCTGCCTTATAGAAGGTGTACTCCTTCTTTGCCCTTATTTACTAATATTCAGAACAACAAGAAGAATTCTCTTTTCCCTCCTCATCTACATATCTAAATACATGACATGATGGAGTGTTATTTATTAACTTGAGAGAGAGAGACAGGAGACAGAGGAGAGAGAGAGAGAGAGAGAGAGAGAGAGAGAGAGAGAGAGAGAGAGAGAGAGATTGTTTTGTTGTTCCACTTACTTATGCATTCATTGGTTATTATATGTGCCCTGACAGGGGATTGAACCCAAAACTTTGGTGTTTCAGGACAGCGCTCTAACCAACTGAGCTAGCTGACCAGGGCTGATGCAATGGTTTTTTTTTAGAGTTTATTTTATTGTTTAGACTTTATTTATTTTTTAGAGTTTATTTTCTCCAAAATAATATCTAAATTTAAGCACAGATGAAATGAAACAATAACTTTGAATTACGAGATGATACTAACAAATATTTTCTGAGCACCAGTTATGTGCCAACAGTTATGTCAAGTATGGAAAATGTATCATCTGAGTTCTGCATTTTCTTAGGATGCAGAAAGTCAAAGGAGACTGTTGCTTCCACTCTAATAATGAGAAGACGCTGGATAATACACAAAACCGTAAAACGATCTTTGGTCTATTAAAGATCTGAGGGCACAAGGTGGCCTAGTGAGCTGGCATGAAAAGGTGATAGCTTCACTGATGAGAGAATGGGCTTCGCTTCGGCAGAGCAGCAATAGGGACAGGAAGCTGAGTGTGGGTAGGAAGAAAGCAGATGAAGTTTTAATTAATTTTTATTTATTTTTAATTTTTTTCTTTATTGATATTAGAGAGAGAGGAAGGGAGAGGGAGAACGAGATAGAAACATCGATGAGAGAGAACATCAATTAGCTGCCTCCTGCATGCCCCCCACTGGGGATCGGGCCCACAACCTGGGCATGTGCCCTGACCGGGAACTGAACCAGCGACCTCCTGGTGCATGGGACAATGCTCAACCACTGAGCCACACTGGCCTGGCAGTTTTAATTAATTTTTAAACACTGAGGCACAAAGATCTCCACATCACCCACCAAATTCTTTCCCAGGCCTTCACTGAGAACTCACAAAGAAGACTGGGGACAGAGAAGAGGAAGTAAAGGAGACTTTCTATGTTGCAAGTGTTCATGGCCTAAGTCCGATGGTGAAGAAAGGTAACTGAGAGAAGCCTTCTGCACCCCAGCACTGAGGTCTAGGAGGTGGCATTCCATCACTGGAGGAGGGCAGGCGTGCTGCAAGAGATCACGCTTCCCAAGACAGGTGCACAGGGCCTACCTGAGTTCGCAGGACAGCAAGAAACCCTCCAGCACTCCAGGCCTATACTCATTACATGGAAGCATCACTCCACCTTGGGGAATTTGAAGACTGTAGTGCATAGAATATAACTAAAGCAATAATAAGCTCAGATCAACCAAAACAGGCAAGAAAAAGGAACAGGGGGATACCGAGTGGATGGGACAAACAGAAATGAAACACTGAGATGATAAACTGAAATCCACCCATCTCAATAATTATATTAAGTGCAAATGGATTCAACACACTAACAGGTCAGGCTGGATTTTTACAATGACCCAACGCCACCCTGTTTACAAGTGATACACAAACGAGTTGAATGATGAGGATATAAAATAATGTACAGGGTGGGGAAAAGTAGGTTTACAGTTGTATGTGAAACAGAGTTTATTCTTATAGTATCATTGATTAATTACCATATTATTTTCCATACAAGTAACTTTAAGCCTACTTTTGCCCCACCCTGTAGCTTTCAAACACTAAATATAAATTGGTGTGACTTGTGATTCAAAAAGGTGCCCACCTGATAACACCTTGCCATAGGAATCAATCAACCTTCCCATTTCGACATATCTGTACCCTGTAAAGCATCTTGTACCTCCATCTCTGCTCATGCTATGCTTGACTTGCCACACTTTCTATTTTTCACTAAACAGTACCCATGTATTTTTCTGATGTTTATTATGAACCTAATGCTATGAAACAATTAAACTCACCAAATTCATCAAAGTTTACCATCTCATTAGGGAAGCATGACACAGAAACAGTAAGTGTTAAAAGACTTGGTAAGGGTAGTCCATCTCCAGCTATCTGGAAAAGTCAGTCTCACAAGGATCGAGGTGAGACAGACAGTGCTTTGAAGATATCGACTGGCTTCTAACTAATCTCACTTTTCCATTCTTCTCTTTCTCTCGAACTTTTCTCAAAAGCAGATGCAAACATTATTAAAGATCTCATTATATTATTTCCCTGCACAAACTCCTTCTCCCCACTGAGCCCAGCCTCCCTAGCAGGTGGGCCCGTTCAGTGCCGTGAGAAGCCAGTGTGTGGGGGTGAAACCCAGGCCCGACGCTGCCGCCTTTCTTCCTCCCCAGAACTCGGACACTCTCCTAGACTGTCCTCCAGGCACCCCGTGTACGCTCCAAACCCTGCCCACTTACCTGTATCCAGATACCATGCTTCCCTATTATATTATTGGGTCCTAACACGATGCCTACCTACTTCATCCAGGCACTACCTACCTGGGGACCATTTGCAAATTTGGGAACCGTGTTACGCCACCATTTTCACCCGGTGGGCTCCTGCGGCCGTGTTCCATCGCCTGTAGAATATGTCCCCTTAAAGGTCAATACTGCCTAGATCACACCACCAGGTGTCATTGGAATCATACATTGGACTGTTGTTCCCTTTACTCCACCCCAACCCACCTCTGAGTCCTGCACCACTTCACGGGTGGTTTATAATCCTGGTCCATTTGACTCACCCTCAGCAACTTCTAATCTCCTTTCCCTACAAAAAAGAACAAAGGATAGGAAACTGCACACAGGATTGAAATAAGCAAGAATTATTATCAAACTGAAAGACAGTGAGGTAATGGTGCTGGCTTTTAGCATAGAATAGACAGGCTCTGTCCTGGTCTCATATCAGAGACCCCCTTTGGAGGTCCCAGAGCGTTAAGTGATACAAAGGTATGTCACAGGGGTGGGGGACCTCTTTTCTGCCAAGGGCCATTTGGATATTTATAACATCATTCGCAGACCATACAAAATTATCACCTTAAAAATCAGCCTGTCATATTTGGTCGGGCTCATTTGGTGAGGTGTGGGAGGTTAGCTGGTACTGATTTCGCGGGACTTATATGGTGAATTTACAGAAACACGAATTCTAGTTAACATAGATTTTCTAGAAACAAAGAACACGGGTGATCCCAACCTATGGCACGGACATATTTACTTATGGGCATGTTGGTAGACAACCAAGCCCACACCTGTTTCATCATAATACATCAATCACAGCTAGGAGGTTACCTTCAAAAGTGGAGTTAAAGGACTAATGCTAAGGAGGGCATACATCATTCTCCAAGTCATTATTGGCCAGGAGTGGTGTATAACTTTGTCAGGTGCAGTTAAAGGGAGAATTGCTAACTCAATGCCTACTACATTGCAGTACATAAAATACACATTGAAAAGAATGAGCTGTGGGATCAAGTACTGGTTCTTCCAAATACCCTGAGCCAGGCTTTTGGTCTCGCTGAACCTGTTTTTATATTTGTAAAATGGGCTATTAAAACGTGTCCTATTCTCTCAGGTTATTGTGAAGATCAATGTAAACAGCACACTACCATTCATAGTTATTCATTTTTGTCTGTTATTATGGTTATTTTCACAGACATAGTGCCTCATAATCAGGTTAATACAATGCATTTTTGACATGTAAACAGTCGTTAAGTGTTTTTACATACTTCTTTAGCATGGGGTATTTGAAGACCAGCTTTTGAGGCTAGAGTTTTCGGCAGAGGCCAGGATAATTCAGCTGCCAGCCATAAAGTACTACAGCAAGCTCCAGACACACTCCTCAGTCTTGGATGGGAAAATATCCCTGCCAAACCAAGTCTTCGGGGATTTATAGTTCTTTCTCACGTGTCCCTGTGAAAACAGTATTTTTCAAATCTTATTTTTCAGTGGGGCGGTCAGGATAACAAGTGTCATCCGTTTTCCAGACCTGCAGTTAAACTGAATTTATGGATGAGGTGTATTTTAGGGAATCCAGTAACTTACATCCTGAAGGCAGGGAAAGCACCGATTAAAATAATCACAGGTGTCTGGCCTCCAGCTTACAGTTGGCACATTCTGGTCTGCTCCTGCACAGACAGCTCCCAGACACACATTTCAGAAGTGGCATCAACACCTTCGGGGGACAACAGCTGGGTAAATATTTGACAACCAATCATGTTACAACTGACTACGAAATGCCATTTCCACTCTCCTTCACCCCCACCCCATGGCCAGATTACAACAAGGAGCACGTTTGTTAAAAGCAGACCACATGCCTAAATTCTGAGCATCTAGAAGCAAATGGGGTCTTGGGAGGAATTGGAGCACTGTTCTGATAAGGGAGAGTCCCTGCACGGGGGCATTTTCCCGTTCTTACACTGTCATCCTGTGGGCTGACAGTCTCTGAGAGATTGAAATGTCAGAATAAATAAGTTGGAGTTTCCTAGAACTGGTGTGAAACTTTGAATAAATGAAAATGCCTGGAAAGTTATATGCTAGGACTGAAATATCTTCAAGGGATTCAGCCTTCCAAATGGTAACACTTTCAAGAATAATTGAAAGCCATTACTACAAAAAACACAACTGTTTTAACTTTATGTCCCTCGCATTTGAGACACCACACTAACGCACTTACCTCCTATCAAGGAATTTGGGTATTATTCAAATAGAAAGATCTTCCCTTCATAATATTTGTCATTCAACTTCCATGTAGGCCTCCCAACCAAGAAGATGTTGCTGAGTTTACATTTTTGTAGCCTGTATTATGAAAACCACAGGTTTATTGAATGTGAATTTCCACACTACTAGCCTGTCCACCTTGAAATATTCCTGACCTATGGGGAGTCGTTATAGACTTTAAGCAGGAGGGTGACATTTGTCACCATTGCTCTGGTGAGGACTGGAAGAGGACAAGGCTGGAAGTAGAAAGGGGCGTTAGGAGGCTACAGCAGTCACACGTTACAGGTTGTGATAGCTTAAGATAGACACGTGTGGTAAGATTTAATAAGTACTTAGACATCAGAATGGGCAGGAGGTCATGACTAATTGAATGTTGGGGCTGAAAGGAAGAATAAATCAATGATAACACATACATTTCTGATTTTGGAAACTGAGTATATACTGCTGTTATTAACTAAAAGGGAGAAAACGAGTGTGCTTTGGGAATGAGAAAAAGATGATGTATTCAGATTACTGCATTTTGCATTTGCTAATGGGACTTGTACATCTATGTGTAAGTTGGAATTGTGATGTCTGGATTAGAGTTATGATAGGCATCGTATGATGGCTCCCCAATGATCCCATCTCCTGGTATTCAGTCTTTCTGTAATACTCTGTCCTTGAGTAACATGCTTCTGACCAATAGAATATGGGACCATTGAGGATACATTGCTTTCGTGATTAGGTTACAGTGATTGTGAATCCCACCTTACTATTACACTCTCTCTACTGCTTTCACAGCTTGCACACTTGGTGAAGCAAGCTGTCATGCTGGAGAGGCCCATACAGCAAGGCACTGAGGGTGGCCTCTGGCCAACAGTGAGCAAGAAACTTTAATCCAAGAACCTGCCTACAATCCGCGCGTAACCTTCGCCAGTTGAGCCTTGAGATGAGACTGCAGACCATGGGTTGAGTCCTTGACTACAGCCTCTTGAGAGGTCATGAAGCAATGAACCCAGTGAAATTGTGCTCAGATTCCTGATCTACAGCAATTGTAAGATAATCAACGTATGTAGTTTAAACCCCTAAATTTTGAGGTAATTTGTTATGCCACAACAGATGACGAATACATGAGCTCTGGAGATGCAGGCTAGATTTGAGATTCACTAGCACGTGGACAATACATACTGACAGTGAAAAAGTTCAACAACAGACAATGGGCAGTGACGGGGAAATGGGGATTGGTAAAGAAGCTCAAGGAACAGAAAAGTAAGAAATGCTGTCCGGCCAGTGTGGCTCAGGGGTTGAGCATTGACCCATGCACAAGAGGTCGCCAGTTCAATTCCTGGTCAGGGCACATGCCCAGGTTGTGGGCCCGATCCCCAGTGGGGGGCATGCAGGAGGCGGCCAGTTGATGTTCTCTCTCATCGATGTTTCTATCTCTCTCTCTTTCTCACTTCTTCTCTCTAAAATCAGTAAAAGAAAAAAAAGAAAAGTAAGGAATGGGTGGAGGGCCCGGAGCCTGAAGAGAGAACTATAAAGACACAGAGATCTGAAAGCTGGGAATTGCAAGGTTAAAATAGGCATGACCAAATATCAAATGCCGAAATAAAGACTGAAAACTGCTTTTAGCAATAAGGTGAACTTTGCTTACCTTGATGTGAACAATTTCGAAGAAGTGATTTGGCACAGGCAGATTTCAATCAATTGGAGGAAAACACAAAGTGAGAAGGTAAAAGAAATTTCTTTGAAGAAGCTCAGCTGTTGAAAGAGGGAAAGAATACGTGATATTTTCAGAAGATGAAAAGTTGGTGGCTTTTTGAAGAGAGACAAGCATATTTATGTGATGAGGGTTTCTTGGTTATGCAAACTTTGATTACATTTTCTGTTATTTATAAAAGAGCTATTATAACAAAAACAATGAAGGAAATAACTGTAGCTATTCATAATCCTCCTGCCCTTCTGAAGGTGCTTACACGTGATTTGCTTATTACATAACAAAACATAGCAACATTTTGCTACATAACATAAACATTTCTTAATGTAGTTATATTGGCAGCATAGTTATTTTTAATATTGTAGAATATATTATCAAGTTTGTATACTATAAACAATCTATTTCCTATTTGTTGGGTTTCTAGGTTGTTTCCAACTTTTTACAACTGTAAATAATGCTGTGATTAATTGCAGATTTGCTCCAAAACAAAAACAGAAGGCTGCCCATATAAAAGATGTTTTCTGGACGCTTTCCAAACCCAGCACTCTTCATGCTAAAGGGCTCTGAGCTGAATTCCATGAAAATGCATGCAAAAACTATAGGGCCTCTTTCTTTTTTATCACTCCAAACTTCAAAAGCCCAACAGGTGGGCAGTTCAAATATATAGAAGGAGATCATTGAGTGCCCAGCTCGACTTTAAACTCTCTGTGAACCCAAATGTGTTCTGTGAACCTGTCTTGGATGGATGGCTTTCTACCAGCATGCTGAGGTACATGAACTATAGCAGAGAGGGCCTCAGTCATCTTTCTTCTTTTGTTTATTTATATTTTTACATTGGCAGGAAAGTTGCTATCCTCAATACCTTCCTTGCCTTTGCACACCAAGTGAAATAATCCGCTCTCCCTTGGAGGGCCCAGTGCATTGCCAGGAAATAGCTTCCATTTGAGCTTATAGCAATTGTTGCAAACCTGCTACACGTTAGGTTTGCCAAATCCTTCCTAAGAATCCTATCACATTTCTGGTGAGACTCTTGTTGAAAGGAGAAACTGAAATTCAACATGTTTGAAATAGGGGATGTCATCATCCCTCTCTCACCTCCCCTCCTGACTCAACCTCTCTCTCTGAGACCACCTTCTTTGACTCATCCTGGTTTAAATGATGAAGGCACCTTCTTATCTCTCAGGGACTGTGCAAAGTATGGCAGTGACCTACCAAAAGACAGGAAGAACAAAAGGGACCAGGCCCTGAAAAATCAACACACTACTGGGGAAGACGCAGGAATGACATCTTGAGGGAGGAAGTATAGAGTTAGTTAAGAGCTGTAGTTCTTGAACAAAGAGGCCCACCTGGGTTCAAATCCCAAGTCAGTGGATGAGCTCTGTGATTTGGGGGAAGTTACTTAAGTGCTCTGATTTTGATCTGTAAACAGGATCTTTACAAGAACTGAAGGAGACTGTAGGTAAAGGAGTCACCACACCACCTGGGGCAAAGTAAGACCTTGATAAATGGGCAGCTATTATTATTACCAATAAAAACAGACTGGGTGCAAAAATAAAATATAACGTGGCAGTGAGAGGCACCCGCTGGAGGAGACTGCTGCAATGGGCAGTCAAGGCAAGGAGGCAGCAGTAGGCTCAAGGAGGGAGAAGTAAAGGTGTCGCTCCTGTGGATGGCAGGGGCAGTGGTGGGGGCTGCACAGAATTAAGCATTCCTGAAGGCGGGCAGTGGGCATCAGAAGAGTATCTCTGTTGGTGAGTTTTACTGGTCAGAGACCTGCTCTAGAGATGGTGATAGCAGGAGTGAGACTAGGTCCTAACCTCAGAGAAACCAACACAAGGGGCTGGGAACTGAGAGCCACTAAGACTCAGAGAACAGGTGGGGGGTTGTTTCCAAACAGAATTTGACCAAGATGGGATAATGACTGGAAGCTGAGTTATCTACCTGGAACAGGCTCCCTGAATCCCACCTTCAAGACTTTTCAATGGTTCACCCAGCCTGTAGCTTGAAGAATACAGTGAAAATATCTGCACTTTGGAATAGCTACTTGGCTGGGAGAAAAAGTGCTATACACACAAAAGTATACTTTACTGTGCTGGGGCTTGTAAATCTCCAAGAACATGCTAAAATTTTATGCAAAATTTAGAATGAGTGTGTGCATTTTTCTAGGAGAGAATCCATAGGTACTTTTTTGTTAATCCTCACCCAAAGGTATTTTTCCATTGATTTTTAGATAGAGAAAGAGAAGGAGGAAGAGAAACATCGATGTGAGAGACAGCTGCACCCTGACTGGGGCTGGGATCGAAACTGCAACCCAGGTATGTGCCCTTCACTAGAAATCGAACCCAAGACCCTTCAGCCCTTGGATCAACACTCTAATGGCTGAGCCAAACCAGCCAGGGAAAGAATCCATAGTTTTTGTCCATTGCAAAAGGGTCCATGCTTGACACAAATGCTCTTTTTAAGCAAAAATACTGCAACCTCCCTCATTTCTTCTTATCCTTATCTTGATCAAATGTTTGGTGAGTTGAGATGATGTATTCATCTTCTATGACAGCCATTTTCTCACACATGGGCCTCCAATTATCATTCTACCTCCCCATCTGCTTCTCTACTGTGTTAAAACAATAATTCGTCCAATGCCTGGTCCACTAATTAGCCCAATTCTTAAGATTAATTATGGCTTGTATTTAGTAAATTTTATATCTTTAAAAAAATTTTTCTTTATTGATTTTAGAGAGAGAGGAAGGGAGAGGGAGAGAGAGATGGAAACATCGATGAGAGAGAACATCAACTGGCTGCCTCCTGCATGCCCCCCACTGGGGGTTTGGCCCACAACCTGTGCATGTGCCCTGACTGGGAATCGAACTGGCGACCTCTTCGTGCCTTGGTCAACGCTCAACCACTGAGCCACACCAGCTGGGCAGTACATTTTATATCTTTTAGAAAGCATACCAGTGGGCCTGGCCAGTATGGCTCAGTGGTTGAGCGTTGGCCCATGCACCAAGAGGTCGCCAGTTCGATTCCCAGTCAGGGCACATGCCCAGGTTGTGGGCCAAACCCCCAGTGGGGGGCATGCAGGAGGCGGCCAATCAATGTTCTCTCTCATCGATGTTTCCATCTCTCTCTCCCTCTCCCTTCCTCTCTCTCTAAAATCAATAAAGAAAAAAAATTTAAAAAAAAAAGCATACCAGTGGGTTCCTATTGGTTGGGAGCTCCTCAGGGCTCAATCTGTCATCTTGAAATGAGGCGAGCTGCCCTATCTCCTTTCAGGACTTCAGTCTTCACCCACTCCCTCGGCCTCCATGTCTTTACCTCTCCTCTTGAGTGCTTCACAGCTCAGCTCAAGTTCTGTATACTCTCTGGAAGCCTCTGGGATAACCTTATTCCTCAGAATTCTCTCCCTCTTTCCAAGTCTGTAACATTCATTTAGTGCCAGAAAGAAGAAAAAAAAAGTGTAAGGGAGTTACCGTGTTGTCGGGCAGGCTCTCATCCTCGGCACTGTGAACACTTGGGCCAGATCATTCTTCGTATGGAGTGTCTTTTCCCCAGTGTGACAACCCAAATGTCTACACACATTGCCAAGTGTCCCCAGGACAAAACCACCTGTTGGTGCAGCCCTGTTCACACGTCATTCCACCCCAGAGCAGCTCACGTTGCACGCTCTGTACAGACTGTTCAGTCAGAGCCTTTACCTTCCTTCACTCAGCTCACTTATTTTTAACTTATTTTGTACTGCATCCTTACCTGTGCAAAGCACTAAACTTAAACACACACACACACACACACACACACACAAATCAAGAGGGGTAATACACAAATACTTTTATTCTTTTAAACCTTGTCACAACCCTTGACAGTATCAGCATCACCTTTTAACACTGAAGACTAGAGATCTCTGTCCAGTAACTGGACTCAGGTCCAAACAACAAACGGAGGAGCAGACTCAAATCGGGCCCGATTCCAAAGTCCATTGCATTTGGACGGCACAATGCTCCTCTGTTTACTTTCCCTCCATAGACTCATCATGTTACGTAACTGGACCTTGGCCAGCTGGACCGGGACTGTCTACTATCTCCTGAGAATACTGTGCATTTCTTATGACGGCACAGGACATGATCTGAAAGACGGGCTTTCTCTTAGCTCTCCAGAAATCCCACAAAGAAAGAATGTGGGTGCAAATATCTGATACTAAAATCATTCCTTTTCTATCATTTATCTTACACTACATTGGAACTCTTCAATACGTTTGAAGGTTAAGAAAATAGAGTCCAGGAAAAAAAATAAATCAGCTCAATGATTACTTTAATGTACCACCTTAGCTTCAAAGCATTTCCCTCATATCCTCAGGGGAAGGTTATTTCTCCAACTTATTTTTCAATTGATTGCTAGCATTTCGCTCTCTTTAGACCTTTTGCATTAGAGGAAGGAACAAGTCGGCTTTTTCTTATCTCAATTTGGACAGTTGGGAGTTTATCACTCTTTCCCCATTTAATGACCTATTGTATTGAATTTCCAAAAAACAAATTGCCTTTTAGGACAGAAAGTTCAAAATCAAAGTATTGCATCAGCGTCATAGCCTCATAACTGGGAAAGGAGAGGTTAATTTTTTTACTTTTGCTACCTCTTAAAAGCACTTGAAGAAAAGGGATCTCGATAAATGGACTTTCGAAAGGAAAAAGGAAGAGACCAACAAAGGCATGTGTTGCATTTTCTGTCCGAAGGCCAGTTCATCTCCTGCAATTTTCGTGTAGAATGGCCAGGTCTGCTGAGGTTTCAATTATTTTACAGCCCAGGCAATTTCAGGCAAATTTACAGCTTCACTCAGAACTACAGTTCAATGAGGTCAATATTTTACAGCTAATGAAACTAAGGTCCAATAGCTAACTGTCCCACCACTAATACACAATTTCAAGTCCGTGCACTTTCCATCAGAGCGGAAGGATTGGACGTATCTAAAGCTCTCCAATCTTGGTCAGGAAGTTTCTATTTAAACCAAAAATAAATCTGTACTACAGTTAAGAAATATAAATATTAACATCACTATATTTAGAAGAACACTTAAACCTTCCAAACCACATGGTTCGGAGCTTAGAGCATTTCCCCCCAGGAGAAGAGAAAAGGATTTGAGAGCTGGGAAAGGTCTTACGACATGATTTTAACAGAGCGAGGTGAAGTCATTTGTCTCATGTTTAGCTTTCTCCATTTTTCTTAATTAGGAGGCAGTGGG
The DNA here is from genome assembly GCA_030848825.1 of Tadarida brasiliensis. Lineage (NCBI taxonomy): Eukaryota > Metazoa > Chordata > Mammalia > Chiroptera > Molossidae > Tadarida > Tadarida brasiliensis. The sequence continues at coordinate 61,309,981 of CM061268.1, forward strand.
TACAGTAGAAAGTTCTAGACACGCCGGGGTTCAGATTTATCTTTATTAGCTGGGAGCCCAGACATGTTATCTCACCTGCAAAACCCATTTTTATTTTAACGACAGAGGTGGACTAGATGACCTTCCAGCACTACTGTGTGCATCTGTTATGCTTACCTTATCCTAACAGGAAAATTCCGAAGGGGAAAATCCAATTGTTACAACCTTCGATTAGCCTTAGTCTTTTTTGCTTCTAAGTGAGTGACTTTACTCTCAGCTGGGGTCTGATTTTCAGCTGCGCTGCAACCATCTAAACTTGATCAGCTCACACTTCTCTCCACAAGGGCAGCAGCAGCAGGGCTTTGGTGGTGGACGTTAAACGTCTACACCAGAAAATCAAAATCATCTCCCTAATGCGTCGGTTTTGAAGGTTTTCCTCTGTGGGATTCTTTGTACCAGTGTTCCTCTGTTGGTTTTCTCCCTTTAAAAAATAAATCTCCTTTGCCCCTCCTCCTAGCACGGTAGACCTTGTTCCTCAGCAGGATTTTGTTAGTTGCACCCCACAGCAAAAGATTCTTTTGCAATCTGAGTTCAGAAAAAGCAGACTTTTTATGTTCCAAGCACTGTTCTGCATACTTTGCATATCTGAAGGCATTTTGTCCTCAGAGAACTCTCCGGGAAGTAAGTACATGTATCCCTTCCTATCCAAATCTATTCACTTCCCGAGTTCAGTGGTGAGAGGTCCGAGTTCCTTGAGCAAGTCTGGACGGCCAGGGAGACTTCATTATCTGAATTTAGTTTACTTCACCCACTTGGGATGTTTGTGAAAGGCCTGACCTTAAATAGATCAAATGATATCACCCGAAAGTGCAAATCCATTGGGTTACTTTGTTGCAAAAGCAAGAGTTTAAGGAGGAAGGTTTCAATGAGAGCTATCTATTCTATTATCTCCATTAACAAACGAGGAAAAGGACGCTCAGGTAGCCGAAGGAAACTGCCCAGGTGTCCTGGTGAGACGCGGCAGAGCCAGAAACCTTCTCTGTCACCACGGCACTGTCAGTGCCACAGCTGTGCTGGACACCCGATTCAACTGTTCCTCTTTGTGGCCGTTGGTGTCACCCACACATATTTTCACTGTGCTTTTTCTGGGGATGTATTTGGGGAGGTTAGCCTGAGTTGCTGTCCCACTTTTTCCACAGTGTAATTTGTCAACAGACTTTGATGATATGTTCTATTAACACCAACATAAACGAGTGTTAGAATGAAACTTGCTGCTATTTGTACAGCTTCACAGTTTCATCCCACGGCCCGAGGAACCATCATGTTTCCTTTAGTTGCTGCCTTTAATTCCTCCACCGTGGATGAAATAAGTGACCTTTCTGCCTTATAGAAACGAGAAGGGCAGACACCCACGCAGATAAACGCAGGTGGAAGTGCAGTGTGACTGGGCTTCGTGGGCAATCCCTCGCGATCTCTGAAGGCTTGGGGCCTCTTCCAACCACTGCTCGTCCTCAACTAATGTGCTGTGAGAGCTACTTCCCACTGCCAGTTAAGTTCACACATGTGTTGGGTTTTTCAATATTTTCTGAAGTATTTAATACGATACCAGCAATGACTTTCCTACAGGGCTCAGCCAGGGGCCTCAGAAAATTGTGCAGAACCATGGGTGCTCTGCACCTTTCTGACTTGCACTGCACCAGTAACAGTGAACAGAGGAAATACACGTCCATGGAGGCCTTCGGATGTTCTGTGTCACCATGTGAAAAGGTCAAAGGCATGTCTCAGTGTGCCTGGAGGCCCAAGAAGCCACGCCTTAAATACTAGGCAAACCCCGGAACACCACTTCAGTTCAAGGAGAATAAAAGTATCACTGTAGCAAATCGTAATGCAAAAAGTACATGAGGTTTAAGACAAAACTCTGAGACTTAACATGTCAACGTGAAATTTCCAAGTATGTACCTAGTATCCCTGAGGCTTTTGGATACTCTGGTGGAACGTGCTGAGATTCAGAGTCTCGTTGCTCAAGAACAGGACTTGGTGCTCTTCATGACTCCATTACTTACCACTTGTGTGATCTTAGATGAGTTACTTGTCCTTTTTCTAAGCCTTAGTCTCTTTTTCTGTGCAGGGGTTAGATTGTATGATCTCTATCTATGGTCTCTTCCAAAAAAGACTTGTGGTTCTTGTTTATGTTTCAGAGCTCTGGCTGCCTAATTTTGCCTAATCTATCATTTCTAATAGATGCCTTCTGTTTACTCAGCATAGAGATTTCATATCACTGTGAAATATACCTTGGGAGACCCAAAGATTTGTTCAAATCTAAACTGCTAATGCGCTACTAATTAAGCTATTACTGCTCACCCAGTGAAGGCTAACCAATACTTCCAAATTCAAGACAGACCATCAGAAAGTTTAACCAATATCAAGATTTTGATTAAAATTCCTATTTCTTTCGCTATGACTTTCGGCTCATCAAATATCCAGGGGAAGACTTTAGCATTCACTAGGCATTATTTGAACATATCCCCTATCATAAAGTTTCATAGATTTGTTTTTACTTAAAATACCCTCAAATGCCCTTCCTTCTTAAAGTATTCATGTAAGTGACACAGTGAATTTGAATGTAACTGAAGGAGCTAATGGTAGAAGTTCTCTTATGCACACACATAAATCCTATAATACACATCACTTGGTCATTTACAAAAAATCTTTTAAGATATTTAGTAGTCATTGCCATATTCCCCTATGATTTGCATATAGATTTTTTTAATATAGCATGTTTGAATCAGAAATGATTAGCAAAATCCATTACTACATAGCTCACCACCACTTGTACAAACTTCATTTAGTTGAGTACTTAGAAAAAATCAGGCTAGTATTCAATAGGAAGATATATTAAAATCAAGGGCAGTTTGAATTTTGAAGGCAAAAATCTTCATAGGAATCTATTTGTAATCTTCTGAAATTGCTGCAATAAAAGTCTCCAGTCTGTGGGTAAATCATGCCTTTCATGACTGATGGTGGGTTAGTATGCAATGCTGGGAGGTACACACTACAATTTAGGAATTGGTGTGGCCGCCATTGCTATGCTTTCGATTGCACACTCATCGGTTCCTCTACGGATCCGGAAGTAACCATCCTCACCCCAGCCGGTGCCCCAGCTGTTTTTAACAATCCAGTAATCCAGCCCAGTGTCTGGATCTGTGCCGTAGCCCACCAGCAGGACAGCGTGGTTAGTCAGCTCAAAGGGATTGAAAGGGTCTTTCAGACCAGTGTGGTGGTAGATTCCCTTGTGGTAGTGGAAGAAGTCATCATAGACTTCAAAAGCAACTGCCATGGGCCCATGATGGACCAGCTCAAGCTTCATCAGCGCTTCATTGCAGCCCCCATAGAACCCTCCCACATAGTGGTACTCGGATGTGTAGTAACGAAAGCAGTCCTCCTTCAGTCTGCATGGAGAATCGGTGCCTATGTAGGGGTAACACGCCTCTTCCACCAGCCCAAAATCTTGGGCATATTTTCCTGCAATGAGGTATGGGAAGCCGCCATCACAGCCTAAGGAGGAATAACACAGAGTTATTACCCCTTTCTTAGAAAGGGGCACAAGGAGAAATAATCCCATTTCCTATTCTTTCTTTTCTACTCCATTCATTTTTTGTTACCCAGAAGTTGTTCCTAAATTAAATGTCACTTCATTCATCTATCCACTATCCTCTCATCCCCTATTTTTTAAAATTTATCTTTATTGTTGAAAGTATTACAGATGTCCCCTCCACTTTGATACCCTCCTCCCTGCTCTGCCCCACCCCCACACCACCATACTATTGGTTGTGCATATATGCATGTAAGTTCTTTGGTTTATCTCCTCCCACCCCTCCTCACCCAGCCCCCTTCCCTCTGAGGTTTGTCAGTCTGTTCCCTACTTCCATGTCTCTGGATCTATTTTGTTTGTCAGTTTATTTTGTCAATTATATTCCACAAATAAGTGAGATCATGTGATACTAGTCTTTTGCTGACTGGCTTATTTCGCTCAGCATAATACTTTCCAGGTCCTTCCATGTTGTCTCAAAGGGTAAGAGATCTCTCTTTCTTACAGCTGCATAATATCCCACTGTGTAAATGTACCACAGCTTTTTTATCCATTCATCTGCTGATGGACACTTGGGCTGTTTCCAGATCTTAGCTATTGTAAATAGCATTACTATGAACATAGGGTTGCATATATTCTTTCCAATTGGTGTTTCAGGCTTCTTAGGATATATTCCTAGAAGTGGTCATCCCTATCCATTTAACAGACAGCTATCTGCTCAGCACCTGAGGTAGCTATAGCATAGTGGTTAAGTGGGGGCTCTGAAACCTGACTATGTAAGTTCAAATTCAAACTGTGTGAAGAATTTCTCTGTACCTCTGTTTACTTATCTGTAAAATATAGATAGCAATGTTACCTTTCTTGGATTTAAATTAGTCACTTTAGTAAAAGTAATAAAAGTTCACTATTATTGTCATTATTAAATATCTAGACACCATACTGTGGCTCTTCATAAGGGGAAGAACTACTTTGATACATCACAGTCCCTAGAGGTCACAATGTCCATATTTAGTAAGTATTTCAGAAAGAATCACTCACAAATAATCATTCACTAGCCGTTTCACTGATGAACTGAGAAACTTTCTATTGGCCAAATCTGGGGTTGACAGAAGAAAACTTTAAAATGGGAATGTTTCTCTTTGAATCAATGGCACCTGGGCTTTCAACATACATTACATATGCTCTGAAAATGTACATAAAAATTTGTAAATTACCCTAAAAAGAAACCAGTGTTAGTTTGGTTTTAATAAGAATTCGATTTTGGAGGGAGACCTTAGTGGGAACTGAAACGCCAAGGGTTAGAAGCTGTGTAGTCTTCAAAATATTATAGAACGACTTCATGTCTGTTTCCTGTCTATAGATTAGGGATTCTAGCTACTCTTTCAGGGTTTTGAGCATTGTTGGGAAGTGTATATGAGGTTCCTAAGAGGCAGTGCTCGTTCAGTATACACTAACCACTGAGGGTGCAGCGAATTCCATGAGACACGCTCATTCATTAACCGACAGAGTCAGAACTTGCACCAGGGTTTCCTGACTACAGACACTGTACTCTCTACCACACCATCCTGTTGTCTTTACCAACAATGGCCAACCACCACGGGTAAATAGTGCCTGAACTACAACACTTACCTTGAGCGTACTGGCTGCAAGATACAACCTCTTGAGGACTCAAGATTGGCGTCTGAGTGTTGTTGGTTAGTATACGTAGCCTTGCTTCCAGCATACCCACAGAGGCAAACGAGTAGCAGCTTCCACAAGATGCTGGTGATGGGGGGAGAAAGATACATAACCCAAGAGACCTTTGAAGCACCCACAAAAATACACAGAAAAAGCTGAGTGGTTAGGATATATTAATATATTTATATCGAGCGTTGCTGTTGTTGTTCATACGGGTTAACACAATAAAAAAGAGTCCATCGACAAACACAGATGACCTTCAAGGCAAACATTAAGATTTCAGCCTTTTCATCAAAAGGCAAATGTTACTATATGGGGCTTTCCTTGAGAATATTTTAGCAGAAGAAAAAAAAAGAACAAAAAACTCCTAACTTCTGCAAAGCATTTGACAGCATTCTTGGTCATGAAGAAATGATTTATGTCTACAGAGCCATCAGACTGAGAAAACTATGGAGGGATACAGGTAAGCTGAACTCTTAAATATCTCTAGAGTAACATTTTCTTTTTTAAAAAAATCCGGTTCACCCGAGGATATTTTTCCATTTATCTTTAGACAGAGTGTGAGAGGGAGAGAGAGAGAAACATCGACATGACAGAGACACATCGATTGGCTGCCTCCCACACGACCCAGACCAGGGCCGGGGACCGAACTGCCACCAAGGTACGTGCCCTTGACCAGAATCAAACCCGTGACTCTTTGGTCCGAGGGCCGATGCTCTAACTGCTGAGTCAAACTGGCCAGGGCTAGAGTAACATTTTCTAAAGCAACTTGCTGGGTAGAACTAACTCTAAGAATGGCTCAGGTATGAGTATATTGTAGAGAGTTGGATTTAACCAGAGTCAAGGATACAGAGAATAACAAAGCCCCAGAAAGGTAAGAGAGTCATTATAATGACGGATACAGTATTTAGGGTGGCCAATGAGGAAATAAAGATGTAAGGCAGGTGGAAATAGTGAAATTGAAAGCAGATTGGCTCCAAGGGGAAAAAGGTAACAGCAGTACAGCCACAGTCCCTGAAAAGTAGTACCAAGAGGAGAGAGGAACACGAAAGTCGCTGGATGGAAGTAGGAAGAAGGACAAAGAAAACAGCCTCATTTAACTGCTGGATGCTCTGGCAAAGACGAAATCAATTTACTTAAGAAGAGTATGCTAGGAACGTAGTTACTATTTCAAAAGCAGAAAAAATGTATTATGAGCTAAAATATGTGAACAACATTATTTTTCTATGTCTCTTCAATATATGTGATTAAGAAATAAGAAAATATGGCACATATGTAACAAAACTGGGACTTCTATGTGTTATAATTCTAGAAAGACATGAACATAATTTTAATATTTCTATTATTACATAGCCTCTTTCACTCTGCCACTGATACAAATTTCTCACGGAGATATGCGTGTACCCAATCCAAGACATCGGTGATAAATGAAATCATACACAATTAATATGTTGTTCGCTTCATTTACCAAATGATCTGAATAGTGAGCACACCCTTATGCACATAAAATAAGATCAGTGAACAGACAATATTACGATTCAAAAAAACTCATTCCACATAAAGAGAATGACGCCTTTGTTCACTTTAATAAATCTGAATTTAATAATTTAGTAACTGCCTTCCTTAGAAAAACATTGAAAGGAACATTATACATTCAAAATATGTTACCTGGAGAAGGTAACTGTTGATTCTCGTTCCTTCCTGAGTGCAATGGAAATCAGGATACTCTATGCTCAGCCTCCAACATCCCAAATTCTACTCGAATTACTTACACTGTTTTCCACAAACTATCCTGTCATCGTGGTGCCTGATGCAATGAGGAAACTCAATGCATGTTTGTAAAAGGAAGAATCAAGTTATGAAAAATAGATACATATTTACATCCAGGAAAAAAATGACTTCAATGGAAATAGTCAACCTTGACTTGTACCTAAGCTGCAAGGGAGGCAGAATCCTAGACCCTACTGTGAGCCCTCTCTCGGTAATTCAACAATATCACAGATCCAAAACCTAGAACCTATTAGAGCCCTACTACCCTTTAACTGCTACCAATTCTCCTCATAAGCACCTCAGATTTATTCATATCACATCATATACTGCTTTTGCTGCTGAGGGACCACCTAAATTATGAACACAAGAAAACAAACACTTGGAACGGGGCCTTGGAATTCATCTAGTGTCCAGCCCACTCACTCGATAATATGTGTACACTGAGACTTGGAAAGAAGCAACCACGACCTGTCCTAAGTCACAAAGCTAATAGTTGGCAGGTGCTAGTGCCTAAGTGTCTGCCAATGAAGGCCCAGTGTCCTTTGCAGTTCATAGGTCTCTGTCTGCTGTAATGAACCTTCAGGTTCCCTTCCCATGTCATCTAGTTACTAAATAGACCAAAATTAACTTATACATTTTGTTTAAAACATCCAAATAACACTATCCTTGGGAACCTCCCCACCTTTGATAGAAAGTCAAAGAACTACATGAGTGACAGTGAATAACCAAAGTCAGTGTTCCAATAATGAAACACAAGGATCTTTTAAAAAATAATCCCATGAGAGTCCGAAAACGGTCCCATTTTGGCCATCCAGCACTCCTGACCCATGGCAGCCACAGAAGTAACCTCTTGATTATTTCTGACCATCCATCACTGTGGGAGGGACAAGCCACATGCACATTCAAGAGCTTAGAATATGCTGTGCTAACAGAGAAATCACGGGAACGAGGAAAGGAGATAACCTCCCTCAAGCCCGTGTAGTTCCCAGAATGTGTCTGTCAGCTGCCAAGGTAATTAATTAATGACTTTTCAAAAGTCAAGGCCAGAGTCTAGATTCTAAAAGGACCCTTATCCCTTAAGAAGAGTAGGGGAGATCTGGTCCAGACAGAACTCTGCAATGATCAGATTTCCACAATCTCAAATTGATAATGTGACCTTCACATGACTTAACTATGTTCAGCTGTACCTTCCAACAGCAGAAAACATACTGAACTAAGAGTAAGGGGTCAGGATTCCTTTTCTCCCCACTTCTCCCTCTTGCTTTGTCACTCAGCTGTGACTTGACTCTGGGCAAGTCACTTGGTCTTCTGGCATTTCTCTCTATCTTGTGTGTAAAATAAATAGGGTGAAGCAGAGAGTTTAAGGTTCCTGCCTTCCTGTATAAACAGTATTTAAAACAGGTCTGAAATGAACTACACTTTAAACATTAGCAAAACACTCTGCATTTCCTCATTAACGTGACCTGAAAGATACCCCTCTTCTTTCTTGAAGATATAATAAATAAAGAGAGCATAGCTGAAAGAAAAATGAAGCAAGTCCATCTCTTCCAATTTCCTAGCTCTCTTGAGCTTAAACCTGCTTTCGAGTGTAAAGCGAAAACCTCATGTGTCCGCCCAATATCTCTTTTTCCATTTATCTTGATATGTTCTCTGCATAAAGTTGTGAATTCCCTTAACTGCGGCTAATTTTGAATTCTGGGTTATATGGAACACTGGTGTTCTTAAAGTTAGTGGAAATTTCTAAGTAACCCAATTAGCAGAAAGAGAAAAAAAAATTTTTTTCAACCGAAAGTACAGAAAACCAAAAGAAAGTCAAAAGAGGAACCTCTAAGTACATGATTTTCTCAAGTACTAAACAAGTTACTACAGATGAGGAATCAATTACAAAGCAGTTAATCTATCAAATGCTTCTGTTTTTAAATTACCCATATCTGTACAATTCGTATTTATAACACTCATGGAATATGGGACAGTGGAGACAATATTAACTTTCCAAGCTACAAGAAAACCAACGTCAAAGAATTTGGCTTTAGGAAGTCTAATTTCTTTCCGATGAATTATTGGTTCACTGGTCAGTCATATCTTTTGGGAAGTGAGTGGAACTAAACTTGTCTTTTCACCTTCTCCTGTGCTTCCAGTGAATTTTAAAAACACTTTCTCAAATCATTTATCATATTGTATTTTAATGTTTTGCTTGCAGGTCTTGCTAAAGTATACGTCTCTAGGACAAGGACCATGTCATATTAGTCTTTATATCCTCAGCCATTAAAAAAATTACTAACATATGTTAGATACTCTATAAACATACAACACAACAGAAGCAAGCATGTGCCAGGCCCTTATAACCAATACGGACATGCAGTATTTACTTAACCCTTTCAAATAAGACTAGGAAATCTGTTTGATGATAGAGAAAATGTTAATCCTCTCTTTAACATCAATCCTTTAATTTCACTTTCCATTCATTTCTCAATTACCTTTCAATTTCTCTCATTGCCAATCCCACTTTTCCAAAGAAGCCCTCCCCAGAAAGAGAGAAAGTAGGAAAGGATTTCTACACTTTCTCTGGAACCGAAGAGTCCTAGAATAACTGGTACAAAGGAAAGACAAAGAGCTGAGACCTCCGGTGTCAGCTGAAGGACAGGAACTTGGCTGAGTGGCTCAAAGTGCTGGACATTCAGAACACTTTGCAAGAATTCATTGAGGACGGAATTGGAGGGTCAGTGATGAATGCTGAGAAGAGGGAGAGGCTGATTATCACTGGAATTTTAGGAAAGGGGAAGAACAATTTATCTTTGGGTGTTATGAACTTATAATCTTCCCAGGAGATACTAATCAGAATGTTTCCAGACAGCAAATTCTGCACCTATTTTATGGTAACAAATCAGTCATGTGTACTGTAATTATCTTCAAAATGAGCTTAGAAGTAATAAACCTGAGTATTATATAAATGATTCTCCAAGTCATTGTTGGCTAAAATTTAGGATAACAAGACAATTTGCTGTCAAGAGCTTTAGAGGAAGAGTTATTAAATGTTTTCATACTGTATCCAATTTCTGGAAATAACTGGTAAAATGCAATTATAGTGATACTTTTGGTAAACCTGGGCTCTGCTCCAGCCCACTCTTTTGGAAGCTGGGTTAATAGTTACCATAATATGTAATATTCTGACATAAAATGAATGGAAAGGTCACAAATGAAAAAACCTACCAGAAAAAAAAAATTATGGATCCATTTTCTGGGCTTTTATAGTAATTAAAGACTAAATGATGAGGTCAGGACAGGGAGTGGGAAGACAGATAGCAAAGTAGGATTCCAGCAAACCACTTGCAGAAGAAAGAACAATTCTAGTTGTACGCAATTCTTTGTTTCTACACGAGTCTCTCCTGCTAGGAGGGCAAATGAGTTTGGCTTACATATCACTGATTAATTCCATTAGCTACAAGGAACCTATATTGAGAAGGGTAATTAAGAAATTCTGAGCTCAGTTGGAGAGATTATCTCGTACCAAAGCCTGTCGTAGATTTAAAAGGAAGAAGTCAGCATTCATTGGCCATATCATTTCCATTTCTTCACTAAAGTGAATCATGCCTGTTTCATCTCTGTATCCCCAGAATCTACCCAGAGCTTGACACATAGTAAATGTTCAATAAATGTTTCAGAATAAATCAATGAAAACTTAGACTTTTTTTTTTTACCTTGGTTTCGAACAGGGGTAACAAAATTGGTACCACCAACGTTTCTCCAATCCCAAGATGGTGGCAAATGTGAAACCTTTTCATGCATTTCAGCCGTTAGTGGTGCCGGATTGGGCCTAGGATGGAAATACACATTTGACATCAGTGTATAGTCTTTCTTTTAAGGATTATTTCCTAACCTTGAATTCCACGATTTCAACCTCCTGGCTGGCTAAGATCTAGATTCAGACCCAAAGAGCACTTGTCCCATCAATGTTTCAACGTGTCTATTACAATAATGTGGCAATCTATACAATGTCTCTATTTCCCCAGGGAAATGACACTGGTTTTGTATATCCCTGATATGCTATTATTTTTTTTTTTTTTGCATTTATCTTCAGATAGAGCAGGAGAGAGGGAGGAAGAGAGAGAGAGAGAAACACCGATGTGAGAGAGACACATCGACTGGTTGCCACCCACACGACCCCAACCAGAGCCGAGGACAAACTGCAACCGAGGCACGTGCCCTTAGCGGGAACCGAACCTGGGACTCTCTGGTCCGTGGGCTGACACTCTAACTGCTGAGCCAAACCGGCCAGGGTTGATATGCTATTTTTAGTGTGCTTCAATAGCTGCATTCTCTTACTTTTAACAGATTTTTTTTGTTTGATTGTTAATCCTCACCCGAGGATACATATATATATATATATATATATATATATATATATATATATATGTATGTTTTGTTTTTTTTTAGATAGAGTGGAAGGGAGGGAGGGGGAGAGAGAGAAACATCCATGTGAGAGAGACACAGAGACACATCAGTTGGTTGTCTCCTGCATGACCCCAACCGGTGCTGGGGATCGAACCTGCAACCCAGGTACGTACCCTTGACCAGGAATCAAACCTGTGACCCTTCTTCCGAGGGCCGAAGCTCTAACTGCTGAGCCAAACCAGCCAGGGCTGCTTTTACAGATTTGGACCAAGACAGTAGACATGGGGAGTTAAAGATAGCCTACAAAGGATACAGAGAAGCAGAGAACTCACTGCTGTCTGACTCAGGAGATGGGTGGCGTGATGGTGAGGTAAAAGAGGCGAAGCAGGCACCGAAACGAAAGGCCTAAGGATGAAGTAGGCAGATTAGCTCCATACGCAGGACAGAACTGCTCATCATGATAGAACTACACCATATATGATATGCTTGGTAGTAAGACACAAAAGGTGAGTTGCCTGGGACGATGAAATGATGGACAGGCATTTTCTGGAAATGAAAAAAATTGTTCTACAAGCTTCTCTGTATTAGAGACTTAAAACACACCTACAAACAAAGCATTCTATTATTATTATGTTTTTAATTCTCACCTGATGATATGTTTAGTGATTTTAGAGAGAGAGGAAGGGAGACAGAGAGAGAGGGAGAGAGAAACAGCGATGTGAGAAATCAATCAGTTGCCTCCCGTATGCGCCTGGCCCCGGGATCAAACCCACCACCGAGGTATGTACCCTGACCAGAAACTGAACCCACAACCCTTTGGTGCACAGGATGACGCTCCACCCAACTGAGCCACACGACTGAGCAAACAAAGCACTCCAGCTCTAGCCACACTAGACTTCTTAAAGTCTGCCCACGCCTGCTGAATGCTCTGTGTCCCGTGCCTTGGGAGCACTGCTCCTTACGTCTAGACGCCTGCTGCCCGCTGCTGAGAAGAAATCCCCGCAGAGTTTTTCCCTGACTTCTGATTTTAGAGACTGCTCACCAACCCCCAAGAAGACTCACTTCTCTCTATGCTCCATCAACCCTTGTGTTAGGGCACTACTGCTCTACCGTGGTAACGTTTATTTTTCTGTTATTGTAAACTACTTGAATTTCTTACTCAACTTGGAATTATCATACCACAGTGTTGTAACTTTCCAGTGGTTACCAAGTTGGTTTTTTACCAGGTTCTAATTTACTCACTGGCAAAGATTATATCTGGATTTCTTCATGTCCTCTGCAACTAATCCCAAGTCCTTCTTTCACACACTTCTCTTAGAGATGATAAGTTAATGCTAGGACAAAGCGGAAGTGAAATGAAACAGAGGAAAAAAATCACTTATGACTAGCAATCATAACCTTGAGAACTGTAAAGAACAGACAGAGCCCTGGCCAGTTTGGCTCAGCGGTTAGAGCATCGGCCCGCGGACCAGAGAGACTGGGGTTCGGTTCCCGCTAAGGGCAGGTGCCTTGGTTGTGGTTTGTCCCCGGTCCCGGTTGGGGTCGTGTGGGTGGCAGTCAGTCGATGTGTCTCTCTCACATCGATGATTCTCTCTCTTTCTCTCTTCCTCCCTCTCTCCCTCCTGCTGTATCTGAAGATAAATGCAAAAATGTCCTCGGGTGAGGATAAGAAAAAAAGAAAAAAAGAATAGATAGCATGTTCCATATAGAAATGTCAGTTAGTTTTTCACTAAAATATTAACTAGCTAGGGACAGTGCTAGCAGATGAACATGAGGTGGTCTTTGACCATATGAAAGACAGCAATAAGAGACATGAAACATACAGAAATACCATAACAAGTACAAAGAAGTTACAGTAATGCTATAAAACATTTAGCTTGGATAATGTCTATGGAATAACTAAGGTCCATAAAAAGCTATGCATCATGAAAATATTATATGTAGGGCAGGGAAAAAAAAATAAACCTTAGATATTTCTTCTGAGATTTATGAATAAAAACGAGGGTGCAAACAAATTTTGGAAGGAAATAAACAATTTCTGTGAGTTTACATTCAGAGGCCAAAAGATTCAATCAATCAATCAATAGATATTAACTGACTGTCTTATATATACCTAAGAATACACTAAGAAATGTGGAAGATAAAAAAGGAATTGAATTTTGGCAGCATAATTTAATTTCAGGGCAGGTATCTGAGCCATACCAACCTTATACAAATGGCTTCACCACTTACTAGCTGTGTGACATTAGTCAAAGATCTTTTTTTTTTTTTTTTTTAATTTTTATTGATTCAAGAGAGAAGAAGGGAGAGACAGAGAGAAACATCAATGTGAGAGAACAACATTGATAGATTGTCTCCCCCATACACCCTAACCAGGGATCAAACCCGCAACCTGGGTATGTGCCCTGCCTGGGAATCGAACCCACCACCTTTTGTTGCATGGGATGATGCTCCAACCAACTGAACCACACTGGCCAGGGCATTAGGCAAAGATCTTAACATCACAAAACTATGACAGACTCCTATCAAAACGGGTATGAGCATACCTACTTCAAAGGATTTTTTTTTAAATGAAAAGCGTGCTTAGGATAGTGCCTGTCTCTGATAATTCCTTAATAAATGATTAAACTATCATGATGATAACTGCCATCATCATCACCTGTGTCACTGAGAGGACCAAATATGATGCTGAGAGATTTAAGTGACTGGCACAGGCGGCATTCCGATGTTAACGTGCTGCTTCCCATCAGTCCACAGGCAGAATGTTTGCCCATCAATGCACACACGGGCAAAGCAGAAACAATGTGACGACTGCAGCTGGACGGTGAAAATGAAGACAGTGAGAAGGAATGCGGGAGACGGAGAAGTGGGAAGTCAAGCATTATTGTTACACTATACATTACTGGCTCTTCATCAATTGGGTCCAAATTCTTTAAGAATCTGGTGAAAGCTCTAGACTCAGAGAGATGCCCTAAAACAGTAATTTTTTTCTATAATTTCAGCAGTTGCACAAACTCCCTATACCTAAAGTTAAGAATCTCTGAGAATTTCTATTACATACAAAATGCTACTGAAGCCTGGCAGGTGTGGCTCAGTGGACTGAGCGTTGTCCCATGGACTGAGAAGTCCCGGTTCGATTCCCCGTCAGGGCACATGCCCGGGTTGCGGGCTCAATCCCCAGTAGGGGGCGCGCAGGAGGAAGCCGATCAATGTTTCTCTCTCACATTGATGTTTCTCTCCCTTCCTCTCTCTCCAAAAACTCAATAAAAACATATATTTTTTTAAAAATGCTACTGAAAATGAGGTAGCCTAGACCACAATGTCTGCTTCAGTATTTCCAATTCCACTCAATTCATCTCCATATCTCATGCCTTCTAGGGAACCTTAGCCTCAGAAGCAGCCCTTCTTCATAAAGCTGGCCCTTCTCCAGAAAGGTGGTTGGTGGAGGGAAAGAAGGGCCAAGCACAAGAGTTCCTCAGATCCACGGCACAGGACACGCGGCAAAGCAGGTGTGCCTGAGGCTTAAACCTTTCAGGCAGGAGCCCCACTGCTCCTTCACTTTGTGAACCTAAGAATGGATATGACATTCTCCATTGCCCAATTTCAATTATCAAGAGCATCTCATGGACTAGCAGTTCTTTAGCATACACCTGGAGAAATACTGTGTAACATTCTTTTTGAAAAGGGGAAGAACTATGAGAGAATGCGGTCCATGGGATAGGAAAAATCTCCAAACAGCCTCGTAGTAGAAAAATGCCAGAGTGTTAGGATTATCAGTCTGCAGACAAAAAGTTAGAATGCAGTTTACTTAGTTAACAATTAACCAATGAGTGGCCTGTTCAAACAATAAAAATTGATCTAAGGACTCTATTTATATTAAGGAAATAATCAGTGTAATCTCAGAAATTTGGAAAATGTGGTAACTAAGGAAAACACCTACCTACACAATTTATTGACTCCCATTAGCTCCCTGGTGGTTTCCAGTTCCCTGCCCTTCATTGTATCTGTTTCTCCTGAAGCCAGGTATGGCATCACAGAAATATCCTGGGCTACTTAACACATGTTAAGGTGCTAGCTACTCTGATAGATCCAGCTATGCTTCTGAAAGAATGTTTTAAAATCTACCAAATTCCTGACTATATAAATTTAAAATATTACAACCTGATTTCCCAAAGTAAGACAACACCACGGGGCGTGTAAGGTAAAGACGGAAAATGTCACTTCTGGCTAAGGGTAGTAGGGGTAGACTGATAAACAAGGAACCTTTTTGTTGGACCTTAAAACAGAGAGAGCATTTTGAGATTTTTATAGGTGGCAAATTTGACAGTTATTACAGGCAAGTGGAGGGGTATCTGAGGCAAAGGGAATGGCATGAATGGAGGTTTTAAGAAAAGAAAGTTTTCAGTCATTGTGTGTCATATGTCTGAAAGCAGGTCACAGTACTAAACATAGTTGTGGTCAAATTTATATGACTTTGGTTACCAAGTTAAATTTATTCATTAGACAGTTCGCAGTAGCACAGTCGTAGCTGAGTGTAGAAAGATGAAACTGGCAATACGTTGTAGAGAATGGAGACAGAGAAGGAAAGAGACCAAAGAGACGGGAGGCAGGAGGCTGATCCATACTGCAGGAAAGAGACAGCGAAGATCTAATGAAGCCAGCATTTAGAAAATGGAAAGGGAGCCATGGAATCGGCGGATGCTGTGAAAGCAGAACCCACACACAGAACTTGGAGAGCATTAGAGTGTGCGTGAACAGGAGAGGAAAATGGTCAGGAAAAAAGATAACAGGCCCTGGCCAGTGTGCCTCAGTTGGTTGGAGCATGGTCCCATACACCAAAAGCTGATGGCTTCGATTCTTGGTCAGGGCACATACCTAGGTTTCAGGCTCAATCCCTGGTCGGGCACGTGGGGGAGGCAATCACAAGATGGTTTCTCTCTCACATTGATGTTCCTTTCTCTCTCTCTCCTCCTCTTCTCTCTAAAATCAATAATAATAAGAAGAAAGATCACAGAAAACACTTAAGTTGGGATGACCAGTAAAATGGTGGGCAACCCAGGGAGAGATGCTGTTTGGAAGGGAGGACGGCATTCACTGCAAACATCTTTATTAGTGGCAAAGGGAAATGCTTTATTACCTGGGGGTCCTTCCTCCACCACCTCTCCTCATCATCTCTGTCAGGGTAAGAGTCTCATATTCCATGTATGTGGTTGCAGTCCAAGATTTCTGAGCGGCATTGATTGCTTTCACAAAGTCATGATTATATTTGTAGAGCCTGGTAGAATGCCTGCCAACAAAAATAAGATAGCTTTAGGTACACTCTTTACTGATGTAAACAGACTCCATTGAAAAGCACTCAGATACTCTGGGCCGAAGTGGAAAATGGTATAATCTTTCAGGAAGGCAGGTTTGTTTTTTGTTTTTCGTTTTGGTAATGTAACATCAGGACTTTATTCAAATCTTCAAAACAGTCTATTCTACAATAAATACATATAAAAAATCCATACATTAAGAACCCCACGGTACAGGGAGAAGCACACGGTGCTGTGTTTTCCAGTCAATGGGAAGACAACATCACATTTACAGAACACAAAATTTAGATAACCTGAAATTGTAAGGTAAAATAAAATCCAGTTTCAGAAAACAAAAATCCAAATATTAAGGGTCCCAGAACTATCCTTAACCCTAAAGAGATTTCACCGTACTCAAGTCCTTTTGCAGTGAGGCACACAGAACACAGCCCCATCGACCCAGCTGAGGAATCCGTGGGAGCCCCGGGTGCTGGCACCAGACACTCCCGCAAGAAAATGGCAAGCAATTTTTTATCTGAATAATTCCCTTAATTTGACTCTAAAGACATCAGGCTTTTGAAATATATTCACCTCATTGCCCCCTGCCCCCCCCCCCATATTTTAAACAAACTATTGTTTACAATACAGTTTGTGTTGATATCCTTTGTTCAAACAAAGCTGTTTTTCTGACACCAAAACACATTTAGTTTGGTTCATATATAGACAACCTGTGAGTCCAAAAGGCACCGTCCACTGTTGCCTGAGGAAATGCTTTTATATATATATATATAAATCTCAGTAGCCTGTAATTGGAATGTCTCCTATGAAAATAAAAGTTCAAGCTAACCAAGATGTAAGTATAAAGATGTTCAAGAGAACACTTTTATACTAGTGATAGATTATAAACAACCTAAACACATGTTCTAAGATAGGGGCTGATTAAATAAATAATGGCACTTAATTTACTATATAGTAAAAATGTCTAGAAAATTATTTAGTGATATGGAAGAGTGCTAACACTGTATTAAGTTAAAAAGCAGGATATCAAAGAGGTTTATACAAAATTAACCAATCATGTGAAAGCATAATATATAAGTACATTTTTAAAATGCCAACCATGGTTATCTCTGAGTGGTGAATAGGATCACCATCTTTCTCTACCTCCTACAATTCCTACAATGCACCTTTATAACTTTGTAATGATAAACAGACAAACAAAAAAAGAAACAAAAAAAGAGGAAAGAACAAACTGTATAATGTATATAGAGCATGTCAAACATTATAACTACATGATTCAAAAAAATTATTCCATATGAACATTTGGTTTATATCTTTGTTACTAGAATTTGGTTCTTGAATTTAGAAATGCAGACTCTAAATAGCTAACCCAGACCATCTGAATACGCATTTTAATAAGATTCCCCCTGCCCCCGACCGGTGACTCACAATAACATTACTATTTGAGAAGCACTGGTTCACAGGATACTAAGTGCTTGGATTCAGATGTAAATAAATATAACATATAAAGAGCATGTTTACAAAGCAAAAAAATTGGGGGAGCTGATTATTCATTCCATTCAAACATGCATCACACCTATGTGCCAGCTGCTAAGAATTATAAAATTTATCATATCATTATGACGAAATAAGGTTCAGTGGCTTAAGTGTGACTCACTACCCAAGACTTCCACAAAGTTTCCATTCTGCAAAGCAAGATATACCTAACCTGAGTGACATCTTAGGCGTACTGTGAATTCTACTTTCTCTTAATTCAGCTGTTCATCGAGAGACCACTTTGATATAGCATGGAAATTAATAAGAAAAACGTTGATAATGCTTTAATGTTTCCACCAAAGTTCTTCCCCACCTGTTGAAAAGTGTGAAACCAGAGAGGGACCTTCATTAAATAGATCACAAAACTGCCTGTGTTGCATGTCTCACAACACTATCACAACAACAAAAACAAATCACGGTTAATTGTTTCTTTAGACAAGACTAAATTTTAAATTGTAAATGTATACCTTGAAATATGTTCCACTGATAAGAGTCACTATTTCATGGGCTTTAAGTATCTGAGAAGCAGTAACCAGCCCTACTTCCCTCGCTGTATGGCAACATCTAGCAAAACATCATGTGCTAGGTGTCTTACAGCAATGCAAAGTAGGTCTGAAGTACATTATCTGTAGTGTCTAAGATGCAGTGAGATTAAGGAGTCTCGGAGGACGGCTCCCAGACACAGGATGGGGGAGGAAAGAGACAGTCACGGGCACCTCCGGCCACAGATGACGGAAGGGAAGGGAACCGGCCTTGAGCACCCCAGCGGTTTGGAAAAGGAGAACAACAGCTACAACCCGGGTGGTTTGAGTCCAGCCAAAGCCACTGGAGCCGAAAAGAAGAAAGGGAAAGGCAGAGAGACAGAGTCAGCCCAAGACCAGCCTATGGAGACGAACTCTGCCAGTAGAGAGGACCAGGAAATCCAGAGGGCCATGGACCTGTTCACACTGGGTCAGGGAACTGCCAGAACAATGGGGGAGCGTGGGAAGTGCAGGAACCCATCTGGAAACTGTGAGAAGTGGTAAACACCCAGGGTCCTGCGGCCTGACAACGACAACATCCGCCAGGAGCCCTCCACCCTGCCCAGGCTTCACCTGGGTTGCCTTGGACCTGGGTATCATGGTGTGGTAAAAGAATTATATACCTTCCACCCTGGCCAGTTTGGCTCAGCGGTTTGAGCGTTGGCCTGAGGACCAAAGAGTCGTGGGTTTGATTCTGGCCAAGGGCACATACCTGGGTTGAGGTTCGTCCCTGGCCCTGGTTGGGGTCGTGAAGGAGGCAACCAGTCACATCAATGTTTCTCTCTCTCCCTTTCTCCCTCCCTCCCTCCCTCCCATCCTATCTGAAGATAAATGGAAAAATATCCTTGGGTGAGGATTTTTTTTAAAAGGAGGAAAAAAAAAAAGAACTATACACCTTCCTGAATGAGAATTATGTGGAAGATGATGACAACATATTCTGATTTGATTATTCCCCAGAATTTCTTTTATGAGCTCTCTGGCACCTGGCTGGCTCCCCCAATGGCACTGTGGTGTTAAGTGGTCTCAAGTCGGAAACTGGTCGGGTTCATCAGCGCCATCCCAGCGAACATCCACATCCGTGACACAGAAGATGGTGGAGATCAACGTCCTCTGTGTCCACAAGAAGGTGCGTTCCAAGAGCTTGGCTCCAGCCCTGATCCATGAGATAACCAGGCGGGTTCACCTACAGGGCATTTTCCAAGCTGTTGACACTGCCAGGATGGAATTAACAAAGCCTGTTGGCACCTGCAGGTACTGGCATTTGTTCCCTAAACCCACGTAAGCTGATTAAAGTGAAATTTTCCTACTTGAGCAGAAATATGACCATGAAGCTCTACAGACTTCCAGAGTTTCCCAAGACAGCTGCTGGACTGTGACCAATGGGAAAAAGGACATTCCCATAGTGCACCAGCTCCTCACTGGGTACCCAAAGAAGTTTCACCTCATGCCAGTCATGAGTCAGAGGAGGTGGAGCACGGTTCTATCCCCAGGAGAAGATCATTGACACTTTTGTGATGGAGAATGCAAGCAGTATGGTGACAGAGTCCCTGAGCTTTTATAGACTTCCCTCCACCATCGTGAACCATCCAACCCACAAGAGTCTGAAGGCTGCTTATTCTTTACAATGTTCACACTCAGACCCCTCTTCTAGACCTCATGAGGAACACCCTTGTTCTCGCCAAAATGAAAGGGTATGACGTGTTCAATGCACTGGATCTCATGCAGAAGAAAATCTTCCTGGAGGAGCTCAAGTCTGGCACAAGGGACGGCAACCTGCAGTATTATCTTTACAATTGGAAGTGTCCCAGCACAGGGGCAGAGAAGGTTGGGCTGGTGTTACAATAACCAGCTGCCAGTGAGATTCTGGATAAAGACACTGAGAATTCAAACCAGGAAATGGAACCCCACTTGTAGGTCCAACATTCATAAATGTGAGAACCCCTGCCAAAGGGGACAAAGGCGAGCCAGCGTTACCAAGCTGCCACTGAACTGGACCATTGTAATGCAGTGGCGTGGGCTGCATGATGTCACAGCTGGCCATGTCTCTGGTCTCCCTGTTTCCCAGTTAATCACATCCTTATGCAGCCGTGATCAGGGGAATGTAACTGCTGAAAACTAGCTCATGATTGGCATATTATGGAGTTAATGAGCCTGGCGGGTGTGGCTCAGTTGGTTGAATGTCATCCCATGCACCAAGAGTTCACTGTTTAGATTCCTGGTCAGGGCTCATGCCAGGGTTGTGGGCTTGATCCCCGGTGAGGGGCATGTAGGAGGCAGCTGATGGATGTTTGTCTCTCCTCAGTGTTTTTATCTCTCCATCTCACTTTCTCTCTCTTTGAAATCGATAAAAACATATTTTAAAAAAATAATAAAATAAAAAATCTAATGAGATTAATAATAGTGTACCTTACTATGGGTTAGCAGATCATTAAGAGCTGAATGAGATCTTGAGAGTAATTTCGCTCCAAACGCTCATTTTATAGGTGAGGCAACACGCGTTCTGAGCGCTCCAGGTGGCTGCTTAGCATCCTCACTAAATGAGGTCAACACTTCCCCGGACAAGTGCATTTCGTCCTCTACCTCTCTGCTGAAGCCATTCCCTGCCGGTGTGACCTGTTTAGATGAGTTGTTCATGTGCACTTTCGGGGGATTTCACAACGAAATAAAATAGAAAAAGTTGCTACCAATAATATTTGTTTTTCTTTTCCTTCCCAGACTAACAAAAGTCTGAAATCTCTTGTTTGTGTGGTTCACAGTTACCTCAAGTGCACCTAACTTAACAAAAACATCAACTACATGTCATAGGCTGAACTGCATCCTTTCAAAATTCATACGCTGAAGTCCTAACCTCCAACACCTCAGCATGTGACTGTATTTGGAGACAGGGCCTTTATTTATTTATTTATTTATTTATTTATTTATTTATTTATTATTATTATTATTTTTAATCCTCACCGAGGACATTTTTTCATTTTTTGTTCAGATAGAGTGGGAGGGAGAGAGAGGAAGAGAGAGAGAGAGAAACATCGACGTGAAAGGGACACATCGAGTGGCTGCCACCCGCATGACCAACCAGGGCCAGGGACAAACCGCAACCGAAGTACATGCCCTTAGCGGGAACCGAACCCGGGTCTCTCTGGACCGCAGGCTGACGCTCTAACCGCTGAGCCAAACCGGCCAGGGCATGGAGACAGGGCCTTTAAAGAAGAAATTAAGGTAAAAAGAGATCACATAAGTGAACCCTTATCCAATATGAATGGTGTTCGTATAAGAAGTGGAAATGAGGACACAGAGGACAATCATATGAGGACACAGAGAGAAGGCGGCCGTCTGCAAGCCCAGGAGAGGAGCCTCAGAGGAAACCAAACCTGCCAACACTTGGACTTCTAGCTTCCAGAACTGTGAGGAAATACATGTCATTGTTTAAGCCATCTGCCTGTGGTACCTGGCTGTGGGAGACCTAGCAACGACATTCACTACATAAATACTAAGAATTTTAATTTCAGTTACTATTGCCTTGTTCAAAATGCATGTTCAATTAGTATCGCCTACACTTGTTGCAATATAAACACATGTATCTACAAATATTATGCAAGCTGTCTTTACATGGCAATAAAAATGGTTTTTCGTTACTAGGCATTGCCATTCTGTAGTCCTCTTACATAAATGTTCTGTAAAGCCATCATTGGTACATTACTTTTGGAATGCTTTGGAAAAAAAAAAATGCTTTCTTCTCTCCTTTACATCCGTCAACATCTTTTTCCAGTAAAGTTTTGTTTCCAAGTCAAGTACCTTTTATATAATCAAAATTAAATTTTCTAAGCGTTAACATACATACATAATTATATATGCCATAAAACAAAATGAAATGTGTCTTTCATCTGTGACAACTCACTTGTCCTGGAGACGCGGCAGGTACGCCGCGCTCACTCGCACCTTCTCCGAGGTAGATTCCGCCTTCCGTCCGGTGAAACAAGCCCAGTTCCGGCCCAGCACATCATGCACCCACCCGGTCATCGTCTCGTGGCAGTAACTGGTCACTTGTCTGCCCTCTTCTTTATACTGCAACAAATAAGGGAAGGGAAGGCCGAGTGAATCTGCAGTCGACTCTCAGGTCCGTTTCCCCGCCTCCCAGGCAGAGACACCCCTTTTCATTTCACCCTCGGGATCAGCCTCTGCCAGCCAAACCACCAGCCTCCCCTGAGAGCTTACACTCTGAGAAAGTGTTCTAGAAAATGAAGAGAAATAGATGTCTATAGGATAAGCACTGTTAGTCACCAAATAAAACACCAAAACACTTCTGGGTATGGAAGGTAGGGAAAGGAACTAACATTTTTATAGAAACTGCTGCATTCCAGGCATTTTACAAATGACCTCACTTAATCCTCACAATAAATCTGTGAGGAAGCAGACACCCCGAACTCTTCACACTGAGGAAACAGAGGCTCAGCTCAGAGATGATATGTAGCTTCTACCTAAGGTAAGAAAGCTGTTACATGGCACGAACAAAACCCTGCTCAGCTTTTCGGACTGTATTTTACACTCAGAGACAGCCCACGCCAACAAAATACAAGAACAAGTGATGAAAATTTTCCACAGGACTAAACAAGATCCTTTCTTCTGTCAATCGTCTAATTTATTAGGCTATTCTGATCACGAGGGAGCTAAAAAACCTGATTACTAAATGCTCTGTCTCCTTTATTTCATTAATATGGCCCTTGTCTTATTTCAATGCTAACTTTGCCAGGGGTGGGAACCTTTTTTCTGCCAAGGGCCATTTGGACATTTATAACATCATTCACAGGCCATACAAAATTATCCACTTAAAACTTAGCCTGCTATACTTGGTCAGGCTAACTTGGTGAGGTGTGTGATGCTAGCTGGTGTTGATTCCGTGGGTCTTACGTGGCCTGCGGGCTGGACGTTCCCCACCGCTCCAAGTGATGGACCCAGGATTTGAACCAGAGGCTTTGGCTCCAGAGCCTAAAACCCTCATGCTATAACATCTCCTCATGGAGGACACATTCCACAGTGGGAACATAGAGTGTGAGATGCAGGAAAAACAATGCATGCTAAGTTTCTACGAGGAGGGAGTGGGCACAATTTCAGGCACTGACTTTATTAATGAAACAAAAGCAGTCAACTCGACAGCACAGTCAGCTGTGTTTCGGTACTTCTCGTGACAACAGTATACCATGGGTTGGTTTTGGTCCATGGGCGATAGTTTGCAGGCTCCTAATGCTAAGATCATGAAACTGCAATCTTTATAGGTCAAAGCAGCCTAATATCGGTAACCTCCTACGATGCAGCCCCCACCCTCAGAGTTCCACTGAGAGTTTCTCTCTGGCACGGGCTCTCGATCATGTTCCCTTCTCTCCTGTCACACGCTAGTCACACAGGCCAGGTGTGGCTAAGCCAGTGCGCCCCGCTCCTCTGCTGTTTTAGAAAGCAGTCTTGACAAGGCTGTAAGGGTTCTTGAGACCTACATTGCAGAAATCATCAAAAAGAAAAAGATGGAAAAAACCCCACTAAACACAGACAACACTTGCTGCAGTCTAACAGAAAAGGGAAAACAAAAACTAGAACCAAGTAGAAGCCCAAATTTTCTAGTATAAAAGTGATTAAGTAAATGAATACATCAAAGGAATATTGTATAACATTTTAAATGATCCATATGAGCCCAGATACTGTGGCTCAGTGGACTGAGCATGGTCCCACAGACTGAGAGGTCCCGGTTCGATTCCTGGTCAGAGCACATGCCCGGGTTGTGGGCTTGATCCCCAGTAGGGGGCGTGCAGGAGGCAGCCAATCGATGTTCCTCTCTCACATCGATGTTTCTCTCTCTCTCTCCCTTCCTCTCTATCTAAAAACAAAACAAAACAAAACAAAAACAAAATAAAATAGCACCCATTAAAATAAATAAATAAATAAAGATCCATATGAGTTCTACAGAAGAGTGGTGAGCTAACTAAGGCTAGGGAAGGCCTCCTGCTTTCATAAACAGAGTTCCACTGGCACGTGGCCAGGCCACTTGTTTCTGAGCTGTCAGTGGCCGCTCTGGTGCCACAGCACAACTGAGCAGCCGCTTCAGACACCATGAGGCCCACGAAGTCCAAAACATCTACTATCTGAGAGACAGTTTGCTGACCTCGCTATAAAAACAATAAAGAGAGAGCAGCTATGCTCCTTTAAGAGGAAACAAATACAAGGTGGTACTTAAGCTGAACATAAACCCATACATTTTTTTAATGAAGTATGGTGTTTTAAAATGGAAATGAAAGGTGAAATGAGTCTCTGGGTGGCATTTTCTTGGTTATTTACCAAATGGAGACGGTTGTATAAATTTTGTGAAATTAACCACTTAAAAAAATACTCTTATTTCCTAAGAATGAGACTCATAGCCTACAAAGTCCGAGAAGAGGACATCTGTGAGGGATGGTCCAGGTGTCACTAGGGGCTGCTAACTTGGATCCATCTGGTATTATGGTTACATTTCCTGAAAACAATCATTATTTACATAACTTATTTTATATTTTGCTAAGTTCTTTCATTTATTTATCAAATATGTAATGGTCATATAATACTTCCCAGGCACTGTGCAAAGCACTAGGTATGCACGTACACATGTATGGATGAGGCCCCAGCCCTTAAGTAGTTTGAGATTCAATGAAGTAAACAAACATGTAAATAATTCATTGCAACATCACGTGGTTCAGCAAGTTACCCATGCTTGGAGAAGTCCGAGAAACTTCCCTATCTATGCAAAGATTTAGATCACAGACGAAATGACTTTCCCAACGTACCAAAAGAGCTAGGGGCATTCAAAGTAGAAGAAATAGGCCCTGTGTTTTCTCATCAGTGTGGTTTTGCTCGCCAAGTTGGGACAACTGAGTCATAGTTATAAGCACGATGGTTAACACCAAATAAACTTCCCCTGTGAGAAGAAGGCTGACTTATTATTTTGAGAGGGGGGAAAATCACCAGAGCATGACTGATTCTGTTCCAGTCCCTTGATCATTCATATTTGTTCAAGGACTCTCCGCTCCCCCTCATCACCAGTATTACACACCCACTGGACCTTAACATGTACCTCTCACTTCATACTTTATAAACAGTTCATAGATTACTCATAGATGCTAGAGGTTCAAGAGAACATTGAGATAATGCAGTCTCAGAGGAGAAAATAAAAAAGGACCAAAAGGTGGTCAAACTAGAATTTATAATCAAGGACTCCCAGAAGCAAGCATTCTTCCCAGTACCACGCACTTTTTCATATATTTTGTCTTCACACAAAGAGCTAGAGAAGTAAACACTAAGTCAATTGCCAAAAACACCGAGAGGAGATACTAGAATCCTCACAGCAAAGGCTAAAAACCCAATTTGCGAAGAGTTTCCATCTATATCATTTGAGCCTCACAATGATTCCTTGGGATAACAGACATTATATTTTTCATGGGGGAAAAAAACGTGGCTTTGCAAAGTGAAATGGAGAAAACATTCAAATATGGGTTGACAGGTTACAAGGATCACTGCTTCAACCATTCTTTCCTTAAAACAAAACAAACAAACAAAAACTGAGGTCCAAATTGTTGCCCAAGGCCCTTCAAGGGCCACCTAAATACTCTAGAAGCACTAACAGCCATTTGCCATTGTTCAGGTGCCTTGAAGGACATGGTCTTCGGGTATGATGACCCAGACTCGATCCAGATCTGCCACTTGCTGGCTGTGTGATCCTCGGCAAGTTACTTGTCCTCTCTATACGTTTGGTCTCCTCATCTATAAAAGCAGGATAACAGCCTCCGCCTGATAGGTCCTGTTTTGTATATACTAACCCATTTGATTTTCAAAGCAGTCTATGAGGTTACTCTTTATACACACACACACACACACACACACACACACACACACACACACGTACACACGCATGCAAAAATAAGCACTGTGAGAACAGGATTTTTGTTTTTTCAGTAGGATACTGTCTGTCACTATGTAGCAGTTAGAACAACAAATGCCAAGTCCTGTTTCAACAGTAGCACAGAAACTCAGAAGAAATACAAAGTTTAAAACTATCAGAAGTGTGGTGCTACCAGGATATCAGAGATCAAATTCTTCCTAGTGTAAATTACTTCAGATGTCAGTTTTCCTCTCCAAACCTCAGTTTCCCCGTCAGTAACTTTAGCTTGACTTAGAAGTTCCAACATATCTCTTCAAGCTTCCTAAAGGCACAGTCCTTACATCTATGGATTTCCTATTTAATATTCATAAAGCCAGGTTAATAGCTCTTAGTTTAGACACACTTAAAAAAAAATTTTTTTTCCTTTATTGATTTTTTTGAGAGACAGAAAGGAAGGAAAGGGAGAGATAGAAACATTGATGAGAGAGAACATTGATTGGCCGTCTCCTGTATGCCCCCCACTGGGGATCAGGCCCACAACCTGGGCATGTGCCCTGACCAGGAATCGAACCGGCGACCTCTTGGTGCATGGGTCAATGCTCAACCACTGAGCCACACCAGCTGGGCTAGACACACTATTTACATACTTGGGAGAATGTATATATCTAAGGGATCCTAAATAATCCTAAAAAACTACCACTGTTTTTGTTGTTTTAACTCAAACAAATGTACAAAGGAAGCTATCCATTTGTGTACCATTTCTGATACATTACATTGATGGAATTATTTTCATTTTAAAATTTTATCTTATATTGTTCTGCAGTTTTCCCCAATTTAAAATAATTCAGGGTTTTTATTAGAACCTGAAATCACCTTATAAAAGGTAGGCTGGGCCCTGGCCAGTTTGGCTCAATGGTTAGAGCGTCGGCCTGCAGACCAGAGACCAGGGTTTGGTTCCCGCTAAGGGCACATACCTCGGTTGCAGTTTGTCCCCGGCCCTGGTTGGGGTCGTGTGGGTGGCAACCAGTCGATGTGTCTCTCTCACGGTGATATTTCTCTCTCTCTTCCTCCCTCTCACTCTATATGAAGATAAATGCAAAAATGTCCTCGGGTGAGGATTAAAAAAAAAAAAAAGGTAGGATGGGCTGTAACACCCTGTCCCAGGTGCAACACAGCTTCAGCTGAGGAGGAACAGACATTCACCCTCCTGAAGCCAAGTACTCAGACCACACACACTGTGCCCTGTTACCTCTTGGTTTGAATGTTCCCAGAGTATCTGTCATTTTTCCTGCTATTGTGAAATACTTATGTGATTTTTGACATTACCAATTAAGAAACTGAAATCTTGGCTACACTATCCAAATGTAGCCAAATTTTTTCTTCTAAGGGTTTTACTTCTTTTATACAAACATTAGTCTCTGAATACTGCCTTGCACAGATGGGGTAATTTAAATTTCTATTATTTTATGCCAAAATCTATTGCAGCAAATAGATAATTTCACAAGATTTGAAGAACCTCCAAACCTTTGCACTTAAGTTTAAAAAACTACTAAGATTCAATAACTATCCATTTGCGTCTTCAAAATTACTATTGGGTTGCCAAGCATTCACAAAAATCCCCTTCTTCCATTTCCCACTCATTTTATCAACTATTCAGTTAACTCTACCAAGTAATACTAACCAATTTACAAAACAGATTGGTCTATTTTAGAACTTGTTACTTATCGTGGACCTCTTTCTCAACTGATTTTTGACACACAGAGGAGATAAAAATCACTTACACCTATTCCACTGTTTCCCTGATTAATAATATACTTAGCAAATATTTGAATATTTGAAGTAATGCACTGGCTATGAGACAAATGCAGTTTAATATAAAGGACTTTGACCTTTAAATCCTTGTTCTGCCACTTAGTCATGTAACCACGAGCAAGTCACAACTAGGGAGCCTCAATTTCTTCATCTGATAATGGGAATGGCAACTACTTCAGTGGGTTCCTATAAAGCAGGGGTGGGAGACTTTTTTCTGCCAAGGGACATTTGGATATTTATAACATCATTCACGGGCCATACAAAATTATCAACTTAAAAATTAGCCTGCTGTATATGATCAGGCTAATTTGGTGAGGTGTGTGATGTTAGCTGGTATTGATTTCGTAGGTCAGACATTCCCCTCCCCTGCTTAATGGATAAAGACGACATTGAAATGTGAAGAGTTTAAAACACTGAACAAATAACAATATAAACACTCCCATCTGTAACCATGAGGATACAAAGCTGTTTAAGATTTTATCCATGCCATTAAAGAACTTACATTTTAGCCCAAACTGTCAGCTGAACAGCTGATACGGGTCCTCGCCTGTCAACCAGTGATTTCCAAACTGAGATGAAAAGATGAGCCATAGAAATTTTGGGAAAAAATATTATAATTTCTATGTATATTTGTAATATAGAAATAAAACTGAAAGTCAACCTCCACTATTGTTTAATAGACAAAGCAACACTGACATTCCACGCAGTCCCAATACCAGACAGTCACCTGTCCTGGCCAGTGTGCGGCTCGTGAGGTGCTTAGGAATCAGCAAGCTCCCTCTTACATGTGCCTGCATAAATTGATTTGTGTACTTACTGATTTAATTAAGCTCTCACAAAATGAACAAGTAGCTTAAAATAATACTTGCAAAGAAACCAGGATTTGCAAATTCTAAAGATGTAAATAGAAGCAAACATAAGAAAATGACAAAGCTTATGTTTACCCTATTCCTAGTATGAGTTCTGTCATCCATGTTAAAAGATAAGGCTTTAGAAACAGATGCTTTGAAATGGTTCCATCGCTGCAGTGTTTTCATCTTATTTATCAAGTAAATGCTTCACTTCAAATGTGTCTATTAAATTGTCACCCCTAACAGCCAAACAGTAATTCTTCTAAACTCTATTCAACCTGTGACACTTTTTAAAAAATTTTTTTCTTTATTGATATTAGAGAGAGAGAGAGAGAGAGAGAGAGAGAGAGAGAGAGAGAGAGGAAGGGAGAGGGAGAGATAGAAACATCAATGAGAGAGAACATCAGGGCCTCATGCATGCCCCCCACTGGGGGTTTGGCTCACAACCTGGGTATGTGCCCTGACCGGGAATCGAACCAGCAACCTCTTAATGCATGCATGGGTCGATGCTCAACCACTGAACTACATTGGCTGGGCAAACTGTGACACTTTTAAACTTTTAACAAAATAGGTCAACCAATAAAATTATTTACTTCAAAGATTTTAATTAGAAAATGCTGTTTCCAAATGTTGAAAATTTGCAGTAATGAATATTATTGGTAACAGAAACTCTTACATTGCTTTTGGCAACAAATTCATGACCACAAAGCATATTTGTATATTGTTTTCAAGGGTTATCATCATGAAATGTATCTGGCAGGGCATTTTGTGACAATAAATGTTATTTATATTAACGATTTCATATATTTGATAGAAAACATAGTATAGTAATGCATGTATATAATTTTTAAGTATGTATACATACTGTGGAATACATAATAAAAACTTTGGACATCTAGGCTATTCCATTGAGATCATTCACCATTTCAGAAAAGTGGAATGATTTAATGATAAACCATACATGCGGAGATACTACATTCCAGCAATACTTAAAAACAAAGAATGTTTATTCAACTTTTTGCCCTTGGTTTCCTGTATACATAATGGGTGGGACAAGGGTAGGCTTACAGTTGTATGTGAAAGTTTATTCCTGTATTATTATTTATTAACTACCTGTACTGTATTATTTTCCATACAATCTATAAACCTGCTTTTGCCCACCCCGTATGATCTGCATGAGTGCAGATTCGCCACTTCCATCTGCTGTCAGGTGTGGAGGGTGAGTAAAGCCATCAGACGGCAATGAGAGAGAACTAGGCGCATTTCACTAAACCCACCCAAGAGCACCATACTTCTCTGTTGTTGTTAATCCTCACCTGAGGATATTTTTCCATTGATTTTTAGAGAGAGTGGGAGTGAGGGAGACAGAAAGAGAGAGAAACAATGTGAGAGAGACACATCAAGTGGCTGCCTCCCACATGACCCCGACCTGGGGATCAAACCTGCAACCCAGGTATGTGCCCTTGACTGGGAATGGAACCCGAGACCCTTTGGTCTGTTGGCTGACGCTCTAACCCCTGAGCCAAACTGGCCAGGGCACCATACGTCTTTTTAATCCACACTGGAGGAGGTGCTTAGAGAGGAAGGGGGTGGGGAGGGAGACAGACAAAATCAATGGGTTGTCTTCCCTATACTCCCGACCTGGGATCAAACTCACAACCAGGCAGGTATCCCGACCAGGAATTGAACCGGCAACCTTTTGGTGCACAGGACGACGCTCAACCAATCTGGCCATTCCAGCCGGGTAAGAGGACATCTCTCTTCAGAAGGAAACAAACTTTCCTATGTTAGTTTTAAGGACTTGCTCTAGTTTTCTTACTAAATAGACTTGCCCATTTTTTTAAAGTTGAATTTTAATGAAGCAGGAAACTGTCACAGTGTTGCAACCAAATGACTTCCAGCATTTTACTGAAGGAACTGGAAGCTAGATTTACATGTAAAATGGAGGGTCGGAGATTTATTTATTTCCAGCACTGAAAAGACAGTCAGTCAGAACCAAAATATATGTTCTAGAACTAGTTTAAAAAAAACATACAGCAATTTACCACTCAACAAAGTAGCCAAAAATCCCTTGGTTCATTCATCATTTACTTGGCTCATAAACTCTTTTTATTTTAAATGTATTTTTCAATTACAGTTGACATATAGCATTATATTGGTTTCAGGTGTACAACTTAGACATTTATATAACTTACACAGCGATCACCTCAGCAAGCCTACTACCCATCTGACACCATACATAGTTATTACAGTATCACTGACTATATTCCTTACATTGTACTTTACATCCCTCGCTCATAAACTCAAAACCGTGGGGCTGGGAGAAACCTTAGCATTCATTGAGCTGGTGCTTGTCGCTGAAAGTAATAGGAACACAGCAGACCTACAGACACCCAGGCTAGTTGATTCTTCAGGATTTGGGGAACCACTGCAGTCATAAAGCTATTTCCCCTGACAGCTAATTTAGATTTCAGTAATTCTGGATGTTTACTCTTTTTAACTCTGAGTCCTACCTTGGCCTCTATAGTCTCACACGAAAATTAAAATGTAAATAAATAAACAGAATAAAATTTAAAAGCCTCATCTGTTTTCTGCAAAGTCATCCTACAGATAAGACCCGAGGTTCCACCATAGGCTCTGAGGACTCACAGGTAACGGTAATTCCAGAAACATATCAATAAAACAACAGGACAACACAGAGATATATTATTCTATTCTCTTTCTTTTACAAATATTTATTGAAGCCCTATTATTTGTCACATATTGTGCTATACACGGGGAATAGAACGGTCAGTAATACAGAGTTGATCCCTGCCGTCGTGGAGTGGGAAGACCAGAGGACAGGACAAGCCGGCAATCACAACAGAGAACGCTAAGCAGTATGATATCACGTGGCTTCTAACACATATATTTGCAATTTCGTACCCACCAAATCTCTTTTTTCATAATCAAAAAAACATTTAGGTGCAAAGTTACTCACAGAGAAACAAACAAACAAAAAAATCACTTTGGTAGAGGTGATTTTAAACTCCACAATACATTTTTATACATATTGGTTGCTCAGTATTTGCATCCTGAAAACATACAGCTCTCTCAGGGCTCTGGAGGCAGGCAGCCTGATATAGCTTACAGCAGAGAACCGAAAACATAAACATAGTACCATTCCTGATTTGTGCTTCTCTAACCGTACAGAATTATTTGTAAGCTGGTATTACCTGAGAAAAATCTTTGAAAGGACAAGAGAAGTGTGGTTAATCTTCCAAGCACCTATACATTTCTACGTGCATTAGGTGCTTAAGATAAACAGGGAAATTAAGAGGATTTCAGTCTGGAAAAAGAGGCTGACATGCTATCAAATCGTTCCATTACAGCAGGGTTAGTACTACCCGAGCGGAGGTGCCTGCAAAGCGCAATGAGAACCAAAACAATGGTGTTTCTCCCTCTAACGGAGAGAGCTGTGGAGGGTTTCACAGAGGTGGCATGAAGGTCCTGAGCGAAGTAGAAAGATCAGGTCCAGAGGTAGGATGGAAGAAAGGATCCAGGTAGTAGTGGGTTATACTGTTACTTGACATTTATAAGATAGAACCTTCCCAGAACTGCAGGGCAGTACCTCTCAGATGGTGTAAGAAGTTATCTGAACTCATAATGTAATCATGGCAAACTGCTGTCTAGAGAAAGGTGTCTCCATTCAAGCAGAGAAGCAGAGGGAAGTCCTCCCACACAATAGGAGTTAGGTGTAGCCCCATATTTTCCTTTACCAAGGCTGATATTGATCGGCTCTAAACACTGAGGAGGAAACTACTCTATTGTTCAGCAGGAAAAAACTAAATGGTGTGAACAATGGGGTATTAAGAGAAGTGAATTTGGCAAAGGTACTTAAATTGTGCTTAATCTGAAGATTACAAAGCCCTCCTTCCCCTCTGGGGGACTACAAAGGGAAGGAGAAAGTAGTTTTTGTCTTGAATGACAGGACCCTGGGTTGGGAAAGAAAGTGAGTAGACTCATTTAGAAAAGAAACCTAAGCTTCAAGTCAATTCTTCCCCTAAATTCTCAACAGGAGCCGATGCAGTACATACTGTGTTCCGTTAAACTAACATTCATGATGTTTACAGACTGAGACCCACCAGAAAGTCTACGGAAATGTGATTCCAAGTACTAGTACTGCTTTGTAAAGGACTTTTCTTTAGCCCCAAGGAAATGCTTAGGTTTGAAAGACTAGCCCTTATCATTTAACACTTAAACTGTGTGAGCTTAAGTACTATCTGAGGCTAATTAACCCTATCTGTGAAACGAAGCTAGTAATGTTTACTTGATAGGGTTTTTGAAATGTAAAGTACCTCAAATTCTTAGCTCAGGGCTGGCACCTAATTAAAAAAAAAAAAAAAACCCAACAAACAAAATGTATTAATCATTCCATCTTTCTGCCAGGGGTACTGCAGGCCTCTGATCTATAAAAACACACCCTTCAGCAGTTTGGCTTATCTCAGAGATGCCTCTTCCTTAGGACCATCTTCCTACAAATACCGTATCTACACATCTCAAGATATCCTGAAGCCTTATTCTCTTCTTAGGATAGATGATGGGGCTCCTCAAGGTAATCAGAGAAAGAAAAGGCAGGCATTCAGGAAGACAGTAACTGTGGATAAAATTTGCACTCTGAACAAAATGAAAACACAACACTCCAATCCTAGCCTGTTTGGAAAAATCATTTCGAGAGAAGAGTGTTCAAAAGAGAAAAGAACCTTATGTTGTATAGTTCCTTTTACTCAAAGGCTGAATGGCGAAGTCACCTAAGACTTCCAGAGTATTTTTTTTTTCTTTTTCCTGCGTAGTCTCTGGCTGTTCACATTCCAAAACGGTGGTGGCTGTTTTCCACGGAAACGTTCAGGAGGGCAGCTGCCTCGGAGGTAGGTCACCAGGACTCCTCTGCATTTTACATGCCCAAAAAGACTCCAGAAGGGTCTGTGGCTGCTAGGGGCCTCCGCTAGCTGTCAGAGGTAGGTGGGGGTCCAGTGCCGCGTGCTGCTCTGCCTCTCAGCCCCAAAGCCTGTTGGGGGCTGTGGTTTTAAAGGAGCCCCTGAACAGATGCTCTATGTAATAACTACAAGACAATAAAAACTAGAGTTAATACTGTCTCTTAGCAATGTTTAATCATATTCATTTAAGTAAAAAAAAAAAAAAATACCAGAATTAGTGTTTGAGAGGCTGGTACTTTTCTTTTTTAATGCTAGGGAAGACATTCACAGAAAGCCGCCATTCTTGAAAGCTGAATGCTAAAGCAACACCTATCGCCCATGCAGCCGACAGGCTCAAGAAGCGCATGCAGATGCATTTGAAATGAACTGCCTCTGTGGAAACCTGATACACTTTTGAAATGTACTTAAAAACAGGCTAATCCAGCAACCTAGGTACATTAACATGTATACCTTACACATTCTAAATGTAGGCTTAGAGTGCCTTGGATCCCTAATTCCAGGTACAAGGCTATTGACCCAATTTAAGAGCAAATATAAGGAACTACCTTTTTTTCCTACTGGTAGAGGTGTCTCCATCATTAGGAGGTAGAGCGAAAGTTTTAAGGCAGAACTGCATACATTGCATTCTGAGAATACCTTGCTTTTTGTAAGGAAAAAGTGGTGAATTTATTTTGGGAGCATTTCCTATTATATCTTTCTCCTAAGCTCTCACCATACAATACAGTAAAGATTCTGAGAAGTTCTGAAATAAAGGAAATTATTTAACTCAATCTACACTTATTCAACTACCAGAAGAGAACTCAGAAGAAACATTTTATTAGTTGCAGCTCTGATTTTTTATTTTGACCTGCTATTAGTGGCTGCCTGGAAGGATCTCTAAAGCTTAATCAGATGAAATGTTATACATAATGAGCAATCCTACCTGGCAGATGCATAGACCACTGTTGGGCCGTTAAACAGTTTGGCAAATGCTGTTATAGGATAAGGCTGTAGCCACTTTCATTTTTCGTATCTCACTTCTAGTACTTAAGAGATAAGTAAAGGAGGAAGGAAAGGGAGGTGGGAAATGTTGTTAAAATGCACGTGAGGTTAAGTCCCTATCAACTGTACTCTCTAACCACACACTTTTCCATAGAAATCCTGGATATCTAAATTAATGGATCCAGTGTGAGCAATGATTTAAACATGTATTCTGAAAGTGTGAGGAATGTAAAGAGTGAAAAATATCCTCCTCTTTCAGTCCATATTTTATGTGCTGGGAAGGAGCCATTTTAAAAAGACAGGTGCTATCTCACAGGAATGAGTGGCAGGTGTGTCAATTTCTCTGGAAGAGCCACCTTCGCTACTGGAAGACAGACTTAAAATGCCGTGGCCTCACATGGTTCCTCATGCGTCTTTTTAGGAAAAAAAAATGAACACAAGGTAGTATAGCTACTTCAAGGATTTGAACTGAACTTAAGCCAATCTTTTCTTAACTGAGTCTTTACTTTTGGGTTCATGGCTATTTATGGTATAAGCATCATACCTGCGAGAGGTAATCTGATATGTGCAAACAGAACATGCTAAAGTTTAAAAAAAAAAAAAAAAAAAAAGCACTCACACAAAATAGTGCAGGCATGTAAAAAGTAGCAAATAAGCAGGCTCAAGCAAGAAATCTACAAGAAAACCATAATCTTTCCAGTCTTGTCTCCATCTCCCTGATGAATAAATAATCATTAATTTGCATAAGCCATTAGAAGGAAGGAAGCTTGCTTGTAATAAGAAAGTTAAAAATATTTCAGTGGAGCTCACCCAGTTTGTTCCTCTGATATGGTAAATCATATATTCCCACAGTTCCCAGGTGCATGAACAACTGACTGATAAAATCAGTGACGTCCTATGAAGAGTTTACAATGGGAAACTAAGTCATTATGTTGAGATTAAACATCATTATGAAAGAAAACAAAAATACACAGTTAGGCATGCATTAAGTGTTAAACTTCTGATTTCTTCTCTCAGTTGAAGCACTCTTAAAAGTAAATCCCAAGGTGTTTTTTTTTTAAATATTCTCATCCTGTGTATTGAATCTACATTGAATCATGTAAACCAAGTCTAATGACAAGTGTTCTAAAAGCTGAATTGTTACATCTTAAAAATGAACCCAGAGCCCTGGCCGGTTTGGCTCAGCAGTTAAGAGCGTCAGCCTGCGGTCCAGAGAGACCCGGGTTCGGTTCCCGCTAAGGGCACGTATCTCAGTTGCAGTTTGTCCCCGGCCCTGGTTGGGTCCTGCGGGAGGCAGCCACTTGATGTGTACCTTTCACGTTGATGTTTCTCTCTCTCTCTCTCTTCCTCTCTCCCCCTCCCATTCTACCTGAACAAAAAATGGGAAAATGTCCTCGGGTGAGGATTAAAAAAAAAAAAAATGAACCCAGAAGGCATGGTGGAAAACAACGGTACAAGAGTCCCAAATCTTTACTGTATAAACATGTTTGACATTTCTGGCTGTTGGGACAAGCTTAAAACGTAATTACAAGTCACTGGCACACAAAATGGGCAAATGAATCCTCTGATACGGTTTTCACCAACCATTTCCCAAACATCCCCATCCCAAGACTGCCAGATTTTCCTGTTCTGAGTAGCAACCTGCTTAAGCAACACGATGGTAGTATCTTTTAGCTTATAGTTCTACTAAGACTGGGGCGCCCAAAACAAAAACTCAATTAAAAAGAAAAAAAACAAAACAAAAAAAACCTCAATGAAATTTGCTTGACTTTCACCAAATAAAGTTTTCAGCCACAATGAGTCTAGTTTCCCTTCTATACATCTTCTTCAGCTCTTGAATAATTTAGTCTTCAAAATAAAATCTGAGATCCTTCTCTACTGCTCCCTTTTACAGGCTCAGAAAAAGTGAAATGAGAAACAGGAAAAGGTTAGAAAGCCTATTCAACTTGAGGGTATTCTTTGGAGTTTAGTTTGTTTCATAAGACTTCCTTCCACCGGGCAATTTGGTAAAGAGGATGGTGTATAGAGGAGCTTTATAAAAGATAATCATAAAAAATGAACAGAAGCATAAAGAAAAAAAAAGGATCACTTATCCATCCATCACATAAAGTCAACCATAATTAAATGTCTTTTATATTGTTTTGTTTTGTTACACTGTATTTTTATAAGTTGGCTGCTTTTAATTTGCAGGAATTTTTGAGGGGTGCAAATTTAATGGAGTGTGCCAACTATAACCAAATGATAAATGCTATTAAAATCTGATAGTCTCAGAAACTGGTCTGCAGACAGTACTGTGTTTTATTTGGGGCAGCACATTGAAAAGAAAATTGAAATGAAGATTTCTACTTAAGTTTCCATTTTTGCCATAGGTCTGATTACTCCTTATTGTTTTACATAAAGTTGTTTCAAATGTTCAGGTACCTGCCTGGGTGGGCCCTGAATGCATCTGAATGTGTAACTCCCATGAAGTTACAAATATAACTGAATGCCTACAGGAAGTTGAGAAGGAAAAATAATTTACCTTGTGCTTTCTGCCCAACTCAAACTATGCACAAACTTTCAGTATGAAGATTCACTTCCTGCCAAGTTTTTATCTAGCTTGAAGTCACATGCAAGAAAGCAGAAACAACAAAACAGATTATCAAGCAATAAAACCAAGGGGGAAAAGGCCTAGGAACCTCAAGTCATGAAAAATGTTCGTCTTCCAAGTGCTGCCTGAGAAGGAGAACTTAATAAAGGAAGTTCCCAGGAACAGATGTGGTACTGCAATTGCTTCAAAGTGGGAACTCAGGGAGAAGGACGTGGAAGCTGTCTGCTCTGCTGAGCTGCAGGAGGCTCCAGGGAAGCAGAAGGCGGAGCAGGAGCCTAACCGAATACCCTGTGGGTCATGTGCTCAGCCATGTGCCCAGCGTACTCTAGCAGGAACAATAAGAAACAATCTGATGAAAGCATATCTGAAGAGGGCGAAAGGAAACAAGTGGTAGGGTCTTGTACCACTTGGAGAGATAAGGAAATCCAACTGGTTAGTAGAATAACAATGTAGAGAATAATGATAGCAGGTATACGTGGCAAAATTTTGCCAGATCCTTCTGTCGTGGCCATAGGTTGAGCAAACTATGTTATGTAAACTATGCTGTAGTTTATATATAAGACACTTGAACAAAATACTGGTTAAGTTTTGATAATTGTTTTATTTTATAAAATAAGTTAATCCTTATTTAAAAGATACTCTCTAGCCCTGGCTGGTTTGGCTCAGTGGTTAAGAGCGTCGGCCAGCAGACCAAAGGGTCTCGGGTTCTGTTCTGGTCAAGGGCATGTACCTGGGTTGCAGGTTCGATCCCTGGTCGGGGTCATGCAGGAGGCAACCAATCGATGTGTTTCTCTCACATTGATGTCTCTCTCTCTCTCTCTCTTTTTCCCTCCCTCCCATCCATTCTCTCTAAAAATCAACAAAAAAAAATCCTTGGGTGAGGATTAACAAAAATAAATAAATAAAAAATAAAAGATACTCTCTCCGCCTGTAGGGAAAAGTCTCATGTGTTTTTCTCATTAAATAAGTTTGTGCTGTTCTTGAGTTCACCCAGCCAGCATGGTTCCCCCAGCACCATAGCAGGAAATACCCTGATGCTTGGTGAAACCCAGCAAGCGTTTTGTGTTAACTGCCACCAAAAGCGCTTGCTTTTCCTACTATCCTAAATCAACTCCACTCTATCATTTTTCTTAAAATTTTTAAAACTCTGCTCCCTGTATCTTTCAGTTAGATTTGCAAAAAGGACATTATTTTATTACTCTGAAAAATCTGTTCATCTGGAACTGCCTGATTATGTTAAGTTTTAAAACCAACTATCATACGTATATTCTACTCAGCTTATATTATCATCTTCATCACAAGTCCTGGTTGACTTTTCAGCCGGAAAAGAAAACATGGCCCTGGTAATGGTTCTGGTCAAATGCGCACTTAAAATGTACACACTGAAATCAGCAGCAGAACAGTCTTCCTATTTTTATTCCTAATACGAGACTACCATCCAGAAGCAGATAATTAGATAGGGGTCTGTCCTATGGTCAGGCAAAATTGGGGTTATAGTTGTTTGTATGGAAAATAATACAACAATTAATAAATGATAATGCAAGAATCAACTTTTCATACTCACAATGGTAAACCTACCTTTGCCCCACCCTGTACTGACACTTCCTGCTTATGGTTGATAACACTTATAACCTTATTTAATATTAAACAGTGGTTTTCTCTTGACCTGTGACTAACGTTCTGTGGCTATGGAAAAATACCAAATGTGCTCACACGGTGATTTCAAGTGAAATACAAAGATGTGCTGTGATTCCTCCTTCGGTCACCAGCCTTTCCCTCCATCCCCACCAGCCTCTGGCTATTTAAGCTAAGAGCAAACTGATTGAGAAATATTAATAAAGGGAAATTGCCTTTGTCTATTTGTGATTAGGAGTCGAGTAATTAAATGCTGATTTTAGAAGTTTCCCCACCACAGTTTCTCCAATTCTACTCCAATTCTACGTAAGTAAAGAATGAAAACTTTTCAAGTCAAATGGGTAAAACTACTTATTCATCTATTTATATACTACTCATCCTGCACTTATATAATTTATTCAACCTATTTCTCAACTGAATTCCATTTCAGTTCATTTTTATTTTTCTAATAAATATGAATTAAGTGCCTATTATGTATCAAGGAAGAAAAAAGGAAGGGGGGTAGGGGAAGGCAGAGGGGAGGGGAACGGAGGAAGGTAAAGGGGAAGAAGGGAAGTGGGGGGAATCATACATAGTAACAACTGTCTTGACTATCTCTTTCCTTGTGCATCAGTTTCACAGGAATTCTCAACCTGAAAGCAAAAAATACTGAAGGGCTGTGACAGAATACCTGTAAGAAGTCTGCAAAGCCCTAGGCTCAGGAATATGCAAACAAGAATTATAATCAGATTGAATTATATTTATCACATATGCACTACAGTTTTAAAAATTCATGTAGATACTGTTATGATTATCCAGGGATAATATTAAAAATATTTAATAACTGGTCAAGCATGGGCTTCAACAAATAAAATGGACTTTTGACCCTCAGCAGCCAACATGGATAGACGGTTCTGGCCAGCTGAGTTGCAGAACGACCAATCCAGGTGCAGGGATACAATTTTTTCCTGTCCGTTTTCTGTTTTCCTATAAAAGAGGGGTCGGTCCTCATCATAAAAAATATATTGGGAGCTACTATCCAAAGAAATCGGGTTGGCTCAGATTTAACACCATATCCTAGGGATTAAATCACAATCCATGAGATAAATCACAATAAATTTAGAAGTCAGGCTTTTGTTGGTACTTTGTCTTTTACTAGAATTAACAAAGTTGTTCTCCTACTTTCCCACGAATTCCCAGAATTGGACAACTCTTACCAGATGTTCGTTCCAAAGGCTGTAAACCCTATCCCATGAGAAAGTCTGTCTTTATACTCAATTTAAAATGAGAAACAGCTAGTCTCAGGCTTGTGGTTTCAGTTTACTTAAATCATTTCATATTCTGCCAATAGGAAAAAGTCCAACTCCAGCAGGATATCTGGGATGGACGACAATCTGTGCTAAACTATTTTACCCCGGAGTGTGCCTGCAACTGGAAGCAATGTGTTAGCATATAAGAACAGACAATAGCCCCGGCCAGATGGCTCAGTTGGTTGGAGCCTCATCTCATACACCAAAAGGTTGCAGGTTCAATTCCCAGTCGGGGCACATACCTAGGTTGTGGGTTTGATCCCTGGTCAGGGTGCATACAGGAGGTAAATGATGGATGTTTCTCTCTCACATTGATGTTTTTCTCTCTCTCCCTTCCTCTATCTTTAAAAAAAATCAATAAATATATCCCCGGGCGAGGATTAAAAAGAAAGGAAAAAGAAAAAAAGAACAGACAATAGTTCTTCCCTAGTCAGAGAAGAAAACAAACTGGCCTGGCTGGACAACTTCTTAATCAGCTCAAGGAGTAACTCAATGCTCTCTATCTCTGTCTTAATTTAGTCAAATAAGCTATTCACATTAATATATTTAGTACATTATATTACTTCAATGAGTTACTTCAGTCAATTTCTCAGAAGCAACAATGATAAGAAAGAGCATAATTACTCCAAAAATTTTTTTTCATAATATCCATATCTTTCCTGGAAATTCAATACAAAACCAAGTCATTAAGACAGCATTTAAATTTAAATATAGATGGATTGCACATATTCAAATATAGATCAGGTTTTTTAACTTACTGAAATCATAATTTTAAATAATTTGGCAAAATTACATCACCTAATTTCTCTGGGGAAAAGTGTCAATTCCGGTTATCTTCTTAACCTTAAATTAAAATTCTGAGGGTCTACTCATCAGAAGAGACTTCAGATATTTAAAAAAAAATGAATGCATTTTCCACCAAAACTAACCTTAAAAAAGGCAAACCACTTGTAGTCATTCAACACAATCTCAAAGCCTTGATTGTAAATAATGGTGAAATGGCCAGAATTGCCCAGGTCATCATACGCTGTATCCATCTTCTTAAGGTGCACCACTACTTTTTTTTCTGGTGGTCCTAAAGAAAAGAAAAGGCACAACAATGGAAAATTACTTGTACTTCAATGAGAGGAAATATCTCCTCTGTCATTTCCATAACTTTTAAACTGCTTTCCTTTCATGCCACCCAATTTGAGCCCATCTGGCTTGTGAAGATAC
This sequence comes from Tadarida brasiliensis, assembly GCA_030848825.1. NCBI lineage: Eukaryota > Metazoa > Chordata > Mammalia > Chiroptera > Molossidae > Tadarida > Tadarida brasiliensis. The sequence goes on from CM061268.1 coordinate 61,351,997, forward strand.
CAGACTTTCCATCTCATTGCCTCCCTCTGTATAGTCCTGGAGGAGTTTCGGTCAAGCCTGAGGAGTGAGGGCTGAAAAGATACCAATAGGCTGGCAGGCACAGAGACCCCACAAAGTACAGCACCTACCCTCCCAGAGAATCCAAAGACTGAAGAAATTTTTCACTGAAGTAAAGGAAAAACGGGGGATATTGAAAATGACAAGTGGAAATGAAGAGAAGATAAAATGAAAGTCAAAAAGTAGAAATACAAAAAGACCTGCTATCAGAACAAAAGAAGGACAAAGGAAATGCTCTCTTCAAAGAAGAAATAGGGTATCTTTCTCCATAATGGCTCTACAGTTCAGAACTTCAGAACATGAATCCTTCCAACGTATTCAGCAAACTGGATGTTTCTATCCCATAAAGCTGATTTGTGCTGACAGGCACTAAACTTTTAAACTTCAGAAGATGGGGGCTCAGACACGTGGGTGCCTTTAATTATTAAAGTCAGAAGAATAGTTTATAGACAGAGACTGCCTGAACAGGGTTCTGCTGTGTCCACGCAGAGGCTTCCACACTTGGGTTGCCCACGGTTCATTTTAATGCTCTGACACAGGAGATGGCACGTGCCCAAACAGTGCAATGATCTCCCTTCTGCTTCAGACCTCCAACTTCAACTTTTAGAAGAGAAGATGGTTAAAATGCCCAGGGTTATGCAATGCCACAGTCCTCTGATGTTGGGTAGTTGAACTGGTCTGTTTTAGTAACAAATTACCTGCCAATCTCTGTTGTGCTGACAAGGAAAGTACAGCTGAGAGCTTCACTCATTCTGGCCAACAGGCTGGTAAAGTGCTTCTTCTGACCCAGGCGGTGTGGGTGCGCTATTTTTCTCCCTTCACTAAATTCTGTCCTTGGTGTAACCATGATATCTGAGGGCATGTGTACTATCCCAGTGTGTTCAAGCACTAGATATTTATTGAGTGCCTTCTATGAGCCAGGCATTGTGCTTGGCTCTAAGCATTTACAAATATAATTAATTGCTAAAGAGCTATTAAAAGAATAGAACAACAAACTTTTATAGTACATCCCTGCAATGCATAAAACAGTGCAGAAGGGTACTAGAAGTTTTCTCAGACTCTAGCATCAACACACATCCAAATCAAAATAACTGGACAGAAGGGCTCTTTCCCACAATCTAACAAAAGAAGAAAACTTTTCTTACAATATTCTTGAGTGTTTGAACTTAGTTTTTACCGGCACAAAACAACCACCACCAAAAACAAAAATAAAAACAAAAAAAACCTCTACAGTTTGGACAGGAGATCATAAGAGTTTAAGGTCTGAACTCTCTTCCAAACCAACCAAACAAACAGAACACAAAAATTAATGGGGGGGAAAAGAAAGACTTTTAGAAAGTATAAAAGCCCAGGGAATAACCAAGAAAAGGTGAGGTTAGAAGTTCTCAGCAGCTCAACTTGGACTTGGCGGCCCCGGCGCAGGAGAGGGCACCCAAGGGGCCCCAAGTGCCGCCAGGATGCCCCACCTCGCGCAGGTGTGCTCCTCCGTGTGGCCGCCGCGGACAAACGGGACAGAGAAGGAGTCCGCGGCTGGCGCGGGAAGGGAGACAGTCCCGGGCTGGCGGCGCTTACCCATCACCGAGCAGTTGACGTCGCGCTGGGAACCTGCGCGGCCCACCTGGAAGACCCAGGTGCCCAGCAGGTCGGGGTAGGTGCAGTTGGCAGGTGTGTCGCAGCGCGCAGTGCCGAAGCCGCAGAGGAGCAGCACGAGGGGGGCGAGCAGGGAGCGGGGCGGGGGGCCCATGCTGGCAGGGCTGGAGGCGAGGTGAGGAGGCAGAAGCTGCAGGGAAGCCACCGGGCGTCTGCAGACCCAGACCGCGTGCGCCTTAAAATAACCAGAGGGCCGGAAACCCGCGCTGGGCAGGGGCGGGGTCTCGGCCGCCGGGAGGGGGGGGCGGTGGGGGCTGGGCACCTAGGCCGGGGTTCGGAGCGAGCCCCGCCCCTCGCCTCGACCTGGAGCCCAGGCACAGGCTTTATTGCCAAGGGACGACCCAGAATAGGATTTAAGAGCCACAGCTGGTCCGCACGAGACCCAGACTTCCTCCCTGAGAAGGGGACAGAGAGAGAGAATTCACGCAAGCCCGCGGGGACGAGGGGGGAGTGAAGGAAGATTGAGAGAGACAGTAGTTTGGGGAATGCAGGAGAAGAGTGGGAGCGGGGAGGAGGGGGTCAATGGGGGGAAGGGAGGAAATCTGTAATACTTTCAACAATAAAAAATAAGTAAAATAAAATAAAAAGAGAGGCAGAAAGGGAGAGGGGCAGAGAAAGGAAGAGACAGACCCACAGAAAATGGGGTGGCAGGGACAAAGGTCAGAGAGACAGAGACCAGAGGCCAGGGGACAGGAGCTGGGGGGAGGCTAAGAGGGGAGACCGAGGTGAGAAAAAGTCCCAGAGAAGGAAAGATCTAGTAAGTGGAGTGTTACTTGTTTTCTTCACTTTGTCCTCACCAACTCAAGTTTTTTGTTTTTGTTTGTTTTTCTCAGAAAAGTTAACTTGCTACCCCCCAGCCGCCTCAGCTGTTTGAGAACTGCTCTTCCTTCCGTTTTCCAAAACTTTAGCTACCTTCTTTTGGCTTGGTTTTGTTTGGTTTCCTGTCAGCGCTGTTTGCTTATTATCCACAAGAGAATTCAGCTGTAGGGCAAACTTGTGGTTTTTGTGTACTAGCTGTTTTTGTTTTCCCTGCAAACTTCGTAGGATTTAGTTTGCACACACACACACACACACACACACACACACACACACACGTTCTCAGAGATCATGTTGCTCAGCCCCTTCTCCTTTCACTGCTGAAAAACAGGAGGCCCAGAGAGAGGAAGTAACTTGCCCAGCATGAGGAAGGGAGCTGGTGGGAGAAGGCTGGTCTTATGAGCAGGAACCCAGTATGCCAGTCTGATCTCCAGTAAATATTAGGTAGCCTTTGTTGGGGTTCAGAAAGATCCACCCCAATATATGCCTCAGTGATATGCAGATTGTTTTGAGCTAAATGCAGCTTCAGCTCTGGACTCAAGATAAACTTATGCCCCTCCATTAACTACCTAAAAGACTTAAATTGAGGGGCCTTGCCCATAAAGAGAGATCAGATGTAACCTCCTTTGCCCTATTTGAAGGGCAGGGCAAACTTATAATTACTAAACATCTGCTATTCATCTCATCTTGCAATGACCTTAGAAGCCCTGTAGTCACCTAACCTCATCCCTAGCTCAGAATGTTATATATACCCATTTTACCTTTCCGTCTTTGAACCTCTCATGCCTGTGGGATCATTATTTTCTCTTGTTAATCTGTCCAATGTCTATTTGATTGCTAGACCAGCTGAAAAAACTTTGAGGGTAGAGGAAACTATCTTCTTCCCCATACATTATTTCCAGGTGCCTCCTTGTTCCTTTTAAATATCACCATTTTCTGTTGAGAGCTCCTCTGACTTTATGGCTACTGTTGGAAGTTGGAGCTCCTTTCCTGCACAGAGCCTATTAGGTGTCAGGCCGTGTGCCAGCATCAAGTGATGAACAAGGCAGACTTTCCTGTGCCCCTGACTTCTAAGGCACATGCATTTTGCCCTCATCACACTGGTTAAAATAAGTATGTGTGTCTCTACCCCTTCCACCAGATGACAAGCATTCAACGGGAGCAGGTACACATTATTCACCTTTGTCTTCTGAGGTTCTGGCTTGAAAACACTCAGGAAGTATGTTGTAACTGTCAGCGAGATAACCAGAGACGCACAGCTGAATTGTAAAGGAGCACTTCATTACATCGGAGGGCTGAGGGGGTACAGCTTCCCCAGATCCTCAGCCCTGATTGTTCTCGCTCGTCCACTTTTAAAGACAGAAGCTCCATTCCCCTTTTGCTCCCCCCCCAGGGGACCGGTACAATAGTGGGTGTGACAGTGATTACAGAAGTCAAAATTAGCATTTTTCACTGGGCTCATGATTTGCAGTTTCTGATACTCACTCACTCGGAAACTGTAAATACCTCCCAACACGTGGGGCAACTATAACCTTAGGCAAAATTCCTTTACTTCTAGGGGTAATTAACCTATTATTGGAAAAATATCGAGGAAGGTCCATTGATGATAAAAATGGAGTCATTTAGTCGCTTTAGCCAAGAGGCCTACATAAGAATGGAATCTAGTCGCCCTAGCCTGGGGGCCCAGGTCAGTATCCTGGGGTATTAAGTGCAGTTAATAACTTTAAATTGGTTTCTAGGCCTGAAAGCCAAATTCGATTTGGCAAGAGGAGTTGCCCTTGAAAGCTCAGAAATGAAAGTGCTCTCTAATGTAGGCACAAACTACAAAGGCAAGGGGAAGAGACACAACACCCTACTTCTAGGCTTTATTGCCTTTTACTTAGGGTAAAACGTTGGCATCATAAAATTAAGCTAACTCACAGTTTAGAGATACACTGACAGAGTAGCATTGCCTTCCTGAGTCCCTGGGGAAGTGTGCCGTTGGTGTCATCAATATTGAAGAGCTGAACAGTGAATTTGGAAATTTATGGGTGTAATCAAAGCAGCACACTTAACTTCGAGGAAAGTTTAAAACAGTCTTTATTCAATGAATGATAAGTAGAAGGTGATCTGGGAGACCTCTTAGTCTAATGGATTCATTTAATAACAGGAAATGGAGATCAAGATGTTACCGGCAAGACCACAAGACCTCAGTTCTTGTCTTCGTGAAGGAAAGATTTCAGTTACGAGACAAAGTGCAGCAAAGCAAGCAAGAATTTGTTGGCCTCAGCAAAAACACACTCAGGACAGTGAAACAAGGAAAGGCTTAGCATAAAAGAAGCAACAGGAGAGCCTAGGTTCGGCTGCTTTGGCTCACTGGGAAATCAGAGAAAAGGGGGCCTTGGAGATGGGTACAGGGGGTTAGCCCGGGATGAGCTGCAGCTGCCCATTGTTTCCCTGGTTGCAACTCTTGTGGAGTCCCTTAGAGTTACGGGATGTATGCCTGTGGGGAAAGGAGAGGGGGAAGGGAATGACATGGGCATGCTCCCCAAAGGGAGAGAACACCACTGAGTCCTTCATCCTGAGGCTTTTTATTTCTCTCTTGCAGGTGGGGAATCTTAGGGGAGGTCTCAGGGGAGGGTTTCAACAGAATATTCATCATCTTTCCAGGTGTGCTCTTTCAGGTTCCTGGCCTCTGCTGATTGTTCAGTGTGAGGGCAGGGGTCTTTAGTCAATGCAGCTGGTCCTGAGGCAGCCATGGTGTCACTTCTCTGGTATTTGCTGCTGAAATACAACTGAGGCCTACATGTTATCTTTAGGGAAGAAAAGTCAGGGGGTCTAAACCCCATGACCAGTGATATGAAAGGTCGGGGGGCCAAACCGAATGACCATCTATATTCTAGAGGAGGACAAGTTACTCTGGGGGTGAAATCCTTGTTTTTCCAGTTTTGCCCCTTGCTAAGCACCTGGAGCTTTCCACCCTGTTGACCTTCTGTACCTGACCCATCGTCCTTGTCTGCTGTTTGTCTAACTGCCTGTCACACAGACATAATAATTTGGTGAATGTCACACTGCCAGTGACTGAGATTTAAGAATAAACCTCATGTTCCTTGATTTTCAATTGAGTTTATTTCCAATTATCTGTTAATTAATCGCCAAGGTATTATCTCTCAAAATAAAATGCCAGCCCTCTCTACATTAAGGGGAAGGGGGGAGTTAAGTACTGATTCCCAAACTGCTCATATCCAAAGTTTTGTTTTTATAGTGAATATTTTATAGAGACTGCAGTATTGTGATTTATAAGAAATATATATATGTTTGATCATTCAGATGACCAAAATATACTTCTCGGATAGATTTGGTTTTCATCCGTAGTCCCTGTATCACAGCTCCGCAAACCAATGAAATTTCCTGAGCAATAACAGTAATGGGAGCATCTTTTGTTACGATATTTGATCTCTTCTCAGTTCCTGAAAATGCTTCAGAGCCCTAAAGGTGAAATGGGTTCCTTGTTATTCATTATAAGCCCTTCCACCACAACTGGGTTTATGTGAATGAAAGAGACATTTGCAAAGCACCTAAGGATGGGGGCTGGTTGCCAGGGGAACTAACCAGGAGTAGAGGGTAAGAAACTTTTATCCCTCTCCTTGATTTCCAGGGAGGAGAGGGGGGCTAGAGGTCAAATCAATCACCAATGGCTAATAAATTAATCAATCACACTTATGTAATGAGACCTCCATAATAACCCAAAAGGAGGGGGTTGGGAGAGCTCCCACAGTGGGAATTAGAACACATCCACATGCCACATGCCAGAGCCCAAGTTCCATGATGAAAGAAGTTCCTTTGTTTGGGCCTTGCCCTGTGTGTGTCTGTTCATCTGGCTGATGCTTGGTATCCTTTAATACCCTTTGTAATAAACAGAAAATCTAGTGAGTAAACTGGTTTTCTTGAGTTCTGTGGGCTGTTCTAGAAAGTAATCAAACCCAGGGAGGGGGTCCTGGGAACCTCTGAGTTATAGCCAATTGGTCAGAAGTACAGGTAACAACCTAGGCTTGAAACTGGCTACTGAAGTGGAGGGTGTTCTCATGGGACTGAGCCCTTTACCTGTGGAATCTGACTGTATCCAGATAGATGGTGTCAAAATTGAGTTGAATTCTCAGATACCCTGCTGGTGTCCAAGAAATTACTAGTTGGTGTGAAAGAAACCCCCTCTCATGTTGGAAATTGGGTCTCAGAACACGTTTAAGAAACCTTTTAGTATTCTGAAAGAAATTCATATACAATAAGCTATTTATGCATTTAATTTAAAAATATGAAATGTAGTATAAAGGACAAATAAAAATATATTTTAAATAAATTTCTAATACAAAGACATTTATTCCACCATTTAAAATGCTCATGTATGAGTGTACTAGAAAACAGAATGAGACATTCAGATATTTGCTCTTTATGTCTCCATGTAAAATTTTAGAATGATTTTGTTACCATTGTAATTAGCTAGTTGTTAATATTAATAATTAGAAAGGAGCAAAGGGAAGGCCAGATGTTATAAACATGGTCATCTGGGCAGCTTCACCAGGAAGGTGCAATTTCACACTCCCCAGGGAACCACTGATCCATTCCCTACAGATCACTGGGGGAAGGGACTGGACAAAGGGGAAGATGGACACAGGGTGACATAGGGAAGCGCCTGTCAGTCTGACCTGGAAACAAAGATAATTGGCTTAGGAGGTTAAAATCTGCAGACAAAGGAGTTCTCTCTTTCTTGTTGCTCTGGCTTTGCTGCTGCTTCCTTGCACTCACCTGTATTCTCTCCATAGCCATGTGGCCCTAGAAGCTCCTGCACACAATGGACTGCAGCTGGCAACACAAGCTAAGCTAGCCTGATGCTGGACTGTGCAAATATGGAGCCGTAACTCCGGGCAGTGGCTTAGTCCTAGCTCTGCAGAAGACACAGCTGGCGGGATGGAGGGAGATGGGACCTTGGAAACTCAGTGGTTCAATTCTACAGAAATGAAACTTTCTACAATAACTTATTCTCTTGTGGGGGCCTCAGGAAATTATTTTCCCCATAGCACCCCAAGAAGCCCTATCACTCATTCTCCTGAGTGAGTCTCAGAAAATTCATTTTCTTGTGACATTGCAAGAAGCCCACTTCCACTAGAAACAGGTGGAGACACAGAGAGCACCCCACTGATAACAATTTCAGTGAGTTATATCTCAAATACTGTATCAGATAGTCATTTAATCACTATACCTTGGTGGTTGATGCCAGATTCTTGACCAGAACTCTTGATTAAAATTTAAGGTCCAAATAGTTGCAATTGGCTTAATCTCTGGTCAAAAATCACACAGGATGACTTAAAACTTTCTTGGTCATAATGGGGCTCCTTTGAAATGTTCAAATTAACTTGTCTATCTCAACTTCAATGCTGAGGTTTTCAAAACCAACCAAAGACAATGGGAGGCTTTCTTTAACTGGTATTTCAAGGCCTCAAAATGAAACCAGGAGTCAACTATCGCTGTCCTCCAAGAAAATAATTTTAAACTTAATAAACACCTCTAGAAATTAGAAGAAAAGACTTGTGCAAAAGATCCTCCTCCTTTACGTTCAGAATCCTCTGAAATCTCACAGTCCCTCAGTTCCTCTGTAGGCTCATCCCCACCTAGCCCTCCCTACTGAACTCCCTTTCTGTTCTTCAGAAAGCCCATTTTAAAGCTTCGGATAACTCCCAAGAAGTCTGTCTCTTTTACTTGTGGGACTGAAGCAGAACTTTTAGCCATTGTTGAGGATTTCTCAAACCCCAAAACTAATCCCTTTGAATTCAGATGCCCATTTAGTCTCATCATTAGGGCTTAACCGCCAGGTCTCTCCAGTCTATACCAACTCATCCACATGTTGGTTGGCACTGTCCTAGCTAGAGAATGGATGAATGCCACACGCTGGAGCTACGTACCCTGCAAGACTTTAAACTCCTGGGTGCCACAGGCCTAACTGCCTTACAGAAACAAGCACAAAAATTATTAAAAGCGTCCAGCTGGTGTGGCTCAGTGGTTGAGCGTCAACCCATGCACCAAGAGGGTGCCGGTTCGATTCCGGGTCAGGACACATGCCCAGGTTGTGGGCCCGATCCCCAGTGGGGGGCACGCAGGAGGCAGCCAATTGGTGTTCTCTCTCATTGATGTTTCTGTCTCACTCTCCCTCTCCTTCCTCTCTCTAAAATTAATAAAGGAAAAAAAATTAAAAAAAAATTATTAAAAGCCATTCCCAAAATTTTCCCTAGGCAAATAAATTGGAAAGGTGCTCATCAAGGCATACAAGGAAAGGAATCCATCTTAGGTTATTTCAATCATTCTGAGCAAACTTTCCAACAAAATTCTGGAACCAATGACCTTAATGATGAAACTAATGACTTATTCAGTCCCATCTTTATTGTGGATCTTTATGAGGCCCTTAGGACTTTATTTAAACAACATGATCTCATTTGGATGACAAAAAGACCCCATGAAGTTACCTCACTAGCCAGCCACTAGCAAAGACTACAGAAAAAAGACAAAGAAACTCAAATTACTTGAACCTTAGACTTTCTGGAAAAATTGGCTAAACTAATGGCCATGTAACTTCAACAATTACGTAATTCTCCTACTCCCAATTCTACCCAGACACCAGATCTAAACGCCGCCTCTTGTTTCTTTTGCAAACAAACCTGGACATTTTAAAAGGGGTTGCCTCAAATATAAGCATTATCTCCAATTCAATCCAGACAAGGCAGCCTGATCCAAAGTTACTAAACAAGATCCGGGATGGGATGTTCAGGGATTCAGTGGGGACTTTTCCGCTTCTAACAGCTAACCACTTGGGGAAGTAGACATTAAAATTAGGGGTTTATTTAGTGAGAGTTCTCATTGACACTAGGGCCACCCTATCAGTCCTCGACCCCAACATCCTTTCTATGTCCCCTCCTTGGGATTCTGAAACTATTCAAATGGTTGGGGTCAAGAACAACCTGTAGCAGTTTTCAAATCTCAACCTATTACCTTTCAACCAGGCCTCTTAAAGGCACTTGCCATTTTCTACTCGTTCCATCTGCTCCTTTATACTTTTTAGGCAGAGATTTCTTAGGATATTAGCACGCACATATTGACTTCTCCCAAGAGGAGGAAATACTCCTCCCTCTCAACCTGTGCCCTAATAAAGACCCAACAGTAACTTCAGGTAACCCTCTCTCTCACCAGGTCCCCATCAACTGTCCTCTCCCACCATGTCTCCTCACCCATCCCTTCACAATCTACCCCTTAACCTCTAGGCAAAATCAAATACAGACATGGGCCATATCTGTTTTCCCCTCCCCCATCAAGATTCAAACTGACCCTAAAAAATCCCTCCCAAACATTAACAGTACCCACCGACTCCCCAGAATTCAGCCTGTAATTAATGATTTCCTACACAATAGACTTATAGCTTCTTGCATTAACCCCTATAAATTTTACTGAAAATTATACCAAGTATATCTTGCCATTGTGGTAGAGGGTTCCGCCCCCTACCTCCCTTCCCCTTTCTATCCACACATTGCCAAGCAAGGCCATCTGTGTTTGCCTAGTGTGAATAGTTCCAAACTGATTACTAATCTTACCTAGCCATTTACAAACATGCATAAGAAGCAGGGCACATAATGTTTAAGGGCACAGATTCTAGATCCAGAATGCCACGGTCTGAATCCTGACACCGGTTCACTACCTGTGTGACCCTAGGAGAGTTATTTATCTCCTCTAAATCCGTTTCCTCATCAGCAAAACTGGGATGATAATAGTACCTACTCCATCTGGTTGTAGTGAGATTTTGAAAGAGTTAATACATGAAATGCTTAGAGCAATACTGTCACAGAGTAAGCACTACAGAAAGTGCTATCATTATTATTCTGATGCACCTGTGTATGGATTTTGGAGTTTATTTTTATGAAATGGGAACATACTCTACATTTCTCTTTACCCTGATTTTCATTCTTTCATTCTCTTCAACCTGATTTCATTCTTAAGGAAACTCTTTCATCTTTAAATTACAGAGATCTCTTCACATCAAGAAATTGAATTCATTTAAGGAAATTAGCTGCATGGTACTTAAGGTCTGTAACACATCTATTTAACTATTATTAAATGGGCATTGGGTTGTTTCCAGGTATATTAGCATTATTATTTTTTGCCACTACAACCATTGTTGCAATAAGAATATTTGAACATAGATCCTCCCTACAGTTGCTCTTATTTCTGTAGGAAAGTGACAGGAACTAACTGCTAAGTCAAATTGACATTGCAGGATTAAGTGTCCTGAACAGGTCTAGCAAATCACATTTCTATCAGCAACATCAAAGAGAGTCCGATCCCACCCCTGCCGTGCCTCCTCCCTACAAATCTCCTTTCTCCTCTGATGTTTTACGTATTCTAAATTTAAATATTTTAAGTTGTTTAAAGTTGGTTGAAATGTTTTAAATAATTATTATTTAATTTTAACTTTGTGTCTCTGAAGCACCTAAGGTCTATTTTTGTCTGTGGTGTGATATAGAGGTTCAGTTGTCCTTTTACTTGGGCCAGGGTGCTAGCACCATTTATTAAATAAACCTTGCCTGGCCAGTGTGGCTCAGTGGATTGAGCTCCTCCCATGGACTGAGAGGTCCCAGTTTGGTTCCTGGTCAGGGCACACGCCAGGGTTGCAGCTCAGTCCCCAGCAGGAGGCGTGCAGGAGGCAGTCGATCGATGTATCTCTCTCACATTGATGTTTCTATCTTTCTCTCCCTTCCTTTCTCTCTAAAAAATCAATAATAATAAAGAACATATTTAAATAAACTTTATTTTCCCTCTAAATTTAAATACCAAATTTGAATATATTCAATTTCCATAAATATTCGAATATTTGGTTTTACTGATTCACTTGAAAGCAAGTGTGCTCCCTATTCTTCTTTTTCACATTTTTCTCAGCTCTTCTTTGACATTTTTTCCACCTCCATATAAATTTTAAAATCACTCCATTTGTTTTAAAATTCGTTATTTATTTATTTATTTACTTTTCTTTATTGATTTTTAGAGAGAGAGGAAGGGAAAGGGAGAGAAGGAATGAAACATCGATAAGAGAGAACATCGATTGGCTGCCTCCTGCATGCCCCCTACTGGGGATTTAGCCCACAACCTGGGCATGTGCCCTGACCAGGAATCAAACCGGTGACCTCTTGGTGCATGGGTCGATGCTCAACCACTGAGCCACACCGGCCGGGCTTAAAATTTGTTATCACTTACAAAGTTGTATGCTTTTTCTACCCCCAGGCTCACTTTAAAAAAAAAATACATTTTTATTGATTTTAGAGAGAGGGGAAGGGGGAGGGAGAGAAAGAGAGATACACTGATGATATAGAAATCTGTCAGCTGTCTCCTGCAAGCCCCCTACTGGGGATTGAGCCTACAACCCAGGCATGTGCCCTGGCCCAGAATCCAATTGGCCACCTTTCGGAGCACAGGACAACTCCTAATCGACTGAGCCATACTGGCCAGGGTCCACTTTATTTTAACTTAATGGAACATTCAGTGGATTTAAATTTTGGATATTATTTTCAAAGAACAAACTTTGAGTATATTCATCTACCCTAATATATTTTTTAATTAATTAATTCCATCCTTAAAAAAATTTTTTTTTCTTTCTATTTTATTTGCTTCCTCTTATCTTTCTTTTCTAAATTTATTAACATAAGTACTTAGCACCTCATTTCCAGTCTTTTCGTTTAATAGTAAAGGGGTATTAGGCTCACAGTTTTCTTCTGAGACTAGTTTTAACTGTATCCCAGAAGTTATAGTATGAAGTACTCTTTTCTTTTATACTTTAAAAGTTCACAATTTAGGTTTGATTTTTCCGTTGACCTTGTAAGTTATTTAGGAGTCTATTTCTTATTTTAGGTAGCTACTTTTTTTGTTTATTTGTTTGTCTTGTTGATCCTCACCTGAAGGTATTTTTCCAGTGATTTTTAGACAGAGTAGAAGGAAGGGAGGGAGAGGGAGAGAGAGAGAGAAACATTGATGTGAGAGAGACACATCAACTGGCCACCTCCTGCACCACCCCCACCAGGGCTGAGAATCAAACCCGTGACCCTTCAATCCACAGACTGATGCTCTAACCACTGAGCCAAGCCAGTCAGGGCAAAGTAGCTAAGTTTTTATTTAACTTATTTTGTTATATGGATGAAAAGGGGCCACATACTAAACCTGACAAGTTCAGGGGAGGCCTGCGTGGCAGCCTTGCAAACTCAGAGACCTAATGTAACCACAAAGGATGGTCTGAAATTAAAACTTCTTAACTAAAAGCAGTTTATGGGGGGTAGTCATGTCCTAGACTAGAACCTTCCCTGACAAAGATAGATTTTCACCTTAAAGACTATCTGTTGTCTTTTTGCATCTATGATAACATATCTTTGGAATGTTAAAGTAATATCCTTTTCCCAGACCCCTTGAAGCACAGACACCCCTCTGCGGACAGCACAAAACCCCTCATTGTTATTGAGGTAATTGTTGACAGTTAGCTATCCAATGCCTTTGTAAAAGAAAAATGTGTTTATCATTTTACTTTTTATCCATCCCAGAGGTTTCTCCGCTTTGCTTTCTCCTACCTCCCTAATCTATCATCAATGGATTTCATATAATCCACTTGTGTGTCCTCTTTTGATTATAATATATAAAATAAGATGCAAAACTGCTGTTCTCTCGAACATTTTCTCAGTCCCTTAAGACTTTGCTTGCTGACATCTGTCATCAATTTGAGTCAAATAAATTCACAAAAATTCTCTACTGGTTTGAATGTTTCTTATAATGACAGTTATTTTATTAAATTATGTTCTAAGAATATGGCCTGTAAAATACCAGCATTTAAAATTTTATTAGTAATTTCTTTTTGGTAAAATTTGTGGTTCAGTTGGATAAAATAAACATATAAAAATTACATTTTCTCTACTCAAGAGAACTTTGCTATACACTCAAATGTGATTAAGTTTTTCTATGATTAATTTTTTTGTCTATTACATCTTTTAATTCTTTATTTTTTTATTGATTTTTTTCAGTGAGAGAGGAAGGGAGAGAAACATCGATGTGAGAGAGAAACATTGATTGGCTGCCTCTTGCACGCCCCCTACTGGGGATTGAGCCTGCAACCTGGACATGTGCCCTGACTGGGAATCAAACCAGGACCTCTCAGTCCATGGGACAACACTCAATCCACTGAGCCACACTGGATGGACTAATTCTTTTTAAATATTTTTTCTTTATTGATTTGAGAGAGAGAGGAAGGGAGAGGGAGAGAGAGATAGAAACATCGATGAGAAAGAACACTGACTGGCCGCCTCCTGCACACCCCCAACTAGGGATTGGGCCCAGAACCTGGGCATGTGCCCTGACTGGGAGTCACACCAGGGACCTCTTGGTGCATGGTTAGATGCTCAACCACTGAGATACACCTGCCAGGCTACATCATTTAATTCTGAAAGAGTGATTGAAATATCTTAATGTAACTTCATTCAAATAAACTTCTCAGTTATTTTATCATATGTTCTTAGTATTTTAATTGCTGTTCTATTTGGTGCATTTCCATGTAAATATATTATATTTCCTTTGAAACATGCTTTCTGCTTATTCATATATGTTCCACAATAGCTCTTTCCTCTGGAAATTCTATCTTAGCCTGTCGCCTCAGGCCAATATTTTGAAATATTTTTTCTTTATTGATTTTAGAGAGAGAGGAAGTGAGAGGGAGAGAGAGATAGAAATATTGATGAGAGAGAACATCAATTGGCCACCTCCTGCATGCCCCCCACTGGGGATCGGGCCCACAGCCTGGGCATGTGCCCTGACTGGGAATTAAACTGACGACCTCTTGGTGCATGGGTTGACACTCAACCACTGAGCCACACCAGCCGGGCACAGGCAGATATTTTGAATAAATGGTCATCCATTGATGATAAGGGAAGTATAATGCTTCTTTAACCACAAAACTGTATTTATTCAATAAATATTTATTTAACACAGTATTAGTGTTGCAGCCACTAAGCAAGAGGAAATGATAGTACAGTAGATATTTGGGAAGAATGTAAAAACAAATGGAGACATGTATTTAAAGTACCTATGGGACATTAGAGTGGAGATGTCTAGTAATAAGCTGGAAATATTGGTGTAAGATTCAGGGGAGGGTTCATTCAGTTATTCAACAGATATTTATTGGGCATCTACTCTGTACAAGGCATAGGCAGGCAATGAGAATAGCTGAGAGGTGTTCAGACTGCCTTAGATATTGCCTGAATACATTTTTTTTAGTCATCACCAGCTCAATGAGAGTTCACATTATAAGAGTAGAGAAGATCACCCAAAGCAAGCTCATAGAATTCAGGGGGGAAAGGCTTAAGAGAGCTTACAATCACCACCACAATTTAATGGCTAAATTAAGAAAAGGTGTTCATGATGGAAACATTAAGAGAATTCAGAATGAGGACAAAGAAAGATAATGATATGATCAAAGCCAGGAAGAAGGAATTTTGAGTTTAAAATTTAATGACTGAATATTTGATTCAACTATCATTAAGTCATGACCAACTTTGGCTTCCTCTTCTGGTACCATTATAATAACCTGGTTATTAAATAACAGAAAAGGAGCAGGGGAAGGGCCAGATAATACAGGCATACCACTTATACAGCTTTGCCAGGAAGCTGCAGTTAACACTCTCCAAGTCTGTTCCCTGCAGATCGCTGGGGGAAGGGACTGGATAAAGACAGTTTAGATGCATGCCCAGTAAGGTCTGGGTGATGTGGGAAGATGCTTACCTCTCAGTCACACCTGGGAACAGGTAATTGGCCAGAATAGGCATGGCCACTGCAAGGGTGTGAAATCTGAGATACATAAGCTCCTGAACAAAGAAAGTTCTCTTCTCTTGGCTCTCTTGGCTCTCTCCCTTGCTTGCCTGCGTTCCTGGCTCTCTTGTTGTGGGAGGAGCATATTCCTGCATTTGCTCACGTGGCTCACGGCCATGTAGGACCCACACAATGGACTGATGGACTCAGCTCCACCATGGAACAGCATTGACCCTGCTTCTAGCTCTGTTGAAATCCCAGCTGCACCTTTTCTAGGACTGGCTTAAGGAAACTAGGACTTTGGAAACTGAGGAATATAATTCCATGCCAATAAAAATCATTCATTCTCCCATGAAAGCCTTAGAAAATTCCTTTTCTCAAGACATCACAAGAACCCCATTCCCACTAGTGATGGAGAAATCTGACCCACTCATTTCTCTGGCAACACTTCCAGGACCATATGCCATATTGGTATACTATTTCTAGAGTTTAGGGCAAAGACTCCCAGCTCTTTGGGAAACTGATCAGGAACCTAGAGTAGAAGTTTCAGAAATCCTCTAGAGAACTGAGGGCCACCTGAACTGCAGCATGACCACTCCTGATGGACATTACTATCAGCACTGGTTCATATTATGTGGTTCTATGATACAGATTGTGTAGCATCTTGAACCAGCTTAGTTCTATTATACCTTTATATCACAGTGTGGCACATACTGAGAGTTGCTTTGAAAAGTAAATTTCTCACATTAACGTATTTATCACTGGCCTCTCCTTATAAAAGGATACAGATACATTGCCAGGATTTGAACTTTCTAGTTGCTTGGAACCTAAATAAATAGGAATTATTGTGCTATGTTTGAATTTCTTTATTGACTTTTCTTTGAAAAACTTCTGTTGTAGGCAACAGACCTGTTGCATAATTGTGAGAACTAATACAAACAATAATCTGCACATGATTCACATAACATGTCTGAAAGCCAAAACAAAAGTATAATCTCATTTCTTGCACATTCTTAAGTTAAGGTGGCTCCCTAGAAAACCAGGAAAACAATTTGGTTATCATCCTTGATTTGGTTCAACTAAATCCATTAATAGGAAATACTTGATTCAGAGGTATGATACATGCCTACACAGAGAGAAAATAATGTATTTAGAGAATATGATTATCCCCAATTGAGATCCCAATTTGCATGGATATATACTATTTTTAATGATAAAAATACTTTAAAATTTACTGAAGCATTGAATGTATTAGAAAAAGTATCTGCTAGGCTGCAGGAAAGCTGGGTTATAATTATATCATTACCACAAACTCACTTGGTGACCTTGAGGAGATCAATTGAAACTATCCCTGTGATTCCTACCTTGTCATTATTAGGAATAACTGCCCTATAAACCTCACTAGATTGTTGTAATTTTGAAAACATGAATTCACTCAAGAAACCTTTGTTAAATGCTTACTGTTTGTCCAGCTCTGTTCTAGCACCAGGGATTCAGTGAAGAACATGCCAAATGAGATCTCTGTTTTCATGGAACTTAAATTTAAGCCAGGAATAAAAACATTAAACAGTTACACATGGATGATATCACAAAGGTATCAGGTATCATGGTAATGTGTGGTAGTTTGGGAAGTCAGGGAAGAATGCTGAGACCTGCAGGGTAAGAACATTATATATGTGTCATATATCATATATGTCGAGAACATTAGAAGGAAGAACTTATGTAAAGGCTGGAGGAATCTGAGGAATTCTAAAGCCAACATGATGAGTGACAGGTAAGAAGTGAAAGATATCAAAATAAGATGATGAACAAAATAGACCTGAAGACAGAAAGGAGTATGGTTCAGACTGACAAACCTCAGAGGAGGGGTTGTGGAAGAGGCAAGAGATAAACCACAGAACTTATATGCATATTTGCATAACCAATGGCATAGACAACAATGCGGGGGTGGGGGGGTGGGAGGGGATCCAGAAGAGGGTGTCAATGGGGGAAAAAGGAGAAACATCTGTAACAAAAATAAATCAATAAAAAAAAATAAATAAAAAGTATTCTGTACCAGTAAAAAAACAAATAAATAAAAAATTGAAAGATAGTAGTTATGAAAACACATTGTGACATGGCTAGTGAGAAAATAAATTGGTTCAAATTTTTTGGAAAGCATTTTGGAAATATGAAATGATCTCAAAAATATTTCTAGTATTTGCCTCAAATATTGAGCCTTTGACTGATTATCTATCCTGAGATACAAAAACATTAAGACAAATGATATTCATTAAGGTATATTTGCCATAGAAAAAAATCAGAAAAAAATAAATAACTATATGAAATGAGAAAAAAATATAGTGTGTACAAATTATGATATACATACAGCTAATAAAAGTTTGTTTCTGAAGAGCTCATGGTAGTATGAGAAAACGTTTATGTTATGATATAATTTATTTTATAATACTAAAAGCAGCAGCAGGGGGCAATGGGGGGATGGGCCCAGGTAAAGACTGCTCACACCGAGGACCTGGTCACAACTGAGGAGCTCTCATGAAGACATCCTGATCGTATATAGTGGTTACTGGCAAATCAGCCTCACCTTTGCCCCACTCTCTATCCTTTGGAGAAATATACTATCTTTATTGCTCTGAATGTCTCCAGAAAGAAGAAGGAAACCTCATCTTTACTATCTTGGTCAGCAATCTATCCTTTGTCCTGTAGGAAGACACTAATTCTAGTTTCCCAGGTTTTTTGTAATGGGAATAATCTTGAAAAAGTTGTCTATCTACCACACAATGTGTAGAAATGCCACGGAGAATTGCCCCCCCTCCCCCTCCCCACCAAGCCCCTATTTTTATTTTTTATTATGCTTACTGCTAATAATTCTTAAAGTTGTTTTAGTAGAGATTATTATAATGAGCAAATGATGTTCATTGTTGTGTGTGGTAAATGGAACGCTGGCTACAGAGTGACTCAGACTGTTCCTCCTCACAAGTAAGTGTTAGCCAATCAAGGGAAGTTTCTGCCACTAATTAGCTGTAACTTCTCTGGGCTCCAGTTTCTATTAAATGACATTGCAAGACTAGTTGGTTGTTTAAACTCTAGTCTACTTTAAATTCTAAGATTTTATTATTCCACATGCAGGAGGAAAAACACCCCACCACCACTCAGTGAATAAAAACAAATTCAAATCACTTTATTTGAAAGAACTTGTCCAGTTGTAATCTCAACAGCATATAGTTAAGTTAATCAAGTCAAGTGCTACAGTACATAGCTATGTGCAGAAAGACCTCTATAAATAGATTTTAAAATGAAATTCAAGTCGTCTTTTTCTATGTACATATTAATTCCATAGACAATTTCTAAAACAGAAACATAGCTGGGGTTTTGGAGGTAGATACCAATAAGAAGTGACAAAGATTCCTAGACACATAAACATATAAGAATAGGCTAGGAACCTAGAAAGTTAAAAAACATGCAACTTATTATTTTTCCCATGCAGACCCAATATGATTTTCTCAATTTTTAAGATATTATTTAAAGAATATGGTCTCATTGTTCTATTATGGAAAGAGAACTAGCATTAAAGACCAAACTTTGGCATCAGCTTACTTGGGGAATTTTCTGAGTTTTAGATATTCTTATTATAAAACAAAGACAATTTTTACCTTAAAGAACTGCTACTGGGATTACATGTGATAATATTTATGTGAAAGTGCTTTGTAAACTATAAGATCTACAATAAAAATGTGAAGGTTTATTAAAGTGGGTGGGAATGGCACTAATACACAGAATTATCAGATAAGCAATGTATGGGCAGAGCCTAAAGGGAAGGCTCATCAAGTCTCCTAAAGGTAAGGAAGGGACCTGAATCAGTAGAGGGAAGGTTCTAGCTGGTTCTTGATGATGGCAGGCTATGAGAGAGAAAGAGAGAGAAAGAGAGAGAGAGAGAGAGAGAGAGAGAGAGAGAGAGAGAGAGAGAGAGAGACTGACTTAAGAAGTATACCGTAGGCAGAGAGAAAATTAGACAAAGAGACATGAAAGTTTCTATTTTGTTTGCAAAAAGTTTTGATGTGACAAAAAAACAGTTTGGCTTTTGGTAGCAATTTCCATCAGTTTATCACTGATGTGTGAAATGTCACTTTTATTTCACTTGTATTCCAAGGCCTCCCTGTTATATCAATGATACTTAATCATTCATTCCTTCTTCTGCATACTTGCTTTATAATGTACCTGCTTCCACCACTATACTAGTCATAGGGTTGATTTAGTTCATTTATTTGTGTCCCTGTCCCTGAGCATGCCCCTAGGGGTGGGCAAGGGGTGAGAGATGTTCTGTAACTAGTACTCTACAGGCCTGAACTAGGTTTCCCTAAGTGGTTATTGCATTGCCCCCGGTTAAAATGCAAACACCTCTGAGAACTATAACAAAATATGCCTAAATAATGACCTCTCCACCAATCACTTCTAGCTTCATAGCTGGTTAACATTATTTTGTCCCACAGAATCTGTTATAATGCTGGAAAAAGGGGTGAAAGAGGGATTCAAATGTAGAGAAAGCCCAGAGGAAACATCATAGCTGGAGGGCCCCTGAGCGTGTGGGAGGTTTCCTGAGAGTTAGAGAAGAGGAAAGGGGAAGTGAAACTACATAAACATCAGCCTTCTTCACATATTTGCCAAGAACCTACCCTCCCTGCGTTCCAGAAACTCTCAGTTCTTTTGAGAAAAAAAGAGGACCTTTAAAAAATAAATAAAAGAAAAACTGAAGACCTATATATCCAGTGTTTCTAAATACAGAACATAAGAAGTTGTTTTATGGGGTGTAGGGAGTAAAATGCATCAGAACAGATGTAAATAGGTAATATGTCTCCTCATAATCATATGCATGGATATTTTTTCATATGTATATTATTAGATTTTGTTGTGATTAATATAACAATTTTTTAAATTTTTATTTATTTTTTGTTAATCCTCACCCGAGGATATTTTTTCCATTGATTTTTAGATAGAGTGGAAGGGAGGAAGGAAAAGAGAGAGAGAGAGAGAAACATCAATGTGAGAGAGACACATCTACTGGTTGTCTCCCACATGACCCCAACTGAGGCTGGGGAATGAACTTGCAACCAAGGTACGTGCCCTTGACTGGGAATTGAACTTGTGACCCTTCAGTCCGCAGGCCAACGCTCCAAACTGGCCAGGGCTAATAACAAATTTATGTAAAGAAATTTATAGAAATATTTAGTCATGCATATTCTTTGTCAACTAACTCTAAAGGCAGTGCTAATAAGATAGAGGTAGAAATGGAGGTTGTCAAGGACCTTTAGAAATTATTAAGTGGTTATTTTATATTAGAAAAGGTGGAAAGAAATACTGCACAACATCTTTAATAATCAAGAAAACCACATTTCAGGCCAAACTTAACTACTATGTAGCTGGTAATCTTGAACAAGTCATTCTGCTTTATTGGGTCTGCCTCGACTTAATTCTTCAAGGTTAATCAAATGTGGCTTAGAACAAACAATCAAGAAAGAGTATTTTACAAACATGAAAGTCTCTGAATTAGATTTAGGAATAAGAATTCCATTGTAGAAAGAATTACCAAAATCCCAGCCATCTGAAATTTGGTTATTTGAATTTTAGCACAGAGAGGAGAGCACTCATTATTATTTCAGATATTTTGCATTACTTCTGCAGAAATTTTACTTTTTAAAATCCTCATAGAAACCTAAGACTACTATAACAATGTGCAAGTTACCATCTTGCTGACAGCCCACAGCTTCTAAGTAACGTCGTCGGCGTCCAGCCTCGGTCAGTGCTCAGTCCCCATGCTCTCTCTCACTATGCCACAGGCCTTATGCACCCAGAATTTTATTGTACAGAAATAAAAGGAAACCTTGCTATTCACCAAGACCTGACAAAGCTAACACTATCACGAGCCTCTATTTCCCTCCACAAATTATCTCTTGAAAAACCGAAATGGTTCAAGCAGCATATATATTATTTAACAAATATCTCTTCCATTACAGAAAGCTTGAAGGCCCAGAAGCTAAACAGTTTGGCAGAGCTCACAAAACCACAAGAAAAGATTCGCCTTTTGGGGAGCAGAGTCATTTTTAACTTCCTTGGTTTTGAAATAAGACCAACTACCACCCAAATAGATCCCGTGGCTCCAGGGGTGCACTGTGGACGTGAGAGGGCTGAGGGGCTCTGGAGGGTGGGGTAATGAAGGATTCAAGGAAATAGCTAACTGACCATGGGGTGGCCCTAAAAAAGAGGAAATGGTTCTGTAGCTGCTGCTAACTCTCCCATGTACTGTCAGAATACACGGGCCACCCAAACCTAGTCTAATTTCCCGTTTACTTATCTGTCGCCCTTGCTTCATCTTTTCTTGTACAAATGAAGAGTTTTGAAAGAAAGGAGTAGAACGCTTTTATAGGGGAAAATATTTTAAGTCATTTGAATCTTGATTTGTTCTTTCTAAAAGCAGAAAATTAGACTGTTTATTCTTTTGGTTTTGATATGCTAAAATCACAGTTTTGAATTTGGAAATTTATTTAGGTTGGGATTTTTAAAACATTTAAAAACATTTCACATTTTTAGGAATAGAAATAAATAGGCTTATTTCTTCAAACATGGAAAGCACCAAGCATCTACAGGCATTTCTGACAAGTTAATAAAGCTAAGTAGATTAATATTGTTGTAAGAAGTGTCTATTCCTTGAATGAAAACAGTAGTATCTCTGGAATGGGATGAAGAGATCAAGGGAGGTTTATCCCAAAGAAAACCAGATAAGAGAAAAATAATGCAGGAACTGTTTTCAGTTAACTTAATTAATTGATTATAAAAGATTAACTAGTTCAAAGAATAATAAATTATGTTTGATAAAAAATGGTTCTTGACCTGGCCAGTTTGGCTCAGCGATTGGAGCGTGGGCCCGAGGACCAAAGAGTCTCGGGTTCGATTCTGGTCAAGGGTCAAGGGCACATTCCGCAGTTTAGGTTCGTCCCCAGCCCTGGTCAGGGTCATGCGGGAGGCAACCAATTGATGTGTCTCTCTCACATCGATGTTTCTCTCTCTCTCTCTCTCCCTCACACTCTATCTGAAGATAAATTAAAAAAATCCTCGAGTGAGGATTAAAAAAAAAAAAGAAAATGGTTGATAGCCCTGGCCAGGTGGCTCAGTTGGTTGGAGCACTGTCCCGTACACCAAAAGGTCATGGGTTCAATTCCTGGTCAGGGCAGATACCTAGGTTTCAGGTTCAATCCTGGTTGGGGCACCCACCTATGGGAGGGAACCAATCGATGTTTCTCTCTCACATCAATGTTTCTCTCTCTCTCCTGTCCTCTCTAAAATCAACAACAAAAAAATATCTTTGGGTGGGGATTAAATAAAAAATGTTTGAAGAATAATAACCAAACACACACATGTTCACTAGCCCTGCCTCTCTGTCTCTCCCCATTCTGACCTGAATTTCCCAAAATTTATATATTGGTATATTCATTCCCATCCACTGTTGTCCCTCATTATTCACCAGTCCTTATTCCTCAGCCTCCACTAAAGATAAGAAAGAAGAAGAAGAATTCAAATTGTCTTTCTCTCCAGCTTTACTGTAAACTCAGTAACGGCGACTTATTACCTGCCGAATGGATAAACTGACATCTCCTCAAGCTGAAGTATTAGCAGCGGCTTTCTTCCTCTGCAGAAATCTGAGAGCCCTGTCTCTTCCTCCTTTCTGCATTTTGGCTAAGATACCCGTCTTCATGAACACAGGGTTTTCTCTGCTTTTGAGGAAGGAATAAGGGCAAAGCTAGCTCTTGCTGTGTCAAGTTTGGATTCCCACTCTTTCCTCTCCCTTCAGGGCTTTTCTTCTCTATGCAGTTGTAAATAATTAATTTCTCCCAGGGAAAATACTTACATTTAGGGGAAAGACTCAAATTAAACAGGCTCATTAGTGACTGCATTTCAATCTTCCTTTTGAACAAATATATATTCTTCATTAAAAGAAAATGCAATAGAAAAATGACCCAGAGATATGAATTAGCAGTTTAAGTGAAGTCAAAATATTTTAATTCTTACCAATTAATTCAAAATGCATATTAAAATGAAACTGTTTTGCCTACAAGATTGCTGAAAATGTAATAGACTAAGCATAACCACTTTGGGTGAAAATGTGGGTAAATTGGTACTTTGCTGTATTCCTGATGGGGACAATAATGGAAATAGCTTTTCTTAAGATAAATTTGAACATACTGATACAAACTTATTTTTTGGTTAATCCTCACCTGAGTATATTTTTTCCATTGATTTTTTAGAAAGAGTGGAAGGGAGGGAGGGGAGTTGAGTAAATGTAGGAAGGGGAGGGGGAGAGAGAGAGAGATCGATGTGAGAGAGACACATTGATTGGTTGCCTCCCACATGTGTCCCAACCTGGGCTGGGGATCAAACCTGCAACCTAGGTATGTGCCCTTGACTGGGAATTGAACCACTGAGCCACACTGGCCGGGTTATATTAATAAAAATTTTAAGTACATGTACTTTATTCTGCAACTCCATGGGTATGGAGTCATTATAGCATTGCTTATGAGTGAAATGGTTAGTAATAGTGGGTCGTTGAGTAAATGCAGGAAAATCCATACTGTAAGATACTTTAGGAGGTTTTCAAAAATAGTAACATATAGCTTTAAATACAGACATGGAAAGATGGCCACAATGCATAAAGAAAACAAGCTACCTGGCATGTTTGTATATGCAAAAAAATACATTATATGAGATAATGAGAATTTTTTTTTTTTTTTTTTTGCCAGGAAGGGTCAAAAACATTTTATTCTCTTAATGTTTTTTTCTTTTTAAATAAAGTTAAACAGTAAAGCAAAAATTCACACGCTGTCTCTGTCCACCCTGTCTCCCTCCCCTATGCACAGTCTTGGGCACTGGCTCCCTTTCCTTCATCCCACTCACAGACATGGGAGCAACCGACTGAGAAAACAAAACTGCTCAAGTACATGGGGACATGATGAAGGGAGGAGGTGAATTGTGTCCACACTCAACGTTAAACCGAGCAACTCTGCATTTTCTGGGTTCTGGTTTTCTTTTATTAGCCAACTTGAAAAAAGAAATCCCCTGGACCAGATGCTTCAACACTGATGCCCCCAGACTACCGAAGAAGGACTTGAAGATATCGTCTGCATCAAAATCGCCCACAGCCATGCCCTCCTCATCCAGGTCCTGTCCACTGTCATAACGAGTCTCTCCTTGGGATCAGAGAGGGTGGTGAAAGTTTCTCTGACTTCCTTGACGTTTTTCTCCTCCTCCTCCTGACCCTGGGCATTGGCTCCTCTGTGCCATGTGGATGGCGCATCAAGGCCCCTTTCCGGTAAGCTTTCTTGATCTCACCCTCAGGGGCACTCTCGTCCACTCCCAGAATCTTGTGCTAATCTTTCCTCTTACTCTTTTTCAGTTCCAGCAGTGCTGTTTTTGAGTTGTGTTCTTTTGTTTTCTCCGTCTGGCACATTTTTTCACATTCCCGCACTGTTTCTTCACAGTGCTCTGTCCCGCGGAACACTGATCTCTTCTCAAGTAGGCTTTCAGGTAAGTGTCATCGAGCTTCCCTGCGTGTGTGCGGTCTTCCGTTGCATCCTCTCGTTTCCTGAGCTTGGAATTAACGCTACCCCGATGACAGCAGACTTCAGCATTTGTTTTTATATTGTTGGGGTCTATCCCCAGGGCTTCTGTACACAGTTCCTACGCTAACTCGTAATTTCCTTCTTTAAAGGCTTTATTCCCATCTTCTTTCTTTGCATTAACTGCTTTGGCATTTCTGCAAGCCACACAGGTGTTCTCGTGGTCAGGAGCCATCCTGAGAGCCTGCACAAAAACTGAACCGCCTTCTCAATACAATCCTCATAACAAAGGCAAAGAACTCGTACATACGGAGCACCTGCTTTGGCGGAATCCATTCACACGGGGAGGATTTCTCTGTTGCAAGTTTTTCTTGATTAGTGTTACCACAACACTGGACATCCTCTGTTCTTCTTGGGTAGGATCAAGTCATTCTCCTTTCTTCATATGTCCCCAAGTTTCTCTTTCCATTGTGGTGGAAACCAGGAAGATGTAAAGAACACAAGACCACACTGCCGAGGTACTTGGAATAAGAGGAGCAAAGGCAGACAGGTGGCAATGTAAGTTTAATGGAGAGGCTGAGAACAAACTTCTTGACATTGCGTGGTGATAAGATCACCCCTAAATAGAAGCTGCCATTCCTTACACACAGCCCCACATGTTCTGCCGCTGGAAAATTCCCTAAATGAAGAACAGGGTTTCTCTCCCCAGAGGCCATAGCCTGGAATGTGTGCTCTTTTTCCTGCTCTTCTGTAGAATCCATGTTTTTTCCACTCCACCGGAGAGAATTCAAACCCGCCTCCCCACAGTGTCTGCTGCTGCCAGGACAGTGGAGTGGGCATGTCAGAGTGACATGGGGCTCGGGCCCCTCAAAGGCCATGGGAGCCCTCCCTGGCACCTTAATGGGAAGCCAGAGGGAAAAGTGGGAAAGGTACACCCCAAACCAGGAGCCCAGTCAGCCATGTCCCCACCACTGAGGGAGCTGCAGCCACTGGTTTGCTGTGTAGTGTGTGGTATGGGCTGGGTGGGTGCTGGGTGGGTGCTGGTGATTCTGGGCCTGGAAAGGGGTGGGGGCAGTGGGAGCAGAGCTGTCCAGTCCCAGAAGGAAACTGGTCCTCAGTGAGGAAACAGGTGGCACTTGGCAGTCACTGCTCCTCCTCTGAGGACTCCTGCGAGATGCTCTCTTCTTCCTCCTTGTCCAGAGTTTTGGCTTGCCACTTGGCCTCCTCCCTGGAGTCGTGATGGTTTTCCAGGTCTTGGCAGCACCCTTGTTTTTGCTCCCCTTTGGTCGGCCCCGAGGCCTCTTAGGTGTTGGCACTTCACCGGGCTCCTCCACAGGCCGCTTTCGAGACCTGCCCCGCCGGCACTTCTCCGTGCCATCTTTTTCCTGCTTGGAGGCCAAGGGCTGGCTGGACTTGGAGCTCGACTCGCTCATTGTGGAGCAAGTGGAGGTGCCGTGGCGGGGATGAGCGAGCTTGGCTGGCGGCCTGTGGTGTGCGCGCCGGGCTGCTGGGAGCTGCTGGGAGCTGCTGGGAGCTGCTGGGAGCTGCTGGGAGCGAGGGTGCTGGGTGCTGAGGACCTGCCCAGCTCAACCATCACCTGAAGCAAATTCGGATGCCTTCTTGCAGCCTTGCCAGCACCAGGAATAGCCTGGGCTCCAAGTCCCAGTTAGAGGACTAACTGTCTTTTTTATTCTGGCTCAAGAGTTGATTTGTGTGAAAATTCTTTGGAAATTATAAAGTGCTATATAGAAATGTTGAAATTGTTTCCATCTTTCAGCCCCACTGTTAGCAATTCTTTGCACAAAGTTCTAATCATAAAAACTAAAGCACTAAAAACCTCATTCACATTTTGATTTCTCCTATACTTTTACATCTAAACCAGAGGTACACTTTTACTTATATTTTGAGAGAGAGGTGTAGACTAAGCCTGGCATCAATATTCAAGAAGCATCCACTTCCGAGACCAGCTATCTCGAATGAACACACTGACACCCAACCACTAGATTAAAAAGCCAGGGTGTGCATGCCACTGTCCCCCCACCACCCCCGACACAGGCTCCACAGCCTCCCTTGTGTTAGAGATTTTGGTTGATTTCTTTTTTTTAAAATTTTTTTCTTTTATTGATTTTAGAGAGAGAGAGAAAGGCAGAAGGAGAGAGAGATTGAAACAGTGATGAGAGAGAACATCTGTTGGCCACCTCCTGCATGCCCCTTACTGGGGATCGGGCCCACAACTCGGGCATGTGCCCTGACTGGGAATCGAACTGGCAACCTCTTGGTGCATGGGTTGACGCTCAACCACTGAGCTACACCGGCCGTGCTTGGTTGATTTCTATAACAAACCATTTGGGCTTCTTTTTCTCTCCCTCTCTCTCTCTCTCATTTCCCATGCTCTAAATTCCTGTTCTTATGTTTTAAATTCACCAGTAAGAAATGTCATGGGCAACTCCAGGCCTCCACCCTCAACCCACAGGCCAGTGTGCTTTCTCTCTCTCTCTACATCTCTTTCTGTATGGCCCCAGGTTTGCTATGTTATCCAGGTCCTTTAAGTAAAAAACCAGTATTTTTTCAAAGTTTCCCAATTGTTATCGCTGAAGGGCATCTTGCAACAATCATAAGAACCACAAGAGCTGGTCCAACCACAGACTGGTAATGGGTAGGCTGAAACCAGCTCAGAACAAGAGGATTTACATGATCTTTATCACAGGTTCCTTTTCCAGACATTTGAGGACTTAAGCATCTCCTTGTTTTCCAGTTCAGTAAAGCCTCCCTAGGTGTGCTGAACAAGGAAGAAGGTTGGGCTTGTTTAAGATGAACCACATGTGTTTAATTCTTTACCCAAAAAAACAGTTTAGTTAGTTTCTATTCATTATCACAAATTTATTACTCAAGTGTTGACAATTTAGGATCTTTAGAAAATTATTTTCATGAATAGATATATAATTTATTATGAAGCATTTTTTGCAAGAAATTGTTTAGCAGTTGAAAACCCTTTTTATTGGTCAAATAATGTCACTGTAATATTATTTAAATTATAATTTACTCTGCTAGCTCATAGATATAGCTATAACTCATTCAATAACTCTTTTGCATATTATGTTTTTTTCTTTCTTTATTGATTTTAGAGAGAGAGGAAGGGAGAGGGAGAGAGAGATAGAAACATCGATGTGAGAGAACATTGATTGGCCACTTCCTGCATGCCCTCCACTGGGGATTGAGCCCACAACCTGGGCATGTGCCCTGATCGGGAATCGAACTGGTGACCTCTTGGTGCATGGGTCAACACTCAACCACTGAGCCACACCGGCCAGGCCCCTCTTGCATATTAATAATAAAAGTCAAACAATTCTAAAGAAATATGGAAAGATTAGGAATAGCCCATTAACATTAAAATAAATTTGATCTATAACATTGGAAAAATGTTTACAATTTGAATAAAAACATAAAAATTACAATGAGACCTTGTTACACTGATCGTATTGCCCCAAATATAAAAGACCCATAGTATGCAGTATTGGCTGTAGACGTAGGACTGTCCAATAGAACCTGTGATCAAGGAATGTCTTTTATCTGTGGTGTCCTATACGGTAGCCACTGACCACCAGCGATTAGTGATCACTTAAAATATGGCCAGTATGACTGATAATTACATTTTTAATTCAATTTAACTTAAATGTAAGCAACTACATGTGACTAGTGGTTCACATGATGGACAATGCAGGTTTGAGAACACAGGCAGTCCATTAAACCTTTTGTCACAGGATAAGTCCATATACTTTTTTGGCGAATGATTTGGAAAAATAAAAATTTAAATGGCAAACACATTTGACTTAACAATGCTGAAATGAATAAATATAAATACTTGAATAAAGACTTGAAAGTGTGAAAAATAGTCCAATAATGTTTACTGCATTAATTTTTAAGTTAATTATTAGAAACCCAGTTAAATATTCATCGGTTAAAAAATAGGTTAAATAAATATGTGATATGTTCAACTGTATATCACATAAATATGTGATACGTGCAACTGTATATTTCTTTATAGAAGTATATGTTAGATTTGGAAATATTAACTTGAAAAACTATCCATGGTAATCTGTTAAATGAAAACATAATTATATAGCTAAAAATATGCATGGTATGGCAAGTTTATTTCACAAAGAAACAATATGGGTTTGTATGTATGTCTATGCATAATATGATAATATATTAAACCAAGTGTCATTGGTGGTTTTCAATGGAAGATGGCTTTATATACTGATGTGCTACTTAAATATCCTAAAAGCATGTTTTCTTTTTTACATAAAAAATCCTATAGGAGAGAAAATATTCTTATGTGGTTACTAGGATTCAAAATTTTCATTCTACCTTTTAAGGTTTTACAATTCTGTAGCTAAGACAGATGTGGAAAAAACCCTCTCTATAATTACCTCATTAAGAGTTGTGAACACCAGGATGTCAACTACACCAACATAAGAAAGAGGAGGATATATGACTGTGTATTGACTCTGATTTGTGCAGGTAGTATTGCTGAGAGTAGCTGAATCTTTGTTTTTTTTTTTAATCCTCACCCGAAGACACTTTCCATTTGTCTTTAGATAGAGTGAGGGGTGGGGGGAGAGTGAGAGACACATTGATTGGCTGCCTCCTGCATGACCCCAACCAAGGCCGGGAACCGAACAGCAACCCAGGTACGTGCCCTTGAGCAGAACTGAACCCGCGACTTTTCTGTCTGAGGGCCAGTGCTCTAACCGCTGAGCCAAACTGGCCAGGGCCATTGTCCTTTTTTTTAATTTTAGAGAGAGAGAGGAAAACGATGATTTGTTGTTCCATGTATTTATGCATTCATCGGTTGATTTTTGTACGTGCCCTGACTGGGATCGAACCCACAATCTTGGTGTGTCCAGATGACGCTCTAACCAACTGAGCTGCCTGACCAGGGCCCGAATCAGCTGTCTCTGCATGCCAAAATCACCTGGTATTTATCCTGCATATAAGATCCAGGGGGTTGCTAACCAAGCCCAGCCTTTTTGCCAATTGGGATCCTCTTTTAAGTTTTTGTTTATCACAATGTCTTGGGTCAAAGGGAATACTCTGCCTAAAATATAAATTTGACCTTGACACTTAGTCTTTCACTTAAAAAATTCTTTAGAAGTCTCCATACAGGTTACAGAATATTGTCAAGTCCAAACTCCTCAGCTCCTGGGCCAAGGCTTCCACAACCTGGCCCCAATCAGTTTTTCTACTTTATCTTGCTTTAGTCATCCATTTGCTTCCCTTTCACAAAAGACTACTCATTTATTCCTCAAATATGCCAACCACTCAAAAACCTCCATTTCTTTCTTCAGGCAACTTTTCTCCATAGTACCCTTAATTAGAGCCCACTCTACTTATCTCTACCTACTGAACTCAAGGCCTAGCTTAATGTTACCTCTTTGAATCTCCCCTTGATGTCCCTAGGCAGAACTAATCTCATCCAAGCTCTCTGTTTTCTGAAACTCTCTATAATTACCTCTCTCCTAAATTAGAGATAATGTTTGCACATTAAATTAGAGATGATTATTTGCATTAGTCATTACCACTTTCCTTTCTCAAGGATGAGTTCCTCAGACTGGTATCATGTCTTATTCATTTGTGTATGAGGTAATGCATATGTAGAAACTGGCAAACTGTAAGCCCTCGAAATAAGGAGCTATTATTTTGTTTATAATCTTAGTGCCTCCTCAAATGTATATTACCTATTACAGATTTGGTATTTAATTGATTTTGCTTGAATTAGTGAATTCTTCATAGCACACACTTTGAAGACTACACCTTGGCTGAAAAGAGTACTGTTATAATGACCACCTTCACTTTTACAAATCCTAAAAGTTTTTATCTTCCTTGACTTTAGATATTGCTTATTGTCTTTATATCTTCATTTATTTTTTCATTTGTTACAGAAACATTTATTAAGCACTGATTATGAATCAGACAGTTTAATAGGCATTGGGATATAGAAGTAAATAAAATGAAAATTATTCCTGTCCTCATAAAGCTTTAGTATCCAGCAGAAAAGATAAACATTATATAAAATATTATATAATTAAAATTTGATATCTGCTATGCAGGAAAATCACAGGGTATTATTATGAATGCTTATAACAAGGGACTATAACTTCATCAGATGAGTTAAGAAATACTTCCTTGAAGAAGTGATATTTAGGCAGATATCCAAAGAGTGGATAAGAATTAAGTGGAAAAAGGTGGTCAGGAATAGTGGGAGAAGTGGGAGGATGAGAAGACAGGGGAGAATTTCAGACAAAGGGAACTAAACTCAGAAAAGTAGATACTGAAGAACAAGACAGTATGTTTTATAGAGCCAAGTTATAATATAATAAACATAACTATACTTCTCATTGGCAGTTAAATTCCAAGCCTTGCTCAATATTCCTTGGAATATTTCTTTGTTCAATATTTCAATTTTCTTTTCAACACCTGTCTCTTAATATTTCCCTCCAAATATATGCCTCAGCTCCATAAGCCATGCCTTTACTCATACTCTTCTCTCTGGTTGAAAGGTGCAATCTTCTCCATGTTCAAATCTTAAACATCTTTCAAGAGAAAATTCACATCCTAAGGGTTTTCCTTATCCAACTCTAGTGGCAGCAATGTCTTCCTCCTCTAAATCATTTCTATGGCACTTTCTCTCTCTGTCTCTCTCTCTGTCTCTCTCTCTGTCTCTCTCTCTCTCTCTCTCTCTCTCTCTCTCTCTCTCTCTCTATATATATATATATATATATATATATATATATACACACACACACACACATACACACACACACATATATATACATGTGTACATATTTCATGCAGTTTATATATATATATATTTTTTTCCTTTATTGATTTTACAGAGAGAGGAAGTGAGAGGGAGAGAGAGATAGAAACATCGATGAGAGAACATTAATTGGTCGCCTCCTGCATGCCCCCCCACTGGGGATCAGGCCCACAACCTGGGCATGTGTCCTGACTGAGAATCGAACCAGCTACCTGTTGGTGCATGGGTCAATGCTCAACCACTGAGCCACACCAGCTGGACTCATGCAGTTTATATTTGATATATTTTTAGAGAGAGAGGAAGGGAGAGAGAAATAGAAACACTGATGTGAGAGACACATCAACTGCCTCCTGCATGCCCCCTACAGGCAATGAGCCCACAACCTGGGCATGTGCCCTGATCAGGAATTGAACTGGGACCTCTCAGTCCATAGGATGATGCTCAATCCACTGAGCCACACTGGCTGGGCATATATTTGATATAGTTCTATATCTCCTTTTCTAAAAGAGGTCTAGTATAATGCTTTGTAAAAGTTACATATTTCATGTATTTTTTCTTGAAAAAATGACTTTTAATTAGCCATGCATGACATTAATGAAATAATCAGGATAGGACATCAAAGGTCCAGAGTTCAAAAGCAGAATTATTTAGTACAACTTTTCCTTATTCAGGAGTTGAAGGTGCATTTATCATGTTTGGTTTCAATCTCCTTAAACAAGGAATCATGAGGAAATTAATACATTTCCTACAACTACTGTTGGCGATGAAGAGAACAGACCTTTCAGTCTAGTACTTCAGTGTTTCACTACCACTATATATACACACATCATAACAAAGACATTTATTTCTATTCGTTTTTAAATTAAAATCCTAAAGTTAACTTTTAAGTTCTTCCTCATAAATCTGGTATCTTCATATATCTGTTTTGTTGAAGCTGTAACTATGCTCTTTTCTTGTACAAGATGCACATAATTCTGAGGAATAATGCAGGCTTCTCCTTTTGGCTCTGAGGCCCAGGGAATCATGTACCACACTACTGTATAATGGATGAGTTATGGGATCCACCTATTTCTCCTGAGTCTACTTAAAAAGAAATGTTGAAAGAGCTGATTCAAGCTGATTTCTGAACAGAAACACTTCAGGCCAGAAGAAACTGGCATGAAATATTCAAAGTGATAAAAAGCAAGGACCTGCAACCAAGACTACTCTATCCAGCAAGGCTATAATTTTAAACAGAAGGCAAAATAAAGTGCTTCTCAGACAACAACAACAACAACAACAACAAAGGCTAAAGGAGTTCATTACCACCAAATCAGTATTGCAAGAAATGTTAAAGGGCCTATTTTAAAAAGAAGAAAAAATATATATAAAGGAACATAGGTATAAAGATTAAAATGGCAATAAATAAGTATCTATCAATAATAACCTTAAATGTAAATGGATTAAATGTTACAATCAAAAGACATAGGGTAGCTGAATGGATAAGAAAACACAACCCATATATATTATCTACAAGAAATTCACCTCAGAACAAAAGATACACACAGACTGAAAGTGAAGGGATGGAAAAATATTCCATGCAAATGGAAAAAAAAAAAAAACCTGGGGTAGCTATACTTATATGTTACAAAATATACTTCAAAACAAAGGCCATAACAAGAGACAAAGAAGGTCACTACATAATACTAAAAGAATCACTCCAACAAGGGGATATTTGCTCCCCAATAGGAGCACCTAAATATATAAAGAAAATCTTGGTGGACATTAAGGGAGAAATCAAAAGCTATACAGTCATAGTAGGAAGTTTTAACTCCCCACTGTCATTAATAGATCTTCCAGGCAAAAAAAATCAACAAGTAAACAGCAATCTTAAATAACACACTGGATCAAATGGACTTCACTGATACTTACAGAACATTTCATCCCAAAGCAGCAAAATATATATTCCTCTCAAGTGCACATGGAACATTCTCAAAGACCACATCTTAGGACACAAAATAAGTCTTAACAAATTCAAGACGATGGAAATCATATTAAGTATCTCGGATCACAATAGAAAATAGAAATCACCTACAATAAAAAAACTGAAAAACATTAAAAAACATGGAGGCTAAACAGCATGCTATTAAACAACGAATGGGTTAACAATGAGATCAAGGAAGAAATAAAAAAATTACCTGTAAATAAATGAAAATGAACACACAACCACCCAAAATCTATGCAACAGAGCAAAAGCAGTTCTAAGAGGGAAGTTCATAGCATTCCAGGCCTACTTCAAGAACCAAGAAAAATCTCAAATGAACAATGTACAAAATGGAATACTACGTAGCCGTAAAAGAGAAGGAAATCTTACTTTTTTACAACAGCATGTATGTACCTGGAGATTATTATGCTAAGTGAAATAAGCTAGTCAGAAAAAAGACAAATACCATATGATCTCACTTATATGTGAAATCTAATGAACAAAATAGAAACAGAGGCATGGATACATGGGACAGACTCATAACTGCCAGAGGGGAAGGGGGACTGGATGAAAGAAGGTGGAGGGATTATCCAAAAGGCACATATACGTAACACATAGATACATAGAGCAGTGTGGTGATAGCCAGAAGGAAAGGGGGTGGAGGTAAGGTGAAGGTGGGCACAGAGGGGTGCAAAATGGGGACAAAAAGAGACTTTGCTTGGGGCAATACAGATGATGTTTTATTGAGTTGTACGCTTGAAACCTATATGGTTTTGCAAACCAATTTCACTCCAATAAATTTATTAAAAAAAAAAAAAGAGCTGATTCAATCATGGTCTTCCCCTTAAAGCATCAGTACCTTCCCTCTGACACTTTATTTTTCTTTGAGAAAATTGGGAGGCTCATATCTCTCAACTCTGTGGAGATAAAATAACTGTATAGTCCATGGACCTGGGCTGACCAGTAATGATCTTGGTGAGTCAAGACATGGCGTTTCCAATATTTGGTGTCTGCTGAAGTCCCTTTGCTCTGCATAGACAGAAAAACCAATCTGTGGTCACAGAATGAACTGCTAACCTTGGGTGGCCCCCATATAAATGTGGGCCTTTGGTCATAAGAATGCTATTTAAAAAATCACAAAATTTAACTGAGTCAATTTGTAGATATAATCGGCTTTATTCAATGATTCATATATCAAACAGCATTCCATCTAACAAGTAGAAAGAAACTTCAAGGAGCTGTACAAAATGGAAGGTTTTTATAGGCAGAAGTAATAAAAACAAAGAGCAAATTGTTTCAGGCAAGGTCACCTTTCCTTAGGGGTTGGAGACCAAAAAGGTCTTAGGTAGATTACCTCCCTAGTGTTCATGAGGAAATTCCAGACTGACTCTTTTAAAATTCCACTCCTAAGAGAGCACAAAACTGTAATTAAATTAGGTATTGAATCTTGGTTTGCTGATTTCGGTTTAACATAAGTGACTCCGTTTTGGACCGGTTGTTTCTTTTTTTAACAGTGCAAAACAGGAAAACAATTGATCAGTAGTCTCATCTTCATGTGGGAAGGATATAAAACAAGCAAGGAAGAGCTGTCTTCCCCACTTCATCTCTCACTCCTGATAGAAAATTAAGTGCCAGGATAGTTCCATCTTCTTTGAGTACAGTGCAGTCAACAAATCTGGAATGAGAAGAGTGTGGCTGGGCCAGGGAATTCCATTAAAGTCATTCAAATTACACTGACAGCCCCTGGTTAAGGAGAGTTCCTGGGACATGGTCAATGTTGAGCAAAAGTTAACTGTTTTGAGGACAGACAAAAAGGTCCTTTTTCTTTTGTATGGACAGAACATAGCATAATAACTAATTCAATGCCTGTCACTTAGTAAACCCTAAAAAATAATTGTAGAATTTAATTCCATGATGATAATAGATAAATTATCCAAATTTTCTGAAAGTTATTTTCCTGGAGTTTTCTCAGCTGTCTATTATTTTCTTCACAGTTTGTAAATCTCAGAAATCAGTGTGGGCTGCCCTTCTTGTTCCTCACTGATATTCCCACAGCTCTTCTCCACCTGTCTTTTTTCAAAACATAAGCTCTCAAATGAATGTCAATTAATAAATGCGGAAAGAATGAAGAAATTAGAAAAAATTTGTGAGCACAATCGGCAAGAATTATCAATTGATGCTAAAACGAGTGGACTAGGATTTCCATTTCTGCTTAGGATGTAGAAAGTGGCAAAGAAATTTCACTCCTGTTTTAACACACAGAAAAAATTAGATAATCTTCAAAATAAAAAAAATCTTGAAACCATAAGAGAGCTGAGGTTACGAGGCAAATCAGTTTCATTCCAATGAATGGCATACCCCTCTGAGAAGAGATGGGACTGAAGAACTATTTCATCTTTGATGAAACATGAGTGGAAAATATTGCTGTCATTAAAGCAGGTAAGAGGAAATGAGCTACAATGTTACCAACATTTTAAAATCAATGTGTGGAATAGCTTATCAGTTTTGAATAACTGTGAGAACCTAGACAGAAGCGGAGCTCATCCTAACTCATAAACTCTTTTCCATGGACCTCCGAAGGTGTTCCTGTGAGACTGGGCACAGGGCTGAAGGCAGCACACAGACCCCTCAGTGGCACTAGTGTTCAGACAGTAATTGGTGGCCCCTAGGGGAACACGGCAAAGTACAACTCACTTCCCTGGATCCATGCCTGATATAAAACAAATTCTTAAGCCAGCGAGGAGGGGCAGCAACCCTCTCGTATCTGGGCCCAGGAAAAGATATTCCGCTTACGTGAAAGTGATGATGTAAAATGTACCTGTTTCTGAAGAAGGGTAGGAAACCCTCCCATCTTCAGGACCCAGGAAGACAATCCACTCTATGGAGAAGGATAGAATTAAAAGACCTCTGCCTAGGGGAAAAGTGAATGAAAAGTCCTGGACCCAGGCTCCTGAACGGATACAAAATAGAGGTCGGCTATTACTGGGAGATAGGTAGAAACTCTTTCTTGCCCAAGACTGACACAGATAGAAAAAGAACCATAGCAATGCTGAAAAGTCATGCCTCCAAGGCCAGGCTTACAGGGCCTGCCTAAAACGGAGGCATAAAGTTTATTCACGATAATTAATCACAGTAAGGACACTCTAATTTTGTGATCTCCTTTTTGTAATCACTTAATTCACATTATGATAAATGACCAAGTTGTGAGCCCTAATTATGATTTTCAGAATTCATTAAACCCACAGAAGTTACAGCCAGGGTCTGTAATCACACTGATCCTCCCTTAACCCTCTTACTTATAATATTCCACTCTACCCTGGCCAACTCCTGCTCACACAAGCCCTCCTAGATATCAAACATCACATCTACTGTGATGTCTTTCCTTGTCACTCTAGGCCAAATTAATTTCTCCCTTTACTCTAGAAAACCATAATGCTTATCACATTGCACGATAATGTCATTAATTTTGTAAAGCTTAATGTGGATCCCAAACCTGAGATTCTGTATTCAGATACCATCTCACCACAAAAATGCTCAGAGTTCTTTTTTTTACTCTTGTGAAGGTCTTACCACTGTTGAATTCATTTAGATCTACACAAAAACTGGGAATTAAAGACAAATATTTATCTTCTTATTGTTTTCACTTTGATGTCTTTGGATCATGAGATAAATGAGGCTTTCTCTTACATCTGGTTTTCATTACTCTATCCAAACTGAAATGAAATGACTTTGTCTAA
Source organism: Tadarida brasiliensis (assembly GCA_030848825.1). Classification (NCBI taxonomy): domain Eukaryota; kingdom Metazoa; phylum Chordata; class Mammalia; order Chiroptera; family Molossidae; genus Tadarida; species Tadarida brasiliensis. The sequence goes on from CM061268.1 coordinate 61,389,494, forward strand.
ATAGTTAATGCCACTGACATACCATATAGGATTATAAACTTTTTATACTGGTTGGTTATTGATATCTCTATCCAGAAAACTGCCTACGACAGCATGACTACAAGGTATATGGAAACAAACAATCTGAACAGATTGATTGGAGCAAACAGACTTGGAATAAAAACAAAGGTTTTTGGCTCAGACTCCGGCGTATTTTATTTGGACCAATGTTTCACATACTTTGGGTTTCTCAAGCTAATAATGTTTCCCCTGAAATGAATAACTAATTTCCTGGTCAAATGCATTGGGGAAATGCTGCACATTGTGATTTATCACACAAATGAATTATTTAGAGTTTTTGAGAAGTCCTACTGAAAAGAAATTGTGTTAAACACCTATATAAACATCTCTCAGATCAGTTTGGAAAATTTCTGATTTAGACTATTTTCATAATGCTTCCTAGGCTTTCTCTTTTGTTAATGAATTCTGTCAGTCAGTATTTAGTTGCAGAGTACTAACGCAGAAAGAAATTTACTGATGTGTATTAAATGACTTACAGAATTTGTGGAAGGAATTAAATAACAGACTTTAGGCTAAACCAACTCCTAAAGCTGCACCACAGAACTGAATCTCTCAGGGAGCTGCTACTTCCATCAAGATTAGGAATCCATCTGCTTAATCAAGAACTGCTGCTCCAGGTGATTTCCAGAATCTCTCTGCCTCCTGTGATCCACACCAGCAAAACAACTGCCTCAAACCTGGCCTTTCTCTTCACTTAACCCAGTTTAAAGTCAGGTTTCACACTTGTGCATCTGAATGGTGAAACATAAACATATCTGGAATCTCAGCTTCAGGGGAATCTGGAAAATGCGATTTTCAGCTTTCCAGCCTCTATAATACTAGAAGGTAATGGAAGTAGGTGTTGAGAGAGTCAATCACTGTGCCCTACTCACCATGATGTTTTATCCCAGCACATATTACAAGGCAAAGTAATAAGATTTCTGATGAGGCAACAGGATACATTTTTTAAAAATTAAATAGAACTAGTTTCATGAAGGCAGGAACAACTGCACAGTGCCTCGTTCAGTGACTGTAATAGAATAGGTGTCTAAAAAAACCGTGTTATTTTAATGAATGAATGGATGAATTTTACAGATCACCTTGACCAACCTTCTTGTCTTCCTGAGGATGAAACAACTCCAAAGAGGTGAAACAATGTGCTAATAATCTTCACAATGGAGCCCAACCAAGGTCTCCTATCTTAAGTTTGTGTTCATTTTATTGTTCCATGGATCCGATATTATAGTTCACCATGATAAATGAAATTATTCACCTTTTTCAAGGTTAAAAGGAGAAATCAGTGTATAATCAAAAGAAATAAAATTAAATTGAATCAACAAATACTGAGCTGTTAAAATATGCAGAATACTATAGACAACATCAATAAAAATATGAAATACTACCCTTCTAAAGTATCAAAAAAATGAAGTTCTAATGTTGACTTTTTTTCTGTATACTATTATACACAGAGTTTTAGGGCAAATTACATATGCAATTCCTGTAGCCACTTTTACATACATACCCCTTAACTTGAAGCCTACTGGTTCATACTTGTATTGAATATCTTCCTTTCTCATTTTAACACTTTATAAATATTTTGCCACTATCAAAATTACCAGTATTATCTTTTTTTTTGGTTAATTCTCGCTCAAGGATATTCTTTCCATTTCTTATTATTTTTTAGAGAGAATGGAAGGGAGGGAGGGAAGGGGAGAGATAGAGAGAGAGAGAGAGAGAGAGAGAGAGAGAGAGACAGACAGACAGACAGACAGACAGACATTGATGTGAGAGAAACACATAGATTGGTTGCCTCCACACACACCCCAACAGGGGCTGGGGATCAAACCTGCAACCCAGGTATGTGCCCTTGACCGGGAATGAAACCCATGATCCTTTGGTGCATGAGCCAACTCTCTAACCATTGGACAACACCATCCAGGGCAGTATTATCTTTCTTTCTTTCTTTTTTTTTTTTTATTGAAAATCCTGCCAGACCTTTCTCTATGGCAGTCTTTTCTTTTTTATTTCTTTTTTCTTTTTTATTAATTTATTTTTGTTACAGATGTTTCTCCTTTTTTCCCCCATTGACACCCTCCTCACCATCCCTCCACCCTTTCCCCAGCTTTGTTGTCCATGTCCATCAGTTATGCATACATGCGTATAAGTTCTGTGGTTTATCTCTTCCCTCCCCCCTCCCCCTCTTCTGAGGGTTGTCAGTCTGTACCCTACTTTCACATCTCTGGGTCTACCCTGTTCCAGAGCTGTTATGTTTATTATATTCCACAAATGAGTGAGATCATGTGATATTTGTCTTTTTCTGCTTGGCTTGTTTCACTTAGGATAATACTCTCGAGGTCCCTCTATGTCGTCTCAAAGGATAAGAGATCTTTCTTTCTTACAGCTGCATAGTACTCCATTGTGTATATGTACCATGGCTTTTTTATCCATTCATCCACTGATGGACACTTGGGCTGTTTCCAGATCTTAGCTATTGTTAATAGTGCTGCTATGAACATAGGGGTACATATATTCTTTCTGATTGGTGTTTCCGGTTTCTTAGGGTATATTCCTAGAAGTGGGATCACTGGGTCAAACGGCAATTCTATTTTTAATTTTTTGAGGTAACAACATAGTGTTTTCCACAGTGGCTGCACCAGTCTGCATTTCCACCAGCAGTGTACTAGAGTCCCCTTTTCTCCACACCCTCGCCAACACTTGTTTGATGATTTGTTGACCGCGGCCATTCTGACAGGTGTCAGGTGATACCTTATTGTTGTTTTAATTTGCATCTCTCTGATGATTAGTGATGTTGAGCATTTCTTCATATGTCTCTTAGCCATTTGTATGTCCTGTTTGGAGAGGTGTCTATTTAGTTCCTCTGCCCATTTTTTAATTGGGTTATTTGTCTTCCTTTTGTTGAGTTGTATGAGCACTCTATATATTTTGGAGATTAACATCTGATGTATCATTGGCAATTATGCTCTCCCATACAGTGGGTTCCCTTTCCGTTTTGATGGTTGTTTCTTTTGCTGTGCAGAAGCTTTTGAGTTTGATGTAGTCCCATGTGTTCATTTTTTCCTTTGTTTCTGTTGCCTTAGGTGATGTATCAGTGAAGATTCTACTGCGTATGATGTCCAAAATTTTGTTGCCTACATTTTCTTCTAGGATTTTTATGGATTCACGTGTCACATTTAAGTTTTTTACCCATTTTGAGTTTATTCTTGTGTATGGTGTAAGTTGATGGTCTAGTTTCATTTTTTTTGCATGTAGCTGTCCAATTTTCCCAACACCATTTATTAAAGAGGCTGTCTTTGCTCCATTGTATGCTCTTGCCACCTTGTCAAATATTAATTGAGCATATTGTCTTGGGTCAATTTCCGGATTCTCTGTTCTGTTCCACTGGTCTATATGCCTGTTCTTGTGCCAGTACCAGGCTGTTTTGATTAGAGTAGCTTTGTAGTATAACCTGATGTCCGGTATTGTGATCCCACCTACTTTGTCCTTCTTTTTCAAGATTGCTGTGGCTATTCGGGGTCTTTTTTGGTTCCATATGAACTTTTGGAGTATTTGTTCTAGTTCTGTGAAATATGTCATTGGTATTTTGATGGGGATTGCACTGAATCTATAGATTGCTTTGGGTAATATGGACATTTTAATGATGTTAATTCTTCCAATCCATGAACAAGGTATGTGCTTCCACTTTTTTATATCTTCCTCTGTTTCTTTTTTCAATGTCTTGTAGTTTTCTGCAAATAGATCCTTTACTTCTTTGGTTAAGTTTATTCCTAGGTATCTTAATTTTTTTGCCACGATGGTAAATGGGATTGTTTTTTTAGTTTCTCTTTCTGTGAGTTCATCATTGGTGTATAAGAATGCCGTCGATTTCTTGGCATTAATTTTGTATTCTGCTACTTTGCCAAATTCATTTATTAAGTCTAGTAGATTTTTGATGAAGTCTTAGGGTTTTCTATGTATAATATGTCATCTGCCAATAATCATAGTTTCACTTCCTCCTTTCCAATTTGGATTCCTTTTATTTTTTCTTCACGTCTGATTGCTGTGGCTCAGACTTCCAGTACTATGTTAAATAAGAGTGGTGAAAGTGGCCATCCCTGTCTTGTTCCTGTTCTTAAGGGAAATGCTTTTAGTTTTTGCCCATTGAGTATGATGTTGGCTGTAGGTCTTTCACATATGGCCTTTATTATATCAAGATATGATCCCTCTGTTCCCAAATTGTTCAGCGTTTTTATCAGAAATGGGTGCTGCATTTTGTCGAATGCTTTTTCAGCATTTATTGATATGATCATGTGGTTTTTATCTTTCATTTTGTTTATATGGTGTATCACATTTATTGATTTGGGAATATTGAACCAGCCTTGCATCCCTGGGATGAATCCCACTTGGTCATGGTGAATAATTGTTTTTGATGTATTGCTGGATCCGATTTGCTAGTATTTTGTTCAGGATTTTGGCATCTGTGTTCATCAGGGATATTGGCCTGTAGTTTTCTTTCTTTGTAGTGTCTTTTTCTGGTTTTGGAATTAGAATAATTGAGTTTGGAAGTCTTCCTTTTTCTTGAATTTTTAGAAATAGTTTGAGAAGAATGGGTGTTAGTTCTTCTTTGAATGTTCGGTAAAACTCCCCCGTGAAGCCGTCAGGGCCTGGGCTTTTGTTTGCTGGGAGAATCTTGATTACATCTTCAATTTCCTTCGTTGTTATTGGTCTGTTCAAGTTTTCTATCTCTTCCCGGTCCAGTTTTGGGAGACTATGTGTTTCTAGAAATTTGTCCATTTCACTTAGATTGTCGAATTTGTTGCCATATAAATGTTCATAGTATTTGTTAACGATCCTTTGTATTTCTGTGGTGTCAGTTGTTATTTCTCCTCTTTCATTTCTGATTTTGTGTATTTGGGTTCTCTCTCTTTGTTTCTTGGTGAGTCTAGCTAAGGGTCCATCAATCTTGTTTATCTTTTCAAAAAACCAGCTCTTTGTTTTATTGATCCTATGAATTGTTTTTCTGTTCTCTATGTCATTTATTCCTGCTCTGATCTTTACTATTTCCTTCCTTCTACTTGCTCTGGGGTTTTCTTTTTGTTCGCTTTCTAGTTCTTTAAGTTGTGAGGTTAGGTAGTCAATTAGAAATTTTCTTGTTTCTTGAGGTAGGCCTGTAGTGCTATGAACTTCCCTCTCAGAACTGCTTTCGCTGCATCCCATAGATTTTGTGTTGTTGGGTGTTCATTTTCATTGGTTTCCAGGAAGTTTTTAATTTCTTCCTTGATCTCCTCAGTAACCCATTCATTGTTTAGTAACATGCTATTTAGCCTTCATGTATTTAAATGTCTTTGCATGTTCTTGTTGCAATTGATTTCTAGTTTCATGCCATTGTGATCTGAAAAGATGCTTGATATGATTTCAATCTTCTTGAACTTGTAGAGACTTCATTTGTGTCCTAACATGTGGTCTATCTTTGAGAATGTCCCATGTGTACTTGAGAAGAATGTGAATTCTGTAGTTTTGGGGTGTTATTCTCTGTAAATATCTATTAAATCCATTTGGTCTAGTGCTTCATTTAGAATTTCTGTTTCCTTGTTAATTTTTTTGTCTAGAGCATCTATTCAGTGATGTCAGCATGGTGCTGAAGTCCCCTGCTATGATTGTATTGCTGTCGATTTCTCCTTTGAAGTCCTCCAGAAGATTTTTAATGTATTTTGGTGCTCCTATATTGGGTGCATATATGTTTACCAAGGTTATATCTTCCTGTTGGATAGATCCTTTCAATATTATGTAGTGACCTTCTTTGTCTCTAGCTATGGCCTTCCTTTTGAAATCTATTTTATCAGATATGAATATTGCTACCCCAGCTTTTTTTTCCTTTCCGTTTGCTTGGAAGATTTTTTTCCATCCCTTCACTTTCAGCCTATGTGAGTCTTTTGTTGTGAGGTGGGTCTCTTGTAAACAACATATATATGGGTCATGCTTTCTTATCCAATCTGCTACTCTGTGTCTTTTGATCGGGGCATTCAGTGCATTTACATTTAAGGTGATTATTGATATGTACTTATTTATTGCCATTTTTGTTTAGTGTGGTTCTATTTTCCTTTCTATTTCTTCTACTAATTACAGCAGTTCTTTGAACATTTCTTGCAGTGCTGGTGTGGTGCTAATGTATTCCCTTAGTCTTTTTTTGTCTGGGAAGCTCTTTATTTGACCTTCTATTTTGAATGATAGCCTTGCTGGGTAGAGTAGTCTTGGGTTCAGATCCTTGTTTTTCATGACCTTGATTATTTCATGCCATTCCCTTCTGGCCTGTAGTGTTTCTGTTGAGAAGTCAGCTGATAGCCCTATGGGGGTTCCTTTGTAGGTTACCTGTTGCTTATCTCTTGCTGCCTTTAGGATTCTCTCTTTGACTTTAATTTTTGGCATTTTAATTACTATGTGTCTTAGTGTGGGCCTGTTGTATTATCTTTCTTAAAATAATTCTCTATATAGCTTCTGCCAGATGACATAGGGAAGGTCCTTAAACTCATCTATATTCAGCCTTATAACATGAAGAGATTTCTTGGAGAGTCCAATTCCAACTACTTAAGACTTCTTTTAACACCTGTATTAGTCTCTTGGCTGCCATAACAAAATACTATAGACTGGATGACTTGAAAAAGAAATTTATTTCTCATGATTCTGGAGGGTGAGAAGTCCAAGATCAAGGTGTTAGCAAAGCAGGTTTAATTCCTGGGGCTCTTCTCTTAGCTTGTAGGTAACTGCCATCTCACTGTGTACTTACATGATCTTTTTATTGTGGAAGGAGGGAGGGAGTGAGAGGGAGAGGGAGAGGGAGGGAGTGGGGAAGGAGTGGGAGAGAGGGGGAGAGAGAGAGAGAGAGAGAGAGAGAGAGAGAAAGACAGCTCTGCTCCCTCTTCTTATAAGGTCAAATTCCATCATGAGGGTCCCACTATCATGGCCTCATCTAACCCTAAGTACCTCCCAAAGGCCTGTCTCCAAATCTCATTAAAATTGATGGTTGGTGGTCAGGGCTTCAACATGTGAGTTTGGGAGGTACTCATAGCAACAATAAAGTATAACAAAATAAAATAAAGTAATTCACATCAGTGGAGCAGGACTGTAGTGCTGGCCTCAGAATGGCTAAATAGGAGGACACTAGGTAACCTCTATAGGACTAAAACAGTACCTGCATTACTATTGCTTAATGATAGCTCTAAAGTTTACAATCTCTATCTCTATCAAAGTCAGACTTCAAGTAATATTATTCTACTTCACATATAAGAACCTTGTTACAGTAGACTTGCAAATACTCTCTCTGATCTTTCATATTACTATTGTTTATCATAATCCATGACAACCACTAAAGAAAATTAAACAAGAAGTTATAATTAATGAACTAATAATAGAGATAAAATGAAAACTTAAAAATTGCTCAATTATTCTGAGATAAGAAAGGAGGAAAAAGAAAAAAACAACAACAGGCAGTCAAATAGAAAACAAATAGAAAATTGGTAAGTTTAAACCTAAACATATTAATCATTACCTTAATTATGAATGTTCTCAACATCTCAATTAAAGGGGATTGAGTCAGAGATTTTCAGATTTGATTAAAAAAGAGAACCAATAGCATGCTATTTATAAGAACCAAACTTTAAATATAAAAATAGACTTAGAATAAATTAACAAGGATGAAAAAATATATACCATGCAAACACTAATCAAGAGAAAACTTGAGTGGCTATATTAATATCAGACAACATAGATATCAGAATGATAAATATTACTGGGAATAAATAGGGAAATTTCATAATGAAAAATGGGTCTCTTCATGAAGAGGACATAATGATCCTAATGTGTAAGCACCTAATAATACAAGGCAAAAACTGATAGAACTCAAAGGAAAATGGACAAATCCATCATTATAGTTGTAGATTGAAACACTCCTCTTTCAGTGATTGATGGGACAAGTAAACAGAGAATCAGTAATGTAGAAGATCTGAACAACACTACTGATGAACATGACATAATTGACATTTATAAAAACAAATAAAGCCTGGCCCATGTGGCTCAGCATCATCCCACGGACTGAGAGGTCTCGGTTTGATTCCTGGTTGGGGCACGTGCCTGGGTTGAGGGCTCGATCCCCAGTGGGGGATGTGCAGGAGGCAGCTGGTTGATGTTTCTCTCTCACATCAATGTTTCTCTCTCTCTTTCTCTCTCTTCCTTTCTTTCTAAAAAAATCAATAGAAATATTTAAAAAAAATAAAAATAAAAACAAAAACAGCCCTGACCAGTTTGGTTCAGTGGTTAGAGCATTGGCCTATGGATCAGAGAGTCCTAGGTTTGGTTCCTGCTAAGGGCATGTACCTAGGTTGCAGTTTGTCCCTGGCCATGGTTGAGGTCGTGTGAGTGGCGACCACTTGATGTGTCTCTCTCACATCGGTTTCTCTCTCTCTCTTCCTCCCTCTCTCCCTCCTGCTCTACCTGAAGATAAATGCAAAAATGTCCTTGGGTGAGGATAAAAAAAAATAATAATAATAAAGTAAAATAAAAACAAATATATCCTCATAAAACAAAATATACATTCTTTCCAAATACACCAAAAACAATCACCAAGAAATAGCACATGCTGAGCTAAAACATATCAGTACATTTAAAAGGATTGCAATTATTAAAATATGTTCTGGGAGTACAAATTAAACTAGATATCATTAACAAAAAAATACATGGTCATGGAAGTAGGGAACAGACTGACAAACCTCAGAGGGACAGGGGTGGGAGGGGTCGGAAGAGATAAACCAAAGAACTTGTATGCATATATACACAACCAATTGACACAGACATTAGGTTGGGAAAGCAGGAGGGGGGTGGGAGTGAGAAGGAGGGGGGGCAACGGGGAAAAAGGGGAGACATCTGTAATACTTCCAACAATAAAAAATAACGAAAGGAAAGAAAAATTTGAAAATTAAACAACATACTTCTAAACAATTTGTGTGTCAAAAAAGTACTCCCAGCCCTGGTTAGAGTGTCAGCCCTTGCACCAAAGGGTTGCAGGTTTGATTCCTGGTCAAGGGCACATACCTGAGTTGCAGGTTGGATCCCAGGCCCTGGTCCGGACACGTTTGGGAGGCAACCAATTGATGTGTCTCTCTCACATTGATGTATGTCTCTCTCTCGCTCTCTCTCTCCTCTCCCTCCCTCCCTTCCACTCTCTAAAAAGCAATGAAAAAAATATCCTTGGGTGAGGATTAACAAAACAAACAAAAAACGTATTCCCAGAGAGAGACTGAAATATTTTAAACTAGATGAAAATAAAAACACACGTAAAAATGTGTGTGCAGTTGCTCAGACAGTGATTAGATATAAAACTATAGCATAGCCCTGGCTGGCGTGGCTCGGTTGGGCATTGTCCTGTGCACTGGAAGTTGCCAATTAGATTCCTGGTCGGGGCAGGCTCAATCCCGGTGGGGGGACATGCAGGAGGAGGTTGATCAATGTTATGCTCTCACCTATGTTTCTCTCTCTCCCTCTCTAGACATCAATAAAAATATTTTAAAAAATTAAAACAAAAACAATAACAAAATCAACAAACAAAAAACTATAGCATAAATCAATGACTTTTAACTAGTATGCTGAAAGAATTTTTTTTTTATCCTCACCCGAGGACATTTTTGCATTTATCTTCAGATAGAGCAGGAGGAAGAGAGAGAGAGAAAAATCAGAGACACATAGAGTGGTTGTCATCCACACGACCCCAACCGGGGCTGAGGACAAACTGCAACCGAGGTACGTGCCCTTAGCGGGAACCGAACCTGGGACTCTCTGGTCCGCAGGCTGACTCTGTAACCACTGAGCCAAACCGGCCAGGGCTGAAAGAATTTTTAAAACATATAATGCCTGACTATTTAGTCAGGGTCACTGACCTCTTTTCCCTTAGACTGTCAAATAAAAATATGACAACAGCCAACACAACAATAGCCATCTGGCATGAATGAATCAAAATTATACCTAATTTTTTTGTCAGACTGGCAAAAATATATTTTTTGGTGTGCCACAGAATTTTAGTAATTAGTTTATGTGCGCCATGAGATGAAAAAGGTTGAAAATTGTTGGCATAAATGCTTAAAGCAAAGAATAATTGTCTCATTAATGGTCTAAATTTCAGCCTTAAATTTATTTTTAAAAAAGAAGAACAGATTAAATTCAAAGTAAGACCTGAAAACAAACACTAAGGCAACAACAGAAATTAAAATTGAAATAGAAAAAAATAGTAAAACCAACAGCTGCTTGTTGTCAAATACAATTGTTGTCAAATACAAATATAATACAGTTGATAACTCTCTAGTTAGACTGACCAAAAACAAAAACAGCAGAATTTATCAATATCAGAAATGAAAGAGGGCCACAACTACAGATTTTTCTGACATTAAAAAATAAGGAAATATTTTTAACAGCTTTATGCCAGTAAATTTAACAACTTAGATTAAACAAATTCCTTGAGAGAAAGAAGTAACAAAGTTCACACACAAATAAAAATCCCAGCTAGCCATATATCTAGTTAGTTTTCATCTTAATACAGTATTACATTTTGTGAAATGCTCTTTCTGCATTTAATGATATTATCATACAGTTTTTATTTGTATAGTCTGTTGAGACTATAAAATATACTGATTGATTGCGAAATGATGAACCGATCTTGAAATTTTAGGGTAAATCCTGGCTCAGTCATGATATATTGCCCTTTTTAATACTATAGTTCTGATTTGATTTACTAATTTTTTTAACATTTTTTTTAATGTTCATATGGGATATTAGCCTATGGTTTTAGGGTTTGTTCTTTTTTTGTTATTGTTGTTGTTAATTCTCACCCAAGGATATTTTGTCCATTGATCTTTAGAGAGAGTGGAAGGGCGAGAGGGAGAGAGGGGTGGGGGGGTGGGGGGGAGAGAGAGAGAGAGAGAGAAACAGTGATGTGAGAGAGACATATCAATTTGGTTGCCTCCTACATGACTCCAACTAGGCCAGGGATTGAACCTGCAACCCAGGTAAATGCCTTTGACTGGAACTGAACAAGAGACCCTTTGGTCCTCGGACTGAAGCTCTAACCACTGAGAAAACCAGCCACGGCGGTTTGGGGTTTTTTAAGTGTATCTTGTTTTGCTATCAGGATAATGTTGGTCTCATAAAATGACTTGGGAAGTATTATCTACTATATTAATTTTAAAATTTTTAGGATAAATATGAAGAAAAACACACTTTAGCCATTTATAGTCAAACTGCTAAAAGACAAAGATAAAGAGAAAAATCTTAAAGTCAATTAGAAAAAAAAAAAGAAACACTGCATACTAGGAAACAAAGGTAGAAAATAGGTAGACTTCTCTTTGAAACTATGCGGGCAGAAGACAGTGGATATGCTTGTTTGACATACAGAAAGATAACAATAATACTCCACCCAGAATTATGCCCAATAAAAACATCCTGCTAATAGGTAAACAAGACAAGATGCTTTTTCAGACAATAAATGCTAAGATAAATTACTTCTAGTATGCACATGTATGCATAAGTGATGGACATGGACAACAAAGCTGGGGACAGGGTGGGGGGATGGGGAGGAGGGTGTCAATGGGGAAAAAAAGGAGAAACATCTGTAACAAAAATAAATTAATAAAAAAAAAAGAAAGTATGAAAAAAAATAAAATAAAAATATTTCTATTTAAAAAAAAATACATTTTAAAGAGTATTCTTCTGGCAGAGGGAGTAGGATATCAGACTTTTGAATCAAAACACACACATGCACACACGCCAAAAAAGTCTGGACATGGTAACAATGTGGGTAAATATCAAAGATTTTAATTTTAAAAATCTCTTTAAAATATAATTGCCTCTATTTTCCCTCCTTCTTGGGTTTCTCTGAGGCTTCTGGAACTGTGGCTTATTGTCTTTCATTATATTTGGAGAAGTCCTGTCTTTTATTTCATCTAATATTTCTTCTGCCCCACTGCCTCTTCTCTTCTTGAGATTCCAATTATGTGTATATTAAACCATTTGGTAATGTTTCACAACTCAGATGCTTCTGTTTGCTTTTTCACTCTTTTTTTTCTCTTCATGTTTTTGTTTGAATAATTTTTATTGAACTATCTACAAATTGACTGACTCTTTCCACTGCTGTATCCATGTATTGATACATTTTGCCTGAATCAATTACTATTATGATGGCTTACAAGTTGTGGTTTACTAATTCTATCATTCCTTATAAATTCATTTGGTGGTTTTCTGTTGTAAAAAACTTTCATTTTTTCCTTTATGTATATATTGATGTATTTTATTTGTATCAGGGAAGACTTATGAAATCATTATTCAAGAGTTATAATCTTGGGTGGAAAGAGATAATCAAAGAACTTACATGCATATGTGCATAACTCATGGACACAGACAATAGTGTGGTGAAGGCCTGGGGCGGGGGTAGGAATTGGGGTGGAGGGCTCAATGGGGGAGAAAAGGGGAGACATTTGTAATACTTTCAACAATAAAGATAAAAATTTAAAAATAAAGAGTTATAATCCTTTGTGATCATTATCATTTTGGTGTTCTAATTTTTCAGTATTTGGCCTATGGGAGCCACTTATAAAGCTGAGACCTTTTGACAGGTCCCATCATTCATTAGGCACCTCCTTATTTACTGGCACTGAAACATGTCTGAGGATCATTTTATAATTTCCCTGCTCCAGTTCTAGAGCCAACCACTTCTCCAACAAGCACTTGTTCCATTTAGTAAAGAATGGCATTTAGGAACCAAAATATGGGAAGTTATTTTTATTTTTAAAATAGTACCCATAAACTAGCAAATGACATGAAAATAAATTGATATTAAGGTGTTAACCTATATTGTACCTGGAACACCAGAAGTCCTCAATAAAAAAATCTATTGAATGAATAAGAGAAATATTTAAAAATAGATTTTAATAGGTTGCCTGTATTTGATGATTTTATCCCCAAATTCACTTTTTCTGCTCTCGTCAAATCGTCTCTCAACTGTTGACAGGATAATTTTAATTCTCTAGAATTTTACATGTAGATCTGTCATCACTCAGCTATTCAAATATACTACCCTACTACCTAAAGCTCTACACCTGACATTAAGGCCCAAGACTCTAGCTCATGTTTAAGCATCCATGCATCTATTTCATCTATTAATCATGTTCCACCAGAATTTGCCAATAACCAATGATGTGTTTTTCTGTCTCTCTTTCTTAAACTGTGAAATTACTGACATGTTTTTCAAACCCACAGAATGCTGATCGATTTATCTATGTTGGTCCATCTCTCACACTCATTTCATATCAGAAGCATACTAGTAGATCTGTACTACTTTTATAGCTAAAACTTGCACAGATTGACCACTTACCATTTGCCAGGAAGTACATACTATATTATCACTTCGTTCCAGCTTGTCATCTTTTGGTGGGGGAAGTGGAAATCTATTACTTGAAAGTGATGAAAGGATACATCTTATCATCAGAATGTTTGAACATATATGAAATACTATATTACACATCAAAGAAGGTATGATCTTACATTGCTTAATTCATCACACGTAAGAAACTGGAAAGACGTGTTCACACCAATTTTACAAATAAAGCAACTGTAAGAACTGACATGAATTGCCCAACATATCACTAAAAAGTGGTGGATCCAGTTCTCACTACCTAGAGGATCTAGCTTTAACTCTTGCATATCCTGTCTCACAATAGGCTCCTTCTCAAATATTTCCAACAAGAAGGCATTACAAAACCAAAAACAACATCATTAACGTCCATTAAATGAGGTGTGGAAGAAGGGGTCAATAAAGTCATGCTTCAGAACCTGCCTACTCACATCTACTGAAGAAGACATGGAGATAGTTACATCTAACAAATGCATCCAAGCTCCTTTGCTGCATCCTGCATTAGAGCTGAAGCAGCACACGAGCTTCACATAGAAATTCATATGTTGAAGTTTATCCTGGCCACATCTATCTTTATACTTGTACTAATAGTGTTGCATTGTTTTTTATTTATGTTTTTATTCGTGTGTGTGTGTGTCTGAATAAAGTATGAGCTCCTTCCTTATTGTTGAACTACTTCTTATTTTTCATGGTGCTGAACATATATATAAGGCATATGATAGATATTTGTTAAATTAAGGTGATATGAAAAGCTACATATGTATATATCACTGTACTTCATCTGCTTAGTGGTAAAAAATGATAATGGCTATAGTCCGGTCAGTGTGGCTCAGTGGCTGAGCATCGACCCATGCACCAAGAGGTCGTCAGTTCGATTCCCGGTCATGGCACATGCCCAGGTTGTGGGCCCAATCCCCAGTGGGGAGCATGCAGGAGACAGCCAATTGATGTTCTCTCTCATCGATGTTTCTACTTCTCTCTTCTTCTCACTTCCTCTCTCTCTAAAATCAATAAAGGAAAAAAAATAATGGCTATAGCTCTAATGTGTGTTATCTATTTCTGAACATAAATGTTTCCAAAATATCAGGCTTGTTTTAGAAAGAATGAGTAACTTTTCAATTTAGCTTTTGTATGTAAGAATGAGCCTATTAATTTTTCAAAAATACTATGAAATGATATGTATTACTAGATACAATATTGAATTAGATTGGCAGTTGGAGTAATTTGTGTTTGTGGTGAAGAATACTTATATTTCTGAAAGAATCCTTGAGTATTTCCACAAGTTGCCTTGATTCTAGTAAAGGCCAAAGGAAGTGATTAAGAGAAGCAAAATGGTGTAGCTGAAGCTTTCCCATCATTTTAAAATCAGAAAAGTCTTTTTTAAAAAAAAAATATATATGTTTTACTGATTTTTTAGAGAGGAAGAAAGAAACATCGATTGGCTACCTCCTGCACGCCCCCTACTGGGGATCGAGTCCAAAACCCAGGCATGTGCTCTGACCAGAAATCAAACCAGTGACCTTGGTCCAAGGGTAGATGCTCAACCACTAAGCCACACCAGCTGGTCAGTCAGAAAAGCCTTTTAATGGGATACTGTATGGAGGCCAAATACTGAAAATACATTTGGAGTTCCTTTCTGTCCTGGTTGAAGTGGAAGTGGGGAGAGTTTCATTAGGTGGACCCCTCCCACCTCCTTTACACACACACACACTCCCTGGAAGCTGGAGGATACTGCAGGGACCTGCGAGGGGAGATGGAAAACACCTGTGCACTAGTACAAACCATTAACAGGACATCAGCGGACCTGGCTAAATAGCCCCTTTGCCAGCACATTCATGATCATAGTTTTTTAAAAGTTCTCCAGGTGATTCCAACATTTAACCAGGCTTAGGAATCACTAGACTATGAACTCTCGAGGTCTCTTTGAAATTTATGACTATTATTTCCCCCTCAAATTTATGTTTTCCTTTTTTCTTCCTCATTAACTTCCTTTTTACTCTTCTCCTCCCCACTTTACTTCCTTTCTCTTTTCTTCCCTTTCTTTTCTTTCTCTTTCTTTTCCTTCTGAAAGAATTGAGTACAAAAACCATTTGGTGGGGCCAATAGTAGGTGTCTGTGGTAGGAGGAAGGCCATGTGGCACAAAGCAGGGATTCAGAGGGCAAGGAGGGCACCTTGGTAAGAAGGTGTTAGAGTGATCATTTTGGAACCCAAGAGTAGGGAAGAGGTGGCCCCCCACAGGGTGCTGGAGCCAGAGCGAGGTGAAGTGGATACTCACATGTTGGGAGTTGGGATGAACATTTCTCAGACCAAAGCTGGGAGCTCTATCCCCCTTGCCCACCCCTCCTTGCCAATGGGTTGCCTATTCCCCATCCCTGTACAATACAGCCCAGGGTCTGTGGTCTGAGTAGAGTGAAGAGTAGAGTGGAGTAAGACGGGTGTCAACACAGGGAGTGGAAGGAGCTCAGGGAAGTGCGTCAGAGCTCAAGCAGGAGAGGAGGGCATCTGTGAGAGGACAAGGTGGACAATAGTAATGGAAGATTTCATTCCTGGGGCTTGGACAAATAAATATATCAAGGATAATGTGAGGCAGATTGCTTTCAGATAAGGAAGTTGCAGCAAGTCAAGAGAGAGAGCTAGAGTGAACCTGCAGTTTTGAATTGGACTTGAGACATCAGTGTGACCTTATAATATCCAATGTATAGGTAGATGTAGAGATAAATACAGATGTAATTTTGAGTACGCATGTATGTGTGTATATCTCTATCTTTATATCTATCTGTGACATGGAGCAGCAATGATTCCAGAGAAGTGAACACATGAAGTGCTCAGACCTTGATTTGCAAATGCCATTTTCCAATAAAAAGCACAAGGACTTCATGGAGAAATGGCTGGTTCCAGGTCTGGGGAAGGGTAAGTACCTAATGAGTCTGGAATATCCTGTTCTGCTAGAAAAAAAAGAAGTGCCCAAGGAATGATGGACATATGTTAAAAGGATACAGAGGCCAGCTAAAATGGGCTCTCACAGACCAAATTTGGGACAGCATGAGCAACAGAATAAAAATTAAAAAATGAGCTCGGCCGGTGTGGCTCAGTGGTTGACCATTGACCCATGCACCAAGAGGTTGTCGGTTTGATTCCCAGTCAGGGCACATGCCCAGGTTGGGGGCATGCAGGAGGTGGCCAATCAATGTTCTCTCTCATCAATGTTTCTCTCTCTCTCTCCCCCTTCCTCTCTCAAATCAATAAAGAAAAAAAATGATAGTAATGGCTGGAAACCCATTAAATTAAGTAGGATTCTAAGAATCTATCCAGACATACGCGCATGCATAAACAAAGTTTCGTGAGGCATATTAAGATATGTACAAAGTGTCTCGCCCCTGACAAAATATTTACTAACTACAAAGGAAAAAAAGTGTAATTTAATGGTAGAAAAATCTGGCAAATACCACCCTAATCAAGCAATTAAAGAACACATCACCAGCAACAGTACAAATCAAAATGATGTGCCACTTGATAGGATGCACTCAGCATCACTGCTGTAATATTCCTGCAATAAACAAATTACTTGAATCTAATTATGAGGAAATGTCAGATGAACCCAAGTTGATGGAAGTGCTACAGCACGGATTGCAATTGTCAAAAATTCTCAACTCCTTAAAGTCACGGAAAAACTGAGAAGATTGAAGAAGACTAACATGAAAACTGCATCGAAAACATGATTCTGAGCTGGATCATTTTGATAGTAAAGAAAGTATTGGTTCAATTTATGAAACTTTAATGGGATCTGATGATTTTTTAATGATAATATTTCATTATTTAATGTTCTGATTTTAATGTTTTGTTATGACTATATAGAATAATGTTCTTTCTTAGAAGAAATGCACACAAAAGTATTCAGAGGTATTACATACAGCATCATGTTAAAAAACTTACTTTCAAAAGGTCAGGGCAAAAATTATCCCTACTATGCTTACAACCCTTGTAATTTGATATCTTTTCAAAACAAAAAGACATCATTAAAAATGTATTTTTTCCTAGGCTTTAAGTTCCTTGAAATGACAGAAAATGTTTTATTTTCTTTTAATCTCTTCTGAGCACCTAGCACAGCCTCAAAAAGTACTTTGTAAAAAGGATTTTATCAAACAAATCTAGAGAAATGTATATAAATCAATGATAACTAAAGTGACCTCTATCAGCACTTCAGAGAACTCCATGAGTAATATTGTGTTCACTAGCATCTGTATACTAAAGCAATAATCAATGCTATATTTTTAAGGGATATGTGTGTGTGTGTGTGTGTGTGTGTGTGTGTGTGTGTGTGTATTTTTTTTTTTTTTTGTCAAAAATGGTTGTTGGTAAATCCTAAAACAAAGAACTAAATTAAACACAACCTCCTATTTTATTATGTCCATTATTCAAGATTTTCCTGCATATAAATAGTTCAAAGAGTAGCTTTACTGTTATAGATTTTGGATAAGATATAAATATTTAAAACAGAATCTGCATTCTGGGGATATAATGCATAGCACTGTGATTAACAATACTGTATCATATATTTGAAATCTGCTTAAAGAATAGGTCTTAAAATTTCTTGTAACAAGAAAAAGAAACTGAAACTATGCGAGGTGATGGATACTAACTAAATTTATTGTGGCAAACATTTAACAATATATACATATATCAAGTCATCATGTTGTGCACCTAAAACGAATACAGTGTTATATGTCAATTATATCTCAATAAAACTGGGGTGGGAGGACACAATTTGCAGGTGTTTTGGGGAGAGATGATTATATTCCTTTCCCAACATCCGTTCTCACTTTCTTCCCTGGTAGGAGAACTCTGCTTTCTGAGCAGGGCACACAGCCACCTAGAAGGAAAGACTGCATTTCCCAGCCTCCTTATAGTTAGGGGTAGTTACCAAATTTTGGGCAATGAATTGTTAGTGGCCATTGTCCAGAACTTCATGAGAGGCTTCTAAAGGGAAGCTGACTAACCTAAATGGATCATGAAGTAATCCTGAGGCTGGGAGTCACGTGATGAGATGCCAGTTAGGGAGAAAGTCGGGAGCTGGGCATTTGGTGCCCTCTGAGAGCTTCTGTACCAACTCTACACCATCTGGTACTTGAGTTTTGTACGTAAGAACATAAATTTCTATCTTTCTTAGGTTTTAGAAATGTTCAGTTAGGCATCTGAATATAATCCTAAGAAACATTCTACATGTTAACAGAATTTCCCAGAACGGATCCAAACATCTGTCAAACATGTTTAAAAACATGGCTCAAATGCCAGCTCCACTGGTTACTAGTTCTATAGCCTTGCAAAGGTTATTTAATGTTTTTGAGCCTGAGATCCCTCATTTGTAAAATGGGACTAACAATGCCTACCTCAGAGTGGTTTAGTGACAGTTAAATTCAGTAACAGTTACAAAGCTCTTGCCAGAGAGCCTGAACCATAATAAGGATGCAATAAATGCTAATTGATTGTGACAATTTTCCTTTTTATGCAAACTGTTTTCTTTCCCAATTTTGTAAAATATAGAATTGCTAATGCTTTGTCAAGTTCTTCTTAAAATTTTTCACTGTACTTAGATATTTCGTGATACAAACATTCTTTGCATCAATTTTGATCAACTTATTGCGGATTTTCTGTTCTATAATTATTTTTTTCTATCTAAAATCTGAATCATTGCTTTGGACAGTTTGGCTCAGCAGTTAGAGCATCGACCCAAGGACCAAAGGGTCATGGGTTCGATTCCCGGTCAAGGGCACATACCGGGGTTGCAGGTTTGATCCCCGGCCCTGGTCTGGGTCATGTGGGAGGCAACCAATCAATGTGTTTCTCCAGTGGTTCTCAACCTTCCTAATGCTGCAACCCTTTAATACAGTTCCTCATGTTATGGTGACCCCCAACCATAAAATTATTTTCATTGCTATTTCATAACCGTAATTTTGCTACTGTTATGTCTTAAGCGACCCCTGTGAGAGGGTCGTTTGACTCCCAAAGGAGTCGCTACCCACAGGTTGAGAACCGCTATCTTACATCAGTGTTTCTCTCTCTGTCTCTCTCTCTCTTTCCCTCTCTTCCTTCTATCCTATCTAAAAATCAATGGAAAAATATCCTAGGGTGAGGATTAACAACTATATATATAATAAAATAAAATCTGAATCATCAATGTACCTTATTTTTATTTTATTTATTTTTGTTTTTTATTGAATTTATTGGGGTGACATTAATAAAATTATATAGGTTTCAGGTGTACAATTCTATCATACATCATCTGTATACTGTATTGTGTTCATCATCTCAAGTCCCCATTTATTCCCCCTCTACTCTCTTCTACTTCCCCCCAACCCCTTTTGCCTCTGGTAATCACCACAATGTACCTTGTTTCTAAACCATTTGTCTTGGGAAACAGGTGTTGTTGAGCTGGAGTCCATTAAATTAAGTAAGGTCAGAGCAGGGAAGTATTTTGTATTCTCTATCCTTAGCCCATTGCTGGCAGATGTACAATATATATTTATTTAATTTTAAAAAACACAAACACCTTGAACTATAGTATGAGGCAAAGCTCTTTTATTATTTATTTTATTTTTTTTGTTAATCTTCACCCAAAGATATTTTTCTATTGATTTTAGATAGAGTGGAAGGGAGGGAGGGGGGTGGAGGGAGAGGGAGAGAGAGAGAGAGAGACAAACATCGATGTGAGAGACACATCAATTAGCTGCCTCCTGCACGACCCTGACCAGGGCTGGGGAAGGAACCTATAACCCTGGTACGTGCCCTTGACCGGGAATCGAACCTGGGACCCTTCAGTCTGTAGGCTGACACTCTAACTGCTGAGCCAGACCGTCCAGGGCAAGGCAAAGCTCTTTTAGAAATTTGTTCCTCAAGATATTAAGATAAGTTGTTTATGATTCTTTTAAATAAAATGGGACAGAAATTCCAGGATAAAAAAAGAAAAACAATTCAGAGAATTTTTCTTTTGTTAATTATTAATTCAAGAAAATGCTTCTCAATGTTCAAAATGTTATGTACATGGCTTTCTGTTCTCTGCTGAAGGTTTGTTCATTTTTCATTGTTGAGCCATCTAGACATTGGAACTAGCATATTTCCTTTGGAGAAAAAAGCAGAAATTAAAAGTTCGCCCAAAAGTCAAAGTCCATAGGCAAGACTGCAGGATGCTTCAAAGTGAAGTATTCAGATCTCTTTTAATCACCTCCCCTAAGGCAGAAATGTTGATGTTCAATCCAAACTCTCTTAGATCCTTCAGGATGATACATAGCACATTTCTTCATATTCTCTAAAGGGATCACTGACAGCAATTTAAGACAATTGTTTTTTAATCCTCACCCAAGGATATGTTTTCATTGATTTTTAGAGAAAGAGAGAGAGGGAAAAAGAGAAACATTGATCCACTGCCCCGTATTCACCATGACAGGAGATCGAACCCGAAACTCAGGTATGTGCCCTGACCAGGATCAAACCCACAACTTTTGGTGTGCAGAACAATGCTCCAAACAACCGAGCCACCTGGCCAAAGCAACTTCAGGCAATTTTTGAACAAGAACATTTCTCCCTGGAATTTGGGAAGCATACCAAGATTATACATATATATTATAATTACATATACATATACTTTTATGTGGGATGTTGTGGATGAGGGTGGCATTCAGGCCCCATGGTTGGAATATGACAAGTGTTCATGGTCTATTACATTGCAGACTCTTAGTTGCTTCTTTTTCCTGTTTCCTGAGACACAGTCTCTCAATTATTTTTCAGATCAGGGAAATATGTAATTTCTTAAGTCTCCCTAAATTCCTGTATACAGGTGTTCAAACTTGCAATACTAGAGCGACAACTTTTAATAACCTTATATGTCTCCACAAGATTCCCAAAGTTCCCATAAGGCATGAGTTAATTTTCACAACGGTAGATATAATTGTTAAGGTTTCTCAAGAAAGTTCAATTACCTTACAACACTGGGAAGGGAGCTACAGAGAGACAGCAAGATATACATGTAAACACACATATACAAAAATGGAGCGAGATTAAAAACTGTCCAATTTTAGCAATTTCCTATTGCCAACTCTTCAGATCATCTCCTAGTCACTCTGTTGGTGAGGGAGGGATCCCCCACCCTAACTGATACAAGATGATCAAACATGGGACACCCAGCACTCAACAGGTGAAACTGACAGCAGTTTATTAGTCACATACACTCACAGCCCAGGGGAGGCATTACTTGCCATGTAGGGCCACTTGGGGCTGTACTTGGGAGGAAAGTGAACAAGCAGGTTCTGTGGGAGGCAGGTTTTATAGTAACAAGAAGATGAGGGGTCCTTTGGTTCCTACAGGAGAGTGTAACTGGTTTATCTGAATAATTCCACAGGCTGACAGGGAATTGGGGCAGTAAGGTTGAGGTGGCGTGCAGCTGGCCCTGCTGATAATGGAACTAGCTGGGTGGGGAGCCTTTCCTGCAGGTCAGGAGGCTTATCTGGTGAGAGAAGAGGAACTCACGGCTAGGCCTTCAGGGACCTTTGGGACCCTATGACCCATGTCAAGGAAGCAAATGAAATTTTAGGGATTATGATACGTCAACCCAACTTCAACTGAAATTTAACTGGGGTGGGGGGAGAGGTGATATGTTCTATTGGTGCAGAAAATTTAGTTGTGTTGTATTCATATCTTCAATATGGAGACTTTAATTTTCAGTATACATGCTTTTTTTATTATGTGATGAGATAGATGCTGCTAGTCATCTACCCAATATTTGTTCTTTCTTTCTTTGCTAACATAGCCTCAATTTCATTCAGGACAACAATGTACACACTTAAACATTTTTAATGTCACAGCCTCCATTATATTAGTTTTGGTGGTCATGTGATATAGCTTTGGCACAGAGGAGGGCACTGAGTCTTTAAAAAATTAACGATTCCTTGTAAAAATATAATAGACTCTACTGGTATACATCTTTTGTTTTAGCATCTCCGTCTGTTTTCTTTCTTGCTCCCTTAGATGAAGATGTGATGATTAGAAATGGAGAATTATGACCATGAGAATGATGTAACTTATATATACATGTGAAACATTTCCGAAGTTAGTGTAGCACAATGGTGTACCTGAATTTAAATCTTGACTTCCACTCACAGACTTAGCAGGATAAACATGAAAACATTATATAAACTTAATAAGTCTCAGTTTTCTTAATACTTACTTTTCAAGGTCCCTGTGTAGATCATACCTGAAAATATTGATTCACTTATTTTAATATATTGTTTTAAGCCCTTAGAACATAAAAGTATGAAACAATTAATGTAGGTGATTTCCCTAAAAAATTTCTAGTGAGGGATACCAGTACCTTAAAAAAAAAAAAAAGGCATGTCCTGGGCTACACATTATTATGAAGTACAACGTGTGACTCACTATATAGGAGAGGACAAGTATTATTAATGGAGACAAAATGAGACAGTCAATAAAATTTCACCTTTTTCCTTCATAACTAAATTGTTCAAAATAGTTATTTATACATGTCTCCATTCTCTGTCTTCTCACTCACCTCCCACTCCACTCTAATCTGTTTCCCCATCTTTATTTCATCATGGCATGGAAACAGCTCTTATTTATTAAAGTCATCAGAGACCTCCATGTCTCTATAAACAATATCTGCACATTTTTGGCACTGTATCTTAATTGTCTTTCAACACCATTTGACCCAATTAAATTTTCCCTCTTTTTTGAAGGACCCCTTGCCTTCTGTGACACCACATTCCAGTTCTCCTCCTTACCTCTTTGTCTACCTTGCCAGCTCATCCATCTATCACTTGCTATAGTATATGTTCAAATTCCTCAGAGCTGGATCCGAGGTCTCTGTTTCTTTCTATATTCTTTATGATATTATCCATACCCACGGGGTCAATGACCACATTCTAAATTTAGATCTCCAGCCCAGATCTCTCCTTTATGTTACAGACTCATATTCTGGCATATCCGTGCTATGGCATGACAAAGTGTAGTCAAAACTTGACATTGTTTTCGACTTTCCAGCATATACACCCTCTTTTTGTTTGTTTGAGGAAATTAAGAGACATAGCCCTTGTCCCTCAAGAGAAGCTTAAAATTCCAAATGCTGCTTTGCCATATTTGCTGGTAGTTAGAGCATGTGAACAAGACCATCCATCATTCTAATGTACCTGACACAGACTTTGGCTACAGGACTGGTGACATAATGAACTGAAATCTGTGAGACATTTCCTCCAGCTGTGGTGTCAGGGGGAAAATGATCAGAACCCTAGACTGGCAGCTGTGGTGGAGTCAGTGACAGGACTCAGTATTCAGAGCTTACAGGGTAAGGGGTGCAAGCTACCCTGTCTACAGCTTGATTCTCATTGGGTCAGTTCTGTGGCATAATTTTGGCCCTTATTGCTCAATCTATATTCCTGGACCTGGCTCTGTACCAGACTGCTGATTCTGTGAGCTACTAGATAACATTTTTTGTTTTAACTCTTTACTAAACTATAACATTAACACAAAAAAGTAAATACATTCTAACTATATAGACTTAATAAATGATTACAAGCTAAATATATATGTATATAACCAGTACCCCCAGAAGCTTCCTTTACGCCCACGTTCTTTCAAAGCCTCTCTTACAAAGGTAATCATAATCTTGATATCTAAAACCATAGATTCTGAAATTTAGTTTTATATAGTATACTTTGTGTCTGGCTTCTTTTGCTTAACATTATGTTCTTGAAATTCATCCACATATTGTTATATAGTTGTGGATTTATTTGTTCTTATTGGTTTATATTTACCACCAGGTGAATATATCACAATTTATCAATCATTCTTTTTTTTTTTTTCAATCCTCACCTGAGGACATGTTTAGAGAGAGGAAGGGGGAGAGAAAGAGAAAACATCAATCGGTTGCCTTCCATAAGTGCCCCAACTGGGGATTGTACCCCTGATCCCGCAATCCAGGTATGTGCCCTGACTAGGAATTGAACCGGCAACCTTTTGGTGCACAGGATAACACTCAATTGAGCCACTCCTCTGGCCAGGCTATCAATCCATTCTTTCATATACAAGCATTTGAGCAGTTTCCAGATGGGGGCTATCTCCATTAATATTTACAACAAAATTGTTATGAACATGCCTATACTTTTCTGGTAGACATATGTATGCAATTCATTTGGATACATACTTAAGAGTAAAAATGCTGGGTCAAGAGCTTGTGAATGTAGTTTTATTAAGTACTGCCAAACAGTACTCTCAAGTGACTGTAAGAATTTACTCTTCTATTAGAGTGTATAAGAATCCCAGTTCCTGTATAGCCTCATTAACACTGGGTATTTTCTGGCATTTTCATTTTAGCCACTTTGGTTACTACATTGTAGTGTTGAACTAGTTTTAATTTGTATGTTCTTGATAAACAATTGTCGCAGTTATTTTGGGATCCTATGACAACACTATTATAGACTGGGTGGTTTAAATGATAAACATTCCTCAGAGGCTGAAAAGCCCCAGATAAAGGCTCTCTCAGATCCAGTGTTTGAGGAGGGCCCACTTCCTGATTTATAAACAGCCACCTTCTCCCTGTGTTCTCTCATGACTGAGAGAGAGGAAGCAAACAATCTTCTTATAAGGGCACTCATCCCATCACGAGGGCTCCACCCTAATGACATAATCACCCCCAAAGGCCTCATCTCCAAATACCATAACATTGAGGATTAGAGTTTCAACATATAAAATTTGAGGGTGACACATAAACATTCAGTCCATAATAACAATAAAATTGAGCACATTTTCATGTATGTATTTTTTATGTGTATAACTTCTTTTCTGAACTGCCTATTCCAGCCTGTGTCCATTGCTCTCCTGACAGCTTGGCTTTTTTAAAAATTAATTTGTAGGTGTTCTTTGTATATTCTGAATATACTGCTTTGTTAATATTTATATTGCAAATATTTGTAATATTTGTAGGTTTTCTTTTTTTAACTTTCAAATCCACTTTTATTTTCCTTTTTCCTCTTCACATACAAAACTTCTTCGCATACCACATGTTTTGCAGCTATAAATAAAGTTACTTCATTTTGATCTGGTACCATTTTATCCCTAAAACTTCGCTGGCAGCAAAATATGACAGTTAACGAGCGTTAAATCTATAAAATATTTTCATAGCACAGCACATTGAGCTTTAAACACTTGGCAATTAAACCACATAAAAATAGGACAAGACCCCCATTCTATATATTCAGAAGCAGGTGTTCACAGTCCTCATCTGGCAACTGTACCATGGTTCCAAAGGCAGCAGAGGAGACAGAACACTATGACCTGGAAGCGCATTACAAAGTTACCCCGGTGTCACGTACCACCCCACCTCTCTCTCAGGTGGTCACATGATTCTAGAACGTCCGGTCCAGCTGGTACAAATGAAGGCAGACAACACAACATTTACTCTGTGGACTAACTCCTACTACGCACGCGTTGTGATTTTGAACGCCAACTCATCCTAAAAACTTGTCGTGATCACCACGGTTTTTCGGGTTGGGTGATCCACCAATCTTGCATGCAGCTGTTACTTTTGGGGTACTGCTAGCACCAAAGCTGAGCTGGATAGCAACTAATAGCTATAGATACCTCATATGCAGTTTTTACCTCCATAAAATGGAAAATATTTTAAGTCTATATTTCCCTTGGGAGGATAAGCTGATAGAGTTGTGTTTTCACCCTTAGGAATATTAAAGATTGCTATCCTTGAGACTTTAATCCAATTATTCTGTTCGTGTTCCCAAGAATAGCGTACAACGGTGTCCCACTGGAGTAGCTGAAGTCAGGATCATCCACCCCACTGCATGTTTGAAGTAAAACGGATATGTAGCATAAAGTGGCCCCTTCTGTTCAAAGAGTGCTCCATCAGGACTGATTGTGAGATTCCTCTGTTCTTCTAAAGCATATGGTTTTAGAAACCTCTTCAGGTCTTCAATGTACCCTTTATAGGGCTCCGGATCAGATATACTGAATGACTATCCCAATGCCGATGCTGGTTTTTTTTTAAAAAACCATTAAGTCCTGTACTAGAAATCTGGTCATGATATTTTAGGACATCATTGTTCAGTCTGAGCATAGCCCACATTGTGAACGTGAACAGTGCAGCCAGGAACCCACAAAAGACTCAGCAGAAGAGCGAGATCAAACCCCAGCTCTGGGCGGCATGCCCCACAGCACTCCTGTGGTCGGGTTGTAGGGGAAGAGCTTCCACTGGGCCAGGCTCTGGTTGAAAGCCTTCTTATCTTTCACTGTCATGGTGTGGGTTCACAGCAGGGGAGCTGCGGCTGCAGGTGTGGAGACAGCAAGGGGCGGGGGCAGCCTGGCTACTTTGACAGAAGGTGCGACGGCCAAGGACACCTCTCACTGCTGTGCACACTCAAGTCAACCTATTTGTAGGTTTTTATATGTATTCTGGATATGATTCCTGTGGGATATATGTAATATCTTCTTCCCGGCTGTGGGTTGCTTTTACGTTTTCACTGTCTGAATGGTGTGTTTTGATAAAGAGAAGTTGTGAAGGAGAGAATTTCCAAGATATGTTATTCTGTACATTCAGTGTTTTTTGTGTTCTGTTTAAGAAACAATTGCCTACTAAAAGTTCATGTTGATAAGTTTCCTGTTTTTTTCTAAGGATTTTCCCTCAATAACTTTTAGTGAATTATTTTTGTATGAATCAAAGCTTGTTACCTAGTATAAAGATTACATAATATCATACAATCAATATTATAACTATTTCCCATTAGTTTTAAGAAAGGATCTAAAACCACTGAAAGACACACTGAGTCCTCCAAGATCTGTATCTGCTTCCTTCTACCTCTCCGTCTGTTCAATATACTTAGTGCCTGGTCCTCTTTCAGTTATTTCAATGCTTAGACACTTCCTCAATTTTAGCATTTCCTCCTGGAATACTCTCCCAACTCCCCCCATTTCTCATTTGACTAACTCCCAGTCATTCTCAGATGCCCATTTAAACACTATTTTAAGCCCCTAGGCTAAATTAGACCTTACTGTTATTCTCTCTCATATCATATGATTTCTTTCTACCATAGCTCTTATTTTAGTATATAATTATTTAGGTAATTACTTGATCACTGCCTCTCTCTTCTACTAAAGTTCTGTAGTGACAGAAACCAAATCTGTTTTGCATCCTATAGGAAGTGCCTAACTCACAGTAAGTAGGTCAATGCGCTTTTTTTTTTTAAATTTTTTTCTTTATTGATTTTAGAGAGAGAGGGAGAGAGAGATAGAAACATCGATGAGAGAGAATATTGATTGGCTGCTTCCTGCATGCCCCCACTGGGGATTTGTCCCACAACCTGGGCATGTGCTCTGACCGGGAATTGAACCGGCGACCTCTTGGTGCATGGGTTGACACTCAGTCACTGAGCCACACCGCCGGGCTCAATGCACATTCTTAAATAGCTTTGAATAAATGGATGAATAGATGGATGGATGGATGGATGGATGGATGGATGGATGGATGGATGGGAGTGACTAGCTAAAAAGGAGGCTGAGCAGAGAGCCTTAAATCATGGTACATGATAAAGAACAGTGGGTGGTAGAATTATCTGGTCATATCTTTCCCTAAGATAATTGGTTACAGAATTTCTTTTATGGATGTGTGTGTTTGGTGAATGGTGAAGGGGATGGGGGAGGAGGGTAGCAATCCAGCCAGTAGGTGTAGTCTATAAAGCAGCTCACACTGTACTTTACATATGGTAGAGCTTAATATATATCATGGTTGTTAATGAAGGAATGCAAGTTCGTACATGTAAAAGAGTGTGTACTTTTCAGACACATTTTGCCCTATATATCTTATTCGTTGTAATCTGAGTCTATTTTAATTTATTTAAAAAATAAATATTTTTGATACTCCCACATTTTAACTACAGAAGTCCCATAAGTAGGCAGGTAACTGTTAAATCTGAAAAGGTTCTGTCTCTTTCAATCTTTATATAATCAGAAGCAACCTAGATTCCATGTCAGTTTAATGCTCTACAGAATAAAATGGCAATGATAGAAATATTTTCAACTAAGGCCATAGCATGAACTCTTTTAAAAAATAACTTCAGGGCTTCAAAAAAAATGAGGGCATGGAATATTTTTAGTTATCTTTATTTTTTTATTTTAGCCTCAGTTCTTAATTCCACATAGTAACTTGGTCACTTTTAGTTTCTTAGAAACACATAAGGAACAGCATTTTTAAAGCCATTAATCAACTTCCTGAATAGTGATTTTTAGAAACCAGATCTTAATACTAATACAAAGATGAATATTACATGTAATGAAACAGTTTGGTATATTTATTTCTGTCAGTTGCATGTGATGGAAAAAAATATGTATATATGAAATACAAAAATTGTGTTAAAGACCACTCCATCTGCTGTAGACCTTCAATCTCTGAATCTTTTATCAAGTTTCTCTCCAGTGTGTGTACATATTGGTCACATACTGAAGCCTCTCTTTATGTGCTTAAACCAGATGTCCATGAGGCTTTCCTGCAGTATTTAGGAAAGAGGAACAGTTACAGGCTTGTACTTGGCTCTATCAGGCAAATACAATTGGTGGAAAATGATAAACAAGTTTAATTGATCTCAAAAGGGAATAATTCTGCTTCACTTTCTGAAGGCAGAAAAGCAGTGAAAGGAGGAGTTAAGAACTGGACACTATAGTTATGAACTGAACACAAAAAAATTTAACTTTGATATTAGTCTACATTTTAAAAATCCTTTCAATTTGTGTAACATATTACATTTCATATAGTACTGTCATATTTATGGAGATATATTTTGTGCTTGCGTACACAGGATTCTTTCATGTTAAAAGTCTGTGTGTTTCTTGTACTTACCACATTAGCTTAAATCTTTTCACCCTCTACTTTTTTGATGAAAACCTCAGCACACATTTATTGGATCTGTGCCATAAGTAAATGTGCTCAGTACTATTAAGAATTCATTCACAGCTAAAGACAAAGAGGGAATCTTAAAAACTGCAAGAGAGCCCTGGCCAGTTTGCTCAGTGGTTAGAGCAATGGTCTGAGGACTGAAGGGTCACAGGTTCAATTCCTGGTCAAGGACATGTACCTGGGTTGCAGGTTCAATCCCAGGTCTGGTCAGGGTCATGCAAGAGGCAACCAGTAGATGTGTCTCTCTCACATAGATGTTTCTCTCTCTCTGTCTCCCTCCCTTCTTCCCTTCCACTCTATCTAAAAATCAATGGGAAAACATCCTCTGGTGAAGATTAACAACAACAACAACAAAAGCAAGAGAAAAGCAGTTAGTTACCTACAGGGGAGCTCCCATAAGACTGTCAGCCAATTTCTCAAAAGAAACTTTTCAGGCCAGAAGGTAGTGGCAAAGAATATTAAAAGTGAAGAAAAGCAAGGACCTACAACCAAGATTACTCTATCCTGGAAAGCTATCATTTAGAACTGATGGACATATAAAGAGTTTCCCAGACAAGAAAAACTAAAGCAGTTCATCACCAGCAAACCACTATTATATGAAATGTTGAAGGGTCTTCCTGAAGAAGAAGAAAATCAAAATTATGAACAATAAAATGTCAATAAATACATATCTATCACCAACTGAATCTACGCACAAAATGAACAAGCAAAACAGAAACAGACTCATAGATACAGAGAACTTTTTGTTGGTTGCCAAATGGGAGAGGGGTTAGGGGGATGGGCAAAAAAGGTGAAGAGATTAGGAAGTACAAATTGTTTGTTAGACTGATGAACCTTAGAGGGAAGGAGGGTGTGCAAAAAGAGATAAAAAAAACCAAACTTATATGCATATATGCATAACCAATGGACACAGACAATAGTATGGGGAAGGCAGGAGGGGGCCAGGAGCAGGGAGAAGGGGGTCAATGGGGGACATCTGTAATACTTTCAACAATAAAGTTTTTTTTTTTTTTTTAAGTACACATTTTCAGCTATAAGATGAATACTCTCTGAGGATCAAATGTAAAACATAGTGACTATAGTAGATAATGCTGTATTGTATAATTAAGAGACTAAAACATAAATATTATCATCAAAAAAAAAAAAGAAAAGAATTCATTCATACACATATGCACACACACATGCAGGCAGGTACATGCTTGCTTGCTTGCTGAAGAGAGAACATCTGCTCATAATCCCCAATCCAACAACAAGGAGAGGAGAAGTACATAGACACCAATAACACATGGGAAAATGTAGTAATGTGTGAAAGGACTGATAAAATAAAAATGCCAAGGAAGGTCTGAACAGAGTTGAAATTATCATTAGGATTTTTAAGTATTTATTTTGATTTTTAATCCTCACCCAAGGATATTATTCTTCCATTGTTTTTTAGATAGAGTGGAAGGGAGAGAGAGAGAATCATTGATGTGAGAGAGACACATTGACTAGTTGCCTCCCGCATGACTCCAATC
The DNA here is from genome assembly GCA_030848825.1 of Tadarida brasiliensis. Taxonomy (NCBI): domain Eukaryota; kingdom Metazoa; phylum Chordata; class Mammalia; order Chiroptera; family Molossidae; genus Tadarida; species Tadarida brasiliensis. The sequence continues at coordinate 61,420,450 of CM061268.1, forward strand.
AGGGCTGGGGATCAAACCTGTAACCCAAGCACAAGCCCCGGATCGAGAATCGAACCAGCGACTCCTCAGTCTGCGGGCCAATGCTCCAACTGCTCAGCCAAACTGACCAGGGCTTTTAAGTATCTTTTATACCCTAAATACTTTGTACTTTATATACTGAGTTGAACATTTACCATTATTCTGTAAGATAATTATTACTTCCACATTGCAGATTAAAAAAAAAAAAGATCCTCAAAGTTCTTGAGTTCCCAATCCAAGATCAAAGTAAGTAAATGGAAGTTACAGAATCTAAAAGAATGTCAAGGACCTAGGTATCTGGTTATGGGAAAGTTCATAGGATAGTGTCATTTGAATTAAGTTGAGTTTTGAAGAATAAATAGGATTTTGAATAGGCAAAAAGAGCAGGAGAAACCAGTTACCTGAGCACACGTGTAAATGAGACCACAGGCAGTTGGAATAGATATCTGGAGAGGAGTAAACTCAAGCACAATGGTGAGTTCTCAGCATAAAGCTGAGAGCTGATGGAGAAACATGAACTCTAATTTCCAATTGAGAATGATGCCAGGAATAAGGTAAAAAAGGAGACTGGGCACTAAGTACTAAGGATATTAAGGAGGTAGGGGTATACACCAGCTTTCAGGAGGAGAAATAAAAAAATAAGGTGTATAATACATTGTTACTATATAAACTAAACTTGAAATATTCCCATGTCTCTGATTTTTACCCTATACTGAAAAATATTGTGGTATCTGACATTTGCCTTCTGTGTCCAGAGATTGAAAGTGGTCACCAGTATCTTTATTATCCTCATATTCCAGGACAGATCATCTCTTTACCCTTTTCCACAACGAGATAAAACCAATAACTAAGTTCTGGTCAGTAAAGTCTGAGTAGAAGTGATGAGCACCACTTCTGGGCCTGGTCCATGAAAGCCTCCCATGTCTAATTCTCAATTTTCCTGCATCCACTGGATGAATGGAGAAAATTTAGAAAACTTACAGGATTACAACGAGACAATATAAAAGGATCCTGGATGCCTGAGTGACTATATGGAGCATAGACCGTTCACTGCCTACCTTTCAATATCAAACCCTTCTTTGGTAATAAGGCATTGTAATTTTGGGATCATTTGTTTCAGCAGTTGTCCTATCCTGATACCCCTTCCTGATTATTATCTCTGACTTGGACTTTGATTCTCTTTGGCTATTCCCAAGAGACTGAACAGTACTGGAGAAATTATGCAACCTTGTTGGACAATGTCTCAAGTAGGCTCCTGGTGTTGCTTTGAAATCTTTCTGTGTGCTTCTGGTTAGAAATTATTCTCATTCCTTTCATGACCTATTTTAAAGATTCACCCTTCTCCTTAAGATCTTCCTGCTCCTACTCTCAGCAGATAAATTATCCTTCTCCTTAAGGTAAGAGCTTATTCAAGAATCGTGTTCATTTATTTTTTTTCCTTTTTCTTATTTTTAAATCTTACTTTTTTTACTTTAATTTTTTTCAATTACAGTTGATATTTCTTTTTCCTATTAATTCAAGTAGTTTTTTATGTACTATGAATGTAAGACCATTATGAAAATAAGTTATAAAATGGCTAAAATTAAACAAATTGATGATACCCAAAATGGGCAACAATGTACAGGAATTGGAACTCTCATACACACTTGATGGGAATGTAAAAAAAATAAAACCACTTTGCAAAACTGTTATCAGTTTTTATACTACTTCTTTTTTATTGATTTTAGAGAGAGAGGGAGAGAGAGAAACATCAATCTGAGAGAGAAACGTCAATAGGCTGCCTCCCATATGTGCCCCTACCAGGGATCAAACCCTCAACCTGGGTATGTGCCCTGACTGGAATTGAAGGGGTGCCCTTTTGGTGCACAGGAGGACACTCAACCAACTTAACCACACCAGCCAGGGCTGTTGTCAGTCTTTGTTAAAAAATTAAGTATTCATCTACTATAATCTAGCCATTCTACTCCTAGTTAGCTACCCAAGGCCGAAAAAAAAGGCTTTTTATTGGGGGTTTTCAGAGGTTTGTGGTGGGGAGTGAGATGTAAATACTTTTTTCTATTTTTCCTACAAAATATTCTGTCAGGTCAATGTCAGCCACTAGTTATTGTGTGTGTTGTTTTTATGAAAAGACTGCTGATAATTGAGTTAGACTAGCAACTCTATTGATTACTTACCTTCGTCCAAGTACTACGCTATGCACATTCACATGTTCTCGTTTTCAAATCTTACAATACCTCGAATAGCAACAATTATTCCTCTTTTAGAGATGAAAAAAACATGTGCCCTGTATTAAAACCAAAATAAAACAAACAACAAAACAATGTGCTAAGAATCACATACTAGGAGAGTCCAGCATGTACCCTCTACCCATCAATTAAAGATAAAGCTGCTTATTTTTATCTGTATTTGGAACTTGACCTAATTTTTTTTTTTCATATAGAGTGGGAGGGAGGGAGGGAGAGAAACATCAATGTGAGAGAGACACATCAACTGGTTGCCTCCTGCACGACCCAGGGTCAGGGATGAACTGCAACCGAGGTACGTGCCCCTGACTGGAATCGAACCCGTGACTCATTGGTTTGCGGGCCAATGCTCCAACCACTGAGCCAAACTGGCCAGGGCAGAACTTGACCTAATTTTTATCTCAATTTTTGACTTGTCAGTCTCAGGTTCAGTATTACTATGGACTAGGCTTGAGGTTAAAAGGAAAGGTTGGTGGGGGTAGGGAGAAAACATAGTCCCTACATTTTATGCTTTGGGGAGATTGAGAACCAAAAGATATTGCCTGGATGTTTATGAAGGTCAAGGCAGAGTCCAAAGGACACAGAGAAAGGGCATTGATAGGGTGAGAGAAGGAAGTCTTTCAGGAGGAAGTGACATTTGAGCTGAATCTTAAAAGTGATTCAGGTATAGAGGACAGGTAGAGCAAAGGGGCACAGAGCCACTTTTGGCAGAGGAACTAGGTGGTACAAAGGAGAAATCACAAAATCATCAGAGAATATCAGGAAGTTCAGAGTGGCTGGAGCCTGGAGCAGAGATCTGAACACATGGGCATATAGATGAGAAACTAATCTCATGCTTACCAGCCAACTGGACCCCAAGTTGGACCCCTGCAATTCATCTACAGGAATTCATCTACAGGAATTTTCTAACCATTGTTTTCCCCCTTTTACACATACAACATGGGACTTGGTACTCTAACTTTCATTTCTTTGTATGTATTTATACTCAGTTTACATCAGAGAACAAATTGTTTCATGATATAGGGCTTCTTACATGGACAACTATTCATAAAATATCCTGATTTTGTCCTCAATTCTGCCCACCTTCTTCAGGGGTGAGAAGGCCCTAGAGGCCCTAGAGGCCCTAGAGGACTGCCTCACACTAACAAAAATTACGACCAAACTGACAAATTAAATGCCCATTTATTCACTTATAACACAGGAATGCCTCTCAATTGGCCAAAATACTAGATCTGGATATTTTGGGTCAGGGGAATGGCATTTAGTAAAGAGCTACACCGTATGGCAGTGGGTACCTTAGTTGTCATCACAACTCTGTGATACAGTTCTTACTTTATCCCAGTTTTATAGATGAGGTATTTAAATGAGAAGCATTAAATGATCTTCCCTGATCTTATAGCTACTAAGTTTTGGAGCTAAGATCCAAACGTAAGATACAACGGGCCTCTAGAGTGTATCCACGCTAGGCTGGAAAAAATGATGATGATAATATAATTAATTACAATTTTATTGGATGCTTACTTTGTGCCAGGTGGTTTTACATACCTTATATAACCGTCACAAAAACTCTATTAGGTGGGAAACTACTTCCATTTTAGAAATGAGGAAACTGATGATCAGAAAGTTTAAATAACTTTTCTAACCTTTCAACCTGATTAAATGGTGGGACAGCTATTCAAGCCAGGTCTCTCTGCTCCAGGCACCTTTCACTGCTAGTCAGGTAATGATAAGAGTACTTGATGAATGAGAGTCAGTGTGAAGAGACTTTGTTAGTTGATAGAATATTCCATACAGGATGTAGTGGAGGACAGAAAACCACTAAAATTCCTCTAGTAGGAAGTGATCATATGTCTTCCTAATTCAATGTAGCAGACATTAAACATTTTATACTATCATGTTTTCTTTTATTAATTGCTTTCATTAATAATTCATATTTGTCACAAAAAACTCTGTCACCATCTTTATTCATGATAGGCAACATATATTATAATTTTCAGTTTTTGTGTCCTGCCCCTTTTTCTTAGGAGGAATTTTAGGGATTGGAAAAGAAACAAATTGTATTAAAGCTGAGCAAAAACATAATTACTTTTTGAAAACATCTAGAGCAATTTTTCTTTACCAATAGGTAGTATATCTGATTACCACCCTGGGCAGTGAAATTATAGTTTAGCTTGTAAAATGGGCATACATATGATCATTTTACAAACTTAAAACCTTTAAATAATCTTGGGACTAGATTAACAAAGTTTAACATACATTTTTTTTCCAGCCCCCAGACTAACAATTTTATCAAGACATTGTGTTTTGTTTTATCATTTTTTTCCCTTAAAGACTCTTTGCAGAGGCAATTTGAACTGGCTTTCTTTAAAGTTAGTACCCTTAAGGCAAGTTTGAAATAAACCTAGACTTTTGCTCAGAATCAATACATCTGAGAAATTTCCTTTAACATTCCTTTTTCTCTTGAACTTGTGGAAAGGTTTGTTTCTCTCCACTATAGCCCAGTTCTCTGGTAAGAGGTTAGGTACAAATGCACATGCTTTCTGAATGTTAGCTGAATAAATGAATATTTAAATGAATATACCAACTCTGGACTTTGCTTCATTTTTACATTGCTTATGTTTTGGAAAGATATCCCCGATAAGAAAAATGCATATATCAGCATCCCCAAAATGGAGGCTGCCCCAGTGACCCAGCCCCCCGCACAAATCCAGACCTAATTCAGTCCACACTTACAGGAAATGTCTCAATGTCTAGGAAACCTAACATATACCATTCACAATCCTCCAGCTCAGCTTTAGCTAGCTCACCTTACCCTACAAAACAGAACCTGCTAGCCTTACCAGGAAATTCCCGATCTCCCAGTTAATCGTGCCCTGTTCCTGCACCGCCTCTGCTAACCTTCTCTGAATTTGCTCTTGCCAAATCCCTCAGGAAGAATGCTCCACTACTGTGAGGCACTGCACTCCCCCAGTCCATGGATTGCTTTTCTTAGATAAAGGACATGAAACTCATTACCAAACTGTATGATCTGAAATCCCAAATGAGTCTCCTTATCCATTTACTTTGATTCCTTTGCCAAATGTGTCCTTTTCTATCTCTTCTCTGGTGTGTTCAACCCTGTCTGGCTTGGAGTGTTTTAGGCTCTGGTATTTCCTCACTAGTCTGGAACTCTTCTCCCCTCTCCCTTCCCCACCCCCCAATTAATTCACATCACATCCAAACCCCCTCTATCTACTACTACGTTTCCCCCCCTTAACTTTGAAAAGGATGGTGGAAATTTAGGCAACTTAGAAGATATTTAAAACAAAAGGGAAGTAACTGAAAGGCTGAGAAAAAGGTGATTATAGCTAGTGAGAAGAATCTGACTCATGGAAAAAAAAAAACAAATCATGAGAACGTTTTGGGTGAGGCAATACCAAAGCTTCAAGCAATGAGAACGAGCAATTAACTGGAAATGAGTACTCACGAGGTGGAGAAATTTGTACGGCTCCTGGAGAAAGGTCTAAGCATGACTGTACTTTAGTTGGCTATGTGACCTTTCTGGGTATATGCACATACACGTTTTCTTTCTTTCTTTTTTTAAAGAGCCCTTCTTGGTGCCACATTTATTTTTTCTTTATTGATTTTAGAGAGAGAGGAAGGGAGAAGAAGAGATAGAAACATCGATGACAGAGAACATCGATTGCTCGCCTCCTGCATGCCCCCCCACTGGGGATCTGGCCCACAGCCTGGGCATGTGCCCTGACCGGGAATGGAACCAGTGACCTCTTGTTGCATGGGTTGACACTCAACCACTGAGCCATATTTGCCTGGCGCACTTTTTCTGTTTTTAATATGGATGGATCACCCCTCTGATCTGCAGTGCCTAATCTATCATACATCCTGTTTGATTTAAGTGTGAATCAGTTTCTGGTTCTCTTCATGTTCCATTTGTGTGTTTTTCATTCTTGTGTTGATAACACACAATCCTAACTACTGAAGCTGTATACTACATCTTGGTTCTGGTGGAACACATTTACCTGTACATTTCTTTGAGCTATTCTTAGCCCTGGGCTCTTCTTTATACTTTTTAGAATTAGACTAAAGTTCCAGAAAACATCTTATTAGGATTTTTATTGAATCTATAGAACAGTTTGGAGAGAAATGAGAACGTCAAGATATTCAATCTTCCTATCCATGCAAAAATTATATTGTTCTGTTTATTTAGGTCTTATTTAATATCTTTCACCAAAGTTTTATAACTTTCTCAAAAAGGTCTTGCACATCTTTTGTTAGACTTATTCCTTGGTGCTTTATTTTGTTGTTGCCATTGTAAATGATATTTTTAAAAACTGAATTTTCTAATTTCATTTTTGTTGGCATGTAGAGATACAATTGACTCATGTATTGATTTTATGCCTAGAAAACGTACTAAACTCTTTTATTAATTCTAATAATTTATAGATGATTGGAAGTTTTCTACAGAGAACGTGATATCTGCAAATAATGACAATTTGGTTTTACAGTTTAAAAAAACATCTTTAACCTTTTCCTTTCTTGCCTTATGTGCCCTCACTTTTTAAATGAGGATACAGAACTAAATAAAATATAAGACAATTCTAATATTTTATAGAGAGCTAGGATTTTCTACCAGATTAAATGGATTCTCATATGTTTTAAATTGCATATTTATATTTAGTCTTGTATAATTTTTAAAAATATGTTTTTATTGATTTTTAGAGAGAGAGGAAGGGAGAGAGAAATAGAAAAGAAACAGCAACTTGAGAAACATCTATCAGCTGTCTCCTGTATGCCCCCAACGAGGGATTGAGCCCGAAACCTGGGCATGTGCCCTGACTGGGAATCAAACTGGGACCTCTCAGACCATGGGATGATGTTCAATCCACTGAGCCATACCCGCCCGGCTAGTCTTGTATAATTTGATTAATCTTTATATCTTCTTCACTATTGAACCCATATTTAGTGAGTGGCTGCCTGGTGTTTGAACAGCGTGTTAGGCAGTAAGCATACAAGGTGAGTAAAATAAAATCTCTGCCATATACTTCCTTTCAGGCTGTCAAGCTTCACAAACAGCAACATAGCAAATGGAGCACAGGAGATGGCTAGGGGAGGGAGGTAGAGCTGGAGATGGAATGAAAAGGGTAAGAGCAAGACAAAAATTTTATAATTTATCAAGATACAAGTAAGGCCCATGCTTTTTAAAAAAACAAACAAACATGCCTGGCCGGTGTGGCTCAGTGGTTGACTGTTGACCCATGCACCAAGAGGTCACCGGTTCGATTCCCAGTCAGGGCACATGCCCAGGCTGTGGGCCAAATCCCCAGTAGGGGACATTCGGGAGGCGGCCAGTCGATGTTCTCTCTCATCGATGTTTCTATCTCTCTCTCCTTCTCCCTTCTTCTCTCTCTAATATCAATAAAGAAAAAACAAATTAAAAAAATAAAAACAGTAAAACCTAGCTATGATTTTAATTTTCACTACATTTTTTGAGGATAATTATTACTCATTGCACAACTGTGGCTACTTAGAAGATTAATGAGGGATTCACTGGACTTTCCACACCTCCTATACCAGAGGATAGTTGTATCTTAGTTTTATTGATGTGTTTGCTCCCTAGCCTGGCCTATATAAAGTTGTGTTCACTGCTAAGAGATGCTTGGAGATCTGGAGGGTTGCTCAGTGATTCCACATATAGCTTGATACTGAAATGAACATTTGAATTGCAGATTCACCCTGAGAACAGAAGAGCTTAGAAAGGGTTAGGAACTCGGCCTCCCTCTGGGCCCTCCGCAGGTGCACATAAATGTGTGGAGCACATGGGTACAAGATAATAGCAAATGGTGTGGTTAGCAATTAACCAGACAGAGCATATTTCACCTATAAATCTTCAAATTCGTCTTTCTTTCCCCACCTTCCCAGTTTGAAGTCTATACCTGGAAAGAGTACCAGTAGTCCTAAGTCTCATTATGAGACCTCTGGTGGCCCAGAAACTTCTCCTCTACACTGTGCCTTTTGATCTCGGAGGCTGGGTCCAGTGGCCGGCACAATGCAGTGCTTAGCTAAGGAAGCGGTTGTTGTTATTATTATTTTTGCGTACTTGTTTTTATCCCTCCTTGTTTGAAAAGGTATTTAAATGGGTCAAATGTTAGATATTATGAGGATGATTATTAGACACAATGTTGGAGATTTAGAGGCAGATATATGTCACTAATCAAAGGGATTTTTAAACGTTTTAAAATTTAAATAGTATATATAGAATGCAGAAATACATTAAAAAATCATAAGGAAAAATGCACACAAATGCACAAACTGGGCATGCCGACATCATCAGCATCACAGAAGCACCAGGCCACCTCATGCTCCTCTCTAAGGGTGATTGTTAACACCCGTTGGACGTGTCTGCTTCCTAAACTTATCAGTAGAGATATGAGTTATTTTACTTATATATTCCATCAGATTGTGGAAAACAGTGAGAAACTGGATCTTTTCCCTCCTTGGTATTCATGTTACTGGATCTTTTTCCTCCTTTGTGTTCATGTTACTATTTCAGTGTCTCATCATAGGTTTCCATAGGGGTTTGTTGAGTTGTGGGTCAATTTAAAGTGCCCAGGTCCAGACATCTATTTAATGAGGAGCCACAGAAAAATGTCATTTCCAGGTCATAGCTTAGTTTCTGATTTCATGTATCAGATTCAGCTCTTTAGATATACTTAGAACTCTCAGAAAAGAGGCATGTACATTCTAAATACAGTCTCTTTGAGCATCAAAACACTGGAGTGAAAGGTGATGATAGAAAATGGGGTTAAGCCCTGGCTGGTTTGGCTCAGCGGTTACAGCGTCAGCCTGCGGACCAAAGAACGTGGGTTCGATTCCGGCCAAGGGCACGTACCTGGTTGCAGTTTGGTCCCCGGCCCTGGTTGGGGTCATGCGGGAGCCAACTGGTCGATGTGTCTCTCTCACATTGATGTCTCTCTCCCTAGGCTCCCTCTCTTCCCCCTCCCCCTCTCACTCTATCTGAAGATAAAAATGGAAAAATATCCTCATGTGAGGATTTAAAAAAGAAAAAGGGGTTAAAAGTGTTTTGTGTACAGAATTGAACATAGCTGCTTCCAATTCAAGGATCAACATCAGGAATGTGTTCAATGGAAATTCCCACTTCTGCTTGCTTAAGTGGGTTGAGGAGGCTTAGGTAAGCAAGTTGCAACACTTCGGGGGGAAAAGGAGACAAAGCCAAACAAAGAAATTAACGCCAGTGCCTCTGGTATGCCAGAGTCATGGGAAAATCAGGGCAGGATCAGAGCTTTCTGGCAAGTGGCCACTCAGTGCATTTTCCTGTCTGTCTTTAATTAGATCGTAGCTCAGGTTTTGGTACTTAGCTATTTTCTAAGCAGACCATTGTCTTGAGCTCTGATTTACCTCTCACTACTTGAGATTATCCTTGTGTTAGTCTGGTGCTGAAATGCTACTAAGTACCAACTAAAAGAGACCATATTCTATTACAAGGAAGATCCAGCAAGCTGTGAGAGTGCAACAGTTAGTCTGGAAACATCTGGGGCAGTAACCAGATCTTTTAATTAGAGGAGTCTGAGTGAAGGACAGAAAAAAACAACAAACGAGGAGGTGACTCATCTCTGCTCAGTGAAGAACATGAATGCTTGTGGATTTTCTCTCGTTTAAAAATACTGTAGTTGAATTAAGTGTCTGAACTCATGCATTGTACGCCCTACATTTTTTAAACCTTTTGTTTTGGATTAAATTTCTTGACTCCTGGGACCTACTCAAGGATGACCATCTTTGCATAGCAGATGATCTGTGCTTGGATTGAAAGAATTAGAGCAACACCATTCCCAAGGTAGGCTGATGCTGTGGGGGATGATTTCAAAGATACCAGAAAAGGTTTCCTCCCATTTCCCTCTTCCTGAGGTTCATAATCCCACCATAAAGGCTTCTTTCTTTCATCAAAATCAATCACTATCTCAAAGTTGGTTTCAAAATGTAAAGCCGGATACAAGGATTAACAAGTAAAATTCTGACTGAATTTCCTGGGAAGCAGTAAGGCTTGGGAAAGGGCTGCATCAGTGTGAGCTGTTCTTTCTTGAGAATGCAGCCCGTGGGGGACTTCCTGGATCCCGGACTTTGAAATTCTAGCAGCGAACTGAAAAAGGAAGTCAGAAAGAAATCAAAGAAGTCAAAGAGAGATGGGGGTTCAAAATGGGGAGGGAGTAGAGAGGACTAGATTTGGATTTCAAACTGATGATTTGACCTTTCTGAACCTCAGTTTCTCTTCATCTGTAAAATGGAATTAATAACATTTTTTCAGAGATCCTTGGTCAATGATCAGAAGAGACTCTCTTTCCTTTGCCAGACTAGTTAACTAATTAGTGTGTCCTCTTTATAACACAAATACCTTATATTTGGAATTTTAAAAGATAAATATCATCAAAAGAGTCTTTTCTGATATCTCCTATATTTGTTTCTTGGCCCTCCCCTGGTGAGAATTCTTTATCCCCCCCCCCCCCAAAGGTTTATTGAAAGGATACTCTTTCTATTTTAGGGACTAAAGGAAGCCTGACCAAGTCCATAGTTCATGGGCATAATTTGGTCAGTAATCTGAAAAGGCAAGATGATTTCATGCTTTTATTCTGTTTCCTTGTTATTTACCTAAGTCGTTTTTGGAAGGGATTTTTTTTTTTTTGATACTGTGCTTTAGATTACTACCACTAATATGAGCAGTGCTGACATGAACTGGAAATGAAAACAGAAATAAAGCAGCTGTTAAGCCATTGAGGGTTAGAAGTTGGTTATTATTGTGGCATAATCTAGCTTATTGCAATAAAATACAATTGCATGATAGCTTCTTAGTTTTTATCTTCTTAGACTGAAAAAGTTAGTTTCTAATGGGAATCTTCAAGTCAATGCAAACATGGGCCATGGATTATAAGATCTTATACACATGACTGGTGAAATCTTGGCCTGAATCCTTCACTTTTCATCGTCATCATCATCATAATCAGGGTTACCAATCATGTACTTAACAGTAAATGACACACTTAAAGTTAAGGGGCAAAATAACTTTCTGACCGTCTTGTTTCAGCAAGGAGAAAACTTAGATGTTCAAATACTCCCATATTTATCTGGGAGTACACAAGTAGGTGTTTTTTTGTTTTGTTTTGTTTTTTTTTTAACTTGTAACATTTTTCTAGATCTTTGTACTTTGTAACTCCCTACATTTATTTATTCATTCAAATTTTAAAATTAAAATTTAAAAAGTGAGTATTTGTTGGTTAGTGGAAGAACCAAGATTAGTCCTACTGATGTTTACTAGATATCAGTGCTATTTCTAAGTTTGCTAGGACTGTCATAACAAAATACACAGACCAGGTGGCTTAAACAACAAACATTTATTCTCTCATAGTTTTGGAGGCTGGAGGTGTCAGCAGGTTTGGTTTCTCCCTAGGCCTCTCTCCTTGGTGTGCAGATAATCTTTCTGTGTCTACCTGGCATTTCTTCTGTGCATAGAAACCTCTGGTGTCTCTGTGTGTCTGAATTTTCTTTTCTTAGGACACTAGTCAGATTGGATTAGGACCCACCCTCATAGCCTCATTTTATTTTAATCAGCTCTTTAAAGGTCCCATCTCCAAACAGTCACATTTTGAGGTCCTGGGAGTAAAGGCTTCAACATATCAGTTGTTGAGGGTGGGCACAATTAAATCAATAACACTAAGATACAACAAATTGACAGCATTTTACATTAAAAACAAACAAACAAAAAAACCTGTGGTTAGAATCCCATTGTGGTTTTCAGCAGCTAAATGGAATATACGGTAGTAGCACTTGGCATACAATATCTGTAAGAATGTATTGCTTGTCCTTCTTACAAGAAAGCATCTAATCCCTGTGCATAGACTATACTGTTTGGTGCAGCATACAGGCGAGATCCCTGTGCTGAGCCATATACAAACACTGTCAGATTGACCATACCTCTGAAGGGGGGTTCTTCCAGATGCCAATTGAAGCAATTGTGTAGAATAATCTCACTCCCACTAGTGAGAGTCATAATACCTTCTCCTCCTTGTCTCTCTTCTTCCCTCCCTTCCCTTTCCTTTTCTTCCATAAGGCTCCCGTGAATACACTGCCAGTTTCAGGTACCATGCTAACAGCTGAGTTTGGGTAAACCATGCCCTTCTCTCTAGGGGCTCACATCTAGGAGAGGAGACAGGTGATTGCACAGTTATAATACAATGTAATATGTGCAATGCTCTAGGCTCTATGAAAGCATGGAGGAGAACTTTCTAGGTCACAACTGGTGGTGGGGGAACCATCTTATCCCTTACATTTCTACAACTGCGTTTTTTTTCCCCCATTTATTTATTTATTTATTTATTTATTTATTTATTTTTTTATTAATTTACTTTTGTTACAGATGTTTCTCCTTTTTCCCCCATTAACACCCTCCTCCCCCTCCCTCCCTGCCCCGTCCCCAGTTTTGTTGTCCATGTCCATTGGTTATGAGTACATGAGTACAAGATCTGTGGTTCATCGCTCCCCTCCCACACCCCCTCTTCTGGCAATTGTCAGTCTGTACCCCACTTCCACGTCTCTGGGACTACCCTGTTCCTCAGACTGTTATGTTCATTATATTCCAGAAATAAGTGAGATCATATGATATTTGTCTTTCTCTGCTTGGTTTGTTTCGCTTAGGATCATAGTTTCCAGGTCCTCCCATGTCGTCTCAAAGGATAAGAGATCTTTCTTTCTTACAGCTGCATAGTACTCCATTGTGTATATGTACCATGGCTTTTTTATCCATTCGTCTACTGATGGATACTTGGGCTGTTTCCAGATCTTAGCGATTGTAAATAGTGCTGCTATGAACATGGGGGTACATATATTCTTCCTGATTGATATTTCAGGCTTCTTAGGGTATATTCCTAGGAGTGGGATCACTGGGTCAAATGGTAATTCAATTTTGAATTTTTTGAGGTAACACGATAGTGTTTTCCATAGTGGCTGCACCAGTCTGCATTCCCACCAGCAGTGTACTAGAGTCCCCTTTTCTCCACACCCTCGCCAACACTTGTTGTTTGATGATTTGTTGATGGCAGCCATTCTGACAGGTGTGAGGTGATACCTCATTGTTGTTTTAATTTGCATCTCTCTGATGATTAGTGAAGTTGAGCATTTCTTCATATGTCTCTTGGCCATTTGTATGTCCTGTTTGGAGAAGTGTCTATTTAGTTCCTCTGCCCATTTTTTAATTGGGTTCTTTGTATTCCTTTTGTTGAGATGTATGAGCACACTATATATTTTGGAAATTAATCCCTTATCTGATGTATCATTGGCAATTATGCTCTCCCATACAGTGGGTTGCCTTTCCACTTTGATGGTTGTTTCTTTTGCTGTGCAGAAGCTTTTTAGTTTGATGTAGTCCCATGTGTTCATTTTTTCCTTTGTTTCTGTTGCCTTAGGTGATATATCAGTGAAGATTCTGCTGCGTATGATGTGTGAAATTTTGTTGCCTACATTTTCTTCTAAGATTATTATGGATTCATGAGTCACATTTAAGTCCTTTATCCATTTTGAGTTTATTCTTCTGTATGGTGTAAGCTGATGGTCTAGTTTCATTTTTTTGCATGTAGCTGTCCAATTTTCTCAACACCATTTATTAAAGAGGCTGTCTTTACTCCATTGTATGCTCTTGCCACCTTTGTCGAATATTAATTGAGCATAATGTTTTGGGTCAATTTCTGGGTTCTCTGTTCTATTCCATTGATCTATGTGCCTGTTCTTGTGCCAGTACCAGGCTGTTTTGGTTACAGTAGCTTTGTAGTATAACCTGATGTCCGGTATTGTGATCCCACATACTTTGCCCTTCTTTTTCAAGATTGCTATAGCTTTTCAGGGTCTATTTTGGTTCCATATGAACTTCTGAAGCATTTGTTCTAGTTCTGTGAAATATGTCATTGGTATTTTGATGGGGATTGCATTGAATCTATAGATTGCTTTGGGTAGTATGGACATTTTAATGATGTTTATTCTTCCAATCCATGAACAAGGTATGTGCTTCCACTTTTTTATATCTTCCTCTATTTCTTTTTTCAATGTCCTGTAGTTTTCTGCAAATAGGTCCTTTACTTCTTTGGTTAAGTTTATTCCTAGGTATCTTAATTTTTTGCCATGATTGTAAATCGGATTGTTTTTTTAGTTTCTCTTTTTGTGAGTTCATCACTGGTGTATAGGAATGCTGTCGATTTCTTGGCGTTAATTTTGTATCCTGCTACTTTGCCAAATTCATTTATTAAGTCTAGTAGATTTTTGATGGAGTCTTTAGGGTTTTCTATGTACAATATCATGTCATCTGCAAATAATGACAGTTTCACATCTTCCTTTCCAATTTGGATCCCTTTTATTTTTTCTTCATGTCTGATTGCTGTGGCTAAGACTTCCAGTACTATGTTAAATAAGAGTGGTGAAAGTGGGCATCCTTGTCTTGTTCCTGTTCTTAAGGGAAATGCTTTTAGTTTTTGTCCATTGAGTATGATGTTGGCTGTAGGTCTTTCATATATGGCCTTTATAATGTTGAGATATGATCCCTCTATTCCCAAATTGCTGAACATTTTTATCAGAAATGGGTGCTGCATTTTGTCACATGCTTTTTCAGCATCTATTGATATGATCATATGGTTTTTATCTTTCATTTTGTTTACGTGGTGTATCACATTTATTGATTTGCAAATATTGTACCAGCCTTGCATCCCTGGGATGAATCCCACTTGGTCATGGTGAATAATTGTTTTTGATGTATTGCTGGATCCGATTTGCTAGTATTTTGTTCAGGATTTTGGCATCTATGTTCATCAGGGACATTGGCCTGTAGTTTTCTTTCTTTGTAGTGTCTTTTTCTGGTTTTGGAATTAGAATTATGCTGCCTTCATAAAACGAGTTTGGAAGTCTTCCTTCTTCTTGAATTTTTTGGAATAGTTTGCGGAGAGTGGGTGTTATTTCTTCTTTGAATGTTCGGTAAAACTCCCCCATGAAGCCGACAGGGCCTGGGCTTTTGTTTGCTGGGAGGGTCTTGATTACATCTTCAATTTCCTTTATTGTTATTGGTGTGTTCAAGTTTTCTATCTCTTCCCAGTTCAGTTTTGGGAGACTATGTGTTTCTAGAAATCTGTCCATTTCACTTAGATTGTCGAATTTGTTGCCATATAAATGTTCATAGTATTCGTTAACCATCCTTTGTATTTCTGTGGTGTCAGTTGTTACTTCTCCTCTTTCATTTCTGATTTTGTGTATTTGGGTTCTCTCTCTTTGTTTCTTGGTGAGTCTAGCTAAGGGTCCATCAATCTTGTTTATCTTTTCAAAAAACCAGCTCTTTGTTTCATTGATCCTTTGAATTGTTTTTTTGGTCTCCATGTCATTTATTTCTGCTCTGATCTTTACTATTTCCTTCCTTCTACTTGCTCTAGGGTTTTCTTTTTGTTTGCTTTCTAGTTCTTTAAGTTGTGAGGTTAGGTAGTCAATTAGAAATTTTTCTTCTTCCTTGAGGTGAGCCTGTAGTGCTATGAACTTCCCTCTCAGAACTGCTTTTGCTGCATCCCATAGATTTTGTGTTGTTGTGTGTTAATTTTCATTGGTTTCCAGGAAGTTTTTAATTTCTTCCTTGATCTCCATGGTAACCCATTCATTGTTTAATAACATGCTATTTAGCCTCCATGTGTTCAAATGTCTTTGCATGTTCTTGTTGCAATTGATTTCTAGTTTCATGCCATTGTGATCTGAAAAGATGCTTGATATGATTTCAATCTTCTTGAACTTGTAGAGACTTAGTTTGTGCCCTAACATATGGTCTATCTTTGAGAATGTCCCATGTGCACTTGAGAAGAATGTGAATTCTGCAGTTTTGGGGTCTAATTCTCTGGATATACCTATTAAATCCATTTGATCTAGTGCTTCATTTAGAATTTCTGTTTCCTTGTTAATTTTTGTCTAGATCTATCCAGTGATGTCAGTGGGGTGTTGAAGTCTCCTGCTATGATTGTATTGCTGTCAATTTCTCCTTTGAAGTCCTCCAGAAGATTTTTAATATATTTTGGTGCTCCTATATTGGGTGCATATATGTTTACCAAGGTTATATCTTCCTGTTCGATAGACCCTTTCAATATTATGTAGTGGCCTTCTTTGTCTCTAGTTATGGTCTTCAATTTGAAATCTAACTTATCAGATATGAGTATTGCTATCCCAGCTTTTTTTTCCTTTCCGTTTGCTTGGAAGATTTTTTTCCATCCCTTTACTTTCAACCTATGTGAGTCTTTTGTTGTGAGGTGGGTCTCTTGTAAACAACATATATGTGAATCATGCTTTCTTATCCAGTCAGCTATTCTGTGTCTTTTTATCAGAGCATTCAATCCATTTACATTTAAGGTGATTATTGATATGTACTTATTTATTGCCATTTTTGTTCAGTGTGGTTATATTTTTCTTCCTATTTCTTCTACTAATTACAGCAGTCCTTTTAACATTTCTTGCAGTGCTGGTTTGGTGCTAATATATTCCCTTAGCCTTTTTTTTTTGTCTGGGAAGCTCTTGATTTGACCTTCTATTTTGAATGATAGCCTTGCTGGATAGAGTAGTCTTGGATTCAGATCCTTGTTTTTCATGACCTTGATTACTTCATGCCATTCCCTTCTGGCCTGTAGTGTTTCTGTTGAGAAGTCAGCTGATAGCCTTATGGGGGTTCCTTTGTAGGTAACCTGTTGCTTAGCTCTTGCTGCCCTTAGGATTCTCTCTTTGTCTTTAATTTTTGGCATTTTAATTATTATGTGTCTTGGTGTGGGCCTGTTTGGGTTCTTCTTATATGGGGCTCTCTGTGCTTCTTGAACTTGAATGCCTTCTTCCTTCACCAGGTTAGGAAAGTTTTCTGTCACTATTTCTTCAAATATATTCTCTAACCCTTGCTCATTTTCTTCTTCTTCGGGGACTCCTATGATGCGAATGTTATTACATTTCCAGTTGTCCCACAGTTCTCTTAAGCTATCTTCCTGTTTTTTCATTGTTTTTTCCTTTTGGTTTTCTGATTGATTGATTTTTTTCTACTCTGTCTTCTAATATTCACTGATCCGGTCCTCCGCTTCCTCTACTCTGCTGGTCAGTCCTTCCAATGTGTTCTTTATTTCTGCTATATCATTCTGTATTTCCACTTGGTTGGTTTTCATGGTGTCGATGTCCTTACTTATGCTGTTTAGTTTCCTCAAGATCATGGCTCTGAACTCTACCTCTGATAATTTGCTTAACTGCATTTCATTTATCTCATCTTCGGTAGAGTTCTCTTGTTCTTTCATTTGGGATCTGTTTCTTTGTTTCACCATTTTTGCTCTCTCAGTGGGTTTTGGAGCCTGCCAAATTTTCCCTGTGGGTGTTGGTGTTCTGCTATTTGTGGCTCCCTCTTCTGGGTTTGGATGAGTGTGGAGGGTCCTCCTTAAATACCACTATCAAGTCTCACTTTCCTGGGTAGATTTGCAAGCTCAGGAAAGGTTCAGTTATGCTCCAGCTTTTTGCCTGGAGGCTATTAGCCTCAGTTACTTGAAAAACCTTAGGATCTCAGTTGAATGAGAAACTCCCTCAGGTGTTTATATTGTAAGAGGATTTCCCGAGGGTGGGGCCGATGCTGGTTGTTAATGAGCCTCAATTTGCATTTCTTTACTCACCTGGGAATCTCCAAGGGAGGGGCTGCCACAGCTCCAGGAAGGAACAAACTTGGCTGCCATTCTACCAGGAAGGAGTGGGCTGGCCACCACCATCCTTTGTGGCAGTGGCTCAGCACAAACTCTGAGAGCCCTCCAAATCCCAGGTGTCCCCACCGAGTCCAGTCCAGTCCGCCCTCCCTCTGCCGGAGCCCCAGGTGAGTGGCTGTAGCTATTTAGCACTCTGTCCCAGCCCTCCGCGCTGTGGAGAAGCTTGGGCTCTTAACCCCGAGGGCGGGCGCTGCCACTGCTCACAGCTAAGGCCGTTGCTGTCCATGGGCTCCCAGCCCACCACCCTCATGAGCCTCCGCAGATCCTACCAGGCTTGTTCAGTGTCCCTGGTTGTATGGTCCTCTCCCGCTGCTTTTCTGTTGCTTTTTCCCGATGACTTGTCTTTATTTTAGTTGTAATTCCTGTTTGGTCCTGGAGATCGTCTGTGTAGCTTCCATTCACTCCACCACCATTTTTTCCTCCCCTTTTTTTCTTTTCAAAGGATATATTATCACTATTATATCCCAGGAGATAGACCACATAGAGTGAGGCACAATTGCAAAGCATGGGCTAATGTTCTAACTAATGAACTAGGAAATATTCTAAGAAAGAAGATTGCCCGTTTAAAGTCACCCTCTTTAGAGGTTATTCACTAATTCCTAAGATGCTGCCTTTCCTTAAAGCATTTTGGAAATTATATTTGGTCAGAATGTGAACTCTTCTAGAGCAGAATAAAGAGTCACTTAATGGATGGAGCATGATTAAGGTTTATAGAACAATTAAATGAATCCAGAGGCACCTTTTAAATATCATAATTGGTGGGTAATACTTGTTCCTGGATGTTTTGGATTTCTAGAGAGTTAAGACATCAGATTCAACAAAATCATGATCTGACTGTGTCTGGAGTCTGCAGTGAAGCATCGCTGTACAGAAATGGAACTGGATTTCTTGTAAACAAGCTCCAACGAAAACCAGAACAAAAGCAGGAAGAAAGCAGAGTTTGATCAATAGTAATGTCATCCTCAAATGTGAAGAGTTCTGGATGTAATGTAGGAGGAGATTACTGTATAAAACCATAAGCACTTTCTAAGAATAGCAGATTGTATTAGAAGTGTAATTTCTCCTGAGATCCAAAGCACCACCCCAAGGTTACTCAGACCCTGGAGGATTTTTAATAAACAAAACATGTCCCAGGACTTCCAGTCAAGGTGGTGGAGTAGTTGCACTCTGTGCTCTCCTCTCTCAATGACCACATCAAAATTACAACTACATTAGAGCAACAACCATCATTGAGAAGCACCCAACTAAAGACAAACTAAACATGATTCCTATAATTGAGGATATAAAGAAGAAGCCATGACACACAGGTAGGGGGGGATAGAGATACAGAACAGGCAGGTCCCACACCCACAGCATGGCAATTAAGAAACAGGAGGGATATCTTGGCCATGGAGATCTTCCCTCAGGAGCAAAGGGTCCCATCCCACACTGGGCTCCCAAACCCGGGGCATCAGAGATGGGAAGAGGAGTCCTTATAACACCTGGCTATGAAAAGCAGTTGGGGCTGCGTCTGAGAGAGACAAAGGGCTGTGGGAACCAAGGCATTGCAGGTCTTAAAGGGACTACACATAGACAAAACTCTCTTACTCTAAGCCCCAGCACAAGGGAAGAAGTCAAAAAGCACCAGGGACATAAGGGGGAAAACTAAGTTTATTAACTTCAGGGCAAGAGCTGGAGAGGCAGGGGTCAGAGCAATTCTCTCCAGGGACATAAGCACTGGAAGGTGCCAGCTGGCCTGGTTCAGGCAAACACCAAACCTGAGCTTTCCATTAAGCTGGCTAACAAATTTCACCCTGCCCTGGTGATGCCCTAAAACTGCTCTCAACCTAATTTGCCTGCCTGGCCTGAGCCTCTTTTAAATACTTCTCCACCCAAGCAGCCTTCCTTAGCTCATGTTGCAAACATTCCCCAAATCTCTGAAAGGTCTACAAACCTCAAACAAACAGTGGCTACCCTCAGCATGATTTGTTCCTCTTCCTATATGGCTCCAAGCCCAGTATGAGTGGTGGCCAGTCTCAACTTGCATTATAATTTCCAGGAGGTGGCCCCAAGCTTGGCATAGGTGGCAGCCAGACTTGGCACAGGATCATAGCTTCAACTAAGGGCCCCACGCCTGGCACAGGTGGCTGCCAGCCTCAGTTTGCAGCTGAACCTTTCTCAAGTGTCTCCACACTCAGCAGAAGCAGCATCCAACTGCAGATCACTTTGTAACTCCTACCCCAAGCCAAATACAAAGCAGCGGCTGACCTTGGCCTATATGAAAGTCCCATTCCAAGAAGCTCCAGAACCAACACACCCAGTGGCCAGCTTCAGATCACACCAGAGAATCACCCAAACAGCTTCATAAGCAGCATAACTGAAGGGCAAATTTGGCTGGCACCAGAGACCCACTAAAATGACTCTGGCTTTGTGGGGTCATCACCTGCATAACAGCTCATTCTCTGTAGACGTGACCAGCCCTCATTGCCAATCACCCTGAGGGCCAATCACAAACACTATAGTAGTCAAGGCCCAACTACAACAGAGGTCACACACAACCCACACAAGGAACACTGGTTGAGGTGACCAGGAAGACTGTGCCACTGGTCCCAACAGGACAGCTTCTCCACAAGGTCACTTAGCTAATACCAGGAGATATAGCAGATCTACCTAATATATAGAAACAAGCACAGGGAATCAGCTAAAATGAGGAGATAAAGAAACATGTCCCAAATGAAAGAACAGAACAAAACTCTATAAAAAGAACTAAATGAAATAAAAACAAGCAAACTACCAGATACAGAGTTCAAAACACTGAATATAAGAGTGCTGAATGAACTTGGGGAAGAATAGATTAATTCAGTAAGAACTTCAACAGAGAGATAGAAAACATAAAAATGGAGATAGAATACATAAAAAAAGAACCAGTCAGGAATGGAGAATACAATACTGAAACGAAGAATATATTAAAGGGAATCAATAACAGATTAGATGAAGCAGAAGATCAAATCAGCTATCTGGAATCTGGAATACAAGGTAGCAGAAAATATCCAATCTGAACAACAAAAAGAAAAAAGCATCCAAAAAAAAAAAAAAAGTGAGAATAATTTAGGGACCTCTGTGACATCAAGTGTAATAACATTCACATCATAAAGGTACCAGGAAAGAAAGAGAGCAAGGGATTGAAAACCTATTTGAAGAAATAATGACCCAAAACTTCTCTAACCTGGTAAAGCAAATAGACATATAAGTACAGGACGTGCAGAGATCCCAAACAAGATGAACCCAAATAGACCTACCCCAAGACACATCATAATTAAATGCCAAAGGTTAAAGACAAAGAGATAATCTTAAAAACAGTAAGAGAAAAGTAGTTATATACCAGGAAGTTTCCATAAGACCATCAGCTGATTTCTCAACAGAAACTTTGTAGGCTAGAAGAGACTGACATAAAATATTCAAAGCAATGAAAGGTAAATACCTACAATGAAGATTGCTTGCCCTGGCCAGCACTGCTCAGTGGTTAGAGCATCAGCCTGTGCACCAGAAGGTTGTAGGTTCAATTCCCAATCAAGGGCATGTAGCTGGATTTTGGGTTTGATCCCCGGCCCTGGTCAGGGTGTGTGCGGAGGCAACTGATCGATGTGTCCTTCTCACATCAATGTTTCTCTCTCTCCCTTCCCCCCTCCTTTCTACTCTCTCTAAAAATTAAAAGAAAAAATATCCTCCAGTGAGAATTAAAAAAAAAAAAAAAGATTACTCAGCAAGGCTATAATTTAGAATTGAAAGAATATGAAGTTTCCTAGACAAGAAAAAGCTAAAGGAGTTTATCACCACGAAAACTGTATTATAAGAAATGTTAAAGGGATCACTTTAAGAATAAAAGATCAGCCCTGGTCAGTTTTGCTCAGCGGTTAGAGCGTTGGCCTGTGGACCAGAGAGTCTCAGGTTCAGTTCCCGCTAAGGGCACGTACCTCGGTTGCGGTTCGTTGGGGTCGTGCTGGTGGCAGCCAGTCGATGTGTCTCTCTCACAATGATGTTTCTCTCTCTCTTCTTTCCTCTCTCCCTCCCACTCTATCTGAAGATAAATGCAAAACTGTCCTCGGGTGAGGATAAAAAAATAAAAAAAGAAAAGATCAAAATTATGAATAAGAAAATATCAGAAAAGAAAATAACTCTCACTGACAAAGGTAATCGCTTAGTAAAAGCAGTGGACCAACCAACTATAAAGCTAGTTCCAAGGTTAAAAGATTAAAGTAGAAAGACCATACGTAATTATAATAAAGGGATACACATACACACATACACAAAAGTAAACAATAATCATATACACTCACACACACATACAACCATGGAGGGACTGAGTAAAAATTGTAGTGATTTTATTTTGTTTTTTGTTAATCCTCACCCAAGGATATTTTTCCATTGATTTTGGGATAGAATGGAAGGGAAGAAGGGAGAGGGGGGGCAGAGAGAGATATCGATGTGAGAGAGACACATCAATTGGTTGCCTTCCGCATGACCCTGACCAGGGATCGAACCTGCAACCCAGGCACATGACCTTGACTGGAATCGAACCTGTGACCCTTCGGTCATCGGACTGATGCTCTAACCACTGAGAAAAACTGGCCAGGGCAATTGTGGTAATTTTAAAATCTGTTTGAATTTCAGCAATCATCAACTTAAAATAGACTGCTATAAACATAGCTTAGTATATGTGAAATACATGATACTACATACCATAAATCTATTAGAGACACAAAGGAAATAAAGAGAAATAAATCTGAACATAAAACTATAAAAAGTCATCAGCATACAAGAGAATAAGAAAAAAATGAAGAACTACAGGAACAATCAGAAAACAATGAATAAAATGGCAAGAACTACATACTTATCAATAGTTACTTTAAATGTAAATGGAATAAATGCTCCAATAAAAAAACAGAGTGTGCCTGAATGGATAAAAAAACAAAGACTCATACATATGATGTCAACAAGAGACCTTCTTCAGGATGAATGACACACACAGACTGAAAGTAAACTGGTAAGAATTATATTGCATGCTAATGGAAACAAAAGAAAAGCTGAAGTAGCAATACTTATATCAGTAAATGGACTTTAAAACAAAGGTTGTAAGAAGAGACAAAGAAAGGCATTTTGCAATGATAAAGGCATCAATCCAACAAAAGGATGTAACTCTTGCAAACATCTATGTACCCAACATAGGAGCACCTAAATATATAAAGCAATTATTGACAGACATGAAGGGAGAGGGGGACAGTAAGGCAATAATAGTAGGGGACTTTAACACCCCACTGCCATCAATGGATAGATCATCAAGACAGAAAAGTCAATAAGACATGTCATTAAATGACACACTAGACCACATGGACTTAATTGATATTTGTAGGACATTTCACTCAAAAGCAGATTATTTCTTTTTTGGTGTTAAGTTTTATGAGTTCCTTTTATATTTTGTATACTAACCCCTTATCGGATGTATCATCAGCAAATATGAGTTTCATATGTCAGTTAGGCTTCTTTTTTTAAAGGATACTAATTTGAACAAACAGAACTATATACCGTCCCTTAAATCCTTCTGTTTATTTTACATAACTTGTTTCCAAGGATTTGGGATATAATTTGATTCTGGTGAGGGATGTGCTGTCATGGGCAAAAAAAAAAAAAAAAAGAAGGGGGGGAGGTGTGAGCTAGACATAAAATCTGAGCAAATCAGTTTTGATTATAGAAAAGTGATCCTAAAGCTCCTCCTCACCCCCAAATTTCCTGTTCTTCTTCCTTTGCTTCACTAAGAAGTTTCCTACAGAGATACAGCCACTGTTGTAGAGTTGATCATGTTTACTGGGATACCACTGTATTCTCTAGAAATTTCCATTTTAGTACTTGTAACATTTTAGAGAAGTAGGTCTTTATATATATACTTTTCTACCCCATTAGATTATAAGCTACTTGAGGGCAGGGAACATGTCTTATTTCTGTTTACTCTGGATCTGTTGTTTACATCAAATGCCCAATAAATGTTTATTGGATAAATAAGTGAATTAATGGTTACATGTACGTATGCATAAATGAATCTTGAGTGTCTATGTACCTAGAATTTATAATCTCAATATAGCAAATTTTAACTTACAAAGTACCAGCGAGGAACCAAATCAAACTAAAGCTTTTCAAATGTCAAAGGAATTTTGCTTGACTTCCTTGTAGGAGACTGTTTCAGTTTGCTGGTTTTAAACATATTTTATCTCCATGTTCTTTTTCTAGAATTTCTGTAAGCTAACAATATCATCACCTCCCCTCAGCAAAACCAAACCAAACCAAACCAAACAGCCTTCTCTGAGAAACAAAAGAGGAAATAAGTGAAATTGGTTTACATGCCTTAATGAATTCTTATAATGAAAGAATAACCTGGAAACACTTTCCCTTACAATCAGCTGAAACACTTTTCAGTCTAGATAGCCCACTCTCTAATTACAAGCTTGAAATATTGTTAGGAATGCAGCAAAATCCAAAGAACCAATTACATCCCCAATCAGTGTTACTGGCAAAAGGAAGGAGGAAGTTGCTAAACCACAAAGATGTAATCAGTTTGCTGATCATGTGAGAGGAGACTTTATC
Source organism: Tadarida brasiliensis (assembly GCA_030848825.1). Taxonomy (NCBI): domain Eukaryota; kingdom Metazoa; phylum Chordata; class Mammalia; order Chiroptera; family Molossidae; genus Tadarida; species Tadarida brasiliensis. The sequence continues at coordinate 61,445,120 of CM061268.1, forward strand.
TGCTTTCTCATTGCTTTCTCATAGCAGCTCCCTATCACCCACACAGAGACAAGGGACCTTTTAAAGAGCTCAAGCAAAATTGATAACAAGAGTCCATGTGTAAATCTAAACCCTGGGGAAGGATTATAGAGAGGAGACTAGAAGCACCAATTTACTTCTGCTCCCTGTCTTCTTCGGAGACCTGTTTTGAGAGCTGGCTGAGTGTAAGCCAACTATTGTTCCTCTGCAGTCAACTAGAAAGCCTATTGCCGGAGAAAAAGCAGTATTTGTGGGAGGGAGCTCACACTCTTTTGTGGGCCATGGATTGTTACTGTACAACAGAGGACCCAGATAAAAGGAAACTAGCTAGCTACTGGCTCTTTTTAAAAAAGAGAATGCTTAATTTGAGCAAACAGAACTCTGCACCCTCTCTTAAACCCTTCTGTTTATTTTGAACAATTTGTTTCCAGGGACCTGTGGTATAATTTGATCCTGGTGAGGGATGCGATGTCATGTGAACATGAAAAAAAAAAAAAGGCTTATATTAAAACATCATTTTAAGACTAGAAATAAATGTGGGCTGACGGAAATCAATGTGGGGAAGACGGAAAGGATGTGACTTGCTGACAGGGAGGTAAGAGGCTGTGTTAGGTAAGGGGCGTGTGACATGTGAACTCCTAAGAGCCAGAGGGTCTGTTGTTTGTGGTGGAAGGCAAGGCTATTTGTGCAGAGAGCAGGATCAGGAGTCCACTGTGGAGGAAAGTGGCGATTATCCCCCTGGGCAGGAGATGGCTGGAGTCTCTAACATCCAAGATCAGATCTACAGACATTCCTTCATTGCTTACTTTGATAACTGGAGGCTGCTGTGCACATCTAAGAATGGTAGGACCAGTGTGAGGCTTGTGATTAAGTTCTCCACCCTGGCTATATATGGGCATCGTTTTTAAATGACCAGTGCCCTGATACTATAAAAGCTTTCTAGGTGCTTTTAATATGCCACCTGCTGGAGGAAGCAACATCACTCTGTCCTGGACAACTTCAATCTTGTGATACCCCCAACAGTATTTCTTGACTTCTTCAGCTTTAATGATCATGTTTAGGGTAGTCACCTGCTGGTACATCTGCCTCTAAACCAGTGGTTTTCAAATTTAAGGTGCATAGGAACTTCCAGGGTATCTTTTAAAATAATTGTTTAAAAGATAAAGTTTGACTTAGTTAATCTGGGGTGGAGTTCAAGTGTCAACCTTGTAACAAGTTTCCAGGTGCCCCCTCCTCTGGCCCTTGGAACACATTGTGAGCCATGAATCACAAGGCCTTAAATTAGTCCTACTCAGAGCCTCGATCTCACTTCATTTTTGGTGTAGCTTGGCAGAGTCCAGGCTTTGGGTTCAAACCACACTGGCTTCTACTTTTTACTAGCTGACTGAATCTGGACAAGTTCATTAACTTTACTAACCTAGTTTCTTCACCTATGATATGAGACTAAATGGGGGTTTTGTTAGGATAACAAAAGATTATTAACCTAAAGTGGACTTATAGTGCAGGGCCTAGCAAAAAGTTAGTGCATAATATATATTAACTATTATCTCTAAGTCCTCAAATACTTTCTCTCATCATAGCTCCTTTATTATTTTCCTTTTCCTTCTCCACTCCCTCACTTATGTTGAATCTTAAAGAAATTTTCAGCTCACCTTACTGACCTCTAGTTCCTTGACCTCCCAGCTTCTCTAATCCATTGCTTCTCTTCCAGCCTTCCTCTCCTTTCCACCCACTTGTGTTCTCTGGTCAATCATGTAGACCACGTCTTCCATCAGTTCATTCATTGAACAAATATTTTCTGAACACCTGCTACATGCTAGGCATTGTGGTAAGCTCTAGGAGTATATTCAATATATTCAGTGGTGGGCTGGCAAATTTCAGTGATGGGCATAAATATGTATGTGTACATATGCACATATATATGCATATATACATGATTTATATAAAACATCGATATAAGCAATTTATAGCACACAATTTTCAATATTTAGAGAACCCATTTCTTTCCACAGAAGGTTTTTGTTTGTTTGTTTGTTTGTTTGTTTGGGGGGGGGGGTTAAAGTCATATCTTCAGCTAACCTTACAAGTGATGAATGAAATGTTAGCTCACACATGAATGTTGCTTGATTTTTAAAAATATATTAATGTGTAAGATGAAAGAAAACAATGACATATGTTGTAAATTCATTCTCTTGTCAATAATGTGAGCTGCTTCTTTGCTGATCATAGGTTTTGAATACTGGAAGAGTAACAACATTTCAAGTTTTTATGGAATGGCTATAGCTCACTTTTAAGCTTAATCTATATTAACATTTTCACCATCATTTTCTTAAGTCTAGACAAGAAAATAAACAATAAATCAAGCCATCAACAAGTATTTACTAATACCTTTGGTATAAATACTCTCACTATGGCCGACTTCAAGCCAGTGCGACATCACTAAACGGGGAGCTGAGCAGAGACTGAAGTAAGCAGGACATCAATGAATAGTGCTTCTGCGACAGAGATACAAGCAAAGAAAATAACCTCAAAAGAACAGATAAAAGTAAACAGGGTTATAATAAATAGGAAGCTATGAGTTCTAATTATTTATTACCTTTTGAAAATATAATTTATATGATTGTGCACTTTTAATTTTTAATACCATCTATATTTAACAGCCAGATTACACATTTTCTGCATATTTAATAATAGGCACTTGGCTAGTTGGTATAAGTTGCCTCCAACATACCACTTACTTGTGAAATAGACCCAGTCACTGTCCTCATGAAGTTTATAATCTAGAAGTAGAGATAGAGAAATAAATGGGCATGGGTCTTATAATATGGACACCTGAGCCAAACTTGGGGTGATCACTGGGTTAGGCAGAAAGGTGATCCCCGTGGTCTTCACCCTCTGGTGTTATGCCTGTGAATATGCTATGTTACATGGTAAAAAGACTGCAGACTTAACTGAGTTTATAGAGTAGCTGACCTTTGGAGAGGTTATCCTTGATTATCCAAGTGTGCCTAATGTCATGACACGAACCCTTAAAACAGAAGAGGGAAGCAGAAGCAGACACCAGAGAGATTCGAAGGACCAGAAGGATCTGATGGCCTACTGTTGTCTGGAAGAGGACGGGGACCAGGAAATGAGGACCACTGTCTAATAACCACAAGGACCTGAATTCTGCTAAAAACCAGTATGTCTGGAAGAGGAGCCTCGACTCCAGAGGAGGTCCACAGTCCTAGCCAATACCTTGATTTTTGTCCAGTTAGACCGTAAGAAGATAATCCAGCCACACTATGCCAGACTTCTATCCTAGAGAAACAGTGAGATAAGTCTGTATTGTATAAAGCTGTTACATATGTGGTAATTTCTTACACATAATAGGAAACTAATACAATTAGTAGGGAAAGGCTCAAAGTACTAGTTACTGAGGAAGAACAGGGGAGGAACGTTCAAGCACTTTCATGGATGCAGAGGGTTGCGACTATACAAGAGGAAGAGAAATGAGAAATAAAGATGGAGATGAGTGGGTCCGATCCTGAAGAGCCTCTTAAGCCAGGAGAATATTTTGAACATTTCCCCAAGAGCAAAGGGAACTGATAAATGATTTAACGGGATCAGTTTCCATTTATGAAGAATGGATGAAAGGGGGGTAGACAGGGAGCAGGCAGATCAATTAGGAGGCTTTCTCAGGAGATCAGGCAAGCATGATGAGGATGAAGAAAAGTGAATTGAGGATGCCTATCCCTGGACACCGACTATCTTCTGCTTGTTCTTTCTCATTTCTAGTCCTCAGTTCAGTTTAACAACCACTTAAGTGCCAGCTATGTGCTAGGCACCATGCCAGGCAGCTTCATGTTCCCAGACCTCAGCGGAGATGGTGTCAGTGCCCTTTCCTTTTCAGAAGTTATGTGAAGTGAGATAAATATAGTGTACATATTCCCAAAACTAGTTCTGCCACTTACTAAGCGTACAACCTAGGGCAAGTCACTTAACCTTTCTGAGTTTCCCTTTCCTGACTTGTAAATAACTGTTATGGCTACTTCAGAAGGCTACTGTGAGAATCAATATAAATAGTATAAAAACTTTAAAAGTCCCAAGTTCGGTAACTTATTTTCTTCTATCTCTCTTTTTTTAAACATTTTTAATTAATTTATTGTTGTTACAGATGTTTCTCCTTTTTCCCCATTGACACCCTCCTCCCCATCTCCCCCCACCCATCCCCAGCTTTGTTGTCCATGTCCGTCAGTTATGCATACATGCATATAAGTTCTGTGGTTTATCTCTTCCCTCCCCCACCACCCCCTCTTCTGAGGATTGTCAGTCTGTACCCTACTTCCACGTCTCTGGGTCTACCCTGTTCCTCAGACTGTTATGTTCATTATATTCCACAAATAAGTGAGATCATGTGATATTTGTCTTTCTCTGCTTGGCTTGTTTTGCTTAGGATAATACTCTCCAGGTCCCTCCATGTCGTCTCAAAGGATAAGAGATCTTTCTTTCTTACAGCTGCATAGTACTCCATCTCTTTACCTTCCATGTGTTCCAGTTCTTCTCATATTCTCTCCTCTTGTTCATTATCCTTATTAAATTTATTTCAACAAATAATTCTTGATAGCCTATTATACACTATTAACTCATCTAAATGTTTCTATATATCTGTTTTACACACACACACACACACACACACACACACACACACTTCCTATTCCTCATGGAGTTTACCCTGAATACCTAGGGATATATAACAAAGCTTATAATGTATTTTTAAGTGGAACATAAAGGTTACTACAAAATATATTAGATTGGACAAGTGTGTATTTGTGAGTATATGTGTGGTGTGTGCAAGGGAGCAAGAGAGAAAAAAAAAACATGAACCTGTGCACAGAACCAAAGATTGGAAAATATACCTCAGAACACTAGTAGACTTTATCTCCAGATGATTTCATTTGGCTTTCTTTATGTATTTTTTGAATTTTCTGCAATAAATATATTTTATAAATAGAAAGGTAACTCAACACATTTTAATAAAAATATAAAGTGGCAAGTGCTGTGAATACTGCCTCACAGGGTGTTATGGGAGTAGCTGTTTCTGAATTAAATGTCTGAGTAGAATCCCTATGCTTAGCTCTGAGGGATAAAACTGTTTTTGGGGAAAGAACCTAGAGAATGGCATCCCAGGAGGAGGACCCAGGGGAGAGAAGGCTCAGCATGGAGTGGTCCAGAAACAATATTGTGTGTATAGTTCCTGTCACCTGAAGTGTGCCTGGAGTGTAGCAGGAGATGGGAATGGAATACCCTGCTGGGAATCGTAGACTTTACCCTCTAAGTGCTCAGGCACTTAAGCAGGGGCATCACTTATGCCAGACCTTCATTTCTGAGAGTTCGCAGTGTGCAGTGGTGGCAGTGTGAAATGTGTGGAGGCAGACAGGAAGCGTGGCGATTTGTGAGGAAGACAGTGCCCAGGTAAAAAAAAAAATGATAATGGTCTGAACCACAACAATGCAGTGAGAATGGAGAGAAATATTTTAAAGATACTTAAAAAATATCTAGGGCATATTTCCTACTCTGTCTATGTCATACTCTATGGCCAAATTAGCAACACCACAACTTACATAGGGAGTATACTTAGGTGCCTACCTACCTGCCTTTATGATGTTCCAGTTGGAAGAAGAGTGTCAAAGGGCCGGCCAAGACCTGAAGACCTTGAAAGATTTCATAATCTGGCTTAGGACTAACTTCTGTAAGCCCAGAGGAGGGATTTAGGGTTAGAAATTGTTGGCCTCTGGCCCAGAGTGAGGCTGTGGAGAGATGGGAAATAGTAGTGAGCCTGAGCGAGATTCCAGAGGGAGACTCTCCAGGGCTTAAAGACAGACAAGAACAAATGAGCAACCGTGCTCATGTGGACAGTCACAGAACAGGCTGTGCAGAGGTGTGACTTGGGAGGGGAGAGAGGGAGTTTTGTTTTTGAGTCATGTTCAGTTTTTGTGGCAGATGGATTTCCAACTGGCATAAAGAGAGTCAAGAATGAACAGAGAAATAAAAGAGTCTGAGAGCGTCATGAGAACAGGATGTCAAGACAAGTTTGCTGGCAGTTAGAAACAACTTGGCTGTCCACGCTAAGGAGGGACATAGGGCACAGGGGGGACTATGTTCCCAACTCTCTTTGGCTCATGTTTTACCTCACATTAGGCCTGCTTCATGTTTGGGCCAAGTGAGCAAATGCTTTCTTGGTGTGATGTTGAGGCTTTCTCTTAAACCTCTCTTCCCGACCATATAATATGGGAAGTGTCCAAAATCCTCCACTGAAGTGTCCAGATACAGAGAGTGGATATTGATACTGAAATCCAAACCGAGTTGTAAGTGATTGATCTCTGCCTTCCTGCTGGCAGGCCGGATGTGGGCAGGAACAACAGAGGCCCTAATACAAGGAGTCAGGCACACAGTGAGGCTTTGCAGCAGAATGCTAATAGCCTGGGTGTGGAAGTCTGAGTGACCTGTCACACCTGCCTGCTCCTGCCCCAAGAGGGTCACAGCATCGCAGAGAGCTCTGCCACTCTGGAAAATTAAACTTCTGGTGAGGTCTGAGGGGGTTACACAACATTAAGCAATCCCTACTATTCTTTCCCTTTTCACATTTAGATTCCATGGGCCAGGAGGACTGAAAATAACAATTATTTGAGGCTTCTGCAGAAAATTAGAGGATTTAAACTGAATTGACACAGAAGGCCACGGGTAAAAATCACCGAAATGCATTTATTTTTAGTTTTTCAGAGAGGACTATTCTGAGTTTCAAAGGGATGTGCCATGCATCAGCTCTACATTGAAGTGTATCTGGGATTTGGGAGGGTCATGTCTTTACATGCTTATTTCTTTTTACTTGTGGATGAAAAGGGGGCTCTGTAATAAATCTGAATGAAAGTAACCTCACAAATTCCTAACTGGGCAGGTCATGGTGGGCAGTCATGCCCCAGACCTATATAAGATTTATCTTTGCCTTAAGCAAGCCCTGTCCAATATTTTCATGCATCTGGGTTAACATGCCTTTGAAATGCCTCTTTTTCAGACTCCTAAGCAGTGTAACTACCCTCAAGAGAGCACGTAATCTTGTTGACTATCCTGTAGTCCAATTATAGAAATTTCCCTGCCTTGCTTTCTCCCATTTTCATATAATCTTTCCTATGTTCCCTCCTTAATTCCAAATGTGTAAAAGAAACTGCAAATTGTCCTTCTGGAAAGCATTTTTCTCAGTCTGTTGAGATCTTGCTTCAAGGTGTGGCCTCAGTTTGGTTCAAACAGACTATTACAAAAATTCTCTACAGGTTTGGGCATTCTTACATTGACATATTCTAGTGAAAATTCTTTCTTAGGCAAAAAGCCCCAAAGCACAGGAAATATAGTGAGGGGACAGTGGTGGTGGGGTGACAGACAGCTGCCTTTGTCCCCAGAGTCTTCAGAACGGACACCAGGAAATAACTGTCACATGACCTCCAGGGAGCTGAAGAATTGAGGAACCACTTTTCGGAGAACATTTGCCTCAAAAACACCCCACCTACGGCTTCCTCTTGCCAGCTAGTCTTCAAGGAGTCCGCAGTCAGCAAGGCAAGAGCATCAGCCTTGACCTCTCTCCAATGTGGCTCATGTCTCCTCTGCTCCACAGAGGGTAGCTCTCTCCTGTCTTAAACGCTTCCCTAGGACTTTTCTTTCTGTTTATCACCATTTTCCTAATCCTTTACCCTTAACATATTTTCTTCTTAAAACAAAAATAGAATGAAGTTGACTTCATAATTTTAGTTCTTTTTAGGCCTACAGGGATACACAATAACATTTCTATTACCCCTCTTCCTCCTCCCTTTCAAGTACTTATTTGGACTACACTTCTATCAGCTAAGTCTTTTTGCTGGGAGTGACTAGGGGTGGAGTAAGAAAGTCAGAGAGGCAGAGGAGGATTTCTGTATTATTGATTATCAAGTAAATCAATCAATTAATCTCTCTCCTCTCCTCCCTTCCCTCCTCCCTCCCCTCCTCCTTCTTCTTTCCTCTCCTCCCACTTCTCCCTCTCTCTCCACCACCATGTGTGTGTGTGACCTTATTTGGGAAAGTTTAAAATTAATCACATTTCCAATTGTTGAAAGAGAGCAGATGATTCAGTGAACAATCTTGAACTGAATTTTGATCCATTTGAAATTTCCCTGGAACCAAGTCTTTGTTTCCAGTTCCTACATTCCACTAAGGGTCCCAGCTCGTGAAATGCCAAGGGCTGGAGGGACTAGAAACCGTCAAGCTACCTACCCTTGCCCTCTCCCTCAATTGCCTTTTTCCTACCATATTCTATAATGAAAGCTTCGAATATAATTCTAACTTCTCCAGAAAGACCGCTGGCAGAGCTTACATCTGTAATGCTCTGGGTTAGAAGAAAATTCTGAGATCTTTCTCTTAGTCTATTTTAAAATGCTACCTATTTTTCAAAACAGACAATATACTTCCTCCATCATGAAACCTGCCCTTATTCTTCCAAACCAAAAAATAAATTTTCAAAATTAAAAATAAATAAAAGAGTTCCCTCTCCTAAACCTCCAGAGATAATTTAAGAGTACATAGCAGTGTTTTGTTAATCTATAATGAGTATTCAGTGTATGCCAGGTGCTAGGTTAAGCACTTTCCATGTATTAACATTGTAGGTAAATGCAACTTTTATTTCCATTTTGCATCTGAGCAAAGAGATGTAAACATGATTAGGTAACTTGCCCAAGGCCAGTGGTAAATGATGCAGCTATTTATTTGTTGTATTTATAGGAATAGTACTCATCTTTTATTGATATTTTTACTAAGTATGTCTTATCCACCCTTTCTGCTTGCAACAATAATTAATATTTGTAAAAGGCTTTACATTTTACCCATTCATTGGCTCATTAATGTCAAGAACACTCTTATGATGTTCTTATTACTATTTGCCTCATTTTATCAATGAGTTTGACTCCCACATTCCATGGGAAGTATGCTATAGAGCCAAAATTGGGCCAGGTGATGTGATCACAGATTTTGCCCTACCTCTGGCCACTGAACTCCCTTGCCCAGCCTCATGCAGGTCAGTGCAGTGCTTCTGATGCCTTCCTGGAGCCAGACCTTTCCCTTAACCACAGCTACCTGAAGGACTAAGTTGTGAAGAGAGGGCAGGGGCATGGCCCAAACTGCTTGGGATTAACCTAGGAGCTGCCTTAAGGGGACAGTGCTCTGATGTTTCGTAGGTTGTATTACTTCTGACAGGATTGCTGGGTTTTACTTTATATTGGCTATTACAGGGGTGTCATAGAATGTAGGGAGCCAGGTCAATATGGCCAGTGGTTTTATATGACCAGGTCAATATATTCAATAGCCCAAGTCTTGATATTGGTTGACAGAATGGTTCCTCCTCTTTTCTAAGAATACAATAAAGATCCAGGTCCATTTAGTCAACACACACTAAGAAAAACTGAAGTGAGATCAAGGATCACTTAACTGAATCCCTGCAGTAAAGAACATATTACAGTTCATTTATTCCTTTAGTGAGTAAATAATGAGCACTTACAATATACCAGATTCTATGTGCATGTTAGAACTTTAGAAGTACAAAAATGAACAAGAATTTTTCCATGCATTCTAAGATTTCGTCAACCTAAATAAAGAGATAAACTGAGGCAAGCTCCAATAACTAGAAATTGAGTTTATTCAGGAATATTAGAGAAATTGCAATTTGGGAAATGCATGCTGTATCAAGCTACAGGTGAGTCCATCGAGGATCCAGGGTGGGCTGTATGTATGGTCTAGGAGTGCAAAGAGGGGTAAGTCCAGCCAGAATCCAAGCAGTAAGTTTGCGGGCTAGAGGAGGGGAGGGATTCTTGGTGGATGTTTCCTGGTCAAGAGATAAGTCTTGGTCTTTTGTAAATCAGGCATATATGAAAAGTCTCAATTCTTAAGTTCTATTCTTCGGAGGGCTCATGCATGAGATTCTCCATTTTGTATCCCCTAGTTCCATTTTAGATTGAAATCCTTTCACAATTTCATAATCTTGTGAATGATATATGCAAAAAGGCAGTTACCATGCAGTGTGAGTGTTGCTCACAATGACAAAAGCAGGGGTCTGTGCAGAGAAGAAATCACTCACACTGTAGGGAGTCAGTGAAAGAAGAAGGTGGTGATGGAGGGGAGGAAAGTGACTGAAGGACTGAGATACAGGGGAGAGTACTTCCGGCAAAAGGAATAGCACGCACATAGATAAAAGAGAACACAGCAAGGCTGGAGAGGCTCTGGGAGCTCAGCACTTCTGGAATGTAGGACTGAAATGCATTCCACCTCTTGGTCTCTGAGGGTTATATTGTTTCTCAGTCTACTCATCCAACAACACGTCATAACACACTAAGGGAATTCCTCCAGGTCTTTGGACAAAAAAGTTCCAACTCCCTTCAAAAATAATTTATGCTCAAAGTATCGAGTATCTTGCTTCAGAAGTAAATGGATGGAGAAGAGTGTCCTGGTAACGATGCTGTATAACAAACTGTCCCAAATGTAGTAGCTTAAAATGACAACCGTTTTTTTATGTTCACAGATTGTGTAGGTCAAGAGTTCATAAAGGACAAAGGATGAAACCTCTCGCACATCTATGGCCTAAGGCTACCTCCCAAAGAGGGCAGAATCTGCTTTGTGGTGCACTATTTGGACTGCGAATGTGCATGAGGCAAGCCAGGAGCCTGCTAGTGTGTACTTGGAGGCAGACATCCTCCCTTGTTTATCTTGGTCCAGCCCGTTCAACTGGGCCTTGTACAGCCTTCCAGTTACTGACTCCTGCTTATCACCACGTGGCTTGGCTGGGGCTTTACTCTCCCTCTATACAAGGTTTTATAAATAAACTTTGTACATGAACTCATCTCCTGAGGCCACAATGGCCCCTCTCTTTACTACCTTTTCTCTCCTCTTTGGCCTCATCTTCCTTCCCTTTAGCTCAGAACTAAGCCTGAGTTGAGATGCCCAGATACTTTCATAGCAACTATAGTCTGTGCCCGTTAGATTCCTGAGAGTTCTCAAGCCTCTCGATTTTTTCTTCCCTATTCTACCCCGGCATAATTTGAAGAAGCTTATCAAGGTAACAGTAACAGCCCTGGCCAGTTTGGCTCAGCAGTTAGAGTGTCGGCCTGTGGACCAAAGAGTCACAGGTTCGATTCAGGTCAAGGGCATGTACCTCAGTTGCGGTTCATCCCCGGCCTTGATCGGGGTTGTGCAGGAGGCAACCAATCAATGTGTCTCTCTCACATTGATGTTTCTCTCTCTCTCTCTCTCTCTCTCTCTCTCTCTCTCTCTCTCTTTCTCTCCCTCCCTCCCTTCTTCCCTCCCACTCTAAGGATGAATGGAAAAATATCCTTGAGTGAGGATTAAAAAAAAAAAAGGTAATAGTAGTAAACCATGTCTCATCGGTTTCTTTTTAAATTTTTATTTTAAAATCATTTACTTATCTTAAGAATAGGCAATGCATTCACATAGATCAAAATTTCAAAATTCTAAGATGAAAGTATATAAATAGGCTCCCTTCCACATTATCATGTGCTTCATAAATCTCTCCAATTTTCCTAGCACAGGATCTCAAAATATTCACTGAATTTTGACAGTCAAGCTCCTAGCCAAGTGCACACAGCACACGAGATAAATTGACTGTGAAGTTAATGAAACTAACAGCTTCAGGGTCTTCACTAGGTTGGGCCCTGTCTTAGTCTTTTCAGGCTGCTTTAACAAGCTACCATAGACTGTGTAACATTTCTCCTAGTTCTGGATGTTAAGAAGTCCAAGATTAAGGTGCCAGCAGGTCTGGTGTCTGGTGAAGGCTTGCTTCCTAATTCATACCTCTCTTTTCACTGTGTCCCCTACCTGGTGGAAGCTGGGGAGGGAGCTCTCTGGAGTTTCTTTTGTAAGGACAGTAATCTCATTCATGTGAGCTCCAAACTCATGACCTGATCACCTCCCAAAGGCCCCACCTTCTAATACCATTACACCAGGAGTTAGGATTTAACATATGAATGCTGGGGAGACAAAACATTTAGTCTATAGCAAACCCAAACCCCCTTCCAGGTCATCTTCCAGGAACACTCTCAATTTGCTGATAGGTCTCCGTAAAATTTACAATCATAATATATATTTTAACCACATCCTTAAGTCTATTGCCTCTTTCTGTTGTAACCCAGTAGATCAACCTCCCTCGGACACCAAAATTATAAGTTTTAGGAGCTTTATTAACCTGCACGGAACTGCAGCCAACCTACTCAGAGGAGAACTGCAGCCCCGAGCCTCTAAAATGGCAGCCTTTTATAGTCTGTCTACGTGGGAAGAGCAATCAAGCAGCATTCACAGAAGCAGATATCAGCGGTTAGCAGTTGTTTGATTAACATTTCTCAAAATCCGTATCTAAGTTGTGTGTGGGGGGGGTGTTCCTCCTGTTTGTCAAGCAAACAGAATAGGCCTCCCTCCCCTCAGGGAACCAATACAATAGTGGGAGTGACAGAGATTACAGAGGTCATAATTAGCATTAAGTACTTGCAAATACTTGCAAATACCTATACTCAGGAAATTGCAAATGCCTCCCAATACATGGGGTAACTATAACCTTAGGCAAAAATTCCTTCCAGTCTAGGGGTAATTAACCTATTATTGGAAGAATATCGAGGAATGTCTGTTGGTGACAAAATGGAGTCTTTTAGTCGCCTTAACCAAGGGGCCTACATAAAATGGAATCTAGTTGCCTTAGCCTTGGGGCCCACAACACTTTCCACTCCAGAACATGCAGAGTCAGGGTTATTTGATATATTAATATAAAAGTGCTCTATGGCACTAGGAATTTGACATATATACAGAGAAAAAAGTATTGTAACAGTGGAAGAGTCAGTTTATTTTATTAAAATTTTTTTTTTCTTTATTGATTTTAGAGAGAGAGGAAGGGAGAGGGAGAGAGAGATAGAAATATTGATGGGCCACCTCCTGCATGCCCCCCCCCCCCCCCCCGGGGATTTGGCCCATAACCTGTGCATGTGCCCTGACCAGGAATCAAACCAGCCACCTCTTGGTGCATGGGATGACGCTCAATCACTGAGCCACAACGGCTGGGCGAGAGTCAGTTTATTAATAAGTGTACTATATGTTATTTTTCTAGATTTTATGATATTTATAGTATTTGTCAGCACTTTTACATTTATCATTTTTCCCATTTCGTCATTTTCTAAACATTTTTTTTACACACTTTTTCTTCTTAAGTGCCCAAAATTGTAAGAACTTTTAGGCCCACAAGATATTGCTGCTCTCCTATATAACTAGAACAGCAGGTATCTCACTCCTTTACTTGTGCTTTGTCCATCTGTCTGGTGTGAATGACCCAAACAATAGAAGGACAGGCTGTGTTTCTCACTGTATAGTCTCGGCCACTTTCTTGGCCCTTCCAAAGCCACCAGATCACAACCTCTATCATTACTGTTACAGTAACAGATTAAAATGCAACGATTAAAAGTCATCTCGGCTATGCCAATGCCTGAGCTGATGAGTTGAGAGAAGAAAAAAAACAAAAAGGAGAAACCTAAAGGTGAGGTGAGGTGGGGGCTGGGTACAGCGTCCCCTTTGCTGCCCTTTCTCCACAAGCTTTCCTAGTTTTATTTCCAATTTGCTCAGCAGTGTGTGCACGCTCTTTCTCTGACCTTGAGAGGCCAAGGTTAGATGTGCACGAGGGAAGAACATGAAAGACTCCAGGTAAACCAGACACTGACACAACACACAGAGGCCGAGTCATTTGTTTTCTTTGACAGCACTTTACCATGCTGGATGGAAGGAGAAAAGACCATCAGTAAAGTAAATGGCTCAAATGGAGTTATAAATCAAGTTTGTACTCTTCGGAGGATTCATTCAACTGAAGACATGTCCAATCCAGGACCTCATGGGGTGTTTTTTTTTTGCTTATGTGGAAAAATGTTCAGTTAATACAGTTGACTATCCCAAGGCAGAAGAGTATTATTAAAAAAGAGTACTTTGAAATGTTATTTATTTCTCAAGACACCATCAGATATTTTAAGATTTGGATTTAATAAAAAATGTAATATGACTTCTTATATAGAACTTTTATGTTTTCCCAACCTTTATTACTCTGTGTGTTTTGTATTTCAAAATGCGAGTATCTTAATAAGATCAATCGAATGGATCCTGATCCAAGTTACAAAGACCAATGACCTTTATAACCACATTATCATGTTCTCCCAGTTATCTCTTTTTACTTGATAGACTCTACTTTATACTGTCAATCTAAAAATAAAAAAGCCAAAATGAGAAGCAATTAGCATCTATTGGAGATAAAAAAAGAACTGCAACTCATGTAGCACAGATTCAGGCAAAAAACGCAACTAGTGTTCCGATTACAAGGTGAGGGCAGAGATTTTTGAGAGGAAAGAAAAGGAATTACTACATGAATAGAAGAAAGAAATTTCTATTGGTGATAAGAAGCTGAATTACTCGTTAGCTATGCGTGGTTGGTTACTGATTCTGTCTTCAGACAGAGAATCCATAACCATCCATCCTTGTGGTCAGGATGTCTGCTTTCCTGTTAGCTTTGCAAACAATTGTTTGGAAGACAATGTTGCTACAGCTCAGCCCAAAGGTTATTTGCCCGATTCAGGTATTCTAAAGGTTTCAGTAGCAAGACATGTAAGGCAGTTCCTGTGCAATGGCTGCTCTGCTCCACTTATGTTGGCTTTTCACAATACTTACTCATATTTTTCTACTTATTATATATACACAGTACATTGTGATACATGTGTAAGTGAAGAGTTAGGCCTAACACTGGTTTGAGGGAATGGGGGTAGAGGAAGGAGGTGAGGAAAACTTCTTAGAAAGTCATCTAACCTGGATTTTAAAGCTTTTTAAAGGAGGGACCATATCTGTTTTGCCCTCCACTCTCTACCTAGCACAGAGGAGTTCCCAGCATTTGGGATTTATTCTCATACAAGGAAGGGATGTGAGAGTAGAATAAAGAAATGGTTTCAGGTAGAAATAGCAGAAAGACATCTTCAAAGAAAGAAGTGTAAGTGACAAAATAGCACCGGATGTTGGACCCCAGTCCTTGAGTTTTGGCTAAGAAAGAGTTCAGAGCCAAGACTCAGATACAAGCAAACGTTTATTTAGAAAGTCAGAGGTAGAAAAAGTGAGCCAGCTGGGCTGTGTAGGCTCAGGCAACAAGTTACAGAGGAAAAAGAAGAACCCTTAGAACTTAGGAGAAGAAAGCAAGGATATATATGCCTGGGGGAAGAAGATGGGTAAGGTTTGGACATGCTTTAGGGAGGGAGAGAGAGAGAGAGAGAGAGAGAGAGAGAGAGAGAGAGAGAGAGAGAGAGAGAGAGAGAGAGAAAACACTGAGTACTTTGTCTTAAGGGGTTTTTACCTGTATCCTAAAGTGGGGATTTTAGGGGAATTCTTAGGGGAGGATCTCAATAGAATAGTCATTGGCTTTCCAGGTGTGTCCTCTCAGGGTTCTGGGCAGGGGGGTCATTAGTCATGGCAGCTGGTCCTGATAGTAGTCATGGCTTCGCCCTGCCTGGCTGGCTGCTTTTCTAGGCCTGGAGCTGAAACACAGCTGAGGCCTAGATATTATTTCTAGGGTTTAATGCTTAAGGGAGTGGTCATGTCAGGGAGTCATATGAGGCTATTCTCTGGCCCCCTCGTTTCTCCTCTGGGGGAGGAGGGGTTGTCTATCACATGATCAGTGATATGCTAGGGAAGAAAAGTTCACCCTGGGGGCGAGGTCCCACCCTGCAATTACCCTTGCTGGGCACTGGGGGCTTTCTGCCCTGGTGACCTTCTCTACCTGGTCTGTTGTTCCTACTCTGCTCATGCCTGTCTAACTGCCTACTCCAGAAGGACAGATACTAACATTTTTTATTGGGGGCCTAAAATGTGCTAAAATGCTATATGGCTATGGCAGAAGATAAATTTGATGAGTGGTGATCGGTTAGTAAGTACAGCCACACTGACAGCTTCCCATTTTTCAGTAATATTTAAAAAGAGGTCATTTACTTGGAAAGAACCAGGTAGTTGGCAACATAATTGTGCTACAGCTGAAGCTCTCAAACCTCTAAACTACAATTTGTATGAAGAAATAAATTCCCTTGGTTATTTAAGACAGTTTGAAGCAGCTCCTGTTATTTGCAACTGAAAGCAGCTGAGCTTTATGTCAGATGAAATCAAGGTTAAAAACAGAAAAAGTGATGTGTTCTCACAGAGCTACTCTGAATGTGGTTTGAAGAACAGCAGCAATACAATAGTACCATCCCCTTGGAACTTGTTAGCAAAGCAAATTCGTGGGCCCCAATCCAGACCTACTGTATCTCTGGGGCACAGCCCTGGGATCTTTCTTTTAACAAGCTTTCCCAGTGACTTCTACGCATGCTGAGACTTGAGAATGACTCCAATCCCCAGAAGCCCCTCGTTTGCATTTCTAACAAGCCACAGTGTTGCTGATGCTGCTGGAAGGCCGGCCAGCTTTTGAGTAGCACCCGTGTAAAATATTCTGTTTCCTGAGTGGATGTTGAGGCAAACACTTCAGAGCTTTGAGGAATGCATTCCAAGTTTTCCTACTGACCAGAGATAGGCCCCAACTGATTCTGAATGAATTCGAGCTGGTTTCTTCCCAAGAGGTGAAGCATCTGGAAGATTCTTCTTCTTTGGGTCAGCTGATCAGTGATAAAAGTATATCTTATAGGTTCTTTGACTACTGGCAATGCTATACATCCCTAATGATTTTAAATAAGGAAAAGGGACTTAGTGGAAAGATTCTGGGTAGATTCACAGAGAGAGAGAGGACTCAGTGCATCTAGAATAAGCAGAAACACAGGACCTTTCTCATTAGAGTGCTGTCACTGCATGAGTCAGTGACACCTATCTTGTACTCTTGTGTCTTCAGTCAAGTGTGTACGTGTGTCATTCCCAGTAGAAAACAGACAGATTGATGTAGCTCTGGGCTCCATGATCACCCATGTGTTCAGGAGAGCAAGGAGTTCACGATTGGCAGACTCATAAGAATCACATAGAAGGAGCAGGTGAGATGCTGTTCCCCCAAAGGAAGAGTTGCTGGACATACAAAAACACAGATGTCCACAATTAATCCTTCTCATACAGAAAACTGAGAAAAAAAAAAAAGAGTGCATGGAATAAAAGATTACATAAAAAAGTGAAAAACTTAGTAATGAGAATAAAGTTGGAAAAGTATATTAATCTAATGGGATGCAAATATTTAATAAGCAAGAAAAATAGTTAAAGAGAATACTGCATATTCATAAAGGTATGAGGCTTACTTTACATAGAGCAGGGGCTCTCAATGTCAGCATAATTTACATTTATTTTCTTTGGGAGGGGGCGATGCTGATCTGTGCACTGTAAATGTTTAGCAACATCCTTGGCCTCTACTCACTAGATTCCTATGCCAGCCCTACCCCCACCCCCCACTCCACTATGACAACTACAAATGTCTCTAGACATTGCCAAATATCCCCTGGGTCAAAATTGCACCTGGTTTACGAACCACTGATTTAGAGACTTCAGATCATCTGGAAAGATATTATCCAGTAAGAATGATATTCAAGCACTGTTGGGAAAAGGATAGCTTGCCACTGACACTGGAGGCAGGATAACTTAGCCTGGCTTGGCTGTTGGTAACTTTCAATTGATTCATTTAGAAGCAGATGAAGGTAAACATCCTTATCGTTCAGGAGATGTCTTGTTTTTCCAAAGCACATCTCTTATAAGAAAAGGATAGCTTTTGCAAGATGGCTAGCCATTTCTCCCTCTTGCTGAGATATCAGAATTGAAGACATTTGAAAATAGAATTCTTTCTGAAGGGCTGGGTAGAAAGTTACCAGAAATAAAAGAAGGGCAGATTCTAGGTGGTAATTTCAACATATCTTTCTATCCATAAGAACTTAGAAGAGAAAAATGGTTTCAATTGAACATTTGGCTACACAGAAGGTATTTCATTCGGATGTTTGGACAACAGCCGAAGACACTGGAATGGTGGGTTCTTAGATAATGTAGTCTATGTCAGTAATGATAGAATATTTGTGTGTCTGGAATAGTACTTCTCAAAGGGTGGTCTGCATCAGAATTATTTCCCAGAATACCTACTCCTGGGCCCTACCATAAACCTACTGAGCCCTTTGGGAAAAGGAGATTAGAGGTCACTGAATCTGCAACTCTAAATGAGCTCTAAAGTTACTCCTTATGCACTGTGAGCTTTGTGAAATTATGGTCTACTAGATAGTTTATCTGTCTGTCAATTAAACAGCACCAAAAGAGGGAGAGAGTGAGTGAAAAGACATTAAGATAAAGTTGTAATGTGATAAAAAGGAAAATATGTCAAGCATCTGGCAATTCTTAAAAAAAAAAAAATGAAAACAAAGACAATAGAAAACAGTAATAAAAAGATAAAATGTAAACCTACATATTAACTTGTGAAATTGAGATGATTACCTCAGATAAAAACCATTAATCTTATAAGGACTACTGAGACTTGCTGGGTTGAACGTCAAGATTGGAATATGGTGATTTAAGCTTGAGCCCTGTGGCGGGGGGAGGGGGGATCTCTTGGGCTGGGATTCAGAGTTCTACTGTATATTGAGAGTATGCACACTGTGGAAATCTGCAAATTGATTTTAGAGTTCATTTCCATGAGGATAGTGGGAGAGAAACTGAGGCAGTATCATAGTGGATGCACATGACAAAGAACAGGGACCAGTCACAGAAAGAAACATATCCTGACCAAGAAAGGACACAGAGCCACCCCAGTAACCTCTGCCAAAACACTGTTTCAGCTCAAAGAAGAGTTTCTGACCAATTCTTTATTGTCTTTTGGATAATTTCATTCCTGAGAAAGAGAGAAAGGATCTAGAGCAGCGGTTCTCAACCTGTGGGTCTCAACCCCTTTGGGGGTCAAATGACCCTTTCACAGGGGTCGCCTAAGACATAACAGTAGCAAAATTACAGTTATGAAGTAGCAACGAAAATAATTTTATGGTTGGGGGTCACCACAACATGAGGAACTGCATTAAAGGGTCGCCGCATTAGGAAGGTTGAGAACCACTGGTCTAGAGGAACTCGTATTTGGTGACTGAACATGGAGTGAAATGAAAGAGACTGACCTTTGGGCTGAAAGCTGCCACATTTGTTAGCTTATCATAGCCAGAGAGGGAAAGAACAAACATCGTCTGAAGTTTGCTTCAGGAAGCAGATTTCAAGAAGTTCAGAGGAAAAAACAGTCATGACACAGCATCATGAAACATCTGGAAGGGAAGTCTACTAGAGAGATTGCAAAACTCTCAAGAAAAGCAATTCACATTGTAGAGTTGCAAGTGGCCTCAATTAAAAACAAAAAGGACATAATTAAAAAAAAAAATTAGTGACATTGTACAGAATGCTTGCTGAAGTATCCAGAGTTTAAAAAAAGGTTGTTTGTGTGTGGCAGAATAATTTATCAAACTAGTCATTTGTTTGCTCTTTATTCTTCCATCTCCCATTAAAAAAAAAATGATCAGGCTAATTTGTTTCCTCATAAATTTTTCTAAATTGGAAACAAATTCTTTGTTTTATGGCTCTTCTTTAGTTTTCTGCCAAATCCCTTAAGTTTATTATAGAGATCAAGGGACTCATGTCCCTGAAAGGTAGACAGGAGAGTGATGTAAACACTTTTGAGAGATTTCTTTAGCCTGGGAAAGGGATAGAGGTTAGTGGGTTCTGAAAATAGTCAAGTGTCATGTCCAACATGACCACCCTCCAGGGAGTTCCCCAGACCTCAGGAAGAAAGCCTGGGTAGTTCAGCTAAAGAGCACAAATAGCAACCACTGTCATTACCTAGATTAGGAAGATGTCTATGCCCCAGGGAATCAGTAAGGTGGGATCACGTGTTTCAGGTCAAGGACCATCTAAGAAGTCACCAGTATGGACTGATAAACAAGAATCAGAGCAACATTCCTCATACTCTGGTATCCTACGTTGGAACCTTTGCACAAAGGTTCCTTGTTCTCTAACAGAAGAGTAAAGAACTCCAATAAGAAATTATATTGAATTTCCCAACATGTTCTAGCTGTGTGATACAGGAAGACTTAATCAGCCTCTTTGTGCTTCAGCTTCCTCTTCTGTAAAATAAAGACTATATATCTCAGAAGGTGGTAGAGAGAATTCAATGAGACAATGTAAATTTAGTTGCAACACAGTGTCAGAGATGTAATAGGGCCTGGGTTAATAATTTCATTCTTCTTTTTGTTTTCCAAATAAAAAAAAATTATTGAGATTTCTGGCTGGTCTGACAACAAAAGAACTATTCGGAAGCCTACAAAAGAGAATGTAGTCCACCTCGGTCCCTTCCTCTACCAATGAAGGACACTGAAGGTATATTTTCTTGAAAAATTAAAACAGAGAGGTTATGGATTTGCGGTATCCAGCAGAGGAAAAGCTCTGTGCTTACAACAAAGTGATTAAGTGAAAGCCTAGACATCCAAGGTAAGATAACCCATCCTAGACGCCTTTGTCCAGCTAGCTTTAAAATGTTAGCAGCTAGGCTTATATATCCCTGGTAGAAGTTGGGAGGATTCTTTTCTAGAGGAAAAACCAAAACTGATACAGACAAAAGACCAACAGATACTGAAATTTGAGAAAGCCTACTATAGCAGCACAACTACTTTCCAGCTAGTTTAGAGTGGTGTACATCAGTCAAGAAGCCCTGAATATGTGCACAGCAATACCAACCAGCTCTGTAGGACCCTCCTTTCAAATGTAAAAGGGAAACAAAGAATATTGAACACTGTGGGAAGTATCTAAAATGAAAGAGAGAAATAAAAACAAAAAATCAAAAAGCAAAGAAATATTTAGAAGAAACAGAGACAATGTAAGAAGAAAACCTGTGAGATTAAAATTAATGCTCACAGAGATAAGGGAAGATGCTGCATCCATGAGAAGTGATTAGGTGGCTTTATAAAAATGAACACTCAGAAGGCAAGAAAGATTTCCCAGCCTGGCGGGTGTGGCTCAGTGGTTGAGCATCGACCCATAGACCAAGAGGTCACCAGTTTGATTCCTTATCAGGGCACATGCCCAGGTTGTGGGCCCGATCCCCAGTGGGGGGCATGCAGGAGGTGGCCAGTCGATGTTCTCTCTCATCAACGTTTCTATCTCTTTCTCCTTCTCACTTCCTCTCTCTCTAAAATCAATAAAGGAAAAAAAAATTTAAAAAAAAAGAGTTTCCAGAAATTAAATACGATATTTAAACTAAAATAAAAAAAAAAAAATGTTTGAAAGTTAACAAAATCATTCACAAAGTACAACCAAAAAAAAGGCAAAGAGATAAAATAGAATAAATAAAACTTAGGGAATCAATCTAAGAGGTGTTATCTAAACAATAAAAATTTGAGGAAAAAAGAGCAGGAAATGAAAATAAAATTATCAATAACTAATATAAGGAAATGTCTTAGGATATGAATTTTCTAGTTGAAAGGCCCACTGAGAATTCATCAAGACAGTCATAAATTTGCAAACACCAATGATAAAATGTTAATTTAAAATTGGTCCTGATGCTCTGGCCAGTTTGGCTCAGTGGTTAGAGCGTCGGCCCGCAGACCAGAGTCCAGGGTTCGGTTCCCACTAAGGGCACATACCTCGGTTGCAGTTCATCTCCGGCCTGGTTGGGGTCGTGTGGGTGGCAACCAGTCGATGTGTCTCTCTCACATCGATGTTTCTCTCTCTCTCTTCCTCCCTCTCTCCCTTCTGCTCTGTCTGAAGATAAATGCAAAAATGTCCTCGGGTGAGGATAAAAAAAAAAAATCCAGAACCATTAGATTTAAAAAAAAAAAAAAATAAAAATAAAATCGATCCTGACAGTAAAAAATGTATATATAATGATTTTATGTTGAGAATAAAAGTTTATAGATAATGGATTAATAATGCTTTTCTAAATTCTGAAGGAAACATTTTTCAACATAGGATCATATGTCCAACTCAATAACCAATCAGGTGTAAGGGTAAAGAAAAAATAGCTTCAGCCATATGAGATCTCAGTCTGCATGCACCTCTTATCAGGAAGCTGCTAGAAGATGTGCATCACCAAAAATGGGGGGTGTGTCAAGGAGAACATGGAATTGTGGGAGTGGGGCACTCCAGCTCAGGAGAAAGATGAAGTGATTTCCAGGCATGGTAAAAAAACTTCCAAAACCTCAATTGTGCAGCAGGACTTCTGTAGACCAGCCTCCAGAGTGGAGTATAGGACAGAGAATTTCAGAAAAGACTCCAAGGAGGAAATGGAAAAAAAGTGGAATTAGCTATCTAATAGGTTTTCTGTGTGTGTACAGAGCTGCCTTGGCCGGTTTAGCTCACCGGTTGGAGCATCAGCCCCAGGACCAAAGAGTCACGGGTTCAATTCCAGTCAAGGGCACATACCTCAGTTGCAGTTTGGTTCCTGGCCCTGGCCAGGGTCATGCAGGAGGCAAACAATTGATGTGTCTCTCTCACATCGATGTTTCTCTCTCTCTCTCTCCCCCTCCCACTCTATCTGAAGATAAATCCTCTGGTGAGGATTTAAAAAATATATAAATATAAATATAAAAATATAAATCCTCTGGTGAGGATTAAATAAATAAATAAATATATATAGTACAGAGCTGCTGAAAGGGTAAGAAGAAGGCTTAGCCACATATTCATGTAAATGAACAAACAAAAAATAGAATTTTAACTTTAGTATACCTAGCATTTTATATAAAAAAAGAATGTAATGGTAACAGACTACTTAGTTCATTAATGAATAATATTTATGTCATCATAACAATGAAAACACTATATACAGATTAACCAGTAATAGTGATAATAACTACAATGGGGAAATGTGAAATGAAGGGAAATGGAGAATGAAAGAAAGCTAAAATCTTAATTTTCCATAATAGGAAGTCAGTTGAGATTTTTTTTTTTACTTTTTACTTTTTGTCTTTTTATTAATTTATTTTTGTTACAGATGTTTCTCCTTTTTTCCCCCATTGACTCCCTCCTCCCCATTCCCTCCCACCCTGTCCTCAGCTTTGTTGTCTATGTCCATCGGTTATGCATACATGCATATAAGTTCTATGGTTTATCCCCTCCCTCACCCCCGCAACCCCTTCTGAGGACTGTCAGTCTGTGCCCTACTTCCATGACTATGGGTCTACTTTGTTCATCAGTTTGTTTAGTTCATTATATTCCACAAATAAGTGAGATCATGTGATATCTGTCTTTCTCTGCTTGGCTTGTTTTGCTTAGCATAATACTTTCCAGGTCAGTTCATGTTGTCTCAAAGGATAAGAGATCTTTCCTTCTTACAGCTGCATAGTACTCCATTGTGTATATGTACCACAGCTTTTTTATCCACTCATCTACTGATGGACACTTGGGCTGTTTCCAGATCTTAGCTATTGTAAATAGTGCTGCTATGAACATAGGGGTATATACATTCTTTCTGATTGGTGTTTCAGGCTTCTTAGGGTATATTCCTAGAAGTGAGATCACTGGGTCAAATGGCAATTCAATTTTTAATTTTTTGAAGTAACATCATAGTGTTTTCCATAGTGGCTGCACCAGTCTGCATTCCCACCAGCAATGTACTAGAGTCCCCTTTTCTCCACACCCTCGCCAGCACTTGTTGTTTGATGATTTGTTGATGGCGGCCATTCTGACAGGTGTGAGGTAATACCTCATAGTTGTTTTAATTTGCATCTCTCTGATGCTTAGTGACATTGAGCATTTCTTCATATGTCTCTTAGCCATTTGTATGTCCTGTTTGGAGAGGTGACTATTTAGCTCCTCTGCCCAATTTTTAATTGGGTTCTTTGTCTTCCTTTTGTTGAGTTGTATGAGTACTCTATATATTTTGGAAATTAACCCCTTATCTGATGTATCATTGGCAATTATGGTCTCCCATATAGTGGGTTCCCTTTCCATTTTGATGGTTGTTTCTTTTGCTGTGCAGAAGCTTTTTAGTTTGATGTAGTCCCATGTATTCATTTTTTCCTTTGTTTCTCTTGCCTTAGGTGTTGTATCAGTGAAAATTCTGCTATGTATGATGTCTGAAATTTCGCTGTCTACATTTTCTTCTAGGAATTTTATGGATTCATGAGTCACATTTAAGTCTTTTATCCATTTTGAGTTTATTCTTGTGTATGGTGTAAGTTGGTGGTCTAGCTTCATTTTTTTGCATGTAGCTGTCCAATTTTCTCAACATCATTTATTGAAGAGGCTGTCTTGACTCCACTGTATGCTCTTGCCACCTTTGTCAAATATTAATTAAGCATATTGTCTTGGGTCAATTTCTGGGTTCTCTGTTCTGTTCCATTGATCAATGTGCCTGTTCTCGTGCCAATACCAGGCTGTTTTGATTACAGTGGCTTTGTAGTATAACCTGATGTCTGGTAATGTGATCCCGCCTACTTTGTTCTTCTTTTTCAAGGTTGCTGTGGCTATTCGGGGCCTTTTCTGGTTCCATATGAACTTTTGGGGTATTTGTTCTAGTTCTGTGAAGTATATCATTGGTATTTTGATGGGGATTGCATTGAATCTATATATAGCTTTGGGTAGTATGGACATTTTAATGATGTTAATTCTTCCAATCCATGAACAAGGTATATGCTTCCACTTTTTAATATCTTCCTCTATTTCTTTTTTCAATGACTTGTAGTTTTCTGTGAAGAGGTCCTTTACTTCTTTGGTTAAGTTTATTCCTAGGTATCTTAATTTTTTTGCCATGATGGTAAATGGGATTGTTTTTTTTAGTTTCTCTTTCTGTAAGTTCATTGTTGGTGTATAAGAATGCCATTGATTTCTTGACGTTAATTTTGTATCCTGCTACTTTGCCAAATTCATTTATTAAGTCTAGTAGATTTTTGATGGAGTCTTTAGGGTTTTCTATGTACAATATCATGTCATCTGCAAATAATGACAGTGTCACTTCCTCCTTTCCAGTTTGGATCCCTTTTATTTTTTCTTCATGTCTAATTGCTGTGGCTAAGACTTCTAGTACTATGCTAAATAAGAGTGGCGAATGTGGACATCCCTGTCTTGTACCCATTCTTAAGGGAAATGTTTTTACTTTTTGCATTGAGTATGACGTTGGCTGTAGGTTTTTCATATATGGCCTTTATTATGTTGAGATATGATCCCTCTATTCCCATATTGCTGAGCGTTTTTATCAGAAATGGGTGCTGGATTTTGTCGAATGCTTTTTCAGCATCTATTGATATGATCATATGGTGTTTATCTTTCATTTTGTTTATGTGGTGTATCACATTTATTGATTTGCGAATATTGTACCATCCTTGCATCCCTGGGATGAATCCCACTTGGTAATGGTGGATCATTTTTTTGATGTATTGCTGGATCCGATTTGCTAATATTCTGTTAAGGATTTTGGCATCTGTGTTCATCAGGGATATTGGCCTGTAGTTTTCTTTCTTTGTAGTGTCTTTATCCAGTTTTGGAATTAGGATTATGCCGGCCTCATAAAATGAGTTTGGAAGTGTTCCATCTTCTTGGATTTTCTGGAATAGTTTGAGAAGAGTGGGTATTAGATCTTCTTTGAATGTTCGGTAAAACTCCCCTGTGAAGCCTTCTGGGCCTGGGCTTTTGTTTGCTGGTAGTTTCTTAATTACATCTTCAATTTCCTTTGCTATTATTGGTCTGTTCAAGTTTTCCATCTCTTCCTAGTTTAGTTTTGGGAGACAGTGTGTTTCTAGAAATGTGTACATTTTGCCCAGATTGTCCAATTTGTTGGTGTATAATTGTTCACAGTATCTTTCGATGATCCTTTGTATTTCTGTGGTGTCAGTTGTTAATTCTCCTCTTTTGTTTCTGATTTTATTTGGGTTCTCTCTTTTTGTTTCTTGGTGAGTCTGGCTAAAGTTCCATCAGTCTTGTTTATCAGATTTTTTAAAATTGATGACACAAAGGATAATAGTAAACATACATTTTTAAACTTTTTTTTGTTTTGGAATAATAAATTCACAGAAAGTTACCCAAAAATGTCCAGAGAAGTCCCTATGGCTTTCACTCCTTTTTTTTTTTTATTAAATTTTTGAGTGACATTGGTTAATGACATTATGTAAGTTTCAAGTGTACAATTCTATAATACACCATCTGCATTTTGCATTTTGTGCTCATCACCCTAAATCTAGCCTCCCTCTGTCACCTTACCCCTCATTCTTCCTATACCTCCTTTCCCTCTGGTAACCACCACATTATTGTCTGTGTCTATGAGTTTGTTTGTTTTGTTAGTTTGTTTGTAGCTTTCTGTTTATATCCCACATATGAGTGAAATCATATGGTTCTTGTCTTTGTCCATCTGACTTATTTTGCTTGTCATGATATTCTAAAGATCCATCCATGTCATTACAATGGCAGTATTTCATCTTTTCTTGTGACTAGGTAGTATTCCATTGTATAAATGTACCACATTTTCTTTATCCAATCATCCACTGAAGGACACTTAGGTTGCTTTCAAGTCGTGGCTACCATGCATAATGATGCAATGAACATAGGGGTACATATATCTTTACTAATAAATGTTTTCAAATTTTTCAGGTATATACCAAGAGGACCGAATTCTGGGTCATATGATAGATCTATTCTTAATTTTTTGAGAAACTGTTATATTATTTTCCATACTGACTGTACCAGTTTACATTTTTACCAGCAGTGTACGAGGGTTCCTTTCTCTCCACATCCTCTCCAACGCTTACTTCTTGTCTTATTGGTAATAGCCATTCCAACATGGGTGAGGTAGTATCACATTACGGTTTTGATTTGCATATCCCTTATAGCTAGCCTTCACCAAGTTTTATTCTTTTCCAGAAGAGCTGTACCAGTTCACATTCCCACGAGCACTGTATGTGTGATCCAGGTTTTCTCTATCCTTGTACGTATTAATTATCACTTTTTTTTTGGTTTGTTTTAGTCATTTTGATAGGTGTGCAGTGGTATTTTATTTTGGTTTTTAATTTTCCTTCTTTTAATAGCTAAAGACGATGAACATCTTTGCATGTACTTATTTGTCATCTGCATATCCTTTTCAGTGAAATGTCTGTTCATGTCTATTGCAAATTATTTTCTAATTGGATTGTATAATTTTTTACTGTTCAGTTTTGAGAGTTCTTTGTATGTTTTAAATATTGGTCCTTTGTTGAATATGTGGTTTATACATATTTTATCTTGGCCTATACCTTATTGTCTTTCCATCATCTTAAAAGGGTCTTTTGCCTAGAAGTTTTTACTTTTAATTGATCAATTTTCCATTTTATGGAGCATGATATTCATGTCAAGAATAAGAACTCTTCATGTGGCCCTAGGTACTGAAGATTTTTCTCCCATGTTTTTTTCCTTTACATTGAGAAATTTATGGTTTTTTGTTTGCTTGCATATAGATAGATATCCATTTACACTTGCAGCATTTTGTTAAAAAACTATCATTCCTCCATCAAATTTACTTTTGGATCTTTCTTAAGTCAGTTGGCCACACTCAGATGTGGCTATTTGTGCAATCTCTATTGCGTTCCACTGAATTATGGGTCTATCCCTTTGCCAGTACCACTTTGTTGCTATTACCATAGCTATATATTTAAACCTAAAGTAGTGTTATGTCTGCCACTTTTTCTTTTTCAAAATTGTTTTAGCTAGTCTAGGTCCCTTAACTTCCCTGTAAATTTTGGAATTCTTGTCTATAGCTACAAAAAACTTTGATGGGGTTCTGATGGGAATTTTGTTAAACCCATAGACCAATGTGGAGAGAACTGACATCTACACTATCTTCAGTCTTTCAATCCATAAACATGGTATGTCTCCATTTATTTAGCTCATCTTTGATTTACTTCATTAGCATTTAAAAATTTTTAGCACATAGCTCTTACACATCTTTTTTAAAGATTTAGTCCTGAATATTTAATTTTCTTTGGAACACCTATACACCTATAAATGGTATTTTTTTTTTTTTATCCTCACCCGAGGACACTTTTCTATTTTTTGTTCAGATAGAGTGGGAGGGAGAGAGAGGAAGAGAGAGAGAGAGAGAAACATCGATGTGAAAGGGACACATCAAGTGGCTGCCTCCCGCACGACCCAACCAGGGCCGGGGACAAACTGCAACCGAGATACGTGCCCTTAGCGGGAACCGAACCTGGGTCTCTCTGGACCGCAGGCCGATGCTCTAACCGCTGAGCCAAACTGGCCAGGGCTAAATGGTATTTTTTATTTAACTTCTGCACTCCTAGAATGTTCTTTGTTAGTATATAGAAATGCAGTTGACTTGTATGGTTTGATCTTGTATCCTACAAACTTACTGAATTACTCATTAGTCTTAGGAGTTTCTGTAGATTCTTTGGTATTTTCTATGTAGATAATCATGTCATATCACCTGAAAATATGGAGTCTTATTGCTTTCTATACTCCCTCTCTGTCTCTTTTTTTTTTTTTTGGATAAAACCAAATATTTAAAAATAGATTTCTATGTATTTATTTATGTTACATTTATTGAGGTTTTATTGGCGTTTAAGATTATATAGGTTTCAAGTGTACATTTCTATGATACATGATCTGTATATTGCACTGTGTGCCCACCACTCAAAGTCATATCATCTTCTGTCACCATATATTTGCCCTCCTTTACCCTTTACTACCCGCCCCCATCTCCCTTCCCTTTTCAATCTATGTTTTTTTTTCTTTGTCTTATTGTATTGGCTAAATAAGAGTGGTGAAAGTTTATTTTGGTTATTACACTTTTCAGTTCTGTAATTTTTGTTGTTGTTAATCCTCACCCGAGGATATTTTTCCATTGATTTTTATACAGAGTGGAAGGGAGGGAGGGTGGGAGGGTGGGGGGGGAGAGCGAGAGCGAGAGCGAGAGCGAGAGAGAGAGCGAGAGAGAGAGAGAGAAAGAAAGAGAAATACTGATGTAAGGGAGACACATAGATTGGTTGCCTCTCCCACATGACTCTGGGGCTGGGGATGGAACCTGCAACCCAGGTACCCAGGTACATGCCCTTGAATGAAAATTGAACCTTCAACCTTTTGGTCAGTGGGCCGATGCTCTAACCACTGGGAAAACCTGGCTAGGGCTCAGTTCTGTAATTTTTGCTTCTTTTTTATACCTCTGTTTCTTTGGTGATATTTCTCTCTTTTTTTGTTTTTGTTTTTGTTTTTGGTTAATCCTCACCCAAGGATATTGTTTCCATTGATTTAAAAAAAAATCAATGAGAAAGAAAGAGAAGGAGGAAGGGAGAGAGACAGATATCGACGTGAGAGACACATCAACTGGCTGCATCTGGCATGCAACCCAACCAGGGCTGTGGATCAGACCTGCAACCCAGGTATGTGTCCTTGACCAGGAATGGAACTAGCACTGGTGCACAGGCTATCGCTCTAACCACTGAACAACACCAGCCAAGGCTCCTTGGTGACATTTCTAAATTTTTATTGCTTCAAGAGAATTTACAATGATTTTTTAAAATGGCTGCTTTAAAATCCATGTCAAATAATTCCGACATCAAACTTATCTCAAAGTCTCTTGTCTTTTCTTTTTCAAGTTGAGATTTTTTTGGTTATGTCAGGTGATTTTTGGTTAGATCATCAACATTTGGGATTTTAAGAGATTCTGAATTCTATTTAAATCTTCTATTTTAGCAAGCAGTCACCCTTTTCAGCCTTAGCAATATGGGTCCTGGTCTACTTTTATGGGCTGTGTTTCCTATGACAATTTAGTTTGCAGAACCCTTTTAGTAATTCAGGCCTGCTTCCTTCACTTGGTACCTTTGGTCTCTTGTTTGATTTCTGCTTGTGCCACCTGGAGTGTGAGAGATGCATTTTTTAGGCCTTGGTGGCTTTAAGTGGGAAGTGGGAGAGTTGAGGCCTGTGAGGGTAGATGCTAGCAAGGCTCCCTCCCAATCCCTGCTGGTGCTGCCTGTGTTGTCAGAATGTGCTACCCTGGTCACCTTCCCTAGTTTTGTTCATGGGGGATGTCAGAGATTCCAGGCCACTATGTTTTCCTAAATTTCTGGGGTCTCTAGCCTGTCTGCCCTCTTCCCACATTTCAGAGTCCTCCTATGATACTCTGTCATATTATTTCCAGGTTTATTAGTTGTACTTAGCAGGGAGAAATGACTGTATTCCATCTTGTCCCAAACTGGAAGTCCAGTGGTCAATAAATTAATTTTTTTAAATATGAGGGCAAATTTTAGAAGAAATAGTAAAACAACTGAAAATAGTTGATCTGGAGGAACAGAATGCAGAGGAGAACATCTTTGAGAGAGGGTAAATGGCTTCTTTTTCCATTCTTAATCTTTTAATACTATTTGACTTATAAAACTATCACACCTTTAATTAGATACAGTAGGCTGAATAGCGGCCTCCAAAGATGTCCTGCCCTAATTCCTGGAAGCTGTGAATATGATGAGATAGCACTCTTGCGAATATATTAGCTTGCATGTATATATATTTTTAAAAAATTCTTAAGATGGTGCTAATGTCAATGACAGTGCTCAAGCATGAGAAGTGAGACAATAAATTCTAATGTGAAGTAATAAGAGCTACTAAGTATTGAGTGACTACTCTGCAACACATAGCATGCTAGGTATTTTATATGCTTTTCTCATTTCATCCTTAACACGCCACACAAATTAGTCATTTTTCTACCTGTTTTACATATGAGGAAAATGAGGTTTGGAGATGTTCAGTAATGAACACAGTTGATATATTTACTAAGTGACTGAGCTGAAATTCAGTGACTCTAAAGTTAGTGAGCTTTTCATTAAACCAGACTACCTCTCTGATAAGAAAACATTTTATATTTGCTTCCTAACATTCTTTCTTTCTTTTTAATCATTAAAAATTTTTTTCAATTATAGTTGACATACATTATAATAGTTTCAGATGTATACTGCAGTGATTAGACATTATATAACTAAGTGATCATCTGGATAAATCTCATACCCATTTGAGACCATACATAATTATTACAATATTATTGTCTATATTCCCTAGGCTATACTTTACATCCTCATGACTATTGGGTAACAACCAATTTGTACTTCTTAATCCCTTCACCTTTTCCACCCATCCCCTTAAACCCCTTCCCATCTGGCAACCATCTAAATGTTCTCTGTATCTATGAGTCTATTACTGTTCAGCTTGTTCTTTAATTTTACTTTGTAGATTCAATTGTTGATGGATAGGTATTTATTGCCATTTTATTGTTCACATTTTTCATTTTTCTTCTTCTCCTTCTCCTTCCCCTTCCCCTCCTCCTCCCTCCTCCTCCTCTTCCTTCTTCTTCCTCTTCCCCCTCCTCTTGCCCTCCTCCTCCTCCTCCTCCTCCTCCTCCTCCTCCTCCTCCTCCTCCTCCTCCTCCTCCTCCTCCTCCTTCTTCTTCTTCTTCTTCTTCTTCTTCTTCTTCTTCTTCTTCTTCTTCTTCTTCTTCTTCTTCTTCTTCAAGACCCTTTAACATTTCAGGTAATACTGGTTTGATGGTGTTGAACTCCTTTAGCTTTTTCTTGTCTGAGAAGCTCTTAATGAGTCCTTTGATTCTAAATGATAGCTTTGCTGGGTAGAGTAATCGTGGTTGTAGATCTTTGCTTTTCATTACTCTGAACATTTCTTGCCACTCCCTTCTGGCCTGCAAAGTTTCTGTTGAGAAATCAATTGACAGTCTTATGGGAGCTCCTTTGTAGGTAACTTACTGCTTTGCTGTTGATGCTTTTAAGACTCTTTGTCTTTAAACTTTTGCATTTTAATTATGATGTGTCTTGGTGTAGGCCTTTTTGGGTTTGTCTTGTTTGGGATTCTTTGTGCTTCCTGAACTTGTATGTCTATTTCTTTCAACAGCTGAAGGAAGTTTCTGTTATTATTTTCTCAAATAGTTTTTCTGTTTCTTGCTCTCTCTTCTCCTTCTGGCACCACTATGATGTGAATGTTCGTACACTTGAAGTTGTCTCAGAGACTCCTTATACTATCTTCATATATTTGGATTATTTTTTCTTTTTGCTGTTCTGATTGGGTGTTTTTTGCTTCCTTATATTCCAAATCTCTGATTTGGTTCTCAGTGTCCTCTACTCTACTGTAGTGTAGAGGTTCCCTGCAAATTATTCTTCATTTCAGTTAGGGTATCCTTCATTTCTGATTGGGTCTTTTTATGGTTTCATGTCCCTTTTCAAGCTTTTGAAGTTCTAAGTTCCTTGGACATCCTCATAGCCATTATTTTGAACTCTGTATCTGGTAGTTTGCTTGCCTCCATTTTATTGAATTCTTTTTCTGGAGATTTCTCCTATTCTTTAATTTGGGACCTGTTTCTCCACGTTTTGCCTGCTTCCCTACACATGTTTCTATGTATTAGGTAGAGCTGCTACATCTCCCAGACTTCGTCAAGTGTCCTTATGTAGTAGGTGTCCCAATGATGTAGCCTCTCCAGTCATCAGAGCTGGGTGCTCCAGGTTCACCCCTGTGTGGGCTGTGTGCATTGTCCTGTTGTAGTCGAGCCTTGATTGCTGTTGGTGTCACTGGCCAATCAGCTGCAAGGACTGGCTGCAACGTCAGTGGAGGAGCTGCTGTGCAGGAGTTGATCCTATGAAGCAAGACTTGCTTCAGTGGGGCTTTGGTGCTCACCAAGCCTACCCCTCAAGTGTGTCATTTGTGGAGGTGATAGGGTTATAATCTGGCATGGTCTGAAGCTGTCCATTGGATGCACTGACTCTGAGGCCTCCCAGGTGATGTAAGGTCAGCCACTACCTGTGCCCTGCCTGGGGCCACCTGGAATGAGCTACAAATTGATCTGTATATGGCTGTTACTTGTGTTAGGCTTGGAGGTGCCCAGGAGAGGACAAGCTGTGAACCAAGGTGACTGTCACTAGTGTTGGGCCTGGGGCCATTTAGCAAGAAGTAGAGGGTATGGAGAGGCCAGATGCTGCTTATATGAGAGATTTTAGGAAAGTCAGAAGTATGAGGTAAGAGAGGCCAGTTGTATGGAAAATCCACTGGGAATGGCTTAGATGGGCCCACAAGTTGGGTGGGGTGGGGTCTCAGGGAATCACCAGGGTGAGGCAAAAAGTGTGAGCCAGGTTAATGGAGACTCAGATACGTTGCCCACCTGTTGGCTGTGTGTGTGTGTGGGTGGGGTGGGGGGGCGGGCCTCAGAAAAGGAACAATGGCCTTGGCCAGCACTTTTGTCTGGCACAGTGGTTCTCAACCTTCCTAATGCCGTGACCCTTTAATACAGTTCCTCATGTTGTGGTGACCCCCAACCATAAAATTATTTTCATTGCTACTTCATAACTGTAATTTTGCTACTGTTATGAATCGCCATTGGAAATACATGTTTTCCGATGGTGTTAGGCAACCCTGTGAAAGGGTCGTTCGATTCCCAAAGGGGTTGCGACCCACAGGTTGAGAACCACTGGTCTGGCAGAAAGCTGCCCCTACAGTTCTTGCCCTGATGCCAGACAGTGCAGTTCTTCCATGTATGTCCCTGATTCCTTTCAAGCTGCTCTCCCAGCACTGGAGCTCAGAGGGAGTGAGTATGTCTGTCAGTGGGCCTTTTAAGAAGAATTGCCTGGGACTTCAGAAGCTCTCCATCTCCCTCAGCCTCAACCCCTATTGGTTTTTACAGCCAGAAGTTATGGGGACTTCTCTTCCTGGCAGTGGAACCTTGGGCTGAGGGGCCTGGTGTGGGACTGGGATCCTTCACTCCTAGGGGGTATCTCTGCAACTGAGATATTTCTCCCAACTTTTATTTACCACATGTGGGTATGGAACCAGCACATTCCCTGTCTCTGCTCCTCCTACCAGTCTCGATGTAGCTTCTTCTTTAATTCCCTAGTTGAAGGACTTCCATTCAGCTAGATTTCAAGCAGTTATGAATGATGGTTGTTCTGTGGGTGATTTAATTGTAATTTTGATGTGGTTGTGGGAGGATTCAAGTACTGCATTTACCTATATTACCATCTTGATGGGAAGACCCCTAAACATTCTTTCTTGAATTTGGCTGGAAGTATTTTCCTCGGAAAAATATGGGCTTCTTATATAGTGTGGGGTGAAAGTAGGTTTATAGTTGTGAGCACATGAAACACAGAGTTTATTCTTGTATTATTTTCCTTACAAACAACTGTAAACCTACTTTTGCCCAACCCTGTATACATAAAAAGTGAATTTATAGAACTCTGTCTGTGTTAGAGGCAGTTTGTAAAAATCTCCAAAGGCATTTGCTGAGTTTATAAATATTTTAGTTTTACTATAGTTCTCCCAAGATAAATTGGTTATTAAGGGGCATGTTTTTCTATCTCACAAGATTTTATATATATATATATATATGTGTGTGTGTGTGTGTGTATATGTGTATATATATACATATATATGTATATATACATATATATATTTTTTTGGATATATAGAGAGAGATGGAAACATCGATATGAGAGAGAAACACTGATTGGCTGCCTCCTACACACCCCCTACTGGGGATCGAGCTGCAACCCGGGCATGTGCCCTGACTGGGAATTGAACAAGGACTTCTCAATCCATGGGATAACGCTCAATCCACCAAGCCACACCGACTTGGCTCAAGATATATTTTTTAAAAATATATTTTTATTGACTTTTAGGGAGAGAGGGAGAGAAAGAGAAAGAGAAACAATGATGTGAGAATGGAACATCGATCAGATGCCTCCTAAACAACCCCTACTGGGGATCAAGCCTGCAACCTGGGCATGTACCCTGACCAGGAATTGAACCAGCAACCTTTTGGTGCATAGGACAAAGCCCAACCGACTAAGCCACACTGGTCAAGGCAGGATAGATGTTATATTTATTGATTTTTAAAATCAGTCTGCCTAAGATCAGTTCTCATCCCCAACATTTATTAGTTGTGTGACATGGAGCATTCTTATGCTCTCTGTCTCAGATTTCTCATCTGTTAAACGGGAATATTAACTCTACTGACTCTGTAGGGTGCCTGTTAAAATAAAATTAGGAAATACATGTGAAATCTATCACAGTGCCTAGCACACAGTACATGGTCAAATAGATCTTAGCTAGCTGATATTTTAATATAAAATTTCATTCTACTTAGAGTCTACATAAACTGTCAGAATGGAATAAAGTTGAGATTTTAATAGCTGTCATCATCCACCTCAGTCCTTATGTGCTATGGCAGATGGCACTGGTTGCCTATCTGGCAGCTATTTTTCTCTTTTTTCTTTGAAAGCAGTGTGTGCCTCCCATGACAGAGGTTTAACATTCCAGACATTCATGTTGCCAGCCAGCCTTGGGCATATGACTCATTCCTAAGTAATGGGACCTGAAGATAAGACTACTTGGGGACCTACAGCTAAGTTTTCCTGCTGGGTAAGGAAATTATTTTCTTTCTTCTTTTTCTTCTTCTTCTTTTTTTTTTGCCCTTAAAAATGAAGTGCACCAGAAAAAAAACCCCTCTTTTCTCTTTTGGAGAAAGAGACAGGATATGGTACCTGGGACTATCCTAGTCATTTTGTGATTATGTGAAGGGATTGGCATAAAGAAAATTGAGGTTGGCAGAGCTGAAACGATGTGTATTAGTTCCCTAGTTATGGGCTGCCATAACAAAGTATCATAAACTGCCATGCTTAAAACATCAAAAACTATTGTCTCACAGTTCTGGAAGCTGAAAGTGTGAAATCAAGATATCAGCAGGGCCATGTTCTTTCGGACACCTGTAGGAGAGTCCTTCCTTTCCACTTCCTGAGCCTCGGATGATTTGTTGGCCAATGCTCAACGCTGGTGTTCCTTGGCTTGTAGATACATCACTCCAATCTTCCACCTTGACATAATGTTCTCCCTGTGTTCGTTCGCATCATTGTCCCTCTGTGCATGTCCATATCTGTGTCTAAATTTACCCTTTTATAAGGATGTAAGCCATACTGTGTTATACTCTACCCTACTTTAACTTGATCACCTCTGTTATGACTCTGTTTCCAAATAAGGTCACTTGCTTGGGCTCTGGGAGATAGAAATTCAACATTTCTTATTGGGGTAACACAATTCACCCCAAACACAGTGTAAAGGCATGGTCTTTATGGATATCAATAGGTCATAACAGCACTAATCCCAATACTACCTTTTCTTTGGATTTCTCTGTTATGTGAGACATTTTCTTACCACATGGTTTAAACCTTTATTAGATGAGTACTCTGTTAACTTTCATCTGGAATCATCCTAACTCATCTGCATACTTTAGTCTTTTAATTTTTATAGTAACACAAAATATGTTATATAGAATAATGAAAGATTTATGTTATGAACCCAGATCTATCTGGCTCCACAGCTAAATCACTTAATCATTCTTTCATATTGCTTCACTCATTCACTTACACATGACTCCATATATCCTTTATAATTCCAATTTAGCACAGTAACTTTTATCCCAGCAGAAATCTAATACATATTTGCAGAATTGCATTTACTTAAATTGAATCCTTCTTCATAGTGAAATATTCTCCTCATCTCAGAAAGATAATGGGCAATGAAAAAAACCCATCACTTAAAACTTTTGATATTCCTGTCTTTTGAGATGCTCTCTCTTCCCAAATCCGGCTTGCTAGACATTGAGCCTCTCATCCAAAGGGAAGTATTGTTGTGATATAAGCAGTACCAGATCCAACTCCAGCTCCCTTTACTATTTGCTCACTCCCATCCAAGGCAGGCTAAATCATTTTTCTCTGGGAGGCAGCTTAAAGGCATTTAATTAACATTCTGTGGTGCCAGAAAAGTTCCTATCGACCCCGTATCTCTTGTATTTTGACCTAAAGTCCTTTACTTCCTCATCTTTCCTTCTATGCATGTCTCCCTTTCATGGGAAGGGAAAAAGAATGTTTTTGGTACAGCTATTTTAAATCAGAAGAAAACATCCCCTGGGGTTATCTGAAATCAGAAAAATAATAATACTTAAAGTAGAGCTCTATTTTAGTTCTTCAGGTTCAATCTATGAGAAAGGAGAGTCTCTTGAATGTCCCTCTCAACCTCTCTCTCCTACATTTAGTGTATTGAATAAGGCTAACCCCTAAATTCCCAAAACATTCTAGTACAGAGATAGCCACATTAACAAATAATAATGGAATGTAATATGTGGTATCTCTTAGGTATGTACAAGGTCCTGTGGTGATACAGAGAAGGAACAATGAACTGTGTCAGGGCCTGTAGAAGGGTCCACTCAGTTTTTGAAATTGATGCCATGTCTTGAAGGTTGAAAAGGGGTTTGTCAGGCAGATGAAAAAAACAGTCTATTCTAGAGTGAGGACAGTATGAGCAACGTCATGTAAAAAAGCACAGAATATTTTCCAGTTTCTTTCACTGGAAGAGGATAGCATACTTAAGGGGAAGTAGCAGTTGAGTCTGGAAGGGGATGTAGTGTTGAGTCCTTCCTGCCCCCGCCCCTGCCCCCAACCCTGACATTCTCACTTTGTCCCACAATACACGGGAGGCAGCTTGCAAATGAAGAGCTCCGCCTGCACTCTACAGAACTGTCCTCCTAAAGCTTCCTTGCCGCCCATTCTTTGCACCACTTCTATCTGTTTTGCTTCTGACATTACTAACTTGTTTTTGGGCCTCATGCTTTTCCCCTCAACCCTTCAAATCTGATGCTAGGCATTTTATTAGCTTCTATGCACCTCCTTTGTACATGACTCCTGTTCTCTCTCCCCAGAACATTTCCAAGTCCCTCAGATAAACAACCCTCAGTCCTTGCAGGGTTCCTCCTTCCACCTGCCACGGGTGGCACCCCCTTGAGGTCCTATCACAAAAGGCTTTGTGCAACATGCTAAGGAGTTTGGATTTAATTTTGAAGCCAACAGTGAACAATTTATAATTTGTGAGTGAAGAAGTTTTGCCATTTGGGGAGATATCAGTCTGGTTGCAGTGTAGAAACGAGTTAGAAGATGATAAGAATAGAGGCAGGGGAATCATGGGGAGGTTTGGAATGACTGAGACAATGAACAGTGATGCACAGCTGATGGAAGAAGAGAGGGAAACAGATTCAAGAGTCGGCGAGTAGGTACAATGTCATATTATCACCAGTCACCATAAATAAGTTAGGTCAATTTCTTTTATTTTTTAAAAGGACCTGCCAATACCTATATATTTGCTCTTGTTTTATCCCTTAAATCCATCTCTCCAACTGAAATAAACACACAATAATGAATCTGCAGAAATACACCTTTGGAGCAGATTTTGACATCATCTAAGGCAACTGCCTCATTGATGACAAAATGGAGGTCACACAGGGAAGGCCACACATAGTTGTTCTGCTTCCTAATCCACTTTTCATGCCATTATACAAGGACTTTTGTTTTCTTTCCACTTCTTCTTTTCACTTGCACAAATTCTTAATCAAATAGAAGTGCACATTTGCTTCCATATTCTACATTCTTTCTCCAGGGAGTGGGCAGGGCTTAGAGAGGTGTTGCAAGAGGGAAACAAAATCCATCTGTAAGCCTCAGTGATACTACATCCCACTGGGCCCAACCTCAGTCACGGGCTCGACAACTCTCTCCTGTGTTGTTAGGTTCTGCTCTATAATCCTGCCTGTTCCAGCTCAACGGTTATGCCTCCCCTTGGAAAGCTCACACTGACTGTTTCAGGGTGACTTTAAATGAAATGTCACCCCAGTGACACCTTTGTGGCTTTCCATCAGCATCTTCCATTAAGTACCGCCAAGTGAGTGTCTGATGGACTGTGTGAAAGAGGCAATTTCCCAATTAGAAGGAACTTCAATCGTTTCCGCAGCTGCAAACCCTGTCATACGCTTCTACTAAAGAAAGGCACTCCTTTCCAGCTTGTCACAGAGTGTGAGTACCTTGTATAATAACTTTCTGTACTTCAGTGTTTACCCTTAAAAGCCCACCTGCTCCTCCATGTTACTGGCAGCTGTTAAATTAAATTAAATTTCTAAGTAAATAATTTGTTTTTCTGGAACTCAGGACTAAAGAGTTTTACGAACGTCAAATTACTTTTTCTGGGTTCACACCAGAAGTCTTCATTTCTTTTTATCTGCTTTCTCTAACTAATTCCAGAGAATGAAGATATCTCAAAGTTCTGGACTGAATCTGTATTGTCCACAGTCCACTGTCCTTAACGCACTGTAGCATTTCTTTAATCTGTTCCACAGAGAAGAAATTCCATCCAACTTTTTATTTTTAACTCTCATTAAGATTTCTTCTGTGTACAAAATGAAATGCTCCTTCAAATGTGTCTAGTAAACAGCAGTTCCCTTTCACAGCTGAATATATTTATAATTTGGAAAAAAAAAAGCAAACATTGTCAGCTGTGGCACATTAGTAGGCTTTATGATCTGGAAGGGACTGCAGAGGTCACATTGTCTGATATTTTGCAAACCAAATCATATTGCAGACTCAGTCAGTGATCTCCACTCACCAGATGAAATCTAGAATGTGAGAAAGGAAAAAGGGGAACCTGAGCCTCATAGCCCCACAGAAGGGAATGATGAAAGAAATAATCACAAAATAGTGAACAGTTTTCTGTACTGGTCAATGGATCAGTAGATAGAAAACTTAGATCCAATTCACAGATGAGGAAAATGGGACAGAGAGAGAGTAAAGACTTACTCAAGGTCACACAGCTAGCCACTGGCTGTTTGAAGATCCAAAACTTATAATGTACAAGTTTCTTTGTACGTTATACCATAGCTGCTCTTTGGCCCATTACTTACACCAAGTGAGACCTTGTCGGTAAAGAGAGATAGAACCTGTCTTTCTTTCCTTAAAAGAATAGTTATTAGAGTCAGAGAGGCCTAAGTTTGAATTCTTCTGTACTATGAGATTTGGAGTAAGATGCTTTGGCTTCCTAAGCTTCAATTACTTCATTTTTAAGATGGCAATACTAACAGTACATATATATATCATACCAGGTATACATGAAGATTAAATGATAAACGCATGCAAGCTTTTTGTTAAAGCCTGACAGCGTGCTCAATAAATGTTGAGTCATTATTATTAAGATTTTAAAAATTCATGTGTAATATGCCTATGACAGTGCCAGCAAATAGTACATACTACATGACATACTACCTGACAGTGGGTTTTCCCCTCATTTTATTTCTCTTATAAGTTGGAAGACTTCCATTACGTCCACTACATTCCTAGGATCCTCACCAACCCCTCTTTTTCTCTTCTCACACTGGGGCTAACAGAAAGAGCAATCTTAACTATAGACTCTCTGAAATTCCCTTGAAAGTCATCAGTAATCAGAAGTCCCCCATCATTTCCTGTCAATCGACCATGACATTTTCCTAGAATATAATAAAATATCACCACTCTAACAAAAACATTGCCAGATGTCTACACTGCTTTATAATAATATAATCAATTGTCCTTGTAATCACATTTATGTCTAAGACATGAACATAATCTTTCAAATGCTTGTTAGACATATTTTTACCAATTTATCATCTTTAACTCATCCATCACCAAGTCTTATTGATTGTTCCGTGAGCTCCTTCCACTCAATGTCATTGTTTCTTGCAGTCACTGTTCATTTTTCCTTACTCCCAATGACACTTCTTAGAAGTTAGGTCTTCACACTGGTACCAGAGTGGTTTTCCTCAAACACAATGATGAAAAACTCATCATTGATTCACTATGGGTAGTCTCCCTATCCACACCCAAGCATTCATTTTAAGGTAAAAATCAGATCCCTTTATGAAGACTAACCTCTTATGTCTCGAAGCCGGCCATGGCCACCTGTACAGCTTTGTCTCTTGCCACTTTTTTTGACACCTGCATTCCCATCTATCTCTCTACACTTCCATGCTGTTGCAGATTATGTTTTATCTGTCTGAAATGCTTTTTGACACCACCATTTATACCTGCGCTCCTTCTTCCCTGTCACTTTTGTTGTCTTACTTTACTCCTTCAATTGTTCACATTTTTAAAATTTTTTGTTTATCCTCATCTGAGGATATTTTTCCATTGATTTTTAGAGAGAAAGGGAGGGAGAGTGAGGAAGAAAGAGAGAGAGAGAGGGAGGGAGGGGGGAGGGAGAGAGAGAGAGAGGGGGAGAGGGGGAGAGAGGGAGAGAGGGAGAGAGGGAGAGAGGGAGAGAGAGAGAGAGAGAGAGAGAGAGAGAGAGAGAGAGAGAGAGAGAAACACTAATGCCAGAGAGGCATATTGATCAGTTGCCTCCCACATGACCCTTTGGTCTGTGGGATGACACTCTAACCACTAAGTGAAACTGTCCAGGGAGTAAATTCTTCATTATTTTAGATCATCACTGTCACAGGCAGAATAATGGCCCCTCCAAAGACATTGAACTAGTCCCTGAAGTCTATTACTATGTGTGATGGTTAATTTTTTATGTGTCAACGAGGCTAGGTATTTGGTCAAATATTATTCTATATATTTTTGTAAAGGTATTTTACATGATGTTGACATTAAAGTCAGTAAACTTTGATTACCCTCTATAATGTGGATGGGCCTCATCCAATCAGTTGAAGAACTTAGAAAATTAAATTTTAGAATATTTAAATATTCTAATTTAAAGTGCTCACCATGTTCCAGGCAAGATGGATACAATTAGAAACACATACACATATCCTGGTAAAATATGTGAAATCTAAAGGTAAAGCTATTTTTAAAAGATTAAAAAAAATAGAGATGAAAATTAAACGTTTCCTCACAGAAAAACAAGTTATTTGTAAAAAACAAAAATTAGAGTGGTATCAGACATTTCATCTGAAACAACAGAATCTAGAAGATAAAAAATAATATCTCCAGATGATAGAGTAAGGAATTACTACCCTAGACTCTGATAGTCAACCAGAATATCATTTATCATGTATTTCATTAAAAGTAAATAATTTATAGATATTCAAATGTTCAGAGAATATATCTATTTGATTTTTTTAAAAATTGTCCAGAAGGATTCTAACAAATGAGGAAACAAAAGAGACCAGAGAATCAAGATGAGCAAAAATGAAGGTTAGCAATGACTCAATTCCTCTCTCATTCTAAACCTCCATGTATGTGTGTGTGTGCAAATGGATGACAGTTTGTAAATGTATAAAAAATTCTAAAGAAGGGGCTACTAATCTAATATAGTCATACCGCAAGGGAAAACCTGATAATCATCTGTGATTACAATTTCTGAATTATCTCAGGTATACAAGTATAGGTATTCAGGAAGTAGGAGACAAGGGTGAAATCTTTTTTTTTTTTTAAACTTATTCTTATTGTTGAATGTATTACAGATGTCTCCTCTTTTTTCCCCATTGACCCCCTCCTCCCAATCCCGCCCCCCTCCTGCCTTCCCCACACTATTGTCGGTGTCCACTAGTTATGCACATATGCATAGAAGTTCTTTGGTTTATCTCATCCCGCCCTCCCTCCCCCCTTCCCTTTGAGGTTCATCAGTCTAACAACTGATTTGTACTTCTTAATTCCTTCATCTTTTAAGGGTGAAATCTGAATACACTGAAATGTTCATATTAATAGTGTGTGAAATAAGCAAGAGAAACAGGGAATATAGGTATGGAAATAGTTGGTATCTTGTTTTCATATAATACTGAATATAGAGATTTCTAAACACAAATCCATATAGATATTTGAGTTTCAAGAAATGGAGGCCACACAAAGGGGTGTGGAAGAATACACATCTTCTATAATAAAAAAGGGGAAATATTGACTAAAACTTACTGAAACCAAAATAGAAGAAAATTAGTAAGAAGAAAACATTATGTAATGAACATAAAGTAAAATAGAAGAAATAAAACCAGATATATCAGTTGTTACAGCAAATGTGAGATGGCTTCTCTTATAATAACATGGAGTAATGGGAGAAAAGATATCTTTTTCAGTAAATGCTTTGGACAACTGAGTATTCATAGGGAAATAAATAAAACTGGATGCATCTGAAACATGAATCAAAAGCATTAACTTCAGATCATTTGTAGACCTAAATAAAAAAGGAAAACGATAATGCTTTCAGAAGATCACCTAGTATTATGGTAAAATTGCTTAAACAATAAAGAAAGAAAAACTAATCATGTGATTAAAAATTGACATCTTAAGGAAAACAAAAAAAGAAAAAGTATTGTAACATATATTTCTGGCAAAGGGTTTGATTATATCAAAACAGCTGAAAAAAGCAGTAAAAAAGACAGGAAACAATAGAAAATTAGGCAGAAGACTTAAACTATTACTTTTATGAACAAAAAGTCTAAACAGTCAATAAACATTTAAAAAATGCACAATCTCTCTGCTCTGGCCAGGTAGCTAAGTTGGTTAGAGTATCATCCCGAAATACCAAGGTTGCAGGTTCGATCCTGATCAGGGCACATATAAGAATCAACCAATGAATGGATAAATAAGTGGAACAAGCAATTGATGTTTCTCTCTCTCTCTCTCCCCCTCCTCTTCCCCTTCCTCTCTCTCTAAAATCAATAGGAAAAAAAAAAAAAAGCACAATCTCAGTAGTAATCAGGAAAAAAAATCAAACCACACCACTACACCAGAATGATAAAAGTCTGACAAGCCTAAGTGTTATCAAAGATATCAACCAAAAGATACTCTTATTCCCTGTTGGTGGTATTATAAAAGGATTCAGTTTCACTGGAAAATGGTTTGGCATTATCTAGTGAAGCTGAAGATGTGCATGCTGTATGACGCAGTCATTCTACTCATGGTGTAGATCCTGAAAAGTCTATGCATATGTGCACCAGTTAAGAACATTTAGAGCCGGATTGTTCGCAATGGCCAATACAAGAAAAAAGTCCACGATAAATAAATTGTGGTGTACGTATTCATAAAAAAGAATTATATACAATAATGACAATGAATGAATGTGAGCTATATGCCAAGAACAGACAAATCTTACAAATATACTGCTGATAAAAGGAGCAAGATATGAAATAATGGATATAGTATGATTCAAAACCAGGTATGCTGCTTCAAACTTAAGGGTTAAGTGTCCCGCCTTGGAGAGTACACTATTCCTCACAATTTTACAACACTCTGCTCTCACATTAGCAGTCTCTTAAAAACT
The DNA here is from genome assembly GCA_030848825.1 of Tadarida brasiliensis. Taxonomy (NCBI): domain Eukaryota; kingdom Metazoa; phylum Chordata; class Mammalia; order Chiroptera; family Molossidae; genus Tadarida; species Tadarida brasiliensis. The sequence goes on from CM061268.1 coordinate 61,489,232, forward strand.
CTTCTTAAAATATATTATGTATGAATGCCATCTGTTTCTGCTGGATTCATATAAAATTTAACTTTCAAAATTATGGTACATTTAGCTTGGAAACACTATTGTTGCTGATTGTATTTTCCAAGGTCAGCCACAAAGCTATTTCCCATCATGCATGCTCTTCCTACAATATGACATTCCTCCCATAGATACGTGAGATTTATGTTGTCTTCTCCTGAAACTGGTTGGGCTTGTGACAGCTAAGTGGTGCTGTATGACCTCTGATGCTAGGCCACAAAAGGTGATAAAGCTTCAGCTTCTCTTGGGACTATTATTTCTGGAACTCAGTCACTATGCATGAGAAAGCCTGATCAGCTTTACGAAGTGGCCATTTTCACCTGTTCATATGTAGGTATGAGTCCCAGCTGATAGGCAGCAAAATCCACCATGCATGTGAGTGAGCAAACATTCAGATGACTCCAGCTCTCTGTTACTGACTCATCTCTAGCCACTGAAGTCTTCCCATCAGGGGCCCCAGACAGACATCATAGAACAGAAACAACCTATCCTTATAGTAACATTTCTGAATTCCTACAACAAAATGGTGGTTGATTTATGTCACTAAGTTTGGGGTTGTATGTAGCCAGCAAAAGAGTAACTAGAAGCGATTTTGTACCAGAAGTTGAATGCTACTATAACAAAAATCTAAAACACTGACTTTGGGTCTGTGCAGTAAGTGAAAGCCAGAAGGCCACAAAAAGAGTATTAGTGAAGTCAGTGAAGTTTTGAGGAGGCCATCAGTAGCAAACAGGAAAGTAACATTGGTAGTTAGAAGAAAGAGGACTGTTTTTACTAAGTAACAGAACGTTTGGCAACACCATCACCTGCAGCAATGTGGGAAGTAAGATACCTACCTAATGAATTGGATCATGTAGCTGAGGTGATTTCCAGGAATATTATTGAAAGTACCACCTGGCTTTCTCTCACTGCCCTAATAAATGTGAGAGAACAGAGATGAACTAAAGAAAAATAGTTAAATCTAAAAGGGCCAGGACTTGCTGGGTTCAAATATATAACTGTACCCCATTCCCACCTTCTCCAGATAACAAATAATTCTGAATGTAAGAAATGGGTTACAGTCAAAGATCAACATTAGGGTAGGTTTGTGAGATGAGATCCATTTGTTAAGACATCAAAAATATGTAAAGCAGTATGTTATAGAATCGTTCAGACAGACAAAAATGTTCATCTGAAAAGGGGTCCCTTAAAGATCCTCTCCAGTAGGGTTTATAGATACTTTGTGACTAAGAATATTTCCCGAGTTTTCTTTTTCTTTTTTTTATTACTTCATTATGTGAAATTGATTCATGTTCTTTTATTTAAAGACATTTTTCTCTTTGATGGATACAATCTTCTTTACCTGAACCATAAATTTTAAACAGAACATGAATGATAGAAACTGTAAATACTTAGCATTTTCAATTTTTAATGATAAAACTTCTAAGTGTCATTTGTAACCAACATTTATATTACTACCAATAATAAGTCACTCATGTTTTTAGTTAAATAATCAATTAGTTTCCTTCCCCCAAATACAAATTATTTGTTTTTATCTTGTACTAACTCTTTCATATCATCAAATGACATTCCAATTCCAGGCTCTTCTGACTTTTGCTCAGTATCAGAAAAATGTCTTGACTGTAGTTAATTATTAATGTCATTTTTTTTTCTCTCCTCTAGATGCAGAAGATTCATATAAACTCAGAATTATCAGTCACAACATTATTTAAGAATAATGATGAACCGATGCTTCACATAAAGCACAGTGTTTCATAAATAATCCCAGAGCAGCCTTACAACTAATCATAACGTAGGTCAACTGGAATGCAGTGCTGAGTGTTTTGCAAATGTCACCATGATGGGAATCCAATTCCCCAGGGTTCTCTGTGACATCCTAAGACAATCACCATAAACCAATGACATAAATTTTATTATTAATTAATCTTGCTGTTTACCACAATCACTATTATATTATTTACTAAGTGATATGAAAGACTCAGTTAAAAAGAAAAAAAAGTAGCAGTGTGGCCATTTCAGTACTGAAATGGTAAAATGAATTTTGAGAACCTAAGAACTAAGGCTCTACAAGGGTTATAGGCAGGTAGACTTAGGGGCTATTTTAAGAGTCCAGGCAAAAAAATAAATTTATTCTATCTGATGATGATAAGTGCCATAGTGAAAAAAAAAAAAAAAAAGGAAGCAGGGGTGTGGAGGACATTGTGATTGGAGTTTCTGTTTCATATGGGATAGAAAGGGAAAGCTTCCCCCAAAATGTCAGTCACAGTCATTTTTCTGTGACAAATGACATAGCTATAAACTCACAATTTGTGCACTTTGCTGCATGTTTGTTACATTCAGAAATGGTTTTTTGATTTTTTTAGAGAGAGAGGAAGGGAGAGAGAGATAGAAATATTGATGTGAGAGAGAAAACATCTATCAGCTGCCTCCTGCATGCCCCCTACTGGGGATGGAGCCTGAAACTCCAGCATGTGCCCTGAGCCGGAATCGAACCAGGACCTCTCAGTCCATGGGATGATGCTCAATCCACTGAGCCACACTGGCCAGGCCAGAAATGTTTTTAAAAATTCAGTCATTATCAACAATGTTTCAACTATTTAGCTTCTTTTCAAAATTTACTTAAAATGTAAAATTCATGACTTTGAAGTTATTTTAATGGTTTATATCCAGCCTATGGACTAGAAGGGGTATTATCTGAAACAATACATTGTTTTATTATTTGAGTTGAAAAAAAAAGTGGGATTATTGAGAACTTTGAAAACTGTATTAAATCTTTGTGCAAATGGTACAGTACAACACTAAAGAGAGAAACTGGAGTTTCAGCCAAGATTCTGAAAATTTCCAGATGTTTTAATTGGCACTGTCTCCAAATAAAAGTATCTCTAGATGATACAATAATTAGGTTATTTTAATCTTCTTTTTTCAATGAACTTTAAATTTACTTCTAGTCGTCACATAACTATCAAAGATAATTAATATGTCTGAGGATCTAGAAATCAGAAATTAAGCCAAACTGGCAGCAATATATGCTCTAGCTGCAAAAGTGGTTTAGAAATTGTTTCAGGCCTTGGATATTCACTTTGATAGAAATTATGAAATAGAAATCATTACAAATTTGAAAAAGTAAACTTTAAACTAAATTTGGCTTTCTAAATGACATTTTAACAGAGATGCTAGTATTTTTTCTCTTCACAAGAAAGAATTGTAGTAATAATAAAACTGATAGATTAATTCAATAAACAGTTAAAGTGATTGAATGTACAAATCAAAACAAAGAATCCATAAAAGAAAAGTGAAACTCTAAAAATGAAGAAACATGACATACCATTTGAAACAAAACTAAATAACAATTTCTAGAGGCTTAGATTGCTTAATAAATTAGAAAATGTGCCTATAAAATGACAAACATGAATAAGATGATGAAATTTTGTTTTTCTTCTAATTTATTGAGTCCTGAAAGTTGGCCCAATGATGTCTGTAAAGCCCTATGTCGCCCTGGCTGGTGTTGCTCAGTGGTTAGAGCATTGGCCCCCGCACTAAAGGGTCTCAGGTTCGATTCCCAGTCAAGGGCATGTACCTGGGTTGCAGGTTTGCTGCTAGCCCCAGATGGGGCACGTGCAGGAGGCAACCAATTGATGTGTCTCTCTTACATCAACGTCTCCCTCTGGTTCCCTTTTTCCCCCCACCCCCTTCCACTCTCTTGAGAAATTAATGGAAAAAATATCCTTGGATGAGGACTAACAAAAAAACAAAAGCCCTATGAGTTAGTACTAAATGTAATTTAGCCCAGCCGATGTGGCTCAGTGGTTGAGTGTTGACCCATGCAACAAGAAGTTGCCAGTTCGATTCCTGGTCAGGGCACATGCCCAGGTTGTGGGCCCGATTCCCAGTGGGGGGCATGCAGGAGATGGCCAATCAATGTTCTCTCTCATTGATGTTTCTATCTCTCTCCCTAAAATCAATAAAGAAACAAAAAAGAAAACATTAAAAAATAGATAAAATAAAATGTAATTTAATAAAATTGAGGCAACTAATTAATATATTTTAATAAGTAATCTTCACCACTTAACATAATCTAATAAATTATTTTCTTCACTTAGTCAAAGTAGAGAGAGTACTACTACTTGAGATTTTAATATATTCAGAGGTAAACATAATTTTGAATGTAACTGTTGTTCAAAAGAAACAGAGGATTCAGCATCATCACTAATACCATCTTCATTAAGAAATACTTTATTTTTTTAATCCATCTTTATTGTTGAATGTATTACAGATGCCCCCGCTTTTCTTCCCCATTGAACCCCTCCTCCCCAATCCCGCCGCCCTCCTGCCTTCCTCCACTATTGTCGGTGTCCATTGGTTATGCATATATGCATAAAAGTTCTTTGGTTTATCTCATCCCACCCTCCCTGCCCACTTCCCTTTGAGGTTCATCAGCCTAACAACCAATTTGTACTTCTTAATTCCTTCACCTTCTTCATCCATCCCTCCAGCCCCCACCCAACTGGCAAGCAACAAAAAGTTCTCTGTTTCTATGAGTCTGTTTCTGTTCTGCTTGCTCATTTTGTTTGTAGATTCAATTGTTGATAGATATGTATTTATTGCCATTTTATTGTTCATATTTTTGTTGTTCTTCTCCTGCAAGGAGACCCTTCAACATTTCATATAATACTGATTTGGTGGTGATGAACTCCTTTAGCTTTTTCTTATCTGGGAAACTCTTGATATGTCCATCAATTCTAAATGATAGCTTTGCAGGATATAGTAATCTTGGTTGTAGGTTTTTGCTTTTCATCACCTTGAATATCTCTTGCCACTTCTTTCTGGCCTGCAAAGTTTCTTTTGAGAAATCAGCTGACAGTTTTATAGGAGCTCCTTTGTAGGTAATGAACCAATTTTCTCTTGCTGCTTTTAAGATTCTCTCTTTGTCTTTAATGTTTGGCATTTTGATGATAATGTGTCTTGGTGTGGACCTCTTTGGGTTCATCTTGTTTGGGACTCTCTGTGCTTCCTGGACTTGTATGTCTGTTTCCTTCACCAAGTTAGGGAAGTTTTCTGTCATTATTTTTTCAAATAGGTTTTCAATTTCTTGCTCTCTCTCTTCTCCTTCTGGCACCCCTATGATAAGAATGTTGGTACAGTTGAAGTTGTCCCAGAGGTTCCTTACACTATCCTCAATTTTTTTTTGGATTCTTTTTTCATTTTGCTGTTCTGATTGGGTGTTTTTTACTTCCTTATATTCCAAATCAATGGTTCACTTCTTGGCTTTACCTGCTCTACTATTGATTCCCTATAAATTATTCTTTATTTCAGTTAGTGCAACCTCATTTCCAAGTGGTCCTTTTTTATGTTGCTGATGTTCTAAGTTCCTTGGAGGTCTCCTTAAGTTACTTGAAGGTCTCACTAAGTTCCTTGAAAGTCTCACTAAATTCCTTGAGCAACCTTATAAGCAGTTTTGAACTCTGCATCTGATTGACTGCTTATCTCCATTTTGTTTTGTTCTTTTCTTGGAGTTTTATTCTTTTCTTTCATTTGGGACATGTTTCTTTGTCTCCTCATTTTGGCTGCTTCCCTGTGATTGTTTCTATGTATTAGGTAGAGTTGCTGTGTCTCCTAGGCTTTGTAGAGTAGCCTATTGTTGTAGGTGTCCTGTAGGATCCAGTGGCATAGCCTCCCTGATCACCCCAGCTGGGCCCTCGAGGTGTACCCCTAGTGTGGACTGTACACCTTTCTGTTGTAATTGAGTCTTGACTGCTGTTGGCACATCAATGGGAGGGATTTACTCAGGCTGATCAGCTGCAAGGACTGGCTGTGCCCACTGACCCCCTTGGAGGATCAGCTGTGTAGGGTCCCACCACACAGAGCAAGCCTTACTTCAGCAGGGCTCTGGTACCCACTGAGTCCACTCATTGAGTGTGTTACTTGTGGAGGTGGTTGGGTGGTGGTGCTTCGATGTGGTCTGAAGCTGTCCACCGGGTGTGCTGGTGCTGGGGCAAGGTCAGCCACTGCCTGTGTTCTATCCGGGGTCACCTGGCATAGGCTACAAAGTGATCTGCAGATGGCTGCTTCTTGTGCTGGGCTTGGAGGTGCCCATGAAAAGCCAAGTTGTGAACCAAGGCTGGCTGCTTCTAGTGCCTGGCCTGGGGCCACTTAATGAGAGGTATGGGGCTCACTGAGACCAGATGCTGCTTGTTTGAGAGATTTTAGGAAACTCTGAAGCAGGATCCAAGACAGGCCAATACTATGGTCAAGCTTTTTGGAAATAGCTTGGGTGGGCCTGAAAGTTGGGCGGAGCAGGACCTCAGGGAATCACCAGGATGGGGCAAACAGTGTAAGCCAGGTTGGTGCAGTCCCAGATATGGTGTAGTCTGCAGCCCCAGGGAAGGGCTCACCAAAGAGCTCAGCAAGTCTGTCCAGGAGAAAGCCACCTCTGCAGTCCTCCTCCCAGGCCAAACAGCTCAGTTCTTCCCTGTATGTCTCTGGTGCCTTTCAAGCTGCCTCCCCTCTGAGCTTAGAGGGAGCAAGTTCGAGTAAGTCTCTGCGTGGGTCCTTTAAGAGGAGCTGCCTGGGGCTCCAGTAGCCTCAGCCTCCCCCAGTCTCAGTTCCCACTGGTTTCTACATCCAGAAGTTATGGGGACTTCTCTTCATGGTGCTGGAACCATGAGCTGGGTGCTTGGTGTGGGACGGGGACCCTTCACTCCTCAGGGAGGACCTTCCCAGCTGAAGTATCCCTCCTGATTTTTATCCTCCACACATGGGTGTGGGATCAGCCTGTCTGCACCTCTGCCCCTCCTACCAGTCTCGATGTGGCTGCTTCTTTAATTTCATAGTTGTAGGACTTCCATTCAGCTCAGTTTCAGGCAGTTCTGTATGATGGTTATTCTGTAGTTTAGTTGTAATTTTGATGTGGTTGTGGGAGGAGGCGAGTACCGCGTTTACCTACGCCACCATCTTGACCGGAAGTCCAAGAAATATTTTTTAATTGTTGAGGCTACAAGTCACCTAATGGCTATCAATTTGTTTGTTTGTTTGTTTGTTTATTTATTTATTTATTTATTGTTAGTCCTCATCCAAGGATATTTTTTCCATTTTTTTTTTTTTAGAGAAAGTGGAAGGGAGGGAGGGGGAGAGGAGGAGGAAGGAAGGGAGAGAGAGATTGAAAGAAATATCGGTGTGAGAGACACATCGATTGGTTGCCCCCTGCACGCACCCTGACCAGGGTCAGGATCGAACCCGAAACCCAGGTATGTGCCCTTGACCAGGAATCTAACCCATTAGCCTTTGGTGTGAAGGCCGATGTAGTCAGGGCTAATGGCTATCAATTTAAATGAAGATTGCTTATTGTAAATATTTATGTGCCAATCAGAGAAAGACAAAAACCACATGATCTCACTTATTTGTGGAATATAATGAACAAAAAAAGCTGATGAACAAAATAGACCCAGAGACATAGAAAGGAGTATGGTTCAGACTGATAAACTTCAGAGGAGGGGGGTAGGTGGGAGGCTTGAGATAAACCAAAGAACTTATATGCATGTGTGTGTAACCAATGGACACAGACAACAATGCTGAGGGGGCGGTGGCAGGATAGGTAGGAGGGTGTCTGCAGGGAAAAAGGAGAAACATCTGTAACAAAAATAAATAATTTAATAAAATAAATAAATAAAATATTTATGTGATTCTCTGTTAAAAACTATCTCAAAATGAGGCACCAAAAAAGGCATCACTTAGCTAATAACAGATGAGTCAGTCCAAGGACGCCATTTTCTAAAATGAACAAATGATTTTGAAATTTTAAGAATAATTAATGCTACAACTTCTATCACATGGTAAGCATTTGATTTAGAGACTAACAAATATTTTTGGAATTAGAATTTTCTTTATCTATACTAGCTGTTAAATATACATAATTCTAATGGTCAACAATTACATGTCATCGAAAAAGAAGAATACTCCAATCCATTTTATAAAGCCAGTTACACAAGTTAGGGATCCTTTGAACTGTACATATTAGAAACCTTACATCAGTGGAAACAATTAAAGTCTTGTTTTTGCCTCAAAACAAGCAAGTGCAAAGCAGGAAGGTGGCTGGCCTTTGTTCCACAGGTTGAAAAGGACAAGCCAACAGTTCTCCTATTCCAATGGCTTTTCCTTCAAGATGGCTACTAACTACACTTCCAGCCACCAAAGGTAAAGTACTGTGAAGGATAAAAGGGGCAAGGAAGCACCTGAAATACATTTCTTTAAAAATTTTTTTTTCCTTTATTGATTTGAGAGAGAGGAAGTGAGAGGGAGAGAGAGATAGAAACATCAGTGAGAGAGAACATCGACCGGCCACCTCCTGCATGCCCCCAGCTGGAGATTTGGCCCACAACCTGGGCATGTGCCCTGACCAGGAATCGAACTGGCGACCTCTTGGTGCATGGGTCAACGCTCAACCACTGAGCCACACCGGCCGGACTGAATATACTTCCACTTACATCCCATGGGTAGGTGAGATATGGTTTTCTTCACTGAAGGAGTGGGAAATTGATTAATTTGTTTTAATAGCCTCCACTGTAGAGACTGGAAAGAAGTTAGGAGTAGATGATGAATCAGTCCCTTGTAACTGCTACAGAAGGTTAAATAGCGAAACCTACTCAAGATTTTATGTGTGTGTACATTCAATGTAGGGTAAAGTGGTATTTGATAGAAGAGGAATTCTGGTGGAGGAAACTGGACATTTTAAGAAGGGACAAGACAAAATTATGAAAAATACCTAATGTCAAAATTGAGAGTTGGGAAAGGTTGGTACATACCTTACTGCTTTCAACAAAATCTGTCACAGCATTCAATTTCAGACACGTTAACTAAAACTAAGAATTGAGTAGGGGAGTGATCTGGGGCAGATGTGCTCATGTGATTGGATGCTCCTTAAGCCTGGTGTTCAAATCCAGAGCTTGCTGGTGCCTCACTTCTAAGTCTACTCTCAGCTCATAGTTGGTTCTTGTCAAGCTTCTCTCTTCTCTTGAATTCATCCAGTCTTTTAATTTGATGGCGACTTTAATCAGTCAGGGTATAAGCAGTTGAAGCCCATATGTGCTGCTTCTTCTATTGCTCTTCTTTAGATATCCCAATGGAAGAAGAGCTAATGCCATGATGAAATTAAAGAGGAATTTATTGATCAAGCACATGGATATTGGATTCAAATAGATATGGATCTGACCCCCTTCCCAACCATGTGCTAGGTACCTGGTCTTGCGTAAAAATTTTAACCTCCCTGAATCTTAGATATCATAATGGTAAAATATGTACTACACAGAGCAATACAAGTTAAGTATTTTGCATATTGGCTGGTATACTGTAACTCGTCAATAAGTTTTATCTATAAGTATTACTATTAGATCATGCGTATGAACAACTTAGGAGTCTCTTGTTAGGGATTTTCCCCTGCCATAGTTTTGATAATTTATTCAGTCACTTATTCAGCATCATTTACTGTGCTAAAAACTTTGGGACTCACCAAGAATTTGGACTTAACTATTTATTGTAAGTATTAATTTAACTAATGCATACAATAACCCCAAGGTAATTTTCCCTTCTACACAAAAAGAAGCTGAAAATCAGATCTGCTAAGATTTTTGTCCAAAACTAAATAGGTAAAAATATCAAGGGTAGGATTAGGCTTCTCTGGTCTAAGTCTACTACTTTTACTTGACATATTTCCAAAGGTGTTTTCGCATCAGAATTCCTGGGGAGCTTTTTTTAAAAAAAATTTTATATTTTTTAAATTTTTTAGAGAGAGAGGAAAGGAGAGAAAGAGAGACAGAAACATTGATGAGAGAGAACATCGACCGGCCACCTCCTGCATGCCCCCAACTGGGGATCAGGCCCACAACCTGGGCATGTGCCCTGACCAGGAATCAAACTGGTGACCTCTTGGTGCATGGGTTGACACTCAATCACTGAGCCACATCAGCTGGGCCCTAGGGAGCTTTTATAAAAAGCAGAGATTGCCCTGGCTGTTTTGGCTCAGCGGTTAGAGCGTCAGCCCACAGTCTGGAGAGACCCAGTTCGGTTCCCGCTAAGGGCACATACCTCTGTTGCAGTTTGTCCCCGCCCAGTTGGGGTTGTATAGGTGGCAGCCACTCGATGTGTCTCTCTCACATCGATGTTTCTATCTTTCTCTTCCTCCCTCTCACTTTATGAATGCAAAAAGTGTCCTCAGGTGAGGATTGAAAAGAAAAAAGAAAAAAAATATATATATAAAAAGTAGAGATGGCTGGGTCCCACTAATAAACTTTTCTGATTCCGTAACCTTGGAAATTAACTCTACCTTTGCTGTCCAGTATGGTAGCCACTAGCAACATGTGGTTATTTATATTTAAACTTAAAATAAAATTTAATTCAGTTCCTCAGTCACACTAATTATATATAAAGCACTCAGTAGCTATATATGACTAGTGGTTACTCTATTATACCACACAGATGGTAGAATAATACCATCATTGCAGAAAATTCTATTGGACTGGACTGATGGTCTATCTCATTCTACTTCCTAGGATCTCACAGTTCAGCTTAGCTGGATATAAAGGAACATTTTTTTGCTACCATATACTTATGTAGGGGAGAGGACAGGGTGGGGAAGCACAATGAGTTGCTCCTCAGGAACTTGGAAATCAGACGTTTGATTGAGAAGAAACCTGTAGAATCAATGTGAGCTTGGTCACATCACAGAAATGAAAGATCTAATGGTAGTGGTTCACTGGCCAATGGACTTAACTATATAACTTGCTTGATTATAGTAACATATTAAAGATGTACTTTGAGAATGGTGCTTGATCAGTCACTAAAGATTAGAAAAGGAGAATCACAGAGGTGAGTTTTCGGCCTTGACCAAGTACCATCCAAGGAGCAGGAGCCTTCATCAAGATAAGATCTCTTATTATGAGATGTCGGCAGCAGGTTAGTATATAATATTATACAGTTACATTTCTGATTCTATGCAATTCCTCATATTTTAAATTCTGTACATTAAAAAGACATTGTTAATATCTATTTTCTCAAGAAAGTATGCCAGAAGGAAGAGAATATGATGGAATTTCTACTTTAAGTATTCAATTCTCACTGATCCTTATGTCTTGTTATAAATAAGGACACTGGGATTCTGTTTTCTTTCCTGTTTTATTCGCTTGTATATATGAGCCCGCTACTGAGAAGTGGATCTGTTCTCCACTGTGCTGAGCCTGCAAGGCTGCCGTCCAGACCTTGACATGTAGTAAGTTAAAGACAACAAAGTGATGGCCAAGCTGTGGTGAGGTTTCTTGGCACCTAGGCCCGCTCTCTTTGCCACAGACACCAATGACCCACCCCACTTCTTCCCTGCGTCTGTTAGCAAAACTAATCAGCAGACTATGAGATAATCTCTGCTTGCAATATATCATTTATTTCCATCAGAGTATCACAGAAAAAAAAATAGTTCTAGCATAATTTCACAAATAAGGAAATTGAGGTTCAGGAAAAGTATGATTTGATAAAAGTCCTGAAATTAGTTGGAGAGCACAAATAACTCGTTTTTCTAAATCCTACCTGAGTACTTCTTCCATTGTTTCCCTCTCATTCTTTCAGAACTTAACAAGTAACCTACACCCATGTTACATCAGCGGTCTATAGCTTTGGAAATCTGTTCTAGAAATCAACTTGTAATTGATTTATCAAGTTCATTTAATCATCACAATGCTTTTTTGCTTATTATTTCTCTGATGATTAAATGCAAATAGAATCTCTCTGATGTGTCTGTGTCTTAATTGCTTTGAGGCTTATTAAGTAGAGCATTTGTCATTGTTTTATGCAGCCCAGATGGAAAAATCATCATTTGGAAATTACACTACAGCCTAGTTGAGTATCTAAAGCACAGTACTATTATCATCAACGTTTTCTTGGAGGTAACAACAGGCCGTTTTAAGTTATGTGTCAAATGGATCTTTGTTATTCAGGACCAATGTTACAATTATATTCTGTTATGCACATTATCAGATTCCTCCAGTATATATTTATTGGGTGAATGCATGCACTCTGTCTTTTTAAGTCTGGAATTTTCACCGTATTATATCCCAAACCCCAAATCACTCCTAATGATTTATGAAACTCATGATTCTAAAGTCTACCCCTCTCCTTGAGCTCCTGAGTCCCATCCTCTGCTTCAAATCTCCAGCTGCATATTTTATATCAATATACTTTCTAAATCTTAAGATCCACCTAGCATGAATCAGATACTATTCATGATCTCCCCGTGCAAATCTGCTCCTGATTCCCCATCTTTCTAGCATCTTCTCAGTAACCTGAGCTACAAATGCTGGAGTCATCTTTACTCCCTTATCTTATGGCATCAAATCTTTTCCCCTAAATTTCCCACTGACTCCATCTCTGGAATGTCTTTCACTCATCTCATCTTTACACTTCTGTCAAATATGTACAGTGCTTGCTATATGCAAACATTAACACATTCAATCCTCACAATACTCACAATGAAGGTATAATAGTATTATCCTCACTTTTCAGATGAAGACACTGAAGCAGAGTTTAGGTAGCTCCCTGGACTCACATATTTACTGAACCCTGGAGAAAAGATCCACAGGCAGGCAGTCTGGTCCTGGCAGCCATGCTCTTAGAGACTGCCTGCCTGTCCATCCTTGTGCTGCTAACAAGATTCAGATCCTGCACTCTCCCACCTGGCCTTTTGCATCTAGCAACTCACCTCTTCTGAGCTACTCAAAAAAAGGCAAGGGGACAGAGGTGAGAAATCCTTTTACCTTGTTCCTTTATCCTCCTCTCACTTAAGACCTTAAAAACTCTCATTTTCTACCCCTCTCCATCCTACCTTCGAAATTCCCACAATTTATACATTTCCTTGAAAATATGACCCCAACCACCTTATTGTCACTTTTTTTTAAAGTAGCCTTTATGTAGGCATCACCTGCTTGTGTGCTCTCTTCTGACTAGGTGCCCATGTCTGAGCTATTCCCTGCTTTTCGAATGCTTTTCCACATCATGCCTCATATTCAATACCACCAGTTCTTTAAGTTCAACCTCTAAAGCTCTCCACCAAAAAACACCTCCTGATTCCCAAATGAAGTAATCTTCCCCTCCCCTTCTCTCTTTTCTCTCCCCTGTGTGTTCTCATGATATCTCTTTTAAAGTATTTGGTTCATTCTAGGAGGTGAGGGAAGAGGGGCACACAAAACTGGAAAGAACAATTCAAAGTAGGATGTGCAGAAGTGTGGCACATCAGTGTTAGGTAAGTCCCCTACTTCCACCACCTTATTTTACAAGCAAGGACCTTAAAACTGATGAGAGAAAGGTACTTATGAGTTGACAGAAGCTGCTGACTCTGATTCCAGGCTATTTGATCAATACTATTAACAAGCTTCATCCATACATACAATGAAAATGCTAAGCTGACACAAAACATGATACTAGAAAACTTGGAAATAAATCCATGGAAACTTGCAAAGAAGAACCTTAATAACATGTTAGATGTGTTTGAGTCCATTTATACAGGATTTTGTGGGTGTGTGTGCATGTGTATATGAGTGTGTGCATGAGAGACAGAAGAATGTTCATCAAAGTGTTAACAATGTTTATGTTTAAATGATGATATTTGTTCTATGTAATTTTAGTATCATTTAAAATATTTAGAACAAGAAAGCATTATTGTTTGTGATCAGTAAAAACTTAACAGGGCTGAATTAATATTAAAAAAATAAATGGACATGACTTACTGTAAATATTTGCTTGGGAAATCCAACATATTTCACTAAAGGATTCCTAGCATTTTATTTCCTTTGTAAAGTTTCCATTTTGATGATATTTTCAGGAAGGACTTTTTTTGTTGTTGTTTTGTTAATCCTCACCAGAGGATATTTTTCCACTGATTTTTAGATAGAGTAGAAGGGAGGGAGGGAGGGACGGAGAGAGATAGAAACATCAATGGGAGAGACACATCAATTGGTTGCTTCCAGCACAACCCAGACCATAGCCTGGGACTGAACCCACAACCCAGGTACATGCCATTAACTGGAAATCGAACCCAAGACCCTTTAGGCCAATGCTCCAACCACTGAGCCAAACCATCAGGGCAGAAAGGACTTTATAACCAGATAGTAGTATAGACAGGACCAACGAGTTTCTCTGCTCCTTTGAAATTCAACCGTCACTAAATTAACAAAGTAGCTGTAGTTGTTCTACTCACAATTTAAAAAGCAAGAACACCATTTCCCAATAAAACAACTTTTTGGGGGGTGCTCTATGACCCTATGGGTCAAGATGGCTGAAAATCTCCTATGTGGTTCTTTTAACAACTTGTGTGACATTTTTATAAGCAATTTAAAATATTGCTGAAAGGGACATCAATGGACTGAAGGGTCACCCTTTAAATGAGGCCCACTTAAAGGTCACTCTATACTTAGGGGGTCTTCCCAAGACCAGCCACACTGTCACTGGGAACAGCCTTCCTGACCGCCTCACTAAATCACATTCCACTAAATCTCTGACTGCTCTTCATTGCAGGGACATGAGTAATTGATTCAAACAAAACGTTTTACTATTTTGAGAGCAACAGATTTTTTTTCATCAGCAAGTTCTTTGTTTGTCCTGGTTCCCCTCAGACAGTACACATACTTCTGCCTGGTTTCAGCATCCGTCCTGCCCACTTCACACAGCCCAATCTCATGTGCTCACCACAATTTGGGTGGCATCTGTTCACACTGCTGGGCCTCGGACCAGTTAGACCTGGGCTTGTGCCCTGGCCCTACTCACTGCCAAGTGGCCTTAGATACAAGGCTTAACTTTTCTGAACCTCAATTTCCTCGTGGAATCTAGGAGCAATTCTAAATCTTGATTGTTGTGAGGATTTAGTGAGTCAGTGAATGTGTCTGTAAAGTGCTTAGCAGGTGATTGGCATATTGTAGATTCTCTATTCAGAATCTAAATAAGACCACTCTGGCTTTTCTCCTAAGTGATGCTGCAGTGCTCTCCACAGGTCTTGTCTGTAGTCAAATCAAGCATTTAGATTTTAAAAGCAGTTTATTTTCCAAAGTACCTCTGTCTGCAGAATGTTACTACAACAGTTCGATGAAGGATATATACAAAATATCCCTATTTAACAGACAAGAACATTGAAGCCTGAAATGTAAGTCTTGAAGTGCCTTAGGTAGGAAGAGGGGAGGTTAGTAGTAGGAGCCAGTTACTCAGGAATGAAGACAAATTTCCTTTAAATCATAGCCATACTGACCCCCTGGTTTTAACTGGCAATTCACAGCAACTGCCACAAATCTTGCTTGAAGCTGACCATACATGCACAACTATCTACTCATACTTAAAATATATGTAAACTCGAGACCCTACAATATGTCAAGCATACCACCTGGAATTTAAACAAACATCATACCATGTAATCTGGGTAGTAACTCTCTGGGGTAGGAGTACTCTCTACCTCACAGATAAGGTCAGTTGACTTGCCTGTGGTCACACAATCACAGTGTTATGTATATCAAAATATCACATCATACAGCAGTTCCATTACTGGGTATTTATCCAAATAATTCAAAAAGATATATGGCCCCTTATGTTCATCACAGCATTACTTAAAATAGCCAAGATATGAAAGCAACCTAAGTGCCCGTCAATAAAGGAATGGATAAAGAAGCAGTGGTACATATATACAATGAAATATTAAAAAAAGAATGAAATCTTATTTGTGACAACATAGACGGAACTAGAGGGTATTATGCTAAGTGAAATAAGTCAGACAGACAAAAACAAAAATCATATGATTTAACTTATATGTGGAATCTAAAAACCAAAACAAATGAACTAACAGAACAGAAACAAAGTCATAGATCAGAACAAACCGATGATTGCCAGATGGGAGGGGGGTTAAGGAGAAGGGGGGAAAAGGTGAAAGGGATTAAGAAGTACAAATTGGCAGTTATAAAAACAGTCATGGGGATATAAAGTACAGCATAAAAAATATAGTTAATTATATTGTAATAACCATGTATGGTGTCAGACTTATCAGGGGTGATTGCTTCATAAGTTATATAAATGTCTAAGCAATATGTAGCATAACTGGAACCAATATATTATATGTCAACTATAATTGAAAAATAAATAAAAAATAATACTGCATTGTATACTTGAAATTTGCTAAGTGAGCTGATCTTAATTGTTTTTACCACATGCACACACAAAAAACACCCATAACTATATGAGGTGATGAATATGTTAATTCGCTTAATTGTCATAATCATTTCACAATGTTATATATATCAAAACATCACCCAGCATAGCTCAAATATATACAATTTTTATTTGTCAAGTATACCTCAATGAAACTAGAAAAAGTAAAACCAAAATTAAAAATCAAAAAAAGGAAAAATAATCAATTTAATTATATATTAAATATTGTACTTTTAAATTAAATTTATTGGGGTGACATTGGTTAATAAGATTATATAGGTTTCAAGTGTATGTTTCTATGACACATGATTTGTATATTGCATTGAGTGCCCAACCACCTCAAACTTCTAACTTTTGGAAGTAAAGCATTTTCATAATTTCTGAGAGTAGAAAACTAAGCAATTGAGATCATGCTAAACTAATGAATCTGCATGAGGATTTACTGTAAAGTGAAAAATGTAATCATTCCTCAAGCTGCCCTGACTTAATGGACCCAAAATTCAACTTGTGAGGAAATCATCCAGAAATTCTACATCAGCAGGGCTGAATTTTCCATCTTTCAACTAGATTTTCTGAGTGCCAGCCACAGCCTAGCTGTCATGATTTCCCAGTTCTGTTTGTGGTACAACTATTCTGTTCTAAAGGGCAGGGGGAATTCCGACACAAAACCCTGATGTCCACAGACACTGCCTCTGGGGTAGATTTTCTGGGAAGGGATCTCTGTGAAGACACTAAATGGGCTTTCTGGTCGACAACAAGAACCAGAAGGAACATGGCAATGCAGTCTTCTCCTCTGGCCAAAGACTTGAGAGTTGGAAACACTTCTTGGGAGAGAAAGACATTATTTTGAGCAGAGAGTAATAAACTTTTAATTTTTTTAACTAAGTAGGCTCAAATGAACTTTTCTGCCCTAATTTGGATGTGTTCTCAGTGCTGTATTCTCAGAGCATGCCTTCCTCTGTGGGGAATGACAAACGTTTCCCTTGGGTGGGGTGACATGAGGCTGGCATTCATCCTAGGTAATGGAGCATTGTTCCCTGTCGCTCTCACCTGCTCAGCCAGAGCCATTAACTCAGTATGCCAGCCTCTGTTGAAATCAGTCCCAGTTAGTAAATCAATGTGCCAATAAAAGAATCGTGTATTCTAGGGGAAACAGCCAGCGGCTCCATGCCATGCAGGAGTACTTTTCGATTGTGGGATAGCCATCTTCTTTTTAAAAAAACTTTTTTTTTCCTTTATTGATTTTAGAGAGAGAGAGGAAGGGAGAGGGAGAGAGAGGTAGAAACATCGATGAGAGAGAACATTGATTGGCCACCTCCTTCATGCCCCCCACTGGGGCTCGGGCCCACAACCTGGGCATGTGTCTTGACTGGGAATCGAACCGGTGACCTCTTGGTGCATGGGTCGATGCTCAACCACTGAGCCACACCAGCTGGACAAGAAAGCCATCTTCTTAACAACAACTTCTACGTGCAGTCTTGTCACTCACTAAACATGTGAAGAAGCCTGATGCTAGATCTGTTTCTTTTCTCGGTATCCATTGGAAATCAGGGGCCAGAAATGAGTTAGGAAAAAATAGAAAGACATAAGAAAAGAAATGCCCTAACAATGTCATTAACAGAGTTACAATCAGGGCTTTAAGTTTCTATTACCTTCTGTCATCATCACATCACATTTAGGGAGATACTAAACACATTCTTCTTCCCAACCACTCTGTTTCTAACCTATCACCTCTAGTGATGGATGGCATGAAGATCTCAGAAGTACCATTGATTTATCCTCTCCTGTCTTCTTCCGATCATTCATGTCAGTCATTTCCTTTCTCTGTGCTCTGCCAACAACTTGGATCAGATCCTCAATAATTCATACGGAGTCTGTGGACATTTTCTTCTGGCTGACTTCTCTGCCTTCTGAATGTACATTTCAGCTCAATTCATCCTCTTTAAATGCCAATTTCACCATGATATTTCTTAATTTGAGTACCTTTAATAGTTTTCTGTTTCCCAAAAGACCACTGCCTGGCTTTTAAACCTCTCCATATTATGGCCTCATCTCAATTTTGCATCTTATACTATTCTCTAATACATCTCTCCTGTTTATGTAGACTCTTCATCATTCCATTCATTGAGAACTTATGTAGCACTCATTGATATATGCATCCCAACACAGGATCTGCCACATATAAGAGAAGTTCAATTTATTTGTTGTGTAAATAAGTATGAATCAAAGAAACCTTCCCTTTCCCACTCCTTCCTACATGGAATGGCCTTGGCCCATCCTATTCAAACCCAATGATCCTTCCAAGTTCAGGTGAGGCCCAAGCTCCCCTAGGAAGCCCTCTCCTACCACTCTGGTCATTTGGCTTCATTTTTCTTTGAGTTATTTATGGCATATGATGTCTTTACTGCACCACAAATTTTTTTTTGTTTTTTATTAGGCACCAATTTCTCTTTTAATTCTGTTTTATTGTTTGTTTACATACTCCAATATTTCAAAACAGAGCTCAAGTTTTGTGGAAAAAAGTTACGTGCCTGTACTGTTTTGCCCCCTTACATAAACCCACAATTAACTAGGACCAGTGAGTGTTATTGGATAGGTTAGTGTGTCTACCCAGCCACAATCTCTTTTAATAGAATTTTCTTTGCCCCCAGTTTTGGCTGTACACACCCTGAATATCCTCTTGGGACACAGCTTATTTGACCAGGGTGAACACCTGAATCAAAGTTTGGCCATCTAAACTGCTGCAAAAACATAAGCTGTAGTTTTAAGTTTGGTTCACATATATTGATAAACTGAATTAGTTGAAAACAGCAAATAAAGAGGCAAATTTGTTGCACACACAATCACCGAGTCACATTAATGGAAGGCCTCTGGTAAAGACTCTTGTCTTGTTCTCAGATCTCCAGCTTCAGCTTCCAGGGTACCCAGCCCTACCACAGATCCCATACTTCAAGTTCCACCGTATTCTGACAATACCTTCTCCCTTCTCTCTAAGTTAGTTTGGTAACTCTCCTAAAAATAAAAGTCTTGATTAGTCTTTTCCAGGAGAACATGCTCCTTCAGGAAGTGACCAAGATTCTGTTCCCCTCCCTGGCTCTCTGCCAGGTCCTTTGACCCTTTGTTCCTTGATTCAGTCACTCTCACCATTTTTCTCATGCTTTCCTTTTCTTTTGCCACAGGCCCTTGTTCTGGAATTACAACAGAGTGTAACTGAGGTCCCAACGCAGCAATAAATCATATACATTTTATGAGCCATGAAACTGAATAAACCCAAAGTATTAATTTGTGACAGAGGCATCAAAACATTTGTCACAAAAACCAAACACATTTTCCAAAAAGCTCACATGAAAAAATTTGAGCCAGAATTAAGTATCTTTTCCACAACTACTGAAATAGGACAAAACCAGGGTACCGAAACCTTGCATTAACAAATATCCACTCGCTCAATCATATGTCACTTGTTTGATCCTCTGACAGCAACCCTGGCTTTTTCCTTCTTCTGGTTTTAAAATGCAGTGCTTGCCAGTAACAACAATCTTTGGAGAGTGCTTTGTAGACTGCTAGATGTTAAGAGTTGTTGAGAGCATGAACTCAAAAACCCATTGCTATAGCTGGGTAAGCTTGTGCAAGATTTTACCTTCTCTGCTTTTCAGTTTCTCCACTTGTGAAATGGGTATAAATTAGCCCCTATCTCATAAGGTCAATAAGAGAAGTAATATCAATAATATCTTAAGCACTTAACATAGAGCTTATGCATGACAGTGCTTATATAAGGAGGAGGAGTTATTTTATTTGGTCCTTGTAAGCACCCTGTGAGGTAGGCTGGGTAAGGTCAATTATAGATACTTTAATTTTGAGGGGATCAAGATCTAGGGAGAATAACTTGTTAATAGTAGTTGTAAAATACAAATCTAAATTCAGGCACTTAAAATTTCAAGACCAAAAATGTTTGATGATTCGTAGACACTCCAGCCCCCAGTTTGGGCATATAATCCCAGTTCAGTCAAAATTCCTTTGCTAGGACTTTGGAGCATAAAAGAAAAGTAAGCATAAAAATGAGAATAAAATTGAGAGAGAAAGGGAGAAAGATCCACTGTGGCTAGAAGTCAGGTGTGGAAACTTGGAAAGTATGGGTAGCCCTGTTTCTCCAGCTTCACTATATCCCACCCCCTGGCTACTGGAGCACAACAAGTGATAAAAAGATGAACATCACTTTATTTGCCATCAGTTTTTCCAAATCTTTGTCCAGCGCTTCCTGAGAGCTAGCTATCTTCCTTTGGAGAAGGGGAGTATTCTGTGAGATAAACTGTAACCATAGCAACGAAATGTTGACTACTGATTAAGAGGACAGACTCTGAACTGGAGCGTTTGGATTAAAATTCTCCTGCTATCATCTATTAACTGTGATTTTGGCTAAAAGCTCTGGGGTCATTTTCCACATCTATACAATGGAGATGGAAGTAGTACCCTCCTCATTAGTACCATCTTGGAGGAGAAAATGAGATAATTATAATGCTTTTAGAATAGTGCCCTGGACTGTAAATGCTCACTATTAGCTGCCACCCTGCTTATAAAAAATGCACCTTGGGGGGGGGGGGCTTAATTCAAGTCAAAATAGTTGGCAACTCAAGGGGTTTATAATATCGTCTTCTAAACAACACAACTTGAAAATTAGTCACTTGACTTCTCTTTTTCCTTATTTATTCAAATTGAATCAGTCACTAAGTCCTGTTGATTCTGGCACTGTGATTCCTTCTCCTACTGCCCTATTCCCCATATCCGCGTTTCATCACATTGGGTTTACTGGATTGCCAGCCTGTTTATCTCTTTTATGTTGGCTCCAGAGCAAATGACTGTGGGCACAGAACACACTGTAGAATGGGGCCGATCTGTCATATCTGTGTAACTAGTGTTCATTTTGGGTAGGAAATGTGCTCCCTTATTCCTCATAATCGCCACCTAGAGAATAGTGTCCAATGTCATTATCCTAGCGTTCAAAGTCCTTCATAATCTGAGCCCTACACAGCACTCAGTTTTTAATTCCCAGTTCACACCTGACAGCACTTACCCTCTGCCTTCTCTAGACTGACTATTCTCTTTCTTTAATCCATGTAGTCCTTCAGTATCTTAATAACTTGTTCCCTCTGTAATCTATCCTGCCTGTCAAAAGCCTACTCATCCCACTGGCCTGAATCCAGGACTCTGTCTTCCAAGAAGCTTTTCAGAATGTTGCAGGCAGATTGACGGTTCTTCCTCTGTGCACCCACGTGTCCTAAACCCCCACTGTACTCTCTCCATCCTACTGGTGCAGTGCTCCCTTACACACACCTCTCTCCACCACTGAGCTACACTCTGAGCTCAACAAGCCAGCTAAGCCAGCCTCTCCTCCAGGAAGCCTTCCCTAACCCCCCTTCTGGTCATCTCCCTTCATCTCCCCTCTCACAGTATCCTATGTATAGTTATCGCACAGACTTATTTTTTTAAAGTGCATTTTGGACAACATCTGTTACCATGTTCATTTCTCTAACTAAACTGTAAGCTGCCTAAGGGCAGGAACTGTATTTTTTACCTCTGTAAACTATACTTATTTCAATGCCTGGTACACGGTTCCCTCTCTGTGTTTGCTGATTTAACTGAACTTGAGGGGAGAGAGCTTCTCTAGGTCAACTTTCTGCTTCTTAACCAGCTACAATGAACACTGGCATTGCCTAGGTGTAAAATCTGGCAGAGCTGAAGCTATCTTGCTACTTATCCAAGGGTAAAATTCTCAGAGAACCAACCATAACTTTGGATGCTTTGTTAGTTAAAATCATGCATTTCCTTATAGTATACGCCATGTGGAGTTGACACTTTCCAATATTTGCACCTGGCAGTACGCTGACAGATCAGAGACAGACATCAACAGCAGGGAAGTGTTACATGGGAAGATGTTTATGGGTCTCACTGGCTTGATTTGTGACCCCCACCCACTCCTCAGGCTTGGTCTGGCATGGGGATGGGACCACAGTAACTTCAATTATTACCCCAAGACTAAGCTTTTAAGGACAGAACGGAGTTAAAAAGCAGGAAGGCTGGTGGGGAGAGGCAAAGAGTATGGAAGGCTGAGACCCAAGGTGACATTTTTCATACGCCAGATTCACTAATATCTAGAGTGACAATCATTTAGGTGGAATGTCTGAAGAGAAAAAACAGTCCCTAGCACATTTGTCTGGCTTGTATTTGCTCACTGGTAGGCTGCAAAACTTATAGACATAGGTAGACATCTCTCAGGTAATGTGAACTGACATGTTGCTGAAAGGCTACCACTGAGGGATTGGGTTTTTTTAAATCTCTCAAAAAATCACAAAAGAAAGCTGTACAGAGATAAACATTGGACCATTTAGGCTGTTATTTTCTTCTGGCCTTGTGCACGTGTCATCTCAGGTCAAATGTTAGTTCTCTGGACAGAAATCATGACCCGGCCATGTGGAACAAAATAGTCACTTGAAGTGAAAGTGCTTTCCCATGAGGCATCAAGTGTGTCATGAGGGAACCATTACCCATGTCCTTTCCAAGGGTACGGGCCTCATTCTATTATTTAGGGGAAACAGGCAGTTGGAAACTGCTCCTGCGTATGTTGTGGGAAGAAACCATTTTATTTATCTACTTCTTAAATTTCTTTTATTCCTCACCTGAGGATATTCTTCCATTTATCATTAGATAGAATTGGAGGGAAGGAGAGAGAGAGACAGAGAGAAACATCGAAGTGAGAAAGACACATCGACTGGTTGCCTCCTGCATGGCTCAACCAGGGCCGGGACGAACTGCAACCGAGGTACGTGCCCTTTACAGGAATTGAACCAGCAACTCATTGGTCCGAGAGCTGACACTGTGAACTGACCCCTGAGTCAAAATGGCCAGGGCTTATTTATCTACTCTTTATTTTGCACTACGCAAACATTCTTCCTGCATTAATTCTCGCCACTGCCCTATGAGGAAGGCACCTTTATTATTTCCCTTTTGCAGGTGATGGAACTAAGTATTAGGCAGGTGAAGTAACTGGCCCAAGATTCCAGTGTAAGCTCAGTTTTTTAAATCTCCAAGATGATAATAATCAAATTCTTAAATGAGATATCTGTATATCACCCAGTACCATCAAAGCTCTTATAACTAATGCTCAAAGAATGTAAGCCCCCTCCCCACCTTTTTACTGTCCCTCCTTCCCCTCATATCTTATTTCCTCAATCTTGTGTTTGTGCAAGTATCCACATCCCCATTTAAGTGCCCCTAGCATGCAAGGTACAAATCTTATAAAATCAGATTTCCACTCTCAGTATAGGTATGAAACCTCATTGGCACTCAACATATACTTGATGATTTGACTACTGGGGAAATAAATGACATGTAGTGTTTGACAAAAACCATCTTTCATTTTTTGAAAAATGAATTATATCTAGCCTTTTTGGTAAACAAATAGATTTTCTATATATTTCTGGGCCCTTCTCTCAACCTTGTTATATCATTAATGTCATATTTAATGGTATTGCATCAATTTCCTCACAGTGCCCAGGTGGGTTAAAAAAATAAAAGAAAAATATGCAGTAATCCCTAAATGGCCAGAAATGTTCTTTTATGCAGATTTCCAATAGACTACATCAGATTACCTGGGTCCTGTAACAAATACAGATTCCTTGAGCTCCATCCCTATGCCTAAATATTCTGGTTCCATACCTATAGGGAGCAGTGTGCACAGGGATTCCTCTCGCTCTCTTCTTTTTAAGCCTACTAGCTGGTTCTGACAAGTGGATTTTTTGGAGCCTCCTTATGGCTCTTCAAAACCAGCCATCCCAGTAGTTCTATCGATAAAGAAACATGCATTCGGCACCTCATATATGGTTGGCACCAGGTATAGAGGATATAACTGTGAATAAAATCGATCTCGATTTTGCAATGAAACATAGTAGGTTATTTAGAGCTTAAATTGTCAGACAACTTCAATCCTGGGAGAAATACTAACTGTAGAAAAGGACCTTGTGATTCATAAGGGACAAATTCACAGATTTTCACAAATTCCTAGAGCCTTGAAGAGAAAACAAAAAAGCCACAATGAGGAGGGTTCTCTATTATCTAAATATCAGAGACCCTCAAGTATATCATGATATAGTTGAAATCATAATTGTCAAATTTCTGAATGAATAGCTTCTATTATACCCACAATAAAAGAAAGCTTTGTCATCGCCTCATTTTCCCATTCGCTGTTCTCTGAGTACCATGTAACCTTATTCAAGGCATGTACCTCTACAGCTACAATGTTTCCATTAGTATGTGTCATGATTTGATTGGTTACCTGTACCACTGAAGTAGAGGGCCCAGGAGTGTGGCAATTGCATGTGTCCTCCATTCACCATTGCATCCTTAGTGCCTAACACCATACTCCACACACAGAAATAGCAAAAACCACCTGTTGAATAAATGGATGAATGAATGACTGAGACTCTTCTAGCCATCGTACTAGACCCATCATCATTCACATTCTAAAGGATTTGAGAGATTTCTTGGAAAATTCATGCTGCTTCTGATAAATCTAGCATTAGTAAATCATTTCTAGAAGTCTAGCAAGCCTGTTGTGCATTTTGTTAAATAAACATTTTCAGTGGAAGTAAATATTCATAATTTAAAAGTGGCTTTTGCTCATAGATACAGAGAACTTTTTGTTGTTTGCCAGATGGGCGGGGACTGGAGGGATGGGTGAAAAAGATGAAGGAATTAAGAAGTACAAATTGGTTGTTAGACTGATGAACCTCAAAGGTAAGGGGGGAGGGAGGGCGGGATGAGATAAACCAAAGAACTTCTATGCATATATACATAACCAATGGATACTGTCAATAGTGTGGAGAAGGCAGGAGGGGGGCAGGATTGGGGAGGAGGGGGTCAATGGGGAAAAAAAGGAGGGACATCTGTAATACATTCAACAATAAAGATGAGTTAAAAAAAAGAAAATAAAATTACAACTGTTTCAGAGGAAAAAATAAAAGTGGCTTTTGTTTCAAGAAAGAGTCAAAGGTCATGCTTAATACAATATTTGAAAAAAAAAAAAGGAAAATATTTGCATGTATTCCTGGGAATTCCTGAATTCCTGGGAAAATAGTTATTGCCAAAATTCTTTTTAGATAAGTCATCGTGTATTTTATTTCCCCATATTAGTATATTAAGATGCCTATTTAATTACCTTTTGCCTAACATTGTGTTGTTTAAATACATTTGTTAATGTGTTAGAAATGATTTATCACTGTAATGTGCAATTCTTTCCTCATACAATTCAACTTTTTCCTATTGTCATTTGTATTTCTTTTCATTTTTCTTAATAATCAAGTCTATTGTTTTTTCCCCTTTGTGATCTTTTCTTTTCTTCTTCTATGCTTAGAAAATCCTTTTTATCATGAGCTTAAATAATTGTTTTTATTCTTTTTTTTAAGGCTTCACTTTGTGTGCATTTTAGTTTTTGTTTTACACTCAACACTTTAATTGTACTTAAATATGCAGTGATGTATGGTGTTTTCAGAATTCTCTAGCTCCAGTCTCTACTTGCTCTATTTTTATGTGGTGTGTGTACATGTGATTTCTTCTTTATTTAACCTTGTAATGTGCAGTTGCTGCTTTGGAGAACAAGCCATTCTCTTTTTTCATCTCTTTCCTCTGGCAGGAGAGCTAGATATATATATTTCTGTTTTCTTTGATCCTGTTTCGAATGGGTCGTAAGGTTCTAAAACAACTTCCACAATGTGCGAGTAACTTTGGAAGGGAAGCAGAGAACAAAGACAAGTTCAGCTTGTTTGAATCTCATGTATGAGTGTTCATTGAAGATGAAGAGATCATTGTCTCCCGTGAGCTGCCTGACAAGACCTTAGCCAGCCCTTGGCTATAGACTGGCAAATGTTCTCTGCTAGACTATAGATAAAGGTCTTTGGGTTTGGTTTACAGTGATGAAAAGAAGGAGAATTTATTTAAATCACCTAACTTTTAGATACAGAGAAACCAATGTTTAAAGGATAAACAACGTATGTGACAGTACCTAGCACAATGCCCTGCACATAAAAAGTGTCAACAGATACTAGTTTGCCTCATCTATACCAAACATAAAAGTAAAATATCTTTGTTTGGAGGTCATATAGCATAGAAGATTGGCCTTAGAATCATGTTACCAGGTGAAGAATTTCAGCTCAGCACTTACTAGCTGTGTGGCCTCAGGAAAATTACTTAATCTCTCTGTAACTGGTTTCCTCACTCTAAAATGAGAATCCAGTTCTGTAGCACTTTGGATTATGTTTGGCAACATATAAAGAAAACCGAAGATTTCAGTGGTTTACTTATTTTGTATGTAAAAGAATTACAGAGGAAAACCATCCAGAGAATGTGTATATTGTCCTCTAGTGTCCTCAGGAACCCAGGCTACTTCTGTTCTGCATTCTTAGTAAGTGGATTCCATCCTTCAAGTCATCCTAGAGTTCAAGACAGCTGCGAGAACTCCAGCCCTTTTGTATACATTCTCTGCATCAAGAATCTGAAATAAAATTAGGACTCTCTAAAGACAATGATGGAGAGGATCACTCATGTGCAGGAATCTAGTAGTGTCTTCCACATAATAACTCCTTTGTAGGAATGGTGGGATAAACAGAATGATGGATGTAAGATGTCAAGGATGATGCCTGGGGACACGGAAGTACAGTATATGAGTAGTACTTGATCAACATTACAAAGCAAATCAGTCAAAAACTCAAGACCTGTATCCAGGACTCCAAATCTTCCCTGTTTTTCATTTTTTAAATTAATTTATTTTTGTTACAGATGTTTCTCCCTTTTCCCCCCATTGATGCCCCTCCTCCCTATCTCCTCCCCTCCAGGTCCCTCCATGTCGTCTCAAAGGATAAGAGATCTTTCTTTCTTACAGCTGCATAGTACTCCATTGTGTATATGTACCACAGCTTTTTTATCCATTCATCCACTGATGGGCACTTGGGCTGTTTCCAGATCTTAGCTATTGTAAATAGTGCTGCTATGAACATAGGGGTACATATATTCTTTCTGATTGGTGTTTCAGGGTATATTCCTAGAAGTGAGATCACTGGGTCAAATGGCAATTCAATTTTTAATTTTTTGAGGTAACATCATAGTGTTTTCCATAGTGGCTGCACCAGTCTGCATTCCCACCAGCAATGTACTAGAGTCCCCTTTTCTCCACACCCTCACCAGCACTTGTTGTCTGATGATTTGTTGATGGCGGCCATTCTGACAGGTGTGAGGTAACACCTCATAGTTTTTTGTTTTTTTTTTATCCTCACCCGAGAACATTTTTCCATTTTTTGTTCACATAGAGTGGGAGGGAGACAGAGGAAGAGAGAGAGAGAAACATCAACATGAAAGGGACACATCGAGTGGCTGCCACCCACATGACCAACCAGGGCCGGGGACAAACTGCAACCGAGGTACATGCCCCCAGCGGGAACCGAACCCGGGTCTCTCTGGACCGCAGGCCGACACTCTAACCACTGAGCCAAACCGGCCAGGGCCCTCATAGTTGTTTTAATTTGCATCTCTCTGATGCTTAGTGACGTTGAGCATTTCTTCATATGTCTCTTAGCCATTTGTATGTCCTGTTTGGAGAGGTGACTATTTAGCTCCTCTGTTCATTTTTTAATTGGGTTCTTGTCTTCCTTTTGTTGAGTTGTATGAGTACTCTATATATTTTTGAAATTAACCCCTTATCTGATGTATCATTGGCAATTATGGTCTCCCATATAGTGGGTTCCCTTTCCATTTTGATGGTTGTTTCTTTTGCTGTGCAGAAGCTTTTTAGTTTGATGTAGTCCCATGTATTCATTTTTTCCTTTGTTTCTCTTGCCTTAGGTGTTGTATCAGTGAAAATTCTGCTATGTATGATGTCTGAAATTTTGCTGTCTACATTTTCTTCTAGGATTTTTATGGATTCATGAGTCACATTTAAGTCTTTTATCCATTTTGAGTTTATTTTTGTTTATGGTGTAAGTTGCTGGTCTAGATTCATTTTTTTGCATCTATCTGTCCAATTTTCCCAACACCATTTATTGAAGAGGCTGTCTTGACTCCACTGTATGCTATTGCCACCTTTGTCAAATATTAATTGAGCATTTTGTCTTGGGTCAATTTCTGGGTTCTCTGTTCTGTTCCATTGATCTATCTGCCTGTTCTTGTGCCACTACCAGGCTATTTTGATTACAGTGGCTTTGTAGTATAACCTGCTATCTGGTTATATCAGGTATTGTGATCCCTCCTACTTTGTTCTTCTTTTTCAAGATTGCTGTGGCTATTCGGGGCCTTTTTTGGTTCCATATAAACTTTTGGAGTATTTGTTCTAGTTCTGTGAAGTATATCGTTAGTATTTTGATGGGGATTGCACTGAATCTATAGATTGCTTTGGGTAGTACGGAAATTTTAATGATGTTAACTCTTGCAATCCATGAACATGGTATATGCTTCCACTTTTTAATATCTTCTTCTATTTCTTTTTTCAATGACCTATAGTTTTCTGTGAAGAGGTCCTTTACTTCTTTGGTTAAGTTTATTCCTAGGAATCTTAATTTTTTTTGCCATGATGGTAAATGGGATTGTTTTTTTAGTTTCTCTTTCTGTAAGTTTATTGTTGGTGTATAAGAATGCTGTTGATTTCTTGACATTAATTTTGTATCCTGCTACTGTGCCAAATTCATTTATTAAGTCTAGTAGATTTTTGATGGAGTCTTTAGGGTTTTCTATGTACAATATCATGTCATCTGCAAATAATGACAGTTTCATGTCCTCCTTTCCCATTTGGATCCCTTTTATTTTTTCTTCATGTCTGATTGCTGTGGCTCAGACATCCAATACTATGTTAAATAAGAGTGGCAAAAGTGGGCATCCCTGTCTTGTTCCTATTTTTAAGGGAAATGCTTTCAGTTTTTGCCCATTGAGTATGATGTTGGCTGTAGGTTTTTCATATATGGCCTTTATTATGTTGAGATATGATCCCTCTCTTCCCACATTGCTGAGTGTTTTTATCAGAAATGGGTGCTGGATTTTGTCGAATGCTTTTTCAGCATCTATTGATATGATCATATGGTGTTTATCTTTCATTTTGTTTATGTGGTGTATCACATTTATTGATTTGCGAATATTGTACCATCCTTGCATCCCTGGGATGAATCTCACTTGGTCATGGTGAATAATTTTTTTGATGTATTGCTGGATCCGATTTGCTAATATTTTCTTAAAGATTTTGGCATCTACGTTCATCAGGGATATTGGCCTGTAGTTTTCTTTCTTTGTAGTGTCTTTGTCCGGTTTTGGAATTAGGATTATGCTGGCCTCATAAAACGAGTTTGGAAGTCTTCAGTCTTCTTGGATTTTTTTGGAATAGTTTGAGGAGAATGAGTATTAGCTCTTCTTTAAATGTTCAGTAAAACTACCCCGTGAAGTCATCCAGGCCCGGGCTTTTGTTTGCTGGGAGTTTCTTAATTACATCTTCAATTTCCTTTATTGTTATTAGTCTGTTCAAGTTTTCTATCTCTTCCTGGTTCAGTTTTGGGAGATTGTGTGTTTCTAGAAATTTGTCTATTTCGCCTAGATTGTCCAATTTGTTGGCAGATAATTGTTCATAGTATGTTTCGACTATCATTTGTATTTCTGTGGTGTCAGTTGTTACTGCTCCTATTTTATTTCTGATTTTGCTTATTTAGGTCTTCTCTTTTTGTTTCTTGGTGAGCGTGGCTAAAGGTCCACCAATCTTGTTTATCTTTTTAAAGAACCAGCTTTTTGTTTCATTGATCTTTTGAATTGTTTTTTTATTCTCTATGTCGTTTATTTCTGCTCTGACTTTTACTATTTCTTTCCTTCTACTTGCTCTGGGGTTTTCTTTTTGTTTACTCTCTAGTTCTTTAAGTTGTAAGGTTAGAAAGTCAATTCAGAATTTTTCTTGTTTCTTGAGGTAGGCCTGTAGGGCTATGAACTTTCCTCTCACGACTGCTTTTGCTGCATCCCATAGATTTTTGTGGTGTTGTGTGTTCATTTTCATTTGGTTTCCAGAAAGTTTTAAATTTTTTCCTTGATCTCATTGGTAACCCATTTGTTATTTAATAACATGCTATTTAGCCTCCAAGTGTTTGAATGTTTTTGTGTGTTTTTGTTGTAATTGGGTTCTAGTTTCATGCCATTGTGATCTGAGAAGATGTCTGATATGATTTCAATCTTCTTGAATTTGTAGAGACTTACTTTATGTCCTAACATGTGGTTTATCTTTGAGAATGTCCCATGTGCACTGGAGAAGAATGTATATTCTGCATCTTTGGGGTGAAATATTCTGTCATTATCAATTAAGCCCAACTGATCTAGTTCGTCATTTAAGGACTCTATGTCCTTGTTAATTTTTGTCTAGTAAAAGATCTATCCAGTGGTGTCAGTGGGGTGTTATAGTCCCCCCCATGATGGTATTGCTATTGATCTCTCCCTTGAAGTCCTCCAGAAGTTTTTAAATATATTTTGGTGCTCCCATATTTGATGTGTATATGTTTACCAGGTTTATATCCTCTTGTTGGATTGATCCTTTTAGTATTATGTAGTGACCTTCTTTGTCTCTTATTATGGCCCTCGTTTTGAAGTCTATCTTGTCATATATAAGTATTACTACACCAGCTTTTTTTTTTTTTTTTTTTTTTTCATTTCCATTTGCTTGGAAAATTTTTTCCATCCCTTCACTTTCATCCTGTGTGAGTCTCTTGTTGTGAGATGGTCCTATTTTTCATTTCTCATGTAGGGGGGTATTCGGGAATTTTCACCAGCTACTAAAGTATGGATTTTCAATGGGGTGAACCTCTGCTTGTTCCTTTTTTTCTAAGGCCTGAAGGTTTGCAGATTCAGAAACCTGATTTTGTTGATATAATGATAACAGTTATATCTCTTAGAACAGACTCACAGTAAACAAGCCCACATAGACTAATGTATAGTTACTAGAATGTCAATTTATTAATTTACACTGAGACATAAAACTTTGGTCCACATATTCATTCCCTGAAGGTGACTTAAGCCTAAGTCAAAATCTTATTTTAAAGTTATCAGTGAAGCCTGGCTGGTGTGGCTCAGTGGTTGAACGTCGACCCATGCACCAAGAGGTCACCGGTTCGATTCCCGGCCAGGGCACATGCCCAGGTTGTGGGCCAAATCCCCAGTGAGGGCATGCAGGAGGTGGCGAATTGATGTTCTCTCATCAATGTTTCTATCTCTCTCTCCCTCTCCCTTCCTCTCTCTCAAAAATCAATAAAGAAAAAAAAGTTATCAGTGAATATAATGACAGAACAAAGAAAATAAAATGAGCTTAAATTGGAAAATCACATCCTCTAGCTGGGTCACCTTCTCTCTTGTTCCATGTTGGGATCATACTGATTATCCCCCTATCATCTACAGTCACCACTTCCTATTAAAAACTTATCAAAATTAGCCACTAAGCCAGTTATTGCTAAACTTTACTGAGCATTTGCAGCTGAATCTTATATCTAGGTCCTGGCCTAGGCGTATATAAACTGAAGTTCTAGGGACTTCCAGGAGAAGTAGTTCAGTAATCTATGTATTTAAAATTTTCCCCCAGATGATTCTGCTGAACAGCTCTCCCTGACCTGCTTTTGGGAATCACTGGTTTAGTCTACAACTCTCAACATCCTAATATAGTTAATACATTAAAGTGAGAGGTAAGAGGGAAGCAGGAGAGGGAGAGCACAGATCCCTCTAAGACAGTGGTTCTCAACCTTCCTAATGCCGTGACCCTTTAATACAGTTCCTCATGTTGTGGTGACCCCCAACCATAAAATTATTTTCATTGCTTCATAACTGTAATTTTGCTACTGTTATGAATCGCCATCGGAAATATGTGTTTTCTGATGGTCTTAGGCGACCCCTGTGAAAGGGTCGTTCGACCCCCAAAGGGGTCGCGATTCACAGGTTGAGAACCGCTGCCTAAGAGAATATTTTACCCTACAGGAAAGGAAAGTGTTATCCTCTCCCAACTCTCTTTAATCCCCACTCGAAAATTCGAAAGGACCTTCTTCCTATTTGCCTTGAGAATTAATGTTGTAATGAGCCACTGTTAAAAGAAGTGACCATTTATTAGTATTTAGCAGATATATTCAGTGGATTAAGATGCAGAAAATAATTTACAGGTTAAACTGGAAGGAGAAATGTTGGTGGGGCAGAAAAAGGAGCGATTCTCTTGATGGGTTGATTAGGTAAGGTTAAAGGGAGGCAGTGGCATCTAAGTTCAGCCTTGACTACTGAGTGGAATTTTGGCAAGTGACACATGGGAAACAGCATTCTAGGCAAATGAAACATCATGCACACAGACACAGAGGTCTGACATTGGTCTCATTTGGGCTTAGACCACAGCCAACCCTGTTCCTTCCCTTGAATTAACTGTAAGGTGATTCCACTGAGATTTGGTGAATTCCATGTGGATTCCTGAGGCTACCCATGTTGAAAGGTTGGTTTCTAGAGGGTTGGGAGCCTGATTCAAAGCCATGTTTTGTAAACTAGCAAGGGAATGATGTCAGATAGTTAACTGGCTTGAGATCAGGCCAAACCCTATTGTTAAATCAGGAAATGAATTGTTTCACTAAATCTTAGATAGTATTCAGAAGAACTGTGTAGACATACATGTTCTGATTCATTAGCAGAACACCCTTCAAGAAATAACAAAGCCTTGAAGGTTACTATTAGGATATCAGCTTTTATTCTTAGTGATAAGAGAAGGTCTTGGGAAGGTTTTAAGCAAAGGAGTGTCATGATCTGATGGAGATTTTAAAGAAATCACTTTGGCTATTATGTTGAAAACACCTAGGGATAGGAGGAGGGGAGGCAAAGGTGGGAGCAGAGACCAGTTAGAAGATTATTGCTGAACTCTAGACAAGAGATAATGGTATCTTGAAACAGGAGGAAGTAAATTGGTATGAAGTGTTCTAGTTCTGTATATATTATGAATGCAGATCAAATGGCAGTTATAAGGTATGAAAGAGGAAAGAAGAAATGAGAGGAGTCAAGGGTATGGTTTTTAACTGAGTAATTAGAAAAAAGGAGTTTAGAGCAGACTGAGCCCTTTTAGTATTTTAATATCTAGTATAACAGCTAATTATTTTATAGTTCTTTATCGTTACAAAGGCATTTGTATATATTATTACATTATTTCATCATCAAAACAACCTGGAACATAGGCTTGGTGCTATTATCATCTGTTTTACAGAAAATAAAACTATGTTTCAGGGAAATTAAATTACTTGGCCTAAGATCTCAGTTACTTGGTGATGGGACTCAAATTTTAACCCAGGTCTGCTGGACTCAAATCTAGGTCACAGTCTGATGTTTTCCCTTTAATTTGCTGTTTATTCAGTATTTATTCAGACTAAATGTACTTCTGCATTCACACTGTTTTCTTGTTCTCCAGCTGATGTAACCAAAGCAGCTGATAGCTAATGCCATTCTAAGGAGATACGGACACAAGGGAAAAGGTGAGAGCAATGCTTACCTGCATGACTGTGCTTCTGTAAGAAATTGACACACTTAGCCCTGTGCACTTGTGACCTGAAAGTAGCAAGTTGTTTTGCAACTTGCTGAGATACAGCAGAGTTCAATTAAAAGGAGAAAGCAACAGGGTGCTGTGGAGGTAGCTCTTACCTCAGCACCAGATCTTAGAAGACCTAGTTCAAGGTTTAGTATTCTAGCATATTAGCTGCTTGATCATGTTCCTGTCAAAAGCTAGTGCAAATCTTACTTAGGATGGAACTTATTATTATTAAAATTAATAATGAACAATTCATAAATGCAAACTTTTTTTTGGCTTTAGCCACCATTAATCCTGCAAAGGAGAATATCCTACTGATGAGAATTCTGAGAATTATAGTTAAGTAGAACTGGAGAGTATTACTACACAGAGCTGAGGACATGTTAATTCCACTGCTCTTTGTAGAAAACTTGCAATATTTGGTTCTCTGGAAAACCTGAGCCAAGCTCTATTTCTTTCATTTGCCAAGAATTTTTGGTTAAATTCATGAACCCTTCCTTGATCTATAAAAACCTTAAAATAAAAATGTAAAATGTGCTAAGCTTTCTCCTTTCTCACCTCTTCCTCTCTGTCCAAACACAATTTGTCACTTCAGCCAAGGCCAGACACAGGCAAAGTAAATTTATATTGAGTTGTTTGCCTGGCTCAGGTAGTTATGTGTTTCTCAGCTCTCTGAATGTCCCTGTGGATACTTGGCATTAGCATGTCCTTCTTGAACAGCAGAGGGATGTGTTGGCAAAACTGAGTTAAAATAAAGCAATTAAAGTGGTCACTGGTAGGGCAAGAAAGGGTATAATGTAATAATTTTGAAAGAGTACCATTTTCTTTAGCGTAAAGATGCTATCTCATGCAGCCTTGCCACTGTATTGGCAGAACAGATGGTTAGTACATTGTTCATAGATGGATGATGTTAGCAGTGGCTACAATCCTGTGGCCAGGGCTTCTGAGCCAGAAGTGTGTTAGACTCATATCTGCAGAATGTCGAGGGAAATGATACTATATATACATGTCTCATTCCTTTGGTGCTAGAGTTTTCCAAGTTGGCAATTGCATAAGCATATGATATTCTTTATTTTAAAAAAGTAAGAAGTCATTTGGGTCCATCTTAAATTATTCTCTCCAGGATAGAAGATGGAAGGAAGAAAGATTTTCGAGCCTTTCTCCAATCTTCTAAAATTTTTGAACCTGGTGTTTTCCTGACCTTGGTCTGCCAGCTGCTCAGTTCTGCTGCTCCAGAATTCCATTCATTTATGATTTTTGAGTCACCTGTCATCATGGTATGCAAAAGGGAGGCTACAGCAAGAGTGCAAATTCTATGTGACTGTCTTGGCGGGCTTCTTGGAAGATAATGTAATTACATGTTGAGCAAGCAGAGAATCCAAACAAAGAGAAGTGGCATGCTATAGCACAAAGCTGCTGGGATGGGAGCCAGAAAGCGGGTTCCAATCTAATTCCCAAGGGCTTTGTATGGATTAAATGACATTACATGTGTTCCATGACCAGTTACAGGTATATAGCAAATGCTCAATCTTTCCCTTTCTTGGCCATGACTCTTTCATGAACACATTGTGGCACTGGACAAATCAGTACCATGTCTCAGTAACCTCATTTCTAGTGCAAAAAGAGCTGAGAAGGAAGAGAGTACACATTCAGATACTGTGTTGTAAAGCACTATGCTAGGTGTTAACCTAAATTATTTCATTTAATCCGCATAGTAACACGTGATAAGTATTATCCTCCAGAGACCAATGAGACATCCAAGGCTCTGAGAATTTGAATTTGCCCAACGTCATGAACATTTTAAATGATGGAGTCTGATGTATGGACTCCACTGTCAAGGAGTCCGTAACTGAAAATAATGCTTCTCAACTTTTTCCTCATTGAAGAGGAAGGTAAAAACACAAAGTTTTTTCACACCTATTTTATCTTTAAAATTCACATGGCTTTATTTGCATTCTACCCTATAATGCACGTGTGACTGTTTTAACATCAAATAAATGCCTTCGAGTTGTGTTTATTCTCTGGTTCCCTATGTCCCCTCCACAGCGTTAGTTCCTAGATACATACACATCTGGAGGTGTGGAAATAATAAACTTTAGTAGGTCATCTCTCTAGTCGTTTCTAATTTTAATGATTTACATGTTTAACTACTTGCCCTGGTTATCAGGCAATTATCATTATATAAACAGCTGTCAGTATTACTTAGAAGTATAATGCTGTAATAATCCAAGTATAATTGGTCAAAGTGTTGTTAATGGGGCAGTCTTCCTAGGCTGATGCAAGGGACAAGTTATGAGAATTGACTGACTACCCTCTCCTGCGTTAGTGTGTCTCATATAGTCAACTGCCATAGTTCTAGTCAGCCCAACTGAGATGCGGGCTGGTTTGAAGAAAGGGAATGTGGCATCGCCCAGCTCCCAAAGACCACAGTGCCTTGCAGGTGGTCCTCTACTACAGCTGCAGCTCTTACCCATTCAGTAAACCCTTTCTCCTCTTGCCCCTTCAGTTCCAGCCAATGTCCATCTAACTGCCTGATCTTGCTCATACCTCTGTACTAGTTCCTTCATTAAGACCTTTTCAATCACCTTTTTGGGTTGCCCACCTGTTTCCTGCTGAGATTCTAACATTCCCTCTTTCTTGAGCTCTGCCCCATTATCCAATACATGCTGGACATGTCACTATAGCCTCACAGTCACCTCAACTCCAAAACAGAACTCATCACAGACCTACTCCTCCCAATGTGTGGCTGGACTCAGTGCTTGATGCTACTCTGTATTAATCACCTCAGACACCTGAGGTTCCTAGCCCTTCTCATCTCACTCACTTCATCCAGCCAGTTGCTAATTTATATCAATTCTCCTTCATGTTTCCTAAAATCACCACTTCTTCACCATCTGCCCAGTTTCTGCTCTCATTGTTTGACAAGTAGATTGCCACCTCCATAGCTTGCCTTCCCTGTCCTTTTCCACTGCTTTCTCTTCTAATGAGATAATATTTTACAAAAACCTGTTCATGCCAATCCACTCTTAAAATAATTAGATGGCTCCTAATTACCTTAAAGATAAAGCCTAAACTCTTTAGCAAAGAATACAAGTCTTTCTTTTTTTGGGGGGTAAACTTCTTAATAATTTTCTTGACACTTCCTCATAAGAACTCTACCCTTGAGTACTACTACCCAATTCCTGTTTATTACAAATGGTTAAACCTCAGTTGTGCATTTTAGCATATTATTTCCTTTGTCAAGAATATCCTATGCCTAGCAGTCCTTCAAGTCCTACCTCCAGCATAACCTTATCTAGGAAACTTTCCCAGGCAACCACAACTCCCACTGGCTTGGGTGTGTCTTAATAAGGATTGCAGTGACTCCTATCCTTCAAGTAATGGCATGTCCCAGGGCAAGGTGTTCTGTTCTGCTGGATGAAATACCATTGTTTTGCCCTGTCCTATGTCAAGGGAACAGCAGAAGCTTATACTTGCTGTTCTCCTTAAGCTACTGCCTAGGCCTGGAATGAGGCCTGGGACTCAAGTGTGGGCTATTCTGGAAGGAAGCATCAGAGCCAAGTCTCATGAGATAAGATGTGTTGGAATGGCTGATGGATCTTAGAATCAGAGAAGGTTTTGAATGCCTGGTCTTCTGTTGACCAGCTGCATAGCTTTTAAGAAAAGTCCAGAGAATGTTATACCAATGAACAGTTTGCATACTAGTTATGCGGAGGCCTCAAGTTACAGAGCACAGTTGGAGCAATGGTATAAGTGAAACTGGCTCTGGATTTTGCCTTTGAGTCAGAGCTAAGATTGATGTACTTATTAGTCAGCTCTATCTCACCTATCACACAGAAATTCTCTTTTTCACTTGTAAAATTTTATTGCTTGAGGTAGATGTAATTTAAAGTTTCCATCCATATTATAAAGTTCTGTGATTTTTAAACTAAAATGAACCAGAAGGATAACACAGAAATATATTAGGAAAATAAAGTATTTTTCAATCTTTGATTTGTGAACCTCTTTCACAAATATGTAACTTCACAACACCCCCCACCCCTGAGAATAAAAAAATCCTAATTTTTAGGTAGTAAATAATAAGTAATTTTATATTAAATAATTTATTTTTGATCTTTATATATGATGTAATAATTATATATCATATAATAAAATTTTCTCTAATCTTCTGTAATTAATATATGTTTTATAGCTCTAGCCTAGACTTCTTCCCTGAGCTCTATACTCTAACACGCAACCATCTTCCCCAACAGACATATCAAATCCAACATGTCCTGACCCTCCCTTCAAAATCTGCTCCAACTACAGCTTTTCTAACTCAGTCAGGGCAGCTCCATCCTGGCCCCAATACCTTGGAGTCGTTCTTAACTCCTCTTTCTTTAACAGCCCACATCCAATCCATCAGCAAATCTTGATGAGTCTATCTTGCAAATATGCATGCAAATTATGACCACTTCACACGACTTCCACTGCTACCACCATACTCTATGAGGTACTATCATTTTCTTGTCTGTTAATTGCAGTAGTTTCTTACCAGTCTCCCCGCTTCTAACTTTGCCTTCTAACAATTTACTCCAGGACTTTCAGACTGATCCTCTTAAAATTAACTAGATAATGTTCTTCTGCTCAAAATGCTCAGCGTAAAACCTCCATATAATGACTTAAGAGGCTCCATATGACTTGACTCTGGGCTTATTGACATCAGCTCCTACTACCCTACACCAGGATCAGTCTTCTTGAGCCACACTAAACTTCTTGCAATTACTAACATTTCTCAGCTTATTCCTTCCACAGGGCCTTTGCACTTACTATTTACTCTGCCTGCCATATGCTTTCCACAGATAATTTCATGATTTGCTTGTGTACCTCCTTCAAGTTTTTGCTCAGATATACGTGGAAGTAAAATATTTTCTGATGAGCTTATTTAAAATTACTCCCCTTCTCAGCTGGTGTGGCTCACTGGTTGAGCATCGACCCATGCAGCAAGAGGTCACCGGTTTGATTCCCGGTCAGGGCATATGCCCAGGTTGTGGGCCCAGTCCCCAGTGGGGGGCATGCAGGGGGCGGCCAATTGATGTTCTCTCTCATCAATGTTTCTATCTCTCTCTCCTTCTCCCTTCCTCTCTCTCTAAAATCAATAAAGAAAATACAGTTTAAAAAAAATTACTCCCCTTTCCTGAATTTTTGTCTCCCTTACCTGCCTTATTTTTCTCCACAGGACTTACTTTCTTATATACACTAGATCTTGCTTTTTAATTTTTACTTGTTGTCTTTTCTGCCAGCACACACATATTCATACATATAATAAAAAATAAGAACCATGCAAAAAATCATTTTTATTTTGTTTCTTGCTTGACCCACAGAATCTAGAAAAGTGCCCTGGCATGTAGCAGACACTCATTATTTGTTGTTTGAATGAATTATATATAAAGACAAATTTCAACTCTTTTCCATTTATCGAAAAATTTCTTAAAATGTACTCAAATTACATTTGTAAGAAAAGTCAAGTTTTGATGACAAAATAAGATGAGATTATTTCATGTTTAGTTTAGATATTGAATGTAATTTAAAGGTAGTTCGAAATAACACCACATATTATGGCAAAAACTTGTTTTCATGATCTGATATTAGAAAATATATTTGGAGTTTCAAAACAAATTGCATATATTTATAATGTTTGTGATTCGTTTTTAAATTAAACTAGACATCTTTATGTTTAAACCAATATTGAGCTTAAAAACTGTGCTTAATAATAGTGTTTAAGTCTGAAGGAAGGCATCACGAACCCACACATGTCATTCTTATCAGCTGCTCATCCCCTAATAATTCTTCTTAGTGTCCGTGACTTACCAACACTCGAATTAAGTTTTTTTTTTGACAAAATGATTGAGGCTCCTGGTGCCCTCTAGACTTTCCCCACCTCCCAACTTGAGAGAGTTGTGAAACGTTCCAGGAAACTGCCTCCCTGGTCCGCCCCATTCTTGTCCAGGTGTTGGTTATTCTGGATATGACACCTGCCAGTGAGATCCTGTAAAGCAGCAATTCTCAACCTGTGGGTCGCGAGCCCTTTGGGGGACGAACAACCCTTTCACAGGGGTCGCCTAAGACCATTGGAAAACAAAATTACAGTTATGAAGTAGCAACGAAAATAATTTTATGGTTGGGGGTTACCACAACATGAGGAACTGTATTAAAGGGTCGCAGCATTAGGAAGGTTGAGAACTACTGCAAGCCTCTGATGGGTCCACAGCTTCTCCTCTCCCACTTTTTGTTTGAATTCTGTGAAACCCCACCTGGCCTACCTTTGGGTGAACAGTCCTGTCGCCCCATTCCAACCTCCTTCCCCTGCAGCCCTGGCATTGGCTGTTTTCTGTGAAAATGGCAGTAAACAGGCTCAGGTTTGAACTAGCCTGGAGGAAATGGGTCAGAAGTTGCGTGGGCAAGAGGGAAGGATAAGAATGGTTGAAGAACTGAGAACGAATATTATTTCTCTTTTTAAAAAAAATTATAATAGGCTCAATAGAAACATCAAAAAGAGCTTTCTGAAGAACCAACAAATGGCGGAAGTGGAGCAGAAGAAGAAGCGGACCTTCTGCAAGGTCACCTACCTTGGCGAGGACCTTGACAAGCTGGGTGACCAGTCCCGCGAGCAGAGCAGCTGATGCAGCCCTTGGGAGCCCAGCGTCGGTCGCGGGTAAACCCTGGCCTGAGGCAGAAGCTGCACTCCCTGCTGAAGCACCTGCGCAAGAAGGAGGCGTGGCCCACGGAGACGCCCCAGGTGGTGAAGGCGCACCTGTGGGCCTTAGTTATCTCGCGGGAGTTGGACTTTCACAACGGCAAAACCTTCAGCCAGGTGGAAATCAAGCCTGAGGTGATCAGCCAGTAGTAGGGAGAGTTCCATCACCTACAAGCCCATGAAGAGGGTCCCTGGCAAGGGGACCACCCACTCCTACCACCCCCCACCCCGCCCCCCAGCCCCAAATAGACGGCTCTGCCTATAAAGGCACAGACGTCCCTAAAAAAAGGAAAACTCTCTGGAAGGGTCTTGGGCAACATGTTTTGAAATATTTGATTCTATTTTAGTTATTAATAGCTAAAGATGTGGGAAAAACTCAAATGTCCATCAATGGATGATGGATAAAGAAAGTGTGTTGTATAAATATTATGTGGTGTATAAATATAAATATAATGTATTGTTATTTAGCCTTAGAAGAAAATCCTGTCATATATGACAAACTGGATATTTATTATATACCATAATGAAATTCACCTGTGAAATATTTAGGCTTCTGCTTTTTAGTTATTTTAAAATTTCCTTTTATCATATTTTGTCATTATTGGTATGAGTTTTCTACTTGTTTTTGTTTCAATTTGATAATTTATATTTTCCTAGACTATTCATTTAATCTATATTTTCAAATTTATTAGTATAAAGTTTTACCTAGTGTTTCTTATATATATCCTCTATACATGTAGCTATGGCTCCTTTATTATTACTAATGTTAATTGTGGTTCCTCTCTTTTACTTGATTATGTTTAATGTCAATATATTGGTCTTTTGAAATTAAAAAAGGTTTTAACGATCACTTAATTTTGGTTAGATGTTTATTTTCTTGTATTAATTTTGTTTTATTGGATTTTTTAAAATTGATTTTAGAGAGAGAGGTAGGGAGAGGGAGAGAGAGAGAGAGAAACATCGATTGGTTGCCTCCTCTACCCTGACCAGGGTTTGGACCCGAAACCCAGGTATGTGCAATGACAAGGAATGGAACCTGTGACCTTTTGGTGCAGGGGACAACACTCCAACCAACTGAGCCACACTGGCCAGGGCTAAGTAGGTTGTGGTTTTAGATACGTTTTCCTCTTCATCCTAAAAAAGCACTTAAAGAAATATCCCAAATGAACAGCAGATTTCTTTTGGACATATATTAATTTCAAAATTTCATGTTTTTAAAGTCAGTGAATGCAGCCTATACAATTTTTATTTTTTGAAATTTATTAAGATTTCTTTTGTCATCAGATCCAAGGTTAATGTTTTTGATAAAAAAGACTGTTTAACAGAAATAAACCTGTAAATATATTTGTTTGATTGTTCTTGGTGTTTATGTTACTTGAGACTTCTAAATTTTATTTCATGTTACTTCTGCTCTTGGAATACAATTCACCGACTATTCAACATCTACTAATGAATGCTACTATCTCACATATTACTTCATCTGAGGCTGTTGGAGTTAAGGAAACCATCCAACATGTATGATGGAATAAAAAAAGAAATGAAAACAGTCAGTTGCCCCCTGAGAATAGAGTAAATGTGCTGGTAGAGTTCTGAGAAGTCAGGAAATGGAAAAAGTGAGTAATAAAACTAAGGGAGACTTCCCATGGTTCAGTGAAATGGCTCTGAAAGTGATGCTGTAACTATATCAATTCATATTTTCTGCTCTAAAAGCCTTTGGAGATCATTATGGAAATAGCAATTAATTTTTGTGACTAAAAGAAAAAGTATGTATAAATTATAAATTTTATGTCACATTTCCAAAATGTGTTCCATAAAACTACTTGGAGAAAACTACTCATTAAAAAAAAAGAAAAAGAAAAAGATTTTCAGAGTTAATGCATATTTGCCTATTTAAAGACTGGCAAGTTCTGCGGAGAAGGCAGCCATTTAATTTAGAGTTACTTTGTTTTACAAACTTTTAAAACTCTAAAAACTTTTATTTTATGAAACACCTATTACTATTTAGCAGTTCAGAAAAGCCAATTTACTATGTTATGTAATTTTCATGAACATATCATTTATATAAATTATTGTATCAAACTTATCCTGTTCTAGAAATATAGTTATGACAAGCTTTATGTTATGTCAATGAGTAAATATATGAGCTACATATAAATAAGCCAAATGTGTCTGATATATATAACACCTAATTAGCCTGTTCATACAAATATTCATATAGATCATATATATCAAAAATATTTATGTGTCCTTGGAAAAAATAAATGCCTTTAGTCTGGAGTAAAAGCTAATTAAAAATATTTATTCTTGGTGAGGTTCAGTTTTCCTGTAAATACCTTTGGTTTAGAATTCCAAGAATGTCCAGAGAAGCTGATTCTAAAGGTTTTCTCGTTGAATTTAGTTATTAAAATAATTTTAAAAATAATAAACAGGGTAAAATGTAACCGATTCCAAATTTTGAAACACTTTGAGAAAAATCTATAAATACTATGCTTTTGTTTAAGGAGATAATTTCATTAATATAATTTTATCTATTTACCTAGCTAGCTACCCTAAAAAAGTAAATGTTTGAGAATTGTTTACATTTTAAATCTTATCATTCATGCACAGCATAACCAAAAAACTGGCCAGCATTAAGCCTAGATTACTAAAGAAGAAAAGCTTTCTTTCTGTGGTGTTTAAGGTTAGTTTTCTAAGTCATTCTAGATGGATTGTTCCAGGGTTGCATATGAATTCAATAGGCGTCCCCCACAATGATGTATGCTTTAAGTTGGACAAGAATTTGTTATAGCTCCACAAGTAATATTGGACATAACATATTTAAGTTGCCTGCTGAATATTAACTGTATATGTTGCCACC
Source organism: Tadarida brasiliensis (assembly GCA_030848825.1). NCBI lineage: Eukaryota > Metazoa > Chordata > Mammalia > Chiroptera > Molossidae > Tadarida > Tadarida brasiliensis. The sequence goes on from CM061268.1 coordinate 61,532,684, forward strand.
AATAATACTCTTTATTGAGTATTAATTATGTACCAGGAATGACGGAAATGAAAGAAATCTCACAGGTTATTGTAACTCACTTCTGCATTTAAAGAAAGAGGAATTGAGTTATAGAAAAGTCAATTTATCCAAAGTCATACGGGACAGGGTAATAGATCCTGACTTGAATTTCATTGCAATTTCTATAGCATTAGCTGTTTTTGACTGGCCTTCCATGATTCTATGGAGTCTCATAAGACTCTTTTGATCTTTAGAAGAGAATTTTCTGTATGTGGTCAGATATCTTACTTCAACCTCAAGTTTATATAAACATATGCCCATTTGTATTACTTAGAATACAAGACACTAAAGCAGGAAAGTCTGCAAAGCACACACACACACACAAAAAAAAATGGTTTTCATTTTTAAGATTAAACATATTTTTGTATCAACTTCCATATGCACTATAAGAATATATGTATATATTATAAGTAAATAAATACTACAATGTAGGGAAGCAGAGAGAAGCTATATTTTAAAATCTACCCTTTCTCTTCCACACATTAAACATCTAGCCTACATTTTGCTTTTAGGTTTTAGCTAATTTGTGTTCAGGGAGTATTTGGTTAAGATCTGTCAAAGTAAAAAGTGAATTGACAAGTAAAATTTTCTTTCTAGGAAAATTATGTAGATATGCCCATACATGCACACAGAAATACACATACACACAGGAAAACATGTATAGATGGACTCAAAAGTGAAATATCTATAAGGATATGTGTATATTTCTATACAGATACACACACACACACACACACACACACAATCTATATTATTTTTGTGATGTTACTGCTATCAACACAGATAATTGTGGAACTATATAATTTATACTTATATTTCCAGACACAAAAGAAACAAAGTATGTTGAATTGCCTACATATTTCCTCATTTAATTTAATTTTTTTAAAGTATTTATATCTTAAAAGATGTTTGTAGATATCTTTGGGTATGGCATCTCTGCTTGGTTTGTGATGGTTTGTATTTTTGTTTTAATCTACAGTCCACAGGCTACTCTGTAAACCCCATAGATCATTCAGAATTTAAGATTTAGAGTATGGCTATTAGGGTCTTAGAAAACACTACTAAGACAACATTCTAAACATTTAAGGGGAAGAATCTTAAAGTCATGTCATAGTTTCTTTTTTAATATTTTTCAAAAAGTAACTGACTTCACAAACACCAACTATAACATGATTTAGACAACTGAGAAACAGGCAAGTGTATTTTAAAATGCTAAAATAAACCACGTTTATACAAGTACAAAGCGAAACAATGCTGATAAAAATGTTAAACTTTATGAAAAAAATCATTTGCAATTCACATCAAAATAATTTAACATTCTCTATTGTTTTAATAGTACAAGCTGCAACAACAGAAAAAGAACAGATACACGCACACAATTTTAAAACCAAATCAGTTATAAGTGCAGAGAAAAGTAAGTACAAGCACTTGTAGCCCACACAAATCTTTTAGGATTGGCACCATCTCCCTAAAACATCTATATTCTATATAGATTTCTAATTACAACACCACCAGCAGCTGCCATTGAAATCTAGAAATACACACAATATACATAGTATATTTGTTCACATTGGGAAGATCAGTGAAATTCAGCCAACTATTTTATACATGCCTCATTCTTCAACAGATAGTAGAGAATCTCCCAGGCCTCAGACCCTCTTTAAAGTGAACTAATTTATCTTTATGCTTTTCACTGATCTGTATTTTTTTCACAGTATAAAATTGTAAATGGTTACTATAGAGACTGACAGCTTGAGGGTTATTAATAAGCTGTGGCTAAATGTGAACTCAGAGAATACCTTTGAAGTCTCCAAAACATGTACATTTTGCTGGGAGACTAGCATAGGAAATGTTTTTTTTTTTTTTCCTTAATAAGTGTTTAATTCCTGGTTTGGAAGTCACAGAACTGCATTAGAGCCATCATAAAATTCATTTACAGTCAGAAATAGCTCCTAGTCCTCCTGATCACTTGCTGGTAACAGCAGTAGCTTGGGGAAGACTGTTACTATCAAGGCTTAGCACATTCGGGAGTTTGCTTTTTTCCTTTGCTTCAGTCAACTTTCATCTAGTTCTCCTTCCCATACTCCCTTTCTTTCTGGTCCCCTACCCTAATCTAGACAGATGGTGTTTCCCAATCCAGATATGCTCTTCTCAGGCTGCCTCGATTCCTCTCCCAAAATCAAGAATGGGTGGATTGTTTAGCTAATCCACATAACTTGATCAAACCAGGTCCTCTTTTTTAACATCCTGGGACCAAACTGTCCTTTATAGGGCACTTCTCTGAACTTTAGCATTTCACTGTACTTTCTCCTTCCTTTTAGTCCCAACTGAATTATCACTGGGCACCAGGAACAGATTGTATTCAAGGAAATTCAATGAAAACAGGTACCCAAATTAATTGTGAAGTTCATATCCTAGCCCTAGAATGAATATTCAGTTCTCTTTGTATTGTAGATTTATTACTTGGAACCTGGTATGAGAATTGGCAAAGAGACAGAGTTAGCATCATTCCAAAATAAAAGATCTCAAGAATGCACTACTAATAATAATATGTATTATACAATGTATAGAATGAAGTGGCAAAGGGTACAGAAATACAGAGAAAAATACATCTTGTTCTCCTCTAATTGGATAATTATTTTTCTTTGAGTTGATTGTAATTTCATCTGGAATTATTATCTGGTGATCTATTTGCTTTAAATTTTAATTTCTAATGAATTAGTGTGCTTTTAAAAGAAATATATTACTAAGAAGTTAGAAAAGGAATTTGATCATGGAGAAAGTTTAAAACATGTTCTTCTGTTGGTAAATATGGTGAAACTTATACTTGAGAATAAAATGGAACTCAACATAAGGTTTTTTATGAAACAAATGTCAAAACTTAGATAGTAAAACATATTTAAAAATGTTTCAATACCTAAGAAATCAAGACAGTAATCCTCAGGTGAATGCCACCTTTTAAATGAGGATCCAGGGATAATAATACTTCAAAATATTTACATTTGGTTTTCAAGTAGAGGCAGACATTTGCTTTCAAAGAAACCATAAAATTTAGCTAGATCCACTCTGTTTCAAGAGTCTCATTATCATATTTGGAATCAGGGTGCTCTGATGATGTTATTTCAAATCTGTCATTGGAGGTTTGAATTATTAAATTTATATTTTAGTACATTAATGTTAGCTTTTATTATTTTATATTGGAAGATTTGATTTAAAATTTACATTAGAACAGGTATCAGGAAAGGGAAATCCTGCAGTATATTTATTATAGCTTTTAAAAATGAAGAATGCTAAATTATGTCAATGGATGTATTTTCATTTCTCAATTACTTTTTAAGTAGGTGTGAAATTAAAAAAAAAAACATATAAAATAAGGATATGGAGCAAAAGGAAAAGGTTTTACTTATTTTTCTCTCTGCCAAAAATACACTTCTGCCTCACAGAAAAACTTTTTCATAAGGCTATCTTTAATATAAGGCTGGGTCGACTGAACTTTAAATTTATAGGACATCTCCTCCTTTTATTACTATCCTTATTTAAAAATCAAAAACATTTGGCACCTGAGGATAGCTGTAATGGGAGGAAGAAAGAGATGACAGTGGATGCAGGTCTTGAGCTGTGAATTCTATCTCTATGAGCCTGTCAAAGCATGTGCATTTGTATTATAACTTTAAATCTCTTTTCTGCAGTATTTAAAAAGTGACAGTATGAAGTGCACAAAATCATATCAATAATTATTTTAAAAAGGAAAATATAATTGCTTTGCCTCTTTTTGGAATGGCTAAGAAAGACTGTGTGGTTTATATTCACTAAGGTTCCTCTGTTTTAGTATTCTGTATTGCTTTGAAAAATCTACATTTGTCATAGTTCATAGCTGCCCTGTTTCAGCAGCTAAGAAAAGTTAAAATCACTGCTCAGTGGCATGGCTAAATCTCTGCTAAGCCGACTTGACACAGTTTAAAATTTCCAGTGTATTAAGACCGTGTTATTTTTTTTGAAAAACAGTCCCTCCAATCGTGACAATGTCTCCATTGGGTCTATGGACCATTCTTCCAGTGGTGGGACTTGAAAAAAACAGAGGAGCTTTTTGTGCATCAGGTTCTCAAAAGAAAGGAATGAAGAAGCCCAAATGCATATGTTAATATTTTAGCTGGCAATGCTAACAGAACAGCATTCATAAGGAGGAGTGGCCACATTTCATGAAAAAGATAGCCAAGCTGGAGCTTAAGAATTATTATTATAAAGAGAATTTCCAGCTACACAACGCACCCCAGTGAGGGAATTACAAAACAGTATTCCAGAAAATATTTTTTTGCTACTCCAGTATTGATTGGCAACATGGTGAAATAGTCAAGAAATCTTCCACTGGTTTTCCTGGTTAATGGAGGTGAATTGAAATAACTAGGTGGAATCCCGGATGCAGGCTTTCGGAAGAGGATTTCACAAACGAATTGGAGAGGAAAGTCAGTCTCTGGTTAAAAGCCCTACATACACCACTCATTATCCAGTTGTGCGTTATGCCTCGTGGACACACTCACTATGTCTCAGCAAACACCTGGCCCAAGGTACTGTTTTTCAAGGTCTTCAAAAGAAAGAAAAAAGAAAGGAAAAAAAAAAAAAAAAAGAGATAGGTTGACGTTTTGGTCCCAGATTTTGAGTTTGTTAGAAAATGTACATTCATGTTTGGTGAATCAAAGACTCTTCTGGGAAAAGAACGAAAGTAAACAAACAAAACTTTTTACAGTTGCTTATTAACTATGCTTTCCCCCCCTCCATTATGCTGTTTCACACTCATTGCTTCCCTAGAGCAAAGCACTTGGTAGGTAACTGTTTTAACAGACTCCTGTCAGCCCTCAAAAATAGCAGTGTTTCTTAAAAGCCCATGTTTTCTAAGGCCACTAGAAGAAAATCTGCCAAAAGATTTGTGGTTGGTGTCTTCGTCGGTTGATGTGAAATAGCACTATTGATCTCATCTCCACTGCGGCTTTACTCGGCGTCTTCCACCTCGGATCTTAACCAGCCGGCTGCGCTTGTCGCTGTGTGAACACCTGCGGTCTCGGCTCCAGTTGGGGAACCAGCGTGGTTTCCAGTGCCATTCACAACGACGAGGAGCTCTGCGTGTAATCTCTTATGATCAGTGTGTCATATTTGGGAGACGAAGGGATACAGAGGGCAGATTCGGACACCGGCGAGTTGGGGGTTGTACTCCCCGAGTCCACTGAGTCTCTGAAGGGGGACGGCGGGGTGAGAGCCACCAACTCTTCCAGCTCCGGCTTGCCCGTCGCGGCCTCGGGCGCGGGCGCCGGCGTCTCCAGGGCAGCGCCCCCAGCCGGCGGGGCCGCGGCTGCCGCGGGCTGCGCGCCGGCCGTCACCTCGATGGCGGGCAGAGGCTGGATTTCGGCGAACGTCGTCATGGTCGTGGGCAGCTGGATCTCTTTGGGGATCAGGTAGGACGAGCAGAGCGGGGCGCCCACGCCGGGCCCCGGGGCCGCGGTGGACAGCATCATGGAGTTGAGCTCGCTGATGTTGGCCGTGAAGCGGGTCACCACGCTGCTGATCTGCTCCATGAGCGAGCCCTGCGAGGAGCTGCTGCGCGCCGCGGGCTCCGAGTGCAGCGACGGCACGTCGTCGTCGGTGCGGCTGGCCGAGCCCGCGCGGTGGCTCAGCGTGCTGATGGGCGACGGCGAGCGCGGGCGCGCCGCCGCGGGGAACTGCTCCTCGGCCTCCGCCACGTCGTACAGCGCCTTGGGGCCGGCGTCGGGCGGCTCGGGGCCGCCGGGGCCCGCGGCCGTGCAGCTCGCGCCGCCCGTGACCCCCGCGCTGGGGCCCGCGCCGCCCGCACCGCCCGCGCCCGGGCCGCGGCTCTCCGTGCTCTTGGGGAAGGGCTTGATGACTGCCGTTTGGTTGGGATTCTCCTTCTTGTTGATGTGGATGGACAGCCGCTGCCACAGGTGCTGCCCCCGGCTGCTCCTCTCGTTCTGGGCCCACGTGACGGATTTCCCGTTGGAGCTGGGGAGAAAAAGGAGAGGAGAGGTGACTCAGCGAGGACCCTGGCCGGCTTCCCCAGTGGGGGTTGGCTATGGGGCTTGCACTGGGAAGGACTTTTCTCCTTCTTTCAGGAAATAAGGCATCAAAAGGACACCCCGGAGAGAGATCTTGGACGTGGCATTTGCTTGCTTGTTTTGTTTTGCATTAAAGTCTGCTTTCTTATATCTGGCCTCCTGTTGATCATTTCCATGAAAAGGGATATTAGTAAGGATGAAGGAGTATTTATGGGGATTCTGCAGTAGTTCCGAGCCCACCGGGAAGTGCAACAGCTGGTTGTACTGCAAACATATAAGCGAGGACTTGCAGCGTGTGGCTGTCTGCAGGACAGTCTGGTACAGGCCGGGCTTCCTAGAGTTCGCGCCTCTGAAAGGGAACGCGAGAACTAGGATCTCAACTAACCAACCCAGTCTTGGAGAGAAGGGCTAAGAGTCAAGGGTTACCAGGAGGTAGACAATAGTTCGAGTTCAGTTTTCATTCTGCAGGCCAATGGTTGGTGTATTTAGGGATTTCTGTATGAATTCCTGCCTTTGAAAATGGTTTTACTTAGTCTGGCTTATCTGCTGGAAAATACAAATTCAGTGAACACATATAGGAATTTCTAATACATTAGAACTCTTTTGCTTCACAGAAATTTTCCTCACAAATTTATTTTTAGGCTTAAAACTTGAAATTGTTCTATGCGGGAGCATGCTGTATATTGCCTTGGGCACCTAACATATTGCTTTCAAATTAGGGGCTTGAGTGTTGTCTGAATGACATGATTTCTTAGGGCTTTTCTTCCTCTTCCTTTTCCCAAGCAGTTCTTTTTGGTTCCACCCTGGGGTCTGAAAGTTGCTCTGATGGAGATGCCATTGGTGCCCTCGGCACCTGACCACAGAAAATGATACAACAGCCTCTGCAGCTATGTATGGTCAGAGGATGTGGCCCGACCTTCGACACAAAGGAACTTCTCCCCACAAAGGAATCTGAGATGTCCAGTAACTGGGGGGTCTGTTCTGTCCAGACAGCTCTGTCCTAAATTCTGTAACTAAGAGATAGCCACGGACAATCTGTAGACAAAAGGCTTTGGCCACCCAATTTTATCATCTCAGCAAGTGGTTATTTATTTATTTTTTAAAATTTTTTTATCCTCACCCAAGGACACTTTTGCATTTTATCTTCAGATAGAGCGGAAGGGAGAGAGGGAAGAAGAGAGAGAGAGAAACATCGATGTGAGAGAGACACACTGAGTGGTGCCACGGGACAAACTGCAACCGAGGGATGTGCCCTTAGTGGGAACCGAACCCAGGACTCTCTGGTCCTCAGGCAGAGGCCCTAACCGCTGAGCCAAACCGGCCAGGGTAGCAAGTAGTTATTAAACTTCGTTGTGCATAAGACTCATCTAGGGCATTTGTCAAATGTCCTAGGCAGGATCCCAAGAGATTCTGATTTTCTGAATTGGGTTCTAAGGATCTATGCATTTTACAAGTACTCTGGACTCTGCTCTCCAAAGTGATTCCACAGCAGGAGTTTCAGAAACTGAGAAACTCCCACGGGAAGCTGGCCTTTATCTCTGGGTTCCCATTGTTCCCTTGGCCTCCTGGAGGCCAAACCAGAGGACTGACCTGCCTTTGCCAGGCAGAAGACTGAATTGTGTTTGGAGCTCACCTGCTTTGGGGTTGCCCGACTGCAACTGCCAGATCCAGTCTGCCTGAGACACCCACCCCCTTGATAACAGACCACTGTTTCTACAGCGCCTGTAACACCACGTTTCCTGCCTCTTTCCCACAATGCTTCCAATTTCTTCATCTATGCCTTTGCACTTGGTAGTCTTCCTTTCTCTGCTCCTTCTTTTGAACTCTGATTCCTTTTCATCTACCCAAAGGTTTGCAACCTGGTGTCCTTCAGAATTCTGGAATGTGAGCTATCCCCCACCCCCACCTCTCTTCCTGCAAAGGATGGACAGATTATTTCCAAGTTTAGAGGTTGCTATGCATCCTCAGTAGCAGAAGGGACCCTGCCAACCTCTTAACTTTTGTTTCCAGGAAAGTTTCATGGTTTGTTTTTACATTTTGCATCAACCTGACCTGCCATCTTTTATGTTTTTAGTGCATTACTTTTCTTCTTCCCAGGTGTCCACTAACTCCTGGAACACGACACAGAATAAATGGGTCAGATTGTTTATGAGGTTTGATTTTGAGGATGGTTGCCAACAATCCCCTTCCTCTCCTCCCAGCAGGATGAAAAACAGGCATGTCAGGAGGGACAATTAATCTTTCAGGTCTCTAAGGCCACTTTAATACAAAGCATGGGCTAGAAACTAGAAGCATAACTGGATTTATTCTCCAAGCTTTACCCTAGGGAAGTTCTTGTTCCCAGCACAGAAAGGTTTTGTTGAAACATAACTTTGGACGTCAACAGTGACAGTCTTTGGAATCACATGTAGCCATACCCAAAAACATGCTAGCAGATTGAAAAACCTTTGCATGAATGTGTGAGAAGGAAACTATGGTAACTCACCAATCTGCACCAAATACTGATATCTTTCCTGCCCTCCTTTGCTCACAGTGCCCATGGTCATGTGGGAGAGAGAGCACGAGACAATCAGAATAACAAGGGAAATGGACACAGGAGACACTAGAGGAATGGAGTCCAAATCTGAGCACTTCATTTCATTTCTTGGGTAATAAAATATTTTTTTCTATGAAGTAAATGGAAACTCTAAGGGCAATGGGGGAATATGGGGACATCAATAATACTTTCAACAATAAAGATAAAAAACAAAAACAAAACAAGCCCTGGCCGGTTTTGCTCAGTGGTTAGAGCATTGGCCCATGGACCAAAGGGTTGTGGGTTCTATTCCCAGTCAAGGACACGTACCTAAGTTGCAGGTTTGATCCCTGGCCCCAGTCAGGGTCGTGCAGGAGGCAACCAGTCCATGTGTCTCTCTCACATCGATGTCTTTCTCTCTCTCTCTCTTTCTCTCCCTCCCTCCCTCCTCTCTATCTCCCTCTCTTGCATTCTATCTAAAAATCAATGGAAAAATATCCTCGGGTGAGGATTAACAAAACAAAAACAAACAAACAAAAACAATTTATGACATCAATCTGTTTATTAGTAGAATATAATTTCCATGAAGACAGGATTCTTAAGTTAATGGGGAATTTTGTGTTGTCCTGGAAAGTGCAATGGACAAAGGATCATAAAATCTGGGTTCTAATTCTTGATCAGCCATCCTGGATGCTTGGAAAATAATAATCTCTTTAAGCCCTGATAAAAAACAGACAATATATAACTTGATGAAGGTTGTTGTGAGGATGTAGGGGAAAGGGTCTGGTATGGAAAAGGTATCTATGGATTAGTTTTTTCATTCCGGAATACCACATTTCAGAAATAAAATACTACATTTCGGAAAATAAAAACAGTATACTCAGCGCCATTTTGAGCTCTGGTTTAAGGAATAGAGAATTCAGTGCACAATAAAATATGGCAAAGTGATAAAATATTTCTGGTTGTTTCTCCTTAACCTGACCAACTGTTACAAAAACTGGAAATCCATAGTGTTTGATCTGTGGTCTCTTTTCTCACCCTGAGCTCTGCCCTTGGTGATCACATCTACTCTACTAAGTTCCACTATTCATATTCCACATCTCACTTCGTCCTGAAATGCTCTTTCATTGTGCTCTGTCCTCTCTGTCTTTTCCTTTCTTTTTGCTTAAGCTCTTCCTTTTTTTAAAATTTTGATTTTACTTTAATTGACTTTTTTTGAGGGATGCTTTCCTGACCCCTGATTCAGTTAGGTTCTCATAGTCCTGCATTAGGTACCGAATAACTCTTTGCTGTATGTGTATCTCATTTTGCTGAATGGAGTCTTATAAAGGCACAGACAGAGGGTTCTTTATTGTCTTATATCCATAGTACCCAGTGCATCGCCTATAACACAGTAGGTGCTCAATAATATTTGGGGGCAAATAATTGAGTGGATAAATGCATTTCATTAAAAAATATACTGAATTGTTTTTCTGTTAGAATTAATCTTTAAAACCAATTCAGTATTAATTAAATTCTTTTTGTCTTATGGATCTATTTTTTATATGATTCACAGTACATAATAGTACTCAGTACCTATAGATCTTGATGTCTACCATGAAAATCACGAAGTGTTTATTCCTTTTTTTGTAATTCATATACATCTGTTTCAGTGAAACTTCTCAGTGGTGAAAGCTTACTGAGGCAGTATAAGCAGTGGACCCAGAATGTGGGTCCAAGATCTGGCCCTGAGTGACACTGGGCAAATCACTTAACACTTTTAAGCCTCTTTGCTTATTGGTAAAAAATGGAAGAAATAAACCTTCCCTGCTCACTTCCCATGATTTCTGGGAGAAACCAAAAGGTAATACGCATGAGGATACTTGATTAACCAAAGTACCTCTGAAAAGGGGATACTTATCAAACCTTCCATTCAATCGAAGTACAACCTTGTTTATTGTTACTTAGGCTGAGAATGTTTTTTTAAAGCATCAGGATTATACATTTGTCCTAGGGGCCTGAGTTAAGAAAAGGGAAGGGAACTTTTCCTTACCTGTCTAGAGTACTTCACCTTACCCACTGAATACCTGGGGCTTCAGGGAAGAAGGAGGAGGAAAGAAGAGTGGAGGCAACACAGGACAAATGGTTTGCTACATCTGGGAAGGAGGACAAACTAGCCAAAACAATGCCAACAAAAACAGACGCTGAAAAACCTTCTCACTCTTTCCAGGCACCAAAACCTTCTCACTCTTTCATTACATAGTATTATATTTGCCAAATGTAATGAATCTATTGTCTTATCATATATGACAATTTGCTCTTTCTTTCTGAAAAAATAAAGTAGCATTTCAATAATGTTATTTGGGGGCTAGGTTTCTTGTTTGTTGTTTTTGTTTACATTTTGGGTCTGCCAAAATTATACCTGATAGCTTTATTCTCACAAGCGTATTCTCTGTTTTCTATGTGGGACACAAATAATTTATTCATTTCAAGCCATCTCTGAATGTCGGCTCAATGACCTCTCCCATTTCTCTATTCATCTGCCAAAACCTGCGGGAATTGGAGCGTCCTGCCTTGGCACACCACTGTTAGGAAGCAAATGTTAATACAGAGAGTTTGACCATCAAAACGTCTATGGAATTTAGGGTTTGTGTGTTCATTTTAATTGGCCATTGAATGGTCTATGTGGTTTGTTTCCTCAGAACTTGTTTAAGGTTTTATTAATGGCATAAAAACAATTAAAAGTATCAGACTATTTCATTGAATATGAAAAAAAACACCTAAGCCCTTATTCTCTGTTTTGTTATGTAGCTTATTAGTACCTTCATAAGTTGCACACTTTCAGGGCATCAGAATAATCAAATATATCCTCTGAAAAATTAACAAATTCTTTTCATGAAAAAGTTATCTTAATTACTAAACCTCTCTTGTTTGTGATTTGAGCCGAGGGATAGAAAGGAGAGAGGCATAGTATGATTTTGAGCTTCCTAATGTAAAAAGTATTTTAATAAAGAGAAAAGAAAACTTGTAACCTCATTAACAAATATGTCTCTGGAATGACATCAGAAAATACTAGGTCAATAAGAGAATTTCATGAATTAAGAATATTATAAGCTGAAAATTTGCCATTGCAGTTCCATTTTCAGCTCATTTTGTTAAACTTTTTAATCAATTTAGTTAGCATTCAGTAATTGGCTTTGAATTACAAAGTATGGAAATACAGTTTTTAAAAGATACTGAGGAATTTGATATTGTTGATATTCAGTTTTCTAAACTAGGTGGGAAAATTTCTTTCTGAGCCTTGCCTAAAACCTGATGTCTTGGTTTTGACAATTACACTGAGAAATACACCATAATATATAAGAGTATGACAGAATCATCTATATCAATTTCCCCAGTTATAGTATAAAAGGATGTAAATAGCTTCCTCCCTGATGAAAACAACTTAAATGGCCAAGATGATGTATGCATTAGAGACGTATGTCTAGAGAAAAACACTTGAGTAAATGGAAATGAAGTCAATGACTAAATTATCTAGTATAGACACAGTAACAAAGCAATACTAGCTTACATTTGCATAGTGCTTTACAAAGCACTTTTAGGATTATTCTGACTGTCGAAGGTTGATGGGGTCAAAAATGAGAAAACTGAAGCTCGGTGAGATTGGGTGATTCGCCCAAGGTCACACAGTTAGAAGATGGCAAAGTGGGACTAATACTATATCATCATTTCCAATTCCATTTCCCATGACAGAACACTGTCTATATTTGGGTTTTGAAGTGAGCTCTCTTTATTCCATGGAAGAGAAGTCTCAAATACTACCTAGTGATGAAAAGAGACCATAGATCACTGCTATGGGAACTCCAATTTTAAGTAGATAAGTTAGTCATTTGATTTATATTCTCTATTACCCTATGTTGCTGTAGTTCTTAATCATGTACTTTGCACTCTCAAGAAAGCACCCTATATAACTCTCTTTGGTTGTTAACTCAAAAAGCACAGGTTGATCGAGCACCTACATTTGTCAAGGATAATGAATGGAGGCCTAGATGATGAAGGCACTTGAAGCTTACAACCATATAAATTAATATTATATAGCAGTTTTCAGCCTTTTTTTTTCTTCCATGCTGTCATCCAATAAAAGACAGTTGTCCTGTATGTAGCACACTTAATTCCTGTCTTGATAGTTCTAACTCTCTCATTTTCTCTCTGACTTACTTGGAATGCCAGTAAATGAAAATGGCAGAATTGCAAGCATATCCTTAAATGTGCACTATTTTGAAAATTTTGGTATTTCAACTAATATTGGTAGCAGATGATATGTAATACATTCGCAACTGATGTTATTCAGCAATGCTTTTTGATACTGTGACTGAGAATTATTGATATAAGAGACTACTCTCAAAGAGGGTAACATTGAATTCAAGAGAGAAGCTACATACAGAAGAAGGCTAACAAGATGAGTGGCTCACAGTCTTTTGACAGAAAGAGGTTGTTTTTCTTTTCCCTAGAACCCTGAAATGAAGAAGGTGATGGACTGGTTACAGGTACTAAAGGGGAGGAAAGTGAGGGTGAGGGATGGTGGGGTGTGGGAACAAGCATTGAGTTCACTGAGCTTCTCTAGGTTGAAGCTCACAGGAGATTCAAAACTTCACAAGAGGAAGAAACCATTTCTAGCAGGAGTAGAGTGGCCAGCGAGGGCTGCCTGCCCATAGCAGACAGATAGCACCTAAGCCTTGAATAATTAGAAGATTATGGCAAAGTACAAAAGAAAGTGCTAGGCATTGGCCTCCAGGAAGAAGAGTAATGACAGAAATTTAGGAATCTACAAGGAATTTTCCAAAGATAAGCAGTAGTCCACTTTAACTGAGTGGGGATGGAGGAAGTTAAGGTATCAGGAGATAGAGTTTCGATTTTTTTGTTCACTGCAAAATTCTTCCTGGCCACCCCTGATCTACAGGGCTCTTCTTTTGCTTTTTTGAATAACTCAGTAATTAACCTTGGGCTTCTTCTTTTTCTTCTTCTTCCTTTGGGCAGCTGGTAGCATACATATATTAATGAAAGAGGGTCCTGGCCCAAACCCCGGCAACCCAGCCAGGTAATTTCAGATTACAAATAGAAACAATTAAATCTTATTAGGTTTATTAGAGTCCTTGTTTCTGGTTAGCTATTAGGTTTCTACACTGACATGATAATTTCTTTTTATTACTGAATTTATTAGGGAGACATTGGTTAATAAAATTATACAGGTTTCATGTGTACAATTCTATAATACGTCATCTGTATATTGTATTGTATGTTCACCACCCCAAGTCAAGACTCCTTCCATCATCATTATCCCCCCTTTGCCCTATTCTACCTTCCTCACCCCCATTTTCCCCTGGTAATCACCATGCTATTGTCTGTATCTATTAGTTTTTTTGTTTTGTTTTGTTTTTTTGCTTAATCTCTTCACCTTTTTCACCTTGGGCTTCTTACTAGTATCTGGAATACATAGGTGGTCTAACATGTTAGATCAGAGAGATGGTCCGAGTATTAGATACATATGTAATCTATTAATACATGCTTGATCAACAAATGAATGAATACTATATAAAGACATACTCATGGCTTCTTTTCTATGTTATTCTTCAACTGTAGGAATTCTACATTGTCATCCTAGCCAGATGGCTTAGTTGGTAGGAGTGTTATCCCATATGCCAAAAAGGTTGCGGGTTTGATTTCCGGTCAGGGTACATACCTAGGTTGTGGGTCTGACCCTGGTGGGAAGACAACCAATTGCTATTTTTCTCACATTGATGTATCTCCCTCTCTTTCTTCTTACTTTCTCTCTAAAAACCAATAAAAACATATCCTCGGGTAAGGATTAAAACAATTATCTTCTTTCTTGAGTTTAACAAAAACATATTAAATGTAGGAACCATGCCATAATCTTCTTTAAACCCTCACCCCAGCTTCATCCATTGACCTTACTCCTTGTCTGGCCCCAGTTCTGGTTCCACTTCAGGAAAATATTAAGGCCTAATTAATATCTGCTATATTAATTACTCTTTAAGGCAATGAGGAACCAAGAAGATTGACACAAGCCAACTAGTGGTGTCCAGAGTAGATTTAAGAGCTCGTTTTCATAGCGCAGGGAGACAGTTTTAAGATGCTAAAAGGTGTGACAAAAAAATGAGGATGGAAAGGAATCTACTGATACAAGAGCCACTGTAGGATTCTTGCCCAGTAGGATTTTCTTGTTGGTATTAAAAGAATTCACAGAAAAGGTTGCTCACTGGGGAAGAAGTTTCAAGGAAGGATTTGCAAATAAAGTGGAGCTTAATGAGACATAAAGCCTGGGGAATCTTAAAATAACATGGATACACAAAATCCAATTAACATACGTATTACATATATGGCAAAGAAGCTAATTCCATATGCTTAACTTCATGAAACCCTTGCAGTAGTCTGTGAGGTGGACTTTCCCTCTCTTCTGAGCAGCTGTGATAATCCCCCAGAGCACATCTCTTACTAGGCAGTTAGTCCCTAATAAAATCCTCGTGCAAAGAGAACCACTTGGCCCTATTTTAACTCCTCTTTGGTTTAACAGCAACAGGAGGCCTTTTTAAAATGTTCCATGTCCTTTCTGGGTGGGTTATTAAAGTACCTAATGATTTTAATACAGATGCTACTTCCCCTAAGTCCTCATAAAGAGAAGGTATCTAACAGGATGTAATGCAGGGGCATGTGCCAATCACAGGCATTTTGTTGGATCATCTCAGAGTTTTCTTTGTCAAATTAAGCTTTTTCTTATGATTCATAATTCACTAACCTGGACTCAAACCTCAACACTAAACTACTCCTCATACTGAGATTTAAGTTGTAGGCTTTAGTTGAGGTGCTTCAACTAAGATGAGAGTTTTCATTTTTATTTTTCCCCAAACAGGAAATGATTCCTCCCCCACCCCCCAGCAATCAGTATAAAGCCCAGATTATAAATGAGTGAAGAGAGCACAAAAGAAGACACAGCTGTTTTGTGCCTGTGGGCTGGTACAGTGGGAAGACTTTGTGGAGGAATCCAGCTGATTCAACCTTGACTAAAACATGGGACTGGGATTGACGACCAAGGAGGGGAGAATTTGGGGAAGGTAACAGCTCCCATTTGAACAGAACTTTACACCTCACAAGGAGTTTTCACCAATCTTCTTATGTTTGACTTCACAAGAGTTGTCTAATGTAGCACTTACCGGATGGTATTGTTTCTTTAATATCTTTTTTTTTTCTTTATTGATTTTTAGAGAGAGAGGAAGGGAGAGGGAGAGAGAGTTAGAAACATTGATGAGAGAGAACATCAACTGATCGCCTCCAACATGCCCCCCAACTGGAGATTTGGCCCACAACCTGGGCATGTGCCCTGACCGGGAATCAAACCATTGACCTCTTGGTGCATGGGTCTATGCTCAACCACTGAGATACACCAGCCGGGCTCGGATGGTATTTTTAATTACTTATTTACAAATCTGTTCCTGCATTTAACCTGGAACAGTGACTACATGCATCTCCTGTGCTTAGTGTAGTGCCCAGTGTGGAGTCATTGGGCAGGTCATGTTTGAGAAATGAAGTACATTCCATCACCTTGAATGTTTGGTATAGACAAGTATTATTAACTTGTACTATAGATAGGAAAACAGAGGCTTATGGAAGTTAACTAAGTTGCTCAAGTCAAATAGAAGGCAGAGCAGTGCCCTAAATCTGACCTAAATCCAGTCATTGCTGTCATGAATATTGTCTCTGTACTAAGTGCCAAGGTGCACACATGAACCAAGGGGGTAACAAGACATACCCTTGTGGAGCATCTCAGGAAATGGGACCACCCAAGTTTGTGTCCATAAAATAACCTGATAATAAACTTCAAAGTTCTCTACCCATTGATCTGATTATCACAAAGATGAAATTGAGGGACTGTAGAATGTCACAGGATTTTTATAACGGTTGCTGAAGAAATGATTTGTTTAGACACAGGCTCCCTTTGATCTTAGTTAAAGCATCTCAGCTAAAACATGTCACATTCTGGCTACACCTGGAATTAGGTTTTAAGGGTCTCTTTGATTTCAGAATTTTCAGTAAACCATGCTACTGTGTAAGTTATTTAATATTCCTGATCCTCATATTCCTTGTCTATATCATGGAAACGAAAAATACCTTGCTTATAATGTTCTTGGGAGAATGCATATCATACATGAAGGGACTACTATGGTGCCTAATGTACGGTGATTATAGTGACTGTTATTATCTGTTTTAGAACATCTCTAAATGTAAGTTAGAACATGAATTTGAAATTGACTTTGGGAAGGATGAAGAAGAGAAGTATACTGCCGGAGTCCTAATCTATTGCTAAGCAACTGACTTGGGCTCTATTGTCCTGGAAAGACAGAATCTTTCTCTTCCGTGGATTTTGAATTTTATATAACTGTGTGCATAGCCCTATCTGAACACTCTATTCAGGTTATTATTCAGTTTCTATTACCTTTAATTCTGTTTGCACTGGCATAAGCTACAGAAATGATATCAAATGAGAAGTTATTCTGACATAAATTGTCCTGTGGGAGAGAGGATCCATATTAACTGCAATTATCTGTTTTTCTGACTCTGTTCCCAAATAGACTACAGATTTTCAAGGGCATTAGTCATGTCTTGGTCATCCACTTATCTCCACAGTCTTGAAAGTGCTTGGCTCATAGTAGGTACTTAATAAATAAATGAACATTAAATGAAGAAAGTAATAATTGAATGAAAGAAAGGCAAAACAGTCCTAATGCAGACATCACATTTTGGGGTTACTTTTCAATCTCAGGTCCAACTAATAACTATCATGACATCACTGTTACCAGATTCTCTAAGGATTTAGTAAACATTTATACCCATTAAAATTAGATGCTGCATCTACTCAGGTGAAAATCAGTTACTCAACTGATTGGGGGTTAATAGTTCGCATAATTGATATCATGATGTAGCAACAATAAAAATAGCTCGGTATCACCATCCTCTCTTCTAGCACTGGGGGGCTATAGATCTACCACTTTCCTTGGACTAAGGGAGCCCTTTCTCAATGAGGGACTGGGCGGCTCAGAATGTCTGTGCCTTTCCTAATGGGACCCAACATGAGCACATCAAACACAGACTCCATCAGAATACCCCTGCTGAGACAGGAGATAATAACATCCATTGCTGAGGTTTTAGCCATTCCTGAGGGTAGACCATCTCAGTATGAACTCCCACGGTAACAGGGTTTAGAGAATTTCTGGTTCATGGAGAACCTCCTTGCTTAGGACTCTTTCACTTTTCCTGCACAGGAGGACTGCTCTGAAACACACTTACACTGTCCACTGTGAAAATATGAAAAGATGGCAAGTTATGCTATATTCAGACAGGAGGAAAAAAAAAAAACAGTAACATAGTATTTCAGGAAGCAGGAGTGTTATGGATACATACAATGTTATCACTCCTTTTAAATGCCCACATTAGTATGGTGGAGGTAGGAGGGAGAAGTGTGGGAGTGTCTCTAAGGCCCTGCCAATGTTACACGTAAGATAAGTGTTCTGGCAGGATATGACTACATGCATTTAAAACTCCTTCTCTGCCGCCAGGCAACTTGGCTCTGAAGAATCACCCAGGTGTGAATTCACTGGGTCCTGCCCATTCTGAAGTTTCACTATAGAACATAGGCAAATGAGGTGCAGGGAGACACCCCTGGTTTTCTCTGGTTGTTCGAGCTTCCTTAGCCCCTTCCTAGGACTGGTTGCTCAGTAATGGCCACAGAACCAGCCCAATTATTTGCAGAGTAAATATAATAATGACTATGAGTCTGGGAAGCAACTGGGGGGAATGGATAAGAAAGATGGCCATATCGGCTGATACTAAAAGTATCTATAAAAGTCTCATACTGTTATCTTGTTCCCAGCCTTTGCATTCAATTCCACTGTAAGCAAATCGGGATCAACTACTAACCTCTTATTGGAAATGGTTTATATTGCAGCTGTCTCCTCTCTGACGTATTTTCTCTTAATATTCACTTTAAACTTATTTCTCCTGGAAAAATGCCATTGTGTGTGTGTGTGTATTTATCTGAACAAATATAAAGTTGAAAAAAAGGGTTTAAAGGTCTTAGAAATTTTGGCCTCTCCTTTTGTTTGTCTCCAGGCCTTTTGTCCTCCCTAATGGAAATCTCTCTTCCTTTCCCACACATTCTTTTCTCTCCTATTGTCAGTTTTTATTTAATGCTAAGTAAATGGGAAGGAAGAAAAAGTAGGAAGAGAAGACCACTTGTTCCCAATTAACTATGCTCATCTGAGGGGCTGAAGTGGTTACTCCAACAGAACTATCTTTCCGACAGCATGTTCTGTTCCCCTCTGCCCCACCAGGACATATCAGTGTAATAAGCCTTGTCATTACCTTGGCTATGTTCAAACAAGTGAGGAAATGAAAGTTACATGGTATCTTGCTGTTGTAGAGAAACTTGGACCATTCCCAGGGTAGACACATTGAGTGCCTACCCTGTAGATCTAGACCTCACCCAAGCAAGTTTGGTCTGCTTGCTCTGGGTTCCCTTACCCTCTGTGTCCCACTGTCTCTTGTCCATTCTCAATCAAGGCATCCTTGAGCAAATCTACTTGTTGGGCTGATTGGATCTGAGAGTTCCAAGCATTGACCAAACACTCCCAAGAACACTGAATGACAGAATTGAGACCATGAATTTTGCCATGAATAGCTCCAAGTCATCTCTGAATTGAGAATTCCTAAATATCAGTATAGACCGGCTGAAATGGGATGACCTAGGAAACAAGTAATGCTACAGATTTCTAGGTTATATTGTCCAAGATTTTGCCTCAATATGTTTGATAGGCAGCTAAGTTTGTTAGGTTTGGGAACTCCAGTCCTATGCTATGGCCTCAAATTATAGGTCACTCTGGACAGAGCCCCTGCGCTCATTGGATGCAGTCATTTTCACCTTGCCCGGCGAACTTGGGTGCTGTTTGGCTGATTTTCAAAGACGGGAAATAGGACATTTTGTCATAGCATGGTGGAAGGAGACCAGCAGCCCCAGTAGCAGTCTGTTGAGTTACTCTCACAAAGTAATCCATTGAGGCTTATCTTTCAGACACACTGAGATCCAAAAATAGTTGTAGAAAGGGATTGTAGGCATGAGGCCATCAGGTACACCAATGTGCACACATATGTGCCTACACACGTACACACACTCTCATTGCCTTGCCTCTGGGAGCCACGGATGAAGGTGGCCAAGCTCTTGGCCAGAGCTTCCATGAATGATTGCTCAGGCTGTATGCTGCACAGTTCCAGGCACCATTTTCACGTACTGCAATGTGAATGGTCCCCCAGAAGTTGTGCAATGCAGTGGTCCTTGGAGAAAGTTAAACATTATTTTGAAAACCAGAAGGAGCCCCTACTGAGGAAGCAAACACAATGTTTGGGGTGAAGGGTCAACAGGATTAGGTTCTTGCTATGCAGCTGGCTCTCAAGCTCTGCTCTCAGCACATGCACACACACAGGTATATACTCTACTTTCTGCACTTCCCCTTTCCTTGAATCCAGGATGATTTATAGGAGCTTCCTCTCCACACCTCACAGATGGATTGGGAAATGCCACAACAAATGAGAGGTGGAGAGCTAGTTCATGGTGAGATTCCCCAACCTCTAGGCTCCTCCAGCATTTTGAAACTGGTTAATGCCATTCTTGTCACTTTATCTCCAGAGCCCTTTTCTTGAAACCCAGTCCCATGCAATAAAGCACGTTTATTTCATGCAACACAGCTTAGTTGATGCTTCAAGTTCCAAATACCGCAGCTTACTGGGCACAGCTCAGCTGGGAGTGCCTGGTGTGCAGGAACATGCACAGCGCAGCGACAGGGGTTGTTCACCACTAAACACAGAGACGTAGAGGAGATGCAAAGCTACGGTAGCTAGAGGAGGACTAGTTTTCTTGATTTCAGTTCATGAAAAGCCTCTTGCCTCTACAGTTCACTAGTTTGGCATGGCATTTGCCCTTGGCTGTGAGTTGACGTTATGCTCAAAGGATGTCAGATTAATTCCCAGGCTTGTCAGGGATCAGGGGCTGGCGTCTTCCCTCAATTGTAGTCCTTCTCTCAAAACCAGTCTTACACTTTTGCATTTGTTTTCATAAGCGATTGGATAATCCCAAAATGTGAATTTCCTCCAAGCTCTTCCACTTTGCAAACTCCAGAAGCAATTGACCAATATGTTAAATCCGAGGGAGAACTGACTGTGAGCTAAGGCTTCAGACATGCAAAGCGCACAGCCCTGGGAAACAGCAGCATCTGGGACAGGAGGCTCCCATCACTTCACATGAAGATGGCATGGCTTTTGCAAATCAAACACACACAAAAGACCAGTGGTGGTCCAGGTTGAACACACCGTATGGGATGCACAGTTGAGTGAGGACCCAGACCAGGGAGCCACCTGTTCCTCTAGCTTGCATACATTTAGTTCACACCACCTCAGGCCACTCACAGTTTGCTTACCTGCTCATTGTTGCTCTCCCACCATTCCCCATACTCCCTTTGGGGGTGAAACACTCTATTTCCGACTTGTGCTGGGCCAGTCTCCTGTCTTTGTACCTGGTGAGCATGAACAAGGACAGGAGCAAACAGAAAGATGTGATTGTATGCTTAACTGGCCAGGCTGAGGAACAGCTGCAGAGGGTCGTCCCATGCCAACGCAGGGCTCCTGCTTTTCACTGCAGTGGCGGACCTGTGATACTTACTAGATGACTGTGATGGTATGTGCATAACATTGGAGACCATCCTGTTATTTCTTGGTTACGCCACATGTGATCTACCCTTTTACATTACTTATTCATCTGTGAGTTCATCATATTTAACAGTCAATGGTAAAAGCAATGCAATCCCTAGCACCTAAGAAAAAGATGACTATCAATAAATTAGTGTTTCTTGAGTGTTTACTATGTGACAGACAGGTAGAATGTTACTTAAATTTAATTCTGGCAACAACCCTGTGACAGAGGCTCTGTTGTTATTATAATCAGTTTTCTGAAGAAGAAACCTAAGATTGTAAGGATTAAGTAGATTGATCAAGACTTTTGAACACAGGGGGATCTATGTTTAGAACCCACACTTTTAGCCATTATAATGTGTTGCCTTCCATTATTAGTCTTTAAAAAAATCATTCTTGTCATTAAAGAACCTTTGCTAAGTGGTACTATGTCTGAACATTACAAACACGGGTAGGCAAAAGTAGGTTAAATTACCATCCATCATTACCTAAAAGATAAATCATAAGGCTAAAAAATAATAACAATAATGATAATAAGACAAATAATACAAATAAATAATACAATGATTAATTAATAAATAATAATATAAGAATAGACTCTGTCTCAGGTATTCACAACTGTAAACTCCCGTCTATCAGAGACTGGAGATGCCAAAAGAGAAAAGACATTCCTTTGATGTGAGAGGTTTATGTAACCATTAAGCTGAAGTTTGAGAGTCAGCACTGAGTTGCCTTAACTGTGCAGGGTGGCTCAAACAGCTTTTGCATCAGAATTGGCAATTCATCACACCTGGAAGGTACTAGCTGTTTCATCTAAAATAAGTTATGAGCCCAGTCGGTGTGGCTCAGTGGTTGAGCATCAACCCATGCACCAAGAGGTCACCAATTTGATTCCTGGTCAGGGCACATGCCCAGGTTGTGGGCCAAATCTCCGGTGGGGGACATGCTGAAGGTGGCCAATTGATGTTCTTTCTCATTGATGTTTGTATCTCTCTCTCCCTCTCCCTTCCTCTCTCTCTAAAAATCAATAAAGGAAAAAAATTTTTAATTTATAAAATAAGTTATGAGATTTTCAATATTCAGGGGTGGCGAAGGCTGGGTTGAGGTAGCAAAGGGGAGAAAATGGGGAACATCTGTAATAGTGTCAACAATAAATTAAGGCCCTGGCCAGTTTGGCTCAGTGGTTGGAGCGTTGGCCCGTGGACCAGAGAGACCGGGATTCAGTTCCTGCTAAGGGCACATACCTCTGCTGCAGTTTGTCCCTGGCCCCAGTTGGGGTCATGTGGGTGGCAACCACTTGGTGTGTGTCTCTCTCACATTGATGTTTCTCTCTCTCACTTCCTCCCTCTCTTTCTCCCACTCTATCTGAAGATAAATGCAAAAACGTCCTTGAGTGAGGATAAAACAAAACAAAACAAAACAAAAAACCACAATAAATTAAGAAAGAAAAAAAAAAAGATGAGCCCTTATATTTGAATGACAGTTTTCAAAACCAACATGCTTTCACAGAAATCATCTCTTTGTTTTATTCATCGGTGTTAGCCTGTGGGGTGAAGAGAAAATGTTGTCCTCATTTGAAAACGAGGTAACTGAGACTTCCCTAACTGACTTGACCAACATTACAAGCCTAGTCAGTGGAAAATAACTGCCAGCAGAGCTTGCAGGGGCCCATGACTCTTAAAGTTTATTACCTTTTTTCACTTGTAAAACTGGAGCCTGATACGATGCCACCTTATCCGTTTGGGCATTCAACAGTAAGTGATAAAGGTACTATCAGACGAAGTGTTTACCCTTGGTATGGTCACTTTTGAAAAAAGTTTCTTTTCCTGCTTTCTCAAAATAAATATTAAATAAAACAAAATTAAAATCATTATTTGTCCTGGGATAAAGGACTTCCCCTTAATTTTCTCTCTTCACAGACGTTAAAAGTATTTCGTTTTTGAATGAAAATGGCTCATTAAATCAAGCCAAATGGATGGAATGGATTACCTTATTTAGTAGACATTAATTGAGCATCTATTAAATTCCAGGCAGTGGGCTTGTCCTGGGAATACAGCGATAAATAATCTGCAGGTCCTACTTCATAAAGCTCATGGACTAGTGTGAGAAGGAAGGGAAGCAGACAGTATGTACACAAGTAACTTTTGGTCTAGGCCATAAAGAAGAGAGGGAAAGAACTTCAAGACTTGGCTGGAGGAGGTAAAGCATTGGACCAAACCAGAATGAGCAGGGAATCCTTTATGAAGCACCAATCATCGAATGGCATGCCACATGTCAATAGAAAATATTTTGTGCTTGTTTATGAATTGGATTGTACAACCAGAATGCTGCTCTATGGCATACATTAAAAGAATATTAATAGAATAGAATTAATGATGGTCACTCAAATGGATCCTTAAAGTATTTTTGAATCTCTTCTGTTAGGCTAATTGCCAGTTAATTTAAATCTTTCATATATAAGTTAGGGCATCTATATTCTTCATGATCCTAAGTGCTTTTCTCTTTCTGTTTCCCTTTCTCTTTCTCTTTCCCTTTCCTTTCTCTTTATCTCTCTCATATACAGAAGCATTTTACCAGTTGATTGTGATTATGACATAGATCCTAAACATCCTATTCTATCAAAGCCCAACCTAATTTGGTAAAAGCTTTTATAAAACAAAACAAAAACAAAAAACAAATTTCAGCTTATTACAATAAAGCAAGATACACTAGACTTTTTGGAACTTTCAAGCAGTTCTTGTGTTTGAGGTAAGATGAAAATGCCATTTGGTTTGGGAAGCTCACCTTTGCTTTCAGATGGGACCCTTATTGCCTCTTTATAACTATAATTACAGCTTAATTATGTTCACCAGATACTTTTAAGCATTTACTAAAACAGATATATATACATGAACATACAGATACTTGCAAGGCACTGTTTTAAGTGCTTTACCAATATTATCTCACTTTTTAAATAAAATGCTTAGTTTACTGAATGATGTTCAAATCACAGTAGCAATAATAATAATAACAGAATATTGAATGTGGCAGGTTATTTTCTGTACATTCTCCTCAATATATATACATTGATTTGAGAGAGAGAGAGAGAGAGAGAGAGAGAACATCAATTTGGTGTTTCACTTATTATTTATGCATTCATGAGTTGCTTGTTATATGTGCCCTGACCAGAGATTGAACCTGCAACTTTGGTGTATGGGGATGACACTCTAACCAACTGAGCTACCTGGCCAAGACATCATCCTCAGTTCTTAATACTGCCCTACATAGTAAGTGCTATTATCCTCATTCCAAAGACACAGGCATCTGAGGATCAGTGTCAGTAAGCCCAATCTCACACCGTTTATGAGCGGGGAAACTAAGATTAGAAATTGGGCCCTTCTGATTCCAATGCTCCTCTTATTTCCATTAAACTTCCCTCTAAGTAATGTCAGTAACTTCAGAAACAAAACTATGAAGGCTTATTATCTACCTTTTGTCTCTTTGGCCCCATTTTGCAAATGTGTGGTACAGTTCACAAAGACAGCTAGTGGGGGACCTAGTATAGGACTTTATTTTTATTATTTTCATTAAAAAATTTTTTTTCTTCCTTTATTGATTTTAGAGAGAGGAAGGGAGAGGGAGAGAGAGGTAGAAACATCAATGAGAGAGAACATTGATTGGTCACCTCTTGTGTGCCCCCACTGGGGATCAGGCCCACAACCTGGGCATGTGTCCTGACCGGGAATCGAACTGGTGATCTCTTGGTGCATGGATCTATGCTCAACCACTGAGCCACACCGGCTGGACTAGTATAGGACCCAAATTCCTTCATTTGGGTTCCTATAGATGTACTATATATGTTTAGTTTATACTATTCAAACCATTTACTGAACACTTCATGTGCAAGGCACTGTGATAAGGAGCACGTGGGTAACTCTGTGCCACTGATAAGCTCACAGTCACGAGTGGGAGGACGAAATGTAAACAGATCGTTTTCAAACAATGTGAGAAGTTTTATTATAGGAACATACAAGAAGGTCTACCAAGCCCATACTAGAACGGCCAAAAAACATTAGTGAGATATGATGCCTAAGATAAATCTTGAAAGATGAGTGGGAACACTGTGTGAAAGATGAGTAGGCAGGCAGAAGAAAAATCAAAAGCAAACACATGGAGAGGCTTAGCAACGTGGTGTATATAGGGAAACAGTGTTTAGTACTTTTTATGGTAATCAAGCATAAAATAAGGCAAGGTAACATGGGCAGAATGGATGGAGAGCACATAAAACATAGCTTATGGATGAATTTATCCTGTAGGTTATGAGATTCCATTGCAACATTTTAAGCTAAGACAAAAATATGGTCAGAATTGACATTTAGATAAAATATTATGGACTTGAGGGAACAAAATTACAGATAGACTCATACTACTGTAATAGTCCATATGAGAGATGATGAGATAATGCCTTGGGGTAGTGATGATATGGATGAAAGGTAGGGTACAGTTTCAAAAATATGTGTGAAATAAAATGAGTAGGATCTATTGGATGATGAGTATAAGAGAGAGATGTGTAGAATACTACTCCAGTTACTGGAAAAGAAGTATATTTGGATAAGAAATAAAAAGTTTCATTTTGGAATACTGAGTTGGAGATGCTGGTGGGATATCTAAGTGGACATATTAAGTAGACACATGGCTATAAGAATCTGGAGGTTAGGGGACTGTTATACACTGGGGAGCTACTAGCATACAGATGGTTGTAAATACCATGAGAATGGTCGAAGTCTTCACAGAGAGTATGCAGAATTTGGAGTCAGACTTGCTCATCCTGTCTGTTCAAAAACTTTTATAACACTGTTAATGTAAGCATTTTCTCAAAACATTTACTGAGTACCTACCAAATGCCAGATACTGAATTCAGAGTTTTTGAATCTGCTATACATATAGGGTGTCCCAAAAATGTATACACAACTTTGAATAATTATAAAGCCAGTGTTTATACATTTCATTTTCAAAATGTAATAGAATCTACAGATACCCTGTATACATTTTTTTGGGACACCCTGTATATATATATTTTTACAGCCTCCTGATGTCTAGATTTGTACTCCTTACAGCTTTGACACTTTGATTTCTGGGCCATGACCTTGGCATGAAAAACTGTCACAAAAGTTTTAACAGATTTAAGAATGATTTGTTCTGAAATTAGCTTTAGTGAACTTCTGTGAATATTTTTTGATGTTGTTCTTTTTGTACTTCCTTTATCCAGGAGACTGTAGTTCCTCTTAGTTCTACAAAAGCTCATATTCATCTGGTGAATTTAAAAGATGTGGGGATAAAAATCACTCAGGATTGGATAGAAAATGCAGTTTCTCCATAATTATTTGAATAAAAAATTCCATCTTTTCACTCCCTTTTTCTCTCTCCTTCCCTGCTAATATCTAGTAAACATTGGATTACTGAAATTTCTATATAGGCTATATGCTCCAGAATGGATAAATGAGTCCAGAATGAAGTGAAAGACTAGAATAAAATAAAGAAATTAAAAAAAGATAATGTGTATATTAGGTGAAATAGCAGGAACTGGCGAGATGATGCCTAAAGCTGGGAGGAAAGGAGAAGACTATGGTTTTAGTTAAATAGAACACAGTAAATGGAGTGTTTAGTGAAAAGCTGAAGATAAAGGAGGGTGTTTATCGTCAAATAGGGATTACAGACAGACCCTTCAAATGGCTCAGAAGGGAGAAGTCCAGTGGATGAAACAAAGAACAATAGGTATAAGTGGAAGTTCCCAACATGATACTATTTCTGAGATTCTGGGAAGATTCCATTGGTGAATTCTCTCACTTTCCCCTAAAGTCAAGAACAAAGATTTTCCATCCTCTGTGAGTGAGGAGACTAATAATGCAAATGCTGTTTGCATAGATATCCCACGACCTACTTGAAGGGATTTCTCTGACAGATATTGTAGACTCTCTGAGAACATGGTTAGAGATGACGGAGGAAGGCAAGGTAGGGATGCTAGAGGTCTCTATAGTGGAGGGAAAAGGGACAGAAAAGGGGAAAGCTGAAGGTACCAGAGGCTCATTTCCCTGACTCCACAATTTTGTCAAGGGCTTGTCCTGCTTAAGGTTTCGTTCTTTGAGAAATATTTTTCTTTTATCAACTTCTCTCCCATGCTGACTCCTACTATGTGCCATACTCTGATCTACTCTTTGAAGGAGGATCCTTGAGTTCATTTTTCTGAACTCTTATACCCAACTCATTTTCCTCTCTCAAGCTAGGTATCATTCAATTGAGTGAAAACCACAGGGAGAGATTTTCTCATATGTGTGGAAATCATTGTATACATATTTTACTTAATCTATCATTCTTTAAAGTATTCAGAGGAAAACAACAACAACACGATCTTTCTTAGAAGCCAATGAAAGGGAGATGGAAAGTGTTGGATATTTCATATATGTTTTATGTGTAAATTTTATAATTCAATATGGAATTGATGCCTAGTGGGGCTGAAGTTAAGGCTGGGGAATAAGCGGGTAGGAGGATATTCTTCAAGGAAATCTTTTATTTAAACCTTTATGAATCCATCTTATCTATAAAGCAAACTTAAATCCTCTTTTTCCTCAACTATTTGTTATTATTCAGAATGGAACTATGGTATGAGTAAAGAAAAATGACAGAGAAAGAAAAGAGTACTTCTTGACCAATAAGGTGCAGAAAGGTAAATTATTGAGTGAGGGACACTTGAAGCCATTATAGAACAAGCATTCTGAATGCCCTAGAAAACCCAATAAGGGATTTTCATATGAAAAATTGCAGTCCGGAAGGCAGAGTTTCAGGCTAAGACTGATCATAAACCTGGATGATTAGAGAATTAAAAATATATATATATATATATATCAGAGTGAATAAACCTTGTGAATGAAGGCATGGATGAATAATCGAATGTAATGGAAAGGTAACTTTAGGGATTATTGTATCTCCAAAGGGCTTTGTTGATGTTTTTGTTGTTTAGACTTTAATCATTGCAAAATGAGGCAACTTTGTAGACTTTAGGTCAATAGATCAAGGAATAGAGAAACATTAAAGATGTTTGGAAAGGGAATAACTAATGTAGAGAGTTTTGAGATAAAATAATTGTAGGAAAAAAGGAAGACCGCAATTTTTCACTTACACTTCATAGTTAAACAGTCAGCATACACTGCAGCTCCATCTTCAAAACATACCCAGAATCTGACCATTTCTTATCACCTCTATTTACCACTTTGGGGCAAGTCACTGCCATCTCTTACCTTGAAAACTGTAATAGCTTCCTATTCTGGTCCCACATCTGTCCTTACTAACATGCCATACTCCAACCCAACCCAATCTTCCTGTTACCATTTCCTACTTTTGTCTTATCCAACATAATTTATATTTTCTTATTTGTTTCATTTACTGTCTTTTCCCCTCAATAGAATCTTCAAAAGAACGTAAGCTCTATGAAGGCATGGATGTTGGACTCTTTCTTCTCTGCTGTCTTTACATCGCCTATGACACTGCCAAGCTAATTTTTAAAATAAATGTCTTCTATACAAACTTCTTGGCTTCAGTGTTTCACTCCCTGCCAGTCATTTCCCCCATATTTTTGCTTACTCCATAAACTAAATAGAACACAGTAAATGGAGTGTTTAGTGAAGAGCTGAACATGAAGAAGGGTGTTTATTGTCAAATAGGGATTACAGACAGATCCTTCAAATAGCTCAGAAGAGAAAAGTCCAGTGGATGAAACAAAGAACAATAGGTATAAATGGAAGGTCCCAACATGATACTATTTCTGAGATGCTGGGAACATTCCACTGGTGATTCTCTCACTTTCACCAAAGTGGCTATTTCAATACTTTTTCACTCATACTTCATAAAACTTAGGTTCCATTCATTCTACTATCATCTCACTCCAACTTGATCGAGCAATCTAATGCCATTTAAAATGAGTTGCTAATCTTTCTTCCTTCCCACCTGAAATTTTCCCCATAACTTGGTTCTTCTTTTATTCACTCAATCGTGCATGCATCCATTCAGCCTCTCAGTGCACAGGATGGAGCTCAAGCAACTGGGCCACTCCAGCCGGGCTGCCTTTACTTTTTAATCTTGACTTTGCTCCAGTCACTGTCTCCAATTCCTTGTACCACTGCAAACCTTTATAACAGCCTTGGGTACATTCAACCTGTTCCCACGTTGATTCCTCAAACAGCCTAGACCTCAGCTTTGGGATTCCAGGCAGGCTGAGTTCAGATCAAACACCTACCCACAGGTGATAGCTTTAGCAATTACCCAGAAACAATTTCTAATTTTAAAATGTATGAGGCCAAGTGCAGCACAGTGCATTTCATTTTCCAGATTTATTGCCACATTACATTTTTGACTACCCTAATTTTGGCTCCTGACAGTGATAAAGTAAGGAGAGAAACTGAGATATACATTTGAATATCATTTAAAATATTATAGAAGACTTTCCCAAAACCATTTAATTGTCTCAACAAACTGAGTAATGTGATCATTATCTTCATCCTTCAGATAAGGAACCGCCGGCTTAGAAAGCTTCATAGTCTGGCCAAGTCCCCATAAACGGTAAGTTACAGAAATGGGGCTAGAAATCAGATGTTCTACTTCCGAACCTCATGCTCTTTATTAACACCTCAGTTTTTATTCATTTAATGCTGAAAAAAACAACAACAAACGTATCTAAATAATCTAATAACCCACTTGAGAGACTGAAAAGGTCATACACGAAGGAAATATTGTGTGTGCTTAGTGGAGCTAGGCTTTGAGCACAATAAAAATTTATTTTTCAAAGGTCAAACTTGAGTACACAATGGAGAAGTGGAATAACCACCCTCTAGGCGCCAAACTAACATGTAAATGACTGCCACTCCCTGACTGGAGCTCACCTACACCGGAAAACACAGACATCTGAAGTCTGTAGAAGCGTCATTGCCGAGAATGGACAGTCAGTGCCAGTGTGTGGGATACTGCATGACATCAGAAGAC
This sequence comes from Tadarida brasiliensis, assembly GCA_030848825.1. Classification (NCBI taxonomy): domain Eukaryota; kingdom Metazoa; phylum Chordata; class Mammalia; order Chiroptera; family Molossidae; genus Tadarida; species Tadarida brasiliensis. The sequence goes on from CM061268.1 coordinate 61,563,122, forward strand.
AGACAGAATGAGGTGGTGGAATATTTCAACAACCCTAAGGTGTGACAAAGAGAGCTGAAAGAAGGCCCACGTCAGTCTTTCCAGTACAATTGACCAAAGGAAAATTCTAGAAGAAGACAGAAGGAAATTCCTTGTGGATCTTCCATTTAGAGGGAAAGAGTGACCTACTCTAGTTCAATATCACAAAGTAATATTGCCATGAAGTAATTCCTTACTTCAGTCTCGTCTTTTTGCCCTCTCTGCACCTACACATAAGTAAACACGTTAGAATGGTTTACTACGTGTTCCAGCAGGTCTTGTGGTCTCTCCATACACAGAAAAATAGCTTTTGCCCAGACTTGAATGTCAAGTTGATTCATTCAAAAATTCCAGATTACAAACAAAAATTGAGCTTGATTAATGGTCCCAGAAAGTAGTGTCAGTAATGAACATAAGTTGTGGAAGTATTTGAGAAGCTGCCAGGGGACATATTGCTTTGTCCTCTATAAAATAAAAGGAAGATAGAAGTTGACAGGGGGACACGCAGTGGAAATAAGCAATTAAAATGTAAAGAATCTGCTATATTGATCCAAGAATTCTGTTCATATAAATTTATTCTAAGGAAATAATTCAACAGCATTTCAAACGCTTCTGTACAAAGATTTTTCCCTTTAGTGTTATAGGAAATAGCAAAAACAACAACAACAAAAAACCCAACAAAAAACAAACAAAACAAAACAAGAACAAAAAAACTACTGGAGAATAGTTTAATAAATTACAGCATAGCAACATTATGGAAATGTATTAAGTTTTACATTCAGTAAAGCCTTTCATTTAGCTTCTAGAGAATTCCCAAAGCATTTTAATCCCACTTATGAGGAGAACTTGTTTCCAGAAATGAATCATCTTAAGACATTGCCTTTTCATTGTGTGCTTTCCTTCAGCTTTGCTGTTTGTTTCACAATCAATAGAAACCCAGGAAGATAAAGATTATAAAATGAATTCTAAGGTGCTTCACAGCCTTATGCAACATCCTCAATAGAGAAAACATCTCAGGGAGGAACAAAATGTCGACCAGAGGGAGGGTCTCCATTCAAGGACAGAATCAGCCTAAAGAAACATTGTGTCAAGTATTCATTAAAAGTTGCTGGCTTCCATTTTAGGATGGAGGACTTTTCAGACAAAATATTTGTTCTTCCTAAAGACAGATGAGTAGTTTTCCAACAGGAATTTTTCCCAACGTCATTGTGCATGAACAACTGAAAGAGCTTTGGAGTCAGACCAAGCTGGGTAATGATGACAGTGAGAGCCAATGTTTTCTGAACACTTGCAATATACCAGACAGATTCTAAGTATCAAAATGTACTGATACAATCATTGCAACATTCCTATTTTATAAATGAGGAAGGGGTAGGACATAGGAAGATTAGGTAACTTGCCCAAGGTTATCGGATTGGTTAATTATATGGAGCATATTATTTCTCACTAAAAATGCTGGTTACAAACACTAGCTGGGCCATTTGTTGGGCCTGGTTTGTCTTTAAATGGCTTAAGGCACACAGCAACTGTGCTATTTTTCAAACCCTTTCCTGTTTTTCCTGCTCTACTGGCTTGAGCCCCTGCTTTTGCTCTTTTTTGACCCTTTCCACCCTAGTAGAGAGGAAGCCTGATCCCTCTTTGGTATTGACCTTGATTATAATTTACTCTCAGAAACTTGATTTTCTCAGCCTGGGGTCCATTGGAGCCCACACCCCAGTGCTTCATTGTGGAAGCAGATTTGCTTAGACATTGATGGTGGATCAGAGCCCCTCCCTCAAAGCAGTCTCTTGCAAGTCTCTGTTCCTATTTTTGTATTCACACTTTATAATCTTTTTCTCAAATAGAGCCTCCCAAATTGTATGGACTTTATTTTTTCTGGTTCTTTAAATTTAAAAAATAATTTCAATTGCAGTTGACATTCAATATTATATCCGCTTCAGGTGTGTGCATAGTGGTTAGACACTTAGATTCCTGATGAAGCGATCCCCACTGATAAGTCTAGTACCCACCCGACACCATACATTGTTACTACAATTTTATTGACTATATTTCCTATATGTACATTACACCCTCATGACTGTTTTGTAACTACTGACCAAATTGTGTGAACTTTAATTATCACAAAACTTGTCGCTATCCCTGCATCTCAGTTTCCCTCCTATCCCATAAGAAAATCATAAATTAGCTGTGTTATGTTACCAGGCTTGCTAATGCTTTCTGGGTTACAATTTCCCCATCTGCAAAATAGAAATGTTGAGGATCAGGTCAGACAACTGATGTAAAATTCTTGTTCTCAATAGGGTGCCTTTCATGCCTGTCATTCCCCCCACCCCCTTACTAATAATTTCTGTAACCAGGCAGGTTTTTCTCAGACAGTTTTAATACAAAATATTTTGTCCTGTTTTTTTCTACATGTCCTGTAATACTTATGAAACCACAAGTCCTCATATGGGACATGACCTGTATCATCCCCATTAAATCTTGTGGATTAATGAATCTTTAATTTTCACTTCCATTTAGACTTAGCTCTCATGACCTGTCTGCTCCCACACCTTAACTTATGCTGCTGTGATTTAGGCTGGATTTGAAAATGATATGGAGACAGATGAAGCTCTTCTCTGTACTTCATCTTACCTTTTCCCCTGTTGATCTCTAGCAGAGCCATAGCCTCTTTCTTCAAAACACTTATTCCAAATTACAATTAGGTAGGCATTTGCTCACTAGTTATTATCTGTCTTTCTCACCAGACTGTATGCGTCATGGAAGCAAGGGCATGTCTGTTCTTTTCACAAGCACCGAGCATAGGACCTTGTATATAGTAGCTGCCTTTTTGCACGAATCCAGTTGTGAAATGGTAAAGGCAACAATGTTTATCAAAGGTTTATCACTCAGCAATTCTTCTCTCAACAAAGTTGTCCTGTTTGCTATCTTCCTTTCTTCCTCTGTCATCTCCCTTCACCTTTGTCGCTCCTGTCTCACCTTCACACACAAGACTTTTCCTTCCCTTTCTCATTCCTCTCTCTCTTGGGTACTGGGGAACACGTCAAAAGTGTTTCCAAATTTTGCCGATGACTATGTTTCCATCTCTCACAGGTTTTAAAACCACTTGATTTTGATAAGATGAGGTAGGTATGGCAGAGGGTTGGGGTATTCCTGGTTCCTGTAAGTATGTGAGGGGTGACGTGAAGGGCGGACATGTTCACTGTGACAGGTGCAGCTGCCAGAGAGTGGGAATGACACCCAAAGAGTGCGCAGCCTCGGGTCTGCTGAGTTGTGCTCTTACATGAACTCCAAAAGAATCATTTTCATTCCTTTATATTGGACAAAATGATAAAATACAAGTCCATGACTAGGAACTGCCTATTTCCCTTCTACTCTTCATAACATTGCTTTAAAAGTATCATTTTAATAAAGGGAATTATATTTCTCTGGTTTTAGGGTAATGTATTGTGTTTTCTTATAATCACATAATTTTAATGGAGGGATTTACCACTTTTGCCATTTCTAAGCAGATTCCACATGGCTCAGTGTCTATCACAGTATATTAAAAGGGAGATTGTTTTAATGTCATAATGGGAGATAGCCAAAGAAACATTTTATAAATTTTTCTGTAGGGCCTTTTCTCTGGTAAATTCACTAGTGTTTCTTATGTACTTATTATGTATCAGATACTGAGCTAGGAGTTGCTGGTAACCTAGAAATACAGGAATGTATCATGGCAGAGTGTAATAAATTAATGTATACAGTTATATAGCATCATATATACTACATATGTACACATAGACATATACACACACATACATAAAATCATACGCATATCTCTATGTAATCATATAAACACACACACACACATATAGATACACGATAGTTCTCCAAATTTTTCTAAACTGATTTTACTTTAGTTGACATGAGATAGGCAACAAATCATGGTAGTTAAGTGGACTGGCTTTGGAGTTAATTAACATGGTTTTGATTTCCTAGCACTACCACTTCTAGCTGTATGATTTTGGGTAACATATAACGTTTCTCACATTTTCTCTTTGCATAATGGAAGCAATGCTACTTAACTCACAGCATCAATATTTTAAATGGATTTTGCCACAATGAAATATCACAAGACACTATGAGGTAAGTACCATTATCATCCCCATTTTACATATAAAGACACTGAGCAAGAGTCATCAAGTAATCTTTTCAAAGTCACAGTTAGGGAAAAGCCAGGACACATATCTGGGCTGTTGAACTCTAAAGCTTGTACTCTAGAACAAGAGGTGAAAGAAAATAATCAAAATTACAAAGGGGAAAGGAAAATAAATTCAGAAGAAAAACAAACAAAAACTCCAGGAGAAGCCAAAGAATAGGACGAAAAGGAGGAAAAGCAAACACAGCCAGGCACTCTGTTAGGAGTTTTTATACATTGTCTCAAACACCCTTACAACCCTGGAGAAGGGTAGGGATGATATTTAAAAGAGAACTGTAGTTCCCATGGCAGATGAATGTTGATGTTGGAATTCAAAACTAGGTCCTTCTGATTTTAAAGAATATACTCAGACACATGGGTGTCCTCTTGATAGTTAACATAATGCTTGGCTCTGTAGCTGACATTCCATAGCTCTGAGCTCCTTGAGAATCTAAGAGCTGTCTTAGCGTCTAATGAGGGTGACATAAACAGAGAACACTAAATCAATGGTGAAGACGACAGCATCAATGGGTGGCTAAGACGGAAAGACCCTAGGGCTGAGATGGAAAATGTCATGGTGGAACTGGAACTTAACCTGGCATGACAGGCAGAAGCTAGGCTCATGCGCACGACCACTGTTTGTTGAATGTATACGTGGCAAGAACAGTTAGTCAAGTGAAAAGGCATGGCATTCTTTTTCTATTACCTTTCTTCCTCACACAGCCCTGTTGGAATTGAAGGGCCTAGTCTTTTCCTTGATCTCTAGAGAGAGGGTGGGGTGCAGAGGGGGGAGGAGGAGGAAAGCCAGCAGGGGCAAGCTCACTGCGTCGCCTATAGTGCCCGTGTTAGACTCCACATATGTAACCCATTGCCCACAATGGTTTGTGACTGAACCCTGGGAGTGCTCAATAAAGAAATGTGCTGAATAAAAGAATGAACGAATGAGGAAAAAAAGATGGATTATTTCAAAAAAGACCCAGAGAATTCAGGGAGGAGAAAAAATAAAAACAAAACTAACAACAACAAAAACCCCACAAAAAACCCCAAAAAACCCCACCACAACCAGAATAAATACCATCATGTTATCCTTTCTTTGAAGCCTTTTCTGTCCCCTCTCATATAATTACTTCCTTTTTGTGCACCTGCAGTGTCCCCTACAGAGACTTAAAACACCTACAATTCTCTATTGACTATCTGCTCACATCTCTGGCTCTCCTGTGAGGAGAGGAGTTATCTGGGTATTCATCTACATCTCTCTGGTGCCTAAAATACCATCTAGCTCACAGCAGACAGCATGACTAATAGATTTTCAGTGAATAGCACCTACTTATTATTATTGAGTACTAAACATTCTCCAAGCAGAAAATCTTGCTGGCCTGTGATTGACTTCTGCCCAACGCTCCTCTTTTTAGTCCATTTCCTTTTGTTGTCTGGTATACAACTTAGGTCTTTCTACCTCTGGTATAACTGACTTCCTTTAAGTCACAAAATGTAATTTTGATTCCATTCCCCATAAAAGTGTGTGTTTCCCCCTTGTGTCTCCTTTAGTGAAACTGCCCACTAACCCCTGGTTTGGTACAGTACTTCTCCCTGGTCCTGTGAGGCTCTGCTGCCCTCTAGGGGGCCATGCTCATCACACATGCTCAGGACCAGTTTGCTCTGTACTTGGCAGCACAGTCCTGGGGTGGGATTGCCATGTTCATGGCAGGGCTGCCAAACCCCAGGGCTCCTTTGCCTGCTCCTGCAGTGCCCAGTTTATAAACTTGTGGCTATATATATCGTGGGTTTAGGAATATGAAACTTGGCCATAGCGAGCAAGGAGGACCTCAAGAACTGAAACCCATCACAACGGGAACATTGGAAGAGGTTGCCATGGGGGTCTCAGTGCTCTTGGTACCAACTCCTTGGTTATGAGTGTCCCTCCCACCTGCATCTTGGTGGTTTGCATATTATATCAAAGTTTATTCTGTGGTATCCAGTAGCTACTAATGAGAGTTCCACTTGATAAATGAACACTGACTTCCATGGGAGATAAAAAATCTTCCTCAAAGAGATGGAGACTGAAGTTGCCTTTTTTTTTTTTTTTTTAAAGCACAAACCAACATCTGGTTACCACATCCAGTGATGAAGACTTTTAACTCCATCTAATTTTACTTCTCTGTAACATTAGAACTACTGACCACGCCTTCATTTTCGAATCATTCTTTTTTTCTTTTGTGCTATCACTTGTATTTGGGTCTTAGGTGTAGTTAATACTAACAATCGGGACTCCTTGGTCTAGTTCTCAGACTTCTCTTTATTTATTTGGTGCCTGAACTCTCCCAAACTATACTTCAAATACCAAACTCTCTTGATCTTCAGGCCAGTTTATTGAGCAGTTTCTTGAACTTGTTCACTTATATATCTCTTGGGCATTTTGAATTTAAAAATTCCAAAACCAAACTCATCTTTCTTCAAATGTCCTCTCCTTTACCTTACCATCTACCCCATCCTAATTTTTTTTCTAAATTAGTCCTATTATCATTAAATGTGGGTGGCCCTTCGACTGGACTTCTCCTCTGAGCCCACAGGGTATAGAATTAACATGTCCAAATGAACACTTGATTTTACCCTTCAAACTTCTCATCTCCAAGACTGAATTACACAGGTCCCAATCTTTACATGGGTCAAAAAACCTTGGGCCCATCTTTTATTTTTTTCTTTCCTTTACATACAACGTAATAATCATCAAGGCTTAACTTTCTACTTTAAACCACCATCTCTTACCTAGCCTGTCATAATAGATGTCCGATTTCTCCCTTATCTTCTTTATAGTCTACATTTTATTCTATCTAAAGAAACCAGAGGGATATTTTTAATATAGCAATATTATCATGTAATTTCTCTTCTCAAACCTTCCAAAGCTTCCTCTCAAATTCAAGAAAAATACAAAATCTGCACCTCACCCCGTCTGATCCCAAGTGTCCATCCATGTTACCCTCTCACCATGCTCTCCCTTTCTGGAGAAGTCCTCTGTCACACGGCTTGTTTATCTTCAATGGGTTGATATGTCTATGTCTATGTCTATGTATCAATATATTTATATAAACATATTATGTATTGCGCATTACTACTTTTCTTGCAATAGAATAATCTAATGCAGTTTGGTTATAATTTGACTAAATAAAGTTTTCCTCATTTTTGAAAGATGTTCCCATAAAAACTCTACAGCAGTCAAAACTAAGAAGGAATATTTTTCTGTTTACTATGGAGAGTTCATAAAAATTGAAGGTGTGAGAGAAATTTTTAAATTTTATTACAGAGGTAAGATATCACACACATTATAATAACTTAAAGGCTCTCTCATATATATATATAATATATCCATCTAAGTGAATGGTAAAGCCATTAATATGGGGTATATATGTTTAGAACTTCTGTGGACTAGAGTGAATAATGGCTTTATAAATGGCAGAAGCTGGATTGGGTAAGATGAGTGGGAATGAATTTCATGCCATGTATAGGAGGGTTTGGGGTAAGGCAGCTTGATTTACACAGAAGCTTAAAGGTCCAGAAGAGCATGAGGTAGGGTTGGAAAGGAAAATAGGTAAGCTGAAGACATCATGAAGATTACATTGTCAGCATGTTTTTCAACATGCAGGATGTGAGACAACACTGCCTATTTTTGAGTTGGTCAAATGTATTGGGTCTAATCACTATTGCAGTAATTCCGGTGCATAGAAATAGATATGAGGCACTGGATCTACATAACAGTTGTGGAAATAAAAATGAGGATGAAAACCCCAAAACATTTGAAAAAAAAATTTAATGTAGCATCTAATATCTCAATAGCATTTCATATCTGATTTAATATGTTTAAGTTGAGGACAAGGGCAAATTAAACTTGACTAACATTTTGAGGGTGGGAAGTAGCATTTGTTACAGAAAAAGAAATACAGAAATAAAGAAACAATTACAGGATAATTTATTTGATATGAGTGAGTTTAGGGTGAGATGATGCCAGGTATCAAGATGGAACTATCCAGTTGTCATTTAGACTTCAAGGAAGAATACTTGAGAATTGAAAGTGCAATGATGGTTTAGTTCTGGAGAGAAGAGAACACAGGAGAAAGGGGCCAAGGGCCATGGATTGACCTTGGGGAACACCTACAGCTGGGAGACAGGAGGTGACTCCAAGTAGCCCTGCAGTCTGCATTTCTGTACCTACTTATCTCTTGCTAGATAACTTGCTCTATTTTTTCCTGTCTAAGAAACTCAAACACTCCTACTTAGCTTTCTTTTCAATGCTACCTCCCCTGTGACTTTCTTTAGTAAATTACCGAAAGTTGAAATTCTGTAACTTGATTCCCCCTTTTCATACCAACAGGAATATTTTCCTCAACTCAGGGGTGATGGAGAATATAATTCAGCACAGCGCAAAGAGCTTAAAGAGAAGCCCGGCAGGCATGGGTTCAAATCAACTCAATCACAAGCTAAGTGGACAGTCTTGGAAAGATGATTTCATCTCTCTGAGTCTCCGTTTAAACAGCTATAAAAACTGGTTTATCTTTACTTTGCAAGGTTGTACAAATTAAATAACATATTGTATAGAATAGCACAGAGCACACTAAAGGAGCTTGATAGATATTTGTTCTCTTCTTATATGTGTGTATGTGTTGGGGGAAATCGGGAAGGATGCCAGAGAAATAGGTGGACAAATGACTCAAGAAAGGTAGATAATTTATTTTAGCCAAGAAGCTAGAGGAAAGGATATTATCTTCTTATTGTTTACTTCTTCCTCAACAGTTCCATCTCTACCAAGGGAATGGAGCTTGAGGGAAGAAAATGAATTGTTAACTCACAGAATTATGCCTGAGGCACACTTGTTTGTGGTATGAAATGTTATGTTCTGAAAGACATGACTTGCACTCCCCAGATATGGTGCAGCTAGGCCACTTCTCAGCAGGGCTAATACAAATAAAAGGAAGATTACTGGAAATAAAGAATTTTGAAAAAAAAATAATGCTTAATTTATCCCACCACCCAGACCATTTATATCAATTAATCACAAACATTTTAATCAAATTCAAGTAGTAACAAATGAGATCACTAACATCACATGCAAATTAAAATTCACTGTAATCACAGCATTCAAGAATATCAATTCATTATACAAAGGGAGTGTTTTAGATGCAATTCATCACATTCATCCAGACATAGTCTTTTATAGCCCCACAAATATACTTCAATTATTGCAGAGCCAAAGCATTTAATTAATCATTTCAAAGCATTTCTCTTCCCCAAAATTAAACACCTGAAAGACATTCATAACACTATAACCTACCAGATCTAAACCCTCTTAGTGTTTACTTTCTACATGCTCAGTGAGAGACAGGAATATATATTATTAGGCAGTGGCAGAGCAAGACTTGAAAAGTTGACTTATTCTCTTGTAAACAAACTACTATTGAGTGCTGAGTCACCATTAGGAGAGGAGCTAGATCTTCACCAGAGACTAGAGAAGTGACATTCGCTGGTCACTCACTTCAAACATATGTCTTAGAGAACTTGTTAAAACAGTCACTGTGTTGGTTGCTGGTGACAGAAACATAGAAGGCGGTATCTACAAGAAATGTTGAGTTTAGCAGGGAGAAAAACACATAAACCAACAATATAACACAACTTAAGGATTTCTATATGAGGAGATCCAGAAAGATTCATGGAAATGCAGTTTCTAAAAGAGGGGTAATATTTGTGTTAGGAATTAAAGGGTAAGAAGATGTTTTTCAGGTAAAAGGAGGGGAGATAAAGGCAGGTTTTAGTAGAGGCAGAAAGAAGACAATTTACATAGGAGCACATCAAACAAAAAAAATGGCTGAGGTATGGTGCATTTAGGGAACTATATGCTGTTTGGCACTGCTGGGATATATAATGTGTTTGGAGGAACACTGGTGGGGGGGATGCTGGGGGATTGGTGGAACAGATTGGTGGCTGGACCTCAGGTTGAGAAAGTCAAGTCTTCAAGGGACAGGTCTTTAAGGGCTTTGTGAGCCATGTGAAAGAGTTTTAGATACTTATATGGTAAAGTATGTATACCTACTAATTGGAAGGTTGAATAATGAGATCAGATTTGCATTGTAGGAAGATCACTCTGGCAGCTGTTGGGACAGGGTGATACGTCAATAATAGAGAGTTAGGACATTATGTCAGTAGTTCAGACTGCAGGTTATGGGGTCCTGATCAAGGACGATATCAGTGAGAATGCAAAAGATACTGTAAAATAAGTAGAGAAAATGGTCTATTGGCTGGGAGGTGTCAAGGAAAGTGAAGAGTCAAGGATGACATGAGATTGGGCAACTAGGCTGAAGGTGTAGCTTTTATCCATAGAGGAAATATGAGAAGAAGAAAGCCATCAATGATAATGTCTAGAGACGTGATGTTGAAATAATTATTTTATTTCTCGGTCAAAATAATATTTTCTTCTAATGTTAAAATTATCCAGGATGTGAAAGACATTTAATTCTAAAAATTGGCTTAAATATTTGCATGAATTAGGTGCTTAAGAGAAATATCTGGTGAATCTCAAGTGTACCTGACATCTTCCACATTTTTAAATCAACAACATCAGAAATAGTTTTCATTTGAAAAAAGGAAATAGAAATAAATCATAAAACTCACAGCCGATAAAAGTGAAACCATGTACTTAATCTGAATCTGCCTTTAGGAAACATATCCCATTGCTTGTACCAATTTAGATGAAATCAGTGCAGTCTGCATCACACAGACATTTTGGCCAAGAAACTGAAATGTCTTTCTTGTGTACACTTGCTTTGAAGACCAAACCAGATTGGCTTTGCACTTTAACTGGCTTACTCAGCAAAGTATTCTAGACAGTGGCTTTAAGTCTCACAGAAAGAGGGAAGGTGTTAACAAAAGAAAATGGGGCAATGAGTAAACATTTGGTTTGTCAAGGGGGCTAAAGAGGAGGGTATCCAACCTAAATCAAATTACAGCAATGATGACATTTTCTTTTTTCAATCCTCACCTGAGGATATTTTTTCCATTTATCTTCAGATAGAGTGAGAGGAAGAGAGAGGAGAGAGAGAGGGGGGGCGGGGAGAGGGGGAGAGAGAGGGAGAGAGAGGGAGAGAGAGAGAAACATTGATGTGAGAGAGACACACATCAATCGGTTGCTTCCTGCATGACCCTAACCAGGACTGGGGACCCAACTGCAACAGAGGTATGTGCCCTTGACCGAAATTGAACCCACGACTCTTCGGTCCATGGGCTGATGCTCTAACCACTGAGCAAAACTGGCCAGGGCAATGACACTTTTTCAAATGTCTTTCCCAATCCTGACCTTTCATTGATTCCTTTAGACTTTTTTACTACCCTTTCAAATCCAGACTTGGTGTTTATAATTTATGGCAGCTGAAGCCATTGACCCTAGAACTACAGCCTTTGGATTAGAATTCAAGGTCCAACCCTTTCCAGCTATCTTTCATTGGGCAATTTGCTTAACCTCACTGTCTCAATTCTCTCATTTATAAAATGGGGATACCTACCTCGGGGTTGTCTTTAGGATTCAATGAATGTTTATGAGACATGGACAATACTGCCTGCCACATTATAATGTTCGATGAAAGTAAGCTATCATCATCAACATCATCATCCTGCTCATCCTCTCCACATCCTTCACTCTACCTTCTCTCCGGTAGGTTCTTCCTCTCCATAGAGTGCCTAAATGCTTGACTTTAAATAAAGTAGTAGTGACTGCCTGTCCCCATGCAGTGTCCTTTCTCACCCACCTCCCACCAGCAGACCCCAACTTTGTCTTACTTGCATGGAGCCCTCAGGTATAAAATGCTGCAGAATCTGACTCTCTCATTTTCACTGAAGTAAAAGTCTCCCTGCCCCTTCACCATGCTTTGTCCCTGCACCCCGCCCCCCCCGAAATGCTGTGACTAAACATGTGACAGGGAAGATTGGCTTCTCATTCAGAAGATCAAGCTTTAGAGAAAGCCGTATATTTAGTGAAATTTAGGGCTAAGCTTCTTAACTGCAATAGTTGAGTACAGACCCTCATTTAGCCACTCACCACGTTGGACAAGTAAATTTATCTCTCTAACTTTTAATGTCCTTATTAGTATAATGGGCATAACAAACCTTCTGAGGGTCTTTGTGAAATGCATTGGATTAAATAAGTAGTATTCATGGGCATATGGTGTATCCTCCATAAATGGGAGATCTTAATAGTAGTTGGTTTGATTCCTGAAGAATAAACACTGGAAGCATGACCTGTCAAATTTGAAAAGCATTCTTAGTGGCAAAAGTGAGTGGTAGGAGAATATGTAGGCAAGGCTACTCTATGGTGTGTGAGAATAATATGTATCTTAAAATCTAACCTCAATGTTCTAGCTTTTATATGTCACACTATTTTTATAGGTATGGAAATGTGGTATCAGTGATGATGAGACTACCAACAAGTTTGTATTAGGAATCTTCTTCATTTGGTACATCTGGGAAATAGCATGTGCACTGCTGACACTGCTTCTGCAAAAGTTTGCCTCTGGCTACTTGCAACAAGCTCCCTGCACAAGCCAACAGTGGCAGTCCTCTGTCATTGCTAAGCAACCTGGGTACATCTTGAGCAGAAATGCTCTCTCCCACTGGAGCTACCCGGAGAACCCAGCCTGCCACCTAGTGGCCAGGAGAGGAACCTAATCCATTGACTACTGGGGTTGGGGATGAGGGTTGTAGGGTGAGGAAAGGAGGAAGGGGGAAAAAAATCTGTAAACAGTTGACACATAGAGCCTGGTTCTTCACAAGCATCACTGAGGATGGTGAGAAATGCCCTGGAGTTTAAAGGCTGTCTGCTCCTTTCAGCTGCAACTTGCCCTCTGTCTGGCACTTTTCTCCCTGGAGATGCAGTCACAAAGCAGCATCTGCACAGTGAATACAATTAAACGGAAGCCTCTGGAAATGTCCAACGGGATATTAGATAACATGTGCTTTGATGCAGGGATTTGGAGTCTGAAGGTGAAAAAGACAGGCAGGACAGCAGAAGTCTGCACCTGCTTAGCTCCAGTTCAGCACATTTACATTCTGCTAATGTGTCTTTGTAAGTTCCCAGTGAAGTCGGTTTGCTCAGTTTTTCTCAAGTATCACCAGAACTTTTCAAACACTCTTTGGATTAAAACAAGTCCTAAAGTTAGAAGGCTGTTGTGAGTGGATATTGAACTCAACTTTTTCTTGTATTTTTATTAGTTAACCAATGGGAGGATAAAGTGCTTGATACACCATTTGGGTTAGAACATTTGGTTCTCATTTTGCTGTCTTGGCACCAGCTCCGTGCATGAAAGAGAAAAGCCTACTTTTGCCCTGATCAATTCTTCAGCAATGGCTGCACACTTGGCTGTACTCAGTGGCTGGAAAGTCCCTGAGAGAAGTGTCCACAGTTCACTCTGAACTCAAGTTCCTTCTCTTTTTCCTCAGATGCTCTTGCTGTGCCTTTTTTTTTTTTTTTTTTTTTTTTTGCAATGTCATGATGTGTCTGCCTGAGTCAGAGCACACCGTCTGCTGTGCCTGACTCTCACCAATGGGCCCTGCTCTCCTCCGCTTCTGACCAAGATTCAGGGAAAATCCAGACTGAAGTGGCCAGGACACAGCATAGGGGAAAGTTAGGATGGCAGGTGTAGGAGAGTGAGACCTTTTTATCCTTCGAAAAGCATAAATAGGAGGGTATACTGAGGCTCAATCTCCTTTTTACATCCTATACTACCTACCACAAGAGCAATTACCGAGCTCCTGCTCAGAGTCATCCTAGAGATGAATAAGAAAATGTTTCTGCCCTTAGTGATCTCTGATTGTGTGTGTGTGTGTGTGTGTGTGTGTGTGTGTGTGTGACATATGACCAGAGTAAGAACCTTGTAGAATGTCATGGAACTTCACAGGAGTTTGGTGTGGAGAAGACCAAAATCTCCTCTCACTCAGCCTGAGCCAACTTGGCCTATGTCTTTCAGGATGTGTTGTGGTCAGGATGGGATTATTTATTTGAGCTTCAGATGGGTTGGAGAGCATTGTTCCACAAGATGCTAATATGTAAAACATATAATACAGTGTCTTCCACAGGACTGGGACTTGCTGGTCAAACACTGATTGTTATTATTATTATTATTATCTGCACTGAGAGCTCCCTGAGGTTCACCAGGCATTTCTTTTCAGGTCGTATTAGTGTTGGAAGAACAAGGTCAGTGACAAATTCATGTTTGTTTACCAAGTCACGTTCTCTCTTTTTATCTCCAACTAAAAAAAAAAAGCCATGTGGATAACAAATAAGAGAAAACAGCATTACTGGTTCGTGGTTTTGGTCGTGCCATTTTAACTCGACAGGGGAGAGTCTCGTTCCCTGGCAGCTCCGGCCATGCGGAGTGTGCTGTGCCTCGGAGCAGGCCGGGCAGCAAGCTCGTGCCTGTGGGGGAGGCAGCGACCAGTTCCTTTGATTGCCTTCTTTTTTCTTTTTGGCTACACATAAGGGAACAATGTGAGCACATACTTGCCTCACCAAAGAGAGCTTTGTATGATGTTATGTATAAAATTTACCATAGTGATTTGTTATTTAGTTTCTGAACATTAGGTAAAGTGGATCCATATGTTCTGGGTCAGGTTAAATATCAATTTTTTTTTTTTTTTCATGAAAGAATAGAAATGCCTGTCCAAACCGCAGGGTGAATGAGAAAAATGGCGAACCTCTACAAACTACCTTTAAACTCTGGGGAAAGCTTGACTTCTAAAAAAAGCATTTTAATAGAAACTTCTTAACCTCCCACCTAAAAATATAATGGAAATTTGGAAGGCAATGGGCCCCCAAGATAGAGCAATGATTTTTTTTTTTTTTTTAGTAGTTCAGACCAGATTCCCAAAGTAGGATATTTCCATTTCAGTAGCTTTCCTGAAGAATGATGTCATGGAACTTCTTCATATGATGTCACCAGAGCTGTATTGAGGGTAGATGTGAACTGAGATGACTCCATGACTAGAAAAGCAGAAACTCCCAGTTCATGAACCTGGACTGTGGGACATACTCTGTGTTATGCTCACAATGACCCTGTGGATGTAACACAGTGCAATGAACATTTCTGTTCCCACTGTGAGGCTGAGAGTTAAGTGCTTTGTTTAGGGTCCCAGCTTGTAGGGGCAGAGCCAGGATCGGAATCCATGTCTTTGCTGACAAGGTGCACACTACTGCCAGGTCCTAACAAGAGAGGTACTGATGGGCTACCTTGTTCTATGCTGTCACCTTGACTGGTCTGCCTCTATTTAATAAAAAAAAAAAAGTCACCTTTAGGGTCATTTCTCTGGGAGTAAAAATCAGAATCAAAATATGAATATTTTATGTGGCAGAAACACATTCACAGTGACCTTGTTTATGAACAACAGCGACAAAACGGGATCCATGGTTGAGAAAATCAGTCCATCAGAAAGGCAATGCTAGAATGAAAAAGAACTCTGCAGGCATATGGACTTGGGTGTGAATCCCAAATTAGGGTTTTACGACTTAGGAAATACGTACCAAATAAAGGGCTTTATTACATGTCTCAGTTATTATTTTTTCTTTTCTGTGGATGGAGGTACTATTTCCTATTATAAAATATTGTGTGAAGATCTGATGAGATTTTATATATAATGATATAATATATAATTTTTATATAGATAAAGTTATATATTATATCATTACATATATAAAATATGTACATTCTTAGTAATAGAGTATTTTCCCGATAAGTGTCTATGGTATAATGGATGAAGCAAGTCACAAATAATCATTATTGTGACAGCACAAATTAATTTATCTATTCTCTGGCACAGAGAAGTGGTGAGGACAGAGAGTTTGGTTGTGGTGGGTGGGGAGGCATCAAGTTGGTGTGGGAGGTGGCCATGAGTATGAGGAAATCGATGTCTAATGGGGTGGTGGGTTAAACAGACAGAAGAGACTACTGAGAAGAAATCGAGGGAGTTGGAAGATGGTTGACTGTCAGCTCCTCAGGCTGAACCTCTTCTCTATCAGCTTCTCCAGCCTGTTTCCTGTTACCTGCGGACACACATTTACATGCTGTATTTCCTTGTATGCACCATTTGTTGTGACTGGGCTCTTCTTCATGCTCTTCCCCAGAACAGTCTATCCCATGATGTTCACCTGGCTCGCTCCATCATCCCATGGGATTCTACCCTGGCGTCGCCCTTCCGAGAAGCCTTCCCAGAACCTCCAGATTGGTGACCTCTGACTTCCCCGTGCATTTTTTCCTTTAGTAACGATTTCTGCATGGGTTGGTCTCTACTACTCTGAGCTGCTCCTAAGGGTAGGGGTTGTGCCTTATTTGTCTCTATACTCCTAGAACTCAGCACTGTACTCATTATATTGTGATTATTCTAAAAACACTGGTTGAAATTAAACTGGACTGGACTAAGGTAAATCATCAAGATTCCTTGCTCTATTTTTTGAGCTTTTATATGACATTAGGATACACCCCCCTCCAAAAAAAACCCAGAAGTATAATTAGTCAAGAAAGTAATGTAAATCCTCATAATTCCTAGTTACATTAATGATACTATTATTAACTACAATAAATATTATAAGTAGTAAAATTGACTCAGACTTTTTCTCACAAACAAAATCTATATAGACATTTAAAATTTATCACTGAACAGAAAAATATTTCAGGCAGTCCTTAAAGTTCAAATTTTATACCAGAGGCATCTGTGTATTTTATTCATGTGGCACAAAAGTAAATCAAATCAAGCTCAGTGGAAGGAATGAACACACCAAGAAAGTACAGCGCAGTACCCATCTAGGGAGCAGTTTTCAGGGAAACTCCGCGGGGGTGAGTCTCACTCCACACCCATTTCATCCTAGTTTTCCTCAGTTCAAGCTACAGCATATGAAGAGCTGGACTGGGGAACACTGCTAGTGGTCACCTGCCTGGGGTCTGAAGCCAGCTGCCTTCTGCTCATTCTTCTATGGGCTTGAGCAAGCAAATTAGCCTCTGCTTGCCTCAGTTTCCTCATATGTAAAATGAGAGTTGCTTTGAGTATTGAAAGAGTTAATACAGGTAAGGGGCTTAGAGCAGTGCTTGCCCCTATAGCAGAATATAATTATTTACTAGCTTCAGCCCTTAAATATTCACTGGCAAATCCAGTGTAGCTCAAACATCGTGATTTGTCCATCCATTCAGCCACTCAGTAAACATTTTAGAGTGTTCACAATGTGCTGGATGCCAGTGGCACAGAAAATGAATAAGACGTGGTCCCTGTACTTCCTAAGTTCACAGTACAGTGTGTGTGAGTGTGTGTATGTGTGCAGACACCTGTGTGTTAGGGAGCCTTACACTTAAACAGGCAAATATTACACAGGATGATAACTGTTCTCGAGGGAGGAGCACAGGGCTCATTGGGTTCATTAGGCGAGGGACATAACGGAGTCTGAGAAGGTCAGGACAGGCTTTCCAGGAGAAGCGATATTGAAGATACTATGAGTTGGCCATGTGAGACTTGAGGGTGGATGAAGCAGGTGCATTTTATACCTCTATTGATGCCTCAATAGATGTCTGAAAGTAAGAAAATTGTGAGTGGGTCAGTATGGAAAGTCAGGTAGGAAGTGACTAGATGCCTGGCTGCCAAGGGAGAAGGAGTCACACCACCAGGGGCCTTTCCTGCCAGGCAGAGAAAGTTTGGCTCTATCCTATCTTAGCCAGTGGAGAACCCTGAAGATGTCTAAGCAGGAATTAAAATGTTTATTTATTTTTTTATTTTTTATTTTTTTATCCTCACCCGAGGACATTTTTTCATTTTTTGTTCAGACAGAGTGGGAGGGAGAGAGGGGAAGAGAGAGAGAGAGAGAAACATCGACGTGAAAGGGACACATCGAGTAGCTGCCTCCCGCACGACCCAACCAGGGCCGGGGACAAACTGCAACCGAGGCACGTGCCCTTAATGGGAACCGAACGCGGGTCTCTCTGGACCGCAGGCCGACGCTCTAACCGCTGAGCCAAACCGGCCAGGGCTAAAATGTTTAAATAATTTCTCTTGTTTGAATTGGTTCCTCTGGAAGATTTTCTAACTCCCAATGGATTCCCCCTTTGAGTCCCTTTGTTCCCCCAAAAACTCCTATCATGGCGCTGCATTACTTCACTGAGCTTATCCGTTTCCAGTTCTGCCTCAGGAGACTGAGGGGTCCTCAAAGACTGTTTTTTAGTGATCTCTGCATCCCCAAAATCTATAACAGTTCTTGGCACGGAGCAGGCACTCAATGGAAACTACATTAAAAGAAAAGGTTTGGTTTTAGGGGGAAAAAGAAGCATTTCTTCTTATATTTTAGAACAAAGCATTGTCCGTTGAAATGTGGGCAATCAAGTCAACAAAGCGAGTGGTCTTCTCACTGTGATGGCGGTGTGATCCCTGAGAGCCATTGCCTACCAGATTCACACTCTACCACTGAGCACTGCAATATGCCAGGTACTGTGCTAGGCACCGAGGGAGATGTGAATATTTTTACGACAGCATGAGATAGTTGTGAAAACATTGCACATGTACACAAAACCACCTCCAAATCCAGGGCCTGGCACAGTTCCTGGCAATGCCTAGTTCTCAGTGAATGTTTGTGAGTAAACAGTAAATGAAGAACATGTGAATCCAGATGAGGGCAAGTCTGTGAGATGGTTTAATCTGATAGGGTTTCACTGAGGAACCTGGGCCTTGGAAAACAGAAAGGATCTAGAGAGATAGCAGGAAGAGGCAGAGGATTGTAAGGAGGGAGAAATGGCCTGAATATCACTTCACACAGACTAATAACTCCTTAATGAAATCTAAGCAACTGGAAATCATCAAAGCTCTGACAATAGTTGGCTTATATTAGAATTCACACAAGAGAACCAATTTTTCAGGCAAATTGTAATTTGGGCAATGGATGTGAAAGCAACTAGCAGTTGCTTGAGCAGACAGCCTAAGTGGGCCCTCATGACAATGTTAATTAAAGCAAAGTTAATTAGTTAATTAAAACAAAAGTGGCAAACGGTAGCTTCCAAAATTAAGGTGGAGGCAATGCTAATGTTTCTGCCACTAGAATTCCCAGGGAGGATTTTACCTTCTGAGAACATTTCTGATGCAGAGTTCTAGACCTCTGTTCTTCATTTAGCCATGGAAGGTCACTGCCTCTGAGAACCTCAGCTCCATGACCCTGGACATTCTGAACCTTATAGAGCCAGAACTTTAGACTCATCAAATGCAATGCTTTATTTAGGTCAGAACTGGTTTTGTGTGTGTCTGTCAATGTGCAGACGGAGTGAAGGCCTCGGAAGGAAGCAGGGCATTATCTGCTCAACAACGATTTGCTGCAGCATCCATCGTGTGTGTTGGAAATTAGTGTCTGGAACCAAAATGTTAATCACAGGGATCTCTATACATTGATGGCATAAATAGTACGTTTCTATATTTAAAAAAATCTATCGTGACTCACTCCCTTTCAAATAAAAGTCTCCCTTTGCTATTTCAGTGAATTGAATGACTGACTCCAGGCACTTGGCTTTTTTGTGTTCTAGGGTGAGCCTATTTAGCTCCCCAGTAAACTGCTGGATCTGTTAGAATTAGCTCTATTCTTCCCTGAGGTGTTCAGAAAACACAAATGATCTCTATGACTGGAGGTAGAAATTGGCTCTTTCTGCTACCCTTCTCACTGAAGATAGGATTTATACTTCCGGCCTCAGAAACATGTCTTGTTTTTTTGGTTCTGAGGACTTTTTCTTTCCCAAGTGAGTCCCCTTTTTAGTATCAATTCTCTAGAATGTTAACAGAGTTACTTGAAAAAATAGTCCTGTGTTCAAAAGCTTGAGAAAATATTGAAAAAAATTAACAGGTGAATGATTAGTTTCCACACTGCAAGACTTCTCAGTGTTTATTTCCAGTAAAACGACAGAATAGTCAGAGTTTTTCCAAACGTGTCTGACCAAGAAACTTTTTTTTTTTTTTTTTTTTTTTTTTATGAAATAGTTTGTGGGACTAGCTTTCTGAAGAATACATTCTGGGAAATGTTCAGCTCAAGTGCCAAAAGGCTGAGGCCTGATATAAAAAGTGCTTTATAACTGACTAGTCTATGGGCAAGCCTTCTAACCATGCTGGACGCCAAATTCCTCATCTGAAAATGGGAATGATTATTGCTTCTACTTTCAATATTTTTTGACCAGAGACTATTCTATTACTGCTACCACGATTACAACTAGGTACTGCCACTTCCCATGGTAGACCCTTCTAACTGGTTTATCCAAAAGCACTCAATACCACTCCCTTCACCCTTCCAGTTTCTGTGATGGAGGATGTAAAAGCTAAATGCACACTTTCTTATACTCATGCAGCTAAAGATAGCTGTATGATATGGTTTTGTCCATGGAACATAAAGGCACTTTTTAGGGAACTCTGAGAAGACTTTTGTTTTCCCTAATAGAAGGATGCAATGCATGGAGCCATGGCAGCCATCATGCAACCATTAGCAAGAGGTGTGCAGAACAGCAGAGCTGTTAGCTCTGGAAACACTGAGCCTTGGAGGAATATTGGGAGTTTACCTGCATATTTCTTGTGATATGAGGAAAAAACACACAAATAAATCCTATAGGTCTCTGAAAATCTGGCTTAATCTTTCCTGCAGCTGAACACATTTCTAAGAGGCTTATCAATCATTTATTGAGTACTCTCTATGTACTGATACTAAGAATTTAACACATATCATTTCATTTACTCCTCACCAACAGGACTAATTATATACCATTTTACAATGGAAAAAATGAATTGAAGTACCTTGTTCAAATTCACACAGTACCCTAGGTCTCAATAGATTGGCTCATTGGCATAGCATTCAAGCCAAAGAAGCATAAGTAACAGGGGTAATTTAGAATAAAATGTGAAAGTATTAGAAGCACCCAAGTTCACTTGTTTGCCATTACTTAAGCCCCAATGTGACAGGCAATGTGACACACACTGGCCTTTATAAAACCATAAACTAAACAGGGAAGTAAATCCATGCATAACCAGTTATATTCTACAATGTGATAAATTCTGTGTTCGTGTTCTGAACATCTTGAGTTTGGATCACAAAGTAGACGTAATTTGAAAGCTCATGGGAGGCATAGAAGAAAGGAATTTTAGTTTGAATCTAATTTCTTTCTTAGGACTATAGCTTAAAAATGGGAGCAGGTATGGTATGTATATGATTCAAGGGTATTACAGTTTTCTCTGGCCTTTCTTCTTCTTCATATAAAAAGCAGGTTCAGCCTGAATATCCTGGTTAATGACAAAATAGAACTCTCCATATAATCTGACTATAGCCTGCCTCAGATATGACCACAGGATCACATGGACAGACATGGGTTTGCCAAGATCGCATACAGAAAACCTAACAATTGCCAAAGGTCCCTTCTTTCTCTTTTTGATAGTTTAATACCCAAATGTACTGACTGCAAAATCCAGTCATCAAGAAGTAGATGGCCCTGTAGGGAAAACGAGTTAAAATAATGCCCCAAATCCTGAGCATTCTCATGTGCTGTTGGCACTCTCAGTAAATTTTGTTGTTGATGTTTCTCCTTTGTTTACTGACGTACAAATGACACAGTTGAACATAGTAATCTAATATTACTAGAGGAACATAATCTAATGTTGCTAGAGGAATATAGCAAAACATGAGATCAATGGATGGGAATAATGACCTGATTCTTTGGCAGAAACTGATGACCACAGGCGTGCAGGGGGATATTTGTAATACAAATATCACTGTAGGCTTAATTTGATGAAAGCAGAACCACTAGAAGGTAGTAGTATGCACACTTGAAGACAAGGGAAAAAATTCCTATCACATCACTACTTCCCAAATCCATTCGTTCAACAAACATACCAACACATGATGATTGAGTATCTTCTATGTGCCAAGCACCCTTCTTTGTACTTCCAGGCATGGAGGCACCATAAGGAACCAGGTAGACAAGGCCCTCACACCCAAGGAGCTTACCTTGCTTAAACTGGGACAAAGGGTGTCCTCTATAGTTTGCCAAGAAGTTGGATAATGTAAAGGTGGAAATGCCCTGAAAAGCCCAGGCTGTATGATCAATGTGTCTACAGTACTGCCTTTTATTATGCTGTCTTTGTTATTAAGATCATCCTGGTTGCATACCTGACACAGGGATTTTCAGATGTGGAAGAAGACTGACAATTGTTAATAATAATTGCAAACACTGAAAAAGTGCTTACTGTATGGCATTCACTTTACACATATTAACTCATTTAGTCTCACAACCGCTGGATGAAGCATGTATTTCATCATTTCCATTCATCAGAGGAGGAAACTGAGGCATAGAGAGGTTAAATGATTTGCCTACCGTTAGGTCACATAGCTAGCAAGTGATGCTGTCTGGACTCAGTTCCAGTTCTGGACCCTGCTGTCTCCAATGAAGTACCCACTGTGTGCCTGGACTTTGCATATGTTACTCTTTTCTCTCTTTACAATTTTATGAAGTAGGTGATATAATCTCAATTTGGAAGATGACAAAATTAAGGCTCAGAGAGAGGAAATGGCCATGCCAGTGCGCACACTCAGGAGCCCCTGGCTGCGAAGCTGTCTGCTCCACGCTGTCTCTCCAAGGAGCCTACCCTCGAGAGTTTCGGGGGTGCTTAGGCACAGACTCACAATTCTGTCCCTTTAGCAATGTGTTTGTTTCATCTATCAGGATGCCAGGGAAGATTTTATTTACCGAAAGAGTTTACAGAAAGGCTGATAAAGTAAGTTTGACAGAATAGATTTCCTTAGACAAAATAAAAGGCTGATCTTGCAGAAGTTTCTGAAAAAGAATGTTTTAGAGAGGAGTCAGGAAGGCAGATGGAAAATATGCCAGCAGGTTTGAGATATGGAAGGCCTTCTGTGTATAGAATATGACATCTCCAGGATTTATTGAAGAAGTAGAAGACATAGTTTTCCCTGAGGTTTATGATTTAGTTGACTACCTTGCTCAAGCTGCATGGAAAGAAATGAGAGGCATATAGGAATTAGAAAAGAATTGAAAGAGGCAAGGATACACGTTAATAATGCAAATAAATTGGGCCAGGTGGGTAACTCTAAGTATCCTGTGAGTCCTTTTCTGTCCTCAGCAGACCTAGTATATTTACCATCACTACAATTCAGTCTTTGAGGAATTAGAGCTGATGGAAAATAGGACTTTCTATGTAGGCTAACTGATGGTATAAGAGAATTGTTCAAGCAATATTATTCAGCTGTTTTTCTTCCATTTGAAAGATATTTACCTTCCATTTATTTATCTAGATTTTAGGAAAACTGTCAAATCTCTGTGGAGTTAGCAGATGATGTCCTGACTAGCTCTTTTGATATGTACCTCCTTTTCCTTCCTTTATTTTATTTTCCATAAGATTTGTACTTCTTAAAGAGATGAGGTCCTTATTCCCAATTCAACAACTTATATAACCTTTTTAACACCTTCAAATTTGTTCCCAATCCACTGATGAGATGTTCTCATTGCCTTTTGAAGTACCTTAGGGGGCATTTATCACATAAGGTTGTCCTTCACATGGGGAGAAATCAATGACTGTTGACTTCAGATTCTTTTCAGATGGGCAATTGTCCAGTATCGATACCTGTGGGCTGGGTGGGATGGGACTGTGGGCAACTGGCTGGTTGTTTAGAAAGATTATATTCAAAGCTACTTTGCTCTCTTGCCTCTTTCATCCACTTAGACATTTCTCAAAAAGTTCAAGTTGCCCATTAAGAACTAGAGTACAAATTCTACGTTCTCATGCCTCCATGGGCTGGGCACATGCAAATGCAGTCACACATGCGTGAGGCTCCTGGTATTCTGTTCTCAGCATTAGCTTATTTGTTAACAATAATTTTCTCTACTCTTTTCTGGTGAACTAGAATCTAGTTCACAATGTATTTCTGTCCCCTCCAGACCTGGAGGTCCTTGCCTTGGCTCAATGACTTAACTGTGCTCTCTCTGCCCTCTCAACCTCACCCCCCTATTGATGTATGTAACTCTTTGCTTAATCAGAGGTGTGCAGTTCTATGTTTCTGCCTCGGCCTAAGTCATTGGGTTCACATCCAATTAACCGCACAAAAACCATTCAGTGAAAATGTCCAAAGCCCTTTTTCCAGCGCCCTGCCTCCTATAGTTTCATTCACTCAGACATTTCCCACTTAAAAGACCCAGAAAGCAAATGCCACTGCTTCAGCAATAAGGGCCAGTGCCCCACAGTGTCCCCACAGCTTTTACCTTAGGGTTTCCCCAGAGGAGCCTCTTCTCTTCCACAGGTTGACTAGGCTGCTGGACCTGCTGGCGGCCGAGGATGACTTTCCATCCCCCACGTGCATGCGCACCACGGTGGATGTGGTGAAGGCGCTGCGCACGTTTCTCTCTGGTTTGGCCAGGATGATGTACACCTTCGGCACAAACATGCAGCCTAGCGCCACCGTGGCACTGAGGCTGACTGAGAAACACATGGTGATGATTTTGTAGTTGCTGCCAAAGTAGATTGGCACAAAGGCCAGCCATATAATGCAGGTGGTGTACATTGTGAAGGCGATATACTTGGCCTCGTTGAAGTTAGCCGGGACATTTCTGGTCTTGAAAGCATAGAAGGTACAGCTCAAAATGAGCAACCCATTGTATCCGAGAGGAGTGACTACTCCTAGGTTGGTCGTATTACAAATCAGGTAGACTTCTCGAATGCTTGGGTAGTCATGCATTATGTCAGGAGGCTCCATTATAAAGAGGGCAACGATGATGCCCAACTGGATGCATATGAGGATGAAAGCAATCACTAGCTGGGCACAGGCACTCATGAATCGTGGCTTTTTGGTACAGATCTTCTTCTTGCTGCCAGCCAGGATCCTCGCAATACGGTTGGTCTTGGTTACGAGGGCTGAGTAGCTCATGGCTGGGGAGAGACCAATGCCGATTCTCTGAAGGTAGCAATAAATTTGTTGGGGCTTTGCAATGAGGCAGAAGGTGCATAAGTAGCCCAGGCAGATGCCAGCAAGGATAATGTAGCAGAGTTCCCTGCTGGAGGACTTGACTACTGGGGTATCACGGTAAATGATGAAGACTACGGTAACAAACAGGGTGGCCAGCAGGCCGAGGCAGGCAAACACCACAGCTGCAATGGGCTCAGGGTCACCCCAGCGAAGGTACTGGACTGGGATCAAATCACAACCTGCAGAGACACAGACACATATTGAAAAAGAAGGAAGAGACATTTACTTGGGCCAGTTGTGCCTAAGTTACAAGCAACTGCTTACGACCCTTTCGCTTTGTCTACCATTCCAATCTCAGAATCCCACACTACTCCTTTTTTCATATATTCATTCATAAAATATTTATCTTAATATTATTAATACATATTCTATGATAGGAGCTGTTCTGGGTTCTGAAAACAAAATGATGAAGAACACAACACACTACCTGCCTTCATAAAAAATAATCGGTGTGGAGGGGTGCACTTCTAAAGAATTACAACTGTAGTAAGGGCTATGAAGAAGTATAGTATGGATCCTGACCCAATCTACGGGAGCAATAAAGTCTTCCTTCAACAGGAATTAGCAAATGAAGGTATTGGTTTGGCTGAATTTTGGAACTCAGTAGGTTTGGCAAACAGATTAATTGTAAGGAAAGAAGTAGGGTGCATTGGAAGCAGGAAAGGAGGCCACAGTGCAATAGTGTGATGAGTGGCCGAAGATGAGGCTGGGAGGTGGGTGGGAGGGGATCTTGCAGGGCAGAGTCCTAGATCAATGGGAAGTCATTGGAGGGATCTATGTAGAGTAGAGGAAATGACATGGTCAGATTTGTGTGCATATTTTAAACATACCTTTGGTTGCTGTGTGGATTTTGGATAAGATGAAGGTGTGGACAGATTTGAGAGTTATTTGAAGCAATACAGAGTGGTTAAATGGATGTGGAGATACATGAGACATAAAGTCATCAAGGATGACCCACATTGGGTGAAAGTATGCTGTCCTTGAATCTACTGGATAGAAAAGTCTGGATTTTCAGAGAATCATATGATTCCAATGTAACAGAAGAGAAGATAGTGTTTTAAAAAAGGAGAGTGTAGTAGAGGAAAACTGACCCCAAAGGCAAACAGTTGGCCTGTATGGCAAGTGCCAACACTCCCCAAATTATTCTCTACTCATGGTTTGCTGTTTTTTTTTGTTTTGTTTTTTTAAATGTTACTTTATTACACAACAGAAAAAAGTAACAAAATTTGGTATTATTAGGGTTCCATGCCTTCTTTTAAAATTTCTTTGGGACAGTAAGTCTCAAACTTGGCTGTACAATGGAATCACCGGTAGATTTTTTTTTTTTAAAAATAACACTGTGGCCTGGGTCTCACTGACAGGGTTTCTGATTTAACTAGCCTGGGCATCAGGATTTTTTCAAAGGCACTTTATGTACTTTTTATTTTTTTTAATTTTTTTCTTTATTGATGTTAGGACAGAGAGGAAGAAAAAGGGAGAGAGAGATAGAAACATTGATGAGAGAGAACATCGACTGGCCGCCTCCTGCATGCCCCTCACTGAGGATTTGGCCCACAACCTGGGCATGTGCCCTGACTGGGAATCCAACCAGTGACCTCTTAGTGCATGGGTCAATGCTCAACCACTGAGTCACACCGGCTGGGCCACTTTATGTACCTCTAAATGTTCAGCTGAAGTTGAGAGCTACTGCTCTAGAAAGATCATTCCTGTTAATTAGATTAAAAATAGAATTTAGATCACTTTATTGTGAGTAGGAAAGAAGTTAAGTAATCTGGGGCATTGGATATTTGAGGGATGAGGCAGAGGTTGCTAATTGCTTGAAAATATCTATTCTCCCCTTTATCCTCAGGAACAGATCTCCAATTTCATTTGGCATGGTAAAGGATGTGGCTAAAACACTACATTTCCCAGCAGCTTTTGCAGTCGGATTTGCCATGTGACAAGGATTTAGCCAATCAGATGTAAGTAGAGAACTTTTTAAAAGGAAAATGAATCATCTTGGTGAGACCCTTTTCGCCCTTCCCTGCTTTTTTCTTTAGCTGCCTGGAGTATAACATGTTGGCTAGAGCTCCAGCAGTTATCTTGGAATGTAAGGTAACTTTAAGAGCAGAAAACATGTTCTGGGTTTTAGAAGAGAAGATAGAGAGTGAGTGCCCTGGTTCCTGTTAACCATGGGACCACTGACTGACTAGCTCTGGACTATACATTGCACTTACCTTGTTTAAACTACTGTTTTTTTCTTATATATGCACACAAATGAAATCCTAATTGATACAGTTGCAAGGTTTTCCTATTAACTGCCCATATCTCATGATAAAGGGTGTTGTAGTAGGTGGTTATGAATATCAACGGTTACTGAGAGGTAAGAGGGGGTAGCAATAAGTAATGATAGCAAAAAGAAGCATATGGGTTTTTCAAAATATTTCTAAGGCAGTTCTGTTGTAAAAAGGAAAGGGAACATTCTCCTTTTCGTTAATTTTGCCTTACCAGTCTCTTTCTTCAAGACCTCAGGTTTCAAAGAGTGCCATTGGTATTGCAGTTAAACTCACTATGGGTTAATAGGATTTGTGAGTTAGCCTAGGATCCTCAGCACACTTTACAAAATTGTTTCCTTGGGAAAATGCATATTTGTTTTAAAAAACTGTATATTTAATATTGAAATGTAGTGATTTTAACTTAAAAGAAAAGGCTGTGGATAGCCCAGATTAAATATAAGAGAGATATTTAACATAATCTCACTAATTTTAAATAAATGTATACCTCATTGCTAATGAATATACCTGTATCCATATTTTTAGGCATCTCTGTTCACATATGCTTCTTATATGTGGGAATTTAACCTCTGAGACTTTAGTATATACCATAGGGCTTGGGTTCATATTTATAAATTTGTTCCTTGTAGGAACTATTTTATAACAGGAAAATAGGGATTAATCATTCTTATTGTTATTCTTTTATAACAATTTATTTATAACACCGATGTGAAAATGAAATGTACTATCTACTATAGTTAATTCTATAGGGACCAGTTTCCCTTGTTAGTCATGAGCTACTAATGTCCTAGTAGTTTACTGATATAGGAAACATGCTACATGATACCTGAAGAAATCCTTTCATTAACTAGAGAGAATCAACTGAAAAAAAAATTTACTTTAAGGGTTTTCATTTTACTGTCTTCTTTTTTTCCTGCTGTTCTGTTAAATCTTAATTGCTTTTATCTAAATGTAATTAACACCCTAATTACTAAATGTTTTGCATATGGTAACATTTACCACTATTTTTTGTCAACTCTTCATGTGCAATGAATTAGCATCATTTGTGAAATTAAAGAAAACCCCATTAGATATATGTGTTGAAAGAAATGTGCATAAAGCATGCTTCTAATGTGATGTTTTAATTTTTACAAATTTACCAGAATTTATACATTCAAATGAGTGCTTTTTTTCACTAAATGTGTACCACTCAGAAGGCTTTATGTGTAGTTTAATGATTCTGACATTGCACAAAATACTTTTGTAACTATTTTCTTGGAATAGAAAATTGGATTCTGATTAAAGTGTTATAATCACTGAATCTTATAATTGGATAAGATCTTAGAGGTTTCCAAAAATGGATGTGCATCACAATCATTTGGAGAGCCTATAAAAGTACAATTTGAAGGTCTAAACTTAGGAGATTTTGAATCAGGACAAAGGAATCTTATTTTGAATAAGCAAGCTCAATGGCTCAATGACTACATAACTGTTTTTGGTCCTTGGTTGGCAACCCAGTCTTAGAGATTGTCAGGTTGACTTCTCATCTAGGGTGCAAATATCTTATATAATAATTCAAAGATGTGATTACTCTAACCCTACCTAAAGCTTTCCATGAACTACATTGTCTCATGGCCAGGACTAGTGGTGGGGGAAGATAGACTGAAAAGGCAGGTAAGGATAGCAGGTGGAGACCGGAGGCAAATAAACTGGTCAGAAAGGCTATCTCAAGAGGAAAGTCAAAGGATGATCTAAAAGTCACTGTGTTGAAGAAAACATTCAGCTAGTAAAGACATCTTAGAGCTAGGATTGAAAGAAATTATGAGATAGAAGAATCAGGAGAGAGGCTTCTAACCAAGTTGATAGCAATGCTATTAACTAAGATAAGGACTGTAGGATGTACAGGGTCACATTTTATGGGAATGATATCTAGTTCCAGTTTGGAGGTGTTGTGTTTGAAGTGTCTGTGACCTACTGAGAAGATGGAAACAGAAGCTTAGAAGAGATATCAGGGTGGAAATTATAGCTTTAAGAATCACCTGTTTACAAGAGGAAGTGAGAGACATGGAAATGAAAGAAATCAATGAGGAAATTCATAGATGTAGATGAGAGCAGAGCTTAGAGGTCTGGTGTAATACCAACATTAAGGAATGGTAGAGAAGAGGATATGTCAGGGAACTCAAAAGATAGATCAGCTAGAAGGAAGGAAGTGTGTTAGAGGCCAAAGGAAATTGGTTAATTGGATGGTTCAGCATACCCTCCTCTAAAAACATCAGTTTTTCTTTTTCTTAAATTTTTATCCAAAGAGCTTGCACAGAGCTTTGAGCTTCAGGTTTACAGATATCTATCCTGGGGGTATATCATGCTCTTATATCCCCCACCCCCCATACTACTATTAGATCTATTTATTTTGAGCAAGGAGTGGTATTCTTCCATTGCTGTATTCCTATCATGGAACACATTCTACTCAATCTCAGAATCTTGAGATAATGATAACCCTAGTATTATGTAAATTCAAATTTTCATTGATTGCTACCCCTACTATGTGCATTGGGCTACAAATACACGAATGCCCTGGTATTCTTCCTAATTCTCTTCTTTATTTTCTTCTGCGAATTATTGGGCATTTTCTCCATGTAATAGTTTTCTGTCTTATCCCTTTTTCATTCTTAGTGTAATGGTAAATTACTGGAAGTACTCTTGGTTTGTTGGTAAGTTATTACATACTGGAAGGACATGTAGAGGTTAATGAAGAATCTACAGTGTATACATTTTATAATTCTATTATACATTAAATCAGTTTAGCATATGTTATCATATTTTAGGTTAAATAATCTTGATCATGTCAGTGAAGTTCCCTCCTAGCAAACATGTTAGAGTTTCTAGAAATGTAGATAAGCCATAGGTTAGAAAACCATGGCCCAGTTTCTGATGACATCTGTTTAAGTAGCTGTCTGCTTCTCACTTTCCTCCTCTTTTATGCGTGATCCATAGTCTATGGTTCTCTACTATAATCCATCCTTTTACAGCTTGAAGGGAAATATATATTAAAAATACAACTGTTTTAACAAAATAGACCCAGAGACATAGAAAGGAGTATGGTTCAGATTGACAAACCTGGAGAGGTGGGGGGAAGGATGAGATAAACTAAAGAACCTATATGCATGTGTGCGTAACCAATGGACATAGACAACAATGCTGGGGATGGGGTTGGGATTGGGAGGAGGGTGTCTAGGGGGGAAAAGGAGAAACAAACAAAAAAAAGCATACAACTATTTTCTTTTTTTTTTTTTTTACGGGAAAGTGAGGTGCCCAAATGGTATTATCTGCATTCATCTTATGATTGCACCAATGTGTTTCGATACACCTGAAGGAAAAATGGATGGTCCACTGATTTCCTGGACACCTCAGCACTGACTGGTGCTCATGCTTATTGTTTGGGTATTAGTCTTACAGGGTTAATACTCCTGTATTAATAGTCATAGGCTATTGCATTTTACAACCCTGTTCCAAGTGTCTGTTCAGGCAGAAGGAATGAGAAGTCAAAGATCCTGGGACAGATGCCTGATGTTCTACAAGTAGGCTAAGCAGGAACTCCTTAACAAGCTTCATTATTCCTGGTATATTTTTGGAGGAAAGGAAGTTGCTGTTGAGAGTCTCTGAGACTCAGATGTATGTGTCCTCAGCTGCTGGTTAGGTTATTTCAGGTATACCAAACTGACACCTGAGCAATAGTATGTCCAGAGTACAAGGTGTTGACTGGTGACTAACATCATGCTTGCTTTCACTGTGTTCCATCAATAGACCACCTGATTGCCTTTCCTCCTCTCTTTACCCCTCTGGCTTTGGATCTCTAGGGTGTCGGTCTGAGATAGCAGAGTGATGCAGACTCAGAATTTTTTCTGCCTTGTCCACATCCCTGATCTTGTAATATTTTCTGTTAACTTAGCCTAAGCTAAAGTTTTTCATAACTTCCATAGTTCAGAAGAATTGGACTTTGTGTGTGTGTGTGTGTGTGTGTGTGTGTGTGTGTAAGAGAGAGAGAGAGAGAGAGAGAGAGAGAGAGAGAGAGAGAGAGAGAGAGAGGAAGTATATTGTTAAGGTCTGTCCTCCCTGCTTGACTATAAGCACCCTGATGTTAAGGACTTTGCCTCATTTGCTCACAGATGAATCCCCAGTACTTAGCACAGTGTCTCACTCATACGGTTAGCATAGCTATTCACAAATTAAAGTATTTACTATATAACCAGCGTATATAATCCTCATCTGGTGTGTGGATCAAATCATTCTCAACAAAAGTTTTTGTTTCCTATAAGAAGTCCCAACTTACAGAACTGTTATGTACTGTTATAGACAGTAGGCTAAATTTACTACATTATAATGTAGTCAAGATTAAATTTGACTAAATTTTAGTCAAGATTCTAGTAACCAAGAGAGGGCAAAACTAAGTAAGCACTTTGAATGCTTACTGCCTAGCATTGTGACATGTTTCACATTAGAAATATTCCTGATATTGATTATGTATTGATAAATGTTTTATGATTGACTTATTAATCTAATTCTGAGTCCTTCATTGAATCTGGGAAGTATGGGTAGGGGAACAAGGAAGGCAGTAAACAGAAGTCATTTTTTAACAAGTGCCATCTAACTATAAAGTTCAGATTCACTGTTCCCAGGAAGGCTGTTAATTGCAACAGTTTTTTTGTGTTTTTTTTTAACCTTAGGTGAGAAAAAAACAAAAGCACCCCAAGTCCTCTGCAGGGAAGGCATATGGTAGAGTTGATTGATTTTTGCCATTACCTTAGTAGGAAAACATACTTTGATCACTGCCTCAAATAAAAATTTAGTTTCTATCCAAATGTTAGTTAAGTTTTATGGGAAACTGCCTCAGTTGGAAGCTGCAGTGTTCCTGTCTGTACCAGCATTTTAACAAGGAGTACAAGTGGCTACTATCTGTCAGGAGCTCTCCTCAGTCTCTTAGGTAATCTTTATGATAAACAAGTGAAATAGGAATCATCAACTCGATTTTACAGAGAGGCAATCTGAGGTTTAATATGCTAACATGTTGGGGCTGAGATTAAAATCCTGTGGGATTTTTGATTGCTTGCTCCCTGACTTGATTGAGTGACTTATGCTACATCAGGGGAGGCAAACTGATCAAGTGCCCCCCTGAAAGGGTTCCTGAGGCTCCTTAGGAAAGAGAATCATGAGTAACTAACCATGTCCGCCATGGGCAAGGCAGGGCTAGTGGTAGTATAAGTATTTGATCTTTGTTATCCTGACATAAATTCATACTCTCTTCTGAAAAATCACATTGGTTCACACTCTTCAGCAAGGTTGTCATCCTGGCCTATATGTCCTGAGGGTTTCTGGTCAGAGACTCTGACTGAAAAATTGTTGAATTTGTGTCCCTGAAGTTTTCTAGTGTAGAAATTTTTCTGAATGGGCACCAAATACCCACAGCACAAGAGAACAAGGATGGACTATGGGGCATTCCTAACACTGCTGCAGAGAGGAGGCACGCCATCCATTTATCACTGGACCCAGCCCTTCCAGGTGCATTACATATTTTTGGTTTAGACTCCTTAAATGCAATTCCCTCAGAGAGCTGAGCCAACTCAGAACTATATTTTTATTTAGTTTTTATTTTTGTTCTTTGTTAACGGTTACATTTTATAGGGGAATTTGAAATTGTATTTAAAGATTCGTTTCATAATTAAGGCATAAAGAATGATTCACTAGTTCTGCTGAGTGCTAAGGGGGAAGGATTTTCACAGATACACATTTGTAGGGAACAGCTTTGAAAAATATGACTTACGGTCAAACTGCAGATGAAAAGGAAAAACACAGCATATGAATCTAAATAATAAAATGTGCTCCATTTTTACCTCTCCCCTAGCCTGTACACTAGTTAACTCCTCTTTTGTTTTTCATTTTCCAGATCTTCTTCCAGAGTGGCTTTCCTGATTCCATGAGGCTGAATGACAGCTGCTTCCCCTGTGGTCACACAGTTCCCTGGGCTTGTTCCTATCAGAGCTCTTGCACAATAATTTTTTATTTTATTTTTTTTTTTTGCGCATAATAGCACAACTGTTACGCTCACAGCAAGTTTGCTTGTCTGGTTCATGTGCTGGACAGTGAGCAATCTGAGAGCAGGAGGCTGTTTCTTTGCTTTTGCTGTTTTCTAGACCCAAGCACAGTACCCCCACACAACAGGCTGTTAAACAGGTTCAGGGAATGATTGATTTCATTAATGAAGAGGGCAGGAGAGTCAGGAGACATGCACTTCATTTTCAGCTTGCACACAAAAACTTCCCGTGAATATGAGACTTTTGCTTTATTTATTTGTGTCTCGTTTTTTTCTATACATAAAATGGAAATAATGCAGAATTCCATCCTTATAATGAGGGCTTTAATCTGGAGATATCCTTGTAGAAAAATGCACGTGAGAAATTAAAGATCAATTACCTGACGGTGACGCAATTCTCAGGACCAAGTCTATAATATGCTTAAAACTATTTTTGTATTTTACTAGAATAAAACATTAAAGTCATCACTTTAAAACCAATAGATTCTCAATGGAATTTTACATATATACTATGAGCTATAATGAATGTTTTACATTTAATTTCTGTTAATTAACTGGCTTGCCAGACTCTTTTCAGAGTCTCTTTCCTCTGGTTTTAGTCAGACTCTTATAAAATAGTTTTCTGTGTGTGTGCAAATAATCTGCCTACTAAAAAGCATTTCGTCTTGTGGCTGCTGTTCCGTCCAAATCTTCAAAGGCTCTTGATTTTATGACTCAGAGTTTTTGCGACATGTTCTAGGCCCCACATTCCTTCTGTGTTCTCATAGAACCTGTTACGCAACCTTGCTTTTTCTTCCTTTTACAGACACAGCAGGGCCGTTCCAAGGCCTGGGTTCATCTTTTCCTGAGGCTGGCTGCAAAATCGTGTGCATACACTGCTGTGGATTTTCCCTCCTGTTTCTCTTTCCAAGCCTAATGGTTCCTGAATTTTAAGTATCATAATATTACAGGTATTCCTCAATTAAGCTACTGATATTTATTGAAGTAAATGAAATGCTCCTTTATTATAAAAAGGAGAGATGGGAACAAACCCCACATATAACAACAGTGAACAAGGGGAAAGGTTAATAATGCCTTGTCTTACTCATTAAAGATTTGAAAATGGTTCACCCAGCACAACTAGAGCATGCCATTCACCTGTTAGTTCAGTGGTCTTTACTGAGCACCTACACCATCCAAGCCACTGGGCCTGCACCATGGTGCCACAAAGGCAATCGTTCATTCCTTTAAAAGAGTGTATGGTCAAATGCTCAGGCTCTGGGATTCTACCCTGCTGGGCACTGTGCTGAGCACTATCCACTCACCACCTTCTTTAACGCCCACAATATTCTATGAGGGCGGCGCCACTATTTCATTCCTTTTCAGTGAAGGGAACTGGGGTAGGGTTGGGGCTGAAGAGCATTTCAAGGGAAAGGAACCATCTGAGGAGAAGCACAGACATGGAATGCGGGAGAAGGAATGTAAAGGAAACAGCCAAAATGCAGTGATCCGATGTGCAGAGGAATAATACCTATACAACATAGCAACAGAGTGTCATAAAAGAATTATAACATCTCCGAGAAAGCTCAGATGGGAAATCAGTCAAAGCTGTAGGAGGGAATATAATAATACCTTCCTGCCTACATCTCGAGGATTAGTGTGAGGACCATATAAAATAACACGTGACTTGAACCGTGGCTTAACAATGATGAAGTGATAAAAAGAGGAAAAAGAGAAGTACCCACATAAAACAGTAGTGACTCAACATCTGCTGAAGTGTTTTATTAGGTTGTCCCATGTTCTTCTGGAAAAAAGCCAGGCCTATTTTATCTTTTCAGCCTGTTTATATAAACATGGCCCCAAGTAAATGGTATTATATTATCTTAAATTGTTTGTAAGTACAAGGCAGCACATATGCTCTCTGAATTTTTCACTTGTCTTAATGGGACTTTTAAGAGGTGGCAAAATAGGAGACATTTATCTGCTTCATATGACTCATATAATATACCAATGCTTTATGAAGCATTTTCCAAATGGGTTAGAGACTGTGTTATAATGTTTTATGTTCTTGGGGGAAAATGTGATAATTTATTTTGGGTAAGCTATATTTGTCAAAAACTGAAATCAATGAAACCACATTATTTTTCTCAGTCTGGTTATATCAGAGTGGTTTCTGACCACGATGACACTTTTTAACCATACCACAAACTTATCATTGCGAAGATGAGCACAATGTACATTTTTTTTTTTTATCCTCACCAGAGGACATTTTGCATTTATCTTCAGATGGATCAGGAGGGAGGGAGGGAGGAAGAGAGAGAGAAACATCAATGTGAGAGAGACACATCGACTGGTTGCCACCCACATGACCCCAACCGGGGCAGGGACAAACTGCAACTTAGGTATGTGCCCTTAGCAGGAACTGAACCCGGGACTCTCTGGTCTGTGGGCTGATGCTCTAACTGCTGAGCCAAACTGGCCAGGGCACAATGTACATTTTTCATTGCTTAATTTCTGGCAAGAGGAAAACTGGTTTATGTTCTCTTTGAGAACCTGTTTTGAAAAGTTCCACTGAGAGAGGGCCTTTTAGCAATTGTTTTTTCCTGGAGCAAATGGTGTTACATTTATAAATATACCATCTTTTTGACTCATCTGGTGGGATAAACAAATTTATAAGTTAATGAGAACTGAGAAATTGGAAGAGTAACAAGGCATTTTACGAATTTTCAATGTATGACCCCTGACATTTCCTTTAAAAAAAAAATATTGTTTATTTTGTTTTAGTTTTTTTCAGCATTAACTGAAACAATTTTATCTGGCTCATTGTTTTTAAAGGACTGCTGCACAAAAATTTTCACAGGTTTTTAGAGATCCTTTCAGAAAGGATCCGGTGACTCACTGTCCATTCCATATTACCTGCAGCATTGTATCAAGGGAAAAGCATGAGTTTTACAGAAAGACTTTTACAGTGAGGCTAGAGCCTTACTTCCGCTACTTACTGTGTGAACACAGCACAGATATTTTACATTTTTAACCTCAGTTTTTTGTAAAATGCAGATACTTCGGCTAAGGATTAGCTGGCAGAAAACAAAATTCCTGATATAATGAATGAGAGGCACTCAGTACATGGGGATTGGTTTCCTTTCTTCCATTCTGTAATTTATTTCTTCAGCAAATATTCATTGAGTGTCTACTGTGTTTGAGGACCTTGATATTCCCAAGTGAACAAAACATGTGAAAAACAAAAAAACAACCAAACAAACTCTACCCTTTAGCTTATATTCCAGCTGGGGAGACTGACAAGAGATGACCAACAAAAATAAAGTAATACATAAAAAATATATTAGAATAAAAGGTTATATATTAAATGGAGAAAATAAGCAGTAGAAAAGGGTAAGGGAGGGACAACTTGTAATATTGAACAAGTTGGTCAGGGTAGACATTTCAGCTAGGATTTGCAGGAAGGAAGGATGAGGGCCCTATGATATCTGGGGTGGAGCATTCCAGGCAGAGAACAGCTGGGGCAATGAACCCAGGCTAAGAAACTTGTAGATATTTTAAAAGAAGAACAAAAGGACCTATGTGTTGGAATCAGAGGGAGATGAAGTGAAGGGGGAAAGTAATCTGGAGCTATAATAAAGGGCCAGATAATAATTTGTAAGGACTTTGACTTCAAATAAAATAGGAAATCACTGTATTAAGGTTCTTAGACAATGGAGTAACATGGTCTGGCTTGCTTTTTAAAAAGGTATCTCTGCCTGGGGTCCTGAGAAGTGGCTGTAGGTAGGGACAAGGGTAGAATCAAGAAGACTGATTAGAAGGTTATTTCAGCAGAAAAAGTGATTAATGTTGATTACTAACTAGGACCAGGGATTTTACAGTGGCGGTAATGGTAAAATTCTGTATTTGAAGGAGAGTCAATGGAGTTTTTTTTACTAATTGACTAAAGGATATGAGAGAAGTTAAAAGATGATTCCAAAGGTGTTGACCTGAGCTAATGAAAGAATGGATTTGCCAACAGGTGAAATATAGAATGTTAAGGATAGAGCGGCCGTCAGAATCAGGAAGATAAAGACCTGGATTTCAGCTTTGGAAATGTAGGATTTGAGATATCTATTAGATATTTTAATAAATATGTCAAGTAGGCCATTGAATATTCAAATCTGGAGATTAGATGAGGAGTCTAGGCTATAGATTTAAACTCAGAAATTTTCAGTGTATGGATAATATTTAATCATATGAGATTGGGTAAGATTTCCAATGAGGCAAATATAGACAGAAAAGAAGATCAAGATTGTACCTGGAACACTCTAGAA
Source organism: Tadarida brasiliensis (assembly GCA_030848825.1). Lineage (NCBI taxonomy): Eukaryota > Metazoa > Chordata > Mammalia > Chiroptera > Molossidae > Tadarida > Tadarida brasiliensis. The sequence continues at coordinate 61,601,010 of CM061268.1, forward strand.
CTCTATTCTTAGTTTTATTTCAAATACTACCCAACATATACTTGACTGTAATGTAAAAGTATTAAAGACAATAGATGCTAGATCCATTCTGGGAAGGTTAAAAAAATGTTATTTCCTTTGTATGTGAAAAATATATCAAAAGTGGGTAATGAGGTCATCAATGAAACCAGAAAACTTTTTTTTTTAAATCAGGGAGAGTGATAAAAAAAAAAAAGATGGCAGATGACTTCTAGTATTGTTATGGCTTATGACTATCTTTATGGAATTTTCAGATCACCAGTAACCTTGTGTAATCCATTAATTTAGAATCAGAAATCCTAAAAAAGATAATTTCATGTTAAGTTAAAAGGGATATTTATAATAGTAAGTTTAGTTCAACAAATACAAATTTATCACCTACTCTGTGTCATTCACTGGGCCAGTCATTGACTTAAAGTATCCTACTTTCAATTGTGGAAGACATTCAATAGAGAGAGATTGGAGCTTTTGTCAGATTTTACCATTCATTTATTCATTTTTAAAGAAAATATTTTTAAATGTTCAGTTAAAGTTGACATACAATATTATATTAGTTTCAGGTATACACCCCAGTGAATAGACATTATATAATTTACTAAGTGATCATCCCAATAAATCTTGTACCCATCTGGCACCATACATAGTTATTAGAATATTATTGACTATATTCCCTATGCTGTACATTCCTATGATTATTCTGTTACTACTAATTTGTACTTCTTAATCCCTTTACCTTTTTCACTCAAACCTACAGCTTCCCTCCCATCTGGCAACCATCAAAATGTCCTCTGTGTCTATAAGTCTGTTTCTGTTCTGCTTGTTTATTTTATTTCCTAGACTCAATTGTTGATAGATATGTATTTATTGACATTTTATTTTTGTGTTATTGTTGTCCTCCTCTTCCTCCTTCTTTAAGATCCTTTAACATTTCATATAATACTGGTTTGGTGGTGATGAACTCTTTTAGCTTTTTCTTGTTTGGAAAGCTCTTTATGTGTCCTCCAATTCTAAGTGATAGCTTTGCTGAGTAGAGTAATTTTGGTTGCAGGTTCATGCTTTTCATCACTTTGAATATTTCTTGCTAATCCCTTCTGGCCTGCAACGTTTCTGTTCAGAAATCAGCTCATAGTCTTATAGGAGCTCCCTTGAAGGTAATTAACTGCTTTTCTCTTGCTGCTTTTAAGATTCTCTGTCTTTAACCTTTTGCATTTTAATTATAATGTGTCATGGTGTGGACCTCTTTGGGTTCATCTTGTTTGGGGCTCTATGTACTTTCTGGACTTGTATGTCTGTTTCCTTCACCAGGTTAGAAAAGCTTTCCATCATTATTATATTTTTTAAAATAGGTTTTCAAGTTCTTGCTCTCTCTCATCTCCTTCTGGCACTCCCATGATCCAGAAGGAGATGAGAGAGAGCAAGAAAATGAAGTCGTCCCAGAGGATCCTTACTCTATCTTATTTTTTTTATTTTTTTTTCTTTTTGCTGTTCTGATTGGGTGTTTTTTGCTTCCTTATATTCCAAATCACTGTTTTGGCTCTCAGTTTCATCTACTCTACTGTGGAGTCTCAGAAAAATTTTTATTCATTTCAGTTAGCGTATCCTTCATTTCTGACTGGATCTTTTTCATGGTTTCCATGTCTTTTTTCATGCTGTTTAAGTTCTAAGTTCATCCACTCTTCCCCTAAATTCATTCAGCATTCTTATAACCAGTGTTTTGAACTCTGCATCTAGTAGATAGCTTGTCTCCCTTTTGTTTAGTTCTTTTTCTGAAGTTTTGTTCTGTTCTTTCATTTGGGACATGTTTCTTTGTCTCCTCATTTTGGAAGCCTCCTTGTTTTCATGTATTAGGTAGAGCTACTACATCCCCTGACTTGGTAGAATGGTCTTATGTAGTAGGTGTCCTATAGGGTCCAGTGGCACAGCATCCCTTTTCACACAAATTGGGCACTCCAGTAGTACCAACCACTTTCATGTGGGCTGTGTATACCCTCCTGTTGCAGCTGAGCCTTGATTGCTATTGGCACATCAATAGGAGGGGTTTACCCCAAGGCCCATTGGCTGCAAGGACTGGCTGTAACCACCATGGAGGATCAGCTGTGCAGGGGCCCACTCCATAGACTAGGACTTATTTCAGTGGGGCTCTGGTGCCTGTGAGTTCACCTCTTGAGTGTGTCACTTGTGGAGGTGTTTGGGTGGTGCTTCAACATGGTCTGAAGCTGTCCATTGGGTGCACTGGCTCTGGGGCCTCCCAGGAGGTGCAGTGCAAGATCAGCCACTCCCTATGTCCTGTCTGGGGCCACTTGGCATAAGCCACAAAATGATCTGCAGATGGCTGCTACTTGTACTGAGCTTGGAGGTCCCCCAGAAAGGCCATGCTATGAACCAAGACTGGCTGCCACTAGTGCCAGGACTGGGCCCACTTAATGAGAGGTACCGGGCATACCAAGGCCAGATGTTGATTGTTTGAGAGATTTTAGGAAAATATGAGCATGAGCTAAGAGGCCATTTGTATGGAAAAGCCACTGGAAACAGATTGGGTCAGCCCACAAGTTGGTGGGGCAGAGTCTTGGAGAATCACAAGGGTGAGGCTAGCAGTATTAGCCAGGTTGACGAAGACTCAGATATGGCCCCGGCCTGTTGGCTGGGGGAGTAGGAGGAGGGAGTGGAGTCTCAGAAAAGGAACAATGGCCTCTGCCAGCACTCCTGTCTGGGAGAAAGCTGTCTCTCCAGCTCTCACCCTGATGCCAGCCATTTCAGTTTCTCCCCATATGTCTCTGTTGTCTTTTAAATTGTTGCCCCAGTGCTGAAGCTCAGAGAAAGTGAGTTCTAATAAGTCCATGTTTGGACCCTTTATGAGGAACAGCCTGGGACTCTAGAGACCCTCCTTCTCACTCAGCCACAATAACTGCTGGTTTTTATAGCTAGAAGTTATGGGGACTTCTCTTCCCAGCTGGGGAACCTGGTTTGGGGCTAGGACCCTCACTCCTAAGGAGGTACATCTGCAGCCAAGACATCCCTCCCAATTTTTATCTGCTACGTGGGACCAGCTTGTTCTCCATTTCACCCTTCCTACCAGTCTTGATGTGGATTCTTCTTTATATCCTTAGTTACAGGACTTCTGTTCAGCTGGATTTCAGGCAGTTTGGAATGATGGTTGTTCTCTAGTTTAGGTGTATTTTTTGATGTGGTTGTGGGAGGATACAAGTACTGCATTTACCATTCATTCATTCATTCATTCATTTAATCATTCATTCATTATTTCTTTATTTATTTTTATCTTCACCTGAGGATATTTTTCCATTGATTTTTCAGATAGAATGGGAGGGAAGGAGGGAAAGAGAGACAGAGAGAAACATCAATGTGAGAGAGATTGGTTGCCTCCCACACAATCCTGACCAGGGCCAGGGATCGAACCTGCAACTCAGGTATATGCCCTTGACTAGGAATTGAATCTGCAACTCTTTGGTCTGCAGGCCGATGCTCTAACTGCTGAGCCAAACTGGCCAGGGCCATTCATTTATTCTTAAATCAATCCATCCATCTCTATGTTCATTTCTCATCACCATATTTTATAAAACATTTTTAACACTGGAGAGATAACTTAATATAATTGAACCGTTGAGAGGTACTGGACTTATGTATGCTATTTAATCTCCCCAATAAATCTATGAATTAGTTACTACTATTATCACTATTTTATGGAAGAAGAAGTTGAAGCTCAGAGAAGAAAATTAATTTGCTTAAAGTCACACCAATGAGTCATTGATAGAATGTGGATTTCAACATGAATATATCTGACTCCAAAGCCTTTTGATTTAAACCACTGGAAGATAATACGATGAATTATTATAAACAATATTTGTCATAAATCCACTCTCCTTAGATTGTATTGGTGACTATTTATGTAGCAAAAGTAACAAGGGAAATCTAAGCAGTGCTTAGGGACCTGGAAATTCAATAGTTAGACAAAGTGGTCACTTTTTTTTTTTTTTTATAGCTGGTCACCATTATGATGTTTGTTCTGTAGAAAATGATGGTTCTCATAGTATAGACTTTGATAGACAGATGAATGTGAAGTAGTAATTCACCTGCTTTGTGATATTAGAAAAAATACACATTTCTCAGATGGGACATGTTATATCATCCTTAGGGTCTTTTCTTCCTGCTTGGAAATTTCTCTCCCTTTTACCTGATTAGCTTCTCGTTTTCACATGCATTGATTCCATTTCCTCCCAGAAGGCGCCACTAAACTTGCAAGACCATGTTAACACTCTCTCCTCAATGTTCCTAAAGTGAACAATGCTTACTCTCGTCCTAGCACTTTCTCTCCTTCCTCCTCATTCCTTCCTCTGTTGGTTCATTCATATCTCATTCTTCCCCTTACTTCCCCTTCTCTTTTATTCTTTCATGAGACAGACATTAAATCAGTTTTTACTATTTGCTGGGCATTCTTAATATAGTTACATTCAAATGTAAGAGAGAGGTTGGAACTTTTTCCAGATTTTATCATTTATGCATTCTTAAATTAATCCATCCATCTCTATGTTTATTTCTCATCACTATATATTTTTTAAAGTTTTTTTTTTAAACACTGGAGAGATAACAGTTAATATGATTTAACTGTTTATTTGTATGTGTGTCTGCTCTGGCTCTGGGATACTCAAGGGTAGGAACTGTGGCTCCACGATCACTCTGTGTGTCCAGTACCCCAGTGCTGCATGTGTGCCTAGTAGGAACTATTTGCTAATGAGCACTTCTGTTCTTTGTACCATCATTTTGCTTGGCATATGATTCAATTATTGTATATATTGTATGTACCATGTACTATACTCTTAATGCAATAACTTATTTAAGTCAGCTCTCTTCCACTAAAGACATTTGATTCCACATCAGTGGAAGGTTATATATCTTCCCTTTATATTTCTATCACTAAAACCTAGCATATTGAATGAATGAATGAATGAATGAATGAATGAATGAATGAACGAACGAACGAACAGCTGTGCAGCATGTTCCTATTCAGATTATTACCTAACCAGAAGCCAAGAAATAACAGGTTATCATTCTGAAAGCCTGTTCCATTTTTATTGACAGGAACTATTTATTACAAATTATTTCAAAAAATTTTTTTGTTTATTGATATTAGAGAGAGAGAGAGGAAAAGAGAGATAGAAACATCGATGAGAGAGAACATTGTTTGGCCGCCTCCTGCATGCCCCCCACTGGGGATCAGGCCCACAACCTGGGCATGTGCCTTGACCAGGAATCGAACCAGCAACCTCTTGATGCATGGGTTGACGCTCAACCACTGAGCCACATCAGCCAGGCTATTACAAATTATTTTAATAGAAATAACACAGTTCTTATCTAAACTCCCCTAAAGAATCAGAAACAAATAATGATAAATGGCAAGGATTTTTTTCTCCTTTCATTGTTTAAATTGAATTGTAATAATCAAATAGGCAGCTCATATTAAACACATTTGAAATGAAAAATATCAGAGCAACCTGGTGATAGTAACATACGACTGCTTGAGCTGAATTTTCTCTCTTTCTATAATTTCCTGAAACCACGGGGCTTCCAAATGGGATTGTACAGAAAGGCAGGTAGCATGAAATAGTGAAATCACAGTATTTGGGCTTGATTTTCCACTAGTTTTGTGATCTTGAGCAACATACAGAATCTTCCTAGGTCTTAATTAGTTTAACTGTAAAATAGTAATATTTACCTCATAGGATTCAAAAGAAGAATGCTTAAGATAGTTATCATTGGTAATGAAAAGCAATCCTCCCATATTTTTATTTAATGTACTTATTTGTTAAAAGGTAAAAAAAAAAAATCTGAGGATAAGTAGGACAACTGTGAGGAACACGAAGCAAACATTTGTCAGAAGACAGTAAGGCAAAAGCTGGAATTATAAAACTGGTCGGTGGTCATGCCCCTTGGAGCTCATCTTCCACTCCCTGCCAGGTTCCCATCAACTCCCTTTTGTGGGACTCTGTTCTCTCTTTTCCCTATAAGGAAAGATACAAAGGTTCCAATCTCTAAAGCAATTAAGTAACTTAGGGAACCAAAGGAACTCCTTAGAGAATATTCCTATTGCAATTAAAATGTTGATATGCAATGCCTCCCGTCCATTTTACAGCTTTGCACATAAAATAAATAAGATACATTTTTTATGAGTGAAAAACAAGAAATCATTCTAACTTCCTGTCAAAAAGATTTCCATGAAGTTCCTTTTTGAAAGCCACATTGTTTTGCTTGGGTTTGTTGGAAGGTGGCCAGGGTTGGCAAACCCACCTGGAAGTGTTTTCATGCTTTTGGCTTTGAACTGGGGAGTTAAAGATCTGCTACTTATATCCTATCTTACATTCTTTGAGAGAAAACAAATTAAAGATTCTTTCTAGGACATTTTTTGCCTGTATCTGGTAAGGAATGGTGTGCAGTGAAAAATGTATCTTGGCAGAAGCTTTTAGGAAATTCTCTGAGTGCCTCGCCTAAATTGTTGCTGTCCACTATTTTTTTCCCTCCTTCCTTTCTCAAACTGGACCACATTTTAGTTGCCTTTTTCTCTCAGGGAAACAATTATGCCCTCCTATTTATTTTATTTCATAAGGGGTCTTTTCATGGCTCTTTATTCCCACTATATCATCTGACTCCTTTCTTTCCAGATGAAACCACGATTCTGAAATCATACCCTCCCTGTTCATTTTTCAAAACAATAGTCACTCTTTACATTGTGACTATGTAAATAATATTTACAGAGCAGTCTACCTTGACTGCACTTTCTTTCTTATTCAATTTTTGGATATTCCTGGAGATAATAATTACCTCGCTTAAAACAATTCTCTCCACTGGAATGTAAACAGCATGGGGGGCAGAAAATTTTATGTTTTGGTCACAAAAATATTTTCAACACTTAGATCTATATTTGTTGAATGAATGACTAGATGACTGAATGAATTAACAAATGGTTTCAATTTCCCTTAGGATAAACTTTAAAATATTTATCATAATTTACAAAGCCCTCTAAGAGTTGGCCTTTGCCTAGCTTGCCTGTATCACTGCCCCCTCCCACCCCCACCCCGCCCCGGCAACTCTCAGTTCTTTATTCTGTGTCCAAACCACTCTTTTCTTTTAGTTTAGTTTGGCTAACTCCCATCTTTTCTTTAATACTTGCATGTATGCAATGCATTGAAGAGACAACTGTAAATCTTATTTAAGTAGCTTCCACTGATATAGGCTCCTATACCATTCTGGTCCTTTCTGCTGTTAACACTCAATATCTTATTATCATTTGTCAGTATTTAGGATGATGATCTCTTTGAGAACACAGATCCTGTTCTCTATTAACTGCTAACATAAATATCTGATATTAGATAAAGAATAACTACTTGATGTCCTCAATGAACAAAAGAAGTTGAATTAGTGACATTGCCTATGTTCAACCCTCATCCTCCATTTATAATCTTCTTCCCTTCCCTTCCCTTCCCTTCCCTTCCCTTCCCTTCCCTTCCCTTCCCTTCCCTTCCCTTCCCTTCCCTTCCCTTCCCTTCCCTTCCCTTCCCTTCCCTTCCCTTCCCTTTCTAGTTTTTATGCCAGATTCTCTTCCTCTCTCTTCCTAACTCCTGGTCCCTGGTTCCTGCTAGTTTATGATGGCTATTAAAAATATGACTACCACAGCCCAGTCAATGTGACTCAGTGGACTGAGGGTTGTCCTATGGACTTAGAGGTTCCAGTTTGATTCCCAGTCAGGGCATATGCCCAGGTTGCGGTCTTGATCGTCAGTAGGGGGCATGCAGGGGACAGTCAATCAATGTTTCTGTCTCACATCGATGTTTCTATCTCTCTCTCCTTTACTCTCTCTCTAAAAAATCAATAAAAACATATTTTAAAAAATATGGCTACCTTAAAATGTATTTAATGACTTTATGATAAAAACATTCTCACAATATAATTGAATATTATATGCACATATATTTAAACATGTATGTATGTATCTGTATGAAAAAGTAACCCACAGTCACTCCACTCATAAACATCTTTTCTTATCAGTAGGTAACCTTCATTTCCGACATCTTTCTATGAATATATACAAGTCTATAGATAAATATATAAACATTAATGTCAGTTGATTGTCACTCCTAGTTGTTTTTCTAAATAATAATTCAATTCTAGGTGGGCTCAGGTCTCTTAACTGTGCTAAAAATCCTATAGAGTTTTGCTGGGATTAATTGAATTAACATTTATAGGATGTTTCAAACAGTTCCTGGCACACAGGAAGCATTATGTATGAGCTAGTTCCTACTACCACAGTGAGGACACTGACCCAAAGGTGACCTGAACTGTCCTGTTGTAGGTGGAAGTGGGTACCTAAGCCACGTGGGCAGAAGGAAGGCTTATAGTATTCCCTGATGCTATAGCCCAGGCACCTCTGTGGCAGGTTTTGGCTAGCAGTGTTCTGGTTAGCAGCTCCAAGTGGTCTGTTACTTTGTGTTAGGGTCAGTGAGATAGGGTTGCAAACAGCTATAGGCCCTTTGGAAAAGTGCTGTAGATCTCAATGAAAGGTTCTTTGCATAATATCAGTGTGGAGATCTTCCCATGTTTGGCACTTATTCCCCCTCCCCTCGTGCCCACATACACTCACATGTATACATGTAGCTACAGGAGCCATTTTGTTCTTCTGCTTGAAAACCTCCGCTGGCCCCACACTGTCTATAGGATCAAGTCCAAACTTTTTAATGAAAGGCTCACTTCATAGGATGGTCCTAACACCTACTTTCAGCTTCCTTTGTAACTCTCCCCATCATTTTATGACAGGTTGGCACACATTGAATGAGTGCTTCCTATATGTCAGGCCGTAAGTACACTCCAGGCCGGAAAGAAAACACATGTATGGACATGGAAGCATCAAAGAGCACTGAGTGCAGATGAGAACTATAAACATCCCTTTATACTAGACTGTCACATGAGAGTTATAAAGGGCTGGTGATTGAAACTGGAAAGGTCACAGGAGGGGGTCAGGGAGAGGGAATTTTATGTGCCATGTTGAAAAACTTGGAATATATCCTATAGAGATATAAAAATTCTGGTAAGTGCTGCACAATGAAATAAAAGGGATAAATCTGTATTTTGCATACATTATCCAGTAGCAAGATGAATAGTAGGCTTAGAGGCATGTGGAATGAAATTGGGAGTAGGGAAATAAACTAGGAAATTACTGCAATAGTCACATGTGAGATGATGAGAACACAGTTAGGGAAGAGCTGTACAAATGGAAAGGGGAAGAGATAGTAAGAATATATAGCAATTCAAACAGCCAAGCTTGATAGGTAACTGGATATAGGTGGTCAGGAATAGACAAGAGTCACTTCCTTTTGGTTGGGGCAACTAGGAGAATAATGGCGCCATTAATGGCCTTGATGCTGCACTCTCTTTCTAATATAAGGTGTTCTACACTTTTTATTAACTGAGCTCCAAGATTATGCCTCAGGAGTTAACTTTCCCAAATTTTCCAGGGTTAGGTAGGCTTTCCTCCACTTTCCCATACTACTTTGTTCCTTCTTCACCTACAGCACTTAGTACACTATGGTATTACCTGTTTTGATGCTTTTCTCCCATTAGATTATACGTTTCTTGGAAACTTAGACTGCATTTTATATTTTCAGTTCCTGTTACATTCTCTAGCACAAACCATAAGGCCTTAACTTGTTAAATTAATTAATTCACACTTGAAAATCTCAAAATGATCCTGCCTAAAACCAAAGTATTGATTTTTATGAAAGAATGCACTTCTTTCTCCAGTCTTCAGGGCATATTATTTGGTAGGCTACTTAATACTTACTCCGGCCAATTCATCTGTATATCCTCCTGATTCTACTCAAATGCCTATTTCCAATTTTCCAATGCACAGTTCAGTCCAGGACACTAAGAACTCTTCCCTGCAGTGCCAACCTATGGTAACCATCCAACTGGTCTCCCTGCTCCACTTTCTATTCCTCTCCAAATTGTTCTCCCTCACAGAAAGTAGAATGATATTTTAAAGATACACATAAAATCATCCTTTTTTCTTCTACTACCCTGCCCACAATGGTTTATCATTGTACTTAATAATAAACACTCAAATCATAAACATGTTCTACAAGGATCTATATCACCTAGCTCCTGATACCTTTCTGATCTCTTCTGACACCATTTTTCCATTTGCTTTCTCATATACAGACCTTCACATGTGCTTGTTCCTCAGCCAGAAAGGCCCTTCTTATGATTCTTTTTGCTAGCTATTTCTATTTAACATTTAGATCTCAGCTAATTTTCACTCCTTCGGGGAGATCTTTTATGACTACACATTTAAATAAATATTAATATTTTCATTTAAAAAATCTTGTTCTTTTACTTCATATTACTTGACTCAATTTGTCTATGCATATGTGTGTGTGATTGAGAGGAGGAAGGGGAGTGGGGTAGAGAAGGAGAGAGAGGAGGGGGAGAGAGAGAGAGAGAGAGAGAGAGAGATGTTTCTCTCCTAATAAGATGATAAATTATATAAGAACCACATCTGGTTTTTAACCTCAGTTTCTCCATCACCTATTTTGTAATGCAAATAAGAATAATAAAGCCCTGGCCGGTTTGGCTCAGCAGTTAGAGCGTCGGCCTGCGGACCAGAGAGTCCCAGGTTCGGTTTCTGCTAAGGGCACATACATTGGTTGCGGTTTGTCCCCGGCCCCGGTTGGGGTCGTGTGGGTGGCAACCACTCGATGTGTCTCTCTCACATTGATGTTTCTCTCTCCCTCTTCCTCCTTCTCTCCCTTCCGCTATATCTGAAGATAAATGCAAAAATGTCCTTATGTGAGGATAAAAAATAATAATAATAATAATAAATATTTTTCTGTTGATTGAATAAAAAAGCAGATCATGTTCACTGTCAACAGCACAGTTTTATAAAATATAGGACAAGAAATATTACATCTATATATTAACTTTCAAGGTGCTTAGCCATGCAGATAGTTGAATCTGTGAGATAGTTGTTCAATTTAATGATAATCCATGTTGAGATTAGAACTTTGAAGAAAAGTTAAAAATAGTCAAAGGGTAAATAAAGATCACAATACTGCTCCTCACTCCCCTCCCACAAAAACCAATCATGTTTGTTTTTCTTTCTGACATTTTACTGTGTGTGTGTGTGTGTGTGTGTGTGTGTGTGTGTGTGTGTGAGTGGGCTATAGTTCATCTATTCAACTAAATTTATTGAAGCCTTTGTGTTCAGCACTGAGTTGGCTTTGGGGATACCAGGATGTATAAGAGTATCAGAAAGCTCATTGTCTAATGGTAAAAATAGGATTTAAATGCCAACACAAGGCACTTGGGTATTTTATTAAACCAGAATTTTTTTTATTTTAAGAAAAGGAAATTTTTCTGCATAAATACCAATCACTGAAAACAAAGCTTTAATGTGAGCTGGTCTCAAAAGGCCCAGGGTCATGGGACTTTTAGAACCAGGCTTTTGGAATAAGCTAATACAACTACCATGAATAGTTTCTTGTCCTGTGAGGGATGGAGACTAACACTGATGATGTTATAATCTTCTAGCCTAAAGCTGTGCTAAATCCATCTTAATTTTAAAGCCACTACATGACCTGACATAGCACATGGTGGGCCATCTGCCTGGAATGTTTTTTCTCTATTTTCTTTGAAAACTTAGTCTCATAGGACTCCTCCTCACACTCCTTTTTCTACAAATCTATGTCTTTTATTAACTGTAATCATATTTTTATCTTTTTGCCTCCCTCATTAACTTGTTTAAGATAGAGATTGTATCTTTATTCAGTGGTAGGTAAACAGGCATGTCATAAGCCCTGAATAAGTTAGAAGTAGAGATGAAAGCTATTATATTGTAAAAATTAGAAATAGCAATGAAATATAATTTGGAGAGCACAATGACACATTCCTTAACATTTTTGCAGAAAATAAATCCAAACCAAACCCCTCCTCCCCCTAAAAAAATAAACAAAACAAAACCCAAGCAGAGATTAGTCTTGCCCTGTGCCAACATTATTTGAAAATTTATTAGTTGGAGGTTCCTGGTTTAAATAAAGGAAAAGCACTAAGAGAAACAAAGCGTTTTAGACCAACAACTACCAATTTTTTTGTAACCTTTTTTCTCTTGGATATGTCATGACATATTTTAGTCTCTTTCTGACCAATAGCTCTCTCTCACCACCTCAGATAACAGTAACCTAGGCTTTGTATAGGAACTTCTGGGCATATCCTGAGGACAGGGTTGAAATGCCCCATAGAAAACCTAGGAATTCTGATCTAGTTTGGTGGTGAGGGTGGGACTAGAGCTCAATCTCTCTGTAAGATCTATAGATGTTCATGATTAGCCAGGTGTTGGGAAGGCTTCTGTTTCCAAAGAAATCCTTTGTCACATAAACCAAGGCCACCGAAATGAGAAATACTTAGAGATGTGACCTCCTCCTCTCATGTCTGTCTTTTCTTTTCTTTTTTTTTTTTTTTGAGAGCTGTACCTATGCTGACATTGTGATACATGTACCTGTAAGGTCATCAGTGGGCCAGGACCCCAGTTGGCATGCCTTGCAGGTGTACTCATCAGAGACATACTCATTCTCTTTACATGGCGTGCAGGTCCAACAACAGCTGACTTCTCCCTTCCGGATCACCTAAGGCAAATATTTAAAATTCTGATTATTTCTTTGCATAGATAAAAATCCAACAATCTTTTATTCAAATGTATTGCTTTGCAAGGCAGAAAGGGCTTTCACACAAATTATTTTGAATGTTACCAGACAGGCAGTATAAGTATTAATATTATAATTATATAATTAAAGAAACAGGCTAAATGACCAGTTCAACACCATAAAATTGGTTGGTGATAGGGTCAAGAATTAAATTAAATGCAAGTCTTTGGATAATTAGCTTTAGAGACTTGTATTTAATTAAGTGCCTGTGTTTGTGCTCACATATAGATACACATATATCTACATAGGTTTGCAAGTAACGGAATTTTCCTGAGGCTGGGCCCCTCTTTCCCTCAAATTAAGAACTTTTGCTCTCTGGATTAAACTTGGCTTCCCTCCACCAGTTGAAAATTGTTAGCAAAAAAAACATTGTATATCTGCTACAGTTAAAAAACCTGTCCATATTGATAAAAAAAATATTTAGGAATCTGTATTGAATGAAAAGGCAAAATTTGAACTCTTTTGGGAGGTCACCTCTTGGTCTCTATTTCTACTAAAAATCTAGTTCAATAATTCAGCCCATTCCTTATTCTAGGAGCTTTGATTTGCTTGGGATAAAGGTGGATATGAATAAGGTCATTAAGACTATTATATACCTCTTCATCTATTTGATTTTTTTTAAGGCAATAGAAAAGAATTGAAATAATTTAACACTGAAAAAGTTCCAGATGTTATTCTTTAGAAATGGATGTCTTTTTTCCCCCCACCAGTGGTACATGGATAGCCTCTGTGGAATAGAGGTGCCATTCATTAAACATTGCTATAAACAATGAAAACTGTGATTAATAATCAGCAATAACCAGACACAGCAATGATTACACTCTATTTCCTGTCTTAGATGCTGACTCTATTAAGGAGCTTTGCTAATAACAATGTCTAGATATCTATAGCCAAATACAATTGTAAGGTGGCACGTCTTTCTTATTTTGTACCATCCTTGTACTAGCTCTTGACACTGCAATGATACAAGTAGGGAATGGTGACAAAAAGGGCCTAAAATGTCCTTTCCCTAAAATAACCAGAGAAATGTGGCAAAATTGCTCATTAGACCTGTTTACTCAAGGTAAAGTATTCTTCCTAATAATATTGACTATTTACTGGCTATTTAGTGAATATCATATGTTATCCATTAAAACATTAGAACAACTCTGTATAATAACAAAGCTGTTTTTTATTTTATTCATTTTTTTTTTTTTTCAGGGAGAAAATGGAAGCACAGTGAGCTCACACAACATATACGGGTAAATGAAGAATTTAACAGTGGTGGTTGGACTTCAAGGCTCATGCTCTTAAACACTGAGCCTTATTGGTCTATATAAAGATTGAGTTCATGATATTTTGGAAGATGTAGAGGAAAGAGTACTGGCCTGGGAACCAAGAGGCACCACAGCTCTAGTCTTATTTATATCTACTGAGCAGTTGTGCACCCTCCAGCTGATCCTGTTTCTTCAGACAAAGACCATTACTTTTTTTCTCCCCTTTCTTAAAATATATATCTTTATTGTTGAAAGTATTACAGATATCCCCCTCCCTTTTCTCCCATTGACACCCTCCTGCCTGCTCCCCCTACCCAGGCCTTCACCGCGCTGTTGTCTGTGTCCATGGATTATGCACAAATGCATATAGTTATTTGGTTAATCTCCTCCCACCCCCCAACCCCCTTCCCTTTGAGATTCCTCAGTCTGTTCCATGCTTCAATGTCTTTGGATCTATTTTGTTCATCAGTTAATTTTGTTCATTATACCACTGCTTTTTAAATATACCTACCTTTATAGGGTTTCCTGAGGATTATGTTTTAATGCTGTAAAATATAACAGCTAAAATTAAATGCCACTTAACTTTTTCAGAGATTAATTAATGGACAGTCTGGTCAAAGTCAAAGTACTTTGATGTAGAAAACATTATAAATGGAACTATTTCACCAATAGTCAAAGTCTAACAAAATCCAGTCTAGATGGATAGTAAGTAATTTCTGCACAGGTCTCTGTTTAGTAAATACATCACTGTATTTACTAAGATATAGTCAGGAATCTTGCTCCAATAAAAGAGCATAGAGATTAAAAAAGGTCACAGTGGCCCAGCCGGTGTGACTCAGTGGCTGAGCATTGACCCATGCACCAAGAGGTCACCAGTTCAATTTCCGGTCAGGGCACATGCCCAGGTTATGGGCCAAATCCCCAGTGGGGGGCATGCAGGAGGTGGACAATTGATGTTCTCTCTCATCGATGTTTCTATCTCTCTCTCTCTCTCTCCCTTCCTCTCTCTCTAAAATCAATAAAGAAAAAAAAATCACAGTGATTTGTAAACTATAGAACACTAAAAATATTAACTGTTTTATTAGTAGTATGCATATAAATATTCATATAGAGAAATTAATTTAATTTTGGGGGGCCTGGAAAACAAAAGCAGTTATATTTTTCCTTCTAGAAATATGCTGACTTCCTGTGATTCAATTCATATTGGTTTGTGAATTTCATTTTTTTTCCCAAAATAAGTTCATCCCCTTCTCCAAGATTAATTTAAATATTACAATCTTTTTTTGAATCAGTAATGACAACTAATGTGTCTTCTTCTGATCATTCAAAACTGATTTGTTTTACTTTTTTTACTTGTTATGTATTTTCTGTTCACATTCATTTTGAATACTAGAGGTGGTGACAATTGTCTTTCATAGCAATTCTCATTCGTTTTGAACATCCTGGAAGTAGTTTTGCTTTCTTTATGAATAACAATATGTAAAAGATTTGAACCTTTGCTAATGTCCTTACTTGGACTCTAAGTTAGTAAATCTGAACAATGCCATGAGATGTTGACATCATTAATGAAGTTGCTAAGTGACAACCTAAAACCATATTAAGGAAATGTTGTAAATCTTATATTTAATAGAGTGAAAATGAGATCTGGTTAGGAAAATAAAGTTTGGGATTAAAATGGCTAAATATATATCGTTACAAATTACCTGGTATTTAAAATATAATAGGGAATCAAGTTCTTCCACTGTGTAAATTATTTCTAGTAGAATGAGGTAGAAAAGTACATACACTTGAGCCTTGAACAATGCAGGGGCTAGGGACACTGACCCCCCTTGCCCCTTACCCCAGCACAGTCCAAAATCCACATAGAACTTTTGAATCCACAAAAACTTCAGTTGTCCCTTGGTATCTGCAGGGCATTGTTTTCAGGACTCCCTGTAGATACCAAAATCTGTGATGCTCTCAAGTCCTCTATATAAAAGGGTGTAGATTGCCTGGCTGGTGTGGCTCAGTGGATTGAACGTGGTCCCACCGACTGAGAAGTCCCAGTTCAATTCCCAATCAGGGCATATGCTGGGGTTGCAGGCTCAGTCCCCAGCAGGGAGTGTGCAGGAGGCAGCTGATCAGTGTTTCTCTATCACATCAATGTTTCTATCTCTCTCTCCCTTCCTCTCTCATAAAATAAAATAAAATAAAATAAAATAAAATAATAAAATAAAATAGATAAAATAAAATAAAATGGTGTAGATTGATGCATGTTATGAAGAAATCTCCATAACAGTCATTCAGCATTTTGAAGTTACATGTCCAGACTGTTTTGCTGTGAATAGTCAAAACAATGTCCATGTGGTAATTTACACAGGACAATATTTCTATAGGAAGAACTGGAAATTGTAAACAGTCGATATTCTAAATGAGTCCATAAATAATTTCACATGAAGTGTTTAACTGCACGATGATTGGCCAAGATGCAGACTGTGATTGTATATTAAGGGTCAACACATTTTCTGCAAAGGACCAGACAGTAAATATTTTAGGCTTTGTAGGACATACAGTCTCTATTGAAATTCAGCTCTTCAACTCTAGGTACTATAGCAGCCATATGAAAATGGCCATAGACAATACATAAATGAATGAGTATGGCTGTATTTCAATAAAACTTTATTTACAAAAACAGGCAGGAGGTCAGATTTGTCCTGTGGGTCATAGCTGACCAACCCTTGTATACCATAACAAAACATTATTTTTATATATTTTTTTCCTCCCCTAGGGCATTGTATCCCAATTGATAAGCTCTTTTTAATTTTTATAATACCTTTATCCTCCTCTTTCACTGCACTGTTTCCTGTAAGTGTGGCCAGACCTCATTTAGTATAAAAGTAGCTTTTCATTATCCTTAATCTGCCAGGCTATTCCTTTACATGCTATTCTCCATACATTTCTCGCTGCTCAGTTACCATTCTATCCTATTCTATTTGGCAGGCTTCTGTTTACAGAAGACCCCAAGTGAAGGGCTAACCCCAATTCTCATGTCTTTCCTTCAGTCCTTCTTTTCCTTAACCCCTCTCTTCCGCTGGCGACTATCTTACATGACACTGTGCTCTCTGGTTTTCTATCCGTCCCTGACCCTATTACCTCTCACTGTCTACCTTTTCTTCTTGCAGATCTTCTTCAAGGTCTCTATTATTTTTGTTGTTGCCGTTGTTGAAGGTATTACAGATGCCCCGCTTTTTCCCCCATTGACCCCTAAGGTCTCTATTCTTGATGCACATTTAATTTATTTTTGTACTTTGTGGTGCAGGGATCTCATCTACTCAAACAGCTTCAACTTCAGCTCTGTTCAATTAATTCCCAAATCTGTATCTTCAGCCTTATTTCTCTTTGTTATAGACCAATATTTTCTATCACTGACTAGATCTCTCAAAACCAACAGGCCCCAAACTAACCCATTGCCTTTTCTCTAAAACCATTTTCATTTTTCCATTTCTGACAATGATACTTTCTAGTTACTAAGACTCAGAATCACAGTTGACTGTCTCAGACTTCTTTCTCTTCTCCAAACCTCCATCCAGCTGGTAGCCAGGGCTGGTTGAGTCTACCCCTATAATGTTCATCTCAAACATCTCCTTGCTCCCTTTCCATTTTCACTGTTTGTTCCACAGTTCAGGGCCCTGTCACCCCAGTGTCCTTCTAACTTGTCTCTTCTTTTATTATTTATGTTTCATAACTCTACTCATGAATCTTCACCTACTATAGCCCAGCGTATGTCAATATCTTGGTCAAAATTATTCTCTGACTCCTGGTTAATAAAAATTAAGTTCAAGCTACTTAGTATGACATTCAAAAGTCTCCATAAATATTGATTCAATCTATCATTCCAACTTTCTCTCTTAAAATAAAATTTTAAAGCAATATACCCAAGATTATTTACTGTAATTTCAGAACAATCGACCACTTTTATCCTTTCCCTATTAATGTGCCTTTACTGGAACAATAAGTGATTATTTCCCCTTGTCTTTCTCTAAAATCATATCCATTGTTCTTGGTGCAATGTCTGACATTATATTCAGAAGAAATATCTCCCTTTCCTTTGTATAAACTTATATAGCTCCCTTTTTTCTTTCTTAATGAAGTAATTGTATTTTATATGATGTTACTTATCTGTGCTCATGATAATTTTCCTCATCTAGATTATAAATCTTCTGACAGTAAAGGTGTCTTAATTATTTTTCCCCATTGATATAAACTATTACATTAATAGAAGTTTGATAAATATTTGTTAAGATAATTATAAATTAATGTAATTTCCAACTGTGAACTATTTATTCCTAGGAAGCATGTCTTTAAAGGCTTACATGAGTAGTAAGGGTGTGGGCAAACATGACTCACCAATTGGTTCAATGAGTCCAAGTACTAAGACTATTGTGGGTCATACTAGATATCATAAAGAGTTAATGAGAAAAAAGTAAAAAATGTAATTTCTGACATTAGAAGCTTACCATATAAAACAGGTATCTAAAAATTTAAGCAGCAGCCAAAAATAATAAATACTTTTGAATTTAAAACAAAAATGAAAGAAACATGGACTCCATTTTACCTTTATCTGGCCTTTCTCACATGGTTCACTGCACACAGATCTGATGATGGTGTTTTTCTTGGACCATACTTCATCATCATCCATTTTTAATTCTCCATTGTCCCAGCTCCCAACATTGATATAGTCAAAATAATCTTTTCCCATTTCCTTGAAATTCATTATTTCATACCTTAGGAACAAGAATATAATAATTATTCATCTAACAATATAAAATTTCAGCTATGTAAAGGCAATAGATTTCATTCCCAAATAATGCATCTACTGTCATATCAGTGACACTAGAATTTTCCATGACAGTACACTAACAAAAAACCTGTTTGTTTCACTTTGTTTTTTAGACCATTTTTAAAAAAAAGTTAAAGCTTATACCTGACATAAAAAATAATCCCATGTGAGAAGGTGACTTGACTTTAGCAGGATAAAAGACAAGTTTTGAAATAACTTCAGGAAGTTTAAACAAGTACTGCTGTTAGACGTCTAAAAAAGATAGAAAGGTTTTTTTTTGTTTTTTTTTAATCTCCATTCAAGTAAAATAAAATTTTCCTTTTCTAACTGAGTGAGAAATTTAATAAATCTTTAATCTTGCCTCAGCTGTAGGGAATGTGGGGGTAATTTGGATTACAGCCTGATTTTTAGCTTTCTTATTTTATCCCTTATCAATGGCTAAATTCATTCTACAAAGACACCTACAGGAGTGATATTTAAAATAAGTCTTAAAATAGCTTCTAAAGCACCTCATGCAATGTAAAAATTCTGGGATATAATAGCATCTTGTGAGTTTTCAGCCTTTATTAGCTGTTATTCTTATTTTGAGCATGGGGATAGAGATGTAAAGAGGCAAAATTGATGTGTGTGTTTAAATGGTTTTTCTTATATGTAAGAACATTACCAGAGAAGCATTTCTGAAATAATTTTGCAATCTGAGAACATTGGATGAGTAGTACCATCACTGTGTCAGTTCCTATAGACGTACCTGTAGGTATGTCTTAGGTGCACAATGCTTTCACATAGCACCCTATGATTTTCCCTCCCAGGACTTATAGGATTGGCAGATGGGCTCTTATAAATGCCTCCTGAAACCTTTCATACTCAGCATATTTACTTATCTGGAAATTGACATGAATGGAAAGCTTTCTGGTTTTGGGGTTCAAGTTGCCAGATCACCATATTCAGACCAATGCTCAGCACATAAATGCTAAGAACAAATCTGATATCAATCTGTGTTTGGAAGTACACTGTAAAATGATACCATTCTGTTTTCCCTCTCAATCACTTTTTTTTTTAACTGTAGTATCTTTTTCAGAATGTTAATTCATTCTTAAGTTTTGTTGGCTGTTCAGTGACTTAAGGATTATTCTACAGTGTTTTGTTTGCAGTGGGTAACAACTTTGAGTAACTGTCTAAATTCTGTTCCTAAACCAACAGTACCAATCTATAGGATACAAGACAGAGTCCTACATCTTTCCACTCTGCCAGCTATCCCATGGCTAATAAGTGTACAATGAGTTGAGATATTAGAACACAGAAGAACACAGGTGAAAAGTACTCATATATTATGCCATTGGCTACTTCAAATACATTGGGCTTCTAGGTCTTCAAAAGGTGACTTTGTGAGCAAGTAACTTTTGAATATTTAGGCTGGGAGAGACAAAGAAATGTTGGTGTCAGGAGGCTTCTTTCTTTGCTGCTATGGATTTGAAGAGATATGAGGGTTTCATTGTTCACCCCCAAATAAGCCATCATTCCCATTCTACCTATTCTTAACTCTGAAAAGATCTAGTTCAAACTGTTGATTTTCAGCTAACAAACTGAAGCTTGGTGAGGTAATGAGTATGACCAGATTGCAGAGTATCTAACCTCAGTCTTTAGGCTCCATTATCAAGATCTATTCGGTAGAACTAAGAGATCAATTTTCCACTGTTTAAATATTGCAGAAATCTGAACTGCTCTACTTTTGAAGGCTCTTACCACTCTATCCATGCCATTTTTGTTTTATATAGAATAAATGATAAAAATTGAAGGGATCTAGATTTCAAAAAATAAACATGACAACTCTTTGCCTCCCTTATCTGCTACTTCTTTAACTGGCTACAATTTCAAGTTGAAATAGCCTGAAAAATTTTTTTAATTTTATATATTATTTTAAAGAAATCTAAAATATATTTTAACCAAAAGGAAAAAATAAGTTCTTTTAAAACATAAATAGAAACTAAAGGAAGGCAGGGCTCAGTTACAGAAATAACTTTCTGAGTGGTTGTAACTTTCTCAAAATCAGAGCAGGTCTCTTTAGAAATAGTGAGGTTCTCCTTACCCAATGGTCTGAAGCCAGATTGTTGTCAGAGGAAGTGAAATGCATTTGGTGGAAGGCACTGTTGACAGTACTGGACTTATATGGCACCTAAGGGCCTCTCAGTCTATAATTCTAATGTTAAGGTGCTTTAAACATTTTTTTAAATTCATAAATATGTGAAAAATTTTCTGTTGGCCAATATAATGGACACTCCAAGTACTGATCCTTACAACAAAGCAATTATAATGATCTATGCCTTTGGGGTGTTATAATCACAGATTAAAGAGAGACCACAGAGTTAGTTTGACCAAAAACCTTAATGGTAACTAATGATGAAAACCTTTTTCATATTTTATATTACATAAAACCATTTCAAATGTAATATAAAAGTGAAAAAAAATCTAAGTTAAATTCTTATTTGATAATTCTGCCAAAGGACTATATGCTGTCATTTTTCTGTTACTAATTGACTATATAACCTTGAGCATTCTTCTTCCTTTCTCTGAAACTCAGCTTTCTCCCAGGGAAGTTAGGAAGTTGAAACAGATCATCTCTACAGCTCTTCTGTGGACAGAGCCACATAATAAGAATCAGTGTGCAAACCCGCTCAGAACAGATTTCTAGTGTTCTACCCTTGTTTACTACTTGTCATATCTGCTTTTGACTGTTCCTTGTTTCATGTCTTCTTTTGGAATCATTTTGGTTTTAGTATTCCCCTATTGGCTTTTTAGCTGTTCCTCTTGTATTAAAATTTTAGTGGGTGCTTAAGGGATTACAACATGGATCCTTAATTTATCTTATTTTCTACTTAAAGTTAATGTGCCACTTAATGTAAAATATGTATAAAAACCCGGCCCCTGTATAATTCTATGCCGATTTCCTTCATGTTATCACCTATTTTACATTCACTTATAAGCCCCACAATATAATGTTAAAATTTTTGCTTTAATGGTCATTGGTCTGACATTGACTCTCTGTTTCCTTTGTCCAATTATGGTCAGTCCTAGGCCATGACAAAGCCTCTGAAACCTTAGTTTTCAATGAACACTCTATACCAGAGGTTGGAAAACTTTTACTGTAAAAGGACAGACAGTAGTTATGTTAGGCTATGTGAAATTGTCTTTGTTGAAACTAATCAATATTGCTAGTGTCATGTGAAAGCAGCCATGAACAGTATCTAAACAAATGAGTGCAAATGTGTTCCAATAAAACCTTGTTTACAAAGACGGCAGACTTAATTTGGCTTGCAGACCATAGTTTGCTGACCCATGATCTATACCATTGATGGTAAATAGTAAAGGTCCATATTTCTTATCTTTAATTCTGAATTCCTTAGAGCTCTGAAAACCACAGTTTTTTCTTTTATAACTCATTTGGCATTGTAACATGACCCAATCTGAACTTACCTAGTGATAGGACCTAACCCACACAGTTATGGGGGCTATTTATAGTCTATTTATCACACTTCATGTGGATATTCATATGTTTTTCTGAAGAAATATTAATGTGTTGATTAAGAAGTGCTGTTCCATGGCATGCTGGGGGCATTAGAGGACTCTATAAACCTTTTGTAAATTCAAACATTTTGAATTCTGTAACACACCCAGCACCAACGTGTTCATTAAAGAATTGTGAACTGATAAGAGTCCAATTAAATGTGAGGTTTAAAAACAATAATTCTAGTTTACTCTCCATCAATACACAAGTGTGTATGCTTGAGTGAGCTGCTTCCTCTGTTTAGGCTCTTTCTCTGTGACTCTGGCGTTTTAAGGAAACACTTGGTCACCCCGGGCTCCTCAGGTTCATTGCCCCATTTGGAATATCTTCAATTCAGCAAAGCCATAACTTTTAATACACAGAAATAACCACAAAATGCCTACTAATACATGTCTCAGAAAATAATCGCTTTTTGATTGAGATCCTGGTTGATTTATTGGCAGGAGGTGAAGTCCAGCAGACTGAGTGAGACTCTTGACTACCATTTATTAGACTGTCTTTGGGAAAGTCATTTAGCCTTTCTGAGACTCAGTTTGTAAGCCATTTTCTAGAAAAGAGAATAATATTACTTATGTCATAGGATTAAAACGTAGAGGACTTAGTTTAGTGTTTGACTCAGAGCACACACTCAATAAATGTTATTTCTGTTTATTTTATAAATATAACTGGAAAAACAAAAAAGTTACAAACCATCTTTTCCTGAGACTGGCTCATGCCCTCAGAAGCCAATTCTGATCACTCATTAATGGGCTAATATAATACCCAACCTTAGTAATGCATGGAAAATCTCTACAAAACTATTAATTCCCAGAAATTGTTTGTAAAATTTTATGTATACTGTCATTGAGAGAATATTTATAAATATTTGTAAGTCTCTTAAAGAGATTCATGTTCCCCCCAAAAGGTTAACAACTAATGTTGGAAATGTACCCCATTACAGCATATTTGGAGGATTAGAAATGAGACAGTGATGTTCCATCTCACTCATTAAGGTTTCCCAGTGGAATAGAGCTGAGCCATTTCTTCACTATCTGGATTGTGGAGCTGGCTTGGGTATGTGATATAAAAACTCTTTGAATTGGTGAAGCTGTAATCATCAAAGTCTGTGCACAAGTCCCAAGCTGATTTTAATACTATAGGGATGCATACAGAAATGATAAATCCTTGTATAGTTACTAGAGCATAGACCTTGACCTAAGCCCAAAGACTGAGTTCACTGATTCACCTGCCCCAAGAAGCATTACAACAAATGCCAAGTTTCTTTGACCCTGGGAAAATGCTTGTATCTCTCCCTCCCACCCTGCACCCTCTCCCGCACCCCCCCCCAACCCCCCACAATGGATATACTAAATAGCCCAAAGTTAGAAAACCACATATGAAAATCAGCTAACAGCCTGCCTGGAGCAATACTTTTCACGTCTCTAGAGTAGAGAAAATATCCAGCTTTCCTCTTGGCTGCAGGACTTGACACTAGCTGTCACTTAGACATCCAGCTTGTGAGATGGTGAGAACAACATCGGAGACCAGCTCCAGCTTACCTCAGGAATATGGAAACAAGCTAAATCAAGGTGGCTGGTACAATGTGTAGGCACCTAGGTTGTGAGTCACGGTTAACTGCAAACACTGTGTAAGGTCACTCTCTGCAAGCACAGTTGTCAAGTATAATCTATGGCTGGAAGAGTACTTGGGATTTAACACTGGGAGACCAAAGGACCCTGATTGTTTTGGAGTAAGGCAGAGTGAAGATCCATCCCTGCTCCAACCCAGAATATCATTTCAATGACATCATCCCTAATAGATTAAAAGTTCTATGTGTAGAGTCACTTAAGAATTTGGAGTGTGAAATAGATGTGAATTCTGATAAGTTCTAGGTACTTAGTGACTTTCCCTGAAGGCTGACCTATAATTATGAGTAAGTTCATATTTTTCAGGCTCCTCTCTATAAGTAATAAAAGGTGAAATTTCAGAGAAAAAGGCAATTTAGTCCCTGAGAAGGAAGTGTCCCATTTGGAGGATAATAAAATAAAATATGACTTAGATAACTCACTGTAGATACAGCAAACAATATAGCTACATCTAATGCCTATTTCTGGATTACCAGAGATTGAATCGTTCCTGTTTCAGAATAGTTTTATGACACAAGAAGAGATCAGAATACAGGGAATAACATGGCAAACAGAACTTGCTTTTGGTTATCTATGATAACATGAGGCCCCTGTTTCCATGTTTAGATCTCTGAAATACGGGGATGATTCTAAGACCGTGTTTTGCACATCAGTATCAATACTTTTCCCTGGCCACAGGAAACAGGACTTTCCTTCTCTGTCTCTGCTCACTTTGTGATGTCAGAGCTAGTCAAACACGGCCAAGGAGGCCTGAATAACCACAAAGGAGAAAAATAGACACCTCAGGAACACGATCTGGCTGTTGTTCAGGATCTATTGCCTAGAGGAGAATTGTAACAATACCTTCCTGGAGAGTCTCCATTTTCATCGAATAGGATCATATCTCCGGAAACCCCAGTAAAATTGGTTTTCATCAGGGAGTCCAAAAGTTTCTGTCCATCAATAGGCTTCATTGCATCACAGAGGCCTGCATAGCCTGGGCAGAGGGACATCTGCATGTTGTGAAGCCCATAGGCCATGGAGTAGATCGCATTGATCACAAATCCCATTTTGGAATCTTGAACGTGATGTGTTCTCAGAGTCAGAGAACCTGTTGGGAAACAAATTAGGAATTAACTTAGAGCTTTAATTCTACTATAGTTATGTTTATGATTCTGAATAATTAGAGAATGCAGTGGGGTGATAGTATAGTTAGAACCAGAGGCAATTCTAAGACCCAGGTGCCAACATACTATGCCTAATAATTGTCTTCTATTTCCTGTTTTTTTTGTTTTTTCACCTCAAAATCTCAAAGGACCTGAATCCCCAGCAGTACCAAGATTCACTTACCCCTTTACCAGACTCTGGGAATGGATGCAGGATAGCACTGCATTTTTCTACCACAAAAGTCATTTTAAGGATGGATTAACCTCCCTTGAACTTAGCTGTGATAACATACCTCTGTGATTTAGAAATCCTCAACAAATCTCCAGTGTCCAAATTATTAAGTTTTCACTTAGCTGAGCAAACTAGATCCTCCGCCATCTTGCCTCAATTTACCTATTTAGATTTATCACCTGTCCCTTTCAACTTCAAGGCATATGCTCTCCATAAACTGGACTATTTGTAAATTATAAAATATAACATTCAAACTCCATTAATTCATTAATTAATTCAATAAACATTTATTGGAGTCTGAGTATACTTAACGTTCTGTGCCAGATGAGCTAGAGAAACTACAAAGATGAATTGAACATGGATCTGCACTTAAGGAGAAACTTGCTCAATAATAGAGATAAATTATATAGCTAAAGTGAAAAGTGTAAGATGATAAATCTGTAATACATGTGGAGTTAAAATCTATAGAGGCCCAAAGAGGGAGAGATCCCTTCCAATGAAGGGTTCTTGGGAAAACAGCATTAAAGAATTAACATTCAGTATGGGTTATTGATTCAACAAATATGGAGTGGGTGCCTAGTCCTTCTAACTGCTCAGAACTTGCTGGGATTGGGGACATAAAACTGAACAAGAGAGACATGATTCTTGCTCTTGTTTACTTAGAGTCTAGAGAGCAGGTGAGCATCTGGTTTGACAAGTGCTGAGGCCAGACTGAATCGGGAGGGACACCAGACCCAGAAGCTCACTGAATCTAAGCATTATGGTTGAGTATCAGCTAGATGAACAGTAGGGGGTAAGAGTATTCCAAGCATGATTGACGGTACACAGATGAGATAGAGCATACTGTGTTTGGGAAATTTTAAGAAGATTGGAATGGCCAGAACATGGAATGGGAGGCAGGAGAATGGGGAGAACTGAAGTAGTAGAGGAAGACAGGACTGATTAAGTTTGTTGTACTTTATTATAAGAGCATGGGGATCCTTTATAGTGTTTAAACTAGGAAGGAACCTGATCAAATTTCTATTATAAAAAGACCAATCCGGTTACTGTGTAGAGAAAGATTTAAAGTACTGTAGCAGTGGAGTCAGGAAGACCCAACAAGAGGCAATGCAACAATCCCAGTGACAGCCGAAAATGACCTTGAGTAGGACAGAGGCCATGGTTATGGACAGGAGTGTTTAGGAGGCAGGATTTACTGCCAGGCCTGGTGACTGAAGAATGCAGAGAAATGAGACATCTAGGAAGAGCATAGTAATAGGTGAAAGGAACAGCCAAGGTAATGACAGAATTTATAATTTGGTGAAAAGTTTTCTTTAAATGGGATAAAGAGAAACTTTCCAAAGATAGCATGGTTCTTGATCAGTTTTCGAACTGTAGAGATATATTGTCCCATTCTTGATTACTGGCCTGAACGATTTCCCTGAGCACAGAGGATCACTGGGAAAACCATCATGGTTCATCCTGACATAAGTATAAGATGAGGAATCCTGCTTCCTTCTCAAGAATAGACACTGGCCCCAGGCTACCAAGCAAATCTCCCAATTTCCTTCTCCACACAGAGTCTATTCATATTTCCACATTTCCCCTCACGCTGCTGGAAACTCCTTTCCTCTAGGTGCTAAGTTAAATTTGTGGAGGCACTTCTGACTCCTCTCTTTCCTTCACAACGTCTCAACTCTTATTTGATCTCTTTTCAAAGTATATCCAGAATGAAACTATTTCATGCTGATCTACTTCTGCCAGGTTCAAGATACATCACTTCCTGTCTGGATTACAGTGGTAGTCTTTTCTACCTTTGTCCATGCTCCTTCTAATTAAACCGATTTTCAACAAACTAGCCAGAAAAAATCCATTAAAATATGTCAGAGCATGACACTGCTCTGATCAAACTTACCAGTGGCTCCTTTATTACCGAAAGTAAAATTCAAGTCCTTGCAATGACCACGAAAGACGTACAGGGTTTGGGCTCGTGGTGCTCCACCCTTACCCTTTGACTCCATTCCTGGTACTCTGCACTTAAATTATTCCTCTTTAGCCAGTCTGACCTCCTCCTGGATCCTCAGATATGCCAGGTGTGCTTCTGCCTCCAGGCCCTTATACTTAACTTCCTTCTACCTGGAATGCTCTACCTCAGAGATCTGCAGAGCCTGTTTCCTCCCCAATTCAGGTCTTTCCTCAAATATCGTACCTTCTGTGAGAACTTCTCTGGACATCCTGCCTAAGTTGAATTTCTATCTCACTCTTTTCACACTCTCCCTATCTCCTTTCCCAATATTATTTTTCTCCTTACTGCCATCTAAAATACTATGTATCTTATATCTCTGTCTTGTTTATTGTCTGCCTCATCCACCCACTGAAATGTAAACTCTGTGAGGACTGGGTTTTTATTTTTTATTTTTTTCTGTTCTGTTCACTACTCAGTGCCTGGAACACTGCCTGGCACATAGTAGACCCTCAACAAATACTTGCTGAGTGAATTAAAGAACTGTCCCCTCAAACTAGACTATCCCTTCTATTTTCTTTTCCTCCCTGACCCTACCAACACTAATCCTACCCATTTTTAAAGGCTCCAAGAGCACTTCTTTCAGGAAGACCATCATGATTGCAGATATAAAATTAAGCTTGCCCTCCCAAACTCTCTATTACTTTTCTTTACACCTCTCTCAGGCACCCTGTATACCATACTATAGCAATGTAGGCACTCTTAGGGGAAGGAGAATTTGAAACATCCAGTCCCCAAGTCAATCCATCCCCTATCTTCCTCTGTTTAAATCCCTAAATAGAGGCAGAGTCACTCACCTAATTGATTCTATTTCCAGAAAACCTACTGAAAATAGGTCATCTTTGAGGCCATCTAGGTGCTTGATCTTGAGCTTAAGCCACACCTGCAGATCAGCCTCCAAACCCACTGTCAGGATTTTTTGTCTCTATTAAACAGGTGGTAGTTTGATGCTCATTCTTTTATTTATTGTCTTATGAGCAGAATTGGGAGATCTAGGTTTAAATTTCTGCTTTATGTCTTCCTAGCTTTGTGACTTGGACTAGTTACTTAAATTCTCTAAGATTAAATTTAATCATCTGTTAAATGGCGACCTTTATCTTGCAAGGGTGATATGAGAATTATATTATAGGAAAGTCATAAGTACCTTGCACAGAGCCTGGCACAAGGTAGATCCCTTATAAATAGTAACTATATCAAAATTTAAATCATAATAACCCTTGGTTACTCTGTTTTGTGGTTGAGACTTTGGAGAATAAAAGCAAGTCAAAGGTCTCATCTGATGTGGTGCTCAACAGAGCTCTCAGGCAGTCATCTTTCAGGCTCTCTTTCTGATTTTTCTTTATGCCTTGTCTACAGTAGACAGCTACTGGCACAAAGGCAAAATCTGAGCCTTATTCATTTGCAAATCAAACCACAGTGCTTAGGGCATGGCTACTGTATTGTTTGTTGAATGGGTGCATGAATAAAAATTTGCATTTGTTTGGCAGTTTTCAAAATAATTTTTGTGTGTACCAGTGATGTGCATCCTAACATATCCAAACTATAGAGATAAAGAAACTGAGGTGGAGACAGGTTGAATAGATTTCTCAAGGTCACTCAGATAATAAAAATCAGAAGGAGACAAGAATTTCTAGTGCCAAGATTAGTGTCCTTTTTGCTCTATCATATTACTTTTCACTGGAAATTTGCACTCCTTGAGCAATATACTGTATCACTTTATTAAAATATTTTAATTAAGAGATAAAGTTAGAGACAAACAAACTGGTAACATGATTGGATCTGTTCCTTCAAATAGTGCCCACTGGTGCTGCCATAGACCTGGGCCGAGGAATATGTGGATGAAAAGAGGCTACAGGCTAACCTGACAAGCTCAGGGAAGGCCTGCATGACAGCCTTGCAAACTCAAAGACCTAAAGTAACCACAAAGGATGGTCTGAAATTTAAACTTTTTAACTAAAAGCAGTTTGTGGCAGGTTGTCATGTCTTAGGCCTGCATCTTCCCCGACAAAGGTCAATTTTCACCTTAATGGAGCCTATTATCTACTTGCATCTAAGATAACATACCTTCCAGACCCCTCAGGGCACAACCTGTGCACCAGGTGGAAACTACAAATCCCCTCATTGTTATTATCATGTTGACTGTTGACTGTTAACTATCCTGTACCCACCTATGTAAAAGAAGCATTTGTCTATCATTTTACTTTTTATCCAATCCCAGAGATTTCCCCACTTTGCTTTCTCCCACCTCCCTAATCTGTCATCAATGGATTCCACTTAAGCTTTCTCTTTTGATTGTAATGTATAAATTAAGGTGCAAAACTGCCATTCTCGGAGCATTATCTCAGTTCGTTGAGATTTTGCTTCTTGGCATGTGTCCACAGTTTGGCTCAAATAAACTCACAAAATTCTTCACAAGTTTTTATGTTTCTTATGTTGACAAAAAAGAGCTGACCAACAGCAAGAGCTTGAAAACCAAAGAACACACATGTTTGTGCACAGTGTTGAATTGTTCGTTATTATTGAACATCCGGGAACAGCTGGTCTATTTGGGGAGCATTGGGGTTTGTTAGAATCTGCTGGTGGCTATTTTCCCTTGTCACCCAATGATTCCAACCCCCCCCCCAAAACAAACAAACGAACAAAAACAAAACTTGCTAGAAGAAACTAATGGAACTTTAGCCTTTGTAATTTCTCAAGTCATTTCGATACATGTATTTCCAAAGAAAGATATTTTAGACTCTTTTTAGCATTCAGGATGCAGTAGGGGTTCAATTCAGAGACATTCAAGTTTGAATTCTGCCTATACCCTTTCACCTACTTTCTAGACGTTTTCCTTCATTAGAAGAAGCAATTCATGGCTGAGCTCTCACTTTCAGGGAGCTGACAGAGCTCTGTTGAAAGTGTGCTAACAAAATAAATACTTTACAAAATGCATTAATTTCATACAACTCTATGAATTAGGAGCTATTTCCACTAGAGATGAGGAAACTAAGGAAATCAAGATGACTGACTGTAATTAACTGGCAAGTTTAGCCTTTTGTGTATGGGGGAAGTGCTATCCACATTTAAAAGCAATTAATACAGTAGACTCAGTATTTGCAAATGTGGGGGAGCTGTTGGTTAATCAAGGAATTCTCCTGCCTCTTATCTCTTCAGGCTTAGATCTCTGTCTAGCTGCACCCCTTCCTAACTCCACGCACTTCTAAAGAGGATAAATCTTCAAGATGTTATCTTACTCTGTGTTAGAGAAGGCATGTCAGCTCCTAAGAACAGCAGAGCACAGAGGATAAGAGTATAGATTCTGGAACCAGGCAGTAGGTTAGAATCCCAGCTGTGCTACTTCCTAGCTGTGTGACTTTGGCCAAGGTCATTAATCATTCAGTGCCTGAAGAAAATGGGTTTAATAAGTGTATCTACTATTTTTTATTTTAAAACATTTTGACTTTAAGTAAAATAGTTTTACACAAGGATTAAATAAGTTTATACTTATAAAGCATTTGATAAAATAAATTGATTTATGTTACTTGGTTCCTGACCCAAGTTCTGTTACTAATGATCTGGTTTGTTTCTATACATTCAAAATATAAACATCTGGAAGAAGTATGTTGCCAAACAGAGGCATTAGATAGGGCAAATGTGCCTTGTGTGTTCTTTGAGGGGCTGAATAATGTAAGGTTTTGGAGTGTTTTTCTCAGAAAAATATCATAATCTATTGGATCTATGTAAGATAGTAGGCTCCTTTTTAACTTTCTGATCATTTCTTTAACATAGAGATGCTATACTTTTTACTGGCTGTATAGTGTTCCCTTGTATGGATATAGCATG
Source organism: Tadarida brasiliensis (assembly GCA_030848825.1). Classification (NCBI taxonomy): domain Eukaryota; kingdom Metazoa; phylum Chordata; class Mammalia; order Chiroptera; family Molossidae; genus Tadarida; species Tadarida brasiliensis. Next base: position 61,632,252 of record CM061268.1, read on the forward strand.
ATTTATTTTTACTAATTCCCGACTATCCTATAATTTCTTGCTTGGGTTACTACAACAGCCTCCTAACAGATCTCACTGCCTTCAATCTTGCCCTGCCTGAGTCTCTGTATTTCCAATGTGGATATATAGAGAGTCATCTCTCTAGCACAAATCTGATTTTGTTAGCCTCTATCAAAAACCATTCAGTTGATAACCAGATTATACTGTAAATACCTTTTCCTGTCCTTCAAGGCCTTACTTACTCTGCCCTCACTTTACCTCTCTACTCTGACCTATCATCCTTCCTAAGGTCAAAGCTTCTGTACCATTCACAGAGGTAGCCCTTGTGGCTAGCACAGCACCTGGCACATAATTGGCACTATTAATGTACATTAAGTAGATGAATGAGGCCTGATGTCTCAAAGGTGTCACCAAACACCAGGTCCGGTCCACAGATTGTCAAATCGGTTTAATAGAGCAATTGTTCCTTTGTAGAATGACACTAAATAAAACTAAATAACAATGCCAGCTTACAACAGGATCTGCCAGGTGGACCAGACAATACTATTAAGCAATTCAGCATGCTTTTACCATCTAATAAAAAGACATGGCAAAGATTCCGGTCCAGTAAAGATGGAGAAAACATTCTTCTCCCTGTTTCTCCCACTGAATGCAGCTCCAAAACTTGGGTGGAATGACTTTCTGTCCTTAAAAGTAAGTAACAGGAGAACTGGGGAAGGAAACCAGAATTCATAACACCATTGAACATGCATGAGATTCTTGGATCTCTTTCCTCCAGTACCTCCTGGCCTGGACTCAAAGGCAACCCAAACCACGAACTGTGCACCAGTCCCAAGTGCAGGCAGAAAGGGCAGCAAGAGTAGCTCTCTATTTCTTGACTGAAGAGTGGAAAGGGCACCCTACAAGTAGAGAGTGGGAGAAATTTCATTTTTGCTTTTTATTTGTTTGTTGTCCTATGCAAGCCCCCAGGCATTTCTGCAGAGGGGAATGTGGCAAAGAAATGGTGGCTGGGCAAACACCTGTAACTTAGGGTGGGAACCCTTCTCTGTGACCAAAGGAACTGTGTCCCACGAGTATGGAGAAACTCCCCATTGCTTTTTTCCTTTCTCTAGCCTCTCCCTACTTGGCTCCCATGGCAAGCTAGTTGAAGGAACAGGAAGTGTGAGACTGAGGTAGGAACTACAGCTTCAGATTTCTATGCAGAAGACCAGGAGGAGAATGAGAGAGGCTGGGACCTGAAATGTCAGGGAAACTATGGAGAGAGGAGGAGCTCGAGAAAGTGATCCCACAAAATTGAATACGAACTCCTAGGCTCCCCTCTGAGTTGTGTGGACATGGATTTACCCCAGTTAGCATCCCCGAGTTTTGAGAAGTGAACTGCAGGATACAACACTGCCTGTCCAAGCCGTCTGTCCCCTCAATGAGGCACATGTGCGGTAAGCTGATAGCACTGCCAAGCCTTTGACAGCTGCCCTGACAATGGAATCTCAGCCCATAGGAGGTGGGTATGAACTTGTAGCCTGAAGATAACCAGGTTGATGTCCTGTCTTTTAAAAATTAATATTCTATATAAGATAACATTATGTTTGAAATGTCCAGAATCATGAGATGACACCTGGAGTAAGGGGACTGTGTGGGATCACTTGGGAGTGCTGCAAGGGTCCCACCACCTTTCATTGATCTTCTGTCTACATATCCAAGCTCCCTAGCCTCCTTTGGTTGACACACTCTTTCTTTAGATGTCTTAATAAACTCAGTTATATTCACTTCCTTTGTTCTTACTATTTAGACCCTAGAGAGAAATTCTGGCTCATTAGTTAATTTATTTGCTGACACATTCAGAGATTAATTAAGTTATTGATTAAACAGACATTTATTGAGTCCTTATTGTATGTTGGACACTGCTGATATGAACATGAGTAATACAGTATCTCTCGCCTCAAAAACTCAGCATTTAAGGAAGATGGGGCTCAGCGACAGAAGTTTGTGGTGGTACAAGGAGTTTTACCTTATTAGGCAGATTTTAAAGTCCTGAGTGTCCACAATAAAAGGGCTCATTTTCTCCAGACTTCTTTTCTTATTCAATAAGCAGTAGGAAAGAGAGGATTTGTTAATGACTTGGCATGTGACTGCATGAAAGAATTGGACTTCATTCAGCAGTGTTTTCTTTGTTTAAGGGTTATTTTTTAGGGTCTGCTATGGGCCAGGCTAGTGTAGGCAGGAGGACCTATGCCAGCCCAAACTTGCCAGCTGCTCCCAGGCTGGATGTGCCTCACAGCCACCTGCACTGGGTAGATGGAGGCGGGGAGGATGGCAGTTCTCTCTGCAGTCCTTCAAAGCTGGATCCCTAATTTAGAACACGTAACCTTCAATCCTAATTTTACTATTGTTTCATCAGATCAGAAGACCCCCGAAAGGATTAGCAGAAACTGAATCCTCCAATCTGTGATGACAATTTAATTTTGCAGTGCTCAAAATATGTTCTTTCATGCATCTGGGGAACCGGAACTTTGAAGCTTAGAAGCTGTTAAACAAAGGGAAATCAGACTGCCTTAACAATGCAGAATCAGAGAATGTCTGAGATACAGGACACTTGAGAAAGCATCTAGTCCAGAAGCTGCAGAAAGGAAGCCCCTAGGCTGAACGCCTTTGTTCTTGTTTGGCCTAAATGCTATTTTGTGGAAATTTCACATGAGAATCCAGCTTTGTAGACTCCCTTGAAAATTCAGATGTCACAATACTGGCTTTACATTCTTACATGGCAAATGCTGACCTGCTTCTATTTTTTACCTCATTGGCTTCTATAGTTATCTGAGATTGGAACCTCCTAATGTGGTCCAATAAACTCATTTTATAGGTAATGGAAATAAGGCCAATAGAAGGAAAAGGATTTCCCTGAAGTCATACCTTTAGTGGTAGCTGACCCGATACCCTTGTGTCCAAATTCTTGGATTAGTGCTATTTCCTTTTCCTTTTTCTTTTTTTTTTTTTTAGAGAGAAGAAGGGAGAGGGAGAGAGATAGAAACCTCGATGAGAGAGAATGTCCATTGGCCACCTCCTGCATGTCCCCCAGTGGGGATCGGGCCCACAACCTGGGCATGTGCCCTGACCGGAATCAAACCTGCGACCTCCTGGTGCATGGGTCGAAGTTCAACCACTGAGCCACACTGGCTGGGTGATTAGTGCTATTTTCATATGGGAGGCAAAATAAACCATGATGTAAAACTGTTTTCAGCAAGTTAACTCATGGTGATAGAGCAATAAAATTGGTAACAGTTTATTTATTTATTTATTTATTAAAATATGTTTTTATTTTTATTTTTTTTTTTTTAGAGAGAGAAAGGGAGAGAGAGATTGAAGTATTGATGTGAGAGAGAAACATTGATTGGCTGCACCTCACTGGGGATCGAGTTCGAAACCCAAGCATGTGCCCCAACTGGAAATTGAACCAGGACCTCTCAGTCCATGGGATGACGCTCAATCCACTGAGCTACACCGGCCAGGCGGAAACAGTTTATTTTTTAAAAAAATCCCAAGTTAGCTCTTTGTGCTAGTGTTTATGCTAGATACTAAAATGCATTCAGATTGCCCTCATTATTTCCTCTCTACCTACTAGTAGGGGAAGAATAGCAAAGAAAAGCAGGAATTCAAGTATTTTCTAGGAAGGAGAATATAAATCTGGAAGATACCATTGGATAACATACTATAACGTTGCAATGAAAAAGAATTGCAGTGAAACAAATTCTTCCGACTCTCATTTATTTCTGAATCTACTCATTCCTCATGCCTGTGGCAAATAGATTCCAGTTATTCTCAGTAGATGACACTATAATTTGTTTCCTGCTGTGACAGCAGGGCAGAGCATCCCCCAAGCCAGAATTAATCTTTTGCCATTACCTACTCCCACAGAAATGTGTTTATACCTCAATTACAACACGTAATGCTTTCTGCCATGCATTAGAATTATCTATGTGCTTGTCTGCGCCCACCACAGGGTATGAGCATCCTGAAGGCTAAAACTGCCTTGTTTATATTGTCTCTTCCACAGTTCCTAACACTGTGGCATAGAGTATGCAATTTATTCTTTTTTAAATATGTTTTTATTGATATTTTAGAGAGAGAGGAAGGAAGAGAGAGATAGAAATATCGATGTGAGAGAGAAACATCGATTAGCTGCTTCCTGCACACCCCCAACCCAGGCATGTGCCCTGATCGGGAATTGAACCTGGACCTCTCAGTCCATGGGATAACCATCAATCTACTGAGCCACACTGGCCAGGTGCAATTTAACATTTACTTAACATTCCTTAAATACCTATTTTGTGCAAAAGCCTCCAAACATACTATGAAATTCAGAGATGAGTTCAGAATAGACAGTCAGCTCAATGCAGATCAAGCCCACATTGGTTTTGCTTATTACTGTATTTGGTCTTGCTTATTACTGTTCTGTATCCAGAACAGTGGTCAACATTGTCAACACTGTCAAGGATATATTGGCGGGTCTTATGAATGATGGATAAATATGAATAGATTTACTGTTTGGAATTAATATATAGTGGGCCAGACAGAGAAATTAATGATATAATGAAGATGCAGGTAGCTTCTTGGGAGCATATGTTAAGATTAATAAAATAAAATAAAGGACTAGTCATGTGATCTAGGGCTTGGAGTGGAGACTAGTGATGCCATGAAGGAAAGATGAGACTGTGAGAGGGCTGAAGTGACTAATAACATTACACAAATCATCCACCCCCTTTCCTAACACTGTAAGTGCTTATTGTGCATCAAGAAACATGGAAACATGGGACCCAGAGTTGTACCTGCTCCCCTATAGAGACACCAGTTTCGATTTTCTGCACTAAGTCCAATTTATAACTGCGCCTGAAATACAGGCAGTTGACCTCTAAATGCTGATATTAAAATGCAAATGACCGCAGTAGCTTCGGAAAGAAGACATCTTCAGGGAGCTATAGAAACTCAACAGGGAATGCACACTTATATGTGCAGAACACCAAATTTTAAATTTAAATGATTCACCATTAATCGCCGGCTGGCAGTCCACTGATGGATGTTTTTTCAGCTAGCATATCTCTTTCATTCACATTACAGTATTTTGAGGAACTTCCATATGGTGTGTCAATGAAGGAAGAATTCCACAGGGATAATATGAAGGCTGGTGGTTATAATAGTATTCAAAGGAGTGTATGGCAAAAAGCCATAGCAGTTCATTCTCATTATATTCAGACCAAACTCCTAGGTCAGAACTTTCTTACTTGGCTCTATCTGTCTGGCCAGTTTCATCACCACTACTCATTTTCATTTTAACTGTGTTTCATAATATTTCCTGAAGATGTAGTTTCCCCATCTTTATCTGATGAGCTTCCTATAATATTTTAAAACACAGCTTAATGGTCACTTTACGGTGAAGTCTTGCTAGAGTTTCCCAGGGAGGATTAAATAATTCTTTTTTCAGGGCTTCATTATTTGGAAAACAAGAAAAATAATACCTGCTTGTAGAGTTGTGAGAATTGGAGATAATACATACAGAAGTCATGACCTCACCACAGGTACTAAATAACCAGAGACTCGTGTGTTGCTAAGCACCTAGTAGAATTTATATACAAGAGATCACTAGGTTAGTCTCATATAGTTATAAAATTACCTGTCCCCATCTGTGAAAATTTGAGAATTGTTCTAGAGTTTATGCTGCTGAAAATAAGGGATGCTAAAAATTTAAGTTCCATTAAGACTTTTACTTCTAATTAAAAATAACAAGCACGCTAAATGAAAACCCCATCTCATATAATAAGCACCATAGTGGAAATCAAATAGAACATTGAAAAAGTGAATTATATGGCGGTATATAAATTTTCTGTGAAGAATTCAACCACAAAATGCAGAGTTCACAAATGGTACACATGGAAGATTAATTATCACGTGTAATACGAGAGATTTGATTAGGGTACAGATATTTGTGTAAAATGTTATACATTGGATGATTTTGATCAGAAAGTGTCTTTATGAAGCTCTGTCTTCTGAGGATGCTAATTACTGTACCACTGAGACTAGCTTCTTTATTATAGATAGTACTTTAAAATCACAATCATGCCACTTTCAACCATGACAATGGTTGTTGTCTATAAACCACTTTATTCTGAAATATTTTTAAGGGAATCATTAAATAAGAGATGGGAGAAAAAAGTGTCCCACAGATGCTAGATGTTAGGTGCTTTATATTCATTGTCTTATTTAATCCTCATGGCAAACATAAACTAAGCATTATATTCTGCCTTTGTTTAGATGAGAAAATTTGGGCTCAGAAAGTTAAAAATAAAATGTCAATGATGTAGGTTAAAATGTGGTAAAGTAGAATTCCAAACTCAGTTCAGCTGGCTCTATAGACTAACCTTTCCGTGCCCTTATCTCCCCTAACTTTTTATAAACATAAGGTCACTTTTGCAAATGTCATTTTCTGTCACTTGAAATTGAGAATAATCATCCCTACTAACTTCTGAGGGTAGCACTGAGGAGCAAATGAGAGATATAGAAAATATTTTAATGAATAGTAACGAGTAATATTTATTGAGAAATTATTGTTATTCTAATTTAGCCATTCCAAAAGCTCTACCATTAGCCTCATTTTAATACATGGAAACTGAGGTCCATATATGTTAGACAACTTTGCTAAGGACAAACAGATGGAAAGTATATCAAACTGTAAAGCATTGCTAGTACCTGGACTGAACATTCTCAAACAGTCCAGCACTGGATTAGCACAGAGAATCCTGCAAGGGTGTAACGTAAGAAACCATTCTGTGAAATATTAACTTTCTTACCTCCTAGGCTCAGTCCCAACTTAACTTCAATCATCTGAGCACCAGAAAGATACCACACAACTGAGGTATTTTCTGGTGGACTGGTATTGAATACTGTGTTAAAGTCAAAATCCAATAACATGGAAACGAAACTAAACCTTGAAATGACTCAGTGAGAGACTGATTTTTCCTGCTTTACATCATTCTGCAAAGTTCCAAATTGGGTTCATTGGTGGCTCAATTTTATCAGCTGGACAACTTACTAATTATTTGAGTTCCAATTCAACTAATTAATTTTTATAAAAATTACTAGGTTGGTTCTGTCGAGTGGTCCATGTGTTTGCTTTGCCTTTACAGAAGGCAGCACAATATAACTAAAAAAAAAAAAAAAGATAATTTTAGAGACTTAGATTCAAAATTTTTCTCTTTATTTGTCAGTTATATGTCCTTGCCTGGGCAATTCCAGTAAACCTCATTGAACCTCAGTTTGCTCATATGTACAATAACAACTATAATAATATCTGAGGACCAAAAGAGAGTGAATGAATGAAAGAGCAAGAGAAAACTGTGAACCATTGATAATTATAACAAGTTAATAGTAGTATTTTATAACCTATAGAAGGTAGAGCAGGTTATATCAGTTCTCCAAAGAAATCTGTGAGCTGGTTCGTCTGGCCTGACATTCACCTAGAGTGAAGCAACTCAGAACAGAGACATTAACCGTCCTTTATAAAGAGGTCAAGGTGGGACATGCCCTTGCTTATATTAATGATGGCCCCATCTGCAGATGTTTCCGTCCTGTGTTGTCTCCAGGATTGACCCATTAAAAAAAAAAAAAATCACAGTGTAAATCCATGGAGTTAACAAGTGAAATGATTCACAAAGACATTTCATTTGTGTACAATCTCCCATCTAAAAACACTTTCTAAAATATTATCAAGTTTGAAAAGAAGTAAAAAAGATAAGAAACTGCTTACACACACAGTTCACCTTACTAATGTGAATATGCATTGAGTTCATTATAACCTGGACTTCGATTCCTTTGATCCCTTGGATCACCAACTCAGCAGAGGCTCAGAGCAGTTGGGAGGGGGCACTAGACAGGGGAGGGGACACCTGTCACCTGACACCTGGTCTTTTAATAAACACAATATACATTCCTTTATGCATTCAGCAGGTTTATTGAGCACCAACTATATGCCAGAGCTATCCTAGCCAGAGTTTTTAGCTAATAGTTGGTAAGCACCTAGTGTATTCAATAATCTGTAAAGTTGTCTAATGGCAGCAGAGAAGCCAGTGCCGTGTGTGTGCACGTGGGTTAGATTATCTGAGTTGTACAGCCTGAGGTTTGAGACTGCTTTGCCACGTACTAGCTGTGTAATCTTGAGCAAACTATTTTACCTCACTAAACATTTTCCCTTCATTTTTATTTTTTATTTTTATTTATTTTTTTGTTACAGATGTTTCTCCTTTTCCCCCCATTGACACCCTCCTCCCAATCCCACCCCCCCCCCCAGCATTATTGTCTATGTCCATGGTTACGCATACTTGCATATAAGTTCTGTGGTTTATCTCTTCCCTCCCCGTACCTATTTAATTTTTAAATAAAAGGACACTAATAGTAGCTATCTCGTAAGATTGATAGGAGCATACAATGAGCTAGTGCTGGGAAAGCGTGGGTAAGAATGAGCCTAGCAAGCAAGTAACTGCTTATTAATGTTAATTATGACAATGATGATGGTAATAAGACCACTTGTATCATTCCTAATTACTGAATTAAGCTGTAGTAATCTTCGTTATTTGGCTGCATAGAATCCAAATCCCTTCCTAATTTTTATGAACTCCTCATTGCACCCAGATTCCAGATGCTGTAGAATCCCTTCGTTAGGGAAGCTGAGGTAGCCCTGTCCTCCTGCGTTCCCCATGCCTTGGTTGCTAGGTAATGAGAATGCAGCCCAGGCTCAGGAAATGGGAAGCACCTTCCCAGGAATCTGGAGAAAGTGACATAATGCAAAAGGATGGCCAGCATTTGTTTACAGTGAGGTAGGGTCCAAATGCAGTTACATTCTGGCCAAATTGCTAAAAGCTGAGCTTCTTGTTTCATGGCCCTAGGGAGCTGGTTCAAGTTTCCAAACTTGGTCTTCCAGCTACCAGTAGATCCTGGGAGGCCCCAATATTCTTCCAAATAACAGGATTTATTTATATTTATATTTATTTATTTTACTTAAGAGAGCCAAGCTAAAATTGGTTTCCAGTGATTACAACCAAAACCCCTAACATGAGTCAAATTGTTTTTTGGAAAAGAAACCTGTTATCAGCTAGACAGCTACTAAACAATTATTAAAATTTCAATTCAACTATTAATTTTTTAAAATGTATCTTTATTGTTGTATTACAAATGCCCCTCCTTTTTTCTCCCACAGACCCCCTCCTCCCTGCTCCTGCCTCCCAACTCTGCCTTCACTGCACTGTAGTCTGTGTCCATTGGTTATGCATATATACATATAAGTTCCCTACTTCAATGACTCTGGATCTATTTTATTCATCAGTTTATTTTGGTCATTAGATTCCACAAATAAGTGCGATTTTTTGAAAGACAAATAAGTACTTGTCTTTCTCTGACTGGCTTATTTCACTTAGCATAATATTCTCCAGGTCCCTCCACGTCGTCTCAAAGGATATGAGATCTTTCTTTCTTACAGTTGCATAGTATTCCATTGTGTATATGTACCACAGCTTTTTTATCCACTCATCTACTGATGGACACTTGGGCTCTTTCCAGATCTTAGCTATTGTAAATAGCATTACTATGAATATGGGGGTGCATATATTCTTCCTGATTGGTGTTTCAGATTTCTTAGGATATACCATTAATTTTTATAATAATTATTGGTTTGACTCTATGCCGTATTCCATGGTTTAATGGGTACCTTCAGTTCAACAGAGGGAAATTATTTAATTTTGTATTAAAGCAGAACCACGGACCAAAGGAGTTCCGGAGCTGAATTATTTGATGAAAAGAATGCAGACATCAAATTCAATTCAGCCCCGCTGCTTTCTCTGGTCTGGGATAGCAGATACCTTGCACCCTGGAAGCTGATTTCACAAGGGAGAGCACTCTCCAATTACCTGTGACTGTTTGGACCAGCTAATTCAGTTTAGGAAAAGAATCACCAGATAAGTTTTCTTTTCTCTCGTCACCAATGGAGGGTTAATTAAATATTGCCTCAGAGCATAAAAGGAAATCCTGGCCCCTGCCTGCTTTTTTACCTCCTCCAAAGAAACGGACAATACTGAAGGAAGGAAAAACAACAGAGGAACTGGAAAAGGAAATTGAAATTTTCAAGCATCAAGGGACCTCCTACTAAAGAAAACTTGCCACGTGCTTCTGAGAGTGATTTCAAACACCAGTTTTATTTTCCAAACCTTCCGCATGGTGTCCAATAATAGCTAGTTATCCAGAACTTTAAAAATATCCCTTCTTAGACCCAGAGACATGGAAGTAGGGTACAGACTGACAATCCTCAGAAGAGAGGGTTGGAGGGGAAGGAAGAGATAAACCACAGAACTTATATGCATGTACGTATACCCGATGGACACAGACAACAACCTGGGAATAAGGGGGGAGGATGGAGAGGAGGGTGTCAATGGGGAAAAAAGGAGAAACATTTGTAACAAAAATAAATTAATAAAAAAAAATCCCTTCTTTTGAAGCAATTTACTATATGTCCTATAAGGTGTTCTGGAAGCATAAAACACCTTTAAATAATGCTTTAATATTTTGCTAGACTATCCTAGATATGCAACAAATGCCAATTCAAGCAGAATATGGGAAACATTTTAAACTGGAATATTCAAAGAAGCAAGAGTTTACACATAATTTATCAATGCACTAATCTCTTGTGTTTCTCTCTACTGTGACCTGGAGAGGTTTGTAACTGACATTTATTTGAGTTACATTTTCAGACAATGTAAGTTTTGGATGAATTCTTTCTTTGAATCACATACTTTTATTTGTCCTGAAGTTCTGGGATTCTTAGCTCTATGGTATTGCTAGAGAAAAATATTGTACAGAAGAAAAATACTAATGATGATATAATTTATTGAATTTGACTAAATAAATGCCAGAGACTATGTGCTCTGAACAGAATTGTGTCCCCTCAAAATTATGTTAAAGCCCTAAGTGCAAATGTGATGATATTTGGGATGGGGTCTTTGGGAGATGGGGTTTTTGGAGGTATCTGGGATGGGACCTGTGAGATCATGAGGGTGGGGTCCTCATGATGGTCCTTCTAAGAAGAGACACCAAAGAGCTTGCCCTCTTTCTCTCTGCCATGGGAGGAGGCAGCTGTCTGCAAGCTAGGAAGAGCTTCTCAGCAGAACCCGACCATACTGGCACCCTGATCTTGGGCTTCCAGCCCCCCAGAACTGTGAGAAAAGAAATGTCTGTTACTTAAACATCCCAGTGTATAGTATTTTGTTAGGGTAGCCTGAGCCGACTGAGAGATGACATTAAGTGCTTCCTTGGTACTGTTCCCTGTTCTTTTCATAAGATCTCTTTCAGGTAAGCATTTCATACCACCCCAAATTTACAACTCAAGAAAGTAAGGACAGAGAGCTTAAAAACTTGCTCAGTGTCACAGAGCTATTAAGTGGCAGAAACTAGAAATCTAGTCTGCCAAATGCCAAACTTGCACTCAACCACTGTCCTCTGATGTCTTTGATGTGTATAACTTTTCATTTATGTAAAACCACCACTCAGGAGTCAATTTAATCAGATATTTATTAACATACAAGCTTACCTCATATTTCTTTAAAAAAAAAAAATCCTCACCCGAGGATACTTTTCCATTTATCTTCAGATACAGTGGGAGGGAGGGAGAGAGAAAGAGATAGAGAAACATTGACATGAGAGAGACACATGGATTGGTTGCCTCCTGCATGACCCTAACTAGGGCCAGGGACCAAACTGCAACCGAGGTACTTGCCCTTGACCAGAATCGAACCCAAGACTCTCTGGTCTGCAGGCCAACGCTCCAACCGCTGAGCCAAACCAGCCAGGGAGGGCTACCTCATATTTCTTAAATTTAATTTTTTGAGAGAGAGGAAGGGAGAGAGATAGAAACATCGGGAGGACTACTTCATATATTTCTTTATGGAACTTTTTTTGGTCTAATGGTCTCTTCTCTTCCTGAAGTTATTATCTGAAGGACAGACACAGAGCAGTTTTCATTAGCCTAGCTTTGAGTTCTTCATGCTTTTATCCTGCTTCTAGGTATCTACTCACTGTTCGTAATTTTGCACTGGGGGAGGGCGATGTGTCTTCATTACCACTGCATGTTGTTAAGGTACCAGTCCCAATTCTAATCGTCTTTCTGCTTTTCCACCTGTGTAACTTCAAACTTGAAATATTTTAATCGAAACTCATCTTCTCTACCCAATTTATTCCCTTTTCCCATTTTTTCTATTTTTCTATTAAAGTTTTCTCAATAATCTATCATTGAAACTTTGAAGTCACTCTTGACTCTTCCCATTCCCTCAACCTCATAGACACTACGTTTATGCCGATCTGTCGTCCAACAGGAGCTGCTGTGACACCCTCAGATTCCCAGGGGCTTAATACAATACAAACCCATTTCTCCTTCAGCCAATAAACTCTGAGTGATACTGTCAGATTAACCTTTTTAAATGTGATCTTTGATTATATCATTTTCTTTTTCAAAAATCTTCAATCATTTCTTAATATAGAGAAGAAAATCCCTTAATTCATGGCCTAGCATGCACAATTCTTAATAAATCTTTTCCCACTTTTCTTCTCAGCCTTATCTGTTACTATATATGACACTTCCACTCTGGTTTAGCAAGGTTATCCTCTATCACCTGAACAGGCCTTATATTTTCTCAATTCTATTCTTCAGTTTCTCTAGTTTTCTAAGCTTAGAATACGCTGCCTCAAATTCTTCCTCTCATAGCCCAACCAAACTTCAGGACTCAACTGAAATGCTAACTATATCATTAAGGCCTGATCTTCCTAGTCACAAGCATTCTCCACCTTCCCTAATACCTAAATCTCTTAAGGCCCATTACACTCATTTTCTTATTAACATGTGTTACCTCATGTTAAAGGTTTCCCCAGATAAATTATGAGATACGTAAAGAAAGAGATCAACCACTAGATAATCTTTGCATCCTCTTTTACAACTCTTAAACCAGCTCAGGATCTTACTTAATGGATGTTCATATAAAATGATAATTAGATAAAGAAGATAGAAATGTAATACATGCCCTGAACTTTTATCAATAGTTTATTTTTTGAAAGGAAATCATGTGCCACTTAGGTGATATTTACTATCTACTCTGATTTTCATGATGCCTTGGGTTAATCAGTAAAATATTTTGAAAGCAACAGCTCACACATTCTGGACATATTCCAAATATTGAATTGAGAGGGTTATTAAGAATCACCATGGTAACAGATGGATCCTCTAATTTTTGTGGCCACTTTGGAGTAAAGTAGCATTTACACATCATAACAAAGGTATGGGAGCTGTTGTAGCAGTATGAAGGTATAGCAAGTCAGGGTAACTAACATCACTTCTGAGTCTTCCAAGTGACTCAGGGAACCATGCTTTCTTTCACTGACTTATGAGTTGGAATGCTGTCATTACTGTCCATAAAGAAATAAAAGCCCTCTCCATATGGACTCTATTCCAGCATTCCTTCCCCGTTTTCTCACTCCTTGGCCCTTCCTCCACACTTACCACACCACATCCAAATTCTCCCTTCCAATTATGCTTGGATACCCTGACGTACACTGATTTCTCCTATCCATAGGCTTCCATGGCTCTTTCTTGTTGAGTCACACATTCCATCAGTGCTTTAAACCTGAGAAACCTTGTGGCAGAGTGTGCTGCACAGGGACTGTAGAGTCCAGTGGAGTTCAAGTACTTGCAGTGCAACGTATCCTGGAAAAACTAATGAACCTCTTCAAGTTTTAGTGTCCTATTGCACTAAAAAGTTATACTACTACTACTACACAATAGAATTGGGGAATAAAAGATAAAACTGTACTTGAATTTCTCTTCCACAATGCCTGGCCTATAGAAGCACTCAATAAATGGAGATGATTAAAAATATCCACTCCTTCCATTGCTACTGCCTGGATCCAAGCCATTACCTCTCATCTTATTACTGCAATAGCCTTCAAGGTAGCTCCCTGCTTTATTTTTCTTGCCTACACCTACCATTTATTCTTAACATGACAGCCAAAGTGTTCTTTTAAAAAAGCCAGTTCAAGTCCTCCCTTTGCCTAAACCCTCTAATGGTTTCATGTTTCACTTAAGTAAAATCCAAGGTCAATGCAATGCCAGCAAGAATCTACAAGATCTCACCATTTTTTACCTCTTTGCCATCATCTCCTAGTAGTTTCCTCCAACTTACTCTGCTCTAGCCACAGTGGCCTTCCAACTGTTTCCTTAAATATGACAGCTCAGGCCCCTCTCTGGATTTCTACTCTCTGAATCATCTTCTCCATGTCTACCTGGGCACCCTCATCTCCTCCTGGAGTTTAGACAAGGTCCCTTTCTCAGTAAGGTCGTCCCTGACCACCCTATTTAAATTGCATCCTCCCTAACATTCTAAATCCTGCTTCCCTGCTTTAATTTTTTAGCATTTATCTCAATCTAATATAATACATAACTTATTTATTTTGTTTTAATCTATCTCCCCCTAACAAGAATGTAAGCTCTATGAAAGGAGGTATTTTTGTATTTTATTCATTTCTACAGCTCTGACACCAAATTAAAAAAAAAATTATGAGTGACGCATAGTAGGCATTTAGTATTTACTGAAGAGATAAAAAACTTACCTAGTTTTAATAATATATATTTTACTCTTTTATGTTGATATACTGAAGTCAAGTACCAGATTATACTCTTCTTCTAGACCCCACCTAGCATTACTCAAGGTTGTAAGGGTATAACAATAATTTAGTCAAGCTATTTCACATCTTCAACAGAAGGCTCTGTTCACATCTCAAATCCATATCACAGCTGTGGGGGACAGTAGCTTTTTATTTAGTAGCCATCTGGCCTGTGTGTCAGTTCTGTATAATTTTTAAAGGTTGTGACACTGGCAATTACTGAAATGTTAAAACACCAGGCCAACCATGAGGGCTGCGACAACAATGATCCCACACAGTTGCCATGGTGATGTGGGTAAACTCATATACAGCATCTGACACTCAGCCATACAAATAAATTATAATTAGCTCTATATATTGGCTCAAGGAATGGCACTTGTTATAAGGCAGGCATACTGGACTTAAATACCCACATTAATATGAAGACTAAGGCCATTAGAGGCAAAGAAAGCATATATATATATATATATTTTTCCCATTAAGTTTTAGATAGAGTAGATAGAGTAGAAGGGAGGGAGGAGGAGAGAAACAGTGATGTGAGAGAGACACATCAATTGGTTGCCTCCTACACGACCCCGACCAAGGCCGTAGAGTGAATCTGTAACCCAGGTATGTGCCCTTGACAGGGAATCAAACCCAAGATCCTTCAGTCCTTGGGTCAATGCTCTAACTGCTGAGCCAAACCAGCCAGGGCTGGTTGGAAAATATATTTACTAATACAACATGGTGCATTTATTTTTTACAGTAACTTAAAAGCAAATATTTTCTAAAGCACAATCTATTGTGATACATTAAGTAGAAAGTTTTAATAGAACATTTATAGAGATTCTTTTGTAGAATCTGTACATATATATTTTCTAACATATTCATATTGACTCTAAAATATAAGTATTATCTAATTCTATAAATGGAGAAGGCAAGGCTAGGCAACTGGCCCAAGGTTACAGACTGAGTGGTGGAGCTGAACAGAACAGGTCCTCCCTCTGAAGCTCTCCTGCCCACTACCCAACTCAGCTTACTGAGCCATCTGAGAGACTGGGAAAGAGGGCTGCACTGGGCAGCTCAAAATGGATGAGCTTAAGGATTAAAAGCAAAAGGAAAAAATCTTTCTATAAGATAAATTTCTATTTGGTTATGAGTATCAAATCACAAGAGATATAAGAGATAAAGGATTTCACTATTTGATTATTAGCTGGAATTCTCTGAAGCTTGAGAATAAGTCTGGCAAATATATATATATGTGTGTACATATATGTATATATATATGTATGTGTGTGTGTGTGTGTGTGTGTGTGTTTGTGTGTATATATATGTATATGAAGCCTGAGAATAAGTCTGGCAAATGTGTATATATATATATATATATATATATATATATATATATGCATATGTATATATGTATATCTGACATATATATGTATATACGTATACATATATGCATATATATGTCAGATATACATATATATGTATATGGGGCAAAAGTAGATGTACAGTTGTTTGTATGGAAAATAATACAAAAATGAAGAAATAATAACACTATAACTTAAAGAACTAGAAAGTAAACAAAAAGAAAAACCCAGAGAAAGTAGAAGGGAAGAAATGGTAATGGGAATAAATGACATAGAGTCTAAAAAAACAATTCAGAAGATAAATGAAACAAAGATCTGGTTCTTTGCAAAGATAAACAAGATTGATGAAACTTTAGCCAGATTCACCAAGAAACAAAGAGAAAAGGACCCAAATAAACAAAATCAGAAATGAAAGAGAAGTAACGATGGACACCACAGAAATACAAAGGATTGTTAGAAAATACTATGAACAACTATGTGCTAAAAAATTGGACAATCTAAGTCAAATGGACACATTTCTAGAATCACACAGTCTCCAAAAACTGAACTGCAAAGAGTCAGAAAACTTGAACAGACCAATAACAACTAAGGAAATTGAAGCTATAATCAATAAACTCTCAGCAAACAAAAGCTCGGGTCCAGATGGCTTCACAGGGGAGTTTTACTGAACATTCAAAGAACTAACACTCATTCTCCTCAAACTATTCCAAAAAATTAAAGAGGAAGGAAGACTTCCAAGCTCTTTTTATGAGGCCAGCATAGTCCTAATTCCAAAACCAGATAAAGACACTAACAAAGAAAGAAAACTACAGGTCAATATCCCTGATGACCATAGATACCAAAATCCTCAACAAAATATTAGCAAGTCGGATTCAGCACTATATTAAACTATTCACCATGACCAAGTGGGATTCATTCCAAGGATGCAAAGCTGGTACAATATTCGCAAATCAATAAATGGGATATACCACATAAACAAAATGAAAGATAACAACCATATGATCAAACCCTAAAGCTTCCATCAGAAATGTACTGGATTTAATAAATTAATTTGGCAAAGTAGCAGGATACAAAATTAACATCCAGAAATTGATGGTATTCTTATTCACCAATAATGAACACTCAGAAAGGGAAACTAAAGAAACAATCCCATTTACCATTGCAACAACAAAAAAAATAAAAATAAAATATCTAGGAATAAATTTAACCAAGGAGGTAAAAGACCTTTTCTCAGAAAGCTATAGGACATTGGAAAAAGAAATAGAGGAAGATATAAAAAAGTGGAAACATATACCATGTTCATGGATGGGAAAAATCAACATCATTAAAATGTCCATACTACCCAAAGCAATCTACAGATTCAATGCAATCCCTATTAAAGTACCAATGACGTATTTCACAGATCTAGAACAAATACTCCAAAAGTTTATATGGAACCATAAAAGACACCGAATAGTCACAGTGATTCTGAAAAGGAACAAAGTTAGAGGGATCACAATACCAGATATCAAGTTATACTACAAAGCCATCATAATAAAAACAGCCTGGTATTGGCACAAGAACAGGCATATAGATCAATGGGACAGAACAGAGAACCCAGAAACCAACCCGTGACAGTATGCACAATTAATATTCAACAAAGGAGGCAAGAGCATACAGTGAAGAAAAAGAGAGTTTCTGCAATAAATGGTGATGGGAAAACTGACAGCTACATGCAAAAAAATGAAACTAGACTACCAACTTATACCATACACAAGAATAAACTCAAGAGGGATAAAAGACTTAAATGTAACTCATGAAACCATAAAAATCCTAGAAGAAAATGTAGGCAGAAAAATCTCAGACATCATATGTAGTGGAATTTTTACTGCTACATAGCCTAGAGCAAGAGAAACAAAGGAAAAAAAAAATAAATGGGACTACATCCAACTAAAAAGTTTCCGCATGGCAAAAGAAACCAGCATCAAAATGAAAAGGGAACCCACTCTCTGGGACAACATATTTGTCAACAATACATTGGATAAGGGGTTAACATACAAAATATATAGAGTACTCATACAACTCAATAAAAGGAAGAGAAACAACCCAATTAAAAAATGAGCAGAGGACTTGAATAGACACTTCTTCAAATAGGACATACAAATGGCCAGGAGACATAGGAAAAAAGGTTCAACATCTCTAATCTTCTGAGAGAAAGCAATTGAAATGACTATGAGTTATCGCCTCACACCTGCCAGAATAGCAGCCATTAACAAATCCTCAAACAGCAAGTGTTGGTGAGGGTGTGGAGAAAAGGATACTCTAGTACACTGCTGGTGGGAATGCAGACTGGTGCAGCTACTATGGAAAATAATTTGGTGCTTCCTCAAAAATTTAAAAATGGAATTGACATTTGACCCAGTGATTCCACTTCTAGGAATATATCCTAAGAAGCCTGAAACATCAATCAGAAAGACTATATGTACCCCTATGTTCATAACAATGATATTTACAATAGCTAAGATCTGGAAACAACACAAGTACCCATCAGTAGATGAGTGGATAAAAAAGCTGTGGTACCTTTACACAACAGAATACTATGCAGCTATAAGAAAGAAAGATCTCTTACCCTTTGAGATGACATGGAAAGACCCGGAGAGTATTATGCTGAGTGAAATAAGCCAGTCAGAGAAAGAAAAGTACCACAGATCTCACTTATTTATGGAATAGCACGAACAAAATAAGCTGTCGATCAAAATAGATCCAGAGTCATAGAAGTAGGGAACAGACTAATAAACCTCAGAGGGAAGGGGGGTGGGAGGGGAAGGAAGAGATAAACCAAAGAACTTATACGCATCTATGCACAACCAATGGACACAGACATTAGATTGGGGAAAGCAGGAGGGGGGTGGGGGTGGGAAGGAGGAGGTCAATGGGGAACAAAGGGGATCATCTGTAATACTTTAAACAATAAAAAATCTGAAATTGTTGGAAATTGAAAAAGAAAGAAATAATAATAAAACAATAAACTGTTTCATGCACTCACAACTGTAAACCTACTTTTGCCCCACCCTATGTGTGTGTTTGTGTGTATATATATATTATTATACTTAAACATTTAATAAAACTTCATTAAATATAATTGAAATACAATAAATTTCACATACTGAAAGTGAACAACTTAATATGCTTATATATATATATACTATTGTGAAACCATTATAACAATCAAGATAAAGAACGTATCTATTCCATCACCACCTCCATATGTCTTCTGTGTACCTTTTTTAAAAAAAATTCCTCACCTGAGGATGTTTTTCCATTGATTTTTATATAGAGTAGAAGGGAGGGAGGAAGAGAGAAAGAGATAAACATCAATGTGAGAGAGACACATTAATTGGTTGTCTCCTGCACGACCCTGACTGGGGTTAGGGATCCAACCTGCAACGCAGATATGTACTCTTGACCAGGAATTGAACCCTCGACCCTTCAGTCCGCGGGTTGAAGTTGTAACTGCTGAGCCAAATCAGCCAAGGCATCTCATAGACCTTTTGATTCCCTCCCATCCGCAGTCAACCACTGAGGTGCTTTCTGTTATTGTAGATTACTTTACATTTTCTGAAGTTTCATAAAAATTGAACTATGCAGTATGTACTCTTTCTTTTTCTGATTTCTTTCTCTCAGCATAATTATTTTGAGATTAGCTACATTGTTATGTGTATCAATAGTTCATTGCTTTCTGTTGATGAGTAATAGTCCATTGGACCTATGGCAATCTAAATTTTCTAGTGCTATTTGTTGAAAAGCCTATCTTTTCTTCACTGAATTGCTTGTCCATCTCTGTCAAAACCAGTTTTCCATATACATGTGGGTCTGTTTCTGAATTTCCAGTTTTGTTTTATTGATCTATTTGTCTGTCTTTTTGCTGATACCATGCTGTTTTGATTACTATGATTTTTAGACTGAGTCTTGAAAATCATGTAGTGCTAATCCACCAAATTTATTCTTCTTTTTTCAGAGTTATTTTGAGTATTGTAAGTCATCTGCATTTCCATAAAAAATTTAAAATCCACTTGTAAATTTCTATTTAGAAAAGAATGCTAAGATTTTGATTGTCATTCTTTGAATTTATACATCAACTTTGGGAGAATTGACATGTTAACATTATTGAGTATTCTGATATGTGCACACAGTGTATATCTCTCCATTTATTTAAATCTTCAATTATCTGAGCAATGTTTTATAGTTGTCAGCATAAAGATCTGCTATCTATTGCCAGATTTACCACTATTTCATATTTTTAATATTATTTTAAATGGTAGTATTTTTATTTCATTTTCTTTTTTATTTTATTTATGTTTATTGTTGAAAGTATTACAGATGTCCCTCCTTTTCCTCCATTGCCATAAATTATACTGATAAATTATTGAATATTAAATCAGCCTTACATTTGGGATAAGTCCTACTTAGTCAAGATATAATTACTTTTAAAATATTGTTGGGTATGATTTGCTAAAATTTTGTTTAGAATATTTACACCAATGTCTATGAAGTGTATTGGTCTGCAGTTTTCTCTTCTCATGATATCTTGGTCTGGTTTTAGTATCAGGATAATGCTGGTCTCATTGATTGAATTGGGAAGTATTCTTGCCTCTTTAGTTTTCTGGTAGAGTTTATGTAGAATGTTTATCAGTTCTTCCTTAATTATTTGGTAGCAACTCACCAGTGAAACCACATGCTCTGGAATTTTCTTTGTGGGGAAAGTGTTTAAAGACAAATTTAATTTCTCTAACAGATATAGGACTACTCAGATTGTCCATTCATCAGTGAACTCTGGTAGTTTGCTCATTTCAAGGAATTTCTCCATTTCATTTGAATAATTTATTTGATAAATTTGTTTTAAACACAATTTTCTTATTTTCTTTTTCACATCCGTAGACTCTGTACTGATGTGAACTGATGTAGACACTATCCTGATACTGGTAATTTGTGCTTTGTTTTCCTGATCAATCTTTTTTTTTTTTCTTTTCAATTTTATTTATCTTTTAAAAGAACCAGGCTCTTAGTTTCACTGATTTTCTCTATTGTGTTCCTGTTTTATATTTCACTGATGTTCAGTCTGATCTATTATTTCCTTTCTTCTACTTACTTGGGGTTTAATTTTCTCTTATTTCCAAATTTCTGAAGGTGGGTCTTTAGACATTGATATGGGATATGTTTCCTTTCTAATATAGTCAGTTAATGCTATAAAATTTCCCTTAAGTGTTGTTTTAGCCCTCTGAACTGTAAGTTTTTCCAGTCTGACTGGAGATGGACACTGTTCCTTTTCCCAGATAGGTGCCAGGAGCACTGTTCTCTCCAATGCTTCAGGGTGGTTCTTTTCTAGGCATCAAATTCATGTAGATGGCAATAGTCAGCTAAATACTCTAGAGCAGCTATTTTCAACCCTTTTCATCTCATAGCACACATAAACTAATTGCTAAAATTCTGTAGCACATCAAAAAAAATTTTTTTTTGGCGAACTGACAAAAATATAGGTATAATTTTGATTGATTTAAAAAAATAGTAGTAGTAGTAATAATTACCTACCCTTTTTTCTCCAAAGTGACTTTTTAAAAAATCAGGTGATAATACTTGTATATAAGGATTTCTGGTACCAAGAATTAACTGAGCAGATGCAACTTTATTATTGCTACATGACCAATATGATGCAACCATATTATGTAACCTATATATTCATGGTTCAAGACAGGGCATTCACACCTGATGGCTATTGTTGTGTTGGCAGTTGTCATTTTTTAATTTAACAACCTAAGGGAAAAGAGGTCAGTGCCCCTGACAAAAGAGTCAGATATTGCATGTTTTAAAAATTCTCATGGCACACCAGTTGAAAGTCACTACCCACTGCAGAATTCCAGAGAGAGAGAGGAAGGGAGAGGGAGAGAGAGATAGAAACATCTATGAGAGAGAACATCGATTGGCCGCCTCCTGCATGCCCCCCACTGGGGATCAGGCCCACAACCTGGGTATGTGCCCTGAACGGGAATTGAATCGGACCTCTTGGTGCATGGGTCAACGCTCAACCACTGAACCACACCGGCTGGGTATAACAGTTATTCTTAAGAGACAAGAAATAAATTAGGTGAGCCCTCCAAGTTATGGAGATGGCATTGTGAGTTCAAAGAGACCAAGGAAGCTAGAGTTTTCAGAGCCCAGAAACAAAAAAGATAAGAGTTGTGTATCTTTTGTCCTGTTTTGTTGTCATTATTTCAAGCAGGAGAGTAAATCCAGCCCCTATCACTTCATCTTTGTTGGAGGCAGGCATTTTCCCAACTGGTCTTTAAGTGTCTTCCCATTCCTCATCATACTGAAGCCTCACTAGAATTTTGTGAGTTAGGTATTGTTTTTTAAATCATCATCCCCATATCACACATGAGAAAACTGAGACTCAGAGGGGCTTAGTGGTGGCTATAGGTTGAGTTTTTAATATAGATCTTCTGGATCTAAAGCCAATGCTTTTTACATTGTACTTGTATGCCTCCAGTGACTGATTCAGTAAGCTTGCCAGGTCTCCCTTTAGTTTATTTTAAATATCTTTAATTCATCTTGGGTTCCAATTCTAGTGTCTTCAGAGTCTGGGAACCTTTTCTATTTCTAACGCAAGGGCTATCTTCTGGGGATCTCGTTGAGTACTTTCTGTTGGTGGATATTTATCATGGAAAATTACATGCACTAGCACTTACTTGGATGGATAATTACTCTCATCTCTTAAACTTAGGAATTAAAAGAAGAAATGAGATAGATTATGTTGCTTAAAAATTTGAGATGCTAGTGTCTGGGGGTTCGATCTGCCTCTATGTTCCATTTCCTTAAAGCACACTCCAAGGTGGAGAAACATTTTCCCCTGGCAATGAAAAGTATCAAAATGTAAAAAAAAAAATAAAAAACCAAGAATTGTATTAAGCCCAAACTGTCACATCAAATTCTAATTAACTTAATTCTTTGGCGATATAAAGACAGAAATGAGCTTTTGCTCAGCAGATCTTACCACATGCACTGGGATAATGTGATCAAATTTTTTCTGTAATATATTGTTATTGATATTGTTCTAGTGTAGTCTTTCCTGAAGTATGGTGCTAATCAGTATTACATAAGAAGGTTGAATTCATAGTAAAAACAAACAAAATGCTGGATTAAAGAAGGATAAAGTTTTTACAACAGGATTTGTCTTTTTCCAACATGTTGATGTACATTGTGAATCTACAAAATATGAATACAGAATGTGATAATCCCAATATATGTAATCATGGAAACTTTTTGTCACACTGGACTAATTTTCTTTCCAAATGCAATCTCAGAAATGTTAACGTTGTATGAGGATGAGGAATCTCTAATCGAGGGGTTAGCTGTGGCACTTTATTTTAATTGGTGATACTTTTCTAATAGTCCAGCTACTCCTACTCAGACAATTATTTCCTCTCAATGCACTGTTTTGACTTTTTTTGTCATGTTTTCAGACTTAGAAATAGTGAAGTGTTTTTAATAATGGCTAAACCACTAATACACATTTTAAATGCAAACAAGATGACAGAAAAAAAAAATACCTGATGCATAAGGAGGCATTCTCTAACTAACCCATCTCAAGTCCTCATGAGACTTATTCACGAGAGAGAACGTAGACACCTCTAGCTGGAAACTTGCTGCAACAGAAAGGGAAGAGAAACACCACCACACTAGTGCAACCAACCTTTCTAATATGAGGAATCCCTTTCATATCCAATAATGCCACACATTCCATAAATGTTATTTGTATTTTCAGTATCTTTTGATACAGAAAACACATAGTGGCAATAAATTACTATGATTTCAGCGATTTAAAAAGTTAATTTACAATTTGTTAGCTGCAACAGCTTGTGCATAAAAATAAGGTACATGTGTGTATAAACATACACATGTTCACACAAGGATATGCAAGATATAGTTCAGTCTACTGACAATGCTCAACTACATCTGAATTCTAGACCCAGTCGACAAGTCAACAGTGACCTCTGGGACTTGCAGCTCACAGACTGGAAACCACTGTTCTAGGTCCTCTTGTCATTGTAACACTACCTCAGTCTAAAAGAAATGAAGTCACATTTATTTAACAACATTTATCAAATATTTGCTATATACAAGGCAAGGTGCTAGGAATTTGGAAAACAGAGATGAGTAAGAGAACTCCTCTCCTGGAGAAATTTATAATTTAATGGATAAAGATGAACACAGAAAGTTTACATCTGTTTATATGTTGGTATAATATAGTGGAAAACAATTATGTTGCTGTAGCTGCTTTATTCCCTGTGGAGATAGCATCATTTTTTCTTCGGAGTAAATAGCCTTCTGTGTGGCAAACAAACTTTAGCATCAGCTTTGGAAGCTGCTCAGTGGAACAGACAGATTGAAAAGGTGAGCATCCCCTCTCCAAGGGTAGACATTTGAAGAAGACAGGAAAACACAGAAATAGCTAAACAGCTCATATGAAACAGAGTGGCACTTATTTTGGTGTGTAGAAATACTGAGAAGAAAGGAGGTGATAGCTACAGGGAAAGAAAGGAAGAGGGATCAAGCGTCAGGTGGCAGGAAGCTGGCAGGGGAGTGTGAGTGTGTGGGGGCGAGTACCATGGGAAGTTCAGATCAGAAGGAATGCTAGACTGGATGTAGTGGCCATAGGACTTTTATTTGAAGGGGGCGTGTTGTTCAGGTAAACTTACTAAATTAAAACAACACAGAGAGGTGTAAAAATCATCACTATACATTATTTTTTCTCAAAATAAACATTGATCACCACCACTGGCTCAAGAATTAGAACATTACCAGAACCCCAGAAACGCCTTCATGGTCAAAGTACTTTTAACGTTACTCTGAATCCATTGATTTCATCCTCATTTTATTGACTGAGTTTGGCACATGCATAGATGTCTATGTGAGTGGCCACTTGTTGGTATAAATATAAAGGAAGTGGAGGATCTGGGTTCAGGATCTGGATTGGTATGTGACAAAAAGGAGACAAAAGGCACAGAGAGTGAAATGTTAGGGTAACCGGGGTTCTCTGAGAGCAGAAAACTGGGGTTAGGAGAATGTAAGCTTAGTGGAATTGACAAATGTCTTGAGGTAGGCTTTTCACTGAGTAAGACTTAGCATGTGCAAAAGGGCTGGGCACCAAGTGTCCACACCCCTCCAAAAGGAAGAACACCGACTGTGGTTGCAGCACAAACATCACAGTTTAAGGAATAGAAGATGTAAATGCAAATGCCAGATTAGAAGAATTTTGACTAGAGCAAAAGAGTTGGAATTCCTTTATGTAGACATTGGAGAACAAAGGAAGATCTTTAAGAATGGGGTCCATGGGTAGGGAACGTCTGGCCTGCGGGCAGTATAAGGACCACAAAATCAACACCAGCTAGCATCACACACCTCACCAAATGAGCCTGACCAAATGTAGCAGGCTAATTTTTAAGTTGATAACTTTGTATGGCCCACGAATGATATTATAAATATCCAAATGGCCCTTGGTAGAAAAAAGGTTCCCCACCCCTGCAAGTTTAGATGAACACCTTTGGGACAATTTTCAGTGTACAATGGAGGAGAAAGAAGCTGGTATCAAAAGGAAGATTAAATAGGGAGACTATTCTGATACTTGAGGTGAGAGAGAAAGAAAAACAACCTCAGCAGTAGTGTAAAGACTTGAATTCAGGCAGTAAAAAAAGGAGGGAACAGACATGAAGTTGTTCAAGCAGTGGAATTCACACTTGGTCACCAGTTTAATGAGAGGACGAGAGAAGGGGAACATATGAGGGTCACCTACTCCTATATCTCAGGAGACAGGTGGATGAGTGATTCATTTACTCAAACTGGAGATTCAAAAAGGAGGAACTCGAAGATGGAGGCTGAGGTTATAGAAGTTATAATGTGTTAGTTTTAGATACAAAAGTTTGAGGTGCCTTCAGGACATCCAGGTGAGGATGTTTGTGTGTTAATGTCATAAACGAGACCTCTGGAAGTTAGTGGAGGTGACAGGAGAATTCACAGAAAGGAGAAAGCAACTGAATGTCAGTGGGTGACAGAGTATAACTGTAAAGGAGATGGGTCCTTAAATTGGTTAAAAAATAGACTCTCATACAGATATTAGAAAATAGTATTCATCAAATTCTCTGTAGCTGTTATTACTAGGTAATTTAAATGAACAATTAGGAAAATTAAATTATATTCTCAATACTTTTCATTAATTATTATTAATTTAACTTATAATTTAAGTCTAACATAATTGTACAGTTTAGGTAAAACTTACTGAAATCAGGCTCACTGTTAATAGTATATAAACCTGGATTTTAACAATACAACATAGTTAAAACACCTAAGGGCTATAGTAATATATATATTAAAAAACATTTTTTTTCTTTATTGATTTTAGAGAGAGAGGAAGGGAGAAGGAGAGATAGATAGAAACATCGATGATAGAGAACGTCGATTGGCCACCTCCTCCATGCCCTGCAATGGGGATTTGGCCCACAACCTGGGCATGTGCCCTGACCAGGAATTGAACCAGCGACCTCTTGGTGCATGGGTTGATGCTCAACCACTGAGCCACACTGGCCGGCAGTAATATTTTGATTTAAGTTTTTATATGCTTAAAAATAAAATCAAAATGAACAAAAGTATAAACATTTTAGACATTATAAATGACAGGCTTTACTTATACATCAAGATTGGGATGGAAAGGGTATGACAATTAAGAATAAAGAGTCAAGGAGAACTTCTAGTGTTGGGCAGGATGGAAAAGAAAGCAAACGGAAATTCTTTCATTGCATAACTTTCAAAGGTCAAAGAACTGCATAATTCAAACATTTTAAAGGCAGTGAATATGTATGAAAGCAACAAAGAAAATGACCTAACAGAGAGGAGACCTGCAGAAGTGGGCAGGTGGCACCAGCTGCTTTATTATCTGAGGGTATCTGCAGTTCTGGAGCCAGGTGACAATCCAGCTTGGTCTAGACATGAGTTTCATAGGGCTGCCATAACTAAGTACCACCACTTAAAACAACAAATTTATTCTCTGACAGTTCTGGATTCTGGAGGTCCAAAATCAAGGCGTCAGCAGGGCCACACTTGCTCAGAGACTCTGGGTAGAACCCTTCCAGCCTCTTTCAGCTTCTGGTGGTGGCTGTAAGTCTCTGGCAGCCCTTGTCTTTCTGCTGCATCATTCCAGCTTCTGCCTGGGTCTTCCCATGGCATTTTCCCTGTGTGTCTCTGTTTCTGTTGTCACTTCTCTTTTTCCAAACATATTGGGCACATTGGATTAAGAGTTCCTCTTACTTCAGCATGTCCTCCTCTTACCTAACTACATCTGCAGTGATGTTCTTTCTAAATAGTCACATTCTGAGGTTCTGGGAAAGGACATGAGCTGTTGCTGTGGGAAGGGGAGGTGTAATTCCATCTAACACAGGACACTGCTGGAAAAAAGGGAAGCCAGAAAACCTTTTGGGTATTGAAATGATCTGGTGTGTTAATTTATAAACTCCAGGGGCCCCAAGTGCATGATAACCATTTTCCCTCCCGATTCAGTTGCTGATTCTGGAGGCTGCCTGAGAGGCTCAAGATTTTGAAGAGAAAGACTGAAGCCTCCCATTGCTTTGCATTATTTGGAAGAAAAGCTTTACTTGAAGAATGGAAACTGCTCAAACTTCAATTAGTTTTCTCTTCAAGATACATGCCAAATTTAGAAACATAATGGTGCAGGAGGCTGGAGAACAAATCTCAAAAATAGTAAAAATCTGTGAATCAGTCATCCAGGGCAGGGAATATAATAGCTAGACTCTCAATTAAAATTCTGTTCTAATTGTTCCTTAAAGACATCTTAACCAGAGGTTGACTGCTGCTATCTTATGCTACAACCCACGTCATCTCAATTTCTGTGAATCTGGAAAAGGCAATTTATCATTGGGGGAAAAAATAACATTCGATCTTTAGAGTGACTTTCAACTCATCGTCTGGTAGAAAAGAAAACATATTGTACACATGTCAGGACGCATAAAATGTGATCAATAACTAAGAAAAATCAGTCAATAGAAGTAGACTTCTAGAATTAGAAAAAAAGGACCTTAAAATAACTATAATCAATATGTTCAAGGAAACAGAGTAAAGGATTGAAAAAAGGGATGAGAAGGAGAACTTTAACATAAAATTGGAAACTATAATAAGAATTAAATTGGCATTCTGGGATTGTAAAACACCATATCAGAAATTAAGTACCTCGCATTTTGGTTAGAGGAAAAGATATGTTTAGTGAAATCAAAAACAGAAAAATAGAAAAGAATGAAACTGAGCACATAAAGAAAAATGACATGAAGGGTCAGAGGAAAGGTAATGTGTGTGACAGTCAGATAATCTCACATTGGTGTAATTGTGTACTAGAGGAGCAAACAGAAGAATGTGGCAGAAAGAATGTTCTAGGAAATAATTTCAGGGAATTTTTCAAAACTGATGTGACTTTTTAATCCACAGATTTGAAAACCTCTGGTAGAGTATTATGCTAAGCGAAATAAGCCAGTCAGAGAAAGACAAGTATCGCATGATCTCACTTACTTGTGGAATATAATGAACAAAATAAGGTGATGAACAAAATAGACCCAGAGACATAGAAGTAGGGTTCAGACTGACAAACCTCAGAGAAGGGGGCGGTGGGGGGCGGGGGAGGGAAGAGATAAACCAAAGAATTTATGTGTATAAGCATAACCAATGGACATAGACAACAATGCTGGGGGAGGGGGGGCAGGAACCAGAGGAGGGTATCAATGGGGGAAAAAGAAGAAACATCTGTAACAAAAATAAACTAATTAAATTAAAAAATAAAATAAAAACCTCTGGTAACCTTAAGAAAGAAATATGTAATGGAATTCCTTCCTATTCTCATTATAGTCAACTAAAAATTAAAACAACCCCTCCCCCGCCCCCAAAAAACACCATGTAATCTTAAAAGCTAAGAAAAAAGACATATTGCCATCAGGGAAACAATGTCAAGAATCATGGCTAACTTCTCAATGAAATCACGGAATCCAGGAATATACATATGGAATGCTGTATTTAAGGGGGAAAAAAAACTAAAAAAAAAAGTAAAAAGAAAACCTGCTTTTTAAAAAAATTATTATTTAAACATTAAATTTTTTTATTATTTATTTATTTTATCTTACCTTTTGTGACAGCATGGATGGACATGGAGGTTATTATGTTAAATAAAATAAGTCAGTCAGAGAAAGACAAATATCATATGATCTCACTTGTATGTGAAATCTAATGAACAAAATAAACTGATGTACAAAATAGAAACAGAGGCATGGATATGTGGAACAGACTGACAGCTGTCAGAGGGGAGTGGGGGAGGTACTGGATGAAAGAAGGTGAAGGGATTAGCCAAAGAACTCATAGCACATAGACACTGACAACAATGTGGTGAAGGCCAGAGGGAAGTGGGGGCGGGGCTGGGTGGAGGTGGGCAAAGGGGTAGGGATGGGGTATCTGTGATAGTGTCAACAATTAAAAAAAAGAAAAGAAAAGAAACAAGAAAAGAACTGCCAACATAGGTTGCTATATTCAATGAGTAGATCCTTCAAAACTAAATGTGATATAAAGGTACTCTCAGGGAAAAAAGCTGGTGGAGTTTGCTGGCAGTAGATTTACATACAAGAAATACTGAAGAAAATTCTTCAGGCTGAAGGACTCACAGATGAAAGTAATGAAGAGCTCTGGACACTGTTGACCATTTCTAGCAAATATCCTAACAAAGCTTTGTAGTACTATATATAATACATGTAATAGTGAATTATATAGCAATAGCAAAAAAAAAGTGTGAGGGGATAAATTAACTTAAATATGTGCAAGATTGCTGAATGTAAACAAGAACCAACTTAAAATGGTTTGTAGTAAATTAAGGATTCATTTAGTAACTTATATTGAAAACTCTAAATGAATTATACTAAGAGATGAAATAAAATGTTGAGATAGGTGGTAGAATAGAATAAAAAAAAATTCTGATTAATCCTAAAGAAGGCAGTAAAAAAGGAGGAATAAAGAATTAAAGAACAAATTGGATGAATAGAAAACAAATAGCAAATAAGTGAAACAGGAAATAGTAGTAAACTGTGCTCCAATTAGGCAATTTTCATGATACATATATTTAAAAAGGACTCTTATCCACAGTACATGAGGAACTCTTAAAATAGATATTAAAAAGGTAATCAACTCAAAGAAATGTGCAAAAGGCTTGAACAGACACTTTACAAAAGTATGCCCAAATTTCCAGTAAACATGAAAAGAAGCTTAATTTCATAATGTATAATGGAAATGCCTATCAAAATCATAATATAATACAACCACACACTCATAGAATGTTTAAAAAACAAACAAACAAATGTTGGCAAGGGTGCAGAGCAACTTAAACTGTCACACATTTCAGTAAAGCATAAATTAGTTTAACCACTTTGGAAAACTGGTTGGCATTAACTACTAAATCTAAACATATGCTTAGCCTATGACCTAGCAATTCCATTACTGTGTATACATCTAACAGGAATTAGGATATATGTCTGCCAGAATATACGTACAAGAATGTTCATAAAAGCTTTATTTATAATACTTAAAACTATAAATAACCCCAATGTCCATCTATAGGAGAACTGATAAATTCTGTTATGCATACAAAGGAACACTACACAGCAATACAAAGGAATAAACTGCTGTTACATCAAAGAATGGGGATAAACACTACAGCATTATGTTGTGGGGAATAAGCTAGATATGAAAAGTAAATAATGTAAGATTATATTTTTATAGTGTACCAGGATATGCAATACTAATGGACACTGAAAGAATTCATATTAATTGGGCATGTTATTTATTAGGATTAGGAATGAAGGAACTTTCTGATATTGTTGCTTTGGGTGATAATTACAGAGATGTAAATATGTAAAACTTATCAAGCTGTACACCTAAGATCTATATATTTCCGCAACAACACACACACACACACACACACACACACACACACACACAGTACACCACACATAGTAAAGTACCTGCCTTAAAAATATGTGTGTGTGGGGTGGGTGGGTGGGTCCTGAAATAATTATTTTAAATGCTTTTTAAAAAATAAGAAATAACTTCTCCTTGTTTTAGAATGTTTGCAAAGTATAGAAAGATAAAAATAACATTTGCAGTTTCATAATTAACGAGAGTGAATTTTTTATATTTATTACTCATTTCTAATTTTCTATGAAGCATCTGCCACTATATCCATTATACATTTGTTTTTAAATATTTATATTGTAATGTTGAATGAGTTTTTCTTGTAAGAAAATCAATATTTAGATTGTCATATTTGCCGTCTTATTTTCCTTTTAACTTTTTTTATTATGCTTCTTAACACAAGGACTTAAAATTTTTTATTTTAGTCTAATTTTCATATACTCTATCACTTTATTTTTCTTAGTAAAACCTTACTCATCCCCATACAGTAGTTTCTTTTGTCTCTTTAGTTTTCTTTTTCCACACGACTTTTTTACTCATTGGTGCATGTGTGTGTGTGTGTGTGTGTGTGTGTATTCACATGCACACGTGTGAAAAGAGACTCTATTGACATTTTTTATTACTTCATAGGTCTTATGGCTATTTAGTGAAAGTCCTCCAGGCATTGATATTTTGATGGCTGTCATTTTTAGTTAAGATTGTTGTTCTATGAGTTTTGTTTTGCTTTTGTTATTGATGTATTCGTTAATACTTGAGTGGGAAATTGGAAGAGGCTATATGAAAGACTGTCATCCAGGTGTTATAAATCATGAATAAATCATTCTAAAGAAAACTAAATTATACTTGGAAAATTGTACTAATGTAGTATTAGTGGTTTTGCCAATAACATTGCGCTGTTATTAGTTACATTGGTTTTCCATCCAGATAAGGAAATCACTTATTGCCCTGGCTGGTGTGGCTCAGTTGTTTGGAGCGTCATCCCATATACCAAAAGGTAGCAGGTTTGATTCCCCGTCAGGGCGCATACCCAGGTTGTGGGTTCAATCCCCTGTTGGGGCACATGTGGGAGGCAGCCGATTGATGTTTCTCTCTCACATTGATTTCTCTCTCTTTCTTCTCCAAAAGTCAATACAAAAATTAAAAGAAAAAATAATCACTTATTTGCTTATTTGTAATCTATTTAAAATTAATTTCTAGGAGTTGGTCTATTTCCAGGATGGCTTTGTTACTTATTCAAGGTTAGGAATTTTCCTTAAACTTGCTGGTTACTCGGCTTTTTAATACTTCGTTCTTTATAAGGTTACTGATAATTCTAGAATACTAGATTTAGCCCAAGCTAAGTCTCTCTTAGCTTTTACACTTTGCTGCCCAAGAAGCTACTAAGAAGCTATGGATATTTCTACTCTTTGTGTCAAGACATTCTGCTTATTGAACTATCTATTAGGTTTAAGTTACTATAGACAGTGAATAAGGTGAAACTTTCTTTTCTGAAATGAATAAAAAACTCCTAATATTTCTTACCATTCCAACTCAAAACTAGTTGGCTTATGCATACTGCCTGATGATACTGCCCGATGAAAGGGCTTAAGAACATCACACAGGGGTGGGGCACAGTAGGTTTACAGTTGTGAGTACACGAAACACAAAGTACATTCTTGTACTATTATTTATTAATTATTGTATTATTTTCCATACAAACAACTATAAACCTATTTTTGCCCCCTTCTGTATTTAGGGACCTGTTATACATACGTAGTAGTTACAGATATGGATCAACTACCGGAGTTCTTTTTCAAGGTGGGGATTGAGATGCTAAAAGAATTTTTGAGTAAATAGGAAATCAGGTCAAAAGTAAAGATTAGTGACTATTTGAGGATCTAGTATTGCATTTCATAGCATACACAAAATATTTTAGGATTTATTTTTCTTTTTGGTATCTTTAACTTATAAAATGATGATTACGTAATACAAATGTGATGGAGACATTTTTTAAACTATAATACTCTACCAGTTTAGTGGAGTATATTGGTTAAACTCTAGACAAACCTGAGTTTAATTCTAAGTTTCAGTGTTTAATTGTTATGTGACCTTGAACAAGTTATTTTGTCTCTCTAAGTCTTGGTTTTATTATCTTTAAAATAAGGATAATTAGTGATGTTGAACATTTTTTCAAATGTCTATTGGCCATCTGTATGTCCTCAATGCCACTAATCATCAGAGAGATGCAAATTAAAAAGACAAGGAGATATCATCTTACATCTGCCAGAATAGCTACCATCAATAAATCAATAAGCAACAAATGCTGGCGAGGATGTGGTGAAAAGGGAACCCTAGTACACTGCTGGTGGGATGCAGACTGGTGTAGCCACTGTGGAAAACAGCGTGGAGTTTCCTCAAAAAATTAAAAATGGAACTACCATTTGACTTAGAGATCCCACTTCTGGGAATATATCCTAAGAACCTCGAAACAGCAATCAGAAAGAGTATATGCACCCCTATGTTGATAGCAACACTATTTACAATAGCTAAGATCTGGAAACAGCACAAGTATCTACCAGTAGATGACTGGATAAAACAGCTGTGGTACATTTACACAATGGAATACTATGTGGCTGTAAAAAAGAAGGATCTCTTACCTTTGCGACATCATGGATAGACCTGGAGATTATTGTGCTAAGTGAAATAAGCCAGTCAGAGAAAGACAAATATCACATGATCTCACTTATTTGTGGAATCTAATGAACAAAATAAACTGATGAACAAAATAGGTCCAGAGGCATGCATGCATAGAACAGAATGACAGATCTTAGTGGGGAGGAGAATGGAAGGGAAAGGCAGAGATTAAACAAAGAACATATATGCATATATGCATATCCCATGGACACAGACAATCATGTAGGGAAGGCCTGGGGTGGGGCAGGAGCTGGGTAGAGGGGAGAAATGGGGGGAAAATGAAGGACATCTGTAATATTGTCAATGATAAATAAAAAAAAAATTAAAAGATCATTAAGAAAAAATTAAGGATAGTAATAGTGCTTTCCTCATGGAGAAGAATAATAGAGGGCTTACATATGTGTCCATATTTATGTAGGAAATGATATCTGGTGTCAGGTAAGAGTCCAAGGGGTGGAGGATTAAAGAGTGGTTTCCAGTACTAGAGTAAGGAACAGTTTCTGAGCAGAGAAATCGCATCAGGGCGCTCATGTGAGAGACAGAGAGCTACAGCAACAGGTTCAAAGGGGGGATTTTGCAGAATGTTTCCATAGAAATAATGTTTCCATGGAAATAAATTAAAGAGATTTTCCAAGACTATATCTAACTAAGATTCCCAGCAGGAAAAAAACGAAAGAACTATTTCAAGGAGAAGACACTTCAGACAACAAGGAGTGGGACAAGAAGAACATCAGTACAAAAGAGGTTATGTAAGAGCCCTCCTCTCTAACAGGTCGCAACCACTATCCCCATGACATCGTGCACTTAAATTGCAGCCTCAGCCTTATCCACTTCAAATGAAACAATACATCTGCTTACTGTTGCAGGTCTTGTTGTATTGGCTGTTCTCCTGCGCAAACCCTTCCAGTCGGCACTGAAAACGATGCTGCCAAAATTCTTGAAACCAAGGGTTTCGGAGGTTGGTTTCTGGCCGGAGCTGCAGATAATAGTCATCAAACCACTTGACATCGGGAGATTGGAGCTTGATTGTGATTCCACCAACAGCTTCTCGCTGATATCCATCTGTCACATCGTACCTATCAGCCCAGCCATCACTGTGGGAAAAGAGAAAACCCCTCAGCTTAGAACAAATATCTCATAAGCAAATGATTCCATTGGCTTTCCTTTTGAAAAGATGTCAATAAATGGCTACTTCAGGCCACACCATGGTCCTGCATTACACCTATATGATTATTGAGATAGCAGCTTGTTAGATAAAAAACGCAAAACACGATGGAAACTTTGGGTCTTGCCTTGAACTGCAGAGAATAACCTAATGGTGTTATTTTACTGGTTGGGAAATACAATGTATGCCTGTACGCTGCATAAAAACACCATTCACACTATTTACTGAACATTTATAACTAGGTCAAGTTAACTTTAAATACGTTTTTTTCTTAATAGTAATTATTATAATGATCATAAAATTAGCATAAAAATATTTCTAAGACATACTTATTAATTTAGGCAATCTGTGATGTGATACTCTTTCTTTCTTGTTTTTTTTCCTTCACATTTTACAAGTGAATTATAAAGAGGTTAAAAAAATGTTACTGATTGATTGTGGACATTCTATTAAATATTGATTGGTCAGGGCCGCAAACTGAAGTCCTTGTAGTCCATAGCTCATATACTCTTTCCTATCCCATCGAATTTCTCTAATACATTTTAAATACATGTATGAAATTATGTTATATGTTAGAGTGATTGAAAGAACAACGTGCCATCAAGGATGGCATCAGGGAACATGCTCCTCAGCGTCGCTGACATTCTGTGCACTGATCACTCAAGGTAATCTAGGAATTCTAAAATAAAAGAGCTAAAATCAGAGAGTTCATGTTACAACGGTCTGAGTATAACAGAATGAGAAGTATTCTAGGCTTATTAGAAAAATACATGAGACACAACGTTGGAAATAAAAGACATGAAATGATGTTTGTATCAAATCTGTTCACACCTTAGGAAACTCAGGAAAAAAGACACTGTCTTTTCCCACCCCCTCTCCCACTGGAATTTGTACAACTTGTGCTGTGTGTCTGCTGGGACCCAGTGGTGCTGGCCTTCCTTTGAAAAGATGCAAGTGCTCTTTCAAGAAAGATAAAGAAAGTCAAGGGAAAATTTAACAATGAAAAAAAAAAAAAAAAACCTCAAAGAGGGAAGAAAGGAATATGAAAAGGGTTGACTGGAAGAACAGAATGGAGCCTCCTGAATGCTTTGTTGGAGTGCTTGGAAATAATTTGGGTTAGGGGGAGTGGGCACTGGGGAAAGGGTGAAGGAAAAGATTTATGTTAACAATCCTTGTTTACTTGATTGATATCAGCTATTTCTATTTATCAGAATGTTAATTCCTTTTTATCATTTTTCAAATGCATTTTTATCCTTTCTACTTTATTTCTGCAGGCAGAGAGCATGCTCCAAGATTTTGCATATAAAATCAGTACCAGGGGAAGTACTATGTAAGTAATTAATTAATGTAAGTGTAAAAAGCATTTTGTTTTTTCCAGTATACTCTTCTATATCAACTCTGACTTAAAAATTGATAGTGAAAATTGTTCCAAAGGTCATAGATTATGCATTAAGATATCATAGGGGCTTGAGACATCTTGAGATATTTCCTAAGGCCTCAGTGGATGGAAGAAGAGAAAAAAAATAAACAAAATAAACTGTTTCTTCCTCTAAGTCCTCTTTGACAAGAAGGTATTTCATTAAAATTATCTATGGTGAAATTTCAAAAACTTTTGTGGCAGATCAGGAACAAAATAATACTGCAATATGTTTTGTCCCAGTGTTGAATTTCGTTACTTCACACATTATCTTCCCTCAAGATTCTCATTTTCAGCTGCAGAAGATTTTATTTAAAGCTGACAAATTGAAATGAAGTGGGCTTGTTTGCCTCATTTTCTCCCTCTGTTTTGGAGGATTTATTATATCATTGATATGAGAGTGTGGGTCTCATTGGCACTGGAGGAGATGCATGGGCGTGCTGTGAGTGGGACAAGAAGCTCTGTTTGTCAAGCACCCATTCTCCAAAGAAGAGAGAATTTAAACTGCTCCTTTTGTTCACACTAGCTTGCTCTCGTGTAATGCTATGATTATGAATGTTACATAAGACATGTAAGATTATAAAGGGTCCAATTTACCCTTCATAATTCATTCATTGAATTTAATGGGGATTGTAAAAGCCTACCCTGATAAACTTTTTTGGAGGTTATATTTCCATAAAAAAGTGTCAGAACTGGAGTGTGTTAATTTCCTCATTTCTCATCATGTTCTTTAGCTTTCTTCTTGTTATTATTTTTTTAATCCTCACTGTAGCATGTGTTTTTATTGATTTTAGAGTGAGGAAGGGAGGGAGGGGGGGAAGGAGGGAGGGAGGAGGAGAGAGACATGGATGTCAGAGAAACACTGATCTGCTGCCTCCTGTATGCACCCCCACCAGGGATCAAACCTGCACTGGTCAGGGCTTCGGCTTTATTTTTATTTAAAGTATAAATCTCTTCCCTACATTTAAGAATTTAGCCAGTGATTATATTTTATTAGGAGTCTCTAAGTTAGAGTTGTGAGTTTAAAATAATTTTGGCCCATATGTTTTTGTTCAACAGTAAAATAAAAATCATAGAGGAGTTTGTATGTAAACAGAAAATTCCAATATCTATGTGACAAAACAGGGTTATTCTATTAAAACTTATTGGGGATTATCTGCTATGTAAGTCTCAAGAAAGTGCATTCCATGCTAGCTAAGTTAGATGGTGCCGTATTGACCTTAGGTTATTAAATATTAACATCTTCATAAAAATGTGCTTCTAAGATTTGTGTTAAGATGATAGGGTATCTCTAAGTAAGGAATAATAAATTCAAAAGTAAAATGAAATACCAAGAAAACTTGAGCTTACTTTCCTACTATCCAATACATTCTATTGCATTGATAGAGTGGACTGTCAAGATTCTGGCACTACTTTAATGCCGTTGGTGACAAATATGTTACCAAATCAGGAAAAAAGGGGCAGGAAGATAAGAAAACAAACTGGAAATGTACCACATTTAAGGCACTTTTCTAGATTTTTATTGTTTGTATGTATGTATGTATGTATGTATGTATGTATGTATGTATGTATTTGTCTATCTCCTTTCTAGCTACCTATCAGTCCATCCATCCATCCATCCATCCATCCATCCATCCATCCATCCATCCATCCATCCATCCATCAATGCAGCCATCTATTCAGCCATCCATTCACCTAATTTCTCTCTCTTTTCACTGGGGGGTATTTTATCCATCTCCTCTAATACATTTCATTATTTTCTTTCCAATTCTTTTTTATTTATTTTTTTACTTTTTTAAAATTTTTAATTAATTTATTTTTGTTACAGATGTTTAATAATGTGTCCATCCTTATTATATGCAGATCCTGTATTTTCAGATTTTCCTATTGGCTAAAATATATTTTTGTGGGTTTTTAAAAATTAATTTTACTGTTCAAAGTAGCCCCCAAGCATAGTGCTAATCTGTTATCCAGAGTTTCCAAGTGCAAGAAGGCTGCACTATATCTTACATAGAAAATACATATATTAAACCATTTGCCTTCGGGCATGAGTAAAGTGCTGTTTCTGTGAGTTTAATGTTAATAAACCAACAATATATATGAAATAAGGTGTTTTCACACCGAAACAAACATAAGCAAAGTTCATGTTTTGACTCGTTGATGAAAATGTTGTGACTAGAAACTCATGGCAATTTATGCCTATATTCCTCCTAGAAGCAGTGATCAATATTTACTTATTCAGTGTTCGGTGCACAGTTAGAACATAACTACTGTGAATAACAAGTATTCAGTGTACATATAAATTCTTAATTTGAATGTTCTTTTAGTTAGGCATCCAGTCTTTCTTTAGCTATAGAAACAGAGAAACTGACATTTGAAATAGGGGGGAAAAATTTCGAAATTACTTAGGTTGTCTTAACTAAAAGAGGAATCTTCATTATGTAACAGTTCTCAAAACACCTCCTTAGTAGATCTACCTTAGATTCCTTTAATCCTTCCCTGCAGACATCTTAATGATGTCTAGCAAGAATTTATTTTCATTTGCCCCTAAGATTACACATATACTCCTATTCTATGATCTACCCTTCCCTCTTTCTCCTCTCAAACCCCAATTCCCATTATTTCTCATAATTATCAATACATAAAAGTTTAATCCTTATCTGTTTTCAACAGAAGGTTGTTGTTTAAAACAAAATTAACTCTGGAATCCTTCAGTCAAAGTTTACCTTCTATTTCTCTATAACTTTTCTTATTTTCTTCAACATTTATTGAATATGTACCTATCTTGGATTAGATTATTTTGTGGCAATAAACAGTTCCAATATCTCAGTGGTTTAAAACAAAAATGTATTTCTTGCTCAGCCTTTAGGTTCACTGCAGAAGGCCTATAACTCTGCTCCATGTCATCTTCATTCTGAAATATATTCTGAAAGAGCAGTTTCCTTCTGGAACATGATCTATCTTGTAGAAGGGAAAACAAGAAAGCATAATGGAACCACACAATGCTTCTTAAGTATGCTGATTAGAAGTGACACACATTTCATTGGCCCTAGCAAGTCATAAGGGAAAACCTGACCTAAATGGGACAGGTGTGTATATTTTTCCCACAGAGAGGATCAATTAATATTGTGAAAAAAAATGCAATCTACCACATTTACTGTGTGTTGAAATTATACTGAAACTGAGAAAAAATATGTTAAATAGGTTTTAGATACGACACTACAGAAGTTCACAGTCTAGAGGGAGAATGAGAGAGGAGGACACACAAATAAATAAATGACCACATACAAATGAGTATTATTGTAGATATGAACCAAATGCACCAGGAGAGAAGATCAGTAAATAACTGACCCACTCTTCATAGGATGATACGATTTAAGACTGAAAAATGTGGATAATGGAGCAATAATAATATTTTGAAATGTTCTAGATAACAAGAAGGTATTTGGGAATCAGGGAATAGTGAATATTAAGCATTACAACTACATAGCATGCACAGGATCATGAACTAAGGAGAAAGTAAGCTGAGGAGGACCAATGGTGAATAGTCTTTTGTGCTATCCCACGAAAATAATGGACTTTATCATTTACATAACAGGGAGCCAGTGGTGGCTTCTAAGATGGGAAATGATATGAAGACCAATGAGAATTGGAAGTGGTAGCAGTGTGAACGGCAGGTCAGAATGGTTATAGATGTGTGTTAGAGACCCAAGTTAGAAAATGTATTGTAGTGGTGAAGCAAACCTATGCAGGATTGATTTAAAACAGTAGCAATGGGGATGATGAGCCTTAATCCCTAGGACTAGATGTGTGGATAAGAGGGAGTAATGTTTTTTTTTTTTTATGATTTATGGGAGAAAATGAGTGATATTGTAGCTCAATGCCCTAGATTGTAGAATACAGGAAGAGATCAAGTTTGGGTAAAAAAATGAAGAAAATGAGTACAAATTGGGGTCTACCGTGATCATATTTCCCTTTATATGCTCTCTAGCATTTTTCTCTTGGATTTCTATCTAGACACTACATATAAAATTGATCTGCATGTTAACAAATACAAGTTAACACTTTTCTTATATGTGGTTCTGGTATCATATTTAACCCACCCTATTTTGCTAATGTATTTGTATGTTGACTAATAGCTGTTGGTACTAAAAAAAAAAAGAAAAAAGAGAAATCATGATAATTATAGGACTATAAAGAACTGATACTCTATTATATCCTTAAAACATAAATATTTTTATGTACCCCCATGTTCATTGCAGCGCTATTTACAATAGCTAAGATCTGGAAACAGCCCAAGTGTCCATCAGTAGATGAATGGATAAAAAAGCTGTGGTACATATACACAATGTAGTATTATGCAGCTGTAAGAAAGAAAGATCTCTTATTCTTTGCAACGACATGGGAGGACCTGGAAACTATTATCCTAAGTGAAACCAGCCAAGCAGAGAAAGACAAATATCATATGATCTCACTTATTTCTGGAATATAATAAACATAACAGTCTGAGGAACAGGGTAGTCCCAGAGATGTGGAAGTAGGGTACAGACTGACAATTGCCAGAAGAGGGGGTGGGGGAGGGGAGCGATGAACCACAGAACTTGTACTCATGTACTCATAACCAATGGACATGGACAACAAAACTGGGGACGGGGCAGGGAGGGAGGGGTGGGAGGGTGACAATGGGGGGAAAAGGAGAAACATCTGTAACAAAAATAAATTAATACAAAATTTTAAAAAATCGATAAAGAAAAAAAATATTTTAATTTTAAAATTATTTTTATCATTCATTGTATTAAATTACTGCTATATAAAGCATACAAATAGTTATGGCTATAAATAATTACTACAGGATTTACAACCACTAGATTTAATATCAAAATACATCTCTGAAATGTGGAAGCCCCTGAGAGCTACATGATAACAAGAATAAAAAGAACTATTGGAAAATTATGAAGAAAAAATTTTCATGAATTGTTGAATGTTAATGTAGAGAAGCTAAATAACTTTAAAATTTGTCTTCCTTATGAAAATATAAAACTTTACAATGTAGACAATATAATCTGCCCTTCTATTTTATTTCTCATTTATATATGTTATAAATTACTGCTATGGAAAAGAGAGAAATATATGTAGCATGGAGTGATCCATTAGAAAGTCTTCATGTTCTAGTTATTTCAATTTATTAATTCAGTAAGCATTTTGAATGCCTCTTCCATGCATTCAAGCTGTACAGATGCCATGGTAAGTTCTAATACATGCCCTTAACAAGGCATGACCTGCTTGAATAGGCATTGAGGATTTCCAGACCACTGGAAGTTCCCTCATTTATCCTATGGATTGAACATCTTCTTTCCTTTTACGCAATCTGTCCACAAATTCATTAGGTTTCCAGTCACCGAATCATCACTTACTGAAAATTGCATTCCTATCCTGCCTCTTGAGATTATTCCCCGATCACCTCAATTAGTATTCTGGGTGTTTTCAAACTCTTAGTTCTTACATTTACAATCTCCTGATTTATTCACATGGAAGGCTCATCACATACAATGGGTAGACTTTCATTATTTGAACTCTCAAATGGCAACAGGATTATTTAGTATAAACTCCACAGAGTTCTTGGGGAAGCATCTGCCATGAGCAAACAACCTAAATAAATCACCCCCAAATCTGTTTCAAAAGGAGCAATACCAGACTAAAAATGTAGGCATCAGAATGCCTATTATTCCTGTAGGCATCACATTTGTATCAGGGAAGTGAGCAGAGTGCGTAAGGGGAAACAAGAGGGAACTCTCATGGGTGTGCCAGGCACACACAGTTATTCTTGCTCACTGAATTCTTTACTCATGCTTACCATGATGGGATTGCCGCTGCTGACACTAACCAGACACATGTTGTGTGTTAGAGACATAGCATGCTGATTGTTATTTCTCAAATATGTCACACTTTCACAGCTCCACACCTTCGAGTGTGCTATTCCCTCAGCACAGAGTGCCATCCTTGCACCTCCTCCCATGTTTCTTGATTTGATAAAATGCAATTCATTCATCAAGAAGACAGACTGAGCTAGAATGCAACTTATAAAAACCTTTCTCAAGCTCCCCTGAGCTGAATAGCTCCCTCATCTCTGCTTCCAAAACACTGTGACATTTATTCCTTTATTCACTGAATAGGTATTGGGTAACTCATATTCTAAATGTGGGGGTAGAGTGGTGAACAAGAGAGACAAGATTTCTCCTCTCAAAGAGGTAACATTATGATGCTTTTAGTTTTGAATTTATCATCGTATTAAGGTTAGGTACATTCATTTTCCCCAAGCAGAAGATAAATTTTATGTTTTGGATGTCTCCTCATCCTTATATTTATTATAATGTCTGGCACATATTAAACACTCAAGTGATGTTTAATATAACTTATTAGAAAATTAGACTTTAAAAGGCAGACTTCACATGATAGAGAATTCTGTTCAGACAACTGCATATATTCATTTTAATTGAGGAAACAATGCTGTCAGATGTGCCTTATAAAATGATTCTGAAAGGCTAAATTGGTTTCCCCTCCGAAATGGTCCTCTCCCTACTCTACCTGATGCTATTAAGGTTAATGAGAACATTCATTAGGCCACATCCCAGCATTTTTTTTTTTTTTCAAAATCTGTTCTCAACCCACATAATTATTATGGAAACTGCTGTTCTACCCACATGTAATCATCATCCTGCCAAATTTCTCACCAATAGCATTTTAACAGATATTTTGGGACTTTTTTCCTAATAGTGGGAGTCTACTGACTGCTTGGCTGTCTTCATATAATATTCCTTTTTTTTTTTTTCCTCATCTTCTGAGGGAGTCCCGGAAGTCTTAGAATTTCTAAATAATAGTGATATGCAAGGAAGGATATTATGCTTTTAAATAAAATTTCTAATGATTATATACAAGTCAGCAACAATGAATTGTTTAATTCCAAAAGGAAGCTCAATGTAGAATTTGTAAGAAAATGGTCAGGTTATTTACTGAAAATCAACTTATTTCTTGAGTTTGTAAATCTTAGTTTTTCCCATTTCTAAGCCTTCACATAGAATAAGTAGATGTGGATTGGAGGAGCTATATCAGAACATTCAAAAGAAGGATGAAAAGTCAGGTACCTAAAGTTTGCTATATGTCTAGCATAGGACAGGTGATTGCTACTTTTCCTAATTCTTTTCAGGCGATAGAGGTCATTAT
Source organism: Tadarida brasiliensis (assembly GCA_030848825.1). NCBI lineage: Eukaryota > Metazoa > Chordata > Mammalia > Chiroptera > Molossidae > Tadarida > Tadarida brasiliensis. The sequence goes on from CM061268.1 coordinate 61,675,852, forward strand.
TATTAGCCCTACTTTTTTGCCACTCAGGAAACCAAGGCTCTGAGGAATCAAGTAATCTACTCAAAATTTCACAGCAAACTTAGAGGGGATTTAAACCCAGATCTTTCTAGCTCCATAACTTCATGCTTTCTATACTTCATAGAGCCTCCAGAGTAATGGCATACAGTAATGATAGTATTGAGAAATGTTTCTTAAGGGAGATAATATTTAAGAGGCATTTAATGGAGGACGGGGAGCGCAGGGTTGGGACTGCACAGGTAGAACTCTAACATGGCATCCAAGATTCCTGCCACCTGGTACACACACATGCTTTCAGCTTTCAATCAAACATTAATCTAGATAGGTGCTTCTGTGAAGGAATTTTCAAGATGTAATTAAGGTCCCAAATAAGCTGACCTTAGAATAGGGAGATTACCCTCAGCAAGACTGACCTAATCAGGTGATCCCTGAAAAGGGACTGGCTCTTCCTGGACAAAGAGCATCAATCATGAGAGGGGTTTGGCATAAGATATCTGGAGGAAAATCTCCATTGCTGGCTCTGAAGAGGGAGGGAGCTTTGTGTAAAGGAATGCTGGTGACCTCCAGGACCTGAGAGTGACCCCTGGCTAACAACCAGCAAGGAAACAGAGACTCGGGTCTACCTCCAAAGGGAACTGAATTCAGCCAAAAACTTGAATGTGATTGGAAGCAGATTTTTCCATAATGGTTCCAGACAGTAATGCAGCTGGGGCAACACCTGATCTCAGCCTTTTAAACGCTGAATGGTGAACCCACTTATGCCATACATGGACTCCTGACCTCCAGAAAGCATGAGATAATAAATGAATACTGTTTGAAGCTGCTAAATTTGTGATACACAGTAGTAGAAAGTTATTACCAACTCCTCAATTCTATAGTTCCTCACTTGGAAGGCCAAAGATGTTAATGTTGGAAGGAATACAATCTTAGGAGGTCTGACCTAATTTTCAATTTGGTCAGAGTACACTGACTTCCAAAGACTTGGGAATTATATGAAATGACGGACAGTATTAAACATATTAGAATAGATGGAACATCCATCCCGCCTCAATGTGGGCTCTAGGATGGCAAGCACTCTCCCCTCTGGTTTAAAGTCGTATCCCTCCAAAAATGCTTCCTCATCATACACATCCTTCGCAGAGGAGAGCCTGAGAAAATATGTGTAAATAGACTATTTTGTGAATTACACAATCCGTTGTTTCTCTTGACATATTATAGCCATTTGAAGAATTGCAAAAATGGAAGCAACTGCATACAATGTGCAATATAGTAGGCTAAATGGTTCAGTTAAATAGAGAAAACACGTTATAAGTAGGGTATCCACAGCTTTATATAACCTTTATGTTTTCTCATGAAATTTCCTTGCTTAGAATAACCTTCCAGTTTTCAATCTGCAAACTCCTCTTCCACTGAATTGGACTAGTTTATCTTGTTATATGCTGCTAAGCTAAGCATAGTGTTCAGTCAAACAGTCAACAATTATTTTTTGAACATCTATTAAATTTCAAGCAATAAGGCAGACTTCATAATGGTGTTGATAAATATAATTACCCTCGTTTGTTTTCCTGCCTTATTTCTTATAACAGGTCACAGGGGACTTCATAATTTTCAATCTAATGTATTTTCCTCATACTTTGCTCAACCTGCCTGCGGTGTTTGACGCTACTTTTTCATTTAGCAAAGCCTGATGAGCAACATTGCCAATTTCTCTGCAGAGTAATTGAGGAGTAAACACGTTATATGAGGAGTAAACAGAAGAAAAACCACCCATTCCCTACCCATTCTTCATCAGTAGAGCCCAGCAAATGAAAACTTATAGAATAACAATGATCACATATTTAGGGTGTGCTATCTGCCAGGCGTTGTTCTAAGCACTTTACATGTACTTATTACGTACATGTTTAATCTCTGCCAGGTGTTATATACAGTATGATCTATGAGGTAGACATTTTTACATCTTTACTTTTCACATGAGGAATCTTCAGTTTGAAAAGGAGTAAATCACCCAGGGGTAGAGAGGATTCAACTCAGTCTACCTAAATATAGAGACCAATACTGAGCCAATACAACCTATTAATGTGGTCTTTGATCAAAATCTGTGTCCAAAGTCATCTGGTTTTGTATATGAAAATATAAAGTTATTTTAACTTTTTATTATACACATACACACCCAGCCTCCACACAACTTGGAATGGTTTTCGTTTTTATTTCCTCCCTGAAACTGTAAACAAAATTGCTTTAAACCACTACATTCATCTTCTGATAAAATGCTCATCTTTGTAGTGTTAGGAAAGTTATGAAAGAGTCTCACTGTTCACAAGGAAAAGAGACCTTGATATCTGTTCATAAACACAGAATGGACTGTCTTCAATTCCCATTTCACTTTGAGGCAACATGTTTTTCCTCGACAAAATATCCCCATGACACACACTGAAACCAAGTCTATTGTTAACTTCTCATATCTATCAGATATGGTTTACCATTGAACACTTACAAGCTATAGAAGACCAGTAAGTAATTGAAAATTGTTCTGGGTGTGAGTTTAAGCTTTAGAAATAGTCATGAAATAAGAAGCCTGACAAAAGTCAGAACTTGAAAGCCTCAAAAATTTAGATGCCACATGCCCAATAATTAATCCAAATAGACTGAAAGTGTAAGTCACATATTAGAACTGACCAGCTACTTCCATTTCTAGCTATGATAGATTGGACAAACTTCCTCTGAAAACAACTAGAAAGGCTAGATACATTTTTTTTAAAAAAGTGTATTTATGCTATCAGAAAGCTATCTGGTCAGCCAGGACTCTAGAGACAGAGGTCCTGGAGAGAAAAACAAATGGACTGAGGTAAGACTTAGCCTTTGAGGTATGTGATAGTTCATGCAAGGTAAGGATGAGAGAGGGCCCAAGAAGGTGGAACAAAGCAGTAGGTGAGCCTCCAAGGCTGAAACAGCTCATTGGCTAGTCACCTGCATCGGGCAGAACTACCCACTAAGCACCCTGTTTGGCAGGGCCACCAAACAGGTGTTTGGCTCAGCAGACAGGGCAGCTGGCTGTGATCTCCACTTGGTGTAGCTAAGAGGAGGGATGTAATCTGTCAAGACTTGAGTGCTGTTTGCTGTAAACCCCACCCTCCTTCTCTCTGTTTCTATTTGATTCTTAGTGGTCAAAACCCACAGATTTCCCCAGTTATCTCTGTGAGGTGAGACCCAAGTGTGCCTCCTAGGAGGCACCCCACAACAGTGAGGGAGACATCTGGTCTCCTTTTTATCCTACCTGAGAAACTATAGACCCAAGGAAGCCCTCTCACTGGGGCTGTGCCAGCCTAGGGGAGGGGTAATGTGGTCAGAGGGTAGCTGCTCCTCTTACCCTTCTGAATGTGATCCTTCTCAGTCTGTGTGTTCCAGGGGTAGCTGCTTCAGCCTCACCCCTAGGTTCTGGGATTTTCACAATGGTGTCTTGTCTATGGATAGTTGCTAGTTGGTCCTCTTGTGAGGACAACTGAAGTCATGAACAACCTATGTTGCCATCTTGATTATGTCATGCTGGCCAGCAGTTTAGTTTTTATAGAAATTTTAAACATAAATGTGACATAATTTAATTTACACTTTTGATAGATGACTCTTTTATACAAATAGATTTGAAGAAATAAAAGCAGGTGTACTTATTAGGAGGTCATCATAGTAATTCAGGTGAGGACTGATACGAGTTTAAAAGAGGGAAGTGATCATAGCATGAAAAGTAAGGGACTAAAGCCCAGCTGGTGTGGCTCAGTGGTTGAGCATTGACCCCTGCACCAAGAGGTCGCTGGTTCTATTCCCGGTCAGGACACATACCCAGGTTGTGGGCCCAATCCCCAGTGGGGGGCATGCAGGAGGCGGCCAATCGATGTTCTCTCTCATCGATATTTCTATCCCTCTCTCCCTCTCCCTTTCTCTCTCTCTAAAATCAACAAAGAAAAAAAAAGTAAGGGACTAAAGAAAGAAATACTATATTCAAGAGTTCAAAGAGGCAGGATTTGTCGATTAATATCCTGTGGAGTGGGCGGAAGGAAAAGGAGTCCAAAATGACTCTGGATTTTCTTATTTGAGTGACTAGTACCATTCACCAAAGAGAAATGTGCTGGAAAGTTTCCTCTGAGATATGTTAACTCTGAAATATTTGTCAGACATTCAAGTGGATTATGTCAAAAATGGAGTTACACATATAATCTGAACTCAGAGAAGTCTGGCCTGAGATATTTAATTGAAATATGGTCAACAAATCCGTGTGTGGCAGAACTGTTAGAGGGAATGAGATTACCAATGAGAGTGTTTTGCATGATATGAGCAAGAGAGAAATGTAGAAGTCCACATAATACCAGCACTTAAGGAATACATGGAGGAGAAGATATCCTTTTAGGATTTTTGATAAAGAAAGGTCAAGAGGGAAGAGAATAATGATGGGGAGTGGAGTGCTTACACAAAGCCAAGGAAGGCAAGAACTTCAAAAGGACCATTATAGCCAATAGTGTTAGATTCGACAGAGAACCTGTAGGGCTTCAGACCATCTTTTGGATCTGGCAACACAATTGGGAATCATCACCCAAGGATATTTTTCCATTGATTTTTTTTTTTCTTTTTGAAAATTAAAGATATTCTTTTTTTAAAAAATTTTTTTTATTAATTTATTTTTGTTACAGATGTTTCCCCTTTTTTCCCCATTGACACCCTCCTCCCCATCCCCCCACCCTGTCCCCAGCTTTGTTGTCCATGTCCATCTCTTATGCATACATGTGCATAAGTTCTGTGGTTTATCTCTTCCCTCCCCCCACCCCCTCTTCTGAGGGGTGTCAGTTTATACCCTACTTCCACATCTCTGGGTCTACCCTGTTCCTCAGACATTGATTTTTTAGAGAAAGTGGAAGGGAGGGCGGGAGAGAGAGATCGACGAGACACATCAATTGGTTGACCTCCTGCACAACCCCCGACCAAGGCTGGGGATCAAACCTGCAACCCTTTGGTCTGCAGGCTGATGCTCTAATCACTGAGCCAAACCAGCCAGGACAGAAAGGAGCCAGATTTGGGGGGAGTAGGATTGAAGGGGAAAAGAGGAAGAAGGCAAAGCTGATGTGAATCATGATGGAATAGAGTGGCATGCTTTTCTCTAGTAGTTCTCAGTTTAGAAACAGGACTGCAGCAAGTGGATTAAAGACTGGATTTTGCTTAAATGAGTGAAATGTAAGATCAGGTTTGCAAGAGATGTAAGGGTTTGGCTGGGAAAGTGGCCTGACTAATCAACTATGGCATAAGATTATTAAGAAGGTCAGGATGGCCTGGAAGAAGCCGAGATACTGGGGGTGGGGGTGGGGTGGAGAAATCATAAATCTAGGGCATTCTATGAAAGCAAAGCCATAGAAAGGACAGCAAAATAAGAGATGGTAAAAGAAAAAAAAGATGGTAAAAGTGAATGAAAAGATGATAAAAACATGCTTATTCCAAAGGTAGGATACTAGAGTTACAATTTCTAGGCAATGGAAGAATTCAGAATATGCCATTAGACATGTGCTAGGAGAGACTGGGCATTTATTTTTCTTACCCACCATGCATCCCTATTCTTTTCAATTAAATTTCATTTCAACCAATTATTTTTAAGCACATATATATTATCATGTTAGAATATAATAAAGAAACTTTACTACTAGAAGCTCTTGAACAGGTATCAGTAAACAACATTTTAATAAAAAGGAGGTTATTTTGTTATTTGTGGTTTATTTGTTGAGTTGTTTCAACCCAATGTGATGTTCATCTGATGGACAGAATATTTTTATCTAAATGGCTACAACACCCTCTTTGTCTTTTCTGCTAATAAGAGGAACACTGATAGTATCTGTCCTCTAGAACAGTTAGGGTTTTACACAAACAGGCACACACATACATACACTTATCAGTACATATGCTAACACACACAAGCACACATACACACATCGATGCAAATGTATTTACACAGGAAAAAAAAAACAGAACCTGTTATTTTCAATAAGTATCCCCACATCTGAGTGTTTATTCCTTACAGGATATTTTGTGAAGAAGAAAACCATTCCAAAGAAGCGAGACAACATGATGATTTGAAGTTGTGAAATTATTGGCAATGAGGTTTGCAAAATTTTACTCATAATTCAATACAGAAGAGTCAACAACATAAATAATCAACACTCTGAGTTTGAAGTGAGGCAGTTCAGTCATTCTGCTCTGGATGTACGTCTGGTGATTAAAGTCATTCCAGAGAAGCCTGGCAATTTAAGAGTAATTTATTTCTGAGAAGTTGACTCATTTGTTTCTCATCTTACCAAGTTCATTTATTATAGATATTTTTCAGCTGATAAAATCACTTTACTAGTTTGCTACTTCCCCTAAATGCTTTAAATGTACTGGTTGTTTATGTTTGAATGTCCAGTTAGAGGAAAAAAAAAAGTTTCAGAAGTAAAAAGCGAGAAAAAAACATTTTGGGAAGTGTATTTTATCATTAGTAGAAAATATGAACCCAGGTAATGAGAAAAAAATAGACAAGAATTGGACAGGGCCAAAGGGTTCATGGTTTAGGATCAGGAGACACCACATTATTTTGAAAAAAATTAGAATTAACAAGCATCTATGTGCTACAGGCTGTGGGACTGTGTTGCAGCATTTGAAACAAGCAGATGCGAGAACAAGGTAGAGATACTGTGCAGAGAAGCAGTGAGAGGATTCAGAGAAGGGTCGTAAGAATCAGCACGTCTTGTTCATACGCTGGATCTAAGGAACATCAGAGTGAGGTGGAGAATCACTCTGAGTTATATCTGGGTAGGGAAGTGGTGTTAAGGGTCACTGACTTCTGCTGCATTTTAGATGATTGACCAATTCCTCCTTGAAAGTCTCCTATCCCATGGTACCATCCTATCCTGGCACTCCTCTTACTGTCCTGACTTCTCCATTCTCTGGAATTCTCTGGGTGGGCCTCTGCATCTCAGGGAACACTTTCCCTGGGGTTTAGTCTTTGGCATTTTCTACCTGCACTTTTATCAAGTCTCATTTACATTCATGCTATGACTTCAATCACCATTTTTATCTAATTATTTCTAAATCTCTACCTCCAGCCTTGTTATTCTTCCTAAGCTCTAGATCAGAGTATTCAACACCTGAGATAGCTGGACCCAGGGGTACCTCCAATACAACTTGTCCAAAACTATAATATTTATCATTTTCTTTGACAGAAATATTTGCCCTTTCTGCTAGACATAATGAAAGCTACCATTATTTCTCTAATTGTTCAAACCAGAGTCTTAGGGGGAGGGCCAGTGTCTTTTTGTTGTTGTTGTTGTTTTGTTTTTTACCAAGGATCTCCCCCTTCCAGAGACAAAGTCATACTGACTCCATGTCCTTATTATTTTGGGAAACTATTTCTTTTCCCATGACCACCCCAGTGATAGATTTATTTGGGAACCCATCCTCTCTCACTTAGAATAGGTACTACTGGTATTATTGGTCTTCCTTTGTAGTTGTTGGTAATATGTATAAAACACAAATCTAATAACATTACATTTCTGCTTAAACATTTTCTTTGGCTCTCTCTGCCTTGAAACAAAGTCCAAACTCCTTAACAAAGCATGAAAGATCCTTTATGCTGTTTTCCTTGCTCAATATTATCTCTCCTCATTCTCCTGTTCCTTCTGCATGCCCTGATTAAGTTCCTCCGACATCATGGTTTCTTACTAATTCTCCCTACTACCAGTTTTAATAATCATTCGTGTTTGCTTAGTCACACCTTTCCCCCTTCATTTTACTAAATTCTACCTGTTCCTTTGATCTCATTTCAGATGCCTTTTCTTCTAAGCCTTTTATAATCCTACCTGTCTGAAAGAGATATGCATTTTTGTACCATAAACACCCTGTGCTTGATTTCAATTTAGCACACATCACATTGCATTTCAATAGTTTATATGCCTCTCTCCTTCAAGAAACAGTGAAATTCTTATGCATGGTGTTTTAGTTCCATAGTCCCAGCACTTAACCCATTGCTTATCAATGAAACAGGGATTCCACAATACTGGAAAAATAGAAGGAGCGTGGCAATTTTTAAAGATGAAGGACTTTGTTATGAGAAGGAAAAGCAAAACATGCTAACAATTTGAATGGATAAAGATTTTGGAGGATGTGCTGAGCTTTTAGGCCTGTGGGGGATTTGAGAGGGAAAGTAATATTTTTTTGTTTTCAAGAGGATTAAAGTCTTCTTGGTTGATAAACTTCTGATACACAAAATAATTTAGGACAACCTAAGGCTATCTATAAGCAAATGGCAAGTGTTATGATGCACACACGAAGAGAAGTTCAGCAGTAGGGGATATTTAAAGGAATAAGAATAGTCAGAGAAGGCTTTAAAGAAAAGAACTCAAATTGATTTTTTATGTATTTATGTATAGGCTGCGAAAAATTAGATTTTCAGATAGAAGGACTATCAGGAAAAAGAATGGAGATTTTAATGGCATACGTGAGTGGTGGTAAGAATTTAATCTTAATTATTGCCCCCATGAATATCTAAACTCTCTCCAAAGATTCTGTCCGACAACTGTAACTATTTACCAGATAGTTCTATCAAGGTGTCCCACCCTCATCTGAATCTTTATACTTAAAATCAAACTTATCTTCTTAAAATAAAATCAAACTTATCTTCTTTACTCCCTAGCCATTTGCCCTGTCTAGACTCCTCTCAAGTCATCCAGACTTCAAAACTTGGACTCATTCTCCCACATCCCTCACATAGAGTATTATGATCTTGGCACATAATAGGCATTCTATAAATGTTTGTTGAATTAACAAAAGGAAAGACTTTGGAGTCCAACGTGACCATGTGGAAAGTACACACAAGACATATGGATTGAGTGTAGAAATGCAGAAAGAATAAACTGCTATCATTGAGGGTCTGGGCATCCTCATATGTAAGAGAATCAATCATAGTGTTTAGGGAATTAGAAACACCAGGTTCTGGGGCTGGAGCTCTGGTTTCATGGACACTTACATAAAAACCCTGAGGTTAACTCTTACAAAGAACTTGGCAACAGGAATCATTAGAAAAGTCAAAATATTTTATCCTTTAGGGAAGTTATCAGCATTCCATAAAACTTCATTTAATGTATTGAATTTTATTATAACACTTTCATAAAATTTAGTCTATCTAATTCAGTGTTTTATTCCCCTAATTGATTGGTTTTATAACCATGATTGACTCAAGTCCCATTTTCATTGCTTCCAGGAAAATGGAGTGAACAATAAATTCTCCAAAGGACATTATTAATTTAGTCTTCAATGAATTATTTGTAAACTTAAATGTATGTTAGGCACCTACTCTATATCTATGCTATCAATGAGTTACAATAACCAATAAGACATTCTTTATCCACCCTCACCCCTACCCCAAACACAGTTAACTTCCTTGGGGACAGGTATTATATATTTGTTATACTTATATCTCAGAACTTGGAAAATAGTAAACGCTGAATAAACATTTGTTGAATTTATGGATGACGAATTACACATTATAAGGGCTATCTATGATTTATATATGCATAGGGTGCTACAGGAAGTATAAAAAGAATGATTATTACTTATTGCCTAGAACAGTATATTTCAGAGGGTAGATTTTCAATGTTGTTGGAAAATTTGGAACAAAAAAGTGACTGAGACACAGTGAATCCCTCAACTCAAGTACTCCATTGCTATCAAGCTGCTAGATAATGGAAGTGACTATTTTTAAAGTGAAAATTAAAGACTTGATAAGTTAATGGATCTTTAAAGCTAAAGTTAATCCATTCATGTAATAAACACCTATTTATTTAGCATCTACTGTGTACCAGGGACTGCATTTAATACTTGTGCTCAAACAGTGACCAAGATGAGTACATTTTTGTTGAAAGAACTCAATGATTATTCATCTAAAAGTGTAGAAAATCAAATTATATTTGAGAAATAAAAATAATCTCTTCTGATTACCTAACTGCTTGAAAAACACTTGAAAGCTGAAGAAGTGCAGTTAGGGTTAATGACATGATAACAAGTTGTTATATAAATGAATAACTTGAAATTATTTTACTGGTGGACAATCTGTAATTTCACATTTTTACTTATGTTAATGTCCAATGAAGTTAATTTTTATATATGCATTTATGTGACTAGAAGGTGTGTGTCTATATATATGTGTGTGTGTATGTATATATATATGTATGTATATAACATTTTTATTCAGTTTTACATTTGCAACATTATCCAGAAAACCTGACCTACAATATAGTGTGTAGTGTTTTCCTGTCAATATTCACTCTTGTCCTCCTCTGTAGTAAACATGTGTTATAATTCTTAAGATGGACCCCAATTGGTCTCAGTCAATCAGGGCAATCGCTCCCATTGCCACAGTTATTGTTTTAGATAGTCTTAGCCAATATAATTAGAATTTATGTCTCTCCTGGTCTAATCAGAACATTTTCTGGGAACTATAGGACATAGATATTCTCTTTTTCCCTCTAGACAATGTTATATGAGGTTGTAAAGCTACTAATTGTTGTTCTTCCACCATGAGGGAGAAACCAGTAGGAGAGTGAAGCTGAAACATGGAGAGTCACAAAGAAATGGAGACGAGTCCTGGTCACACCATGCCCAGAATCTGATCACTTTGGACTTTTTAATTACATGAACTATAACTCCCTTTTAATGCTGAAGCCAGTCTACATTATCCATTATTTATATAAAAACAAAAATATTAAATGTTACAAGTAGATGTGAAATTGAGATGTGGCTATGAATTTATCATTGATCATAAAGTGGCATCTCTGTGCTTAATTGGCTACATTAAACACTTTGTTGGAAGAAAGAGACTTATTTTATTAAACACCAAAAATTGGCAAGCTTTTAGATTAATATTACATATTATCACAATACATAAAATGTTAATAGTTACTGACAATTATGCTGTATATATATATTCTTAACAATTTAAGAATCACAATATGCAGAAGAATGTGGACTTAAGATTACAAACATTTAATTGGTCTAGACCTTCTGGACCTTCCCTCACTTGTCCTTTATCTGAACCATACCATCCAAATTGTTGCTTCTTTAATTTGCTGGCCATCAACCTTCATTCTTATCCTTTTAACATACTTGAATAATTGCCTAATTCTTTCTCTTCCATGATTTTCTTATTAATTATTTTTTCAAATAAATTTATTAGGATAACATTGATTAATTACATTGTGTATTCAATACACATTTAGCAACTCTTATAAGACAGGCACTGAATTTAAGTACAAAATACACAATATAGTTAATCCTCACCCAAGGATATTTTTCCATTGAATGTTAGAGAGAGTGGAAGGGAGGGAGGGAGGGAGGGAGAGAGAGAGAGAGAGAGAGAGAGAGAGAGAGGGAGAGAGAGAGAGAGAGAGAGAGAGAGAGAGAGAGAGAGAGAGAGAGATGTGAGAGAGATTGGTTGCTTCCCACATGGCCAGCATCGAATCTGCAACCCAGGTAAGTGCCCTTGACCAGAATCAAACCCATGACCCTTCAGTCCACAGGCCAACACTCTAACCACATAGTAAAACTGGCCAGGGCAAGAGGCTACTTCTTTATATATAAGATTGAGTGAAGAGGGCTACATCACTTAACAAAAGGAAGAGAGTATGTCGGAACAAATTTGGGAATCAAAAATTCATCATGGTGTCAAATACTATGTGAAAAATGTAGTTGAGCATTATAGATGAGATAATTATAAGACTCCTGAATTATGTCACATTTATTCCTTTTGGTTCACTTTTAAATTTGTTTTAATGGAGCACATCTTATGCCTCCACTTCATCTGTTTTTTTTTTTTTATTTGTTTGTTTTTTTTACCATTTAAAGTCATCTTCTACCCCTCTTACAGAAATTGCTTTGTCAAGTAAATAAATGCTGACATAATTATTTTCTTTCTTTCTCTTCTTCTTCTTTTTTTTTTTTTTGCAGTGTTCATCCTTTTTCCCCCTTTGATCTCTACAGAGACCAAAATTTCTTCTTGAAGTCCTTCCTCTCTGGTTTCATGACCTGGTGTTATTTGGTTTGGAACTAAGCTTCTGAATCCTTTTCCTCCCTTTAATTTCTGCATTATATTTCCCTTGTTATCCTCAAATTTTAGAGGTTGAGTCCTTCTCTTTTTGTTATTCATATTGCATGCTGTTTTTTTTGATAAATCTAACTATCTTTAAGGTGATTGCTTTTCCTATTCATTAAATGATCCAAATTATAACCACCAAGTAAACTACTACATTTATATTTGAAAAATCTAGTGCTCACATAGAACACCAAGATTACCTACATTCTTAGTATAATTTAAAATTTATGCTGTAACAAAAATAAATTAATAAAAATTGGAGAAAAAAATGTATGCTTACTTTTTTATTTAAATCCAATAAACTGACTTTAAGTAAATTAGGACACATGGCCAAGAACAAAGAACATATTTCCTTATGTATCAGTGCACATCTATGGAGTTGCTGGGAAGTTGGGTGAAGTAAAGAGGCTGAACCTGGACGACGTAGGCATCAGCATGCAAGTTTCATGTAAATATAATATAAGTATTCAAAAATGGCCTAACCTTGGAGAATCATTATTTTAATAAAAATACTGAGCTCATAATTCAAATCAGAAAAGAGTAAAATTGATTATAATCAGGGTTGATATTAGATATAATCATGTGTAGCAAAAATATACAGAGCTACCTATCTATTTAGCTCTATGGAAACTACCACCAGAATATCAGTTACTCTGTATCTGAAAAAGGTGCACCATTTCTTTTTTCTCTCTAAATCTTATTTATCCTTTAAGGTCATATTCTGGCATTAATCATTTCCTGACATTTTATCCAATCCTTGCTTTACTCTCAATAATGAATCAATTTTTCATACATCTGCTTATAAATGCCTTGTCTGTATGCCTGTTAATGCAGATATTGCTAATCATAGTTGGACAGGGTATAGTCAGGTGTTTATTTGTGTATACTACCACTAATTTGTGATGTCCATGAATTAAAGTAGTCTCCCTCCCTTTATCCTTTTTTTTCTTTCTTAGTGTTTTCCACTTGTTTTTTCATTATAGTTACTCAATAGCTTACTGGTATTTAAACTGAAGAGTCTTTTTAATCAACTGATTTCAGGCAACCTTTTCATATGGAGCATTTTAAATGATTTCAAGTTCGTTGCTACCTTAAAGAGTTAATTTCTCAACTATTAAACAAAAGCAAGATACCTTTCTCCCAACTCATATAAGCATTATGTTATTAATAAAGTTTCTATCCTATTTCCAAGGTAGTTTTCCTCCTAACAATGTATGACAATGAGTCATAGCTGTAATGCCACCATAGGCGGGTCTCAGGGGATCATTGTCCTCACAAGGCAGTGCATTAATTTCACACTGTGGCTCATTAATGGTATTGTCAATGCCCCCATGAGGTATGGGCCTTTGTAAAACCCTGATATTTCCTGATTAAACAGCTTGCATTCTATTCCTTTACCAAAAAGTCCTTCCCACTAAGTGGTCACAAGGGGAAACAATGCAACAATCATATTCTATTACCTTAGCATTTTATATTGCACCTGTTAAATTCATAAATTCATTCATTCATTCATTCATTCATTCATTCATTCATTCATTCATTCATTCATACAGCTCTGCTAGACTAAAACATGTTAAAGATTTTCTAGGTATAATGTGATAAGCTATGAATGGAATGATGAAAATGGAGTCTGCCAGTTGGCATTGTCCTCAAAGTCACTATTACTCAAAATATCTTACTAAGTTTTGATATTTGGAAATTAGTTTTCAATATAAATTAATTTATAGTTGCTAGTTTTAAAAGAACTGTTTTGTGCTCTTATGCAAGATTCAACATATACTTTGGATATATGAAAACTGATTATATAGGACAAAATAATTCAACAGCTAAACAATATTTAATGAGCCTTATTATGTGCCAAGCACTTGCTTAGCACTGGAAAATTAGTAGTGACCAGAGATGAGAAGGGTGCCTACTCTTATGGAGCTCCTTTTGGAGGGCTGGGCAGAGGAAACACACACACACAAATATATATGTATATAATAACTTTAGGTAGTGATGTGTGACATAATAAAATATATTAAGTGCAATGGATTAGATAATAGTGGAGGGGATTGTGGTATTTAGCTAAAGTGATCAGGAAAGAGTACTCTGAGTTGGTGACATTTGAACTGAGACTTGAATAATGAGAAGGAAGCAGTCATTTGGAGGTCTGGGAACAGAATATTCTGGGCATAAAAATGGAAAATTCAAGGGCTCTGATGTAGAAATAAACATCAGTATGTTCTAAGAAGAGAGTAAAAAACAATGTAGCTGAAGCACAATGAAGAAATGGGTGAGTGGGAAGAGATTACTTTGAAGAAGTATAGAGAGATCCAATCACATTGGATTTGTAGGCCATTTCATTCTAAATGTGATATATTAATCCTGGTAAGGGATGATGATGGCTTGGTATGGAGAGATGAAAATCTTGGTGATATCAATTATTTCTATTTTGAAGCATAAACACAGTCAATTTGCTGTTGGACTGGATATGAGGAGTTATAAAGAGGAGTAGAGGTGAGCCCAAAGTTTTGGCTTGAAGAATGCATGGCAGTAATGTAATTAAAGTGGAGCTATCTGGGGTGGAACAAGGCTTAGAGGCAGATTAAGGTATCTATATTAGTATGCTAAACATAAAATGCCTATAGACATTCCAGTTGAAATGATGAGAAAACAGCTGAATAGATGAGTCCGGTTACAATAGGTTTCAGAATCAGCAGCAATAGAGATGGCCTTCAAAACCACAGAAAAATGAGAATATGAACCAAAGAGCATAGGATAATACTGTGCTTTTCACAAAGCCTCCCTCCTCTTTCCTTCTTCTCCTCCTTCTCCCCACCCTCCACACCCTCCTCCCTGCTTTCTCAGCTGGAAGTGATCCGTCTTCAAACTCTCCTCAAACTGTCCCCTTCCTACCTCATGGGAAAGCACCAACTAAATGCTGCTTTCCATTACAGTTATGTTTCAGCTTTATCTCCTCTGCCAGACCTTCAGACAAGAGTCCCACCTGGAAGCTTCTGTATTTTCTATTCAGTTTGCCTGGAATTGTTATTTTCTTTCCCAACCCCTGCTCTTTCCTCAGCAGTTTATCTGGCTTATATTTGATCATTGGACAGGGCCTTTCTTCCCTGAAGCTTCCCCTAGATCCCTAGTTTAAATGAGGCTCTGGTACAACTCTAGAGTTAGGTTCTCCTATGGTAGAAAAACCATATCAGAAATTTATTATTAAAAATATATATTTCACATCTCTCTACATATAGTGTAATGGTAGAAAATGAATTATAAATACTTTGCATTCAAATGTATTTCTATTTTTCACTTGGAAAAATGAGAATTTTTAATTCAATATGTAGGGTGTGGTGCTTTATATTTAGAGATGCCCTTCATCAATATTATTAAAATTACTCAGAGTACTCATGCTCATGAATTGTTAGTATTACTATACTAAATATAAGAAAAATTAGAAACATTTAAAATTTTGATCTAAATTGCAAGATAGTGATAGTACTGAGAGTCAAATCCAGGACTCTGTCTACAATTGCAATCTTCCTTCCACTTGAAAACAGCTTATTCAGCAGCTTGTTAAATATTCTCAAATATTTAATTTGGCCTTGATTTAATTATTAATCTTTTTCTTCCCTTCACTGCATGTATTTACCTCCATTCATAGACATGTGCACCTACATACTCATTCACATTAAGTGGTCAAATAGGCTGGGCCATTTGGAAAGGCCTTGAAGGAGAAGTGAGAAGGGCAGTGTGACAGGTATGATTATAGACCTGTAATACAAAACTCTGTAAAGATCTACCTTCAGTGCTGGACTTAAATGCTAAAGACTTAAACTCTTAGAATCAGATCACTGGGTATTTAAATACATGTAATGAAGGCACTAAATTGTGGATTAAATAAAGTTTATATCTTAACATCTACTTGTTATATAGTCTCTTTCAGTTTTCTTTAATTATATTTAATTTTAAATCACTTTATTCTCAATAGCTATAATTAAGTGCAAGTAGACAATGAACATGTTGTTTTCTGATGCTCAGGCTATAGGAGGTCCAGAAAAGAACTCAGAATAGTATTTTTTAAATTTCAGTACAAAACTCAATAGCATTCAGAAAATATTGTCCGAAAGCAGCTCTTATATTTTAATGAAGTCTATTTGATTTAATAATTAAATATAGCCTGGTGAAAATCAATTTTTAAGGCATATAGGAAGATCTAAATAGAAAACTTTTTACTTATTTTAAGACTATTTTTCTAGTTATATATATATAATTCCTCAAAGAAACAAAATTGCCCAAACATTTTATTAACTAAACTCAAACACATTGAAGAGGAACAAAATCTCTGTACTTCATTTGCTCACCAAATAAGAGAATTATAATAATTATAAGTAAATATTCATAGACATACAGTATACAAAGAATCATCTTTGAATCAGACAGATCTGAGTTTGATTTCAGCCCCGTCTTCAACTAATTTGATTAGACCTTGAGCTTCCATGAAACTCACTTCCATCATCTGCACAGTGCGAAACAAAAGCACCACCTCTACATGGTCATTGTTACAATTCATGTTAAAGTACAAAAAGCACTCATACAAAACAGACACTAAGTGAGAGGGCTGTTGCATAGATAAGATAACAATTAATAAAGCAATGCGAAAGGCATCTAGGCCCTTGAAAAACATTTGTTAGATGAATAAATAGTAGAAAATGTTAACTGTAATACTGAAAAGATAACTCCGTGTTTCAACAGTTTTTGTCCATATTTGAAAACAAAACATTCCTTCTTATTATATTCAACAAATATTTATCAATGCCTACTCTGTATCAGGTGCTGTTTTAAGCTCTGGGAATAATGAAGTAACCTTCAGACAAGTTAGTAAAACAGATCCCTAAACAGGCAATTTCCATACACTGTGATGAGTTGGGTAGCACAAAGAACAATATGAACTTGTAAGAAGCGCACCCAATCTAATTTTGAAAAAATTGTGAAAACTTCCCAGAGAATGACTGAGAGGTATGAGTCTGCAGAAAAACAGTGAAGAACGGAGGTGACGAAAGCATAGCATAGGTGGAGGGAGCAGTATGAACATTGCAGAAAGCCTGCTCCATTATGGGCCTCTATGGCTAGTGAGGAACTTGACACTGTACAGATGCTTGCTGGTTTTCTTCAGTTTGTAACTCTCTAACCTCTCGATCCTGATCCCCAGGCACTGTTCTCACATGCATCTGGCCTCAGCTTTAGCAGATAACTTTCTGATCTCCAGCTCTGTTTTCTTCTACCTGCTCAGCTCATGCTTATTCCTCCTGATATCTGACATCAGTTCCTGGCAATTCCCTGGCTTCCCTCCTGTGCAGTGCTCTTGGCATGAAGACAGAGGCCCAGTTACAGAGCATGGTGATTACAGTGACCACCAGACACCAGCCAAGACTCAGCTGGGAAGAAATAAGTGGTCTTGAAGCCCTTCCTTCATCAAAACAATTTTTGTTTTTTCCTTATTTGAGGAGACATATTTGAAGTTCTTTCTTTATGCTAGCCACTATCATAGACACTGAGGAATCAAAACAACCTGCATTTCAGGAGCTCATTATCCAGCTGGATAAATAACCTGAAAACAAATGCATAGGGAAGCAAGAGAGGTGCTGATAAAAATTTGTGCAAATGTCTGGTAACACAGATAATTCTTGTCTTACAGTCAATGTATTAATGCAGATAAATAAGAGTACAGTTGAGCATATATAATAGAAATGCATATATCAGGCATCATGGTGTTATTATTTTTTGTTTCATTTATGGTTAACTCAACCCTTTTATATAAAAGAAATGGTTTTAGAATACGAAATTTAGAATTTCTTGACCCTGAATTTTTTGGGAGAAGAGAAATCCCATCATTGTGGGAAGGCATATCATAAATCTTGAACAAAAGAAAGTGACATAATTGAATAGATTCATGCATTAAAATAGGATATTATATGCAATTCTCCAATGATGTTTTTATTCACGATGCTTTGTCTTTTTAAAAAGATACATTCTAGAAGGAATTAAAACTTTATTTAGAAGAAATGGTTCCTAATTCATATAACTTGTCATGGTTTGGCATTCAAAAGTAAACAATTACATTTCTATTTTGGATTTGATGCACACTTGGTGCTGAGACAACCAAAATGAATGGCATGGTCCCTGCCCTCAAGGAGCTGTCACTCTAGTCAGAAATACAGGCTGTTCTGATGTGGTGTGGCGCTTCTGTATCAGGATGGGCCTGGGAGTGAGAGGGGTTATGGAAATTTCCAGGCCAGAGGTCCATCCAGCCTGAGATGACCTATGAAAGTAAATTCTGCAATCACCGAATTCACCTTCAGTTTTGACCGCACATCTTTATTCATCTATCTGCTCAGTGATTTGGGCTAGTTTTACAAATGGAACTTGCACATGTGGAGTTTGGAAGAGAACCAATTTAAAAGCAGCACACAGACAAGTGTACTTAACCTGATATGTGAAGGTTATACAACAGAGGACCCTGCCCTTTAGGATCGTCTTTAACTTGCCACTGACACTCGGAGAGTTGAAACTGTGGTGCCATTCTACAACTTGCATGGGGTGAGGGTGGGAAGAAAAGACATGAGGAGACAGCATGAAAGGTGGTACTGGAGAGGATATTACATTCCTAATGAAGTTAAATTGGGGCTTGAGTCAAATCCTGCTGTGACCACAGTTTTATTTTTATTTTTCTCTATTACTGGAGAAAGGATCACATTTTAATTATTGTACTTATCCATGTAGTCTTTTTTATATATTCCTAAGAATAATGAATAGATATTTCATAACTCTGTTTTTTGGTATTTCAAAAGAATAATAGTTTTCTCTGCCATGTAGGAAGACCCGAGAGTGATCTCTTTGGAAGTAAGAAACATTATCTGTGAAGTCAAAGCAATTAGAAATATGACTACATGTAGAAAATATTTTATAATTTTAACCACTATCTCTATATTGATGATTATTTTATGCCTCTGGACCATACAATACAGCCACTCTCTACTATGTCTGCCCACTGCCCTGAATATTCCACAAACACTTCTATCTCAACATCAGAATTTTTTTTTTTCACAATTCCACATCATCTTATCTTTCCTAAAACTGGTCATAGATATTACTACCCACCCAGCTGTTTACGCCAGGATTTTAGTAGTTATTCACAGTTCCTACTTTCTCTTCTACTGTCTTTCCTATGACCTTTCCTATGAACCCCCAAACAATTTGGCATTTAATCCTGACCAAGTCCTGTCATTCTATCACAAATATCCCTCAAACAAGATTCTTCTCCATCCCATTGATTCTTATTAGACAAGGATATTACAATAGCTTACAATCTATTTCCCTGGTTCCACAATAAACTTTTTTTTTTTTTTTTTATCCTCACCCGAGGACATTCTTTCATTTTTTGTTCAGATAGAGTGGGAGGGAGAGAGAGGAAGAGAGAGAGAGAGAAACATCGACGTGAAAGGACACATCGAGTGGCCGCCACCCGCACGACCAACCAGGGCCGGGGACAAACCGCAACTGAAGTACACGCCCTTAGCGGGAACCGAACCCGGGTCTCTCTGTACTGCAGGCCGACGCTCTAACCGCTGAGCCAAACCGGCCAGGGCCACAATAAACTTTTTAAGCAAGAGGAAGATGTCATCAATCACATACTTAGTGTGGCCTATGGGGTCTTCATAATCTGGTCCCAGCCTTACTCAGTTTTTATCTGCTATAGCTCTCCTCAGAGGAATATTCTGCTCTGGAAATAGTAGAAGCTCTGCACCATTTGTTGTTGTTGTTGTTGTTTTGGTCTCTGAATAACTCCTGTGAAAACCCTCTATATTCAGCTCAAACCTGATCTCCTTTAAGGAATTTTCCAAGATCTCAGGCTGGTTAGAGACCCTCTTATCCTACCATGTATAGCACCCTTATCTTACAGCCTATGTACTCTAATAATTCCTTTTCTGATTTGTTCTTCCCTATGGGCTCCTTAAGGGCAGAGGTGATGATCTGTTTATCTCTGTCTCTGGCTGCTCCTATTGGATTTTGTATATATGTTCAATAAGAGCTCTTTGAATGTATTAAGACATGGACACATGAACGGATGAATGAGTAAATGAATGAACTGGATTATGATTAGCTACAGAATGAACATCACGTAAAAATAATGCTGAATGAACAGAGCCAGATCTTCATACAAGGCCCTTATGACATTCAAAAGCCCCACACTGATGTTCTCTGTGACCTCTAATGAGTCACTTTGTCTCTCATCTGTAAAGCTTAATTAGTGCTTTGGCAGTAAGTGCAAGCTCTTAAAATGCTAGGTGTTAAATTCATTGCTTCAGAAACACTGTCATACTCACATTCATTTGGAATAAAACTATAAGCTATGTAACAATACACTTTTAATGAAAAAATGCTAGGCTTCCTCTTGCCTGAGATAGACTTAATGGCAACTGGCTCTCAGTTGATCCTGAAGATTCCTCAACTTCAAACATAATAGTGTTACCATTTCTGAGATGCCAAGTCTCTTAATTCCAGGGCGACCTTTCATGATGGTTGCACCCTGGGGCCAGTGTAAGGTGCTTAATTACAGTGAGTGGGAGGAGAGGCAACTGGCAGTTATTCCAATGGAAATGTTGGCTCACTGTCAGTCAGATGGCCAGAAATTTAACAGTTTCACCACTGGGACTGAATCACTACATTGAGTCGACTGCAGGGGAGAATAAAAGGAGTATGTATCATCTACAGCTTTTAACCAACTAGAGAATTTAAGAAAGTATAGTGCTGGCTGGTGTGGCTCAGTTGTTTGGGCATTGTCCCGTGCACCAAAGGGTTGCTGGTTTGATTCCAGGTCAGAGCACATGCCCAGGTTGCAGGCTTGATCCCTGGTAGGGAGCGCTGCAGGCAGCCAATAGATGTTATACTGTCACATAGATGTTTCTCTCTCTCCCTCTCCCTTCCTCTCTCTCTCTAAAAAGTCAATTAAAACTATTAAAAAAAGGAAATGTAAGCAAAAAGTTTAAAGTTACACACAAATATGACATGACATAGTGACTTGGGGATTTTGAGTTTTATTAAATAATCTATTTCTTTCTGACGTATCAACTTGGTGAGATCAAATTCCCATGTATTGGGTTTTCCTGAAGTAATTGAATCTATTAAGCACAGTTAGTCTACCATATTGCTGTAATGTGTTAGTATGGACCGGTGGAGCAGATAAGAACATCACAGGCAGGTACAATGAATAGCACAAAAATTATAGAGATAAGTGCAAGGATATGACAAAGTTTAAGTCAAGTGGTGTAAATGTAAATAAAGACTGCTGAAGGGCATAAGAGTGGAAAGAACACTGGGCATAATTTCATTTCTAGTTCCACCCTTCTTAGAGCATCTAACTTTTTTGATGGGATCTGGCTAATGAGCCTGAACAAGCTTTAAACTGAACCAGCAATGCTTCAGGGCCCTAAATGCCTTTAAATGCATAATCAGAAGACCATCATGACCATAGAGCTGAGAATTATTCAGGGATGCACTTTCTTGTTTTTTTTTAGAAAGCAATGATATGAGTATTTTTATTTTATTACATAAATATGAGTGTTTATGGCTATAGAATCATCTTCAGCTGTTGATTATATGTGACTGTAGGGAAAGACGAACTATTTCTCCTGTGCACAGATGTGCTAGAATGCTCAAGGGCATCCATCACCAGACTTTTTTTGTTGAAGACTAAGTGCAAACTGGGATCTTCAAGTGAAAATCTTTTTAGCTACCTGATGAAGTACCTACTCTTAAATGAGCTCTGAACTTAACCATATAAACCTTGGCCTCTGCCAGTTTATGGCTGAGTTCAGAGAGATAAGTATGTGTCTAGATCAAAGGCTATAGAAGAATTGGAAGGGATTTTTTTACAGCCTTTTAGGTGCGACACTTGACAAGTAGACAGAAGATAGCAAAAAGCTTGCATGTTTCTTAATTTCCATCAAATATGTTTTCCAAAGGAGGCCAAAAGGATTTGTGTGATTGCAATTTAACAACCTCTAGAATGATCACGTAACATGTAGGAATGATTTATCTTAAAAAAATGGACAGTTCTTAGACGTTGAAAAAAGTGCTTCTTGACCACTCCTTAACCCAGCCATTTTCTAGATATGTACTTCCATTATTTCTATAATACAGCTGTTCTACATGCTTTCTAAGACAAAATACTGAGATTCACTAAGAAGAAATTTTTCATACAATAGCATATTTATTCTCTGCGTGATCATATTACTTCTTTGGAAGGCCCCAAGTCAGTATTCATAGGAAATAACTATGGTTTTTATTTTTTTTTATGTTTTAGGAATTCCTCCAGATCCGAAGTGATTCTATATTTCCCATTACCAAGAAGCATTGATGTGATTCTACCATGGTGACTTAGATTAAACTTGCTTTTAACATTTGACTATTTCCTGGTGGGGTTTTTCTGTGTCTTTCAGTTATAATGGTCCTGAAAAAATAGTTGTAATTTACTTTTCAAGAAATTGACACACATCTTTGGTAGTTGTATGACTATAATGGACACATGATTTGGATATTAAACTACTCATCATTATTTCCACTTAGGTGGGATGTAAGGTTCAGGTGAAGTGGTAATTTATAAGACAGCCAAGTCAGACACACCTGGTTCGTTATGGCATTAGACACCTGATGATGGAGTCCTGCTGCGAAAATTATATGACATTTCTGACATTTGGTTTGTCTCTCAGTAAAATGGGTTTTATGAAATGGTACCTACCTCAAAGAATGACTGTGAAGATAAGTGGGATAATGCATGGAAAGTACTGGCAGACTATTTAGCACACAGTAAGCCCTCAGGAGGTATTTGAATGACAGAAATAGAAGAAATCTTTGAACCATATTAAACTTATCCCTAAACTCTAAAGACTATGGTAAAATTACATATCTCATGGTTGTATAATTCTAAAAGACTCAGGAGAAGGTGATATTATATCTCCCTATACATGATTTTCCTTTAAAATATTTTCCTTCTTAGCCTGCCAGCTGCAATTTAAGCACTTACTCTCTTTTCCATTATTTCTGGATTGGCATAGGAGCTGATTTAGCATATAATTTTTGTCTCATGTGTATACAGTATGTAGTGTATATAATTGCTATATATAGTATGTTTATAAAATGCTCATCATGGAATCAAATCCTAAGTCAGCAATTCTCTTTCAAATGCAGCTGCATCCAAAATGACTCTTTCCCCGGGGAAGGAAATATTTTATCCCCCCGAACCAAGGCGACATGAAGCCAGGAATGTGAAAAGGAGCTGACACAAGGCAGGTTTTCTCTGAGGGAGAGCTGCTTTTTTTCTGACAGTAGTTGCCAGGGGACTCCTGTGTTTAGTTCTGTCATTAAGGATGGATGTGATTTCGTATGAGTTCCCAGAGGAGCATTAATGTTTTGTGATTCCCTGTGAGGACTAGGATAGTGCTTTACAAATGTCCACTCAATACTCATTTGTTAACCAACAGTAAAACACAATAAATGCATAACTGTAACAGCCGTGCAAAGACATGTTCTGTCTTCCAGCTGTGTGGTACAGTATGCAAGTGATACAGTATGCAAGTGAAGCAATGAGGCACACGTTATAGAATAAAGACCTGGCAGTGCCTTTTTGCCTCAGTCCATGGACTGCATAAATGCCTTGTGAATTGAAATTTACATGGATGAAGCTGACCCATAAAATACATGTAAAATTGTGAGTTGGTGCAAAATGCTTTTGCCTGGACAGAGATTTCATAACTTTCAGCAATTTCTTACAGAATCCACAATTCAAAAACTAAAGACTGCATTGAAGATCAATTCAGAATTCCCTTTGTATGCAAGTAAACTCATGAAATATTTAACCACATTTTGCCTGGAAATGTTTATGTGTGTATCTTGGCAGTACTTCCATTAAGTTATGCTAACCAAAAACCTAGAAAGTCACCCTAGACATCTTCTCTCCCATATACAATGTAGCATCAAGTGCTGTTTTAGTCACTAAATACTTTTCAAATCCACCCAATTTTCTCCAGCTCTACCAACTGAAACCTGTCATACCATCGCTGCCTTTCATTAGAAGGACTGCAGTAGCCCTGTGCTTCTACCATACTCAGTCTGGTCCTTCGCCAATACACTTTCCACAGGGCAGCAAGGGGACCTAAATCATATTACATCCTTTCATGATTAAAACAATGTAGTGAATTCTCTCAGGGTAAAGACGGAAGTGCTGCACATGACTTGCATGGTCTGGCCATTGCTTACCCCTGCAGCCCTGGTATGCTGCACACTCCGTGTGTTTTCTCTGGGCAGAGTAACCTTCTTTTCATCCTTCACATGTGCCATGCCCTCTTCTGCCAGAGGGTCTCAGCACATATTGTTCCCTCTGCCTTGAATATTTTAAAACATTTTTTCTTCATCTAGTTAACTCCATTAATGTTTCATATCTCTATGCAGTAGACATTACCTTAGCAAAATCTTACACGACCTCCATAATTAGGTCAATTTAATAGGCATAGTCATAGAACCATATTCCTCTACTTCAGAGCACTTATCACAATTGTCAGTTTTCATTTACTTTGTGATTGATAAATGTGGATCCTTACAAGTAGACTGCAGGTTCTGTGAAAACAAGTACTCTCAGCTGTCGAATTTCCATGGCTTGGCATTGAGCCTGGTATGGAGGAGGCATCAGTAAGTATTTGCTGAGTGAATGAATGGTCTATTTTACTAAACAATAAGGTTTTTAGAAGTAGAAATTATAGATACAGTGCCTTGAACAAATTGAAGGATTTTTAACTTTGCCCTAAGACCAAATGCTGCCTCCATTCACTTTCTAGTTATGTGGTCTTTGGGGATCTGTTAAGCCTCCACGTTCTGGAAATAGTTACAGAAACCACTGTTATTTCAAGTTTACAGGTGCCGAAAACTAAAGCTTAGTAACAACAACTAGATAAACCATGTCTCCTATGTGTTTGTTTCCATTTCTGAAAAGATGAAAGAGTTGGATTAATTATTCTCTAAAAGTCATTCTCGATTATGATACCTAAAGACTTTTGGGATGACACTTTGTGCAGCTTAAGATAGTCTTTTTTCTATATCCATCAGATCATTTGTGAGAAAGACTCAGACATGTAGATAGAAACAGAAGCTCTGGACTTTCACTGAAGCATTTTTTAAGAAATAAAGTATATAAATTAAAAAAAAAAAAACAAACAAAAAACTCTTCATGGAATCAGACCTCAAGCAAAGTTTAGAGTTACCAAACTTCCCGCAGTTCCCAGGCCTTATCTCTATCACTATACTCTTTTAAAATATGGGCAGTGGTTGCTGTGGAGTGCCATGAAGACTGGTCTTCAGGACCCAGGCTTTTGTTCTCTCAGCTGCCAGGAATGTTGACTGCTGACAACTCACAACTGAGTCCCTCTTCAGAAGGTTCCCTCAGCCAAAGGAGACAGGAAGCTGCCTCACTCTGGGCATCAACATCCACGAGAGCAGCCTGCTTCCAGTGTGTGTATACAAAAGCTGACCCTCTTACTTCAAATGGGGGCCACTCTGGAGGGTGAAGTAGCATTCCACTGTCAGATAAAAAGAAATGGTACATTTTGTATCACGTGTGAGCGAGGCCAGTGATCCCCAGCATGCTGCAAAAGGAGGTAATCGAGATCCCATGTCATCACCACTGTTAAATCAGTAATTCTCCCAGAGCTAACCCCTATGGCTACATGGGGAGTTTCTTATGACCCAATGATAGAGGGAAAAAGCTGAGCTTGATTAATGAATGAACTAGTATATGTGTACAAGGCAAAAATGGGCAATTGCCAAACCACAGACCTTCTTCAGGATGGCTCTGAAAAATAGTGGTGAGAGAAAACTCTCCCCCCTGGGCAGAACTTTGGTGGATAGCCACTTTAGGTGGAACAAAAGTGGCCTGAAGTAGAACATATATGGATTATTGGATAGTGCTGAATGATTGGTTAATTAGCATCTGCAAGGAAAACAAAATAAAACAAAAAATGGGAAAATTGGCAGCAACAAGGAGGTCTGGGGCAAAGATACGTGTATGAACCACCTATGGGTGTGGCCTAAGTGTCAAAAGAGCTTTCATATCATAGTTCATCCGAGAGCATCCACCACAGAGGAGGCACCAACCAACTACTTGATTTCAGCCATTCTTTGTCAGTGGCCACCCCATTGCTGGCAGAATGGTCTCAAGAAGACCATAGCTATTGGCTAATCATGGATCCAATAGCATGATTCTCATTCTCCAGGACTGACCTAGGTACTTGCACTGTCAAAGATTCAACCTATAGAGACTAAGCTGAGTCCCCAATATGACAATATTTCTCAAGGAGTCCAACCAGCTACTTGCTGGCACGTTGTCTGTGTTGTACTTCTTCCACCTTGAAAGGGGCAACAATTTATTCTGACTAATATCAACACATAGTCCATGTAAGGACCTATCTTTCCACAGGGCCTCAGCCAGCACCACTAAATGAAGGCTCACCGAGTGTCTGGTTTACCATCATGGGATCCTGCATACTGTTGCACTAGACCCAGAAACTCACCGATCAGCCAAAGAGGTGTTGCAGTGGTCACATATCCATGACATTCACTGGTTCTATCATATAGTGCACATCTCAGAAGCTGCAAGCCTTGTAGAATAATGGTACAGCATCTTGAAGGCACAACTGATATATTAGCTTGGGAACAATGCCCTGCAAGGATGGGATGCCATTGTCTAAGATTCAGTACACATCTTTAATCAGTGAAATGTTGCTGTGTCTCCAGTAGGTTGAGTACATTCAGCAACCAAGCAGTGAAACTATTAGTGGTTCCACTTACCATTACTCCAAGAGTCTCACTTGGGAGATATTTGTGCTTTCCATCATCATACACTTGGGTTTTGTGGCTCTATATGTCTCAGTTCCCAAATAGGAACACAGCAGGGGATGCAGCAAATATCCCAATAAACTTTTAGCTTTAGCTGTCACTCAGTCACTTTAGGCTTCTTGGATGAAGAGATCATCAAGCAAGGAAAAGAACAACTATGCTGACATGGATAATTGATGCAATTCTCAGGAAGAGAAGAGATACCAATGCATCATGGCCATATGATAGGGAGGAATATGACTGCTACTTGGGATCGCTGGAGTATATTTTGGTATCTCCCTGCCCCATCATGACAGAAAATTAACAAGTGCAGTAGCCATGGTATATGAAGGACATGGTGACTAGGAACTCAGACCATTCAGGGATGAAGTGCTGGATCACAATCAGTAGCTAAGTCATCCAGACAAGCATAGC
This sequence comes from Tadarida brasiliensis, assembly GCA_030848825.1. Taxonomy (NCBI): domain Eukaryota; kingdom Metazoa; phylum Chordata; class Mammalia; order Chiroptera; family Molossidae; genus Tadarida; species Tadarida brasiliensis. Next base: position 61,703,369 of record CM061268.1, read on the forward strand.
CAACAGCACTTGCCAAGATTGAAGAAAATCTAGAATAGGTAGTAGAGGAAGGGAAGGATAATGTAATATCAGGTAAGAACTCAAGGTCAGCTTCAGAGGTGGGGCCTATAGTTTATTCCACCAACTTTTCTTTTGTATGCTTCTTTGGGGAAAAGACCAATGAAAATCTTGGAACAGTTATTCCTAGTCAACTCAGTATATGAAGTAACTAGATCCAAACAGTACAGACTGTGGTGGATACAAGGAGGGTGCCTTGTCCAAGGTACTCCCCAGCCGTAGGAGTAATCTTCTGCTGCAGAAGTATAAAGGGGGACAGCTGCTTCATAAAGAGACAACCCTGAAAGTTTATCTAGCTCAAGTCCTAAGGATCAGAAAAACTTGTCTGTTGCAACTGTCTCACAGTTCAGCTTCTCCTTCTGTGCAGTCCTGCTCTGCTCATTTTTCACAGATGTTGTTATAAAGAACACTCTCCAGTAAAGCTCATGCATGCAAATTGCATATTCTCAGTGTCTTTTCTGGAGACTCAGCCTGTGATATTGTGTTATGAATCCAAAAGGAAATTCAGCTACTTACTCTTAGATATTTGGTGTTTACTTGGTTTTGTGGGGAGCTGATGTGTACTCGAAGGTAATGCAAAAGGCCTTTTCGGACCATTTAATAGGGTCAAAGAACATGTTACTCATTGAATTAAGACTCATGAATAAGGTGTTACTGGCTAAATTGTGTTTCCCACCCCTATTCATATGATGAAGTCTTAACCCTCTAGTAACTAAGAATGTAACCACTGTATTTGGAGATAAGGTCTTTAAAGAGGAAATTCAGGTTAAATGAGGTCATAAGTGTGGGGCAGGAGGTAATCCAATAGGATTGGTGTCCTTATAAAACAAGATTAGGACACACACACACAGAGACACTGAGGGGCAACCGTGTGAAGAAGAAACAAGAATGAGGCATCTGCAAGCCCAGGAGAGAGGTCTCAGAGGAAACCAAATCTGCCAGCACCTTGATCTTGGGCTTCCAGCCCCCAGAGCTGTGAGGATACATGTGTCTGTTGTTTAAGCTCCCAGTCTGTGGCATTTTGTTACGGCAGCCCTAGCAAACTAAAACATGAGGATGTTAGAAATGGGGGGATTTCATATCTCTTTTTACTTAATTGCATATTTTTCAAGATGGTCAATACAAAATGGAGAATACAGTTTAAACTCTTGTCATATTTTAACTATAAATCTTTGGTGGATGTCTGTAACCAGGAGAAATATCTGGGTCCTCTTTATTCATACCCTTCCCTGTCCTGTGTTGTATCCTCCCACGGAATAATCAAGGTTCCTAAGGAAAATATTTAAAGTGAGAAAGAAATCTCTTTTCAGTCGCAGCATTTCCTATTTATTTTATTATACTCTAAAGAATAAGAATTTTGCTTTTCAAAAAATTATCACCCTGTGATAAGATTGGATGCCTAAAGGATGGCATAGGGAAATCTAGCGTTATCTTAAAACACCTAACTTTCAATCTGTGAGCACAGTGGGAATATAGGCAGGCAAGTAAAATCCAGTTAGAAGTTTTTATTTTGAAATAAAAGACTGGGCAAAGGACAATAAAGTTGTATCTGCCCCTATGGACTCCTTGTAATATCTGTAGTTTCTCATATCCTAGTTCTTTGCTTTTATCAGTGAGAAGTGGAGTGGATCAAATTATAATAAATAAAATAGTAATGCAACAACAATTACAATACAATAATACAATATCTAACATTTATGAGCACTTACCATGTGGTGGCTAAGGTCTTAATAACTTTATATGCATCACCTCATTAACCTTCACAATGACTTGAATACACCTGTCAGTCCATTCGGGCTGCTGTAACAGAATACCTACCATAGGCTGAGTGGTGTAAACAGCAAACATTCATTTCTCAGTTGGGAGCGTGGGAAGTCTAAGATCAAGGTGCCAGAAGATTTTTTATCTAGTGAGGGGTTGCTTCCTGTTTTTCAGAGAGCTGTCTTTTTTTTATCCTCACATGGTTTTTCCTTGGTGAATGCATTTGGAAAGAAAGAGATCTCCTGAATTTTCTTTTTATAAGGACACTAACCTCATCATGATGGCCCTGCTTTCATGATATAATCTAATATTAATTATGTCCCAAAGGCTTCACCTCCAAAGACCAACATTTTAGGTATTTAAGGCTTCAAAATATGAATTTGCAGGGGACACAAGCATTCAATCCATAGTAATACCCACTTTAAGGAAACTGATGGTAAAAGCAGTTAAGGATATTGTCCCAGGTCACATGATAAGCAACAGGGCCTGACTTTAAGTCCAGAACGTATTCTCCACTGAGCTCACTTTTATACACAGAACATCAGTAACTGTCTTTTCTACATAGACCATTAGATAGAGGACAGGGACCACTGCATACTCCAGTCTCAAAGAAATTAAAAGATGCTTCTGGCAGAAAAAGAAGCCCAGTATATAAAAGGAACTGATCATTTTGAAAAGTATTTGATTGTCTCTGAAACTGTTAGAAAGGTTTAATGGACCTAACAGAAAAAGTGAATGAGTGACTCTGCCCGACTCTTTTGCTCTTTTTTTCCATTCTTCCATTTATTTAGTCCTTAACTAATGCATGGAACTAGTCTATTTGCAAAGTTCTGCCCTTGATGCTGGAGATGCAAAAGTAAACAAAATAGACACAGCTCCCTGAATTCATGAGACTCTTTTTCTCTTCTTCTTATCTCTATGCCTTTTCTGTTCTCTCTTAACTACCTTTTTCTAAAAAGGGAATGAATTTGGCACAATTTAGGGGGCCTTGTCTACCCTGTCAGAAGAATGCACATGTGGTCTTACTTCATTTTGTTTGCATAAAGCTCTAGCTCTCTTTTTTTCCTTATTTTGCAATTTTGTTTTCATGTCTTATTTTTTTCTTCCCATTTCTAGCATCAGCATAAACTTATTACAAAATAAATTATGTCAAGAGGTACCAAACTTACTATAAGTACATAAGAAACTATATCTATATATTCTAGGTAAGACACAGATAACACGATTACCACCCACATCCTAAAAGAAGTAGAATTTCTGGGGTTCATCTTCCACCTCTGTCCAGCATGGGGATTGGATCAGATTGGTGGTTCTCCATCCTGCCTGAACATTAGATTCACCTGGGGAGCTTTGACGATCCATCAGTGCTTGAGCTTCTCTCCTAGAGATTTTTATTTATTTGATCAAGTATGGGGTCTGGGAAGTGGTATTTTGTCAAATCTCCCCAAGGGGGTTTAATGGTAGCTAGAATAGAGAACCGCTGAACTGGATCATTTTTAGGTCTTTATGGCTTTAATAACCAGTCACCCCTAAATGTAACCCTCATAAAAATAGATGCTAAAAGTATTACTGTGTTGAAGGCTCAAATTTCATCTCCACACCCCTAATTTGGTTAACTTGCTCTTGTGGTGAGGATGTCCCATCAATATGTTGAAGGTTTTGACATGAGTTAGGTGATACTGCCTAAATGTTTCCTAAATAGAGCAGGGTATTTTTTCCCTTCCTTCCTGCCACTCCTCATTTACTACAATAGCCTTTCTCTCTGCTACCTATTAATCTCATCTCCAATCCATCTTCCATACATTTTCCAAGAATGATTCATCTTTTAAAAATCCAATCTGATTATATTACTCCCCTTCAATAATTGCTGTCTCCCTCAGGATCAAGTACAAACTCCTTGGTTATGTCACATACGAAAATGATTTTCTTTCTTAACTTAAGATATCCACATGCATACACTGTACATATTTCAGTCTAATTAAACTAATGATAACCCATCTTTTATAGTATTGACTATTCATCACCCACTTGTTAAAGGTTTTTACATATATTAATTTATAGAAGCCTTACAACAACCCTGTGAGTTAGATACGGTTGTTCTCCATTTTACCCATAAAGAAACCAAGACTCAGAGAAGTTCAGCAACTTCCTAAAGACACACAGCTAGAATTTCAAAGACTTGGAATTCACAATCTGACACTTTGATCCCAAATACTGTGCTTCTTGATCGCCACGTGTTATTACCTCCCTCACATATCCCATCTACGTTTATTTGTTCTATTTCGAATGCTCATCTTCCACCAGATTCTCAAACATGGGTTAGTATCTGTGATCCTTTAAGATTAAAGTGAAGTGTCACCTCTCTTGGAAGCAGTTTCTAAGTCTTCAAGTGTCCTCACTCTACATTGTGTGCCACTCTTCTCTTCACACACCTGTTCTGGTGTCTCTATCATGGTATTCATTGCACTATAGTAATTTTCTTTTTATGTATCTACCTCAAAGGGAAATGAAATCCAATCTGGAAGATTCTTAAGGTCAGGAAATGTGTCTTTTACTTTTGTACTGCTATCATCACTACAATGGAGACTGAAGTCCCTGACACGGAGTGTTCTTTTTGGTAGGGTGGACTTATACTATGACACCCAACACAGGACATTTTTTAGAGTGAAAGGGGGCACTGTTAATAGTTGCCCAGGGGTAATAGGCATAAACCTGGATGTATGGTCATCTTATTATTATTTTTTTCCTCACCCAAGGACATTTTATCTTGAGATAGAGTGGGAGGGACAGAGTGAAGAGAGAGAGAGAAACATCGATGCGGGAGAGACACATCGACTGATTGCCACCCACACGACCCCAACCTGGGCCAGGGACAAACTTCAACATACGTTATGTGTCCCTAGCGGGAACCAAACCTGGGCCTCTCTGGTCCACGGGCCGACGCTCTAACTGCTGAACCAAACCGGCCAGGGAGGTCATCTTATTTTTAAAACTGCTTCCTCAGGCAATTTCCCTCATGTCTTAATATCAAATTCCCTCAGAAAGAATACATAAATTGATCTTCCTTTAAATAAATCCTTTATTTTGCATGCAGAATTGTATAAGTTCTCTGAGACATGAGTGTTCATAATTCTATATCTATACTTTTACTTATAGTTTAATTTAAATAAAAAATTACTAAGTTTAAAAAAACTACTAAGTTGGTCTCTCATTAAAGGAGGTGACAATTTAGTTAGTGGTGAGAAATCATTGGCATTGTTAAGAGAAAGCTCATAAAGTTGGTGATCTTACAGTAAATGGATTACTGACTAATGTAGTATATAGATTGCAGTGTTTGAGGATTAATGCAGTTGAAACTTCTCTTAGTCCTGTTGGATGGGGTCTGAGGAATAACTCTGCATCTCTCTGTGTACCTCCTTTCTAAGTCCCACCAGTGGATAATCTGATTGATCCTACGTTTGTCATTAACAAGATGATGAACTTGACTGTGCTTGACTATCTGGGGTTGACTCCCAGTTCTGCTACCTATTAGCTGTGTGATCTTGGGGATATTATTTAATGTGCCTCAGTTTCCTCATCTATAGAGTATTATTAGTACCTACATCATATAGTTATGTTAATATCTAAAAAGACTTAAATCAATGCCTGGCATGTAGTAGGTTATATATAAGTATATGGTAGATAAATAAATGGGTAGTGTCACTGTGAATGCAAAGACCATGAACATGTGTGAGGCCCTTTTCCTTTCTCTATCACATGAAGGGCTACTCCTTGGATGAACCAATGAACTTGCCCTTCCCCAACTACTCTACTGTCCCCATATCTTTCCTTTTATATCTGGCTGAGAATGTTGGCTAATACTTCCCATTTTTGTACTATGAGGTTTCCAGTGGGTGATACAAGCCTGAGGTTTTTATTCAAGTTGAGGAATAAGGACTTTTAGGTCTCAAGCATCAGCTATGTACCACTGGTGCTATGACCTTGACCCACCTTATAAAACAAGGTATTTTCCATCCTTGTGTAAAAGTTCTTCAGGATTCTTTGGAGAGGAAAGAAATATGGCAGTAGGGGATTTTAACATTATTTGTGCACTCAAACAACCTTCATAAAACTGTACTCCTTTATTGAGCAGATAAGAGGAATCTGAAGAGCATCAAGTAGTGGTAGATCAAAGCAGGAGGAAATAGGCTAACTGGGTACTATTGCCCGGCAACACGTTGAGCAAAGGGAGAGTATCATCTTGATATGACCTAAAAGACTAAATGAGAAAGGAAATAAGTTTGTCAGCATGAGATGCAGTGTGACTTAAGGCTTTCTCTTTATATCAGTCTCTTGTAGGCATCTCACATTTTGGGAAACATTGGGATGAGGGGAGGCAAAGAAACATGGTATAAGGATTAAAAGCTTTGAGATGTAAATATTGGATTTGAATGATCTCTCTGCCACTTTAACATGTGACCTTTCAAATCATTTTCCTTTTTGAGCTTGTTTTAATCTGTAAATGTGTAAAAATCTCCACCACAGGGATTTAGTGACTATAACATTAGACAACATGTGTAAAACATCCTTCTACACATAGCCTCACACATTGAATATGTTCAGGGTTGTGCAAATGATGTACTTTTTCTAAAGATTTTAAAAGATTTTTATGGGAAAATCTACTCTTGTTATGTCTAGCTACCCAATTTTAGGAGTGATAAAGACTGGCTTTTTTGGCTCTATTGGAGGTCATATCTGGACACTTTAAAGACATCACTTGGTTCACCACCCATAAGATCACATTTGCTTATTTTTTTAAAGCATTTATTAAGATCCTGACATGAACCTGATACAATGGGAGGAACTGAGTTATGGAAATGAATAATAAACACTTGCTCTCTAAAGGTCTAATGGGAGAGGCAAGTTAACAGAAAATTATTATACCAGATTTTATCAATTCTAGTTTCCACATTTAAAAAAAAAATTCACATTTCTGTGAGACATATCTTACATTTGATGACATCTTATACATGATGAAAATGGTAAGTGCTGTTTTGGAAGAAAACAAAGTCTAGGGTGCTCTGGGGAGGACAGGAGAGAGTAGACATTAGAGAAAGCTTCCCAAAGGAGAGATGCTTAGTGATCTCTTGGCGAATGGACCACGGGAGGAGAGTGGCAAGGAAGAGAGTGGCATGTGCAAAGACACAACAGATCAATGATCATGCTCAGGGCCCTGTGCATCATCCCATGTAGTAATAGCATGGGAGGGGCGGGGAGGATAGAGTAGTGATGGGCCATGAGGCTAAAGGGTTAGTTAGAGGTCAGGTCATGTAGATACAGGTTAAGTGAGCAGGACTTAATTGGATGAGCAATCAGGAATCCTTTAAGCAGGATCTAAGAAGCCTGGATTTGCAATGTTGACAGATGTCCCTGGACTAATGGCATGGGCGTAAGTAGGCAGTGACAGTGAGGATCAGAATAAGAAAGGGACTTCTGGACACAGAACCCCAAACCCAGCTTTCTGGAGTGAAGTAACCAAAGCAAGTCTCTGGAGAGGAGGCCACCTCCGTGTTATCCTAACTGGTCAGAGCAGAAACCAGTGTGCTCTGGCATGAACCTGCAGCACTGGGTAGCTAGGCTATTTGCCTGAACTCACCCTAAGTCAAGAGAAACTGTTATTTCCATGACCATTTCCGGGCCAACATGTACTTCTGGCATCATCCCCATGTGCCCTGGGGGCAAATTTAGCTGGATTTTGAATGTGTGAATGCTCCATTATAGCCGTGTGTCTGAAAATCTCTGTCTTCACAAACACGCACTGAACAAACGGAATCTGTTCTCAATAGGAAACAACTGTGCTATGGGGTTGGCACAGAAAGCAAGTAACAGCTCTGCTGCCCACCAAGCTGCCTCTTCCAGCTTCTTGCTAAAGGCCCCTTTGGTTCTCCCTCCTCCACAAACCAGAGGGAAAGGCTGCGTATTTGCATTCACAACTCCAATTGCTTCAAATTAAACTGCCCCAGGAGCTGAATTACCTCAGCTAATGTTGCTCAGAAGTCCTGTGGCACTCTGCAATCAAGTACTTTCAACAAGAGTCCCTCAAGACAGGCGTTGTTCCTTCATCTGTTCCAAAATAAAGCAAAGTTGCAGTCATGTTCACTACAGAAAGTGTTGTGTTGTTTGGTTTCATGAAAATGGTGGGTGGGAAGAATGTATTGGCAACAAATAGAAAAAGAAAAAAGTCTAGAAAAGAATAGTTTTCACAGTGAAGGGGTTGGGTACTGCCGGTTGGTGATGGCCGTATGGAGGCTGGAGCTGCTCCTGGTGCAGCAGAGGTGCCACTGTGGGGCAATGGCAGCAGAGAAGTGTACTGGAAGAGTAGCGTTTATCGACGTACCTGGGAGCCGTCGAGGACTGTCTGCAGGCTCTGAAAGCCCAGGCCAACAAACTGGCCTTTGAGGTGACCAGTGAATATTCCTGCAGGGTTGACTTTCTGGAGAGGCTGCCTCAGGCACAGAAGCTGACCTCCTGCTCAGAGAAGGCATTAGCCAACCAGTTCCTGGCCCTAGCCATATGCCAACCTCAGCCAGGAAGCAGGTGCCTGCCACCAAGATGGCATAGCAGTGGGATATGGAGTGAGCTGCTGGGCATGGCCTCTGCTGGAGAGCCTGAGCTGGACGTGAAGAAGAGAACTGGGTGGCAGGGCCCAGAGGATGAGAAGCTGTCGGTAGCCGAGCTAAACCACATCCTGCAACAATACCAGAACCTCCAGGAGAAGCGGACAGACAAAATGCACAGCCTTGCCCAGAGCCTTAACACCAACACACTGGCTGCTCAGAGTGTCATCAAGGACAACCAGACACTGTCGCACTCACTTAAGACGGCTGACCAGACCCTGGAGAAGGTGACGACAGAATCAGAGTGATGGGAGCAGCACACATAGGAATCAGTCCACTGGGCGCTTCATGTTCATCACCACGACCCTCTTTATCCTATAATGCACAAACTCAAATAAAGACCTGGCTCAGTCAGTGTGGTTCAGTTGGTCGGGTTGTGGGTTCCAACCCCAGGAGGGGGCATACAGGAGGCAGCTGATGGATGTTTCTCTTTCTCTCCACCTCTCCCTTCCTCTTTCTCTAAAAATTAATAAAACAAAATAAAAAGAATTAAAAAAAGAAAGACCTAACCCAGAAAAAAATTTTCCAGAACATCCTTAGGAAAGCTCCCCTTTTTTTAGGGCCTGGCAGAAACTTACTGAGCTGGTGACCATTTTGTCTGGCCCTAACTCACAAGCCAGAGCCCAAGAAAAGCTGTGATAGTAGGGCACGGATTCCCACTGAACAGGGATTAAATCATGGCTCTGCCACTTACCACTTGTGGCATCCAAGACAAGCCACTTAAGTTTCTCAGAACTCATATTCTTCACCATCTCTGAATAAGTGTGGATGAAAATATAATATGCTATTATAAATTGCCTTTCAAAATATAATGAGCTATTCAATTCTAAAGAATCTAAATTATTTGATAAAAAATTGAAGCAAAGTCCTTCTTTGGCTCCTAGTTACATTTATTAATTTAAAAAATCATTGAAACCTATTATACATGGCAGGTAGGTTTGTGTAAATATACGTGCATGTGTGTGTGTGTGTGTGTGTGTGTGTGCGCGTGCGCAGAGGGTAGTATTGAGAAGGGGCATTCCAAGTAGAAAAACCAGGATATGCAAAGTCCCTGTAACTAGAAGGATTGCAAGCTTGAGGATTTGAAAGTGCCCATGTCACAGAAGCACTGAAAATTGAGGTAGAAAAATTACGCTATTAAGGATAAATTGGGGCCAGGGGTGCTGATCATTTAGTGCCTTAGAAGCCCATTGTATTTGTCTGTGTCACAGGAGGGAACAGATGGGACATTTAGATTAGGATAATTAGAAAAATTCAAGGAAGATTGATAAAGGGACTGTTTATGAAGGTGTCGGAAGGGTGTGATGAAATCACTAGGCATAGTTGAATACCCATAGTAACAGTGAGGCCCATTACTAGCGCTAAAGCAAATGAGCAAGTGATTGTGGGGAACAGTAACCTTATAGAGACCCAGGGATAGAGAGGGCTGAGGAAAGAGGGCCCTGATAGGAGACTTGGGAAAGAATGCAGCCAGTTCAAAATAACCCCACAGAAAGAGAGGCCACCACTTTCTTTCCGCCCTCCAACTTCCGGCTAGTGCTTCCCACTGGTGGAACCCTACTGTATCCAAAGGCACAAGAGCTCACTGACCTAGTCCATATGTACCTGCTCCCAGAGAAGAGATGATTGTGGATCTGGAGTGGCAAATGGAAGGGGCATTCTCTGTAAAGGAATGTGTCTTTATCCTAATGGCAATGGAGACTTCCAGCCTTAAAATCCTCTGCCTTATGGCCCCCAGGTTCTCATGCCGATACGCACTTGTCCAGTTCACAGGCTTCAGATTCTCATGGCTGGAGTTCAACTTGGACCTACCACTTATTTAGCTGTGTGACCATGAACAAGTTATTTAATATGCTGAGTTCCTCACTTATAAAATGGGAATAATAATAGTAACTTTGATTAAAACTATTGAAAGGATTAAATGTAATAATGCCTGTAAAGCACTTAAAACAGTGTCTGGCAAATAGTATGAGTTAAAAAATGTTTAATTTCTTGATTCATATTATTGACATTTGAAAGAATAGAGAATCAAAGTTTAGAGACTTTTCCAAAAAAGATCACACAACTAGTCTATGTCAGAACTGAGGGAGAGAGATTCCACTACAACATATCAACTCTATGAATGGTAACCTACACTTTTCCTCATTCCCCTCATCCCCCAATATTATAAATTTCTTGAGGGAAAGGATTATATATTATTTATTTTGCATCCAGGGACCCATCATAGTACACGATTTTGCTCAGTAAATGTCTGATGAGTGAGTATATAAAGCATGGTGACAGAGTCATTACTGGAGGAGAAAGGAGAGCTTCCCTTGTGAGCCTAAAATTCTTATCTCTGTGCTATATAAATCACTTTTTAAATAACAAAATGTAATGTGGCTTCTTTAAGGAAGTACTGAGATTTAGTAATAACTTGTAAACAACTGACGTTGTACCACTGCTCTGGGGCCCATTACTGTGGTTGAGATATTTGAGTCATGATCTCTGAAACTCTCCCCTCTCCCATCACATGTACATGTGCAAGTAGAGATGATCTATAGCTTATAGGAACCCATTTGAGCTAATATTCTCTGCAGTTTATGGTTTTTGTTATTGTTTGTTAGCGGAATAATGCTTTATTCAATGAGACATGTATAGTGATCTCATTAGAGCTTTATTCATTTCATCTGGCATTGAGCATTGGGACAGCTTGGGGTTTTCTGGGAAAACAGGCTAAAAGTGTATAACCAGAAGTGTGATTTTAATGTTTTACTTGCATGTGAGGAAAGACAGGAGTCTTAAATGATAAAAGAGGTAATTTAGTCATTTAAGGATTAGAATGGTCTTAGAATAAATCCTGTTCACCGTTTGATGTCAATAAATCCATAAGGAGAAGTAGACTAGGAGTGAGAAGACTGATCACAGACACTTGGTGGGACAGGCTAATCTCACTAAATTATAAAATCAGAATAATAACTTGCTTTGCCATCATCCTAGGGATTTCATTAGAACCAGATGTAATTTTATCGGTGCTGTGAACGATATAAAGAGCAACGCAAAACCCAAATGTTATTATTTTTTTGTTTATAAAAACTTGACACTTACACATTGCTTTTCCTATTTGGTGCCTTTGGTATTCATTGAGGTTTGTTTCTTCCATTTGGTTAAGTTTTGCAGTTATGCCTGAGTATAGAAAGACCCTAGTGTAGAAAAAAGGAATGCTTGGCTCCAAGATCCGTCTGGATTTGGGCAGATCTCAGCAGATTACAGCAAAGTTTGGAGAAACCGTTTCCAATTGCATTCCAGAAAGCATTGTGTCATACTGGACCTCTAATTCACTTTGAACATTTAGTAAAAACAACAAATATTTACTATGTACTAAGAGCCAGGTGTTATGTTAGCCAAATGGTTTCTAAATAAATTAATAAAAAATGTCTGTTTTCCCAGGGGAGTTTATGGTTTATTACAGTGTAGTGCAGTAATTAAGAGTAAGCGCTTCAGGTATGCAGCTTGATCCTCTCTCTCCAAGGCCCCATTTTTGCCATGTGTAAAATAGGGATAATGATTATATTGACCACTTCATAAATGCTGTGATGATAAAACAGGTTGACAATTACAAAGCTTTTCAGCACAGTGCCTGTCACATAGTAAGTGTTCAACTAATGATGACTATTTTGATTTTTATTAGGAAAGGCACATACAGAAAGAGATCTTACTGTGACACGTGCTACGTAGTGACAGAATGGAGGCGGCGTGGTTATTCAGAGAATCTTTACCCATCTTCTTCTACTGTCCTGGGGTGCAGATACTGTTTGCTATATACCCAAAGATTATAATGTGAGACATGAATGTGATGTTATAAATGTTTATCAGAAAGAAGAAGAGTAGTATTTCTGTTCAGTGGGAATTATGCAACTTCATCTCTGCAGGCATGGGCTACTTGATTCCAGCCTCAGAGCTATCTTTGGAGACTTACATTCATTTGGGGGCCTAAATGGTTAAAATGCTATGCTACAGAGAAAAAAAAAAAAAAAAAAAACCTTCCAAATATTTCAAAAAAATCCTTCGAATTGTTAATGGTTCTCCACACAACTTAAGAAAATAGATTTTTTTCCCCCTCTGGTTGAAAACAGTACATTTTTTTCTAAGATAATATAGGAACAAGATTGACACTGTGTGAAATTTTAGGATTTATGAATCTTATGAGCTATAATTAACCTATCAAAGACTTTTTATAAAAGATTTTAGACAGGTGGATTTCTTTGTGTAAAGAACATGGATTTTAGTTTTTACTTCTTGATGTAGACTTAAAGGTTTTGTTCTGTAGTTTCTGTTAACTAGTGAAGGAGTGGTCTAGAAAATAAGTTTCGGAGATATTCGGATGGTGGAAAGCCACTGTGGGCCACATAGGGACTATGGAAGGGTCTCTAAAGGATGTAGACCATGAGCTGGGTTTTAAGGGATGATGAGAATAATGGTGGGTAAAAGGGAAGAGTGAGAAGGTTTCTCAAAACATAGGAAAGGTCTGCCTGATGCTTGGCATCCATGGAGGTGCCAGGATGGGGTGTCAGCTCTCCAGTCAGCTTCGAAATATAACATCAACATCTCTGCCTCTGGGAGTAGTATTCATTTTGGTAACAGTGGAGGGAAATTATTTTTGATGGAGACATTCTGGGAAACAGTGATAAAAATTTAGAGCGTGTCCTGTAGCTCACATGGCCATATAACATTGCATTGTCGGGCTATGGTCCCTTCTCTGAGACACAGTTGCAATGTGATTATTATCTAGTTAGTGATGAATTTGTCTCTGCTGTTTGAAAGTTCACCTACAGTTATTGCATTAAGCTCAAAAGCTTGTGAAATGGGGGTTCATGCACATAGAATGAGTGTGGACACATGCCTCCTGTTGATGTGTATTGAGCGCATCTATTATATCGCTGTATCTAAAACTCTGGCCGGTTTGACTCAGCGTTTAGAGTGTCAGCCTGTGGACCAAAGAGTCTCAGGTTCGATTCTGGTCAAGGCACGTACCTCTGTTGCAGTTTGGTCCCTGGCCCTGGCCAGGGTCATGCGGGAGGCAACCAGTCGATGTTTCTCTCTTACGTTGATGTCTCTCTCTTTCTTTCTCTTTCTCCACGCCCCCTGCCCCCCATCTGAAGATAAATGGAAAAATATCCTAGGTAAGGATTTAAAAAACAAAACCAAAAAACTCTGTCAGGGGTGCCTCCCTGGGTCTAGTCTAGGTGAAAAATTCCAAATGAGAGTATAAATTCCACAAACTCTGCATGGAAAAAAGAGCTGACATACAGGGCAAGGGACTCACTTGGACACTAGCCTTTACCTGACTTTTCTTCAGAATTATACATTTGTTTTTTGAAAGGGGACGTTTGGGAGAATTATCTTCCCAAAGGTATTTTTGTGTGCGTATAGCACTTAAAGACTGAACACTTACGGAATGCTTGCAAATATGCCAGGCCTTTATGTGCATTTCACCTTCAAAACAACCATCTGAAACAGGCAGAACCATGTCTCTTACATCAAAAGCATCACGGGAGTGGTCATTGTTGTCTGTTTTGTCTCCCAACTGCTTAAAATAGTACCTGCCACATACTAGATGCTCAATTAATACTACTGAAATAAAATGAACTGAGTTGAATCTTGTCACTTGAAGAATTAGTGGTAAAGAACAGTTGAGTGTATTTCCCAGGACTGCAGAGCCACCAGGGGGTGGGTGTGGTGCATTAGAAAGATCTGAGTGCAGGTTTATCTGCCTGTAAGACAGTATCATAATACCTCTCCATGATGGCATTTTTCATGAAAGAAAAATGACCTACATAATTCTCAGTAAGGTGGATGTTACTAATTTAGAATCAGAATTCATCTAGGAAGCAGACAGAGCTGCTGATCCTCCCTGGATTATTCTACAATTGAGTCCTCTCCTGATTCAGAATGGAGAGAGATTTTACATGAACATTTGTAAGCTGCCTTAAATCCTCTAGAAACAAGGACGAGTAAACATAAATACACAAATAAGCAATGCTGAATGGTATGCTATGGTTTCACTTTCACTTCAACAGGTATTTACTTACTCAGTGCCAACTCGATTTCTGGGAGCAGGGTTATAATGGAGAAAAGATATAATTCCTGCCTGAATTAGCCCACAGCTTTATTTTAGGTGGGGTGATGAATCAAATTAGTGATTTCTAAACCTGATTGTATATAAAAGTAACCCACAGAGCTTGTTAAAAATACAAAAGTGGACTATCAGAGGTTAGGTCTGAAATCTTTATTTTTACCAATAACCCCAGATGATTCTGATTACAGGTACGTGTCAGAAACACTGAATTAGATGCACACTAAAATCCCTGCCAGCTTTAGAATTCTATAATTTGCTATTATTCTAAAAATTTCTTACAAAAATAGTGAGGAAAAAAAGGTATGTATTTCTCCCAGCACAGCACTGTTCTGAGAGGGGACACTAGAGCAAAAATGATGAGCTGCTGGTAGAGTTTGGTCTGGAAAGTCATAGGTAGCTCGGACCAAGCACCAGCCCACACTCTGAGTGGCTTAAGCCGAAGGTAGATTCCCTAAACTGTTTATTTAGGTTTGGCTACCTTGGAGTCACTTAGACTAATTATGAAAATTAAGCCACCCCAGTTGCTTGTATTTTAATTCTTTCTTACATAGAAAAATAATTAATCATTCATGTATACCTGTGCCTTACTAGCAAAGCTACACAATACAGCTGCTTCCTTTCCTTAGAGGAAAGGAACTCAGTTGAATATAAGACCTGAAACAATGGCACAGAAGAAAACATAGGCACTAAACTTCTCGACCTTGGTCTCAGAGAAGTTTTTGTGAACTTGACCCCAAAGGCAAGGGCAGTAAAAGAAAAAAAAAAAATAAATGAATGTCACTACATCAGACTAAAAAGCTCTGCACAGCATAAGAAATCATCAACAAAACAAAAAGGCAACTGACTGAATGTGAGAAGATATTTGCAGTTTGTAAACAATACCTCTAATAAGGAGCTAACATCTAAAATATTTAAACAACTCATACAGTTCAACAACAACAAAACAATCAATCCAATTAAAAAATGGGAGAGGATCTGAACACTTTTCCCAAGAAGACATATAGATGGCCAACAGTTACATGAAAAGATACTCAACTTCACTAGCTTTTAGGGAAATTCAAATCAAAAGCCATTCTGTTTTTTGGTTTGAATACTCCTGGTTTGAAAAATGTCTATTTTATGTGTGAACAATACATTTTTACTAAGTACTAAAATAAATAAATAAATAAATAAATAAATAAATAAACAAATAAATAAGTTACGGCCTTCTGTAGAACAAGCCGCTCAAATAGCATTCAGTTCTGTTTATCACAAAAAAACAATATTAGTGGCTACTGAGAGTTATATGCTAATAAAAACAATCCGTTAGTCTTTGTGTATGTTAAGATTGCTTTATAAACACTGAAACATAAGGACAATAATTGTTAATATTTTGTTATACATAATAATTACATTTATTAATAATTATAGTAGTTACCATTTATTTGTTGAATGTTTAATATTTTCAGGCACTATACTTTGAAATGTTTTCCACACTTTATTCAATTATTATCATAACCTACAAAATATATCCTTTTTTGATCCCCATTTTACTGATGAAGAAACGTAGGTTTATCGAGACAGTTCCCTGAGACACCCAGCTGGCAAGTTCAAGCCCAGCACTCAAGCCTAGTTCTGTTTGACTCCCCAGCCCATGTTTCTAAACATACATTAAATTAGCTTTAAGTAAATAAAGAAGATCTTTCCCTATACCAGAATATCAGCCTCTAGCCATTAAATTATGTTTTTGTAGAATATTTAAAGGCAAGGGAAAATGTCCATGGTATAATACATATTTATGATACGCAATAAAAAATATATATACACATTTAGAAAAATGCTTGAAGGAAATACAACAAAATGTTAATGTTTATCTCTGGGTGGTTAAATAGCAGACGTATTTTTGTCTTCTTCCCAATACTTCCCTCTGTTTTTCATATTTTATATAATAACTATTTATAGTTAGAAAGATAATTATATGCTATTAATTAAAAGACTATTAATATATTGGAAAGATTATAAGAAAATTCATCAAAATATTGAGAAGGCTTTTAGTTAGACAAAAGAGTTATGAACATGCAATAGTATCATTCTTTTACTTATAATTTCTAAAGACTTCTCGTAGAAAAAAAATTTAAAAATCCAAATGCCTTGGTTACCATATAAGATCTTTTATAATCTAGCCATTGACTCTTTTTCCAGGTTTATAATCTATCTCGCGGGTGTCTTTCAAGACTTAATGTCTAAAACTTTCTGTGAGATGTATTCCACTCTCTGGTTTCACTGACCACTCAAAGGTGTCATATTCCTTCAGAATTCAGTGCTTGTACATGTGGTTCCATTTGCCTGGAATCATTGGACTGTAACCTTTTTGAGGACAAAGGTCATGTGTGTTTTTTTTTTTCAAGATTTTAAAATTTATTTTTAGAGAGAGAAAGGGATAAGGATAGAGAGGGAAAAACATAATGTGAGGGTGAAACATCGATCGGCTGCCTCCTGCATGCCCCCTACTGAGGACTGAGCCTGAAACCCGGGCATGTGCCCTGATCTGGAATAGAATCACCAACTTTTTGGTGCACAGGATGATGCCCAACCAACTGAGCCACACCAGCCAGAGCAAGGTCATGTTGTCTTAACACTGGTATTCGGTTTACCTACCACAGTTCTTACTACACAGTAAGCCTTCAATACATACTTGTTGAATGAAAAACTAGTCTTCTTTTACATACTACTCTCTCCATTTCAGCATAACTAAGTAGTTAGGTCCAGGCTTTAGAGCCAATAAAGTGGACGAGTGGTATGTGGTATTCACATTTACTCTATACATTTCTGTATGAAACTTTCACAGAGGAAGTGCATTCATATACTATTATGTAACTTGAATTAGAAAGACAAGAAAAAATATTTTAATAGAATTTCCCCTGAAAGAGAGGACAAGATTAGCTGTTATTACCATCTTTTTTTTTTAAATATGTTTTTATTGATTTTTTAGGGGGAGAGAGATAGAAACATTGATCAGCTGCCTCCTGCATGCCCTATACTGGGGACTGAGTCTGCAACTCAGGCATGTGCCCTGACTGGGAATCGAACCAGTGACCTCTTGGTGCTTGGTGCATGGGTCGATGCTCAACCACTGAGCCACTTATTATTATCAGCTGCACCTATTATCATCTTTTAATCCTCTGTTTAAATATCACCTCTTTTCTAAAGCCTTCTTGTATTCCCTTTAGGCTTAGTTCTTTATCTTTCCATTTGCTTTTCATGTCTCTATACCTATGTATTTCACTGCATTGCAATTCTTTATTTATGACTGTTTCCCCTACTATGATGTGAAGGAGATTGTAAGGTTTACTAATTCACCTTTATATTGTAAAGGCTTAACTCAATGTACATTTGATCAGAACATGCATATGACTCCTTTTTCAAATAACTCACAGACTGTAAAAGACCTCAGTGAGAAGGCAATGTCTTTTATTTAGGTGAAAAAAATCCCTCATCTGTGTCCTGTTGCTATTCACATGCCCCTTCAAGTGAAACATGCCTGGCCAACCTGTCTAAAATGGCTTCATCGCCCGGCTGGTGTGGCTCAGTGGTTGAGCATCGACCCATGCACCAAGAGGTTGCCAGTTCAATTCCTGGTCAGGACACATGCCTAGGTTGTGGGCCTAATCCCCAGTGGGGGGCATGCAGGAGGCGGCCAATCAATGTTCTCTCTAATTGATGTTTCTATGTTTCCCTCTTCCTTCCTCTCTCTCTAAAAATAAAGAAAAAAATTAAAAAAAAATTAAAATGGCTTCATTCTATCCTTGTTCATCACCCTCTATTTGCCTACCCTATTATATTTTTCTCCTTAGTACTTATTACCATCTAACATGGTATACACTTTAATTATTTATCTCTTTGTGCCTTGTCTCTACTCACTCTACTCACTAGAATATAAGCTCCATGAAGAGAGATCTGTATCTGTTTGTTCACTGCTATATCCCTAGAGCCTGAAGCAGGCTCTGGCATACTGGAGGTATCCAATTTGATATGTGTTGAATAAATGAATACCATGTACAAAACTATAGAGACAGATGGTGGGAACAGTGGAGTGACTTTACTGTAAAAAATCCAAGCCCTTTTCCTGAGTACTGTTTTGACAACCAATAAGAGGCACCGATCTCAAGATAATGGTCTGGAAAGAGCTTTCGGTGGTAGTCTCCTATATTTACTGATGTACAGATATCATCAGGACCCTAATTGTTCCTAGTAGACAATTAAATGAAGAGAAGGGTGAGCAGCCTTTGGTACAAGGTAACTTGAGGAGGTATCTGCCCGCAAGCCTGTCACACACCTTAAAAACTGTTTAGGACCCTCCCTCTCACACAATCCACTCGGTGAAGGTTGCAAAGGTGTGTCCCTCAGATCATGGCCTTGAACTGTATGTAAAGTCTTAGCTTGATACATACTCAATGCAGGTCTCAGCAGATACCCACCTTAGACAGGGTACAATCTCAACCAAGTCCTTTCTAGAGCACCAGGCATCTTCTACTCAGTCCACCGAGGTAAGTGGAATGAGAAACAGATGCAGGGGTAACTAGCGGAGCTAACTTACTGATAACCTGGACGACAGGTTGGGAGCAAGAACAAAAGACACAGTTTGAGAACATTTGCCCTCCCCCGTCTTTTCTTTTGGCAACTGAAGCTAACATGGGCTGTTGTTTGCTCAGACCTTTCCTATTTTTAGTTGATAAAACCAGACTGTCCGCTCTAAAAGAACACTGGTCATTCTGTTCTCTCTAATGGGGAGACATACCTAGTTTATCAAAATTAAATCTACACATTTTAGAAAAAGTTAAAATAATGGGGCGTGTCTTTCTTGTTAACCTCTCTGAAAATTGTTAGCGCCCCATCCAAAGACCACTTCTGTAGACTTAGGCTCACGAGTTCTGTAGGTGTGTTTGTGTGTGTGGTAGTGGTCGTGGACGTGGGCATATAGTTCATGTTGAGCTTATTCTACTTGGCTCGAAACCAGTCCCAAATGAAAGTGACAACTATCCAGTAATGCCATAATGCATACAAAACCCCAGTTGTGTTTTCCATAAGGTAGAAACAAATACACAGTGGTTAATGTAGGATAGCCATGATGATGATATGTGAGTTCAAATCCTGGCATTGCTATTTTACTGCATGCATGGCCGATTAAATGAGAGAATACATGTAAAACATTTAGTATCATGCTTGTGACACAGAAGCACACACAATAAGTGTTAGTTTCAACAGTGAGCATTTCCACCAAGCATTTCCAGCAACTTTCCTTCATTCTAGGAATCGAAACTTTGGGATTAGGAAAGGTCCATGGAGAAGGTAGCATCTGATCATTACCACCACTTCAGCAACTTGGAGAATCTGAACATTAAGAATGCATTGTTTAGTATTTTCTTTATTTTATTAACCAAGGAACATAGAACTAGGAACTGTTTAAAAGTGGGACCTGTCTTCCTAATTCAGACAATCATGTATAATGCTTAATAGCAACTACAAAAACACAGTTTAAAATGACTGTTTGTAGCATTATCTTTCACTATAAGTGGCATTAACCATGCACACTTATATTTTTAAAATAAATATCAGCAATTATTCCCAAGAACAAATGGCTCCAGAATCATACTGTTTAAATGCACATCCCCAACTTACTGTGCCGTTGGAGTGACTGACAGTTTGTGACTGACATTTGGGCATTGACAGTTTGTTGGAAATGAGTGCAAAGCTTCTATCTATGAAGTCTCTCTTCATAAAGAAATTTTTATGCTTCCAAGGTTAATATAGACAAGAACATCCTATTATACCAAGATCATCAAATATGTGAAAGGAAATCGACAAAGAAAAAGACAGCGTTTGTTCTTCACAATACTGGATGCAAATTTGAAAGCCTGTTCACTTTTATGAAGACATACCTCATTGCTTCCTAATTTCTTCCCAGAAGAACAGACTGGGGTTGTAAGGTGTGACTGAATGACTAGTGATATCTAATTATCACAAGCTGAACACAAGGCCTGTCGCTGAGTATTGGGTCAATTCACATTTCTAAATCAATTAGCAAAGCAATGAGAAGAAAGCATCAAATAGCTAACTATCCTCTTGGTCCACATTTAGTCAAGATCACAAGGTATGGCTGAGAATCACTAACAATTAACACCTGATCATTCAGCCCGTAATCTTATTTGATATTATGTTTGTACCTTTATCTGGTTTGGGCCTTTTGGGGAGGAGGTATGGAATAGCAGAATAATATTAATCAACCATTCCTGTAAAATTGTGATCATTTGAGTTGGTATCACCACAGAGATGCCCTGATATCCTGATGTAACATCTACCTCCAAACATCTGTAGCTTCTTGGGGAATTTGCTGGGCTATTTGACACTCCTCCATCCTGCTCCAGGGCCCTTGGGAACTGTTGTTCAGACACATGTCTAAATGTTGAGCAGAGGGAAAACCCAATAGTGAGAGGAATCACTTCATGATAGATTTGGTATTTTTCAGAGACCATAACATGCAGAATTTTTGGTGCAGTTGCTTCTACTTTCTGAATCTCTCACATTTGTCTGGGAAGTGCTGGCATAATCCATCTCTCTGTGCCAAGATAAGAAAGATCCCTGGGCAAAAAGCGAAAAATATACCATTGTTTGCTGTGTGACAAAATGGTCTGTTTAGTTTGGATTTCATGCCATGGTTTTTGTATTTTTTAAATCAATAGACTAATTTTTAGAGCAGCTTTTGGTTTACAGAAAAATGTATCAGAAAGTACAAAGCTCTCCTATACTCCCTCACCCTGCCCCCAGTTTTCCCTTATTATTAATATATTGAATTAGTGCAGTACATTTGTTATAATTGGAGAACCACTATTGATACATTATTATTAACTAAAGTTCACAGTTTACATGAAACTTCATTCTTTGTATTATACATTCTATGGGTTTTGACAAATGTATGATGACATGAATCCACCAGTATGGCATCATGGAGAAGAGTTTCACTGCCTTAAACGTGCCTGTGCTCCACTGAAAACCCTAGCAACCAGTGATTTGTTCTTTACTGTTTCCATAGTTTTACCTTTTCCAAAATGTCATGTAGTTGGAATCATATACCATGCAGCCTTTTCAGATTGTCTTCTTTTAGGTTAGCAATATGTTTTCAAGGTTCCTTCAAGTCTTTTTATGGTTTGATAGCTCATTTCTTTTCATCACTAAATATTCTATTGTCTGGATGTACCCCAGTTAGTTTATCTATTCACCTACTGAAGGATATCTTAGTTGCTTCCAAGTTTGGCAAGTATAAATAAAGCTGCTATAAATATTTGTGTGCAGGTTTTTGTGTGGACTTGTTTTATATTCAGTTGAGTAAATACAAAGAGCAAGATTACTGTTTTGTATGGTAAAAGTATGTTTACTTTTGTAAGAAACTGTCAAACTGTCTTCTAAAGTGGCTGTACTATTTTTCATTCCCATCAGAAATAGATGAGAGTTCCTGTTATTCCTTGCTTTTTTTCTTGCTTGTCTTTCCAATCAAATGGTTTTTACTGTTGAAGAGGTCATGAACTACATGAATTCTAAAAAAATATGTGGGAAACATCTGAAAAATCAAGCAAATAGCTAACAAAAACCTTTCTGTATAGAGCACCCATATCTTTGAGGTTTTGAACTGTGGAGTTAACCTGTGTTTTATGTCCCAAATACCTCCATTTTGGCCAACATCAGAGCCTTTTACTTTAACCTCATGTTTGATCCTCCAGCACCTATTTTAACTCCATTCACTTGGCAGCCAGAGTGAGCTTTTCAAAATGCAAGTCCTAACCTAACACTCCTAGGAGACAGTACAAATCCTTAATATAATCTCCAAGGCTTTGCATGTATTGATAACTACCAATCTCTCCTGATTCTTCTCTGATTATTTTCTTGATGGCTCTGTTCACTTATTTCTATTGATTGCTTCCCGGTTCCATGAGAGTGTGAGTTACTAATCCACCATAGAGCCTAAGCACGTACCATTCCTTCAAGTCAAAAGGTGTCTTCTCTCCCACCCCTGTCTTCACCTATTGAAATCATATTCTTCAGGTCTCCTCTGAACTGACCTTTTCTCAGGAGACATTCTCTGGCACTCTGCTCACATTGGGCCCTGAAGTTATTGGATTCCCAGTACCCCATTGTTCTTCATAGAATCTCTCATAAGTGTTGTTTCACAGTTATCTGCTTGATAGTTATCTCCTTCTCTAGATAGTATGTTTCATGAGGGTAGGATTGCATGTATCTGACTTGCTGCTTTATTCTCAGGAGCCATCATAGTGACTGGGCATTGCAGGAAATCTATAAATACTTACTGAGTGAGTAGATAGATAATAACAAACATATAAATATTATAATTTCAGATAGAAATTACTATGGATTAAAAATATCTTTATCAATGTGCTATTGACAACAGAAACTTCCATTATCCAGAAAAATTACTATTTCTTTTAATAACTCCAGAAATCTGATAAAGCCCTTTATCATACATACTTAGGCATACATACAACATTCTTCATGACTTTACTCCTGTGTACTTCTCTAGCTTCATCACCTGCCACTTCTCCCTTATAAGTGATGCTCTAGTAATGCTGGACTGAACTGTTTGTTATTTCCCGTAAGTACCATGTTGCTTTATGGCCCTGTGACATTGCTCAGTCTTTTTCTACTGCTTGAAAGATCCACACTGCCTGAAAATCACCTGTGATTCTCTTTTTTATTTTTTACTTTTGAAATCACAGTTTGTACCCCAAATTATTCTGTATTAGTTTTAGATGTAGAGCATAGAGTTTAGATAATCATGTACCTTACAGAGTGGTCCCCCTGATATTTCAAGTACCCACCTGGCACCATACATAGTTATTACAATATTATTGACTATACTCCCCATGCTGCAATTAACATCTCTGTGACTATTCTGTAACTACCAATTTCTACTTAACTCCTTCATCTTTTTCATCCAGCCCCCGACCCTTCTCCCCTCTGTCAACTGTCAGTCTGTTCTCTTTATCTATGGGTCTGCTTCCATTTTGTTTGTTTATTTTGATACAACTTAGATGTTACCTTCTCCAGGAAGCTTTCCATAGACTCCTGGCATAGCTAAGTGTATCTCTGTGCTGCCGTACCAGCCTATATAGTCTTATATCATGCTAAAATAGTCAATAAATATTTAATGAAGGAGATTCAGTATCACTTACAAAATTACATCTACATCATTAGAATATTTCTATTTACCTTCCTATCCCCCCTTGAGACTGGGAGTGACATCAGTGATGAGACTATTGGTCTTGCTCACTGCTCTATCTCCAGTGCCTGGCAGGGAATAGCCACCTGACCTAAGTTTACAGAAATCAACTGAATGATCAGTGCAAACAGTAGTAAGCAGAGTCAGATTTCCTCAAGAGTAGTTCATTGAAACAACCACAGCATCCTTTTTGTTCATCCTAGATAACCTAAGAGTGTACAAAACTATATAAATTTGCAGACTACCTCCACAGCTGTCAGAATTTATTTCTTCTAGACGACAAAATGAGTGATTGTGTCCCATCTACAGTCTAAGCTGAAGGAGGATCACCAAATCAAGGCTCCTATCATTAGAGACACCTCACAAAAATGAGACCAAAAGTGAGATTTATCCAGGTTCTCTTGCATCACATTCTAGTTTTTCCTCCACTGTCTGAGACAATAATTATTTATCCATTTCCTCTTTGAAACATCCCTGCCTACTATCAAATTTGAGCACCCTCTCCTCTGAGACCTGCCACACACTGGACATGGCTCCATCACGGCACTTCCCAACTATATTAAAACCACTTGCTGAAATGTATGTCTCTCATGTTTCATTGCAAGATCCCTGAAGGCAGGACTCTATTCCATTCATCTCTAAATTTCAGGAATCTACTCCAGTGGCTAGCCCAAGGACACGTCCATCAATGTTGTCTGAATGAATGAACCAATAATCATATGTATAATAGGATTCAGTAGAGTGTAGTGTTATGAATAGGTGTTATAAATACATAAGAACAAGAAATCGACATTTACAAAATACAATACAATCTCCAATATTGGCTTTGAGGAAAGAACTGACATTTACTGAATGTCTACTCTGTTCTGAACACTGTGCTGGGTTCTAAGCACTCTGTCAATGTCACCTTGTTTCATTTCCATAATAACCCATCAACGTAAATAAAATCACTGTATTTTTTTTTTTTTTTTTGATGAGGAAGCTCGAATTCAGAGAACAGGGTTATAAATTTAAGAAATGTCTGACACCAAAGTTCCTTTCCCTGCTACTGAGACCATTATTTTTTGAAGGGAAAAGTATTCAGAGAGAGAGACTATGAGGAGAAAGAAGATGAAGGGATCTCCGGTTAAGGGCCAACATGAATCCTCCCCGTGCGAACTGTGATGGCCTCAGAAAACAAACTCTCATTTCATCCCCTCAACTGTCCCTGCCTGTCTGCCTGTGTCTAAGCAGATAGAACTCACTCTGTCCCAAGCCCCTGGAAAATTTGTCCTGATACAGTTTTCCCGGACTGGGTGGTATCAGCAGATGCCTTAAACGAAGATCCTTGTTAAAAGATTCTTTCAAAGCTGTGATTACTTAAGGACATTTTCTTTTTTTCTGAATTTTCTTAACACTATTTTTAATATAATTTATCGATTCTGCCAAATAGATTTCATAGAAATGGTTCAATACAACTATTTAACAATAATGGCTATAAGGGCAGATAAAAACATTTTAGTTTCTATAGGCTCAAACAATAGTTTGTATGCACTATGTCATTTTTTGGGGTGTTTATACATTACTTTCCTCATTACATTGTAAGCTCTTCGAAAGTAGGAACCACGTTCTGCTTAACGGTGCAGCCCCAGAATCGAGAATAATATCTTAAATGTAATAGCTGTAAATTAAAGTCTGCCATTGAATAATTAAAACATTTATATATCATTCTCCCATCTCATGAAGGTTATGGAAAGCCTGACAAAAATATGCACTTTAAAACAAGGAATGATTTTTCCCAGCATATATATATATGCTGAGATTTAGTGAAATCAAACACTTTCCTCAGATCATGCACGGTGAGGGCTGGAGCCCAGGTTTTCTGAACCCGAATCCTCCCTGCTTGCAGTTTAAGCATCTCAGGGGCTAGCAGTTGTCTTGATATGGCAAACCTTCAGAGC
The DNA here is from genome assembly GCA_030848825.1 of Tadarida brasiliensis. Classification (NCBI taxonomy): domain Eukaryota; kingdom Metazoa; phylum Chordata; class Mammalia; order Chiroptera; family Molossidae; genus Tadarida; species Tadarida brasiliensis. The sequence continues at coordinate 61,729,169 of CM061268.1, forward strand.
CAAGCAAATTTCTGACTGTGAGGTTTTCTCTTTTCAGAGAAAGTGAGCAATGATGCCATTTATGCTATGATAGTTTTAGACACATTAACAAGTGAAAATTGAAAAGCTGGAAATAGCAAAGCTTTTGTGGTTAGATATTAAGATTTCCGGGAGTTGACCCCACAGGACTGCAGATGTTCTCTCTGCTTGTCTATGTTACGTAATGGCAGAGAAACTTCCCAGGAGCCTGAGTGAATTTTATTCTTGCAAACGTTTATGGTTCTGGGGGAGCTCAAGAGAATTAATAAGCTGGAGAGAAGGCAACTGGCTTCACAAGAACAACGTGCAGTCCTGAAAGTGGGGAAAAAGGAGTGCCTGTGACCAATCCCACCCTTACCCCGTACAGCTTTCCTGCACATTATTTTTTTCTCTCCTACATTCAGGGCCCTCAAACAGGTTTTGCATACATTATATTAAGCTTTTGTCTGATTCCCCAATAGACTAGGTTTGTTGGCTGTTTGCTTCTGTGGCACCCTCTCCACTCTTCCACTCTCTTGAAACACACAAGCCACTCATTAATGTCTGTTTTTTTTTGTTTTCCAACTGGACCCTAACCATTTCAGCAGGGCCGGGCCCATGTGAGCCTTGCTCACTGCTGTTTCCTCACACCGCATTTCCTCAGGGCACTTGGGCACCGCACTTCCGCTCCGCCCTGCCGTTCCGCACTTCCACTTCCGGCACACCACCTGAGCATTCTAAATCCGCTATGTCTCCTGCTGCTGCTCCCTCGGCATTTCTAAGGGGGTGGGTGAACCCTGTTTACCAAAGAGTGCTGTGAGGACCACGGGGGATATGCAAGATGATTTTAGACACTTACTGATGTATATTTTTATTTCAATAGTTGTGTATTTTTATGGTTAACCAACTTTTATTAAAATCCTCTGTTCTTCCATTTATAGATTTAAAGCAAATTTGCCTTCTGAAGTAAACTTATTTCAGTATGGAGGTGTTTTTATTCAGAAACAATAAACTAATAATATAGGTAGTGCATGGATATGAAAAAATATTTTTGCTATATGAAATAATCGTGACTGACATTCAAGAAACACTATGTTACAGCCTAAGTTGACCCAAATAGTCTTCTATTTTCCAATTTCCTTTGTAAAATAAAAGGCTCCAGGAGTTGTAGGCCCTCAACATGTTGAATCTGTTTTTAATTTGAGAATATTTGGATACTTTTTTTTTTTTTTGTCACAGATGTTAGAAACTTAAAAGTTTTGTGTGTTATTTTTCTGCATAATACAATACCTGCTACAGAAGGTGCTAAATAAAGGCAGCCAGTTTTGCATTTCTAAAGAGTTTGTTATTGATGATATGTATGGAAAATTGGAAATGGATTCAGTGTTGAAATACAGTGTTTGGCATCCATGTGGCTGTGCTGGGTGACCAGGGAGAGACATCATAGATGGATTGTAGGTTCACTAAACAAATACTTAGATAATATGTTAAAATAAAAGAATTGTATGATCTGCTCACAAACTGGTCTCATATTATTGAGATTCTACATTTGATGTGCATATTCAAAATAAACCTATTTTAAGCTATCACTGCTTTTATAACACTGAGTTATTCACTCTAAATGAAATCATCTCATTATATAACTCTGAGAAATATATTAAATTTAGTTTTACTTTTTTAACGTTGATATTCACCACATTCTCACCCTTGTCTCATGGGTTTTTTCTTCATTTGCCCAAAGATAACTGTTACTTTAACAGTGAAATGAAACCTCCCACCTTCCCAGGCACTCTGTGGTCAGAAAATTTAGTCTAAAAATGTAGTTTGTCCAGTATTCTATTTTGCTGGAAAATGAAATAAAAGGAGTTCTCAGGCTAAACATTTTCCATGCCCATTACTTTGTTGTTTGGTTTCACAGTAAAACTTTTGTTTCGCTCCATGTCACTTCTTACCTGGTCTGTTCACGTCTGCCAGCATTATCTCCACATAGCATTCTGTAATAAGAGCCTACCCAAGGATAAGCTTAGTCCCCCAGACCCTGAACCAAGGAGAATCTGGAAGTAGATTGGGGCCTCCTTCCCTTTGACAGGTAAACAGGGTCTGAAACATGTCTGCTGCCCCTCACCTGGGCATGTACACAGCTCCTGGATGTACACGAGAACACTGAGCTACAGTTGCACATTGCATGGACACCAGTCTACATGTGCTTCCACCTTTCCACTAGTTTACAATGGGAAAACATTCATCACCTCTTCACCCTGCTCTCAACTCTGCAAAGTCATAGTGTCAAAATGCCAGACAGTCCAGGTGACATCGACTGGGGTAATACCATTCTCCCTTCTGCTGACACCCAATATGTACATCCAGCCACAGTCTCCCCCAGTCATGAAGGGGGTGTACTTGTAAAAGTGTTTGATAACCAAATTCAAAAGACACAATTATTAATTATTTTTTATGTCTAGAGTAACCATATGGCCTAGTTTTTCTGTGATATTTCCCTTTATGTCTATTCTCCCAGAATAGTAACAGTCTTGAACAGTCTCAAAGTTTTACTGATTTAGACAACCAATTGCAGTCACTCTATTTATGTCCTTAGAAAACCATGTTCACTTCTCTTAGCCTCAGTCAAAGGGACTGAACATCATGATTTCTAGACATCCTTCTAGTTCTAACGTTCTATGAGAAAGGCCAACTTCAAGTGCAGAGAAAAACAAAAAAATTAAAAAAAAAACTTTTCTGAAATCCACCCATCCCCAGTAATAATATGAAATTTACTTTGTTATGTTTGGACTCATAGACTTAACTATTCCAGTGTCTTTGTATTTTCATGTGCAAATTGATTTTATGCCTATCCAACCTTAAACAGGTAAAGAAAGGTAAGTTATCATGGCCCTGGAGGCTTATTTTCTCTCTATCTCTTTCTCAGTACCTCTTTGCAAGAAGCTAGGGGTACAGGACTGACTCAGGTCAAAGAAAGAACAGGCTGATTCCAGCAGCTGAATGCAGGAGGTCCCCTTCTAACAAGGCTATTTCCTCAACCAAGAAACCTCTGTTATTATGTAGTGAAGTTAATATTCCCTGCTTTCCTTTCCAACTTTCTGACAAATATGTGAGTGTGAAGAGGTCAGGGTTCTGCTTTACTAGCATTTTTCATAGTGCCTACAGCTAGCCCACTCAGGCATGTTTCTCTGCAGGACAAGAATGAATAGGGAGAGGGGCAACGGTGGTGGCGGGGCATCTGTAATACTCTCAACAATAAAGATGAAAAAAAAAAGAATGAATAGGGAAACTATACTTCACTGATTCTCTGCTGTTAAGCAATATAAACCACCATGATAAAATCAGAGTGTTGCTTTCATGGTATCAGTAGCCATTTCAACAGGGATGCACAATTATTTATCATTAATATACCGAGAATGAGGCAGTTCAGTTCAGCAAGAGTACTGGAAAGCCTCTGGCCCCTATCCAATGCTCCCATGTTACAGCTGTACATTCTCATCACTGAGTCTCTAAATCTGTCTTTTAAAAATTCAATTACAATATTATTTTATATTAGTTTCAGGTGTATAGCATAATGGTGAGACCTTTATATAATTTATAACGTGGTTCCCTGATAAGTCTAGCACCCACCTGTTACCATACACTGTTATTACAGTGTTATTGACTATTATTGCCTATGCTGTAATTTACATCCCCATGGCTATTTTGTAACTATCAATCTGTACTTCTTAATCCCTTCACCTTTTTCACCCAACCCATAATCCCCTTCCCTCTAGCAACCGGTTAAAAGTTTCTGTATCAGTATCTATGAGTCTGTTTCTGTTCTGTTTGTTTATTTTGTTCTTTAGATTCACATTTAAGTGAAAGTATCTGATATTTGTTTTTCCCTGACTTATTTCACTTAGCATAATATCCTTAGGTCCATCCACATTATAGCAAATGATAAGATTTAATTATTTTTATGGCTGAGTAATATTACATTGTATATATGTACCAACTCTTCTTTATCCAATCACATATTGATAGGCACTTGGGTTGCTTTTATATCCTGACTACTGTAAATAATGTTGCAATGAATATAGGGGTGCATATGTCTTTTTGAATTAGTGTTTCATATTTCTTTGGATAAATACCCAGAAGTGGCATTGCTGGGTCATAAGGTAGTTCTATTTTTAATTTTTTGAGGAACCTCTATAATGTTTTCCATAATGATTGCACCAATATGCAATCCCACCAACAGTACACAAGTTTCCTTTTTCTCCACATCCTCGCCAACACTTCTTTGTTGATTTAGCGATGATAGCTGTTCTAACAGGTGTGAGGTGGTATCTCATTTGTATTTCTCTGATGATTAGTGATGTTGAGCATATCTTTTCATATGTCTATTTCATATGTCTATTAATATATGTCTGTATGTCCTGTCTGGAGAAATGTCTATTCAGTTCCTCTGCCATTTATTTTTATTTATTTATTTTTTTGTTAATCATCACCTGAGGATATTTTTTTCCATTGATTTTCTTAGAGAGAATGGAAGGAAGTGAGGGAGAGAGAGAGACAGGAAGGGAGAGAGAGAGAGAGAAACATTAATATGAGAGAGACACATCAATTGGTTGCCTTCCACACAAACCTCAACCGGGGCCAGGGATCAAAACTGCAACCCAGGTATGTACCCTTGACCAGGAATCAAACCCAAGACCTCCAGTGCAGGGAGGCCCATGCTCTAACCACTGAACAAAAATGGCCAGGGCCATTTTTTAATTGAATTTTTGGGGTGTTAAGTTGTATGAGTTCTTTATAAATCCTGGATATTAATCCCTTATGAGATGTGTCATTGGTGAATATCTTCTCCCAATCCGTAAGTTGTCTTTTTGTTTGTTTCCTTTACTGTGCAAAAACTTTTAAGTTTGATGTAGTTACAATTGTTTATTTTTTTATTTTGTTTCCCTTGTCTGAGGAGATATATAATAAAAAACATTACTAAGAGCAATGTCAGAGAGTTCACTGACTATGTTTTATTCTAGGAGTTTCATAGTTTTGGTCTTTCAATTAAGTCTTTAATCCATTTTTAGCTTATTCTTGTATATTATGTAAGCAGGTGGTCAGTCTAGTTTCATTTCTTTGCATGTATCTGTCCAGTTTACCCCAACTCAGTCTCCTTAGTTAAGAAATAAATGCACTGGATAGATCAAACTAAATTCTGGACCAGTAAGCTATCTAAATAAATTGATATGGAATCCAGGAATTTTTAAAAAGATCATTATGAACAAAGGGGTGCATATATTCTTTCTGATTGGTGTTTTGGGATTCTTAGGATATATTCCCAGAAGTAGGATCGCTGGGTCAAACAGCAGTTCCACTTTTAATTTTTTGAGGAGACTCCATACTGTTTTCCATAGTGGCTGCACCAGCCTGCAAGAAAGAATATATGTACCACTATGTTCATAGAAGCATTATTTACAATAGCTAAGATAGGGAAATAGCCCAAGTGCCCATCAGTAGATGAGTGGCTAAAAAAGCTGTTGTACATTTACACAGTGGAATACTATGTAGCCATAAAAAAAGTAGGATCTCTTATTCTTTGCAACAGCATGGATGGACCTCAAGATCATTATGCTAAGTGAAATAAGCCAGTCAGAGAAAGACAAATATCACATAATCTCACTTCTATGTGGAATCTAATGAACAAAATAAACTGAGGAACAAAATAGGTCCAGAGGCATGGATGCATGGAACAGAGTGACAGATCTCAGAGAGGAAGCGGGAAGGGGGATGGGAAGAGATTAATCAAAGAATTTATATGCATATAGGTATAGCTCATGGATACAGACAGTAGTGTGGTGAAAGCCTGGGGTGGAAGGGGGGAGTGGAGGGAAAATTGGAGACATCTGTAATAATGTCAACAAAAAATAAAAAATAAATTAAAAAAATAAAAAAGAAGAAGAAGACCACTAGAGGAATAGAGAGAATTTGAATCCCAGGTATTGTGCCTGTATATGAACCTGCAAGTTGAAGTTCAAGTTGTGAAAATATTTCATGTCTTCAGAAAGAACAGTATATATGCTTATTAAGTTGCTTATTAAGTGTTGCTTCTTATGTCCAGACACAGATTTTGTTGCACATGTTAAAATGTTGCAGTGATTTAAAAAAAAAAAAAGTGGAAATCATAGCTACAAAATTTTTGAGACATGCAAGTAAAAATGAACAAACTAGAATGTAAAAAGTTGGAAAGTTTTATATGGGGAAAATAGATTTTTAAAATTTCAGTTATTTGCAGAGTAATTTTGAAGCAAAACATTGTGAACTATTACTGCCATTTGAAATCCTAGGGCATTTTGAAATATTTAAACTCATATTTCTATATTTTTATAGTTTATTATTTGTACTTTCACATAATTATAAAATTTCTTCTGAATATAAAATGTGACAGAATAGAGTATAAAAAGATTAATTATATATTGCAAAGCTGATAGCTAAGTATTATGTCTCAACATTTGTGCAATCAGTGGGTATTTAAGAAATGTTATGTAGAAATCAATGGTCAGAACCTCAGTAAAATAGTGTATTCAGGCTCCTGAATGGCACTTGACACACTGCCTTCTCTAAATTTGCATTATAATGAAATATACATCCATTTCCAAGCCTTTATTTAAAACTTTCCTATCTATTGTTTGGAACAGCTGGGTGACAAATGTATTATTCCTGCTATAGCTGCTCATAAGAGAACTCTTTTTAATTCCACCATCTGCCTCTGAGTTTGCAATTCTTCATTGGACAATTTAAACAGGAATGACTCTCACAGTGAAGAAATCGATGCTCATACCTGCTCATACACTTCTTTGAATGCTGAGTGTTTAAATAACCTAATGTAGCCAATGGTTCATGTCCTGATCCTCACTTCTACCTCATCTAACACAGTCCTTTTATATCTTTCTTACTGATCTTGACATTGTCTTGTCCAAAATCCATCCATGGCTCCTTATTGACTACTGAATGGAGACATTTTGTCATTGCATTCAAAACCTCTTCAATGAAACCTCAATATCCATGTCCAACTCACCTCCTACAAATACCCCATGCTACAGGAACTTCTCACTGAAATTACCTGCTCTTGGCTCTTTGGTTGAAAGCAATGCTGTTTTTACACTTCTACTTCCCTTCTCCTGCCATCTTTACATGTTTCAATTCTAGATGTAATTTAAGGTGCAGCTAAAATGTGGCCTTATTCATGATATATTCTTTATTTTCCCATTATACATATACATAGAATTCAAGTTAAATATCTCATAGAATTTAGCACTTTGTACACCGTCATTTTATATCCTTCACTAGGTTGAAGCTCCTGGAGTATAAGCCCCTATGTTTGATTTATGTAACCATCATAGAAGTAGAACTAGTATCCTTCTTGGCATATGGTAAAAATATCTCACTGATAGTACAAATAAATCTCATGTAGCCTTCACCTAGATTCTCCAAATGGTAACATATTACGTAACCAAGTACATTTTCAAGACCACGGAATCAACCTCCGTTCTAAACTGATAACTTGTCTATTTCAGAGTTAGTCCATTTCCCTACTGGGCAAGGATCCAATCCAGAACCACACACAGCATCTGGCTGTCATGTCACCTTAAGTGTCCTTTAATTTAGAACAGATTTTCAGTCTTCCTTTGTCTTTAATGAATTTTTGAAGAATACTGGCCAGTTATTTTGTAGAATATCGTTCAACTGGGGTTTGTCTGTGTTTCTTTCTGGTTAAATTTAGATTATGTATTTTTGCTAAGACATCTACAGAAATTATTTTGAGCCCTCTCAGAGAATCATATCAAGAGGCACATGATGCTGATATGCCTCATTACTATTGGTGTTCATTGTGATCACTTGGTTAAGAGATTTTTGTCAGGTCTCTCCAATATCAGGGTACTATTTTTCCCTTTGTAATAGCTAGGTATATTGTAGATAAATACTTTCAAAATACAAAAATATCTTATTTCTCATTAAATTAACACGCTAATTCCATCATCCAATGATGATACTTGTCTGCCAGGAAATGTCTCACGAACCAGACATACTTGGACCTATAGGTGGTGCTCTTTCATTCATTTACTCTTATATTCATGCATTCACTTTGTCAAGTTCCTACAATGAGCCATGCATATATGCAGGGACTAGGTCCTGCTGGAGACATGGTTTATATTCTTGAAGAACTGGTGTTCTAGTGAGGCAGTGCTCCAATAATAAATGCATGGGAGCGGGTAGTGACTCAAACTTTTGGTAGTGTGTCTGGGTGGGAGGATTAAGAGAAGGTTTCAAGAAGAAAATAGATCTAACTGTGAGGAAAATCAAGGCAGAGAAATTGAGACAAGTACCGACAGAAGCACACATCTGTTATAAATGCAAACACATTAAAAAAAAGTGAAGTGGCCCAGCAAGCAAGATGACAGTCCCAATAAAAGAACATCATCAAAAGCATCCCTACTACCATCTGATGAACAGCCTCAGCTATGGGAAAGTGGAGGAAAGGTTAGGCCACACCAGAGATATTTATAGACTCTTAAATAGCTTTAAAGCACGGCACTGAATGACATTTGTGTGACCCCTTCCCTAATAGCAGGGATTAGAGCTGCGGAAGACCTAGGCAATGATGGAGTTCAATCTCTGATCATTTCTAATTCTAGACAAGGTATAATGATAATTATTTACATTTGCATAATACTTTATAAGGCACTTTTATAACCATTATCCCATTTGATCCTCACAAGAATTTGGTGAGATAAGCAGAAACGATATTATTAAAATTCATCATTTCCCCAAAGAGGAAATGAAAGGAGCTAGAAAATTTAATGGCCAGAGAAAACAAAGCTAGGAAATAGAGCGAAATATGGAATCAAGGATTTTAAGTTCTCATCCAGTGTTCTTTCCATAATACCAACTTCTCCCATTTTCCAGTTAACCAAGGGGCAGCTCATGCTTTAAAATGGGGAGTCTAATACTGTTTCTTAGTGACTCCCCATGTATCTGCTGTCTCCTTTCTATGGAGAGTCTCTGAGGAGAAGAAGTGTCATACAGTCTTTCAAAGTATGACCCCTGTGGAACACCTATCTTAGCATCTCCTCAGGAATCCGTGGAAAAGGCATATTCTTATCTTTATGTCAGTCTTTCTAATTGAGAATCTGCGGGTGTGAGGAATGCATTTTTAACAAGCCCATCTGGGAAGTTTGGTGCACACTGCAATTTGAGAACTGCTTCCACAGAGATTTGGAAGCTCTGTCATCAGAAAAACCTCCTCCCAATTAGAATAGCTGAAGCAGAAGAAAGGTGAGGGGGAGGCTCTCCAGCTTCCCTCCATGCAAAAGGAGCATTCAGGACTAGGATTGGAGAGGCCCTATCCATCAACCTTTATTTTTTGGCCTCTTTAAAAAAAATTGAGATATAATTGATATATAACATTATATAAGTTTACGGTGTACAAGGTGTGGTTTCATACATTTATATATTGCAATTTGATTATTGCCACTCTAGTTTTAGGTAACGCAACTACCAAATCACGTAATTATTTCATTTCTGTGCTGAAAACATTTAAGATCTAGTTTCTTAGCAACATTAGAGAATACAGTATTGTTAATTATAATCACAATGCTGTACATATTTATCATTTAACTAAAAGTTTGTATCCTTTGACCAACGTCTCCCCATTTCCCCCACACTCTAGCTTCTAGTAATCACCATTCTACTATTTCTATGAATTTCACTTTTTTAGATTCCATTTATAAATGAGCTTGTACAGTATTTGTCTTTGACTTATCTCACTTAGCTTAATGCTCTTAAGGTCTATCTATGTTGTCACAAATGGCAGGATTTCCTTCTTTCTCATGGCTGAATAGTATTTCTGTGTGTGTGTGTGTGTGTGTGTGTGTGTGTGTGTGTGTGTACACATCTTCTTTATTAATTCATCTGTTAACAGACACTTGGGCTGTTTCTATATCTTTGCTATTGTGAATAATACTGCAATAAACATCAGAAACATCTTTATAATACCCTGTTTTCAAGCCTTAAAAAGACAAATACAAAAACAGGAAGCTTGTTATGCAAACATTACTTCAAAAATTTTTCCTAGGCTCTCCTTTCAATAAGATTGCCATCCATTAAACCTTACATTTCTATAAACCCCATATCTGCCCCTGCATGGGCTGTGACATCAGACCTAAGGATTTCAGGGAACACGGTGAGGAACCCTCTCACCCTCCCCATAGGAATCTGATAGGTAAGTGAATGTGCAAAGTTCTGAGGAAAATAATCACCCAACATGCCACTATTTGGCACAAAATCTGGTTATACAATAGGTCTCACAATTATGTTTTGTCTGTTAGTGGCACAAGATCCTATGGGGGAAGGGGGAGTGGTAGACAGATGATATTTTGATAACTTGAATATGTTGAATCTTTATCCCATTTTGATTTTCAAACACTTTGGACATCCACATTTTACCTCCCATGTCAGTCTCCCTCTCCACTTCCAGATATGCTCAGGGTGATTGGAAATGGCAGAGCCTGGGCCTTTCCCAAAATGACCCTCAGTGGTGACCTCTTTGAGGACATTGTCTCTTTTATTTTGTGGGCTCTCACAGTCCGAGTGGGCTTGCAGGATTCAGTGACAGTGAAAGGGAAATGATGATAAAGCCTCAGGTTAGGCCTTGAGCAGTTTTGCCAGAGTCCAAATTATTAGTGAACCAAATAGCCTGTCTAGAGGAGATTTGAGGCAAATAAAATCACGTTGCATCATATCAGAAACCTGACAACAATTTTGCACAATTAATCACTAACCAAAAATGGCAGATTGTAGCCTCAGAAGCAGCAGATACTTCCAATTAGTTCTAGATGATCGACCACACACACTGATTTGGCTATACATGCTGGAAGGAATTGCAGTTAATTGCCAATAGTAATGAAGCTTATATTGACTAGGCAAATACCAAAAGAAAAATCCAAAGCTGTTTCAAGAAAAGACTGAAATGATACTGAAGGAACAAGGTGGCTGTTTGCAGATTTGTCAAGTGAACACAAATATGAGAAACATGCTAGTCAAGTTCTCTGCTATATTATAATTACAAAAGGAGATTAAACATGCACCTCCCATTTACTTAGGTCTGAATTTATAAATCCAGGACTATAGCTAGACAAATAAATTTGCACCACAGCTTGGTGGAAAGCCAAATGAGAGCAATTTGATTTACATTAACTATCTCCAAGTGAATAATGTTAATGAAAGGCCAGAGGGGGGGAAAAAAAACGGCAGGACAAGGAAAAATGATACTGAGGCTTAATAGCAATGATTACAAACAGACAGGGAGACGTGCCAGACATTCTGTGCAGCAAACCGTTATTTATGACAAGGTCACCTTTGCTATAAGTAGCTATTTAGCAATCATTGAGTTATAGGCTGGTGGGATCTTAAAAGTTGAAAAATCTTCCCTTCATTTATAGCTTCTGTAGCTGAAGCCTAGAAGTAGGGAATGCAAGAGAAGGGAAGGAAGTAACCATTATTAAGCACCTATGGTGGAAAAGTGCACATCTCTCTGCTTTTCTCAGCCCCCACTCCTTCAATCCCCACATGAACCTTGAAAGGCAGGTCACCAAGAGGAAGCTAAGGCTTCAGAGAGGTGGTGGAGTTTGTCCTACACAGCACACTGTCTTTCTGGGAAGGAATCATTACTGGCCTATTTGGTGAACCAGTTGCAGTGCTGGTAATGGACTTCAGTCTCAGGAGTTTATTCTTGACCCAGGAATCACCCATAAAAGTTCTATCAGAGGCACTTTCTAGAATCCCCAAAATAATATCTGGGAAACACTTAAAAAGTACGAGAATTTGAAAACCTCTGGATTTTAGGACAGGGGAAGTCCTACCTATACCAGAGTAGTCATATATCTGTATGCCAACTGAGAAATAAGAAATTCACTAGAGTACACTGATTAATAATGCTGGCTCCCATTTATTGAAGACCAACTATATGCTTGGCTCTATACTGGACCATCTACTTGTATTATTACCTGATAGTATAATTATTATTAGATCTTGCCAATAAAAAATGAATGTATCACAGAGTGGTTAAGTGATTTACACAAGGTCACATGGTCAAGAAGTGGCAAAGCCCGATTTTATACCCATGTCTATGGGCCCCAAAGTCCCTGTTTTTGCCTCTCTACCACTCAGATCTCTGGCTATTCCCTAACTATCCACTGAATTCACATAGCATTCTCAGTCTGAACAGTTCAGTTGGACCTTGACTTTGTTAAATATTATGTATTTTTTAACTCAAGAATATTGCTCATTTTATTTTGTATTATTTTATGTACTTTTTTTTGTTTTATAGTTTTTTTCTCCCATAAATCTGACATATATCTTATTCAGCTTTTTCTTGGATAGTTTATATAGTTGGTTGCCATTGCAGATGATAGCTTTTAAAAAGTAATAGAATTTTTTGGGAGCAGGTTTAGGTTTATAGAAGATTTGAGCAAAAAGCACAGAGTGTTCCAATATATCCCATCGCCCTATTATTAACATCTTGCATTAATGTGGCATATTTGTTATAGCTGATGAACCAATATTCATACATTATTTTCAACTAAAGCCCATACTTTACATTAGGCTTTACTCTGTGAAGGAGTTTTGACAATGTTTACTGACATGTATCCTCCATTACAGTGTCATACGGAATAGCTTCACTGCCCTAAAAGTTCCCCATGCTCCACCTACTTATTCCTCTCTCCCCACTAACCTAACAGGTGTTTTTATTGTCTCTATAGTTTTGTCTTTTCAAGAATGTCATATACTTGGAATGATATGGTATGTAGCCTTTTCAGGTTGGCTTCTTTCATTTTATAGTTTGCATTTAATGTTCCTCCATGTCTTCTTGTGGTTCGATATGGTATTTCTTTTTAGTGTGGAAAAATATTCCAGTATCTGGTTGGCTATACCACAATTTTCTTATTCATTCACTTACTGAAGGACTTCTTGGTTGCTTCTAAGTTTTGGCAATCACAAATAAAGCTACTGAAAACATCCAAGTGCAGGTTTTTGTGTGGACCTGAGTATTTTACCACTTTAGATAAATACCAAGGAGCACAATTACTGGATCACATGGTAAATGCTTAGTTTTATAAGAAACCACCAACATGTCTTCCTAAGTGGCTGCTTGACAAGGGGAGTTTGATGAACAATTTTTTAAAATCCCCTATTTTTAGTTTCTAATGTTCTTTCTTTGCTAGTCCCGTATCTCCAAGCAGATGGCAAGCTTGGATATCTCTCTATATTCTCCCTGACAGCAAGGATGGTACCTCACATACTGATGCTATAGCACATATCAAGTGATATCAGTGACACAAGGCTGCTGTAGGCAAGCTCTGAGATTAGGGTCCCCAGCAGCCTCTCCCAAGCCTGGCTTTTTTATTTCTTTAGTTTCTGCGACTGTTATCCAGGTGAAATGAGACAATGGCACATAGCAAATGCTCAATAAATGCTAACTGTGATGGTGAAGGTGTCAATAGTAGAAACATTTATATCCTTGAGGCAGAAATGGGATTTAGTTTGTACCCATTTTATTTGGAGGGGGGAAAATAGAAAAGCTGAACCCTACATATTTTTCCAGTATATAAGCTGATTGATTTTTTAAAAATTTATCTTTATTGTTCAAAGTATTATAGATGTCCTCATTTTTACCCCCGTTGACACCATCCTCCCCACTCCTGTTCCCCGACCCCCCTGCCTTCACCACACTGCTGTCTTTGTCCACTGGTTGTGCATACATGTGTATAAGTCCTTTGGTTTTTCTCTTCCTGCTCCTACCCACCCCACTTGACTCTGAGGTTTGTCAGTCTGTTCCCTACTTCCATGTCTCTGGATTTATTTTGTTTGTCAGCTTATTTTGCTATTTATATTCTACAAATAGGTGATATCATGTGATACTTGTCTTTCTCTGACTGGCTTATTTCTAAGCTGATTGATTTTCATCTGTCTTCTTCATATACTAATTGGTTTGAAGGTGAAAAATGTTTTTCAGAATTCCTAATCTCTTGTTGTAGCCAAAGAGTGTCTATTAATATAGTTAGAAAAACCATTTTCTCTGTGTTCACACATCAAAGCTAGTTGCAAACAGAAAAAAAATTTATAGCATGTAAGCATTTGGGAATGAATAAGAATTGTGGTGGTTGTCATCAATATCAAAATTTAAAAAATGATAATGAATTTAAGAAATCTAGCCATAAAAATGCAAACTCTATTAATCATACAGAGATAATAATGATTGCTTATGTAGAAAATCCCAAAGAACTGACAAAAAAAGACATGTAATTAATAAGTAATCGAGAAATGTCACCAGATACAAGGTGGTATACCAAAGTCAGTTGCTTTCTTTTAAACAGCAATGAGCCCTTGGAATTTTAAAATAAAACTAAAATACCATTTAAATTGGCACAAAAATGAATGAAATGCTTGAGAAATAATTCTAACAAAATATATAAAGCATATAAATGTGGAAATCTCTAAAATTATGATGAAAGAAATTGGGTAAGATCAAGATAAATGAAGAGATGTTCTGTGTTCATGATTTGGAAGAGTTGATGTGGTTGAGATGTTAATTTTTTCCCAGATTGATCTGCAGATCCAAGGAAATTCTAATCAGAATAGTTGGTATAATTTCAATATTCTTATATTTGTTGACGCTTATTTTAAAAACTACCATGTAATCTAACCTGAAGAATGTTTCATATGCCCTTGAGGAGAATGTGAATTGTACTTCTGCTTGATGGAATGGTCTGCATGTGTCTGTTAGGGTCTTTTAGTCTCCAGTGCTAAGTCTTTTGTTTCTGTATTGATTTTCTGTCTGGGTGTTCTATCCATTGTTGAAAGTGGGATATTGAAGTCTCCTGCTATTGTTGTCTTGTTTATTTGTCTCTTTAGATCTGTCAGCAATCTAAAGCATCTTCAGGATAAAGCACCTAAGTATATCAAGTATATATTTCTTTGCTCTGTTGGCTGAGAGGACCCAATACTAATGAGTGTACCTAGCATTCAGATCTCGATGTCTGCTACCATTCTCCAACAAAAGTAATGAGGTTTGCTTGGAGAATGGCTGATTCTAGGTGCTGGAAATACACAAGATGAGCCTGGAGTATCTTGTAGTACCATAATGTAAGGAAGCTTTCACAAAACAACAACAAAACACATTGATGGGGTATGTCAAAGGGCATAAGAACCAACTGAAAGAACTCCCCGTGAACAAAGCTGGACAGTTTGAGCAATAAAACACAGGATTATTGGATTATAAACTAAAGTGTAAAATAAATATTTATAAGTCCTTACTGATATAAGTGAATAGTAAAATAAATTAATAAATGGGAAGAACACAAATTTTCACTGTAGAAGAATTCCAGATAAAGCATGTAAGTATTTGTCTATCCTAGAGGAAGGAGAAGCAAAACTCTTTACTCTTAATGTGAGTAAATGTATAGTAACTTCCTTTCAAAGAGTAAAGTATGGAAACAGGAGAATAACTTTACAGTGGGGAAACCTGACAAACCCTCCTTCAGCTAGGTGCTCAGGTCAACATTAAGAGCTATAAATCTTGATAGTATGCACCCTTGATAAAATGTGATTAAAACGTCACTTGACCTCTGTGATATACCATCCATAGTTTAACCATGAGAAAAAATCAGACAAATCACAATTAGAGAAAATTCTACAAACTATCTGACCAGGGAAACTCTCAAGGTCATCAAAATCAAGGAAAGTATGAGAAACAATCACAGCCATGAGGAGCCTAACAAGACAAGATGACTAAGTATGATGTGGTACCCTGGATGGGATCCCAGAACAGGAAACGGACACTAGGTAAAAACTAAAGCAATACTGATAAACTAGTGACTTTCCTTAATAATGACATAATAACATTTTCATTACTTTAAACAAATGTACCATATCAATGTATAATTAATATATTATTAAAGATGTTAGTAATAGGAAAAACCATTTTTGTATGTGTTTGAGGGTAGTGGAGAACTCTTTGTACTGTTTCCTCAAATTTTCTGTAAGTCTAAAACTTCTAAAAAATAAAGTCTATTTCATAAAGAAATTAATTGAAAAAAATTCTGTGCTCCTAATTACTTGATGAATTTTCCAAGTGGTTTCAGTTTTAACTTCATTGGAATCAGAAATATTGTTGGCTTGGTTATATGTTTTACTACTTTGTGATTGATAGTATGTGTCACTAAAATTGAATTATCACAGGAAAGGAGTAACAGGAATATGCTTCCAGCAAATAACACATACTTGACAGAATTGATAAAGGTTATAATTTGGGGGCATCTAATAATTTAAATTATTCACAATTCATGTATTAGTAGAATTTGGCAGAGTATTAATTTAAATATAATCCTTTGATAATGTATTCAGTTTCAAAAACAATAATAGAGGGACATTTGTCCCTTAGCCTCAGAATGGATTCCTGGACAGATATGACCATACTGCCACTCAGTAGTTGCTAAGCAATTTAAATGTCCTTTTCTCATGTTTAACTCAGTTAAATCAGAAATTCATACCTCACTATTGGCAAACCCATACGCTCATAAAAAATCATATTCAATAAAAATAGAAAAGCAAATGGATTAGCATCTAGTTAATACCATCGAATGTTAGACATGGAAAGATGTTCAGGGATTATCTAACCCCAGGCTGCCCGGTATGGTAGCCACTAGCCACGGGACATGTGGCTGCTCTGAAATAAGATATGCTGAAAGTGTGAAACACACTTGTGATTTTGAAGACTTAACATCAAATAGACAGAAAGCATAATAGATCAATTATTTTTATATTGGTTACATGTTGAAATGTTAATATTTTAGATAGATTAACCAAATAGAATATAATAAAATTTCACCTGCTCCTTTTCATTTGGATAATGTTGCCCTTTGAAAATTTAAAATTATACATGTGACTCACATGATATTTCTATTGGACAACACTGGTCTAGTCTAATTTGATTTTTGTACAAAAGAAAGAGACATTGTCCAGAAAACCCTGTATGATCAATACAAGTTCCTGTTCATAGTTGATCTGGGTATCTTTAAATAAAAATGTTTCTCTATTAGAGTGGGAGAAGTATATGTTTCAAATTATGATCACTTAGGATATTTTCACTTATGTTTCATGAAGTTCAGATATATTTTATATAACAAGTTCACCACCCTCTACTGAAGCGAGATCTTGGCCTGCTGCTCTCGTGGGCTAAATAAAATGTGCTGCCATTTATCTAGTGCTTACTCTTTCCAGACCAAGCCTCTGCTTTGTATAACAAATAACTTGTATATTTTACTGAGTTTAATTATCACCAAAATTCTTTATAGATGAAGAATTTGATGCTTCGGGAGCACTTTGCTTAAGTAACCACAAATAGAAAGTGATAGACATGGTATTCAAACTGGGATGTTCTATCTCAAGCTGCTGTCCATCCACTGTTTTCAGCTGCTCTCTGAATACATGAAGTGTCTAGGTAAGCCTCTAGAGCTGTAAACAGGAACCTTGTAAGGACAGTTTAGCTTTTCACAGCTCTTTGGGAGTAGCGGTAGTTGAGATCCCTACGATTTCTCATCTGACTGAATCTAGCCATCGTGACATTTGCTCTAAAGAAAACAAGCAAACTGGTGTCTTAAATTGATCGGGTTCTGCTGGTTATCAAGGATCACACTGCAACAGAGGGCAAGGAGAAAGGAGAACACTGTTTTGAGTTTGGAGAGGTGTTCAATTTTCCTGCTATTTAGAAAACCCCCAATTATCTGAAGATTTCAATAACAGGATTTTGTTCTGTGCTCTTGTAGGAGAAAGAGGAAATTACTTCAGTTTTCTAATTTCAGAATTAAAGAAATTAATATCCTCACACACCCACATGCACGCCCACCCACACACAGAGCCCTGGATGTGGTTTACCACCCTTGGAACTGCTCCTCCTCCTAACTTCTATATTGCAGCTAAAAAAAAAAAAAAAAAAAAAAATCCTTATTTGGCTTCTTAGTCACCAAAAAGCAAAAGCCACAGCACATCTGCTTCAGATCAACTCTTTCATCTCACTGTTACTAAAATCCATTAATGCCAACTCCATATCTCTTGCATCCTCTCCTTCTTCTTCTTTGGCATGGCACCCACCCTTTCACGGCCCTTATCACCTCTTCCTGGGCTAGTTCTATAGCTCCTTCTTCCCTTCCATGTTCTAGCCACCCTGGCTTCTTTTATTTTCTGGAAAATAAGATGCCACTCCCTCTGCCTGGCAGGTTCTCCCCAAACCTCCTTTCCTGAGCAAAATCTAACTCATTCTTTAGGTCTCAATACTTCTGTAGAATCCTTTCCTGTAGAAATAGGAAAATAAAAGAGGTCATCTTTTAATAGGCTCTTATAGCATCCTGTGTGTTTTTCTTGGAGCACTTATGAAGATAACAATTAATTGTGCAACTTAATACTTGTCTTCCCTGTTGGAATGCTCTTAAATATTATGCTATGCTGCTTTCTCTAATCAAGGATTTACTTTATTGCTCCCATTGGGTCATTTTTGAAAACTTCCAAAATACAAGTGAAAACATCAAAAGTGTTTTATTTGGTTTCTTAATTTTTAACTCTGCCTACAGATGATTGAGACCATGGTTTAGACTAATCATGGTTTTAGACTCCTTTTCTTAACCTCTCTAAGGTTGACTAAGCTACTTATCAGTTGTATGATATTGGGAAAGCATTTTGACTTCTCTGAGTCAGTTTACTCATTTGGAAAATGGGGATTATAATACCACTGGATCTCATGGAGTTTTTTTTGTTTTTTTTTAATCCTCACCTGAGGACATTTTTGCATTTATCTTCAGATAGAGCGGGAGGGAGAGAGGGGGGAAGAGAGAGAGAGAAACATCAATGTGAGAGAGACACATCGAGTGGTTGCCACCTACACGACCCCAACCAGGGCCGGGGACAAACTGCAACTGATGTATGTGCCCTTAGCGGGAACCGAACCCGGGACTCTCTGGTCCGCGGGCCAATGCTCTAATCACTGAGCCAAACTGGCCAGGGCTCTCATGGAGTTTTTAAAGTAAAGAGAGTTAATTTAGGTATTTGAGGGTACATACATAATGCCCGTGAAGATTAGCAAATATTAGTTTGCATTTTAGGAATATCTATATATTTAGGATATATATCTCAAATGAGTTCCTAGAGACATAAAAATGATCAATACTCATGAATAAAATAAAACCAGAGGTATGAAAATATGGATCAGACTGAGGAAAGTCAGAGGGAAGTGGGCAGGAGGAGATTAACCAAAGAATCTATATGCATATATGCATTGCCCATGGACACAGACAATAGGGTGGTGAAGGCCTGGGGCGGGGCAGGAGCCCGGTGGAGGGGGACCATGAGGGAAAAAAGGGGGGAACATTTATAATCCTCTCAACAATAAAGATAAAAAAAAAAAGATTGATACAACTTCTCAGAAATAAACTCGCATTACCAATGGGAGCAGCTCTCAAGAGTGACACACGTTTGCATTATCCTTTGATCTATTCACACTGTAGTCATTAAATCACAGAGGTTTTTTTTTTTGTTTTAACTAGGAAATTTAAAAACTTCTTGAAAATCTGCTCAGGTTGATCCTAGTCTTTCTGAGCAGCTGTACATATGGAATTCAGAGCTGGAAAAAAAAACAAAAACAAACGGGACTGTGGAGAAGCAACCAAGCCACCGTATCTGTATTTTCTTTTGATGTAACATTTTGTGCTAGGCTTATTTTGAAAAGCACGTGGTGGGTAAGGGTGCTAAAAAAGGAAGCATGAAGGGAAAGGGAAAATTCACCATCTTTAATACATCCCTCTGATTATCAGCACTGCTCACGTCTGACTCCAAAGAGTACCAGAATGTGCTCTGAACGCTGGCAGCAGTGAGCGGAAAACACTTCGTAAACAGAGATGGACCTCACAAGATACATGCAAGAGTCCTTATTATGCATAGGCATGCATCTTTCCTTTTTTCACAGATATAAGCAGAACCCAAATCACTCTATCCACATTTCTGTGCATGTGTTATGTCGATGTACAGTTAAGTGAAGCAAAGGTGTGGTACAGCCCTTTCTTTGGAATTTCCAAGCAGTTTGGATTTTCCTGGCTGTGATTCCAGCCATCATAACTACATCTGATTCTCACAGATGGTCCCCTGGTTGCTTCCAACCGGGCCCATTTGTCAGGCAAATAGTGAGCTTGTTCTGCTGCTCAGTGACTTTCAGAAGGGTGCCTGGGTTCCTGCTGAGTGTGAACAAAGAGGGGAGCCTTCAAGGTGCTGACCATATAACAACTCAGGCATGGAGTTCTGCCACCACAAGGAAACTGGCGTCCTGGGTCTAATCGCCTCTTAGCTCAGTGACACCTGTTGAAATTGACAAGCCAACAAAGCCGAGATCCCATGCTGAGCAGAGGAATTGGGGACACTCTTGGCTGCCAACAACACGGCTATATGACAGCTGGAGCCTGAGAATCACATTGACAGAGCACTGGATTTATACACGTGAGTTCCACGCCTTCCTCAAATGTTGTCCCTCTTAGATACAAACGTTGCCTTTGCTCTGGCCTGTGTTGCCCAGGGATTAGAGCAACAGCCCCCACACAGGAGGGTTGCAGGTTTCATTCCCAACCACCGGCTCGCGCCTGGGTTGCAGCTTCAGTCCCCACCCCGGTTCAGGCATGTGCAGGAGGCAACCAATCGATGTGTCTCTCTCACACTGATGATTCTCTCTCTCTCTGCCCCTCTCTCCCTTTCTCCTTTCCACTCTCTCTAAAAATCATTGGAAAAAATATCCTCAGGTGAAGATTAACAACAACAAAATATTGCCTTTATTCATTAAAAATATTGTGATTCATTAAAGTATAATTTTTATTTATTTATATTT
This sequence comes from Tadarida brasiliensis, assembly GCA_030848825.1. Taxonomy (NCBI): domain Eukaryota; kingdom Metazoa; phylum Chordata; class Mammalia; order Chiroptera; family Molossidae; genus Tadarida; species Tadarida brasiliensis. Next base: position 61,750,125 of record CM061268.1, read on the forward strand.
TTCTCCTTGTACCATATATTTATGAAAATGTATATTATTAGGTCCATATTTTTCAAAAACTATTTAAGAGAAGATTGAATTTCTAATAAGAAAAATATAATTATTCTTGTAGAAGTAGTAATAGTAATAATAAAGCAATAATAGGGATGTCTAACTTTTTTTTTTAATGTGATTTTATTGATTTTTTTTTTTTAGAGAAAGAATGGAGAGAGAGATAGAAACATCGATGGGAGAAAGAAACATCAATTGGCTGCCTCCTGCACACCCCCCGACTGGGGACGGAGCCCACAACCTGGGCATGTGCCCTGACTGGGAATCAAACTGGGACCTCTCAGTCCATTGGACAATACTCAATCCACGGAGCCACATCAGCTGGGTGGGATGGCTAACTTTTATTAAGTACATATTTTTTTGCAAGGTATGTCCCTATGACTACATGTATTGGCTTGTTTAAGATTGTCCCTATTATAAATGAAGCCATACTTCTCTATGAGCTGGATATTGGAAAACTTTAGGTTTCATCATAATATAGGGGAAAATTGTCTTTATTAGTATAATGTCCAAATAATTAAAATATCAGTTCAAATGACCCAAGAATGAGCAACTGTAGTACCAGCAGATTTCAGAGGAAATGATAATGATAATGTCTGAACTAATTCATGGACCACTCACTATGTATGTGGCAGAGTGCTAAGCTCTCAACTGGCTTTACTGCTTTTTATCTTTGCAACAAATTTATTAGTTAATAACTAATATCATTTCCACTTTCAAGATGAAGACTGAGGTTTGCACATTGAGCCATTTGCCCAGGACTGAAACTAAAGTTTACTGTGCTAACGCATACCCAAATTAATTATTTTCTAAATATTGTGTTTGATCCCACACTTTCAAAATGAAGTGAAGATGTCTTTACATATAGTTAGAGATATCGAGGCTGTCTGTTGGATTTATTGAGGTTTAACCATCCCCTTATAGTAATTTGGAGATATCTTCAAATCAAACTCAATGTGATGGACTTATGTTCCAATGATTTGTTTATTTGAGTCTTCCTCCAGTCTTAGAATCCTGTAAACAGCTCGGCATTAAGTGTTGCCTCTTCCTAATTGCCTACCTGTTAATATGACTGGGCTTCCATTAAAAAATAACAGTTCATCACCCAGATGCTGTCTATTCGTCGATACAAATGAACTATTTAAAATTCTGCAGGCTCTAGAGCACCGCACTATGAGGAAAAAAGATTGCAGGTCGGTAGGTGTATTGGGGAAGATATTAGAATAAAAGCAAAGACAGAGGTGAGCAGTGGAGCAGAGGTAGCAGCTGGAGGACCACACGTATCTTTGGTCAAAGTTTGACTTCTGGTTCTATTTTTCTTCTTCTTTCTGGATAATGAGGACAATGTCCATGTGATTGAGACAGCACAAGACATATTATGACAGAGTTGAAGGGGCACTTCTATTTCTTACTTTTTCATTTGTACTTAGAATATAGCTTAACCTTATTTTTCTTATCTCTAAAATGGATAAAAACACCTACCTGACAGGGTTTGGGGAGGATTATATGGGTTTGTGCTTGCAAAGCACCATACACACTGGTGCATAGGGAACAGTAGTGATTATTTTTAAATTCTGTCTTTTGATCTCATAAATCTGCTAGCAGTGAGTCCTTCTATACACAGAAGAAAAAATAATTCCCCATAATCAGTGAGGTGCTGGTGCCAGCCTCACACCCAGCTTACAGGAGCCCGTTATACACATTTCTTCCTAACGTCTGATAATGCTACAAATCAAACTCCTCCTATGCCAGCTCCCACCCACCGTTCTTCCAGATTCAGTTGTTATACATTCACCAGCACACCACATAATTTTCCTTCTATATTCTTTGCTGTAGGAAATCTTACAGCAGCAGGCACAGTGGAAAGCAACTCCTGGAAAGAAAGCAATCAGATATCTTGTGTTCACAGCAATCTCATGCTCTGCTCAGGTGTCAAAGATAAGACATTGTCATCTAATCATACACTGATCCATTAGATAGGGCGCCCAATCACTTAGTGTAAAAATCTGCTAGTTCAGAACCACTCATAGGAAGCATATTTCTACGCTCCATTCTCATGCCCACTGAGCCCACTCTTTCTTAAGTACCAGATATTGCACCGAGTGATTATTTTTTTATTCCTCACCTGAGGATATTTTTCTACTTATTATCAGATAGAGTGGGAGGGAGGGAGGGTGAGAGAGAGAGAGAGAGAGAGAGAGAGAGAGAGAGAGAGACATCGATGTGATAGAGCCACATAGACTGGTTGCCTCCCACACTACCCAACCAAGGCTGGGGACAAACCGCAACCGAGGTACATGCCCTTGACCGGAATCAAACCTGCGACTCATTGGTCCGTGGGCCGATGCTCTAACCACTGAGCCAAACCGGCCAGGGCCCGAGTGATTATTTTGAATGCAAATCACATTTAATTGTGACAGTAATTTGATGTGGTAGATATTATCCATCACAAAACACAGAGGAGGAAAATGAGGTTCAGAGAGACTAAGTGAATAACCCAATGTCACAGAGCTGTCGGTGATAAGGTGTGTCTGGCTAGAACACAGTCAGACTCCAAAGCCTGTGCTCTTCTTCACTATGTTATATTCCCTCCCAAGCTGCTCAATAAAAACTGTGTTGCATGGGTAGATGCTATTCATCTTATAAGTGAAGATAACCGAGGCATTAGGAAATGAAAGTTTTTAAAAATGATCCCATAAATGCAGAATTTCATTTCTCCTTACAGAATTATCCAAATCCGAAGCAAGTTCATAAACCCGATTAGCAGATAAAGGACTGTCCATCTTTGGGAAATGTTAATCTCTGGTCACATGTTGTAAATATTTAACTGTTATCACCATTATGTAATCCCTTTGGGTAAATTCATCTTGAAATATTTTTATGACATATAATTCACAAGTGAAGTCCTGCCGTAAGCTAACATTTTGAAACAACTCTTGAGAGATTCTAAGATGAAAATTTCTATATTCAATTTATTACACTGTGGTAATTAACACACTACAACAGCAGAACATTTTGATCACTAGCATTAAACAGAGCTCTTAAAAGATTCCAAATGTATTCTGCAGAGGATTGACAGTGGAGGTGGAGTGTATGGGATTATCTTTCTATCTCAACTGAGATGATTCCATGAAAAGCATTTGGTTACTTAGTAACATTAAAATTGCAATTATGTTCCCTTATAATTAACGACCTTCAAATAAATAGTTTTGTGAACAAATTACATACTTTACCAGAATTTTATTCTTCTTTCTCAGTAGTTATTTCACTCAATTTCTAAATGTAGAGAGTACGGTCTTCTTTTTTGAATACTTTTGTACATCGGAAAGAAGAAAGTTTAGCTTGTGCTAAAGCTGAATGTGGGGATGAACAGAACAGGAGGAAATGAACAGAAATTTTTTAAAGATTTTTTAAATTAATTTTTAGAGAGAGAAGGGAAAGGGGAGAGAAATAGAAACATTGATCGGCTACCTCCTGCACGCTCCATACTGGGGATTGAACCCCAACCAGGCCTGTGCCCTGAGCAGGAATCGAACCAACACTTTTGGATTACTATGATTAATGAAGTGAAGCCTCAGGTTTTTTTTTTTAATCATCACCCAAGGATACTCTTCCATTGATTTTTAGATAGAGTGGAAGGGAGGAAAGGAGGAAGAGAGAGACACATCGATGTGAGAGAGACACATCGATTAGTTGCCTCCTCCACGACCCCGACCGGGGCTGGGGATCAAACATGCAACTGAGGTACGTGCCTTTGACTGGGAATCGAACCCATGACCCTTTGGTCTGCAGGCCAACACTCTAACTGCTGAGCCAAACCAGCCAGGGTTCACATTTTTATTGAAAATTTTAGCATTACAGAAATTAACAAGAAAGGAGCATCTATATTTTGTCATTTTTACCATGAGTAGCAATAGTGGTAGTAACTGTAAGCCATTCAGCTGCAGGTAGGGTGAAAGGTAATTCAGAGTGAAAACAAGCTAATATTTGGCTCTGATTGGCAGCAGTCTCATGCTCAGCCCAGTGTCATCTAATCATATATTGACATATTAGATGAGATGCCCAGTCACTTAAAAATATGCTGTTTCAGAAATACCAATAGGAATCACACATTTTCTAATTTCCACTCTTATGCCCATTTGTCCAAGAGACATCAAGTATCTGCCCTACACAGTGCCAGGCACTGAGTATATAGACATGGATAGGACAGGGTTCCTGGCACCAAGAAGCTCATGGCCTAAGAAAGGAACAGACTATGCACGATGAAATGAAATGAAATTAAATGGAAGCATGCATAAGATGCAGTGGCCGCATGATGGAGGTGACAATCGGGATGTGTTCTGACTGAACGGTAGGAGTTTGTGGGTAAATGAAAACCATCTCAGCTAAGATTTCTTCCAAGAAACCTTTGCTGATTCTTTTCTCCCTGCACCACCCAGAATGGCATGGAGGTGATACCTTTGAGTTCACAAAATGCTTCATGCTGTGCGCTGCTACGCATTGGGTGAGAAGTAAATATATTTATCTACTTTAAAGGTAGATCCGTAGGTGCTTCTGATGGGTTGAACTTGGAAAGTGAAGAAAAGGCACAACTTTCAATTTTCTGTCTTTGGTAACAAAATAATATAATTTACTGAGATGGGGAATCTGACCTGATTAGGGAAGTTTTTTTTTGACCTTTTAAGTTTGAAAGGCCAAGTGGAGATGTTAAATAGGTAAATAGATATAGAGGTTCCATCAATGCTGGTGTTCACCATCAAGACATGAGTTTCTCAAGGGGAGACATTTTACTTTATATGTCTCTATGGCAAAGTGGTTGTTTTATAAATGTTGCTGTAAAAGACTTTCTCTTTATACCCTTCTGGCTTAAGGATATCCTTCTGCTAAGGCTGCTGAACACTAAGTTGGGAAGAAACATCTCCTTACTGTGTTTGTTTTTTTAAATTTTTTTCTTTACTGATTTTAGAGAGAGGAAAGGAGAAGGATAGAGAGATAGAAGCATCAGTGAGAGAGAGAGCATCAGTTGGTTGCCTCCCGCATGCCCCGCACTGGGGATCGGGTCCACAACCTGGGCATGTGCTCTGACTGGGAACTGATCCGGCATGGGTCGGTCTTGGTGCATGGGTCGACGCTCAACCACTGAGCCACACAGGCCAGGCTCCTTACTCTTCTTCACTCCTTAGATCAGAGTAGGCCATTACAAGTCAATAACTGGCTCCAGAATAACATTTTAAATGATTTTTTTTGTTTTGTTTTGTAAAGTAAAGCTGATGGGACCTTTGGATATGAGAAAATAAGCCTGATGGCAAGTTTTTTTAGAAGAAACAATGCAGATCAAAGTATGGGCAAAATTATAGGCATAGAGAAATGTGAAGAATTCTAGATGGGTGGATCCAAGAGAGGGCAGAAAACAGTGAAAATAGAATGGGGAGGGGTCAGGGGCTATGTGAGGTGGTAAAGGGCATGAAACGTTGGGATAGGGAAAGAACTTTTATATTTTCATACAATTCCATTTACCAAAATATTGAAATTATAGTTTTATACTGTGTTCCACAGGCTCTATCTTTCACATGGTATTTCTTATCAATGAGAACAAAGAGTGACATGGTAAGGCCTGGATATAAAATTAGTGACAGCAAATTACTAAAAAAAAACACTAAAATTATTTGAGATCTCTAAAATTTTGAGTGGGATAGAAACAGGTTTAAAATTATTTTTCTTAATTCCAGTTCTGTTTAAAGCTACTTTGTTGTTTCCCAATTCAATCAGTTGCTAGGGAAACTGGAAAAGGGGTTATTAAATTGTATATGAAAATCTATATTGTATATTACATCAAGTGGACCTGCAAGTGGTTAGATAAATTCAGAGGTAAGATCTGTAAAAGCTCAAGGGAAGGGTGAAAGCCTCCAAAGCTGATATTTTGATGGAGATTCTGTGCCACTTTTACCATAAAACACTGGTATTTCTGTGGGTACTCATTTTATTGGAATGTTGGAAAGTATATTGATAAGGAGGGTGAGTAAACCTGGAAGAAAAGCCAGGGTCTTCTTGGATCAATAACATAATTAGAAGAAAGATCACTGGACCAAGTATTAGAACCATGTTCCAAACCAGGTCCAGGTGCGAATTTAGGAAAGTTAGTTCCCCTCTCTGATCCTCAGTTTAAACATTTGAATAATGAAGAATATGGGACAAATAATTTCTTCTAGCTGGAATAATCTAATCTATGATTGGCAGATAGATGAATGGGACCTCGGGAAGTAGAGAATGATAATGTACTTAATATGAAGGAAATTGTGGGTAATGAGATAAACTGTCAAGATTTGAAGGCCAAGTTTAATTTAAGCACATAAGCAAAGAAAAAAATCTTGAAAGAAAATTTAAGAATGAGTTGCTTATGTAATGCTTATCTTTCAGTTTTCTGCCATATATAACACTTTTCATTTTGTGTTAAATTGTAGAATACTTTTTATGTTGTGTCATCTACTGTTCAGGTTCACTATATTTAGCCATGTATTTATTTAAAGATATTTAATTGTATATTTTTAAAAATATACAAGGGGATTTGTAAACATCTCTAACATCTTAGGGGTTCTATCTTTTGGAATGATAGCAACCTCTTAACTTCCTCCTTCTGGTACCATATTCAAAACGCAAGGGAAAAATTCTAATTCATCAAACCATACACCAGGTAGCATCCCATTGTCTACAGAAGAGGTAATCCACTAAAAAGTTCACCAGTTCCAGAGATTCTTTTTTTATAGTTATCCTTACAATAGATTCTACACTGTAACAATATCAGAGTATTTGTTTCTTCCCAAATGTTCCACACTGTTTTGTTCCCTTGTGTCTTTGCACATACCAGTCCTCCGGCCTACAATATGCTTCCTTTCCTTGTGTTTCTGCCCAAACCTTATACACCCTTTAAGGTTTAGTTAGTACCAGACACCAGATGAAGCCTTATTTGACTCCTTAAAATCACTAACTAATGTCTAAAATGAATTAATTCCACAATTATTTATGGAACATCTTTTGTATGCCAGAAAATTCTAAGTGTTCTTATAGACCTTTTATGCTGATTTTTGCACTATATTCATTTTCCCATCTATCTACCCATTAATTTACTTATGATATGTGATTCATGTTATTTGCACACATATAATACCACACTGCACTGTATTTGTCAATTTTTGTGACTGGTTCCCCCCACCCACCCAAAAAATTGAATTCTTTGAGGATCTAGATTCTGTCATACTCATTTTTATTGAATAAACAAATAAACAAAAAAGCCACACATTAAATTAGTCTATGTATTATTCTCTAATAGCCACCTTAACCAGGCAAAAATGGCTCCATCATAAATCTTACCATATGTGATTTATAACTTTAGACAAACCATGAAACTTTTCTCTTTTAAACTATAAAATATCACTGGGAGAAAACATGAAATAAGTCATTTTTAAACAAATATGTAGGTTTAGTTGTTTATGACATCTAGACAGACTCGGTGGGAGGACAGGATGCTTAGGATGAAAGAGAAACAGAAAGCACGAAGTAAAAATGAGGACTAAAGACAAGAAGCAGGGCATCTTTGGCAACAGATGTAATGATCTATAGGTAGGCAATGACACAGTGTACTTAGGAAAAGTCAAGAGGGAGCATTTAGAAGCAGGACTGAACACAGCAAATAATAGGTTTAGAAAGGATGGCAGGTGCTGAGATAATGAAGAGCTTTAAGCGTAATGGTAGATAATTTAAATTTTATCTGATAAGCAATGGGAACAGAGAATTAATTTTTAGAAAGATCACTGGCAACAATGAGAAAGATGAATTGCAATGGTGGTAGAGGGAATGCAGGAAGACCAAATAGGATACAATTGCAATGCAAGCAATGATGGCGGTCTGCAAGCAGTGGCATGTGAATGCAGAGGGATTAACAAACGTATAGGAAAGAAGTATTTGTCATCAATTAGACTTGCGGGCTAAGCTTTTAAAGAAAGCTTCTACAATGACTCTGTTTTTTCAAGATTGTACGGCTAAAGAATAGGGCAGGGTATGCTTTCGATAGTAAGATAACCACTCATTCATTCTAGCTGAATTTGAGGTGCCTATGAAAAATTCATTGGAAATGTCATATAAGCAGCTAAATATGTGGGTGAGAAACTTAGGAGATAATTGTGGCTTTAAAACATAGATACGGGGAAACATAATATGCTTAAAAAGAGCAACTTTGTCCTATTTTCTCTGTATTCCCAATTTCAAACATAAAGCCTAGAACCATCAACAAATGCTGAGCTGAAACCATTAATGTCAACCTGATACCATTACCAACTTCCAATACCTTTTGGTTAGATGGATAACAGATATAAATCACCTGTCATAAAGTAGGGGTTCAGTAAATGGACCTTCCATAGATACCTTGGATAGCTGTTTTATTCCTATAATGTGTCTCAGGATTATAAAATATCAATACATACTAAATGGTCAACATTACTATAAATACTGAAACACATGGAAGAACAGCATTATTAAATAAAAAAGGTTTGAATATTTTAAGGCATTATATCACTATTTTAAAAGCTTACAATTTGTGGCATAGTCAGAAATGAAATGGATGCCAATTTCTGTTAAACCTCTGGCCTGAAGTTTGTGTTCCTTCCTTTAATCAACATTTGCTCTGTGCTCTGTAAACTCATTTGTTTTTCACTGGGCTTTTATGTCGCTTATTTCCTATTCAATTATTTGTAACATTCATTTTTAGCTTAGCTAAAAGCAGAGTAACACAAATTTTAAGGCATTGATCAGTACATTACCTAGGCTCATGTGTTAAGCTAGGCAGAAGGACAATTTGGAAATTAAAGAACACTGGGAGAGCAAGGTGGATAAAATGTAGAATCCCAGTAATAGGACTTTCAAACTCTAGGCTGCTTCATCTACCACCCATTTTTATTACCAATAATCTGATTTTTTAAATTCTTGGGGTAGCATTTGAGGGGTGAATTCTACAATCAAATCAACAGCACTGTTTGCTTAATGGGGTCCTAACAAATCTCACAGATATTTTTACTCTACTGCTTAGAAGAGTCTGTGTGTATAAACACCTGAGCAAAGTCACTTATGGGGAACATGAGGTATTTGTTCCATTATTCTAATTTGGGCTACTTATGGGCCAGAAGTAGCACGGTCAGTGCCAAACAGAAATAGAAAAGAATTAACAAATGTGGTGGTCAAGTAAACTACTTTTTATGAGCTATCATTAACATACTGCATTGAAGAAAAAGCAAAACATGTTTACAACAGGACTTCTATGACTTCTGTTACTGAGCAGATGACAGTAGCATTGAAAATAAGGGGAATTTCTAGATATCAGACTGATAAAGTTTCAACTTATATCTCTTGTAAGAAGGAAATTTTAAAGAGGAATTTCTGTCAATAATTCAATCCGTATGTAGTCAGTACACATTTCCTACCCCATTCAATATACTTTGGTTTTTTAAAATAGGTAAGAAAAGTATAAGACATGGTTTTCATCATAAATTAATGCCATCTAATAGTCTTTCATTAAAAAACAAACAAACATTTCTTAGTGGTCTAATAGGAAATCATACCATTCTCTATTCTCATAGACTTAAGAATATGTGCATGTATATTTTTAAATTCCTTAAGAATAACAAACTATCAATCATGATATGCAGATAAAAATTAGAATTTATTTATTAAAAAAAACTTTTATTGCCTTTACTGGAATGACACTGGTTAATAAAATTATACAGGTTTCAGGTGTACAATTCTATACATCATCTATATATTGTATTGTGTTAACCACCCTGAGTCAAGTCTCCTTCCATCACCATTTATCCTCCTTATACCCTCTTCTATCTCCTCCACCCCCTTTCCCTCTGGAGGAATGTATTTCTGAGTAAGATGTAGACTTTCCTTCTATTTTAATATATAATCATTGTCTAATGTTTTAGAACTAGAGCCAGGACAAACCTACCAGAAGGGTCAACCATGTTTGCTCACACTGGAACAAAGACACGCTCAGGCAGTGAGGTAAAAACAAAACAGGAAGAAATAGAAGGCACCACAGACAGGCTGGGAAAGGAAGGAGAAGGAATAATTAATATTGGGCTTGTATCCTCAACATGTGTGGAACACGCTCATTTTTATGCGTTCCTTTCATTAGGGATTAATGCAACAACCTCCAAAATGTCTCCAGTATTACCCATATTCAAGCCATTCTTTGACTGAATTAAAATAACTTTTCTAACAACACATTATTTCCATCTCCTCTGTATATCTTCTGTGGGTACTTTTTGTTTGTATCAAGTAACAATTATTTACCATGGCTTAAAATTCTCTGGCAGATCTGGATAGTGTGTTGAGTCTGGACAATTGGGTTGGGTCAGATCACAGACTTTTGAATGAATTATATTTCAAGAGGAATATTCTGCTATACCTGTAGAAGACAAACCAAGGTGAAGATACCACAAGCAAAATGATCCCTGAAGAAGCTATTGCAATTGAAATATTAAGAACATGAAGTAAGGTGAATTGGTAGGAATGGATGTGAGAAGCATCATGGAGATACACTTAACAGAACTTCAAAACAAATATTGTATATGCATTGGATATTCAAGCCTGAACAAGGAAGAGAATGATTATAAGGTGAAAGGTCACCTTCTGTCACTGAAAGGTCATTGTGCCTGTCTTGTCAATCAGGATAAAGAATTATGAAAAAAAAAAGTGCAGTTATATCCTAATGGGCCTACCTCTGGGATGGGCTTCATAAAGAATCCATCTATGAGTCTGGAGCCCATTTAGTATGAGAAATAGCTAAGATGTAAAGCCCAGACAACTCTGACAGGGTATGATTACCATCGTTCAAGGTTCATTGAGTGAGAAAGAATATTGGCTGCGTGTTCTTAAGGGCAAAAAAAATTTAACAAAGACCAAACTGCAATGAGTAGAATTTACAAAACGTTCAGATTAGAATAAGTGAGGGTATTTTGTTTTATTTATTATTATTGTGACACTTTATTTTTTAATTTTTTTATTGTTGAAAGTATTACAGATGTCTCCCCCCTTTCCCCATTAACCTCTTCCTTCCTGCTCCCCCCTCCAGCTTTCCCCAACCTAATGTCTGTATCCATTGGTTGTGCATACATGCATATAAGTTGTTTGGTTTATCTCTCCCCCCCCCAATCCCCCCCATCCCTCTGAGGTTTATTAGTTTGTTCCCTTCTTCCATGACTCTGGAACTCTTTTGGTCAACAGTTGATTTTGTTCATGACGTTCCATAAATAAGTGAGGTCATGTGGTACTTGTCTCTCTCTGACTGGCTTACTTCACTCAGCATAATACTCTTCAGGTCCTTCCATGTCATCTCAAAAGGTAAAATATCTTTCTTACAGCTGCATAGTATCCCATTGTGTAAATGTACCATAGCTTTTAAAAAAAAATCCTCACCCAAGGATACTTTTCCATTTATCTTCAGAGAGAGTGGGAGGGAGAGAGAAAGAGAGAGAAATATTGATGTGAGAGAGATACATCTATTGGTTGCCTCCAGCATGACCCCAACCAGGGCCGAGGACTGAACCACAACTGAAGTATGTGCCCTTGACTGGAATTGAACCCGTGACTCTTTGTTCTACTGGGCCAGTACTCTAACTGCTGAGCCACACTGGCCAGGGAGAACCACAGCTATTTTATCCATTCATCCACTGATAGGCACTTGGGCTGTGTCCAGATCTTAGCTATTGTAAATAGCGCTGTTATGAACATAGGGGTAGATATATTCTTCCTGATTGGTGTTTCAGGCTTCTTAGGCTATATTCCAAGAAGTGGATCACTGGGTCAAATGGCAATTCCATTTTTAATTTTTTGAGGAAACACCATATTGTTTTCCATAGAGGCTGTACCAGTCTGCATTCCCACCAGCAGTGTACTAGAGTCCCCCTTTCTCCACACCCTTGTCAGCACTTGTGTGAGGATTTGTTGATGGCTACCATTCTGGCAGGTGTGAGGTGATATCTCACAGTCATTTTATTTGCATCTCTCTGATGATTAGAGATGTTGAGCAGTTTTTTCATATGTCTCCTGGCCATTTGTATGTCCTATTTGGAAGAAGTGTCTATTTAGATCCTCTGCCCATTTTTAATTGGATTGTTTGTCTTTCTTTTGTTGAGTTGTATGAGTATTCTATATATATTGGATATTAACCCCTTATCCAGTGTATCATTGGCAAATATGTTCTCTTAGAGAGTGGGTTCCCTTTTCATTTTGATGCTGGTTTCTTTTGCCATGCAGAAGCTTTTAGTTTGATGTAGTTCCATTTATTAATTTTTTCCTTTGTTCCTCCTGCCCCAGGTGATTTATCAGTGAAAAATTCTGCTAAGTATAATATCTGAGATTTTTATGCATCCATTTCCTTCTAGGATTTTTGTGGTTTCACCAGTTACATTTAAGTCTTTTATCCATTTTGAGTTTATTCTTGTGTATGGTGTATGTTGGCGGTCTAGTTTTATTGTTTTGCATGTAGCTGTTTAAATTTCCCAACACCATGTATTGAAGAGACTATCTTTTTCTCCATTGTATGCTCTTGCCTCCTTTGTAGAATATTAATTGTGCATACTGTCTTGGGTCAATATCTGGGTTCTCTGTTCTGTTCTATTGATCTATATGCCTGTTCTTGTGCCAGTACCAGGCTGTTTTGATTACAGTGGCTTTGTAGTATAATTTGATATCTGGTATTTTGACCCCTCCCACTTTGTTCTTCCTTTTCAAGATTGCTGTGGCTATTCGTTTTTTTGTTGTTGTTGTTTGTTGGTTTGTTTTCATTTCATATACACTTTTGGGGTATTTGTTCTAGATCTGTGAAATATGCCGTTGGTACTTATTAGGGATTGTATTGAATCTGTAGATTGCTTCGAGTAGTATGGACATTTTAATGATGTTGATTCTTCCCATCCATGAACATGGTATATGTTTCAACTTTTTAATATCTTCTTCTATTTCTTTTTTCAATGTCCTGTCGTTTTCTGAGAACAGGTCTTTTACCTCCTTGGTTAAGTTTATTCCAAGGTATTTTTGTTGTTGTTGTTGCAATGGTAAATGGGATTTTTGTTTGTTTGTTTGTTTCCCTTTCTGAGTATTCATTATTGATGAATAAGAATGCCATAAATTTCTGGGTGTTAATTTTGTATCCAGCTACTTTGCCAAATTAATTTATTAAATCTAGATTTTTTATGGAGTCTTTAGGGTTTTCTATGTACAAAATCATGTCATCTGCAAATAATGACAGTTTCACTTCCTCCTTTCCTATTTGGATACCTTTTATTTTTTCTTCTTGTTTAAATCATGTGGCTAAGACTTTCAGTATTATGTTAAATAAGAGCAGTGAAAGGGGGCATCCTTGTCTTGTTCCTGTTAAGAGAAATGCTTTTTATGTTTGCCCACTGAGTATGATGTTGGCTGTAGGTTTTTCATATATGGCCTTTATTATGTTGAGATGCGATCCCTCTATTACCACTTTGCTGAGAATTTTTATCAGAAATGGGTGCTGGATTTTGTCAAATGCTTTCTCAGCATCTATTGATATGAATATATGGTTTTTATCTTTCATTTTGTTTATGTGGTGTATCCCATTTATTGATTTGTGAAAATTATACCAGCCCTGCATCCCTGTAATGAATCCCACTTGGTCATGGTGAACAATTTTTTTAATATATTGCTGGATCTGATTTGCTAATGTTTTGTTGAGGATTTTGGTATTATGTTCATCAGGGATATTGACCTGTAGTTTTCTTTCTTTGTAGTGTCTTTATCTGGCTTTGGAATTAATATTATGTTGGCCCCATAAAAAGGGCTTGGAACTCTTCCTTCTTATTGAATATTTTGGAATATTCTGAAGAGAATGAGTGTTACTCCTCCTTGAATGTTTAGTAAAACTCCACTGTGAAGCTTTCCGGGCCAGGGCTTTTGTTTGTTGGGAGTTTACTGATTAAAGCTTCAATTTCCTTAGTTGTTGTTGGTCTGTTCAAGTTTTCTGTCTCTTCCCAGTTCTCTTTTGGGAGACTGTGTGATTCTAGAAATTTGTCCATTTCACCTAGGTTGTCCACATTGTTGGTGTATAATTTATTTATAGTATTTTCTAATTATCCTTTGTATTTCTGTGGAGTCAGTTGTTACTGCCCCTCTTTCATTTCTGATTTTGTTTATTTGGGTCCTTTCTCTTTGTTTCTTGCTGAGTCTGGCTAATGGTTCATCAATCTTTTTTATCTTTTCAAAGAACCAGCTCTTTGTTTCATTGATCTTCTGAATTATTATTTTTTTTTTAGTCTCTATGCCATTTATTTCCACTCTGACCTTTACTATTTCTTTCCTTCTACTTGCTCTGGGTATTTTTATTTACTTATTATTTATTTACTTATTATCTATTTATTTTTATTTACTTTGTAGCCTTTAAGTTGTATGGTTAGATAGTCTATTAGAAATGTTTCTTGTTTCTTGAGGTAGGCCTATAGCACTATGAACTTTCCTCTCAGGACAGCTTTTGCTGCGTCCCATAGATTTTATGTTGTTGTGTGTTTATTTTCATTGATTTCCAGGAAGATTTTTATTTCTTCCTTGATCTCCTTGGTAACCCATTCATTGTTTAATAATATGTATTTAGCCTCCATGTGTGTGAATACTTTTGAGTATTTTTATTGTAATTAATTTCTAGTTTCATGCCATTGTAATCTGAAGATGCTTGTTATCATTTCAATCTTCTTGAACTTGTAGAGACTTAGTTTGTGTCCTAACATGTGGTCTATCTTTGAGAATGTCCCATGTGCACTTGAGAAGAATGTGTATTCTGCAGTTTTGGGGTGTAATTCTCTGTAAATATCTATTAAATCCATTGGATCCAGTGCATCATTTAGAATCTCTGTTTCTCTGTTAATTTTTTGTCTAGAGGATCTATCCAGTGATGTTAGTGGGGTTTTGAAATCTCCTGCTATGATTTTATTGCTGTCAATTTCTCCTTTGAAGTCCTCCAGAAGTTTAAAAATATATTTTGGTGTTCCTATATTGGGTGCATATATGTTTACCAAGGTTATATCTTCCTGTTGGATAGATCTTTTCAATATTATGTGGTGGCCTTCTTAGTCTCTTGTTATGGCCTTCATTTTGAAGTCTATTTTGATCAGATATGAGTATTGTTTCTCAGCTCTTTTTTTCATTTCCATTTGCTTGGAAAATTTTTTTCCATCCCTTCACTTTCAACCTATGTGAGTCTTTTGTTGTGAAATGGGTCTTTTGTAAATAACATATATATGAGCCATGCTTTCTTATCTATTCAGCTACTCTGTGTCTTTTGATTGGAGCATTTAATCCATTTACATTTAAGATTGTTATTGACATGTACTTATTTATTGCCATTTTTATTTATATGGTTATGTTTCTCTCTCTATTTCTTCTGCTTATTATAATAGTCTTTTAACATTTCTTGCAGTGCTGGTTTGGTGCTAATATATTCCCTTAGCCCCTCCTTTTTATTTTTGGTCTGGAAAGCTCTTTATTTCACCTTCAGTTTTGAATGATAGCCTTGCTGGATAGCATAGTCTTGGATTCAGATCGTTGGTTTTCATTACCTTGAGTACCCTTCTGGCCTGTAGTGTTTCTGTTGAGAAATCAGCTGATAACCTTATAAGGGCTTCTTTGTAGGTAACCTCTTGCTTTTCTCTTTTGCTGCCTTTAAGATCTCTCTTTTTATTTAATTTTTGGCATTTTAATTATGATATGTCTTGATGTGGGCCTCTTTAGGTTCTTCTTACTTGGGCTCTCTGTACTTCCTGAACTTGTGTGCCTTTCTCCTTCACCAAGTTAGGGAAGTTTTCTGCCACTATTTCTTCAAATATATTCCCTAACCCTTCCTCATTTTCTTCTTCTGTATTTTTTTTTATCCTCACCTGAGGACATTTTTGCATTTATCTTGAGATAGAGTGGGAGGGAGAGAGGGGGGAAGAGAGAGAGAGAAACATTGATGCAAGAGAGACACATCGAGTGGCTGCCACCCACATGACCCCAACCAGGGCCAGGGACAAACTGCAACTGAGGTACGTGCCCTTAGCGGGAACCAAACCCGGGTCTCTCTGGTCCGCAGGCCGACGCTCTAACTGCTGAGCCAAACCAGCCAGGGCTCTTCTGTACCTTTACACATGTTGTTGAGCTTCCTCATAATCATTACTCTGAACTCTACATCTGATAACTTGCTTAACTCCATTTCATTTACCCCTTCTTCTATAGAATTTTCTTGTTTTTGCAGTTGGGATTTGTTTCTTTGTTTCACCATTCTGGCTGTCTCAGCAGGGTTTGGTGTCTGCCAAATTTTCCCTGTGAGTGTCAGTGTTCCACTGATTGTGGCTCCCTCTGGTGGGTTTGGATGAGTGTGGAAGGGACCACACTAAACACCAATGTCTAGTCTTACTTTCCTGGGTAAGATCGCAGACTAAGCAAAGATTCAATTATCCCAGAGCTTTTGCCTGCAGGCTATTAGTCTCAGTTACTTAATGAGCCTCAAGCTGTAGCCCTCAGCTGCATGTAAAATCCCTCAGATGGGCAGGATACAAAGATTTCCAGTGGGTGGGGCAATCTCTTTCCCCTGGGCTAAAGTTGCTTTGAAAATGGTTTCTGCCTTATGGGTTTTTGGCTCAGCACAGGGATCCAGGCCTCAGCCTTCACAGCTCAGTCCCCAGAGCCAGGACACCCAGCACTGAGAGTCAGTCCCAAGGCTCAAAGCCTTCAGAATATCATCTCTGCCTATTGGCTTGCTGGTAGTCTCTGGCTGTTAATGAGCCTTGGCTTGCAGTTCTCTGGGACAGGTGGTGTTAAATTCCCAAGGGAGGGGCAGTTGCTTCTTCCCCAGGCTACTGCTGCTCTGGGAAGGGGCTCTTTGAGGGAGATGGCTATTGTCCTGTGGGGGAGTGGCTCAGCATAGAGCTCTTGATGGCCTCCTTCCCAGCTCTCTCCCCAGTGCCATTATCTCCCAACTCTCTTCACAAAGTTAAAGTCCAGTCCACCCTCCCTCTGCTGGAGGCCAAGGTGAGTGGCTGTAGCTGTAATTTAGTGCACTGGCCCTTCAGGGAAGTGCCAGTGTTCCCTGAGCCTCTCCCTGCCAGACAAAACCTCTGCTCTGGTGATTTTCTCAGCCAGGTGTTATGAGGATCCCTTTCCCTGTTCTGCCACTCTATGCTGGGGAGTTGGCTTGGGGTTTTAACCCCCAATTTCTCAGAGGAAACTGCTCACAGCTAAGACAGCCCTCAGCTGCTGCCTGTGGGCACCTAGCCAGCCCTCTTGTGCCTCTGCAGCTTCTACCAGTCTCGATTTGGGGTACTCTTTTGGTCCCTGGTTATAAGGGTTGTCTCCAGCTGCTCTTCAGTTGGTTTTACAGATGACTTGTCTTTATTTTAGTTGTAATTCCAATTTGTTCCTGGAAGACAGTCTGTGTAGCTTCCATTCACTCTGCTGCCATTTTGGATCTCCTCAAATGAGAGTATTTTAATAATTAGAGCTAAAACGTGTAGAAACATGGTGTGATCCCTATTAGAGGAATATAAGAATGTGTTTGAGAGGTACTGGGATCTCACTCTATAGAATTTCTTTCTTTCTTTCTTTCTTTCTTTCTTTCTTTCTTTCTTTCTTTCTTTCTTTCTTTCTTTCTTTTTCTTTCTTTCTTTCTTTCTTTCTTTCTTTCTTTCTTTCTTTCTTTCTTTCTTTTTCTCTTTCTCTCTCTCTCTTTCTTTCTTTCTTTCTTTGTTTCTTTTTCTCTTTCTTTGTTTTTTTTAATCAGAAGCCCTTTATTAATGGAAATTCCTTCTGTGCTTCCAAGTAAAATGAAAACATCATTAATATCAATGATTGACAACAAAAACCATTCTACAGAATTTCATAGGAGAGATTATGGAATGAAAAAACTAAAAGGGCTTTTAATTCAGTTCGTTACATAATCTGATACAATTTCTAAATATTTTTTAAATTGATTTTTAGAGAGAGTGGAAGGGAGAGGGAGGGGGAGAAAGAAACATCAATGTGAGAGCAGAATTTCAATTGGCTGCCTCCTGCACTCCCCCTAACAGGGATTGAGCCCACAACCCTGGCATGTGCCCTGACTGGGAATTGAACTAGCAATCTTTCAGTTCATGGAATGATGCCCAACTGAGTCACACTGGCCAGGGCAATCAGATACAATTTGATTTACAACACAATGCTCTGCAGACTACATAACTGAGTACTCAAGTTCAAGAAGCAGTGTTGTGACTCCCTCAGGGATACCACAGAGGGGAGGGCCTGAACTGGAGTATACAACAGGAAAAGTAAGTTGATCATGAATACAGATAGTCTATTAGGATGAATTATATAATAGTGAAAGGCAATTGAACAATTGTTTTTCAAGCCATCATTGTTCGAAGACATCTGTGAAATTAGAAATGACTAATTACTGGTATAATATTAATAAAAATAATAATTAGGATATTGAACACTTATTTTGGGCAAGGCTCTGTGATAGGTTCTTAGCCTGGATATTACTCTTTATTTACAGCAATTTTATTAATTAAAGACTATTACTACTCCTCATGTTACAAATGAGTAAATGGAGGCTTAAAGAGGTTATGTAACTTGCCCCAAATAATTTCTCTAGTAAATGGATGAACTGAGACTTGGAGCATCGTCCATGTTCTTAACCATTTTGATACACTGCCAATGTGCTTACCGATGTGTTTACCTTAGCCTAAGCAAACAAAATAGTTTACAGTTACATGTGTCCCTACTGCAGAGAAGGGCCCTAGAGAGACATTTCAGAAGTTTTCTTGGTAAAAAACAAAAACAATTAGCCAATCCTCTGGATTGTTACCTATTTAATGAAATGGATTAGTAATTTGAAATGGACTACAGTGAATTACTTGGAGAAAATGGGTTCAACTAACTGGTCCAGAGAATCATCTCAAGGATATAATTAAATTGCTTAGTGTACTATTACTGCTAGAACAAACACAATTACTAATCTTCAGGACTGCTTGCATTTCCAGTATAATTAAAAAGAAGAAGTGAGAAAGATAAGATCCATGAACAAAATGTGGTTCAAGGAATCAGTCATGTGGTTAGCTAATGAAAACAAAGCAAGGTCAATCTTTGAAGTGTTTCCAGAATTTGGGTTTTCTACTCTATATTTTAGTTCTTAGGAATCACCCATTTAAAATAACCATTAAACTCAAAGTTTTTTAGGGTAGTTATCATATTTTTTAAGACCATACCTCTGGGTTCTCAAATGTTGTTTGGAGCAAAGGATGCTTACTAAATATATGTTGAACAAGTAAAATCAATTTGTATAAAAAGTAACACTTTCTTCCAGATTTTGTGGAAGACAACATTTAAAGGACATACATAATGTACACCACATTGTTTAGTAAATTTAAGCTATTTCATGCTGACGATAGAGAAATAAATAACAATATTCTTTAGAACTTAGAGTCAGATGTATTTCTCTTTTGCCACAAGTTACCCTCTTTGAGGCTCATGAAGTACTATTGCTCTCTAGGGAAGATGCAGAAAAAAACAGGTGCCTGCACCATTTTTCCTGATGCCATAGGGGAGAGGAAGATAAACACGTTAGTAAAAAGGAGCATCATATTATTACACTCTTAGAACCTGGATTATTTCCTGGTACACAATTAGCAACCAAGGAATGTTTGCTATTGAATTAATACATGCCATATTAAACGCAGTGACTATGCAGGTCTGGGCGCCATCTCTGTAAAACACAGGTATTCAACAAGAGAAGATGATGGTGCTTGCTATCAAGTCAGTTTTTTTTTTTTTTTTTAACATAGGCAAATCAAAGAAGTAGTACCTGAGATGTACCAAATGTAATAAGCACGTCTTTAGTGATTTAAGCAATAGCTCAGAGAGTCTTATCATTAAATTCTTCCAAGGTTTGCTTGCAACCACACACAAAACATTGTGTGCCACCAAAACTAAAATATAATAAGTCCAGCAACACTAATTTCACAATGCTGATAATAGTCTCTTCCTTTTGCCTTTTAAAGTTGGTTCTAAATTTTCTGGATTTTCCTACCTGTCACAATATGGGAGCCTTCTGTGGTGTAAGGTCATTGAGATAGGTGTCTGGACACCCATAGTTCTCTCTTGATGTTAAAAATATAATTTACTGTATGAATTTAAATAAACAAGTTTATGAATTGCTGTTGTTAAACACGAGCATTAAGGATTGAGCTAGCATGCCCACTCCTCATAACTCCACCTCTCATTAAATTTAATTTGAGACATATGACATAAAATAAATAAACCTTAAAATATGATGATGTGAGATAAAATACAGTGCCTTTCCCCCCCTCCTATGAATTTTATAATGCTTTTCTTTAAATTCTGTGTTTTTCTCTCACTGACTGGAATCCCATTTCCTCCCTAATTTTAACAAATGACAGACTCCTATTCAGGCTTTAAGTCCCAAGTCAAGTATGGAAATTTTTTTCTGATACAAAATGCTTCCCTCCCACCTAAATCAGTGTTAGATGGCATTCAACTCGGCTCTCAATCTTATCATTTTGGATATGACAACATCATCTCCTGTCCTCTCCATTTGTCTGGAAAATCCATTGAAGGCAGGTACTATGTTATATGAATCTTTCATTTACTCATACTAAAAACTTTTATTGAACATTTGTTATATACAACGCACTGTATCTGATGCTAGGAAGTCTTGATCCTAAGTTCACTATATTAGATAGCTATAGTTCTGTGGAATGAATGAATGGGAACTTACAATAAGTCAAAGAAATTTTAAAAAACAGTTCATTTTAAAGACAATATGGGAAGTTGGTCATTGTGGGGTGGTTGTCTAGGCAGGGCAGAGAACAGTCTTCATCTCTCATCATTAAATTCATACTTCTTGCCCTGGTCGGTTTGGCTCGGCGGTTAGAGCGTCAGCCCGCAGACCACAGAGTTCAGGGTTCAGTTCCCGCTAAGGGCGTGTACCTCAGTTGCAGTTTGTCCCTGGCCCCGGTTGGGGTTGTGTGGGTGGCAGCCAGTCGATGTATCTCCATCACATTGATGTTTCTCTCTCTCTCTTCCTCCCTCTCTCCCTCCTGCTCTATCTCAAGAAAAATGCAAAAATGTCCTCGGGTGAGGGTAAAAAAATCAATCAATCAATCAATTCATACTTCTCTGTTTAACAAAAGTGAACTTTCTTCTTTTAATGTAATGTCTATCTTTTCTATAGTTCTAACAACATTGGTGTGGAAAATAAATGAGAACATTAAATCTGGAAGTTTTTGAAAAGCATATGGTATTGTAAAAAGTTATTACTATGTGCACAATTGTTTTATACATAGGGATGTTTGGGAGAGTTGGGATTCAAAATCCTGGCTTTGGAGTCAAAGTGATCTTTATTTATCTTGAAAACCATTAAAAACTATGATAGTGAAACCTATTTTATTTGAAAAACTGGAGAAGGCTTAAGAGAGGTCAAAGGTGCAACCTCGGTGCTTGTTCTAAGATAGCTCAGTACGGATATAGATGAGAAGGGTATAGATTTTTTTTAAAACTAGCTTGTTTTTCTAAAATTAATATGTTTAGTATCTAATGTTGAAAAAGATGTGAAAGACAGGGACTCTCATGTCCTTTGTTGAGGACAAATTGGTAATATGCATTAAGATTTCTAAAAAGTACATGACATTTAATTCAGGATGTTCACTTTTAAAAATTGGTTTTTACAAATGTATCCACATTTTTTAAAAATTTTTTATTAATTTATTTTTGTTGCAGATGTTTCTCCTTTTTTCCCCATTGACACCCTTCTCCCCATCCTCCCACCCCATCCCCAGCTTTGTTGTCCATGTCCATCAGTTATGCATACATGCATATAAGTTCTGTGGTTTATCCACATCTTTTCATGGGAAAATGTTCACTGCATTTCTGTATATACTAGTAAAAATTTGATTCAACCTAGAATTTCATTATTGATTGTCTAGCCCGATTGTCTAAATAATTTATGAATATGAAAAATGAAGATTTAAAAGAAACTATTAAACATGGAAATTTATCAGGAATAATTAAGTTAGGAATGACAAAGCCATGCATGTAGTGTTATCTCATTTTTGTAAAAGTCTAAATGAATGAATATTTCAAGAGAATTATATATATTATTATATATATGATATGTTATGATATACATATGGACAGACATGAAAAAGCTTTAAACGATTTGTACTCAATTATTAGTCCTGTTTATTTTGAGGGCATTGAGAGTATGGATAATATGAATACACAGGCAATGAAATAAATTATGCAAAGAAGTAGAAGTGTATACCACGAGATATTCCAAACTTAATATACCACATTCAGCAACTTGAATGGAAAGCAGAGATGATTTCAGCCTAAATTTGCATATGGACACATATGACCCCCTCTCCTCAGTTTCTGTGGAGCAATGCTGGCTTTCTCGTGTACTCATGGTCACAGCAGTTCTAAGATAATAGAGGTTAAAAGATCTTTCCCTCTACATTTTCTTGTCCTTCGCCTACAGAAATGAGAATGGACTGAACGGTTTAGAAAGTGCCCAGCACAAACCAAATGCTAGGTAATGCAGTGCAGCACACACATGCCAATAATTCCAATGGAAGCAGTCTGGGCATTGGTCCCAGACTTCCTGGCAAACAACAGACTGACGGCTGAAAGACAATGGGAATTAGAACCAACCTCCTAGTGAAAAGAGAGGCTGACATCATGAATGAGTTCCTAACTAGAAAAAAAACCTAAGAAGCAATTTCTGAAAACAGCCCTATAGGGAGTTTATGCACATCTTTAAGAAAAGTAAAAAGAATAAACTAAAATAAAACCGCAAGGCTGGAAAGGAGCTTACCTATCATTTAGCTCAATCCTTTCATTTCACAGATGAAGAAATTGAGGCCCAACAGGGGAAAAAGTTGCTAAAGTCACTCTGTAAATTAGTTCTTTAAAATCAAATCTTCTGATTCTCAACTTAGTGCAAAAACACCACTATTTCTGTGGACTATGTAATTCTCTGGACAAAAGGAGATTAATTCACACCAAACCCTTTTCTGATCATCCCAGGCAGAGTTATGTAATATTTTGTGGTTGCATAGCACTCTTTTTTAAACCTCTATAAAATTAGTTGCAAAACAGTATCAAAAATTGTCTTTATTTATCTCCTATAACAAACTACACCTTCCTTGATGACAATAATCATATTTTATTCACCTCAAATCTTCAGTGTAAATTTACATTGTCCATAATACAGCAGGCACACAGTAACTATTTCATAAATGAATGAATGATTTCTTTACTCTTGTAACTGCTGATGAGAGGCATTCTTTTTTTTTTTTTTTTTTATCCTCACCCGAGGACATTTTTTCACTTTTTGTTCAGATAGAGTGGGAGGGAGAGAGAGGAAGAGAGAGAGAGAGAAACATCGACGTGAAAGGGACACATCGAGTGGCTGCCACCTGCACGACCAACAAGGGCCGGGGACAAACTGCAACCGAGGTACATGCCCTTAGCGGGAACCGAACCCGTTCTCTCTGGACCGCAGGCCGATGCTCTAACCGCTGAGCCAAACTGGCCAGGGCGATGAGAGGCATTCTTGATTGATTAACCAAAGGATATCATGATATGATAAAAAGAGTCAGCTCTGATAATGAAGAGCTCTGGATTTAAGTCCCATCTGCATCAGTTCCTAAATGCAAGATTAGGCAAGACCTTTAAGCGCCCTGAGCAAATGCCCCTCATCCATAAATCTGAGGAAATAATATCTGCCATTCCACTTCTCACTGACAACGAGGATCAAATGTGATACATGTGAAAGTAAAAGTAATTTTATGAATAGCAAATTGTTACATGAATGGAAGGGAAATAGGTGCAGGGAGAGGGCTTTTAACCATGATCTGGATTTTTCAATGAGGGCACCTCATTGAACTAGAATGCCTGTTATAATAAAATATAATATGCAGGGCTGTTTCTACTGGAATATGATATATGTCTCAGGTATGCTTTGCTGGGAAATCCAAAGTCAATGGCTATATAGTCCTGAGACCATTATGGTTCAGAGGTCTATCAATAGACCTCTTGCACTTGAGAGTGATACATCCACAGAATTGGGGAATTCCCATAAACTTGAAATACTTTAAATTTAATCATTTTCTCCTAAAATGCACAAATAATTGCAAGTGGAGGATAAGAAAGGAGGTTGCCATGCAGATATTTGACAATGTTTCTGCATTGGAGATTCCTACTTGTGTCTCAATAAAGCAGAAAGCTACTACATGGCCCAGGCTGCAGGATTCCCTTCTGCATAGGAAACACTGCAAATGTTTAATTCAAGAATGCCAATATCCTGCTGTAACTGCACAGACCAATGTAATCCGTTAAGGAAAATACATCTATTGTAAATCACCATCCATCCAAGTCCCATTGGAAGAACATTTAGGGACATCTGATCCTCTAAGTATAACAACCAGCCTAAATTCTGTGATTTGATCTCTAAAGCCGCATTAGTTCTCTCTTAAGCACCAAAGGAGTGTAGCAAGAGGACAATGGGGGAAAAGTGAGGCATAGGTAAGAAACTCATACAATAGAAAAATTAGATTTCTTTTGCACAGATAGAGTGTAGTGAAATAGAAGGCATATTGGCTTACATTCCTAAGTCTGAATTTAAATCCTGGTCCTGCCACTTACTAGATATACAGTCTCAGTCAAATTGTACAACCTGTATGAAGAGAAAAGCTTATCTAGGTCATTCTGACAAGGGCCAGAGAATTTAGTCTGCCAAACAGAGGTTAAATCCTTTCCTGGTTGCTCCCATATCAATGATGCTATAGGACCAGGAATATTCCCAAGCTATAGGAAACCTCTTCCCTTGACTGGCCAAGCAGGGACCAATGTTGGGAAAGGACATGTGGAAAGGTGCTTTGGGATAGTTCTAAACTTCAGGGAGACAGAGTCTCCCTCTCTTTTTTTTTTCCTGGGTTTCCTTGATTTTGTGTTTTTTCAACTCTTGCAATGAAAGTGATAAGAGTTCATGGGCCCAGACTGAAGAGTAAAGACATAGAGAAAAAGAACCGAAAATGACATTTCTTCTACATTTGGTCCAGGCTTTAAAACTCGAGGAAGTTCAGCTCAGCTCACAAAACAAAGAAAACAAACAAAAATAAAATCATTTAATTGGATTAATTGTCTTCCTGGTGTTGAGTTGTATAAGTTCTTTATATATTTTGGAAATCTCCAAAATTAACCCCTTATGCAAGGTATCATTGGCGAATATATTCTCCCATACACTGAGTTCCCTTCATGGATTTAGAGAGTATTGTGCTCAGTAAAATAAGCCCATCAGAGAAAGACAAATACCATGTGATCTCACTTATATGTGGAATCTAATGAACAAAATCAACCAACCAACTAATTGAAACAGAGGCATAGATACATGGAACAGACTGACAGCTGTCAGAGGGGAATGGGGGAGGAACTGAATGAAAGAAGGTGAAAGGATTAGTGAAAGAACATATATGCATAGCACATACACACTGACAATAGTGTGGTGATGGCCAGTGAGGGAAATAAGGGGGGGAGAGGGGGCTGGGTGGAGGTGATCAAAGTGGGGGGAAAATGGGGACATCTGTAATAGTGTCAATAATGAAAATAAAAAAAATTCCAAAACAAACAAAACACCAGAAATTCCAAATAGAAGTTGATGCCAAAAGCTCAATTGTAATGAATTCAGTGACTTTTGTCTAGTGTCTCTCTTGTTAATGTATGTATTGGTGACCTAATGGGGATTGTTGCAACCAATAGTAGGTGGCCTGTTAAAGAGCTGGAGCCCAAGGTTCTATAAGCTTTCACATGTATCAGTTCACGTGTGCTGGCATTTCTCTGTAGAATTATAGAAAACAGAAAATACCACCTAATATACTTAATATACTCAGTGTTTTTCCAGAAAAATAGGGCAGGTTAACCATTCACATAGCTTTATTAATGCAAGAGAGACTTCAAGGAAAATCGAACATTATTGATCTGACTATGAGTCTTCAATCTTCTAGTCAAAAATACTTTTTTAAAATTCTAAAACCCTGAAGAGTAAAACCTAGCTTTCATCATTTGTCTTCTCTTTTCTCCTCTTCTCAGTAATTAGCATATAATACATGCTCAATAATGTTTATTCAGAGGGAATTCATCAATCTCAAAAAACATCTCTAACTTCTTTTGTTCTAGTTGAGGGTTATTCGATCTTTGGGGTGTAGTCTCTTTTCTATGCTATTTTCCTCAATGACACTGCCATTTTAAATTTCTGATCAGGACTTTATTCTGTAACTATCATTGGCTTGCTAATTCTTCTACATGTGTCCAGAGGCCAAGCCCTTCAGGGTCAGCTGCCAAGTACAGCCAAGAGCACTGGAGAAGAAAATAACGATTCAAGTCCCAGCTCTGCCATTGCTAGCTGTATGGCCTTGAACAATGTGCTTAATCCCTTTGAACCTGTTCCGTTGTCTGTGCAATGTAAAGAATGAACTTAAACTATGGTTCTTAACCAGGAATACACATTGAAATCACCTATGGAACTCCCTTAATATAAACAAGCCCATATCCATCCACAGAGATTCTGATTCAGTAGGTTTGAGGAGAGGGAGGCAGCATAAACGACTGTATTTCTAAGATGATCCACCAGTTTCTTACAAACATAAACATGAAGTCCCAGTACTTTCAGAATTCTCAATCATTTATTCAACAGGAATTTATTAAACAAGAATGGTGTGCTCTGTATTATTCGAAATCCTCTGCAGGAAATGCATTGGAGGTTTCAACATTAATCTAACCATTAATTTTAATCATTCTATTAATTATTAATTTTAATGATCAATTTAATTATTCACAGATGAATTCTCATTCCTTTGGTCTCTGCCTTTCACTAATCAGGTTCTGAAGCCAAGGAAGTAATATGTAAAATACATTTCAGTTGATCTCTACTGTGAACACTAACTAGCTCCCAGGAATCAACCGATGCTGAAGAGGATACAGCCTTTGTGGCTAGAATTACTCAGGTCACGTTGGATGGAGCTCGATTTGTACCTAATTATGAAGTAGTCCAAGCTCATCAGTGCTGGTGCCCTTTGTTAGCTTCAATTCCCCTGTCCTGATGCATGGCGCTTGTCCAGAAATACAGTGTCTCAGGTAGCCCTTTTTTTGGTGGCCTATGAAACCTACCCCAACTTCTTACACCTGTTTTGGTTTAATGTGTTAAGATTCTAATAAATTAACTGATCTTCAGAGTCATTAATAGTGCATACTGTTACCTCTCTGCATCTTTATTTCTCTACTCCAAACTGTCAAATATTACCTACATTTTAAAAAGAGAACTTTGCTACCTCAATCCTCTTCCTTAAAGACTCTATTCAAATGTTACTTTGAAAAATCAAGGCTCATTCCAAAAGTCAGACCTAACTCAAGGGCATGTAGCACACATTTCCCTTGGGCTGCCTTTGCCTTTTATATGTTGCACTAATTATGTTGACATGAATTTCTTTTTTCTTTTTTTTTGGTTAATCCTCACCCAGGGATATTTTTCCATTGATTTTTAGATAGAGTGGAAGGGAGGGAGGGGGAGAGAGAAAAACATTGATGTGAGAAAGACACATAGATTGGTTGCCTCCTGCACAACCCTGTCTGGGGCCGGGGATCAAACATGCAACCCAGGTACGTGCCCTTGACTGGAATCGATCCCACGACCCTTTGGTCTGAAGGTCAATGCTCTAACCGCTGAGCCAAACCAGCCAGGGTGACATGAATTTCTCCCTAGACTACAGGTGTCTCCGTGGACAAAGGCATTGCATTTTATCTCTTTATCTGTATTTCCAACCATAATTTCTGTACATATTCAGCATTTAAAAATTGCTGGTTGAACAAAGGAATGAATGGGTAATATAAGAATTTCAGACAGTGTTTAAAAAACTGTCCTAAAATTTCAGGCTCCTTTTAGAAGGGAACTTTTAAAATTACTTCACAATAGAACATATTGGTGAATTTGAATTCTACCTATTCTGGAAGAAATGATTATATTGTTTAGAATATAATTGTGTTATCAAATAATTATATTGTTTAGGTAATAGTGTCCATTCATTCATGCCTTTATTTATTCAGGTAGGCTGTGTCTGCAACCACATTCAAGATAGGCACTGTTAAATGCAGAGATGGATCTGAAATAGACTCTTCTTTTAAGTAATTTGCAACCAAGTGGGAAGGATAAAACATGTAATTGTTATAAGTTAGATACAAAGAAAGTTCTACAAGAATTTGGAGAAAGTGATTAAGGAAGGAATCATGAGAAGAGTAAACTTTGAATTGGATCATGAAAAAATATAGTATTTGAATAAGCATAGACTTGGGAAGGATATTTCAAGCAGAGAGAATACATATACAAAGGCAAGGAGTGAGTAACACATGTATCAGGTACACACATATTTCCATTGACTGGGATAAAAGTTTAAAATTATGTGTAGGATGGAGGCAGATTGTGTATAGTTTTGAGTGTGGGTGCAACTGAGTTTGAGCTCTATCCTCTTACATCAATGGGGAACCACTGGATTTCTCATCAGGGGAAATGACATTAGCAGAAAGAGAGAGACCTCTTACATAAGATAACCCTAAATTCAATTATCAACTCTGCACCAGAGCGGGGGTTGATGTTTTATTGAGCTTTACACTTGTAACCTGTATGGTTTTACAAATTAACGTCATCCTAATAAATTCAATTTAAAAATGTCATCTCTGCCATTTATTACCTGTGTCACCTGAAGCAAGATTATACTGTCTACACTGAGGATGTTATTTTCATATCTGAAGAGACAGGAAAAGGAGAAACTGTTTAGGAGAATTTGCTTAAATGGAGAGCAATTAAGGTTGGGCTAGTGCTCCATGTGAATAAGGACAGGACCCACACATTTCACAGGTACTTCCTACAGCACATGGGAAGATAACCATGAGACAGTTGTTCTACTAAGATTATGTGAAACATCTCCCTGCTCTGCGAAGGCTCAGTGTGACATTCACCGGTGACCCCACCTATGTTCAGAGAACACCACCTCTCTGGTAAGCACTCACTGCAGGGCCTCCTGAATCAGGAGTGACTGATGCTCTGTCATCTTTTTGAGAAACCTACAAACTGCAAGTAATTATTCTCCATCAAGCTGTTAAGTAGGTCTTTCACCAAAAGAGAGATCTGATATGCAAATAGCATTTAGTATTTCCCAAAACAGTTAGAGAGCAAGCAGGAAGATTCTCTTCATAGGAACTATTATTTTTTTAATGATCTGAAAGTTAAGAAATGCAACTTTCAAATTAGACCTTTTTATGTTTTTTGAATTCACTGTGCTAAGAAATTGAGTTGTATCTACTATCCAATTAACACGCTGTTTCTCACTTGCCAGGCTGTTTTTATAACACTTTAGAACATTTATTTCTCAGTATTTATTATCACGTATAGAATGCTAATTTTAATCGAAAAATAAGCACATTGGACATTTTATACCATATAATTTGGTAAAATATTCAATTATTAATTTCTAGATTTTGGTCATTTATTCTATAATATGCATGTGTACAAATAACACTATAATGTCTACTATTTAATCATTGCATGTTATGGCATATATACTAGCAATTATTTATAGCATTGACATATTTTACATATTGTATACATAGAACATTTGTTCATGTATATTAAAGCCTCATTACTTAATATCCCATATTTGAATTTTCTATTGGGAAATAAATTTTGAAATTACATTACTTCCTAATTCCTCACTAGTTAAAGCACTCCAAAAAATTCACAGACTCTAAGAATATCTGGCTGTCTTTAGACACTGTTATAATACACTTTATAGTCATCAAATTTAGATTCAATATGCAAAGTGTTCACTATGCAAAGTGCATTTCTGAAAGAATATGCAGGCACAAAAAGAAAGCATGCTCTAACTCTATGCTGTATTTCCATTATTATTTTTTATTTTTCCACTATAAAAGGGAAAGAAAAGAAGAGAATATCATTGATCTTTATAGTTAAATGACACAGAATTGTGAAAAAAGTAAATTTCCCTAGACTTTATTAAGAGGTGACCAATTTCTCAAAACATATTTCAAGATGCTGACCATGGAAAATGCCACTCCTAGGTGTCAGCATAATATGTTGGAATCTAAAATATCACTGTAGGAAAAATAATAATAGGAATGACATCAAAATTAGCTATTTTAATAGTTATTCTTTCCAATCTTTCAGTCTTCCTAGAAAAACTGCTGGCTTGGCAGAAATCTCTGAATTCTGCTCATTCCACGTTCATGAATACTAACCATGCACCTTGATATGTGGTCCCTGAGCCTGAATTCATTCTGCTCCCCAGGACATATTTTTATTTTTCACATTTTACAAAAAAATACGAGACAGTTCTTTGGCATGCGTTAGCACTACTGTTTCACTAATTGATATTCTTGAATATCCATGGAAGAGAATGGACACAGACTTACAATCTACTTCTTTTATCTTTGAATAGTGTGTTTGTTCCTGTGTGGAGACTGTTAATTAGTTTCACCCAAGACTGCTTGAAAACTTTTTCATTTTAAATTTAAAAAAAATTCTCAAGTCACTGAGAGAAAACACAGAGCAACTGATTCAAATTAAGATGATCTCATATATGTATATATTCTTATAAGATATTTCTTACAATAATGAAAAATGTCCCTCCTGAAGATAGGGGAACATCCAAGTGAAGGAAAGAAGGTGATGAGAAAGTGTCTTTTCTTAAGCTTCATGTCAGACTTCCTTACTCTTCATGAAGAATATTACAAAAGTCTTGAACTGTAACCAGATGATTCACGTTTAAGCTCCTCCTTTCACAAGTATTTGCTTCATGATATTAAGGTAGCTAACTGGAGTAATGGCAGAGGAGTGTAGAGGTCATATAGGTTCATTTGGTTATTTGTTTTCCTTTATCTTTCAGGGAATTTGCATTATGTTGTTTATCCCATTTAATCTTTGTAACCGTTCATCAAAATAGGTCTGATTAACTCTACATTATATCCTAGACAATTGAAACACAGAAGTATTAAAACACCAAGTAAACAGTAGTAAAGATAGCAACCATACACTTGGGTAATTCTGAGGAATAAATAAGGTAATGAATGTGCTTTGAAAAAAGTGCAGCATTACAGACATGTAAGGGATTGCATAATAAAAAAACACTAAATCAAGATTGATTGCCACCAGGTGACATGCAATTAATATGTCAAAAAAGTTGGGGTGATTTCTCAGGGGTAGGGTCATCAGATTTAGGATGACCAGTTACATTTGAATGTCATGCCCTGGTTGGTTTGGTTTAGTAGTTAGAGCGTTGGCCCATGGACCGAAGGGTCACGGGTTTGATTCCTGGTCAAGGGCATGTACCTGGGTTGCAGGTTCGATCCTTGGCCCTGGTTAGGTCATGCAGGAGGCAACCAATTGATGTGTCTCTCTCACATTGATGTTTCTCTCTTTCTCTCTCCTGCTCCGTCCCTTCCACTCTATCTAAAAATCAATGGAAAAGTATCCTTGGGTGAGGATTAACAACAACAAAAAATTGAATATCATAAAAATGATGAGTATTTCTGGCATAAGTATTTCCCATGCATTAGTTGGCATAGTTGATATTAAACAATTGTTTTTCTTTTTAATCTGACATTCAGATTTAACTGGCTGTCCTGTATTTTATCTGACAGCCCTGTTCAGCAACTTCCACCTACAAGAAATAAAGGCTAGAGCCTGGCCAGTGTGGCTCAGTGGTTGAGTGTCGACCTATGCACCAAGAGGTCACCGGTTCGATTCCTGGTCAGGGCACACGCCCAGGTTGTGGGCCCAATCCCCAGTGGGGGGCATGCAGGAGGCGGCCAATCGATGTTCTCTCTCATCGATGTTTCTATCTCTCTCTCCCTCCCCTTCCTCTCTCTCTGTAATATCAATAAAGAACATAAAAAATAAAGGCTAGAGAGATCTTTGCTAGTGAGATTAGAAACCACTGAAGGAGCTTATACAATACAATTTCTATGCGTTGGTTAGACCTCTGTTATGATGGCCCTCAATCCTAGGGATGAGGCCCCAAGTATGAACAAGACTTCAGAGGAAAACGGATGAAACTGAAGTTTAGATTCGGGAGTTTGAGTTAACGGAAGAGAACTGTGTGTAGTAGTCTTGTTGGAACCCAGGAAAGCCAGTAATTATGAGATTTGGGTAGTTGGGAAAGGCTTTGATAAGAAAATCTTAGGTAAACTCTTGAGATAAGTAGGATTTGGAAATATAAAGAGTAATAAAGGAGGGTCAGTCTCTCTGGTGGCATTAACAAAATCAAACACATGAAACTCAGTCTTTATTAAACATCAGTTCTGTACTAATATTCCCTGTAGCTCTATAAACATTACAGGAAGAAACAGCTAAAATGAGAATAAATGCCCCCAAATAAGATGAGCAAGTTAGAGTGGGCTCGTGGAGATCAGTAAGAGTTAGAGTAGAAGATACTGAATCTCAATTAGGGGACTGTTAGAGTAAGCACGCCACAGAAAGCATTTGTCACCAACCATGTTCAAGGAGGAAGTCAGTATCAGGAGATGGTCTCCTGGCCCTCAAAGAGTTTTCCAAATGATCTCAGTATTTGGGAGAAAGAGAACTGGAGTTAGAAAACCTGCCTCTGCCACTAACAAGATAACAGAGTTTATTTACCTATAAAATGGGGATAAGACAACCTACCTTAGAGAAAGATCATGAAGTTTAAATTAGATAAGGTTTGGGCAAAAACTATCTTAGCTTTAATATCCTAGGCTCCCTGCTTTGAAAAAGCCATTAATCTAGAAATGCCTTTATTGTCGTTGCCATTCTCAAGATATTATGATTCCCTGAGAGATTAGAAGGACAACTTAGAAGTCACAACACTTGGATAACAATTCAATTATTCAAACACGTCTCTAGCAGGACATGGGCTAAGATGGTGTCATTGAGGACAAATAAATAAAGATCTTTTAAGAAAAAGATTCTGAATATGTTATAATAGACTTTATGACAGACTGTAGAAAGGGAATAGAAAGAATAAAAAGCATAAAATGAAACCTAAAATATAAAGAAACAAGGACTTTAACAAGGGAATAAGGAATCAAAAAACTCAGTTTTGAATATTTTATAACAAAGAAGACCTTTTATAGAACCCATGGTATTTCCTAGTATTCTGTACATGTAGAAAAATTCTGACTCTTGGTCCCTCCAGACAGAGAAAAGAAAGAATTCCTGGAGGCCTCTCTGATATAGAGCAGGCCCTGGTTTTGTCTGACAACAGCCCCGGTGCACTTTGGCAGATTGAAGGGGCCTATTCAGTCTTAATTAGTGAAGTAGAATAGATTTTTCAGAATTAGAGAGACTGGCCTCTGCAATTTAATACCTGTAAGACAAAACACAGATTTAACAAGATGGAGAAGTAATGAATGATACAAAATGTATGTACTGTCCTGTCCTGTATGTTAAATGAGCTATCTTACATAAAGCATACCACAGGTACACAATAAATGGTCATTTCTTCCTTCTCTGATCGAATATTCCCGTACAAACCCAATGCCTGTCCCCTGCTAGGGGTATAACATGCCAAAAAGGAAAACAAAACAAAACAAAACATTATCCAGTGGAACAAATTTACAATATGTATCAGAGATAATGGCCAAGAAGGACATAAAACTTTCCCTGAAGAAAGTCTGTTTTCCAGAGTGGAGAGGGAGAATTGGGTCAGTTATATAAGATTCACAATAAATGAGCACACTCTAGGCCACTTTGGTGATATTGCTAATGTTACTGCCTTCAATTGGTAACAAGAGGAAGGTGAAGTTAATTTCCCTTTAGAAGTTATATGTTTTATAAGTCTGAAGGGTGCAATACTATAATGATAACCTACA
This sequence comes from Tadarida brasiliensis, assembly GCA_030848825.1. NCBI lineage: Eukaryota > Metazoa > Chordata > Mammalia > Chiroptera > Molossidae > Tadarida > Tadarida brasiliensis. The sequence continues at coordinate 61,784,196 of CM061268.1, forward strand.
TACAATATTAACCATTTTCTGCCAAAAGAAGCACTATATTTTAATGGTAATTTCATAAATATCCATGAGAAATTGTCCCGATATTTATATATATTGCAGTTGGCTCAGCAGGAAAAGCCATTTCAGTTATGAGACTCTAAAGATAATTATATGTGATACATCAACAACCAAAAGTGTATTGGTGAGAGCTGCTTAATTATGTATGAACAAGAATCTAAGAATTATAGAATGCTTTAGTTGAACAGGAACTTTTTTAATGCATTTGTTGTGAAGATAAGGCAATGTGGAGATTGCAGTTGTCCCTTGGTAACAGTTCCAGTATCCCCATAGATACAATTGTGGATACTCAAGTCCCTGATAAAAAATGGCTTACTATTTGTATATAATGTATGCACATTCTCTCATATACTTTAAATCATCTCTAGGTTAATTATGATACCTAATGCAATGTAAATGCTATGTAAATGGTTTTTGCGCTATATTGTTTTGGGAATAATGACAAAAAATGGTCTATACATGTTCAGTGTGGACACAAACATAGGTCAGCAACAACATAACATTTTCAAAAACTAGTTTTGATCTGTGGTTGGTTGAATCTGCAGATGCAGAACCTACATATGAAGGGCCAGCTGTATTTCTTATAGTTACCCAGTAAGTGGAAGAGATGGTTCTGAACCAGTTCTTTTGACTTAAATTCTTTCCATCAATAAACTATTATTATGGATACAAATATAGCTAACACTTTGTCTCTACCTTGATGATCTTTTTATTTTTGCACAAATTTGATGTGTAACATTGTGTAACTTTGATACACTTATAAATGGTAATATGCAGCTGTCATGATATTTATGACATTACATAAGTATAGTACATTATTATTATCTATATTAGTATCATTTTGTTGTTGTTAATCCTCACATGAGGATATTTTTCCATTGATCTTCAGATAGAGGGAGAAGGAGGGAGGGAAGCCAGGAGGGAGGGAGGGAGAGAGAGAGAATCGTTGATATGAAAGAGACACCTCAATTGGTTGCCTCCCGCATGACCCCGACCTGGGCTGGGGTTCTAACCCAGGCATGTGCACTTGACCAGAAATCGAACCTGAGATCCTTCAGTCCTCAGGTGACACTCTAACCACTGAGCCAAACTGTTCAGGGCTAATGTCTGTATTATTATTTATGCATTCGATCTCGATGGCTTACTTACTACACATTATAAGTTTGTACCCTTAAATACCACTCCTCTTATCCCCTCCTCCCATCCTTTGGTACTCATCATTTTACAGTTTATATAGGCTTAACATTTTTAGATTTCACATATGTCTTTCTCTGTCTGACTTATCTCAGTGTAATGTGTTCAAGGTCCATCCATGTCGTTGCAAATAGGAGGATATCTTCCTTTCTTATGGCTGAATAATATTTTATTGAGTACATGTACCACATCCTTTTTATCCATTTATTCACTGAAGGGCTTTTGGGTTGTTTCATATCTTGGTTATTGTGAATAATGCTGTGATGAACATGGGAGTACATATATCTCATCAAAATCTTGTTTTCATTTCCTTTGGGTACATACCCAGAATTGAATTGCTGGATTGTATGCCAGATTTATTTTTAATTTTTTGAGGAACCTCTATATTGTTTTCTATAGTGGTTGGCCCAATTTACATTCCCACCAACAATGTATAAGCATTCCCTTTTCACCACAACCTCATCAGCACCTGTTTTCTGTTGACAGCCATTCTGACAGGTATGAGGTAATATTTTATTGTGGTTTTGACTTGCATTTCCCTAATGATTAGTGATATTGAGCATCTTTTCATGTGTCTATTTTAAATGTTGATGTTCTCTTTGGAGAAATGTTTATTTCTTTCTTTTGCCTATTTTTTAATCAGATTTTTCTTTGTTATTGAGTTGACTGAACTCTATATATTTTGAATATTAATCCCAAATCTGAAATATGGTTTGTAAAATTTTTCTCACATTCTGTAGTTTGTCTTTTCATTTTGTCAATTGTTTCTTTTGCTATGCTGAAGCTTTTGAGTTTGACGTGGTCCCATCTGTTGCTTTTTGTTGTTGTTGTTTGTGCTTTGGCATCATGCCCCCCAAAACTATTGCCAAGACAAATATTGATGAGCTTCTTCCCTATGTTTTCTTCTAGGAATTTTATGCTTTCGGGTCTTATGTTTACGTTTTTGATTCATGCTGAGTAAATTTTTAAAAAATATGTTTTAATTTATTTTTTAGAGAGAGAGGAAGGGAGAGCGAGAAACAGCGATGTAAAAGAGAAACATCGATTGGATGCCTCCTGCACACCCCCTACTGGGGATTGAGCCTGCAATCTGGGCATGTGCCCTGACTGGGAATCGAACTGAGACCTCTTAGTCCATGGGACGATGCTCAATCCACTGAGCCACACTGGCTGGACCATGTCGAGTTAGTTTTTGTGAGCAGTCTGAGAAAGGTATGCACGTTCACTGTTCTGCATGTGTCTCTCCAGTTCTCCAGCACCATTTGTTAAAGAGAGACAAGCCTTTCCCCATTGGGTAGTCTTGGCTCCCTACCATGACGGTCTTTATAAAGAGATGCAAAGAGCCCTGGCCAGTTTGGCTCAGCAGTCAGAGTGTTGGCCCACAGACCAAAGAGTCACAGGTTCAATTCTGGTCAAAGGCATGTACCTGGGTTGTGGGTTCAATTCCCAGCCCCAGTTGGAGGCAACCAATTGATGTGTCTCTCTCACCTCAATGTTTCTGTCTCTCTCTCTCTCTCTCTCTCTCTCTCTCTCTCTCTCTCTCTCCCTCCCTTCCACTCTTTGGGTGAGGATTGAAAAAAAAAATGCAAAGAAACTATAAAACCCTCTCAATAATGAAAAATAAAATTACATATTTGCCTCCAAATATGGGTTTTAGAACAGAAAGCTTTGAACTCTAGGGATTAAAATACTCCTTTTCAAGCTAGAATGAAATAACACACACCCTGTTTTACATGTGGGGAAATGGAAACACTAATATTTTAAGTGTTTTGAACATGGTTTCACAGCAGGAAAATTACTTAAGTTCAAGGCCTCTTAATCTCAGTCTATGCATTTTCCATTCATCTCTTATACCCTCTCTTCACTAAATGCTGGTAAAGCCTGGCTTTTTTTGTCCCACCTCCCCATCCTCATCTGGTCTCACATGTTTATATTTGATATTTTATTTTAACTTCAGTATAAAACCTTGTTAAGTCATTTTAATCTTATCTTTTTTTCTTATTCCAGTACATTGCTTGAGCATTCTATAGCTTACACAATCCCGAGTATTTTTACCCAAGAAATTGGTGATTTAGCCAGGTTTGTGTCCCTCATAAATGTGCTCAACACTGTCTTTCTGTCCTCTAAGAGTTGCTGACATTTTATTCATCTTTGTGTCCCCTGTGACTTGCAGATAGGGAGTACTAAACACTACCTGTTACATCCAAGGATAACTAATGAGGCAGCACCAAGGACAGTGCCACAGGCTACTTTGGGGGTTTTATTTCCATAGGTTTGCTGAGATCTTTTAGTCAGCACACTTCACGTCCCACTTCACAACCTTCTCCAGTCCAGCTGTTTCTATCACCGTCTACTTCACTTCACTTTTTTACAATTCATTAAAAAAATGTAAAAGAAAATACTGTTATATATTTGAATCATTTCGAGGCTGGTAGTAGTAGAATGTCTTCTTGTTTCTTCATCTACTTCCAGTGCAAGTTTTCTGACTATATTTTGCAAGTCATAGTTTTAGATCACAACTGCTTTGTGATAAAGTGAAATAGATTATGAACCCTTTGAATTAATCCATAGTATCTTTATAAATTAAGCAAAACAGACACATAAATATGTACATACACATTTTCACATATCACATATGATTCATGTAAAATTTTGTATTATCCAGATAATTCTATGTTTGAGCAAGAATGTACACTACTGAATAAAGTAGCTCAAACTATTTAGAAAAGAAATATGCTCGCTTTATTCCATTTCAATGGACTCTACCTCTCTAACCTATATAGAATCTTTATAATAATATTTACTTCCTTATTTAACCATGAATCCAAAAGATAAAGAAAAGCAAGATGTGGTTTTCTAAATTCAAGTTGCTTCTAAAATGCAAAGAAACTATAATACTTCCTACTAGTAATGACTCAGAAATCAGTGCTATTGGCATCTGACTTCTGACCAAGATGTTGGAACAGAGATCAGATTTACCCACTCATCTGAAACAGCAAAAAATGGAAAAAAGTATATTTAAAAAGTTTTCAAGAAACTGTATATCAAACAATAAAGGGCAGTTATCTATAGGAGATAAGAAATGAGTCAAATGGACACTTTAATTGCCCCAGCATATTACTCTGAGGGAATTTCCAGGCCATTGTACAAGGAGTCTGGGAAGGCAAAGGTTGATAGAGTTTATAACACAGGAGAGTGGAGGAGGGACCCTAGAAGTCTGCAGAGGGTCTCTCTCAAGTATTTAGCAGGGTTCTGATCAGTACACGCATGTGAGCTAAACGTGAGAGGCGGTGGAATGTGCCATCCAAATGTATCAGATTAAATGGTACCCAGTGAACATACAGGGCCTGAAAGAGCATCTGTTCCTATGAGCCAAAGTGAAGAAACTCATAATTCACAGGCACTCAGAAGGCTCTTAATAGAAAATATTGGCTCTAGACTAAGCATAGCTCTAGTCCTAACAAATTTATATATATAATCACAATGAAGGTAAAATGAACATTATCTAGATTCCAATAAAAAAGTTATTAGGCATGTATAATATTAGGAAAACATAACCAATTGAAACAGACCCAGAATTGAAAATAAATTATCATGGATCAAAGTGTCAATTCATTAAGTTACATAAAAATCCTAAATATCTAAGCACATAACAGGGCTTCAAAATACCTGAAGTAAAAATGGATGAATCTGAAAGAAGTACACGCATAAATTCACAACCACAACCAAAGTTTCAATACTCCTCTCTCAGTAATTAATAGAACAAATCAACTGGAAAGTAAAGATAAAGAAGATGAACAGAGTCAATCAACATGAGCTAAATGTTGAAATTTTTGAACATTCCACCAAACAGCAGAATATGCATTCTTTTCAAGAACACATAGAAAATTTACCAAGGAGACAATACTCTAGGCCATAAAACAAAATTTAATACATTAATTTAAAACAATTTAAGTCGTGCAAAGTATACTTTAGACCACACTGGAATTAAATTAGAAACCAATACCAGAAAGATATCTGGAAACTCCGTCATTATTTGGCACTAAATAACACACTTATAATGATGTGTCAAAGAAGAAATCAAAATAGAATGAGAAGATATTTTGAAATAAATGAAAATGAAAACAACATATCAACATTTATGAGATATCAAGAGAGAACAAATTAGGGGGAAATTTAGGGCACTATATATCTGTATTAGATAGAAAAGAGGAATGGTCACAAATCCAAGGCCTTTGCTTCCACTTTAAGATATTACAAGAACAGCCCTGGCCAGTTTTGCTCAGTGGTTAGAGCATCGGCCCGCGGTCCAGAGAGACCCGGGTTCGGTTCCCGCTAAGGGCATGTACCTTGGTTGCGGTTTGTCCCCGGCCCTGGTTGGGTCGTGCGGGAGGCAGCCACTCGATGTGTCCCTTTCACATCGATGTTTCTCTCTCTCTCTCTCTCTCTTCCTCTCTCTCCCTCTCACTCTATCCGAACAAAAAATGGAAAAATGTCCTCAGGTGAGGATAAAAAAAAAAAAAGATATTACAAGAACAAATGACACTAAAACTAAGCAAAAAAAGAATAATAAATATCAAAGTAGAAATCAGTGAAAGAGAATACATAAAAACATCTGGATCAATCAACAAAACAAAAGCTGTTTATTAGTGATCAATAAAACTGATAAATCTCTAGCCTGATTAATTAAGAAAAAAGAGAGAAAAGACACAAATTACCAATATGAGTTAATAAGAGAGGTTACATCATTATGGGTTCTATAGATATTAAAATAATCAAAAGAGGCACTATAAAAATATTTATTCTAACCATTTTGACAATATAGATGAAATGAAAAATTTCTTCACAACTCATTCAGGAAGAAATAGATAATTGTAGTAGACTTATAGTTATTTTAAAAATAAATTTGTAATTTAAAACTGTTCAAACAAATAAATAAAAACAGTTCATTGCCTCACTGCTAGAGTTCATTACAAGAATTTGAGTTTGGCTTAACATACAATAATCAACTTAGTACTATATATATATTTTTTTCAATTATTTTATGTATTCATTTATTTTTGTTACAGGTGTTTCTCCTTTTCCCTCCCTAAACACCCTCCTCCCGATTCCACCCGCACCCCCCCCCCCCAGCATTATTGTCTATGTCCGTTGGTTAAGCATACATGCATATAAGTTCTTTGGTTCATCTCATCCATTAGTACTATATATTAACACATTAAAAATAAAAATAATATGATTATTTAAATAGATACAAGGAAGGCATTTGACAAAATCCAGCACCCTTTTCTAATAAATGCTCTCAGTAAATTAGGAATTAAAGGGATGTTACTTACCGGATAAAGGTCATCTACAAGAAAGTTAAAACTAATATCATATCTAGTGGTTAAAGACTAAATGATTCCCCCCTAAGATCAAAAAGAAGAAAATGATGTCTACTGTGAATATATCTATTCAATATTGTAGCAGAATTTTTAGCCAATAACAAAAGAAAAAAAAATTAAGGGCATATGGATTGGAAACTTTTGAGGCTGACAGATATGCTTGCTCGTTTGGATATTTAATAATATGCAGTTCATGTGTGTCAATTATATTTTAATAAAGCTGTTAACAAAATATTACCAGGAATCATACACATACACACAAAAATTAATGACGATGAAATATAACAACAAGCTAAACAACCAAATTACCACTCTATTTAGAAGACAAACTTTGGCCTGTAACACTCTAGTTGTGGCTCACTATTTGACTAGTCCTAAAATGTATTCAGATTGGATTGGAATTCTGCAGTAGGAACACAGATGGGAATTTTCCACAGATAATTTGGGATTCGTTTGCTTAATTCTGTCACTGAAGTGTAAGCAGTATATAAAATGTCCTTTATATTTAAGAACATTTAGTATTGGGAAATATTAAGCAGGTTTTTTCTTCCTTTTGTATCCTTTTGCTCTTTCTTTAGACTAATTGCTTGATTGACTTAAATGGTGACCTACCTAATTTTCAGCTGTGCTTAAAATATGTCCCAAGCCCTGAAGAATTAATTTCTAGTTTGGTATAAAAATAAGATATTGACTCAAAATGTGCTAATCTTTTACCATACTTAACTTTTTACATTGATTTCTAATTTAATGTTTTTTATTTACTAAAAATTTTTTTTCTTTATTTATTTTTAGAGAGAGACGAAGGGAGAGGGAGAGAGAGATAGAAACATTGATGAGAGAGAACATCAATTGGCCGCCTCCTGCATGCCCCCCACTGGGGGTTTGGCCCACAACCTGGGCATGTGCCCTGACTGGGAATCAAACCAGCGACCTCTTGGTGTGTGGGTCGATGCTCAATCAGTGAGCCACATGGGCTGGGCAAATTTCTCTAATGTTTTTTTAAATAACATCAATTAATAAATGATATTTTTATCATACACCACCAGTCAATAAATAAGAGCAAAAATCACCCTGAATGTGTAAGGAAACAAATTGTAAGCTCCTTGAGGAAGGGATAATATTGAATTAGCATAATGTTCTCCAAGTCCATCCATGCTGTCTCAAAGGGTAAGAGTTCCTTCTTTTTTATGACTGAATAGTATTTTATTGTGTAAATGTGCCACAGCTTTTTCATCCACTCATCTACTTATGGGCACTTGGGCAGCTTCCAAATCTTAGCTATTGTACATAATGCCGCAATGAACATAGGGGTGCATACATGCTTTCAAAGTAGTGCTTCCAGTTTCTTCAGATAACTTCCCAGAATTGGAATTGCTGGGTTATAAGGCAGTTTCATTTTTTATTTTTTGAGGTAACTCCATATTGCTTCCCACAGTGGCTGCACCAGTCTGCATTCCCACCAACAGTGCACCAAGTTTCCTTTTTTTTCCACATCCTCACCAACACTTGTTGTTTGTTGATTTATTGATGATAGCCATTCTGACAGGTGTGAGGTGATATCTCATTGTGATTTCAATTTGCATTTCTCTGATGATTAGTGACATTGAGCATCTTTTCATATGTCTATTGGCCATCTGTATGTCCTCTTTGGAGAACTGTGTATTCAGGTCCTTTGCCCATTTTTTAATAGATTGTTTGTCTTCCTGGTGTTGAGTTCAAAAGTTCTTTATAAATTTTGGATATTAATCCCTTATCAGATTGTACTGGCGAATATGTTCTCCCATGCGGTGGTTGTCTTTTCATTTGATTGATGGTTACGCTAAGTGAAATAAGTCAGTCAGAGAAAGACAAATACCATGTGACCTCACTCATATGTGGAATCTAATGAACAAAATGAACTCACAAGCAAAACAGAGACAGACTCATAGGTAGAGAGCAGGCTGAGAGTTATCATGGGGGGTTGGGGGGCCAGAGGTTGGAGGGATTGAGCAAAGAAGAAAAAAAAAAGAGAAAAAAATTACAGACATGGACAACAGTGTGGTGATTACCAGGGGGAGGGGATTTGGGGGGTATAGGAGGGTACGGGGGGATAAATTGTGATGGAAGGAGATTTGACTTGGGGTGGTGAACACACAATACAGTGTACAGATGATATGTTGTAGAATTGTGCACCTGAAACCTGTATAATTTTGTTAACCAGTGTCACCACAATAAATTCAATAAAAAGGCAAAAATGAAATTATTTATGAAGTCATAGAGTGGTTACTTTGTGCCTTATTTTTCCTGATGTTCATTTTTTCTATTTACTACAAAAATATGAGATGAATTAAAAGTCATCTTTATACATGAGAAAAAAGGGGTAAAGGTAAATTAAATAAATTGCCTGAGATCTCACCTGGTAATCCACAGAGCTAAGAACTGAAATGAGTTTTGTTCTACTTGGAAGTCTGTTTTTAGACACCATGTACAATACTTCCTTAAGTCCATTCTTTCCATTATAGTCTCACCTTTTATGGTAACTTAGAAGTAGTAAGTACTCACAGAAAGTTTATTAAATAATGAGCAGTTCACTCACTGACATTTCAATTATTTAAACTGATCAAAATCTCAGTTCCACTTTGCTTTGAAGAGTAAGACAACTTATGAAACATAAACATACAAAATAACAAAGCCACCTCCATTATAAAAAAAATAAAAAATTAAAATAAATTGATGATCTAAGAATCTATGACAATCCATTTTCATGATGCCTGGGAAGAAATCCTACAGTATAAATTGAAATAGCATATTTGGTTTACCTGCCACCATTATTTCTGGCTTTATTTAGCAATAGGTTGTATTCATGATAATGACAGAAAAACAAATCAGCCTTTAACATTCTATAAATGCTTCTTCTCTGTGCAAATATGGAAGACCAAGCTATATTTTGAAATTATGTTCATAAATGATGAATACATCTTTCAAATGTAATTAATTCATGCTCTCTCTCTCTGGTAGCAAGATTGGATTTATAAATGTATGCCTGCTTAAATATTCATATAATTTTCTTATTTCTGTTATTAAACCTTCATTATACAGGAATTACTGTTTTGTAAATTGTAACAGAATTACATATTTACTTAGGTTGTATACAGTAAGCATTATTCAAACCTGTCATTCTATCTCAAGTTCTAAATGATTCTCCTCAAAATAGCTGTAATCAATGAGCTCATTTGCAGAACAAAGCTGACTAATAATCATATCACATGTCTTTAAATCATGGTTTCCTATATAAATATTCAATAAAACCATACAGGAGATATCAAAGTAAACAAAGATTTCAATTCTATCAAATTGGAAAGGAAATAAGAAGGAAACATTAGTTATTGTGCACTTAAAGATCCTCATAGTTCTACAAAACCTCCAAGATCACTGAATCCATTAATTAAACCCAATTACTAGAGTTTATATTTAGTTTCAAGTTTCTAGTTTAAGTTAACTTTTTTGTCAGGAAGTTTTTTCTTCTGATTTTTATTCTGTCATTAGTCACATCATTTGAAACTTCCAGCTCTGTGTGAAGGACAAATTTGATAAGCAACACTTTCACTACTTCATACAAATCACTAACACAAATGTTTCCAAGGAAAGAAAGGCAGTCTAAATAGAGTGGAGAGAACATAAATCTTGGTATCAAAATAACTAGGTTTAAGGCTTGATGCCATCATTTCTGAGCTTGTGACCTTGGGCAAATCTTATAACACTGTGAGTCATAGCTTTTTCCTCTGAAGCAAAGATAATGTACAAAAATATGAAAATACCTTGCAAAGCTCAAATGACCATATAAATTTATAAATGGTATCCACATTGTACAGTAATGTCACTGAAGACATCTTTTAAGTTGATATTAATGTATAAACAATTTTTAAGTAATGAATTCATCTATTGATTTTTTTTTTTTTTTTTAGAGGAAGGGAGAGAGATAGAAAAACATCGATGTGAGAGAGAAACATCAATCAGCTGCCTCCTGCATTCCCCCTCCTGGGGATCGAGCCCACAACCTGGGCATGCGTCCTGACTGGGAATCAAATCGTAACCTTTCAGTCCATGGGACGATGCTCAATCCACTGAGGCACACTGGCTGGGCAGTAATGAATTAATCTAAATTAACATTTATCTATCTATTTAATTTCCATTGTTATATCACCCTGTATAATATCTGCACATATTTTTATGAGATATCTTGACAAATTCAGTATCTAAATAGTCATTTTTTTAAATAAAGTGAGTAAATACATCTTGTTAATGGCAATGATTTGCCCTTTGTATTAAAAATGGGGAAAAAGACTACTTTTGTTTCAATTAAGTGAATCCATGTGATTCCTGTAGATAAAAATTTCTTTTTTAAGGACCCTAAACCAACATTTTAAAAATAAGGCAATATAAATATAATCAGAAAAATTAATGTTCCTATTATTTCTATCCTCTCTCCCCAGCCACATACCCTTTGAAAATGAGACATTCATTGGTCAATTGACTAATTAGATACGAGGAAAAAGATTTGTAGTTTGAAAAAACTGATTTGAACCTGGTTCTGAGAGTTATTAACTGTGCAAGTAGCCTGGCTTCTCTGGGCGCTGGCTTGTTTATCCATAGAAATGCATCAGAAAATTCTTAATTTGCCAGTTGGTTATGAAAATTAAATGAAATAACATGTGCACAGTATTTAGTTAATGTCTGACCCTCACCAAATGTTATCCCTAATACATTCTCTCCCTGCACCATTCCCCTTCCTCTCTGAAACAGAATGAAATATTTCCCGGTATATCCTTTGGTGGCATGGATTCCTAAACATATATTCTAACTAGGAAGTATAATGAACACTAAGAAACTAGCTTCTCTAAAATTTATATAAGCCAACAAAAACACCAAAATTAGTTCTTTCAACAGCCATTTTCCTTGGGACACTAGCCAATGTAGCCTACAGGAAAGGCAAATTTCTCTTTATCCAGACTTGTAGGATCTCATTTTAGAAATATATTCAAATAGAGGCCAGGGCCTGCAGACACGCATCACTGAAGTCAGGAAGTTTGTCAGCAAAGGTAATGATCCGATGGCCTCAGCTGAGTTCCAGAAAGGTCTCTACATCAGTGTTAAAATGGCCATAAATAACAAGATAATTAAGCATCTGTCCTGAGAATCCATTTGAAAAGAGCTGTTCTAAGTTTCTGAGAGTAAGTCATCAAAAACAAAGATGTAAAAGCACAGAGTTTGGGATTCTTAACTTCACTGGCTTCCTCTTTCCTACTTCAAAAGATGCTTATAAATCTTTCCAGTTGCCTGCATCTTTGGAAAATTTCCTAAGGAGTCAAAAAGACAGGGGAGAATAAGGTAGGGCGAGAAGGGGCATAGGTCTAAAATGTCCTCCTGAGCAGAGAACCCTTCCTTTGAAGACCAGCCCCACACAGAGGGAGGCTCAGTGCTCACGGCCACCTTCCTCCATGCTGTATAAACCAGGATCTTTGGTCTCTCTGTCCTCCCCCTATTACCATGTTCCTCCAGACTTAGCAGCTCTGAATTATTGTAACCATATCCCAGCTGGTCTTCCTTGGCTCTAGTCTGGTTCTCCTTTTGATCCACTTCCATTTCACTCCTGCAGTGGTCCTTAGCGAGGATGCCAAACCTGGTCCTGTACTTCTGCTTAGAATGTTTCATAAGGCCGTTGCCTAAAGCATGAAGTTTAGCTTGGGAAAAAAAAATACCTTCAAATTTTGAACCTAGTATATGTTTGCACATTGTTCTTCAGCCATAGGGAATTTGGACTTGAAAAAGCCCTTGAAAAACAGTGGGTATTGTGGAGAGGAACAAAGGTGCTAGTATTCCCAATGAAAACAGTAGTGAAAGCAAGAATGAGCAGCAAAATGCCCTTCAAGAGAGACAGTTAGCTTGACATGAGAAGATGTAATCATTAGAATGGCGTTGAAGGATAAAGGGACTATATTAACCAAGCTGACTAGTGAGAAAATTCCAACACAAGAGGGAAGTTTAGATATGACTCTGTGAAAGCAGGAGACAGGTGTGGTCTGCAGGAGATGGCCACAGTATTTGCCCACCTACCTCACCTCTTCCCCACCATCAACTCACTTGTCCCTCTTGGACCTGACACATGGTAGGTCTGACACATGGTAGGTCTACAACAAATACTTGGTGAATGAATTAGCAAACAATAGATTTGCCATATTTGCTACACAAATTTAATTTGAATCAGTTTGTGCCCAAAACTTAACAGAGAATCTTGTCTTTTTGATGCCTCTTCCATGGGAAATCATTTCAGAGAAAGTTGTTACTCAAGTATCTTCTGATACTTCCTCTCTCAGCATTTTGTTTGGAGCAAATATTTAAGTGACTTCACAAAACATATATTTTGTAGGCAACAACTAAATGCCAGGCACTGATAATACAATGGTAAACAAAACAGACACAATCTATGCTCTGTGGATTTGATGTTTTAGTTGGAAAAAGAATTATAAAAACAGATCATTTCAACATAGGATAACTCATAATTTGATAGATGACCTACCATGTTCTAGCCACTGTGTTAGGCCTGGTAGAGTTTATGATCTTATGAATACAATGGATACTATATGGATAAAAATCCCAATTAATATATAATTTCAAATTGCATAAATGCAGTAATTTAAAAATACACGATAATGCAACAGGAATAAAATTATTTTATATAATAAGGAAAGAACTCACTGAGAAAGTGACATCTACACTGATATTTGATGGATGAATAGGAATTAGCTGAGCTAAACTCTGTAAGAGCATTCAGGCTGAAAGAAAAATGTGTGCAAGCACTCTGAGGCAGAGAAAGGCTTGGTACATTGTAAGAACTGAAACAAATATAGCTTTAGCTGGTACATGGTGAGAATGTAGAAAGTATAAGGAAAGTAGCAAGACAAGGCTGGAGTATAATTGCCATCTTAACAATATTGACTCTTCCCATCCCTGAATGTGGTATACTTTCTCATTTTGTAAAGTATTTTTAAATACTTCTAAGTTATATTGATTCCTAATCCTTTAAATTCTTCTCCTCTCCCCTCCCCTCCCTTTCACTTCTCTCTCTTCCTCTATCTTTTCTCTTCTCCTCTCCTTTTCTCTTCTCTTCCTCCTACCCCCATCTTCTCTCTCTGGAAACTGATATATCTTATCTTTTTTCATTATCTAAAATTTGGCAAAAATGGGCCTCGATCTGGTGGTGGTGGGGTGGCAATTTCCACCCATTTAGGTATTCAGAGGACCATTTCAATCTTGAATTTCATGTTCTTCAGTTCTGGGAAATTTTCTTAAAATATGATTTTAATGATCTATTTCCTTTATTTATTTATTTTTTTACTCTTTCTCAAATTCTTCTCATTTAAATATTCAGGTATCCTGAATTAGTTCTTTAGTTATCTTATATTTTCTGTCCTACATGCCATTCCTTTGCCCTTTTGGTTTACATTTTTATATAGTTCATCAATTTGTTTCTTCATACCCTTCCCTTCTAGTAAATGTTTTATTTCTATGACTACACCTGCTTTTCATTTCTAAATCTTTTTCACATTCTATTCTTTTTTTTTTTTTTTTTTATCCTCACCCGAGGACATTTTTCCATTTTTGTTCAGATAGAGTAGGAGGGAGAGAGAGGAAGAGAGAGAGAGAGAGAGAGAGAAACATTCACATGAAAGGGACACATCGAGTGGCTGCCTCCTGCATGACACAACCAGGGCCGGGGACAAACTGCAACCGAGGTACGTGCCCTTAGCGGGAACCGAACCTGGGTCTCTCTGGACCGCAGGCTGACACTCTAACCTCTGAGCCAAACCAGCCAGGGGTCATATTCTATTCTTTTGTGGAGTGTTTGCTTCTATTTTCAAGGATGCCAAAATCTTATTATGTCTTTGGAAATATTACTATTAGTTCTTTTGCTGAACTTTTCCTCTCTCTGAAGAGTCTCTGTTTTCTCCAAATAGCCTTTAATGTGTATTGGGTTTGTGCTCTGTCTTCCATGTTGTAGTCTTTTCTTAGATGTCTATGGATATGTAATTGGATGTGTAATGGCTTCTTCATATTTGGTGGTGGAACTCTAAGAACAAATAAAAAAAAAAGGAGACTCTGTGCCTGTGTGTTGGGCCTTTTTGGATTTCATATCAGGGAATTCTGACTGGGCCGTTTGCTGGGCATTTCCTGAAGTTGAGCTTGTCACATGTCTTGGAGAAGGAGGTAGTTTAATTCTTCTGCTTGGAGAGAAAGATCTGACTACTTTCATCTTAGGACCTCAACTGGAGAAAAGGACTGGGTCTGTCAACATTTGGTACATAAACATTTCCTTATGTCCCTCCTTAAGTATAGTGCTTTGCCTCTAAATCAGCCTTAGACCCTTCAGTCTCGAGATCCTCCTTTTTGTCCTATCCTCTGAATACTATTCAACTTTTTTTCCAGATAAATGAGATTCTGGGGGTATTTAATACTCATGCAAAATTTCAATTATTTCTGCTTTTTTTTTTTTTAATCCAGCTTTTGGAGGTAAATACCATCACAAATTCTTGAGCTTTTAGAGGCTTCTGTACTGCATAGTAGATTACTTCTTGGCTGCAAATTTGGTTTTCTTTCTAATTTTTTCTTTCTACCACTTGTCCATTTTATAATTTGTGATGCTATCATTTCTTCTTTTTGTTTTTGTGTGATTTAAGGAAAAAAAAATCCTTTATTCAATTTGGAGGCATTCAGGAAAAAAATGGAATTAAATGCCAGTGTTCAACCTTCCCTTGTTATTGGAAGTTGATTTGATTGGCTTTTAAAGCTTCACAGAATGAATACATCAGGAAGTATGGGGCTAGATTACATGAAGGAACACTTTCATCTCTTTGAACCTCTATATGCATTGCCAGCCCATAGACAAGCACTGTGGTTCATTTAGAAAACTCTAAATCATTAACCAGCTTCTGCAAGGGTGTATATGTGTGATAGGTGGGTATGTATACGTATATTTAAATTAAACATTGTTAGCTACCATCATTTTTTAGGAGACACATATATATTGTGCGATCATTTTCAGAGTTAAAAATACTGCATGCATAATCATCTGTGTAAACCTAAGCAAATGTGTTTTCATTTTAGATGAACACATATGAGTTAATGCTTATTATTTCGTGTGAAAACAACTACTTCTGACCATGAGTGCAGCCTGCAACTTAGTACCCTTCACAGTTCTTAGCGCCTCAGTCTGATGTGTTTGCTTTTTTCCTTATATTTTCATCTGCAGCTTTTAATATTTATTACCTCTCTGTGGGCTATTCAATTTACCTTCAGAATTTTCCACTATTTCAATTAACAGATTAAAGATCAACTAAGCTGGATCTGAAATCCTTTGAGTTATGGTTTGTTCTTTTCCTAATTGCTGCATTTCTGCTGTTGATAACAAGTTGAATGACACTCAAATGAGGTTGAAAGGTGTTGCTATTTCATCCATGTTACGGTTGCCTTCAGTTTTTCCCTCAGAGGCATTGCATTACCACTAGCCCACTCAGTTCAGAAACACCAGAAACAGTCTTATGCACTTTATTTACTATTCTGTCACCTTAATTATATGAATTCAGAAGTGAGTTATGTCTTAAATCAGCAAATCAGCCTTTTCTATGACTTTTATTAGGATGAAGCAATAGATATCATTTGATATACAACTGTGGGTCCCTCTCAATACTTCAAGGGTCCTTCTAAAATGAGGTTGACAATATAAAAACAAGTGGAGTGCAATGAATGTGAGGTATTTGAAAGCTGCTTTGTGTTTTAAATATGAATAAATCACTCAAAATATGAAAAAGGAAAGACAAGCTGGACTCAATGATTACAGCTTTTGGAATTAAAAATTAATTAGGGCAAATATCAGCTCTAGCAACAAGAAAGATGATCACTGGTTATATATTTCTGAAAGAACACTGAAAGAAATTAAGGCAGCTTGGGTTTTATTGTGAAGAGACTACATGCTTTTCTTTGATATTTTTGGTCATCCTTACTTTATTTCACTTTTAACATACTGCAGGCTCAAGCACTAATATTAATGTTAACCATACTCTGTATTCTAACTTAGAACACAAATACATCGTATTTTTTGGATAGTGACTGGGTTATGTTGGAAGAAGTAATTATTTTTATGCAAAAGAAAAGGACAAGTCTCACTGTAGGTGTCAAGCTAGTTTTTAAATTCATTACTACTTCCTCTGTAATAATATCTTTAAATGTGTATGTGCACCATGGGGAAGCCTTGAGTGGTGGTTCACAAATACCATAATGGTTACAAAATAATTTAGAGTCAACAGAACATTGGCAATTCAGCTTATTTTGCCAATTTTTTGGCAAAATAAGTTACCATTAATTATCACCTTAATATAAGAAAGAATATTTTACTTCCATAAATCAAAATATGATTTCTTCACTGCACTTATTAAATTTTGCTTCTGCACAGCAAATGACACAATCAACAGAAGATATCCTACAAATGCAAGAAAATATTTTCAAACCATCTATCTGGTTACTATCCGAAGTAGATAAGGAATCTATACGTCTCAATAACAAAAAATCCAGATAACCTAATAAAAATGGACAAAGGACTTGAATAGACATTTTTTCAAAGAAGACATACAAATGGACAACAGGTATATGAAAAGATGCCCAACATCCCCAATGAAATGCACACCAAAACCACAATGAGATACCACCTTATACCTGACAGGGTGGTTATTATTATTATTATTTAATGGCGTATTGGTGAGAATGTGGAGAAACTGGTACCCTTATACATCATTGTTAGGAATGTAGAATGGTGTAGCCACCATGGAAAACAGTAGGGAGGTTTCTCAAAAAATTAAAAATAGAGCTATCACATTATCCAGCAATCCTACTTCTGGGTAAATATCCAAAATAATTGAAGTTAGGGTCCTAAAGACATCTGTACCCCAGTGTTCACTGCAGCATTATTCACAACAACCAAGACATGGAAACAACTCAAAAGCCTACTGACAATTGAACAGGTAAAGAAAACATGGTATATACATACAATGGAATATTATTCAGCTTTCAGGAAAAGGAAACCCCATCATTTATGACAAGATGAATACACCTAGAGCAACCTTTGCAAGTGAAATAAGCCAGTCACAGAAGTACAAATACTGTGCAATTCCACTCATGTGAAGTATCTAAAATAGTCAAACTCATAGAAGGAGAGAATGAAATGTGGGCTGCCAGGATCTGGGGGAAGAGGAAATGGGGAGTTGTTTTTCAGTGGGTATAAAGTTTCAGTTATGCAAGATGAATAAGTTCTAAAGATCTAATGTACGACACAGTACCTTTAGGTAACAATGATATTTTGCACTGTAAAATACGTTAAGAAGATAGATCTCATGTCATGCTTTTACCAAAACACACACACACACACACACACATACATGAAGACAAGGACATTTTTGGAAGTGATAAATATGTTTAGTACCTTGGTTGTGGTGAGAGTATCACAGATTAGGCATATATCCAAACTAAGCAAAGATATATATGTTAAATGTGTACAATATTTTATATATCAATTATACCTTGATTAAACTAAAAACCATTGAATTAGAATGAAATATTTGGTTCTTATTTGTTGTCTACTTGGACTTTAAGCTCCAAAAGGGCAGGGTTACATGGGTCATTTTTGCTACATTATATTCAATATATAGTGCCTTCCATATGGTTAGTGTCAAAGAAATACTTGTTGAATAAATGAAAAAAAATCATTTTAATAATAAGGGCAGACAGCAACTATGCACACATAGACCTAGATGCATGTTGTACATATAATGGTTTAATTTCACTTTGGACCTTTGAAATTTTCATTAAAGCTTTCTAAGGCATGCATTTAGTAGCCGTTAGTCTAGTGTTTATTTGGGTGGGTGATGTTTATTTTCCGCCATCTGGACATATTTTCACTGATGACAATCTTGCATTTACTGGACAAGGAGGATGAAATGGCACAATGCACATAAAAGCATTTGTAATCCTTAAAGCATTAAAGAAAGATAAAGCATTAGCACTGTACAGTTATGATATTGCTTCAAAATGCACAGTAGCAAATTCTAAGCTAAAAAAAAAAAAAAAAAAAACCTTCCTTCTCTACTCTCTACTTAGAAATCAGAAGATTATGTAGCATTTTTAGGAATGAAATTTTCCCACAGGAGTTTTCACCACTGCCTTTTTTTATTGTTTTGCCACACAATCCAGCCTCCTGTAGAAACTGCAAAAAGGTAAAAATGGAATTGTCAAGCTATAACAGTCTCTGGAGGCTACCATATTAAATATAGAAAATTTAAACATTTTTTTTTAGCATATCATCAGAACTAAGATTCTATTATATGAGACAAAAAGGTTTATTTGTAATGGATTTTGGGGAAAGGGATAATGCTCCCTTCTCAGGCTGAATAAGTGATTTGTACAAATGACAAATGTCTTTTTCATTAGCAATATGAGGACATCTGAACACTAAAAACACAGAAATCCCTTGAAAATCAAACATTTATGGAGGTAACTTATCAGCGAGCTAACGGCAGAACATTTCACCTGGATATGAGTTCAGTCATCCTCTCCTAGGGGCATCTCCCGGGCCAAGAAGATAACACTTGAGTGAAGGCTTCAGATAAAGAATTCAGTGCAAGATTGTCCCACGCAGAGGGGACAAACAGTAAATGCATAGGCCCCGAGGTGGAAATGGGACTAGGATTTTTGGAGGACCCTTGTGGATGGAGTGGGGGAAGGAAAGAGGAGAGGTGCACAGGAGAGGGAGG
Source organism: Tadarida brasiliensis (assembly GCA_030848825.1). Lineage (NCBI taxonomy): Eukaryota > Metazoa > Chordata > Mammalia > Chiroptera > Molossidae > Tadarida > Tadarida brasiliensis. Next base: position 61,803,667 of record CM061268.1, read on the forward strand.
GGCCATATGTGGGAGTCTGGTAAAATACCGGCAAGAGTGTGGCTTTTACTCTTAATACAATGGCCAGTCAGTTCAGTGGAGTTTGAGACAGGAGAAAAGGTCAACTTGTGCATTTAGGTAGCCATCTTGAACCAGATTCCAATGTAATTTTTAAAAGTACTCTTTGGGATAGAGCAAATTGTAAATTTACCAGTTAGGCTCCTAATTTCACATCTACTTTGGTTTGTTCTAATTTGAGTTTGTGTGTGTGTGGATGTGTGTGTGTTTAATTTGTGTGTTTGGATTTGAGTTTATGAGCACCCAGGATTACTGTAATGACAATCTAAAAAAAAGAAAATAAGTAAATGTGATAAAGACAAAAATATAACATTTTATTCTAAATAGTAAAATAACAACTTAATCTCATGAAAATTAAGTACAGAAAGGATACTTGTTATCACTATTACTCACCAGTGTTTTGAGATTTTACTGAATGCAATAAGTTGAGAAAATGACATAATGATTGTTATAACTAATGGAAAGGAGGTGACTCAATTATTTTGATAAAATTTTTGCATATCTAGAAAATTCAAAGCTTCTGAAATAGCTACAAATATTAAAAAAGGTATTTGAATTATACAAACAGGGCATTGCTTTTCTCTATGCTAGCAATAATTAGCTGGAAATTTAAAATATGCTAACAAAAACTGCAAAGCACAGTAATAATTCAATAAAAATATAAAAACCTTATAAAATAATCTATCTTTATGGAAGGATGTAAAAATATGAATAAAATTTATTGCTATTTTTGTATCAGAACATCTAATATCACTAAACTGTCAACCCTCTAAAAATTAATAATTGGAAATATAACTTTATGATTAGAAAAATAATCTTAAAGTTTTTATGAACCAACAATATTTACCAAAAACAATAAAATTATGGAAATGATTAATTAGGGTGGTATGACTTACCAGTTATTAAAGTATGCTAGAAATACAGTGTAATAAAAACAAAAGAGAGACTCTAAAATTATATACATGCATACAGAAAATATGTAATTTTAAAAATGTAAAATTTAGTATATGAAGCATTATTGTTATTTCAGTGGGAAACGATTATTTATTTAGTAAATCCTGCAGGTACATTTGAGCATCTACTTTAAAGAAAATAGTGCTAGATTTATTAGCTGCCCTCTGGAAGCTTATCTTCTAGCACAGGCCAGAGAGACAATAAACCAAGTGAATAAGAAAATTACACAGCATTTGAGAAGGGAATAAGTGCTGTTGAGAAATATAAAATGGGTGGGGAGTGGGAAGTGTGAGTGGCAGTGTATGTTTCAAGTTTAAATACAGTGGTCACGGGAAACATTGATGTGAGAGAGACATGTGGATTGGTTGCCTCCCACATGACCCTGACCAGGGCTGGGGATCGAACCTGCAACTCAGGGACATGCACGTGACCGGGATTTGAACCTGTGACCCTTCGGTCTGAGGGCCAATGCTCTAACCGCTGAGCCAAACCAGCCAGGGCCTTACCTCTACCTTTTTACTCTTCCTCACTTATTTTCCTTCCCCCAGATAACCAATACGAATAACTCAGCTGTTTTGTTCTTTACATTTCTTCTTGTTTTTATAATCATTGACACACACATTTCCCCCCATTTTCCTTTTTTTTTTTTCCGAACTCTGATTATGTTAAATTTTGTCATTTCATTTAGGTACATAATCAAATGTTTCTTTTGCTGTTCTGAATTCCTTTTTTGATCAAAAAGATTTCCTTAGTTGTTATTGGTCTGTTCAAATTTTCTGACTCTTCCTCGTTCAGTATTGGGAAACTGTAGGATTCTAGGAATTTGTCCATTTCACCTCGGTTGTCCAGTTTGTTGGCGTATAATTGTTCATAGTATTTTCTAACAATCCTTTGTATTTCTCTGGTGTCAGTTGTTACTTCCTCTCTTTCATTTCTGATTTTATTTGGTTCCTCTCTGTTTCTTGGTGAATCTGGCTAAAGGTTCATCAATCTTGTTTATCTTTTCAAAGAACCAGCTCTTTGTTTCATTTATCTTTTGAATTGTTTTTTTAGTCTCTATGTCATTTATTTCTGCTCTGGCCTTTCCTATTTCTTTCCTTCTACTTGCTCTGGGTTTTTCTTTTTGTTTACTTTCTAGTGCTTTAAGTTGTAGGGTTAGATAGTCAATTAGAAATGTTTCTTGTTTCTTTAGGTAGGCCTATAATGCTATGAACTTCCCTCTTAGGACTACTTTTGCTGTGTCACATAGATTTTGTGTTGTTATGTGTCCATTTTCATTGATTTCCAGGAAGTTTTTTTTATTTCTTCCTTGATCTCCTTGGTAACCTATTAATTGTTTAATAACATGCTATTTAGCCTCCATGCATTTGAGTATTTTTATTGTAATTAATTTCTAGTCTCATGCTATTATGATCTGAGATGTTTGACATGATTTCAATTTCCTTGGACTTGTAGAGGCTTAGTTTGTGTCCTAACATGTGGTGTATCTTTGAGAATGACTTGAGAAAAATGTATATTCTGCAGCTTTGGAGTGAAATATTCTGTAAATATCGATTGAATCCAGCTGATATAGTGCATTGTTTAGGATTTCTGTTTCCTTATTAATTTTTTGTCTAGAAGATCTACCCAGTGGTGTCAGAGGGGTGTTAAAATTCCCCATTATGATTGTATTGTTGTCGGTCTCTCCCTTGAAGTCCTCCAGAAGTTTTTAAATATATTTAGGTGCTCCTATATTCAGTGCATATATGTTTACCAGAGTCATATCCTCTTGTTGAATTGATTCTTTTAATATTATGTAGTGACTGTCTTTGTCTCTTACTATGGCCTTTGTTTGAAGTCTATCTTGTCAGATACGGTATTGCTACAACAGCTTTTTTTTTCATTTCTATTTGCCTGGAAATTTTTTCCATCTCTTCACTTTCATTCTGTGCACATCTTTTGTTCTGAGGTAGGTCTCTTGTAGACAGCATATATATGGGTCATGTTTTCTTATCCAATCAGCTACCCTATGTCTTTTGATTGAAGCATTAAAGCCATTTACACTTAAGGTTATTATTGATAGGTACTTATTTGTTGCCATTTATATTCTTTATGCCTGTGTTTCTTTCTCTCTCTCTCTTTACTTCATCTTCTTCTTACAACAGTCCTGTCAGCATTTCTTGCAGTGCTGGTTTGGTAAATTCCTTTAGCCTTTTTAAAAAATCTGTGAAGCTCTTTATTTCACCTTCAAATTTGAATGATAGCCTTGCTGGATAGAGTAGTCTTGGATTCAGAACCTTGCTTTGCATTAGTTTGTATACTTTATTCCATTCCCTTCTGGCCTGCATTGTTTCTATTGAGAAATCAGCTGATACTCTAATGGGAGCTCCCTTGTAGGTAACTTTTTGCCCCTCTCTTGCTGCCTTTAGGATTCTTTCTTTGTCTTTAATATTTGCCATTTTAATTATGATGTGTCTAGGTGTGGGTCTTTTGGGGTTCATCTTGATTGGGACTTTGTGTTTCCTGGGCTTGTGTGACTTTTTCCTTCACGAGGTTAGGGAAGTTTTCTGTGATTATTATTTCAAAAAGTTCTCTCTTCCTTTCTCAGATTCTTCTCCTTCTGCTACCCCTATGATGCAAATATTGTTATGTTTCATATTGTGCCAAAGCTCCATTCAACTCTCCTCCTGCTTTTTCATTGTTTTTTTCCATTTACTGCTTTATTTGGATGTTGTTGTTGTTGTTGTTGTTTTCTACCTTGTCTTCTAACCTGCTGATTTGGTCTTCAGCTTCTAATCTGCTATTGAATCCTTTCAAGGTATTTTTTATATCAGCTATGTCATTCTTCATTTCCACTTGATTTTTATTCATAGCTTCTACCTCTTTTTTTTTTTTTATGCTGGTTTAGTTCTCATTAAGTTTCTTGTAGTTCTCACTAAATTGTTTGAGCACCCTTAAAACCATTGCTTTGAATTCTTTATCTGACAAATTGCTTGCCTCTATTTCATGTAGTTCCTCTTCTGGTGATTCTTCCTTTCCTTTCATTTAGGGGTTGTTTCTTTGTCTCCCCATTTTATTAGTCCGGTAGTTTGGAACCATGTGAGGTGTGTTTAGCCACATAGGCAGGTCAGTGTGTATCAGATAAGACTGCTATGGCTCCCTATCTTGGTGTGGTGGCCTTCTTGTGGGACCCAATGGAGTAGTCTCCTTTATCTTCAGAGTTGGGTACTCTAAGAGAGACCCTTGTGTGGGTTATGTGGGCTCTCCTGTTAAATTTGGGTCTTGATTACTGTTTTCCATTTGTGGGTGGGCTCAGTCCTTGGGGTTGTTAACTATGAGTCATAACCCCGGCCCTTGGCTCTGCTCTTTATGGATCTCACTGGATTTTCTCCATTGTAGTTGGATCTGGCTCCTTGGGTGTGGGTCCCTGTCCTCTTGGGCAGATCTCTGGTGTAGGCCAAAGTGAATCACTATCTCTGCCTGGTCCTTGGCCTCCAGGCTGGAGCCCTGCAGGGTGTGGTCCCAGGTAGCCCTATGAGCTGGCCTATCCTAGCCCAGAGGCTGGGTCACCTTCAGGGCTAGTCACTTGTATGTATTTGTTCTGGGCTGCTTTCCCTTCCCCCATGGCACTGGGCTCTGCAGGGTATTGGGTCCAGTCAGGGTGGTTTACTCAGATTTGTGTTGGGGGTGGTGCCTGTAGCTTGCAGGAGAGGCAGGCAATCTCTCCCTCTACTTCCAATGACTCAGTTCTGTGTGGGTTGCTGGCACTCCACCCCATGCAGGTGAGAAGAGAAAATAAAAAGAGAGAGAGAGAGAGAGAGAGAGAGAGAGAGAGAGAGAGAGAGAGAGAGAGAGAGAAAGAAAGAAATGCTCTGCTTGGCTCTTTGATCTTTCAGCAAGGCTGGTTTGTGCTGGGTGGGGCTACTGCCCAGGCTCCCATTTGGCCATACGTTGGAATCCCCAACACGTCAATCCCTGCTATAGGGTGCAGATTTCATGCCCTACACCTACTCAGGCTCCCTCCCAGCCAGAGGTCTGGCTTCCCAGCATGTCAGTCCCTGCCACTGGGTTGAAGATTTCCTGCCCATGCCTTAAGTTGTTCACTGTTCACTGTTCTGCTGGGTGGGGGTTTCCTCTCAGTCAGATATCCAATTGCCCAGCACATCAGGCACTGCTGCTGGGGTGCTGATCTGATCTTCAGCTCAGAGCTGTTTCCTGGGTGGGGGGAGGGTGCCTCCTCTTTGCTCAAGGTGGGGAAGAATCAGGCTCTTTCCCCAGGCACCACATGTGTTCCCCTTCTCTTCTCCGTTGCTCTCCTTTGGGGATCTCTATGTGTTGCTGAGTTCCCCCTTTCCCAGGGGGCTGGAGCTGCACTGCTGCCGGCACCTTCCCTCTGTCTTCCAAGTTGCACAGTGCAGCTGTGCTGTGCAAGTTCACTCACTCACCTACTTCGCCATCTCCTCCTCTCTCGCCTCCTTGTTCACAGTATTTCTAGTCAGCTATTTTAAGGTGGTTTTTCGAGTTAAATGCTCTGCAGTTTAGCCTCAGGTCCAGTTCTGTGTTTGGAGCCAGCTGATGGACTGGTTTAGGCTTCAGCTAACTTGCCCCCTCCTCTACTTACATTATTAATATACTCTCTAAAAAGATGAATGGGCACTTCTTTTGCCCACTTTTTAATTGTATTGTTAGTTTTTCTGATATTCAGTTATATGAATTCTTTATAATTTTTTAATATTAACCCCTCATCGGATGTGTCATTAGTTAATATCTTCTTCCATTTAGTAGGCAGTAGGCTGTCTCTTTGTTTTGTTGATGTCTTGATAAGATAGTAGAAGACAATAAAGCTTTAAAGTGTTCTGAACAAATAATTAAACCATTTCTAATCAACATTTACCTTCTTAGTTGGCAAGTTTAACGTAAGGTCAGAGTACTGAAGAAACTAAAACCTTTGAAAGAAACTAGAACCTCTGAAGCAGCACAGATATGTGTCCAAACATGTTCATGGAATTTCTTGTGTCACTATCATACTAATCATTTGAGTTTTCCCATTGCAAATGATTTATTAGTTGATTACATGGTTTAACCTCATAGGAAGTACCTCATTTTTCACCAGTCTGTTTTGTGAAGGCCAGAAGTTCACTATTTCATATTAAACCAATAAAATAGATAGATCTCTCTCAGGAGTTAACTCTGTCCTCCTCTATGGGTGCTTACTTGACTTCCTTGTAGAGTGGCGTGCGTTTATTCTGCTTTTCTACTCTGTAAGGGCCTGAGAAACCTGTCTTTTACTCAGGCTGACAGGAGTTGGAGAAAACTTTTTTCTACCTGTGCATACCTGCCACACTTGCTTTTCCTCTGAAGTCACAGCCATTCTCAATTATGTATAATATCTTAGGTACTAGAGGCACTAAGATGAATAAACCTTTACCTTCACTTCTTGATCATATTCCAGTGGGAAAGAGGAAAAGGAAAGCACAAATGAAAAATCACAGGAGCTTTAAGGGATCTATGGAAGTCCTACTAGACTTCAGGAAATCTTCAAAATTGTGGGGAAATGTCTTACATAATAAACTTGGGTTTCATTGGTAAAAGACAGGGAGGTTATTCTAAGGAGAAGACAGTGTAGATGATACTGTGAGCCAGGTATCTTTGGGAAATTATATGAATTCTGATATAGGAAAGGTGAAGGCTTGCACGTGGTGGGAGGAGTGTATCAGTTCTGATATTTTGGTGGCATGCATTGACACAGATATACCCTTTGGTTATGGATTTCATCTGTTCTTATTGCATACATCTTACTAGTTAAATAAATATTTTAAATCTCACCTCTAAATATATGGGAAATGATTGGCAGATTTGGCCATATGTTGAAGGCCCATGTATGTCAAATTTGGGATTTGAATATGAAAGAAAAGGGGAGTCAACTAAGATTATGATACAGAAGGATTAAATAATTAAATTAATTTTTTAGAAAAATAATTCAGAAAAATGGGGAAGAGAGATAGAGGGAGAAAGATAGAATGAATCTTTAATCCATGTCCATCAGTCCAATTTAGCAAATGAGAGAAGAAAAAAAATTATTAGAAAGATGACTATTTACACCCAAACAGTATATTCCTTACTAAATTTAGCACATTCCTTTATTTCAGAAAAAAATTTAATCACTCAGGACTGAATAAGGAGGCATTTCAAATGTACTGTATGTTCTAATTACTGTCAACATTATGTTCCAGGATGTTAAAACCACAAAAGGCTCCTTTGTTCTTGGTCTCCTCTCCACTGATAAACATAACACTCAAACCTGCACCCCTAACTCCAACTCACATTCCTCGAATTGTCTCATCCACTGACCCAGCAGGAGCCCTAAAACCTCACGGAGAAATGAAATGGAAGTGGAGTTTCTGTACAAACCGTGACTACTGCTGACTACATATTCAAAGCATAATTCCTAATATGTTGTGTGAGTAAGCGCAGCCATAGTCAAAGATGAAAAAAAACTCTAGGTCAGCCGTCAACAACTTTTTTTGAAAAGGGCCAGATAGTATATATTCTAGGACTTGTGAGGCATTTGGTCTTTGTTACAACTTCTACTCAGCTCCACCATTATAACCCCCAAACAGTCATAGACATTGTGTAAATGAGAGTGACTGTTTTTACAATAAAACTTTATTTATAAAAATAGGGAGTGAGCTAGATTTGGCCCATGGGCCTTAGTTTGCCAGCACTGCTTTAAAACGATTTATCACAGTGTACTTCAATTTAGAGAAACATGTACACACGGCAGTCACTCCACCAAATCGTATTAGTCATCTAGAAAACAATGAGAGAACAAATGAATTTCACCTGGTTTCACTACAGAATAACATTCTGTGTTTGTCTTTGTTTCTTCACAGATGTTTGATTGTTCTTATAAAGACACTTAAAATTTTTCTCTTTCCTGAAAACTACATTTTTCAAAATGTTTTCATGGAAAAATAGTAATGCATATTAACTAGTCCATCTCATTGAATTTTTCTGGTTTACAGAATGCTGGATTGCTCTAGATTTTATTTATCCTATCTAAAAAAGAAAAAAAAAATCTCTCAGAATTATCTTTAATTACTCTTGTCCTTTATTAAAGATTGTCTATTTTAGTAGTATATAAAAATAAATTAATATTTTATACCATAAGGATCAAGTTTATTATTTTTTATAATAATTTTTCTTTATTGACTTTTGAGAGAGAGGGAGACAGAGATAGAAACATCGATGAGCGAGAACATTGATTGGCTGGCTCCTGCATGCCCCTCACCGGGGATTTGGCCCACAACCTCAGCATGTGCCCTGACCAGGATCGAACCTACGACTTCTTGGTGCATGGGTCAATGCTCAACCACTGAGCCACACTGGCCAGGCTCAAATTTATTATTGAAATTAAGGATTATTAAAGATGTACATAGTTTAACATAGTGGTTAAGAATATAGGCTATCTTCCATGCCTTCTCTGCCATGTACTGCCTGTGTCATCATGAGTAAATTATTATCCTCTTATGCCTCTGTTTTCTCAGCAATAAAATGAGGTTATAATAATAGCTTTTGAATAGAATTGTTATAAAAAATCAGTGAATTAATATGTAAAAACCTACCACTTAGGACAGTGCTTGCTACACAAAGAAAATAATAGTTATTATGATCATCTGTTTGTTTCTAAATTTTATCTAAACAAATACTATAAGTGCAATCAGTCTTAAAGCTACTAGGAGATTTGAGATGCAGATGCCTCTAAAACACAAACCCACATACTAGAAGAGGACTTCAAAGTCATCTTGTGAGTTTCATCCCTCCCACAGGAATCCTTCTCTGTCCAGTAACATCCTGACCTTCTGTTCTCCTTCTGGGCACTTCCACTTATCTGACCGGTAGCATCATTCAAATCAGCTGGTTTCCTTTGCATTTCAGCTGCACATCTAGTGGGCATGGTGACACTGACAGGACAAGTAATGTCTCCGAGCTTCACAGTCTTCATTGGTAAGTTGAGTTACTATTCTCTGTCTACTTCAGAAGGAACTTGTGAGAAATAGAATGTATCTTACTCTTCACATTTTATCTGGAGAATTTCAGAGATTGCCACTCTCCAGGAGGGAAGCATGGAAAGAACACACATAGCTTTTCTCCACTATCTCCCTCCCTCTCTCCTAGGAATGAGTGACTTATCTGTCTGGTGACACCAAAAAGTTGAGCATGTGTGACTCCACTCCTACTTTAATGGAGCAGTTTGCCCTCCGAGCTGAAGAGTTTTCCTATTGTCATTCTGAAAGCCACCTTCTAAAGCAGGAAGGTCCTGCTATTCCCAGCCCTCCCTGTGACTCTGGGGCTGGGGCAGCATTAGGAATTCCATCGGGTCACAGGTCAAAGACTCTGATTAGTGGATATGCATTAATCTCCATGACTCCCTTCTTCTCGTTTTAATTTGATAACAGGGTGTTTAATCAACCTTTAAAACCCTAACAACAGTGAGAATTAATTACAATACCCGTGTGACAGTACAGGTACAAATGTCAATTTGTTATTTTAAGAACATTTCTCCATTATAGTACAGCCAGATATTCTTTTTCTCCCCATTGCTAATAACAGATGGAGTAAAATAAAATAAACATAGTATGTGAAACCATTTACTAACTGTGTCGTTTCCCTGATTGTCCAATTTCTGCTGTCAACTTCTCAACCCAATGCTTCCTTGCCCCCCTGCAAAACACACACACACACACACACACACACACACACACACACACACACACCTCCCTTCTTGTTCCCAATGTTACAAAGAAAAGAGTGACTATCAAGTGAGTTTCCCACTTTTAAACATTTAAATATATCCACCTCCACTTCTGACTGATTTTTTAAAATTTTTATTTCTGTTCCAATTCTGGTGTTGACCTCCTCAGCTTGCTCCCTCCATGTATACTTTGTCACCCATTCCCACAGTTAGGGGGACTTTATACTATTAATTGTATCCCCTTCATTTATTAAAGTCTCCTATCCTACCTGGATCCTAAAATTAACCAATTAAACAAACCTCTGTGGGTGGCCTCTACATGCAATATCAGTCATTAAAGAAAAAAGTGAAGAAAATAACTGAAAGATAAAGTTTGGCATTGTTCGAAATGCCACAAATAAAATAAAAATTAAATGACAACAGAAAAAATATTTGCTATACATGTCAATGAATTACTTTCCTCAATTTATAAAGTGCTTTTATGTATATCGGCAATTTTCAACTGGTGTGCCACAAGATTTTTAAAACATGAATACCTGAGTATTTAGTCAGGGGCACTGACCTCTTTTCCCTAGAATGTCAAATAAAAAATTGACAACAGCCAACACAATAAACATCCTGTGAGAGTGATCAAAATTATACCTATTTTTGTCATATCAACAAAAAATATACTTTTTGGTATGCCACAGAATTCTATTAATTAGTTTATGTGTGCCATGAGAAAAAGATGGATTTTAAACCATCACTGAGGTGAATCACTAAGAAAAATAAACATAAAAAAAAGAACTAAATGCATATTTAAGCAGCTTGTAGAAATTATAAATATATATCACTTATTGACATATGGAAGATGTACAATCTCAGTCATAATAGAAGAACAAAAAATAAAAAGAATGATGCCAATTTCAGCTATAAGTTAGCAAATACCAAATAATTTATTAATACCCTGTGGAAATATACATGCTTTTTACTGTATTGCTTTGTTCACCTTTAAACTACTTTTTATGATCACAATTTACATTTTTTTGAAAAAATAAAAATATGTTTAAAATCTTTCTCTTGCCCTTTTTTTCCCCTCAAAATAAAGTTTTATCACTCTCCTTATTATATTCATGTTGCAAAGAGTGGCTTTTATGCATGCTATGGGTTTATTTTCTATCTCCATGCAGTCATCTCTTGCCAAACCATTAATTACTTCCATCTCAATAAATCCAAAGACCCGTTCTGTATTATTTTCACTTGATCTCCTAGAATCATTCGACACTGGTGGTCTCTCCTTCAAACACTCTTCCACTGGCTAGATGACAAGACACTCTCTGGGTTTTCCTCCTATATCTCTGGATTTCCCTCTCCCTCTCTCCTTATCATAGTTTATCTTTTTTCCAGTTTTGAGGTACCTCAAAGCTAAGTTCTTAGACTTTCTCTCTTTTAATTCTACACACCCATGTCTTCCGTTCATAAATCTGAATTACTAAGATGACTCACTCATTTTTATTTACAGTCTCTATATCTCCTTTGAGCTCTTGCTTTATTGACTATTTTTATATTTGAAATGCACATTAGGTCAACTTATCGAAAATTGAACTTATGATCTCCTCTCTATCTCATACATAATTTTTTCCAATTGTTTTCATTTCACTAAAGGTACCATCATTCATGTTGTTATACAACATAAGAATCTAGAAATCGTTTGACATTTCCCCCCCATCCCTCCACAATACTCAACACATTAGTAGCTCTTACATTTTTTTCAACTTGTAGATAATATACAATAAGTTGAACATATTTAATGTATATGTTTTGATGAGTTTGCATATATCCCTAATACCATCTCCACAGACAAGGTAATAAGCATACATCAAGTAGCTCTTGGTCTGTCACCTTTTCATCACCCACATTGCCTTAGTCAATAGTATAATTTTTGTTAGACATGGTTCCCCTGTATCTGCCTTAACTCATTTAATCCATAATCCATATCCCAGATTTATCTTTTAGAAAATCACACCTATCATGTTCTTAGCTCCACAAAATAAATTCTTATCCAATAATGAAATAAATATCAAAATACTATAAAGCTGGAGATATTGTCTCCTAGGCTCCTTTCCAAATTTTTCACCCATGCTCCCATTACTCTGTACACATCCCATATGGTTCAGAAAATTTTGCATATCATCCTAGGGATATACATCTAAACAATTGGCTTTTTATAGAATGAACATTGCGCAATTAGTCTGTTCTTCCCAACTCACTGTAGATAAGCAGTAAGACAATTCCAGGCAAAATGGGGCACAGTTTGGCTGCCTTATTTGCATTATAAATACATCGCAAAAATGTCTGCAATTTCCAAGGCATTTACTAGACTTATTTAATTTTCAAAAAATAACCTAAAACAGCAAAAGCAAAAATAAACCAAAAGTAAACTGAGCTTATCACAAGTGTAGAAACATTTATGTTGCTAAAAAATATCTCTCATTGCAATATTGAGAATGACCACTGGAATAGGAAATAGCATGGTCTTGCCCAGTCCTTTACTCTGAGTCTCAATTTTCTCCCCTATAAAATGGGCATATTAGTACCAAGCTCAAAGTTATCTAAAACTTGCCCTGGCTGGTTTGGCTCAGCAGTTAGAGCGTAGGCCTGCGGACCAAAGAGTCCAGGGTTTGATTCCAGCCAAGGGCATGTACCTCAGTTGCGGTTCATCCCCGGCCCCAGTTGGGGTCGTGTGGGTGGCAACCAATCAAGGTGTTTCTCTCACATCGATGTTTCTCTCTCTCTTCCTCTCTCCCTCCCTCCTGCTCTATCTGAAGATAAATGGAAATATATCCTCGGGTGAGGATTAAAAAAAGAAGTTATCTAAAACTTGACATATCCAGTATTGCTCAGAACATTTAATTAGTGTCCTTGTCTCTGTCTCTCCTCCTTCTCTCTCCTCTCATTTCTTCTCATCTCCTCTCATCATCTCCTCCTCTTACATCCTCCCCTCCTCTCCTTCCTACTGTCTTTCCCTCCCTTCTTGTCTCCTAGCATATATAAGAACTCAAATGAAAATAACTTTTTTTTTCACATAACAAATGATACTGAGTTGCCCAAATGGAACATAAGTATACTTGTTTTCAAATGGTTTTAATTTGAAATGAATACTCTGGTGCTATACAAGAATAAAGACTAATGTCTACTTCTGGTTAATAGCTACTATCATAGTTTACTAGAACAATTATTTATAATTCTATCCACAAATATATTTGAAAAATATTGATGTAGCATTACCTCGTACTAAGAAATACCACTTATAATTCCCAAGTATATTTGCAATTTAATATAGTTTTTTCTTATGGCCTGGTAACAATCATCATATTAAAGGACAGAGACTTAATTCAAATAGATAAATAATTTTAGTTAATCATAGACAAGATGAAGCGATCTTCAAGTTAATATGCTAAAAGTGGTCCTTGTCTCCAAGTTTATATTCAGGTTTACAATTCATAAACAATATATCTCAAATAACATTTTCTGAGGTCAATAACTAAAACACTATATCCATCCTAGAAAAATAAGCCCCTTTAGAGATGTCACTTTTGTTTAGATATTGATCCCATCCTGATGTCAGAGCCAAAGTGTTTAGAAAGACTATTTCAGGGACCCGGACAGGACATTTTTATTGGCAATGAGACAATAGATTACTCAGATCTCAAATGAGAAGACCCAGTGGCCAGGTCTGTATCATGCTAACATTCTATGGATGTGCAGCACAAGATGGTGAGATATGTTGATGATGAGGTTGTCTTAGCAGTACGGTTATCTTAGTCCTGCTAAACATTTTAGTTGAAATGACCTATTAAAATTGGCTGTCCCAAGGCCACTGGAGAGATTTATAAGTAACTAAATTTGTTAAATGTGAGATCCTCTAGGAAGTTCTGAATATAGATTATTTTCTCATAGCTTGACTTCTAGTTTCTAAAAACCATCCACCCAAGTTAAATCAGGGGTGGGGAAAGAAGGAAGTATAAAGAGAGATTGGGAAAATATGTGCAAACAAAATGATCTCAAAATACTAAGAGGAATTCTAGGGTGAATTGAAAATAATTTTTAGGAGGGAGCATTAATTTAAAAAGGCTAACTTAAATTTGAATTATGTAAGATAGTTTCCTTATACAACAGGATCTATGAAGAACTAAAAATTTGCTAACAGATTATGACTTTTCCACTATTTCTATTCTATAGGAGACAAGCTCATAGAAAAAAGCACTGGACTAAGAGTCATGGTAGCTGAACTCTTGTATGACCTTAACCATGCCGTCCACACTTTTGGAGTAACAGTTGATTCACTTATAAAATGAGAGTGAGAAGATGGTCTAAATTCTCTCTTACAACTATTAAATTTTGCTTTTCAGCTCACTACCCCAGATCTCCAATTTTATGATCAGGAATACTTTAAACTTACTGAGAAGCAGTAAAACAGTGTTAAATACTCAGTTTCTAGAGTTGCAGAGACTTATTTTAATTTTGCCTCTATCATGTACATCTATATGGTCTTCTTCCTATCATTATTACTCAATATTTATTGAGTCTTGAGGTCCTTGTCTATAAAAATGGAGATGATAATAGAATTCAACATGCAAGTTGTTCTTAGGTTTACTTTATTCATTGCACTTATTGCCTTCTATTTTACTTGTCATCCGTAAGGTCCATAAGAGTAGTGATTGTTGTCTGTTTATTCACTGATGTATCCCAAGAATCGTAACAGAGAGTATGGTCACTCAATATTTGTCAAATGAATAATTGAATAGAACAATGCATATAAAATGCTTAGCATTGTAATTGGCATACAGCATTTGATAAATGATCTTACAAATAGTTTTACTAATACCTAGAGTGCCACTTCACTATGAAGAAGTAGGAATGCTTCAAAGAAGATGAAGGGGATGGAGGAACATACTGTTGTTTCCAAATATTTGAGTATCACATGTTACTTTCCAAAAATATATATATATGTATATGTATATATATACATGATCCAAGGGGTGGAAACTTCAGGGAGTTATTTTTTAAATTCAGAGTAAGGAAGACTTTTCTAAAGAAATTGCTCAAAGATTAAATGAACTGGTGCTCAAGTCGGTGTTCAATTATTATTAGGCAATCAATGAAGGGATTAAGAAGTCTAATTAAAGATTATCAAATTATTATTCCATGAATTAAATAATTTGAAGAGAATTTCTTATAAACAGCATATACAGAATAAATTTAAATATATACTAAATGGTGAATTTTGCCTTTATGGTGCTCTTGGCAATAAAAGTACAGATGGAAAGTACCAAATACAGTGTCAATCAATTTTCCTGTGTACACGCAATCAAAATTCATCTAGTTGTTGGCAAATTATGGCTGAAAACAAATGCTGCTGATTTGTCTTATTAATGTTGGCCCCAAAGCAGATAGGAGACACAAAATCCCTTACTCCCTATCAGAAAGGCATTACTGTTTAAAGCCAGCTTTTTCTTTCCTGCTCTTCTACTCCAGTGGCAATGCTGCACTTTGGAATTTAAGAATATTGGCAGTGGGAATGTTCCTGGGTCATATGAAACTAACTGGTGCATCAGTCTTGCCAACTAGGGATGATTTGAGGTAAAATGTATGTATGACATCGATGAAAAGGGAATCTCACTCAATATCACTTTTATGAAGGATAGAAGCCTCACTTTAAAATAGTACCATCCATCTGCTGCCATCAGATCAGACACAAAAGAATTAGGAACATAAAGTGCCTATCTTAAAATATAACCAAGCAGGATCTATGTCTGATCACAGAAGGTCAGTTAAGCATTTGGAAAGTAAAGGAACCATATTTTTTTGTTTTTTTTTTTATTTTTAATGAGCTATCAAAAATTAATAACAATTGAGTTGGCTTTCTATTTTGGACAGTAATATTAAGAAAGATGCAGTGGTTCTGAAGGTTTTCATCATTCTTTAAATTCGCTGCCTATTGAGAAAAGGTGTGTGATAACATGATAACTTTTTCAAGGTATAGAATGGTGAACTGTATTTACACGTTCAAGCTATGGTGTTGTCTTACTGATTGCAATGATTACTTTTATGTGACAACTTGACTGGGCCATTGGGTGCACAGACATTTATGTGGCCAAACATTATTCTTGGTGTGTCTATGAGGGTGTTTCTAGATGAGATTAACATTTGTATCTGTAACCTGATAATGCAGATTGTTCTCCCTGATGTTAGTGGGGCTCATCCAACCAATTGAAGATCTGAATGAAACAAAAAAGCTGAGTCAGAGGGAACTCTGCCTGTCTGGCCACATGAATTGGGACACTGGTTTTTTCTTGTCTTCAGACTTAAACGGAAACATTGGCTTTTGGATCAGAACTACAACATTGGCTCTCCTGGGTCTTTTGCTCTATATACTCACACTATGGTTTCTGCTTCTCTGGAGAACCCTGACTAATATACGGATTCAACAGCATCAGCGGGGAATGAACTGGGTTGTGCCAATCAAGTGGGTTATCCAAATAATTAAAGTCAATCCTGTAGAAGTTAATCTTTTAGAAACTTGTCTGGTCACAATGTGGATGATCAGGCAATGTAATAACACTTTTGTTATATAAAATAATGAGCCAATTTTCCAATGCTTTAAAAAATTAGTTCTAAAAGTAATTCCTTGCTTTCAAACCCCAAATTCTATAATTCTGTATTATAAAACAAGCTTATGTAGCCATTCTCAAAATCAATTTCAAAAACAACAGCAAAAAGTTTGAAATGTGTTTACTTCCCAAGGGAATTATGCAAGCATTTAAAAATCCATCTCATTTCCTTATAGTCATTTATTGGAGGACTTAAAGGACTCATCATCTTTTATTCCTGTTGTCATCATTAATCAGCACATGGCATATGTACTTGTTTTTCATGATTATTTCAAGGCTCTGGTGTTTTATATTTAAGCTCTATTTTCACTACACAGATTAAATTTCCAAAGCAACTGCCCTTGTGCACCTAAAGATACCCCTTGAAGCTGCCCAATTCTTGGTATTACCTCCATGTGAATTTTCTTATTGTCACTCACCTGCCCAGAAGCAGAAATTCTCCAGCTAGACCCAGGCGCCTCATGGCCATCAAAAGTCCTCGCACCGTCATGCCCTCACAGAAGCAGGCTACCACCCGAGCCTTGGGCAAGTGACTCCTGAGCTTCTTCAGCAGCTTATCAAAGCTCTGCTCCCCCGCGTTGCTGTAGATTTTGTAAGAGTGAGCAATGCAAATTCCTTCCTTGGCTGACATATCTTTGAAAGCTTCCATCCCACTTTCTCCGTAGTTGCCTGTGTAAAGACAGATAAGCAGAGGGGTAGTGAAATGGGAGTGTTGGATTCATTGGTACAATGAGAAGGCAGAAGTTCTGGGAGCTTGAAGGTTACATGATAGTTTTGGATTTGGAGCCGGAAGACCTGAATGAGTTTCTGCTCGTTTACTGATTTTGCTCATTGGGGCAATTTACAATAAAACTATATTATACATGTATTGCATTGAACTTTTTAAAAAAAATCCTCACTGAGGATATGTTTTTTACTGATTTTAGAGAGAGAGGAAAAGAGAGAGAGAAAGAAATATCTATGTGAGAGAGAAACATCAATCGGTTGATATGTGCCCCGACCAGGAATTGAACCCGCAATCCTTTGGTGTACAGAATGATGCTCCAACCAACTGAGTCATCTGGCTAGGGATGTATTACACTTTAAAAATTTTTTCACTGAGAGAGAGAGAGAATAATATTAAAAGTATAAGCAATTCAGCTCCCCCTTTGACTCAAAAAGCTTATATTCTAGTGTGAGAAAATGAGACATTTATCTTCTATTTTTTTCTTCTATTTTACTTCCTGTTACTTCTCAATGTTTGATAATCTCACCCCTCTAATTTAGATTTTTGTGTTTAAAGATATAGTATATATATGCAATGTATATACTTTATATAGTATAGATGTTGAATAAATATCTCATAGCATATATTTTTAAAATATCATGCATGATATTTTATTAATAATCATGAGAATTTGTGGTTTTATTTCAACTGAAAAATTCAGATCCTTGAGATTTTAGTAATGTCACAGATAAATGTATAAGCTTATGAAAAACATTTAAAGTTTCACTCTATACAACCACAGGGAAGTTAATAATATTGGGGAATAATTGCAAATTCCTTTGAAAAATTCGAGGTCTTTTAAAATGAACAGAAAATGGGGATCAATATTGACAATCAACTATACACTAGGAAGTGTAAGACCTTTGTATATGTGATCACGTTTAACTCAAAATAACATTTTGAGGTATGCATTACAACCTCTGTGCTACAGATAAAAAAGTAGATGAGGAAGTTAGGTTTACACTTGCCCGGAGTTACACATGCAGTATGTGGCATACTGCACTCCATTCACAGATCTAAGAGAGAAGATTCTGCTCCCTGTGTTCTTCTATGGCTGACTTTCAGGAGACTCCAGAAGCCCAATTATATTTGCATTTCCCTTTCCCATTTAAAGATCATTATGCTTTAATTTTAGATAATTTTTGAGCCTTTTAAAGTTCTGTAACTCATACTGGGCTCATTTTCTGAGTTTTCAAAAAATTAGATGGGTGAGGGACATTGATTTGATGAAAGAGAAGACTATTATGTGACCCAAGCCGTGGGACATAGAAAGATGTAAATGGCCTAACAATCAACTAGATCTAAGAACTGGAACTTCATCAGGAGTATATCTCAAATAAGTGACAGTACAAGGCATTCATTTGCATAGGTTTTGCTATATGACTATATTAGAGATAACTTACAAAGAACTATACCTGTATAACATTCTGACTTTGGGAAAGTCAGCTCATATATATATTATCACAACAAGTCTGTGATAAAGGTAATATTATTTTTCCCTCACAGCAGATAAATCTGAAGTGGCATTTAGCAAGTAGGTGTCAGAGTCTTGGTTTGAATATATATCTTCTCACTCCTGACCCCGTGTGTGCTTCACTATACACAGGTACCTTCTGCAAATGAGATCCGCATTGAGGGTGGATTTTTGTGCAGTTTTAAAGGGCAAAGCAGAGCAGGCCATCTTGAGTCGCAGCCAAAAACACTGGTGGGCCAGCTGCATCTTTCTTTCCCCAGAATTAAAGAAACAAGGAGCCTCTCTGATGATGGCAGGTGAGCAATTTAGTTATTTTGCAATTAACAAAGTTTAAAGGGCTCTCTCTCTGAAAAATGTGCCAAGGGGCCTAAATTACTAGTTTTACACTAATCTGAGTAATCTATTCTCTGATTTATTTTTAGGCAACTCTGTTTTTAACTGACTGTCTTGAACTTAATGTTTTAATTAATACTGGGACATTTGCATAAATAATTTGGAATACAGTCATTGTGATGACATTAATGAAAATTCTCAATACATCCACAGTTAAACAAATAATATATCTGAAAAATTCACAATCTTTAGCTCCTCTCCTAATAGTTCTGTTTTAACATTGTTTTCATTTATAAAGTAACAGAATGAGAGCCTAATGCATAAAAATGTAAAATATGTCTGGGATTATTTTTTTCTTTTATTATGAAACACAGTAATCTTGAAACCCATGACAGCATGATTAATTCACATTTATTCCAAGAGTAGATGCTCTAACCTAAGACTATATGAGTCATTTCTAGTACACCAGAAATGAAGTAGCATCCACAAGATGTCACAGATCTAAGAGAACATCTCAAAGTCCAGTTAAATTTCCTTCCTCCTGTCAAATGACCTTCTACTTCCTGATTCTTCAATATCAAGCTTAAGGGATTTCTTTGCAACGTCTTCTCTAACCCTTTTATACATTCCCTCCTTTATACCTCATCTGATCTCACAACAGAATACTATCTTTACTTCTCTGTGCTCCTACTAGACAATATATACCTTCATAACATGAATGGTATTTACTTTTGTATTCCTAATTCCTCACCGGGACCTGGAAGATAACTAACAAAAGTTGAATAAAGAATAAGTGAATTTGCCTGGCTGGTGTGGCTCAGTGGTTGAGCATCAACCCATGCACCAAAAGGTCACTGGTTCAATTCCCGGTCAGGGCACATGCCCAGGCTGTGGGCCCAATACCCAGTGGGGGTCATACAGAAGGCGGCCAATTGATGTTTTCTCTCATCGATGTTTCTATCTCTCTCTCCCTCTCCCTTCTTCTCTCTCTAAAAATCAATAAAGAAAAACACAAAAACAAAAAAGAACAAGTGAATGCATGAACAACAGAAAGTAATAAATACCTACTGGGAATTTTCCAATGGAAGAATTGTCGAATCAGAATTGCAGCATTTGTGTCTAGAATATACCAACTCTAATGAGTGATTACATAATATTTCACTTAAAACTTGAAGAACAGCGTTGTGCAATAGTCAACACATCTGACTTTTATTTGTCCTGAAGACTTCAGTGTTCCCCTGGATAAAAATATTATAATATCTCAACCTCAAATGTTATTTAAAGGTAGTTGCTTTCACTAGTACTAGCTGACCTATGTTTTGTCAGCTGGGATCTGGATGTATCTGCCTCTACTGGAACATAAAAGTAAGGCTTGCTACAGAATAACTTTAAATATTTCTTCTAACCTAAGAGAGATTATTTATTTGAACTTTATGTTTAAAGGCAATAAACAATTCTTTAGTATGTAATATATAACCATAGACAACTGCTGTTTCTGGTGGTACCAACTCACTATCAGTAACTGCTGTGCTTCTGTGGCTTAAACATACTTTCAGATAAAGGTAATAAAGTATGGTAACATAGATAGAATATATCTAGTAAGTGAGATTTTTTTTGGCAAACTATCCACTGGAGATATGGTTCGAATTTATAAATCTTATCTGTGTTGGGAAAAATGAACATAAGAATAAAAATAATAGAATCATAATTAAAAACATATGAATAATTTTTTTTTCTCTGACAGTAGTTTTCTTTTTTTCCATTGTATTTCCACTTTTTCCACCATAATTAGACCCTCATTATTCCTTGCATAGGAGCTTATTGTGGTAATATAACCTCTTATCTTTTTTTTCACACCTTACCTATTATTATTTTGGGGGTCTTATTTCTTACTAGGCTCTTCCATATGTATCTTATATAACCTACATGTTCCCACTTATTACTTTTATTCATGATGTTCTTTCCACCTGGAATACCTTTTCCCCATTTCTCCATGTTGAAATCTTATCCATTCTTTCTGGCCTGACTCAAATGTCCAGACTGCAAACTTATTTAGGCTGTAGAGCCTATTTCCATAGGGCCACCCAGCAAATGCTTATGAAACTAAACTGACCTGCTCTACCATGCTTTTCAAGGACCTCTCTACAGGGATAGTGTAACATAGTTACTCATTTGATAGATATTAACTAATTAAGTATGGGTATAATATTAGACACATGGTAGACTCCAGATATTTACACATTTTAACCATTGATCTACTTTACAATACTGAAAAGCATAATTTTTGTACTTATCGTTAGAAAAGTTTTACTGTGTTTCATTTACCTTTATGACAAGGCTGATCATACTGATTATTTATTTGGTATTGAAAACTCGGTTAAAAATAAAATCCACAATATTAACATTTTTTATTTAGCAAAACATAACCCACTTTATATAATGTGTTTTCCTCATGGGGTTTCTAAGGAGATCTCCCTGAGTCAAATGACAAGTTATGGTGCTATTATACTGTATTAAAATTAATTTAAAGTATATATCCTGTATTTTATATTATGTACATATATTGATATGTAACATGTTGTATGTATTTATTTGTTATATTTTTAATATATTTATATATGCTGCTTTCTGAACTGTAAGACCCTAAAGGGTAGTAAATATGCCTGTTTAACTATATTGATCATCATATAGTAGGGATAATCAGGGATTTCTTGAACAGAAAAGGTGGTGCTAAAAGATAGGAATGAGTAAAATTTTAGAAAGGTACATTTTTTTTTGTTCAAATATGATCATCAAGTAGATGCTAAGTATTTAAAAACTATTCTTTCAGAAAGTATTCACTTTAGGAAATAATTCACTTTAAAGAAAAGGATTAAACTTGGCCTTCCATATTAGGACTTTTTTTTCCTTTTAGTTGGACCAAATTATCTTTTGTCAAAAAGGAAATGAAGATCTTCAATATAAACAGTAATTTAAAAATGCATTTCAAATGGCTTTTACTACAAATATCCTGTTGGTATTATAACTAGTGCATTTTATTAACAACTACTAGTGAAGTAAAATACTGCCATTTTTTATGGAGTTACTGCCTGGTATGATACCATCCCCCCAAAATATGCGTGGGTAGGATCAATAAACCAGTGCCCAATCGCCACTTCCTGTCCTTTAGTGGGGCCATAAATGTTCATCAGATCTTAGCCAAACCTGCCCATATTGAGTGGGCTGTGTTTTATTTAGTTAAACTAGTAGTGAACTAAAATAGCCAGAAGGGAGAAAAGCCAGAAAGACAAACACCTGTTCTTATTTTATTAATATCTGTTTTACAAGGATGTTCTGTTCCTCTCTTTTTAAAAAATATATATTTTCCTCATTATAGCCATATGTGCAATGAGTATAGCAATTTCAAACTCTGTTGGACTCATTTGTTTATGTTTATTTCCTGCTATTAGACAATAATGTTCTTTAAGGTAGATATTTCTATCCTCACAACAAAAACAATATATATACATACTTTTGTTGAATGGAAAGAAGGAAGTTAAGTAGGCCAAGGAATATTCCTAAACAGGGCCACTGGACTTGAGATCTAGGTATTTTAGAAGCTAGAGATATGATTAATGAAAAAAACTTAAAGCTAAAGATGGGAGTGAAATGTTATCATCATCCATCATGTACCCTCATCAAGCTTCCATGAGTTATTATAAATGCCTTTGCTATAAAACCTTTGCTAACAAATGGATTTCAAAGTTGTGTCCAATTACTTCAAATCCTACCCTGGAGTCTTTCTACATGACCCATATAGCATAGCATTCAACATAAGGGCAGGCCATTATTGGATCTCATCCAGGCAGTTTCAATACTGGAAGTACTAGAAGCATCTCATTTAGCAAATTCACTTTAGGCGTTACTCTAGGCACGGATTATGTAAGCAACATTTGAGAAATACTTCAATAGTGAATTCAGCAGGAAAAAATGCTAGTATAACATAACCTAGTAACTTGGATTTTGAACACATGTATAAAATATTATTTATGGAAATACTAATCGTGGCTACAGGATATTGTCAGAAAAAATATATGTCAAGCGGTTTGCTGGCTACCAGGAATGAAACTAGAAAATGAAGTTGGATCTTAAGAGAAAGGGTTCAAGTTGAACACACTAAGTCATACATGGCAGAGGACATGAAGAAGAACCAATGAAAGAAGTATACATGACAACTGTAACTGTTCCACATGTGATGTACAACAAGTCGGAGTTCCATCTCTAGTTCTGTTTGTAGGTTTCTGAGCCTTGGCATGAAAAGTTATGGTTTCTAGTCCCTCCAGTAACTCTAGTTCTTGTAATTGGGTTTAACTGAGAGAGAACAAACGGAAAGAGAACCAAATGTAGGGAAAAAAAAAAAAGATCAAGTTTTAGAATTTATTTTTAAATTTCTGTGAAATAGCCAATTAGAAATACCAGGCCGGAAATTGAGTAAGGTCATCTGGCTCAGACAATAGAAGTCTGAGCTTGAATTGCTTGGGAGTCATCAGCATATGAATAATAATAGTAATAGATGAAAGTGTAGGATGTGAAGGTAAGAGAGTTCTGATTATACCCCAAATAATTCAAATATTTATGCAGTAAGAAGGAAAAGCTCACAAAACAATGAAAAACAAGAGAAATCAAAAGAATGTATTCTTATGAAAATCAAGATAGCAAAAGGGCTTTTATTTTCTTTGTACAATTAACTGTGGAAATACTAAAGTAAGATGAACAGAAAAAAAATGCACTGATTCTGGCGACATAGTAGAAGCCATATAAGAGCAGGCTGTACGATCATCATCATCACTATTAACGTTTATCTAGACCCTGTGGAATTAATTGTAAAAGGTTACTAATGTGTACCAATTACTACACGAGTCACTTCAAATAGTAATGATAAACATAATAATAATTCAAACCAACCAATCCTGTGAGGTAGCTATTATTGCCCACATTTATAAATAAAGTGTTTATGCTGAGAGAATTTGTCAAATAATGCATAGCTATTTTGTGGAAGAGCTGGAATTTCAACCTTCGTCTGGCAAATTTCAAAGCCTGTGCCCTTAGAGCACTGGGAATTGCTCAATAGTTCTGTGGTTCCTCCAAAGACACTTACCTACTGCTAAATATTTCATTTGAAACCAATTCCAGATACTACCGAATTGAGTTCATTTCAGCAAACATATATTATTTAATAAATTTTTTGCCTGATTACTAGAACTGTTATAGACATATATAATGTAGCACTGAATGATCCAATTCACATCACTGCTAAGAATTGGTGTTTAAATATCAAAGCCTTCCTACAAAATATACAATGCCTAATTATAGCTTTCTATAGACTAAGGCCTGTAAAATTAGAGGAGGCCTTTGGAACTAGACACACCATGGCATGTTATTAGCTACTTAATTAAATCTTTGCTGGGGAGGAAGAAAGGACTTCAGAGGGATAAAGGAAAGGGAAAAAAATGATTTTGATGTTAAAATTTTTTGCAGTACTTTATTAATTATTGCCTGCTAATATAGCTTAAATTGACATTTTCAAAATTAAAAACAAAAATTCACTTTATCAATCTTCTTAAGAATAATGAAATTTTGACTTGTTTCATTTTCCGGCTATTTTCCTAGAAGAAAATAAAAAAGTTGAGACAGAAGCTTTGACCCAGATTCCCACTCTAACCCTCCAGACTTCAACTTCCTTCTGCTTTTTTTATAAGCTGTCAACCTCATGGCTGAATCCTGCAGTACCTGGCTCATTAAGAGGGATTCCGTTTCCACAGAAAGGACAAACCCCTACATGCAACTGTGTGCCAGTGGGTCCGCAGGGTTGGTGAGTTATTCATTGTACCTCTGTTTTAGCTCACTAGTCACCTCTGATCCTCTATTCTAACAGGATCGAATGACAACCCAGGCATTCTCCCATCACCAGCTGAAGGCACACAATTCTCTGCAGCACAGCCAAAGCTGTTCAAGCTTGACAGCCTTTTCTGAACAGAAGCAACTTCTTTGACAGCAGCTCCCTGGCCTGCCACGGCCTTCTCCAGTTTAGATCTGCACTGTCTGGGTTCCGTGGGTGCCAGATTCCCTCTGGAAGGACTCAGGGACACCCACAGTACTGAGTGGAGGGACACCGTTTGGAAATATCTGTCTGGACTCTCATTTGCTTTAGGATTTAGAAATTAGTAGAAAGAATTGAAATGTAGTGCACTGGCTATGCTATGGTTGCTGCCAATCTCTGAGCTTCATTTAGGAGTGGATGAAACATGCTGTGTTCTGGGATTATGGCCTTGGTGACTGGTCTGTAGTATAGGCCTGTGCTGTCCAATGTGGTGGCCACTGGCCACATGTGGTTATTGAGAGTGTATGTGCTATTTGACATGTGGCTAATTCAAATTGAGATATTTTGTTGGCAAAAAACAAAAAACAAACAAAAAAAAACCTCCCAAAACAAAAAAACAAAGACTCAGTATGAAAAAAATGAAAATATACCATTAATACTTTATAAATTTGATTACATGTTGAAATGATAAAATTTTGGATGTATTGAGTTAAATAAAATATATGTTTTAATTGATATTAGAGAGAGAGAGAGGAAGAGAGAGGTAGAGGGAGATAGAAACATCGATGAGAGAGAACATCAACTGGCTGCCTCCTGCATGCCCCTCACTGGGGATCAGGCCCACAACCTGGGCATGTGCCCTGACCAGGAGTCAAACTGGTAACCTCTTGGTGCTTGGGTCGATGCTCAACCACTGAACCACACCAGCTGGGCAATGAAATGTATTTTTAAAATTAATTTCACCTGTTTCCTTTTATGCTTTCTTATAATAACACACCTGGCTGGGACTGTATCTTTATTAAGAGTACTGAATTACCACTGTGCTCTCATTGCCCACCCCCTCCAGTGTCACAGGCTTTTTCATGCTTTATTGTAATTATTTGTTTTTATGACTCCTTAAGAGACTGTGAGCTGATCAGCAAAAGGGGTTACATTTTTTTTTGTTACAAATGTTTCTCCTTTCCCCCCCCATTGACTCCCTCCTCCCCATCCCCTCCCACCCCATCCCCAGCTTTGTTGTCTATGTCCACTGGTTATGCATACATGCTGTAAGTTCTGTGGTTTATCCCCCCTCCTTCTGAGGAATGTCAGTCTGTACCCTACTTCTATGTCTCTGGGTCTATTTTGTTTATCAGTTTGTTTAGGTCATTATATTCCAGAAATAAGTGAGATCATGTGATATTTGTCTTTCTCTGTTTGGATTGTTTTGCTTAGGATAATACTTTCCAGGTCCCTCCATGTCATCTCAAAGGATAAGAGATCTTTCTTTCTTACAGCTGCATAGTACTCCATTGTCTATATGTACCACAGCTTTTTTATCCACCTCTCATCTACTGATGGACACTTGGGCTGTTTCCAGATCTTAGCGATTGTAAATAGTGCTGCTATGAACATAGGGGTACATATATTCTTTCTGATCGGTGTTTCAGGCTTCTTAGGATATATTCCTAGAAGTGGGATCACTGGGTCAAATGACAGTTCAATTTTTAATTTTTTGAGGTAACATCATAGTGTTTTCCATAGTGGCTGCATTCCCACCAGCAGTATACTAGGGTCCCCTTTTCTCCACACCCTCGCCAGCATTTGTTGTTTGATGATTTGTTGATGGCGGCCATTCTGACAGGTGTGAGGTGATACCTCATTGTTGTTTTAATTTGCATCTCTCTGATGATTAGTGATGTTGAGCATTTTTTCATATGTTTCTTGGCCATTTGTATGTCCTGTTTGGAGAGGTGTCTCTTTAGGTCCTCTGTCCATTTTTTAATTGGGTTCTTTGTCTTCTTTTTGTTGAGTTGTGTGAGTATTCTATATATTTTGGAAATTAACCCCTTATCTGATGTATCATTGGCAATTATGGTCTCCCATATAGTGGGTTCCCTTTCCATTTTGATGGTTGTTTCTTTTGCTGTGCAGAAGCTTTTAGTTTGATGTAGTCCATGTGTTCATTTTTTCCTTTGTTTCTGTTGCCTTAGGTGATGTATCAGTGAAAATTCTGCAGCGTATGATGTCTGAAATTTTGTTGCCTGCATTTTCTTCTGGGATTTTTAAGTCTTTTATCCATTTTGAGTTTATTCTTGTGTATGATGTAAGTTGGTGGTCTAGCTTCATTTTTTGCATGTAGCTGTCCAATTTTCCCAACACCATTTATTAAAGAGTCTGTCTTGACTCCACTGTGTGCTCTTACCACCTTTGTCAAATATTAATTGAGCATATTGTCTTGGGTCAATTTCTGGGTTCTCTAAAGGGGGTTACATTTTAATTAATATTTTTCTCCAGAGCTTAGGCTGCCTAAGTATTTGTTGAATAAACACATTTGAAAAAATAAGCATTAACTTTTCCCCCTAGATTTGTTGAGATATAATTGGCATATAACATTCTGTAAATTTAAAGCACAAATGTGATGACTTATATGGTGAAATGGTTAGCACAATAAGGTTAGTTAACATATCCATAACCTCTCATAGTTACCTTGTTTTTGGTGAGAATATTTAAGATATTCTCTCTTTAGCAACTTTCAAATATTCAATAGAGTATTGTTAACTACAATATCTATGTTGCATATTAAATCATCAGAATTACTCATCTTAAAGTTTGCGCTGTTTGACCCACATCTCCCCATTTCCTACCCCTCCCCAGCCCCAGGCCCTGGCAACCACCAATTTACTCCTTGTTTCTATGAATTTGGCTTTTATAGATTCCACATATGAGATCATGCAGTGTTTGTGTTTCTCTGCTTGACTTATTTTACTTAGCATAATGCCCTCAAGGTTCATCAACTTTTCATTAATAAATTATTATTAAGTATCTACTGTGAACAGCTGTGCAAAGCAGCTGTGGCATTGAAGCTACTCTGTGTTCACTGTGATGCAAAAGGACTGAGCTGCATTAAGATAGGGTCTTACTAGATGAAGGGCCGTAATCTCTGCCTTACACAGAGGAGAGACAGTGTTCAAACTCTTGTTCTTTTTTTATTTTTTATTCTTTATTGATGTTAGAGACAGAGAGGAAGGGAGAGGGAGAGAGAGATAGAAACGTAGATGAGAGAGAACATCGACTGGCCACCTCCTGCATGTCCCCCACTGGGGATTTGGCCCACAACCTGGGAATGTGCCCTGACCGGGAATCGAACCGGCAACCTCTCGGTGCATGGGTCGACACTCAATCACTGAACCACACTAGCCGTGCCAAAATCTTGTTCTTTAACTTATTACCTGTATGGTCTTTGAGAAAGCATATACCTGTTCTTATAAATTTGTCTCCTTATCTATAAATGATCACTCTAAATATCCTTAGAAATTGGGGTTTTAAATCTGCCTCCTACACTGTTTTATAATATTGCAACAATTATGAAAATAATTTTAGCCATTTTCTCCATCCCTCTTACATGTGCTTGTTCCAAATTTCATTTTGCATTTCTCAATATATGTTCTGAGCCTTGTGGATAATTTCTAAACTAGGTTTGCTTCATAGATATTTAGATGTTTCAGAAGTCAGAAATTCTGCTCAATGCAGAGTTACTGAAAAGGTGCCAGGTAACATATCTTAAGTAATATTTGGAAAATAGTCTTCACTGTGCTAAGGCAAGGGCAAATCCTCTGGTCTGGAGCCAGAAAAGTTGAGATTTTAGTTTTCTTCTAGAAGGAAGCCCAATTTCAAGCATTACTTTGTTGACTCCAGGTTGTACGTACTTATAGAAGCCACTAAAACTCTTGTTTAATCTCAGGAAAAGATGGGGTTAGATGGAGGATGGCCAATCCAGTTGACTAGTTTTTTAAATTGTAGGTCATTTCCACAGATTCCAGATTTAATACCTTCAAGAGGATAGGTTCCAACCCACTCAATATCCAAGCATTTATTGAAATGAATAAAAATTTAAAACTGTACATTGTATAAGGCTCGAGGGGAGCCAGCTCCATAAATAAATATCTGTTACTTAATATAGTAAGAAGAACATAGAGGGCTTATATAGATCATTTATATAATGACAGACATTCTTATATATGAGTGTGTGTGTGTGTGTGTGTGTGTGTGTACACACACACACAGTCATATTGGTTTATGATCTACATGTACATTTATATGTATACATATATATATGTATATACCATAATAGTGGTACAAAGTACTGGGTTGGATGTAGATGGTAGAGTTCAAGGGAAGAAGAGATTACTTCTCATTGAACACATCAAGTGATAATACATGTACTACATCCGTTTGCTATTTCTGTTTCCCCCTTCAGTTATTATTACTGGATAATTATAATTTTTGTATTTGACATGGTGAATAGCTTAGCTTTGTCTTATTTCCAAGGGCTAGTTTAGTCACACGAAGTAGATGTTATCAAACTTTTCTGCATTTGCCCCACATGGTCATAGGAAGTATCTTAGCCTGGGTCCTCCATAACACAGGGCAGAGGGAAACCAAGATGGCAACAGGGAAGGAGAGGGAGCCAACACAAGAGTGGATCACTAAGGCTATTTGATTGCTCATTTCATGAGATGATCTATTAAGAGGCCATATAAAGACTGCTTCTTAAGGCTGTACTGAAGAGGAAGAGAGAAAACCATGTCCATTTTCTCTCATTTGCCAATGGTTAAAGGTTACTTCCACAGGGCATTATGTTACCTGTGCTTCTTTCTTATCATGCATGGGCTCCAAACAGTCTATCTGAACGGGGGAGCTCCTAAGTAGAAAGTCAGAGGTGTGCAGAACAGAACCGAGGCCAGGCACTCCTGTGCAATTATTTCAAGTCCACAAAATTATGTCACTGCTTTGCTAGCTAGGAGTGAAACAAAGAACAAAGGCCTGGAAACAAGGGAAGCTAAGAAGATTTAAAGTGGTATCTTAAGTGGTATCTGATACAGGAGAGAGAAAACACTGAGGTTATTTAAACTATTTGAAAATGCTTCTGTTTCTTAGATTTTGACAAGGTATTCACTTGACTCCCATAATATGGGGACCATTTGGCAGTCAATGTTTAACAACTACCTTTCTGGAGGTGTGTGTGTGTGTGTGTGTGTCAGTGTGTGTGTGTATGTGTGTTACAAATTTTACTGATTTTAAAATAGAGGTAACACATAATTAGAAATAACAAAATACACAATGCTCTTTATTATAAATTACATATAGCTAATTAACTCTCACAAAATGCCAAAATCTTGTATCCACAGTCAATTTATGATTGCAATTGACTAATCAGTGTCATGGATATTGACTGAAATTTTTATATATGTTAAGGTATTTGATGAAAGTGAAACCAAATAAGTTGATGCCATAACTTTCTCACCAATCAATGACACAAGTAACTTTTCTGAATCAGAAAATAGTTTCAAATACTAGAAGTATATTTCTTTATGTATTGTGCTGTTCACAATACGATGGCTACAGACATGATGCACTTTAAAGTCTAACCTGAACTGTTAACATTTCTTCATCCCTTTCTTAAGTCTGGACGATGAAAATCAAGCCCTGATTTTTAGTGTGCTAATTTTCTTGGCGTAAATAGTCCCATCACAATGCATTTCAAGCTACCAATATGAGGTCATTGAACATGGTATTGGAAGGAGGTACATAGTAGTACACCAGTATATACTATATTGACCATAAGCTGTAAATAGCCTAAAGACTATAAAAACAGTAAAACGTGGTAAAATAATTAGTAATAATTTATTTTTAACTAAAATTTGCCAACATTTTATTTTTTAAAAATAAATTATAAATTTATAAATTTATATAATTATAAATTTATATAATTTCATTTTTAAGAAAGGCTTTGCTCAACAATGGCTATTGAAAATGTAACGATTTTTTTGTGCATACCTCTATGAGCTGTTGCCAGTACAACACTGGACTGTTCCAATAAAATCTCCTAAGAGTCTGTTGGCCAATGGTCTCTGTCATATTTTCAGTTGCTCTAAGACTTTGAAAGGGCCACCGAGGTTACAGTGGCTTCAATAAAAACTCCCTTTGTAAAGAGATCCAGTATAGTAAAGGTGAAAGTTTAATGGTGAAGAAAAAGAGATTATATCACTTCTGATTGGGTATGTCAAGAAAATGTCTGCTCTTGAAGTGGAATTGAAGTTGGGTCTTGCAGAAGGAGTGGATTTTGGCAATAAGTTGATGGCATTTCAGATGGAGCAAACAGAATAAGCAAAGGCAGGTTGAGGTGGGTAATTGTGTGGTGAAGATCCAGTCTTCCCACTGCAGAGGCTACAAGAAGGGAGCATCCAAAGTAGGCTAGGGTCACAATGGGGAGGCTCTAACTTGATAAAGAGGCACACAAGAAGGGGTCTGAGAGGGCAGGTGACATTATTGGAACTGCACTTGAGAAAGAATACACTAGCAATAATGAGACAGGAGAGTGGAGTTGTGGTCCAGAGAGAAAAACAGAGTATTGTAATTACAGAAGTTTAGAATGAATAAGGGAAACGACGACATAAGAAAATGCAGGGACACTTTGTAATACAACCTGGAGGGGGTTGGAATTCACATGGAATACAAAGTAAATAATGATTTTTTGAATTGTGCTATGTGGTCTTTTCAGGAGAAACACTGACAAATTATTATTTCATGTGAAGTTGTATAAGAGAGAAAGCAAGAAGCTTAGTTAGGAGGTTAATGCAGGAGTCCAGGTGAGCAATGACGGTATCTTGGAAGTGTTAGCAGTGGACATGATACATACCTGGGCTGTTCAGTCTTTGTCATATTCTCAGAGCACTGTTTGCCCTTCCTATGAGCTAAACATTGTATCCCCCAAAATTGTGTACTGAAATCATAACCCCCAGCACCTTAAATTTTTACTATATTTGGAGAGAGGACCTTTGAAGAGTTGATTAAGGTAAAATAAGGTTATATGGGTTTCCAATCGAATATGACTGGTGTCCATATAAGTAGAGGAGGGTAGGACACACATATGCTCAAAGGGAAGATCATCTGATGACACAGGGACAAGGTGGCCATCTACAAGCCAAGGAGTAAGGTCCTAAGAAGGAGCCAACCCTGGTATACACTGATTTTAGACTAACAGCCTCCAGAAAAGTGAGGAAATAAATTATTATTTAAGCCACCCAGTTTATGGTTCTTTGTTATGGCTGCCCTAGCAAACTAAAATAGTCCTCTGCAGCTGACCAAACTTCCTGTCACAAAAGGTACCCAAATCCTTGGGCAAGATAAAAATTAATATAATTATGTTGTCAGAGGCATGATGATATTTTGAAAGTACATAGGGCTTTGCAATATATGGACTGAGTTTCATTCTTTCACATGCAATTTCCAAGGTACATTGGCCTAGATAAGTTATGTAAATGTCTCTGAGCTTCAGTTTGTTAAATCTCGTCCACTGTAGTAGGACCACCACCAGTTCAACACCTGGCACAAAACAGATTCTCAACAAATGTTAGTCCCTGTCTTAGCTCTCTCATAGGTTTTTCTTCCTAATAGGCAGTCACAAAATAGGCCTTAGGAAAACGGCTCTAAAATTAGACTAAGTTTAAATCTCATTTTCATCAAACCTGGATTCAAATCCTGGCCCTGTCACTTACTAATTTTGTTGTTTGGGCAAGTAACTGATCTAAGCCTTTGTTTCCTCACCTATAAAATTCTCATAAAGTAGTTATGAAGATTAAATGTGATTTTTGCATGTGAAATGTTTAGAATGAAGTCTGGCACTTAAAAATAGCTCAACAAATATTGCTCTTCTTAATCATACAGAGTTTTATAAGTTCCTTTTCTACGTAAGTTCTTTTTTCTTAGACGCTGGTATTTGCCATCACTGACTATGACCAGCTACTCTTAATAGAATCTCTCCCTATGTTGTTGCCTCTATTCTCCATGCTTCAGCCAACACCCACAGTTCCCAATTTATATCTCATGTTAACTCCACCATTACTGAGCATTCTTCTGAGAAATTTAAAACTAAAGCTGTTCATTAGATATGGCGGCACACTGAGTATTCAGTAGTGTTGTCACAAAAGTCACTTTAGTGTTTCTTAAAAATATGATCCCTTTCTTTGTTGCCTATGTAGACACCTCGCAAAGCAAATTAGAACAGACATAACCTCTGTCATTGGGGAACTTAAAAGCTAAAGCATCTTGATTGGATTCACCCAGTGTTTTAATACAATCACTCATGGTCCAATTCTTTTGTCCTCATTTTGCTGCTGATGAAATCCCACGATAATACTAAAGTGTTGGCTTTTTATACTCTGTTGCACTAATGTCTGCTCTTTTCTCCACACTCTAATCTTTTAATCATACCTTTGGGATACTAGAGCGTAATAAACCACTTGGGATCACCTAACACACAGGAATAGCAAGTTATTCTCTGAAGCATATGGAGGCTGCCATGTAGCTTATTACCTCCCTGTGTCCCTCAAGACATCTTTGATTCTTCCCAGGCCTCCAAGGAGCACTTCTGGCTGAGAGAGATCCCTGATATGGGAGTCCTATCTATTCCTAACTTTGCAAAAAAAAAAAGTGATTCAGTTTTAAAAATAATCCTGTGATTTAGAACTATGTTGGGTCATGAGCTCATGGAACCAACCGTATGCCAGCTATGAAAAGAAAATGAGCATGGTTATGCTCTAAATTCAATAAGAACTCATTCATATTGATATAAACACCATAACTGCCTAGCTCTAGGAAGTTCCTCAGTGTCATGTTTTTGCATAATCTCTTTCCTGGTAATAGAATAAATCCCCTGCCTCTCTGTTTATTTGAGATGAGTATATGATCCACTTTACACTTACAGCTCTTCAGCCTGCTGGCCTTAGTGATTGGCTTAAAGGGGTGAGTTACCTAAAGTGGTCATCAAGACTTTTGCTTGGATTATTTTCAAACTCAAGCTAATATAGGGAATATCTTTATTATCTGCAAAATCTTCTCCTTCTCTACAAAAATGTGGGTCAAGAATAGTCAGCAGCATGGTTCTAGATTAAGGAAGAAATAAAAAGAGGGAATGATGCACTCATGCAAAGGAGAGGAATTAAGAGGTGAAGAGAGTGGATTTGTCAGTATTGGGCTCCTGGTTGTATTTGTTAGTTTCGACTACTACATTCTCAACTTACATGATTACATAAATAAATCCCCCTTTTTGCTTAACTTAGCTTGATTTCAATTTCTATTACTTACAATGAGTGTCCCGATTGTTATTCCTATTAAAGTAAGAAATAAGTGTAAGATAGAGAAATAAATTATTCCATAGAGATGTTAGAACTTTAGTTAAGATACAAAGGCAGAGAATTACAGATATGGGACAGAACCTTATACGGGGTTGAAGGAGGGTATATTGGGTATGAATTATGTTTGTGGTTCTCATCAGATTTTTCTAAATCACAGGATCCACATGGGTACACATGGGTAAGCAATGTGAAAAAGCACTAAAATAAGAGAGGTTTTGCCCAGCTGGTGTGGCTCAGTGGATTGAGTGTTGTCACACGGACTGAAAGGTCCGGGTTTGATTCCCAGTCAGGGCACATGCCCGGGTTGCGGGCTTGATCTCCAGTGCGGGGTATACAGGAGGCAGCTGATTGATGTTTCTATCTCTCTCCCCCCCTTCCTCTCTCTCCAAAAAAAAAAAAAAAAAAAATTAATTAAAACATATTTTTAAAAATACAGGGTTTTAAGACCAGGCGGAGAGTATCAACCAAACACAGTGAACAATAAAATCATTTTATGCTTCATGCAGGAAAGTTACAGCATGAAGATAGTATTTTAAATATATTTTTCTGGAAGTGATTTGTTGTGAGGAATGAAGTCACAAATGGTGAGAGATACCATGAGAAGCTACTGAAGGAATCCAATTGTGGGGTGACAAGAGCTTGAAATAGGACACAGACAGCAGAAATAGAGGAGAAAGAGTTCACCATGAAGGCACTTATCAGAAGAAAAGAGTGCTTGGCATTACATGGGGCAATAGAGTGCAGAAGTAAGATGAGGAATGGGAGGTACAGAGAGAGTTCCTAGACTTCAAATTCAGTATACGGACGTGATAGGAAGGAGGGGACCAATCGAAATCAGGTTAACCAACATTAGCAAAAAAGGCACTAGCATATTAGAAAGCTTTCATTTATGCAATTTTTCACTCTTCAGAATAATATAAAATGCTATTTACTGAAAAGGAATTGAACAATATTAAATCAATGACTATTATTTAAAGTAATTACTTCAATTGCATTTTATTGTCAGTTAAATGTATTATAATTCTATAATGACCATGGGAGAATGAGTTAGAGATGATCATACCCAACGTACAGATAAAGAAACTGAAATTCAGAAGACTTCAGTAACTTGCTGAAGATCACAAAACTAGTAAATATTAGGAGTAGGAGCCAGACTTCTGGAATTTATCAAGTGCTCTTTCCATTTTCATACAGAAACTTGTAAATCCAAGTATCATTTTGCTATTAGAAAAACTACATTTTCATTTAGAAGAAAAATGAGAAGGACAAAAATGAAGAAATTAACATTATTTAGCATTGTCAAGGAATTCCTGGAAATCTCTTTGAGACTAATGAAAGCTACATGTTCTAGAAGATATTATATTATCATACATGCAAAGAATAATGAGACATAAAATTAATAGCCAAGGGAAAAAGAGGATGTCAAGATAATAGGAAACAATGCACAAACACAATATAATGAGATAAATCCAATCATCCAAGAATTCTAATACAGATAGATGGTAGAAATCAGGGATAATTTTTAATTTATATTTTATTGAAAGGAGTCTTATAAAGGGTAAATTCATAATAATTCAAGATGAAGTTGCAATTTTGCCTCTTTTAAGACATCTGTATTTAAAATGGGGGAATCTTTTAGAATGGACCAAAACATTTTTATATGTTTATTGTATTATGCATATTAATAAAAGCAAAATAGATGATGTAAAATATTTAAGCTAATTAGATCTATTTTTATAGAAAAATAAATGCTATTACAGCATTTAATCATAAAGACAATAAACTGAATAACAACAAACTGAAGGATGATAAGATGAAAAATTAAACAGCAAATATTTACTGAGCATTTACATTGGGACACCCAGGGCACTGACAAGTATACACAGAAGGTTGAGATAGTGCATTATCTGTGGGAAATCTACATTACAATAAAAAAATATATTCACTGCCTGGCCGGTGTGGCTCAGTGGTTGAGTGTCGACCCATGTACCAAGAGGTCGCTGATTCAATTTCTGGTCAGGGCACATGCCCAGGTTGTGGGCCCAATCCTCAGTGGGGCACATGCAGGAGGCAGCCAATCGATGTTCTCTCTCATTGATGTTTCCCTCTCTCTTTCCCTCTCCCTTCCTCTCTCTCTAAAATTCAATAAAGAAAAAATATTTTTAAAAATTCACTGAAAAATGAAAATAGCAACTGTTATTATATGTATAATAACAAAAGACAGCAAACTAAAATTTGGATACTATTTTGTAAGACTTGAAATTCAAGAAGGAAGGCATTTCAGGTGAAAGAAGAAAGACACAGAGATGAGAGAGTAAGATCAATTTTAGTCAATGATGTAAAATCCAGTTGGGCTTGGAATAGAATAACCCCACAGTATAAGAGAAGGTCATTGGGCTGAAAACACAACTTAAAGGCAAGTTATAGAGTATATTAAATGAGTATTGGGTATAGCTGAGTATCTTTTGCCCTGATAGCCACCTGACATTTACTTTTTACTGGAATCATACAGAGAAGAGGTGTTTTTCATTTCTTGGTCTAATCCACATTTATAGAGTTTCTTACCTGGTCTCCATATCCTCAAAGTTTCTATGGATAGAATTCATAGCATTCATAAATTTGGTTAGAAAAATAAAAAATGGAATATACCCAGATTTGTGAAATGCACTATGCCAATGCTCAGAAGGATATTAATAGCATTAACTGCTTAAATTTGAGATGAAAGAGTTATTAAATCAATAATCTAAAATTCAACCTTAACATAAGAAAAAAGAGAGCAAATTAAATCCAAAGGAGGGAAATTGTACACACACACACACACACACACACACACACACACACACCAGATATTGATAAAATCTAAAACAGAAAAACAATGGATAAAATTAATTGAACCAAAAGCTAAACTCCTAATTATATTGATTGATCAAGATGAAAAGGGAGATGGTGCAAATCACAAATATCAGAAATGAAACAAGGACATCACTACATACCCTACAGGCATTAAAGGGATAATATGGGAATATTATTAACAACTCTGTGACCAGAAATTTGACAACTTAGATGAAATGGGACAATTCTTTCAAAGACATGCCTACTAATACTCAATAAAAAATTGGTAATTTAAATAGCTCCACGTCTAGTAAAAATATTAAGATACTAGTTAAAATTTTTCCAACAAAGAAAGTTCCAGGCTCAGATCATTTTACTACTGAATTCTTCCAAGCATTTAAGAAAGTTATAATGCCATTTCTACACAATCTCATTCAGAAAATACAATAAGAAAAAGTAATTCCCATTTCATTGTATAAAGCCATAATTGCCCTAATACCTAAATCTAAAAATATATATATTTCAAGAAAACTATGGATCTATATTCCTACCGAACATAGAC
Organism: Tadarida brasiliensis; assembly: GCA_030848825.1. Taxonomy (NCBI): domain Eukaryota; kingdom Metazoa; phylum Chordata; class Mammalia; order Chiroptera; family Molossidae; genus Tadarida; species Tadarida brasiliensis. Next base: position 61,841,290 of record CM061268.1, read on the forward strand.
AAGAAAAACCCTCAATATAATGTTAAATCAATTCCAGCAATATATAAAAGAGACCATGCATCATGATAAAGTGAGCCTTATTCTAGGAATGCAAGGCTAGCTCAACATTTAAAAATCAAATAATATAATTCACCATATTAACAATAAAGAAGAAAAATAATATAATCCTCTCAATATTTGCAGAAAAAGCTCCAGACAGGACTCAATACCTTTTCATAATAAAAAATCTTAGCAAACTAGGACTAGAATGAAACTTCATTAACATAGTAAAGGGCATTTACAAAAAAAAAAAAAAAAATACAGATAAGGTCATGCTTCATGTGACTTAATGCAGTTCCCTCTAGATTAGGAATAATGAAAGCATGTTCCCTCTTACCACTGTGATTCAACATTATACTTGAAAGTCCTAACCAGTGCAATAAGGCAGGAAAAGGAAATAAGATAAATTCAGATTGGAAGTTATACAATAAAACTATCTCCTCTCACATTGGTTTCCATAACTGTCTAGGTAATACATCCCACGTAGTCTACAAAGAAGCTCCTAGATTAATAAGTGAGTTTAGCAAGATCACAGAATACAGAATCATTATATGAAATCAATATATAAGTGCTAACAATTAATAACTAGAACTCAAAGTTCAAACAACAATAACATTTACAATAGCACCCCACATAAATTAAATACTTAGATATAAAGTATATCCAAGAAACTAACATAGGATATGTATACTAAAAGCTACAAAGTATGGATGAAAGAGATCTGTAGGATTTAAACAATGAAGACATATCGATGTTCATGATGAATAGGAAAACTCAATATTGTTAAGATGTCATTTTTCCTCAAAGTTATCCACAGATTCAACACAATCTCCATCAAAATTACAACAGAATTTTTTTTTGTAGATAAGAATAAGTTCATTTTAAAATTTGTGTGGAAAGGCAAAGGACCCAGAATAACCAAAACAATTTTTTATAAAAGAACAAATGTGGAGTACTCATACAGAATGATATCAAGTCTTCCTGTGAAGTTACAGTGATCTAACAGTGTTGGTGAACATATACACACATAGGTCAATCGACTAGAAAAGAAAGTCGAAACAGACCCAAAGACATATGGTAAATTAGTGTTTAATTTAGTTGCAAAGGCAAATTAAAGGAGAAAGGATAGCCTTTTTTAACAAATGGTGCTGGAACAATTGGGCATACATATGTAAAGAAATGGACCTCTACCCAAAATTTACCTTATTAATATTGTTGAGATTGGTATGGTTTTTAAAATGTAAGCTTCCAGGGCCCAACAAAACTTCACAAAATGCTTGTTTATCAAATTATTTATTGATCAACTTAATTTTATTTGATAAGATAAGCTACATGTTCTCCTTTAACTTGCTTAGAAATTAAAGACGATATTTGAACAGGTTGTAGAAAACTTCTGTGGATCCAGCATAATCCAGGAAAGTATGTGTAATTCAGTGGATTAGAGTATGTACCTTATTTATGATACCTGTAAATCCTAATTTACTCTCTGTTAGTGGACACACAAAAATCATTTAGTTTGCAGAATGAGTACAAAAAGTCGTTTGCTATTGTCAGCTTCTCTGTGTTAAAGAAATGAATGACAGTCAATCATTCAGGCAACTTCCTTGTGGGTAGTGAGTGTGGGGGGGGGGTCAATGTGCTGATGGGTAACTTCTGTATGGATGGCAGCTTTTTATATATATATATATATATATATATATATATATATATATATATATATATATATATAATAAATCCTCACCCGAGGATATTTTTCTATTTATCTTCAGATAGAGTGGGAGGGAGGGAGGGAGGGAGAAAGAAGCATCCACGTGAGACGGATACATCGACTCGTTGCCTTCTGCAGGACCCCAACCAGGGCCGGGGACCAACTGCAACCGAGGTATGTGCCCTTGACTGGAATCGAACCCAAGACAAATTAGTCTGCAGGCTGATGCTCTAACCGCTGAGCCAAACTGGCCAGGGCTGGATGGCAGCTTTTAATATGCTTCTGGCAGGAACTGGAAGTCTCTGGTCTTATCAAAACCAGTTAGATTATTACTCTGGGAAAGAATCTGCTCTTGGTAGGAACACAATGCTGTGAAATTGAACCCTTTTCTGGGTCTTCATTTTTATATACTCCATCATCAGGATATTCTTATCAGAGCCCTTTACAAACAAAACATCTTTCTTTTAACTTTTTTCTTTATTGATTTTTTTCCTTTTTTAGAGAGAGAGGAAGGGAGAGGGAGAGAGAGATAGAAACATCGATGAGAGAGAACATTATTGGCCGCCTCCTGCATGCATCCCACTGGGGATTTGGTCCACAACTTGGGCATGTGCCTTGACCAGGAACCGAACCAGCAACCTCTTGGTGCATGGGTCAACACTCAACCACTGAGCCACACCAGCCGGGCCAAAACGTCTTTCTTATTTCAACAAATTAACTCAATAGGCTCACACAATTGTTTTCCTTTAATAAACTCTCAACCTTGATACTATTGACATTTGGGGCCAGATAATGTTTTTTTTTGTTTGTTTGTTTGTTTTTTGTGGGGGCGGGAGCATCTCTCATGTGCATTGTAGGGTAACATCACCCCTGACTTCAACCTACTTGGTGTCAGTAGCATGCCTTCTAATATGACAATCCAAAGGATCTCCAATTGCCAAATGTCCTTAGAGGAGCAAAGAGACTCCTCATTGAGAACCACTGCCCTATAGCATTGCTGATGTTCACTGAGTAATAGTATGGCAGGCAAAACTTATTCATGATTATTTCATATTAGCAAATTATTTCATAATTTATTACCTGATTAGTTGTAGTTGCCTGAAACATGGTTTGTAAAAGGACTATAAGACTTTTTACAGATTAGAGGAGGTATATTTTTAATTAATCATGTCTGCCATGGGTCCAGGGGGGAAAATCATGGGCTTTCCTATATAAGTATTGATTTCCAGCTAGAAGTCCTAGGCAGAAGAAAACAACTGAACCCTATGTATCTTTGTTTCAAAATTTTAACATTGATAGGATTAATTCATTAAATCACATATTTTTAATGGTCTGTTTAGTATTTCAGAGAAGTCTGAAGTTTCTTTTGTACTTTCTCAATTTTGTCATTTTGATAAGGTTGTTTTCTTCCAGAGATGAAGATAATCATTAAAGAAGAATTGTTTAGCCCCGACGGTGTGGCTCAGTGGTTGAGCGTCGACCCATGCACCAAGAAGTCCCCAGTTTGATTCTTGGTGAGGGCACATGCCCAGGTTGGGGGCCCGATCCCCAGTGGGGGGCATGCTGGAGAAGGTCAATCAATGTTCTCTCTCATCGATGTTTCTATTTCTCTCTCCCTCTCCCTTCCTTTCTCTCTCTCTCTCTAAAATCAATAAAGAAAAAATCCAGCAAAATATATTTCAAAAAAAAAAAAAAAAAGAATTGTTTAGCTTTAGCCATAATGACTGAACTGATGTTGCATATGAGGCCTTTCCCCTTTATAATGACAAGGGGGTTTAAAATACTTTTTTGTGGAATTGTCTTATTTCTTTGGGTATGTTAGTGGTTGTATGCACAAATGTTGGAGACAGATAAGCCTGGATTTGAACTTAGGCTCACCATCTACATGCTGAAATTACATGATCACATTCCTAAGCTCTCTGAATTCTAACTTCTTCATCTATAGTTAGAGGTGTTGTTATATCGTGATACATTATGTACAATACTTTCAGTACATTGTAGCTACTCTCTAATATAGGTAGCTAGTAATATATTTTGGAATGTCTTTGTCCATTTTTTTTTTTTTTTTTTTTGCCTGGAGAATTCCAATTCCTCCTTCAATTCAAATTCAAATGTTACCCTAATGTTTCTCAATTTTAGTGCTGTTTTCTTTAAGGATTTTGAATAGGGGCATACCTTTTTTTACCTCTATATCCCCATAACCAAGCAAGGTTCCTGACACATAGAAAATGCAATAAATATTTGTTGAGTTACATTTGATCATGCCGACCTCCTACATATGGTTTCTATTATAGATGTGAGATATATTATTATGTAGTACATGCCAGTGAGCAGCAAACATTTTCACAGTACAATTTATAATAGTTCAGAATTGGACATTATTATTAATTAAAGATTAGCACAGATGTCAAGAAAGCAAACAATAAATATACATTGGGTCCTCAGATTTGTCTCTGTACATTTTTGCCTTGACTACTAGGCAGAGCAGCCTATGGAAAATCAATGATAACGAATAGTAATATTTTATACACTTTATAGCTGAAAAATATTTTTACAACCTAGCTATGATACTCAACATTTTTACCCATGCAAAATTTTTTGACTTATTGTTTTATTTAATCCTCATGTTAAAACTAAGAGATATAGTTACTACCCCTTCATTACAATGAAAGGCAGACTTGCTGAGGTTAAATGACAGGCTTAAGGTTATAAAAATAAGATTTCAAATACCAGTTTGTCTGGAGACAAAGCTCATTCATGGAAGCATCCCTACGAGCTAGCTGAGAAGTAGTCTTCAGGATTAACTCCACTTTACAGATGATGAAAGTGTGTCACAGAGACTTATGTAATTCTGTGACACAAATATCCCCAATCTAAAACAATTGGCATCTACAAAGAATAAATCAACTCAGTCTTTCTTTTAACTGTCTATTTTTAGTGGGTCCAGTGGGGCTTACAATATATAGCTTAACTCATCATAATCTATTTCGAATTTATAGTAATTTAATTATAGTAAGGTATAGAAATTTTACTCCAGGGTTAACATTGTTGTCTACATTTATATACCTTTCAAATAAATATCATTTCACCTCAGGTTTTGTATGTTTGAGGTTTCATAACTCAGATCATAGAAACTATAAAATGTCTCTTTCACTTCTGTATTTGAGTTGACATTTGAATTTGTTTTCTGCCTATGAAAGGCAGAATAATGGCCCTCAAACATATCTACGCCCTAAATCCTCAAATCTAGTGAATATGTCACCGTACTTGGTAAAAGGGACTTTGCAGGTGTGATTTAGGTTAAGGACCTTGAGATGGGGAACTTATCCTGGAATATTCAGGTGGTCCTCACCCAATCACAGATCCTTCAAAGTGGAGACCCTTGCCTGGTTGCAGGAAACCAGAGATGGGAGGAAGAAAAAGAAAGTAGAAATGGATGTTTTAATTGGTTATATTGCTATTACGATTACCAGAAAAAGCTATACTACCTCTTGTCAAAAGGTCAAAATATAGTGAAAATTATTATTATTAAAAAAAAAGAATAGAAAGAAAATATAAAGATAAACTTTAGTGTAGTCTCCAAATATTAATGAAAACAATATAATTAAGATGTCTTTTTTGGTAGCTTAATATATTAAAATATGTTAATTATCATCTTAAAAGAACAATACCTTCAAATAAGAGGAGAGTTTGTGGTAAGTTTCTCATTTATAAGTTCATTTCTATGTTAATTATACATGAATGTCTGCATTAAAAAAAAGATTTTCTTAAAAATAAATCAAAATACAAAAAGCATATTTGTTATGGTATTTTGTTTTTGTATATCAGGTATAGTATTAGTACAGTGTTTGGGATCCTGAGATTGTGCTTATGGGTTTTTTTTATACATAATTATTGAAACACCCTTTATGTGATCTCATAGAAAATTTTTTGTCTTCATTAATACATGATTGTAAATTTTATTTTATTATTTAATATAAAACTGAGTAGAAGCATTTTGCTTTACCCAATTATCAACAGAAATACAGAGGAAGAGATTCTTCTTCCCTTCCTCAGAACAATACATTTACATTATATCTATTTTAGCACATTGAACACAGTTGCACTGATGATAAAATTTTGCTAGCATATTTGCCACATAATCAACATGGGTTTCAGATTTTACTATGTTGAACTCTGAATAGGAAAATTTAAAAAAATGTAAGTCTAGTCTGAAAATATTTGAGGAGTGAGAGGAAAGATATATCCATTTTCAAAACAGTTATAAGGCAGAGGGCAACTGTCCAAATTGTGGCATTTAGATAATAACTACTTGAGTTCTGAGTCCCAGGCAGGTGTGATAGCCTGGGATGGTCAGAAATAGTATGCTTTTAAGCTTTAGCATTCTATGTACCAAATAACTGAGTCCCTATTTTCATGAATTTATAAACAAACTCAACTACTCTAGGGACTAACAGCCATTTTAGCAACCTGTTCAAATTAATCTCAGGAATCCTTAAGACACAGCTGATTTAATAGGTAAGCCATTTGTCAGAGTCTTTAGAATTAGTCTGAACTCACAGAGTTTTCAAAGGCACTTTCCTTACTTTTCCACCTGAAACTCGTCCTTAAAGATTTGGGTAAATATCACATCCTTTGTGTAGGAGGAAACATGTGGGCTTTGGAACCAGAAAAGGAAGGTTGTGAGTCACAACTTACTAGCCTTATGTTTGTGATGAACTTTATAAGTTTCCTAGGCTGACATAACGAAGTACCACAAACTGGGCGGCTCAGTACAAGAGAGAGTGTTTGTCTCACAGTCCTGGATACTGGAAGTGCACAATGCAGGGCCATGATCCGCTGAAACTGGTAGGGAAATCCTTCCTCGCCTATCTCTAGCTTCTAGTGCTTTGACAGCAATCTCTGGCATTCCTTGTCTTATAAATGCATCACTCCATCCCTCCATCTTTACATGGCATTCTTCATGTGTCTTCCCTCTGCATGTCAGTCCCTGTTCACATTTCCCCTTTTATAAGAATATCAGCCATACTGAATTAGGGCCCACCCTAACAGTCTACTTTTAATTCGAGTATCTCTGTAAAGACGCTCTTTCCAAATAAGGTCGCATACTGAGGTACTTGGAATTAGGATTTCAACATATGTTTTGGAAAAGACGTGATTCAACCCAAACACCAACTTAATTTCCCTAAGCTTCAGTTTCTTCATCTGTAAAATGCAAATAATACTGTCTGGAGTATTATTGAGAAGAGTAAAAGAAAAAAGCTATGGAAAACCAACTAGCATAGCTGCTGGTGTATCGCAGGTGTTCAAATACATATTTTTACCTTTTCATTTGCATTTGTCCCAGATATTTATAGCTCCTTCGTGCTCACACAAAACATGATGCCATTTTCTTTCCATTTATGACATTATATTCAAACTGCGTATCTATTTGTCTATCTGGTTTGCTACTATTTTAGAAATCAGACACTGTTGTAGTACTTTTTAGATGCCCAATATATAACTTAGTCTACTCATTAAGGATGTATTAATTAAAAGGAGGAATGAACAAATGAGTGGATAGATAAAAAATGCCTACACTTTACCAAAAATATTCCTTTTAAACCTCAATTTCTCTTAGTGGGTCAGAGTACCAGAAGTAATCTAAGAAATGTACATATTTTGCTTTGTTATTTCTTTGTTTACATTCTTGTTCTTGTCACTTGATAGCTTCCAAGTTATCTGATTGTGAGATTCAGATCTTTTCATTCCTCTACAATCTTGGATTTTAAAAATCTTAACGGTATCCATTGAAGTTTCCCATGAGTTTCCTTTTAGAATATATGTCAAAATAATTCATTGTTCTCTCAGGTTATTTCATCTTCAACAACATCAACATTCTGCCTGGGATGGAGTGTGAGGAGAAATCTCATCAGTAAAGATGCTGGTTATAATTACGAAATCTATCAATCACAGTTAAATGTTATCTCACTCTCTGAGATGGCCAAGATATGGAACCAATTTACCTTTTGCAATAAAAAATTTTTCTTTCCCATTTACTATATTTGGAAGAAAAATTTAGTAGCTTCGGTGATTTATTTATGCAAGAAAAAACTATGAACAGTATCCTAATAGAATTTTTAACGCAACCATATTTTTGAATACTTCCACTCTCAAGTAATGACAGAGGAAATGAACTGATTTATAACCGAAGATTGCTTTATAATAATGACCTGCATTTTATATCCAGGCCTCATTTAGAGACAAAAACCAATTATTCATAATACAGGAATAGCCTGAAATAATCTTTTATTATCCTGAATATAAACCTAAAGTTAAAGGGGGGGAGCACCCTTTTTCTATGTAAAGGGGTCTAAAACCACCTCAGCTTTACTTTTTCCAGAACAATCTGAAGAAGTGCTTTAACTCCACATTTGTCTGTCCAAATAAATAAGACAAAGAAAAGGTTTGATCAGCTGATTAAATGTATTTCCTCTCTTAGCAATATCATTGTTTTTTAGTTCCACATAGAATTTTTGTCCAGTTTACTAAACTTTGAGTTTGATTCACAAACAAAGCTGATCCTCCTGACTATTTAATAAACCTAAGGAGACATTAAAAGCTATATTAGAAAAAAACAAGTTATTATGGAGACTGTTTCCCCATATTAATTAATTGTTCATGGGGGGGGGTGTCTGTTGTGTGTGCAAACAGCTCTGCTAGGAATTATTTATGGATCTCTAGGTGGTGTGAAGAATGAAGTAGAGCCAGAAAACTGGTCATAGTTTATACCTTAGATAGATGTAACCATGAATGTAGAACTACATAAATTGTAGTGGATTAAGGTTCAGATTCAGTGATATGCTGGGAAATGTACAACAACCTGCTCTGTGGAGAATAAAATTCCATGACACGCAGTATCTGTTGACCTCTATAGTGTAAACATTCCCAACATCACCAATTTAAAACTACCAACAGTCCGGCCGGTGTGGCTCAGTGGTTGAGCATCGACCCATGGACCAAGAGGTTTCCGGTTCGATTCCCAGTCAGGGCACATGCCCAGGCTGTGGGCCAAATCCCCAGTGAGGGGCATGCAGGAGGCGGCCAATCGATGTTCTCTCTCATCGATGTTTCTATCTCTCTCTCCCTCTCCCTTCCTCTCTCTCTATAAAATCAATGAAGAAAAAATTTTAAAATAAAACTAGCAACACGAAGCGCTGAACATGGAGTTGGGAAGAGATACACACAGCAGACTCTTGTGCGTTGGTCTGAACACACCGCAACGGCCACTGCTTCGATGTCAATGTGCAGACTGAGTGATTATTTTGCCAGACATAATAGTAAAGAATCTATGTAAAATTGTAACAGACAAAATCCTGTACATCCAAAAGAATGCTGATCAAAATACTATTTTGAATATGTATACCTACATATAGTCATCTTCATAATACTGATATTATTCAAACACAGTAATGACTTTATGAGCTTCATCGATTACAACAAACTACTATTAGATTATATTAAATATTATAGAATACCTACTATGTATTAGAAACCATGCTATAAGTAGATGATTCCAAGATAAGTAGGGCATTGCACCTGCCCTCATATTCTAGAGAGGGCCACTAACTAGGTAATTCCAATAGGTAATGGAATGCCTTATATGATGGAGGAAAACACCTGTCTTGCAGTACAGAGAAGGGATATTGAGCCCAGACTGGTTCAGGCTGGCTTTCTGGGAAATTGGTGCTGCCATAGCCACTTTATGAAACACTATTCTGTTACTTTAGAGTCCTTCTAGTATCCCCAAGCATACCTGATCACCATATTTGAAGTGATCTCTGAAGAATTTTAGAAAAGGTATAAGATCTTCAACGGAATGTAAAGCCACTTGGTGATAGTGAGATGGAGAGCCGGGGTGGTAGGCTGGTGGAATTAATGTAATGAATGAGTTCCATGTGTGAGCTCAGTCAAGTCACTTTCCCTTATCTATTAAATAAATGGTTTTGGCTGGATAATAACAAAATATCAGCTATTGTTTACAGTGTGACTTCAATGTTGTTAGGTTCTTTCACATATATTAATTCAATTAATTCTCACAACAAACCTATAAAGTGATAGCTTTCTTTCTCTCTTCATTTTCAAGAAATTTGAGATGATTTATAAGCTACATAAAACTCCAAAGTGAAGAAGAGACAGGTGGAGAATTCCAACCTTGTTCTTCCTGACTCTGCTCTCAAACATCTCTCGAAGTAGTTCCAGGCCATAATGTTCTTTGATCTCTGAGACATTTTGGAATGTTCCCTTAATTGTTGTATTGGCAATGCAGCAAAGCCAGGGGAAACCAAGGATCCAGGCTACGCCCCTTCATGAATATCATCCTTCTGAATGAGCTCTGAAATGGCAGGGAATTTTGCCATGAAGTCTTCACACTGCCTTTTCCATAATATTCTCTGGTTTACAGTTACGAGGGAGGTCCATGTTCCCTTGGTCTTTGAAAGTGATATTTGCTTGATTCCTCTCAATGGAGACCTTCCCCTAGCCTCTGATATTTTCTTTCTCTCTCTTCTGGAGTGTTCATTTTTAATTACTTCACATTTTTTGAAGCCTCCTCTTTTGAATCCATCTCAAACCTAGGGCTAAATAAGCCAAATGCTTCAATTCCGTTCCCCTAACTTCTATGCAAACAGCCAAAATGAATTCCACAATGAGCCATGACTGTTTACAACGCTGGTATTCCACCGGCTGTCCCCACTTCTGGGAGGGGTACCATCCTTTCTCTCATTTCTTAAATGGCAACACGCGCCTTATTCTTTATGATTTAGATGATCCTCTGAGAAGTTCCCCAAGTATCCCCCACCTTAACTCTGTTACAGCCCTCATCCCATTGTATCACATGCTGCTTTTCTCTTTAGCTCGTAAAGCTACAGGCTGCCTAAAAGCAGAGTTTTTATCAATCAGTTTCTCTCTTGCATCTGGTCAATTCTGGTACAACCTATTGTAGAAGAGCCTCGGTTTGTAGTTAGGATATCTAAGGTCAAATCCTGCCTCTGCCACTTACAGCTGTGTGGCCTTGGAAACACGTCTTAATTTCCCTCAGCCTCATGTATTCATCCGTAATAAACAACTTACCTCAAAAGGTGTTTGTGAGGATTAAATGGAAATGATCTATGTGAATTGTTTGGAAAATTTACTGGCACATACTGAAAATTCAACAAATGTTATTACAGGGGTGAGAAAAATAACTTTATAGTTGTAATACAAATAAATAATACAAGAATAAACTCTGTTTCACATACGCACAACTGTAAACCTACTTTTGCCAACCCTTGTATTATTAGGTGCTCAAATGTGGAATGAAAAAGAAATAAACAAATGTATTTATTCATTCAGAAAATGTTTATTGAGGTTTACTCTATTCTAGGCACATTTCTAAGATGTGAAAAAGCAGCAGTGAGCATATTCATGTCACTCCCTGACTTTACAGAACTTCTATTCTCTTAAAGAGAGACAGACACCAAACATAAAATTAATCTAATATGCTATGCATGGAAATAAATCAGAGTAAGAGAATAGGAAATAGTAAAGAAAGTGTTATTTTAAGCAAGGGATGACCACTAGGTCATGATCAGACTTATTCATGCACCTGAATGAAGAAAGGGATACATCTATAACTCTAACTGGGGGGAGAGCAAATGCAAAGGCCCTGAGGCTAGAGGGTTTCTGACATCAAAGAAAAGCAAGTAGCTTGTTTCGTAGAAGGGGAGTGATGGGAGGGGAGTTTAGGTGGGGAATGTTTGGAGAGGATGAGCATAATTGTGGGGCAGGCCTTTAGGGCTTCTTGGCCAGGTGAAAACTATGGATTTTATTGTGAGTGACATGGAAAGACATTTCAGAGTTTGGAATGAGATTACAATTACGGCATGAACTGATGATGCTCTAATTGAGAATAAAATAAATAATTGGGAAGAGGGGCAGCTTCAAATAGACAACTAAGTATCTAGTGGCCAAGTGATGAAAAGAATGCATTAAAAGAGACAAAGTTGAGGAAAAGGTGAAGAATTGGAAAATGCGGTATTAAAAGTAAAACTAGACTGACCTTGTGAAAAGCAAAATTAACACAAAGGCATCGTGACCAGTGCAAGACTGAGTGTATGTAGGCATGTCTTGGCCTAATTATCAAACCTTCACCACTTAGAAAAACTTTGACCATTTATTCTCCTCCTGGAGCCCCTACTTTGAAACATTTTATTCACCAAAATAATTTATAATGAATTTATGCTGCCATATATTATTCACTAAAGCTATAATTAACCATCTATCTGAAATTCTGATTGGTGAGAGCAAACCAATGCCATCCCCTCCAGAGTCATCATTCTAGCCAAGAGCAAATGAACCTCTGACTTTCACCATCCTGTGCTACTTTATTACAAGTATCGTATGCTATCTCTTAGGCTCTTTTAAATACTGGAAATAACTTTCATTACATCTTTGGTGGAATCCTAGGAGTCTATGGACCATAGTTTGAGACTAAATACTCACATAGCCCTGGCTGGTTTGGCTCAGTGGTTAGAGAATCGGCCTGTAGACCAAAGAGTCACGGGTTCGATTCTGAGAAGGGCATGTACCTCAGTAGTGGTTCATCCCCGGCCCTGGTCAGGGTTGAGTGAGAGGCAACCAATCAATGTGTCCCTCTCACATTGATGTTTCTCTCTCTCTCTCTCTCTCTCTCTCTCTCTCTCTCTCTCTCTCTCTTTCTCTCTCTTTCTCCTCCTCCCTCCCTCCCACTCTATCTGAAGATAAATTGAAAAATATCCTTGTGTGAGGATTAGAAAAAACAAAAAATAAATAAATAAATACTCATGTAAACCTGCAAATATAAAGTGTGTCTTGTCCAGCTGGTGTGGCTCAGTGGTGGAGCATCGACCCATGCACCAAGAAGTCGCCAGTTTGATTCCCGGTCAAGGCACATGCCCAGGTTGTGGGCCTGATCCCCACTAGGGGGCAAGCAGGAGGCAGCCAATCAATGTTCTCTCTCATCGATGTTTCTATTTCTCTCTCCCTCTCCCTTCCTCTTTCACTAAAATCAATAAAGAAAAAATAAAAAATAAAGTGTCTTATGTAATGCACTGTATATGCGTTAAATCATAGTACATATACAATGCACTGTACTTATAGAATATATGTACATATTTTATAGATAATGCTCCTAAATAAGGTCACATTCACAGGTTCTGGGAATTAGGATGTGGATATATCTTTTGAGGGACCATCATTCAACTCACTACATATATAAAGTTGGATTGGAGAGCTTTCAGGCTGCATCACCTATTGAATACCTAGGGTTGTGATCATATAACAGACTGTAAATGAAAGCCCTTGTTATCCTGTGAAAGAGTGTCGTCATTTTTTATTAGTGTATAAATATGTGACTAACTCATGGGTTCCATTGGGAACATGAATCTATCAATCGTCTGTATCCCATCAGAAGATACAGACCTACTGTGTTTATAGGTTTTATCTGTTGCTCTTTCAAAACCTCTGTGGGGAAAGGAAAATGTTACCCTTGCAGATATATCATTCTCAGTGAGGGGAAGATTAGGTGGTAGAAAGACTGGGAAAATAAAGCATGGGTCCATATTTCCAAAGATAGAGCAATCGTTATTTATGAGGGGCCCGAAAGCAGGAGCTTGCCAGAGAGCAGAAGACATGCCCACAAGAACCAAGAAGATAATTGATTAAAGAGGTTGGGATCTCCTATAAGATTATCAGTGATATCTGACTTTGAGTGCAGGGTTCTTTCTGTATCTCTCAAAAGTTCATTCCAAAACGCATTTATTAAACACCTACTACATGCCAGATACTGAGACGCCCACATGAACAAAAGAAAGTCCCTGCCCCTAGGGAACATAAAGCCTGGAGTTGGGTAGGACTAGGGCGGTTATGGGATCCAGGGGGAGAAACATACACATTCAAATCTTATTATATTTTTTTTTAAGGAAAATCAAGGAATGGTGGGGAGGAATGGTAGAAACAAAAAGCAAGACCTAAAGACTACTAAGAGCTTTAAAAAAATATTAAAAATCCTTGAAGTGCCTTTAAATCTACTAATATATAAGAGAGCAGAAATTGAATTATATTGGTCCTCCATGTTTGGTAAATAGGAATGAATTTATTTTTAAATCCTCACCTGAGTATATTTTTTTATTGGTTTTAGAGAGAGAGAGGAAGGGAGAGGCTCAGAGAGAGAGAGAAACATTGACGTGAGAGAGAAACATCAATCAGTTGCCTGCCATATGTGCCCCAATTGGAGATTGAACCCACAACCTAGTAGTATGTGCCCTGACCAGGAATCAAACCTGCAACCTTTTGATGTATGGAATGATGCTCCAACCAACTGAGCCACCCAGCCAGGGCAGGAATTAATTTTTAAGCATCTCTCTAAGGCAGATAAAATAACCAGTATGTACTGACAAATAAAGTCAAAGGCATTTATGGTTACTGGTTTGTTAATTTCAGCTTCTCTTGCCTCAAACATTGGAGAGTTTTCAGTATTGGGCTGTTTGGATGAAAGACAATACACAGGGCAGCTGAAACAAGAGTGTCTCTCAAGTGACTTTTCTAGGAGGTGAGACATACTTTATTACTTTATTTGCTATCTTCAGATTGTGAGAACATTTATACACAAATCCAGTGGTTATTTTCAAGAGATTATCTCCCTAGATATCTCACTAGGGTATAAGAAGCATTGAAGAAGTAACGTTTTCCATCTGAAAGAAAAAGATTTCCTAAAGCCCTGTATCATTTTTGTCTGTTTTCATTTTACTTTCTAGGCAAAGGAAAACCTACATCCTTATAATAAATAGATGTGGGTAAGTTTTAGAAAAAATAAATATATGCCACACTATTAGAAATTACTTGTGTTTAAAAATAAGCACAATCGTGGTAGAATGAGGATGACAGCTAACTTGGAGTTGGGAAATGTGTCATAATTTTAAGCTTTGTCACATTTCAGCACTGCGATCTTATGCAAGTCACTTAATCCTACTTAAATATCATCTTGCTCTGCTAAAAATTGGGTGACTTAGCATGGAGCAGTTAAATAGATTAAAACACACTACCATGTTTGAAAGTGGTGAGGAATCCACACCAGATCACTCTAAGGAAGAGGATCATCAGTTACAACTATTAATAAAAAGAAACAGTGTGTAATTCCAGATGCTCGTTACTATTTTGAACACCTACAATGGCCAGTAACAACCTCTATTTTGTTTGGCTGTTTTCATAACTTAAGGGTTACTTTGAGCATCTGAGGTAGTTCAGCTAATGGGTAAAGAATGCTGGCTTGTAAGCAGATGCCAGAGTTCAAGTTCTAGCTGTTCCATTTTTCCAGCTGTGAGAGTTTGCACAGGTTACTCGGCTTCTGTGCCACAGTGTCCTCGTCTGCATACTGGGGATGCCGGTGAAAATTAAGTAGCTACATATGAAGTACCTAGCGGTTTATCAACCCTATAGTGCTGACCCCATTAGTGTTAGCTAATAGCAGTCATTGTGGAGTTAGGCTGACAGGCTGCAAACAGCCAGGAGGTCACAGCTGGTCATACTCAAATCTCCCATAAAAGTCACAAGAACTTCCTCTGGTTCTCTGTAGCACCATTCTGGCTCCGTCCAGATCTGTTACCAGTGCCACATGTGGTCAAAAAAAGACTGGGAGTGAGACCGAGGGAAGACTAGGAAAGAGAATGGTAGACATAGAATGCAATGTTATTTCATCATGACACAATAGACTTTAGAAGGCAGAGGGCTGGGCCACAGCTCAAGATTGGACTGCCAGAGCTATTTCTTATCACTAACAATTTGTATGATTTTAAAATGTCAGCCTTCCTGCTGCTGTGTTTCCTCATCTGTACATTTAACTTTATTATAATTACATAAAACATTTGATAAGGTTTTATGATTTACAAGGGAGAAGGGCAAAAGAACTTGATAGCTTTGGAATCAAGCCGATGTGGATTAAATCCCAGCTCTACCATTTACTACCTTTATAATCTGAGCAATTCACCTAACTTCTCTATGCGTTCCTGTCTTAATTTGAACAGTCGTAATTAAGACATGTTTCTCGTGGAATTATTAAAGACTTAAATAAAATTTTATAAGCACATGTACATAGTTACAGAACCTCATAGCAGAAAATTTGGCAGTGGTGGTGCTCATAAATACCAGCTTTAAAAACATCTCATGTGCCCTGACAGGTTTGGCTCAGCGGTTAGAGGGTCAGCCCATGGACCAAAGAGTCCCAGGTTCAATTACAGTTAAGGGCATATACCTTGGTTGCAGTTTGGTCCCCAGCCCTTGTTGGGGTCGTGTGGGAGGCAACCAATCAATGTGTCTCTCTCAAATTGATGTTTCTCACTCTCTCTCTCCCCCTCCCACTCTGTCTGAAAATAAATGGAAAAATATCCTCTGGTGAGGATAAAAAAATAAATAAAATAAAAACATCTCACGTGCTCTCTCTGTTGTACGTGATCCATACCATTCGCACATGACCCCCCCCCCCCCCGCATGACTACAAACGATAGTATCTGAGGGGACTGAAAACAAAAGACCACACTAGTGAAAGTGCAGTATAAAACAATGTCATAAAATAAGGTACAGAGAATATGTACTAAAATACTAATTGTGGTTATCAAAATGAGATAAAACTCGGGGCAATGTTTCTTATTTATCCATTTCCAAATTTCATCCTATTCTGCAAATATCATATTTAATCTTTGAGCAAATAATATGAGCAAATATAAATAATTATGAGTAGAGTACCATGTGAACACTGCCTGTCTTGGAGCGCTGTTCAGAGCAGAGTACACCTGTTGCTCCCTGTCACCTGATAGCTGCCATAGGGAATATTGCTCCTGAAAAGCCCAGGACTGCATGCTCGGTTTTTGAATATAATAGTCATGATTCATCATCTCTTATTACATGATAAAAAGAAAACAAATTGTTAGACTCTTTTCTAGTGATATGAATAAATATCATCTCGGGCCTGGTCAGTAGTGACTGCATCCTTACTACCGTTCCTGTAGCAGCCTCCTTCTTCTGCAAATCACCTTTCACATATTATACAATCCCCTGCTCAGATCAGGTAACTATTCTCCTGTGAACTTGAAAATAATTGCCCAGAGCATAAAAATAAGAAGCTAATTTTCTGGCCTATTTTCAAAAGTAATATGGCTTTAAATTCCATTTTCAGCTTCTTATCCTGTTGTACCTTCTTTTATTACTGTATTTTATTTTCTGGATTCATTGGAGCAAAATCCCCAAACCTTTGGTCATTTGCTACCAAAAGTTTGGGGATTTTAACTGGCATGCATAATTATTCCTTTATTATTTGCCTGAAAAATCCTTTTCATAACTCAGATTAACCTACCATGCCACCATAGAATACATTTTAAACAGACTGGTCAGATTTCAGGATGTCCACTTAATGGGTTGCATAACAAAAAGTGAGGTCACCCAAGTGCATGTGGCTATCTGTTCTCTCAGTTCCCCAAGGAAGCTCATCAGCCTTGCTTTCTTGGTTGCCTTTCTTTGGCGCTCAGAAATTTTCATCACTTTGAATTTGGCAGCCAGCTATTGGTAAGATTTGGACTTTGAGGGAGGAAGCTTTGCTTGAGAATATTGAATCCAATTCACACATTCCAATCCAGCTTTTCCAAAAAGTTTCATTGGCAGTTATAGGCACCAGCCCAACTAAAATTAAAGTGAAACTTTGATTTCTCATTTGTCATTGTTCATTGAGCATTTAATTGCCTTGGAAGCCTCAATAAAAATAGACAATTTATAAGACATGGTTTTGGCGATCCTGGGTTCTTCTGGCCAAATACTATTTAATCACAATTTGAAACTCATTTTACATATACACTTAACGTATTGGTGAAGTTGGCATCTTGTTTTTGCTCATCTACTGCCTCCTTCAATGGGGCTGGTGTGTGATATCATTCTTTCTTTACCTGACACTATCGTGTGGGTGAATGGCTCAATTAACCTGTCCTCCTCACTTCCTCTGACTTTGCATATACTTTGATTTTTTTCTCTCATCACTCTAAAGCAGTGGTTCTCCACCTTCCTAATGCTGCGACCCTTTAATACAGTTCATGTTGTGGTGACCCCCAACCATAAAATTATTTTCGTTGCTACTTCATAACTGTAATTTTGCTACTGTTATGAATCGCCATCGGAAATATGTGTTTTCTGATGGTCATAGGCAACCCCTGTGAAAGGGTCGTTCGACCCCCAAAGAGGTTGCGACCTACAAGTTGAGAACCGCTGCTCCAAAGCATATGTTTCTTTACAAAGAGGGTCCTCCCCCACCCCCACCCCCACCTCACACACACATAAACACACACAGGCTCTATTTCAGTCCCTGGCTTCCTTCCTTCAAGGCAGACATTGCAACTTAGACTTTTCTTTCTGTTTCTCTATTTGTTCAGTGTTTCTCAGCCTTCCGCCCAGTACATAAGCTCCACGAAGCCAGCTGTGTGTCTGTCTCGCTCACCTCCGTATCCACAGTTCCACAGCAGTGCACCGCATAGATAAGGAGGAAATAACAGTAACTACATGCTCACCTGATACCACGTGCCCAGAACCCTGGAATGGGCAGGCCAAGCTATTCAATCATAGTTATTTTGAGTTCAAATAAGATTTTTCCTGCTCTTTGTCTTTTTTTTTTTTTCCTTTTAGAAAAGGTGGGTATACTTCATTCTTTTTTAAAAAATTGTGGTAAAATATAACAACAAAATTTACCATTTTAACCATATTTTAAGTGAAAACTTCAATGGCATTAACTACATTTAAAAGGTTGCACAACCATCCTCACTATCTTCAAAACCTTTTTACTCCAAACAGAAACTCTTAAGCAATAACTTCTCATTCCACATGTCTTCAATCCCTGGTGCCCTCTAATCTACTTTCTGTCTCTATCAATATACTTATTGTAGATAATCCATGTAAGCACAATCACAAAGTATATGACATTTTGTGTCTAGCTTATTTATGTTAGCCTAATGTTTTTAAGATTCATCCATGATATAGCATGCATCAGAACTTCATTTTTTATGGCTGAATAATATTTCATTATATAGATACACCGCATTTGGTTTACCTGTTCATTTGTCAAAGGACATTTGTAAAATAATGCTTTTATAAACAGTGCTTTACCAGTATCCTTTTTTAGTCCCTGTTTCAGTACTTTGGGGTATATACATAGAGGTGGAATGTTGGGGTCACATGGTAACTCTGTTCAACTTTTTGCCGAACTGTTTTCCATAGCAGCTGTACTGTTTTACATGCTTGTGGGTGCAGTTGAGATCGTTTTTTCCTTCAGTTGAGATTGTGAGGAGGGGATGAATTCAACAAAAGCTTGAAAGAAGTCCTCATAAATGTGCCTAAAATTGTGTAACAGTTAGGCAAAGGGAGACATTACCACCATGCCACTTGAACCAGCGGCAGTGATAAACTAAAACCTGATGAACCAGCAGAGGTCATTCCAAGCAAGAACCCAGTACCTGAAATATCTATGCACATAAACATACAGCCACACAGATGAGCTCAACACTTTCTAACGTAAAATGCAGAACATATTTTATTTCAGTTTCAAATGAAAGTCCTAAAACACCATACAACCTAAAATATAAGAAAGATTTGGAATTCCTGGTCTCTGCCCCTTTCGGTAGCTAGCGAATGGGGAGAGAAAAAGAAACTCAAAGTCCTCACTCTTGAGGATGAAATCTTATGCTGGAGTGAGCACATATCCTAAAATAACAAGTGAACACCTCATATCATATTTGGAACAAAATGGTTTCTTTGTAAATACAAACATATTTTTTTTCCTAGCCACTTCTTGAATTTTCCATATGACTCATCTGCTCTCAAAAAGATAAGATTAAAATCCAGCATATAGAGTCTAATAACGATAAAAACGCACTGTTCCTGATTGTGTGCCCAGCTCAGTTCCAGGCACAGAGATAACGGTTGCACTCTCAGAGGAGTCCTAAGAAAAAAACATTATTTTTAACAAGCTTTCATCTCCACAGCACGGTGACTGCATAGCTTGTGCGGGTGTCTGTATCTTTGTCTTTCTTTCTTTATATATCTCATGTTTCTTGCTCATTTCCTACTGAGAAAGTATCACCATGAAGTAAGCCAGGTGAAATTAAACACATTGCAAAGCATGTAGATTTTTTTTTTTGGACTCAGAGGTCAAGTTTTCTCTCACTGTTGGCATTCTCTAAACTTTTCTATCCATAGTATTGGCAGAGAGGGCAGTTCACTCATATACCAACAGGACTTTATTTAGTCCAGGTAGCACACTGTACTTTAAAAAGTATTGAGGTTCAACTAGATCTAGAGACATGGAAGTAGGGAACAGACTGACAAACCTCAGAGGGAAGAAAGTTGGAGGGATGGGAAGAGATAAGCCAGAGAACTTATATGCATATATGCACAACCAATGGACACAGACAACAGTGTAGTGAAGGCAGGGGGAGACTGAAGTAGGGAGGAGGGTGTCAACAGGGGGAAAAAAGGTGGGACATCTGTGATAAGTTAAGTAAATAGATAAGTGCAGAAATTGAGAGTAAGCTTTGTAGCAATTTTCAAGGGTAATCTTATGTCTGTTGAATCTAATGAAAAAATGTGGGCATGTAAAAAAGAAATATATGTTCTTTGTGAGATGTCTGTGATGCTCTGAAAACAACAACAACAGAATACAGTATTGAGGTTCAGAGTCTTCGTTTTTATCCTGGCTCTACTTCCAATAAGCTGTTAAATGAGCCACCAAATCTAAGTGGACTGCGTTTCCTTATTTGTAAATTGAGGAGGTTGAACTACATTGTTAGTTTACACATTGTGTCATCTCAGAGGTTAAAATTAGACGTGAGGGATTAGTAAATTTGTGGGGCTCTGGGTTCCTTATACTCACATCAAACACAATGATTTTACTTGTAATTTTTTTTTTTTTTTTTTATGCTTTGGAGGTCTGTGCACAGTTTTGTTTTGGGAGAAGAAAAAGTTCCCTTATTGGAGATAGTGGTGGAGAACCTACAAGTATGCATTATTTAGCAACAATAAATTCCTTGTCATCTAAGTATAAAATTCATTTTTTTCTTAATACAAACTAGCTAAAATGACAGCTTCTACCAGTTGGAGATGCAAAACTGAAAGTGTTGGTGAGGTTCAGCGGAGCATGTGTCTACCCAACTCCCTAAAAGGACAAAAACGAAGAAGAGTTGAGATCACGAAGTGCAAATCACAATTCTACTCTTCAATAGATTTTTATTTTTATTTTGCATCAACACATATTAAACTATAAATTCACTTTGGTATAAATAAAATAATGATAATGCTATATTGACAATTTACTGTCATTAAACAAATCCATGTTTATAATTTTCATAAAGGGTCTGACTTATCCTAAGAAATGTCTTTACTCCTTCCCATCTCATGGCAATACATTTAGGCTGGAAATCAAGGTGGTCTGATTCTGGTCATGGGCTCCTAAGTTAACTCCACAAGGACTGGTATTTGGCCTCAAAGCATTCGTCCTATGTTTTTACACACTGTCATATTTTTTTTTGGCATAGTATTATATAACTATTACAAATTAAAACATCAATAATAATAATGTGAATGTAAATGTCTAAAATTTGAGCATTATGACTACATAAGAACACCTCCACATAAGAAAAATACCGTATATGTATACTCTCTGGTTAATTTGTCTACAATTAAGGATAATATATCAGCTTTTGATGATATTTTTGTCAAAAAGTATCTTATATTTATAATCCTTGGAGTTGAAAATATCCATACTGTTCATTTCTCCAACACCTTGCTTAACATGAAATCTTTTCCACAGCGTCTCTGACAGATTATAGCTAAATTCAACACAAAAAATTCCAGCTATAGGAAATCTATTACATTATCAAACAGATCAAATTGTTAACACACACACACACAAGCAAAGAACACTTGATAAAGTGCCCTTCCTTGAGTGTGCTTTTTACTATCTTAAGACACAGGCTAAGCTTAATCCGTTGACCCCATCATCCACATGCCAGTTCTTCAAATACTTGATGGAGGCTGACATGTACCCAGGGCTGCCTATAGGGGCATACAACCTGGGAGTGAGGCCCAGAATGGCAGCATCCTTGGTTTACTCCTCCACTGTCACTAATCTGATAGTCTTAACAACTTTTGAACAATGCTCCCAAATCTTCATTTTGCATCAGGCCTTACAAATTGTGTAGTCAGTTCTGTATGTTCTCTTAAATCATGTAGTCTCAAGCTTAAAAATCCCAGTCCCTACATTTGCAATTATGTGTATTTAAATAGCTTGTGTCTTGTTTTTATCTGTCAGTGACCCTATCACAAGGTGATGCCCAGAATTAGCACAGCCACCTAGGTATGGTCTGATCAGTGAGAAAATCAGAGGTATAATTATGTCCTATGGTGATGATCCCCTGTGTCTCCCTTTCTCCATCCTCTCCAGATTCCTTCTCTATACTTCTCTGCCCTGCCTTGTGTCCGAGAAGGCTAATGCTGAGAAGAGAAACAACTGGGATCCCTCCTCGCCTGGCTTCCAGCTAAGTTTGGTTAATGGTTGGCAATAGGGATGTGGAGTGTACAAGAGAGCTCAGGATGTTCCTCTCCTCCATCCTCATCTCAGAGCTGCACCTCTAGTAGAATCTGCAGCCATCCCTGACTAGTGCTCCCACTGGTTGGCCCCTCTCCCACAATTCCATATCTCACTGGCCTTATAATACAGTTTCTCTCCTTGTCCCATCAGCTCTATATATCAAGTATTCTTCCAAGTGCTGGGGATATAGTAGTGACCAAGCACATAACATTTGCTACCCTAATGGAGCCTCTATTCTTGTGAGGGGTGACAGATAATAAATCAGAGGACTTGGAGCAGCTAAATGATACCAGTGACAGTTCAGAAGGATCACTCTGGCTGCTGTATTGAGAATACACTGCCAGAGGCTAGAGGCAGAAGCAGGGAGAACCATTAGAATAATCCAGGTGAAAGGTCATGGCAGTTCAGACCAAGGTAGTAGCAGTGGGGATGCTAAGGCTAATTCTGGGCCTCAGCACACATCTTGTTGCCCTTTCCACTGAATCCCAAGGTAGGATTCATACCCCACCTGCACTTGACTGGTTTACCTCCAACACTATGTGAAAAACTGCATAGTGAATTTCAAAAGGTCAATAATATCCACCTCAGAAGGACAGGGGAAATTATTTTCCTTTTTCTTAGAAATATTTATTACTTGCCCAGCCGGTGTGGCTCAGTGGTTGAGCATCGACCCATGCACCAAGAGGCTGCTGGTTCGATTCCCAGTCAGAGCACATGCCCAGGTTGTGGGCCAAATCCCCAGTGGTGGGCATGCAGGAGGTGGCCAATCAATGTTCTCTCTCATTAATGTTTCTATCTCTCTCTCTCCCTCTCCTTTCCTTTCTCTAAAATCAATAAAGGGAAAAAAATTTTTAAAAAGAAATACTATTTTTTCTTTTCTCAAACATTAAAAAAAATGAAATTATAACAAGCTGCCTAGGGCCCATGACAAAATTCAAAATAAAAGACAAATAAAAACCTTTTATTGCTCTAACCAGGTAACTCAGTTGTTTAGAGCATCACCCGGATTTGCCAAGGTTGTAGGTTCAATCCCCAGTCACATACAAGAATTAACCAATGAATGCATAAATAAGTGAGACAACAAATCTCTCTCTCTTTCTCTCTCATTCTCTCATCTTCCCTCTCTAAAATCAATTAAAAATATTTTAAACCCTTTTATTGTATTTTTCTGTCTGACTTATTTCACTTAGGATGATATTCTCAAGCTCCATCCACTCA
This sequence comes from Tadarida brasiliensis, assembly GCA_030848825.1. Classification (NCBI taxonomy): domain Eukaryota; kingdom Metazoa; phylum Chordata; class Mammalia; order Chiroptera; family Molossidae; genus Tadarida; species Tadarida brasiliensis. The sequence continues at coordinate 61,864,926 of CM061268.1, forward strand.
CAGACATAGACAACAGTTTAGTGATTACCAGAGGCAAAGTGGTGTGGGAGATAGTAAAGGGTAAAGGGGGTCAAATATATGGTAATGGAAGGAGATCTGATTTGGGGTGGTAAACACACAATGCAATATAGAGATGATATATCATAGAATTATACACTTGAAACCTATATAATTTTATTAACATATATCACCCCAATAAATTTAATTTAAAAAGCCTTTCATTGAATTGTTCATTGAAAACTGTCTATAATGAAAAAGGAGGTGATTATCATCTTTAATTGGTCTTGATGTTCAGGTAAGGGTAAGAAAATAGTCAGATGATCAAGGTTTCCTGAGTAAGATTTATAATGACTTTTTAAAAAAACTAACATTTATGAAAAACAGAATGTCCACATTTTCCAAAAGATAGAATAATTGATAATTATAATATTTAGAGCACTAGTTATGGCTACCACCACCTACTCTTGATAGAATAAAAAAAAATCTTAATCTCTAACTATATTGATATCAAAAGCAATGTAGGAGGAGGAGGGGTAGAACGAAGAAGAAAGGTATCAACAGCTATGCTCTGAAGCAGTTTTCCAAGCTGTCCTGTACAGCTTTTCTAAAGCAACATAAGGCTGTGGATTTACACATAAATCATAGAGCAATGCACTTCTTAAAAGACTTCAAACTAGAACCCACAAAAATATAAGTCCCATGAGGGCAACTCCATGCTCTGTTCACTGTTGATCCCATGTCTAGAATGGCTCTTGACCCATGGTAGTCATTCAGCAAAATACTGTTCAATTAATAAATGAGTCCAGCACTCTGATTTTAAATAGATAAATTAATTAAATATTTAGCAATTACATTTCAATTGTTTAATATTCAATCAACAGTTAAATATTCATGATTCAACTATTTACACATTTAAACCATTCACAGTAAAATGCTTTCTTTCATTTCTTGTAGTCTTCCTTTTAACCTTTCTTTCCAGAAGGCTAAAACTTAAGGCATACGATGCTGATTTGTTGTCAGTCTCATGACAGATAAAGTCCTCTTTATCCCTCGGTGGTTTGGAAGAACTTGGCTGAGTGCACCAGGACTGAAAAGATACCAAAAGGAAGGCATCATAGTCCCCAGGAAGCTCTTTCCTCCTGTTGCCCCTCCCCTCAGTTCTACTAGTAGTTATTTGCACACAGCCAAATGCACCAGGATCGAAAAGTAAAGCCTCCAGAATTTTTGGCAGAAAGAATGTATTCTAGAAGCAAGACCTCTGTGTTAGATTGTTTTGACTATCTGGGAGAAGGCATCGTTGTTTAGAATTTGCAACATGAATGCTAACCCCAAAAAAGAAAGAACAAAGAACCTCAATTTGAAAGCTGCACGTATTTGTCATTATTTAGAAAGAAGATTACACTTTAAAAGGACTATGTATTTTAAATAGAAATTTTTCTACCACAAAAGACAGCATTTTATCATAAATTTGGCATTTGTTAGACCACTAAACTTAATTTAAGTGGGTCAAACTTTGTCTCTTGGCAACCAGAAGCCACAGGAATCGGCAGGCACTGTCTCTGGATCCTACTCCTCCATATTTATGAGTCACATTATTAACTTCCCTGTCGCTCTCTTCATAAAGGCTGGCATTACTTTTTAAAACACCACAGAGTTAAGCAGGAAAGATTTTCACTCTCCATTTTCTCTTGTTTTGTTTATTGGTTTTGTTTGTGTGTGTGTGTGTGTGTGTGTGTGTGTGTGTGTATGTGTGTTCCAGTAATTCAGTGAAATAAGAGAGTTAGATTTTTCCTTTTAAAAAAATGTTTAGAGGTCTAGATTCTAAAAGCATTCTCCAAAAACATTATTTATAGCTCAAATAAAGCCTCTAATACATGTACATTATATCAAGCATTTCCTGTTAAAATCAAGGGAAAATTTTTAAAAATATGGTCCAAAAAACTACCCTCAATCTTTGGGATTTCAGAGCTGGCTCTGGATGCCCACTCTGACTCTGCCTCTGTCTCCCAGGCTACTTGGTTTTCAACATAGCGACGAAGATGATCATTCTGACGAGTGTTATTATCTGGGGCTTGTGAGTAGCCTCTAACAGGTTTGTGAACTCTCTTAGGACTATGTAAAGCATTTCACATGGATGCACACATGTACATTTTCCCTGGGCTGACAGTCCACCAGATTTGCAAAGGGGACATGAGCAAACACAATGAGAAATTTTAGTGTGGGAGAAAGCACGGAAGACCAAAATTTAGCAATTCTGGATTCTAATTATTGTAGGGTACTTAAGAAGTTATGTGATGATAAACAAATCACTTCCCTTCTTGGCCACAGTTACTTCAACTCTGGAATGAGAACAATCGACTCCACCAATGATTCCACACGGTGGGCTGCGATCAACTGCAGCACCCAAAGGAGGATTTGTGAGGAGGCTATGAGTACATAAGTGTACCAAGCTTCATCTATGTATTCACAATGTATTTCACACATTATGTTTCCACAGAAAGGTGACTTTACTGTGATTAAAGTTGGACAGTGTTGGAGGAGAGATCTACAGATGCCCTGAACCACCAGAAGGATGAACAGGTGTGGTCCTAAAGAAAATGAAGCCTGAAACATCGCTGGAGACCAAAATGACAAAACTGCAGCTGTCCTACTTCGAGCACATCATGAGAAGGCAGGGTTCCTTGGAAAAGACAATAATGCTGAGAAAAAAAGAAGGCAGCAGGAAGAGAAGATGACTACATATGAAATGGATTGGCTCCAGAGAAGAAGCCTTAGACATGAGTCTACAGGAGCTGAGCAGGGCTATTGAGGACAGGACATTGTGGGACATCACTCATTCACAGGCTTAGCAGGACTTGGAGCCGACCCAAAGACATGTAACACGCACAGTAAAATCCAAAGCATTTAAAAGCATCCCTCCCTTTTGCGTGCCGATAGCGCTCTCCCAAGCATGGTGAACGTTCCTAAAACCCGCCAGACTTTCTGTAAGAAGTGTGGCAAGCATCAACCCCATAAAGTAACAGTACAAAAAGGGCAAGGACTCTCTTTATGTGCAGGGAAAGTGGCGTTATGACAGGAAGCAGAGTGGCTATGGTGGGCAGACTAAGCCGATTTTCCGCAAAAAGGCTAAAACTACAAAGAAGATTGTGCTGAGGCTTGAATGTGTTGAGCCCAACTGCAGGTCTAAGAGAATGCTGGCTATTAAGAGATGCAAGCATTTTGAACTAGGAGGAGATAAGAAGAGAAAGGGCCAAGTGATCCAGTTCTAAGCTTCATATTTTGTTTTATGTGACAATAAAATCTGGAGGATATGTTCAAAAAAAATAAAAATAAAAAATAAATAAAAGCATCCCTCAATTCATTCTAGCTTTTGGTCACCACATCTTATCTGAATCAACCAACAGGGAAAAAAATTACAATTAAGTGTGGATTCTGCCAGATGACTGCTAAGCTGTGTACAGCTCAATATATATAAAATTCAAGCATTTAATTAAATATCCTAAATGCAGGCCTATCATTTTGTTTTAATGCTTCCATTTAACAGACATCTACATATTTTTGAAATTCAGACCATTTGCTAGCATGTGCCTCAGTAGATGCATAGATTGCGTGAAAGGATATCAAGAATTGTAGATGGAGAAATTTTGTCCCTTAATGTTATCTAGAGATGTTGTACTCATGTTATATACATTCCAGAGTTTCTTTCTTAGCAACATTGGCTGCTGAATATAAGATTTAGTGTCAGACAAACTTAAGTTTATACCCTAGTTCTTTCCCTAGCCAAAAAAAGTGATTAAGTAAATAAACATTTCTAATTTTAGATTTATCGGGTGAAGTTGGGATAACGCATGGCATAGTAGTTGCTCAAAAATTAGATTCGACAGCCCACTTTGAATAGGTTCTTGGTTCTGGATTATTGGCTCAATTTCTTCTTCCATGTATATGTGAACTAGGACCCACGTAAGCTCTGATACTCAATTATCCTTATAAAATAATATTATAAGTGGTTAATAACTCATATGAATAAAACAAATAACGAAAGAGATGCTTTGTAAAGCAAGATTTAAAGAAAACAAGCAACCATATACAATTTCCTTTACCATTCATCTTTAACTGTTATTTAACATGAACTAAATACTGCGTCATACAAATTTAATTAGAAAATTTATTTATTCAGACTTAAATTGTCCTATGTATACCCAAAGCAAGATAAAATTTCTGAGATCGTTCTAATTTATCATGAAACATTTTTGTTTCAGCTAATGGTCTACTTAAAACTAATAATGAAACTGGCAACAGAATTTGGATTCATTAATGTTCCTCTTTGTGACTTTGGCATCTTGTCTCTTTATCAATAACTATTTTATGACGCGATAAAACTAATCTATATATGAGACCTCAGAAATTATTAAATAGATTACAAATTATAACAATTACATGTATTAATAATTTGCTAGCATGTAAATGTCTCCCAATTCAATATAAATAATTTGATCAAGAAAAGACCCAAAATGAGTATAAAATGAGAACAAATTTCCCCAGTTCATCTGGACTAAATCTGTAAGTGATATATGCATTATTGTATTCTACTTCTGTTATGTTTAAAAACACTAAGAATACTAGTTTGGGTCAGAAGGATATTTCAATGAAATAAATTAAAGTATAAACAGCTGAATAAAGTTGTTAGAGAAGAAATTGTCACCTCTCCAAACTTTACTGCTGTCTGTGTTCTTTTAAGCCCAAAGAAAATAAAATATATCAAAGAAAGATTGGCTGTTTTAACTCAGGCAAAGAGAAATCTGGCACATTATCAAAGAAAAATAAATACAACTTGGATTATTTGGCCCTTAAATATGATTTCATATCATATTTCTAACTTCTTCAAGGTAGAGAAAAAAAGGAAATAGATATAAGGACTATTTCAATTATAGATGAAGTGAAATGGTGGTAGGTTTTTCTAAAAACAAAATGGTGAGGGAATTGAGTTAATGATTTCATCATTAAAACAAAATTTTTTTTTTATTGATTTTAGAGAGAGAGAGGAAGGGAGAGGGAGAGAGAGATAGAAACATCGATGAGAGAGAACATCGATTGGCTGCCTCCTGCATGCCCTCAACTGGGGATTTGGCCCACAACCTGGGCATGTGCCCTGACCAGGAATCGAACCGGCAACCTCTTGATGCATGGGTCGATGCTCAACTACTGAGCCACACTGGCCGGGCTAATTTCATCATTTTTAGCTGTTCAAATTTAAGTCAAGTATATCAGAATGCAGGACTTTATTTTAATGATAGAATGAGGGGAAATGCTGTTATACATGCTACAGATATGTTGAATACTTTTGAAGAACAAATTATAAATTTTCCTGAAAATAATTGTTTATTTTAAAAATAATTCTCCAAAGACTTTATAATATTATAGGCTAAAAAATAAACACTGTAAATAAACACTGAATCTTATTCATTCAACAAATATTTTAAAGTATGTACTTTGCCAGCCACTGTGATGTTGAGTTCTGGTTATTCTTTACAGGTGCATAAGATATAACCCACCTTCAGGAACATGCAGCAGAATAGGAAAAATGACCTTATTAACAATGAACTGTGCAAAATGAAAACTTAAAGAACATAGAGAAAGAAACAATATATTAGGAAACCCAAAAGAAAAGAAATCAATTCTAATGAAAAGAACAAGAAAGCAGACACTGACATTTGATCTAGGTTCCAATGATCAGTAGAATGTAAACAGGTAAAGAAGAAACCTAGAGCAGGTCTGGAAAACCAAGTTGAGGAAATAGCAGGAGCAAGGGCAAAAATGAGTAAATTCTTAGCCTTTCTGTGCTCTAGAAGAGATTAAATGCAGTTGTTATTATTGTTGTTTTTATCCCATGAACTGGCTCTATATTATAACCTGAGAATTACATTGTATGTGACGTTATATAACACCTGGAGCATAACTGCCCTTATGTCTTTTATATTGTAACTAGTTATGTGTGTACATATGGAAAGTATGCTGAAATATATTGAGCCTTTCTTACGGTTCACATTTAAACTAAAGTGATAATACTATTTAAATATTCCCTTCTGTCTCCAGATACATAACATTAGGGCACATTACTTGGGTTATCTATTAAGATGTCTGAAGATATTAACCTACCTATCAAGAGAGAGATTAATCATTCAGGGCCTTCTGAATTAAATAAATCCACCTGGATCAACTTCAAGGCTATCCAACCTCATCAAAGTTTGATACATGATAATATCATTGTCAGCAAGGATGTAGGGAAAGAAATATCATGAACTATTAATGGAAGGGTAAATTGGCATGAGATTACTGGGTGATAATTCATCCATCCATAACAAAAGCTCACTGTTTTCACTACCTTTCTGATACAACAGAAAAATAATGATGTTTTAATGGAATATGTAAATGTTTTGTTTCAGGAATTATGCTTCTAACAATTTATCTCAAAGTAATGTTTTAAGATGTATGAAAGGTTTGACTATGAAAAAAATCATCTAATATTTATACATATATAGCTCAGAATATTTGGAAATAACAAAAATACCTAGCAATAGTTATGATATAGTCATATAATACCATATTGATACACTGTGCAGACACGAAAAATTACAATATATACACATACATTTAATTAGTGACATGGAAATGTTCATGATATGTGTAAGTGATGCTTAGTATAGTTCCTTGCATATAGTGAGCACTTGATCTTGCTGTTATTATTGTTCTTGTCTATCAGTAATGAAAATTAATATCAATATGTAAATAAGAAGCAGGCTGTATATCTGTATACACAGGATGATTGTAGAAAGAGAGATAAATAGTTATATATGTAACAACATGTTAAGTGGTGTTATAGTTAGGTCATGCCATTACAGTGATTTAAAAATGATTTTTTTGTTGCAGAACCTCAGAGGGAAGTGGGGAGGAAGGGCAGGAAGAGATAAACCAAAGGACTTATATACATATATGCATAACCAATGGATATAGACAATAGTGTGGGGAAGGCAGGGGTGCAGTGGAAGCAGGGAAGAGGGGGTCAATGGGGGGAATTGGGGGGACGTCTGTAATACTTTCAACAATAAAGATAAATTTTAAAAAATAATTCTTTGTTTATAAATGGCCAGTACTCTTCAGATATTTTCTGAAGTTACCAATATTTTTCAGTCAAATTGGCTTACTTCAAACTGAAATTCACTCCAGTAAAAACAGTGTTATATGGACGTTTCAGTGCCTTGCTAATTCATTAGATAAAATGTTTTTAAAACCTGATGTTGCCAAAATGTCAAATAGGCTTTCATTAAAAACTACCAAACTGTTAACATTTCATTTGCAATTACGTATCTACTTGCCTGACCCACATGTCTCTAAATCATGTAGATGACCTTTTTACAAATCAATTTTATTTGGAAAAACATATTCTCTGAGATTGTTTTAAGTTGCCTCAGAGACAAGCCTTCCAAATGGGCAATGCAGAAAGGTCACTCATAAGTAATTAACATTTAAACTTTCTATTAAAAACTTTATTAAACTTTTTATTTAAAAAATAATATACAGTATTTTAAAGGTATTCTTAAGTTTAGCCTTTAATTTTTTTAAACTAAAAGTTGGCGCCTTGTTATTTTTATATTTGGTATCTTGTAATAACTAACTATCCATGTCAGGCTCAAGTATTCATCTATTTAATTAGTTAAAATGGAAAAATTTGTTATTTAATAAATATTTATTTAAGAGATCAACTATATTTCCCAAGCTGGGATACATACTCGGGATGTAATGAAAATCAAGTAAGCAAAGTATTTTCCTGATCGTGTTTACAGTAATGGAGGAGATGGAGTAAACCAGCAGTTACTACACAATATGATCATTATAATACAGAAATTCAGAGCTGCAGGAGATCAAAGACAAAAAAATCACAACACTGAAGGGAAAACAGTCAGAAGAATGTGAGTTCATGGATGAAAGAAGAGAATAGCACTCAGATTTACATTGGGGTCTGATTTCTTCCCCATTGTATTTTTATTATAAAACCCTAACCACAGTGGCCAGTGATTGCTTGTACATCTTATAGGGATCTGCACACCAGTCATCAATCCAAGCAGTAAAGAAAGGAGCAAAGGAAACTGATTCTGGGCTTGATGTTTAATTGGGCACAGAGTAATGTCATTCCAGAAATAAAATGGGAAGGTGGCCATGTTTGATTTCCCATGGCTTGTCCAAATTGAAAACAATCATTCTTCCTTTTACACTTTATTTGCTCTAGCCTTTGTTGCTCTTCTTTCTTCTTTGTATTATATTCCTTAGATCCAAATTTCATTTCCCTTTTTATTCTGCCCTTTGAATGACTTCCATGATCAACTTTATTCCTTTGAGATTTAATATATTGCACATAATCAGAAACCAATGAACTATTTCTCAGATTTATATTTTCTTTTGGAGATAAGCCTATTCCTAACAGTGATCATCAAAAGGATGTGTGCATGTTAGCTGGACAAGGCATAGAGGCCAGAATAGTCTTGAAAAAATATGTTTGCTCCATGTAGCAGTCAAAACCCCTAGGAACTTTTTGACGTCTTCTAGACTTGGAGTCTGTGCCCACCCCGGTTATACCTAAGTTAACAAAGAAACATAATGCTTTCCCCTATGTCAGGTGAATTTCATGAATGTGCAAAAGAAGGAAATATTTACTCAGGTTTCGTATTTTTTACTGTCATGGGTAAAATTTTGTTTCTCGTCATTGTTAGAATTGTGTGAACTGGAATCAGCATGCCATCCTTAACCAAAGCACTGAAACTGTAGCCATCTGTCTTTAGTGAACCACACTGGGAGTTAATTAAAGAAACCTGCACCTGACTCAAACTGCTTTGAATACCAATCCCTGATTCATTAGTTGGGGAATTAAGTTCCTAATGTTTTGAACCACTAATACAGGAAGTCAGAATGTTTACACCAATAATTTTCAAAATTTAAAATAATTAAAGGATCAGTTTCCTGTTTTTGTTTTTTAAAGGAAACCTTACCCATAAAGCCAATATATAAATCAGATAAAGGTGGGACTGCTCTGGCTGAGATGGTGTTGGGTTATCCAAAGCCCCCTCCTTTCTCCTCTACCTATCTTTTTGGCCTCCCTCCTCCTTTCATTCTCGCAGTCACCTCTGAGGCATTTCCAGGGAGTCCAGATTTCTGCTGATCACACCTGAAAGTCAAGAGCTGCACAATCTAATTTTCTGGTTCTAGCTCCAGAGTTTAGACCATAAAATTATAGTTGTTTCAAAAAAAAAAATCATGCATGCAGATTATTGACATTTTTGGTAGTTGGGGGAAAGAAGATAGGAGTGAGGTATTTTATATATGTAGAATATTTATTTACTACTTTTTCCTTAACTCTTGTTCAGTAAGAAAAGAGGAGCCCTGGTGATTGCCCCCTCCAACCAGTAAAAGCAGGCCTTTTCCTTCATTATAGATGGATGATATTAATCTATTAATCAACCAAAACTACACTCACAGAGTGGGTAGTTACAAAGACTTAAATAACAGAAATGATGTTTGAGAGTTAAAGCAGAGCCTTGAACGATGAGGTCGCCAGGCAAAGAGTAGCAGGAACACTAGGAAAAGGGAATAACAATTGCAAGGGCACACAGGTAGAAAAACAACACCTGATGTGTGGCTAAGTCTCTGAGGTGAGCATTGGTAGATAGAGGAGCTGTGTCAGGAGGTATGGTGTGAGTGACTTTATTGTCCCAATGAGGAGTTTACATTTATTTCTGTATGGAAGGCACTGGCCTGCAAATAACTATACTTTTTGAGAAAGTAGTTTAATCAGTGTTAATTCAGCAAATATTTTTCAACAGAATGAACAAACACGCTCAAAATATGGATTTCTATCAACTTTAACATGCAAGACTATCAAAATATTAACTAATGCAGGAGAAGGGATACAATGGGAAAACTGTTTAAGTCATACATGAGGCTACACAAGTGATATAATAAGAGGGGATACTTTTTTTCATAATTCTATTTATAATCTCCCATTTAGCCATCCTACTGTCTTCTCACTCATTTGTTTCCTGTTCCTTTGTTTAAAAAAGTCAATATATTCAATTCATTTTTAAAGCCAAAGAATGTTTACTGATAGAGTTGTTAGATTCCTCAGTGACCCGACATGCACAAAGACTTCCCTGGAGGTAAACATTCTCACTCCAATTAAAGCACAAGAAATAATAAAGCACTTATTAAGAATGCTCCAGGTGATAACATTCCTTTGACTGGCATTTTATTAGTAATGTGAATGCCATCCTGTTCTCATTTTCTCCCAGAACCCCGTAGAGAGGCCAGATTGAATATCCTAAAACAATAATAATAATAATTTTTGAAAAAGTCATAAAAGTTTGGTCCCTAAAATAAATGATTACTTTATTTGCATGGTCAGATCCGGAATAGAAAACACAGATAATTTAAGGAAGTCATTGCTCATAAATTTTCGTGTTTGTACTTTGCTACCTGATAATTTACAAATTTTTGGCATCCTAGTGAATTTGCAGCCTGTTTTTAGCTCTTGGTAATCCAGTGCATTTTCTACCTGGAATTTGAGTCAAAATAGTTCACTGTGATCCAAGAACACACACACAAACACACACACACACAGATGCACACAACTCTATTATGTTTCTTTCTTGCTTATACACCTTCACTGGTTCTCTATAATCCCAAATCGTGAATTTGTCATAGAGAAGAAACTTTATAATCTGGTCTCTGCCTATTTTTCCAGTTTAAAGTTTAGCATCTCTGTCCCTACATTCTTTGTACTTACCAAACTCTCCTACTCACCCCATTATAAGACAAGCTCGTAAGAATGGGAAAAGCCTTTTCATGAGGTCATTGCAGTGACCAATCAATTTAACCTCCAAGATGCAGCTCAGATATTTCTTGCTTTAGGTCATACAAGTTTAGGAACATTTATTTTCTTCTCAACACTATTGAAGATCCAAGCACTTGACATTGATTATTCATAGTTATTATTCACAACCAACTCTTCAGGTATGGTTTGTCATCTCCATTTTAGAATGGAAAATCTGAGGCCCATAACAAGTGAAGGCATGTACACACAGAATTTGAATCCATACTATTAATGCAAAGTCCAGATCTATCAATACCTACTGTATTGCAATTTTCACTACACTAGGCTACTTTTCATGGTGGGTGAGAGAGAGGAAGTCCCACAGTTCTCACTCAGAAGCCTGGTAGAACATCATCAATTGATGAGACGATCACAGGAGAAAGAAAAGAAGCTATGTTTTTATTTTGAAATGTTATAAGTGAGCAATAGGAACATACTGAGATGGTTATGTGCAATAGAAAATTGGCTATATCCAATCTGACAGATACTATCAGATTTCAGAATTTGTAGCATTTGTATTTTAGAAGAAATGGTGGAAATGGATGAAATTATCCAATTGCTGCTAAATGAAGCTAAAGTGTAGAAGAGAGACTCACATCCATTTCATGATGATTCCTAGTTGTCTGGAGAAATCTTCAGAGCATATAACTTTCAAAATGAAAGTTAGATTTGATTAAATGACTACTATACATTTAAAATCTGTATGAACATCAAAATGTATTCTCTAACATGTGAGAGAAGTGAAAATATTGGTCATAGAGTTCAGGAGTTCTTTACTAACGACACCTATGAGAAGCTGTGTTAGAGTGTATCAGGTAATCTCTCTGAACCTCAGAGTAATAACAGTTATTAATAACAACAGCAATAATGTGTTCACAGGGGACCACTTGCCCCTTGCTTCCTAGGGGGTTGTAAGGATTCAAGAAATGGTGCCATATTAATAAATGAGCAATTAGAATTGCTTGTGTGATACATGTATTGCTCTAAAATTTTTGACTTGGGCCTCTAGTTTGCATCCTGCAGTTTATTAGAACAAAAAAACTAAAACAAAAACAAAACTGTGGTAATAAAGATGTTGAAACCTAATTGTTGAGGTACCAAAAAAGCAAATGCAATATTATAAAAATCAATTAAACTCAAACATCAAAATTCAGTAGTGTCACATCTGCAAGTAGATCAAAAGCTCTTAGCATAACATTTGGCAGAAAACAGGTTTTCAGAATGAGATCTTAAGAAAGTCTAACCCATGTCTTTAAATTGCAAAAGCCTATGTTATATTTTCCTTCATTAAGAGTATCTTTGAAGGAGTACATGAAAGTACATTGAGCAGAAATATAACCTGAATATATACACTCTTATGTGTCCCTTAAATTCACAGATCCTGACACCATATAAGCCATGAGAACACATGAGCCTGCACCTTCATTTGCTTCCCTGTGCCTTGTCATGGACACTATGGCTGGTCTTTGTGCGGTGCCCTGGCCACTGAATAAATACTACTTGGCCAGTATCCTTCAGCCAAGCACAGGGACCACAGAATCCTCCCTATCCACAATATCAACAATGCCTAACTTGGTAATTTGATCCCAATATATATGCTGCTTAATCACATAGATTATGGAAAAAATACAAAATGTGTTTTTTCAGGGGGGAAAAAGGTATGAATCTACAGCAAGGCAGAAAATTATATAATTGAATGTTTTATGCTGCTAAAGATATTTCAGCAGCCATCTGCATACAACCTTTGTCTTGTGGCATTTTGCCTTACAAGGTTTCAAGAGCAGTATTTCACCTAACTGTGCACGTCATGAAGCAAAGGCTTCTGTAAACACCACTGAAAGAAACATATTAGCTTCTATGCTAATTCAGTCTTTTGGATCCTAACGTGTAGACAAAGTCACTGTTCGAAGAATGGTTATCAGCGTGCTCTTTGGTTGTTAGAGTTAGGTTCACATTCTGGCCATTTCTCACCAGATTTATTTAATGTTCAATATGGATCCGCAACTTAGCTAAAATGCTTTCCCTTCCCAAATGGAAGAATGAAAAAGCACCAATACCAAATTGTGTTGGTGCCCTGCATGTAACAGTACCCAAAATGTGCCATTTAGGATGTTGTGATACAGACCTCAAAGGAACTCAGTGTAGCAGTTAAAAACCTGCTGTCAAGCCCATGAGCTCCCCAAAATGATACAGTGACATGTGGCACTTTACAGTGATTTTAACACAATGTTAAAAAGGGTTTTAGCTAACATTTCTTTGTATGGTTCCTCAGGTAAGCAAGGCCAGTGTTACTTTTTATCATAATGTTATATAAATAAAAATGAGGCCCAGAGAGAATGAATACTTGGTGAAAGATTAAGAACTTAGTAGTATAGTCAGGTCTAACATCAGAGTCTAACATTGACCAGAAGAAGTTTCTTCAATGATGGAAATGTTCTATAAATCTGAACTGTCTGATATCTGTGGCTAATGAGCATTTGAAATGTAACTGGTACAACTAAGGAACTGAAGTTTCCATTTGTTTAGTTTTAATTTAAACAGCCACATGTGACCAGTAGCTACGGTATCGGACTGCATCATGCTGGTCAATCCCTAGTTCTCTATCTTGTAATCACCTGGTTGATTTTGTTACCACTATCAAGAGCTCAGTCTGCTTGCAATACTGGTTCTGCTAGCCTCACAGCCTAGTGGTGTGCATGGAGGAGGTGGTACTAGTGATGAGCGAATGGAGGAAGGTTTCAATGGCAGATCCTGAAGGGTCAAAATTTAACAGGGTGAAGGGAAAGGGCTCTTCAATCTATTATGCCTTCCAAAATAATACAATATGTTGGAGATACTTTCCCATTTACTAAGTTTCTGAAAAATTATGTGGACAACTTTTATAATGATTTATGTTTAGCCTTTCTTACACTTTAATTGTATATTAACAATAACAACAAAAAGCCAACCAGCAAATAATTTTGTATTATTTTTACACAGATATAAACTAAAGCTAAGATAAGGTGAATGTTACACAACCACAAAGGATGCAACATTATGATTCTTTAAGAACAAAAAATATAGCCCAGCTGATGTGACTCAGAGGACTGAGTGTCACCCCTTGGACTGAGAAGTTCGGGTTCTATTCCGGGTCACATGCCTGGGGTTGCAATCTCTATCCCCAGTAGGGGACGTGCAGGAGACAGCGCTGATTGAAGTTTCTCTCTCACATTGATGTTTCTATCTCTCTCTCCCTTCCTCTCTCTCTAAAAAATCAATAAAAATATATTAAATATATATATATCTTTCTTCTAAAAAATATGGAGACAGTCTTTTTAAATCTGCTATACAAAATATTTCAAAGAGTGCAACTTACATTTTATAGTTGTACATTGATCACTGCTATGCTTAAATTATAATATTCAAAAATATTTTGCCAAATATTCAGATGTAACGATAACTGTTCATGAGGACTATTTATGTTTAATTATACTATTTTGAAAATCAGCAAATATTGTATACCATGTACCTTACCCCTCAATAACTATACATATGTACATATTTATATAATCATAATACATATAATCATAAAATTTTAAAAAGTCTGCATTTCCCCTACATGTAAAACTAATTTGCCACATTTTTTCCCCCACGTTCAACTTCTTCATTAGCTTAAATGCCTGAACTCTTTATATCAAATTCTTTCACATTTCACCTACACTCTCATCCCAACTTTGTTTTTCTCCATGTCCCAAATTTACCCTGAACATTCTCACTTTTCTGCCATTATGTATGGAGTTCTCTTAGTGCGCTTCTCCCACTTGTCCTCCACCTATTAAATCTTACATTTTCAGTCCGTAGATCACATGCCTCCCAATACAGAAAGTTTTCTATTTTATCAGAATTTATCACCCCCTCTCAGTATTTTCTTAGCAATTCTCACCTTAACATTATGTTTTGCACAATAAACATATCTCTAAAAACACTTGTTACTAGTCAGTAGTCGAAAAGCTCCTTGAAGTGAGGAGCATTTGAATCCCTCCAAAGTGCCTGCTTGTAAAATAGATTCTTAAAAAATACAGTTGAAAGGAATTTTTTAAAAATCAGGATGTGACAACAGCATTTGTGCTTCAGTTGTTTTTGTCTTAGAAAAAAACTCAATACTCTACTCAAGCATTGCCGATACTACTCACAGGTGAGGGTGAGATAGCGCGAATCTCAGAGTAGCAGGTTGGCTCAGGGTCCCCTCACCTTGGTAATTTTGTCAGAATAAATAATCACCAAACACTTCACCTTCACATTTTTTTGCACATAAAAACTAGAGTGTTCAGAACGCAACTCCCTTAACAGAATTTTTAAGTAAAGCAGCCAGAGAATAAAATACATCTAAGTGATAAGTGACATTTATCACAATAAAACTTATTCTAATTAAGCGAATTATTTTGTTTCTCAGTTATTCTAAAAACATATTTTACCTTGATTTGATAAGCATTTTATTCATTTATTCACCAAGTATTCATTAAGCACACATTGTATGCTAGACACTTTGCAAGGCTAGAGATTGATTATAAGTATTACATTGTCATTTTTAAGAACTCCCAGTTTGATAAGGAGAGCAGAATTATATAATAGTTAAAAACAGAACTTTAGGTACACTGACTTTCATTTTTTCCTGGCTTGAATAACTAATCATTTAACTTTCGGTCATTCCCTCAGCTTCTCTTGAGCCTATTTCTTCATCTGTAAAATGAGGGACAGTAAAAGAACATCCCTCATTGGGTCGGTGTGAGATTTAAGTAACCCAATGTACATAATTACATACAATACTTAGTACAATGTTTGGAAGTTAATAAATGCTCTGTAAGTATTAGTAATAATAATTGCAATTCAAGGTGAACAGTTCTATGACCAAGGAATACTTAGTCTGTATGCAAATGTAAAAGGAAAAGGACCCCATTCTGTCAGAGTGAGTTGGAGAGGGAGGAATGTTGTAAGTAAGACTTGAAAGATGAGTAGGAATTTTCCTGGTGACATCACTGAGGAGATGGGTGTTTCAGATGAAGGAGGAATATATCAAGATCTGTAAGCAGCACAGTATGGATGGAGCAGAAGGCATATGGAGGAGTCTATGAAGCATAGCAAAGAGATCCTAGAAACATTCTGAAGAGGAGGGCGGTGAATGGATTTCTATTTTATAAAGAGCAATATGCCTACAGTTTATAAACACATTTTAGAGAACTGAAATTTTAAATGTGAAAACAAGTTGGGAGTTTACTCCCACTATCCCACTACGGGCTGTAGATGAGAAGAATTTGAATTTAGTTATAGACTACATGGATAGAGATGAGGGAAGGATGAGGAACATTTCAATATGCTGTATTGATTGGCAATAGAAGTTGTGTTGATATATCACTGTACTATCACACTAAAAGAAATGAGCTATGTTTTCAAATGAGCTATTATTTTTACCCATTTGCTATATAATGAAATGGACATGTGACTACTTGAATTGCCATTACTAATAATATTATATTTCAGGACTTAAATATTAAAAAGAATAGAAATTAACTAAGATTGCTCAAAAACAAACAAACAAACAAAAAAAAACAAACAAAAAAACACCAATACTGTTCCTATGAGGGAAAATTATTTTAAAGCATGAAATGATTCTATAATACTCTTCAATCTTCTGATCAGCCCTTATTTAGAACCTATTCATTAATTGAGAGAGTTTGGTCTGGTGGAAAGAGCATGATTTGGAGACTTGACTATTTTAGGGATTACATGGCCTTTGAGAAGGTTCCCAACCCTTTCCCTTTATCCATATAGAAATTTAGGCTAATAATACTACAGGTTTGGATAGTTGAAAAAGGAAAAGTAAACTGCATATTTAAAGTAATTAGTGCAGTCCAGCTGTGTATTCGGTGCTAAATAAAAGCAAGTTCATCCTCCACTATCATCCTTACCAGTTAGGGAGATTACATACCCAAGTTTTCCCAAAACTCTCCCAGTTTATCCTTGTTGTCATAGTGTCCTGGTTTAGTATTTCCCTTGAATTTTTCATTTTTAAATAAAGTTTTATTTTTTAATTATTGCATTAAACCTCAAGGAAATATTGTAGGGGTCCTTGGGCATATTTATGCATATGCCCAATAAAATATTTGATCTAATGTAGTTCTGAGGCCTGGCTGGTGAGGATTCTCCTTCCTTCCTCTTGATAATGTAGTTCAGATCATTAGCACAGTCTTGGTTTTAAGTTCTGACTTTGTGATTGTTTCCCACAACATTTCTCAGCCTCTGTTTCTTAACCTTACTCACAGCTAAGGGTGTCTACAACTATTCTTTCAAGTGTAATATAAGCAAAAATGATGTGCAAAGGTTTGGTATTACTTCTTAAAGGAAATTGCTTCTCTTTCACTTTCTTTTTCCTTCCTGAAGCTCAAATGTAGATGGGGTCATCAGCCCACTTCAACCATGAGATGAAGGCAAGACCCTGAGGGACTGGTGGGCAGCAAGACAGCTATCACATGTATTTCCCCAGTAATCTTACAGTGCAGACTACTTGCTTTGGCCTATCTATCCACCTCTGAATGTATTTCTCACCTGCATGGGAAAGAAGAAAATATCTTTCTTATTCAAAAACATCTGTATTAAGGGAATTGGGATGGTTTCATAATGTTCATTTTTTTACTTCACCTTCCTCCATAATCTCATTGAGTAAAGTGTGAAACAAATGTGCAGTTAACAGTGTTTTCACTTTCACACATGGTTAAATATGAAAGACAATAGTTCCTCTCTCTTCTGCTGATTCTTTTCAGACACGCTGTAACTAGTCATCTTTTCAAGGTAGCATGCAGGATTCCTGTTTGACAAAACACAGCATATTTTGACAGGAGTGCCTAAGTACAGGTAATTCCTTCTGGTCTTGTGTGGTTGTAGGGAAGCATTTGGAAGCTGTTTGATATCTGGTGCACCAGTCAATGTGCTGCATCAGAGGGGAAAGTGTAAAATGAATAAGTGAGGAGCTTGTGAAATATGTTCACGAAATGGAGGCAAGCAGTGTTGCTAATGAGTGTAAGAGACTAATTTGAACTATTTTGCTGCAGAGGTTTGCTCATCTGTGAATGAGGTACAACTATGCATGCATTTAATTATGTTGCAACGCTTTTATTATTTTGTAAACAAAATGCTTCAGGAGCAATAACCTAAAAAAATAGAGGTGCATGTTTAATGATAAGTTACTAACATTTCCATTCCTATAGATATGATGTATAATATAAAGTTACACAAACTCTTTTTTTTGGACATTTACTATTCAACAGGAGAGTAACAGTCATATCACTGACCATTTTTGAAATTGAAGCAATAATCAAAAAACTCCCAGAAAACAGAAGTCCTAGACCAGATGACTTCACAAGCAAATTTTACCAAACATTCAAAGAACAAACACCTATCCTCCCAAAACTATTCCAAAAATTTCAAGAGGAGGGAAGTCTCCTAAGCTCATTTTACGATGTCAGCATTATCCTAATTCCAAAATATGACAAAGAAAGAAAATTACAAGCCAATATCCCTGATGAACATAGATGCTAAAATCTTCAACAAAATATTAGCAAACTGAATTCAGCAATGCATTAAAAATTTGGTCATGCAGAAAAAGTGATAAAACCCAGCACCCATTTATGATAAAAACTCTTAACAAAGTGGGGACAGACGGAACATACCTCAACATAATAAAGGCCATCTATGACAAACCCACAGCCAACATCATGCTCAATGGGCAAAAACGACAAGCTTTCCCCTTAAGATCAAGAACAAGACAGGGATATCCACGTTCACCAAATTGGCATCCAAATTAGAAAGGAAGAAGTAAAACTGTCATTATTTGCAGATGACATGATATTGCATATAGAGAACCCTAAAGATTTCACCATAAAACTACTTGAACTGATAAATGAATTCAGTAAGTATCAGGATACAAAATAAATATCCAGAAGTCAGTTGCATTTTTATACACCAATAATGAACTCTCAGAAAGGGAAACTAAAAAACCTAAAAAACAAAACAAACAAACAAACAAACAAAAAAATCCCATTCACAGTTACTTCAAGAAGAATAAAATACCTAGGAATAAATTTAACCAAGGATGTAAAAGACTTGTATTCAGAAAATTATAAGACGGTGAAGAAATAAATTCAAGAAGATACAAATAAGTGGAAGCATATATCATGCTCATTAACAGGAAGAATTAACATTATTAAAATGTTCACACTACCCAAAGCAATCTACAGATTCAATGCAATTCCCATCAAGATACCAATGGAGTATTTCACAGAACTACAACAAAGGTTTCAGAAATGTATATGGAACCACAACAGACCCTGAATAGCAACAACAATCTTGAGAAATAAAATTTTGAAATTTAAATTTTAAAATGTTAAATCTCAGAGTAAATGCACTGATAAATATAAACTACTTATATTAAAACTGGAATTCCTTTCAAGTAGTTTTGAGATACTCTATTTTGTGAACAAATCAAGAGACTATACTCCGCTCCTGCCCCCCATACACACACATACACAAACACATGCACGCACACAGTTTCACATCTTATTTGGGATAGTGTTGAGGTCTTGACCTTGGTTGAGTCAGCCAGAGACACAGAACTCTAAGTTTGAACCACTGCCCAGCCAAGAAGGAGGAAATGTGATAAGAGGTCAGTGTATTGCTATCAATCATACTACTGACTTCTGTGCTTAGATGAGATGCGGCAGAATCAATCATAAAAGCAAACAAAATCTTCCTGACAGAAAAAACAGCAACAATACAGCTAGAATCTGGAAAGATTTTCTTCTCTTCTTTTCCATAGAACATTTTCAACGCAATTTAAAATATGGTGTTCAAAGCAAAGCAAAGTAGCATAGCAGAAGTAGTATGGAAAAGATTACTAAGTTAAATTTTTAGCTGGTTATATAGTGGTGCTTTACTTTTCCTTCCCAATTTTTTCCATTTTCACAAAAGATGGGGCTTAAGTAGGAAATGGACCTAGGGTGATATGACTTACGTATTCTCCACAAAGGTTGAACAGAACAGCTTGTAAGCCAGTTAAGTAAACTAGAGAAAGAAAAACACAAGCTTGGGAAACCCTGTGCCTTGCCCCTGACTATTAAGGAGGAAGCCAGTCCTAGAAAGATGGAAGCATTGCTCAGGGATCTAGATGCTGTCTCGTTGCAACCAGGCATAAAGTAGTGTTCAAGCCTTGCTGAGACTTTTCGTGAGTGGTCAGCCCTCAATTATGAAATTGATATTTAAAACTCCGATTTAAATAGTAAGCTCTGACCAACTTGAAAAAATGTTAAAGTATTGTGAAAAATTTTGGAAATTTTATTCTTCTGAGTTTCTAATAAGCCTAGTTACCTAATACTTCAAAAAATATATATGGTATTCACGAAAGTCTTCACTGATAAGATGACTCTGGATGAAGAAAGGAGCAAGCCATGCAGACTGTAGGGGTGAAGCATGTTCTATAGGCAGAGGGAACTTCACTTGCAAAGGACCAACTTGTGCTTGGAGTTGTGAGGGAAGAACAAGTAGACCATTTGCCTAGAGTAAAATGTGAGAATGGGTAGAATGAAGTCATGAGGTCAGAGAAGTAGTAGGGATCAGAATGTGTAGGTCAGTTTGTATTTACTATGAATGAGTCTGAGGGTACTGAAAGGCCATAAAGAGAGCAATACATTATCCAATAGTTAACACATACAACAATCAGTATATGTCAGGCAGAATTCTAAATTTTTATATAAGATTATCTAATTCCCACAACAACCCTATGGAGTAGGCACATTATAACAGTGTTATTAAATAATTTCAATTTTATTTGCCAAGAGAGTAGATTTCATATGCTTTCTTCACACACATAAGCTAACTCTATTGAGGAAATAAAATGCTCATTTGCTTTACTATAGTAATCTTTTCAGTAGGTATAGCAAATCATTATGTTATACCACTTAAATATATATAATTTTATTTTAAAAGAATGCTGCTACATTTTCAAAGGGCTTTATGGAATTCTCAAAAGTGACTTTCTGAACTACCTTTCGACTAAGACAAAAGTTTTGCGGGAAGGAACATTCACTACTACATGAAGTTGATTTCTGGCTAATGCTTCTTGCAGCAGAGCTGATTTCTAATTTAAAAGGGTCTCTCTGCATTTTGAGAATAGACAGTAGCAGAGTAAATGTGGAATCAGGAAGAAGACTTGGTAAACTCACAATATTCAAGAATTTTGGGATACTCAGGAAAATGTGAGCTATGAAGATGTTTTGGTTGATTTATCCTGGATTCTTTATCACTGTTAGAGACCTAATAGAGTTGGCTGCATTTGATAATATGGGGAAAAATAGCCCGGCTGGAGTAGCTCAGTGGTTGAGCAGCAATCCATGCACCAAGAGGTTGCCGGTTTGATTCCCAGTCAGGGCACATGCCCAGGTTGTGGGCCTGATCCCCAGTGGGGGGCATGCAAGAGGCAGCCAATCGATGTTCTCTCGCATTGATGTTTCCATCTCTCTCTCCCTCTCCCTTCCTCTGTCTCTGAAATCAATAAAGAAAAATTATTTTTTTTTTTAAATGGGGGAAAATAGCAGTTAAGGAGTCCAGTAGAATGAGAGCACAGATCTGAAACCAAATGAGTCTATGGGATTGTAGTTACAAATAGTAAGCTCAAAGTTACCTGTTATTTCTGATCCCATTGCTGTATGAGAAATATATCCTAGATCTCCCAAAATAAATCAACAGATATTGGCATTTCCTTGATACTGATTAAGATACTGACAAAGCTCAGAGAGATTAGGCCATATAGAGTCAAGGACACATAGCTAACAGCTGGTAGACTTTTGATTAGAGCAGACTTTGGGGCCTGAAAAAAACGCTAAATTATACTACTAACCCTTTGATTTATAGTTGCTCGGGAGCCTCTGGATCTCTGGGTGATAAATTTTGCAGGAATAACCTAAATATATAAATCAAGCTAATCTAGGAGGCTTCACAGGAGACAGGTGAGGTAAAAGGAGAACCTGAGACTAGGCAGTGTACATGAATTCAGTTTTAGAACATTGTTCTTAGCATATAGACAGGCAGGTAGACAAATGAGTGTAATGGACTAGCACCTCGGTTATTCCCAGTGATTTACTTTTTTGTGTAAGTCAAAACAACTCAGTCAAGTTGTCCTCAGAGAAATGTTATAGCATTTAAAAAATATTTTGCTTATTTTAAGAATACTGGCAAATCCAAAGAGACACAGCAGCCAAGAACTGAGGCTGCCATTTGCAACTGTGCCAGGGTCAAAGTCACCATCTGTCCTTGGACCATTCATTCAACTGTATTGAAACCTCATTTTCTTTCACAGTTAAATGGAACTCTTGCAACTTATTCACTTTTACTTTGAGATTCATAAGATAATTTGCTGTTTAATCAGAAGTATGAGTAATATGTTATCATTCCCTCTCTGCTAATTTAATCCTCCTTCTCTTTACTTCCCAAACTCCAACATAACATTTCAAGACTTGGTTGACCCTTCATGATCTTTCTCTTCTTTCAGTTCCTCATACATTTATCATCTGGCATTGAGCATCCCCTTCACTTTAAGGATAGTTATCCTTTAATGCTTTTGTCTTATCTACCCAAACATCCTAGAAAACAGAGAGCCAAGATTACATATATGTTTCCATGTACACCCAGTGACCAGTCAAATGTTGTGCAGGAAATAAGAGTTAGCTGAGTATTTGATGATGATAATGATGATTGTAATAGCAATTATTCTTAATGGAGCATATGCTTTGCACCAATCACATTATATAGTGTCTTATTTACCCTTACAAACACTTGCAAGGTATTTATTATAATTTGATGTTAGAGTTGAGGATATTAAGATGCATAGAGTTTAAGGAACTTGAAAATCAGAGAGAAAATGGCAAAGGTGTGATAAAAATCCAGGTTTTTCTATCTCCCAAATCAATGCAATATGGCATAAGTCTCAGTTCAGATATATTTGTGTAGATTCCATTCACCATTCACACACAATATACTTATGCATTTATTTATCCATCAATCTAAAGACTCATCCATTCACCCACCTTCCCTTCTATCCATACACTCATCCATTTATCCATTCATCTATTCATGCATCTACCCTTCAATCAATCCATTCATCCCTTCATTAACCTATCCAGTTATCTAACCATTCGTGCACACTAAACAATCCATTCATTGATCTACTCATCCATCCAGTTATGCCCTAAATAATGTATTAATTTCCTCACTCATCTGTATGTTGAACCCCTTGCAAATCTGTCTATTTATTCAATTAGTCATCTGTTAATTTATTAATTCACTCATTCTTATTTCATCTACCCATCTTACTTATATATGCATTTATTAATTAAAAATTCATTAATTTATTACCATTATTAAGCTCTTAATTTATAGCATATCCTTGCTAGACACATAGAATACTAAGATGAGTAAGACATGCCCTAGACTATTTTAAAGTCTGATTTAAAGAATCATAGGGGAAACCAACTTTGTAGTATAGAGAGTGGAGGTGGTTCAATAAAAAGTTCTCAGAGTAGGTGATATGTAAACACAGTTTCCAAAGAAACATGAGGTGACAAGTTGGAAAATAAGGGAAACATCCATTTCAGGCAATGGAAAACAGCAAAGCAAATATAAATTTGCATTAAGTAACAGCATACATGTGGCAGATGTTGTTAATACTTCCCCAATTTCATTATAACATTCTCTTTGACAGTAATAAAACCACTGATTAATAGGTAGGCAAATAGTTACCCAAAACCAAATTGACATTTGCCAACTTCTATTATAGTTAGATATTGCCATTTATATCAGTTTTGACAATTGGATATGAGCAGAAGTGATGCATATACTATTCTTATTATATTTTAAATGAAAAAAATTCTATCCTCTTTTATCTTGCTTTTGGTTGGAATACCACTGCATTATTAAGCCATCTTGAACTGTATAGATAAAAGCAACCTGCTGGAGATGGCAGAGTAATAGGATAGAGAAATGAAAAGCCTTGATGGCTGTGCTTTTAAACATTCTCTACCTTGGGCTTTTACCTTCTATTTTATTTAAGTCACTTTTCATTTATGAATTCAGATTTTTTTAATGGTACATGAACCTATATTCTCATCAATTTGGACCTTATTTCCTTAAAATGGGATTTTTCTCCAACAGAATATAAAACATGTGGCACTGTCTTTGAGGCAGTGGAGTGTGCTGCAAAGACACAGATAATACATTTTGAAAAACTGATAACTCTTAGTATGTTGTGACAAATATTTGGTAAAACTTTCCCCAATACTTAGAAAGAAGATCACTTCCTGAGAGAGTCTATGCTCAAGAGGAAATGATTAGATATACTCAGGATATTGGTATGTATTAGGTTCTTTAATATTTTAGTAAGTTCCCAGGAGAGAGGGGAGACATTGGGCTCAAGCTAAACAGTTTGCACAGATCGAGGGCTATGCAGATACGCTAAGTGAGGCACTTGACATGCAGCTTGCAATCTAAACTGAGAGATATTCTGGTAACTTGTAGTCTCACGAATTATAAAGGTGAATTTATTTTTTCATCTTAGATTGAAACAGCATCAAAAAAGGATCTTAGCTGGAGAAAAGAATATGCCACCAAACCTTTTTAATTAAAAAATGTTAGCCAGACATTGGAGCCACTAGGGTGGCGAAAATCAAATTAAGGGTACTATCTTTCCATCAAAACCTATTGTTTCAAATTAAGGGTACTATCTTCCCATCCAAACCTATTGTTTCAAATGATTTCACCATAACTCATTTATTTTGAGAGACAGTAGAATAGACAGAACTTATAGAGGATTTTTTTTCAAAATAAGATTTTCTAGACTTAAAACTATACTACAATCCATATTTTATTATGTAGGGAGCTAGCATGTGCACCAGTCCCAATATAACAACAAAAATAAACCAGGCAAACATCAAGTTCACAAATGTGGAACCTATCAAAGTGCTATGGTCACAAGGCAATTAATTGGCCAAAAGCAACAAATGGAGAGATACCTGCAGAGAGAAATAAAACAAAATACTTTTCCAATATTACTGACAAAACACAAGTCACAGACCCAAGAAGCTCAGAACAAGCAAATTACCCAAAATATCAGATCTAGATACATCCTAGTCCAGCTATTGAGCACCAAAGACAAAGATAATTTTTTCAAGGTAGCCAAAGAATAAAGTTAAATTATAGACAGTGGAATAAGAATTATAATAGAGTCCTTTTTGGAAATCATACAAGCTGGAAAACAACAAAGTGACATCTTCAAAGTACCAAAAGAAGAAATAAACCTGAAAATTCTCTTTAAAAATACAGAGTTACACAAGAGAAGTCAGAAAAATAAAAATAACAATACAACAAAGAACAGATGGAATATATACAAAATATCTAGCAAATTTGTGGATTTTAATCCAACCATATTAATAATAACATTTAGTGTGAACGTTCTGAACACACTAGTCAGATTCAATAAAAATCTAATGCATATAGTTATATGCTATCTATAATTCACTTTAAATATAAAGCTTTACATATGGTAAAGTAAAAGGGATAAAAAGAGAGGTACTAAACAAAAACTAATCAAAAGAAAGTTTGAGTAGTAATATTAATACTGGACTAAGTAGAATTCAGAACAAGAAGTATTATCATGCATAAAAAGTTACAAAATGAGGTCATTTTTCCAAGAAGACATATAAAAAATTTTTAATTGTGTATGCAATGAACAACTAGCCTCAAAATACATAAATCAAAAACTGTTAGTAAAGAAAGGAGAAATTGACAATTCCACAGCTATAGTTGGAGACTATAAATTATAATTATCAATAAATTATAGAACAAGGAAGCAAAAAATCAGTTCATTTATAGAAGTCCTCAAAAACCTCAAATCTCAAAAAGTAACCAACTTGACCTAATTAAGGTATCACAGAACACACCCAAAACAGCAGAATATACATTGTTCTGAAGTACACATGGAACCTTCACCAAGATAAACTATATATATTGAGAAATTAAATAAATCTTAAATTTTACAAAAGTAAAAAACATACAAAGTATATTCTTGGACCACGGTAGAATTTAACTGAAAATAAATAATGGAAAGATATCTGGAAACTAACCAAATGTGTGAAAACTACGTGACAGACTTCTAAATGATATAAAGATCAAAGAGGAAGTCTCAAGGGAAAAAGAACTATATGAATATGTAAATAAGACATTAAAATTTCCAAGATGCAGTTATAACTTTTCAAAATTTGTTAAATGCAACTATAATTTTTTAAAAGTTATACTATTACGAGAAGATTCCAAAATGGTGGCAGAGTGAATGGAAGCTACACAGACGATCTCCCAGGACCAAACTGGAATTCCAACTAAAATAAAGACAAATCATTGGGAAAAAGCAACAGAAAAGCAACTTGAGAGGACCATATAACCAGGGACATTGAATAGAGCCTGGTAGGTCTACAGAGGCGAAAGAGGCGGGCTGGGAGCCCACGGACAGCAGCGGTCTTAGCTGTGAGCACCGCCCTCGGGGTTAAAATCCCAAGCCGGCTCCACAGCACAGAGGGCTGGGTCAGAACACTAAATTAGCTACAGCCACTCACCTTGGGCTCTGGCAGAGGGAGGGTGGACTGGACTGGAACTGTGTGGGACACTCAGGATTTGGAGGGCACTTAAAGTTTTTGCTGAGTTGCAGCCATACAGGACGGTGGCCATCTTGCTCTTTCCTGGAGCTCTGGGGAGAAGCAGCAGCCCCTCCCTTGGAGATTCAACTTCACCCAGCTGGGCCAAAGAAATGCAAATTGAGGCTCAATAACATTCAGCATCTGCCCCACCCTCGGGAAATCCTCTTACGCTGAACACCTGAGGGAGTTTTTCATTCAACTGAGAACCGAAGGCTCTTCAAGTAACTGAGACTAATAGCCTCCAGGCAAAAGGCTAGAGGATAACTGAACCTTTCTTGGGCTTGCAAATCTACCCAGGAAAGTAAGGCTTGACAGTGGTGTTTAGCATGGGTCCTCCCACGCTCATCCAAACCCAGTACAGGGAGCCATAAACAGCAGAACACCAAGACCCACAGGGAAAATTTGGCAGGCTCCAAAACCCACTGAGATAGCCAAAATGGTAAAACAAAGAAACAAATCCCAAATGAAAGAACAAGAGATCTCTACTGAAGATGAGATAAATGAAATGTAGTTAAGCAAGTTATCAGAGGTAGAGTTCAGAACCATGATCTTGAGGAAGCTCAACAGCATGAGTAAGGACATCAACATCATGAGTAAAGCTATAGAAACATTGAAAATCAACCAATTGGAAATTAAAAACCACCAAGAAGAAATGAAGAATGACAAAGCAGAAATAAAGAACACATTGGAAGGACTGACCAGCAGAGTAGAGGAAGCTGAGGACCAGATCAGTGAATTAGAAGACAGGGTAGAAAAAATCAACCAATCAGAAAACCAAAAGGAAAAAACAATGAAAAAACAGGAAGACAGCTTAAGAGAACTGTGAGACAACTGGAAACGAAATAATATTCGCATCATAGGAGTCCCCCCCCCCCCCCCCCCCCCCCGCCGAAGAAGAAGAAAATGAGCTAGGGTTAGAGAATACATTTGAAGAAATAGTGACAGAAAACTTCCTTAATTTGGTGAGAGAAGAATGCATTCTAGTTCAAGAAGCACAGAGAGCCACAAGTAAGAAGAACCCAAACAGGCCCACACCAAGACACATAGTAATTAAAATGCCAAAAATTAAAGACAAAGAGAGAATCCTAAAGGCGGCAAGAGATAAGCAACAGGTTACCTACAGAGGAACCCCCATAAGGCTATCAACTGACTTCTCAACAGAAACACTACAGGCCAGAAGGGAATGGCATGAAGTAATCAAGGTCATGAAAAACAAGGATCTGAATCCAAGACTACTCTATCCAGCAAGGCTATCATTCAAAATACAAGGTCAGATAAAGAGCTTCCCAGACAAAAAAAAAAAAGGCTAAGAGAATACATTAGCACCAAACCAGCACTGTTGGTTTATTAAAAGGACTGCTGTAATTAGTAGAAGAAATAGGAAGGAAACTATAACCACACTAAACAAAAATGGCAATAAATAAATACATATCAATAATAACCTTAAATGTAAATGAATTGAATGCTCCGATAAAAAGACACAGAGTAGTTGATTGGATAAGAAAGCATGACTTATATATATGTTGTTTACAAGAGACCCACCTCACAAGAAAAGACTCACATAGGTTGAAAGTGAAGGGATGGAAAAAATCTTCCAAGCAAACGGAAAGGGAAAAAAAGCTGGGGTAGCAATACTCATATCTGATAAAATAGATTTCAAAACGAAGGCCATAACTAGAGACAAAGAAGGTCACTACATAATATTGAAAAGATCTATCCAACAGGAAGAGATAACCTTGGTAAACATATATGCACCCAATATAGAAGCACCAAAATATATTAAAAATCTTCTGGAGGACTTCAAAGGAGAAATCGACAGCAATACAATCATAGCAGGGGACTTCAACACCTCGCTGACATCACTGGATAGGTCCTCTAGACAAAAAATTAACAAGGAAACAGAGAATCTAAGTGAAGCACTAGATCAGATGGATTTAATAGATACCTACAGAGAATTACACCCCAAAACTGCAGAATTCACATTCTTCTCAAGTACACATGGGACATTCTCAAAGATAGACCACATGTTAGGGAAGAGATAAACCACAGAACTTATATGCATGTATGCATAACTGATGGACATGGACAACAAAGCTGGGGGCCGGGTGAGGGGGCAGGATGGAGAGGAGAGTGTCAATGGGGAAGAAAGGAGAAGCATCTGTAACAAAATAAATTAATAATAAAAAAAAGTTATACCATTACATGCTTACCTTATAAAATAAGATCTTAAATTGATAATCTAAGTTTCAGTATAAGAAATTAGAGAAAGAAGAGTAACTCAAACCAAGCAGAAACAAGGAAATAATAAAGACATGAGCAGAATCATTGAACCGGAAAACAGAAAAGCAACGGACATACCATCACTTTAATCCAAAGCAGAATATTTGAAAAAATAAAAATTGATAAAACTCTTGTCAGATTGGTAACTAAAAAGAAAAAAGACAGCCCAACCAGTGTGGCTCAGTGGTTGAGTGTCAATCCATGCACCAAGAGGTTGCTGATTTGATTCCTGGTCAAGGCACATGTCCAGGTTATGGGCCAAATCCCCAGTGAGGGGCATGCAGGAGGCTGCCAATCGATGTTCTCTCTCATCGATGTTTCTCTCTCTCTCTCCCTCTCCCTTCCTCTCTCTCTAAAAATCAATAAAAGAAAAAAATTAAAAATAAGAAAAAAGACATATATAGCCATATCAGGAATGAAATAAATGGCATCATTATGTACCCTCACAGACATTATAAGTATAATAAGGGAAAACTGAGTCACTCGGTGCCCGTAAATTGAACAGTTAGATGGGAGTGTTACTGTGGCCATCCTGTTCCTACCCCAGTGTTACATTTTGCGTATGTTTGGTGTCACTGGGTCATAAAGAACCACAGCTAGATCTGATATAGGTGAGTCTTCATAATCCAGAGATCATGGACTTCATGCCAGAAATAAGTAACTGGATGAGACTGTGAGACGGTCTCTCTTGGATATGAGATGCCTATGTTCTACATGTGGGAGGAAGTGTACAGACATGTCTGGGTGCCCAAGGAGCACACTAAGGCAGATAATGCTGGCTGTCCTTTAATTCTCAGTGTCCTCTTCTCTCATAAAACAACATCCATGATTTTTAGGTTTGTGCATAAACATACAGAATAAAATTTAGATTTCCCACCATCTTTTAAAGCTAGCTGTAGCCACACCACTGGGCCAACAGAAGTGCAAAACGAATGCAATGCCATCTACTCCTCAGGCGTAGCTCAGCTATTAAAACAGACCAGTGTATATGTTTCAATCAGAAAGTATTTCATAGAATGGATCTGTTACACTGAAGATCTGAGAAGCCTAAGTTACAAACTATCCAAGCTCACTAAATTACACACATACACTGAATAGTTCTATGTCTATTAAAGATTAACAACACACGGACACCACCACTACTACAACTCATAGGAATAGAGGGATGACGGGAGGAGTTGAGGACCAAAGCTCCCTGTTGATGGCTGCTTGAGAACTGAGAATGAAACTGAGTTATGGGGCTTTGGGACATCTGTCTGAGGTCAAAGGCACAGAGGAAAGACAGCTGCTGTGGATGCCACTCAAGGGAGATAGAGGGAAGAGGGAAATACCCTACCTGCCAAGGTCATCTACCACATTACACAAGAGAACAGGGAAAAGTGAGGCATGTATCTTAAAGTATTAAATGAATGACCAGCAAATATATAAATGAGAGGGATAGTTGGCTTTGCCTTTGCTTTGAATTGCAATTTGGATGTGAAGGGAAGCCATCTGTTGTGGTAGAGTAACAGGATAGAAAGAAGCTGGGCCCCTGACAATTTAATATAGGCTTTTATGTGAAAAGCCTCAGCTCAGTCTTTTATGAGAAAAAGAAATACACACATGTCTTGTTAAAGTCATTGTTAGTTTTGCATGTCTGACCCAATAGTTAGTCTATATTAATATAGTATGTAGAGTATTAATTAGAATTACACAGCTGCAATGAAGGATATGAGAGATGGTGTTATGAAAAAAAAAAGGGTGGGGTGGGGTGTAAAAATCAGGCATCTAACCTCAGCTTGAACCCTTCCCGAATTTAAGAAAGCTCCACCTGACAGGCCAACCCATTTAATCATTGGTCAGTCATCTCTCATTTTTGTTTGAATTACTTTCTGAGCCACACTTTTCCTCCCTCCAATTTGGTCCCAATTTTATATCAGTTTTTTTTAAATATTCATTATCTTTAATCAGTCAGCATCTGCACACACACTCGATGTATGTATTTTAAGTTATAATTACCTAGGAATCAATTTTATTTCCCTCTTCTTGAGATTCAAATCAATAATCATTAACTGGAATCATTTCAGTTAAAGCATCGTTAAATTTACCAAATTAACTAATCAAATAGGTGGAACCAACATAACAAATAAGCAATTTCACAAACAGCGCTGTGCTAGCTACAACCTGAATATTCATGAAAACGTGTAAAACCAACATCAGGCTGCAGTTCTCTGTTCAAATGGAAGTGAGGCACATCATGCTGACAACGTTATTCCACTCGTACCTTTACCGAGGGAGGACACCATGTGCTCCCCATCGTCTCCATGCAGAAGCAGAGGTTTGCAGAAGCACAATTCATTCCCAGGAGTTTGGCTTCCCATCTTAATTTTTCATCCACACTGTGTTGGAATCAAAATGAGATCTAGACTGCCATTTTAACAGAGGTGAAAACCGAGGTCTTGATCTGCTAAGCAATACCTCCAAGACTGCAGTCCTTGTCAAACTCTAATGGCCATATAAATCACCTGGGGATATTGGTAAATGGCTGCTTCTGATTCTGTAGGTTGAGGCGGAGCCTAAGATTTTTACATTTCTAACAAGCTCCCAGGTGATGCTGATATTGCTGCCCATGGGCCATGTTTTGAGAAAGATAGTTCAGTGAGAGTCTTGCGATTTAAAGTTGGTCCCAGACTGGCAGCATCAGCATCATCTGAGACCTTCTGAAAAATTCAATCCCTCTGGACTTTCTTGAGACCCAGTAAATTAGGATATCTGGACAGGAGACCTGGAAATCCATGTTTTATCAATCCTTCAAGGTTATTCACGTTCACGCTAAAGTTTGAGACCAATTAACTGATCGCATGTGGAATTAGCATCAGAACAAGGAACTATGTTCTCTCACTCTCCTGGTCAGTGTCTTTCCTGTATACTCGAACTTTTCTCCCAAAGCTGGAATTAACTGCACTAAACCATATTGGTCTGTAAGTGTTTCTCCCTATGATGGCTTTAAAATTATGTCAACACATCCTGTGATACTCCTCCTTCAATAAATGGTGTTTAGTTACCCTCTGCTTGAATGTTGGCTGGGCTGACTGGCTCACCTGTAATGAAGACAGTACAGCAGAAATGGTGGTCTGGTACTTCCATGATTATGATATGAAAAGACAGGCCTCTATCTTGGCACATTAGGTCTCCCTAAAACCACCTGACGTACTGTGAGAACATTCAGGTGGCCTGTGGAGAACTGAAATCTCCAACCATCCCTGAGGAACCGAGTCTCGCCAACAATGCAATGACTAACTCTTATGCATAAATAACTCTTATGTAACCCTCACAGTGTTAGGTTTTTGTTGTGTTAGCTGAGATTTTCAAGTGATGTAAGATGTTTACCAGAAATTCAAAGAGAGTATCTTTCGGTATTAAAGATGAAGTCGGGATTGCTGTGCACAATTTATATTTTGATAATTCACTGCTTTCCCCCATAATCTTAATATAGTCAAATAATGTAAATAATTTAATTCTATACATATTTCTGGTACGTGTGAGTGTGTATGTCATATAACTATTAATATAAATTTCCAAGAGAGAAAGTACCATAAACTAAGGCCATCTCTCCAATACTTATTTACTCTCAAACTTCTCATATTTTTTGACAGTCATCTGATAACCTCTTTAATGCTTCCAGTAATGAAAAGCTTAGTACCTCATAAGATAGTTTATCTTCATTCCCCAAATTTTCTTTCTAATCTTAAGGTGAAGTCAACCTACTAATGTTTGGGAGTCAGTCTCTCCAGCAGCTGTGTACACACTATCATGACACCCAATAATACACTTTTAAAGCCAAACATATGTAGTTTCTTCCACCCTGCTTGAGTGGCATGGTATTGAAATCTACCTAGTCTCTATTCTCTGAGATATTTACCAGTGTGCTGGGGCTCTTCTTAAATGAGAACCCTGAACCTCAAATGGCACACAATTCTACTGGGGTGGGCTGCTCAGTGTAAAGAATAATAGAAATAATTACCATCATTTAGTAGTTATTTTCCTATGTGCCCAGTCCTAAGGTAGACAGATACTTTACAGAACACATTTGTTAGCATTCTCAGAACCTATAGTTGTCATCTTAAAAATATCACCATATTATTGATTCGACTTAATTTGCAGTAAATTAAAAAGCTTTTATGATTTTTTAAATGAGAGCTTTAAAAAGCCACAGATATCTTATTGTGTTCATAATCAAGCATAGTGTATGTCATCTCTTTAGCAATAGCACAATGTAACAAAAACATCTTGAGCTTGGTGTGAGATAAACCTGCCTTTGATCCCCAGGATTTCTACAAATTGGCTGTGTGACTGAAGGTTATTCCTTGCCTTTTCTGTGCTTCAAGTACTTCATATGTAAAATGAGGACAATAATGTTTACCCTTCTTGGTTATTGTGATAATATATAAGAAATGTTTGACTTATAATAAGGCTTGGGAAATGATATATTTTTATTGTTATTATTGTGTCTAATATGTTTAACTGTCTTATCTCGAAGATTTAAATCTATTTGAATTTCATCAGTATTCAGATCAATAGCACAAATGTTGGGCAGGGCGTGGTTGGGGTTAAACTTCATGGTATACCACCAGATAACGATTTCAAGTTGTCCTAGGTTATTTAATCTAAAATAATAGCTCACAAGTATTAATTCTTAGTAAAACCCAGGACAAATATTTCACAAATATTCAATAAAGGAGGTACTATAACAATTTTATAAACAAAGAACGTGAGGCATAAGGAGGAGGGCAATTATGATTCTAAATACAGACCCCAAATTCCTAACCACTATAGAATCTACATTTTTCTTATCATTAGCAAACAAGTTATAAGTCTATCTGAATCTTCTATCTCATATTTTGGCATCTTAGATGTGAGAATATTATAAGAAATCTTCTTAAATGTCTTGCCAAACTCCAGATATGTTGTGCCTACAGATTCTTGTCACTTTGCTCCCAGATGAAAGAGGGGGCCAAATCCCTCTGACACTCATGG
The DNA here is from genome assembly GCA_030848825.1 of Tadarida brasiliensis. Taxonomy (NCBI): domain Eukaryota; kingdom Metazoa; phylum Chordata; class Mammalia; order Chiroptera; family Molossidae; genus Tadarida; species Tadarida brasiliensis. Next base: position 61,898,907 of record CM061268.1, read on the forward strand.
GCAGGAGGTTCTTACAACATCTTTAGAAAATAAAATTTCTAAGACTTGCATGGGAGAATGGATGGTTTTTATTGGCGTGGAACTACATTTCTGAGGTTATAAAGTGCCATTTCCCTCAGTCCAGTCCTGGAAGAGGGGCAGTCGCAGGTTTAGCAAGGCCAGAAATAAGGCCAAAGTCCAAAGTGTCCACTCCGTGATGCAGCTGGGTTCAGATCAGGATTCGTCTAGATTTAGTGTACTAATCTATTGCATGGGCCCCACATGGCTAAGGGCCACATGGGAGGTTGCAGGGCATGGGAGCACCCCTCAAGCGGGAAGTCTGGCACCAGCAGCAAGAGAGAGAGGAAGAGGCAATTCCTTTGCCTAGGAGATTAAATATTCAGGTTTGGAGTGCTTACAGTGGCCACGCCTCTTCTGGCCACTGACTAGTTCCCAGGTGTGATGGACAGGTATGCACCTTTCACGTCACTCAGGCCTCACTGGGCAAACATCTAAACTGCCTTTGTCCAACTCCTTCCCCTACACTAGGAATAGACCTGGAATGGGTTAACTGCAAGCCTCCTGGCAAAGCTGTACGAATGGCATGCCTATATTATCTGTTCTTCCCTTTATTCCTTTCCTAGTAAATAATAACCAAGTTATTGTGCCAGTAACAACTTTATATTTCTAAACTTTCTGTTAAAAATATTATGAGGTTTATTTAAACATTATTATTGTGTTTTTTTCTCTTTCCTTTTCAGATTTCTCAAAATGTCTTGAGCAATAAGCTCTAAACTCTTGTTGAAATGTACTTCCGTCTTATGAATCTTGTGAATGTACTATTTCCTTTCCTTTCTTAAACTCTACTTAAAAAAAAAAAATAGAGATTTGGTAGCCCGAATCTTATTTACCAAAGATTTTGTGTCTTTATCTAATAAATTGAGATAATAATATCTAATAAATGGGGTTGTTGTCAGAAATACATTTTAAAATCTAAGCACTGAACACGGGGGTTTGGCAAAAAACAAATGAATAATAGCCGTTATTATGTAAATTTCACCCACAATAGATTTGTGAGGAAGTTGATGAGGCTGTTTTTCAACATTGTGTTCTTTATGATTAGTAGCACTCTATTTTACACAGAAGCAACATTCAATAATTGTTTGCTGAATTAAGCATTCAGAGTAAGTTTTTATATTGCACCAGTACAATTTAGAAGTAAATCCAAAGCATAAAATATTTTTTTCAGAGATAAAAAGGAACTTCTTTTAGACTGCTAGTGAAGACTTATTCCCACTAATGTTTTCCTATAAATACAATAAAAATTCTTAGGTATGCTGATTTTTCCTCTAGGCTTAGCATATTTCCCCTAAATAATCCTGCTTGGAAAGACAGAAAATGAATAGTTTCATCTCTAGTACACTAGTCAATATTTGGGCAGAAACTCAACATTTGTTCTAATTTTCTTATAGTTTGAATTAAATACTATTTATGGTGTGCATAGATGAGATTCCAGCAAAATTGTGTTTTCAAATAATAGATTCATTTGCAAATATTAATAAAAACCCTTTGTCTAAATGAAAGAATTTCTCCAATTCTAAATGAACTAGAGAAATTCATCCTAGATGGTTTCAACTTAGGGTGCCTTTAAAATCTGATAAGTATTGATAACTGAAGTTTTTAAAAAACTAGGCTCAATTTAAAAAATAAATAAATTCCACTCAGAATGCATAAATTTACATTTCAAGGGACTTATATACTTGCTATGAGATATAAAGGTTTGGGATATCTGAAGTGGTGTCATATGCAAGAGGTTGAGACTTGCTCTGAGTAAATGACCCTAGCAGGTAAGAAGTACAGTTTCTGCACACTGTGTTACCTTCAGTGTTGAAGGAGGGGTCATTTGCTGTGGAGGGAAATCTTGTATAGGAAGACAAATTCAATATGTATAGAATTCCCTAGAAACTCTCAGCCTCTATATTGGCAATTGAAGGAAATGCTATTTGACTTCAGAATGCCCTGGTAAAGACAGGTAGAGAGAAGAATTACTTTCTCTTGCACACCAACATAACTCCATTGCCAAGGCCTTCGATCTCATGCAAATCTTGTACAAAATTTTTCATTTCCCCTGACATTTATCATTTCTATTTATAAACCCTTAGGCATGTCACCTGCTTTATTTTGACACTATAGAAAAGTCTGAACATTTTCATTTGTAGTAGTTAAGTTTTTCTTCTACTTGTAGCAAATCAATCTTCCTCACAATTAGCTTCTCTGAAAGGTTGACCTAAAGAGGTGGAGTTTACAGAAGCTGAGCAGGGCTTCGAAGACAGGCATTGTAGATATCACTCATTCCTAGGGTCCACAGGAGCAGAAAACTAAACAGCACATAACCCACTCAAATGGTGATGCTGGAGGGAAGGAAGACAGCAGCTAATGCTTTGAGTGCATCATAATGAGGCAGGATAGTAAGAAGCTAGGAAAACTTCTTGGCAAGTAGAATGAGGAAACTGAGACAGATAGCTGAACAAACTGGTCAAACGATTTATAGTCAGGTAATAAATAGCAAGTTCTTATCTTCCCTAACCAAGGACACTTAGGAGCAAATGGTTTACACATTCCAGACCTTGCCAGGGAAGACCCACCTCAGTCTTGGTCCCTCTTTGGTGACATTCTTTGAAGGTGAAATTGACCAGAGAATGACCCTGACCCCTCCACAGGCTCATTTTGATGAATTGGCATACTGAAGGGCACGCCTGGAAAGCTGATGAATATTCTATTGAGATCCTCCCCTGAGACCTCCCCTAAAATTCCCACCTTTAGAACCCAGATAAAAACCCATCAAGTTAAAGGAAACCTGCTCATGCTCTACTTGGAGCACGCCCATATCCCTCCTTGTCTCAGGCATGTATTTTTGCTCTCTTTCTCCTAAACTCTAAGGGTCCCCATGAGACCAGGGGAGCAGCAAGCAGCAGCAGCTCATCCTGGGATAACCCCCTGAACCTCTCTCCAAGGCACCCTTTCCTCTGACTTTGCAGTGAGCTAAAAGCAGCCTCACCTTGGGCCACTTCTGTCACTGTGACTTTTACTTCTCAGTGAGTCCATGCAGCCCTGCATGGCTCACTTCTTTCCTGTAACGTTTCTAGAGGGCCAAAGCAGCACCACCTAGGTTCTCTCCTGTTGCTTCTTCTATCCTAAGTCCTTCCTTTGCTTCACTGTCCCCAGCTTTAATTAATGTACTCTAACAACCATCTGGACTAGTATCGTGAAATCTTTCCTAAACAAAGTCAAGAATCCACATACTACAGGCCAGACTGAGGCAGACCCACTCAGAGCCCAGTCCCTTTCTGGTGAAAGTATGTGACAATTATCATATCTGTTCTGTTGTATAATCCTCACATTCTTTATTAGGTATGCATAATCTCCATTTTACTGATGAGGAAACTGAGGCTCAGAGAGGGTAAGCAACTTGTCAAAAGACACCAACACAGTGAATGGGAGAACTTCCTAATTTCAATGTCCATGCCTTTAAGATTACAAACTCTTTCCTGTGCGAGAGAAGACATAACCACAATAGAGTGTAATCAAGGTCCTTAATTTACCTCCCACTTTCTTTAAAACAATCCCAGTTCTAATAAAACTCCATTTCATAGAGACCCAGAATTCATTTTCTTATTGAGCAATGCAGTTTTCTCTCTGATGCTCTAGTAACTCTTAGGTAACCCAAACCTAATGAATGGTGGCGGGAGTCACAGGCAGGTGAAAGGAGAGTAAGAGCCCTGGGGTTCTGTGATGAATGCTTGGCTGACCCTGATGGCAACCAGTCTGTTACAGTAACAGAAGCCTCTCAAGTAACCGAGGGCCAAGCTTGTCTCATCACTATGCTTCCATAGCACCTAGAAGATTTAACTTTGCATTCCAAAAAGTAAACAAAATAACTTTTGAGACACTGGAACCAAACATTTACTGGAATCATGAGCTAAATTCTCTTTTATTCTCTTTTTTTTAAATTAATTTATTTTTGTTACATATTTTTCTGCTTTTTCTAACTTAAATATAAGTACATATATCAAGTGCAAATAATGTGAGTCTGATAGAAATTTCCAAGTCATTTGAAAAAAAAAAATAACCCTTACTAAGAGAATTTATTTGGGTCTACACACACACACACACACACACACACACACACACACACACACACACATATGGCCTATTATTGCTGGTCATCTTTGGAGGGCCCCACACCATTTGTATTACGTCAGCACCTTTCCTATGACTGGAAGAAAGGCATTCAGCTTTGCTCAAAGTTTCTTTTAGTCCATCTGCTCAATACTCTGGTTCAGTCTTTCTCTATGCTCAGGTCTGATGCTTCTGTGTGTTTCTGTCCATTACATTCCCGTACTGCAGTGAAAGGAGTGCTCTGAACTCCTTTGTATGGGAGTATAAATTCCTTTTTATCACTTCCTAATGGGGGTTTATGCTGAAATGAATGGGTAACTGAGCAGATACATGGAAGCCTGGAACATACATGAACATATTTTCTTTTTTTTTTTAACTTTATTTTTGTTGTTGACACTATTACAGATGTCCCCATTCCCCCTGCCCTTTGCCCACCTCCACCTGGCCTCCTTCCCTCTGGCCATCACCACAATGCTGTCTGTGTCTATGGGTTATGCATATATATTCGTTGGCTAATCCTTTCACTTTCTTTTATCCAGTCCCACTCTCCCCTCTGATAGTTGTCAGTCTGTTCCATGTATCCATGCCTCTGTTTCTATTTTGTTTGTCATTTTATTTTGTTCATTAGATGCCACATATAAGTGAGATCATACGGTATTTGTCTTTCTCTGACTGGTTTATTTCACTTAGCATAATAATCTCCAGGTCCATCCATGCTGTTGCAAGAGGTAGAACTTGCTTCTTTTATACAGCCACATGGTATTCTTGTGTAAATGTAGCACAGCGTTTTTATCCACTCATCTACTGATGGGCACTTGGGCTGCTTGCAAATCTTGGCTATTGTAAATAATGCTGCCATGAACATAGAGGTGAATATATTCTTTCTGATTGGTGTTTTGGGATTCTTAGGATATATTCCCAGAAGTGGAATTGCTAGGTCAAATGACAGATCCATTTTTAATTTTTTGAAGAAACTCCATATTGATTTTTAGTGGCTGCACTAGGTGCGTTCCCACCAGTGGTACACTAGGGTTCCCTTTTCTCCACATCTGTGCCAGCACTTGCAGTTTGTTCATTTATTGATGGCAGCCATACTGACAGGTATGAGGTGATACATTGTAGTCATTTTAATTTGCATCTCTCTGATGATTAGTGACTTGGAACATTTTTGCATATGTCTATTGGCTATCTGTATATCCTCTTTGGAGAAGTGTCTATTCAGATCCTTTGCTCATTTTTTTAAATTGGATTGTTTGTCTTTCTGGTGTTGAGTTGTATAAGTTTTTTATATGTTTTGGAAGTCAAACCCTTATCAGGATGTATCATTGGCAAATATGTTCTCCCATACAGTGAGTTGCCCTTTCATTTTGTTGATGGTTTCTTGTGCTGTGCAGGAGCTTTTTAGTTTTATGTAGTCCCATTTGTTCATTTTTTCCTTTGTTTTTCTTTCCCTAGGAGACATATGAACAAAAATAGTGCTACGAGAGATGTTTGAGATTTTACTGCCTATGTTTTCTTATAGTATTTTTTTTTTAGTTCACAACTTACATTTAAGTATTTTATCTATTTTGAGTTTATTCTTGTGTGTGGTATAAGTTGGTGGACTAGTTTCATCTTTTTGCATGTACCTGCCCAAGTTTCCCAACACCATTTATTGAAGAGATTGTCTTTACTCTATTGCATGCTCTTTCCTCCTCTGTCAAATACTAATTGACCATAAAAGTGTGGGTTGATTTCTTGGCTCTCTATCCTGTTGCATTGATCTATCTACCTATTCTCATGCCAGTACCAGGCTGCTTTTATTACAATGGGCTTGCAGTATAGTTTGATATCAGGTATTGTGATATCTCCAGCTTCGTTTTTCTTTTTCAAGATTTCTGAGGCTATTTGGGGTCGTTTTGGTTCCATATAAGTTTTTGGAATATTTGTTCTAGATCTGTGAAACATAGCATTTGGTATCATGATAGGAATTTAATTGAACATATTTTCTTTCATTCTTTTTTTATTGATTTATAGAGAGAGAGGAAGGGAGAGAGAGATAGAAACATCTATGTGAGAGAGAAACATTGATTGGCTGCTTCCTGCATGCCCCCCACTGGGGATTGAGCCCGCAACCTGGGCAGGTGCCCTGACAGAGAATCCAACCAGGACCTCTCAGTCCATGGGACGACACTCAATCCACTGAGCCACACTGGCCGGGCTGAATACATTTTCTAATGCTGCCGTGGTTCAGTCATAGTCTGTTCTAATTATCAACCTCTTCCCGTGGAGCCCACATTGGCCTACCCATGAAAAAAGCTCAGAAATCAAAGGCATCCCATTGCCTGGGTCATGTGGTCAATAAATAGCTGTGAAATTTTAAATGTTGGGTTAAGAGACTTGGGAGATTCTGGAGATATAATCATCGCAAGGTGAACAGAGAGGCTCTTCCTGTGCGGAGGTTTGAATCCTGCACAACTATTATTCTAACTGACTAAAACTTCAGTGCACATCTTAATAATTATCTCCTAGTTCTATATTTGAAAAATAAATAAATGAAAGTATTGGAAATATTAGTGACAAATATACTATCTCAATTACCTACTCTTAATTGAAATGATTAAAAATGATTTTAATTTTTGTAAATATGTTCTGATTAATTAAAAAGATATAGCCTATAGTTAGCCAATTTTTAAATGGAATAAGGAGATCCTTACTAACTTGGCTTTCTGAGCATTGAGCAGGGCAGAAAAGTCCTGACATGAACTTAATTTCAATGGCTACCTTCTATTGGCGAAAAGTGAAGATATTTAAAAATATTCCAAAAGAGTTATGTTGATAAAATAAAGGATTCTTGCCTTTCCTAGTAGTTCTCACATTATTAAAATAATATGACTAGTGGTTTGTTAATAGTATTGTACCATGTGTCTTTATTATTTGACAGCTGTAAGGTGTCAATATTAGGAGAAGGGGGTGAAGGGTATGTAAGAACTGTATGTACTGTCTTCACAACTTTTCTGTAAATGTAAAATTATTACCAAAGGAAAGAGTTATTTAAAAAAAATCTATGAGTAGTAGCTATTCCTTACTCATATTCTTACTCAAGGATTAAGCTTTTTCTCTTGGCATGCAAGGTACTCTGTGATCTAGCTCCTATGCCTTTTCAACTTGACCTCCTCTCAGTACCCACTGCCCTTGACTCCAGGTGTTTCTGCTGTGCCAGGCACTTTGTTAACATTTCGTATATGTCATCTCATAAAATTGTATGCTAACCTTATTATTTGCTGCATTTTACAGATGAGGATACTAAGGCTCAGAGAGATTAGGTAACTCATCCAATGTGTCATATAATTGATAAAGCATTTATATTTATATTTACATTTATAAAACTGAAGCATAGGAAAAAAGTGATATGTAAATCTTTTGCTAATGAAGTCTCAATTCTAACATTAAGTAATATTTAGCTATGGATTCATGGATAATAGGGAAAAAGCTTCATCCATCTTATAAAAAGTTGGCATTTCTTATACAGTATTTTATATGTAATAATGATATTGTATAATTAGTAATATATTTATGATAGTATAAATATTTAATACTAAAATATTTATGAGAATAACTCAATTCTGGATCTTTTTTTAATCATGGGAAAAATACACATACAATTTATCTGCATTTCAAAATTTTAGAGACATATAATAGATACAAATAAAAATACATTACATTAAAATAAAATTCTGTGAAGTCATGTAGAAAGGAAATACAAATTCAGGAGGACCTGGGAACAATGTTAACTTATGGATAATATTAAAAATTTATGTTTGTATTTTTAAATGTCTCAATGCTGAGTATAAAGTCACCACAGTAGTAAGATTTCATTGATTACATTTAAATCAATGATGTTATGATTCATTTTAAAATGTAAACACACTATAACAGAAATAATGTCCTTTGTTACCATTTCAACTTATAATTAAATCTTTTAGATAACAACATAAAAAATACAAAGGTGTGCGTGGATGCATTGTGTGTGTGTGTCTGTGTGTGTATAATTCTTTTAGGGTATATGTGAGCAAGGGATTTTAAAACAAATGAGATAGTGCTAAATTGGTGCTGTATGTCAATTTTAGCTTGGGTCAAAGGACATAATTCAACATTTTTATCTGTTTTTCTTTTTCCGAAGAAGTTAAAATTTAGGCTAACCTCCACAATCATGACATCTTGCTTTCAAAATTTTTCTTTTGCAAGACATTCACATTTACATTTTTAATTGTATGCTACAGTACTAACCGACAAGTGTTGGCAATGTAATCATAATAACTTTTGGACTAATTCATTATAAACTTTTATTCCTCACAGCAATTCTCTTGCTATTTTAAATTTACACTCAAATAAAACTGTATTTCCCCCTTGGTTGTTTTCCCAACTTGACTAAATTAGCATGGAAAGCTTCCATGTGCATAACAGCTATATGTATGTTATACAACCAATTATTCTTTTAGCTGTAAAAGAGTTACTTCCCTAAATTTAAACAAACAAAGATTATGAAACCTGGCTATACTAAGTTCACTTCATATTTGTAAGAGACACATATTTTTAATCTAAAGGTTTTAAAATCTATGTAATACTCCGATCGTTTATTAAAAACACCGAGAGAGCACTTTGAAGGGTATATGATTGTCTGACCACTAAGCTAGACACCTGAAAATGGTGTAAAGTAGTACTGAATGCAAAATGCAATGGAAAAAATTAATAAAAAATAATCCAGCAAGAGAAAGAAAGGCTAAGGTTTGAATTGCCATACTGGTCGACAAACCTAAAGACAATCTTTCAGCGGTTTCATTTTCCAGGGTATAGCATTTGAAATAATTACTTTATTTTATTTCTTTAAATTCTAAGAACACTTGTCTGACAATTGGACCTAGATTTACGTTGAGAACTTTTCCCATGATACCTCATTGTTTCACTTCCAGATTTAAAGAATTTGTCAAAAACCATTTGCCTTTTGTATGGATCTATAATTTATAATAAAAGAAGAAAGTGAAGGTAGTTTTTGCTTAATCTCCTTAAAAACCTATGTCTACTGCCATTTGGTCCAGTGAACCCACTTCTAGGAATATATCCTAAGAAGCCTGAAACACCAATCAGGAAGAATATATGCACGCCTATGTTCACAGCAACACTATTTACAATCACTAAGATCTGGAAACAGCCCAAGTGCCCATCAGTAAGTGAGTGTTTAAAAAAGCTGTGGTACATTTACACAACGGAATACTATGCAGCTGTAAAAAAAAAAAAAATAAGGATCTCTTACCTTTTGAGACAGCGTGAAGGGACTTGGGACTTAGTGAAATAAGCCAGTCAGAGAAAGATAAGTATCACATGATCTCACTTATATGTATAATCTAATGAACAAAATAAACAAAATAGATCCAGAGACATGGAAGCATAGAACAGATTGATGAATCTCAGAGGGAAGGAGGAGGGTAAAGGGTTGGGAAAAGATTAACCGAAGAACTTATATGCATGTATCCATAACCCATGGACACGGACAATAGTATGGTGAAGGCCTGGGGATGGAACTGTAGTGAGGTGGAGGGGGACAGTGGGGGGAAAAAAGGAGGGAACATATATAATACTTTCAACAATAAAGATAAATTAAAAACAAACAAACAAAGAAGCCTATGGGTAATAATATCAAGGTCTACTATTTAGGTACAGTAATCAAGACAATGGTATTGATGGAAAAATAGGCTCATAGATCAATGGACTAGAACACTTAGAAATAGACTCAAATATGCCCAGCCTTTTTTTGACAAACCTTCAAGAGCAGTTAATTCAATGGGGGAAGGATGGCCTTTTCAACAGTGATGCTGGAGGATTGGACATCCATAGGCATAAAAATGAAGCTCAATTGAAACCTCATGTTTTATACATAAACCAGTTCAAGTAGATAACAGGCTTGAATGTGAAACATAGAAGTACAGAACCTGTAGGAAAAAACAAAAAACAAAAAACTAAAAACACAAGAGAAAATTGTTAGTATCTAGGGCTAGACAAATAATTCTTAGATTTGACACCAAACGCATGACCCATGAAATCAAAACTGATAAATAGGAATCCATCGAATTTAAAAGCTTTGTTCTATGAAAGCCCATGTGAAGGAAATAAAAAGATAGCCTACAGATTAGGAGAAAGAATTTACAAAGCACATATCTGATGGACTAAAATCTAGAATATAAAAAATACTTTCCAAACTTAACAGTAAAAAAAAAAATGCAACTAGAAAATGGGCAAAAGAGGTGACCAGATACTTCACTGGAGATGTAATGATAAATATGCACATGTAAAGATGTTCAATGCCATTAGCTAACAGGGAATTGCAAATTAAAAGTATAACGAAACGTCATTCCATAACTATCAAGATGTCTGAAATAAAAATGACACCAATCTTTCATACATTGCTGGTGGAAATGGAAAATGGTTTGGTAATTTCTTCAAAATAAATAAAAATAAACATTCCACTATCATACAACCCAGAAACTGCACTCCTGATCATTTATCCTAGAAAATGAAAACTGATGTTTACAGAAATGTGTTTACAAATCTTTATAGCATGTTTAATTGTCATAACTAGAAGCTGACATCCTTCAGTGGGTGAACCTTTAAATAAACCATACACATCTACTGCTAGGCAACAAAAAGGAACAAACTATTGATACATACTACTTATATAAGACTCCGGAAAAGTATGCTGAGTGTTAAAAGCCCACCTCCGAAAGTCACAAATTGTATGGTCCTATTTATGTAACTAACATTCTTGAAATGACAGAATTATAGAAATGGAGAACAGAACTACGGCTGACAGGTGTCAAGGAAAAGAGGAAGGAAGTAGTTGTGGCTATAAGAGGAGCAACATGAGGGACCCTGGTAGTGATGGAACTTCTGTTTATTAACTGTTTCAATGTCAATATCCTGATGGTAACATTGTACTATAGTTTTGCAAGATATTACCATTGGTGGAAACTGGGTAAAGGATACAGAAGTTTTGTTTGTACTATTTTTTTTTTTACAACTGCATGTGAATTTACATTTATTACAAAATAATCTAATTTTTAAAATCTGTAAGTAACAATCTTCAAAATTATGGCAAGGCTAAGAAAAAAATATAGGAAATACTGAAAAGCCATAAAAGACTACAGGTATTAGTACTACTACACATGATAATGAATGGTCATGGATTGGAGCCGTGGGCATGGCACATGGAGGAAATACACCTGCTTTCTTCACCGGAATTCTTCATCCAGAGACTTCCTAGGAATTGACATCTACCGCAGACGTGGTCTTTAAAACCAGAGAGAGGAAGAAAACCAAAACCAAAACAAACCCGATAGAACAGAGCGACAAGGGTAATAATTCGTCGTCAAAGTAAATACAGACACGTGAGAGCTTAAAGCCTTATGTTTAGGAAAATTTTAATTGTCGCTCAATTTGTTAGCTTCACAGTTCAACTCAGCACACAAATACCCTGTGGGAGAGTCTGACTTCAAAATGGCCTATTTTCTATGCACAAAATTTGATTACAGCTAGGTCTTTGTCTCTGAGGTCCACGAGAAATGCTATCTCTGTCTGGAATAAAACACTGCATCTTCAAAAACAATGAGAAAAATCATGATGAACTTCCAAAGAACTTCTTTGAGTGCCTTACTCTGAAGCGGAGAAGGTGGCATTTGGTGCACTTAGGCTTCACAAACCATGCAAGATCATTCAAGTGGAAACAACCCACACTTAACACACACCAGCACACAAGACACACCCATGAACACCATGCATGGCTGGAGCTACTTAACAGATTTGAAGGGGGATGGATTGCAAACGCTGTAAGTAGGTGCTAACTCTCCATTTCCCTTTTTTCCCCATTGACACCCTCCTCCCCATCCCCCTCACCCCGTCCCCAGCTTTGTTGTCCATGTCCATCAGTTATGTGAACATGCGTATAAGTTCTGTGGTTTATCTCTTCCCTCCCCCCACCCCCTCTTCTGAGGGTTGTCAGTCTGTACCCTACTTCCACATCTCTGGGTCTACCCTGTTTCCCTTTGAATTTTAAAGGCAAAAATAATTAAAGTTCTAAATTCTAAAAAAAATCCGAATCCTCCCGCCTGTCTCTCTCATTTGCTCTCCTTTGTCCACTTCAAGCTATGTGGGGAGTGCCTGAGACATAGTGGGAGCTGTATCATGACCGGGGCTATACTGAGATACACGGAATTTCAAAAACGATGAGAGTGATCACGGGCCATATGATAAAGTAATAATGCTAGAAACAGGTAGGAGTCCACATGGGATCAAACCAAAGGGTGCCCACCCCAAAGGCTCACATACTGTATGGTTCCATGTATATAACATTCTTCAAATGGCAGAATTACAGAAGTGGAGAACAGCTTAGTGGTTGCTAGGGGTCCAGGATGTGGGTGTATGAAGAAAAGTGATGATGCCTTAAAAAGGAAATACGAGGAATCCTTCTGGTGGAGGAACTGCTGTGTATCTTGACTGTATTAATGTCACTATCCTGGTTATGATTTGTACTATAGTTTTGCAAAATGTCACCACTGGAGGAAACTAGGTAATGAGTACATGATTTATCTCCATATCTTTCTTACAACTGCATGTAAATCCATAATGATTTCAAAATTAAAACTTTATTTTAAAAAGCTCCTAACTTCAGCATCCTGCTTCATTAAAATAAATCAATGACTTTAAATAACATCACATTAATCATAATAAAGTCAACTTTACCAAAACACATATATTTTAGGCAGATTGTCATTATTAAAACAAAGATACATAATCCTCCTGGTTCCTCATGCTCTCACTGCAGGGTGATTTTTACTTGCATAGAAACAAGAAGCACCTGTATATCTTCAAACTGTGAGCTATCTTCTCCCCTAGGAGAGTTTTGGAAATATGGTGATAACATTTTAAAAGGCATGTGGGCAATGAGCAAGCGCCTTAGCACATCTTGTCTGCTAAACTTCTTGGCTTAAATGCATGGGCTGCTATTTAAATTTATCTATTTTGAGCTTGTTTTTCTAACTGTATTTAGGTTAAGAAAAACGTTATGGTGCCAAAGTTGAAGGACAATTAAGAATTCCAAAATATCACACTTTAAATAAAATAATAACAAGGAACCGGAGGATTTTATGAAAAGGTGTAAGTTATTTGCATCAGGGAAAGCGCTGGTGGATGTATTTAAGTAACGGGATGTGCATTAATCTCGCCATTCAAGAACACTAAATAAATTATGCAGAAAAATCCTGTTTGGAACCCTTGCTTCCTAAAAAAAAAAAACAACAAAAAACCCCCCTCAAAAACTGAGAAGCTGCTAATGCTAAAATCTGGATTTGTTGCCCCTGATTCCCACAAAAAGAGGCTTCTTTTGCAATGAATCCTGGCAGACTACCCCTTGGCAACCTTTCATTCAAGTTCATTAACTCCTTTATTCACCAAAGACATAATGAATACATTCGGTGCATATCATCACCAAATATATATTTTGCAACAATGGCAACCTTTGTTTCGCATGCGCCCAGCTCCAATAAAATGCACAGAACCAACAGAAATGGGTATTTAATAAAATCAACTGTTGTACAATTTATAATCAGTGTACCCTCTTGCGTTTTCATTTCTCTATATATTTTGGCGTAAATCAGGTGTCACTCTTCTGTGTGAAACTCTCCAGAGTTTCCCCATCCCTGTCAAGCCTTCTGCACGGGTTACCACTTCTCAGAATGCTCTTCCCCAGAGAGTCACATATCTTCCTCACTTACTTGAAATCATTCCTCTAAAGTCCCATCCCCAGTGAGGCTTGCCCTGGGAACCTTATCTAATATTTGATGTAGCCTATCCCACGCTAATGAACTTCAGGGTTCATTTATTATTTTTATTGTCGGTCTTCACCACTGGAATATAAGCTCCAAAAAGCAGGAATGTGTATTTTTTTTGCTCACTGCTTTAATTTTCAGCACTCTCCTCGTGACAAGGCACAGACGGCGTGCTCCAAAAGATAGGATAAATAAATGGAAGCACTTCTTTTCCCCTTGCCCTGTTTCCACAAACATTGGCTTACTCTTTATGATGTCCACGGCATCATGCTGGCACTGGGGCAACTAGTAATACATGGCAGATGCAGCCTTGCTCGCACGGGTGTCACTGTGGAGGGAGAGGCTGGATGAAGGAAGGATACTAAACACGGACAGACCACCTCAGTACCTCTGTCCAATACGAGCTGTAGTACCAGGCTTCTTCTTCTTGCTAAACCTTGGGGTAGAAAGACAAACTGAACACAACACAGCCCTGAAATTCCTTACCCTGAGGGGATGGTATAAAGAGAGGGAGGCAGGGGGGCTGGAAGGAAAGAAAAAAAAGCGATAAATGTGTGCATTAAGATGAACGCAAAGATTCTTGGAGAGTAGGGGAAGGGCTATTTAATTGGCCTGGGACGATCTAAGAGTAACACCTGAACTGGGTCTTAAAGGATTAATGACTATTTTCTTTAACAGCTTTACAAACTGTAAAGCTGGAATGAGCTGCAAAGGGAAGCTGCTGAGACACTATCCTTGAACATTTAAACAACTTGTTATTTGAATGTATTAGTCAGGGTAGCCAGTAGCACCAAGTCTGAGTGGGGCATTCTCATCAAAATCTTTGTGAAAACCTCCCTCCCCGCCTCTGCTACACGAGTGCAGTGCACAACCTGGGCAGCTGGCCCTGCAGCCCTCGTGCTGACAAAGTCATACTACGTTTCATGCTTAACTGTTCTAGGATTCACAAAACACATCCACATTTGCTACGTCATTAAAATCTTATAATATGGGTAGTAGATGTTGCTGCCCCTATTTTTAAAGACAAGGAAATGAGGTTTAAGACATTTACTTTCACTCACTCCCAAAGTTATATAGCTGGTTGAAGATAAATACAGACCAACTTTTCTGACATCGGCATGCACAGTCATCTGTTTATACCTACCACCCTCATCTGCTGGTAGATTCCAGAAGGAGAGGAGCCATACCCCTAGGGCCATAACCTCTAGGACCTTGTACATGATTCATCTACTGAACAAAAGGGAAAGGGAACCATATGGGTAGAATCTCAGGGATCTTGGTGAACCTGTTGTGAAAGAATTAAGTTCTCCACTTTTTTTCTTTATTTTCTCAGTGAAATAAAAAGAAAGGTCATTATTGAGTATAAAGAATCAGATAAATATTATGGGTTTCAGAAGAGAGGAGCAGGTGTGAAATAGTAATCTAGGACAGTGGGAGAGTAAATTGACTAACAAAATGTAGTTGCAGGATTGACAGACAGTAAATTGGGGCTGCATGATACTAAATTGAAGTAAAAAACAGTCAGCATCACTGCGTGTTTTCTCCAGCCCTGTGCAGCAGCTCAGACACAGGTGTTGAATAGGGAAAAGTGGGATTAGCCAATGCTGAAATTGTGTCAGTGAAGTATGTTGGCAGAGATGATACAGAAGGAAAAATAAAGCTATTCCAATGAGTGGTTATAAAGTTGAACTTGAAATATTGGCTGAATAAGATGGTAGTGAGGTCTAGGAAGGATAATGAAGATTAGAAGGTAAGATCAATGAGTTGTAGGCCCTCATGAAATCAAAGAATTATTAGAATAACGTACTAGAAAATACAATTAGAAAGATAGGTAGCAGAGGTACTGGTAAATTAATAGGTACTAAATGGTGTTTTTTTTATGAATGAATATACCACAGCTTTCTCTTAAATGGTGGAGGCTAGACCGAATGATCTCATTATGGTCTATGCTAAATTTCAAGAGAGATTTCTAAGCTAAGTTTCTCACTTCACTCAGGAAGAAAATATAGTAAAATTTTATAATGTTATATTATTTTATCTGAGATAGATTTTAAATGTGAAGAAGCCTGAAAAACATCTCTACTATTGACATCTACATTCTATAATTAATCTCTCAAATTATTTTACATTTACACTTCTATTTTTTTTTTGTTAAAGATTTCTTGCACTTGGGTTAGAGGGCTTTCCTTTCTTTGCCCTTTGGTAACCATGGTTGGGGACCAATGTAAAGGAACATGATGTAAGGGAAGAATCTATAATTCTTTGATCCCACATACAATTGGGTGAAATGTGCATGTTTTTGAGACTAGAGGGAAGTCTGTTCCATTCTGTAGAAAGACATTGTCTTTCTGATTATTTCCTCAGTTCAATCAGAGAGCTATGTAGCCCAGAGAGATAACATACAGGTTATGTGCAGTTGAACTCAACGATTCCGCCTCCCAAACGGGAACACAGTCTGGCAGACCAGGCTGCTTCCAGGCTCGGGACAGGACTGCCTCCTTTGACTGGAGGATTCCATGTGCTGGGAGCAGGGCCAACAGCTAGCAAAACTCTTACATAGGAGAAACCTATCTTTAGATTAGGGCTGACAAGTAAGATGCCATAACTTTCTTAAAAATATTTTACTATGTCTTATATTTTTAAATGTGTTTATATAAGGTATAGATTTGCAGCAGTGTTGCCAGAGCTTGCTGAAAGATTTGTCATCATTGCAGGAGGAGTTGAATGCATGTCATTGTGTACTCAGAGAGGGTTAAACATTCCCTAAGTGGAGGGAAGAACAGAAACAACTGGGGTCAGAAAAAACCACTTGTTTCTCTCGGGTGACTTGAGAAGATACGCAATTTGTCAGTCTAGGGTCAGGAAAGTCAAGATGTTATTTCCCATCTACATCTCACGCTGGACAATTTAAAAAGGCCAAATAATTGCAATAGGGATGAATGCATCGTATCTAGGTCAAAGGTCTTTGAAAGCAGAGTGATTTAAGCTTAAATTCTGGAGTTGGTGACTTTAGATAACTTAATTCAGTTTCCTATCGGTAATATGGGCATAGTAATATCTATTGTATACAGACATTAAGAGTATTAAATGTGATAGCATTGCAAGTGTTTAGTTTTGTGCCTGGCACTTAGAAGGTGGTCAGTAATGTATTACCAAGGGTAATGGCAAAGGTCTCCAGTGACCATTTGCCAGGAATGCTGCACAGACTATCCAAGTTTCATTTGAGTGTTTGATCTGGCAGATTACCATGAGCATTCCTGTCACTTAAGTCGTTGTTCACCTACTTTACACTTGGCATCTTGCTAGGCATTGGGGCTATGAAAATAAAACTCCCAGTCCCTGTGTTTAGAGGCTCATAATCCAGTAGAGGAAGAAATGAGGAAACAGCAGTAAAGTGCAATGTGCTATGAAATCATGGAGGACAGCTATTAACAGAGCCTGGGAGCATGAGGTGGCTGAAGAAAAATTCCAGAGATTTGCTAAATGGAAGAACATTGCAAGTTAAGAAAACAGTAACGGAAAGTTATGGCAGCGTGAGAAGCACAACATGCCAGGATATAAAAAGAGAGCAGCACAGTGGAGAGAGAACGTGATTTAGAATTCAGAGACCTGGTTTCTGTCCTGACTGTGCCACGTATTGGAAAGGACTGAGTGAGGGCATAGAAATCCTCTAAGCCTCCATGTACTGCTGTGTAAAGTGGGCTGCACAAGGTCCAACTCATGGTGTTGTTGTGAGGCTTCAATGAAATGATGCATTTCATTTCAGAAACATATCCACCATTTCCAAACTAGCATAACCTGACACTCTCTCTAGGACTCTGGCACTATCTCTAATTCTTCCCTGCATCCAATTGGACCCTGCCTCTAACCTTTGCTCCAACAGCAGCCTGAGGGATCATTTCAAAATAAACACAGATAAAGTCGCACTTTGGCTTAAATGTCCCAAATAACTGCCCTGGACAGGTATTCAGTTGGTTGGAGCATTGCCCGGTACACTGAAAGGTTGCAGGTTTGATTCCCAGTCAGGGCACATACTTAGGTTGCAGATTTAATCCCCAGTCAGGGTGCATAAGGGAGGCAACTGATCAATGTTTCTTTCTCCCTCTCTCTATACCGTCCTCTCTCTAAACATATCCTCAGGTGAGGATTTGTTAAAAGTCCCAAATGACTTCCCATTATCTCCAAAACCAAATCATTAATGATGTACTTAAATGATCTTGCATGATTTGTCCCATCTCACTAAAGTCACTTTCATGACCCACCTTCCCCCATGCTCTGGGCTCCATCGCTCTGGCCATCTTTCAGTGCACACCTCTAAACCCCTCCTACTCTTTGTATTTTGTATATTACCTCTGGCACTCCTCTATCTCCCACTTCGCCTATATAATTTCTAGTCATTCTTCAACTCTTGTATCAAGTGTATCTTCCCCATCCTTCCTGATTAGGTCATATGCCCTTATCATAGATTCTTCCAGGACTTGCTCCCTTTATTTCTTAAGACCCAACAACAACAATAACAAAATGAAATTCTGCATCTGCTGGGATGAATGCAAATACATTCCTGCCCTCCTGGAGTTGCAGTCTCCAGGTACCTCCTTGCCTAGGACTGTGACTCCAGGAGGGAAGGGGATGTATTTGCTAGACCTGTCTGCCTTGCTAGGGGATATAGGTTTTACCCAGGTGTGTAGGAAGAATAAGTAAAAGGCTAAACACAAAAAGCTTGTGAGCAGCTCAACATTTAAGAAGCTTCTTGATTCAGAGTGCAAAACAGATGGGAAGGACAAAGTGAAGGTCAGTTAAAGGCCCTTATGTAATCAAGGTGAGAAAAGAAGGTGCTGAACTAGGGTTGTGGGTCCTGAGAATCTCTGATTTCCTCATCTTCCTGGGATCACTGCTGTGATATTAATATCTGCACTTGGATGGTTGAAGTGGAAACTTTTATTTATTACTTGTTTCATCACTCACAATATTAAAACATCTCTAATTTCAAATAAAGAAAAGTAGTCCTGGGGACCACTCAGAAAACATAAGTCCATGTGCTAATACTTATCTTTGACTTCAGAGTAGAAATTATAGTTTTCTTTTTGTTGTGTCTTAATTTAAAAAGAATCTGTAGAAAAATAGTATTGCATACAGAAGAAATATTTTTGGACCAAAATTTGTTTGAGATCCTATGTTGCAAAAGAGCCTTATCCAGTGCTGATAAGTAAACTGAGGGATAAAGAATATTTACTACTTAAACCATTGAATTTACTAACTAAAATAGGAGTCATGGCTCGTTGGATAATTAAACAAATGCTACAAATAAAATTCAATTTGACTATGTTCAGATCTCTATCATAAGTAACACATTTTCTTTTTTGTTATTTCTGTTCATTATATATAAACACAGATTATTTATTCCTATAAAATTGTTTTACTATACAGTCTATATTTACCCATCTAAATGTTATTCTTCATGGCTATGTTTGTCAAGATTGTAAAAGACTCACTTTGATTGTAGCATATACTTAAAACTATGGCTAGAATAGATGATAACTGATAATTCACTAATTGCTAGTCTTCTCTGTTGTAATTGAACTCAAGGAAGACAACAGTTTTGCTGTTATTGTTTTTACCCCAAACTTAAGTTCTCTAGTTTCACACAGTATAAAATTTCATTGTAACTTCTGACGTTGGAGAATATAGGTTTGACCTTTTATTAAGTTGAGCACCATATAATTTCATTCATATGTGGGATATAAATCTGAAAGCAACAAACAAGCAAGACAAACAAACAAACAAAAACTCATAGAGAGACAGCAGTGTGGTAGTTACCCAAGGGGAAGGGGGTAGGAGGAGGCAGGAAGGGTAAAGGGGGTCAGATATATAGTGATGGGTGAAGAAGACCTGACTTTGAGGTGGTGAACACACAATGCAATATACAGATGATGTATTATAGAATTATACACTTGAAACCTATATGATTTTATTAACCGATTTCACCACAATAAATTTAATAAAACTTTTTTTTAAAAGTTTGGTCTACTCTACTTCCTTGCATTTCCTGGCTTAAGTGTAAAGATATCGCTTATTATTTCTGATTAAAACTCAAGAAAAATTTTGTTTCTTCACATACAATAAGATATAATTTCCAGCTGGTCATACATAAGTTATGGTTTCATTAAAGCAATAAAAAGAAAGCACGTTTGGGTGACAGAGGGAACAATAAATAGACGTAGGTTCTTTTAAAATTCCTGCACTTTCATTTGCCTCTTGTTTTTTTGGAGTTTGTTTTCTAATTAAGTGCATTTGGAATACTTTTTTTTTTTTAAATCCTCACTTGAGGACACTTTTCCATTGATTTCCAGATAGAGTGGGAGGGAGAGAGAGAAAGGGAGAAACATCAATGTGAGAAGAGACACATCAATTGGTTGCCTCCAGCACGACCCCAACCAGGGCCGGGGATAGAACCCCAACCAAGGTACATGCCCTTGACTGGAATCGAACCTGCAACCCTTTGGTCTGCAGGCTGACACTCTAACTGCTGAGCCAAACTGGCCAGGGCTATTTGGCATAATTTTTTAAAGTAACTGACAAAGGATACCTCTGTTCTCTCCCTTTGACGCTATATTTTTAAACACCATGTGAAAAACTATCAATGTTTAATCTGCCTATGCATCTCTTCCTCATTTCCCCCACCATTTTTTAAAAATACAAACAAAACTATTAAAAATAATTTGTGTTTCTAAGTTAATAAATAAAATATATAAAATAAACTAATTTATTAAAACAAAGGTAAATTGACATGTGAGCATACACATATGGAATGGCACTAAATTGTAAATCAACTAATGACAGGCTTTATTCTTAACTCTTCCTTCTTTGGTATTCCTTAGACTTTTCAAGTTGAATAAGCTAATTTTAATTGTGAAAAAAATTGGAGTTAAGAATTAGATCATTATATTCAGCTTCATTTTAATCACTAATTAACCTAAGTTTCTCTGAATGACAAACAGCAGTTCATTGAGAAAACTAAAGCTCACAGAAATGGAAGAATTTACCCAAGATCATCTAACTAATAAATGACAAAATTAGGATTCAGACCATAGCCGTTGTACATGAGGTGATGAATGTTCATTTACTAGATGGGAGGAATCATTTCACAACGTATATGTATATCAAGCCATCAGCTCATATACTTTACATCTCTTATAATTTTAATTGGCAATCATATCTGAATATAGCTGAAAAAAGCATAGCCATTGTATCCATTAGATAAAACAATAAAATACATATAAAATGGTAGAAACTACAAAACATGGTTAAGACCTAAACAAAACAATTGTCTCTAAGAACAAAATAAAAACATGCAACCAAAAGGTTACAATTTTAATGAAATACCTGAAAATTGAAACATACATCAAACAATTAGCTAAAAATCTCTTTCTCTCTATATATATCTATATTCAAATATATAATATATACACACATGCATATTATATATGTGTATATATGCCTATGCACACAAATATTAATGCAACAGAAAAAATAAAATTTTAAAACTCAAAACTATGAAATATAAAAATACTTTCATATTCTTAACAGCAGAATACTTTTTTTAAAAGTTGAAATGTGAATGTATTTTAATATGAATGTTATTTTTTGGAGAGCAGTTCGACAGGTGAGGGTGCCTAGAACTTACAAATATCTTCATATGGCTTTGATACATATTATTACCCTGATCTAAAAATTCAGAGCTGCTGCGAGCACACCATATCCCAGTCTGCACCTGGTTTCAAACAGAAAGTGACGACTTCAGTATGACATGGAATGAACTGAGAGAAGACTGGGATGAAAGGTGCAGGGAGAGAAGGAAGAGTAGATGCAGGGGTCACTATTGTAAGTGTCTTCTTAGACTTGAGAGGGAATACGTTGCAAGGGATTGCGGTTTACAAATACTGTACAAATAGTTTTTAAACGTGAATGTTTTAATCCTCAAGACCACAATGCATTCCTACAGAGTACTTTCCCTTAAAGTTGCAGAGTGAATATATAACACAACCAAAATTTCACCTGAGATCTGATTCCAAAGTCCAAGATTTTTCTACTCCATTACTCTATAAGGAAAGCCCACAGAAAATGTGTAACTTGCTAAAAATCGCACAGTAAATCCAAAGCTAGAGGAAGTACAAAATGGATATACCCAGTTTTAATGAAATACCCAAGTCTCAAGATTCTTCTCTGGAGCCTTTCACATACATTTTCCTGCTAGATTCTAAAAATATAAGCTATTTGAGAAAAAAATTAAATGGCTAAGGATCACAGAATTATTTAGGTATGATAGACAATAGTGATCACTTCCAGTGTAGGTTCTTAGCTTAAGTTCCATGAAGAGCTTTAGAGTAGCTTAGAACTATTGAAAGTGTACATTGATTTATTTTGTAAAAATTCCATGTGTCTGACAAGAAAACCCATAGATTTTGTGGTATTCGCAAAAGGAATTATGATTGAAAATGTTTAAGAACTACTGATATGAAACAAACAACTTTTATAGATGAAAACTTAGAAGCCCAGAGAGCTCATGTGGCTATAGGGCCACACAGCTGGATAGTGGAAAAACAGCTACTAGAACATGGGTATCTAACTTATTTGAATATCCTTTCCCACATCATAGGGCCACATGTAATACACCACATCATGAGTTTACAAAATTAAAAGCTGGTGTTTGCAGAGGATGGCACATAGATAGGAGAAAGGGAGAAGCCTCAGAGTTAAGTATCCTTACATTGTTTTACATAATATTCATGACATTATTGTTATGCAGATGTTAAGTATCCTGGTGGACCCTAGGTCCCTCCCTCCTTTGCTTTTCCCCCCCCCCCCCGACACTGATAAGAAAATCTGTGTTTAGCTTTACATGATTCAATTTGTAGAGAGAAACAATATATTCTTCTTTATAAATTATAGTGCAAGGCTAACTGTGGGCATTTTCTAAGAAAACTCAATGCCTTAGAACCTACTAACCTCAGTAACAAAACCTTAGTGAACTGCAATTAATGTTCACAGGGCCTCTGCTTAATTTTCCTAATGCATTAGTTTCCTTTTTTTCTTTTAAAACCCCAATACTCTTTCATTAGCTTTACTTTCAGTAATTTACAGTCAGGTTTCTTATTGTATTTTAACCGTTCAGTGCAATGTTAATTTGGATGTTGTTTCATGAGAGGAGAGTGATGAAAAACAATTAAGAATAGATATATTTATCAAGGTTTTTGGGCTAATACAGTTGTGGATTTTATAGAAATAACTTAGAGGAGATATGACAGTTATTATGAGTTCAGTCAGGTCTAGCTGACTATTTCTGTATTACAGAGAAATTGGCAAGGGATGCTGAGAAATAGTTAAGCTTGCTTATAGTAAGAATTAATCATAACTGATTACTGAAAACCAGAACTTTACACAAAACTGCCCTTTCAGTCATGGTGGCATCCCAACACTGATGACCTGAACTTTGCAATGCACTTTCACAGGGAACTGGGTGTGATACTCTTGAAAAAGAACAATGTTCCATCTTTGCCGCCACCTCCACCACCATAACTAACATTATCACCAACACCAGTCACAGCATCTGCCATTCATTGAGTTTTTACTATGGGTAAGTCTGCTGAATGCATTGCTTGCATTATTTTACATAATAGTCATGACATTGTTGTTATGCAGATGTTATCAATCCTATTAATATCTACATAATACCAATATCATTTCATAGAAGTTTTTATAGATGAGGAAACTGGAATTTAAAGAGGTTAAATGACTTGCCCCCTTCTCCCATAACTTGGAAGAAACCAAATCTGTATTAGGCCCCAAATTACTTTGATTCCAAGCTAGTTCTTTTAACCAACAAGTTATCTTGTCTCCCATGTTGCTTATCTGATAGCAATAATGCATAGGTTATTGGATGTGCTTTTTACACTGATTCAAACAGATGGATGGATGGAAGGAAGGAAGGAAGGAAGGAAGGAAGGAAGGAAGGAAGGAAGGAAGGAAGGAAGGAAGGAAGGAAGGAAGATTGTTATCGTAATTGTAAAAAAAATTAAGTGGGAAATCTATGATCAAAGGAGAAGAAATTGAAGATAAACTGAACAACAGACTAAGAGTAGACGTGGGTAAAAGAAAGCAAAGGCAAATATACCTGCAAATGATACTACAAGTGAGTGTGTGTAGGGGGAGCCAGACTTTAACATGCTGGTTCACATTCCTTAGGTCAGAGCTTTCAGATCCAATCCAGTGGGCTCTGGCATCAAATTACCATGAGCAGAGTCTCAGCCATTTAACCTAGCATGATGAGAGAGTTCATTTGCTGAGAGAGTTAATCTGATCATCTTGCTTGTTACAAATGGGGGCCTTTTGGGTCCAATCCATGGCAAGTAGAGGAGTATAAATTCCTTATAATTCTGCCTTGAGTGCATACGTAATTCTGTCTCTAGGGCCAAATCTAAAAGAAGCAAAAGCTACTGCTGCACAGAAGCGTTTGACAGTCCATACCCCACAATAAAAAAAGGAGGAAATGCATAGAAGGAGACGAGCTCTCAAAGCACACAGAACAGAATCTGAAGGCCCTACAGAGACCAAACATTAACATTTTTAAAGACCTAGGCCCAAATGGTCAAAGAGCAATAAAGCAATGCTCAAGAACAACATGAAGAAATCATTTCATACTGTGTGAATAATTTCATAAATTCACTGGGTGTTCTAACTAGTATTAGCCAAAGCACTGAGAATGTGTTTGCCATTACAGGGGGTGGAAGATTTCTAGTTTGCATAAAATCAACATCCCATGAAGTCCTAAAAAAAAAACATGTATTTGCAGATGATTACCCAAAGATAGCACTAGAACATTCATTATTCATTAGCTGCATCGTTACAAATTTAATATGACCCATTCTCCATATTTCAGTGAATCTAAGTCCCTGTGAACCAAGTCGATACATGCAGTTTTTATTTCCCTTTTAACTTCAGATTAGATCAGTTTTTGGAATGGCATGTTAGCTCACCTCATGTGAGAGTTTTGTAAATGTGATAAATGACAAGTAAAACATGCATGCACTATTTTTATATATTTGTAATAAGTATTTTAGCAGAAATTATTTAGGCTCTCCTCACCTGTGTTCTTGCCTTGGTCCATGAGTAATTCTCTGTTCTGGGGAGTATTAGAAGAAAACGTCTATATAGTACCAGAGGAGGGAGGGTAATGTTATTCAAGTGTCCATGTGACACTAGACTTGAGCTGATTTATAGATCTCTGCATTGCACTCTATGGGTATCATGTTTTGGTCAGGAAACTTGTGTAGAAGAGAGTGAAAAATAAAAGCCAGGCACCAAAAACCCGCTAACCGACAATAGATTCTGAAGTGTTGTCGGATCTCTGCTATTACAGCACAATTACCCCAAACTACTTCCAGGCAGGACTCCTCTGGCTTCTGGTTGCAACAATAGCTGTGAACTGTGAAAGTCCCTCATCATCCCATGTCAACATCCTTTTCATAATTAAGGGTTTAGCCAAATGTCATTTCCACTGAGAAATGGTATTTGCATCCCAAGTCTAAATCTGATGTCCCCTCTTCTGTGATACTTTAACCATTTTAACTCTTTTATAGTACTTATCACAGCCTGCCAGATGATTATTGAAATTGTTGGATTATGTGCCTTGCTCAATGACTGGAGGGTGAATGTTTGGCGAGTAGAGGTTGATGTTGATTTGTGTGATCTCTCAGTCCTGACAGGGAGCATTAATTGTGAAGGTAGGGACAGATTTAAATCTGTAAGGCTATATATTTTTTAATTCTAGTTCAGGAAAGACAGTGGCCAACATCAGTAAATCAAGTCTTCTACTGAAGAGATTCACTAGCTTAGTCACACATGACAACACTGAACACATGCACACACGTGTGTGTGGCTGCATCACACATATGTAACACACACACACGCATAAAGCACTCCAGGCATCTTCTCTTACCTTTCACAATTGTTGCTAGTAACTCAAGCTCTATTTCTTAATCAAAAGTTTAGCCTGCTTAAGGAAATAAAATTGCAAAGGCCATGGACCATTTTTGTAATATAACTAGTTTCACAACACATGGTATAGAAAGCAATTTGTGTTCCTGCTCAACAGTGCTGGCACATCATAAAAGCACAAAGGAAGTTTGCTGAGCTGATCTGAACTTGGCTTAGAAGTTGTTGCCTGAATTCATTCTTTTTGCAGATGGGGCTGCTTCTTCCTCTTTGCCTCAATTACTCTTGCCTGCCTGGTTCTGGCCCTGCTTGCTTCTTGTGGTCAGGGTGCCCACTGCAGGTGCTCAGGTGACCAGCACCCATTTATCCTTCATCAAGGATGGTTCATAGGGTGGCCAGTACTGTATTAAGGACCTAGCTTGTGGCTTACACCAGTCAATGGAATCACACAAGACACAATATAACATGGTTCAGTTGAAAGAGCACAAAACTAGGTGTCAAAAGATCTGGGTTTAAATAATATTCCATAACTTAATGTTTATTTGAACTTGGATTGGTCACTTTGCTTGTCTAAACCTCAAATCCTTTATTGGTGAAATGAACAATTCTAAAATTTCATTAATCCAGTGATTTTCAACTGGTGTGCCGTGGCACACTGGTGTGCCTCGAGAATTTTTAAAATATGCAATACCTGACTATTTAGTCAGGGGTACTAATCTCTTTTCCATTAGACTGTCAAATAAAATATGACAACAGCCAACACAACAATAGCTGTCTGGTGTGAATGGAACAAAATTATACCTAATTTTTGTCATATCAGCAAAAATATCTTTTTTGGTTTGCTACAGAATTTTAGAAATCAGTTTATTTGTGTCATGAGATGAAAAAGGTTGAAAATCGCCACATTAATTCATTTCATAAGACTGCCGCATTATATAATTTTGTAAACTTAATTATCATACAAAAGTCAGTGAGATCAGATCACACAATTTAACCTTTATAGACAGATCTCTCGTTCTTTTGTTTCTCTTCATGTGAGGTAGCTCATGATATCACTTTGGTGCCAGCTCCAAGAGAATGTGTTGTCTGTTTATGTTATTGTGCTTCTCCCTGCCACTCACTGCTCTGACTGAAATCAATGGGTGTCTTTTGGCAGTATTTAGAAGGTGTATTCCTTAGGTAATATACAGAAGTGGATGGGCAAACAAGTTTTTCTGAATCTGAGTCTGCCCTCATGTGGATATCTCAGAGCCTTATTCTTCATCAAGGCAATTATCAGTTTTTTGGTTTTTTTTGTTTTTCTGAAGCTATTAAGTAGCACACAGACACAGATAGCACTAACTGCAATTTCCCAGTATAGATGTTAAGTACTTTGGAGAGTATTCATTGAACTTTCCATTAGAAAATCTTCTCGAATGGATAAAAGGTATTTGATTGGAAAGAGCTTCATGAGTTCTCATTAAAACTTTGAGTGACTACACAGACTGGTTTGGAAGAATACCAGGCAGCACCTGGCAGTTGTCACCTTGAGTGTAGCACTAGCTGACAATGTGATTTGAGGAACGTGTCATTATTCTCACTGCTCTCGTCAGTGCCTGCTCTTCTCCAACATCAACTCAGTACAATCACAGTTGATAGTATCCACTGGCCCTTCAGATATTCAGTCAGTAAAACAAACAAACAAACAAACAAAAAAACTCATCTATTTATTTTAACATTGGTTTGTTCAATATTTTGCATTTATTCTATCACTTACTCAGCACTAATCTCTCATGTATCCTGAACACTGAAAAGCACTGAATATGGAGGTAAAAGAACAAATCCCTGTCCTTAAGGGGCATTTAGTCCTGTGGGAAAACTGTAGTACAGAAAATCTGATATGGAATAGAAAGGAGAGGCGAGCCCAATCCATGCTGGTGGGGAGAGTGGGAAGATATAAGATTATAGGATTACATAAAAAGATTTCTTAAAGGAGTGACATAAGTTTTGAAGGCTAAAAATAATGATAATTTTCAGAATAGTTTATAGAATTATTATGAAGATACACAGATAATCCCTATATGTCCCATACCCAATTTACCCAATTTCTCTTATTGTTAACATCTTACTTTAGTGTGGTTCATTTGTCACAAATAATGAACCAATATTGATAAATTATTATTAACTAAAGTCTATACTTTACTCAGATTTCCTTAGTTTTGGCACAGTTTCCTTTTTCTTTTCTAGGATTCCCTCCTGGATACCACATTATATTTAGCTGTTATATCTCTTTATGCTCCTCAAGATTGATTGATTCTCATATTTTTCTTCTTTTAGATTATCTCAACCATTTTGAGGGGTACTAACCTGGTATCTTGTAGCATGTCCTTCCACTGGGTTTCATCTAATGTGTTTCTCATGGTTAGAGTAGGGTTATGTGTTTTTGGCAGGGAAACCACCCAAGAAAGTGCCATTTCATCACATCATATCAGGGATACATGCTATCAATATCACTTCTGACATTTTATGTTGAACTTGATCACCTTGCTGAGGTAGTGTTTGTTAGATTTGTTCACTATGAAGTTGTTCTGTCATCCTTTCATAGTATCTAGGCTTAATGCAAAGAAATGTGCCATCTTAAAAAAACATTACCTGCCTTGGCCGGTTTGGCTCAGCAGTTAGAGCATCAGCCCGCGGACCACTGAGTCGCGGGTTCGATTCCGGTCAAGGGCACATACCTCGTTTGTGATTCATCCCTGGCCCTGGTTGGGGTTGTGTGGGAGGCAACCACTCGATGTCTCCCTTTCACATCGATGTTTCTTTCTCTCTCTCTCTCTCTCTCTCTCTCTCTCTCTCTTCCTCTCTCTCCCTCCCACTCTATCTAAACAAAAATGGAAAAGTGTCCTCAGGTGAAGATAAAAACAAACAAACAAACAAAAAAACCATTGCCTTTCATCTCAGCTAGTTCCCAAATTTCTGAGTGGGAGAATTATTGATGATGCTGGAAACTGCAGAAATGTTTCTGCTATACAATACGGTGATGAATTGATGCCCTTTGGTTTAACTATTCATATGATTTAATGAAAGGCAGTGCACTGCCTGAAAGAAGTGACATGATTCTGGAAGCCCATCTTAGTATAATTTTCTTCAAACACACAGAAAGCTCTGTTTTATGGGCTGCAGCTGCATCGAGCTTAGGACATGCCTCATAATCTCATCAGTGCAAAAATCTGGGCAGGGAGTGGGGTGGCATGCAGCTGTGCAAGGTTTGTGGGAGGAAGTAAGCGAAAGAATTCACAATTGTTAATTTTCCACGTTCATCATGTTGAATATACATTGTCTTGTTTAATGTAACATACTTAATAACCCTGTGAGGTGGGCATCACTGGCCGTACTTTATAGCAGAGTAATGAAAGACCAGACCATAGATGGTAAGTGGCAGAACTAGAATTTTAACCCAGGTGTTAGGACTCCCAATCCCATGTTTATAGGACTAAATATATATTTTGAGCCGAGAGCCAACTTTAAGAATATATTCCTTTTGTTTTTTTCACCACAGAGATTGAGGAGCAAGCTCACTTGTAGAAAACATTCTTAAGTTAAGTCATCATTTTTCCTGTATGGAGAGAAGAGAAATAGAGGTCCCTACTAAGAGTGTGAACCAGAGGAGAATTTAGCGATAGACTGTTGGAATTATAAGAGATCAGTAGGTGTGAGTGCTTAGAAAATCTAGCTATAATGTTATTAGCTAGAGGAGTAAAACCAAACCAAAGTGTGGCCATGATGGCCCTCCTTCAACTGGACTAGGAGGAGGCTTCCTAAAGACCTTTAGGATATTCTTCCTACTGAGCCCATTTCCTTCCCAAAGCCTTGTGAGAGGCCCCAGGGACAAAGAATTGCTTCATTTCACTAGCCAAGTTCCATATCATCGTCATCTTTATACAACCTCATTAGTTCATAATAAATGAGTTTGTTCTTAGAATAATCCGATACTCGATATTTTGAAGCTAATAAGCAAAGGGCAGATTTAAATGTCTATACTATAAAATAACTACAATGAATGAGATTCAATGGATATTTGCAGTTGTGGCAAAAACAAAAACAAGGCAAAAGCTCCTTAAAGTTCTTCATAAGCCTCTGCTTCCCTCAATAGCATGAAGAGAAATAAACATATTCAGAAAATAGGGAGGAACTATCACAACAAGGTCACCCCATCACCTGCACAGGCCTCTTTAAAAGCAGCCCATGGCCAAGGTTCCTGCTGTCAGTTCATTGAACTGGCGCTATATTGGCTAACTGCTTCCTTAATCCCATCTTCTGCTCTTCTGCTTCCTTGATTCAGTTCAAGGAAGCTTCCACAAGCTGGGGCTGCAGATACAAAAACTATTGGGAGGTCTGGTTCTGTGCAAGGTTGCAGCATTCCTGGGTATTTTAATTCATAGAAATGCTTAATTGCAAAGCTCCCCACCATACTGAGCAGACAGTGTTCAAGTGTAAGCTGTACTGAGAACTGAAGCCCAAATTTCTGTGTACACATGAAAAAGAGAGACAGACACTAAAGGGGAAAAGTCACATGGAGAAGGCCAGTGCAGCTAAGGAATACAAGCTTTAGAACTGGAAAGGATTTGGCTTGAATTCTAGGCTTTTCATCATTTAAGCATTTCATTTAAATTCTCCGCACCTTTGTTTCTTCACCTGTGATGGGAGTTATGTCTTTCTCACAATGTTGTTTATCCTTTAAGTCATTCATCCATTCAGAAATATGTAATGAGTGGATGTTATGTACCTCAGTCTCTTTTAGGCATTGGGGATACAGCTGTGAATGTATTGGGCAAAGCTGACTCTGACAGAGTTGGGGGAGGGGCAGATAATAAACAGGAGAACAACGATGACAAAAAAATGAGATTTTGAGATAATGATAAACGTTCTTAAGAAAATAAAACAGTGTAACATGGTAGATAGTGTCTCAAGGGTTAGGTTTAGTTTGGGTGTGGCCTGGCATAGATGGGGTAGTATTAAGGAGACTATGTGAGAGATATAAGTAAGAATAGGCTGTATGTTTTTAAGGGCAGATGCCGTATCATATTTTTCTCCAGTGTACCCTGTGGGGCCTGGTTTGCAGCAGGGATTCCATATATACTACCTTAAATGAATATGTGCTTGGCTCTCTGGTAGGTGATCACTTCATGACGTTTCTTTCTATTCTTGTGAAAGCTGGTTCTCATGGCCTAAAAGATTCAACATACACTATACAGGCTAACCAAAATTTTAAGCATTCTGACATTAAAGAACCCTTACTCTACAGTCAGCATTCACCCACTATTTAAATACGATCCATCACAAGCTAGGAGCTCTGCAAATTTTTTTAAAAGACAGTAAGACAAAGTCATTTTTCTTATCTGTTTGGCCAAAGAGGTAAAATGTGTTCAAGTAGAACTGTAATACAAGACAGGGCTTTAAAAAGTCCCCAAGTGTGGTAACAAATGCTTTCAGTATGTCAAGATGACCCCTCACTTATGATGGGGCCCCTGCAGAGTTGAAGGAGGAGGTGTGTTTTAACTGGGTTTAGAAAGATTTAAAAATAAAAATATAGGAGCAACTGCTTTACAGGAATTTTGTTTAAAATGAAATTCCCAGCCCTGGCCAGTGTGGCTCAGTTGATTGGAGTGTCACCCATATACCAAAAGGTTGTAGGTTTGATTCCTGGTCAGGGCACATGCCCAGGTTTTGGGTTTCATCTCCAGTCAGGGCGGGTATGGGAGGCAACCGATGGATGTTTCTCTCTCTGTCTCCCTCTCCCTTCCTCTCTCTCTCTAAATGGTTTTGCTCAGTGGTTAGAGTGTCGGCCCACAGACCAGTGACTCGCGGGTTCAATTCTAGTCAAGGGCAGGTACTTCAGTTGCGGTTCGTCCCTGGCCCTGGTCGGGGTCGTGTGGGAGGCAACCAGTTGATGTGTCCTTGTCACGTCAACATTTCTTTCTCTCTCTCTCTCCCTCTCTCCCACTCTCCCACTCTATCTGAAGATAAATGAAAAATATCCTCGGCTGAGGGTTAAAAATAAATACATACATACGTACAATACATACATACATACATACATAAATGAAATGAAATTCCCAGAAACTTAATTAAGTATTTCTCAAACATTAACCTCCATCAGAATGCTTAAAACAAAGAATGCTGGCCCTCCCGCTCAGAATCTCTGGCTCACTAATTCTGGGCTGCGGCCCAGGAATGTGTATTTCTGACAAGTGACTCTTCACAGGAATGTTTCCAGGTACATCTCCCTCACAGTGATGTATGATATTCCAAGGTGGTATCACTACACCCCTCTGCTCTATCATGAGTCATGGAAAAAAACAGACATAAGGAGTATATGGGGGCGGGGGGTGTTCATTGTGTGAGTAGATGTGGACTATTGGAATGAATTTGGACAATGGCCCATACTACAGTACCAGGGAAAATGGTACCCCTTTCATATCTCTCTATTTCCCATTTTATATAACATAGCCCCATCCCCTCCTCTTGTGTCCACTTTATTCTACCTCCCAGACTATCCTACTTATCGTAATGTTAAAGAAACAGAACACTGCTGTTAAATTGGGATTAAGACCCACTGAGGTCATTAGAAATTCCCCTGTCTCAAGGTGACACAGACTAGTTTGTAACTAGTCTCAGACACATGGGCTTCATCAGTTCCTTGATGCTCTTTAATGTTAAGGTAGATCCTTTAATACATTTTAAAATATCCATCTTAATCCTAAGGTTATCCACCTCATACAAAGTGTCTTTCTTTTTACCCTGATGATACTCATTGAAACGTACAAATAAAACCTCGGGCAGCTAGATCTGCCATGCTAGAGAAACGGAGAAGTCTATCTTGACCGAGCCCCCAACTGCGCCATCACAACTTTAAAATATCCCCAGCCTGTCTTTGATTTCAGAACTCTCATATCACAAACAATTATGATACTCTACTAATTAATGAAATAGCCTATTTCAGCATTAAATTAATTTTTAATTTCATTGTTCCAAATATAGAATGCTGTTTCTCAGTTGAGGCAGACCTTACTGAACATTAACCACCAGCAGACATCTGCCTTCACACCACCGTATCACTCTGTTAGCTCAGAGATCTCAAAACCAAAGTAACAGAAAATATTGGTATTCTGTTCCAACATATTATGGCCAACAATGTTGGGGAAAGAATGTGTTCTCCTTTGTTCAACTTTTTAATGACATATTTTCAATTGTTTGTATAACTGGAAAGAACAGATCTAATAGCCCGGTTTATAAGCTTGAAATTTATGGATCAAGCCCTGTAACCTAATATTGGGCCCTAACACTCTGCTTATAAATTACCATCTGTACCTTAGCCCATTCCCTCATTATTGTAGATTCCGGAATAACCGGAACTGGCTGTTCTATAGATGATGACCTCAAATGACAAGTAATCAAATCTGCTCTACATCATGATAAGACAAGTTTTCCACCCAAAAAGGTTAATTTCTCTCTTTCTGATGTCTTTCTTTAGCCAGAAATCTATAAGATGTTGGCAGGAGAAACTGAAAGCTAAAAACCAATTGTAGAGAAAATGTAATCTAGAAAGTTTTATTTATGTTTTGTACACCTCCATTTCCGCCTCTGCATCTTGTGATGTGAGGATGTGTGGAGTAGTGGGGTATGGGGAAAAGGAATATGAATAACACTTTGCTGCTCTGAAGGGAACACCTCCCTTTGTGTTCCTGCTTGTCAGGGGAGAATTGTAGTTCTGACAAACTGATAGCACTTTGACTGGATCTGTATCTGTGGCTGACAATAAACTGTGAGCTCGGGACCTGAAATGGACATGAACTTATTTGCAGAAGTTTCTGAGTATGGCAACAAGAGACACAGTGGAAATGTAGGCCAAATGCTGGAGACTTCATTAGCAGTGAAAATATGAAACAGAGGTAATGCAGAATAAAGAATGTGGAGTCAATCAAATTACAAAGGAGCAGTGTGATAGTACCTGAACAATGACCTGGAAATGAGTTCCACTTAAAAGATGCATCATTCTTATTTGAAAAAGTGCCCCTTCAGATAAATTCCCAGAAGTGGAATCACTAGGTCATAAGGCAGTTCCATTTTTAATTTTTTGAGGTAACTCCATGCTGCTTTGCGCAGTGGCTGCACCAATCTGCATTCCCACCATGTTTATTGCAGTGTTATTTACAATAGCCAAGATTTGGAAGCAGCCCAATGTCCATTAGTAGATGAGTAGATTAAAAAAAAAAAAAAAAAAAGCTGTGGTACATTTACACAATGGAATACTATTTGGCCATAAAAAAGAAGAAAATCTTACACTTTGCAATAGCATGGATGGACCTAGAGAGCATTATGCTAAGTGAAATAAGCTAGCCAGAGAAAGACAAGTACCATATGATTTCACTCATATGTGGAATCTAATGAACAAAATAACTAACAAGCAAAATAGAGACAGACTCTAAGCAGGCAGACAGCTCGGGGAGGCGGGATGTGTTGTGGGGGAGTGAAGCTAGTGGGACAAAAAGGGGAAAAAAAGAGAGAAAAAAAACTCTTAGAGTATTGTCCTGATACACCAAGTTTTGGGTTTGGCCCTCATCAGGGCACATACAAGAATCAAGCAATAAATACATAAATAAGTGGAACAACAAATCTCTCTCTCTCTCTCTCATCAATAAATTCTTAAATTGTGCTCAATACACAGGAAAAGAAAGAGTAGTTAATTTCCTATATTCTTCTTTCTTACAAAAAGGGCTTAGAATATGAGAAATAATAACAGATCCCTTGCCCTGAGTGACAGTCATGTGTATAATGTTTTCATATGTGATATGTTATTTGATCTTCCTATTGACTTGTAATGCAGATATGATTGTTATTTTATAGGAACCATAAATTGGTTATCCTAGCCTAGTCTATAAATACTTTTATAAGATTAAGGTATGGCTGAGATAAAATTTCATGTTAGGCATTTCTGATTTCAAAAAGTCTTTCCATTACATCATGCCATATTCAACATTCCAAAATTAAATGCCATCGAAGTATAAAAAGTACCTATGAAACCCTGACCCTCCAATTCCACTCATGGAGATAACTACTGTTAGCAATTTTGTATATCATTTTACATCTTTTCTCTATAATTTTTCAAAATCAGTTTATTTTCCTCCTTCCCTGTCTTTGTCCATTGTTTTTAAGTAATATTTTAACAAAAAGTCAGTCCTGTTTACCTTCTTTGCAGCTTAATTTAAAAAGCAATAGCAACAACAATGTATCAGGAGCACCTTTTTAAAAAAATATTGGGGTGACACTGGTTAACAATATTATACAGGTTTCAGGTGCACAATTCCACAACACATCATCTGTACACTGTGTTGTGTGTTCACTGCCTCAAGTCAAATGTCTGTCTATCCCATTTATCCTTCTCAGACCCTCCTGCTCCTCTCTCCACCTCCCTCCTGCCCCCTGGCAATCACCACACTGTTGGTTATTGTGTCAATATGGTATTTTTTTATGCATATGTCAATACAATGTGGAAACAATTAATGACATATAAGAAATTCTGATATATTAACCCATACACACTTAGTGGGAAGGTAGATAGAAAACTCAAGTTATCTAAATAATTAGTGATTTGTTCTTAAGATTCTGATATAACTTGATAGAAGGTCACATTCATTTCTAAAGGTAAATTTTCACCCTGGGAATACATATTTAAAGTAAATATTTCAAAAATGTATAGAATAGTTTTCTAGTCTTCTATCACAAAAACTTGGACATTAAAGTTACACTTGTTAAAATTTAAAGAAAAGCTTTGCTTTGTTTTTGGAACATCAGAAAAATGTGTGCCTGATTATACCAGATGCATCTCTCACCAGATTTCATAGAAGTTATTGCAGTGGGGCAACAGTGAGCATGAGGCACGTGGAAACTTCTTCTAGTGTCCTAAATGTCTGTCATTAAGAAGCCCCTACGTCATTTAGTCAAAATGTCCTACTGAATTTCCTACAAAATTTAATTGCTGAATAATCAGAGCAAGGTGGTTAGCTGACATCAGTGAATGTCTACTTTCTGGGGGGAGGGAGTTAACGGGGGGGGGGGGGAGGTAGGGGCCCAAAAAAGGAAACAACAAAAGTTATGTATGTTACATGATAATTTTTACTCATATTAAATTATTATTTGTACCTTACTCTCATTTACTTTTTTTTCTTCTTTTTTAAAAAGAGACATTGCCTTCTTTAAAATAAACTCTAAAACAGATCAATGATGACACAGAAAGCAACCAGAATTTCATTTCAATCAATGATGAAAATCCAGCAAACTTAATTTATTCTTTTTCTAGTTAATGCAAATAATACAACTACAATGGGTGCAAATATGAGACTGCTCACTATTTTTGATCAGCTGATTCTGATCATTTTCGGCATGGTAATATTTTGATATTTGGCTTTATTCCTAATTGTTCTAGCCAATTCCTTTTTCAATAAAAGTGTCTTCAGAATGGTTGGCCTTCCTAAGAGTACCCAAATGAATTTTTTTTGTACATTTTATTGTCTCTTTGGCTTCATAAGGGGCTACAAAGCTTTGTGGCAATACCAGTCTCAACATGCATCCCTACTGGAGACATTTCCTCAATCAAAAGAAGAAAAAGCAAAGCAAGAATAATCACAAAACCATGTAGTTGACTTTTACAGGGAGCATTTTGACAAGTATATTCTTTTTTTTCTTTATTGATTTTAGAGGGAGAGGAAGGGAGAGGGAGAGAGAGATAGAAACATCAATGAAAGAGAACATTGATTGGCCCCCTCCTGCATGCCCCCCACTGGGGCTTTGGCCCACAACTTGGGCATTTGCCCTGACTGGGAATCAAACCAGCAACCTCTTGGTGCATGGGTTGATACTCAACCACTGAGCCACACTGGCCAGACTTGACAAATATATTTTTTACTTAATCACTGTATGCCTCCATTTCCTCATCTGTTAGATGGCAGTAACAGGTTTACCTATTTCACAGTATTATTGTATGAATTGAATAAAATAAGACCACGTTTCCTGGAAGATAGCAAACACTCAGTATTAACTATAGTAATGAGATAACACTACCACCACAATAATCTTATATTAAAGAACAACTCTTTTTAAAATATATAGACTAAGTCCCTAAGATGAGTTATGCAATGTTCCCAAGTTAGTATAAAATTGAGAATTTTAGATCCAAGATTATAAGACCCCAAATTCTGCACTTGTGTGCCCTACTATATTTCACTAAGACCATAAGACATAGAAACAATATTGCAAGTAAAGAATTCCAATAATAAGGACAAACACTGTAAAGTTTAGAGGAGAACGTTGAGAAGAATAACAGAGGTAGGTTTGATTGAGTAGCCCATGGAAGAAGTAGGACTAAGCATGGCTTCAAAAATGGATGCAGTGTGGCCAGGAGGGAAAAGGTCATTCAGTGTAGTCGGATTTCAAAGATGGTCTGACGGGTGTATGCATATGTCCAAATTCATAAAATCGTAAACATCAAATATATGCAAGTTTTTGTATATCAATAATATCAAAATAAAGCTGTTTCTTTAAAAAGGAATATCACAAGAGTTACAATATGATTTATGTGAATGGTTAGGAGTAGGACTTATGAATAAAAATTAAAGGATGACTTACCCTACAGATGAAGTCTAACAAAGGCTTAATAACAATCTCATATTTGATGCATGGACAGTCTATATATTTAAACCTTCAAAATTCTATTTTATAATATCAAAAACATTATTTTGAAAGCAATTTGGGTAAGTTATCTATGGGCAGGGAGAAATGCAATGTTTTGCTCCTTAAGCAAGCTAGTAGTTAGATAAACATATTATCATTATCTGACATTTTTATACCAGCAATTAGTTATTTTTAAAAATTATCACTTTGTTATTATAAATATGGAGTCTTAAATGTTGTCTATAGCCTTTCAAGTTCTATAGGAATTTAATTTTCTTGCTTGTTTACTTGTTATTTTTGTTGTTGTTGTTAACTTAGCTAAGAAAAAATTTAAAAATACAGAGCTAAACTCGGATAAAATATATTCATTGATATGCTCTTCAGAATTATGAAAAATTGAAATGGTCTAAGGGTCCCAAAATCTGTAATATTGTAGAAAAATGGTAAGATGTTATATAATCATGGCTAATAATATTTATAAAAGGTATAAAAAATATTTTAAAAATGTTCTCTCTACAATGCTAAGTTAAAAATGTGATTAAAAAAGAAATACGAAATCATGTACTTTAAAATTAGTTATTACTAGGTTTACAATTGTGCATAAGAAAGATAAAAATAAAAGACGATATCATCACATTAAGTTTTATTTCTGTTGGACTAGTAATCATTTTTAAAGTTTTTTTCTCACTTTTTTCTTTTGCAAATGTTGAATAATATATATGTGTTACTTTCACATTTACAAATTATATACATGTTTTTAAATATATCACTTCTGGATCTGACATTTTATCAACACTTGTTAATTAATGAATGGACATGATGTTGGAAAAGGAATTCAACATTTTTCCCCAACCACATCTGGCAATCAAAATCTCATTGTTTTTATTGTGAGAGAGGCATCATTAATGAAACATCTTTGATTAGTATTTAACTTTCACAGTACTATACTCACTATTTTGTAAAAACCTAGTCCAAGCATAGAGCTCTTGGCACACAGTAAATGTTCACTTAATATTTAATTAGTTAGTATACCAGCCAGCGTTAGATTTACAAAGTGCATTACCTGATTTTTCAGTTGACCATCATAACAAGGCATTGGTACAGAGAATGCAGATAAAGCCATTTGTCATCTTGCAAATGAGGATCTGTGTCTCAGAAAGGTTAAGTGAACTGCTCAAAGTCATCCTAAGGTGGGAAAATTGAACATGATCTCCAGGGTAATTTCAAATTTAATGCTCTTTCTGCTGACCTCAAAATCAAATTCTTTGACACTCCAACTGGATCAGAAGTAAAGTTTTCCATATTGAAGTTCAATAACTTTAGCATGAATTTCTGCTCTTTTACAGGAATGGTTAAGACTTATTTCAGTTGCCTTTGATTAGAAATTATGTACCGTTTCTGAAAGTCACTCATAGAGACTTTAGTATATTATATAGTAAAAACTTAAAAGCTTATTTTTCTCCTTTATGTTTCTAAGTGATATTCTTTTTTCCTATTGCTGGCATGTGTTATATTCTCTCCAGCCTCTTTAAACCTTATCATCAATGTGCAATAATTTGCCATCTATTGACAGAGGGAAGGTAAAAGCAAAGGCATGTTGCAGGTTTTGAGGCTGGAAATGTCCTGCCCAGCTAATCCAAATTACTAGTCTCCATAGTCACAATGGAGCACAGCCTCCTCCAAGGAGGGCTTTTCAAAAAGTGAAACCAGTTCAGTACAACCATTAATTTTACTGGTTACTCAAAATAACTTGAAACAGAGGGTTTAAGACTCAGAAAAGACTCAGGGAAGAGAGAGTTTAAGATAGGAAGATGCCAAGAAACATCAAAATCAGAAATAGGTCTGAAACTATGAATAATTTCACTAAATAATGTTGAATTTGTACCAGGAAGAATGTAGTATGATGAGAAGGGATGAAAAGTTTTTGTTTTCCTAGAGTTCCACATAAATAATTAGATAATTATCAGAGGTCTGAAATTCATAAAAAGAAGTGATCTCAATTTTGTTACACAAGCCAGGCAATGTCTTAATTACTAGTGATTATGCATGTTAATATTTATCGCTTGAGGTTGTCTGCTATATCCATTAACGAAGGAGATTAAAATCTTACCTTTTTATTAAAAAATGCCATAAATGGCATCCATCTCAGACTTCCTACCTTGGATGGAACAATACTTATTAACTTCATACTGGATCAGGAGACACTGAACAGTGTAAACAAAAGGGTAATTAGGTCACCTGTGGTTCCACATGGCTCCCTTCCATCCCAGAATCTTAAGCAGTGGGCAAGTACAGAATGACACATGCTAAACAGAATAATGCATTGTTTTTTCTTTTTCTTTTTTTACTTCCAACAGATATTCCCTGAAGGAGGCTGTGCTATACTGTGACTATGGGGACTTAGTCATGTATCCTGCGTCTGAGATCGTATATCTCACTAGTGTTACTTGGTGAGGATTGCTAAGGGAAGAATGTGCTCTTATCAAAGAAATCTTTAAACTCTATAATTTTCTAAATTATATTTAATAAAGACTTCTTTCTTTCAATCTAGCTTCCTAATACACTTATCCCTTGCCATACTGTGTCACTTTGTGAGTTTCTTCTTACACAAATCCAGATTCTTTCTGTAAGGGTAAACTTGATATTAATATGAGGCATGGCTTGATGTACATCTGCGGAAAGATGTGCTCGCAAGAGCTTCCAACTCACGTGTTTCAGACCGTGTACCACAGAGGCTGGTACATAATATATTCCCAACACATATTTTCAAATTAATGAATAAATTCCTTCATTCATTGTAACATCACATGGACCTTAAGCTCTATGAGATGTGCTTTTACACATTATATAATGCTATTGGAATATATTGAACTTTGTCAAAATGTATTCTTTATTTTGTGCAAAAAATTGTCTAAAATCATCAAAAATGTTGCTACAAGTTTGTAATTATTTTTATAACTTCATACAAGTTGGCAAAAAAAAGTACCACCAAACTCAAAGAATTTGGATTTTTGCATTGTATTAGTTCTATAAGGGTTTGCTGTTATCAATCACATGTATATATATATATATAACATATATATATATAGTATATATAGGTATGTATACACTATATATATAGTGTATATATATGTATGTATACACATATATGTATACACAAATCCAAATAATTATTGCCAGCTTAATTCTTCAGTGTATATTACTTAATAAAACCTAGGTTTCAACATTACATATAGTAGAAATCAATACTTTATATATTTTTATTTCCTCTGAACTTAAAAGGAAAACTAATTATGTTTGTATAATGAGGGATGAGTGTACTAATTTGGGAATTGAAAGCAATCAAATTAAGTTTGATTACAAACAAAATAACCAGATGGAGTGTTAATTTTTGTCATTGTCTTAATATAGTTTTACTATCTTTTCTCTGTTTACTTTAATAAAACATATTAATTGCCAGCTTCATTTGTAATTTAATTTTTTTCAAATTCTAGGAAATTGAAATTAAACTAATAGGACACTTAAATATATCTTACTTAACTGTTATATTTCTTCAGCTTACCTAAAGAATAAAAATCCATCATGTGGCAATCCAATAATACATTCCTTTTTATTTTATTTTTTATTGATTTTAGAGAGAGAGGAAAGGTGAGGGAGAGAGAGAGTAACATCACATCAATAAGTTGCCTCCTGTATGTGCCCCAACCTGCAACCTGGGTGTGTGCCCTGACTGGGAATCGAACCAGCAACCTTTAGTGCATGGGACGACACTCAAACAAGCTGGCATAATACATTCTTAAAGAATTAATGGCTCTCTACTCTCATGAGGGAGACTCAAGGTTTGTAACCTTAATCCAAATTTTGTGCAAAGCAGATATATATACGGCTTTTGGAAAGAAAGCATATAATAAAAACATATATGATGAAAATTTTTGAAGAAATTGTCAAAGATACAAATAGTTTTGTTGTTAGAGTCCTTGAGAAAAGGAACACTGATATATTCTTTTTACTCTATATTATATCTACTTTTTATTTTAGCTATGAGTAAGACTGACTTTCAGATATTAACGATTCCATACTAATAATAGCACCAAAACATATATCTTGATATCACTTCATAGATCTGAAACTGATAATTTCTGATATCACAGTAAATACTTGATAAAAAAAACAGTTATTATAATTGTCATTGCTATTATTTTATCTATAACAATTTTAAGAGAGCATCATTTAGCTTTCAACCCAATGTTTCATTTTCTAAGGTAAGGGCCATCCTATTTCCTTTCGTTTTAAACTCAGGCCTACAGAATGCCTCAATGTGATACAACTCAGCTTCATTAACAACTTGCAGTTACTGACTGGGGAAGGTTAGCATGTTCAATTTGAATTTACAAAGAAGGTATTCATTGTGCTGATTTTTTTTTTACTACAAAAGATGCTTGTTATAAAAGTAAGAAAAAATTCAGAAACACTTAAAATACAGCATTACCTTTCTATCTTCAATCTCCTCTGTTTTACACACACACAGCCCAGCTCTGGAACTTTCCAGACTTTGCTCATTTTACTACACCATAATTCCTCTCAGCAAT
The DNA here is from genome assembly GCA_030848825.1 of Tadarida brasiliensis. Classification (NCBI taxonomy): domain Eukaryota; kingdom Metazoa; phylum Chordata; class Mammalia; order Chiroptera; family Molossidae; genus Tadarida; species Tadarida brasiliensis. Next base: position 61,941,211 of record CM061268.1, read on the forward strand.
TGGAGGAGAGGTTGTGGGATCCACTTACAGCTGTGCCGAAGCACTAAGCACCCTGAGTTATATCATATGACTGCAAACCTAACTTCTGAAAGGAAAATCGGTAAGAATCTAAAACTCGCTACATTTACTGGTCATTTTCCTGACTAATTCTCCACCTCATTCAATAATAACTTTTAACTAAGCAAAATCAGAGTGAAATATGATTTATGTGTTTTTTTCTTTATATCTCAGATAAGGTCAGGCAAGTTCTTGGCGGGCCAATTTAGAAGGTCCTCGTAGGGCACTGGCTATGTGCCAAACTTGGTGCTGCATGCTTTCTATTTACTTTTCACAACAGACTTATGGGCAAGTTTTAGTTTCTCAAAATGATAATGAGGAAACTAAGTAAGTGACTTGCCTAAAGTCCTTCCACTAGCAAGAATATTAATCAGGATTTGCACTCAAACTGCCTGTGTCCATACTACTACTTAAATAAAATGATTCCAACGAGTTAGGAAACTTAGATTCCTGAGATGTCTTTGCAACAAACTTTGTGAATTTGAAGTCACAACTACATCGTAGCTTACTCATTTCATGGAACTATTTTTACTTCTAAAACTGCTCTCACATGTCTAACCTCACTTTATCTTATGATAGGTATTTGGCATGATCTTCACAATTCTCAAAAGACCTCAAATTTAGACTTTACTATTCATCAAATGAGATCGCACATATAATTATTGGGAAACTCAGAGAAACCTGAAAGAAGACTGTTATTTTATATGTTAAAACTTGATCTTATTATACACTACATTATAATGTGATGCACTATGATTGGTTTTATATAAACAAGAAATTGTCTTACGAATGGTATAAATACATCACATTGTATTTTGTGTGTGTGTGTGCGTTGCAAGTAGTTAGACATGTTAATTTTTAATATGTAAAATTGTAATACCAAATTATAATTAATATATTTTTACATTTATTTTTAATGTACTATATTGGGATATTAGAAAATAAAATGTTCTCAGTCTTGTTTGGATCTCTGATAAAAAGTAGGACTGGGAACTTGTCTCCAACATCCTGGTCTAGTGTCCCTGCCATTGTCCCATATGGATGCTCATGCCATTTATCAATAATATATTAATTACTTCCATTTTGCTCAAAGTCTCTACCATCTCCCACCATAGTGCTTTGGAGTTCTTGCTTGTTTTTAAAAATAAGACTTAAAAGCCACCCATCCAGGAAAGACAAACCAAATGACATTGTTACAGATAAGTAGATTACATTTCCCTAGCAAAGAAACAATAAATAAAATAAAATATTAGCAATGTTAAAAAGTAGAGTAAGTTGCTTTTAAAATTTTTTTTTCTATAAGACATAATAAGAAATACATTTTACATTGTAACCCACAGTACACATATGGCTGGCTATGTGCAACTCAAATAAAAATTTACAAAACAATACTTACTCTTTCTATCAATAATATACTTTAATATTTATACTCTATTCCATTTTACTCTTCTCTCTCTCTCAAATGTATATATACATTTGTTAATCCTCACTCGAGGGTATTTTTTCCATTGATTTTTGGAGAGAGTGGAATGGAAGGGGGAGGAGGAGAAAGAAAGAGAGGACAGAGAGAGAGAAACATCTATGTGAGAGACACATCAGTTGGTTGCCTCCTGCACATGCCCCAACCAAGGCTGGGGATCAAACCTGCAACCCAGGTTCTGCCCTTGATGGGGAATTGAACCTGCAACCCTCTGGTGCGTGGGCGGACACTCTAACCACTGAACAACACCGGCCAGGGCACTCTACTCTATATTAACTGCTGGTGTCAACCCACTAGATTGGTTTTACAGATAACTCATGGGTTATGATGCACTTTTTGAAAAAACACTGACTAGATAATAGCATTCTTTTGAAAGGCTGTGTGTGTATGAAAATTAATGCATAAAATGCATGGCATCATTGCAGTGCAATCTCATGTTTCAAAGTCCCCTAAAATGAACACGTCTAAATATTACACCTCTTCCCAAAAAGTCTCCTCAACATTGGGTTAAATTGAGAAGTCTTCCTGGAGTATTTGCATATGTGCCAAAATGAGATTTCATAACTCCCAGTCCTGATGAATTCCAAAGAAGTCTTTCATACATAAGGCTGTAGCATTTAACAATATGTGCTCCTACTCTGACAAAAGTTTGCACCATACTGCTTCCTCCCATAATTGGCATCTGAAGGATGGAGAACAGAGTCTGCAGTAGAGATGTGAATAGAAACAACCAGGTACAGTCTGTACTTATCATCAGACTCACAAAAGGTCTTCCGTGAGGTCAACTTGTTGCCACATACCTTCTCCTTAATTTACTTTCTTTTTACTGTAATTAATTCTTTCCATGGGAACAAGGAAATGTGCTGCTTTTAAAGCCAGATAAAAAGACACAGGAAATAGTAGAAAAAGATTTTCTCCATGGGGAAACAAATGGTGTTTTCTTGTTTCCTAAGGAGGGGAAAAGAATCAATAGTTGTGCATTCCTGTTTTCCTTGAGGTCAACTAACTCAATATAAAGAGAGGAAGTTTGGATTTCATTGAAAAGACTTGGCCTTCGGTCTAAATCCTTGCTCTGCCACTACCTTGCTGCAGTACTCTGGGGGAAACACTTTCTCTGCCCCTATTCTCTAACCTATAAGATGTAACATTATCAGACTGTGTTATGGAATAAATGAAACAACTAACAAATTCATGAAATAGTATAGTATGTATGACCATGTTTTAACTCACAGAATAATACAATCCTAATTAAATGACATTTGCTTGTCAATAATGGGAGTTATAAAAAAAAAAAATAGTTCAACTCCTTTCCTCCCTCTACTGAGGTTTAAGTTCATCTTCCCACAGCCCCTCCAAGGGGTTGTCCATTCCACGCTGGGCAGAGGAGTTACAGAGATGATCTCCTATGAGAGACGCTTCCTTCATTGAACAGTTCTGTTAAGGAACAAAAATATCCTTTTTAACAAATTGAACCATAATTTGTTACTCTGGTATTTCAGTAATTAGCTCTTTGTAATGTGCCTGGCCATATAGAGTGAATCCAGCTCCTCTCCTCCTGAATTTTCCAAATACCTAATAGTAATGGTCAGTTCCCTGCTGTGTCTTGCCTTCTCTCTGCTAATTCTATTCTTTGAAGACATGGTTTCAAGTCACATAACCATTTTGGCTACTCTCCTTTGAACAGCCATACTTGGTTGCATTTACTTTAAATGTGGCACCAAACATTTAATGCAGCCCAGGTGTGGTCTGTGGCAGCATGAGAGCAGGTAACAGAGGTCAGTTGTAGAATGGATCTCCAAGAACATCCTTTCTAGCCCTTTTCATCTGACAAATGAAAGAAGAAGTTGAAGTGACTTTCTCAGAGTCACATAGAAAAATCTGATGTCAGCGATATTTATTTTAGTAAAACTAGTCCTTTTAATTTTGTTTTTTTCAACTCCAAGATATCATTAATGTAATCTTCATTTTTTTTCAAACGCTTTAAAATTATTGGTGTAATGAGAAGGCTATTAATCTTGACCAGACTTATTGAACAGACTACAAAATATAAAAATGTTTAGGAACTAAAGAGAAGAGGAAAATATGACAAATAAAGAGACAGAGAAGGAAAGAGGAGGGAGTAAAAAGATTCTCTTCAGAGATTTGTGGATCTCTATCCTTGTTTTTCTCTTCTGTGCTTGCTTCCTGTGTGTTTAGTAGAGTTTGCTATGCAGAAATTGTTTTGCACTGGAACATAAATACTTCTCACCATGCCCTCCCATTCCCCAGCTTTCCTCAGTCAGAAGCAACATCTGTTACTCATTACTAACCCTTTTAAACCTAGAAGATAATCAAGTTATGATGACTGAGGAATTGAGTCACAAGACCCGTTCTTCAGTAAATAGAATGAACGGACTTTCTGAATATGCAAACTCTAAAACTCAGACAACAATGTTATCTCTGTGGGATCTGAATAAGTGAGACTAAGGAAAAACACACTATTTGCTCTGCTCCCAGCCATAAAATGGATAGGTACCGAACACTTAACAGGCATGCTCACTCAGAGACTATCTTCACATCTTCATGTTGAAAGAAGCATCTGATTAATTGGAACTATAGTGTCCACATTTGCACATCACCCCAGATATTTTTTGTGTGTGTTGGGGGAGTGGTGGAATGATATCCTCTGAGAACAAAGTTCCTTCTAAGATACTCCTCCCAAGATGGAGTATTTGGGGGGAAATTCTAGTATTTTCAGCAGTGAATGGACAGCAGTATAGTACCTGAGAAAGTGGAAACAAAGATGTTATTTTATCTCAGGCAGGAGTCTTTCATAGGGGAGTCAGAGTCCAAGCCAGAACTTATATTAAAAAACAAATAAAAACTGAAAAATAGGGAAGATCTTGCCCTACCCACTAGATATGTGAGTGGACCCCATTTTTTTTCCCCTGAAAGAGACAATAACTCCCTTAGAGTCTATCAGCTAAGAGTCCATAAGCTCTTCTATCTGAAAGGGAAGATAAGAGTAGCACACTTGCCCAGCTACTGTGGCTCAGTGGTTGAGCATCAACCCATTCACCAAGAGGTTGCCGGTTTGATTCCTGGTCAGGGCACATGCCCAGGTTGTGGGCACGATCCCCAGTGGGAGGCATCCAGGAGGAAGCCAGTTGATGTTCTCTCTCATCGATGTTTCTATCTCTCTCCCTCTCCCTCTCCCTCTCCCTCTTTCTCTCTCTAACATCAATACAAAAAAGAAAGAAAAAAAAAAAGTAGCACCCCTCTGAACACACTTCCCAGGGCTAACTGTATTTCCTTCATTATTAACAATGCAGTTTCTGACAGTGACATGAATATGAAAAATTGCTTCTTTATTGTTACAGTTACCACTGAATCTTCTAGATTATGGATCTATGATCTAATTTAATGAAGAATTTACCTAAAAGTCTTTGCATCTTCTGATTTTTATGTATTGTTTTGTCAGTGATAACCAATATAATTATCTAGTCAATCTATACTTATAAAGATTTATGGGTCTAATGTTTTCAGAATGTTTATGAAACAAAGAAAACATTTTCAAAGTTTCTTCAGATCTTCAATATGACCCAGGAGAAGAAGTACTTCATCTAATTTACAGGTCAAGAACAAAGGGACCATACTATTTCTCAAAGCTAATTTTTACATGAACTAATTCATTTGTGGCCCCTGTTGCTAATTAAAATGAGCATTAAAAGCTTCAGCAGATTGGCATCATTGAGATGAAGGAAAAATGAATAAAGCAATCAGATGGAGAGGTATTGCAATGGCAAAAAAGAGAAAAGAACTTGAGTAATTATCTTCAACAATGATGTGTAAACAAAATTCTGGACAGGAATCTTGAGTTCTAAGACCCAACTCTGTAAAGAATTGTGTACAAGTAAGGCCAAATTACTTGTCCTGACTGTCTTTGTTTCCTCAAATGTAAGATAAAGGCGTTAGATTAGCCCTGGCTGGTTTGGCTTAGCGATTAGAGCAATGGCCGGGAGACCGACGGGTCATGGATTTGATTCCCAGTCAAGGGCACATACCTGGGTTGCATATTCGATCCCCGGCCCTGATCAGGATTGTGTGCAAGGTAACCAATAGATGTGTCTCTCTCACATCAATGTTTCTCTCTCTCTCTCCTTCTCTCCCTTCCACGCTATCTAAAAATTAATTGAAAAATATCCTCAAGTGAGGATTAACAGAAAAAAAAGGGGGGGAGGAGGGGTTAGATTAAATGTTCTCCTAAGACGCTTCCAGTGTTAATAGTCTACAATGCTATCAGTAGTTTGTGTGTCTGAATTATCATCATGATCATCTGAAAGTTCATCTCAACTCTCAAAACTACTTAACCCCTGGAGAAAGAACATAAAACCCCTTTAAATATTACTCAGTAGAACCTACAGTGACATTTCTTGTCTTTCCAAACTAAGCTGATGTTTTGATACAATCACAAAAGAAAAAGTGTGATGGGAAAAGTATACTTCCATTCTTTAGAAGTTAAACTAAGCACATAGACTATGAATCACATTAAAGGTCTTTCAACCAAAGTCAGATTGTTATCACATTTACAATAACTGATGGAAAACTATGTCATAATCTACAATTGGTACACCATTACAATATGTAGGTTAGGCTGAGGACAATGTTTTAATGATGTCACATCACCAGTGCAACTTTTTGGTACATTTTCCCCGCAGAGCATCACTGACATGTTTTTTTGGCTAGAATGAATTAGCATTCCATTATCATTAGGTGGAAATAATAAATTCAAGAACTAGTGCAAACAAAAAAGGGAGTGGGGTTTGAATAGCATTTTACAATTAATCATTGGAGGCATTTTGGCACCTCATTTTTATGAAGAAGCAAAGCTGTGAAAACTTACTAGTGTCTGCTATTTATCCACATGCTGTGCATTCATAAACAGTGGGAGAGGTACTATTGCAACACAAATTCATCCATTCAGCAAACAGTCTTTGAGCACCTATTATGTGCCAGGCACTCTGATAGGCCCTGGAGATGTACAGTGAAGTTTCAACTAAAGTCAGCGAAACTTGTGGTGTAAAAATCCTGTAAGTCATCAATAGAGTACAATATACATGGTTCTGTGTATAAAATGCAATCTATAATTACTTTTCTCAATAAAATTAAGCTACATGAAGGGGAAGCATGGAATAATGGAATATATGCAAGTGTGTGACTATTTAAAGCGTTCAGGCTTTAGGCCTTAAAGTTTAGGTAATTATCAAATCTCTAGCTACAAAAAGTATGAATGAAGCACTTTACATTTTTCTTCTTGCCCACAGCATTTATTGCATTTTATTTCACATTTCAATATCAAGACTACTAATGCCTGTTAATACATACTTTTTTGAGGTTTAGACATTGCAGCAGTATCCCATTTTGGGGGGAGGATTAAAGTGTAAAGTCATTGGGATGAATATGCTTATATTGGACCCATCTTGAAGGTATTAATCATTGCTCATAAATTTATGTTTAACTGGGTAATATTTATGGTTTCAGCTGGGCTTTATTATGTGATTGCAAATAACTGTGGGTCAGGAAGGCAGTTGTGTTGCTCTTCATTGGGTGTGCTCACATAGTTGAGGTCAAGTGATCGAAGATGGTCTCATCTAGAAAACCTGGGTGCTCTTTCCCTTCACATGGTGATGACAGGGTTCCAAGACAGACAGACTAGGAAGGGAGTCCTCACTTCCACCAAATTCTGTTAACGGAAGCAGTCACAGGCTGGTGTTGCACGAGAGTGGAAGGGAACTACCAAGTTACCAAGTAAAGGGGATCATCAATGGAAGTCATCAGCACCAGAGCAATTCATCTGCCCACCCCTAAACAGCTGAGCATGCTGATCCTGTGCCATAATGGGCATATGTACCAAGGTTTGTAAAAGTACTGAAGTCAAGAACCCCTTAAATTTTCTTAGATCAAAGAGAACGGCTACTAACTGACTCCTTTAAAAGGAGTAAAAAAAAAAAAAAAAATTTGAGTCATTGCATGTCCCTTTCTTCCATACAGTCGAAGAGCTAATGTTGTCTGCCTTTAAATATTTTTAATTTATTGTTTATTGGTTTTCTTTCTGCACTATTAATCTTTTTGCCTAAAACACCTAGGAACAATTTCTGCATAATACAATAAGCCACAGTAAATACACAATCCCATAGCCTATAAAAATCATAAATCAAGGAAAAAGCAAGTGTAAGAGATTAACCTTGAAGCTGAAACCAAAGTTTCTTTTTGTTGTCTGGAATTCTGTGATAGCATACATGTTCTCAAAGGAACATCTTGTGGTAGCTGCCACGAGGACTGAGTGACATGGTACTGCCATGTCTAAGTATAAAATAAATGGGCAATTTGAGGGATAAAAATTTTTTAAATGAGACATCTTTTCATAGACCTTAATGTCTCATTTGAAATTGTCTATATTCTTGAAGAAAGAGGAATATCAACTGAGCGATGGAGGATATTTACAAGGACATGGGAATAAATGTGGGACACTGAGGCTAAGTGAGCAAAGGCTAGAGAGAATTACTCCAATCCAACCAGAAAAAGGCTCAAGTAAGAATTGGAATTGGCATTTCATGGAAAATCTGGCAGGGAATTCCTGAAGGACCAGGCAACACAAAACAACACATCACCTAGGACCTCCAACAATACCCAACAGAGCTGTATCTTGTTACTCCAGCACTTTTGATTCTGGAGGTGAGTTTTACCTTGTAAACTTCTGACCACACTGCTCCTACACTGATAAACTGTGAGACATAACAGTATATAACCTTGTTAATCATATACTTGATTGTGATCAAAGCAATATAAATACTTCTTGACTAAACCACATCAAACAATAAACCAGAGTATTTCTTCCAGTCTTTGAATATTCATATTCAAAATTTGTTCTCTCCTGAATCCTGGTGGTATGATTCAAACATTTTGTCAGAATTTGGCAATAAAATTTCTATTGGCTTATTTTTGGCAAAATAATTAAATTTGTCTAAATTTGGCAATAGAATATTTTGGCTTAGTTTTGTCCACAATACAATGTTTTCTTTTAATTGTTCTGTTGTAATACACATTTTATGTGTGTAATACATAACTTTAAAAATTTGCATGTAAGAGTTATTTTAAAAAGGTAAGTTTAATTTATTCCACCCTGTCTCCTAACTACTTAGATTTCCTCCCCAGAGCAACTCTGTCAACATCCAATCAGATGGTTTTTATAAACTCAAATAACATAGCATATACACAGAACTCCCCTTGCTTTTTTCACTTAAAATGATCTTGGAGATCATTATAATCTCACTATAGAATGCCTTATTAATTTTAATAGATTTGTAATAATACATTGGATGCATCATGATTTATTTATTTTATTGGATTACTATTGGTATACATTTTAGGTTTTTTTTAAGAAATGTTTTTTATTGATTTTAGAGAGAGAGGAGGTGAGAGGGAAAGAGATAGAAACATTGATGAGAGAGAACGTCGATTGGCTGCCTCCTGCATGTCCCCCACTGAGGATCAGGCCCAAAACCTGGGCATGTGTCCTGACCGGGAATCTAACTGGCGACCTCTTGGTGCATGGGTTGATGCTCAACCACTGAGCCACACTAGCCAGGCACATTTTATTTTTTTAAAAAAGTTTAAATTAGTAGGAGCCGGTGGCCATGATGATGAATTTCTTTTTTAACACAATCTTGGATGAGTGTTTCTCACATGGTGACCAAGCCCTACTTTTCAGAATCTAGAGGGAAGTTCCTAATAAAATTTACTATTTTTTTTAAGGCAAATTGAAACATACCTTTATCTTTGTTTTGTTTTTTTCAAACCTTTATTTTCTCACCTTCTCATATTTTCTCATGCTCTTCGCTGAAAATCCATCCCTTGTTAATTTTCACCAATTGTCAGTGTTCTTCCTGTTAAAATCCAACTGTCAAATTCCATTTGCTTCTCTAAGATTTTCACCATGGCCCCCATCACCACAGAGTAGAACGTGATTTTTTGCTCATTCAATTTACTTTAGAGACATATTTTAACTCCTTGTCATCTTGAATCATCATTATATTAGTGCATGCTTCATCTCCTTTGCCAGATTACATGCCCATCGAGAGTAGTGATGTATACAACATAGGACCATCCTTCTGAGAACTACCAGAGGGCCTTTCATCTATTTGTGCTTAATAAATATGTGTTGTATAAATATATCCTCAGAGTGTGATTCCACTAGATTCTGCTAAGTTATAATAGGACACTGAACTAGGGGTCAGTAGCTCCTGGCTCTGAAATTGCTATTAGGTATTTATTGGATGGATTATTTGAACTCTTAAAACATTTATATTTTAAACTGGGAATATAATATCTGGGTTATCTGTATCACTGCTCATTGTGAGATTGAAATGAAATAGTGGTTTTATAAGAAAAATCTCAGCATTAGAAAAAAAATCAAAGGTCTCATACTCCAATCACCTATACATTGCTCAAAATTTCTATATATCAACATCTCTGCAAGTAAACTATAAATTTATACATGAAAATTTCTAGAGGCATAGAAGTCTCAATCAATAGAGAAGCCCATTTTATGTTATGCCATTCTGAATATTATGAATAAGAGTGGCTGTGCTGTGAAATCCATATTATGCCACTTAAATACAAGTTTGCTATATCTACTTGGTGATTGGCTCCTGATCTCTGGGGTAGGCTTTCTTTGGTCATTTCATTAATGCACAAATATTGCAACCTCACATTTTACAGGATTAGATTGTTTGGACCACACTGATAGTGTTATTGCAGGATTTTAAAATCTAAACTAAGCCTCACAATGATTGAAGGAGATATAAAAAGCATTTTGAAACTTTCTGGCATTCTATAGTGTATTTAGTACATGCAGTATGTTGTCCTAGATAGAATGTTGCATAATAAGCGAGTCTCACCATTTGTGTTCCTTAAACTCTGTAGGTCAAACCAAAACCATCCCAAACAGCCTTTGATAAGAACTAACAAATAATGTACACAAAAGCATTTTTAAAACACAATATACAATAAAAAAGGCTAATAGCATTATTAACTGTTATAAAGCCTCAGTCATATTTTCCTTCCTCACTGTACTTTGAGCATAAAAAAGCAATACATTTAAAACAAATGATGAATTATTAAAACTTACATTTTCTGAATATGTTCTATACAAAGATAAAACTAATTCATATGTATCTCCATTACTATATATTCAGTTGAAAAAATAGTTGTAAGACTAAGCTGTTTGGTAACTTTCTACTACATTGTACCTGGGCCAGAATTGGCTGCCTTCACTCCTTATGTGTATTTATGTGTATCTCTCTTTATCAGAAATAATAAGCAGTTGGAATACCTTTTAAAATGTTAAAAATGTGAGGTGTTCAATGAAGATCTAGAAAACGTAAAAATCTCTAGAATCATTATAGCAGAAGTACAAATGCAATACATAATCCAAAAATTTCCACTTTGCCACATGAACATTTATAGTTCTTACATTTTTGTCACTCTATACATATGCCTTCCAGTTCCTTTTCTATTAATGGTATATAATGGGGCAACTCAAAAGATCCCAAACAGTTAAGAATACTTCAGCTTTCCAATACCTGAAATTTCAACTGGGAAGCTGTTGAGTGCATAATGAGACATACTTAATGAAAGTGAAGGAACCTTACCTTCCGTGTGCACGGCTGACACATAGGTCCAGTTGTACCTCTTCACTATGTCCACCATGGCCCGTGCCTGCTGGGCATCTGAAGGCACAACCCTCATGAAGTACTTGAACAGAGTTTTGTCACTCAGGTCCATGCTTGTTGCCGAGTAAGCAATCTGAGGTATGTTGAAAAGCTGGAGCAGGTTCTGGACCTGAATGGCCACAGAACTGGAGCCAGGCCCAATGACCCCTACTATGGGCTTCTTGGCGCGGAAGGAGGAAGAGCCATCCACACAGCGCACCAAACCTTCTTCTTCATCGGAAGAAATGAGAGAGTCCCTTATGAACTCAATGCTCTGTTCTAGGGCCACAGCCGAATGCCAACAGGAATCTCTTATCTCACAGCCCAGTGTGATGTTGGGCAAGAGCGTGGGGTCGGAGTTGATCCTTTCCAGGGTGTGAAGCATGGCCTCCACTCTCTGAATGCCATACTGTTCACGAACTGCCCCACACTTCCTCTCATGAACTTTGTCCACGGTGGGCTGGTGGTGGACAGAAAAGAGAGCTCCAATAATGATGTCACCCGGCATGTGAGCCACCACCCTCCTCTCGCTAGACTGTGCACTCCCACGGACATCTTCTTTAAAAAGCAGGACTGACAAGATCAACAGAAGGACCATTTTAGGAACAGAGTTCAAGCTAGTAAAGATAGCATGGTGGGGAAATTTTAGGAGAGTTCTGATAGATAGAATCAAACAATGTCCTATGTTGAGTGGCAAAACAAGAACTTAGCCAGTAATTTAGTTGTAGTCTCTAAAGGACCAACATGTCCCCAGGTACCATGTAGTCAGAGGATTCCACGTGATCATGATCTTCAAAACCTGGAAAAAAAAATAGCACAGGTATTCAACAGCATAAGGGCCACTAGTAGGGGAAGCTCTAACGGTCTATGCTATTGGAGAAAGAGAGGACTTTCTAATGATGTAAATAACTTGAAAATAAAAAGTAATCCATCAGTGGATGAATGGATAAAAAAGCTGTGGTACATATACACAATGGAGTACTATGCAGCTGTAAGAAAGAAAGATCTCTTATCCTTTGAGACGACATGGAGGGACCTCGAGAGTATTATCCTAAGCGAAACAATCCAAACAGAGAAAGACAAATATCACATGATCTCACTTATTGGTGGAATATAATGAACATAACAGTCTGAGGAACAGGGTAGACCCAGAGATGTGGAAGTAGGGTATAGACCGACACCCCTCAGAAGATGGGGGTGGGGGGGAGGGAAGAGATAAACCACAGAACTTATGTGCATGAATGCATAGCTGATGGACATGGACAACAAAGCTGGGGACGGGGTGGGGGGATGGGGAGGAGGGTGTCAATGGGGAATAAAGGAGAAACATCTGTAACAAAAATAAATTAATAAAAATAAATAAATAAATAAATAAAATAAAAAAAGTAATACAAAAATTTTTCTGACTATCCTCTGTCTCCTGTGTGAATTTTGTGATGTGCTGAAGCAGCTGATTTAGCTTCTTCATCCTACTTTGCTGAGATTAATGTTTTGTTTTGTTTTCATTTGTTCATCTTGAGTACAGAAAACTAAATCTTATCTGTAGCAAGCTGAACCATGTTTGCATGTGGGGGTGAGAGAAGGCATCTTAAAAGCAAAACTATGCCATGAACAGAAAACCTTAGGGAGTATGAACCCCAAAATATTAGACATTAGTGATAGCTGGGTGATGGTATTTTTGTTTTAGAAATGTTTTTTTTTCTTTCCAAATTTTCAACATTGAGCATGTATTAATTATGAATTATAAAAATAAAGTTACTTAAAGAAAGCCTATATACCCCTTCTTCAAATGCAATGTAAAACAAGTTGAATAATTTTCCCAACAAATAAGTGTTGTGTCTAGTTTCAATATATGATAGAACAAAGACAAATATGGATATTTCCAAGTTAAATTAACTATAGGAGAGAAGGAAGAGGGTTGGGATGTTACAGACTAAAATGTCCCACATATAGGCAGCAAACACAGTAACAAGAGCATCAATTTTTGGAGAAAACATTCACGTTTAAATTCTAGTTCTGCTATCAAGAAGTATTAATAAACTGTTTAACTTCTCAGTACCAGAATTTCCTCATCTGAAAAATGGGGATATTATGTGTTAGGCAGCCCTCATGGGAATCAACATATCAACTATGCAAATGTTTTATGTATTGTATAGGGCTGTATGTATTTAAGACATCTTTTCTGTTAGTAAATTTCCAAGGGCATTCTGTGGCTAGGTGGTGAGGAACACAAAATTCTCTGGCAATCCACTTGGTCCCCCAGAGTTTTCAAAGTAATTACAGAGTCTTGCAATAAAATTCACAGTAATCAGTCCTCTATCTCTGATTCAGGAACAACAACAACAAAAAATGTCCACATCGGAAAGACTCAAAGGGCTCAGAGAATGAATGTTTGTACTATCCACCTAAGTAGAAACTTTGTATAGCTATGAAGATAGTCATTACTTCAGTTTAAACTCCTGGGGAGAAGAAAAAAATCCCAAATTGCCTACAGCAAATTCTAGCACCATTTGTAAAAGGGAACTGACAAATTAGTGATCTGGGTTATTTAAAGGATAGTGTGAGACACTTATTTCTAACTCCCTATGCACCACCTTTCACAGACAGGTGATGTTTCTTCAGGAATTTAAGCGATTATGATGATTCTTCAAGAGTACTAATGGTTTTCAAACTAATCAGATCTGCAAAAATTCTAGCCCAGACACAAAATGAATGTAACCTGAACCACATTTCTCATCACTCTCACCTCATTTTCATTGTTTCTTCTACTGTTTCCTATGGCAACAGAGAAAGGCTCCCTCTGTATAGTGCCAAACATTAAACAAACAAACAATAAACATCTCAAATAAGCAGATGTTCCAGAATAACTAGGTATGTGGCAATATTTAGGAGGAAAAAATGTTGATTTTTTTCATTTGGAAATTATCTGAATATTCTCAAGCTTTCCCTTCATTTTGCTTAGACCAAAGATCTGGGACCAGTGCTTATTCTCATGATCATGTGAATTCTACTGCAGACAAAAAGAAAAATCGGAAGTACAGGAATCACAATATCTCATTAAATCCAGAATATTAGTGAGCAAACTCAATAACAAAACAGGGCTTATTTTCATTATATAAGAGCATCATAGTGACATGAGAGACTAGAAGTGGCCCATCAAACTGATGGAAATAAAATATCAGTCCCATGCATTTTATTTGTTGGATCTATTTTAGGCAAACCCTACATATTGAGACATGGTGTATATACATGATTAATAAAAATTAGATTAACATTTATATATTTTATATATTACATATACCCACACTGAAATATTGTCTTCCTATTACAGTTAAATGAATTATTTAACTCTTTGAACAATATCTATTAACTATTGAGTGGGAGAGACTAATATAACAAAGAAGTGCAATGATGTACATTGATAATTACCATTACTGTCTTTCATTGAGTACCCATTATGCACAGGCATTTATTCTTTGACTCATTTAATAAATATGTATGGTATGGCTATGCTCTGATTCTCTCCTGAGAATTAAATATTCGCGAGAGAACAAGGTATACATGTTCCCTAAATTTGTGGGGCTTACAGATCAGTGCTCTAAAGATGACTTTAGCTGGAACCTGATAGATGCAAAGAAAAATAAAATGAATGATAAAAAACTTTTGTCAGGTGAAAGTGTGGCAGGCAGGAGTACAAAGAATGGGAGGGTTCATGGTACAAGATGAGGTTGGAAAGCGAATAAAGGGCCAGACTATGCAGGGTCTCATAGGCTCTTAAAATCCAATTTGGATGTTAAATGCAACAGAAAGCCATTGAGGAGATGTACACACATGATTGGCATGAGTCAATGTTAGAAAATATTGTTTTAGCTGCTCACTGTTCCGGATGACGGACTAGAAAAATTGAATTAGGGGACTCATACTAATCTAGGTAAGGATGATAGTGGCTTGGCTATGATTTGTGAGAGTAGATATGGAAAGAAGTGGACACAATTAGATATATTTTGCAAGTAAAATGAACTGGACTTTCTGATGAACTGAATGTAGATAGAAAGGGAGAGAAGGATCAGGGTCTTCTCCTAGGTTTTAAGTAAAAAAAAAAAAAAAAAAAAAAAGAGTGTATTTTGGTACCATTAAAAGAAATGGAATAGAGTGGTACAGAAACAGATGGGCACACAGGAAAACTTAATAATTTTCTTTTGAACATGTTAAATTTGAGATGTTTTTGAAGCATCCAGGTACAGGTGTCAAACAGGAACCTAGAGGCTGGACCTAGAGGACCATTTTGGGTAGGAGATGTAAATTGTCACCAGTAAATGAAATCTTTGGAATGAATACAATTACCTGAAGAGCAAGTACACATAAAGAAAAGTGGGGTTGCAAACTGAGTCCTACAGAGGTCAGGTTGTGGAAAAGCCAGCTAAGGAAATGGAGACAATTCAGAAAGTAAGGAGAGAAAGCGAGAACATGTGATGTCAGAGAAGCCAAAAGAGAATGTCCTTTAATATTTACAGACCTAGGCAAGGCTTTCATGTTGCAGAGCATAAAATACACCTCGTTCCCCCAGTAGATATTATTCAATGTGCATTGTATATCTGTGCCTGTCTGTAGGGGTGTCTCTGTGTTTGTGGTGTGTGGGTGTTAATAATCCTAACAACACTGAAATGTCGATATTATTTTATTATCTCTATAGATGTAGTGGGTTTTGATAAGATAAAAACTAGCCAATTATTTAAAAAGTGATGGAGCTGGAATTCATGTATCAGCTTAGTGTTATCTCTTGCTGCCTTACTGGCCCCTTCCTTCAAAAGAGGGATTTATAAAGTTCATGTAAAATGAGAGGGGCCACCCAAAGACAATTTAAACTACTTCCTAGGGATATAGATACTTACAGGAGTTTCCTTGAAAACTAGAGGTGAAGAGCATTCCAGGAAAAGAGATGATTCAGCACATAGAAACTACAAACAGAATGATTATCTAGTACTACTGCATGCACAGTGCCTGGCAGCCCCCGCTAGATTATGGCCCACCAGATTATAAAGCAATGACTGCTTCCCAATCTGCCTTGGATACACACAATGGCTATATTTTATTGATATTAGCTATGAAGCTCAGATACCTGAAAAGCATATTTAGAAATAAATCATGACTTACAATTTAGACAGAACTGTGCTACAACTCAGCTTATTATAAGGTTAAACAAGTCATTCCATGTGCTTTCAAAATACAAGAAATCAATAGAACATAAATTCTGAAAAGACCAGTAGGGTATACACTAGCTCTAATAGCATCACTCATTGTCCAATAAGTGTTTATCAAGTAACTGTTCTTCACCAAGCACTCTTCCAGGACCTGCAGGTTCAGTTATGGACACAGCAGACATAAATTTACACCCTCATAAAGCCCATAATCTAAGGGGGGTTGTCAGACAGTAAATAAGGATGTACTGTATGCCACACAGTAAGAAGGGTTAAAAGAGAAACAATAAGGCAGGGGAGGAAGATAGATAGTGTCAGATACATAAGAACGTTTTAATTATGTAGCCAAAGAAGTATAAACTGTAAAAGAAAAATCTGGATAGATCACAGGTAAAGGTAAAATCTAATGCAAAGTCCCCGAGGCAGATTTATGCTTAGTGTGCTGAGGACGAGCAAGAAGACCAGTGTGGCTGCAGTGAGGTAAAAATGGGGAGAGAGGAAGAAGTGAGGTTCGAGAGATAATATGATGATGTTGAGTCTTTTGGACTTGAAAAGACTGGCTTTCACCTTCTGTGAGAGAGATTTTTCTGGAAGAGCTTTCAATAGTGGAGGGACATACATAGACCAACATTTCAACAAGAATAAGGGCCCAAAGGCAAAACCAAGAGAGCACCAAGGAAACTATTGCAATAATTGAGGTGGGAGAGATGATGATAACTGGGGTCAGGGAGGTGGTACTACAGGTGGGGAGAACTGGTAGACCTCGTAATACATTTTGAAGACAGAGTGAAAGAGTTTGCTCTCAGATGTGAAGGAAAGAGAAGAACCAATGAGGGCACTAAGGTTTTTAGCATGAGCAAATAAAAATGATGGTGTCACACTGACAAACGTGGGAAAAGTGTGGAGGAGTGCATTTTGGGTAGAGATAACAAAAATTCAGCTTTGTTATATCAATTTTGAGATACTTGTTCAAAATACAAGAAGAGATATGTAAAAAGCAGCTGGATATAAGCGCCGTCAGTATACAGACTTTCTTTGTTTTTGCATAACATGAACTGGATGAAATCACGAAGTGAAACTGGAAAAGAAACTAGTTCTAAGACTAAGCCCCAAGGTATTCTCATATTTAAATTCCAAGAGGTAAGAAGAAACCTGCAAAGGACACTGGAAAAATAATTTTGAACAGACACTTTCTCTTTTGCAGTGTGTGTGGTGGGGAGGGGTGAAATGTGATGTAGTCATGTTATAGTAAACAAAATTAAAGAGCAGATATGGTTTACTTTTTACAAGAAAGACTATGAGTATTTGTATATGCATATACAAAGTTCAGAAACATACACACTGACATTAATAGCATGTTCTCTGGGTGGTGGAAATAAGCGTAATTTTTTTTTTTTACTTCTCTGTCTTTATCTGTGTTTCCTAAGTTTCTAAATTTACTATCAAAATATATGTATTATTTGTGATTATTTTGAGTGTGGGCTTGAGAGATCTGCCTTCTAAATTTTTGCCCTAGTCTTTCTTAAGGCCTCATCTCCCCTCAATTTGCTTTTCCTTGGGAGTCGCTAGTCAGGTTAAATATGTGTCTCCTCCAGGAATACACTCCTTTCCCCAAAGGCTTTCTTCATGCTGCTTCTGATCCCCAATATCCTCTTAATTCAAAGGCCTTTATGGTAGAGCTTTTAAGAGCTGGGACTTGGAGAAAAGTAGACCAGGATTTGAATTCTGGAACTGCCATTTGTTGGCCTTTTTCCCTTGACCATTTAGCCTCTCTGAGCTGAATTGGAATGAGAATAGTACCTACCTTAAAGACTTTTAATGAGAATTGAATGAGGTAATATTTTTAAATAGTCCCTTCATAATATATTCTCAGATCTCTCACCTTGTAATGTTTGCTTTGTTCTCTGAACTCACGTGGCATTTATAGTCATACTTTCTTATGATATTTATTACTAAGCTAAAACTGTAGCTCTTTATATACATGGTTTGCCTTCCAACATACTTCACATCCCTTCAAGGTTAAATTTGTACCATATACAGCACCTGAACAAAATAGATGTTCAATAAATTATGCTAAGGGAACAAATAAAGTGTATTGCTTCCACTTGGCTTTCTGGTCAACTACCTGACTGAGATTCCAAGATAGGACCTGTGCCCTACCATGGAAAACTGAAAAATAAATAAGAAACTCCTTCTCTCCAATGAGTCCAGGCAACAAAGAACCTCAAAAAGAAAAGCAGGAACTGATGAAGAAGCAGGGAGAAACCTTTAGTGCTCTCCATGGCTTTCAACCTATTGAGGAAAACAGCAGCACAGAACTAGAGAGAGCCCCGTAGATGATTCAGTTTACCTGAAATCCACAGACATTAAATGATTTTTAGCAGGCCTGGGGCCAGAACCCAGCAACAGTCACCTCAAAACTCACTTTCTACAAGTTAGTACCTGCTCTTCTAAATTTTTCTAAGCATATAATATTTTATTACACAGATATGTTTACTTAAATACAATGTTAGTAGAAAATCCATATCATACTAAATTTTAATTATTTTCTATATATAATGTATTATAAATATTTTTTCATATTAATTCATTTTGATGAGAACAATGATAACAATAATTAAAATACACAGAGCTCTGGACAGGTGGCTCGGTTGGTTAGAGCGTCATCTGTACACAAAAAGGTTGTAAGTTTGATTCCCAGTCAGGGCACATACTTAGGTTGTGGGTTCAATCCCCGGTGGGGGCACATTTGGTAGGCAACTGATTGATGTTTCTCTCTCATATTGATGTTTCTGTCTCTCTCTAAAATTAATAAGAATATGGGTGAATATTTTTAAAAATGCACAAAGTGCTTACCATGTGCTAGGTACTATGCTTAGTCATGATTATGAAATGTCATTAAAAACTACAGGATAAATAATTTTATGCATATTTTACAGATGGAGGATCTGGGGCTCAGAGAAATAGAATAGCTTGGCTAAGATTCCAAAGCAAATGAGTAGCAGGGTTAAGATTCGCCCTTAGGAAATCTATTTCTTTTTGACAGTTACATAGTATTCAATTATATGGGTAAACCAAAATTTATTTAATTATCCTCTATTATTAGATATTTAGCTTGTTTGTATATTTTGTTACTATTATAACAGTGTTTTCGCTTCACTTCCGTTTGAAAGTATTTTTATGGGACTAATCATGATATTTCTGGCATAAATGTTTTCACATTTTATAATCAATCTATCAATTTAGATTTTAGAAGGTGGCATTAACTTCACTCTCAATCCTTTCTCCTTAACTCCATCAGTTCTGGGTACCATCCAATGTTCCTTCAATGAGGACCTGCTCTTTCTTGCTCTGTACAAGTTCATAGGTGAGGCACTTTCTCCTTAGCTATCTCACCACGAGCTTCACTAGTTCATTTAATAGGGGTCTGCTAGAATAAAAAAGAGGGGAGATAATACCATATTACTTTACTTTCAGTGTACAGAGTCTTTTCCATTATTAATCTTACTTCAAACTAAAACAAAATTACTGCTAAGAAGGTCTGATTATCCCCATTTCATATAACAGGAAATAGTCTCCAAGAATATAAATTATTTGCTTTAGGTTATAACTTTGAGGTGGTAGTGGTTATAGGTTGGTAGCAAAAACAAAACAAAACAAACAAACAACAACAAAAAAATGTTCTTGCTATAGATAATGGGTAAGAACTAACTAATACAATGATTAAAAAACCTTCAAAATGTTATTGATCTACAATCTAATAATATTAAGACTTTTAATCAAAAGAGGAAAATGATGAGAGTTTATATAAACAGTACAAATTATATTGGTTCAGGGTCCTATTCTCAGAAGCACTGGACTCCTTTATTCAATATTATATTTCTGGGTTCATAGCATAATAAAATTAATCACTGCCTCATTATAGAAAACAACAGACATATATTGAATATGCATAAAAGTATTTTGTCCCAGGTAATAATACAGTCTCATATTGTATTCTAAATGAATATAAGGGAAAAATATTGGTGGGTAGAGTTTTCCATAAGTGACGACTTACATTGCAACAAGAGTCACAGATCACGTTGTCTTTTATTTTCAACAATCTTCTCAAACGCTGACCATCTTTCTGGCACAGATGTCTCTTATATAACTTAATCCCCGCACAAGCAAATCACACAGCTCAGGACATCAACACTAAAATGATTCCTTCTGTCTGAGCAACAGCCTCACCATAAGTAGTCAAAGGTGTCAATATTGCATATGCCATGGATACCTTTGATATATTTTCCTGAAAACAAGTGCATCCTATAGATAAGAGACACTCAGGTATAATGATATCAAGAGCTTTATAGTCTGAGGAAACCTCCATTGTTGTAGCTATCTCAAGCACACATCTGTGACCTCGTAAACAAGAAAATCCAGCACCCCCTCTGCTTAGCCGAGGACAAAAAAAAAAAAAAAAGGTCATATTTTAATCGAAAATCCCTGAAACCAAAAAGGGGCCTTAAATAATATTGTATGAAAGTTAAATCTGTAACTTTATGCACTAATTAAAAGGTGCTGGCAGTAGAATAAAGCCCACTAAATCATCGTAAATCATTAAAAAATACTGTTTTAGTAGTCCATGAAGACCTGAAACAGCTTTCTACAGCAAAGCAATAAAAATGATGTAATCCACTGTTAACTAGTCTCAATTTAATTATCAAGTGGGGATTATAGCCTTTTTCCCATTTTGCAGCCTTCAGCTGCTTTCTTGTTATTTATGGCATCCCTCTAAAGACTGTAAAGCATTATTGTGCATATTATATTACCTATCATCAGGTGCCTGAAAATGTGGTTTTGCATTTCTAACTCAATCTCTAGGTACTTATTATCTTCTAATACTTACTGAATGATTATTTTGTGCTAAATAATGTATTTTTATAAGCATTATTTTAATGTAAGTCTCATGGTGACCCTGTGAAGTCGATATGATTACTACCTACATTAAATGTCTCTAGAAATTGAGGTTTAGAGGTGAAGAATCTTGTCAGAAGTCTCATATCTATAATACATGGCAGAGTCAGGACATAAACCCAATCACTTGGCTCCAAAGCCCACACTCAAGATAATCAAATAACAATGTCTCCCATAGGATCAAATGGGTTATTTGGTTAAATCTTATGCATTGATTACAAATATTCTGGAGACTCTGCTTTCATCCAATTCTTGTGTAATGCCAATTATCTACACTCAGAAGTCATACAAACAAACCAAATAAATCAAGGTAACTGTTTCCTAGAATCAGTAGGTCAGGTTTACTCAACCTAAGCTCTATTGACATTTTGGACTAGACAATACTTTGTTGTGGGGGTGGGGAGGTGTTGTTCTGTGCATTGTAGGATGTTTAACATCATCCCTCCTCTAGTTCTGATGAATAAAAATGTCCTCACACTGCCCAGACAGTGTGGCTCAGTGGATTGAGCATCGTCCCATGGACTGATGTTCTGGTTCGATTCCTGGTCAGGGCACATGCCAGGGTTGTGGGCTCGATCCCCGGTAGGGGGGCATGCAGGAGAGGCAATCAATATTTCTCTCTCACATCAATGTTTCCATCTCTCTCTCCCTTCCTTTTTCTCTAAAAAATCAATGAAAACTTTTTTTTTAATTTTCTCACACTGTCAAATGTCCCCTGCAGGTCAAAGTCATTCCCACCTAAAAACTGCTGATTTTCTACATAATCATCAAAAAAGAACACAACTAAGAGCCCATCATTTGAATATGTCAGCTCTACAAATGATTTGAAACCTCCTAATAATTCTAAGGAAAAGAGTTTGGAATAGGCTTGTCAGATTCCCTTTATTTTGTATCTTGCTTCTGGATGTATTATCTTTGCCTGCAATTTCAATTTGAGAAATACAGATTAAACTATGAGTGTCAAGATGATATTGCCTTACATTAAATAAGCATAGTTCTGATTATCCACAAATTTACAATAAATGAATATGAGAAGAGTATCCTATGATATACTTCACCATTTCAAAGGCTATTTTTAATACAAAGTGCAAAGTTCATTGTAATTTTAACAAGATAAATAACTTTATATAGTAATTTATAAGTTGGATTTTGAAAAATCTCATTTTTATTTTTTAAAAGTAATATAACATTATATTATTTACTTTTCTTTTGGATCGTTAAAGGGGTCTACTACATTACCATGTATTGAGACAAACTGATTTTTTTGGAAGGAGGTTCAATTACTACTTTATTTATTTATTTTTTTATTAATTTTTGTTACAGATGTTTCTCCTTTTTTCCCCATTGACCCCCTCCTCCCCATACCCTCCCACCCCATCCCCAGCTTTGTTGTCCATGTCCATCGGTTATGCATACATGCATATAAGTTCTGTGGTGTACCTCTTCCCTTCTTCCCCCCCCCCCTTCCGAGGATTATCAGTCTATACCCTACTTCCATGTCTCTGGGTCTACCCTGTTCCTCAGACTATTATGACAAACTGATTTTTTAAAAATATTTTTCAATTACTCCTCTGCAAAAATGTTGTAAATTTAAATAGGCTGCATCATCATTGCAATGCTCACTAGTGCCGTTATGATTATGAGCTTTTAATTTTCTCAGAACATTTATGCTCAAAAGTTTCAAGTTAGTGTCCTATGACCAGAGTTATTATGAAAACTAATCATTAGGGAATTATTACTAGGTCTGGTCTTTTTATAAGATCAACAGGATCATATCTACATAAAATACATTTGTTTGCACCTATGTCTTCCCTTTAAATTTTCTGATAAGCTTGATTAAAATAAGAGACAATATTTGAGAAAGCAATTATGTACCAACCCACAGAGTTGCTGACAAGATTGAATTCAATAACATGGAAAAACTAGGAAACATTTGATATTCAAAGGCCTGGATGGGATTAATAGCTGTAACTACTACTATACTGTTCACTGTGGGTCGGCACTTCATTGAAATTTGTGCAATTAATTAATCACAGTCACTCAGTGAGGCTAATTTGTCACAACCTGTTCCTTATTTTAAACACAAGGAAACAGAAGTAGAGCAATGTTAAGTTAACCCACCCAAGGTCACATAGCTAGTAAGCCACCAAGCTGGGGTTCAGACTTGGCAATCTTGTGCAAGGGTCTGAACTTGAAACCATGCCGCAACTCATTGAAAACCACAATGAAACAATTTCATGATGTTTAACCACACCATAGATTAACGTTATCTAATGCCATAGAATAAGGGTACGTTTGCATTCCAAAAAATCAGGTGTATATATATATTTTTTTATTCTTTCCATTTTCTTTTCATGTGACAATGGAAAGAAAAAAAACTGTTGAACAACATAAAAGTAAGAACACACATTGCTTTGTATAATTGCTATGAGGGTTAAATAATACATCTAGTGCTTGGCATGGTACCTGATGTGCTCAATAAATTGTAGTCATTAGAGCAGGAATGAGTCTGCACCATGACTTTTACTTGGTTCCCCTTCTGACTGGAGGTACATATTATTCAAATAACATTAGAACTGGTAAAATCTAGATTTTTTTTCTCTTTTCTGTAAATTTAAAGGAAATGAAAGCAAGAAAATGGCATTACAAATTTTAGAACTACGTTTTAACCAACTGAGAAAGAAATATGGAGGTGGGCAAAGGGGGAAAAATGAGGAACATCTGTAAAGTGTCAACAATAAAAAAATAAGAATAAAAGTTTTTTTAAAAAGAAGATACCGTTTACATATAGCTGACATTTTAAAATCGAAATTGAAATTTTCTCTTTGGTTGTACAAGCACATCATGAACTAAAAAATATTCTTTTAAATGCTCTTGTCTTCTTATGTTCTTCTAAGCTCCACTCATTAATGAAAATGATGACTAAATGTTGCCTCAGGACTAGGATAAATATTTCTCTAAGTATTAAAAATAACATATATTTGTAAATTATAGAATGTTCCTGCTTTGTAGTGATACACCTTCAGTGTATCCAAACTCCACATAAACTGATTAGCTTTAGCATATATATCAACATATATCTATTCATAAAATAGAAGTTAGTTAATATTCTATCTACTAAAATAATGTGGCAAAAATACAAGCAGGAATAGTTAGATGTGTCTCCTCTTTCTCCATCTGATGAGGATGAAAATGCTGGGAGAAAATTGTTTGTAAACAATTTACCAATAATTACAATATTTTTTATGATAAACTTTCTCTTATATTTTCTACCTGCAATTTCACCTACCCTTATTGGCATTTACTTTAGTTTTCCTATCTAAATTTATCTGACTTTTTCATGAAAGACAATATAATAATACTTGTACAATACCTTCAATGTGTTTTGAAGAAAAAAAATTAATTTAGAATTTACACCCTTTAGCCATGAAAGTAAGTATGTTTGAGACAAATTATTGAATTGAAACATAGCAATGTCAATAATCAGAGTAAAGACTACAAATTGTATATAGTTACCCAGATATTTTCAAAGTCTGTATATTTTGTGCTGGTAGGACATAGTACCTATTGATAATTTTTTTCCATTTCCACCTTGGTGTTTGTCATCATGCCAATAATATGTACTATGAAGTGATGATAGAGGCCTGTGTCTACCTACGGAAGTAAAGTAAAGAACTGGGGAAGTACTTGGATTATTCAAACACCACCGCCCCTATTCCTCAAATGATCTCAATGTTCCCTTTTAATAAATGAACATTGAAGAGTTTGATTTGTCTTTGAACATAGCCCACAGCCAAAATATTGCCACGTGATAGCTGAGATGCAATAAAAATACTTAGATTACATATTTTGTCAAGCAGAGTGTAAATGACTAGGGAAAGCTTTTCTCTCAAAAGAAGCAATTATGTAGAAAGCGTTTATTCACATTCTTCTCCCTAAGAAACCTTGAAGGATCTGTCCGGAGTGCTGAAAAGGTTTCTGCTGGAGAAGTCTGGAGACTGTGCCATGTGCATTAAATAACTGAGGAGTCCAGGAAGCAGTATTTTCAAGTCCCCAACCAAAGATCCTTTTAAACAGAAATAACATCCACAAAGGACAGAAATTCTCACAACTGATTATTAAATGTGTAATTGCATAGATATAAAGGAGAAATTAAAGAAGAAAATTGTCTGTGCATCATGAGGGAAATGAGGAACACCAAGCACACCTAACAAGAAGTAGCACACCCAAAACTCCAATACTTAAAAGAATGTCTAGAATGTTGTATAACTAAGAGGATTCCACAGAAAACCTCAGCTTATCCCCACTGGGTGAAGGGGCTGCCCACAGTACAAGGCAATGCTCACTTGGCTGTCTCACGTGGCCAGCAGCCAACATTAAGGATACTGATTAGCTCTAGCTCAGTCTCTAGGGACTCAGAACAATAAAACAACATGTAGGGAATGAAGAAGAAGGTGGAAGGGAGACTCTGCCCTCCCATTGGCCTGTGTCAATTTCTTAGTGGGAAGTAAAGTGTTGGAGAATCTATCTGCCTGGCTACTCAAGCTTACAGTTCAGCTGAGGCAGAACCAAGATTGTGCCTAAATAAGCACAAATGCCTGTTAACATCTCCTCAATTTCCCTTTCCCACAGCACCTGATCCAGAGGGAAATGAGGGATGTCAGAAATTCCAGCAGCAGTTCCAAGAGCTCTCTAGGCAGACTCTCATGTCTCTTTGCGAGGTCCCAAGTACAGATTTAGACTCTGGTCACCGGCTAGATCGTGGGCCTGCCCCGGGTTGGGTTCTTTCCCCAAGTCGCTGTAGCCTGGGCGCCCCCCTCGCTATGCCGCTCATGCTGCCGCTCCTGGGTAACTAGCAGGCTTTGTGTCCAAAGGGAAAGAGGGAGGAAACGCGGGAGGGCGCAGACTGAGGTTTAGAAAGAGGCTCGCTACCCTGTTTGAAAGCGCTGTGCTTTCAGCACCACCCGCTGTCCCCACTCTTCCGCAGCAGGCGCCACGGGTCTCGGCAGCTAACCCAGCTACTGGGGAGCGTCTCTCCTTCCTTTCCCTCTCCACCTGTGCTTCTCTCAATGCCGATCCCTTGGGTGGTTTGGGGAAGCTCAGCCTGCATTGTAAACTTGCGCACCTGGCCGTAGGGAGCGGGAACTCGGATATGAAGACATGCAGAATCCCTGTCTCAACCTTTGCAGCTGTTCCCTCCTTTAACCTATTGCTCTCACCTTTTCTCCCAACAGGTTTAACTAAGGATGGCTGCAAATGCAGCAGACTTCAGTCTCGAGGTTCTGGCCACCCCTGCTCCACCCTCCCACCCTCCCCCAAACCAAACTGTGAGCTACCCAGCAAGCTGATAGCTGGTACATCCTTCCCACCCCAGGACTCTTGGGCACACAGACACTTAGCAAGCTTACCCCCCTGTTGGCCACGCAGCGGGTAGTGAGATGCCATCTATCTAGCCCCCCATAAAGTTGGGCCTTGTGGATCAGTGGGGCAGAGCCGGCCTCTCCAGTCTCGGGTTCCCCCCGAGATGATCTTAAGCTCATCTCCTGCGCTCAGTGAGCGCAGAACAGCAGAGCTGAGGGCGGTGTGTGCAGCAATGTCCCTGCTACTGAGAAAGGGGGGAAGGGGGAAGGGGAGAGGGCGGAGGAGGGAGGGGTGGTAGTTTGTATTTATAGAGAACAGAGTTCTCAGCACAACTTTTTGGTGCCACCAAGTGGCACAGTGTGTTCCTTTAGAAACACAGACTTTGGGTTGAAACTGGATAAGGTAAACCAGCTCCACCGCCAGATGCTCATATGGTGGGGGGCTGGGGGCACACCCTTAGGACTTGAGTTTTCCCATGTGCACCTTCATATCTCAACACCTTGGATGCAGATCTCTAAGTTCTAAGACTGAGCTTGTATTGAGATGGAAGGGGCATCCGTGACCTCTTCAGACAAGACCCAGAGGTGTCAGGGACACTGGACAGATGCCAGTTGCCTTCTAGGAGTCTAGGGACCCTTGACTCAGGAAGGATATCCATTGCCTTCTCCCTCTAACTCCTCTGCCCAGATTACAGTCTTCTCGGATCTCTCTCTAATACCTTCTTCCAGCTATTCTTAGTGCCCAACCTTTAAAGTGGGGTGCCACTCATTTTCCTTGTGTTAGAATCTATTCCAATTTCCCAAACTCTCAAATTTAAAGAACTTCACAGCTTGTTACCCAACTTCCTTCTTTAATTGCTACCTTTAAAAAAACATGTGACTTTAGACTCTGTAGATCTGAACCTCTCCAAACAGCACTCAGAACTCCAGGTTCCCTTAGCTATCTGCTAGGTGTCTGTCCTGCTCACCCATTTCTACAGACTTCCCAGCAAGCATTACACCAACTGCACAGCCAGGGGCTTGCAAATACCTTTGATACTCTGAGGGTAAATGCCCTGAAGCTTCCATTACCTGGATTTTCTGGGTGTTCTTCTTCCCTTATATGCAGATCCTCAAACCCATAAAGTCACAGTCAAACACTACTGCATGGGACCTTAATGTCCCCAAACACAGAAGAACCTCTACATTTTGCAGATGGAGAAATGGAATACGCAAAGGTTAAGGAACTTGTTCAAGGTCACACATTTCTCTAGAGACCAGCCCAGGGACTACCCAGGGTGGAACTGAATGAACACAGAGATAGCAAACCTGACTTCCAGGCTCCTGCTTCTTCTTCCTCCCCACACAGCCCATTCAGTCATATTCAGCTCCCTTCTCTTTTCTCTCTCTCCCCACATCCCTCCCTCTGACCCCATCCTTTGCCAAAGTTCCATAAAGGAACCTCGAGTAAGGATGTCTTTCTAGCCCCACTTGGAGTACATGAACTTGAGCTTATAGGGTCAGAGTTGCATGTGTACCCCCTTAAAATGGCCCCCTGTTCTAGAAAACCTCTTCCTCCCTGTAGTGTAGTCATGGAAGTGTCATTTTAGAAATGGAACACTGGCATTCATGCCCAACAAGCTCCCTTTTTTTGCTGCCTCTTTTCTGGGTGAAGCAACAGCAAATGCTTTTATACCCCCAAAAACACCTAATGGCCTCAAAGACAGTGAAGCCCCCTCCCTTGGTAAATGCACCCCTTTGTGCACATGCATTGGTATGAGAGTGGAAGAGAGAGAGGTGTCCAAATGCCTTCTTTGGTTCAGATCTCTATTTTTTCCCCCTCCTCTGATATTTTTTAGTTCGTTTTCTATGGAAACGAGACCACTTTTATCCCTCACTCATGCATATAAAAGCAAAATGAGCTTCATAAACCTCTCATTGGAGTGACGCCGCGGTAGCTTGGGCTCCTGACTAGAAATTCATGTCTGATCCACACAGCACACGTCCTTGCAGGGTGACTTTTCTAAACTTGCAGGACCTCGTAGTGTCCCTGGCTCCACCAGTTCTCCACCTGCCCACCACCTGCCCTCCTGGGTCCCTTCGTCCAAGCTCCCGCCCCTTGCCTGAATGCTTTCCAGCCCTGTGCTGGGGGAGGGGCTCCAGCGGTATCCTACATCCGTGGTGACTCTAGAGCTGAAAGAAAGAAAAATCGCGCTGTGCTTACCAGATGCGCGCCCTGAGCCTGGCGCCCCCAGCCAGCCGCTCCTCGCGGGCTTCCTGCGCTCGTTTAGCGGCCTTGGCTGCAGCTGGAGCGCTAGTGGCGGCGATGGAGGCAGCGGTGGCAGCAGGCAGAGCGGCTCCGGGCCCGCGGCGGTGGCGCTCGCTCTCCCGCGCCAGCGCTTGGAGCACGTGCCGCACTCAGGCAGACGCAGCTGGAAGCGCAGCGCAGGGCTGGCTCCTACTCCTGCAGCGCTTGGCGGGGCGCGGTTGATCGACCAGGGCACAGACTCAGTGGGTGACAAGTGTCTTGAAGCCTCATAGTCTCGGGGTTCAGGCGAGGGTAGCCTCGGGCTCCCTCTGCAGCTCCTCAGCTTCCCTCCAGGAGCCGCGGAAGAAGAGCTGTGTGGGGAGGCGTGGGTGGTGTGTCACTCAGAGAGAAGCTGGGGGAGCAGGTAGATAATAAGCTTCTCTCTGACGATGGCACTTAAACCCCTGACAGTGTTTGGGAGAAGGGGCATCACTGCTAGAGGGTAGAGAAAATCAGGAAGTCCCGGAACCCAGATTCAGGGGTGTGAGTGGTTAGAAAGAACGGTCTCTTTAATGGTCTTACTTATTAATAATGCCATTTTGCATGTCTGCACTTCTTACAAACGATTCTTTCTACATCCATTAAAATTTCTTCCTCCAAAGCCGTTAAACATCTTTTACTTCCTCAGATGACTTTGCTTCCCTTCTCCCCCCACCCCTATAACTCACCAAGACTGTAAAACAAAACAAAACAAAAAACCCTGCTGAGTTTATCTTTAAATTCCAAAATCACTTCATTTCTTCCTCTGAAAAAGGAGACTGGTATAAATTAATTTGCATGGCTTAATTTAAAGAAAAGAAAGGCATTGCAGCAAGATGGTTATAATACCCGTTTTATCTCCCTAGTAGAATTCTGGGAGCCAGGTGTTGCAGCAGTGGGATGGAAGATTAAAATATGAAGACACGAAGTAGAGGGGGTAGGTCCCCATGCATACATTACTAATGTAGATTTCCCACCAGACCCCTGAAAACAAGGCACGTTGTTCCTTGATAACTTCTGGATTCAAAAGTATCTACCACACCTTGTTGATCTTTACAAAGGGCATCTTTCTTCTCTCCATTTTCCTGTGTATTCTGATGGTGGCATTCATTTTGGGGATTCTTTGCACTTTGCAAAGCAAGCTTTCGTACTTTGTAGAGAGGCCAGCAAAGCTGTGGTTGATCTACTTGAATAAGAAAGATGAGAAATATGATACAGATGGGAAAAATACAACAACAACAAAAATAGCAAGAGTTCTGAGGAAAATAAAGGGGAACTAATGACAAGATGATTTCGGGAATGTAAAAGTCTGGTATATAAAATGATTTGTTAGCCCAATTGGATGGGCATTGGCAATGAGGACAGGGTTGTGGATTTGAGCCCTGTGTTGGCCACTTAGTTTTGAGTTATCATAGGACACAATGAGTTCCCGTCCTTCACCAGCTGGAACTGGTTCAAAGTACACAAGTGAGTGAGCTTTGGTAAGAAGGAGTTCTCATGGTGGCTACACATTCACTTAAAGTCTTCAATTTCCTAAACATATTTCCTTCCCTGCTGTCTCCCAGGATTATGGAGAGGATGGGCTGAGATAAAACATGTCAAAGCATGTCAGAAATGATAAAGCACTCCACAAAGGTAATACATTGTTTACCAAGATATATCCACTTCCTATGCTCTAAAAGCTAAAATGTGAAGCACATTCCCCAAGTTGTACAACAGGGATATTTTCAGGTGAGAAGGAAAACAAAATTATATAATCTTAAATTGCTCAGTGACATTTTACAATATGGCTTTACCTCATAACTGTAAAGTGCTAAATTAGGTAAAATTAAAATTAAAAGGAGCATACAAACAACTAAGTCCCAAAAGTAACTTCTGATTGTAAATTGCTCAAAGGTATGACTTTTGCCTTAGGATGAGCTATTAATTATCAAAATATTGTAATTTTTATGTGGGATGAAAAAAGTTATTTATACAAATAATTGATTAAGTTTAAAACTTGGAATCTTCATTGGCTCCTCTCTTTCTCTCACACATGACACTTTATCAGGAAGTCTTCTTGGTTCTACCTTCAAAATATAATCGGAATCCTACTGCTTCTAACCACCTTCACAGATACCATGTTTGATCAAACCACATCATCTCTGACCTGATTACAGCAATAGCTTCCAACAAGTCTTTCAGCTTCTTCACTTTTGCTCTACAGGCTGTATTAAACACATCAGCAAGAGTGTTCTTAAGTTAGCTTAGGTCAAAACCCTCCAGTAACTTTCCATCTCATGCAGAGTCAAAGCCCAAGTCTTTACTATTACTCTACCTAATCTGCCTCCACTCCATTACCTTTCTGACCTCATTTCCTAGTACTCTTACCCTTTGTGCACTCTACTCCAGCCACCAGGATTTCCTTGCTATTTCTTAAACATGATTAATATGCTTCAATCTAATGGTCTTTGTATTAGCTGTTTCTTCTTCATGGAATGTTCTGTTCCCAAGTAATCCTTGGGCTAACTCTTCTCCCTTGAATCTTTGCTAAAATCTTACCTCCCTAATGAGGCTTCCCAGATTACCCTATTGTAATATCTCACGATCTCAGTGCTCCTGGTCCCCTTTATCCAACTCGGTTCCTCCCATATCTCTTAATACAATCCAATGTACTATGTAATTTACTCATTTGTTATGACTAGTGCTTATTGTCTGTCTCTTCCCCACCCCGCCATTAGAATGTAAACCCCTCAAGGAAATGAATCTTTATTTATTTGTTTGTTTTTCTAATATATTCCAAATACTCAGAAAAAATTTCTGGCACATAGATGCTAGTCAATAAATATGTTTGAATGTTTAAATAAATATTTATGAAAATAGAGGTATACATGTTACATGCATGCTGCCTTTCATTTTCCTAGTTGGAATCATAGACAGTAAATCATGTGAATGTTTGCAGATTTGCAAGACTACTAAATGACAACACTTTTTTTCCCAATTTGGACACTCTTGTCCATCTCTTACATTCTGTTTTTGCATTTGTACTTCTTAGACAACTCATATTTTAGACTCCAAAAGGCTTATTGCAATATGGTATGTTTTGCAACTGAATGGTTATCTGAACCCATCAAATAACAGATTGCATGTGACTTTTTAAAATTATTTCTCTGAAGAAACTTTTCTTTCATTCATTTAATGAATACTCACCAAGAATTTTTTTGGCCAGTTAATAATGAAGAACTGCAACACAATGATGAACAAAATAAAAACTAACTTGACTTGAGAAGACCTATAGTCATTAGGTATGAGTGCATATATGTCTATTGATTCAATCGTGCTATTTATTAGATATTTATTAAACTACCATGTGCCAGGCATGGCTAAATATTGGGGATGCAATGGTGAATGAAATAAAGTCAAGTAAGGGGCACAAACAAACTCTCACTTCTTGCAACTTTTGGGAGTTGCAATAAATAATTGAATAAGGTAAGTTATTAAGATTAACATAGCATTAGAAGGAGCCTGTGTATCTTGTTTTATAGGACAGCAAAAGCTAAATCTCTCTGAGATAGTAATATTTGGTAAAGATCCAAAAGAGTCAACTATGCAAAGAATGTTGCGTGTGTGTTTGTGTTGTGTAGGTTGGGGGTGGGAAGGGATGATGAACCAGACAGAGGGAAGAAAGGAAGGGGTTTTACAGGCACAGGGAACAACAGCTGGGACTTCTGAGGCAGGAGAACACTTGCCATGTTTTAGAAACTAAAGAGACATTGATGCCAATGAAGTAGAGCATGGAAAACCTTTTCTGTATCTCAGTTTGCTTAATTGCAAAACAGAGCTTGTTATTTTATTTAATAAATTTAATTTTCCTACTTTCTAAGTGTGAATGAGGCAATTATATATTTATATAAAAGTCATTGGAAATAGTAAATGAAAATCATGCAGGAAGAGGTAATGAACACACAAGTTATTCTGACTAATATAGTATCTGTGGTCTATCAGAAAACATTTAGTCTTACCTAATTATCATGATCTCATATAAGAAAAGAAGACCATTTTTATTTTTATTTTTATTTTCTTTATTGATTTTAGAGAGAGAAGAAGGGAGAGGGAGAGAGAGATAGGAGCATCAATGAGAGAGAACATCGATTGGCTGCCTCTTGCATGTCCCCCACTGGGGATTGGGCCCACAACCTGGGCATGTGCCCTGACTGGGAATTGAACCAGTGACCTCTTGGTGCATGGGTCAGTGTTCAACCCTTGAGCCACACCAGTTGGGCAAGAAGACTATTTTTAGAAAAAGAATTTTGTTGTTGCTACTCTTACTAAATGCTAATATTATTATATAGAAACTTTTATAAGTGGACCTTAAAACTCAATGTCTGACCAAGAATTTTATAGCAAATATAGAAAATTTTTCATAGTACATGATTTTGTATAAAACTTCAATCCACATTCCAGGCATAACATGAAAATTTAACTCAAAGAAGTTATTTATGGGTCTGGTGTCATTTATCTTTCTATTATCCAGGCAAAACAGATTGAAAATATGGCCATGGGTAGTTTTCAATTTGTCGTGATACTGGGTACAAATACAATAATTAAACAGCTTTATCCTCTCAGCACTTGGGAAACTACAAGTACTTCAGTCAGTGTTTTCCAGGATGAAGCCATGCCCCGCCAGTGCTCTTGGCATGTAAGTGGAAACACAGAGATACTCATCTTCACTCTGTGATCCTTGGTCATGCTTAATGCAGCCATAACAGTGGGCAAAGCACTTCCCAGATAGCCCAGAGTGAATACCTAGATTCAACTAGACTTTAAGCCCCAACTCAAAGAGTGTATCATAGCACCTACTGAATTTCAAGCCTAATGAGCTGACATTGGAACACTGGCTCTTCTTCTTACTTGACTAGGGAACTTAGACAAGCTAGTGACCCTCAAAACCTCATTTCCTTATCTGGAAATGGGAAAATAGAAAATACCTAATTCTCTTGGTTATACATAAAGCCACTTCACACACTAAAAATGTATTATAGAGATCATGGGCAAAATGTGGTTCTTTTTTTTTCTCACGTTCCCTCACAATCTGGCTCTGTTATTATCCCAGTACAATACCATGAGTAGGTAAGAATTTTGATAATGACGTTGGATTTATATGGTCACAAATAACAGATGAAAATTCCTCTCTGAAGTCTGTTTACATATTGACTAGAAACTTATTTTCCTTCTCTAAAAGATGCCATGGATAATGGCATCTATCTAGTGGGGTTGCCACTAAGATAAGCAATAATAAGTGTGAAGCAATTGTAAAGCCCCTGAAATGTAGTAAATATGTGGTATTTGGAGATGGTAATGATGACAATGAAAATTAGTTTCTTTTAAATTCCAGTTATTTACATTCTGAATATTGGAATACGCAAGACTCTAGATTTATAGTTTGGAGCTTGAGGTCCACTCTTTTGGACACTTGAAAATTTGAAAATTATCTTCTTTTCTGGTAGAGTTCATCTCTTTGTAAATTGCAGGGCAAGATCTTATAATTCTTAGTTGATAATTTTGGCAAAGGCAATGATTTCTTTTTCACCTAAAATAAAAAATAGATTAAATATAATGGCAACAGCATTCTGTTTTGGATTTAAATTTCCAAGTAAGGTTATGCAGAAGATTATATTCTTCACAACAGTCTTGGAATCATTGCTTAATAGAATTCTCTGGAAACTTTGCACTGTATACATAAGAGACCATTATACTGTTGGTATATATACAGCTATTACAATCATTTACAATACAGTTAATTATAAAGAGTCTTAACTACCTTAAATCTAACTTCATATCTAACATTCACTGTAGTGATTTAGGAGATTTCTGTTGTTTTCCAATGTTTCATTTTCTTAGTAGTTTATTGGGCTAAAGTCAATAATTTAAATAGTAATCGGTACAATGCCAGAAACTTGAAAATTGATGAACTGATACCTTTTATGTTTCCAAATACTTGGTTTTTATATCTCTTCAAGATTCAGCAAGGCTGTTGAGCTGTGCTAGATATATTGATTTATCAAGAACTCTGACTGATGGACCAAGAACCCACGAGCTATGGTTGAAGTAACAAAGCATTTGATTCTGTTTGTTAAATTTTTTATCTGCAAAATAGAAAAATACTAGCTTCTTAAGTTAGTTGTAAAGACTAAATAAGTTATACTTGTAAAGCACAGAGCTTGACACATGTCAAGCATTCAATACATTGTTAGTTATAATTATTGCAGATGAAAGTTATATACCACACAAATGGGAGCATGATCTCTGACACCAATCTGTATGGATTTCGCTCTTAGTTGTATTCTTCCTAGTTGCATATAGACTAATTATTTTACCTTTCTGTGCCTTAGTTTCCTTATCTATAGAGTAGACAGAAGGTAATGGAAAGTACTTCATAAGGTCTTCGTTAGTATTAAAGGAGTTAACTACTGTCAAGTCCTTACAAAAGTGCCTTGCACATAGTTATCATGCAACAATAGCTATTATTTGCATATAGTAATTTAGGAAGCATTTTAGATCCAGTCATAATTCAACTTAAAAAGCTTCCTATAATTAAACTGAACCTGATAATCCAAAGAACTATGAAACATTTGGCTTTTTAAATCTTATATTGGAACGGATATCATCAGGACACTCAAAAAGAATAGAAGGTCTTACTACTAATTCTCTCTCTCTCAACTGCTGTGCACTCTTATTTCTGTAATGCTTATAGGACAGAGTTCAAACTCTGAAGTATGGCACCTGGGTCTCCTCCTTGTTTGGTCCCATTCTCTTTTCTAATCTCTTCATTACTTGCTTGCCCTTCCCTAACACACTGGGTATTTTATCATAACTTTGTAAAAAAAAAAAAATCTTTTTGAAAGGTTCTTATTTTTATCCTCCTCTTTTCCTAATACATGCATATTCATCTTTCAAGATCAGCTACAACAAAATGCTGCCCAACCCTCTTGAAGGAGTACCCACCATTTCTTTGTGCTAGCACAGAATTTTGCTAAAGAGCTCTAGCATGAGATGCATAATATTAAATCAAAATTACTCAGGTTTCTACCTCCTCTGATATAATGCAAACTTTTGAGGGGGCTAGATATCCTATTTTATGCATTCCTTGCACCTAATATTGTGCCAAGCACACAGTGGTTACCAAACATGTATACCAAACACAGTAATTCCATAAATTAGTGAATACATTCAATCAATCAATCAATCCAGATTCTCATAAGCTATATTCTAAAACAGGCTTAAATGGGTTCAGATTTATAGACAGACTTTCTAGTTTAGGGATTCTGAACTCAGTCTCCACATTAGAATCACCTAGTAGAGCTTTTAAAACCATTGACCAAGAGGGGACTCAGGGAATTAGTTTTTTAAAGAGCTTCACAGTTGATTCTAATGTGCAGCCAATGTTCAGAACTAATGCCCAATCTATTTTAAACATTTCTATCTATTTTCAATTAATTTGGCATAAATGATATCATAAATAAGAGTGTAGGAACCATGTTATTAAGCAAAGCATAATTTGAGACCAAAGAAAAATAACTTCTTTGAGATTAATATCCTGTTAGCCCCTTGTGAATATGAAAATCTTTTAAAATGATGTCATGTATTTCACATTTATAAACACTTTAAAGGCATACTTTATATAAGAAAACACATATATCCAAATATTTTTTTGTATCAGTTGTGGGAAGTAAGTGGTAAAACCCAGAGAGGTGAAGTAGCTTTTCTTACCACACAAATTTAAAATAGCAACTCCAAAAAGCAAAATAACATCCTGAAACCCTAAACTTGTGCTATTTCCATTATCTCATGCTGCCTCTTACCTCCGCAAATACCTCTAACCTTTGACATATAAATTGTGTAAATTTTAAATAATGACATACTTGATTGATATATTCTGGAATAAAATAATCTTATTATAAAATCTCAGATAAATAGGTATCACTACATTTCTTTTAAAAAGTAAAAAGCAAAATAAAATTATATTAGCAATTCATTTTATGAAAATATATTCAGGAAGGAATAACAATGTTCAAACTATGGCAAGATAATTAATTCAATCTTCTATTTAAAAGACAAGAAAATAAAAACATGTATTTTTATTGTCCAATAACTTCAAAATAAAGTAGCTTCTAATTTTTTTCATTTTATTTTTAACTCCTTAAAATTATATATGTGTGCCTGGCTGGTGCGGCTCAGTGGTTGAGCATCAACCCATAAACCAAGAGGTCACCGGTTTGATTCCCGATCAAGGCACATGCCCAGGTTGTGGGCCAAATCCCCAGTGGGGGGCATGTAGGAGGTGGCCAATCGATGTCCTCTCTTGTCGATGTTTCTCTCTCTCATTCTCCCTTCCTCTCTCTAAAATCAATACAGAAAAAAAATTTAAATTATATATGTACATATATGGGGGGGTATATTCTATAGACTTTTTAGGCAAATATTAATTGAGCAGTTGTTACATGTCAGACCTTGCACTAAGTACAGAGGTTACAAAGGGCAATAACCTCAAGGTTCTGAAAGTCAAGTTGCATTTATATTGTATACCAATGTAAGTTGTATTCTTATTGCTTCACTTTAAATTGTTTTCAACGTAATTTCCTGTATTTGTAAATATATTGACTATTAGTTTTTTCACTGCATATTACTCTAATTTATTTGTATGTAATTATATAAGGAGATCCTCAAAAAAGGATCAAATTTTTAAAAAATATGAGTTCACTCTTAACTAGCTAGAATATCCAGTTATTTAGACTATATAAATGATCTGTTTTCCAGTTATTGCTCTCATTATATATTTTGATATGTTGTAATCTTTTCTTCAATTCTTAGTAATATTCTAAGTGTGAAAAAGCCAAGGGAGTTTCCTCCCATCTCTTTCTTTCACAGGTCCCACCATAGACCTTCACTCAAAAAATGAAGATGAAGAAGAAAGAAAAAAAAGGAGAAAGAGAAAGAACAGAGAAAAAAATGAATGAATGAAGAAAGAAAAAGACAAAGGGGGAGGGGAGAAAAGATGGAATAGAGGGAGGGAGGGAGGAGAAAAAAAGAGAAAGAAAATAGCACAGGGTAGACTTTTGCAAAAATTGTCAAATCCCAAGACTGTGTTATCTAAAATAAATCACACAATTTATGAAGAAGTTATCCTCAAATGAGGGTTAAAATCTATGTCAGCATTCCAAATTTAAGACTCAGTGTTTCAGCCCAAGACCTCTCTTCTGATCTCTTGATGTTCCATAGACTCATGTCTGGTTTCCATGGTGACCATTTTCTTGAGTCTTTTAAATAATAAGAAAAAAAATTTATCTTCTCTCATTACTTATTTTCAGAATCCTAGAATTAGAATCTTTCCTCCATTCCTGAAACCCCAAGGAAAGTTGTCTTTAACTTAAATGCCTTTAGCTTAGATAATAAATTATGATCTCAATAAAAAGTAGGAAAAAAGAGAAGCAAACAAGAGGTATTGAGCACTATAAGTTAAAATTTTAGATAGAAATGTGATAGATAGATGGATGAGTAGAATTGCTTTGTGTTGATTTCTCTGATGAAATCCACATAAACTCAGATTTCTTTCTTCCACAGAAACATGGGATCTAAAACACCAATAAAGAGCTAGTGAGAAAACAGAACTACATTGGAGGCATAAGCTGTGCTTCAGGGGATTAAGTTAATAACCTGTAACTGATTTTTTAATTCAAAACATTCTAAATATGGCTCTCCTGTATCAAATAATATGCACAATACAATTAAGAAAATTCCCTAGAAATGTTGGCATTTTCTACTATAAACAGGCTCTATCTTAATTTAAGCTCTCAATTTTGTCAGATCCATAATTGTAAGTTCAAATTTTTAAACCAATTCTTTTTATTTGATCACTCTATGTATTTTATCATAAATAATCAATGTCCCGTTGGAAGCAGGTAAATAATGCATTGACTGAATAATGGGAAAAACTGAACTTGCTCATATAACCTTGATGCCTCCACCTCACTCCCATCACTCGACCACTTCTCTATTCTAAGGTATTTATTGGACTTCCTATTTTGTTCCCAAAGCTCCACAAATTTACATAATGACAAACATCCACATTTTATCGTTATTCTCTGTTTATAGTTTGGATCATCCAATGTTAGTTCTATAGAATTATGACCACATGCTCATTTTCTTCTTACTGTCCTTCCATCATCCTGGTTAGGACTTGTCGGTAACATTTTAGTAGCTTAACAAATCTTTTCTGAATGAATGCATGAGTTGACATTCTTAAACTTTTGCCTTTCATTTACTTTGATAAACCATAAATTCATGAGAAATTTAAAAAGACACAAAATTAATACTGATTAAAAACTTGTGGTTTAAAAGAAACCCAACAAATTTTATAATATAACATTTTGTAATATATATACACACACATATATAAGGCTTTTATTTTTATATATAAATGTAGCTATAATATTAGATTACCAAATTGCAGTATTTGATAATAGGTTTGATGTAATGTTAACTTTTAAAGTTTTTTTTATTGCTAATGATTAAATCTTGTCCTTTATTGTTAAATAATTGTTAAAGGCAAGATTATAGAATCTTCAGGTTAGAAGACATCTTCAAAGAAGTGTTGTCAGAAAAAATACAGGAAGCTGAGTTAAATTTTGAACTTCATATTACTGAATCATTTTTGTAATGTAAGTATGTTCCAAATATTTCATGGGACAAACTTATACTAAAAAAGACTTTTGGTTTTTCTGACATTCAAATTGAACTGGGTGTCCCGTATTTTTATTTCCTAAATCTGGGAACCCTACTTTTAAACTATATACTCAAACCTCCCTATTTTCTGGGAATCGCACGGTCTAGTCAGGAATGTGGGAGAGAAGATGGTGACGGCATGTACTGATGAGTGCCAGGGTAGAGCAATGTACCAGCTGCTACATGAGGGCACATTAAGCACTTTGAAAGCACCCAGGAGACAACAAATTTATGATTTTGCGATGAAATGTTGGAACGCCCAGTTATACATAGTTGTATATACTACAGGTCAAATACATATAACCGGGAAATGAAAGCACGATCACAATACAGGGCCATGGCAGAATCC
Source organism: Tadarida brasiliensis (assembly GCA_030848825.1). Lineage (NCBI taxonomy): Eukaryota > Metazoa > Chordata > Mammalia > Chiroptera > Molossidae > Tadarida > Tadarida brasiliensis. The sequence continues at coordinate 61,981,390 of CM061268.1, forward strand.
TTTCAGGTGTTTTGAAAAAACTCTTTCTCCTCTTTGAGATGCTTCATGGGTCTACAGCTCATGATATCAAAGAGCCTCCATCCTATAGTAATTACCTACAGTAGGTATCAAAGAGATCATCAAAAAGCAACACCCATAATAATACAATAGCCATTGATGGTTTTTTAAACATGCATAAAAGCAACCATTATGAAGCCTCTGGCAGTTTTTGTGAAATTTTGGAAGTAATGTTGATGAAAGGTACTCTAAAAATATCTTAGTGCTTGAGAACAGCAATCACAGCTTATTCACCTCAGTATTTCTAACACAGCACCATGCCTGGCACTGAGTTAACAATCAAAAACTATTTTTAAAATAAATGAATGGGTACCTCCTCACTCCCTGCTTGTTCTGCTTATCCTCTCTGCTTTACCTATTTATTGGTCTACTTCCTTTCTTTTGCTAACTAGGATTCTCTCAGCCAAGAAGCAAACTCCCAGACATGATGGAAAATGACCGAGGTGTAGAGCTTGTCTCAAGGAGTAAATACAACTAGAATATCTATCTACAGTGACCAGAGAAGGGTAGCAAAGTTGCAAAGGATTTGAGTGGGCATGGCCATCTGCAGTCTGATATGTACACAAGGGCACTGAAGAGGCTGATGACTCTTGAAGTCAGGGACATGGAGACATTCTAGTCCCAGGTAATCTGCTGGGTCTCTGAAGAGAAACAAACAACCTGTATGCCTCTAGAAATGGTCAGGTCAGCAGTAGTCAATTTTCATTATGAGAAAAGCATGCTTGGCTTTATGACAAGATCCAATCCTAGCAAGAAACTTCATAGAGGAAAAGAATGTCATCCAGAGAATGAGATCCATTCAACACTGGAACAGGTTAATTCCAAGATGAATTAAGACCTTAAAGAGCCCCCCCACACACACACACACAAAGGATAAAATGATTAAGGTACACACCCATAAAAACTCAAAATAAAATCAATAAATATCTGTAAAAACAGTGCAAAAAAGCCCTACACCCTGGCCAGTGTGGCTCAGTGGTGGAGGATCCACCCATGCACCAAGAGGTCACCAGTTCGATTCCCAGTCAGGGCACATGCCCAGGTTGTGGGCCCAATCCCCAGTGGGGGGCATGCAGGAGGTGGTCAATTGATGTTCTCTCTCATCGATGTTTCTATCTCTCTCTCCCTCTCCTTTCCTCTCTCTCTAAAATCAATAAAGAAAAAATTTAAAAAAAGAAGCCCTACAGAGTTCTCTGTTGGGCACCCTGCTCTTGTTTCCCAGGTACATGTACATTTGTCTTTTAGTGTATGTGAGTAACTATGAATACAAATCCAGGTTAATCCAAAGGATATCTTCATTTGTAACTTTCACAGATATTATTCCCTCCACAGAGGTTGTTCTAGTTAATACTTTAGAAGGGATATATAGTTTTTTGAAATGCTCTTAATTTTATCCCCTTCTTTTCCTACTGAGTACATATTCATCCTTCAAGGTAAGTTTGCTTCCCTACACATTCACCAACACAATGTGTCATTACATGTTTGATCTAGTGTGTGTGTGTGTATTTTAAAAACTATAACATATAACACACATATAAACCATCTAGGGAATGAGTATATTATATAATCTCTCTAGGATCTCTTTGCTTCACAGAACCTTTGAGTAATGAGAAAACTAGACTTGAGAGGAGATCATCAACATTTCCAGTTCTTTGTCTAGTGTCTAGCTTTACCAGGCTCAATCAATTATAACATTTTTGCATAGTTCCTGGAAGCAATTTTTAAAATAATCCAAAAGGTAACCATGGGGAACAATGGCAGGCACCACAGATGGCAAAGAATATGCAGTGAGGGCTTCCTAGCTTCATGTTTTAAAATCTAACAGGTGAAGCTTCGTAGTGCTTTGCACAGATATCCTCAAGTCAGACTAATTAAAATATAAAACAGACCTTGACATGGCTTAAGCTATAATACCAACGTGTCCATAAATTTAAACAAACAAATATATAATTCAAAACTACTATATACATGCTGATTAGTGTGTTTGGGGGTTAGAGGGAAATTGGGTTGGTATAGAGTGGGGGAAAAAAAAGGGAAAAGAAAGAAATTAAAGAAAAGAAAAAGTTCTTGCCCTCTGGGAACTCCAAATCTAGGACCAAGAAAGTTTTCCTGCCCCAGACCTGATCTCTGCAAAATCAAGGAATTATAATTGACAATAGTAACAAAAAAAGAAGAAGAAAAATACCTCCCAAACTTACAGAGAAAAATACTGTTTGCATTGTAGGAATGTTACAGTGTTAGCGTCATATAGTACTAGCATCATAATTTCTACCTTACGAGATTTGAACTAAAATTTCCCATTAATATTGTCATTGCTCTGAAAAAGACCAAGAACTCACAGACAAGTTTGTTATTGTTTGCACAACTAACCCTAACTCTGGTAACAAATAAACCCTTAAACCTCAAAAACATTTACTGGTCGCTCATGTTAATGTTAGTCAGCAGCAAGAGTGGAGCAGTTGGGAGTTGAGGTATAGGAAATGGTGTCTTTTTTGCTACATATTAATTTAGGACGTCAGTAATTTCTATCTTGTGGCACTGTTATTTATTTATTTTTACCTTTCTTTTTCACAACCATCCTTTATTTTTTTAATCTTTATTGTTGAGAGTATTATAGATGTCCTCTCCCTCCTCCTTTTTTCCCCTCCACCCTACTCCCGCTCAACCACAGGTCTTCACCACCCTATTGTCTGTGTTCTTTGGCTATACTTGTATGCATACAAATTCTTTGGTTAATCTCTTCCCTCCCTTCCCCCCTTCCCCTCCTCCCTTGAGATTCATCAGTCTGTTCCATGATTCCATGCCTCTGGTTCTATTTTATTCATCAGTTTATTTTGTTCATTAGATTCTCTATATATGTGAAATCATGTGATATTTGTCTTTCTCTGACTGGCTTATTTCCCTCAGCATAATAATCTCCAGGTCCCTCCATGCTGTATCAAAGGGAAATAGATCCTTTTTTTTTTTTTTTTACTGCTGCATAGTATTCCTTTGTATAAATGTACCACAGCTTTTTTATCTACTTCTCTACTGATGGGCACTTGGGCTGTTTCCAGCTCTTAGCTATTGTAAATAATGCTGCTATGAACAAAAGGGTGCATAAATTCTTCCTGGTTGGTGTTTTGGGATTCTTAGGATATACACCTAGAAGTGGGATCATTGGGTCAAATGGAAGTTTCATTTTTAATTTTTTGAGGAAACCTCACACTGTTTTCCATAGTGGCTATAACAGACTGCATTCCTACCAGCAGTGTACTAGGGTACCGTCTTCTCCACATCCCCTCCAGCACTTGTTGCTTGTTGATTTATTAATGGTAGCCATTCTGGCAGGTGTGAGGTGATACCTCATTGTTGTTTGAATTTGCATCTCTCTAATGATTAGTGATGTTGAGCATTTTTATACGACTCTTGGCCATCTATATGTCCTCTTTGAAGAAGTGTCTATTCAGGTCCTCTGCCCATTTTTTAATTGAATTATTTGTTTTTCTTTTGTTGAGTTGTATGAGTAGTCTATATATTTTGGAAATTAACCCCTTTTCAGATATATCATGGCAAATATGTTCTTCCATATAGTGGGTTCCCTTTTCATTTTGATGCTGGTTTCTTTTGCTGTGCAGAAGCTTTTTAGTTTATGTAATCCCATTTATTTATTTTTTTTCCTTTGTTTCTCTTGCCCTAGGCAATGTATTGGTGATTTTTAGAAAGAGAGGAAGGGAGAAGGAGAGAGCGAGAGAGAAACATTGATGCGAGAGCATAGCATTGATTTGTTGCCTCCCCCACTTCCCCAAACAGGGATTGAACCCACCAAGAATTGAACCTGCAACCCTTCGGTGCACAGGATAATAATGCCCAATGAACTGAGCCACACTGGCCCAGGCATAGCACTCTTGTTTTTGATACATCATTTACAAATGTCTCTGGAGTGGAAAAGGGACATGAGGGTTTTCCAACCAGACCTGAATGTGATGTGAATCAACTCTACCCACATTGTCAGCCTGAATTAAGTCAAATGGCCCAATTTAATTATATGGGTTATTGGAAAACATAATATTTCCTTATATTGAGGAGGAAAATGAATCTGAGAGTCAATAACAACAATAAACCAAGCAAACAAAAACAAAGAACAAAGTACCTTAACTTTTCCCCTATGTCTATTTGTAACATAACACAGTTTTGGTTTTTTTATTTTCTTTTCTTTCTTTTTTTTTTTTTAGAAATGTTTTTATTTTGTTTTATTTTATTTTATCCTCACCCGAGGACATTTTTTTCATTTTTTGTTCAGATAGAGTGGAAGGGAGAGAGAGAGAGAGCGAGAAACATCGATGTGAAAGGGACACATCGAGTGGCCGCCACCCGCACGACCCAACCAGGGCCGGGGACAAACTGCAACCGAGGTACATGCCCCTAGCGGGAACCGAACCCGGGTCTCTCCGGACCGCAGGCCAATGCTCTAACCGCTGAGCCAAACTGGCCAGGGCAGTTTTGGTTTTTTTAAATGCTGTTGACCCAATTTTGAGCCTCTACTACAGATCAGTCAGTTCTCCTTGAGTAGTCAATTAAGCCCATACCCTCAACCAGGCCCCATATCAGGCTCTGACACTCCAGGCTTCCATACTCCTGCCCTAGTTGTTGTAAGACCCTGTACCAGACAACCAGGGTCACCCCCTATGTCCCAAAGCCTGCTGAAATTATTCAAAGTAAATAACCCTAAACACACTCACCCCCTAGAAACCACAATAAAGGCACTAGCCCACAGTTTCCCTCTTTCCTCTGCATCCTGACCAATCTTGGTGCTTACCTTGAGTGACCCTGGGAGGCATAGTGTGTTCTCCCCAGGGAACTGTGAGTGATAACACTGTACAACTCTTTTTGGTTTCTCTCTCTTGATATGTGGCTGGCCTCTCCCATATCTCAATCAAGCTAACATGTTTATAAAACACTATTAAAAGGGCATTAAAAATGCACAATCCATTTTCAGCAAAAGGATAATCAGTTTCAGAGCCTAATAAACTGAAACCTCTCAGAGCATCTTATTTGTCAATATGCCAATAGTCAGGGTCCAAACTGACAAAGGCAAGTGAGACATTTATTTTTATGGCTCAAAGGAGAGAGCTGGAAAAGTTGAACCAGTCGAATTCCTCTGTCCAAGTCAGTCCTTAAATAAAAACACATGAAAGGTCATCAGCCTATAGGAGGATTGCACCCAACTCTGGAAAAGATAGAGGAAAATAAGTGTTTAACTAACAAGAACACTTATGTTTTAGATAGTTTTAAAAATACATCAAGAAGGCCCTGGCTGGTTTGGCCCAGTGGATAGAGCATTGGCCCATAGACCAAAGAGTCTTGGGTTCAATTCCAATCAAGGGCACGTACTTCAGTTGCAGTTCGTCCCCAGCCCTGGTCAGGGTCGTGCAGGAGGCAACCAGTCGATGTGTCTCTCTCACATCGATGTTTCTCTCTCTCTCCCTCTCTCGTTCTCTCCCTCTCTCTCTCTCCCTCTCTATCTGAAGATACATAGAAAAATGTCCTCGGGTGAGGATAAAAAACAAAGCAAAACAAAAATACATCAAGAAGAGTAACCTCAAATTTGTTGTAAGCTATTTCCTTTAAAATATGTAAGTCTATCAAAGGAAGAAAATCTAATGCAAACTAAATAAAATAATTTTGCAGTTTATAAAACTAGCTGAAGGTTGAGTGTCAGTTCATTTTTAAAAAATATGTTTTTATTAATTTTTATAGAGATAGGGAGAGGAAGGGAGAGAGAAACATCAATTAACTGCCTCCTGCATGCTCCCTACTGGGGATCGAACCCCTAACTTGGGCATGTGCCGTGACCTGGAATAGAACTGGTGACTTCTTGGTGCCTAGGACAAAGTTCAACCAACTGAGCCACATCAGCCAGGGTGGAAGCCAATTCATTTAATGGCTAGTTTTCATATCTTGTTTCAGTGTATCCTTTTCTGAGGTTTATTTTTGAAGAGGAAGAAAGCAAAAGAACAGGATATGGTTCTTTCCTAGAGTTCCCCATGAATCTATTCTGTAGCAGTTATGATTCTGAGGTATTTCAATAAACCCAGGAAGCTTTCAGATTTGAAATAATAACACCATGAGTTACTATGAAATACACTGACCAGATTGTGTTATTTACCCAGCACTCAATGTCTCTGGTGGGAAAGCACCACATAAATAATTTATAATTTTGGCTTGGGTCCTACTCATAGCCTGGAGTATCAGGTATTATGAATTCCTTACTCTACTAGGTAAACCATACCTTGATTTTTCTAGCTCCTTTTATCAAATATTCTTTAGCTACTTTGTCTTTATGGGAATGTCATACCAAGTTCCGTGGGGAAAGGGACAAAGCTGAGGACCTCTAGATTAGTGTATTGTTGAGCAAGGACCTGACCTGAGTTTGAATTCTGATTCCTAAGCTTAAATAACTCTTGCAAGCTTGATCTGATCCCTTAAAATCTCTGAGCATCTATTTCAAATCTTCAAAATATCAACAATGATATTTTTATTCTAGGATGTCAGAATTGAAAGAATTAATGCATATAAAATACTGTGCATATAAAGTCTGCTAGACAAGAGGTACTAAATAGTTAAAAGAATTGAGTGAAATTCACCCAGATTGTACATCTCTATATTCTAATGTCAATTTAGGCCGTCTATCAGTGTCTTATCTTCACTGATGTCACAGGCCTAAATATACCATCTCAGACACACTGCCGACTATGTTTCCCGATACATTTAACACTTGAGTGCTTGCCTATGTTTTGACACAGAAATAATTGTTTTCAGTTTAACAAAATAAAAAAAAATAATAATGTTGCCATTTATTGATCATATAAGTGCCAAGCATCATACTAAGCATTTCAATTTAATCTGCATAACAATCCTATATAGATATCCATTAGTAAATTCTTCCTCCCTCTCCTCCCTATTTCCTTCCTTCCTTCTTCCCTTCCTTTCTTCCTTCTTTTTTTCTTTCTGTCTTCCTTTATTCCTTCTTTTCTTCTGTCCTTATACACCACAGTCTTTTTCTCTTCCATGTATAATTCACACAGAAAAAAACACCTAGCCTCCTTGGGAACAAGTTAGAATTTGGTCAGAGTTTAGTTGCCTAATTTACTAATCTATGCATGCCAAAGCAACTGGTTAATAGATTGTTACTCTTAAAAAGTGAACAAATTAAAATAGTATATAGTAAATTTTACCATTTAACACACCCTCAAAGGAAAGCTACGCATGTTCTATAAAATGGTTGCCTAGGAAACAAATAATTTCATCTTATTTTTGGCATAGAACTGTAGGTGTATGAAAGCTCCGAATTAGTCCCCACACAGCATGAACACTGATATTATGAAGCCAGCAAGACACAAAAGGCACTTCTACCTTTTGGTCTCCAGAGAGGAAATGAGGTCTAAATTTTATCTAAGAATGCTTTGAGAAATCAACTGCACAAGAATATCCCTTCAAGTTACTGGAAGAAGATAAGAAGGACCTAAATAGATATTTTTCCAAAAAAGATATATAAATAGCCAATAAATATGAGAGATTCCCAATGTCACTAATCATCAGAGAAATGAAAATCAAGACCATAATGAGATATCACCTCATACCAGTTAGGATAGACACTGTAACACCCCCCCCACAAAAAAAAAAACCAACAAGTATTTGTGAGGGTGTGGAGAAATTTGAACCCTTTGTGCACAGCCAGTGGGAATGCAAAATGGTACAGCCATATAGCTGCTATGGAAAACAGCACAGAGATTTCTCAAAAAATTAAAAATAGAACTATCATATGATCCAGCAATTCAACTTCTGAATATTTATCTAAAAGAACTAAATAACAGAATCTTAAAGAGAGATTTGCATATGCCATTTTCGTTGCACTATTACAATAACCAAAAGGTGGAACAACCTACACATTCATCGTCAGATGGCTAGATAAAGAAAGTGTGGTATACACATACAATGGACTATTATTTAGTCTTAAAAAGGAAGGAAATCCTGTCATATACTGCAACATGGATGAACCCTAAGGACATAATGTTGAGTGAAATAAGCCTATCCTAAAAAGACAAATACCGTATGATTCCACTTATATGAGGTACCTAACGCGGTCAAACCCTTAGAAACAGAAGATAGAATGGTGGTTGCCAGAAGCTAGGAGGAGGGGAAAGTGGAGTTTTTCAATGGGTGTAGATTTTCAGTTTTGCAAAATGAAAATCTTCTAGAGGTACATTGCATAGCAATATGCATATAATTAAAACTACTGTACTGCATACCTAAAAATGGTTAAGATGGTAAAGTTTATGTTAGGCATTTTTCACAATAAAATATTATAGAGTAATTGTTGACTATTCAGATCTGTTGCCTTTTCATACAAATTATTGTTTTTTCAATAAATGTAGTATCTTTTTCACTCTTAATATTGGTCATTTTTATTTTTATAGTCTGGCTGGTAATTTATCAATTTTAATGATCTTTTCAAAAAACTAGCTTTTGGTTTCATTGAAATTTCTCTATTATTTTTTAGATTTCCACTTCACTGATTTCTTCTACTACACTTATTTCCTTCTCTCTGTTTTAAGTTTAATTTGATCTTCTTTTAATAGTTTCTTAAGTTGGAGATTTAGAACATTGACTTGAGGCTTTTTCTTTTCTGTTGATTTTAGTGCTATAAATTTCTCTCTCAACCGTGTCTAACAAATTTTAATATTTCATACTTTCATTTAAACTTATTTCAAAAAGTCGTCTAATTTCTTTTGAGCTTTTTACTTTATCCATGTGATATTTACAAGTATGTTCTTTAATTTCCAAATACTTGGAAATTTACCCTTTTTTTTTTTCCCAGTTTAATTCCATTGTGGTTTACATACATACTTTATATTATTTCTATCCTTTAAGTTTACTAAGACATTTTTAGGTCCAAAAGCTCTATCTTGATGTGTTCTGTACACACTTGAAAAATGTTTTATGTTTTACTAGTTATAGTGTTCTATAAAATCAATTTGGTTGATAGTTTAGTGAAGACATCTTACAAATTTTGTCAACTTAATTTATTACCATAAGAGGAGTTCAGAAGTCTACAACTATAATAGTGAATTTGTCTATTTCTCCTCTGGGCTTTATTCGTTTTTGCTTTTTGAATCTCTGCTATGTGCATACCCGTTTTGAATCATTATGTATTTTTGTTGAATTTCATGTCTATCTTTGTCATTTATTTTGAAGTCAATTAGTTTCTAATTTGGTTAATATGCTTCCAGTGTTTCAGAGCAAAGTGAATCCAGTAATATATTTAAAAAAGTATAAGATATCATGATAAATAGGTTTTATCTTATAAATGTAGCATTATGTCAGCATTGGAAAATAATTTCATGTAGTATATAAACAAAATACAAATAAAAGAAAAGTTTTATAACCATTTCAATAGACACATAAACAGATTTGACAAAAATTCAACATTTATTCATAATAAGAACTCATCACAGTAAAAATAAAATTTTCTCAACCTGATAAAAAGCATCTGTTTAAAAACCTTCACCTAAGAGTGAAGGACTAAATGCTTTCTCTCTTAAAAATCATGTAAAAATATTTTCTCTTATTAAATCTTTTGAATATTGTACTGAAAATAGATTCCAGTTAAAGCAATATGACAAGATAAAGACAAACAATACATATAAATTGGAAAGGAAGAAATGAGTTTTTATTTATAGATGACATCTTAGTCTACACAGAAAATCCTAAAAAGCATATCCCTAAAAAGCTATTAGAACTAGCAAATGATTTTAATAAAATCACAAGACACAGTTCAACATATGAAATTTAGTTATATTTCTAAATACTAGCTAGGGAATATTAAGGTGAGGCAAAGGAGTTACCTAGGGTACAAATTTAATAAGGTAGTCATTTTCAGAGTTGTGGGGCTGGCAATAAACAACTTGAAATTCAAATGTTTATAATAGCGCCAAAAATCTGAAATACATAGTGATGAATATAATATGTACAAGATTTGTATGCTGATAATCCTGAAACATTGCTAAGAGAAATAAAGATTAAAATTGATGAACAGATAAATTGTGTCCAATGATTAGAAGACCCAAATTCTTCTCAAATTGATCTATAGATTAAATTCAAGCGACATAAATCTTTCAGCAAGCTTTTTTTAAAGTAGAAATTTGCAAGTTTAATCTAATATTTATTTGGAAGAGTAAAAGGACTGCATAAGCAAAATACTTAAAATAAAAGAACAATATTGAAGGACTCAACTCACTCTCTGATTTTAGTGTTTACAGTAAAGCTACCATTATCAAGACACAGAAGACTACATACAGAATGAGTCCATTTATATAAATTCTGGGAAAGGCAAAACTATAAAGACAGAATCAAATCATCTTTTGGCAAGAGCTAATGGTAGGGGAAAGGGCACGATTGCAAAATGGCACCAGGGAACATTTTGGGGTGATGGTAATATTCTGTATCTTGATTGTGGCAGGGTTTCCACAAGTAGGTGCAGTTGGCCAAATTACAGATGATTGCTGTGAGCATGAGATAAACCCAAGGGCAGTAGAAGGACCACAGACAGTGGATTTAGGACTTCTTTCATCTGAGTCACAGTTTACCTCTTTCCTATCAGTGACTTACATAGTGTGGTGTTCTTTTTTCTCATCTGTTAAGTAATGGTAATAATATTTACCTCTTTGCAAAGCTCTTTTGGCACGGTGCCTGGCATATTCACAGAATAGATTTTTTAAATAATAATTTCTCTTCCTTCCCTTCCCTTCTCTTCCCTTTACACCAGTATTTCTCAAACTATGACTTTGGGTTTATGGCATCAGTATCACCTGTTGTATATTAAAATGTAATCTGTGATTACAGAAACCTAAGATTGCAGAAAGTACATTTTAACAAGTGCTGAAATTGAGCAGATGGTTAGGCTCGGATGCCCTCAGGCTCCAGGTGTTCGCAGCCCCCTCTTTTCCACGGGCAAGATCCCCACCCGTAGGATCTTCCTCCTTTTCTAAGAATAATTTAATCTTCAACCATGAAGGATTCGTTTTTTTGTCTCCACATATCATCAGAGGACTTCTTGTATCAGAATATCTTGGAGGTGCTTGTTAAAAATCCAGATTTTTGAACCCCAATCCTTACCTACTGAATTATAATTTCTGGGTGCAGGGATTCAGGAAGCTCCATTTAAACAAGCTTTCCAGGTCATTCTTCTAAACTGTAGCATGTGATAACTACATATAGTCAAACCCATCAATCACACCCACCACGTGTGTGACTAATCTTGAGCTCAATTTTGGTCCCTGAATTCGTATCTACTGCCCTGTCCCTGATTCTCACTTCTAAGCATCAGAAATGGAGAACTTCTTTGTATTTGTACTGGGAAGATTCAGGCCCCCACCTAGAGCTCAGTGACCAGAGTCTGATTCCTACTGATATTTCTTTATTCTGGAAGTGTTTCTTGAGTAACTAATACGTGTCAGATCCTAATCTAAGTGTCCGGGATAAAGCAGTGACAACAGAAAACAAACAAACAAACAAAAAACAGCCATGCTTTCCCAAAGCTTATTTTCTAATAGCATATACAAATAATTAACAAAATTAAACAATTAAATGTAGCCTGTTAGATGGCTAAATGATATAAAGAAAAATGAAACAATGAAGAAAGCAGAAGGGGAAAGATAATTTTAAATAGGGTGATCGGGAAAGGATGCACAAGAAGGCACTGATCAGCCTGCTACCTGTGCTTCCTAATGTGACCTAATGAAAAGCAATACTTTTGTTACTGTCATGCTTACCCTTTTGGGGGAGCATACCAATAATTGAATGGGTCACCAGCCTGATATGGACTGCTTCCTTGATCTATTACCTGAAGTCTCTTACCATAGCCTTCAGATATCAAATTCTGGGATGGGACTTGGTTTTCTAGAGCCGGGAGCTGGGTCTGGCTATGAGGTCTGCCTATGTGCCATTTTCCCTAATTTGGCCATTACCACAACCACACCTGGAGATGATAGAATTCACCTGGATTTGAAGGGCTAATTGCAGTGATAGACTCCCACCAGAAGAGGGTAGCAGAGGGTTGCAGAGTAAGAGCTGCTGCTGGTGGAGGTGATCACCCACAGAGGCTCTGTTCAAATAGAGCAGCAATTTTCAACTTTTTTCATCCCATGGCACACATAAACTAATTGCTAAAATTCTGCGGCACACCAAATAATATATATTTTTGCTGATCTGACAAAAACATAGGTATACTTTCGATTTATTCATACCAGAAGGCTATTGTTGTGTTGGCTGTTGTCTTTTTTATGTGACAGTCTAAGGGAAAAGAAGTCAGTGCCCCTGACTAAAATAGTGAGGTATTGCACGTTTCAAAAATTCTTGCAGCACACCAGTTGAAAATCGCTGAAACAGAGCATTAATGTACTTAACGTCAAGAGGTGAGTTCACTGGAAATAGCGTTGGCCTGAGAAAGAAGTCATTTATAAGAGCTGGGACTAGCCTTGAATTGCATGTGCCCTGAAAATAGGAGGGAGCATACGTATCAAAGTGACAATTCCAGAGCACTTTTCTAATGAGGTCTTTTACCTACTAACAAACATTTGATTTCTCATTAAAGTAGAACTCCAAAGTAGATCTCATGATACACATATATATTCCCCCGGTGGCCCCTATTTATTCAGCTCCCTTTCCTGCCACTTTCACCCCACTCCTGGTCGTTTCTAACCCATTAGGAACACAATGGCCTCTAAGCATGCCATGAGATTCAAGACTGAGCCCGTTCTTAAATTTTCTATCCATGGTAAACATTCACTCATCTTGAGTCCCTTGCTTAAGCTGAGCACATTAGGAATTAAAACTGAAGTCTCAGAGCATTTATTTAAGAATAACATGAATGCAGGAACAAGACAACCTCTGGGGTTCTTCTCTGCAACCACAGCACCCAGCAACAGCACAGCGCCGGGTGCCTTATAGAAATTCAGTATTTTTTTTTTTTTTTTTTTTACTGCAAGAATTCATCATATTATTATAGAAGGCAATTAACCCACATGACAATGTTTCCAGTCCTTTCTTAAAGGGGCAGTGGTATGATAAATTTCATTTCTGTCTTATGCTCTGCAGAAACCAGATGTAATGCCTCATTTGTTGGCAGCAGCAAGCAGGACACCTCTTACCTACTGATCTCTTTGGGCAGCAATCTGACAGTGATATTGAACACATGAAGGTAAAAATGCATCAGAGGAATGCAGAAAGTTCTTAAAAGGATCATCCCAATGACCCTCGGTCCAAACAAGACCAAAGGTCAGCTGTCAGCACTGTCCCCTGTGCTCCTGCCAGGACACTGTCACCTGTCAGCTGCAGCCGATTTAGCAGCAACCCCTTCAGGACAGGAACTAACAGAATCTGGAATAGAAGCAAGGTAATATTATTGACTTCCAGAACCAATATATCAGAAAGGAAAATTAATAAGGATTCATTCATTTAGCATTCAATATAGTATTTTCTTTCCAATGATACTATAATATTTCAAATCATTATCATTCTTAACTTTTATAACACACACATGGAAAGGTATTATTATTGTTTGCCTCATTTTTAGGAGGCAGTGAGGTAAGGATACGTAAAAAGACTTGTTCAAGGTCATCATCACCCAAGGATATTGACATTAGAGTCCATGGGTTTTATTTTTTTCCCGCCATGCTTTTCCAATTCAATTCAATGTAATCCATGTATCATGTTTTATATTTTACAAAACACATTAACATTGATTTTCTAATTCATCCATAACAAGCATTGAATTAGACAGATGAAATGTTAGTTTCTCTTTGGACCGATGAAGATACTGAGGTCAGGATGGGAACACAAGAAGTTTGACTCTAAATCCTCTTTTTGAACAAATGGCCTGCTCTTTTTTTTTTTTTTTTAATCTTTTTTTTTTTTTATTAATTTAGTTTTGTTACAGATGTTTCTCCTTTTCCCCCCATTGACACCTTCCTCCCCATCCTCCCCACCCCATCCCCAGCCCTGTTGTCCATGTCCATTGGTCATGCATACCTGCATATAAATTCTGTGGTTTATCTCTTCCACCCCCCCCCCCCCGGCTTTGAGGCTTGGCAGTCTGTACCCCACCTCTATGTCTCTGGGTCAATTTTGTTCATCAGTTTGTTTAGGTCATTATATTCCACAAATAAGTGAGATCATGTGATATTTGTCTTTCTCTGCTTGACTTGTTTTGCTTAGCATAATACTCTCCAGGTCCTTCCATGCCATCTCAAAGGATAAGACATCTTTCTTTCTTACAGCTGCATAGTACTCCATTGTGTACATGTACCACAGCTTTTTTATCCACTCATCTATTGATGGACACTTGGGTTGTTTCCAGATCTTAGTTATTGTAAATAGTGCTGCTATGAACATAGGGGTACATATATTCTTTCTGGTTGGTGTTTCAGGTTTTTTAGGGTATATTCCTAGAAGTGGGAACACTGGGTCAAATGGCAGTTCAATTTTTAACTTTTTGAGGTAACACTATAGTGTTTTCCATAGTGGCTGCACCAGTCTGCATTCCCACCAGCAGTGTACTAGAGTCCCCTTTTCTCCACACCCTCGCCAGCACTTGTTGTTTGATGATTTGTTGATGGCGGCCATTCTGACAGGTGTGAAGTGATACCTCATAGTTGTTTTAATTTGCATCTCTCTGATAATTAGTGACATTGAGCATTTTTTCATATATCTCTTGGCCATTTGTATGTCCTGTTTGGAGAAGTGTCTATTTAGATCCTCTGCCCATTTTTTAATTGGGTTCTTTGTCTTCCTTTTGTTGAGTTGTATGAGCACTCTATATATTTTGTAAATTAACCCCTTATCTGATGCATTATTGGTGATTATGGTGGCCTGCTCTTTTAATATGGTGCAGACTGCTCAATAACAACCTACAAACTGGCCAAAAGCAGGCCTTGCAAGATAAGGTCTGTCCTTTTACTTTTAGATGAGTGCTTAACAGCAACTCAACCTGTGCATACATACAGTGATAAAAACTTACACAAAATGGCATTTCCTTTATTCAAAATTCCAAGAAGACATCAAAAATAAACTTTGTCACTTTAAACATGAGCTAATCACCGTCCTTGTTACTTTCTAATGTGTGTGGGGGGGGAAGGGGTGCAGGGCAGGTGGATGTGGGCAGGTAACATTGACATAATTATTATCAGACAAGGAGAGAAACAGAGACCGGATGTGGTCGGTCCAGTTGTTTGACGGAATGCACTAATGAGATTTTTATGACATGGTTATAAAAAAGTGAAATCTAGGGCTGAGTTTTGCAGTAGGGCCTGGTAAGAACTGCATTTATTACAGAAGAAAATCTGGGGAACATGCTTTGTTTTGCTTGAATTAACACTGAACAGCTATAAAAACACAATCTTGCAATTAATGCCAACAAGGAATAATTCAGCAGATGTGAAATCTAAAGTAAAACGTGACTATGAGAATCGATCTCCATTGGAAATTTAGAAATACTAAAGAAGAAATCTAGAATGAACAGGTGGGCTCGAGCTAGTTCAACCCAGGTATTAAGAAACAGAAAGAGTCTAACTAAAATTTAGATTACACTTGCAATTCACAATATGAACAGCCCATGTTTATTAAGCAGTTACTATTGCCAGCATTGTTTAATGCATTTTTCGTACATGGTTTTATCCAAGTCTCATAACTCTATCAAGTGAATATAATATTCATCAACATTGTACAAAGGAACAATGTGGCTTAGAGATATTAGGTAATTTTTCTCAAAACTCCATGGGAAATAGAATCAGGATAGTATCAAACAAGTTTCCTTGATCCTGATGCCTGTAACCTTAAAACTCTTCTACTCCATAATGTCAAGAACCTGCAAATATAATTACAGTTATAACAGAAACTTTTCATCTCTAAGTTATTCATTAATTTAGATTCAACTCTGTCACAGTTATCATGACTTCCAAGAAATATGCTAATAGAGCCATTAGTTAGGATGCTTCCTTATTATCACCTTTAAAATATAATCAAGATGAGCTTTTCTGATGAAGCTCTCTCACAGTTTGCAAACTTTGCCTCATTATACCCAGGAAATAAATGTATATGTCAAGGACAAGCTCAGATAACTTTTAGAAATTTTAATTCCCAAGGATAAATGAGTATAGTGGAATTGTTTAACAAAAAACTTTCAGGATTTTTGCATTTATGTAATGAAAGTGTGAAGCAGCCTCAGATATGTGAAGGGATGGTGATGGTTTTGTATCTAAAAGTAGTTTGAAAAACCTTAATTTAATAAGCATGTTCTCCGAGTTGGTCTCTGACTGGTTGGTGGGTAGGATTTGGGGTGAGTAAAAGGGGTCAAAAATAAATAGAAGATTTGAGCCCTTTCCAGGAGGAATTTATACAATAAGTGAGAAGACTAGTTTATTACATATATAACAACTAGGAACATTTTCAAGAAAATCCACTAGGCAATGATAATATGATGCTATCATAACATAAATAACTCCCAATTAATTTATGGTTTCTATTGCCAGGCACTATGGAAGGAAATCTCCAGATACTACTGTATTTAATCCTCACAACAGCTCTATAAAGTATTATTTACTTCCATTTTATCAATGAGAAAACTCAGACTCTATCATGGGCATGGAGATCATGGGAATGGAAGGTATGGGCTAGCAGTCTAAGTCCAGGAGGCTACTGTCGTCCTCTCTACTTGCAGTGGGTAATCTAGTAAGCCTTACAGTGTTACCTTCTATAATGACTATGGGGACTACTTCTGCCTATTAAAGCCATCATGCAGTGTCTGCTACGTTTTT
The DNA here is from genome assembly GCA_030848825.1 of Tadarida brasiliensis. Taxonomy (NCBI): domain Eukaryota; kingdom Metazoa; phylum Chordata; class Mammalia; order Chiroptera; family Molossidae; genus Tadarida; species Tadarida brasiliensis. Next base: position 61,998,300 of record CM061268.1, read on the forward strand.
GTCATCTAAAAAGGGCTTTGTTGGATGGTCAATATATCAGCGAGGAATGTTTTTGGATGCAGATAGATAAAACAACCTGTTAAACAGTGACTTCAAATTTATGGATTATGACTCTCATACAACAAGCAGCCTTGCAATAAGGTGCTACAGGTCTGGTTTAAAGAGAGTGAACATCTCCATCATTGTATCCTTCTCTTGGCCTTTTCTCATGATCACATGGGGGCTGCATTCTATTGGCATTTATGATAAGTTGAAGGAGTAAAAAGGTAAGTTTATCTTTGGGGGTCTCCAGGTAGCCATCATCATCGTCACCATAGTTATCATCACCATTGTCCTTATCAAAGCCATAATAGGAATGATAGTAATTTCAATGTACTTATTGCTGCCCTTGTGCCAGTTTCTATAATATTTTTCCATAGATTCTCATGATCTTTCTGACAATTCTAGAGGTGGGCACTATTATTACTATCTTCATTTTACATAAGATAAAATCGAGACTCAGAAGGGTAACATAATATATTCAAGGTCATATAATTAGTAAGAAAGAGAAACAGAATTTCAGCTCTCTTCTTTCTGGCTCTAAATGTGATGCTTTTATTTTTTATATTTAATGATAAGAACCTAATGGGCAAGGTCCATGTCCGTTATTAAGCTCAAGAAGGTGTTTAATAGATTTGTGCTGAGAAGTCAACTGAAACCCTCTCCTGTGGTCCTTCTGCCTTCTATTATACAAAGCATGCTGGGATCTGGGATTCCATTTGGCTAAGTCCAATTGCTAGGCCTCTCTTATGCCATTGCTAGATATGCCAGTTGTGAAACATAACTTAGGATCTCTGGAAATATGAATAGGAATACAGCAGCTCTATGACTCTTTTACTCATCTGTTCATTCTTTCCTTAACCCAGAAAATATTTAATAATAACACTTATTCTGTGCATGGCACTAGATGAGGCACTGAAAATATAAAGATAAAATATGATAGAAATTAAGCAAAATTCTATTCAAAATACATTCATAGGCAAAAAGGAAAAAGAAGCCAATTGTTTTTAAAGGAGTATAAAAGACATTATAGAAGAGAAATTATTTGAATAAGACCTTGAAGAAAGATAAGGAGTTTATTAACTGAACAGGAGGATAATAGGATAAAGGAAAATCAGATACAACAATGTTAGAAATGTGACATACTAGGCAATATAAGTAATTCCATGTGGGTCAAGTATGGATCACCACAGGAGAGTGATGGAGGCAAAGCTGACATCGTAGGTGAGCAATAAGTCAGAGTAGATCTCACTCACCCAGTTAATCTGCCTGCAGTGCTTCTGTATAAACAAACAAATAAAAAACCCAAAAACCTCAGTGTAAATCATAAAGCAAAAGCCATGTCTAGATGCTACTGTTATTCAGTGATTACAATGGATTCTCCCACTTTATTTTTTATCAATAAGACAAGGTGATACTTAGACCAGCTATACCACACACCATTATTTTGGATCTGTGGGGTACTCATTATCTATTTTTGGCTAATAAAGTAATCCCAAACTTATTAGCTTAAATCAACAGAGTTTCTAAGGATCATAGACCCTAGAGTAGCTTAGGTGGATTATCTGAACTCAGGGTCTGTCATGAAGTTTCAGTCAAGCTGTCAAGTGGGGCTGAAATCACCTGGAGCTTTACCTAAGCTGGAGAATCTCCTTCAAATATTAGTTTCATAGGGTTGCTCATGACATAACAGGTAGCTTTCCCTAGTGGGAAAAAGAAAAATAGAAAGAGAGAGGGGAGTTGTGGGAAAGAATCTCTAATATCTTTTATGATCTATAGTTTTCAAAATCTCACACTGTCTCTTCTATTTTAATTCTATTGGACACTGAGAGCATCTGTGATATAATGTGGAAAGGTAATATACAAGGACATGAGTACTGAGAGGTAGGGAACCCGTGAAGGCTATCTTACATGCTGGTTACCATCATATGCACTCTGGATTTAACGATCCATAACCCTCTCACATGCAAAATATACAAAATATACTCAAGCTCTGCCCCCACTCCCCAGTGCCTCATTCCATTACAACATCTGCTTGAAGTCCAGAATCATGTTATCTAAATGAAGTCCAGATGCCAATAAGGATCCTTGGTACAGTTTCATATGTTAAAATCCTCAAAGTATAGTTCCTTCCAATTTGAGGACTTATGAACTAGAGAAACTAGTTATCTGCTCCTCATACATCTATCATAAGCAGAGAACAACTTCTATATACATTTACATTTCTTTTCAAAAAGGGGGGAAATAAGTGGCACATGGGAGTCTTAGTTCCTAGCAATTGGAAGTTACTTGATTATAATGCAGGCCTATTTTTGCCCAGGAGTTACTCTCCATAGCTTGTGACTTTGCCTCCTGGAATCTTGTTATGGCTGAGCCATTTCTCCTTTTCCATGAAAGGTAATAGTCTTCTCAGCCCATTTCCTGCAAGTAGAAGTGTAGGGGTCTGAAGGCCTTTCATTAAATACACTCTCAGACCCTTTTAGTACAATCTGGCATTATTTGTACTGATATAATTCTCTTAAATATGTTTGGATCGCATGTGAATCTCTTGGGGTCCACTCCTTTAGACAAAAACCACATTCACAATTTCTTTGCAATAAGCCCTCTCTATCTTGGGTTCCTGTGGATAATGCTAATGGACAACACCCTTAATTTTCCTAGAAGCCCAATTTCCCTGAAGGGCCTTTTGCTTTACTAAAACATACATGGAAACGCCACCTTCAATCTGTCTAAAATCTTATCAGAATATTTTCCAGTCACAGTATGTGCTGCATCTATGAACCTGGCTTTCCTGGCAATGTTCTCAATTTGCTATTTGTTCAGAAGCCACTTCTTAATTTTAACCTCCTTTGATATATTGAGGCTTAAAATTTTCAAAACAATCAAATCGCAAACTCTTTATGTAAAATAGCCTTTCCTTTTGGTGACCATTCTCCTTTCTCATTTACTATAAGCAACAGGGAGGAAAAAGGAGGCACTTTTAACATGTTTTTCCTGGAAATATCACATTTAAACATTAAACCTTTAATATCTAACATAGTTTCAGAAGCTCAGGAATCTAGGAGCAGTTTACCTGGGTGGTTCTGGCTTAGGGTCACTCATAAGGTTGCAACCAAATGGATGCTGAAGCTACAGTCATCTGAAAGCTTGACTGAGGAAGAGGATCCACTTCCAAGTCACTCATGTGCCTGTTGTCAAGAGGCCTCAGTTCCTGTGACATGGACCTCTCCATATGACTTCTCAGATCATACGACTTTCCCCAAAGTGAGTGATTTGAGAAAGAGAGAAAGAGTGAACGAAGGAAGCTTCAGTATTTGTTATGACCTATGTTCTCCAGAGTCACAGGTGATCATTTCTTTATTTCTGCCTTATTCCATTGGACATACAAACCAACCCTCACATATTGTTGGAGGCAAGTAAGCAAGGTCATCATTATCAAGAGGGAAGATCCTTGGGATCCATGTTACAAGTTGGCTACATGTGGGCATAGTCATACACTTCCTCCAACACCTTTACATGTGAAGGCAGCCAACTTACAAGATGTATAAAACATGGATAAATAATCCACCAGTTTCTGTCTGTTCAATTTCTGTGCAATTTGGGAAGAAGAGTGGAAGCTGTGAATCTAATCTAACACAGGATAGTGGAAAATATGGCCTGCTACTAGACTTTTAGGACAAATCTTTTAAGAAGGTGAATTATCCTTCATTTCTGCCTTCTAAAAATAATGTTATCCTATAGGCTAAAATGCATATTTAAATTATACTAATTTATTATTGGGTACAGAGGAGGAATAGAGAAGAGAAACTAACATTTGGTAAACTCTTAATATGTATAGACATTATACCATGTCTATACATGGTCAATCCCATGTAATCTTCACTACAACCCAGTAAGGTAATGATTATATCCTTCATTTTCACTTGAAACTATAATTTAGGTGGCAGGTATCAGCACAAAGGAAGCTGCGAAGAATGGGGAAAACTACATAGAGAGTTGAAAAAATCTGCAGACTGTTTCCCCTGAACCTTCAGTTGAGTACAGAGCTCTGAATGAGTGGAGGAAAGAGTCAAGGCCAGGAAAAGAATTACCATAAAGAAACAAGTGGAAAAATTGATGGAGCTCACAAATGTCCAGAAATAGTGTTTCTTCCCACTAGCCATAGTGGAAAATGTTACAGTTCATGAGCCATCAGGTAGAGGAATCAAGAGGATATTACCTGAGTATTGTGGAAAAACTTGGCCTTGCTCTCTATGCCAACTTAACAAAGCTAAAAAGAAAGCTTCAAAGGATGAAACTTATCCTAAGACATTAACTGCACCACACAATAAAATTCAGGAATATTTAAAGAATCCAATACCTAGAACTTAGGATAAAATCCACCATATCTGCCTTCTAATGACAAAAACTAACAGGTATGAAAGAAGCAGGGAAATATGATCACTAATAAAGAGAAAAATTGATTGATAGAAACAAAAAGGATATAGGTAATAGAATTTGTAAACAAGGACATAACAGAGTGACACAAGTACATCTCATATGTTTCAAAGAGTTGGTAAAACCACGACCATGTTAAGGAGAGATGCACAGGGCATAAATAGCAAAATTTAATTTCTAGAGATAAAAACTGTTGTTTAAGATGAAAACTACACTGCATTGTGTTAAAAGCAGGAGTAGATGCTGTAGAAAAAATGCTAGTGATCCTGATGCACAGCAAAGGAAACTATCCAAAATGAAACACAATAGTAGAAGTAGTTATCTAAAAAAGAAATAACATCAGGGAGTTATGACACAAACTAATTCAATCTAGTATTTTGCATAATTGGAGTCACACAAGCAGGAATGCATAGACTTTTAAAACATAATAACGGCCAAGGTATATCAAATTGTTTTAAAAGTCGTAAAGAGAAAAATTTGAATAGCCAGGGATAAAATAGACATATTGGGCAGAGAAGAACAAAGGAAAAAAAGGTATCAAAGAGCTTATTTATTGTTGCAAACAATGTTAGCCAGAAGACAACGGAGCAACAACCTTAAACTACGAAAAAGGAAAGAAAAATCTATCACCCTGGCAGGTTTGGCTCAGGGGTTAGAGCGTCAGCCCTCAGACCAAAGAGTTGAGGGTTTGATTCTGATCAAGGGCACGTACTTAGGTTGCAGTTTGGTCCCCAGCCCTGGTTGGGGTTGTGCAGGAGGCAACCAATAGATGTGTCTCTTTCACATCAATGTTTCTCTCTCTCTCTCTCTCTTTCTCCCTCCCACTCTATCTGAAGATAAATGGAAAAAATATCCTAGTGTGAGGATTCAAAAGAAAATAAAAGAAAAATCTATCAAGTAAGCATTCTGTGCATGGTAAAAATATCCATCAAAAATGAAAGTAAAATAATGACCTTTTCTGACATACAAATGTTGAAAAACTTCAACTCCAGCAGACGTGCACTACAATGTACAAGAATGTTAAAGTGAGTTGCTCAGATAGAAGAAAAAAATAATAGATGGTAAATATGAGTGTAAATATAATTATTTCCTTTTATTTTTCTTTATTGATTTTAGAGAAAGAGGAAGGGAGAGGGAGAGAAAAATAGAAACATCAGTGAGAAAGAACATCAGCTGGCTGCCTCCTGCATGCTGCCCACTGGGGATTTGGCCCACAGCCTGGGCATGTGCCCTGACTAGGAATCGAACCGGCGACCTCTTGGGTCGATGCTCAACCACTGAGCTACACCAGCCAGGCTATAATTATTTCCTTTTAAAAAATTGAAACAAATAACAAGATGGGAGATTAAATCCAAACCATATGAACAATCATACTGAATGTAGTTGATGTAAACACACAATTAAAAAGCAGAAAAATTGCCCGGCCAAATCCCCAGTGGGGGGCATGCAGGAGGCAGCCTATCGATGTTCTCTCTCATTCATGTTTCTATCTCTCTCTCCCTCTCCCTTTCTCTCTAAAATCAATAAAGGAAAAAAAAATTTTTTAAAAAGCAGAAAAGTCATATTGAATTTTATAATGAGGCCCAGTCATATGCTGCCTAGAAGAAATTCAGTTTAATTATAAGGACATAAATCAGATGAAAGAATGGAAAAAGACATGTCATGCTAACACTATCAAAAGAAATGTAGAATGGCAAGCTTAATCTAAGAAAAAGTATACATCACAGTAAATATTATCAGGAATACAAGAATTATTTTATAATAATAGAGTTAATTCATTAAGAAGATATAACTAATTTAAATGCTTCTCTATTTAATAACAGAGCTTCAAAATACATGAAACATTTACAAATAAACATTTACATGTAAAAAGAGAAAGAAACTCACAGAGACAGTTAAAAATGTCTCAATATTTCATAAAACAAGTAGACAGAAAATCAGTAAAGATATGGAAGATTTTAACTTCACCATCAACTCATGTTATGTAGTTGACCTTCATATAACATTCCTCCCAACAACATCAGGATACACATATTTCATAAGTAAACATAAAACATTTCTAAGACCATATTCTGGTGCATAAAGCAAGTCTAGTTAGTATAAGTATGTTTTCTGATTATAATGAAATTTAAATAGTAATTAACTATGGAAAAATATCATGAAAACCACGAAAAATTTAGAAATTAAATACCACACTTATAAATCATACGTGGTTCAAAGAAGAAATAAAAATAGAAGGTAGAAAGTATTTTAAACAGAATCACAGTGAAAACATGGCATATCAAAATTTGTAGGTGCAGCTAAAGCAGTAATCAGAGATAAATTAGAGCATAAAACCTATGTTAGATATGAAGGAAGGTATCAAATAATGACTTCAATTTTCACCTTAAGACAATTGGAAAGGTCAAGCAAATTAAATCCATAATAAGCAGAGGAAAGAAAATAATAAATAGCAGAAAGCATTAAAATAAAATTAAAAAAAACAAGTACATAGTAGGAAAACTGACAAACTTTTTCTAAGTGGTGGTACCATTTAATATTTCCACCAGCAGTGTACTAGAGTGCCAGTTGTCCGCCAACACATCTCAGGGTTAGTCTTTTAAAGAGTAGTCATTCTAGCAGCTGTTTAGTGTTAACTCATTGCGGTTTTAATTTGCATTTCATAAAGACTGATATTGAGTATCCTTTCATGTATTTATTTTCCTTCTGTACATCATCTATGAAGTGTCTGTTGAAATCTTTTGCCTATTTTTAGAATTGGCTTGTTTATTATTGAGTTGAAGTGTTCTTCATATAGTTTAGATACAGGTTCTTTGTCAAACGCGTGTTTTGCAAATATTTTCTCCCAGTCCATGGTTTACCTTTTTCTCTTTGTTAATGGAGTCTTCTAAAGAGTAGAACTTGTAAATTTTGAAGTTGAACTTGTAAAAAACTTGAAGTTGAATTTATCCTTTTAGATCCCATGCTTTTTTATGTCCTATTAAAATGTCTTTACTGATCCAAGCTCTTCTAAGTTTTCTTCTAGAGGTCTGATATTTAGCTCTTAAGTTTGAGGTGTGTAATTCATTTGGAGTTAATTTTCATATAGGTATAAAGGAAATATCTCTATTACAGTATATGTGTTGCAAACATTTTCTCCCAGTTTGTCAGTGTCATTTAACTTTGTTTATAATGTGTCCTTTTTTTCCCCTCATAAAAGATGATTTTAAAAAGTATGTGTAATCAAATTTATCAGTTTTTTTTTTGTATCTGGATTTTGATTCATAGTTAGAATGCCCTTCTCTGCACCTAGGTTAAAGAGGAATAAATTTTAAATTTAAAAATTTTAAATTGAAGATGAATAAAACATTTTAAAATGACATATTTGTCTAGTTCTTGTATGGTTTGACATTCAGTATCATACTGTTCTTCCATTTAGACCTTATTTTTGAATGTAGAGTGAGGATTGGATCAAAGTTCCTAATTTTTTTCAAATGATTAACCAATTGTTCTGGCACCATTTACTAAAAAGTCCATCTTGGCCTGGCCAGTGTGGCTCAGTGGTTGAGCATTGGCCCATGCACCAAAAGGTTGCCAGTTCAATTCCTGGTCAGGGCACATGCCCAGGCTGTGGGCCCAATCCCCAGTTGGGGGGCATGCAGGAGGTGGCCAATCGATGTTCTTTCTCATCAATGTTTCTATCTCTCTCCCTCTCCCTTCCTCTCTCTCTCTTTAAAAATCAATAAAGAAAAAATATTTTTTAAAAAACGTCCATCTTGAACCAGTGATTTGAGATGCCACCTTTATCATGTACTAGAATTCCACATTACTAGGGGCTCTATTTTCATTTTTATTCTATTTCACAGGCCTCTTTATTTTTATGCCTATACCATACATTACGTCAATTTATATTAACACACAATTTTATACATCTCATATATGTTAAGCTCTCTCCTTATTTCCACCAACCTGTTTGGTGTCTTCACAAAGTTTATATGTCCTCCTGGATTACTACTAAAAAATTATATCCAACATTTAACATTTTTACCTGTTCCCTCTCTTTCTTTTCCAAGTGAGTCAACCCATTTCCTCTTGGAGATACTAAATAATAGCAATCCTGTAATTTCATTACTTTACAGTAAAACCACTTAACACAGAAGGAATTCTTCTCCAGCTGAGGTGCTTGTCAGTGCTTCTCTTCTCAATGCCACTGCATAGCTCTCAGTGGTTCAGGTATATGTAGCAAGGGTTTCTAGCACGTGAAATTCAGGGCTGGTGCTTTGGAGTGGTGATCCCACCAAGGTTTTTTTTGGGGGGAGGGGGGTGAACAGATGTAAAGGGTCTGAAAATCTGGACACTTCGCACTCAAAATGACTTTTGTGCCCTGGCCGGTTTGGCTCAGCAGTTAGAGTGTCGGCCCGCAGACCGGAGAGTCCAGAGTTCGGTTCCCACTAAGGGCATGTACCTCGGTTGCAGTTTGTCCCAGGCCCTGGCTGGGGTCATGTGGGTGGCAACCACTCGATGTGTCTCTCTCACACTGATGTTTCTCTCTCTCTCCTGCTCTATATGAAGAAAAATGCCAAAAAAATGTCCTTGGGTGAGGATAAAAAAAATGATTTATTTATTGATAGGTGATGTAATTATTTCTTTAGTTGTTAGCAAGCAAAAAAGGAGTAGTCAATCAGCCAGATGTTAAGCAGCAGAGAAAATCTAGGATGTGGTGTTCTCTTCTATAATATTTGTTGGTCTCACAAGTGTTGTGGAAGAAATATAGGTTGTTTAGATTAAGGTGTTAGGTATTTTCTAATTTGTTGTTCAGTGTCTAAGAAGCCATGTATTAAATTCTATTTGAAATTCAGTGCCAGACATATTGTACCTAAATAGATTACCTCATAAACTGTATCAATTATTTTTGGAAGCAGGGGGCATAGAATATAAAACAACCCAGTAAATAAATAAACTTGTATTTTATGGCATCTAGAAATAGCTATACATTCCCTTAGTTGGCATAATCACTGCAAGGAGTAGCATGTTATCAGCACAAGGAAAACATCTTTCAAGATAAAATTAAATGAACCATAAAAGGTAAAATCAAGCAAATTGATTATTCTGACACTACAAAGTCAAACACACCTAAAGGTTAACATCACTGTAAAAAAAAATTTTTTTTCTTATAAAAAAATTGCTCTAAGTTTTGAATTGACTGGAAAAGACTTAGTCAAAATGTTAACCGATGAGTGTATTAAACTTCTTGCCTGTGCCCTCTGCAATGGTAGAGAGATTTCCAAATAGTTGCGAATGGTACAAAGATTAGTGGAGAGACATGAAGTGAAATGACTGACTGTGCAGACTTGCTACTTTAGGACTAGACGTGTCATTGGATAATTAAAGTGTCAGTAAAATCAAGAAGGTTTTTAAGGCTTGTGTAATGAAATTATTACCTGAGAGCTGTTGATTCTCCCTGTAAATGGTGTCTTAAAATAACACGTTTCCTTGTCACACAGATTTTAGTTAACACCATGTAATGTTTATACTACCAGTGTTCTAAACTACTTGAGGATGAAATGTGTAGAAGATAGAGGGGAAACACTGTACGAAATGTTACATTACCGTGTCAAACACAGGGGTGGGGGAACCCTCACAATTCTAGTATCATGTGTGCTTTTCTATGCCCTTTTCTCATCTATATTACCTCCATTTCATCTTCCAAACTGCATCGATAGCCTCTGAATGTTTGTGAACGATCAGCACCATTTTCAGTGGTTTGATGGGTCTCTGCACCTGTGTACTAAACAATCCCCTCCCAGTTCACCAATGCAACTTCCAGTTTCTGGTCTGGATGCAAGAAGCTTAGAAATTGCCTCTCCAGCCTAACAACAGATACAAAGAGGAACACACTGAAAAAGCAACAACTCCATTTAGATCCATAGGAAAAGTGAGGGAAAACAGATGTCTCCAAAACTGGACAGGCAGACAAGCGAATACAGAGAAGCACCACTCACCAGAGCAGAAACCTCTGAGGGAGTCAGGGCTGGGACAGGAAACCTCACCTGTGATGGATGAATTGCTTCAGGCTCAGTGTGGACAAGTTTGAGAACTGCAGGGGCCCCAGTCATGGAAGAGGGAGGTCCTCACATGTTTGTGAGTTGGGAGAAGAATCCCCTCAAGCATCCTGCAGGGGAAGGAGGGGAAGTCACCATTTTGAAACATGACAGAGCATTCTGTTCTTAGCATGGTCTGTCCTCAGGTGAAACTACTTCCACCACAGCCTAATGTGCTGGGGGTGTTTACTAGAGCCTAACTGACCTGGGAAAAAGAAAATAATCAATTCCAGCTGGCTCTAATCTCCCACAGAGAGGGAGAGAAATAGCCACCTCTGGACCCTTCTAGCTTTCCACATGAGAAAAAGGGAATACCCAACTTCAACCCTTGCTAGCCATCCTTTCCCACCTAAGGGCGGAAACCGAGAAGCACTTGTGAAGTTCACGGTCCAGAGGCACAGACTCACTAAAACACAGAATCAGATCTACAGAGTGCATCTCCTCCCCCACACCTCACCACATTACTAAAGGCCTGTTTACAGGAGCTGCTTCACCCAGTGCATCCTGTCCAGCTACTAAGAAAAAATGATAAGGGGTACAAAAAGGCAAAAAGCACAGTTTTAAGAGACAGGACAAGCAACACAACCAGACTCAGATATGGCAGGCATATTGGAATTATCAGACTGGAAATTTAAAATAACTATGATTAATACGTTTAGAATTCTAATGGATGAAGTACACAGTGTGTGAGAATAGATGGGACAATGTAAGCAGAGAGATAGAAGTTCTAAGAAAGAATTATAAAAAGACACATTAGAAATGTTAAAAAATGTCTTTTATGGGCTTATTAGAAGAATAAACAGCTGAGGCAAGAATTTCTGAGCTTGAGAATATTTAAATACAAGCTGCCCAAACTGAAAAGCAAAGAGAAAAAATTTGAAAAACAAACAAACAAAAACCCAGAAAAATCCAAGAAATGTGGGACAACTCTAAAAGGTGTGTAACACAATTATAATGGGAATACCAGAAGGAAAAGAAACATAGAAAAAAAACTAAAGAATATTTGAACCAATAGTGACTGAGAATTTCCCCAATTTAATATCAGGTATCAAATCCAGAAGCTCAGAGAACACCAGGATAAATGCCACACATTTTCACTTAAGCATATTTATTATATTTAAATTCCAAAACATCCAATTATTTTTTTAATTTTGAAAGAAGCCAGAAGAAAAAAAAACAATTCCATCCAACTTCTCCTCAGAAACCACGCAAGCAACAAGAAAGTGGAAGAAATATTTAAAGTGTTACGAGAAAAAAAAATGACTACTAATGTAGAAATCTTTACCCTATAAAATGGTCCTTCAAAAGTGACTGAAAAATAGACTCTTTTGTGGGTTTCAGCATGATCTGTAAGGCAGAGAACAGAGAACGGTGAGAGAATGAGGAAATTCTAGTGAGGTGGACAAGATTAAAGGGGGTTAGGTAAATCATGTGAAAATTATCTTAATTCTGTAGCCAATAGTGATAACCAGTACTTATTGAATGCTTATCATTTTCTGAGCATTGTGGTATTTTTTACATACACAATTTCAGTTAAATCCTAACAACAACCCAAGTAAGAAAATTGAGACATGGAGAAATTGAACAATTTCTTAATCATAACGCTATACTGCAATAAGGAGTCATAACAAAATAAACTGACACATGAACAAAATAGGGCCACAGGTATGGGTGCATGGAACAGAACAGCAGATCTTAGTGGGGTGGAGAGGCAGGAAGAGATCAGCCAAATAACATATATGCATATATGCATAACCCATGGACACAGACAATAATACGGGGAAAGTCTGGGGTGGGGAGGGGTTTTGGTGGAGGCGGGCAAGAAGGGAAAAAATGGGAGACATCTGTAATACTGTCAACAATAAAAAAAAATGTAATGTTAAGCAATAAAATGATATTGCTGTGTATATATTGTTTGTCCTCTATTATTGACTCCCTAATGAGCTCAAGGAATATTAAAGCTAAAAGTCCTTATAGATCATCTGGCTCAACCACTTTAATTCTCACAATAAGGAACTGATGCCCAGGCACATTAATTAACGTGGTCAGGCCATAAAGATTTGGTAGTAGAATAAGATTAGCATCTAGGATTCCAAACTTATTCTACATCTTCCTGCAGTACTTCTTCCATTAATAGTCTCTTCCTGGATTTTTAAAACTCATCAATTCAAGCCAATAGCAATGACTAACCCTAATGGCATCTCCTTCTCTTCTTTTTCCACATTTATCATACCCGACATGTAGTATAAGACAGAAAAGTCGCAGACATTTGTTTTCCATTATGTGGAATTAAAATACTTGATATTCTTTGATGCTCCCTTAGTCATTTCAAACAGAATTACTTTCATCCTATTAGAGCTTTTAGACTAAACTCTTTATAATCACCTCATTACATTTCACTCTTCCAACAAGCACCCTTGAAAATTATCGAGAAGTTATCTCTGAGATGGGATAAGAAAAAGATTATGGATTTAGGAGCCAAAATGACAGGGCTCGTGATCTAGTTCCACTACTTATAAGTCAAGTGATCTTGACCAATTACTTAAATACTTTGGTGAATTAGTGGCAAAATTAATAACAACCTTGCCAAGCTGTTGTCATGATTAAACTATCATGATAAATAGGCATATTTCTGATGTTCCACAAATGTTTAGAGACAACCACTTTTTTTTTTTTGTATCCCTAATCTGCTGAAAAGGTGATAGTAATACAAGTAGATATTGAGAAAATTTAAGGTCTTGATTGCTTATAATAATTAACATATAGCTAGGCATTTAGTGATGTAAATTTTTTAAAATTATTTATAAATGAGATAATTTTCTATTTTAAAGACTGATTTTCCTCCTAAAGCTATAAATTATGCAACATACAACTTTAAAGTAGTTAAGATAAAATTTTCCAAAATGTGGAAATAACACAGAAAGTTTATTTCATATTTTCCAGTGTCATCCACAAGCATATTCGAACAGACCCATTCAAGAATTCAAAGAGTATAATATATGAGAAATAAAGACCTATACAGTCAGTAAGGTAGGGAATGAAAAAAAAAGTTTGCAAAATTAGACACAAAACCAAGGATGATCTTGTTTCCTAGGTAAATGTATATTTGACTCACTCTTTTCATAGATTCTATAAAGTTGTAAACTTTTTGAACACTTAGAAAATTTCTGCCCTGGCCAGTGTGGTTCAATTGGTTGGAATGTCCATGTAAATGATTCAGGCTCACTTTCAGGGCTGAAAGATTGCAGGTTCAATTCCCAGCCAGGGCACATACCTAGATTTCAGAGTCAATCCCTGACCCCAAATGGGAGAGTGTACGAAAGGCAACTGATCAATGTCTCTCTCTCACATTTTTTTTTTTCTCACTCTCCTTTCCTCCCTCTCTAAAATCAATTTTAAAAAAAAAAAAAAAAAAAAGGGGGGGGGAACATTCCTAAGTTGCAACTACTTTTTTTGTCCAGAAAAAAAATTATCTAGTAGAAAAAATAACCTTAAAATTTATATTATTGTTTACATTATTGATATTAGTCAGCTTTGTATCTAATTTAGAAAATGTATTTACACATTTCTCTTCTAGCTGAATAAGTGAATATGTTCTACAGATGTTCATTGAACCAACTTTACCATCCTGCTGGCTCATCCACAGAATTACTTAAATTTTGAAATGTGTTTGATATATATTTGTGCAAGAGTCACTTTAACATTTAAAAAATTATGTTTTGACAGAGTGGACCTTTTTGATATCATTGCTATTCTAGAAAGAATCCCTTGGATGCTCCTCTCCAGCTAAAGTCACATAAGGAAAGGGAACTCTTACCACTCTAGCAAAAATGTGGAATGAATTATTGGTGAGTTGTGGTGGTTAATTGGTAATTTTTTTTCTTTTTAAATATATATTTTTATTGATCGATTGATTTTAGAGAGGAAAGGAGAAAGAGAGAGAGATAGAGAGACAGAAACATTGATGAGAGAGAACATCGATTGGCCACCTGCTGCATGCCCCCCACCGGGGATCAGGCCTACAACCTGGGCATCGAATCAGCGACCTCCTGGTGCATGGGTCAACACTGAACCAGTGGGCTACACCGGCCTGGTTTAATTGGTAATGTTGATCCATTTTATATCACTGGTGAGGGAGTAAAACTATTTGCACAGAGGCAAGGGGCCTCAGAGAGAAAAATGTAGGCTACAGTCTATACTCAACCTCTTTTTGAGGCTCAGTTGTATTAAAATCTTTGTGATCCCATGGCTTAAAGGCAATCAGGTAAGGAGGAATGCTGGCAAAAAGGAAGTCAAGGTTGTCCAAGAGTTACTCAGAATTGTCCAGGCAAGTGAATCAGATTCACTTCCAAGGCTGAATGATTATAGAGAAAGAGAAATGTCACAAAGAAAAGAATGTGTGAATAAATATGAAAGCCTCCTCCTCTCCACCGATTACTTTGGTCAGGAGTGTGTAGTCTGAGAAGTCACTCAACATATAAAGCCAAATAAAAAACTAAGGTGAAGGGCAGAGGAAGAAGGAATTGGATGAAGATTGTTAAAATACACAAACTTTAGTATAGATGAACATTGTTATGGAGGAAATCCAGAGTCATCATCACAAGAAAAAAATGTTTTTCTTTTTCTTTTGGTTCCTCTATGAGAGATAATGGATGTTAACTAAACTTCTTGTGGTAATTAGTTCATGATATATGTAAGTCAAATCAGTATTCTGTACACCTTAAACTTACACTGTGCTGTATGTTAGTTGTATCTCAATAAAACTGGGGTGGGGCAGGAAAGAGGCAACTGCAAAAAAATTTATATGTTAAAGTCTTAAACTTCAATATTTCAGAATTTGACCTTATTTGGAAATAAGGTCTTTCTAGAGATAATCAAGTTAGAATGAGTTCATTTTGGTTGAACCTTAATTCAATATAAATTATGTTTTTAAAAGGAGACATTTGGACACAGACATGTGTACAATGAGCATTCCATATGAATATGGAGATGGCCATCTCTACAAGCCAAGAGAGAGGCCTAGCACAGATCTTTCCCTCACAGGCTTCAGGAGAAACCAACCCTGCCAATATTTTTATTTCAGACTTCTGGCCTCTAAAACTGTGAGACAATTATTTGTTGTTTAAGCCACTTAGTTTATGGTATTTTGCTATGGCAGCCCTAGCAAACTAGTACATGAGTCTCTATCTGAACAAGTGAGTTATCTACATCTATAAGAAGACATAAATGAATAAATACTGTCTAAAACACTAATGTGTTTTTATTATATCATAAATACATCAAACTGTGCATGCACAAATGTCCACTTAAATTCCCTTTCATGTGGAGGGGGCTCACTTACACTGATAATGTAGACACTAATCCAAATCACTTGGAGTCCTAACTTAGTGTTATTATTGGCATCTTCCTTCCAGCTTCTCTGGTTATAGACCAAGACTCAGCTACAAGCACTAAGGTGACATATGCCCAAGACTGGCCAGTCATATGATCTTGTGAACCAAGGCATCATAATTCATCTGGTCATGAAATGTGTTCAAAGATAAATGCCTCTTTTACTATCCAAGAAATCCCTCCTCCACCTATTTTACGAATTTATTTAAAATTGTGTTTCTGCCACTTGTAACTGAAATGACAATGTTTTAATAAAGTTCAGAATCTTCAAAGATGTCCCATATTCTTGGCTGGATGGCTAACTACCAAATTGTTCATGGAAAAATAACTAATAGCAATAATAGTGATAATAATAATAATACCTATATTATATTAATTCCTTAGGACAGTTGAGAAATATTGACATATACTCCAGACATCTGGTTTGACATATACAAAGACATATTTCTTTGGCTTAAGAAAATATATTAAGAACCCTCAGACTTCTTATATTAAATAAAACAATGTGGGTGGAATAAGATAATCACTGTAGAACAATTATTCCTTTAGTTCAAATCTAAAAAATCTTTTTCTGCCCAGCCAGTGTGGCTCAGTGGATTGAACGTTGTCCTGTGGACTGAGAGGTTCTGGTTCAATTCCCCGTCAAGGCACATGCCCAGGTTGCAGGCTCAATCCCCAGTAGGGGGGCATGCAGGAGGCAGCCGATAGATATTTCTCTCCCATTGATGTTTCTATCTCTCTCTTTAAAAAAATCAGTAAAAACATATAAAAAATAATAATGAAAAATCTGTTTCCATGTAGTAGAGGAGTGCCTTTCAATATCACAAACTCAAGTTAGATCTCTGGAGCTGTGTCAATTAGCAAGTCATTTATTGAATACCTATGTGGGAGAAACAGCTATGCTTCCCACCCTATTAGATTAGATAACTCTTATCAAATCAGAATTCAAACAAATCATATATAAAACAAAGAAGACAATGCTACATGGCAAACTAATTTGTAAATCATATTATTTTTACTCCTCTGCTACTATCACTTTCTTTCCAGCCTTTACATAATAGAGCTCTTTTAAAGAATTCATGGTTAAAATAACTAATACTTAATGTGTTATTATTATATACTAGATATGGTTCTAAGCATGTTTGTGTTAAACTGTTGATTCTCCCTAATAGCTATTCTCTTATTTTTTTAAGGTAATACAACACTTAATTTTTGGTTAGACACATGGAAACCCAGAATGAGGATTTTATGTCTGAGTTCTAATTACTGGGGACTTCAGTGAAAGCATAGTACAATTTTCAGTTTTGCCTTTGAAGGGAAAGGGTCTTTATGTTGACTGAAATGCAGATCTATTTATGAGCCATCTATAAATAATATATAAAATGATGGAACAAAAGATCAATGAATCCTGATCTGTGTCTGTTTCAGAATGTAAAGTCACCATACCTGCCTGGAATTTTAAGTGAGGAAGAAATAAGTTTCTATCGTGGTAAGATATCAAAATTTTTGTTTTCTCTCATATATGGTTTTACACATATCCTACAAACCTGTAAAATAGACTGTGGTTCGATAAAATTATAGATCCTCTCTAAAGAAAAGTGCATACCCAGGTGAATTTTGCCTAAATTTTAAGGTGGTCCTGGATAAACTAAAGTCCATCTATCTGCACACGAATCCCAGGTTAAGAATCATTGGTATAATGATAACTTTCCCATTAACAAAATGTTTCTTAAAAAATTAATCCTGACTACTCTTAGCTTTCCATCTGACAGTAATACTAGAAGAAATAGGTTATTTAAAACATATAACTTTTTTTGTGTGTAAAACTTGTACTGTTTTCAAATAAATGAGTCAAATTCTTGGTTAGTGATGGTGCCAAAAAATAGTTTGTGGAGAGCTTTAGCACTCACCCCTAAATAATCTCCAAAATCACCCAAGCCACAACACCAAATACTAATTTATAAACAGTCAACTGGCTTTTTTCCAACTTCATGTAAAACAAACCAAAAAAAAGTCATTTTTTAGAAAGTGATTACTATTTTGTTTCTTTATATTATATAATGTAAATAAAAACAGTGTGCATTTTATGGACATGCAGAGTTTAGACTACCTTGGCCCATCTTTACATCATATTGCTGCTCCCAAGACCAAGCTGTGAAGGAATTCTGAGCTGTGGCTAGGAATGACCTGCTAAAATTCATCAAAGCAAAAGCAAGTAGGTAGAGAAAATATGAGTGCTTGGCAACACAGCTTGGACACATGTGAGTTTGCATTCCATTTCTCATCCTTTCATTTCTGTTTCCCTTCTGTAGAATATAGAGGAAGTAACAGACCTCTGAGGGTACTGGGGCAGAAAGTAAAGTAAAACCTTCCCCATGATTAGGTCAGACAACACGGGCTGGGTGAACAGAGCCTGTGGCCACATCAGAGACTATCTGACTGCTTCAAAGATAAGCGGCTCTAGTCCTTTGATGTTCAGCAAGGCCTTCCAGCTTTAAAATTTTGTGATTCTTTCATAAAACCAAAGATTAAAATCAAACCAATTGAAAGGACTCCAACCTAAGACTTAAAGTGAGATGGTAAATTAAAAGTGAAAATTGATGAGAATAACATGAAATACTCATCATTACTTCTGAAAAAAGAAAAAAGTATGCCCTTATGGTGAAAATTTATTTATATAAGGTATATTATAGATTATATATGTTTCATAGTAAACTATCATATAATAAGATAAGAAATACATTATGTATATAATACCTGAAAAGAAAAATTTAATATACATACACACATACAAATACACATACACATATTTAATCAATTAGGTTTGAGTTGAGAACTATGCATAAACACCTTAAATAGGATACGAATTGTATTGTAAATTATTTCCAAAATGATAACCTGATAATTTGAAAGTAATACACACACACACACACACACACACACACACACTCTCTCTCTCTCTCTCTCTCTCTCCTGCAAGTTAAAGATATTGCCATCAGTAATTATGTACAGTACAATTCATGCCCAGTGTTTGATCTATTTAAGGTCTTTGTACATAGTTTGTAACTCAAACCTACTTGATTGAATGTTCATGTGTGAGTTTATGTTTGTATGTGTGTATCTATGTATGTACATATATTATAATTTCTTTTCTGGTATAATACATAGTTATTTATATATAAAATATATATTAAATAATTTTATATATACATACATACATATATATAAAACATATGTATGCATACATAAATAAAACATTATATGTATATAATGATTTTATTCATTTAAGTGTAAAACACAAAAAAAGAAAGGCCACATCATGAGTATACAAAATTGACCAATTAATCAAGACTAGACACATACAAACATTAAAGTGAATTATTGAATTATAACTAATGTTTCCATGAACAATTATAATAAGCAAATTACATACATCCAGCAATGATCTTAAGTAGCACTTAACATCGACATCCTTTCCCTTGGAACAAACAGACTGCAATCAACAATCAACGGTACATAGAGTACTTATGTAGTCCATTCGATCACACCACATCAACCTGAAGTGATACTGATGAGGTCTCTGCAGTGTCTGTTCAGTATATCTTATATTGTAGACAATGCACAGGATAAAAACTTGGACAGTTGTTGATCAGGGTGAAAAGCATTATGATCTTAACAACTCACAACATATTTCCTCTTAAAGAGTAAATTATACTTTAGGAAAACATTTTGAAAAGTCACTTGCCCTGCAAGTTGAGACACTGGAGACATGAATAGACAGGAAATGACAAAGTGGCACAAAAGACAGTTAATCTGCCCTACATTAGAACTAAACAGAAATATGAGACTAGAGAATAAGAAGAGAAAAGAGAGGAGGGAAAGCCAAGTATCATGTTGTAATGGCCAATTACTTTTGAAAACAAGCATACTTAATATTTTATTTGGTCTATTCATATTTGATTATAAGTTATTTGTGTTGCCTTAGAGAGTATCTGAACAACTCACCTTCTCATGCTTATCACTATTCTCTCCACTGTCCATAACCTTAGCTTATTAGATGGCCTCTCTGCTTTGGGAGTGAGTTCTTTTCCTTAAGGTTCCTCAATGGATCCCTGGTGGGCTAGCTATACTACCTGTCCAGAAGGTCAAGTACTCTTAATTTTCCAAGATTAAGCAACATCAATTTTCAGTCTGGGCTCCCAGCTCATTTGTTCCCAGATTCAAACATAGCCCATGTATGATTTCTAGAGATTAATATCAGAGAAGTTGAAAAAAATGTGTTTTCCTTGTTGACTATAACCCTCCTGTGGCAGTACTGGGCAAATAGAGACTCAAATTTAACATTTTTATAAGAGTTATATTAACCCTATTCTAGGACTCTTTTAAGTTCCACTTCTATAGAGTCCAAAAAGTCAATAAGCCTCAGAAAATATCACATAATCAGCTTTACAACCACACATGTATTTTTCTCTCTAAAAATGCAAAAACAATATATAGACAGACCTCTGTTCTCAAACACCTCTCATCTCGAACAATTTGGTTCTTGATCAAGTTGTTCACAGAAAAAATGTCTCAGCTATTGAACAAAATTTTGGGTTCTCAACCTGAAAACCCTTTTTTGCTGATACATCAACGTGACAAAAAAGTATCCCTCAGGCGACCAACAAAGGAGAGAATGAGTCAGTTTATGGCTAAACCTCACATTGCTAACATTTCAGGAAATTGTGCTGTGAATATTTTTGTTTTTTTGTGCTGTTGTTGCTGGTGAAATCGACAATTAGCACAATTTTAAAACACAAAGAGGCAACACAAAGAGGCCATCGAGAGTGCTAATGTTGCTAAGAGTGTGAAAGAAATAATGATCACGGACTGTTGAAGAGGTAGGAAAGCTGTTGCCGATTTGGATAAACAAAAAGCAGTTAGCCAGTGACAGCCTTTCAGAGGCAGTGATGTGTGAAAACGTGAAGATGCCACACACTGACCTCCTGAAAGACACCCCTGAAACAAGGGCTGAAAGTGATTCATTTAAGACTAGCAGGGGGTGGTTCGACAAATTTAAGAAAAGAAGTGTTTGTTTATAGATTAAACAGTACATTAGGCATGTACTCTATATATATTTTAAAAAAAAGGTTAAAACAGGGAATCATTTGGGGATCTGGAACCAATTAATTCAATTTCCATTATTTTTAATGGGAAAAAATGACTCAGTTTTTGAAAAAAATGGCTTCTCAAACAGCCTTCCGGAACTAAATAAGTTTGAGAACCAAGGTTTCATTGTAATACTTTCAAAAACTATGCTAAGCAAATTTTGTTTTCAGCAACTAGAACTTAACAACAATTTAGATCATCGTATGAAAGACGTAAGAAAGCCATCTAACTGGTATTTGGGGAGATGAGAATTAGAGGCAAAAATCATGTGAAGAATCTCAAATGCTCTTGTATTCTTTCAAAACGTAAAAATTGTGCCATAGTATCATATCTTGACACCAGGTCGTAGTGAGGCTGCATTCTTTTCCACAGTATATTTCTACATCAAGCCCAAATGTCTTCCAACATTAATATCTTAGTTCTCCTGGTCTAATCCCAAGAGGGATTAGAAATCTGATTTCCTTTATATTAATTAAATCTGATTTCCTTTCAAAGAAATCTGATTTCCTTTATATTAATTGTCTTCTGTAAACCCAAGCTTTCTTATTTATTCTGCATTTTCAAAGAATCAGAATCAATGTGTAACCATTCTTGAGCTGCTGCCATATTTTTTTCCAGCACTCCATGCAACCACCACCCTCCAACACACCAACATGCTGGAGATAAAGTGGGAGGATTCTTTAGAGGTTCTATCTAATGGAAAGACTAGAATTAGGAAAATACAAACGAAGTGAAAACCTTTAACTTGCCAAGCCAATGCCCAGTAACCTCAAAGCCAAGTCTCTCAAGGTAAAAGCAGACTAAAGAATGTGGCTTAGATATAAGTCAAATACAGTCTTTTTATAATCCATCCATATTTACAGCCTGAAACACCCACCTATCGAAAGGAGTTGACTTCATCAGTTGCAAATAATTCAGGCCTTTCACGTGTACCAATTATTCACAGAGAAAGGATACAGGAAGACAGAGACAGAGAGCAACAGAGGACATACACACATGAGACAGGTAAGGAGAAAGAGGAGACAAAAGAAACACACACACAGACACACACACACACACACACATGGGGTTGGCAGGGGAGGAGGGGCAGGCAGAAAGAGAGACAGCGACTGAGATGGAGATTGAGGTTACTATCTTTGGAAGGCAGCATTAGGACCCTGACTAAGGATTCTTACCACACAGAGGCAAGAAACACAGGAAAGTCCTTTCACTAATCTTCTTACTCATTAGGCAGAACAAAGGAAAGAGTAGATTGTATTTTCTAATACAGTCGTCCCTCGTTTATCGCTGTTAATCCGTTCCAGACTCTAGCGGTTGCACCTGGTATTGAAGGATTCCTGGGGTGCTGGAATACATAGGCCTACGGTCCATACATACAGTAATTTTAATTTTAATTGTAATACAGGGGTGTATAATTGACTCAGACAACTGAGCGCGTGCTGTATCATTTTCACTGTCTCGATCAACTTTTTAATGAATATATTTGAAAAAACTGCAATAGAGTGAAGCCGCGAAAGCCCAAGTGCGAAGTGGCGAAGGACAACTGTATTTAGGCAAAATAACTCCAACAGCTAGTTGAACAGTGTTGCTCATTATATGTCAGGGTCTTACTTAAAAGAAATCTGGTTTCCTTTATATTAATTGTCTTCTGTAAACCCAAGCTTTCTTATTTATTCTGCATTTCCAAAGAATCAGAATCAATGTAGATTCTCACAAAGTAGATTAACTATTCATTCTCTTATAAGCAGGGGCAAATGAAGAGATTCACAGAAGATGGAAGCTGCCTTCTCAGCTTGATGCCAGAGGACACAAGATGTGCAGAAGTGCTCTCCTCTAAGCCCAGTGGGAATGTCAGAAAGGAAAAGATATCTCCCACCTTACCCATCACTCATTATAATTCCTGGTGGATCACTGCCATGGATGGTATGAGTCTGAACCGAAAGAAATGTTGGAGAAATTTTTGCAGAGAGGTGACATTTATGAGATGTTTTGAAAGTTAAGTAGGATTTTTATTAGGTAGTCAAGTTGAAAAGGGCATTCCAAGTAATAAGAGCAAAAATTTAGAGATATGAAGTATATAGCTCATTTGGCAAACAGTGAGAATTCAGTCAGAAAAGGCTCATGTTACTGGAATTGATACAGAGACAGAGAAATAAAAAGATAGCATGTGTATGTGAGCGAGTGGGTATGTGTGAAAAAGGCAATTTGTTCACATATTATGATTATTTTTAAATGTCACACTAAAGATCTAGATTTTAATCTTCAGCAATGAGAAACCAATACAATATTTTTTCAGTAGAGAAATGACATAAATGATGAGTGATTTAGGAAAATAATAATTCTAGTGGACATGTGGAAGATAAAGATAGAATGCTAAGATTGATGTGATCTCAGTAGCCCAGGCAATTCAATCCTCATTATTGGTGCAATGCTCCCCATCAGGTATGGAATTTTGTGATCTTTATACAGAGCAGAAACCTTATGATAACTTTGGGTCTCTATAGGTCTTGGAAGTGCTCTGAAAGAGGGCTTAAAAAATCTAGATATGGCACTAACAGGGGTCAAAGTTTTACATGATGGTCCAAAAAAAAAAAAAAAAGACGACAAGAAAGATCTAGACCAATGTTAACAAGGCTCAGAGATTTTAGTGAAAACTATTTCCAAGGGGTAAATTTGATCTTCCTTTTTCTTTGTGTCTAATGACCAGCTAATAGATAGTTCTCAACCTGAAGTAGTATTACACTCTAAAAGTGTTTGGTAAGGTATGGGGTTATTTTTCACCAGGGAGTGGTGTTAACTTTTAGTTAACAGGGCTCAGGGATGCAGAACTTCCTGAAATGTGTAGGAAAGACCCTTAGTAATAACTACCACTATAAATATGGCACCCAAAATGCCAATAGTTCTGTGAGAAACACTGTTATACCTATTATTTTTAAAAGTGTGTTCTGTCTAACATTTCAGTCCTAGTGTTAGCAAGAGAAATGCGTGGATGGTCTTTTTCCATTGCTAGTGGAAGTGGGGTTCTGGGGGGTACTGCTGGAATAAGCATTTCCAGAGGACCCAATGGGAGAATGAGATGTGGTAGAAAGCTTTATTTTAATGGAATTACATCCTTGATTTTCTAAAGTCCCATTTCCCTTAATCCAATGTCCCTGGAAAATATGCAGCTGGGGAGTCAATGGAGCTAGAAGCAAAGCCAGCATCCAAAATTTCTGTTTCATGTCAAAGCTGGGTCCAGTACAGCATCAGACTAGTTGCAGTCCACGAGTCCATTGTGTGGGGTTTACATGGCTGTGGGCCATGTGGGCTAATGCAGGGGAGCAGGAACATGAGAGCCCCTGAGAAACCAGGAGCAAAAGAGAGCAACAGAGTAAGAAAATAAGAGAGCAAACTCCTTTGTTTAGGAAATTAAAATTAAATTTCAAATCTTCATGCACTTGCAGTGGCCATGCCTACTCTGGCCAATGACCGATTCCCAGGTGTGACTGACAGGCAAGTATCTTCCCTACTTCACTAAGACTTTACTGGGCATGCATCTATTCTCCACTCTGTCCAGTCCCTTCCCCCAGCAATAGGTCAGTGACTTCCTGGGGAGTGTTAAACTGCGGCTTCCTGGCAAAGATGCACAAATGGCATGCCTATACTATTTGGCCTTCCCCTGCTCCTTTCCTGTTATTAATAACTAGGTTTATTACAATGGCATCACTAGGAAATACTATGAAAAATAAACCAACAACTCATAAAACAATGTAACAGGGGTCTGTGATAAGTGAATTTGTTCAATTCTGAATACCATACTTCTTCTTAGAGGGGAATTTAATACATTTGCATATTAAAAGCACTAAATAATTTTATTTAGCTTTGTGCAATCCAATGTTCCTTAAATATATTTCTCTGTAATATCCCATGGATCACTTTCAGAATATCCTTAGAAACACAGAATTACAGATTCCATCCAGATTTTGCATTTCTAATAAGCTCTCAGAGTCATACTGTTACTAGCAGTCAGAGTGAGATAGGGTATGTGGCGAAACAGCTGCAATCGATAAAAGCTACAAGAACTGTCAACAAGGAAGTAAGACCACCCCCCACTGAATTTATGACTTGAAACCTGCCGGGACCAGATTGATCCAACATGGTGACTAATTTTACCTAATGGTAAACCTCTAGCCTCACTAAACGCTGATTATAATGTATTAGCATGTTAATTGACACACCCTGCACCGCCATGGTTGGAAATAGAAAACCCATATAAGGACACAACATGGCTAACAGTGCTCCTGTGAGAAATCTTCACCCCTTTCCCAGGAAGATCTGGATATTCCTCCCCCTTATTGAATACCCTATCCCCCAATTAAATGAACCTCAATAAAGGAAGCACATTTTTGCTAAAGGAGGGCTGCTCTGTCTCCCTCCCTGCTTTACTAGTAAACTCACTTGCACTTTAAATGCTATTTTGGCTCTTGTTTTAATTCTTTCCTACGTGAAGCCAAGAACCTACAGGTCATAGACTTTTGGGTTCCTGGACCCTTGAAACTCCTACATCAAGAGGATCACACAGTAGAGGTTAAAAACAGGACTCCCCCAAATGTGCCCATTTGGCATGTTAAGTAACTGAAGGCAATCAAGACCCTGCAAGCTCTTAGAAACTTTTACTTCCCCTTAAAGCATTTAAATTAGGGGCCTTGCCCATAATAAGAGTTGTTACCAGAAATAACTTTTTTTTTTGTTCACCTATCTATATGTCAGAGCAAAGTATTAATTACTGAACTTCTGTTCTTATTGTCCTTCAGTGACCTTCTTCCCCTCTGAAGTCCCAAGATATTTTACCTCATCCTTGGCTCAGAATGTCATAAATATCTCATTTCCCCTTTTTGTTTCTGAGTCTCTCATGAATGTGGTGTTCCCATGCATATGTATGTAATTAAATTTGGTTATGTCCTCTTGTTAATCTGTCTCATATAAATTTGATTATTAGACAGCAAAAAGAACCTTGAGGGTAGAGAAAAGTTTCTTCCTCCTCCACAACACACTGAGTAACAAGGCAGACTGTTGGTTCTCAATCCTGCTCATGATTTTAATCAGCTGAAAATGTAAAAAGAAAATACAATATATCAGAGCCCCATCTCCAGAGATTCTGGTAAAGCTTATGCATTAACATTAAAAAAAAAAAAGAAAGAAAGAAAAGAAAATTCCCTAGATGATATCAAAATCCAGCCAAGTTGGCAATCCTTATTTAAAAATTTTACTGTCTTTTATTGAATGGGTACCAACCTATCATGATAAATGTTAGCAACGTTTTAAAAAATTTTATTGTTTATTTACTTATTTCAAAGCTATTTGTGTTGGACTAAGTATAACTAACCAGCATGATAAAAAAAATTAAAATTTGGATTATAATATCTTCAGATCTATTTTTAGATCTCAGAGGACCCTCAGGGTTATATGTTTAGAGTTTTATTTTTTCCATTTGAGAAGTGACAATATAAGCAGAAATTGATTTATCACATGATAATGATAATTTGAAAGAGAAACAGATCTTATATTGAGTGGAGCACACTTTGAAGAGTCATTGCAAAAATCTCCTCAAAGAGATGTATTTAGGCATGCATTTAGAAAGAATTCTCTAGTAAATTAGAGAAACAGATGTAAGGAAGAGAAATTGAAGATGTAGAGAAGAGTTAGGAGACTGTTTCATATGTCTAGACAAGAGATTGTGAAGCTTTAAAGAGAAATAAAGCAGTGAACTCTTGAATAAGGAAATGAATCAAGTAGAAGTATTTTTGCATTAGTCTTGCCTAGATGTTGTAGAGGAGGAAGAAGAATTTTCCCTTTACCTTTCTAGGTTCCTGTCTGGGACTGCCTATTAATAAAAAGACAGAGTAACAGAAGAAAAACAAACAAATTTAATAACATGCAAACCTCCTGTATACAGTGAAAGACCCAGGAAAACTGACTAACTGTCCAAATGGCCCCAGCCATCACCTTAAATACCATCTCCTACTAAAGATAAAAGAAGAGGATGAGGAGTTGAGGAGCCAGTTATGGGAAATTAACAGAAAAAGCCCAATACATAAGAGTATAGTTGTTATGTAGATTTAAGGCCTGTCTTCTCTACTGAGAAGAGTTTCTAGAAATCATCATCTTCCTCTTTCTGTTACTGAGTGGGATGCATCCTTATAAATGGAGATTTCCCTTATAAATGTAAATAATCCCTTAAAAAAGTGTAACTTCTACTCAGTTTTTAGAACTTTTCCTGTGTCTGCTGTTTCTTAAAAAAAAAAAAAAAAAAAAAAATCAGCTAAAGATAATTTTTATGCCAAACAGGCATATTTTCAGGTGGCAAATTCTGCTCCCATTCAGTGTTTATTGGTTTAAATGGGGAGAATGAGAGTGGAAAATTTTACAAATAACACCCAGATTTTTTTTGCTTGAGAAGCGAAAATACAGAAAGAGTAGCAATTTAGGAGATAGAGATTTTGAAAATTTATTTTAAGAATAGGTACTAAAACTGTTACCAAACCCAAATAATTAAGTTCGTCTGCCTGCACATTCTGTCCAATAAATGCACAAGCAGGGATTTGCAGTAAAGAAAATAGTTCAGTAGAATTGGCCGATCTGAAGGTGGGCGAGATGTGCTATGGAAGACCTGACTCCCTGATGGCATGTAGGTTACAGGTTACATAAGGCAAAATTACAAGACACAGAAGGTTAGGGGTTCGGGGTCATGTTAGGAGTTGATTGGTCAGAGGTAAGATAAGGGTAATAAATAATGTCTTCAGGTCTTGACGACAACTCTGAGGTCAGCTCCAGTGTTCAGAAGAATTTCAAGGAGAGATAGCTGAGGGTGCTAACGTGCCTTAGAGTTCAGGAGCTAAAACATAGATTTGATTGTTATCTTTAGCCTGCCATGGGCTTAAAACTTGTAACCATAGTCAGAACTTGACTATTATCTTCTGCTGCCACAGGGGTCATGATCATCAAGGTGTGAGACTAAGGTCAGGTCAGTGAAGTGTGCTAAGAGAGAAGAAGGGAAAATGATTTGTTTAAAACTAAGGTCAAAATAAAATCAGAATTCCAAAGACCCTTGGTTTCAAAACTATAAAAGTTTAGGTATCCTCCCGCCACCCCAGAGACAGAAAATAAATGAATGAAAGGGCTGGGAGAAGAATGTAGAGACACCTCCACAGAAGTGAGGCTAGGAGGGAAGAAAAACAGGTGAAGGAGTAGTGGACTTATCAGAGAAGCAGGAAACCACAGAAAACCAAAGTGGGTAGCTTTTCAATACAGAGGATGTGGATGAAAAGGGGCCACATACTAAACCTGACAAGCTCAAGGGAGACCTACATGGCGGCCTTACAAATTCAGAGACCTAAAATAACCACATAGGATAGTCTGAAATTACAACTTAACTAAAAGCAGTTCACAGCGGTCATGTCCTAGGACAGTATTTTTCCCAAAAAAGGGTTAATCTTCACCTTAACTAAGCCTGTCTTGTTGTCTTTTTGCATCTAGGATAAATATACCTGATAAACAAACCTTTGTAATAACAAAGTAATTTCCTTTTTTCTGGACCCCCTAAAACACAACCATGCATTGAAGAAGAGACCACACATCTCCTCATTGTTATTGTTATGTTAATTGTTGACTGTTAACTATCCTGTACCCACCTATGTAAAAGAAGTATGTGTCTATCATTTTACTTTTTATCCAACCCCAGAGGTCCCCCACACACTTTGCTTTCTCCCACCTCCCTAACTTATCACCAATGGATTTCATGTAACAAACTCATGCGCCCTTTTTTGATTGGAATGTATAAAATAAGGTGCAAAATTGCCATTTTCTGGAGCACTTTCTGGAGCTGAGGTTTTCCTTCCTGGCAATTGTCATCAGTTTGGCTCAAACATAACTCATAAAAATTCTTACAGGTTTGGATGTTTCTTATGTTGACATGAGAAAGCTAACAAAATCAGTCTGCAGGGAGATGTCAGAGAATGAAAAAGTGCTGACTTGTGAGAGATGTGCTTCCTACCATGAAGGGAACTGTAGTCATCAGAGTAGAGAGTGAAAAAAAAAAAAAAGTGGGATTTTGACTATGAAATGAAGGCATAAAAAAGCAATCCTCAAAAACTCAAGAGAAAGGTTTTCCATGGTGGGAAGACTTGATGAGCTTCAGGGCAGATAGCAAAGACCAGTGTAGGGTGTGATAGGGGATTGGGGTCAGAGTATGGGAGGAGATACAAAAGAACAAAATAATAAGTTGTTGGAGAAATCAAAAATAGGAAGAAGGGTACAAAGTCTCCTTCCTGTTAAAAAGGAGAAATTTTCTAGCTAAAGTAAAAGATCAGGTCATCTGCTAAGAGGAAGCAAGTGTATAAAAAACAGGTTTGGTGCATCATATGTAGGAAAGATGAAGAGGAATACTGAAAGTCCAATTGAAGTTCAACAGATTTAACTTGTATTTGACCAGCGGTTCACAGGCCTATATTTTTTGCCCCGTAATGGTGTCACTTGAGGAATGGAATCTAGGAGAGAAATATTATTGATGAATCTCACTGGACTTCCTGCTTATTTTGAGTAGAAAAAAATGGAGTGGAAGTGTTATTGGTGGAAGTAGAGTTCTTGTGGTGCCAAGAGAAAAAGAATTTCCTGAGGCCCCCATAGGAGGAGGGGTTTTGTGGAAAGCTTTATTAATAATGTAAAATTAAGGGGGTTCCCCTCAAAGTTTCCATCTCTGTCCATCTCACCATGGAAAAAGTCCAATCTTGTTTTTAGCAGGGCCAAAATTAAGGACTGCCCAGAATTTCTGCTCCATATTAAAATACAGGCCATCCAGTATCCTGCTAGTTTAGCTTGTGTTCCTGGCTTCAGTCATTGCTGTGCTGCAGTATCCAGGCTCCCACCTGGAGTTTGGAGTCTGGGCAGCCAGCCATCAGCCTGGCAGCTCCTAGGGCCACAGGGCTATGGAGAGAGAACAGGCGAGCACACGGGTGAGCGCAAGAGCTAACAACAGAAAACAGAGAAAGGAAACTCTTTGTGTGGGGATTTTAACTTTCCAAGGCTGCACTTTCTGATGGGGTCTACCCCTAGCCAATCCATTATTCCCCAGGCTAGACTGACAGGCAATCACCTTCCCTATGTCATCCCGATTTCACTGTACATATGCCCATCTCCCCCTTTGTTCGATCCCTTCCCCCAGTGATCTACAGGGAATAGACTGATGGTTCCCTGGGGAACATGAAGCTATAGCTTCCTTATGAAGCTGCCCAGATGACTATGCTTATAATATCTGACTCTCCCTTTGCTCTCTTTCTATTATTAATATTAACTGGCTAGTTATGCCGATAACAGAAGTACTTATGAAATTAGTGTGTTGTCTCTGACTGTCTCTATCTGTCTCTAAGATATGAAAAAAACAAAACAAAACAATATCAATACCTTCAGCATTCCATCCCATTTATGACCACAAAATAGATGACAAGAAATACAAGCATTTGATTGGAACTGGGTCTTTAGTTCAGTAGCCACTCTAAAATTGGTATGAGTGTAAAAGTTCTTGCCATCTGAGGAGAAAAAAATAATCTGTCATCAGCTTGCTAGAAGAGAGATTTTTGATACCTCAAATACAAAAAAAATGTTCAAGTGATTTATTACCTGTCATAACAGATTCAGGCTCAAACTCTGGATATACCTTAGTTAGTGTCAATCTGATATGTAGAAATATAAGTGGTGCTTTTGCAGTTTTATAGACAGGGAGGGAAAAATCAGGAAAGGGGAAATGAACTATAAATAATATAAAATCATTTCTCATTACTCCAGCATCTCCTGTTACAGTATGCTTGAATATATGTTCAGAAAGTAGTGTAGCCCACAAAGAAATCATAATATAAATATATATATGGTAATTACAAAGTCCCCTCTATGACAGATTTAGAGCATATCAATCTTTAAACTCTCAGAGATTATCTTGATGTCTTCAGAAGTCTTCACTTCAATTTGCAGTTTTTTCACCTCCTGTAGGTTTACTAAAAATAAGATGAAGAATTAAAATTGATTTATGCCTATAGTGTCCCTATAGTGATTACAAAAATAATCATCACTTGTATTTTCCACTAACTGGGAATCAATTGATTGTGTTTCTGTTACCAGTACTCCATCCCTTCCCTTTGAGTAGATGTGGTCCTTTTGAGGAAGGGGGACATCCTTAAGTGAAGAAATAGTATACAGGTGACCCTTGAACAATATGGGTGTGAAATGTACAGGTCCACTTATATGCACATTTTTTTCAATAAATACTATAAGTGTATTTTTTCTTCTTTGTGATTTTCTTCATAACAGTTTCTCTTCTTTAGATCAGTGTGGCTCAGTGGATTGAGTGTCATCCCATGGACTGAGAGGTCCTGGTTTGATTCCTGGTCAGGGCACATGCCCGGGTTGCAGGCTCCATCCCCAGTGTGGAGCATGCAGGAAGCAGCCCCTTGATGTTTCTCTCTCACATTGATGTTTCTCTCTCTCTCTTTAAAAAAATCAACAAAAAGTATATTTTAAAAAAAGAGAAAAGAAAAAGGGGCCATATTCTAATGACAAGCTCAGCTGAGGGTGGGGATGGCTGCACAAGGTAAGCCATACCAAGTTGGTGACCTGGTGACTGAAAGTAACCACACAGGTTGGTCTGAACATAAAAATTCCTAACTAAGCAGATTGTGGCCTAGGGAGTCACAACCTAGGCCTGTACATTTCTTGATGAACTTTAGTCTTCATCTTAAGTGAGACCTGTTTTTTGTGCATCTAGGATAACATACCTTTGACATGTCAGAGTAATTTTCTTTTCCAGACCTCTTGGAAGGCACCAGAACACAAGGCCACCAGAGCACCAGACCACGAGCTCCTCATTGTTGTCTTGTTGCCCACAGACCATCTCTGTGTAAATATTAACTATCCTGTAAATATTTACTATCAATGTAAAGGAAGTATGTGTCTCTCCGTTTTACTTTTTATCTAATCCTAGAGATTTCCCTGCTTTGCTTTCTCTTACACCTTACTCTACTACCATTGGATTTCATGTAACCCTCCTTACATCTCTTTTGATTCTAATGTACAAAATAAGCCATACAACTGCCATTCCCTAGGGCATTTTCTCAATCTATTGAGATTTTGCTTCCAGACAGGTCCTCAAATTTTTGGCTCAAATAACTCTTATAAAACTCTTCTATGGGCTGGAGGTTCTTTCATTAATAGTAAGAATACAGTATATAATACATATAACATAAAAAATACGTGTTAATCAACTGTTATGTTATCAGCAAGGCTTCTGCTTAACAGTAGTCAAATAGCAGTTAAATTTTTGGGGGAGTCAAAGTTATATGTGGATTTTTGACTGTCAGGGGGTCAGTGCCCTCAGCCCCTGTGTTTTGGAGGGATTAGCTGTAGAAAGAAGTAGAAGCCATTTGCCTAGAAGATCTTAGAAACTTTTCTTGATACATGTTCTCACATAGATCAAGCCAAAATGAGAAACAGAAGATTTCACAAAGAGTTACCATGTTGAAATAGCTAAATAATACCATCAGCTCCTGCCTTGTTCTTCATCTTTCCATCATTACAGCAATCTATACAATACAAAGGATTAAGAGAAAATATTTCTAATCCTAACTTTTCCAAAGGCCTCCCCTTATTTTTCCAAGTCTTACTCCCTTACCAAAAATGTGGCCTCTGGGTTTTGAATAATAAAGTTACTAAATTTTATTTCTTGCAGGGGTGGGGAACCTTTTTTCTGCCAAGGGTCATTTGAATATTCATAGTGTCATTAGCAGGCCATACAAAATAATCAACTTAAAAATTAGCCTGCTATATTTGGTCAGGCTAATTTGGTGAGGTATGTGATGTTAGCTGGTATTGATTTCACAGGCCCAATACGGCCCACGGGCCGGACGTTCCCCACCACCGCAAGGGGTGGATTCCTGGATGAGGACTAAAAATATAACGGTGGTATTCTAAAGCAATTGTTAGAAAAACAGAAAGAATTACAAAATATTCAGATAAACTATAGTTCCAATAGTAGTAATCACTCTATCCCTGGAAGCATTATGGAAAATTTGTGGGAGGGCAGTTAGTCAATATTAATTCTGAACATATTTCTATAATACTCTTTACAATGTATTTGGAAAACAAGGGAAACACACAAAAACGGGAAATCTGTAATAGTCCCAAGATTTAAATTTTGGTTCTACAAAAAAGTTAAAATCATTCCTTCCAATTCCCTATTACCAGTGACAATCACAATGAACAAGATTGGTGTATATCTTCAAATTATTGTTGAACTCACAGAGGTATATTTATATTTGTAATATATTTGCACTTTCAATCCTCCATCAAGATAATCTATGAGGGAGGCCCTATGACTTCTTTAACCAATAAATTATAAGTGATGATATTCCCATTATAGGCCCAACCCTTAAGCAAACTGGCAGCTTCTACTTTCTCTTTCTGGGACATACTTTAGAATGTTCCATCTTTGAACCCAGTTTCTTTTTCTTTTCCTTTTTTTTTTTTTTTTTTTTTTTTTGCATTTATCTTCAGATAGAGTGAGAGGGAGAGAGGGAGGAAGAGAGAGAGAGAGAGAAACATCGATGTGAGAGAGACACATCAAGTGGTTGCCACCCACACAACCCCAACCAGGGCCAGGGACAAACTGCAACCAAGGTAGGTGCTCTTAGCGGGCACCGAACCCGGGACTCTCTGGTCCGCTGGCTGACACTCCAACCACTGAGCCAAACCGGCCAGGGCTGAACCCCGTTTCTGTACTGTGAGAAGTACATGCCCTGTGGAGAAGTTATGTGTAGGCAGTCTATTCAACAGCTCCAGCTAAACTCTCATCCAATAGTCAGCATCAATTGCCATCCATCTGGGACATCCATCCCAGCGATGCCCTTGCATTACTATAGTCACAACTCTCATTTGAATGCCATTGCTTGAGAAAACTCCAAATAAGATGGCTCAGTTGAGCCCAGTAAACCCATAGAACCAACAAGGCTACTAATGGTTTTTTGTATTAAGCTACTAAATTTGGAAGTGGATTGTTACACAGCAATAGATAAATAAAGTGGCCTTTTCCACATTTTAATATTTCTACTATTGGGATTATAAGGAATGTGATAAGAAGGCATCATTTCAAAGCATAATTTGCAATAATAAATTTCTCTCATACTAGTACATAAATTAATGGTGCTACTGATAAGACATCTGATAACCAGGAGTCTCAGTTTCAATGAAATATAGTTCTTGAAGATGCTGTGAATGAAAGGTCTAAGATAATTGTGATGTTTGAGATGTGTTGCAATGTATGAGGATTTGGTGAATCGATTATGATGACCCTAGATATCTAGGTTTCAGGGATGAATGTGGGCAAAGAAAAAGAGAAGGGTACAGAGGAAGGTGGGCAAGAGTATGAAAATAATCCATCTGTACCAAAATATTTGGCGAACCTTATAAGAAGTAAAAAGATAGGGGAAAAGTTAAGAACACTAAATTGGAGTTAGAAATGTTATATTCTCAAATAATAGCTACTTTGAAGTACAGTCCCCTAAACTGTGAGAGCTTGAGCAAGTCATTTTATCTTCTCAACTTTTAGTTGTTTTATCTAAAAAAATGAATATTCCACCACAGAGTTATTGTTACAATCTATGAAATAATGCTTATGAAAGCAATTTTATTTATTTAATTAATTTATGTATTTATTTATTTTAAAATATATTTTAATTGATTTTAGAGAGAGGAAAGGAGAGGGACAGCCCCTATTGGGATTGGCCTGCAACCAAAACATGTGCCCTAGTGGGGAATCAAACCATGACCTCTTGGTGCATGGAAAAATGTTCAACCAACCGAGCCACACCAGCCTGGGCTGAAAGTAATTTTACAGTTGTAAATTCATAATAAATGCAAATGATTTTTATTAACATTGTTAAAATGAACAGCAATGGCTTAGAATGAATTATGTTCCATACTCTGGGCCAGAATTTAACCCAGAATCTAATTGTTTTCTTATTCTAAGACATTTAACCTATGACCTCTACTATCATATTTAGATAATGGAGATGCAAACATTCCTAGAAAAATATAAGCATACCAAACACAGTAACTTATAAAAAGTAAATGTAGCCCTGGCCAGTTTTGCTCAGTGGTTAGAGCATTGGCCCACAGACCAAAGGGTCTCAAGTTCAATACCCGGTCAAGGGCAAGTACCTGGATTGCAAGTTTTATCTTGGGCCCTGGTGGGGGTCGTGTGGTTGGCAACCAGTTGATCTGTCTCTCTCACATTGATGTCTCTCTCTCTCTCCCTTCCACTTTCTTTTTTTTTTTCTTTTTATTGGGAGAGAGGGGAGGGAGGAGGCTGCCCGCATCCCCCCCCCCCAGAAAGGGGTCCCAGGCCCGAGGCCCACGATCCGCCACCACCCACCTCCTTCCTTCCACTTTCTTTAAAAATCAATGGAAAAAGATCCTTGGGTGAGGATTAATAACAACAACAAAAGTAAAACACATTGTGATCAAGTCAAGTTTATCTCAGGAATATAAGGTTTAATCAAATTTAAAAAATCAAACTTTATAATTTACCATGCATACTGACTAAAAAAGAAAAAAATCATACGATCATCTCAACAAATGTAAAAATAAATATTTGACAACATTCAATATCCACTCATGACCAAAAAACAAACAAACAAACAAAAACAAACCCCACCAAAACCTTTTCAAATAAGTAGGAATAGAAGGAAATTTCCAACTTTTCAAACATAGTTTCTGGACTTCTCCCTGGATCTCCTGAATGAGAAATTTTAAAATGAAGCCTGGGATTCTGTATTTACCATGCTTTGCAGGTGACTGTCTTGCTGTCATGGCTGCATTGAACAACACTGAACCAAAGTAGGGTTATTTTTTTTTATTAGTTCAAAAAGAGGCTTTTACTCCCCCTCTCTC
Organism: Tadarida brasiliensis; assembly: GCA_030848825.1. Taxonomy (NCBI): domain Eukaryota; kingdom Metazoa; phylum Chordata; class Mammalia; order Chiroptera; family Molossidae; genus Tadarida; species Tadarida brasiliensis. The sequence goes on from CM061268.1 coordinate 62,034,365, forward strand.
TCCATCAAATACCTCTTAAATATGTTTCTTATTCCTCCAAGCCTTTAGTAGATACCTTTATCCAATACATAAATGTTGACTTGCATAGAATGTTCTCATATTAAGCACCAGTGAGAGTGTAGGAACTAAGAAGAAGGAAGAGGCTATTTGTAGGGTCCTAGCATTCAATACTGCTCTGTTTTGATCAGTGAAAATTGTACTCTGAACTGAAATCTAGAGGCTCACAAATTTGTTGAGAGTGGCAATGCAATAATCACTGCACACAGAATCATATTGTTGCCAGACCAACATCTGGTAGTGAGCAGGGAGGTCTCTACATGGATAAAAGTCACATGAAGTTAATCATCATTAATGGTTTAGAGCAGCTATTTTCAACCTTTTCATCTCATGACACATATAAACTAATTACTACAAGTCTGCAGCACACTGAAAATTATATTTTTTGCCCATCTGACAAAAAAATAGGTGTAATTTTTATTCATTCACACTGGATGACTATTGTTGTGTTGGCTGTTGTCACTTTTTTATTTGACAGTCTAAGGGAAAAGAGGTCAATGCCCCCAACTAAACAGCCAGGTATTGCATGTTTTAAAATTTCTGGTGGTATACCAGTTCTAAATCACTGGTTTAGAGGAAAGAATAAATAGGGGTTGGGGGGGTGGGGAATCTCACAGTGGAATGGGTCTGGAGTGATTCATAGGAAAACAGACATGAAGAAGTTGCTCTCAGTTTATAGACAAGAGAGACAAGTCCTCATATCTTGAAGTCTTTCAAGTTTCTCACAACAGTTTGGGAATGAAGAGTTCAACGAGACAGCGTTAAACAAGGGTCAAGAGGACTTCATTCTGATACTCGCTCTGCTCTTACCTGACTATAATTTTAGCTATTTTATTACACCTCTCTTGTCCTGATCTATAAAATGGGTGAATGAAATGAAATTATCTTTAAGTTTCTTTCCTGTTCCAGGAAAATGGGCAGCCACCTTTCCATGAGCAGCTTTCACAAGAGATACGTGAAACTGAGATTTGAGTGAATAAGAAATATGTCACTAAGCTCTTGAAAATTGACACTAAAATCTTAAGAAATTATTTTAACCTCAATAGGCATAAACATTTCTCCATGAAACATGGGGGAATAGGGGGGAGGGAGAGATCAAATTCAACTTTGGACCTTATGACAAAAATAATACAAAGGTAGCTACCAACAGTGTCAGAGTAGTGATCATCTGTTGTGGCACTAAGAAAAATGCAGTGTAATCTAAATCTTGAAAAGCCTGAAACACTCAAAGCAGACACTCGAAGAAGGAGGGGGAATTTTTTGTTGTCCACACTGCAATCACTGCTGATTTTTCCTCTTTTCTATATTTCTGTTGGTTCACAATTGGCCCCCCATACACAAAGGCAAGGAGAGACAGGTGAAAGAGGCAGGCCACTCCAGATTAGCAGGTGGCAGGTTTAGTAAGCAAGGGAATTGAGATATGAATCTTGTCTTGAGTGGCCACAAGACGAGTAGATCTGCTCAGCCAGCACCAAAATCTTAAATTTTATATAGAGGCCTTAACCAGTTCAGTCATATATACAATCCAGAGTTTAACAACACACTGCTCTCTCAAGGTTGTGTCCTTGAAAATGGCTCCTACTCTGGGAATGGTGAGTAAAATATACATTCTAAGGACAGGAGAGGTTGGTCAGGATCCTTCAATTGCTCAGGTTTAGCTGAGTCAACCAGTGGTCACGTTTTCTTGGTGACCTCCTCCAAAAGTCCCCATGGAATCTCTCATGGTGTGGTGGTGAGAAGGATTGGTGCTCAGCAAATTTAAACAAAGAGACCTCATTTTCCTCTGTTGAATTAAAAGTTGTTGTCCTCTGGAGTTATTTTTATTTATTTTTTGTCACTTTTTTTCCTTGTGTTTTTCTTCAACTTGGTAAACTTTTGAATGGTAAAATAATCTAAATCAAAGCCTGTTCCATAACCTTTATTTTTTCAGATAGGTCTATAATCTGAGAGACTTGGGGGATCATTTTGGAAGGAGAATGTGGGAGAGTATGTCTTGTCAACAGTGCAATTCAGGTTGGTAGAAGTTGGTGATGATTGCAATCCTAACCTGTTTTAGATCCCTCATCCTCATGACCTCAGAACACATATAAAGAAGCATAGGACAAGGATCCATGTTTCAGCATATCATTACTTTTCATGGCTGAATAATATTCCAGCGTAGGGATATACTAGATTTTGTTTATCCACGCATCCATTGATAGATATTTGGGTGGCTTCCATTTTGGTCTATTATGAATAATGCTATTATAAATGTTCATGTATATGTTTCTGTGTAAATATATATTTTTGTTTCTCTTGGGTATATATGTAGGAGTAAGATTGCCTGGTCTATGGTAACTCTATGTTTAATGAAAACATTATGCCAAGTCAAAGAAGCCAGTACCGAAAGGCCACGTACTATATAATTTAACTCATTTGAAAGTACAAAATAGGGAAATCAATAGACAGAAAGTATATTAATGGTTATGCAATACTGAGAGCGGAGGAGAGAATATAAAGGTGTGATAGCTAAAAGGTATCTTTTTGAAGTCATGAAAACATTCTAAAATTGACTAATGTTGGTTGCACATATCTGTAAATATATTAAAAGCCAATAAATTTTTAAATTCACTTTAGGTGAATTATATGGTATGTGAATTGTATCTCAAAAAAACTGCTCAAAATTAATGGGAAACACATTCTCATAAAACTCAAAAAATAAAAATAAAAGAAAGAAAGAAAGAATGTAGGAGCCCTTTGTCCTACTCAGAACCATCTGTCCATGCTTGACCCTGATTGTTCCTTCCAAGAAATCCTCCCTGATTCCCTAGGCTGACCTAAGTGAGGCTACTTTTGTGCTTACCATTATTATAGCTTCCTCCACTTGTATTGGATTTGGATTTATCTGTTACCAGGCTGTCTTCACATTAAATTATTATCCTTTTGGAAGGTAAAGTAGTCATTTCTCTAGGGCCAAACACGGAGTTTGGAATATAATAGATAAAAAATAAATGTGTTAGATGGATGAATACTCCAAATCATGTCCCCCCACTGAAGAGTTATAGATTTTTACTAAGTTATAGATTTTTAATATTTACAAAAATATTTAATTTAAAAATGCCAATTCTATTAAAAAACAACTTGGAATTCTCATTTAAAGTGGCACTTGATTAGCAGCTCCAGACATGGCCTCCTACACTTATCACTAACGTACTTGCTTGTAAGGACATAAAGATAAGAATTCACACCATTATTTAAAGAAACACTGACAATTTAAGATCTAAGAATTTCCACTGATTATAATACTGATAGAGTTGGCTAAAATAAACCAATACATAAGCCAACAAACATCACCTAATGCCCTGTTCATACATCACCTATGAAGTAGAAGAGTCCCATCCATGTGAAAGAAGTTACAGAGGTCATTTATCTCTCTCGTATTGATTTAGAATTCTCCAGCAGACAGATCTAGGTTTTTGTTAAACAGGAAAATGGGCAGCCACCTTTCCACGAGCAGCCATCTCTTCATGGAGGCTATGTTTGATATGCAAGAATACAATTCCATAATCCACATCTCCAAATATAAACACTGTCCATAAAGATACAGTGATTCCAAAGACATGTTAGGGGAATGTTGCCATTTACTTGCATCTTTTAGCCAAATATAACTGGGTCACTTTGTGAAGAGTCTTAGAGACATGATATTCCATCAAAACAAACTAAATACTGTTGCCAAAATTTTGAAAAAAGAATTATATATCTTTATTTAACTATTTTAAAGAGGAAGCAAAGGGGAAATTACATTGCAAAACTTCAAGATAATCTTCTTTACCAAAATTTTCTTGTAAGAACAACTAGCGAATGCTCATGATATTTCTTTTTTTCTCTCTCTTACAACATTTTACAAAATTCTGATTTTTTTCTATGACGACAAAAATAATCTTCTAAGACTCCAGATAAAATAAGTTATCTGTAAAGAAAGAAGTAAAAATAAGGATGGCCTCACACTTCTTCATAAAATTAATGTCTGAAGTCAATGGATATTCATCTTTATATTTTGACAGAGAAAGCTTCCTACACTAAGAGTTTCTAGAAGACAAAATATTGTTTGTATCATTTACAGTTCACAGTTGCTGTTCTATCTTTGTGTTTGTCTATTTCACATTAGAGATTTCTTCAGGTATTGTGTGATCTTCAACTTAAATTGCTGAAAAGCTTATTAAGCGTGTTGAGGGCAGGTGTAGATTATATGCTTAATCTTAGGTCTTTGAAAACGCTATTTCATTTGGAATCACCAGGTTGTTTACCAGGGCTAGTCAGATTTCTCAGACAAAACTTTCTATCTCTTCCCTAAAACAGAAAGTAAATCAAATAGCTGTTAGAAATCTAGGAACTAAATTGGAGATGAGAGTTGACATTTGGGGACCACCTTTGAATATGTAGATAGGCTTCTTTCCAGTTCCCGCTTTCAATACAGTACTCCCACCTGCAACTGTGCATTTCATCCCACGCAGAGGGTACAGAGCCTGTTCTCAGAGAGTGATCCATCTTCTGTGTTCTGCTGGCTCGGCCGTGGAGCACAGAACAGACCATCGGAACTGGGTTTCAAGATCTTGGAATTAAACTGCATCTTCAAAAGACTTTCAAACAATCATACTATTTTCAGTTTTCCCTCCACACTCACTTCCAGAGTTACATTGTGTTGTCAATTCCTGAGCCTTTCAGATTTTCTACAGTACATATAGTGCAGCTTTGTTGATTTCCTTTCTTCTGGTTCAGGAATCAGCTTGGTGAGGACTGGTACCTTTACCATCATTCATCCTTTGCATCTCATCTTCCCAGCTGTGATCCTGTCTCTTCTTTTCCTCGTGTCCTTGTGTATTTATTCATTTAAGATTCCCCCTTTATCATTTATTTGTGCTTAATTTTATCAGGAAGTGAAATGTAAGTATGCCTTAGCCAAATTTATTGATGTATCTATAATTATGAATAATCTTCTAATTACTAAGTTGAATTCTAGTTGGTCATAATGTGTTATTTTTTAAATTAATGTGTTTGCTAAAATTTTTATTGAGATTTCTGCATTATGTCCATAAGTGATATTCCCTTTTGGTTTTCCTTTCTCATATTGTTTTGGTGTGGTTTTGAAATAGAGGGAACTGGACCATTTTTATTATCTGTAAGGGATTAATAAAAGGGATATATGTTTCTGGATGTTTTGACAAAACAGAATTGTAAAACCACTTGGGAGTGTTGCTTTTTTCAAAGACATGGATATTTTGCTGCTAATTAATTATTTTAATTGTTTTAGAGTTCATTCAGATTTTCTATTTCTTACAGTCAGTCTTACTTATTATATTTTACCCAAAAGAGGGAAGCATCTAAGCCTTTAAAATTCAAATCATAATTTTTTGTAGAATTCTTCTATGGTTTTGTTTAATGCCCTCTGCATCTACAGGTATGCTACCTTTATAAATTCATAGAGTTAATTTATGCTTTCTCTTAAATTTCCTATCAGTCTTCTTAGAAATTTAACTATATTATTCTCAAAAAAAAAAAAAGGTTCTCTTTATTGTTTCATTGTCTTTACAGTCATTATTTTATCTTATTTCTTTTGTTTTATGCTCTTTGGCTTCTTTTTTCCCTAACTTCTTGAACCGAACACTTAACTCACTAAATTGTAGTAATACCTTTATTGAAATATATGCATTCTGAACTATAAATTTCCTTCTAAGAAATTTTTTTTTTCTGCATCCTCCAGGTTTTGTTACATAAAGCTTATATGTTCAATTCTAAAATATTATAATGCCTGTTTTTATTTCTTGTATAATTTAATATTTATAAATATATGATGTGTGGTTTGGAATTTTTGAAACTAATTACTACTTTTATTATAGTGTGGTAAGAAAAGACATCTGTAAAATTTTGTTTATTTGGTGTTTGTTGAGATTTAGTTTTTGGCCTAGTTGATGGTCATTTATTAAAATGTTTCATATTTTACTAAAAAAGATGAATTTTGTTGTAACAGTTTCTGAGAGAGCCTTGTTCCCAATTTTGAACATTTCAGTATCAATGTTCAATCTTGTCAATGCTTATTCTATGACTTTTGGGGAATGTAAAAGTACAGAGAATTTGTATGTTGCTGGTGCAAAATTATAAAATATTTATAATTAAACAACAAAGACACTATAATTTTTATGTTATACAAATAAGATGCTACTAAATGAAAAGAAATATCCTTGAATTTATATGGTAGGGAATTGTTTCTTTATTGTCAACATTAGCATCTTTATCCTTAATAAATCTTTTTGGCTTAAAGTCTATTTTATCTGATAATAATAAAACTACAATAGGTTTATTTTGGTTAATAATTTTCTGTTTGTTTTTTTTTTCTTTCTTCCTTCTGTCTCTTCAACCTTTTGATTCCTCAATGAATAAGTATATAGAAATTCAGAAAAAAAAAATTAGCTTTCTGGTAAATGACTTGGTTCTTTTTTGTTTAAATGATGACTTTTTATCCTTAATAAAGCTTTTACCTTAAAGTCCATGTTGTTTGTTATACAATATTATAGTTCTACCTCATTTTTAAACCACTCAAATTACTCAATATTGTTATGGATTTTTATGGTCAGTGTATTTATAATTCCCCACCTCTGTTACCCAGTTATATTTGTCCAATTGTAACTTTCTCCATTTTTTCATCTACAATGACATACATTCACTAGTTATTCTTAGTTTAAAAAGCTGTGAATGGTAAATATTCTCAGCCTTTCACCCAAAATGCCTTTACTTAATTTCATTCTTATATCATATTATGTTAAACTATAAAATTGTATGTTTTGGGACTGTTTTCTCTTAGTACTTTGCCTATGTCCTTTTATTGTCTTCTATACTTTATAATTGTCAAACTATTTTTTTAAATGTATCTGTCTTTTCTAGGAGGTTTTTCATGTGTGTGTTTTGCTTTGTTTTTCTGTGTTTTACTACAATATTTTTGGAAGTCTATGTTATTTATTCTGCTTGCAGCTTAATGCACTTCTTAAATTGAGGAATAATGTTGTTCTATAATTTGTAAGCGTCTTAGGCATTTGTAAATGTTAGTCATCTTCGTGACTTCTCTGTGCAGACGGGTGTGTTTGTGCTACTTGACCTCTCCTTGAGGAGCAACCTTCTCCCATTGCCAACTTTGTACACAATTTTCCACTTGAAATCTGTCCTACATGAGTGTTAAAACTTCATCTCCTAGCATTAAGAACATATCAGAAATATTATGCTCATTCTCACACCAGACTGATAGATTACTATACGGACTGTTAATTCTCTGTTCATTTCTGGAACCAAGGTTTTCTCTCTTTCCCTCCCTCCCTTTCTTCCTTCCCCCTATCCTTTCCTTTTGACTTCTACCAATTAATGTATTTTAAAATTTTTTTTTGAATTTAAGTTCATTTTAAAGCATGCTGAGAGTCTGCATCAGTTTTTTACTTCATGTTTCTATAACTACATATTATATTTATATCTGGAAAGAAAAGGGGAAATAATCACATGTATCCCTAGGAGTCTCATAACAAAAAGCTTATATCTGATATATTCTCTTATTTCTTCTTAAGTTAGACACTAAAAGAAAATGATGTGACTTTCATTACAAAAATAAGTCTGCTAACCCAGCTCTGGGATGGAAAGATTCTAAGCCGATAAGTAGAGGCATAGACAAGGTAGCCCGACTCTGCGGTAGGGCACAGCCTGTCAAATCGGAGAAAAGCACCCTTTTCTTCTGTCATTCTGATGCAGACTTGATGTCCTTAGCTCAACCATTGTACAATATGGCCTTCCTTTGGCTTTGCATTTAATCATAACTCAAGGAAGTGAAACTGAATCATACAGTCAGCATAAAAGTATACCTGAAAGCTTTCAGTGCTCTGTACATTCCTGGTTTGTAATAAACTACCTTTTCTTGACAGGGTGAAGGACGGGAAGCAGGTTAGGAAGACACAATTGAAATGATGTTGTATATAACATGGTGTAGGTGGAAGTTCCTGTTTCTATGGAAAACCAGCAGATTTCCCCAGAGTTCCTCTTTCCCCAGGATTGCTTCATAAAATAAATTGATGTGGGGCATTTGCCTCATCTCCAGCTTCTTTTATGCTAACATAAGGCCAAAGAGTTCAAGCCGCATCAGAATTGCTTTCCTATGGCATAAAAAATATGGTTTCTCTATGTTTCAGTGCTTCTAATCATGATATAAATGTGACTTTGTGTTTAGTAGCAATTTTCATCTGATGACATTATAGGACTTTGCAAATATGAGATCCTTTAGAAGTAAAGTGATCACAAAGACTGGGGAATTCTATGTCTGAGAATTTAGTTACAGCTATGGAATACCCAGATGATCAGGGAAAAGTCTCAGTCCCTTAGACTCTCTGATTATCTAACTTGTGAAATCGAAATAATATGATGTAGAATTTTAGTAGCACAAAGATATATTTATTCCTAAACTCAACTATGAATAAATTGAGATAATGTGAGATGAAAGAGAAGTTGATAATCCAAAATTTTATATAATTCTTTCATATTTATTATCTAACATTTTTAAAGAATTACTTAATGTAAGGAACAAATGGAAGATATATGAATTCTACATTTTAAAATTTTACCTGTCCATTTTAAGTCAAACAATGAATCGTCCTTCAGAAAAGAGATGTATAAAACACAAAGTGAAAAGGGTATACAATTTTTGAGGAACTCAGGTCTAGAAACCTCCTATTTTAAAGACATTATCTAAGTACATTCTCATAGTAATCCCATAAGCTGATTTTAATATCCCTATTTTTCAAAAAGAAAAACTAAGGCTCAAAATGAAGTCAAGGGCTGGTATATGACAAAACTTTGGCCTTGAACACTTGCCTATTATTTTTGCTTATTTGTTTGATTTTGCTTTGATTGTGATTGACTAGATAAAGGCTATATCATTGGTGGGTCATTAGATAAAAGGAAGATGTTTAACAAAATCATGTAGTTTATATCTAAATGGTATGGAGACCAAGCTATATCAAATGCACTACTACAGATGTTTCAGGCTAGAAGTTTTGCTAATCCCCTTATAGACTTGGCACTATTGATTGACTTGTTTTCACATATGCAATATTTAGAATCGATTTAGGATTATGAAAAATTTTAATAGCACAAAATTATTATAAAACTGTGCACAGTAATACGAATTTCAAATTTTATAATGATAAAACTTCTAAAAAATGTTGGCCTAGTCCTTGAGGGTGATGAGTGGAATTCCAATGGTGAAAGAGTTGGGTTTTAGTAATGAAGAAATATGTTGTGTCATTGTTTATAATGGTATTTCTATATATCTTCTTTTCTCTTATTTTCACCTAAAATAATCCTATTCATTTGTCCACATAAGCTTTAATAGCTATACACCATGAGGTAATAGCATGCAACCTTTAACTCACCTAAAAGTCCCCAAATCATATCAATCTTGTACCCTGCTAGTATAGAAATCATATTTTCTCATTTCTTCTGCCCTGTCTGTTTCAATCATAATCAATTACTGGAAGTCTTAAATGCATGTTGTCATCTCTGTGTTTTGCTGCTCCCTCTACATGGTCTATACTTTCTTCCCCTTCTTCTGTTCACTTATACCATTTTTCCTTCAAAGTTCAGTTCAGGCATTATCTCTCCTCAGGAAACCTTTCCTGACAATCTAGTCTCCCCAATCCCCTTCACAGATGATCTGGGTTATATGTCTTCACTGTGTTTCCGTAATTTCCTGCACATAAACCCCAACATATAGACCTAGTGGAAAGAACAGAGATAGTGTAACCACACTGGTGTGTTCAATCCCTGGATCAATCAGTGGTTAGTTGCATGTCTTTGGGTAAGTCATTTAAGTTTTGTGAACCTCATTTTCTTTATCTGAAAGATTAGAAGAACCATTTCATACAGGTTCATTGCAAAAAAAAAAAACAAAAAAAAACACAAAAAACAAAAAAAACCAGAGTAGGCTTTTGTACTAGATACAATTCCTTTGGCATCATAGGACCATTCTTTGCCTTCTCTATCCTGTTCTGGACTCCAGGAGGCTGACTGATAAGAATGTCATTAAGAGTCTCCATGCTTCTTTGCCTTGAGCTTGGCCACAGAAGTGTGCAGACAGAAAGATCAGAGGGCAGAGGAAAGTGAAGTCAGGGTCAGGGTGTTTAGTCTCCAAATCCCTCTTTGCTGGTTAGCCAGAGGTTGCCTTCATCCTTCTGCAAGGATTCAGCCCCTGCCAGCTGGCTCAGTCAATACAGTGACCTTCTCTGTGTTCCAGTAATAGTTTCCTCTCCTTGCCCTTCTTGCCCAGGATACTACATTATCCCTTGTTCTTTTTCTTTAACCCTGTTCCCCAAATTGTAAATAGTTCCTTTATGAAACCAACCCTCAAAAAGTCAGCCTGAGTTTGTCAGCTGTTTCCTGCCAGGACCCTGACTGATACCACATTCAATATTATTAACGACATGCACTCCACAAACTGTCCTATAATTGTCTCTTGATTTCGCTGAATCCCTTGCCAGACAGTAAACTACTTCAGAGCAGGGTCCATGGCTCATTTGTCACTGTTATTCTCTGTTGTCACATACATTGCTTGGTAAAATAAAAACACTCAATAAATGTTTAATTAATTAAATGAAGAAACAAAGGAATATGTATTAGTCTGACTCCTTAAAAGTAGCCACTACCCTTTATTATTCTGAGTGTAGTGCTTCACACTGGGTGATACACAGTGGGCAAAAGGAGGTTCACAGTTGTGAGTATGTAAAACAGAGTTTATTCTTCTATTATTATGTGTTTATTATTGTATTATTTTCCATATGAACAACTGTAAGCCTACTTTTGCTGCACCCTGAATAAATAAATGTGTGCTGTAACGAATGTGAATTTTTTCAGAAATAAGAGTATAAAGATGATTAAAAGGAATGTCTCAGGGAAAATTAATCTTGGGAACAGTCAACAGACCATCAGACTAAGTGCCATATAAAATTAGCTTAAAGGGATAGGCAGGGCTGTCTGAACTCTAGAGAGGGCACAAAAGTTGGTATAAGGTAAACATGTTTATGAGCCCATACTTAGTTCAGCAATCTACGTAACTATTTGGGAAAAAAGTGAATTGGAAGGAAGCATTCCTAGATTGTTTAGGTAAACATGTTTTCATTCATTGTCTTGCGTAGAACATTATTCTGATGCATCCATTTGAAAATATATCACTTGAAGCATAACCACTAGGTTAATTTTTTTCTCTTCACCATAAGTGACATGTTAATTATGTTAATTCAGTGCGGGTGGGAATAATGTTAGAAATAACTTTATTCTATTTATCACAGGGATCACTGGATACCCAGGAACAACAGAAGCTGCTCAGAAAAAGACAATTTGGTTTCAAATGGCTAATCAGAAATTGTGCCTTATGGGGAAGGGGGTCATATTTAAAATGCAATAGTTTCAACATTAAGAGACAAGGAGATTGAGTATGTGAATGTACTTTGTTTTTTAAAGCTATGAAAAAGCAGCATTATTTTAACAACCTTTGGAATTAGACCAGGCCAGCATTATCATTTCCATTTTATAACTGTGGAAGGTTAAAATCAGAGAGGTTAGGTGCTTTGCACAAAGTCACACAGAACATGCAGCACCAGAACACATCTGAATTCATGTGTGACATAGTGTTTCTCACCTTACCTGGATGACTCTTCTAATCCAGAGTTGACCAGCTGTGTACCTGACTTTATCATAGGCCCGTTTTCCAAGTCTTCTTTCCAAGAGCTCTATGTGTTTCTTTTCTATCACAATAAATTTATTTATGTTTTTTGACCCTTTTATGAGATGCTTTTTATTTTATTTTTTATTTATTTTTTTATCCTCACCTGAGGACATTTTTCCATTTTTGTTCAGACAGAGTGGTAGGGAGGGAGGGAGGGAGAGGGGGAGAGAGAGAGAGAGAAACATCGACGTGAAAGGGACATATCGAGTGGTAGCCTCCCGCACGACCCCAACCAGGGCTGGGGACAAACTGCAGCCGAGGTACGTGCCCTTAGCGGGAACCAAACCCAGGTCTCTCCGGACCGCGGGCCGACGCTCTAACTGCTGAGCCAAACTGGCCAGGGCATGAGATGCTTTTTAATAATAAGAGATTATTATTTTTGATGAAACACTGGCTGTGCTGTCTCTCAGCAGCTTCTACACTTGTGTCTTCCTACTAACCCATTTTTTTAGAATGTGTCTTAAATTATACCCACTGTTCTTGTAATGAAAGGGGCAGGAAAGAAGAATAGAACAGAGAACTACTCATCGTGGGGCACTAGCCATAGTTACAAGAAATGTTAATCATCCTTTACAATGTTAGTCATGATTGCTTTGTTCTGATTGAGGAAGAGCTTTCTCTGACCTGGCCTGGAGGTGTGCGCCTCGGGAGTTTACCTCAGGAGTGCTGTCCATTCTCCTAATCTGAGGACAAGGGGGACAACCTGACATCATGAAAAGGTTAACAACCTTGTCTCTGCTTAATTGGTTCAAGTAGTGACAGGCAGCCCAGACCCATTCGTTGTCTGGTTTCAGTAATGCTGATTTTGCCCTTTGCTAATGCTATTTAGATAATTTCTAATAAAGATTTAATTATAAGTGGGATATGCATTAAGCGGTGGCAAAACAAGCTCTGCGTGTAGTTGAATAGTCCACGATCAGGAAACGAACAATTGAAGATTAATACCCTCTGCCTTCAGGATAATTTATAGACAGTTCAGCTGAAACAAAGAAAACAAGTCATTCAGCACTGTGGTAAGCACGATTTGCTTAACAGCCAAGTCTATGAGAACCAATCTTGAAGGGAGATTTAGTGTATAATTGAGGTAATGTATTGCAATAGACCACCTTCAAAATGGAACAGGGGATAGCTAAGATTCATCTACACATCCAGAAGCTTATCAAAAGTATGGCCAAGTACCCAAAGCTGACCTTCACAATAGTTATGGCACAAGCAAAGTATGAGGTCAAGATTAAATAGAAGCAGGATTAGTGCATTAAAGTGCAACCAGCAAGTAAAATTGCATTAACATAGAAGATAACACAATAAAACAGAGTATTTGTGAGTTTTGGAACTATACAGACAGATATGACCTCTACAATTTAATGGTAGTTTGACCTTAATTATTAACATCAGTTTTCTTAACTACAGGGCATTATAGTATGGACATGGCAGGCTTGTTTGGAGGATTACAGTTTTAAAAATTGTATGTGAAATGCCTAGCCCAAAGTAGACATCCAATAGATAATGTTGCATGAAAATGATTGTTGAATAAATCCTAGGTAAATACTAGTCCCCGCCCTTTGCCTAGCTAAGCCCTATCAGAGTACTGGCAAAATGTGTCCCTTTCTTTCGTCAGTCTCTTCTCATTGGGGTCTCTCACTTTTGCCAGTCTATGCTGAGTTTATTGCTGGGTTCTGTTCTCTGGTCTTAGTACCTGATACTATGTTCAAAATGATGGCTAATCTCATTCATACTTTTTTCTATTCTCTTCCAACTCTGCCTCTCCTGTCTCCAAAATCATACTATCTGATCTTTAAAAAATCATCATTAGCCTAAAATGTTATGATTTATTAAATCAATATACTGGATTTATGGGTACTCATTTTATTATTTATCTTTTTTATATGTTTATAATTTTAGAACTTTAAAATACATTTCACAAAATAAGAAAAATGAAGAGCAAAGAGATCTATTCATTCATCAATCCATTCCGTTCTCCATCTAAAGAAGATATACTTAAAATCCCAGGCACTGTACCAGGTACTTGGCATTAAATCACACTTTTGTCCTCAAAGGATTGGTCTGAAGGGAGCATCAGACAAATTAATAGATAAGTGCAATGTACTGTGATGATTGCAGTGACAAAGGCAAACTCAGGTTACAATGAGAAAAAAAGTCCCCACCCATCCTTGGAGAAAGCAAAGGCTCTCTTGAGGCTATAATATCTGAGCTGAATCTTTATAGTGTAACTAGATTATGCAAGTGAATGAAAGAGGAAAGCATTCTTAGTAGGAAAAAGAGCATGTGCTAAGCTCAGAATCCTAAGGAAGCATGACATCTCAGTGTAATGGCAGAAGTTCAGTATCTTAGAGAATAAGGTTTTAACTGGAAGAAAAGGAAAAGTGAGAATGTCAGGTAGAGAAGAAGGGGTCAATTTATAATAATGATATCTACTAATATCTAATAAAATAGTTATAGTCTAGCTCTTAACACTGAGAAGGTCTAGAAGTAATGAGAACCCTGTAACGATGAACACCACGAGCACCCAATTTGTGTTTTTTAAAATAATAACAGTTAATATTTATTGAATATTTAATATGTGTCAGAATTTGTATTGCATGTTTAACATGTATTATGACATTTAAAACTCCAAAGAGCCCTATGTGATAAGGCTGAGAATACTCAGGCAGTGATATGTTAAATTATGAACAAACCATAAGTACAGGTTTAAAATAAAATGATTGACTAAATGATAAATATATCCTTATTCTCTTTCCCCTTTTTTATTCCCATGAGGCCTAAGAACTAATAACTGGTAGACTTTGAATAAAAATTCATGGTCTGACTTCACAGCATCAAATTCAGGGGAAGTTGAAGCTGTGACATATATGACTTTGTATCCCCCAGGTATCTAGTATAGGGTCTTGGGCATGGTAGATGTTCAATATGTACTGAATAAATGAATGAATCTAAACTTAAACTGTGAAGAGTTGATAGCTACATAGTTTTCCCTTCAGCTCGACACATGCATATACATAAACACAATCATAATAATTATTACCCAATATATCATAATGTAGCTTGACTGATGTCTACTAATTTACTGAATATTGGGCAAAGATGTATCAATTTTTACCTTCAGACAAAAAGCACCAAATACATAAAACTCTAGAAGTCATCATGATAGTTAAAACAAATATGTATATTGTTTATGTTTAGAGGTTGTTAGGATACCAATTCGTTATTCTGCAAATTGATAAAGGACAAGAATCACGCTTTTACCCTTCCTTTTTTGGTACAGAATATATGTCAGAGTAACCAATGGATGTAGGAAACAATTATCAGTGAATAATAAACTCATGAGACAAAAATTTGGCATAGAACTATATAGTAGATAAGATAATCTGACATCATCTCAAACCACTGATCAATTTGAAAAACTAATACCAGTGTAAAACCATACAATATATTCCTCTGTTGTCTTTGAGTAACTAGTACACAGCAAAACCTGTGAAGTAACTCTTAACAAAAGCAATAACAAAACTGACCCTGAATCTAATCAATTCTTAGGTCTAATTCCCTAAAAGTAGAAAATGCAGAATATTGCTATTGAAAAATCCATGAGATAATAGAAAAGAGAGGATAAAAAAACATGTCAAGTGATACCACAAGGATAAAATTAGGCAACCCTGAAAAGTGGGAAAATTCTACAGGACAAAATCTAGTTTCTTCTATAAATAAATTGCACTTAAAAAGAATAAGAAAAGAAACACAGATATTTTAAAACTTAATATACTAACCAAAAGCAATGTATAGACCTTGTTTGAATCTTGAAAACAAAAACATTTTTAAGATAAAGTAAATTAAGCATAGATTTAAAATCAGAAGGTTTTAAGGAATTATTGTTTTCTTTATTTTTTTGTCTGAGATGCTGGTATTGCAGTTATATTTTCAAGTCCTTAATTGTTAACTATGTATACTGAGATATTATAAAGAAAATATGAGGTTTGTTTTAAAATACTGAAAAATTTGATGCTCTTTATTTTTGTGGGACAGAATAAACAATCTCTACAGAAATCTAATAGTGGTTGAATCTTGATGATGGGTACATGCTAATTCATTAAATTATTTTTTTCTAGTTTGAGCGTATTTAACTACTTCCATAGTAAAATCCATTTTTAAAATGGTATTCAAACCGAGCTGATTATGTTACTTATACCCCATAAATTGTAGCTACTATTAAAATTGAAAGGAGGAGGGCTAAAAAAATCAAAGCTAGAGAAGAATGTTTAAGCTATTATCAAACAGATAAGCAGAGACAAATGATCAGCGTGGGGGAAAGAGCAAGGCTGACTAGGTCAAAACCAGTGATTGTGTGAATGATCAATGCAAACATCAGAAAATAGAGGACAATTGTTTGTGGCTAGACTGTAGCTTAAACTCTCAAATTCAACATGTCTAAAATGAACCCATATTCAATTCCCACAAATGTTTTTACCCTTGATTACTTCTTATTTTAGCTAATGACAAAAGCCATCGACCTAGACGTCAACCCCAAATCTCTTTTCACTTCACCTTTCGGTCCTCTTGAATTCATCACTATATATCTCTCAAATCCATTCACTTCTGTCTATCTCAGAGATCATCACTTGGTTCAAGCCAGGTGCTTTCTTGCCTGGATTGTTCCAATAATCTCTAACAATTATTTCTACATTTACTCTTGTTCCCACTCCATGTCTGTTGTCATCTCAGAAGCTTGAGTGGACTTTTTAAATTTGCACATGATTATTTCAAAGCTCTGCTTTAAACCCTTCAGAGACTATGATCTCATATACATATATACCTCCATGCTTGCATCCCATCTCCAGAGCTTTGTGGGTTAGAGCGATCTCAAATGTCCTTAGGTGTCTTGAAGACGCCATGCTCCTTCTACTTTGGAGTCTTTGCATAAGGTACCCCTTTTGTCTGCAATGCTCTCACACCCACTGTTCTCTTCACTAAACAGACTTCTACTAATCTTTCAGAGGTCACATGAAGTGTAGCTAACCCCAGAAAACCCTCCTTGACTATACCTCATGAGACTAGATAGGTCCTTCTGCCATCTTCCCTCATAGCTCTGTTTGTCTTTTGTGGTAGCTCAAAAAGTCATTTAACAAGGGAAAAAAAAACTGTTTAAAATCATGTACATAGTTATAAATATATTTAAAATTACTAATATTAAAATATTATTTTCATGGACATGAACATGCTTCACACGGGTAGAAACCTCTCCGTTGTGCACACCATGGCATCCCCATCTCTCAGCATAAGCCTGATAATTGATGCTCAATAAATATTTGCAGAGTATTTCCTGAGCCCCTAATTCTGGTTAATAGAATATTGCATTAACTGAGGTGTTGACTCATACAATAATCTTCCAGGAAAGGATAGGAGACTCAATTCTATAAACTACAGACACATAGAGAATTTATACCTAGCATTCAGAGAGGAATCAGTCTAAATGGGGTTTGATATTTAAGAAGTTAGTATTGACAATAAGACTGATGTACATATGGGCCAGAGGAGTTAGTGTCCTATATTTCAGAGTAATAAGGAGATCTGTTAATTTAAAGAAATCAGCCTGGTGAAAGAAATTAAGAGGACAAATGACACTTTAGCCATTCCTCTGAGCATACTCTGAAGATTAAGAAAAACGGCCTTGGGAGAGTAGACACAAAAGCCCAGGGGCGTGATGGATGCTTTCTAAGTTATTCACTGAGAAGCCTGGTGGTGAGGCAAGTGTAAAGCAAAATTCTTCATTAAATTGAACATGAGAAGTTGAATTCTGTCTTCAAGTAGATGGAACAGAATTACAAAAGGCCCCATGTGGTTCAAAGTAATACAGAATCAAGACTCCCTAGGGACAAGAAGCCTTGTTTTAATCTCTTTGTGGCTCTGAGAGGAGGAAGAAAAAAGATTAAGCCTCCTTGTGGAGATCATGTGATGACTTCCTGATCCCAGCCAGAGGCAGCATTTCCATGGAAACTTCTCTTCTCTTCCTCTTCACCCACACACTGCTCTTTCCAACTAAAAAGGCTGCATTGAGTCTCAAGAAAGTTATATGGAGGAGCCTTGACATTTCTTTCATGAGATAAACTCTGGCAGAAAGGGAAGGGAGCAGAAAAAGCTGGCATTCCAAGGTCACCAGGATAGTGATGACCTTCCCTAGAACCCTGTAGCCAAGGGCCGGACACTGCTGCTTCCTCAGTGTTTTCACTTCCTCACTTGTTCTTTCCATTCCTGGGACCACCCAGCTTTGAGTATGGAGCAGGATAAGGAAGGGGGTCTCAGAGAGGCAACTATGATTTGGCTACTCTCATCCTCTGATTCTTCAACTCACCTTAGTTCAAACAAGGTCGTTGTTAAGGCCCTTCATGGATTGGTGCCAGGTTTAATTTCCTATTGTGTGGGGAGCCTATCCAATGCTCTAACTCTGCCAATGAAACACAGCTCCCACCTCTGTAGTTTCTCCTGCCTGAAGTAGTGTTTCCATTCTCATGTGTATTTCTGAAGTATCCCCACCATTTAAGCTTTTATTCAAGGCACTCTCTAAATAAAATTTGAATACTATTATTAAAAACTATGCAATTCTTTCAAGGATTCTCCATTCACAAGATGTCCCACCATTAAAAGTCTCATGTACTTATTATCTATCCGATGCATTTGAAAACTAGTGTAAGTGGTAAAATTATGTTTTTATTCATGCATTTTAATTTATCTAGCTCACTATACACCCAGAGAAAGAATTCCTGAAAGAATTTATATGATCAATAAATATCTGTAGAAGAAATGTAATAATCTTTATTCATTCACTCACTAAATTGAAAACTTTGCAATGGCCACAGCAAGAGTTTCCTTTGGAATATTAAACAGTAAAAGTCCCCAAAATAAGGCGGGTCACCTACCTATCAAAGTGACCTCTCCTTAGGAACAGTCAGAAAATGAGTGCCTAGAGAGCTAGCAAACAGCCAAGTGCATCAAGATAATCAGGGAGGAGTAGCAGAAAGATTCTTTTTCTTGTGATACTTTATAGAAAACAAATAAGCTGCAATATAATCTGGTATGAAAAATAATCTTTAGGTCTGAGAAGAGTCCTTTTTTTTTGCAAAGCTGACATCTACAAATGCTGTGGCCCATTTATGGTCTCTGAGCAAACCTTTACCTTATACCGATTATGTCTAACACTTTCTGAGCTTTCTTAATAAGAGATGCTCTGTTACTGACACAACTGATTTTCAAACTCAAATCTTCATTCATTTCATAGTCAAGTACCTGGGTTTACATGCATCAAGCATTATGATTATTAATGATATTATTTATTATTATTCTAACCATGAGAAACTATTCGTGGTGAATAGTGTTTCTTACTTTAACATAGGCCTGTCTCACTTGCGGGATACATGCCAAGTCCAAAGAAAAGTTAGTCATGTGGTTTCCAGAAGATGAAAGCTTAAGATAAAGTCTGAGAGTGTTTGGTGCTGGAGGTGGGAGTGGTATTATATAGGACTTAGCCAAAACATGTGATAGTCACTGTAGGGGTAGCTGGAAGAGAAGCGTGCGGCTCAATTACCCTGAAAACAGACCTTGTGAGGACTAGAGGAAGAATGTTCCCCGCTGTGTTGTACTGCCTGCTGTGGAGTTTCCACGCTGCCGATGGCCATTTCCCTCGAGCCTGTGTGTCCTCCAAGAGCCTGGTAGAGAAGGAATGCTGCCCACCGTGGAGGGAGGATGGGAGTCCCTGTGGCCAGCTCTCAGGCAGGGGTTCCTGTCAGGACGTTGTTCTGTCCAATGCACCGCCTGGGCCTCAATTCCCCTTCACGGGGGTGGATGACCGGGAGTCTTGGCCCTCTGTCTTTTATAACAGGACCTGCCAGTGCTCTGGCAACTTCATGGGATTCAACTGTGGAAACTGCAAGTTTGGCTTTTGGGGACCAAACTGCACAGAGAGGCGACTTTTGGTGAGAAGAAACATCTTTGATTTGAGTGTTCCAGAGAAGAACAAATTCCTTGCCTACCTCAATTTAGCAAAGCACACTACCAGCCCAGACTATGTCATCCCCACAGGCAGCTATGGCCAAATGAATAATGGGTCAACACCCATGTTTAAAGACATCAACATTTATGACCTCTTTGTCTGGATGCACTACTATGTGTCAAGGGACACACTGCTTGGGGGGTCTGAAATTTGGAGAGACATTGATTTTGCTCATGAAGCACCAGGTTTTCTGCCTTGGCACAGACTCTTCTTGTTGCTGTGGGAACAAGAAATCCAGGAGCTGACAGGGGATGACAACTTCACCATTCCATACTGGGACTGGAGAGATGCTGAATCCTGTGACATCTGCACAGATGAATACATGGGAGGGCGCAGCCTCAGGAACCCTAACCTTCTCAGCCCAGCATCCTTCTTCTCCTCTTGGCAGGTAAGGTGTGCTGGACACACACTATTAGAGCATAAAGGAAACATAGTAATCAGTCCTTCAGGCAGGTCTGTGCAAACCTCCCTCCTTATCTCTTCTGCTAAGAGTAGAAAAGGTCTATTAAGAGCTCTCAACATACCTTGTATTTTTCCTTTTGAGTACACTTCACAATTGTAGTTACATAGATATCTGTGTGCTTATTTGTCTGATATCTTCTATTAGGTTCCTAAGGTCTAATAAATAGAGTACTTGGTTCATCACTGTATCCCCTAGCACCTAGGATGGTGACTGGTGAATGGTAAGGACTTATTAAGTATTTGTTAAAAGAATGGATGAATGGATATTTAGATGATTAAATAAACAAATGGTATACATCAGTATTTCTGAAATTTTCTTCACGATGAAATTCACATAGAGTACATATTAAAAGTACAAATCCCTGGCCTTATCCCAGACCCATTGATTAGAATCTTCAGTGGAAGTTCCTGGGAAGCATTATTTACTAAATGTCTTTGGTGAGTGTTATCTTTAGGAAAATTTGGGGAACATTGTTTAAATTAAATCGCCTTTTTAAAAAATATATGAGAGCTCTGAGGCCCAAATAGGTAAATAATGAAAATAGCTAATATGTATTGAGCTTTTAGCAAGTGTGAAGCACTGTTGCACAAGCTTTTGTACATTAGATAATTCAATAGCTTCCCTAACTCTAAAGATATTAGGTAACTTGTACAAGATCACAGAGATAGTTAGTAGCAGAAACAAAATTTGTTCTCAGATAGCTTGGCTTCATGACCACCCTGTATTATTTCCAAGGGCGTGACTGCTATGGTGTCTTTAGCCGAAGCATCTGGCCCATTCTGTCTCACTTTTTCCATTAGGCTGCAGAAGAAATTAGCCCCTCCCCCCAAATGTGAATACTTTAGAGGTACAAGATAAGGAATTACTATTTTGAAATTTCATTTCTATGTCTCCCAGTCTGGATTTTTCACTCTGCATTAGGGGCAAAAGGTAACCAAAGAAATATGCTTTTAATTATTTATGATTTTAAACCATAAGGTAGAAGGAATGCTTTTCTGCTTGTATTCCAAACATTTCTATTATAGCTGTTTTGTCTAGCAGTGCTTTATGGAACTAAGCCCAATATTTAAATACGATAGAAAGAATCTTATATTATATTTGCACTCTGCACTCTGCAGTTTTGAAATGTGGATGACTTCCCGTCTGTCCCCTACCCCCACCCCCACACCACAAACTAAGTCCACACACTTTCCAAATGGAGCCTATTGATGCTCACTGAAGAATGGTCACTGTATAATATCTGGTGTCTCTAATGTCAGCTATTTACCGAGATTAATGAGTGTATTTGTGTGGGAAAGACTGGGGGGAAAAAAGTGCTTGGAAAAAAATCTATTTCAATAAGGCTTCAGACCTCCTGCCTTAATCTATAAAATACAAAACTCTCATCTAGCTCTCACAACCTCTGTTATTGCTTAAAATACTGCCAAGCTTGGATGTGGGATTTTCAGTTAGTTATAATGCTTTCCTTAACTACACAGCTCCACTTGACCCAGAAAGTCTGGAGGATTATCCAAATTACCAAAAAAGTTATAGCATCCACACTGCAGCTTAGTAGATACTAATTGATATTTAATTACATGAAATGTCTAGTACTTGGTGATATCCAGAATATTTGTAATTATTTTCAAATAATTTATTAATTATTGAATGGAAAAATTTTCCTTTTTTCTCCCTTTATGATTGTTGCCACTTTTATTTCTATATAAAAATTATTGGGTCTAATAGGTAAGTACTGGACTAAATGGTTATAACATTAGGTTCAATATAGTTCTATATTTGAACTGCTGTATAGTTCTATATTTGAGCTGCTGTATAGTGTTAAAAATAAAATTAGGAAGTAGGGTGGACAAAGTCCATTGAAGAAAATCAAGCAAACAACAGTTTAAATAAGGAAGGTGAAATGAACGAATGTTTGTATTCATCTATTCACTGTAAGAAGTGACAGAGAAAACCAACTCTAGCTGGCTGTTTCCTTTCCTTCACACAACCTCTCTGGTTACAGTGCTTTAAAAACTAAGATCAGTTCTTTATATTGATGTAATTCAGTAGTTCTCAGGATTTAAAGTATATAGGAAGCTTTAAAAAACAAAACAAAGCAAAACCCTAAAAACAATTGCATGGGCTCCACCCATCTAACTTCTACCGGAAAATCATGTTCAGCTGGTCCACTGTGAAGACCAGGCATCTGCATTTTAAAACCTTCTCATGTGATTCTAATGTGCAGCCAGCACTGAGAGTCGCTGATTTAATTAATATGAGATTGTTTTGGTATCTCTTCCACTTTATAAACTCAGGTTCTATAATAAACACACCACTGGGTTAAATGCTTTAGCCTGAATTAAACACTCAAGCCAAGAACTGGACTATTTTGTGTGAGATAAAATCACAAAGCCTTCATACTCATTAATACCTTCCAAATCAGCTAGACTGATAGCTTCTTTGATACAGAGCCTCCATTTTCTTCCCCTTGATTTCAGTTAGTTTTTTTTACCTGACACAGAAATAGAGGTTTTAGCGATTCATAGCGTTTGTGAACTCTGAGACTAAGAGACCCTTCAACAGTATCTTGTATAGTGCCCACATTTTATAAAGGAAGACAGGCCCCAAAAGGCAGGATGATTTGCCCAAGGACACACAGGCAAGGACGAGAACCCAGTGCCTCTGACTTCAATGCTATTTCAAGTCAACCATGTTGTTCCCAGTTAGACTCAGAAAGGATTAAATAAGCCACTGGTTGATGGATGTAAAATTTGACTTGTAGTCACTTTGACTTCCTTAAAATTCAATTGTGCAGACAACTGGGGCACATATACTGATGCAGTCCTTTTCATTCATCATAAAGTTATTCCACATCCGCTACTCAGCTAGAAGGAACCCTATCCCC
Organism: Tadarida brasiliensis; assembly: GCA_030848825.1. Taxonomy (NCBI): domain Eukaryota; kingdom Metazoa; phylum Chordata; class Mammalia; order Chiroptera; family Molossidae; genus Tadarida; species Tadarida brasiliensis. The sequence goes on from CM061268.1 coordinate 62,057,613, forward strand.
TTAGTGTTGTTATTATTGTACTTCGTGCAGATCTGGGTCCTAGCACCTCACTCTTCAGTGCTTGTAATTGTTTTAAAACCTATCTTTGTCTACCAGATTGTCAGCTGCTCCAAGGTAGAGACAGTTTCTCATTTATTTTTGTATCCACAGAGCCCAAGACCATTCTATATACATGGAATGGGCTTCCTAAATGCATGTTGAATGGGAGAAAATTAAAATTCATAGACATGTTAACTCCGAGGCTAACAAACATTCAAAATAAACTCTGTGTGGCTGGATTTCTAGAACCTTACAGCATACTTCCTTATAGTATTAGGATACCCAAGGCTAAGAAGCATACAACAATGCCATTATAAGCAGCAACTTACTCAAAATCTGGAAGGAGACATTTTATATAGTTCTCTCTGGGCTTGTGTGTGTGTGTGTGTGTGTGTGTGTGTGTGTGTATTAAAAAAAGGAGAGAGAGAACACACATTAAGAAGATCAAGCAAGTTAAAATATACTTGAATGTTATTTAAAGTGATTAATAATATTTAGTGGTAGGGTTTTCTATTAATAAAATAATATATTAAAAACCAGATACTTAATGTTAATTTTCTTAGAAAGGTTATATTCAGAATTCACATCTTTTTTTTTTTTTTTAAGTTTGTTCATTTATTTGTTTAGTGTCAAAACCTTTTCAAGTGAAAGCATGTTTGTTATCAATTAAAACAGTCCATTATTTTGGGAGATGGGGAACTTTTTATTGATATTAAAGCACAAATACCTATGTTCAACACAGTTAGATCAATGTTATGCAAGCAGCAGGAAAGCTAGCCATAAAAAGAACAGGTAGATCAAGGGTAGCTGTCATGATGGATCAAAATAAAGAGAAAAAAATATTTCCTAGATGATAGACATGAGTGAAATGTGGCCAGGGAATTCACTCATCAGGTGCAAAGCATATCACATGGAAGCAAACAGTGGGAAGGAAAAAAAAGTCACATTTTAGCAGACAGTCATGGGTTTTAGGTAACCATGGCAACAGCTCCATGAAATAACAGCTTCTCTTTTTTTCTTTATGAAAAAGATTCTGTGGAATGTCATATGTTTCACTTTTTTTTTTTCAGATAAAACCTCTAATTCTATAATAAGAATCTATGCTCCTGAAAGCTTTTAATAACTGGTAGTTTATTGCTATTTCTTTACATTTAAGAGAGCATTGTCTAGGTTCACCTTCTCCATTAATACATCTGTTTCTTCTATCTCCCTTTTTAATTTGACTTGGGACACATGATTTTTCCCCATCATATATTCTGAATCACCTATGTTAAAATAGAAAAAGAACAAATCCTTGTCCAAAGTCTGCAGCCATTACCAGATAAATTGAACAAGTTATTTAGAATTTTTAACCTTTGATTTTTCTCAACAACAAAAACACTGGGGTACAATGATCGTATATGCTTGTTTTCTGTGTTAATGGACATACTGAATAGAATAGAAAACAGAATAATATAGTGGAAAGGGTATATAATCTTTTGGGCATATAAACATGAGTTTAAGTAGACTATTGTAACTTAGTTACAAGATCCTGGACAAGTTATTTATTCTAATGATCTTATTCTCTAAAACTAAAATAATATATCATAAAGCATTATTGTGAAGAAATTTGATGAAAGCTGTTAGTGTAAAATGACTAGTTTAGTATCTGACACAGTCTTTGAGTTACATGTGTGGAAATTACTATCACAATATATCTTTATATGATATATCGATGTTAGTTATTATAAAAATATTATTCAACCAGTATTATAGATCCAGAGTTAAAAACAATTTGGTGGCCTTCCCAATGGCCTTGAATTCAATAATAATTATAAGAGCTGCTATTATTAAACATTACGTACCTGGCACTATAAACTAAGTGCTTTACACATGTTAGATTATTTGATTCTTAATAAAAAGTTGTTATAATCCCCATTTACAAATGAAAAACCTTTATACCCAGAGAGCTAAGTATTTTGCTCAAGGTCATGTAGCTAAGATAGAGTCAATATTGGGAGCCATGCCTTACTGACTGTGATCTATGTGATCATAATATTAGTGCTAATAATTTCTCCTGCCCTGCCTCCCCTCAGTATCAAATATAAAGACAATGATTTGGGATTAAAATTTTAAAATTATTTCTGGAAACAAGGTAGATTTCCTCTCTGTTACTAATAATCCAGTCATCTGAACACTTAGTCACTTGGCAGTTGGCAAAAATAGTTCCATTCAAACCTCTCTAATTTAACCAAGTCTGCTGTAGGAGTCTTTTAGGCAGTAGGATCTTTTGAAAATATCCTGAGATGTTTTATTATTCAAACAAGAATGAAAATGATCTCCTCTGTGTACCTACCATGATATCTAGTTAATGGACACTATAAAGGAATCTGATATATTACATTCAATACAAAAGTTACATTAGCTTTATTCGAACATCCCCAAGTCATTTACAGGCAGTAATAAATATAGTGGATATAGCTTTAGAATTAGAGGAATGTGTATCCCTTTTCCAGCTCTGGCTTTAAACATCCTATGCCCTTAGAAAAGTTACCTAACTGTTCTAGCTCTCAATTATGCATGGATAAAAGGATTGAGGAATGTGCTTAAATATAAAGAACACTAGAAACTGATATTTGTTGAGCTACAATTGTGTTACTTCATATTGTTATTTATTATATTATCAATATAATATATTAATCATATATTTATATATTATATATGTTGGGTTTATTTATTATTTTATATTCCAGTTGAGAAAATTGAGACTTAGCAAGTCTAAATACCATACTCATTGATACACTGCTAATAAGTAGATGAGCAAGAATTGGAGCCATACCCACTTCCGTTTTAGAGCCTGATGGTTTCCCAGCACACAGTGAATGCTTCAACTCATAAATGATATGCTACGGACCAAAAACTATAAGCTTCTCTAAGTGTTTCTCATTTAACACAGTAGCAGCCATTCCTGGGGTACACTGCTCACTCACTTCTAGTTTATGGTCATTGAATTTGCTTTTACATTCCTATCGATTGTAAACTCACTGGAGCAGGAGCCTGACAGTATTGTCTTGACTATTTGTAGCTGTGGTGCAAACAGGGGGCCAGGAAGTCTTTTCACTCGCAGAATGTTATTCTTATGCCTTATCTGTTGTCTATACATTTTGTGTGTGTGTGCAAAAAAAAAAAAATCAGAAATATTAATGTGTGCTGTTAAGAGTCAGGATGCTGGTTATATTTGTGGGGGAGGGCGGTTACAATCCAAGAGAGACATGAGGGAGAGACTTCTGGCGTCACATATGTTTCTGTTTCTTGATCTTGGTCCTGGTTATGTGAGTGAATTCAAGTTTGTAAAAATTCATCTAATTGTACATTTAGGATGTGTGCCTTTTTGAGTATGTACATTATTAAACTTTCATAATTTTTTTAAAGAAAGTTCACGCATTTGTTCTGTTATGAAGTTATTAGCCATGACAGAAGGCTTTAGATCCTGCAGCCTTTTGTACTTTTCCACACTAAGACTCAGTTTCCTCATCAATAAAACAGGGATAAAATTATATAAACCAACAAGGTGTGAATTTTAAAAAATGTACACAGTGATACCTTCCCCATGGTCTGTAACACAGTAGGGCCTCAAAATATATTTACTAAAAGTGATATATATTCTGTAAATATCTTCTTGGGCAGAGGTTAGTATCAATAACAGGACTAGGAAAAAAGCATGTTCAACATGTTGTAGTTGAAGATATAATAGTTTATCCCTTGAATTGTTTATTCATTCATCAAATATTTATTGAGCCTCTATTCTAGATTCTGAGAATCACCAATAATAATAATTAAAAGAGAAAGTTGTCCTCATGGAGATTACATTTTTTAAATTTTTTTTTATTTTTATTTTTTGCTACATGCCCCTAGCGGGAACCGAACCTGGGATTCTATGGTCCGCAGGTTGATGCTCCAACTGCTGAGCCAAACCAGCCAGGGCGAGATTAAATTTTTTTAAAGGAGGTGATACAGAATTGTTATCAAGGGAGGCTACAGTGAATAAAATTTAAATTTGACAAAGAAGAATATTACCTACTCAGTGGGTACAGGCTCCTATGGAAGTGAGTGCCTTTTGTGAATAGTCGATGAGGGCAGGGCGGGTTCCCCTACGCTTATGTTTTGGTTTAGGGTTGACATCTTGCTACCTAGTTACTTGCTTTCATTGAATCTCTTCCATCAATGAATTTAAGATGAAGAATGAATTTATATACCATTAAAAAATAAATCTGCTGATTAAATTATACTGTGATATTACTAACCCTCAGAATTTTTATTTTATACTTACTGAAAGAGCTACTTTGGTCTTACTTAGTCAAATATTTTTATCACAGTTTACCCTTCCGCCTACATATAAAGGAAACTAGAAACAAAATAATTCGGTGAAGGATTCCTATAACTTCTTATATAAAGCCAAACCCTTTTGAATTATTTTTTACGTCAGTCTACAATATTGCCTTGGCCTTGAAGATTAGGTAGAATGTCAGATACATGACAAGAATGGGCATACTTAGGCATGAACAGGGGCATGGGATGGAGAGGCACATCCTGTATCCAGAAAATAGCAGCCCTTCAGAATTTAGCAGTACGGTCATAGAATTTGTAAGCAAATGGAGAACGGTTGTCAAATTCAAGATATTCTCTGGAGGTAAATTGACAATATTAGTTGATGGTTACAACGTGAAAGACAAAAGAGAATAAAATGCAAACAGTAAATCACCAGTTTCTGTCATAAACATGGTAATTCGTGGGCTTCTGGTTTGAGCTGCAGGATGGTTGGTGAGATAGGAAATGTAAGAAGAGGAACAGATTTTGGAGTTTTGATGTTACATTTGAGATGCATGTGAGATAACATTGAAAAATGAAGTTGGAGGTGAAAATTCAGGTTTAGGGTTCAGAGAAGTAGTTTGGGACTAGAGATAGAAATTCGGGAGTTCTTGTCACATAGTTGGCATATAAGCCATGAAACTGGTTGTTATAGTCAGAGAAGATGTAGGAAGAGTTAGAAGAAGTGAGTATAGACCTAAATTCTGGGCCAGGCCTGATTTTGTGGGCATAAAACCAGTGAAGTCACACAACAGATAATTAACAAATGTTTCTCAAGTTAATTTTCTCGTCAAATAAATATATTTTTTTAAATCCTCACCTGAAGATATTTTTCTATTTATTTTCAGAGAGAGTGGGAGGGAGGGAGAGAAAGGGAGAGGGAGAGAAACATCGATGTGGATGTGAGAGAGACACATCAACTTGCTGCCTCCTGCAGGACCCGACCAGGGCCTGGGATGAACTGCATCCGAAGTACATGCTCTTGACCAGAATCGAATCTGCAAGTCGTTCGTCCGTGGGCTGACGCTCTAACCACTGAACCAAACTGGCCAGGGCTCATCAAATAAATATTTGACAACAGTAATATGAGTAATTACTATTATCCCTGTTTGATAGATGAGGCTTAGGGAATTTTACATGTTTTATTAAGTAGATGCAAGACCACAGTTCTTTTCTAGATTTTAACTTGTAGTTTTTTTCTGCAACCCTCAGAAAGTTGCTTTCTTCAAAAATTTACTTTAAATTATTAATCTCCTGATCATGAGAAATCAAAGTATGGTAACCAGGAATTTCAACCTCCTACCTTCCCCTTTGACTTGGACTTAGTGGTGTGCCAACTCCTTTAACATCAAGGTGTCTGTGCAGATCATCTGTAGCCGCCTGGACGAGTACAACAGCCGTCAGGCTTTGTGCAATGGAACTGCTGAGGGGCCATTACTGCGCAACCCTGGAAACCATGACAAAGCCAGGACCCAGCGGCTCCCCTCCTCCGCAGACGTGGAGTTTTGCCTGAGTTTGACTCAGTATGAATCGGGTTCCATGGACAAAACCGCCAACTTCAGCTTTAGAAACACACTGGAAGGTAATCCCCACCTTTTTCACTCATTTAAAATTTCTTTTTTTTTTTCCTTCTGAATTTATGTTTACAATCTCTTATCCAACACCCTAAGTGTGGAAGAGTTTGAGAATCAGAATTTTCTGAGTTGAGTAAGGACATGTGGCACATGTACATCGATGAGTAATAACCCTAGCAGAGTGTGGGCAGCAGACCATAATCCAACACATTAATAACTCTCCAGCAAAATGTATGACTTTACCCACTACGGCAATAAACAGAAACATGAGGCAGCCTAACGGCAAATAAAGTCAGGTCTTTCCACTGAAAGAGTATTGATGCCAAAAATATAATACATTTTCAGAACTTTCTGTATTTCGGAATTATAAATATAGGACTGTAGCTCTATTATGCTTTTATAAGTTTTAGCATTTTATCTAGTTTAAGATATTCTGGACACGAGGCTCTTTGAGGCAAGCCCATTCTTTTAACTATAATAAGGATAAAACACACACACACAGGGGTTAAGCCCTCACTCCGTTATTCCTTAAGATTCTTTGCTTCATTGGAGATTCCCTTTCATAGTCTCTTTTAGATCCTACTGACTTCTCCTGCAAAGCTCTCATCTTGTTGGCCTCTTCCCTTCAGCACCTGTTCATTCTTCTCTGCTCAAGGCTGTCCCAGTCATGAGATCCAACCCCTTCACCTTAATCTGCCTTATGGAAACAACTCTACAAACAAAACAAGAACAAGAACATTAACTCGAGCACAGGTGTAGCTGGAGGTTTGGAAAGACACTGGGTACTGACTCACGGCAAAACAACTCAGATTTTACACTACAGGGTCCACCTCCTAAAACTCTGGCACCCTACCATGTAGACAAACCTTGCTCTCTTTTCTTATTTCTTTATCCTTAACTCTTTGTTCTGTTTTATTTTCTTGTCCTTGTGGCTGTTTTATCCTTTAACTTCTGTTGCCCAACCATGTAGTTTCCCTGTCGCTTTCATTTTTCTGTATCCTTCCAATCTACAACTCTGGCCCTTACACTCCCTCAGAAGCAATTTAAAGAAGAAGAATATCACCCTAAAGAGGAATCCCACTGCCAGTTGTTAAAATAAAAAGTACGATTATTTTCCTAAAGTAATATGAATGACTAACGTTTTCCAAGTAATCACGATGTGCAAGGCACTGTGCCAAACATTTGTACAGTACTGTCTCACTTAATCCTTATAGTCCTCTGAGGAAGATGGCATCGTTATTTCCAGTTTAAAGGGGTAAGAGACATTAACTAATTTGGCTACCATCGCTCATTTGTTAAGTGGCAGGGCTGAATCTGTTTCTCGATTTGTCAAGTGCCAAAACCCAAGAGTCCTTCCCATTGTACTCTGATGACCCAGAGTGTACTGAGTTTCTTGAAGGTGGACGATATAAAGCTGATCCTTCAATAATATACATGAAGGTAATGCATGATGCCCAGGAGTCTCAGTCACTATAAGCTGAGACAAAGGCACACATACATACAAATTGACAGTGACTGTCTGGGAGGATTGGGTATCCCCATGGACTGTGCAGGGTTTAACAAGACTCCAAAAGCTAACTTAATGTCATTGCAAAAAGGGGCTCCATACTTAAAGAAACTGGACTACTTTACAAATTTTTTAGATAGATTTACTAGCAGTGAGAAAGCATGCACTTTGTTATTAAGGAACATGGGCTTGTCACAGGAAAAGTGGCTTGAGCTGTGTCAACTTGGCCTGTGGCTTTCAAATGAGTTTCTAATTCATAGAGATAGTAGACAGCATCAAGCTTATGGCAAACACTTTCCTATCATTAATAAATTATTTGTAAATTATCTTCTTTTTTAATAATGTATTCTCCTGCACATATATCAAGTATGCTTTTTTGAGGAGAGGAAAGGTCATAGCACATTATCTGCACACGATATGTGTTCAGTTATTATTGGTAACTGAATGCATAAGTAATAGCTAAGGTATTTCAAATTGCAGCCAGCCCACTGTTTAGCTTATCTATATTTGTTGTATGAAGCCAATGTACTGGTAAGAAAAATATTAGAAAACATCAGTCTGATCTAACAAGGGCTTTTCCTGGCCAGGGACAGGTTTTTTACTCTTTTCTTTAAACAGTCATTCAGAAATAATAAAAATAATAAAAATAAAAGGTTCTGGCATTATGTACTGGCAAACACCCTTTTAGGAAGCTACAATGGACAAAGAAACATAAATAACTTCCCAGAATGGAGAAGGGCCCTGAAACACTGATATTGAAAGCATATATTACTATATTTAAGCCTCAATTCTAACATTATGAGCACCTCCTCCCTCCTTTAAAAAGTGTATTTAATAATTACATGTTTAGGCTACTGCGAAGATGTATACATATTAAGCTCCTACTACATACACAAGAAATGTCTCCCCTTTCCCCTACTCCTGTCTTCTCTGTAGTCTACCAGTCTTCTCAACTTTCCTTATAATTTAGCATAGGTTATTAGTCTTCATGATATGTATTTATTTATAATAGATAGCTTTCATTTAATTTTTCATGATTTGAATTCACTGTTGTGGAAAATGGCTGTTTGTTAAAGAATAATCTCATTTTTCCAATAATTCAACTTAAAACCCTAGAACATTTTTAAGGAGCAAAATAATAATACACCTCTTCTAAGTATAAAGTCAGGCATTGTACATATAGAGATTTTACTTCCTTGGGACAAATCTTGGAAAAAGATGCCACCCTCCCATTAACAGTAAACACTACAAAGAAAAATCAGAATTATATTTTTATTCATTTATTCATTTAGCACATAAGAGACTTCAGGATACCAAAGGTAAATTAACTTCAGGGTGGGGCAAAAGTAGGTTCACTGTTGTGAGTACACAAAACACCAAGTTTATTCTTGTATTATTATTTATTAATTATTGTATTATTTTTTCATATATAGTTTCCAACTGTAAACCTACTTTTGCCCCACCCTGTATATCCCCTGTATCTGTAGAATTGTTTTGTAATCTTTTACAGTGAATGATCTAAAATATTTTGCTTTTATGTTCTATTAACAATTCTTACAGTATGTGGAGAACTCTGAAATACTTGTATTTATGTGGGTTGTATTTATAGCTACTTGCCATTTTTAAAACTTAAACTGAAAATACTTGAAAATATTTATTGATTTATTAAGCTGACAATCATTATATATTAGTAAGAATAATATAATTAAAATATATTTCAAAAAAATAGTAAGTGGCATGGCATTGCTTTATATTTTTGAAAAAAAGAAGACATCTGGATTCTATGTTTGCTTTTATACTTAATATATTATAATATGGTGTTTAGTTCAAGAACTTGAAGAAAACTCAGCCTCACACAGATATAAAATTGGAATAAGGAGCAAGAAAATCTCATACTTTAGTGAAAAAGACAATCAACAGAGAATAATACTGAGATAACAGAGTGGGACATTATACAATGATAAATATATAAGAAGACATTGCAATCCTAAATATGTATGTACATATTTATTTTGGAGCTCCAAAATATATGAAGCAAAAGCTAATAGAACTGAAAGGAAAAATAGACAAATCCTCAATTATAGCTGGAGACTTTAATACCCATCTCTCAACAATTAATAAGACTTGATAGAGAAACTACAAGGATATAGAAGAACTCAACAACATCATGAACCAAAAGCATTTAATTGACATTTATAGAACACTTCGCCCAAAAACAAAAGAATAAACATTCTTTTCAAGGTCCTCAAAAAACCCACAAAAAAACCCACATATTAAGATAGATCATATGCTATACCATAAAGCAAACCTCAACAAAATAAAATAATTGAAATCATAGATTGTGTTTTCCTATCATAACAGAATCAAACTAGAAATCAATAATATAAAGATAGCAAGAAAATATATTCAAAAAATAGAAAAGAAAAATCACAGACTAATTTCCCTCATGCAAGTAGATCTAAAAATCCTTAAAAATATATTAACAAATAAAATTTAGCATTATGAACGAAGTGAGTTTTATTCCAAAAATGCAAGGCTAGTTCGATATGTGTTTTATATCTGACTCTTTCAATGACATTATCTTGGTTATCATATTGTATTATAGTTTTTTAAGGTGTTACCATTGGGGGAAATTGAATAAAGGGCAATGAGATCTCTATTATTTCTTATAATTGCATGTGAATCTATAGAGTTATCTCAAAATTAAAAGTTTAATTAAAAATTACTAAACAAAAATACAAACAAACTTTTTAGGTGAATATTTGAAATTTACTTTTAAATAGATAAGAGGCCAAGATACTAAGAACCTTCTTATAGTTAAGTAATTGACAATACTTTTGTGCATTGGCATTTATTGATTCATAAATATGAAGAGATGCAATTTATAGCATTATCTCAGATAATATTACAGTTATTGATATGTGGGAAAGCAGGCTTAGGGAAAACATAATGCAGGTTTGTTTTATTTTCAATGTTGCATTCCACAAATAGCTATTATCACTTTCTTTTCTGCCAGTTTAAGATTAATGGAAGAACTATTGCACCAGAGAATAAAATAATTGTTCACTGACTTATGTATAATTCACCTGAACCTACAGATTGTTTACAGAGAATTTCTTTAAATATACATCATAGTTCTAGAAGACCAGGAACTACCTAAATCTCTAATTTTGTGAATACATCTAAAACATATTTATTAACCTTAAGAACCATCCTTTTTAGATATCCTTACTTTCTTTTCATTTATAAAAACAGCATTAGCAGTTGCTTTTTATTGATTGACCATATTTTATGAATAAATGAATTGCCATATTGATTCATAGTGGCTACTATTATGTTATAAAAAGATAAGAAATATAAACCTTTAAATGAGGCAATGGCCAAGTGATTGAGTAGGCTAGCTTACTGGTTAAGAGAGAGTCTTGCTCCTAATTTTAAGTCTTACAATTGAGTCAAATTTCTGGTTTGGCAATATATATGGTTACATGTCATTGGCTTTGGGAAACTGATGTAAATAATCCAAACAATCAATTGAAATAGCAATTTATTTTTTTCTTTAAAGAATCTGTATAGAGGAGGATAAATAGAAAAGTTGATCATTAAACTAAGGTATTTGGGAAATAATAGATGGTACATCTATTATTTTTAGAGCTTCAAAATACAACTTTGTATAAGGGATCTGAGAAGTTCTAAAATACAGAGATTTGTTTAACCCGAAATATTTCCAACTAATTTGATCATAAAATCCACCCACCATCATCACCTTGCATCTTTGATTTCCCCAAACACTCTTTAAAAATCTTTGGGTTTATAAAGTTCCAGAAACTTACGTGGGAAAATCTGATATAAAATGAAATGTTGCACCTACAAATATGAAGGATTAGCTCTAATCTCCATCTTTTTAGACCAAATCGATTTTATGTCAGAAACTACGAATAATTATCCTTTTCTTCCTTACAGTTATCTTTAGGCAGATCAAAGTGATTACTCATTTATTTAGATATAGACTTCAGTAGAAATTTGCAGTAGAGCTTTAGTTAGATCTGAGGTAAAACATGTGAGATGGATGCTTGTCTCCAATGCTAAGTCTATGGTGAGATGCCTCTTTTCTCAAGATAAATCCATCCAGTTCTTAAAATTCATTAAGATTACTGCATTTTACAACTTTAGGGACACCATCCAAATGTTATTGTATTGTAGTCTAGAGAATAAAATGATCATAAAACATAATATAAATAGTACTCCCTGGGGTTTTGCATTTTTACTGTACTATAAATCTATCCCCATAAAAATTGAAACTAAAAAATAAATAAATAGCTAACATTTATTAAGAGGTTACTAAATGTTAGGTACTTTAGTAAACAATTTACCTACCTTTTATAAACTATCTCCTAGCTGCTAAGGTCTATTTATTATCCCCATTATTAGATTTAAAAAATAGGTCAAAAAAAGCCAAAGACATCTGCTTATAGCAACATAGATCACAAGTGCCAGAGATTGAATCTGAAATTCAGAAATGTGGTAAGTATGCTACCATCCTTGAAGAGAGATCACATGAATTCAAGACATGAGACCCTGGGTAAGTCATTCAACTTCACATAGCACATCTTTTGTACTTATAAAATGGAGCTATTTCTCTGCTATCTATGCCTGAGTATTGATGTGAGCATCAAATAAGATGTTTGTTAAATGTGGAGAGCCTCTGTTACATTACAATAAAGAAAATATGTTTTACAATTTATTCAAGGTATTAGAATTTTGTTATCTTTTATCAATACTTTTAATTTGAACTATGCTGATTTTTCTTTTTCCTCTTTTAGTAAATTCAGAACCTTGTGACAGTAACCTCACAGTAGGTGACTTTCCAATGGAAGCTTTGAAAGCTTGTAAACTTGGAATTATAACTTCAGTGCTTAAATGAATAGAAGAGAATGTGTTAATAAAAAGGATCAGTTTCATAGGCAAAAATGCTTTATATAAGTCATATAAACACCAAACACAACTGTAGTTTTATGTATTTCTTCCGAGATTCATAGGATTCATAGATTCACAGGCCATTAGATTATTTTTTATTTAATTTTTTTTCCTTTATTGATTTTAGAGAGAGAGGAAATGAGAGGGAGAGATAGAAAGAAACATCAATGAGAGAGAACATCGACTGGCCTCCTCCTGCATGCCCCGCATTGGGGATCAGGCCCACAACCTGGGCACGTGTCCTGACCAGGAATTGAACCAGCGACCTCTTGGTGCCTGGGTCGATGCTCAGCCACTGAGCCACACCGGCCAGACATATAGTCCATTAGTTTCATAGGATATTGCTGAATTAGTCTAGTTCTCTTTCTATTAATTAAGACTCACTTTAAGATAGTGTAAGAAAGAAAACCCAAAATAATATGGCTTTAAAAAGATAGATGCTCATTTTGCTCTCATGAAACAACATCAAGGTAAATGATCCAGAACTGGTAATACAATTCTACCACCCTCAACTCCTAGCTATCTCTAGATCTTCATTCTAATATCTTCATCTTAATTAGCAGGAAGAGCACAAAGTGGGAATAGGAGAGCATGTCTATTCTTATTCAAAGGCGTGAGAAGTGTCTATTATCAGTTTTGTTTATCCCTATAGCCAAACAGGCATGGTCACGCTTTGCTATAAAGGGAAACTGGAAAATGTAATCTCCAGCTGGCCATGTGCCCTACTACATTTATGATATTCATTATTAGGAAAAAGAGAAGAATTAGTAATGTTGTGGAAAAATAGCAGTTTCTAACACAATCCCTTTTCCTAGTGTTTGAAATAGCTAAAATTAAAATAAAGAACTCTTACTCAGTGGTCTGTTTATTAAGTTTCATATAAAAGAACATTCAATCTTTAGTGGTAAATGAAGTATCAAATATTCTTTTACTCCAGACAATCCAAGTTATTAAACTTGTGAGCATTTATTATATAACCTAGGTAATTGGAATGTAACATGCCAGAATGTTATGGACTGAATGTTTGTGTCCCCCTCAATTTCATATGTTGAAACCCTACCCCACCAATGTGATGGTATTGGAAGGTGGGCCTTTTGGATTTAATTAGGATTAGATGAGGTCATGAGGGTACCACCCTCATGAATAGTGCCATTATAGTACTACAACATAGGTTGCTTCCCATTTCTGCTGTCCACCGTGTGAGAAGTCACCATGAACCAGAAGTCAGCATTTACAAGCTGGAAGGGGGCCCTCACCACAACTTGACCATGCTGGCCCCTAATCTTAGACTTTCAGCCTCCAGAATTGTGAGAAATAAATTTCTGTTGTATATAAGTTATCCAGTCTATGGTACTTTGCTTTAGTAGCCCAAACTGATTAAGACATAGGAGATGTAACAAACAAACCACCAAATCGTAGTGGCCTAATCTAATAAAAATTGTCTGATTTCTTGTTCATACAACATCCAGTTTAGATGTTAATGTTTGGTGAGTGGGCTTTCATGTGGGCACTTTAGTGACTCTACTATCCCTAAGCTCTCTGATGGATCTTCTACATCTTCTTGGGAGACAGGGTGTTTAGAGGGCCCTACAGAAGGAATTATGGGTCAAGCCTGCAAGTGAGGTTGGTTGCGCATCCAGGAGTTTGAGGAAATGGGTTTCATGAACACATTGAATGGATGTGTTGGGTCTTTCTGTTTGAATCTTTTCAGTATTTTCCCTCTAGGATCCAGTAATTGCTGGGGGTTTTAGTTTGGGGCTGGGATACCTCATTTACATTCTAGCCTTAATTCTTGGCTGAAAAAAATAACTTACTTTTCTCTCACTTGACATTGCTTTATTTCCCCTCCTTTCTACAATGTTTTTCCACATATCCAATTTTTCACCAAGTAGAAAAAGGCCATGAAATCTGTTTTTATTAGCCATATATATATTCTTCTTTCCCAATGGCATCTCCCAAAGTGTATTTCATAATTTGTGGGTGAATAATTATTTTTATCAATATGTATGCTTTGCTTAAATGAAAAATCACTTATCTCTTTTCTCCTAACACCTACTATCATCTCTTCCATGTTGAGAAACGCCATAGATACTTTTCATACAAACAGCTTAGCTCTTTCTCTATAAACAACTAAATATTCCATCAGGAAAATATTGAGAGAACGTCCTATTGAATAAAAACGTAAGAGCCAGCTTCAGAGCCACAACACATCTTAGTCACAAACCTTGGAATGTTATGGGCACGTTCCAAAAAATTTTAGCTTCACTGATTTTAAAATTAGGTTAGCAACTGGAGTTACAAGTTTTAGAAAGAGAAATAAATATCCCATGTTTATTTATTCAACAAACATTTATAAAGCATCTACTGTGTGCAGGCACTTTGCAAAACACGAGAAATACTATGAATATGATGTAGATCCTTCTCTTTTGGAACTTATAGGCTAGTTAAGAATTGAACCATAAATATGTAATTATAATCTAATGGAAATAAATGAGTAAAAAGAGGGAAATATAAATGTTATTAAATAGGGGGATCTAAATAAGTGTTTATTGTCCGGAAAACTCTGATTGAGGATTTGATATCCTCAAGGGTGAGCTGAAGCAGGTCAGGGAAAGTACAAAACACAAAAGGGAGAAAAGTTACAAATTCTTCCCAATATCCTAACAAAATAGTCTTAACAACTTGACAATGTCACACAGCTAACAGGTAGCAAAACTGGATCATCAACAGGGGTGGTCATGTCCCTAAGTCTTCCAAATAGAGTGACCTAATTTTAGAGGAAGCCGAAAGTAATGTTTGAGTCAGATTATCTGGGTTAAAATCCTGATACTACCAGATGACTTTTGATAAGTTTAACTTGTCTTTCTTTTTTTAAGTGCCTTTATTTATTTTTTTCCTATATTGATTTTAGAGAGAGAGGAAGTGAGAGGGAGAGAGAGATAGAAACATTGATGAGAGAGAACATCGATTGGCCACCTCCTGCATGCCCCCCACTGGGGATCAGGCCCACAACCTGGGCATGTGTCCTGACTGGGAATCAAACCAGCGACCTCTTGGTGCATGGGTTGATGCTCAATCATTGAGCCACACTGGCCGGACTAACCTATCTTTATTTAAAATCCTTCATTAACAAAGTGAAGAAAACAATACCTACCTCATGTGTTCTTATAAAAATTACGTGAGTTAGCATTTGTAAATTACTTAGAACATTACTTAATTTTCTTTTTAACAGGAAAATTTTATTAAATAATGTCACTCTTGCATACTGATGCACTAATTTTCTAGATCCATATAGAAAACAAATTTTAAGCAATGAAGTAGACTAGTATTTAAGACCTCCAGTGGATAAAAAATGTTTCAGGAAACCATTAGTCCTAAATTGAATGGATATACAAAGTATAACAAAGTGACAGTACTTTCTACTTAGAATTATTAATACTTTTTAAAAGCAATCTCTGAGATGGAATCATATCCTTCTACAGATTTTTGAAATTCAGTAAAGAAATTAAATTTGACAGAAACAAAAGTTGGTCTTAAGGAGATGAACATTTGGCTTTATATATCGGTGGCACTACCAAAGAATTTTAGCATTCTCTATGTTTTGTGGCAGGAATATGATTGATTCAATTGATTGCATGCCATCTGAAGTCCTGTGATAGGAAGCTTCTAAAGTACTCATCCAGCCCTGGCCTGTGTGGCTCAGTTGGTTGAGCGTTGTCCCATGCACTGAGAGGTTGCAGGTTCAATTCCTGATCACTGTCCTGATCCCTGGTAGGGAGTGTAGGTGGCCGAATCATGTCTCTCTCTCTCTCTCTCTCTCTCTCTCTCTCTCTCTCCCTCTTCCTTCCCCTTTCTCTCTCTAAAAAAGTCAATAAAGAGCCCAGCCGGTGTGGCTCAGTGGTTGAACATCGACCCATGCACCAAGAGGTCACTGGTTTGATTCCAGATCAGGGCACATGCCCAGGTTGTGGGCCAAATCCCCAGTGGGGGTCATGCAGGAGGCAGCTGATCAATGTTCTCTCTCATCGATGTTTCTATCTCTCTCTCCCTCTCCCTTCCTTTCTCTCTAAAATCAATAAAGAAAAAAAAAGTCTTTAATCAATAAAGAAACATATTTTAAAGTACTCATCCAAAGGAAGAGGGAGAATGGGAACCACCATGATAGGGCTTTCTCTACCCTGACCAAGTATCTTATAGAAAACTGGTCTAGATCAGGTACCTCAGTTTCTTTAGTATTTTTATGAAAAAAAAAAATTAAGGAAAACAAGGGTACTATTGAAACTAGAAAAAAAAAAGCAAGAAAATAATATTATTATCTTCTTTATAGAGTTACTATGAGGATTAAGTTTCATAAGAACATAAGGAAACACTTAACCTAATGCCTACCACCCAGGAGTTGAAAGTACAATAATAGCAGTGATTTGTTGCCAAATGGTAATTAAGAAATAACAAAGAGAAATAGAAAACGTATGAATCATATTTCATTTATAACTAAATTGTGAAGATCAGCCTTTGTGATACGTAAGCATAAGGAAGACACTATTTGAAATTGAAGGTTGATAAATGCAAACCCATCTGTGAAAAATTCAAAGATATTTTCAAGTGAGTTTAATCAAAGCATCTTAAAAATAATTACCCTTCATATAATATAAATAAAATCTTTATTAATTATGTTTTCCTGCAACTAACTTTATTTAATGTTAATTTTTTATCCATGGCATATGTATACATTCATAGCAATAATCTCTATATGCAAATTTATAGATATAAAATATAAAAGCAAAATAGTATAAGGAGAAGAACATGGAATTTGAAATGAGTAAACTGAGGCTATAGCTTTGGCATTAGCCATTCAGAAGACATGTGACCTTTAATATATCATCTAGATTCCCCAAGCTCAGTATCTTCATCAGCAGAATAAGCATGTTCATACTTATTCTATCTCCCTCATGTGAAGACCATCCAATGGTGTGCTAGAGCTGATACACCTGCTGTGAGAACTGATAGCATATTTTCCAACTCTTTACTCAATGACATTAAGTTGGTACTTTGAAATTAACAACCACAGAATATTTATACCATGAAAATTGACAGATGCTACAAGTCAAAATATTCTCCATACACCCTCCCCATTTCTCCTCTGACATTTAGTTATTATTCTTTTGGTAGTACACTGCTGGAAATGTCTAATGAGAAAATGTGCCTGAAAGTATTTTGTGAACTATAACATGTAATGCAAATATGTTATAATGTTCATTATGAAAAATTATAGATATGGAATCTATGACTTGCATATTAAAATATCATTAAATGATCTTGCCTAATTAAAAAGCAAAGATATCAATCAGATAGGATACATTTGTATGATTTAGTTGACTTGTTCACTGTAGAAATGGCCTATCAAATCAAGCCAATGAAGGGTTGTTATATAGAACCTTAGTAAGGTAACTAACCATCTATTTGTCTGGGACTAATATGGGCTCTCTGAGGACCAGGACAAGCTACATAATTTGTAGGGCCCAATGAAAAATGAAAAATTAGACACCTTGTTCGAAATTATTAAGAATTTCAAGATAACAATAGCAGAGCATTAAACCAAGTATGGAGCAGTTCTGGGTAGGGAACACTCACTTGCAGGCTTAGGAATCTGGCCTACAAAGTAGAATTATCAGTGCTAAAACCAGAACAGTCTGGGGCAAATAGAGACTAGGAGGGTTAGTTACCAAACCTTTGTTTCAAAAATAGTTAGCATTAATATATTATTAATGTTTTAGCACACCCAATGAAATACACCAAAAATATACCAAGTAGTATCACTTCAGTCATAAGTAAAGAGCAGGAAGAGAATACAGCTTAAATAATACTTTTGTCTATAATGATCTTTGCTTGTTTCAGTCCATACAACGTAGTGAACTAAATGACTCTGTTGTGTGGTTCGGTGTTCCCAAGTCTTTCCAAACACACAGAACTAATCTTAAAATACAGAAAGCCATTATAAAATTTTACCTTAAAGCAAGTTTCAGACAAATTTTAAATGAAGAAATGGACCATTATTCTTGATGTATAAGATCATTCTACAGGTGTGTTTATAAACTGGAAATAAGATTTATGAAATGTTTAAAAAGTCACTGGATAATGTAATTATTTATATACTGTGCATGTGTAACATGCATGCAAAGAAAAATATTAGACATGTGCACATACACACAAACATTGAGGCTACCAAGAGGAGAAATTAATGATGTTTAAAATAACAGACAATTTAAAGTGGTAACATGAAATAGTTCTGTTGCTCTCCTTTATTGACTTTATGGAAAGGATTATAACTAAACATGACTGATCAACTATTTTGTTTGTGTAAACAATGAATATAATTAAAGCATAGTTCTCAAACTTAGTGCATATTAGAATCACCTAGAAGAATTGTTAACACAAATGGTGAATCCCACTGACTTTCTGATTCAGTAGTTCTCTAGTAGGGCTAGTGTATTTGCATTTCTAACAAGTTTACAGGTGTTATTGCTGGGTCTAGGACCATCCTTTTGAGATTTGAGGACCACAGAATGTGTGGAGCATTTGTGACCTTAACTATCATCTAATAAGTAATTATATGGCAAGAAATAATCTCTCCCCACTATACTTACTTCATTGCTCTGTTTCTGTAGTTAAAATAATTTCCTTAGTCAAATTAAAAGTATTTCCTAATAAACATAAATGCTAATTAATTACATCACAGCTGTAAACCAAACACTTAATTTGAGAAACTTGAACTGGATTGAAAGTTAATGCTTCTATTATACCTAAGGACTTGCTTAGATCCAAGATCTTTTTTGATCTACAATATTATATTTCTGCTGCAAGAAGTTTAAATTACAAGCCTTTAAAAAGCACTCAGCCATCAAATACAACCTCCTAAAATTATTGTGTGTAACCTTGTGAGGTTAAGCACTTAGTTTCTGAATTAAGTTGCACATTAGGAGAGTAAATTAGGGGGAATATAGCCAGTGGGTCTACCAGTCACTTCTCTTCAATCTTCAGATACATTAATGTACATTTTTGTATCTTCTTTCTGATTTCTATTCTGTAGTTAAGTCTCTGGAAGTCTATGAAATATTAAAATTAGTTAGAGATGAACTTAAAATAAAATAAAATCAAATAAATTAAATGTACTGTGTTCTGAAGATTTAACTACATACTTTTTCACATTTCAAAATCCATCAAGCAAGATAAAGTGCAACATCTATAACTTAGCTTCCTAGAAAGAAACATACTGAATTAAATAAGGTGATGTGTGAAAATGTCCACCCAGTACCTGTCACTTAGTAGTTGTTCAATTTTTTAAACATCATTTTCAAGGGTCCTCTTTGGAACAGTTATCAGTAGGAACAAATTTCAAGGCAGAAGTGTGTGATGTGGGATTTTAAAGGCAGAAGCATTTTTGCACTGTCAGACTATAAAAGGAGAAACTTTCAAGTGAAGGAAATAATATATTCAGATAAATAATAGACTTAATAAAGTTTTTAAAGTGTGAGTTCAAGTTTAGAGGAGGGAGAGCAATTTAACTTATATCAGTGAATTTCAACCCTGGTTGCACATTAAAATCACCAGGGGTATTTTTAAAACTCCAAGTTCCTGAGCCCACTCTATACCAATTAAATCTGAATCTCTAGGTATCAGAGATAGGCATCAATATTAAAAAACAAACAAACATGAATACTGTCAGAGTACTATTGGGAAAGAAATGAAAGAGAAAGAGATGGATTAACAAATTGAAGTTTCTATTGTTATCATCAGCCTGAAACTGTGTTTATTATAATTTCCCATAGGAATGTAGCATACAGAGTTGAAGGCATAGCATAGAGTAATTTGGGCAACTGTCACTGTCCTTCACAAAGAACTTTGAGCCATTTTGGCATCTGTGACTGCTAACAAGGTCCTTGCTGGCTTATTAGACTTTCCATCCTTGGACAAGAATGAAGTAATAACATAATCCATACCTTGTGTTAATGGATGAAAATAGCAAGTCAATAAATTAATTTAATAGTACATAGAAAAAAAGAGGTACCTAAGGTGTGTCAGCCAGTCAGTACAGACACATCCAACTTTAGTGTACAGAAAAAAGAAGCACAGGTTTTGAAATCAATCAAAGTTATATTCAATTCCTTGATTCCCTCAATTACTAGCTAGAATTTAGATGTGTTATTTAGCTTCTATACATTTAAGTTTTCTCATCTGCAAAATTGGGAAGATAATATTTATTTCACGTGTAGTCCTGGGATTCAAATGAGATCACATACATTAAAGACATTTGAAAAGCTTGTTGTATAAATTATTATTACATACTTGATACCTAGAATTGCCTCTTTGACTTGCTTTTCTAAAAGATAATAAAATCTCAGCAAGAGAAGCTACAGATGTTGGTGTCATCATTTCTTATTTTTCTGAGGTGATTTACCATTCAAAAACTAAATTGTGTAAAGAAGTAAAATAGAAAATAGTATATTCACATTTTGATATTATTCACATCCATGGCATTTTCTCTATTTTGTCACTTAAACATCAGAGTAGAGTAAAGGATCCTTATAGATTTTGTGGAGATAAATGTATCTTTCCTATTCCCAATCTCTATAGGATTATGCAAGTGAAGGATTGATAAGTATTTTATATTTGGTTTTCTTTTAAATACAAAGATGTGCAAGGCTCTGTTTTTTACTGTGGAAAATCAAAGCAAAGAATTTGGTCCCTACTTCTGGGGCATTTCCAGTCTATTTGAAGAGACTGCATATACATAGTTCATTTAAAATTGTTAACATAATCAGGTTGTCTATATTGACGATCTGGTAATCTATCACAAAGAGGTAGGGTATTTGTTCAACCTGTATCTCTGAACTATTTCTGAATATATATCACAATGCATTCTGACAAACTCCATGTGCTTATTCAGATATCCTTCCTTAGTATCATTGGAGGCTCTCATGATAAGCACCCATTTATCAAATGCAATGAGCTTATAGAAATGATAGCTTCTACTGAGGAAGCATCCATTTTGCACCAGATTCTATAGTAAGTTCTTCATACCTGCTATCAAAATTAATCCTCATTGTCCTGGCTGGTTTGGCTCAGCAGTTAGAGCATTGGCCTGTGGAACGAAAGGTTGTGGGATTGATTCCTAGTGAAGGGCACACACCTGTGTTGCAGGTTCGATCCCTGGTGTGTGCAGGAGGTAAACAATCAATGTGTCTCTCTCACATTGATATCCTCGTGAAAATTGTAGACATGGGCATTAATTATTTTCTGTCCTACCAATAAAAAAACTGAGGCTCAAAGAAGATAAGTAACTTGACAAAGGTCATACTTTCTAGAAGTAATGTAGAATTTAACCCCCAGTCTAGTTAGCTTTATTTATTTTTTTTTTTTTTATTATTATTTTTTTTTTACATTTATCGTCAATTGATTTTTTTTTTTAATTTATTTTTGTTACAGATGTTTCTCCTTTTTTTCCCCATTGACACCCTCCTCCCCATCCCCCCACCCCTTCCCCAGCTTTGTTGTCCAGGTCCATCAGTTATGCATACATGCGTATATGTTCTGTGGTTTATCTCTTCCCTCCCCCCCGCCTCTTCTGAGGGTTGTCAGTCTGTACCCTACTTTCACATCTCTGGGTCTACCCTGTTCCCCATACTGTTATGTTTATTATATTCCACAAATGAGTGAGATCATGTGATATTTTTCTTTCTCTGCTTGGTTTGTTTCGCTTAGGATAATACTCTCGAGGTCCCTCCATGTCGTCTCAAAGGATAAGAGATCTTTCTTTCTTACAGCTGCATAGTACTCCATTGTGTATATGTACCACAGCTTTTTTATCCATTCATCCACTGATGGGCACTTGGGCTGTTTCCAGATCTTAGCTATTGTGAATAGTGCTGCTATGAACATGGGAGTACATATATTCTTTCTGATTGGTGTTTCAGGTTTCTTAGGGTATATTCCTAGAAGTGGGATCACTGGGTCAAATGGCAGTTCAATTTTTAATTTTTTGAGGTAACACCATAGTGTTTTCCACAGTGGCTGCACCAGTCTGCATTCCCACCAGCAGTGGACTAGAGTCCCCTTTTCTCCACACCCTCGCCAACACTTGTTGTTTGACAATTTGTTGATGGCGGCCATTCTGACAGGTGTGAGGTGATACCTCATTGTTGTTTTAATTTGCATCTCTCTGATGATTAGTGATGTTGAGCATTTCTTCATATGTCTCTTAGCCATTTGTATGTCCTGTTTGGAGAGGTGTCTATTTAGTTCCTCTGCCCATTTTTTAATTGGGTTCTTTGTCTTCCTTTTGTTGAGTTGTATGAGCACTCTATATATTTTGGAGATTAACCCCTTATCTTATGTATCATTGGCAATTATGGTCTCCCATACAGTGGGTTCTCTTTCCGTTTTGATGGTTGTTTCTTTTGCTGTGCAGAAGCTTTTGAGTTTGATGTAGTCCCATGTGTTCATTTTTTCCTTTATTTCTGTTGCCTTAGGTGATGTATCAGTGAAGATTCTGCTGCGTACGATGTCTGAAATTTTGTTGCCTACATTTTCTTCTAGGATTTTTATGGATTCACGAGTCACATTTAAGTCTTTTACCCATTTTGAGTTTATTCTTGTGTATGGTGTAAGTTGATGGTCTAGTTTCATTTTTTTGCATGTAGCTGTCCAATTTTCCCAACACCATTTATTAAAGAGGCTGTCTTTGCTCCACTGTATGCTCTTGCCACCTTTGTCAAATATTAGTTGAGCATAATGTCTTGGGTCAATTTCTGGATTCTCTGTTCTGTTCCACTGGTCTATATGTCTGTTCTTATGCCAATACCAGGCTGTTTTGATTATAGTAGCTCTGTAGTATAATCTGATATCTGGTATTGTGATCCCACCTACTTTGTCCTTCTTTTTCAAGATTGCTGTGGCTATTCGGGGTCTTTTTTGGTTCCATATGAACTTTTGGAGTATTTGTTCTAGTTCTGTGAAATATGTCGCTGGTATTTTGATTGGGATTGCATTGAATCTATAGATTGCTTTGGGTAATATGGACATTTTAATGATGTTAATTCTTCCAGTCCATGAACAAGGTATGTGCTTCCACTTTTTTATATCTTCCTCTATTTCTTTTTTCAATGTCCTGTAGTTTTCTGCAAATAGATCCTTTACTTCTTTGGTTAAATTTATTCCTAGGTATCTTAATTTTTTTGCTGCGATGGTAAATGGGATTGTTTTTTTAGTTTCTCTTTCTGTGAGTTCATCATTGGTGTATAAGAATGCCGTCGATTTCTTGACGTTTATTTTGTATCCTGCTACTTTGCCAAATTCATTTATTAGGTCTAGTAGATTTTTGATGGAGTCTTTAGGGTTTTCTATGTATAATATCATGTCATCTGCGAATAATGACAGTTTCACTTCCTCCTTTCCAATTTGGATACCTTTTATTTTTTCTTCACGTCTGATTGCTGTGGCTAAGACTTCCAGTACTATGTTAAATAAGAGTGGTGAAAGTGGGCATCCCTGTCTTGTTCCTGTTCTTAAGGGAAATGTTTTTAGTTTTTGCCCATTGAGTATGATGTTGGCTGTAGGTCTTTCATATATGGCCTTTATAATGTTGAGATATGATCCCTCTATTCCCAAATTGCTGAGTGTTTTTATCAGAAATGGGTGTTGAATTTTGTCAAATGCTTTTTCAGCGTCTATTGATATGATCATGTGGTTTTTATCTTTCATTTTGTTTATGTGGTGTATCACATTTATTGATTTGCGAATATTGAACCAGCCTTGCATCCCTGGGATGAATCCCACTTGGTCATGGTGAATAATTTTTTTGATGTATTGCTGGATCCGATTTGCTAGTATTTTGTTCAGGATTTTGGCATCTATGTTCATCAGGGATATTGGCCTGTAGTTTTCTTTCTTTGTAGTGTCTTTTTCTGGTTTTGGAATTAGAATTATGCTGGCCTCATAAAATGAGTTTGGAAGTCTTCCTTCTTCTTGAATTTTTAGAAACAGTTTGAGAAGAATGGGTGTTAGTTCTTCTTTGAATGTTCGGTAAAACTCCCCTGTGAAGCCGTCTGGGCCTGGACTTTTGTTTGCTGGGAGAGTCTTGATTACATCTTCAATTTCCTTGGTTGTTATTGGTCTGTTCAAGTTTTCTCTCTCTTCCCGGTCCAGTTTTGGGAGACTATATGTTTCTAGAAATTTGTCCATTTCGCTTAGATTGTCGAATTTGTTGCCATATAAATGTTCATAGTATTCATTAACGATCCTTTGTATTTCTGTGGTGTCAGTTGTTACTTCTCCTCTTTCGTTTCTGATTTTGTGTATTTGGGTTCTCTCTCTTTGTTTCTTGGTGAGTCTAGCTAAGGGTCCATCAATCTTGTTTATCTTTTCAAAAAACCAGCTCTTTGTTTCATTGATCCTTTGAATTGTTTTTTTGGTCTCCATGTCGTTTATTTCTGCTCTGATCTTTACTATTTCCTTCCTTCTACTTGCTCTGGGGTTTTCCTTTTGTTTGCTTTCTAGTTCTTTAAGTTGTGAGGTTAGATAGTCTATTAGAAATTTTTCTTGTTTCTTGAGGTAGGCCTGTAGTGCTATGAACTTCCCTCTCAGAACTGCTTTCGCTGCATCCCACAGATTTTGTGTTGTTGTGTGTTCATTTTCATTCGTTTCCAGAAAGTTTTTAATTTCTTCCTTGATCTCCTTGGTAACCCATTCATTGTTTAATAACATGCTATTTAGTCTCCATGTATTCAAATGTCTTTGCATGTTCTTGTTGCAATTGATTTCTAGTTTCATGCCATTGTGATCTGAGAAGATGCTTGATATGATTTCAATCTTCTTGAATTTGTAGAGACTTCGTTTGTGTCCTAACATGTGGTCTATCTTTGAGAATGTCCCATGTGCACTTGAGAAGAAAGTGAATTCTGTAGTTTTGGGGTGTAATTCTCTGTAAATATCTATTAAATCCATTTGGTCTAGTGCTTCGTTTAGAGTCTCTGTTTCCTTGTTAATTTTTTGTCTAGAGGATCTATCCAGTGATGTCAGCGGGGTGTTGAAGTCCCCTGCTATGATTGTATTGCTGTCGATTTCTCCTTTGAAGTTTTCCAGAAGATTTTTAATGTATTTTGGTCCTCCTATATTGGGTGCATATATGTTTACCAAGGTTATCTCTTCCTGTTGGATAGATCCTTTCAATATTATGTAGTGGCCTTCTTTGTCTCTAGTTATGGCCTTCATTTTAAAATCTATTTTATCAGATATGAGTATTGCTACCCCAGCTTTTTTTTCCTTTCTGTTTGCTTGGAAGATTTTTTTCCATGCCTTCACTTTCAGCCTATGTGAGTCTTTTGTTGTGAGGTGGGTCTCTTGTAAGCAACATATATATGGGTCATGCTTTCTTATCCAATCCGCTACTCTGTGTCTTTTGATCGGGGCGTTCAGTCCATTTACATTTAAGGTGATTACCGATATGTACTTACTTATTGCCATTTTTGTTTAGTGTGTTTCTATTTTCCTTTCTATTTCTTCTACTAATTACAGCAGTCCTTTTAACATTTCTTGCAGTGCTGGTTTGGTGCTAATGTATTCCCTTAGCCTTTTTTTGTCTGGGAAGCTCTTTATTTGACCTTCTATTTTGAATGATAGCCTTGCTGGGTAGAGTAGTCTTGGGTTCAGATCCTTGTTTTTCATGACCTTGATTATTTCATGCCATTCCCTTCTGGCCTGTAGTGTTTCTATGGAGAAGTCAGCTGATAACCTTATGGGGGATCCTTTGTAGGTAACCTGTTGCTTAGCTCTTGCTGCCTTGAGGATTCTCTCTTTGTCTTTAATTTTTGGCATTTTAATTACTATGTGTCTTGGTGTGGGCCTGTTTGGGTTCTTCTTACTTGGGACTCTCTGTGCTTCTTGAACTTGAAAGCCTTCTTCCTTCACCAAATTAGGGAAATTTTCTGTCACTATTTCTTCAAATATATTCTCTAACCCTTTCTCATTTTCTTCTTCTTCGGCGACTCCTATGATGCGAATATTATTACGTTTCCAGTTGTCCCACAGTTCTCTTAAACTGTCTTCCTGTTTTTTCATTGTTTTTTCCTTTTGGTTTTCTGATTGGTTGATTTTTTCTACCCTGTCTTCTAATTCACTGATCCGGTCCTCAGCTTCTTCTACTCTGCTTTTTAGCCCTTCCATTGTGTTCTTCATTTCTGCTATGTCATTCTTCATTTCCAATTGATTTATTTTCAATATTTCTATGTCTTTGCTCATGGTGTTGATGTCCTTACATATGCTGTTGAGCTTCCTCAAGATCATGGTTCTGAATTCTAGCTCTGTTAACTTGCTTAACTCCATTTCATTTATCTCATCTTCATTGGAGGTCTCTTGTTCTTTCGTTTGGCATCTGTTTCGTTGTTTTACCATTTTGGCTAGCTCAGTGGTTTTTGGAGCCTGCCAAATTTTCCCTGTGGATGTTGGTGTTCTGCTGTTTGTGGCTCCCTGTACTGGGTTTGGATGAGCGTGAGAGGACCCACGTTATACACCACTGTCGAGTCTTACTTTTCTGGGTAGAGTTGCAAGCCCAGAAAAGGTTCAGTTATCCTCTCGTCTAGTTAGCTTTAAAAGTCTTTTATCGAGAATTCCAAAATGGCGGTGGAGTGAATGGAAGCTACACAGACCATCTCCCAGGACCAAACTGGAAATACAACTAAAATAAAGACAAATCGTCGGGAAAAAGCAACGGAAAAGCAGATTGCGAGGACCATACAACCAGGGACACTGAATCGATCCTGGTAGGATTGCAGAGGCGCGAGAGGGAGGCTGGGAGCCCACCTACAGCAGCGGTCTTAGCTGTGAGCACCGCCCTCGGGGTTAAAGCCCAAGCAGGCTCCACGGTGCAGAGGGCCAGGGCAGAGCGCTAAAATAGCCACAGCCACTCACCTTGGGCTCCGGCACAGGGAGAGCGGACTGGACTGGAACTGTGTGGGGACACTTGAGATTTGGAGGGTGCTCAGAGCTTTTGCTGAGTTGTGGCCACATAGGACAGTGGCCATCTTTCTCCTTCCCAGGGCTCTGGGGAGAGACTTCAGCCCCTCCTTTGGCAGCCCCTCCCTCGAAGATTCAGCCACACCCAGTTGGTCCATTGAAATGCAAATTGAGGCTCATTAACTACCAGCATCTGCCCCACCCTCAGGAAATCCTCTCACGCTGAACACCTGAGGGAGGTTTTCATTCAACTGAGAACCCAAGGCTCTTCAAGTAACCTGGACTGATAGCCTCTAGGCAAAAAGCTAGAGGATAACTGAACATTTTCTGCGCTTGAAAATATACCAGGAAAGTAAGACTCAAGAGTGGTGTATAACATGAGTCCTCCCACATTCATCTAAACCCAGTACAGGGAGCCACAAACAGCAGAACACCAACATCGACAGGGAAAATTTGGCAGGCTCCAAAAACCACTGAGATAGAAAAAATGGTGAAACAAAGAAACAGATGTCAAATAAAAGAACAAGAGACCTCCACCGAAGATGAGATAAATGAAATGGAGTTAAGCAAGTTAACAGAACTAGAATTCAGAGCCATGATCTTGAGGAAGCTCAACAGCATGTGTAAGGACAATCAACACCATGAGCAAAGACATAGAAATATTGAAAATAGACCAATTGGAAATGAAGAATGACATAGCAGAAAAAAGAACACATTGGAAGGACTAAAGAGCAGAGTAGAAGAAGCTGAGGACTGGATCAGTGAATTAGAAGACAGGGTAGAAAAAATCAAACAATCAGAAAACCAAAAGGAAAAAACAATGAAAAAACAGGAAGACAGCTAAAGAGAACTGTGGGACAACTGGAAACGTAATAATATTCACATCACAGGAGTCCCCGAAGAAGAATAAAATGAGAAAGGGTTAGAGAATATATTTGAAGAAATAGTGACAGAAAATTTCCCTAATTTGGTGAAGAAAGAAGGCATTCAAGTTCAAGAAGCACAGAGAGTCCCAAGTAAGAAGAACCCAAACAGGCCCACACCAAGACACATAGTAATTAAAAATGCCAAAAATTAAAGACAAAGAGAGAATCCTAAAGGCAGCAAGAGATAAGCAACAGGTTACCTACAAAGGAACCCCCATAAGGCAATCAGCTGACTTCTCAATAGAAACACTAGAGGACAGAAGGGAATGGCATGAAGTAATCAAGGTCATGAAAAACAAGGATCTGAATCCAAGACTACTCTACCCAGCAAAGCTGTCATTCAAAATAGAAGGTCAAATAAAGAGCTTCACAGACAAAAAAACAAAACAAAAAAAAAACGCTAAAGGAATACATTAGCATCAAACCAGCACTGCAAGAAATGTTAAAAGGACTGCTGTAATTAGTAGAAGAAATAGAAAGGAAAATAGAACCACACTGTACAAAAATGGCAATAAATAAGTACATATCAATAATCACTTTAAATGTAAATGGACTGAACACCCTGATCAAAAGACACAGAGTAGCAGATTGGATAAGAAATCATGACCCATATATATGTTGTTTACAAGAGACCCACCTCACAACAAAAGACTCGCATAGGCTGAAAGTGAAGGGATGGAAAAAAATCTTCCAAGCAAATGGAAAGGAAAAAAAAGCTGGGGTAGCAATACTCATATCTGATAAAATAGATTTCAAAATGAAGGCCATAACTAGAGACAAAGAAGGTCACTACATAATATTGAAAGGATCTATCCAACAGGAATATATAACCTTGGTAAACATATATGCACCGAATATAGGAGCACCAAAATATATTTAAAATCTTCTGGAGGACTTCAAAGGAGAAATCGACAGCAATACAATCATAGCAGGGGACTTCAACACCCCACTGACATCACTGGATAGATCCTCTAGACAAAAAATTAACAAGGAAACAGAGACTCTAAATGAAGCACTAGACCAAATGGACTTAATAGATATTTACAGAGAATAACACCCAAAAACTACAGAATTCACATTCTTCTCAAGTGCACATGTTACATTCTCAAAGACAGACCACATGTTAGGACACAAACTAAGTCTCTACAAGTTCAAGAAGATTGAAATCATATCAAGCATCTTCTCAGATCACAATGACATGAAACTAGAAATCAATTGCAACAAGAACATGCAAAGACATTTGAATACATGGAGGCTAAATAGCATGTTATTAAACAATGAATGCGTTACTGAGGAAATCAAAGAAGAAATTAAAAACTTCCTGGAAACCAATGAAAATGAACACAAAACAACACAAAATCTATGGGATGCAGCGAAAGCAGTTCTGAGAGGGAAGTTCATAGCACTACAGGCCTACCTCAAGAAACAAGAAAAATTTCTAATAGACTTTCTAGCCTCACAACTTAA
Source organism: Tadarida brasiliensis (assembly GCA_030848825.1). Classification (NCBI taxonomy): domain Eukaryota; kingdom Metazoa; phylum Chordata; class Mammalia; order Chiroptera; family Molossidae; genus Tadarida; species Tadarida brasiliensis. The sequence continues at coordinate 62,087,453 of CM061268.1, forward strand.
AGAACTAGAAAGCAAACAGAAAGAAAACCCCAGAGCAAGTACAAAGAAGGAAATAGTAAAGATCAGAGCAGAAATAAATGACATAGAGACCAGAAAAACAATTCAAAGGATCAATGAAACAAAGAGCTGGTTTTTTGAAAAGATAAACAAGATTGATGGACCCTTAGCTAGACTCACCAAGAAACAAAGAGAGAGAAGCCAAATACACAAAATCAGAAATGAAAGAGGAGAAGTAACAACTGACACCACAGAAATACAAAGAATTGTTAACAAATACTATGAACATTTATATGGCAGCAAATTTGACAATCTAAGCGAAATGGACAAATTTCTAGAAACACATAGTCTCCCAAAACTGGACCGGGAAGAGATAGAAAACTTGAACAGATCAATAACAATGAAGGAAATTGAAGATGTAATCAAGATTCTCCCAGCAAACAAAAGCCCAGGCCCTCACGGCTTCATGGGGGAGTTTTACTGAACATTCAAAGAAGAACTAACACCCATTCTTCTCAAACTATTTTTAAAAATTCATGAAAAAGGAAGACTTCCAAACTCGTTTTATGAGGCCAGCATAATTCTAATTCCAAAACCAGAAAAAGACACTACAAAGAAAGAAAACTTCAGGCCAATATCCCTGATGAACATAGATGCCAAAATCCTAAACAAAATACTAGCAAATCGGATCCAGCAATACATCAAAAAAATTATTCACCATGACCAAGTGAGATTCATCCCAGGGATGCAAGGCTGGTTCAATATTTGCAAATCAATAAATGTGATGCACCACATAAACAAAATGAAAGATAAAAACCACATGATCATATCAATAGACGCTGAAAAAGCATTTGACAAAATCCAGCACCCATTTCTGATAAAAACGCTCAGCAATTTGGGAATAGAGGGATCATATCTTGATATAATATAAGCCATATATGAAAGACCTACAGCCAACATCATACTCAATGGGCAAAAACTAAAAACATTTCCCTTAAGAACAGGAACAAGACAGGGATGCCCACTTTCGCCACTCTTATTTAACATAGTAAGGGAAGTCTTAGCCACAGCAATCAGACGTGAAGAAAAAATAAAAGGAATCCAAATTGGAAAGGAGGAAGTGAAAGTGTTATTATTCGCAGATGACATGATATTATACATAGAAAATCCTAAAGACTCCATCAAAAATCTACTAGACCTAATAAATGAATTTGGCAAAGTAGCAGGATACAAAATTAATGTCAAGAAATCGACGGCATTCTTATACCCCAATGATGAACTCACAGAAAGAGAAACTAAAAAAACAATCCCATTTACCATTGCGGCAAAAAAATTAAGATACCTAGGAATAAACTTAACCAAAGAAGTAAAGGATCTATTTGCAGAAAACTACAGGACATTGAAAAAAGAAATAGAGGAAGATATAAAAAAGTGGAAGCACATACCTTGTTCATGGATTGGAAGAACTAACATCATTAAAATGTTCATATTACCCAAAGCAATCTATAGATTCAATGCAATCCCCATCAAAATACCAGTGACATATTTCACAGAAATAGAACAAATACTCCAGAAGTTTATATGGAACCAAAAAAGACCCCATTAGCCACAGCAATCTTGAAAAAGAAGGACAAAGTAGGTGGGATCACAATATCGGATATCAGGTTATACTACAAAGCTCCTATAATCAAAACAGCCTGGGACTGGCACAAGAACAGGCATATAGACCAGTGGAACAGAACAGAGAATCCGGAAATTGATCCAAGACATTATGCTCAATTAATATTTGACAAAGGTGGCAAGAGGATACAATGGAGTAAAGACAGCCTCTTTAATAAATGGTGTTGGGAAAATTGGACAGCTACATGCAAAAAAATGAAACTAGACCATCAACTTACACCATACACAAGAATAAACTCAAAATGGGTAAAAGACTTAAATGTGACACGTGAATCCATAAAAACCCTAGAAGAAAATGTAGGCAGCAAAATTTCAGACATCATACGCAGTAGAATCTTCACTGATACATTACCTAAGGTAACAGAAACAAAGGGAAAAATGAACACATGGGACTACATCAAACTCAAAAGCTTCTGCACAGCAAAAGAAACAACCATCAAGACGGAAAGGGAACCCACTGTATGGGAGAGCATAATTGCCAATGATACATCAGATAAGGGGTTAATTTCCAAAATATACAGAGTGCTCATACAACTCAACAAAAGGAAGACAAAGAACCCAATTAAAAAATGGGCAGAGGACCTAAATAGACCCCTCTCCAAACAGGACATACAAATGGCTAAGAGACATATGAAGAAATGCTCAACGTCACTAATCATCAGAGAGATGCAAATTAAAACAACAATGAGATATCACCTCACACCTGTCCGAATGGCCGCCATCAACAAATCATCAAACAACAAGTGTTGGCAAGGGTGTGGAGAAAAGGGGACTCTAGTACACTGCTGGTGGGAATGCAGACTGGTGCAGACACTATGGAAAACACTATGCTGTTACCTCAAAAAATTAAAAACTGAATTGCCATTTGACCCAGTGTTCCCACTTCTAGGAATATACCCTAGAAGCCTGAAACACCAATCAGAAAGAATACATGTACTCCCATGTTCACAGCAGCACTATTTACAATAGCTAAGACCTTGAAACAGCCCAAGTGTCCATCAGTAGATGAGTGGATAAAAAAGCAGTGGTACATATACACAATGGAGTACTATGTAGCTGTAAGAAAGAAAGATCTCTTATCCTTTGAGACGACATGGAGGGACCTCGAGAGTATTATCCTATGTGAAACAAGCCAAGCAGAGAAAGACAAATATCACATGATCTCACTCATTTGTGGAATATAATAAACATAACAGTCTGGGAAACAGTGTAGACCCAGAGATGTGAAAGTAGGTTACAGACTGACAACCCTCAGAAGAGGGGTTGGGGGGGAGGGAAGAAATAAACCCCAGAACTTATACGCATGTATGCATAACTGATGGACATGGACAACAAAGCTGGGGAAGGGGTGTAGGGTCGGGGAGGAGGGTGTCAATGGGGAAAAAAGGAGAAACATCTGTAACAAAAATAAATTAATAAAAAAAATAAAATAAAAAATAAAAGTCTTTTTTCTATGGCAGTATCTTCAAATTGGGATAGATACACCACTGCAGGTTTACTAAGATTCTCGAAAGGGTACATGGCACAGAGAGGTTTAAGGAAATGTATTTCCAGGTCCTCTTCCCAAGTATACTTTCCAGAAATGAATCTCAGTGAGAAGCCTCCTGAAGGTTCTCCTTTACCACCTCCACACTCCCAGTCTCCCTTCTCTGATTTTTCTGAAGAAAGGCATACCTTTCACCCTCTCCTGAATCTATTCTCAACATAGCACTTTCCCAAAAAGGACAAAACCTTACCAGGTGTAAAACAAGTGGAGAATTCAAAATATTGGTGCCAATGTTGCTGAAAGGAATGATTTTAATGGCTGGGTAGCAAAAATATTGCAAGTCGGGTGGTTTTTAAATAAATTTATAATTTATGAGATTGATTTCATTAAAGAATTCTTCATTGAGTTGTCAGCTGATGGATCAGATTATTTAGACCCTGGATCAGTACATCATTTTTGGCATATATAACTAAAAAAGACTTCAAATAAGTATGTGAAATTAATATAAAACATATTTTCATTCCAACCTAGTCATTTATGCGAACAGTTTTCTCAGGACTTAAATTTATTTTTTAAAATTTAGAATAGAATTTATGTTGAACTTTATTGAATTTATGTTGAACTTTATTCTTTTTACCAATGAATAATCTTCATCCATAATCTCTGAATTAATTTTTAATTAACAATCTTTCATCAATATTATTAAGAAATAAATTTTAAGTACAATTTTACTTTTTAGATTTAATAATTATTTTAATTTTTATTTATTGATTTGAGAGAGAAAGAGAAACAGCAATTCGTTGTTCAACTTATTTATGCATTTACTGGTTGATTCTTGTATGTGCCCTGACCGGGGATGAAACCCACAACCTTAGCATATCGGGATAATGCTCTAACTAACTGAGCTACTCATACAGGGTCTAATAATAATTTTGGATGTACAAATATCCAGTTATAAAAACAGTCATGGTGATGTAAAATATAGCATAGGAAATATAATCAATAATATTATAATAACTATCTATAGTATCAAATGGGTACAAGACTTATTGGGGTAAGTTATATAAATGTGTAATCACTATGTTGTACACCTGAAACTAATATAATATTGTATGTCAACAATAATTGAAAATTATAAATAATTTTAAAAATAAATTATGAGTAAATTGTTTAATGATAACTTAATCTAGAAGATTAATAGTCACATGAATTTTTTTAAAAGTTTAAATTTTTATACCTACTTTTGTTGCAGAAAAATAAGATAGACTGATGTAACAGTTTTGAAAAAAAATTCAAGTATAACATAACATTTAGGCATAATTCTGTGAGAAAACAGAATAAAAACATGAAATTAAGTGAAAAGAGGAAACCCCATAAAATTTCAGCATACAATGAAGTACGTTTAGGTATATTTTTATGTGAATAATGGTAAATAAGATACATTTTCTAAAAGTGATATTAAATTCTTATACTATTTGTAATATTCCTGAAGTTATATCCTCTGAAACTATTTATAATGATGATTAAAACAATTTGAAATCTACTTAAAAATATGTGAGAGCATACCTAAAATGTCATTTAAAATTTTTCATTTGGTACTGCTCAAGAATAAAAGAGTGAAGAGCATTGCTCTGTGGAAATTTGCCCTCCATGATATGTAATTTATTGCTACACAGGAAAGGCAGTAAGCCATGCATCTAAGAGCTTAAGTTCTAGAATAAAATAGGCTTTTATTTCAACCTTAACTCCTCTTATTTGTTTTTTGATCTTAGACAAGTTACTTAACCTCTCTAAGCCCCTTTTTCCAAGTCTATATAATGGAGATGATGAAGATAATTTGTAGGATCATTCGAAAGTTTATATAAAATTAATCATGTCAAACTCTTAGAAAAATTCCTGCATAGTGACTGTCAATCATAAAAGTTGTCATAGACAAGAGAGAGAGAGAAGTGATTGTTCTTAGGCTAAGCTTCCTGAGGAACCAGGGCTTGGTGTGGTCTCTTAGGGGATAAATCACCAGCTGAGGGGACAGAACTATTGTGATCCACAAAGCATCAAATGCAAAAGTCAAGAATTTCACTATTAAAAACAAGGAGGTAGATTACAAAATAATCCTAATTGCATATTTTGTAGCTAGACCACCCCTGTCCAAATCGTAGAGCCTTACTATGTCTATCCTACATCATCATCATCATCATCATCATCATCATCATCATCATCATCATCATCTTACAGTTTCTGCTTGCTTGGTATTTCTAAATTCTGAAACTCAATAGTATGCCCTTGGCCATATTCCCTCAACGTGGTTCAGGCTTAGAATTTAACTTTGTTACTGTAACTTCTTTGCTTGGTTCTGAGTCTTGAGTTCTGCTTATGTTTTGCCTGAATGGACTCAGATAATATCTTACTCTACCTCTTCCCAGGAGGTGGGTGAGAGAGAACACAAAATATTAAGATCTCAGATCTTGAAGCTTAATTGAAATAAGTGAAAATCCCAACTCTACCACTACCTCTTAGCCTTGGGAAATTCAGAACTTCTCTGAGCCTTAGTTTTCTCTTATTTACAATGGGGATAATAATTTATTATTGACAGTTGCTGTAGATTGGAGGACATATATCACAAAAAAGCATTTAGCCTAATTAGCATTCAGAAAATAATAGCTCTTCTTATAATTTTTATTCCCACTATTAGTATTCCTGATGCAATGAATGGAACAATTTAATGGTGTTCCAAATATGTTTAAATGAATATTTTGCAAAACAAACACATTCTGACCTGATGCCCCCAGACTGTTGACGATGCACAGTGATATGGAAGGTCGCAAGTATTATGCTTTCTCTGGAACCAGAAACCAAAATTAAAAGTAACTACCAGAACTGGAAAGTAAAAGAATACATAACAGGCTAGAAATAATCTGCTCAACCTACTTCATCTGATTAATCAGTTCATTGTACCAATCAATGCCAGAAAGATTTATGAAATACTCACTACAGAATGTAAAGAATCCCAATACAGAATGAATTTTATTATTCTTTTATGACTTTGAATTAGGCTTTCACTTGTAATTGTAAACCAAATGAAATAATCATTTAGATTTTCAATCATTAAGGCAAAGTAATTGTTTTTTCAATTGTCGTTTTACCAACAGGATTTGCGAGTCCGCTTACTGGCATAGCAGATGCCTCACAAAGCAGCATGCACAATGCCTTGCACATCTATATGAATGGAACGATGTCTCAGGTACAGGGATCTGCCAATGATCCCATTTTCCTTCTTCATCATGCATTTGTTGACAGGTTGGTGGACACTTCTTTATAAATTATGTGCATATTGGTGTTAAATGTAGTGTGACTTCAGCTATTACAAAAAAGCTAAGTAGTTGTGTTGGTCTATTGTCAAGTTCTGCCAGAAACAGAACTTCAGCTAAGGATCTGAATGTGAATGTTTTATTAATGAGAAACCAGTAAGACAGTGAGTAAAGCAGGTGAGAAGGAGGAAGAAGCCAAGTAAGAATACAATTTCAGTTGAAGTCCTAGACTCAGCCAGATCTTTGTAGAGTATAAAGTACACCTCCATTTGTCTTGTCTTAAGACAAAGGAACTGATTTTTTTGGACTCCCATTTTTAATAGCCATTGGATACAGGTTGCCCTGAGGTAGGAGCTGTAAAACTCCCAGGTACTAGCCAATTTCAGACAGGCTAGAGGCTACAGTGTCCAGGGGCCATCTTCTGAAGTTTGCAGGGGCAGTGGTTAGGAGTGAAGTATGTACAGTCAGGGAGGTGGGCACACAGAGGTAGTGCGAGGCTATCTAATGCCATCTGGACAGGGCACTAATCTTCTATATCATATATATATATATTCTCTCTTTCTTGCAATGGATTATTTCTTTTTTTCCAACCTCAGACCCTCACATATAAGCAGATACAGTCTTTGAGCTCAACCCTTGGCCTGAGCATTATATGAGCAGCTCTCCAGACAGGATGCACTATGGCTCAAGCATCCTGTTTAATGTGATTTAATTCTCCTGTAGCTTTTTTCCCTGCTTATTAACCTTTATCCATGATAGCAGAAAAGAAAGTATATGGAGGGCGGTCAGCTGTTTGTTTCTGGAATTCAAGAAGAGAGAAGAAAATAAAGCATCAAATCATAACAGACAAATGTAGGGCTTTTTTTTTTTTGTCCTAAGGTAATTTTCTCACAACAGCTAATGAATAAAGGGCACAGATTTATACCTACCATTATGATAATACTGTCATTCTCTTTGGTAAATATAACAGGTTCTGCCTTTTCCTGTTGTAAAGATAAGGAAACTGAAGCTGAAAACTAAATATTTTACTCATCACTATTTCCACCTCACTCATGTTGCCAGGAACATGGACATAATATCAAATAAGAAAGTGACCATTAGCCTGGAAGATTATTAGAAAGATTTTTATTGCCTTTATGGCAATTCTAATATTATAGAAATTAATTAATATCCTAAGTCAAGTTTTATTCAGAAAGCAGTTTTAAGAAAGTACATAAACACCCAAAATTATGATAGCAAGATAATTCTATAACCACCTATACCCATATATAAAGGAGGGAGGAAGAAGGTCAGATAAACATTTTACCAGAAAAGATAGATTGAACTCTTTTTACTGAGTCATTTTTACATTGTATTGTCCTTGTGAGTTTTCGGCATTTTTTGACCTTTAGAGTTATCCATGAACTTTAAAGAATTCTAGATTTCCTAGATACCTTGATGCCCTAAGCAAAGAATTGTTAACTATGGCTTATAGGTCAAATCTATCTTCTAAATTCTTTTAAAATAGGTTTTATTGGAAGACAGCAACAATCATTTATTTATATATTGTCTATGGCTGCTTTCATGCTAAAGTGGCAGAGTTGAATAGTTGTGACCAAGACCAAATGGCCTACAAATTTTTGTCGCCTTACCGAAAAAGTGTGTTGACATCTGCCTAACCACAGAATCCCATATTCATATACCAGATAAGACAAAAAAGTTGACCTTTAGCTGGCCCACCAAATGTATACAAAATGCTATAATTGAATTCAATATCTGGAGGCATGTTTGTTTAACAGAGATAAAGCTATTATGCCGATGTAGGGCTTTTAGATGTCACTCCGCCACCTTTGAAAATTAAAAATTTCTGTCCTCGCAGAATTCTAAGCTAAACCTATCTTCATATTGGATATCTGTGTGATTATTAAAATAACTAAAAAATCAGCAAATGGCAAAGTAGTGTCTCGCTGAGCCCACACAGCCAAGCTGATGAAGATTCTGGGGATGGAGGGGGAGAAAGAAGCAATATTATAAAGAAGGATAGAGACTTGTGGATACCACAGAATACTGTGGCATCTGACCTTGCCTCTCAAGTCTCTTTTTACAGAGACTCAGTTCTTCAATCAGATGGTCTCTTCACTGCCATTCAATTAATCACAAATATAGTTATTGAGCACCTACTACATGTTGAGTACGTTTACCTGAATATTTTACATTCACTCCTGCCTTTATGCAATGCTTTTACTATTTTCCAAACCTGGTACATAGTTTCCTTGAGTTATCTAATTTTTATACAATCTTCAAGACTAATTTTAATTTCACCTCCTCCATTAATTATGCCCAGACCATGTCTGTCTATAATCATCTCTCCCCTCAAGGGTGTATTGGAGCCAGCCCACATTGGCTAGCAAGATCTAATACGGACATCTTTTCCCAACTTTGCTATAGTAAACTCAAGATGTAGCTTGAAATCAGGTATGGTAGGAGTATTTATACAATGAAATTGGCAAATGCTACAAATCCAGGCTTTTATTCTGAGAGCTGGTTATTAAAATAATGGCCAACACACCATTGCTTCCATCTATTAACTCACATCATATTCTCTCTCTAGCCTTTATTTTGGACACATAATTCATATTGTTCTTGCTGATTATGTTACTCATTTGTGTTTTGTCTGTCCCACTAATCTGTGAGCTACTTAGTGGCAGGGCTTATGTCTTTTATTATATTCATTTTTCTCAGTGTTTTGTCTAGCATACAATTAGTAGATGTATAATTAATTTTTATCAATAAATGATTTTTAAAAACCTTAGAAAATTACATTTATCACAACCACAAAAGAAACTATAGAGAAGCCATTGTAATTGAAGAAATTATTTTTGCAACTCTTGAAAAGCAAAATGTAATAATCATTCAATGCTCTGAACATGTTTTAATATTTTAGCATGTCTCTAGACTTTTAGATGTGGTTCTAGACCCTGAGTAAACAGAATAATGAGATAGGATCACTGATATGAAAAAGCATAGTCTAATGGGAAATACAAACAAGTAAACAAACATAGTACATTATGATTCGTGCACAGTCATGGGAGATATTCTTAGAAAGCTACATAAATAGGATGATATATGAGCTGAGCCCTTAAGAAGAGAAAGCTTATAAGACAAGGATGGATATTCAAGGATTGGAAGCAAAACTTGTACCTCATTGAAGCCAATCACAAAGTGGAAGTATGAAATGAAGAAGAAAATGGAAGCATGGCATTTAAGGCAAGAAAATAAGCCTTAAAGCTCATATGCAGATAAAGTGATAAAATTCCAGTGGCCAAGCAGTATGCCATCAAAAGGTACCCATGTTGGGCAAATAGAGACATAAGCTAAAAGTGTCTAATAACAACAGACAGACCAAAACTAAATAAATTAAATCCAGTTCTCTTTGTCACTTTAAAAAAATCAGAGCATGAAGCTCTCTTACCCTTTGAAACAACATGAAGAGACTTAGAGAGTATTATGCTAAGCAAAATAAGCCAGTCAGAGAAAGACAAGTATCACCTGATCTCACTTGTATGTGAAATCTAATGAACAAAATTAGCTAATGAACAAAATAGATCCAGAGACATGGAAGTAGGGAACAGACTGACAAATCTCAGAGGGAAAGGGGGGAGGCAGGAAGAGATAAACCAAAGAATTTATATGCATATATGCATAGCCAGTGGACACAGACAACAATAGTTCGGTGAAGCAGGGGGCAGGGAGGAGGGTGTTAAAGAGGGGAAAAAGGAGGGACACCTGTAATTTTTTAAAAAAAATTAATAAAATTAAGTATTAAAAAATCAGAGCATGGATCTAACATTATAATTTTAAAAGATAATATACATTTAGTTTTACTATGCTGTAGGCCCTATTCTAAACTCTATACAAGTTTCATTTCACGTAATCCATAACAAATCTATAATGTAGGTTCTAGTATTATTCCCACTCTATAGATTAAAAAGAGAGATGGCCCTGGCCAGTTTGGCTCAGTCGTTAGTGTCTGCCCGAGGACCAAAGAGTCCTGGGTTCGATTCCAGCCAAAGGAATGTACCTCAGTTGCGGTTCCTCCTGGCCCCAGTTAGGGTTGTGCAGATGGCAACCAATCAATGTGCCTCTCTTAGATCAATGTCTCTCTCTCTCTCTCTTCCTCTCTCCCTCTCTCCTGATCTATCTGAAGATAAATGGGAAAATATCCTCGGATGAGGATTTAAAAAAAGAGAGAGAGATGAAGAATTTCAATATTTATATAGCTAGTAAAGGACAGAATTGAGATTAAACAATACAGTCTTACTACAGAGCAATGTTCTTAACCACTGTGGACAATGCCTTGGGAAGTTGAAATATGAGTATCCTTATAACTGCTATTAGATTGAGGATAAATCATTTTCTTAAAAAATTAATGCATACATCGAACATTTAAAAATTTTGCTATATCCAGATACCATGTTAGATCCTACGCCTTTTTACTTATTAAGATGAATAAAAAGGCCTGACTTTGAGATGATTAGTTTAAAAAAAAAATCATAGCAATGAGGTGTAGCCTGTAAAAGAGGTATGAGAAATATATGAACCCAGAGAAGGAGGAACTTAACTCAGCCCTGAAAATTAAAATTATTTTTTAAAAAGATTATCCTTGGATTGATTCTTGAAGATGAGGAGAAATTACAGATATGACAAGGAAGGAAAAGAAGTGTATGTCACACTAGGGAGCACAACAGACAAATCAGAGATAAGAAAGCTGAAGAAACTTTTTTTTAGCCCAGCTGGTGAACAGGTTGCATTTCGCAAGTAGTGTTGGTCAACCAGGGTTCTGGGCTTCCTTGAAAGCCTTCCTTTAGGGCGCGCAGGCGCAGTGCGGGGCGGGGCGGGGCGGCGGGGTCTGGAGTGACAGCTCAGCTCAGACCCTAGTTGTTCCAGTGTGGAGTCAGCCAGCGCAGAGGCGATGGATCTGGGCCCATGCCTCAGTGGGCCCACTCATTCCTCGACTTGTTTGTGAGGGAATCTAGCAGCTTCGCGTCCTTCTACGTGCGTCCCAGCCGGCAAACGCTGGCCTCCAGGCTCAGCCCGCACCCTGCAGGGCAGTGGTACCCATGCGGATGCAGGAGCCGGGCGGTGCTGCAGGCCCAGTGACTTCAGTCCCGAAGTACCTTCTGGGCTGCGCAGGGCAGGGCGAGAGGCTCAAGGCGGATCCTGTGGGCAGGGCCTGGCCCTGGTGGCCGACCAGGCCACAGACACAAAGGCGGGGCTCGGGCCCTCTCGGGACAGGAGACCCTCATGGAAGCGGACAACAGGCCATCTTGACCTCTGTGAAGGCAAATGCCCACTCCACCAGCTTCGTCAAGGCAATACCTTGTGGAAAGCGATGGAGCAAAGCTCCCTGTCTCGGCCTTCTTGGCAGCCCCTGCGAGGCTGCTACTTCAAGCACTTGCAGGGCCAAGAACTTAAGTACCTGTTGGGGGTTGCCACGGTGAGCCCCTGCTCCCAGACACTGAGGCAGAAAGCCAAGGAAGCTGGGAGGCTGCTGATAGCGGGGAACCACGGAATAGCACTCCTGACTTGCCTGGGGAAGAATGTGTAAAGGAAGAGATCAAGGAGAATGAAGAAGCAGTCCAAAAATGCTTGTAGAAGCCACCCTGGAGTTTGAGGAGGAAAGCCCTGATTTTGAAATACATATAATGTGGGATGATGATCCACACACACCCGAGGAAGACCCAGAAATACAACCTGATGAGGAAGAAGAAGAAAAGTTTGTCTACCAGATGGGATTTGCATTAAAATCATCCCACAGTTAATGGAAAAGCTGAACTTGAATCTGTCAACAGTTACATGGATCTTCCTAAAAAATGGTGGTGAGCTGGAGGCTACTACCTTCTTTTCAGAGTCTGGTCAGAGGGCTGATGGGATCCCATTTGGTCCCGACAGGATGACTTAGATTTGCAAAAAGATTATGAGGATCCCAGAGACACATTGGTCAAAAAATTTAGCACTCAGAATGTACCTTGGAGGGCTAAATTCTGAAAGAAATAATTAAGAAGATAATGAGAAATAAAAATGGTGTGGCAGATGTTAAAAGGTGTGCAGATGAGGTGGTAAAAAAATTGTGACTATTGAACTTTAGAGATTCTTATATTGCAAATGACACTTGTCTTCTGACCTATGCTGCTACTGCTCTGTGAGTCGTAGATTTTTGTAGCCAAGCAGAGTTGTGTGGGAGGATAAAAATACTAAAAGGTATTGGATATATTTAGAGCTGTCCCTGGCATATCAGTGTGCTTATGAAAGGAAACTATAAACCAAGAGAGGTTGATCTACAACAGCAAGTTTCAACCTTTTTCATCTCGTGGTACACATAAACTAATTACTAAAATTCTGCAGCACACCAAAAATATGTATTACATTTTTTTCCGATCTGACAAAAAACTTGGGTATACTTTTCATTCACTCACACTGACAGCTATTATTGTGTTGGTTGTTGTCATTATTTTTATTTGACAATCTAAGAGAAATGAGTTCAGTGCCCCTGAATAAATAGATATTGCATGTTTTAAGAATTCTTGTGGGACACCAGTTGAAAATCTCTGGTCTACATAGTAGTAATTTTTTTTTTTTTTTTTGGAATGTGTCCTCTATTATATTGGTGTCAGGAGCTAGTGACCAAGTCATAGGAGGAAAATTACAAGACAGGTCTTAATCAGGCAGCATGAATAAAGAGCCTCCTATCCTTTGGCAGAAGCTCTCCTAGATTGTGATAGATTCCAAATCAAGAATCTAGAAACATGGAAATATTTCATTAAAAGGCCTTGATCAGGACTATCCCAAATCTTTGCATCCCTCAGTGAGCTCTGGTTTCTAAACTGCTTTGGAAACCCTATGTTTCCTTTGCTAATGTAATATTTGGGGACCTTCTCCTTGGCTCTTTCTTCTAGTCCTTGTCAGTCAAGCATCAAACACTTATTTCTTTACCTACCACCTAGTTTTGTTTAAAATACAGACAAAACCCTAGAGAGACACAAGAATAATCTTAGTTACTAGTAATGTGTTTTTATTTATTAAGGATAGTTTTGTGGTAAGGCTGTGCTAGATTTAAAAATTAGTGGATTAGCCCTGGCTGGTTTGGTTCAGCGGTTAGAGCGTCAGCCTGTGGACCAGAGAGTCCAGGGGTTCAGTTCCTGCCAAGGGCACGTACCTTGGTTGCAGTTTGTCCCCTGACCCCGGTTGGGGTCGTGTAGGTGGCAACCACTTGATGTGTCTCTCCCACGTCAATGTTTCTCTCTCATCCTCCCTCTCTCCCTCATGCTCTATCTGAAGATAAATGCAAAAATGTCCTCGGTGAGGATTAAAAAAAAAATTAGTGGATTAATTTCTCTTTGTTGTGATGCTTTCATTATTGAAAATAAATGGAACTTTGCACTTGAGTCTTTAAAAAAAAAATATATATATATATATATATAAAATGCTGTTTTTTGTTTTTGTTTTTTTTTAACATACTTTTATTGCCTGGCCGGTGGGGCTCAGTGGATTGAGCATCATCCTATGCACCAGGAGGCCACCAGTTTGATTCCTGGTCAGAGCACATGCCCAGGTTTGAGGCTTGATCCCCACTAGGGGGCATGCAGGAGGCAGCCAATCAATGTTTCTATCTCATTGATGTTTCTATCTCTCTCTCCCTCTCCCTTCCTCTCTCTTCAAAAAATCAATAAAAATATATTTTAAAAAATAAAATATGCTTTTATTTTTTAGAGAGAGAGGAAGGGAGAGGGAGAGATGCGAACATCAATGAGAGAGAAACATCAACATCCATCAGCTGCCTCCTGCATGCTCCCTACTGGGAATCAAGCCTGAAATCCTAGGCATGTGCCCTGACTGGGAATCAAACCAACGACTTTTTGGTGCATGGGTCTATGCTTAACCACTGAGCCACACCGACCAGGCTGGTTTGTTTGTTTGTTTTGTTTTGTTTTTAATTTTAAAAATATATAAAAGAGCAGATTGGGAAAATTACCTAAAACCTATTCAACCATTTAGAAACAACTTAGAAAATTTGAAAAAGTATAGAAAGGTCAAATAAACAAAATAAGAGAAGTTTCCCTTCACCATTCTTCTATTGTTTCCAGAAAAAAAAGGGGGGGGGTAATATTTGTCTTCTATACAGTAAAGAATTGCATTTACACAATTCTGTGCTTTTCTTGCTACTTAATTATCTTAGGCATATTTCCAGGTCAGTACATGCGGATCTACCCTTTTCCTTATAACACTTTTATAGAATTCTACTGTGTGTCAAGACAGTGAGAAGACAAGCCACCGACTGGGACAAAATATTTGCAGAACACACATCTGAAAAAGAATTTTTATCCAAAATATACAAAAAACTCTTAAAACTCAACAATAAGAAAATGAACCAGATTTTTAAAAAGGGTCAAAATCCTTAACAAACATCTCATCAAAGCAGATACACAATGGCAAATGAGCATTTGAAAATATACTCCACATCATATGTCATCATATTCCTAAATTGATTAAAACAACAAGATACCACTACACACCCATTAGAATGCCCCAAATCTGGAACTCTGATAACACCAAACGCTGGTGAGGATTTGGAGCAACAGGAATGTCATTCATTACTGGTGGAAATACAAAATAATACAACCAGCTGGTAATACAATTTGGCACCTCACAAAACTAAACATACTCTTAGCATATGATCCAGCAATCATGCTCCTTGGTACTTACCCCACAGAGCTAAAAATGTTATATCCCCACAAAAACCTGTACATAGATGTAGATAGCAACTTTATTCATAATTGCCAAAGCTTGGAGACAAGCAAAATGTCCTTCAGTGTGTGAATGGAGAAATACATTTGGTACATCCAGAAATTCAATACTATTCAGCACCAAAAAGAAATGACTTATCAAGCAACGAAAACACATAAAAGAAACTTAAATGTATATTATTAAGTACAAGAAGCAAATCTGAAAAGTTTACATACTGTATGATTCCAGCTGTATGACATCATGGAAAAGAAAAAATTATAGAGACTGTAAAATGATTAGTGGTTGCCAAGAGTAGGGGTGGGAGGAGATGAATAGGCAGAGCATAGAGGATTTTTTAGGTAGTGAAAATACTCTGTATGATATTATAATGGTGGAGATTATATATATATATAATATATATAATCCTGAAGATTCTCTAAAAAACAAAACAGAAGTAAGGCTTTGACCTAGTTAACACTTTAAATAACTGAAGGGACTGGTAACACTATATACTGTTGTTACCTAGCATCAGGCAAAGCACCATCAGGACTCTGATAAATAGAAACATTAGATGGATAGTGAGGGCACTGATGAATCTCTAGGAACTTCCTATAAAGAATATAATTTCTGCTTCTGCACAGCAAAAGAAATCAGCATCCAAATGGAAAGGGAACCCACTGTACGAGAGAATGTATTTGCCAAT
The DNA here is from genome assembly GCA_030848825.1 of Tadarida brasiliensis. Lineage (NCBI taxonomy): Eukaryota > Metazoa > Chordata > Mammalia > Chiroptera > Molossidae > Tadarida > Tadarida brasiliensis. Next base: position 62,103,390 of record CM061268.1, read on the forward strand.
GATACATCTGATAAGAGGTTAATTTTCAAAATATATAGAGTACTCATACAACTCAACAAAAGGAAGACCAACAATCCAATTAAAAATGGGTAGAGGACCTGAATAGACACTTCTCCAAAAAGAACATACAAATGGCCAGGAGACATAAAAAATGCTCAACGTTACTAATCATCAGAGGGATGTAAATTAAAATGACAATGAGGTATCACCTCTTATCTGCTAGAATGGCTACCATCAATAAATCAACAAAGAACAAGTGCTGGTGAGGATGTGGAGGAAAGGAGACCCTAACATACTGCTGGTGGGAATGCAGACTGGTGCAGCCACTATGGAAAACAATATGGAGTTTCTTCAAAAAATATTAGAAATGGAGCAGCCATTTGACCCAGTTTTCCCACATCTAGGAATTTGTCCTAAGAATCCTGAAACACCAATCAGAAAGAATATATTCACCCCTATGTTCATAGCAGTGCTATTTACAATAACTAAGATCTGGAAACAGCCCAAGTGCCCATCAGTAGATGAATGGATAAAAAAGCTGTGGTACATTTACACAATGGAATACTATGCAGCTGTAAGAAAGATCTTACCCTTTGAGATGATATGGAGTAACCTGGAGAGTATTATGTCAAGCAAAATAAGCCAGTCAGAGAAAGACATGTATCACATGATCTCACTTATGTGGAATCTAATGAACAAAATAAACTGATGAACAAATTAGATCCAGAGACATGGAAACATGGAACAGACTGATGAATCTCAGAGGGAAGGGGGGGGAGGGTGGGAAGAGATTAACCAAATATATGCATATATGTATAATCCATGGACATAGACAATAGTGAGGTGAAGGCTGGTTGGAGGGTCAGGAGTGGGATGGAGGGGGTTAATGGGGGAAAAACAGGAAACATCTGTAATACTTTCAACAATAAAGATAAATTTTAAAAAAGAATACAATTTCTAAACTACTTATATTAATGACATTTACTTATATAAACTTAACCTAGGGAAGACTGAGTATCTCTCCTTATTTGAATACTTATCCCATGTAACTCATCAATAGTAGCTAACAAATAAACATAATTTCTAGCATCTCTCTTTTTGTAAGGTGAAAGAACAGAACTTTATGATTTTCCAGGAGCCCTCTAGAAAATCAATAAGGTAGTTTTAGGTGTAAAAGATATTATAAAATATTTAATTTTTCCCTATATTTAGAATCTTATCTGTGCAAGGCAAAAATCAAAGAAGTTGCTGAATAGACTTGGATATTTGATTAAAGATGGAGAAACAATATTTGTTTCTATATTTAATCTAAGTGTCAAGAAAATACTTTAAAATTAAAAAGAAGGTACCAAGATTGTAAATAATCTTAGTTATTTTATAAGTGAGGAATGAGAAACATTTGTTCTTTTTTTACTGTCTTAAATAGTAAAGAATATAATAAAGTTGACATAAAGTACAGACAATTATTCTGGTTAGACACAGAATCTCTGCTATTTAAAAAGTAAAAAAAATGATCTTTTATATTGTAGGCAAAGGCAATTGAGCAATAAACCAAGGAAATAAGGCCATCAAAATTGAGAACACTTCGCTACAGTTTTTAACAAATTTTATAACTTTTATTTAACTTGGGTATTATAAATCAGGTCAAATAGAATTCACTTTCCAAATTGTGTCCTTCATTAGCTCTTTCATATTCTGGAACAAACTGACACTTTAGGACAGATTTTAGGGGCTCTACGAAGTCAGCACAAATGTTATTATAGTATTATGATGCTGTTAACATGCAATGTGTTTATAATTGCTATCTTTAAATGAATCAATACAGGTTTTTTAATAAGAATTTCATTGTGCAGGTAATTCAGTAATCACTTATTAACAGGCATTTTAGTTGATTCTCTTTTTCTAAACAATATATATAAATATACAATTTTGATTTGTGAGTATAGCTAAAGATCAGATTCTTATCACTGGAATTGAAAGGTGTTTATTAGACCATATTATATCTAAAATTGTTAGATATTTCCAAATTGCCTTCCAAAAATGAGTGCTCTGGCTACCTTCCCACAAATGGAGACAGTGCGTCTGTCATCCTGTACCAGGTGTTATGAACCTTATTAATCTTTGCTACTCTGTAAAGTAGAAAAAAATATTCATTTGAATTTCTCTATTTCCTATGTTATGTTCCAGAATTTTTTTTTTCTTAAATGTGTGTTTACATTTTCTGCTATTTTACATTAGGCTTGTGTGTCTTTTTATTACTGACCTGTATAGGCTCATCATACATTTTTTAATTGGTTATTTTTATCATAAACATTACAAATATTTTCTGCAGTTCTTAATTATCTTTTAAAGTTTTAGTGGTATGCTTCTAGCTATTCAGAAGTTGTTTTTATATGGTTATTTTTATTCAATCTTTGCTCATGGCTTCAGAGTCCTTAACTTTTTATATTTTTATCTGTAAAAAGACTGAATTGATCTAAAGCTCCAAGGTCCTTTCTGGACTTTACAATACTCTGGATAATGTTTTTTTTTTTTAAAAAAATGACAGTAGAATGCATTAGCACAATTACAGGGCTTTAGCAGATTTTTTAGTGACAGTTTAATCATGCTTTTAGTTATGATTAATAGGTAACTGACAAATAGATAAGTCTAATTCATAGTTAAAATTATTTTTTTCTCTACTATTCAGATTAAGGTCTGACAAGGAACTCTACACTATTCTGAAGTTTGTATAAAAAAGCCACACACACACACACACACACACACACACACACACACACAAAAACACAAAAAAAACCTTTCTGGCAAGGAGAGAGAGTTGAGAAGTAATCACTGTAACAAAAAGAGTAGGTTGGAGTTCTGTTTATTCTTTTTCTCTAAGAAGATGAGATATGGGGCATGCTAAAGACAGAAAAATTTGAAATTTTAAACCAACCTAACACAACACCCATCAAACAAAGCTGATGTTTTCACAATGGAATCAGGACCTTTTATGCCTACAGATTCCTGGGGAAAGAAGGCGAATGTTAGAGCTGAATGACACCGTGAATAAATGTTGAAGAAACAGAAAGGGGACTTTGAAAGACTTCCATTTCCTTGACACCTAATCACTGAAGAAGGGCTTAGGTGGAGAGCAGCAAGCCGGCCTCTGCATGCTTGTGGGCAATCACTAATACTATCCGTCCCTATCTAATGCCTCCCAGTCTAATGTGTAAATAACACAATGTAACCTCTGCAGTAATCGTGGTTTAATGGGCTGAAGTATGTGGAAGCAAAGAAAAAAGCACCCAGGAAGTAAGGGCCACAGGAACAGTCCTTTTCAAGCCCTGTGCCTGCAGCACCTGTCACCATGCCTGGCTCAGAAGGAATTCTCCATGGATATTCAGTTGTTAGCTTCTGTTGTTTGGAAGGCTCTTATGACTGGTGGCTTTATGAAGAGTGAGTGGGATTTTGACCTGTGAAGTTTGATAATAAAAGCATTCAATTCATAGCAAACAAAACAAGAGAGGCACAGAAGTGTGAGGTTAAAAGAAACGTCAGAAAATAGGCAATAGTTAACACACTATTAAAATACTAGAAACACGGCTGACATTTGAGTGCTTACTGTGTACCAAGTGCTAAGTGCAGCATATGGATTGACTTAATACTTTTGGCAATCCTACCAGTCAAGTGTCATCATCATCCCCATCTTGTGGACAAATGGACCCAAGCACAGAGAGGTTAAGTAACGTGTTGGGATGTGAACCCATGTTCTTAACCTGTACTCTATGCCACTTCATAAAGGATGTAGAGAGAGACTTAACAGGAGAAATGTTTGCATATATAAAGTAGTTCTTGTAAAGAGAGTCAAGTATAAGGGACTTTTTAAAATTACACACAATGCCTTTGTTCTTTACTCCCTGTTTTCTCAGTGCTCTACAGTACTGACAACACCTCATTGGTTCTGCTGTAGCTTGTCTCTCGAGTGCATGGGAATGCTGGTGAGGTACCAACCTGAAGCAAAACATTCCTGGGATGGCAAGCCTGCCTCACTCCTCAGCTACAGATTAATTACATTTTCTGGAATGACTTCTTGGCTGTATTTGCCACTGAGGCTTCCCCTCCACTCTGCTCCCCAAGCATCCCCTGGGCCGTCCTGCTAAGAAGGCTACCCTGACCCACATGCCCACAAGTCAAGTGCCTGCTGACAGCAGCCCAGAAATAGTCTAGGCAGAAGGCAGGTCCCTGGGGCTTCAGGAGTGAACACCAGATTGCTTGCCTGCTGGTGATTGCCAGGCTGAAGCTTGCTCAGAAAGGCAGAAATCCCAGGGTTATGGAAGGAGGTGAGCTCAGAAATCAGAGAATGTCTTCAGGCTTGCTCTAGGAATCAGACAGATGGCAGTGGAGGATTTGTCTGTTTCTTAGTTTCTTTTCATACTGCTGGATTTTGACCAACTTTAGAAATGCTCCCTGTTTGTTTTCTAAAACAGGAGAATTAATTCCCTAGAACAAGTAGTAGTTATACCATTATGGTCATCCTTATTCATATTCCCACATCTGTTTTTGTTCTTGCTGCTGTTGTTGATTTGAGCTCTTCTACCAATCTGCTTTGTTTGGACTTATCTGTAGGTTTGTCTATTTCTCCCACTAAATCTTGAGCTCCATGAAGACTGGGTCTATGTATTGATCATCTCTTGCATTTCGCATAGACCCAAGCACCTAACACAGACCTTAGCACATAGGAGACATTCATTAAATACTTATTAGACTAAAGTGCTGTATAATTGATAACTCTAAGGCAGGCAGCCTTGTTTTGTTGCAGAGCAAATATTAATCTAAGAGAATTTAATTGTACTCCATTAGTTGATGAAGAAGACATGTACTAACCTAAAGAATGTTCCTTGTACAATATGGAAAGTCTCTCAATTCTTTGAAAGATTAATGTATATCAGAGAAATTAAATTGCTTAAAATATTGATAACTTAAAAATCCCAGTGAAAGCAGATAAAGAAACATGAGTTGTCATCAATGTTTGTGGAACTTTTAAATCTGAAAAAAATATTAAGATCAATCAAAACCCCTTATTTTACAAATAAGGAAATTGAGGCCCAGAGAGGGTAGCTGCCCAAGGACACAGTGTTTTGCAAAGTAGAGGGGGAAATGTTTCAAGGTCGAGTGGTACAAGGTAGGAGGTCCCAGAGACAGAATGGAATTTTTATCATGACAGGGGATATTTAACCAAGAAAGGTAGAAGCAGCATAACTACAGGAAGGTCCTCACCATAATTATTAGAAAGCCAAAGGTCAGAACTGTTGAAATGGCAACAAATATCAGGTCCAAGGGATAAACACGGCTCTAAAATAAATCAAAAAGCTGGAAATCAGGAAACTAGGAATCAATAAATCATGTAATTAAGATCACAGATTTCAGTATCAGACATGCCAATTTGAATCCCAAGGCTGCTATATCTAGCTACATGATGTCTGGCAAGCTGCTTACTGTTTCCTAAGCCTTTCTTTTCTCAGCCATAAAATTCTGCTAACATTAGTAGCTATCTGAAGTTGTACGTTTGAATAATGAATATATTGTGTAAACACATACAAAAGTTCTTAGCACATAATTATAAGACAGCCGAGGTCCTTGACATTAAGATTCTTATACTCTAGTAAGGAAAAACACAAAGTAAAGAAATAAGCACAAAATTCAATTAAGCACTATTACTTGATGTAAAATAAAGAATTACTTGGAAAGTTTCCAATTTAGATAGGCTAGCATAACTGACTTCACCAAGGAAATGAGCTATGACTTGGCACTGGGTTCATGAGAAGGAGTCAGCCATAGAACATTTTTTTCAGAAAAGTATTTCAGAAAGTGAGAGGAACAAATTTGAAGGGCCCATGGAAGTAAAGAGCTTGGCTTGTCTCTAGGAGACCAGCAAAGCTAAAGATGCTAAACAAAGGGAACCTGGCACAAGATGAGGTTGTAGAGATCAGCTGAAATCAGTAGAGGCCTGAGGACAGTGGAAAGACTAAATCATTTTATTAGGGTACTGAAATAATTTTAAGAAGACTGACATTTTTAAGTTATCCTAATTGCTGTGTAAATGGACTGTTGGGGTGAGAACTTTAGTAGGGATGTAGATTACTCTATTGCAATGGTGCAATTGAGAGATGGTAGTAATTTTAACTAGATGGGTGACAATGAAGCTGTTGGGAGCGAAACTGAGTCAATGTGTATTTTAGAAGTAAAACCAACAGGATTTGTCAATAGACTACGTGGTGATATAAATATGGCTAATGTTGCCCTGGCCGGTTTGGCTCAGTGGTACAGCACTGGCCCACGGACCAGTGAGTCACGGGTTGGATTCTGGCCAAGGGCACATACCTCGGTTGCAGTTCGTCCTTGGCCCTGGTCAGGTCGTTTGGGAGGCAACCAGTCAATGTGTCTCTCTCACGTCAATGTTTCTCTCTCTCTCCCTTTCTTCTCTCCCTTCCACTCTATCTGAAGATAAATAGAAAAATATCCTCAGGTGAGGATTAAAAAAAATAAAAAAAAAAAAAAAAAAAATATATATATATATATATATATATGGGTAATGCTAAAAAGAAACAAAAAATAGGGTAAAATCAATTTGTTGAGTGTTGTCCCATGCACCAAAGGGTCACCAGTTGGATTCCTTGTCAGGGCACATGCCCGGGTTTGAAGGCTTGATCCCTGATGGGGGCATGCGGGAGGCAGATGATCAGTGTTTCTTTCTCACATAGATATTTCTCTCTCTTTCCCTTCCTTTCTCTCTACAATGTGTGTGTGTATATATATATATATATATATATATATATATATATATTTTTTTTTTTTTTTTTTTTTTAAAGGATGACTCCTAGGTTTAGGAGCATTAGGGAAGAAAATGGGGTGATTTACTGAAATAGAAAACACTAGGCGAGCAATAAATTTATTAAAGAAAACTGAATCAAGAGTTTTCTTTGTACTATATTAGGGTTCTTATTGGATATGGCGATTAAATATCCAAGAGAGGCTGCCAAGTAGTCGGTTGGGTCTTGAAGCATGGAACTCAAAAGAAAGAACAGGGTTAGACGCACAGTTGTAATCATTAGCCTGTAGGCATTATATAACATCATGGGAGTAGAGGAGGTCCCTCAGGGACTGAGTATAAATAGAGACGAAAAGCCACAAACAGTCTGACACACCCATCATTAAGAGGATAAGGGGATACTGATGAATCTGAGAAGCAGACTGAGAATCATTGGCCAAAGAGAGGGAGGGAAAACACAGATATTAAGTCACAAAAGTCATGTAGGGAAACAATTTTTAGAATGAGGAAGAGGACATGTATCAAGTGCTCTTAGAAGATAATTACAATGAGGAGAGGAAATGCCTATTGAGTCTGAAAACATGGAGTAAGTGTGACTCTGAGAGCAGCAGTTTCAGTAGAATGGAAGCATTAGGAGCTAGAATAAATGGGTTTTGAAAGGTTTTGTCAAGAAAAGAAGCAGAGAAATGGGAAGCAGAAGAGGAGATATGGGATCAAAGGAGGAAATCGAACTTTTAATTTTTTTAAGGATAGAGGATATTACAGAATGTTCTATACTATTTGAAATGAAAAAAGTACAAAGGAAGAGACACAATGGTGAAAGGGAAAATCTTCCAGAGCAAGGTTCTTGAGATTTGAGGTCCGAAGACCAATGGAGAGATGGGCCTTTGTGATAACTTGGGATGGGTCTTTCTTTGGGCCTAGAAGATAAAAAAGATAGAAAGTGTGTGTGTATGCTTGTAAACTTTGTGTTAGAAAAATCAAGGTATACTGATCTGATTACTTCTATATTCTCAACAACAAAACAAGAGGGGAGGTCTTCAAGTCTAAATGGGGTGGGCTGACTGGGAGGATGAAACTGGGAAAGGAAGAGTTTGTAAAAGACTTGAGAAAAAAATATTAGATAAATCATCTAGTATTTACGTCATTCAACATAGCAGTGATCTGCTAATTACAGAAACATGCTGGTTGGACATAGGAAAGAGATAAAACATCACACATCTCATTTACTATCTGCTTAACACTATGCAAGGCATTTCCATTTATAGCATCTTTTTTGTCCTTAAAGAAGTATTTTTTACACCCTTTTTAAAAATTTGAAGAGCAAGGCTCAGAAAGGTCAAATATTTACCCAAAGTTTCAGAGCTATTAATTGACTGAAAAAGGATTTTAACTCACTTGTATTACTTGAAAGTCCCATCTTTCAATTCTATGGATATACCAATTAGGAAGTTACTGGTTATCACATCAGAAACATTATCTGTGGAGTGGTATATTAGTCTGCTAGGGCTACCACATTTCCTCTTCTTAATAAGGACACCAGTCATATTGCATTAAGGACTACCCTAATGACCTCATTTTAACTTAATTACCTCTTTAAAGACTCTTTGTTCAAATACAGTCATATTCTGAGGTCCTGTGGATTAGGACTTCAGCATAAGAATTTTTGGGGAGGGGGTGTGGAGCACAATTCAGCCCATAATAGGTGGTGAAAATAAGTCAAACTGTAGCGGGATAAATATAGAATAAGAATTGAAAATGTCAAATTAGGCCAAGCTTTTAAAAATGGGATGACAAAATAAAACTAATTAAGAAAAGAGTTTGAGAATGGTCTTTTTTCTTTAACAATAAGAGATACATGACTGAATTTTTAATTTAAGGGAAATTGGCTAAGGAAATGAGAGGGGGGAAAAACATTAAATGTGAAGCACATTGAAATGCTTTAAAAAGTAAGCCATGAAAAAATAAATATGGCTTCAATTCTAAAAGATCATTCTGTAGGGCAAATTGTTCCATATTTTCCCCAAAGGAAAACTAATCAAAGAGTGATGATATATAAAATATCCATAGGAAATGCCATATTGAGAATCTCATTTGTCAAATTATTCATACAATGTCTTTTTATCACATACCTATTTTATTAAGATAATTTAGGTAATATAAGGATTTCTGGGATTATCAAAACAAAATTTCTTCATGTAGGATTGGCAAAGCAGAGAACAGAGAAAACCAAGGATGTATGACACGATGTTATTTCCATCTTGGAGTCAAGAAGGCCCAAGATAACTGTTTGTTGTCAAGTACAAAATGTCACAATGGTCTGGAAATAACAATGAGGCTGAGAATCAGTTGGAAACTCAGGAAAGACATATTGTTAAACTCAAAAAGTCAAAATGGCAATAATGAAAGGGTTTTTCTGTGGCCATGTCCTTACACAAAGCAATCTATCAAGAGAAAGGTACCTATGTATTTATCAAAAGAAAAAAAAACATTTTTAAAAAAGCACTTTTCCCTCAAGAAAAGAAGCAGCAAAACCCCTTTAATCTCAGGGACAAAACGACAAGCAGAACAACTTCTAGTTTCGTATTATGGGTTTTGCCTAGTGTCAGTCAGCACATCTTGGAGCTTGGTGGCGGAATTCTTAGCCCCCTCCCAGAGGCAGCTAATATTTGCCTGGCATCAAGGCAAGAACTGGGGTGTAGGTGCAAATGTTTTCTCCCATTTTCCAGCAGCTGATATCTTTTCTTCATACCAAAAAAAAAAAAGATCTGTGATCTGAGCTGTTTTTCAGCCTCTCCCTCGCTAGCAGCCAATTAACAGCCTGTGCTCATGCAGCCCAGAGCACAAATACACAGGTGCTTCACCTTCTGACCTGGGCGGGCCCAGCGTTTCTTCTCTTCTGCCTCCCCTTCTTTCCCATGGGCATCCAGTCAAGGCCCATGGAAAAGAGATGGTAAATGGTTGTGTACTCTCCCTGTGTCTTGGATTCCCAGGAATTCTAAATGGTTCCATAGCCCACATGTAGCTTAATTGATTTGTCAAAATTTGTTTCCCTCTTATCCAGTTGTATGACTTGTACGCTTTTCTCTCATAATCTGCCAAGGTTGAAACAGTTTACCTATCCCGCTGTCCTCAACATGTCTTGCCACCCACTAGAATCAGTTTGCCTGGTTTCCCTGGGACTCTAACTCTCTGATGAGGCAAACATATGATTTTTTTTATCGCACATTTTTCTTACTGTTAAATCGGAATGACGTTCTCTTGCAACATTTTTACCTCTTAAGCAGAAGCAGAACTGATTGGTGATAAGTATTAATTTTCTCCCTTCTTCTCAGTCACAAGGTAAAGGCAATACCAGTGTCTGTGGTTAGTGTCAACAGAGTGGTGTTAAGTTAAAAATTCAAGTTCACGAGTTAGTATGAGAGCTCAGAAATAGAGAAAACTACAAAGGCCAGAGTGCTGCTGTGGTCCCATCTCCCATCCAGAATAATTCTTGTGGTACATTATTACTATGGGATCCACATGGAAAGCTGTGCTTCCCTTCTCGGGCAGTCTTGTGGGCCCACCTGGAGGCAGAACTAAGAACAATGGGCACACTATTGAATAGTGACATGTTACTTGTATTCTGATCTTTGGCATCTGCAACTGCCACATATGATTCAAAACTAATATTCATTAGTCATCAAGGTGCAGTATGAATAAGAAAGCCAATGATCAAAATCTGCACACGTGGCTAGTGAGCACTCAAAACTTTGCTAGTGCAATTCAGCCATGTATATGCTTTTTTCTTTTTTTTTTTTCTTTTAGGCAATTCCAATCAATTTATTTTAAGATATGCCTTTTGACATTTATTACCCATTTGTAAATATTCATTTTAATTATTTAAATTCCACTTCCGAATTTCTTAGTATAACTAGGAACTTTCTGCACCATGACTTATTTACACATTCCCCTCATGTTGAATTTTTTTTCCCCAAATTTGGCTATTTGGTAGGATACGTGTAATTTTTCATTTCAATTTAAAAATAGTAGTATGCTTCTGTTATTGGAAATCTTATAGGTAACTTTGGAACAATCTGAGTATGTGAATAGATGTTTTCATGTGTAAAATGTGTGAAATCTAAATACACATTGAGTATTTCTGATAATGTCTTATGTCTTCAAAGTATACTCTAGTGGCTTTTGGAAGACGTTCACAGAACTGGACTCAGACGTCTGACAAGGGGACAATGTTCAGTTACTATTGCTATCTCATGGCACCACTTGGTATTAAAAGAGGGCGTACATGGAACAGAAATTCAAACCTCTGTGTGTGTGGGGGGGGGGGGGGGGTGGTTCTAGTGAGCTGGTATTGCTATCTCCGGAAGTTAGCAGTTTTTTACAGAACTAGATCTCAGGCTTCTGAAGGGGGAATTATAGCCCAACTCGTGTTCTTAAAGGGAGTGATGCTGCTGATTCTGGGAGTGCTGATAAAAAAGCTGGAGGCTGGACTCTACTGCCTTTCTTAGGGTTAAGAGCAGTAGCTGAAATAAACAAGAGGAAACAAGTCCCTTATTCTTCTAGTCTACTGCCAGGGTCTGTCAGGGATCCAGCTAACAAAGGACATATGCCACTTACAGAGTCTCAGCCGCATCATCACAAAGTGAAGTATAGTACAATATCTTTGGGGCTGAGAACACTAGCTAATAAGTAGCAGGGTCTACGCTCTGGCCATTTAGAATCAACACACACACAACCTCCTACATGAGGTTAAATTCCCTATTAAACCAATGCCGCACTTATGCTTTTTCCCCCTTTACTAACAGAGGTTCCCTCAGTCTATCACCAAAAAGAGATAAAACCCCAAAAGCCATTATATTCGTTTCTGATTAATCACAGTATCCTTCTCTGAGAGATGTTATATGATTCTTCAATACTGTCACAGTCTATATTGGATATTCTGTACTAAAAACTAAATTGTAGACTTGCCTGGCCAGTGTGGCTCAGTGGTTGAGCATCAATCCATGCACAAAGAGGTCGCCAGTTCAATTCCTGGTCAGGGCACATGCCCAGACTGTGGGCCAAATCTCCAGTGGGGGACATGCAGGAGGCAGCCAATCGGTGTTCTCTCTCATTGATGTTTCTATCTCTCTCTCCCTCTCCCTCTCCCTTCCTCTCTCTCTAAAATCAATAAAGAAAAAAATTTTTAAATAAAATAATAATAACTAAATTGTAAAATTAAGTACTATTGATAAATCTTATGTAAAATAACAAGAAGACATATCAAAAATAAGTTAACATATCAAAATATGTGTGTGTACATACCCAGACACAAGTTAGGTAGTATGTAAAATTATACTTAGAATAGAAAGGGAAGAAAATAGGTATAGATGCTGCAGACCTCATTTCCCTAACAGATTATAATGCCATGGTTGTTATTTATTTATTTTTCTAGTAGCCACAACATCTTCTGTTTGCCCTCAGCCAGTATTTCTGCTAGTCAAGGTTCTTTACCTAGTGAATGACTCAAACTTTTATTCACAGATGATCTGATTTCTAAGCAATTTTGCCTTTTTTTGGTTACTATATATAGTCTCCCATTAAATTTTACTGTTTAACATAGAAATGCTAAAACTCCCCAGAAAATGCCTTGAATTTCATACATAGATTTTCCTACACTACTGTCTAGCAGCACCCCAAATAAACCTTGATAATCAGGATCAATCATATCAACCAGTATAGTATCCTTCTTTCTTATACACACGCTCAGTGGCATTAAGCACCTAAAATGTCCTTTGATTAAACTTCCAGTTCAATGCAATATTACTATGTACCCTTGCAGAAGAAGTCCTACTTTGAAACAAATACATGAAAAACAGACAATTTCACAATTTTAGTGACCAGGAAAAATTATGTCAGTGGGTTATAAGATGTAATTGTGACAGGAACCATTCCCATTTCCACTCTTATTTCTAGCACCTTTAGAGTAGGCACATGGGACAATGCTGGTAATTCAAAGCACATACTGCCTTTGTAAGACACCACTTCAGCTCTTTAGGATGTTTTCTCCCAAGTGGTACACCAGCTGAATCTCAAATGGTCGATTCATTCTTTTACTAGGCCAGTTGCTTTGAGGCATGTAATGCACTGCATGTAAAGCTAGTGGATTCCATAGGAAATAATAGTGTTGCAATGTTTTTTGCTGTTGTAATGAATTCTGTAGGCAGAAGCAAAGTTGAGTAGAATATGTGATGATAAAGAAATATTCCATGGGTCCATAGTGATGCTGGCAGAAGCATTATCCACAGAGGAAGCAAATCTATATACAGATATTCATCTATTCTGGTGAAAGCAACTGCTGTGTGCACTCTGATGACAGGAGTCCAATGTAATCAATGTATCAAATGAGTGAATTATTCCCTGCTCCAAAGGAATGGTGTTTCATCAAAACCTCATAGTCAATCTCTGATACTGGCATATTTGGCACTCCATATGGTAGCTAAGTCACTCTTCATGAGAAGGGAAGCTCTGTTGTTGAACCCAGGCCTAGCTATGTCACTATGGCTACTTTCTACATGGGTTTGTTGATAAAACACTTGCAACTTGAGAAAGAAGCTGAATGAACAGAATGCATCAACTTATTCACTTTATTATTCATAATGGAGGGGTGCATTTGGATCTGTAAGATAATAGCTTCATAACTATATGTTCTAAAATAAAACTTTTATTATTCTATAGCATCTATGCCCCCCCCCCCATATACATTCCCTCAGATAGTCCTCCCTTGAGAATTCTTTCTATGGAGAAAGTCAGGTAAATATTTTTCAAAATTTCTTTCACTCCCTCACAGACAGACAGACCCCAAATATTTTGGTATGTCATGATTAATTATGAAGTTCCTTCCTATTTGCATACAGGTCTCTAAATGCAGAGAAGGACAATGAACATCCTTTGAGGAGAGAATGAAAAGTAGATACCCTAACAGAAGGCACTGGAAGATCTCCTAACTGTAATCACTGGGAACGTGCCCCACTCCAAGGGACCATTGTGCAAACTGTTATCTCTTCCTTGTAATTCTCTACCAGGTTGTCCCACCCTCTCCATCCACCCACTAAGCTTCTCACAACTCTTCAAGCTCCAGTCCAAACACTATTTCTTTTTGCTTCCTATCAGTCAGAGCTGATCACATCCTTCTTTTTACTGTCTTTTACTTATCTCTTTTGTGGTGTCTATTAAAACTGCATGCTCATGTATCTGTCTTCCCTTCCAGACTATGGGTGGTTTTAAGTGCAGGAACAATATCTCTGAGGTCTTTATGGGCAAGAATCATAGTAGCCACTCAGAAATATTGACTGAATTTTGTGTGGGGACTTTGAGTTTGGGAATTAACAAACAATGACCCTGATTTCAGATGGAGAATGTGCCAAATGTAAGGTTTCTATTCTATGCAAAAGATGTCCAGATACCACACTAGTAGCTGCTGGGCTCAAGGAAAAATTTGCAAGTATGGTGCCATGTCCATTCCATCCCCCAGAATTCCTCTTTCTCTGCCACTTGGCTGTGGAGTGGAATGTACCTCCAGAGTTCCTGTTTTCCTTGATGTGCTTCTCATTTCATGAATTTTACTACTAATCACTTGGGGGGAAATAGGAAATAAGTATTAACAACTTGGGACATTTATAGAGATTCCAAAGTTCTCACCATCATAGACCCTTTAGTATAGATTCCTGACTCTTCTTGAGACGGTCTGTGATTACTCCTTTGATGGTCTACACTCTGTTATTCATTATTTGTTTTATGGGCTTCACTAATTTCTCACCTTTCTATACATTGTTTCTTAGCACAGAAGCTGGGGATTCTGTCCTTTGTGTTAGCCCCTTTCCCATTGTGAGATAGAGTACACACAAAATAACAAAGTTCTCCTTTGTCAGAAGTGGCAATTTATATTTTATATATATAGCATTTATCTTCAGATAGAGTGGGAAGGAGAGAGGGGGGAAGAGAGAGAGAGAAACATCGACGTGAGAGAGACACATCGAGTGGCTGCCACCCACACAACCCCAACCGGGGCTGGAGACAAACTGCAACCATGGTACATGCCCTTAGCGGAAATCGAACCCGGGACTCTCTGGTCCGCAGGCTGACGCTCCAACCACTGAGCAAAACCGGCCACGGCAATTTATATTTTTAACTACAGATTGGATGACACTCAGATCATTGATCTTTGTAAGAAACACATTTGTCAAATTTTCACAACTGGAATAGACGTTTAGAGGAATGAAAAAGGAAAGAGACTTGGAAATATTGACAGATGAAAACTTTGGCTACTGAAGAAAAAAAAAGGTAGAGAGTTTGGTATATAACTATTATTTCAGAGAAAACACACAGAAAATAATCTTTTTCAGGCCTTGATCTATCTTTTCACGGGCTCCTTTCTTCCAGTAGTCAGAATCATGTGTTGTGATTAAGAGGTCAGGTTGTCAGCTCCAGACGGATTTGCTTTCTGAAAGCTATTTTACATTATCTTCGTTTTTAGGCTCGGCTTGAGCACATTATATCTTTTCTCATCTAAATTTCCAATGACACTAGTATTATTTCATAAATTATTTGTGTTCCATGTGTTTCTCTAATTGTACATCATAAATATTCCTAGGTATCATGGATGTTTACTGTTCATTAGAAAGAAGCATTTGAGCTCATACTGAATTTTCACTCTGCCAGATGGCATCCCTGGTGTTCAAACATTTGCGGCCTTTTTTGCTTTCTTGTTTTATTTACAGACATTACCTTTGATTTTTCTTACACTTTTAGTATAGGCCCTAGGTACTAAGCTACCCAGTGTGTTGGTCCCTTGCCTCCAACCTCTCCAACACAAAATCCATCCTGAACACCCCCTTGTAAATCTTTTTTTCTTTCTTTATCCTTACCCGATGACATTTTTCCATTTTTGTTCAGAGAGAGTGGGAGGGAGAGAGAGGAAGAGAGAGAGAAACTCGACATGAAAGGGACACAGCAAGTGGCTGCTTCCCACACAACACCAACCAGGGCCGGGGACAAATTGCTACCGAGGTATGTGCCCTTGACCAGAATCGAACCCGCGACTCATTGGTCCGCAGGCCAACGCTCTAACCTCTGAGCCAAACCGGCCAGGGCTACTTTGTAAATCTTTCTATGCACAACTTTTCCATGTCATTCACCTTCTCAAATGGCAACAGTGACTCTCATTACATATGGAATAATTTCAAATGCCTTAGGCTGACACCCATATATTTTTGCTCTTTTGTTTCTGTCTGCCCACATTTCTCCATTTAACTAAATGAACTGAGAAAAGTTATTTAACCTTCCTTTTTTTAAATTCATATGCACCAAACTAACCTATTCATTTTTCTTATCATTTGTTCTGGAGAAGAGATGAAACCCAGAAGATATACAGGCCAGGTATGGGTATTGATGAGTTGGCAACATTATAATCAATACTAATGAGTGATTCAAGATGCAGAATGAGATTCTTAGTGATTTTTATAAATAGGTACACATAGAGCCTACAATGGAAATAAAAGATATTCTCATTCTAGTTGAGGTCTGGAGAAAACTGATTAATGAAATTATAGCCTTTGTGCAGCTGTGAATTCGGGGATCTCTAGGTTACGTGAAGGAGTAATCCCATCACTTCTCTGAATTCCCATCAAACCATACCAATTTCTTGTGAGGCTGAACATATTCGAGTGTGTGTCTGAAAGGCCATATGCCAAAATGATAGTAATATCTTTTTGTCTGGAGGAGAGTCATCATTCCAAATAAAGGAGTTCTCCATCTGTATAGGCATAAATATATGGTGAACTCTCTACTGTAATCCTCAGAAATGGGTGAAATCTATCACAATTGGCAGAAAGCAGTAAGGCTGTTAACATTGAGAGTTGATGCGTAGGGCATATGGTACTAAAGCACAATTCAAAGAGGATGTTGAAAACTACAGAATACAGGGGTGGGCAAAAGTAGGTTTACAGTTGTAAGTACATGAAACAGAGTTTAATTTTGTATTATTATCTATTAATTATTGTATTATTTTTCACACTTACTTTTGCCCCACCTTGTATGTCTGGTGACAGGAAATTCCTTATGACAGTAATTTTGGGTCAGTGAAATTGTGTCTTTACTAATTATGCCCACCTTGAATTTATATTACTGTTATTACCATGAATGCTGATGACTTTTCTCTGTAGTACCTAAAGACACCTTTCCACATCAGGTACAATCCTCGAGCCTTGGCTAAAGTAAAGATACAAAAATAAATATAAATGGAATAAGTGACTTTTCTCCCTAAAGTTGATTAAGGGAAGAACTCTACCTTTTGAAATATTTATCTCCCGCTTTACCACACACTCTGCCCATACTTGCCTGCATGGATGGATGATACTCAATAATTTTTTTCTGAGTACAGTCGTCCCTCGTTTATCGCAGTTAATCCGCTCCAGACTGTATCGGTTGCACCTGGTGTTGAACGATTCCTGGGGTGCTCGAATACATAGGCCTACAGCCCATACGCACAGTAATTTTAATTTTAATTTTAATTGTAATACAGGGGTGTATAATTGACTCAGACAACTGAGCGCGCGCTGTATCGTTTTCACTGTCTTGATCAACTTTTTAATGAAAATATTTGAAAAAAAAACCGCAATAGAGTAAAGCAGCGGAAGTCGAAGTGCAAAGTGGCGAGGGACGACTGTATATGTTTTAGAGAAATACATAATATCCTCTCCTCTTCCCAAGGGACAGATTCTAGAGCTCCTCTGGGTGAGTTATTTATCAAATATTTATTGAGTACCAACTGTGTACAGATATTATTCTAGGTTTTATGGATATAGCAGTGAACAGATTACAAAATGCCATAGGTTTTTCAATTGAAAGCTCTTTTCCAATATTCCTTTCATTTTTCACAATTAAATGAGAAAAGATGCAAACCACACACATTCATTTGTGTGTGAGTGTGTGTATGAATGTCTGTGTGAGTGTTGTCTACAAAACATAAATGACAACCACTGGTGTCATGGAAAGCGCCCATCAAGTGCAGCAAACCTGCGTTTGATTCCTACTGCTCCGTTTATGAGCTAAATGAACTGAGAAAAGAAATGTAAACTCCTGCTTTTTATTTGTCTGCTTGTTTTTCCATGTGTTTTAATGGGAACACGGTTGTGAAGCAATACTTCACTAAGAACATGTACTGCGATTAAACTGTCTAGTTTCAAATCCTGAGTCTGTTACTTGCCACATCCCAGTTGTGTAAGCTTGGGAACGTTTTCCTCTTATTTATTTATTTATTTTTTTTAGTTTTCCATCTGTAAAATAGGATTGCTTTTGATAAAATGAGTTCCTATATGAGAAGTACTTAGAGCAGTACCTGACATATAGTTGGTATGCTAACTCTCACTGCTGCTACGAGTACCTCTTGCAGTATTGTTGGAGAATGATATAATGATGAATGTCAAAATCCCTGGCATAGTTCCAGACACATGACGACCTACTCAGTGGGAATTACTACTGAATTGACTAGCTCTTTTGCGTTGTTTTATGAGCCTCAGAAGCATTACTCTAATGAAAAACAGAACCTAATGAAAAAGTTTGTGTTAAATGAAGAGAAATTTTGGAAGGAAGGGGGCAACATAGTCTTCTTAAGAAAACTAGTAATTTTCTGCATGTGTAGAAGTTGCCTTAGTTACTATTGGTCCACTGATACATTGTGATCTCTCATAGATGAAAGTAATACATTTTGATCTATTATTATTGAATGTAGATCTTCAGTACATGGAGTACATTTTTATTTATTTTTATTTAATGTATATATAATATAATACATATGTCTACTATAATTATATTCCTGAAATTCAAATCCAACCACAGTTACTCTTTATCTAACGTACTCAGGTGTCAAATTAACGTTCAGGATCAAGTCCAAACTGCCTCCCCCAGTTGGTATATAGGTCTTTCACAATCTGACCCTTCTCCCTATTCTGTCTCACTCCCTATTGACCATGCATTACTCTATATTTCATTCTGACCCACCAAACCACTTTCACTTTTCAATTGCATCAAAGCCCAGGCTCCTTGTGGGTCTGTGTTTTGAATGTAACGCCTTCCCCATAATCTATCTACTCACCCAGTTTAAATACATTCCTGCTGTGAAGCTGTCCTTGATTCCAATATTAGCTGTTCCTGTTGTAATCCCATAGGTTTTACACACAGGCTTTCAAGAGCATTGTTTACGTTGCTTTAAAATGTACGCATCTCTTTATCACATCATGGAGTGAGATGCATGAGGACAGGGATCCATTCTTAGCCATCCTTGGAGCTTGATATGTAGTGAGTACAAGACAGAATATCTAATGAATAAATAAATGGATAATTTAGTGAAGGGGACAAAGGAAGCTTTATTATCACCACTTTACAGGTAAGAGCACTGAGAACTTTAAAGTCAATCAGTAATATCTATTGAGAGCTAAATGAACAGCTTGTTCCCTACTTACACTCAGCTTCGTCTGGGATGGATGGCCCTTTGTGACACTTTCTCCCAGATTCATTCTGACTAGCCAGGGCCTTGTATGCGCAGTCTGGCTCATTCGATTTGAGTGCGATTTCTGCCTAATGCAGTGGCTCTCAATCAAGGGTGCACATTATAATCACATGGGGAGCACTATGGTTTGCTTTTAATCTGCTCACAAAACAGGTCATAGCAGGGTGCCTTGCCACTTAATGACACCCATAAGTGTTTACGAGAGAAGGGGGAAAAAAAACCCTCTGAAATGGCCTTACTTTCTTATGTTCTTTGGTTCTTTTTGGTTCATTATCACTGACATTTTGGTTGTTACACTAAATTCCCTCAAGTTTCATCATTAGCTTAAGTGATTTTAATCTGGTTTTCACTCCCTTACCCATTCCCTAAGGACTAGTTTGTCCATACAACTAAGCTTAAGAAGTTTGAGAGTGTATATTTGAAGTGAGACTCAGCTGAGGTTGGGTCCAATTAAATTTCTTAGCTCTAGAACAGGCTTTGCATTTGCAGCTCCTCAGCCCTGACAACCTGTGCTCTTAAAGTGTCCATATCTTTTAAAAGTGTTGTGTTTCATTATAAACTTCCAAATACTTCTTAAATGAGTTCTATCTTCAGCCAGGAGCAGGAACAAAAGGACTTACTGGGACATTGTTATTTCAAACCCAGAGGGAGGCTTTAAATATTTCTAGTAGTCACAGCACAATAGGTCATGTATCTATTGAATGGTTACTCTTTGGGCCCCCAAATTCAGCTGTTGATTCATTTAATTATACATTAATTTAAAATGATTATTTCACTCCCTGCCTGAAATCCTCCAATGGCTCCTCATAGATGTCAGACTAACATTCAGACTTCTTTCCTTGCATAATGTGTAGAAAGGCCCTACATGATCTTGGTTTAGCCACACATACATCCTTACTTGTAGCCCTCTGAACGACTTGGAAGGCCCCCAAAGCAAACTCTTTATTCTTGTGCTTTACTCTTTCTAGACTGCCTTTTCCCTTCTATTACTTTATCCAGACTTCTACTAGTCAGTTTTCAAAACGGAGGTTCAAGTGGCATCTAAGATGGGCACCTTACCTGGCGGTACCTGTGTTGGTTAATGTTATATGTCAACTTGTCTAGGCCATGGTAGCCAGCCATGTGGTCGAACATTCTGTTTCTCTCTGTATGTGTGTCTCTCTGTCTTTCTCTCTTTGTGTGCACATGTGCACGCACACACACACACACACACACACACACACACACATATTCTGTTGGCTCTGTTTTTCTGGAAAGCCCTGATTAATACACCACCCATTCCCCACCCACTCAGGTGCTATCTCCTCTTTCTCTGTTCCTCTTTTTCTGCCTTCTTTTTCTGGTTTTAATGGTTCCACTCTATCTCTTTTGTTGTATTTGCTATGTTAGTGCACATCCTTGCCTGATCTTTTTGTATTGTATTCATTTCTGTTCCTTGTACACAAACTGTGAGAACTCTGTGAGTCCTTAGAGCAAAGGAACACTTAGGGTAATTACTGTGTAATTAATGCAGGTGTCTATTGAACACACAGCTCACATTTCAAAATGAAAGTGAAACAGAGCCCCTTCTGTGGCTATAATGTTCACATCAGTCCATGGTAGAAGCACATGCATTCTCACAACTGCAGAAACACTCCCATCACCCCATGTAAGCACAGAAGGCAAGGGCATTTACTATAATCAGCAACAGTCAACTCAATTCCAGTCTTGGTTGTACTACTAACTAGCTGTGATGTTGAGATGACAATTATTTACTCTGTAAAATGAGGAGTCTGGAAGGAAAGAAAACATAAATAATTACTTTTCAGGAACTAGGCCAAGCACGTTCTGAATATTCTTTCATTGTATCCTTAAGTGTTATTATTCTACTTTTCACTTTAAATCATTTTTGTTCTCATAAGTAAGTTAAAGTAGAGAGTTCCATCCTCATTCATTCTCCACACGAGTAGATTTATCTACTTTTAGAGGCTTACAGGGAGTTCTCTAAGTTTAAATGAAGATATTTATTGTCATTTAATAATTCAGATTTGTTTCAATGGGAAAATGTTTCAAAACTAGGGCTACATGGAAGAAACAAATAATGCAAAAAAAGTGAAAAGGTAGGAAACCACTCAATACATTTTGAGTGACTCGAATTTTGACAAGATGGCTGGAGGCATCCCAGCGACGGTTTTCAAAGACAATGCGATTATCACTTCATCTGCTCTGACTTTCCAGAAAGATGACATCTGAGAAAAATAACCCTGAGTCTCTTATCTTGTTATCGTCTCCCTACTCTCATAGCTCCATTTATTTACAACAGGCTGATAGTGTCTCAATTTATATTTCCAGAGTAAATTTGCTCTGACATCCAGACCCAAATATCCAGCTGCCCACCTGACATCCCCATTGGAATGTTTCAAAAGCATTTTCAAGTCCAGCACATCACAACTCCGGATATTAACATCTCTTCTTCAGGCTACACCTCTTCTCCAGCGAGCCACATCTTTGGAAATAAAACGATCTTGTCTCACAGTATAAGCCAGAATTCATGGAGTCTTCTCTGACATCTCCCCCTTCAGCTGTGCTGCTCAGATAGCCAGACATCACCTTTTTGCCTAAACACCGTTTTCTCACTGATTTCCTCATTCCTTGATCCCTGAACATCAACTCTTACTATCCACCAGAACCTTCTCCACAATGCAATGTGTGATCTTTTAAAAATGATGATCTGTTCATGTTAATACCCACCACCCCAGACTTAAACAGTGGCTTCCTGTTGCTCTTAGAAAAAACTACAACAATTTCTCACACAGCCTCCTCTATCCTTCATGATTTGGGCCCCATTTTTCTCTCTAGCCTCATTTTGGTTCTTGGGTCGACGCTCAACCAGTGAGCCACACTGGCCAGGCTCTAGCCTCATTTTGAACAAATCTCTTCTTGCTCTCCATAGACATGTTGGTCAACTTTTAGTTTCTTGAACTTGTTTTGTACCTCTCATCAAATACTCTTTGCAAATTATATTCTAGTCTTCAGGAACACTCCTACCATTTCTTTGAATACTCATTCTTCAACTCTTGGTTTAATATACCATCAAAGACTTTCCCAGAGGCTAGAGACTAAATGAGGTCTCCCCATTAAATCTTGTTATCATGTTTCTTTCTTCCATAGTATTTACCAGTCTGTAATCATAGATGTATTTCTGAAATCTCCAGTTCTGTCTCCACCATGAGGCTCAAAGTACCACAAGGACAAAGAACTTCACCAGTACCTTGCACAGAGTCAGTTTATTATAGATGTTCAGAATATACATATTTATCTACTTGTGAAATAGGTGAATACATGAATTTTAAAATGTTCTCCTGTATAAGTGTATGTTACTTTTTTGTTGTGGTGGTGATGGTGAATGTACTACAGCAAATCAGTTTCTAAATATTTAACTACATTAAGGCTTCCTTGTGAGCAGTTTTTTAAAAATAAACTTTTATTTTAGGATAGTTTTCCATTTATAAAAATGTTGCAAAGATAGAAGAGAATTCCCATACACCCTACATCCAGTTTCCCCTATTATTAACATCTTACATTAGTGTGGAACATTTGTCACAATTGAAGAAATAATACTGCTACATTATTATTAATCAAAATCCATACTTTATTAGTAGTTACCTGATATCTCTTTCTGTTTCAGGATCCCATTCATGATTCCACATTCCATTTAATCATCATGTCCCTTAGACTCCTCCTGGCTGTGTCCGTTTTCAGACTTTCCCTGTTTTTGGTGACCTTGACAGTTTTGAGGAGCATTGCTCAGGTGTTTCATTGAATGCCTTGCCTCTGTATTGAGATTTGTCTGATGTTTTTCTCATGTTTAGACTAGAGTTGCATGTTTTGGGGAGGAAGACACCATTATCTTCACATCATATCAGGGGTGCATACTATCAACACGGTGTACTATTATTTATGTTAACCTGGACGATCTGGCAGAAGTAGTATTCATCACATTTCCCAAACTGTTAAATGACTTCCCCACCCTGTCCTACGTACCCTTTGGAAGGAAGTCACCATGCATAGCCCATATGGGGAGTGGGGATTTATGCACCACCTGCTTTATGTACTTGGAATATTTACATAATTAGTATTTGGAATTCTCCTGCAAGGTTGATTTATGCATTTCCTTACTTATTATTTATTTTTTTTAATTTATAATAGTATGGACTCATCTATATTTATTTTATACTTGGGGTTATAATCTAATATATCTTATTTACTCTATGGCTCAAATTGTTCCACTTTTGGTCATTGGGAGCTATTGTGGTTGGCTCCTCTGGCTCTTTTCATCAAAAAATATTTCCTCTGCTCTGTTTACTCTTTATTCTTCTGTTATTCTAATTACATGCATGTTACCCCCTTTGATATTGTCCCAGAGTTCTTGATTTCTTTTTATTCTTTTTTCTCTCTCTCTTTGCATTTCAGTTTTGAAAGTTTCTATCTTCAAGCTCACTGATTCTTTCCTCACCTGTGTTGAGTATACTGAGTCCATTAAAGGCTTTTTCATTTTTATTACAGTGCTTTTCATTTCTAGCATTTTCTTGGATTCTTTGAGTTTCCATATGTCTGCTTGCATTACCCATATGCCTTTTGGAATACCTTGTAATTTTTTACTGAAAGTCAAATATGTTTTATTGGGTGATAAGTGCTGAGGTAGATAGGCTGTTAATGTAAGAGTTTACTTTAATCTGGCAACGATAACATTTAATGATTTCTGTAACCTATATGTGCCAAAGACATCAAATTTCCCTAGTACTTTTGTTCATCAAAGTGTTTACGTATTCTTACCAGTTTTGGGGTCCAGCTGCTTCCCTTCTGGTAAACAAATCTCAGCTGTGTTCCTCTGAACACACTTGTCTCTGCAGCGTTTCAGGAAGCAGTTTGCTCTGTGACCTCAGTTCTCTCATGGGTCCAAGAAAAGTTGTTGATTTTCCATTTATCTAGTTTTTTCTTGTTGTAAGGATGAAAGTGACCAGGGTCTTTATGTGTCAAATCTAAAACCTGTGATACTTTTATGTATAAAACACATCCCTTCTTGTTTCCATCTGTGATCATCTTGACCTTTTCCTAATTCCTTTTTGTGAATTTCACTGTTGCTCAGACTTCACAGAACTGTCTAGATACAGTTTAAATGAATCTTTGGTAAGAGAATTTTTTTTCCCCCAAAATGTCAGTGTGATTATCTAAGTTAAACATTAGTATTCCGATGTGAGCCATTCTGGACATGGTTTGATGAAATTAAGTGATGATGAGAACCACCAATGAAGAATTTAATCAAGATTAATATCTTCATTTTAAAAGGTTGATAAGGTGGGTGAGCACATTAATGATTTCATCCACTAAATCTTTTTGTGCTAAGAATTGATGTCCTTGTCTTATCTAGGTAAAGAATTTTTATTTCTTGGCAGAAGCAAGATTATTTATAAATTGAACTATAGTAGTCATTTTCCTCAACTGACAAAAGGCACAATTTTTGCCTCCAGCCCTTGTCCCATAGCTCATTGTATATTGGTGTTCCTAAATCAGTCAGTGTAATAAGGGTGGGGTAAAGATTAACTGTCAAAGAGTCTCTTCCCAATGGAAAAATAGATTTACCAGTTGAAAACTGTAAACATTGTTTAGTACAAATAAAATGCCTTCTAAAACATTATCTATAATATAATTTTTTTGTTAAAATATATATGTAATGTTGTATACATATATATATATATATTTTAAACTGGATATGACAAAAATATGGAGCAATTATATGTGATTTTTTTTTTGGTCCCTTTTTTGCTTGTTTATATTTTCTGAACTGTATATAGGGTGGGACAAAAGTAGGTTTACAGTTGTTCATATGGAAAATAATACCATAGTGAATAAATAATAATACAAGAATAAACTCTGTGTTTCACATACTCACAACTGTAAACCTCTTTTGCCCCACCCTATATAATAAGTAATGCTTATGGATAGAACACTGTAGAAGTTAAAACAAAAAGACTACTTCATAACATTGTAGGACTTGAATAGAATTTGGGACTTATTTGTTAAGCCAGTTTCTAATTACTTGAGGTAACCGCCAATGTTCTTGAATCCTCTCCTTTCACATTTCTGCCTGTCCAAACAATGACCATTCTTAAACATCAGCTCAAATATACATGGCTTCGGCATCTCTGTTATAGCATGTCTCATGTCTCCCACCAACTGGGAAGGTCTCCCGGTGTAACATCTCTCCCTCTCTCTCCCTCTCACGTCCTCTCTCTCTAAAATAATAAGGAGAAGAAGGGGGTGGGAATGATGATAGTTTCTGCTCATTTGTCAAGCATTTAGTTATGTGTCTTAGGTTATTTTAATTCATCCTCACAATACCTTCATGACATAAATATTATTCCCATTTTGCAGATGAAGAAAAGGAAAATCAAATGGGTTAAGAAATTTTACAAATTTCCTTTATCACAACCAACAGAACTCAGGCTTTTACAGTTTCATGTTTCTCCAAAACTTGACAGAGGAGGTACTCAACCAACATATTTAATAATTGAACAAATTAGGGAGCAGTTGATGTTTTCAGTGCTTATCTGTGGCCAGCTGATACTGCAATTAATTCACAATTAAAAATCAACTTTGTGCCCTGGCCGGTTTGGCTCGGTGGTTAGAGCTCCGGCCCGCAGACCAGAGAGTCCTGGGTTCAGTTCCCACTAAGGGCACATACCTCGGTTGCAGTTTGTCCCCAGGCCGTGTGGATGGCAACCAGTCGATGTGTCTCTCTCACATCGATGTTTCTCTCTCTCTCTCTTGCCCACTCTCTCCCTCCTGCTCTGTCTGAAGATAAATGCAAAAATGTCCTCAGGTGAAGATGAAAAAAAAAAAAAAAATCAACTTTGACCAGAGCTTGTATTTGAAGTCCAGATTCCCAAATAGAATTATTTTCCATCACAGAGAAATGATCACCACTCCTGCCATCTTTAGTTTCCATGTTCTCTTTTTTATTGTCCTTCAAAATGCTTTCTTTTTTTCATCCTTACCCGAGGATATTTTTCCACCAATTTTTCGATAGAATGGGGGGCAGGGGAGGGAGAGGGAGGGAGAGAGAGAGAGAGCGAGAGAGAGAGAGAGAGAAACATGGATGTGTGATGATTGGCTGCCTCCCATACGACCTCAACAGGGGCCGTGGATCGAACCTGCAACCAAGGTATGTGCCTTTGACCAGAAATCAAACCCTCAACTCTCTGGTCAGCAGGCTGATGCTCTAACAGCTGAGCCAAAATGCTTTTATAAAAATGTTTATTTGATCCGGCCGGTGTGGCTCAGTGGTTGAGCATCGACCCATGCACCAAGAGGTTACCTGTTCAATTCCCAGTCAGGACACATGCCCAGGTTGTGGGCCAAATCCCCAGTGGGGGGCTTGCAGAAGGCGGCCAATCGATGTTCTCTCTCATCAATGTTTCTATCTCTCTCTCCCTCTCACTTCCTCTCTCTCTCAAATCAATAAAGGAAAAAATATTTTTTTAAAAAAATATTTGTTTGTTTGAAGCATTATCACCTTTTTAAAAGATTCCACCCTCTTGACCATGAACAAACCTTTTACCTCCTAGTTTAAATTTTAACTAACTAAAGTAGCTTGGTTATTTTTCACTTTCATAAAACTATGACATTGAATAATCCCTTTGGAAACAGGTAGAACAAATATTATTACTTTCATTTTAAGGATGAGAAGGCTACATCTCCAAGAGTTTCAGTGATTTGCTTAAAGTCATACAGCTCTTAAACCACAGAGATAGGCCTCCTGGGAGCTCTCTGACTCCGGATCTCCTGTCCTGCCCTCCATGCTGTATAGCCTGAGAATCCAGAGTCATTCTCTTTGTCTCACTATTAATGACCCACCATAAATTCTGCTATAGCTTCAGTTTCTACTTCATTCTCACTGGACCTTTTTGATCCCCTAATATTTTAGCTATTGTTCCAGTCAGAGTTTTTAATGGAATGCAACAGAAACTAACTCTGGCTGATTTCAACAGAAAAAGAATTTGCTGAGAGGATACTGGATAGGTCAGGAAATCATGGAGAAGCAGGTTCAGAAACAGGTGGGAACTGGGAGGAGGGTAGCAGTGAGGTCATCTGTCAAAATGATGCTACAGGACACAGGATACCCCTGGATAGTGTGTAACTTTCCTGGCACCTCTGGCCTTGCAGCCTCTGAAAACCGGATGTTGTCATTGCCACTGCCATTGCCCACTGCTAGACAGGCTTTCAGCTGTCCTTGCTCCTTTGTGGTGGTATGCGCTGTTGCAAAGGCTTAGATGGGTATGTCTGATTGGCTGAGTATTGATCATGTGGTCATACTCTAGCTTCAGGAGGAGTTGGGAAACCAAGCAAGTATTTTTTGTTTTGTTTTTTATCCTCACTAGAGGACATTTTTTCCATTTTTGTTCAGATAGAGTGGGAGGGAGAGAGAGGGGGAGAGAGAGAGAGAAACTTCGACGTGAAAGAGACACATCGAGTGGCCGCCTCCCGCATGACCCCAACCAGGGCCGGGGACAAACTGCAGCCAAGGCACATGTCCTTAGCAGGAACCGAACCCGGGTCTCTCTGGACCGTGGGCTGACGCTCTAACCACTGAGCAAAACCGGCCAGGGCCAAGCAAGTATTTTTAGATTTGCATGGGAGGTGGGTTTGTTCTCCCTTCAAAATTTATTAAGCATACACATCACCAAACATAACAAGAAGGTTGAAATAATTAAAGGTCCCCTCCATGACTGAAAAAAATGGCCAAATTCCATTATTAATTCCAATTTAGTTTTGTGCACACTTTCTTTGGGCTAGCCTTCTTCGACACAAAAGCATTTCATTTATAACTATGACTCAATTGTCACTCAACCAATAATTACCCTTGTTCTGCAGCATTCTAAAGGATCTAAACTTGTCATGTAAGTTTCATTTATCTTCTAAAAAAATTCCTGTTTCAAAGTTATCCTCTAATATTTCTTTCAAATGAATGAGTCTCACCAGGGCCTGACAGCATGAACCGGGGCTTTCCTTTCAATGAATGAAAAATATATTTGGCGTCTTTCCAGATCTTGGGATTTTAAGATATGTCTATTTATTTTACTTTAAGAAATCCACCTATTTATAAAAAATATGTTTCTGAATCTGAGTAATCCTTTCCTCTGCAGTATTTTTGAACAGTGGCTCCGCAGGCACCGTCCTCTTCAAGAAGTTTATCCAGCAGCCAACGCGCCCATTGGACATAACCGGGAGTCCTACATGGTTCCTTTTATACCTCTCTACAGAAATGGAGATTTCTTTATTTCATCCAGAGACCTGGGCTATGACTACAGCTACCTACAAGAGTTGGGTAAAGTTCAATTTCTTTCATATGAATTGCTGAATAAAATGTGACCACTTTCATTTGAGAGAATACAAAACCTTATGTTTTTACAATGTTATCACCAAACCCTTTAAATCAGGAAAGTGCATTACAGTCCTTAACTAATCACCAATTTATTATTACATGAACCGAGTTGCAAGGATCTTTAAACTCATATCCATGCTGCTTCATATACATTTTGTACATGAAAGCCATAGAAAGAGACTAGAATTAAAATCAGAAAAAATGGGTTTGAGATATGATGACCTGCTGAGTGTTGTGTGACCTTGGGAAATTTTACTTCAGTTCATGAATCTCAGTTTCTTAACCTGAAATATTAGGATCAGAATACCTCAAAGAAATGTTATGATAATTAAATGAATGTAATGTGTTAAAGAGCCTAGGTCATCTAGCAGTTTTAAAATAATCTTTGGGAACTTCGTGCTGGATTACCAAGAAAAATTCTGGACATTTTGTTTTTTAAGCCCAAATAATAATAATAATAATAAGAAGAAGAAGAAGAAGAAGAAGAGTTATTATAATGATAATTGCTATGACTATGTTGAAGGTAGAGGTATAAAACTCTAGAATTATAATTAGACCTGGGTTTAAATGATCTTTCTGAGTGGAACTATATAGTAACTTCTTGATGAACAGATAGTAATGTCTCCCCTTACTCGAGAGCTTGCTACATGCAGATTCCGTACATGCATTATCAACTAACCATATATTAGGGAAGTATCATTATCTCTAGAAAGAGGTGAGGATACTGACACGAACAGAATTTAAGTGACTTTCCCAACACCAAACGCCAATGGGTGGAGGAGTCGGACTTCAACACCAGAAGTCCCTCTTCACTGCACTGCACAATGCTCAAACTTGAACACAAAGAAGTTCAACAACCAAAAGCTATAAAACAACACATGGCTTTTGGGTAAGACGTATTCAACAAGCACTGACATTTTATTATATTCATTGATAATTTGTGAAAACATAAACAGATGAATAAAATGAAAAAATGAATGAATTTTATCAACTTCTTACCTCTTGTGCTAGACTTCAGTGACATAATGACTGACATAGTTCCAGACCCCAAAGAGCTCTAAATTCAGCGTGGAAGTCAGATAACTGTGCAAGAAAGCATGAAACATAAGGCTGTGTTAAGTGTAGTAATAGAGTCATAACCTTCAAAGAGAAGAAAACAATGAGTTCTGAATAGTTCCGCCTAGAAAGACAAGACAAGGCCTTGAAAGATGGGCGGACAAGTAGCAGATAAAAAAAGGGCAGGAAATACCCTAAACTAAAAGAATAATAAGAAAAATACAGGTGGAAAGTGACATTGGATGTATCAAATGTAAATGCTCCTATTTGAATAGTATGAGCAATGGAAAACGACACCGAGGAGCTAAATTTAGTCATTTCACAATAGCTAGCACACACTGCGTATTTCTTATGTTCCAGGAACTCTTCTAGGTGGCTGTGTGCATTATTTCCTT
The DNA here is from genome assembly GCA_030848825.1 of Tadarida brasiliensis. Lineage (NCBI taxonomy): Eukaryota > Metazoa > Chordata > Mammalia > Chiroptera > Molossidae > Tadarida > Tadarida brasiliensis. The sequence goes on from CM061268.1 coordinate 62,133,623, forward strand.
TAACTATCACAACTACCCTACGAAGCAGGTACTGTTATTTCTTTTTCCTTTTCATAGATGAGAAAACAGGCTTAAAGAATATAAACAACCCGGCCAGCATGGCTCACTGGATTGAGCTTCGGCCCATGGACTGAGAGGTCCCGGTCCAATTCCCAGTTAGGGCACATGCCCCGGTTGTGGGCTCAATCTCCAGTAGGGGGTGTGCAGGAGGCAGCTGATTGATGTGTCTCTCACATCAATGTTTCTCTCTCTCTCTCTCTCTCTCTCTCCCTCCCTCCCTCCCTCCCACTCTATCTAAATATCCTCAGATGAGGATTAAAAAAAAAAAAGAAGAAGAATATAAACAACTTGTTCTAGGCCATCTAGTACATGGCATAGCAGAACCACAATTTGGGGCCAACCTTTTCTTGCCCTTAGGGGGACCACGAGTTGAACAGATATGAGTTTGATTGACCTATTCTGATTTATCTGAATATCACAGCCCATGGAAGGAACACTAAAATGACTGGCAGAGAAGATTAATTCTTTGAAAACCTTAAGATCACTGAGAAACCACAGATTTTGAAAACTGTGGAGGTGTGGCAAGGGGAAGGGCATCCTGTGAGTCAAAAAGAGGGGCAGTCTCAAGTCACGTGTTTTCCCTTTCTTGTGTAAATACCCACAATACATAGTGAAAACAGCATACTGATGATGGTTTTTTAGAGATTCACCACTTAGGATTTTATGATTTCCTTTTCAGAACATACCAGACTCTTTCATTGACTTGTGTTGTTGAATATGCTCTAATCTCTGACTAAATTCTGATGCTATGTATTCATGTGTCAAACTCTTAGATATCAAATAATTTTATACATACTCACAGTCACGTTTAATTGTTCCTGTATTAGAGTTACATGGTTATTTTCCTAAGGACAAACATTCCCTTCTCCACCTTGGCTGTGAGCCCTACGAGTTCAGAATTGATATCTTACAAGCTTTTCCAGTCTAAGTACCAACTGGTATCTGGTACAGAGTGACATCGATTAATTAGTTTGAGTGTAGGTGATATTTATCATAAAAGGTGGTATCTCTTAATAAATATAAGTAAAGCTGCTAGAAAAATGTCACCGTTCTTAATACCCAGGTCATTGTTAGATATATATTTTTACATGTGCCAAGCCTTCTATCACACTAGGTTTTTTTCTAGGTGTTTTTTTTTTATTTATTTATTCTTTCTACATACATATGTTTTATAAGTACCTTGAACAAAGCATTGTCTTAGATACTGTGGATACAGTGTCAAATAATTAAAGCTTCTATCTTTACGGAGCTTACATCCTAATGGAAGAGAAAGACTTTAAACAACTACTTACCTAATGACTCATTTAGAGATGTGCCCATCTCTAGGGGTCCATGAAGTGACAGTTCAGAGGATATCAGTTATGACAGGAAGAGCTATTTGATAAAGGGCTCTTGATTGTGGATTTTGGCCATGTTATTAGAATAATAGAAGCCTTAATAAATTTTAAGCAGATCATGGTCAAATTGGAGTTTTCAAAAGGTTACTGTTCCTGCAGCATGTAGAAAGTTTTGTAGAAGTTGCAAAGCATATTTAGGGAGGCCAGTGAGAACACTATTATAAGTGTCCAGGGGAGAGAGGAAGGGAGTTTGGCTTATGGTGGTGGTGGCAGAGAACATGACAGAATTTGGTATTATTTTGAAAAGAAAATTTACAGAACTTGAAAAATGACTTTTATACTAGGTGAGAAAGAAAGAGATACTAGGGATACCTTTAAGCTTTCTGGGCTGTGAAAATAATGAACAGTGATGTAATTCACAGAGTTAGTAACAACAGGAGCAGGGCCAGATGCCAAGGGAAGGCCATGGTTGTATCTGTTACACAGTGAAACAGTGTGTGCTGTGGGACATCAGGGTACGTGTGTCTCTGGGGCAGCTGGGTCACCTCAAAACTCAGAAGAGACTCTGGCCTGCAGACACTGATGTGAGAGACAGCAGCATATCAATTGTTATTGCTGCTAATCCTCATAATCCTATGTAGTAGTGATGTCTATTTTGTTTCATAGGTAAGTACATTGAGAACAGAAAGATAAAGTGACTAATTTTAAGTCACAAAGCTAGTAAGCGGCAATTATTATATCCTCCATCAATTCTCTCTCTATTAATCCACGGAAGAGGGGGTTCTCTTTAGTCCTCACATGTTCTGAACACACATGGTCCACCTCGTCGCTCCTCTCCTAGTGTCCAAATGGGTGCTTGTTACTGGAAGGCAACCAAAACCATTGCAGGAGGAAAGGGACAGGGGACTCAACAAGTCACAGTAAGGGTTTAAAGGTATTTATCATGTATTTCTAGTTAAAGTTTTAAAAATAAAATAAAGGCAATCACATTTATTGTGTAAACTGTGTGTACTCTGCATTTTGATAGACATTAAATGCACTGTATGTTAAAGTGACTGATGGCAACGTAAGCCCTTGTACTTCCATTTTCAAAATAATTTTAAAATATATGAAAAACAATAACTTTTATGTTTGAGGAGAAAAAGTCTTCACATTTAAAAATTTCTCCTTTGTCTTTTGCTTTCTTTCACTGTTCAGATTTCAAAGACTGTAATTCCAACATAAATCTTTTAAAATAATTTTTGATGTTTATCATTTGCAAGTTATTGTCCCTTCCTGAAGAAGACAATAAATTGCAATATTGTTCAAGTTATGCTTAATTATTCCTGAGGTGTGTTAGAGGGTCTCGGTGACAGCTGGACAAAGGGCAGAGCCGAGGAAGAAGCGTGAGCAGAAGCAACAGACCGGGTTTTAACCCGGCAGCCCTGCTGAAGCCTCAGAAACTCCACTTTTATCTTCTATGAATAAATACTGGGCTTTAATACAAAATCAGTTTTTAACCAATTTTTCTGATTAAAAAACAACAATAACAATGTCCCTGCTTTAATTGTTCTGAACATTACGGAGTTTATGGTTAACAGTGAGACTCATTTCAAATTTTACTTCCTGTTGCCTCTCATTCCTTCCAAGATAACTTATTAAACAAACATTCCTTTTCTCCTTGGTTTGTGGACCTCATTTCTATAAGATTTACATATAATTGTAATTCCAGAATATTTTAAGGTACTTCTCTATCTTTATTATAGTAGGCATATTATTCACTTTTAAAAATAATTAAAACTTTCTGAAATTCAAATGGCAGAAACTCCATAATGATGAGATTAGGTAAAAAGGGATGTATTGATTTATAAAATTCAAGAAGCAGGATAAGCAGTTGAACTGATATTGAGGGACAGCAATAACCAGGGAACTAAACATCCTAAAAACTGTCTCATTCTTGGACTCTTGCTATTCTTGGATTCTAGCCTCTACTCTTTGGGGCGTGTTGACTTCATCTTGTCTTCCCCATCATAGCTCCTGAGCCACCTGACTCAATTACACACAGTGAATTCTGAGGAATGATTCTGATTGGCCCATCTTCAGTCAATGGTCCACCTTTGTATTAACTGACTATAGCCACGGAAAGGGGTCATAAAGGAAGGTTATAGTTTCTGCATCAGCAAAGGTGGGAAGGTATAGATAGGGAGCAGATCTAGTTTCAAATATTCAAGGCTTAAGTAATTTAATTCATTACTCAAATAACAGTATTGGTATGTTATCCAGTATCAGCTTTATAATTTCAGGAACCAGAGCCACTCCTTTCTTATAGTTCCACAAGACCTAGGGTTTAACCCAGACCACATGGTCCAGATGGCTTACCAAGACACTAGCCATATTCCAGCTAAGCAAAAATAAAAAGGCATACTATTTATTTTTAAGGGAACCACTCAAAAGTTGCATATATTACTTTGCTCAAGACTTGAGTCACATAGCCATAATTTGCTGCAAAATTAAGACTAATACACATTCTCTTCTTTCCATTATATTATAAAATGGTATAGAGTATGTTAGAGCATCTTATAAATAATGATGGGTACTTTAAAAATCAAGCAAAATAATACAATGAATTGTTAACTTCAAGGGAAAATAATGTAAGAAAGGAAATGTAATCATAGCATAATATTTGGTTCAACTGTGAATAATATCTAAATACTAAAATTAATAAAAATCCTAGATGTTGATTTGACCCTAAAGCAAATTATTATACTAAGAATATCAAAGAAAGAAAAGGGGAGTTGTGAGAGAACCAAAATTATTATTTATAGTTGAGGAATTTCAGAGACAAACTTGATAATTAAGAGACAGTAATATTTGCCTGTTATTTAGAAATATGAAGGCAAATACCCTAATAAATAGCTCAAAGAGTTATAGTGCCCTGGGGGCAGGCACTGTATACTTTACAGATTAGATATTATCTATAAACTTGAGAACATCCCAACAAGATGGTATTGCTGTTTTCCTAATGAAGAAACTGAGGTGTGGGGGTATTAGGTGTGACCTCCTTAAGCTCTCTCAGCTGGTAAATAGCAGAGCTGGCATGCAAACCCAAGCATCTGACTCCAAAGTATTATGCAAGGATGATGATGATGATGATGATGAAGATGATGACCACAACAATAGTAAAAACACTGAGATGTCTTTCTATTTCAGATCCAGACTTTTTTCAAGATTACATTAAGCCCTACTTAGAACAAGCAAGTCGGATCTGGCCCTGGCTCCTCGGGGCAGCTGTAGTGGGGTCCATCCTCACTGCTGTGCTGGGAGGGCTCACTAGACTGTTATGTCGTCGAAAGAGAAAGCAGCTCTCTGAAGAACAGCAGCCACTCCTCATGGACAAGGAGGATTACCAGAGCTTGTTGTATCAGAGCCATTTATAAAGGCTTGGACAATAGAGTAGGGGCAAACATGACCTCACTCTGACACAAATGATGTTCAAGTCCCCAGGGGATGTCCCAACAGAAAGCCCTGGTGTTTGTCTGTGAAGACCATAATCAGAATTATAATCTAATACAAAGTGTACCCCTCTTCTATCTCAGAACACACCTGTGCTTGCCTTGCTGTTTTTTATCTGACAGTTTTCCTCAAGCCCATATTTCTAAGGAGAGAATGCCATTTGGTAATTAGTACCTGTTACTTGTATAAACATGTTCTTATAAAATGTGGGAATCATTTTAATTCTTTCCTTCTCATTGTTTAATGACATTTCTTTTTTATTGTCTTCCTTTGATTTTAATAAAACAGTAAACAAATTTATACTGAGTCCTTTGAACTGGGGAAATACATGTTTATATTTCTCAGAAAGTATGTTTCTCTTACATTTTACATTCCTGCTCCAAAATGTGTTATAAACATCAACTATAAAACAACCTTCAGCTCTTTCTTTCTTGTCATAGAACTGACTATACTTTTTAAGGTCACTGAAAACTAGGGCCTTGGCCTTCCAACAGATCTGGCCAAGTGCCTGTCCCAAGATGTGCTCATTAAGTATGTTGACAGTGTAGTAGGCAGTTAGAGGGTATGAGATGAGTAGGAACGAGAGGCCAGGTCACCAGGGAGGAAAGCCTGGGTAACTGGCAATGGGCAAAACTGGAAAAACAAGCACCTCACCCCCTGGGTGACCTTTCCTCCCCTGGCATATTGCTGGTCATGCAGTTTAGACCCCCTAACATTTCTTATCACTGGTTATGCAGTTCAGACCCTCCCCTGACCTTTCCTCCCCTAGCATGTCACTAGTCATGTAGTAGACCCCTTAGAGGAGGAACAAGGATCCTGGAGAACAGCCTCATAGGACTCCCATATACGCCCTTGCACAACCTCTCCCTTAAGCATTAAGCCCTCAGGACAATGAGATTCTGGCCTGCATCAAGTAATCTAGGAACAACGCCTGGAGTCTGTTAACCACAGAGACAGAATATTGATCAAACTAGAGATATTATTTAGGCCTCAGTTGTGTTTTAGCTCCAGGCAGAGAACAGCAGCAAAACCAGAGAAAGCAAGCTACACCATGGCTGATATCAGGACCAGCAGCAATGACTAATGACCCCCTTACCCTAGTGCAAGCGAATCAGTAGAAACCATGACCTTGAAAAAACACACCTGGAAAGCTGATGACTATTCCATTGAGATCCTCCCGTGGGACCTCCCTAAGATCCCTACCTTTAGAGAACAGATGAAAACCCTCAGGAGGAGGACCCAGTGCTTGTTCTTGCTATCTCTTGAGTACACCTGCACCTTCCTCCACCCCCTTCTTTCCCAGATGTGCTCTCTCTTTAGAGCATGCCCGCACCCTTCCCCCTTCTTCTTCCAGGCATGTACACTTACTCTCTTTCTCCTAAGATGCAAGGGCCCTTCTGTAACTGTGGCCTCTGTAACTTGTTTCCTGAGCCCAAGCAGCCCAGCTGGCTCACTTCCCCCATGGCTCACTTCTTCTACCTCTGTGACTTTCTAAATAAACTTTTGCTTATTTTTGAGTCTTCAGTCTGAATTCTTTCTTAGCCAGAACTCAAGTACCAAGGTTGCTGAACCAAGGTCCAGTAACATTCTGGTACCATTTTGCACTAACAACAATGACTATAATAATTATATTAAGAGCTTTAAAAAAAAATCTATTAAGAAGATAAAAAAAGTATTTAATTAGAGAATGTTTAAAATGCTACAAAACATTTCAAGGTTGAGAACAATTATGTGACTAACAGACTGTCTGCATTGTAGTTAAATAATATTTCTATTTTTCTTGGTTATTATGACCCTACATTAGGATGTCTAGATAATCCTACTACATGAATTTAATTGGGTCCAGTTGAATTTCTAAAAGTAGTCTAATTGATATTACACTTGTATTATAGCTATACATAGCATAAAAGACTAGAACCAGTGGGCAGGAATTATAGGGGTTCAATAAAAGGAAAAATTGTCCAATACTCAGAGCTTTCCAAAACCAAAATCAACATCCTTGAAAAATGATAAGTGGTTGCCACTGCAGTTTTTCACATATAGTTTGGATGTCTTGTTCAATGTGAATTCTATAAAGAGAATTTAAGTGTTGAATCTATACTAATGCTTATTTATTTATTTTTGTTTGTTTTCTGTTTTTATCAAGTGTATTGGGATGACGTTGGTTAATAAAATTATATAGGTTTTTTTTTTTTTTTTGTCCTCACCTGAGGACATTTTTTTTTTTTCATTTTTTGAACAAGGATTTTCATTGTTCAGATAGAGTGGGAGGGAGAGAGAGGAAGAGAGAGAGAGAAACATTGATGTGAAAGGGACACATCGAGTGGCTGCCACCCACACGACCAACCAGGGCCGGGGACAAACTGCAACCAAGGTACATGCCCCCAGCGGGAACCGAACCCGGGTCTCTCTGGACTGCAGGCCGATGCTCTAACCGCTGAGCCAAACCGGCCAGGGCTAAATTATATAGGTTTTAAGCATACAATTCTATGATATACTTAATTTGGCTCAAGATTCTTAACGACCCCCCATTCAGGAGCAAGGCCAAGCGTGCTCTATAAAAATTCCCTGTGATTCTGCCACAGGATCTCCCTAAATCTCAACATCCTCCCTCTCATTCAAACTCATTTACTTTGTCTTGGTATCTTCAGTCTTGTCAGTTAGTTCCTTTATACCTAGCTTGTACTTGTCTGCTCAGCATTTTCTTTCTTTCTTTTTTCCAGCTTGACTACTTAATTTTCAGCTTCATCTCTGAACAATGTCTTTTCACTCTCGATGCCATGCTTTAAAGACTGAATTATCCAATCCAGGCTCCCATAAACCTGCCTGGGTCTGGCACCTGAACCTCTACATCTCTGGGAATATATTTAAGAGGATACACACTGACCTGTATGACATCTTTTAACTAAAATTTTCTACATTCCTCTCAAGTCAGAAGCTTATTGTTCAGATTGTTTATAAATGCATTTAAAAAGGAATTGCCTGAATAAAATGAGCTCTTGAAAATGCCTTTAAATAGAAAAGACTGACCTAAAGTCAAGATCATGTAATTTTAAATGGTTATAGTCCACTTAGTCCCAGTTTGGATTTGAAAGAAAAACAAAAATCACCCTATTATATACATATGATCTTGGCTAATTTTCATCTGGAATAAATAGAAATGCACAAATATTGCTACAGTAATGTCACTGACTCTTAGAAATTACTAATGGTTAATAAACTCAGTTAGAGAGCAATATCCCTCTTCTAACTCTCATTAGTTGTCAGACTTATCATTTGTAATCTTGTCTAATTTCTGATTTCTAGTGGAGAAAGTCAGAAAAGGGATGAGGAACTGCACACTCACTAACACAGTGGGGATCTGTGGGACCAGGGCAAGGACTGGGAACTCTGTCCTCAACTTGGTGCAGAACCAGAAAAAAAAATTAAAATAAATTAGCAGTGGTACCTGAGGGGTGGATTCAATTTAGTTAGGAATTGGAAAAATAAAACCAGTAACCATGAGTGGGAAAAGAAATCTGGATAACAGTCTGCAGAAGATTCTGGAGAAGTAACCGCGATGGTGGTTGCCTTCAGTCTGATCTCAGAACACAATTACTTAGCTAGGTTTAATCAGAAGGTGAAAATTAGGTCCAGGTGGTACTTTTAACCATTTTTGTTTTTTAACAAAGCATTTCGAATATAATTCCACTCAAGGAATTTTCATTCTCACTGACAGGGATCTGTATAGAGTCATTCTTTTCTTTATCACAAAGCAATTCCTTCCTTTATTTCTGCACTTCAACAGAGAATATTGTTTTGTTTCTCTAGCAGGGGTGGGGAAGGTCCAGAAGGACTACGAAATCAATACCAGTGAACATCACATGCCTCTCCAAATCAGCCTGACCAAATAGACAGAGCAGGCTAATTTTTAAGTGGATACTTTTGTATGGCCCATGAATGATGTTATAAATATCCAAATGGACCTTGGCAGAAAAAAAGAATCCCCACACCTGTGAGGCTCAAGGTAACTATTTGCGTAGCAGCAACATCTGTGATAAAACCACCACCACATTAATTCTGTGGTTTTTTCAGTGAGGTACCAAAATTACATGACTGATGTTTCAAGACACCAGGCAGTTTTATTAAATTCTAATTAACATTATATTCTGTGGCATTGTTTTATAGCATGGCTTTTATACATTAATTCATTTTCAGCTCTGCTCTTTTCCACTGCTACATTGTAAGTCACGCTGTGTCACAGAGAAAGAAATAAGCAGCTGCCATTTTTGTCTGTCTTTCTGTGCTTTATATTTAAAAAGGAGTACTTTTAGTACCCAACCTTTCCAACAAGTCAGGTATATAAATCTCCATCTGTAGAAATAAATAGGTGATGAGTACAAGTCATTTCAGCCAGTGTCTCTAGCAGGCTGACACCTGGCATTGATTGTGAATGTTTTAAAATAGTATTTTCCTTGTTTATATGGGCTTTGATTTGTAGGAACAGTTTTCTTTGTCACCATAAAAAGGGCCTCAATGGGCCACCTACGGTGAGCCTGTGCTATTTTGGAGGGCCATGTCAGGAGAACAGAGTTCCTCTCCCCTCCTCATCAGACTCCTCTGAAGGCTGCTGATATGCCAGTAAAAAGAGGTTTCTGTTTCTATGTGTGTTTGTTTGAATTCTGTGTTGCTTATTTTCCAAAGCATTTGCTAGTTTGTATAACATAAAGAAGATAAAATTGTTTATGGCATCCCCTGGAGGAGGCCTTAAGGATTTCCAAACCATTCAAGTATTTAAAATGTAAATAAAAATAGTTTAAGTATCTTCTTTTAAATAAAAGCCTTATTAAAACTCTAAATAGTCCATGTTTATCTAATTGTATTGTGAATTCCTTTCTTAAGAGTAATGTAAAAAATTATTCTTATAATTTCATGCTAATCTACCAATTCTTGCATGTTTCACAATCACAATCGTATAGATTTCTAATTTTGTATTTACAAGTAACAAAGATGTTACAATATCATGAGTAGGTATGATGTTCCCAAAACTGTACTAAGTACTTCATATATATAAATGTATTTAATCTTGAGATTATGATATGAGAATAAGTATTATTTGTATATTCAAATGAGGAGACTGTGGATTCCATAGGAGACGTATTTTACCCAGGTTTACATGTCTGTTCTGTAGTTCAGGCAATTTAGGAGGGATTTGAATCCAGTTTCTCCTAGATGATTCATAATTAGACATTTCATTGTTCTCTGTATTCAATTATGTTGACATGTCACAATTTGTCAGTTTCTTGCTACTTGATAGTTAGGTTTTATCTAGCTTTTAAATTATGTGTTGTGCTATAAGGAATATCTCAGTCCATTTGGCATCTGTTTTCTCTTAAATTATTTTCTAGTGGTACAATCTCTGGGTCAAAGCATATAAATAATTTTATGGTTTTTCTAATAAATTGCCACAGTGCTTTGAAAAGGGTTGCATGGATTTAAAAATGCAAAGAGGAGTCTAAAAATAAGAGATCAAAAGGAATGAAGAAGAAAGTGAAAAGATGAAGGAGGAAGAGTTGTCATTCTCTTTGAGAGGCGCTGAAGACCCTAATTGGCACTTGAAATACTGCTTCCTTTCATAAATATATCTTTTTCAAATTATAACATCTATGTAAAGGACAATTTTCCCTCACTAAAATTGGAATAAAATTCAGACTGAGGCCATCTTAGAGAGAGAGGGAAAAACATGAATATAAATTGGTCCCCAAATAGGATCTTTTTAAAAACATGTACATCTTGGCTAGGTGGAGAGGGGTCTGAGCCTTGGGAATAATGCAGAAATAAATCAGCAAGACCAGAAATCCACCCTTGGAAGAATAAGCACAGGGCATAAAAACAGTGTGAATCAAAGCAGAGTCAGGTTCAACTATGAGGATACACAAGAGATCACATAGCAGGAATCTGAAGGTGGGAAGGCCCTGAAAACAATGGCCAAGACAAGTTTGAACACTGTCTTTATTGCTTTTTGAGCAAACACACTCTGCCTGGGATTTGGTCAGTCTTCTTTATCAGATCATGTCATTATTAAACACTCTTGCCAGAATAACTGTAAAGAACAGATGTGTTGCAAAGGCTGAGCAGGAACTGAGCCCCACTGGGCAGCAGCACTTTCCAGCCACCAGCGGCAGGACCTGGGGCTCCATAGAGGCCTGTGCAACACAGCTGCTCATAAGAGAAGTGGGAAGCCGGGGCTTGAGAGGGGCCAGTGTGATCCAGCTCTCCACAGGATCAGCGGGGAGCCGGGGCCCCAGAGAGGCTTGTGCAACTCAGCTGCCCACAAGATTGGTGGGGAACCAGGGCTCCAGTAGGGCCTGTGCAACACAGCCCACAGGTCTGGCTGGGAGCTGGGGCTCAAGAGGGGCCTGTGTGACCCAGCTGCCCAAGGTGCTGGCAGGGAGTGCGGATTCAGCAGGGCCTGAGCAATACAGCTACAGGTGGCACCAGCAACCAGCTGGGAACACAGCTTCATGTGGGCTCACGCAATCCAGCAGCAGCACCTACCAGGACACACCAATACCAGGCCCCCGTAGTCAATCCTCCAGGATCCACAGCAGGCAAGAGGCAACACACAACAGAACAGTCTGGGAGGCACAGTAGCCTTATTTGATATACAGTGAGCTGCCTCCACATCTAAACATCCCTCACCGGGTCTAGAACTACCAGATGGCTAAAATGGGGAGACAAATAAACAACACCCAAAGGAAAGAAAAAGAGGAATCACTAGAAAAGGAACTACAGGAAATGGAAGAAAGCAACTTGTCAGATAAAGAATTCAAAGCAATGATTTTAAGGGTGCTTAAACAATTTGATGAGAACTACAAGCAACTTAATAAGAATTATGCAGATCTCACTGGGAACTACTTCAGCTTAAAAAAAGTAGAAGCAACGCATAAAGAGATAGAGGCTATGCAGAAAAATCAAGAGGAAATAAAGAATGGCATAACTGTTATGAAAAATACCTTAGAAGGGTTCAATAGCAGATTAGAAGAAGCTGAAAACTGAATCAGTGACTTAGAAGACAAGGTAGAGAAAAACACCTAAATAGAGCAGCAAATGGAAAAAAAGTTTAAAAAGCAGGAGGAGAGTTTAAGGGAGCTGTGGGACAATAAAAAATGTAACAACATTCGCATTATAAGGGTACCGGAAGGAGAAGAATCAGAGAAAGGAATAGAGAACCTGTTTGAAGAAATAATGACAGAAAACTTCCCTAAACTGGTGAAGGAAAAAGTCACACAAGTCCAGGAAACACAGAGAGTCCCAAGCAAGATGAACCCCAGAAGACCCACAGCTAGACACATCATAATAAAAATGGCAAACATTAAAGATAAAGAAAGAAACTTAAAGGAAGCAAGAGAGAGACAGAAAGTTACCTACAAGGGCACTCCCATTAGACTGTCAGCTGATTTCTCAATAGAAACACTGCAGGCCAGAAGGGAGTGACATGAAGTATACAAACTAATGCAAGGCAAGGGTCTGAATCCAAGACTACTCTATCCAGCAAGGCTATCGTTCAAAACTGAAGGAGAAATAAAGAGCTTCAAGGATAAAAAAAAAAAGCTAAAGGAATTTACCACCAGCACTGCAAGAAATGCTGAAGGGACTGTTGGAAGAAGAAGAAGAAACAGAGAGAGAGAGAGAGAGAGAGAGAGAGAGAGAGAGAGAGAGAGAGAGAGGAACACAGGCAAAAAATTAAAATGGCAATTAATAACTATCTTTCAATAATTACCTTAAATGTAAATGGCTTAAATGCTCCAATCAAAAGACATAGGGTAGCTGATTGGATAAGAAAACAGGACCCATATATATGCTGTCTACAAGAGACACACCTCACAACAAAAGACTCACGTGGGATGAAAGTGAAGGGATAGAAAAAAAATTTTCCAAGCAAATGGAAATAAAAAAAAAAAAAACTGGTGTAACAATACTCATATCTGACAAGATAGACTTCAAAATGAGGGCCATAATAAGAGACAGAGAAGATCAATACATAATATTAAAAGGATCAATCCAACAAGCGGATATAACCCTGGTAAACATACACGCACCAAATATGGGAGCACTAAAATATATTAAAAATCTTCTGGAGGACTTCAAGGGAGAGATCAATAGCAATACGATCATAGTGGGTGACTTTAACACGCCACTGACACCACTGGATAGATCTTCTAGACAAAAAATTAACAAGGACATAGAGTCCTTACAAGATGAACTAGATCAGTTGGACTTCATTGATATTTACAGAACATTTCACCCCAAAGCTGCAGAATATACATTCTTCTCAAGTGCACATGGGACATTCTCAAAGACAGACCACATGTTAGGACACAAAGCAAATCTCTACAAATTCAAGAAGATTGAAATTATATCAAGCATCTTCTCAGATCACAGTGGCATGAAACTAGAACTCCATTACAATAAAAACACACAATAACATTCGAACACTTGGAGTCTAAATAGCATGTTATTAAAAAATGAATGGGTTACTAACAAGATCAAGGAAGAAATTAGAAAATTCCAGGAAACCAATGAAAACAAACACACAACAACACAAAATCTATGGGACACAGTGAAAGCGGTCCTGAGAGGGAAATTCATAGCAACACAGGCCTACCTCAAGAAACAAGAAAAATTCCTAATTGACTTTCTAACTCTACAACTTAAAGAACTAGAAAGTAAACAAAAAGAAAAACCCAGAGCTGGTAGGAGGAAGGAAATAGTAAAGGTCAAAGCAGAAATAAATGACATAGAGCCCAAAAAACAATTCCAAAGATGAATGAAACAAAAAGCTGGTTCTTTGTAAAAATAAACAAGATCGATGGACCTTTAGTCAGACTCACCAAGAAACAAAAAGAGAGAAATCAAATAAACAAAATCAGAAATGAAAGAAGTAACAACTGACACCACAGAAATACAAAGGATCATCGAAACATACTATGAACAATTATACACCAACAAATTGGACAATCTAGGAGAAATGAACAAATTTCTAGAAACACACAGCCTCCCAAAACTGAACCAGGAAGAGAGAAAACTTGACAGACCAATTAACAACAAAGGAAATTGAAGATGTAATTAAGAAACTCCCAGCAAACAAAAGCCCAGGCCCGGATGGCTTCATGGGGGAGTTTTACCGAACATTTAAAGATCTCATACCCATTCTCCTCAAACTATTCCAAAAAATCCAAGAAGACGGAAGACTTCCCAAGTCATTTTATGAGGCCAGCATAATCCTAATTCCAAAACCAGATAAAGACACTACAAAGAAAGAAAACTACAGGTCAATATCCCTGATGAACACAGATGCCAAAATCCTTAACAAAATATTAGCAAATCGGATCCAGCAATACATCAAAAAAATTATTCACCATGACCAAGTGGGATTCATCCCAGGGATGCAAGGATGGTACAATATTCGCAAATCAATAAATGTGATACACCACATAAACAAAATGAAAGATAAAAACCATATGATCATATCAATAGATGCTGAAAAAGCATTCGACAAAATCCAGCACCCACTTCTGATAAAAACTCTCAGCAGTGTGGGAATAGAGGGATGATATCTCAACATAATAAAAGCCATATATGAAAAACCTACAGCCAACATCATACTCAATGGGAAAAACTAAAAGCATTCCCCTTAAGAATGGAACAAGACAACGATGCCCACTTTTGCCACTCTTATTCAACATAGTAAGGGAAGTCTTAGCCACAGCAATTAAACATGAAGAAAAAATAAAAATAAAAATTCACTTCCAAATTTGAAAGGAGGAAGTGAAACTGTCATTATTTGCAGATGACATGATATTGTACATAGAAAACCCTAAAGACTCCATCAAAAATCTACTAGAGTTAATAAATAAATTTGACAAAGTAGCAGGATACAAAATTAACGTCAAGAAATAACGCCATTCTTATACACCAATGATGAAATCACAGAAAGAGAAACTAAAAAAAAATCCCATTTACCATCGCAGCAAAAAAATTAAGATACCTAGAAATAAACTTAAAGAAGTAAAGGACCTCTTCACAGAAAACTACAGGTCATTGAAAAAAGAAATAGAGGAAGATATAAAAATCCATACCTTGTTCATGGATTGGAAAAATCAACATCATTAAAATGTCCATGCTACCCAAAGCAATCTATAGATTCAATATAATCCCCATCAAAATACCAATGACATATTTCACAGAATTAGAACAAACACTCCAAAAGTTTATATGGAACCAAAAAAGACCCCAAATAGCCACACCAATCTTGAAAAAAAAAAAAAAAGAACAAAGTAGGAGGGATCATATTACCAGATATCAGGTTATACTACAAAGACATTGTAATCAAAACAACCTGGTACTGGCACAAGAACAGGCAGATAGATCAATAGAACAGAACAGAGAACCCAGAAATTGACCCAAGACAATATGCTCAATTAATATTTGACAAAGGTGGCAAGAGCATACAGTGGAGTCTCTTCAATAAATGGTGTTGGGAAAATTGGACAGCTACTTGCAAAAAAATGAAGCTAGACCACCAACTTACACCATACACAAGAATAAACTCAAAATGAATAAAATACTTAAATGTAACTCATGAATCCATAAAAATTCTAGAAGAAAATGTAGGCAACAAAATTTCAGACATCATACGCTGCAGAATTTTCATTGATACAACACCTAAGGAAAGAGAAACAAAGGAAAAAATGAACACATGGGACTACATCAAACTAAAAGGCTTCTGCACAGCAAAAGAAACAATCAAAATGGAAAGGGAACCCACTATACAGGAGATCATAATTGCCAATGATGCATCAGATAAGGGATTAATTTCCAAAATATACAGAGTACTCATACAACTCAAAAAAAGGGAGACAAAGAACCCAATTAAAAAATGGGCAGAGGACCTAAATAGATACCTCTCCAAACAGGACATGCAAATGGCCAAGAGAGATATGAAAAAATGCTCAATCATCAGAGAGATGCAAATTAAAACAACTATGAGGTATCACTTCACACCTGTCAGAATGGCCGCCATCAATAAATCATCAAACAACAAGTGTTGGCGAAGGTGTGGAGAAAAGGGGACTTTAGTACACTTCTGGTGGGAATGCAGACTGGTGCAGCCACTGTGGAAAACACTATGGTGTTACCTCAAAAAGTTAAAAATTGAACTGCCATTTGACCCAGTGATCCCACTTCTAGGAATATACCCTAAGAAAAATGAAACACCAATCAGAAAGAATATATATACCCCTATGTTCATAGCAGCACTATTTATAATAGCTAAGATCTGGAAACAGCCCAAGTGTCCATCAGTAGATGAGTGGATAAAAAAGCTGTGGTACATGTACACAATGGAATACTATGCAGCTGTAAGAAAGAAAGATCTCTTATCTTTTGAGATGACATGGAGGGACCTGGAGAGTATAATGCTAAGTGAAACAAACCAAGCAGAGAAAGACAAATTATCACATGATCTCACTTATTTGTGGAATACAATGAACTAAACAAACTGATGAACAAAATTGACCCAGAGACATAGAGGTAGGGTACAGACTGACAAACCTCAGATGAGGGAGTGTTGGGGGGGAAGAGATAAACCACAGAACTTATATGCATGTATGCATAACCAATGGACATAGACAAGAAAGCTGGGGACGGGGTGTGGGGGATGGGGAGGAGGGTGTCAATGGGGGAAAAAGAAGAAACATCTGCAACAAAAACAAATTAATAAATATAATTTTTTAAAAAATTAAAAAAAAGAACAGATGTGTTTGCATGACTGTGTGTTTGAACAGAAAGACAGAAAATATAGAAAGACTAAAATGTTTCCACCTGTCTCCAACATCAAAATGAACTTTGTTGCTGATTATATTATTTGTTTTATTGCTACTGCAGTAAATGATGACTAACACAGTGACATAAACAACAGGGATTTGTTTTATAATTCAGTAAACCAGAGCCCAATACCGGTCTTGCTGGCTAAAATCATGGTGGCATTAGGCTGTGGTTTTTGTGGAGACACTAGGGAAGAAATCATTTCCTCACCTTTTCTAGCATCTAGAAACATACAGCAGGTCCTCGAATCACTTCGTTTCATTCCATCTCATTTCATTATAATGTTGATAAGGAAAAAAAAAAATGACTCCCAGCCAGGTCACTGTCTGTGGGGTTTGCACGTTCTCCCCATGTCTGCGTGGGTTTTCTCCAGGTCCTCCAGTTTCCTCCCACAGCCCTGAGATGTGCACAGGTGAATCAGCATGTCTGTTTTCCCAGTCTGATTGAGGTTGGTGTCCATGGGAGTGTGCCCTGAGATGGAAGGGCATCCTGGCCAGGGCGGGTTCCTGCCCCTGCGACCAGCGCCCTGCGCTGCAGTGAGAGGTTCCCCGCCACCCATGTGACCCAGAACTGGGCTCAGCGGGTGGGAAAAGAAGTATCTTGTTTTTATAAATCGTTCTTAAATGTATGTGTAGCTCAGCTTTATTTCCATGTTTACTATTAGAAGTGTTTTAGGTCTTTATTTAAAAATTTGGTGATGTTTTTGTGACCAGAGTTCTGCCATAGAAACTTAACTCTTGTTTGTATTAATTAGCCTAGGATTAACTTGGTTTCCATACACGAAGGTTCTCTTAAAGTCCCATTTGAAGGTGTTAATTCGGAGTTTTAACTGCATTCCTTGTCTTGCTGCCTCGCTCCATCTTGAAAGCCAGGGATGTTATAAAGCTCTGCTTGTTGTAGTAACAATCCTGAGCCTGAGGACAGCCAGAAAATGTATCTGCTTTCACACATTCATGTGGTTAGTTTGGGCTTAGCTGGTGGTACTCCTGAAGACTCCATCTCAAAGTCTTTACTTTTAATCATATCTCAAAAGCTCCTTTGCCATGGAAGGGAATATATTCACAGGTTCTGGGGATTAGGACCGGGGCATTTTTGGGAGGGCTGTGCAGAGGGCTTATTCTGCCTATAGTGCTGATTTAAAAACTAACAAGGAAAATTGGCCAGGTGATCAAGTACTCCAATGTGAGGTTAACATGGCACAGGCTGTGATATTAAGTATGTTAAAGATATGCGAAAACCTTAAACACACAGGGAATCTGATGTCAGACTTGATGAATTTGATTTCTGGCTCAATCTCTTATTAGCTGTATGACCTTGTATGAACTATCTTACCTCTCTGTTCTTCGGTTCTCTCATCTTCAGAATGTAAATAAAAATAGTACTTTCCTCAACATATTCTGAAGAATAAATGCAAAGCATTTACAATAGTGCATAATAAGTGCTTAGTAAGTATGAGCTAATACATTTTCATAAAGCAGATTAAGTTAGCATAAGTTAACTGTGTTAAAAGAGAGAGAGAAGAAAATATAACCATACATTTTGTTTATGCTAAATGATTTTGTATAATCTTGAATATTAATACAATATACCTAGTTAATGAAATGATATGATGATAAATATGTGAGTCACTTTAAGATAGAGAAACATTTGAGACATAAAAATCTTAATCATGCTGGAAATAGGCTCACAGTTCATAAACAGAAGGTAGCTATGAAACCACTTTTAATAATGTAATCCTGGGCTTGAAACTAATGAATATTCTATGCCAACCATCCTTAGCAGGAAAGACTTCTCTTTGAGTTGGGAGTAATGGTTCACCTTTGTCTCATTAATTTAAGGAACGAGTATTTATGACATACACTCTATGTTGGCTGGCATTAAACTAGGTAACATTCCTAATAAAAGAAAATGGAGAGCTAAAACTGGTGAACACAGTAACCCTCAGTAGAGAGAAATGCTCAGGAAAATTCCCAGCAGAAACTGAAAACACAGGATATGATGTATCTGCTAGAGAGTCTACAAACAGTGTTCTTAGACGTACATGGTTAACTAAGTATAATTGTACTGGAAATATAATGACCTCAGAGCAATATGTCAAGGCACACTTTCATAAATAAGATAATAATACAGGAGAAGTAAACTATTCATAGTCGACTACCTGATTTCTTCAGGTTGACCTAATTTCTTCCACAATAATTATAATAGTTACTTTTTTATCTTTCTTGTGAGACATAATTCAAAGCACTATTATTATATAATTGCCAGTTCTCATAAAAAATCTGGAAGTGCATTTTTATCTTAATTTTAATAAGGAGGAAACTGGAAGAACAGAGACACACCCCAAAGTTACAAAACTAGTAAAGTGTAGGACCAGGACTTTTAATTCATACCTGTTGCTATTCATACCATATTGTTTCCAGACTTTGATATTCATCTCTATTTATTAAAATTGTCATCATCATTAATAGCATTAAGTACTTACTTTGTGTCCCTAAATAAGTCACGTTTATTAACCCATGTAACTCTTATTCTATAGATAAGAAAACTAAAGCTGAGAAAAAAAAAATTTAATTGCTCAAGATAACAGAGCTTGCATTATTGGAGGCAGGATTTTAACCTAAGCAGGATGACTCTAACATTTAGGGAGTTTGTCTCAAAAAGAACTGTCACCATTACATTACATGAGCAATTCTGGAATTCTGTAGGTCTAGAAAGACACCAATCTATGAAGTCGGTTAAAACACATCATCAGCCTTCATCCTGACAGAAATCTAAATGCTTCTTGATACAGTATAAGACTAAAAATATGATGCCTGGTCATCAATCAAATCAGCATCACCATGGCATATATTGACTCTAAAACTGCTGTTTCAGGTATAGTGATTCTTCCGTATTGAAATAAGTCAAATATTGGTGGGAAAACTAGTCAACGGTAGTTTTCAAAACTGTAACAAAGAATTGCTGATGCCCTGGCCAGTATGGCTCAGTTGATTGGGTGTCATCCTGTGCACTGAAAGGTTCTTGATTCATTCCCGGTTGGGGCACATGCCCGGGTAGCAGGCGCAATCCCCAGTGTGGGGCGTGCAGGAGGCAGCTGAGTGATGTTTCTCTCTCACATCATATAACTGTTTCTCTCTCTCTCTCCCTCTCCCTTCTGCTCTCTCTAAAAAAAAAATCTATAAAAATATATTTTAAAAACATTGTTGATGGAACAAAGATTGATTTTCCTGGGAATAAAACCTGTTCTGCAGATTCCAGTTGGAATTATGAGATTTGATGAAAAGAGATGGACTGGAGAATGCAGGAAAGATAACAAAGAGGAAAAAGTATTAACTTAGAAAAGCCAGTCCTACCAAAAAGACCATGTTCACTACAATCCACTTAAGGAAAAGATGAAGTTGAAGATGAGAATGAGTAGAAAAAAGAGAGAAACAGATGAGGAGTATAGGAGTTTGGGTGGTTTTTTCAATGATGTTTAACAAAAGAGATCAAAGCATGTTTGAATCCTGCCCTGCCAATTACCTGTTTTGGTCAGGTACCCCTTACGATTTGTGCACCAGGTATCGTGTGAGAGGTAAATACAATATAAACAAAATGCAAAGAGGGAACAAAGTGGTATCAGTACCTGGACCAGTGTCTAACCCCAATTTGGGGTTCTTTGATAAAACTAGGTTGGTACATGAGATTCAAGCAATAGTTCTAACTGTTCATCTATTGAACCATTAGCTGTTAGTAAAGAACGACTCCAAATCTGGGGCACTTACTGCCCCGGGTCTGTCAGATGGAGAAAGAAAGCAAAGAGAGAAAATAGATGCAACAAAGAAGACAGCAACCTGCTTTAAGGGTTCAGCCACAAACATGGACTAAAACAGTGGAAGGGAGAGCAGACAGTACGGGACAAGGTCCTGCATCTACTTCCCTCCTAGGCACACAGAGAACAGTGAGAGAACAAGGTACTAAGAGGCATGCAGGTTGTATCAGGGGTGCCCACTATATGACCTGCGTTTGTTGATTCTCTAGGAGTCATAAAACTCAGCCTACAGTTGTACTCAGAGCTAAGATTTATTATAGCAAAAAACAAAACCAAAGCAAAAGCAAAGAAAACCAGCAAAGGGAGAGGGCATGTGGGGTGAAGTCCAGAGGGATCAGGCACAAGCTTCCAAGAGTCTTCTTCCAGCAATAAGTCTGACAATCTTGGTGAAATATGGTCTACAAGAGAAGCTCATTAGAGACTCCGTGTCCAAGGTTTTTTTTGGGGGGGTGATTACACAGGCACCCTCTGACTAGCACTTGTCAAAATTCTAGATGCCCAGAAGAAAAGCAGTATTCAGTATAAAACGTATTGTCCACACAAAAGTTTAGTCGCACTGAGCCACTCTTACCAGTTAGGGTAGTGGAAACCCTCCTGAAATCTACGTTCCCGGATGCCAGCTAGAGGACAACCTTTCAAGCAGCTTTCTGAGAACAACTGTGGTCTCAGGCTTGGTACAGAAAGTTTTTCTCTGAACACAACTACATGCCACAATCTTTTACACATGATAATCATACCTACTAATAAATGTAGGCCATTAAAAGTATTATACTCTTTCTAATAAAAAACAAGTATTGTTGAGGTGAAAGAAGGAAAAAGATGAGAAGAGAAACTGACCGAGATGGAGAAGTCTCTCTCACCCCTACAGAAAACCTACTCCAAGTCAGCTTCTAACCAGTAATAAGTGAGGAATAAAGACTAGAACTACAAAAGAGGCACAGAATCTTCCTTTCCAGTCACCATACCTGGGAAAATACAGTTGAGTCTTGTTATTTATGGATTTCTTATTTGCAAATCACCTACTTACCAGTGTTTTTTTATAATCCCAAAATAAATACTCACTGAACTTCCAGAATCATTTGCAGACACGCCCAGGACAACAAAAAATTTGTACCACTTGAGGCCCACATTCCCAGCTGATGTCAAACAAGGAGCCACTCACTCTGCATTCTTGTTTCAATTCTGATACTGTAATCAAACACGGTCTATGTAGTGCCACACTTTTTGCATGTTTGTGCTTTTTGTTGGTAATTTCACTGTTTAAAATGGCCCCCAAGTGCAAGAAGGCTGTGATTTGCCTTATTTGCCTTATTGAGAACATATGTGTGTTAGACGAGCTTCAATAACAATAGGTATCAGAGGCTCACAAGAACCTAATTGGGAACAATGGCTCAGTATTTACTAATTTAGTGTGTGTGTGTGTGTGTGTGTGTGTGTGGCATCTTTATAGAACACAACTGCCAGATTGAGAGAGAGAAAGAGAGAGAGAGAGACTCAACTGTTATGGAGCATCAAATCTTATGTTAATGAAGTCAACCTATAAGTCTACCATAAAGACACCTAGTCCTGTTGTACCTGCATGTGATGGACACCCACAGTGACCTGTAGCTGGGCAGGGCCAGTGCCTAGATGACTCCCCTAATCCCCAAAACAAAGGAAAACTCAGAACCAAAGATAGTAGGTTAATTCAGGGCTGACTGGGAAACAGACGGAAGCAGAGCCTGGGTTAACACAAAGACGCGAACAAATACACTATGCTGAGTGTCACATAGGACCTGGGGTTCCTCAGGTCTAACAGGAAAACAAGCAAACAAACAGAAATCATGCCTGAGAGACCTGACAAAGGTTCTGTGAGGACAGGAAACAGGTTTTTCTTTTTCTTATGATTTTTCCCCACAGTTTATGGGAATTAAACACGGAGATGGCTGGTATCTGCAACTTCAAACTGACTTTCCACCCAACTGAATGGGGCAGGAAAGAATATTAGAAGCAATAGAAAATATTAGAAGAATAAGAAAACTAATCATAGAGGGGGCACTAACCATAGTTAGAAAAATGTTAATCGTTCGTTACAATGTTAGTCATGATTGCTTTGTTCTGATGGAGGAAAAGCCACCCTGACCTGGCTGGCAGGTGTGTACCTAAGGAGCTTACCTCAGGAGTGCTGTCCATTCTCATCTGAGGACAAGGGGGGACTACCTGGCCTCATGGAAAGATTAACAACCTGATTATCAGAACACTGGCCCCGTGATGGTGACCCACTTGTGACCAGCCCCTGCAGCACCCCCACCGCCCAGTCCACATTCCTCCCCACTTGCCTATAACCGTTTTATCCATTCAACTGCCTTTCCTCAAGTAGCCATTGTTTCACTACCCTTTAAAAGCAGCTGGCAAGTGAGGGAGGCAGAGCAGATTGTATGGGGTGACCCACTGCAATCCCACGCTGCGGGCACTGTTGGGAGGAACACTCATAGGATCCAACCCGGTCACTGCTTAATCAGCTCAAGCAGCCACAGGCGGCCTGGACCCATTCGTTGTTCAGTTTCATAACCACTAAAATAGATAAGGGCTGGGCCCTTTCCTAGCTCCTTCTAGCTTCTTTCAAATTCTTTGCAACACTTTGAGGTGAAATTCCTTTTTCCCAAGCATATTTTACGGGCTGAAGAAGAGAAGGTAAGAAACCCCCTGGCGCATGGGCCAGAATGTCTCCTGAAGAACCAACAGACCAAAACTCCTCAAGGCAACGAACCCTGGCATCTGTGTGACCTAAAATACCATCCCTTCCAATAAAAGGGCCACTGGCCTATATTCTGCAGCCCAGTGCCACCTGGTACCGGCCCTTTCCCTATCTACGGGAAAAGAGAAAAAGAAATGTCCTCCCTTTTCTCTCTTCTTCAGTTGTGAATTCCTTCATAGCCTAAGTCGTTGGCCTAAACAAAACCATAACAGGTTCCAGAGTAAAGCTGTTTACTGATCGTGTAGCCTTCAGAGAACGGCTGTAGCTCCCTGCTGCCTGCTGGTCCAGTTTGGAGCATCCTTCCAGTTAGGGGCAACAACTCCCAAGGAAGCTACACAGTTGTAACACACCACTGGACCCACTGTTGTCATCTGCTTTGGAAGACCAAAATGTGCCCCCACCCCAAGTATCCCATTAGAGATTTAAAATAAATAATTAACCACTTCTCACCACCACCATCAAAGAAACTCAAGGCAAACAGACAGCTATTTTAAAAACCTGAAGTCTGAATGTTTCCTATTCCAAACCTCCCAAAATCTTTTGTCAAAACGAACCTGACATTTAATTTCAGAAACCACCTTGTCAAAATGCATGTAAGGTGACTTTGAAAAATCTGTCACAATTAACTATCACTGTAAATCAAAACGTATTTGTCGCACAATACCTTGGGTCTATGTTTGAAATGCAAAACCGAGTTTTAGATGTTTGTTTACACCTCCCAGTTGATGACACACTCAGCAAGCTGCAAAGAGGGCCTCTGCAACACAGCTACTTAAAAAGATTTCACTGCCTAATAAAAGTCTGATGAGAAACTTTTACTGTCACACATTTTCATATTCTTGAGCTGTGGCAAACACCTTCCTGACAGCAGGATAATCAATATGAATAAGGGAAGGCATTTTAGAGGAACTTTTAATCTTCAGATTGATATACTGTCCTTGACTTGTGCACCCCCCAAAAACAGTTTTTCCCAATTATCTTTTGTGTTCTTCCTGCACTGGCTGCTGTTGATGAGTATTTTTACAACACTAATGCTATTAAAGCACGCACTCACGACCCCACGGTGACACGAAGCAAATAATGCACGCAGGAAATAAATGCAAGCACATAACTGCTGATGTTGCCTTGCAAATGCATTTGAACTTGACCTATTGAAATGCCCATTAAAAAATGCATGACAGTTTGTAAAATACAGGAGACAAGCACCATCTCAGGAAAGCAGATTCGTTGAAAATAAATCACTTGAAGGACTGCAGTGTGGTGGGAATTGATTGAGAACAATGCAGAACCCCATAGTGAAGTAACCTGCTTAAACCCTATAAACAAGTCACCACGTCTAAAAGCTCTATAAATTACAGCACTGTGGTATCTGATTGGACCCATGAATGATTTTTAGATGAGAGAAAAACAATAAATAATAAGTTAATATAAAGAACATAGATTTAGAAACACGATGGTGCGATGTTTTTTACTCTGAAGCAAATACCTTTTCATCTTGTTGATGCAAGGAGACTTTTCAATTTTGTATAGCTTACCAGGTATGTCTTAGGACTGAAAAGTGACCACATCATGTATACTGAAGCATTTTTACTCATCCTGTCCACTATCAAATTATAGGTTCACAGCCAACCCAGAAGCACAGAATTGAATGGTTTTAGAAAAAATTCTGGTCTACATTTTTCTGATGAGAAAATCACACAGTGAGTTTTCAGATGCCACTGAAACCCAGGTCTCTAAGACGGAACGCACGGCCAGCTTACCACCTGTGCCAATGTCAGACGGAACTGGGAGTTATCTACCTTATTCTTTATTTTGTGTAATTCACAAATTTCAAAAAAGGGAGATGGTGATACAGTGAAAAAAATAAACAAAATCCCTTAAGCAGGAGTTACTATATGCATGTAAATATCTATAATATATTCAGCGTTTAGGTGAAATTGAAACCTTCCACGATCAAGTATAAAAACTCAACATTTGGACTTCATAATGAACATATTGTATTTTATTAATTTTCTGTGCAGAAAATATGTATAATTTGACATCTTAAAATTGTATAAATATTTCAGTGTTTCAATGGACACAATTATGAATTTTGAGAATAATACCAAAAAGCAAACTAAAAATTAAACCAAAATCACAAACAATTTAGAGACTAGAATTCTACAAGTCCCAACTATAAATCCTGTTGAAATGAAAGTTACAAGAGTGTTGACATGCTTGGAATTAGACCACTTTCAACATTTTTCAAAGTAACATTTAAAAATATATTACTTGTTTAATACCTTCGCAAGAAAGACTAGTGTGATCATTTGGTCTTTCGTTAGGATAAAACAAAACTAATTCATTCCCCAAATCCTGGAGGAAATTCTTGATTATTACTGCCAAAGGTGCACAATTAGTTTACAGTGAAATAAATTTTAAGTATATTCGTCCCTTTATTTGTTTAGCTTTTAAACACTATGCCATGTTCCAAAAATAATGAAGGTTTTTCTACAAACGTTCCATGACTTTACAACAATACAATGACATATAAAAATAGACGTACTTCTCATTCTTTATCAGTATTGAAGCTGAGTCAGTGCTTCCTCCTCATCGCTGTGTCACAATGCCATTCAGCCAGACCAGGATCAAAGGCCACACCTGGATGGCTGAGCGGCTCGTACTGTGGTGGAGGGCTCCACTCCTTCCAATTGCAAACCTGCCACAGTTGAATGCTTATTATGAAAGTTGGAAAGTGTCATTTCACATTATTGCAGAATGCCTTTTTCATTCAGGCAATTTTTCTTCTAATCCACCATGAACACACTTTCTCTGTGTGTATGTATCTCTTTCTCTTGTTTTCCTACACACACATACATAATTTGAATATACATATCTACAGCCCGGTGGGTGTAGCTCAGTGGTTGAGCGTCGACCCATGCACCAAGAGGTCACCAATTCGATTCCCAGTTAGGGCACATGCCCAGGTTGTGGGCCAAATCCCCAGTGGGGGGCATGCAGGAGGCAGCCAATCGATGTTCTCTCTCATCAATGTTTCTATCTCTCTCTCTCCCTTCCTCTCTCTCTAAAATCAATAAAGAAATAAAAATTAAAAATAAATATACATATCTACAAAATAAGGTGAGCTTGGATGAAGATACATAACATAAAGTATCTTTAGCAAGAATAAGAAAAATATCCACTTATTTTTTCATCTCCAATGCAGTGCTTTTGTCTTTTCTAGAATTATTTCTAGTTCTACAAGATAGGCCTTAGTCTTAACTCAGTAGAATGTCTCATGAACAGCTGCTTTTTACTCCATCAAACTTTAAATAAGCAGGGTAAGTTTTATTGCCTTCCAGCAATTCCTAGCTCAATTCTCATAGATCAATACGGCCGTCTCTAGCCACACTGGGCCTGACCAAAATTAGTTTAAGAGGAATTCAGAAGGCAGTTATACTGGACATAACAGGCAACTTTGTTCCTCTGAATCTCAGAACAGATTAGTGGTGTCGATTTGTTTGCTGGTACTTCTCTGTTTGCCCAGAAAAACAATTAAATACTAACTCTTTCAGACACAATGGGCTGTGACTCATAAACACCTGTTTTTACTTTTTCAGGATTGTTTTATTTTTACTGTGTTTTCAAAACAGAAACAAAAATACTTCAGAAGATTTACCCCGGAAATGGTTCTTTCTTCAGCACTCTTTTCCTCGTCTCCCCCACATTATTGCCCCACTACATCCATGTACGTCAGGCAGAGGTCGATGGCACTCCCACGTGCATGTATGTGGTCTAACGCCTTTCAGGGGTAGAGGCTGCAAGTCTCCTGACTTCTAACCCAGGATCCTGTTCCCTGCACACGCTGGAGGCAGCTGGATGAAATGACGACGCACACAACTGCCACCAGTTATTCCCACTTTTCCAAGTGATTCTACTTTTCCCAACTCTTGATTTTAATCAACTTCTATTAAACAGAGAAGAAAATAAAGACCGTTCGTCTCCCCCCTATGGCCATTTGGTAAGCAGATAATTGTCACCTTTAAATAAACAAGTGATTACATCTAGCAGGCACCCAGTTGCGCAGTGAAAGATGCCACACTGACTCTGAGCTGGTATTTTCCTGAACTGGAGAGTCCCGGGGAGTCTGGAGAATAAACCATGCAACACGTCTAATCACAGAGCAGGGGCTGCAACCCAAGTCACGTGCCAACATGTGTGCGGCAAGGTATTTTACATCGCTTTAGGGCTCAGCTGGAGACGGAAACCTAGAAAGATTTAACTGCTGTCTCCCTAGCCAATGTGTTGGCTGCCATATATTTTTTAGCAGGCAAGCAAGGCTCCCATTTGATGCATTGTAGAGATTTCTCTCCACTAAAATAAAATATACAGCCATCCTAAATTGATAACTAGGCTCAAATGAATGTGCTGATACAGGGGAACAGATACCCTGTTATGATACAACAGAGAGAATATCTGTTTCTCAGTGTCTGCATTGTTAAGAAGGTTCCATTCCCTGGGTGGGAGGATAAGAGCTGAAAAATATGACCTTGCAATGACAGAGTGTTAATGTGTGGTGTGTGCAGCTGAATCAATGCATGACAGCCTCCCCTTCTTTATTGCTACATATATTAGAGCATTTATGTAGTGCTGGTTCTCTTCTAAGGTCGGGTTGTCTCTAGGTCAACCAGCCGCTCATCAAAGCTCTAATTCTCAAAGAAGATTGTAATTCTGATCACAGCTTCTACAATAATTCCAGCGGCAAAGAAAATGTGAAGGCTCTCCAAAAACAAACCAAACACCAAATCAGAGTAATATCCAGTTTTGCCACACATTTGAATATCTATTAATGTATCCTATCCTGATGTATTAAATGATTTTTCTTTCTTTGTCTCCCTTTTTTTTCTCCTAGTTTTGCTCCTATGAGGCATTTCTTGCCCTTACCAATTCTTAAATTGTAGTTTCACTCTCTGCAATGAGATGACTAGTGATTTTGCTACCATGTAAAATAAAAGAAGAAATCCAGTTTTAGATTTCATAAACAAAAATATAAGATTTTATATAGGCAAAAATAAAAATCTGTATATTCATGTTTAAAAAATTATCGGTCGCTATTCTAAAGCAACATTACTTAACTCTGCTAATTTCAAATCATTCACACGGCCTTTTTTCCCTTCCCTCTTAATGGGCCCTTCTTTGCTAAGTATCAGAAGTCTTCTTTTCTTTGGAAAACTTAATCTAGCTAGCATTACAACTCTGTCCTTTGAGAATACTGCAGAATGGAATAAAGAAGCTGGGTAATGGAGGGGAGATTTAGACAGAAGGAAACACTGTGTTCTCATTGTCTGTGGTGGTTGAAGTAAATGTAGATCTCATTATGCTGGGTATCATTTATTTCCTGTCTCTCTGGTTTACAGAAAGCTGACTCTTTTCTCCTGAATCAGAGGCATGTTATGGTCATGGGAGTAGAGAACAAGCTGGTCATGTGTTTTAATAACAGTTCCCTGGGTGGTCAGAACGCTGGTGAAGTCATGACTTTTGTCTATGCACAAATATTTTAAAAGACAATATTAGCATTTCCTAGAAACTATACACTATTACACATTTCTAATATAAAGTTCTGGAGAACAAAATATTTTTAGCACCATTGTCCTGTTTTTAAACTGATTAAGGAAAATAGATTTTAGTAGGCAAAATATATGACTAACAAGTTTAGAATCAGAAGATATATATGGAAGAAGAGTGATTTTCTGCTATGAATCTGGAATGAATACTCACTACCTCATTTTCCACCTCGCACTAGAGTTTACAGGGAGATCCAAGCTAACAGTACTAGATGTGTCTTACTAGATGTGCATTTCACGAGGAAGGGGAAAGAGACTTTCAGTAACAGAGATTAGAAAAGCTGAGCTCCAGTTTCAGCTCTGAAAGTGTATGACTTGAAGCAAGATACCATCTTCCTTTGGGCCTTAGTTTCCTCAACGGATAAATAACAGTACCCCTTGAGCATCGATCCATGCACCAAGAGGTCTCCAGTTTGATTCCCGGACAGGGCACAGGCCCAGGTTGTGGGCCAAATCCCCAGTGGGGGGCATGCTGGAGGCAGCCAATTGATGTTCTCTCTCATCGATGTTTCTATTTCTTTCTCCTTCTCCCTTCCTCTCTCTCTAAAATCAATAAAGGAAATAAATTAAAAAATAACAGTACCCCTAACTTCAGCATTTTATGTTTCTATAATATAACTGGATATGAAAGTGTTCTAGATAGCATAAGAAAAGGGAATTGTTTGTCATGAGTAGCAGTTGAAAATGTGTCTTATTGGCGTGTTTAGAAAAATCGCTGTTCAGCGGAGTGAACCATCTTTAAGGAAAAATAATGTTTTTACTTAAATTTGTTTCTTTTTAATGTAATGAACATCCTTTAGCACCAGCATTATTTATTGATGACAATGGCCCATTTGTGTCTAGCAAGCCTCTTTAACAATACCTTATAATTTAAATCAATTACCTGTTGTGAATGTTCCAAGTAAACACTGATTGGGAAGGGGGGTATTACACATAATGGGTCTATGAAATAAATCAGTTCAGACTATGCTTTGTCTACATTGCTTTTATTTCTTTGTTTTAAGAACCTGTACTATCACAATCCTAACTGGCATTTAAACTCATGATATTAAAAAGCTATCCATCATTTCATTTTTAACATGAAATAAAAAAAATTTTTAAAAAGACGAAGGCCCCAATGTATGTGTGTGGGGTGTGAGTATGAATCATTATTATTATTTATATTGATATGTAAAATCACAGCCATACCTTGCATAAAGCAGGAGACCCAAGAAGATTAAAAACCGGTGGAAGATTTTATTGGATTCTTTGTTTTGGGGGATACAAAGAACATTTCCTTCCCTTTGTCCACAGAGTGAATTACTTAGTATAATATATAAAAATTGATAGTTTCTTCTAAAAAGTCAAAGAAAATAAAGGTAGAGTTTTATAAAAAATACCTACAATGATGATAATTTTGTCCAGAGATTCTTAAACAGGGGTCCTGGCTCTTGGAGATTGTTTGTGAGCCCCCAAGATTGTAAATTTTGTACATATGTCATAGTATTCCGTTTTAATCATATCCTCAAAAAGATACATTACCTAAAAGAGAGTAATTGACTGCTGATGTAGTCCAATGAGAAATCCCTTCTGAGGAGCCCTGTGCCACAGTCGCACCATTAGCCTGTGACACTGAAGCCCCAGACCACCAATCCCCAAGGCTGCTCCTGCTATCTGCCCTGGAACAGATGACGTTTCTGCAACTTGCATTGTTTGGTGAAGAAACTCTGCCTGATTTGTAGAGAAGGTAAAGTAAACATATAGAGATTTCGAAGATATCATTTCAATTTTAACATTTATTGCCACTAAAATTACTGTTTTAACATCCGCGTGGCCAGAGTTGGCTAGAGAGAAAGAATCCCTCAGAACAAAACATAGCTCTCAGACAGGCACAGTGAAGCCCTGGTTTAATTTCTTCCTATAGAAGTGAAAATCTGTGCTAACACAACCTTTGGACATCAACTGGAATTTAAAATAGGCAAAAAGGTTCATCTAGAAGAGCAGACCTACTTATTTGGAAAGATTACTCTTCTTTTGAAAAATCTTCCACCTGTTTTACTGAAATTAGGTGTATTAATATAATCACTTAAATTATGATCAGTAAAGAGTCAGTACTGCACATCAAGCCGGTACTAAATTTCTTTTCACTATTTCTTTCTGTGATGTGTTTTTATGAAAATTATTTTTAATTTAGAAAGTGTTGCCAAGATGTGCTATTCATTAAATAGGTCTTCAGAGCTAAATCTGCAGGAACATTGCACAATTCCCATGTCTTTTCTGACTCACCTTCCACAGAAGGGAGAAGAAAGGATTCCAAAGAGAGAAATATCTGTAAGTAATATGTTTATGGGCATTCAATGCTTGGTGGCTTAGCATGCTTGATTGCTATTGGTGCATCAAAGCAAAAAAAATCACAGTAACATCTATCAACTTATATTGTATCATGCAAAATTTTACAAAGACAAATTACACTATTGATTTCAGCAATGTGCTATATTTTATAGCAACTGATAGATATCTACAAAATAACATCACTAAACTGTAAAAATGTCTTAATTCTTAAGGAGAGTAAAGTGAATTTTTCCTGTGAGCCAAGAATATAATGGCCAGGGAACATGAACTGATAGGATCATACAGAGTGATCCCAACAATGACTTTAAACTCAATAATTCCCTATTGAGATCCAGAGGAACAGATGGTGTAGCACTAATATGCTTGATTCTGAACTTAAATTTGAATAACGAAAGAAGTATTTCATCCTGTGTAGGAAATAAACACAGATTTCCTGTTAGACACTTCCAATGTCTCCAACATAACCAATGTGTGACAAAAGAGAGATCTTATGTCTATCTCAGTGACCACTGACAGACAGGATGCCCTTTGGTCTCAAAGTGCAAATTAAACAAAGTACCTTCAGAAGCTAAAAACTAAGACAAATTATGCTGGGAAAAAGGTGAATAAAAATAAGAGATCACAAAGCTGAAAAGGGAAAACAACTTATTAGTCTATATGTCCCTTTATAATTTATAGTAATAATATTTCCTTGTTACTATGTAATAGTAATTGATTAAATAAATTGAGGGTAAAAATGACTGATTAAATAACTGTGTCTAATGCATGCCAAGGGAGGGAAGGTTTTCCTAGACAGAGAGGGAAAACAGAAAGAAATATATAAAAATAGATACTATATCAACATCTGTAACAGATTCATTCAGCATAAAGTCTAAAGACATCAAGTGGAGGTATTAGCATCAGTAGTGAGGAAGATTAGATATTGACACAAAGTACCCGTATCAATAGAGAATCTTGTGCTGTATCTTCAAACATCAAATATATTTGCCTGGGGCTTTTCTACATCAAAGCTACTCTGCTATTCTAGAAAATGTAATCTGCGTTTCAATGAATTTTTAATTTTGTTCAATCTTGCATTTGTTCAACCAAAAACAATTTAAAGAGGACCAAGGATATCAGCCTCACAGTGAGCACATGTAGCTCCTCACTAGGGAGTTCTTGAATCTGCCATAAAATTCAACAGTGCGCATCTAATAGTTTTAATTCTAGCATTGAAAAGTGAATCATCACATCAGATATTCTTTAGGGCCTCTTTGGTTTCCAGATTAAACATGTGCTGTGACCTGTCATCTTGCCTCATTCTCTGTATTTCCATTTAAAATCATCATAAATAAGAAAGCCGTGATACTCTTTGGCATGACAGAGCTGCTTGAATTTCAAAGTGTTAGAAATTGCACTCCTTCCTTCTTTAGAGTCCCGGTTTTATCGCAAAGGTTTTCAGCTGAAAGATTCTTTATTGTATTCAAATCTTGTCCCATATAAGTTGTTTTGGTTACTCAGTTTATGAAGAGTCTTAGAAATTGAACTGGGTCCACAGCAAAAAACACCAACTGTTTTCCTGGGGAGGGAGAGGGAAAAAGCAGAAAATCAGTTGGAAAATGTGGCAGAACATGACCAGAAGTATGCTTTGTGAGCATGTACAAGCTTTTAACAATGTTAATTTCTTGCTTCTTGGCCTACTACAAACAATTTTTCAGTTATTTCCAAATATAAATGATTAACCAGAGGATATTTTATTTACCTCATGCTTTTCATACTAGAATTCAGGATAATTCAAAGAATGTAACTATGAGCACATATTTCCTTATTATCAGACAGAGAGTGAGCAGTTGGCCTTAGCCTTTTCATTACTTGTCACTGGTGAGGACAGAAACTAAACCAAGAGCCTCAGTTGAAAGATGTTCATCCACACTAGATTGTATCAGTGTTCTCTTAGTTTTATATACAGTTTCCCTAATGATTCCATGAATTTGCACGGGCAGTGATGAATAGGAGAAGAGAAAGAAAACCCATTACGTATCTGAAAGGATAATTTTAAGTGACTAATTTATATACACATTGAAAAAAAAGCATATCACTCTGGATACATTTTCTTTTTCATTTATGCACTGAAATAATTGTAGCAAATGCCAAGCAGGTTTTATTATTTGCTAAGATAAAATTTTAGTAGATAAATTATACATATCCCTAACAAATAGACTAAATAAATCCAAGAAAATGACAAATATTTCACAATAATCTTCCTTAATATTTGTTGACTTGCTGGAATTCTTTCTAGAATATGATTAACAATTCATATATCTTAGATAAATGCAGTATGTCCTCATTGTCTGAAAATAATTGGTGCTGGGGAAAAAAAAAAGACAGTGAATGTATTTAAATGGGTACAAAAATTTGTAACAAATACTGAAATATTATTTTATTAAAACTTTTTTTTTTATCCTCACCCAAGGACATTTTTACATTTATCTTCAAATAGAGCGGGAGGGAGAGAGGGGGGAAGAGAGAGAGAAACATTGATGTGAGAGAGACACAAACAGTGACTGCCGCCCACCTGACCCCAACTGGGGCCGGGGACAAACTGCAACCGAGTTATGTGCCCTTAGCAGGAACCGAACCCAGGACTCTCTGGTCCGCAGGCCGACGCTCTAACCGCTGAGCCAAACCAGCCAGGGCTATTAAAACTTTTCATCTTGAAAAATAAATCAAAGAACTATGAAAATAAAACTTTCACTTGCAGTCATGATTGAGTAATGGGAACTAGATTTACC
Organism: Tadarida brasiliensis; assembly: GCA_030848825.1. NCBI lineage: Eukaryota > Metazoa > Chordata > Mammalia > Chiroptera > Molossidae > Tadarida > Tadarida brasiliensis. Next base: position 62,167,633 of record CM061268.1, read on the forward strand.
CTCTGGCATTAAACACCTAGAAAAAATGATATATGAAACAAGTATTTTCAGATATAGACAACAGGCAGAAGAGAACAGTGACCCCTGAGAAAGGAAAAATTAACAAGGAGAGTCAGCAACTGTCTCTGCTTATTGCCTGGAGGCAAGCTGCTGGCTGCAGCACTGATTAGTGGTCTCACTGAGTTCAGGAGAAAAAGAATAACATTTGTGGAGGCCAAAGTAGCCAGAATTTAGAGAAGAATATGGAAGGGAAAAGACATCTGCAGAAAGAAGCTCTGGAGATCTATAGAGGTATATCCTTAAGCCCTGGGCTGAGTACTGATTTGCTCATGTGTGAGGGAGAAAAAAAAAAAAAATGACATGAATCTTGATAAAGAACTATCAGGGAGTAGTATGTCAAACACAACCCAGAGTTTACACAAGGTTGAGAACAGTTCAATTCCCACAAACCAGAATGGAAAGGTCTATACATAATACCTGGGCAATGGGTTGTGTTCTAGAAAGGTACCACTATATTTGCAAAAGGTAGAGAGGATGCTGGTAAAATCGGCCTTAGATTGCAGGCTGCTCTTGATCTATACTAACAAAACTTAAAAGCAAGCCTTGAAAAACTCAAACTAAGCTCAAGTAACAAAACATGCCAGAAATAAACCCAACAATATTGAGAAGAATAGATCAAAATTTGTCATTTTACATCTAAACTTCATAAAATACAGTGTTCAATCAAAAATTTCCAGGAATGTACAGAGAAGAAATTATGAACTATGACTAAGAGTGTTAGGGGCTGAACTGTGTCTCACCCCAATTCATATGTTGAATCTCTTAACCCCCAGTACCTCAGAATGTAGCTATATTTGGAGATAGGACCTTTATACATATGATCAAGTTAAAATGAGGCTGTTAGAGTGGACCATATTCCAATCTGACTAGTGTCTTTATAAGAAGAGGAAATATGTATATACCAAGAGACAAGAGAGAGGCACACACACAGAAAAAAGTCCATGTGAAGAGACAATAAGAGGGTGGTCATCTGTAAGCCAAGGAGGGAGGCCTCAGAGGAAATCAACTCTGCTGGCATTTTGATCTTAGATTCCCAGCCTCCAGAACTGTGAGATTAATTTCTACTATTTAACCCACTCAGCCTGTGGGATATTGTTATGGAAGCCCTGGCAAACTAATACAAAGAGAAAGATCAGTCAATAGAAAAAGGCCCAGAAAGACAGAAATGATGGAATTATCAGACATGGTCATTGAAACAATGATGAGAAACAGTCTTCATATGTTCAAAGATAAGTATCAACATGATGAGAAGAGAAGTAGAAGATTTTTAAAGGCCTAAATGAAAATGGCAACAATTAAATGCAATATTTAAAATGATAAATATACCGTGGGTTAACAGAAGAAAAGTAATGGAAGAAAATATATGTAAATGTGAAGTCAGCATTAGAATCTATCAAAATGGAAGGACACAGAGAAAAAATATTAAACAAAAAACAATAACAATGAAACAAAACAGCCTCAGTCACTTATAGGACAATACCAACTAGTCTAAAATATATGTACCTGTAGTCCCAACAATGACAAAAGACAGAAGGAAAAAGAAAAAACATTTAAAAAATGACAAAATTTTCTCCAAATTTAATGAAAACAAACACATAGATCCAATAATTGAATGAACCCCAAGGAGAATACAAAGAAAAGTCGTATCTTCAAAGTGCTGAAGGATAAAAGAAAATGTCACCTATTCTAAACCAAGCAAATTCTCTTTTTAAGAAATTAAATTTAAAGATGTTTATTGCATTGTATTTTTTGTGGGGAAAAATAACATACATTTATTTAACACAACCTTGTGGAGTATATAGAGCTAGGCTGGGGAATAAGGCATCTTCCTCCTCGTCCATGTCTGAGGACTGACTCATAAGCTGCTCCATTGCAATTATTTCCTGCACCAATTGGGTACCACACTTAACATTTATAAATTTTCTCCTTTCAGTGGAGGCAGCCATTCACCATTTTCTTTCAGTTCCTTGACAATGTCCAGCCCTCCAACAAGCTCCCCTTTCACATATAGCTGAGGGTACGTTGGCCATCTGGAGTACGTTTTCAATCCTTGCAGAACATCTTCATCCTCCAATGTATCAACTGTCTCATTTTCAACACCAGTACAATCTAGTATTTCCAGAATTCGCTGAATCCACATTTAGCTTACTGTTTCTTTCCTCTCACAGAGCATCACAGAAGCTTTATGTGTCAGTACTTTGAGCCTTTCCTCTACTTTGGAACTTTGGGGAAAATTGTATCTAGTCTTTCAGATGCTTCCAGCTCCTTACCTAGGTCAAGTCCCCCCTATGAACTTGCCAGAAACAGAGCTGGGGAGAGGTGGGCCAATTGGAATAGATTTTGAGACCTTAATGAACTTCTTCATCTGAGAAGATATCAAAACTGCTAAACTAAATATTATGCTTGCTGAGAATTTCCACTGTCTGCTTGTGGAAACCACAGTGCAGCTCCCCTGGGTCCCTTTCATAAACATCATGCTGGGGGCAACATGAATCAACTTCTTTAGGTGAAGGTTGAGGTCTTTGGATGCTCATTACCACTGGGTGGGAAGGGGCCCTCGGATGCATGGTGCTAAACTTTTTAAATCAACTCTGGGGCATGTGCACCATCTAATTGGTAAATATTTTGAGCATTCTTGAAAAACAAGTGGGAACAGAACTAAGTTCATATTTTTTAGATACTTCAGGAAGAGCTTCAGCTAACAACATCACAAATGAAACTTGGGGATATTCTTAGACTAAGTCTGCCATCACATTATTCATTTGATCACATTGTGGAGCCCACAGTGACCAAAAATAGACCACAAGGGGGCACTTGGCTCTGAGGCACAGCAGCTCCTCAAACTGCTGGGCTGAGACCACCTCCACTGCTGTCACGGCGGCTTCAACCGCCCCAGCCACCACGCTGCTGCTGCCAGACAGCTGTATACCAATCAAATTCCATATCAAACAAAAATAACTTGCAAAAGTGAAAATGTAATACAAACTTTTCAAACAAAATGTAAAAATTCATTGCGAGCAAACAGGCGCTATAAGATATATTAAAGGAAATTCTTCAGGAAGGAGAACGAAATCAGAGGGAAATATGAATCTACCCAAAAAGAATTAAGAGGACCAAAATGGTGATCTGTGACTAAATGTAATGTATATTTTGTCTAATTTTCTCTCTCTTTAAAATATGATTGATGTTTAAAACAAAAGCAATAACAAGACATTATGAAATTTATAGCATATTTGGAAATAAGATGAATGAGAACAAAAGCCCAAAAGATGCAGGTGTAATGTAAATACATGAGGTGGTATAACATTATCTGAAGTATACTGTGATGAGCTAATTGTGCACTGCAAACCTAAAATGTTTGTCCAACTTCAGCTTTATCAGAATCACCCGAGAAACCTCACAGACCACAGCTAGCTGAGCCCCATCCCTAGAGCTTTAGATTCAGCAGATCTTGGATAGGGCTCAAGAATTTGTGTTTCCAAGAATTCCCAGGTGATATTGATCCAAGGAATGCAGTTTTGAAAACAATGCCTTAGAGAAATCACTCAAAGCAAATGAACAGAGAGGTATGGCCAACACAGGAGAAAAAAATAGAATCATAAAAATACTCATTCCAAAAGAAGGTAAAGAAAAGAAAGAACAGCTGACATGAATAGAAAGTAATAGTAAATTGCTAGATTTAAACTCAACCACAGTCAAAATACTCAATGAGGAAAAAGTAGTCTCTACAATAAATGGTGGTGGGAAAGTGAATATTTATATGCAGAAGAATGAAACTGGACCCCATCTTAAACAACTCACAAAATTAACCTGAAAAGAATTCAAGATTTACATGTAAGACATGAAACCATCAAACTCATAGAAGAAAACCTACGGAAATGATTTTATGGATGTGACACCAAAAGTACAAACAACAAAAGCAAAAATAAATAAGTGAGACTACATCAAATTAAAAACAACCACACAACAAAAGAAATAATCAACACAACGAAAAGGTGACCTATGACATGGAAGACAGTATTTGCAAATTACATATCTGATAAAGGGTTAATATCCACAATAGATAAAGAAATCATACAACTGAATTGTAAAAAAAAAAAAAAAATCCAATTAAAAATACTCAAGGAGGGGATTCTAAAATGGCGGCGGGGTGAATGGAAGCTACACAGACCATCTCCCAGGACCAAACTGGAATTACAACTAAAACAAAGACAAATCGTCAGGGAAAAGCAACAGAAAAGCAGCTTGCGAGGACCATACAGCCAGGGAAGCTGAATTGATCCTGGTAGGATTGCGGAGGAGCGAGAGGGGGGCTGGGAGCCCATGGACAACAGTGGTCTTAGCTGTGAGCACCACCCTCAGGGGTAAAGCCCAAGCTGGCTCCACAGCGCAGAGGGCCAGGACAGAGCGATAAAATAGCCACAGCCACTCACCTTGGGCTCTGGCAGAAGGAGGGTGGACTGGAACTGTGGGGGAACACTCGGGATTTGGAGGGTGCTCAGAGCTTTTGGTGAGTTGCAGCCATGCAGGACGGTGGCCATCATACTCCTTCCCAGGGCTCTGGGGAGAGGCAGCAGGCCCTCCCTTAAAGATCCAGCCACACCCAGGTGGGCCATTGGAATGCAAATTGAGGCTCATGAACTACCAGCACCTGCCCCACCCTCGGGAAATCCTCTTACCCTGAACACCTGAGGGAGGTGTTCATTCAACTGAGAACACAAGGCTCTTCAATTAACCTCCACAAATAGCCTCTAGGCAAAAAGCTAGAGGATAACTTAACCTCTTCTGGGCTTGCAAATCTACCCAGGAAAATAAGACTGGACTGTGGTGTTTAATGTGGGTCTTCCCACGCGCATCCAAACCCAGTAGAGGGAGCCACAAACAACAGAACACCAACATCCACAGGGAAAATTTGGCAGGCTCCAAAACCCACTGAGATAGCCAAAATGGTGAAACAAAGAAACAGATCCCAAATGAAAGAACAAGAGACCTCTACCGAAAATGAGATAAATGAAATGGAGTTAAGCAAGTTAACAGAGCTAGAATTCAGAGCCATGATCTTGAGGAAGCTCAACAGCATGAGTAACAACATCAACACCATGAGCAAAGACATAGAAACACTGAAAATCAACCAACTGGAAATGAAGAAGCACCAAGAAGAAATGAAGAATGACATAGTAGAAATGAAGAACACATTGGAAAGACTAAACAGCAGAGTAGAGGAAGCTGAGGACCAGATCAGTGAATTAGAAGACAGGGTAGAAAAAACAACCAATCAGAAAACCAAAAGGAAAAAACAATGAAAAAACAGGAAGACAGTTTAAGAGAATTGTGGGACAACTGGAAACGTAATAATATTCGCATCATAGGAGTCCTTGAAGAAGAAGAAAATGAGAAAGGGTTAGAGAATATATTTGAAGAAATAGTGACAGAAAACTTCCCTAATTTGGTGAAGAAAGAAGGCATTCAAGTTCAAGAAGCACAGAGAGTCCCAAGTAAGAAGAACCCAAACAGGCCCACACCAAGACACATAGTAATTAAAATGCCAAAAATTAAAGACAAAGAGAGAATCCTAAAGGCAGCAAGAGATAAACAACAGGTTACCTACAAAGGAACCCCCATAAGGCAATCAGCTGACTTCTCAACAGAAACACTACAGGCCAGAAGGGAATGGCATGAAGTAATCAAGGTCATGAAAAACAAGGATCTGAATCCAAGACTACTCTACCCAGCAAGGCTATCATTCAAAATAGAAGGTCAAATAAAGAGCTTCCCAGACAAAAAAAAAAAAAAAAAAAAAAAAAAAAAAGGCTAAGGGAATACATTAGCACCAAACCAGCACTGCAAGAAATATTAAAAAAACTGCTGTAATTAGTAGAAGAAATAGGAAGGAAAATAGAACCACACTAAACAAAAATGGCAATAAATAAGTACATATCAATAATCACCTTAAAGGTAAATGGATTGAATGCTCCGATAAAAAGACACAGAGTAGCTGATTGGATAAGAAAGCATGACTCATATATATGTTGTTTACAAGAGACCCACCTCACAACAAAAGACTCACATAGGTTGAAAGTGAAGGGATGGAAAAAAATCTTCCAAGCAAACAGAAAGGAAAAAAAAGCTGGGGTAGCAATACTCATATCTGATAAAATATATTTCAAAATGAAGGCCATAACTAGAGACAAAGAAGGTCACTACATAATATTGAAAGGATCTATCCAACAAGAAGATATAACCTTGGTAAACATATATGCACCCAATATAGGAGCACCAAAATATATTAAAAATCTTCTGGAGAACTTCAAAGGAGAAATCGACAGCAATACAATTATAGCAGGGGACTTCAACACCCCACTGACATCACTGGATAGATCCTCTAGACAAAAAATTAACAAGGAAACAGAGACTCTAAATGAAGCACTAGACCAAATGGATTTAATAGATATTTACAGAGAATTATACTCCAAAACTACAGAATTCACATTCTTCTCAAACGCACATGGGACATTCTCAAAGACAGACCACATGTTAGGACACAAACTAAGTCTCTACAAGTTCAAGAAGATTGAAATCATGTCAAGCGTCTTCTCAGATCACAATGGCATGAAACTAGAAATCAACTGCCACACGAACATGCAAAGACATTTGAACACATGGAGGCTAAATAAAATGTTATTAAACAATGAAAGGGTTACCAAGGAGATCAAGGAAGAAATTAAAAACTTCCTGGAAACTAATGAAAATGAACACACAACAACACAAAATCTATGGGATGCAGCGAAAGCAGTTCTGAGAGGGAAGTTCATAGCACTACAGGCCTACCTCAAGAAACAAGAAAAATTTCTAATAGACTATCTAACCTCACAACTTAAAGAACTAGAAAGCAAACAAAAAGAAAACCCCAGAGCAAGTAGAAGGAAGGAAGTAGTAAAGATCAGAGTAGAAATAAATGACATAGAGACCAGAAAAACAATTCAAAGGATCAATGAAACAAAGAGCTGGTTTTTTGAAAAGATAAACGAGATTGATAGACCCTTAGCTAGACTCATCAAGAAACAAAGAGAGAGAACCCAAATACACAAAATCAGAAATGAAAGAGGAGAAGTAACAACTGACACCACAGAAACACAAAGGATCGTTAACAAATACTATGAACATTTATATGCCAACAAATTCAACAATCTAAGCAAAATGAACAAATTTCTAGAAACACACAGTCTCCCAAAACTGGACCGGGAAGAGATAGAAATCTTGAACAGACCAGTAACAACTAAGGAAATTGAAGATGTAATCAAGACTCTCCCAGCAAACAAAAGCCCAGGCCTGGACACTTCATGGGGGAGTTTTATCAAACATTCAAAGAAGAACTAACAGCCATTCTCCTCAAACTATTTCAAAAAATTCAAGAAGAAGGAAGACTTCCAAACTTGTTTCATGAGGCCAGCATAATTCTAATTCCAAAACCAGAAAAAGACACTACAAAGAAAGAAAGCTACAGGCCAATATCCCTGATGAACATAAATGCCAAAATCCTAAACAAAATACTAGCAAATCAGATCCAGCAATACATTAAAAAAATTATTCACCATGACCAAGTGGGATTCATTCCAGGGATGCAAGGCTGGTTCAATATTTGCAAATCAATAAATGTGATACACCACATAAACAAAATGAAAGATAAAAACCACATGATCATATCAATAGATGCTGAAAAAGCATTTGACAAAATCCAGCATCCACTTCTGATAAAAACTCTCAGTAATGTAGAAATAGAGGAATCATATCTCGACATAATAAAGGCCATATATGAAAGACCTACAGCCAACATCATACTCAATGGGTAAAAAGTAAAAACATTTCCCTTAAGAACAGGAACAAGACAGGGATGCCCACTTTCGCCACTCTTATTTAACATAGTACTGGAAGCCTTAGCCACAGCAATCAGAGGTGAAGAAAAAATAAAAGGAATCCAAATTGGAAATGAGGAAGTAAAAGTGTCATTATTCGCAGATTACATGATATTATACATAGAAAACCCTAAAGACTCCATCAAAAATCTACTAGACTTAATAAATGAATTTGGCAAAGTGGCAGGATACAAAATTAACGTCAAGAAATCAATGGCATTCTTATACACCAATGATGAACTCTCAGAAAGAGAAACTAAAAAAAAAAAAAAACCCATTTACCATCACAGCAAAAAAATTAAGATACCTAGGAATAAACTTAACCAAAGAAGTAAAGGACCTATTTGCAGAAAACTATAGGACACTGAAAAAAGAAATAGAGGAAGATATAAAAATGTGGAAGCACATACCTTGTTCATGGATTGGAAGAATCAACATCATTAAAATGTCCATATTACCCAAAGCAATCTATAGATTCAATGCAATCCCCATCAAAATACCAGTGACATATTTCACAGAACTAGAACAAATACTTCAAAAGTTCATATGGAACCAAAAAAGACCCCGAATAGCCACAGCAATCTTGAAAAAGAAGGACAAAGTAGGTGGGATCACAATACCGGATATCAGGTTATACTACAAAGCTACTGTAATCAAAACAGCCTGGTACTGGCACAAGAACAGGCATATAGACCAGTGGAACAGAACAGAGAATCCGGAAATTGACCCAAGACATTATGCTCAATTAATATTTGACAAAGGTGGCAAGAGCATACAATGGAGAAAAGATAGCCTCTTTAATAAATGGTGTTGGGAAAATTGGACAGCTACATGCAAAAAAATAAAACTAGACCATCAACTTACACCATACACAAGAATAAACTCAAAATGGATAAAAGACTTAAATGTGACACGTGAATCCATAAAAATCCTAGAAGAAAATGTAGGCAACAAAATTTTGGACATCATACGCAGCAGAATCTTCACTGATACATCACCTAAGGCAACAGAAACAAAGGGAAAAATGAACACACGGGACTGCGTCAAACTCAAAAGCTTCTGCACAGCAAAAGAAACAACCATCAAAAGGGAAAGGGAACCCACTCTATGGGAGAGCATAATTGCCAATGATACATCAGATAAGGGTTACTCTCCAAAATATATAGAATGCTCATACAACTCAACAAAAGGAAGACAAAGAACCCAATTAAAAAATGGGCAGAGGAACTAAATAGACACCTCTCCAAACAGGACATACAAATGGCTAAGAGACATATGAAGAAATGCTCAACATCACTAATCATCAGAGAGATGCAAATTAAAACAACAATGAGGTATCACCTGACACCTGTCAGAATGGCCACTATCAACAAATCATCAAACAACAAGTGTTGGTGAGGGTGTGGAGAAAAGGGGACTCTAGTACACTGCTGGTGGGAATGCGGACTGGTGCAGCCACTATGGAAAACACTATGGTGTTACCTCAAAAAATTAAAAATTGAATTGACATTTGACCCAGTGATCCCACTTCTAGGAATATACCCTAAGAAGCCTGAAACACCAATCAGAAAGAATACATGTACCCCCATGTTCATAGCAGCACTATTTACAATAGCTAAGATCTGGAAACAGCCCAAGTGTCCATCAGTGGACAAATGGATACAAAAGCTGTGGTACATATACACAATGGAGTACTATGCAGCTGTAAGAAAGAAAGATCTCTTATCCTTTGAGACGACATGGAGGTCGTCTCAAAGCGAAACAAGCCAAGCAGAGAAAGACAAATATCACATGATCTCACTTATTTGTGGAATATAATAAACATAACAGTCTGAGGAACAGGGTAGACCCAGAGATGTGGAAGTAGGGAACAGACTGACAACCCTCAAAAGAGGGGGTGGGGGGGAGGGAAGAGATAAACCACAGAACTTATACGCATGTATGCATAACTGATGGACATGGACAACAAAGCTGGGGATGGGGTAGGGGGATGGGGAGGAGGGTATCAATGGGGAAAAAAGGAGAAACATCTGTAACAAAAATAAATTGATAAAAAAAAAAAAAAGAAAAAAAAATAGTCAAGGAACCTGAATAGGCATTTTTACAATAAAGAGATTCAAATGGCCAACAGGTACATGGAAAAGTGCTCAGCATCACTAATCATTGGGGAAATAAAAATCAAAACTACAGTGAGGAGATATTACCTCACATCTGTTAGAATGGCTACCATCAGAAAGACAAGAGATAAGTGTTGGAGAGACTATGGAGAAAAGGAAACCCTCACGTACTGTCAGTGGGAATGTAAATTGATACAGCTACTATGGAAAAAAGTATGGAGGTCCCTCAAAAAATTAAAAATAAAACAACCTTATAAATTCAGCTATTCCACTCCTGGGAATATATCCAAAGGAAATATGAAAATGCTAACTCAAGATGGTATCTGCACCTCCATGTCCATAATAGCCAAGACATGTAAACAACCTAAGTGCGCACACACACACACACACACACACACACACACACGAATATTATTCAGCCAAAACCCGAGGAAATCTTACCATTTAGACAACACGGATAGACCATAAGGGCAATATGCTAAGTGAAATAAATCAGGCAGAGAAAGACAAAAACGGTATAATCTCATTTATATGTGGAATCTAACCCTCCTCAAACCCCCACTAAATTCATAGACAAAAAGATCAGATTTGTGGTTATCAGAGGGGGAGTGGTTGTACGAGGCAGACTGGAGGAAGGTGGTCAAAAGGTACAAACTTCCAGCTGTAAGACAAATAAGTACCAGGATGTAATATACAACATGATGAGTATAGTTAACACTGCTGTATAATGTATAAGAAAGTTGTTTAGAGAGCAGATCCTCAGAGTTCTCATCCCAAGAACAAAAATATTTTCCTTTTCCTTTTATGGTATCTGTGAGATGATGAATGTTAATGAAACCTTTTGTGGTAATCATTTTACAATATATGTAAGTCAAACCATCAAGCTGTACACTTTAACCTATACAGTGAAGTATGTTAAATATTTCTCAATAAAACTGAAAAAAATGTTAAAAAAGAAAGAAAGAAAAACAACAATTTGTAAAAACAACACAAATAAAAAAGGCGAGATAAGAGCTGACCAGGATGTGGAGAAAGGGAAGCCTTGTACACTATTAGTAGAAATGTAAATTGTTACAGCTTTTATGGAAAACAGTATGGGTGCTCCTCAAAAAATTAAAAATAGAGCTACGATATTATCCAGCAATCCCTTTCCTGGGTATTAACAAAAGGAAATGAAATTACTATCGTGAATAGATATCTGCACCCCCATGTTCACTGTTCACAGCAGCATTGTTTACAATAGCCAAGACATGGAAACAAATCTGTGTCCACTGATGAATGAATAGAAAAAAAAATGAGATGTGATATGTATCTATATAGAAATATACACACACATTGAAATACTATTCAGCCATAAAAAAGAAAGAAATCCTGACATTTGCAACAATAGGTATGAACCTTGAGAGCACTATTCTAAGTGAAATACATCAGACAGAGAAAGACAAATACTGCATGATCTCATTTATATTTTCAACTTTTTTCATCTCATGGCACACATAAACTCATTACTGATATTCTGCGGCGCACCAAAAAATATACTTTTTGTTAATCTGACCAAAAAAAAGGTATAATTTTGATTCATTAACACCAAATGGTTATTGTTGTGTTGGCTATTGTCATTTTTTTATTTGACAATCGAAGGGAAAAGAGGTCAGTGCCCCTGACTAAACAGTCAGGTCTTACAGCTTGTATGGCACACTGGTTGAAAATTGCTGTTCTGTTGTATATTTGAATGTTGCTAAGAGAATTATTAAAAAAAAAAAAGGCCCCAAATAGTCACATGTGTTAAGCCCCACATCAGCAAACCAAGACTTAATTGCAGTTTTAGCCTCAACTAGGAATGTGATCTTTTTTTTTTCTTTATTGTTTAGAGAGAGAGAAAGGGAGAGGGAGAGAGAGAGATAGAAACATCAATGAGAGAGAACATCAATTGGCTGCCTCCTGCATGCCCCCCACTGGGGATTTGGCCCACAACCTGGGCATGTGTCCTGACCGGGAATCAAACCTGCGACCTCTTGGTGCATGGGTCGACACTCAACCACTGAGCCACACCGCCTGGGCCAGGAATGTGATTTTTAACCTTTAATCTGAAATTACCCATTAGTGAGGTAATCTGCCTAACAGACAGTTGACCTTCCCCAAAGAAAAGTGACCTTGCCTGAAAAAATCCACTCTCTGCTAGAAACTTTTTTTACTGTCCCTTTTTGCCTATGAAAGCCTTCCATTTTGTACTGCTTCTTGGATCCCCTTTCTATTTGTTTGATGGGATGCTGCCCAATTCATCAATCATTGAATGAAGCCAATTAGATTCTCAAATTTATTCAGTTGAATTTTGTTTTTTAACAGATTAGATCTTAAACATTCTCACTAAAAAATTAAAAAACAACAACACTGTAATTATGTGAGGTGATAAATGCATTAACTAATCTTATTGTGGTAGTCATTTTGCAATATATACATATATCAAATCATTACATTGTGCACATTAAACTTACACAATTTTATGTCAATTATATCTCAATAAAGCTGGTAAATAACCAACAATATTTTTATTCCATGTAATAATAAAATGTAATGTATTTGGTAATGAATAATATGTAATAATAAAATGTAATAAGATGTAATTTAAATTGTTTCAATATTACAGCCCTAGCCAATGGCTCACTTGGTTGCAGCATCATCTCATAGAGCATCGGCCCATGGACCAAAGAGTCATGGGTTCGATTTCTGGTCAACGGCACGTACCTTGGTTGTGGGTTCAATCCCTGGCCCTGGTAGGGGTTGTACAGGAGGCAAGCAATTGATGTGTCTCTCTTACATTGATGTTCCTCTCTCTCTCTCTCTCTCTCTCTCTCTTTCTCCCTCTCTGTTTGTCCATCTAAAAAAATAAAAATCAATGGAAAAATATCCTCGGGTGAGGATTAAAAAAAAAAGATGGATACAGACAACAGTATGGTGGTTACCAGGGGAAATGTGGGGTGGGGGGTATAAAGAATAAAAGGGGTCAAATATATGGGGATGGAGATTTTTGAGTTTGGGTGGTGAACACACAATGCAATGGATAAATGCTATATTATAGAATTGTATACTTGAAGCCTATATAATTTTATTAACCAATAAATAAATTTAATAAAACATTTAAAAATAAACGATATTTGTAAAATCCTGATAGTTGGAGCTTCAGCAACATACATCTAAATAACTAATGGGCCAAAGAATAAATCACATGGAAAATTAAAATATATTTTGGGATGCCCACTTTCACCACTCTTATTTAGCATAGTATTGGAAGTCTTAACCACAGCAATTACACAAGAAGAAAAAATAAAAGGGATCCAAATTGGAAAGGAGGAAGTGAAACTGTCATTATTTCAAGATGACATGATATTGTACATAGAAAACCTTAAAGATTCTATCAAGAATATACTAAATTTAATAAATGAACTTGGCAAAGTAGCAGGATACAAAATTAACATCCAGAAATCAATGGAATTCTTATACACCAATAATGAACACTCAGAAAGAGAAACTAAAAAGCTAATCCCATTTACCACTGAAACAAAAAAATAAATAAAATGCCTAGAAATAAACTTAACCAAGGAGGTAAAAGATCTGTTCTCAGAAAACTACAGAACATTGAAAAAAGAAATAGAGGAAGATATAAAAAAGTGGAAAAATATACCATGTTCATGGATTGGAAAAATCAACATCATTAAAATGTCCATACTATCCAAAGCAATCTGAAGATTCAATGCAATCCCTATTAAAGTACCAACAGCATATTTCACAGATCTAGAACAAATACTCCAAAAGTTTATATGGAATGAAAAAAGACCACGAATAGCCACAGCAATCTTTAAAAAGAAGAACAAAGTAGGAGGGATCACACTACCAGATATCAAGTTATACTACAAAGCCATAGTAATCAAAACAGCCTGGTACTGGCACAACAACATGCATACAGATCAATGAAACAGAACAGAGAACCCAGAAATTGACCCAAAACAGTTTGCAAAATTAATATTCTACAAAGGAAGCAAGAGCATACAATGGAGAAAAGACAGTCTCTTCAATAAATGGTGATGGGAAAACTGGACAGCTACATGCAAAAAACTGAAACTAGACCATCAACTTACACCAAGAATAAACTCAAAATGGATAAAAGGCTTAAATGTAACTCATGAAACCATAAAAACCAGAAGAAAATATAAGTAGAAAAATCTCAGACATCATACTTAGCAGAATTTTCACTGATACATTGGTTAGGGCAAGAGAAACAAAGGAAAAAAAAATATATGGGACTATATCCAATTAAAAAGCTTCTGCATGGCAAAAGAAACCAGTATCAAAATGAAAAAGGAACCCACTTTCTGGGAGAATACATTTGCCAATGATACATCAGATAAGGGGTTAATATCCAAAATATATAGAGTACTAATACAACTCAACAAAAGAAAGACAAGCAATCCAATTAAAAAATGGGCAAAGGACCTGAATAGACACTTCTCCAAAACAGGACAAACAAATGGCCAGGAGACATATGGAAAAATGCTCAACATCTCTAATCATCAGAGAGATGCAAATTAAAATGACTATGAGATATCACCTTGCACCAGCCAGAATGGTGGCCATTAACCAATCCTTAACAACACGCACTGGTGAGGATGTGGACAAAAGAGTACTCTAGTACACTGCTGGTGGGAATGCAGACTGGTGCAGCCACTATGAAAAACAATTTGGTGCTTCCTCAAAAAATTAAAAATGGAATTGCTATTTGACCCAGTGATTCCACTTCTAGGAATATATCCTAAGAAGCCTGAAACACCGTTCAGAAAGAATATATGCATCCTATGTTCATAACAACACTATTTACAATAGCTAAGATCTGGAAACAACTCAAGTGTCCATCAGTAGATGAGTGGATAAAAAGCTGTGGTACATTTACACAATGGAATACTATGCAGTTGTAAGAAAGAAAGATCTCTTATCTTTTGAGATGACTTGGAGGGACCTAGAGAGTATTATGCTGAGTGAAATAAGCCAGTCAGAGAAAGACAATTACCACATGATCTCACTTATTTATGGAACATCCTGAACAAAACAATCTGTCGACCAAACTAGATCCAGTGTCATGGAAGTCGGGAACAGACTAACAAACCTCAGAGGGAAGGGGCATGGGAGGGGGAGAAGAGATAAACCAAAGAACTTATATGCACAACCAATGGACACAGACATTAGGATGGGGAAAGCAGGAGGGGGGTGGGAGCGGGGATGAGGGGGACAATGTGGAAAAAAGTAGGACATCTGTAATACTTTCAACAATAAAAAACAAATTAAAAAATATATATATATTGAACTGTATGAAAAGTGAAAACATGCCTTGGCTGGTGTGCTAAGTGGTTAGAGCATCAACCTGTGCACAAAAGGGTTTCAGGTTCTAGTCATGGACCCTGCTGGGGTGCATGCAGGAGGCAACCAATCAATGTGTCTCTCTCACATCGATATTTCTCTCTCTCCCCACCCCTTCCATTCTCTCTAAAAATCAATGGAAAGAATATCCTTGTGTGAGGATTAACAACAACAAAAAAAGTGAAAACAAATAAAAAAATGTAGGATGTAGCCAAAATGGGGTTTAGAGGGAAATTTATAGTATTTATAGTATTAAACACTTTTATTAGAAAGAAAAATGAGTCTGAAATCAATGACCTAAGTAAGGTTCCACCTTAAGAAATCAGCAAGAGAAGAGCTAATTAAACCCACAGTGAGAAGAAAGAAATAATAGAGCTGGATGAAAATAAGTTATCATATACTTAATAAAATGTATATTGCTATTAAAACCAAAGCTAGACACAATGGATTACTTAAATGAATAAAATTAAACTATTGAGTGTATACCACCTAAACAAACAAACCAACAAATAAATAACCATAATGTGGTTTTCATTCAAATGAAAAGAAAATGAGTCATTTTGTCTGTTTGTATACATTTTCAGTCAACACTGCATTATGACAAAAGAACATTATTTTTTCTTGTCTTTCATAAGACAATTACAGAATAAGATTTTCAAATCTGTCAGATTTTCTATAGACTTCTCTTAAATACTTCAAAATAAAATTATTTTTAAAGCATACATATATCATCTTTTTTAACATTTTAGTTTTCAAGTGTTAGCTAGTTTAGGAGATCTGTGAGTAATTTGAGGAGTTCTCCAATGTCACTTTCACTAACTGAATTAAATCCTACCATTTTTAAAGACCTACAATTAATTTCTGCAGTCATTTGCACTAAATTCATATTAGGTTGCTGCAATCCAACAATTATCTGAAGCGTTTGTTGAGTGGGTAGAAATAGACGTAGAAGCTAAGTAGAGAATGTTTGGGGGCAAATAGAACTAGTTTAATAAATGTTCAATATATTTGTGCATATTTTCCTATTATACCAATACAAGTTTTTCCATGTAGATTTGTAAGTGTGAGATCTCATATAATGATACTTTATAATCCTTAGAGATTACTCAATCTTTGTATTACAGACCCAGAGGTTTGAAAGTGATTTGACCCACGGACATGGAGAAAATAGGAGAGACCAAACTATCCTTAATTGGTATTGTTTTTCAAAACACCACGAGGCAGCAAAATATAAATATGGTCTCAGACATTTCACCCAATCCCAGAGTAGTAATCCTCTGCCCCTAAAGTTCAAGTAAAGTCAGTTCTTTATTTCTCCTTTTGCATAATGTGTAAATTTAACTTTTTTGATATACATTTTTATTATAACTAATAGGAAACTGGATTTTGGTTAGATGCAACAAATACTTTTCTGACAGGTTGTTAAATATTGAATGGCTTATAAAGTAATATGTAGAATATCTTTTTATGTTTTTAAAAAATTAGTTGTTGAAACTTTTTGCATAATACAGTTAACATTTTTCTGCAACATACATAATGGGACATGGTAAAATAAGATTGCCACTTTTTCAATTTGTTCTCAATAAAACACAGAGCACTTTATAGTCAGAACATAAAGGTTCATGTCTGAATTAACTCATTAACCATAGCTTCAGACAAATCATTATCTTTTGAGGTCCTAGCTACTTCATTTGTAAAATAATGATGAAAGCAAGGTGACTTCAAAAGCTCCTTCAGTTTCCTTAATCATATAATACCATCATATAATTTATTTTCTGAATTTAAAAAGGCCATGCAAGAAAGGAAACACTCTCATGCACAAGTGCAAAGTAAATTAAGTATAAATTGATTCAGCTTTTTGGTTTTGGTAGGACAGTATTGAAATGTGCACACCCTTTGATCCAGCAATTGCATTTCAAGGATCCTACTGCAATACTCTCACATGAGCATGACAACGCATGTGCAAAGATAATTACTGTAACACTGTTTGTAACAGTAAAGGACTGGAGGCAACCTAAATATCCAAGATAGTAATGGTCATGTTTTCCATATTCTACAGTACTGTTGAGGTGTAATTCCACAAAAATTATTCATGAACAATATATAGTATATCTGAAAAAGACTAAATTGAAGAATTATATATTATAGATTCATACAATTTTTGTTGAAATAAAATTTTTTATTTTCAATATGTATCTTTTAAGTGTATATGCATTGATATATATGTACATATACTTATGTACTTATATAAATGTATATGTATATGTATTTATATGTGTATATGTACTTGTATGTGTATACATACTTTTATAAGTGTGTATATATAAAAGCATATGTGTGTGTGTGTGTGTGCATGCCAAGGATTGCTTAATCCAAATTTAAATTTGTATTTTATACACTTTATTAAACTAATATCTACTAGTTTAATGAATAATCACTTTCTGAAAATTAAATTGTAGCCCAGCATACAGTATTAAAATTACTTAATTTATATCTTTCTTCTTTATTTCTATTTCTCTATAGTGTATTCTTTATGTAATTTATGTACATGGAGTTAACCAAAATTACACATCTAAAATGTTCCCTTCTATTTAAATAGTACCTTTTTCTAGTTAATGAAACATTAAGATGCTAATTCATTCTTCTCTATACTATGCTACATAAAAAATCCCTTTAAAAAATAATGTGCTGCTCTGGTCAGTGTGGCTCAGTTGGTTGGGCACCATCCTGTGCACCAAAAGGTTGCTGGTTCGATTCTGGTCAGGGCGTGTGCCCCTGTTGTGGACTCAATTCTCTGTGGGGGGTGTGCAGGAGGCAGCCGATCCATGTTGCACTCTCACGTCAATGTTTATCTCTCTCTCTTCCTCTTTCTCTAAAAAACAAAACAAAACAAAAAACAATAAAAATGTTGTTAAAAAATGCATTTTAGGTGCCTGCCCAGAATACAGAAAGTGAAAGTGTTGTACAGAATGTGAACAGTAGGTGGTGCACACCTGCTCATTTTAAAACAGCTTGCTGTTTGAAGAAAATGAAAAACCAAATAAACACACAAAATCCCTCTAAATCGTAAACAGTAAAACAAATCAGAATTCTTAAGAAATAACCAAAGAAATCAATAATTCAAGTCTAATTTCCTGTAAATTATCCTCTATTGTTTTGGGGTTTGATTTCAGAAAGAAAGAAAAACGATCAAAGTTTTTAGTAGTATACTATGAAAACTAATAAAAGAATGCTTGTTAGAGGTAAGTTAAATGTCACTATGGAAGAATAAATCATCTGTGGTGCATAGTAAGACCCAGGTAAGTATGACAAGATGATCAAACATAAGGTAGATGCTACTGGGGAAAGATGAGAAGGAATATAACCAACGTAGGGTTGACTTTTATTTTATTCTTTAGGTACAAAGGACCTCTGCTTTTTAAATAATGCTTCCCTCTTCAACCCCAAACTGCTTTTTCAAGGGAAGGGAATACAGAAGTGGTTTCAAACCTGTCTGAAATCTGAATTACATGAGTATATATTCCATTTTCAATTTTGCTTCTGGGGCTCCACCCATAATTCCTAAAACAAAATCTCTGAAGATGGAACCAAGGGACATGATGAATCAGTGATTCTTTCAATATATCATGTTCATCCACGGATTTATGAATTTGGATTTTATTAAGAATCTCTCCATCTCATAAGCTGTCTCATTCATTTACAATAAAATATCCTTGTTATATTTATCAAAATATATTTTTAAGATTATGAATTAATCAACTCTATACTAATAATTATAATGATAACTCAATCCAGAAAAAAAATGATTTAAAAATTAAATAATCAGTTTATATGCATTCTTATTGCAGAAATATGTTTAGGTTAGCAACAAAAAATAATTAGTTCAAATATAAAAATATTGAATTTTGAGGAAATTTTACTATTTAATCAAGATAGAAATGCAAGTTTCTATCTAATATCGATGTGAGAGAGACACATCGATTGGTTGCCTCCTGCATGACCCTGACCAGAGCCAGGGATCGAACCTGCAATGCAGTACATGCCCTTGACTGGGAATCAAACCCGAGCCTCTTCTAACCATGGGCCAATGCTCCAACCACTGAGCCAAACTGGCCAGGGCTTAATGTAACTATTTTAAACATATCTACTAGAATCTAAATATCATAGTTTCTTGATACCAACCTCATATATTGTAAATACACAAATAAGCTTTCATTAGCAGTTGGAAATTATACACAATTATTTTTCCTACTTGAACTTGCATTTCTATCTTGATATTCTTGGATGAGGATTAAAACAAAAAAGTTACATTATATTAAAATGCCAACATCTGCAATATGTTAGAAATTACAGCCTTTGCAACTATTTAACCTTATGATGCAATTATTTCAATGCCAACTTTAAAATGTGTGAGTGGGTATGTGGTTTTCAAAATGCTTTTAGATTTTTGTAGACTATTGTCTTGTACTATAATACAGTTATAGAAGACAAATGGGTTATCTATTCTGTGCCTTAAAGTGAATGCTATCTTTCAGTAGTAATCTATTCAGATCATAGATACATAGTCCATAATGCTAAAATTCTTTACAATTATAGTTTCCAAGAAAAAAAAGATGTTTAAAAATATTCCTGATTTACAGACTGCAAATAACAACTAAAAGCTTCAAAAAAATGTATTTATTCTGGTAAAAAGGTACAAAAAACTGATTTTTAAGTGCATGTTTTGTTAGAATTATTGGTAGAGGTCCCTTGTTTGCTAACATGATTTTGAAAAACTTTTCCCATGATCACCTGATATGCTGTGGGAATGAACTCTCATTTTAATATGGGTCTATGCAGATGAAAAAGTAGGTAGAAGGGTCTAGTTCATAAATAATTGATTCACTATTTCTAAGCCAAATTTTAATTATTTGGCATTACATATCCATGAGGTGGTCCCTGCCTTGCTTCCTCCTTTGATAGTGATAATTGAGTATTTAAGTGTCCTTCTAATTTGTAAACCCATTACTAATTCATCTTTAAAAACTTCATGTAATGACTTGGGAATATTTTAATTTGATCATTAGCCACATGTTAAATATGCTGAGGAATAGTACTTACCCTCTGTTACATTTTGCTATTTCATCAAACAGAAGTTTCCATCGAGGGCGTCCAATATAAAGTCTTGAATTCAGTGCTTGATATTTTTCTCCAATTATTTTCTACCACAAAGAAAGCATTATATTTTATATGACACAGAACTGGCAAATTACCCATTTCTCTAACATCATTTCTGCTGGTGCTGTGGTTTCCTACCAAATTGCTGTGATATAAAGAATATAAGTAGCAAATGGCAACCTATTAAGCACAGTCAGTTAGAACATCATTTCCTTCCTCTTTTCCTTTAAAATCCATTCTCTTCTTGAATGACCTTATTACAAATGGCTGATTTGCTTCATTTTTAAACAACGGCAATGTTGAAGAATGCATTCTAATTGTCTACTCCCAAAAAAGGCCTCCGCACATAGACTTTATTGAATTGTTTTTGCACTGCAAATACAGTTGTCATATTTGGCACATTAGATGGGTAAAATACTACAAATTGTGATCATAAATTTGGGGAAATGATCTCAGATAAGACAGCCTAAGACAGCAGAGCTCCAGATCTTGGGTCTATCGACAAATAACTCGAATGAACTGGTGTTTATAATGAACAGAATACGGGATCTGAAGAACCAGAGTGAAGTGAGAAGACAGGAGAAAGTGTCTAAGTCCCAGGCAGACAAACTGAGAACCAAAATGCAACATACATTTTGTAGTTTAATTACAGCAATGCCATGAGGATAGTGGTACCGACTCGCTTCGTAAGAGTAACAAAATGAAATATTTCTACATACCAAGTAGGGGAGAACTCTGACTAGAAAAAATAGAGTTAGATTAGTTTTACAGTAGCTGACAAGCATTCATATTTTGTATTCAAAGTATTACAGAAAATGTATGATAGAAAATACTAAAATAAAATTTGTGAAAGCATTCATGCCCAGATTTATGCAATTATGCAGTTCTTCAATGTTGTCTGTAAACATCAGTTTCTTCATCTGTAACATGGGGAGAGCAATATCCTCTACCTCTTGAATCTGTTAGAATTATTTGATTATGTATATGATTGCTTAGCACAGTGTGTAACACAGTGAATAAATAATGTGTGATAGCTAGCTATTACTATTTTTTTTTTTTAGTTTCCCTTAAAGGGAAATAAACTTTATTGTGTATGACCTTATTTTTTCTCTCCACATAAAATCTCTTCTCGATGAACGTAGTCATGAGATTGTTCACTTCTGGTCTGACCTCTATAGGTAAAGAATTTGCGGCAATAAGGAAGAGGAGAGAGATGTCCTCCCTGTGAGGAAGACCAAAATAAGGCATAATATGGTCCTCATCAAGGACAAGCCATGAGTTTTCTGGACACGTTCCAAGAGGCCTTCCTGTGGGAAACCTGTTCAAAGCACCTGCAGGAATTTTCTTCTAGCACAGCCTCTACAGTAAATCTCCTATTATCAAGTGGCTTGTTGAATTTACAATACCATTCAGCCACATACCTGTATCCCATCTGTTTGACTGAGGTACAGCTGGATGTTGACATAGTCAGGTCTGTTCTCTTGCCAAAACTGAGGGCATAAAAGTAAATAGACATTAAAATTATGTCTGTATATTCAGACTCCCTTGTATTCTAACACATGTAATTCTAGAATTTGTTAACGTGTATCTTGTCTAATCACAGTCAATACTACAAGCAAATACACACACACGTATACAGGGGTGGGCAAAAGTAGGTTTATAGTTATTCATATGGAAAAAACCATGCGGGTTTTGATTATTACAACAGCTTTCTGAGCTCTGTGTTTTGCATACTCACAACTATAGACCTACTTTTGTCCATCCCTGAATAGTGTGAAAGTAATGATTTAAAAAATAAATTGATATATTGGGACTCAAAGAAGATATTTTAGGAATACAAAAGAAGTCATTTTGCTGATAGAGAGTGATTAAGTAGGGGCTCATGACCCCTCTGGCACCCTTTACAGTCATAAGAACACCTGGGGAGTAACTGACAGACTTATATTGCCATGACTACCTGGCCCAGAGATTTCTAACAAATTACTCAACTTTTCCTGGCTTCAGCTTCTTCATCAGGACAGTGATCTGGTTGAAGGACATTATCTCACAGATCCCTTCCAGATCTAAAATTATACATTTTCTGATAGGTGGCAACTCTGAATTATAAAATCCTAATAAAAACATATTTTACTTTAAAAGTGATGAAATGATTATCAGCACCCATAATATTCTTAAAATATAATCATTAGTAATATCCTCAAGATATATTCAAATGCTAAATTCATTTTAAGGCCCTTTCTGAATTGAATCAGAACTCATGAATTTTAATTGGGAAGAAATTGAGGGATTTGCAGGTCTAGTAATGGGTAGCATCTCATGAAATATATGGTTTGTGTTGATTCTTGTCTTAAATGTCTAGCAGGATGCTGCTCTAAGACACCTACCTCAATAACTGGTGTTTGGTGTCCACAGCCCCCAGGGAGAACTATGAAAATTTGAATAATGTTCTTAATGACTTCAATATCTCCATTTTAACTTATCTCTCACAGAAGATAAGTAATGATACATACTAAAGGAACACTTTTCGTCAAGTCCAATAAACAAATGCATGGATCAACACAGTATTGCAAATGGATCAGGGTTATAGTGACATGCACAGAGGTTATGCTTTTCATTTGTACTTCTTCTGCCTGTCACTCTCCCTTATGTTCCTCATAAATAAATAAAAAAATAACAGAATGTAACTCCTGAAAGGAATTTTACAAATCACTAATAGGAATGATAGCAATCATTTATTATATAGTTTTTTGTTGTTATTGTTAATCCTCACTCGAGGATATTTTTCCATTGATTTTTAGATAGAGTGGAAAGGAGGGAGGGAGGGAGAGAGAGAGAAATATCAATGTGAGGGAGACACATCAATTGGTTGCCTCCCACATGACCCCAACCAGGGCCAGGGATCAAACCTGCAACCCAAGTATGTGCCCTCGACCAGGAATCGAACCCGTGACCCCATGGTCCACAGGCTGACGCCCTAACTGCTCAGCCAAACCAGCCAGGGCTATTATATACTTTCAATCTGATAGGTACTTTAAATATGTTAAAGCTAAATCTCACATCAGGCTTTAAGTGCTGTTATCCTCATTTACAAATTGAAGGTGTAAATAAGGTTTATAAAGATTAAGTGATTTACCCAAGGTAGAGTCGTATGAGGTAGAGCCACTGTTCCATTTTAAGTGAGAGACTCCAAATGCCTGATGAAGCCCTGGTTCCCCTTTCCAATTTTCCCAATGTGATCTACAGAGGTGAAGTGACTTGAAGCAAGTCATGCAGTTAGTTACTGGCAGACTTGGTACCAGGTCACCTGACATCTAGCCCTGTACTCTTTTCTTAACTCACCAGGTTGGACAATCTAGCCAAGCAAGATCCACTTAAGGTACAACTCTGTAATCATTTCGGATCATCTGACACCAAGATAGAGTGGTGAGGGCGGCTAGATAGTTATGTTCTAGGCATTCTAGAATGATGGGAAAGAACTCACAGTTGGAAGAAGATTGAAAGACTGTATATTGTTTTATTTTTTTAGGTTAAAATACCTAATTTAATTTTCATGTTAAAAATACTCTTCTGAATAGAATGAAAACTTTAAAAATTGATATTGCTATTCTATTTAGTAATTAATGGCATCAGCAAAACACAGAATGCCATCCAATATGTCATAAAGGTATCTGGATAACAATTCATCTCAGAAAGTGTGAATGAGAATAAAATATTAATTTTTAAATTTATTTTTCAATTACAGTTGACATTCAACATTATTTTATATTAGTTCCAGGTATACAGCATGGTGGTCAGACACTAATTTAAAGAGATATATGCATCCCCATATTCATTTCAGCATTATTTAAAATAGCCAAGATGTGGAAACAACCTAAATGTCCATGGATAGACAAATGGATAAAGAACATGTGGTATGTATATACAATGGAATATTACTCAGTCATGAAAAGAATGAAATCTTACCATTTGTGACAACAAGGATGGACCTAGTGGGTATTATGCTAAGTAACTCAGACAAAGACAAATACCATACAATTTCATTTTTATGTGGAATCTAAAGAACAAAAGAAGTGAACAAACAAAACATAAATGGACTCATAGATACAGAGAACAAACTGATGGTTGCTGGAGGGGAGGGGGGCTGGGTGGTTGGGTAAAAAAGTTGAAGGGATTAAGAAGTACAAATTGGCAGTTACAAAATAGTCATGGGGATATAAAGTACAGCACAGGGAATATAGTCAAGAATACTGTAATAACTATGCATGGTGCCAGAAGACTATATATTTTCATTTGGTTTTAAAAAATAATTTTACCTACCCTCACAGAGACTGAATGAAAAGTCATTGTGCTTTATTGTTATTGCTTTCTCTCTCTCTCATACACAGAAATTGGTAACACAGTTGCAAACAGAAAATAAGAGCCTTTTCTTTTTAACATCATCTTCAGAGGCATAACTGAAGGACCAGTTTTCATCCTGCTGATGTGAAAAATCAAAACAAGCATGCAGAGGTATGTGTAGAAGATAACATCACCACATTGTTTATAATAATTTTAAGCTTTTTTATTATTTATGCCATACAATCCTAAGGATAAGGCATATCCATCAAAAAACTTGGAAAGAAAACGTAAATCTCAAGATTTAACTACTTTGAAGGTCCAGCCACTTACATCCTTCTCTTTCCTTTATTTTTCTCCTTCCCTGCTTGCTTTATAAAGCACTTATTATTTAAATGTGCATTTCCACATCTTGGATCCAATTATAGCTTTTCATTAAAAAAAATGTATAGGCTTTATATGTCAGTCCAAGAAAGAATAAAAGAAAATTAGAAAAATGGGCAAGGGTAGAATTAGGAAATCCCAGAAGTAACACAAGTGATCAATAATCATAGGAAGCAAGGTTCAATCTCACTAGCATTGAGGGGAACATATAATGAGATCCCACTGTTTAAGAGACTTGTAGAAATTTAAAAGATTGGTAATATAGTGTTTTTGGAATAAATTTCTCTCATATTCTTTGATGCAAATGTAAATTGTTTTAGTCTCTTCTCAATATAATTTTTTAAAATTTAATTTATTCACAACCTCCTACTCTGCTCTTCCCCCCCTAAAAAACACACACATGACCTCTCTGGTTGCTTTTCCTACTATTTTTCCTCTTGCTTACGCTACTCTGCCCACACAGCTCTTTCATCTCCCTCCAATCTAATACTATTACATCAGAGCCCTGTGATGTTGGGTCGCTGCCTTAAAAAATTTCTCCCAATTATCTGCCTTGTCTGTTCATTTACTTACTCAGGTCTCTGCTCAGAAACCATTTCTTTGGTGGGCATTTCCAAATACACAATATCCATTAAAATGCCCTTTATTATTTACTCTTTGTTGCTTTACCCCACTTCCCTTCTCTTCTTTGTCTTAATGAGAATCAGGCATCCCATTTATTTATTGGTTTATTGTCTATCCTCCCCACTTAGAATGTAAATCACATGAGATCAGAAACTTGTTTCTATTTTGATCTCCCATGTAGCTCCAGGTCCTAGAACCGTTGCTAATTCATAGTAGGCAGTTAGTAAATATTTGGTGAATGACTGACTGAGTGAATATCTGCACAAAATGGTATGTATGATATTCACTGCCATTAAGATATATACATAACCCAATCATGAGGGAATAGTTATATAAACTAGATACAGTCATACTGTGAAATATTCTATAGTGGTCAAAAGAATGAGATAACTCTGCATGTACTATTACTAACAATGTTGAAGACATAGTCATACGTTTAAGAAAGCAACTTGCAGAACAATACAAATAGCATGCTAGAATTTATAGAACATTCATGACTTACCCCCTGTTACATAGATTGGGTGGGGAAAGTAGTAAGGGGAGATTTTTCTTTATCTGAATTATTTGAAAAATCTGCACCAAAGATGCAAAAAAAGGATGTACATTACTTGTAAACTTGAAAAATAAAGATAGATATATTAATAGATAAATAAAAGGTTACAGGCAGGAGAGATGAAGAATGCTTGCTTTCATCTTTGTAAGAAATAAAACTTAGAATTTGGGATTTTTGAAATTCTGCATAGTGTGCCAAAAGTCTGGTGATGGTCCATGTGGAATAGTAAAAGTGGAGATAAGAAGTAAGAGATTTTAGAACAAAAGATGGGAAATGCAGTAGCACTTGTCTGTGATGTTTCCTCTATTTGCCTTCCCTCACAACCCCATAGGCATGTATTTGCATATATCATATACATATATATGCACACATTACTAGCATATGCATGCATTTCTATGTTAAAATATTCTGTTAGACCATATCAATCAACATTTCTATGTTAAAACATATCATAGATATATACATATAGTCACAGATGTCAGTATCTAAAAGATGTATACCAATTAACAAATGTTATCTCTGTTTTTTGAAGTTTAAAGTATTTTTCTTCCTAACTACTTATCTGCACATTCTTTGGATTTTTTTTTCTATAGCAAGCATCTAGTACTTTAGTAATTTGAAAGAAAATAACTATGTTTTTTAATTTAAAATTTGCAAAAGTAGAAACAAACCTAATTTTACCTTATTATGCAACACACAGAGTAAGTCTGCAAACCAACGGAAGGATTGGATGTCTCTGCACACCCAAATAAAATACAGTCTTCTAAGCTTGTATGGTTTCCAGTCATCCCTTTAAAATTAAAATAGCATGATAATGATTAGAATGGTAAAAAAGTTAAGAATCCCTGTATCTTTGACAATTTACTTTTCATTAGTAAGCAACCAACAGAAAAACCAGTCATTTACATTCAAGTGTCTGACATAGCACTTACTATAACTCCCAAAGGAATTGAAAATGAATATACTGAGTCAAAAACATGATATACTCCATGAATTTAGTGTTCACACTTGTGAATATTATATGCATATCACCCATTTCTAGTTGAAGGTAATAAAGTAAACTCCTGAATCAGAATAATCTCAGCCCTGCATCTCAGAAAAAAAGTTCTCTATTTAGTTAATTTTATCACACAGCAGGGCTCCAGTCCTCATCATCCTTGCCCTGTCTTCCAGGCAAAGTGAGCCAAAACCATTCCAGAAATTGGTTGTTTATCCCCCTTCTTAATATCATTAAAGAAGGAGATTTCACAACCACCTACTATGTAATGCATTCCAGTAACTCATGATTCCAAATCTGGATTCCTACTTAAAATTAGGAAGTAGGCTTGAGGTTAAGAAAATATTCTTTCCTTTTCTTAATTTTAGGTGTCCAAATAACTTGCAATATGTTTTCAGAAACAAATGATTTCTGGCATGCAATATGCTTATTTTTCTAAGAACCTCCAAAAAGGCCCAAATTTATACCAGATATTTAAAATTGAAATCAAATATCATTCAAACACATCACTTCACCTTATTATTTCTCTTTGGTACTCCATAAAACAGACTTTTAATGCAAATATGTCTTGTGAGTGAATGTAATAGATTTGAGGAAACTTCATACTGTCATTTTGTTTGTATTTCCATGACAATTAACAGTAATAAATTAATGTTTGCTTATAATCCTAGGACAAAAAAAATAACTGAAAAGGCATTCCTTGGTTAAGCAGTCTTGCCTCTGAAATTTCTAATCTTCTGTGTTTTAAATTTGCCGAGGAGCAGACCAGGGAATGATGGGCTCATTTTGTCGTCTCCTCAGAAAAGCTTTCCCTGACCATACTTTTACAATAGCGTCGGCCCTTTATTCCTATAGCCCATGAATACCTCTTCTCATCATAGCTCTGATATTTCCTGAAGTAATGCTATTTATGAACTTCTCACTGGTTCATTTTTATCTCCCCCATTTGAATGTAAGCTCTTTAAGGGCTCAGTTCCCTTCAGCACTGTATTACCTGTACCTACCTGTAAGCTAGATTGGCACATAGGTACTCAAAAATATCTGTCGACGGGTGGATAGATAGTGCACTTAACACTGCTGAGGCAGTAGAGAAATGAAGGCTGGTGGAGTGCCTTTAACAGACAATACAGACAGAGGAGTGCGTAGCTCTGACACCGACACATTTCACTAGACAGCACGCTGAGAGCCAAAGACCACATATTGAGAATCACTGAATTATTCCCCTCATCCATCAGCAAATGAAGTTCCTTCCATAGCAAGTAGAAGGATTCTGTAAGGAGCTGCTTCATACTAAAAGAGAGATGTCTAAAATATCGACAGTTCTTTATTTGGATTAACAAAATGGATCAAAATGACATACAGCAGGGTGTTGAGTATTGACGCAAACGGAGTTACTCCAATGCCTCCGGCCACACAGAGGCTGACCTCATAGTTCAACGATTCCTCAAATGGACTTCCAAATGGACCATCAATATAGAGCCTGTGGAGAGGAGGACATGGGTGCAAAAGGTGAAAATAAGTTAAATTAATTCTCTATAATATGCAGCAAACATGCTGAATCCAGTTACTAGGCTTTATGATGGTTCAGGCCTTACTTTATTGTTTCTCATAGTGACAAGCCTGACAAAAACAAGAAATGTTGTTTATGAACTGTCAATATTCAAACAGTACATCTGTGTCTAAGCATGCCTTTTTTGAGGGAAACATTAAAGATACAGGAAAATGTCTATAGGACCGTGACAGATAGCTTACAGGTTAAAGGTCTGATACTATTATATTACTATATTTGACTAAATTAAAACACCAACTGCTTTACTGTATCTATATTCAATAAATAATGTTCTTTTTAATGGCAAAGTCAGGAGCAGAAATAGTTACTGAAAACATTAACTATGTGAACAGAAAAGTATTGGGGAGAAAGAAAAGAAATTAATACAGTTCTTCCTCTTGCCCCAGTTAGGTTTTATTAGTACAGAAACAGATGAAGAACAATCTCAAAGGAATCTTAAATTATTCCACTTATGATTAAATATTCAACTCTCTCTGTACGTGTGTGTGTGTGTGTGTGTGTGTGTGTGTGTGTGTGTGTCTGTGAGAGAGGGAATTCTTCTCAACCACAAAATTACTTGCCAATTGTTCACTCCATGTTCATCCTCCCATTCTTTCCTAGTAACAAAACATTAATTCCATTCAGGGAAGCAAAGTACTCAGACAAAACAATACATTTCCCAGACTCCCTTATCTATTTTTGGCTGTGTGACTATGTTGTGGTTAACATGGTGTAAATGAAGGCTCCTTGAAAGCTGTCTCAGTTGAAAGTCACATCTCTTTATTGCTCCCTTTTTCTTTCCTTTTTCCTGGTGCCTAAAATGCTGACTTGATGGTCTAAATACTTATCTTTGATGACTATAGAATTACCACACCCTCTATGGCTACCTAGTTCCAGATGCTTTTATGTTAAAAAGAAACACACGTATATAAGGCACTGACATTTTAAATGTGTTTCATCACATTTTCAGGGATATTTCAAGGTTAACTAAGGAAATACTCCAAGTTTAAATGCTTAAGGCAGCATTCTAAACATAGCAGAAATTCAGAAAATACTGATAAATAATATACTCACAATATGCTTAATTCTTATTATATCTATTTCACTCACACTTTAAAGCTTATTTACTCAACATACAAAACTATATTTAGAAGTTAATGAGAAAGCATATTGGATTCTTGATAGAAATCTCAAAATATCGGTGGCATTCTTGGCTTAATAACACACATACATGAGCTAAACCCTTCTTAGGAACTTTCAACTCAGTTTCTCTGTTCAATCTCCTCATAATTGTGTTTATGAATTTTTTTGGCAGGACAGATACTCTGGACTATTTCATGCCGGTTCCTGTTCATTCACAAATATTTTAGCACCTATGCTGTAAAAGGCTCTCTTTAGTTATTGGAGATTATAGCAGTAAACAAGAGACCAGAATCCCTGCCCTTGTTGAGGGCGTCTCTTAGATGTGATTATCTAAAACATCCTCCATGGGCATATACGTATCAAGTAGCTTCTATATGCAAAATTCTGGAGGTAGGAAAGGGTAACTCCTGTCCTCAGCAATTTTGGGGCTGCCCACTTCTCTACTCATGCCTGTTTCCAAAAAGGAAAAACTGACACAGGATATTGTATTTGACTAGCAAAGGATAAGAGAAAGGAGTCACTAGGTAATTATGTTTCCTACTTTGTTTTCCAGCTCACACCCCCACCCCCATCCCACAGCCTCCTGATACCCCATGCAGTTACTCTTTGCTGTTTCAAACTCAGAGTGTTCTAGTCACTTCTTAGGGTTAAGATCATCAGCATGTTACTTGCCCTCTCTAAATCTGATTTCCTACATCTCTAACAGGAGCAATCAGAATTAATACAGAAAAGGCCTTGCTAAGAACTGTAGAGGGCCACAATGAGCAGAAATGTTTTTTTATTAATGGCATTAATAAGCACCTACAGGTATTGTCAGGCCACCTGAAAAGTCCAGCATAAATACCAGAAACGGATTAAGTTCACAGTATGAGATGAAAAATGTAGATGGAAATATGGTTTAAAGACCCTTAGAGAATCAGCTGTTTTTTTTGCTGGAAATGTTTTTGCACAAGGTGAAATAAAATTTTGATTTTTTGAGAGGAAGGATGAAAAATGAAATTACTGATAATTGATTACTTGGCAGCACCTGGGTTTTTGAGGGAGGCAGAAAGATAAACCACTTAAATCATTTTTTACATAATTAACATGATTAATGTGCAAAATCCATTGCCTTTAATTTATGAGCAGTGATTTTTCTCCCTATGTCAGTACCTTGTCTTTAAAGAATGCTATATTACTACTATCATTACATCTGTGACAAGATCACAGAAAGCAAAGGGGACGATGCAGTCTTGTGGCAACATAGCAGAGGTGAGATCAACCTTATATATTTTTAAAGTTCAGTTGATGACTAATGAAAAGTTTCTTTATGAAGACTGTGGATCTAAGAGAATTCTAAGAAAAGGAGGAATCCTCTTCCCTGGCCCCATTCAGAAATATATAAATATTTTTTGAAATACTGATGTTTTCCCTTGAAAGTAGAATCCATGAAATGTTAATGGATTTAATTGGTTTCCTGAGTAACACTGATCATCTGATATAACAGTTATAACAGATCTTTTCTCTGTGGAGAAATCCATGAGCTACAAATTAATTCAACTATATTAAAAGATAAAAGTACAACCAACACTTCTTGAAATCTTATTTCCCAACACTTCCTATTATATCCCCCCAAACACACTGATATATTAAATTAAAATAGAACTTATTTAGACAATCTGAGGAGAAAGCTAGTTAGAAGTCATGAAATTATTTTAAGAAAAACATTTTAATTAAAAAATAGATATTAATTTTACCAGTCTTTCCCAAAAGGGATCCCAAAGAACACTAATATAAGGCAGAAGGAACACATTTTATGGTCAAATAAATTTGGGAAATGTGTTAAGTAAAGTTTTTTTTTAAATTTGTTTCTTTGTTCTAAAATATCTTTAATTCAAAACTTCTCCAAGCCTTTAACATGCCAAAGTGCCTTAATAATCTCCAAGTAGGGGATACACAATACTTTGTAAACAGATTTCACCATAAATTTCTTTCCTCCACAAAATGTCTGTTAGGATGTTAGAGATCAGAGACCAATTTAGGAAATAGAGACCTAGAATCAAGAAAAAGAACAAGTGTTCCTCTTTAACGAACTACTTTGTGAAACCTCACAAAAGACAATTTTAGCTACAATAGGCATTGCAAACATTATTTTAAAGATTAAACAAATGGAAGGAATTAATGTGCTTTTATTTAATTCAATATATAACAATAGAAGGTTTACCCACTACCATCTGCTGCAGCAAGAAAAAAACAAAGATGAATAATTGTAATGTCTGCACTCAAGTAGGTTATAAAGATAAAAGTGGCTTAGTATGCTATTCTCAAGGCCCATCTGTGTTGTCACAAATCTTGAGAATAGCATGCGAAGTGAAATTAGTCAGAAAAAGT
This sequence comes from Tadarida brasiliensis, assembly GCA_030848825.1. NCBI lineage: Eukaryota > Metazoa > Chordata > Mammalia > Chiroptera > Molossidae > Tadarida > Tadarida brasiliensis. Next base: position 62,200,244 of record CM061268.1, read on the forward strand.
CAAGAACCATATGATTTCACTCATAAGTGGGATATAAAACTGAAAGCAACAAATGAACAAACAAGACAAATAGTCAAACAAAAAACCATTGACACAGGCAACAGTGTGGTGATTATCAGAAGGAAAGAGGGGTGAGGGCAGGTAGTGAAGGGTAAAGCGAGTCAAATATCTAGTGACAGAAGGAGATTTGACTCTGGGTGGTGGACACACAATGTAATATACAAGTGATGTATCATTGATGTAAACTTGAAACTTATATAATTTTTATTAACCAATGTTGCCCCAATATATTTAATAAAAAGAGGACATATAAATAATATACTTTAAGTCATCTCAAAAGTTTATATTTTAACTCTGAATTATACCCTTCTCAAAGAGAAAAGGATTGTTTCTTACCAATCTCTATATCTGGAGCTCATCCAAGTGCTGTCGAATAAAAAGGTTACTTAATAAAAAATAAAAAATAAAGAAATAAAATTAAATAAAAAATATATATATAAAGGGGGAAAAAGAAGAAAAAGAAGAAAGTGGCAAGGAAAAAATACAGTATAAAGTAGGGCACAATTTGAGAAGTAACTTGTGTTATATATCCATACTACTTATACACAATGCTTTGCACTTTTCACATATCTGTCATAATCTTCACAGGCATAGTCGTATTATCCCCATTTAACAAATGAGGAAACTGATGTCACAAGAGGTGCCATGACCAGTCTGAATTTCCATACCTCCCAGATGGAATAAGATGTGCTTTTCTGACAGGCACTGGGTATATGTGAGAATTACCAGAAACTACCACAAGCAGGAAAGGAAGGGCACTTTGCTAATGACAGTCTTTGCAGGGATAGGAAAAAGGAAACCATAATTCTCAGCACAAGCTGGATGGCGTCAAATGTTGGAACTGTTCAGTGGTGTTTGGGTGTTACAGCCATGCACTTACACATTTTTAAAAAACACTTTTATTATGGAGAGTCCAGCAAGGGCGGGACTCCATAAAAGTATCATTTAATTACATACTTTGATAAAGGCAAGATTCTTAGAAATTAAAGTTTCACATTATAAAAGAATAGACTTTACTCAATAAATTTACTTTCAAGAATAAAAGAATATGATGTGCTAGCCTAAGACATAAAAGATCTTGTGATTGTTAGCCATATCCAAAGAAAGAGTCGGCTATGAGAGGACAGTATAAAAATAAACTAAATACATATTTTTTTCTTAATCGCCATTAGGTAAATAACTGAACAGTTATATGGTGTTTCAAAGATTATAAAAACACATCTATATAAATTTCAGATTTGATCTCAAGTCAATCCTACCTATGCCAGCAAAATAAGGCCAACGCGTGTATTCCTCCACACATTCTACCTGGGTTGATGTTCAAAGATGTTACTTTGAAGTTTTAGACTATCACAAGTCACTGGAGCACTGAAGTTTCTATGGGGAACAGCTATCTTTGAACTAAATGACAGCCCAAGGATTATTTTTCCGACCAAAATAAATTTATTGGCCTAATCTTTTTGTTTCTGGAAAGATACTACAATGTAAAATCATGAGCCTTTTCCTTGCCTATCCTGACAACAATAGAGCTATGTGACTAGCACAGTGCTGCATGCTTTAGATGAATTATTTATAATTACTACGTGAGAGTTAGATGGTGCTGTTCCACTTTATTGACTAAGAAGCTGAGGTTCTGGACATTTAAATATTTGCTCACCACCACACATCTGATCAGTGGCTTATGTCTACCATCAGAATGAACTCCATTTCATTTATAATGAAATCAACCAAAACTGTTTTCCCCAAACAAGAGTTTGTTCTAATTCTTTCATTCCAAGAAATAAGCAATTAAAACTTCTATGAAGATTAGAAACTCTATTTTTGCCTACATTATTTTTACTTTAAAGTCTGTTTTATCTGAAACAATTATTCTTAGACTAGACTCTCTGCTGTATTCTTCACCTTCTTTACCTTGCAGCCTTTCTATATCTTTATGTTTTGTGTGAATCTCTTGAAAACAGCTTATTGCTCTATTTTTTTCTCATTCCAGTCTGTCTTTTCCTTTGAACTGTAGCATTTAGTTAAATGATGTTGAATTACTTACCAAAATATCATGTTGTTCTGTTTCTTCCACTTTTTCTTGTTTCTTACCCTCCCCTTTCTTTTCTTGACTACTTTTACATAAGTGTCGGTCTCTGCTTTTAGTTTTCCATAAGTAAATTATAATGTTCCCCATGGTGAATTTATTTTTATTATGTTGCTTGGGAGGTATTGGTAACCCTGAATTTAAGCTATTATTTCTTCAAATAGTACATCTCCTACACACACGTTCTCTCTCTTTCCCTTCCTTTTGGATTTCTAAGGTAAATAAATGTAGGAACTTGACACTCTAGGCACCATAGCTCTCAACCTTTTTTTCATATTTGCCATATCTTAGTCTCTCTGTGCAGCATTCTGGATAATTATTTTAGTTCTATTTGACAATTCAATCATTCTCTCTATGACTGTGTTAATCTGCTAAGTTTATGATATTGTATCTTTCATTTCTACAAGGTCTATCGGCTCTTTTTCAAAAGTGCCTTGAGAAATCTGATTGTCCTGTGTGTCTTAATCATTATTTTAATGGTGTTTTATTTCCTTAGATATATGAAACATTTGTGTTATACTTTTTGAATATATGAGTTCTACTAACATGTGCTCATGGTGTTTTGCTTTCTCATTATAAAAAATACGAGCTCATAATTCTTGTTGCCTTATGTATAGGAATCCTTTGAGAATTAAAATGTGTCCCCCACAAGAGGATTTTCATTTTCCTCTTGCAGGCAACAGGAGAACACCATAAATCTGAAATCACTTTAAACTAAATTTTAGTCTCTGGGTTTATTGGGCTACATACATATTATGAATTCACTGTTTCAATCCAAGATAGATGGAGCTTGTGGTTACTAAATATCAGGGGAGATTTAAAAAAAAAAATTTATCAGAGCCAAGGACAAAATAAGTCAATTATCCCAACTATCTCCTTCTGCAGAGCAGACTGTTTCATCTCTATCTTATCCAGTGATGAGGTTTCACTTAAGGAGTTTAGGCAATTTGCAGGGGTCTCTGATCTGCTCTCCAACTGTTCTTGAGTCCAGGACTTATCTCTGTCTACCATACATAGCCCATTAAAACCAGCCTTAATATTTTGGTGAATAAATAGACACGTTGCTAAGAGCAAATATGTACTCAAACACTTACTTCACTTACTCCTCTAGATAGGAAATTTCTTATAGTTTATGACTCCAAGCAATTTCCTTAATGTCCTACCAGCCATTTCAAACATGAATTAAAAATTACAAATGTGTGTTTGTTTCTGTTTTGTTTGCTGGTTGCCAGATAAGGAGGGGAGAGTGAGGCTGGATGAAAAAGGTGAAGGGATTAAGAAGTAAAAATTGGCAGTTAGAAAATATTCACAGGATGTAAAGTACAGCATAAGGAATATAGTCAATAATATTGTAATAACTATGTATGGTGCCAGGTGGGTTCTAGATTTGTGGAAGGATCACTTTGTAAGTTATATAAATGTCTAACCACCATGCTGTACACCTGAAACTAATATAATATTGAATGTCAACTATAATTAAATAATTTAAAAAAATTTAATTATTAATATGTATGTGTTAGGGAACATTTTTAGATTTTCTGTACCAGCAAGATTATTATTGAGCATGTAGTATACTATATTATGTTTATTTCTCACTCTTAAACACACATACACATTTTGTAGATGGATCTCCACTATTGGACTTAGTTCCTATATAAAATTAAAAAGAAAAATATTTTTTGCCTTTTGATTTTGTTTCTTGTGCTGGCTAATGTAGGCTTGACCTGTTAATATGCAACTTGAAACTTTTATTAATATGCACTATCTCAAATAATATAGAAGAAAAGCTACCAGACTCTCCAAACTGTTTCAACACTAGGTAGTTAGCTGGGAACATGAATTATATACTGACTTTGTAAGAGTAACATCTAGCCAAATTTCACACCCCACTCTAACATATATTTAAACACAGCTGCAACCCTTACTAAAATAACATTATCTCTGAAAGCTTTAGAGGGGCATATATTCAGTTAAATACTCTTTAAGACTGAATTTAGATCTATAGACTTTTGCACTACAATCAGCCTTTCCAACAAAAAGTGCTATTTTGTAAACTGTATTTAATTTGAACTGTTGTTTAGATGGTAATGAATCCTTTTATTTTCTGTGACTTATTATATGCCTTTAGGCCCAAATATTTTAAAATTTTTTTTCAAATAAGTTGTTCCATCCTTTTTCTAGCTCTCCTCCTTTTTCTACATGGCAACTTACCCTACTACTGAAAACAAGGTGTATGGCAGGTCTTTATCTTAACTGCGGGCCAGCTTTAGCTTGCACCAACTTTCAAATCCAAAATTTCTTTGTACTGTATTTTGTTTTTGCCATTTCTTTTCCATTCGTTTAGAGAGCACAATTTAATTTTAAAAATAGACCATGGCTCCATCATACGATGCATCTTATCTTCACAGACAAGGAGAGGGACAGAAGGAGAGAGAGAGAGAACAAGATGTGGAACGGAATAAACAGTACAGAATAATGTTGTAGAATGGAACTCAATGTAAATAAACTAAGAATTTCAGTTCAAAAGAAAGGTATACTTTTAGATTTTCCTTTCTAATCAAAGATAGATCACCATGAGGAGAGAGACTTCTTTATTCTACTCTCTTGTTTTCTGCTTAACACGTTGAGTAATTCTCTCTTCCCTGGTGACAGATGTGGTAAAATTTGACCTTGAAGGCAATAAAAAGCCCTTGGGCTTTGACTCATACAATGTGGAACATTCCCATTCAAAGTGTGGTTCTTGGACCAACAGCATCAATTTTACCTGAGAACGTGTTACAAAGTCTGAATTGTAGGCCCAAACTCAGACTTACTGAATCAGAGTCTGTGTTTTATTAAGATCTCCAGGCAGGTCATACACACATTAAAGTCTGAGAAGCTGTGCTCGTGAATCTGTCCAGATAACTCCGCTAATGTCAATAATCGAATGGGATTTTCCCTCTATTTTTCTTTTCTATTCTGTGAATTTTATCTGTTGAGACGTTATAAAAAGTGATGATTTAGTGATTTAAAAAACTGGAAGATAATGTCTTCCCCCAAATTGTAAGGTCACCAAAAATGGCAAATAAAAGCACACATAATCCATGCCTTCTGCATTACTAGGAGACAAAGAGTACCTATTATAGAAAAATGATCACTAAATACCAACAGCAAACAACAACAACAAAGTGGTGGAAATGGAAGACAGGTAAGGAATGTCCAAAATAGGACACAGTTCACTAATTAGATGTAAGTAGATGTTTGGGTTGGGGATCTGAGGAGTTTCTTGAAAGGGGGCTCACTCAGCTTGTACGGAACTTGTATGCCCTTTGCTCTTCTTTCTGCCTGGAATAAGGACCTGATGGTGAAGCTGAATGAGTCATCCTGAGATCACGAGAAGGAAAGGAGAAGCCTGCAGACTCCTCAGATGTAACACATGGCACTGCACCAATACATGAGAACACTAACCCCATCATTTTTAGCTACGTTTCTGTTTTATGAATACACTTGATAAGCTTTTTACATAGTACTGAAACACAGTAAACGTTTGATAAATGTTCGATAGTATTATTAATAATGTAGTGTTGTCATTTATATCCATTTAAGGCTGATGTAAACGTAGATTTTTCGAAAAAGTATTTGCCTTTATCTGATTAACTTGGACTTTAAAAAAGAAGTTCCGATATTTTTAAAAAATCTTAGACCCTTACCTTCAAAACCTAAAATGAGGTATAATAACAATAGAAACTCTTCATTGAACATTTAATTTAATCCAGGGCCTACAGTAAATGTTCTATAAACTTCACTCCTAATCCACACAATGAGTTTCACAGGAAGGTATAACCTCCCTTTTACTGAAGTGGGAACTAAAACTGAAATATGTTAAGTAATTTCCTCAAAGCCACTCTTCTATTAAGGGGAAAGACTATTATCAAATTCCTTGTGCATCTGACTCAAAAGCTCATGTCCTTAATGATCACATATTAATCATTACAGTCAATTGTACATTATTTTGGTTAGAAATAACACATGTAGGCAAAAAAAAAAAAATTCTGAAAAGGTTACATTGTGTCAAGGAATCCCAGAAAATCCTGCTTTTCAGGCTAGAAGGGTTCAAGGTCATCCTTTACAAGAATTCTTTCTTCATCACAGGAAAAGATGAATGTAATTAACTGGTCCCCCAGAGAGGGCGTTTCAGTTTTAAAACATTCCACTCCCAGAAGATAACCATATCAATAAACACAACAAGAAGTGGTGTGTGTGTGTGTGTGTGTGTGTGTGTGGGGCGCGGGGGGGGGGAGGGGCGTTTCAAAAGTCTGAGGTAGTCTTCAAAATGTTTCTATCCTTCATTGATGGTTCTCAAATGTTACTATGGATCAGACAGTACATGGTTTGACCTTGAGTGGTGAGCACATAGTGTAATATATAGATCTTGTACCACAGAAATGTATACTTGAAACTTATATGATCCTATTAACCAATGTCACCCTAATAAATTTAATGTTTTAAAAAAGGATTTCATGGAGGGCTTGTTAAAACACAGAGTGCTGGACCCTCAACTCCAGATTTTCTGAGTCAGTTAGTCTGAGGTAAGTCTGAGAATCTGTATTTCTAAAAATATCCCATGTGACACTGATGTTTGTGGTAGAACAGGTGAAGAGATAGAGTGAGCTGGAAGAGGTAGTGATTTTAAATATGGTGATCAGGATAAGCCCTTACATTTGAGTTTAGACTTGGTGGGAGGTGGTGGGTAGTAGTCCACATTGTTTGGACTTTAGGAACAACATAGAAAATAAACTTCACCAGCAGAAGGCTTAGAAGTCACTGCAGTTAACGTGTTATTACCTAATGCAATCTCATGCATAAATAAATAAGCAACATTGTTTGAAAAATCACTTTAATTGATGTTTGTTTCTCAGAGGTCTGACTCATTCAGTCAAGGTCTTACAAACAGAAGCCATTAATTAATTCAGGGTCTGCAGGGAGAAAAACTCTGGCAAGGAATTTCTATAAAGCAGGCATATTATCAAAATTATACTATCATAACCATTATAAATTGATACGTTTAATATAAGAGTGGTTTTTACTGCTATTTTAATATTCATTTAAGCTCTGGAGTTCACAAATTGTTTCTGAAATCATGGTTTAACACTGATAACATCTCACTCATCTAGAGCTAAGAATATTGTTGAGGACCTATAAATCACTTTATGCAAAAATCACTTGGATAATGTTTACCCAAGGACATTAAAATGGGATTTTAAGATTTTTAGTAAAGAAGGAACTTTAGGCCACTTTCTCTCTCAACTGATAGACAATCTCTGAGTCAAAACAAACAGACAAACAATAAAGCCAAAGAACCAGAAACAACTGATGTCTGAGAAGACGTATGACAGCGGAGACTGCAGGACAGACAGCACAAGGAAAGTAAATGGCTCCCAAAGGCACTAGATGGAGCATCACGCTAAAAATTATCTCCTAAAAATTGTTTACTTCCTCAGCTTGTTTTGAGATTTCAGCTGCCCGACCTTGCCGCTATAGGCTCATCTTGGCTTTATCCTTGAACTGGTTCTCATCTGAGTCCGGAATGAGTTCTTCTGTCACTTAGCACTGAGGCATCTTTATTGCATGCCCATTTAGCCTTGCACTAAGGGAGTTTCTTCATTTGATCATGTGTCTGAGCTGGAGTCTTCACAATTTCAGCAGTGCCTCGGTTTTGGCAGATTTTGAGGTTTTTGTTTTGTTTTCATGGTTGGTCTTGCTTTTGCAGTTCTGACGTTAGGGTTTTTACGTGTGAGTCCCAGCACAGGGGCTGGGACCTACTACCAAATGATAGACTGGCTTCTTGCTTGCCTACATTTGCAAATATCAAAAGAATTGGGAATCCTCTTTACTGATTTCACACTCTCATCACAGTATCAACTCTTTATATCTCTTGCCAGCCAGGTGTTGGAATATCATCTACCATACAAAAGCAAACCTAAGTTTAAGGATGAGAAGATGAGAGACAGTAATCCTTTAATGAAGAGCAATACTAAATATTATGTACATTGTAAAGAATGTTATGAATAGCTGCGACTGTGGAAACTGGACTGGAATAGCTGTGCATCACTCACAAGCAGGCACACCATAGAAAGAGCTCCTTCCCAATTAGTTACTCTCCAAATGGACCCCACTGCCAGAACTGATCTTTGTTGGGCAGCATGACTTGTCCTTCTGTCAGGATCCAGAGTGGAGTGAAGACACTAAAGCAGACCATGTTGTAGAACCACTGCCCCTTGCCTGAGATAAGCCGTGGCTTTGAGAAAAGGTAGAACAGGGCTGAGAATAAGGACGGTGATGAGAATTTACATTTGCAAAAGACCAGGTACTTCACATCATTTTATTTAACAATCACAAAGCCTTGTAAGGTAGTATTATACCAGGTACTGTGCATTCCTCAAAGCAACATGAGAGCAAAGGTACCTGTGAGATAATAAGAAATATATGTATTGGTCTCCGCCTCTGGTTCCTGACACAGAGCTCCCAGAACCCTTATAAATAAATAGGGGTGCAAGTAGACTTTGGTTTCAGTAATTATGTATTGACTCTGGTTTCTAACACAGAGCTCCTAATAACTTTGTAATTTCCCTAGTGATTGAAGCATCTGACAGAGTTCTTAAATCTTTTAAAATTTCCTGGGTGATAAGAATGTCCTTTGTTCTAATTAAACAACTCTTAGTGAGCTCCTGGAAGGGTCTGGTCACCAGAAAGACCAAACCATGCTTAGAAGCTTGGAGCTTTCCACCTCTATTCTCTGGAGAGGGGAGAGGTATTAGAAATAAAGCTAATAATCAATCATGCCTATATGATGAAGCCTCCATTTGAAATCCCAATAGTATCAAGTACAGAGAGTTTCTGGATTGAACATATCTATGTGCTAAGGGGGTGGTATACCCCCAACTCCACAGGGACAGATGATCCTTTACTTAAGACCCTTCCAGATTTAACCTGATGTATGGCTTTACCTGGCTGTTCATCTGTACCCTTTGTTATAAAAAACAACAACAACAGGTAAACATTAGTTAAATGTTTTCCCTGAGTTTTGTGAGCTGCTCTAGGAAATGATAGAATCCAAGGTGGGAGTTGTAGGAACTTCTAATTTGTGGCCAACTCAGAGAGAAGATTTTGGTAACCTGGGGACCTACTACTTGCGATTGGCATTGATGGGGGATGGGCAGTCTTGTGGGACTGAGCTCTTAACTTGTGGGGTCTATGCTAACTCCAGTTAGTGTCAGATTTAAATTGAATTGCAGGGTACCTGGCTGGTATCAAATAATTGGTTGGTGTGGAAGAAAACACCCCACCAATCTGGTGTCAGAAACAGGAAATGTTTCCCATAGTACTACTTTTACCTCCATTTGAAATATAGAGAAAATGATGCTGAGAGACCTGCCACTGTTCCCAGTCATGGGGCCAGGAAGCTGATGTAATTCAAGTGAAAAACCTTGAACTCCTTCCTTGAGCTCCATCCTTTTTCCTTCCCGCCTCTCTCCCTTTCATCCCATTCACTTTCCCTCTCCCTCTTGTTTGATAATCTTCACATTATTTATTATGCCTCCTAATATCCTCAGACATCTATCTGCTTTTCTCTATTACTATGACCACAGTATTATCCTTTATCACTTCCCTCCTAAATATAAAATTGTCAACTAGCTAGTGTGCTGGCCCCCTGTGGTGACTCATGTCCCTCTCTGGCTCCATGATAAACCTATGAAAATACAAATCTAATTATACTGCTCCTTTGCTTAAAATTATTTCATGGCTCTCCATTATCTCCACAACAAAATCTAAGCTCCTTTAAATGGCAATCCAGGTTTCCATGAAGTAGTCCCTGACCTCATTTCTCCTACATCCCTATCCCTTGAATATGTGTATGTATGTGTATGTGTATATGTATGTGTATGTGTATATGTATGTGTATGTGTATGTGTATGTGTATGTGTATGTGTATGTGTATGTGTATGCGTATGTGTATATGTAGGTACACACATACAGTTTTTCAGCCATATCACGTGAAGGTGATCTCTCAATGACTCATGCACTTCTGTGGCTCCTCACGCTGTTATGTTCTTTCTTCCATCTAAAAACCTCTTCATCTGGTTTCATACGTAGCACTTGTCAAGATTTTACTCAAGGGCAAAACTCTACTTCATATGAATAACCTACATAGGAAGGCACTTTCTATTCTCTTCTCCCATTGAATTTAGTGCATTTCTTATCATGGGTCTTATCACATTGCTATAATTAATTTCCCCATTTAATTCTGATTCTGCTTTTCTCCCACATGACTTCAGGCCCCTCAAAACCATATACTATGTCCTAATAATTTTATATTCTCAGTAATTGTGATTGCTTTTGGTACACAGTAATTATTCAATAAATATGTGAAGTACAGATGAATGGAAGAATGAATGAACGAGAGGCAGTATAGAACAATTAAGTGTAATTTGGGGGCTAAAGAGACCTGAGTGAGAGACCCAGCTCTTCTATGTGATTTTGGGTAAGGCGGTTAGCCCCCTTATATCCCAGATCACTACTTTGTAAAATTTGAAAATTTGGGAAATAGTACTACTTAACTCACAGGGAAATGGTAAGGATTAAGTGAAATAATACATGTAAAACACTTTACGTAATTCCTGCCATGTAAAAGGTATTCATTAAGTGCTATTATTTTTTATTATTAATAGAAATAACTTAGTTCAAATATATTGTAGACAGACAGATTGAAAAAAATATTGAAGAGGGATGGTTGTTTAGAAGAAGGAGAACTCAAAACTTTCTGTGGGAAGAACAAGGAAGATAAGCTGGAGAATAGATGAAATCTGGAAAGGTCATCTGAGGTTTTGCAGTTTAAGTATATTGCCTAATATCACCGTTTGAAGCCTATTTTAAGCAGCGCATTGGGAATGGCATTGGTTCAAGACATTGCTTTTATTGCCCAAACAATCAAGGTTGTTCTTTGGTGTCAAACCAAGCCAAACAGGAACAGCTCTGAATTTGTCTTAAATAATATTCTTCTCTCTAAACAGTTCTGACACTAAGCGTACAGACAACTTGATCTTTATGAGAACCAAACAGAGATATGCAACATTTTATTCTTGTATTTTCATAATATCTTTATACACATTATGGTTAAACTTTCCAGAGTGAGTGAATTATGTTTTGTTGGCCTAATTGCTGAAACGGTTGAGAGTCACTTGTGAGTAAAATTATGCCAAAAGTCCTAAACCATTTTACATCTCCAAGCTGCATTTACAAGAACAGGATTAATTATAGCTACCCTCTAGTCTGAACACATTTTAACCCTAAATCCTTCAAAGTTAATAACAATGACATCAGTTAAGGAATGAACAACAAAACTTAAGTTTCATTATCTCCATTTCTTCCCTCTAATTTATGAATCAACATTTTACATTGTATTAAGTATATATTTATTATCTTCTTTTCATTTCTCTACCTCTTTCTGTCTCTCATGAATAGTCACACCTCTTCATGCTCTGAGAATTTGTCCTCAGTTACACATCCTGATTAGAATGGATGTGCCTGGTTTTGGCAATGGGTCAAATGTGAGTTCACGAAGGTAAGAATGTGATTAATGGACAGTATTATGTTTTAGAACAATGTTTCCCAGCACCATTGCAAGTGATTCTTTTTAAAATGGCTTCCCCTTAAAAGGTGCATGCACACACACACACACACACACACACACACACACATTTCAAGAACTAGTCAGTTCTTCATGAATATTTTCCCCTTTTTATTTTCCCTCCCTTTTGAAATAAAGAATACCTGTGTATCATTATCTATTAGGTATCTCTTGATAACAAGATGTTTAAGATTATAGTGACACGATGCTGACTAGAGAACCCACCCCCAACCCAAATGACCACAGTCCATTAGTCAGCCTACATTAGTGTAGAGTGAGTCTCACTTAAAGGTCACCTACAATATGCTCTGTAAATATCACTCTGTGACACCACATAATATAGGGCAAATAAGTTATTTCTTCACCCATGTTTTAGCTCTTAAATCATACCTCTCACTTATAAAGTCTACATTCAATGAGTCAGTAAAACAGCCCTGGCCGGTTTGGCTCAGCGGTTAGAGCATCGGCCTGCGGTCCAGAGAGACCCGGGTTCGGTTCCCGCTAAGGGCATGTACTTCGGTTGCAGTTTCTCCCCGGCCCTGGTTGGTCGTGCGGGTGGCAGCCACTCGATGTGTCCCTTTCACGTCGATGTTTCTCTCTCTCTCTCTCTTCCTCTCTCTCCCTCCCACTCTATCTGGACAAAAAATGAAAAAATGTCCTTAGGTGAGGATAAAAAAAAAAAAAATGAGTCAGTAAAACAACCAGAAAAGTAAGGGAGAAGATCTCAAAGTAAATGGGTATTCTGTGTTGTGAATAAAAGAAATGAATAACAACAGTTTGATTAAATTTTTAGCTTTCCAGAAATTTTTGTGTGTCACAAAATGTAAACTGCATTGACTTTCAGTTATCTTCAATAATGAATAAATGAGAGCATACATGAGAGTGAATATAAATGAGAGAATGAAGGAGAATATTTAAAACAATAAATAATCCAAAATGTGTTTAAATTAGATCTAGACATACATGAATCCCTGCCTACCTGTATTTATTAATTGGCCCTCACCACAACTCTCTCTTCTCTTTTCCCAACAATTTTTACATGGGCATTGTTTCCATGCCCAGAGTTGTAACTCCTATGCCCATCCCTGGACCAATCCAACCCTCTCCAGGCACAGCACAAATAGAATTCTATTATCCCCTCATGCCAAACCAGACATTAAATGGGCAATGGGAAGATGCAAAGCTTAATATTCTGTAACTTAAACAAATTAGATTTAATTCAGAATTTCTATATACATATTATTCAGACCCAGAAATCTTTAATTAGTATACTTTCATTTGATAGTTTAGAAAACAGAACCTCATAAAAATTCTAAGTGGCCACCAAAGCACGGTTTCCCATTAGCATCTAGCAATAATTTAGAAATAGTAAATAAATATACTTCTCTATGTATTAATAAGAGCAGGTTGACAAAAGTTATAGTGATGTAAGAGCTACCTTCCAAGATCGATCAATAGTTTATTTCCCTAAGGTTCTGGAAATAGGCAAATCTAGTTAATTCTATATGCAATTTTAAATGAATAATAATAAAACTTGCAGTTAGAGTGGAGTGTTCCTATGTGTGAGTTGGGTTCTAAATATTTTTTGTTTATGTAATCTTCATAACACCCCTGAGTCTAGGTGTTATTATCACCCCCTTTCACACAAGTGGAGCTGAGGACGGAGGGTTAGGTTGTCCCAGGTCACCATATCAGCTGGTGAGGCCGTCTGCTCCAGAGTCCATACGCTTAACCTCTGTAAATGGATGATTTTTATTCTTTTAATCCACAGATACCTAAAAGAATATGTACCCCAAGGATCAGACAGTGACAAAAGATTGTTACATGGTGACGCTCTTAAATATTAGAGTGGATCACATCACTATCTGTAAAGCAATCTAAGAAAAAGAAGAATACATGTAAAACCATATGGCTAAGAAAACCTAGGGAGATTACTGCAAACTGATTACCAGCCGAGAAACCACTGTGATTCCCCTCTTTAAGCAAAGGAATCAGGCAGACAGTAGCCTAAGAGGCAGACAAGCAGGTATCATTGGCCTCTACAAATAGCAGTTTGGGGAAGAAATGCTGGTAGACATGCATCGACCACCTCAGACATCTCCCTCTACCCTCCGGTCTGCAGATGAGGGGAATGTAGGCATGCCAGGCTGTCCAGGCACATGTACGTCCCTGTGTGTGTTGTGAAGGCATTGGAAGATTATTGCTAGAGATTAAATCAGGACTAATATCTAAAGCAATGAAAAAATAATTTGGATTCTATATTTATTTTTGTTTTGAGAGTTAAGGTAAAATTAGTAAAGCTAAGTAATGGGGTGGGGGGATTATCCTAGAAAGAGAAGTTCAGTAAATACTTGAATAAACTGTCCAACCAATCAAAGAATGAGTCATTTAGCATAGTGATTAGTTTTGAGGAAAAATGTGTAAAATAAGCCTTAATTCTTTAACTTGGTGACCCTCTTTTTTTTTATTTAAGATATTAGTTTATTCATTCTTTAGCCTCTTGAATACTAGCTAGTAAAGAGAGCCAGACATTCACAGAGAAGAGGGAACTTTAAGCTTCCACAGGAAGGATCAAGATACCAGCATCCAACAGTCTTTAGGAAGAGGACGGATGCCTAATTAAAAACAAAAACGAAATAAAAAACCCTGGTAATTCTTTTTTGAAGATGCAGAAATATTCCTTCAAGCAATAAGTACATGTGTGGCACCTAAGAGAGTAAAGTTCTTCCCCATTTAGAAAGGGTCAGGAGATATCACTTCTCATAACTATAAAGACAGTAAAGAGGAATATATAGAAATTGCTAAAATCACATCTAACATGTGGGTATTTGTAAAACACTTATTACAATATGAATGAATCCTTGCATTTAAAGAATGGAAACAGGAAACCAGATGAGGGATCACCCACAAAGTATCTGTCCCAGCTGAGACAGCATCAAGCAAAAAGAAACGCACGGCCAGACACTGATGGAGACAGTACAGTCAGCATCTGCAACAGTTCCCAGCCACAGCTGGTGCACTTGCAAGCAAGTCTTTTTTCTCTGACCCAGCTGTGCAGAGCCTGAAACATTATATTGCATGAGATGCCCAAGTTAATCAGGTTAAGTTATTCTGGCTTTTTCAGAAATCTTAAGAAAGAAAACATTTTGTCTTTGTCCTCCCAAGTCTCTCCCATTACTTACTTGCCCATTCCCTTTGCAATACCCAGTGAACTTCTATTGCTTACTTGGGATATTTTCTAGACTGAATGAAGGGCAGAATCTCAGAGTCTTCACTAGATGGAGGAAGCAGTAAATCTCGAAATCGTTCTGTCAAAAGAAAAATAAACATCAAGCTGTAAAAAAAAGTCATGAAAATAATTTCAAAATAGAATTATTTCCTATCCTTTTAAATTTGTTAACTATTTGGTTGTGCATCCTTTATTAGAATTTTATTACCCACTGTTTTCTATACTATTGAAATATATCTATTTCACTTTAATGACCATATATCTTTTTTTATGATTAAGATGTCACAACAACTGCACATACAAAAATAGCAAGTATTTACTAGTGTAGACTAATAAAATCTTATAATTGAAAGTTGGGAGAAAACACATATGACCTATATATATAGCAAGAGATGCACAATCTCATTAGTAACACAAGAAATGCAAAACAAAATCACACACCATTAGATACCAGTCACATTCCATGGCATGCAATCGACAGAAATTAATCTCATAAGACCAAGTGTTAGAAAGAATGTGGGTCAATGTATGCTTTCTAGATTTATGGTGGGAATGCAAATTGGTGCAATAGCTTTGGAAAACAATTTGGCATTCTCGTTGAAATTTAACCTCTGCATACACTATGAGCCAGTATTTCCATTCAAGAGATATACTCTGAGGAAACCTTCACATATGTCTCAGGCAGCAAGTAAAAAACAGTTCCTAGAAGCACTGTTCATAACAGCACAACGTAAACAACTCAACTGCCCATCAACAGCAGAACGGACAACTAGCGGTATATTCACACAATGGAATAATAATAGAAATACAACTGAATGAATTCAGCTACAAATAAAAACATAGTAAATCATATTAGTATAATGCTGAGTGGAAAAAAATACCAGCAGATTACATATATAGAAGAATATCATATTTTTCTTGAGTTAAAAAAACTAAGCACTGTATTGTTTAGGTATGAAAAAAAAAACAATGAAAAAAAGAATGATATACACAACTCAGGATAATAGCTACCTTTTAGGGGGAGTAAGAGGATTAAACAAAAAAAAGGTAGGTGTATGTAATTGTTAACTGTTACTATTTAACATGTATTAGCTATAGCATCATAAGTGAGTGAATGAATGAGTGAAGGAGGGCCAGGAACTATTCAGTAATAATATTAGCCCATGAACCAAGAATTTGATTAATACAATTCTGTCCTTATACAGTTGGTAATGAAGGAAGGAGGGAGGGAATGAGGAGAGAGGGAGGGAGAGAAAAAGGTAGGGAGAGAGGAGGGAACAGAGAGAAGGAGTAAGATAAGGTGGGAGGGAGGGAGAGAAAAAGAATATGGGGATAAAAGAGAAGGCAAAGCGGAGGCAGGAAGAATCCTCAGTTCTACCTTAGATCTAGTCATACTGTATGGCTATCTGCCCTGCATAATCTATCACTCTAATACGGATCCCATATTTCTAGGACTAGATATGCATTACCCCTAGAGTCATCCTTAATGGAAGACATCCTTGATCCCTGCTTTCTTTCTCTCCTCCTACCATATCTAGAATAGATGTCCCTACTCTGTACTCTTAGTACACTCTGTACTTACCCTCTCACATCACTTAACACACTGCACAGTTCTTGTTATATGGTAGATACATATTCTAGTAGATGGGTATGGTGGACATGGAACATTATCTGATGCATACATATTAAGGTGCTAGATAAGTGTTAGCTGAAAGAATATTTACAATTTTCATTTTTTTGCTGAACACAGAGAACTGTTTGCCAAGGTTAATCATAATGTCTTTAGAAGACAAATGCTATCAACCATGAGAAGCAAAAGGACCTGTGCTTCAGCTGTGACAGAGTCACACATCAGGCTGAGACAGAGCGCAAAGCTGAAACTCCAGGCTTCTGTAAATCTGTCACTAACTGAAGGTGAGCAATTTCCACAAAGCACTGAAAATCTACACTTGGGGACATTTGCCATTTCCCAGTTACTGAATAGCTAGATGTTAAACATTTGTGAGCACTGTGGCTAAAAATTAAGGCTGAGAAGCAGGATGCCGATTTTTAGCTTCCTATTTATTAAGACATATTGAATCTGAGATATTTAACTGACTTCCCTTCTTTGTGTCTTCCCCACACTGACTGATCTTATAATACACTTAGGGAGGAACTAAAAAGATCCAAACTCAGGTGGATGTACTCTACACTCACATGAAAGCACGATTTATTTTTCTCTTTTAAGTAACACTTACTCTTTAATTTGAGTTTATACTTTTAAAAAGTAAGTTATACTACTGACTGATATTCTGCAATTTTTAATCAACGGAATTAAAATGCATTTCAATGAAGTGTCTAATAATTCTTCTGATGATACTACCCTTGCTTTTCTGTCCACTTTCCAATTTATGTAGCATATCATTAAATGAGTTATTTGTAGTATTTCTCCTTCTCCTTGTTCCTCCTCCATTTATCTCCTTCTAAAAGTCTCGAAAAATAAAGCCCAAGATCCAACAGCAAACAGTTTATAATGAACTGTTCGATCAACCAGCTGTATTGAATATATCTTTGGGTGCTAAAATTAGATATAAATTAAAATATTACTGAGTGATTCCCAAACTGGTTAAATGCAAAGAAAAATCAGAATTCTTAATGTAAACATCCATAATATAATACAAATATAGGTTTTTTCCCTATGTATATAATCACAAAGTATATTTGATTGTAAATCTGGAAGAAAATCTCTGAAGATGACATTTTATTGATAGGACTAAAATAAAACAGAACAAGACAACAAACAACCCTCCCCTCAACACACACATACAGCGAAAGTACCATATAAGAACTCACTTCAAAAGCTACCCAAACTATGAAATCTATCTTTAATATTCCTACATTTGGAGCATCCTTTAATCTGAATATCATAAATGCAAGGAATACCAAAGGAACATGAAGGGCCTTGAGTAGCTATCATACCTGTCAAAAAAAAAGTTCACACACACACACACACACACACACACACACACACACAGTAGAAAATACAAATTTATTGGGGTGGCATTGGTTAATAAAATTATATAGGTTTCAAGTGCACATTTCCATGATACATGATCTGTACAATGCGTTGTATGCCCCCAGCCAAAGTCAAATCATCTTCCATCACCATGTATTTGGCCCCCTACCTTCCCTCTGGTAACCACCATACTGTTGTCTATGTCTGTGAGTTTCAGTTTTATATTCCACATATGAGTGAAATCATATGTTTCTTAGTTTATTCTGACTGACTTATTTTTCTTAGCATAACATTCTCAAGGTCTAGCCATGTTGTTGCAAATGGCAGTATTTCATCTTTTTTTAGGGCTGAGTATTATTCCATTGTGTATATGTACCACATCTTCTTTATCCAATTCTCTACTGAAGGACACTTTGGTTGTCTCCATGTCTTGCCCACTGTGAATAATGCTGCAATGAACATAGGGGTGCATATATCTTTCCAAATACATGTTTTCAAAATTTTCTACCTAAAAATTATATCCTTTTAAAAATTTATATTTTATCATAGTCACAAATTCTTAAATATGAACAATTAACTTTATCGCAAAAAGATATCATTGCTTTTTATGAGAATAAAAGGAAATGATTAAAAGTATCCTTAGAAAAATCTTAGTGAATGAAAATTGTTTATAATTCTTACATTAGACCTTTTTTAGTTTCCCAGATTCTGCCTATCAACTATTTAATTAGTATCCCATTCTTTATTGAGGCTGGGAAAAGGAGCCAAATAAACTGATGTTTCCTTTGTTAAATAACAAAGATTTTTAAATAATACTGTTTTCTGGCAACAAAATGTCACACCAGATGAATTGTTTTCTTAGTAGGCCCAAAAAGTCTATTTCTTAAGAAAATGGTAGTTATCCAAATACTAGGGCTCAGTCCATTTACAGGGCTTCTTAAAACAATTTTATTCTGCAAAATGATATTCTGATGAGCTAACGATGTGATAATGTCTGAACATGATTTTCTACCAGTGGGGGAGATATCTTAATTAACACAAGCCTTTGTAGACTTCACCCACTCTTCCTTTCTCTCATTCAGTCAACAAAAAGATTCTGAGGCTACTAGACCTGGTTAACATACTGTACACAATAATTTGAGTTCCCTGGACAATCATTTGTGAGATGATATATTTCATTATTTAAAGACAAAGGCAAGAAATTCTCCAATTCTAATTCAACTTTTTTGCACATTTACTGTGAGAAGTTATTTATTTTCCTCTTTGAGGAAAATGGACAGTCTGTAGTTTTCAATATTCAGGATGTAGCAAATGAGATAAGGATTTGCACAACACAACAACAAAGTATGCAAATCTATTCCTGGGATGAGAATAACATAAAATCTTTCCCTACCACTACGAGTAAAAGGGAAGAAAGAAAAAAGTTAAAGACAGAATAGAAATATAAAGGTGATGCTGACTATGCTATTCTTTTATAATCTAAAAGTCCTTTACATCTAGAGATGTGATCACAGCCACCTAATTAGCACCTTTAACAGAACCTAGGAACTTCTTTGCTGGAGGGACTCTGTCAAGGTTTTACCAACTCCAAGTCATTGTTTCCTCCCAGGTAAGTCTTTACCTTTGCCTCTCCACTGTTTCCAATATGGAAAAGAGTATTTTAATTTCTTGAATACTAGATCATAATGGGCAAGGAAAGAAAATCAGATAAAACATCTCTAAAGAGTGACAGTATTGCTCTAAAAAACCTGAAAAGAAGTTCTTGGCATTTTTATTAATAGACACAAACATTCTCCTCTTTCTCTCAATGCTCACATTATGCTCAATTTGCAAGTTTTAATTTTTTCCCCAAAAAGCACTGAAACAAAATCCTTAAGGGACTTGAAGCAGACCCATTAAAGACTTAACCTTAGTGTTTACACCAGTATAATGTAACATACTATAGGGAGCTACAGAATAAATGTTGCAAAGAAATAGACACTATTTCCATACTCAAACTTAAAGCTAAAACAAGATCAGTAAACAATTACACCATAATGTTTATATGATTTTACAAGAAACACTGAGAACTATCTCATAATACAGGCAGTGTTATAAGTGAGTACTCATGAGAAAGGGTATTCCAAAGAACACATCTTTCTCTACTCATACAGTTTGTAGTACTTAGCAGCAACAGCTTATAATAGAAGGTATCAAATTGGCTGTCAGAAAGAGTCCTCTACCAACTTTTGTCTCGGTCCTTCAATTCCTTTTTTCAAGTGACAAATGAGTCAGATGAGTTCGGTGATCGTTAAGGCTGCTCTTTTCAACTTTGAATCTCTTAAAGAACATATGCTTAAGGACAGGAAGGGAATCTTGCCAAGGTCAGTGTTAGGCAGGGTGGTCATATGTCTTGGTTTGCCTGGGACATTTCTGGCTTATGCTTTTCAACAACCTGCTTAATTTAGTATTCATCTCAAAATTTTATTTTTTTAAATTAAATATTACCAATAAATATGCTGGGGGTGCTGTGATTCATATAGAGGAGCACCCCCTCCTGAAATTCTGCTTCAATAAAGTACTTGTCCAGCTGTGGGGAGTGCAATAAGCAGGTAGGCTCTAGCTGTCAGCAACATCAGGGTCTGCCTCAGGTGCAGGGGAAATGCCTTTTCAAGAAAAGCTCCTATCCAGTGACTGAACAAGGTAGGGATATTTTAGCTCTACACAGGCAACTCTGATGGGCATTATTTGCTCCAGAGCTTCCTACCAGTTTGGCGGAGGCTTTGTAGAGACTGCATGGCTATTCCAACAGCTTCCTCACCCAATCCCATTTCCTTCCCCTTCCCTCCATAGGTGTTGATCCCTAATAAGCAATTTACATTCACTTACCAGGGAATTACTTCTCAGAGTCAGTTTCTGAGGAACCCAACCTGCAAGGGGTGGGTTTGATAGACCTCCACTTTGAACAGAGAGATTCTATCATGTTCTCAGCTACTATTGGGTAAGACTCATATGCATGTAGCTATGTCAGAATAAATAATTTCTTTCCCACCCCTTTCCAGAAGTAATGTAACTAACATCTTTGTTGTAAATACATTGTTAAAATGAAATGTTCTCAGACACTCATTCCTTGGGACAAGTAACAATATCTAGTCTGGGTCAATGGAAGGAGAAATAAACAAGTGTCCCTATAGGTCCACGTGATATACTAGCTACTTGTGCCATGCCCTGTGAGACAGTCCATGAGATGCATAGAGTCAGCATGCCTTCATGAGAATGTCAGTGGAAAATTATAATTTAGGTTAATATGAAAAATGTATAGGAAATAGAGGCTAAACACTCTACCTGAATGAATATCGAGTAGTATGAATACTCTTATTACATTGGTTTTGTCCTTTATTATGAGGTATAATAAATGATTTCAACAGTGGTAAGCTAGAAAAGAGAATGACTAATTAAAAAAAGTAAACATTATATTTCTTTTTCAAGAAAGTTAGTGATGAGCATGTAACTTGAATGTTTGTCAATGTTTGCCATCTACCCTAGAGGCCATAATGATCTCACAGAATACGTGAAAGTAAACAAATCTGTTGATGGTGGATCAGCATTTACTTCAAAAGCGAGTCATTACTTTGTGAAATCTGTGTCCAATGATGGCAATTTAACACAAATATTTAAAAGGTGCAATTGGTGATCATGTCATGAAAAAAGAAATAACTTGACAATAACTGGAATCCAGGTGGCTGGTTTCTGTAGATAGTGTTAATCAAGTTGAAGACAGGCTATTTGTCAAAAGATAATAATAAAGTAACTCTAATTTTACAGTATTACTAAAAAAAAAAAAAAATCATCACATGGGATGATGGGTAGGAGTGAGGCACGGGTACATACTAAATGATCACACACATCTTAAACTCTCTTACACGTTTCCACTGATTGTGTATCTCAACATTCTCAATTGAAAGGCAGTTTTTACTCTCCTAGGGTCTCTAGCTTATATTCTCAAATTAGGAAGGACAGGCACTTGTTTTATTTCTCATTTTCTCTTTCCTCTCTAACTCAATTTCCTCTTTTTATTTATTTTTTAATTAAACCCAGTCCCTTCCAATGAAAATTCCTCTTTCTCACTTCTCTGTTTAGTCATTTTTTCTACTTATTGTTGATTGTATCACAAAAACCCAACAATAGTTCCAAAAGACATTCTTTTCTTTCAGTGAAGAAAGTAAGCCGGTAAAGACCATGTTCTGATTAGTGAGGTACAGGCTAGGGGTGAGGTCTCTGAACACATACACATCAAAAATTTTTATACAAATACCAAAGAATGGGGTATAACTATTGGAATTAAAGAAGAAACAATGGCATGGATGAAGAAGTTTAATTTAAGACTAACAATAAAGCATGGAAATGTTCCTTTTTACCTAAAAGTACAAAACAACAAAAGTAAGTTAAGAAAAAAAATTAATATGTAAGAAGGAGAAAAAGGTATATGGATAAGGAGATTCTGACAGTGGCTAAGTATGTTTATTCCAATTATGCATTCTGGAATTGGAATGGATTCAGGAAACCACTTGGCCTATGGTGACACAGAATGAAACCAAAACTCCATTCATTTTCTGTAAGCCCTTACTGTTACAGCTCTACTCTAGTAATGTTTTGGTTCTTCAGGAAAGTGTTACTTTGGGCTCAATGTTTAGTTTCCCAAAAGCTGAATTATTTTCCTTTCACCAATGCAGAGTCACTCTACCGATGGCCACAGGGAAAGAGGATCATTTTACATTTTCATCTTTGACATGTATAAGGATCCTTTCTCTAAGGGATGTGACCCTCCCTTCATTCAAGGGGCTCAGATCTATGAACTGACTCAAGTCTGGGAAATGGATGAAGGGCTTCAACTCTCTATTGAGATGATTCTATTTGCCAAGCCTAGAGTTTTTTGGTTTTTTTTTTTTGTTGTTTTTTTTCATTTGTACAAATCAAGTTAGAATTTACTAGGTCATCATCTGTTTGAGTCCTAAGGACACCATGGTCAGTCAGTCAACACCAAAGATCTCTACAGGTCAACCCATTCTGACTGCTGTTCTAGCCACACTGCCCATTATGGTAACCACACCCATCTTGACTCTATCAATTAAGTGATGCCTCTTAGCTTCTGTCTATCAGAAACCTCATCATCTCCGCTAAGTTCAAGGAGTTTGCTTCAGTGATGTCCTCTTTCACTTGTCATGCTCAGACTGCAATCAGCCTTTCAAGGGTTCTAGAATGCCTGTCATTAATATTTCTCACAGCTGAAGTGAAAGAATTCTTCATGAGAATTTAGCAAAGGGGTTGACAAGCCATCATAAAATTATCTCCAGCATTCCAATCTCTCTAAGGTGTTGGATAACTTCATCTACATTTATCTAAGAAGTCTATAAGCATATACACCAAAGAGTCAAGAATGAATATGTCTAAGGATTTCAGATGAAAGGGAAAAAAAGGCATTAACTTTTGTTTTATTGATATCTCGTTTATATTTTTAACAGTACTTATTCTAAGAGTAATAATTTTTTAAAAGATAGATGTGTATACTATCACAAATATAAAAATATCTTCAAGGGTACTTGTCATTCACAGTCTCTACATTATAGCTCTTGTAACACTGTCTGCTCCTCCACCTGCTGAGAGGACACAACACTGATGCAGAACACACACACACACACACACACACACACACACACACACACACATCCACAGCTTAAAAGAATAGGTACAAATTAATTTTCTTCATAAGATTTAGGAAATACTATTTAAATACATATATAAACAAAATATGCACATCTAAAATTTATTTTTTCAGCAAATATTTATTGACCATGTACTAAGTATCAGGTACCAAGTCAGGTCCTTAATATGCTAAGGGTCCAGGAAAGAACACATATGTGTATCAAAAGATAAGCAATGAAAATAAATAAAGGCTATGTGCATATTCAAAGAGTTCAGAAGAACAGAACAATCAACTTTGCCTGGATACGTTGGTAATAAAAAGCAAAAGAATCAGCAAAGTTTTCTTTTAAAAAGTGAATGAAACCTAAAAAGAAGTTTCTCTGATCCATGGTGCTAGATGAAGTAAATACTTTTGCTAACAGTTTTGCTGTTTTCTATATATTAATATCTAATGGCAGAAAATTTAAAATTAGTAGTGAAACTAAAGTTCTGAGCAGAAGGCAATTTTATTTATTAAATCATAGTTCATGTATCCACGCTCTCAACAAACTTTTAAGTACCTATTATTTGCCACACACTTATTCTCAAGGGCAGCCCTGTTTATCACAAGGAAATGTCAGGACAACAAAGGAATAGCAATGCTATTACAGATACTTGTAAAAGAATTTAGAATGTAATTACAAAATTATTTAAAAGGGAAAGAAGAGCTGTTCTCCTAGGGATTCAAAGAAATTAATGGTTTGTCAAAATGTGACGTATTATTTTCCTTAGGAAAAGAAATATGCACACTAATCTTAGAAAAACAAATTACTTCAAAAAATAAAAAGCAAAAGAATTAAAGGGCAGATTTGGTGTAGTACATCTAAACCAATTAGAAAAATATAGAGTATAAATTTTCCTTTTCTGAAAAGTTTAAATCGAGGGAATGTTCTTTATCACCATGGTAACTTGGTGTTGAATAACAATAGTTGCTATTTAAAATACTGTTTTCAAAGTGACATCAAAGGTATTCAAATTAATACTATTTTATATAAATCAGAAAATCTAGTTGTAGAGCAAGGACATTTCCTCTTAAATATATAAACAAATCTTCTGTTGATAAAATTCAAATAGGAATGGACTGCAATTCTAGAAGAAAAACAATCGGCTCTGGTTATATAAAACGACCTTCTCCATAAATATTGAAGTCAATGTTAAAGGAATATAAAATACAGAACCTCACACTTATACAAGAAAATAAAAAAATAAAATAAGCCCACACTTGCAACTCAGAAGATGAGAACCTGATGAGCACCATGTATATATAACCAGAGCTAATTAATGAATAAAGACCTTAATAGGAGACAGAAGCATAAACATAAAAATCATATACTTGGAATTTGTCCTCCACCATATTCTTTGTGAGATCTGCTCACACAACTTCATCTATTATCATTCCTACTGTATGTGGAACTAAATTATCCATATTCTAGAATTTATTTCTCTGAAAGGCATTATATAGTTCTACATAAGCAATAAGCTGAGAAAGAAGAAAACAACTCCCTCAATGCAATATGTTGTAGGTAAAGAAACTAAAAGCCAGGCAGCCTAGATGACTGGCCCAAGGTCACAGGCAAGAGGCAAAAAGATTAGAACAAAAACAAATCCCCCAAAACTCCCAGTCCAGTGTTCTTTTGACTTCACCATATTGCCTCATTTTTGGGAGAGAAAAAATTGTGCTCCCCTTTTTCCCCTCCTCCCTCCCTTACTTTCTTCTTGCCTAAGGATTACATAATAACAACAATAACAACAACAACAAAAAAACACAGCAGGGTCCTATACAATCCCTATGCCTCCACACTTGGTACTGTTAACATTGTAAGGTCTGAGGGTAGGCAATGCAATAAAACACAAAGTAAAATTATTTAATGGATCCTTTTTTATTTTCAGAGGAAGCACAGTGATAAAAGCCTGTTCCTTTAATACTCATTATTCTGGCCCCTACTTGTTAAACATGCTATTTTTAAAAAATCAAAAGCAGCTTTTGAAAGAACCACAAACAGATTTCTTGGCCTCTAAATATATCAGTGAATCAATGTCTATCGCTGGCTTTCTTATAAAATGTGAATTCTCTTCTGTTGCCACTGAGGCTAAACTACAACAAAAATTGACAGGGGGGAAGAAAAGAACAGAGGTTCAAGGAAAGTGAAAGCAAATTACAGAGGATTTTTAGATAGACACATTATTGCTACTAAGCTTTCCACAATCCACCTTTTAAGGAAAATATTAAATTTTCATTTGTCACAGCAAATGCTCATTTTTAACAATGTAGGCATTCGACAAAAGAAACACCTCAAAGTGAACAAGGCTCAGCTTGATATAGTTCAGTTCTTGCTTTCTACATAAACCCTGAATACCCAGTGGGTGCACATATTCAGGAAGAAACAGGCAATGTTATCCAAGATCCAAAAAAACTGGAGGTTTTCTTTTACATTTTTATAAAGTTCTAACCTAAAACCGTGGGCAAACAAAATTAACAGCATGTGGTGTTATGGTCCTTTGAAGCCTATCAAAACCAACCATGCAGTGAGACTCTTCTTTGTTCTTAAATGTAGGACCTTCTGGTCAAAATCCAAACCTATAAAATGGTGGATTGGGGAAGAGCAACAAGCAAATATAAGAATTCACTTCCTTTGTTAGGTTGTTTCATTGGACAAAATTGGGTTTTCTTTGACCCCTGTGGTTTTCTTTTGCATCGTCATTCCCAGTGGCAGCACTTCTTGTCCTTCCTTTAACCCAACCCTGTCCAAGATTTAAGGGCCAGCTCAGATTCCCATTCCTTGAAGAGGCCTTCACAGACTATGCCAACCAGTAATAGTCACTGTTTCATTTTTTATTTTCAGCATAGTAAGGTTAGGTACTGGAATAGAGATTATTCATCTCCTGTAGAACATAAAATAAAGTCAAATTTATTCAGCTTGATGCCGAACATTCTTCAAAAACAAAACTGACTCCATATTTCTGCAGCCTGTCTCCCAATACTTTTCACTGTGAATTCTAAGCTCAGCTGCATTAACATCAGATTGTTGCCTAATGACATCATGCCTTTTATTGCAGTCAGTGTTCTTCCTGCAGTGCCCTTTCCTGCCTAGGCAGCTCCCACTTTAACCTGTTTTCCAGCATAAGTGAAATTTACCATGCTTATATAAATTTTTAGATTTCTTATGATAGAATTTAAGAATTGCATCCTTTTAAAGAAACCCAGTCAGATATGGTTGAGAGTAAAATGTCCATATTTTGCATTCTTATCAGTAATGGATATTATAAACCAAGAACATCTTTGTTAATTTATAGGTGGAATATAGTATATAGTTATTCTAATTAACATTTATTTAATACTGGTATGATTTACTCTGGTCACATTGTTTATCCATTTATCAGCTTATTTCTTTTTTGAATTAAAGTAGCTCTTTATATATTGAAGGTATTAATGGATAATTTCTATATATTTGTTTCTGTTCAATTCCTTTTTTATTATTTCACACAATTTTAAAATGTTTATTTAGTTAAACACACTTACTTTTCTCTGTGAATTCTTCCAAGATCAAATGGCCTTTTACTTCTAGAGATTGGTGATTATTAATTTCCGTTTTCTTCTAATTCTTTTACAGATTAACTTTTTATTTAGAGTACTTAACCTATTTGGAAGCAATTTTTGTCATTTAAAGATGTAATTTTTTAATAGTTAAGTGCCAATTGCTTTAGCTATTTACAAACTAATAGTTCATATTGATTTCTAGAGCTTCCTTTATTATATGATATATATTTTCATATATTAAAGATCTATTTCTAGGCTATTTTCCTTTGTTAATATATCCCTTGTCACTTTTCTTCTCGTACCACAGTATTGAAACTATTTGTACTTTGTAGGAGGCTATGTAGTAAATTAGCACATGCTTTAGCACAAGATGGGCCTGAGTTCAAATCTCAATTCATTCACTTAATAGCTTCATGTTCCTTGGCACATTATTTAGCTTGTAAATTCTTAGCTTGCTTGTAAATTTTACTTCATTTTATAACATATTTTAATAGGGCCAGTCCTATTTTATTATTCAAAATTTTCTAGTTATTTATTTTTAATTATTTTCTTCTGTTTTATTTTTTGCATTAATATTATTTTTTATCTTGAGTTTTGATTTTGATAAAAAATTATAGCAAGCCTATAATTTATTTTAGGAAGAATGAACAGTTTTATCATATTCAGAAGCACAGCATGTCACTCTAAACTCTTCTATTTTTAAAAATATCTTCCATTTTATTCACATTGCTTGATTCTCAATATTTATTAAAGGTATATACATTTTTTCTGTGATTTCTTTTTCTTACAGAAAAAATAATAAACACCAAATCAATATCTTTGATCAGCTCAGGAAGTTTTTTTTGTTAGAAGCTTACATTGTAAAAGCCGACTCCTCTAGTTAAATGAATAAACAAATATGTAATACAATTAAAAACCTCTTTTAAAAAGATTATTTGGAAAAAGACTGCCTTCTGTTCATGCTCTGTGAGAAAAGTAGGAATAGGAGTATTTAGTCATGTAAATGCATTCTCAAACCTCATAAAAAGAGAAAAAGATAAATTCCCATTTCCACTGGGTTTGGATCTTGGCCCTGTTGTCTGATCCGCCATGCTCACTGCCAACTTTGAAAGCCTATGGTTGAGTGCTGTATCTCAACCAGGGAAGACACAATACCCAAAGCCACCACTGAACAGTCTGCCATCCCAGCACCAACAAAAGATCTGCACTGTTATCATGAAAGTGGAAAGTCAGAGGACTATGTCACAAATGGCAAGAGGGGGAAGAAAGGATGACAAATCACTTGACTATTCCTGAAGGACAGTCCCACATTTAAAACACATTTTCTTATTTGCTCCAATTGGAGGCATAGCTTTCTGCTAGGTATTGTCACTAAAAATACTGGGATATGCAAAGTTTTCTATGTGAATCTTCTCTTCTTTTTCTTCCCTCATAATTACATGGATAGCTGCACCCCGACTCATGTTACTAGTTTTTCAATACAGTGGCAAGAAAGAATAAAATCACCTTCCATGTTTAAGTTCTTGCACACAATGCAACAAACTATTTTAACTCTTCTGCACTAATCCACTAATTATTGTACTACTCAGTGTAGGTACATTTCTTGGGGTTCCCTAGCATTCCATTATTTAGTTGTCATCTCCAAATTTTCTTGAAAATCTCATTTTATGAAAGAGTTTAGTTTTCCCATTCTAGTTATATATGTTTATGAAATCTTACCCTTCCCCATTGTTAAAGTTCAAAAATCATAATTTGGTTAGACACTATTTCCAAAGTTCCCTTTCTTTCTCAATTGCCTTTGGTATTAAGATATGTAATGTTTTTAGTGTGTTCATTTAGATGACATTAAAGAGCCCTATCCGCTTCATTATAATCCACCAAGTCACAATTTTGCCTTTAAAACTTACATTTGTTTAGTAAACAGGAACTATATTCATTTACTTCATTTATAAAGTACTTAGCAAGTGCATCAAGCAAGCAAATACTTAAAAATGTTCCTCATGATAATAATAATGGCACAAAATCTTTGCCTTCCTGCATTCTTTGAAATTATTTAGTCCATTAACACTAGGATGACTTGGCAAAATGACATATCCTTTCTTGGCCATCTATTACATTACTGTCATATTTTTGACATTGCTTAAGAAATTACGTTACCAAGAAAATTATTCACTATTCTTATTTCCTTCATATTATATAGTAAAATAAAACAGAAAATAGTAGATAACAGAGAATTTAAACTTATCTTAGGAACAAAACAAATCTTAATAAAAACATAACAATCTACTAAAACAAACCACTTTGCTGTACTAACTCTACTTCCAGGTTCAGAAATTATATAATCTGCTTATTTTCAAGAATAAAAAGTATCATTTTTTTATTGGCCAGAAAACAAAAATTTTGTATTTTTCTCCATTTTGGGAATTGTAAAATGACTGGCCTAGAATAAAATTTTATAAGTAGTGAATTCCAATAATTTACTAAGCAGTCTCTGTATTTTCAGTGGCGTTATAAGTGAGCTGTCATCTATTAAAAAATGATAGCATAGATTTCATGTTCATAAACTGAGAAACCAAGGAGAAAACAATTTATTCTCTCTCCTGAGAACAGATGGTCATTTAAATTGTAATATGAATTTTTCATTTCCCTGATAGAAAAATTTCATTGATTTTTGATGTTATGAGGAATTTAATACCAGCTCATATTTATTGACTGATTTATTATATTATGATAGTAAATAAGTTATGTTAAATTCCATCAACCTAATTAATTGTCTGCAAGGATTTCCACATTTACAAAAGGCTAGAATTATACATAGTGTTTCATTATATAAATAATATATACTTGAAGACATAATATGTTAATTCTCATTCTGCACATCTATCCAGATGGATACATAAGTGATTGCATATGTATTTGCTAACTCATCTTCCATTGCTAATCACAGGCCATATCAGTATAAATTAAATCACTCTCAGAGTTCTAGGGAAATTTAGAAACAGGATGACTTTTGAAATAGGCTCATTTGTCACGTGCTCTTTTTTATTACCAACTCTCTCTACTTACTGGTCTCCAGTTTACTCAGTAATTCAAAGCAGTCTATACCATCCCCAAACTTCTCCCCTGCATTTTCCCAATAAGATGGTCTTTATAAGGTTAGCATCAATCCCCCTTGCAAAAGTATTATGTGATCCTACTACATTGGACACTATTCCCTCCACAGAATTTTTATCTCCTCAGCTTCCTTGACACTATGACAAATCTTTAATTTAGCATCTTTGCTTCTAGCCTCATCTTTCTCCTTTCCAGTCTACATAATACCATCAGGGTGACCCATATACAATCATAACCTGCATGTCTTTTTCCATACGAACAACTGTAAACCTACTTTGACCTACCCCTGTAAAGTACAAATTTGATTTCATTTCCTGTTTAAAACCCTTTAAGTTTCACCAATATCTTTAGGAGAAAAGAACAAGCTTCTTAGGAATTCCTACAAGCTCTTCCATGACATGACCTCTGGATACCATCCCAGCCTGGCCTTCCAACACCATGACACTTTCCTGGCATTTCATGACAGTTTACCCCTCTGACCCATTATTCAAGCTATTTCTCTCCCTGGAATCATCTCCAACTCTGAACAAGTCTTATTTATCTCTCTAATACTCAGTTTCACCTAGAAAACCTCTCAAATCTCCCTTGCAGAAGCAACGGCATCTTCCATTTTGGTGGCCATAGTATTACATGTGTTTATGTATCTGACCACTGCCCCACTAGCTTGTGAGTTTTCATGAAGTAGAGAATATGCCTTCTCTCTTTCTCCCTCCTTCCCTTCCTCCCTCCCTCCCTCCCTCCATTCCTTCCTTCCTTCCCTCCCTCCTTCCTTCCTTCCTTCCTTCCTTCCTTCCTTCCTTCCTTCCTTCCTTCCTTCCTTCCTTGTTCTTCCCTCCCTCCCCATTTTCCCACTTTCCTTAATAAATATTTAATTTGTTATGAACAATCCTTTTATTATGTCCTCAATTACACTGGGAAACAAAAAGAGATACAGGTCTCTACAATGATAGTCTATTGAAGAAATTTGTTACACCGATGTTCACACTTTGAGCGTATAGTTACCAATGGAGATAAATGCTGTTAAGAAAAGAAATATAGTGATGGCAGCATATGTAAGAAACAACACCAAAAATTGAGGTGTCTACAGGGTTTCTCAGATGAAGTAACTGCTGAGTTGTGATTTAAATATACTAGCTAGGTACATGTGTGGGTAGGGCTGGGCAGGGGTGGTGGAGTAAGAACATATGGATAGGATATATGTAGGGTGGGAGAAGGCAAGCAAAACAAAAAGAAGCAAAAAGCCAGTGTTGCTGTTGTGTGGACAAGAAGCAAATTGAATCAAGGGGAGAAGTTAGACAGAGCCAGAGCAGGGAGGCCCTTCCAGGCTATCATAAGGATTTTTTGGTCTTTGTTCTAGGAGAAATGGGAAGCTATTAAAGTGTTTGAAGCAAGAGAAGTGATTTAATTTAATCCATGCTTTGAAGTTTCTATGGTTACAGGGCACAGAATGGATTGGATATGACAACTACAGTGAATATAATCAGGAGTAGACCAATGCTGGTTAAATCCAACTCCCACCTGCTTAATAGCTAATCTGAAGAAGTGGGCCATGCTTGGAAAAATAAGCACAATTATTTTGGCTTGTATCACTTCAAATTTTGGACCACATATCTCAGTAGGTCTCTTGGCGCAACTCAGAAAGACCACTATGATTCACTCATCAATTTACTATTTCAAATGATACACTGCATCTTCTTCCTTCTCCTCAAAATTCAATATACCTTCCCTCATCTTCAATCTCAGTGATAACCTTACTAATTAATTAGATTATCCAGAAAACAGGAGGAAGGAGAAGAGAAATCTTACTTATCTCACTAGAAGTCTATCAACCAATCTGTAGCCATGCTCTGTGACTACATTCTCTGTCTTACCTCCTCTTATAAAGCATGGACTGCCCATCAGCCTTATCTAAAGTCAAGTCCACCAATTGCACATTGGAATCAGTCCTTCCACAATCTATTAGGAGGTACGTGACTTTGCTCATGAATTCATACCCTTTACCTCTTTGGCAGTATAAAATTTCCCCTTTCTACTTCATTCTACTATTCATATTTTTCCCAAAAGTATGGGAACATATTATAATAGATCACATTAATATACATGTGGATGTAACAAATGCATATAAATACACATATACACACATTTATGTTATATGTGTGTGTATATATACATATATATAACATATCTGCCTTGTCCCTATATTCTTCTTCCTTCAGTGACTACCCAATTTCTTTATGTAAGTTTACATTCAAATGCCTTAGAATTTGTCCATCAGTGTTTTTTGGCAAATATTTAATAGCCAGATCTTGAAAATTTTTTAATCCCTACTTTATGGTGTTTGTCGATTTCCGCGGGATGAATACTCACACTATGGATGATTTAAAATTGTCTAACTTGACTTCACTGAACGTGGAGTTGGAAGAGAAGCCCCGATGGCCCAATAAGCTCACAGGAGCTGGCCCAACATACCACTGGATTTGTCTATACTTACTCTCCACTTCTCTTACTGCTATTATCTCTCAAACCTATTTCAGTCAAGCTTTGTTCTCAACACTCCATTAAAAACACAATTCTCAAGGTCATTAATTCAGCCATCATTTTACTCCACTTCTCAGCAGCATTTGTTTCAATAGATCAATTTCTCTTTTTGGAAACACTGTCCTGTGGTGTCCAGGACTTAGACTTTCCTGGTTCACCTCTTACCTCAGTGGCTGCTCCTTCTTGGTCACCTTTGCTGAACTCTACATGTCAAAATGTCTCAGGGCCCAGTCCTCTGTTATATTTCTTCTCTCTATATGCACATGTCTCAAATCAGTAACTCTTGGTGAGACAGTCACTTCTTAGGACCAGTTTTGAGAATTTGTGGAGGCAATTTGGTTCTCAGAGTGATGATCAGAAGTTACTGAAGTTGAGCAAGTAAGAGTCAGAGACAGTATATATCTTACAATGTTGTGGGGAATACTACACGACGAGGACTTGTCTCATTGACTGTATCCCTTTCAAATGACTTGCTGGACATTCATGTAAATGAAGTAATTATAAAAAGTGAAAAATTTCTACATGATTTAAATATGCACTGAAATTTCCAGGATTGCAACCACCCTGTAAACTGCAGTAATGTTGTACGCTATTGTGTCTAGAACTTAAACAAAAGATGTTCACCATTTCAGAAAGTCTCATCATAAAGAATACAGTGCTCATAGTGTTTCAGTTACATTGGGAGCCTGTATTTAGAACTGTCTTATTCATGATCATTATGTATGTGGGTAAAGTCACCTTTTTCATTATGACTTCTAGTGTAGACATGCTTGAAAACTTAAATATTGAATGAAAATCACTTACTATTTACTTTATTTTAATAGCTCCTTTATAAGGTTAGCACAATATGTTTATTTTTATAACATATTTGTGGGTATCGTATCTAAATTATATTTTAAGAATGAAAAGTAGGGATGTATGATGTTATAAAGCAAGGTGTTGGATCTTACAGGGTTGAGAATTACTGCCCTAGATGATCCTATCCAGCTTCAAGGCTTTAAATCCATAATATACTAGATTCCCAGGTTTGGATCTCTAACACAGACCTCTCCCTGACCTCTGGACTTACATATGCAAATGCCTATTCAACCTCACTTCCTGGAAGTCTAAGAGGCATCTCAAATTCAAAATGTACAAGACTGAACTTTGAATGCCCACTCTTGTCCACCCCAATATGCCACAGTGCTCTTTATCTCAACAGGCAGTAGCACTGTCCAGTTACTTATCAAAGCTAAAATCCTTGGAGTTACCTTTAATTCCTAAATTTTCTTATAGCCTTCAGTGTGTTAACAAAATCTGTCAGATATGCCTTTAAAATCTATTCACTTCTCATGACTCAATCACTATCATCTTTTGTGTAACTAGCATTTTCTCTTGTCTAGACATCAGCAAGAGTTTCTCTTGTGATTCATCTCTTAATTTCTACTCTGGTCCACTCCCTTCATATTCTCTATATAGTAGCCAGAGTTACCCCTTTAAAATGTGAGTCACACCCTAATCAAAATCCTCCAATGGTTTTCTGTAACATTTATAATAAAACTGATGTCTGCAAGTACCTACCTTATCTGGCCCATGGGTATTTCTCAGACTTTATTCCCTATAATATTTCCACTTGCTCAGTTCTTACTGCAGGTCTTACTAGTCCTTGAACACAAACATTTGACTGCCTCAGGGTTTTTGCACTTCCTTTTGTCTCCCCCATATACTACTCCTCTGGATTTAGTGCTCTGTTCACAGAGGCTCTGCTGACCTTCTGCAATAGTCTGAATACAGCCAAACCTGGAATAACTATATACAGTACTTTAAATGAAAGGAATTTAATACAGGGAACTAGTGACTCCAGTGAGGGAAGAACTGAGAAGTCAAACCAAAGATGGTGAAGAAATCCAGAGAGTAGCAGGAAGCTACTACCATCCACAAGGACTAGTAGGACATCAGGGGTAGGTGAGGCTACCAGAACCACAAATGGAACCACCACTGAAGCATATCCAAAATGATGATACATCTTTCCCACCCAACCAATCAAAAAAGTTTGATCTATTTTCTACAATGTTCAGATTTCTTACCTTTTCCACCTTCCTAAATTCAGTCTTTTAACCAATGTCATTCCAATAAATTTAATGAGAGCAATAAGCCAAACAATTTTTAAAAATAAATAAATAACCTCAGCCTGCCACCCACCAGGTAATACATATTAGAACAAAACAAATATTCATTCAGATGTAGACTTTGAAACCATGCCTTTTATATCAATCAGATTAAAATCAGAGTCCTCCTATAGCATCTGAAACCCTACTCACCTCTAATCTCATTTCCTAATACAATTCCAGCCCCAATGGCCTTCTTGCTGTCCCTGGAATATCCAAAGTAATAATAAAAACTAAGAAATAAAATAAAAATTAAAAAAAATAAATTAAAAATTTATAATTTTAAATTTAAAAGTAAAAAAAAAAAAGTAATAGGGACTTGCATTTACTGTTTTCTTAGCCTAAACACACCTCTTTCTGAAATCCACCTGATTGTCCTCTCAAATAGCACTGCCACCCTTCATCAGTCTTATTCCTCTGCCTTTCTTTATATTGCTTCATAGTATTTATCATTATCGAACACGTTATATATTGATCTGTTCTTTTTGTTTATTGGAGGTTTCTACTGACAAGAATATAGTTTCTATGAAAGCAGAGACCTCTTTGGTTTTAGTCAATCTCCAGAGACTAGTGCAGAATCTAGCACATAGTAGGTATTTAATAAATATTTGGTTATTAGGCAAAATAACAAATAGTTGAAATGTGATCTTCCACAAATGTGTTAGTCATAGCAAAAAAAAAAAAAAACACAAAAAACATTATAATTTGCTAGTCATCGCAAAAAAAAAACTAACAAGTAAACAGTATTTCTAGTCACTCCTTTGTAGATGTTGCAATTGATAATTCGTATGTATTATGGGTTTAGACTAAAGTTTATAATGTGTGAGCATGAATTATGTAAAACTCATGATGTTTCATATATAATCCATGTTCTTCAAAGAAGTCAGTGTGCTCAGACTTAGTTTGGATCTCCTCTTTTGGCATGTCCTTGAAAATGAGCTCAGTATTCAATAGGAGTACTTTTATGTTTCTACTTTTTTGCAGCAACTGAAAGTCAGTTACAGACTTAAATAGTGTAAGGTGAATGCCACAACTGTTCCAAAATATGCTGTCATTATAAAATAACAACATTATTATTATTTAGTAAGTCATTATCTGGCTTTCAAGGAGTCCCCCAAATGAAAAACAAACAAACACATACACAAAAT
Organism: Tadarida brasiliensis; assembly: GCA_030848825.1. Lineage (NCBI taxonomy): Eukaryota > Metazoa > Chordata > Mammalia > Chiroptera > Molossidae > Tadarida > Tadarida brasiliensis. The sequence continues at coordinate 62,236,487 of CM061268.1, forward strand.
AACACTTTAGATACATCACTCATATTCTGTTTTAATCTTTTCATAAACAATCATCTACGTGAAGTATGAGACATGCCTGCCTAACAGAGTGACATTGAAGGAAATAGAGAGAGACAGAGAGAGAGAGTTATCACCTCTTTTTGGCCCACTCTTTACCTAAGGCTAAGATTATTTGTACTATAAATATCAATGTAGTATGTGATTAAGGCAAATCCATGATATTATATGGCCCTGTTTGCTCACCTTGAATCCTAAAAGTTAACCATGTCTTCTGATTATAGCAATATTTTCCAGCAGACAATATGGGAATTAACACCCAAGATTCAAGAAAAAGATGTTATGAACCCTTTGTTGCATTTTTATCCAGTTATTAGCAATACACTAATTATTGAATGGAACAATGACAAAATTTTTAAATTAATTACATGTGAATATTAGGTGTACAATGCTTTTGTAGTACAAGTCAAACCTCTCTAGAGTAAGTAGACCACTGAAATAATCAATCGTGTAACATGATCTTAGACATTATTTAAAAATAATGATATCTAATGAAGAAGGTAACAAGATATTTTGAACACTTAGGTCAAGCCACATAGGCAATCTGTGACCATATATTTGACACTGGAAAGTATGACTGACTCTAGAAGAGCAACAAAATATAAATTCAAGTCAAAGAGAAATCTACTCAAGTAATTCACTCCACCCCCTCTACCATCATCATTTCAAGAGAAAAACCTGAATTGTTTAAGAGGCTTGAAGAGTCTCCTAAAGTTTAATAAGTCTTTCACACACATAGGAGATGCAACTATCGGCCTTGGGAAAATAAAAGTCTAAACAACACATACAAAACTTTGCTGCTGTGCTGTACAGCTGCTTCGTTTGCTCCAAGGATGCTCTGCAGCTGGGTGTAGTTGATTAGTCTTAGAAAAACCGTGCATGTGGTGGTCTTAAACTTGTTCGTTACACCTGCCCAGGCAGAACATATTTCAGGGAAGAAAAAGGCACTGTTAAATATCTCTAACTCATTTTTAAAAAGTAACACTCTGGCCCAGCCGGTGTGGCTCAGTGGATTGAGCATCGTCCCATGGACTGAGAGGTCCCGGTTGGATTCTCGGTCAGGGCACATGCCCAGGTTGTGGGCTCGATTCCCAGTAGGGGGCATGCAAGAGGCAGCCAGTCGATGTGTCTCTCTCATCCATGTTTCAATCTCTCCTTCTCCCTTTCTCTCTCTCTAAAAATGTTTCTCTCTCACATCGATGTTTCTATCTCTCCCTCCCTCTCTCTCAAAAATCAATAAAACATATTTTTTAAAAATAAAAATAAAAAGTAAAACTCTGACATTCAAATTCTTAAGCACCTGTTTGGTATTTCCTATAACTACTAATCTTAATACTGAGTTTTAAACAATTCTTTCAGAATAAAAACCAGTGATTCTTGATCTCAGGAGTAATGTTCCCATTTTCCCCTCCATAATTGTAATTCCACTGTTATAAGACAGTTAAACAATTTTTTTGAACTAAACTGCCAGATAGTAGCATATTTATTTAGGGGTTCTCTGCATGAATGCTTGGCATTTTTTCCAAATCAACAAATATTTAAAGTCAACAACCAAGAAGGTTTCTATTCATTGAAAAGCATCTGACTGGATCTGAACTCTGAATAAAAGGTTTCTCTCTCAATGGCATAGTACATAAAATAAGAAGACAAATTTAAAACTATTAATTATTCCTAATAGAGACTAAAATAAATGATGAAATAATTCATTTTAATGAGCTACTGACAATAGAAAATAACTTTATGAGGAAACTCAGTAACAATAATTAGTAATAAACCATCATTAAGTTTCTGCTTACACTAATGAATTAAATTGTATCTTCATTGTGCTTTTTTCCCTTCAGATGTAGAATTCTATCAATTATCATTCATTAGTGAAGTTCATCTTACTATATTGAAATTTGAACCAGAAAAGAACTTCACTCAATCTTTATTTGCCAAAGGGTGCAAAACAATTGTAATTATATCAAGTCGTTGTCATGAGAACTACTACTTCCATACTATACCAGTGTTTTTCTAACACTGTACTACCATGAGCTCTTTGGATGTATCACATGCACAATATCTATATATAAGCCTGGTTTTTCATTATTCCAAATAAGTCAATACTGCTCAAAGATCTTTTGATTAATTTCATTGTTTTCCCATGAGATCCTATGTTGTATATTTCTCCATTTTCTTCAAGTCTGCAATTCCAAACCGGCTGCCCTTTCTATAGACAAATAATTTTATATTATTATTTTTAACTGTATGATATAAGCTCTTTCAACTGTTCTTCCTCAAATATTTCTCTCTTATTATACAGTATCTTGTCGTTTCCTATTTTTACAAAAATTAGTTCCTCCTTTTCAATGTTAACTTCTCAACCTGTGTTTACAAATCCATTTCTTCTACTCCCCAGTTTCCATCCTCTCTCCTCCACTGACTCTCCTCTGCCTTCCAGCACCATGTCTTCCCTTGATTCTAACTGATCCAACTAGCAACTTATTAATACTATTTTCAATATGATGCTCCAAATTCTTTAAAGGTTCCCTAGCATCTCTAATTTATTCTAATATCTTGTCTAGGCCACAACTGTTTTTTATCCATTGAGCTGTTAGTGGATATTTGGGCTGTTTCCTATTTTTGGCTATTGCAAATAAAGCTGCATTCATGATCTTCACCAAGCTGATCCTAAATGGCTTTTCTATACTACTCCCTAGAACAAAATCTTTGCTTCTGCTAGGCTGAGTGACTTACCCTTCTTAAATATGGTTAATCATTATCTTCCTTAATTTTTAACAATGTTGTGAACTTCACTTAAATGACCTAATTCTTCCCTCACTTCCCCAATTTTCAAGGTTCACCTCAAATTCTATCTTCTCTGTGAAGCTTCTCTTACAGCCCTAGACTACATTTTCTGATTCCCTGTAGTTTTAATAAACCAACTCTTTTGAGAATGAAACCAATCAGTAATTTTAAAATCATGTTGTCTAAAAAAAATAGTTCAGTGTTCCCACCATTGCCAGTACATCTGCCAAGTAGGCGGAGACCTATGATTTGCAAACACAGTGAATAATACATTATTAAAAATTACCAGATTTTCCAGAATTTTATGTAATATACTTTCTGGGAATTGGGGACTCTGGCTTTTTGCATTAATCATGACTATTTTGAGATTAATCTATCTTGTTACATATATCAATAGTTTGTTCATTTGTATTATTGGGTATTATTCCATTGTATGAATATACCACATTCCATTGAGCTGTTAGTGGATATTTGGGCTGTTTCCTATCTTTGGCTATTACAAACAAAGCTGCTGTGAAGATTTGAAAAAAAAAAAAAAAACTAATATCTAAGCTATTGCAATTGTAAAATGCATCTTATAAGAAGAAAACAAATATGTTAAACGGTACAAGCAAAGAAAGAAAACAAACAGCTTGAGAACATATATACAATTCTATACATTCTGGTAATTACACTACTTAAACACAAATTATAGTATGACCCATTATTTTCAAAGTATGTATCTTAAAACTCTATGTTCTACATACCTGTCCAGTCTCCGACTATTTTAAGGTGGACCCCAAATGTTGCTTTGGTTTCAGTAGGACACTAAAAAATAAAATAAATACTAGAATCAATTCTGAATAATAATTATGTATTACCAGGTATGACTGAATTACAGTTTTTATTCTTATAGCAAATCACCCAAATCAATGGAAGATAGAAAGCAATGAACTAAAAATTTATGTAGATCCTCATTAGTGGAAGAAAAAAAGCAATGTCAACTATTCAGTATGACAATATACATTTTTCTAAAAGCACATAAGTATTTATGTAAAACAACATAATACAGTCTAAAACTGTTAGTATATTATATGCAACTACAAATCTTGCTTAAACATCTTTTGAGTTAAGATATTTAAGAGGCCACAGCTTTTAACTACAAAGGCAGATATGTAGACTAATAATTTCAGTGTCTTTTTCTCTTCAGATAGTATTATATACTTCACATTCTAATAAATTCCAGGAAAAAGAAAAATATAATTTTCAATGTGACTTGAATATTCCACATCCAATGAGGAAAGTAATACTGAAAGCATTCTATTTCTTTCCTTCCTTTAATTCTCAGAAGACATCTGGAGTGAGATGGCAGGGGTACTTCGGGAGGGGAGTGAGTTGTGGTACTGAAGAAATAAAAAGTATCAGTGGCCCATGTTTAGAAAATCTAGAAAACTCCTACATTGTCAAAATGAGAGAACATTATAGTTCAAAATAAGAAAATGCAGAATCACCTTTTATTTTCCAGAATTCCAAACCCTTAACCACAATTCCAAAATTCAAAAGTTCTCAAACAATAGTATTTTTATAACTCGTGGTGGTAATATCTGAGTAGAATTGATCGAGGGACAATGACAAGAGACTAATACTTCTGTATAAAAATTCACACAGAAGTATTTCCCTAAAGAAATATCAATTAGTTTAAGAATGCTGCCTCACATCTTGCTAGAGATCTTACACAATATAAGGAATATGTATACTTTTTAAAATACACAAAATTCTGAATTCTAAAAACACATCTAACCTAAGGGTTATAGATAAGGGGTCATCTGCCTGTGACTACCCAGTGTTCTCTGAGTACCATGTGCCAAGGATAGCTCTAAGTGCTTCATTTCCAAAACCTCACAATAACCATGGAGAGCTGTCTTTTATAGTTAAGGCACTTGAATAATTGAGAATTAAAACTATTAACTTGTCCAGGATCATAGTTTGAATCTAGGCCTGTCTGATGACATAGTTCTTAACTATGAAGGTCACTTTCCCCACTAAAGTAAAAATATTGCAAACAGGTAAGAGTTGCATGAGAAGTCCAATGTAGCGGGAGAAAAGGCTATATCGGTTGAAGATTAGTAGAATCAGTGTACAACAATATGAATTAGGGGAAATATGGGCTGAAGTTAAAGCACAGATGCAAGAAAATGGCCTTGGTTCTGAGGGCCCCCGTAAGAGAGAATGGGCTTCATAGAACAAGTCTAAGGTCCTCGAGCTCATTGTGGTGACCAATGAATACAGGTTACATAGGCTGTTATGAGGAGAGGAAATAAAAGAAGATGAAGATACCATGGAGATATGTAAATGACTCATCAATGAAAGAAGAAAGGGAGCTTAGAAATCAGTGAAAAAACTAAATTAAAAGTTAGGCATTAATCATCTGTTCATGATAAATCACAAACAAACTAAAAAGCACATGATCTACTAAATATTCAGAGTTGGGAATTAATGCAACATAGATTTCCAATCTACCATTCTGCAATTAGTGTTTCTAATAGAATTATTACTGCTTGCAGTAATATAAAATATTAAAATACATCAAAATAGTATACAATAATATTATTTAAATATTATATATACATTAAAATATTTCATTTATAATTATTATTCTAATATTTAATTATTTCATTTACATTCTGATTTTTAATAACTCTGAGATCAATCAATTTTGTCATTAGTAAATCTCTGAATAAAATGATGGGATCTGTAAAATCCACCCACCATTTTTACTTCACACTACTTAAGGCTGGCCAGAGTCTCTATGCAGTAAAAGTTGTAGTTTGCAGAAAGCAAGAATCCCAGCAGAGTTCCAAGCTACCAATCTGATTGTCCTGTGTTGCATGATGTTTCACTCAGTGTCTTAGGTTATGAAAAGATCTGAGCCAAGATAGAATAGGGAGCAAAAAGGCTCTCTTTGTGTGACTGAGTGTGCATCGAGCTTGACTTAATCTCATATTCTAAAGAAAAACATATATGTCTGCCAAGTATTCATACCCCTGTTCTATTCTTTCAGCACAGACATTGTAAAATATAACTACATATGATATTTAACATCTCCTCAGGTCTTGTAGGAACCCATAAAGCTTCCTCTTCTAAGAGTTGGCCAAATGCATTAGTATAGCTTTTAAGACTGATCTGCTTTTGAAAAGATAAAACACAATATTGTTTCTCTCAAACTCTTGGGAGTGATTCCTTTAGAAATTACTGATACTTCTTTAAATTAGTTGGGAATTAAAAAGACAAATTTTATGATAGTCTTTGGCCAATCATATAGCTTCAAATTTGAAGGGGGCCTGCACAGAGTAACTCACAGAATGACTTCCGCATGTGTGGTTTGAAACAATGACTGAAGATCTTAGAATCACATTTCAGGAACTTTTCCTAAATAATGTTCATAGTCACTAATATTGCTTCAAGTACAATGTAGTGATTCTTTAATGTCTTCTCATTATCTTTTTAAGAGTGTTTTGAAAACTTCTCAAAGGGAAGAAATAATAAAGTATTGATATCTATGGCTATCTTGTTTCTCCTAGAACATTGATAAAGAAATATATGCTTATGCCAATTTTTCAGTTTAAAAAGTTGCAAGGTAATATGTGCTGTTAAGTTCACATTATTAAAATAAAAACAGATATTAGTGTTTTTTCTTTATACATAGAAATATGTTGCAAAGAATATATAATAATCTATTACTCAATAATAACTTCTGGGAAATTAAGTTAAAGACAGAAAATGAGAACTTATTTCATACATTTCTATTTTTTAAAATTTATTATTAGCTTTTTAAATGATTATAATTTTAAATGTTAAATTTAAAAGTGAACATTAAAATATTGTTGAGTTTTTCTTTAGTCTCACTTAAGTTACCTAGAAGAGAATGGAGTTTGGCTCATGTAAACCTTAATATAAGTACCAGAATACACAACACCTAGTTTAAGGATAAGAAAATAAAGTGACACATTTTTTTACAACAGATCTTAGAAAGTGTGTACTTTGCTCTCCTGGAGAATAAAAAAAATAAAAACTTTCCTTCAAATTATTTATTTAGTATGTATTGGATTTTAATGTGTTCAAAATGCTAATGATTGTATAACAGTCCCACAAAAATATAAACAGATATTATGTAATTATCTTACGTTTGTGAACTAAATGTACAAATGATGTCACTGCACAAGGATTTACTCAACATGGAAAAGAAATTTAAAAACCACAATGTGTTTGTTTTTAAATTTATTAAACCAGAGAAAATGATCACAGAACATAATGTTCTTTAATCATTATTGTCAGGAACTTATTATTAGTTCTTTCTTTCAAAGACCTAGTTTCACATTTGCTATTCCTGCTAGATATGTCTGCCAGAAATTCACTCTAAATGCAATATATCTAAAATTGCTGTTATCTTACTTCCCAAATTATGTTCTTCTCATTCTCCTATGTCTAGACATGGAACCTATAAATCCTTATCAGAAAAGAGGTTCAAATCTCAGAGTAATATCAGCCAACATTCAATCAATTTTCAAGTCCTTTCAAATAATCTTACCAAAGAAGAGTCTGATCATAGCAATCTCATATTGATTAACGTTTTGTGTTCCTCCCACAGAAAAACACCCACATACTTTATTCCCTATTGTTCTATATTCTTTCCAGCTTTATATTCTGTCTTTCCTTGATCCACCCTAATAATCCACTTAAACCAACATGGATCAACGAAAACATTTTCCTGTCCCTTCATTTCTCCACTTAACTAGTCTACCTTTAAAAGGGGGATCACCTTGAGAAGCAAGCCCATCTTTTCCTCACAACAATGAGAAATCTTAGGTCTCAGAGATCAAAGAAAGAGGCTGGGTTTGGACTCATCATATGCATGTCTGTATATGGAATAACTGGACCCCCAGATTCACCTCACTTTAAGCACAAGCCAGGCAACTACTGCTCCATAAACCCAAAGGTAAGCAAAGGTGAGACAAAAAGGGCTCTAGATGCAGAAATAACCAGTACAGTGGAAAGTAGAGCCGAGATGCCATTCATTAGCTCAGCAAATATATTTTAAAGGCATACTATGTGCCACCTTGAAGTCACCTGTCCGAAACTGAGCTCCAAATATTCTCATCAGAACCTGCTCTCCCCACAGCCTTACCTATCTCAGTTAATGGAGCTCCAGTTGCTAAGACCAAAAGCTTTTGATAATAAACTTGACTCTTCTATTTCTTTCACATTCCATACCCAGTCTATCAAGAAATCCTGTTACCTCTAACTTTAAAATATGTTAAGAATCTGACACTTCTCACGGGCTCTACTCTGGGCCAAGTCATCATCATACCTCAAAACTATATGACCACAACAGAGAGCCTCCTAACTCGTCTCCCTGCTTCTCTCTATCTAATATTAACATAGTAGTGAGAGCGATCCTGCTAAAAATAGGCCAGACATGCCCTTCCCCTACCCAGAACCCTCTTACAACCCCCTCCTCACTCAAAGGAAAAGCCAAAGCCCTGTCAATGTCCTATAAACCCCACATAATCTGACTCCTCAGGACTTCCCTGACATTATTTCCTATAATCCTTTATTTTTCTTAGCATATTTCAGCCACACTGACCTCTGACACCCCTTCTTCCATTCATGTACACAAACACATTCACACAGATGCAAGTCAAGATATATCAAGTATAACTATGGGTGAAAACTACCAGGTTTTTAAACAGAGAAAATACATGATCTGATTCGCATCTTAAAATAATCATCCTGGCTGCTTCTTAAGATCAACTGATAGGTTAGTAAGGGCAGACAGAGGGAGACCAATCAGAGGCTATCCAGATGGCAGTGAATCAGACCAGGGTGGGTGCTATAAAAACTGTGGACATAGTTTGAAGGTAGAGCCAAGAAAAGGTAGAGCCAACTGTGGACAGACTGTTGACTCTATTTTTCTTTAAAGGGATAAAAGTCAAGTTTGATGTCCAGGTTTTCAGCCTGAGCAACTTGGACAATGGAGTTGACACTAACTGAAGAGGGAGAAAACTATAGGTGGAATAGGTTTGGAAGGCTGAAGATTAACAGTTCAATTTAGACATGTTAACTTAAAATTTTCTTTAGACATCCAAGTGGAAGTTTCTGATAGATAATTGGCTACATGACCTTGAATTTTAGAGTTGCGGGCTGAGCTGGAAATATAACTTTGGGGGATGATATCACACAGACACATTAATAAGACTGAATAGGATCACCCAAGAAACGAGTTTACCTAGAGAGAAAAGGGGTTCCAAGGAATGGACACTGGGGTGTTCTGATATTTAGAGGTTATGGGAAAGACAAGGAACAGCAAAAATGTTCAAGTCAGAAAATCAGGAGAAAAAACCAGGTCTGGGAAATGGCCATTAGACTTAGCAATAACATAGTCATGTTGACCTTGGAAATGTTTTAGTACAGTGCTGAGGACAAATGTTGGATTTAAGAAAGAATGAGAGAAAAGGAAGTGAAGACCTAAAAAATGGGGGAGAGGCTGGAAGGAGATGTGAGTCAAGACTTTTATAGATCATTTTCTCTTTGACACCCAGTTAAAAGGAAGCATCCAAAAATACCACTTGAATAAATCAAGTTTAATATAAAACAGCAGGTTTGATCTGAATACATTGACCAACTGAATTTCATTTTTATTATGCAAGCTTTCATTATGCACTGAAGAAATATTTTCTTTTTCCCCTGGAAAAGAGCCAAACTAGAGCAATTAGATGATGTTTAACTTCCAGAGAATTCAGATGTCCTGTTATATTTCATGAGCATTAGTGAACTTCTGTGGCAATTTCCACCACTGTGCATGGTCTATAGTTAAGACACTTTATTGCCTTGCTGATCTGTCATTTATCACAGCTGAGTTTCTAAGCTGTCTAAGCAAAATATTTGTGAAACCCTGGAGAAAAGCAATTTTTAAGAATTAGATAGATGAAAGCAAGACCCAAGATCCAAACCACTAATGCAGATTTCCTGCTTATATTTAAATTCAAGAAATTAAATAAATAATAACAATTTTTTTTAATCTTTAAGCATTCATGGCCATTATTGTCTGGTTTTCATTGAAAACCGGAAAGACTATTACAAAAATGACTGGTTGAGAGATTAAAAACAAAAAGCAGAAAAATAACGGCAAGTGAAGGCATGCTATGTTAAAGTACAGACAATAACAAACTAACAGCTAAACTTGCCTCTGACTCATGGAAAAATAAGTGAAATCAGGTTATCCAAGCTTAAAAGTAATGAATCACACTACTTAGAATACAGATGTCAGGAAAGCACATGTGTACTTCTGAATTAAAATAAGAAGGAAAGGCTATAGAGATACTTACGTAAACTTCAATCAATTACCACCATAAAAAAGTAGATTGTGCATTATTTCTTTCATTGAGAATCCATGAAAAATATTAATGAGTATAATTAATGTCCACCTCAATTAAATACTAAGGAAGCTACATTTTGTAGTAAAGAGTAGGTTCCACACTTTTTTAAGTTTGGGCTTTTTAAAGTCATATCTGATTTACACATCTATATTAGACGACAGAATATTTTAATAGATTTGTTTTGGTAGAAAATCCAAACTTGGCAATTGCAGAGCATAGTTGGAAAACACATAGAGATCCACTACATAGTTGAAGAACAACATGTAAAATTTTACCCAGGTTTTCAGCCAATAAAGGTCCATCATTCATCCTAACGGCTAGTAAACCACAAGAGGCAAATAAATCGTCTGTCCCCCAAATGACTGCTTCTAAACTAGCCTGTGTCCAGAGTTTAGTCAGTTACTTCATGCTGCAGAACGAGGCAAGAAAATTCAGTTTAATCCTGTCTTGGTTCTGTACTCATTATCTGAGACAACCACCATAACAAATAAAAATAGAAAGCACAACAGCAAAGGTGACCTGGGGAGTGATAACAATAATGGATAGGAGTTAACACATTTTGAAAGGTGAAATGTGGATGAGACCGTGGATAACAACTTCTAACCTACTGAGAACTTACTATATGTCAGGCACCATGATGAGCACTTGATTGTATCTTTTTAATTCCTATCTACAGTAACTCCATAGGGAAGTCACTATTATTACCCACATTTTATAAAGAAGCAAACCAAAGGTAAGTATGTTAATCATCTTGTCCAAGGATATAGTATACTAAGTGGGGGATCCAGGCCTTCAAACCAGCCTGTCTAGGATTCCAAAAACCATGCTTTAGTAATACACAATTACCTCTGACACTCTTCAATCTTGTCAGCAAACATGTACCTGCTGGCTCTGCCCTAGGAGAATGCAGGTGCAATAGCAGGAAACAATCACAACTTCCTAGAAAAACCCACCAAATTATCACGTCCTTGTGGAGGAAAATAAATGTCAAGTGTAAAAATGCTGAAGCACCTCAAGTAATTAAAACTCCAACCTTTGAGTTTCTAATTAAATCAGTAATCAAAACTTAGCTTGGCCTTGACTGAAATTGTGAAAATCACTATAGTGCTTCTGTGCCTTATCTTTTGTACTTATTTTTCATATTTTCAATTTTAAAAGCTTAATCTCCATTTGAAAATATGAGCTGAAGTTCCAACTACTGAATTTGTGATCGTTACATATTTTATAGACTTGCTTTTTCCTTACACTGTCACAGTTTTCTAGCAGGGAAATTTAATTTGACTTTTGACTCTCCACAGTATTTGAAGAGCTTAATAGTGTAGACGATCCAAAACATCCAATTACAGATTTCTCTTGAAAATACATTTCTATAGTCTCAGTCAAGTTCTTTCTTAAATGGTAACTCTCTTTTGTTGTTTGACTCCAACAACAAGTGTGTCCAAAACCAATAAGAATTTCTCTGAACATCGATGAGTGCTGAGTTGACAGAAGGCATGCAGATGAAGCTAACAACAGGCCCTTCAGCCAGGCAGGTCTGTGTTTGTATCTCATCTGTGCCACTAACTAGCCGTGCGACTTTAATCTCTTACAGTCACATTATTTTCTATATAGTATAGACTTAATAATACATATCTCATAGGAATATAGTAAGAATTAAACAATATAATATTTTCAAAGTTATGAAGGAAACTCTTAGGCATTTAATTAGTAGGGACTACTATCTTTGACAAAGATGAGGTATGTACACACTTTTTAGTGGGAATCAGCACGTGAGAAACTACTTTGTTTTATTTCAAGGGAACTAATCAGGGAAAACATAAGAAGCGTGCATTTTACATGTAAGTGCCAAATAGAACTAACTGGACAAAAAGAAGGGGATTGGCAGGAAAATATAATGTGATTTATAAACAGAAACCTCATTTAAATTTGAGTTGTGAGGGCCTGTAGGAGGAGCTCTCACTCATACTCATAGTTAATTACCTTAACAGGAAGAAATATACTTTTCATCTTCAAGAGGAAGATGTTTTTCTACTTAACTATTCCAGGAGGAAGAAGTAGGATCTTCTTGCCCAGCAACCATTCAACCAATGAAAGACTGTTACAACTCAGCCAATGAAAAGCCACTACACTGGGAACTCCCAGTCTCCTCCAATGGACTCTTTGTTTACAACAAAACCTCTCTGAACTCCCCCTTTCCTCTATAAAAGGAAGTTTCTGTCCTTTGTTCTTTGGACTTGCATGTGGTTCACCATTAGACCACATGTCCCAAATTGCAATTCTTTGTTGTTCTGAATAAACCCAATTTGCTAGAGAATTTCTGGCTCACTGTTCATTTAAGGTCAACAATAGTAAATTAACAAAACAGCATAATGTAAAATTTAGCTTAAAAATGTTTTCTCTACTCCAATTCATTTCTAGACAGCAGCAAGATTTGCCTCTTTTCCCTCTTATGAAAACAGAAATTCCCTTGTGGGACAGTATGAGTGAGCCAGCTATTAATTCCCCTAAATCTGAGAAGGCTACAATCCATTTTTTAAGCCTATACATAGTACCTGGTACACAGATGGTCAGATAAAATGAAAAACTCATGAATATAAAATTCCAAGCATCCAATCTCTTTGCCTCCATCCAACTCACTCCTGAATTTCAATCTTTCTTGATATACTAGAATGTTGTTAGTTATTTCACTAGATGTCAAACTAAATTTTCTTTTTTTTAATTAAATTTATTGAGTGACATTGGTTAATACAATTATGTAGGTTTCAAGCATACATTTCTATGATACATCATCTGTATATTGCATTGTGTGTCCACCACCCAGAGTCAAATCTTCTATCACTACACATTTGATTCATTTTACCCTTTAATACCCGCCCAAGCCCCTTCCCTCTGGTAACCACCATATTGTTTTCTTAATCGTTAATAAATGAATTTACTACATATAAACAGAATGCAAAATTTGGAGCAAATAAGCAATTTTTTTTCCTTTAAAGAATTGCTATTATTTATTCAAATAACTTCTGTTTTTTCTTTAACTGACACTCCCTTTCTGTTTCTTTTATCCCTTCAATATAGATTTTTCTGGCCTAGCTCTCTTCACAAGTACATGTTCTCAAGAGGCATATCAAATTTATAGTGGTTTCAATCCTAGTAAACCCAACCTTACATCTCAGCACTGGTGTAAAGCCGGTTATTTATCTGCCTCCTCCGCATCTCATAATTTGTTCAATTTTATTTGCATATCTTAAGCACATATTTAACATGTGGTCACTATTCTCAGTTACCTTTGTTTGAAACTGAATACAATCTTAATCCCCATCATCAATGGGGAATAGTAAATAAATTGTAAAATATTACACAATCATTTTAAAAAAACACGAGGCATATAAAAATATAGTAACATGAAAAGTTGCTCATAATATATTGTTGAGGGAAAAGAGAAAAGTATAAAACAAATAATTCAACAAACATGCCAAACACCTATATGTGCTAAATTATACAGGAAAATGGAAGAATATATGTCAAACTCTAGAGAAAATAATTAGAAAAAGGGAAAATGAGGAAAAGTTCCTATTTTATCTTATTTACTTGTGAATTGTTCACTTTTTTATAACGGCTCATGCCATGCTTATAATGCACAAAATAATGTTAAACAATGTGCTAAAAATATTAGGTGATTCCATTATTTAGCTAGCCCCCACCATTATTATTCAATTTCATTTTTCTGACTTTATTTTCCTTTTCCGCCCCCATATACAGCATGGGTACAAATTACACTGGACTTTTTCTTGTCTAAACACTGTCTGGATTTTCTTATGCTTCCACCTCAACTCAGAGTACCCCCTTTTTTTTCCCTAAATTCAATCTCTTTAAAGAAAATCATGCACATGTTATATTTTGGTACATATGTCATAAAAGGAAAAGTACAAATAGCAAAATGATTTTCTGTATTTTGAAGCAACAAGATTTAATAAATGTTAAATATATTACATTTTGAATATTAAAATAGAAAATAGTAAATAATTGTTACAAAGTTTCTGTACAATTATATTTCTCTGCAAAAGAGATGGCTTAAACATTGAGGATCTTGTGACAGCTTTGAATGACTTAGAATGAGGTGGAGTATACACACACAAAAGGAAGACATGCATTTCATTCTAAAAAAAACAAAAACAAGTTTCTTACCATTGTGAGAGTAAATGGATGGTTTTCTAATGCAGACACACTGGGACAATGTAGAGTAATATACTAAAAAGCAACAAACAATTTTTAAATGACCAAGAGAAGTTCAAATTTTCCAATGATGGCACTAATCTGCTAATTTTCAAAAATTACATAAGAATAAAAGGTATTTCAAAAGTTGCTAAACAATGACTCACCTGGCCGGGTCTTGCTTTAAAATTTTCTTTGACCATTCGAATTTCCATGACATCTGAGGGGTGACTTATTACCGAGATGATGGTAACTGGCTTATTACTCCGGATGCACCTGTAAAGTCTTTCAGCACAATACAGGCACAAAGATCCAGAAATCCAAAGCCAAGTCTAGCAGAGAATTTTTGAAATGCACTTTAAGAAATACTTGTGTTGTAAGACTCTTCATATCCTTTCTAATTGTTTATTTCACACATTATAGTAAAAATAAATATTTATTTTAAAATAAATATTTTAAATAAAATGGAAAAAATAACAGATTCTTATGGCACTTATTCAAATAAGAGTAAAGTATAAAATAAAAGGTATAGTAATATCAAGACCCCACCCTCAAACGATTGCCCAGGGTCTAACTACCATTAACAGTTAATCATATATTGTTTCATATATACTTCTATGCACACAATACATATATAATGCATTTACACAATACTTTCTCTAAAGAGAGACAAAAGGGAAGTTAAAGATTAAAATAAATCTGAAGATGATTTTAGAAAAAAAAAAATGTACCCGTCCAATGTCTGTTAAAAAAAAATCCTTAGATATTTTTAATGCATAATGTACATATATAATATGTAAAACGTGCACATATTTTTAAATATGGTATAGACTTGGCATGCTGTTTACAACTTACTTTTATATAATACATCTAATATGAGCATCTAAGAATATTATATTTAGAACTTGGAAAGTATAACAATTTTGCATGTGTGTTAGAGGGATAGCCCTGATCCCAGAATAAGTGCATACTCTGGGGAAGCCTGTGTGGCTGACCTTTCTCTGACAACTGCACACTATACTTCCCTCAGCACTTGGAGGCCTCCAAACCAAACTTATTTTAATGGTCACTTTTTAAAACCTTATTTACATAGTTATTCTGGACCTTCTTCCTTGCCTGCAGACAGATCATGCCTCTTCCTGACATTTAGTTTGACACTGTGTGTAAGCATCACAGAACAAGCTCTGCAATGTGACAGCAGTCTTGCAACTTTGGGACAGCCTCTTACCCTTTGAGCATTAGCTTGCACATAAGTAAAATGGGAATCACAATACCGGCCCTGCCTAACATACAGCAAAGAAGTTTGAAAAATTGTAAAGCTTAATAGAAATCTAGAGCGTTATTAATCATAAACACAAGACTAACATACTCATTCCAAAGCCATCAACAAATCACTCTACCTTTTAACTCCTCTTTCTTCTTTTTTTTAAAATTAAATGTATTGGGGCAACATTGGTTTATAACATTATATAAATTTCAAGTATGCAACTTTATAATACAACATCTGCATACTCTATTATGTGTTTACCACCTTTATTTGACTGCCTTTATTCTCTTTCTAATTTACTTTCTTCTTCTTCAAACAGATACTCGACATCACTAGTCCTTCTACTTCCCCTTGGTACAGACAAAGAATACAGCTCCCCCAGTCACAAGGGAAGATTATAGCCCTTATCAAACGACTCACTGGGAATTTGGGGAAGTTTTCCAAGAGCAAGCATTTTACTCAAAAACCTAGTTTTGCACTCTACTTCTGTCACATATTAGTTTATAGAGTTTGCTCGAGGTATTTTATGTATTCAAGCAACAATTTCCTCACCAGAAAACTGAGGATCATAGTAATTGCAAGGAGTTACTGTGACTACTAAAAAAATTATGCATACAGTGAATTTTAGCACATCGCCTAGCAGATAACATTAAGCAGTCAATAAGTTAATTTTATAATTTATTCTTTATAATTATACATAATATTCTACCATAATATACTATACTATGATAAATATTATTAGTTATTTTACTATCGTTTTTATTATTCAATCTATTTTCCTCAATGGATAGAAAGAATATCTTTATTACCTCTCTTGTGGCAAAAACCAGTGCCATAGTATGCAAAGATCATATAGTCGGTTATATTCTGTAATGTCGTAGGTCTTTCTCTTTGAACTGTCAGCTGACTATAATGGAATAATAGGTAATAACTTGCTATTGAAACATCCTAAAATGTTCTGTTCTGTAAGAATAATTGCTTTATACACCTTCAAAAACATGCTTAAACGTAACATTGATCAATTGCTATGGGAATATCGACTTTGCAGATTCCGTCAAACACATAAAGTTAATCTGACCTGTGGAAAATTAGCTTGAAACCTGGGCTCTTCCATACAGATCTTCACAGATGTGTTCCCGGTAACCTCATCTGGTTTTGAAAACCCTCCAGGGAAAGATTCATGAAAATGTTCTGGGAGATTTTCGAGTAAGTGAATATTCTGGTAGCGGGTTCCGTTAAGATTGATGCAGCCAGGAGGGTGGGTATCTAAATTAGTTTGATACTTTATCAACCCTCTAAAATTAAATTAAGAAAAAAATAAAAACAGAAGATGAAAAAAGATTGAGATCAGAGGACAAAGTATAAGAAAATAACCTCTTTTTCTTGTTAACTTTACATGGTATTTATACAAAAAGTGTTTCTCATATATTTTAATTAAGAATAATTGAGAAATTTAAATTTTTTTACTATTTGACTAACCCAAAAATGTACCCCCCCCTTACCAAAAAAATGCCACAAATGCATGGAAGGAAAAACACATATGATCTTTCCAAGTAATTTTTTTTTTTAATTTGCCAGGCTTTATATCAAATCTATTAGGCATTCCTACAATCATATACAAGTTTTCACTTCCAAAAAAACACTATAATGATGGGTACTTTTGCTATATCTTCAAACACAAATGAAAAAGTACAGGAATCATTTGATTTGAGTAAGACTAAATAAAACAGGCTTTCTGGTTTAGAGAGAAATGTTAAACTAACATAATCACAGGAACGGGAAGCTTGCATCTCTTATGGTCTGAAACAATTAATACATAGCACTCAGACCATAAACTGATATTCTTTTCAATTTCTCCATAAACGAGATCACATAAAAGCCTCAAGATAATAAATCAGGCAGGAGAGCCTAAAACCCTAAAATCTGATTCTGGTTGTTTCATATTATGTGACATTCTAAGACAAGCCATTCCACTTTCTGTGTTCTATATTTCTTATCAATAAAGAGAAAAGTAAGATCTATCTCATGGGGATAGTGCATCAAGTGTTAGGTTATACAGAACATCAGTTTGTTTTTTTGCATAAGAAAAACATTGACAAATTTTCAGTGTGTTTCAATTTTATTTTAAAGATATTAAAATTTTTATTTCTAAAATTATTTTTCTTGGTTGGTAGAGTATGTTTTAAAATTACCCCTCCCAAGTAATTAATTTTAGTACATTAGTAAAGTATATTTTTAAGTACATCACAATTATAATGATTTTACAAAGATACTATTTTAAAACAACAAAAACTATAACATGGATAATGATACTAAATGGATCCATATATGAAAGTTAGAAAAACAATAGCCAAGATAGTCATGTTGGAATGTACTACCTATTCAATCTGATCATTCTCCTTTCTTCCCTTTTGTTTATGTTCAATTCCCTTTCTCTTTTCTTTTTCTTTTACTTTCCTCCTTATAACTAGTCATCATTAGAGAGCATATAGTACATGTCAGGATCATCAAGTGGTGGGTTGTATTTCATAATACTCAGGCTAGGCCACACACACACATTTTTTAAAGTAATGCAGTAGACATGGCTTAGATATAGAATAAATTAATGGATATTACACAAATGTGAGCCAGGTTCATAATTCTTCATAGAGTTCTAGTCATATAATACAATTGTTGTGGCATTATACTTGAAAGCCCATTAATTTGATTCAGCTTCCATGACAAGTAATGATTTACTCAAACCTGTTGCTCCTATTGGCCATCCTGAGGGTGGTGGCTGACAGGTGGGCAGCCAAAACTCTCAGGCATTTATTTTACTGGCCCGAAGTTGAACAAACATTAAAGTAATGCACTTAACACTATTCTAGGTGGTTCTACAAAGCTCAAAAGGGAGTCAAATCTGGCCCATACCCCTCCAGAAACTTATAATCTAGTGGAAGATATCTTGGGAGTAGCTAAACATAAGTTAGACCACAGATAATAATTGGAATAGAGTGTTTTAGTAATAGCTTATTAATGTATGGTAGACACCAGGACTAATACAAAGCAGTTTATATACATTTCACATTATCCACACAACCACGGCATGAAGTTGAAATTATTATTCCCATTTTACAAATTAAGATACTATTTTAATAGATTGAATAATACCCCGAGGTCACACAGCTGATAAGTGCCAGAGCCAAGATTTGAACCCAGGTCTGACTCAACTTCTATGTCTTAACCTCTCATTATACAGCATGTTAGTTTATTAGATCCTAACAACTTATCTCTTAAAGAGATAAAGGAGGGAAATATTAGTATTAATTAAGAAAGCATGTCAGGAATTTTTAGACATCTTTTTCTCACTTAAACTTCAAAACAAAATTATCACACAAGGTAAATGTTTTTATTCCCATTACACAGACGAGATACTTAAGGCTTTGTTTGGGTAAGAAATTAATTAAGTAGTAGTTAAAACATGGGATTCAGAAAACTCATGTCCTTAACTCAAAAAACCTATATTATGCAAAGCAAATCCATTGGTTAAAGAAGTAAAAATCAAGGAAAGGGGTTCAAATGAACAAAACCCTGGAAATAAGATCTGATAGTTGTGTGTGTGTGTGTGTGTGTGTGTGTGTGTGTGTGTGTGTGTGTGTTGGAATGGGAATAATACACATCAGGCAAAGGAATGTTACTTATTTCTTCTCCAAAGTCATAACAGTGTCCAGGTGAACATGATCCCATGTTCTAAGGGTCCTTGGAATGATAAATGCCACTATACAGTACAAATCTTCAGGCCAGCTCAGTCAAATAGACAATGTTGCTGTTCTTGGTATATAAAGTGACACATAACATTCTAGAATCTCTTCTAATTCTGACAGATTTATGCTACTTTAAGCTACTCTCAAGGTAAATGACATAGGCTATCTCTGTTTAAAACCCCATTAAAGAGTTCTTTTCATTGTCTCACTTTGTAATTGTTGCCATCAAAGAAACATGTAAGAGAGAAAAGATCTATAGACAATTAGAAACAAAAATATCATCAATGGAAAAAGTAAATCAAGTATGGAACCTCAAGTTATTTGGCTAAATTAGGTGGTAGAAATATAGATAGGTTCACAAGGAAGGGCACTGGCAGATTCTGAACTCAGTATTGAAAGGACAAGTATTGGGCATGTCAAACAGGTGTTTGATGCTTCAATACCTATTTCCATAACCTTCACAACAAACATATGTGGTAAAGATCAGTGGCCCCATCTCTGAATGAGTGAAAACTGTTGGACCTCTTAAGGCATCTGCCCAATACCACACTCTCAGTTAGTGGCCAAGTCAGAGTCCAAGGCCATGCTCCTGCAGTAATCCTTCCCCTTTGCAGAATTCCTACTTATGGACAATATTCTGAAATTAAAGACCAATGTACTCACTGAACAAAAATGTATGGATATACATGTTTACCAAACCAATAATTGTATGTTATTTTTCAAATTTAATTAAATGCAATAACTTACTTTTTCATTGTACTAGTAAAAACATAGAAATGCTCATTTTTTTGGTAATAATATAGTTTCTTAGAATTTTTACAGCATACATTCTTAGAATATAACATTCTTTAAAATTATATTTCAAGCGTATTAAAATAATTTTATTCTGAATAATTTTGAATAGGAATATAAACTAGATATTATGGATATTTGGAGTGGTAGAAAAAATCAAATTATCATCTCTTTAATCCATTTACCTCAGTGTGACTACATCTGTTAAAATTGAGCTATATATGTGTTTTTTATTATTGTTTTGAATCACTAGTACCTACATAATTTCAGCAGACATAATGTACTTGTCTTTCTTTAGAGTTCAATGTTGTCTTCCCAAATACAGCAGAGCTTTAAGTAACATGCAGCTCTGTGTCTATATGCCAAACAGTCCTGACCTTCCTTCTTGCTTCACATCACCACTGAGATATTCATATTTTACATTTACTATTGTTTTGAACTTCATTAATTTAAATGATATGGCACCTACCTTCAAGAACTTTACAGGTCCACACACTGCTCTCCAATAGAACTTTCTGCAATGGTGGAAATGGTCTACATCTCCAACATGGAAACCATGAACTACATGTGGGTCCTGAGCACTTGAACTGTGGCTAATGCAAGCAAAAAACTAAACTTTTCATATTATTTCATTTCAATTAATTTAAACTGAATAGCCACAGCCTAGCTATAATGAGTATAATCAGACATGAAAGCAACAATAACAAAAAAGCAAAATGAGTAATGCTACATAGATATACAGTGACCTTTTGAGGATAAGTGAGATAATGAACTTTGAGTATGACATTCTGGAAAGGGCTTCATGGAGGAAGTAATGAAGGATGTAGAGGTTCCAACGATTAGAGGGTAGGAGAATGGCATTGCAATATGAGGGAGCGAGATGAACAAAGGCACATGGTTCATTCCCAAATTAGAAGAAGGGATCATGTCTTACTCATTTATATAAACCCCATATGTCCATACTCACTGCCAAACCTTGTTAGCTCTCTAGCAAATTTCTTGCACATGGGAAACCTTCAATGCATTTCTAGTGAATAGACTTCAGAAGCAAAAAAACCCACATAATTTGTTTAAATATAGCAAGTATATCTAATAGTTAAAATGTAAGGAACATTCTTGTATTTGTGTACTGTACCTTTCATAATTAAATGATATATAATTTGAAAGCAGAAACCAGAAAGGGAAGATGTTACTGAATGGTAAACAGAGAGTTTTGCCAAGTAAAGGCAGCGATACAGTTGGGGGTAGGGAAAGGAGGCTCACAGAGCATGTGAGAAAAGGAATGCTTATCACTAATAGTTTTAGGTATAGTGTACTATGTTCCAAAGGACAGATTGTGAAGTCTCTTTGGAATGTCTAGTGTTTTATCAGGAGAAATCAAAGATTTTGTGGTGTGGTTGCAAATGCTATTGTTTTACACTCATAAGTATTTCAAGATGTACTTTCAACACTCAACAATGTTTCAAAAAATAGGTTTTACTTTTTTCCTTTTTTTGTTTGAAGAGGCATTATAGTTACACTATCATTTTTTTAATGCCTGGCTGTGACAAAGTCATAAAAAATACAGTTGACAGAATAAATCCTAGTGGTTACAGCTACAAATCATAAAAAGTACATTATAACAAAAATTAAATATTACAAAATACCATCCCTGCCAAAAGGAGAATCACAAAATCACCTTAATTTAATTGCATGTATAAATCCCTAATAAATGCACTGTCATTCACACTCTTTTTATGTTTGTGGTGCTTTTAATCCATTTGTAAAGTGAAGAAAAAAATCCTTGTCCCATGAGGAACCTACTTTTTCCCTAGTATTCTATAACACATAAAATGTTTCTATTCTTTACAATAAAAGAATAACAACTTGTTTCTCAATGTTCATTTTACTATGCTTCAAGTACAAAAAAAAAAAAAAAAAAAAAAGAGCTTAAGGAAATACACTCCAAGTCAATATTTCAAAACCCAATGGAATTTGCTGGATTCTGGATTCCACTACAATGTACATGACTTAAGGTCAAGAATGTGTCTTGTGCCCCTGCTAGTTTCCTGATGTCTAGAACTGTGCCTATATTCTATGGAAAGGTTCAGTGAATATTCATTGAATGAATTAGTGAATGACTGGAAGTGTATAGACAGCTTTTTGTGGTGGTGGTTGTTGAAACACATGATTGAGGAGTCATCTGGTTTTAACAAACACAGAAGTAAGTTTGAACTTATATTCTAACTTCAAACAAGATGTCTAGATTTTGCAAATGGTATTTAGTAAAATAAATCATGTATGTACATTCACCTTTGTAGGAAATAGCATGAAATCAGTCTGTGACTTACATTATCCCTCTTCACCCTCCAATATTGCCAAGTCCAATCTGAGATCTTAACCCTACCCTGACCCTGAGCCAATTCTAACCTAAGAAGACAAGTTTTCAAGAGAGTTAATCCTACCTATTAGCAGCATCTAGAAGAAGGGTGCTTTCCTAAGCTAGGGACCTAATGTGCCTCAAAGAAACCCTAATCATCTGGGTACCCATCAAACCAAACCTTTAACTCTCACCTCCACACTGTCTGGTCTACCAGGTTCTTGCCACTGCATTCTTTCCTAGACTCTTGCTACTGATACCTGAGTGCACTTGCATCCTGCAGCTTGATTTGAGCATTACTGTGTCTAGATCTTACTGATGGCACTGCCCAATGTGTGAGACTGGCAGGCAGGGCCAGCACCACGGCTGTGTGACCTGTGCAGACTCACGTGACCCCGCTTTTAGAAAGGCCCTGTGATTGGTTCAATGCTCTACTGTCACCATCTTAAAATGCTTAATAATTTTTTATTTGCACCGAGCCCTGCAAATTAAGTAGCTTGCCACAGGCATTATGCAGCTAGCAAAACTAAACCTTGGAGTGTAAGAGCATAGGATCAAGAAATGAACCTTCCCAAAATGTATGAATTAAAATAGGTAATTTTACCAAGTTTCTTCAGCTGTAAAAGAGAGATAGGACCTGTTACTACTTCATTGGTATATAAAAGTAAGGATTTTGATCTCTTGGAAAGAAAAAAAAATATGCAAGCATCCAATATTTCTTAGCATTTCCTCTGCTTCCAGGCTTTACTAAAATGACAGTGAGAGATAAAACACTAATATACTAAAAACATTTCTTAAAATAAATGTAGCCCTTGTTCCTTTTCCTACCTTCCCAAATTTCTCATCCTGTACTTACATCCAGAACCACTTGTTATTATAAATAAGGTCCCAAGAGAAACACTGAGGTTAAATTCATAAAAAAATTTGGTCTGAAGCTCATAATTTCTATCCTAAAATGGTAATAAAGTAAACTCATAGTTTAGAAGATTAAAATTCATTAGAAAAATGTAGCTTATAGCATAAATGGATTTATGTACATGAAAATACTCTCTATATACTATATCTACCTGTACATATTGTATTCTTAAGGAAGAAAATATCATATGGCCTCAATTCCTTCTCCACCTAGCTTTCAGAATAAATTATCGGCAAAAATATCATTTTTACATAAAAATAAAAATTAATCCTATGAATAGGAACTTATAAATGGGAAACACACATGTATCTTCAATGTCATAATTTTAGAACATTACATTATTAACATATGGGAAATAAGTAAATATTATTATGTGAGAGGATTTGGATTTCATAAAAGAAAGACTATTCCTGAGGGATTTTATTATTCTATATATTTAAGTAAAAAATTCAAAAGCCAAAAAGTTTTAAAAAAACAAAGAGAAATGGATGGTTTTCCTTCTGTGTTTCAAAGAATTTTTAGCCACAGAAGTATACAAAAATCCCCAACAAAAAAATGTGCCAGTCTGAATACAACCAAAAAAGTCAAAACTTAACAGCTAGTTCCTGTAGCACTGGAGTTGATATTTCAGTTGCCATAGCTTCAGGTGGGGATAACCTCAGGGTGGGGAACCTTTTTCTGCCAAGGGCCATTTGGATATTTATAACATCATTCAAGGGCCATGCAAAAGTATCAGCTTAGTCCCTATGGGATGGCTGGAACTGCTTCTCTTTGGTGGGGCGTGTGATGTTAGCTGATATTGATTTCATTGGGCTTATATGGCCCATGGCTCAGGCATTCCCCACCCTGACTGAATATAAGTGACAGTCCCAAAATGGAAATCCGAGTGTCACTTAAACAAATACACAGATTTTTTTTTTTTTTTTTGTTACTAGCTGCAATAAAAATTGGAGAAAACTGGTAAGGGCCTGAAAGAACAACACATTCGTAGCTAAAAGTCAGTTAATACAATTCCACTTCAAATAGTAAATAATTGAGTGAGTGGTGACTTGTAAAAGGAATTCCATTGATAAAGACAGGGAGAGCCTGGCTGGTGTGGCTCAGTGGTTTAGCGTCGACCCATGCACCAAGAGGTCGCTGGTTTGATTCCCAGTCAGGGCACATGCCCAGGTTGTGGGCCAAATCCCCAGTGGGGGGGGGCATGCAGGAGGCAGCCAATCGATGTTCTCTCTCATCAATGTTTCTATCTCTCTCTCCCTCTCCCTTCCTCTCTCTCAAATCAATAAAGAAAGAAAGAAAAAAAGACAGAAACATTCCTACCCTCAAAAACACTTTAGTTCACCAAGGATATATCACTGCTGTATTTTCTCTTTCATAGTGGAACTCACAGATACATAATGGGTGTAGGCAGAAGAGGACACTGAATTTTCCACTATTCAACTACAGCTTCAGTAACCCGACTTTCTCCCTTTTACCTAAGGTTTTATATAGTGTACACTATTCTGTACTTCTGGATATACGATGTTTACGTGAATTTATCTTCCCCATGGACATTTTCAAAGAGTATATATGTAGGTTCTTTCTTTTTTCATTTTTTTCTATGAAATTCCCATTCTTATCTTTATTCTATGTTGGGAGCAATGGCAAAGCCACTCGGAGGCTTGGCAGCTGACTTGAAAAGGTGTGGAAAGCTGTGCTCTGGATGAAGAGCTACAGAGCCACAGCGTGGCAATAAATAATACTGATAAGAGTGTCTCTTCCACTGCATTTTTACTGGCTCCAGTCTAGAACCTAGCTTTTTAATAGTTATTTCCAAATTATGTGGAAGAATTTTGGAGATTAAAACATACCACATAAATATAATTTTACTGATAAATTTATTAATAAATGTATTTAGTTTATTAGATTAAAAATTATATTTATTATGTGCCATAATGAGGTTCACATTTTAAGAAACAGTTATAAAGCAGTACCAAAAAGAGGGCATTTTCTTCTCACTCTTTTTCCTTGAAGGACAAAATTTCACCTTCAAAACCTTGGAATCTATATAACAAAATTGAATTTCTTACTCGAAACACACAAGCATACACATACACAGTTACCAGCTTACATAGATACACTGGAATGATAGCCTAGTTCTTCACATGACATGAATACATTTCAGCATAAACAAGGGCACCTTCCAAACCATGAATAAATAATTCAATAATTCAAGAAAAGGGTAGGAATTAAATGCTTAGATTCTGAGGTCAGCTGTGGGTTTAATCTCAGGCCCTCTCAGGTACTAACTGGGTGGTTTGGGCTAGTCATTTATTTATTTATTTATTTTTAATTTTTCAATCACAGTTCACATTTAATACCAGTGATCCCCCTGCTGCCTCAAAGACCCACCTACATATGTATCTTGATATTATTGACTGTATTCCCTATGCTACAATCCACATCTCTGTGGCCATTTTGTAACTACCAATTTGTACTGATTAATCCCTTCACCTTTTTCACCCAGCCCCCCAACCACCTTCTCTTCCGACAGCTGTAGGTCTGTTTTCTGTATCTAATTCAACCTTCAGTGACTCATCTTATCATCTGTAAAATGAGGACAATAACAGTACTTACACCACAGTGCTATATTTAATAAAAATATGTGTATGTATACACATGTATATATGTATGCACAGAGTGCCAAGAACAGTACCTGGAACATGTTAAATATTATCTAAACCTTGGAAATTATTATAAATAGTATTATTATTATCTAAAATGACCGTGCGGTATAATTTGCAATTCCATATCTATATTTGTCTGCTAGGTTCTGCTTACAGTTGCCCTCATGTGAGAACAAAATTGACCCAGTGGTTCCCATTTTCCCCACAAATCCATTGTTTTAAACTCTGTATAATATGTAGGCAGGCCATATAATATATGTAAATGTAGTATTTTATTTGTCTAGTAAAATTGTAGCTTTAAGAGGCTTTATTCAGTTCAGTTATTTTTAAGATCTTTTGGGCCACACACAGCTTTGGGAATCGAGAACATTATATATACAGTGCTTGTATGTGTGTGTGTTTGTGTACATGGGTGTTTGTATTTCAGAAATCCATGGATTCCCTGCATCCATTAAATAATCCCTAGAGATTATGAATCCAAGTTGAGAACACCTATTCTACTGAAGAAATAGGACTTCGTAGTAGAACTAATGGGCACCAAATTGACAATAATTATGTCAACACATCAGAAATTAAAAATCTAGAGAGTATCCAGAACAGATCATCTGTAAGTGATGGGCAGTATACAAAAGATTTAGCCATAATCACGGGCATGAAAATCCTCAGCTTTCTACCCACCAAGTTAGAGGACATTCAATTATAATCTCTAAAGTAGGACAAAGCTAGGCAAATCTACCATGTTTATTATTTTAAGGTTCTGGGCTCCCAAATATCCATGTAGAATATTTGAGGTAGGGTCTCCTTTTGTGATTCTGGCTCTAGGCCTACCTTAAAAGCAGTCCATCAGCCTTCCTAGGACCTTTCTATGCCTAGAAATAAATAGAATAACCATATGTACAGGTTTGCCCACACCCATAGCTTAATTATTAACAATATCCCATTTCCCTCTCAGTCTTCTCTGCTTTGAACAACAAATTATAAGGTCACTTCAAAGCAAGGATAAGAAAACAGAAAAAAAAAATTACAGGAAAATAAATTTTTCTCCCTCAGTACTAGAATAGAATTTGCTTAATATACAACGCCTGGGTTCTTCCTTTCTCTGGGATTCACCAAGTTCCCATTTAACATTCTAAGAAGAACAGGTGCCTCTTCCCAGCAGGAAGATCACACAAGCCTCTCTCGCTGTCAGTGTGGGTGAAAAGAGCCCTCAATGTAAATGGCTTCTAAAAGAGAAGATACTTGGGAGTCAGCAACTTCTAACATTTAATTATATTGAATAAACACCTCTAGCCTCCAATAGTATATTCTTTTTTTAAAAACATATGTTTTTATTGATTTTTTTAGAGAGGGGAAGGGAGAGATAGAAACATCGATGTAAGAGAAAAACATCTATCGGCTGCCTCCTGCACGCCCCCTACTGGGATCGAGCCTGCAACCTGGGCATGTGCTCTGACCAGTAATCGAATCGGGACCTCTCAGTCCATGGGACAATGCTCAGTCCACTGAGCTACACCAGCTGGGCCAATAGTATATTCTTTTCTTTTCTTTTTTTATTGTTGAAAGTAGTACAGATGTCTCCCTTTTTTCCCCATTGATCCCCTCCTCCCAACTCCTCCCCCCACCCCCTCCTTCCCCAACCCAATATCTGTGTTCATTGGTTGTGCATCTGTGAATATAAGTTATTTGGTTTATCTCTTCCCACCCCCTCCCACACCCCATCCTTCTGAGGTTTGTTAGTCTGTTCCCTACTTCCATGACTCTGGATCTATTTTGGTTGACAGCTCATTTTGTTCATGATGTTCCATAAATAAGTGAGATCATGTGGTACTTGTCTTTCTCTGACTGGATTATTTCACTCAGCATAATACTCTCCAGGTCCCTCCATGTCATCTCAAAGGGTAAGAGATCTTTCTTTCTTACAGCTGCAATAGTATTCCATTGTGTACATGTACCACAGCTTTTTTATCCACTCATCTTAATTTCCCCCTCCTAGAGGCCAAGTAGAGGGAGGATAAGCCAGTACAACAAGTCTACCCTCATAAATATTTTGTCTAACACTGGTTAACTCTTGAGACTAAACTCCTACGAAGCTGACCGTATCTCTGGTTCATGCAAGTTGACAAAGGCTACCCACTGTGTTCCCCTGGTTTAAAGAATACGTTTTTAGAAACAGGCACATAGAAAACCATTCCTTTAAAATTCCCTAGACAAAATGATTCAAGTAGAATATAAATCATGCTCTAAAATATATTACTGCTAGCAAGTAGTCCCCAGTAGCAGAGTGTTCTGTTTAAAGGAATAATCCAGGTAATCATTTACATAACAAAATATGGTCTGAGGAGTCCAGTAGAGCACGCACAAGAAATTATTTACACTATTGACAGGCTCTCATTGTCATGCAGTTGAGGACTTTCCTTTTGTCTTCCAAATTATCACATTATAATTTCTCTCGCATGTAAATACAAAAGTAAAATACAATTACTCCCACACAACACTCCAGACCTAGAGCCCAGCGGTGGGAGTGTTGACTCTGGTAAGATTGAGAGGGTAGGGTGCCAAATTTCATTTACAAAGCATTCCCTCCACATGCCTTTGGAAGGAGTAGGGAGGCTCTCTACGCAGCCTGGGCTCTGTGACATCCATAATTGCTTTCCCCTCCAATATCCTTTTTATCAATAAGTGCGAATAGCAGTGCATAACTCCTCCCGATGAGATTTTCAAATGAAAATGAAGAGAGAAGCATTCAATTACATTCATGTCAGGAAAGAGGAAACCGTTTTGGCTCATCTCCCCCCAGATGTCTTAGGAATTGAAATATCTTTAATATACCACACAAATAGCAACCTCCTAGAAAGCTGTATTAAAAATTAGAAGGAAAAAATTCCTCAGGGGAAAGCTGTTTTGCAAGTCCCAAGATAAACATTTATTGTTAAAATCAACTGAATTTTGAGACCTAACAATATTATAAAAATTATTGTTCTTTCAAAGAATATTCTTTCTTTTTCCCTCTTTTTAATTGAATCTATTGGGGTGACATTGGTTAATAAGATTATATAGGTTTCAGGTGTACAATTCTATAATACATCATCCATATATTGTAGTCTGTGTTCAGCACCCCAAGTCAAGTCTCCTCTATCACCATTTATCCCCCATTTACCCTCTTCCACCTCCCCCCCTTTCCCTCTGGTAATTACCATATTGTTGTCTGTTTCTATGAGTTGTTGGGTTTTTTTTTTTTTTGCTCAAATCCTTCACCTTATTCACCTAGCCCCGCAACCTCCCTCCCCTCTGACAGCTGAAAATCTGTTCTCTGTATCTATGAATCTGTTTCTATTTTGTTAGTGTATTTTGTTCTTTAAATTCTACTTATACATAAAATCATATGGTGTTTGTCTTTCTCTGATTGGCTTACTTCACTTACAATAGCCAATATTTGAAACAGCCCAAATGCCCATCAGTAGATGTGTAGATAAAAAGCTGTGGTACATTTACACAATGGAATATTACTTGGTCATAAAAAAGAAGGAAATCTTACCTTTTGTTACAGCAAGGATGGACCTAGAGAGTATTATGCTAAGTGAAATAAGCCAGTCAGAGAAAGATAAATACCATGTAATTTCACTTACATGTGGGATCTAATGAACAAAACAAACACACGAACAAAATAAAAACAGACTCATAGATACAGAGAACAGACTGACAGTTGTCAGAGGGGGAGGGGGTGGGGGGACAGGAGAAAAAGATGAAAGGATAAAAATAAATAAACAAACACAGATGCAGACAAGGTATGGTGGTTGCCAGAGGGAAAGGGGGGTGGAAGAGGGCAAAAAGGGGTGGAAAGAGACTTGACTTTGGGTGGTGAGCACACAATGCAGTGTGCAGAAGATGTTCTATAGAGTTGTACACTTGAAACCTATATAATTTTATTAAGCAATGTCACCCCAATAAATTCAATTAAAAATGTAAAAAAATTGCTATATCTTTAAAAAAAATTTTAAAGTGATTTTTCAAACAGTTAACTGTGGAGTTTCTTCCTTATGCAGCTATGAACGTTGGTACAAGTATAATTTTTTTCCCTACTAGTATTTATTGAGTATGTGTATATTTGCCTACATTTCTGCATTTACTTATATAAACCTGAGCTAACCCTATGGTGTAGGTGATTGCACTAATCCCATCTAGTAGAGAAGATAAAGAAAGAACAGATTACCTGGCATGGTCATGCAGCTATTAAGTACTGTAGTTGTTTAATGGTCATGCTACACTGATCTTTTTGAAAGGAAAATTAATGAATTTTAAAGATCCATTTGAACACTGAAAAGAAACATCTGAGTTTAGTGTATACAAAATGTGGTGTTTTTAGGGTATCATACAATTCATTTGCTTATAAATAATGAAAGAAATCTAAAATAGGTAACAGGAATGCAAACTAGGTGAATCATGGAACAAGGTAACTGGATCCTAAATTATATTGATTGCAATATTTGGAGCAAACAAGGTAAGACTTTCACTTTGCCAAAGTCAGATCACATACCCCACTGAGTCTGCATTCCGTTGGGTTTTCAGCTTTAAAAGCAATTCAGGGAGGCCGTGCCAAGCTGCAGCCAGCAAAACGTGGTGGTTAGAAATGTGGGCTCAGGAATCTGATACCTGAGGTCAAACCCACACTTTCTTAATCCTGTGAGTTTCAGCAAGGTACTTCACCTCTCTGCCACTGTTCGCCCACAGGAATAACAACAGCAATAGCATAATTTACCAGGGTTGTTGGGAGGATTTAATGAGATCAAACATTAGTAAGATACATGATAAGGACTGAATGAATTTTAACTATTAATATATTCAAAGGAGGACATTTACAATGATGATTAGACTTGAAATATCACCAAGCAAGAAACAAATGAACAGAATTTAAAGGAGAGTGACTCAATTTCCATGGCCTCTAGAGTCACAGGTTTTTTAATCTACCCAGAAATTAATTTAAAATAAATTCTGGTTCAACAGATAAAGAACTTTGTGGAAAGTACAGCTTCCCAAAGATAGAATGGACTCTTCAGAATTAAACTTTTACTTAGACATATTGTAGGGGAGATTCAGAGTCTTGGTCAAGATAGCTTTTAAGCTTCCTTCAAAATTTGAGATTCTATGAAAATAAAAGTGACTTTAGAAAATCATATTTAGGTAGAGAAATCAGCAAACAATTTCTAATCACTTCATCCTTAAAGCCTAAAATTTTCTGAAATATCTAGCCTACACTGATCCTTCAATTCTCTAAATTATAGAATTCTTGAAAATAAAATGTTTACAGCTGCAAAATATTTAGTCTAAAGTAATCTTTAGCTCTTTCAAGTTCTTTTTTTAAAATGTTTTCATTGATTATTATTATTTTTTTTAATCCTCACCCGAGGACATTTTTGCATGTATCTTCAGATAGAGCAGGAGGGAAAGAGGGGGGAAGAGAGAGAGAGAGAAACATCAAGTAGTTGCCACCCACACAACCTCAACCGGGGACAAACTGCAACCAAGGCACGTGCCCTTAGCGGGAACCGAACCCGGGTCTCTCTGGTCCGCGGGCCGACGCTCTAACCGCTGAGCCAAACTGGCCAGGCCTGTTTTCATTGATTATTTAGAGAGAAGAAGGGAGAGAGATATAGAAACATCAATGTGAAAGAGAAACATCAATCGGCTGCCTCCTGCGCACCCTCTAATGGGGATCAGCCTGCAACCTAGTCATGTGCCCTGACCTGGAATCAAACCGGTATCTCTCAGTTCATGTGAAGACACTCAATCCACTGATCCACACCAGAAGCATAATCTATGTAGCTTTATTCAAAACGAGCTTTATAGGGTTAGAAACTTAGTAATAAGATGAATAAATTCTGAGGATCTAATGTACAGCATGGTGACTATAGCTAATAATACCATACTGTATACTTGAAAGTTTCTGAGAGAGTAGATATTAAGCATTCTCACCAGGAAAAAAAAAAAAAAAAAAAATGATAAAAGAACTATGTGATGTGATGAACGTGTTAATTTTATTGTGGTAATAATTTCAAAATGTATATGTATATCATAAGATTGTATACATTAAATAATACAATTTTACTAGTCAATTAAACTTTAATAAAAAATTAAACTTCATTTAAAAATCTGCTCTCTAGAATGCTTATAGTATTGTGTTTTTGTTGCATAACATTTATTTTAGTATTAGAATATTTTTTTCATTTCTACTTATATAAAGAACTATTACTTCAATTGGTATAATAGAATGATTATATATAATTCAACCTGTAGATTATTTTTGTTATTTCTTTGCATAAATTAAAGTCACTTTCTGTTTTTGACCCTTATCTGTTTGGACTTCTAAACCTTTAAAAAATGACTCTGTTTTGAATTGCAAAGGAAAATATTTTTTTCAGAGTTTTAACTTAGTATAACATAAAGGCCAAAGAATGCATAATTAATTTTATTAACAAATAATTGCATTTTTCTCTCATCTGTTACAGATGAGAGAGATCACAAACTCAGCTAAATCAAGATATTAACCCTTTTAAAAAAAAATCTTAACACCAAATTCTCAGAAGTACAGAGCTCTCCTAATAGTGGGAAAGTCAGTTTTTGAATCAGAATGTCTGGATTTTAAGCCAGGATCCATCATTAAGTAAACTTTAGCAAGTTACTTACTCTCTACACCTATAAAGGGGGTTTTACATTATTATTTATCCTCATAAAATTATGATCCTTTAATGACATAAAGCACCTAAATCATTTTGAAATTATACTTGGCATGTAGTAAGCATTATGTAATTGTTTTAAATTACTATTCATTAGTAGCATCTGTTTACTCATAGACCATTTTATGATAATAGCTCTGGGCAGGCAAACAAATCATTTAAAGAACAGAATGTAAAGCAGATTTTCTCTTCTCCAGGCTTTCCTGGTGTCCTAATTCTCCACAGAATGTGTTATCCCTACAAAAAAAAAAAAAAAAAAAGAACAGATCCCAGAGCTTCCGTTGTCCATGGCCCTTTCCTGTGTGGCAGGAACGGCTAACTGGAAGTCGGGATTATGATGTGTGGCCATGTTTCCAATGCTCCACAACTATTTGGTCTAGACCTATGGTCCAGAACAAATCAAACCAGGACCTATGAAGTAGAGATCCATAAAATACTGCTTTCTAAACCAGTGGTCTCCAGAATTGGGGTGGGGGTGGGGGGTTGAACATGCATCCTGAAAATAATATACAATTTATGCATATGACCTAATGCACTAACAAAGCACATTGTAAAACATTCTGAAGAAAGGATTGACAGCAGGTTTGAACCATTTTCCAAACACTTTCCCTGGGAACATTTGGGGTTAAGATAAATGAGGAATGCTAGCTGTGTTCCCAGGCAACATTACTTATTATTGGTAGAATGCATCTGGACCAGGAAGACTATGAGTAACCTATAAAATCATTTTAGGACTCACAGACCTCAGCTCCCTATGTGCAGGGCATTCTTGCAACTGAGGGCATCCCTTAAGGAGACCTGGGCTGCTACCAAGATACTGGTTCTTGGGGACTATGAGCTTTACCCAAAGCAAAGTAGTCCATGTCTATCCATACGGTCTTGTCAACTTAAAACTGAGTTACTACATTGGGGGAGGGGGTGGTAAGGAAGAGGAGATGGAAAATGGTTCCTGAACAGTAACAGGGACTCCCACTGAAGAAGCACCTGACATTATTCTGTTGGAATTCTATGTTTCCTGTTGAATCCCTCTGCTAAAGGAAGTGAATCAGATAGCAGACTGCTGTGTCTGATTCGTGTGTCAAGACAAAACCACAAGTGCACTCTGGTGATCATGCAGACACATGTATAAACAAAAATATATTATTTTCTTCCTCTGACCTAATGAACTATTTCAAGCACCACACTTTTGAGAACACTGCTTGTGTCCACATACTTTTCAGAATATTTAGGGTATATTCTCTGTAACAAGCTTAGACTACTTTCTTTTTTCCTTTTGTGATTTTCTGTTGTTTTTGCCAGAGCATTGTCTTTGGTCATTGTGAATTTTTGGCTTTCTCTCTGACTATTATTGCCTCTAGGCCTTTTTAAACTAAAAACTGGTAACTCCATCATTACAAACTCTGCAGTAGTGAGACATAAGGAATTCCTGAAAATACAAATACTGAAATATATTCTGGAAGTTATGAGGATATAGCTATAGGGAGCTTTAAAAATTATCACATTGTGGGAGAAGTAACTCTGTCTTTCAATTTTAATATATTGTTATACTAGTTCCATTAAACATGCTATGTTAAAAATAAAATTATTTCTTCCATTCTTGACACTCCCCTCAATTCCAAGTAACCAAATAATTTTACCACTCCCTATGAAAGGTCCTGTAGATGTATCTTTCATTACCCCATTTGTAGGCACACACGGTTTTAAAAATATTTTTTGTAACTTACCCTGAAACATGCAACATCAGCAGCATGTAGAAGACAAAGAAGAGATTATGAGTGTACCAGAAGATGTCATAGTTAGAAACTCTGAAAAAACAAACAACTTAGTTTCAATGCCACTTCACATTCCACTTCACTAAAAAGATGGTGCATTTCAAACACATGTCACAGTTGAAGAAAGTTCAAATATGAGTTCATCTGAGATTTGTCTGTTATAGCAAAGTATTTACATACCATGAAAAGATAACTGACAAAAATGATAAATAATACTATGATTTTTTTGTATTTGAAATAGACACATGAAAAAAATTAAAATAAGGTGTTTATTTTATTTTTTTAAATAATTTTTCTTTATTGATTTGAGAGAGAGAGAGGAAAAGAGAGGGAGAGAGAGAGAGACATCAATGAGAGAACATTGACTGGCCGCCTCTTGCATGCCCCCCACTGGGGATTGGGCCCACAACCTGGGCATGTGCCCTGACCAGGAATCTAACCGGCAACCTCTTGGTGCTTGGGTTGATGTTCAAGCACTGAGCCATACCAGCCGGGCAATAAGGTGTTTTACTTTGAATTTATTACAATGTAAGGCTAAGGAATAGTTATAGTCTGCTCATATGCACATTTGCTGTCCTTTCTATCAATATTCTCAATTTCATTTTGATTTCTAAAACAACTAATGTTTCTATTCCAATAAATATTTTGACAGTAGTTCAAAGAAAACTCAAATTGAGAGAAATTAAATGCTCATTAAAGCTGTATATTATTTTCCTGGACAGTGTATAACTTAAAAACAACACCTTCGTGTTACTGTCCTGCAGGAGCTCAGAGTCTGGAAATGAAGGAGTATAATAAACACAATCTATAGAATATTTGCGAGAAGTAAAAAAACTAGCAGTTATTTTATTTTATATGTCTGGCCCTGGCCGGTTTGGCTCAGCGGTTAGAGCATCGGCCTGAGGTCCAGAGAGACCCGGGTTCGGTTCCCGCTAAGGGCATGTACTTCGGTTGCAGTTTGTCCCCGGCCCTGGTTGGTCGTGCGGGTGGCAGCCACTCGATGTGTCCCTTTCACGTCAATGTTTCTCTCTCTCTCTCTTCCTCTCTCTCCCTCCCACTCTATCTGGACAAAAAATGAAAAAATGTCCTCAGGTGAGGATAAAAAAAAATGATAATAATAATAATATATGTCTGGGTGTATATCAAAATATTAGAATCTTAGAGGGTGGAGGGCAGATATTTGTAAAAGCTTATGAGAGGATTCTGATACAGCCCCTAGATCCTTTTAGAACCCTTGATTTATGCAATGGCCAACTAATTCACATTTACTTCATGCAGTTTTTGCTATCATAAACAAGATCATTAACATCCTTGTAACATAAGCCTTTTGCACATACTTAATTCTTTTAAAATCTAAATTCCTGTAAGTGGAATTGCTAGATCAAAGGGTACACATTTGCAATGCTTTTAATATAAACTGCCCATTGCTCTCTGAAAACATGTTTATCAATTACAAATCCAACTTTAGGAGTGTCTTTTCCTCAAACTCAGGCTCCACTTTATAAGTTTTCATTATTTTGTATAAGTGGAATTGGGTATTATTTCATTTGTGTATTACACACTTTTAATTCTTCTATTACTCATCTATTTATAATAATTACCCATTTTCTTTAGTGAATTTTCCTTAATTGTGAGCAAACTATTCAAATTTTAAGAATGTACTAGTTCTGCATAACTGTAATACTTTGTCAAATAACATGTTTACATTTCAATTTTTATAACGTATAGTTTTCCCATTTTTACAAGTCAGATATTTCCTATATTTTCCTTGTCCATTATGAGATCTGATAAGTGTGCACTTAGAGTTTCTTCTAAATTTTTAATGGTGTAATTTTTTTTTACAGTTAACTCTATAAATTATCTTGAATTTCATTCACTTAAAGCTTTATTTTCATCATAAGTTTGTGATGGAACCTTTATTATTTAGCAGGTTCTTATATATAGCAAAGTCTCTTAAGGCTTTCTATCAATTCTATCATTGGTTCAATGTCTTGGTCATTTTTGCAAGTTAAGTTCTACTTTCAGTTATGGAAGCATAATCATTTTAATATTTAGTAAGCCACATACCTCCTCTTACTCTTCTTTTGAAAAATGTACTTGGATATTACCTCAGATGAACTTTAGAATAACTTTGCTAAATTCAATAAGCAAACAAACAATATAACCTATCTTGGATTTTGATTGGAATTGCAACTAACTTATAAAATAATTGAGGAAGAACTCCATCTTTGACTTATACAGTCTTTATTTAAATCTCTATTCATTTCTTTCGGTGAAGTTGTGTTTTTTTCTATATGACTTTCACTTAGTTTCTTCCTAAGTTTATTTGTAGATAATTTATGTTTTTGTTGCAATTATTAGTGATATATTTTCATGTAATTCAATTTTCAAACTGGTAATAGCTATTATATGAGTTATTTTTAAATATTTGTGTTGTACTCATTTACCTATTTCAACTCCTTTATTTGATATAACACTAATTTTTTCCCATAATTCTCTTGGATTTTCTGGCTACAATTATATCTATCTTTCTGGAAGTAGTGATAATGTGTTGTCGCATTCTTTTTAATAATTCTAAATGTTTAATTTCTTATCATATGTAAACAGTGGCATTCTTTAATGGAATTAAAAATATACTTTGGCTTTTTCATAATTTTCTTAGCTATGTATCTCATGTTTCACTGGTAAGTATGATCCTGGTTCTGACTTTTATATTTTTAATTCTATAAAAGAAATTAACTTTTAGTAAACTCTGATTATTTTAATCCAGAATTGGTGTTCAGATTTAACAACTGCCATTTCAATGTCTATTGAGATGAGAAACTATGTTTGTATTAGTGTCATTTGTTACTAGAATATATTACTTATATTAATATTTGACCCATATTGAACCATTGGTGAATTATTAGACTACATTCAATGCCAGAAATCAAATACTGAAGTCATATTTATTCACCTGATTTCTCTAAAGTTTTATTTCCTTACTAGTAAAGAGAAAAGGTAGAAGATTATCTCCAAGATCCATTTAAGAATTTCATGGTTCTCACAATGAAGACTGAAGAAAAGCAGAGTTAGTTTTAGATGCTCTTTTAAACAAATGAAAAAAGAATTAACAATTAAGACACAGTCACCAAATTGTTTATGTAATGGCTCAGTTGAGAACAGAAGCTGATCTTTATAATCCATTTATAATACTCTCTCTCAATAAAGGATTATCTTCTAGATATAGAACATTTATATATCTTCAGTCTTATAAATAAATGTCAAATGCCTTACTTTTTCTTCAAGAACTCCTAAAACAGAAAAAGTATTTTTTAAAATGAATTATTGATCTAACTAAAATAAAACTTCTCCCACAAAACTGGCACCCTGATGCACTAATGTTAGAAATTTGCCTTTCTATAAGGTGATTTTTAATTCTTGTAAAAATGGGCTTACCATTTGATCCAGCCATTCTCCATCTAAGTATTTTTCCGTAGGACATAATTGAAAAAGTATGCAAAGACATATGGATAGGGTGTTTGTTTCACAATTCAAATACTGAAAAAATGGAATCAACTTAAACATCCAATGATAGGCGGCTGGGAGAGTAATGTATGTCTACATGGTAATACACTGTGCCATCAGTAAAGAAAAAAATGTTCATAACAAGATTTAAGTAAAAAGCAGTTTTAGAATAGTACATATAATATGGTCCAAGTTTGGTAAAATACATATAGACATGAAGAGACAGAGATCAGGAGTGTGAAAGGGAGAGAAAGAGTGCTTTTGGTAGAGGTAAGACATGGGGCATGAGTGAGCAAAAGCAGGAAGAATAAAGTATATAAATATAGTACCAGGAAGTTTATCGTGTGAATCTCTGAGTGCTGTGTTGTGAGATTTTGAGGTATGTGTTTGTGTGCATAGATGTGTTCAGAAGTGCAAAGATAGACTCATTCGAGCATGGTGTAGGGCAATTATTTTCAAAGCATGTGCATGTGTGTGTTTCCATTATATTTCAAACCTCAACAAATAGAATGACTTTTTTTTTTTTATCCTCACCCATGGGTTGCCACCCACACGACCCCAACCGGGGCCGGGGACAAATTGCAACCGAGGTACGTGCCCTTAGCGGGAACCGACTCTCTGGTCCGTGGCCCGACGCTCTAACCACTGAGCCAAACCAGCCAGGGCCAGAATGCCTATTTTTGAAGGTTATATATTGTTTCTTCTTTTTGCTTTCTTAACCAAGAAGTTTCACCAGTAACATAAGATACTGTAAAATGTTGTGAAAAACAGATGTATCCACCCGAAAGAACATGTGAAAGTGTTCATAAAAATGTGTATCTGCAATCACTCAAAATCCTGTAACTAGAAGAATAACGTGAATGCAGATATTTCCTATTATTTTAGCAGATGTCAGCTAACCATTTTTCCAAAGCTTTGTTTGGAATATTGTATTAAATTACAGCAAAACAAATTCATATCAGGAAATGAGTTGTAGAACTATTTTAAGTGATATGTTCCTGTGTGTACACATTGAATTAAATCCCATGTCTCATAGATACATGATCCTTCAGAAGAATGCCCTGAAGAACTCAAATTTCCTTAGTTTAAAAAATCTCCATACACAATTCCTTACCAACCTAGAATACTTGACTAAAACAAAGAGATTTTTCTCCCCCCCAAAACAGGAAATGATATATATAGAAATGTCTTTACGTCACCCTTAGTTACCCACAACTGTCTATTCATCAGAAAACTGCATTGGCTAAGCATTCTGGTTAATCAAGAGTTTTTCTACAATATAATATGAAGAAAATCTAAATAATATGACCAGTAAATGTGGAAATCATGACTCTGCCACTCACCGGATAGCGTATGTAGAAGCTGTAATCATCAGGAATAGCACCAATACCATGAAGACTCCTGTCAGGCCAGGAACTACAAAAAAATGTACATAAGTACATTTTAACTTAAGTCTTACTGAGAAAAAAAAGTACAAAAAATTATTGCCTTAAAACCCAAAGTATTATGCTGCTCTGTGGGAAGCCCAGTTCAAATTACATATCTCCTTGTACGTTCTCTCTCAAAAAACCTTTTTTTTTAATTAACATAATTTCAAGGTACTTAAGACAAAGCAGTCTTTCTTACCTTTAATAGAAGAGTTTGTGTGTGTTTTTTTGTTTGTTTGTTTTGTTTTTGTATTTTGAAATATCCACTCAGAATGGTGAATATTTCTATAGGTATATACTATACCAAATGTCAGTAATTAAAACATGGGACAGGATTGACGTTCAACACCCTTACTGGTTTGGTTATCCCTACCATGGTACTAAACTCCCTTACTCTCTCCTCTCCCCTTTTATAGAACTAATAGCTCCTTCAGTTTTAATTTCAAATAATTTCTTTTGGACTTCTTATCTAGAATATATTTAAAAACATAAACAAAACCTAAAGTTTCCTAAAACCACAACTTCAAATGTAGAACAAAAAAATAGTAGATTTTAAGAAGAAAAAAAATTACAGTATTGATATTTTCAGAACATTTGCAGAAATATTTCTTCTAGAAGGGAAAACATGCTGAAATCAGTCCTTTGGATATGACGTAACATTTATATATTTTTTAAAAGGTGAAAACATGTTAGTTATTAAAATTACTATTGACATGTTAGATTGCTATAAATCCAGTGTTAGCTCATATTGCATGCCTAAAATTAATAGCTCATGTACTATATCAAAAAGAGCTAAAATAAAAATAGTCTCGTTTCTTCTTTTTTTTCTTTCTATCAAATAAAATACCCTGTATAAATTATCTTTATTTACTCTTAAAGTCATATAAGCAACAGTAACGTCTAACTGTCCTGGCTGAGAGATTTCATCTTAAATCTTCATAGAAAACTAATAAAACAATTCTGTCTTCAAAAGTATAGACATCTCCCCACTTCTCTGCTTGCCAAGGAACCACCTATGAAACGGAAGAGCCATCATGCACTATAAGCCAGTAGCAGAAGCAGATAAGCTGAATACAATAGAAGAAGAATACAGGTGTCCATTATTAGAATTCCAGAGAGTTTAGAATCATTGAAAAAAAAGCGAAACGTTAGAAATCTCAGCACAGTAGAAACAAGTTTCTACATGTAAAAGGCCACCCAAGAAATAAGGGAGTTACTCTTTGGATACTTAATACTTTAGTACTCTTTCCTCCTCACTTTTCCCAATACACAGAGTCGGAAGCCTAACCACACTTGCCTTTCCTTGATGTGGCCAATCCAAGCCATCTCTTCTCTCCACTTCTTTCCCAGGGTACTCCCTTTCCCATCGCCTTTCCCACTGCCCCAGGTGAGGATTCACTTCTTTGGGGTAAGGGAAGAGCAAGATAACTACGCTAGTTCACACTAAAAGATTAATAGCACAGAAAAGTACTATTTAAAAAGAACAGCATGCCTACAAAATGACCCAGCCTTCCCACTCCCAAGACATTTACCCAAGAGAAACAAACATATCCACACAAAGATGTGTTCAGAAATGTTCATAGCCACTTTATTTTAATAGTTAAGGCCTGTAAACAACTCAAATCTCCCAAGTGTGGTATTGTTATCTGTACCTGGAAAAGTAATCAGTGGTTTAAAATAATAATAATAATAATGAATTATTGACATATACACAACAACATAGATGAATCACAAAACTATTAGGCTGAGAAAAAAAAGCCAGATCCCCTGAACAACAACAACAACAAAGAGTATAAGCTCAAACCATTCTTTAGTGATAGAAAGCAGATTAGTTGCTAGGAGGGGTAGAGGGTAGGATGCATTATAAAGGGGTACAAAAACATTTTAGAATGATGGATATATTTGTTATCTTGATTTTGGTCATGGTTTTACATGTGTAAACATATGTCAAAACCAATAAGGTAGCATAATTTACATATGTATGATTTAATGGTCTTCAATTATAACTCAATAAATTTGAAGAAGAAAAGAGGAAGTCTCTCTAGTTTCAAGTAATTAAAAAAAGAGATCCTTCTGTGATCAAGTGAATAAATAAATGATAGAATCCCAGATGGCTCCATCATGTGAAATTTGTGGCTGAAGGCCTTTCCAGTGTTTTTATGAGAGATTTATGAATGTCTGCTGTGTCTACATACAAAGTTTCCTATGTGATTCTAAACATGTCAAGGTTAGTTATGGAATGTTTGCAAATCACTTCATCAAGAGGACACCTGAAAAAACAGTGTGTTTAGAATAGAGGCACAATTTCCAAAATGTATTATTTGAGCATTAATTCTTTGGGATATTAATTTCTATTACTCAGAAAAGTTGTAACCATTCCTTGAGAAGTCACAGGGCACATTAGTGTATTAAAGTCTCTAAGAAGTACTAAAGTCAAGATACCAGTTTAAATTTAAACAGATATTTCCTCAAA
The DNA here is from genome assembly GCA_030848825.1 of Tadarida brasiliensis. Taxonomy (NCBI): domain Eukaryota; kingdom Metazoa; phylum Chordata; class Mammalia; order Chiroptera; family Molossidae; genus Tadarida; species Tadarida brasiliensis. The sequence continues at coordinate 62,278,611 of CM061268.1, forward strand.
CATTTAACTAGAAAACTCCTTTTACAGCAGAAGATGAAAAATACATTTGAAAAACTTAGAGAGGGTAAAATAGTTCACTTGAGTCATTTGAAGATGGAGTAGAAACCCCCTAGGCCCTGGCAGGTGAGGCTCAGCGGTTAGAGTGTCGGCCCTTGCCACACCTCGCAACAAAGGGGCACAGGTTCGATTCTGGTCAAGGGCGTGTACCTAGGTTGCAGGTTCCATCCCCAACCCTGGTCGGGGTGTGTTCAGGAGGCAACCAATCAATGTGTCTCTCTCACATTGATATCTCTCTCTCTCTCTCTCCCCACCCCTTCTACCCCCTCTCCCTCCCTCCCTTCCACTCTCTCTAAAAATCAATGGAAAAAATATCCTCAAGTGAGGATTAACAACAAAAAAAAGAAACCCCAGACAGCTTGACCAATGATATGTTTATTCTGGCATTATGATCCTCCCTTAGGCCAAACTGCAATCTCAATGACTCTCATCTGTAAACTAAGGAGAATCAATTCAATGCTTTTTAATGTTCTTTCAGATTTATGAAGCTATCATTTTTATGCAAAGAATTCATTTGTTTTTTCTATCTCCCAGAATTAGATAAAGGCCAGAGTTTATAATTTACAAAGTAATAGACTTCAGGTCAGTGAGGAAGAAAAACTTACTTATAATTAGCAATAAAAAATATTGCAATTAGAGAGGTCCAAAGATGGGGTGGTATGATATCTTAAGAAGTTTGATTTTTTTTTGTCACTGGAATGAAACAAACAGAGTCTGGTTGACAGATTATCTAGGACATTGTAGAGAAAGTCTATGCATCAAGTATTAAAGTTAAACAAGTGGCTTTTATCCCTTTAGTGAATATTTCCTGGGCATCTATAGTATACTGTTAAAAGCCAGAGGAAAAATTAATCCTGCTTTACAAGAGATCCCATTCTAGTTGGGAGACAGGATAATAGGTAATTGCAGCACAAGGCATTATGTGCTAAAAGAGAGCTAAGCATCATGTGTTTTTGAGGTACACCAAAGGGTACCCTAACCTAGCCTGAAATGACAGTTTAGCTAAATCCAAGAATATTAGCTTCTCTTCCTACACATATTCCAACAGACAGGAAGCATAGGTTGAAAACCATTGGGCTAGTCTAACCTCATTGGACAAAGTCACTTGCCAAAGTGAAGTACACTGTGAACTCTTGGAGTCCTTCAAGTTATGAAGCAAAATCTATACTGTATCCTTAGAAAATAACATGCTTGAATTAGTTTACTCTTATTGTTTTTTATCTGTGTACATTAGATTCATTAATTAGTAGCCTTTAAAATGAATAATTTCACTATGCTGCCATTTCTAGATGAAACTGAGAGATCACTTTCATCTATGCCAAGATATGGTCAGAAATATACCATCATGTATTCATCATCCTTTTTTCCCCAAAATAACTGGAACCATAATTATATTTGTTTATGAGGGTTTTTCTAATAGAAATCGGACATTGTGAATTTTATTCTCATCATATAAGGTACTACCAAATTTGGCAATATGTAGTACGTGTTTTTAAATGAATGTTTGAGCAACCCAATCTTTTAAACTTATTTTATTTCTTAAATTCTTAATTGGAACGCTTTTAACATTTCTTACTTGTGAGTCTAGCTATAATTTTGTCACTTGTACTGCCACAAGCTTTATTTTCTATACAACAATCTTAATTTCTCAGACCTAGGCTACATTGCAAAAATTTTAAAGACCAAGAGAGAGAAGACTATGTAACATTAAACAAACTAAAATCCAGGAAACAAGTCAACCAATAACAAAATATTCTTTATCACTAGAACAGCTGAAAGCATGCACATATTCCCTCGTCAGGAACTTAATTTTTCCTAGGTGCTATGCCTGACGTCATTCAAAGATAGCTACAACAGTTTTAGTCAGAGATGTACTAGCAAAACAAAGCTAGATTAAGTCTATTTGTAGAAAACAATGCCACTCATCCCATTACTGTCCTTAGATTCTGCCTGGTTCTCTCACCTGCTCCTATTCAGTGGGGTCAATCGGATGCTGGAGGAGCTCTAGACTCATCCTTAAGGGGTCCCATCCTCATTCCAAACTGGAGTCCCGGGAAGTGGATGGCTCCTGCTTTCATTAAACGATGGACTGGGCCACCAAAATTATCCTGATATGCTGATTTTGTGGGGATGCAAGTGGTTTGTACTGGCAGAAACTCCACAAACATATTTGCCTGGGGCCTTGCATGCCCTTGGGACAGCACTGTCCCACCTGGAAAAGCTCATACTCAAGTGGAAAAGACAGTACATGTAAGGAAATAAGTTGTTTGACAACACAGCATCTTCACTATGTATCTTTAGGAACCCAGACCAAAAAGGGGCCAGCTCTGCCTAGTGGAATTAGGGAGGAATTTGTACAAGTCAGCTGAGACGTAAAGGTTGAGCAGGAGTTGACCAGGTAATAAAAAGACAGCACGGTAAGAGAGTAGGCGAAATAGAGTTGGCAGTGAGAAGTTAGGCTCAAGAGTATGATGAGATGCTCAGTAAGGGTAAAACAGAAGCTCCCGAGGTCAGTGGGAAGGTTAATAAAGCACATTGCCAGGTCCCACCCTGACAGACTGACTCCCTAGGATGAAGACAGAATATTTGTGTTTTTAAGCATTGTCTCTACTTCGTCCAACATCACTCATGGGAATCTCTGAGAAAGAACAGAAGACGACGGGGTTTCATGCTTAGGTGTCGAGAGATCACCTGTTTATAAAGAAGTTAATTACACTAAGTTTCTTAATGTAGTATCTTTTTTTATATAAGAAAAATTTTATATCTTTGCAAACTAAACTTTTTAAAACATTTCAAATGTTCCAAGGTTTCAACTATACTGTGTACTGTAGAAAATAATATCAAAACAAAGTTCTTATTATTTATCTTAAATTAATTCATATGAACCAAAAAATACATGGATTCATAAATAAGGTTTCATTTTTTCTGCTTTTTGTCCCCTCCATTTCTCATCCATTTCTTATGGCTCAAATAAAACTATGTTTTCAATGAGCAAAGTTGAAAACAAAACTAAATTATTTGCGTTCCTAAAGAGAAAACAGTTAAATACTTGGCAGGTGGCAAATATCATAAAATAGAGACAAAATATATTTTATAAGTCTAAACATATAATTGTGACATAAATGTGGAAAACACCTGATTTCTTGTTATTTTTAATCATAAAAGGAATACAAAAGAAAAATAATGCATATGACAAGGCCATGCCTCAGTCCCATACGCAATTCTGATCCTTAATAGGTGTTACACCCAAGCCTTTATTTTATGATACACCAACTCAACTACCCACTAGTCCTAATCTCTGAAATATGTGCTAGAAATCGTCCACAATACAGTATTCTCCTTTCATCAGTATAAATGTGAAGTTGAAAAGAGAAGAATTTTAATATGAATTTTACTAACATCATGGCAAAAGTTTGGACTATTCAAAAGTGCTCTGAATAACAAATTAACAGTCTAGACTAAGATTTCATGGACAATATGCTTGAGAAGAAAAGTAAATTACAAATAAAAAAGGGGACACATCTCAAGGAAAATAACTGATTTTAATGACTGTTTCCCCTCTATTTTATAGATATTAAAATTACAAAATATTCTACTAAATTACTGACTTCTAAGAACTACATTGCTGCTCAGAGTGTTTGGTGCTTCTTTCCAGCACTTTGAGGGCAGGAACCTATTCCACATGTATGATCTCCAATAGCACTTGCCACAGCAGGGTGCAAAAAGCAGGTTCCTCAATAAGCATATGGCATGATATTGTTTTCACTGGGAGAACATACGAAAGACACATGCATTTACGTACTTTTGCTCTTCATTTGAACCCCAACTGTTTGCCTTTTCATTACCATTTTACACTTGAACTCCTAATATTTTTTCTGATGTGCAAATGTCTATATGTTGTATTTTAACATACATCTAATTGCTATACAATTTGATGATGCTTATTTTCATAAATTTTCCTGAATCTTAAGAAAGAGCAATGAATAACAACTTACCACTTGTGAAGAGAAGTTTTCTAGGATCCTGAGAAAAAGGGGGAAAAATATTTGAAAGATAAAACATTGATAATATAAAATTCTATGAGGACTCTGGCTACGTATGAGATTTACATATTAGGTATTTAAAATACTATTCTCCCAAAGGAAATACAACTCAGGTTTCGTAATGGTTTCATGATGCTAAAGAAGATTATAACAAGTACAAATCCAACTCAGAGAAGTCTATTCCTCTGAGAAAGGAAGAGTAGTGGATGAGGAGTCAGAAGGCATAAGCTTTCATCTTAATGGCTAATTAAAAGCTAGTGGCAGTGGCCTTAAGCTCACCCTTCGACCAACTTGAAACTCAATATTTTTCGCTCTGATGTGGAAACATTAATACCGCAATTACCAAACTACACCTGCAGTGTGTCAAAAGTGATAATATATATAGGAGGGATTGTACACTGTAAATTCAATGCAAAGAATACTCACTGAGAACCTATGTTTCAAATATTGTGAAAATAGTGATAATAAATAAGGAGGAATGGTTCCTGTCATTCAGAAATATAAAACATTAATATTGTTAGTGTTTTATTTAGATTACATCTCTCATGGTGTAATCAACCTTAGTCAACTGTTTTTCTATCTTATGGAAGACTTAGATTAATTTCCAATAAATCTGTGGATTTATTTTTCATCCTAATGGTGTTTAATACTGCTCAATATCTAAATTTCTTTTGTATGCCTCCATTGAGTCTGGAATCAGGCCTGGTATGTACAAAGTAGGAAGCCTTTTTGTTTTGCTGTTTGTTTGTTGTTTGTTTGTTTTTTTAACTTATCTTTATTGTTGAATGTATTACAGATGTTCCTCATTTTTCCCCCATTGCCACCCTCCTCCCCCCTCCTGCCTTTCCCCACACTGTTGTCTGTGTCCATTGGTTATGCATATATACATATAAGTTCTTTGATTTATTTCTTCCCACCCCCCAACCCCCCTTCCCTTTGAGGTTTGTCAGACTAACAAGCAATTTGTACTTCTTAATCCCTTCACCTTTTTCACCCATCCCCCCAGCCCCCACCCATCTGGTAACCAACAAAAGTTCTCTGTAGTTATGAGAATGTTTTTGTTCTGCTTGTTCATTTTATTTGTAGATTCAATTGTTGATAGATATGTATTTATTGCCATTTTGTTTGTTCATTTTTTTTTTTTATCTTTTTCTTCAAGAAGACCCTTCAACATTTCATATAATAATGGTTTGGTGGTGATGAACTCCTTTAGCTTTTCCTTGTCTGGGAAACTCTTTATATGGTCATCGATTTGAAATGACAGCTTTGCAGGATAGAGTAATCTTGGTTGTAGGTTCTTGCTTTTCATCACTCTGAATATTTCTTGCCACTCCCTTCTGGCCTGCAAAGTTTCCTTTGAGAAATCAGCTGACAGTCTGATGGGAACTCCCTTGTAGGTAACTAAATGCTTTTCTCTTGCTGCTTTTAAGAGTCTCTCTTTGTCTTGAACCTTTTGCATTTTGATGATGATGTGTCTTGGTGTGGGCCTCTTGGGGTTCATCTTGTTTGGGACTCTCTGTGCTTCCTGGACTTGTATGTCTGTTTCCTTCACCAAGTTAGGGAAGTTTTCTGCCATTATTGTTTCAAATAGGTTTTCTATTTCTTGTTCTCTCTCTTCTCCTTCTGGCACCCCCAAGATGCAAATGTTGGCATGCTTGAAGTTGTCCCAGAGGCTCCTTACACTATCTTCATTTTTTTTGGATTCTTTCTTCTTTTTGCTGTTCTGATTGGGTGTTTTTTGCTTCCTTATATTCCAAATCGATGGTTTGCTTCTTGGCTTTACCTACTCTACTATTGCATCTGTGTAAACTATTCTTTATTTCAGTTAGTGCCTCCTTCATTTCTAACTGTGCATCCTTCATTTCTGACTGATCCTTTTTTATGCTCTTGAGGCTCTCACTAAGTTCACTGAGGTTCTCACTAAGTCCATTGAGCATCCTTATAAGCAATGTTTTGAACTCTGCATCTGTTAGGTTGCTTAACTCCATTTCACTTAGTTCTTTTCCTGGAGTTTTGTTCTGTTCTTTCATTTGGGACCTGTTTCTTTGTCTCCTCATTTTGGCTGCCTCCCTGTGTTTGTTTCTATGTATTACTTAGCGAGGGGTATGGGGTTAGCTGAGACCAGATGCTGCTTGTTTGAAAGAATTTAGGAAAAGCTGAAGCAGGATCCAAGACAGGCCAATCCTATGGTAAAGCAAGTGGCAACAGCTTGGGTGGGCCTGAAAGTTGGGTGGGGCAGGGCCTCAGGGAATCACCAGGGCGGGGCAAACAGTGTGAGCCAGGTTGCTGGAGTCCCAGATATGGCGGCATCTGCTGGCCCAGGGAAGGGCTCACCAAAGGAACAAAAGCCTCTGATAGCACGTCTGTCCAGGAGAAAGCTGCCTCTCCATCCCTCGCTCCAATGCCAAACAGCTCAGTTCTTCCCCATATGATTCTGGTGCCCTTCAAGCTGCCTCCTGCATGCTGGAGCCTGGAGGGAACCAGTCCGAGTAAGTCCATGCACGGGCCCTTTAAGAGGAGCTGCCAGGGGCTCCAGCTGCCTCAGCCTCAGTTCCCGCTGGTTTCTCCAGCCAGAAGTGATGGGGACTTTTCTTCCTGGCACTGGAACCCTGAGCTGGGCGCCTGGTGTAGGACAGGGACCCCTCAGTCCTCAGGGAGGACCTTCCCAGCCAAGGTATCCTCCTAATTTTTATTCGCCACACGTGGGTGTGGGACCAGCCTGTCGCACCTCCGCCCCTCCTACCAGTCTCCATGCGGCTGCTTCTTTAATTTCGTAGTTGTAGGACTTCCATTCACTTGATTTCAGGTGGTTTTGAATGATGGTTGTTCTGTACTTTAGTTGTAACTTTGATGTGGTTGTGGGAGGACGCGATACTGCGTTTACCTACGCCGCCATCTTGACCGGAAGTCCTACGAAGCCTTTTTGTATGATACCATTTCAGGGGCCTTGAATAAGAACCACTTACTTAGGAATAGCTCCTCATCTGGCTTAGGTCAAATGACTTCTACACCTGGCTAACGGGTAACGAACAGCAATCCAATACATAAACAATTACTAAAAATAGAAGATGAGCTGACAAAATGAAATAAATAGCTATAGAACAATTTAATATGGCCACGGAATAAAGATGGAATGTAAGAGTAAGAGATGGTTTCACAGATGACAAGATGAGGCACATTCAATAGACCATCGAGAATGTGCCACCATCACAGGTTGGAGGATGGGTCACTGAAGACCTGGAGGAGACAGAGCGGAAGCACAAAGCAAGAACAGTGAGCTGAATGGCACAAACCCATCCTTTCCAAAGACCATTCACAGGAGAATATACATGGTCATGCATGCTCCTGTGTGCGTATGTTTTCTTCTTTATGTAGCACATTGCCAGTACCTGCAAGGTGCCCAAAAGTATTTATTAAAAGAAAGAAAAGAAGGAGAAAAAAAGGGAGAGAAGAAGAAAAGAACTAAAGAAAGGGGAAACAAATTAAAATAATTAGTTACCCTTTTCATCCATCAGATTGGCAATTTTTTTTTAATGAGGTATAGAAATAAGCATTCTGATAAACTTGGTAGAAGTGTGTGAAGCCTTTTTGAAAGGAAATTTGACAATGACCATCAAAACTAAAAATGAGCATATCTTTGAACCCAAAATTCTACTTCTATGAATCTGCCTAGAAGTAGTGTACAAAAAAATTAATGTATTGGCATGTGGGTCATAACAAAACTAGAAATCATCCTAAACATCTGTGAATAAAGAAAAAGCTAAAAATAAATTATAGCCTATTAATATGAAGGGAATAAGATATATTTAAACTTTCTGATATAGCAAGCCACAATAAATATACTTATGGAAACAAGTAAATTGCTGAGAAATATATTTCATAAAATACCACTTAAAATATCTTAAGAAAAAACATAAAATCATTAACTGTGGCTACTTTTGATGGAGAAACTTCAAATTTTCATGTACTTGGGAGTTTTAAACTATTTTATACTGAACATATATTCCTCTTAAAATGAAATTAATGACTAATAGTATTGAAATGTTAAGCAGAAGTATATTACATTAAAATAATATAAGCATTATAGTTATTAAAGACATATGGATTAGTCTGGCCAGTGTGGCTCAGTGGCTGAGCATCGACCCAGGCACCAAGAGGTCGCCGGTAAGATTCCCGGTCAGTGCACACATCCAGGTTGTGGGCCTGATCCCCAGTGGGGGGCATGCAGGAGGCAGCCAATCAATGCTCTCTCTCATCGATGTTTCTATCTCTCTCTCCCTCTCACTTCCTCTCTCTATAGTCAATAAAGGAAAAAATTTTTAAAAAAAGACATGGATTATAAAACAAAAGAGAGAAGCAAAGAAGGAAAAGTTAGAAAAGGAAGTTGCAGAGGAGGATACAGGAATGGGTGGGTGTAGCGGTAAACAGGAAAGTGATGGCGCTGGTCCGATATCACTACATGAGAAGAGCTTCTGCTGGTAGGCTAAGAAGCCGGGCTTCTCAGTGGTTCTTAATGCCAGGTGCACGCTACAATCACCCAGTGAGCTCTTTAAAATAACAATGCCTGGCCCCAATCCAGATCAATTAAATCATATTGGTTTTTAAAAACACTAGCATAGTCAAATGGTTTATCAGAGATAGCCTGCTATTTGGGTTTTGGGATTTGTTTCTGTGTTTGTTACTTTTTTGTTTTGTTTTGGGAGGGAGGTCAAACACATGAGCAGTATTAATCTAGATAAGCCTGGTGATATGTGGAGGAGAAAAAGGAATGGGAGAAGATGGGAATAATCTTATTAAGTCACTACCAGACTTAGTAGAACAGGCAAGGTTCTGAGCAAATGGAAAACTCAGCAGTGGGGTTTGTTTGTCTGTTAGGTTTATTTTTTATTGCTGACAGTATTACAGATGATAGTATTACAGATGTCCCCCCAATTCCCCCCTCCACCCACCCCCACCATCCTACCCCAGGCCTTTGCCACACTATTGTTTGTGTCCATGGGCTATGCATATATGCATATAAATTCTTTGGTTGATCTCTTCCGGTCCCCCACCACTACCCTCCTCTCTGAGATCTTTCAGTCTGTCCTATGCATCCATGCCTCTGGACCTATTTAGTTTGTCAGTTTATTTTGTTCATTAGATTCCTCCAAAATGTATAAAGAACTCATACAACTGAACAGTGGGGTTTTAATGCAGTCTTGGCATGAGGCAAGGGCAGCCTGAGGACAGGATAAAAGTCCTGAGCAACAGAGATCCAACCTGGACTGTGCGTATCTCATCAGGCTCTGGCCTGGCACCTTACACATATAATTTTATTTCATGGGCAGCTGCACATGGAGAAAAGCACCCCTAAGTCAGATATTGCCTGCTAGAGCATTCAACTCGAGGTCACCTATTTCAAGGATTAAAACAAAACAAAACAAATGAATGAACCATTAGAACTCCGTAATATGTTTTATGTCAAATAAACTAATTATCCAGGATCCTCAAATGATCAACCTGTTTTTCTGCCCTGTTTCCCCCAAGCACAGATTCTGAATTATTAAAGGATTTTTACCCTGAAACGGCACTGTTGACAGTCCCACTGCATGACAGGAATTAGACAAAAGTCATTGGGAGGCAGACGGCAAGCCTGAGTGGCAGCCACCTGAACATGGCACAACATAAAAAGTAGACACTCTCTGAACTCCCATTTTCAGCAGGAGAGACTGTGAAATAGTAATTACCTATATTTCCAATTGAAAAGGAATAAAACTCAGCTTGACAACTGCATTTAAAAGCACTCAAAAGAAGCAGCAAGGTACAAATTTTCTGTGAAAATCACAGACCCTCATTAGTCATCTCACAACGACTGAAAGAAAATTAAGGAGACAGACACCACCCACCTCATCTCGGTATCTTGCTACATTCAGTTCAACGAAATCCTCTCTGTAGTTCTCTGAGAAGCTGACAGTGTTCACCAGGTGGGCAGCCACATGCACACCTGCAGAATTGCACCGGGCGCAAGTCAGTGGGGTTTTCAGGTATGCTCTATTCCTCTTTCTAGGTAAATATAAGATCAAATTTTGACAGCTACGTGAACAATAAAATGTTAAATTTAAAAGGCGAGTTTAAAGACACAAACAATCTTGATTATAGACAGTTTCAGTATTAAAAACCATGGAAACAGAATTTTCAAAGCTAGACTAAAATAACCCTAAGAAGTCAAAGTTAAAAAAAAAAATACAGATGTGCACGCACGCACGCACACACTTACATAAGCAAGTAGTATAATAATATGGGCATTTATTTACTTGAGCAGCTCCTGGATACTTGAGATGTTCCATACCTTTCACATCTCCCATAACTCCAAATCTGTCCTGTATCTTGTATACTTCACTGCCAATCAACCTAAAATATAGGCTCACTGAAAGGCTTTAAACCAGTGAAAATTTTCACAGCCTACCACTCCAAATCATAAGGTCCTGAACTCAATAGCAAAAGTATTGGTAACTACTTCATGGGACAAAACTCAGGAAAATAATAATTACCATTTAACAATAAACGCCATGCTCGACTGACTCGTAGCTTGTACAAAATAAAAAAGTGTTAGGAAATTGAGTTGAAGACAAATTCATTTTGGCATGCCAGGGCAAAAAGAAAATTATATTGAGAAAGTTGGACAAGGAAGGAGTAAATGACCTTGTGTATTGAACTATAATGCCCTCCTCCCTTTCCAACCTTTTCTTATACGTGCAATACAGTTTGAATTAACAGCACATTATAATGCACTGTTAAGAACAACAGATAATTAGTTGGGAATCTATTTTCTTGGCTATTGTATTGCTTGCCTACCTCAAGTTGCTTCTCTATAAAATGAAAGAAAGAGTCCCCGGCCAGGTGGCTCAGTCGGTTGGAGCATCGTCCTGTACACCAAAAGGTTGCGGGTTGAATTCCTGGTCAGGGCACATACGTAGGTTGTAGGTTTGATTCCCGGTTGGGGACATATAGGAGGCAACAGATCGATGATTCTCTCTCACATCAATGTTTCTCTCTCTCTAAAAATCATTAAAAACATATCCTTGGAGGAGGCATATAAAAACAAGCAACAGAAATAAGAAATTTAATGCAATAAGTAACCCCAAATTGCTTAGTAAACTGTGACAGTTTACACAAATACATGGAGGCAGTGATTCAAAAGAAGACATGGCCTAGAAACTAGAAAACTACAATTCCCTCAAATCTAGCATATGACATATAAATAGGCCAAAAATTTTGAGTTACTCTCAGAGACAAATCAAAATGAGAGAAAGACTAGAATATTAAATAACCTAAAAATTATTTAAAGGATTTATAAGCTCCTGCCAGTGATCAAGTTTGAGGAGGGAAGAGCATCTCATAAGAAGTGACCAGAGAACTAGAAGTGGTTTAATGAACAAGCAAGGACAAGATTTCAAAGAAATAAAACAAAGGATATCTACGAGAGACTCAACTTTGGCACAGGTATAAAACATTGTTTAAGCAAAACTATCTCCTATAACTTCATCAGTTCAGAAATTAATAGTAAAAAAATCCCTTTATTTAAAATTAAAGATTTGTATGTTAACGACATACTTGATGGCTCAAAGGTGTAAAGGCTTCCTTAGCAGAATTGCCATTCTTTCTGAATTCTCCTGAATAAAAGTCCTAGGCAATACCTGTATGAGATACAGTCACCTTCCTTAAAAGGCCTTTTAAGTCAGAAGAATTCAGGCCTTCTAATCTTCTAATTTTAGGCAGCAGAGAGAAAGCTATGCCAGGCACTTCGTGTGGATTTTCTCATTTAATTCTCACAATGAGGTAGGTAAAATCATCCCTAGTTTACAGATAAGAAAACTAAGGTTAGAAAGGTAACTTAGCTAGGGTCAGACCACTAGCCAGGGGTAGAATGCAGACCCTCTGGAAAACACGCTCCTTCATGGCAATACTCTACATTATCTCATCTCGTGGTTGTTCCCTAACTGAACCAGAATATTTGGACGCAAATACAGTTTGGAGCAAATCAAGCTATGATGATCCTCCTCCCTAGTCGAATCCATCCCTAACCCTTATCACACCCCTGACCCTCATCTCTTCCTGAACTCTTACTCCATCCCCAGACTCCAGCTGTACTGGAACTCTAATCCCATCCCTGAGCCACTCTCTATCTCTCACCTCACAGGGGGCAACGACCAATGGGGAGATAGATGTTCAGGAATAAAACAGTAAAGAGATACTTGGCAATTTTTAAAAAGCTGAAAGTTTAATGATTTCTGATAATAGCCGTATCAAAACACTCCTGATTCAAAATGGGCTTAAATAAATATCCAATCCAAAGGTCCCTAGCATCAAAACAGCTCTGTCCTACAAATAACAACCAGATGAAAATGTCAGGGATTATGCCACTGAGATAATTAATCTCTGAGATTGTAAATTATAATAACAAATTCTACCTGAAGAACTTCATATGCATGTTCTCATTAAGGGCAGCTGGGGATAAATCTTACATAATCCATCTACAGAGTCCATGTATGTAATCCATATATTTATTACTTTATGTTCCAAATTTTTTAAAAGTATTATATAAAAACTCAGGATAAAAATTTATTTTAAAATGACTTAAAAACCAAGATTCTCACTTTATATATTTAACTTGGAATTGAAAGGAATAAATCTCCACAAATTTTTAAAATATGCTCCTCTAGCCACGTATTATTTTCAAAGAAACATTTATTAAATATAATTTGGGGTGGTATTGTATTTAATGAATGTACATTTTACAATCTTATTTTGATGCATTTAAAGTCCTATCATATTACTTTTAGAGCTTAAAAACTGTTAGTCTGCTTCTTCCAATCTTTTTATGTTATTTATTGTTTTAAATATATTTTTATTGATTTTTTTAGAAAGAGAGGAAGGGAGAGATAGAAACATTGATGTGAGAGAGAAACATCGATCAACTGCCTCCTGCACGCCCCCTACTGGGGACTGAGCCTGAAACCCAGGCGTGTGCCCTGACTGGGAACCAAACCAGGACCTCTCAGTCCATGGGACGACACTCAGTCCACTGAGCCACACCAGCCGGGCTTCCAATCTTTGTAAATGAAATTATTCACTTTTAGGAAACAATCATTACCAGCTTGGAGGCTAACATTTACTCTCTCTATATATATACAAAATAAGACACACCTATTTTCTGTAGCATCATTAGACAACTCTCTTTAAAAACATGCAAGAGGCCCAGCTGGTGTGGCTCAGTGGATTGAGTGTCCTCCCATAGACTGAGAGGTCCTGGTTCAATTCCTGGTCAGGGAACACAACTGGGTTGTGGGCTCAATCCCCAGTAGGGGGTATGCAGGAGGCAGCTGATTGATGTTTCTCTTTTACATAGATGTTTCTATCTCTCTCCCCCTTCCTCCATCTCTAAAAACTCAATAAAAAATATTCTTTAAAATAAATAAATAAATAAATAAATAAATAAATAAATAAATAAATAAGGAAGAGAAAATTAAGCTATATAAGAAAATTACAAGTTGGTGACAGTAAATAATTTATAGAATAATAAAAAATGCCACTTACAAAATGTTATTATAACATAATACTTCACATCTTTTGGTTTTCTCACCTGAGAAAATACAGATGGTAACACCACAGGTTATATGGAATGTTCTGCTTTTATCCAACAATCTTCTGGTTCTCCTGCTTGGAACCTAAACAAAAATCATTTAGTGTTGCAAAAATGATGCAGTCAATAAGATACATGTACAAAGTTTTTCACTGTAGCGTTGTTTATAATATCAATGTTTTAGAAATATGACAGAAGCCTATCAATTAAAAATTAGTGAGATGAATTATGATATATCTAATCAATGGTACACTTAAACCATTAAACAGAAAGTGAGAAGGCTTATTATTGATATGAAGAAATGTGCAAGATATACTAGTTAGGTAAAAAAGTTATAAAACATAAATAACTTCAAGTTAGGTAAAAAAGTTATAAAACATAAATCCTATATTGTTTAAAATTAGTGGCATTATACATTAATGTATCTGTAGGCATTTACCCCAAATTGTAATCAGCAGTTGTTCTGGCAGAGTAATATTAAGGGAAACCTTCCCTGATTACTTCGCATATTTCTGGTATGTTTGAATTTCACTATATGTATATATGATTTCCTTTTGCAGTAAAAAAAAAAAAAAAAAAGGTTATTTTTTTTTAAAATAAAGCAGTTTCATTCATGGTTTAAAATGCCGGTTTGATCTTAAGAAAAATAAAATGTCAAGCATCTTTGAATACCTGTTTGATACTAGGGGACAATTCTTTAAGACATTAAATACTGAGGGTTAGATGGGCACTTTCTTTTTCCTGCCATTTATCTTTCTCTCTTCATGCCAAGCCAATGGCCAGCCACAGAGATCAAACCCTAGCATTTTACAATGGTAGGCAACCAATTTCCAGATATTGCCATGTTAAAAGTAAAGAGTTTCCAAATATAATAGCATGCAAAGGTTGAGAAGTTTTACCATAGTAAATCCAGGCATGTAAACTTCATAGGACATAAGCGTGACCTCACATTAACAACTCCTTTTAAAATATCAGTATCTATTCAGCAGTGCCTTACCATCTTTAAAGAAAGGAATAACCACAGCATACACCACACACACACACACACACACACACACACACACACACATGATAATTGACCACAGAATTTCAGTTGAGTTTTAACTTTCAAAGTGCTTTTCTGTTTTCCTAAATCTTTCATTTTACAACACCAAATATCCACACGTGACATCACTATTTAATCAAGACAGTCTCTAAGCCTATTACATGGTTCAAAACAGGTATGTGTTTTAATTAAGAGCTAAATTGACACCAACACTAGCAGTCATTCTATGTATTGCTCGAAAGTCACTAAATGAAAAACAGGATCTCAGTGAGGCATGCTAGAGTGGATAGAACTCAGAACTGGGACTGATCTTAGCTGCACCATTCACTGGTCTCATGATCTTCAAGTTATTTAAACCCTCTGTGCCTCCGCTTCTGCATCATCCATGCCCGATTGCAGAATCACTGTGAGGATTCACAGTTGTACATGTGAAGTGCTTAGTACAGTGCTTGATCCCACTGTGAATAACTTTTTTTATTATCCTCTGCCTTTACTGTTGTTCTCTGGAATATCTCACTGATCTTCCTGGCAGGTGACATGGTCTTTACTGTCATCTTTGAAGCAATCACTCAGGCAGAAAATGGGACCAAGAACACTAAGTAGGACTAACCTGCTACTGTTGCACTTGATTTGTATGCTGCAATCAGTGACTAGAATTTTATTTTTCTTACCTTCTGGGATCCTCGAAGATAAGCCAGGAGTGTCCGGCACATGGGTAAAAGGATAAGGCTGCAGTTGAAGTTAAGAACAGAGGCAGAGGCTCTGCTTAGACACAATCCTAGCTGAACAAATAAAGCAAGGGTCAAAACACAGTAAAAGACAAAAGTAAACTGCAAACATGCTGCAAACCTCACCCTGCTCCCTTTAAGGATCATGGTAAATGCCAACTCCTTCAAGAGTCTTGGATAACCTTCCACTTTCCTCTCACCAAAACCCCTAAGAGAGAAACTGGTCTCTTTCTGCTCTGCACTGCCATAAAAGGTAGTCACGTCTCATTTCTACTACTGTTATAATGACCTGAGTACATTCTTCCAGCATGGGGTCAGTCTCTTGTCCCACCCCACCATGCTGTTCTGGGTATCAAGAGCCCTAGAGAGCCTCAGTATATTCTGCAGTGTTGAATCCTTTGTTCGTTGATAAGGTACTGAGAACGTCAAACAAATCTTTTTATTTATGTTCTCTCTATTTAAATTGTTTTTTTCAATTGCAGGTGACATTCTCTCTCTAGAACACTCTGTGCCTCCACACAGGCCCCTCCCACACTACCACCTGCCTTTAAGCTCTTCACCTTACTAACTCTACCTGAATTTCAGGTTTCATCTTAAGCACAACTCTAGAGCTGGGCCCTGACCCAAAATTAGGAGAGGTCCCAGATCAGCTGTGTCTCGACAAAGCTAATCAAAACCACTTTGAACAACCTATTTTTCAAAAACATCAGTCCCCTTGGGTATTGATGCACTAGTTTTTGGCAACTGATTTTAATCAAACTCTTGCTAGACTGTCATCTGCTATTATCTGGTACCAGCCACATTCTTCATATGAATAATTTATTACATGAAAATAAGAGATGGGTCATGTCTGTACACTTCTCCTGAAATAAACATAAAACTACAATTTTCAGGATATTGACTAAGAAATATGTGTAAGTTAGACGCTTTTCTTATCTTGAAATGGTTCTTGCCCCTGAGATTTCCAACTTAACTCTTGGCAAAATAGCAACTCTGCTACACACTATTTATTGTCAGCATATGAAATATTGTTCCTGAAAGGGAGACAAGGTAATAAGTAGTATCAGGAAAGCAATAATTTCCATTGACTTATATAAATAAAAATAAATATTTCTGGTTAGGCTATTTCTACACCATGAGTTAGAACACCATGGGGAGACATTTCATTGCATGTACCAGTAACTGGACAAATAGAATAACCCTCTCTGGACTATCTTAAAAAATGTTAAGATCATTTTCTCACCTCAATCAGCAAAATTATTATCCTTTGAAAGTGACAGGTTTTTGTTGTTTAGGCCTCCAGAGAAATAGAATAATTTTTCTCTCTTTTGATCTGGTATCTGTACATAAGAAAATTTTAGCTCAAGGGATTTTAGATAATATTTTTACCTGCAATATTAATGTATCAGGATAATAATTCATTTAAAATATGTCAGCTAAAATCTATCATATTACATTTAGGGCTTAAGAGATACAAATAAGTTATCAAAATTTCCTTTGTGGGTCAATGCTTTAAAGAAATTCTTATACTTTATTTTCTAACTATTTTGTATGTGTCTGGAAGTGTTTTATTGTTGTGTTTACATTAAATCACTCAGTAACTTCATTCAAACTGGCTTTAAGTGTTCCCTTGGGATAGATGGAGTTTATTTTGGCATTCCACTTCTTCCTTTAGATGCTGCAAAATCTAACCGGAAATTTTACCAAGGACTCATTTCCTCATATATGTTTGTTCCAGAATACACTTAGTTCTTTAAACTAAGATGAACACTTTTTATTAGGCTATCAGAGTGCAAATTCCCTCATTCAGAAGCGATGGCAGAAATGAGGAAAATGGAGACAGATCCCAGTCAAGCAGCACAACCATCTGCTTACTACATGGGCAACATTCTACAGACAAGAGCATCTGTTTTATTTGGTCATTAGTTATTCATGACCTCCTCAAGAGTAAGCTGCCTCACATGTTCATGGAAAGAAATGACTGCGTTAAAGTATGTGCCCTGCTCACCCTGTGTGAATGCTGTGTCTCACCATTCCTAGGGACCTTAACCTGCTGGTCTAGTCTTCAAATTTCATTCAAGTTAGTTGTCACTAGATGGCAGTGTTACTTTCACGTTTAAAATCCTACCTGTCTAGGTCTCTGAAACATAATTGAGAATTCCATGTGTAATTTTTAAAACTCTAAATATATTTCAGGTAGATATGAATAAAACATAGCTCTGTTCTCGCTATAGACGAAACATCTGTGTCCCTCCAAAGTTCATATATTGAAACCTAATGCGATGGTATTTGGAGGCAGAGCCTTTGGGAGGTAATAGGGTTAGATGAGATCATGAACTCGTGAACGTAGAGCCCATGTTACGATTAGTGCCCTTATAAGAGGGGAACAGACCAGGGCTCACCCTCGTCTCCACACGAGGTTACAGCAAGATGGCTGCAAACCAGGGAGAGAGCCCTCACCCAGCAGTGAATCTGCTGGTACCTTGATCTTGAACTTTCCAGCCTCCAGAACCATGAAAAACTAAAGTTTGCTGTTTAAGCCACTCAGTCCATGGTATTTTGTTATAGCAGCTCAAACTACAGCAGTCCTATAGAAAATTATAAGACAAGATGCCATTCGAAGGAAGTGATAAAAGAATATAACATTTTGGAATATCAAGTGAATGGTTATTTTCCTAAACTCTCAAACTCATGGTTTCTTATCTTAAATCTGCCACTTAATAGCCATGAGTCTTGATCTTGTTAACTGCCCTGATCTATAAAGTGGAGAAGGATAAAATGCCTTTATCTGTAAAATTAATGTAATATATTTAGCTCTTAGGACTTTTGTGAAAGAAGTCTTAAAAAATGCAAGCACTATATAAAATGAACTTATTGCCCTAGGGTCACTGTATCCCAGACTTTCTCTAAATGTTCTCTTCTGTACTTGACAGGAAGTGTTGCACTTACATTACTCATTCAACACATTGTGATGTGCACAGATTGCAAGGCACCAGGAGTTCAACAGTGAACAAAAAATAGAAAATGTCTTTTGCCTTAGGATGCTTATATTTTAGTAGGGGAAGCAGATATTGAATCAAATGTGAATTGTAGCAGTGATCAATGCTGTGAATGAGAAATACAGAGTATTAGCATGTGAAACAGGACATGAGATCTCAGTCAGAAGGTTAGAAACACTTCCTTGCTTAAGCTAAAAGTGAACTGAGACTTGGAGGGTGACAGCAGAAAAATAAATGAGAAGGCCATCCACGCAGAAAAAATCAGCATGAGAACTGATGTGTGGCAAATGGGAGCGTGATGTACATTTGAGAAATTATTAGCAGGCTAATCTGGTTGGATTGGAAATGGTGATACAACATAAAGCTGGAGAAGCAAGTAGGGGTAGACCTTGCTGGACATTGTAGGTCACGTTAAGAATATGTACCTTTATCTTAAAATCAATGCAGAGTGATTGTGTTTTAAGCAGGGAGGTGGTATGAAGAGATTAGCATTTGGTAATGATTACTCAGAATGAAATGTGGAAAATCAATTGGAAGTAAGTAATTTTGGCGATCATGTTACTTTGTGTAATCCTCACAAAATCAAAATTTGGTGTGAGACAAAGATTACATTTTATGGCAATTATATCTGAGTCTTATATAAAAAAGGGATTCAGTTTTTACTAAATATAGGATGTCCCAAGAAAATGTATACACACACTTTGAATAATTATAAAGCTAATGTTTATTAAAATACATTTCATTTTCAAAATGTAATAGAATCTACAGACACCCTGTATACATTTTTGGGGGGAGACCCTGTATTTTCCTAAATTTATTTTGCTAAATAATACACTGAAACATCCTTCTAAAATTGGAGAATTAAAGCAGTCTAACTAACCCACATCCCACCATCCACCCAGTGTCTACCTGTAACCCTGACCAAAGGTTGAATTTTCCCAGAGATAGCAACTTATTGCACTATCAAAACTTCTATTTTGTTTTGTTTTCTTTTTTCTTTTTTAATCCTCACCTGAGGGCATTTTTCCATTGATTTTTGATAGAGTGGAAGGGAGAGAGGGAGGGAGAGAGAGAGAAACATTGATGTGAGAGAGACACATCGATTTGTTGTCTCCCACATGATCCCAACCAGGGCCGGGGATCAAACCTGCAACCCAGTTACGTGCCCTTGACCGGGAATCGAACACATGACCCTTCGGTCCAAGGGTCGACACTCTAACCATAGAGCCAAACTGGCCAGGGCTATTTTGCTTTCTTACACTTAGATGAAATCTGTGTCTCTATAACTTCCACCCACTAGGCTACTCTAGATATTCCTAAGACAGACATTCAAACACTGAAGATAAAAGTAGAATCATTACCTAGCCCAATTTTGTTTTGTTCATGCTACACACAATTAGGTGCCTATAAAATTCTTGATATAATTTTAAGACTCTCTTATGATCTCAGTGACCTTTCCCAATGCACCAGAATTCACGACATGCGCTACACAGACTACGTGTACAGAGTAGTACTGAAGATTATCATTTCCTTTATGAAGGACATGATCTGCTTATTCTGTGTTACATTGTGGGGTAACTATGTCACACAGTGGCTCCTCTTGAGTGTACAACATATAGATTATTTCACCTAAAATGTTATTAAACAATAACCCCCTCTATCCTACAGAAAAAAAGTGAAGGTGTGAGAGAGCAGGTACAAAATGCAAGAATCTATTGGCTTTAGCCCATTATATCAAGTGTGAATCCTCTACTCTGATGTTCTTCCTTATTAACTTGCCTTAGCTGAAAATTTTACATTCACATTTTCCACATCTTTATCCAAGTTCTTAACAAAGCTATTAAAATGTAACAAAATCCTATTGAAATAGTTTACTCTAGAGAGAACTTGCAAACTACCTTTTCTTGTATATTAACTTTTAAATAAACATTTTTCATTCAACTGGGCATTTTCTCAACAATTTGGGGTAAATATAATATGACATTCTACATGTAAATATCTATAAATAACTATTATTCAAAGGGATTTGAAAAAACCAGAGAAGTATTAATAATAGTAAGCTTTAATAAACAGTCACTTTCCTAGCTAACCCTTGGTAAGTCAACAATTAGTTACTTCCAAGAAAAAAATAAAAATTACCATAGAGGTTCATAAAATATTTTCTATATTCTGATTTGGTATTTTGTGTTTGTCTATAATTATGTAAATCTGTACTCATTAAGGTCAATTTTTTAGACTCTTTTCCCCCAAGAAAATATTTTTACTCAAACCAAATAAAGCCTACACAATACCTAATTCTGACCCGTTTTATAATCATAGAACTGTAGCTGTTTCATGAGGCCTTACCAGTCAACAGTCCAACCTTCTTTTTGCCTCCACTTACACCACTAGTTTGTAAAGAAGCAAGGAACCCAGGCCTCCCTCCATGCTCTCTGTCATTCCCCTAACAGCATTTCACTCCCCAGAACAGAGATGTGAATTCAGACACCTTTTCTAGAGTTCTTTCCAAACCGTAACACTCTCTTACTCTTTCAGTTGCTTATACTTTTTATCCATCCAGCACCTTCCCCCATCATTTTGTGTAAATCTTTACACAAGATATCCTTAATCTAATCACACATTGAAATCACTTGATAAACTATTTAAAAATAAACATATCTCTGCTGTACTTCCTGAAATTCTGATTCCTGAGATCTGGAGCAGGGCCCTCAAGAGGTACAACCAGGCTTGGAAATCACTGTTGTAGAATATACTTTGACGTCAGACAAAAGTGAGTTTGAAGCACCTTTATCAGCTATGTGGCCTTAGGTGATTTTCCTACCCTGTCTGTCATTGCCCTCTCATCCATAAATTTGTTTTAAATGACAATGCATTTACCCCAAAGTGTTATTATATTAAGTGAGCTTATATGATACGTAGTGTAGTGCCTGGCATATAGTAAGAAATCAACAGAAGCTATTATCACCATCCTGGTCCCTTGTCATCCACAAACCAGACCTAATTTCAGAATTGAAATGCTTTAAGGCATGGCTTCCTCAGCTCTAGAGAGAAATGTTATATTTGTAGTTATGGAAGCTGACCTTTATTCCACTCAACTGTATCTAAAGAATTCAAAAAAAGTTCTAGTAGCTAGTAGGCATTCAATAAATACATGATAGATGAATGAATGAATAAATGAGCCTATGAGATGATCCTCTGATGTCCTCATTTTGAAAATTAAGAAAAACGGAATCAGAACCAAAAGTGGTGACTATCAAGAGGTCTATCTAGCTCATATCTAGGATCAGAACTCAGGACTTGCTCTTTCCATCACACCATACTGCCCAGGATAGCAACTCTGCCTCCACTTCCCTAACTCCCACCATTCTGGAGAATGGGATTTTGTCTATGGAGCTGAGCAACACCCAATTTGAAGAAAATGCTCAGGACCACTGTATTTTTCAGAGCATAGTAGTCTAGAAAGCTGAGACAAGCCTTGTCTCTATGTCTCAGGTCCAGTACATCTGATCACAATTACTGAGTATTTTGTCACCTCTCAATGACTCTTCATCAGGAACAATAATTTCAAATCCTTGCATCATTCTTCCTCATCTTTAGACATTAAATTGTCTTTAAGTTCTATCTTTGTCATCAAAATACTAGCAATCTTAGCTAATTTAATATGTCTTTTAACCATAACTTTCAACTATGAATCAGGTTGACTTTCTTCCAGTATTTCTTTGGAAAAAAAAACACACACTGATTTCAAGAACCTATTGATTCTAAGAAAAAGAACTGTTGATGCATTAAAATAACCAAAATGCCTAACACAGTGGAAATTTAGTAAAGATAGACTGAATGAATGGATCATTTACCTAAGCTTTGTGATGCACACAAACATATTCATGGGAGACATGTTCCAAGAAACCCTGTGGATGCTTAAAACAGCAGATAGTACCAAACTCTGTGTATACTGTTTTTTCCCATACAGTTGGCCCTCCAAATCTGTGTGTTCTGCATGTGCAGATATGAAGGGCTAACCAAAGGATTTAACCATCCACAGATTTTGGGATCTTCAGTGGTCCTGAACCAAACCCCCACAGATACCAAGGGATGACTGTATGTACATACCTGTGACAAAGTTTAATTTATAAATTAGACATAGTAAAAGATTAACAACAATAACCAATGATAAAACAGAATAATTATAACAATATACTGTAATAAAAGTTATGTGAGTGTGGCATTATTAAGTAAAATAAGGGTTACGTGACCACAAGCACTGCAATAACACAACAGTTGATCTGATAACCTAGATAGCTACTAAGTGCCTGACGGGCAGGAGGTATATACTATGTGGATATGCTGGACAAAGAGATGATTCACATACCAAGCAATACAAAGCAGAACAGAGATTTTATCATGCTTCTCAGAAGGGTGCACAATTTAAATCTTATGAATTGTTTATTTCTGGAATTTTCCATTTAATATTTTAAGACCTCAGTTGACCATAGTTACCTGAAACTGTGGAAAGCAAAACTGGATAAGGGGGGGTTGGGCAGAATACTGTATTTAAGCATTAGACTATTCTGAAAAACTCTTCAGAGTTTAATTGGCCAGAGAAAGACAAATACCATATGATTTCACTTATATTTCAATCTAAAAAAAACAAATAAACAAAACTGAAAAAAAACTCATAGATACAGAAAACAAACTAATAATTACCAGATTGGTGGAGGGCAGGCAATGGGTGAGAAAGGTGAAGGGATTAAGAACTACAAATTGGGACTGGATTACAAAATGGCCATGGATTGAACGGAAGCTACACTGACCTTCTCCCAGCACCAAACTGGAATTACAACTAAATTACAGAAAAACCATTCTGAATAACCAACTGCAGAATAGCTGGAGATAACCCTTATAACAAAAGATGTAGAGAGGAGCTGACATCCAGTCTGGTATGAGTTGCAGAAGTGCTAGAGGGCTGGCTGGACTCCCACAGGCAGCAGCTGAAGTTCTGTAGGGATATGTCACCTGCAGGAGTTTCCCCCTGAGACATCTGGGGTCTAAACCCCAAGGTGGGCTCCCCAGCCCAGAGTAATGGAACTGCAAAAGGTGCCCACATAACACCTGACTGTGTAAAGCACCAGAGGTTATGTCCAGCAGGGAGAGATGGCTGGAAACACAGGCACCTTCTTGAAGGGCCAATGCACTAAATTTCAGCTGCAGCCACTCACTTGGGCTCTGACAAAGGGAGGGCAGAGTGGACAAGAGCCGTATGTGGTGACTCTGGGGTTTGTGGCTCTGGGGAGAGAGCTGTGAAGGCCCCTGCCTGAATATCTCTGCTGAGTCATTACCCCATGCTGCAGAAGCTATCTTTCTCAGGCAGAATTTTCCCATGAAAGCATTTTAGCCCAGGGGGAAGCAACTGCCCCACCCACTGGAAATTCTCTCACCCCGTCTGCCTGGGGGGAGGGGAGGGAGAGAGTTTACATCTAGCTGAGGACTACAACCTGAGGCTCATTAAGTGACTTAGACTAATAGCCTACAGGCAGAGGTGGATCTCTGGGTAATTTTACTCTGCCCCAGGAGAGTAAAACCAGAGTCATAACAGATCTACCTAATACATAGAAACAAATCCAAACAGGTAACAAAATGGTGAAACAAAGAAACAAGCCCTAAATGAAAAAACAAGAGAATTCCCCACAAGAAAGGCTAAAACAAAGGAGATAAGCAATATAATGAGAGCTCAGAGTAATGATTAAAAGGATGTTCAACAGCATGAGAAAAGATATAAAAACAATGAAAAACAACCAATCGGAAATGAAAAATAACCAATCAGAAATGAAGAATGACATAACAAAAATAAACAATACACTGGAAGGAATAAACAGCAGATTAGAGAAAGCTAAGGATCAGATCAGCAAATTAGAAGACAGGGTAGAAAAAAATCACTCAATTAGAGAACCAAAAAGAAAAAAAAAAAACAATTAAAAAACAAGAGGACAGTTTAAGAGAGCTGTGGAACAACATAAAATTTAACATCTGCATCACAGAAGAAGAAGAAAGTGAGCAAGTGTTAGAGAATGTGTTTGAAGAAACAGTGGCAGAAAACTTTCCTAACTTGGTAAAAGAAAAAGTCACACAAGTTCAAGAAGCACAGAGAGTCCCAAGCAAGAAGAACCCAAAGAGGCCCATGCCAAGCCACATTGTAATTAAAATGCCAAAAATTAAAGAAAAGAGAAAATCTTAAAGGCAGCAAGACAAAAGCAATGGGTTACCTACAAAGGAGCTCCCATAAGGCCGTCAAGCTTATTTCTCAACAGAAACACTACAGGCAAGAAAAAAATGGCATGAAGTATTCAAAGTAATGAAAAACAAGGATCTGAAACCAAGACTACTCTACCCAGCAAGGCTATCATTCAAAATAGAAGGTGAAATAAAGAGCATCCCAGACAAAAAAAAAAAAAAAAAGGCTGAAGGAATTTATTAGCACCCAACCACCATTACAAGAAATGTAAAAGGGACTGCTATAATAAGAAGAAACAGAGAGAAACATAGGCATAATGAATAAAAATGGCAATAAATAAGTACCTATCAATAATAACCTTGATGTAAATGAAATAAATGCTCCAATCAAAAGATATAGGGTAGTTGAATGGATAAGAAAACATGACCCATATATATGCTGTCTTACAAGAGACCTACCTCAGAACAAAAGACTCACACAGGATGAAAGTGAAGGGATGGAAAAAATTTTCCATGGAAATAAAAATAAATAAATAAAAAGGCTGGGGTAGCAATACTTATATCTGGTAAAATAAATTACAAAATGAAGACCATAACAAGCGATGAGGATAGTCACTACATAATACTAAAGGGATTGATCCAACAAGACAATATAACCCTGGTAAACACATATACACCCAATATAGGAGCATAAAAATATATTTAAAAACTTCTGGAGAACTTTAAGGGAGAGATCAACAGCAATACACTCATAGTAGGGGACTTTAACATCCCACTGACCTCATTGGATTGATCTTCAAAAATTAACAAGGAAACAGAGACCCTAAATGATGCATTAGATCAGATGGATTTAATTGATGTTTACAGAACATTTTACCCCAAAGTGACAGATTATACATTCTTCTCCAATCCACATGGTACATTCTCAAAGACAGACCACATGTTAGGACACAAAGTAAGTCTCTACAAGTTCAAGAAGACTGATATCATGTCAAGCATCCTTTCGGATCACAATGGCATGAAACTAGTAATCAATTACAATAAAAACTTTCAAACACATGGAAGCTAAATAGAAAGTTATTAAACAGTGAATTGGGTTACCAGTGAGATCAAGGAAGAAATAAAAAATTTCCTGGAAACTAATGAAAATGAACACACAATAACACAAAATCTATAGGACACAGCAAAAGCAGTCCTGAGAGGGAAGTTCATAGCATTAAAGGTCTACCTCAAAAAAACAAGAAAATTTTCTAATAAATTATCTAACCCTACAACTTAAAGAATTAGAAAAAGAAGGAAATGATAAAGATCAGAGTGGAAATAAATGGCATAATGACTAACTAAACAATAAAAACAATCAATGAAACCAAGTGCTGGTTCTTTGAAAAGATAAACAAGATTGATAAACCTTTAGCCAGACTCACAAAGAAACAAAGAGAGAGGACCTAAATAAATAAAATCAGAAACAAAAGAGGTGAAGTAGCAGCTGACAACACAGAAATGCAAAAGATTGTAAGAAAATATTATGAACAATTATATGCCAACAAATTGGACAACCTAGGAGAAATGGACAAATTCCTAGAATCATACAATCTTCCAAATCTCAACCAGGAAGAGTCAGAAAACCTGAACAGACCATTCATAACTAAGTAAATTGAAGCAGTAATCAATAAACTCCCAGCAAATAAAAGCCCAGATCCAGATGGCTTCACAGGGGAGTTTTACCAAGAATCCAAAGAAGAACTAATGCCTCTTCTCCTCAAACTATTTCAAAAAATTTCAAGAGGAAGGAAGACATCCAAGCTCTTTTTATGAGGCCAGCATATTCCTAATTCCAAAAACAGATATAGACCCTAGAAAGAAAAGTATAGGCCATTACCTCTGATCAACATAGATGCCAAAACCTCAACAAAATATTAGCAAGTTGGATCCAGCAATATACTTTAAAAATTATTCACTATGACCAAGTGGGATTTATCCCAGGGATGCAAGGCTGGTACAATATTTGCAAGTCAATAAATGTCATATACCACATAAACAAAATGAAAGATAAAAATCATATGATCATATCAATAGATGCTGAAAAAGCATTTGACAAAACCCAGCACCCATTTTTGATAAAAACTATCAGCAAAGTTGGAATAAAGGAATCATACCTCAACACAATAAAGGCCATATATGACAAACCTACAGCCAACATCATACTCAATGGGCAAAAACTAAAAGCATTTCCTCCAAGAACAAGCACAATAACAAGACAGGGATGTCCACTTTCACCACTCTTATTCAACATAGTACTGGAAGTCTTAACCAGAGATCAGACAAGAAGAAAAAATAAAAGGCATCCAAATTGGAAAGTAGGAAGTGAAACTATCATTATCCATACATGACATAATATTGTACATAGAAAACCATAAAGACTCCCCAAAAAAACTACTAGATTTAATAAATTAATTTGGCTAAGTAGCACAATACAAAATTAACATACAGAAATCGATGGCATTTTTTACACCAATAATGCATACTCAGAAAGGGAAACTAAAAAAACAATTCCATTTACCATTGCAACAAAAAAAATTAAGATATCTAGGAATAAACTTAACCAAGGAGGTAAAAGACCTGTTCTTCAAATACTACAAGACATTGAAAAAAGAAATAGAGGAAGATATAAAAAGGTGAAAGCATATACCATGTTCATGGATTAGAAGAATCAATATCATTAAAAACTCTATACTAGCTAAAGCAATCTACAGATTCAATGTAATCCCTATTAAAGTACTATTGGCATATTTTACAGACCTAAAACAAATAATCCAAAAGTCTATATGGAACCAAAAAAGACCCCGAATAGCCCCAGCAATCTTAAAACAGGAGAACAAAGTTGGAGAGATCACAATACTGTTATCAAGATATACTACAAAGCCATTATAATCAAAACAGCCTGGTACCGGCACAAGAACAGGCATATAGCTCAATGGAACAGAACAGAGAACCCAGAAACCGACTCAAGACATTATGCTCAATTAATATTTGACAAAGGAGGCAAGAACATACAATGGAGTAAAGACAGTCTCTTCAATAAATGATGCTGGGAAAATTGGAGAGGTACATGCAAAAAAAGGAAACTAGACCACCAACTTACACCATACACAAGAATAAACTCAAAATGGATAAAAGACTTCAATGTAAGTCATGAAACCATAAAAACCCTAGAACAAAATATAGAGAGCAAAATCTCAGACATCACACAGAACAATTTTCACCAATACATCATCTTGGGCAAGAGAAAGAAAGAAAACAATAAACAGGACTACATCAAACTAAAAAGCTTCTGCACAGCAAAAGAAACAAGCATCAAAATGAAAATGAACCCACTATATGGGAGAACATTTGCCAATGATACATCAGATAAGGGGTTAATTTCCAAAATATATAAAGTTTTCATACAATTCAACAAGAGGAAGACAAACAATCCAATCAAAAAATGGGCAGAGGATCTGAATAGACACTTCTCCAAAGAGGACATACAAATGGCCAAGAGACATATGAAAAACTGTTCAACGTCACTAATCATCAGATATATGCAAATTAATACAACTATGAGGCATCACCTCACATGTGCCAGAATGGCTGCCATCAACAAATCATCAAATAACAAGTGCTGGCAAGGATGTAAAGAAAAGGGGACTCTAGTACATTGCTGATGGGAATGCAGACTGGTGCAGCCACAATGGAAAACAATATGGTGTTTCCTCAAAAAATTAAAAATGGAACTGCCATTTGACCCAGTGATCCTACTTCTAGGAATATATTCTAAGAAGCCTGAAACACTAATCAGAAAGAATTTATGTACCTCTATGTTCATAGTAGTGCTATTTATAATAACTATGATCTGGAAACAGCCCAAGTATTCATCAGTAGATAAGTGGATAAAAAAGATGTGGTACATTTACACAATGAAATACAATGAAGCTGTAAGAAAGGAAGATCTCTTACCCTTTGAGATGACCTGGAGGGAACTGGAGAATACTATGCTAAGTGAAATAAGCCAGTCAGAGAAAGACAAGTATCACATGATCTCACTTATTGGTAGAACATAGTGAACAAAATAAGCTGACGGACAAAACAGATCCAAACACATGGAAGTAGGGAAGAGACTAACAAACCTAAGAGGAAAGTGGCGTCGGGGGGAGGGGGGTGGCGGGAAGAGATAAACCAAAGAACTTATGTGCATATATAAACCAA
This sequence comes from Tadarida brasiliensis, assembly GCA_030848825.1. Lineage (NCBI taxonomy): Eukaryota > Metazoa > Chordata > Mammalia > Chiroptera > Molossidae > Tadarida > Tadarida brasiliensis. Next base: position 62,307,578 of record CM061268.1, read on the forward strand.
AGAACTTACGTGGTTATATAGACATAACCAATGGACACAGACAATAGTGCAGTGAAGGTAGGGGTAGTCAGAGAAAGAGGGTGTCAATGGGGGGAAAAAGGAGGGACATCTGTAGTACAACAATAAAGATAAATATAAAAATAAATAAATAATAAAAATAAAATGAAATAATAAAATAAAATAATAAAAATAAATGAAAACTCACCACTGGATAAGTTCACATAAAAAAAAAGAAAGAAGTAGTACAAATTATTATTTACAAAGTAGTCATGGGCTTGTGAAGTACAGCATAGGGAATAATCAATAATACTGTAATAACTACATATGGTGTCAGGTGAGTACTAGACTTATTGGGATGATCACTTTCTAAGTTATATAAATGTATAATCATTATGTTGTAGACTCACTAAGAAAAAAACTCACTAAGAGAAAAGGCTAATGTAAACAAAATCAGAAATTAAAGAGGCGAAGTTACAATGGACACCACAGAAGTACAAAGGATCATACAAGAAGACTATTAAAGACTATATGCCACCAAATTCAATAACCTAGAAAAAATATTTCTAAGTTCTTAGAAATATACAACCTTCCTAAACTGAATCATGAAGAACTGGAAAATCTAAATAAACTGATCAACAGTGAGCAAATTGAAACAACTACCCAAAATATCACAAAAATTAAAAGTCCAGGACCAGATGGCTTCACTAACCAAATTCTAACAAACATTAAAAGATATAACACCTATCTTTCTCAAACTCTTCCAAAATATTGAAGAGGCAGTACTTCCTAATTCATTTTATGAGGCCAACTTTACCATGATACCAAAAGCTGACAAGGATAACTCAAAAAAGAAAACTACAGCCCTGGCCGGTTTGGCTCAGCAGTTAGAGCGTCGGCCCACAGACCAGAGAGTCCCGAGTTCAGTTCCCGATACAGGCACATACCTCAGTTTCAGTTTGTCCCTGGCCCCGGTTGGTGTCGTGTGGGTGGCAACCACTCGATGTGTCTCTCTCACATCGATGTTTCTCTCTCTTCCTCCCTCTCTCCCTCCCACTCTATCTGCAAAAATGTCCTCGGGTGAGGATTAAAAAAAAAGAAAGGAAAAAAAGAAAGAAAACTACACATCAATATCTCTGGTAAATACAAATGAAAAAATCCTAGAATACTAGCAAACTGAATACAACAATACATTAAAAAGACACTATATCACAATCAATTGGGGTTACTTCCAGGGGCACAAGAATGGTTCAACATATGCAACTCAATCAATGTGATTCACCACATTTAAAAAATAAAGGATAAAAATTATATAATCATATCAATAGATGCAGAAAGAGCATTTGACAAGATACAACAACATCCTTTTATGATTAAAACACTCAATAAAATTGGTACACAAGGAAAGTACCTCAACATAATAAAGGCTGTATAGGACAAACCCTCAGTTAATACCATACTAAATGGTGAAAACTGAAAGATGCACATTCTCACCACTGTTATTCAACATAGTACTGGAGGTCCTAGCCAGAGCAATCAGGAAAAAGAAAGAAATAAAAGGCATCCAAATTGGGAATGAAAAAGTAAAATTGTCACTTTTTGCAGACAACATACTTCTTTATATAGAAAACCCAGAAGGCTCCACCAGAAAAGTATTAGAAACAATAAACAAATACAGTAAAGTTGCAGGACACAAATTCAATGTACACAAATCCAGTGTTCCTATATACTAACAATGCAATTTCAGAAAAATAAATGGGAAAAAAAAACTCCTTTAGCAATTGCAACAAAAAATAAAATACCTACAAATACACTTAACAAAGGATGTGTAGGACCTACATGCTGAAAGCTACAAGACGTTATTAAAAGCAGTTGAAGAAGCCCTGGCTGGTTTGGCTCAGTGGTTAGAGCATCGGCCAGGGGACCAATAAGTTGCGTGTTCGATTCTGGTCAAGGGCATGCGCCTTGGTTGCGGTTGGGTCGGGGTTATGAGGGAGGCAACCAGTCAATGTGTCCCTCTCATGTTGATGTTTCTCTCTTTCTCCCTCCCTCCCTCCTATTCTATCTGAAGATACATTGAAAAATATCCTCTGGTGAGGATAAAAAAAAAAAGAAGTTGAAAAAAAACACAAAGAAATGGAAAGATAATCCGTGTTTATGGATTGGAAGAATCAATATAGTTAAAATGGCCATATTGCCCAAAGCAATAGATAGATTTAATGAAATCACGATCAAAATCCTCATGGCATTTTTGAAAGATTAGTATGGAACCATAAAGGACCCTGAATAGTCAAAGCAATCCTGAGGGAGGAAAAAAAGCCAAAGATATCACATTCCCTGACTTCAAATCATTCCCTGACTACAAAGAGACAATAATCCAAGCACCATGGTATTGGCAGAAAAACAGACACACAGACCAATGAAACAGAATTGACAGCCCAGAAATAAATGCACACATACATGGGCAAATAATTTTGATAGAGGAGCCAAAAATATACAATGGAGAAAAGAAAGCCTCTTCAATAAATGGTGCTGTGAAAACTGGAAAGCCACATGCAAAACAATGAAACTAAACTATTTATCACCATACACAAAAATCAACTCAAAATGGATCAAAGACCTAACTATAAGACCTAAAACAATAAATTACATCAAAGAGAACATAGGTATTAAACTTACGGACCTTGGTCTTAGAGAGAATTTTATGAATTTGACCCCAAAGGCAAGAGAATTAAAAGTAAAAATAAACAAATACACTATATTAAGCTAAAAAGCTTCTGCATAGCAAAAGAAACCATCAACAAAACAAAAAGGCAACCAACTGAATGGGAGAAGATATTTGCAAACAACACCTCCAATGAGGTGTTAATATCCAAAATATACGAAGTACCCATACAACTCAACAAAAAATCAAACAAACAATCCAATTGAAAACTGGGCAGAGAACCTGAACAAACACGTCTCCCAAGAGACATACAAATGGCCAATATATATAGGAAAAGATGTTCAACTTCACTAGCTATTAGGAAATGAAAATAAAAACTGCAATGAGATACCTCACACCTGTTAGAATGGCTATTATCAACAACACAAGTAATACGTGTTGGAGAGGTTAGAGAAAAACAGGAACACTCATTCACTGCTGGTGGGAATGTAAACTGGTACAGCCACTATGGAAGACAGGATGGAGATTCCTCAAAAAATTAAGAATAGACTTATCATATGACCCAGCAACCCCTTTTCTGGGAGTCTACCCCAAAATTTGAAAACTTTTATTCATAAAAATATATGTACTCCTATGTTTGTTGCAGCATTATTCACAGTGGCCAATACATGGAAACAACTGAAGTGTCCTTCAACTGATCATTGGATAAAGAAGATGTGGTACATCTATACAATGGAATACTACTCAGCCATAAGAAAAGATGAAATACTACCATTTGTGACAACATGGATGAATCTTGAGAATATTATGCTAAGCAAAATAAGTCAGGCAGAAAAAGTCAAGAATCATATAATTTCACTCATGTGGCATATAAAACTGAAAGCAACAAGTGAGCAAACAATACAAACAATCAGACAAAAACTCATAGACACACAACAGTATGGTGGTTACCAGAGGAAAAAGGAAGTATAAAAGCAGTCAAATACATGGTGACAGAAGGAAATTTGACTTTGGGAGGCATACACAATGCAATATATACAGATGATGTATCATAGAAGTGTACACTTGAAAGCTCTATATTTTTATTCATCATTGTCACCCTAACAAATTTAATGAAAAAAATTTTAAAAAGTAAAATCCAATAGGCAAAGTCTTTACACTATAAAACCAGTAAACTACATTATAATAGTTACACTATAAGAGTATACTACTTTATGTTCATCATGACGCTATTTGAAGTAGCAGGAAATTTGAGATCATCTAAATGTCCATGTTCTCGAAGAATAGATAAAAAACTGTGGTAGATACAAAATATGCAATATGATGCAGCCATAAGAAGCAAAGGACCAAAGAAACACACAGTCACATGGATAGACTTTGAAAACATAATACCAGGTGAAAAGAAGCAAGAAACAGAATGAGTGCTGTACATAATGCCAGTTTTGTGAATTAAAAGAAACATGTACATAAAATATCAATAGAAGAATACCTGTCAGCATATTACTTGAAAGGTTGCTAATGGAGGGAAAAAGAACAGATTGGAGAATGGGGTGTGATAAATAATGAAGTAATAAATGAATGAATGAAGAGTAAAGAAAAGAGTAAACAGGATCCATGAATAGACTCATGAAAATAATGTGCTATGAATTAAGGTTATATGTTTAAATATTCTGTACCTGACATAAAAAACCTAGCTTTTTTAATCTTTTTTTTTTTTTTTTTTACAGAGAGGATTAACTACTAATATACTATGGAATTAGTCTTCTCATGTATATATACTTCAATCTTTGGTTTGCTTGACAAAAATTTTTTAAAATGCCAAGAAATTTGGAGCTAAAATTTAAAAACCAATGAGAAATGAAAAGTAATTAATTGTGGGCTCAGATATTTTTGAAATTATAATTATAAAAATAAACATAGTGTCCTTTGTAAAATATCTTTTTAAATTCTTCAAACTTAGAAATAAAGTAAGCATAGTTACTGGAAACATTTAGTAATTAACAAACCTTAAAAAAATAGATTCCAACAAAGAATCAGTCTTCATTTCAACAATCTTTCCTTAAGGAAATGAGTGTAGCATTGTCATAAATTTGTTTACCACAAATTGGAAAGAAGGAAAGTACTGCCCAGCTGGTGTGGCTCACTGGTTGAGCATCAACCCACTGAGAGGTCGTCGGTTCGATTCCCGGTCAGGGCACATGCCCAGGTTGTGGGCCAAATCCCCAGTGCGGGGCATGCAGGAGGCAGCCAGTCCATGTTCTCTCTCATCGATGTTTCTATCTCTCCCTCTCCCTTCCTCTGTCTCTAAAATCAATAAAGAAAAAAAAAAAAAAAACACTTTAAAAATAAGAAAGAAGGAAAGTACTGATGATAACCATTCTTACAGGTGTGGGGTGATATCTCATTGTTGCTTTAATTTTCATTTCTCTGACAATTATTGACATTGAGCATCTTTTTATATGTCCATTGGCCATCTGTATGTTCTCTTTGGAAAAGAGTCTATTCAGGTCCTTTGCCCATTTTTTAATTGGATTGTTTGGTTGGTTGGTGTTGGGTTGTACAAGCTCTTTATCAATTTTAAACATTAATCTTTTAACACCTGTTAAAATGGCTATCATCAATAAATCCAAAAACAACAAGTGCTGAGGAGGATATGGAGAATAACGAACCCTCGTGCACTTTAAAAAGAAAAGTTGATGGGAATGCAGATTGGTGCAGCACTATAAAAAACAGTATGGAGTTTCCTCAAAAAGTTAAAAATAGAACTGCCTTATGACCCAGTGATTCTACTTCTAGGTATATATCTGAAGAAACCCAAAACACTAACTCAAAAGAATATATGCACCCCTGTGTTCATTGTAGAGTTATTCACCATAGACAAGATATGGAAGTAACCCAAGTGTCCATCAATAAACAAGTGGATAAAAAAGTTGTGTTACATATATACAATTGAATATTACTCAGCCATAAATAAGAATGAAATAATACCATTTGTGACAACATGGTGGACCTAGAGGGTATTATGCTAAGTGAAGTAAGTCAATCAGAGAAAGACAAATACACTATAATTTCACTTATAATGTGGAATTTAAAGAAGATAAATTATCAAACAAAACTGAAACAGACTCATAGACACAGAGAACAGACTGATGGTTGCCAGAGGGGAGAAGAGTTGGGGAACTGGGTAAAAAAGGTAAAAGGATTGAGAAGTACAGATGGGTAGTTACAAAATAGTCATGAGGATGTAAAGTACAGCATAGGGAATATAGTCAATAACATTGTAATAACCAAGTATGGTGCCAGGTGGGTGCTGGAAATACTGGGGAGAACACTTTGTATATAATTATCTAAGCACTATGGTGTACACCTGAAACTAATACAAAATAATATTGAATGTAAATTATAACTGAAAAATAAGATTTTTAAAAAAGGAAAGTAATACTTTTTTAGGTGCTCACACTCATTTGTTCTTCATCTTACTTAATCTTCTCCTCGAAAAAAATAAAATAAAATCCTATAAGAGAGAAATTAGGTGAAACTATGCAAAATGGCCATTTGTGTAAATTAGAATGTTTCAATATTGGAATTTTCATGTGGTTCAATTTAATAATATAATTCTCAATTGAAAATTGAAAAAACTAAGGCTTTGAAGATTTCAATAGTGACTTAAAGACACAGTTGTAAAGAGGCAAGGTCAATATTTCAACTTAGATCAATTTGCGTACAAAATCCATTTTCTTTTCACTACATTATAATGTTGCCATTGATAAGCTGGAATTTTCACAGGTATAACTATACTTGAAATTTAAGCTAATGGTTGCTCCATGCTTAGAAAAAGGCAATAGTAGAGTTGGTTTTAAATAGAATTAGAATGAATATTATTCAAGACTTTAATAATTTAAATTTCATATATCTGAAATCTGTGGGTTAAACAAAATGCATTTTCTTCTTTAAGCATGACACACTCATGCTTTAAAATCAGTACAAGTCTAAGACGGAAGCCTTGTAGATTCATTATGAACCAGGAAACTAAACTCTTCCAAGATTCTCATTTGAACCATTCTTTCACTGTTTACATTTTTTAAATGTACAAGATCAAAATAGCTGAAAAGTTCATTGATGGATTCTACATAGGACAAGCCAAAGTCCAACCCCCAGAAAAGTTCCATGGTAGGTTAACAAATGTCATTCAGACAATGCCAAACAGCAAATGCCATTTGTCAAATAGAACTTTGATATTGAAGCTCTGCATTCTTGTGGTTTAATATGAGTCATTGTTTTCCAATTGGAATCCATTAGTATAGACCACTGATGATATTTGCTTGGTTTTACCTTTAGACATTCTGAGCTATGAAAAAAAAGAAAAATGTATTTTCACCTTTGTTTGCATAATTAAAATCGCTTTATAAATGTGCTTTTGGGCCCATGCTTTTCAAACCAAGAGAATTAACAAAGCTCAAAGAGGACCAAAGGAACTTATCAAAAGTAACTTGGCCAAGAAAAACCAGTGGAGGTAAAAGCACTCATCACCCTGTCTCATCTACATTCTCAATAGGTGGTTCTTATTTTCTTAAACTGTCTCCTCTTAGGACACCCTCACCCACCTTGAAATCCATTTTCCCATAGGAGATGGCATAACAGGGAGTTCACTCAGGATAAGTTACTAATAGGAAGGCATTTAAAAGATTTATTTATCCATAGATAAGAGTCATTGTTAAATTCAACTGTCCCATTTCTAAAAATGTAAACAAAATCTATTGATCATGAAAAGTTCATCTTCTCCTTTATCCACTTTTTCTTTAGTCCCATTATTAGAATGGAACAGAAACTACTTTTCACAGGAGCAACTTTTTATCACATGGTTTGGCTTTTATCACATTCCAAAGTTGCATTAAGACATGGAAACTAAGAGGTGAAGTAGGCTCTCCCCCACTGAGGAGATTTACCTTTATACTAAGGTCTTACTGTTAGTACATGCCTTAGCAAAATTATTAATTATAACATGTCACAGGCCTTCAAGATCCCACATAAGTAGTCAACACTGTAAATGTAAAGCATATTGGATGTAAAGAGCAACATAACTTTTTTCTGTCATAAAGATGAAATCTCATTCCTTTGTCCAAACTGTCTTTTATGACTCTTAGATGAACTCTGATAGGGTACCATGGCTGGAGCCTAAAAATCTGAGAGGAATGAACAGGAAACAGAAACAGTATGTGATAACAACCTTTTTTTTTTTTTTTTTTTTTTACATCTGAGATGCTTCCAGTTCTTCAAAGTAGTTCCGTTATCCATTAAATCCTCTCATCCTCAGCACAGCACTCTGAGATAAGGAGGATAGTTTCATCATGTTTCATTGGCTACAGACCAGTTAAGTGAATTGTATATGGCTATAAAGGATGAGAGCAGAGGGAAGGAAAAATAAAAGCTGGCATTTTTGGAACTCTTATTATATAATGGGCTTTATGCTAGGAACTCTAACCATTGAGAAAGTTATTTGTAATTTCTGTGCTTTAGTTAGTTTCCTCTTACGTAATAGAACCTACCTTGTAGATTAGATAAGACACTTATACTGGATGTATAAAAAATTTAACACAGCATCTGGCCCATGAGAACATTTCAATGGATGTTGACTCTAGCTATTATTATTATTTATTTTTATTTTAAGTTTCCTAATAATCTTGTAAAATAGGCATTATTTTCCTTATTTATCTGTTGAAGACTCTAAGGTTTTATGAAAGTTAATAAATGCTCTTTTGAATGAAATGCATACTACCTCAAGCTGAAATTCCATCCAGCCATCATAATCAAGTTGCCATAAATTTTCTACCAATTACAAATATCAGCAGATAGCTGATATCAGGGTTAGGGAGGCAGCCAGAGGTTAAGTAAAGGAAAGAACGTTTACCTGTCCTACTATCTGCTATATACTCAGTAAGTTCGTAATCTTCACCACTAACATAAGAGGAAAATTTAAGCCTGACTTTATAGATGATTTAAACTTAGGCTCAGAGAAGTAATTTGTCACAATCATAAAGGAAGATAAATGCCTAAGCCAAGATTCAAACTTCCATGTAGTTCCAAAGCCCATGATCTTGTCAACAAGGAATTAGAGTTGTTTGATTTTCCTCCCCAGAATTACCTAGGCACTTTAAAAATCAATTTTATAATCAATGAAATGCTTAGCATGATGAACTAGAAACACTGACTAGAGTTAGAAGACCTACCATCCACATTGAGCTTCCCAGTGAGTCTATAAAGAAGGCATTTACCTATACCAAGTTGATCAGTCAAATGAGATAAATGAACTAGAACAATCCCCAAAGTCCCTGTAACACTCTGCAGGTCAGCATTCTCCTCTCCCTTACTGGGTGTTCCCCAGGAGAAAGCATATAACATGCAGCCTCCAGAATTCTGAGAAAATAAACTTCTGTTATTTGAGCCACCCAGTCTATAGTACTTTGTTATGGAAACCCAAGCAAATTAATGCAATAGGTATCAGGATATCTACTAACTGTACAAGTTTGCCTCAAGCTTAAGAATGAGAAAAGAGAACCCTTGTGCACTGTTGGTGGGAATGCACATTGGTGCAGTCAATATGGAAAAACAGTATAGAGATTCCTTAAAAACTAAAAAGTGAGATTATTAAAGGATAGAGCAAAGAACGTGCCTGGAACATAGTGTGGGATTAATAATTTATAATAGCTGTTATTTAGTTGAAGCACTTGAAATGGCTGATATTTGATTTTTTTTTTGTTTTATCAAATGGCAATTCCATATGGCTTAGCCTAAAGTTAATGTTACAAAGAGGCAGAGAATTCAATGGTTAAGAATATAAGTTCTAGAACCAGGGTAGAGTCTTACCTCTGTCACTCACTAGCAAGTTATAAAACTTCTCTAATTCAGTTTCTTAACTACAAAATTAAAAATAGGATGGATGAACAAGATTAAATTAATTAATCAATGCAAAACTTTTAGATTAATGCCTGATACTTAGTCCTTAATGAATGTAATGTTATTGATACTATTAATAATGAAATGAAGGTGGTACATATGAAAATATCTGCAATTCCAACACCCAATTCAATGCTGTTTTGGATGGTGTTGATAAAAGAGAATTAATTACATAGTGGTCATTTAGCTGTATAAAACAAAGAGGTTAAACATTAAGTGCTAAAATACAGTGGAATCAGGAACTATTTAAATAAAAATGTCTCATAATTTCTTAACAATTTGTCTGAGACAAGTCTAAAACAACTTGAATGCTGAAAATATGTTATCTTGGGAATAAATCAATAATGTTCCTTAACTTCTTAAATTGCTAAACATCTTTAATTATTTCAAATAGGATGAAAAGCTAGAAGTCTATTAAGTATGGAGTTTAACATGTTTTTTGTTGATTTTTGTTTTGTTTTGTTATGTTTTTTTAAGAAATAGTTCACCGATTTTTAGAGAGATGAAGGGAGAGAAACCTCGATGTGAGAGCCCATCTACTGCCTGCCATCTGCACGCCCCCTACTGGGGAATCAAGCAGGCAACCTCCTGGCACACAGAAGGACACCCAACGAACTGAGTCACACCAGCCAGGGCTAATATGTTTTTGACAGGTTCATAGAGCTGTTCATTATAACAGGCTAAATATTGCACTGACAGGATCAACAGACCAGAACGATAACAAACCCACTAATTCAGTGGGTGATAGATAGTTGGCAAATCACTTCAATCTCATTTTTCTATTTGGGTAAATGAGGAAGAAATCTAAGATATCAAAGCTCTCTTCTAAAGCTAAACTTCTATGAGTCTCTATTCTAAAGAGATTAAGAATATAATTATTGCATCAAAGTAATGTAACCCATTTCACGTGTCAATAAATAGGAAGTAAATTGTTTTCAATGAGAAGAATGTTAAAATAACAGGAAACAAAAAATACACTCAGTTAAAAATATCCTGAATTTAAACCACAGTATTCTGTGCAATAAAAGGGAAAAAGTTAATGATCAAGCCTTTTCTGAAATTGACAGTAGGCATATATTCCTGCTCAGCAGAATTAAAGCTGCCTAGGACAGCAGTGAAACCAATACCGACTTAAAATCCTAGGTCCATTCGTCCAGAGACTCCAATCTCTGACCTTAAGAAACTCACATGATATCAGATTTCTGTCTCTGAAATTTGTTAATTATGATATAACTCCTAGGATTCTTAGAGGGTAAATTAGTTAATGTTTCTAAGTCACTGAAAGGATAATGATTGACCATAGAAAGATCATCACTGTAAAATCAGGAAAAAAAAAAAACAACAACAACACTTAATGCTCACAACATTCTTCCAATTAACATAGGTATCTCAGTAAGAGCTTAAAATAAAAGAAGAAAAAAAGAAAAGATCTTCATGCCCTTGTAGCTGATCTAAAATAATAATTGCAAGACAAAGCAAAAAAAAAAATGCATTCTCATCATGGCATCATAAGAATAACTAGGTTAAAATGGAGCAGTCCATACACATATTGTTTGGACTGGTGGAAAGACATAAAACCAAGACACATTCAATCTGATACCATAAAACTCATTCTTTTCTCAAGTTAAAATGTTTATATCAATGAAATGATATCCTTTAATGGTTAAAATGTCAGAAATGCAACTCAAGTAGATGAACATGAATATGAAGGTTTCTATAGATAGCATAATCAGTTAAATTGCTTTGACATTTCAAAATATTTAAGAAACTTAATTTCTCAGAGTTGGTCACAACTCATTAGTACTTTCCATTCAAGTACAAGCAACTACATTTCCAATACCTGAAAATAACTAAATCAAAAACAGATTTCATCATAAGTAATCAATGATATCCTTTATTTAAAAAGTAATGTTGCCCCAATACATTTAATTTCTAAAATAGTTGCTATGAGAAGATGGAGGAAGTTATTGTTCAATTTGTTTGTTTGGATGTTGTTTTGGCTTCCCTCAAAAGACTTTTTCCCCCTAAGATAATTGTAAGATTCCAATATTCACAGCATGTCATAATTAAACATCTTCTAGGAAGTACACAATCTGATTAGCACATTAACTCAGGCATAAACCAGCCGTGACCACATTGCCTCCAGGTCTGGATCAAACCAGTCTGGGATAAAACAATCATGATGAAAATTTATACTAAGACCTATTAATTCCAACACTATTTTATCTTCCATCATCAGTTCTTATGAATTTTTATTTTTTATTAATCCTCACCTGAGGAACATTTTCCATTGATTTTTAGATAGATAGAGTGGAAGGGAGGGAGGGGGGAGACAGAGAGAGAAGCATCAATGTGAGAGAGACACATTGGTTAGTTGTCTCCCACATAACCCATCAGGGATCAAACCTGCAACCCAAGTATGTGCCCTTGACCTGGAATCAAACCCAAGACCCTTCAGGCTGCAGGCCGATGCTCTAACTGCTGAGCCAAACAGGCCAAGGTGACCCTCTTACGAAATTTTTTTAATCCTTAATTTTGTTGTGAGAACAGTCTCCTAGCCTACTGCTAATGAAAATGGACACTTCAGTTCTGAAAATTAAATACCTTTGCCTTCATTCTCAAAGGGTCCCACCACCAGATTAGGGAAAAGTCAGAGATGTGTTTATAGTTGCATGCCTGTAGTTACAGCCCACAACTTCCTCTCTAGTATCAGCTTCTATTTTGAAGAGGGGGAGTAGAAGGAATACCCATATTCTGATTTTTTTTGTTGTACTGATTGGTGGCTAGTTGTTTGCTTTTAAGCAGAGTAAGTGCATACGGCCATGAAGGTGGGAATATCTTCCCCCACAGTCTACTCTTGTGCTGTCCAAAATGGTGGCCACTAGCCACACAGGGCTACTGAGCATGTAAAATCAAATAGAGCCACCAAGGAACTGAATTTTTAATTTTATAAATTTTATTGACTTGAATTAAAATTTAAAAGCTGATACTCATCTGTATTATTGGAAAAGCTTTAACTATGTTTGGAGCAACCTGGGTATGTGAATCCACTATATCATCGGTGAAAGTTTCTGAAATCAAAACATAGGTCAAGTTTTTTCTGTTGAAAATTTAGTGACTGAATTGTGATGTGCATAATTCAAAGAATTAATAGGCAAAAAATAGCGTAAAATATCTCATTAATAATTTCTAAATATTGGTCACATGTTGAAAACTTCAATCTATTCTAATACTTTGAATATATTATTTTAAATAAAACATATTCTTAAAGCTAATGCCACTGGCTTCTTCTTACTTTTTAAATGTACTACCAGGAAATTTTAAATTACTTATGACTAATATTTCTATTGGACAGCATTAATAAAGAGTAATAATATTAACCAGTGGCATAAGTATCTGAGATGGGCCAGTGAAGTGGTTTAGAAAATATGTGTAGTATAAGAAAAAAAGCAAAAGGCCAGACAGCAGTACATTCAAATCCAGCTCTGAGGGACCTGAGCAAGTCATTCTGCTTCCTTAGCCTATATTTCCCCATGTATAATATGGGAAGAATAGTTTACTGGCTTAAACAAAATATTTGTAAAGTGCCCGGTATATCATCAGTTTAAATAAACCATTGAATAAATTAGTTGTTTTGCAATAGAAAGTAGAGGTTTCAGAGAACTACTAAAAATTAACTGCTTCTCGATGTCAATGAATACTGCATCATACATATATTTTGTGAGAACTGGCAGTAAAAGGAAACACTGCAGAAGTCCTCTGGATAAGCTTATGGGCAGGCTGAAGTCTTGATTAGTGAAAAGTAAAAATCTGTCATCTGTTGGTTCTTCTGGTAAAGCAGATCCTTCAGGGCACTTTGCAGCTAGCTGACAAGAAGTAGCAACTTTTCTCAGGCACTACTAGCTCCTCTGACAGTTTAATCCACTCCACTCTAGCAGATACTATCTTTGATTCTTAAAAGAGTTGATTATTTTAATCCAGACAAGTATAAATGATAAACCAAGAAAACTTGACCATTTTAGAGATTAACAAATATGTCTTAGTGAACAACCAATGTGTCTTTAATGAATAGAAGAACTGACCAAGGATTGTAGCAAGGACCTGCCTACATAAAAGGCATTCCACCAGGTCACCCAACTCCTACTTACCCCCAACATCTGGTGGAGGTAGTGATACTCTGGCCCTTGATTATACTTCAGGAAGGATTTCCAGAACAGCAGGACGTTCAGAGAGAGCCAGATAAGCTAAATCATAAGAAAGGAAAGAGAAAAGAAAAAGTAAACATAAACATTACCTGATGAATGGAAACCTTAAGTACATTCCTTGGACACAATACTTTCAATGGAATCTCAATTAGTAATTGAGGAAAGCAATCTGAAAACCACTCCAAGAAAAACAAATCTACCTCACTCAGTCCCTAAAAGTAAACATTTGGGTTGTCAACAGGACTCCTGAATGATTTGCAGACATCCCTTGCAGTACAAAGTGGGACCAAGAAGTTAGCGACATCACCATGTCCCAAGCGTTGTGTATTGTTAAAATACAACATCAAGCAGAAGCTGGGGAAAGAGCAAAGAAGGGAAGATGTTTCAAGGGTTAAGAAAAAGCTGTGTTCATTAAAGTGATCCCTTCTCCCTTCCTCTACATCTGCTCGCTCTCCCATCAGCGTGTAGGCAAGTTCTCGTGCATTTGGAGGAAGGGTGGGATCGTTATTATTTCCAGGTATCATCAGCGGAAAGTTTTATTAGTTAAGAATATTCAGATTAGAGGCAAAACTTCCACTTCCAGCTTCCCACCCGCGCACGCTCAGACAATGAATCAAAATCTCTGCACAAGAGACAAAACGCGGGGACAGCCTCGCCCGCCATCCTACCAGGCAGAGGTGTTTAACCCCTTCGTTGGCCAGCCAGCTCCTCCAGGACACAGCCATGCCGCCGGCCCCGCCGCGCTGAGCTCGCCGCCGGCCGGCCCGAGAAGGTGCGGCGGCGGCCGGGGCAGTGGGAACAGTAGCGTGGGTGTGGGCGGGTCGGGACGGAGCGGGGGAGGGCGGTGGTCAAAGACTGAGTGGAAGGCCGAGGCCGGCGCGGAGCCAGCCCGGGCGGGGTCTGCGCCCCGGAGCCGGGTCTTCCGGGCGCCGCGGCTCCGGCCCGCGCCGGGTCTCCGCTGCCCGCGGGGCGGCCGGCCCCGCGCTCCGAGCGCACGCTCCCGGGCCCCGCGGCCGAGCTGCGCCTGGCTGCCCCGCCGCGCGGCCCCTTTGTCTGGCGGCGAGCCTGTTGTGTGGCTGCTGCTGCTCAGGATGTCCTGGGCTGGGAACGGGGAGGCGTCCCGCAGCCCAGCCTGCCCAGCTCCGAAACACAAAGATGTGGAGAAAGATACTCATGCTTTCAAAGTGCGGACCCTGGCCTCCCTTCTCGTGCACACACACACACCTAGTTCTTTTGGACAGGTCGGTTTCTCCGGGGGGGAAAAAAGTTCTACTCAAAGCGCTTTGGTAAGGAAATCAAGGCCGGAAATACCCTTTTGTGTATGAGCGTCCCCCTTCTCCCGCCCACGCTCAGCATCCCACCCTCAAACGCCCCCTTCACAATCCATACCTAAAGCCTTTCTATCCCCTCTTCTCTACCCACCATCCCTACTCCAACCCACACTGATACAAAGCTTTTGAGATAATTTGAATAAAAAGAGCCCAGAGACTTAATGGTTAAAGATGACGTAATTCTCAGGGGCTCTAGGGAAGCTCAGATTTACTCTATTTAGGAATTTGCATTTTACTACCTAGTATTGAAGTCTGTTTAGTAAGAGGAATCCTCTGAAACTTGTATCAGACAGAGGCCAGGAGAAGGGTGAGAAGAGTGTGGGACTGACATAGGGCACCTGTCTTATGCTGCAAAATATCAATGTTAGGGAAGAGACAAAAATCATTCACAAATAAGAATATCTGATGAAAAATAAGTGTTCGGTAAATTTTTGTTAAATCGGGAACTTCTCAACATTAATAACTTACAAGTGGCAGAAAAGGTAAATCATTAGTAACCTAATCTCATGGCTTTCAAGCTCTTTTTTTTTAGTCCTCACCTGAGGATATTTTTCTATTTATTTTCAGATAGAGTGGAAGGGATGAAGGAAGGGGGAGAGAGAGAAACATCAGTGTGAGAGAGACACATGGACTGGCTGCCTCCTATCAGGAAGAGCCGCAAAGGAAGTGTGCCCTTGATCTAAATCAATCTGACTCATTGGTCCGCAGGCCAATGCTCTAACTGCTGAGTCAAACTGGCCAGAGCTTTTTTTTTTTTTTTTTTTAAACAAAATACATTTTAAAACACATGCCATAATATATAATTGAAACTAAAATTTCATAAAATCATACTTCCTTTACCAAATACAATGTTCTTATCGCAATTAATTTCATGAAATGATTAATGACTGATTCAATTCAAAAATTGAATGATTCATATCAAATCCCAGTTATACCAACGGGTGTGGCTCAGTGGTTGAGTGTCAACCCATGCAACAAGGGGTCACCGGTTCTATTCCAGGTTGGGGCACATGCCCAGATTGTGGGCCAAATCCCCAGTGGGGGGCATGCAGGAGGCGGCCAATCGATATTCTCTCTCATCGGTGTTTCTCTCTCTCTCTCCCTCTCCCTTCCTCTCTCTCTAAAATCAATGAAGAAAAAAAGATTTTTAAATCCCAGTTATATTTCACTGAGTTCTCTTTCTAATAGTCTGTCCCTCTTTTTGAAATATGACTTTCCTGTTTCATGCATGATCAAATCCTGAAAACTGCCTCAAATCTTCCTGGAGTAAGGGAGCACATTATTTATAAATAACACCCTGTTCTTGTTAACCATGTGATACCTAAAAGGCCAGAAAAAGAGCACACAGAGAACCCAAGGAGTATCACTGCTGAAGGAAGTTCAAATTCTGGGACACAAATTACACCCTCAAATTACACCCCTAAATAACCATTCCAGAGTCATAATCTCGATAAGATAGGAGGTGGGGAGGGTCTAAGAAAGTTTTTGGTTCTTGTCATGAATTGAGAGGAGTGAGGCAATGGAAGAATAGTAGAATAAAAGATAATGTAGTTCAGCTACTTTCAGAAGAAAAAAAAAGAATCTACTTCTTACTGTGTACATAAGTGTCAGGCCTTGTCCTTACTTCATATACAAGATCTCACTTAATTCTCACAATAGTCATGTGGATAAGGAAACTGAAGCTAAAAGAGATTAATAAACTTTCTTGAGGGGGTAGGGGAAATGTTGGTCAAAGGGTACAAACTTTCAGCAATAAAATGAATAAGTTCAGGAAATCTAATGCATAGCATGGTGATTATAGTTAACAATACTGTATTATATACTTGCAAATGGAGAAGAGAGTAGATCTTAAATGTTCTCACCACAAAAAGAAAGAAACAAAAAAGAAAGAAAGAAAGAAAGGGTAACTATGTGGGGTGATGGAAGTGTTAACCAAAGCCAGGATAGCAATCATTTCACAATATATGTGTATGAAATCAGCACAATGTTACATGTCAATTATCCCAATAAAGCTGGAAAAAAATATTATATTAACTGGAACAATAGCATCGCAATAAAGATAAAAAATAAATAAAAAGAGAAAAGACACTTGCCTGAAATGGTAAAACAGTATTTGCTTATGGCTCAAACACCCATAATCAGATACTTTTGTGAAACTCTTTTGTAAAATGACAGAAAGTTAAACAAAGGTTGATTGTTATACTTATCACTATTATCTTATAGGCGCTCTGTAAAAGGGGCCCAGGATCTGATGGTTTCTGTTGCCTTACAAGGAAACAATACCGCAAGCTGTCTCCAAGAAACAGAGCTAGTGCCTTGTTATGCAGGAACTCTCATTATTGAGTTTCTTTCCAATATAATTTTCTCTAGGCCAGATGGTTTAGTGCAAGTAGTACTGTCTTTCCAAAGATGGGAAGGACTGTCCTTGAAAGCAATGAGGAGAGAGTTCTGAAGCTATAGCAGTATTCCAAAATGCATAATGAAAAAGAATCACACTTTTGTCAGGAAAAGACTTCATAGGGAAAAAAATCAAATGACAAATACCTTTGCTCTTGGTTGAAATTATGGATGGTAACTTTATCAGCCTATGCTGATAATAAACTCTGTTTGGCAGTTAGAGATATTCTTGATCTATTGCTTATTGCTTAATAAACACAGAAGCTTTCTCTTTTTGATAGACAGTGTCCTTCAACATATGAAAACCATGGGGAAAAAAAATTGATAAATGTTTGCCCTTTCTGCCTGCTTTCGTTACTCTGCTGCTTTATTTGTCAGCTCAGAGGCATATTTTTCTCATGAAGCTTTTCCTAACCTACTTCTCCTCCATCTCACACAGGCTCTTCCTGTCATCTCTGCATTCCTTAGTGTGTTCAAAATCCACTATACAATGATTGCTACAAAACAGAAAGAGTTCCTCTACCTGGAGCTAGAAGAGCCAAACAGTGAACATGAAGAACTGCAGTGGAGAACTATTGGCTATTTGATCATGAATGGTGCCACCCAGGAGAACAAGAAGCTAACGTTCCAAAGCCCAACCTTTCCCAGAGGGATGACATGTAGGTTACAGATTATATAGGGCAAAATCACAAGACACCATGGGTTAGGGGTTTCAGGGTCATGTTGGGAGCTGATTGGTCAGAGGTGACGTAAAAGAGTAATAATTATTTCTTCAGGTCTTGAGGACAATCCTGAGGTCTTTTCTGGGTGCCTCTGTTCCATCTCATGAGAAAGCAGCCAGGAGTCATTCCACATTAGGACTCAGTAGTTGAAACAGAACTTAGGCCAAGACATTATCTTTAGCCTGCCAGTGGTCTGGACCAAATGACCATAGTCAGGTACCAGCCATTGTCTTCTGCTGAGGATGGGGTGGGGAGTAGTGGCTAATTACCCAGAGAAAGGCTGGGTCTCTGAGGGGTATATATACTGACACACAGAGATATGATTTCTAGACCTTAGATTTAAAGCTAAATTTAAAGTCATAAGGACCCTCCCTTAGTTTTATGATCATCACTGCATTTTCTACATAATTTATCATAATTTAATTGTATGTATATGTGCATCTACTTCCCTTCATCAACTGATCTCCTCAAGGACAAGAATCCTGTTTTATTCTATTTTAATTCAAGATTTAAAATAAAGATTGATACACAGTGGGAATTTACAGAATGTTTATTAAATGAATGAATAGTAGTTAAGTACATTGCCCTCCTTTCTATGCCTCTCAAATTCCAGTTTCTCAAGTGTAAGTTTCTAGTAATGTAAGAAAAGTTTCTGCTCAGCTTGATAATAATTAACTGGCAGAAAAGGACACATGGGACAAGGACCCCTTAATATGGAGTCACCTACAGCACAGGTCACAGGATATGCATTTGAAAAAGTGGGGACCTATATTAATTTTCTGCAGCTGTGGTAACTAATTATCACTAATTGGGTGGCTTAAAACAACAAAACTGCATTCTCTCACAGTTCCAAAGGACAGAAGCCTGAAATCAGGCTACTGAATCAAAATCAAGGTGTTGACCGGGCCACACTCCCGAGATTCCAAGGGAGAATCTGTGCCTTGACTCTTCCCGACCCTGGGGCTGCTGACATACCTTGAGTTGTGACTGCATCATTCCATTCGCTGCCTCAATGGTCATACTGTCTTCTCTTCTATCTGTATGTACATCAAATCACCATCTGCCTCTCTCTTATAAGGACACTTGTGATTGTAGTTAGGGTCCACCCAGATAATCCAAAATGATTTCTCCAGGTCAAGATCCTTAACTTAATCACATCTGCAAAACCCCCTTTTCCTTATAAAGTAACATTTACAGGTTCCCGGGATTAGGGCCTCAGATATTTGGGCAGTCATTTATTCAGCCTACTACAGCAGCTAAACTGATTTAATTGATGTTAATTTTCTTTCCCTGATTAGACATGCCAGCCTTAGAGTAGGATTTTTGAGGAAATAAAAAAGTATGAAATCTTGCCATTTTCGACAACATAGGACCTAGGAGTACTATGCCAAGTCAGGCAGAGAAAGACAAATACTGCATGATTTCACATATGTAGAATCTTAAAAAGCCAAACAGAAACAGACTCATAGATACAGAGAACAAACTGATGGTTATCAGAGAGGGTAGGGGGATGGGTGAAAAAAGTGAAGGGGGATAAGAGATACAAACTTCCAGTTACAAAATAAACAAGTCACAGGGATGTGATATGCAGAAAAGGAGATATAGTCAGTAGCAGCATATTAACTTTGTACCATGACAGATGGTCACTAGACATATGGTGGTGATTGCATCGTTAGGTATAAATATGTAGAATCACTATGTTGTACACCTGAAACTAATATAATATTGTATGTCAGCTGTACGTTAATAAAAAGAAAATAAATAAAAGTTAGGACTCCTAGTTAGCATTTTTTTTAAGAAGTAAAAAGCATATACCTGCCCTGGCCAGTTTGTCTCAGCGGTTAGAGCTCGGCCCGCGGACCAGAGAGTCCCAGGTTTGGTTCCCACTAAGGGCATGTACCTCGGTTGCGGTTTGTCCCCAGCCCCGGCTGGGGTCGTGTGAATGGTGACCACTCGATGTGTGTCTCTCTCATAGAAGTTTCTCTCTCTCTCCCTCCCTTTCTCCCTCCCTCTATCTGAAGATAAATGCAAAAATGTCCTTGGGTGAGGATTTAAAAAAAAAACCGTATACTAGGGCCCTGGCCAATATGGCTCAGTGGTTAGATTGTTGGCCCGTGCGCGGAAGGGTCTCGGGTTCAAGTCCCAGTCAAGAGCACGTACCTGGGTTGCAGGTTCAATCCATGTCTCTGGTCAAGGAGTGTGCAGGAGGCAACTGATCTCTCTTTCTCTCTTCCTCTCTCAAATCAATAATGAAGCTGTGAAAAAAACACACTGGTATATGTGCCTTCGTGGAGGTTGCACCCAGTGGGAGAGGAATTAAGTTAATAATCATAATTTTGATGATACAATATCATGCATGTTGAAGGCACTAAAAAGCATTCATTTTGAGAAAGAGTCTCTGGTTTAAAAACTACAAATGCAAAAAAGGATTTTCTATGGGTACATATTTACTAACACTGACAAAGATGTAGGAGAAAGTACAGTGGAATTTGTAGGGGACAAGTACCACTAGCTCCAAATACTGACCCAAGATGCCTCACTAACTGAAAAGTAGTCACGCTAAGTAAAATCCTGATCAATTTCCTTTTCTCTGGTAGAGTAGTCAGAGAAACCTAAAGGTCGAGTAACTAACAGCTACATTAAATAGAAGAGGAGGCCCTGGCCAGTGGCTCAGTTGATTGGAGCATCCTCCCTTATACCAAAAGGTTGCAAGTTCGATCCCAGTCATGATATAACCAGATGTTTCTCTCTCACATCAGTGTTTCTCTCTACCCAGTTCATCTCTAACATAAAATTTAAAAATATCCTTGAGTGAAGATTTAAAAAATGAGAGAGAAAAGGAAACTACACCAAGTCCCTGAGACACTTGGCCGGAAGAGGGGCCGGCCCCCAGAGAACCAGTGAGTAATGGCTCAAAGGCAAGTCCCAGACCATCATCTGATTCAATCATTCAGGAATGCCGAATGTGTACTCACAGTTAGGTCAGCTCTTTGAGAAATACTGAAGAAGCTGGAGAGGTTCTTATGTCCTCAAGTATCAGATACTTTGTGGGAATATAATACTTACAGATGTGAAGACAATTTAAGAATGCCAGACTAAAGACTCTGGATCAAAGTTTCTTGAATAAAAGTAAATAATGATTAAATTTTGTTTAGAATTGTCTTGCATAGAACACTTTTCCAAACTTCTAAATTTAATAGATGAATAAAATTTCAAAAAGAAAAAAATAAATGGAAAACAACATTTTTGCTTCAAGTAAGGAAAAATTTTTAAATGAAAATCAAAGATACCATACACTGCATGTTAATTAAAGAAAATTCATTTAAATAAAAAGATTATAAGAAATACTACTTACAACACCTAAGGCAAGAGAAACAAAGGAAGAAATGAACACATGGGACTACATCAAACTAAAAAACTTCCGCACAGCAAAAGAAACAACCATCAAAAAGGAAAGGGATCCACTATATGGGAGATCATAATCACCAATGATGCATCAGATAAGGGGTTAATTTCCAAAGTATATAGAGTGCTCATACAAGTCAACAAAAGGAAGACAAAGAACCCAATTAAAAAATGGGCAGAGGACCTAAATAGACACCCCTCCAAACAGGATATACAAATGGCCAAGAGACATATGACAAAATGCTCAGTGTCACTAATCATCAGAGAGATGCAAATTAAAACAACTATGAGGTATCACCTCACACCTGTCAGAAGGGCCGCCATCAACAAATCATCAAACAATAAGTGTTGGCGAGGGTGTGGAGAAAAGGGAACTCTAATACACTGCTGGTGGAAATGCAGACTGGTGCAGCCACTATGGAAAACAGTATGGTGTTACCTCAAAAAGTAAAAAAAATGAACTGCCATTTGACCCAGTGATCCCACTTCTAGGAATATACCCTAAGAAACCTGAAACACCAACCAGAAAGAATATATGTACCCCTATGTTCATTGCAGCACTATTTACAATAGCTAAGATCTGGGAATAGCCCAAGTGTCCATCAGTAGACGAATGGATAAAAAAGCTGTGGTACATATACACAATGGAGAACTATGCAGCTGTAAGAAAGAAAGATCTCTTGTCCTTTGAGACGACATGGAGGGACCTGTAGAGTATTATCCTAAGTGAAACAAGCCAAGCAGAGAAAGACAAATATCACATGATCTGACTTATTTGTGAAATATAGTGAACAAAACAAGCTGATGAACAAAATAGACCCAGAGACATAGAAGTAGGGTACAGACTGACAACCCTCAGAAGAGGGGGTGGGGGGGAGGGAAGAGATAAACCACAGAACTTATATACATGTATGCATAACTGATGGACATGGACAACAATGCTGAGGATGGGGTTGGGGGATGGGGAGCAGGGGAGGGTGTCAGTGGGGGAAAAAGGAGAAACATCTGTAACAAAAACAAATTAATAAAAATAAATAAATAAATAAATAAATAAATAAATACTACTTTCAGCTTCCATAGGAACTCCTCTCTCTCCCTCTCTCTCTCTCTCTCTCTCTCTCTCTCTCTCTCTCTCTCTTTTTCTCTTTAGGCTTTTATTTTTTAAATTATTTTTCTTTATTGATTTTAGAGAGAAAGGAAGGAAGAGGGAGAGAGAGACAGAAACATTGATGAGAGAGGACATCGATTGGCCACCTCCTGCATGCCCCCCACTGGGGATTTGGCCCACAACCTCAGCATGTGCCCTCACCAGGAATCAAATCGGAGACCTCTTGGTGCATGGGTCGATGCTCAACCACAGAGCCACACCAGCCAGGCTCCTTAGGCTATTTTTTACTATCCAATCCTCAAATCTCTCTGAAAGGACCAGTCTTAGCTTTATCCTAATTTTATACATAAGGAAACTGGGGCACATAGATAGTAACTAACTTGCCCAAAGTCACCAAGGCATTAAGCAGTAAATGCCCAGAAACCAAACCCCTGCTCCTTCCTCCACCCATGTCGTCATTTCTGAACTGGGACCACCATGTGTTCAGAACTGTAATTCTTATTTTTTTTTTTTTTTTTGCCACTCAGAATGCATTCTCCCCCTCTCATTCTTTCAGAAGAAAGAGAAAGAACGATCATCAATGGCAAATGGCAGTTGCCGAAGCAACACCAAGAGCCAGCTTCACGCTCAGGAGAGAACGCTATATCTCCTCATGGTTTCGCGTGCTCTACACGATCAGAGAAACTTCTTTAGTAACAAACTATAGAAATGATCCCTGAAAGTATAGTCTTAGAACTGTAATTCTTTAGACCTCAAATGGAGCTATAGTTTTCGATTTTCCTCAATTATCTGACGTGTATAGGGATTTAGCTGTGGGCCTTTGCACTGCCAAGGCAGTGCACATTCTCAAAAGCCTATCTTGTTCATTGTTTATTATATTATTTGTCCTTTTTACTGTGTGGTATTTCCATTAACAGAATAATTCCATGATGTTTTATTGTTCTTAAAATTTTAACTAGAAGTATCCCGGAAGACCAAAATAGTATGTTCGTAACACCTGCTTCCATGTTTCTGGTTGCATCCTCAGACAGCTTTCAAATATTGAGCAAATAAGACTGAACTTTCTCCTTAGTCTCACTTCACTTTCTGAGCATAAAAAAAAAAAATCTTGTCATAACTATTAAAATTTATGTTAAATGATATAAGGTTTAGAGTCATAAAAACATCAGAATAGAAAAAGGCTTTGGAGACCATTATAATTTTCACTTAATGGATTAGAGGAGAAGCTGGAGCCCTTTTCTGAGCCCTTTTTCATTAACCTCCCCACCACCACCACTACCAGGACTTTGCACAGCCTGATAGCTTGTATTTATATATTCATTCATGGACTTATTTGATTGTCTATCTCTGTCATAAAATATGAACTCCCCAAAGGTAAAGTGCAGGTTGGAATTTGCTTATTTTTATTTCCCCAGAGTCAAGCATAGGGCTTAGAATGGGAGTAGGAGCTCAGTAATTATTTTGAATTAAAGAAATGAAAGCCAGGAGGAGAACAGATTTCCCAACTTCTCTTCCAATAATATTTACACACAGAATTTTCCTCTTCTACACTGACATGGCATTATGTACTTTATTTATAATTTTTCTTCCCCCAAAATATCCTGTTTTCTCACATCTTCATCCATGTGTATGCTATTCTCACTTCCTGGCACATCCTACTGAGTAATACTGTCTCCAAACTCAAGAAAGTATTGTTTCCTCTTAGAAGTCCACATGGATTCTTCCCAACTGGATCAGGAACCTCTTACTTGTGAGCCTCTGTCCACTGTGCAGCCCTCTCTCAAGGAAGTTACCAGGCTGCATTTGTTGATGTATTTTCTAGGTTGTTTCTCCAACTAGCCCGTGAGCACTTTGAAGACAGGAAACTTTTCTTAATTACTGAAAGCCTGACACATAGTGCTCAAAATATCCTTAATGAACAAATGAATAAATGAATGAAAGTCTAGCATGCAATAACAATTGAGGTTATTTTCAAAATAAAAAATCAGCACTTACTAAATCTTATTCTAATTGTTCAGACTGTAGCAACGGTTTTAGGTTAGATTTGATGAAAAACAAATTCAGGAACATAAAAAGAAAAGAAGAAAATTGACTTTTGTCTTATCAACATTTTTCCATGCAATTTAACCTTCAGACTACTTTTTTCCTACTCTCTAAGAATTTGGGACTGGGCATTTCAAAGTATTTTTTATTTTTATTCTCATTCTCCCACATTGACTCACTCTTATATACATAGCAATTTAAATGTCTGTATGTACATTTCCAGTTTTGTATAGCCTAGCTGATTAGAAGTAATCAATACTTTTGCCCTGGCTGGTGTTGTTCAGTGGTTAGAATGCCAGCCTACTCACACGAAGGGTCATGGGTTCAATTCCTGGTCCAGGGCTTGTACCTGGGTTGCAGGTTCAACACCTGGCCCTGGTTGGGACACATGTGTAAGGCAACCAATCAATGTGTCTCTCTCACGTTGATGTCTCTCTATATATATATTTATATCTATATATATCTCTATATATAGACATATGTAGATGTCCCCCTGCCTTCCACTCTCTCTAAAAATCAGTGGGAAAATATCCTCTGGTGAAAATTAACAAAAATAAATAAATAAAAGAAGTTACATTTCGGAAAAATATTGCCAGGTATCAAATGTTAGCAAACAGAATGATCTTACATCTTAGAGTTCCATATTCGTGTTTTACAATTGAAACTTTTGGTTAAGAGAAAAATTTTGCATCCTAATTACTCTTTGCTTATTCTCCAAGTTCCATCAAATTTATTTTTCTGGTGCCTCTTTTGAATCAGAAGGCAGCACTAGGCCTCCTCTGATATTTTGTAATCCTCAGTTCAAATTTACATATGCCAAACTATTATACTGTGATGCAATTATTTGCTACACAAATTTCTCCATATCAATGGGATTACTTTGGAGTGGCAGAGTCTGCAAATCTTTCTTGCATACAGTTCCCCTCTTCTTCATTTTAGGATAAGTCACCCTGAGTTTCAGCTGGATCATAGTGGCCCAGCTAGTGATTACTTGTCCTAGCCTCTCTTGCAGCCAGGAGTAGGCATTGACCATGTTGCTACAAATGTGATGTGAGCACAAGGAATATGTATATCCCTATTACAGAGGAAGTTACTTGCATTCCATGTTCTTTTTTTCCTTTTCCCACAGTCTGTAAATATGCTTCAAACGTGAAAGTAAGGACAATACTTTGAGTGATAATGAAGAAATAAGATCTTAATAATCTAGATAAATTTGTGGGTAAATCATAGCTACCCCCCTATATGGCTCACTTCTTGACTGCTGTGAGAGAAAGAAAGAAAAATTCTGTTTTATTTGAGGCACTATAATTCAGGTTACATCTGCTTAGCTTGTACTGTAGTGGGATACAGTCATCACAAAAATCAAAACGTGGCATTAGTTTAGCGAGTTGTGAAGCAGGTAGAGAGGACAACAGGCTAGAAAGAGGCATGTGCCCCATCTCATGGGGCTTGAAAATATATGCTAACTTGAAAAGCTTGTAGCTCTAGGGGAATAAGCTAAAAAAAAAAAAAAAGTCAGTTTTTTGCTGTATGTTGGCTGCTACCTGGAATTTTTATCAAAGTGCGACAACAGACATGAGATAAAGTTAGACAAGAAGTGGCCCTCTTGCAAAAAGAGATAGAAATGAATACTAATGGAGAGTTTCCTTGCCTGTGAAATGTAATTTAATGGATTAAAATGCGATTTATTTAGGACCTGAGAGGATTGGAAAGTCAACTTCTTATATTTCCTAAAGAGCATGATATAAAATTGTCATCAGAGCCAGCCTAGGGGCAAAAATCAATTTAAGATTATTGGCTTTTCAACCAAGTTCCCAAGATTTTATTTTTACATGGTATTAAGTTAGCTGATATTATGGTAAGGGAAAGAGAGATGAGCTGAGTAAGAAGACAATAAAGTAAAGATGAGGGTTTATAGGCTCTAAGGAAATTTGTCCAAAACAGGTCTTTGAGTGTAGCTACTCTACGTGGAACTGACTAAGAAGCAAATGGACAAGAAGACTGCTAAGATTTTGAAGGAATTTTATTACCAAAGAAATCACAGGTCTGGTGTACAGAGCATATGACTGTTAAACCTCTAACATAATACTCAGTCTCCTAAAGTTCCCTAAGTAGGGCGCACTCTTTCTTGCCCCTTCTCATGTGGATGGTAGACAGGGAAAATCTTCCCAAACACACAAAACCAAAGCCACAGGAACCAGGAACAAAAGAGATAAGTCAGAGCTAGGCAGAGGAATTAGCCAAGGAATTTACTCCCCCAGCAGGAAGTTTTCACAACTCCTGCCCAGGAGAATTTAACTTGTGCTGTGGACCAAAATCTGCTTTGAACTGTACATTCTTTACATTCATGAAAGAATGTTGTCTTTCATTTAAAAAATTATTGCGGTAAAAATACACAACTTAAAACGTATCATTTTTATCCTCACCCGAGGACATTTTCTCATTTTTTGTTCAGATAGAGTGGGAGGGAGAGAGAGGAAGAGAGAGAGAGAGAAACATCAACGTGAAAGGGACACATCGAGTGGCTGCCTCCTGCAGGACCAACCTGGGCCGGGGACAAATTGCAACCGGGGTATGTGCCCTTAGCAGGAACCGAACCTGGGTCTCTCTGGACCGCAGGCTGACGCTCTAACCGCTGAGCCAAACTGGCCAGGGCAAAATGTATCATTTTTAAATGTGCAGTTCAGTGGCATTAAGTACATTCACATTGTTGTGCAACCTCACCACCATCTATCCAGAACTTTTTCATCTTCCCAAACTGAAATTCTTACCTGTTAAACAATAACTCCTCAATTCCCCTTCTCCCCAGCCCCTGGTAACCACCATTCTACTTTCTTTCTCTATGAGTTTGAGTATTCTAGGTATCTCATATAAGCAGAATTATATAACATTGATCCTTTTGCGTCTGGCTTATTTCACTTACCATAATGTTGTCAAGGTGCGTTCATGTTGTAGTATAATGCCAGCATCTCCTTCCTTTTTATGGCTGAATAAAATTCCATCATATCTATTCTTGACTGAAATCTCTCATCGGTGATGTTATGTCTTTTTCGGAATATCACAACTGGGGTGTTTTAAATTCAGTTATCCTTTTCTTACTCTACCATTGTATGTTAGGGTTGGGAAGGACATATATCTTGTATTTAGTTCATGGGTTGCCAGATCATAAGGAGCTACTTCCAGACCTGATAGAGAAGATGATTTTACACTCTGGTCCTGTATTTTTAGCTGCATAGGATAGGATTACTGAATAGGATTTTAGGGGGCTACCTTGTAGAAGCTTTGAGTGTAGTTGTAAGGAAAGATAAGGATGCATAGACACCTAGGTGGCTAGAAAGCAAAACTGTGATAAAGACTGCTAATTGTCCATGTATATCCATTCTCCTAGTATACTTAATAATAGACTCCCCAGAGTCTTAACTAAGCATAGAATTACTCAGAAAGGTACTACATTACCTAGCCTAACTTTAAG
Organism: Tadarida brasiliensis; assembly: GCA_030848825.1. Taxonomy (NCBI): domain Eukaryota; kingdom Metazoa; phylum Chordata; class Mammalia; order Chiroptera; family Molossidae; genus Tadarida; species Tadarida brasiliensis. The sequence goes on from CM061268.1 coordinate 62,335,877, forward strand.
GTAGGAGAGAGATGACTAAGTTCTAGATAAGATGTTAACAGTCATGACGTGTTAAACCTTTTAATTGTATCCATTAAATAGAAAACTGCTTACATTTCATTTTCTCTCCCTTTCCTCTTTCACAGAACTGGAACAAAGATAAGCCAATGAATGGTCTCTTAGCAGGAGAATTAGGACCACACTCTAGGGGATAGATGAGCATGATAATAGGAGTAACTGGGTCCCTGAATGATCTAGAGCAAAACCTCTGCTAGTCAAGATCAAATGGATTTCTATATGGGAGAGAAAAAAATTTACCACCTTGTATTTTTGAAGCTTTATTATTTTCTTGTTGATTATCATTGCATTTTTGGAGATTTTATGTTACAGTATTTTAGTCTATACTTTAAGTGTTATAATTAGATTATAAAAATTTGGATTGATAATGAAGGAATATTTTTTATGTTGAGAAACCCAGCCATATTAACATTCAAAAAGTTTTCATTACATCTTAAGTTACTGATAAATCAGTGACTATATCTTTTTTTATTATTAATTTGTTTTTGTTACAGATGTTTCTCCCTTTTCCCCCATTGACACCCTCCTCCCCCTCCCCCCCGCCCCATCCCCAGCTTTGTTGTCTATGTTCATTGGTCATGCATACATGCATATAAGTTCTGTGGTTTATCTCTTCCCCTCCCAACCCTCCCTCCTCTGAGGTTTGTCAGTCTGTACCCCACCTCTATGTCTTTGGGTCAATTTTGTTCATCAGTTTGTTTAGTTCATTATATTCCACAAATAAGTGAGATCATGTGATATTTGTCTTTCTCTGCTTGGCTTGTTTCACTTGGCACAATACTCTCCAGGTACCTCCATGTCATCTCAAAAAATAAGAGATCTTTCTTTCTTACAGCTGCATAGTATTCCATTGTGTACATGTACCACAGCTTTTTTATCCACTCATCTACTGATGGACACTTGGGTTGTTTCCAGATCTTAGCTATTGTAAATAGTGCTACTATGAACATAGGGGTACATATATTCTTTCTGATTGGTGTTTCAGGTTTCTTAGGGTATATTCCTAGAAGTGGGATCACTGGGTCAAATGGCAGTTCAATTTTTAACTTTTTGAAGTAACACCATAGTGTTTTCCACAGTGGCTGCACCAGTCTGCATTCCCACCAGCAGTGTACTAGAGTCCCCTTTTCTCCACACCCTTGCCTACACTTGTTGTTTGATGATTTCAGTGACTATATCTTAATCTTCATATTCCTAACACTTATTCTATTGCCTGACATGGTAATCAATGCATATTTCTTTCATAAATTAGTCAAATAATTCACATAATGACAACAGCAAAGTAAGAATAGTTGTATGATTCAAATAGCTTTTAAAATGAACATTTAATTCTGCCTGCATTGCCTATTAATTATACTTGTTTCCCTAGTGTCTAAGCCTGTGCCTTCTCATCAAGATTTGAATTGAATTACTACTCATCATATCTGTCTTATCTAAATTTAAAATGCCCTTGATCCCTATTTATTTGTCCTAAACAATTCTAATAATTTAACAGCAAATATAGAACAACAGTAGACTAAGTGTTTGTAAGTGTGTAGATGTGCTTTTTGTAAAAGATTTAAAACTTAAAAAAATATTTTTATCATCCCACAGCCAAATTTTCAATGACAAATTCCATACTGCAATGCAGTATTACAAAATATTATGAGATCACACAGAAATAAATCCTCAAATAACCTCTTCTATACAAACTTAATCTAAACAAGAAAAGTGTCCAATTTTACTTTTGATAATTACCTGAGTGGCAATATTCATTGATATGGTCACTAACAGAATATAAATAAAGAAAAATTAATATGTGTGGAGAATACAGGAATTATATAATTGGGCCAAAATATTCAACACAATGGAAGGAAAAGCTGCCACTCATTTTCCTGCTGATTGTCACAATACATTTCTTTCTTTGAGCTCATTAGTACTGGATATGGTATTGTTTTACTTAGTAAGTGAAAAATCAGATTGTAAACTGAAAACGATATGTCAGGAAGGCAGTTTAATATATTGGTCAGAGCAATGAATATGGAGTTAGAAGATACCATGGCATCCTGACCCTGCACTACATTTTATTTTTTTACTTTAGACAAGTAATTTAACCTATCAATACTTCAAATTCTTAATGTATAGCATTAGCGAGATGGACTAGATGATTACAAAGTTTTGTGATTGTATAAATTTTCCAACCCATGCTATAACATTAAAAAATCAGCCAACATATATTAATTGAGCAATATATTTTGTGTTAGGAACCATGATTGGCCAAAGTTAAAGATAAATGAGCAAGGCACAAAAATCCCTATCCTTCTGGAGTTTACAGCCAAGTAGAAAGACAGAGGCTATATTAATAATTATAACACTAAATAATTAATTCATTTGTGGGAAGTGCTACCAAGAAAGGTAGTCAATAATATAAGATATAAAATAAACAAACCCATTCTAGTCTAGAGTGCTAGGGAATCTTCTCTGATTGTGACATGTTTAAGCTGAAATCTGAAGAACAGTAGCCAGGCAAAGAGGAATGGGAGCAGAGGGAAGTCCAGAGAGAGGAAATAGCGTGAGCAAATTCCCTGTGGTGGAACAGAGTTCTTGGCCCAATTAAGTTGTTGAAACCAAGCCAGTGTTTCTCCCTCACACAGAGTGAGGGAGAAAGTGGTACAAAGGGAGACTGGAGAGGTAGGGATGGTCAGTCCATTCGAAGCCTTAAAGACAAACATATTGTGAATTTTGGATTCTGTACAAAGATATACAAGAGAGATATACAAGTTTTAGGTAAGGATGCAATGTGATCAGTTCTGCTTTTAAAACATTACTTTATCATTGAGGAATATTGTTGGTGGCAGTTATGGAGCCCAGATCAGAGTATTGTAACAGATAAGTGAGAGATGACAGAGATTTTAACAGAGTTCTTATCGTTAAAATGGAAATAAATTGACAGATGTTTGATACATTTAGAAGCTAGGATCAACCAAAATTGTGATTCATTTGGATTTTGGTGTTGAAGAAGTATGAGATTTCAAAGGTTATTATATATTCTGGAGCTTTGGCAGTTAGTAGATGTAGATAACATATACTAAACTGGATTATACCAGAGGAGTGATCACTTTGGAGAAGGGGCGGGGGATAATTATTTCAATTTAGAATAATGACATTGTGTTGCCTGTGCAACACCCAAGGAAAATGTTGAATAGCATTTGGATATAGGGGTCTAAATTTTAATAGAGACATTTGAGAAATATAATATATATTACCTTAAATATATTATAAAGTTAGGAGTTGTTAACATGCATATTGAATTAAAATGACAAAAGCAGAATAAGTTGTCAAGGTAAAAACTATAAAAGAAAAAGACAGAAGAAGAGAAGGAAAAGAAAGAGAACAAGAAAATACTCAGGACAAAGCACTGAAGATATTCAACATATACCACATAGAAGAGGAAGAAAAAACAAGGAAACTGAGAAGTAATCAGAAAAGTAGCAGAGGTTGGTGGGAGAAGAGGTGGGACAGAATCACTTGGTGTCAAGAAGCCAAGGTAAGGTGGTACTTCAAGAAATGGAATATCATCAACTACATGGAGAGCAACTGAAAAGTCAAATAAAACAAGGACTGAAAGGATCTACTGGTATAATTGACAGGAGTCATTGGAGAGCTTAGCAGAAGTAGTTTTCACCGAGTGGTAGAAATCAGAAGTGAGTGGACTGAGAAATTAATAGGAGATAAGAAATGAAAGTGGGTATTTTTTTTTAGATGTTTCACTATAAAGGAATGAATAGAATTTGGAGAGTATCTGACAGGGCTGAGGAAATCCAACAACTGTTTTTGGGTTTTTTGTTTGTTTGTTTTTTAGTGATAGGAAAATGTGTTTACATGTTGCTGTAGAGGAGAATGAGATCCGTAACACAGGGAGAGTTTAATTGGAGAAGGGACATATCCTTTAACAGACGGGAAGGAGAAAAAGATGGTGAGGATGCAGGAAGATTTATAAATTTGGAAACAGGAAGTTGAAATGGTACCATTATTATGGCTTCCACTTTTTTCCGAAAAAATAGGAAAAGTTTCACCTGATAAATTGCTGGAAGCGAGGCAAGAGATCAGGAGTTTAAAGAGAATGAGGATGGAGAAGGTTTAAAATAGTAGTTTTAGAAAGTAGAAAAGATAGCTAATTAGAGAAACACAGGACTACTGCCAGGCCCTGTTGAGACACTTAAGATGGGCAGTCATGAATCATGGAACAAGCTCTTGGCTTCGTTGTTTAGTTTTACTTAAGTGAATTTTAGAAGCATGGAGCCAGAAATCCAGGGAGAGAGTTGTATTTACTCAAGAGTGATGCTTTGCTGGGCAAAGGCGCAAGGAAACACAGAGATGAGAAAAGTGCTAGAAACAGTGGACTACAGAATGTATGCAGATATATAAGACAGGAAGAAGAAGATGCTGATGGATAAAGAGAAAATAGTTGGGACTGTAACTGGATGCTATAGAACTCTGGATGGCAAAATTATTACTAATATAAGTTATTAATGTAAATAATTCAAAAGCTGATCTCCAAAACAATGGAGGTTGTGGTAAGAGAATTAAAAAATTAGAGCTTTTTTAATTGGAACAATTTTGAGTTGTATAAATGCCCAATTTGTGGCCAAAATAGGGATTGTTGGTAATGAAAGTGAAAAGAATGTCCCTGGACAGAAGGGTCATCTGTCTCTACACTTGTCTCTGTCTCTCCTATTCTCAAATAAAAGATTAACAAAAATTTAAAGAGTTTATTTTGAAATAATGACAAATCATGCTTCATAGGATGACCATGGACCTTGAGTCAGCACTGGCCAAGGAGGAAATAGGAAACTTCTAGGAGTATCAACAGTTGTCCAGGGAATACTTCCAAAGGAGGTGACACCTGAGCTGAGTCTTACAGGATAAGTACTAGTGAGCAAGGTATAAGGAGGCGGTGCAAAGAAAAGTTTCAGACAAAAGAACAAGAATGTGAGAAGTATTTAAATCTTATGTTCATTCATAAACTATTTCTTTCATTCAAGGAAAGCTCAGTACTGTAAGCCACCTTGAGGAACACAAAGATGCTTCAGAACAGTTCTCAAATGAGGAATATTTAATGTGATGCCTTGTGCCCATATCTAAAGTCAGACTTCCTAGATTTTAATCTTAAGGATAGGGACCAACTTTTTAAAACATCTCCATTCACTTAGTACCTAGAACAATAATTTGGTGTATAGTAGGTATTCATTACATAATCATTGAATAAATGAATGAATACATTCAATTGCTAGTCTAAATGCCAGCATAAATTAGATTTCAGGGTACTTGTTAAAAAACGTTTACATTTTGAACTAATGCAGAAATATACTTGTTCCTTTAAGCAATGGTCATACAATCTTTATTTGATCACCTCCAATTTCAGATAATTTGCTGCATTTGGTTTTTGGACAGTTTCAGTTGTTAGAAGGATCTTCCTGATGTTATGTCAAAATCCCCTGACCTCAATTACTACTTTAATTTACTTTCAAATCAAATCTCTTTTCCCCAGACTAAGCATAGGAATATCTTCCTTCTTTCCTCAGTTAATCTTTGCTAGCTCTTACTCATCTTTTAGGTCTCAGATTAACTACTACCTTAATCTCAGAAAAGCCTAAAACAGGAAGATTAGAGTCCCTCATTGTAAGCTTATATTATCCTAATTTTCTTTTCTTCATGCACTTTTAAAATTAGACATTGTTATCCTGGCTGGTGTGGCTCTCAGTTGGTTGGAGCATCATCCCATGTACTAAAGGGTTGTGGGTTTGATCCTTGGTCAGGGCACATATAGGAGAGAGCGTTCAATGTTTCTCTCTCATATCGATGTTTCTCTCTCTCTCTTTCCCTTCCTCTCTCACTAAAAAAAATTCAAAAAAATACTTAAAAATTAAACATTGCTAATGTCAGTCTTTCCTACTAGACATAGAATACATTACAATAATTGGGCCCACAAAGGGGAAAGACAAACTAAATCACTGGTTATAGAGTAAACTAGAATAACACAGATAATGGTTAAATGAGTAAACAAACAAGTAAATATAAAATTAAAATTACATAAATCATAATGAAAAGGAAAGTACTTAATAGAAAATAATATGGGAATAATAGGAAAGCAAGAGTCAGGAAAGGCCTTTCTGAGAACCTGTTAATTAATCTGAGACTCAGAGGAGTAGACTTCATTTAGTAAAAATTTGGGTTCAGGATATTCCAGAAAGAGAAAGACATGTGGGAGAGGTCTCTGAGGTTTAGCATGCTAATAGGACTAGAGTATACCTAGTGAGGAAACAACAGGAGGGAGTGTTCAGTGGAGACAGTAAGCATATTATAGTACTTGATGGAAGTATAGTGTTAAGGAAACAGGGATCTTGAAAGTGGAGAATTTACTAGTGCAACAAAAACTTGACTAATATCAATTCTACAAAATAGGGACACTATTTGTAATCAACACAAAAATATTATAACACAATTAAATGGACTTTTGCTTCCAGCCAAAATAGTGAAAAGGGGGATAGATTTAGACTTCCTCCATAATCAACTAAAAAAAAATGAAAAAAAAATATATGAAACAATGGGTTTCAGACATTGGACATGAGGCAATGAAGGACAGTGAATCCTAAAATGGGAAACAAAGTATGGTGAGTCCTACAGTTGCCCCAACTCCTTCCTTCAGTGAGTTTCTAGGTTGAGGTGTGGAATGTGGGGTATGGAGACACAGATAGAGCCCAATGGTCTTTCTGAATGGACAAGATGAAGGCTAAGAATCTTGGAAACCAAGGAATTTCACATAGAAGAGAAGATGCATAGAGAGAATTACAGAGATCTTCAGAAGTTCCTTGAGTATTCATCAGTGTATGCATACAAAGAAACTACCTGAGAATGGAGAAAGAACTACCCCAGAAGATAAGAGGGAACAACATTCAGTGGTCAAACAGGGCCAAGAATAGTGCCTCTTTCCATTCAACCTGGAAAATATGAATTCACAAGATATTGGATAGAGTACTCAGAAGGATTGTATGTCAGTTGTGGAGAAAAATTAGCTTTAGTTTAAATACTGCATTGGCCCACAAAACAAAACTTAAAATCAATGTACAAAAGGATCACTGTTTTCATGTAACTTAACTCCTGTATCATCTTAACTGATCTTAACTGTGACCCAGAAAAAAATCCTCAAGAATATTTAGGAATATAAAACTATCCAACATCAAATAAGGTAAAATTCAACATCTATTGTCTAACGTAAAATATTTATAAGAATATAAAACTATTCAACACCAGATATGGTAAAATACCACGTCTAGCATCTAATGTTAAATATTTATAGGAATATAAAACTATCTAAAAACTAGTAAGGTAAAATACAATGTCTAGCATCTAACGTAAAATATCCAGACATGCAAGTCTGTATCTAATAAATACATCTTTTATAAATGTAAGTGAAAAAAAAAATTTTCCCAGATACATTAAAGCAGAAAAAATTTATCATTAGCAGATCCACACTACAATAAATGTTAATGGGGTCCTTTAGGCAGGAGGAAAATGATATCAGATGAAAATACAAATCTATATAAAAGAATAACAATCATCACACATGAGAACTTCATGGGTAAGTATGTAAAATGTTTAATGTAATTTGAATCTCCTTAAAAATATATATTGACAGTTTGAACAAACATTAAGAATGTGGTGTGGAATTCATAATATATGTAAAAGTGAAATGTATGACAGCAGTAGCTAAAGGTTGGAGATGGGGAGAAAAGTAAGTATTTATTGTAGAATTCCTATCCAGTGTTTAGTGCTATAAAGTCTCTTGAAGGTAGATTGTGAAAAGTGGAAGATGTGTGCTATAAAATCGAAACAATCACTAAAATAACAAAACAAGGAGTTAATAGCTAACCAACTAACAAAAATGACAAAATTAAAGCATTACAAATGTTTAAAGAACATTTTTCTCTCTCAAAATAAGAAAAAAATTGGACAATGAACCAATGGAACAAATACAAAACAAAATTAATCACATTAAAATAAGGTGATCTAACTATACTAATTAAAAGCCTGAGCTTATCTAACTAAATAAAACACCCACCCCATTGTATATATGTACAGCATCTACTTTATCCAATAGAATATTACTTGGCCATAAGAAGAGTGAAATCTTACCATTTCTGACAACATGAATGGACCCAGAGGGTATTGTGCTAAGTAAAATAAGTCAGACAGAGAAAGACAAATACCATATGATTTAACTTATGTGTGGAATCTAAAATAAATAAATGAACAAACAAAATAGAAACAAACTCGTGGAAACAGAGAACAAACTGATGATTGCCAGATGAAAAACTTAGTGATAAATCTCTCAAAAGAGGTCAAATGTGTTCACTGAAAATTATTTATGAGGCAAACTACAAAACTGATGAAAGAAATCAAAGAACTAAATGGAGAGATATCGCAAGTTCATGAAGACTCAATATTGTCAAGAAATCAGTTCTTCCCAACCTGATCTATAGATTCAATTAAATTCCAATAAAAATCCCAGGAAGTTATTTTGTTGATATTTACAAACTGATTCTGAAGTTTATATGGAGAGGCAAAAGACCCAAAATAGCCAACACAATAAAAAAGGAAAAGAACAAAGTTGGACTAATGCTTCCTGAATTCAAGATTTACTATAAAGCTCCAGTAATCAAGACAATGTGTATTAGTGAAAGAATAAACAAATAGATCAATGGAACAAAATGGAGAGCCCAGAAATATACCCATATATTATAGTCATCTGATCTTTGACAAAGGGGCAAAGTCAATATAATAGAGCAAAGCTAGTCTTTTCAATGTTGCTGGATCAACTTGACATTTGCATGCAAAGAAGTGAACCTAGACACAGACCTTTCAGCCTTCACAAAAATTAACTCACATTGGATTACAAGCCTTAAAAGTAAAACACAAACCTATAAACATTTTAGAAGGTAACACACAAGAAAACTTAGATGACCTTGGGTATGGTAATGATTTTTTAAATAAGGAGGAATCACAAAGGACATCGAGGACAGTGACAGATATATTCATTATCCGCATTATGGTGATAGTTTCATGGATGCATCTATATGTCAAAATTTATAAAATTGTACCCTTTAAATAATTGCAGTTTGTGCAGCTCATTTTATATTAACTCTACCTCAGTAAAGTGATATGTGTCTGTGTATATATATGTATACATATAATACATATGTAATATATAATAATACATAACAGTTACTTGATATATATATCAAAAGAATTAAAGATGTATGTGTGAAAGCATATAAGTGACTATCCATTAAAAGTCAACCTTAAATCTACCCCATGCCGCCATTCAGTATCCTAAATGGTTAGGATTATCTTGCTTTAGAATGTCTCTTGTGTAATCTTCTGCTTTATTGGAGTTACTTTCATTTACTCTTCTCTTATTTTCTGCAGTGCCCAGCTTAGTACTTAGCACAGTAAATATTAGCTACTTCATAGTTGAGTTCAGTAGAAGTAAGCTTTTAGAGGACATTATTTCCCCCCCAAGAATAGCAGTAATGAGAACTGAAAAACAAGAAGGATTTCTTAGAAACATCACAGTTTAATTCAAAGGTCAAAGAATCTAAACAAATTGAAAACAAATCCAAATAGTTAAGCATTTTTCTCAGTTAAACCAATTTGAACCTTGTATCTGTCTTCATAGTTTGAATAGAGGAAGATTTATTTTTATGCTAAGCACTCATTTATTTAGAATACATATAATCAGGAAGATCAAATAAACATGCTTTTAAAAATGGTATAATGCAGTAACTGTTGGTATACAAATTAACCTTCTCCTAACCTCCAGGATACCCTTAGATCTAAGAATCTTAATAACATGCACTTATATGAGCCACCCAAATCCAGACCTTTATTACGTAGAAGAACACACTGAGGCTCAAAAGGTCTCGCCTGAGATCCCACAGTTGGTATGTTGAACTATGGATGTGATGTGTCCTGTAAATGAGTGCTAGCTCTCTGAAAAGTGCTGCTCTCTGGCTGGCCTGTGGTCAGACAGCCCAGGTCACAAGTGTACTCTTTGTTCAGAGCTTGCCAATACACTGGATGGTAACTTTAATCATTAGCATCACTTTTTTCTGAACCATTTTTTTTTTAGATTCTCTAAAATTATTCATGTTGAGAAAATAAAGAGAGTCATACCAAAAAAAAAAAGGAACCACAAACCTATAATGTTTGTAATATGCTCAGGATTGAGTCAGATTCTAACTGCTGAAATAAAACATAATCATGTAACAAATGACATGTTATAAATTCCTATATTCTCAGACTTGATCAGAGATTGCCAAAATAGAGACATTTCTTTGGGAAGATTTATGAGAGTAAAGTCACAGAGAAAGGACGGGAGAGAAAACCAATAGCAACAATCTATCAGGCACCTTGGAAGGTCTATTGTAGATGCTGTATTATGTAATGCTCACAACATTCTTAAATGGGGTTAACATTCTTAACCCCATTTTACAGAGTGAAAAACAGGCTATAAAATGTTAAACCACTTTCCAAAGTAACAGAGTTATTTAAACCCATGGTTGTATGACTGCATAGGTTTTCCATTATATATACAGGCTCCCAGACAGAAAGATACAGCACAGAGGAAAAAAAAATAGTATTTTTTTTTATTATTATTCAAAAAGCATAATTCAAACACAAATTCAGATCATGATGTCATTTAGGACTTTATGAAAATGTGTCTCTCATACTGCTTTTATTTTTTTTAAATGATGAATGCCATAATTCTTTTCTTCAAAAAAAGAAAGAAAGAATAGAATCAAAAACAATAAGTAGAATATATTTGTAAAGAATAAATCATTCTGAGCAAACCTAATTACTTTTATTTTCTTCCAACAGAATTACATTCCCAAAAGATTATGGAAGCACAAAAGACACAATATATCTTGATTGCTAATATAACTGATAGTGTCTCTTAGACATTAACCAGCACAATTAATTGAAAATAGTGTCATTCTGGAATGAAAATTGACTTCATAGAAACAAAAGGGCAATGTCATAATCTGTCAGGGCTCTGTCTGGGCTGCCTGCCTTGCCCAGCCCCAACTGTCATTTGTAATGGTACTTCTAGGGGCTGCAATTGTCTGGAATTACAAAGCAGACAAATCCTTCTGTCTAGTGCTGGTCTGCCTATCTAGGAGACCCAACTTTCACTAGATGGAGATAAAAGTAGGGGGCGTGGAGAAGTTATAAGCCAGAGAAATGAACAGCAATTGTAAAATGAATACATAATGATTCAGGGAAGAAGTGTGCAAAACTACCTGAAGGAACCATCATGTCCTCAAAAATTTTGTTACAGAATTTAAACTGAATTTTACAACATATCTAAATAAACAATCTAGCAGTAGGAGTCAGCTTTCAAAGCATAGGAAAAGGAACCGCTGGGACAGAAAGTGAACTATTTTAGACTTAGCCAAGTTTAGTACCCTGCCCAGTGGTACACAGGCATTCAGGGGTTGGAGGGAGAATTAAACCATAGGTGCATCAGTGTCTCCCAATTTTAACCAACTAAATTTCTCTGATATCACTCTGTGTAAAGATGTACAATGTTGACTCAAACTGCTCACCTCCTTTATGCCAGACACTGCTAGGCCTCAAAAGTCAAAGAGATGGCCTGGGGGTAATTGTAGTAGAAATATGCACAACCATTTGTAATTGAGAAAATTAGAACCCACAGAATGGTAAATAAAGAGACAGCTTCCTACGTTCTTCCTAAGAGCCTGTGACTCTTTTAAGGAAAGTAGATGCTGGTAAATGCGGTACCTGCATCCTCCTACAACCACGTCAAAAATACAACTAAACTACAGAAGAACAATAGTTCCAAACTGCCTGAAATCTAGCTGAACAGAAGTCCTACAGCTAAGGATATAAAGAAGAAGCCACACAGAGACAGGTAGGAGGGGTGCAGAAGTGGCTGGTCCCACACCCATGTGTGGCTGATAAAAATCACGCAGAATATCTTGGCTGCAGAGGTCTCCCTGAGAAACAGGGATCCCAACCCCACATCGGATCACCCCAACCCAGAGTTCCAGTGCTGAGAAGGGAAGTTCTCATAACTTCTGGTTGTAAAAACCAGTGGGCGTTGTGGCTGAGTGAGACAGAGGCTTCTGGAATCCCAGGCAAGTCCTCTTAATGGGTCCATGCACAAACTTACAAAAACTCACTCCCTCTGAGTTCCATCTCTTGGTTAGCAGCTTGTAAGTCACCAGGGACATACATGGAGGAACTGAAGCATCTGGCATCAGGGTGAGAGCTGGAAGTGCAGCTTTCTCCTAGACAGAAGTACTGACAGAAGCCATTGTTCCTTTTCTGAGCCCTTCCCCCACAAAGCTATAAGGTAGACACCATATCTGAGGCTCCATAAACCTGGCTCACACTGTTTGCCCTGCCCTGGTGATTCCCTCAGACCCCACCCCACCAACCTGTGAACCACCCAAGCTGTTTCTAATAGCTTTTCCATAGCAATGGCCTGTCTTGGCTCATGCTTCAGACTTTTCTAAAATCTCTCAAACAAGCAGCATTTGGCCTCAGCATGCCCAGTACCCCCCACTAAGTGGCCATACACTTGGTAGTAGTGGCAGCAGCCTTGGTTTGCAGCTTGGCCTTTCCTGGACACCTACAAGCCCAGCCATCTGCAGATCACTTTTTAGCTCATTCAGGGTGGTCCCAGGCAGAACACAGATGGTGGCTGACCTTGGCCTGCACCTCCTGGGTGACCCCAGAGCCAGGGAATCCAGTGGACAGCTCAGACTACATTGAATCACCACCCAACCACCTCCACAAATGACCCACTCAAGTGGTGACCTCAGCAGGCACCAGAGCCCTGGTGAAGTAAGTTCTATTCCATGGGTTGGACCCAAGTACAGCTAATCCTCCATGGTGGTAGTAGCCTGTCCTTGCAGCCAATCAGCCTTTGAGTACATCCTCCCATTAACCAGTCAACAGCAATGAAGACTCAACTACAACAGGAGAGTGTACACAGCCCATATGGCGGGAGGGGGTGCCAAGCTCAGGTAAACAAGGAGGCTGTGACACTGGACCCTACAGGATACATACTACTTTAGGCCACTCTATCAACCCTGGGAGATGGAGAAGCTATACCCAACACAGAGAAACAAACAGGGAGGCTGCTAAATGAGGAGACAAAGAAATAGGTCCCAAATAAAAGAACAGAACAAAACTCCAGAAAAAGAACTAAGCAAAATGGAGACAAGCAATCTGCTGGATGCAGAGTTCAAAGCACTGGTTTTAAAGAAGCTCGATGAGCCCTGGCTGGTTTAGCTCAGTGGTTAGAGCATCAGCCCTCAGACCAATGGGTTGTGGGATTGATTCCGGTTGAGGACACGTATCTCAGTTGCAGTTCGTCCCCAGCCCTGGTCTGATCGTGCGGGAGGCAACTAGTTGGTGTTTCTCTCTAACATCGATGTTTCTCTCTCTCTCTCTCTCTCTCTCTCTCTCTCTCTCTCTCTCTCTCTCTCTCTCTCTTTCCTCCCTTACTCCCTCCCACTCTATCTGATGATAAACAGAAAAATGTCCTCAGGTGAGGATAAGAAAAAAATAAAAATAAAAAAAATAAAGATGCTCAATAATCTTAGGGGAGGAGTAGATAAACTTAGAGAGAACTTCAATAGCATAAAAAGGGACATGGAAACCATAAAAAAAAACCACTCCAAAATGAAGGATATACAAACTGAAATGAAGAATAATTTACAGGAAATCAACAGCAGAGTAGATGAAGCTGAGAATCAGAACAGTGATTTGGAATATATGGAAGCAAAAAAACACCAAATCAAAACAGCAAAAAGAACAAAAGATCCAAAAAATATGAAGATAGTGTAAGGAGCCTCTGGGAAAACTTCAAGCATACCAACATTTGCATCATAGGGGTACTGGAAGGAGATGAGAGAGAGCAATAAATTGAAAACCTACTTGAAAAAGGATTGACAAGAACTATTCAAAATGATGAAAAACAAGGACCTATAACCAAGATTACTCTATCATTTAGAATTGAAGGACATATAAACATCTTCCAAGACAAGAATTAGCTTCTTGTCTTGATGAACTTCTTAAAAGAGTTCATCACCATCAAAACAGTATTACATGAAATGTTAGAGTGTTCTTTAAGAAGAAGAGGGGAAAAAAATAAATGATAAAAAATAAAATGGCAATAAATACATATATATCAACAATTAAATCTAAAACAACAAAATAAACGAACAAGCAGAACAGAAACACACTCATAGATACAGAGGACATTTTGATGGTTGCCAGATGGGAGGTGGGTAAAAAAGGTGAAGGAATTAAAAAGTACAAATCAGTTGGTATAGAATAGTCATGGGGATGTAAAGTACAGCATTGGGAATATAGTCAATAATATTCTAATAATTATGCATGGTGTCAGATGGGTACAAGATTTATTGGGATGATCACTTAGTAAGTTATATAATGTCTAATCACTGGGGTATACACCGGAAACTAATATAATATTGCATGACAACTGTAACTGAAAAATAAAAAATGATTTAAAAAAAGAAATGTATACCAGAAAAGCCTTCCTCAATACTCTGAATTAAAAAGCATGGAAACCCCAACAAAAGAGCAAAGTGGTAACATAGCTGTATACTAACATAACACATAGAATTATTTTTAGGGAAAAAAAATGATGCAATGTCAAATAATTAAAAAATATTTATCTGGGTCTTTTGAAGCAGCAGCAGCAGGACTGTGTTAAAATTAAGAGAATTAATCTGCCCTTAGATACTGACGAGAGTGGACTACAAACGCAAAGGGAGGACATTGCTTTATAATTTGTTTTAGAAATGAACAAAGTTTAAATCCTGGAGTAGAATTTTCACAAATTAAGGATTTTCTGGATCCAAGCCAGTGTTTCTCAAGTAATATGCATATGAAGCATGTAAGCTAGGTGCATATTACTGCTAAGATATACAAATGACTCTTTTTCAGAAAAAAAAAAAATGTTATCGATATTGATACTTTAACTTTACAGAAAGTTCTTGTTTTTACATTTTCTCTTTTACTTAAACCATTGGTGCCTGCTCTTATGTATCAACCCTATACTCCAGTGTAAAATGGCACCTGATTCGGTACAAACTTCATGGTTTGCTAGTAATTAAAATATAATCTTTCATGTTGTTTTGCAAGTACTGTGACTTTGGGGCACTCTCTCATGTGCTCGATTTTGAGAACCACTGGTCTGGAGCTGTAGTAGTCTCGGTCTACCACACTCACTGTCAGGCAGAACAGGATTCCAGGGATATGGAAGAATATTTTGTGGACTTTATATTTTTGCCTAGGGTGAGTTTGCCTATCTCCAGCTTGTATAAACATGCTATGAAAGAAATTTCAACAGAGCATTGCCTTAATTCACTGGGTCCCATGGAAACCTTGTTTTTATTTACTTATTTATTGTTATTTATTTATTTTTACTTTTTATTGTATTTATTAGGGTGATATTGGGTAATAAAATTATATAGATTTCAGGTATACAGTTCTATAATACATCGTCTGTACACTGTATCATGTATCATGTGTTCACCACCCCAAGTCAAGTCTCCTTCCAGCATTTCCATCATCATTTATCTCCTTTATACCCTTTTTACCTTCCCTCACCCCTCTTTCCCTCTGGTAGTCACCATAGTCAGTGTCTATGAGTTTTTTTTCCTTTTTGGCTAATTCCTAGCCCCCAACCCACCTCCCTTCTGACAGCTGTCAGTCTGTTCTCTATCAATGAGTCTGTTTCTATTTTGTTTTTTAGTTCATTTTGATTATTAAATTTCACATGAGTGAAATCATTTGGTATTTTTCTTTCTCTGGCTGGCTTATTTCACTTAGTATTAATATAATATTCCTCAGATCCACCCATGTTGTCACAAAGGGTAAGATTTCTTTCCTTTTTATTGCCAAGTAGTATTCCATTATGTAAATGAACCACAGCTTTTTTATCCCTTTATCTACTGATGGAATTTTGGGCTGCTTCCAAGATTTAGCTATTGTAAACAAAACTTCAATGAACATAAGGGTGCATCTATTCTTTCCAATTAATGGGAGTCCTTATTTTTTTTATTGTTGACACTATTACAGATGTCCCCCATTTTTCTCCCCTTTGCCCACCTCTGCCCAGGGCCCCTCCTCTGGCCTTCACCACACTGTGTGTGTCCATGGGCTATTCATATATGTTCTTTGGCTCATATCTTCACCTTTTTTTATCCAGTCCCCTCTACACCCCTCCCCTCTGACATCTGTCAGTCTGTTTCATTTATCCATGCCTCTGGTTGTACTTTGTTCATCAGTATATTTTCTTCATTAGATTCCACATATTTGTGAGATCATATGGTATTTGTCTTTCTCTGACTGGCTTATATCGTGTAACATAGTAATCTCCAGGTCCATCTATGCTGTTGCAAAAGGTAAGAATTCCTTCTTTTTTACAGCCACGTAGTTTTCCAATGTGTAAATGTACCTACCACAGCTTTTTTATCCACTCATCTACTGCTGGGCACTTGGGCTGTTTTCAAATCTTGGTTATTGAAAATAATGCTGCTATGAACATAGGGGTACATATATTTTTTCTGGTTGGTGTTTCAGGATTTTTAGGATGCATTCCCAGGACTGGGATCACTGTGTCAAAAGGCAGTTCCCTTTTTAATATTTTGAGGAAACTCCATATTGTTTTCCACAGTGACTGCACCAGTCTGCATTCCTACCTACAGTGCACTAGGGTTCCCTTTTCTCCACATCCTTGCCAGCACTTGTTTGTTGATGTGTTTATGGTAGCCATTCTGGCAGATGTTAGGTAATACTTCATTGTAGTTTTAATTTGCATCTCTCTAATGATTAATAACACTGAGCATTTTTTTATAAGTCTGTTGGCTATATGTATGTCCTCTTTGGAAAAGTGTCTATTTAGGTCCTTTGCAATTTGTTCAATAAATGATGTTGGGAAAATTGGACAGGCACATGCAAATAAATGAAACTAGACCACCAACTTACATCATATATAAGGAATAACTGAAAATGGATAAAGGACTTAAATGTAAGTTTCAAAACCATAAAAATCCTATAAGAAAACACAGGCACTAAAATCTCAGATATCTCTTATAGCAATATATTTGTGGATATGTCTCCTAGGGCAAAGAAAATAGGTAAAAATAAACAAATAGAACTACATCAAACTAAAAAGCTTCTGTACAGCTAAAGAAATCATCAACAATATGAAAAAGGAACCCACTGTATGGGAGAACATTTTTGCCAATGATAACATCTAAAAAAGGTTAATTTCCAAAATATATAAAGAACTCATACAACTCAACTCCAGGGAATCTTTATTTTTAAGTCTCATTGAAAAACAAACACAGAACAAAAATTCAAAAGAATGAAAAATGTTCTAGCTAGTGAGGCTTTATAATGACATGTCACAGAAATTAAGGGATCTGTTTATAACATTATTTTTCAAACATAAAAGAGAATTTTGCAATGCAGTGAGCTGAATAAAAAAATGAGTCTATAGAAGAAAGGTAGATTATTATTATTTTTAAAGATTTTTTAAAATTGATTTTTAGAGAAAGAGGGAGAGGGAGAAAGAGAGAAACATTGATGTGAGAGGGAAACATCTATTAGTTGCCTCCTGCACACCCCCTACAGGGGATCAAACCCACAACCTGGGTATGTCCCCTTACTGGGAATCAAACTGGCAAACTTTTGGTCCATGGGACAACACCCAACCACCTGAGCCACAACTGCCAGGGTCAGTTTATATATATATATTTAAAACCCTTATTTAGGTTCAGGGTAATTACATATTAATGTGCCAGTATATTTAAAAATGCAGGGCAGAAATACTGTCCAAAAAAGGGCTATCTTTGGAGAAAATGGCATTCAGATTTTTTTTTCTAACATGAGTTCTTAACCTGGTGAGACATGGATTAGTTTCATGAAGTCCATAAACCTCTTGAAATTGTGAGCAAAAATTTGAAGTGTATCTCAGCACCTTTTACTAGAAAGAGAGCCCATAGCTTCCTTATCTCAGTGTCTGACTCAAAAAATTAAGAACTGTTTCAGTAGAATAAAGTCTCAGAATCATAGTGGCAGGCAATGTTTTACCTGCCCTTAGGTGATATTGATTATTCACAGGTCATTTTGATCTCAGAAACTACAGTTGTCCGTTAGTTCAAGAGAGCCTAGGATCCTGCAGTATTCCCTACAGTGCATGTATACAGATGACTGCTCACAAAGTATAGGCTGGTATCTTGGTGATCTTAAGGTATAGGTGGTACCACATATTAATCCCCTGTAAAGATACCAGATAAGGCAATTCTCATTACTTTTCTGATCTAAGAAGATGAGCCTTTATAAATCCCCTAATATAACAATTTATATCAGAGCTGATTAAACTTGGCTGTGAAGTTTCTACAATTGTTTTTATTAAGAAATTCATTAGTCACTGCATATAGGAAAGAGAATAACTTCTTGGTAAGGATATTACTATAAAGTCATGGTTAAGACTTCAATAAATCAATTACATATTTTCTTGAGAATATGGAGTTTATGATGGTAGGCAGGGAAATTAATGTGTTTTCAGTCATTAAAGCAGTTCATTTTAAGTTAGAACTTCTGATTAAAGATTTTAATTTTTGTAATTATTTGGATGCCAGTTAAAAACAAATTGTCCTATACAAATGGCCAAGAGACATATGAAGAAATGCTCAGGGTCACTAATCATCAGAGAGATGCAAATTAAAACAACTATGAGGTATCACCTCACACCTGTCAGAATGGCCGCCATCAACAAATCATCAAACAACAAGTGTTGGCGAGGGTGTGGAGAAAAGGGGACTCTAGTACACTGCTGGTGGGAATGCAGACTGGTGCAGCCACTATGGAAAACAGTATGGTGTTTCCTCAAAAAATTAAAAATTGATCTACCATTTGACCCAGTGATCCCACTTCTAGGAATATACCCTAAGAAGCCTGAAATACCAATCAGAAAGAATATATGTACCCCTGTGTTCACAGCAGCACTATTTACAATCGCTAAGATCTGGAAACAGCCCAAGTGTCCATCAATAGATGAGTGGATAAAAAAGCTGTGGTACATATACACAATGGAATACTATTGCAGCTGTAAGAAAGAAAGATCTCTTATCCTTTGAGACGACATGGAGGGACCTCAATAGTATTATGCTGAGTGAAATAAGCCAATCAGAAAAGACAAATACCACGTGATCTCACTTATTTGTGTAATATAATGAACAAGGTGGTCTGATGAACGAAATAGACTCAGAGACATATAAAGGAGTATGGTTCAGACTGATAAACTTCAGAGGAGGGGGGTGGGGGGGATGGATGAGAGAACCAAAGAACTTATTTGCATGTATGCATAACCAATGGACATAGACAACAATACTGGGGGAGCGGGGAGCAGGATGGGGAGGAGGGTGTGTAGGGGGGAAAAAGGAGAAACATCTGTAACAAAAATAAATTAATAAAAATTGGGAATAAAAACAAAACAAAACAAAAAATAGAAAAATAAAAAAAAAAATTATCCTGGAAAAAAAAAATTGACCTTCTCGGGAAAAAACAACAACAAAACAAAACAACAACAAAAAACAATTTATAAGTCTCTCCTATATGATATAAGTAGGCATTTTTAAAATTTGATTTTATTTACTCTTCAAAACAAATCTGTGATGTGAATAATATTATCCCCACTTTGACGGGAAGAAAACAAGTCCAGGGTGGGTAAGTAATCTGCCCAAGACCACTGAATATAGTATATTCCATGATATAAAACCTCTATCTGTCAAAATAGCCCTTTCTTTCTTTCCTGCTACTCATATTGTTATCAGAGGGGAGTGTCTCTCTTGTCCCCCAGTTGCTTCAGGAGGTGGCGTTCTTGCAATATCCTGAGAAGAGAAGTTTTCTGATACTTGCACGGAAGGTTGCGTTACACCAGAAAGCTTTATTTCTGTGGAATTACACCCCTGGGTTTTCCAAGTCCCATTTTCCTTAGCCCAGTCATAGAAGAAGTGTAGCTGAGGCTTCAGTAGAGCCAAAGTCAGAGCCAGTGTCCAGAGTTTTCTTTCCATGTTGTAGCCAGGTCCAGTCCAGCATCAGGCTACCTGCAGTCCATTAGTCCATTGTGTGTGGGGTCTGCGTGGCCGTGAGCCATCGGGTGAATGCAAGAGAACTAAGAGAGCAGGCCCCAAGCAACAAGAGTCCCAAGAGAACAAGAGAGGAAACTCCTTTGTTTAGGGGATTATGTATTCCTAAACGTTACTGTGCTTGCAGTGGCGATGCCCATTCTGGTCAATGACTTCGGTTCCTGGGTGTGACTGACAACAAACACCTTTCCTAGTCCCCCCAACTTTACTAGGCATGTCTATCTCCCCTTTGTTGGATCCCTGGGGAGTGTGGAACTGCTTCCTGATGAAGCCGCTCAAATGACATGCCTATAATGCCTGGCCTTCCCTTTGCTCCTTTCCTATTATTAATAACTCACTAATTATAATACTATCAATATGACTTTTTAAAAATTAAATTTAATGAGATATAAATTATGTTCAATAAACTGCATCCATTTTAATAGTACAGTTAAGGTAGTTCTGATAAATGTATACACCCATGGAACCATCACCACAATTAAGGTATTTCTAGGATAATAGTTCCGGAATACTTACAGCAACCTCAAGTGTTCTCATGTCTATTTGCAGTCAATCTTCCCTCTGCTCCTGGCTCCAGGAAATCATTAAGGTGTTTTTCTTCCTTTAATTTTGTTTTACGTCTTTATTGAATATAATTCACACATCATAAAATTCAACTGTTTGAAGTGTGCAATTCAACTCTTTGGTATGTTCACAGAGTTGTTCCACAATCACCATATTCTAATTTTAGGACATTTCCATCATTCCAAAAAGACACCTCTTAACCATTAGCAGTTACTCCCCATCTCCACTCTTTTCCATTAGTTTCCCTAACCCCAGGTTTCAACAAAGACTAGTTGTTTGTTTATTTTTTTTGTCTACTCGGCACCTTTCCTCCAAATGGAATTATATAACATATGATCCTTTGGAATAGGTTTCTCTCACTTAGCATGAATATAATTCATCCATGTTGTAGCACATATCAGCACTTCATTCCTTTTTATTTCCAAACAGTCCACTCTATAGATATACCACACTTTATTTAGCCATTCATTATTTCATGGACATTTGAGTCCAACACTTTTTGACTATCATTAGTAATGCTGCTATAACCATACATGTATTGTAACAGAATGAAATGCTCTCTTAGTTCCAGCCTGCATTCTTCCCATAGCCTTCAGGCTACTACCTCCTGCTGTAGATATGCTAGCTATTAGAGGAATTCTTCTTGGGGTATGAATTTTTGAAAAAAACAACCCCTTTCCAGGGGGTGTCTCTCTCAGGGAGTTGGGGAAATACGTACAAAATGATTGTTTATCAAAGATCTGAAGGAGCCTCAAGACCTGACTCAGCTATGTAGGGGTCAATGGATCTGGCAGGAACAAAGAGATTGAGAGACTTTGTGTTCTTCCCTGGGCACCTGCTGGCACCCAGACAACTTTGGTCTCAACTACTTCTTGCTCTGCCCATTCTTTTTTCCCTTGGGGTAAATAAATAAATAAATAGCCTGAATTCTGGGCTCCCTTAAGATGGATTTGAGGAAGCCCTAAGGCTCCATCTTCTCGAGCTGACACCTTCTCTATCATTAAACCTTTCCTTACTCCAAATTCTGATGCTTTGAATACTGGCCCTTTGAAGTGTTGAGCAAGCAAACTTTTGAACTGGTAACAATGAAACCCTTTTTGTACAGACCTGTTTTCTTCCTCCGGGGCATATACCTAGAGTGGGACTTCCAGTTTCCAGTCCAGCATGTGAGCAGTTTGGAAGTCGTCACTTCTGCCCACACAACGAGGAAAAAGTTGAACACACTGAAAAGCAACAATCCTTCCTTTGGATTCAGTGGAGAACTGAGGTCACAGGGTAAACCACGGCCTCTACAACTGGAGAGACAGAAAGGGAGATACAGGGAAATCACAACTTCGTGCAGCAGAAACCCATGAACTGAATTTTTTGGGAAGCAGCATCAGCATAGATACTTGACGAATTGCCAGAGACTCAGTCTGGGCAAGATTGAGAGTTAAAAATTCCAGGAGGGCCTACTCTTAAAAGTATCACCTACATTTTTATAAATTTTACTTTTAGAAGTCCTATAAGGTTCTCACGGTGAAAACCAGGGGAAACCCCTCATGCTTCCAGCAGAGAGATTGGGAAAAGTAGCCTTTTTAAAATACTTCCAGAGGATTCTGTTGTTGACAAGGCCTGCCCTCAAAACAAACAAACAAAAAACTATTTTAGCAGAGCCTAACAAACTGGGAATTTACCGGACCCTAACTGACCCAAGGAAGGGAAATACCAGCTGCAACTCACTCTACCCTTCCACATGAGGAAGGCAAATAAATATCCACCTATAGTCCTCTATAGTCTTCCTGTCTCAGTCAAATGTGAGGGGCACTGAGAATCACTTGTGAAAGTCACAATTTAAGAGTACAGGCTCACTAAAAGACTGAGACCAAACAATAGACTACAGAGTGCTTAGCTTCCTCTTTTACCTTACCACGAACATCAGTAGAGCCTTACAGGCAACTACAGCGGAAAGAACTGTATGTCTCAGCCCTGGCTGGTTTGGCTTAGTGGTTAGAGTGTCAGCCCTCTGACCCTTCAATCTCCGGCCTCTGTCGAGGTCATGCAGGAGGCAACCAATCGATGGATTTCTCTCTTTCTCTCTCTCACTCCCTTCCACTCTATCTAAAAATCAATGGAAAAAAATATCCTCGGGTGAGGATTAACAACAAAAAAAAGAACTATATGTCGCAGATTTTATTTCTAGGAAATTCCGGAGACAATAACAAAGACACCTGTAAAAATTTTAACCTCTGACACCTACAGCTGCAGCAAACAATAAATACAGTTTAATACTTAACCAGATGAGCATAAATCCTCATTCTAAACGTTATTCAATTCAGCCCAGCCGGTGTGGCTCAGTGGTTGAGCATCAGCCCATGTACCAAGAGGTTACCTGTTCAATTCCCGGTCAGGGCCATGCCCAGGTTGTGGGCCAAATCCCCAGTGAGGGACATGTAGGAGGCAGCCAGTCAGTGTCCTCTCTCATCGATGTTTCTATCTCTCCCTCTCCCTTCCTCTCTCTCTAAATCAATAAAGAAAAAGAAATTTTTTTCAGTCATTGAATTCACTTTCTTTTACCTAGTGCATAATGTCATAGAAGAAGCAACAGGAGAGCCTAAGATGGCTGCTTTGGCTCACTGGGAAGTCAGAGAAAAGGGGGCCCTGGAGGCAGGTTCAGGGAGTTAGCCCAGAACAAGCTGCTACTGCCCATTTCTCCCCTGGTTGCAAGTCTCCTGGGGTCCCTTAGAGGGAAGAAGTGGGGAAGGGAATGGCACCGGCATGCTCCCCTGGGGGAGAGTGCACACTGGATCCTTTGTGTCGAGGGTATTTATCTCTCTCTTGCAGGTGGAAATCTTTGGGGAGGTCTCAATAGAATATTCATCAGCTTTCCAGGTGTGCTCTTTCAGGGTCAGTGGTCTTTGCTGATTGACTGGTGCCAAGGCAGGTGGTCATTAGTCAGTGCAGCTGGTCCTGAGACAGTCACGGAGTCATTTGTCTGGTTTTGCTGCTTTTCTGGGCCTGAAGCGGAAATACAAGTGAGGCCTCGATGTTATCTTTAGGGAGAAAAAGGTCAGGGTTCCAAACTGTATGACCAGCGATACGCTAGGGGAGGAAAGGTGACCCTGGGGGCAAGGTCCTTGTTTTCCCAATTTTGTCCATTGCTAGTCATCCAGGGCTTTCTGCCCTGGCGAGTTTCTGTACCTGACTCATTGTCTTTGCTCCACTCATATCTGTCTAACTGCCTATAACAGTATGAAGAGACAGAGAAAGTATCAAAACCACACTTAGATAAGTTATATAAATTGGACTTAGATCAGGAATTTAAAAGAAGTATAATTAAGTTGTAAGGGCTCTAGTGGATAAAGTAGACAGCATACAAGAACAGATGAGCAATGTAAGCAGAGAAATAGAATGAAATAAATTTTTTAAATGCTAGAAATGAAAATCACTGTAACAAAAATGAAGTATGCCTTTGACAAGCTCATCATACAGTCGGCATTCTCAAAGAGAGAATCAGTGAGCTTGAAGAAATGTCAATATAGACTTTCAAAACTGAAATGCAAGGAGAAAAAAGATGAAAAAGAACAGAACATTTAAGACCTGGGGGACAATCACAAATGTGTAACATACATGTAATGGAAAATACAAAACATATATCTGAGAAAGGATTTTTATCCACATTACATGAAGAACTCTTATAACACAATAAGACAGACAATGCAATACAAAAAAGGGCAAAACAGTTGAAGTGATGCTTTACAAAAGAAGATTAAAAAGTGGCCAGTGTGCAAATAGAAAGTACTCAACTTCAGGGAAATGCAAATTTGGATCAAAATGATACAACTTACACATTCATTTTCTGGACAGCTATAGAAAATCAGTGAGGTGTAAGGGGGGAGTAGGCAGAAATGCTACTACTTGCTTATGATGAACACAATACAATCTGAGGAAAACATAATCAGAACTAGCAGCTACCCAAACTAAAAATATATGCCTATTTTGAGATTCTATCTTAATTATATAAATAAATGATCTGCAGTAGATACCCTGGTGTTCCATGAAAGAGGATGTCAAAAGTATTCTGGTCTGTTCCTTTGACATGCTGGTAACTGAGACATGAGTCCACAGCAACTCCCCCTCCACTAAGCAAAAAAAAAAAAAAAAATCTAAAATCACTGCTCTGTACTTTTGCCAAATTGGATAATCCAATACTAAATGAAAAGTGTGTGGTGTAATAGACAGAGCAATGGAAAAGGAAATGAGAAGATCTGTCCTTAATGAACTGTGTGACATGAAGTATTTCATTAAACTGCAGGGCTTCCCGTGCTCTCTGACTGAGTAAGAACACTCAACAAAATGACATGTAAGACACAGTCTCCTTTTTTATAATTTCCTACATTGTCATTCAAATGATTTTCCACTTAAAGATTCACCTGTGTTCACAATCTAAAACTTCACTGAAAAAATGAGTATTGGAATTAATATTTTAAATGATCAGATTATAAAGAATATCTCATAGTCCTTATGTAGCATTACCGTGTATTGCATTTATTCATTAATCCAATAAATATTTACTAAGTGTCTGTTGTGTTTCTACTCTGTTAAACTGTGGGTATAAAATGGTAATCATTCTAGTCCTCAGTGAAATTATAAAGAAGTAAAGGAGACAGGCCAAAAGAAAATTGCTTAACCATATGAGGAGTGCTGTGATTTGAATAAATGCAAGGTACTTTGAAAGCATGCAAGAAAATTACTTCAGCTGGTTTTCAGGAAGTTAGGGAAAGATTTTCAAGGTAGACGAT
Source organism: Tadarida brasiliensis (assembly GCA_030848825.1). NCBI lineage: Eukaryota > Metazoa > Chordata > Mammalia > Chiroptera > Molossidae > Tadarida > Tadarida brasiliensis. Next base: position 62,361,540 of record CM061268.1, read on the forward strand.
ATCTTCTGCGTAAACATGTGCTATGTATAATAGATTAGCAGATGCAACCAAACAACCCATGGTCTCAAGGTGCTAATGATTTTGAACAGAAGATAAAATGCAGGTAAATGATGTATTGAATAAAAAGTAAAAAGTGACATAAATCTAACCTATACAAATTATTATCATTTTAAAAGTGTGGAAATTTCCTCCAACTAAAGAAATCAAGGACATCTTCAAGGACACTATGGCACATCAGCTGGTAGTCAAAGGACAAGGGAATGTATTTCAGAAAGAAGAGATTTAATCAAGCCAAAACTTCCAGAGCTAGGGAGTGGCTAACAATGTCACTTGCCAAATCTTGCATTAGGGAACAGGACTACCATGGTTTACATATATAGGGTGTTCAAGAGTCTGCCTTTCAAGTATCAACACACATTTATATTCAGAGACAAATGATATAATCAAGGCTCTCTCTCTATTCCTTGTCTCTCATTATCTCTGCTCCTCTATAAGTGGTGACCTAATTCTTTTCTGCGACAGGCATCCCTAAGCCAACATCTTTAAACCTTAGGAATGCAGATATGAGATCATCTTTCTCTTTCTTTGTCTCCCTCTGTTCCTTAACAGTCATATATCAGATGTAACAAAGGACTCCACCATTCTTTGTAGGTTACTTATACCAATCACTGTGAAGTGTAAAATGGGTTGTGATGCTTGACCAGGCCTGAGTCCATAGCAATGTGGTCAGAGAGCAGACAGTGCACTGTGACTTATGCTCCCTTTAGAACTGGGAAGAGTTGGGAGAGAGGTAGGTCTCTAGTAGGAGGCAGATTCTGGGTAGACAAAAACACTTATACATCACAGTTGTTGCCCTACGGAGTTGAGAAAAAAAAATGGTAAAAAGCCTTTAAGTGTTTTTCCCCTTGTTACATGTGAAAGTACATACTATCATGTCAGTACTTAATAAATATATACTGATTTTAAAAGAAACATGCTAATGATGCCTCAAATGTCAAACATTCAATAACATTTCATGACAGAGCCTCACCAAAACAAAATATTTAGGAATTTTATTTCAAACATGTTTTCCTCACCCCATCAGCAAACACAAACACACACTTCTAAAGTAAAAAGGACGGTTTGAACTTTGTAAATGTGAGATGAAAATGTTGAAATGTACTAAAAAATAAGACGATTATGTGAGCTTTTTTAAAAATTTTTTTCTTTATTGATTTTTAGAGAGAGAGGAAAGGAGAGGGAGAGAGAGATAGAAACATTATGAGAGAGAACATCAATTGGCCACCTCCTGCATGCCCCCCACTGGGAATCAGGCCCACAACCTGGGCATGTGTCCTGACCGGGAATCGAACCGGTGACCTCTTGGTACATGGGTCGATGCTCAACCACAGAGCCACACCAGCTAGGCACGATTATGTGAGCTTTTGAATGTGGACTATTAAAATACTTAAGACATTGATTTAAGATTTGTAAAAGAGTTTCCACAAATCAAAAGTAAATTTTTAAAATTTTCTTGAGTATAACAATGATATCTACTAAAGAAAGTAGAATCAGCCCAAAGCAGTTTATCACAGGGTACTTCTCAGCAGCCACACTTGTCCAAGATGTAGAACAAAAACAATGTCCTTCAAGATATTAAATTAGATATCCCTAGAACTTATGCTCTCGGGTAACAGGAAGCTCTCACTCACAGTTTCATGTCTTTATATTAACGTCACTTACAACAAGTTTAACTAAGTTAGCTATATGGATTCCTGGAATAATAGATTAGACCCAATAAATAAGAAAGTAAACTCTTAAGTGGCAGGCATATTGATAACTAACTACAAGGAAAGGCAAAAGGCAGCCCAGTGATGAGAGAAGAGACTTAAATGAGCAGATAAAAAGGCAAAGTAAGTGAGCGTGAGAGGATGGCACTCAAACATATGTCTTAAAAAATGCCCTCTACAAGACAATGCTGTGTTTGTGTAGACTGAGATACATGATGGGGCTCTGTTATTTTAACTGTTCATTATCTGAGCATCCTTCTCTGTTGTTTTCCTTCTACAGGGGTTAAAATTAAAAGAGCTTCTCATCAGTATTCCACTCCTAAGTAATTAACTGAGAGGAATAAAAACATCTGTCCACACCAAAGACTTGAACATGAACTAGTTTATAGCATCTTTATTCACAATAGCCCCAAATTAGAAACAACCTCACCTCATTGTCCAAAAATTAGTGAATGGTAAACAATGTATGACACATCGATAGAAGAGAAACCTATTCATTGATAAAAAAAAAAAAAGGGAACAAATTGCCAATACATCTAATAACATAGATAAATCTCAAAATCATTGTACTGGACAAAAGAAAGTAGATGCAAATGAATATATGTAGTGTAATTTCATTGACATAAAAATTCAGAAAACACAAGCTAATCCACAGTGTTAGAAAACAAACCAGTAATTGTATGGGACCAGAGGGAAGGAAAGGTGGACTGCAAAAGGACCAAATTTTATATTTTATATTCATGTCTACAATCCATCTCACTTTAATCTTTCTGTATGGTATGTGTTGTAGGTCGGTGTTCATTTTCCCCTCTTAAATATTGTTATTCTAGCACCATTTATTTAAGAGTCTCATACCCCATTTAATTATATTGGCATTTTTGTCCCAAATTTACCATATATGAATCTATTTTGGATATTCTCTATTCTTTTCCATTGATCTTTATGCTAAGTTCACTTTGTCTTACCTAATTTAGTTTTACAATAAGTCTTTTTTAAACAAGTCCTAAAATAAAATTGTATAAATGATCATTTTTTCCTTTTATAAATTTCTTAACTAATATGGATCATTTGAATTTTTACACACATTTTAGAATCTGATTGTCAATTTCTCTACAAAAAAAAAAGCTTGCTACAATTTTAATTGTAATCGAGTTGAATCTTCAGATCAATTTGAGAAAAATCATTTTAACAAAGCTCTAGTCTTCCAATAAGCAAATAGGTATGGCACATGTCTCCATTTACTTAAGTCTTATTAAATTTATTTATTTATTTAATCATAACCCAAGGATACGTTTTTCATTGTTTCGAGAGAGAGAGGAAGGGAGAGGAAGAGGGAGAGGGAGAGGGAGAAACATTGATCTGCTTCCTCACGTACACTTCCCCACTGGGGCTCAAACCCAAAGCCTGGGTAAGTGTCCTGACCAGGAATCAAACCCTTGACCCTATGGTGCATGGGTCAGCTCTCTAACCAACTGGGCCACACCGATGGGGCTTACTAAATTTCTTTCAGCAATGTTTTGTAGATTTTATTGTATAGTCTTGCACATATTATGTCAAATTTATTCCTATTTCATGTTTTTGATGCTATTGAAATTGCATTTTTTTTGTTTACCAGTAGTTGTTATTTTATAGATATGCTATTGATTTTTGTACATGGACTTTATATCCTGACCTTACTAAATTCATTTTTTGGGTTTAGTTGCCTTTGTGTAAATGCCTTATAATTTTCTACATGTATAATCATATCATCTGCAAATAAAACAGTTTTATTTTATTTGCATTTGGTGCACCTTTATTTCTTTTTCTTGCCTTCTTCATCTGGTTAAGACCTGGTAAAATGTTAAACAGAAGTTGTGAGAGAGAACATCTGCTTTGTTTCTGATCTTAGAAATAAAGTACTCTTTTTTTTTTTTTATACCATTAAGCATGAAGATAGTACTGGGTTTTTTTTAGATGCCTTTTATCTGGGTACATAAGTTCTTTTTTAGTTATAATTTTCTAAAGTATTTTTATAATAAATGAATGTTGAATTTATCAAATGCTCTTTCTTCATCTATTGAGATGTTCACATAACTTTTCTTCATTTTGTTAATTTGGTGAATTACATTGATTAATGTTAAATGTTAAACCAACCTTGTAATTCTAACATAAACCACACTTGCTCATATGTTAGACTTTTTACTTACTGTTTGATTCAATTTTATAATATTTTGTTAAGGATTAATGCGTTTTTAAAATATGACACATTGTTATATTAGCAATCCTATGAGACAACTTATTACATTTTTCATTGTGATATATGTATGTTGTAAGATGTTTTCTGATGTGACTAAAGCACCATTGAGTTATTGATTCATTTGGTTTGAGTTTAGTGGCAAATACTTTTGTAGTTTACTTTCATTTATAGTTACTTTGTTATAAACTCTCCTAACATAGGAATATTCCTCTGTCCACTGTACCAATGTACCCAAATTTGTTTTTTCTAATTATTATTATTTTATTTTATTTTTTCCATCACCATTTATCCCCTCTATGCCCTCTTCCACCGACTCCCGCCCAATCACCACACTGTTGTCCATGTCCATGAGTTTTCTCTCTCTTTTTTTTCTTTCTTGCTCAATCCCTCTCCCCCCAACACCACCCTTACATACAACATACCCAACTTTGTGACCTGAAGGTACTGGGCCAAAAGTCTATTATGATATGATCTTACTCTAACATTGGTAAAATGAGCACAGTGAAGGAGAAAAGGCTTGGAACCAGAAACTAGTGTGTGGAAATCCTTCCAAATAGAAATATTTAGTTCACAATGTTTTTTTACCCTCTCCAAAACCCTACTTGCAGCCAACTGAGTAGTTCGTCCCTCCTAATGCCTCCAGAGCTTATCAAGGTATTTTGTGAGAGACAATTTCTTCTAGAAGGTAAATGTTTAGAGGGAAGTTTAAAGACAATAAATAGTTTATATACCTTTTATATTAAAATGGTAGTGTGAGAACAGATGTACATTAAGGCTTACAAAGTGATGAACTAAACAAACTGATGAACGAAGTAGACCCAGAATCATGGAAGTAGGGCACAGACTGACAGTCCTCAGAAGGGGTGGGGGTGGGGGAGGGAGGGGATAAACCACAGAACTTACATGCATGTATGCATAACCGATGGACATAGACAACAAAGCTGAGGACAGGGTGGGAGGGGATGGGGAGGAGGGGGTCAGTGGGGGGGGGAAGGAGAAACATCTGTAACAAAAATAAATTAATAAAAAGAAAAAAAAGTTGATTGAGACAATGAAAATGAAAAAAAAAAAAAGAACTATATATAGTGATTAAAAAACGAGTTTTTCAATCACACAGACCTGAGTTGAAATCATATTTGTACATCCTAATTATGCGGCATTGAGCATGTTTCCATGAACTTTGGTCTTCTCAATAACATGGAGATAAAATGTCAATCTCTCAAGTTTGATATAAGGAATATAGATAGCATTTATCACTGTGCTTTGATTTATGCTAACCATTACCATGTAATAGGGTAAAATAGTAAATTATAATTATCACAATCCCCTTCTCCCTCCCTTTCCATGAAGTATGGTTTCCGATATAGATGACTTGTTTTGTGAGCAGGTAGAAGATGAAGATACAAATAAGGAAAGCCAAATTCCAGAAAGAGTGGACAGACTCAGAGAAAGAGTAAAGAAAAGAGGAAGACATGTAGTGAGGTTGATTTTTGAAAAGTAGGAATGATGGACAAGCAGGTTTCTTAGAAAGTTTTGTGTTTAATGTACCATCTAACCCCTTTTTCTTGGTGTCCTCAAAAGACCCTCAGTAAAGATTTACATTCTTCTTCAAGGGTGTTTGGAAGTAGATTGGTGTTTACTTTTAATGTGACTTTGTGATAAGACCATCTTTAAAACAGGAACAGGAAAGTATAAATGTATTTCATTTACAACCATCATCAAGTTAACTAAAACCATCATGTCAGTATAGATCAGTCAAAGAAAAGAATACAATGGGAAAATCAGAGAAAAGTGGCCTGAATATATGGACCTTCAATATATCAAGTAAATAATAATATTAAAAGACTTTTAAGAAGGTAAACTATCTGGAAACAGATCCTAGACAGTCCTGAAGCCGAAGGTTATTTGTTAAAAAGCCATAACTATCATGTTTGGATACTTTATTTCATGTTAATACCAGAGTGTCTCCTGGGATGTTTAGAAACATAAAATTCTTTAAGAAGCTCTCAATAACCAAACAGAAACAGAAGACAAAATATAGACCACCAATCATTTTTTAAAAGATAAACTATGTCCAGAGGGAATATACAAACTCTAAAATCCTCTTTCCAGAGTTTAATGCTTTCATCTTTTTCAGTGACTCACTGGAATGCTTTCATTGGTAAATATATCCAACACTGGAAAATAAATCAGGGTTGTTTACCAAATCAGATACATGTTCAAAAGACTAGACATGATAAAGAAACCTGTGGATAGTACTCCTAGCATAATGGCTCCCATTTCACTGGATTTTGATGTTATTATAAACCCTACATGTTTTGGGGGGTGATGAGCTTAGTTTATATAATAAAACACGCAAAAGAAATGAAAATACGTGAGAACTAATAATGCAAATATCAGTTTTTAGCACCCACGGTATGCTATTTTACATACTCTATTATCAAGCATCACAATAATTATGAAGAAGAATATGAATTATAATTCCAATATTATAAATAAAAAATAAGCCAAGTTTATTTTAAATAGAGGTAAAATAATCTGTGCAAGGTTACATGGGTTGATGACACAATCTTCAAATTGATATCTGCTTGGCTCCAAATCCCATGTTATTTTCAGGCTCAGGCTATAGGTGTGGTCAGTGTAGTGGACTCTTTTTAAACTTTTTTTTTTTAATCTTCACCAGAGGACATTTTTGCATTTATCTTCAGATAGAGCAGGAGGGAGAGAGGGAGGAAGAGAGAGAGAGAGACTCCTTTATTTCTTTCCCCTATCTCCTTCCATACACTTACATACTTAGTTGATCTAGGCTGGTTCTCCAGAAGTCTGTTTTTTTAGACTATGATTTACTTCACTGGTTCATGTACACCACTTCTCTCCTTCCTGGCCAGAGTTTATTGGTTCAGGGGTAGACTAAACAAATTGGAGTCCCTCCTCTGGCTTTTTGAAATTAATGACAAATAAGTAAAATTAAGAGGAATGCGTGTGGCTTTGTAGACCAGGAAGCCGAGAAAACTGTAGAGAAAGAGAAGAAGCATCTGCTCAGAGAAAAGTAGATGTGAGAAAGAGAGCTTTCTGCTTGGGTTCTCGAAAGTTTCCATCCCAGAACTCACATTCAGGCCTTCCTGTGGCTCAGCTACATTCTTCCCGAGGGTTCCATGACATCCCCTTGTTCCCAAATTGTAATTTGTTGTTCTGTTTAGCTCAAGTTGGTTCCAGATGCCTTTCTTTACTTGCAATCCAACAGTTTTCTAATATCAAATATGCTAGAGTTGATTTTCATCAAGAGGGTAAATAGGCAAAACTTCACTGGCCTCAAAGATCAAGTTGACTCCAGGGGCTTATGTCTTTTCTTACAAAGATCTGAGTGGATCTCTAACTCTGCAGGCCTCACCCACATGCTGAGGACCAGACAGTGGTTTGAACACACCTAGACTAGGAATTCAAATGAGCCAGCATTAAGACCCATACAAACTTTGGGTAAAACAACTGAATTAAAATCCCACGTGCAAGCTTCCTGAGTGATCTTGATAAAAATCACTTTAGTCTCACTAAACCTTAGATATTTAAAAATGGAGCTAATACTATATATCTCAAATTATAGTAGTATGAATTAGAAACAAACTATATAAAGTGCCTCACACCATGTTTGACATATAGTAGGCACTCGATAAATGGTATTTTTTTTTATTACTTGCCCCAATTCTGATCTTATTATCCTGTTGCTAACAAGAGACATTGCCATGTATGTAAATTCCATATTGATTTTTTTTTCTTTTGTTTTTAATTTTATTGTTGAATGTATTACAGATGTTCCTCATTTTTCCCCCATTGCCCCCCTCCTCCCCATTTCCGCCCCCCTCCTGCTTTTCCCCACACTGTTGTCTGTGTCCATTAGTTATGCATATATACATATAAGTTCTTTGGTTTATTTCTTCCCACCCCCTTACCCCCCTTCCCTTTGAGGTTTGTCAGTCTAACAACCAATTTGTACTTCTTAATCCCTTCACCTTTTTCACCTCTCCCCCCAGCCCCTACCCATCTGGAAACCAACAAAATTTCTCTGTATCTATGAGAATGTTTCTGTTCTTCTTGTTCATTTTGTTTGTAGATTCAATTGTTGATAGATATGTATTTATTGCCATCTTGTTTGTTCATATTTTTTTATCTTTTTCTTCAAGAAGACCCTTCAGCATTTCATATAATAATGGTTTGGTGGTGATGAACTCCTTTAGCTTTTCCTTGTCTGGGAAACTCTTTATATGGCCATCGATTCTAAATGACAGTTTTGCAGGATAGAGTAATCTTGGTTGTAGGTTCTTGCTTTTCATCACTCTGAATATTTCTTGCCACTTCCTTCTGGCCTGCAAAGTTTCTTTTGAGAAATCTGCTGACAGTCTTATGGGAACTCCCTTGTAGGTAACAAACTGCCTTTCTCTTGCTGCTTTTAAGATTCTCTCTTTGTCTTGAACCTTTTGCATTTTGATGATGATGTGTCTTGGTGTGGGCCTCTTGGAGTTCACCTTGTTTGGGACTCTCTGTGCTTCCTGGACTTGTATGTCTGTTTCCTTCACCAAGTTAGGGAAGTTTTCTGCCATTATTGTTTCAAATAGGTTTTCGATTTCTTGTTCTCTCTCTTCCCCTTCTGGCACCCCCAAGATGCGAATGTTGGCATGCTTGAAGTTGTCCCAGAGGCTCCTTACACTATCCTCATTTCTTTGGATTCTTTTTTCTTTTTGCTGTTCTGATTGGGTGTTTTTTGCTTCGTTATATTCCAAATTGATGGTTTGCTTCTTGGATTTACCTACTCTACTATTGAATCTGTGTAAACTATTCTTTATTTCAGTTAGTGCCTCCTTCATTTCTGACTGGTCCTTTTTTATGCTCTTGAGGCCCTCACTAAGTTCACTGAGGTTCTCACTAAGTCCATTGAGCATCCTTATAAGCAGTATTTTGAACTCAGCATCTGTTAGGTTAATTAACTCCATTTCACTTAGTTCTTTTCCTGGAGTTTTGTTCTGTTCTTTCATTTGGGACCTGTTTCTTTGTCTCCTCATTTTGGCCGCCTCCCTCTGTTTGTTCCTATGTATTACTTAGCGAGAGGTATAGGGCTAGCTGAGACCAGATGCTGCTTGTTTGAGTGATTTTAGGAAAAGCTGAAGTAGGCTCCAAGACAGGCAAATCCTATGGTGAAGCAACTGGCAACAGCTTGGGTGGGCCTGGAAGTTGGGTGGGGCGGGGCCTCAGGGAATCACCAGGGCGGGGCCAACAGTGTGAGCCAGGTTGCTGGAGTCCCAGCTATGGCGGCGTCTGCCGGTTCAGAAAGGGCTCACCAAAGGAACAAAAGCCTCTGTTAGCACGTCTGTCCAGGAGAAAGCTGCCTCTCCAGCCCTCGCTCCAATGCCAAACAGCTCAGTTCTTCCCCATATGACTCTGGTGCCTTTCAGGCTCCCTCCCGCATGCTGGAGCCTGGAGGGTGGGAGTCCGATTAAGTCCTTGCGCGGGCCCTTTAAGAGGAGCTGCGGGGGCTCCAGCCTCCTCAGCCTCAGTTCCCGCTGGTTTTTCCAGCCAGAAGTTATGGGGATTCTCTTCCTGGCACTGGGACCCTGAGCTGGGCACCTGGTGTGGGACGGGGACCACTCAGCCCTCTGGGAGGACCTTCCCAGCCGAGGTATCCCAATTTTTATCTGCCACACATGGGTGTGGGACCAGCCCGTCATGCCTCCGCCCTCCTACCAGTCTCGATGTGGCTTCTTCTTTAATTTCGTAGTTGTGGGACTTCCATTCAGCTTGATTTCAGGCGGTTTTGAATGATGGTTGTTCTGTAGTTTAGTTGTAACTTTGATGTGGTTGTGGGAGGACGCGATACCGCGTTTACCCATGCCGCCATCTTGACCGGAAGTCCTTGATTTTCTATATAATCTTCTTTTATACGTCTTCCCTCCATTCCTTTCTTTATTCTCTCTTCTTTCTTTTTCCTGCCTCAAATATTTTTGACTACCTCAGATGCAAACTAAAGATATAACTGCTGTTTTTAAGGGTTCACAGTCTAGTAAGAAAACGTTCACAGTAATACAACAGCACAGGCTGGTGGAACAGTAGAGGGAAACCCCTGTGCTAATCTGACACAATATAGAAATATCTAACTCAGACAGGAGGGTCAGAGGAAATTACCGATGCCCCAGTTTCCTGGGCTCACCATGCAGAGAAAAACTACTCAGGACAGCTGTTAGATCTGCTTCCATCTCATTGCAAGTGAAAAATAAAATTATTTTCTGCTAAGGGGCTAAGATTTGGGAGTTCTTGTTATAACAATTAATATTAATACATTGATTAACTTGGTTCCCAAGAACCAGAGCCCCATCTTTGAACACAAGCCCCAGGTTATATACCTGCATGTAGATTCAGGAACCACTTTCCAGTATAGATCCATGACTATTGTTTATTGTAAAGGTTGTTGATTCAACACAGCTTGTCCTGACTTCTTCCTTTTGATTCATGCCAGGCTGCTTTTCCTCTCTACTCTCCACCCCCTTCCCCCAACACAGGCCTCCATGGCGAAGTCTGATTACATCACCTGACTCACCTCACAGTGCCTGCCTTGTCTGCAGGCGCCCGACTATGTTGGGAGGACAAATAGAACAAAGTCCTTATCAGAAAAAGGGCAGCTTTCATTCCACTTTCCCATGTACTCCAAATCTCAACTTCTGTTTTTATGCTTTTCTTAATTCTCCAAGGACTCATTGGTCATGCTGACTCTGTGACACTGCTCTGTGATTAGAATAAACAGGAAGACTCTTTCCTGGCGATTCTGAAGAATGGTTTTTGTTGTGGGCATAAACACAGACTTTGTGTTTCTGATTTAGTGTTTTCAATTTCCTGTCTACCTGTATTGGCACACTCTACACTGTAGAGTCTACAGTCTTAATCCTTCTCTTGATTCTCTCCATGTTCCCTCCACATCTGCCCTCCTCTCCAACAAACACACACCATCTCCACACCATACACACCATAGTTGATGTGGTTCATCCTCATAATAGTCCAGTTTCCCATAGAACCTTGTTTTGCCCCATATCCTACCTCATGGGACTTGGTTCAGATTTCTCTGCGCAGCTCTTTCTAGAGAACTTCTCCCTGGGGCGAGATCCAAGTCTCTGAGTCAGAGTACTATCAGAAAGGAAACTAGCTTAGAAAGGTCTCGGAGCACTCCAGATTCTGCTTTTTTGAATGCTTTTACTCATTAGTTGGGCTGCCAGGAATCTTGCCTGGAAACACACCTGAGGTAGATGAACATTCTGGACATAGTGCTTTTGCAAATCTGGCTGTCCTTACTGAATTTTCTTTACACTATACTTCTACCCTTTTTGGTTTTACTGTTCAGTTCTAGTATATTTTGTACATAGAGCTGTTTACCTTATGACTGCTTGTGCATAGGAGTAGATAATAACTCAATTCTGAGAGAGAAGTCTCGAAGTAAGATTTTGGATTTTTAAATCCTTCCCAAGTCCAGTGCTTTAAATTTGGAGTCTAATTTTATACAACAGAAAAGTGACTTAAAATAGAGCTTTTTCCTTTTTTTTTTTTTTTAACAAGAGCTGATCTATCTTTGCAGTTCTAAAATATTTTTTTATTTTCTATTAAATTTATTGGGATGACATTGGTTAATAAAAGTCTATAGATTTCAAATGTACAATTCTATAATATATAATCTGTATATGTTATTGTGTTTTTACCACTCAAAGTCAATCTCTTTCCATCATCATATATTTGACCCCTTTACCCTTTACTACCTTCCCCCAGCCCCCTTTTCTTTGTTAACCATCATACTGTTGTCTGTGTCCATGAGTTTTTGTTTTGTTTGTCTTGTTTGTTTATTTGTTGCTTTCAGTTTTAGATCCCACATATAAATAAAACCACATGGTTCTTGACTTTTTCCATCTGACTTATTTTACTTAGCATGATATTCTCAAGATCTATCCATGTTATCACAAATGGCAGTATTTCATTTTTTCTTATGGCTGAGTAGTATTCCATTGAGATGTCTACCACATCTTTTTATCCAATCACCAATTGAAGGACACTTTGGTTGTTCCATTTCTTGGCCACTGTGAATAATGCTGCAATGAACATAGGGATACATATATCTTTACAGATCAATGTTTTCAAATTTTTTGGCTAGATACACAGAGGAGGGATTGCAGGGCCATATGATAAGGCTATTAATTTTATGAGGAAGCTCCATACTGTTTTCCATAGTGGCTGTATAAATTTACATTCCCACCAGCAGTGAATGAGAGTTCCTTTTCTCCACCACCTCTCCAACACTTGTTATTACTTATCTTATTGATCATAGTGATTCCAACAGGTGTGAGGTGGTATCTCGTTATAGTTTTGATTTGCATTTCCTTAATAGCTAGTGAAGTTGAGCATCTTTTCATATATCTGTTGAGCATTTGTATGCCTTCTTGGGAGAAGTGTCTGTTCAGGTCCTCTGCCCATTTTTTAATTGGATTGTTTGTTTTTGTTGTTGTTGCTGTTGAGTTCTTTATATATTTTGGATGTTAACCCCTTATCAGAAATGTTTTTTTGCAAATATCTTCTCCCATTTGGTTGGTTGCCTTTTTGTTTTGTTTACAGTTTCTTTTTTTGTGCAGAAGCATTTTAGTTTGATATAGTCCCATTCATTTATTTTTGCTTTTACTTCCCTTGCCTGTGAGGTCAAATCTATAAAATTCTCTCTAGGACCAAGGTTAATAAGTTTAGCACCTATGTTTTCTTCTGTGTAATTTATTGTTTCAGGTCTTATATTTAGGTCTTTGATCCATTTTGAATTATTTTTGTGTATGGTAACAAATAGTCTAGTCTCATTCATTTGCATGTGGCTATCTAATTTCCCAGAATTATTTATTTGAAGAGGCTTTTTTTTTTTTTTTCTCCATTATATGTTTTTGGCTCTTTTGTCAAAAATTATTTATCCATATACATGTTGGTTTATTTCTGGGCTCTCAATTCTGTTCCATTAGTATGTGTATCTGCATTTCTGCCAATACCATGCTATTTGGATGATTGTCTCATTGTAGTATAATTTGAAGTCAGGGAGTGTGATACCCCCAGCTATGTTTATTTTTCTCAGGATTGTTTTGGCTATTCAAGGTCTTTTTGGTCCATACACATCTGATGATTATTTTTTAAAAGTGCCATTGGGATTTTGATGGGGATTGCAATAAATATGTATATTGCTTTAGGTAATATGGCCATTTTAATTATGTTGATTCTTGCAATCCATAAACACACAACATATTTCCATTTCTTTGTGTCTTTTTCAATTTCTTTTAATAATGTCTTACCGTGTTCAGTGTATAGGTCCTTCACATCCTTTGCTAAGTTTATCTCTCTAGGAATTTTATTCTTTTGGTGGCAATTTCAAAAGGATTTTTTCTTTCATTTCTTTTCTGAAATTTCATTGTTAGTATATAGGAACACAATGCGTTTTTGTACATTGATTTCGTATCCTGAAACTACTGCATTTGTTTATTGCTTCTAATAGTTTTTTTGTTTTTGTTTTTGGTGGAGTTTTTAAATTTTTCTTTATAAAGAATCATGCATTCTGCAAAAAATGGCAGTTTTACTTCTTCATTCCCAATGTGGGTGCCTTCTATTTCTTTCTCTTGCCTGGTTGCTCTGGCTAGGACCTTCAGTAATATGTTGAATAACAGTGGCGACAGCGGGCATCCTTGTCTTGTTCTTGATCTTAGAGAAAGTTTTCAGTTTTTCAGCATTATGATATTAGCTGAGAATGTGTCATAAATGGCCTTTATTATGTTGAGGCATTTTTCTTCTATTTCCATTTTATTGACCATTTTAATCATAAATGAATATTGTATCTTGTCAAATGCTTTTTCTGCAACTGTTGATATGATAATATAATTTTATCCTTTATTTTGTTAATGTGGTGTATCATACTGATCATTGTATATGTTGAACCATCCTTGAATCCCACTTGATTGTAATGTACGTTTTAATGTATTTTTGTAGTTGATTTGCTAGTACTTTTTTTTATCCTCTCCCAAGGATATTTTTTAATTTGAGAGAGAGAGAGAGACATCGATCAGTTACTTTCCACCAGAGATCAAACCCACAATCTAGGTATGTGCCCTGACAGGAAATTGAACCTGCCACCTTTTGGTGCACAGGACAATGCTCCAACCACCTGAGCCACCCAGCCAGGGCTGATCTGCTAATATTTTGTTTAGAATTTTTGCATCTGTATTCATCAGATATTGGTCTATAACTTTCTTTTTGTGTGTGTTATCCTTGCCAGGTTTTGGTATCAGTGTAATGTTGACCACATAAAATGTGTTAGAAAGTGTTGTCTCTAATTTTCTGGAAGAGTTTGAGACAGATGGCTACTAAGTCTTCTTTGAATGTTTGGTAGAATTCACTAGAGAAGCCATCTATCTGGTCCTGAATGTTTACTTTTTGGGAGGTTTTGGATGGTTGTTTCAATTTCCTCACTGTTGATCAGACTTGTTAAAATTTCCAGTTCTTCATGATGCAGTCTAGGAAGGTTATTCTCTTTCTAAGAATTTGTCCATTTCTTCTTGGTTATTAATTTTGGTTGCATATCATCTTTCATAGTATTCTTGTATATCATTTGTATTTCTGTGGCGTCCATTGTGATTTCTTTCATTTCTGATTTTGTTTATTTGAGTATTTTCTCTTTTTTTTTTTTGTAGTGAGTCTAGCCAGAGGTTTGTCAATTGTATCAATCTTTTTCTAAAAGCAGCTCTTTGTACAAAGCATTAAAATTTTTTGTGGTTTTAATTTATATTTTTATTTTTTAATTTTTATTTAATTTATTGGGGTGACATTGGTTGATAAAATTTTGTAGGTTTCGGGTTTACAATTCTATAATACATTATCTGTATATTGGACTGTGTGTTCACCACCCAAAGTCAAGTCTCTTCTGTCACAATTTATCCCTTCTATACCCTCTTCTACCTTCCCCCTCTCTCTTTTCTCTCTGGTAATCAGCATACTACTGTCTGTCTATGAGTTCTTAGTCCCTTCACTTTTTCACACTCAGCCCCCCACCTGCCTCCCTTCTAACAGCCATTAGTCTGTTTTTGTATCTATGAGTCTGTTTCTATTTGGTTTGTTAGTTTGTTTGTTTTTCATTAGATTCCACATATAAGTGAAACCATATGGTATATTTCTTTCTGACTGACTTGGTTCACTTAGCATAACACTCTCCAGGTACATTCATGCTGTCGCAAAAGGTCAGATTTCCTTTTTTTTCTTTAAAACTGAGTGGTATTCCATTGTATAAATGTACCGCAGCTTTTTTATTCACTCATCTACTGATAGGCACTCAGGCTGCTTTCAAATATTGACTATTGTAAATAACACTGCAATGAACATAAGGTGCATATATTCCTTCGAATTCGTGTTTCAAGTTTCTTCAGATATATTCCCAGAACTGGAATTGCTGGGTCATAAGGCAGTTCCATTTTTAATTTTTTGACAAAACTCCATACTGTTTTCCACAGTGGTTGTACCAGTCTGCATTCCCACCTACAGTGCACTAGGGTTCCTTTTTCCCCACCATGGGTTGTTTTGTTGATTTATTGATGACAGCCATTCTGACAGGTGTGAGGTAATATCTCATTGTGGTTTTAATTTGAATTTATTCTGATGATTAGTGACATTGAGCATCTATTCATGTCTATTGATTATGTGTAAGTCCTCTTTGGAGAAGTGTTTATTCAGGTCACTTGCCCATTTTTTAATTGGATTGTTTGCTTTTTTGGTGTTGAGTTGTGTATGTTCTTAATATATTTTGGATATTAACTCTCTATCAGAAGTATCATTGCTGAATATATTCTCCCAATCAGGGGGCTGTGTTTTCATTTTGTTGGTGGTTTTCTTTGTTGTGCAAACTTAATTTTTATATAGCCTTTTTGTTCTCTGTTTTATTTAATTCTGCTCTAATTTTCATTATTTCCTTTCTTGTGCTGAGCTTGGGCTGAATTTGTTCTTCTTTTTCTAGTTCTTTAAAATGTAATGTTAGGTTACTTATTTGGGATTTTTTTGTTTTTGAAATAGGCCTGTAATGATATATATTTCCTTCTTATCACTGCTTTTGCTGCATCTCCAATGTTTTATGTCACATGTCATTCTAATTTGTCTTTATGTATCTTTTCATCTCTCCTTTTAGTTGTTCTTTGACCCAGTAATTCTTTAGTAGCATATTTTTAATCTCCACATATTTGTGGTTTTTCTTGCCTTCTTTTTCTAGTTGATTTCCAATTTCAAAGCCTCGTAGTTAGAGAATATGTTTTATATGATTTCAATCTTCTTGAATTTGTTGAGGCTAATTTTGGGTCCCACTATATGGTCTGTCCTTAAGAATATTCTACATGCACTACAGAAGAATGTATAATCAGATGTTCTGGAATAAAAGGTTCTATAAATGTTGATTATGTCTACTTTGTCTATTGTGTCATTTAAGGCCAATATTTCCTTATTGATTTTCTGTTTGTAGATGTCAATAGAGTGTTGAAGTCTCCTATCATAACTGTATTTTTGGCAGTTTTCCCCTCTAGTTCTGTTACTAGTTGCTTTATATATCTTCATGCTCCCTGATTGGGTGGATATATAGTGATGGGTTATGTCTTCTTGATGCATTGTCCCCTTTATCATTATAAAATGTCCATCGTTGTCTCTCATTACCTTTTTTATCTTGAAGTCTATTTTGTCTGATATGAGTATGGCTACACCAGCCTTTCTCTGGATTGTACTGAATTTTCTTGGAGAATCATTTTGCACCCTTTAGCTTTGAGTCTATATTTTTCCTTGTAGCTTAGATGTGTCTCTTGAAGGCAGCATATGGTTGGGTTTTGTTTTATGATCCAATCTGTTACTCTGTGCCTTTTTATTGATGAGTTCAGGCCATTTACATTTAGGGTAATTATTGATGTCTGAAGATTTTCTCTAGCCATTTAATGTTTTGTTTGCTGGTAGCTCTGTGTTTCCATTGTTTCTTGTCCCTCTGTTTCTGTTTGTCATTTTAGTTTGTAGTATACTATGAATTTTTCCCCTCTGTTTTTCTTTTCGTATGTTATGTGTCTCAGTTCTGGATTTTGTGTGTGTGTGTATGTGTGTGTGTGTGTGTGTGTGTGTGTGTGTGTGTGTGTGTGTGTTTACCATTAGGATTATGCAAAAGACAATTTCACATATACAGTAGTTATTTTTCTTCTAAATGAATATTATCTCCATTTTCCTTTGAAAAGTTAGATCTTTATTCCCTCTCTTTTTATATTTTTATTGTCACAAAGTATTCCCATTTATGCTGTGAGTTTAGTTCTCAATTGCAGTAGTTATGGTCTTCTCTCTTTTTTAATGTTTTTACCTCCTTTAACCTTTGTGTTATATTTAAGTGAATATTACCCTACTCTAAAAAAGGGTTGCAACATCCTGCTTCTGTCTGTTAGTCATCTTACTCATAGTTTTGTATCCTTTTGTCTTTTTGTTGCAGGTTGAATAACCCCCTTCAGTATTTCCTGTAATGGAGGTCTTGTGGTCATAAATTTCCTCAACTTTTGTACGTCTGGAAAAGTCTTTATTTCGCCTTCATATCTAGTGGATAATTTTTCTAGATATATTATTCTTGGTTGATAATTTCTGTTTCAATAGTTTGAACATTTGTTTTCACTCTTTCCTAGTTTATAAGATTTCCGCTTAAACAATCTGATGATAACCTAACGGGATTTCACTTACAGGTTACTGTCTTCTTTTCATTAGCTGCCTTGAGAATTCTTTCTTTGCCATTAATTTTTTATAGTTTTAATATAATGTGCCTCGGAGAAAGCTTTTTTTGGACTGAGATAATTAGGTGTTCTGTTGGCTTGTTGGATTAGAGGATCTAGCTCTTTCCATAAGTTTTGAAAATTATTATCACTTACTTGTTTGAATAGTTTGTTTCCTTCTCCCTCTCTTCTCTTTCTGGTATACCCATTATTCTTACATTGCTCTTTTTGATGGAGTCAAAAAGTACTCATAGAGTTTTTTTATTTTACTTTTTACTCTTAAGTCTCTCCCTTCTATCTGTGTCATTTTAAAATCTCTATCTTCAGTATCACTGATTCTTTCCTCCATCTGGTCGGTTCTATTTCCTAAGCTCACTAGTTCATTATTCATCTCTTTTAACTGAGTTCTTCAGCTCCAGAATTTCTATTTGGTTCTTTTTAAAAGTTTCAATCTCTTTGGTAAAGTACTACCTTTATTCATTAATTTTATTTCTGAGTCCATTAAACTGCCTATCTCTTTTTTTCTTGTATCTCATTGAGTTTTTTCAGAACTGTAATCTTGAACTCTCTGCCATTTAAATCATATATTTCTGTCTTTATTTTCTGGAGATTTTTTATTTTCTTTCTGAGTTGTCTGATTACCTCCTTGGTTATTCATGGTATGTGATGGATTCCTTCCCTGCTTAGGCATCTGTGGGAATGATATCTCCTTTTTTTTTTTTTTTTTTTTTTTAAAGGGGCACTTCTCTATTTACTATGTTAATAAGAAGTCTTTCTCTTCTTTTCCAGTAGGTGGCACCGAAGTGCAACTTTTTCAGTTTCTCTTGCACTACTATGGCTTCTCAGATCTCCTCTGGGCTTAGAAAATGCCCTGTATTCACTGGGAGGGAAGGTGGGTTTCTCCTCAATGATCAGGCCTCCTTGATCTCAGGGCAACACTTCTATCAGGGAACGTGATGGGCAGTGGGGTTCCAAGCTCATGAAATCCCAGTACTGTCCCCTGCAATTAGTGCAGCCGCGATGAGTGTAGGTGGGCTGAATGGCGAGAGGCTGAGTGGTGCATTTTTGGCTTTGCTCTAATTTTTTAAATTACAGTAGGCATACAATATTACATTAGTTCAATCATACAACCCAGTGAGTAGACATTTATATAATTTATGAAGTGATTATCTCGATAAATTTAGTATCCATCTGACACCACACATATTTATTATAATATTATTGACTATATTTCCTATGCTATACTTTACATCCCCATGACTATTCTATAACTGCCAATGTGTACCCACCCATTTTTTCATGAATATAAGATATTACAAACAGACTTATGATCATATTCTTCTTCTTAAATTTTATTGTAAACTAATTATCCTACTCCATTAGTTATTTGACGATGTGCTTTTCAACTGCCTTTCACTTAAACGCTGGACAGAGAGCAGGTTGACAGCTCTGGGGGTGAGGCTGTGGGGTGGAGGAATTGAGAAAAAAGGAAAAAAAAGAGAAGAAACTCATGGACATGGACAACAGTGTGGTGATTGCTAGGAGTAGGGGCATGGGTGGAGGTGGAGGAGGGTATAGGGAGGATAAACAGTGATGAAAAAATAAGTAAAACAAATTACGAGAGAGAGACATAACTTCTCGAAAGGGGAGCTTACTGATTTTTCGTAACACCTAAAGATCAAATAATTGTTCAAAGAACAGCATTAGTTTATCGACTAAAGAAGTGAAAGGTGATCTTTTGTACCTCCATCAAAAAGGACCTAAATAACAATGACCCACCAGATGCTCTAGCACAAAGCTTCATCAGATCCTTAATGCAAGTTATTATCATGAACAGCCTTTTTCCTCCCTTCTTTTCTACTTTTCACTTTCTCTACTTTCTCTCTCTCTCTCATCTTCTCGGAGTAGGCATGGTGCTAATAAAATCTGAGGATACAAAATGATTAAGATAGAATTTAAACAAATGTTTAACTAAAAAGTACGGTATTTAAAAGAATCTAAATGAACATTTTTAACAATATTATTTGAGAAACTACATAACAGCAATATAAAAATTAATTATAGCCACACTATGTCATAATATTTTACAGATAATTTTTTTAAAAAACACCATTGAAAAATCAATAGACAAATGTAGATCACATTTATTTCAGCTGTGGAGGAAGATACATTTCCAAAGATGGAAGTACTGAGTGAGAAGGAACACTTCACAGTGTTTTAGCACAGACCTAAACTTCCTCTTACCTGGAAAACTTTACCAAACCCTTCAAGCTGCTCCCAGGGCTTCTAACTCTGTGTGTCTCCTGTTTAATCACCTTTGACAGAACCTTGGTGCTCGCTCAGTAAAGTCCAATAACCTCAACAGTCTTTTTTTTTTTTTTTTTTTTTTGATATGGTGTTTTCTATCTCTGCAGTTTCATAACAATATGTGATGTCCCTTCCTTTCTTTTCCTACTCTCACTTTAGTTATCTAAAGACCTAGGATTGTAGGGTTGCTGCAAGGATTAAATCTATGCAGACTTTTGAATACTTCAAATAATACCTGGTACATCAAAGGCCATTCAGTAAATGTTACTG
Organism: Tadarida brasiliensis; assembly: GCA_030848825.1. Classification (NCBI taxonomy): domain Eukaryota; kingdom Metazoa; phylum Chordata; class Mammalia; order Chiroptera; family Molossidae; genus Tadarida; species Tadarida brasiliensis. Next base: position 62,381,927 of record CM061268.1, read on the forward strand.
TAAATACTATTAACACTACTTTTAGTTTTACTAGCACTATTACTACTAATACTCCTCCTTCTACAACAGTTACTATTTGGTGCCTCCTTCTCATTAGTGAAGACTATGTTTATGGTGATGATTATGATTTGCCAGACCTTATGACTAGTATAGCATGGGTATTACCATCCCCACTTTTCACTCAATTGCCGTCACTAAATTGACAGCTCATTTCAATTTCCTAAGATTTAAAAGTTATGAAGCCAGAACTCAAATACGACTGCCTGACATGAAACCTTGTTTTTCCTTTGACACTATAATCATTTCCAATGAAAAGGGTGTGTGGTGAATCTTCATTTTGAAAACAATGACATAGTTTTGGAGAATTTAGAGATGTACATCTAAACTACATAAATGGGATTATGCCCATTTTTGAAATTAACAATGTAAAAGTAAACCGAACTGGTGTCAAATATTTGACTGGAACCCAAAAAAGCAAGGCATGTTCAGAGCCAACAAGAGCAGCTTGGCTCTTCATAGTCTGAATTTTTGCCATTGTTTAAAAATATAGAGACAGAATGTAACATGTTGAAAGTAAAATGTCAGCCAACATCCTTAGTCAAAACTGGGAAATGTTTTATTTTTATAATGTTTTAAAATGATGTTATACAAATGTTATGACCTACTGAATATATTATTGATTTTTTACATTGAGTGTTAAAATATATAATAAGATGTTTTAATTTAAAAAGCATACGCATAGCCCTAGTCAGTTTTGCTCAGTGGTTAGAGCATCGGCCTGTGGATCAATGAGTCATGGGTTTGAATCCAGTCAAGGGCATGTACCTCAGTTGCGGTTTGTCCCTGGCCCTGGTTGGGGTCGTGCGGGAGGCAGCCAGTCAATGTGTCCCTCTCATGTCGATGTTTCTCCCTCTCTCTTCCTCCTGCCTACCCTATCTGAAGATAAATAGAAAAATATCTTCAGGTGAGGATTTAAAATAATAATAATAATAAAAAGCACACTCATATTTGCAGAGAAAAATAATGTCCCTTGTATTGTTAGTATATGATACTTATAAACATTCTTACATATATTCTATATACAGAATTGTATTAAAAACACACAAATATTTTCTTTTTTCTCTAACTTATTAAAAGTGAATTTAATTTTGAATTATAAGTTTAGAGAAAAAGCATAGATTCCTCCCTCAAGACCAAACTGCTCATATTTATTATTTGATTTTTTTGTTTATTTATTTATTTATCCTCACCTGATGATATGTTTATTGATTTTAGAGAGAGAGGAAGAGGGAGGGAAAGAGAAACATCAATGTGAGAGAGAAATATCAATTGGTTGCCTCCCATATGCACCCCCACTGGGGATAGGACCTACAAGCTTTTTGGTATACTGGACAACACTCGATCCAACTGAGACACCCAGCCCAGGGCCAAACTGCCCATTTTTAGATCCAGTGATGCTATTTATAGATGTTCACTTATACTATCAAAATTGAAAAAAAAAATTCTGTCGCCTTTTCTCAAAAGATGGAGAACATTCCTGCCACTGGGTATGTAGAGTAGTTTGAAGGCTCTTCACACAGTGGTCTTGTCATTTATTTTATGGTGCAACTATTAATACATAGCTATCTATTTTTGGTGGGGCTCCCCTTGTGCTGGGTGGGTTCTGTGACTACTTTGACCAACAGAATGTAGCAAAAGTGATGCTGTGCCAGTTTCTGGTCTCATTACATTATATTATATTACATTAGTTTTCAATCGTACAACCCAGTGAACAATTTTAACAAAATTATTTGAGAAACTACATAGCAGCAATATAAAAAAAATTTATAGCCACCCTATGTCATAATATATTACCGATACTTTTTTCTAAAAACACCATTGAAAAATCAATAGACAAAAGTAGATCATATTTATGCCAGCTATGGAGGAAGATAAATTTCCAAAGATGGAAGTACTGAGTGAGAAAGAACACTTCACAGTGTTTTAGTACAGACCTATACTTTCTCTTACCTGGAAAATTTTCCAAACCTTTCATTCAAGCTGCAGAAGAATGAAATTGGACCCTTACATCACACCATGCACAAAAATGACCTGAGATGAAAGACTTAAAGATAAGACCTGAAACCAGAAAATTCCTAGAAGAAAACAAGGGGGAAAGTTCTTAACATTGGCCTGGTGGGAGTCGTTGGTATAGCCATTTTGAAAAATAGTATGAAAAGTTTCTCAAAATATTAAAAATAAAACTACCTGATGATCCAGAAATCTCACTTCTGGGTTTATATCCAAAGTAAATAATATCAGTATCTCAAAGAGATATCTATACTCCCATGTTCATTGCAGTATTCACAATAACCAAAATATAAAAACTACCTAAATATTAACTGATGGACAAACAAATAAAAATTTGTTTATATATGTATATAGACACACATATTGCATTATATATAATATATAGTATTGTATATCACACATAGACCTATACAATATATCCAATATACATACACACATATACAATATATGCATATTTTAATAGTACAATTATATATACATATTATATATATATCACAATGGTATATTATAAGCCTTAAAAAAATAAAATTCTGCCATTTGACAGCATGTATGAACTTAGAGGACTTTCTGCTAAGTGAAATAAGCCAGACACGCAAAGACAAATTCTGTATTATCTCACTTGTATGTGAAATATAAAATAGTCAAACTCATAAAAGCAGAGAGGAGAATTTTGATTGCCAGGAGCTGGGGAAATGGAAATGATGAGGTGTTGATCAAGGGGTAAAAGTTTCAGTTTTGCAAGATAAATAAGTTTTAAAGATCTAATGTACAGTAACGTGACTACATTTAACAATACTGTTTTGCATACTTAAAATTTGCTAAGTGGATAGATCTTAAGTTTCTCATCACAAAATGAAAAAAAACATAAGGGAAATGATAGCTATGAGGAGTGATAATATGTTAATTAGCTTGATCATGGCGATTATTTCACAAAATATATGTATAGCAAAACATCAGGCTATACACCTTAAATATATACAATTTTTGTCAATTTTACCTTAATGAAGCTGTAAAAACCAAAAGAAATGTAGGATTTAGTATATTTGATAAATTTACATAAGGAACGATGATATGTAGTAATATCATTGTCAAAAACTGGCAAATGTAACATGGTAAATAGTGTGATTCAGTTTTCCTCCTTACCTTTCATTGTGTAAGGTAAATAGATACTATATTTAATACATCAAGCAACAGAATTGTAAATATTTTGTTAATAGTAATAAAGCTGACCACTAGGAGAAATAAATTAGAAATGCTTAAAAGTAGTTGCTCCAAAGAGTAAGGCTAAAGATAAAAGAAGAGAATCTATTCCTTTTCATTTTATGTTATCCTGTGCACTAATTTTTAAAAATATATAGGTGTATTATTTTGAAAAAATCATAAGAACAATTTTCCTATTACTACAGACTCTTTTGTAACATTTAGGACTATGTTCCAAAAATTTCAGGCCCAGGCATAGGCAATGATCTGGTTGAATTTATCACAATGCATTTCAACAAGTATTTAAGATTCAACTGTGCTAAAACTATCCCATCCTTCCCTTAGGTCTCTGCTTAAATGTTCTTTTCTTTCAGATGCTATTCTGGGGTCCCTAGCTTAGGGTTACATCTTCTTGATCTCTGTTCCCATGTTATGTGTTTATTTATTGCCTGGCCTTCTTACCTAGACTATAAACTCTGTGAGGGGAGGGATCAATACTCTAGCTTTTTTGTCCTCCAGAATAGAATTAAAGCAACTTCTTAAATGCAAAATCAGGCAAATGCAGAACTAAAAACTGGTAGGTGGGTCAGAGGGTCAGAGAACTTTAATAAAATGACCAAAGAGAAATCTTAAAATAAAGGGAAGTGTTAAAAAAATGAGATAAGTACCTTTGCATAGCAGCATATTCAAAATATTTACATGGAGTGTAGAGGGCCCTCTGTCTGGGACTCCTGCATTGAGAATATGTGTATTGAACACCTACACCTACAGAGTTTTAGAAGAAATCATTCTTTACTTCATAGTTTTTCTTAATCTTTACAACAATGCTGTTAAGTATGTATAACTACCCCGATTTTGCAGTAAAGGCAACGTGAGGCAGAGAGGGGTTCAGTAATTTGCCTTCAGTCATCCAGCTAGAAAGATTTAGTGCTTGCATTTGAATTCATGTCTGTCTATTTCAAAGCTACACTGCCCTTAAACTCTCTTTTAGCTCATGTCATTTTATGATGCTCTGAAGTTTTCCGAAAAAGAAAATAGATATCGTAAGACCCCACTCAGTTACTGAATTTACTGAATTCAGACTTGGTAGGAGCATCATCTAGTCCAGATGCTCGTTCTGTTATGAGTAACAAGGTATTTATTTAGCAAAGTCTCATGAACTTTTTATTTAAATTAGCTGATAATGCGTCCTCTTGCTGATGCGGTCTTGAAGTTGAATAAAAGGAAACCAAAGTAACTTTTATTTTTGTCCCATTTCTGTCTGTACCTAACATGACAGTTATTGCAGAACAAATGCTGTTCCAAATGATTTTCCAGCCAAAGGTCATCCTGTCGTCAGATGCTGTGCATTGAGTTCTGTCACATCTGCCTGCCTAGGTTCCTGCTACGGAAATGAGGCTGTTTCTATCAAGCTGAAACATTTGAAAATAATGTATTTAGAGTGTAACTTTGGCAATCAACCTATTAAACCAATAAAAATGACTTTTCTCATTCAAAATTTATAAACCTCTTCTCTGCCACAATTCCTAAGTAAAACTCATTGGCAAATATAATTTTAGAAACTTCAAAAACAACAATTCCAGCTCTCTGCAGATTATAAAAATAATATACATTCATTACAGACGATTTAAATCCACAAAATTTCTAGTGGCTTTTATAATATCTCTATATTCAGTTTTAATAACCTCCAACATCAGTATTAATATTGTCACAATAGAGAAATTTACAGATAACAGTAAGTTCCCAGACTTAACATGTTAAAACTCAATTATAAATATGATTGAGGCATTGCAGTCCTTGCAGTAGAAGTGGTCTAATTAACACTCCCATTTGGGTAGCAAAAAGATTGTTTTAAAAGGATCATTATTATGATTTCATCTCTTCCCCATAACATTAACCCGTCGTCATGATGAGAAACCAGAGGCTTCTATTTGTCATACACCTACTCCTACAAAACAGACTTGGAACCAGTCTTCTGACTTGAGAATCAGAGCTTCACACCCCATTTCCTAATCTGTACCCCACCTGCCACATCTGGAGGATGAGGTTGCCTACATGGAACAATTTAAGGAGCATTCATAGGCTTATGTGTCCCTATAACTTCTTTTTTGGCCTTTCAGTGGTCTGTGATGTATCCACCATTAGAATGTTCACTTTGAATTTAAAATATTAGAAAATCCCTATAAATTTCAAACATTTTGGCTGTTAAAAGTAACGTTAATTTATTAGCCTGGCAGAAATTGATTCACCTAGCTCTTTAATGCATTCCAACCTCTAACCCCACTGTTTAATTTAGGCATTCATAATTTCTCTTCTACATAATTATTTATTCATTCAATAAATACTTACACCTCCTTGCCTACTAAACTCAGGCATTGTGTTAGCTGAAGTTAATAAAAAGAAAAAGAAAACACATTCCCAGCTCTCATATGATATTGATAAACCTATGAAATTACAGCAACTCAGAGGAAGAATCCTAATTGGTCTCCAGGCCTTTGTTTTGGCCCTGTGCAATCTATCCAGCACACAGCGGGGACACTTGATATGAAAAAAAATTTTTTTTTATTAATTTATTTTTGTTACAGATGTTTCTCCTTTTTTCCCCATTGACACCCTCCTCCCCATCCCCCCACCCTGTCCCCAGCTTTGTGATCGTCTTTTTGTGCTGTTTAAAACTTATACTTGGCTTTCCACAAGCTCGTAGCATGGTTTTGAGCATGAACTGAAGACTTGACTCCACCATAGGTTAACTACAGGACCTAGTCAAGATACATAATCTTTCCAGTTCCTCCTGGTTTCTAAGGCATTCATCTTTTTTTTTTTTTTCAGTGCCTGCCTCTGGTGGAGTTTGTGTGAGGATGAAATGAAATAATGTATACAAAGTACTTAGCAAAGTGTCTGACTCAGTAAGTGTGCAGTGGATGTTACAGACAAATGATATTTGGACACATGCTCAGAGGCTCTATTTGATTGAGATGGGCTTCAGCTTGGGTGTTGTTTAAAGCCCCCTAGGGTTGCCCAGCTGGTGTGGCTCAGTGGTTGAGTGTCGACGCATGCACTAAGAGGTCGCCAGTTCAATTCCCAGTCAGGGCACATGCCCAGGTTGTGGGCCCAATCCCCAGTGGGGGGCAAGCAGGAGGCAGCCAGTCATGTTCTCTCTCATCGATATTTCTATCTCTCTCTCCCTCTACCTTCCTTTCTCTCTAAAATCAATAAAGTAAAAAACAACTTTTTTTTAAACTAATTGCACTAAGTAAAATAAAATTATAATATTTAGTGCTTTAAAAAAATAAAAATAAAGTTTCCTAAGGTTGAGAATCGCAGCTGGGAGTGGACAACTACAGTATGTAGCACAAGATCCCCAGCATCTCTCTGCACCCCTCCATGTATGAGACCAAGGACATAAGGACCTTTATTGCTACGCTCTCTCCACGTAGGACAGGGTGGGGAAGCTGTGGACAAAGAGACGTGGCAAAACCCTCACAGAGCAAAAGTAACTAAACTGAAAAACAGCCTTGGAAATTTAACTTCCAAAGTGGATAATTTTATAAGACATTAGATTAGACAGAGGGAGACGAAGTACATATAAAATTTGTAGAAAAGGGTGACTGATCCTAGAGAAAATGGGAAAGGTGGGATTTGGTGGAGAAAAAGCAAAGGGGTAGAGGGTGTGGAGAAGAGATCAGGAAAGTTGCAGTACAAGGAAGACACACCAGACCCTCACAGTGAGGGCTTCCCTCAAAGGTGAAAAGGAGTGAGGTATTTGACTTCCTCTTTGGCCAAATGCCCCAATTCTCCTGCTTTATCCTTCCATGCCACCCCTCCAGACATTTGGGGATAACTATCTGAACACCTTAAGAACCTCAATCCAAATCCGGTATGTTTATGAAAAGGTGGTGAAATGGTATCTGCACCAGAGAAGAATTTTTTTTTTTTTTTTATCATGTACTGGAAGCCACTGCTGTGTTTGCAGCCTGCAGACACCAGTTGGAGAAGACATAGAGCTTATCTCCAGACTCACCCACCCTCCTGGGAGTTCAACCAAAGTAGCATTCCCTACCTGACAGTTTAAAAAAACAGAAAGAAAAAAGGGGAGTCTCAAAGGTTTCATGTGTTCCAGTCCTCAAACCCGTTTCTTTTTTAAAGTGAAGATTTTTCAAGAACAAGAGAAATATATTTATATCATCTATTAATATAACATTAGAAAGCAATGTAACTGTATATTTATTAACAATAAATATATGCAGATTACGTCTCTCTTTTGCAGATCACCTTTGACTTTCTACAAGTTAATTATCTCCAAAACAATAACCTTCTCTCGATTTTTATCCTCTTTGTTCTCAGCTGTGTTTCACACCATTAATCAGCCCACATTCTCCTGTCTTAATTTTTGTGGCAAACCTTGTTCAATTCCTTTGTGTGAGTATCATACAAAATGCTGTACATGTATTAAATATAATGCTGCGTTTTCAAATTTGTTTTTAACACAATCCATGACAATAAATATACTTTACTTTATACTCCAATACATCCTTTATACATGCACACACATGCGTGTCTCACTGACACAAAGTGTTACAAAGCACTTTTTCTTATGTGTGTGATGCATTCTACTTTTTCCTTCCAAATCATGTCTGTAAAAATGCTGATTGCTCCTCACTAAATTGTAAAATTAATTTCACAGTTAACAAGTCACAACCTGTACTTTGTAAAACACTAAACTTATAATAAATTTCTAAAGCAAGTACAATTAGTTCCATTTTACACATAATGAAACTTAGAGAAATCTTGTAACTTTAGAATCTAGAAAATGGTAGCTCTGAGGCTTGAATTCAGTTCTCACAGACACCAAAATCCAAATTCTTATTTACTGTATTATCTGGTGTTTATCATTGATAATTGATCTCTTTAATTTATTCGTTAAAGAAGGATAAAGAATTAAGTTCCTTTCATTCTTTCTTCAGTTTGTTAATGTTTCCTTTCCATCTCTTTCCGTTTTGATTATGATGACCTTCTTATAATTCATCGCCTCACATTCAGACTATTACTAGCCTCCTAACGATTCTTCCTGCCTTCAGATCTCCCACTCACATTCATCCTGCATGAATTAGCAACGGGATCAAAGAGAAAGACGAATGCTTCAATTACATTTGTTGTGTCTCCTCAGTTGCAAGCACAGATCTGGACTTGAGTAGGCATTTAATAACTACTTAAAGATTGTCCCCTTGAGTTCTTATGATTCAGTTCCAACTTTGGATCAAAAACTGCAGAATCGAGACACTTTATCAGATTACTAGGAATAAGCTGGTGGAAATTTGCCCTCTGACCCATACAACAAACTTTATCAGGTGGTCAATGCTGAGTCCAAATCACTAAGGCAGTGGGATTCTCAAGACTTATACCTTTTTTATTACATATTATACTACTACTGCAATACCACTTGGGTAGAAGACTATGCCCCAAATCATCATTAGTAATACCATTTTACTTCAGTTCCAAATGGCAGTAAGACATTTTAGAATCAATCTGCTTGGTTTTACCCAACTGATAGATTTGTGCACCTATTCACCTCCAAACAAAGCATGTCAGTTAACTTGTCCCATCCCACAATACTCTATCCCACATGGTCAGAATCCCAGCTTAGGCAAGATAACCAATATCAAAACAGGCCTATCTACAGAAGAATTTTATATTAACAATGTTGGGGGAATTTAATTAAAACCAAATTGTCTACTTTCAACAATAAAGATTTTTAAAAACTAAATTAAAATAAATATTTTTAAAAATCCAGTCTTAAAAAAAAAAAAAAAATTGCTTCCCAACCCAGAAATGCTCTCCACAAAGGTAGTAGAGAAACAAAAATGTTTTATCACTGGATAAGCATTAAACCAGAATGTGGCATGCATCACAGGTAATCCACGAAGAGATTGCAAAAATAGTAATTTTAACCTTTCATATGCCAAGGAGATACAATTCATTATATACATGTCTTCAAGGTAAATAATAACTTGAATTCCAGTAAGAGAACACGACAGGACCTCTTAAATGTATCCAGTAATTGGGGGTGACCATTTGTGTTAGCTATTTGACTTTATCTAGAGGAGAAGCAATCTTCTCCTTTTTGACAGGAAGCAGCTTTACAACTTAGAGCAAGGCATCTACCCAAATTGAACTCCTACCTTCCCACAGAAATTTGGAGATAGGGGTGCTATCTCCTTGGATATTTAGCTTTAAAAGAGAAGACTCCCAGGTCCTTGGGAAAGACTTTCCTGATCCATCAAGCTGACAAAAGGCCTTATTTAGTTTCCAAAAGGATATTTGTATGTTTCAAAGAGACACATTTTCTAAAGTAAAAGCTCTAAGAAAAGGAAATGATTGGGGTTCTCTTTCTTATTTTCAACTTTTAAATTGTTATATATCTTCATAGCAACTAGTACTAAAAAAATATGAAAGGACAAACTTTATTGAGATATTTGAAGAGAAAGAGCAGCAAGAAAGATGAAGAACAATTTATTTTACCAGAAGTCATAAATATGAATCCAAGATTTTTTTAAAGAACATTTCATTCATTTTTCCAAATAAACAAAAAACACTATTAAAAATTATTTTATCATGTTTTGAAATTCCACACTTATAAACTACCTTCACATATGTATTTGTGAGTTTTCTATTCCCTGCAAGCTATCTATCTAACTCATTAATAAACCAATTGCATTTTTTAAATTACTATGTTACACAATATGCTTTAATATCTGAGAGCTCTATTCTCTCCCATTACCTTTCTTTACTGATGATTTCTTTATATTCCCAGATTTTTAATTTTTACAAGGTTTATTTCAAAGTAGATTGTCCAGATTCTTTATAAAATGTGTCTTTAGACATCTATATCTATATCTATATATGTATTTGTATCTAGAGGAGGGGAGAGATGTAGATATGGACAAAGATATAGATTTTTGGAAAGAAGCATGCAAGATATTTCCATATGTTACTTAATTCAATATCCTGTCTTTCGAGTGGATTAAATATCTTTCTAAATTCACGAATCTCTTATATTCTTAAGGATTCTAAGAGTACATGGTAGACCTCGACATTTAGTTAGCATTAAGTAGAAAGGTTTTGCAGAATTACATTTAAACAAAGTTGATGTGATATCTTCCTAGCAGACTGTAATTAGAAGACATATAAACACAGAAATGACAGGATTTAACAAGTGATTGTTCAAGATACTGAAATCAAATTATATGCTTTATTGTTCATCTGATTCTGTTGGCCATTTAAATTTAGTGGAAAAATAATCCAAATAAGGGTAATACAACTTAATGTGAAATACTAAAGAATAATTAATATGTTTTTCAGTAAGCATATAGGACATTAAATTTTTTTTCCTTTATTGGTTTTATTTATTAATTAATTAATTTATTTATTTTTTATCCTCACCTGAGGACATTTTTCCATTTTTTTGTTCAGATAGAGTGGGAGGGAGAGAGAGGAAGAGAGAGAGAGAGAGAAACATCGACGTGAAAGGGGCACATCGAGTGGCTGCCACCCGCACAACCCAACCAGGGCCGGGGACAAACTGCAACCGAGATACGTGCCCTTAGCGGGAACCAAACCTGGGTCTCTCTGGACCGCAGGCTGGAGCTCTAACCGCTGAGCCAAACAGGCCAGGGCTCCTTTATTGGTTTTAGAGAGAGGAAGGTAGAGGGAGAGAAAGATAGAAATATCAATGAGAGAGAACATGATTGGCTGCCTCCTGCATGTCCCCCACTGGGGATGGGGCCCACAACCCGGGCATGTGCCGTGACTGAGAATCAAACCAATGACCTCTTGGTTCATGGGTCAATGCTCAACCACTGAGCCACACCAGCCGGGCATATAGGACATTTTTAATTTATATTTTTAAAATTCAAAATAACATATATAATTTAGAAGCCTAAAAGTGTGCTACAAGGTCTGTAATGGAAAACAATGATTTTCTGTTCCACTCTGCCTTACCCTGGGCATCTTTTTCTCCAGGTAATTAATTCCATTCTCTTTTGCTGTTTCTGCTGGAATTTACCTCCAGAATTTTAAAAGAATGATTTTATTATTATTGTTTATCCTTTTATTTCCTGTTATTGTTATGAAATACTTCATAAAGGAAGTGACACTGAAGTAGACTTTAAAAAGATGAAGTGTTCGCCAGGTTTTCAGTGGGAACTTGAGATGGGAAAGACATGCCAAGTGTAAGAAGCAGGATGGACAGAGGCAGGTACAGAAGCACAGGGGACTTCTGTAAGGTTCTCCAAAATGAAACTCTTTAATTATGGGTCAGGACACTTGTTTCTTATCGTGTGTGTGTAAGTAGAGAGAAGGAGCTGATGTGTACTTATCATATTTAATAGCCATTTTAATCTGCATAATAACATAATAGCATATCCTGTTCTGACACTTCTAGTGGTTGATTTTTTTACACAAGCCTTTAGATTAACAAAAGAATGTTTAAACAATGACATGGGATCAAAAAGAAAATTCATATTATTTGGTAATCTGTGAGACTCAATGAAAAGTTTGTGTGCTACAAACCTTTGTGAAGGTAGCTGCCATCCCTGAAATACAAACTGTTTGATCAAAAACAGGATAGTCAGCAAAAGTTTATTTTTCTTATCAACTAATTGTTGCCCTTCTGTACCTGGGACCCAGCACCTAGCCCACCATATAATAAATATATACTAAACATTTATCAACTAAATAAATAAATTGATCAAATGAATAAATAAGTATTAGAGCCCAGACTTGAGCCAAATGAGGTCTGGAATGAAGGCACGGGGAGGTGGGAAGGGTGTGGGGTGTGTGTGTGTGTAGGGGGTGGGCACAGAAAAGAAACCTACATCTTCAAGAGTAGTGATGACATTATAAATCCAGAGGAAGACATTTGAAGAGAAACATCCTAGTATGAGAGGAAGCAAGATAAAGAAACAAATTTAAAGCATTCACTAGAAAAAAATGGGGTTCAGGGGAGGAGTAATTGACAGGATTAACAGTACAAATATATAATCAGCTTTCTATTCATATATGTGTTGAGCTTTGAATGTAGCTCAACTTCTATGTGAGACAGATCAATAATAAGTGCAGTGAACTCTAACAAACTTGGCTCTGAAATATGAAATCCCTTGGCACTATTATGGGACAGTGGAGGTGGGGGTGGGGAGAATCAAACCCAGTAACATTGCTCTGGGCAGTTCATGCAAATGGGCATGCTACTTTAATGAAAATGTGAGGTTGCCAATGCTAACTTCCACGTGCAGTCACATTGCCATGACAACCAGTGGCTCTCCAGAGTTCAGATATAGAGTGATGACTTCCTTATGCCTACCCATTTAACTTAACAGTTTTTCATGCTGTTAACAAAGATTAAATTGAAAAAGAACCTTGAGCCACATCTGACAGATATGAGAAAAAATCATTTCTGAAAACAAATGTTTAAAATAATTACTGCCTACCTTGGCTTCCTAATTCTGGGGATAAATCCCAAGGTGTGTGGTGATACAAAAGCCTGGCCTATGACATGTCTAACGGTGAATGCTAGAATTCTTAAGTGAAGATGACTTTGCAGCATGGACCTCAATAGCAATCACCGCCAGGGCAGAGCTGGAAGCTCTTCACTGACAACTACTTCTCTGGGAAAGGAGAGACCCAAGCCAGATCAATTAATTTCATCTCTAAGGGAATCTTTTCTCCTGGAAGACTTCTTGTTTTTGATTCATGCCACATCACTGGCACATTGCTGAGTAGTAAATCACATCCTTAAACACTTATCATGTTCGCCGGTCCTTTGCCTGCCTTCTGTTGACTTTTAAACATAAACAACTGCCAGGTACTGACATAATTTAAGGAACAAGAAAAAACTGGTTTCACCCACCTGTTCGTTAGAGCTGAGACTAACCAGGTTCATTGGCACACGTAGAAAGGTAGCTGTATTTTACGCTCTTTGAACATCATCTCCCTCAGCATCTACCCAGGATACCCCTGAAAGGAAAATACACTTTAAGAATGATTACATGGGGTGGAGGTGTCCTACATGAGAGAAGGGTACATAACTCTCAATTAGCCAATTCAGGTTCTTGCAGGGGAAGGGGGCTGACCTAAGTTTCTCTCTAAGGACAAGGAAGTCCTACTTGATAATGGCATGGGGATGGACAGAAAGGAGTAGGACTTTTAGGAATGAGAATTGACATTTGTGACGGCTCTCTATTTCTCTGTCTCATACAGAGCTTGATATTTTAATATGTGATCTTGTTTTATCTTCACCTCAACCCCAGGACCATAACACATGGCTATGTAGTTTGCTTCCTATATTTAGGGGCGAATAGTCTTGTACCCTGACAATAACCACTAAAAGGAAGAGATTCTTCTTTTTTCACACCTTCTTGTGAAGCCACTAGCTAGAGGAACTGCATCAGCTCAGAGTTAGGTGCCCTTTACTAATTCACACAAAACTTCCTTATCAGTTAGCAGGGATTCTGCCAGCCCATGAGGTTTGTATAATCAACCCTCTTCATGAGATTAAAGAAACCAGACTACAGAGAGAGTAAGCAATGCTGAAGGTCACTTAGTAAACAGAGAGTTAATTTTAATATCTCAGGGGTTCTACTTTCCAGACCTCTGCTCTTTCCACTCCACCAAGCTTCCTGTGTCTGGCCCCTTGGTATTAGGTCTGGGGTTGGATTGAACTGCTCCTTAACTACAAGTGTTACTGCTTACTGAAGGAACTCAGCTGGACCTGGAAGTCAGCAATAATGCCCACCTCTTCTTCTGTCCCTAGATTACAACCTGGCTTCAACAGTACCCCAGAGCACCTCAAGTATAAGTTTATATAATTATATACTGACCTATCCTTTTAGACAAGGTACCTATTATTCTAATGCCTATGGTGAGCCCACCTTTCTCACGATACAAACATAACAGGTTAAATAACCTAAAGAACATATACACATAATAGTCAAGTGTAGCAAAATAATTAGACAATTATCAGTTTTGAGAATTTATTACCTCTACTCTAAATTTAGTTATAAGTTTATATAATTACATTTTTAATAATTGCTGTTTTAAGCAATTGGCTTCAGAAAATTTAACAGGTGGCTCTCGTGAGCTGGTAGTGGGCAGTGGCTCCAGCACAGCCACCGGAGTGCGAGCAGAGTGGGCACAGAAAAACCGCAGACAATGGAGACGATGCACAGGAAACTCTAACCCGAGAAAGAGCTTGGTGTGTTAAACTCAGTGTTATAATCCTACCATGCTGATGCTGTCCAACTGCTATGGGTTGGATTGTGTGCCCCCAAACAATATGCTGAAATCCCAAACCCTGGTATCTATGAATATGGGCTTATTTGGAAATAGGGTCTTTGCACGTAATACAATTAAGATAATGTCAATGGGAGTGTGCCCTAATCCAATATGGCTGGTGTTCTTGTCAGATAAGAGACATTTGGACACAGACAGAGAGAGAGAAGGTGGTGGCCACATGAAGACAAAGGCACACGGGGAGAATGCAATGTGATGACACAGATAGAGATTGGAGTGATGCATATGTAAGCTCAGGAACTCTGAGGATCGATGACCATCAGAAGTGAGGAAGAGACAAGGACAGATTCTCTCCTACAGGTTTCAAAAGGAGCATGGCCCTCCCAGCACCTTGATTTTAAACCTCTGATTTTGACACATTTTATTTCTGTCCTTCAGAATTCTTAGGCAATACATTCTTGTTGTTGGAAGCCACCCAGTTTGTGGTACTTGGTTACAGTAGTCCCAGGAAAGTAATATACTACCTATCTCTCCATGTTTGTTCTAGCTTACTCTCAATACCTCTTATGACCATTTTATAAAGTTTTAAAATACATTTAATCAGTAGACAAAGACATACTGATAATTCTGCCCTTCTATAGTATGCAAGTAGAAGAAAAGCAAAGGAACACAGGCAGACAGCACAACCATGTGTAAATAGGTAAGAAACATGGATTCTGTCACTAGTCAGTCAGAACACAATTCCTCCATCCATTAGCCAGCTGACCTTGAGCAATCTGTGTAACTTCCCAAGATATCGATCTTGTAGTGTTGCTGTGGTAATTGGAGCTAATGGAGATATCAAAACATAGGTTCTTAAAAAATGGAACTAAAGTAATGACAGTGATAATAATAATTGCTAATGTTAGTTGTGCTGTATTCAGCAAATTGGTTAATTTCTCTAGCCTGCAGTTCCTCTGTATGGATATTTTATATATAATATAGGAATTATTTATTCATTCACTCAATATTTATCAAGCACCTACACTCTACCAGACAGTGTCCTTTGAGCTGAGGACATAGAGCAGCGAACAAACCCCTGCCCTTGTGGAGCTTACATTTTTGTGGGAGAGACTGACCATAAACAGAGAAACAAGTAAATATATAGGAAGTCAGATGGTGATAAGCGCTATGGGGGAAAACAAAACAAAACATATCCAGGCAAAGCAGGATTGGGAGTGGCAGGAGGGTGAGCAGCAGCCTTTGCCATTTTACATAGAGTGGTCAGGAACAAGGTGATTTTGGAGATCACAAAGGAATGATTCACATAGGTGATGGAGGGAAGAACATCGTGGGCAGAAGGGACAAGAAATAGGAATACTCTGAACTAAGGAAGTGCCTGTTTTGTTGGAGAAACAGCAGCAGGGTAAGTGTGATTAAAAAAAAAAAAAAAGTTACTTCTAAAAGCCTCTGAGCCTTACAACATCTTCATCCAAGGCATTAATTTAATAAGCACCTATATCCACTTGATACATGCCAAATATTATTAATGTTAGATTAATTATAAATATTCCTCTTTATAAAGTCTGATGAAAACAGATGTAAGTACATGTGAAACAAATAACTGAAAAATAAGAAAATAATTGCAGTTTGGGGAAAGTGAGAGTCAAAAAAAAAAAAATAGAACCCTAGGGACCACTTTCTTGTGCATACATTCCCCATAAGCTTTCCTGTAGGAAGTAGGATGTAAAATTCGATTGGTGAAGGCAGAAAACTTGGAAAGCTGTCTCTGGGAACAGTCCACACAAGATCTTGAACTAATGAAAGGCTTTCATAGGCAGTCCACTCCTTTTTCTCAGCCTTCTTCTTCTCTACCTACTCGAGCACTCACCAATATCAATCAATAAATCTGAATAAATCTCATATCCATCCATACTTCCCTCTCAACTTTCCTCCCTTTCCTTTTTTTTTTATGATCACTAGCCCAGTTCAGTTGCTTATCACTTTACTGACTGCAAAATCACTAAAATAGCTTCATTAATAGTTTCGCTCTCTCCAGGCTCTCCCCAAAGTCATCACTGTCTGCCCAGCCCTAGGCATTCACCATGTGTAGAAGCGAGCAACGGGAAGCTGTTGCAAGCAGCATACTTAATCTTCTGAAAAGAGCTGTGGTGGAGGGCAGCGTTCTTCCAGGGAAGCAGGGAGCGTCTGGAGCTTTTCGCCTCAGGAGTGCCAAGTGACAGGGACAGTGGTGTTGTGGTCAAAACTCTCAGTGGGACTGAGTATTGTTTCTCCCTCTTCCACAAATATGCTGTCTCTATATATTTTTTAATGTGTCATTACTCAGTGAATTTCCTTACCTAAAGAAGAATAGGTAGGAAAAAATTCAGGCTAGGGGTTAATTCAATTTCTTTTAGTCCTTTAGGGCTAATAAAAATATCTCAGGATAACAGATAGAACAGAACAGGGCTCAAAAGCCCAGGAGTATGCTGGTTTTGGAAGACTGTTTCTTAATATTCAGTAAAAACCCTTAGAAAGTTTCTAATTATCTCAGCTGTTAGAAAGGAAACTAAAGGAAAGAGTTGTTTATTTATTTGTTTTTTTTTCTTTGCCTGAGCCTGGGAATCAAACACAGAGAAGCCACCCTGGCCGGTTTGGCTCAGCGGTTAGAGCGTTGGCCGGCGGACCAGAGAGTCCCGGGTTTGGTTCCTGCTAAGGGCACGTACCTTGGTTGCAGTTTGTCCCCGGCCCCAGCTGGGGTTGTGTGGGTGGCAACCAGTCGATGTGTCTCTCTCATATTGATGTTTCTCTCTCTCTCTTCCCCCTCTCTCCCTCCTGCTCTATCTGAAGACAAATGCAAAAATGTCCTTGGGTGAGGATTAAAAAAAAAAACGGAGAAGCCAGTGTGGTGCAAGCAGCAGGAACTGAAGTAAGGCAAGCCCACATAGAAGACGATCCTCAGGGAAACTGAACCAAAGCTCATTTACTATCAATCTCTAAACTGCAGAGGTTCTAGATTGTCTTCCTTTATGCTCCTTATCATCTGTCAATGCCCAGTTCAAAGGTGAAACTTTTTATGAAGCCCTTCCTGATAGCCCCTGCAGAATGGACCACTCCTTCTTCCATGATCTCATGATCTAATGTCATGATCTCATGACATTAGTACTATTATGGAAATTTTCATCTATGTTTTCTTTATTTGTGATGTTTGCATCTCTGCCTTTAGATCATAATCTTCTCAGAAGAGTCCCCATGTTTTATTTTCAACACTCCATTGTCAATTACCATGGTTCCTAGAACAAAGTTAAACCCTAACATACACATTTTAAATAAATTAGTGATCAGAGAAATTAGTCTAGAGTAATCAAGTAACATATCAAGTAGAAGTTGTTCATCTGGAATCAATGAAGCACAGATAGGAAGGCACTAATGAGTTCTTCTCAGAGAAATGAATAATGAGTAAATATACCACTGACAGTAATTTTGAGAAGGAACTAGAAAGGATAGTCTTAGAAGAAACTATGCAAATGAAATGAAGTGAAAAGCTAGAAATCAGAAATTAATTACAATGAACAGATAAGTAGTTAGACTTCTGCTTTGTAACAAAGATCATTATAAAGAAACAAAGAGGATAATTTTGAAGTTTAGTATACCTATTGCTACACCTCCACTCTGTCAGTTAGACATATGAGATAAGCTCAGCAGACTTTAATGCTTGCTTGAACATTGGAGCTGAAACTCCAGAGCCATAAAGATAACTCTAAAGGAGAAATTAATTCCTGGAAAGACAATGAACATACTGGTTTCAAAAATGTTCCACTGAATTGAGTATTCATTCCTTGCTCTGATACAAGAGAACAGGTAATAAACAGACCTTTTGGCTGCTCTCTAATTTTATCTGTCTTTTCCTGTAATATATTTATGGATGCAAGAGGTATAAATTTAATCAAGGCTTCAACATAGTATTCTCAGGTTTGCAGTTAGTTTAGTTCACCTTCGTGTAATTGCCACCATTTTCTTTTATCTATTTATCTATCTATCTATCTATCTATCTATCTATCTATCTATCTATTTTATTTTCCTCATCCAAGAACATATTTATTGATTTTTTTAGACAGAGAGAGAAACATCGACAGGCTGCCTCCTATATGTACTCCAACTGACTAGATATCAAACACAAAATCTAGATATGTGCCTTAACTGGGTATCGAACCCATGACCTTTCAGTGTACAGGACAACACTCCAGCCAGTTGAGTCACCTGGCCAGAGCCGTAGGCATTTTCATAGGGAGGACTGCTGAGCTAGAAGTCAGTATGCTTGCTTTGACAGAAGATATAATCCACCTGTGCTGGGCTTCCCATCAACATGCTCCAATAATCAACATGGATTTATACACCATCACACTGCCTTTAGTTCATTGTTGTTCATGAGGAAAAAAAGTACAGGAATCCCTGTATTAAATTAATTGAATTATTGTAAAATTAATAATATGGGTGAAAAATAAAAGTTCAATTTAATGGAAAGAACTCTGGGCTAGGATTCAAAACCTAGGTTCCAATCTTGGATGGCCACTATATGAATCTGGAAATATTACCTGAATTCAGAGGTTCCTGGTCCTTCTTTGTAAATATTGGGATAGATGGATTGTTAGACTCAACTGAAGTTGAGTTTTTTTAGGGGCGGTGAGGAAGAATGACAAACAAGCATGGATTTGAGAATCGATAGTAAGATTTATTCAAAAGATAATTGTGGAGACAAAATTAGGGGAAGGGAGGGAAAAGAGAAAGGCTATAAAGAGGTTGATATTCTGGGAGAACAACAGGTGGTTCAGGAACTAGGAGTCCTGATGAGATTAAAGAAAAGTTATGAAAATGAGAAAGCTAGAGGAGGTTATTAGCACAAAATGGTATTGTGTGATGTCAAATGATTTCCCTTGATATTGTTCAGCTTTTGATATCTCTGTTAACAACTTATAAATACCTTCTTGCCATATTACCAGGCATTTCTACTGTTCAGGGAGACAGGAGGGGTGCTCTGTGTGTGGTGTGTGTGTTATATGGCATCGCGCCAGTTCCATCTCCTGGCGACCCTGTGAATGAGTGGCATCCACCCCACGTGTCCTGTGCTCAACAGCCCTGCTCAGCTTCTGTAGACTCATGCCTACGTCTTGTTATATGGAGTCAGTTCATCTTATTTTTGGTCTTCCTCTTTTTCTACTGCCTTCTACTTTTCCAAAGAACCTTGCTTCTCATGATGTGTGTGAAGTAGGACAGCTTCGGTTTTGTCATTTTTGGCCTCTAGTGATGTCTCAGGCTTAATTTGCTCTAGGATCTGCTTGCTTGTCTTTCTGCTGCTCAGGGTATCTGTAGAACTCTTCTCCAACACCATATTTCATATGAATCAGTTTTTTTCTCCTGTCAGCCTTCTTCACTGTCCAATTTTCATAGCTGTACGTAGTAATTGGGAATACAAGGTTGTGAGTGATCTTAGCCTTGGTCTCTAATGGCTCATCTTTGCTCTCAGTGATCTTTCCTAATTCTTCCATTGCTGCCTTGTTGAGTCTCAGCCTTCCCTTGTTTTCTCAGCTGCAGTTTCCATTGAATTGATGACTGAACCACGATAAGTAAAATTTTCAACAATTTCAATGTCTGCATTGTCTATATTAAAGTTGTGCATTTCACCTAGCTGGTGTGGCTCAGTGACTGAGCGTCAACCCATGTGCCAAGAGGTCGCAGGTTCAATTCCCGGTCGGGGCACATACCCAAGTTGTGGGCCAAACCCCCAGTGGGGAGCATGCAGGAAGCAGCCAGTCAATGTTCTCTCTCATTGATATTTCTATCTTTCTCTTCCTCTCCTTTCCTCTCTAAAATCAATAAAGAAAAAAAATTAAAATAAAGTTGTGCATTTCTTCTGTCATCATGAATTTTGTCTTCTTGGTGTTATTAAACCACAGTCCTGCTTAGTCACTCTTTTCTCTTACTTTCATTAGACACTGTTTCAAATCACTGCTACTTTCTGCCAATAACATGACATCTTCATATCTTAAGTTATTAATATTTCTTCCACTAAGTTCACCCCTTCTTCCTCTGAGTCTATCCCAGTTTTTCATATGATATATTCTGCAGAGAGATTAAACAAACAGGAAGATTAAATGCACCCTTATCTGACACCTTTCCCTGTAGGAAACCATCCTGTGTCTCCATATTCTGTCCTGACAGTGGCATCTTGTCCACAATACAGGTTACACATCAGGAAAATCCAGTGCTGAGGCACACCTATTTTTTCCAGAGCAACCCATAGCTTTTCATGATTGATGTAGTCAAAGGCTTTACTGCAGTATATAAATCATAGACTAACATTCTTTTGAAATTCTTTGGAGCACTCCATCATTCAGCAAGGTCTTGCAACTAGATATCAAGTGCCTCTTTCTTTTCTGAATCAAGCACAAACATTTCTTGCTTCATGTACAGTAGACACCTTCGTTGTACCACCTTGAACATCGATTTACTTCGGTGAGAACTTAGAGCAAAGGTCCTATAGTTACTGCACTTCTTGGCATCTCCTTTCTTGGAGACTGGGACGTACAGTGAATGTTTTTCGTTTGTATGCCACTGTTTTGGTTTTCATATTTGTTGACAAATTCTTGTCAGAATTTTGACAGATTCAGTCTCTGTGGCCTGAAATAATTCTATTGGTATCTCATCTACCACTGGCAATTTATTTATTCCCAACACTTTCCAGGCAGTTTTCACTTCCCTTTCTAGAATCACAGGTTCTTCCTCATAGGAATCTTCTTCAAAGGTATCTGTCATCCTTTTGTCTGTTCTGTATAGATTTTCTGTATATTGTTTCTACTTTCCCTTTTTCTCCTGGTCAGATAATGTGATTCCTTGGTGGTCATTCAGCATTCCTAATCTAGGTTTGAATTTCCCGTTATTTCTTGAATCTTCTGGAGAGATCACTTGTTTTTCCTTCTCTATTGTTCTCTTCTATCTCCTTACTTGGAATATTGTAATAGTTCTCTTTATCTCCATGGGATAGTCATTGAAAAATTATGTTCAGGACTCTAACCCTGTTATTGTCAACTTTTGAATTTGCCTCTCACTTTTTAAATGAATTCATATAAAAGATCTCTCAATAATGGCTACAGTTTTTGTACTGAGGTTCTTGAAGGCTACTGCTAGACTTTTTTAGAATATGACATCTCAATGCTATTCTAAATAGTATCTTTTATTTTTTAATTAAATTTATTGGGGAACCATTGGTTAATAGGATCATATAGGTTTCAAATGTACATTTCTATGATACAAAATCTGTATATTGTACTGTGTGCCCACCACCCAAATTTAGATCATCTTCTGTCACCACATATTAGGCCCTGTTCACCTCCTCACCTCACCCCCTTCTCTCTGGCAACCACCACACTGTGGTTTGTGTCCATGAGTTTTAGTTTTATATCCCACACATGAGTAAAATCATATGATTCTTAGCTTTTTCTTACTGACTTATTCCACTTGGCATAATATTGTCAAGGTCCATCCATGTTGTCGCAAATGGCAGCAGTTCATCTTTTCTTATGGCTGAGTAGTATTTCATTGTATATACGTATGACATTGTCTTTATCCAATCCTCTATTGCAGACACTTTGGTTGTCTTCATGTCTTGGCCACCATGAATAATACTGCAATGAACATAGGGGTGCATATATCTTTGCAAATACATGTTTTCAAGTTTTGTTGGTATATACCCAGGAGAAGTATATGTCTTTACAAATAAATGTTTTCACATATTTGGGGTAGATACCCCAAAGAGAGTTGCTGAACCATATGGTAAGTTTATTCTTAATTTTTTGAGGAACCTCAAAAATATTTTCCATAGTAGCTATACCAGTCTACATTCCCACCAGCAGTGAATGAGGGTTCCCTTTACTCCACAATCTGTCCAACACTTGTTATTACTTGTCTTGTTGATAATAGCCTTTCTAACAGGTTGAGGTGGTATCCTGTACTCTTGATTTGCATTTCCCTAATTGCTAGTGAGGTTGAATATCTTTTCATGTATTTGTTTGCCATTTGTATGTCTTCTTCGGAGAGGTGTGTGTTCAGGTCCTCTGCCCATTTTTTAATTGTTTTATTTTGTTGTTGTTGTTTGGTGTTGAGTTTTGAGTTCTTTATATATTTTGGATATTTAACCTTTGTTGGAGCTACTGTCTGCAAATATCATTTCCCATTCAGTCGGCTGCCTCTTTATTTTATGGTCAGTTTCTTTTACTGTGCAGAAGCTTTTTAGTTTGATATAGTCCTATTCATTTATTTTTGCCTTGACTTCCCTTGCCTTTGGGGTCAAGTTTATAGAATATTCTCTAAGACCAAGGTTCATACATTTAGTACTCATGTTTTGGTCCATTTTGAGTTAACTTTTGTACATGGGGACAAACTGTAATCTAGTTTCATTCTTTCGCATGTGGCTTTTTATTTTTATTATTTATTTATTTATTTTTTTATCCTCACCCGAGGACATTTTTGCATTTATCTTCAGAGAGAGCAGGAGGGAGAGAGGGAGAAAGAGAGAGAGAAACATCGATGTGAGAGAGACACACTGACTGGCTACCACCCACACGACCCCAACCATGGCCAGGGACAAACTGCAACCGAGGTACGTACCCCTAGCGGGAACTGAACCCAGGTATCTCTGGTCCATGGGCTGATGCTTTAACCGCTGAGCCAAACCAGCCAGGGCGCAGGTGGCTTTTTAATTTTCCCAGCACCCTTTACTGAAGAAGCTTTCTTTTCTCTATTGTGTGTTTCTGGCTCCTTTGTCGAAAATTATCTGCCCATATACATGTGGTTTTAATATATATGAGCTCTCAATTCTGTTCCATTGATCTGTGTCTGTTTTTCTGCTAATACCATGCTGATTTGAATATTGTAACTCTGTAGTATAATTTGAAGTCAAGTCGTATAATACCTCCAGCTTCATTCTATTTTCTCAGGATTGCTTTGGTTATTCGTGGTCTTTTGTGGTTCCATACAAATCTGATAATTTTTTGTTCTATTTTTTTTTTAAATGACATTGGGATTTTGATGAGGATTGCATTAAATCTGTATATTACTTTAGATAATATGGCCATTTTTACTATATTGATTCTTCTAATCTATGAACATAGAATATTTTTCTACTTTGTTGTGTCTTTTACAATCTCTTTAACTAATGCTTTGTAGTTTCCAGTATATAGGTCTTTCACATCCTTTGTTAAGTTTATTCCTAGGAATTTTATTCTTTTGGTTACAATTGCAAAAGAAAAACCTCTTTTCATTTCTTTTTCTGAAGTTTCATTGTTAGTGTACAGAAAAGCAGTGGATTTTTGTATATTGATTTTGTATCCTGCAACTTGACTTTATTTGTTTCTAACTGTTTTGTAGTGGAGTCTTTAGGGTTTTCTATGAATAGAATCATATTGTCTGCAAAAAGTGACACTTTTACTTCTTCTTTCTCGATTTGGGTGCCTTTTATATTTTTCTCTTGCCTTATTGCTCTGGCTAGGACTTCCAGAACTATGGTGAATAAAAGTAGTGAGAGTGGGCATCCTTGTCTTGTTCCTGATTTTCGAGGAAAAGCTTTCAGTTTTTTGCCATTGAGTATAATATTGGTTTTTATAATGTTGAGGTACTTTCCTCCTATTTCTATTTTATCGAGTGGGTGTTAATCATAAATGGGTGTTATATCATATCAATTGTTATCTGCATCTATTGATAAGATCATATGGTTTTTATCCTTTCTTTACTGTTAATATGGTGCATCACATTGATTGATTTATGAGTGTTGAACCATCCTTGTGCCCCAGAGTGAACCCACTTGATTGTGATGTATTATTTTTTTTGATGTATTATTATATTCAGTTTGCTAGTATTTTGTTTAGGATTTTTGCATCTGTACTCATTAAAGATATTAATTTGTAGTTTTCTTTTTTGTGTGTTATCCTTGCCAGGTTTTGGTATCAGGGTTATGTTGGCCTCATAAAATGCATTAGGAAGCATTGCCTCTTCTTCAATTTTTTGAAAGAGTTTGAGAAGGATAGGTTTTATTTTTTTTATTTTTTTTGTCCTTAACCCGAAGATTTTTTTTTAAACTTATCTTTATTGTTGAATGTATTACAGATGTTCCTCATTTTTCCCCCATTGCCCCCCTCCTCCCCATTCCCACCCCCCTCCTGCCTTTCCCCACACTGTTGTCTGTGTCCATTGGTTATGCATATATACATATAAGTTATTTGGTTTATTTCTTCCCACCCTCCAACCCCCCTTCCCTTTGAGGTTTGTCAGTCTAACAACCAATTTGTACTTCTTAATCCCTTCACCTTTTTCACCCATCCCCCCAGCCCCCACCCATCTTGTATCTAACAAAAGTTCTCTGTATCTATGAGAATGTTTCCATTCTGCTTGTTCATTTTGTTTGTAGATTCAATTGTTGATAGATATGTATTTATTGCCATTTGTTTGTTCATATTTTTTTATCTTTTTCTTCAAGAAGACCCTTCAACATGTCATATAATAATGGTTTGGTGGTGATGAACTCCTTTAGCTTTTCCTTGTCTGGGAAACTCTTTATATGGCCATCGATTCTAAATGACAGCTTTGCAGGATAGAGTAATCTTGGTTGTAGGTTCTTGCTTTTCATCACTCCGAATATTTCTTGCCACTCCCTTCTGGCCTGCAAAGTTTCTTTTGAGAAATCAGCTGACAGTCTTATGGGAACTCCCTTGTAGGTAACTAACTTCTTTTCTCTTGCTGCTTTTAAGATTCTCTCTTTGTCTTGAACCTTTTGCATTTTGATGAGGATGTGTCTTGGTGTGGGCCTCTAGGGGTTCATCTTGTTTGGGACTCTCTGTGCTTCCTGGACTTGTATGTCTGTTTCCTTCACCAAGTTAGGGAAGTTTTCTGCCATTATTGTTTCAAATAGGTTTTCGATTTCTTGTTCTCTCTCTTCTCCTTCTGGCACCCCCAAGATGCGAATGTTGGCACGCTTGAAGTTGTCCCAGAGGCTCCTTACACTATCCTCATTTTTTTTGGATTCCTTTTTCTTTTTGCTGTTCTGATTGGGTGTTTTTTGCTTCCTTATATTCCAAATCGATGGTTTGCTTCTTGGCTTTACCTACTCTACTATTGCATCTGTGTAAACTATTCTTTATTTCAGTTAGTGCATCCTTCATTTCTGACTGCTCCTTTTTTATGCTCTTGAGGCCCTCACTAAGTTCACTGAGGTTCTCACTAAGTCCAGTGAGCATCCTTATAAGCAGTATTTTGAACTCAGCATCCGTTAGGTTGCTTAACACCATTTCACTTAGTTCTTTTGCTGGAATTTTGTTCTGTTCTTTCATTTGGGACCTGTTTCTTTGTCTCCTCATTTTGGCTGCCTCCCTGTGTTTGCTTCTATGTATTACTTAGCTAGAGGTATGGGACTAGCTGAGACCAGATGCTGCTTGTTTGAAAGAATTTAGGAAAAGCTGAAGCAGGCTCCAAGACAGGCCAATCCTATGGTCAAGCAACTGGCAACAGCTTGGGTGGGCCTGACAGTTGGGTGGGGCGGGGCCTCAGGGAATCACCAGGGCGGGGCCAACAGTGTGAGCCAGGTAGCTGGAGTCCCAGATATGGTGGCGTCTGCCTGCCCAGGGAAGGGCTCACTAAAGGAACAAAAGCCTCTGATAGCACGTCTGTCCAGGAGAAAGCTGCCTCTCCAGCCCTCGCTCCAATGCCAAACAGCTCAGTTCTTCCCCATATGACTCTGGTGCCTTTCAAACTGCCTCCTGCAAGCTTGAGCCTGGAGGGAGCGAGTCTGAGTAAGTCCATGCGCGGGCCCTTTAAGAGGAGCTGCCGGGGGCTCCAGCCGCCTCAGCCTCAGTTCCCGCTGGTTTTTCCAGCCAGAGGTTATGGGGACTTCTCTTCCTGGCACTGGAACCCTGAGCTGGGCACCTGGTGTGGGATGGGGACCCCTCAGTCCTCAGGGAGGACCTTCCCCACCGAGGTATCCTCCTAATTTTTATCCGCCACACGTGGGTGTGGGACCAGCCCATCGCGCCTCCGCCCAGCCTACCAGTCTCGATGCAGCTTCTTCTTTAATTTCGTAGTTGTAGGACTTCCATTCAGCTTGATTTCAGGTGGTTCTGAATGATGGTTGTTCTGTAGTTTAGTTGTAACTTTGATGTGGTTGTGGGAGGACCCGATATCGCGTTTACCTATGCCGCCATTTTGACCGGAAGTCCGAGAAGGATAGGTTTTGAATCTTCTTTGAATGTTTGGTAGAAATTACTGGTGAAGCCATATGGTCCTAGACATTTATTTTGGGGAGATTTTTGATGGTTGTTTCAATTTCCTCACTGCTGATTTGTCTATTTAGATTTTCCAGTTCTTCATGGTTTAGTTTAGGAAGGTTATATATTTCTAGGAACTTATCCATTTCTTCTAGGTTACTGAATTTGGTGGCATATAGTCTTTTATAGATTTCTAGTGTGATCCTTTGTATATCTGTGATATCTGTGGTAGCATCTCTTTTATTTCTGATTTTGTTTATATGGGTCTTTTCTCTTTTTCCTTGGTGAGTCTAGCCAGGGGGTTGTCAATTTAATTATTTTTTTCAAAGAACCAGATCTTTGTTGTATTAATTTTTTTTATAGTCTTCCCCCCCCCTCTATTTTATGTAATTCTATCTAATTTTTATTATTTCCTTTCTTCTGATGACTTTGAGTTGTTTTTGTTCTTTTTCTAGTACATTAAGATGTAATGTTAAGTTGTTTACTTTGGATTTCTTTTGTTTCTTGAGCAAGGCCTGTAATGATATAAACTTCCCCTTATTATTGCTTTTGTTGCATCCCAGAAGTTTTTTGTTGCTGCTGTTGTTGTTGCTAAGGAGGATATTTTTTCCATTGATTTTTTTTTTTTTTTTAGAGAGTGGAAGGGAGGGAGGTGCATCCCAGACGTTTTGAATGTTGTAGTGTCATTCTTATTTGTCTCTATATATCTTTCGATCTCACTTTTTTTTTTTTCAATCCTCACCCGAGGTTATTTTCCCATTGATTTTCAGGTAGAATGGAAGGGAGGGAGGGAGAGAGAGAAACATCAATGTGAGAGAGACACATTAATTGGTTGCCTCCCACACAACAACCCTAATTGGGGCTGGGGATAGAACCTGCAACCCAGGTACATGCCCTGGA
This sequence comes from Tadarida brasiliensis, assembly GCA_030848825.1. Classification (NCBI taxonomy): domain Eukaryota; kingdom Metazoa; phylum Chordata; class Mammalia; order Chiroptera; family Molossidae; genus Tadarida; species Tadarida brasiliensis. The sequence goes on from CM061268.1 coordinate 62,409,670, forward strand.
CTGGGAATCAAACCCACAACCCTTTGGGTCATGGGATGACGCTCTAACCACCGAGCCCTGGCCAGGGATGATCTCACCTTTTATTTCTTCTTTTATCCAGTCATTTTTTTAGTAGTATGTTGCTTAATCTCCACATATTTGTGGGTTTCTTTACTTCCTTTTTACAGTTGATTTCTAATTTCAAGACATCGTGATCAGAGAATATGCTTGGTATAATTTCAATGTTCTTTAATTTGTTGAGGCTAGTTTTGCAACCTAACATATGGTCTATCCTTGAGAATGTTCCATGTGCACTGGAGAAAAATGTATAATCTAGTATTCTGTGATGAAAGGCTCTGTAAATGTCAGTTATGTCCATTTGGTCTAGAGTGTCATTTAAGGTCTATATTTCTTTATTGATTTTCTGTTGGGATGATCTAGCTAGAGCTGTCAATGGAGTATTAAGGTTCCAAACTATGATTGTGTTTTGATCTGTTTTTCCCTGTAGTTCTGTGAGTAGTTGCCTTATATATTTTGGTGCTTCCTGATTGGGTGCATATATTAATATATTAAGAAGAGTTATGCCTTCTCGATATAGTGTCACCTTTATCATTATAAAATGTCCATCTTTGCCTCTTGTTATTTTTTTTTTAAGTTTTTTTTTTTTTTTTTTATCCTCACCTGAGGACATTTTTTCATTTTTTGTTCAGACAGAGTAGGAGGGAGAAAGAGGAAAAGAGAGAGAAACATCGACGTGAAAGGGCCACATTGAGTGGCCGCCACCCGCACGACCAACCAGGGCCGGGGACAAACTGCAACCGAGGTACATGCCCTTAGCGGGAACCGAACCCGGGTCTCTCTGGACCGCAGGCTGACGCTCTAACCGCTGAGCCAAACCGGCCAGGGCTGCCTCTTGTTATCTTGAAATCTATTTTGTCAGATATAAGTATGGCTACACCTGCTTTTCGGTAGATATTTGTCTGGAGAACCATTTTCCACCCTTTCACCTTGAATCTACCTTTGCCTTTGCAGCTTATATGTGTCTCTTGAAGGCAGCATATCATTGGGTTTTGTTTTATTAATCCAATCTCCTACTCTCTGCCTTTGTATTGATGAGGTCAGTCCATTTACATTTAGGGTAATTATTGATGTACAAGGACTTCCGATAGCCACTTTATCCTTTACTTTCTGGTAGTTCTATGCCTCCAATGGTTCTTTTCCATTGTGTCTCTGTCTGTTGTTGTTTTGTTTTTGTTTTTTGGTGGTATTCCATACTTCTTTCCTCTGTTTCATCTTTTATAAAGCTGTGTATCTCAATTTTGGGTCTTTTTATGTGTGGTTTCCATTAGGTTTATGAAAAAGGAAGTTGCATATACAGTATTTTTTTTCTTTTGAGTGCATCTGACCTCCATCTTCCTTTGCCACCCCCCTTTATGTTTTTATTGTCACAAATTATCTCTGTTTATGCTGTACATTTTTGGTGATCTTTCTCATAGTGTTGTGATCTTATGCTTTTTGTTTCAGGTAGAATAAACCCCTTGAGTATTTCTTGCAATGGAGGTTTTCTGGTGATAAATTTCCTCAGCTTCTGTATATCTGGGAAAGTATTTCTTCTTCATATTTAAAGGATAACTTTGCTGGATATATTATTCTTGGCTGGTAATTTCTCTCTTTTGGTCATTAGATTTGGTTCCACACTATTCTGGCTTATTGAGTTTCTATTGAGAAGCAATGATATCCTGATGGGTTTCCTTTGTAGGCCCCTTTCTTCTATTCTCTGGCTGCTCTGAGAATTTTTCTTTTGTCATTAATTTTTGACAGTTTTAATACAATGGGCCTTGGAGAAGTTCTCTTTGAATTGAGGTAACTAGGTGTTCTGGTTGCTTCTTGGATTCAAGGATCTAGTTCTTTCGATAGGTTTGGAAAGTTCTCATCCACTATTTGTTTGAATAGACTCTCTATTCCTTACTCCCTCTCTTCTTCTTCTGGTAAGCCTATTATTCCTATATTGTTTTTTCTGATGGAGTCAGAGCGTTCTCACAGAGCTCTTTTTTTTTTTTTTTTTTTTTATGCTCAGGTCTCTCTCTGTTCTTCCCTCTGCATCATTTCTAGATACCTATCTTTGATTTCACTAATTCTTCCCTCCATCTGGTCAGCTCTGTTTCCTGTGTTCGGCATTTCACACCTAATCTCCTTAATTGAATGCTTCATTTCCAGGATTTCTGTTTAGTTCTTTTTTTAAAGTTTAAGTCTCTTTGGGTAAAGTACTCATTTTGTTCAATTATTTGTTATCTGAGTGCATTAAATTGCCTGTCTGTATTTTCTTGCATCTCATTGAGTATTTTCAGAACTGAAATCTTGAAGTCTCTGTCATTTATATCACATATTTCCACGTGTTCCAGTTTGCTTTATGGAAACTTTTCATTTCCTTTCTGAGCTGCCTCACTACCATGGTTATTCGTGATATTTGCTACTCTCCTTTGTCTAGGCTTCCATGTATTATTGGCCCTTCTCTAGCAGCTTTCTCTGAAGAGGTCTTTCTACTAATTTCCAGTGGGTGGCGCTAAACAACAAGATTTTTACCTCTGTGAAATCTACTGCTGACCTCCAAGGCTGCGGTCAGACAGTATAGCCACACCGCTTGGAGGTAGGGTTTTTTTGCCCTCGCGGGTAATGGTGACCCAGACCTCTGTGGGGTTGCCCCCCACCCACTCAAACTGGGGGGTCAGTCATAGAGGGAAACAGCAATTCTGCTACAATAGCTCTGTTTGCAGATAATACGTTCTTTGACCCAATGCCAGGGGCAAAGGGAAGCGAGTTTTGGGAGTCCAAGGGGTGGCAGGGTTCTGTGGTTCCGTTTCTTTGTCTGAAACACTGACCACTTGACAGTGGACAGCCATGGCAGAACCCCCGTGCTCTGCCTTTGCCCCAGTCTTTAAGCTGGCTTAGCCACTTTTTCACACCACTCACCCTGCTGGAGTGCCCACCAAGGCTCTTGGTTCCTCCTATCCAAAGGAAGTATCTGCTGCCACTGGCTTCCTCACCGCTCTCCTCCAAGCGGCCCGAGTTCCCAACTACAGGGCTGCATCTGTGGCTGGCTGAGCTCTCCTCCCTTCTTGCCTCATTTGTGCTGTTTGCCCACCTTTAGTTGCTTCAATGCATGGGTCTCTCAGGTGTGCCTCTATATGGAATCCTTGGTTGAGTTATAGTTGATCAACTTGTTAAAGTTTCAGGGAAAGAGGCCAACAGGACCTCTCAAACCACCATTCCCCTGACATCCTATAGACAGTATCTTTAAATTTTTTATTTTTTATTGTGTATTGCTGGTTTACAGAAATAAAACCAATTTTGGTATATTACCTTGTACCAATATTCTTGCTAACTTCTTGATAATCCTGATAATTAATCTGTTGATTCATTGGCTATTTTATGCACAATCATATTATCCACCACTAATGAGGGTTTTATTTCTTCCTTTTCAATCTTTAAAACATTTTTCCCCTTGCCTGATTGCTCAACCAGGACACGCACTACAATTTGAAAGATAAATAAATATCAACAGGCATTCATTGTACGTTCCTTATATCAATGGAAAATATTTTAACATTTCATAACAACATCTGCTATAAGCTTTTCTAAAACTCTTTATTAGAATAAGAAAGTTTTCATCCATTTCTATTTAGAGAAGAGTATTTTTTCATAAATGGTTGTTGAATGCTATCAATAGCTTTCTGTGCATATTATTTTCCTGCTTTATTCTGATAAAAGTATAAATCACATTAATTGATTTTTTTATTGTTAAACCTCTATTCCTGGAATAGATCCAATATGGTTCTAAAAATAAAAAAAAATAAAATAATAAAAAAAAAAACCTGTGCTTTTTATATTTTGCTGAATTTGTGTGTTAATAATTTAAATAGTTGCTTCTCTGTGTGTGAATGAAATTCACCCATTACTTTCCTTCCACCTAATGTTCTTGCTTGTTTTTTTGCATCAAGTTTATGATGGCCTCATAAAAAAAAGTTGGAAGGTATTCCTCATTTTCCTATTCTCTAGAAGAGTTTGTATAAAGTTTCTAATTTCTTACTTGAATATTCCATAGAATTTATCAGTGAAATCATATGAATTTGTCACTTTCCTCTGGGAAGATGTATACATAAAAATACATGTACAATGTTTCTGTTTTGTCATGTAAGAAGCTTGGAAGTCAGTCCATTCTAACAACAAATAAAAAGCTAAATAGATTTAAAAAGCGAAAATTCTTCTTGGATCCATAAGGGTGGATAGAACACAGGGGAAATCATTGCCCCTAAGATTGAAGAGACAGACAGGCACAACTATAAAAGGTGTTATATATGCATAATGGGAATACCAGAAGGAGAAGGGAGAAAGACACAGAAGTAATTTTTTGAAAGAATGACAGAATTTCTCCAAATGAATGCCAGACACCAAACTGCAGATCCAGGAAGCACAGAGAGCAAGCAGGGTAAATGCCAGAGGGGTAAAACACCTCACTTATAGAGAAATAAAGATAAGAATTACATTCAACTTTTCCTCAGAAACCACGCATGCAAGAAGAGAGTAGAATGAAATATTTAAATTGAGAGACTAAAACTGCCAACCTAAAATTCTGTATCCTGTGAAATTATCCTTTAAAAGTGAAGAAAAAGATAAAAACTTTTATAGACAAACAAAAATTGAGAAAACTTATTGTTAGTAGATGCACTTGCAAGAAATATTAAAAGTTCTTTTGAGAAAAGAAAAATATATAGGCAAGAAACTCAGGTCTACATAAAGAAGGGAAAAGCACCAAAAAAGAAATAAGTCGAAGTAAAATAAAATCTTTTGTTTTTCTTATTTTAATTGATCTAACAGTTAACAGTTTGCTCAAAATATTAATAGCAACAATGTATTTAATTATGTATGCTAATGCTGATTTATATGTTAATAATATATAAGTGAAAGGAATGACAAGAATGATACAAAATATAGGAGGGATGAGTTGGGATTATTTTGTTACTATAAGGTATTCACACTACCTGTGAAGTGGTATAGTGTTATACTGTTATATGATAGTGGACTTGGGTTAGTTGTAAATGTATATTGCAAACTCTAGGAGAGCAACTAAAAGAAGTTAAAAAAAAAGAGTATAATTATGCTAAGAAAACAGTGAAAATAAAAGCATGCAAAATGTTGAATTAAAAGCAGAAAAAGAGTGGAAGACAAAACTAAGAACAAAATACAGAAAAATAAAAAACAGTAACAAATAGGAAACTCCTAGAAAAAAATGTAAAGAAAATCTAGATGACTTTGGGTAGAATGATGACTTTTTTAGATACAATACCAAAGGGAAGATCCATTAAGGAAATAATTGGTAAGCCACAGTGAGGGAGAAAACATTTGCAGAACACCCATATGATAAAGGACCATTATTTAAAATACACAAAGAACTCTTAAAACTCAACAGTAAAGACACAAATAGCCTGATTAAAACACAGGCAAAACATCTTAACAGCTAACTCACCAATGAAGATATACAGATGCAAAATTAGCATATAAAAAGATATTCCACATTATGTTATCGAGGAAGTGCAAATTAAAACAACTAAGTACCACTATACTCATTAAAATAGCCAAAATCTGGAACACTGACAACACCAAGTGCTGGCTAGGCTATGGAGAAACAGAAACTCTCATTCATTGCTGGTGGGAATGCAAAATGGTATAGTCACTTTGGAAGACAGTTTAGTGAGTTCTTAGAAAATTAAACATACTCCTACCATGTGATCCAGCAATCACACTTCTGGTTATTTAACCAAAGGAATTACAATTTTACGTCCACAGAAAACCCTATGCATAGATGTTTATAGCAGCTTTATTCACAACTGCCAAAACTTTGATGGAACCAAGATATCCTTCAGTCGCTGAATGGGAAAATAACCTGTGGTACAAAGACAATGGAATATTAGCAATAAACAGAAATTAGTTATCAAGCCAAGAAAAGACATGGCGGAAACGTAAATGCATATTACTGAGTAAAAGAAGCCAAACTGAAAAGGCTACACATTGTATGACTCCAACTATATGACATTTTTGAAAAGGCAGAAGTATGGAGATAGCAAAAAGACCAGTGGTTGCCAGGGTTGTCATTTCACATGTGTCCAAACCCACAGAATGTACAATATCAAGAGTGAACTGTAATGTAAACTGTGAGTTTTGGATGTTTATGATGTGTCAATGTAGTTACATCAATTCTAACAACTGTATCACTCTGGCAGGGGATGCGAATAAAGGGAAGACAATGTATGTGCAGGGGTATACGGAAGTTACCGCATGTCTCTTATTTTTGCTGAGAACCTTAAAATATTCCAAAATATATATACAAGTAGAAAAAGTTCAACTAAATGTGTATAGCTCAACACTCCCTCAAGTTAACACCTCATAATACAGGGATGGAGAGTTCATCTCTATCCTAACCTCTAAAACCATAGATTAGATTTGTTAAAGTTTATACTTTGTACAGTTTAATCACAGATTTTGTATTCTTTCTTTTTTTTTTTTTGGTCTAGCAGCTGTACTTAGTCATTTTATGAGATTAATCCCTATGTTTGCCTATAACTGTACATTGTTCTCATTGCTAAAGAGTATTCAGTTTAGCCATTCTGGTAGATATAGAGCATTATGGTGGTTTTAATTTGCATTTCAGTGGTGACTAAGGAGATTAAGCATCTTTTCACATTTTTAGTTGCCATTTGCTTGTTGTCTTAGTCGGCTTTAGCAGCTGTAACAAATTACCACAGGCTGTGTAGTTTATAAACAACAGAAATGTATTGCTCACAGAGTCCAAGATCAAGGTGTCAGAATTCTAGTTGTATCTTTACATGGCAGAGGGACCTGTCTCTTTTATAAAAGTGCTAATCCCATTCATGAGACCTTCATCCTTACGACCTAATTGCCTCTCAAATGCTCACCTCATAATACCATCACATAGAGCAATAGGATTTCAACATGAATTTGGGAGGGACACAAACATTCAGATCATTGAAATCTCCTCTTTTGTAAAATATTTGTTTTAATCTTTTGCCTGTTTTTTTTTTTCCTCTTGGCAGTTTGTCCCTGGCCCTGGTAGGGGCTGTGTGGGTAGCGACCACTCGATGTGTCTCTCTCACATTGATGTTTCTCTCTCTCTTCCCCTTCTCTCCCTCCCACTCTATCTGAAGATAAATGAAAAAAATAAATAAATAATGTCCTCAGGTGAGGATAAAAAAAAAAAAAAAAAATGTGTGATTGTCCTGGCTGGTTTGGCTCAGCCATTAAGAGCGTTGGTCTGCGGACCAATGAATCAAGGGTTCAATTCTGGTCAAGGGCACATACCTCTGTTGGGGTTTATCCCTGGCCCTGGCCCTGGTCGGGTGGTGCAAGAGGCAGCCAGTTGATGTGTCTCTTTCACATCAATGTTTCTCTCTCTCTCCCTCCTTCTCCCCCTCCCACTCTATCTGATGATAAATGGAAAAAAATCCTTGGGTGACAATTTAAAAAAAAAAAAATATATATATATATGGTTTATCTTCACAGTTAGATCTTCAATCTACCTGGAAATAATTTTTGCATATGGTGTAAGATAGGCCAAAGATAAGTATATTTTATCCAATGGATGTCTAATCCATTTATTTTTAAGGCTCTCTTTTCCTATTACAATGCAGGGTTACTTTTTTCAAAAATCAGGTGATATATTTCTGGACTCTCTGTTCCATTTTCAGTTTGTCCTTGCCCAGAGATGTTGGAAGACTATTTAATTATGTATTGTATTGCTTTAATAAATACAAAACCATGATGATTCTTTATTCTTGTGTCAGTTTGGAATGCTATATCTTTCAAAAGAATTCATCAATGTTACTAAATTTTGAAATGTACTGGCATAAAGTTGTTCAAAAATCTTTTCTTATCTTCTGAGGTCTGCAGAATAGTATCAATGTCCACTTTTCATTCTTGATTTTGATTATTTGTGTTTTTTCTTTTCCCTTGATTGGCCTCACTTAGAGTTTATCTATATACTATCAATATAGTTCTTTGTAAAGAACTATCTTTCCATTTCATTTCCTCTATTATATGTTTTTATTCTATGTCATTCATTTCAGCTTTTGTAGTTATTATTATCTATCTTCCTTTTCATTTCTTGTTTTATTTTTTTGGTTCCTTTTCTAACTTATTGAGGAGGAATGATGAACTCATTGATTTATCAATCCTTTATATATTTTTAAATATGCACTTAAAGCTATAAAATTGTCTGTAAACATTGCTTTAGCTATATACAATAAGTACAATGTACAGTAGTTTCACTATAATTCAATTCAAAATATTATGTTTGTTTCTATTGTGATTTATGTTTAATCTCATGACTAACCCAAATAATCAAAGAGTATATTACTTAATTTTTGTATATATGGAACATTTTTATTTTTTATTTATTTATTTTTGCTTATTTCAGTTTGTTTTTGCTTTGGATCTCTAGCTTAAATAAATTGTAGCCAGAGAACATATTCTGTATAATTTCAATTCTTTAAATTTGATGAATATGGTATATTACCAGTAAATAATTAATTGCTGTTAGGTGCTCCTTGTGGGACTAAAAACAATGTGACCTATGTAGAATTACATTTAATAAATGTTATTCTGTTCTCTGTATATTATAGAAATCAAGCATTTTCATATCTTTCTCCCATTTTTTTTTTCCATTCAATGTTTCTGTATTTTTTTTTACACTTATTTCTTTTAAACAGTGTAAAATTGAGTTTTACTTTTTTCCAGGGAGATAATAATTGTCTGTTAATAGAGCATTTACTCTATTTACATTCAATATTTTTCATATTCGGGTTTAAATCTACAATCTTGCTTTGCATTTTCTATTTGTCCCACCTAGTCTTATAACCTTTTCTCTGTTTTCTTGCCATTCTTTGGACTAAAATTATTTTCTATTTTTCTTCCTAATTAACTCTGTTTATACCTCTTCTACTATACTTTATTAGTTTTCCTAATGTTATAAGATGCACTTGAATTGATACTTACCCTCTTCCCAGACAATGCAAGCCCCTTAGAACATCTCCTCTTCAACTTACAAGCATTTTTTCATTTATTTTAATTATATACATATATGAGCCCTATAAGACAATATATTATTGTTTTATACAATCAATATTCACTTAGATTTACCTGAATATTTTACCACTTCTGTTGATTTAACCCAATTTCAGGAACTGAAATTTTCTTGGCCACTCAAATGACAAACCAGCTGATTTACTTCTGATGCACCCTGAGACCAAGAGAGCATCCGCTCTAGTTCCAACCCCAATCACACGGGATTTGCCAGAGCCCACTTAGTAACACTGGCTTCCAACTCAACTCTCCAAACCTTCCAAAAGTTCTGCTCAACCTGTCAGACACCTATCTGAGATTGGCAAATGCCCACAGAGCAGAAGCAAGTCTAAAATCTGGCCTTTCTCTGGATTTCTGTTTTCTTCCAGATATTCATCTTTTAATTTTTTATTACTTTCTTAGCTATCTGATGACTTTAAGAAAATGTCATTTTTCCCCCCATTTTTTTTTGTTATGTTATACAGGAAGTTTGCTTCAAAATATTTAGTTTGTTATTACCACAAGTCAATGATGACCTTTTATAAGCCTTTTTCTCTCAAATGAACTAGTTCCCTAGAAACTATTTTATTTTCTTTTGCACTCTTAAGTACCTGCTTGGGACTTAGTAAACAAGAAGTCAGTGTTGTTGAACAAATTATTCACCATATTCAAATAGCTCAAGGACAATACCACAATACATAAATAGTGCTACCTCAAAGTCCATATGTTTAGAGGTAAGTCTCGGTGAAGGCAAAACATACTGTTTCCATGACAGTGTTTCAATAACGCAAATAATTATTATCTGGTATACAAAGGAGTCACTAAAGATATTATTAGCAAGAGCTTAAATTTACATTTCTAATGAAAATTAGCGCCTATTAAGGAATTAAGGTGCATTGCAATAAGTGTTCAATTTTAAGCTCACTTTCCAAACTAGGCAGAACCAAATTTTTTTTTTTTTTTCCTTTTTCTGATGGTACCTAGAGTTTGGTCCATCCAAGAACCACTTTTATGAGCAACAGCCTAGAAGTCCATACTAGGATAAAGTGATAAGTTAAAATTGAAAAGCACATCTATTGTTAAATTGAGCTAAAAAATGACAATTCAAACCAATGGAACCATTTATTATTCCACTTCTTATTCATACTACATAAGGCAGTGCCCATTGCCTATAGATGCAGGTGGGTCTATCAGTGGTTCTCAACCTTCCTAATGCCGCGACCCTTTAATACAGTTCCTCATGTTGTGGTGACCCCCAACCATAAAATTATTTTCGTTGCTACTTCATAACTGTAATTTTACAATTGTTATGTCTTAGGCGCCCCCTGTGAAAGGGTCGTTTGACCCCCAAAGGGGTCGTGACCCACAGGTTGAGAATTGCTGGAAATGGAAGCGTAGCATGGCTTCCCGACATCCAACCACTCATAACCTCTTTTCTTGCTCATTCTATCATATGAATACAGTGACGGTTGCCCTTCCCTTGACTTTCCCTTCTTTCCATGTCTGTCCCCATTTCAACCTTCGTTCCTTCCTTCTTTCTCTTTTCTTCCTCTTCTTTTCCTTCTTCTTTTCCCTTTCCTTCCTCTTCATCTATTTTTATTTTCCCTTTAATCCCTTTAAATATCAGAAAACCACTGGATTCTTGTTGCAATACAGGTTTTCTCATTTGTGCAAGCCTCTGAACACTCATTGTCATCGTTCACTAATGTATAAAATAAAGTCATCAGAAAGGCAATATTTACTGTCTTGTAGTTCCAATAGTCTTTAAGTCTATGCATTCTTCATATTCCTACACAACTCTATCTCTCTGGCCACGAATATTAGTCCTCTTTTGGGCAATGACCCAACCTGAACGAAAGGTTATCTTCTCTGAAATGTTTAGACTTAGAACCAGACATAGCAGCACAGTAACGCTTTATAGAGATCAGATTGTAAGAAGTAAAGCTTAGCAACTACCTTTTGTCAGCTTGCTGTCAAGGGGAGAAAGTTTGACCGGAGAGAAAGAGAAATATAAATAATTTACATTTAAATAACATAAAAACAATTCTGTAGTTTTGACAATCTATTCTTATTTTTTCATTCTCAGTGATGCAATATAAGATATACTTAGATTTAGAAGATTAAGTCACAGGGTATACAGAAAAATTGTATTGTAAAAAAATCTATTGTATGAGCCAATTTTCTTAAGCCAGTTACATATCTTGCTGAAAAATAGAATGCTGGGAAGGGCTCAGATAAAGGATTTAGATAAAGAGATCTAAGCAAGAGTTCCTATTTGAAGATCATTTATTATAAATCAGAACTTTACAAATAGTACTTGCCACTCATAAAATAACCCAGAAAGATAAGAATTATTAGCTCAATTTTACAGAGGAGGAAATTGAGACTTAGGAAGATTAAATCAATTGCCAAATTTATACAGCTAGTAAATCACTAAGCAGGGACTCAGCTCTGGCTCATTATGACTACAGAGCCCAGACGTTTTCCAGTCTCTAATACAGCACTGCCTCAAGACGTCAATGTATGTCTTAACCTCTGCAATTAGTTTATAATGTGTTTGGAAATTCAGGAATAAAATCCATACGTATGTGTGTGTGTATGAATTACATTAATTACATGAATATACTAATGAAATACTTAAAAACAAATTCAGAAAAATTTACTTTCCCAAGAATTATACTATACTCTGAGGAGTATGTATAATTTTGTAATCTGTAAATTGCACATTTCTGATGGAAACCAAGTTAAAATTATGTATTAATGCACATTTATTTATTTTGTGGGAGTTTGCATGATGAGGTTTAAATGTCTTAATTACACAATACCATATGTTTTGGGGGGCTCTGGGAGCTGAATTTTTGTGGCACACATGGATTTTCAGAGTGCCTGCTCTTTTTGAAGAATATGCTAAAAATTTTCACATGTGCCTCATATTCTAAGCTATTAACTTAAATTATTGCTAATAGCCCTGGTCGGTTTGGCTTAGCGGTTAGAGCATTGGCCCGTGGACCAGAGAGACCCGGGTTCGGTTCCCGCTAAGGGCATGTACCTCGGTTGTAGTTTGTCCCCGGCCCCGGTTGGGGTTGTGTGAGTGGCAACCAGTCAATGTGTCTCTCTCATATCGATGTTTCTCTCTCTCTCACTTCCTCCCTTTCTCCCTCCCGCTCTATCTGAAGATAAATGCAAAAATGTCCTCAGGTGAGGATTAAAAGAAAATTATTTGTAATAAATATAGGTACCATTTACTGCCATTAATACTCTGAACAGCACTGAAATATAAGTACTGCTGTTGGCATTTTACATGTAGATAAGCTAATACACAGGAAGGTTATCTTAACTGAGATCATACAGCTTGTATGTGGTACAATCAACTAACAAGCCCAAAGCTGTTTGACTTTAAGGTGAAGATTCCACAGCTTCAAACCACTTCAGTCAATGTTGGAACCACAGTGATCAGTGAGGGCAACAGAAAAAAAGAAAACATTTTAAAAGATGTAAACACATTAAATCAAATTCAGTAATGATTCCTTGGAACATGACTTCAAAATTATATATATTACATATTGGTATAAACATGTATTTTTCAAAGCTTACTTTAAAAAATATAGCTCTCATGGTGGTGGGGTGATGTGGGGGGAGGGATTGAGAAAAAAAAAGAAAGAGAGAGAACTCATGGACATGAACAGCAGTGTGGGATTGTGGAGTGGGGCGGGGGGAGGTGGAAGAGGGCAAAGGGGATAAACGGTGTTGGAAACAAAATAAATGAAATGAAATAAAATAAAAACAATACAGCGAAAACGCATGCCCACTCAAAAACCTGCACACAAATGTTTATAGCAGTTTTTAGTCACATTTACTAAGACTTGGAGGCAACCAAGATGTCCGTCAATAGGTGAATGAAGAAATTGTCATACATCCATGCAATAGAATACAATTCAGTAATAAAAAGAAATGAGTGTCAAGCCATGAAAAAACATAGAAGAACCATAAATGCATATTACCGAGTGAAATAAGCCAATCTGAAAGGCTACATACTCTTATGATTCCAACTATATGACATTCTGGCAAAGACAAAACTCTGGAGACAAAAAATAAGTATCAGTGGTTGCCAGGAATTCAGGGTAGGAGGGGAAGAAGAGAGGAATGAATAGATGAGGCACAGGAAATTTTAGATCACTAAAACTATTCTGAATAATAACGTAATTGTGGATACACATCATTCTACATTTGTCAAAAGTCCACAGAATATACAACACAAGAGTAAACACAAATGTAAACTATGAACTTTAGTTCATAATAACATAACAATATTAGCTCAACTGCAACAAATGTTAACACCCTAATTCCAGACATCAATAATAGAGGAAACTGGAGTACTGAGGGGGAAAATGGGAACTCCGTACATTCCACTCAATTTTCTGTAATCCTAAAACTGCTCAAAAATACAGTCTATTAATTTTAAAATATAGTAGATGCTTATGTTATGGAGATTATGAATATACACCAACAGATCAAATGAAAAAAGAAAAGGACTGCTTGGAAGATATACAAGTGGGTTTTACTATTTGAAATAAAAATCACAGAGACCATAAGAATTACATATTTTAAAAGTTCCTAGGTTTCAGTGAAGTTGATATATCCTGGAAAATAATGATGATGATTGTAAATGTAAAAGATGAAAATCTCCATGATGGGGTTTCATGTAAGAACTTGAGTAAATTTTTTCATATGAGTAGAAAGTATGCTATTTCTTATTATACTCTTTGAAAAATATGTGGTTTAAATATGTAAGTGTAACTAATTTAATAAATTAAACAAAACTGCCCAGCCAGTGTGGCTCAGTATTGAGCATCAACCCATGGACCAAGAGGTTGCTGGTTCAATTCCCAGTCAGGGCACATGCCCAGGTTGTGGGCTTGATCCCGAGTGGGGGGCATGCAGGAGGTGGGCAATCAATGTTCTCTCTTATCGATGTTTCTATCTCTCTCTCCTTCTCCCTCTCCCTTCCTCTCTCTAAAAATCAATAAAAACAAAACAACCAGTTATTAGACTACCTCATATACATGTAACTGATAAGTACACTTATCTTCTTGAGCAAAATCCTTTTATTTGTACAATACTCATTAGAATATGGAAGTTTACTCAATTTGGGGGATTACATTATATTTAGGAAGTTCTGGCATTTTCTGAGTGCTGCCCTACACTGGGCTATGGTTTAGGCACTGTGAGGCAGATACAAAATAATCAAGACATCAAAAGATGGTTCCTGCTCTGAATCCCTAAATATGGTCCAACAATAAGAGTTGAATGGAGATAATTCAAGTACAGCTCTAATCCATGATCAACGTTCATAAGCAGTAAGTGTAACACATGGAATTTATTAGGCTAGTCTAAATGAAGGACAAATAGCTTCTTTCTGAAGAATTTAGAAAACTCTCTATAAAAAAAGGCAATATTTTTGATGGGCTTAAATAGATTTAAATGATGGAGAGGAAAAAAGTAGAAAATTGAGGTGGAATTTCCACACAGGTGTAGGTACATAAAAGAGTGAATCAATCAAAGAGTTGACAGTTGATTCAGTTTGGTTATATCAAAAGAATATGAACACAAAGTGCAGAGGAGAATTCTTACGCAAATTGTGGATAAGGGTTAGTCATGCGGTACACTGACATAGCAAGGTGAATGTTAGTCCCTCACTCAGTTAGAAATCGGTAGGGGAGATACTGAAGATACTGAGATTGTCTGGACAAAAAGTTATACTTTACAAAAATGAACATTATTCAATGCTTTGTGATCATACAATTTATCTTCTGCATTGTACTTTTTTGTACAGTTGCCCTCTAGACCATGAGATCCTCAAAGGCAGATATCATATCTTCTTCATCTTGTTATTTTCAGCACCTAAACCATAACTAGTTCACAATGTAAGCTGTATACATGTTCACTAGTGAATAATGGAACTGTACTTTTCTTGGATAATTTTTAAGTAATTTTAAGAACCCCAGAAGTACTAGTTTTGAAATATTCAAATCTAAGTTGATCCTAATGACCATTGCTTTGCCACTCTGATTGGACTCTCCCTCTAAGCCCCATTCTGGGAGAGCAGAAGTTGATTGGGAAAGGCAGCAGAAGGGATGAAGAGGTCAGGTTCAAAGAGAAGCTAACCACCTCATCAACTAGTGCTTTTCTTTAAACCCCACATCCTCCCAACACACTGTACCTGGACATCAAACACTTGAATTGTTTCTTGTGCCTGAAAAGTCTTTCTCACCTGTCTCAGACCCCAGCTCCTCTGAGATTGTCACCTTTCTCCTCCACGGTCCCTGCTGGAAGTTACAGTTCAACCATGAAACTCAGGCCAGTGCCTGGAATCCAGCGAGCTACCAGCTGACAGGTGTTCTTCCAACCCCTCTCCCGGACACTAAATGTTGCTGCCTAAACTTTTTTCCTCATGCTCTCCCCACTCCCATTGTCAGGGAGCTTCTCTGATTATTACATTCTGTCCCCTAAACTGCCTTTCCTGTCCTCACCAGTCCCTCCACTTCTATACTCAGGGCCTCTGCCTCCTACACAGAGAGATTTTCCTCTAGGCCTGGGCCCAGGCTGCTATAAATAACTGAGCCATACACAAGCAGCTCCCAAGACATTACTGACTATAACATTAAAATAATCTATATTTTAAATTTAGAAATACACAAGCAAACTAATGCTATTAAATTTAAAAATACACAAGTAAAACACCATCACTTCTTTTTTTTCTGCCTTATCAAACTGGCATAGCAATATCAAAAAGTATGTACTTGAAGGTAATGACTTTTCAAAATATGATGCGATCTTAGAGAAATCAGAGGTATTTCTAATATAACACATTCCAATATCTGAGAAAAGTTATCCTCAGTACTGCATAAACTCAGGTGAAACTTAATATTGTTTATTTTTAACATTTCTAATGGTTATTAACTAACAGACGGGCAGTGTCTCCTGACTTGAGAGGTCAGAAGTCATTTCCTTTTGGAGGGGGATAAGTGCAGTAATATAACCTTTCAAAAATAAGACTGATTAGCTAAAATAATTCCTTTTTCGTGTTGAGGTTCTATGCAATATATTTGAAAGCTCTTATTGTTTCTATTCTTGTTTCAGCAAACAAAGTTTTCTTCCCATTATTTTCTGGTAATCTTTCTACTAGCAAAGCTTTATCCTAAAAGAAACACCTAATATTTTCCAATAAAAAAACACTATTGTAATAAAGTCATATCTTCCACAGTGAAGACTTTCCCCTGAGCAATGCCGATGACTTCACCACCTCTGTACCCATCTCCACTAGTGTTACTCCAGAAATAGCTTTGGTCCGTCTCCCCACATAAGTGAGCATGCTCAGAGTTGCACCTTTGTTACCCAGAATCTACTATTGTGCTTTGCACACAGCAGTGTTTTTATAAACATTTTTTCCAAAAAAAAAAAAAAAATAGGATAAAGGAATAATGAAGTAATTAATGAAGAAATGTTAATGAATAAATGATGAATAAACAGCTGTTTATATCAACACACAACTGAATATTTACCTGAAATTGACTAAGAGTTCAAAATCAGCAATGCCTTTTGTTTTCTTTATTTTATTTTATTTATTTTTAGGGAGAGAGAGGACAGGAGAGGGAGAGAGAGATAGAAACATCTATGAGAGAGAACATTGACTGGCCGCCTCCTGCATGCCCCCCATTGGGGATCAGGCCCACAACCTGGGCATGTGCCCTGACTGGAATCAAACTGGTGACCTCTTGGTGCATGAGTCAATGCTCAACCACTGAGCCACATCAGCTGGGCTAAAATCAGCAATGCCTTTGAAACATAACTTGACTTTCATATTCTTTCTTTCCTTCTGGTATTTTTATGATAGAATTAATGTAAGCCAAACACTCCTGTCCTCTTGGGTAGTGAATTCCTACTCATTCTTCTTAGGACAAAAATGTGACATTTTTGGTGAAACCTTTCTCTCACATTCCCTCAGGCAGCACTTTATTCCTGTTCCTATTATTGCTTATCACATGGTATTGTCATTTTTCTCCTCTAGCATTATCTAGGCTCTAAGTCAAAGTTAACTCTGAATCTTTATGCATAATTCAAAGGTTATTCACTGTGTTTTTACAACTTTGGATTCAAATTTGCTGATCTTGACACATTCTCTATGTTCATAGCTATAGTTGAGTGTGTGTGTGTGTGTGTGTGTGTGTGTGTGTGTGTTGTCAGTTTCACACCACGGGTAATTAACCTTTTAAGTTGACTTATGTTCCTTTTTACTTCACTACATCAATAAATACTACTGCAGTGTAGTAACAGTTGTCTCTGAAACCTGTGATAAACTATAAGTGTATAGCACAAATAATATACTGCTGAGTTTTGATTATTTAATTCATATGAAGTCCAATGGTTTGAATGTCAGTGAACAATGGACAGTCTTAAATTGACTGAGCTCACCACTTACAGGTAAGTAATGAATATTTCATATTGTAGTACAGTCTGTTTTCATTTGTTCTAAGTAGCAGTTTATAGTTTAATAAATTCAGCAGTTGAAATGGCCGAAATAAAATTCTCTGCCTAAAAATAAATGACTAAAAATAGATAGTATAATTACATCTATATAATCCTCTCTTTCACTTTCTCTATTTCATATTCTGCTACGAAATGAATTGGGAATGGGTGATATGAAGACAGACACCTGAAACACACAGGATGGGGGGTGGAGAAAGGGTCTAGCAAAGGAGACTGTAAAGGAGCCAGGTAAAGATCACAGAGCAGAAGACAATCAGGTCACAGAGGCCGTCCTCTACGTCAAAAGAGTGCTGAGTGGAAAAGAAACAGAAAAAGTTTCAATAGAGCAAGGCCCAATGGAGCCATTGGATTAGTGGCTTAGGAGAAACTTCACTGGAATTTTGGAGATGAATCAATGAATGATTTAGTTGAATAGTTAAAACTATTTTATGTGTCCAATTTTTGTTTATCAAATAATATGTTCATATTGATTTGTATCAAAATATCTCTATATATTACATCCATATAAATAACTCTCCTTTTGGGTTCTTGTGTATATGCACTATTTTTAGACTTTGTAGACACTAAAGAACAGATGGTTACACTTTCAATATGCTTTATGATGATTTTTGATATTACAATATAATCAGCAGCAGCTTTATTTCTCTCATTGCAACACTGATTTATGAAAAACCATTAAAAATGCTTTGTTATTATTTCTTCTTTCTATGCTTATACTTCCTATTCCTATCATATGATTATAATTAATTATTTTCTCAGTAGTGGTTAAATACTCATTTGTCCTTATTTTACTCTGCCAAATATATATCATGTTTAACAAAAAATATCCCATTTTAAAAATCTTCTTGCCCAGCCAGTGTGGCTCAGTAGTTGAGCCTCGACCCATGCACCAAGAGGTCGCTGGTTCGATTCCCGGTCAGGGCACATGCTCATGTTGTAGGCCAAATCCCCAGTGAGGGGCATGCAGGAGGCAGCCAGTTGATGTTCTTTCTCATCGATGTTTCTATCTCTCTCTCCTTCTCCCTTCCTCTCTCTCTAAAATCAATAAAGAAAAAAAATTGTTTTAATAAAATAAAAATCTTCTTTAAATATTCAAAGAATTTAAACACTTGTTGCTTGCTTTTTTTTAATCAAATAAATTTATGTTCATAACAAAAAGATAAAAATAATTCATTATGCAGTTAATGCTACTTAAATGTAAATATTACACAAAAGTAATCGTTTTAGGCTAAAAGTAGCCCAAAGGTTTTATTTTTACAACTTGGCTTTAAGACTATGCTATGAAAGAATAGAAGCATCTAGAAATATACTCCAGAAATCATGCAGTTCAGAATAAAATACTTTCCTATTCTGAAATGATGGAAACATTGACGATTGTGCCCATTTTATGTTTCAAACAGTCACAAGGTTTCTTTGCAACCATGCAAAGAATTACTAATTAATAATGAGAACTTGCTTCTTCAGCAAGTGCTTGCCGTCCCCGAGGAAGGTCAGTGTGGAATGCAACTTTTCACCTGGGTATAGGCTACAGATTTCTGCACTGCAGACACTAAAACTTTGTTGCTTGAAATGACTAGATAGTGAAATAAAATGGTTGACTGATTTCATTCTGTTTTCTTTTGCTTAGAAGGTCACCTGAGGTGGGGAGAGAGACTTCTCTTGAGCAGCATTTATTTTTGCAACAGTCTGAAAGAGTTGAATCTGTGGGCAAGTCATTTATTGAACATGAAGAATGAACACACTGCTGTGAAAACAGGAGCAGAGTTTCAATCCACAGACAGTAAAACTTATAATATCACTGACAGAATATATGCATATGAAATTAAAGCATTTAGTTGCAGTGGAATGCTATATCAGTAATATTAGGAATATGATTATCTCTAACCACTCTAGCGATATCTAACCAATACAAGGTTAAGAAATAAATTTAATTAATAGACAATATGTTCAACTAATTTTGCACCTGCAGCCTGAGTATGAAAACTTTGAGGAACTGCTCGTATACATCCATCTGCCTTGTTCCCACTCATTAGGGAATTTCCTACTCCTGTTTCCAGTTGGACTCTCAGCCTTGGAAACCAAGCACACACTTTCGGCATTCTACGGTCCCTGTAGAGAGCTTTGCTATTGATACTCACCTCTTCACCCACCATATTCTCCACATCCATGTTTACCACAGGCAAGGAAGTGTAATTGGTTTAAAACGATCCTAAACCCCTCACCACTACTTATTTGAAAGATGGAGTTTCTTTCTCTACCCTTATTTTGGGCTGGTCTATTGACTTGTTTTGACCAAAAGAATAGGGCATGAGAAACCCTGTATAAACAAAGGTTAAGATAATCTTATCAGCCCTGGCTGCTTTGGCTCAGCAGTTAGAGCATCGGCCTGTGGACAAAAGAGTCACAGGTTCAATTCCAGTCAAGGGCATGTACCTTGGTTGCAGTTCGGTCTCTGGCCCAGGTCGGGGTCGTGCGGGAGGCAACCAATCAATGTGTCTCTCTCACATCAATGTTTCTCTCTCTCTCTCTCTCTCTCTCTCTCTCTCTCTCTCTCTCTTTCTTTCCCTCCCTCCCACTCTATCTGAAGATAAATGGAAAAATATCCTTGGGTAAGGATTTAAAAAAAGCAGTCTTACCAGATCTGCAGCTTATTCTCTTGAGCACTCGGACGCTCCCTCTCAGGATCCAGTTGCCATGCTGCGAGAAGCCCGAGCCATGTGGAGAGGCTACATGAAAGAGAATTATGACACCAGTTCACAGCCCATCTCCACCTAAGATCCAAGATAACAGCCAGCACCAACTGCAGCTATTTGAGTGAACTGTCTTGGAAAGTCTAGCTCAGCAGAGCCTCCAAAGGACTACAGAACCAGCGAACATCTGGTCCAGTGTGGCAGAAGACCCACCTAGCTGAGCCCAGTTAACACAGAATAATGACAAGTAATTCAAAGTCATTGTTTTAAGCCATTAAGTGTTGGATGGTGTGTGACATAGCAAAACATAACTGAAACACTAATTGAATGATATAAATATTTTGTTTATTAAATTTCTTAAGGACGTTTGCTCACTAAAATTGTGAGTTTTTGTGTGTTTATTTATGAGATTCATTACTGAGAATGGATGGACTTAGAAATCAATGAGATCTGATTTAAATAAAGATTTTATTCCTTAGTAACTATATGACTTTGGACCAGGCATTAAACTTTCCTAATCTCAGTTTCCTCCCTTGCAATAAAAGGGTAAATAACACCTAGTTCTTCCAGTTGTTGTGAGGATTAAGTAAACAACAGGCACAAAAGAAAATCTTATCACGGTTCATGGTCCACAGTAGACACTTAAAAATATCCGTTTCCTTCTCATTTACTACATCCACATGATAGCAATATATTTATTTTTATTTTTCTTACTCCCAGTTAAACATATTTCCATCTTGCTATCTCTCAAAAGACTGAAAAAGGCAAACATAAAAAACAAACAGACAAACTAATAAATAATTGTACTTGATGTTTGGAAGTTACCAGGCCATCATCCTTCCAAGTTCTATTTCGAAATGTGGCTTTTGCAACTCTTTGTGCAGATATAAAGGAATTCCACTAGAATAAACCTGAGTTGCCAATCTTTTAATAGCACCAAGTGGCTTCTGGGGCGCAGAAATAGTGTGGCTACTAATTACACTTTTCACCTTCCTCAGCACTAATAGTTACTCATTTCTTATTCCTCCATCTCCTCCGTGGCTCATTCATGACTTCACTAGATATTGAAATTTTCCTTGGTGATTTGATAATCCAAGTCATTGCTTCTGAGAGTTTCTTCTTTCAAGAATGTATTTTTCCTCTGCTCACCACAACTCCTCTTCACACAAAACATTCTGCCATTGTACCTATTTTGAAATCCAGTGTAATCATCCATCTCCTTTAGGAAGTTTCTAAGTAGACTGTATTTCATCATAATCTCTTCTTTGTTTGAATTCAGAAAATTTAGATTCCACAGACTGGGCAGGGGCAATTAATAAGGTACTGTCTTGTGACATGTTCCTATGTTGTTATGTAACTGTTCCATGAATATTGTTATTTATTCAACCAGATTGAAAGCTTCTTGAGAGCAAAGTCTAACACTTACCAAAAGTGTGACATGAGCACGTTATTTAACCTCTTAAAACCTAACAAGACCGAACAAGATGGAAAATAGGGGTTATAAATTCATTCTAAGTAACCTGAATTTAAAAAAATAAACAATTAAAATACGTAGTTTAGCACATAATTATGTTCAATATATGCCAGTTAATTTTCATGTGCAGCTTTTGAGTATGATGTCTAACAAATGCCTAGACATGACGATTGAGTCCTTAGGGTGCTCATAAGGTAAATTAGAAAATCCTGTTGCACAGGTTGATCTGATGCATATGAAAAGTAGGCAACTGCTATATAGGTAATACACGGAATACCAACATTCATTCTTTGGTTCAGGGATTGTTTCTTTCAGAAATATTCTGATAAAATATTCCTTGTAATTATAATCCTCAGCTATTCAAATGTTAATTTTGATTGTTTGAGTTCCAATGCAGGAAATAAAACCACATGAATGAGAATGATGTTTAGCTCTTAGACACAGGCCTAAACTAAATCCTGGGCAAAGAGGACAACATATATGTACTAAAAACATCAACGAACAGTGGTGAAGAGTAGCAGAACAACCTACGTGAGGAGAGTGGAGGGGAAATGGCTAAATATCATTAAAGTCAGAGTTTACCTACTTCACAATTTTTATGACCTCAAGTAGACTTAAGTTGGGAAAGGACCTAACATCATGTAGTCCAACTACACAGGTCATGATGGAGAAGACGTGTTATTTATATTGAAAATAATTTTTCACAGCAAGAGTATTTTATGTGCTGGTCAAAGCAAGTTGCCAGCTGCTTGCATAGCTATGTAGCTTGTGCACATTTTTCCTTGGTTCCAACCTTGGGAGCGTCTGTAAGAAAAAGAACACCAGAGGCTAATGGTTGCTCATTGGGAGCACATGAGTACATCGTTGTCTTTTGTGGCTCTGTTTTGTAGTTTCTATAGAGTCAGGGCCATTATTCAAAAGTAAAAGAGTTGGCTACCACCTGGTTTTAACTGGCCTCAGTAAAGGATATGGAATTTGAACAAGAATAAGTTCCTGATGTTCATCTCTTCTCAGATATCTTTTCATTAACTAATAGGAGGGGACTAAATGTTATATCCCTAGTTATAAGAATTTCAACTGTAGGAGCAAAAAGTACAATGTGGATACCATGAAGGACGATGAGAAAAACGATGCCAATGTACATGAATGATCCAAGCCCCCATGCAGAGGTCACCAGGAATACCTGTTAATCACACAAAGCCGAGTTCATTAAGCTTGCTGAGCAAGCCACAGCACAACATTAACAAGGGTACTCAGTTCTCAAAAGGAAAAATTTAAGAGAAGGGACTTATAGGATTTGGGGGTGGGGAGAAGGAGGTAGACACAGTGATTTTAGAGCGGAAGTTGGTAGGCGTGGTCTGGACAGGGGTTGGTGAGAATTTATAAACAGGACAAATTAGAAGGACAGTCAGTGGTCTTCTCTTTGAAACACATAAGTTCAGCGTTCGGGTAAACTAATTCATCTGTGGTCTTATCTCGGGACATGGGTCTAAATGGGGTATTGTTAAAGTAATTTGAGCTTACGTAGTTTATGTTGCATGGCATGATTTAGTACAGCTTGTTATGCAAATCACAGCACAGTTTGTTTTATAAACTGTCATTTCTATTTTAACTCCTCAGAATGTATGTAATAAGCCCTTAAAAGAGACTTCCAGCCTCACTACATTCGTCGATTTCTAACATGGGAGAATGAAGGGGGAAAAATATAGCAGATCCTCCAATGATGTTGGTTCATTCAATGTTATTTCATTATAACATTGATGAGATGCTGTAGGAGCTTAACTCTTATTTATATCAATTATCCTCTGGTAAAATTGGTCTCATTATACGTTTTTCACATAAAGCCATAGAACCTACCAACAATGTTAAGTGAGGACTTACTGAACTTTTGTGTTTGAAGGGAAGTTTCCAAACTTTTGGGTGAAAAACCAGTTCTATTGAGTCATTCCATCTAGATGGCTTACTGAAGAAATACTTGGGAAAAATACATCAGATACTGGAAAACTTAAGAGTAATTTATGTTTCTGGAATATATCAGATATATATTTTTCATATAAGAAATCTTGCCAAGAATATCTGGCGTTGTGAATGATTCAGCCCTAGTTTATCAGTCTGTTCCCTAACAATGTCATCTGAGTGACTGGAAATGCTGGCACATTTGCCTTTGAATCTAAGAAAGGCATTGTGTGCGTACCAGGATATGACAGAGGCAATAATATACCATTTGAGGAGAAAAATAAATCGGGTTTTTTGAATGTGCATGATGCACTGTCGAGGACATATTGAAGTATTTGATAGAGGAGGTCAGATAGCAGACGTCGCAAATACACTGCAATACCAGGGAACCCCCTAATTCTGTAACAAAGAAATAAGCAAGAAACACAGGGACTCGGTCTGCAATCAAACTAATATAGATATCTCTGAGGAAGCTCAGCTATGAAAGGTTTTCCGGCTTTATTATCACAATCATATTAAAGAAAATTAATGCCCCAGTCTCTCTTTTAAAAATAACATTGTTCAGATAGAAACAAAAATGTCCTAAGTAATTAAGTATATTTGCTTACAAGCACTTAAGTAAACATAATACTTGCTAGTTTCATACACTACTAAAAGCAAAATATAGTGTTTAGAACTAAGCCCAAAATAGAGGCAATTTAAATCAGTTATGATTCCAAATCATGGCATATGCAAAAATCTATTATTATTATTTATTTTATTAAGAGCATAACATTGAGTCCGGCTGGTGTGGCTCAGTGGATTGAGCATCACCCCATGGACTGAGAGGTCCCGGTTCAATTCCCAGATTGCAGGCTCGATCCCCAGTAGGGTATGTGCAGGAGGCAGCCAATCGATGTTTCTCACATCAATGTTTCTAAATTTCTTTCCCATCATCACTCTCTAAAAAATCAATCAATCAATCAATCAATCAATAATAATAAGAGTATAATGTCAAAATTTGGTGAGAATAATTATTTTAAATTTTTTCCTCCATGACTAAATGAACTTGTGTTAAAAGTGCAAAAATGACTCAGATGCTCTTTAGAATTTACAATTCATCAATTCATATATATATATATATATATATATATATATATATATTTTTTTTTTAAATTGATCCTCACAATAGCCCTTAGGGGCAGACAGAATCACCTTTGTGTTAATCAAGAATGTTTTAATTTCAAGAAATTCAACTCAAATCTACTTTAAGAAAAAAGGGAAGATAATTGGTTTATATAACTGGGAGGTACAGGGGTGGTAGTAGCTTTAGGTATGGCTGGATCCAGGGACTTAATGGAACTAATGCTCTTTCGTTCCCTTTACAGTGCTTTCTTTTTAAATTTATCTGTATTGTTGAAAATATTACAGATGTTCCTCCTTTTTTCCCCCATTGACACCCTCCTCCCCGCTCCTGCCCCCAACTTTCACCACACTGTTGTCTGTGTCCGTTGGTTGTGCATATATGCATATAAGTTCTTTGGTTTATCTCTTCCTGCTTCCCCCCACCCCCCTTCCCTCTGAGGTTTATCAGTCTGTTCCCTACTTCCATATCTCTGGATCTATTTTGTTCATTATATTCCACAAATAAGTGAGATCATGGGATAATTGTCTTTCTCTGACTGGCTTATTTCACTTAGCATTATACTGTTCAGGTCCTTCCATGTGGTCTCAAAGGGTAAAAGCTTTCTTTTGTGTTTTGGCTTCATGTTCACTCTCCAGTGGGTAAGATATATGGCCACAGCAGCAGCCCTTAGCCTATATTATGAATTCCCTCCAAAAGGTAGAAATCCCTTTTCTCTGCACATATCAAATTCCATAGTAAGTGTCTGAGTGGCCTTGCTTGGAATCAGGTTCTCATCTCTGAACCAGTCCCTATGGTCAAAGAGATGAGGTGCTTTGATTGTCATTTGGTTATGCCTGTAGTTGGGGGGATGGGTGTAATTAACAGCTGCATAGAGAAGAATTCATTTTCCAAAGAAAGAAATACTGAGCAAACCAATAATATATGTCCAATATAATCTCCAATGTACAAATGTGAAAATTTAGGCCAAGGGAAATTAAAGAAACTAGTGACAAACAACTAGATACCCTTAACAAAAAATGTAATCTCTTTTAGTTGAATCATAAAGTTCTTCATACTAACGCCAGATGGTCTCTCCAAGTTACCTACTTTACTCTCTTAGGCAAATCCCTCAAAAAACAAATGTCTTTTATTTTCTTAAAAAGGCATGATTTCATCTGGCAGGTGTGGCTCAGTGATTGAGCATCGATCCATGCACCAAGAAGTCACCGGTTCGAATCCCAGTCAGAACAGGACACATGCCCAGGTAGTGGGCCTGATCCCCAGTGGGAGGCATGAAGGAGGCAGCCAATCGATGTTCTCTCTCATTGATGTTTTTATCTCTCTCTCCCTCTCACTTCCTCTCTCTCTAAAATCAATAAAGGGAAAAAGAAAAAAAAGAAAAGGTATGATTTCCCTCATCTCCAGACTTTCTCTCTCTTCCCCCTTGCTGTGCATCTTTTCATTTCTTAATTTTGACTTCAATATGAAGTGTCTATGCCTTTCGTCTAACACCTTTTCACTGTTAGCTGCTACTACCATCAGCTCTTATAGTTCCCTTTATTTGCACAAGCATAACTCGTATACCATATTTGTTTAATTACTTGTGTACCTGTCTGTTAGCCTGCTAGACCATAAGCTCCAGGAGGGTAGGTGCTTTCTACTACTGCATTCTATGCCCAGCAATGCCTGGCACACAGCAACTGCTCTATAAATATCTATGGAATTAAAAAAAAAAATGAGCACTGATGCAGTCATGAGAAGCCAAGGATTTTATTGCTGTTCCAGAGCTCATGGAATCACACCACACAATTTTACTATAGCACAGCAAAGTTTAAAAGAATTAAAAGACATAGTTGTCAAGATAAATTCCCTACCACAGATAGTGCAAGAGTAGCATAATTCTGCAATTTCACTCTGACCATAGAACTCAGTTTCTGGTTATGCAGTGCCCCTATTAGACTCTTAATGATCTCAGTTGTCTCCTGCACATTCCCTAATGAGACAGAGCATCCCCCAAGCGTGAAGAGAAAAGAAGTGTTAGCCATAAATAAGAAGTTTTAGTTAATTGGTGGAATATTTGTAATCCTAAGAAGAAAATGCTACTCTCTGGCTAAGTTTTAAGTAAGCTCAAACTTTAAGCAAATGAGGTAGAACCCAACAGTAACCATTTTATGCTGACAGTTATAAAGTTGGGGGGTGTGGTTAGAGTCAGAGGAAATCATTTTCCTTCCTTGTAAAAATCTACTTTGGAGCTTTGGAATCTTCCACACTATAACACTGCCTTCCCATTTTCTGGTCTTCTTTATAGAAAGGAACAGGATTCTTCATTCCTTTCTGCCTGAGAATGCACAGTCTTCCTTCCTCTTTGTAGAAAAGAAATTCTTTCTCATTCAGTTCATTCTCTCTTCTTCCACTTCCATTTCCATTCCTTCAACATGTCCCATATACACATGTTTTTGTTTTTTAACTAGGTACATTCTTTGAAATATATGTTTTGCTGACCTTCACAAATATCTTGGAATCTTCATGAAAACAGCTTTTTTTTTTTTTTTTAACCTTGTTCTCAATCACAGATAAAGCAAACATTTGACACCTTCTCACTTATTTGTTAATCAATACCCTCTCTTAGCCCCACTCCCATCCCTACATAGCTCTTTGTTTTATCAGTTTTACCATCAGCGACCTTACCAAACTGTATTTGTGGTGCACATTGCTGGTATTTTCTGCCCAGCACCTTCTCTCTCTTGGAACTACTTGTCACCCAGCCACATGTTTTTATTGCTTTTTAAAAAGTCAGCATTATTGGTGTATTATTTATATACAATAAAATTTACCACTTTTAAGAGTCTAATTTAAAGGTTTTGACAAATCTATAAAATTGTGTAACCACCATCAAAATCATAATATTGAATATTTCCCCGAAAATTTTCCTCACGTTCCTTTGCATTCAACCCCCTTCTCCCATCTCTGGCAACCATTCACATTCTTTTTCTCACTACAGTTTTCCCTTTTTCAGAATTTCATATAAAGGAAATCATACAATATATAGGTTTTTTTGTGTCTAGCTTCTTTCATTTACCATAATCTTTCGGAGATTTATCTGTGTTGCTATGTGTCAGGATTCCTTCCTTTCACACAGTTTTAATGGTCTTGTTTTTATACAACTTTTTGACCCAAATCCTGATTGATTAGTCCAAGGATGGATCACTGGGCCAAGCTCAAGCAGAAAGAGTTTCAATACAGTCTCTCTGATGCCTAAAGTCAGAAAATGTAGAACTCACAAACTAAAGACAGCAATATATCCTTATGGAGAGAAAGCTGGTCTAAAATGAAAGAATAGTTATAAGGGACCGAAAGAATTTTAGAAAATCAGTGGTCAAGTTACTAAGGGGCTAGATTTCAAGAGAAATACTGAATATACATGCCCTCTTCCACTCCTATATTAATTACATATACATGAATTACAGATAAGAAATGACAAAGTCATTTGGAAGTATAGTAAAGATTAGCTTATTGAGGGACTGTCACATTTCACATGTCATTCTACAGAGTGAATATGAGGCACCATAGCTCAGATTTTTTTCCTAGGAAATCTTGGGCTTCCAGCTGACTGTAGAGAAAATATAACATATAAGGAGAAAAGTCTAAAGTAAATGTACAGAGAAACTATGGTAACCCCTTTTTCTAAACGAAAAGTGAGATGGATATTCTTAAGTGGTTTGAAAACAGGACAGATTACTCGAAATTTGTCTGGTTTGCAAAACTGTAGGATGTTGAAATAGCTAACATTTACTGAATAGACTAAGTATGGTTATAAATATTGATTTAGTATTACAACAGCCTATATGATAGGTTTTATCATCTCTGGTTTTCAGATAAGGGAGAGAGACAGAATAAGTAAGTAACTTGCAGAGTAAGGAACAGAGTCAGGTCTCAGTCTGGTACTGGGGTCAGTGCTATAATCTACACCTCACATCACCTCTTCTGCCGGGCAATTCGAGCACACGCATGATGAACATGGAGCTGAACCATCCAGACTGCCTTCAAGGAAGGACGTGTTCCCCCTTTTCCAGGAGTGCTATCTGTAGACAGTCTTCAATAAAGGGTTGTCACCCCCTTTGATAAGTATCCCTAGCACAGTCCTATCCTTCCTGGGGTAACCCACATTCAATGCCTGAGGCGGGTTGGTAATGGCACAGTATTATGGCCCAATGGGGAGCAACTCTGTTGGCCATTTTAGTTCAGGAGCTGCCTGTGGGGTTTGTCAGGGCTCTCACCAGATCTGCATTGCAGTGTGACTCCTTCGGCCCAGTCCTGCTTTCTTTCCTTTCCTACCACAGGTCTTGATCACAGGGCACTTCCTAACGAAATGCTGTGCATACACTCTGTGTCCAAGCTGGATCCCTGCAGGTCACCATAACAACATGCCTGTATGTGAATGGCTGCGGGGAATAAAGATTTTCTCAAACTCCAGATTCCCCAAATACATTAATAGAAATGAAATAATAATGATTAACATGGCAATAGCTATACAGGGGTTGGGCAAAGGTAGGTTTAGAGTTGTGAGTATGAGAAACAGAGTTAGTAAAGCTCCTGTAATAATAATCTGCATGTCTTTTTCCATACAAACAACTGTTAACCTACTTTTGCCCACCACTGTATGTCAGGCATATTCCAAACACTTACATATTTTAAATAAATGTATTTTCTCAGACACTGTGTAAGAGTGGTACTAATGGTATCCCTATTTTGCAAAGGAGGAAACTAGGAAACACAGAAATTAACTTGGCTAAGGTTGCAGAACAGATGACATCTGGTGAATGGAAGTGGATTTGCTCTGTTTTACATCTAACTGTGGCCTGCTCACAGAGCTAAGTAGGGATAGAGCTGGGGCCCAAGGGTTTTTTCCCTTTTCCTAGGCTCTTTCAGGTCCACAGTGTCATGGGGAGAATACTCTAGCTCATATAGATGTGTCTAAATATTATCAATTTTTTAAAGTTAAAAACTAACAAACCTATACTAACAAAGATATAAGTGAATCTTATAACATTCCAATGATCTTCACATTTAAATAAATTCTTAAATGAGAAGTCAGTAAGTTTAAAAGGAACAAATAGACAGTTTTTGTGTTTTTTTTTCTTTTTCACTTTGCTTCAGATCAAAGTTCTCATACTGAGACATTTGTTAAGGGTGCTAAATAAGGTCAGAGAGTCCCATCTGGGAGATGATACAGACAAAGTGAAGGAAAATGTCATCAAAGGCCTAAAAAACAGTCTGAGGGTAACCTGGGCATACTAATATTCACAGGGTTGGGATGGGTGCTAGCGATCAGTGGTATCAACCAAATCTTTCAGTAACAGTCCAATAATATATTTAATCATGGAATAAGTACTAATTCAGTAACTATTATAAACCCATCAAAGCCATCTTCTTAGGGATGCACAGACATAGCCTATTATTGTCTGTCTCTAGCTCCCATTAGGCAATAAGCGCTTTGATGCCAAAGTCTATGCCGTATTCACTATATATCCTCAGCACCTTTTGCAAAGTGTGATGCAAAGTGGGCAACAACAAAATAAATATTTGTATAATAAATTAATTAATGAATGAATGAGGCTTCTTAAGGATATTGAAAACAAGTAAATGTCTTCATTGAAGTACTCTACACTTCAAGCAAACAAGGACTAGTGTGATGACTATAATTAGTCTCAATGGTGCCACTTGCATTGTCCAGCAAGCACTCATCACTCATATTAGAAGAAGAAGAAAGTTTTCACATATAAAACAACTGGGAAGCAGTAGTTTAAGTCTTAAAGGGCAGAAAGAAAGAACTATTGCCAAGAAATCAAATTTTAATAAAAACTTAATTTGCCTTATGCTGTATTTGATTTGCCATACACTTTAACTTCTTAGAGTATATATACATTGACATTTTAATCAGCTAAGCACAAAGATGCTAGACTTACTTTTATAGTCATGTTTTTCCCTTTTCAATGAGGGTAAGATTGAAAGAAGCACCACTTCAAATTTAAACAAAATTAAACCAGAACTAAAAATCATAGAACATGATGCATGTTGATGAAAACAAATATTTTTTTTTAATCCTCACCCAAGGATATTTTTCCATTGATTTTTTTTTTTTTAAGATAGAGTGGAAAGGAGGGAAGGGGGAGAGAGAGAGAGAAACATCAATGTGAGAGAAACACCTCAACTGGTTGCCTCCCGCATGACCCCAACTGAGTCCAGGGATCAAACCTCTAACCCAGGTAAGTGCCCTTGACTGGGAATCAAACCTGAGACCCTTTGGTCCACGGGCTGATGCTCTAACCACTGAGCAAACTAGCTAGAGCATGAGAACAAATTTTAATTCCTTCAAGATCAAATGAAAAATATAATGCTCCTCATTGCTTCAGAAAGAGTCAGAATATGTAATCAATACAGTCGTCCCTCGCCACTTCGCACTTTGACTTTCATGGCCTTACTCTATCGTGGTTTTTTCAAATATAGTACAGTGTATAGTATTTTAAAAAACCACAATAGAGTGAAGCCACGAAAGTCGAAGCGCGAAGTGGTGAGGGACAACTGTGTACAACTAAAGAATCCTACTTCACGGAAATTCATTTATCGCAGTAGAGTCTGGAACTAGTTAACCGCGATAAACGAGGGCCAACTGTGTTTGTGTAATGGATTTCATTTTTATTACAGTGTAGTTCTACCCAAGTGCAGATGCTGAGGATGGATTGGAAATCCCTTCCAAACCACTACTGGTCAAGGACACCATCTTCTGTTTTCAGGGGTTAGGAATGTCCTGGGAAGCCAAGTGAGGACAGCACAGACAGCTGGCAGAGCAAACTGCCTGGCATAGCTGCTCAGCACTCCTTACTAGAAGGTTCTTACACCTGGAGCAGGTAAGTGATGATGGGTTGCCCTGTCTAACAGTACTAAGAATGGCTAACATGGAACCTCACATAGGTGATGTGCAGTAGCCAAGCAAATGGTCACCAGCTTAGGGCCACAAGCCTTACGTGCTAACCTAGTGTCAGGAACACATGCCAGCCTAGTGTCGGTAACTGGTATGTACTTGGCAATCTCTTGATAATTCTACTTTTCTCCTCATACCACCTCTCTATAAGTCTTTCTTAGGCCCTATGACTTACCCCGTGGTCACCTTCCACCTAGATCTGCCCTAACTTTGTTTATGAATTTCATCTGGTCTCCCCAGAAGTGGAGTTGGACTGAGACTTACAATAAAAGAGAGACCTAAGCAAATAGGTTTCCCCGATTATCAACCTGAATTTGACTCCATCAAGAACATTTTGAGTGTTAGCTATTAGTTTCACTTCCTCGGCCAGTGTGGCTCAGGGGACTGAGCGTTGTCCCACGAACTGAGAGGCCCCGATTCGATTCCTCATCTGGGTACATGCTCGATCCCCAGTAGGGGGCAAGCAGGAGGCAGCAGATGGATGTTTCTCTCTCTCTAAAACAATCAATAAAAAACATATTTAAAATAATTACTTTCACTCTCAGGTCTCCTATCCAATGTCCTGTGGACTCTTATTTTTGCTAACAAATGTTAGATACAGTGAGAAGTATAAGTAGAAAACTAAAGAAGTCGTTTCACCATACACTTTGTAAATTATTGAGATACAAACATAAATATTTTATACTTATGTGGAATTGAGCCATACTAAAATTGGGAGAGAGGAACACTCCCTACTGCCTCATGAAGAAAGGTAGCCCACCTTCAGGTTACTGGCTTTGAAGACTACAGAGAGCACCAATTTGCTGCCTCCAGGACTCAAGCATATCAGCAGCACCTGAACTCAGTAGTGAGTGCCCACTGCATCAACTTACCCATGGAACGGGAGCTGGAGCATTAAGAATGGGTAGAGAATTTGGTAGAAGTGACAAAGCTGCTGACCAAATTAATCTGTGACATTTTTGAAGTAGAATATTTGTAGGGATATTATCAGGAAATGGGCTGAGAGCAGGTAAGACCAAGACTGAAACATAGATTGCATACAGGTGAATAGGAAAGATGAGCAAAAGATAATGTAATGAATCTTAAAATTGTTAATAATTGAGACAACAACAAACAGAATACAAGCAAGCATTGAATCAGAGTGTACGTCTGGCCAAAACGGCTGTATCAAGGGGTGAAATGGGATTAAGTATATAAGTCTGAGTTTGATTGCCTGTGCTTGGCTGCCGCAGTTGAGATATATCTTTTGCAGGATGGGCTTGCCAAAGATAAGATGAAACAAGAGATAAAATTTAATCTGTTGGGATATACTGCCAATGGGAAGAAATAGAGGTACTTTTAGGATGCTGTGCTATCCTGATGACTTATGGTTCTGCCTGTGCTTGGACACTGGAATAAAAGGCAACAACTTTGCCCATAAAGATGCACCTATTGTAGAAGTATAGCACAGGGCATCAGAAGGCTAGCAGGCAACTTCAATTCTCCAGAAAATGTGCATTCACTGCAAAACAACTATTAGGGGATATACTGCATTTAAAGGCCAAGGATGTCTACACGCATCATAGGAAGCTGAGTGTTGAGGATTTAAATGTGGACTTTGAATTGAGGTCTGAGAAATCCACCTCCTGATTGTACCAAGGGACAAGTGCTCACCACTGCATCAAAGACATATATGTTGTTAAAGTTCCTCTTCACTAACTAGAAAACTATCACCTATTCCAATGCTAGCTTGGAGTTTTTAGAGTTAAAAATGTTACTACGCTTAGTACCTCTAATTTTTGTAGCATAAAATAGTGGTAAAAGTAGATAAAACAGATACCAACAGAAACTGAATATAATAAAACCCAATGCTGAACTGCAATACTCCTGGGGAAAATTTGTATAAATCCATAATAAACTTGCACTACAGGAAAGAGAGGCTCCTGAAGAGTTAGTGAGAAGAAATATTCCAAAGGGAATTGAAGGAGACTTCATTGAAAACAAAAATGATAGAGTGAGAAAGAAAAGGAGATTACAACCACGAGAATAAAAGAAGCTATTATCTCAAGCTGTGACACTTGAGAAAGCTTCTGGACCACAAATCTTGAGAGGGCATAAGGTTACTGGGAAATAGCACAAGGCTACCTAGTGGCTAGTGAATTCCTGAAAGGGAAGGGGTACAGAGATCATGGAACAGGCACCATGAAGGCCAGGAGGAGAGGGAGTTCATGCGTACCAAGAACATTGCTTCAGTGACTTTAACAAGAAGAGGCAATTTTTTTTTAAAAGGACCTCTGCTGAAGAGCAGCCCTTTGTTCTAGCACCCCTAAGTAGTTAAGTTACCCACATGCCGGGAACATGGGAGTGAGGCTGCAGAGGCAGGAAGGAAAAGAGGGGGAGGTATTCATCAACTTTCTACATAATCCCCTCGGTTAATCATGAAATGTGTGGGATTTGTTTAATCATGCTGATGTACCTCTATTCCTGTAGTGCCTGATACATGCACTATATAAAAATACTGCCTACTTTATTATATTACACATGCACTATTTAAACACTAACCAAAATGAGATTATTTTTTAAATTTGCCATCAGCAGCCCTCAAATTCATAAAATGAATGATAGAAATTATAAGCACAATTCAAATAGTCTCTCTACACACTTTGGAATTTGTGACAAGGAGCTAATATTTCACCCAAATTAATAGGTAAAATGAAATTCATTCAATATTTAGACATGCTAACCAACCAAAGGTATTGCCAGGGGATCACAGGTTGGGTTCCCCAAGAAGCAAATTAGTTTGCAAAATGCTTATTAAGAAGTGTCCTTGGGGTCCACACTTATGTGCCTGAGGAAGGAAGGAGATAGAAACAGGATAGGGTAGGGAAACATGGAGCTGCAAGGGAAACTCAGCAACAGCCTCAGCTGACCCCATGGGGAGCTCTGTAGTTACAAAGACTCTTTATCATTGTCCCAGTTGGGTCAACATAGCCAGGCCTTTATACCTTGATATCAATTTGTTATTTTATGTGGGCCATTCTGGAAACAGTATGTGTTTGGGCAGTGCGGCTATGTAACTAAGACAATCTCTGAGAAAGCTGATAGTTGAAGGTAGTGATTGACAGCACACTCAGCTGCCAGGGCATTGAGTCCTTCAGTGATGGGGGATCTGGAAAGCACATCATGTGTTCAACCCCTGGGATGTCTGTGTGTTTAAGATAGCAGTAGATGCCCAGCCAGTGTGGCTCAGTGGTTGAGTGTCAACCCATGCACCAAGAGGTCACTGGTTTGATTTCCGGTCAGGGCACCTGCCTGGGTTGAGGGCTCAATCCCCAGTAGGGGGTATGCAGGAGGCAGCTGATCCATGTTTCTCTCTCACATCGATGTTTCTTTCTCTCTCTCCTTTCCTCTCTAAAAAATCAATAAAAACATATTTTTTTAAAAAAGACAAACAAATGCTTACTTTGCTTATAAGGTCTCTTACGTTAAGCAATTTAAGAAACCTCTCTGGGCCTCAGTGTTCTTCTTTCTTTTTTTTGGTTCTCTATTAAGTATCCTCTCTTTGTCCCTCAGTTTCAGTAGTTTTGGCAAACCCACATTGTCTTCACTACCACATTTCCTAGCTATACCAGAGGCTAAGCAAATCACCTCCCATATACTTGCATCATTCCAAAACACTGACGTGAATAGTTGCGCAAGGTTCATAAGAAGATGAGGGGAAGTTCCATAGCCTTTAACCTTCTTTGATGCTTCAACCCATCCATGAATATTTTGGTGAATGTACTTTATATATATCCATTATTCATACATATACATTGTTCATATATCAGAAATACATATTAACATATACAGGTAATATTAACGTATATGTTACTATATTATGTTAAATATTAATAAACCGAACTTACATTTTAATTCTTTTCATGTCAGGTAAAAATAATTTTTAACAGTGTCAATATATTCTTTTTTACATTATAATTGATTGTCCTTCATACTCCCTAAAGTGCCTTGCAGTAGAGGTTTTCCTAAGTTTAGTTCAGAATGTCATAATATGTACATCCTGACAGATCTGTCCCTATCACACTTGCACTGTGTTCATAGTCTTAGATATCATCCTTCTTTTTTGACTTGTTCAAAGAATTATTCCACATGTACCTAAAAAGGATATGTTTGTTCTCATTGTAAAGGATTGAACTGGGGTGCCTTCTACTTAATGATGTACCAAGAGGTATGCAGATCAAGAGAACTTTTCAAATAGCCCAAAGCTACAACTAACTGGTCAACAACTCAGGGAAAGTTGTGCAGATTGATAAGAAAAGTAAAGTGTGCGTTTTACCTGGGGCAACCTTATCTCACTGAAGTGACTAGGTCTAATCCCCAGGTACTGCCAGATGGCCTGGCCACAATAGGGAGAAGAGCCCTTGGGAACTTCCATCTGTGCCTTTTTCCTGGAAGAGGAATTTTCTGATAGTTGAAGCTTCTTCTCTGAGTTAAAAGATTGCATCTTGCCTCCATTGCTTCTGATTCCTTTTTGTTCTCATAGATTATGCCTCTGACTCCAATATTAGGATTCCAAATAGCTCTTACCCCTCCTCAGCTTAAAATTTTTAAATTGCATCATAGATACCTACCTTCTCCATCATAATACTAGTGGATAGTGTCAGATTTTACAAAACCTTGTTACAGAAGTTTAGATTTAATATTTCTTTAAATGAATCATTGAGGATTTTGTTCTGAGAACTTGTAGACTTTAGGAAGATGGTCTTGTCAGCCAGATGGGGGGGGGGAGCATAAATAATATGGTGGCTGGGAATGACTGGGAGTAGGGAGAAAGACTCAGAGTTGTACTAGCCATAGTGTGATGAGATGTTCACATGGTTCCACCACCCATGTCCTCATTTGGAATGAGAAAAGAGAACGTTGTATCAGTGGTTTACAATATTTATGGTAGTAACCTACAAAGTACATTGAATGAGCAAACTACTATGTGCTATTTGAAAAAAGAAGACTGGAACCAGGGTCCAAGACAATGGCGGAGTAGGTGGAAGTTACAGTCACCTCCTGCCAGGACCACAGTGGAATTACCACTAAAATATAGGACAACCAACCTGAATAACCAACTGAAGACTAGCTGAACAGATGTCTTATAAGCAAGGATTTATAGATGAAGCCACATTGAGACTGGTAGGAAGGGCAGAGATCCAAAAAGGGTCTTGAAACCAATGTCACCCCAATAAATTCAATAAAATTCTGAAAAATAAAAATAAATAAATATAAAAGGAAGACGGAAAAATTGATTATGAATATATTCTCTCAGAACTGCTTTTTTTTTTTTTTTTTACCATATAATCTATTTGGGAAATGACAAAGGAATTCAAATGAAATTAGATGACTAAGTAATACATCATTAAGGAAGTCAGAGGTTGGGGGCTTCTTACACATAGCTGAAAAATAATTTATGTTCTGGTTTTGGTGCTACTACCCATTGACTGTGTGATTTTTGGCAAAATATGTGTCTGTAGTTTCCTCAGCTATAAAAAAGGTATTCAATCATAAATTTCAAGAATGCTCTTGATCTAAAATTCTGTGATTATAAAAAATATAAATAATGTCTGAATTTGCAGAAAATTCCTTCTCCTTTTTGTGCATCATGTATTAAACATCAGCCACTGTTGGTTTTTCTTATGTACTTATATTTTATTAATCTACTGCAAATGCGATGCCATCTCCAAGTATTTTTAAGAGGAAGCAGCATATAATTAAATAAGCACAATGTGGCATCTTAATAGTAACTTAATATAAATAGAATCAACATTTAATAATAATCATTATTCCTTCATAAAAAACAAAAAATAATTAAAATTACAATTTCCTCTGGAGTTGTAATGTTGCAGTATTATGGAAGAACTGAGAGATTTCCAAGATCGGAAGCCAAGTTCAGTGCCACTTTGATAATCTGAGGAAGTCCATGCATATGACACATTTAGAAGAACTCTTCAATTACCTGTTCTGATGGATAGAGGCATTGGTATGGAGAATCTAAAAACAATTATGTTTCGGCTGACTCTGAACTAAGCTTATAAAATTACACATAAACATGACTGTATCTGATGTCCTAAAGATGAACAATACTTCAAATTAAATAATGAAATTTTAATTCAGAAGACACAGGAAGTGTTTAGTTTCACTATGTAACCAATACTTCGACAACAATAAAAATGACCACCTCTGCTTTCAAGCACAGAAATAGCTTCAAACTGACTAACCTAATTTTTCAACTTTATTTTCTCTAAGCAATCAATACTTGGATTTAAATGACACTTTTGGTGTTGAATTAAGCCTGAAGTGAGAAGACCTGTGTTAAAATAGTGGCACCTCCTTTTAGTAGATTTGTGACATTGAGCAGGGCCACAAACTCTTTGAACCTCAGTGTGATCATTTGGACCATGAGATTAACAAAGAGTCATATCTATCCTGTGTTCTTCAAATGATTATGAATAAGATACAACAAAATAATTACAAAATTACTTTGCAAAACATTTATGTTTATAATGATTTGATAAATTATTATAGATAAAATAAAACAAAATGTAACAATATACACAAGTGATAGTTACTACATTAGTTAACTTCATATTTTATGCAAATGTTATTAAATAACCACATTTTCTTAAAAATGACTTAACTTTCAAGGATGATATGATCTATCTGAGAAGACTTTACATAAGAAGACTTTACATTCCTCTACTAACACCATGGGAACTTGTGTAAATCTGTAAAACTCATCAGAATTCAGTTTCCTTAGCTCTAGAGAGTATTGGTTTGGTGGCCTCCATGTTTTCTTGAAGTCTTAAGGTACTATCTGAAGAAAAGATTTAGAAGGAAGTTGTCATTTAAAAGTGAGATTTGGCATTCATAGAAAAAATAAAAAGTTACAGACTGACAAACCTCAGAGGGAAGGAAGGTGGGAAGAAATAAACCAAAGAACTTACATGCATATATGTACAACCAATGGACACAGACAACAGTATGGTGAAGGCAGGGGGGACAGGAGCAGGGAAGAAGGGGTCAATGGGGGGAAAAAAAGGAGGAACATCTCTACTACTTTCAACAATAAATATAAATTTTAAAAAATAAAATAAAACGTCAGTGTTGCTGAGAAAAAACAAAACGTAGCTAGTGCATCTTGCTTAATTGCAGATTAAAGAATCAACAAGGGTAGTATCTTTAAATCATATCATTTTCTAATAGAGGATAGAATGATTGACTAAATAACCTGCAAATGAATAACACTCAATAGTGACTTGAAAGTTTATGATAACCATGAAAACCAAACTCCATATCAACTATTATGATTTTCTTTCAAAATGTAAAGTACCATAAGACCCCACATAGGACTCCTAAGTTTTCAATTAGACTCTCACCTTTGGCATGTGTGCCCTCATAAACCCATTAAATGGGCACTGCACTTTGCACGGTGCCATGTGATGCTGTTTCAGCAACCAGAGTACTAAAAGTTTGCAAGTAGCAGTCCTAGGCTGTCAGGCAGAACAAGGCAGGTGCTCGATCTTGA
This sequence comes from Tadarida brasiliensis, assembly GCA_030848825.1. Taxonomy (NCBI): domain Eukaryota; kingdom Metazoa; phylum Chordata; class Mammalia; order Chiroptera; family Molossidae; genus Tadarida; species Tadarida brasiliensis. The sequence continues at coordinate 62,449,087 of CM061268.1, forward strand.
GGGCCTGGAGTCCTGCATTTTTCAAATCAGTGCTGTAATAAAAGTGATTCCTTAGACTGTATAGCGTTTTACATACATAATCGCATATGATGCTGCCAAGTAGGTACAGAAGGTAAAATTCTCCTTTGTATAGATGAGAAAAAGGATGTATGTGACTGAGGTGATATAGCAAATAAATAAGGATGCTAGAACCAGACCTTGTATCTCTAACCTACAGTTCAGTCTTTTTTTTTTTTTTTCACTGTTCCAGTCTTGTCAATAATAATCACAGCTATTATTTACCAAGTTCTTACTATGTGTCAGGCACATGCTGAGCTCTTTAGATACTCCATTTTGTTTAATCAACCCCAAATCTCAGAGAGGAGAAATATTATTATCTGCATTTTACAGGTAAGGAAACTGAAACTTGGAGGACAAGTAGAAACACCTTGCTCAAGGTCACATAGCTAAGTGGTGGAGTCAGGCCCCACACCACATCTGCCTGATTTCAGCCTCTCCTAACCTCTTACCTAGGCAGCTTATTTATCTCTGGAAGTTATCATTGCAAAAGCTTCCCCTTCAAGTTTGCCTTGAGACAAAAAGCAGTTTGACATAAAAATACTGAGGCAATGCAATGAAAAGACCTACACTATTGTTTTTTTAGGAGTCTCAATTTGGTATCTAATATTAGAATGTGATATTATTTTACATAATCCATACATGTTGAGTTTAAATTCTATGCCCCATATTTTAGAGCAAAGCTCTCTATCAGGTTGTTTTTCCTCACAAAACACAATCAATAAGCATGCATATGGTTATATGTATATCTATCCTGGGGCTTCATCTTATTTCATGTGCTCAGGAGAGTCCTGGACAACAAGTATTCTAAAACCTTTATGTAATTCAGATTGCTCAGCTATATCACTAATGACTTTAATATATTTTTCAAAATCCATCTTATTCTTGAAAAATATTAATTCCCTCTCTCACTACAACATCCATTCTGTCCATCCTTGCTCTTTTCTGCCTTCCTACCTGCCTGCTTTCCTGTCTCCACTCTTTTCTTCTTTCCTTCCTTCCATCATCCATATAACAAAAAGTCGATGCAACTGCTAAGCACAAACATGATCTGGGGAATTCTATCTGAGTAAACAACTAACAGATAAGTAAAAAGTAGCAATGTGTCACAGACTATACATCATGTCGATTTACGTAAATTAACAAAGATCAGGAAGAACAGTTCCCTAAGAGACACCTGAACTGACCTCTGAAAAGTACCAAAATACATAAAGAAAAAGGAAGAGACAAGAGAACATTTTATACATTTTAAAGAGAAAGCAATGGGTAGTATTAATTCAGTCTCATGTTCTGCAAGTCACTCCTCTCACTTCCTAACCAATAAGCACAGACAGTTTAACTTGCAGTCTTGTACCTCTGTTTCTTTGTCTCTGCTGCCCCCTCTGGAATAGTCTCCCAACCTCCCATCCAAACGTGAATTTTTTTGAAAGTCATTTCAAGGGTAAGTCTATACATCCTTTGAGAAGCCTTCCCTGGTTCTCCCCTGCAGGTGAGGCTTGCCTTCCTCTAGCTCCTGACTGCACATAACTGCACTGTAGCAGGCATCACTTCGCTGTGTCAATACGACTGATGTTTCTCTCTCACATAGATACTCCTCCCTCTCTCTCTATCTCTCTCCCCTCCTTACCTCTCTCTCTAAAAATCAATAAACATATCTTTGGGTGAGGATTAAAAAAATGCTTCCTCTATGGCTTAACCTTGAGTAAAAGAAATACAAAGGAACTGTTTGAGATGAGAATGAATGGTGAGAACCCTCACCACAGAATGGACTATATGCAATGTAAGTGTCGAACGAATACATAAATATTTAGAGAAAGAAATCAATGAGGCATTTATACAACAGTTTCTGAGTCTTCTACAGGTAATTTATGATTGCAGGTTGCCGTGGAACACAATGAATAAAAGATTAAGCTGTATGTGTTTAGATAGGTGGATGGGTGGGCAGTACAAAAAACCAGAAGAATATCAGATTAGGTATTCAGAAATACCGAAGATAAAAAATTCATTTCCCAGTGAGAGTGAAACCTCCCCAAATGACTATTGTTAAAAATGTCACACTTAATGACATCTGAAACAAAGTTTGGTTAATGTTTTTATAATAAAAATGAAGCATTTTCTAGATGGAAAAGAGATTTCACACAACATGTCATCCAACATCTGGAGACTGTATGGAAGTGAGAAAGAATATAAAGGTTTTTCAGCTTTACAGAAGGTCACAACCCAGGGGAACCTGTGTTTAGAATAAAACTGAGTGTGTCCTGGTACCCCAAATCCTCAGGTGAGCTGACTTTCCCAGCCACCACTGTCAATGAAGAGCCCCTTCTTACTGTTATGGGAGAAATGCATGGATGGTCTTTCTCCATTGCTAGCGGGACTGGGGTTCTTAACGCTTTCTCGAGAAAAAGAATTTTCTGAGATTTGCACAGGAAAATGAGTGATCTTCATTTGCATGGAATTAACATCCTTGGGTTTCTAAGGTCCCATTTCCCTTAATTCAGTCCTGGAAGATGTGCAGATGGGGATTCAGTAGAGCTAGAAGCAAGACCAGTGTCCAAAGTTTTCATTCCATTTTGGAGCTGGGTCCAGTGTAGCATTAGGCTAGTTGCAGTCCATCAGTCCATCATGTGTGGGGTGCACATAGCCATGAGCTATGTGGGAGAATGCAGGAGTATGAGAACCCCACAAGCCAGGAATCAAGCAAGAGGGCAAGGGTGCAAACCTAGAGAGCGAACTCCTTTTTCAGGAGATTAAATATCTCAAATCTCCCCAAGCTTGCAGTGGCCATGCCTCCTCCGGCCAGTGATCTGCTCCCAGGTGTGACTGACAGAAAAGTGCCTTCCTTACATCACCCAGACTTGACTGGGCATGCGTCTAAGCTGCAACTTCCTGGCTACTGCACAAAAGGCATGCCTACAAAATGTGGCCTTCCCTTTGCTCCTTTCCAGTAATTAATAACTGGGTTTAACTACAACGGCATCACTACACCACAAGCAGTTAGCAAGAGAATAGAATCATCAGAAGTTAGAGCTGGAAAGTTATAGGGACCACCTTCTTTTGCCACGCTTATTTCCAGATGAGGACCTCTTTCAGAGTCCAGAAAGGTAAAGAAACTTACCCAGTATTCAAAGAACTAAAAAATGGAGAGATGGGGCTAAAACACAAGATTTCTGATTCCCAGTCCAGTGTTTTTTAACTAAACTATGTCAAAAATCAATTTAAAACATAAAATACTAAAACTACCAGGCTTAGCATTCAGAAGAATTTCTGCAAGGAAAAAGACTTGGCTCTATGTTTCAATGTTGAGTCTTTGTTTCCTTCTTGTTTACTGGAGTGACATGGACCACAGTCTCATAGTGACATCTGGTGTCCAAATCAGGGCAATACAAAATATAGGAATAATAAAAATAAAGCACCTCTCTATTTTTGTTTATTAATATTTTTCTATGGTAATTAAATCCAAAACTTGGAGGATATAATTTTTGAAGATGTATTTCCTGGTTCCCTTCCTCATTAATGTGTCTACAAAACTGTTTTATAGTAATTTTATTTTTATAATAACAGTGAATTATTGGCAATCTTGTGCCTTCTGAGTCTAAATTACATAGTCCATTCAACAAAGATTTAAGAAAATTAACAATGTGACAAAAACAGTTTTAGCAAGAGGGGGAGGAAGAGGGGGCAGGTATAGGGAGGATAATTGGTGATGGACAGAGACTTGACTTGGGGTGGTGAACACACAATACAGTGTACAGATGATGTGCTGTAGAATTGTGCATTTGAAACTTGTACAATTTTTTTAACCAGTGTCACTTTAATAAACTCAATAAAAAGGGGAAAGAAAAAAAGGAGGGGGAAAAAACAGTTCCAGCGATTGGGGATGCAAAGATAGATATCTATTATCTCTTTCTTCAGGAACATCACTGCCTACCTGAGGAAATGAACTCATTACAGGGAATTCTAATACAATGTGATGAGGGCTAAAATTAAGATGTGTATCATATATGCTGAGGAAGGAGTGACTTGGAAGTCAGGAATACTTCAGAGAAAATGAGACATTTATAACTTAATATTAAAAGGGTTGGGGAATCCACATGACTTTAAAAGCAAAAGGTCTCAATTTATTCTCTCATGCATGTTTTATATTTTAAAAATATATATATATATAAGGCATCTAGCATCTAAATATGTTTTTATTAAATGTCATTCTATGAGTATGACTGTCACTGATATGTCTTCAGTACTAATCAACTTGGTCCTTGTAGAGAAAAAGAGTATACCACTGTTTCTGGTCAATAATACAGGGGTATTCCTAATATTCTCAATGTTTCTTATTTCTATGTCTGATAAGTAGAATAACTGGGAGTAAAAAAAAATAAACCAGAGTTGCTAATTTTGAAATATTCAAGTGTTACTTATATTCTTCATGGGGCTGGAGATTAAACAGTGAACAAAATCCATGCCCTTACTGTACTTATATTCTACAGGGGAGGACAGTCAATAAATATATAGTAAGTCAGATGACTATAAATATTATTTAAAAAAACATTAATCAGGAATGAAAGAGGGATAGTGCTGGGAAGGGTATAATTTTAAATATGGTGGTCACAGAAAGCCTCCCTGAGAAATCGACATTTTAGAAAAGGAAGTCATGAAAGGAGACACGTAGGTGTTAGGGAGAGAGTGCTTCAAAGAGGGGGAACAGCAAGAGTAAAAGCTGTGCGTTAGGAGTAAGCGTGGAGTGTGAAGAACACCAAGGAGGGCAGTGTGACAAAGAGGAGAAGAAATGAGTTCTGAAAAAAAATGATGGAAACCGGATCGTGCAGGACTTTTGGACCATTACAAGGAGAATGACGGGAAACCATTTCAGAGTTCATGGTCCAGGAGTGACACTACCCAGTCTGGCCTGCTGCTATGTTCAGAACAGACTATAGGAGGGAATGCAAGTGCTGAATCAGAGAGACCAAAAGTATTTATCTAGGAAAGAGTTGGTGGTGGGAGAGGAATAACCAGATTATTTATACATTTTGAAGGTATAATTAACAGTGTTGATTGATGGATCAAACGTATATGAGAAAAAGAGAAAAGTCACTTGGGAGGTGACTCCTAGTTTCTTAAGCAATTGGAAGGAGCTGACATTAAATGAAATCAAGAAATGTGCTGACATTAAATGAAATCAGGAAAGGATGATCAGGTTTGCAGGAGCTGAACATCAAGAGTCCAATTTAGGATACATTACATTTGAGATGTCTATTAACAGACGTCTAGAGGGAGTTGAATAGAATCTTGAATTCAGTGAAAGGACATTTGAGCATTATTTACATACAGATAATATCTAAAGCTGTAGGACTGGGTGAAATCACTTTGGGGGTGAGTGTTGATAGAGAAGAGAAGGGATTTAAGGACTGAACCTCAGTGAACGCCAGTTTAAAAATCAGGACAATCAGTAAAAAAGAGCTATAAGAGTCCGGCCGGTGTGGCTTAGTGGACTGAGCATCACCCCATGGACAGAGAAGTCCCCGTTTGATTCCTGGTCAGGGCACACACCTAGGTTGCAGGCTCAATCCCCAGTGGGGGGCTTGCAGGAGGCAGCCAGTTGATGTTTCTCTCTCACATCAATGTTTCTATCTCTCTCTCCCTTCCTCTCTCTAAGACATTAATAAAAACATATTAAAAAAAAAAAAAAAAAAAAGAGCTACAAGAAGCTACCAAAGGGAATAAGAGAATTGAGAAAGTAGTTTCCAGAAGCCAAGTGAAGCAAGTGTAGAGTCACCCAGGGCATCAAAGCTGCTGAGAGTTGAACTAAGACTGAGAGTATGTTCCCTCTATTCCCACTGAGAGTTTTTATCATAAATGAATGCTGGATTTTGTTAAATTCTTTTTTTTTCTGAATCTATTGATATGATCATATGGTATTTATCCTTCATTTTGTTTATGTAGTGATAACTGAAATTGATTTGCTGATATTGAATCTCAACATCATAAAAGCCATATATGAAAAACCCAGCCCTGGCCGGTTTGGCTCAGCGGTTAGAGCGTCGGCCTGCGGTCCAGAGAGACCCGGGTTCGGTTCCCGCTAAGGGCATGTATCTCGGTTGCAGGTCCCCGGCCCTGGTTGGTCGTGCAGGTGGCAGCCACTCGATGTGGCCCTTTCACGTCGATGTTTCTCTCTCTCTCTCCCTCCCACTCTATCTGGACAAAAAATGAAAAAATGTCCTCAGGTGAGGATAAAAAAAAAAAAAAAAAACAACAACAACAAAAACAACAAAAAAAGAAAAACCCACAGCTAACATCATATTCAATGGGGAAATGCTAAAAGGGTTCTCCTTAAGATCAGGAACAAGACAAGATGTCCACTTTCACCACTTTTATTCAACATAGTATTGGAAGTCCTAGCCACAGCAATCAAACACGAAAAAGGAGTAAAATGCATCCAAATTGAACAGGAAGAAGTGTAACTGTCATTATTTGCAGATGACATGATATTATATATAAAGAACCCTAAATATTTCACCAAAAAAACTATTAGAACTGGTAAATAAATTCAATAAAGTAGAAGGATACAAAATTAATATTCAGAAATCCGTTGCATTTTTATACACCAATAACAAACTATCAGAAAAAGAAATTTAGAAAATCAAACCCATTTACCATTGCATCAAAAAAAAAAAAAGCCCTAGCCAGTTTGGTAGAGCATTGACCCACAGACCAAAGGGTTGGGAGTTCGATTCTCGGTCAAGAGCACATACTTGGGTTGCAGGTCCAATCCCCAGCCCTGGTCAGGGTCGTGCAGGAGGCAACCAATTGATGTGTCTCTCTCACATCAATGCTTCTCTCTCTCTCCCTCCCTTCTTTCCACTCTATCTAATAATCAACAGAAAAATATTCTCAGGTGAGGATTAACAAAAATAATAATAATAAGACTCATTACCAGGGATCGCTAAGGATAGAAATCCATCAGTTGCAGCCATGAAGTCATGGACTCTGTTCAGTTTGTAGACTGGTGTCCATGATGATGCCAGGGGAGATCTGGCCAAGGTCCAGCGGGCTGTCTGCATGCTGAGCAACACCACAGCAGTTGTAGAGGCCTGGGCCTGCCTAGACCACAAGTTTGACCTCACGTATCCCAAAAGGGCATTTCTACATTGGTACATCAGAGAAGGTATAGAAGAGAAGATTCAGAGGCCAGAGAAGATGTGGCAACTCTGGAGAAGGATTTATGAAGAGGTGGGGAAAAGTTTCTGTTGCGTACGTAACATTGAAAATGAATGTTAAGTGCCATGCTTACTTTTCAAGACATTATACAGATAGTGGGCAGAGTTCCCTTGATTAGAAGAAGAAAGAAAGAAAATCAAGCAAGAACATAAGTTGCCCACTAAATTAGATCAGCCAACATTAACAATGAGCACACCTTTTCTTGTCTGTTAATATAACTCAGCACTGCTGCTGTGAATCTTCTAAGCTTTGGAGTCCTTTCTGGGTCATGTCTGGTTTGTTTGTGTTTGTTTTGTTGTTGTTGCTTGTTTGCTTGTTTGTTTTTGTCAGAATGGAAACCTGGCTATATTCTTTGCTTTTTCAACCATGACACTAAAGTTAATGCTTTCCCTGTCTTATACCTGAGGTGGAAAACAGCACAATATTGATTACTAATGTTATGTTCTCCATGTCTATATTTGTACATTGATTAAATAATCAGCATTTTCAGTATGATTCATTTCCTTCCAATTGTGGGCCTTAAGGTCTCAGTTTGTTTTTCATATAAACAAACAACAAGAATATTCTTGGGTCTTTCACAAATTTGAATTTGTGTGTCCTGTAGGTCAGAAAGTGAAAGTGATCTCTTACAGCTTTCCTTCCTTGGGGAGGTATTTTCAAAGTATGGCCCATAGAACCCTGTATCAGAACCGAAAAAAAATGCAGATTCTTGAGCTTCACTATGGACTTGCGAAATGAGAAGTCCTGGGGATTGGAGGGGGTGTGACCTGAGGCTTTGAAGTTTAAAAACAAACAATTAATGGAATTATTTTGGTATTAAATAGTATTACTGTTTGGTAGTAACTTATTTTCAAATGAGTTATAATTTATAATTGTTGCTCTCGAGCTGATAGTAAATAGTTTTCAGGTGCCTCATTTATCTGTGGTGTTTACCTTTCAGTCTTAGTCCTCCAGCTGTACTCTCTCTTGGCCTCGATATGGTCAGTGCTGTTGGTCTAGTAGTTCCTACAGCTGTGGCTAAAGGTGTAAAGTTGTGTGTTTTACTGTGAAATTTACCAAACTGCAATGCTGCTACCTTCTTACATGTGTCACCTGGGCCCCAGAACTGCTGCTCTACCTTTAACATGTTCCTGGTAGATGCTTTTACGTACTCAAGTCACTGCTCTGAGATGTGGCCTTCAAGAGCTCCATTCAAACAATGTACTGTTTTGCCTGTCTTTAACTCAAACCATTGTCACCATGGAGGCCAATGGCCACAGTTTGGTGCAAATGATATTTAAATACATCAAGGTGTGTGAAGAGATGGTTTTCTAGCCCATATAACTATCAATGAGTTATTTCTGTCCTCAAGTCTCTGAGTATTTGGCTGGATCTTCTTCAGCCTTGGCTTCCAAGGCCCTCTGCCAAAAGTTCAATCTATGCTAACACCAAAACAACGTCATACTAGAGTTCTCATAGGAACCGAGGACAGTTAATCCTAAAATGCACCAGGACTTCCAATATAGTTACAGGGTAACAAATTTGACTCTCATTCTCATCTCTGACTTGCTATGTTCAAACAATTTGAAAGAAAGTTTAAAAAATATATTTTCTCTTCAAATAAAAGGAGTGATTTGGTGAACCTGACTTTTACTGTCACCAAATTCAACATAGACTTAATAAATAAATAAATGAATAAATAAATAAATACAATATAATACAATACTTAGGAATAAGTTTAACCAAAGGTAAAATATTTGTATTCAGAAAATTATAAGACGTTGAAGAAAGAAAGTGAAAAGATGTAAATAAATGGAAGCATATACTGTGCTCATGGATAGACAGAATTAACATTGTTAAAACGTCCATACTACTCAAAGCAATCTGTAGATTTAATGCAATCTCAATCAAAATAATAATGGCATTTTTTACAGACCTAGAACAAATAATTATAAAATTTATATGGAACCACAAAAAACCCTGAATAGCCACAGCAATCTTGAGAAAGAAGACTAAAGTGGGAGGTATCATGCTACCTGATACCAATTATACTACAAGTCTATAGTAATCAAAAGAGCATGGTACTGACATAAAAACAGACACATATCAACTAACAGAATAGAGAGCCCAGAAATAAACCCACACCTAAATAGTCAATTACTCTATCACAAAGGAGGCAGGAGCATACAATGGGTAAAGACAGTCTATTCAATAAAAGGTGTGGTCAGTTAATCAATCAAAAAGGAGGCAAGAATATTCAATAAAAGTCTATTCAATAAATGATGTTGGGGAAACAACAAATACATGCAAAAAAAAAAAAAAAGAAAGAAACTAGCCTGGCCGGTGTGGCTCAGTGGCTTGAGCATCATCCCATTGACTATAAGGTCCCAGTTTCATTCCCAGTCAGGACACATGCCTGGGTTTTGGGCTCGATCCCTAGTAGGGGGCGTGCAGGAGGCAGCCGATAGATGTTTCTTTCTCACATCGATGTTTCTATCTCTCTCCCTTTCTTTCTCTCTAAAAAAATCAATAAAAACATATTTTTAAAAAAATGAAAGTAGACCACATTCTTACACCATATACAAGAATAAACTCAACATGGATTAAAGACTTAAATGTAAGACTCAAAACCATAAAACTCCTAGAAGAAAACATAGGCAGTAAACTCTCTGACACTGCCCTTAGTAATATTTTTTTTTTTTATAATATACCTCCTAGGACAATAGAAACAAAAGAAAAAATAAACAAATAAGACTACATCAAACTCAAAAGTTTTTGCACAGTAAAAAAAAACTTTCCATCAGCAAGAAGCAAAGACAAGCTATTGACTGGGAGAAGATATTCACCAATGATACATCCGATAAGGAATTAATATAAACAATTTATAAAGAACTCATACAACTTAACATTAAAAAATCAACCCAATTCAAAAAGTAGTCATAGGACCTGAATAGACATTTCTCCAAAAAAGACATACAGATAGCCCATAGACATAATGCAAATTAAAACCAAAACGAGATATTACATCACACCTGTCAGAATGTCTATCATCAATAAATCAACAAACAACAAGTGTTGGAGAAGTTAGGGTTAGGGAGGATGGAGAAAGGGGAACCCTCATGCATTGTCTGTGGGATTGCAAATTGGTGCAGCCACTATGAAAAACAGTATGGAGTTTCCTCAAAAAAATAAAAATAGAACTACCTTATGACTCAGCAATTCCACTTCTGGGTATTTATCCAAAGAAACTCAAAGCACCAATTCAAAATGATATATGCACATTTATGTTCATAGGAGAATTATTTACAATAACCAAAATATGGAAGCAACCTAAGTGCCTATCAATAGATGGTAGATAAAGAAGAGGTGGCATACATATACAATGGAATATTACTCAGCCAAAAAGGAATGAAATCTTACCATTTATGAACATGGATGGACTTAGGGGGCATTAGGATCAATGAAATAAGTCAGACAGAGAAACATAAATACCATATAATCTCACTTATATGTGGAATCTAAAGAACAAAATAAACGAACAACAACAACAAAAACCCAGAAATAGACCCATAGATACAGAGAACAAACTAATGGTTGCCAGATGGGAGGGGGTATGGGGACTGGGTGAAAAAGCTGAAGGTACTAAGAAATACAAATTGATAGTCATGAGGATGTAAAGTACAGCACAGGGAATATAATCAATAATATTGTAATAACTATGTATGATGGCAAGTGGGTACTAGACTTATTGGTGGCATCACTTGGTAAATTATATAAATGTCTAAGCACTATGCTTTATACCTGAAACTAATATAAAATAACAATGAATATCAACTGCAATTGACAAATAAAAATGTTCAAAAAGACTGAGATTTTACCATTTAATTTAGCACTATGAAAGTTATGGGTAATCGTAAAAAGAGCTACTTTTTCTTTTTAATTTTTTTATTTCTTTTTTCTTTTTCTTTTGTTGTTTTTTTGTTTGTTTGTTTTAATGTGTAGATTTTTGGAGTAGATTCAAGTGAGTATGGGAGCAGAGAAAGGAGACAGAGTGAAAACAAGAATCTCTTTCAAGAAAGTTTGATGTATATAGGGAAGGGGAAAAATTGGATGATAGTTGGAGGTTATTTTAAGGAAGTGGGTTATTTTTTAAAGGATGCTACAGTATGTTTACATGACTATGGGAATGACCCAGTCAAGAAAAATACTGCTTAAGGAAGAGAAAGAGTCCAATTGCAGATATGAAAGAGAATGAGATCTAGTACACAAAGGTTACCAGATAGAATTACGGCCATTTTTCACTGGTAGTAACACAAAGGAAGAGATAATAGATGTACAGAGAAGTCAGGTTAGTCGATGTGGTAGCAGGACAAAGGAGTGATCCCGAGTATTCTCAGGTATAACCAAGACCTAGGTAGCTGAAGGAGAAGGAAAGTTCTCTGAAAAAGAGATCAGGGTGTGAAAATCCATGAACATTTACCAAGATTTATGACAGGAGGGTTGTAAAGACTGATGTTAATACACACATGATAAAATTCTAAAGCAATAGAGAAGAGTAATAAGTAACATAATCTGATGATATGAGCATCAAGTTGGAAGATTTTTAAGGAAAACAGAGGGAAAATGATCTAGGAGAAATTGGGACAACTTTTGTACATCTAGGTTTGGTGATAGAAGAGGTATGAGAAACAAACCAGCAACCACTTGAGAGCACATATTTCCTAAGTTTGTTACTGCTAGTTTTCTTTCAACAGATATTTATTGGAATACTTGCTATGTTCAGGTCAATTAATAAGGATTTAAATAAATACTCCAGCATTATTTGATCCTGCCATTTATTTTAATGTTTCACCTCATTCACATCTATTGGCATCCAGCATGTTTTAGAGAAGGGCTTTCACATACCGCCAATTTCCAACTCAGAAAACCATACTGTGCTTTCCTAATATTTCAGTGGAAAAAGCTATTCTCTGCTTCCCCTCTATGGAATTCAGCAGAACAGTGCCTGCATGTTTCCAGAGTGGGAGACTCTAATCAAGTGGTGCTTTATATTGTCTCCTGATGGTGACACTTCAAAGTGCTTTAAGTATCTCCAAAGTGCTTTAAGAGTCTGTAGAGGAAAAGCACCAATAAGACTTTCTAGGAACTTAATCATGCACCCTCAGAGGCCAATCACTCACATATAATTGGTAGAGATTTTATTTTAATCTTTTTTTTTTTTTTTTGCTCACGTGTCACCATCTCCGTGCCCCACATGTTCTTTCTCTCAGACTTACAAATTGTGTTCTCTTGAATGTGTTCTTTTTTCAGTTCACCCAACCCTAATGATTCTTTTTTGTCAAGAGTCTTTCACTCTGACAATTCAATTCAATTCATTCACATGCTTATTATGAGTAAGATCGCAGGTCCTAGGGAGACAGAGAATGAAAAGATGAATAAATTCTGGTCCCTGCTGGCAAAAAGCTTGCTATGAAGAAGGAATTTTGGTTCACACTGCCTCCCTAATCCTTTGGCTAGGCAAGAACAGAATACTGTCTCAAGCCTCCTCACATTAGCAACCTCCTGGTGTGATGCCTAGAAAAAGGAATTATTAAAAGGCACCTCAGATGCTTCTTGTGCATACTAAGCCTGTATTTGTCATCTGGATCTTCCCTTTAGTAAGTGCTAAGGGATCCTACTTCCCAAACTTTCTTTCTCCTTCAAATTTCAAATTATGATACTACTCTATAGAGATTTTATTTCTCCCTTTGTTTACTATAAGTAAACTTTACAATCTTTAACTGGGAATACAAAGTATTCTAAAATCTGCCTGCAAACTATCTTCTGACTGTGCATTTTGAGGAACAGTACTCTCAAAAACAAAGCTTTAGAGTCAGAGACCTCATTCCAAGTCACAGTTATCCCTATGAATAAGTCATGGTGGTGTATAGTATGGTAGAATAACATGAGTCCAAAACAATGGTTGAGCAAACTTCAACATCCTCATCTGTAAACTGGGACAACTACAAGCAACCTCAAAAAGTGTGAAGGTAGTGCAGCCGGTGTGGCTCAGTGGTTGAGCATCGACTCATGCATCCAGAGGTCGCTGGTTCGATTCCCGGTCAGGACATATGCCCAGATTGTGGGCCTGATCCCCAGTGCGGGGCATGCAGGAGGCGGCCAATTGATGTTCTCTCTCATCGATGTTTCTATCTCTCTCTCCCTCTCTTTCCTCTCTGTAAAATCAATAAAGGAAAAATTTTTTTAAAAAATGTGAAGGTAAATTAGATAATGTAAATCTTTATTCCAGTCTCTGGAACTAAAATAGTAATAATAATAATAATAGCAGGTACCATTGACATACCATTCTACTTATTCTATTTCTCTCTGCTCCAGGCAAATGGACTAGTGACCCAGAGGTTCTTGCTCTCTCCCATTATGACAAGTGAAAATGAGTTCTCTCCCTACTTTCTATCAAAATCAACTGTTCCTTGTAATTCCCTCAGTTGAAGGCCCTTCCAGACCATCCCATGGCCAAGGTTATCAGTGCACCCTACTCTTTATACACAGCTGTTTCTTTCTGACTTGACAATTATCACATATTTATTTGTATGCATAAAATTACTATTATAGCGGCTCAGTGATTGAACATTGACCCATGCACCAAGAGGTCACCAGTTCGATTCCTGGTCAGGGCACATGCCCAGGTTGTGGGCCAAATCCCCAGTGGGGGGCATGCAGGAGGTGGCCAATCGATGTTCTCTCTCATCAATGTTTCTATCTATCTTTCCCTCTCGCTCTAAAATCAATAAAGAAAAAAAAATTTTAATTTACTGCTATAAAATATTGTTTGCCCTCTTTTCCTTCAACCTACTTATCATAATGTACAATTATTTTTTCTTTGTGTATGTTCTCAATGCACTACCCAACTGTCATCTTTGAGACTATTTGTTCCATGGGTAGGGATCATCATGTCTTGTGTTCACTACTGTATGACCCATATCCTGACTGAGTGACTGTTGCATATTTACATCAGGCACTCAATAAATATTTGATACATAAATTTTAGATTCTGTCTTTCATTTTGTATCCCTTACAAAATTATCACAGAGAAAAGTATATGACAGGCAAGTTACTTCTCTTGATGAATGCATACGCCAGTAGAGAACAGAAATGCCAAAGAAAAAGTTTGCAGTTAACAAGATAAAAATTTTTTAATAGGAGTACTGCATTATTTTCCTAGGGCTGCTATAAGAATTGAGTGGCTTAAAAATTTGTTGTCTGACAGTTCTGGAGGCTAGAAGTCCAAAATCAATCTGGAGCTCTGAGAGAAGGATCTGTTCCATGACCCTACTCTACCTTCTGGTGATTTGTTGGTAATCTTTGGCATTCCTTGGCATTTAGAAGCATCACCCTGATCTTTGCACTCTTCTTCACAAGGCATTCTCCCTCCATAAATGTCTGTGTCTAGATATCCCCTTTTTATAAGGACATCAGTCATACTGAATTAGGGCTAACTCTAATGACTTTGTTTTAACATGATTTCCTCTATAAAGACCCTCTCTTCAAAGAAGGTCAAATTCTAAACAACTGGGGATTAGGATTTCAATATAAATTTGGGGGGAACACAGTTAACATATAATAGGTATACAGAAGCATAGAAGTGACATATTTCTATACTCAGTCCAAATTAAAAAAAAAAAAAAAGATTTGAGGTGGCTTACAAACGATTCACAAAGTACAACAGAATGAAAAATACAAAAGGATATAGGGAAGATGTGTTAAATGAGCATACTTCCCTAACATCTTATGGAACATAAAGTGATTAACCAATCATAGTCCTAAACTAATTCAAAGGAAGATGTTAAGTGCTGTTATATGAGAAGTGCCAGGTCATCCACATTTCTGTCCAATGGGAGGAACTTTTTCATTTGAGATCTTCATGAATAATATACTCTTTCTGTGAAGAGAACTGAATTTTAAATGGTGCAGGCAGAGCAGTGGTCAACACACAGGGAGAAACAGAGAAGGGAAAGAGAGGTATTCTTACACGTACATATCAGGGTAGTACGGTGAATTTTGAAAATTATGGATGTACACATATATGGTTAATTTATTTTCAGTACAAAGAAACATCTGAATGCAAAGAGGGTATGGTAAAAGAATAGACTGTGAAGATATATAGAAGAGGATTTGCAGAATGTAGCCCAAGCAATAAAGAAAAGTTCAACCAAACCAGAATAAAAATGAGTATCATAGCCACTACTGGTTAAAGGATTACTAAAATAAAATTAAATATTTATACCAGACCAGGGCCTAAAGGCTAGCAATTCCAGGGTGCACAATCCACACTGAGTACCATTTGTGCCCTATGGGGAACTGGCTCTGACAGAACCCCATCATTTATCTTTGATAATATTTTGCCCTAAGGACATTTAAATTGATGGTGTCAAAAAGTACATAGCTGTTATTCTTATCTTTTTTAAAAAAAAACATTTTCTTTATTGATTTTACAGAGAGAGGAAGGGAGAGGGAGAGAGAGAGAAACATCGATGAAAGAACATCGACTGGCCTCCTCCTACATGCCCCCCACTGTGGGATCCGGTCCACAACCTGGGCATGTGCCCTGACCAGGAATCGAATTGGCGACCTTTTGGTGCATGGGTCAATGCTCAACCACTGAGCCACACCGGCCGGACTGTTATTCTTTTCTTGAAAAATCCTGTGTTCCAAAGTCCTGAGTTATAGAACTCCTCGATATCTGAGCTGCAACAACCTTCTCTTCCTCTTGCTGTCAAAATCCAGTACCCAGAATGTACACCCAAAGTAAGCAATAATAATAATAATAATAATAATAATAATAATAATAATAATAGGGGTATCCTACCTGCTAAAACATGAGCTAGCACAAACATCTATCCCACTTGTTTATTAATCCAAATTATGTTCCTGTGTACAGAGTTTTAACTGAATGATAGAGTTTATCTAAGATGACAAAGTCCAGAAAGTGGTTTTTCTGTCAATAATTTACTTCATCTTCATGTAAAGTCAATAATAAAAATGGGAAGGGAAAGAAATATTGATGGCCTCATTTATTTCAGTTGAAGGGAGGTAAATAGAAACTTAAACATGAGACAACTACTCTGCCCTTTTAAAAATCTTGGATTTATACCCCATTATGCAGCACTATGTTCCCCCAGGGATTCTGAATAAAGGGTGTAACTCAGCTTCATTACATATCTATGACAGTAAATATACCAGTCTTGCAATGCCCAGGCTGTGGGGACTACTATTTGGTGGAAGTAAAACATTCAGCTGCCTAGACTTAACAAAAAATAATAATAATAAAGGCAGACTTCTCTTCTATTTGGTACTTAGCTTGACTATAAAAATTACACTTGTCTGAAATACTGCCTGCTTTTGCCTAAACACAAAGCACACTAATGATTGCATGTGTGAGGAAGGAACAAACTTGTCTCTACCCTCAGGTTTCTTCTGGCTTATCTAATAATTAAATAGACATGAGACAGATTAGCAAAAGAAAATAACCACACTTAATACATACATATGTATGAGAACCCCATACATGAGAGAATCAGAGAGCCCACATGCAGGAGAGGTTCAGAGATAGAAAGGGGGATTGAGGTCCGTAAGACTTCCTGAGCTAGAGATGAGGTAATGCACCTGGGAGCTTCAAAGGGTCATTGCAGGATGATAAGAACAGACCTTTAGTAAACACTAGTATCTCTTTTTTTCTTCAATCTTAGAAATTGGGGATGACAAAAATAGGTGGGCTTCAACTGCTTCTAGAGCTACATTTCTGGTTTCACAAAGATTTGCAGGATAATAATACCTCTTCTGGGTTAAAACTGCAGTGACATCATAGGTTGATCTACCTGTCTCAACAACATAATTTCTATTTGCTTCTTTCCCTCTGAGTACATAGTTTTATTTTAGCTTAGGGAGGGGGCTCAAAAAAATCCTATCAGGTTCTGATATTAGTTTCCAATTTGAGCAAATTTCTGATTTTTAAAAAAAGTTACTAAATCCTTTCAAATATCTTGTCAGGTTTCAGCTGGAACAAACAGTAAATATTTCTGGCATTTTTAAACAATTCAGTGAACCCCAAGAGTTTTTCTCTCTGATAACCAACGGAAGAACTGACCGCCTTCATGTCCCAGTTCCCCAGTGAGACACAATGTCTATTTCCACAGTACAATCAAGTAAAACAGATGCAATCCATTAAAGTTGACATAAATATTTCAATGTTTATAATCTTATCAATTCTTACATTTCCATAATTTTTAGTCTAATTGTAGCCTGAGTCAGGGCTTCACCAATGGGTTTTGGTACCACAGTTCAAAAATTCCCATATCAAGGAGCTCTCTTTCTATCTCCTGATCATTTTAGCTACTCATGAGCAAAAACGTTTTGGGTCCCCAGCAAGGGGTTTAGCCAAAGGATCTGGCTGGCCGTGTTATCAATCTATGACTTGATTTAACTTGCCTGATTGTTGCCCCAAGTGATTACAGGTCAGGTTTCTCATTGTAATCACTTTCTGCCAGTCTTTTAACTATCTCTACACTAAAGCAGACTTATTTGGAACCCTTAAATTCGGGGGAACAAATATGGGGTCAATTTGCCCCATTCAGCCTTTGTTACAGCTGTACTAAAACACTTGCTTTAACCCCATCAATGTTCATTTTATTTAGCCCCATTTTTTTTCCTAACTGGCATATTCCTCATAATGATAGTCACTGTAATTTTAGATTATAATTTCCTGGAGGCCCAGAAGCAGTTTGGTAGGACCCTAGTCATAAATGGAGTTTAGCCCACATTTCTATCTGACCGTATTTTATTTTATTTTTATTTTTTTTATCCTCACCCGAGGACATTTTTGCATTTATCTTCAGATAGAGTGGGGGGTGGGGGAGAGGGAGGAAGAGAGAGAGAGAAACATCAATGTGAGAGAGACACATTGAGTGGTTGCCACCCACACGACCCCAACCGGGGCCGGGGACAAACTGCAACCGAGGTACATGCCCTCAGCAGGAACCGAACCCAAGACTCTCCGGTCGGTGGGCCAACGCTCTAACTGCTGAGCCAAACCGGCCAGGGCAGTCTGACCATATTTTAGAGCTTCCATTCTGACAGTTACCTAGCCAAGTTCTTAGAACATAAAATTTTTAGATTGTCTTTTAGTAATATTTAGCCATTCTTTTTCTTTCATTTTTCTTCTTAAGTGCAGGACAATTGTACTTTCAATGTCCTGATTATTATAATATCTGCAAATAGATAAAGGCAAATAGGAAGGGGTTTGAGTGGACTTTGATTCTTATTTTAGTTTCTGTTCTGCCATCTAATTAAGAAAATCTTAATGATTAGCTATTGTAACAATGAGTGCTCTCTAAGAAAAAAGTTATATATTTATTTTTAATTTAGAAGTTTTTCCAATTAAAAGGATCCATTGTCTGGCCTTGATGGTAGGATCTACAGCGACCCAAACCAATACTATGAATGCAAGAAGCATCCCTAAAAGAGAGTGGAATAAGATGCAAACCACACAAGAACATTTACTCCCAGAGCTAGGCTAAGAAAGATGGAGAGCCCTGTCTTTAAACTGCTGTTTCAAAATACAGGGAATTTTGTGCTTCCCTCCCCTTGAACAGAATAAAATTTTAAATTCCCTAAGCTTCATGTGTGTCATCCAACTGGCAAAGATAATAGACCATGTCTGGGAGGAACAGAACAGACACCAAAAACTCCTTGAGATCCTGTGAAGGCCGGATAGGGAGCAAGATGTGCCTTGGCAAGAGCACCTGCTGAATGGTAGAGGCCAAGAAAGAAAAAATTCTCACTAGTCATGAGGCCAAGCTCTCAGGACATATAACAAGATGAAAGGGGAGAACCAGAGACAGCAAAAACCAAAACCCATGAGTTCTTACACCAAGTAACAAGAGTTGCTAGCCCAAGAAACTACTTTGACAAATATTTTCTCCTGCCAATCTAAATGTAGAAGAGAGAAAAAGATTCTCATTACGTTTACTTTCACCAGATCCTGCAGAGAGCTGGGGGTGTGCTGACATGGTAAGAACCCTTACCTTCTCTTGGCCTGTGTCAGATGTCCCTGGATCTCCTCGTGTGCGGCAGCCTCATGAGGAACTGTGGGGTTCCAGCCAGTGAGTTTATGCTACTCACACCACCAACTGTGGAGGAGGAACAACTTTTCTCTGCCCTCACGGTTCTTCTGGCTTGTCAAATAATTAAACAAACATGAGACCTATTAGCAAGAGAAAATAACCAAATTTAATACATATATATGTATGGGAACTCGACATACATGAGAGAGTCAGAAACCCCACATGCAGGAGAGGTTCAGATATAGAAAGGGGGTGGGGGTATACAAAACATCCTGAGCTACGGATGAGGTAATGCACCTTGGGACCCTCAAAGGGTTATTGCAGGATGGTAAGAACAGACCTTTAGTAAACAGAAGACTGCCTTGCCCTATAGATAGGTCAAAGGAAGTTATCTGTGATCATCTCTTATGGGCAAGGCGTCGAATTCAAATTCGCCTGGTCAGTCAAAAATGGCAGGGTAAAAACCAGGAATGCGGCTCTACAAACAATTCAAAGCCCGCCTGTCCTTTACCAATTCCCAAACCTCCCTCTTTTATCTAAAAAGGCTTGCAGGTACTGTAAAAGTCTGAATTTAGGATCAAAAGACTTTTTGGAGGAACCTGCATTCTTTCTCTGTGCCTTTGAGATGTTAATGTTCTACTTGGCCTTCCCAAAGAACCAAAACCCATCTCTTTGAAAAACAAACTTCAGGGAGGTAATTTTTATCAGAAGGGGAAAAAAGCGGGCGGGGGTGGGGGGAGCTATTTGGAAATCAGGCGAATAAAAAATCTTCAAAATCTTCTCCACAAATATTGGTAAAAGTTTAAGCCATCTGAGCAGGTAAACAACACATGCATTTGTCAGAAATACAATTTGGGTTCTATTTCTAGTTAACCCTGCCTTCTCTGTTGTTGTATCCATGTGGTAATACTTCCAGCCACTTCAAACTCCAATTCAACGCCTCAGCCGAAAAAGACTTTCCTCTAAATTGAAAATGGTTTCCATTCTTCATTCAGTTAATTGTGCCCAACAGCATGACATTTTCAAGGGAGATGTACACTACAAGAATAGATTTGTATACTTTTTTTTTAATGTGCACATATCTTGAAGAATTTAAACTTCATTAGGTAAAGGAAAAGGGTAAAGATAAAGATTTTCATGCAATAGATGGATATGACCATATTTTTTAGAACACAAGTGGTAGTTGGGTATGAGTAAAAGAACAGGAACCAAGGCTACTTTGTTTACTATTATATCTGCTGCACCTGACACAGCTCCTGATGCATAAAAGATACTCAGTAAATATTTCATAAATGAATGGACAGAGAATGACTTAGGATTTTATCCGGAAGAGCAATGGTGCATGTTGCCATTCCTTCAGATAGGGCACACAGGGAAGCCTGCCAGGAGGTTGCCGTGAACCTGGGGAGGTAGAGAGTAAATTCGTTGGCAGGGAGGTGTGATGGTTAATTTTGTATCAACTAGACTGGGCTAGAGTCAGCTGGCAAAACATTATTTCTGGGTGTGTCCATGAGCCTGTCTCAGGAAGAGGTTAGCATTGGATTCACTAGATTGAATAAGGAAGATCTGCCCTCACCAGTGTGATTGAGTCAGTAATAGAACCAAAAGGTGAAAGAAAGGTAAACCTCTTCCTCTTCTTGAGCTGGGATGTTTATCTTTTCCTGCCCTCTGACACTGGAACAACTAAACATCAGGACTTCAGATTTGGCGACTTAACACCAGAGACCCCCTTGAACCCCCCACCCCCCCACAACCCTTCTTCTGGGCTCCATAACCATCAATTCCTATAATACATAGCTCGTTCTCTCTCATATATATACATACACACATACATATGAAAAAATGGAGGATTCTATTACGATCAGTGATATTTAGTGACACCAGCTTCTATAACAAATAAATCCATTGGGTTAAAAAAAATGTTTCAGGCAGTGCCCTCGGTGTCCCCTGGATCTGTCTCTTGCTTCAACAGTGTTTAGATGGAACAGACCCAGGAACGCCCCTTCTCCCATCCTCCAACCACCCTCCAACCTCTTTCTACTCAACATTGTTGTAACCACCTCAGCCATACACAGCCTCCAAGACCAGTCAATACCATTTTTTAACCTTAACTCCTTATTGCCAAACGACCATGAGCTCCCAAATTCGTCAGAATTATTCCACTGAGGTGGAGGCTGCCAACAACCGCTTGGCCAGCCTGCACCTGTGGGCCTCCTACACCTACCTCTCTGGGCTTCTTTTTCGACCAAGATGATGTGGCTCTGAAGGGTGTAGGCCATTTCTTTCCTGAGTTGACAGAGAAGAAGCACCAGGGTGCTGAACATCTCTTAAAGCTGCAAAACCAGCAATGGTGGCTGCGTTCTTTTCCAGGATGTGCTGAAGCCTTCCCAAGATGAGTGGGGAAAAACTCAGGATGCCATGGAAGCCGCCGTGGCCTTGGAGGAACCCGAACCAGGCCCTTTTGGCTCTGCATGCCCTAGGTTCTACCCGTGCAGACCCTCATCTCTGTGACTTCCTGACGAACCACTTCCTGGGTGAGGAGGTGAAACTCATCAAGAAGATGGGCAACCACCTGACTCACCTCCGCAGGCTGGCTGGCCCCTAGGCAGGGCTGGGCGAGTATCTCTTTGAAAGGTTCATCCTCAAGCACGACTAGGAGCCTTTGGAGCCCAGAGGGCTTTGAGGGGCCCCTCTGCGTCCCCCTGGTGTCTGGCTTTTGCCTGAGCTTCTCCCCAAACCACTAGCCATTCTTTTAACCACCCTGGAGCCCTCTCCCATGCATTGGACCAAATGGAAACAATAAAGCTTTTTGCAGCTATATATGTTTCACTTCTCTAAAGTCCAACTGGGCATTGTTTATTGCTGGTCACTCCTCTAAGCAATGATTCAGGAACCAATGTTCTTCCATCATGAGGCTAACTATCCTCCAGGATTTCTGATTCTTCTGCTAGATCCCATGCATTCAGCCAATGATTGAGGTGAAAAGAGAGAGTGGAGGATTGTGTAGGAAGTTTTTGAGGGCTAGGCTTAACAGTGACACACATCATTCCTCCCATATTTTATTAGCTCTTACACAGTTTTATGGGACTACCTAGCTTTGAATAGAACTGAGACTTTTGGTTTCTATTTATATGCCTAGGAAACAGGGAGATGTATTTGGTAAACTTCTAGCCAGTTTCTGCCAGAAATAGAATTTGAAATTTCTCAAGATACACTATAGAAAGAAGAGAGCACAGGGCCAAAGGCAGAGCTTTGAGACATCCCAAAATTTAAAGGGCTGATAAAGGAGGCGCTGGCAAGAAGACTGTGAAGGAATGCCAGCCAGTATGAGAGGAGTAGTATCATCTGGTCTAGAAGAGAAAGTTGTTAATTGGAAAACTATCAATTAAATTTGCTAAACTCTCTGAGTGTCTACACTGTGACACTTTTTTAAAAAATGTCCTTGAGGGCAGGTTTTATATAGAAAAAAACTGTTGGAATTTTCCTTTGATTTTTTATAACCAATATTTGGTTGACTGAAATTAAAATTTTTAAATTCTTCTTTATCTTCTTTAATTTAGCATAGATATCTTATTCTACTTATAAATCTAACAAATTTTTAACGATAACTATGGGATCTTCTATAATTTTAGTCTTATTATACACACTTAGTTAATTAAATACTGTCAAACATTTTAAACAGCACTTATACATTTAATTTATTCTATTAATTTTCAGTCACTTCGATTGTCTGTCTTACAAACCTTCTCAAGCACTTGACATTAATTCTTATAAGTCTAATAAATTTAATTTATACTTATGGGGAATTTTAACTTTTTACATATTCCTGTAAAACTGCATATAAATACAGTAAGTAGTTTCAATTTAAGACCCAAAAGATAAATTCAATTACTCAATTATACAACTTATATTAGAATCAAAGCTAATTGAGTATGCCAAATTACCCCAAAAATCAGACATTACATTTTTTGAAATATTAAATATGCATACATTTCTTATAATTAATGGATTCAATTACCTGTAAATTTCTATGTTTAATCTATGTTTATATATTTAGAGGTAAAAATATGCTTTCTCACAAGGGAAACATTGGTGTCATCACAGAGTTTTCAGGGACACTCTTAGGTGTTTGAAATATGCATTATTTACATGAGATACTCACCTGGGATACTGACATGTATGCCTACGACACCAACTATATCAACTTACTAAATAATCATGTAGATTTTATACTCCACGTAGATTTTTTCATGCTAAAGTTTAGCTATTACCTGATTCTTCTTCTCTCAAGACACTGCAACCCTCCTCTGGTGGTTACATCACTGGGTTTGATTTTCTTTGGTTCTCATGTTATTTAAAATGCCTTCCTAGATAGGTTTATGCATTTCTGATCTTCATAGAAACCTACACTTTTGTCATGCTTTTTATATTGGGTAAGAAGAGATGTTGTATGGGTCTAGATAACTCTCATGGTTATACAGTTTCACCAAGTTCAGTTATTTCAGAGAGGAGAGGAGAGGGGAGGGGAAGGGGGAGCGGGAGCGGGAGCGGGAGAAGGAGAGGGAGAGAAGAATTGGCCACTGCCTTGAGAAGAGCATTTTCTGTGGAGTGGTAGAAATTATAAAAAAGGGTAAAACTGAACTATTTACCTATAATTGTGTATATAACTGAGATAGATTTACAACCAAGTATGTATGATTTAAAAGTCACAACTTTGAGAAGATATACTTGGCATATTTGCATGTGCAAATCCTTAACAGAATTAAAAATCTTTTCTTTTTTTAATTTCATTAGATGAATACTCTAAATGAATCTAAGATTTAGCATTTTAGAAGCTAAATCTTCATTAATTTATTGTCTTGGTTATAACTTGGGCCTTTTAGATCCTTTAGGTTTTAGAATTGCCACCTACTTTTTTTTTTTTATTGTAGTAAGTATTTAATGTGAGAGCTACCTTTTTAAACATATTTTTAAGTGTACAAAACAGTACTGCACAATATTACCTATAGGCATAATATTGTGCACTAAATATCTAGAGCTTATTCTTCTTGCATAACTGAAATGTTATAGCCCTGATTAGCAATTCCTGGTAACCACCATTCTATCTTTCGTTTCTGTGAGTTTGACTATTTTAGATACTTCACGGAAGTAGAAGTATGCAGTATTTTCCCTTCTGTGACTGGCTTATTTCATTTAGCACAATGGCCTCAAGTTTCATCTCGATGTTGTTGCTTCACATATTGCAAGATTTCCTTCTTTTTAAAGGATAAACAATATTCCAGTATATATTAGGAGGACCGGAAAGTAATGTCGTTTGTTTACATTAAATTCAAACAGATAAATTTTTAACAAGTTTTTATTTTTAATCAATGATGTAATCACCCTCGTTATCAACAACCTTTTGCCATCTAGTGTGCAAATTTTCAATGCCAGATCGATAAAAATCAATTGGTTTTTGAGCAAAATATCTGGAGATGGCATTTTGGACATCATCCAAATTTTCAAATTTTTTGCCACTTAGAATCCGATGGCACATTATCAGGCGAGTATGGTGGGTGAGGCAATACCTCCCACCCCAATTCATTAATTTTTTCCAGGGTTCGTCTTGCGCAGTGCGGTCTTGCATTATCGTGTTGCAGAATAACGCCTTTTCTGGTGACAATCGCTGGGCACTTTTCAATTAAAGATTAATTTACTCGATCCAATTGTTCACAGTAAAGGTCTGCATTCAGTTTGTCCAGGTTTCAGCACTTTAAAATGAACGACCCTGCAAATACTCCACCAAACACACAAAAGTGCCTTTTTGGGGTGTAAACCTGGCTTAGCTGTACTTCGTGGCGATTCATTCGGAGGGAGCCACTGCCTTTTGCATTTTGGATTATCATAGAGGGCCCATTTTTCATCTCCAGTGATCAAGCGATCAAAAAATGCTTCTGTATTGTGCCGCTAAAGCAGTAAGTTGCATGTGGTGGACCGGTTAGCTTTGTTTTCTTCGGACAGATTATGCGGGACCCAAACACCTGCTCTGCTTACTTTACCAATCTGCTGCAAATGTTCTTGGATGGTCGACCAAGGTTGGTTAAGAGTGTTTGACAGTTCCTCGATTGTCTGACACTGATTTGCTTCCACTTCCGCCCTTAACATGTCATTACTTTAACGACATTACTTTCCGGTCCCCCTAATATATATGTCACATTTTGATGGACATTTGGGTTGTTCCTCCATCCTGGCTATCGTGAACAGGGCTACAATGAACATGGCTGTATTAATATCCCTTCCAGATCCTGCTTCCCATTCTTCTGGATAAATACCCAAAAGTGGAACTGCTGAATCATACGGTAGTTTTTTTTTTTAAGGTTTTCAGGAACCTTCATCCTGTTTTCCACAGATGCTGTACCATTTTGCATTTCCACCAACAGTGTACAAGGGTTCCATTTTTTTAAAGTAAAAACAAACCACAGAGATTCTAGCTTTTAGTTCTAGTTTGAAATAAACGATAAAACATGCCTCCAATCCATACTCCTCCCTCCCCCAATAAAATTACATTTTGATTGAAACTTCAGTTTACTGTTCCCCATATTCTCTCAAGAGCTTGAAGAAGATATTTGTTTAGACACATGCTAACTCAATTCCCTTCAGTTTAGATCTTAATAATATGTTTTTCTCAGAATTCCCATTAAGTACCTTCAAAACTGTGACCTTTACCTATATTTCTTCCCACTCAGCTTCTGGCTAAGTACTTACTTTTATATTCCAAACAAATTTCAAAAGTTTTCACTTTGCCCCTTACAAATCACACTTATCTTGCTTCTCACCACACTAAAATGACTAACGAGCTATGATTATTCTACGATGTGTGGAATAAAAAGGTCCTTTCTACTTCCTCTATCTGGAGAATGACTTTTCATTTTTCAAGTTCTTAAGGGCCACTCTTTCCTTTTAAATGTTTACTCATGACAAGATTCCTGATGCTACTTTCCAGGGGCAGATTTCAGCTTTTATTCAATATATTAAAATTTTATATGAATCAACAACACAGAAAAATTTCTGGTAAGTTTAAAAATAAAAATTCTAGCCCTGGCTGGTTTGGCTCAGCAGTTAGAGCATTGACCCGCGGACCAGAGAGACCCGGGTTCGGTTCCCACTAAGGGCACGTACCTCAGTTGCAGTTCGTCCCTGTCCCCAGTTGGGGTTATGTGGGCGGCAACCAGTCGATGTGTCTCTCTCACATCGATGTTTCTCTCTCGCTCTCTTCCTCCCTCTCTCCCTCCCTCTCTATCTGAAGATAAATGCAAAAATGTCCTCGGGTGAGAATAAAAAAAAAAATTTTTTTAATGAAAAATTCCATTTTTCACATCTATTATTTAAAATATTAGACAGTAAAGCTACTAAAAATAATAAAGGCAATAACTTATGCACTGGTATAAAAGTCTGCATTTTTGAGTAAAACAAAATTTTAAATGTTAGGCATATATACACACACACACACACATAAATTTCTACAAAACAAAGAAAAAAGTAGAATACTCAGTAAAAAAAAAATTGGACAAAACACTTAAACTGTTGTTCTAAAAAAAAAATAGAAGTACAAATGAGCAGCAAACATAGGAAAATCTTCTACATTTCATTGGCTATCAGGGAAATACAATTTAGTTGGCAAAGATGTGGAGGAATCGGAATTTCACATACACTGCTGGTGAGAGCGTACATAAAAAGTAGACCCATCTTCTAAAGCTAAATATAAACATACTTGTGACTTCTAGACAAATACACACAGAAATAAATACATATGATTTCCAAGAGGTAGGCACAAGAATCTTCATGGGAGCACAATTTCTAATAGCTAAGAATTGGAAACAGTTTAGATGTCTATGAAGAGGAGAATGGATAAATAAATTATGGCATATTTATATAATTGGTTAATCCATAGAACTGAGAATGAATGAATTATTGCTACATGGAAAAACATGGTCCAGAGGTATGTGGAAGCCTGTTGCTACCAGGTTATAAGAGGCAATTTTGGGCATCTCTTTCCAACTGCACATTCAGTTACATCATGTTGTTAGCTTGAAACAATGGTGGGAGTAATTGAAACATAGAAATCAGGAAATGCTACAAATCAGGGCTTTTCCCCTCCTTGGCAGAGTTGATTTACTAGCACATCACTGAAAGTATCTCACAAACATAATTCTGAGTGAAAGAAGCCAAACACAAAAGTATATATATATATATGATGTGGTTCCATTTATAGAAATGTCAAAAATAGGCAAAACTAAACATTGGTGTTAGAATTCAGAGCAGAAAAATAGTGGGGATCTTACAGTGGGAAGGGGAGTCTAAAGGGGACTGAGGAGGCCATCTGGAGTTCGTGGTGATGTTCTGTTTCTTGATCTTGACGCTGAATTGCCAATGTTTTCACATTGTAAAAATTTATGAAGTTGTACAATTATGACTTGTGTACTTTTCTGAATGTATGCGTACATTAATTAAAAGCTTTCTTAAAAATAAAGGCATAGCATGATCTCATTTTGTGTTTTTTAAAGTACTGTGTGTGTGCATTAAAAAAAAAATGTTTAGGGAAGAGTAGTACCAAAATGTTTGCAGTGCTTACTTCTAGAGAGTGACCAGGTGTGGAAAGGAGGAGGGGAGAAAAGATTACTTGAGCTTCTCATTTCCTATACTTCTCTATACATTTATTAAAATAATAAACACATTTTATTCTAGTAATAAAAATTAACAGAAAAATGCATTTTACTTAAAAATTAAAAAAACTGTTTTCATTAAAAAAAAGTCCCTTTACTATCCTATTCCACCATTAGATTGGAAAGAGTACTGTATAGCTAAGTTTTCTACTTTTCAAAATTCCAAATTAAAAAAAAAAAACAACAAACTTGTCTGCAAAGATTCCCCTAGTGTAAGTCAAGTTAGTATAAAGAGAATGGGGATTAATTACTCTGAAATAGTAGAGTTTAAATGAATACTTAAGAAATATTCTCGTTTATGCCCCTACCTTATGTTTAAATCAATTTCCTTGATTTATAATTTATATAAAATAAAATGCACAGATTGACAACCCCGACTGAGCCAGGTGAACCTGCAACCAATGTGTGTGCCCCTGACTGGGAATCGAACCCACAACTCTTTGGTCTGTGGGCTGATGCTCTAACTGCTGAACCTAACCAGCTAGGGCTAAAGTGCACAGATTTTAAATGTGTAGTCCAAAGAGTCTGACAAATGTATATGCTCATATAACAAGCCTCCAACTTAAAAAGATTGAATATTTAAAAAAAATGTATATATAAATTACTTGGAGAAGTGAGTTAAAATTCTTATCTTTCTGTGCTATGCCATTTAGTGTGTAATTTAGAGTTTAGAAATGCTATATTTATACTTTAAGTAGAATTCAGGAAATAGTAAACTATTTTTTTTCCTTGAGTAAGCATTTTTGAAAAGTAAGTATGTATTCGAGACTGGGGATAAAAGTAGCTAAAATAATTTAAATTGTTTTCTTTTTCAACAGATCCCAGAGATGATGTGTGTAATACTCTTTCATTTAGTTCATGTCTGTACAAAAAACAGATTAATCTTATCCTCATTGTCATTTCTACTGACATGATCTCTTTCAACTTGTGAAAGAGATCTTAATATTGTGCAGAGAATATCTCATTTTTACTTTTTGGAATGTATTTATTTACTGTTTTTATAAGAATGAGTCTTCCTTAACTTTAGGTTACCATAATGATAATGTATTGGTTTTAAATGCAGGAGATTTCTGGGTACATATATTAGGGCCCACTTAAAATGATCTGTTCAAATAAGATAATGATTTTATATAAACTTTTCTTTGAAATACAGAATCTCATTCTGTTATCTAAGTGCTAGATTTTTTTGCTAACCTTTTAAAACTACTATATGTAAACGGGACTTTTATCATCCCTATTTTATAGATGAGTAAACAAAATTAACAAGACTAAGTAAATTACATAAAAGTATATGACAAGGAAATTAATAGAGAATGCTGCTACAAAGAGTTCAAAATGTAGACAGAAGTGTGAAAGAATTTAGAATCAGTATATAGTTCATTGGAATCCACATAGAGTTTCTGAGTTGGGAAATTAAAAACAGAATAAAGACTTCAGAAAATTAATCTTACCTGTTTGAGATCTCAAGCCTCCTTCCAACTGAGTTCACAGGAGAATTCCAGTATTTCTTGGTCGATACTGTTTTAAATCATTTTACCCTAACAAGGTTAGATTATGTACACTCTCTCCAAGGCTGGTTAGTCTCCATAACTATTTTTTCCGGTTTACAAATACAGTAGTCCCCCCTTACCTGCAGGGATATGTTCCAAGACCCCTAGCGGATGCCTGAAACCACAGATACTACCAAACCCAAAATATACTGTTTTGGTTTTTTTTCTATACATACATACCTATGATAAAGTTTAATTTTTAAATTGGGCACAGTAAAAGATTAACAACGAATTATAAAAAAACAATTATAACAATATATGGTAATAAAAGTTATGTGTAGTGGTCTCTCTCTCAAAATATCCTATTGTACTGTACTCACCCTTCTTGTGATGATGTTAGATAATACGCCTGCATGAGATGAAGTGAGGTAAATGGCGTAGGCGTGGTGACATAGCGTTAGGCGACTGTTGGCCTTCTGCGCCAGAAGGAGCATCATTGAGCCGTGACAGACTATGTCTTGTCTTCTCCCCACAATTTAGTATCTTTTCCATCTGAATCACTTATCATGCACTGTGGCCATAATTTTTGCAGTTTGAGGTATGGCAGCAAAACTAGCATCAATTTCTTTTTCCTTCTTCACAACTTCACCCGTAGATGACTCTGTTCTTACTGTAGAACTTAGCAACCTCAGCATAGCCATTATTTTTCTTTCCTTAAGTCAAGAACTTCCACCTTCTTTCTTAAAGGAAGGACTTTATGGCATATTATAACTTAGGCAGTTACTGGGTGGATACACTAAATAAAGCGATGATTCCTGTCCAAGGTGGGACTGAGAAAGATGTCACAGATTTCATCACGCTATGCAGAAGGGCATGCAATTTAATGAATTATTTCCAGACTTTTCCATTTAATATTTTCAGACCATGTGGACTGCTGATAACTGCAACTACAGAAAGTAAACTTGAAGAAAGCTAAACCATGAATGTCGGGGTGGCAGGGGCTACTGTAGTCAATTTTAGCCAAGCATAATGGCTACTACCTATTGAGCATCTGCTTTTCACCAAACATTACAGTTCCAAGAGTCAGAAATCCCAGCTTAAGGAAAAAAAAAAAAAAAAAAAAAAAAAAAAATATATATATATATATATATATATATATACACACACACACACATACACACACATATGTGTAAATATATATATATATATATATATATATATATATATATATATATATATATATATATAATATTTGGTGTTTCTATGACCAAGCCCAGTACTTGGGCCATGGTGAAAATTAAGAAATGTTTTTCAGACTGGATGAAATACTCACGTGAGTACATACTAATAAAAGATGAAAATGCTCTCTCTCATTACTGAATTAAAATTAAATACTTTCATTTTGCAAGAATACTGTTCTATTGTCTAAAAGAATTCTGTAACTAGGTAATGACTTTTTATCATCTAATAGTTACTATACAATCCATTCGTTTAAAAGTATTTATTGCATAACTATTGTGTGCCAAGTGCTCTACCAGGCACAATCCCTCCTCTATGGGAGTTTTCAGTCAAGAGATTCTGTAAGAACTAATGGCTAGTAGCAGAGGCAAGTATACTACCTTTTCCTCATTTAATATTTCTATTATGAATCTACCATTACCTGCACTTAGAGAGGAAGAAGACGGTCAGGTCATATTTTACCTTATCTACCTACCCACAAAGTAGTGTCACATATTTGCGTGTGTGTGTGTGTGTGTGTGTGTGTGTGTGTGTGTGTGTGTATGGATGGGTATATGGCA
The DNA here is from genome assembly GCA_030848825.1 of Tadarida brasiliensis. Classification (NCBI taxonomy): domain Eukaryota; kingdom Metazoa; phylum Chordata; class Mammalia; order Chiroptera; family Molossidae; genus Tadarida; species Tadarida brasiliensis. The sequence goes on from CM061268.1 coordinate 62,480,445, forward strand.
CTATAAAATATTTCAAGATGTTCTTCCAACAAGAGCTATTGAGGTTAACATGAATCCTTGAGTGTGAACAAGAAGCCCATAATGGTCTTCTGAACACAAGCTGTTGCTGTTCTTTTTGGTTCATAATCTCTGCTTTCTGGTATTGTTATTTATCCTTTTCTTTAGGCCCTGTCTTCCCATTTTGACTAAAGTTCTTCAATAACAGTAATCATTTCTTATACATCATAATCACTTTATTGCTTAGCATATCATTCACTCATTTCAAAGGATTTTTTTATATTCTAGGCATTTCGTAACTCTGGAAAATAGACAGGAATAGATATGGTCCCTAGCACCAAGAAACTTAAAATCTGAAAGGAAATAAAAGAGTAAAATATGTTCAAAAATGCTAACAACTAAAATTAAAAACTAAAGATCAGTGTATTAGTATCAGAAACTGAATAAACATCTTTCAGATCTTATAAAAAGAGTTCCTATGCTCAATGTCACTAATCAACAGAGAGATGCAAATTAAAACAACTATGAGGTATCACCTCACACCTGTATATTGGTCGCCATCAACAAATCATCAAACAACAAGTGTTGACGAGGGTGTAGAGAAAAGGGGACTCTAGTACACTGCTGGTGGGAATGCAGACTGGTGCAGCCACTGTGGAAAACACTATGATGTTACCTCAAAAAGTTAAAAATTGAACTGCCATTTAACCCAGTGATCACACTTCTAGGAATATACCCTAAGAAATCTGAAACACCAATCAGAAAGAATATATGTACCCCTATGTTCATAGCAGCACTATTTACAATAGCTAAGATCTGGAAACAACCCAAGTGTCCATCAGTAGATGAGTGGATAAAAAAGCTGTGGTACATGTACACAATGGAATACTATGCAGCTGTAAGAAAGAAAGATCTCTTATTCTTTGAGACAACATGGAGGGACCTGGAGAGTATTATGCTAAGCGAAACAAGCCAAGCAGAGAAAGATAAATATCACATGATCTCATTTATTTGTGGAATATAATGAACTAAATAAACTGATGAATAAAATTGACCCAGAGAATAGAGGTGGGGTACAGACTGACAAGACTCAGAGGAGGGGGGGTTGGGTGGGGGAAGAGATAAACCACAGAACTTATATGCATGTATGCATGACCAATGGACATAGACAACAAAGCTGGGGATGGGGTGGGGGGGATGGGGAGGAGGGTGTCAATGGGGGAAAAAGGAGAAACATCTGTAGCAAAAACAAATTAATAAAAAAAAAAAAAACAGAAAAAAAAAAAAAAGAATTCCTCCTCCCCTCATGGAACTTGCAGTCTAGTGGGGAAGGCATACCTTTTATAACTAATTAGTATTATGAGCACATTCTACATGGTAGGCAATGCACTGTGTGCTTTAGATGAATCTTTTCATGTAATTATCAGGACTTTTCCCAAAAGAATGAAAAATTTCTAATATGTAGTTATGGAATCCACACTAGGTTTTTCTGCTGTCACTTCTATTATTTCTCTTTTATAGATGAGGAAACGAAGGACTAGTGTAGTTGATTAACTTTCCCCAAATAAAACTGGCACATGTTTGCTTTGGTAAGCATTAGACCACATTACATTTCCCTCTTCAACTACTGAGGAAAGATGGTAGATGGATTTTCATATAAAGACTTGTAGAAGAAGAAGAATGTGAAACCCAATTGGATATTCTTTTGTGTCTCTTGATTATAGTATCTATCATACTACATGTTAGCTACATTCACTTGTATATCTTCTCAGATGTTGTCATCTTTTCTGAGGTGAGTGACATTATTTTACACATATTTGTACCCATAATTCTTGGTACAGAATAACTATTTAATAACTACACTTTCAATGAATGAATGAATGAATGATTGAACTGGAAAACTTGCCTTCAGCAAGTTCCAATATCATTTTTTAAAAATGTTTTTTAAAAAGGGGGAGATGACTCCTTAAAAGTTTATTGAAAGCCATGATATTCATTAGGAGAAAGCACAGTGATTATTCACATGGACACCACCACCTCCTCCTTGACTATCCAATGCAGTGTCAGAATGGAACACCGTTTTTTTTTGTTGTTGTTGTTGTTTTTTCTACAAGACTTTACTCATTATAGGGCTATAAAGTATTTAATAGAATTTCAGAGCTGAAAAATGTACTTGAGAGACAATTTAGTCTAGTCTACCAACTAGCCAGGAGCCGGATCCCTGCATATTTTCCTAGACAGACAAACGAGGAGCATCCATTAAATTTCACTGGCAATCCATAGTTGTCTTTTTGAGAAGCAGATTTTGGTCTGGGAGTGAAGAAAGAATTCACGCTTCTTCCTCTTTCCCTTCCTTCCTTTTTTTCTCTTTCATTTCAAAATAAACAAAAGCTAGAACTTTCCAAGAGAAACTTTTTGTAAGCATTTCTCCAAAGGGGCCGGGTTTTCTTTTTCTGGCCATTTCTGTTGCCTCCCTCTCTCTGGGATTGGTTGAGCACAAGCAAGAAGTACCTTTAGGGCGGAGAAACTAGACCCTGCGCTGGGAGTGGATTCTAGCCTGCAGGGAAGTGACTGACCCTCGGGGCCGCAGCAGAGGCGCAGGTCCCAGAAGGCCCTGCCGCCGGCGCGATGTGGAATCCCCTTCACGAAACCGACTCGACCTTCGTCGCTTGGCGCCGCCCGCGCTGGCTCTGCGCTGGGGCACTGCTGCTGGCCGCCGGACTCTTCGTCTTCGGCTTTCTCCTCGGTAGGGGCGCTCGCCACGCACACCCCGGAGCCTAGCCGGCAGGTCCGCGCTTTGCGGGACTCGCCGACTGGGATGTGGGGTCCCGGGGACTGTGGTTTGCTTTGCGGGAAGATGGGGATGAGCCCCCGCGAACTAGGTGGGGGTTGCTGGGGGGCGGGGGGAAGTGCACGGTTGGGTTCTGGGCAAGGTCTTGTAGGACAGTCACCCAGCATAAGGAGTAGAAGGGAGAGACCCTGAAACCGGACGTTAGAAGGTCCACCAGCTCGAGCCCTTACTAACTGGTGCATTTTAGGGTGAGCGGCAGGTCACTGGGGCAGATTGAAGCAGGTCGTCCAGGGTGCTTTGCAGGAAATGACTAACCAGTTTGGGTTCTGCATCTACTCCTGCGCCTGGAGCTGCTTCTTGTATGCAGTAGGTAGACATCGGGGCACTGCTGCATGCGAGCCCTTTTCTCTTCTCATTCTTTCGTCCGTGGGAGTAAATAACAGAGAAACTTTGGGGAACTGGCTGACATTATTGTCCGCTCTCTGAATAGATCTTTATTAATAGTTTTTGGCGTTGTTGTCCCCTGTGTACAGATTTCTCACTCGTTAAGAAAACCAGGGGCAACTCAGACAAGCTGAGACTCTTGTACATTCTGATTTTGACTCTGCCACTTCTTCGTGGCCTTGAACAAGTGGCCCAGTCTCTCAGCCTCAGCTTCCCAATCTATAGGATGCCTTTAATATCTGCAGTTTATTGGAAATAGTGAATAAAATAGCATCTAAAGTTCTCAGTACGCCATTGGGATATTGGCACTTTTCCTTACTCCTTCTTGATGAGGGGTGCTTCTCATTGGACATTAATGTCGGAGACTAGCCTAAGTTATTGCCAAGTAGTTTGCCTTACTCTGAACTCTGAATTTCCTTTCCGGGACTTAAGAGACCAGGGCATGGACCACCTAGCCAGGTTAACTCATCCTTGCTCTCACCTGCAGTGTGACCTTGGGATCATTAAAAAAAAAAGAAAAGAAACTTCTGAGCCACACTCTGCTTATATTAACATGTAGATATTAGTAACTGCCTAGGGTTGTTTGGGGGCTTAAATGAGATAGGTGCTCTCAATTTAGTTTTCTCAACTGTAAAAATGGCAAGATTGGCATGGGGGATTAAAATCTGCATCTCTTCTGGGCATTGGATTCTTAATATAGCCCTCAGCTCCATCCTAGTATTCATTGCTCGGTGGCTGACACAGAACAGGTTCTTGATTAATGTTTGTTTATTCTTCTCTAGGATTCTCTGCTCTCCTCTCTCCAACAGGCCTTCTTCCTCTTCATCCTGTTCATTCTCGAGATCTCAATTCAAGCATTTAATCCTCAGTGTGTCCTTCCCAGATCCCACAGGCTAATCCTTTGTTGTATGTACAGGTGGAACTGTATTTCCATTTTCTGCCAATCATTGATTTCAGTATGCCTGTGTGCGTGTGTGTGCATGTGTGTGTGTGTGTGTGTGTGTGTGTGATTAATAACTGGAAAGGTCCCTGAAGGCTGGCTGGGTGCTGATTTTGGTAACCATGTTATTCCCAGATCATATCATTTCTCTAAATAAATCCTTAGTGATGCCCCTTTCCCTCAGTTTAAAAGCCAACTACAAAGGCTTACTTCTCTACATCATCTTGGCTACGCATCGCCTCTGGCCTGTGTGCATTGGGTATCTTGCAGAGATGCTGGGTAAATTGTAGTTTCACTGTAGCTTTCTGAAGTTGAATTTCTCAAGACTTCTTCCATTGGAAACATAAAATCTCAGCATATTTTCTTTCAGTTTCAGAGCCAGAACAAATTATAGGTCTGAGTGTCCTTCAATTCTTTTAAATAATTTATGTACTTGAAATATATCCATAGTTAATTCATTATAAATATTGAGTAAATGCTTATTCTGGATCAGCAGAGAGCACTCACTGGAGATAGAAGCTTTAAGGAAAAAGAGGGTGGATTGCCTTTATTTTTTTTTTAATCCTCACCTGAGGATATTTTTCTATTTCTCTTCAGATAGAGTGGGAAGGAGGGAGGGAGAGAGAGAGAGAGAGAGAGAGAGAGAGAGAGAGAGAGAGAGAGAGAGAGAGAAACATCAATGTGAGCGGGACATGTCGACTGGTTGTCTCCCACATGACCCCTCTGAGGCCAGGGATGAACCTCAACCAAGGTACATGCCCTTGACTGGAATCAAACCTGCAACTCATTGGTCCACGGGTCCACACTCCAACCACTGAGCCAAACCGGCCAGGACTGGATCACCTTTTTTGGTTAATTTTCAAGAATCTTGTTTATCCCCAGTTGTTGAAACACAGTATTTAATTTTATTGTGGGTTTCCTCATAAAACGTTTCTTAGAATAACAGCAATCTTATCAATGAAATCAGATTAAAAATATTTTGTAATTAATTTATAATTTAAAAGTTTGTGTGCATGATTTTTCCCCCCAAGTGTAAGTAGGCAAGAGAAATTAAATTTCAATGAATGCCAGAGGTCATTGGTGATTTATATTTTACATATGACAGATACAACAATAAGGAAAAATAGGGCCTGTGTATGAGCTCACTTCTCATTCTTATATTTGTCTGTATTCTATAGGATGGTTTATAAAATCCTCCAATGAAGCTCCTAACATTGTTCCACCACATAACATGAAGAAGGCATTTTTGGATGAATTGAAAGCTGAGAACATCAAATCGTTCTTATAGTAAGCATATACTTGAAAGTTTATATCGACAGTTTGTTGGAAAATTTTATTCTGTTTCAAAGTTTTGATCTAATATTGCACATACAGGAACTGACGTTTTTTTATTTGTTGAAAATCTTGTATCACATTTTATCTGGACAGGATTATATATTTCAGCTGAACTTGACTGATATAGATGTTTTAAAGCAGGAGGCAGCCAACTCTCTGTAAAGGGCCTGCCTTCGTAGGCCAGCTAATCTCTGTCACAACTACTCAGCTCTGCTATTGTAGCACAAAAGAAGCCATAGAAAATGCATAGACAAACAAGTGTGGCAGTTCTGATAAAACTTTATTTATGGGCACTAAAATTTGAATTTTATGTAGTTATATCACAAAATATTATTCCTCTTGATTCTTCACCTGTGAAATGTGATAACCATTCTTAGTACATTTCAGGAAATATGCTGGATTTGGTCAGGGGAATTTATTTTCTTGACTCCTGTTTTAGAGGAAGATAGTATATTTTGGTGAAAAGAATAAACTTGGACTTTGGAGTATGTCATACTTGAATTTGAATTTCATCTTTGTCAGTCGATAGCAAAGTAAATTTGAGTAAATACTTAACTTTCCTGAGCCCTCCTTTCTATATCTATGAAATGAGGACAACGATACGGCTGTGATGAGGATGAATGTAGAGTCCATATATGTGACATAGTTTATGATCTAGCCTCTTGTTTCCTGAAATAACTATCTCTAGTGTAGAGCCAAAGAGGTAAATGAGTAAATTTAAAAAGTATTTTCAAAGCAACTGAAAATAAAACCCTTGTATAGAATGATTATATATAATTGATTAGACTATTTAGCTTTTCAAAACATGAAATCCATTTATTTAAACAGATTTACTTAGTGCGTGTGTTCAAAAATACTCAAAGTCCCTTATAGTGATTGAAAGATCCTTTAGTGAATACAAGTTATAATTTTATATAAAAGACAGTTTTATATATACATATATGTCTGTGCATAGATAGATGTGTACACACATAATCGTATAAACACATATGTCTATATTAATTTTCATAGAATTAAAACTATGAATTAAAATTTGCTGGGGCACCTCCCAGGTCTTTGGAAACGCTGTTTCAACTGAGAGACCCTAAAGCTTAAACTTTGGAAATCCCTCCTCTGCCTCATAGTGTTTCATTATAATTAGGTGTAATAGATAAAATGAAAAGGGAGGTCTGGCAAGATTTAATATTTACTCTTAGAGCTGCTGTCCCTGCTTCCTCTCTCTTTCCTAATTGTGGCATGGATTGACCAGCAAAGAAGAAAAATGCATGCCTTTTGGTTATTTCTTTTTCTTGGACTCGAGCAAGATTGAAGCCGTCAGCTTCTTGCCTATTTTCTATGGCCCTGACCAAGCTGCTCTAACTGTTCAGGATTCAAGGATGTTTATCATTAACTCACAAAAGAAAGAGATTAAGAGAACCTCATTCATTCCTCCAAGGACTGCAGAATCTCCAGAAGCCTTCTGAACTCTTCAGATTTCCAATTTACCAATACAAGTTGTTAGCTATTTTGAATAATTTATAAATTATTACTGTTTTTTTAATGATATTCTTGTAGGATCAACAAATTCCTTGTGACATACTTCTCAATTGATTAAAACAACAAAAAATGTCAAAATTTCTGTTAATATCAGTTATCTAATTGAGCCTCAAATCTTTGAGAACTAGTGGGGTGGTTAGTCTTCCCACATATAGATTTGAAATTTAAGACATGGCTTGGATTACATAAGTTAGTGGTAAAACCTGTAATACACCACTTATCTGATTTTATGCTGATTAATTTATCCTTAGAAAGGAGTCTTTTTTTCTACCTTATCTTTTTCAGAATCAGCTTTTCTCCAAATGACTGGGTTCAACCCTGATCATAGCTCATGGTTGTATCCTAGTGGGTAATGACAAAACTGTTACAAGAAATTTTACTCATCATAGCAAAGTCTAATAAAGGCTCTCACTTTTTTGCTTTTTAAAAATGTGAACATGTTCAAGACTCCTCACAACAACTCTTCTTGCTTGTAGCAACAGAGTTAGAGCTGTGACTTCAGGACATATGCATAATCCTCATCCACTTTAGTTATGTCACAGTTTGTGATATGTGTAATATAGAAGAAAATAGCAACATGTTAGCTGTTTTGCTGTTTTCGTTTGCAGGTAGGTATACGCTGATGAAGGAATAGATAGACTTCTCAGCTGCCTCTTAAAATTGTGTTCTTTTCCTAGAGTAAGTAGAAGGAAGGAAATAATAAAGATTAGAGCAGAAATAAATGACATAGAGTCTAAAAAAACAGCAAAAGATCAATGAAACTAAGAGCTGGTTCTTTGAAAACATAAGCAAGATTGACGAACCTTTAACCAGACTTACCAAGAAAAAAAGAGAGAGAACCTAAATAAATAAAATCAGAAATGAAAGAGGAGAAGTAACAACTGACACCACAGAAATACAAAGGATCATAAGAAAATATTATGAACAACTACATATCAACAAATTGGACAGCCTGGGCAAATGGATGAATTCCTAGAAACATAACCATCTTCTAAAACTGAATCAGAAAGAATCAGAAAACCTGAATAGACCAATTACAACTAATGAAATCAAAGCAGTGATTAAAAAAACAACAAAAAACTTCCAGCAAACAAAAGTCCTGGATCAGATAGCTTCACAGGCAAATTTTACCAAAGATTCAAAGAAGAACTAATCCTTCTCAAACTATTCAACCAAACATTCAAAGAACTACTTATCCTTCTCAAACTATTCAAAAAACCTCAAGAGGGGGGAAGACTTCCAAGCTTTTTTACAAGGCCAGCATTGTCCTAATTCTAAAACCAAATAAAGACACTATAAAGAAAGAAAATTATAGGCCAATATTCTTGATGAATATAGATGCTACAATTCTCAAGAAAATATTAGCAAACTGCATCCAGCAATACATTAAAAAGATCATACACCAAGATCAAGTGGGATTTATTCCAGGGATATAAGGTTGGTACAATATTCACAAATCAATAAATGTGATACACCACATTAACAAAATGAAAGATAAAAATCACATGATCATATCAATAGATGCAGAAAATTAATTGGATAAAAACCATCACCCATTTATGATAAAAACTCAACAAAGTAAAAATAAAAAGATCATACCTCAACATAATAAAGGCCATGCGTGAGAAACCCACAGCCAACATCATACTCAATGGGCAAAAACTAAAAATGTTTCCCTTATGATTGGGAACAAGACAGAGATGTCCTCTTTCACCACTCTAATTCAACATAGTAGTGGAAGTCCTAGCAATAGCAATCAGCCAAGAAGAAGAAATAAAAGGCATCCAAATTGGAAAGGCAGAAGTAAAACTGTCATTATTTGCAGATGATATGATATTGTGTATAGAAAACCCTAAAGACTCCACCAAAAAACTACTAGATCTAATAAATGAATTCAGCAAATTAGCAGGATACAAAATTAATATTCAGAAATCGGTGGCATTTTTTTTTAATCCTCACCTGAGGATATGTTTTTCATCGATTCTAGAGAGACAAAGGAAGGAAGAGGGAGAGAGAAGAGAAACATCTTTGTGAGAGAGAAACATTGATTGGTTGCCTCCTGTACATACTCCAATCGAGGTTCGAGCCTGCAAACTAGGCATGTGCCCTGACTTGGAAATCAAACCCGTGACCCTTTGGTGTATGGAATGATGTCCTAACCAACTGAGCCATACTGACCAGGGCATTTGGTGGTATTTTTATACACCAATAATGGACTATCAGAAAAAGAAAATAAGAAAACAATCATATTTGCTATTACAAAAAAATAATAATAAGATACCTAGGAATAAATTTAACCAAGGAGGTAAAAGACCTGTACTCAGAAAATAATAGGATACTGAAGAAAGAAATTGAGGAAGATAAAAATAACTGAAAGCATATACCATGTTCATGGATAAAAAAAATAACATCATTAAAATGTCCATACTATCCAAAGCAATTAACAGATTCAACACAATTCCTATTAAAATACCAATGGCATATTTCACAGATCAAGAACAAATATTCCAAAATTTTAAAAATTTAAATGGAACCAAAAAAGACCCCTAATAGCCTCAGCAAGCTTGAGAAAAACAAAACAAAAACAAAGTTGGAGGTATCACACTACCTAATATCAAACTATATTACAAGACTGTAGTAATCAAAACAGCATGGTATTGATACAAGAACTAGCATATAGATCAACAGAATAGAATAGACAGCACAGAAATAAACACATGCCTTTATAGTTATTTAATATTTGACAGAGGAGGCAAGAATATACAATGGAGTAGAGCCAGTCTCTTCAATAAATGGTGCTGGGAAAATTGGACATAAACATGCAAAAAAATGAAACTAGACCACCAACTTACACAATACACAGGAATAAACTCAAAATGGATTACAGAATTAAATGTTAAATCATGAAACCATAAAAACATAGAAGAAAACATAGGCAGTAAAATTTCAGATATTTCTCATAGCAATATTTTTGCAGATATATCTCCTTGGGCAAGGGAAACAAAGGAAAAAATACACAAATGTGACCACATCAAACTAAAAAGCTTTTGCATAGCAGAAAAAATGAAAAGGGAACCCATTGAATGGCAAATATTTTGGAATATTTGCCAGTGATACATCTGATAAGGGATTAATTTCCAAAATATATAAAGAGCTTACATTACTCAACACCAAGAAGACAAATAACCCAATTGAAAAATGGGCAAAGGACCTGAATAGACACTTCTCCAAAGAGGACATATAGATGGCCAATAGATATGAAACAATGCTCAACATCACTAATTGTCAGAGAAATACAAATTAAAACCACAATGAGATACCACCTCATGCCTGTCAGATTGTCAGAATGGTTATTATCAGTAAATCAACAAACAACAAGTGTTGGTGAGGATGAGGAGAAAAGGGAACCCTTGTGCACTGTTCAAGGGAATGTAGACTGGTGCAGCAACTGTGGAAAACAGTATGGAGTTTCTTCAAAAAATTAAAAATGGAACAGCCTTTTGACCCAGTGATCCCACTTCTGGGAATACATCCGAAGAAACCCAAGACAGTAATTTGAAAGAATATATGCACCTGTATGTTCATTGAAGCATTATTTACAATAGCCAAGATCCAGAAACAGCCCAAGTGTCCATCAGGAGATGAGCAGATAGAAAAGCTGTGGTACATTTACATATTGGAATATTACTTGGCCACCAAAAAATTAAAGGATATTTTACCTTTTGCAATAGCATAGATGGACCTGGAGATTATTATGCTAAGTGAAATAAGCCTGTCAGAGAAAAACAAATGCCATATGGTTTCACTTATATGTGGAATCTAATGAACAAAATAAACTGACAAACAAAATAGAAACAGAGGCATGGATACATGGAATAGACTGGCAACTGTCAGAGGGAGGGGGTTTGGGGATCTGGATGAAAGAAGGTGAAAGAATTAAGAAAAAAATGTATATATATCACAATTTATATATATACAAAACACATAGACACATAGTGTGGTGATAGCCAGAGGGAAAAGGGGTGGGGATTAGGTGGAGGTGGGCAAAGGGATGGAAAATGGGAAAGAAAAGAGCCTTTGCTTGGAGCGATGGCTGCGCAATGCAGTGTGCAGATGATGTTTTGTTGAGTTGTGCACTTGAAACCTCTATGGCAGTGGTTCTCAACCTTCCTAATGCTGTGACCTTTTAATACAGTTCTCCATGTTGTGGTGACCCCCAACCATAAAATTACTTTCGTTGCTACTTCATAACTGTAATTTTGCTACTGTTATGAATTGCCATCAGAAATATGTGTTTTCTGATGGTCTTAGGCGACCCCTGTGAAAGGGTCGTTCAACCCCCAAAGAGGTCGAGACCCACAGGTTGAGAACCGCTGCTCTATGGTTTTGTGAACCAATGTCACCCCAATAAATTCAATTCAAGATTTGTGTTCTTTTGTTGCTACATTTTGAAAATGCACAATAGAAATTCTATGTAAAGTGTTAAGCACTTAAAAATTTACTGAAGGAGGATTTTAACACTATTTTTGTAAACACAATTTAAATTATTTTAATAAAGTATAAAAATTAATCACAGGGTTTTTTTTAATTTTAAGTTATTTTTCTTGGCAGTTGATTTTACACATTAAAAGTTCAGATACAGCGTAGAATTAAACATTTGAAATTGGGATTGTCATAGCAATGTTGCCTATAAGAGTTTTTTAAAATCACCATAAGCATGGAAGATTGTTGATTTTAGTAAAACCTCCATATTTAGAACCAGAGATTCATGAAGTTCAAGAAATTAATGATCTAGAAATGAATAAATGTCTTTACATGATATATGATGCTTTGACTTGTGGAATTTTCTTTCTTTTTTTTTTTTTTTTTTTTCCTTTAAGGAGTTTAAATTGACAATACCAATGAGCTGAATGTTTGGGGAAATAACAAATTTCCAGGAGGGAAAATTTTAAAACAAACAAAAACACTAGTATCTAGACACATTAAATGAGAAATTAGTCTACTCATGAAAGTTATATCTAGTAACCAAAAGTTTGGTTACATAATTTAGTTGTTAAAGATATTCCTGGTCAAACTAATTATCATCATTGCTTTTTTAAGTGTATTACTGTGCATGCTGGATAGAGTACAAGAGGTTCAGTTTAAGCTTGTGTAAATATGTTCAGATTCTTCCTTAATGAAAATACTTCATAAATGGTTGCTAATGAAAAGGTTTCTCACTTGACTATAACTTTCAATATTTAAAAATAAATGTAATTATCAGTAATCCTTGGCATGTCACAGCTTGGTATTTGGATGAAAATATTTTTCTCTCTCAAATATTTTGCACATTGAAATAAAAACAGGCAATTCCATGAAAGTTGCAAGAGTCATGGCTCTTAAGGAAAGAATATGACATTTCCTTCATCTACTTACTATTCAAGGATATGTCCACAGGGTTGCACAACAGTTCTCTCATCAGATCAGTTTCTCCGGTTTTTCCTTTGAATGAGTACAAATCCGAGCATGCAAAGTTCAAATGCACTTTGAAAATCTATTTGATGCAACAATAATACCATTTTCCTTTTATAATGTATCACATTTCTTAGTAGTTTTATGTGAATCTGCCTTAATTGTTTGTTGATTTGAGATAAAGGCTGACTAAACATTAATTTCTAACCACTTTCGATTTTTGTTTGCCAGTAATTTTACACGGATTCCACATTTAGCAGGAACAGAACAAAACTTTCAGCTTGCGAAGCAAATTCAATCCCAATGGAAAGAATTTGGCTTGGATTCTGTTGACTTAGCCCATTATGATGTCCTGTTGTCCTATCCAAACAAGACTCATCCCAACTACATCTCAATAATTGATGAAGACAGAAACGAGGTAAAAAAAAAAAAAAAAAAAAAAAAAGAGTAGAAAAGAAACTCCCCCATCTATTCTTTTCAAATACTTCCTATGAAAGAATGCACTATACAGGTCCAATTATTGATAGAAATCAATATTATTGAAACAGATGAATGATGACTTTGATATTTCATTATCAGTACCAACTTTCTTATACTGTTTGAATTTAATGCAATGTTGGAAAGATTCTGGAAAATTAATGCTTGATAACAATTACTATTTTTTATTTTTTAGTATTATACACTACCTTAAAATATGAGATATTAGTAAGCTTCCAAGCAACTAAAATAGATACATTTTTGATAGGTTCAGACTATAAAAGATACTGCAAAGGTTTGGGGTTGCTAGGAAATTCAGAGACCCAGTGTGCAATTTGAGCCAGCAGGTTTTTATTGGTTCTTAATGGTTATGTCTCATAGGGTCATGCGCTCATCTCTGTACACAGAACTGAAATGTGGGCATTTGGAGGGGAAGAGCTTTCGAAGAGAAAGTCTATAGAGTGATAGCTAAAGTATTTCCAATCTCGTTTGCAAGTTAGGGCACATACTTAAGAAACAGAAGACAATACAAGTAATTGAGATACTTCTTTTCCTTTCTTTCTTTCTTTTTTTTTTTGTAAATTGGGTTGGTTCTTTCTATTATTGCAGCAATTTTCAACTGGTGTCCACAAGAATTTTTTTTAATTAATTTATTTTTGTTACAGATGTTTCTTCATTTTCCCCCATTGACACCCTCCTCCCATTCCCACCCCCCACACCCACAGCATTGTTGTCTAAGTCCACTGGTTATACTTATATGCATAAGTTCTTTGGTTTATCTCTCCCCTCCCCACCAACCCCCTCCTCTGAGATCTGTCAGTCTGAACCCTACTTCTATGTCTCTAGGTCTATATTGTTCATCAGCTTATTTTATTCATTATATTCTACAAATAAGTGAGATCATGTGATACTTGTCTTTCTCTAACTGGCTTATTTCCATGAAATATATTCAGTTGAAAGCTCAGAACTCATATATTCATTGCGAGTTAGCATACCTTAGTTGTAGAGCTACTGCACCTAACTAAAATTGCCTCCTTCAATCTAGATAGCTTCCTTCGGTCCTTTTCTTAGCTAGGGCTTCTAAATTGTATACAACTTCAGGTATGTCCAGCTTTATCAGTGATCAAGCTTGATCAATATTGATAATGTTAAAAATATACATGTTTAAACCTCTGTCTTGATCTATCAAATTTGGGAATTGTTTATGTACAATCAGGAAAATAGCAAACTTTCTGTCCTTTTTTCTTTCTTCATCTCCCAGTTTTGACTGTACCTTTGCTTTTGTTATTACATTTCATCATTTTTGCCATTACAGATATTTATGCAATTCCTAAAGCCTGTTACATAATATAAGCATATCACGTAGAAGTTTCATTTTGGAGATTTTCCTGAATGGTGTTAGTTGCCTAAACCTTCTTAATTTTTGTTGTTGCTGTTATATCATTAGTTTATTTTCATTTATGTTTTCATCCAAGTTACACCTGCACATAAAGAATCACATAGTTCTCCAAAATGCCTTCCTTCCTTCCCAGTCTCCCCTTCCCTGAAGCAATCACTATTCAACCATGAGTTGATTCTTTTGCTATTTACCTCTTCTTCCTTAAATAACATGCTTATATTGCTTGTGTTTCAGATTCTGGCATCATCTTTTGACATCCGGACAGTTCAGCCCCGTTTTCATTCCTCTGTCCTAACTACAAACACTCTCTTACTGTCTCCCCATCTCCAAGTGTGATTTAGTTGTTGTGACTAACTATTCATAGCTATGTGGTAAACTATAAACTTATTTGTTTGTTCAACACGGACAAGTTCTCCTCTCACAAGCAGCAGATATTAGTGTTTTGTAGATTCCAGAAATATTTTAAATATATACAGACATTCTTTTACCTTTGTTTATGAAGAAATAAAATGCCATATAGATCGAACTATATATTAACATTGTTGTCATAAAAAGTAAATAGAAATTTGTAAGCTGTAATTGTTTTAGTTGTACTCATAATACCTGATTTGAGGCTATCTTAGTGAATTTTGTGAAGTGAGCAGTGTGCACTGGTATATATATAGTCCACCTTTGAAAAAGACCAAAAAAAATTATTTCCTTGACCTTAAAATATTTTGCTAGTTGTTAGAATAACTCATAAACTTGCTTTAAAATCCACTTGCTCAATAATGCTGTAAAATTGAATAGTATAAAGGCAAATCAAGTGAGACAAGCTTGAGTACTCACTCCCTTGGCTGAAAGACTTGCTGATGTAGTGACCTCATTTCGAGATGGATTTTTATCGCACTTTAGTATATTTTCTTTTACAATCTTTGCCAGTGATTCAGATGAGTTTGCACCCTTTTGGATCCCAGAGAAATTGTGGGAAATATGGAAGATGTGAGGATTTTTGGAGGGTAGTAGTTGATTTGGTTTTATGTTAGGTTCTGTCAGCCTCAGGAGAGGCAGCTTACTGGTGCTCCAGTTAGTACAACATAATGTCAGCCCAGATTCACTCCCCAACTCCCATCACCCTTCGTACTGCTGCACTGGCATGACGTTGAGAAGAAATGTGATAGCAGACTTCCTTGACTTGCGGGGAATGTTTTTAGTGCTCTCATCATTAATTTTGATATCTGCTGTAACTTTGTTAAGTAGGAATCAGATTTTTCAGTTTCCAGACTACAAAAAGAAATGAAACTAATAAAATTAACCAATCAAAAAAAAAGGGGGGGGGAGAAAAAGAAGCATTGGGGGAAGAAAAGGAAGAGTAAAATTCATATAATAAAAGGGTATAAGTGACTTAAGTACTGTATATTAGTAAATACATAATTATAGAATTGTAAATCCTCTGGGGCAATTTTTCCCCCTGTATCACAGCCATCACTTTTTGTAGGACAAGTTTATTTCTAGTTTATCCTTAACCCTAAAGGAGGTTGTTTATTTGAGACCCAGCTTTTATGCAGAGGTCTCCTGTTAGGCTGTATTATTTGGACAGGCTCTAGACTTGTCTTTTAACCCCTTTGCCCCTTCCATGGAATCCCAGGCTTTGATAGATGCAGCTAAGGGGAAAACAGATTTTAGTGCTCCTTGGAATTCCTGCTTTTATGTTATTTTTTTGGCTTCTGATTCTTTCCTAACTTCCCCCCGTCCTGCCCCCAATTCAGTGATACACTTAAAAAGATAATATTTTATGTTTGGTTCAGTGTTTTTAGTTCTTTTCAGAGTGAATGTTGTTTATATATCTAGATACTATCAGATATAAATTCCTTCTAAAATGTAATATTTTTTATTGAAGTGAACTTACTATTTAATTTACTCCTTAAGTAATTATCCTTGCATTGTTGTAAGTGACTATGATTGCCTAAATCAAAAGCTGGTGTTTATAGATCCTCTCAGGGTCTATAATTTATTCATCTCACAGCCTCTAGCACAGTGCTAGGTGTCTGATATGTATTCTCAAAATACTGAAGGCTTGATTAGCCCTCTACTGACAGAAAAGATAATACACAGGCATCCTTATTTGATTCTAGTATTCAAACTTTACCTGATTTACTTCTGATTATTGTATTTTGTTTTTCTAGGTTTTCAACACATCATTATTTGAACCACCTCCTCCAGGATATGAAAATGCTTCAGACGTTGTGCCACCTTTTAGCGCTTTCTCTCCACAAGGAATGCCGGAGGTAAAAATCCGATGCACTGAAATAAAATTAACAATCAGAACCCCCTCACACATCCAGGCAATAGTTAAGGGGGCATTAAAAGGGGTTTTTGTTTTGATGCATTTCAAATTCACCCTTTTCCATATTGAAGAAACTAGAATTTCTTAGTAAGAAAAAGGAATATTTATTATTTTGTGTTCATAGTGCTCTTTAAGATAAAATGTACTGAAATGAGATGCATAAATCCAAAATGTACATTTACTGACTTTTGACAAATGCATATACCTGTGCATTTCAAACTCCATCAACACATAGATTATTAACATTACTTCCAAAAGTACTTTTATGCTCCTCAGTCAATTCCACATACCGTAAGGCAACCATTCTTCTGATTTTTTTGCCACCGTTGATTAACTTTGCCTATTCAAGAAATTCATATAAATGGAGTTGTATAGAATGTAATAATTTGTGTCTAGTTTCTTTTACTAAACATAGTCTGTGAGATATTTTAGCATTTATCGGAAGTTTGTTCCTTTTATTGCCAAGTAATATCTATTGTATGAAAATAGTATGTCTTACTGTTGTATAGCACTGATTAATTTTCAAAGAATTAGAATAATTGTATTGTTGCCATTTTCAAATGAAGAACGTGAATGTCCATTCTGGAAAGTTTTATGTGATTTGCTCAGTAAAGCACTATGCATAACAGTCGTCTTAAATTTTACAATCAATCTCCAGATTTTTGCACAGTATATTTTTATAAGAAAGCTAAATTTGAAAGAGTTGAATATAACTTATTACTATCTTTTTACAAGTTCTCTCTTCTACTATAATATTTAACATGAGGTAAATTTAATTTTGAACATACTGAGTTTGAGGTGCCTAAGATATATTCGCAAGAAGCTGCTAATTGACAGTTGGGTATATTGAAATATCACTCAATAGAGAGGTAAGGGTTTGAGCCATTATTGGAAACATGCTGGATAAAAAGTTTGATTTGCATTTAGAGTTAAATTGATATTTTAAAATCTATCTTCACCAATCAGTTAGGATTTATGAGGACAATTTAATATCAGGTAATGCCGTGTTTCTTAATAAGGTAAAAAATTATTTTGTATTATTTTCAAGTATTTGATTAATTAATTTATTTATAATTTAAAATTGTCACAAACTGCCCTGGCTGGTTTGGCTCAGTGGTTAGAGCATCAGCCCTCAGACCAAAGGGTCACAGGTTCAATTCCCGGTCAAGGGCACGTACCTGGGTTGCAGGTTAGATTCCCAGCCCTGGTCAGGGTGGTGCAGGAAGCAACCAGTCGACGTGTCTCTCCCACATCGATGTTTCTCTCTTTCTCCCTATCTCTCTCCCTCCTACTCTAACAGAAGATAAATCCTCAGGTGAGGATTTAAAAGATAAAATTATGTATGTGTGTATATATGGTTAATGTATTTCCCTGTCAGTGATTTTTGGATCTTCATCTGAATCCTTTGGAATGTGAATTATTGGGTTTTACTTTAGCCTATTTGAAATTAGTGATTTGACAATGTCCATAAAATAGGGTCTATTCTAGGGGTCTCAAACTTCAGTACGTATCAAAATGATCCAGAGGGTTTATAAAACTCAGATCCTGGTCTCTACCCCCTGAGTTTCCATAGGTCATAGGTGAAGGTTGAGAGTTTGTTTCCAAGGTCCCAGGTGGTGTTGATTCTGAGGGTTCAAGAACCATGCTTTAAGAACCACTGGTCTTGCCTCTCAGTTCTGTCTCCATTAACAAGAGCAGGAAGATGGAAGCTTGAGAGAAATGGAAAATTCTAGGATAACAGTGCAAGATTGTATGTATTCCCAGTCACAGAACAATGGTGCAGTGTAAATTTTACAAGGTCATTGTCTGAAAACAAAGCTTTTTTCTAATTCACAGTGACAACTTGCATATCTATCACACTTGTTTTCATTTTCAAAATATACTGTCATTTTAAAACTGTCTTCTTCAGTCCCTTTTCTATTATAATTTGCTTTGTGAGGACTGCAGATGTATCAAAGGAGAGCCAACATTTACAGACATTTAAAGAAGTAGCTCCCCAAAGTTGGTGATATTAAATATGGATAAACTTCAAGTAGGACACTGACACTAAAACAAAATTCACTGAAATCACATTTTTTTACTTTTAACTTTTTAATTTTTTAATTAAGAGTGAACTCCTGAGGAGACTAACAGTGATAAATCAGACATACATACTAGCATTAATATGCATTGGTCTTATAAAGAAATAAAAGAGCTAAAAGTAACCCTTTTGCTGAAGCAAAGATTCAAATGTCACCTTCTCAATCGACTTTCCTCTTTTTATTTAAAATTGTCCTGCTTGAGTACCAGTTCACTGTTTGCCTACTCTATTTAAACTTTCTTGAATTTTTCTATAGCACCTATCACCTTTTAACATACTGTATAATTTACTTAGTTATTAACTTTATTGTTTATTATCTTATCTCTGTTCTCCACATGAAAGTAAGTTCCTTCAAGGACAAGGATTTGACATATCTCTAATTCCTAAAATACTGCTGAGCACACTATAAAATAATACACCTTCAATAAATTTGTCAAATCTTAGAATCAGCTTGGAAACAACTTTAGTATCTGTTATAAATTTGTTGCACACATGCTATAAGAAATGTAGTCAAAGAGGGAAACAATAACTGAAATAAAAGTATAGGATGTTAGAAATTGTCCAGGGTAGGGGCTTCGAGCTAGGATGTGTAAAGACTTTCCAAAGGCAAGCTTGGGATCATTTTAATGAGATGAGTTGCATCATCAATTTCTCGATGTACTCTCAGATGGAATTGAGAACTAGCCTGTGGTGAGATCCTGCTGGTACTCTGTCCCTATCTCCTTATTTATAGTCATTTTTCTCTTATTTTATTAATGAAGGACCTTACCCGCCCATTCTAAAACAACATGAAGCATCTTTCTGAGTTGTGAAAAATCTCTGGTGCCCCAAGCAAAGACATAAGAGTGAGAGATGCTAATAGCTGGTTAACAAATGATTTGGCAAATAAAATGGTTTATAATTGAACAAAATTAAAGATGAGCCTAATTGAGTTTCCTGCTGGTTTCATTAGAATTAACTTGGATAATAGATCCGTGTATGACTTGGGGGTTGTAACTTGGAAGGAATTTAAATATTTTAGTGAAGATTTCATGACAAAACCCTTTTCATTCCTATCCCAAGGTTTCTGAGAACTTACGTCTAAAAACAAGAAATGTGAACACAACTGATGCTGTCCTGTCTCATTCTAGCAATAGTTTATTCAGTCACAGATCCATGGCCCAGTGTTTAAACATTCCATAGCATCAAGAGATGTATTTCAAGTACAATTTTATGCTTAAGTACTATTTATTAATATAAACATTTATCATGATGCTGTTAGACTCAATTGGATACTACTAATAATTATAATAATAACTTACTTCTGAAGATTTTTTTTAACACATAGAGCCTGCCAGAGGAAATACATATGTTTAAAAATGCAATTTATATATTCTTAATCAAGGGAAGTTCGACAGTGATTAATAAAAGACTTTCAGGCATACCCCGAAACTGAAGTGAAATTTAACATACTAGATGCTAATTAAGGAGTGTCCTCTTGGGATCGATATTTTTGGCAAGGAGAGGAAGACAGCTGTATCAAGCAGAGGGAGACATTTCACCTCAGTGCCGCTCAAGGACACCCTCAGCTGATGCGGTGGGCAGCTCTGGAGTCAGAATTGCCCATCAGAATGGTCCTGGGTTGGACTGAGATGTCCAGGTCTTACTACTTCCACATCCATCAGTCATTGAATGTATGGCATTCTAAAACTGGACATGACTTTGAGCAAGGTGGCTGTCTGTAGCTGACCCTAAGCAAGAGACTGGCAATGGAAGGCTGTCTGCAGAGAGCCTCCCTGCAGCTGGAGCAAGGACCTCTCACTGAAGGGAAACCTGGGCAGCACATGCCAGCGTCCAGCACAAATATAGTTTACTTTAGAGGAGAATGTTTTGGGGGAAGAGGGACAGAATACAAGTTCAAGGGAAAAAATAATGATAAAACTGACTAAAGAGAAGTGTATGTATTCTTTTTTTTTAATTTTTTCCCTTTATTGATTTTAGAGAGAGAGGAAGTGAGAGAGAGAGAGAGAAATATCTATGAGAGAGAACATCGATTGGCTGCCTGCCACATGCCCCCCACTGGGGATCGGGCCCACAACTTGGGCATGTGTCCTGACCAGGAACTGAACCGGCGACCTCTAGGTGCATGGGTCGATGCTCAACCACTGAGCCACACCGGCCGGATGTGTGTGTGTTCTTGTATTGTCTTAAATGATGATGCTAAATAGTAAATCATAATAGTATTTAAAAAATTTTGGACGCATAAAAGGTGAGGTAAAATTGCTTCAAAAATGTGAATGCTTATCGTATGCTGGAAATCACATTATTTGTGGCTCCTTAAGGTATGGTAAAAAATTTTAGATGTCAGCTTAAAAATATTGTTTTTCAAAATCAATTTAGGAAGTGGGTGAGCAAAATATGTTTGAAGAATACTGATCTAATCTAACAGGCCATTTTTTGAGTGAGAGTAGTCAGATGCCACTTGTGACATTCTGAGAAACGCATGTTTGGCGATTTCGTCATTGTGTGAACATCACTGAGGGCACTTACGCAAACCTGGAAGGTGGAGAACCTGGAAGGTAGAGCCTACGACACACCTAGGTTCGCTGGTATGTCTCCATTGTATATGCTCTCCCTTGTTGACCAAAACATCATCACGGGGCACAAGACTGTACTGGAACTCAGAGATGTTATAAGACTTGCACATAATCATACTAATGATGTGAAACCAGACCTGTAAAGCAACGATATTACCTGACCTTTCTTCCTTACCTAGTGTTGTGAAGACCCATATGCTACTGCTTCTGAATGTACTTCAAAGCAAATAAAGCTCTCATCAAGAGCTTCTTACCCTGAGGTGCCTGAACCCCTTCAAACTGTGTGCAGCAATGTGTATAGTTACATACATACATTCTGCCACCCCCCCACCCCCACCCTGGGAACGTTTCTACAGCTTTATAGCCACTATAGAGGAGACAAATATATACATTTTAAAAAACTGTTAAATTCCTATGTCTCTAACACAGCTAATTGACTTCTGGATTCAAGTTTCTTTCTCTCTGAATCTCTCACCTAAGGCTCGTGCCTTTCTGACCCTCTTGCATGCCCTTGCCTCTTCCCTGTTTCAAAGATGTGAAACAGTCCCCATGCAGAGAAACCTCCTTGTATCCCGTCTTACATGTACTAAACCATCCGTGGTCTCCGCAGGGTGATCTAGTGTATGCTAACTACGCACGAACTGAAGACTTCTTTAAACTCGAGCGGGATATGAAAATCAATTGCTCTGGGAAGATTGTGATTGCCAGATATGGGAAAATTTTTAGAGGCAATAAGGTAAAAATTATCTCTTTTTTGTTCTCCACAAATATGAACTGATATTGTATTGTATATGTGTAGAATCATATCCCTAAAACTTTCTGGGGACCCTGATCCTCTCATGTTCTGTAACACACCCACCTTATAGGGAGGACATCTCTGCTAGCTTATAGACCGGGGTTTCAAACTGGGTCACTGCAGTGAGGCCAGTGTCGTACATCAGGGGCAATCGAGCAGATTTTTCCATACCTGCAAATTATGCCTATGGTCTACAAAGAAGTGTGCGCTGGATTGGTGGTTAACCTTGATTCAGTGGCTTTGTTTTAAATATTAACTTTGAAAATATTTACTACATTAAATTTTAATATGAATTGTTATTATAGCTAATGAGGGAAACCGATTTATACATACATAGCAGTTTTTAAAATTACTATCACTTGATTTGTGTGTGTGTGTGTGTGTGTGTGTATAATTTTTTTTTCTCTTTCGTGGGAAATTAAATTTTAAAAATATTCCCTTTCAACCATAGAAAACATGGGAATCTGGCCTGCTTGTTGTGCTTCTAGACTAGTGGAAGGAAACAGCATGCGCTCGCTCCCTCTAAGTGTGCATTGCTGTACCCACGTAGGCTCTCTGAGGACACTAGAGCTTGTAGTGGGGGGTTGGGGAAGCCAGTTCTCTGTGAGATATTCTTTGTTGTAGGTCTCATGATAAAAGATTAAAGATAAGAGATTAGTTGCTTATTTAAAGATAATTTTGAGAATTAATATAACCAAATTTGGAACAACCAATCTGAAGTAAGAGAGACATTGTGTTTTACAGGTTAAGAACGCCCAGCTGGCAGGGGCCAAAGGAGTCATTCTGTACTCAGACCCTGCTGATTACTTTGCTCCTGGGGTGGCACCCTATCCAGATGGTTGGAATCTTCCTGGAGGTGGTGTCCAGCGTGGAAATATCTTAAATCTTAACGGTGCAGGGGACCCTCTCACACCTGGTTACCCAGCAAATGGTGAGTGATCAGGCCTTAATTATCATAGGAGACTTAACACTTTAATTGATTTTATTAAAGGACTTCCTTTGACAACAAAATATGTCTTTTTTCTTATTCTCTCTGCATCTAAGAAATAAATTGAAGAATTTTGAACTCTGAACATTATTGGTTCTGGTCCCTTACCCGTTGTTTGGAGCCCTTGGGCCTGATTGGTTTTGGAACTCGGACATTTTCAGATTATTGTAAAGTAGTACGGTGCATATACCATACATTGCATAACACACACAGAGGTTGGGACAATACAGAAAGCAAGTATATAAACATTTTTGCAGCAAAATGTATGAATAACCATACCAAGCTGGGTTATAGAACTAGTATAAATAACCTTGCATCTGCTTAAGTCAAATTTTACCATCAAATCAGTTTACATCAAATCAGGTTTTGTTGCCAAGTAAATTTCCTCCAAATGCTTGGTTTTCACAGTTTTGGAATTTCACAGTTGTGGATAATGGTTAGTAGAACAGAAGTTCTATGAGCCCTGAAATGGAACATTTAGAACATAGAGTCCAGAAGATGCTTACTGCATCTTTGTTATATAAAGACAATCATATAACTTTCAAGGAGTGTTTCCTCAACGCCAGCTCTTCACGTGTATTAACAATTCTTTAAGCTGAGTAATGTTATTATCGCTATTTGATGGGAGGAAAATGAGGTTAGGAGAAGCAAGCAGTGTAGCCCAGATTATCACATTACTAAATGAAGACCTGGGGTTCAAGGTCAAGTGGTCTGGCTCCAGAGTCCACATGCTTGTCTTGTGCTGAAATAGTCCCCTGTTCACTGTAGATCATTAACAAAGGGAGCTAATTTATTTGAATGTGCTTAGCTATTTGATGACATTTACAAAAAACTATGATCATTTAGTTTGTGTGGTTTAAAACTAACTGAAGTGTATAACTTGGATGCAATAGATACCAAAGTGTCTGTGGCATTTCCATATTTATTCTTCATCTGGGTTTTTAAAATGTTTTACCAAATTGTAGATTCCACCAAAGTTTATGTACTTTGGCTTTGTAAATGTTTTTGGAACATGGTACATTGTCACAGATTATTTTTTTAAGTGAAACTGTTATCCTGTAATAAAATCCCATAAATATACCTGGACTTACGTCACCTTTTTAATTCCCAAGTTAAAAAAACAACAACAATTTTTCCCGAGCTCTGTTAGTTACGAAAAGCTAAAACTATGGACATAAAATGAGATGAACTGGAATATTTCTGTGGATTATCCTTTAATTTAAATGATGGCATTTTAGGAAGGAAAGTCATGTTATCCCTATGGGGCTTACATTTATTGAATTTCTTTTGGTGTCCTATTCTTTTAAAATATATATATATATATATATTTACTTTTTATTATGGAACAGTTCTAACATACATAATATTATATATGTAATATACATAATATATAACAATATATAATGTGTGATAGAGGTAATTATTAACATTTTGTCAATCTTATTTCATCTGTTCATCTTCTGTTTATTTACTTTTTTAATGTTATTACTCTAGACAATTTAAAAACAAATTTTACACAACATACCATTGCTATTTTACCCATAAAAAGAAACAGACTTTGCAATCATGTGAAATTCTTAGTTGATAATTTACAATTGGGGGGGGAGAAAAATTGCTTTTATTTTTCTTAAATCTAAAGAAACGACAGAATGTGGGTGTAACATGCACTAAAATTCACAAAATCTTAAGAGTTCAGTTCAATAAAATTTTTAAAATTGCCTCCATCTATGTTACTCAATATAAAATATAGGACATTTCCATGAGTTCAGGAAGTTCTGGTCTGTTTTCACTGCACCCCTCAGAAGCAACCACTGTCCGATGTCTGCCATCGTTGATTAGTTTGCCTGGTTCTGAACTTAATATAAAATGAATCAAACAGTATGTATTCTTCTGTGCCTTGCTGCTTTCACTCGGTATAATGATTTGAGATTTATCCACATTTCTGAGTGTGTTAGTAATTTGTTTCTTTTAATTGTTTAGTAGCATTCTGTTGTGGGACTCTACTATTTATTCATTCTCCTATTGACAGGCACCTGGACCATGTCCAGTATTTGTCTAAGATAAATGGGGCTATGATGAGCAATTGGTACAGGTCCTTTTGTGGCCATACGGTATGTTTCCATCTTTTGGGGGTATATACCGAGAAGCAGAATTGCTGTGCCATAGTGCACATTTCTGTTTAGCATTGCTTTTAAAAAAAGTTATCCAAAGTGACTATAATTTTACACTCACAAGCATTGTATGAGAGTTTTAGTCACTCTACATTCTGGCTAATATTTGAAATTGACTATCTTTTCATTTTAACAATTCTAGTAGATGCAATATGAAAATATGTTTAACATGACTTACAGAAAATATTTTGAAAAGGATTGAATTTTTATTAGAAGAATATTCAACTTTTTTTCCAGAATATGCTTATAGACGTGAAATCCCAGAGGCTGTTGGCCTTCCGAGTATTCCTGTTCATCCAATTGGATACTTTGATGCACAGAAGCTCCTGGAGTAAGTTTGTAAGAAACAAACAGATGTACTTCTCTTTATTGGCAGTCTTCCAATTTTAGGCTTTTATCTCTGTTATTTATTGAAATTCTCTGAGGTGGGTGAAGCATCCGATTTTATCACCATTTTATGGAACCGTGGTTCTGTCCTGGAATTGGCTTTACTTGTTGGTATGTAGTGTGTGACAGCCATGAGCACGAGCCTTTCAGAGCTCCAGATGCCGGGAGCACAGTGATGAACTGCTGCAGCCACTGTGCTGTGAAACGCATCACCCTGACTGTGTCAGAGCCCTGCTCCCCACAGAGGCTCCCAGGCATGGACTCTGAGTGCATCAGGGATGTAAACCAGGTGCATATGGAAAGCACAGGACTGTTCTGATGGGAAGTTTTGGTTCAGGACTCCCCCACAGCCTTGCTCAACTTGATGCTACCACCCAGCACTCTTTTCTTCCTTCTCTTTCTCATTACCTCGTATCAGATCTGCAGAGCCGTCCTATGGCTTTCTCAGCCTTCCCTACATCCCTTGATATTTTCCTCCTGGGTCTTTCCACTCATAAATCTCTTACTCATCTAATCCTCTTACTGTCTACTTCTTGGAGGACCTGAGAGCAATTTCCATTTCGTTTTCATGTCTGTTCCTCTACTCCCTATGCTTTCTTTATTGAAATGTCTCCAAATGTGTTATTGCGTAACCTGGCTTTGTGACTTTCTCCTCTTTCTTACCCTGCCTTCTCCTAACTGCCTTACCCTTTAGGACCAGAGAGAACACTGACTTCTGAAAGAAGAATTGCTAGGGACCACAGTGTCCCTGGCCAGTTGGTCCCTTTTCTTCTTTGAGTTGAAGTCATTTCTTGATGATTATATTTGAGTGACTGTAAGAAAACTTTATATAACCTAGTGCGGTGTTGTCATTTTTAGAGCTGAGGAGGCTGACATCAGAGAGTTGGAGGGATCTCTCCAATTTGAGGGCACATTAAGGAATAGCATCCTGGTGTTTTTATCTTTGGGACTCTTAGCTTTACCACATGGGTTAGGATTCAGGGTTGGGCACAGATTTTTAGGGCACCATGGATTATGCTTTTGTCTAAACATGTTTATAAATAAAGTCTAAATATTCATGCTATTTAAAAGATAAAAGTGAAAAAATAAAAGTTGAACGTGATGTTAGCATTACTTCTACTAGTGACAAACAAAACTGAACAAATCTTCAGTAATTGATAAATAGTTAAATACCTTACTGGCTATGATAGTGCTGGAAGCCATTAAAATACATGCTGTATAAGACAATTTAATGATATAGAAACATGCATGTGCTATGCTGTTAAATGAAAAAAGCAGATTTCAAAACAGTGTATAGTGTGATTGCAATTATGTAAAAGGAACTACATTTATACAGTTCAAAATTTAAAGGGGTATACAGTAAAAGGTTTCCCCTTTACCCATTTCCACCCCAAAGACATTCAGTGTCACATGTACCGTATATCATTGTAGAAATATTTTTAAAATAATTTTTCTTTATTGATTTTTTTAGAGAGAGAGAGGAAGGGAGCGGGAAAGATAGAAACATCAATGAGAGAGAACATCAATTGGCCGCCTCCTGCATGCCCCCCACTGGGAATTGGGCCCACAACCTGGGCATGTGCCCTGGCCAGGAATCGAACTGGTGACCTCTTGGTGCATGGGTCGATGCTCAACCACTGAGCCACACTGTCCGGGCTCATTGTAGAAATATTTTATGTATAACGAAGCACGTGTGTATGTGCTTCTTCACTTACCTTTTATGTCTTTTTTGCATACTAAATTCTTTGCTGCTTCAACTGTTGATTAAGCTTTTTGCCAGTGTAAAATGCCCATTCTTGTCACTTGATGCTTTATGTGTGAAATTTTATTGTAAATAGATAAATTTGATGGGATATTATTTTAAATTATATTTATTATTCTCTCTCCCTAGTGAGATAGGAAAAGGAAAATAAGCATTTACCTGATAGAGCATTTTAAAACAGATTATTTATAATTACTTTTTTCATGAGCAGATAATCTTATCCATTGTTTTAGTATTGGGTATGCAGTCGATTCTAGGTCAAGTTGAGCTACTCACATTTTCTCCAATATGTAGGAAGGGAACAACCACTTGTAGGCAGGCACAGAAAAAGGAGGAAACTGATGTTTTCACTCTCAAGTTTGTCTTGGGCATATTCTTTTATCTGCTGTTACTTTAGCAAAGGTACATTTGGTTTCCATGCTCAAATCAAGAAAAAGTCAATCCATTTTTTTTTTAAGTATGTTTTTATTGATTTTTTAGAGAGAGAGAAAGGGAGAGAGAGATAGAAACA
Source organism: Tadarida brasiliensis (assembly GCA_030848825.1). NCBI lineage: Eukaryota > Metazoa > Chordata > Mammalia > Chiroptera > Molossidae > Tadarida > Tadarida brasiliensis. The sequence continues at coordinate 62,508,412 of CM061268.1, forward strand.
TCGATGTGAGAGAGAAACATTGGTCAGCTGCCTCCTGCACGCCCCCTACTGGGGATCAAACCCATAACCTGGGCATGTGCCCTGACCCGGAATCGAACTGGGACCTCTCAGTCCATGGGACGACACTCAATCCACCACACTGGCCAGGCTCACTCCATGTTCTTAATTCAGTCCAGGTGGAGATGTTGAAGTAGACCTGCAAGAACCCCACCGTTCCATAAACATTATCAGATCTCTTTCTCAGTCCCCTGCTAGGAGTTAACCAGGGCCGGTGGCATGTACTGGCTGGTGTGTCTGAATCCTACCTTTCTGAATTAAAAAAAAAAAAAATCTGTGAAACTCTCAGGGACTGCCGATTAAAGTGAAATCTTTCCTTTGTTCCTCCTCTCTCCCTACTGTATGTGTGTGAAAGTACTTTTGTAAAAGATGACCATATACATATTTTGAATGTATTCATCAGTGAGAGAAATAACATAATGGGTGGAAAATCCAGAAAAGTTTTATTTCGAGCTGTCTCTTCAGAGTATGCCCTGGAGAGCCTGCTTCACATGGTTTACCACTGGAAACTGGGAACACAGCGTTTGAGTTCTTAACAAATGTGTGCATCTCAGCTGCACCACTTCAGCTGCAGGACTGCTGTGTTTCCTAAGCTCGCTCAGCCGCGTGCCCCATTGATGATGATAGCACTGACTCCGTAAGGGGTGTAGTAAGGATTGAAATGGCGTACCAGATGCAAAGCACTTTGCACTGTCACTGACTCATAGAAGCTCTGATGAACAGGCACACAAGAAAGCAAGTCCATTGACATTTTAACTTGTAACTGCAAAGTTTCCTTCAGCTAACGATACGTTTTGTGTTCCACAGAAACATGGGTGGAGCAGCAGCACCCGATAGCAGCTGGAAAGGAAATCTCCGTGTGCCTTACAATGTTGGTCCTGGCTTTACGGGAAACTTCTCTACACAGTTAAGAGACTCTCTTTTTTTTTTAATCCTCACCTGAGGAGACTTTTTCCATTTGTCTTCAGACAGAGTGGGAGGGAAGGAGGGAGGGAGAGAGACAGAGAGAGAGAGAAACATCAACGTGAAAGAGACACATTGATTGGTTGCCTCCCACAGGACCCGGACCAGGGCCCCAGGACCGAACAGCAACCGAGGTACATGCCCTTGACCGTAAACAAACCTGAGACTCTTTGGTCCACTGGCCGATGCTCTGACCACTGAGCCAAACTGGCTGGGGTGAGACTCTTTATTTTAACTCTTCTTAAGGGAAGAAAACTTTTTCTTTTTTTTAAATTTTTTTCTTTATTGATTTTTTTTAGAGAGAGGAAGGGGGAGAGAGAGAGAGAGAAACATTGATGAGAGAACATCAATTAGCTGCTTCCTGCATGCCCCCCACTGGGGATTTGGCCCCAAAACCGGGGCATGTGCCTTGACTGGGAATCGAACTGACTTTTGGTGCATGGGTCAATGCTCAACCACTGAGCCACACTGGCCAGGCATTTTTTTTTTTAAAGGGGATCAGAGAATGAGGCTATTACAGGTGGGGGCAAATAAGTAGTTTTTTTGTAATTGTTTTTTTTAAAGATGTTTTATTGATTTTTAGAGGAAGAGAGAAAGAGAGAAATATCGATGTGAGAGTGAAACATCAACCAGCTGCTTCCTGCACACCCCCTACCAGGATCGAGCTCACATTCCTGGCATGTGGCATGTGCCCTGAACGGGAATTGAACTGGCAATCCTTTGGTGCACGGGACAATGCCCAACCAACTGAGCCACACAGGCCAGGGCAGAAACCTTTTTTATAAAAAATTTGTATTTTTTCAAATGTTTTTATTGTTTTTTTTACAGTGAGAGGGATGGAGAGAGAGAGAGAAACATCGATGTGAGAGAGATACATCAATCAGCTGCCTCCCACACGCCCCCTACCAGGGGTGTGCCCAGGCGTGTGCCCTGACCTGGAATCGAACAGGGACCTTCAGTCCATGGGATGGTGCTCAATCCACTGAGCCACACACGCCGGGCAGAAACCGTTTTTTACTTAAAGAAAAAAAAAAAAACAATTATGTATGATTATGTGGTAGTCTGTTAGCCAGTGTTTTTCTAACGTGTTCTTTATGTCTGCATTAGAAAAGTCAGGATGCACATCCATTCCAATAATAAAGTGACAAGAATTTACAATGTGATTGGAACTCTCCGAGGAGCCGTGGAGCCAGGTGAGATAATCAGCAAATATCAGACGAACAAGGCTTCTGTGCCCGGTGCTGCTCTGAGCTCTGGGACGAACTTTCTACCCTAGTGGAACTTACGTAGACACAAAGTACATAAGTATGAGGTAATTTTGTGTTTGTGATATATAGTGTAAAAAAAAAGAAAGAAAGAAAAGTAAATGCTGGGGCTAGGCTGGTCAGACAACCAAGGTTGGTGATAAAATGCACACGCTTTGCTTAGAAGATCGAAGGGAGGAAGGGCAAGGAGAGATGGATTGTAGGTGTTTTCTGGATTTATTTACTGCATAGTTTTGCATGTGGATATATCTTCGTGATAACTCTAAATATCTATATAAAAGACAGCACTCAGGAAATTAAAGTAACCATGCCTGGCTGATGTGGCTCAGTGGTTGAATGTCGACCCATGCACCAAGAGGTCGCCGGTTCGATTCCTGGTCAGGGCACATGCCCAGGTTGTGGGCCCGATCCACAGTGGGGGCATGCAGGAGGCGGCCAGTTGATGTTCTCTCTCATCGATGTTTCTCTCTCTCTCTCCCTCTCCCTTCCTCTCTCTCTAAAATCAATAAAGAAAAAAGAAGAGAAAATTAAAGTAACCTTGAATTAATGAATTATTTTATAGTTGTTTTTTTTTCATTGAAGTCGATGAAATATTTAGACACATGGTTTTCCATAGGATTTCAGATGACCTGGGGATTAATACATCTTATAAAAAGTCTTACTTCATTATGTTTCAGTTCTTCAGAAATTATTTGGTTATTTTTTACCAAAACAGATCCAGTTAAACTGTATATGTTTCTGACAAGCAGCCAATGCTGACCTTCAGTGATTGAGAATGCTGATATGTTTCTAATGAAAACTAAACAATATATTAATATAACTGGCTATTTGTTGAATTTTACTGAGTACCTATTTTTGCCAGCTCTGTGCTAAGCATTGGGGATGGCAGGATAAACAAAGACACCATATGGGGACAAGGAACTCAGGGCTGGGAGGGGAGCTATACATTTAAGTGTGGTAAGTGCTTTTCCAGATATGAAAAGATTGGCCTGCGGGCCAGCTAGGGAAGCAATTCCCTCTCCCCTGGAAACTAGGAATGGTTCATAAAAGGGGAAAGTCTTTGACCTGTACCTTGAAAATAAATAGAAAGAATAGGAAGTGGAGAACTTGGTATGGGGCCACTGTGTTCTCTTAATCTGAAAATGCTGGAAACAGTGCTGAGTAAGTAAGAGAGGAGTAATAGAGAATTACATAAAGTGAATAGGATGATTTTATACTTAATTATCATTACATATATACCTATCATTACTGTAATCTGCTTATCATTTTCATATTTTCTCCGGACATCAAAATCAGAAAAAAATGCATAATGTGTATACACAAGTCTTCAGGAACCTTGCTATCTTCCTTTGAGTCTTTTTATTTATTTTTTTATTGATTTTAGAGAGAAAGAGGAGAGAAACATCAGTTTGTTGTTCCCCTCATTTACACATTCATTGGTTGATTCTGACTGGGGATTGAACCCGCACCCTTGACATATCAGGATGATGCTCTAACCAGCAGGGCTACCCGGCCAGGGCTTCCTTGCGTCTTGATGCTCTGTGTTCAGCTGCTCTGAGTCATTTGCAGTGTGCTATGTTATTGACCTGGAGTGACAAGTAACGTTGCAATTGATGCTTTCTAGACAGATACGTCATTCTTGGAGGTCATCGTGACTCATGGGTGTTTGGTGGCATTGACCCTCAGAGTGGAGCAGCGGTTGTTCACGAAATTGTGAGGAGTTTTGGAATTCTGAAAAAAGAAGGTAATTTAAACAAAGAGGGAAAAGACCTACTTCTCAGAGTCTCCGCTTAGTTCTCTGTTGAGTGCGTGTAAAAATGCTACTTCGCAGGTTTGTGTGAGGGTGAACTGAGAGGACACAGACAAACTTTCATGAGTAGCATAGAATAGCTTTCAATGAACTGTGGCTACATTACTTATGCTGATTAGTTCATTATATTGCTTATTCATGTTTATGTGTGTATACTAATATTTATTGATATTTTTATATTAAACTATAATCTGAAATAAAGGAATTACACTGTTAGTGGTTGTTCTTAGCAACTAAGAAGATGGAAATAGAAGAGCACACACCAGGATTAGGTCATAAGCCAAATCTTCCTGGTCGGGGAGCTGTGAGCAGAGATTCCTCGGGCTCTTCCAGCCTCATACCGCAGGTCAAGTGCGCTAAGTAACTGAGGAGATCAAAACTTATTCGGAAAGATACTGGTCTTCCTGACTAGTAGGATACCGTCAAAAATTCAGTATTTGCATCCTCAAACCCCCAGCTTTGGATTGCTGTCCAGAATTTAGGTTCATACTTTTAGCAACCTACTTCAGTCATTTTAGAATCTTCATATAAAAACCAAAATAAAATTTGGTCCAAATAGTTGCTTTTTAAAATAATTATTATACAATGAGAGCAAAAGTCTACTGTCTTTACTGACCCTGCAAACAAGGTGTCTTGGGGCTGTAAATGTGATCCATATTTTTTTAGCGATAATAAACACAATGATAAAAAAAATAGGTTAAATGTGCATGGTACTTATTTTCTTAGAGAAACAGTGTTTTTACATGTGCTATCTATTTTGAACTAACAGCAACCAGGGAGAAGTTTACCTAGTTATTCCTGTTTGCATTTTACAACTAAGCTAACCAAGGTTTATAGACTCAAGTAATTCACTCAAGGTTATATAGCTAGTGTGTGGCAAAGTCAGAGAACCAGGACTTAAACTCAAATTTCTGGCCTCCAGTCCATAAAAGCACAATGTCTCTCTTTAAATAAAGTGCGAATGTGCTCTATTTGTTTTCCCCCTACTCAGCTATGTTGTATTTTTAGAAAACAAAACTATGGAAACCTGAATTTACATAGTTTATGAATTCAGTAGTGTTTTATATTCTTACAAAGATTTTCATGGTTTTGTAAGAAGATTCCCTATGGTAAGTACGAAACATCACAGGGACAATTCTAGTGCATGCCAAAGATGAGGAATAATGTTGAAGGAAATCTGAATAATACTATTAACAAACCTGACGAAAATGAAAACACGGGACTCAACAGGTGTAGGGATACTCATTCTCAATAAGCACAAGTGAAATAGTTACTAAAATAATGGCAACTTACAATTTTTGGAGCACTTACTAAGTGCTATATTTATAAATATTATTCCATTGTATCCTTCCAACAATCAAACCATATCTTTACTTTGTTACTCCTGCTGTGTACAGATGAAGAAACAGAGACTTAGTAAGTTTGAATAGCTTTCCCTTGATCACCCTGCTAGTAGGGTTTGAAATAAGATCTTTCTTTCACTCCAAGGTCTGTGTTCATGACTCGGAGCCATAAGTTCATGACTACATAATGCTACCGAATTATGTAGTTTTCAGTAGCAGCAGACATTGGCGGTGTTGGCTGAGCTTCTGTGGACTAATCCTGGCAGAGTTGGGTGAAATCACAACCAGCTGACACTGAAAAATCATGTGATGCCGGAACAACAGGAAGAGCCGTCAAGGATTTTCTCTGTTTTATCTGCCCTGGACACACAGACCACATCTAGCGCTCTTCGTCCGTGCTGGGCAGCTGTGGGTGGCAGAGGGTTTCCTGTGCATAGCCAGTCACTGCAAACCTAAACAATTGATGGTTTTGTTTGTTGTTATTTTTCCTGTTGGGCTTGGCAGTGTTTTGGACATATTGTGCATTTTTTTTTCAGCATTTATATGTATATACATATATTTTAGGATGGAGGCCTAGAAGAACAATTTTGTTCGCAAGCTGGGATGCAGAAGAATTTGGTCTTCTTGGTTCTACTGAGTGGGCAGAGGTTAGTTGGTCATTTGCTACAATATATATTTTCGTAATAAGAAAGCAGTTCAGATTTAATTCCTTTTTTTTTTTTTTTTTGTACGTGCCCCTAGCGGGAACCGAACCCGGGTCTCTCTGGTCCACAGGCCAACGCTCCAACCGCTGAGCCAAATTGGCCAGGGCCAGATTTAATTCTTAAGGATGTAAAAATAATAAGTGAATCCAGTGAGAAAATATTTAAACTTTTTTCGAGAAAAATCTGAAGCAATATATCCTTGTTCAAAAATCAACAATAAGAGGGTGTCAATGGGGAAAAAAGAAGAAACATCTGTAACAAAAATAAATTAATAAAAAAAAAATCAACAATAAAAAGATCTTTGTCACTGAGAACTAACTTCCACTTGAACATGTTAGAGCCAGTTATCAAAATAACTTGATTTTCTGGAGTGTGATAGGAACTAAGTAAATTCACTAGAAATCAAGCAGAAAAATAAGATATCATGTTTCTATCACCCTTTCCAAACTAGCTCCTAAAGCTAACCACATTTATATACCCCAAATTTTTCTGTTTTCTTTATTACAGTCAGATGCTTAGGGAACTGCATGTTTAAGAGATTCAGAATCCACTTGATGTCTCAAAAAAAGTTTGTGCCCTGGAGGGTTTTGCTTAGTGGTTAGGACGTTGGTCTGCCCCATGGTTTGATTCCTTGCCAAGAGCACCTACCTGGGTGGCAGGTTCAGTCCCTGGCCCTGGTCGGGCGAGTTTGGAAGGCAACAAATTGATGAGTCTCTCTCACTTCGATGCCCCCCCCCCAACTCTCTCAATGGAAAAAATATCCAAATATTGTGGGGTAAAGATTAACAACAACAACAAAAAGTTTGCTAAGTATACTTGCTTTCATTTTAAAACTGCAATGCTTAATATTGACCAGTAGGTGGTAGCATCCTACAGGAAAACTTCATGATACAGACTACTGAAATTCACTTTTTTTAAACCAGTATATTTGAAACAACTCATTCCTTGTGAATCAGGCAAGATTCTGTACTTAAATAATGAGATATTCATGAGAGGACTTCCACTGAAAGGATCTCTTAGGTCATTCATATTTGCTAAGAGAATTTCTCAAAGGATAAACTATAGTATGGTTAAGAAATCAACTTCCTTTCCTTTCACCAGGTGAAGAATGTGGACAGTTTTAGCTTACATTTTAGTCTTAAAGATGTTTTACTGATTATTCTTACCAATAATTTTTATTGAAATTCTTTCAAAAATAATTTTGATAATCTTATATGTCAAGTTTGTGGATAATCTGGGCCAGCGTAGTTCAGAAATCTGCACACACTTAATGTAGATGTGCTTTTTTTTAGGGTGAGGTTATAGCTATATGTTTATATTTTCTTTCTTTCATATTATAGGAGAATTCCAGACTCCTTCAGGAGCGTGGTGTGGCCTACATTAATGCTGATTCTTCTATAGAAGGTGAATGTCATTGGTCTCATAGGAAAAGATGTGATCATGGTAGTAGGAGAAGTTTCATTAATAAATTATGCACTAAAAAGGAAGGCAAACTGATTAGCACGTGATTAGGGAATCTGCTGCTGCTTTTGTAGGCTCCTGCCTCTGACTCACAGCAGCTGTGGGCCCAGAGTGCTAATTTGGGAAAGCCGAACTCTGTGCTTTATCTGGTAGATTACTTGTATGTGGTAGGAATTCAGTAAATACCTGTCGAATGAATAAGTAGATCAGGGAACTAAAGATTTCACTGATTTTAGAATGAGGTAGCAAGAAAAGTATGATTTTTTTGTTATTGTTCCCAGACTAATGGATGTTTATATATTTTTTTTAATTAAAAAAATTTTTTCTATTGCAGTTGACACTCAGTATTATATTAGTTTCAACATAGTGTGCAACACAGTGATTAGACAGTTATATAACTTACTAAGTGGCACTCCAAGTAAGTCTAGTACCCACCTGGCACCATGCATAGTTACTACAGTATTATTGACTATACTCCCTGTGCTGTACTTTACATCCCCGTGACTCTCATGCAACTGCCAGTCTGTGCTTCTCCATCCCATCACCTTTTTCACCAGCCCGCAACCCCTTTGGACGGAGGCATGTTGGCCTTTACATTTTCTTCTTTGTCCACGTGTGTGAGCTACATTGCCTCCTAACTTAGTTTATGCAGTACATTCGAGCTCTTGTTTCCTCCTTATCTTAGGTCCATGGCTAAGGGCCTGGCCTTATTCCTGTCACTGGTACTTTCTAGCTGTGTGACCTCAGATTGCTACTTATTTTCTGTATCTTAGTTTTCTCACCTGTGAAGGGAGTTACTAGGATCACATATCTCAAAGGCTCTTGTAAGGACTAAAGGGTTAATATTTGCAAAACTCCCAGACCTGTGGCTTGCACCGACTGAATGTTAAAACGTGTCAGCTGGTGGTATTATTACCCTTATTTTAAAACACATAGTAAGATGAGACACTTGGCCACGCAGACTGATACTCCGTATATTTTTCAAAAGTAGCATAATGTTCTCTTTATTGCTAGTTTTTTTTAAGATTTTATTTTTGATGTGTTTTTTGTGCTTTTCATTTTTTTAACTCATTCTCGCATCTGTCCTTTTTAATGTATGTTTTTAAATCATTGGGTTTTGCTGATCGTGTCATTCCCTGTTGTAAAACGCTGCATTGTCTCCCCATCATTTTCCAGATCAAAAACAAATGACACAAACGTATGTAGAATTTAGCTCACACAAACCAACAGCGTAGCTTTACATGTAAAAGTTTATTTAATACTCTCGCCCTGGCCAGTTTGGCTCAGCGGTTAGAGCGTCGGCCTGCGGTCCGGAGAGACCCGGGTTCAGTTCCCGCTAGGGGCATGTACTTCGGTTGCGGTTTGTCCCCGGCCCTGGTTGGTCGTGCGGGTGGCAGCCACTCGATGTGTCCCTTTCACGTCGATGTTTCTCTCTCTCTCTCTCTTCCTCTCTCTCCTTCCCACTCTATCTGAACAAAAAAAAAAAAAAAAAAAATGAAAAAATGTCCTTGAGTGAGGATAAAAAAAAAAAAATACTCTCAATAACCCTGTGAGGTAAGCATTATTATTTCTCTTGTATAGAAGAGGGAACTGAGATGCAGGGATTCAGTAACTTTCCCAAGATCACCCAGATTGTAAAGGGTATAGCTGAGACTCCAGTCAAACTGGTCTCTTTCAACTGTATCCTTCTCGCCACTGCATTCTGTTGCCTCTCACTACCTTATACAGGCTTTTTATATACTACCTCTTCCGGGTTCTGCATCTTGCCTTTTCCATTCAGAGAAAACCTCAGAAAACACGACATTAGACCAGAGGTCTAAGTGAAGTGGGAGAGCAAGCCATGCAGCTATAGTGCAGAACACCGTTCCAGGCTGGGGGAACAGTGTGTACAAAGACCTGAGAAAAAGTCTGTGTGGGCAGAGTGGAAGGTGAAGGTTTGGAGAGGTGACCTGAGGTGGCTTCATCTATGGCACTTAGGACGATGAATTTTTATCAGACTCAGGTTTTTAAAAGATCATTTGGCTAAGAAGTTAGGAGTGGTCTTTGGACGAAAAACTAAAATAAAGAAATGAAAAAAATAATCTAGCCTCTATCTTTCAGGAAACTACACTCTGAGAGTCGATTGTACCCCACTGATGTACAGCTTGGTATACAACCTGACAAAGAAGGTATAAATAATTACATACTATTTTAGGAAATGTGAGTTCTGCAAATGCTGTTATCTTGAGGTACCATTATTATGTTAAGCACCTCTAATGTTTTATGACTTGTCTATTTCTCATATAGCAAATATCCACTCCATAGAACATTACATCTAATAAAACGTTTACACACATTATCCCATTTCTCCCCACACCACCCCGAGGCAATGTGTCTACATTCCCACTTGAAAATGAGAACACTGGAGCTTAAAAAGAGTAGCCACCAAAGTTATACAACTTGTCAAGTAGCTGAACCAGGACTTCTAGGTCCTGAGGTTTAATTCCTTAATTTTAAAACTGGTTTATATTCCTTGATATAATGAATGATATCAAGTGACTCAGGATGCAGGAAGACTTAAAGTTTCTAATTGAGAAAGGGTATGATTAAACACACACCAGGTGCTGGCTGTTAGGGGCAAGTCAATTTGGGGCAGAGGCTAGGTGAGAACATGTACCCCTTTCCTGACTTCCTGACCTGGGCTTCAATCCTCTGAGCCCTACTGGGCTGGGCTGACAGCTAGAGTCATTTTCATTCTGACAGCATCCCCAGGTACGGAACTTGGTGGAGAGTTGATGCCTGAATTCTTCACTGTAGTTCTCCTGCCCCATAAAGCCACAGTTCCTAAAGTTAGTCCTAATGAATGAGGGGCAGGTTTTTATTACTGCTAATGACCTGATTTGCACTGGAAAGAAAACAAAAGACTTGACTATTTAATAAAATTACACGTTGAAATGTAATTACCAAGTTAAATGTATTTCCCTTCAGGTAGGGATTTTAAATAAGACAAACATTGCTAAGCTTTGGTTTCGAAAGCATGGAATTTAACCTTATAATTTAACGTTTCCTACAGGAATAGAAAACATTAATTTGAAAAATGTCTATTCATGTTGTTACTTAAGAGCTCCGTCATCCCCCTGGCCAGTCAAGGGCACGTACCTGGGTTGCAGGTTGATCCCCAGCCCTTGTTGGGGTCATACGGAAGGCAACCAATTGATGTGTTTCTCTCACATTGATGTTTCTCTCTCTCTCCCTCTCTCTCTCTTCCCTTCCTTCTCTTCCACTCTATCAAAAAATTAATGGAAGTCTATCCTTGGGTGAGGATGAACAAAAAAATAAATAAATAAAATAAATAAAAATAAAAACTGCAAAGCTTTAAAAAAAAAAGAAAGGCTCTCCATCATTTGCGAAATGTGTAAAATTTTAAATATCTGAAACAGTATTTCAGAGGGTTGCCACTGTTCGTGTAACTCGTTTTGTTTATTGGACATTTGACACCCTGGGGTTATTGCAGAAACACTCCTCTCTAGGTCAGCTTTGAAATTACGTGATGTTTGACAATTTTTAGTTTTGTTTTATTCTGTTTTGTTTTTTTTTTGTTTTTTTTTGAAGAGTGAATTGCAACTTTTCAACTTTTAGTGATAAACTGAGAATTTAGTTATATGTTTTTATAATATTCCAAAGGCGCATTTCTTACAGCGGTTCTCAACCTGTGGGTCACGACCCCTTTGGGGGTCGAACGACCCTTTCACAGGGGTCGCCTAAGACATAGCTGTAGCAAAATTACAGTTATGAAGTAGCAACGAAAATAATGGTTGGGGGTCATCACAACAAGAGGAGCTGTATTAAAGGGTCGCGGCATTAGGAAGGTTGAGAACCACTAAGTCAGACTTAGAATAAATGGAGTGATACTGTCCCTTATACCAAAGTGTTGTGTAAATTTATAAACTTGAGTAAAATTATTTTGTTGCTGTGTTTATATGTATTTTATAAGTTAGGATGTCAACATAACTTCTCTCTCCCACACTTATGTGAATTCATGTGTCCCCGCAGACCTCTGTTACAGCACCAAACACACTGAATTCCACATTTTTACTTACAGTTCCCACTAGTGGAGAGTATGAAATTTGTCTTACTGAACTTTGTACCCCTGACATTCACAAAAAGTCATAAACATCATAAGTACTCTATAAACATTTTGAAATTGAATTTGTTGAAAATAGAACATAGGACTTTTATTAAATAGAAAATAAAAACATTCTACACCATATATTGTTCAATAACCTATAAGTAACTATGGAACATTAATTAAAGTTTATTTGCTAAATGTTTTTGGCATAACATCTAATGCTCTAAATCTAGAATTCAACAATAGGTCATATTTTACTCCCTTAGTCTATAAGACCAGAAAATGTATTTAAAGCCCAGTATTTAATGCAATTGCAATAAATTCTCAATTAATTAAATACAATATTTATGCATTTGCATCATTATGTATTATTTAATGACTTTAGCAACCTTACTGGCAAAGAAGCAATATTAAAAGGAATCCCTTTCCTTAACTAATTGCTCCTTTCCCACTGTTTTTATAAGAGGAGAAATAATGTTTTTGAAAGTAGCTTCCCTTAATTCAGAAAAATAAATAAAATTTTTAAAATAATATAACCATTCCTTTGAATACAGTGACTTGGTATAATTTGGTGTAGCCTCTTTTCCATATATTCCATGTATTATTTTAATAGTAGTTGCACTTATGAGTAACATGAGCATTTTCCCATATTGTCAGAAGCTCATTATTGTAAGTCTTAATGACTGCTAATGTATGAATTGCTTCCCTTGTTTTGTTTTTTCTGTTGTTGTTGTTTTAATCCTCACCTGAGGATATTTTCATTGATTTTAGAGAGAAAGGAAGGGAGAGAGAGAAACATCATTGTGAGAGGGAAACATCAATTCGTTGCCTCCCAGAAATTGAGCCCACATTTTGGTGTACCGGACGATGTTCCAACCAGCTGAGCCATCTGGCCAGGGTGCTTGCTTGTTTTGCTGAATATAGTTTAGCTATTCATTCCCTGGTTAATGGACATTTAGATTTAAAAACATCTGATATAAGTATTCTCTCTCTCTCTCTTTTTGTTTTTTTGTTTTAACTTGTGTAGCTCCAAAGTCCTGATGAAGGCTTTGAAGGCAAATCTCTCTTTGAGAGCTGGAATAAAAAAAGTCCCTCACCAGAGTTCATTGGCATGCCCAGGTAAACAAACAAACAGACAAAACTCCCTACTGAATTTAGTATAGGATTGTGTTGGAAATGAAGTGGTATTTTCTTTCAATCATTAATAACAAAATTTTAATTTTTCAAAATTCTCCATCATCTGATAAAGCAAAAGTGATGTTCAGGTTCTCAAATAAAATATCTCTATGTATTTTGAATGGGAAATCTGTAGGCCATCAAAAAATGCTTTCCTTTTGAATGGGTAATATTTACACATGGTACATAAATCAAAGGTTATAATGGTGGAAAGTGATTCCCCCTCCTATTTCTGTCCCCTAGTCACTCTATAAATTACCTTTTTTTCTGGACATCATACAATTAACAAATATTTTAGTTACTCTAAGAAAAATCTAAACACTATTTCAGTTTTGGTTATGTAAATCAAAATTAATTTTAGCCAGGCCAGTGTGGCTCAGTGGATTGAGCATTGTCCCATGGACTGAGAGGTCCCAGTTTGATTCCCGGTTAGGGCATGTGCCAGGGTTTCGGGCTCAGTCCCCAGCAGGGGACATGCAGGAGGCTGCTGATTGATGTTTCTCTCTCACATCGATGTTTCTACCTTTCTCCCTTCCTCTCTCTCTAAAAGATAGAAAGAGAAAGAAAGAAAAGAAAGAAAAGAAAGAAAAGAAAGAAAAGAAAGAAAGAAAGAAAGAAAGAAAGAAAGAAAGAAAGAAAGAAAGAAAGAAAAAATTAATTTAGAAAATTAAGAAAATAGGAAGCATTTGTTTGAGTAAAAAGAACCTGCAGCCCAGGAGACACAGATCAGGGAGCAACCTGACTTGTCCACTCACTCCCCACCCTCACAATGGGAGGTCATTTTTTAAAAAATATGTTTTTACTGATTTTAGAGAGAGCAGAAGGGAGAGGGAGAGAGAAAGAAACATCAATAGGCTGCCTCCTGCACACATCCTGATTGGGGATCAAGCCCGAAACCCAGGCATAGGCCCTGACCAGCAATCGAACCAGTGACCCTTCCATGCTTTGGAAGACACTCCGCCATCTGAGCTACACCAGCCAGGGCAGGAAGCCACCTGTTACAGTGGAAGTCTCCACCCAGCTTCTCAATTAGGTCCCTTTTATGTAAATGAGATATCCAAATTGTGCAGTCCTGATTGGACTGGGTAGGTCTCAGTTATGTGTAGAAGAGGAACCGAGGGTTTTCCTGCAGTAGTAAACAAGGCAGGCATAGTGCAGGAAGGAAGAGCTCAGTGTAAGACTCTTCCTGGCAAACAGAGTATGCGAGGAGCCACCATCAGTAAACTGGTTCTAAGTTATAAAATGTGGGCACTGAGTTGACCTTGGGGAGTTCATCTCACCAGATAAACTTCTTCTCAGAGGTCACAACAAATGAATCTTTATTCTTGGAGTCCACAGTTGTATCTTCACAAGCAAGGGAACATGTCTCAGTAGTTTTAAGATTATAGGTATCAACAATATGAATAATTAAAAATGTTAAGAATAGGATTTACACTTGAATTATTTGAAAAATCTCTGCTTCTTTAACTGTGTTATATACAACAAATATAGATGATAAGTTAATAAAGGAAATATTTTCCTACTTTATGGATCTTTAAAAAAAGTGATATACTATTGTTATATTGTGATTTATAATAAGAAGTATATATTTAATCTTCGTCCCCATTTCTGGCACTGAGCTACTAAAACTCCTGGAATTTCCTAAGTGATGAGAGCTGCACAGGTAATTCTTGTTTTGTGAATGGGAGCTGGTTGCCTGGAGAACCAACCACATGATTAGAGAGTTGTAACTTTCAGTCCCACTTCTGACCTCCAGGAATAGGAGAGGAGCTGGAGGTTGAATTATTCAACAATGGCCAATGTTTTTAACAACCATGCCTGTGTAATGGAGGCTTCATAAAATCCCAGAGGACTGGGTTCGGAGAGCATCAGGTTGGTGAACATGTGGAGATTCAGGGAGAGAGAGCCTAGAAGCTCAGTGTCCTGTCCTCATACCTTGCCTTATGCATCTCTTCCCTCTGGCTGTTCCTGAGTTATGTATACTATATGTCCTTTTATAATAACCCAGTGACTTACTACGTAAAATGTTTCTCTGAGTCCTGTGAGCCACTCTGGCAAATTAATTGAACACATGGAGTTGGTCATGGGAACCTCTGATTTTTAGCTGGTAGGTGAGAAGCACAGGTAACAACCAGGGCTTCAACTGGCTTCTGAAGTAGGGAAAGTGGAGGGACAGTCTTGTGGGAAGGAGCCCTTAACCTGTAGAATCTAATGCTATCTCCAGGTATATAGGGTCAGTATTGAGTTGAATTGTAGGACACCCAGTTGGTTTCCTGAAGAACTGCTTATTGTTGGTGTGGGGATAATCCCCATCCACTCTTTGGAATTGGGTCCAGGAACCCAAAAAAGCAATGGTCACCCTACCCAAAATGATCTTATAGTAGAAATGTTGTGATCAGAACTGATATTCCTCTCAATATTTTTTCTGTTTGTCTAAGGCAATACATCTAAAAATTATATTTAATTTTTAGTATAGTAAGAATGGAGTTTAATTAATCTTTAATCTGTACTTGATGAAAAAATTACTCAAATAATTCTGAATTTTATCCCGAAAAGGATTAGCAAGTTGGGCTCTGGTAATGATTTTGAGGTGTTCTTCCAAAGACTTGGAATTGCTTCAGGCAGAGCACGGTATACTAAAAATTGGGTAAGTCTATACATAAGTACTTCACGGTTATTTATAAATATATTGTAGCCAAACAAATCATTCTGAATCAAGGAAAGTGACCAAAGCACTAGAGGAATAGAGGAATTTGAAGCAGAGGGAGAAGTCTCAGTGTTTGAGATGGTGCTACTACTGGGGACATTTCCTGCATCTGGTATCCTGAGCCTTATAACTTGGACTTCCATGTACTCCCTTAAATATATTTTCTGTTTCATTTAGTGTTATTGTATTCACCTAGTTATTTCAACCAGAAATGTAGGAATTGTCTTTGACTCCTCTCTACCCATCATCACAAAATTAATCTTGTATCAAGACCTGCAAATATTTGAATTTTTATCTGACTATGTCTCCAATCATTAACCATGAAAGTTATAATAACAAATGACATAATAAACAGTGGATATACAAGTCATGGTTTTCTTATTGTTGTTGCTGATAATAATGACAATTTTATAGTTTTTACTTTTATGAAAGAAACATAGGTATTTGGTTCATAAAATGTCACATAGTACTAGAAGAATTTATAATGAAAAATAGTGGTCCCTTATCCCACTTTCATGTTTGCTCCACCTTTGATTCTGTTCAGCGATTTAAATTCTTTCAAGTAATCAATTTTATGTATTATCCATTTACTTCTTACTAGGGAAGATAAGCATTCAGTTTTCTTACATTGCTCTCTTCTCTTAACCCCCAAATACTTAACTCTCACCACATTTTCTCAGTATATAGTTGCACTATACTTGTTGCTTAGGAAATCTTTATTTTTTCCTCCATGTATCCATAACTAATTTACCACAAACTCTTCATCTATTCAAATACATCAGGTGATCTGGCAGATTTCATTATCCCCTTTGGGGGCTCTTCTCTGGCTCCTCTGGGTTCTATGGTTGTTCTCTCTGCCTGTGGCACAGCTCTTGCCTGTGAAATTTTCCTTCATGGAGAAATCTGAGAGTACATTCATCTCCTATATTGTACCTTCTGTTTTCCGGATTTTGTTTCTTCCTATTTCTTGTATACTTTCTATCTCTTTTGGAGCACGTCCTTCAGGAACTTCTTGAAAAAGGTGTATGAAATCTAAAGACCTTGCATATCTGAAAATGTTATTTATGCCTCATAGTTTGGCTGGGCACAGAACTTTTGGTTGACTATCCTATACCTTCAGAAGCCATTTGAACTCATGGCTTCACTGTTTTCCAGCCTTAAGGATCGCTGTTGAGATTTTGGGGTCATTTGATCCAAGTTATTTTATCTCTGGTATTTTTTTAAAGGAAGATTACAGTATCTCATATTTTTGACTCAGCTGTCCTTGGTATACACATATGCCTTGGTTATGCCATTTTTTCATTCACTGGGCTATACACAGAATGGGCTCTCTGGTCTGGAAACCTATGTCTTGCAGTTGGAGAAAATGTTTTCCTTGATTATTTCTTCCCTTTCCTCATTTTTGAACTACTATTAGTTTAGCATTTGAGGATCTTTTTTGATGTATTTTTGCTCTTTTGTCTCTATCAATGTCTTTTTCTACTTTTTGAAATATTTTTCTCAACTCTGTCATTCATTTTTTATTGAAATGTGTTTTTATTAAGACGGGAGAGTGATCAAGAATGTCTGTTCTAGGAGCTTCATTGGGAGGCAACCAACACTGAGAACGTATAGGCCTTTTCTCTTGTACCCGTTGTTCTCCCCAAAAAGGAAATCTTTCATCTCCTACCATTGGGGTAGGAAGTTAGGCAGGGTTAGATAGGGTACTGATGAGGGTAGATTTTAATATTATCTACATTTTACCTTGAAGAAAACTGCAGCAAGAAAGGTTAGTAACCTTTGGGTTACTAACCACCAAAAATTATTTGGTGGTAAGTCCTAAGCCTGGATTCAATCTCTGACAGGCTGATTCCAGAGTCTCAGTTGTTTCAACACACCATAAAAAAGGTGTTCTTTTATATCAAAAAAAAAAAAAAAAAAAAACAGCCAAAAAAAAAAAACAGTGGGTGAAAGGCATATGTCAGGAATTCACAGTTTGAAAAAATGTATTTCCCTCTTGCCTTTTGTGTGTGTTCTAGCATTCCTCTCTCTCAGTGAGATTTTGGGTCCAATCCTGAAACCCTTGCTGCTCAGACACTTAACTCTTCAGCTCACTACTTGTTAGGGAATCATCTGTTCATGGGATTTCAGTCATTAAACAATTTGCAGCCTTACCCTACATTATATTGTATAGTGCTTCTTTTCCTCTACCTATTCTGTCTGCTTAATTTTTTACTCAAATGCAACATACCCTTTCTTTGTTTCTGAAACATTTCCACATCTCCTGTACTCTTAAAGGCATGACTTACTAGGCCTTTTTCAAGATAATTTTTTATAATATCATTGATGTTATATACACAATTTTTTTTAATTAGTAAAAGCCTGGGGCGGGTTTTAATATTATATTAACCCTTTAGCTAGTGGCTTATTGAGGTACTTAAATACTTTTATTCATTACTGACCAAAATAGTCTCACTAATATTAATAGTAAATATGGCACTATGTATTTGATTATAAGCTATCTTACAAAAGGTATATTTTGTTCTTTGCTTTTTTTGTAGGAAATAAACAAATTCAGCAGCTATCCACTGTATCACAGTGTCTATGAAACATATGAATTGGTGGAAAAGTTTTATGATCCAACTTTTAAGTATCACCATGCTGTGGCCCAGGTTCGAGGAGGGATGGTATTTGAACTAGCCAATTCTAAAGTGCTCCCTTTTGACTGTCGAGATTATGCTGTAGTTTTAAGAAAGTATGCTGACAAAATCTACAATATTTCAATGAGATATCCACAAGAGATGAAAACATACAGTGTGTCATTTGGTATGCTGCCCTTCCTCTTCCAGTATTCCTTATCTGTATGTTTCTGTTAATCTCTTAAATATGATGACCTATCTTAGGTCCACTTATTACTTATTGCTATTTCATATGATCAGATATTTTGTTTACATCTATAAATGTATTTTTTATTTCACTCATGCTCATCTTGTAGCATATAAAATATAAATACCTTGTAAAATACAAAGGAGAACAGCTTTCTTTGTTGTTCTCTTTGCTTTAGCAATAGAACAATGCCACTAGGTCCTAATTTCTCTTTCAGATTCACTATTTTCTGCAGTGAAGAACTTTACAGAAATTGCTTCAAAGTTCAATGAGAGACTCCAAGACTTGGACAAAAACAAGTATGTTCTACATATACCAGTTAGGTGTATAATGAATATAATTAAGAAATACAAATTGATGTCTATTTTGAAATAGCTTTGCAAGTATTTTTGCTGCTCCTGTTTCTCCACTCTAACACACAGGGCTGCCTATGTCTGACAGTCTGAGGGGCAAAGGCGCTGCTGAGAAATGCTGGAGCCGCCTTTACTACCCACTCATTACGCACAAAACCCCCCTTAACACTGAAGAGCCTCCACTGTGTGACCAAAGCTTTCTCCAGCTTTGTCTCTTGTTCTTTCCGTGTCTGTCCATTGTACTTCAACCGAAATCTCTCATTCCTGAACACACCTTCTTTCTCCCTCTTCTTAATGTCATCACCTACACGAAGAGTTCTTTTTTTCCACTTCCACCTGGGAAAATTCTATGTATCTGGAATAACAAATATTGTAAAGCCATTATGTTAGGATTAATTCTGCATAAAGTCACAAAAATAAAATGTAATTTTAACAAATTTTTAAGATAGGAGAAAAATAATGTGAGAACATCAAGGAAACTTTTGTTTTGTTTTTGTTAATCCTCACCTGGGGATATTTTTCCATTGAGTTTTAAGTAGAGTGGAAGGGAGGGAGGGAGAGAGAGAGAGAGAAACATCGATGTGAGAGAGACACATCAATTGGTTACTTCCCACATGACTCTGACCAGGGCCAGGATTGAACCTGCAATCCAGGTACATGCCCTAGACCCAGAATTGAACCTTCGAGCCTCTGTCCACCGGCCGACATTCTAACTGCTGAGCCATACTGACAAGGACAAGGAATTTTTTTTAAGTAGAATTTTGAGGGTGAACATCTACTTTATATTAAACATATTATGATGATACAAATATCAAATCCTTGGGCATTGATGTAAGAACACACAGAAAAAGCAGACGGTCTGCAAGTAAGATAGTGATATATATGAGGATGTATTTGTAATGAAGGATACATAAAAAAATCAATGGGGAAAGAAAGACGTATTCAAAAATAATGTTGTATAAGCTTTTTTAGCAACTGATAAAAAAGTGAACTCATTTCACATTGTATGCAGACCTAAGCCACAGGTGTGGAAGATTTCTTTACTAAAAATTGAAATTTCTTGGAATTGAAATCTCAAGTTTAGAAGCAACAGGGAAATGACAATGCAGTCAGATTTGAGAACATTGCAATGGTTGATAATATGAAAATGAATTATCATTAACAAAAATAAGAGTGGGAAACCTCTTAGTAGTCCCCAAGGGACAGCCTGTCTCCTCACTAGTGCCCAAGTGCTGAGAGGACCGGGGGCGAGAGCTCTCCTTGTCCTCACTAAGACTTCTTTCCAAAAAAAAAAAAAAAAAGCCTGGAAAACCTCATTTTCAGCAAATTTGGAAAGGGGGGTAATATAGATATTATAAAAAAATATTTTGGAAAATTGATAAGAAAATCCCAAAGATCAGAGTTGGGAATACTGGCAATGGACAAGATGAAAAATTCTAAAGAAGGATACCACCTGTACAGCAACAGGTATAAAAAATATTCAAATTCATTAAGAACTCAAATACAAATGAAAATATTGTTATACTATTTGCATATCAAATTAATAACTATTTAAAACATGGTTGTACCCATTGCTACAGGCTGTTCACTGAAGCACTGTGAATTGTTTTAACCTTTTGAAAAATACTAATACAGCCCGGCCAGTGTGGCTCAGTGGTTGAGTGTCGACTCATGCACCAAGAGGCTGCCCATCGATGTTCTCTCTCATTGATGTTTCTATCTCTCTCTCCCTCTCCCTTCTTCTCTCTCTAAAATCAATAAAGGAAAAAAATGAAAAATATAAATATATGTTGCTAAAGTTTTAATAGCCATCACATAGTTCTTACAGTTTGCTATAGTATTTCTGTTTCTTGAATCTTAAGGAAAAAGTCACAAGTTTGAAAGGAAAACAAAAAGCTTCTCAAAAAAAAAAGAATTATAATACCAAATAATTAAAGCTAATCTTAATGCCTAAGACAAAAGAAATTACTAAAAAATGTAGATGTCCACCAATTTAAACATTTTGTAAGCATTAAAATTGATGATTATAAAGGAAATAAGATATTTATAATAAAATGTGAAGTAAACAAAAAGGATATAAAATTTTAAATATAGTTGGTTTTATTTTTATTGAACAAACATGGAGAAAAAGTAAAACAATTTGTTCAATAATTGTGTTATCCTGGGCTGATTATGGAGATTTTTTGTCTTATAGTTTATAATCCTTTCCAGTTTTTTTATGTGAAAAAAAAATCAACAATGAAAAATAAATTTTAAAAAGATCCCAAACACCATATATTTTATGAAGCTGAATTTCTATTCTTAAAATAATGATATTTTCTCCCTCTGGCATCCTAGTTATGGCTCTAGTTATGGCTCTCAAGGATACTCAGCTTTCACTTCCTTGAGTATTTCTGTATTTGTTTTATTTGCTATAAATGATACTTAAGGTACAGTTTGTGTCTGTGTTACTATGTTTACAAATTCTGAACACCTAGAGCGGTGCAGTGCATATCCTAATAATAAATGCTGGCTAAAGTAAACTGAACTGGATGTGGAATTTCTCAACTAAAACTGAAGTCTGAGGAGGAGGCACTTCTTTACTCCTGCTTTTCTTTAATCAGTTCCTTGACCCATCAAAGGATACAGCGTTGACTCCATGGTACCTTCGTGCTCATGGTACCTGTTGTTCTCCAGTCTCTAGGGAGGCCAGTATGCTTTGGGAGCGAAAGATCCCATTTACATAACTCTGATGCTCTGAGCATTACTTCCCAGGGTTACTTCAAATTGCATCTCTGTGTACAGAATATTTGATGATTTTCAGTGGTAGCCACAAGATGAGAGAGAGAGAGAGAGAGAGAGAGAGAGAGAGAGAGAGAGAGAAAGAGAGAGGGAATATATGTGTGTGTTGAAATTACTTCCTTGAGTAAATTAATAGGATACCTAAGATGAAAAAAGTCTTACCTGTGTTTAAATACCTGGGTTTATCAATTAATTATTATTTCAATATAAATAAAAGGTATTATCATTCTTTTATTGGCACACATAATCTGTGGTTTTATAAGCCTTACCAAAATAGTATTTTATAGAATTTTTAAAATATAACTACATTATTGTTTTTAATGTGACAGTATAGGAATTTAAAATATATTAGCATTGTTTAGTTTCGTTCTAATTTTTTTGGTTTTCTAGGTAGTGCACACATTTTCATGATGTTATAACTGTATTCATTTCCTTTTTAGCCCAATATTATTGAGAATTATGAATGATCAACTGATGTTTCTGGAACGAGCATTTATTGATCCTTTAGGGTTACCAGACAGGCCTTTCTATAGGTAAGGGGGAAAATAACTCATTATAATAGCATTTCTGTTCTTTGCACTGTAGAAAAAAATGTAATTGATTTCTTTCAAGCAAATAGAAAATGTTAAAATACATATAGTATTTGATGTTTCTTCTTCATATAATATAATATGATCACTATGTATCTTTCTTGTCAGTATCTTGTTTCTAATTATAAAAGGATATATGTTCATTGTAAGAAATCTAGAAGATCCAGAAAGTCACAAGGAGAAAATAAAAATCTCCCCAATTCCATCAGTCACATATAAAATCATGTTTATGTTTTATGTATACAATTTTAGCCCTTCTCTCATTTTAAATAGATTTGTGTTCATGTATACACATAAGACACAATGAATATATACAGGGGTGGGAAAAGTAGGTTTACAGTTTTAAACAATAATATAATAATAGATTGTTTCATGTACTCATAACAATAAACCTAATTTTTCCCACCCTGTATTTATACATAAATATATACAATATATTATAATTTACTCTCGTAATGTTGACAATTAAGTTTTTTTTTTAATTTTTACAGATGTAATTATTTCTGAACCCTGAATTAATCATTGACCATCAGGAAAGATCCCATCTTTCTGTTTAGGATTGTCAAAGGATTAGAATTGGAAGTAAGGGCATTACCCAAACAGGGTGACTGGCTTGCCAGTGGTGGCATGATTGTGTCTCTTTTCTTCTTTTTTACTCTGGGACTTGTTCTTCCCTCTCAGGGCTGTTACAGAAATGGGCATAACTGTCCATAAAACATCGCCTTCTGACTGAGTCAGATTGAAGACTGTTTTTAATTGATTGTTCATGCTTTAAGCTAGGCATTCTAACATGTTTGCATGGCTTCTTTGTTAAAGAGGAAGAAAAACAAAATAGTGAGTTGGCTAGTCACAAATAGGACTTTAATAATCAGAATTCTGCTACAATTCAGGGGACAGAGTGATGTAGTGAAAAGTCAGCACTTTTTTGCAATGTGCCTTGAGACAGATCACGTAACCACTTAATCTCCCAGTCCTCAGTTTCCTCTTCTTTGAAGTACTAATATTAACTTTTTAGAGTTTATTTTTGAGAATTATAAAGATTATAGGTAAATTCTGTCAAGCATGGTCCATAGTAGGTGACAAGCTATTTTTGCTGCTCACAACCACTCTAAGTCATCTGTTTAAAGTCAAAATATAGCTAATTAATATATATTCCATAGACTAGTCTTTGGAGGTGATTGAACTTGGAAGTTGAGTTGAGAAGTGGCTTATTGAAATCGTAAAATTAGAATTACGTGATCCAGAGATTGTAGCGTGCTCCTGTTTTTCTCTTGTATATACCATGGAGCAACTAAGAGACAGCAGACTATTCTTTATCAACAGGCATGTCATCTTTGCACCAAGCAGCCACAACAAGTACGAGGGGGAGTCATTCCCAGGAATTTACGATGCTCTGTTTGACATCGAAAGCAAAGTGGATCCTCGCAAGGCCTGGCGAGAAGTGAAGAGACAGATTTCTGTAGCAGCCTTCACGGTGCAGGCTGCAGCAGGGACCCTGAGAGAAGTGGCCTGAGGCGCTTCTGTGGAGAACCCATATTGATTGGTATGTCCCATCACTCAGAAGAAACCATCATGGGTGTATTGACAAACTAAAAACTAAAGTTGTGTGCATCTTAGTATTTTTTTCCTTCTCCCTATGGATCAAAAAAGAGAGATGATTTCTATTCTATAATTACAGAAGGTTATTCTGAAGTTGAACTATGTGTTATAATTAAGGACAACAGCCTAATACATTAAAACGCTTATGTTGCATTATCAGGGAATCAAGTCTAATTCAGCACTTCCAAACCTACTCCTGGCATTGCGCACAGAGAAAACATCAGTTTGTGTAAGAGCACAAGAGAAAATTCACAGCACTGCCTGGCCCCCGAGGCTGAGAGGATACTATCTTATCACACTCGTTAGACAATATGTACAGTGAAAAATAATAAAGAAAATAACAATAGTAAACCCCCAACCCCAATAACCAGTATCCTTGGTCCCTCACCCTTGTACTGTTGACCTGTGGCCTTCCACCTCTGCCAGAGATACTCACTTCTTGGATTTTATGCTGCTCTTTCCTATTATTTGTAATTTTACCACACATGGCTAGATCCCTTATGTGTTTTTGACTTTGTGTGTTTTCTGAACTTTTTGTAATAAATTAAATTATACCATGTGCATTATTCTAGGACTTGATTTTTTTCACTAACCTCTGGAGGTTGATGCATGCATTATTGTGGCTGTGGTTGGATAGATTTCACTGACATAGGCATTCTCTTGCATGAATATAACATTTATGAGTCAAGGTCCAGTCAAGACAGAGAAACCACAAAGAAACATGGATAGGAAAAGTTAGTATAAAGAATGATTGATCATAACAGCAGTGCAGCAATGAGGTGCTGTCTAGTGAAAGGTAAAGAGAACT
The DNA here is from genome assembly GCA_030848825.1 of Tadarida brasiliensis. NCBI lineage: Eukaryota > Metazoa > Chordata > Mammalia > Chiroptera > Molossidae > Tadarida > Tadarida brasiliensis. The sequence goes on from CM061268.1 coordinate 62,533,002, forward strand.
CTAGAGAATAGAATAGCAGATACCAGGAACAGTCGCTGTCCCTCAGTCTGAGATGAGCAGCCAATAAAGAGTTTTCCCCACCCTGTGGGCCTCACTGCATAGCAGAGAAGCAGCTGTGGTGCTGCACATCTGCGCCCCAGAACTCCCCAGAAACTTGACTCTAGACCACTGTGGGAAGCTGTTTATAGGGAAGTGTCTTGCCAGAGGTACTCAACTGCAAAACCAGCCAAAAAAGCTCCTGCTGCTGGTTTTTCTGGCCACCTTGAACTGCAACAACCAGGTAGGTGCTATAGCAGCAGCCCGTGCTATAGGATGGGTGCACTGGTGAAGCCATGTCCACTGCAGGGGCCAGATGCTGGAGAAGGTATTGCATGCAGGGGCCACCTGCCAAGGGAGCACAGGAGAACTGGGGAGGAAAGCCCCTCCTTTCAATGTCTCTCCAATGCCTTCAACTCACAAAGTTTAACATCATGTCTCTTGGCAAGGAAAACATGTTTAAAGGGTTCAGATCCATTTACAAAATGCAGGCAATGAGGAATAAGTTGGATAACTGGCCCATAACAAAATGCATTTGTTAATTTTTCTGCTGGTGGGCATTTGGAATGTTTTCTGTATTTTGCTCTGTCAATACATTTATAATAAGTATCAAATAAGAATCTTATATATAAAGAAAAATAAGTGACTATATATATATATAGAAACTACGTTTCTGTCTCAGGGATGGCACTATATATCTCCATCTTTTGATATATAAAGTTTATTGATTTTTAGAGAGAGAAGAAGGGAAAAGGAGAGAGAGAGAGAAACATCAATGTGAGAGCACAACATCGATCAGCTGCCTCCTGCATGGCCCCAACTGGGAATCAAGCTGGAAACCTGGGCATGTGCTTTTGGGAATCAAACTGCAACCTTCTGGTTCACGGAACCACAACGTACCAACCGGTCAGGGCTAAATCTCCATCTTATTATATGGGATATATTAATCCACAAGTTTAATGCCTCATACGTATGTGATAGGAAAGTTTATAAAACATACACTGCTTTGAAAACTGGGAAGGTTATAAAGACCAATAGAGATGGAATTTCATCACTGGTTATTAGGGCCCATCACTATGATTTCTCATTTCTATTCAGGCAATGTCCACAACCTTTACTTGAGTAAGTCAGATGCTCTGGGTTTTCAATAAATGGTTTGAGGCTATTTGTAAAGAAGTCAAATTCAAAAGACAAATAGTGACGTTTTCAAATAATTAAACTCATATATATTTATTCCAAAATATATACTTATAGTTTATCAAATTAATATTTATATTTTAATCAGATAATTTAGATTTAATTTATATTCAATACAAAATATACTCAAATGCCAAAATTAATTCCAGATATAATAAACCATTAAACGTGAACCATAAAATTGGAAGAAAATGGGGGTGTGGTTTAATAAGTCTAGGTGAGCTGCTAAACCTAAAAATTTGAAAAATCACAAAGTGAATGAAAACAGCATACTTGGAAAAATATTTGCAATGAATATAACCATAACTAACTTAAAGACCCTTTAAATAAAAAAATTCAACATTAATAATTAATTTCCATCTCCCTCCCCTAAGGATGTGAGTGTGTGTGTGTGTGTGTGTGTGTGTGTGTGTGTGTGTGTGTTCAAGTTAGGAGTAAAAAATGAAAGGAATAAGGACAAAAAGCCAAGCCACAAAGAAATATAGAATGCAAATGCGTATTGTTAAGACTTCTACCCTTCTTGAAATTCAGCCACAACCTTAAGATGGAATTTATTACCAGGAGAAGAAGAAAAAAAAGTAATTGTAATAGGCCAATATGATGGCAAGCTTAGACGCAGAGTTAAGAGGATTACAAGAATAAATTAGGAGGACATGAGGATCAGGTCACAGAAAAGATTAATCTCTACAACGTATTGATTCCAGAGTTGAAAGGACCCCTATACCAAGTAGACACCACTCAGTCTGACACATCTCATCAAAAATGTTTTGATGCCCGGCCGGTGTGGCTCAGTGGTTGAGCATCAACCCATGCACCAAGAGGTCACTGGTTCGATTCCCAGTCAGGGCACATGCCCAGGTTGTGGGCCTGATCCCCAGTGGGGAGCATGCAGAAGGCGGCCAATCGATGTTCTCTCTCATTGGTGTTTCTCTCTCTTTCTCCCTCTCCCTTCCCCCCCCCTAAAAAAATCAATAAAGAAAAAAAATGAAAAAAAATGTTTTGATTCCTTCTTCATTATCATAGTTACAGGAGGTTTAGACAATGCTTCAGGGAAGTTCATTAGCCCATTCCAAACTTTTGATCTATGAATTCATTGTACTCTGCGATTTGGGCATTTTTCTAAATCACTACAACTAATTTATGCTTCAGAGTACTGATTCAATGACCCACAGTGGTTGCAGTTTCATACCCATAATTCAGTTCCCATAGGCGGTGTTGCTATGCTATTGAGTAGTAAATTTATCTTCAAAGTCAATCAAACTCTTCTTGTTTCGTGACATGTTTTTAACTTTAAAAAGTTCACAAACAGAAAAAAACAGCTCTTTAAAATAAAACATATATACCAAGTGCTTATAAACCACTTCAACCTAAAGGACAGATTTCTGACAGAACTCACAGTTTTTTATTTATATCAGAAAATCTTTATTTTTAATTGCTTTATAAGAAAAACATTCTCCACTATATAAAAAGATTTATAATCAAATAATACAGGTGGAGCATAGAGGATTTTTAGGTCAGTGAAACTATTCTGTATGATACTATTATGATGATTACATTTCATTGTTAATTGTCTAAACCAAGAGAATGTACATCGTCAAGAGTGAACCCTAAGGTAAACTATGGGTTTACCTATGGACTCTGGGTGATAAAAGATGTGTCATTGTAGATTCATCAGTTGTAAAAAATACACCATTCTGATGGGAAATATTGATAATGGGGGAGGCTATGCATATGTAGGGCAGGGGAGATATGGGAAATTCTTGTATATTCTCCTCAATTTTGCTGTGAACATAAAACTGTTCTAAAAAGTTTATTTGAAAAAAAAAACATGCAAAAGACCTATTGTAGTTAATATAGCTTAGGTTTATAATGAAGGGTCACTGAAAGGCATACATAAAGTCAGCTTTATGTGGGTATAAAAATGTAAGATCAAATAATAGCATTAGAAAAACTAGTATAATTATCTACCACCAGCAGGCATTTGTTATTGTTTTCTTAGATTAAGTGGTTATGTAAATCCAATCAAAAGATTTAACTCCTGTTTACATCTACCATAACCTAATCTCTGGTTAAGAGTGTAATTCAAGTCTTTGGAAATTCTACAAAAGGGCTTAAGAATGAAATTCAGTCCAGAAAATAAAGAACCTCACTAGTGGTCATTATGATGCCAAGTTACAGCACCAGTGAATTGTCTTCTGTAAAGCAACCGGCCTAGTTAACTTGGACAACTTTTTCTCTAACACTGTCACCATAAGACCATTTATATTAGCCATCTGTTGGAATTTAGAGAATATGGGTTTCTACCCACCCTCTCTTCCTAAGACTATTTGAAATTGTTCTGTCAGCTAAGGATTTGAAAACAAGGTGTCTCCATGTAGAAGGGTGGTTTGTCTAATTTTGTCTTGTCTAATTGGGTAGTCACATGCAGATACTGAGCACTTGAAATGTGAGTGGTCTGAACTGGGCTGTGTTGTCAGGGTAAAATGCATGTGGAATGTAAAAAAATTGGTAAAAAATAAGAATGTAAAATATCTCATTAATATTTCTATAGTAATTTTATGTTGACATGATATTTTAGATGTATTAGGTTAAATATATTAAAATGTATTTTAAATGTTTTTAATTACTTTTATTATGTGGACACTAGAAAATTTAAAAATACAGATGGGGCTCAGAGTATATTACTGTAAAACATATTTACTATTTAAAAATTTTAATGAATTAAGCATTAATTTGTATTTTATTAAATCTTATCATTAAATAGGGCATAATTGTTTTGTATTTGCCTTATCTTCCTTATTATGCAATAAGTTTCCTGGGGAGAGGGCTCAGTTCTCTTGTTTTGGTTCACCCCAGACACCTGAAACTGAAAACAAGTGTTTTATATAATTTGGATGATTGTGTTGAATCAATTGGGAACACTGGTATTGGAATACAGTTATTCGTATATCTTTAACATCTTTAGTTTGTAGATATATAGATGTAAAAAACACTATTTCAAACTTACTGATCCATAGCTCATAGTAATGTGTAAATCAAAATCTCTGACAAAAAAAAAAAAAAAAAAAGAGAAAAGATCATATTTTCATTTTGGAAACACAAATAGGGCATCCTTAGTTTACTTTAGAAGAGATCACTGCATTTATTTTATTTTTTAAGGTATAATTTATTACATGGTTCCGAATCTCATTATAATTTGTTGTCTTGAGGCTTTAAAAATATGAAAGTGAGCTAGATCTGTAAGAATCTAAACAACAAAAATAAAATCAATCTGGGCATTTGAAACGGGGTATAATGCAAGGAATTGGTTATACTGGTGAAGAAAGAGCCGAGAAGCCAAACAAGAGACAGTGAAACAGACATTGGCATCAGTAGGGAGCCACTGCCACCCTAGAGACTGAGATATTACTAAATTCAAAGCCAAAATCATGGATGGAGGCTGGAACCATGAAGGCGATGGTGCACCAGGTAGACAGGGAGTGGAGAAATACAGTGACTTTTCCCTTCCTCTCACCTTCTAATGTGCTTCCAGTGTCTACTAGAAGCCAGTCTGTGCAAAAGCTTGGGATTCTTGGCCTGCAGTGCCAGGCTACCTGTGATCCAGAGAGGAGGAGGTGAGGAAAGAGGCTGAGCACATACGAGTCCCAGCCTGGCACAGTCCATCCATTTTGGCACACAGTATTTATTCTCCTATGTAGTTCTCATGCAATTGCATGGATTAAAGGAAAAACAATGGTGGAAATATTTTTTTTAATTTAGTAACATTAAGGATGCATCCAAACAAAAATTTTGAGATGCAATTAAAGTGATGCTTAGAGGAAAATTTGTAGTATTAAATGAATATATTATAAAAAAAGAAAAGCCTATCTCAAGGAGGTAGATAAAGAAAAATCCATGCCAAATAAATTATGAATATACAATAATAACTACAGAATATAATAAATTGAAAAAAATACAGTAGATAATATCAACAGCATCAAATATTGGCTCTTTGAATATATCAATTAAATGGATAAACCCCTGGCAAGACTTATTCAGAAAAAAAAAGGGGGGGTGTTCAAATAGAGGATATAAGATCAAGAATAAAAAGTCAAACACGCACATTAATAAGACATTAATGAGGCAATAAAATTTTATGAACAATTTTATGCCTACGCATTTGACAATTTATGATATGAACACATTCCTTGAAAAACATTTTACAAAAACTATCACTAAGCTGGGTTTCATGAGTACTTCTGAAATATTTTAAGTTGGGTCCCTGGTGTACTAGTGAGCAGTACTTGCATCGCAGACATATTAGGAAACATGCAAGGATACACTGTGCTCTGAAGATGCCATAAAATACTTTCCTGTGTTCATCTGAAATCAGTCCTGACAGAGCTTAGAGATGCTGCATTCAGGCTCTTGCTACCCAGCATACTGAGAATGCCAGGTTGACAACTGGCTTTAGGGTCTGGGTCTGTTCTAAATCTTCCAGTCAACAGTGGCTCATATGAGCTGAAAAGCAGATGACCAGGTGAGCCTGATGTGGGCTGCTTTTCCTAAGTAAGTGTTCACATCTATTTCTAGCTGCCTGGGGAGTCCTGGAAGCAGTTTTCTAAGTCTTCTACTGGAAAGACTCACCAACCCTTCCCTGCAACCACACTGATGTCAACTGGAATTCATCAGTGGTTGCTAGTTACAAAATCAGGCGACTCCACTCAGGATGTGGAGGTGCCAGAATGTGGGAGAAGCCTGGTGCCAGGCATGTTAACATTTGTTACAGCTCAGGTAGCTGCCCTGGGTTCTCACAGCATCCCCCACCTGTCCCCGCCCTGTCCTGTGAGGTGAACTGAAGGTCTGTTTTTACCGGCCTGGTGCAAACTGAGCTTCCAAGGAAATCTCTAGGCATTACAGAGCACTCGTGTTCTTTTGAAAATATCATCTGGTCCATCTGTTTCTTATTTCCAAAGTGTCTGATATTTGAGATATTAGTATTTATTTAGCCTAGGAAACACTATCATTTTTTGACATTCTATTTTTAGATTTTCACTTTTTAAATTTTTATCAGGGTTATACTATCTTTATATGTTGTTGAAGTTACTATATTACCTAACAAAACTTAGTCATGATGGCTTAGTTACTATATGTATTACTTGAGGTAGGAATGAGATTGCAAGTCCTGGGTTATAGGACCTTAAAATGCTGCGTGACACAAATCCAGGAAATAATAGTGCAAGTGAATGTTGGAAAGTCCCTGTAAGGGACAGCACCATGTAACAGCACTACAGGGGGGCATCCTGTTCCAATATTCATTTGATTTGGGCTGAAAAATGAGAACACTAGAAACCTTCCTCTATATGCTTATGAAGATGACTTGCAACATGTTGAGAAATGTTTGAGGCAATTTCCACAGAATTAATTTTGGGAAAAGTCCTCATATACACATCTATGTGTACCTTAATAATATATGTACCATCCTTTTCTTTCACTTGGTCTCCTCAGGATACGTTGTGTGAAGTATCATTGTTGGTCAATGATGCTTACGTTAATTTACAATCCTATACATTGAGTAAAAGGGCAGCTACTTCACCTCTTTCTAGCAAATGTGGGTTTGATTATTAGTTTTTCTTTATTTTTTTTCTTTATTGATTTTAGAGAGAGAGGAAGGGAGAGGAAGAGAGATAGAAATATCGATGAGAGAGAACATTGATTGGCCACACCCTATTGGGGATTTGGCCTACAACCTGGGCATGTGCCCTGACTGGAAGTCGAACCAGTGACCTCTAGGTGCATGGGTCAATGCTCAACCACCAAGCCACACCAGCCGGGCTGATGATTTGTTTTTCAATAATTTTTAAAAGGTGGATTTTATTTAGATTTTTACTTTTCAAACTTCTAGCAAGGTTAGATTATTTTCATATGTTTATAAAAATAGGATCTTAATTCCCAAACATTTGATGATTTAGTTAAACAACTAACACAGAGGGGGCATCAGTGATTTGTTAAATTGTTATAGGGGTCAACAAATACAGGTAGCATGGCACCTCTGTTAAAATTAATTTTCTACAATGTGTATAAGATAGTGACTATAGTCAATAATACTGTATTGCATATTTGAAATTTTGTTCATCTTACTGCAAAACATGTTTACATTCTGTGAGGGTGTCTATACGTTGTTTTCTATACGTTCCTTGTAATCTAACCAGCCAGGTCAGTTCCTTTTGAGGACATTAGCCAATCTCAGGAAGTGGGTGCAGCCTTAGGTGAGTGGAATCATATAAATGGCACATTTGTCCAGAGACCACTTCTCCATCGGCTGCTGGAGGCAGCCAATGGATGTTTTTCTTTCCCATCGATGTTTCTCTTTCTCTCTCTCTTTTTCTTTCTCTCTCTGGAATCAATTACAAAAAAAAAAAGAAGAACACTGAGATGTCCTCTCCACACTACAGAATCCAGAAATGCTGTTAGTGGAAGCATGGTCAGTATGTCTTTTTTTCTGATATTCCCCTATTGTGACCGATGCCACCTCTCGGGAATTCTTACAGTTGTTCGACCTATTTTGAAGTTTTCTGATTTAGTCTGGAAACTGAAGATTTTAAAGAAATAGCAAATAAGACCTTTACAAGGGTTTTCTAAATAATTCAACACATTCATTTTTTAGTTTGATGTATATGGAGACTCTTACACACATACATTATGTTGAACATTTTAGGTGGTTTATGATTTCCATACTTGCATTAAAACTAGAGAAGTCACTTTTAAGACTTAAAAGTCTAGTAGCAATATTTCCCCCTGTATAGTCATATCACAATGATCAAGACTGTACTTTGCATCTTACAATATATTGAAACTACAAAAGAAGATATCTATTTTTAATTACATTTGAAATACATGGAGGAAGAGAAAAACAATGAGGTTGGTCATGTGGTTATGAAGAGATAGAATATTTAGTTCGAGTAGCAATTAATATTGTATATTTATTTAGTTTACGCCTCTTGAAAGTTTAAATATGGCATTGATGGTTTTTAATCTCTTGCATATTGCAAATGCATTTATCATGCATTGCACACACAAAAAATTTATTATTTATAAAATCAGAAAGGCCAAAGAAAAGACTGAAAATGTCATAAGCAGAATAATTTTAATGTTGTGATCAGTTTCAAAACCACTGACAGGAGATAGATCTGTGAGCATGGCCCAATCATATTAGGCCCATGGTCTAGGGCTGAAATCGAGATTAGACCGAATGCAGGTCTAAACAGATAATGTAAAGCCAGAGCATTCTCTTCAGAAACTTCTAATTTATGCATAATGTGTATTTCATCAAATATTTTGATTCTTGAAAATGTACCAGGTGCAATTTACATTCCAATAATTACCCATATAATAGCAAAGTGCTGTCTATTTATTAAATAGTATCAAGGACAATCAACACAAGAAGAGATTTCTAAACTAAAGAAAAAGGTTTAGGTGTGACCCGAGACAAACTGTCCAGGGGTTGACATTAAATCACTGCTTCACACGGTTCATGATACGTGCAGAAGTTTTTGTTTGTTCGTTTTTGCTTTTTCTGTATACGTTGAAGGATTTCAGTGTGCTGTAGAGGTAGTGATAACTTTTGTTCCTTATAGATGAGCCAGTCTGCGCTCTTTTTGTTGGTTTTATTTTTTATTTCCTTGGAGAAGTGGCAAATGAAGAGACTGCCCCTCAGGATGTGGAAATTCCATGCACTGACCTTATTTTTGCCTTTCTGCAGTGGATAATGTTCTGAGTCAGGAAACCATCAGTCACTGTATGAGCCTTTCTGAGGATGTTAGGAGTGGGGTGCTTGGCGCTGACCATCACAGCAGGTCCAGGGAGCCCCAGAGAGTGGAGTTTTGAGACATGGAGAACTCAGACCTTCACCTCTGGTCAGCATTACTAGGAGGTGGATGTGCCTCGCTCCTCGACTTGGATTCTGGGAGACTATAAAGATTCCCTGATAAGAGATACCAACGTCATTATCGATTTGGAAGAAGCATCTCTTCTATTTTTGTTGAAAATCAAGCATCGTTATCATCTCTCCATTAAATGCCCACCCTTAACTCAGTATGTGAAAGGCCTCTGGGTAGGATTGCCGTGTTTCTGGATTATGGCAATGGAACTGTGAGCTTCTGTGATGCTAGTAAAGAGTCCCTTGTATGTAGTTTAGTTTCTTCCTCCTTCTCTTCTCCTCTGAAGGCCTTTCTTTGCTTTGATTCTCCATGAAAAGTTAAGTTTTGGCCATTTATTTGATGAACTTCATGTCTGAGAAAACTTTTTCATGAAATGTCCTGTGAGGCAACAGAATGATACCTGACTCTCTGAGCATATTTTAATTTAAGGAAAAATAATTATTGTATGTTTATGAAATGGCATTAGCACATTAAATGTATACATGTGTTTATAAATTCTCTTTTAATAAAAAAAATATTCATAATGGAGCACTTCCTAAATATATCAATGAACTCAATGGCATTAAAAAAACAACAGTTGTATTAAGGTAAAAGTTATATAGCATAAAGATGACCCCTTTGATATATTTAATTCAGTAATTTTTAGGAATATCAAAAAGTTGTACAATAATCATAACTATCTAATTTCAGGACATTTCCATCACATCCAAAAGAAAACAATGCCTATTAAGATTTTCTTCCCATTCATTTCTCCCCATTCTTTGTCAACCCCTAATCTACTTCCAGTCTTTATGGATCTGTCTAGTACATATATACATTTCACGTAAATGGAATCACACAATGTGTGGCTTTTGGGATCTGGTTTCTTTCTCTTAGTATAATATTTACAACAATGTTCCTCCACACTGTAACCAATGTGTTTTACTTGCATATTTGAACCAGACTGGGTAGAAAAATAAAGGAGTAGATATTTCAGTTTAGTAAACAAAAGAAATGGTGTTTAATTTCCCCTTTAAGTCTGACCTAGTTGGGTAGATCCCAATGTCTGCCATAATTTATCATTTCTCTAAATCTAGTCATCCATCACATCTCAGCTCAAGTAACAGTTTTTTTTTCCAATTTTTATTAATTTATTTTTGTTACAGATGTTTCTCCTTTTTTCCCCCTAGACCCCCTCCCAAGTAACAGTTTTTTAAAGGAAGTCCTCCCTGACTCCACAGACCAATGTAGTTCCTCTTAATCCAAACTTTCTGAGCGTATTATACTATCTCATCATAACGGTCAACAAACTTTTATCAAATAGGTAGATACTGATTACTATTAGACTAAAAATTTTGAGTAGGGACAGTATTTTTGTTAGTTACTACTCTTTCAACTATCCAATGCAGTACTTAGAACAAAAAGCACAATAAATATAAGGTGAACAAATGAATAAATACATCTGCAATGTGTTCACTCCCATGTAACTGAGAAAATTCTCCTAAGTGGGGCACATAAGTTGCTAACCATAAAGGAAAATAAATTGGAATGTATTAATAACTTCTGTGCACTGAAACACCACTGAAAAAGCAAGGCAATAATAGGAGAAGATACTTGACATATCTGTATCCAGCATATGACTCTAGAGAGGCAACAGGAAGAATTTCAAAGGTCGATAAGAAAAAGACAAGTCAACTTGGTTGAAAAATGAAAGCGGTAATCTGAACATTTTACTAAAAAAAAAAAAAAAGAAACTAAAAGGCTCGTAAGCCTATGAAAAGTGTTCAGCTGCATTTGTCCTCAGGCAAATGCGAATTGAAACCACACTGTCAACCACAAAATGACACAAATATTAAAACAGGTAATAATCAGTGGTAGCAAAAGAATGGAGGAAACCAAACAATCATCTGTTGTTGTAAAGTGTGCAAACTGGCAAACTCTGTTAGTATAAATTAATGTATTACAACCCGATGATTTCACTCTTAGTTACACACCTAATAGCAATGCATATGTACGATCACAAAGTGGATGCGTGCCGTGTTTTCGTGGCAGCAGTATCGACGCTCATCCAGTTGGAAATGAACATGTTCATAAAAAGCAGAATGAGCAAATTGTGCTGTACTCATATAGTGGATACTCTGAGACAAAAGAATAAAGACAATTGCTACACACAGGAGAGTATATAAATCTCACCAACATACTTCTAAACAAAAGAAATCACACACGGAAGAGTATATGCTCTGTGATTTTATTTTTATAAATTTCAAAACATGATCATTAGAATCAGGGCATATTAATCACCAAGATATGATTACCTTAATGGGAGAGGAGGTTAGACTTGGGACAGCGTAGGCAACACCAGAAGCTAGACATAGGAGTATGTTATCTTTGTGTTATGAAATAGAGCATTCTTTTGACAATATCCTCATCATTATACCATAATGTTTAGAGATCTCTGGACAGGAAAGGTATATTTTGGGGTCAGTAACGTGGAACTGCATACTTTCATTGTGTTTCCAAATATTATTTCAGTTATGATTTCCTACCTTATGAATTCCAGGGACCTCTGAGGGCATTGTTTCTCCCATATCATCGATAAAAGAGACAAAAAATTGCTGCCAGTGAACAGCAATTTCTAAGATGTGGGAAGTCAGCTCAAATGACTGCTTAGATTTTGTCTGATTCTGTGAAACACATTTATTTTCCTGATTAAATGTGAAGCTGTCAGTCCAATTTCATAAATATGTTCCTTTTCAAGAGATACTCATCTATTTTGTTGTGTTACCTAACATATAAGCTATGGTTTGTAATTTGCTTTTCAACATGATTCTATATATTATTCAAACTTATCAAACTGTACAATTAAAGTTGGTAAGTGATATTGTATCCAGGTTATGCATCAAAAAAGCTAAACAAAAAGCAAGCTACCAGAGTAAAAAAAAATGCATAGGAAGATGGAAGTAAAGATACAGAGGGTAATAAAAGAATAAAGACACAGAGAAAATGGAAAGAACAGATTGCAGATATCTTAGAGTGTGGGACTTGTACCTTATTCTGGGCTTTATGTATTTTTCAAATTGATAAAATTTTGGAACAGGCTGAGATATCTGGGGGTGGGGGAGGGGAGGGATGAGAAGAGATAAACCAAGGAATGTGTATACTTACATGCATAGCCCATGGACACAGACAATAGTGTGTGGTGAAGGCCTGTGGGGATGGGTAGGGGCAGGGCAGAGAGGTGTAAAAGGGGAGACATCTGTAATACTGTCAACAATAAAAATATGTTTTAGAAAAGTGGGGGGACGCAGCCAGGCCCAACCACAACCTTCAGGCTTGCACCTATACCACCGCTCCCTGAGAGGCCCACCATAGCATGGCCACCCCCAAGTGGTTTCTGAAGCTCGTGCATCTGGGGCAGCGGAAAGGGACTCTATTCCAGGTGTTCAGTAACATCACCAAGCAGCCTTACTGGTTCCACTCCAAGTACCCGAAGTTCACCTCACGATGGCTGGTGGAAGCAATCTTCACCCGGGGGAGAGCACATTCCGCATGTCCAGTGTGTGTCGCAGACCCTGCTTCCCATCAATCAGAGGGACCTTGAAAGTGAGACTGAGATCTGTATATACAGTCGGCCTTCTTGCCAAAAAAATGTGTCCAAACTCATCTTTTTTTTTTCTTTATTGATCCTTAGAGAGAGAGGAAGGGAGAGGGAGAGAGATAGAAACACCTATGAGAGAGAACATAGATTGGCCGCCTCCTGCATGCCCCCCACTGGGGATTTGGCCCACAACCCCGGCATGTGCCCTGACCAGGAATCACACTGGCGGCCTCTTGGTGCATGGGTCAACATTCAACCACTGAGCCACACCACCTGGGCCAAGATGATCTTGAACTTGGCTTACTGTCACCTGTCAACTCTGGGTGCAAAGCTCAGAGAGGAACGCTGCCCGGGAGACCAAGAGAACAAGACCCAGTGCTCCCAGGCTGCAGTCCAGGAGGTGGGCAACCCAGAGCTACCTGACACTACCAGGTCCCGGTTCCCAGATTATGAAGGCATTTTGGGGCCCGGAGAGAGAGCTAGGCAAGGTTCAAGTGGAAACTCCTATCTGGAGCCCTATTCTTCTAGATCCTGCTCCTACAGCAGAAGCTGGGGTGAGGGATGGTGTGGGTGGTTCTTGGTTTCCCCGCCCCACCCCACCGCCATGTTAAATGTTTGCAAACTTGAACATAAAAAGTTCTAACAAAGTATCAAATTACCCTAATTAAAAATAAAAATAAAAAAAGAAGATGCTAGCCATAGAGGAGTATGTTTCACAACTTTTCTGTCTATGAAGACCTGTGAGAAAGAAAGTTGTGGATAGTTTTTGTTTTCCTTCTCTCCTATTATAATCTTTTGTTCTTTCTTCTTTCTCTGACCCAGTCTTTCCAAGAGATTCAGCCGTTTGCTAAAGGAGATGGACTTTCTGTCCCAGTAGGTATAGTATTTTAAAGGAGCAGGGTAACTCTCAGGAACACCCTGGTAATGTCAGAAGCCAAGATTATCCTGACTCCTGAACCCCATCTCTTAAAGGAGTGGCCCATTTTCCTTTCCCAGTTTGGTAATTTTATTTTTTTTCCTATGGCTTCAAGAAACCAATCTTTTTCTTCCTGGTGTTGTTAGAGAATTTTCATTAAAAAGGTTGCCAAAGAGCCCAGTCAGTGTGGCTCAGTGGATTGAGCATTCTCCCATGGACTGAGAGGTTCCTGTTTGATTCCCAGTCAGGGCACATGCCTGGGTTGTGGGCCTGATCCCCAATAGGGGGCGTGCAGGAGACAGCTGGTCAATGTTTCTCTCTGACATCAATGTTTCTATCTCTCTCTCCCTTCCTCTCTCTCTAAAATATCAATAAAAACATATCTTTTAAAAAAAATGTTACCAAAGGGATCTCTGTCTGCATCTCTTTGTCCATTCATTCCTTCATCCTTGACCCAGTACCTGGAATCAAACACCCAAATGGGCCCAGGAGAAGGAGAAATCCTCCGAAGCTGCTGAACTTTCTTGTGTAAGATCTGAGGAGCTATAATCACCATAGGAAAATATTCATAATTACTTGCAGTGGGAGGAGGGTCAGAGGGGGCAAGCGTGTTTCCAGGTTGCTCTACAAAGTCTTAGAAATCTTCTTGGACCTCATCACCAACTTCAATGTCTCAAGAGGGCTCCTCCCAGGGTGAAAGTCTGGGTGGACCCGGTCTTCACCGAACTAAGTTGTGCAGAGCCAGGGAGGGTCATGAGGACTGGACATGCTGGCGAACCTTCTCTCCCATCCCGCTGACCCTCTCTCACTCGTTCTCGGGCTCCCTCTGGGGACCTCATTTTCTCCCCAGGTCCCTGTGTGCAGCTGCTCCCCCATAATGCACTTTTTTATTCAATAATATTTCTCAGCACTTACTGTCCTACTAACTGGGTCTACATCATAGTAATTTGTGTTGGTTCTATAGCCTGTGCTTTTAATAATTTTCCTACACATTCATGCATTCATTTGTTCAAATACTTTTTTTATGTCTCTCATATCCTCAGCCTGCTATTTCATCCAGGAATGTGGCTGTGCTGAGCACTGACACTGACCGTCCCTTCTTGTCATTTGCAAACTAGGAAAAAAAAAATAACCCACATTCTGTTGTGAGCTTCACAAAAGGAAAGTATCAGCGGACTTGAGGTCATACTGTAATGTGACCTAGTCTAGTTAAGTAAACTGAGAACTGATAGAGGAATAGGATTTAGCCAGATGAATGGAGAGAAGAGAGATTTCCTCACTGACACTGGGTTTTGACAAGATCTTTCTGGAAGGAGAATTCTATGTACTTTGCATTTATCAATTTAACTGAATTTCCACACCCAAGTATTCTTACACCTCTAGTAAGTTTAGAGAGCAAATGAAAAGTACATATATCCTACACAGTATAAAAAAAGTGATTAGTTTTATTTAAATAAAATAGAAAAGCAAATGTCCATACTTAAAATGCAATACACCACTTTAAAAAATAATACAACAAATATATCTCCTGGAGGTAAATGAATTTAAAGACAATGAGGTATAACTGATTTTCTCCATTCAAGCAGTCACTAGGATACAAGCCTCCTCAGTTATTAAAATTCCCCAAGACCCAGGTCATGTTTGTGACCTGTTTCTGCTCATTTGGGTCCATAGCAAATGAAAGGTCTGAGAGGAAAAGAGAAGGAGCATGAGAGGAAATTACAGATGAGGGAACTGGTGGCAACATTAACAAAGCTTACTATACCAAATTCATAATCTAAAAACACCCCAACCCAGCCCTGGGGTCTTTGAATATATTGGCGTCTTAGTGGGGAGGTAGAGAAGAGAGTGAAATGGTCATCCACTTTGACACATAGAAGTAGAAAGATATCCTCAGAGTTGAGTAGCATATTGTTCCTGTCTGCCCAGGATTCCTTGCAAAGTCCTATAATCCAGTTACAGGAGTTCCCCATATCCATCTCCCAGTAGTGTTTGCCAGAAGTGAAGATCTGAGCTCCCCATGAAGGTGTAAACCCTAAACTTGCTGGGTTATGGGACGTGTCTCGACTGCATTGCAAATGTCTCAGTTCTTCAAACAGAGGCGCGCCATACGTGTTTGTCTTATGTTCCAAGGTAATATACACTTCAGTAAAAAGAAAACAGTGATGTCAAAGGACAGAGTTGAGAAATTCTGGGGCCAAGCACAGTGGTGTTCTGGCAAAGGTTTAACAACGAAATCTCTGAAACAAAACACAAGGGTTTGTTTCATTTGCTGGGAATACTCCCACCCACCATGGCCGCTTTCAAGGTAACAACCATTTAGAAATTGCTCATAAAATTCCAGAACACATAACAATTAGTTTTCATGAATCAATCAGTACTGGATGGTTCCAGAACACCCCTTTATCATAGTGAATATAGAGAGTATGTCATTGGAAGTATAGAGTCAGATCAGCAAGGACTTCTTGTCTATCTACAGAGCAGTAAATCTCTGACCATACACTTAGATCAAAGTAAAATTTGAGTATACATAACAATGTAGGATGTCAGACTCTGGTTTAATTTTCACCAGCTCATTAAAAATTTGGGAGCTAGTTCATAGATGCCAAGTAAATAGCAAAATGGCCCTCAACTCACGTAAGCCTTCTCATTAATCAACTGTAACAAAATATAATAACAGTAATAAATATATTATACACTATATCTAAAATATATTATTATTATTATTATTATTATTATTATGTCCCAAATAGTGATCACTTTGCCCAAGATATCAGGGCATAATATTTAAACAAGCAAAAAGAAAATTAACTGGAAATCCATGTCTTTTTTTAGAAATGGTTTCTCCCAGAATTTCTAAAGTTGCACCATCAAGTCAGAATCTCCTCCCATCCCAGGTCAGCTTCCCCTTCGTCTGCCAGCCTCATCCTCTACATTTGTCTCAAGTTCCCTCCACACAACAAATCCTGTTCCCTTTGTTTTGTGGTTGTACCTGTTGTTTATAAACATATTTTTATGCCTTTTAAAATCTTATGATTTTTGAAGTATATTTATTAAATATGTAGATAAACATTTTAATAACATTCAAGTGCTTCTAAATATCCAAACATCTACATATAATCACAGTTAACAGCTAAAAGTTAAAACACACTGAATGAATATGCTGTTTTATATACCAGAGAACTTTTTTTTAAAACTCACTGAAAGTAATCATATAATAAACTGTTATATTTGACTGATTGTTTTTGACAGGTTTCAATTAGCTTTTTCTGACAGTTAATTCACAATGAATTATAAAGTTAGTTATAAGGGTTTGCATATTTATCTGTTTCCTTGTTCTCTGAAAAAAATAATAGAGCAATGAGGAGAGGTCAATCATGTGCACCTATTCACGTAGGAAATGTTACTGCTGTCATGCCAGAGCGCTGCCTCTCACCTCGGAAGTTGTTAAGCCTTTCTGACATCCCAGTGATGGTCCATGTGCTGAGCTGCGGATCCAGAGGCTGAGGCATGTACAGCTGCACTAACTGATACCTGCAAGGAAAGACATCCACTTCCCTACAGACTCAAGGGTCTCAGTCATGATGCATGGAAGAGGCTTCCTCAGAATCCTCACAATGAAGTTTAAAGAATATGAATTTAATTCTATAAATCGAGGAATGCTACAGTTATTATAGTATTTCATAATCAGCTTCCCTACTGTTACCATATCAATCCCAGTAGACTATATCACCTCACTCATAATGTATCCGTTTCCTCCTCCCTTCCAGCTTCCCTGGTGGAGCCACACAGCAATTCTCATTGAATTCCTGAAATCCACGGGGTGCCAAGGCTTTGAAATGTGCCACCTTGTATTTAGGGAGACTCAGCTCTATCTTGATTCTCCCCTTTTCCTCTTCTCACTGTCCTTCCACCTGCTGCCTCTCTATGTTTATTTGCCTTTCCCATATAAGACCTGAACTTATCCTCAAACAATGCGGATTTTGAAAATTACAAGCAAGAAAAATAATTGTATTCTTGCAAGCTCTACATTAAATTTCAACTAAAACCATACCCCCTCAAATCTCATTTTTACCTAGAGATAGTCACTATAAAGCCTGGAGGTCTTTTAGAGAAAGAAGAAATAAATACAGACAGAAAGAAACTTCTCACAAAAAAGTGTGGGTCCATCTCAACAGAAATGGCGTGACCACTGGCACAATTACCATGACTTCAATGAATGGGTAAACTTACCTTATCACTGCATTTCCTGGATCCTGTAAAGAGAAGGAGAGGAAGGCTTGCTCAGTTTTCAGCACAAGGTGGCTCTTACGTTTATTCTAGTTTGAGGATATGAGATTGGACTGGAGAATTCAGTATCTTCAGCTTTCTTCCTTTGGCAAATGTATGTGTCATTCTTGTTAGCTAAATAATCTCACATTTACATACAGTTGATCAAGTCATGGTCTTGATAAAATTAAAAATCAGATGTTCTTAGGGTGAACAAATATAGCTATGCTTTGTGTCAACCTACAGTGAGGTTCACAGAGGTTTCCTCGAAGTTTTTATAAGGATGTGTGGGCTCCAAACCTAGACCTTAAAAATAGAAAGAGCAAGCCCTGGCTGGTTTGGCTCAGCGGTTAAAGCATCTGCCCGCAGACCAGAGACTCCCGGGTTCAGTTCCCGCTAAGGGCACGTACCTCGTTTGCAGTTTGTCTCCGGCCCTGGTTGGGGTTGTGTGGGTGGCAGTCACTCGCTGTGTCTCTCTCACATTAATGTTTCTCTCTCTCTCTCTCTCTCTCTCTCTCTCTCTCTCTCTCTCTCTTTCTCTCCCTCCCACTCTATCTGAAGATAAATGCAAAACAAAAAATGTCCTCAGGTGAGGATTAAAAAAAAAAATAGAAAAAGTGGAAACATCCCACATGTCCGCCTATTGACAAGTCCAGATATAAAACTCAATTATCTAGTCATAAATTGTTCTGTTGCAGTTGGTCAGAAGCTGTGGATATAACAGAAGAATTTAGAAGAAAAAGATTTTCTGGACCTGCTAGTCTAACCTTTTCACATAGTTTTTCTTCTCCTGCATAAGACAAATGACCCTGGGTCACCAGGTTATACTGGAGGACAAAAATCTGCCCTCTCAAAGTCAGAAGAGGCAGAATCTGAACTTTGGAACCAGAAAAATAATGGAGGTCAGAGAGAATAGAGACTTCAGTAGATATTGATGATTCCAAGCAGCTGGTGTTCAGAACCCGCCATCCTTCTTCAGCCCTTACCTGGAGCAGGTCCACATCTGCTTTATAGCATAGTTCCTTCAGCTCCACATATATTCTTTTCAGGATTTTCCCAGTATGAATCATTGTGGTTATATTTTTCCTGAGTTGCTCAAAAATAATCCTGCCTTCATTTGTCAGGCTCTCTAAATGTTTTTGCAGTTCCTCGTGGAGGTATGGACACACCTTAGGATATTCAGCCCTGATCATCATCATCCGCAGATTTACAAAACCCTGCAGGGACATTGGGTTATTTAGATCACGTATGTAGATCTTTTCATTCTTCCCTTATCATGGATCATCTATGTGTTATGTAGAGTTTACTTGTTGTAGTCTGTTGGGATTGCTATAACGAAACACAAGAGCCTTGGGTAGGTTTTAAACAACAGACATTCATTTCTCGCAATTCTGTCAGCTGGGAAGTCCAAAATCAGTGCTGACAGATTCGGTGTCTGGTGAGAGGCCACTTCCTCAATAGCCAGCTTTTGGTGAGTCCTCAAATGGCAGAAGGGGCAAGGGACTTCTCTGGAGCCCCTTCTATAATGTCACTTATCCCATTTATGAGGATTCTGCCCTCATGACCCAATCACCCCCAAAGGCCCACCTCCCCTTGCCATCAACTCAGGGAGCAGAATTGCAGCATAGCATTTGGGGTGGGGGTAACACAAACATTCAGACCATGGAAGTACTACATACGGCTTTATGCCTTCCCCCCATTAAAAAAACACACATTTCGTTTCTTTCTTTCCTTTTTCCCCTCCCTCTCTTCCTTATCATTTATTTCCCTGCACCATTGTTTCTGACTACTGTCCCTGAAATTCCACATTTTCATGAAGAAAATAGAAATTTAAGGTCAACTTTCTCATTGTTTTCTATAATTCATTACTAAATCGAAATCATAATCCACGCTCCTCGGTATTCATGGTCACAAACTGAAGTTCTGCTGTCAGCAAAAGATGACAATTCACTTCCTCAGGAAAAAGAAGACATCAGACATGATCTTTTTAAATTACCTCAATGTCCAAAAAATTGTTTTTACCAGTGATTAGCTCTGTCTACCTGTTAGTACCCAGGGCTACACCTACCTCCTCCTGGATGGTTCATCCTGTCTTGTCCCCTCAAAGATATTCTCTAGTTTACTACCCCACAGTCTTCGTTATCTTTTTCTCCTGTCTTCCTTTGTCTCTCTCTGTCTCTGCCTCGCTGTCTCTCTGTCCCCTCTTTCAGTGTGTCTGTCTCTGTTTCACGCTCTCACTCAATCACTTTTTCACACACAATTTCCCCTTCTTTTCACACAGCCTTTAAATATGTGTAAATTTACCTGATTATTTTGGAAAACCCCAATTAAACATCCTCGTTCTAATAACCTTATTCAGCTTCTATGTTAACACTTTTATCCCCATCAAAGCCAAATTTATTAACCAATTCTGATCAAATTCACTGTGCCCATGTGCCCAATTTCAATCATTCATCCAGGCAATGACTCCTTCCTCCCCTATTCCAACTCACCAAGAGCCTTCTTTATTTAAATCCAAGTAATATATTCATTCTCACATTGCTTTACCCTCCTTCCACATTTGACACTACTTACTACTTGTTCCTTTCACTAGTACCTTCTGTTAAGTCTGCTTCAGAAAGATGTCTTCTCAGAGAGCTGCTGGTCCACTCCTTGACCTTTAGCTCCCTGCCCTGAAGGAACCTTCCCAATGGGTCTTCCTTGATCACCATACATTCACAAACCTGCACACTTTTTTTTTTAATCCTCACCCGAGTATATTTTTCCATTTTATCTTCAGACAGAGTGGGAGGGGAAGGGGAGGAGAGAGAGAGATACATCGATTGGTTGCCTCCTGCATGACCCTAACCAGGGCCAGGACCAAACTGTAACCAAGGTACGTGCCCTTGACCAGAATCGAACCCGCAACTCTTTGGACCACAGGCCGACACTCTAACCACTGAGAAAAACCAGCAAGGACCCAAACCTGCACTCTTTATACCCATTCTCTGCTTTAATTTTTCACAAGCACTTCACAAATGTCATGTATTATAAATTTTACTTTTTTATTTGTTAGAGTGGATTCTCTCACTAGACTATAAGCTCCCAAGGTCAGTGATTTGTTTCTGTTTTTGTCAACTTCTCTACCTCTTTGCTGGCCTACAACAGTGAGCAGTATATCCCAGGCCTCATATGAATGAATGGTTCGTTAGGAAATGCATCCTAAATGATCAAGATAACGTTGTTATCCCCCTTTGGCCGTCTTACAGCATCATGTACTGATTCCTGTTTAACAAACCATTATTGTATAACATTTCCTGTGTATAAGTCTCCTTCTTTGAAGATAAAAATGTAGTTTACTTCTTCAGTTTTAGGTTCTCAATTCTTTTTTGTGAATCAATGAATGATACAATCCAAAATCCTTGGCTAGGCATTTGCATTCTTGACCTAGCCGTGATTACATGTCTAGCCTTCTCATCACTTCCTGACTCAAACCCTGTGTACTAATCAATAGAGCTACGAGAAGGTCCCAAACAATTCCATGTCTTACTTTTAGCTTTAATGGCCCTCAGAGCTTTCTGCGACTAATGCCCACACATTTACTAATTCTACTAACACAGCATCAGATTGACTTTTACTTGTCTGCCATGCTTTCTTCACATTTAAAGTTTACTAAACTCCTAACGAACTCTATTTTTACCTCCATCCCAGTGATCATTGCATTCAGTTTGTGATAGTGCATTTTCTTGTCCCTGCTGATGTATTCGTGCTAAATATTGCTTTACACACAAAAAAATCAGGAAAAATATTTTGGTTACATACTGAGTTCAACATGAGATCCTACACTGAAGGTAGAGGAACATATATGGCTCTTTTTCTCATCAATCATTCAAGGGACATTATGATTTAATTCAAGTTCTTCCATTGTAAGTTATCTGTCACAAGCTGGTCCCAAGGGAAACAGGGCCTACTGCTTACCTCCCATACTCTGAGTATCTTGATCTCTTTGTTTAGATTTCTCTGATTTTTCTGTTTATTCTTCCAAGTAGACTTCATTTGCATCAGAATATTCTCCTGCAAAAGAACTATAAATATGAGCACTAAAAAAAAAAAAAGTAGTACATTTCAGATACAGTAGTTCCCCATTATTTGTGGTTTTGCTTTCCATGGTTGTATTTACCCAAGGTCAACTGCAGTCTGAAAACAGTAAGTAAAAAATTCCAGAAATAAACAATTGTTAAGTTTTAAGTTGTGTGCCATTCTGAGTAGTGTGATGAAATTTTGCTTCATCTCACCTGGGATGTGAATCTTTCCTCTGTCCAAGGTATCCACACTATATACATTACTTCCTGTTAGTCATTTAGTAGCTGTCTTGATTATTAGATTCACTGTCGTGGTATCACAGTGCTTGTGTGTAGGTAATCCATATTTTATTTAATAATGACCCCAAAGTGCAAATTGCAAGTGATACTTACAATTTGGATATGCCAACGAGAAGCCCTAAAAGCATATGTATATATAGGAAAAAGACAGTGTATATGGGGTTTGGTACCATCTGCAGTTTTTAGGCATTCCCTGGGGGTTTTAGAATGTAATACCCTTGGATATGGCGGGATGACTGTACCTCAAAGAGTGATAAGGAAATAGATATGAGACAAATAAACAGGAAAAAGAGCAGAAATGTCATTGATTTTCCTTGGAACAGCAATTGCCAAATCTGAGAGATCAACCAAAATTAGAGTTCCTGAATTTGAAAAATCTATCCATTATCTGAGGATTCTGGCCCTGCTATTGTACATAATCTGGTCAATTTTCAGAAGTAAATCTTGCTTGATATTTAATGTTGAAATGTTAGCCCTCAGTTTTTCTAAGGCCCTCTTAAAACGTATTGGCCGGTATTTCTAAGTCTGCTCTCATTAGAGCAGACTCATTGTTATTATGGCTGTGGTAGTCTGTGGCTGTCACTGCAACTAGATTTATCCATGTTACTTATACTGAAATAACAGCACTCTGATCTAGTGCCTGGCACGTGGTGTTCAGAAATTCTATTTATTTATTGCAGAATAGAATAATAATAATCAATGCATTTTTCCTCTTGCCCAGCAGACACAAGGTTTTCCACAATTCAAAGTGCATTTGGAGGCATTACTTACCCTGTAGTGCTCAGCAGCCTTCTTGACAGGACAGTGTTTGTGAGTCACATGCCCTGGGGAATAACAGCAGAGCAAACACAACAGGCTCTTGTCAGCTGGACAGAAGAAAGTCTTCACTGCTTGGTGTGTATTACAGATCTGCTTGACAGAGCTTGGTAACTGGCAGAAAGCTGACTCTCCAGTAGGAAGACCTAGTTTCTTGGCAAAAATAGTGCTTTTGAAGTCCATTTGCTGTGATGTAGCCCTGCACACAGGGCAGCAAGTAGGAGTCTGGGTATCTTCCCACAACAGGCAAAGACAGGGAGTACAAAAGCTGTGCCCACAGGTAATGGTGACAGGGTCTGTGAAATAGTCCTCGCAGATGGAGCAGTTGAGCCTATTGGGGGAACACCGCATGAAAGCAGAATCCATGTCTCTGAGAAAATAAAAGGAAAGAGTATTCTCTACCCCTGTGCGTGTGAGTTCAGTTTAAGCCTTCTCTCATCGACACCCCTATGCACTACAGCAGGACAGGTGATGTTTTGAATAGGATGGTGACGCATACAGAGAGTCCTACAGACTGATAACATGCATTATTGTTTGCAGCACTATGTCTCAGTTTCTATTAGAAAGCTAGTATTTTTCATATATGTTATCTCTTTTACAAAGACAAAGAAACCAGAGGTCCTGGACTCATTCTTAGTCACAGACAGTGGGTCATATTTTCTCCAAAACTATCACAGTTTTTTCCTCTCTGATTGGTTAGCACACATTATGTGCTTTAATGCTGGCCAATGAAATAAGAAAGTAAGACACCTAGTTCTAGAAGACTGATGTGCAACATTGTATTTATAGTTAACAATGCTGTATTATATACTTTAAATATGTGTTAAAAGGATAGATTTCATGTAAAGTGTTCTTACCACAATACAAAAACAAAAACTAAAGAGCAAAGGAAGCTTTTGCAGATGATGGAAGGATATGTTTATTATCTTGATTGTGGTGAAGGTTTCATGAGAGTATATATATAGTGAACATTTTGAAATTGTACATTTTAAGTATATGCAGTTTATTGTTTGTCAATTATATCTCAATAAAATTGTTTTTCTCCTAGGAGTCAATAGGGAACCTCCTCAGGATTCCCCTGCATCCTCTACTGGCTTCCTTAAGTCTCAGCAAAGCCCAGCCAGGAAGATATTTGGCATGAATGAGAATAAAGGTACTCACAGGAATGTTGAGAAAGAGAATAAAGTTGGAGGAATCACACTACTTGATATGAAACTAAACTTCAAGGCCATAATAATCAAAACAGTATGGTACTGGCATAAAGACAGACATATAGATCAATGGAACAGAATAGAGAGCCCAGAAATAAACATACACCTTTATGGTCAATTAATATTTGACAAAGGAGGCAAGAACGTACAATGGTACAAAGATATATTTATTCAATAAATGGTGTTGGGAAAATTAGACAGATATGTGCAAAAAACATGAAACTAGATCACCTTCTTTACGCTATACACAAGAATAAATTCAAAATGGATTAAAGACTTAAATGTTAGAGTTGAAACCATAAAAATCCTAGAAGAAAACATAGGCAGTAAAATCTTGGACATTTCTTGTAGAAATATTTTTTCTGATATATTTCCTCAGGCAAGGGAAACAAAAATACAAATAAACAAATGGGACTACATGAAACTAAAAAGCTTTTGCACAGCAAAGAAAGCCATCAAGAAAATGAAAAGGGAACCCATTGAATGGGAGAACATACTAGCCAATGATACATCTGATAAGGGTTTAATATCAAAAATTTATAAAGAACTTATAAAACTTAACACCAGACTTCCAGTCAAGATGGCGGAGTAGGTAAATGTAGTATCACCTCCTCCCACAACCACATCAAAATGACAACTAAACTATAGAACAACCATCATTCAGAACCGCCTGACATCAAGCTGACTGTAAGTCCTACAACTACAAAAGTAAAAAAGAAGTCACATCAAGACTGGTAGAAGGGGCAGAGGTGTGGACTGTGACGGATACAAATCAGGAAGGACACCTTGACTGTGAAGGTCCTCTGTGAGGAGCAAGGGGTCCCCATCCCACACCAGGCTCCAAGCTCAGTGTTCCAGTGCCAGGAAGAGAAGTCCCCATTACTTCTGGCTGTAAAACCAGTGGGAACTGAGGCTAAGGGAGGCTGAGGCTGTTAGAGCCCCAGGCAGGTCCTCTTAAAGGGCCTGTGCATGGACTTACTTGAACTCTCTCCTTCGAGGCTCCAGCATTGGGGAGGCAGCTTGAAGGGCACCTGAGACATATGGGGAAGAACTGAGTTGTTTGACATTGGGGCAAGAGCTGAAGGGGCAGCTTTCTCCTGGACAGACCTGCTGTGGGAAGCTGTTGTTCCTTTGGTGAGCCCTTCCCTGGGGTGGCAGATAGCTATCATATCTGGGACTCCAGCAACCTGGCTCACACTGTTTGCCCTGCCCTGGTAATTCCCTAAGGCCTTGCTTCAACCAGCTTTCAGGCCCACCCAAGCTCTTTCCAGTGGCTTTACCATAGGATTGACCTGTCTTGGATCCTGCTTCAGAGTTTCCTAAAATCTCTCAAACAAGCAGCATCTGGTCTCAACAAGCCCCATACCTCTTGTTAAGTGGCCCCAGGCCTGGCACTAGAAGCAGCCAGGTTTGGTTCACAACTTGGCTTTTCCTGGGCACCTCCAAGTCCAGCACAAGAAGCAGCCATCTGTAGATCGCTTTGTAGCTTATGGCTGGTGACCCTGGGTAGAACACAGGCAGTGGCTGACCTTGCCCCAGAGCCAGCACACTCAGTGGACAGCTTCAGACCACATCAAAGCACCACCACCCAACCATCTCCACAAATGACACATTCATTGAGTGGACTCAGTGGTACCAGAGCCCTGCTGAAGTAAGTCTTGCTCTGTGTGTTGGGCCCCTACACTGCTGATCCTCCAAGGGAGTCAGAGGCCAGTGGTCAGTGGGCATAGCCAGTCCTTGCAGCTGATCAGCCTGAGTAAATTCTTCCCATTGATGTGGCAATAGCAATCAAGACTCGGTTACAATAGAAGGGTATACAGTCCACATGAGGGGTGCACCTCGAGGTCCCAGTTGGGGTGAACAGGGAGGCTGGACCCTACAGGGCACCTACAATAATAGGCCACCCTATGAAGCCTAGAAGGCATAGCAACTCTGCCTAATACATAGAAACAAACACAGGGAAGCAGCCAAAATGAGGAGACAAAGAAACATGTCCCAATGAAAGAACAGAACAAAATTCCAGGAAAAGAACTGAACAAAATGGAGATAAGCAGTTAATCAAATGCAGAGTCCAAAACACTGGTTATATGATGCTCAAGGAACTTAGTGAGACCTTCAAGGAACTTGCTCTCTCTCTTCTCTTTCTGGCACCCCCATGATGCAAATGTTGGTACGTTTGAAGTTGTCCCAGAGGCTCCTTACACTGTCCTTACATCAACAACATAAAAAAGGACCAGTCAGAAATAAAGGATGCACTAACTGAAATAAAGAACAATTTACACAGATTTAATAGTAGAGTAGGTGAAGCCAAGAAGCAAACCATCAATTTGGAATATACAGAAACAAAAAACACCCAATCAGAACAGCAAAAAGAAAAAAAGAATCCAAAAAAATGAGGACAGCGTAAGGAGCCTCTGGGACAACTTCAAACGTACCAACATTTGCATCATGGGTGTGCCAGAAGGAGAAGAGAGCAAGCAAGAAATTAAAAACCTATTTGAAAAAAAATACTGACAGAAAACTTCCCTAACTTGGTGAAGGAAGCAGACATACAAGTCCAGGAAGTGTAAAGAGTCCCAAACAAGATGAACCCAAAGAGGTCCACACCAAGAAACATCATCATCAAATTCAAAAGGTTAAAGACAAAGAGAGAATCTTAAAAGCAGCAAGAGAAAAGCAGTTTGTAACCTACAAAGGAGCTCCCATAAGACTGTCAGCTGATTTCTCAAAATAAATTTAGCAGGCTAGAAAGGAGTGGCAAGAGATATTCAAAGTGATGAAAAGCAACAACCTACGACCAAGATTACTCTATCCTTCAAAGCCATCATTTAGAATTGATGGACATATAAAGGATTCCCAGACAAGAAAAAGCAAAAGGAGTTCATCACCACCAAACTAGTATTATATGAAATGTTGAAGGGTCTTCCTGAAGGAGAAGAACAAAAATATGAACAATAAAATGGCAATTAATACATATCTATCAACAGTTGAATCTACAAACAAAATGAGCAAGCAGAACAGAAACAGACTCATAGATACAGAGAACTTTTTGTTGCTTGCCAAATGGGAGAAGTTTTTTGGGGGGATGGGTGAAAAAGATGAAGGAATTAAGAAGTCCAAATTGGTTGTTAAACTGATGAACCTCAAACAGAAGTGGGGAGGGAGGGCGGGGAGAGATAAACCAAAGAACTTCTATGCATATATGCATAACCAATGGACGCAAACAATAGTGTGGGGAAGGCAGGAGGGGGGTGATATTGGGGAGGAGGGGGTCAATGGGGGAAAAAAGGTGGGACATCTGTAATACATTCAACAATAAAGATAAGTTAAAATAAATAAATAAAAAAAATTAGACTAAAAAAATGCAAATCAAAACCACAGTGGGGATATTATCTCACACCTGTCAGAATGACTCCTATCAGAAAGTCAACAAGTAAGTGTTGGTGAAGATGTGAAACAAGGGAACAATCGTGCACTGTGGTGAGATTGTGAATTGGTACAACCACAGGGGAGAACAGTCTGGGGGTCCCTCAAAATATTATACATAAGCTACCATATGACCCAGTAATTCTACTTTTGGGTACTTATCTGAAGAAACCAAAAACATTAATTTGAAAAGATATATGCACCCCTATGGTCACTGCAGCATTATTTATAGTAGTCAAGATATGGATCAACCTGTGTCCATCAATAAATGAATGGATAGAGATGTGATATATATATATATATAATAGAATATTACTCAGACATAAAAAGAATGAAATCTTGCTATTTGCCATAACATGGATACACCTAGAGGGTATTATACTCAGTGAAATAAGTCAGACAGAGAAAGATAAATGTCATATGATTTCACTTATATGTAGAATCTAAAGAAACAAAAGAAATTAACAAATTAAACAAAATAGAAACAAAGAACAGAATGATGGTTGCCAGAGGGGAGGGGGCTGGGGACTGGGTAAAAAAAGCGAAAAAGATTAACAGGTACAAACTTCCATTTATATAGTCAAGAATATTGTATTAACTTTGTATGATGACAGAAGATTACTAGGCTTATCATGGTGATCGCTTCATAACATATAAATGTTGAATCATTATGTTGTACTCTGGAAACTATATAATATTGTATGTCAACTATGCTTTAATAAAAAAATATATTTTTACAGAAAAAAAAACCTAACAGGCCCCCCCAAAAAATAATCCAATTAAAATGGGCACAGGACCTGAATACACTTTCCCCAAAGAAGACATACAGATGACCAATAGACATGAAAAGATGGTCAGTGTCACTAATCATCAGAGAAATGCAAATTAAAACAACAATGGTGTATTACCTCACACCTGTCAGAATGGCTTCCATCAATAAATCAACAAACAAGTGCTAGCAAGGATGTGGCGAAAAGGGAACCCTTGTGCACTGTTGGTGGGAATGCAGATTGGTGCAGTCACTTTGGAAAACAGTATGGAATTTCCTAAAAAAATTAAAACAGCAATTCCACTTCTGGGAATATATCCAAAGAAATCCAAAATACTAATTCAAAAGAATATATGCATCCCTGTGTTTATTATAGCATTATTTACAATAGCCAAGATTTTGAAGTAACCCAAGTGCCCATCAGTAGATGAATGGACAAAAAAGCTTTGGTACACTTACACAGTGAAATACTACTAGGCCATAAAAAAGAAGGAAATCTTATCCTCTGTGACAGCATGGATGGACCTGGAGAGTATTATGCTAAGTGAAATAAGCCAATCAGAGAAAGACAAGTGCCATATGATTTCAATTATATGTGGAATAATAAACAAAATAAACTAACAAACAAAATAGAAACAAATTTAAAGATACAGAGAACAGACTGATGGGGGGGTTGAGGAGCAGGTGGAAAAGGTGTAGGGATTAAGAAAACAAAAACCTCATAGACACAGTATGGTGATTATCTGAGGGAAAGGAGGGTGTGGTGAAGTTGTACCTTCTTGGGGGGAGGAGGGAAGAATACAGCCTGAAGTGAGGATAAATGGTGATGGAAGGAGACTTTTTTTTTTTTTTAACTTAGCTTTATTGTTGAATGTATTACAGATGTTCCTCATTTTTCCCATTGCCCCCCTCCTCCCCATTCCCACCCCCCTTCTGCCTTTCCCCACACTGTTGTCTGTGTCCATTGGTTATGCATATATACATATAAGTTCTTTGGTTTATTTCTTCCCACCTCCTTACCCCCCTTCCCTTTGAGGTTTGTCAGTCTAACAACCAATTTGTACTTCTTAATCCTTTCACCTTTTTCACCCATCCCCCCAGCCCCCACCCATCTGGTAGCCAACAAAAGTTCTCTGTATCTATGAGAATGTTTCTGTTCTGCGTGTTCATTTTGTTTGTAGATTCAATTGTTGATAGATATGTATTTATTGCCTTTTTGTTTGTTCATATTTTTTTATCTTTTTATTCAAGAAGGCCCTTCAACATTTCATATAATAATGGTTTGGTGGTGATGAACTCCTTTAGCTTTTCCTTGTCTGGGAAACTCTTTATATGGCCATCGATTCTAAATGACAGTTTTGCAGGATAGAGTAATCTTGGTTGTAGGTTCTTGCTTTTCATCACTCTGAATATTTCTTGGCACTCCCTTCTGGCCTGCAAAGTTTCTTTTGAGAAATCAGCTGACAATCTGATGGGAACTCCCTTGAAGGTAATTAACTGCTTTTCTCTTGCTGCTTTTAAGATTCTCTCTTTGTCTTGAACCTTTTGCATTTTGATGATGGTCTTGGTGTGGACATCTTGGGGTTCATTTTGTTTGGGACTCTCTGTGCTTCCTGGACTTGTATGTCTGTGTCCTTCACCAAGTTAGGGAAGTTTTCTGCCATTATTGTTTCAAAGAGGTTTTCGATTTCTTGTTCTCTCTCTTCTCCTTCTGGCACCCCCAAGATGCGAATGTTGGCACGCTTGAAGTTGTCCCAGAGGCTCCTTACACTATCCTCATTTTTTTTTATTCTTTTTTCTTTTTGCTGTTCTGATTGGGTGTTTTTTGCTTCCTTATATTCCAAATCGATGGTTTGCTTCTTGGCTTTACCTGCTCTACTTTTGAATCTGTGTAAACTATTCTTTATTTCAGTTAGTGCCTCCTTCATTTCTGACTGGTCCTTTTTTATGCTCTTGAGGCCCTCTCTAAGTTCACTGAGGTTCTCACTAAGTCCATTGAGCATCCTTATAAGCAGTATTTTGAACTCTGCATCTTTCAGGTTGCTTAACTCCATTTCACTTAGTTCTTTTCCTGGAGTTTTGTTCTGTTCTTTCATTTGGGACCTGTTTCTTTGTATCCTCATTTTGGCTGCCTCCCTGTGTTTGTTTCTGTGTATTACTTAGCGAGAGGTATAGGGCTAGTTGAGACCAGATGCTGCTTGTTCGAAAGAATTTAGGAAAAGCTGAAGCAGGATCCAAGACAGGCCAATCCTATGGTAAAACAACTGGCAATAGCTTGGGTGGGCCTGAAAGTTGGGTGGGGCAGGGCCTCAGGGAATCACCAGGGCGGGGCAAACAGTGTGAGCCAGGTTGCTGGAGTCCCAGATATGGCGGCTGTCTGCCGGCCCAGGGAAGGGCTCACCAAAGGAACAAAAGCCTCTGATAGCACATCTGTCCAGGAGAAAGCTGCCTCTCCAGCCCTCGTTCCGATGCCAAACAGTTCAATTCTTCCCCATATAATTCTGGTGCCTTTCAGGCTCCCTCCCGCACGCTGGAGCCTGGAGGGAGCAAGTCCGTATGCGGGCCCTTTAAGAGGAGCTGCCGGGGGCTCCAGCTGCCTCAGCCTCAGTTCCTGCTGGTTTTTCCAGCCAGAAGTGATGGGGACTTCTCTTCCTGGCACTGGAACCCTGAACTGGGTGCCTGGTGCGGGACGGGGACCCCTCAGTCCTCAGGGAGGACCTTCCCAGCCGATGTGTCCTCCTGATTTTTATCCACCACACGTGGGTGTGGGACCAGCCCGTCCGCCTCCGCCCCTCCTACCAGTCTCCATGTGGCTTCTCCTTTAATTTCGTAGTTGTAGGACTTCCATTCAGCTTGATTTCAGGCGGTTTTGAATGATGGTTGTTCTGTAGTTTAGTTGTAACTTTGATGTGGTTGTGGGAGGACGCGATACCGCGTTTACCTACGCCGCCATCTTGACCAGAAGTCCTGGAAGGAGACTTGACTTGGAGTGGTGAACACAATACAATATACAGGTGATGTATTATAGAATTATACACCTGAAACCTATATAATTTTATTAACCAGTGACACCTCAATAAATTCAATAAATATTTTTAAAAATTTTTAAATGACTCAGTGGAAGTCATCCCATAGTTGAAAGGTGCTACCTTCACTCCCGCTGGAGAAAGAGACTGGGGATAAAGTTAACCCTGAGGACAACAGAGAAAGGGGAAGGCCCTGGATATTAAATGACATTCTTGAGTTGCTGAACCAACCAGCCCTGCCATCTACACATTTAACTTCCTCTTGAAAGAAAAAAAAAGATAACATTTTATCATAGTAAGCTTGTTTGAGTCTAGCTTTTTGCTAATTTGCAGTCCAAACACACCAAGAAATACATTTTTAGCCCTCAGAACCTGGCCTATAGTCCTGGTTTTAAAGGTATAATTAAGATATGTGCATAAAAGAGAGAGAGAGACAGAGAATATATAGGTACTATATTGCAAAGAAGCTAGAGGAATTATCCAGCACTTACTTACAGAGGTTATGGGAATACCTTTAGGACTGGATTTTGAGAATATTTGAACAATGGAGCTAGAACATAAAATAGGAAATGAGAGAGTTTATTGGCCTGGGGCACTTTCTCAGGATATAGGATATAATACCTTGACAACAACTTTAGAGGATGGGGCATGTTGGCTGATCACCAGCTCCTATGAGCCTGGAAAAAGCAATGAATAGTTTATGCTTTGCAACACTGAAATGCCTGAATTGGCCCAGCCTGTGTGGCTCAGTGGTTGAGCATTGACCCATGCACCAAGAGGTTGCAGGTTCAATTCCCAGTCAGGGCACATGCCCAGGTTGTGGGCCAAATCCCCAGTGGGGGCATGCAGGAGGCGGCCAATCGATGTTCTCTGTCATCGATGTTTCTATCTCTCTCTCCCTCTCCCTTCCTCTCTCTCTAAAAAAAAAATCAATAAAGAAAGAAAGAAAAAAAAAAAAAAATGCCCGAATTGCTATGTCAGATGGTAGAGAACAGTACAGTCGTCCCTTGCCACTTCGCGCTTCGACTTTCGCAGCTTCACTCTATCATGGTTTTTTCAAGTATAGTATATAGTATAGTATTTGAAAAAAACTGCAATAGAGTGAAGCCCCGAAAGTCCAAGCGCGAAGTGGCAAGGGACGACTGTATATAAATAAAGAATCCTACTTGCGGAAATTCATTTATCGTGGTAGAGTCTGGAACTGATTAACCGCAATAAACGAGGACCAACTGTATTAAAAGGCAAGAGGGCATTTGTATTCTGGAGTGGATATATTACGAGCACAGATGATCATGCACCACACTGTGTTCCTCAAGAAAGACAAGAGGAGCCCTGACCAGTTTGGCTCAGCGGTTAGAGCATCGACCCGTAAAGAGAAGGGTCTCAGGTTTGATTCTCGGTCAGGGGCATGTGCCTGGGTTGCAGGTTCAATTCCTGGCCCTAGTCAACAGTCATGCTGGAGGCAACCTATTGATGTGTTTCTCTCACATCATTGTTTCTCTCTCTCTCTTTCCCTCCCTCCATTCCACTCTATCTAAAAATCAATGGAAAAATATCCTCAGGTGAGAATTAACATAGATAAATAAATAAATAAATAAATAAATAAATAAATAAATAAATAAATAAATAAATAAATAAATAAATAAATAAATAAAAGCCAAGAGGATACGCACTCACCAAGGTCATGGGGAACAGGCTGACGAGAGGGAACTAGCCTCCGTCAGAAGTTCAGTGGTAGCTATTCACTCCAAGTTTGAGATGATGATAGAAGTGTTTACAGACCTTGGCTGTTGATAGCATCCAGGTGTTAGGGCATTTAACTTCAAGATGCCAGCAGATTACAATTTTTGTAATGACTAGCAAGGACTGAGCAGGAACCAAGAGAGCTAGAACTGTGGAGATGGTTAATCAACAACATCGCAGGGGCAAAATAGAAAGGGAGACGAGGGGACTGCTTTAAGGTGTCATCAAAAGAAAGAATGAGTGGGATGCCGAGGGCTGTTTATTCCATTTAAGTAATGATCCTATTTGCAATTCTCAGGATTGAGACCATTTCAGATTCAGTTTTCCTGGACTGATAAAGTGGCCCTATTCCTAAGAGTAAATCCCCAGTGATACCATGACAATTATATACCAGGATGATTCCTCAGTCTTTATCCAAAGGAACCTATGTTCATTAGAAATGTAGGAATATGCATATAGTTTGAAATCACACAGATTGTGAGTTTTTAATGGATACACGGAGACTCAAAGCATAATTATCACATCATGTGAGACGGGAACAAATGAGTATCAAGTACAAATGCAGTTCTGGTCAAAATCCAAGGTATAATAAGTCGGTTGGGTCTATAGACCTACTAGTGATTATTCTCTTGGTAACTGAATATATAGTGGGAGTTAATATTTCAGCTAATCACGAATCAGGCACATGATGCTTTCTGGGACATCTCAGCTAAAGCTGTTGCCTAGAATATCTTCCTGTAGCCTCTTCATGTAGCTGCTTGGGCTTCCTCACAGCATAGTAGTTTGCTTCCTAGAGCAAGCATCCTGAGAGCCAGGTGGACGTTATTCTACCTTTTCTGCTACACAGAGTATCTCATCTGTAATTGTCACAAACCTACCCACATTCAAGGGGATGGGACACTCAATGGGAGTGGTATTAAAATAACATTATAGGAAGAGAATGAAGACAGAATATATTGTTGTACCTTTTGGTGGGAGGGAGGGAGGGAGAGGAAGGAGAAATACAACCTGCTGCATCTATTCTCCTTATAAGTCAATCACAGGGACCGGATTCAGACAGGGAGGCACCTAAAGACAGTAGGATTTAATGAGCCTCTTAGAGATCCACCTTTCAGAGTCTTATCAAAGAGTCTTCTGATTCTCTGTATAATTGGTACAGTACACATTCATTCTTTGGGGATTGGTGTCAACTGGACAGCCATTCTGAATACAGCTGGTGAAACAGTGTTGACCCAGATATATACAGCACTCGATTAGAGGTTGCGGAGATGTGTTGTCCATCCCCAAAGAACACCAGGAACAGATGTGGTCATTCTAAGACAGTGTGGTGAAGAAGGCCAGAACCTACCCTTGGCAGGAAGCCCCTTCTGATATCTCCATATTTGGCTACACAGTCTCATTATTACAGGCCTTGTGGATGTCCTGTACTTCCTATGCATTCTTGATAAAAGGGCCAGGGACTGGGCCTGTGTTCCTAGGAGGGTTTCTGAAGAGAGGGTGAGGAAGTCATCTACTGGACCTTACCAGTAAGTGTGGCCTGAAGAGAGAGATCTTGGCCCCAACCTCAGAGGCTAGTCTACTCTCATGACTCTGCTCCTCCCATACTCAGAAGGGACAGCCAGCCTCATTCCTGTGACCTCCTACTTTTTGGATCGTGGAAGTATTTGATACTGGCTCTGAGACATGTCATCTCTTTGCTAAAATCTAGTTTTATATTAACTTTATGCTTTCCATTGGCCTCTGACTCTGTATCTCTATGTCCCTCTACCCTGGCTTTACTGACCCATGAGGTCTGCCATAATCACTCTGAAACCCTTCTCCTTCAGACATCCATCTGGCCCAGGTCTTAGTACCAAAGTCTGGAATGTCTCCACCCACGTTGCAGGGCTCTGCTCTGGCTCTTCACTTCTACAATATGAAACATGAAATATATTCCACCAAAATTGCCAGAATGTGAAGTGGGGGTGGCCTGCTATTGATGACACACAGCCACAAGGATGCAGGTTTCTAAGGGAGGAAGCAGCAAAGGTGAGGCTTTCCAAAATCTGTGGTCCTATTCCTGTGATGTGACTCCATTGCATGGAGCTGGAATGACGGTTCTCCTTTCCGACTGCTCCTGCAGACCTGGGGGGAAGTCATGTCTCACAGGACACGGGGTGTTTGGGATTATATAAAAGAAGAGAGGAAGAGGAAAGTAAAGACCTAGTAAAGGAACAGAGATGACAGTAGGACAAGAGAAACATCACGAGTAGAGAGGAACTCAGAGAAAGTAGTGCGAAAAAGAGATGTCGTTATACAGATATTTGCTAAAAAAAAAAAAAAAAAAAAAAGGCTTACAGTAACCCTGTGGGCAGATATCGAGGGAGAAAAAAAAAAGATTCAAATAGTGCCTGACACAGAGTAAGATTTCCTTGGTTGAACTGAATGAAGCAACGCATTCAAGAGAAAGATCATCCTTTGGGGAACAGCAACAAAGTTGTAGAGAATATAGAATACTGATAAAGGAGACCACAGGCAAACTGTCCATTTCAAAATTTCTCTTGGGCGGTATGAGTGGTATGAAATTCCATTTCAAGGAATTGGCATGAAGTTTCTGCTGTTCACTAATACCCAAAGTGGAAAAGCCTGTGGTGAGAAACATTGCATTGTGGCTAAGAGCACAGGCCCTGAAGCTAACCTGTTGGGTTTGATCCCAGACCCACTGCTTACTAGACCAGTTGACTGGAGGTGCCTCAGTTTCCTCAGCTGCAAAACAAAGTACCTATCTCGGGGGGGGGGGCGCATAAATGGATCAATGCCTTGCACAATTTTAATTATGATCATTATTAAGTACATTAACAAAAGGACAACAAAGGAGAGAGGGAGTACATTCATGAGAAAGGCAAAAAGATAGGAATGAAAGGAAAAGTAGAGAGACTTAAAGAGATAGAAATAAAAGCAGAGCAAGAGATTGAGAGAAAACCTCAGTTGGAGACAGGGATAGGTGAAGGAGCCAGGGAAAGCCTTTAAAAGCTTTTCAAACCTTGACAATTTGTACTGGAGGAATGATGTGGGAAATAGACACATTGGAATATAATTCAGGATGGAGATTTCATCTGTTTCTCACACTCAGGGTTTCAAGAGCCCCACAGTCATGACCCACACAAGAACAGATCTCAATATCACTACCTGGAGCTCGACACCCTGGCTCACAAGACACAGTGGAAAATGGCCAAAAGTTTCAGCTATGGGACTCTCAACCTAGGAGTTGGGCTTTAGACAGTTGGATCTTCTTTCACTTAGTTCTCAATTTGTGCCGTTGGGGCTCGATGCTGCTACATCTCGATTTCCACAACCCCCAAAATGAATTCAGAACCATGTTCTTAAACCTTGCTGTGGCTTTTCATACAAGTTTCTCAGAGTCCAGAGAGTCTCCGCTGCCCTAGAAGTCAATGAGACCAGGTATTCCTTCAGCTTCATAGTGGAGCTACAAAAGGATGGGAGATAATCAAGCTGTGAGAGGTGTCTAGGCATGGAATAATAGGGACAAGCGAGTTGGAGTCCCAGGAGCTCCTTTTCTCCAAACACCCAACTGGACAAACATCTAGGACTCAACTTTCCTCTTGTTCAGTGATGCCATAGCTTTCAGGTGTCCCTGAGTACAGCTCCCTTAGATTAGAAAGGTATGGATCTTAGTCCGTATATCAGCTCTGAGAGCAAGCACCCCACTATCAGACAGCAGCTTCTCACAGCTTTCCCCCATTCCTCATTCTCTGGGAGATGTGGCCACCACAGCATGACTACAGTATTCCTAGGGTCACTAATCACTCACCCCCAATCCCCATCCTGGGGTTCCTGAAAACAGGCACTTAAGCAGCCTCCTAGGGTCAGAGGTTCTAGGTGGGGCTCTCGTCCCCTCTGTTCCTCAGAAATAAGTAAGTAATCACCTCCCAGAAACAGGGAAGGAATAACCACAAAACAAATGAGATGAATTGTCTTCTTTATAGAAAGCAACTCAATAAAAGATAACAGTCAAAATAACTATGTGTACTGTTCCCCTTGAAGCCATTAAGTACAACATTTCTTCAATATTTACCTCTGCCTAGCCTAGCCCTTCCCTCCAACCAGCTTCTCACAATAATCAAATGGAAAAAAAAAGGTGAAAACCAATTTTTAAAATCCTGAATATCATTTATCCTTGAAAAACATGGCCTCTTTTTCTTGCTATTATTCTCCAGAGACAAGATCCCCTCAAAGATGACAAAGTCTTTGGGAAGCATGGTGATATCTGACTTTCTTCTCACCTCTTCTCATGTACATTGTGTGCATGCAAGCTCACCCACTCCCACTCAGACACGGAGTTTTCCAACAGTGTATAGAAATTGCTGTGATTACTTATTAGTGAAATATATTTTTAAAATATCACTGAATCTCTAGAAATGTTGCTTATTTTGCATTTTTTCCAAGTAGGGTAAGTGCAACTGATTTCATTCCATGGAGATCCTCTCTAGTTCTCTTTCCCTTACCCCTCTCTCAGGATATATAAAAGTATCCTTACTAATCAATCCCATTTTAAGGGGAAGCAAATTTTCTTAACACTTCCTCCAACAGAGCATAAAATTTTAAAAAAACCTATACCAAATATATTGAGAAATATTAACAAAATTATTAACAAAAACTATTTCTGTATTGTAGGTAAAAATAATTTCATGTAATTTTTGTTGTTATTTTGTATTTTAAAATTTTTGTAAGTAGCAAAACTATGTGTGTATGGCTATATTAGGAGAGTGGAGGTAGACTGCCGTTGCTGTGGTATCCAGGGACCTTTGAATTACCAATAATGAAGTCTCTTTGATTAATAGAAGTAAAGCTCAGAACCTACCAAGGTGCTCTGGAGGGGAGTCTCCAGATACAGAGGGCCGTTCTTAGCCCAGTTCTACTTTTTTGAAGCCTTTCTGAATAACTGCTGTCATCACCAAGGTAACCTCGGGTAAGGCTGGCCCACATTAATATGCTTGTTGAACCCTGGTCCTGTTTCTTTTCAAACATGGGTCAAGAGATGACACTGGAACTCTGATTCAAGGCTTTATTAAAGGCTTCAGGAAAACTATAGGGAGAGAAAAGCAAACAGTAACCCGAAGCAAGGTAATCTTGTTTTATACAGCTCCCTTTCCTCACCTTCCAGTTGGTGCTTCTCCTCAAGGAACCTCTGTTGGCTGATCCCGTTTGCCCTCAGCACCCAAAAGTGATTCTCTGGATCTCTACCCAGATGGTCCAGATTCAGGAAGGGGTGGAGATGGAGGAAGAAGAAAAAGGCCTCCCTTCCCATCTGTGCTGTGTTTCCTTTCTGAGAAGGGATTCTTTTCAGAGATTAACATTCCCACTGACTTCGCCTAGTAGGTGCATCAGAATCACCTGCAGGTCTTGTTAGAACACAGATGGCTGCGCCTTAATTGTAGAGATTCTTGAGTCAGTAGGTCTGAGGTGGGCCAGAGAGCTTGCCTATCTAACACACTATAAGAGGCTGCTGCTGCTGCTGCTGCTGCTTCCTGGACCATACTTTGAAAATCTCTGACTTAGCTCAATGTTCATTAAAGATGATACTTTAGGTTCCAAAAGAATGAACAATTTAACAAAATAGCACTCAATAGCACAAGGCTGGAAGGTCAGGCTATGGACTTGCTGCTGCAGCTTCTTGAGGTCTGCAGTGGGGAGAAGGGAGCGGTAGGTCTGCAGCCCTTTAGCCCATATGACTACAGTGCCTAGAGAGAGCTGCAGGATGACTACCATGCAGTGCCCTTGGTTTCCAGGGCCCAGGACATCGAGCAACAAGGTATAAGCCTAATGTCTGGGGGTCCAGACAGCCCCACCCATCATTTTCTTCCCTATGCCATCCCCACAGCCAGTATGTTATCAGGAAATTTTGTCTTCACTACAGAGATTCTCAGTGTGGTTCTGAGAACCGTGGGGTCTGCGAAGTCAAAATTATTTTTATAATAATATTTAGATATTATTTGGCCTTTGGGCTAGATGGTTTTATAAATGTTATTTTCAATTATTTAATAAATATTTTATTATTTTTCAGTTAAATTTCTAATGTGGTATAGCCTGACATAACCCCATAAACAAAAAGCTTTTGGGGGGCCCATCATAATGTTTCCAGCTTAATTGAGGTAAAATTTACATACTATAAAATTCACATACTTAATATGTACAGTTTGATGACTTCAACACATTTTTATTAAGTTTGTTCTGTGCAACCATCATCACATCCACTTCCAGAACACTGGCAGCCTTCAAAAAAGATCCGCCATGACCTTTCATGGTCAGTCCCAACTCTGGTCCCCACCTCTGGGCAACTACTGAAATGCTTTGTGTCGCTACAGTTTTGCCCTTTTAGAAATATCATGTAAATGTAATCATACAATTCCTAGCCCTCACTGTAGTTTTAATTTGCGTATATATTACAAATGATATTGAGCATCTTTTCATGTATGGTATAAACTGAATAACTGTGTCCCCACAAAATTTATATGTTGAAATCTAGTCATTAATGTGATGTCATTTGGAGGTAGGGTCTTTGGGAGGTGATTAACTTATGAGTGGATTAGCTCATGAATAGGATTAGTGCCCTAAAGGGACATCTGTAATACTTTCAACAATAAAAATAAATGAAAAAATAAATAAAAGAGACTCCAGAAAGCTCCCTTACCTCTTTTAACATGTGAGGACACAGGGAATAGACAGCTGTCTATAAATTAGAAAATAGACCTTCACCATAAACAATCTGCCAATATCTTGACCTTGGATTTTTCAGCCCCCAGAACTGTGAGAAATAAATTTCTGTTGTTTATAAACCATCCAGTCTACAATATTTTTGTTATAGCAGCCCAAATAGACCAAGACGATGTCCTTATTGATCATCTAGATATCTTCTTTAGTGAAGTGCCTACTCAAGTCTTTCAAATGGTGCAATGATGATTGGATTTCTTTTTTGGTCTTATTATTGAATTGTAAGAGTTTTTTGGATACAAACCTTTTATCAAATATATGTTTTGAAAATACTTTCTCCTTGTCTATGGGTTATCTTTTACTTGTATTAAAACATTTAAAGTAAGGCCCTGGACGGTTTGGTTCAGCAGTTAGAGCGTCGGCCCCTGGTCCAAAGAGTCGCGGGTTTGATTCCAGTCAAGGGCACGTAACTTGGCTGCGTTTCGTCCTGGTCCTGGTCGGGGTCATGTGGTAGGCAAGCTGTCGATGTGTCTTTCTCACATCAATGTTTCTCTCTCTCTCTCTTTCTCTTTCTCCCTCCCACTCTATCTGAAGATAAATGGGAAAATATCCTCGGGTGAGGATTTTAAAAAATAAAAAAAACATGTAAAATAGGAAACAAAGCCCTTAGGTAAGGTGGGAATGTTGGGGAAGGAGAGGATTCCAGCTTGTCTATCCAGCATGCCCCACTCCACAGACACATATACATGTACACACAGCAGCTCTCCAATGGCTGAGATTTCAGATTCCTGGTTGCTGCAGAAGTAAGGAGCCACAGGGTAAGCAACCTGTGAGGGCCTTCATTTCCAGTGACCTGGCTCAGAATTTCAGCATTGTCACCTGCCACTCAACCCATCTTTAGTTTAGGGTCCCACCACCCTAAACTGAGGATGGACAGACCACCTGGAGGTTACTGAAAAGATGTTCTGGAGGCTGGAACTATCTGTGGCTGGAGAGTTTTGATGGTTGTTGGTAGTATTTGCAAATAGTAATATAAATAATCTTTCAGTTAAAAAATGTTGATCTGTATCATTCTATTATTATTATTTAGTTCTTGTGGAATAATGTTAACTTTTATTCTAGGTAACTAATGAGCTTGATAATACTTCAGGTTGTTTTTCTTTGGCATTAAAACTTGACTCCCCCAAAATAAATTAGAATTCATTGGTGAGAAAATTGTCATTTTCTGCTTAACAAGAATTCATTTCTGCATTTTTTAATTTTTTTTTTTGGTACATGCCCCTAAGCGAGAATCGAACCCGGGACTCTCTGGTCCGCAGGCTGATGCTTCAACCGCTGAGCCAAACCAGCCAAGGCCATTTCTGCATTCTTTGTCTTTTTTTTTCATGAAGAAAGGAAATAATAGAATTTTTAAAGATTATGTGGCCTGTCCAGCTGGTGTGGCTCAGTGGTTGAGCATCAACCCATGTACCAAGAGGTCACCAAATCCCCAGTGGAGGGCATGCAGGAGGCAGCCAATTGATGTTCTCTCTCATCAATGTTTCTATCTCTCTCTCCCTCTCACGTCCTCTCTCTCTAAAAAAAAAAAAAAAAAAAAAATCAATAAAGGAAGAAAGAAAACAAAAAACCTCCACAACTTTGCCAAAAAAAAGATTATGTGGCCTGAGTAAAAACACTTCCAATAATTTTTAGGAATTTATAGTCAAGTGTGCAGGGTCAAAAATGCATTTAATGTACTTGTATTTTATTGTCTCTTTTTAAAT
Source organism: Tadarida brasiliensis (assembly GCA_030848825.1). NCBI lineage: Eukaryota > Metazoa > Chordata > Mammalia > Chiroptera > Molossidae > Tadarida > Tadarida brasiliensis. The sequence goes on from CM061268.1 coordinate 62,574,742, forward strand.
TTCTTTTATTAATCCTCATCGGAGGACATTTTTCTTTCCATTTATCTTCAGATAGAGCAGGAGGGAGAGAGGGAGAAAGAGAGAGAGAGAAACATCCACGTGAGAGAGACACATCAAGTGGTTGCCACCCACATGACCCCAACCGGCCCGGGGGACAAACTGCAACCAAGGTACCGTGCCTTTAGCAGGAACCAAACCCAGGACTCTCTGGTCCACTGGCCAACACTCTAACTGCTGAGCCAAACTGGCCAGCGCTTAAATTTCATTTTTTAATTTAGACAGATGAATTTCACTGTGGCTATTTTTGTTACCTTTGTAAAATGTAAATTATATTGTTTCATTTAGCTCTGTTTCTTTTTTTTTTTTTAATTTTTTTTTCTTTATTGAATTTTTAGAGAGAGAGGAAGGAGGAAGGAGAGAGAGATAGAAACACCAATAAGAGAGAACATTGATTGGCCGCCTCCTGCATACCCCCCACTGGGGATTTGGCCCACAACCTGGGCATGTGCCCTGACCAGGAATCAAACCAGCGACCTCTTGGTGCAAGTGTCAATGCTCAACCACTGAGCCACACCAGCCAGGCTAGCTGGGTTTTTTTGGAAAAATACTTAATTATATGTACAAGTCGATCTATGGGGAAATATTGAGTATATAAAGGGAGAGTTGGTCCCTGGATCCCACCAGAGCCATGCAAGGGAACATACGTCTCTGAAATCTAACTCAGGGGAAATGAGCCTGTGTTCCAGGGCGTGTGGCGACCAAGTTCAAGAAGGTTAGGTACCAACCCTGATTCCGTATCTAGCTACAAGGAGGGATCCCTGCTCCAGCAAATCCACCTCAAGGCCTAGATGGGTAACGGGCCTTCTGGTATTCTTGCACCAAACCCCAGAGAAATGGGGTTTCTTGCACCAGAGAAATCCCTATTTCCCTGAGACCGTCCTACAGGGAGGAGCTACATTTGGGCGGAGCCAGAGGAACAGAAACCTCAGCTTTTTCTGGGCAACACCTCAGCCACTGGCTTCCAGGCACTTGTGAGAGGAAAGAGCTCCCATCGCCCAAGGACTGGATCTCAAGAGGGTCTGAGCTTAGGCTCCATAGCCCTGGAAAGTTTCCAGGAGTAGCCATGGCCCAGGCAGCAGGAGGGACTTGAGAGAGTACAATGAGTGGTTCCCCAGGAGCTCAGAAAACACCAGGTGTAGAAGGGACTGGCGGTGCCAAGGAATCCTGGCGGCTCAAGAGACTGCACTCAGGGGGTGGGTGGCACAAGTGTCCGCCCAGAGACCGGATCTCCTTGCAGCATCTGCGGGGCCCCTGGAGACTCAGGACTTCACTCAAGGACACTTGGCCTGCGAGGGCCCCTGGGTCCTGACTGGAACCCTGCGGACTTCTGCACCTGCCATGCTGTCTCCTGGCCCTGTCCCTGCCCCTGCCTACCCCTGTGCTCATATGTGACAGCCGGGCATGCTTTTCTCCGGAGATGGTTCCTGCTCACATCAGTGAGAACCAGGGGCCCCCTTAAGTCACCGGCTCTGGAGAAACACATGGAGGGAAGCCAGTGCAGGCAGCAGGGAGTGGCAGGGTGGCCTCTCTCCTCCTGAGCATGCAGTCCCAGGGGACCCGAGTGGGCTCCGCTCTGCACGGAGCAGCCAGTCACATGGAGAGGAGGACGCCCAGAAGAGCTAGTGAACCTCCTCACTTGGTTGAAAGAGCTGCTGTGAGCAAAGAAGGGGGAAGAGTGAGAATCCTGCGACTTGGAAAGGTTGTGCATCCGCATTTGGCAGAAAGGAAGAAATCAACTTACCTTTGTTGTTTGTTTGTATGTGTGTGAATCAACTGTGAGTCAGGCATTTTATAAGCATTAAATTGAATCTTCACTTACATCCTCTATGATTGTAATTTCATTCCCAGTTCATGATGCATTATGAGGAGATGGATAAACACATTATGCTTTTAACTCATGCCACCTTATTATAACAGAAAATTCAGATTTTTAGCCTGTATTTGTCCCGTATTTGTGCTTTCCTGCCTCTTACTGATTACACTTATGGTCATTCCTCCCTGCTTGACTGTGAGTGAGGCCAAGTCAGGAATGTTAACTTTCATCTCTGTATCCCAAGCAACTAAGACAAAGTTTACAGAGCAGTAGATGGTGAATGAATTTGAAAATATGTGATTTAAAAGTGTGATTCACAAGCAGAGGTATGAAATTTGTAAATATTGTCATTATTTTCTGCTACTATAGTTGTAAGCTTATAAAAATGCATAAATAATGAAATATTTTACTAAGACATCAAGGAGTGAGATGAACTGTCAAGTCCCAACTGTTTTCACATATAAAGAATACAAGTGCTTATGCAATGCTAAAGTCCAGGAGAACAAAAAGTGAAAATAACCAGGAAGGTTTAAAAAAGAAAAGTGTAATGAGGTGGCCCTGGCTTTAAACAGACTTTAATATGTCACTAAACCAAAATAATTAAAGCAGTGTGGTACCAGTACATGAATTCACAGACAGAATTCACAGACAGATCAGTGGAATAGAATAGTTATATATATATATGTACACACACACACACACACACACACACACACGCAGGTATGTGATGTAATATTAATAAATACATTGGGGGTAAAACGTGATTCATTTACACATGGAGCCTTAAAATGGGGTTGGGACAGAAACCAGAATAAATTCAGACATGGCCTAGAAAATTGGTGCCAAGAGTTAAAGGGAATGACGCCAATAGGCAGTCAATTCAAATGGAAAAGGAGAGTTTTTAAAAATGTAATTTCCAATTTTTGAAATCAGTAAGAAAATCTCATTGACAGTTAAGAGATAAATACACATACAGAAAGGCTGCTGCCCACAAGCCCCACCCACTCACAAGACAGGGAATACCAACTCTTCAGAGAGTAGGAGACACATACTAGGGGTATAACAATTTTTTGTTGTTGTTTTGCCAACTTTTTTTTATTAATATAACAAATAATTTTGTCCACAATAACAACTGCAGTAAAAACACCAACAATTTTCTTAAAGGCAACTATCCCACCTCCAGTCAATCAAATCTTCCCCTCCTGAGTTCCAGTGCAAGAGTCCTGAGAAACAGTTCCCCAGAGAAAGTACAGGTTATTGGCTCAGGGGTGAACCTACTCCTTTGCGCAGGTGGAAGAGGAGAGTAAAACATCTCACCTCAGAAAACTCGGTCCAATCCAGAGTGCCCTCCAGAGCCCAATCATTGCATTGTTCATTCCAAGATGGAGTAATAATTGGATGGAGTTCCTCTGGGAGGTAGATTTGGTGTATGGAGGAGAGCCAGAAGGTCCTACCCAAGAGCTCTTCTTTCCAATAAGTCCTATTTTCTTTTGAGGAGGGAAGGAAAGAAGGAAGACAATGAAACTGGACAAGGAAAAAAGCCCTTTAATTGGATGTCACTGCCAAGGACTTTTATTGGGAAATTCTCTGCCCCACCCCTTAGAAATGAACAAAGCTCAGTGGGAATCTGAGTCAGAGGTGTCACTTGAGTAAGATGAGCTGGAGCTGCTGTCCTCACTTTCTTCATCTTCATCCCCACTGCTGGAGTCTGAGGAGCTACTGCTTTCTGACTTTTCCCCATCTTCCTTCTTCTGATCCACATGAGGCATGAGAATGGTCCCCAGTAGTCTCTGATGATTCTGTCTCTGGAGCCTGCAGGCCCTGCTCCTGTGCAAGCCCTTCTTGCAGAGTCCTTGCTGATGGAGATTGCACCTCTGTCCTGATGGTCTTGGGATCTGGGCCTCCATTCATGTTCATGTTCTTACGCTTAGCATAGGTTCTCTCTCTGTAAGCAGTGTATTCTTCAGGAGACAGACTCTTGAGCCAGTGATCCAGGTCCACCTTGTACTGTTTCTGCAGCTCCTCAGCCTGCTTCTTATACTGCTCCCTCTGGCTGGGTGGGATGCGCTGCCAGCGTCTGCCAATCTCCACCATGCGCTCCCTCGGGGGCAGGTCTTGCAGCTCCCCACTGGACCACAAATCCTCATGGAACTTGTGGTATGCATTCATTGGGGGCTTCTTGGGCTCTCCATAGAATTTCAACTCAAAAAAATAGTCTTCTGGGGGAGACTTCACTTTTTTCACATTTCCCCTAAACTTTTTGGGGGCTTTGGTTGGGCTCCTCTTGTGGACAAGAGATGTCTTGGAGTTCTGGACTAGATCAGAGTGGTCCTTCCTAAATTGAGCCAGCTTCTCCTTAAACTCCTGTTTCTCCTTCTGGAAATCTTGAATATATTTCATCCTCATCTGCTCTGGGAGTCCCTTATATTTGTCCGACAAGACCTTGGTCAACTCCTGGTTCCTGAGTTTAGGGTGCATTTGTGAGAACAGGAGCTGCTTCTCCTTAAAGAAGCAGAGGTAAGGAGGCAGGGGCTTCTTGGGTAAGTCGGGATGAACCTTGCATTTTTTGCTTTGGTAGGAATTTTTAACACGTTCTTTCGCTTCCAGGACTAATTCTTTCAAAGTGCGAAGCTTTCTCAATTTATACGAAATTTCTAACCATTTGAGTTTGCACATTTCTCCAGAAAAATCTTTAAAAGCTACTTTTCCCCAGTCCATCTGTGACTGGGATGTTTTGAATGTGTGGTTGTCTTTGGCTGGAAGGTTCTTCTCCATGCTTTCCAGCAGCTGTGCAATGTCTTCTTCACACCAGTTGTCTTGGCTATTAGGCAATGCCATATCCAGGCCTTTGGGCCACCTCTATGGTCCTAGCAGTTTAGGCACCTCAGCAGGATCTCAACTTTCCTCACTCTCAATACCACGCTGGTGAACTATTTTTGGACGTGTGATTCTATATTTCTGTGAAGAAAGAAAAGTTACTCTTTTATGTGAAAAATGAGATAATCACACACCACTTAGGCTATGTCCCTTCTATAATTTAATGTACAAATAGAAAAAAAAAAAAAACTGGCCTGCCTGGCTGGTGTAGCTCAGTGGTTGAGTGTCAACCCATGCACCAAGAGGTCACCAGTTCGATTCCCAGTCAGGGCAGATGCCCAGGTTGTGGGCCAAATCCCTAGTGGTGGGCAGGCAGGAGGCGGTCAATAGATGTTTCTATCTCTCCCTTCCTCTAAAATCAATAAAGAAAAAAAATTTTAAATAAAAACTGGCCCAACTAAGAGTTAATATTATGATGAGCTTTTACAAGTTTTATTTGCAATATTAAAAATCCTCAAGCTTGCCCTGGCTGGTGTGGTTCAGTGGATAGAGCATCATTCCGGGCACCAAAGGGGCCCAGGTTCAATTTCCTGGTCAAGGGCACATAGCTGGGTTGCAGGTTCTATCCCTGGCCCCCAGTAGGGACAGGTTCAAGAGGCAAGCAATCGTGTTTCTTTCTCACATCTCTTTCTCTCTTCTCCTTCCCTCTCTCTAAACACCCTTGGGTGAGGATTAATCAAAAAATAAATAAATAAATAACAAAACAAAAAAAATTCTCAAGTTCAAAAGAAAAAGAAAAAAGAAAAGTCCTCTCACTCCATTCTAGTATGCCTTCCCATCAATCTTACCACAGCTTGTCTTAATTGCAATTGAACAAAACAACCAGCAGTTCACTCAATAGGCATAGGATAAGAGAAAGGAAGGGAACATTAAAAATATTGAAATGAAAAAGAAATGCTTAAAGAGAAAAGGACTTTAAAACAACAATGAAATACCACTACACATCTATTAGAATGGCCAAAATCCACTCTGTGTTCCCTACCCACCCATTAGTCACTTAGATATCAGGGTTATGTTATCAAATCAACTGTCCTGGAGTGACAGTGTTTGTGTTCAAGTAACCTTCATTTTACTTAATAGGCCAAAGGCCCAAGCAGAGCAATGCTGGCAATTCATATATACCATAAAGAAACCATAAAGTGCTTCCTTTAAGTTAAAAGGTACGTACATGTAGGAAAAATCATAGGATATATAGGAATTCACTTGGGGTGGGGTCTCAGAATGTGTCCCCCTAGGATAAGGGAGGACTACTGTAGCCACAGAACACGTTATTCTCAAACATATATGTTGATCATTTTCTAGGACCTAAAGAAAGTCTAAAATAATGTAACATTATCACAAGAACATTTAGAAAGTTCTGAATAAAATGGAATTCTTTTATTTTTTATTTTGAGAGTATATTTTTGTTTTTGTTTTTGATAATCCTCACTGCAGGATATATATTTTTTTCCAATGATTTTTAGAAATAGTGGAAGAGAGAGACAGAGTGAGAGAGAGAGAAAATAACATCGATGTGAGAGAGACATATTGATTGGTTGCCTCCCACACGAGCCCAGCTGGGGCCTGCAAGGCTGACCCGGGTGACTGGGGCCGACTGGCCAGGGATCAAACCCGCCACCCAAGTATGTGCCCTTGACCGGGAGTTGAACCCAAGACCCTTTGGTGCTAGCGGCCGATGCTCTATCCATGGAGACACACCAGGGCAAGAGTTTGTTCATTAAAACTGGGGACAGTGAAACAAGGAACGGCTTAGGATAGAAGAAGCAGCAGGAGAGCCTAGGTTGGGCTGCTTTGGCTCACTGAGAAGTCAGAGAAAAAAGGGCCTTGGACAAAGGTCCAGGGCGTTAGCTCAGAATGAGCTGCCTCTGCCCATTGCTCCCCTGATTGCAAGTCCCCCAGGGTCCCTTAGAGCTTAGGAGGAGCAAGCCTCAGAGGGCAGAGGAGGGGGAAGGGAAAGGCTTGGGTATGCTCTCGGGAGGGGGACCATGGCAAGGAAATTTTTTTAATTTTAGAAAGTACAATCTTGCCCTGGCCAGTTTGGCTCAGCGGTTAGAGCGTCGGCCTGTGGACCAGAGAGTCCCGGGTTCGGTTCCCGCTAGGGGCACGTACCAAAAGAAAAAATAAAGAAAGTACAATCTTAAAAAAATATAACCAATGCCATTGTAAGTGGGGAATTCTTAGAAGAATTCTCTTTAAAATCAGAGATTAGGAAAAGGACAGTCATTACCACTGCTTCCATACCATATTGTCCTGGGAGTCCTAGCTGCCACAATTTATAAAAATGATGGTGAGGGAGAAGAGAAAAGAAAAATTAGAGGATTGGATAGAAAAAAAATAACATTGTTCATGTTAAAATATTGGTAGGGGATGATTCTATTATAGAAAAAAAAAAAAAACACTGTATACCAACAAATCATTGAAAAAACACAGGGAAGAGGTAAGAAAATGTATTCAAGATTAAAAGACTTTTGAAAGCTACAAGAGCCTGAATATTCTGGTGTCTGTATACCTCATTCCACTTTTGTTTCTTGTTCCCTCCAGGTCCAGTGGCTTTTTTCAGTCACTTGAGCTTGTCACACTTCTTTCTCAGCTCACGATCCCACCTAAACACACCCTAATTACCCTCAAGCCTGTCTTCAAAGCCACTCCTTTATACTAGCCTAAGTTTACATTTCGTTGTATTCCTCCCCCTTTTTTTCCCTTCATAGCGTTAACCCAAAATTGTAACTAAAATTTCCGCAGCTATTTGTGTAATGTTTTGCTCCCTGACCATAGCCCTCATGAGGGTAGGAATGTTGTCTGTCTTGGTTATGGCTGTTCCTTGGTACATAGCTCAAGTTGTTAATAAATAAGCAATAAATAAGGCAAGAATGCTTTCAGATGTATTATTCACAGTATTGGAAATACATTTACAGATTGAAACGCAGAATGTCTTAAACTACAGTGACAATAATCCCAAATCAAAATATCATTCTCTAGTTGTTACGAATTGAGACTAATCCTCCAATGTGATTTCAGAGATTCACATACATATTAAGCCAACAGTATTTTAGTCTCATAGCTTTCATTTATGCATGGCTTCTACAGATTAGCTGTTCTCAACAGTTACTGGCTAAATAAAAATATTATTATTAATCCATGTTAAGATTCTATAGTTCAAAATTTTTCAACATTATAAATATTGTCATTTGAGGGGGAGGGGCTGTCCTTTGTTTAGCAGAATCTATAGTCTTTCCTCACTAATTCCAGTAGTGAATTCCAGTTGTGACAACTAAAAATGCTTCCAAATATCAATAAGTAACCCCGCGAGGAAAAAAAAAATTACCCCTAGTTGGAACTATTGCATTAGTACTAGAGAAAAATAAATATGAGAAATGGATAAATAATTTAGTTATGCTAACTAGTTTTTTAAATCTCACAATCTAGCCCGGCCGGTGTGGCTCAGTGGTTGAGCATTGACTCATGCACCAAGAGGTTGCCGGTTAAAGTCCCAGTCAGGGCACATGCCCAGGTTGTGGGCCCCAATTCCCAGTGGGGGGCATGCAGGAGGCAGCCAATCGATGTTCTCTCTCAGTGATGTTTCTATCTCTCTCTCCCTCTTCCTTTCTCTCTCTCTAAAATCAATAAAGAAAAAAAAAATTAAAATAAAGAAATCTCACAATCTAGAACATGTAAGATAACAGAAAACTTGCTTATGGAGTTCCCTCAAAAAATTAAAGATGGAATTGCCTTATGACTCAGCAACTCCACTTCTGGGAATACATACATATATTTTTTTAAAAAACCCAACAAATACTAATTTGAAAGAATTTATGTACCCCTATGTTCATTGCAGCATTATTTACAATAGCCAAGATTTAGAAGCAACCCAAATGCCCATCAGTAGATAATCGTATAAAAAAGCTGTGGTATATTTATACAATGGAATAATACTCAGCCATAGAAAATATGGAAATCTTGCCCTGGCTGATTTCGCTCGGCCGTTAGAGCATCAGCCCATGGATCAAAGAGTTGTGGGTTTGGCCCTGGCTGGTTTGGCTCAGCGGTTGGAGCGTTGGCCTGCAGACCAGAGAGTCCTGGGTTCGGTTCCCGCTAGAGGCACGTACCAAACAAAAATTAAAAAAAAAGAGTTGCGGGTTTGATTCAGGTCAAGGGCACATACTTCAGTTACGGTTTGACTCCAGACCCGGTCAGGGTCGTCAGGGTGCTGGGGGAGGCAACCAATCAATGTGTCTGTCTCACGTCGATGTCTCTCTCTCTCTCTCTCTCTCTCTCTCTCTCTCTCTCTCTCTCCATCTTCCCACTATATCTGAAGATAAATGGAAAATTATTCTCAGATGAGGATTTAAAAAAGAAAAGAAGGAAATTTTACCTTTGTGACAGCATGGATGGACCTGGAGAGTATTATGTTACATGAAAAAAGCCAGTCAGGGAAAGACAAGTACCATATGATTTCACTTATATGTGGAATCTAATGAACAAAATAAACAAAGTGGAGACAGACTCGTGGATACAGAGAACAGACTGACAGGTGTCACACAGGAAGGGGTTGGGGACTGGGTGAGAAAAGTGAAGGGATGAAGCAAAAAAAAAAGAAAGACTCATGGACACAGACAACAGTATGGTGATTGCCAGAGAGGAGGGTGGAAGGAGGTAGAAGGGAAAGGGGATAAATGGAGATGGGAGGAGACTTGATCTGAGTTGGTAAACACAGTACAATATGCAGATGATATACTGTAAAATAGTATACCTGAAATGTATACAATCAATGTCACCCCAATAAACTCAATTTGAAAAAGAAAACAAAATGTAAGCAATAATATTGAGTAAGTAATAATATAAAAGAAAAACACAAACAAATTAGCTCTAATCCAGCCACTCATTGCCTGGGAAAAAATAACGCATTTTGATATATACAGAGTTATAGATAGGTGTTTAAAGAGGATGCTAAGGAAGAATAATAGCCTCTACAGTATGTTCTTACCTGGTGTTTGAAGAATGATGTTATTACAAATGTATTGAGAAAGGATGTCAGATTAGTCAGAGCTTTTGCTGAGGCGATGTTTCCTTCACTCTGGAGAAGAAGCTTTTCTGGACCACTCTAGCTCTCTAGGCACTCTGATTTTCCAACCACATGGCTACAAAATTCACATGCATTTCTCTTGATCGCCCTTTTTTGAGTCTTGAAAGCTGCTTCTTTTCCTCAAATGTGATTTCTCTTAAGAGGATTAGGTTAATGCAGTCAGTGTTAGTTGTGGGGGTTTCCCAGAAGTCTTTGGAGATGAAGTATATATAGATGAGGCGGGACACTAACAAAGGAAGAATTATTCCAAGTGCTTGGGGATAAAGAAACAGAGTGAATGAATAATCTTCCTTAGACTAGATGGAAGGAAACCGTTGCTACTGATCTCTGTCCACATCAAAATGACATGCCCTTCTTCTGGCTTTCTGTAGACTTTTGCATATCTTTTCATAAAGGTGTTTCCTATCTGATTTTGTCAACTAAAAAATAGTGAACTTAAACTCCTCCTTTATTTTCTATTTTTATTTTTTTAAATATGTTATTACTGATTTTTTAGAGAGAGAGGGAGAGAAAAATGGAAACATCAATTGGCTGCCTCCTGCATGCCCCCACTGGGGATCTAGCCCACAACCCAGGCATGTGCCCTGACTGGGAATCGAACTGGGACCTCTCAATCCATGGGATGATACTCAACCCACTGCGCCACACCAGCAGGGCTAAAATCCTCCTTTAAAACAAGGGCATGGTTTAGATTTCAGAGCCCCCAAAAGTTTGAAAGGTTTAGAAGTCTCAAAGACCAATCTGTATCAGGTGACTGGAGTCCTGGGCCAAAGAGTTTCTTAGTATTGCCTTTAAAATGACAAAAGCCAGTCAATCCATCAAAGAAAGCACTCCTCTGTGACAGATTATATTTAAACAAACCTCAGGAAACAGATTTTGAAGTTTTCAAAGACATTTGCTAAAATCACTAACTGATAAAATGACCCATTCTATCTTTTTGTAAATTAAAAATAAAAGTCCTGATATATAGAAAATTAGATATAAAGGCAGAGTGTGAGATCTGCTTTGTTGTAAAGTTAGTGACTCTTGACTAGATTATATGTATAGGGTGTATTTAAGGAGATTAGCAAAGGTGTTAAATTAATCCTGTCCTCAGGTTTGAAGAAGCTTAATCACTCATTATTAACATTTATCTAAAGACTCTGAAATGTAATCCTTTGAAGAAATGGGTGTGTTCTTAAAAGACTCAATATACAGATATTCCGAGGGCAAAACTCAATCTTCTCCAGAAGAGAGAGCGTGTTTTGGGAACTCGCCTGGCTGGGGAGACTTCTGAAAGATACTTCAAATCACCTAAAAGGCTTGATTCCTGAGCTGTATTTTTCCTTCTACAGAAAGCACTGGAGACCATGGATATGCTCCTTCGGTGAGTAAGCCAATGCCCATATTGGAGTTTCTACAACTTTCCTAAAGGAAAACAAACAAACAAAAATTCCTAATTGTAAGTAATCACCAAACTGAGTTTGTTTCTATCAAATGACATTGTTTGCCAACTGAGTGAAAATTATCCCATTCCTGTTCTGGTAAGTGTGCTGAAATTACTACGATTCATTGTAGTTCTCTGATATATCCCTTAGCTGTTCCTATGTATTATAAGGACTCAGAAGGCAATGCCCAGGCACCTTGTAGATTTGTACTCGGCATAGATTTAAAAACATTTTTTTTAGGAATATTTGATTCTATATGTGGTACACATTACAGTCTACTCTAAATGTAGTGCATGGCTGCATACATGACAGAGGTGACTTTTATAATATATAACCAGATAACATATCCAGAGATTTGAGGAGAACTTTGTTTTAAAGGGAAGTAAAGGTCTCAGAAGAAACAAACATGAGTTTTCTGACTTACACTGTAAAGAAGGTAGGAAATGATTGGGCTGGCAGGAAAGGGATACTGGTGAGAAGTTTGAGGGACCTCTCCCTTTGACTGGTATGCACATGAGGACTCATTTTAAGCAAAATAGGGTTTTAAAAGCATGCTTTGTTTTTTTGGTGCTGATTATTATTGTTAGTAGCAAAAAAAATGGCACCGGGCATTAGCCTCAGTCCAGCAACCTCAGTTCTTGAGTTCTGGCTAAGAGAAGAATTCAGTGCCATGACTCAAATAATAAGACAAAGTTTATTTGGAAAGTCACAGATGTAGAAACAGGGAGCCATCAAAGAAATGGGCTCAGGAAACGAAAAACAGCAAACGATGAAAAGAAGGGCCCTTGGAGCTGAGAGAGATAGGCACCTCGAGAGATGAAAGAGGGAGAGAGGTTTGGGCATGCTTGAGAGAGAGAGAGAGAGAGAGAGAGAGAGAGAGAGAGAGACTCCCTGGGGAATAAATGGGGTGGGGAAAGGCAGAGCTGTGCTCCATAGAAAGAGCCATGCTGGGTCCTCCATCCTGAGGGCTTTTAATAGATGAAATCTCAGGAGAGGATCTCAATAGAATATTCATCAGCTTTCCTGGCCTGTCTCCTCAGGGTCATCATGGTCTCTATTGAATGGTTGGCGACAGGGGAGGGGGTCATTAGTCAATGCAGCTGGTCCTGATGTCAGGCATGGCTTTGCTCTGCCTGGTTTTGCTGCTTTTCTGGGCCTGGAGCTGAAATACAGCTGAGGCTTAGATGGTTTATCTCCAGGGGTTCATGTTTAAGGGAGTGGTCCAGCAAGGACTTATAGTTTTTTCCACTGCTAAGTACCCTGGGCTCTCTGCCCTGGTGACATGCTTATCTAGTTGCCTACTACAATTATGAGTATATTCAAATTACATTTGTCACAATGTAAAAAAGTGCTTGATAAGCATTTTGAAGACTTGAAATATACAGCAATTCTTTTTAAATTTTGGTTTATTTGATTAAGTGATATAGATAATAAAGAGAGGAGGGCAAATGAAACACATTGGTATAATTATGTGAGCAGATTCTACTTAGAATCTGATCCTTTTGACAATGTTTAGTTTCCGCTTCTTTAACTCTTAACATGTTCACATACTGTTTTGTAAAAAATAAATAAATAAAAGTTTTGGAATGTGGATTCTTATTGAGATGAAAAAGGACATCCAAGGTAAGATGCCTGACAATTACATGAAAGAATGAAAATTGAAGTCCAATATTTTGAGCTAAGTCAATGACAGGCATTGAGTATTGGATGGAATTTTACGGCATTCGGGACTCAGCACCTGGAGCTATAAATTTGTGTTAAACACAAAGGGGGCAGGAGGTAGACAGTGTTGGGTAGAAAGCCAGGAATGGCTTCTGCAGGGTGTGAGAGCTGTCCTGTTTCTGCTTTCCACTTGGGCCACATGCCCTGGCAAGTCTGTGGTGCTCCAGACACACTGTTATTGAGACAACCTGAGTCAAATATTGCTTAGACTTTTGTGTCCCCTGGGCAGAGGAATAAACTCCTGATTTTCTTCCCTCAGAAAAATGGACTCAGACATCCCACAAAACTTCCAGAAAGAACTCACCTGTGTCATCTGCCTGAATTACTTTACAGACCCAGTCACCGTGGGCTGTGGGCACAGCTTCTGTTGGTCGTGTCTCTGTGTATCCTGGGAGAAAGTTGAAAGTCCTTCTTGTTGTCCTCTGTGCAGACAGCCATCAGAACAGACAAACTTAAAAACTAACATTCTTCTGAAAAATCTGGTGTCCGTTGCAAGAAAAGCCAACCTGCGGCAGTTGCTCAGCTCTGAGGGCAGTAGGTGTGGGCTACACGAAGAGGCACTGCAGATCTTCTGTGAAGACACCAGGAGCCTGCTCTGTGTGCACTGCTCTGGCTCTCAGGAGCACGAGGCGCACATACACCGCCCCATGGAAGAGGCAGCTGAGCAACATCGGGTAAGTACTGCCCCTGAGAACACTTTGAACACTGGAGGATAGGACAGTGAAGACAACACAAGAACATGAGGTTTGTCATGATGATTGAATCTTCTCATTGAGTGTCAAGTACCCACTTAAGCACCAGTGATGAAGCTGTGAGGCAAACACACTTGTATATCTGCCTTCATGGACATTGCATTTACTAGGAGTGTAATTAAGTTAATGATCATCTATATTTTGATGGTACAGCATTGTGTGCAAGGCACTGGAAAGCCCTCTCATTTGAAAAAGAGTCTCTGGTGTAAAAGCTACAAATAAATGCAAAAAGGATTTTCTGTGGGTACATCTTTGCTAGCATGGGACAAAGAAGCAGGATAAAGTATATTGGAAATAGCAGGGGACCAGTATCACTAATTCCAATTTCTGATGGAAGAGGCCTCAGCGTCTAAGAAGCAGCCATGTTAAGTACAATCCTGATCAGTTCCCTAGACAAAGGACGATGTTGCATTGTGAGGTTCTACAGGTTGAAATCTAAAATCTTTCATTAAACAGGTGAAGCTCTCAAACCAAATGAGATCTTTATGGGAAAATATTCAAGGAATTCAAGGAAATCTCAGTAAAGATGGCAGAATATCTTTCTATTGGATGGTGAGTATGAGACTGTATTTCCATCTGCATCTGGCTGACCCAGACATGAGAGAAAAAGGAACTGAGAACTGCAATTTAAGATATGTGCCTCTGATAGTGAGAAGTGAGAGTGTAGGAACTAGAGAATGATTTTGCTTTAAGTAGAAGAAAATGTAACATGCTAAAGAAAAAGAAAACTGAGGAAAAGAAATAAAGAAAAAAAACACGTGAGATTGAAGAGTGAAAATCCATGACTTTTGGGAGGAAATATGCAATGGAATGAAGATTACTGTTCTCCAGAACAACATGGGAGCCTGTGGCGTTAAATGGAGGACAGAAGCCCATCCACAGAGAAAAGGAGGGCAGAGACAAGGGCTGGGAGGATGGACATCAGTTTGAGGGAAGGTGGTAAGGATTTCAGGAAGGACTTTTCTGATGGCTCCTGATCCTGAGTAAAATGCAACATTACTGCTAAGATGCAGATGTCAGTCAGTGGAGTAGGGAGGGTTTGACACTAAGGACAAATTTACTAATGCAGAGATCACAATATTACATCTAATGATTGATTAATTGACCATACATTTTAATTGCTTACATGTAGTCTTGAGAGAATGAGCGTGAAAAAAAAAATGATCAAAGCACAGGATTAAGGCTCTTGGTATAATTTATATAAGAATGGAAAATAAATGAAGGAAAGAGGAATGAATATGTGGTGTCTGACAAGTGGGAGGACCTGAATTTAGGATGCACGAAGCTTATTGGTAGAGAACATGACTCAGCAAACTAGATGCTGTTTAAGTGGAGGAGGATAGGTTGACCTGAGTATGTGATCTAGGAACTCCATCTCTCTGCAGGCTTATCTCTGTAGACACCAAGATGAAACCAGGGCTTTTTATGCGACACTGCAACTGGTTCTCCATGAGGAAGACAAACAATATTTAAAGAGTCTTGTTAAGGAAGGGTCAAAGATATTTGAGCAACTCAAGAAACTTGGAGCTGAAATGACTGAAAAGAAGATAAGCCTAAGAGTAATGTATGATGAGCTCATGGACATGTGTCTGAAACCAGATGTAGAATTGCTCCAGGTAGGAACTGTGCATGTGTCTGGGAGTTTTTTATATTACCAGACGCCTACACCTTTGACTTCCCTTATTTATCTGCTACCAAAGATGCATGTCTTCATCTCCTGTATCTATGGTAGAGAGTGTCTCCCAACCGGGAATACTATAGATAAATTGCCATATCTTACCTAACCATGAACAATGAAGCTTTATGGAACTGTGATTATGGACATTCTCTATGGAAAGTTTTCCTTTTTAAAATCTCTTTTTATTTCTTGCTTCACTAAACACCAGAAAGGAAAAACTTATCCAAGACCTTTTAATGTTGGTTTGCAAGTGGGCAATGTAGAGACATTTGGTAAAAGCTCCTATATCTTCCCTCCTACTGTTGGGATATCATTGGTTTCATTTGCCAATAATTTGGGGCATATTTCCCTTTGGAGACAAGCCTTAGGAAATATCCCTATGCAGAGAGCTGAGAGTAACAGCAACACACAATCACTACCCTTGTCTTCTCCCTTTTCACACTCAGTGTTTTGAATTCATCAAGAACATAAAAACAGATAAAAAAGATGGTTACCAGAAGTGGAGGGTGAGAAGCCGGGTGGTTAAAAAGGGGAATGGGAAAGAGTTAATACTATTGTGATATATTTACACAGTAACAGATGATTACTAGAATTAGTAGGGTGGTCACTCTATAAGGTATAAAAATGTTGAATCATTATATTGTACACCTGAAATGATTATAACCAATATATGATTGTATGCCAACTATACTTAAATAAAAATATAATTTTAAAAAATATTTGAAAAAGAATTTAGATTCTGACAATATGTTGTGTCAGAATTATCTTTAGGGAGGAAAAGGAAAAGGAATTTATGAGACAGTTTGTAGGTGAGGTGATTAGTACTTTTCTGAACTTCCCCAAACTCAAAAACTGGTTGGTAAAATAACCTGTTTCTGATTAAGTCTAAGCTTCTATTTTCTTTCTTGACAGGAATTAGGGGACAAGCTGGGAAGGTGAGTTTTGTTTTCAGTGCTAACTGGGGCTCCTGTGGGCTGTGAAAGGGATCCGGCTACTAATAAAAGAGTGAAGACATACTTTCTCAGATTTTTCTCAATGATTTGCGTGTGCATCTGTTTATACATGTTTTGAAGAAAATGATTTCCTGTTCTTTTTGATCAGAAGTTAGTATTTTTCCCTTCTGCGACTGAGAGAGGTATGTGTTGTCCGGCTCAATGCAGACCTTTCTAGAAGAACGGTCATTTATGGTTTTATATTTCACAATCAATAAGAACTGAAGGGTAAAGACTAGATTTTCCCAGAATTAGGTAAGAGAAACAAGAACCTCTGAGAAATGGGGATGGCAGCAGGTAAAGAAGAAAAGTAAGAGAGATTCCTTCAGAATGTTACATTGTCCCGTGATTGTGAACAAAAGGATTTTGATGAATGTTCAGTAGAATGATGATGGTACCGGAGAGATTAATTGCATCTCCCAAATTACAGGAGTGAGCAGGTGCAGCTGCACATACCTTCACCTCTGCAGCCAGAACTCCCTGCACGACCCATCACTGGACTGATGGATAGGCTCAACCGCTTCCGAGGTGAGTGTCAGGGACCACCCGGCAGGGTCTTTCAATTATGATTTTTTTGTTGGTGATCTTTTTCTCTTTCTTAAGCTTTATCTTGCAGAGGAGAATATCCTGTAAATTGGTATATATACTCCTACTTAGACATGGAGTCACCATAATACAGGAAAAGATAAAATCAAAGCTGTTGTAATGATAGATGTTACTCCGGCCTTATCAATTACTTATAAATTTGATAAGTTACTTCTGTAATAAGGAAAAAAAGACATGCACCAAAAAAGGGCTTCTTGAGCCCTGGAAATATCAACACATAAAATGTCAGTTGTTCATTGAACCATAGAAAAGTGGATATCAGTTCAAGATATTTCAATTTCAAATAAGTGCAGTGAATTAGATTCTAATATATTTTTGTTTTAACAATATCTAGTAAATGGATTTATGACATGTGTTTCAATGGATGTAATCAGAAATAATAGTCAATGTGAAAAAAAAAAACAACAACTAAATTCAGAAACCAAGAATTTCAGAATAGTAACAATAAAGTAAGTTGGTGGTCAATGAGGCCATACACAGAGCTCCATGGTACCTAAGCCTGCAGGGTTAATCTATCAGTAAGGGGAAGCCTGAGTTCTCAGGTGGAACCAGTTATCAAAGGCAGACAGTTCTTAGTAGGAAATCACACCTAAGAAGGTGGTTAGGCTTCCTCTTCAGTGTCAACTTGCCTGCTTAACTGGTGCATTGTCATTGATATCCTATCCTGGCAAAGTGATCTCCATTTGTCTATTTATTTATTTATTTTAAATACCTTTTTATTAATTTTAGGGAGAGAGGAATGTAGAGGGAGAGAGAGAGAGAGAAACATCGATGAGAGAGGGAACATCAATTGGCTGCCTCCTGCACCTCCTACTGGAGATTGAGCCCCCAACCCTGGCATGTTCCCTGAGCAGGAACCAAACCCAAGATCTCTCAGTGAATAAAACAGTACTCAACCAACTGTGCCTCACTGCCCAGGGCTCCACTTATGTAAACTAAAATTACTTTTCTGCCCACGAAAGGGGCGATCAAGGTAAGTTTCATTGCTGTGGACGTGGTGGCACTGCCCAGGTGTCCAGCTTTCCAGGTTTTATGAAATTAACCAGCCAGAAGCAGACAAGACCTTCTTCTCCTTTATGATCTCTGATTTCTAGGAAGTCTTTTTCATTGTAATTAGATATTTTTTTTCTTCAGAAGATATGTTGGCGTTATTTGAATCCAATATTTTCTATTCAGAAATGCCCTACTAATGTTGGAATGCTTTTATGCCAGTGAGACAGTAGAAAGACCCTTTTTCTCATAGACAGTTTTATTTTTAACATTGGTTTTGGCTAGAATATTCTCTTTTCTTTGCAGTGAAAATTTCCTTCCCCTGTGAAATAACCAATCATAATCTCAGGCTGTTTGATGACGTGAGAAGTCTGAGGTTTACGCATGACCGTCTACATGTGTCTCGGGATCCTGGAACATCGAACTGTTTTGCTGCATGGGGAACCCAGGTCTTCACCTCTGGCAAACATTATTGGGAGCTGCATGTGAGCAAGTCTTGGGACTGGGCTGTAGGGGTCTGTAAGGATTCCTGGTTGAGGAAGAAGGACACACTACTTGAATCTCAGGACACATTTCTTCTCTTATGTGTGAAGGAGGAGGATCATTACACTCTCTGGACCACTGCCCCGATGACTCGTCAGTACATAGAGAAACCTCTGGGCAGTGTTGGTGTGTTCCTTGATGTGGACAGTGGAAGTGTAAGTTTCGTGGATGTTGCAAAGTGTTCTCTCATAAAGCATTGTCTCATTAAGCCTTCCCCACTCCAGAGCAATCTAGATGACACATTCAATTTTCCTTTCAGGCCTTTCATTTACACTGGCCACACATGAGTAAGGCTAAGTTAGGAACCTGTCTGTGACCAGGATCTCTATTGTGAGGGAGCCCCTCTCAGTTGAAGCCTATCAATGATACTTTATTTTCCTTTATGTTTTTCTGCTTTAATGTAATCTCCTTTTATTATTACCCAATATAAAGATCATCTGAAATGCAAACTTTTGTTCATTTCATTTTCTTGACATCATGAGCTTGCTGGAGTCACCAAAATATACATCAGTGTGCAATCACTATTCATAGTCCAAATCCGGAATGCAGGGTTTGCACATCCTGGTCATACCTGGTTATTTATCCTGGCCATGTCAGCCAGCAACTTTCTTCTCCTGCCTCTTGCTCTAGTTGATCCTAGAAGTCCACTCACCCTCTGGGGAAAAACTGAATTGACAAGGAAGTTTCCACTGACTTTCAGGACTAGGATAGGCCTTCATTTCACAGAACCCAGAATAGATGGTCCTGTTCTTTTTCAACAGTATATATGATGAGAGATGGAGGCAGTGTCTTATATTCAGAGCTGTGTTCTCAGAAGCTAACACATTGGCTAGGATATCAGGGGCACTTAGCAAATCTTTGAAGGTATATATTAGTAAATGGACAAAACAATTACCTTACTTGACAGGAGTTTTGGTATACATTTTCAGGATTTGAAGGTTGATAATAAAAACTGGTTAAATTACACAAGTTGAGTTTAAACCTGGTTGATTTTCCCCTTATATGAAACAATGGTATTTGTGTGTGGGAGGCAGCAACTATGGAGACTCTATGACCATAGAGACTCTGTGTGTGGGGGTGGGTGTGTATGTGTTACAATCATGATGGTCCTACATCATTAAATTATTTAAGATCATCACCTGGGCCATGAGTAATGGAATGGGAGACAGAACAAAATGTAGACACAAGCTCCCTACTATCTGTCCCCATTTCACCATCATACAGTATTGCATTGTTTTTTGTTTTGTTTTTGACCCACACTGAATTGCAAATTCACCATTGTATTTCCTCTACCAAATATATTTCCTGAATATATTGTTAGAAATTAACCAATGCTTATTAATTAAATCAAGGTGATTTCTTAGACTGAAACAAGAGACTCAAACTTAGGAGACATTACAGTTGGCTGTGTGACATGGAACAGGTCAACTAAGTTCACTTTGCCAATCTCTTCATTTACTGTTACTAGTAATAAGAACTTACATTTCTGGAGATCTTACCATGTGATTTTCCTACAAATATGTTTTCTCTATTTTACATATAGAGTCTTAATCCAATATTTCTGGTGGAGAAACTGAGTCATGAAAAATTTAGTGATTTGATCTAAGGTAATAAGTAAGTCTCCAATGTCTGTGCTCTTACCTTTGCTATGTGTTGCCTCTCAAAAATACATGTCTAAGGAGAAATAATGTAGGAAATGGACCAACATCCCAATGAATGTTGATGAGTGTCAAATTACATAATGCATGGAAAGAGTTTATTTTAGCACCTAATATAGTATAAATCTTAAATAAATATGTACTGCTAAATATTTAAAAATATCATTATTGCTCTGGTCAGTTTGGCTCAGCGGTTAGAGTGTCAGCCTGAGGATTCCGGTCAAGGGCACATACCCAGTAGGGGTTGAGGGGGAAGCAACCAGTTAATGTATCTCTCTCACATTGATGTTTCTCTCTCTCTCCCTCCCACTCTCTCTAAAAACCAGTGGGAAAAGATCCTCAGGTGAGGGTTAACAACAAGAACTCATCATTAACATTAGTGCAGAAATAATAACATATACTTTGGTTTTCTTGTCATTTCCCTCACTCTATCCTATCAATGGCTGATCTAGACTTTTCCTGCTGTTAGTTGATCCCAAATCAACTACTTTCTTATTCTCAGTAGATGGCTAGTATAACCCAATGCTGTGTCGTTCATGCAGTCCCTTACATTCATGCTCAACTGCCATTATTCCAAACCATATCAGCAATCACCATTACTACTTTTCAATTGTTAGCAAAAAAAAAAAAAAGCAACTTTAAGTTAGTTTATATTTTTCACAGAGTGTTTATTGTGCTTAAAATGAGGTGTTATGCCATAGATATATGCAGTCCCTGATATTCCCTTTCTAACATAGCATTTCAGGGGACAGACATTAAAAAGATAATTACAGTACTAGGATTTTGTTGCATTAGTAAATTAACCACTTGATTTACCAAAAAAAGAAGGGTTGGTTAATCCCTTAATTGGGACTTAGAATTAATGTATTTCAATGAAGTTGAATATCTAAAAAAGTGACTGTGATCCTTATTAGTTACCTGTCTTATAGAGACCAATAGAGATGGAATTTCATCTCTGGTTATTAGGGCCTGTTACTGTGATTTCTTATATTTCAATTTATATACTACCTACTACATTTACTTCAATAAGTCACTCCTCCTGGGTTTTCAATAAATGGTTTGGGGCTCTTTGTAAAGAAATTAAATTCAAATGCCAAATATTTTAAAATAATTTAAATTCAATTTATATTCAATGCAAAATATGTATTCACAATTTAATAAAATAAATATAAAATACTAATATTTTGATAAGATAATTGAAATTTAATTTATATTCAGTCCAAAATATATTCAAATACCAAACTAAATTCCAGATGAAATAAAGAGTTAAATGTGAACAATGCAACCATAAAATCAGAGGAAAACAAGGGTGTGGTTTAATAATTCTAGGTGAATTAGGATCTAGAAAACCTAATAACTGGAAAAACCACAAAGTAATTGATCTGTAAACAAATGAAAACAGCATACTAAGAAAAATAGTCCCAATAAATATAACAAAATGTTACCATATCTTCTTTTTTCTTTATTGATTTTATTTATTTTTTTACACTTATCTTTATTGTTGAATGTATTACAGATGTTCCTCCTTTTACCCCTATTGACCCCCTCCTCCTCACCCTGCCCCCCTCCTGCCTTTCCCCACACTGTTGTCTGTGTCCTTTGGTTATGCATATATGCATATAAGTTCTTTGGTTTATTTCCTCCACCCTCCCACCCCCCTTCCCTTTGAGGTTTGTCAGTCTAAAAACTAATTTGTACTTCTTAATCCCTTCACCTTTTTCATCCATTCCCCCTAACCTCCTCCCATCTGGCAACCAACAAAATCTTCTCTGTATCTATGAGAATGTTGCTGTTCTGCTTGTTCATTTTGTTTGTAGATTCAATTGTCAATAGATATGCATTTATTGCCATATTATTGTTCATGTTTTTGTTGTTCTTCTTCAAGAAGACCCTTCAACATTTCATATAATAATGGTTTGGTGGTGATGAACTCCTTCAGCTTTTCCTTGTCTGGGAAACTTTTTATATGTCCATCAATTCTAAATGATAGCTTTGCAGGATAGAGTAATCTTGGCTGTAGGTCCTTTCTTTTCATCACTCTGAATATTTCTTGCCACTCCCTTCTGACCTGCAAAGTTTCTTTTGAGAAATAAGCTGACAGTCTTATGGGAACTCCCTTGTAGGTAACTAACTGCTTTTCTCTTGCTGCTTTTAAAATTCTGTCTTTGTCTTGAACCTTTTGCATTTTGATTATGATGTGTCTTGGTGTGGGCCTCTTGGGGTTCATCTTGTTTGGCACTCTCTGTGCTTCCTGGACTTGTATGTCTGTTTCCTTCACCAAGTTTGGGAAGTTTTCTGTCATTATTGTTTCAAATAGGTTTTCAATTTCTTGTTCTCTCTCTTCTCCTTCTGGCACCCCCAAGAAGCGAATGTTGGCACGCTTGAAGTTGCCCCAGAGGCTCCTTACACTATCCTCATTTTTTTGGATTCTTTTTTTCTTTTTGCTGTTCTAATTGGGTTTTTTTTGCTTCCTTATATTCCAAATCGATAGTTTGCTTCTTGGCTTTACCTACTCTACTATTGAATCTGTGTAAATTATTCTTTATTTCAGTTAGTGCCTCCTTCATTTCTGACTGGTCCTTTTTTATTCTCTTAAGGCCCTCATCAAGTTTATTGAAATTCTCACTAAGTTCATTGAGCATCCTTATAAACAGTGTTTTGAACTCTGTAGCTGTTAGATTGCTTATCTCAGTTTCGTTTAGTTCCTTTCCTGGAGTTTTGTTCTGTTCTTTCATTTGGGACATGTTTCTTTGTCTCCTCATTTTGGCTGCCTCCCCGTGTTTGTTTCTATGTATTAGATAGAGTTGCTGTGTCTCTTGGGCTTCCTAGGGTGGCCTATTGTAGGTGTCCTGTAGGGTCCTGTGGCACAGCCTCTCTGATCTCCCAGCTGGGCCTCAAGGTGTACCCCTTGTGTGGACTTTACACCCTTCTGTTGTAATTGAGTCTTGATTGCTGGTTGCACATCAATGAGAGGGTTTTACTCAGGCTGATCAGCTGCAAGGACTAGCTGCAAGGTCACAATCCACTGACCTCTGACTACCTTGGATGATCAGTTGTGTAGGGGCCCACCACACAGAGCTAGACTTACTTCAGCATGGCTGTGGTACCCACTGAGTCCATTCCTTGAGTGTGTCACTTGTGGAGATGGTTGGGTGGTGATGCTTCGCAGTGTTCTGAAGCTGTGCACTGGGTGTGCTGGCTCTGGGGCCAGGTCAGCCACTGCCTGTGTTCTACCTGGGGCCACCCAGCATAAGCTACAAAGTGGTCTGCCGATGGCTGCTTCTTGTGCTGGACTTGGAGGTGCCCAGGCAAAGCCAAGTTGTGAACCAAGGCTTGTTGATTGTAGTGTCAGGCCTGGGGCCACTTGACGAGAGGGATGGGACTTGCTGAGACCAGATGCTTCTTGTTTGAGAGAATTTAGGAAAACCTGAAGCAGGATCCAAGACAGGCCATCCCTATGGTAAAGCAACTGGTAACAGCTTGGGTGGGCCTGAAAGTTGAGTGGGGCAGGGCCTCAGAGAATCACCAGGGCGGGACAAATAGTGTGAGCCAGGTTGCTGGAGTCCCAGATATGGTGGCTGTCTGCCGGCCCAGGGAAGGGCTCACCAAAGGAACAAAGGCCTCTGACAGCAGGTCTGTCCAGGAGACAGCTGCCTCTCCAGCCCTCGCCCCAATGCCAAACAACTCAGTTCTTCCCCGTATGTCTCTGGTGCCTTTCAAGCTGCCTCCCCCATGCTGGAGTTCAGAGGGAGCAAGTCCGAGTAAATCTGTGAGCGGGACCTTTAAGGGGAGCTGCCTGGGGCTCCAGGGGCTGCAGCCTCCCTCAGCCTCAGTTCCTGCTGGATTTTCTGGCCAGAAGTGATGGGGATTCTATTTCTGGCACTTTAACCCTGAGCTATGGGGCCTGGTGGGGGAATGGGGACCCCTTACTCCTAAGGGAGGACCTTCCCAGCCGAGGTGTCCTCCTGATTTTTCTCCGCCACACATGGGCGTGGGACCAGCCCATCTGCCTCTGCCCCTCCTACCAGTCTGGATGCAGCTTCTTCTTTAATTTCATAGTTGTAGGACTTCCATTCAGCTTGATTTCAAGTGGTTTTGAGTGATGGTTTTTCCGTAGTTTAGTTGTAATTTTGATGTGGTTGTGGGAGAACGGACACGATACCGCGTTTACCTACACTGCCATCTTGACTGGAAATCTTACCATATCTTCTTAAAGGCTCTTTTAAATCAAAAAGTTTATATTAATAATTAATCTCTAACTCTCTTTCCTGGGTGTGTATGTGTGTGTGTGTGTGGGCATGTCTGTATGTGTGTGTGAATGTGGCCACATTAAGAGAAAATAAAAATAAAGGAAAAAACATGATAAGGACATAAAACCAAGCCACAAAGAAATATAGAATGAAGATACATACTACTAGATCTCTACTCTTCTTGAAGTTCAGCCACAACACTAAGATACAAATAAATCTATTGAAAAGCAAAAAATAGCTATTGTAAATAGCGCTGCTATGAACATGGGGGTACATATATTCTTTCTGATTGGTGTTTCAGGCTTCTTAGGGTATATTCCTAGGAGTGGGATCACTGGATCAAATGGTAATTCAATTTTTAATTTTCTGAGGTAACACCATAGTGTTTTCCATAGTGGCTGCACCAGTCTGCATTCCCACCAGCAGTGTACTAGAGTCCCCTTTTCTCCACACCCTCGCCAACACTTGTTGTTTGATGCTTTGTTGATGGCGGCTATTCTGACAGGTGTGAGGTGATACCTCATTGTTGTTTGAATTTGCATCTCTCTGATGATTAGTGATGTTGAGCATTTCTTCATATGTCTCTTGGCCATTTGTATGTCCTGTTTGGAGAGGTGTCTGTTTAGTTCCTCTGCCCATTTTTTAATTGGGTTCTTTGTCTTCCTTTTGTTGAGATGTATGTTCATAGCAGCACTATTTACAATAGCTAAGGTCTGGAAACAGCCCAAGTGTCCATCAGTAGACGAATGGATAAAAAAAGCTATGGTACATATACGCAATGGAGTACTATGTAGCTGTAAGAAAGAAAGATCTCTTATCCTTTGAGACGACATGGGAGGACCTGGAAACTATTATCCTAAGCGAAACAAGCCAAGTAGAGAAAGACAAATATCATATGATCTCACTTATTTCTGGAATATAATGAACAGAACAGTCTGAGGAACAGGGTAGTCCCAGAGACGTGGAAGTAGGGTACAGACTGACAATTGCCAGAAGAGGGGGTGGGGGGGGAGCAATGAACCACAGAACTTGTACACATGTACTCATAACCAATGGACATGGACAACAAAACTGGGGATGGGGCGTGGAGGGACGGGGAGGAGGGTGTCAATGGAGGAAAACTGAGAAACATCTGTAACAAAAGTAATAATAAAATAAAATAAAAATAAATAAATAAATAAATAAGAAAAAGAAAAGCAAAAAATAATAGGTCAACATGATGGCAAGCATATATGCCAACTCAAGAGGATTACTGAACAAGAATAAATTAGGAGGTCCTGAGGAGCAGGTCACAGGAAAAGTTAATTTCTATAATGTATTAACTCAGTGTTCAAAGGACCACTATACCAAGAAGAGACTGCTCCATCTGACCCAGCTCATCAAAATGGTTTGGTTCTTTCTTATTTTTCATAGTTAGAAGAAGTTTAGACAATGTTTCAGGAAAATTTGTTAGCTCCCTCCAAACTTTTGATCTATAAAGTCATTGTACTCTGCGATTTGAGAGTTTTTCTTTTTCTTTTTTAAATTTTTATTGAATTTATTGGGGTGACATTGATTAATAAAATTATATAGGTTTCAGGTGTGCAATTCTATAATACATCATCTGTATATTGTATTGTGTGCTCACCAGCCAAAGTCAAGTCTCCTTCCATTACCGTTTATCCCCCCTTTACTATCTTCTACCTCCCTCTACCCCTTGTGAAGTCACTACAACCAATGTGTGTTTCAGAATACTGATCCAATGATCCACAATATTTTTACAGTTGCATACCTAGAACTCAGTTCCTCCAGATAGTGCTCCTATTGAGTATTAAATTTATCTTTAAAGTCAATCAAAAGTTTTTGAAATGTTTTTGTGAGATATTTTTGACTTTAAAAGTCCACAGATAGGAAAAAAACAGTTCTTTAGAATAAAACATACATACCTAGTGCTTACAAACCACTTCAAACTAAAGGTCAAATTTCTGACAGAATTCACTGTTACTTATTTTTAATTGCCTTATAAAAAAAAACATTCTCCACTACAAAAAAAAAAAAAAAAAAGATTAGCTCTGGCTGATGTGGATCAATGGTTACAGCGTCACCCAGTGCACTGAAGAGTCAAGGGTTTGATTCCAGGTCAAGGGAACGCAGGATCCATCCTGCCCTGTCTAGCAAGTTTGGGAGGTAACCAATGTGTCTCTTTCACATTGATGTTTTTCTCTGTCTTTCTTTCTCCCTCCCTCTCTCTCTAAAAATTAAAAGAAAATACATTTTTGGGTGAGGATTAACAAAACAAAAAGATAGATTCATACTCAACATAATGGATTCAGGGGGCACACAGAGTATTTTTTAGGTCAGTGAAACTATTCTGTATGATACTATTATGGTGAATGCATTTCAGTATAAATTGTCAAAATCCATAGAATGTACATAATCGAGAGTGAACTCTAATGTAAACTATGAGATACCTAAAGGCACTCTGAGCGATAATCATGTGTCACTGTAGTTTTATTAATTATAACAAATATTCCACTCTGGTGTGGGATGCTGATAATAGAGGAGGCTATGCATGGGTGGAGGGAGGGAACATATGAAGAATCTCTGTACTTTCCCCTCAGTTTTGCTGCAAACCTAAAAAGTAAAGTCTATTTTTTAGAAAGATTTATGCAAAAGACCTATCGTAGTTAATATAATTTAGGCTTAGAGTGAAGGTTCACTGGAAGTCATATATATTGGAGGTCAACTTATGGGAGTGTGAAAAAATGTAAGATCAAATATGGCATTAGATAAACTAGGCTAATTATTTACCACCAGCAGACGTTTGTTATTGTTTCCTTAAATAGATTAAGGGATTATATAAATCCAAACAAGGAGAATTGAACTTTCGTTTATACCTATGATTACCTTATCTTTGGTTAAATGTGTAGTACAATATGTTAGGAAACTTGTTCAGCCTTTGGAAATTCTATAAAGGGCTTAGGAATGAAATTCAGTCCTCCACATTTTCCAGAAAACAAAGACCCTCACTGGTGATCATTCTGATGCAAAGTTACATCCACCAGTGAATGATGCCATGTAAAGCAACCAGCCTGGTTAACTTGGACAACTTTTCCTCTAACACTATCATCAAAAGACCATTTATATTGGTCATCTGTTGGAATTTAGGGAATGTGGGTTTCTACCCACCCTTACTTCCTAAGACCATTTGAAATTGTTCTGTCAGCTAAGGATTTGAAAACAAGGTGTCTCCATGTAGATGGGTGGTTTGTCTAATTTTGTCTTGTCTAATTGGGTAGTCACATGCAGTTGAAATGGGACTAGTCTGAACTGGGCTGTGTTGTCAGGTAAAATACAACGGTAATGTGAAAAACTTAGCATGAACAAAAGTGTAAACTATCTCATTAATATTTTAATATTAATTGTATGCCACAATTATTATGTTTTAGATATATTGGGTTAAATATGTTATTATAATTTATTTCTACTGTATTTAATTACTTTTTATAATGTGTCCACTAGAAAAAATTTAGTATTAAGGGACTGTATTATGAAAGAAAAAAGCCTGCCTCAAGGAGGTAAAGTAAAGCAAATCCATGCCAAATAAATGTGGAATAAACTTAAAATAATAATTCAGAAAATACTGAAATTTTAAAAAATATAATGGAAAAACTCAATAATGTCAAAAATGGGTTCTTTTCAATGGACATAGACAACAATGCTGTGATGGGGTGGGGCAGGATCCGGAGGAGGGTGTCAATGAGGGAAAAAGAAGAAACATCAATAACAAAAATAAGTTAAATTTAATAAATTGGCTCTTTAACTACATCAATTAAATTTATAAACCCTAGGAAGACCCATCCCCCAAAAGGAGAGAAGGGTGTTTAAAACAAGAATATATGATCAAAAATAAAAAAGCAAATATGCAGCCCTGGCTGAGTGGCTCAGTTGGTTGGAGCGTTATCCTGTACACCGAAATGTTGCAGTTTTGATTTCCAGCCAGGGCACATACCTAGGCTGCGGATTCAATCCTGATCAGAGCATATACGGGAGGCAACGGATTTATGTTTCTCTCTCACATCAATGTTTTTTCACTCTCTCTTCTTTCCTCTCTCTCTAAAAGTGAATAAAAACATATCATCAGACAAAGAATGTTTTAAAATGCAAATATGCAGATTATTTAGATATGAATGAGGCAATAAGAGGATTTTATGAATAATTTTATGTCTATGCTTTTACCAATTTAGATTCAAGATAAAAGCATTTGATATAATTCAATGCCAATTCATTATTGTAAAATACTTATTAACAAACAAAAAGGGGATTGAAAATTATAGTCTTAGAAAATTTTTTTAGAAACAATTATAGCAAATATCATACTCAGTGGAGAATTTGAAAGCCTTCCTTTAAGAATTTGAAATGAAATGAGAATGTCAGCTATTAACATGTATATTCAACCTTAGGCTGGATGTCCTATTTAATGCAATCAGACAAGTAAAAAGAAATACATAGTAAAAGAGTTCAGGAGAAAGAAAGCTATCATAATTTGCATTATTAGCATAACACAATGGTATACTTAGAAAACTTTATGAAATTTATAATTAGTGAAGTCAGGAATGCATTTAATCAGTATAAAACAACACTCAAAAATGGGAAAGGAAATTTAAAATGTATCTTATATTATCAGACACTCAAATACGTAAAAATAAATCGAATAAAAACTGTGCAATTCTATGCATATAAACGATTAAACACTATTAAAAATTTTTTAAAAGAACTATGAGTCTTATAAATGTAGATATCACATATTCATGGATTGTAAGACATAATATGGTAAATATGTCAATTCTCACCAAATAGACTAATAGCATAAATGTCATTCAAATAAGCAGTTAAACACTGTGTGTGCATGTGCAAATATTTTTAATTGAGAGGTTGATTTTTAAATGTGTGTGTGTGATTGGGGCTCTTAGAAGATATTTTATGCTTTGGTCGATAAGGCACAGACAGACCACACACTAAAAACAAATTAGTATTATAGGCTTTATCACCTCAATTATTTCCATACCTAAATGGCACAAATAAAAGTGCTTTCATTTTGTGGGGGACAATATTTCTGTAAAAGAGGACATAAATTGTAGTAGGAACAGTGCATAACGATCTGTCTAGTAAGATATATCTCAGCTTTTCATTCCTTCAATCAGTGACCTTGAGTTTAAGATATGGTAACCCAGGCAGCTGCAGTGGATTTATAATCTCAGTAAATCACAATTTCATTCAAAATTGTAGATTGTTCCTGGTTTTTGCCAGTCTCTGTGTTGGCCATAGCAGGATTCAAGCCTCTTTAGTCAATGTTTTTCTGGGGCCTTTTTCCATGGAAAGATGAGGGGGAAGGAATCTCAATTTCAGTCATCTCTTTGTTTGCTTCTTCGGTTGTAGGATTCCTCTTTCTTCCTTATTTGAGATGTTACGATGTTTTTGTATATCTCTATGCATGGAGTAATCTTTTCTACTAACCTATAATCTACAGATTATAAGGGTTTTTTCTTTCCTTGGAAGACTGGGCTTGGGGGAGGGGAATGGAGAAGTTACTATGGTACCTAGCAAAACTTAGTCACGATGTCCTAGTCACTATATGTATTATTTGAAGTAGGAATGAGAATGCAGAGCCTAGGTTCAAGGACCTTAAAGTGCTGTATGACATAATCACAACTCCAGGAAATAATAGTGCAAGTGAATGTTGCAAAGTCCCCTCATAGGACAGCACCATGTAACAGCACTACAGGGGGGGCATCAGTGATTTGTTAAATTGTTTTAATTGTCAACAAAATAAAGACAGCCTGGCAGCTCTGTTAACAGTAATTTTCTACAGCGTTTGTAAGACGTTGACTGTAGTCAGTAATACTGTATTACATATTTGAAATTTCAGGCATCTTACTGCAAAACATGTTTACATTCTATTAGGACGTCAATTCCCAAGTATTGTTTTCTATACGTTGTAGATCTAATCCGCCAGCCCACGCCTCTCCCTGTAGCCTAACCCGCCATGTCACTTCCTTTTGAAGACCTCAGCCAATCTCAGGAAGTGGGTGTGGCCTTAGGTGAGTGGGAGCATAGAAGATCACTTCTTCCACGGCATAGCCGGAGCGCGTCTGCAGTTGCCGCTTGAGCGGAGAGCGTTCGTACGGACCCTGATGTCCACAGACTTTCAGAGGCGAGACCACTCCTAGAACACTCGGAGGAGTACGGAATTGAGGGTAAATATCTTCATGCATAATTTCTTGTATATAAATATTTTTCATTTACCTGTTGGAGTGCAAACAATGAGTTTTTCTAGTTATTTGAAATGCCATCAATATTTAAAATATCTGTGATTAGAGTACTTGTAATAAATTGATAATTATTATAAGTCATTGAATTATTTTTTATTTTATTTACCATATTACTACTAGATTGTTTAGGTCTTAAAAGGGATTTCTCCAGTTTTAATGCACTATGGAAATGATAAACCACCTAAAATGGTCAACATAATGTATGCATGTAAGAGTCTTCATACACATTAACCTAAAAAATAAATGTGTTGAATTCATTAGAAAACCCTTGGAAACGTCCTGTTTGCTATGTCTTTAAAACTTTCAGTTTCCAGACTAGATTTGAACATTTCAAAATAGACCCGAACAACTGTAAAAATTACCAAGAAATAGCACTGGACACAATGAGGGAATATAAAAAAAAAAAAAGACAAACCAGTCATGCTTCCACTAATGGCATTTCTGGATTTAGTGTAGACGGGACATCCCAGTGTTGAACTCCTAAAGGATAAACAATGTGAGAGAAACATCGATTGGCTGCCTCCAGCATGTGCCCCGACTGGTGTCAAACCTACAACTTGGGCATGTGCCCTGATCGGGAATCAAACCCACCACCATTTGGTGTATGGGACAATGCTCTACCCAAATGAGCCACACTGGCCAAGGCAGTATTTTTTTTAACCATTGATTCCTTGCTGATTGTCACAGGAGCTTGAACATTCACCAGTTCAAAATGTGGAGGTGCTACGATGGACTAAACTGACTTGGAGAAAATTGTTCACCTAAACTAGAAGTCACAGGACATTTTTGCAACTTATTGTTTGAAAGGAAGAGTTTTGCTATTAAATTTGAAGCATAAATTCAACTGTTTATATTTTAAGGAGTTCAAAGTTAAAGTTGACACTGATTAAATTAAACAAATGTAGATTTACATAATTAGTTTGATTTGTCAGTTTGGGGGCCAGACTCGTAGAAACTATTAGCATAGAGATGAAGGGTGTCCTTATTTTAAAGTCATGGAGTCAGAGAGAGAGACAGGGAAAGAGACAGATTGATTCATTAATTCATAGTCTGAACATGCACTTCTGGACCAATCAATTTGTACAAGTAAGTTAGATATGATTGAGATCATTATTTATTTTATATTTTGTTTTTTTTAATTCATTGATTTTACAGAAAGAGAGGAAGGTAGAGGGAGAGAGAGAAACATCGATTTGTTGTTCTGCTTACTTATGCATTCATTGCTTGATTCTTGTATGTTCCCTGACCGGGGATCAAACCCACAATCTTGGTGTGTCAGGACAATGCTCTAAGCAATGGAGCTAATGGGCCAGGGCTGCAATCATTGTTTATTTTTGAAGGGTTAGTAAGGTTAAAGAGTGTAGGCAAAAGCTTGCAAAAGGGGAACAAGGCATGAAAAATGCGTTGCTTGCAAGAGCTTTGCTCAGCCTTTCGTTAAGTGTGGATTATCTGGATTATCCCCAAGACAATGAGTCACCCAGCAGATGCAGGAGGAGATACCAGACCACTCCTACTGCATAGAGGATAATGGGCCATGCAGAGGAGGTCAGCAGGGATTGCCTGAAGCTAGGAGCAGAGTATGTAACCTAAACCCCAACTGTTGTTCCTGGATGAATCCTGTATGAGCCATTAAATTTAAGAAATACAAAAAAAAAAAAATTTAAGAAATACAGAAACAGGTCTCCTTGTCCCATTCTAGGTTTACCATGCAGGAACACCTACAAAGTAAGTGTCCTGGATGTACCTTCTCGAAATCAATAAATTGATCATGTTAAGAAAAATTTCTGATTATAGTAGTAATACATTAGAATTTTAACCTCTAAGATCCCTCACTCTGATCTTGACTGATATCAGTGAGTTTTATATTTAATGTGGTATCATTCAGTACAGTGAATTGTCTTGCAGTGGTTTTCCTAGTCATGTGGACGTAAGCATTTGTTTTAGAGTATTAATAAAATACATTAGTTAAAAACAGACAAGATAACATAGGCTAAACCAATAATAATAGAATGTTGTCACTGGCATACAGACTAATACTATGTACAATATTTTATTAAATGATACCCCATATTTCAGAACATTTATTTCTAATTTATTTATTTATTCAGCTACTGAAAATGCTACAAAATACATCCTTCGTGTATATTCTTGTTTGTGAGAAATTCTTTTGGAATGATTGATAAAGAAAACATTGCTGGGTTAAAGGATACGTGGATATAAGATTTTGAGTTTACCACTGGACAGTAGTAAATTTAAAATTTAAGTCAGAAAACTCATGTTTCTTAAGAAACATTTACTTCACTTCAAAGTGAAATACTGAAATATGTAACAATACTTTTCAAGTCCTTGAATTCTTATCTCATTAGATATTATAGGATATCATCTCTCTTGTGTACACAGGCATTCACCATGCTTAGAGTGGACTGTAGCGTGTACTACATGTAGAATCAAATACTCCTAAAATGTTTTTTAGAATCAAAACATGTACAAAACTACAAGATATCTGGCAACTACTTTCTGAGTCCTAGGAACAATGAAGGGATAAATAAAATAAGAGAACTAAAATTAGTCATCACATTCATTCCAACATACATAGCGAGACAAGCAAGATGACAAAATCATAGTGGAATCATTTTCTTAAATCAGCAAACAACGTGGTTTTATAGAAACAACTGCGGTTTGCTCATAAAATAAAACTCACCAATGCTTCTTCTGGAGGTATTAATACAAGGATCAGCTCAGGCCCTGGCCGGTTTGGCTCAGCGGTTAGAGCGTCGGCCTGCGGTACAGAGAGACCCGGGTTCGGTTCCCGCTAAGGGCATGTACTTCGGTTGCAGTTTGGCCCCGGCCCTGGTTGGTCATGCGGGTGGCAGCCACTCGATGTGTCCCTTTCACATCGATGTTTCTCTCTCTCTCTTCCTCTCTCTCCCTCCCACTCTATCTGAACACAAAATGAAAAAATGTCCTCGGGTGAGGATAAAAAAAACCAAAAAAAAACAAAAGGATCAGCTCAGGGATCAAGCCTTCCAAGGGTGGTGGCAATACCTTTCAGACGTCTCCCCAACCAGGGAGAACACTATCTCTGTTCTGGAAAACAATGACTTTGGCTCCTTATGAGTCTCTGAAGACCATACCAGTTTTGTTCCTGGTGATTGCATTTAAGAGGTCTTCAGAGAGATGTTAATAAGGGATGATTAAATCTCTTCAAAGAGGAAGAAAGATTAGCACCTTTGCTAATCTCCCTAAATAATCCTCTACCAAAATAATCTAATCAAGAGGCACTCATCTTACAACAAGCCAACCCTATCATGCTGTCTTTGTTTCTAAATTTCTGGACTAAAAGAACTTTTATTGTTATCTTACAAAAAAGTAGAAAGGATTATTTTATTAGTTAATGACTTTAGTAAATGTCCAGAAACTTAGAAATGTTTTACCTCTGTTTACCTTGGAAATATTTTAACTATGTTTGTTATATAAGAATTGTTTTATTTGGTGGTATATTTTTATATTTTAATGTAAGATGTTAATGTAAGAACACCTTGGCAACTACTCTTTTTCTTTTACCTTCCCGAGGATACGCTAATTTTTTATTTTTTATTTTTTTTAACAAACACTAGTGAGATCTAGGGCCAGGTTGGAGAAGTGGACTTTGGACTGAGAATTCATTAAGACTCCTTGGTCCATTGGGCAAACGAACCCACAAGCACTTCCTACCATTTACTTGGAGAAGATATTAATGAAAATACGAGTACCTTTGAAAATAATATTTAGTAATATTTAAATACATAAAATTATAGTATATGCTACTATAGCTCAGGATTTTTTCTAATGTGTATTAGTTAAAATATTAACATATATCACATGTTATTTGTTCCAGATATAGTAATTTAATTTCTCAGATTAGCATTTTTCTTTTTATATATACACACACTCACACACGCATGTGTATATATACATATTCGTATTTATTCATAAATATTTATTAAGCACCATGATGTGTTAAGGCCATATCCTAGCCCAGTGAAGGATACGATAATGAAAAAGGAGGCCTGGTACCTGGACTCAAGGAACTGAAATGTGAGAGAGGAAGTGTTGGAGCAAAAGGTGATATCAATCACATGCAGGTTACAAAGGTCAGTGACGATACATTTATTGATTTTAGCGAGAGAAGAAGGGAAAGAGACATGAGAGAGAAGCATCAATGGGTTGCCTCCTGGGATCGAACCTGAAACATAGGTATGTGCCCTGACTGAGAATCAAACTCTTCCTGTCCTCACAAATATTTGACTCTCTCTATAAAATCACTGCCCTGTCCAGCCATGGCCTTGACCTCACAAATAATTTAACATCTTGCTAAAAGTTAACATTCAAAATATCCAGCAGTGTGCTCCCAGCTCTGTGAATCCCTCTGTGTTGTGGGACTCATTCAGGTCCCCATGGAGGTGGAGCTGTAGGGGGGTGGGGGGCGAGGCGGCGAAGCAGTGAGGGAGGGATGGGGGTTTGGGGGGCTGTTGGCCAGCTGGTCCAGCCACGGCAGCAGCACAGCCAAGGGAAGTGTTGCATGGAGCCGGATTTAAAATAGCGGCTGAAGAGGAGGTCATCATTTTGAATAATAGAAAATATGTTAAAACAAACATTAAATAAGTGTTACAAGCATAAACATGCAACATTGATTTATTCAAATAATTTTGGGTAATTAAATCACAGCTATAGTATAGTGATAACCACAAATACCTACAAAACTATGTTTGTGAGTTATTTTAAAGGTGTGTATCCGGCAGTATATTTTTATAAATATCGCTTTTCTTTTTTGGAGCAGTTCACTCTCATTAACAAAAATAATGCACAGTATAAAGAAAAGAGATTATAAGTTTTAAAACTCACAGCAACAAATTATTACCATAGATAAACACAAGGAGTTTAGACTTCCAGAAATGTTCCTCAACATATTTTGGCTGTATATATGTGTATGAATACATTGAACTATCCAATATTAATTCATACTTACATACTGCATTACAATTTACATCTTAAAGCATTTTCTTATTTCAGTTTTCTTGGTGATATCCCCTTGTGGGATATATTCAGATAATAAATTACTTGTTGGAAACTTAGTAATAACATTTTAAAGCAGCCGGCTGCATTGGCTCACAGGTTGAGCGTTGTCCCATGCTCCAAGAGGTCACCTGTAACATTCCCAGTCAGGGCACAGGTTGTGGGCCCAATCCCCAGTGGTGGGCATCCAGGAGACGTCCAATCGATGTTCTCTCTCGTGGATGTTTCTATCTCTCTCTCCTGCTCCCTTCCACTCTCTCTAAAATCAGTACAGAAAAAATATTTTTAAAAAATTTTAAAACAGAGGTGGGAAGTGGATTTTTTTTTTTTTAATTTATGAAGCGTGATACTGTAAAAACAAAGTCATCACTTCAGTCATAATATCCTGATGGCCAATTGGAGTTCCATCAGATTACTTTCACAAAATCATCTGTATTTGTTTTTCCATATCCTAGCTCTCTAAACATAGAACTAAATATAGTCATTTACATTTTGATCTCAAATACCACTTTAACCTCTGAAGACTGGAGAGAAATTGAGCAGGGCAGAAACAATTTAAACAGGACTGAAGACGAGAGAATTTCAGATTCCGGACCATAGGGAAAGCCTGAAATTAGCACTGAAGGGAGGGACCTGTATTCAAATACCATGCTGAAATAAAGTCAGATGTGGAAGCGGGAATGGGAGTAAAGTGTGGAAAAATTTGCCATGTGGATGTTCTTTAAAAATCAATGCCAAGGATGAACCAACAAGAAGGAGGGTGGGGTTAAATAGATTCTTTCTGGAGATTCCAAAGTCCCTCTTTCTGTTGGTCTTCCCCCTGCAGAAGCCTAACAAGGTAGAGCCTCAGGAATCCCTACTGAAAGGGCTCTCAAAAGCCAGGTTCCTTCTGCGTGGAGGCCTTTGAAGTTGTCTGGACCAGGAAAAGCTCCGAAGGTTACAGCTGCCTGCAGACACCTGGAGCCCAGAGAATACAGAAACCCTGACCCGACTGGGTGACTTTTCCTACAAGCATCAGTGAGACCAATTATACAATCCTTAGGTAAGCACACACTTGTAGGGAGATGCGATCTTCTTTCCTTCAAACATAAAAACACAATTATCATTATTTTAACTGTCAGCAGGCTTAAGACTGTCCTAAGAAAATGGAATTTACCTAGTTAATAAAATATTATATAATTATTTTTAGTTTACTCAAGCTATGGAATTTTAACCTTAATTGTTTTGACATTTACAAATTTACATAATTCTTTTTTATTTTGTGTTCCCTGTGCATACAAATTGTGATATCTAGAGGGAAAGTTCCAGATTTTTGTGTAGTTTCATATTTGGCATGAAATCTGAAGCTTCATTGGCGAAATGTATAGAACAGCTAAAGTGACAGAGGCATAAGGATACAGAAAAGTTAACAAATAAAATGGTAAATATTCCATATTCTCATTTAATCCTTGAGATTTGAAGGGAAATCAATGTGATTCATTAGAAAGTATCCATTCCCCAACACTCCAGGTAATCTATCAATATTTTTTTTTTTTCTCTTATCCTTTGAGACAATGTGGAGGGACCTGGATAGTATTCTGCTAAGCAAAATAAGCCAGTCAGAGAAAGACAAATACCACATGATCTCACTTGTTTGTGGAATATAATGAATACAATAAGCTGTCAGAAAGAAGAAAAAAAAAGAGATCCAGAGACATGGAAGTGGGAAACAGACTGATAAACTTCAGAAGGAAGAGAGGTGGTGGGATGGGAAAAGATAAATCAGTGAACTTACATGCATGTATGCATAACCAATGGACACAGACAACGGTGCAGTGACGGCATGTGGGGGGCAGAAGCTGGGAGAAAGGTGTCAATGGAGGAAAAAAGTAGGGACATCTGTAATACTTGCAACAACAAACATAAATTTTTTAAAAAAAAGACATTAAAAACAAATTTAATTTTGTACATACGGGAACCCTACAAATATATGAGAAGTCTTTGGCAGTCAGGTAGTTGAGGGTTATATGACATCCTAAACTAAGGGGTCTGGAACTTTAAAGGGGAGGAAGACAGTTCACTGGAAGATGGAAAAATCAAATGTTTGGTAAACAAATGTTTGCCATGCCAGGCCCATAAATCTTTCTGACGTAAAAAGCTCTATCAATTAATAATTTACTCAAGGTTCAAGATTCACTCAAAACAGAAGACCATAGTGGAATGCATGTCTCCATAGATTGTTTCACTTTATTTCTAGCTCATGCCTTCCATCAAGGACACCTGAGCTGTGCTTAGAAGGTGGCCACACTCGATGCACTAGAGAGCTACAGTCCTTCCCCTTTTTGACAATTCCCTTTTCTTTTTCTTTAATCCTCACCCAGGGATAGTTTTATATTTATCTTCAGATAGAAACGGAGGGAGGGAGG
This sequence comes from Tadarida brasiliensis, assembly GCA_030848825.1. NCBI lineage: Eukaryota > Metazoa > Chordata > Mammalia > Chiroptera > Molossidae > Tadarida > Tadarida brasiliensis. The sequence goes on from CM061268.1 coordinate 62,612,964, forward strand.
GAAGGAGGTGGGTAGATGGAGAGAGAGAGAGAGAGAGAGAGAGAGAGAGAGAAACATCAATGTGAAAGAGACACATTTACAGGTTGCCTCCCACACAACACTGACCAGGACCGAAAACAAACCAAAGAGGTATGTGCCCTGGACCAGAATCAAACCCGGGACTCTTTGGTCTGTGGGCCAACGTTCAAACTGCCGAGCTAAACCAGCCAGGCTGGACATTTCTCTTTTCATTTTAATTTTTTGTTCTTCTTCCCAGGGCTTTTTATTACATTGAAACGTGAGTAGCCAGTTGTTGCTCTTTTTAAGACAGGTCCTAGTGAGATCTGGCAAAAGGCAAACTACAATGAAAGATGATGTGACAATTTTGTTTTTTTGTTTTTTTATCTGCCTTGTCGAAACAAGGCCACCAAAAATTTGGTTGCCTCCCCCCAAAAAAAATAGGAGAGAGAGAATATGATGTGATAATTTTGAAAAGTCAAATGTAGCATAGGTATGGTAAACATAAGTTTCACTTAAGAAGTAGACAATTTGTCAATTATTTTATTAAGGCATTTAATTACATGAGGGACATGTCCTAAGTGGGTTGTGATTTTCTCATTCATTTCTTCTCTTTCTCCTCAGAAATATAGAACACACACACTGCAAAACTTCCAAAACAGCTTACCTGCTAAGTCTTAAGAGTGAAGACTTTAGAGTTACTGCTGTGGTGTCTGCATAACTGGGACCTCGTAAGTGGCCCAAAGACCTAGAAATGGCATTGACAAATGGACAAGCCCAGTGGCCCAAAGAAGACATTATGATGTTACTGGACCTCCTGGAGAATAATCTCCCATCCAATGATAGCCACACATTCAAAACAACCCAGTCACATATGGACTGGGAAAAAGTAGCTTTTAAACATTATTCTGGAGAAATGTGCAAACTCAAATGGTTAGAGATTTCTAATAAGATAAGAAAGTTTCGGACTTTGAAAGAACTAGTCCTGGAAGCTAAGGAAGATGTTAAAAATCCCTACAAAAGTAGAAAACTCAAGAAACATCCAGACATGCCCAAGAAGCCCTTGACTGCTTACCTCCGTTTCTACAAGGAGAAGCGGCTCCTGTACTCCGAAAAGCACCCTGAGCTGAACAACCCGGAGTTGACCAAGGTCCTGACTAAGAAGTACAAGGAGCTCCCAGAGCAGATGAAGCTGAAATATATTCAAGATTTCCAGAAGGAGAAACAGGAGTTTAAGGAGAAGCTGGCTCAATTTAGGAAGGACCACCCTGATCAAGTCCAGAACACTAAGGCATCGGCTGTCCCCAAAGGGAGCCCAACCAAAGCCCAAAGGAAGTTTCTGGGAACGTTTATGGAAGTGAAGTCTCCCCCAGTAAACTGTTGTTCTGAGTTGAAATTCTATGGAGAGCCCAAGAAGCCCCCAATGAACGCATACCACAAGTTCCATGAGGATTTGTGGTCCAGTGGGGAGCTGCAAGACCTGCCCCTGAGGGAGTGCATGGTGGAGATTGGCAGACGCTGGCAGCACATCCCACCCAGTCAGAAGGAGCAGTATAAGAAGCAGGCTGAGGAGCTGCAGAAGCAGTACAAGGTGGACCTGGATCACTGGCTCAAGAGTCTGTCTCTTGAAGAATACACTGCTTACAGAGAGAGAACCTATGCTAAGCGTAAGAACATGAACATGAATGGAGGCCCGGACCCCAAGATCATCAGGACAGAGGTGCAGTCTCCATCAGCAAGGACTCTGCAAGAAGGGCTTGCACAGGAGCAGGGCCTGCAGGCTCCAGAGACAGAATCATCAGAGACTACTGGGGACCATTCTCATGCCTCATGTGGATCAGAAGAAAATAAGGAAGATGGTGAAATGTCAGAAGGCAGTAGCTCCTCAGACTCCAGCAGTGGGGATGAAGATGAAGAAAGTGAGGACAGCAGCTCCAGCTCATCTTCCTCAAGTGACACCTCTGACTCAGATTCCCACTGAGCTTTGTTCATTCCTAAGTGGTGGGACAGAGAACTTCCCAACAAACTTCCATGGCATGTACGTCCAATTGAAGGGCTCTCCTCCCTGTCCCTTTTCATTTCTTTGCTTCTTCCTTCATTTCCCCTACTCCTCCTCAATACAAAAGAGAACACGTTGGGAAGAAGGGAATTTGGGACAGTGCTGTCAATATCAGGTTCATAAACCTGGGAGGAGAGAGTCCTGCTGGGAGAAGAAATATAAGCATTAGCCTGTATTGGGTCTCCTACATCATCAGTACAGCTTCCTCTAGAAACTCTGTGCAGTGAAGTTCTTGAAACAAACAGTGAGACAATTGGGCTGTCGGGGGCACACTGCAATAGACAGACTATTTCTGAACTAAGAAGTTTTGCTTTCCTCATGTTCTGTCTGCCAGAGTTGGTTTGGGGCCACCCTGATCCTGTGACTCTTATATTCCCTGAAAGAACTGTACTATTCTGGACTCTTGCACTATACCTGATGGTAGAAAGCAGTTGGTCACCCTGAAATGTGAGAGTGTGCAGTGTCATAGAGGAGGCAAGATGTATAATATATATGTATATTTAACTCTTATAATCTCTATGATACTTTCTGCATTCAAATAAAATTATATTTCTTAAAGGTAACTATTTCATCTGAATAAGTGCTTCCATAGAATAAATTTATTATATTTTTTATAATTTGGAGTTCTGTTTCTCCAACTGGTGTCTGCATTTGTCCTTTGCAGAAGCCTAAATTACTTCCTGTTGCTCCAGGTGCAACTGAAGCATTCAGGGTGGAAAGATAAATGATAGTAAGTAGGTAGATGGATAGATAGATACATAGATAGATAAAGATATATGTATAGAGACATAGACACATACATAGATGCTTACATAGACATAGACATAGACATAGATATATACACTACTCTGTTCTACTAATCTGTCTGTAAATTATTGTCCCAATACCACATTGCTTTAATTATTTGGTTTACTGACATATTTGAAAATCTATTTAAAGCTATTGCCCTCTCATTAGATTTTTTTCCCCCTGTGGCTCTTTCCACATTGTGTTCTCATGAATATAAGTATCATAGAATTAATTGCATCATTTCTATATGAAATCCATTCAGGTTTGAGCATTTAGATAATTAGATCTTAGTGAATTATTATTAAGTGTTTTTCTAGGTAAATAATCAGTTCGAGAAAATAATGGTAACAACGTTAAGATTTTTATACCTCTAATCTTTTCTCTTTCCAAATGTGTTGGTCGGAATATCCAGAACAATGTTAAGTAATAACAGTGACGTGTGCTTGTCTGGCTTCTGACATTCAAACGAATGTTTAATGGATTTGCAACTATTGAAATTTTGTGGATTAATGTACATTTACATTAAATTATAACCTATTCATAAAATGCCTCTTTATTTGTGTTATTTTTTATTACATAATATGTATTATTATTTAACAAATCACTTCTATCATCTATCAATAATATTTCTCTAGATATATTAGTATAAGGAATTGGGTTATTATATTACCTAATATTAAACCCTCATAATATTCCAGAAATAAATGCACTTTTTTGTGCCATATTGAAAACATGACTAGAGTTGAGGCAAATTTTTCAGCCTTTCCTGTGATGAGATTATAACATTGACACAAAGCTTCTGGATATGTTTACTACATTCACTAACTCTTTTTCATAATCTAAATTTGAATTGATTTTCCCCACAGTAATAAAACCTGAGTGAGGGAAGCAGGACACATTAATTATTACAATAAAGCTGAAGGATTTCCCCCTCTCTCTTCTCTAGGATATTAAAGAAAAGGTATTTAGGGTAGAAGAACCAGGGAGGAAAATCTCTCAGAAATGTCCCAGACACCTAGACTGGGCTAGATTAGCACTAGGCATGTAATTGAAGAGAAATTAATGGTAAATATCATGGAATCACCTGGGTGCCACGATGTGTGTCTTGTCTGAAATAGCAGAGGAAGGGTAGCTATCCCTCATGCCAGTGGTGCTTGAACTGAGCCTCAAGGAGCTAGCAAGTTCAAGAGAGAACAGGAGATTACAGAGTGATTTGGTTCATACGATTACCACACTTACTGGCTGGCTCTCACTCATCAGGCATTCCTTTTCTTCACGTTCCACAAACTCCAGAGTTCTTGAACTGACCTCTCAATCTCCTCTGCTGCTTCCCCTGTTATGAGGATCTGCATATTTTCATTTTAGTCTATACACTTTTTCAGCATTACCTCATTATGCTCCATGTTTTTATTATTCTTACATTAAGAAGTCCCAAATTGATGTCTAAGTCCATACAAATCCACAAAAATTCATGTCACAAACTAATGATCTCCACATCTACAGTACAATTTTTCTCTGGAACACCAATCTCAAAGTGTCAAAACCAGAATTCATCCCAAATTCGAAATCTGTTCCTTCCTTGAGCATACTCTTGGCATTGATCCCACCAATCACCAATTGCCCAAATCATTTTCATTGTTACATTCGGTGATATTCCTCTCATCTCCACCAGCACAGTAAAGGCAATCTACCCTCTCAACACACAATCATTAAATGTGAGTCCCAAGAGGGCTTTCAAAGGGCCTGCCAAGTTGTAGCAAAATTTTCCTAAATTATCTTGGCTAAATTTTCTTTAGGCTTTGCTAGTAGCTAAACATAGAATGAGTTATAAAGATAGAACGGTAAAGGGAAAAGTGTAATTCTACAGTTGATGATTATGAATATACTAACAATTAAAGAAGGAAAATATTTTTATTTGAACTTATTTTTGGAGCAGTTTTAGGTTCACAGCAAAATTGAATGGAAGGTACAGAGTTTTCCCATAAACCTCCTGTCTCCACACATGCATAGCCTCCCCTATATCAGTATCCCCCAACAGCATGGTGTGTATGCTTGTTACTACTAATGAACCCACATCAACATACCATTATCACCCAAAGTCCATAGTTTTCACTATTGGTGTAGGAAAATATTTTTTAAATTTATTTTCAACATTACTTAAATTTTTATTCCAACACACCAAGTTGATTCATCCATTTTTATTTTTTCCTTTTAATTGAATTTATTGGAGTGACACTAGTTAACAAAATTATATAAGGCGAGGTGTACAATTCAACAACACATCATCTGTACAATTTATTATGTGTTCACCAGCCTGTAGGATGATTTTTTTTTCTACCTTTATTGATTTTAGTGAGAGAGAAAGGGAGAGGGAGAGGGAGATAGAAGCATCAATTAGAGAGAACACCAATTGGCCGCCTCCTGCATGACTCCCACTGGGGATTTGGCCAACAACTTGGGCCACAACTTGGGCATGTGCCCTGACCAGAAATTGAAACAGCGACATCTTGGTGCATGGGTTGATGCTGAACCACTGAGCCACCCTGGACAGGTGTAAGATATTTTTTATTTAATACATAAAGATTTTGAAAGTCATAACTTAGCTCTCTCTATATATATAGTGCAGACTCTTAAAAGCATTTTTGTCTTCTTTTATTGAAACAAGTATTACAGCTGATTTAGAGATTTTTATTGAGTAAAGAGAGAAGTCATGCATGTGATATTTAGCATACAAAAAATGACTCATACTTTCATTTTCTGTAGAGTCCTGTCTTTGCAGTTTCAGTGGTATGCTAAGTGTAAATACCTGAATTTATTCTCTTGAAGTTCCTGGAGATTTATCAATTTCTTATGACTTCTAGATGACTGACAGGTTATATTTATTGGGAAAATCCTTTAGCAGATTGTGTCACTTGTTTTCCTCCTTAACATTAACTTTGCAAAATTAAGTTTAAGACATGTTTCTATTTATTTCAAATCAGCAGATCCTAGAAGTCATTTTTGCCACCAGGCTGACAGTGAAACAGCAGAGTTAGGGCTCTGCTTGTGAATTGAAAGTATACATTTTCTAATTCACTCAGCACCTACTGTTTCCCAAGCCATGTCTCATTGCATGGGATGCAGAGATGTATGTTATTGTTTCTGAATTCATAACACTCACAGTCTAGCATGCATGACTGGCCAGTCAATGTAATCAGTAAGAGGAAGTATTATTTGGTCAAAAAAGCACAAATACTGGAATTGGACAAATATACATTAAAATTCTGAATTTGTTATTACAATAAGATGGCATTAGGTAAAAATATTATCTCTTTGCTTATCTGTTTCCTCATCTGTACATTCATGAGCTGGGAGGATAATTGCAGTTAGGTATGATAAAGGTAAAGATTAAGCTTAATGTTTATGCTATGCTTGGCTCACAGTAGATTTATAGAAAATGTTCGGTTGATACCATTGGGAATGCTACAGCAAAATATCATAGACTGGGTAGCTTACAAACAACAGAAATGAATCTTCCAGAGTTCTAGAGGCTTTACATTGGCTGATGGCCCTGTTCCAGGTCACAAACTTCTTGCATCCTCACTTGGCAGAACAGTCAAGGGATCTCGCTGAAGCTTGTATAAGGCACTAATTCCATTTATGGTGGTTCCACTCTCATGACTTCTCAAAGACCCAACCTCCTAATGCCACCACAATGGGTATTAAGGTTCAATACATGAATTTTGGGGCCACACAAACATTAAGATATTATCTCTTAGCTTCTTTGATCCCTTTATTTTCACGATCTTCCATATTTCTCCTTTATTGAGTTCCATACAGTATGATAATTTACATTAAAATAAATGAATATAGCCCTGGCCATTTTGGTTAGAGTGTCAGCCAATGGATAGAAGGGTCACAGGTTCAATTCCCATTCAAAGGCAAGCACCTGAGTTGCAGCTTCCATCCTTTGCAAAGTTTGTGGTTGAGCAGGAGGCAACCAATCAATGTGTCTCACATTGATGTTTCTCTCTCTCTCTCTCTCTCTCTCTCTCTCACTCTCCTCCCTTCCACTCTATTTAAATATCAATAGAAAGATATCCTCAGTTGAGGATTAACAATAAATAATAATAATAAAATAAATAAATGAAAATACATTTAATGAAATTACTCTACAATATACATGTCACCATGACCTATAATCTTGCTGTAGTTCGGTTTCAACTCTGACACAAAACATCATTCCAGGAGTTTTAAAAAATAAGCGCCATTGCTATACAGATAGATTTTTATAAAATAATAGTAGGAGTTCCATGATGCAATGGAAATTGATAGAAGGACAGCACAGTTTTTTGAAATGTAAAAATTTTACTGAAAGAGAATTATTGCAGAGTTTGTCCTTAAACAAAGAGAGATTAAGTAAGAGAATGGGTAGTGGAAGTGGTGTTCAGATTGAGAGAATACTTTTGCCAAAAATTCAGAGTGAACGTGGGTATGATGCCTTGCAGAAAAACTTCCACAACTCCTTTATCCTGGTTCTCTTTTACACACAACTCCTAAAACCACTAAAAAGACTGTCATTTAGGTTGAAGGTACTCTTCATTTATTCATACACTTCTAAAAATTACACTTGGGAATTCTGAAAATGTAAAAGAAGTGTAGTGTACCTTTAGAATATTTCTAAATTTCTAAATAAAACAGAAGAAAAACTAGGATAGCAAAATAAAATTTCATGGACACTTCCTACAAGAAAACTAGTAGACACGTCCCAAAATATGAACAGATGCAGAAAAATCAGAGATATCTAAAGATCCATGGATTATCAGAATCTCTATAGAAGGAAACATAGTGAGGGGCAGGACATCTGGTGAATCTGAGAACCTAAAGTCAACAACAGGGATTCACCGAAAGGCATGGCAGGGCAAACTATGAACAGCTGCTGACCTTGGGTAGGGTGGGAGCTTGCACACTGAAATACACAAGGGGTGCCCAATAAGATGTGAAGGGGCTGATACCATCCAGTTTACATCTCTCAAAGAGAACCAACTAAAACTCCCTTCCTGAATCAAGCTCCTTCCTCGAAAAAAGTACTGAAAGTAAAATATCTATGAAGCAAGAGTAAGGCAATAGGACCAAAGAAAGAAAATATTGCAAACAAATAAGTGTGAGGGAAGCAGAACCAGGAGATGGCAAACATAAGAGGCCATACTATTGAACACGATGAAAACAAACGGAGAGCCCTGGACTCATAAAGTGAGGAAAGCTATCTTGACCTATTTTCACCTCATAAAAGTCCAAGAAGATGAGCTGCATAAAAATACCATCAATACGGCACATTTTTTACCTCATATTTATGGAGAGTCCAGAGGGAAGAAAGTAGATTTTCAAAAATTACAGTCCTGAGTATGACTGCTCACAAAGTGGCCTTGAGAGTCAGTTCCTAGACAAACCACAGTGCCAGGGCTACACTGAGTTTGTAGCTTTGTGTTTCTCCCTTGGGAGTACATGGCTTTGAGAGGTCCTATCCACTTCCTGCCACACAGATCCTTCCTTTGCCCCACAGAACCTTCCTTAGCCCCAAAGCCCCACAGCCACACCTTCCTAGACGGAACTACATCACTGTGCCTGGCCACCTCCAGCTGTTCCTGAAGGTCAATTCCTTCAGCATTTCATGATCCTCTCCTTTGCACACCTCCTCTACTCCCTGAAATCTTTCCCCCCAACAAGCTATCTACAAGTCATTTAGTCCTAACTTAATAATGAACTATTCTAAGAATTTGTTAGAAACAGACAGAATATATATAGGGCACAAGTCCACTAATTCCTAATTGTAGACCACACACCCAACTCTCACAAGGGCTTATTACTTTTCTGGATGAAACACAGAACTTAGATTTGGGACTGGGGTCCTCAAGGCAGCTCCAGTATATCATCTGCAAATCAAAGTGCAAGGTTTTGGACTTAGGAAATGACTCAAGAAAGGCAGAAGTGGGTGGATGAAAAATGAATGATCTGAAGGGGATTGTATAATTTTCCAGAAAGTCAACTGAACCATCACTAAGACCTACAATGCAAACTGGGCTTACTGAGGCCAACAGGAACTCTGCCAGGTTTCAAGTGTCCCCTTAGCTCCAAGGCTAAGACCTCTGAATCAATTATGGAACTTGAAGGGATCAGTTGGAGGCGTGGCCCCTCCACATCTCCCAATCGTGAGAGAAAATTCTAGAAGGCCAGAGTCCCTACATCTGCATTCTCACCTGATATGTGGAAATTTACTGGTCCTACAATCAGTCTCATTAGGGGTCTGAACCACTACCTCACCCTGTCCCAGTGGAGTTGGGTGGTGGTAAGCCCACAGGGACTTCCCTAAACGGTCCTGTGGCCAAAGCCCTTTGCATAGCCACCATCTGGCCCTTGATCAGCCTCATGACTTGGGTCTCCGGCAGTGAACCTGGAGAGACAGAAAAGAGGTTTAGTATTTCTGGAGCTGTTTGGGTTTAAAAAAAGAAAGAAAAAATAGGTACAAGGGAGCTCCCATAATACAGTCAGCTGATTTTTCAACAGAAACTTTGCCAGGCCAAAGGGATTGGCACCAAATGCTCAACATGATGAAAAGCAAGAACCTACAATCAAGATTACTCTACCCAGCAAGGCTATCATTTAGAATCTAAGGAGAGATATACAGCTTCCCAGATGAGAAAAAGCTGAAGGAGTTCATTACCACCAAACCAGTGTTATGAAAAATGTTAAAGGGATTTCTTTAATAATAGTAAGAAAAAAAGAGCAAAAATATAAATAATATAATGGCAATAACTACATACATATCAATAATTACTTTAAATGACACAAGGTGGCTGAATATATAAGTAAACAAGATTTATTCATATGCTGCCTACAAGAGACCTCCATCAGGTTGAAAGCACACACATAAAAATGAAGGGATGGAAATGGTATTGCATGCAAATGGAAATAAAATTAAAAAATGAGATAGCAATATTTATATCAGACAAAATGGACTTTAAAACAAAGGCTATAACAAGAAACTGAGAAGTACCCAGCAATTCCACTTTTGGGTATTTAACCAAAGAAACCCAAAATACTAATTCAAAAGGTATGTATATGCATCCCCATGTTCACAGCAGCATTATTTACAATGGCCAAGATATATAAACAACCCAAGTGTCTGTCAATAGACAAATGGATAAAGAAGATGTGATATTATAAACAATGGAATATTACTCAACCGAAAGAAAGAATGAAATCTTGCCATTTGCAACAATGTGGGTGGACCTAGAGGGCATTATGCTAGGTGAAATAAGTCAGACAGAGAAAGACAAAGACCATATGATTTCACTTACTGATGTGGAATTTTAAGAAGAAAATAAACAAACAAAACAGAAATAAACTGGTAGGTACAGAGAACATTTTGATGGTTGCCAGATGGGAAGGAGGTTTGGAGAAGGGGTGAAAAAGGGGAAGGGAGTAAGATATAGAAATTTCCAGTTATAAAAACCGTCTCAGAGATGTAAAGTATAGCATAGGGAATATAGTCAATAATACTGTAAGAACTATGTATGCTGTTAGATGGGTACTAGACTTATTGGGGTGATCAATTTATAAGTTATATAAATGTCTAATCACCATGTTTGTACACATGAAACTAATAAAATATTTATTGTATGGCATCACTAATTGACAAGTTTAAAAAATTATTTTAATAAATAAGAGCAGGGGATTCCTTGTGTCTGTGAAGAGAACGGGGAATGTAGTGTATGTCCCATGACACATACTGCAAAATAATATCGGTCCCAGGACAACCATCTCTGTCCAATGTCAGCCATCCCAGCAATTTCCATCCATTCCACCTAATGGGTGATTCCAGAAACTGAGATTTCCTGTTCCTCCCCTCTAAATCTCAGGTTTATTACCTCCCATTTCAAAACCAAACCAAGCAAATAAAACAAAAAACAAAACCTGGTAGGCACATTATACTGCATTTTTATTCAAAATGTAAAATGTTTTAAAATATAAAAGCAGGCAGAGTTCCGTTATGCCAACAACACACCATATGGTCAATACAACAAACCGTCATTCTATTGGGGATAGATAATGCAGAGGGCAGTGAGAGCCACTAGGAATCCACTTATACTAAGACAAGCAGTTATTGGGGCATTCAAGCAAGTGAGCCTGGCACATTTGATTGGCAGGAAGATTCATTATGAGAGAGAAAAGGCAAGGAGAATTACCATAAGGAAGGAAATCCCAGAAATTCTTGGGTGGAACTAAGGGAGCCAGAACGTAGCTGTGGGGTCAGCTGGTGGTTATATTGATCATGTGGTTCTCTCTGGTGGGTTTGCAGCTAAACATGGAATAGAGAAAAGAGGGTCAGGTCATCCTGTCAGTGACACATGAAGCTGAGATTAGGTTCATCTCAGTGCTAGAAGCATCCTCAGTCTTCAGAAAAGAAAGGAGAGCATGTCGAATAGGTTTGGGAATGTCAGAGACATATATCTCATCAGAGTAGTACTCCCCAGTCTCTCCAGGTCTCAGTCCCCAGCCCTCTGCAGGGTCAAAGCCTCTCCACCTACATCCCTGTCACTTCACTGAACCCTAAAGTCCTTCCTATCCCAAAGATTGAGGTTTCCATGGGGATAGGTTGGTTGAAAAGCAGTGATACAGATAGTTGAGATTCCACCCTGGGGCAGATGATCATTCCAGAGAAGACACAGACTCTGTAGTCCTTCACCACCTGGAACCCATGTGAAGGGTGGCCCTGCCCACCAGCCGTACCCCAGAAGGGCCAGCAATACCAGTAGCTTCCCAGTTGATTCTTAGGGAGTTTGCCTGGGAGATCACTTGGCCATCTGACCTCCTGTCCAGGAACGTAATTGTTGGTTGAGATTTTCAAGTTAAGAAGGAAGACAACAGTAAAAGTATCAGGATGTATGTGAAAGCTTCACTCATTTCCACCCATTTTCATTGACTGGAGCCACTTCTTGATGAACGGGAGAAAGATTTTGAAATTCAGAATAACGTAACTACAATGGAGCTTATGTATTATTCAGAATGCAGGAGACACAGAACAACCCAGGAGTTTAACTGCTCACATGCATTATTATATCCCACTGTAGGCCCTGCAGGCACTGAACCCCCTGGCAGGCACTCCTCCCCCACCCCGATTCAACCAGCTGCTAGGGGTGCCAATTCCCTGTTGTGAACACCACCAGAAGTGAGCTATGGGTGGGTAGGGTGGTGGCATGAACACAAACCCTGGGCACAGGTATGTGTGTAGGGGCAGTGTGTGTGTGTGTGTGTGTGTGTGTGTATGTGTCCATGTTAAGAGAAAGTTTTTAAAAAGGAAAAAACATGATAAAGACATAAAACCAAGCCATAAAGAAATATAGAATGAAAATACATACTGCTAAAACCTCTACTCTTGTAGTTCAGCCACAACCTTAAGATACAAGTAAATTTATTGAGAAGCAAAAGCTAATAGTGCAACATGATGGCAAGCATAGATGCCAACTCAAGAGGATTACTGAACAAGAATTAATTAGGAGGTCCTGAGGAGCAGGTCACAGGAAAAGTTAATTTCTATAATGTATTAACTCAGAGTTCAGAGGACCCCTATACCAAGAAGAGACTGCTCCGTCTGACCCAGCTCATCAAAATGTTTTGGTTCTTTCTTGTTTTTCATAGTGAGAAGAGGTTTAGACAATGTTCAGGGAAATTTGTTAGCTCCCTCCAAACTTTTGATCTATAAAGTCACTGTGCTCTGCGATTTGGGAGTTTTTCTTTTGCTTTTTTAAATTTTTATTGAATTTATTGGGGTGATATTGGTTAGTAAAATTATATAGGTTTCAAGTGTACAATTCTATGATACATCATCTGTATATTGTATTGTGTGCTCACCAGTCAAACTCATGTCTCCTTCTATCATCATTTATCCTCCCTTCACCCTCTTCTACCTCCCTCCACCCTATGTGAAGTCACTACAACTAATGTGTGTTTCAGAATACTGATCCAATGATCCACAATATTTTTACAGTTGCATACCTATAACTCAGTTCCTCCAGATGGGGCTGCTGTTGAGTAGTAAATTTATCTTGAAAGTCAATCAAAAGTTTTTGAAATTATTTTGTGAGATACTTTTAACTTTAAAGAGGCCACAGACAGGAAAACGGTTCTTTATAATAAAACATATACATACCAAGTGCTTATAAACCACTTCAAACTAAAGATCAAATTTCTGACAGAACTCACAGTTATTTATTTATATCATAAAATATTTATTTTTAATTGCTTTATAAGAAAAAAACATTCTCCACTCCAAAAAAAAAAAAAAAAAATGATAAGCCCAGACTGATGTGGCTCAAAGGTTACAGGGTCACCCAGTCCACTGAAGAGTCACGGGTTTGATTCCAGGTCAAGAGAATGCAGGATCCATCCCGGCTGGTCTAGTGAGTTTAGGAGGCAACCAATCAATGTGTCTCTTTCACATCGATGATTTTCTCTCTCTCTCTCTCTCTTTTCATACTTCTCTCCCTTCCACTCTCTCTAAAAATCAATGGAAAAAATATCCTTGGGTGAGGATTAACAACAAAAAAGATTCATAATTAGCATAATGGACTCAGGGGGCACACAGAGTATTTTTTAGGGCAGTGAAACTATTCTGTATGATACTATTATGGTGAATGCATTTCAGTATAAATTGTCAAAATCCATAGAATGTACATCATTGAGAGTGAACTCTAATGTAAACTAAAGGCACTCTGAGTGATAATCATGTGTCATTGTAGATTTATTAATTATAACAAATATACCACTTTGGTGTGGGATGCTGATAATAGGGGAGGCTATGCATGGGTGGAGGGAAGGAACATATGAAGAATCTCTGTACTTTCTCCTCAATTTTGCTGCAAACCTAAAAAGTAAAGTCTATTTTTTAGAAAGATTTACGCAAAAGACCTATTGTAGTTAATATAGTTTAGGTTTAGAGTGAAGGGTCACTGGAAGTTATACATATTGGAGGTCAATTTATGGGAGTGTGAAAAAATGTAAGATCATATATGGCATTAGATAAACTAGGCTAATTATTTACCATCAGCAGATGTTTGATATTGTTTCCTTAGATAGATTAAGGAATTATATAAATCCAAACAAGGAGAATTAAACTTCTATTTATACCTATGATTACCTAATCTTTGGTTAAACGTGTAATACAATATGTTAGGAAACTTGTCTAGCCTTTGGAAATTCTACAAAGGGCTTAGAAATGAAATTCAATCCTCCACATTTTCCAGAAAACAAAGACCCTCACTGGTGATCATTCTGATGCAAAGTTATATCCACCAGTGAATGGTGTCCTGTAAAGCAACCAGCCTGGTTAACTTGGACAACTTTTCCTCTAAAACTATCATCATTAGACCATTTATACTGCCATCTGTTGGAATTTAGAGAATGAGGGTTTCTACAGACCCACTCTTCCTAAGACTATTTGAAATTGTTCTGTCAGCTAAGGATTTGAAAACAAGGTGTCTCCATGCAGAAGGGTGGTTTGTCTAATTTTGTCTTGTCTAATTTGGTAGTCACATGCAGACATTGAGCACTTGAAATGGGACTAGTCTGAACTGGGCTGTGTTGTCAGGTAAAATACGAGGGTAATGTGAAAAAATTAGTATAAAGAAAACTTTCTGAAATATATATTTAGTGAAGACAGGAACAAATTTAATCAGTATATTTCTCTAAAACAACGATAAAAAATGTGAAAGGAAATTTAAAATGTATCTTATATTAACAGAAACTCAAACACCTAAAAATACATCTAATAAGAGCTGTGTAATTCAGTGTATATAAACTACTAAACCCTATTGAAAGAAATTAAAGAAAGAAATATGAGCCTTGTAAATGGAGTTATCACATAATCATGGATTGTAAGACATAATATGGTAAATATGTCAATTCTCACCACATAAACTAATAGTATAAATGCCATTGAAAGAAGGAGTTAAACACTTTGTGTGCATGTGCAAGTGTGTGTAATTCAGAAGTTGATTTTTAAAAATTTTTTTCTTTATTGATTTTAGAGAAAGGAAGGGAGAGGGAGAGAGAGATAGAAACATCGATGAGAGAGAACATCGACTGGCCAACTCCTGCATGCCCCCCACTGGGGATTTGGCCCACAACCTGGGCATGTGCTCTGACTGGGAATTGAACTAGCGACCTCTTGGTGCATGGGTCGATGCTCAACCACTGAGCCACACCAGCCGGGCCAGAAGTTGATTTTTTAAAGTATGTGTGTGTGACTGTGGCTCTTAGAAGATATTTTATGCTCTGGTCGATAAGGGACAGACAGACCACACACTAAAAACAAATTAGTATTATAGGCTTTATCATCTCAATTATTTTCATACCTAAATGGCACAAAAAAAAAAACTGGTTTCATTTTATGGGGACAATATTTGTGTAAAGAGGACATCAATTGCAGTAGGAACCGTGTATAAAGATCTGTAGTAAGATGTATCTCAGCTTTTCATTCCTTCAATCAGTGACCTTGAGTTTAAGATATGGAAACCCAGGCAGCTGCAGTAGACTTATAATCTCAGTAAATCACAATTTCATTCATAACTCATCACTTAGTACATAAAACTATTGAGAGATTTAAAAGGCAGGGAGCTCATCTTCAATCTCAGAGAAAACTTCAAGTGATGTTCTCAAAAATTTAGAAATGGAACTGCCTTTTAACGCCGCAATCCCACATCTGGGAATATATCTGAAGAACACTGAAACGCTAATTCAAAATAATGTATACATCCTTTTTTTTATTGGAGTGTTATTTACAATAGCCATGATCTGGAACAGCCCAAGTGCCCATCAGTAGATGACTGAATTAAAAAGCTGTGGTACACTTACACAGTGAAATACTACATGGTTCTAAAAAAGAAGGAATGCTTACCCTTTGAGACAGCATGGATAGACCTGGAGATTATCATGCTAAATGAAATAAATCAGTCAGAGAAAGACAAATACCACATGATCTCACTTATATGTGGAACCTAATGAACAAAATAAACGAACAAACAAAATAGATACAAAGGCATGGATACCTGGAACAGACTGACAGAGAGGAGGGGATAGGGGGACCAGATAAAAGAAGGTGAAAGGACTGGGGAAGTAATTACCCCAAAAACATATATACATAACACATAGATGCAGACAACAGTGTGGTGATAGCCAGAGGGAAAGTGGGGTGGAGGGTAGGTGGGGTGGACAAAGGGGGAAAACTCGGGGTGGAAAGAGACATTGCCTGGGGCGACGCACACACACTGCAGTGTGCAGATGATGTTTTGTTGAGCTGTATACTTGAAACCTGTATGGTTTTACAAACCAATGTCACCCTAATAAATTCAATTAAAAAAAAACTCTAAGAGAACTAACAAAGGGTCTTTCCTTCCATTTATCACTAAGTTGGATTTCGTGAGTACCTCTGAAATATTTTTTTTAAATTTTTATCTTTATTGTTAAAAGTATTACAGATGTCCCCCCCTCCTTTTTCCTCCACTGACTCTCTTCTCCCTGCTCCTGCCCCCCTCTTGCCTTGCCCACCTACCTCTGAAATATTTTAAGTTGGGTCCCTGGTGTGCTAGTGAGCAGTACTTACATCGCAGACATATTAGGAAACATGTTAGGATACACTGTGCTCTCAAGATGCCATAAAATACTTTCCTGTGTTCATCTGAAATCAGTCCTGACAGAGCTTAGAGATGCTGCATTCAGGCTCTTGCTACCCAGCATACTGAGAATGCCAGGTTGACAACTGGCTTTAGGCTCTGGGTCTGTTCTAAATCTTCCAGTCAACAGTGGCTCATATGAGCTGAAAAGCAGATGACCAGGTGAGCCTGATGTGGGCTGTCTTTCCTAAATAAGTGTTCACATCTATTTCTAGTTGCCTGGGGAGTCCTGAAAGCAGTTTTCTAAGTGTTCACCTTCTGCTAGAAACAATCACCAACCCTTCCCTGCAACCACACTGATGTCAACTGGAATTCATCAGTGGTTGCTAGTTACAAAATCAGGCAACTCCACTCAGGATGTGGAGGTGCCAGAATGTGGGGGAAGCCTGGTGCCAGGCGTGTTAACATTTGTTACAGCTCAGGTAGCTGCCCTGGGTTCTCACAGCATCCCCCACCTGTCCCCGCCCTGTCATGTGAGGTGAACTGAAGGTCTGTTTTTACCGACCTGGTGCAAACTGAGCTTCCAAGGGAATCTCTAGGCATTACAGAGCACTCGTGTTCTTTTTGTTTGTTTAATTTTTTTTTTCCTTTATTGATTTTGGAGAGAGAGGAAGGGAGAGGGAGAGAGATGGAAACATCGATGAGAAGGAACATCAATTGGCTGCCTCCTGAATGCCCCCCACTGGGGTATTGGCCCTCAACCTGGGCATGTCCCTGACCGGGAATCAAACCAGCGACGTTTTGATGCATGGGTCAACGGTCAACCACTGAGCCACACCGGATGGGCGCTCTCGTGTTCTTTTGAAAATATCATTTAGTCCATCTGTTTCTTTTTGTTTTTGTTTTTTTGTTTGTTTTTTCCTTCATTGATTTTAGAGAGAGAGGG
This sequence comes from Tadarida brasiliensis, assembly GCA_030848825.1. NCBI lineage: Eukaryota > Metazoa > Chordata > Mammalia > Chiroptera > Molossidae > Tadarida > Tadarida brasiliensis. The sequence continues at coordinate 62,630,404 of CM061268.1, forward strand.
ACAGAGAGATAGAATCATTGATGAGAGAGAACATCAATTGGCCGCCTCCTGCATGCCCCCCACTGGGAATTGGGCCCACAACCTGGGCATGTGCCCTGACTGGGAATCGAACCGGCGACCTCTTGGTGCATGGGTCAATGCTCAACCACTGAGCCACACTGGCCGGATGGTTCATCTGTTTTTTATTTACAAATTATCAGGTATTTGTGACATTAGTATTTCCTTAGCCTAACAAAGGTTCATAATAGGTTTTTATCAAACTAAGCTCATAAACATTGAAGACTTCCTTTCAGGCAAATGTTTTAGAACTAGCGCATGCCAAAGGAGTAGATAGTTCCTGCTTTTTGCCAGGCTCTGTGTTGGCCATAGCAGGATTCAAGCCTCTTTAGTCAATGTTTTTCTGGGGCCTTTTTCCATGGAAAGATGAGGGGGAAGGAATCTGTTTCAGTCATCTGTTTGCTTCTTCGGTTGTAGGATTCCTCTTTCTTCCTTATTTGAGATGTTATGATGTTTTTGTATATCTCTATGCATGGAGTAATCTTTTCTACTAACCTATAATCTACAGATTATAAGGGTTTTTTCTTTCCTTGGAAGACTGGGCTTGGGGGAGGGGAATGGAGAAGTTACTATGGTACCTAGCAAAACTTAGTCACGATGTCCTAGTCATTATATGTATTATTTGAAGTAGGAATGAGAATGCAGAGCCTAGGTTCAAGGACCTTAAAGTGCTGTATGACATAATCACAACTCCAGGAAATAATAGTGCAAGTGAATGTTGCAAAGTCCCCTCATGGGACAGCACCATGTAACACACTACAGGGGGGGCATCAGTGATTTGTTAAATTGTTATAATTGTCAACAAAATAAAGACAGCCTGGCAGCTCTGTTAACAGTAATTTTCTACAGCGTTTGTAAGACGTTGACTGTAGTCAGTAACACTGTATGGCATATTTGAAATTTCATGCATCTTACTGCAAAACATGTTTACATTCTATTAGGGCGTCAGTCCCCAAGTGTTGTTTTCCATACGTTGTAGATCTAATCCGCCAGCCCACGCCTCTCCCTGTAGCCTAACCCGCCATGTCACTTCCTTTTGAAGACCTCAGCCAATCTCAGGAAGTGGGTGTGGCCTTAGGTGAGTGGGAGCACAGAAGATCACTTCTTCCACGGCATAGCCGGAGCGCGTCTGCAGTTGCCGCTTGAGCGGAAAGCCGTTCGTACGGACCCTGATGTCCACAGACTTTCAGAGGTGAGACCACTCCGAGGACACTCGGAGGAGTACGGAATTGAGGGTAAATATCTTCATGCCTAATTTCTCTTACATAAATATTTTCCATTTACCTGTTGGAGTGCAAACAGTGGGTTTTCCTTATTTGAAATGACATCACTTTTTAAAATATCTCTGATTAAAGCACTTGTGATAAATTGATATTTGCTATAAATCATTGGATTATTTTTTATTTTATTTACCATATTACTACTAGATTTTTTTAGGTCTTAAAAGTGATTTCTCTAGTTTTAATGCAACTCTGGAAATAATAAACCACCTAAAATGGTCAACATAATGTATGCATGTAAGAGTCTTCATACACATTAACCTAAAAAATAAATGTGTTGAATTCATTAGAAAACCCTTGTAAACGTCCTGTTTGCCATATCTTTAAAACTTTCAGTTTCCAGACTAGATTTGAACATTTCAAAATAGACCCGAACTACTGTAAGAATTCCCAAGAAATAGCACTGGACACAATAAGGGAATATCAAAAATAAAGACAAACTGATCATGCTTCCACTAACGGCATTTCTGGATTTAGTGTAGACGGGACATCCCAGTGTTGAACTCCTTAAAGGATAAACAATGTGAGAGAAACATCGATTGGCTGCCTCCAGCATGTGCCCCGACTGGTGTCAAACCTACAACTTGGGCATGTGCCCTGATCAGGAATCAAACCCACCACCATTTGGTGTATGGGACAATGCTCCACCCAATTGAGCCACACTGGCCAAGGCAGTATTTTTTTTTAACCATTGATTCCTTGCTGATTGTCACAGGAGCTTGAACATTCACCAGTTCAAAATGTGGAGGTGCTACGATGGACTAAACTGACTTGGAGAAAATTGTTCACCTAAACTAGAAGTCACAGGACATTTTTGCAACTTATTGTTTGAAAGGAAGAGTTTTGCTATTAAATTTGAGGCATAAATTCAACTGTTTAAATTTTAAGGAGTTCAAAGTTAAAGTTGACACTGATTAAATTAAGCAAATGTAGATTTACATAATCAGTTTGATTTGTCAGTTTGGGGGCCAGACTTGTAGAGACTATTAGCATAGAGATGAAGGGTGTGTTTATTTGATAGTCACAGAGTCAGAGAGACAGAGAAAGAGAGACAGATTGATTCATTAATTCATAGTCTGTATATGCACTTCTGGACTAGTCAGTTTGTACAAATAAGTTAGATATGATTGAGATCATTGTGTGTTTTATTTTTTGTTTTTTTAATTCATTGATTTTACAGAAAGAGAGGAAGGTAGAGGGAGAGAGAGAAACATCGATTTGTTGTTCCTCTTACTTATGCATTCATTGCTTGGATTCTTGTATGTTCCCTGACCGGGGATCAAACCCACAACCTTGGTGTGTCAGGACAATGCTCTAAGCAGTGGAGCTAATGGGCCAGGGCTGCAATCATTGTTTATTTTTGAAGGGTTAGTAAGGTTAAAGAGTGTAGGCAAAAGCTTGCAAAAGGCGGACAAGGCATTGCAAAAGGCAGACAAGGCATGAAAAATGCGTTGCTTGCATGACTTTGCTCAGCCTTCCGTTAAGTGCGGATTATCCAGATTATCCCCAAACAACGAGTCACCCAGCAGATGCAGGAGGAGATACCAGACCACTCCTACTGCATAGAGGATAATGGGCCACACAGAGGAGATCAGCAGGGATTGCCAGAGGCTAGAAGCAGAGTATGTAACCTAAACCCCAACTGTTGTTCAAGGCTGAATCCTTCATGAGCCAGTAAATTTAAGAAATATAAAACAGGTCTCCTGGTCCCATTCTAGGTTTACCATGCAGGAACACCTACAAAGTAAATGTCCTGAGTGTACCTTCTCGAACTCAATGAATTGATCATTTTAGTAAAAATTTCTGATTATAGTAGTAATACATTAGAATTTTAACCTCTATGATCTCTTACTCTGATCTTGACTGATATCATTCAGTTTTTATTTTTATGTGGTATCATTCAGTACAGTGAATTGTCTTGCAGTGGTTTTCCTAGTCATGTGGACGTAAGCATTTGTTTTAGAATATTAATACAATCCATTAGTTAAAAACAGACAAGATATGTCCGGCTGGTAGGGCTCAGTGGCTGAGCATAAACCCATGCACCAAGAGGTCGCTGGTTCAATTCCTGGTCAGGACACAAGCCCAGGTTGTGGGCCGATCCTCAGTGGGAGGCATGGAGAAGTCAGCCAATTGATGTTTTCTCTCATCGATGTTTCTATCTCTCTCTCCCTCTCACTTCCTCCCTCTCTAAAATAAAAAAATTTAAAAAGACAGACAACATAAACTTAACCAATATAGAATATTGTCAGTGACATAACAAACTAATAATATGTAGTATATTTTATTAAATGATACCCCATATTTCAGAACACTTATTTCCTATTCATTTATTTATTCATCTACTGAAATAGCTACACAATACATCCTTTTTGTATATTCTTGTTTATGAGAAATTCTTTTGGAAATATTGCTAAAGAAATCATTGCTGGGTTAAAGGATACATGGATATAAGATTTTGAAGTTACCACAGAACTGCCCTAATTTAAACTTTAAGTAAAAAAACTCATGTTTCTTAAGAAACATTTACTTCACTTCAAAGTGAAATGCTGAAATATGTAACAATATTTTTCAAGTCCTTGAACTCTTACCTCATTAGACATTATAGAATATCATCTCTCTTGTGTATATAGGCATTTGCCACGCTTAGACTGTAACGTGTACTACGTATAGAATCAAATACTCCTCTAAAATTTTGTTTTAGAATCTACAACATGTACAAAACTACAAAATATCTGGCAACTACTTTCTGAGTCCTAGGAACAATGAAGGGATACATAAAATAAGAGAACTAAAATTAGTCATCATATTCATTCCAACACATATACCAAGACAAGATGACCAAACCGTGATGGAATCATTTTCACTAAGTCAGCAAACAACGTGATAGAAACAATCTCAGTTTGCTGATAAAATAAAATGCACCAATGGTTGTTCTGGAGGTATTAATACAAGGATCAGCTCAGGGATCAAGCCTTCCAAGTGTGATGGCAATAGCTTTCAGAAGTCTCCCCAACCAGGCAGAACACGATCTCTGTTCTGGAAAACAGTGACTTTGGCTCCTCATAATGAGTCTCTAAAGACCACACCGGTTTTGTTCCAGGTGATTGCATTTAAGAGGTCGTCAGAGAGGTGTTAATAAGGGATGATTATGTCTCTTCAAGGGAGAAGAAAGATTAACACCTTTGCTAATCTCCCTAAATAATCCTCTACCAAAATGATCTAATCAAGAAACACTAATTATACAACAAACCAACCCTCTCATGCTGTCTTTGTTTCTAAATTTCTGGACTTCAAGAACTTTCATTTTTACCTTACAAGAAGATAGAAAGGATTATTTTATTAGTTAATGACTTTAGCAAATGTCCAGAAACTTGGAAATATTTTACCTGTGTTTACTTTTGAAATATTTTAATGACGTTTGATATGTAAGAATTGATTTATTTGGTGATATATTTTTATATTTTAACGTAAAAACACCTTGGCAACTACTATTTTTTTCTTTTACCTACCCAGACATGCTTATTATTATTATTATTATTATTATTATTATTATTATTTTAACAAACACTAGTGAGATCTAGGGCCAGGTTGGAGAAGTGGACTTTGGACTGAGAATACATTAAAACTCCTTGGTCCATTGGGCAAACGAACCCACAAGTATGTCCTATCAGATTTACTTGGAGAAGATATTAATGAGAATACAAGTACCTTTGAAAATAATATTTAGTAATATTTAAATAAGTAAAATTATAGTATTTGCTACTATAGCTCAACATTATTTTCCAATGTGTATTAGTTAAAATATTAACATATATCACATATTATTTGTTCCAGATATAGTAATTTAATTTCTCAGATTAGCAGTTTTCTTTATACACACTCACACATGCATGTATATATATATATATATATATATATATACATATTTGTATTTATTCATAAATATTTATTAAGCACCATGATGTGTTAAGGCCATATCCTAGCCCAGTGAAGGATACGATAATGAAAAAGGAGGCCTGGTACCTGGACTCAAGGAACTGAAATGTGAGAGAGGAAGTGTTGGAGCAAAAGGTAATATCAGTCACATGCAGGTTACAAAGGTCAGTGACTGGATACATTTATTGATTTTAGCGAGAGAAGAAGAGAGAGAGAGAGATATGAGAGAGAAGCATCAATGGGTTGCCTCCTGGGATCGAACCTGAAACATAGATATGTGCCCTGACTGAGAATCAAACTCTTGCCCTGTCCTCACAAATATTTGACTCTCTATATAAAATCACTACCCTGTCCTGCCATGGCCTTGACCTCACAAATATTTTTAACCTCTTGCTAAAGGTTAACATTCAAAATAGACAGGAGGGTGCTCCCAGCTCTGTGAATCCCTCTGTGTTGTGGGACTCATTCAGGTCCCCATGGAGGTGGAGCTGTCAGGGGGGGCGAGGCAGTGATGGAGAGGTCAGGGCTTGGGGGGCTGTTGGCCAGCTGGTCCAGCCACGGCAGCAGCACAGCCAAGGGAAGTGTTGCATGGAGCCGGATTTAAAATAGCGGCAGAAGAGGAGGTCATCATTTTGAATAACAGAAAATATATTAAAACAAACAGATTAAATTAAGTCTTCCAAGCATAAACATACAACATTGATTTACTTAAATAATTTTGGGTAATTAAATCACTGCTATAGTATATTTATAAGCACAAATACCTACAAAACTAATTTTTTAGTTACTTTAAAGGTCCGGTTTGGCTCAGTGGTTAGAGCATCGGCCTGTGGACCAGAGACTCCCGGGTTCGGTTGCTGCTAAGGGCATGTACCTCGGTTGACGTTTGTCCCCGGCCCCGGTTGGGGTCGTGTGGGTGGCAGCCACTCGATGTGTCTTTCTCACATCGATGTTTCTCTCTCTCTCTCCCTCCCTCTCTCCCTCCTGCTCTATCTGAAGATAAATGCAAAAAAAAAAAAAAAATGTCCTCAGGTGAGGATAAAAAAATAAATAAAAAAATAAAATGAAATAAATAAAGGTATGTATCCGGCAGTATATTTTTATAAATATCCCTTTTCTTTTTTGGAGCAGTTCATTCTCATCAGCAAAATATTGCGCAATATTAAAAAAAAAAGAGCTGATAAGTTTTAAAACTCACAGCAACATATTATTACCATAGATAAACACAAAGAGTTTAGACCTCCAGAGATGTTCCTGTACAGATTTTGGCTGTGTCTATGTATATGAATACATTGAACAGTCCAAAATGAATTCATATTTAAATACCGCATTATAATCTAACTATTAAAGCATTTTCTTATTTCAGGTTTCTTTGTGATATCCCATTGTGGGATATATTCAGATAATAAATTACTTGTTGGAAACTTAGTAATAAAATTTGAAACCAGCCTGGGCGAATTGTCTCACTGGGTGAGCGTTCACCCATGCACCAGAGGTCACTGGTTTGATTCCCGGTCAAGGCACATGACCAGGTTGTGGGCCCGATCCCCAATGGGGAGCATGCAGAAGGTGGCCAATCACTGTTCTCTCTCACAATGTTTCTATCTCTCTCTCCCTCTCTCATCCTCTCTCTCTAAAATCAATGAAGAAAAATATTTCAAAACAAATTTTGAAACAGAAGTGGGAAGTGGATTTTTCTGTTAATTTATGAAGACTGATACTGTGAAAAAAAGAAATTCATCACTTCAATCATGATATCCTGATGGCCAATTGGAGTTCCATCAGATTGCTTTAAAAAAATCATCTGTATTTGTTTTTCCATATCCTAGCTCTCTAAACATATGACTAACTATAGTCATTCACATTTTTATCTCAAATGCCACTTTAACCTCTGAAGACTGGAAAGAAATTGAGCAGTGCAGAAACAATTTAAACAGGACTGAAGACGAGAGAATTTCAGATTCCGGACCATAGGGAAAGCCTGAAATTAGCACTGAAGGGAAGGACCTATATTCAAATACCATGTTGAAATAAAGTCAGATACGGAAGCGGGAATGGGAGTAAAGTGTGGAAAAATTTGCCATGTGGATGTTCTTTAAAAATCAATGCCAAGGATGAACCAACAAGAAGGAGGGTGGGGTTAAATAGATTCTTTCTGGAGATTCCAAAGTCCCTCTTTCTGTTGGTCTTCCCCCTGCAGAAGCCTAACAAGGTAGAGCCTCAGGAATCCCTACTGAAAGGGCTCTCAAAAGCCAGGTTCCTTCTGCGTGGAGGCCTTTGAAGTTGTCTGGACCAGGAAAAGCTCCGAAGGTTACAGCTGCCTGCAGACACCCGGAGCCCAGAGAATACAGAAACCCTGACCCGACTGGGTGACTTTTCCTAAAAGCATCGGTGAGACCAATTATACAATCCTTAGGTAAGCACACACTTGTAGGGAGATGTGTTCTTCTTTCCTTCAAACATAAAAACACAACTATTATTATTTTAACTGTCAGTAGGCTTAAGACTGTCCTAAGAAAATGGAATTTACCTAGTTAATAAAACAATACATAATTATTTTTAGTTTACTCAAGCTATGGAATTTTAACCTTAATTGTTTTGACATTTACAAATTTACATAATTCTTTTTTATATTGTGTTCCCTGTGCATACAAATTATGATATCTAGAGGGAAAGTTCTAGATTTTTGTGTAGCTTCATATTTGGCATGAAATCTAAAGCTTAATTGGCAAAATGTGTAGAACAGCAAAAGTGACAAGTTTTAAAAATCAATCAAGGATACAGAAAAGTTAACAAATAAAATGGTAAATATTCCATATTCTCATTTGATCTTTGAGATTTGAAGGGAAATCAATATGATTCATTAGAAAGCATTCATTCTTCTGCACTCCAGGTAATCTATCAATTAATAATTTACTCAAGGTTCAAGATTCACTCAAAACAAAAGACCATAGTGGAATGCATGTCTCCATAGATTGATTCACTTTATTTCTAGCTCATGCCTTCCGTCAAGGACACCTGAGCTGTGCTTTGACGGTGGCCACACTCGATGCACTAGAGAGCCACAGTCCTTCCCCTTTTTGACAATTCCCTTTTCTTTTTCTTTAATCCTCACCCAGGGATAGTTTTACATTTATCTTCAGATAGAAACGGAGGGGAGGGGGGATGAAGAGAGAGAGAGAAAGACAGAGAAACATCAATGTGAAAGAGGCACATTGACTGGTTGTCTCCCACACAGCACCGACCAAGACCGGGGACAAACCAAAGAGGTACGTGCCCTGGACCAGAATCAAACCGGGACTCTTTGGTCTGTGGGCCAAAATTCATACCTCTGAGCCAAACCAGCCAGGCTGGACATTTCTCTTTTCATTTTAATTTATTGTTCTTCCCAGGCCTTTTTCTTACATTGAGCCTTGAGTAGCCAATTGTTGCTCTCTTTAAGACAGGTCCTAGTGAGATCTGGCAAAAGGCAAACTACAATAAAAGATGATGTAACGATTTTGAAAAGTCAAATGTAGCATAGGTATGGTAAATATAAGTTTCACTTCAGAGGTGAGCAATTTGTCATTTATTTAGTTAAGGCATTTTAATTACATAAGGGACATGTCCTAAGTGGGTTGTGATTTTCTCATTCATTTCTTCTCTTTCTCCTCAGACATATAGAACACACACACTGCAAAACTTCCCAAACAGCTTACCTGCTAAGTCTTAAGAGTGAAGACTTTAGAGTTACTGCTGTGGTGTCTGCATAACTGGGACCTCGTAAGTGGCCCAAAGACCTAGAAATGGCATTGACAAATGGACAAGCCCAGTGGCCCAAAGAAGACATTATGATGTTACTGGACCTCCTGGAGAATAATCTCCCATCCAATGATAGCCACACATTCAAAACAACCCAGTCACATATGGACTGGGAAAAAGTAGCTTTTAAACATTATTCTGGAGAAATGTGCAAACTCAAATGGTTAGAGATTTCTAATAAGATAAGAAAGTTTCGGACTTTGACAGAACTAGTCCTGGAAGCTAAGGAAGATGTTAAAAATCCTTACAAAAGTAGAAAACTCAAGAAACATCCAGAAATGCCCAAGAAGCCCTTGACTGCTTACCTCCGTTTCTACAAGGAGAAGCGGCTCTTATACTCCCAAAAGCACCCTGAGCTGAACAACCCAGAGCTGACCAAGGTCCTGTCTAAGAAATACAAGGAGCTCCCAGAGCAGATGAAGCTGAAATACATTCAAGATTTCCAGAAGGAGAAACAGGAGTTTAAGGAGAAGCTGGCTCAATTTAGTAAGGACCACCCTGATCAAGTCCAGAACACTGAGACATCGGCTGTCCCCAAAGGGAGCCCAACCAAAGCCCAAAAGGAGTTCAGAGGAAATGTTATAGAAGTGAAGTCTCCCCCAGTAAACTGTTTTTCTGAGTTGAAATTCTATGGAGAGCCCAAGAAGCCCCCAATGAACGCATACCACAAGTTCCATGAGGATATGTGGTCCAGTGGGGAGCTGCAAGAGCTGCCCCTGAGGGAGTGCATGGTGGAGATTGGCAGACGCTGGCAGCGCATCCCACCCAGCCAGAAGGAGCAGTATAAGAAGCAGGCTGAGGAGCTGCAGAAGAAGTACATGGTGGACCTGGATCACTGGCTCAAGAGTCTGTCTCCTGAAGAATATGCTACTTACAGAGAGAGAACCTATGCTAAGCGTAAGAACATGAACATGAATAGAGGCCCGGACCCCAAGATCATCAGGACAGAGGTGCAGTCTCCATCAGCAAGGACTCTGCAAGAAGGGCTTGCACAGGAGCAGGGCCTGCAGGCTCCAGAGACAGAATCATCAGAGACTACTGGGGACCATTCTCATGCCTCATGTGGATCAGAAGAAAATAAGGAAGATGGTGAAAAGTCAGAAGGCAGTAGCTCCTCAGACTCCAGCAGTGGGGATGAAGATGAAGAAAGTGAGGACAGCAGCTCCAGCTTATCTTACTCAAGTGACACCTCTGACTCAGATTCCAACTGAGTTTTGTTCATTTCTAAGTCTCAGCACAGAGAACTTCCCAACAAACTTCCATGGCATGTATGTCCAATTGAAGGGCTCTCCTCCCTGTCCCTTTTCGTTTCTTTGCTTCTTCCTTCATTTCCCCTACTCCTCCTCAATACAAAGGAGAACACGTTGGGAAGAAGGGAATTTGGGACAGTGCTGTCAATATCAGGTTCATAAACCTGAGAGGAGAGGCTCCTACTGGGAGAAGAAATATAAGTATTAGCCTGTGTTGGGTCCCCCTACACCATCCTGCTTCCTCTAGGACCTCTGTGCATTGAAGGCTCTTGAAACAAACAGTGCGATGATTGGTCTGTGGGGGGCACACTGCAATAGACGGAATATTTCTGAACTAAGAAGTTTTGCTTTCCTCATGTTCTGTCTGCCAGAGTTGGTTTGGGGCCACCTTGATCCTGTGACTCTTACGTTCCCTGAAAGAACTAAACTTTTGGACTCTTGCACTACGTATGATGGGAGAAAGCAGTTGGTCACCCTGAAATGTGACAGTAGGCAGTGTCATATAGGAGGCAATATTTATATATGTATATTTAACTCTTACATCTCTATGATACATTCTAATTTAAAATAAAATTATATTTCTTAAAGGTAACTATTTCATTTGAATGAGTGCTTCCATAGAATAAATTTATTATAAATTGGGGCTCTGCTTCTCCAAGTGGTGCCTACGTTTGTTCTTTGCAGAAGCCTGAATTACTTCCAGGTGCAACTGAATCTTTTATTTAACATTTGGGAGTGGAAAGATAAATGATAGGCAGATAGATAGATAGATAGATAGATAGATAGATAGATAGATAGATAGATAAAGATACTTGTATAGATACATAGATAAATACATAGATACTTAGACGTAGACATAGATATGTACACTATTCTGTTCTGCTGCTCTGTTGTGAATTCTTCTCCCAATATCACATTGCTTTGATTATTTGGTTTACTGACACGTTTGAAAATCTATTTAAGGCTATTGCCCTCTCATTAGATTTTTTTCCCCTGTGTATTCTGGGCTCTTTCCACATTGTGTTCTCATGAATATAAGTATCATAGAATTAATTGCATCATTTCTATATGAAATCCATTCAGGTTTGAGCATTTAGATAATTAGATCTTAGTGAATTATGATTAAGTGTTTTTCTAGGTAAATAATCAGTTTGAGAAAATAATGGTAATATTAAGATTTTTTATACCTTTAATGTTTCTCTTTCCAAATGTGTTAGTCAGAATATCCAGAACAATGTTAAATAATAACAGTGACATGTGCTTGTCTGGCTTCTGACTTTCAAATGAATGTTTAATGGATTTGCAACTATTGAAATTTTGTGGATTAATGTACATTTACATTAAATTATAACCTATCATAAAGTGCCTCTTTATTTGTGTTATTTTTTATTACATAATGTGTATTATTATTTAGCAAATCACTCCTATCATCTATCAATAATATTTTTCCTTATATATATTAGTATCAACAATTAGGTCATTGTATTAGCTAATATTAAACCTTCATCCTATTCCAGAAATAAGTGCACTTTTTTGTTCCATATTGAAAAGATGACTAGAGTTGAGGCAAATTTTGCAGACTTTCCTGTGATGGAAATATATCATTGACACAAAGCTTCTAGATATATTTACTACATTCACTAACTCTTTTTCATAATCTAGATTTGAATTAATTTTCCCCACAGTAATAAAACCTGAGTGGGGGCAGCAGGGTGAGGCAAACAGGACACATTAGTTATCACAATAAAGCTGAAGGATCCCCCGCCCCTCTTCTCTAGGATATTAAAGAAAAGGTATTTAGGGTAGAAGAACCAGGGAGGAAAGTCTCTCAGAAATGTCCCAGACACCTAGACTGGGCTAGATTAGCACTTGGAATGTATTTGGAGAGAAACTCAATGGTAAATATTATGGAATCACATGGGTGCCACGATGTGTGTCTTGTCTGAAATAGCAGAGGAAGGGTAGCTATCCCTCATGCCAGTGGTGCTTGAACTGAGTCTCAAAGAGCTAGCAAGTTTAAGAGAGAACAGGAGATTGCAGAGTGATTTGGTCCATACGTTTACCACACTTACTGACTGGCTCTCACTCATCAGGCATTCCTTTTCTTCACGTTCCACAAACTCCAGAGTTCTTGAACTGACCTCTCAATCTCCTCTGCTGCTTCCCCTGTCCTGGGGATGGGCATTTTTTCATTTTAGTCTATACACTTTTTCAGCATGACCTTGTTATGATGTGTCAGCGAAACAACCAGAGACGCACAGCCGAATTGTAAATGAGAGGAGTGCTTTATTCACTGGCGGGCTGCCGGGGCATAGTCTCCCCAAATCAACAGCCCCGAACATTCTTGTAGTTCGCTTATAAAGACTGAAACCACATCCTCTTGATGCCGCCTTGGCTTCATTAAGGGGAAACTGATATAGATAGGGGGCATGAAGAATTGTTACAAAGGTCAGGGCAATCATTAATCTCTTTATTATTATGATTTTTCTGGGTTTCCCAAGGCTATTATCAATCCCTTTATCTTTATGATTCCTCTGGGTTTCAGGCCTTGGGGTTTAGATGAGTCAGGGTGTGTACGTGTATCAACTGCTGGTCAGAATGGAGTTACTTAAATTAAGTAGTCTAGTTCTCAAACTGACCTCTCAGTTTCCTCTGCTGCTTCCTCTGTCCTGGGGATGGGCATTTTTTCATGTTAGTCTATACATTTTTTCAGCATGACCTCATTATGCTCCATGTTTTTATTATTCTTACACTAAGAAGTCCCAAATTGATGTCTAAGTCCATATATATCCACAGAAATTCATATCACAAAGTAATGATCTAGATATCTACAGTACAATTTTCCTCTGGAACACCAATCTCGAAGTGTCAAAACCAGAATTCATCAAAACCTGTTCCTTCCTTGAGCATACTCTTGTCATTGATCCCACCAATCACCAATTGCCTAAATCCTTTTCATTGTTATATTCGGTGATATTCCTCTCCTCATCTCCACCAGCACAGTAAAGGCAATCTACCCTCTCAACACACAATCATTAAATGTGAGCCCCAGGAGGGCTTTCACAGGGCCTGCCAAGCTCTAATAAAATGTTCCTAAATTATCTTGGCTAGTTAAATTTTCTTTAGGCTTTGCTAGCAGCTAAACACAGAGTAAATTATAAAGAAAGAAGAGTAAAGGGAAAAGTGTAATTCTACAGTTAATGATTATGAATATATTGACAATTAAAGAAGAAAAATATTTTTATTTGACATTATTTGGAGCGCTTTTAGGTTCACAGCAAAATTGAATGGAAGGTACAGAGTTTTCCTATATACCTTCTGTCTCCACAAATGCATAGCCTCCCCTATTATCAGTATCCCCCAACAGCATGGTACATATGCCTGTTACAATTGGTGGACCCACATCAACATACCATTATCACACAAAGTCCATCGTTTTCACTATTGGTGTAGGAAAATATTTTTATTTATTTATTTTCAATGTTATTTAAATTTGAACATACCAATTTGATTCATTCGTTTTTTGTTTTTTTCCTTTTAATTGAATTAATTGGAGTGACAGTAGCTAACAAAATTATATAGGTTTCAGGTGTACAATTCAACAACACATCATCTGTACAATTTATTGAATGTTCACCAGCCTGTAGGAAGATTTTTTTTTTTCTTTCTTGGTTTTAGAGAAAGAGAAAGGGAGAGGGAGGGAGAGATAGAAACATCGATGAGAGAGAACATCAATTGGCCGCCTCCTACATGACCCCCACTGGTGATTTGGTCCACAACTTGGGCATGTGCCTTGACCGGGAATTGAACCAGTAACCTCTTGGTGCATGGGTTGACGCTGAACCACTGAGCAACATCAGCCAGGCAGAAATTTTTTTATTTATTTATTTAACGCATAAAGATTTCGAAAGTCATATCTTAGCTCTTGCTATATATATAGTGCAGACCCTTAAAAACATTTTTGTTTCCTTTTATTGAAACAAATATTTATTACAGCTGATTTAGAGATTTTTATTGAAAAAACAGAGAAGTCATTCATGTGATATTTAGCATTTAAAAGATGACTAATAGTTTTATTGTCTGGAGAGTCCTGTCTTTGCAGTTTCAGTAGTATGCTAAGTGTAAATACCTGAATTTATTCTCTTGAAGTTCCTGGAGATTTAGCAATTTCTTACGACTTCTAGATGACTGGCAGGTTATATTTATTGGGAAAATTCTTTAGCAGATTGTGTCACTTGTTCTCCTCCTTGACATTAATTTTGCAAAATTAGTTTTAAGATATGTTTCTATTTACTTCAAATCAGCAGATCACAGAAGTCATTTTTGCCACTTGGTGGTAGAAATGTTTATAACCCAGGCTGATAGTGAGATACACAGTCAGTTAGGGCTCTGCTTGTGAATTGAAATTATACATTTTCTAATTCACTCAGCACCTACTGTTTCCTAAGCCATGTCTCATTGCATGGGATGCAGAGATGCATGTTGTTGTTTCTGAATTCATAACACTCACAGTCTAGCATGGATGACTGACCAGTCAATGTAATCGGTAAGAGGAAGCATTATTTGGTCAAAAAAGCACAAATACTGGAATTGGACAAATATACATTAAAATTCTGAATTTGTTATTACAATAAGATGGCATTAGGTAAAAATATTATCTATTTGCTTATCTGTTTCCTCATCTGTACATTCATGAGCTGGGAGGATAATTGCATTAGGTATGATAAAGGTAAAGATTAAGCTTAGTGTTTATACAATAAACACTTATAGAAAATGTTAGGTTGATTCCATTGGGGATGCTACAGCAAAATATCATAGACTGGGTAGCTTATAAACAACAGAAATGAATCTTTCAGAGTTCTAGAGGCTGTACATTGGCTGATAACCCTGTTCCAGGTCACAAACTTCTTGTATCCTCACTTGGCAGAATGGTCAAGGGATCTCCCTGAAGCTTGTATAAGGCACTAATCCCATTTCTGAGGGTTCTGCTCTCATGATTTCTTAAAGACTCCACCTCCTAATGCCACCACAATGGGTATTAGGGTTCAATACATGAAGTTTGGGGCCATACAAACAGTAAGATCTTATCTCTTAGCTTCTTTGATCCCTTTATTTTATTGATCTTCCATATTTCTCCTTTACTGAATTTCATACAGCTTGATAATTTACATTAAAATAAATGAAAATAGCCCTGGCCATTTTGGTTAGAGTGTCAGCCAATGGAAAGAAGGGTTACGGGTTCAATTCCCATTCAAAGGCAAGCACCTGGGTTGCAGGTTCCATCCTTGGCCAAGATTGTGGTCAAGCAGGAGGCAACCAATCAATGTGTCTCTCTCACATAGATGTTTCTCACGCTCGCTTGCTTTCTCTCTCGCTCTCTCTCCAACCAGCTATGTCCAACCTCAGCCATCCCATCAATTTCCATCCATTCCACCTCATGGGGTATTCCAGGACCTGAGATGTTCCTGTTCCTCCCCCCTAAAACTCAGGTCCATGATTCCCCATTTCAAAACCAAACCAAGCACCTAAAAAACAAACAAACAAAAACCAAAACCTGGTATACACATTATTCTGCATTTTTGTTTAAAACATAAAATGTTTTCGAATATAAAAGGAGGCAGAGCTCCATTATGCCAACAGCACACCATATGATCAATACAACATACTGTCATTTTATTGGGTATATGTTATAAGGACAGCAGTAAAAACCACTAGGAATCCACTTGTACTAAGACAAGCAGTTATTGGGGCATTCAAGCAAGTGAGCCTGGCACATTTGATTGGCAGGAAGATTCATTATGAGAGAGAAAAGGCAAGGAGAATTCCCATAAGGAAGGAAATCCCAGAAATTCTTGGGTGGAACTAAGGGAGCCAGGAGGCAGCCACCGAGTCAGCTAGTGGGTACATCGTCACGTGGTTCCCTCTGGTGGGTTTGCAGCTAAACATGGAATAGAGAAAAGAAGGTCAGGTCATCCTGTCAGTGACACATGAAGCTGAGATTAGCCTCCTCTCAGTGCTAGAAGCATCCTGAGTCTTCAGAAAAGAAAGGAGAGCATGTCCAATTGGTTTGGGAATGTCAGAGACATATATCTCATCAGAGTAATACTCCCCAGTCTCTCCAGGTCTCAGCCCCCAGCCCTCTGCAGGGTCAAAGCCTCTCTGCTTACATCCCTGTCACTTCACTGAACCCTAAAGTCCTTCCTATCCCTAAAGATTGAGATTTCCATGGGGACAGGTTGGTTGAAAAGTAGTGATACAGATAGTTGAGATTCCACCCTGGGGCAGATGATCATTCCAGAGAAGACACAGGCTCTGTAGTCCTTCACCACCTGGAACCCATGTGAAGGGTGGCCCTGCCCACCAGCCATACCCCAGAAGGGCCAGCAATACCTGTAGCTTCCCAGCTGATTCTTAGGGAGTTTGCCTGAAAGATCACTTGGCCATCTGACCTCCTGTCCAGGAAGCCCCATGACTTCTGATTGCTCACCTCATAAACAAGAGTGCAGTCTGAATGTAATTGCTGGTTGAGATTTTCAAGTTAAGAAGGAAGACAACAGTAAAAGTATCAGGATGGATGTGAAAGCTTCACTCATTTCCACTCATTTTCATTGACTGGAGCCACTTCTTGTGAACGGGAGGACTATTTTCAAATTCAGAAGACCGTAACTGCAATGGAGTTCGTGTATTATTCAGAATGCAGGAGACACAGAACGACACAATAGTTTTACAGCTCGCATGCATTATTATACCCCCCTGTAGGCCTGGCAGTCACTGAAACTCCAGCTCCCCCAGCCTTCCTCCCCACCACCCCACCATTCAACCAGCCACCAGTGTTGCCAATTCCCTCTTGTGAACACCACCAGAAGTGAGCTGTGGGTGCGTGTTGTGGAGGCATGAACACAGACCCTGGGCAGAAACACAGACCCTCGGCACAAATAGCCCACAGCGTGAACAACAAAGAAGAGGGCTGACCCCTGCGGAGGGAAGAGTCCCAGCATCTCTTACTTCCTTATTTGCATAACCCTCCCAGGAGGCCTCCATGCCAGGCAGGGAGCCAGCCAGGAGCACCGTTGGAGCTGTTCACTGCCCACCAGCGCATGCGCTCGCCCCAGAGCCAACCGTGCATCAGACTCTGGGAGCCTTTTCAGCGAGAGCTGCATCCCCTTCCACGTGTGCATGCTTCCTGGCGCATGGCACCCCCCCCCCCCCCAACCTTCCTTCTGCCATGGAACAGGACGAGGCTGTACTTGATGGAGAGGAAGAACTGGAGGAGTTTGGGGACTTCCTGCAAAGCTTCTCCAGCAAGGCCTCCTTGTCAGGAACCTCTGTGGTGATCCCTGGTTCAGACTAGGGCGTGTAAAACGAGCGCTTAGGATTTTGAAATTGCAACTGTGCCGTCCATGCACTTAGATACAGCATTCCCTCAGGAAGGACTCTGGAGAAGGCTTCCTAAAGCACATATCCTCACCTTGGGGCAAGTTCTTCATGCCCTTTGGACTGCATTTCCATGATTTCTAAAGAGTAGAGATCCTTTCTTCTAGCAAGTCTGACTGTTTCATTAAATAATTCTGGCAAAGAAATTTAGACCTGGGAAACACTAAGAGATACTTATCCCTGAGTCCATTCCTAGAGTTTTTCCAAGCTCATCTACTGTTCTAGAATATTTTTTCTTAGTATATTTATTTAGTACATCGAGGTTTTACAATAAATGTTGATTCGTAGATATTTCCATTGCAAGGTTGCTGTTATAACAGTGATCAAGACTTGACTGAGCCAGTTTCCATTCACATAGCAGGTAGTACGGGAACAATTTCACCATCTCCTCCCTAGATTTTTGTATTATATGGAGAATTTGTATGATATTGGAGCCTTTTTTGGTGAATGTTTGCAAAGTGAAACAGTTCACCCTACTATCAGTCGGAATTCTGCGGCTACAACAGGGAGTGAAGCTTGTTTCCCAAGAGATTTGGTTACAATCCTTGGAAGTTGTCACCCTTCATTTAACCTTGATCAATTTTCTAGAAATCCTCTCCTCTCACAGCACAAAACACAAATGCTTGCTCATATCATTTTGACAGAGATACACAGATATTTATGCACTCTGTGAACGTAAGTATCAAACAAGTTTTTTAAAAGAGGTGTTATTACAATTCACATGCAGATAGAACCACATGCAGCAATGAGCCTAGATTCCAAAGAGCAAGGGTGTATGTTGCAGATGGGAAATTTGGAAGCCAATGAGCAGGGCTTCCAGGCTCAGATTGGCAAGCTAGGATTTAGGTGGATGCAGGCTTCTGTGAATGGGGTTGGACATGGTCCAGAGAATTCTGGCTTTGTCTCAATGTGCACATCCACTCATGTGAAGTGGAATTTTCACACCCAGGAAAACCAAGACCTTAGGATGTTAAGCCCCATTAACACATGGAAGCAGAAGATTTTCTGCCTTCCTGTCCCTTATCTCTGTCTTACCCCCACTGAGCCTAGACAGTCAGTGCTGTATGGCAGCTCTCACAAATCCCATAGCCTCCAAAATGCATGCATATTTCACAAGATGCATGCTTAGTCTCTTTATTTCAAGCTCTTCTTGTTATTGGGGGTGTAGCTAATAATAGCCTGATAAGTTACTCATTGGGCAGAGTTGCCAGATAAAATTCAGGATGCCAGTTAAATGTAAATTTCAGAAAACAGTGAACAAATAGTATAGTAAAAGTATGTTCCAAATATTGCATGGGACAAATATCCTAAAAACTAATTCACCATGTATCTGAAATTCAAATTCAATTGGGCATCCATTATTTGCTAAATCTGGCTACCTATTCTTTCATGTACTTTGAATTTTATTTTATTTTATTATTATTATTTTTTTATCCTCACCTGAGGACATTCTTCCATTTTTTGTTCAGATAGAATGGGAGGGAGAGAGAGGAAGAGAGAGAGAGAGAGAGAGAGAGAGAGAGAAACATCGACATGAAAGAGACACATCGAGTGGCTGCCTCCCGCACGACCAACCAGGGCCGGGGACAAATTGCAACCGAGGCACATGCCCTTAGCGAGAACCGAACCCGGGTCTCTCTGGACCGCAGGCCAACGCTCTAACCGCTGAGCCAAACCGGCCAGGGCTGTACTTTGAATTTTAAAGGACTGTAGAACGTCTTGTTTTAGGAATCTAGCCTCCAGAAATAAAAAGGGGAGCCACTTTACCAGTACAAGACAATCATTATGGTATATACTAAATAATATCACACATAAAATAAATATATTGGAACATATATTACTTATTTTAACCAGAGAAAAAAAGCTGAGAGTATTTAAAAAAAATAAAAATAGCATGCATTTGCTTTTAGTAGCATACTACATCTCCAAATAGATTTAAAGGAAACACATAACACCAGCATTCTGTGGGTAAGGAGACTGTGCTGCCAGGGCAAAGAGGCAGGAGAAAGACTCATCACTGTATTTTCCATTTTGTACAATTTGTGAACTATGCAAAGGCATTGCTTGTTTAAAACATTCCACTAAAATCATTCAAAAAGGTAAAAAATTAAACATTGAGCAGCATCATACTGAGAAACAAAAGGTAGTGATCTCTGGTCTTGGCCGTGTAGGCTACAGGACCTTCCCATGAAGAATGGGAGCAAAGGAGGTTGTCAGTAAGGCTGGGCCAGCCCAGTCTGCAGAGCTTCCAGCACTGGACGGTACTCGGGCCACAGGGCTGCTTCCTAAAACACGATGTGCACACAGCCACGGAACAGGCTGGATCTGCTGAGTCAATCCTAACTTCAAACACTGGGTTCCATGTGCCCATAAGTACCCATTATTTTTTCAGGTTATATGTTTGAATTTTGTTCAGAATATGTAGTCTGTGTTGAAGTAAGCCAAGATCCAGACAGGAAGCAGGTTGAGAGACCCAGAACTAGGTCGAGGGATCAAGAACTGAAATAAAGGGCACATCAAGTAAAGCCTTTGTGCTGTGAATCTAAAAAAGCAATGTACACATTGCCTAAAGAGGCACACACCAATTGTTACCACTTAAAATGTGAAAGGAGCTGCTGGTTCTTGCCTACCTGCCAGAGGCCTCCGTGGAATGTTGCACCACCCCCACCCAGGCCACCTGCCCTCTGCCCCTCCCCCGCTGTAGAATGTCTAGACTCCTACATTCTGCTGTTTAGATTCAAACTCTTAACTCCTTCACTGGATGCTGAGCATCCATTGGAGCAGGTCACTCTCTGGTCCTGGACTGAATTTTCTCTTGTGGAGGCTGCTAGACAGTGGTGGTCCCTGCCTCAGCCTGCGGAGATGGCTTCAGAAGGAGGTAAGCCTGTAGGTGAGGGGGTGGGGATGTTTTAGAGACCATGCTGTCCCTCGAAACTTGGGATTAAAATGTGACACTTCCACTGGGGAAACATAGTGTGGACTGAAGTAGGGGAAGGAGAGAGCACTGGACCTCCAAGGACTTGTCACCTGGGGAGGCTGGGAGCCAATGAAAACCTGTGACACACTGGACAGCAGGGCTCCTGAGAGGAGGGTCAGGATGACTCAGCATTCACCTGGGCGTGGAGAAGGGACGGCAGCAGGCACATGGATTCTTTCTAGACGGGAGACAAGTCACTTCGACGTGTGTGTGGGGGGGTAATAGTGGGTTATGTGGTGGTGGTGGCACAGGGAGGGTCATGGGAAAGCCTAGTGCTGCGTCCTGTTCTTCAGGCACCTGGAGCTTGCCCCACAGTGTCTTCCTAAGGGACTTCAACTGAGTCTACTAAGCTAACGGGGCGGTGGGGAGGTAGTCTTAGCCACAAAGCTGTCCAGGGCTGTCCGTGGCCAAGTCTACAGTGAGATGTCCTCCCCGAGGGCGAGCCTGGCAGGGACTCCAACTGCTGCAGCCCAGAGCTTCCCCTCTGCTTCCGCCCAGAGCTCCTTCTCCTGAGTCCAGGGAGCTTTTGTTGTCCTGGATTCCACAGGGGCAGGGAAGCTGGGTGACTTCCACCCAGACAGGGCTTGATTCCCTGAGTTGTCCCAAATTGTTCCCCCTCTGTGGCAGCTCAATTCTTCAGACCTACTTCCTCTTGTTGTGTATCTCACGCATACCCTCTGCCCTGCCTTTTACCTTGGAGATGAAGGGTTTGCTCATAGCCCACGTCCCTGCTTCATGGACAGAAAACAGAGGTGGAGTGTGGTTGGTTCTCCCATGGAATGTCTGTGAAGGTGGATTTTGTTTTAAAGGCTGGTCCATTCAGCCGTGGGGGAGACAGGTGAAGAACGGGGAGAGGACAGAAAGGAGTCACAGCAGGAAGAGGATGGGACCTACCTGGACCTGGGTCTCCTGAGCTACATTGACAAGCTGTCTCCCGAGGAAGACATCGTCACCAAGGTAAGCGGGCTCAGAGCTCAGGTGTCTACAAGATTCCAGAGGGTGGCACTCCAGCACCCAGACCTGGGTTCCACCCAGGCCGATGGGATTAAGCTCTGTTCTTTGTTCCTGAGCTGGGTGCATGCGTGGGTGTGTGAGTGTGTGTGTCTTTGTGTGCATGTATGTGTGGTGTGTCTGTGGTGTGTGCTATCTATGGGTACATGTGGGTGTGCCCTTGTGTTGTGTATGTGTGTGTGTGTGCGCGTGTGTGTGTGTTAGCTGATGACCAGGAGTTGTAAAACACCTTGTGCAAGAGGATGGGGTGTGTCTTTGCTTTTCCACTTTTCCTGCAAGTCCTGCTTATAGTCCCTTCCTTCTGTCCCAGGAGGAGGAGGTCATTCACCCCTGATTCCTGGCACAATTGGATCTCTTGGCTCTAGCTGAGGAGTTATTGGAGCAAGAGGAAAGACTCGCCCTTGTCCAGGTGAGCCAGGGGAGGAGGGAACTTAGGAAGATGGGAGGGGGACTTCAAGGGAGCCATGGGAGAGAGAGAGCTGGAGGAGGGAGGGGCCCTACGTGAGTCATGGAAGAAGGGACTCCAGGTAGATCAGGGGTGCGGGGACCCCAGGAGAGCCATGGAAGGGAGCACCCAGGTAAACCAGAGCAGGGAGCACCCAGAACAGGGCACACCTGACTCCATCCACCTACCCCTGCCTGAAGGCATGGCATGCAGAGGGGGAGCTCAGGGTGATGCAGTGTAGCACGACAGGGAGCGGGCTGTAGAGAGAAGAGGATGACAGGAAAGAGAGGACGGGGAGCCCAGCAGGGGAGGGAAGGACACAAAGCTGGAAATGTGGCTCAGCAGGACAGCAGGAGAGCCACATGTCTGCTTTGGATTCAAGTCATGGTGTCACCCTCTTCCTCCTCACCCCAATGCCATTGTCCCATCACCCACACTCCTCCTCCTCCTTCTCTCACATGGTTATACAGAGCCAGTCACTGTCCTCTTCTTCCTTCCAGTTGTTAGAGAAGCTACTCCTGGCCTCAGAGGAGGAGGAGGGTGTGCAGGCACCCGAGTTACGGTGCACCCCAATCAGGTTCAGGTCATTCGGTGTCTGTGGCGAGCCGAGATGCCCAGAGGTGTGACCACCCCCCCAGCTGGGGGTCAATAAAAAGCCTACCTAGCAGAGACTGACTTCAAGGGCCATCAAAAGCACGGTTGAGCAGACACCCACCTGTCTAGGCCCAAAGCCTTTGCTGTCTCTTCAGGATGTCAGGAGGGCCCACTACTCTGGGCTCAATGCCTCCACTCTGCTCCCCAGGGTCATGGGCACACTTACTCTGGACTGGGACCCAGGGATGCCTCCATTCCCTGACAGACCTCTCTTGTCAGGGAGACTCGCAGGCCAGTGGACAGGTCCCGAGAGAATGAGGAGGACCTCCCCCACCTGGCCTTCCCCTTGGCCTCTCTGAACAGCCTGTTGTCCTGTCCACTCTCTCTGAGTCCTGACCCTGCCTCGGGCCTTGCCTGCCCTGGAGGTCGGGGACCCCAGGGAGCTGCCCAGTCCCAGCCTCAGAAGAGAAAGTGTGAGCAGCCTGTCACAGGGGGTTGGAGGAAGCGGCACTGCAGCCAAGATAGAGCAGTGGGGTGCCCCTCCGGCTGCCAGTCCCCAGGGGGCCCAGACTAGATGTGACCTGGCTGTCCCCCAGAGGAGCCAAGGACTCCTTCTCATCCCGGCTGATCCTGGCTGCTCTGCTGACATGGGAGGGAGGGAGGGATGGAGGGAGGGAGGGCAGGACCGTTGGGGGGGGGGCTGGGAGAGTGGGTGGGAACAGCACTTCTGGGGCATTGTATCAATTATGAATAAAGATGGTTTGCTTGAAAATGCTCTGGGGGCTGTGTCTCCATACTCGGGTCTGCACTGCTCCTTGGAAAAGGGACCTGGGAGGGAGGAAGGATGCAGAGGTCACTGGAGTTATGAATTCACAGGTGAACCTTCAGTCCCTCCTTCCAGATCGACAGGGACTCCTTCCAATGGTCCTGGCAGCACACAGCTCTCCAGTCCCAGGGACCCTCCCATCACTTCTGCTCCCAAGGCCAGACTGCAGGAGGGGCCCCCGGAAGCATCAGACAAGGGGGCTGAGTGATGCTCGGCTCCTCCAGGGTGGCCTGTGTGGGTGGCCTGACCGCAGAGGACAAGGCTTGGCCCCAGGGGACAGGCTGTCTGCCTCTGGGCCTGGTTATGGGAGAAGCATCCTCTAGTCTCAGTGGGAGGACTGAATGTGGAGGCCGATGGAGGCAGTGAGGCTGGACAAGGGGGTGACAAGAGAGTAACAGGGCCCCTGTTAAAGGAGCATACTCCAGAAATGTCAGTGGGTGGGAGGATGCCAAGTCCCTTTCTGGAGTTCTGTGGGGGAGAATCTTGTCCAGCTGAGGGAGAAGGACCAATCTGCTGTGGCTGGGGGACCAGGCTCAGGGACAACGGGTCCTCAAGAACACCCCACAACCACTGTCTCTTCTCTTACAACCATGGCTGGACTCTGTGAATAGATGCCGACCCAGATTTATATCCGCGTGGGAAACAGCTCCTACGAACAAACTGTGACCCAGTTCCGCAAGCACAGCACAACCAGCAGGGGCGGTAGGGGGTGAGGTGTATGTGGCCCCAGGGCTGCTGGGAGCTGGAAATCCAGGCTGAGGGAAGGGGGCCTCCGATGCCCTGCTGTGGGCTCTGCTTACAACCCTGAAGGACTTCGGTCTTAAAGCCCACAAGGAATTGAATTCTGCCAACCCCCAAACAGGCGGAGGCAGATCTCCCAGAGCCTCCTGAAAGGAACATGACTTACCAATACCTTGCTTTTAGTCCAGGAAGAGCCGTACCAGACTTCTGACCCAAAAACCTCTAAGTAATAAATTTGAGTTCCTTTACGCCACTAAGTTTGTGGCAAATTGTCATGGCAGAAATAGAAAACAAATACAATCCTAGAGAAAGGCTTGTATGCATGCCCTATAAAATAGAGCAGAATTTTTATATTAGCAATGTTTAGTACAGAAGATCAATCTGAAAAAAAATGACATGATAACCAAAGTCACTGAGGTATATTTATAATGCTCATGAGATGCAATATTATAGAAAATATGAATAAAACACAACAACAGAAGACCTTCAGGACAATTATTTTATTTTTTCCTTTATTGACTTTAGAGAGAGAGGAAGTGAGAGGGAGAGAGAGACAGAAACATCGATGAGAGAGAACATCGATTGGCCACCTCCTGCATGTCCCCACTGGGGATGAGGCCCACAACCTGGGCATGTGCCCTGACAGGGAATCGAACTGGCGACCTCTTGGTGCATGGGTCGATGTTCAACCACTGAGCCACACTGGCTGGGCAATAATTTTATTTTAAAAAGGAAATTACAGAAGACATGAATTCTATTTTGCATAACATTAAAAAAAACTGCCAAATAAGCAAACTTACTGTATTAAAGTATTTTTAAAATAAAGGACAAAGGTAGTAAAACGATAATAAAGCACACGGAACTCAATGCTCATCGCTGGAAATGAGAAAGGGGACGTCAGCACAGAGGTCAGCAGGTGGTTTCAGAGTTGGTCATGAAGATCCAGTTCTTAAACTAGGTGCCTGGAGACTCAGGTGTTTATTATTAGATGCACTGCAAACATCTCATTATATTCTGCTGTTTCTATCTAATACTTAATAAAGTAAATTAGCATAACAAACGATTTAAAAGCGATGCACACACATTTCAACTATTCTTGTACCAAATTTTATAACAATTGCATAATGATTGTCTTGGTGTATCATCAGTCTTACAAAGTTTAAAACATTGATACTGAGAACAGTTCCCCTTGGTGAAGAGTAGGTGGTGTTTCTGGAGTAAGGTCATGCTCTCACCTGGGTCCTATAGCCTGATTCTACCTTACATTTACCCACTTGGGTTAACAACTTGGGGCGCCCTCTCTAAACACTACTAGGAGACTCTGTGGCCCTGAACACATTATAAGATGAAGCAAGATCCTCATATACCTGTGGGTTTCCTATCATCAGGGGAAAGAGGAAACAAATATTATAAATTTAGGGTTCCTGAAACCCTAACCTGGCTCCCAGCCCAGGGGAAGAGAAAAGTAATCCGTTCCTCAAGCTGTTTAGGATGCCACGGCCATTGCAGAGAAACCCAATCGGTCCCCAAGTCTACCCAGGGTCACTCCATATGGACCAAGGTGTATGTCTCGCTTACATTCTGGAGAGATTATTTGTTTGGAATCAGACAAAGTATCCAACATATAATTGCATCATCACAGCCTCCATAAAAAGCAAAATGTGGCCATCAAGGATACAACAGCTGAACCTAAGTCTGATGCTTCCTACGGTGTCAACAGCAATGTCACAGCTGATCGATCTGTGAGAACCAATCACGAAGTCTCCAGATCACACCTGATTTCAGTAGCAGGGCAAAGACATTTTCACTGGAAATAACTTGCCTTATGGCAATGTCATCACTAAGTACCAGCGTTGGCTCTTTCCCCTCAGCCCTCAATGCAGATGCTACTATGCTCTCCTTTCGCTCACTATTACGATTTCTAATTATTTAACAGTGTCTTCTTTACATGTTCAAATAAACAGACACTGGTGCAAACACGTCCAGGTGTGTAAGTGTAAAAACACGAGCAAATGTGTTGTGTGTTTACCACGGCTCTATCAGTCCATAAACACAAAGAGAAGAGACCCTTTCGGTGTGTTTATTGTCAGCCCTTTAATTTTTCACCGTTCTCAAATATTATGTATCTTACATTCAGCGTGGAATTGAGCTGTGAGGTTTCATTGGACAATATGTTTTTGCTTTTCATAAAAGAATTAAGTGCATTCACTTTGATTAATGTGAACTTGGCTTTTATTTGGGGGTATAGTATTTTATACTATGTGTTAAATGCCTATATTTGTATTTCACTATCTTGTTTGTATCCGTTACTTTTGGTTTAGTGTTGAAATGTTTAGGAAGGTTGGATTTTTGTTCTGATGGCTACCTGAAAAAGTTCCCTCAAGTCGTCACTTTCTTTAGACAGCAGTTACTGCCACCAGTCCAAGACATACCTGTAGTCTCCTGCATCCCCTAGCTGGATACAATACTAGCATTAAGTGCGTCCCTTGGCAGTAGCAAACATGCCTACACTTCCACACACAAACTCTTCACCTCCCAGGCACTGGAGAAGGGGCAGTCAGCGAGTGTATTCTCCAGAACGCCTTCTCTTCCTCCTTTTCTCCCATTTCTTCATCATGCTGTCATTTCTACTTTATCAGATCACCTAACAATTGCATTGCTTTCTGTCAGCTACATTCTGCATTTGTTTCTGTCTTCTTTGATTTGAAGTTAAATATATTCCGTGCTCACCACCTCCACACTGAAGGAAGGAAGCTGTTTTGATTTGTTCTGTTTTTTAATTCGGGAGAAAAAGAAATGTCTATGTGCAGGGAATAGAGGGGTGAGAGAGAGCAAATGAAAGGGGATGAGAATGAATGTGTTTATTCTGGTGTTGGCTCTTAGATAGCAGGACAGGATGGTGGGTATCAACAGGTGGACTTAATAGCTTTTTACAGGGGGTGGGGCGTACTGCCCCCGTCAAAAGCTGCACAGAATCAAGCGCTGGCGATATTTCAAATCAATGTGTCGACCCAGAGGTAGGAGTTTGAGAGAGCTCTTTTAGTTCTTATTTTCCCCAGAAAATATTAGGTACTTTTTGTCTGTCATGTGACCGATCTGAAAAGGGCGAATGGTTGGATTAGTAGCAAGGGTCAGAAGATTATATCATATTGAACCAAGACTTCCTATTATTTCACATTCCCAGCGTCTGGTGTCTCTGGAACTTGAAGGTAAAGAAATTACCTGCCCTTGAACTTGCTGAATCTGACTTCTCCTCCCCTCCGGCGTGGTTAATCTGCACCTCTCTTTTCTTGGGCCTTGGTGTCCTTGCCCAGCTTTACTTATAATTGAGTTTCTGAAGTTCCTCCTCAGGACAGGGTCTTGTCCTGGAAGTGGTTAATTCGGTGAGTTCATGGGGGTGCAGACCACCACTCCACCTGCTTTTGCCATCCTCTCTCTCCCCTAAGGAGTTGAGGCCCTAGAAGCCCCTCCTGGCCTCGGCTGCTGCTCTCTGCCTGACAAGCAGGAATCCCTGAATAGGGGGAGGTGTGCCTGTTAGCCCTCGGATTTCCAGGTGTCACAGCTCTCAGGGCCTTTGGGAACCCTGTGTCCTTTCCTGCATTCTCCAGGAGAGATGCTGAGTCCCTGGGTCTTTGTGGTTTAGCTCTACTTGCTCAGTGTGGGGCTCACGGGGGTGTGGGGCTCAAGAGGGGTGTGGAGCTCACGGGGGTGTGGGGCTCATGGGTGCCTCATCACTCTGTCTTGTTATCCTACTTGCTCTGTTAGGTTTTGCGGCAGATTCGGAGATATTAAAACGATGCAGCTACTACTAACATGTTGCATAGAATCCCCATTAACATGTTTAATGTGCATATGATTTGAACCTGCCATTTTAATTCTAAGTTATTCAACAGAAATATAGAACACAGCCTCCCTGTATTTCTACCTTTGTGAAATAAAACATTTTTAATAGAGAAGATACGCGAGCAACATAACCAAAAACACAAACCCATCACCCATTAATCATAAACTGAAATACTATGCAGGTGTTAAGAATGAGGGAATTAATAACTTTTAAGGGGGCAACTACACTAAAGTTTTAAAAAGTAACTTACACTTTTTAAATAACGTCATTTTGTTCAACTTTGTTTTGTTATAATGTTGATGAGAGAGAAAAAAACTGATTCCCGGCTGGGGCCACTGTCTGAGTGGGGTTTGCAGTTCTCCCGTCTGCGTGGGTTTTCTCCGGGTCCCCCGGTTCCCTCCCACAGCCCAAGGATGTGCACAGGCGGATGGGCGTGTCTCCACCACCCCCGTCTGAGAGAGTGTGGGAGTGGCTGAGTGTGCCCGGGTGGGAGGGGTCCTGTACGGGTTGGGTCTGCTGTGCACCCTGAGCTTAGGGAGAGGCCTCGCCCACCTGCAGTCCTGAACTGGAATAAGTGGGCTGGGAAAACATTATCTTGTTTTTATTAATCTTTCTTAAATGTACGGACAGGTCCTATTTATTTCAGTTTTTAATATTAGAACAGTTTTGGGTCTTTATTTTGTTTTTATTTTATTTTATTTATTTTTATTATTATTATTTTTTTAAATTTATTTTTGTTACAGATGTTTCTCCTTTTTTCCCCATTGACACCCTCCTCCCCAACCCCCCACCCCATCCCTAGCTTTGTTGTCCATGTCCATCAGTTATGCATACATGTATATAAGTTCTGTGGTTTATCTCTTCCCTTCCCCCCCACCCCCTCTTCTGAGGATTGTCAGTCTGTACCCTACTTTCACATCTCTGGGTCTACCCTGTTCCCCAGACTGTTATGTTTATTATATTCCACAGATGAATGAGATCATGTGATATTTGTCTTTCTTTGCTTGGCTTGTTTCGCTTAGGATAATACTCTCGAGGTCCCTCCATGTTGTCTCAAAGGATAAGA
Organism: Tadarida brasiliensis; assembly: GCA_030848825.1. Lineage (NCBI taxonomy): Eukaryota > Metazoa > Chordata > Mammalia > Chiroptera > Molossidae > Tadarida > Tadarida brasiliensis. Next base: position 62,659,669 of record CM061268.1, read on the forward strand.
GATCTTTCTTTCTTACAGCTGCATAGTACTCCATTGTGTATATGTACCACAGCTTTTTTATCCACTCATCCACTGATGGATACTTGGGCTATTTCCAGATCTTAGCTATCGTAAATAGTGCTGCTATGAACATGGGGGTACATGTATTCTTTCTGATTGGTGTTTTAGGTTTCTTAGGGTATATTCCTAGAAGTGGGATCACTGGGTCAAATGGCAATTCAATTTTTAATTTTTTGAGGTAACACCATAGTGTTTTCCATAGTGGCTGCACCAGTCTGCATTCCCACCAGCAGTGTACTAGAGTCCCCTTTTCTCCACACCCTCGCCAACACTTATTGTTTGATGATTTGTTGATGGTGGCCAGGGTCTTTATTTTGAAGTTTGGTGATTTTTTGTGACTATAAATATACCTTAGGAACCTGATTCTTGTTTATAGCGGTTAGTCTATGGTAAAATTGGTTTTGTTCAATGTCGATTCACTTAAAGTTGCAGTTTCCAAGATCCATTAACAACATTCAAAAAAATACAACTATAGCGTGGCCAGTGTGGCTAGGGGGATGAGCATCATCCTGTGCACCAGGAGGTCACCGGTTCAATTCCAGGTCAGGACACACCCCCAGGTTTCAAGCTTGATCCCCATTGGGGGGCACGCAGGAAGCATCCATTGATGCTTCTATCTCTCTCTCCCTCCTTTCCTCCCTGAAATCGATTAAAAAAAAAAAATACAACTGGCCCTAGCCAGTTTGGCTCAGCGGTTAGAGCTTCGGCTCTCGGACCAGAGAGACCTGGGTTCAGTTTCCGCTAAGGGCACGAACCTCAGTTTTGGTTTGTCCCCGGCCCTGGTTGGGGTCGTGTGGGTGGTGGCCAGTCGATGTGACTCCCTCACACCAATGTTTCTCTCTCTCTCTTCCTCCCTCTCTATCTGAAGATAAACGCAAAAATGTCCTCAGGTGAGGATAAAAATAAAAAAATACAACTGTACGTGGACATACCCTCAAGCAAAATGGGTAGAGTCATTAAGAAATATATAGATTGAGTAAATGGTTCAAATAATTTAACCTTATGCAATTGTATGTTCTCTGAATGTTTTGTATGCTGAAAACAGGCATTACTGTTTTTTATTTATTTTTTAAATTTTGAGGTAGAGATTCACATGCACTTGTAAGCTATAATATACGGAAGGGGTACTTATGGTCTTCACCCATTTTCTCCTGGTGGTAGCACCTTGCATAACTACGGTACATTATCACAACCCAGAAATTGACATTAATACAATTCACAGACCTTATTCAGATTTCACAAATTTTCCATGTACTCACTGGAGTGTGTGTGTGCTTTCTCTATGTGTGTGAATTCATGGAACCACCAACACAATAATCAGGATGCAGAATGTTCCATTACCAAGATCCCTTGTCCTATCCTTGACAACCACAGCCAACTCTCTCATTCTTTCTGTCCCTAACCCCTGGCAACCACTCATCTGATATCTCTACAATTTTGGCATTTCAAGAACTTTTAATAAATGGGATGGCGTTGTATGAAAAATAATATTCATATTATTTTTAATAAATTGAAACTTTTTGAGATTGACTTTTAAAACTCGGCATAATTCCCTTGGAACCCATCCAGGTTTTTCAGGTTTTTCATGTATTTATAATTTATTCCTTTTTATTGCTAAGTAGAATTTCATGATATGAAATATACCAGGGTTCGTTTGACCGTTCACCCCCTTAAAGGACATTTGAGCGGTTCCCAGCTTAGGTGCATACAATCTATACACATTCATATATTAATATATGTGTGAACATAAACCCATTTGACATCTCTAGATAAATGCCCAAGAGTTCAATTGCTGAGTCGTATGTTTTGCAAACATTTAGTTTTGTAAGAAACTTCCGTGTTCTCTTCCTTGCTGGCATTTGGTATTGCCCCTATTTTTTCTCACCCGAGGACAAACTGAGGACATGTATCTTCAGATAGAGTGGGAAGGAGAGTGGGCAGGAGAGAGGGAGGAAGAGAGAGAGAAACATCAATGTGAGAGAGGCACATCGACTGATTGCCACCCACACGACCCCAACCGGGGCCGGGGACAAACTGCAACCGAGGTACTTGCCCTTAGCGGGAACCAAACCCGGGACTCTCTCATCCACTCGCCGATGCTCTAACCGCTGAGCCAAACCGGCCAGGGCGCCCCTGTTTATGTTTTAGCCTTTCTGATAGGTGTGCAGTGAGATCTCATCGTGGGTTCAATGTACATCTTCCTAAAAGCTAATGATATATTGAATATCTTTTCCTGCTCTTATTGAATATTTCTGTATCACTCTCAGCAAAATGTTTAGTCATGTCTTTGGCCTATTTTCTGATCAGATAGCTTGGTTTTTTTCACTGTTAATTCTCTGTGTATTCTACATACAAGTTTTTTGTCAGATATGTGGTATGAATTAATTCCCCCAGTCTGCAAATTGTCTTCTCATCCTTTATGGGTCTTTCCCAGGGCAAAGTTTTTTTTATTTTGATGAAATCTGATTTTATAAATGTTTTTATTTTTGTGAATTGTGTCAAGCATAAAAATTACTACCAAGCCCCAGGTCCAAGGATATTCCTCCTATGTTATTTTTTTTATAAAAGTTTTATGGCTTTACATTCTCTGATCCATTTGCATTAATTTTTGTTTCAGCTGTGAATTAGTCAAAGCTCATTTTTGTGCCTATGGCTCTGTTCCAGCTGGCTATCCTGACTCCTTTCAATTGCTTTGCATTCTTTTAAAAATCAGGTATATTTGTGAGGATCCTTTATTTTTTAACAAAATAAAAACTTAATCTTCACTAGTTATGAAATGTTAGCATTTTTTTAGAGGGGATAGTTCTGAAATTAAAATAAAATACCTTCACGTGTTAAATGGGGTCAATATGCATAGCACTATTTCCTTTAAACATATTAAAAAATGAAAATAATTCAAACCACTAAAATCATCGGACTATAAGTAATAAAAGTATATTAAGTCAAGTTGCTTAATTCTATACATTAGAATGAGTTCAGGAAAGCCCATTTTAACCATGAATAAGCAAAATCTTAGTGTTTTTTGTTTGTTTTTGGAGGCTGGAATTGATGCACTACTGCCACCGTGTGGACATATTGTCCCTTACAGGCTATTATGAAAAGTAACCAGGGTGTGTAACTCTGGCAAAAGCCATTTTCCACTTTCTGAATTCCTCAAATATGATGCAACTTGAGAGAGGTTTTATTTTTTCTTTCTTAAAAACAGTTTTAGATATTTTTATTATGGAACTATGGTATCTGTGGTAATATATTTTAAAATATTTGTGGTAATGTTTTTATTTTTAGAGAGAGAGAGGAAGGGAGAGGGAGAGAGATATAGAAATATGGATGAGAGAGAACATCCACTGGCCGCCTCCTGCATGCCCCCACTGGGGATTTGCCTCACAACCTGGGCATGTGCCCTGACCGGGAATCAAACTGACAACTTCTTGGTGCATGGGTCAACACTCAACCACTGAGCCACACCGGCCAGGTGGTAATATGTTTGAATCGCTTCATTTGTTAAATAATTTGTCAAATAATTTGTCATACAATTTTGGTTAAAATTGCTAACCAAGCAGGGTGTTTTTGTTTTTTTAAAAAATTAAAGTATATTCTAAAAGTTACGTAAAAGGTTTTGGCAACTATGAAGCTGGGGAGATCTGTCCTCCTGGAGGACTTCAGGTCTCATTGTCCTCCTAGCCCTTCCACCCTTCCTCTGAGCCCCTTTTGGGGACACAAAAAATTCCTCCCTCCATCTAACTTTTTCTGCTTTTCAAATTAAAATGAGACATATTAACAGGAGAAAATGACCAAATTTAATAGGCATGTGCATTTGAGAGTGCCATAAGAATAAGGAGGCCCAAGGATGCATTGGGCAGGGGAGGTTTGTATTCCACCTGGGGCTAAGGAGAAGGGGGTTTGTGGTTTGGGACTTCAAAGGGATGGAAGGCAAGTCACATGGAGATAGAAAAGCAAATGTTTAATACATGTTTTCTGGGCTATTTTAACAGTGGGACACAGAGAGAACTTTGATCAAATGGGCCTTTCTGGGTTGCTTCCTCTCTATCACACTTAGTTCATATCAAACTATAGTTATCCGTGATGACATCTCCCCTCCGGGAGCAGGTCCTCTATCTAAATTCTTTTAGAGAGTAAGGTTTTTTCCTGAGTCTTTCCTTTCTTAAAAATAACCCACTTAAAATAATACCCCAAAGAGGTATATGGGGGGAGGGTTGCAAACTCTTCTTCCCATCACCTTTGATAAAATGGTTTGATCTCAGAAAAGAAAAAGTTATATAAAAATTCAAAAGTATTAAAAATATTCCAGTTGATCTTGAACACATTTTGAGAGACTTGTACTCAAGATATTAATGTATTTTAAGAACCTGAGTCCTTTTGGAGTTGGGATGTTTTCTAGACCAGTATTTCTATAAATTAAAGTACATTTAGGTCACCTGGGTATTTTGTCAAGCTGCAGATACTTACTGATTCAAAGGGAGGCCTGAGAGTACTTCAGGCGATGCTGCTGCTGCTGACCTTTAACCAAACTTTGAGCAACAGGATTATTGGCTTGTGGTTTGCAGCCTTAGCTAAATATTCACCTATGGAGCTCTTAATTATGCCAGTCCCTGGGATCAGAACAATGAAGTGAGAATCCTTGGGGTTAGACATTAATCACTGGCACATTTAAAGTGCCAGGTGATTCCAATGTGCAGTCATTATGCTCTAAACCTGAGATCCAATGCTGAGGGAGAAGCTGGCATAATAAGTTTATTACTGCAAGGAGCAGCACTGTCTCTGTCCTCTTGGAAACCTCAAGTGAATTTCAAAGTTGGGACAGAGGTGGAAATCAAACCAAAATGCTCCTGAAAATACCCAGCGCCGGAGGACACCGTAGACTGTTGTGTATAATGTGACCCATATGCCATGAGGTCAGTTCCCTCGGAATATGAAGAGTAAAGTCTAACAAATAAGTGGAAAGATATCCTGATGCTGATTCAAAGTCCTGGTGTCTGCTGCTTCAAAGGCCAAAACTCAGAACATCCGAGTTTGGAGTGAGGACAGATTTACTGATGGAGAAGGTGGGAGAGGAGCGGGGCATCAGGTCCACCCTCCAGTAGGAGTGCAGGCTTCTTATGTGAGGGGAGGAAGTGGGAGTGCAGAGATGATTGATGACCCAAAGGAGCACCAGCAGGGGTCAGAGGAAGACTGCTTAGTCCTTTGACCTTCATTGATGTGAGTTTGCGTCCTGAGGTTCCTGCAAATCTCTGTTAAATAATATGTACTTCCTTTTCTCCTCAGGACAGGCACTTTCTGGTAAGGTTCTGTTTTGGTAAAACTCAAGCCTCAAGCAGAATTCCTCTAATGATTAGCACCTCTGTGTACAAGGAGCGATTAGCCTAAAGGCCATAGGGATAAAGCAGGCTTGAACAAGCCTGAGTCAGATGGAGCACTTCACATGGATACAATCCCGTGCTCATGGGTCGGAAGAATTGTTGTTAAAATGTCAGTACTACCAGAAGCTGTCTGTATATTCAGTGCAATCCTTATGAAGATTCCAATGGCATTTTTTTTACAGAAGTAGAAAAAACACACGTAGAAAACCTCAAATAACCAAAGCAGTCCTAAGAACAAAGCAGGAGGCTTCACAATTCCTGATTTCAAGCTATGCTGTCAAACCACAGTTATCAAAACAGTTTAGTGCTGGCAAAAAAACAGATAATTGAGAACCCATATGTAAACCCAAGCATATATAGTCAACTAATATTTGACAAAGGAGCCAGAATACTAGTGGAGAAAAGACAGTCTCTTTAACAAGTGGTGCTGGGATAATTGCATATCCACCTGTATAAGAATGAAGCTAGACTTCTATCTCACACCACTCTCAAAAATGGAAATGGATTAAAAACTTAAATGTAAGACCCCAAACCATGAAACACCTAGAAAGAAAAAACACAAAACAAACAAAAACATCAACAGGAAAAAAAGGTGCTTGACACGTGGGACTTGGAAATAAATTTTGGATATGACGCCTAAAGTACAAGAAACAAAATAAAAAATAAACAAGTGGGACAACATCAAATCAAAAAGTTCCTGCACAGGAAAAGAAACAACAAAATGAGAAGACAACCTACAAAGGAATTAATGTCTAAAATATATAAATGACTCATACAACTCAACAGCAAAGAACAAGTCCAATCAAAAATGGGCAAAACACCTGAATACACATTTTCCCAAAGAATATATAGAAATGTCCAACAGTACATGAAAGGATGCTCAACCCCACAGAGTCAGGGAAATGCAAATCAAAACCACAAGGAGATACCACCTCACACCTGTTAGAATGGCTATCATTAAGAAGACAAGAGATAACAAATGCTGGCAGGGTGCAGAGACAAGGGAACCCTCAGGCACTTCAGTGGGGCTATAAACTGTTACAGCCACATTGGAAAACAGTATGAAGATTCTTAAAAAAAAATTGTTTTTAATGTAACTACCATATAAGCCAGCAATTTCAACTAGGAATGTATCCTGAGGAAATGAAAACACTAACTTGGAAAGGTATCTGCACTCCAATGTTCATTGCAGCATTATTTACAATAGTCAAGGTATGAGAACAACCTAAGTGCCCATTGACGGATGAATGGATAAAGAAATTGTATATGTATACAGTGGAATATTATTCAGCCATAAAAAATGAGGAAATGCTCCCATTTGCAACACCATGGATGGACCTTGAGGGCATCACACTAAGTGAAATAAGTCAGAGAAAGACAGACAGGAGTGGCAATAGGATCTCACTTTTATGTGGAATCGAAAAACCAAACTCCTAGATAAAAATCAGATTTGTGGTTACTAGAGGCAGGTGGGGTAGGGGAAGGGAGAATTGGAGAAAATTGGTCAAAAGGCACAAACTTCCAGTTATAAGATAAATAAGTAGTAGGGATATAATGTATAACATGCATAATGACTAGAGTTTACACTGCTGATATATATAGGAAAATTGTGGAGAGTAAGTCCTGAGAGTTCCTTTTTCCCCTCTTATGTCTTTTTTTACATTGTATCTATATGAGATGGTGGATGCTGACTAAGCTTATTGCAGTAATCATTTTTGCAAAATATGTAATCCAGACCGTTATGCTGTGCACCGTATACACTGATGTATGGCAGTTTTATCTCAATAAAACTGCGTAGGGGGCAGGGAGGATAGGAAGTTATATAAACCCATTTTGAAATCTTTTAAAAACTCAGTTTTGTGCCCTGGCTGGGTGGCTGAATTGGTTGGAGTGTTGCCCCATATACCAAAATGTTTCAGGTTTGATTCCCGGTCAGTTCAGAGCAAATACCAATCAATGTTTCTCTCACATCGATGTGTATCTCTCTCTGTCTTTCTCCCACTTCCTCTCTCTCTAAAATCAATCGAAACATATCCTCAGGTGAGGATTAAAAAAAACTCAGTTTTGTGTTAACCAATTATTAAATATGATGTATTCTTTTCTGGTTAAGTTATATAAAAATGTTTTTTCTGTTTTAAAAAAAATGAGCCCTGGCTGGTTTGGCTCAGCGTTAGAGCATCGGACCAGTGAGTCACAGGTTCCATTCTAGTCAAAGGCACGGGAGAAGATGCTGTTTTACCTATGACACATATGGGGGGAATTAGGGGGGAAGTTGAGGCTCATATATAAGCCTCAACTTTTTATTTTTTTATTGATTTTAGACAGGAAGGGAGAGGGAGAGAGAGATAGAAACATCGATGAGAGAGAACATTGCTTGGTCGCCTCCTGCATGCCCCCCACTGGGGATTGGGCCCACAACCTGGGCATGTGCCCTGACTAGGAATCGAACTGGTGACCTCTTGGTGCATGGGTCGATGCTCAACCACTGAGCCACACCGGCCGGGCTATAAATCTCAACTTTTAATTAATCTTTCAGATTACTTATTCTCAAATTCATTCCATTAAAAGAATATATGAATGCCAATTGAGGTATAACTTCTAAAATAGATTAATAGGTTGATCTTAGTTGAGTCCATTGTTTCTGGTTCAAATGACTGCCTAAAACATAAGGAAGTGATACCTCCTTTCCATTTTTTTTCAACAGCATCATTGAAGTATGATTGGCACACAGCAAACAGCACATCTTTAACCTGCACAATTCAGTAAGTTTTTACATACGCGTACATGTGTACAACCACCACCAACATCAAGATGATAAACACCCATCACCTAAAGCTTCCCCCTGGCTTTGTGACCTCATCCTCCAGACCCTCTGAGTTGCTGCCTTTGTTCCAGGCAACCACTTATTCTCCTGCTCAGTCTGGCTGGGGGTCTATCAAGTTTATTGATCTTCTCAAAGATTTTGGTTTTGTTGATTTTCTTCATTGTTTTTGTTTTCTATATCACTGATTTGTGCTCAGCTTGTTATTTCTGTGCTTTGGCTTATTTTGGGTTTAATTTCTTTTTTATTTTTTCTAGATTCTTAGGGTAAATCTGAAGTCATTGATGTGAGACCTTTTCTCCTTTTCTAATATACTTTTAGTGCTATAAATTCCCCCTTACGTGCTGCTTTTCGGTATCCCACAGATATGTTTTCATTTTAATTGAGTATAAAACACTTTTTAATTTCCCTTCATATTTTTTCTTTGAATCATAGATTATTTAGAAGTACATTATTTAGTTTCCAAATAATTGGGAATTTCTTCATTATTGTTTTCTAACTTAATTTCATTACGTTCAGAAGATATATTTTGTGTGGATTTTCATCATTTCAAAGTTGTTTTGATTCGTTTTATGGCATAGAATATGGAATATCTTGCTAAATGTCTGCATAACTGAACAGAATTCATAAACTGCTGTTGTTGGGTGGTGTGTCCTGTGTTAATTAGCTGAAGTTGGTTGATAGTGTTGCTCCATGTTCTATATCTTTATTAATTTCATGTCGATTTGTTCTGTCAATTATTGACAGAGGAGTATCAAAATATTCTACTGCAATTGTGGATTTGTGATTTCCTCTTGCAGTGCTATTCCTGTTTGCCTCGTCTATTTTAAAGGTATGTTAGTGCATCAATGTTTACAATCAGTGTTCTTTTGATGAATTGACCATTTTACCTTAGACCTATTTACCACAATAAAAGAACTGGAAAAAAAGTTTTACTGATATGGTCAAAAACACAGTAAAATTAAAATTACAAATTTTAATAACTTTTTTTTTTACCATAACCCAAAATATTATATAAAAAATAAAATGACCTACCTATCTCTGCCAATATTCTTTGCTATTAAATATATTTTCTCTGATACAGCAAAAGCCAATCTTGTTATACTTTGGCTTAGTGTTATCAAGTTATATCTTTATTTTACTCTTAGTCAATTTGCCTTTATATTTAAAGTGCATTTCTTGCCTGGCCAGTGTGGCTCAGTGGATTCAGCATCGTCCCATGGACTGAGAGAGCCCGGTTCGATTCCCAGTCAGGGCACATGCCTGGGTTGCGGGCTCAATCCCCAAAAGGGGCATACAGGAGGCAGCCGACCTGTTTCTCTCTCACGTGGATGTTTCTATCTCTCTCTCTAAAAATAAAATAAAATAAAAACATATTTAAAGTGCATTTCATCTCATAGGATACATATAAGCTAGATTTTTTATTATTTTTGTACATCTTACTTTACATATATTGTAAATTCCACTCTACTCTGATATTATCTTTGTTTAAATAGTCAAATGCCTTTGAAAGAGATTTGAATATAAAAATGATCAATTGCTGAAAGAAGGACTCTAATCCCACATCTCATATCTTACTGTATCATGTGTATATTTTATACTTTATTTTCTATTTCTTTTCTCTCTCCCTATTGCATATTGTGGGGGCAGAAGAATCAATTTTCTTTTACCCTTGCAAATTCTTCTGGCTGGACTAATCAAATTAATATGAGACAGATTAACAGGAGAAAATAACTGAATTTAATGTGTATGCACACACAGGGATTCCATAAGAATAAGGAGGCCCAAGGATACACTGGGCAATGGAGGTTTGTATTCCAACTGGAGCTAAGGAGAAGGGGGGTTTGTGGTTTGGGACTTCAAAGGGCTGGAAGGCAAGTCACACGGAGATAGAAAAGCAAATGTTTGGTACATGTTTTCTAGGCTATTTTAACAGTGGGACACAGAGAGGACTTTGATCAAATGGGCCTTTCTGGGTTCCTTCCTGACTATCACACTTAGTTCATATCAAACTATAGTTATCTGTGATGATATCTCCTTTCTTGGAGCTGGTCCTCTATTTAGATTCCTTTTAGGCAGTTAGGGGGAAAGGTCAAAGGTTTTTTATGAGTCTTGTCTTTAAAATAACTAGCTTAAAATAATCAATATCCCAAAAGACATATTTTAGAATGCAAACTCTCCTTTCTCTCAGTGTGAAATGTAAGCAATGTATGAGATTAGTGTTTAGCTTTTCAGTTTTGTTACCAAGATGAGACCATGGAGATAGAATCATGACAAAACTGGAGGAAGTATGGGCTTCAGCTTTGCTAGACTTGATGCTGGTTGCAGTAACTCCAAGCCTTTGAGTTGATTCCTCCCATTGTGTAAAAACAACTCTATTTTTCTTTGGCTGTCAAGATCAGTCACCCTGGACCAGTGTTTCTCAGACTTTCGCATGATTACAATTCATTTGGAGTACTTGACTCTTACACACAGATTGCTTAGTTTCTGATTCAGTAGATCTAGGATTGGCCTGAGGGTGTGCACTTCTAACAAGTTGCCAAGTGATATTGATGCTATTAGTCTGGGAACCTCGCTTGAGAAATATTTCCCTAAGCAATACTGTAACATGTTTTGTGTCCGCTTTGAGAATGGTTTCATTAAGTATGAGAATTATAACACTATCTATGGAAATAAGTTTTTTGGAAATATAATTACAAAAAGAATAATGTATGTGGATATTGGGCAGGCGAATGATGAATCTGTGATCGTTGCTGCCATATTTTTGGTTGTCTAGCTTTTGAAACTTCTACATTGGTGGAATATTCCACTCTGATTCTTCCTGGTTTCAGCACTCCTTCCCACTAGAGAAGCTACAAAGTCTAGACATTTCTTTTTCTTCCCCTGAAAGCTGGGGAACAGTCACACGATCAGTGTTCTTTTGGTGGTGGTGTGTGGTGGTCTGGAGAGCAAGTGCTACCCAGCAGCTGGGTTAGTGCCACCCAATGTCCTGCCAAATTGTTCCTGTGACATGAATTTTGCCATAGTTATGGGTGCCTGGCTACCTTGATTTCTGCCCACCTAAAATTTTTTTCTTTAGTTTTCTAATCTTGGCAGAAGTTCTGTGAGCTACTATTATATTACTTTTCTGCTCAAGTTAGAGTCAGTGTATGTTGCTTACAAAAGAGAATCTGACATATACCAAAAGTCCAGGCCAATAATGGCGTAGGTTACAGGTGACACAGTTGACAGGAGATGTTTTTTTTTTTTGTTTGTTTGTTTTTTAAATAAAAACACAATAAGTATTTCATTATACTCTACATTACAGATTAAATTACACTGGACCTCATGTTCTTTTTCTTTTTGTATTAAAAAACAATAAATTAAACTCTGGGTATGGATGTCAATGATTTCCTATAGATACACTTTTGTTATGTTTCTGAAAATTCTTTTCAGTACTTATCCCTTGAAATTAAACACGAAGAGAATTCTATTCTTATAGAGAAGGAATTTGAAAATCAAAAAGAAATGAAGGCAAATCAACTTTTAAAGAATAGTGGTTTAGAAATATTAAACATAGAGTAATATAGTTCTTAGACATTTGAAATTTCTTGCATTAGAAATAAAATTGTGTAAAATTATTACTTTAGGTTTGTAAATATTTGCAAATTAAAAATGGGGAAATTTGCCTGGCCAGTGTGGCTCAGTGGATTGAGCATCGTCCCATGGACTGAGAGGTCCTGGTTCAATTCCCGGTCAGGGCACATGCCCAAGTTGTGGGCTCGATCCTCAGTGGGGGGCATGCAGGAGGCAGCCAATCAATGTAGCTCTCTCATATCATTGTTTCTATCTCTTTCTCTCTAAAACAAAAAAAAAAACAATAAAAACATTTTTAGAAAAATTTGCAAAATTGTTGATTTTATTTTTTTTACTTAAATTAGAAGATTTGGGTAACTCGAGTCATTCAGCTATTTCATATATATGAATATATAAATGTATTTATATATGGATATATATTCATATATAAATTTATATATTCATATATGTTTATATATGGATATATATTCATAAATATATATATATATAAATATATATATTAATATATATCACACAGGCTTTGTGAATAAGGCAGACTGAGGACCGGTCAAACTCAGTGGCTTGAGACCCTGACAGTTTCCCTACTCAGAGACGCTTCTGTGAAGGCGGGCTGACATTTTCTAAATATAGGACTTCAAAAATTCAACAAAAGTAATAAGTTGAGAAAAATGAATGCTCACTATAAAATAAATTTTGAACAATCTATTTCACTATATTCTTATAGGACATGTGGACCAAAAAAAGGTATTCTATGATCAGTAGCCTTATGAGACTTGACTTGGGGTGTGAACACAACATGCAGATGATATACCATAGAAGTGTACACCTGAAACCAATATAACTTTATTAATGTCACCCAATAAATTCATTTTAGAAAGTAAAAAAAAAACAAAAAAAAAAACAGCTGGGCCAATCATGGAGGGTAGCCAGACCCCAGCCACATAACTTTTTACTAAAAGGTTTATCTTTGCCTTCAGCAAGCCCTGTCCATTGTTTCTGTGCATCTAGGTTCACATACTTGTGAAACAACCACCCTCAACAGACCACACAGTCTTGTTAACTGTCCTGTAATCTGATCCCCGCCTTGCTTTCTCCCCCTCCAGGTCATCTTCCTCTGTTCCCTCCTTGACGTCAAATCCATAAAAAATGCTGCAAAACTGTTATTGTGTGGAGCATTTGAGATCTTGCTTCCTAGCATGTCATCAGTTTGACTCAAACTCTTATAGCCCTGACCAGTTTGGCTTAGTGGTTAAAGTGTCAGCCCACGGGCCAAAGGGTTGCAGGTTTGATCCCCAGCCCCTGGTTGGGTCATGCAGGAGGCAACCAATCTATGTGTCTCTCTCACATCGATGTCTGTCTGTCTGTTTCTCTCTCTCTCCCTCTCTCCCCCTTTCCCCCCGCCACCTCCTCCCTCCCTTACACTCTATCTAAAAATCAATGGAAAAATATTCTCGGGTAAGGATTAACAAAAAAATAAATAAACTCATAAAAATTCTCTACAGGTTTGGAAGTTTCTTACATCAGCAGACACATACCAATAACTATAAATCTCTATCCATTATGGTATTAGTAGAAAAACCCCAATGGGGGAAAAAGGAGAAACATCTGTAACAAAAACAAATTAATAAAAAAAAAAGAAAAAAAAACCCTTAAGTTCAGAGTGTCTTGAGTAGTGTCTATTGGAAGTCTGGCTTAGGCCCTCTTCCTTTCCTTGCTTTGTTCTTGAAAGGGTTAGTAACCTTTTAAAGGGTAAAGGTAAAAGCTTGCAAAAGGCAGAAACTGTGAAAATTGTCTTGCTTGCATGACCTTGGCTCAGCCCTCTGTTGAGTAGGGATTATCAGATTATCTGCAAGACAATGAATCACCCAGCAGATATCGGACCAGATACCAGACCAGTCCTACTGCAAAGTGGACAATGGGCCAGGCAGAGTACGTCAGCAGCAACTGCCGGAAGCTAGAAGTAGAGTATATAACCTACACCCCAACTGCTATTTGATGCTGATGAACCCTTTTAGGCTCAGCCTGCCTGCACCCAGGTGCATGCAGTAAAGCCATTTTGCTCTACAGTGGCCTTGCATTGTGGATGTGATCTCCTGAGGGCTCAGACCTTTTATTTGGTGCCGAAACCTGGGAGGTCTGTGAGGATCCCGCATAGGGGGCAACCGTGGGCCCCCAGAGTTCTCTGGGCGTCCTGTTGGACCGGGATCGATCACATCCTCATCTGGATACCAGATCTCCAACCTTTCCTGCCGATCCAGCATCAACACCGGACACTAATTCGTGGTGAGTGTTGTTTTTTTTTTTTTTGCCTACCGGTCAGATTCTCCAGGCTGTCCTGTTATCCCCCGTCTGGGACATAAGAGAACCAGTTCTCTCAGTCACGTCTGTGTGGTCGTCCCTCCCAAAATCCAGTGCTGGTCGGGACATGCTCCTTGGGAACCAGGTTCCCTCAGCTCACCATATATCTAGGGATGGCTGATATAGGTGAGTTGCATGTCTCTCTACTTTAGGGGAGAAGGGGGGACGCCTTCTTCCACTAGTGTATCCGTCAGACTGCTAGGCCACGACATCTCACACTGCAACATGGGACAACACCCCTAGGATGTCTCCTAAAAAATCTACACACCCTAGGGCTCACTCAGGACTTACGTCACAAGCGACTCATTTTTTACTGCAACACTGCGTGGCCTCAGTACAATGGGTCACAATAGCCTGAGAACGGCACTTTCGACATTCTCACCGACCTAGACAATTTCTGTCAAAGGCAAGGAAATAGTCTGAGGTTCATTACATCCAGGCCCCTTTGCGCTCAGATCACACCCCTCTTTATGCGAATCTTGCTCTCCCTCCCAAATCTTCCTGCTCCACTTTAATCCTCCCAAGCCTCCCTCTGAAGACAGCGCACTAACTTCTGTTTCCTCCTTTGACCCAGTGATCTCGCTCCACCTCTGTCTCCCTCAGCCCCTCCGGGAGGGCCTCCTCCTCCAGCCCCTTCTCTGGGCCTCCCACCCTCCCCTGAACCTCCTCCTCTGGCTCCCACTCTTCTACAACCACAGATGACTCCCTCACACACGCCATCAGGAACCATCTTTGGTCCCTATCCGAATGCCCCGAGGGAAGCAGCGGGAGCTGAAGGGGTTGTCAGAGCTCATGTTCCCTTCTCTCTCTCACATTTGTCCCAAATAAATAAAAGACTAGGATCCTTTACTGAGGATCCCACCAATTATACTCAGGGATTCGAGTACCTTACCCAGTCCTGTGATCTAACTCGGAATGATATTCATGTTATTCTCTCTTCCACCCTTAATCTGGAAGATAAAAATCGAGTCTGGGTTAACTCCCAGGGCCATGCTGATAATCTGAGGCGACAGGCCCCCACTAACCCGGTAGGGGCCGAAGCAGTCCCTAGCCAGGACCCCAGGTGGAATTATCAGGACAGTGAGGTGGGTAGGAAGGCCAGGGACCATATGGTAATATGTCTCATTGAGGGACTTAAAGAAGCCTCAGACAAGGCTGTTAACTATGAAAAACTGTCTGAAATAATCCAGGAAAGGAATGAAAACCCTGCCTTACACAGGCTATGAGAAGATACACCAACTTAGATCCCACTAGCCCAGAAGGGACTGTCATTTTAAACCTGAGATGTATCTCTCAGTCGGCCGCAGACATTAGGAGAAAGTTACAAAAACTGGAAGATGGCCCTCAAACCCCTCAACGGGAACTTCTAAATCTAGCCTTTAAGGTTTTTAATAATCAAGATGAAGAGGCTAAACAGCAAAGAACAGCAGAATTCCAAATGCTTGCCTCTGCCATCAGAGGCCCCACTAATCAAAGGGGTCAGCAAACCCCCTTCAGGGGACAGAAGAAGGACACCCACCAGGATCAGCAGAGCGGACCTCCAGGTCCCTGCTTTAAAATGTAATCAGACTGGCCATTGGGTGAGACAATGCCCCAATCCCCGATCACCGCCTAAACCGTGTCCTCAATGTGGCGGCCCCACCGGAAGTTGGACTGCGGACAGACTGCGCAGAGTCGGTCCTCATCCCTTCCTCGGGCTGGTGGATCGGGCAACCCAGGCCTTGATCTGATTGGCCTCGCGGCTGAAGACTGAAGGTGCCCAGGAATGGACGCCCCGACCGTCAGCTCAAATTCTGAACTTTGGGTAACTCTGATGGTAGCAGGTAGGCCAATTTCATTTTTAATAGATACTGGGGCAACCTACTCTGCTCTCCCCGAGTTCAGGGGACCTCTTCGACATTCTGGGGTTTCAGTTGTGGGAACTGACGGCCAAATACTGCAACCCAGGGCAACCTAGACACTCATTTGTTCTTTAGGTCCCTATATCTTTTTCCACTCTTTTCTTACATTACCAGCCGGCCCCACTCCCTTGTTAGGGTGAGACATGCTATCTAAACCCCACGCTACTTTAACCTTTACTCCTTCTCTCCCCACCAACCACTCTCATTCTTTACTTTGTCTCCCCCAAGAATCTGCTTCCTCTCCTAACATAAACCCCAGCGCCCCTCCTTCCCCTCGAGGGGGCAGGGCCTCGGGTGAAATACCACTACTCTTATCGTTTTTTCACTGACCCAGTGAGGCGGGGGAGGGGGGCTTCTGGCGCCTAGCGCTTGGCTGCACCGGCTGGGCACCACCTGCTCTGGGGACAGTGCTAGGTGGGGAGCTTGACTGGGACGGTACACCTGTCAATCGATAACGCAAGTGTCCTAAGGTGAGCTCAGGGAGGACAGAAACCTCCTGTGGAGCAGAAGGGCAAAAGCTCCCTTGATCTTGATTCTCAGTACGAATACATACTGTGAAAGCGGGCACCATGTATAATATCTCTCACTATAACCTTACAAGGGGTACCTGTAATCTAACTATTCATGATGTGTCTAAGCCCTGCAATGGGAGTTTATATGTACAAGCTCAGAGGGACTTGATGCAATACCAAAAAAATCATACCAGGGAAATTAGTCACTATCCAGGGTGCAGTTCTGCTGGTGGCACTAGCCCTCTCCTCCCTCCATCGTGGTTTAATCATTCGAGACTTACTGTGGGAACACCTCCCTAGGCCCAAATATGACTGGACTACTTTGCTTATCAGTGGTAATGATGATTTTAGGTACACTAAACATTTCTACCCCCTGGAGAGGAATTGCTATCCAATGCCTAAACCCAGAAAAACAGGGTGGCTTATGGGCAGTGGGATATGTCACCCCAGCCAATACCTTAATCCATTCCTTCATCCCTAATTCAACTCATCAAGGCCTGAGCCCAGAAGCCATCATAGGGCAAAAAGGGAAGTCGGACTCCTCATAGCAGGAGTCATCGCTGCAATTACCACTGCCGGCCTCATGGGAGGAATTACTTATAATGCCATAACAGCAAAAAACATAACTGCCACCATGGCAAATATAGGTAGAGATACAGGTGAAATTTCAAACTTCTTTCAAAATCCTTCGACTCTCTTGCCTGCATGGTAATAGATAATCACATTGCACTAGACTACTGGTCAAAGAGGGAGGTCTATGCGTGACAGCAAATGCATCTTGTTGCTTCTATGTTAACTCAATCGGCTAGGTCGAGGACAGGGCGCAATGAATTCTAGATAATGCCCAGTGGCTGAAGGAATTCAGTCAGGATCACCTAGCCCAATCTACCTGGACAAGTATAGAAGCAGCCTTGCCTAAACTAACCTGGCTACTCCCCTTCATCGGGCCCCTAGTATTAGCCTTCTTATTGCTGCAATGGACATGGGGGTGCGGATCTCTTTTAGAGGTAGTGTTTTGGTTCTCTTTGGATAAATACCCCAAAGTGGAATTACAAGATCATATGGAAATTATCTTTCATTTTTTTGAGGAGGAGTTTTAATTACAGGCAAAACACCCTTTCATGAGGGTGAGATACCATTTCCCAATGCCCACAGAGCAAGAATCCAAAGCAATATTTAAATTGGACAGTAAACATTCTAAATTCTGTATTTATATATCAGTTTTACGTCTGGCTTGACCAAAACTAATCAAATAAGAGAAGGTGTAAAATTCAGGAAAGCTGGTCTCCTTGGCTGCATTTTGCCGGGCAGGGGGTCTCTTCAGGCTAATATATTGCAAAGGCAGAGTCTGTCTTCTTTAAGCAATGCAGAACACTGTGTTTAGATATTAAGACATCAGCCTTATAGCATGCCTGCTACCATAACCTTTTTCTTTACGAAGATGACAACAAGAATGACCAGGGTGATGATTATCTTTCCTAATTGATTGGAGTGACATGCCTTTTAAGTCTTTTTGAAGAAAAACTTGTGACAGTGTCTGCAGATGGCTTTAGTCATCCTTTGAATTATTTTTACACATTTAAAGTTGAGTTTTATTTATTTAGTTGCAGGGGCTTTTGTCCTATTCTTTAATATGCAAGTTATACTCAGATTTTGGTTCCAGCTTAAAGGAATTTTTAAAAAATATCTTTCTTTTTTTTTAAGTGGAAGGGAAGGAGGGAGGGAGGAAGGGGGGAGGGAGGGAGGGAGGGGGGGGGAGAGAGAGAGAGAGAGAGAGAGAGAGAGAGAGAGAGAGAGAGAGAGAGAGACATTCATTGATGTGGAAGAGACACATCCATTGGTTGCCTCCTGCACGACCCCGACCAGGTAAGTGCCCTTGGCTGGGAGTCAAACCCAGGACCCTTCAGTCCATGGGCCGACACTCTAGCCACTGAGTCAAACTGGCCAGGTCTAAAAAAATATCTTAATGGCATTCTTATTTATGGAAAGAGACTTTAGGAGGAATAAGCAAAATGTCTATGTTGGGTAGAGATTTAGTTTTGCTGTGGAAGGACGACCTGTGTTTTAGAAATTAGGGTGAAAGGTTGTTAAAATGTTGGTCTCTGTGAAAACCAGAGAGCATGCATCGAACAGGTATTTCACAGTCTTTGAACCACACCATGATTCTCTTACTGTCTCTTTCCTTGATTCATTTCCACGTGCAAACCAGTCTGCATTAGCCTCACCACTCTCAGCAAGAACAGTGAAGGTTTTCGATGATCTGAAAACCTCTTTCACTTACTAATAACCTTGCTTGTCTGGGTTTATGAAAAAGAAGGCATTCTGCATGGCAGTAGTAGGACCTTGGCATGTGTCCGGCAGACTGTCTCAGGATGGTCTGAGATTCAGTGAGACGAGAGTAAGCACTGAATTCCAAATATGAGTGATGCACTTTAGGGAATCATAGGGTTGCTCTTTACTGTGGCAAGGCTTATGGAATAGGAATTACACTGATATCATTATGAACCATATTGTCCTTGCTCATTCCAGCTGACCAAGAAGAGCCACCGGTTACTTTATTCTCAGCTCACTAGAGTAAAAATATGAAACACTTTTCGTTTTTCTAAAAACTGCCTCTCATTATAAAATTTGAATACCTTTTTCCTGCTGTTTCACTTTATTGGGGACCCAGGGGCAATACTGTGGAAGAAGGCCAGGAACTTTCTTAGCCTTTTGCCACTTCGCAATGCCTCCTTCATGTGTAGACATGCGGACGTACTAGTCACCAGGAGAGCACAGCAGCACAGGCCTCCCTTTGGGATTGTCTGGTTCTTTGTGATGCTGTGACCTCTGCTGATGTGGTGGTTTCCTGGTCTTGGTGCATTTGGGTTTCATGTGTTTCCTTCCCTCAAAGGGAGGCAAGTTTCAAAAGCTAGATCAAGTGGGTTTGGTTGCCAGCCCAAGAAGTCTGAAGATTGTTTTTATGTTTAATGAGAAAGCTTTGAAGAATTTTAGTAATACCTTGATCTGGAAGAAAACTCCACTAAGTCAAAGATGGTCTGTACATGAGCAACAGTGGGGGCAGAGACCACGTAGGGGGCTGTTGCAGAAGTCTAGATTAGAGATGATTGTGCATAAGATTAGAGAAATACTGGTGAAACAGCTGAGTCAAGATATATTTTGACTGCAGAGCCAAGATAATTTACTGGTAGATTGGACACAGGGTGCGAAAGAAAACAGAGGGAAGGGCCAGAGCTGCACCCACGTCTACAAAGCGGACATTCCAGCAACATCAGCAGGTGGGAGAACGTCTCCGTGCTCAATTGGGACAGAGATAAAATGGGAAGCAAATGATATAATCAAAGGGTAGGAACTTTAAACTCTACATAGCAAAATACTGTTGGCAGAGAAAAGGGCCATGCTTCCTCTCTGACCCCATAAGTCCCTGTGGGACTCAGTTCCACTTCCCCATGCAGTGAACATTTATCTGGTTTGAGGGAAACTGGCCTCCTCAAGTGTAGGTGTTAGATAAGATGGAATAGAAAAAGGGCTGTTAGAAGCAAGATCAAGAATCTAGAGATTTATTCAAAACCTGATGATAGTGAAGGTCCACGGGGACTGAGGATATAGACGAGACTAGAGGATGAGAGAGCTGGAAGAGTAAGCATGATGGGCTCCCTGCTCCCAGCACTATCAGGTAAAAGCCATCATGGAAAGTAGACTGAAGGCACATGTGGATAAGGAATGAGAATCACTGAACAAGGAAATTTAAAGGCCAAGTAACAGAACTTAGCAGTGGCAGTTCCCACCTGGAATGTTAGCATCGTGGTACTCACATCCCGTGTTGATTGGAGGGCTTGGGCTGGTGGTCTTCTCTCTGTTTTACACTTTACTTTGGTGGGTCTTTTCTGATTTATCCAGTTACTGTTGAGCAGAGTAATTGTGACATCAGAAGGAAACCATCCAATCATGGTTTTGTGCTTTTCTTTAGAAATTTCTTCTCACTTTTCTTAGTCTTTTACCCTTTTGCCACTATCTATACTTGGGTCTCACTTTTCACCTGCTCTATAGGTTATGGTTTATTGCACAATGTACAAACATTCTCAGATCTTAAGTTTGAAATGGGTTTTGGGCAGTTTTGGAACCTAGGGATTTAGAAATATTCAATGGGAATGCATCTCTTCTCATGAATCTCAGCCATCATAACACCTATCTTTCACTTTTCAGAAAGTGAACATTGCTGCCTGGATGAGCAGATCATCACTGTGTCACCTTGTGACATCATTCATATCTATATCATGTCTGTATCTCTGCAGTGAGCATCTAGGTGATCCCTCTCTTATGAAAGATAAGGCAACGTCTTCAAACAAAATATGAAACTTGACACAGTTAAACAGTATTGCTTTCTCTATTAAACCCTAACTATTGGTATGTTCATTAAGGAATTTCCCTTTACTGCTTTACTAGGATATGCGTCACACTTTGTTTTCAAACCTCGCTAGGACCCATTGGATGGGATTTGAACTTTGAAGTTGCAAGATTGCCTCTTTCAGGATGTGAAGAGTAGTGAAAAGATTATGTAAGAGCAATTTAAGTTTGTGAATGGACAAAATAGCTCTGTCATATTAGAGGCTCACTGAGCCCAGCTGGTGTGGCTCAGTGGTTGAGTGTAGACCCGTTATTCATCAAGAGGCTGCTGGTTCAATTTCCAGTCAGGGCACATGGCCAGGTTGTGGGCCAAATCCCCAGTGGGGGGCATGCAGGAGGTAGCCAATCAAGGTTCTCCCTCATGGATGTTTCTATCTCTCTTTCCCTCTCCCTTCCTATCTCTCTAAAATCAATACAGGAAAAAAAAGAAGCTCACTGAATAATGAGCAGGCCAAATGTGTTCAATAGTTTTATTGAGAGATGCATTTTTCAATACTACAAGTTTCTTATACACTCTTTAGCTTTGAAGGAAAGATTGAAAAAGGTTGGCATAAATCAACAATGTTGCTTTATTAAATGTGCTTATAGGAAACAGATATCTTCCAAGATACAAATAATTAGAAACTGTGATAGCAGCCTTCTGTTATAAGGTTAATTAAGATAAAATAATGTGTCTATGTCTGTATTAACACAAGGCCAAAGACGTACTGAACCAACTAACTGGACTTTTTACGATGGATTGGCAAGATAAAGATTGTAGATGTCACCTACTGAGGCAGCGACAACCTTCACATTTAAGGTAATACTGCTCCTTCTTCGAACACTTCACGTTTAATTACATATTCACTATTTGCCTCCTCATTGTATCCTGGGTTTCCTAAAGGTAAGGATCAGATTCTCGGAATTTTTCACAATGTCTGGCATGCTATATAGACTCTTAATAAATATTGATTTAAGAATAATCTAATTTTAATTTGGGAAAATTAATCAACTTGGGAAACTGCTAATTAATACACTGATTTCTTCCATTAATCAAACTTTAGCTGTAAAACTGGGATAGCAGTAGGAAAAAACAAATTTCACCAATAACAGTCATTTTAATCACTACTTTCTAACTCCTGTTTCTATAACAAGCCTTTTCCTAGAGATGATTTTGATCTGCTTTTGAGAGAAATGTAGTCAATAATGATCCCATAGGTAGCAGTTAGAAAAAGCCAGGGGCCTGGAAATTAATAAATTATATAAACAATCCTCAAAAGTTTTATGTGTAACACATTTTTATGTATATTGACACAAATAACATTTGGTATTGTCTGTGGCATTGAGGAGACCCTTGTCACCCAACTGTCAAAGTAGAAACTGGACTTTTACAACATAGAAATATTTTGAAGTCAATTAATTCACTGAAGATGTTTGGTTTAAAGGTAACTACCAGGGATTCCACAAAAGTGACAAGAGATAAACCATCAGATGCATTCCTCAACATTTACAGGGCAAGGAAAAAAGTAGACTCTTCTGGAAAGTCCTTAGGAGCAAAGTAAAGTGCCTTACCTATGCTAATCCCAAGTAAAAGGCCGAAGTGACAAGCAACAAGCATGTATCTGATTATTCCAAAGAACGGCCCTTCAGGAAGCACAGATTCAGGCAGACACTCAGACAGCATTCTGGCTGGGGGTGAAGGCAAAGAGTGTTTATGAGAAAGGGAAGGAGAATAATCACAGTAACAGGAGGAAGGAATTCTATTGGTGCTCATAAGTCAAGGAAGGGATTTCCACAGGTACACATAGACTAAGTTATTCTTTAGCTGAACATGGTGCTGCTGATTCTAAAGAATGTCATGATCGTTCAGTCCTGTGGTCAGAATGTCTGCCTTGAAACAGTTGTTTGGAATACCATGTTGGCTTGTCCCAGTTAGTTTGCCCATTTTAAACCTTTCAAAGTTTGAGGAGTGAGATGGGTAAGGCAGATGGGATAGTGAGTCCAGCTCCATTCTGAAGTGGCTCCAGTTACATAGTTTTCACAGCTGAGATCATCAGGGCCTGGGAAAACAAACTGAAGACGGGCTGGAGCCACAGATGTACTGTCTCTTCCACGATCCCCTCAGCAGGCAGTTTCCCTTCGGCTGCAGAACTGCTTTTGGTTGGATATGAGGAATCCAGTCGAAGTAGCTACAGATTTCTTCTAGGGTGAAATGGACAGACTCAGGCGTCTTATTTACAGGGAGCAGCATTTTGCAAACTTTCTAAACACTTTTTTCTTGTTGTTCAAAAAACGTTTATTTATATAAAGACAAAACACTTTTAAGGAGAAACATCCATAAATGTGGCAGGAGGGGGAGGACAGGGAGGATGGTATTTGTTGAGAACCTGCTATCCGTTATGGAGCAGAGAACTTTCCATGGATAATCTAATTAATTTGAACCTACAGCCCTTTAGTGAGGTAGGGAAGAACCCCAGTTAAGAAGAAGCGACTGAGAATTGAAGAAGTTTGGAGACTTGTTCAGTTAAAAGCTAACTCAGCGCTATCAGTTTCTATTCTGATGCCTGGTGGAGGATCTCCTGTGCCAACGTGGAGCAGCCGGGACCCAACATGCTCCCCAGGTGTGACCACTTAGAAATCAGGATCGAGCATCTTGGGCAGCAGGGTCATTTACAGGGAAGGAAAAGCTATATTTAAATGCATTTCCAGCTGAAACACAGCACTTCCTAGAATGGGGGTGGCAAACAGGCAGGTAAGCCGAGTTCTTTAGGTAACAAGGAGGGACATTTTCAGAGCTCCCAGCACAGACTTTGCCTGGGTTACTGCAAGATCCACGGACTGGAAGTAGCCTGCCAACTGGGCGAATATGTTTTCTTCCCCTGCAGGGCTTTCTCTCTCCCCTTGAGGCCTCCCGGGGATCTAAGGAGCCAGGATTTGGGTTTTGACTTTCACTCCTCTCTGGAGGGACCTGGGAGGCGGAGGCGGGGCTTTGCTGAAGGTCAGCCATGGCCACGCCCTGCAGGAGGAGCCTGGATGCTCACCAAGTCCCCGCGCGCGCTCTCTCGGTTCATCTGCACCCTGGAAGCTCCTTACTGCAGCCTGCGCTCCAAGTTCAACCGCGAAGAAGCCATGGCGAAGTCCAGGGGCCGTCTGTACCTTTGCATGTGCTTGGCAGCAGCGCTGGCATCTTTCCTTGCAGGACTGATGGTGGGTAAGTGTACAAACTCCTCCCCCCGAGCCCAGGGCCTTGGCTCCTCCTCTGAGAAAAGACTGTGCTGGCCTCAGCAGGCCAGCTGAGCTCAATCTCAGTGGGGATGTGAACTCCTGGAGTTTCAGCCAAACTGGAAACGGAGTGGAAAGCATTTGGGCCTTCCTAATAAAGTGTGACCGAAATCCAGATTTATTAAATGCTCACTGAGTTCAGGGTACTGACCAGGGCTGTTGGAAAAATAATTTGGAGTTTTCACTATCTGCAGGGATGAAAATGGTGATTTCAGTTCCAAGCATTATGAGTCAAAACTTGTAGTTAAAGAAAAATATTTGCAGCACCGCAAAAACTGCCCTTTCTGCATCATTTATTAAATAAATATCTGGGGGATGCTCTCTGTGTGTCAGGCACTGTGCTAAGAACTAGATCCACCGGGAGAAAAAGACAAAGGCCCTTCCACTTGATGTCTAAAGTGGGAAAATGAAAAGAACTTCTCTCATATAAAAGTCGTTTTAACCAACTCAAAATTACATTGCACAGCGGAATTGGAAGGCTCCCTGCATTTAATATGAGTATTTCTGTAAAGCTCACCATGGTCTATTTCTTACTTAGGGAAGGGCTATTTTTGGCTTCTAGTTTTTATAAAAGTCTAAAGCAATTATGTGTGGAAGTGGTATGTAAATGTGCATATGTGTATTCTGCCCCCAGGCTGGTTTATTAAGCCTCTCAAAGGAACAGCCACCACACTGCGCTATCATCAAAGTATACGGTGGAACCTGGTTTCCGAGATGAAAGCCGAAAATATTAAATCATTTCTTCGGTAAGTTTGTTTTGCATATTTGATCTTAATAAAGTGTTTAAAATATTGCAGAGTGAGAAGTGTATTACAATTGGTTATATTCATATGGATAAACTTCTTTGTGTGAAATTATATGATGTCGCATTCATTTATGGAAGTTTAAAATGTCCCTAAACCACTATTAGGGTAAAATCTATTTGAATGTTCCAAGAGTCTCCCTGAACTTCATCTACAGAAAAAGTATCTGATAGTTATTAAGAGATGTTTTAACTTCATGTTAACTTTGGGCTGTGACTGAATGTTATTCTTTGTTCCTCGGTGCCTGGGTTTAATCAGCAATGTTATTTAAACATTGTATTCTGCGAGGAAGATTTAACTGGTTGTAAACTCTGATTTAGAGGAAAGGAGGTTAAAGTTTCAGATTCTGTCTGCCACAGATTAAACCTCTCTCCGATGTTGCAAATATAAGTAACACAAATAGGACAAAACAAAAGCAAAAGGATCAGTGTAAATCCACCAGTCTTAGACACGAAAAAAGTAATATTTGAGGGAGTGATTTTGAACTCCTTGAAGGCAATCTCCATATTTATTCCTATATTCAGACTCTTTCAAGGGGCTGTCATAAGAAACACCCAGCTTTATTGAGGTATACTTTACGTAAAACAAACTGCTTCCATATAGCCTACAATTTGAGAGTATGACAGATGTATAATATACTCAACAAACCACTTCCTCAGTCTCACTACAGAGAATTTACATCATGCCCTTTGCAGTTTATTCTTCCCTTCACCCCTTGGCCCTAGACAAGCACCGATCAGTTTTATGTCACTGTGGATTCCTTTGCATTTTCTAGAATTTTATATAAATGGAATCATACAGTAAGTGTTCTTTTGTGTCTGTCTTTATTTACTCAGCATAATGATTTTGGAGTTCATTTAGGTTGTTGCATGTATCAGTTTATTGCTTTCTACTGATGAGTACTATTACATTGAATGAATATACTACAATGTGTAGATGATGGACTTTGGGGTTGTTTTTTTTTTTTTTTTTTTTTTTTTAATTGTGAATAAAGCTGCTATGAGCATGTGTTTACAAGATTTTGTGTGCACATAGGTTTTCATTTCTCTTGGATGGCTGTTTTTGGATGATAAGCATATGTTTAACAAAAGCAAATGCCAAACAGACTTCAAAAGGGGTCGTACCATTTTCTGTTTCTAGGGATCATGTGTGAATGTACCAGCACTCCACAGTACCAGTGCCAACACTTGGTGTTGTCAGTCATTTTCATCTTCACCATTCCAATGGGTGTGTAGTGGCAGCTCAGTGTGCTTTTAATTTGCATTTCCTGGTGTTAAGCATCTTCTCATGTGCTTATTGAATACTTGTATATCTTTTTATAAAGTCTCTCCTTAAATATTTTCCTATTTTAAAATTGTTCTTTTTTATAAAAGACTTTTAGAAAGGAAGGGATAGGGAGAGAGAAACATTGACTGGCTGCCTCTTGCATGCCCCCTAGTGGGGATAAAGCCCAAAACCCAGGACCATGCCCTGACTGGGAATTGAACCAGCAACCTTGACTGGTGTACAGGATGACACCCAACCAACTATGCCACTCCTGCCAGGGTTAAATTGTTTTATTTTCTTATTATTGAGTTGTAGGATTTCTTTACTCTGAATATAATACATTTGTCAGACATGTATTGTGAATATTCTGTTATAAGATTGGCCTTTTTTGTTTACTTAGTGGAGTTTTTGAAAAGCAGACATTTTAAGTTCAGTTGACCAATTTTTGTTTTATGTTTCATCCTCTTTGTGCTATTGAACTTTGCCTATGAGAACTTGGGAAGTTTTATTGTTTGTTTGTTTTTTTTTAGAAATTTTACAATTTTAGCTTACACATTTAGGTCAGTGATCCACTTCAAGTTAATTTTTGTGTATGGTATGAGGTAAGAGTTGATGATTTTTGGCCCACAACCTGGGCATGTGCCCTGACCAGGAATTGAACTGGCGACCTCTTGGTGCGTGGAGCCACACCGGCCAGGCAAGAGTTGATGATTTGTAAAATACAATATTAATTTATTCCCACAGCATTTGTTGAAAAATAAACCTTTCCTCATTAAATTGCCTTGGCACCTTTGTTCAGAATCACTTGATCATAAAATATATACAGCCTATTTTTGGATTTTATATTTTCTTTTAATGATCTCTTGATTTACATATCTCAATACTGCACTGTTTGTTTGATGTAGTTTAATAAGTTTGAAAATCAGGTACAGTTAATCCTACAAAATTTTCTTCTTAAAAATCTCTTTGACTATTTTAAGTCATTTGTATTTTCAAATAAATTTTAAAAACAACTTCTCAATTTCTACAAAAAAAAAAAAAAAAAAAAAAGCCTGCTGGAATTTTGATTAAAATTGCATTGACTCCATAGATGAATTTGGAAGAGAAGTAACATTATACTACTGAGTCAATCCCTTAAGTCATTCATCTTGGGGAGTGCACTGCAGTTTAACTCTTCACTTATTGAGGGACACTGCCATTTTCCCCAGTTTCAGGGTAATTAACATTTGTGTACAGGTTTTATGTAATCATAGGCTTTCATTTCTTGGGACAAATGCCCAAGAGTGAAAATTGCTAGGATGTACATTTTTAGTTATAGAAGAGTTTACCAAACTACTATAGAAAATTTTATTCATGCTGACAGGTGCATGGTGATACCCCATTGTATTTGTTTTATTTTTAAATATGTTTTTATTTATTATTATTTTTTAAAATCGTTTTTATTGATTTTTTTTTTTTTAGAGAGAGAGGAAGGGAGAGAGAAATAGAAACATTGATGAGAGAGAAACATCAATAGGCAGCCTCTGCACGCCCCCTACTGGGGATTGAGCCCAACCCAGGCATGTGCCCTGACTGGGAATGGAACTGGGACCTCTCAGTCCATGGGACAACACTCAATCCATTGAGCCACACTTCCCGGGCTGTTTGTATTTATTTTTGAGAGAGAGGAAGGGAGAATGACAGTGAGAGAGAAACATCAATCAGTTGCCTCCTGTACGAGCCCCACCGGGAAGGAACCCGCAACCCCAGCACGTGCCCTGACTGGGAATTGAACCTGAGACCTTTCAGTGCATGGGACAGTGCTCAACCACCTGAGCCACACTGGCCAGGGTACCTCATTGTGGTTTTAATTTCCATTCCCAAAGTGGCTTCTTAATTATATTGAACATCTTTTCCTGTGCTTATTCACCGTCTCTACACGCTTCACAGAAATGTCTGCTCGTATCTTTTGCCTATTTCTACTTAGTTTTATTTTTCCTTTTGAGCTATGAGAGTTCTTATATTTTCCAGATACAAGTCTTTTGTAAGCTTTGTGGTGTACAGACATTTTGCCTAGTCTGTATTTGTCTTTTCATGTTTAACAGGGGCATTTCCAAATCAGAAATGTTTAGTTTTAGTGAGGTTCAGTTTATCCAGTTCATCAGTTTTTCGTTTTACAGATCATGCTTTTAGATTCATGTGACTAGCCCTAGATCCCCTTTCCCCTCTCCCCCTAACCCACATTTTATTTTATTTTATCCTCAACTGAGGACGTTTTTCTGAGGACATTTTTGCATTTATCTTCAGATAGAGTGGGAGGGAGAGAGGGAAGAAGAGAGAGAGAGAGAGAAACATCAATGTGAGAGAGACACATCGAGTGGTTGCCACCCACACGACCCCAACCGGGGCCGGGGACAAACTGCAACCAAGGCACGTGCCCTTAGCGGGAACCGAACCCGGGACTCTCTGGTCCACAGGCCGACGCTCTAACCGCTGAGCCAAACCGGCCAGGGCCAAACCCACATTTTATAGTGTACATTTTACCTTAAACTTTGTGATTCATCTAGAGTTAATGTGTACCTATGGAAGAAGGTTTGATGAGGTTTATTCTTCTGTCTATGGATGTCCAATGTTCCTAGCACCATTTGTTGAAATGCTGTCCTTCCATTTCATTGCTTTTGCACCCTTTGTAAAGATTTAGTTGGACATAGTTGTGTGCGTCTGTTTCTGGGTTTCTATTTCTCTCAAATTTCCTCTATTGATCTATGTGTCTACACTCTCTAGTACCACACTGTCTTTATTTATTTACTTAATTAAATTTATTTGGGTTACATTGGTTAGTAACATGATGTGTCAGGTGTACAATTCTATAATGCACCATCTGTATATTGCATTGTATACTCACCACCCAATTTCCTGCAGTCACCATATAGTTGACCCACTTTACCCTCTTCATTCCCCCTTTCCCTCTGGTAACCACCACACTGTTGTCTATGAGATTGGTTTTTTGTCTGTTTGTTGCTTTCTGGTTTATATCTCATATGTGAGTGAAGTTATATGGTTCTTGTCCTTTTCCATCTGACTTATTTTACTTAGCATGATACTCTCAGGATCCATCCATGCTGCTAACACCACTCCATCCACACTGTCTTCATTATTGAAGCTGTATCCTACGCCTTAGCAATGCATAGAGTGACTTCTCTCACTTTATTCTTTCAAACAATTATTGTAGCTATGCTATATCCTTTGCCTTTTCATATAAAATACACAATAAATGCCCTGGCTGGTTTGGCTCAGCTGTTAGAGCGTCGGCCCCCAGACCAAACAGTTGCAGGTTCGATTCTGTCAAGGGCAGGTACCTTGGTTGCAGTTTGATCTCTGCCCCTGGTTGGGGTCATGCAGGAGGCAACCAATCAATGTGTCTATCTCACATCAATGTCTCTCTCTCTCTCTCTCCCTCCCTCCTTCCTACTCTCTCTGAAAATCAATGGAAAAATATCCTTGGGTGAGTATTAAAATATATAGACATACAATAAGTATTTATGTCTTGAAAAGTCCTTGCTGGGATTTTGATAGGAATTGCATTAATCTTATAGCACAGTATGGGGTACTTGACAGTTTTACTATGTCCAGTCTTCTAACCCATGAACATGGTAAGTCTCTCCAGTTACTTAGGTCTTCTTTCATTTCTTTTATCAACCGTTTGTAATTTTCAGGATGCAGATCCTGTGTGTGTATTATTAGATTTATATCTAAGATTTTTACTTTCTTTGGAGCAAATGTAAGTCGTATGGTATTTAATTTCCGTTTCCATATGTTTTTGTTGTTGTTAGTATGTAAAAATACTGTTGATTCTCATGTGTTGTTTTTGTTTCCTGTGGCTTGTCTAAACTCCCATGTTAGTTCTATGAATTTTTTGTAGATTAATTAGGATTTTCTATGTAGACAATCATGCCATCCTTAAAGAGAGGCCATTTCATTTTTCCCTTTTCAAACTGTATGCCTTTTTCTCCTCCTCCTCCTCCCCCTCCTCATTCTTTGTCGTGTGTGTGTGTGTGTGTGTGTGTGTGTGTGTGTGTGTTGACTGAAATTCCAGTACCATGTTCAATAAAAGTGATGAGAGCCAACATCCTTACCCTGTTTCTAATCTTGGGGAACAGCATTCAGAGTTTTACTATTAAATTCATAGTTTTTAAATATTTTTTTGTAGATTTTTTGTGGATTCTCTTTATTGAGTTAAGGAACCTCACCTCTATTCCAACATTGCTAACAGTTTTATTTTTTATTGATTGATTTCTTAGAGAGACAGAGAGAGAGAGAGAGAGAGAGAGAGAGAGAGAGAGAGAGAGAAGACTGGAGGGAGCGAGGGAGGGAGACAGACAGAGAGACAGACATCGATCTGTTATTTCACTTATTTATGCATTTATTGGTGATTCTTGTATGTGCCCTGACTGGGAATCAAACCCACAACCCTGGCGCATTGGGATAATGCTCTAACCATCTGAGCTACCCAGCCAAGGCAGAAGCTTTCTTTTTTCTTTTTAAATCATGAGTGGGTATTAAATATTGTCAAATGGTTATCTGCAGATCAACTGAAGCAAAATAAAAATTTTAAATACTCTCCCGCTACCAAACAAGGGCAGAAAATGAGATGTACAGGAACAAACATAAAGGAAGAAAACATAGAACAATAAAGTGGTAGACCTATGTTGAACTATAGTTGTTTTTTGTTTTTTATTAATTTATTTTTGTTACAGATGTTGCTCCTTTTCCCCCCATTGACACCCTCCTCCCGATCCCAGGCCCCCCCTCCCACTTTATTGTTTTATGTTTTCTTCTTTATGTTTGCTCCTTCACTTCTCATTTTCTGCCCTCATTTGGTAGTGGGGGAGTATTTAAAATTTTTTATTTTGCTTCAGTTTGTCATTTTGGCTATACCCTTCTTTCATTTTTTCTTTCTTACTTTTTTTTTAGAAGATGTTCTCGGGATTAAGTTACACATCTGTAATCCTTCACTGTATTCTTAAGGTTGCTACTGTACCACTTAACATAAAATGCTGGAAACTCACATTTTTATGTCTGTTTACCTTCTCCTCTGTCATTCTTTTTTTTTTTTTTTTAAAGATTTTTTAAAATTGATTTTTAGAGAGAGAGGGGAGAGAGATACATCAATGTAATAGTGAAACATTGATCAGCTGCCTCCTGCACACCCCCTGCTGGGGATCGAGCCTGCAAACTGGGCTTGTGCCCTGACAGGGAATCAAACCAGCAACCCTTCAGAGCATGGGGACTATGCCCAACCGACTGAACACACTGGCCAGGG
This sequence comes from Tadarida brasiliensis, assembly GCA_030848825.1. Taxonomy (NCBI): domain Eukaryota; kingdom Metazoa; phylum Chordata; class Mammalia; order Chiroptera; family Molossidae; genus Tadarida; species Tadarida brasiliensis. The sequence goes on from CM061268.1 coordinate 62,691,314, forward strand.
CTCTTCTACCATTCCTTATATTCTAAAGACTGTCAAAAGTCTCATATGCATATACAATGTAAACCTCACAAAACAATGTTTTAAGTTTTTCTTTGGACATTTATATGTATTGAAAGCCAGTTACGGATACACATTTTTCAGATGTTTATCTCCAATGATTTTCATTTGTTTCTGAAAATTTAGGTTATCCTATGGTATTTCTATTTAGTCTAAATTAATTTCTTAAGCATTTCTGTAATTTGTGGGGATTGGTGGTGACAAATTCTCTTAGTTTTTCTTTATCTATAAAATCTTTATTTCACCTTAATTCTGGAAGCGTAGTTTTCCTTGATGTAAAGTCTTTCCAGTGTCTTCTGGCTAGTATTAGCATCTGATGTGAAGTCTACAGTCATTTGTTATATAACATATCATTATTGTCTTTACTTTTCAGCAGTTTTACTATGTGCTTAGGCATAGTTTTCTTCAAGTTTATTCTGTTTCTGGCGCTCTATGCTTCTTGACTTTGTCAATTAATGTCTTTCACTAATTTAGGAAGGTTTTGTTTATTCTTAAAATTTTTCTGCAGCATTCTTTCTCTTCTCCCCTTCTGAGACCTCATTTAAACCCTAGACTCAGATAAGCAATGTGAAGTGTGTACAGTGTGGACTGTTTCCTTCCTGTCTGCCCTGTGATGTGATGAGATCAGAAAATTCCGTGTTCGTTTCCATGGATGCGTTAGAGTGAGCTCTAGTAATGAGGAATGAAAACAACTAAACTGTTCTTATGACATTTGGACTGATCTGTGATTGAGACACATCAGATATCAGGAAGCTAATTCCAAATATCTTTTTGAGGGGTTTCTTCGGAGATAAAGGAAAAACATCATTAGGCAGTAGGGTGGATGTCACTTGAAAAAAGACTCAGTCTATATTTCTCATGCAGTACAGTAAAACGGCAGAGTGTCTTATCAGGTGAGACACAATGCTTATATTTGAATTTGTGTAAATTAAAAGACCAGGTAAAATGCTAACACTATTGAATTCTGTCTGCAGCATATCATGAAGTGTCCAAAAGAAATCACCTAGACAATTATATGAGGGAGCAGAACCCGAACTTGGTGATACCCTTGGTCAAACATCAAAATTTATGTCTGTTTATTATAGCTTTAACTTGTTTTCGTGTGTAATGTAGCATAAGGTGGTAAGTGATGTATGAGGAATTTGCAGGATGATTGTATGGAGCTGGCTTTCCTTTCCTTTATGTCCAACTGAATACAGAAATTGCACACCACAAAGGATGAGAAGAAGAAAGGGGAAGTGAAATACATTGAATTAGGAGCCCAAGATTTGAATGAAGAGGAGTTACCCACAGTTTTCACAGCACCTAGAATGAGTAGAAGGTGGTGACTTTTGGTATGAGCTTCAAACGAGTTGTTATTTTTGAAAGCAGTAAAAGGAAAGATATTTGAAAGAGTCAGTGGAGAGTAAGAAGGACCCCTACCTGGTCGTCTTGCCCAGAGATATGTGGGGGCATGGGAAATAAAACAGCTAGCAGGAGAACAGGGTCTTCTGAAGAAACCAGTGAAGACAAGGAGTTCAAGTAAACCTTCAGAGAAGGGGCTGAGGATGGAGAATCAGAGAATCGTCAGATCCAGAGGGTTTTGATGGGAAAGGAGAATGTGTCTGGGAGGGAGTGGAGGGGTTCAGAATTGTGTTAAAGGGACCAATGCAGCGGGAATGATTTGATTTTTCTCCAGCCACTTTCTTGTTGGCAAATCCTTAACTGCTGCGCCTTCGCTCTCCTTCAGGGGACATGTGTTTTGTAAGGGTCACTTTCTTTCCAGCCCCGGAATCTCTTGATTGGTCCATAATCCAGCCACCACTCTCTTCCCACTGGCAGTGGTTAGTTTGAGAAGGGGGATATGACCCTATTATGCCTAATGAAATGCGAGGAGAATTCAGCTGAGATCCACCATGAAAAGTTTCGTTTGTTCAAAGAAACACAAAAGAGCACCTACCAGTTATTATTTGTATTTGTGTGTGTGTGTGTGCTTGTCCTTAGCATTGCAGTGTGAAGGTTATAACACCTGGAGCTGTAATGCCCAACTTGGGACCATAAAGAGAAATTCAGATGTAAAGTAAAGGGTGTTAGGCCTGCCAATCTTTTTTTTTTTTTTTTTCTTGCACTTCTGTATTTCATTTCAGTGGGTTCTCTAAAAGATGGGAGGAAAAAGTTAATGGTTAATCCTCCATTTTAACTTAGGAAAACATATTTATTTTTTCTAATGATATCTGCTCACTGTGGAAAATGAAACAATTACAAATGATATAATATAGAAATTAAATATTCCCAGCCTCACTGTTTTGTTTCTATACATAAAAAATAACTGGTTTATAAAAACATTATTTTTTTTTTACAAATATTGTATGAGGTATTAGTATTTATAACCTGCAGGGGTTTTTCTGTTAATCCTCACCCGAGGATGCTTTTCCATTCATTTTTAGATAGAGTGGAAGGGAGGAAGGGGGAGAGAAAGAAACGATGTGAGAGAGAGGCATCAGTTGCCTCCCACATTACCCCAACCAGGGGCCGGAGATTGAACTTGCAACCCAGGTATGTGCCCTTGACTAGGAATTGAACCCATGACCCTTCGCTCCCCGGGCTGACACTTTAACCGCTGAGCCAAACTGGGCAGGGCCGTAACTTGCAGTTTTGATTTAATGCTATAGAAAGGGAGAAGATGCTTGACGAGTCCTAATGGATGATGACTAGCCTGCCAGAGGGACAGGTGAATGAACTGAAGTGGTGATAGAGGGAGTTCCAGGTAAATAGGACATTTATGTTTGAGAGAAGACCCGAGCAAAGGCTATAAGGGGGTCAGTACAGGAGAAAAACGAACATCCTAGATACTAGCGTGGAGAAGTGGAGAAGGAGTGGTGGAACATGAAGCTGGAAGGTGGATCGTATGAAGAAGAGCCCATGTGCCATGTTGGAATATGAACTTACAACACAGGTGTAGTGAGCCAGAGGATTTTAGGCAATTGAAAAATATGATCAGGTGAATGTTTTTAAAATAATCACTGTTTATCAAGGTCAAACAACTATGAGTTTCAAATTCTAGTCCTGGTGTTCAGTAGTTTTAGAATTGTGAGCAAGTTATTTAAATACTCTACTTTTCCTCATCTTTAAAATTCGAACAATGGAAGAGGGGTTGTGAGGATTAAATGAGATAACCCATGTGAAAGTGTTATCAGTGGAAGTGGAGTTCTTGGGGTGCCACGAGGAAAAGAATTTCCTCAGGCCCCCACGGGAAGATGAGGTTTCATGGAAAGCTTTATTGATGATGTAAAATTAAGGGGTTCCCCTCAAAGTTCCCATCTCTGTCTCACTATGGAAGAAGTCTAATCTTGTGTTCAGCAGGGCCAGAATAAAGGCCACTGCCCAGAATTTCTGTTCCATATTAAAGTCCAGTCCAGTTCAGCATCTGGCTAGCATAGCTTGTGTCCCAGCTGCCGTCCATTGGGCCATGAAGCTGCTTAAGGCCACATGTCTATGAAGAGGGAACAGGCAAGCACATGGGTAAGTGTGGGTTACAGAGCAAGAAGAAGGGAACCCGTTGTCTGGGGATTTCAACCAGGAGCTTCTTTAAACTAACCACTTAACTTTCCAAGATTTCATGCACTTCTGGTAGGGTCCCCCCCCCCCAGCCAATCCATTGTTCCCCAGGCCAGACTGACAGGCAAGCACCTCCCCAGTGCCACCCCAACTTTTACTGCTCATGTGCCTACCCCCACCTCCATCTCCCCCCAACAATCCAGTACCAGATGGGGGAAGGGAGGGGTGTAATCCCCTTGGAGAAGCTGCTGTGTGAGGCTCTAGCTTCCTGGTGAAGCTTCCAAGTGACCATGCTTCCAATGTCTGACTTCCCTTTGCTTTCTTTGTTAATATTAAGTAGCTAATTACGACGATAACAAAAGTACCTGGTCGAGTTCCTGGCATATAGTAAGTTTTCAATAACTGTTCATTTTCCTTTTGTTTTTGGTTGTCCTATGGTTGACTTAAAAACCTATTTACAAAATTATTATTGCTCTACTGATTAGGGAGAAGGGGTTTGGGAAACTGTTTTAAAATATTATTTACCTCAGGCAAAGTGTATCTCATTAAGAACTATTTTTGTGAGGTCACTTAAATGTGCCAAATCATTTAAACCCAGACCCAAGAGAACATTGCTCAAATTCAACTCAATAAGCCTCTAATGTGTACTTTTTAGATGACAGGCAGGAACTAACCGGAGGGAATATGAAAATAGAAGTGCATAGACTTCATCTTTAATAAAGAGATTTTTATTTCTTGAAAATAACCAGCTTAAAATAATCAATATCCCAACAGGCACGTTTTGGGGTGGCAGACTCTGCTCCCCCTCACTGGCATGTCTAGAAATTGGTCATGCTAGCAGGGCTTTTTGTGTCTCTGACATGGGAATGATAAGTTAATGCCTAAAGTATGAGTAATGCATCTAGAATAGTTCTTAGGTGCATCATCTGAATATAGTGGTCTTTAACTCCCCCTTGTATTTTATCTTCATTTTAGTTCTTTTACAAAGCTCCCTCATCTGGCAGGAACAGAACAGAATTTACTGCTTGCCAAGAAAATCCAAACCCAGTGGAAGAAATTTGGACTGGACTCAGCCAAGTTGGTTCATTATGATGTTCTCCTCTCTTACCCTAACGAGACAAATGCCAGCTACATATCAATCCTGGATGAACATGGAGTTGAGGTGATGTAGAATTGTTGGTATTTCTCGTACTTTACAACTTCACCTTTCTATGTGAATGAGAATTTAGGGTCAAGTAAAAATAAATGTGTTAATAGTGCAATGGAACTCATATTTTCTAGAAAATTTAATAAGTTGCAAAGTAATTATTCAGTATTTACTAGATGTCAGGCACAGTGCTAGGTCCTGAGACCAGAATAAAGACTAGAACTTGGTTCCTTTGCTTAAATAAGGTCAGGCAGTCATTGGAACACATCATTTCAAATGAACACAGGGAGTGCTATGAAGAGTATGACTGGGGTCTCTATCTACAATGAAAGTGGTCACTTGGCCCAGTGTTCACGTTAGGACATCCAAACCTGTAGAGAATTTTTATGAGTTTATTTGAGCCAAACTGATGGCACATGCCAGGTTGCAGTTTTTTATGCATTTGAAATGAAGGCGGAAACATAAGGAAGATGACATGGAGATGTGAGAAAATAAAGTGGGGATTGAATTACAGGATAATTAACAAGATTGCATGGGCTCTTGAGGGTAGTTATTTCAAAGGTATGTTAACCTAGATGCACAGAAACAATGGACAGAGCTTGCTGAAGGCAAAGATAAACCTTTTACTAAAAAGTTAAATGCCTATTTTTACAAAAGACAATCATGGAGAAATGTGTAAATAAACGTTGCATTTAAATGGAGCAATAAACTTTATTTTAAAGACACACACACACAAAATATATGCCTAGGGTATGACTACCCACCATGACCTGCCCAGTTAGGAATTTATGATCAGATCACCCTGTGAGGTTACTTTCCATAGAACCCCTTTTTATGTCCACACCACCCTGTAAGTCAGAGAAGGCTTCCTGAAATAGTCAATATGTGAGTCATGGAAGAGTCTAAAGAGTTAATCAATCACATGAAAAATCAAGATAAGAGAATTCTAGGTAGGAGAGAAAATATTGGCAAAGCTTGGAAAATACTAGTTTAGTATTGGGGGAATTGAAAGATTTTCTGTATTTCAAGAGTGTAAAATACAGAGTGAACCATGATAAGAGATAAACCACTATATCGTTGACTCTTGAACAACATTGGGTAAGGAGCACTGACCTACAGTCCATATATAGCTTTTGACTCCTCAAAACTTGACTGATAGCCTACTGTTGACTGGAAATTCTTACTGATAACATAAACATTCAATTAACACATATTTTGTATATGTATGATAAGCTGCATTCTTACAATAAAGTCAGAAAAAATGTTATTCAGAAAATCATAAAATACATTTATAGTATTGTATATACTTATTGGAAAAAAATTGCATGTAAGTGGACCCATGCAGTTCAAACTGGTATTGTTCAAGGGTCAGCTGTATATGTATTGGGGACAGGTCATAGAAGGGCTTATGCAGTGTCCTAGGAACTAGGAATTCAATCTCAGTCAATGGAGACCACTGACCGGTCCTAAACCATGGAAGGGTGTGGCTAGAGAGGCATTTAGATAGCCTGGGCAGTCTGCGGAACAGACCTAGACTAGATTTAAGGTGGAGTCTAAGACAACAGTGCAGGTAAAGGATGATGAAGCCCTGGATTAGGATGTTAGCAGGAATGAGGAACAGGGATAGATTTGAGAAACAGGAAGCAGTTTTGGCAGGACTTGATTAGGGATTGGAAGAAGGGGGTGAGGGCAGAGTTCAGTTTGATTACTAGGTGTCTGGTTTGGGTGGCTAGTTAGTGATGTTAGTAATAGTATGGAATACAGAACCAGAAGTAGGCCTGGGATGAGAGACGATAAATTCAAATTTTAACATGTTGAGTTCGGACATCCAAGCTGACATGTCCGTCAGGCCCTTAAATAAGCATATTAGATATGGGTAAAATTTTCAGAGTCAATGAAATCTCACAGGAAGGGAATATGAAATGGGACTAGCACTGTACTGGATAAAACACAGGGCAACATTATTTTAATGCAGATGAAAAAAAAAGGGGCCCACGAAGAAAGCTGAAAGGAATAGAAGAATCATGAGAGTGCCACCTTCGAAGCCCCGTTTTTATACGTCACATGGGGACTTTTAGCTACCTGAAATTGCATGCATTCATAGCTACCTGAAATTGCATGCATTCATAGAAGTTTCTACTATTTTGAAGATAATAACAATGATAAAGCAGTTTCTCATTACTGCCAGTGGAATGTGTCTATTTGATTACAGAACCTAGTTTCAGGATGTTTAATCTTAAGTGTATACTTGGGGGCAAAATGCATTATTCTTTAATAGCAATCTAGAAAGCTTCTCCCTAACTTCATGTGTTTCATTGCTTGCTAGATTTTTAAAACATCATCCCTTGAGCCACCACCAGATGGATATGAGAATGTTACAAATATCGTCCCGCCTTATAATGCTTTCTCAGCCCAAGGCATGCCAGAGGTAAAGAAAAGACATGTTCTTACTCAACTCTCTAAAGCTTTCTCTGCTATGTAAAGCCTATGTGGAGGCCTGAGCCGAGATTAGGAGGATCGTGCATGCTGATCTTTGAGGTTCAGTGCTGTGGACACACTCCCTAAAAAAAGAAAGAAAGAGAAAAGAACACCAGGAAAAGAACAAAGATAAATACATAAAAAGTAGACCCCAATGGAGTAGATGCCACTTTTGAAATAAAGGAACTGCTGAACACGCCTTTAATTCAGGAAGGGCAACAGAGGTTTTCACAAGCTTTTTTCCCTTTATTCATAGTCTGACTTTGTTACAGATTTATAGATGAGATTTTATAGATCACACAACAGAGGTTTTAAGATGAATACCATGGTTGGGATTTTAAAATGACTTTTATTTATCTTATTTCCTATGACTCGGTATATACACTGATCATTTCTTCAAAATAGAACACATGGTTTAAACTGTTTTACATGTTGTCATTTTAAAAATGTTTGAACCTATTGAAATATTTTCTGACTGCTTCTACAGAATTAGCACGGATCTAGTTATCAAGCAAGCCCAACCCAGATAACTTTTAATGATGCAGTGTTCTGGAGCAAACGTATTCTTTTTTGTTGTTTTCTTTAATTATAGCAGCATTATGTATTGTTTTTTGTTCATTTGTTTTCCCTACAGGGAGATCTTGTATATGTCAACTATGCTCGTACTGAAGATTTTTTCAAACTAGAAAGAGAAATGGGCATCAACTGCACGGGAAAGATTGTTATTGCCAGATATGGGAAAATCTTCAGAGGAAATAAAGTATTGTGTTATTCATTTTTCTAGAGGGAATAAGATAAGATATATCCTGTAAATGAACATTTTACCTCGCAATTTCCGAAATTGCTTTCCCTACACACACACACACATACACACACACAAAAAAAATATTGCTATTTCCATGGTTGCACAGGAAATCCTGTTTTTGTTACCTCACATATCTAGAAAGGGAAATTATTTTCAACAATTTTATTATCAAAGCAATATTTGTTTTCTTTTTAATTGAAGGAAATTTGTATAAACTAAAAAAAAAAAAAAAAAAAAATGAGAAGCTCTCCTGTATTGCCCAACTTCATTGCCCAGACATAACCAATCGTAACAGTTCTTTCCAGACCTAATTCTGTGAAATATGAATATAAGTACATGTCTCTATAATCATTTTACATATATTATTATTTTTAACAAAGAAGGCATCAGACACTATGTATTATCTAACTTTATTTTTTTTTCCAGCAATAACTTGTGGGTATTCTTCCACAGTTAAGACTCTAGAACTCTAGGTCCATACAGCCTGGATTCTGGTCTAGTCTGGGCTTCCTATTCTCTAAGTCTTTTAGTGTGAACAAGTTGCTTAATCCCTGTCTAGTGTCTCCTCATATACAAAATGGAAATGCTGGTAATAACACTGATCTCTGAGAATCCTCATTAGGATTAAATGGCTTGATATTTGAAAGCACTTCAGACAGTGACTTGTACTTAGTGATTTCTGTGTAACTGTTATTAAGTAAATACCTCATTATTTTAGATGGCTACATAATATTTCACAGAATTGATAAGCAATTTATTTAACCATGTCTCTGTTGACAGATGCTTGATGTGTCTTAAATTTGTTACTGTTACAAATAACTCCATTGTGAACATCTTTGTCAATATGTACTTGAACATTTGTGTGAAGATTTTTTTGTAGTGTAAATTCCTAGAAGTTGAATGGCTGAATCATACTGTACATTGTTTCCAAATTTTGATAGGCATCATTAGATTACCCTTCAGAACAGTTGTGACAGACTGTAGTCCCACTAATGTTATATGAGAGTGCTTTCTGAATATTGGAATATGTTTTAATCAAAACTGATGGTTATTTATCTTTTGCTACAATACTTCTGGTAATGGAATACAGTATATTATAGGGTAGATTTTCTTATTCGTGGTCAGTTTGGATTAGAAAAACGTTTACAAAAACATTGTGGGTGATTTTTCACTCACTATGACTGCTCTGCATAGAATTTTAAATTAGTTTAGTTCCACACATATTGTAGAGTGGTTACTCTAGGATGTACCAGATTTTGGAGGGTGGACAGTTAAAAGTGATTAAGACATGGTCCAGGTTCTCAATAACACTGTCTGCTAGTGTTCTTTTATATATATATATAAAATGGAAATGCCAAAAATAACACCGATCTCTTAGAATCCTAAACCTAGGCGAGAAAGATATTTAAAAGATATTTTAAAATACTTTTATCCATCCTAAAATAGAAATAAGTATAAAATAGAGAAGAAATACAAAGAAGGGAGACATTAATTTTGCAGTTTCAGGAGCAATGGGAATGTTTCACTGAAGTGATAACTTGTTTGGAGGTGTGTAGAATAAATGAGAGTTGTTAGGTCTACCAAGAAATTATATTCAAGGCAAAGAAAATTAAATGAATGGCAGCATGATCAAAATCGATGTCTGCATTTTCTTACATTAGTAAATCAGTCTTCTCTTCGTCAGTCATTTGCCATTTCTGCGTTATGGACTGCAGGTTAACAATGCCGTGTCCGCAGGAGCCATAGGAATCATCTTGTACTCAGATCCAGCTGACTACTCTGCCCCTGACGTACAGTCATATCCGGAAGGATGGAACCTTCCTGGAACTGCAGCCCAGAGAGGGAACGTGTTAAACTTGAATGGTGCTGGTGACCCGCTCACTCCAGGCTACCCAGCTAAAGGTAAAGGATGAGCCTGTCATTGTCTACCCATTTTTGCAAAAATAGTTTTTGCCCTTATAGGAGGCATAAGAGCAAGCATCTATAGAATAACATTAACACTGTGTGCAATGAGATTTTGGATTGCTGTTGTTAGGAATTCAAAGACTTTCCGTTTGTATTTTAGTTTTAAATTTTCATGAGGTGTGAGGTCAGTTCACTTCTTTCTCTACCTTTGGTAGAGCAGGGGTTCAGAAACACAGATCCTCATATCCAAAGTAATACTGCTCTTACCAAACTAGAACATAGGGTTTCTGAATCGCCTAGTGATTTTATCCTCCTCTAGATCATACATTTCTATTTTTAGAAATGAGTTTGTTATTTAATATGTAAAGTGTGAAAAGTTGTGACATCTGCATAACCATCTCCACAATCAAGATATGAATGTATCCGTCACCCACAAGTTTCCTCTCATCTCTTTGTAATGGCTCCCTCTGAACCCCTCCTGCCCCCTCCCTGTTAATCCCTACACAACCACTGATCTGCTTCCTGTCAGCATAATTATTTTGAGGTCCATCCATATTGATATGTGTCAATAATTCAATCCACTTTTGAATAGATATACTTGTTTGTTTAGTCATTTACTTGATGAAAGTTTGGATTGCTTTCCATTTCGGGGCTATTATACATAAAGTTGCTCTGAAGGGTTGTGTACGTGTCTCTTTGTATATATGCTTTCATTTCTCTTGAATAAATACAAAGGAATGGAATGGCTGGGTAATGTGAGAGAGGTGTGTTTAACTTTCTAAGAAATTTTTAAGTTGTTTTCCAAAGTGGCTGTTCCATTTTACATCCCAGCAGCAGTGTGTGAGTGCTCCAGTTGGTGCATCCTTGCCGATACTTAGTATGATACATCTTTTTCACGTTATCTGTAACAGAAATGTGAGTCCTCCAAGTTGCATTTCTTTTTTCAAAGTTTTTGGAATTCTTCTAGGTCAATTCCATTTGAATTTTAGAACCAGCTTACCAATTTCCACCAAAAAGCCTCCTGGAAGGTTTAAAGAGATTGAATTAAATCTATAAAATCTATAGGTCAGTTTGGGGAGAATTGATATCTTTTTTTTTTTTTTTTTTTTTTTTTTTTTGGCTTATCCTCACCTGAGGATATTTTTCCATTGATTTTTATTTATTTTTTATTAATTTATTTTTGTTACAGATGTTTCTCCTTTTTTCCCCATTGACACCCTCTTCCTCCCCATTCCCCCACCCTGTCCCCAGCTTTGTTGTCCATGTCCATCAGTTATGTATACATGCATATAAGTTCTGTGGTTTATCTCTTCCCTCCTTCCCCACCCCCTCTTCTGAGGGTTGTCAGTCTGTACCCTATTTCCACATCTCTGGGTCTACCCTGTTCCTCAGACTGTTATGTTTATTATATTCCACAAATAAGTAAGATCATGTGATATTTGTCTTTCTCTGCTTGGCTTGTTTCGCTTAGGATAATACTCTCGAGGTCCCTCCATGTTGTCTCAAAGGATAAGAGATCTTTCTTTCTTACAGCTGCATAGTACTCCATTGTGTATATGTACCACAGCTTTTTTATCCATTCATCCACTGCTGGACACTTGGGCTGTTTCCAGATCTTAGCTATTGTAAATAGTGCTGCTATGAACATGGGGGTACATGTATTCTTTCTGGTTGGTGTTTCAGGCTTCTTAGGGTATATTCCTAGAAGTGGGATCACTGGGTCAAATGGCAATTCAATTTTTAATTTTTTGAGGTAACACCATAGTGTTTTCCACAGTGGCTGCACTAGTCTGCATTCCCACCAGCAGTGTACTAGAGTCCCCTTTTCTCCATACCCTCGCCAACATTTGTTGTTTGATGATTTGTTGATGGCGGCCCTTCTGACAGGTGTGAGGTGATACCTCATAGTTGTTTTAATTTGCATCTCTCTGATGATTAGTGATGTTGAGCATTTCTTTATATGTCTCTTAGCCATTTGTATGTCCTGTTTGGAGAGGTGTCTATTTAGTTCCTCTGCCCATTTTTTAACTGGGTTCTTTGTCTTCTTTTTGTTGAGTTGTATGAGCACTCTATATATTTTGGAGATTAACCCCTTATCTGATGTATCATTGGCAATTATGCTCTCCCATACAGTGGGTTCCCTTTCCGTTTTGATGATTGTTTCTTTTGCTGTGCAGAAGCTTTTTAGTTTGATGTAGTCCCATGTGTTCATTTTTTCCTTTGTTTCTGTTGCCTTAGGTGATGTATCAGTGAAGATTCTGCTGTGTATGATGTCTGAAATTTTGTTGCCTACATTTTTTCCTAGGATTTTTATGGATTCACGAGTCACATTTAAGTCTTTTATCCATTTTGAGTTTATTCTTGTGTATGGTGTAAGTTGATGATCTAGTTTCATTTTTTTTTTTGCATGTAGCTGTCCAATTTTCCCAACACCATTTATTAAAGAGGCTGTCTTTACTCCATTGTATGCTCTTGCCACCTTTGTCAAATATTGAGCATAATGCTTGGGTCAATTTCCGGATTCTCTGTTCTGTTCCACTGGTCTATATGAGAATTGATATCTTAAAAAAAAAATTTTTGAATTTTGAGATCACTGAACATGGTACAATTCTGTATTTACTTAGGTATTGTTTAATTTCTCCCAGCATGTTTAAAAGTCACTGCACAGATCATGCATATCTATTTTCATATTTATCCATAAGCATTTCATAATTTTACACTATCTTTTTAAAACTGTTTTTATTGATTTTTATTTTTTTCTTTGAGAGAGAGGGAGAGAGAATTAGAAACATTAATCGGCTGCTTCCTGCATGCCCCCTACTGGGGATCAAGCCCGCAACCTGGGCGTGTGCCCTGACCCGGAATCGAACCGGGACCTCTGTCCATGGGACGATGCTGAATCCACTGAGCCACACCAGTCAGGCGTTTTATACTATCTTAAATTACATTTTAAATTTCAAGTTCCAACTGCAGTGCTAGTAAATAGAAATATGATTATATTGTATCCTGAAAGCTTACTAAATTCAAGTACTACTAGGTTTTTGTAGATTCCATCAGAGTTTTTACATAGATGACCATGTCACCTGCAAATGAAAACATTTTGTTTCCAATCTGGATGCCTTTTATTTTTAATGTTATATTGCACTGGCTGGTACCTCCGGTACTTAGTTGAAAAGAGTTGTTAGAGCAGATATTCTTGCCTTGTTCCTGCCCCAAGGAAAAGTCTTTCTCTGTTAAGTATATTACTTGTATTTGCATGTTTTTTTTTTTTTTTTTTGTAGATTCTTTTTGTCAGATTGAGAAAGTTTATTTCTATGGTAATGGGATAAGAGTTTTTATCTTAACACATGTATCTAGAAATGTATATTGGATTTTGTCAAGTACTTTTACTGCATCTATTGAAATGATCAAAAGTTATTTTTATTTACTTCTGTTAAGTTATATTGATTGATTTTTGAATGTTAAACCAACCTTTCCATCCTGGGGTAAACTCCACTTGGTCACAGTGCATTATCCTTTTATATATTGTTGGTGTACTGCTGGATTTGTGTTAAAACTTGGTTAAAATATTAGTTTTTAGTCACAAGGGATATCAGCTTATAGCTTTATTTTCTTGTAATATCTCTGTCTCATTTTGGTATCAGTAATGTTGACCTCATGGAATGAGTTGGTGACTATCTCATCTTCTTCATTTTTTTATGCAAGAGTTTATAAGAATGGGTTTGATTTTGTCTATGAATTTTCGGTAGAATTCTCCATCAGATCCATCCAGGCCATACATTTTGTTTATAGGAATGCTTTTAACTACAAATGCAATTTCTTTAATAGGTATATGGCTGTTTAGGTTATCTATTTATTCTTGAGTGAGTTTTGATAGTTTGTGTCTTTCAAGGATATTGTTCATTTCATCTAATTTATTGAATTTATGGCCCTAGAATTGTTCACAATATTCTCTTATTATTTTTTGTTTGCAGGTACTAGAGTAATATTTTCTTTATTCCTGATATGAGCAATTGATGTCCTTTTTCTTTTTTTTCCTGATCTGTCTTGCTAGAGATTGATTTGTCAGTTTTATTGAGCTTCTCAAAGGACCGTCTAGCTGCAGAATATGGGCCACATTTTCTAGACATCTGGTTAACTGGAGTTTCTCTAAGAAGGATTCAAGATAGCCTTAAGAAAATAAAATATTCTTATAAATACCAAGATAATTATGTGAAATGTCAAAACAAGTTTGGGACTCTACTATACCTATAACAGATTTTAAAATTAGAATGTAAATGGTTTAATTTCTTACTGTTGAATTAAATAAGCCATTTTAGGTAAAACAATAATTGATTTTGGGGGGAACTTTTAATTTTGAATATAATGTCAAACATATAGCAAATCTGCAATAGTAATAAAAAAAATTTTTTTATGCCCTTGGCTCAGATTCATCAGTTGTTTTCATTTTATGCAATTGATTTTTGCAGAGTACGCCTTTAGACTTGATGTTGAAGAAGGAGTGGGAATGCCCCAAATCCCTGTACATCCCATTGGATATAATGATGCAGAAATATTATTACGGTATAGTTTTCTTGTTGGATATGAGATTAAAATATTTTGCACTAAAACCAATGTAACTTAATTATGTTAATATTTGTTTTGGATCAAAATAGCTCCTGAAGTAGGAATAACAGAGCACACCTCCATAAATGCAGTCAGTTTAGTGCCTAAGAAAATATTACTATTTTTGCTACAAATGAGTCTCAAAAGCAAAACTGTGTCCAAAGATAAAAACACTGATTTGAGATTTTTGAAGTAGTTGGATTTTCTTAGATATTCATTTGATATTTGTACTTGACATGCATTTTAAAAATATGATAATGCCTACCACTTACTAGATGTGTGAACTTGGAGCATTTACTCAGTCTTTCTCTGATTCAGTTTCTTTATCTGTAAAATGAAGACAGAAATAGTTTCTCCCTCATAGGATTATTATAAGAAGTAGACAAAATCATGCATGTAAACCATATAGAATATGGTAAACATTCAATTAATGTTCCTTTTTAAATCTTGTATTTTAAAAAAATGTCTGTCAATATAATTTAATAATTGCTTTATGAATTGCTTTATGTAATGAGCAGCTTCTTTATAAATTTCTCCTTAGCACAGTCATATATTTCACATTTTTAGGATTTCTTAGACCTACTGCATCCCTACATAAATAAAGTCAAAAGGAGGCTGAAACTTTCCATTTCCCCTATTTTTTTTTCTCCTTAGCTTTTATCACTAACACATTAAATATATATATATATATATATATATATATATATATATATATATGTATTTAATATAATTTTTTGTTGTTACTCTTCACCCAAGGATATTTTCCCATTGATTTTAGAGAGAGTGAAAGGGAGGGAGGGAAACATTGATACAAGAGAGACACATTGATTGGTTGCCTCCTGCACATGCCTCCATCGGGGCTGGAGATCGAACCTACAACCCAGGTACGTGCCTTTGTACGGGAATCGAACCTGTGACCCTTTGGTGTGAGGGCTGACTCTCTAACCACTGCACCACACCAGCCAGGACTTCATATTTTGCTTATGTATCTCAGTTATGGCTCTTTCATTAGAATGTAAGCTACACAAGGGAAGGGAGCTTTGACAGTACCTGGCACTTAGTAAATGCTCAATAAGTATTTTTTAAATATATGAATGAAATATCTCATCATCACACTTCATGATTTTTTTTCTAAGAAATGGTGATGCTCAGCCTTTTTCTGCCATTTTCATTTTCTTTTGACAGCCATATGGGAGGAACAGCTTCACCAGATGACAGCTGGAAGGGAAATCTTAATGTGGATTACAATATCGGGCCTGGCTTCATAGGGCATGATTCTTTCAGGTAATTTCACATTAATTTAATAGCCTGGAAAAGTTTTATATGTTTAATGGAAAGGTGTCAAGATAACTCTTCTACCAGGTATATTTCGCTTATCTTCTTTTTCTCATTTTTCATAATGAATAATTGACCATTTTACATCATTTAAGTATTTACAGAATAATGTATCGAATTTCTTCCCGTATAGTTATCATAGCATTCATTTCATAAAGTCTCAAAAATTGAGACTTTAAGTTATAGGTTCAATATTTTAACGTCCCTTTTCACTTCGAGTTTTAAAACAGTTTCCATGTCGCTTTCAAAATGTTCTACATGTGAAACACTAGGCTAACTTAAGGGAAAGGAAGAGACAAGGGAGGCAGCATGACTGATCCCTACCTATGGGTGGGTTGAGTCAAACGGGCAAGCACATAACTATTGTAGGGCTCAATACACTTATTTTCATTGTTATTAACATATTGTAGCACTGTTGTAGGGGAGGAGTGATCACAGAGTAACACTGGATCGAGCAGGCAGGAAATGCCCGCTAGACAGATCAGCTTGAACAGAGTCGTGGAAGAGCATGGCTCCGTCAGACTTTAAGTAGTTTGATTTCCTGAAACGCAGAGAGAAAGGGCAACGCGACACTGGTAAATCAGAGAGGATAAAGCTGTTTTTATTAAACCAAAATTATTAGTCAGTCTTGTTTGCTGACAGCTTACCTTAACAGCGTGAACTTGGATTCTTAGAGTGTTTTGTAGTTTCTGTAATTTTCTTTTATTTTGGAACTTTCAAAGTATTAGAAGTTCAACGCCCCCCCCCTTTTGTATAGAAATTTTAGAATTGTTTACATAAATGCTTCTTTATCTCTGTAACAATCAAAACAGAGTTCCTTTAATATAAAAGATTTTATTATCTAATTTATTAATACCCTCCAGAAGTAGGAAATCATACACAATGAAAGATAAAGGCCTTTTTAAATTTACAAACAGAAGCAGACACAGAGAAAGCAGAGAACATATAACTTCAGTTCTATAATTTTAGTCAGTTCAAGAAAACACTCAGAAACAAGAAAATTCTCTGCTCAAGATAAAAAAAAACAAAAAAAAAAAAACAAAAAAAAAACTATCTCCTTCACCATGGGCACAGAACCCTTAACTGATCTGAGCTCAAGATGGACAAATAAACAAGTTAAGAAAATTACTAAAAATCACATTTGCTGCTATATCTCACCCCACAGAGATCTTGGTAATCTAATAATCCATTTACAGAGATGACCAAGTGACAGGACATGAAGTCAAATTCCTAGCCATTGCTGCCACCAGTGGGGAATAACTTATCTGCCATAAGCAAACTAGAAACATAAACAAAACACAAAGTCAGTAGAAAAAAATTTATAGATACAGTCAGCAAAGTTAGGATTCTGTTGCTACTTGGGATTTACTTCTGAGAGCCCAAAGAAGACATGTCTGGGTTTAAGCTGCCCATACCTAGTCTGCAAGATGAATCCATTGTACATCTCACTGGGATCCAAAAATGATAAAAGATGATTAGAAAAAGTAAAACCATAATTCTCATACACATATAAAATGAACACATGTCTAAAATGTATTTAATTAATAAGGGATCCTGAAAGGAGTTAAAACTGGTTCAAAGGAGAATTCAAAGTTGATATAAAAAATCAGCTCATCAGGAATGCTGAAATGAGTATACTTAATAGCACAAAAACTGATTTCTTTCACATTGGGGAAGGGAAGTCAATTAACATGCATTAGCAGATTGTGCATTTCAGTGGATGTGAATTATGTGCATCACTATCATGTTTCTGTAAGTTAATTTCTATCTCTACAGAGTTGTAAAATTGTCTGGTTAAAGACGATGATAGGCAGAGATGACTAATGGATGAGCTAAGGTCTTTCTCAACTTTTCTTTACAGGAGTATTTTTATTCATTTCACAAATATTTATTGAGCAGCTACTATACCCCAGGCACCATTCAGCAGTAAACAAAACAGGCAAAATCCTGCCCTGTGGAACCTACATTCTAAAGTTCAGTTTAGTTGGAACATGATGAGCTTGAAGTGATAATAGGAAAAAACAAGTGGATATTGAGGCATTTCTGGCAGTGGTACTAAAAACTAGAAAAACATAAAGATTAAAGATGTGGATGAGCTCCTTTCATAATCTGAGCAAATAGACTCTGTTTTCATTAAAATAAAATTTTTAATTAAAAAAAATTAAAATAGATTTTTTCTTATTCCTCGTTCAATTTTCTTCATCTAATGACATAAAATCAATGAATTTGTGTTTCTAATTAATAGATATTAGGTTCATATATTTAGAAAAACATGCTAAAAATGTTTCTAGTTTTTTTGCTATTAATTTTTATCAGCTGCAAAAAGAAATCTTTTACTTAATGTCTTAAAATGAAAACACAAAACAAAACAAAAACACCCATTGATAAGTTTTTCCCCAAAAGCATTTTTGGTTGAATATTGCACATAAATTAAATATCCATTCAGAAGCGCAATATACTTTTGGAGGGAAAAACTAGAATCTGCACTTAACAGTATATATAGGCTTTGACAGCTAGTTAGTTCTTCTATTCAAAAAATGAACCACAAGTTAGAAATTGCTGGGATCTCCACGGTCCCCTCCCCCCTTGTGAAAAAGAAGCTCAGCATTTTCCCATGTCATTTGGGATTCATGAGATGGGAAAGCCTTTTTTTTTTTTTTTTGTCTGTGCTTGATTGTATTTTCCCTTGAAGTCTAATTTGGTTGACTGTAATTCATGAATGAATCAGAATAAACAGTGATGGCCTGTACGTTTCATTATATGGTTGTCTTGAACATATTAACAAGCGCTCCCCAGATTCCCATTTCATGATAGAGTTTGTGCTTCTTACAGGCAGCACTCAGCCAGCTCTTTAACTGATACATTACTTCAGTAATCTTGAAGAAAATTATTAAGCAGCAGAAATTAATGTAAATACAAAGACACATTAAATGCAGAATGGCTGTCTTCCTTATTTTTGTAATTACTAAGTAGAGTGTATTTAGAATTTTAGAATGAATACCCAAGACATGTTGAATAATAGAACATTTTGAATTTTAAGTAAATATCAACATAGCTATAGGGAAAAGAAAAGTAAAATATTGAGGTTTTGAAATATTACTTTACGGTTCATGCTTAAGTGCTTAGGAGTAAAATGTCATGATGTCTGCTACTTGCAAATCGTTCAAAAATATGAACAATTATTTAATTTAGGCGGTGAATATATGGGAATTCATTGAACTATTATAGAGTTTTCTGTACTTTTGAGATTTTTTTCATAATTAAATGCCGAAAGCTTTTAGACATAACTCTATGTGAAGTAATTTATTGCGTTTGAAATTCTAGGAAGGTTAAAATGCATGTTCACAACACCAATACAATTACAAGGATTTACAATGTCATTGGAACTATCAGAGGATCTGTGGAACCTGGTGAGTCAGAATTTTAAAAAACTTTATTTTTACAAACATTAAAAGAGTAAGAGTAGATCATTTTACTCAACAATTGATTTTTTTCCGGCTGATATAAAACAACTACATTTGAAAAAAAATTGTGCTACTCTAAAAGATGACTCTACATTTTAGTGTTGCTTTTTTTTCTGTGGAGGAAACTCAAGCAAGAGGATGTTTTACTTAAAATCATAAATCACAACTATTTATAATGCATTCAAAGTTGTAGTTCTTTTGAACACACGTTCTTTTCTAGACAGGTATGTTATTCTGGGAGGTCATCGGGATTCCTGGGTGTTCGGAGGTATTGACCCAACCACTGGGACTGCTGTTTTACAAGAAATTGTTCAGAGTTTTGGAAAACTGATGAGTAGAGGTAAATAATGTTTCTTTGGTAGGTGAGGACAAAAAGTGACTCACTAATTTTCCTTTATTTTTAGGCAGGTGTACCTAACTATATGTTAACAATGATTACAGGCTGGAGACCTAGGAGAACTATCATTTTTGCCAGCTGGGATGCAGAAGAATTTGGACTTCTGGGTTCCACAGAATGGGCTGAGGTGAATAAGACAAAGAAAGTCCTTTCATTGATCAACTGGGAACAAATATATGTATCTCAGGACGTTCACAAATAGATTCTATTACCTAATACGGTTTTAATTTGGAGGAAAACACAAGAGAATTTAAGAACTAGAGTTTGTTTTTATTTTCACATCAATTTGGCAAAAACAATCGCCTCTTAAAATCTGTAAGTTCAAAAAATAGTCAAGACTAGTGAGCTGTTTCTGACAAGTCAATTGACTTATCTAAAAACTCATACAGAACCTGGAGTTAATTTTCAAGTTTTTGAAGTTTCCTTATAGACCATGTTGACTTTGATTATAATTTCATGTTTACAGATTACATACCATTCACACAAGTGCCTGATTGTTGAGTACATGATAATTCTGCAAATAGAATTACTTTAGTTAACCGCCTAACTTTAGCATTTCTGAGATTTATTTTTCTTTAGATAGGATTGGTTTTCATTTGTGACCGGCTCTTAATGCTTTATCCTTTAGTGTCTCCCAGGCTGCCTTCTTTCATCTTTTCCTCTTAGCCTCTAAGTTCTTAAATGTCCAAGGTAAGCTCGTAATTCTTACAAAGGCAGGTGTACTGTGTAAGCCCTTGTTCTACCTCCACCATCCTCTGTTTATAAGACCAGATCTTTTAGAGTTGTTTCAAACATGCCATACATTTCTTGACACTGGCTCTGGTTCTTCAAGTGCTTTCCTCCTCATTTCCTCTCACTTTACTTTAAAATAGTAGGAATCAAATCAGTATGGGGGTAAAATCACACACACAGTTACTTGTCTATCACTTATCCTTTTGATTCCATTTATATTGCAAAGTTTTATTACATTGGTATTACAAACATGCATTTTGAAAGTGGACTAGACAAATAAGATTTCATTCATTAAGGTAATTTACTTTTAGAAATACATAATTTCATGTGAATACATGTGTATATATACATGTCTCTGTATAATTTTAGCAGCTTAAAATAAAGATAAAAGAACTCTAAGATAAAATAATATGCTGTGCATTAAATACACATGGGTTAAAAGACAATTTCAACACGGTTTCTTAGTTTTCTACCAGATTTTTCATCATATTCAACAGCGTGCTTCTTTAAATATTAAGGAATCTTCCTAATTACCGATGTCATTCTGTCAGGATGGAAGTGCTGACCCTGTGTTTACTACAGCAGAGGCAACGAGCACGTGGCCTGTGGGCAGGTGCAGTGGCAGTCCTCACGTGTGCCATAGCCGCTCACAGCTTTCAATGTCTTTCCTTATAACACGTGCTTAAAGTAGTGAGCGAGAAAGAGAGAAGTAAAGGGTGCTCTCAGCATATTCCTGTGTGTGTGTGTAACATTAGTCTATCTTGGGGGTGTGTGGGGTGGGGGTGAGCGTGAGTCAGAGTCAGTCTTGTGTTTGTCCTATTGTCCTTCCTCCCTCTAATTTTGTTTTTCTGTCCTCCTCTCTTTCTTTTTTCATCATACCTTCTCATTAAATAAAGAATAAAATTTTCTATTTTCAATTTTGTTTTTAAATTTTTTCCCCTTTTTTTGGTTATTTTTCCCTTTTAAATTGGTACATTTATTTGGGTATCCAATATCAGTGGATCTGAAACGTCAATGCGTGCAAGGATTGCCAGGGCACCTTTTAGAAAATACAGATTTGCAGGCCTCACTTTCAGCAATTCTTATTCAGTAGATCTGGGGTGGGGCCCAGAATCTGGGAGCCTCGCCCCCCTTCATAGTCTGGTTCATGGAATCAAGGAATGACACTTTGAAAACATTTTTCCTCTGGGGCTCCCTGCTATTGCGATGAACAATAAATACAGCATCGTAATATTTTTCTTTCATTTTAGTTCCATTAATGTTGTTGTTAACCAACCAGTTATCAGCATTTCTCAGAAATTATGGTCAAAGGCATAGGTAATTTGATTCATAAAGTATTTGCAGACCATTTTTATACTGAATTGGCTGATTTTGTTTCCATTCCCACAATTGTAAGTACTGTGAATTAAATAACTTTGCTTCAACTATAGGAGAATGCAAAAATACTCCAGGAAAGAAGCATTGCTTATATCAACTCAGATTCATCGATAGAAGGTACATTTGATTTCTAACTAAGCTACTGATCCTAATTTCTTTAGAATATTTACCATTTGCCTACCTTGGATTCCTATTTAAAACTCCAGTATTGCCCAGCCAGTGTGGCTCAGTGGATTGAGCACTGTCCCATGGACTGAGAGGTCCCGGTTTGATTTCCAGTCAGGGCACATGCCTGGGCTATGGGCTCGATCCCCAGTGGGGGACGTGCGGGAGGCAGCTGATCGATGTTTCTCACATCGATGTTTCTATCTCTCTAAAAAATCAACAAAAAATATTAAAAAATGAAATAAACTCCAGTATTAACCACATTGTTCCTATACAAATATTAAAAGAATTTGACTAAAATATTTCAGAAATATTTTACAGAATATTTAATAAATACTTTCTGTATTGGAACAAATTTGAAACAAGCACAAACTACAGACTTCCTTTTGAACATGACATGTAACATTTATGTCCTAGGCTTTCACTGTATTATGATCATTTCTAGATAAATGTCAGAGCATACTTACTAATGATATGCTCTACACTAATGTCTTGCTATATACTAATTGAGTGAATAAGGAATGACTGCCGTAGCCTTAACATTTTTTTTTTTTGCCGACCTCCCCACCCCCAGGAGATGCTGCCTTAAGAATGACCCTTACAATTACTGTGGGAGCTGCTGCCTTAGCAGCCAAAGTCCCCCTACACCTTCTGTGCAGTGTACTGCAGCCTCTCTTGCTCCTGAAAAACTATTTCCACCCTATTAAAAAAAAAATTCATTTATTGATTTTTAGAAAGGAAGAGGGTGCAAGAGAGAAAAACATTGATTTGTTGTTCCTCTTATTTATGCATTCATTTGTTGATTCTTGTTATGTGCCCTGACTGGAAATCGAACTTGCAACCTTGGCATATTGGGATGACGCTCTAACCAACTGAGCTAGCCGGCCAGGACTCTACCCTACTTTTAATTCCTGGGGAGTAATGTCTTTGATTTGAAGTCTATTATATATTATTTATAATTAGAAAATAAAGTTAGAATTAAACATAGATTGGAATTTCATTTGAAAGTATTAAAATACTGTTTTGTTTTTCAGGCAATTATACTCTCAGAGTTGACTGTACACCCCTTCTTTACCAACTGGTATATAAACTGACAAAAGAGGTATATAAGTAGATGTGTCTTTGTTTTCTGATGAATGGATAAGTGAGTAATACTGGTTTTTCTTACTTAGCGGTACTTATTTTTAAACAGGTGACAGACATAGTGGGTTTGTATGAATAACAAGTGAGAAAAAAATCCCTAATACGCTAATTTATGTGACATTTCAATTAAGATAGTATTGCTAGCTTCTGTTCTAATAACAGTTCTTATTGTGTACACTGTTGTAATGCAGAGAGTATATAATTTCATCCAGCAGAGGCATTTTGATATAACAGAAAGAACACTGAGCTGAAATAGAAAAGCCCTGGTTCAAAGATTTCCTTGGCTACTCATTCATTCATTCAACAGATATTTGTGGAGTGGTTACTAGTTGTCAGTCCCTATAAAATAAATTCTAGCAGCAATAATGATAAAATGACAAAGTCAGTGAATCCAAATACTTTGTAATCTAGAGGATACAGACCAGTGAATGGGGAATTACAGTTCACTGGAATATTGGATGCTATATACAAAGGTGAACAGTTAGGGAATAGAGAACCTGAAATCCTGGGGTAGCTGGGGAAGTTGGGAAGCCTCAGGGGATGTTTACAGAATAATTAATACTTGGGCTTTAAAATGGATGGATGTGAAAGTAAGGGAGAAAGCATTCTAAGCAGAGGACATAGTTCCCCCAAAAGATGTGCAAGATGAAAGAACGTACTTCCTGACCTGGAGGTAGCTCAGCATGACCTAGGCACAAAGTGTGTGTGGAAAGATGGTGAGAAATGGAGCATGACAAATAGGCCAAGGAGTTCAGGAATCTAATGGAGAAATTAATGAATCTTTAACAAGGTTGTACATTATAATATTTGTTCATTAGAAAGACCACTCTATCAGTTTTGTGAATAAGTTAATCTGTAGCAGGTCTAAAAGCGAAATGGAAATAATTTCCACATGCTTACTTATCACATAGGAATATTATATTAATTGTTGATACAATGTGTACCAATAGGCAGGCCTCATAAACAAACAAGAATTTGGGCTGGGTATTTTTCTTCCTATTTCCAAAAGCATATTTTTCTACACTAACATACACATAGTTAGAAGTAGAAGTTGATGTTAATATGTGGTTTTATGTTGGCATAAATTTAGTTGCTTCTGCCTCCACTTCCCAATATTTGGTTTATCTTTCCAGATCTCCAGCCCCGATGATGGTTTCGAGAGTAAATCTCTTTATGAAAGCTGGTTGGAGAAGGACCCTTCATCTGAAAATACAAACTTTCCTAGGTATATTTTCTACCACAGGATAAATTATGAATTTAACAGTAGAGCAGATCTAGTTTTAGAAAATTTTAGTGAAAATTATTTTGCCACATTAGGCATTATTTTGCATTCTTGTATAAAATTTCATTCAGATATGTATTAAATGCATTAATAAACAATATAACTTCAAATGATAATGATGAGGTAAAAAACAAATGATGGCTTTGCTTCTAAATTTATGAATGGGCGTTATCAATAACCACCAAATTGTTCTTTGCAATACCTGTTAATCAATTTAGATTTTAAGTATTAATTTACTTTTTAGTTCAGCTCATTCATAGAACAGTAGCTTTCCTGAATTTATTTTATATTTGTTTTCTATTTCAATGCTATTTCTAAAAGCAGCAGATGATGGTACCAGTTTACAACTTCATTCCATATTCCAAATGTCTGTAAAAGTTTAAATGCGTTTCCATTGTTTCACATGCTTATTCAAAAAAATAGAAAAAAATATTTTAAAAAGACCCAAGGTCTCAATCTCAAAAAACACATCTAATAGTTCAGAAGTATGTAGTTATATTTTTCATGCGTATGTAATTTATTTTCTGCTTTATGAAAAATTTTCCATGTCACTACATTATTACATGTATGTATGTATGTATATACATACATATAGTGTCTGTATATACTATACAATACATATATGTATTGTATAGTATATACAATACATATAGTGGCTTCTTAATTATATGTAAGGAAATATATTGTACTTAGATTTTTGAAATAAGTTACATTTAGATTCTTCATAATCTTAAATATAGACTTTCTCATGGCCATTTTCTTATTAGACCACAATTCTCTGAGGTCAGGGACCATATTTTGTTTTCCCCAGTACACAAAATACCATAAATGCAGAAAATATGGAAGACAGCATAGTCACTAGGCTGCCATCTTTGGTGGCACTTCTAAGTTATGGTTGTAGTGGATGCAGATTTATGGGTTTATCACACCAATATCCAGCAGATGGCACAAAAGTGTCTTGCAGGTGGTATACCTTTCCCTAATTTCTATAAATGTGCCATCAAACCCCTTGCTATTCTTGGGACAGGATTTGTTGTCCTATCCATTTAACTTCATATTATTTATTTATGAATTTCTCTGTGTGTGTATGTCTGTATTTATATTCTACATCTAGAATCAACAAGCTGGGATCTGGAAGTGATTTTGAAGCTTATTTTCAGAGACTTGGAATTGCTTCAGGCAGAGTGCGTTACACTAAGAATAAGGTAAGCCATTTTATTCTTTTATATACTTAGTAACTCATCCACATTTTTTGTTTTGTTTTTTGTTAAGAATTTTGTCATTTAGCCCTGGCCGATTTGGCTCAGTGGTTAGAGCGTTAGCCTGTGGATCAAAGACAAAGAGTCGTGGGTTCGATTCCAGTCAAGGGTACATACCTTGGTTGCGGTTCAGTCCCCAGCCTGGGTTGTGCGGGAGGCAACCAGTCCACGGGTCTCTCTCACATCGATGTCTCTCTCTCTCCCCTCCTCACACTCTATCTGAAGATAAACGGAAAAATATCCTTGGGTGAGGACTTAAAAAAAAAAAAAATAATAATATTGTCATTTAGTTGGCCTGTGAAGAATTTCAGGGATAGAGACAGACTGCACCACATGTCCCTTTGTAGATGAACTGGAGAGTAATTTGGGTTATTTTGTGAATTTTCACTGCCAGGTTATTCAATGAAGTGGTAGTAAGGTCAGGGACTTAGCTGGTTATCAGTATCAAGTAGTTCACATCCTTTTCCTGACTCAGGCTTTGTTGGAAAATCTCACTCTCCTAGTCTTGTAGGCTTTGCTGTACTTTTCCTGGAGAAAATGTGCAGGTGGAGAATATATTTTGGTTACGGGGAACGCTAGGAAAATAGTTTTGTTACTGGCCTCTCTTCACATTCCCATTACTGCCTGACGTCTGCGTCCAGAGCTCTTGAATAGAGAAAAAAAGTTTCTCTTCATTTTTAACTTGATCCTGTTTTCTGTCCTGCTTTGATGGTTTGCACAATTGCCACTAACACACTGATGACATGCAAGCACTTGTATATGCCAACATATACCATGTGTGCTTGCCTATATTATAAATTATGTCATGAACCACATTGAACTCAGATTTGTCATAGGTTTTAATACGTTTCAAATCTTAATCGCAATATACCAACATCTTGCTTGTACAGAATACACAGCCCTTGCAAATTTGACTAGCTAGACTACAACTAAGAACAAAGTAAGCAAAAATGTTCCAGAAAACCCAAAATAAATGCATATATTTGTATACTAATACTCATTATACTTAATACATAAATGATGTTTTTTACCTCTTTCAACTACTGTTCACTTTTATGCTCTCATCATTCTGAAAATGTTATCTAGTTACCAAAACAGTGCAGATTAAACATAGAATAGCAGATAGGAGATTCCTTTTAGTGATACTAAAAGCAGTGAGAATGATAGCCTTGTAACAATGTAGAGACAGGTAAAAACTAAAGAAAGACTAAAAAGTAAAAAAATACTTATAGAGAATACCATCATGTGATAATTTGTTTTTATAATACCAGTGCTTAATTGTGTGATACAGGCTAAATGGCATTTGGTTATGCACTGTTTGGGGAGAAAGGGAAGGTGCTTACATACATAATCCTTCAGCTATGTTGATACTTAGCTGCCCAGAACCATTCCCAATCAAGTTTAAATTGTGCTGCTTTACAAATGGAGTATGAACTCCTGAATTTTAATGATCAGAAATACAATAAGGAAAATTTTCAAGAAGCCATATTTTGAATGAATACACAAATTATATAAAATGAATGGTAAAATTTTAAATCACTGAACATTTGGTGGTAGTGTTTTAGAGTTTACACTTTTTTTTTTTACTTCATTATGATAAAACTCAGGGTGCCCACATATGGCTGGTTGTTTTTGGCAATCATTTTATGATTGCATAAAATACTGTAATTTGAATATGTAATATTTGTCTCTACTTGGTCTCCCCCCCCCTTTTTCTTTAGAAAACAGATAAGTACAGCAGCTACCCGGTATACCATACAATTTATGAGACGTTTGAATTGGTAGAAAAATTTTATGACCCCACATTTAAAAAACAGCTCTCTGTGGCTCAGTTACGAGGGGCACTGGTTTATGAGCTTGCAGACTCTCAAATTATTCCTTTCAATATTCAAGACTATGCAAAAGCTTTGAAAAACTATGCAACAAGTATCTACAGTTTATCCAAGAAACATGACCAACAACTGAAAGATCATGGAGTATCATTTGGTAAGAAATGACCGAGCAGGTATTTTATAATCTATAAGTTAGAGGTTTAAGATATTTTCTATCATCATCAATGCATACTAGTTCATCCTAGAATTTATCTCTGCCACACTTAATTAGTTCTGGCCTCTAAAAAAAAACTTTGAACATCTATTAAAGACTGTGATTTAATCTGGTATTTGTAGGCTGAATCCATTTTGCTCTGTCAGTGGTACAAATGTCGGGTTTCTCCTATATTTCTACCTTTATAATTTCTTTGCTGATGTACTGCATTTTTATATTATTTTTATATTATAATAAAAATATTGGAAAATAGAGAAAACCAATTCCACTACATGTTATTATAGTTATTACTACTACTTATATCTTTTAATGTTTGTCCACACAGTTTTAAGCATTCTCTCCTTGTATATCTGGCCATTTTGTGGTTGCTATTCTATAAAACATGGATGAGTAGTGTAGTAGCACTGAGCATTAGGTTTGGTTCATATCATGGCTCTAATATTCACTGTGTGACCTTGGAAAAGTTACTTAACCCCTCTATATGTCAGTTTTCTTATGAGTGAAATGATAAAAAGACTGTTTCCAAAACTGCTGTGAAGAATCAGTTGGTTGACACATAGAAACAATGGTGACTGACACGAAGTGCCCATAAATGCTACCTATTATCACTGTTTTACTGTAACCATTTTATTATTCTGAGAGTATATATTCTCAATATATACCATAATTATCAAATATGTACTGGTGTTATTTCCTGGAATATATAAGGATGTTTAAGACAGTCATTGTCCTCAGAGAGCTTAAAGTCTCATGTGGGGAAGGAGGAGATAAAATGCAAGGGACAAGTTAGTATAAAGATACACAGAGAATACTATAGGAGCACAAAGAAGTCAATGATGATTTCTGAATATTATTGCATAAGAATTAGTCATCTTCAGAAAGTTATGATGAGCAGCAGGTACAAAGATCTAGAAATAAAATGAAGCAAAGAAAACGTAGACAATTGTGTTTAGATTGATATGATGGGAAAAACGGAGAGAGACAAAAAATTGGAGATACAGCCATACCTACAGCAAGATGGACATTCACAGTTCCATGGGCATCCAGTTCTCTTCCTAAATGCCCAGATCTCCTTTTAGTGAGTTACTTTTTATCAATTTGTGCCAGTCAGGGTCCAGTTAAGAGAGAAACCACAGTTACAGTGGAAGGACTCATTATACAAGGTTAATTGATTCACCTTCTTAAGGACCTAGTCTGATCTATTAATGAATGCCTTTATCCCATATTTCCAAACTCTCCATCTCTATTGGTGATTTTCCACCAACATCAAACATTATATCTTTTCTATCTTAACTTCCTTCACAATCAAAATTTTTCATTTTGTGTCAAGAAATAACAAAACAGCTCCTCAAATATTTTAATGAAGGAATGATGGATGGGATAATCTATACTTGCTGTCTCCAGTTTTTTACCTCCCACTAACCAAACCACTGCACTGTCTCATGTTCCTACTACTATACTGAAATTGTTCTTGCCAAAGTTTCATTCACCTGTGTCACTAAATCCCAGGGACACATTTCAGTTCTTATCTTGATTTCTATGCTTCAATTGAAACGTAAAATTCCTTCTATGCTGTTTGTCTGTAGTGCTCGTAATATCTATTAGATTATTTGATTTGTACGTGGTTTAAAACAACGCAACAAAAATTAAAGTTTATTTAAAAAACAAGGTCTTTTTAGCCCTAGGTATTCTATACTGAATGTAGTACAGTAGATCCTCTAATAATGTTATTTCATTCAATGTCGTTTTGTTATATGTTGCTTTGCTTCAAGTTACAGAACCTACAGATGGTGTTAAGTGAGGACTTACTGTCCTCACAGCAGTGTGAATTATATATGTCCTAGACTCTTGAAAGTTACTTTCTTAGGAACCAATCTAGCCATTTTCTATTTGACACATTATTTCTTTGTTACAATAGTTTAAACAATTTCCATGGTTCTGCAAGAAGGCTCAGTAGAAAAATAGTTTCAGTGATAGCAACCTGGAGTAGGAGGGCAGGAAAGCAAACCTCTGAAATATGAAGGCCTTGTGCTTACTCCTTTCCCTTCTGCTTTTCTATTTTTGAAAGATTCCTTATTTTCTGCTGTACAAAACTTCTCAGAGGCTGCTTCAGATTTCCATAGAAGACTTATAGAAGTTGATCTTAATAAGTAAGTTTCAAAAGTAAAACTCCCCTACTGTCTTTAAATAGCAATCTGGTTACACACATAAGCATTCTGCTACTCAAATTACGTTCTACAAACTGGGAGCATCAGTTTTCTCCTTATTTAATATTATTTTAAAATATGACTCCATGGTAAGAGTTGTAATTATCTGTTTCTTGTTCTCAAAGTCCTCTTGCAGTGAGAATTGTGAATGACCAGTTGATGCTCCTGGAAAGAGCATTCATCGACCCCCTTGGTTTACCAGGGAGGAAGTTCTACAGGTAAGGAAGCAACAGGTGTTCCACTAAAGGACACCACAAACCTCACTATGACCAAAACCTGCATACCCCAAGTCTGCTTTAAACTACTGTCATTAGATGACTGGAAGGTAAATATGCAAGAGCAACACTGAATAACTTTATGCATAACAGTCTGATTTGTAATATCAGAAAAATTAATTTCATTGCTTTGCTGCTGCAGATATAAATTATGAATGACAGTTAAAGAACTCTTTGTAACAAAAATCTAAAAGTCATAGAATTTTAAAGGAGATCTCACAGCTCATGTGGCCTTTTTTACAAACTGAAGGCAAGACCCTCCACCAGCAAAATGATGGTGAAGCTCACTTCATTGTGGTGGTCTGGAATTGAATTTGCTGTATCACCAAGGTGTGCCTGTATGTAGTTTTCCAGCCTGTTTGAATCTTCCAGTGATGGGGCAGTTACTACCCCTCAGATGAAGTCATTCCATAGGAAGTTTTCTTCATAAAGATCTAGTTCTTCATAAAGATCTAGTTCCCTGTAATTTTTCCCCCTTTGATTCTGTTTTCCCAAATCAAATCTAGATATATTTCCACTTAACATTTTAGGTTTTTAAAGATTAGTCTCATGTTTCCCCTAAAGGAATAGCCTCTTTCAATATAGATTTTTGCTTATAAATATCTAAATAGACTAATAACAGGCAAGAGGATTAAAATGATATATTGTAAACACTTAACTGATAGCTATTTCATTTGTATCAGATATTTATGTTCATATTATTTGATTTTGTAAAAATAGCATTTACTAAGTGTCTTTCTCTGAGCTAAGTCCTCTGCATACCTTAAATTTATAAGCCTATGAGGTGAAAGCAATTATAGTCTCCATTTACATCTGGGAAACCTGAAGCTTATTTACCAAAGTTAGTATGTAGCAGTTAGGATTTTCAAGCCTATGTTTATAATTAGTTAAATGTTGATACTAATCCCCAATATTTATAAGAAAGGCAACATCTAGAACTATCTTTCATGTATGCTATTTGATGACAAACAGCCTTGTACAAGAGCACTTTTCACCACCTTAATTCAGATGAAAACACCCTAGAAGTGCCGTGTTCTAAATTACACGTGTCAGTGAACCAGAGCACAGATTTTCTGACTCTAAATGATAGGTGCCATTTTTGCCTCTCCCTTTGCTTTAAAAGTTGATGCTACCATATTTTTTCCTCCTAACAGTGGGCATCATGTTTATGCTCTCCCCCTGCCGCACCAGTATTTCCTGGAGGGGCGGGTTTATCGTGCCCTAGTTTTTACAGCTGCTGCCCAGGGGAACACCCCTTGATGGTTTGGTTCTGGAGGCCAGGAGGGTTTGTGTTCCTGGGTCCCACAGGATTGTAACAATCAGAGAGACAGTTCTTGGACTACCATCACCCCCAAGGTACTTCACACCTGTCTTTCTGAGAAAGTCTATTTGCTGATCCAGGACCTTTGGCCTGAGATTCGTTTCTGGTCTGACACACTTCTAGAAGCCTGTGCAAGCAGTAGTTGTGCTCTCCTGCCTTGTTCCAGCTTGATGATTTCTCCCAGAGAGGAGGTTAACTCTGCCTGGCGCTGGTGGTTAGTGGGGCTTATGCTGCCAGGTCCCACCGGACTGTAACCAATGGAGAAAGTTTTCAAATAGCTACCACCCTCACTGCACGAGGCAACCGACCCAGGAGCTCACTGTTCCAGAGAAAGGTCTATAAGCTTATCAATTACAGCCTGAGGGTTAGGTTTCCAACTAACCACACATCTGAGAGCTAACTGTAAATCTTACCAGACATGTTGGAGGGCTGGTGCTGTCTCTGTGCTTCCTTGGTTGTGCTCCAGAGTGCCAGTATCTCTTGGAGAGGAGCTCTTACATGTGTCTGGTGGCCCCGGTTTTTACACAAGATGAAAAGTGGTAAAATATGACATCAAAAACAAAACCTGTGGTGGCTGGGAGAGTAAATGCATTCAAATTCAAGTAATATTCAACTTAAAATAGACTCTTATAACTTGTCATAGGTTGGCCTCATGGCAACCAGAAAGCAAACACCTATAGTAGATACACAAATAATCATGAGAAAGAAATCTAAGCCTACCACTAATAGTCATCAAACCACAAAAGAGAGCAAGGGAGAGAGGACCTGAAAAACAATTAACAAAATGGCAATGAGTACATCCTAATATTTACTTTAAATATAAATGGATAAAAAAACAAGACCCATGTATATGCTGCCTACAAGAGACTCACTTCAGAAGGACACACACAAACTGAAATTGAGGGGATGGAAAAAGGTCCACCATACAATGGAAACCAAAAGAAAATGGAATAGCTAGATGCATTTCTATCAGACAGACTTCACGCCAAAAATAAGATATAATGCCCTTCCTTGTCTAATGATAAAAGCATCAATACATCAAGAAGATACAAAAACCATTAATATATGTAGACTCAATATAGGAGCATCCAAATGGAGAAATAGACAATATTACAATAACATCAGGGGGCTTGAAGACTATACTTACATAAATGGATAGACCATCCAGACAAAATGACACATCAGGCCAGATGGACTTAAATGATATACATAAAACATTCCACCCCAAAGCAATAGAAAACAAATTTTTCTCAAGGATAGATCACATATTAGGCCACAAAACAAATTTAACACATTTAAGATTTAAATCATATCAAGCAAATTTCCCAATCACAATAGTATGAAACTAGCAATCAGTTACAAGAGAAAACTGGAAAATTCACAAAATGTGGAGATTAAAAAACATGCCATTGACCAATTAATAGGTCAGTGTAGAAATCAAAAGACAAATTAAAGAATACCAATATTCTTAAACTCTTCTAAAAAAACCAGAAGATGATAAAATACTTTCAACCTCATTTTATGAGTCCAGTATTACCCTGATACCAAAACCAGAGAAGGACACAAGAAAACAAAATTATAGGCTAGTACTCTGATGAACATAGGTACAACAATCCTCATCAAAATACACTTATAGGAGATGCACCATGATCAAGTAGGATTTATTCAGGGATGCAAGGATGGCTCACCAGATGTAAATCAATGTGACATACCACATTAACAAAATGAGGGCTAAAAATCCTATCTCAATAGAGGTAGAAAAACATTTGACAAAATTCAACATCCATTTATGATAAAAACTCTCAACATATGGCAAGCCTGCTACCACGATATTGAATGGTGAAAGCTTTTCAGGAATAAGACAAGGATGGCCACTCTCTACTACAGAAAACTCTAAAGACTCTACCAAACCTATTAGGACTAATAAATAAATTTAGTAACATTGCAGGGTAAAAAGAATCAATATACAAAAACTGTTGTTTCTATATATTAACAATGAACTATTACAAAGAGAAATGAAAAAAAAAATCCCATTTACAACTGCAATAAATAGAATAAAACACCAGAAATAAATTTAATAAAGGAGGTGAAAGATCTGTACACTGAAAACTATCAATCACTGCTGAAAGAAATTGAAAGATAGTTTATGCTCATGGATTGGGAGATTTAACATCATTAAAACATCCACATTACCTAAAGCAATCTACAAAATCAATGCAATATTTATCAAAATCCCAACGGCATTTTTCACAGAAATAGAACAAAAAATGCTCAACTTGTATGGAACCACAAAAGACCCTGAATAGCCAAAGAAATCCTGAGAAAAAGGAACAAAGCCAGATAGATGTGTGTCACTCCCTGATATCAAACTATACTTCAGAGATACAGCAATCAAAACAGTATGGCATTGGCAGAAAAACAGACACACAAATCAATGGAACAGAATTGAAAGCCAGAAATAAACTCAAACAAACCTAATTTGTAACAAAGGCACCAAGAATATACAGTGGAGAAAGGGAAGTCTCTTAAATAATTGGTGCTGGGAAAACTGGATGACCACATGTAAAAGAATGAAACTAGAACACCATCTTACACCATACAGAAAAATGAACTCAACATGGATTAAAGAGTGGAATGTTAGACCTGTAAACAAAGTACATACAAAAAATATAGGCGCTAAGCTGGACGTGAGCCATAGCAATGTTTTTTGGATTTGATTCCAATGACAAAAACAAATGGGTCTGTATCAAATTTAAAAGTTTCTGCACAGCAAAGGAAACCATCAACAAACCAAAAAGGCAACCAACCAAATGGGATAAGACATTTCCTAATAATCAATAAGGGGTCAATATTCAAAACACATAAAAAAACCTCATAAAACATAACAAAACTACCTAATTAAGAAATGGTCAAAAGATCTAAATAGACATTTTTCCTATAAAGACATACAGATGGCCAAGAGGCACATGAAAAAGTGTTTCACGTCACAAATTATTAGAGAAATGTTTAAGGTTAGAGGTAACATCTCATTGTGGTTTTGATTCCAATAAATAATAAGCATTAGAATGTGGGAGAAAAGGGAAACTTTGTACACTGTTGGTGGAATTGGAAATGTATGAAGGTATCTCAAAACATTAAAAATAGAACTACCATATAACCCAGAAATTCCACGTCTGGGTATTTATATGAAGCAACCAAAACAATAATTAAAAAAAAAATTACCCCTATGTGATTGCGGCATTATTTACCATAGTCAAGATATGGAAACAACCTGTGTCTGTCAACGGATAAATGGATAAATAAAATGTGAAATATCTATCTATAAATAGATATAAAGTTACAGATATACATACACAATGAAATATTATCCAGCCATAAAAAGAATGAAATCTTGTCATTTGCAACAACATGGATGGACACTGAGGGCCTTATGCTAAGTGAAATACATCAGACACAGAGTTAATACCATATGGTTTCACATATATGGAATTAAAAAACAAAACACATAAAACAAGCTCATAGATACAGAGAACAGACTGGTGGTCGTCAGAGGCGTGGAGTGGGGGTGGGGTGTCAAACTGGGTGAAGGTGGTCGAAAGTTACAAACTCCCAGTTACAAATAAGTCATGGGAATGTAATGCACAACACAGTGACTCTAGTTAACAATACTGTATTGTATATCTTAAAGTTAAGAGAGTAAATCTTAGAAGTCCTCATAAGAAAAAGTTTTTATAACTATATGGTGAGAGATGTTAACTAGCCTTAGTGTGGTGAACATTAGGTAATATATGCAGATATAGAATCACTATGTCATATACTTGAAACACAATGTTAAATTTCAATTATACCTCAATAATAACAATAATTTAAAAATAGCAGTTCATATTGCTGTTTCAGGCTGCAGTAATACGGAATTTTTTTCCCTTTCTGATTGTAAGGATTATTTTATTAATTATATATGTATTACATATTCCCACTTTTCCCAATAACTCCTTTAAGAAATGTAGCTAACACTAATATCAGATACCCAGAAGTTTTCATTCCTTTAAATAAAAATTTATTTTAGAAAATTTTACCCTTTGCGACAGCATGGATGGACCTGGAGAATATTATGCTAAATGAAATAAGCCAGTCAGAGAGAAAGACAAGTGCCATGTGATTTCACTCATATGTGAAATTTAATGAACAAACTGAACTACCAACCAAAATAGACACAGATTCATAGATAGGGAGCAGGTAGAGAGCTCTGGTGAGGGTTGGGAAGGTGGAGGGATTGAGCAAAAAAGAAAGAGAACTCATGGACATGGACAACAGTATGGTGATGGTGGGGGCTTGGGCAGTGGAGATGGAAAGGGCACAGAGGGGACAAATGGTGATGGCAAAAATATTTTTCCTGTGAAATGTATTGGATCAGTGCCAATTTCAAGTTCTGTTATTTAATTAACTTCAAGAAAATAGAGTAGATTACCAGATTTGTAATGTAGTAAAATTTTTCTAATCACTTAGAACTGATAAATACTGGATTAAAAAACTAGTAACCCGAACAAGTAACCCTGTGTGTACACATATATGTATTCTATAGGTATATATGAATCAGGAAAAATTATATATATTTTAAAAGAAAATGTTTTTACTGTAGAATATATTTAAAACATTCATCTTAAAATTCAGAAGTACAAATGTTAGAGTAAAACGCATGCTTGAAATTAATTTTTGCAAACTTAACTGAATTATGAATAATACATTGAACTATCACAACAATCCAAATAAGTAATATTTCCTTCACTATTCTTCATTGAGCACATTTTACACATTCTAATACTCCTGTCATTTTTTCTCTAAGGAAATTTTCATAAGTTAATTGTTTTCCAAAATAAGGGTGTCTTCCAAAGACGTCCATTTCATAATACCCAGAACCTCTGAAAATGTTAGGTAATAGCGAAGAGGAATTAAGGTAGCAGATGGAATTCAGGCTGCTAATCAGATGACCTTACAATAGGAAAATTTTCCTGGGCTATTGGGGTAGGCACAATCATGTAATCACAAGAGCCCTTAAAAGGGGGAGAGGGGAAGAACAGTAAGTTAGAACAATGCCATGAAGAGGACTCACTCTGACCTGCTGTTGCTGGTTTTGCAGATGGAAAATTGAGGGAAGCCTGTAGAAGCTAGAAAACCATAAGGAAATGGATTCTCCCTTAAAACCTCCACAAAATACGGCCCTGCTTATACCTTGATTTCAGCCCAGTAAAAGCCATTGTCAGATTTCTAACAGAACTGTAAGATGATAAAACTGTGTTGTTTGAAGTCCCTAAGTTTGTGGTAAATTGTTACAAAAACAATAGAAAACTAACACACTCTGTAATATGGAATATTAAATAAAGTTTACTTTTCTTGTCAACATCAAATGAAATAGGTATGCGGAAGTCTTTAAAAACTGCAAAGCATTTTCATTATGTACTGAGGGAAAAGTTGAGGAACAAAAGGATAATAGTCTACAGTCTGTTGTAGTTCTCGATACCTCTTGAATTTTAGAAATGTTCGTTGTGGAGGGTAATATATTTTCATGATACAGTTGAAAACTTGAGAAATAGACCAGAGTTTGAATTGTACTGGGGCCAGAATAGTTTTGGGGGTCTATCATTCATGAAAGGGTATTTGAATTGGTTAAACATTGTCCATTGCTAGATTGTTTCTTTTAGCTGACTTCCTGCTTTTTAAAATGTATTTAAGTGTGGTGGGTCTACAATATTATTAGTTTCAGGTGTACAGTATAGTGATTCAATGTTTATATACCTTACAATGTAATCACTGCACTAATTCTAGTAATCATCTGCCACTGTGCAAACATTTTCCCTGTCCCCTGTCCCACCTTGCTCCCTTTCTGGCAACCACCAGTTTGATCTGTTTCTGAGTCTGGTTTTGTTTTGTTATTTATTTATTCATTTAGATTCCACATATAAGTGAAACCATACAGGATTTGTTTCTCTCTGTCTGACTTCTTTCAGTTGGCCTAATACCCTCTAGGTCAATCCATGTTGTCACAAATTACAAGATTCCTCACTTCTGAGGAATTATGGAAAGGATTTAGCCTCAGAAAAATAGCTAATAATTACTGAGTATTTACTAAATGTCAAGTTATACTGAGTGGTTTCCATCCATCATTTGATTCTCACAACAATCCTTGAGAACGGTACTATTGTAACTCCCATTTTAAACATGAAATCATTAGAGAAATGCAATTTAAAAATGCAATGAGATATAACCTCACACCTGTCAGAATGGCTACCATCAATAAATCAACAAACAACAAATGCTGGTGAGGATGTGGAGAAAAGGGAACCCTAGTACACTGCTGGTGGGAATGCTGACTGGTGCGTTTAATTTTGGAGTTTCCCCCCCAAACTAAAAACAGAACTGCCATTTGACCCAGTGACCCCAATTCTAGGAATATATCCTAAAAACCCAGAAACAACAATAAGAAAGAATATATACATCCCCATGTTCATAGCAGCTGTGTTTATAATACCCAAGATCTGGAAACAGCCCAAATGCCCATCAGTAGATGAATGGATAAAAAAGTTGTGGTACATTTACACAATGGACTACTACACAGCTATAAAAAAGAAGGATCTCTTACCCTTTGTGACAACATGGATGGACCTGGAGATTATTATGCTATGTGAAATAAGCCAGTTAGAGAAAGACAAGTATCACATGATCTCACTTATTTTTGGAATCTAATGAACAAAATAAATTGACCTACAAAAGAAGTCTGGAGGCATGGAAAAGACTGACATATCTCAGAAGGGAAAAGGGTGGGGGAGGACGGGAAGAGATAAACCAAAGAATTTATGTACTTATATGCATAGCCCATGGACAGACAATAGTATGGTAAAGGCCTGGGTGGGGGTAAGGGCTGAGTGGAGGGGGCAAAGTGGGGGAGAACGGGGGGCATCCCTAATACTGTCAACAATAAAAGAAAAAGGAGAGAAAACACAGGGACATTAAATAATCAGTGGGAGGTCATAAGGTAAATATGACAGCCTTCTGATTTTAAACAGGCATTATGACTCCAAAACTCAGTCATTACTCTAGGCAGAGCCTATATTATTTCAGTTCTTTTACACATATGGGACAAGTTTTGAAAAGTCAGGGAATTTCCCAAGACCACAGAGATGCCAGGTCAATGATTTAAACAAGGTTTGTTTGATTCCTGTATCAATGATATATATATATTTTTTTACTTCACTCTCCCTTTACAGTTCTCTAGAAGGCCCCTTACAGTTCTCTAGAAGGCCAGTATACTAAGGTATAGCTGTGACCTGTATCTCCAATATCTCAAATCATATATAGGTCACAGTATCAATGCTTACAGACAGTGTAGCACTTAATACTCATTTTAGTAAGAAAGAGCCATTTGAGGCCATATTAAAAGCCAAGAGTAATAAATATTGATGTACTTTGGGAAATCTAACTTTATAAATTCTCTTTGATCATTAATACTGACTTACTACAGTTCCATATTGTTTCATAAAGTATCTCATATAGTTTGAAGAAGCTGTACGATTTTAGTGTTGGACAATTTCTGATAAGATTGTTTAATAAAATATGTAGCTTGATCTCTTGAGCTACTTAGGAGATGAAATTGGAAATATATTGCAAAACTTTCTTTGTGGGCAACCCGTATAGAACTGTTTCACTTTTGTGAAATGGATTTCATTATTTTTAGCATCTATATTTTGGGAATACAAGTTTCTTTAGTATTGCTTTTCACTGTCTGAAGCCTACTGGGAACAACTGCCATTCTTGTTGAATCTCTAAAATAGGCAACACAAAGATAAATTACTGTTTTCAATCTCCTCTCTCATTAAATATATCCATAAAGCACACACTTTATCACTGTGGAGGTCCAGGCAGTTAGACATCTAATGCATACAACTTAAAAGAACCTTCTATTCCACCTGAATGGGTTGGCAATATGACTCATGAGACAGGTCTTAACAAATGCATAGTGTTAGTTCCTTTCTTTGCTTAAAATTATACTGTTATATAAGTACCTCAAATTAATTATATGTGTCTTCATTTTGGAGTAACAAAAGTGAATGCCAGGAGACAGAATAATTAATATAACAAAGATGTGATCTAACAAAAGGGAACAGACTTAAAAAAGGCATATAAGATATAATGTATGCAGATATACTCTTTAGCTCAACCTGTCTTATGTTTTTTTCTAATAGGCACATCATCTTTGCTCCAAGTAGGCACAACAAATATGCTGGAGAATCATTTCCTGGGATCTATGATGCTATGTTTGATATTGAAAATAAAGCAGACCCACATTCAGCCTGGACAGAAGTAAAGAAACACATTTCTATTGCAGCCTTTACAATTCAAGCAGCAGCAGGGACACTGAAAGAAGTGGTATAGTAAGGTCTCAGCCAAGTGGTTATCCATTAAAAATATTACTGGAAGTCTGAGGATAAAACTCATTTTTCTTTTCTTGTCATGTTTGATTTTAGACTTCCACCTTGCTCATCTGTAAAGAGATTTTTGGCTCTTTAAAAATGTGTAACTTCATTATCAATGTGTTAATCTAATAAAACAAAAAAACTCTAGTCATGTGGCAGAATGAGACAAAGTAACTGAAAATTCCCTAAAATGAAATACGGCAATAAACTTGAACTCTCAGACACTGCTGGCAGAAATGTAAAATGGTATACCCACTTTGGAAAACAGTTTGGCAGTCTCCCATACAGTTAAACATATATTTACTTTATGATGCCAAAATTCCACTTCCAGGTATTTACTAAAGAGAAGCACAAATATGATCACAAAAAGACTCATATGCATGTTGCTAGGACCTTAAAGTGGATGAATTCAATGGGTAAATCGTGGTATATCCACAATGGAATACTATTTATCATTAAAATGAAATAACTGCCAATACATGTAATATTATTGGCAGACGTTGTTGAGGGAAAGAAGCCAGACACAAAAGAATACATAGCATATGATTCTGTTTATATGACGAAGAGGCAAACTAATCTATGGTGTTAGAAATCAATTAGATCAGTGATTGTCTGGAGCAAGTAGGAGGAAGAGGAAATAACTTCCAAACGCATTCTTTGAGGCCAGCACTGCTCTGATACCAAAGCCAGATAAGGATACCACAAGAAAACTATAGATCAATATCCTTGATGAATAGATATACAAAAATTCTCAACAAAATATGAGCAAACCAAATTCATGAACCAATAAAAAGGATTATACACCATGACCAAATGGGATTTATCCCTGCAATGCAAAGATGGTTCAACATGTGCAAATTGATAAGTGTAATACATTATATTGATAAATGAAAGATAAAAATCACGTCTCAATAGAAGCAAAAAAATAAGCATTTGACAAAATACAATTTTTTTTTTTATGATTAAAACCCTCAGGAGACTGCATACAGAAGAAACATATCTCAACATAATAAAGGCCCAAAACGATAAACCCACAGCTAACATAATACTCAATCGAGAAAAAACTGAAAGCTTTTTCTCAGTGATCAGGAACAGGACAAGGATGCCCACTCCCACTACCTTTATTCAGTACAGCACTGGCAGTACTAGCTACAGCAGGTAGGCAAGACAATGAAATAAAAGGCATCCAAATCAAGAAGGAAGAAGTAAACCTGTCACTATTTGCAGATGATAAGATTTTTGTAAACAGATAATCTGAAAGAATTAACCAAAAGACTGTTGTTGGATATCATGATTTTAAAATCATCAAGTTACTAAATACAAAATCAACATACAGAAATCAGTTATATTTCTATACACCAAAGATGAAACATCTTAAAAAAAAAAAAGAAAACGATCCTATTCACAATAACACCACAAATAATAAGATACTTAGGGCTAAATTCAACCAAGAAAGTGAAAGATATAACAAAATCTACATGACTTTGCTGAAAGAAATCAAAGAAGACACAAACAAATGCAAATACATCCCAAGTTTATGGACTGGAAGAATGAATACTGTTATAATGCTCATGCAACCTAAAGTCATCTATATATTTGATGCGATTCCCATCAAAATACCAATAGCATTCTTCATCAAATAGAAAAAAACAATCCTAAAATTTGTATAGACCCACAAAAGACCCCAAATAGCCAAAGCAATACCGAGCAGAAAGAACAAAGCTGGAGGTATCACATTTTCTGTATTACAAAGCTACAGCAATAAGAACAGTATGGTACTAGCAAGAAAAATAGACACAGACAAATGGAATAGTATAGAATTCAGAATTAACCCCTGCTTATATGGTCAAATAATATTTGACAAGGGAGCCAAGGGCACTCAGTAGGGAAAGAATAATCTGGGGAAATTGTGCTGGGAAAACTGGAAAAACACATGCAGAGCAATGAAACTGGACCCCTATCTTACACCACTCACAAAAATTCAAAATTAATCAAAGACTTAAACATAAGACCTGATGCTATAAAACTCCTAGAAGAAAACATAGGGAAGCAGTTTCTTAACATGGGTATTTGAAATGATTTCTTAAATATGACAAGAAAAGCACAAACAACATAAGCAAAAACCAACAAATGGGACTAAATCAAATTTTAAAACTTGCACAGCAAAAGATACATTCAAAAAATTAAAAGGCACCCTACAAAATGGGAGAAAAAAAATTTTTTTATGGTAAATCATGTATCTGATAAGGGGTTAATAAAAAAATATATAAAGAACTTATGCAACTCAAACTAATTTTTTTTAAAAAAGTATTTTTCCAAAGAAGACATCCAAATGGCCAACAGATACATGAAAAGTTACTCAATATCAATAATCATAAGGGAAATGGAAATTAAAACCGTGATGAGACATCACCTCACACCTGATTAGAATGGCTATTATAAAAGCACAAGACTAAGTTCTGGCAAGGATCTGGAGAAAATGGAATCCTTATGCACTGTGGGTGGAATGTAAACAGGTGTGGTGTAGCCATATGGAACATCAGTATGGAGGGTCCTCAAAAAATTAAGGATAGAACCACCATATCATCCACCAATTCCATTTCTGGGTATTTATCTGAAGAAAATGAAAAACATTATTGAAAACATATCATCTCCATGTTCGCTGCAGCATTATTTACAGTAGCCAAGGTATTAAAACAATGAGTGTCATCCACAGAATAAAGAAAATATAGTACATATATATCAGGAGAGATGAGGACATTCTGACATTTGCGACAACATGAATGGACTTTGAGCACACTATGCTAAAGATATGTCAGACAGAAAAAGACAAGCATTGTATGGTATCACTTTTATGTAAAATTTAAAAAAGCTAAACTTGTAGAACAGAGAATAAAATGGTGGTTACCAAGGGATGGGGATTGGGGGAACAAGACAGATGTTGTTTGAGGATACAAATCTAGAATAAGTAAATAAGCCCTGGAGATAAAGTGTACAGTACAGTGAATATACACAAAAATGCGGTATTATAAACCTCAAACTTGCTGAGAGAGAACTTACTTATTCCAACTACCAAAAAGAAAGGATAATTATGTGACATGATAAAGGTACTAAAATCACTGCATTGCAATCATATTACAATATACAAATGTATCAAATTAACATGTACACCTTAATTACACAATGTTATATGTCAGGTATATTTTTTAAAAAGATACTCTGCTTTATTTTATAGCATTGGCATGGCCCCTCCTTAAGTGCTCATTAGGTTCCATACATACACAAATGCATAAATCCATCCATAAAATCGACCAAAGAGGCTTCCGCAGGAACTCTTTATAGGTTTATCTTTAGCAAAGTTTATAATGACCCATTATTTTCCTTTTTGGAACCTTTTGTAAAAGCAGAGGCCTGTGTTTGTCAGCTGAGTGCTCCTAGAAGCAAACACACCTCAGTAGCAGTGAGAATACCTAACATCCAGATATTGGTTTCTAATACCATTCTCCAATAAAAAGGACCAGAATCCTTGGACAAATAGTTGACTACAGCATCTTCAAGTTCCAGAAAGTAATAAAGTGTTAAACAAACAACAACAACACACACACACATACACACACACACCAAAACAAACAGCAACAAAAAACAGAAAACAAAAACAAAAAACAAACCCACTATGACAGAACAGGGTTATGGACAAGGAACACAGGAGCCAAATGAAAAGGTCACAATAACCAAAGCTGGAACAATTTGAGAAACGAAAGCAATACCGGATTATAACTCAAAATATAAAATACAATCCATATTGATATAAATAAATAAATAGGGATTAGAGAGAAATCTCCCAAGAACAAAAATTTTAAACAATTTATGTAGATACTCAACCCTCAAGAGGTAGAACATAACTCCCAACTCCTTTTTAAGTGTGAAAAGCACATAGTGACTTCCTTCTAAGGAAGGATGGAAAGGGGAAAACTTTTACAGTTACAAAACTGATAAACAGTACCTTAGCCAAGTAATCAAAATAAGTCACATTGACAGTATGACCCTTGATACCACCAATGAGAGTAACACTT
This sequence comes from Tadarida brasiliensis, assembly GCA_030848825.1. Taxonomy (NCBI): domain Eukaryota; kingdom Metazoa; phylum Chordata; class Mammalia; order Chiroptera; family Molossidae; genus Tadarida; species Tadarida brasiliensis. The sequence goes on from CM061268.1 coordinate 62,735,392, forward strand.
TAGTTTTCTTTCTTAAAACACATAAATTTCATTGTAAGAAAACAACAGACAAATCCAATTTCAGGGACAATCTACAAAATACCCGACACTCCTCAAAACTTAGGATTTTGAAGAGACTCTAAGAAACCATCAAAACAAAGAAGAGCCCAAGATGACTAGATGCAATGTGGTATCCTAGAACAGAAAAAAGACAGTAGGTAAAAATCTAAAGAAATTTGAATGAAGTATGGACATCAGTTATTGTACCAATATTGGTTCATTAATTCTAACAAATGTACCATACTAATGTTAAGATGTTAATAATAGGGAAACTGGGTGTGAAGTATATGGAAACGGTCTGCATTATCTTTAGAATTTTTCTTTAAATCCAAAAAGTGTTCTAAAACAGAAAGTTAATTTAAAAGAAATCAAGTTGATAAAAGTAAAAAAATTGCTAGCCTAATTAGACTTTCATGCTGCTAGTGTTTTCAAATTCTATTATATGTCATAATAAAACACAAAATATTCTGCAAATCCCCTTCCAGGTTCTGATTCAGTAGGTCTGATGTTAAAGGAGGGGAAAAAAAGATCATTTCTAATAAATTCTGAGATGTTGATACCACTGGTCTAGAATTGATATTTTGATAACCACAGACCTGACCTAGAAGACAAAATCAAAATATTCAAATGATCCTTTGCTATCTGTCCCTATGTTTACAATCTTATGCCTTTATTTCCTATGTAAGTATCTTACTTACGTTGCAGATACTCTAAAGCTCTAAATAAATTCTTATTAACAGCAAAAACAGTAAGTTTCATGCTATTTCATTACACATTTTATCTAACATGTAGACATAAATTCCCATCAATGAGTTACATACAAAGTATATATCACTATCAAAATGGCAATGGAAACCTTTTTCTTTTTGAACTGATAATTCTGAAATTTATTTGGAGGCTGTTTAGATAAGCTAGGGACCCTAAGAGTTGTCAAATCACAAATGATGAGTTTTTAATCCAGTTATTATGACCAAAACCATTCAGGCAAAAGGACTACATATTTTATTCTATAAATTTATTTTCTAACAAAATATATGAAACAAAAAAAATGTGTTCCTGGTGACCAAACGCAGTGTTACTAGTAGTTCATGGCATGTGCCAATGTTTTACGGAATCTATTAATTCAACTGACAGACATAAGCAGCAGAGAATAGTGAAGAGCGCAGAACACAAAGCCAGGATGCCCAAGTTTGAATTCTCACTCCACAACTCACTTGTTTTGACTTAGGTCAAGTTATTCAATCTATGCCACCAATCAGTTTCCTCTCCTGTAATATATTAATAGAACCTACCTGACAAGGTGGTCACGAGGATCAAGTTCATATTCACTGAAGTCCTTAGAACAGTGACTGGCCCATCACAAATCCTGCATGTCTTGATATTTACAAAAGTCAACCAACATGCCAAGTACCATATTAGAAAATAAGGATAAAATGATTGGCCCAAACATAAAGCTATATGCGGTCTATGAGAAGATACAGACACTGACAAATTAATCATAGAAATAAAATATGAAGAAGTATGGAACTGCAAACTGAAATAAGCATTATGAAAGAAAGAATAAGCATCTTAAAAAGCATTAATTAATATACCCACCTAGTATCACTTTCGGAGGAGGGAAGTTTCCCTGTTCCAGGCTTAACCAGTACTTTTACTTAAATTATCAAAGTCTTAAAAAAGATTAATTTAATAATCTGATCATCTGGACAGTAGCTTAGTCAAAAATGAATAGCAAGAATAATTTATTTTGCGTCTTCTTTAAGCAACATAAAAATGTTAAAGGCTAGAAGTTTTATTTCACTTTAACAGACATTAAAGATGGCCCAGTAAATTGGAAAACTAAAGTCATTAATTAGCATTTAATAAAAACATGCTTTTCAGAAAAACTGTTCCTGAAGGAATTCTTCACAGCTAAGAACTATATAAAAACTTAACATCAAGCAATAACTACACAGAAGAAAACGTTGTAAGCCCAGTATTTTAGGGATAATGCCACACGTATACAATCCCAGGCACCAACCCTTACTAACAAGGCAGGTCTTGCAACAATTCCAGATGCACCTAAGTTGTAAGATACTTGGACAGTAAGAAAGCAATCAGGTTTAAAAAAACAAACAAAAAAAAACAACTTCCAAGCTACCCAACAAACCAATAATTAAAAGAAATAAAGAAAAATACCAAGTAACAAAACCTAAAAATAAGATGGACTTAAGCTTCCATTTTATAACTGAGTACAAGGAATTATGATATTATGATATAAGCAACAGAATCAAAACAAATACCAAATATGAGTGCTAGATCAAAGTAATTTGTAATGAAACAAAAAGACCTGTTAACATTCTAACAGATAACTTGAGAGTACCTGGCTGTTAAAAAAAAAAAAAGTTATACATACCCAAATGCCCTAAAACTGACATCAGACCTTATAAATGAGCTTTTAAAAATTTTATTGTGGGTGTATGCATGACAAGCATTTTCAGGCTGGAGAAAGACTTTTTTTTTTTAAAGCAAGCAGTGGCAGAGCAATAATCCAAAGTCACTTAATGTATTTGCAAGAACTCTTTAAGGTTCTTTTTACCCTTAGATGGCAGAAGAATTGCCTAAAGAAAACCAAACAAAAGAAGTTACACATAAAATTAAAATCTATGGTATAAAATATAAATTCTAATAAAATAGATCATTACAGTCCTTTGCCAGTATATGGTTAGAACAAGAAGTTACATCTTTGACCTATACCATTTGTCTATGGTAATTGATTTCAATTTATATTTTTAATGGTTTATAAATTCCTGGCTTAAATTATTACCAAAAAACTAGGATAGGTCTCAAAAACTACCCTTTAATAGTGTTCCTCTAAAAACAGATGGTCAAAATTAACATTCTACTTTAGTTAACAGTATTGTACCAAGACAAATTCTTGGTTTTGTAAATGTTCTATGGTTATGTAAGATTTTCACATAAGGGGAAGATTAATATAGTATATAGAGAACTCTTTTTTTGCAACTCTTCTGTAAATCTAAACTTAGCTAAAAATAAGAGGTTGAAAGAAATAAAAGCTCAACTTCTTAGTTTATACTAGCAAATGTGCTAGGCCAGAAAAATAATGCTTCCCAATGGTTAGTTTAGCTGTCAAATTTTGATAGACTGATAAAAGTAAAACATATTTTATCTAATTATAAATGTGTCTTCTTATATATGTATGAGTTGAAGAGAGGTATCATTTAGATTTTTATCTGGGAAACAAATTCAGAGGTTTATGGAAACAAGAAACAGAAGGGCCACTAATGTAACCAGACTAAATACATATGCTATATCCAAAGAAAAAAGAAAAGTCAGTGCTATGTAACTCTTAGGTGTATAATCCATTTGCTTTAAATAACTGTTCAATTACACATAAGGTATTAAGGTATTGGAAAATAGCCTCAAAGAAGAAAATAAAAAAAAAGAGTATATTAATCATCACCTCAAATCAAAATAAGTAGCAACATCTCCCCTAAACAATCAATATTGCATGTGTCCAAATGAACCCAGGTTCCTAAATTATAAAAGATAACTTTCAAAATTTTAAATACAATTCACTATAAACTTATATACTCTATTTGGGTACAATTTTTACTGCCCCAATTTTTTTTGCCATGGTATTTTAGTGTCATGAAAGCCTAGTTGCCAGATTTTTTACATATTTATTTGTAACAGAGCTAAACCATTTAATAATTACATAACTACATTTAACAGTCATTTGCTAAGGGTAGTAGGGTGAGATACACTAACTCGTTAAAATTGTACTTCTGCAAATTTTCCATTATAACAATTCCATTCATCCCAAGGGGGGAAAAAACACTCAAGGGGCTTAGAAAATAATCATTTTAATCTATGTAAGCATAATTCATGCCCTAAAAATTCTGCCAGAGTTTTGGCTTTCATAACATTTTTCATTTTCTTCATGAGCTCTGCACTACTTCAAAAGTAACCTATTCTTTGATGTTCAATAAGCATAAACAATCAAATTCTGTGATACCTATTTAATAAAGTACAATATATAATCAACATTGTATCACCTAGAATTGTCAAACTGTTCATGAAAGCCTAAAAAAACTGTAAAATAATTAGCCTATTTTATTTAACATGTAATAACTGTCATAAAGCAAAGCTTAAATATTTAGTTCTCTGCAACTCTAATGTATTTCCATAAGCCTTTTAATCTATAATTTTATAGATACAGTTTATCATCAGGAAAGTCAGATATATATTTAGTTTCTCTTTATATGTAATTAAAAATTTTAAGAGGGTGTAGGCTATGATTCAGATACAATTTAGCCCTAACACCATACCAAGACTTTATAAATAATCAGGAGATAGTTAACATTATTGCTTAGTCTTATTAAATGATGAATTTTAACCAAATTCATACCTCTATACTCTTATTTATAATGTTTCCTATAGTCTTAAATGATACTGCTTGGCAAGCAATATAGGTACTGATAAAATTGTTTTCCAATTAGTTGCAAACAAATTCTAATTTGTTAATCAATGAATATATTCCTCTGTAACTAATTACTACACTACCTCAGAATTCATCCTTCTACAAAAAGTAACTGTCCCGAATGAAAAAAACATTGTAGAGCTTTACATTTTAAGGAAAGATTTTCAAGTATTATAGGAACACAAACTCATGAAAAAACTAATTAAAAATGTGACATTCCATCTTGTTTTACTGATTATGGAATAGAAAGAGATGTGAACAAGTGTTACTTTATACTTCTCTGCTTAACATAATATTACACCAAGAACTACTCTATTTTCTAGCTTCTTCAAGTATGGGACACAACTACAGTTCTATTAGTGAGAGAAATGAATAATCAATCTTAGGTAACTAAAAAAAAGGGGGAGGCACAAAAAGATAAACTGACTTTGGCTTTTAAGAACCTACACTGTTGACCCTGAAATGCCAGATTCAACAACAACAACAAAACAAAAGATTACAGCAGCAAGCCACCACTTCACAACATATTAAGAATTCTGAAATAGGCAATAACTTTTTATTCCATCTCAATTCATTCTGTTTTATCTTCTTTTTGTTTGTCCTGGTTTTTGGTTGCAGGCAGTTCAAGGCTTGCCCACTGCATAGGTTCAGCTTTTCTCATGGTGATCTCAATCTTTGTTGCAGTCATGGTTACATAACTTCTCTTTACATCAATCACCTGCATCATATCAAAGAGAATTGAAGTAAACCTGGATGATTTAATTAGTCTTAGAGGAAAATACTAGTCTGACTCATGTTAATAATAAAAAATCCAAAACTTGAATGCCATTTCTATACCTAGATTTCAACTTTTTGGTTAGAATAACCAGAAGTTATATACCTACCTTGTATCAGTTACTAAAGTACTACCTTTTATTATACAAATGGTACTTAAAATTATAAGAAAAAATTCTGGATTCATAATACTTACACCCCATAATTTCACATTTTGATGAAACTCCTTCTCTCCTTCGAATACAATGTGCACATTTAACTGAAAAAGATATATAGAAAGCTGAGTAACTGATCAAATCCAAACTGAAGGCTTATGATATAAAACATTGATTATAAAGCCCTGGCCAGTTTGGCTCAGTGGCTGGAGTGTCGGCCCACAGACCAGAGTTGCGGTCATCCCGCATCGTGCAGGAGGTAACCTGTCGATGTGTCTCTCTCACATCGATGTTTCTCTCCCCCCTCCCTCCCTCCCACTATATCTGAAGGTAAATGGAAAAATATCCTCAGGTGAGGATTAAAAAACCAAAAACAAAAAACATTGATTTAAAAAAAAAAAAGAATATATTGATAAAAGTCATTTAAGCTATTTTACCAAACTGCCAATATTGCATTTTTAATTTGAGAAAACATTAACAGAAAATAAAAATTAACTTGAAGTTTCATAATGAGAGAACTAAGTACTATATTATTTGATAAATATTCTAAACTACTACAGTACTCCAGAATGTTTCACAGATAACTCTATTATGTAGACATTTTCATTTAAAATAGTTTCTGTGAAAGTAATTTCAAACAGGGAAGGTTAAAAGATCTTACCTTAAAATCAGCTCAAATAAGAACAATGTTACATCAACATAAAGAATAAATGTACAAAGACAATTTATACTCAAGAGATATTTCATGTACTTACCAATGTACTATTCGCTACTACTTGACTAAGTTCTGGAAGTGAATTTTTAGCATATACTGAAATGGTGACTTGACCCCCAGTTTGATGCCAGTCATGTCTACATGGAACAACTTTTTTCCCCTGTAATATAAGACAACCTTTATGAATTTACAAAATGCCCATAACCTCTTGAAAAGAGGAATTTGACCCACTTAAATCACAAAAAAATGACTAGGTGTACTGAGCACTTAATGTTTATGAGGGCAAACTTATAAGGTCCTATTAAAAAATTTGAACAATAAAATATATCAAGATACAATGAACCTTTATAGTTTTATGGTTTGAGAAGACGCTATTCCTTCTATTTTATTTTATTTTTTAAAATTTTTTAGGGCTGTAAGTATTAACATATTAAAAAAGGTAATTTATGAACTCCTACAAAACTATCTATTTTAAAATTATGCAATCCACTAAGTACAGTGATAAAAACATTCTTTGAAGACTGAAGTGAAAAAGACATTCGCTTAGTGGTATAAGCAGACAACATCTTAATCTCATGCATGGGAACCTTTGATTTATTTTCTACACATTGGAATTTGGGAACAAATAATTGACCGCTTACAACTACTTGTTATTGAATAATTATTTTCTTCTCATAATAACATGCAGAAAAAAGTGAGAACTTATGGAAGTAATCTTTTGATTAATTACTATATAGAAATAATTATTATCTGCCAGTGGTATATTGGTGTACCAGCAACTATTTTAAAAAGAAACAAACTGTGATTTATTTTATAAATGAGGGTAAATTAGTCACATAATGTAGGAAACTGTGAGGCACTATTGCTATAAAAAACAGTATTTACATTTTGGTACAATTATGCTAACTGAATTTAAATTACTTTTATCATTTACATTTTTTCTCCCTTAGGCCACTGGCTTACATACTTAATACTTGATAAATGCATGCATTAAAAATAACAGAAACACCCCTGGCTGATGTGGTTCAGAGGTTAGAGCACTGACCCATACATTGAAGGGTCACCAGTTCTTTTCCTGGTCAAGGGCATGTACCTGGGTTGCTGATTTGATCCCTGGGCCCTGTTGGGGCATGTGTGGGAGGCAGTCAATCGATGTCTCTCTCTGTCTCTCTCTCTCCTTCCCTCCCTTCCTTCCACTCTCTCTTAAAAAAAAAAAAAAAAAAATCAATGATAAGAATATCCTTGGATGAGGATTAACAAAATAAATAAATAAAAACACTTAAAAAAAATAACAAAAACATTTCATTAAGGGTTATATTCTGAAAACTTCTGCATATAATAAAAAACAGCAGTTTGTTTTTTCAAACTAAATCTTTCAAACTTTTGGACCTTGGAGAAAATACAGGGAGACTTCACTTTTGGATAATAAAACATTCCTAGAAGTTTTGTGGTAGATGAATTATTATAATTTGAGTAATATACAGGGTGGGGCAAAAGTAGGTTTATAGTTGTTTGCATAAAAAATAATACAATAATGAATAAATAACGATACAAGAATAAACTGTTTCACGTACTCACAACTGTAACCCTACTTTTGTCCTACCCTGTATTTATAATATCCAACCATGTGCTATTAAAAAGCAGAAAATATAAAATACTCAAATGCAGAAGAAATGAATCCCTATAGCAACTTGAAAATTTATAATTACATTTTAAGTTAAAAGACACATATACTGAAAAGGTTCATTTACCTTGGGTTTATTAGTGCCAATGCAGCAAATAAATCTAATTTAATACACTACAAAATGCATTAATAAAAGCTATCAAGCTCTCATTTAGCAATAAATTGCTTGCCTTTTTATAACTTAATGAGATTTCGGGAAATTATTTGCAGAACCCTAAGTCTTTTAAAAAAAGTTAAAAAAGTTGTCGAGGGAAGTAGTAACTGATGCTTTCTTTTTTCTGTTGATAAATTTCCCTGTAGCAAGCAGAGACATTCAAAACAATTCCAAAAAGTCTGCAATCCTCCTCTCTGACCACCAGATGAAGTGTTTGTGCATCTGTAAATGGCCGAATGAACTTCTAAGAAGCCAAAAGAGAATCAGAGGTCTAAATGATCAGTAACACCAAATGAGCAGAAAAGTGATTTTTGTTAAAGAGTGGGAACAGACTACGGAATTACAGAAAAATATGCTCTAGGCTTACATATTTCATAAATTCTATATACTGACATCAATATACACAATGACTATTTTGATCAAAGGGAACTTGACTCAGATTAATTTTAGTTTTCAGACCCATCAAAAACTCTACTGTGTGAGGGAGACAAACTTTTTTTTTAAATCTAAAAACAGGATAATCCCACATTTTTAAAAATGACTCAGATGAATACACCCTAATGCGTTATCCTGAGAAGGTTACTTACAGCATCCTTCGCCGTCCACATGTGTTTCCCTGTTGTACAGCCTTCTTGGGCTAAGAATGTATTAAAATCAGAAGTTTTTCTTCTACAACAGCTCCAGTATTTCATCCTTTAAATTATCATAGAAAAAATTCAGAAATAAAATCTCACAACCAATTAAGTCCAGAAGTATCATAGTAACAAGTGTGATTTTAAAAAATCAGTAAGTGTGCAAGTGCAACTTTAGTATCTTAAAAGTGTCTAAGTTACCAAACGGTTAAACTTATTACACTAATAATTTTAAAATCAGAATGCCATTTATTTTAGCAATTTTGGAGTTCCTATATAAAGGTGCTTAAAATCACCACAAAATTACAAATCAGCTTTTCATTGGTAGCTCACATTCCAATGTCCTCATGAAGCTATCAAAAAGTGATTATGACCAAAGGTTTTATATCCTCACATTTTAATAACCCAGGAAAGTGAGAACATGCAAAGAAACTACAAAATAATGCGAAAGTCAATCCCAAAGTACGTGAAACCCACTATTATATACTTGGGAAAAATCTAACACTAGAACACAAAAATTACAGTAAACCTTTGAGTTTGATTCCTGAAGAACAGTGGAAACAGAATGGAAGATTTTAACACACTGTGTTTCTATAAGCTACAGGGTAATAGAGATGAGAGGCTCTGAACTGAGGGCTGTAGAAAAATATGGGTTTTCTTTTTTTTTTTATCTTCACCAGAGGACATTTTTGCACTTTATCTTGAGATATAGAGTGGGAGGGAGAGAAAAACATCGATGCAAGAGAGACACATCGAGTGGTCGCCACCCACACAACCCCAACCGGGGCCGGGGACAAACCGCAACCGAGGTACGTGCCCTTAGTGGGAGCCGAACCCGGGCCTCTCCGGTCCGTGGACCTACGCTCTAACCGCTGAGCCAAACCAGCCAGGGCAAAATATGGGTTTTCTTAGATGCCACAACATTGGTATCCTTAGTGCCCAAGGTCAAAAATTGTAAATGCCCTGCAATCCACAGAATGGTCCTTCAAAGAAAATAACCCTATTCAGCTCAAATAGAGTATCACATTGAAATATAACAAAATAAGGAGAAACATGAGGTTTGAATCACATGGCCACTTAACTGTAATACTATTTCAGTTTCTCATGTGTAAAAAAGAAGACAAACCCACATTTCTAGGTTATTGTAAAGATTACATAACAATATAAATAAAATACCTAATTATGCTGTATGGCAAATAATGTTTAAAGGCATATTAACTGTTCTAACCTCTACCATAAAGTTTTAATTAGCAAATTACCCTTCATGGAAAATAGGTACTCCAGCATGATATACACAGACTTCTTCTAGACTCTGTAGACCCTGATATGTCTAAAAGAAAAAAGAAGAAAAAAATATTGGCTTCTTCTCTCAATGTTACATTTCACACACATTTGTAGTATTGGTTACCTCTATGAACTATGAAAATGCTCAATAAATAAAATAACCTAGAATAGTCATACATTCACCCAGGGCATTCCAATAAGAAATAAAAAGAGATTCCTTTTTTAATATGCTTAAGTTTCAGTTCCCTATGAAAAAAGCAAATAGAAAAGTAGGCAATAGGATGTATTAAGATGCTTTTAGACTTTTGGGTATGAGGTCACATCCAAGCATATTCAGGTATTTAAATTTACAGAACAATATTAAAACCAAGAGATTAGTAATCTCAACAGAAAAATAGTTACAGTATGATTTATGTGCATAGTAAACTCTGTGTGGGCATTATGAATTAATATGGAAAATCTAATAAGCAATTCTGGAAGTTCTAGAGTGATGATTTCTTATCCCTATGAAGGGTAAAATGAGCTGCAGACCTATATATATATCCAGGATTTGTCTGGAAGATCCGGGCCCCATTGCTGCTGTAGGTGAAGGCTCTACAGATGAATTCACAAAAAGTTATATTAATAAAACATAGATGTAGCCAGTAGCATATTTTCTCTCTACTTTGGTATTTATTGTAACCACCTACAGGTACAGAAAATAAAATTCTGTATATTTACTTTTTTGTAAATCCAAAGTACTGGGTGTGTGTATCTCTTAAAAATATACCATAGTACATGAAACTCAGTATGATAGATTCTGAACTTACCACTGTTGCCCCCCAAACCTCCTATTGTCTTGCCAACTAATTTGATGGCACCATATCTACTCAATCTCCCAAAGCAAAATTCTGCACGCCCTCTTTAATTTATCCTCTCCCTTTACTCATATGTAGTCTATCACAAAACTGTCAATTTGACTTTAAAATATCTATCAGTTTAATTTGCTAACCTTCCTCATGATCACCAGCAGATTTTAGGCAATGAGACTATACTAACAGATTCTGATTCATGGTCTTGAAGTAAGCAGATTTCTTAAATGGGACACAGAAAACATTGGTTATAAAGGAAAAGATGGATGAATTGGGTTTTACTAAAATTAAAGAGCCTCTGTTTATCAAAAGCCATTAAGATAGTGAAATGTACAGTGTCTCTAACAAAAAACTTTTAGCTAAAATAATATAAAAAATTCCAAAAATCAATAAGAAAAAGCAAACTTAATAGAAAAATAGGTAAAAGATTTTGGACATTTCACAAAAGAGGACATCCAAATGGCCAATAAAAATACAGAGAGGTACTCAATCTCATCATTTCGAAAGTTAAATTAAAAGCACAATGGAACACTACACACCCACCAGAATGGCTAAAATATAAAAGATTGATATTACAAAGTGTTACCAAGGTGTAGAACAAATGAGACCAGTCTAACAAACTGCTAGTAGGAGTGTAAATACAACCACTTTGGAAAGCTATGTGGAAGTATCTGTTAAAACTGAACATATACACACTTTATAATCCAGCAATTCCACTTCTAGTCAGATCTCTAACAGAAATCTGTACATCTGCCTATCTGGTGTGGCTCAGTGGATTGAGCACTGTTCCAAGGACAGAGAGAAATGTGTACATCTGTCCCAAAAGTCATGCACAAAATGCTCATAATAGCATTAATCCAAAAAATTTTAAAAGGCAGTTAAAGAATAAATTGACTGGCACATTCAAACAACAGCCTATTTTAAAGCAACGAAAACAAACAAACTACAGCTATATACAACAAAGATAACTGCAACATTTTACTAGGCAAAGAAGACAGACATATGGGTACTTATTCTATAATTCTATTTACATTAAGTTAAAAAATTGGCAAAAATAATCTATGTTGATAGAAAAATGTGGTTACCTTTGGGAGGGGAAATGAGAGGAGGCATAAGAAGGGCTCTGCTTTGTGAAAATCCCGAGCTATAAACTTTTATTTGCATATTTTTAAATGTTATATTTCAGTGAAAAAGATTAAAAAATTTCTTTAATGGCCTCCATAATCTAAAGTCAAGTCTAACTTTTGAGCACTATAAAAACTTTTCAGGATCTGGCCCCTACTTATCTCTTTTAATCTCAACTTCACACCAACAACTTCTGTACCATTATTATTAACTATTTTTTCCTGCACACTACTTCTTTCATCTCTGCTTGGGATATCCTTTTTTTTTTTTGTCCATTTACAGAACTATCATTTGTTTCTCAAAATTCATCTGGGATACCTTCTCTTTGTGGATCTTTCTCCACTATCCTACTATTTGCACTATCTCCCTTACCACAAAAATTAATCATTCTCCTTTATCTACTACCCTACCTTTGTGAATACATTTATATCTCTATCCGTAAACGAGTAAGGCGATCTCAAACTTAACATGAGGGTAAACTACAAACCTGCTTCCCCCAACCCTGTCTTCCTTCTTGGTCAATGTGTCACCAATCACCTAGATGCTGGAGTCACAAGCCCCCTTCATTCACTTCCAGTTCATTAGCAAGTCCTGCTATTTCAAAATATCATTCATTCTACACGTATTTGCCATGTGCCAGGCACCGCTTTAAGCATTAAAAATACAGCCAAGAACAAAACAAAATCATTTCCTTGTAAACCTTATATAAGGGAAGGAAGGGAACGGAAAGTTAGATGAGACAGATCATTAGCAAAATAAATATGTAAAATAAGTAGCATGTCATAAGGTGGTAAGCGCTACGGAGAAAAAAGAGAGAGTGGCAATGTTGGAGGGTATGCAATTTACATAGAGTAGGTAGAAAAAAGCCTCACTGAGATGTCTGATTACATCCCACGTGTAACCACTTCTCAAAAACATATTCTATAATCTCACTGCTTGGTCTTCCACAATAGCATCCTAACTTGTTTTCCTCCTTTAAATTCCACTCCTGTCCCACTGTATGTGCCACTTAGCAGCCAAAGACAAATTTAAAACCTCTCCTTAAAACAGTTAATAGTCCCCCCCCCATTCATTATACTTAGAATAAAGCCCAAACACTTCACTGTGGCTTCTAAGCACCTCCATAACCTTCCTACCTCTTTTCCACTTACTTACACACCCTTGTCCAAGCCCCACTGACCTTTCTCATAATTCTTTGAATAGAAAAGCTCTAAAGCCTCTATGCTTACTACTCCCAAGTCTACTCTAAGGTTTACTTAACTCATCCACTACATTATTCAGATTTTTTATTTAGTGTCACCATTTCACAAAAGATTTCCCTGACATTCCAATTTAAATAGCTTCACTCTATTTCCTTGTCTTCATAACTATCTGAATTCATTTTAATTACCTATTTGTTGTGTTTTTACCCTAAACTAGAGTATCAGCTTCTCAAGAACAGAGATTTCTACTTAATTAATACTATGTTCCCTAGCACCTAAAACAATGTCTGTCACACAGTAAGTTCTCAACGAATGCTGACTAAATTAGACATAATGCCATGAGTCTATTAGATATGATGCTCCTCAGAGATAGTCTCTTATCCATGTTCATTATGCCCTAGCTCACAGCACAGCGCCCACCTTGTAATGGCACACACGTTTGTTAAATTGATTCACTAAATTGCACTCTCTTTTTTCAAAATTAAAATTTTACTTCCATGAGTCAACACAAATTGTACAACATATACCTTTGAACACCCTCCATTTTTACATGAGGTCCCAATCTTAATTTCATCACTGTCTTCTTCTGAAACAAAGAAACAAAGAATCACATGAGAAACAATAGAACACTTTATTGTAGTGACATTTTTAAAAAGTAAACTTTTCCATAAAACAAATATTAAAAAAATACTAAATACAAAAATCACTAACATTAAAATTAAATAATTTCAAATTAAAATAATTTTAAGTAAGTTTTCTCTGTGACCTTTGAGGTAATGTATTTAAAAAACTAATAAGCCAACTACTGCAACTGGGTTTTACCAATATCCCTAAAATGATATATGACAAATTTCTATAATACAATATTATATCCAATATCTCAACCTTGTGAAAGAGCTATCATGAAAGGGTACTTTCCTCCCATGGTATGAAGTATAGGTCAGGGAATACAGAATATATTTTATCTTATGCACAATTATCAAAGAAATTTAATTCACTGTTAAAAAAAGGTAATGAAGAAAACATAATTTAATTAACAGGCTCTCATTTTGAATAAACCACGTACCCATTCTGTGGTATGACAAGCATTTAAAATAACAGAAATAAGTTTTTTACTGCAATGTGCTACTTTTTCATATTTATAGTCAGTAGATTATACAGTTCCTATCTCTTCTAGGTAACTGGTTAATTGTACAGAAAAAAATTACAACATACAAAGCAAAATCTTACCTTTGTTCTTTTCATTCCCTGATGATAGTTTAAGTTTATCAAGTGCTTGTTTTAGGGAGGCAGATACTTTTAATTCCAAATTTGTCATTGGTTCATCTGGGCTGGAAAATTTTGAAACTTTATTACCATCACTGATGTACCAAAATATTTCTTTGTGCTAAAAATAAATATACTTAAGAACCTATTTATGGAAAGAAGACAAAAAACTTGACTTGTTAATCAAGTTTTCTTCATTATAATTTTTTAAAATGGATTTTTAGAGAGAGGGAGAGAAAAAAATATCGGTGTGAGAGAGAAACATCAATCGGCTGCCTCCCGTATGCGCCCCAACTGGAAATTGAACCCTCCACCTTTTGCTGTACAGAACAATGCCCTAACCAACTGAACCACACTGGCCAGGATAAGATTTTTCCATTAAAAAGTATTTTACTGCTCTAATTAACATGTCTAAGTTTTAACAGAAAAAGTTCTGATCTTAAAATATTAAGTCTCAAATAATCATGCTATTGCCAACAGATTTCATTATTGATCAGTAGGCTAATAGTAAGGAAATAAAGACTAGCAATCCAAGTTGGTCAAGATGGGTATCTCCAAGGAAGGGGCCATGGTGTACTTTCACATTCCGTGCCTAAACAAAATGCTGAGCATATAATAAGCAAGCAATAAATATGTAATAAGTGAGAATCCATATTCCTACTGGTGGAGATAATTCACTTTGTGTGGACACTGGTATATACCTCTATAAATTTAGATACAATTGTACCACAAGGCAATTTTAGCAAAGTTAAAAAATCAGTAACAGCATCCCTAACATTTCATAATGGTTAAATGTTGTATGTATGATCTATTTAAGGTCATTCAATAAATATTAAGATTATTAATAAATGCAGCAATAAAAATAGAAATCCTAGGTTATTCATTCTACATCCTAAATGAAATAAAATTTCTGATGTAGGAGGTCATTAACAAAGTACATAAAAACCTATATCTTCATAAGCTCTACAATATCACCAAATAAATTAGGATAAAATATTTAATTTCTCTCACTTGTTCTTAAAAAATTAGTAGCCCCATTATTTAAAGAAAATAGTTAACTCATATCACCAGTTATAGTATTACAACTACACTGTAATACTTAAGAAGGAGTCATGCCAGAATTCTTGTCTTTTTCTAAAATTCTTTTTTAACTGGCAAGTCAGCTAGCAAGGCATTTGATAAAGTCTCTCATGATTATGAATAAGGTGAAGATGGAATAAAATCATTCTAAGTAGTTTGTTTAAATAAACATAAAAAAGTCTCTTAGGGTTCTTTTCTTGGTCTGGTATTATTCAATATGCTATTCATTTATTTAAGTAAGCTCAATAAAGGAAAAGTTTGGAAACTCTAAGTCCACAGTGTGAATAAAAAATCAACAGGAGCCATATTTGAGGCCAAAACCCTATCTAGTTTTTGGATTCCTGTATTTTGGTTCTAAAATAATTCAACACTCAAGTGCAGCATGAAGACTCGGTATAACAGTGGTACCCAATATGAATGTGTAGGAATGTAAAATTAAAATAGAGTCTAGATGATCAGAGGTGAGTAAGAAAAATCTGCATAATTCTACTGCAAAGTGAGCAAAAGATATTTTAAAAGAACTTTAACAGATACATTAAAAACCTGTCAGTAATAATGAGATTTAATAGTTTCAGGCATCTAAAAGTAAAAGATGAGTCACTAGGTTTATTGTAAGTGGCAAAATATAGACAAAAGAGAGAAATTGGCTCAATACAAGGGAAAAAAATCATACAATGATTTAGTAACAATATAATGGACCACTTTGAAATAAAAGGAAATGCTTCTTTACTAGATTTGAAAGGCAACTAAACATTCTTCTGTCAAGAATGTCCTAAAAGATATGCAAGAAAATGGTAGAAAAATGGAAAAAAAGATCTCTAAAGTTCTTTTTCAACTCAAACTGATTTCCTGAAAAGGACAATTCCTTTACAGAATTTCAGTATGCCACAGTAAGAAAGACACAAGCCAAGGCACAAGACAATGTGTGGCTCCCCCACCCTACCATACTTATGATGGTATAGTGACCAGGTCTGCAATGAAGTTTACTGTGTATATGGCCTCAAGCTGAGGGAGAATAAAAATGAAAGATATCTAGGAAAACCAAATGGTAAAAAAGTTGATGATCTCAATAATTGTTATAAACAGAATTATGCATAATCATAAAACAAAATACCAGGAACAAATGCTATTATTCAAGTGTGACAAAAATATGCAATTGAAAATAGTGTACCTTGGCCTCTTTATTGCTTCTACTGGTTTAGGGGCTTGAATGATGTGCTCCTGAAATTTGGGTTTCAATTCAGAGAGTTCTTTCTTCTCAGTAGTCTTGACTTCAGGTTTGACTGGCTCAGGTGGCTTTTCACTGTTATGTCTACCTTTTGTACAGCCCTGTTAGTGAAAGGTATTCATTGAGAGTATTCATCTATTTCACATGCCATGACAAATACTATTTTTTAATTCTTTATTAATAAATCCTATTGTTTTCTTCACTTTTATCACACTGACTTAAGAAACAAAAAATAAGATTCCAAAGTTGTTATATTTGTAAATGAGTCATTACATCTGAATAATGCATTTTTTTAAGCCTCTGAATAACACTCTATAAATATCTACTTAACTCTCTCTCAAACATAAAGCACAAACTTCTTGTTTATAGGAAACGAATTCTGGAGATCTCACAAAGAGAATTCTACAAATTATTTACAAAAAAAGGCTGCAATTTTATCCCCCGTTCCTCTACTAACTAGCTTATATGGCCTTGAAAAAGGTAATTAATCCTTTTAACCTCAGTTTTCTCATCAGTAAATATATGGGCACTCAAGATATTTTTTGAAGATTAAATAAAATAATAGAATATCTGACACACCTGGCAGGTGGCAAACATTCAATAAACACTAGCTATCTTTTCCATATTCCACTGAGTCATACATACATTTTTAACATCTCTGAAATCATAAGATTAATGACAGGTCATTTAATTAACAGCTTTAGTTTTCTTTCTAAAAAGTACACAAAATAATGGTACATTTCGATGGTATCTTAGATTTTATAAAACTGTATTGTTTCTAACTGAAAATGCATTCAATTGTTGCCTACCACCTTCCATCTTCTTGATGTTCTTTCAGGACTACTAACATCAAGCACAAACCAAAATTGACAACTTAAAACAGATAGATATGTTCTATTTTAAAGTCTGTAGGAGGGAGGTGAGCTCTATTTTAAAAGAAAAGTACAATATGCAAGTAAACAGCAACTAGTCTGAAATCAGACTCCTTAAATCTAGAGCTTCCCAGAATATGTATTCTTTAGGAGATAATCTAGGGGGAAAAAAATGAATACTTACTACAATGCTTAAAAAATCAGAAAAATCAGTTGTTCTTCTCTTACAGCAAGACCAACCCTATGAAACATGAGAAAAAAAATTGGAAACCATATTTGCATGAGAACCACAACCCAGTAAAATATTCTACTTGCACTTATCTTCTTGAATCCGAAAATGACTTGTGTGTGTGTGTGTGTGTGTGTGTGTGTGATTATATATATATATATATATATATATATATATATATATATACATATTTCAGTTTTGAAATGTTGTGAATAATTCACCTAATCAAGTGAAATGATTTTGTCTTTGATTTTAAAAAACTAATGAACTGTTAGAAGTGATATGTGTTGTGGTCTATCATGAAAGAAAACATCTTTAAAAAAGGGAAACAAATTGGTTCTGTTTTTAAAACCAGTACTTGATTTTTAGGGAAAAAAAGATTTTATAATTTCTAAATATATATTTTAAAGGATCTGAAGAGTAAGTGAAGTGCTTTACTTTAAAAATCCAGTAAGTCAGAGATAATAATTATAATAATTTAGTTTGTAAATATTGTAGCTGTTCCTCATCAATAAGAGTCTACCTATTTTCAGCACAACACAGATAAATTAATGAAGCAGCCTAAGCATTGTTATATCTTTGAAGGTTAAATGATCCTTTTAGTCAGAAGCATAAAAATATAGAAATTGTTATGCACTGTGTAATTTCTGAACAAAATATCAACTGGCTTATTACAAAATGGCCTTAAGTTTAATTCCAATGTAGCACAGAGCATAAAGAAATAAAAAGGCAGCACTCTCAAGACTTTGGAGGTCTGAAATGCAGACTAAGGGCCAGCTTTGCATACACCCATCTGGGTCTCACTGTTTTTCCCAATATATGCTTGAAGAATTTGGCAGTAATTTTTTTCACAATATGCACTTAGAGGTTTTGTTTTGTTATTTTTTTTTTAAAGAAAAATTTGATAAAAATTTCCTGTATTTTGAAATGTAATTCTTTCTTTTACTCTAAACTGAGACATAGATGAAAAGTTACTACAACCTTAAATAGAGGGTTTAATTAGCATTAACAATATAGTTATCAGAGAAGTTATTCCATGCAAGAAAAGCCTTTTTTGTCCTAATTATATATGGAGAATTTTATCAGGTATTCTGGGGATGCTAGGATTCATACATGATATAGACTAGTTGTTCCCAAATGCCAGTCTGGGATCATGGTAGGCCTCAGTAAAATGAGATAAAAAGGCAGATAAATTTAAGCATATGAGCATAAGGTTGCTGTTGTTTCCTAAGAAGGATTGTCTTTTTCTCTAAATATGCCCTTTCTGATTTGAATATTAAAATGTTCTCTGTCAATGTAATGTTTAACTTCTTACTTGGTCAAATAGAAAACTGTCAACTGCAGACACTATACTGATGTACTTATTTTGTCTATACCAAGCTGTGAAATCCAATAGTCTTGGGAAGTCTAAGTCTTCAATAAATGTTTATGGAGACAATAATAAACAGTAGGATTGGAGAAGAGAGAAATAAAATTACTTCAAAATAAAATCATTAAGATTAATTAATCAGAATAATTAACAGTTGTGTAGTTAAAAAAAAAAAAAGTGATGGACTTAATGACTGGAAAGTTAGTAATATTACCAGTAGCAGCAAAGTTGAGAAGTAGGCTTTTTTTTTGGAATAATAGTCCACTTTAGAAACTAGTTTCGGATGCCAATTACACACATAAGTGGACATATGTTATAGAAGCCACAGAGGTAACATTTAAGGATAGGAATAAATTAATAAAATGAGAGAAAATAGGAAGTCAAAGACTGAGAAGCAAAGTATAACTATGATTAAAAGATCAGAAGAAAATATAGGAAAAGAAAACCATACAATTAGGGAAAAAACAACCACCCAGAATAAATGGTAGTCCAGGAAAGATAAAACTCCTCCCATCCCTGGAAAAAAAAATATCCCCACAGAATCACAGTTTCCATCCTTGTAACTTTGTAAAAAGGCTACAAAAGATATGAGGAGTCAGGTCTCAACTTGCCCTACTGAATATTCCATTTTCCTCACTTAGAACTAACCAGAATAACATAAACTTGATATCTGCTTGTACATTTTTGTTTATAGTGGCTATGTAACAGATAAATGTCAAAAAAGGGTCCAATTACTCTCTAAAAGGTATAATTAGGAATTCAATATTTAAATATTCAATAAGACTGTTAATGTTCCTAAGAACAACTAGCAACACCTAAAGTCATGGCAGACATGCTGCAACATTTTCTCTTTAAGATATACAATGGAAAAAGTACCACACTATCATAAATTTTAAAAGGTCAATAAACCCACCAAGAAAAACCTGGTCAAACAACACTATTATTTCACTAAGGATATTAAAGTACAGATGGGAAACAGGAGACATCTCTTTCTTGTTTACTTTCACTTTAAACTTACATGTCTGTCCTGAGATTGGCACCATTAATTGTTTACAACAATCTTTCCTAAAATTCAGAGCTGGTCTTATTAGATAGCAGCTGTCTGATAAACTGAGATTAGGAATCAAAACAACTGCTTTCATTTCCCCACAAAATTAGGAAAGTGAAGAAATGAGGGGTATAGAAAATGAGAGTTGGGATAGAAATAACATAATTTTATAACTGGAAAAGACCTGTCTCTGCATTTAGTCAATTTCTTGATCAAATTACTTCAAAATGGTCATTAAAAAAGCAGAGTCACAAAAGATGAGAAAATAAAGATTTAGTATTACATCTCTAAACTTACTATGCAAATATAAAGAGGCCAAAATATATCAAGTTCCTACCTTTAATGCATCATGAAAGACTGGAACACCTGGGTGGTATGTGCAAGCATCTGGTCAAAATAGAGGGGAAAAAAAATACCACTTTATAATAAAGATGTAACATTATTTCCGTCAGGTGTTAACATTTAATCTTCTTTCCAAATATAGGTAATACTTTTCCTTAAAAATTCAGTAATGTTCAAATATGATGCATAGCGCACAGTGCTTAATGTAACATTGATTTAAAATAGTAATAAGGTTGTAATTCAAGAGTATGATAACTACAGATAAAAATAATGCAGAATACTTCCAAGTATAACAAATTACATTCTGTACTCCTCTAATCTTTGCAGTTCAATTTGTTTAGTAGCAAAACTTTAAGCTCCAAGATTTTGACTGTCATCTTTCAGTTGTTTTTACAAAAATGCTAACAAAGTTAAGTGTTCTTATGTGTATTGGTCCATTAGAATACCCAAGAGAGTCCCTAAAAAGATGTTTTAAGAGAACAGGTTCAAAAGTTTAAAAACTGATGTAATATCTAGTTGCTACTTTAACTTTCGTACACAGGTGTCAATTACTAGATACGAACCTCATTAAAAAGAAGTTGAAGTTCTACAGTCTTTCACTGATTGTTATTCTGTCATTTCTTTGTACCCTTCCTCATCACACCACCAATTTTTACTTGTCTCTTATGAAAATGGACTTATTACAGTTTGCAATATGAAGTATTACATTTTAAAAATTCAGATAATAGACAAACTTATTCTCTGGTTTAGAGAACCATGAGCTTAGGAAAAACAGGTCAGCTCCACACCTGTGTACTTTTTTTTTTTTTTTATAAGGCTGCTCTGTCAATCTTCATGTCTGCTTAGATTTCAATTGTTGCAACCTCTGATTTCTGGCATTGCCTTAAAATGATTAAATACTGATATTTAAGCAAATCTCCCTATCCCTGCATTAACATCCAATACGGTTTCCTAACTTAGTAACTAGGTGTTACCTAGATACTATGCTAGCAAACTGAACAAGAAAGTTTCAAGTACTTTCAAAGCACAATAAGCAAACCCATGGATTAGAAAGAAGCTATTAAGGGTAGTAATAGAATTACGGGCTAAAAAAAGAAGTTCAAAGTAGAAATGAATAGGCAGAGGGACATGAAATTCAGAGGGGAATCAAAGTAGCGAAGAGAGAGAGTATTTTTAAATACCAAATTTACAAAGAGTCAGGGGCATAAAATGCATAATGTACAACACTGCAAGAGGTATAATTATAACAACTGTCAGTTTTGGCAGAATGGCAGAAGCAGTGAGTCAGCTCTTAACCACACAACTAGTATGAACAAAATTGGAAAATCATCAATTTCAAAAGTAAGTAACAAAGAGATGAACAATGTCCTCTCTAGCCATTCTGTATCAGGTTTACCAGTTTTATGGATAAAAAGCTACAACATGGTAGTGATTAAGAGCCAAGGGCTTTTAACATTGGATCTGACCCTGGCTCAAATTCTGGCTCTCCCTCTTGGGGTAGCTGTTTCTATTTCCTCATATATGTGGATTACATACAATACTGTTTGTGAAGTGGTGCTTCTTCCAGAATAACTGTTTAACACATGCAAGTTACCAATCAGGTTTCCTTTAAACACTACTTTAGCTGTGTTTTGAACTGAAATGTCCTATCAGCTTAGAAGGGAGTCTTGTTATTTAATCAATATATGTCAAACCTTGACCATTATATAGAACTTTCTCCTAACCAAGCACAGTTTGCCCTTCGCTTGTCTTCTACTCTCTATCTCCATTTTCTTAACTTTCTATTCTATCAACCAACCTACTGGAGAATTTATTCTAAGTCTCTAAAATAACCCCCATTTTGCTAAAGCACATAAACTTTCAGCAACTTAAGTGGCATTCCCAGCTGAATTTGGTACTGTTGATCATACAATCCTTGAGACTGGCGACTCCTCTGGCTTTCCTGCGCCTCACCCCCAATCTCTTTCTTAGTTACTGTACCATGTGACACACAGAGCTGACTTTCAAAAAATGGCTGTATCTCCTCTTAAGTTTAAGCTCCTATGTAACACCCTATAAGTAAACATATTGTCCCTTTTATTTAATATTAAAGTAGAATAATTGCAGACAGTAAGGCAGTTTACTTTTGTTGTTAATCCTCACCCGAGGATATTGTTTTACACTGATTTTTAGAGAGTGGAAGAGAGGGAGGAGGAGGAGAGGGAGAGGAAATGGTGGAGAGAGAAATATCAATGCATGGATGCAAGAGGGACAGACACATTGCTTGGTTGCCTCTTGCACTCACACAGGGGCCAGGGTCAAGCCCGCATCCCAAGTATGTGCCCTTGACTGGGAATCGAACCAGCAACCCTTAGGTGCCCAGGTTGATATTGCAACCACTGAGCCGCACCAACCAGGTCAAGGCAGTTTACTTTTTACATAGGCTACCAATAGCAAAGGGCTTTAAAACCCCTCACTCCTCGATTATGTCATCCACTGAAATCTCACAATTTTCCCCTTGGATACCTTCATAAAAATGTCAACAACAGCTTGAGTATTTTACAAAGACTGGATTTATCTCTTCCTTAGAATCCTGCCAATGGTCTTATTTTAAATGATGTCACCAATTCACCTGTGCACCAGGATAAATAGTTTAGACCTCTCAGAGGTGAAAACGATATTAAAAGACATACATTGTAATCTCTTTCACAATGTGGGACCGTGTTGCTACCATGTTGAACTCAGCTTCTCTGAAAAGTGCCTACTTCACAGGGTTGCTGTGAAGGTCAGCATGAGATACTGTGTTAATGTCTCACGTCTGGCACCTAGAAAACATACACTAAGTACCAGCTGAATTTGAGAAAGCTTCAAGTTCCGCAATCTTCCAAGAATGAACTCTTTATCCCATTCGCCAATCAAAATGCAAGTTTATTGACCAGTCTTTACTTTAGTCTAGTGACTTTCACCTTACACCCTTACAACCTTGCTGGTGTGGAGATAATTCAATCGCTTTTTCCACAAGAAGGCATGTTATTAAAACAGGAAGGCCACAGCACAAATACGGCCGTACCACCCACCGGCGCGGGTGTATCAGAACGCGACAGCATCAAGTCACAGAATACTTTTCCTAACCAAGTAGCACGTTTTAAAAAAGTAACTTTGTAACAATGAGTCTACCAAACGCGCGCACAGCCGGCTTTCAGACCAGTCAACTTCCATGTGAATAAAACGAGGCCGAACTGAAACGCGAGGGTAACCTGCCCACTGCCCATCCTCGCGTCTCCGCACGTCTGTGTATCACACTCACACACACAGTCACACACGCTCACGCACAGTCACACGCACACACACAGCCATTCACTCACACGCACGCACAGAAGCACACACACGAAATCACTGCAGATCAAGCTCGGGACCAGAGGCACCTGGCGGACCGCCTCCCCGCACAGACCGGGCGGAGGGGGAGCGGTTCCAGCCCCCCGCGAGTCCGAGGGAGCGGGCGGCCAGGAAACACGTGGGGCCGCGGGGAGAGCCGCTCCGGGGTCCGGCGGGGGACACGGGGTAGATGCCGTTGCCCCGGCGCCCCCGAGGGGCCCGCCACCTGGGGGGCTCTGCGGGGGGCCCTGACCCGGGCGGCGCGCGGACGGCTCGCGGGAGGACCCCGGGGCACCGAGGGCCCACGGGCGCGCCCCGGGATGCGGGCGGCGGGCAGGGCGGGCTGGCGGCGCCTCTCACCGTCGGAATTGCTCTCGGGATCGAAGCGCTGGCCGCAGCCCCGGTTGTAGCACAGCAGGGCCATTTCTCTTCCCGGCGACACGAGTCAGGCCCAAACACCGGGACCGCAAGGCCGTGCGATCTCAGCTCGCCCTGGCAGCCACCGGTCTGACGGCTGGGCGGCAGCCGGCTTCCGGAAACGGTCGCTTTCACGTCAGGAACCTTCGCGAATTTTCCGGTCGCGCAGGCGCAGAGGAGACGCCACGGGTGGAGGGAGAGGCGGGGCGGGGCCGCCGCGGGTCGGGGGCCGCGGGGTCAGGCGTGGGCGGCGGGCGGCGGCGGCAGGTAGGGAGGAGGAGCCCCGATGTTATCGGAGAAACCTGGACGGCGGAGAGCCGAGGCAACCGAGGGAGGGACCTGCTCTCTCCAGGTTTTCGTCGGTCCGGACGGGCTGTGCGCGTGTCGCGCAGACACTGCCCTCTTCCCTTCGAGACCGCGATTACGCAGCCGGGTGGAGCCCTTTTCCCCGGGACGCCCGGAGAAGCTGCGGAATCGCGCCGTTTGCAGGAATCGTCCGACCGGAGCGGGGTTGCTTAGTGCTCGATGACAGGGTGGGGACGCCTCTTCCTGTGTGTGTGTGTGTGTGTGTGTGTGTGTGTGTCCATTGTCTGGGCTCCGAACGCTGGAGAAATGTCGGCCCTGGCAGCGATTTTAATAACTGAGTAATTGGGGCCAGATCGCTGAAAATGCAAAGCACTTCGAGGTCAGACTCTCAAAGGAAACTAGGGATCAAATGCAGTGCCGGAGATGGTCGCTGTTGCTCTAAGACCCGGGGGTAACTGTTGCTATTTCATGTTAGTCTTCATGTAATTGGTTTGTCAATACTTAATTCTCCAACCCTGGGACCTCCAGTAAGATTTCACCAAGTGCATTGTAAAGAGTATAGTAATACGCCGACAGGCACACGCAAACGACACTAGCTCCGACCTGCGTACTTCCCAAACTTGGGGTATTTGAAAATAAAAGCAAACTCTTCTAGATAACATGTATACTGAACAATCTTAAAATAGTCATATCAATAGTTTTTCAGTAGAAGTAGACAGCTATACAGTACACCATGTTTTTAGTGATCCCAAGTCTCTCAATGATTGGCTCACAATCCTCCCACCCCAATAAAAACGACTTCATTTTTCCATATTCCGCTCCACTTTACATTTTAAAATAATCAATTTTTTGTAGTAATTCCAACATATATAATGTATTCTCTATTTAACCTGAGTATTTTTCTATTTTGTTTCATAATCATCATTATGAATTAAGTAGTACTCTGTTGAATAACTGCACTATATAACCGTTCTTCCTTTAATCTCACCAACTTTATTGAGCATAAACTTCAAAAATCAACTTATTGTGTGTTGTTTTTCTTATTTTAGATTACCCCTCAGGATAATTATTGAGAAATACAGTACTGGGCATAAGCCTTTTAAAATAATTTAAAGATTTCAAAGGTATATATTTCCAAAAGATGATACCAATTCGCAATTTCACCAGACATGGATGTGAGGAATAAACCACAGGAATTTATCTTGCAGGATTAGAAATGGAGACGCTTAGACAGTTTTGATTGTAGCCAAATCCATTGTCTGAGTATCCTAGCATCAGTGTAACATTATTGGGATTATTAGCAAATGGTTTAAATATTTGTCATTTTTTTAACTATAGCTTTTTAAAATCAGAAAATTATAAATGCTTATAATAGATAATTTGAAAATGCAGAATTATATTAAGAACAAAATCCACAATGATTCCACCACTCAGTGGTAAATACTAAATCACTAAAATTATTCTTTGATAAATTCATTTCCAGTGTTGTTTTTTGTTTTTTTCTTTTTTCTCCCTAGGCATTTATTGGATTACCAGGTACCAGGAATACAGGAACTGTGGTGGTAATATACATTGTTTATATAGCCTTTAATTCCAGCTCCTGATCCCCCTTCCCCACAAACCTGTATAGTATATGTACTGTTACATAGTATCTTGACATTATTCCCATGTTACGAAAGCAGTGTTATAGAGTAGTTAAGAGTCGAGTTTTGGAGTCAAACCAGGATTCAAATCCTAGCTCTACAATATATAGTTAAAATACTTAAATCTAATAATTTCAGAACATTTTTCTGGGCTTCAATGATCTCTTCCATGAAATGTAAATAATAATTTTGTATAGACTATGTAATCATTGCTAGGCTTAAAAGCATGCAAATAACTGTAAAGCTCTTAGTACAGCTGCTTGCCCATGGTAGGAGCTCAGTAAATGAAAACTATTTTTTATTTGAAATGTTCTAGGGAAATAGTATGACTGAATGATATTCAATCCTATTGCCACAAAT
The DNA here is from genome assembly GCA_030848825.1 of Tadarida brasiliensis. Taxonomy (NCBI): domain Eukaryota; kingdom Metazoa; phylum Chordata; class Mammalia; order Chiroptera; family Molossidae; genus Tadarida; species Tadarida brasiliensis. The sequence continues at coordinate 62,762,004 of CM061268.1, forward strand.
ACCAATATTTTCTTAGAAAACAATAGGTGATTCTCTGTTGCCATTGAAGTGGTTTCCAATATTTTTCTTTTATACATAATAATATCACAAACACATCAAGGACTATGTACAAAAATGTTCAGAGTAGCATTATTTAATAAAAGATAAAAACTGGAACTAATCCAAATATTAATGAACTATGAAAAGGTTGTGGTATATCTATACAGTGTGATAGATACTATACAAAAATGGGAATGAATGAACTACAAATACAAAAACATGGATGAATTTCACAAACCTAATGTTGAATGAAAAAAGCCAAAGGAAAAAAAATACATGCATTTTAACCATTTACATAAATTTCAGAAGCAGGCATAAACAAGCTGTTATGTTTAAGAATGCATACTAACATGATAAAGCCATATGGAAAAATTAAGAAGTTATTATCATAAATGCCAGGACAATGCTTACTTTTAGGAAGGTTGAAGGAAAGGCAAATGTTTCTGAGGTGCTGGCATATTTCATTTATTTAGATGGTGGATGTTCACTTTATAGTGATTCATAAAGCAATGCATTTATTATAGGGAGTTTTCTGTCTTATTTTTCCCATATTGCAGGAATTTGAGGTCTAGATAAGTATTAAAATTTACAGTAGGGGCCTGAAATCAAGCTAAATGGAAGTCCTACAACTACGAAATTAAGCAGCAGCCACATTAAGACTGGTAGGAGGGATGGAGGCGCAACAGGTTGGTCCCACACCCGCGTGTAGAGGATAAAAATCAGGAGGGACACCTCGGCTGGGAAGGTCCTCCCTGAGGACTGAGGGGTCCTCGTCCCACACCAGGCGCCTAGCTCAGGGTTCCAGTGCCAGGAAGAGAAGTTCCCATAACTTCTGGCTGTAAAACCAGCGGGAACTGAGGCTGAGGGAAGCTGAGGCTGCTGGAGCCCCCGGCAGCTCCTCTTAAAGGGCCCATGCTCGGACTTACTGGTTCTCGCACCCTCCAGGCTCCAGCGTGGGGGAGGCAGCTTGAAAGGCACCAGAGACATATGGGGAAGAACTGAGTTCTTTGGCATTGGAGTGAGGGCTGGAGAGGCGGCTTTCTCCTGGACAGAGGTCCTATCAGAGGCCTTTGTTCCTTTGGTGAGCCCTCCCCTGGGCCGGCAGACAGCTGCCATATCTGGGACTCCAGCATCTTGGCTCACACTGTTTGCCCCGCCCTGGTGATTCCATGAGGCCCCGCCCCACCCAACTTTCAGGCCCACCCAAGCTGTTGCCAGTTGCTTGACCATAGGATTGGCCTGTCTTGGATCCTGCTTCAACTTTTCCTAAATTCTTTCAAACAAGCAGCATCTGGTCTCGGCTAGCCCCATACCTCTCGTTAAGTAATACATAGAAACAAACACAGGGAGGCAGCCAAAATGAGGAGACAAAGAAACAGGTCCCAAATGAAAGAATAGAACAAAACTCCAGGAAAAGAACTAAGTGAAATGGAGTTAAGCAACCTAACAGATGCTGAGTTCAGAACACTGCTTATAAGGATGCTCAATGGACTTAGTGAGAACCTCAGTGAACTTAGTGAGGGTCTCAAGAGCATAAAAAAGGACCAGTCAGAAATGAAGGAGGCACTAACTGAACTAAAGAATAATTTACACAGATTCAGTAGTAGAGTATGTAAAGCCAAGAAGCAAACCATCGATTTGGAATATAAGGAAGCAAAAAACACCCAATCAGAACAGAAAAAAGAAAAAAGAATCCAAAAAAATGAGTGTGCCAACATTCGCATCTTGGGGGTGCCAGAAGGAGAAGAGAGAGAACAAGAAATCGAAAACCTATTTGAAACAATAATGGCAGAAAACTTCCCTAACTTGGTGAAGGAAACAGACATACAAGTCCAGGAAGCACAGAGAGTCCCAAACAAGATGAACCCCAAGAGGCCCACTCCAAGACACATCATAATCAAAATGCAAAAGGTTCAAGACAAAGAGAGAATCTTAAAAGCAGCAAGAGAAAAGCAGTTAGTTACCTACAAGGGAGTTCCCATAAGACTGTCAACTGATTTCTCAAAAGAAACTTTGCAGGCCAGAAGGGAGTGCCAAGAAATATTCAGAGTGGTGAAAAGCAAGAACCTACAACCAAGATTACTCTATCTTGCAAAGCTGTCATTTAGAATTGATGGCCATACAAAGAGTTTCCCAGACAAGGAAAAGCTGAAGGAGTTCATCACCACCAAACCATTATTATATGAAATGTTGAAGGGTCTTCTTGAAGAAAAAGATAAAAAAATATGAACAAACAAAATGGCAATGAATACATATCCATCAACAATTGAATCTACAAACAAAATGAACAAGCAGAACAGAAACATTCTCATAGATACAGAGAACTTTTGTTGGATACCAGATGGGTGGGGCTGTGGGGATGGGTGAAAAAGGTGAAGGGATTAAGAAGTACAAATTGGTTGTTAGACTGACAAACCTCAAAGGGAGGGGGGATTGGGAGGTGGGAAGAAATAAACCAAAGAACTTATATGTATATATGCATAACCAATGGACACAGACAACAGTGTGGGGAAAGGCAGGAGTGGGGCAGGAATGGGGAGGAGGGGGGCAATGGGGGAAAAATGAGGAACATCTGTAATACATTCAACAATAAAGATAAGTTTAAAAAAATAAAATTTACACTGGGAACATAGCTTTTAAATATTATAGCATAAATTTTTCATATAGAAGATTAGCTCAAATAATCAAATTAGATGCAAATTGGTTGATTATAAAAATAACTTGAAACTCTAACTTATTTACAGTGAAGGGCATTTGAAAGCTGGATGGAAGTAGGTAAACAACCAGTAAACTAAGAAAAAAATAAAACCACATGTCAACATACAATCATCTATCTACCTGTTGTCTCAAGCCAGAGGAATGGCATAGCCAGTCATGAGCAGTCAACTTGTCAACTTTCATTTTTCTTCCTGATCACAACTTCCTGAGTTGTGAATCTTGGGTCCCATGCAGGATTAGTTATAGACCTGACCTGGCTTCCTATCTACAACAGGAAGTCCAACCTCAGGGCTTAAAAAGTAATTTTATTTATTTTTATTAGTCATGCCACACTGAACATATACATTTACCTCCATTTTTTTCTCAGATCCCACTAAAATTGTGGTGAAGGAAATATATATATAAAACCTCCACAAAAACAAAGAAATTTGAGTAGGGTATTGCAATAGACAAATTGTATTAGCAAGCCTTGTTTTAATTTTGTCTTCATTTTAGTGTTTAGGAGTATTTGCATTTTGTTCAAGTGGTTTCCTATATACTGATGCCTTTATATAATTACCTCTTTTTCTTACTTAGGCTTTCCTACTCAGTTTATGAGTTTTAACTGACTTGGACTTTTGTTTCCTATAAACCAGCTATTTCAATCTTTTTCATTTCATGGTACACATAAACTAATTATTACAATTCTGAGGCACACTAAAAAATATATATTTTTTGCCATTCTGACAAAAAATATATGTATATCTTGATTCATTTACACCAGACGGCTACTGTTGTGTTGGCTGTTGCCTTTTTTAAAAATTTGACAATCTAAGGGAAAAGAGGTCAGTGCCCTTGAATAAATAGTCAGGTATTGCCTGTTTTAAAAATTCTTGCAGCATACCAGTGTGCCTCTTTCAGTACACTGGTTGAAAATAGCTACTATAAACAGTTTATGAGATTATTATTCTTTTCTTCTTTCCTTCCTTCTCCCACTTTATGTTTTTTTTCCTACTTTATCAGAGAATGTAACATTTACATATTAGTCTTCTACCCTGATACCTAGCTTTATCATTTATTTATTATTTAAATAAATGTGTTATATGTTAATATATAAATGCATATTCATCAAATAGATATATTTATTTACTTACAAGAAATATGTTTAAAATATATTCATTGCTTACCACTACTCTTGTGGCTGAAGTTTCCTCATTCTCGTGCTCAGATGAAGTTGATCTTCTAGTAGAAGCATCAGGAATAGCTTATGAAAACAATATTCTCTGAATTCTAACATGTTTAAAATAACTTTTTCTATAGACCCAAAACTTGAAGGAGGGATGAGTGGATATAAAATCCCTTGTTCATACTTGTTTTCTAAACATTTTTGAAAATATTGCTTCATTATTCTGATTTCTGTGTTGTTTTTTGGTAAATACTGGACATCTGACATTGTATTGAATGCTGTTGTAAATTCAATGAAAAAGTTCTACATTGAAAAGAAAATTATTTGTTTTGATTGTAATGATGTGAATACCAGTTTGGTTGGATCACAACATCATGGCACAGACAATCTTCTCAGCAAATTAAGAAACTTATGAAGCAAAAATATGCTTGGATTAGTGGTGGTGGTCCATGTATAATTTTGTTTACTTAAGCTGTGATGGTATACCAATTAAAATAGAACTCTAATTGTGAGAATTTTCAAATATTTTTTACATAGAATAACTGAACTGTATTTGGGGAGGGAAGCCTATGTTGAACGGAAAACAAACTTAGGGGAAAAAAAGAAAATCTCATCATGGCAGCACATGTTTTCTTTTTGCTTCCCTCCATCAATCAAACTTTTAGAAATGTCCTGAACTTATTTCACTACTCTGTAAATCAACATAAAAGTCCTAAAAATAGTACTGCTTGTTTTGTAAGTGATTTTCCAAAATTTGGTTACTATTTTTTCAAAATAAGCTGGACATCTTTAACCAAAATAGTTCATAAATTTGGACTGCTTAAAACCCTTCAGCTTTTGAAGTCCTTAGTGAATTGCAATTTTAAAAACAGAATTACAAACAAGAATACATTGAAACGTATCCCTACCATGCCAGGGAAAAAAATAAAACATAAATAAATAAGAAGGACTAGAGATGATCATTTTGTATATTAAAAAAACACACATTTATGTTTATACTCTTTACCGTGCGTGTGCACGCGCGCGCGCGCGCGCACACACACACACACACACACACACACAGTGATTTGAAGAGTTCAACTTTGGTAATGTTACTCATATTTGAATATCCACTATCAGCAGCAATCCCATGGAAGTAATTTATAAAATTCTCACATCAAAATTATAAAGGACATTTTCATATAATAAATTCTCATTTGTTTTTACTTTTAAAAATTTCTATTCTATGGGGGACTTCTGGTCAAGATGGCAGGTAGGTAAACGCAGTATCACCTCCTCCCATACCCACATCAAAATTACAACTGAACTATAGAACAGCCATCATTCAGAACTGCCAGACATCGAGCTGAATGGAAGTCCTACAACTACAAAATTAAAGAAGCCACATCGAGACTGGTAGGAGGGGTGGAGGCGCGGACTGGCTGGTCCCACACCCACATGTGGTGAATAAAAATCAGGGGGACACCTTGGCTGTGAAGGTCCTCCCTGAGGAGCAAGGGGTCCCATCCCACACCAGGCGCCCAGCTCAGGGTTCCAGTGCCAGGAAGAGAAGTCCCCATCACTTTTGGCTGTAAAAACCAGTGGGCTGAGGCTGCTGGAGCCCCAGGCAGTTCCTCTTAAAGGGCCCACTCACAGACTTACTTGGACTTGCTCCCTCTGAGCTCCAGCGAGTTGGGGAGGCAGCTTGAAATGTACCACAGACATATGGGGAAGAAGTGAAGTGAATTGTTTGGCATTGGGGAGAGCTGGAGGGGCAACTTTCTCCTGGACAGACTTGCTGTGGGAGGCTGTTGTTCCTTTGGTGAGCCCTTCCCTGGGGTGGCAGACAGCAGCCATATCTGGGACTCCAGCAACCTGACTCACACTGTTTGCCCCACCCTGGTGATTCCCTGAGGCCCTGCCCTACCCAACCTTTGCGCCCACCCAAGCTGTTTCCAGTGGCTTTACCATAGGATTGGCCTGTCTTGGATCCTGCTTCAGAGTTTCCTAAAATCTCTCAAATAAGCAGCATCTGGTCTTGGTGAGCCCTATACCTCTCATTAAGTGACCCCAGGCCTGACACTAGAAGCAGCCAGCCTTGGTTCACAGCTTGGCTTTGCCTGGGCACCTCCAAAGCCAGCACAAGAAGCAGCCATTGGCAGATCACTCTGTAGCTTATGCTTGGTGGCCCCAGGTAGAACACAGGCAGAGGCTGACCTTGCCCCAGAGACAGCACACCCAGGGGACAGCTTCAGACCACATCAGAGTACCACCACTCAAACACTTCCACAAGTGACACACTCAATGAGCAAGCAGAACAGAAACAGACTCATAGATACAGAGAACTTTTTGTTGCTTGCCAAATGAGAGGGGGCTGGGTGGACGGGTGAAAAAGATGAAGGAATTAAGAAGTGCAAATTGGTTGTTAGACTGATGAACCTCAAAGGGAAGGGGGGAGGGAGAGTAGGAAGAGGTAAACCAAAGAACTGCTATGCATATATGCATAGCCAATGGACACAGACAATAGTGTGGAAAAGGCAGGAGTAGGGCAGGATTGGGGAGGAGAGGGTCAATGGGAGGAAAATGGGGGAACATCTGTAATACATTCAACAATAAAGGTAAGTTTTAAAAAAAATTTTTATTCTAAGATGGTGTCCTCATTAGTTTTAATAGCATCACAAAACAAGACATGAGAATCATATACATTTTGTCCCTCACCTCACATTCTCTTGGTCTACCATTTTGCTCCAGTCATTGTGGATGAACCTGAGAACATATCATTTCATCTGCATCGCATACCTTTTGCTCTCTAGTCCCAGGCTTCTCTCTTGCCATTGTGTAAAATGCCTGATAGAGTCCAGTCAGTCATTCAGATGCTTACCAAACCTGGAAGTGGGAGGAATAAACATTTACTGGTACAACTCTTGACCAATTTCCAGGTGGGGACTGGTGGATACATGCTCCTGATTCTGTCTCAGGTGCACAATTGTGAGGTGCAGTCTAGAAGGCTTCTTAGAGGAATTAAGACCCAGCTACTTAACCGTGGTAATACTATTGTTCAATAATACGCCCTAGGATTCAATTTTCTTCCTTTCTCTTCCCAGTTTCCCACTCTTCTTTGGAATTAATTTCCTAAAACAAACATCTATTTACTAGGTTTTGTCTCCTGCTCTGCTTTGGGAGAGGACCCAGACTGAGACAAATTGAAATATGTGCATTATTACTGAATATCCTTTTAAAATTAAAGCCTTAAAAACTAAAATTCATCATATTTCTGAATTTTGTAGACTAAATGCTCTATTACTAGAAACAAGGAAGGCAAACTTACAGGCTGAAAGTTTGAAGCTGTTGTTGATTAGGAAGAATGATTTCCTTGTGCAATAATTGATGGTACTTCCTGAAAATTACATTTTCTTTATTGTCTAAAATGCCAGCTTTTCTAAACAATTTCAATTTTCATTAAGCTTAGTCTCTTTATATGGTGCATATGAAGGCTAAATGACTTGTTTTGTAGATTTGAATAAACCAAAGTTTTTAAATGTGTTGCTGACTCATTTATTTGTAGCCCTTTTTTTTTTTTTTTTTATAATCTTATAAATACAGAAACAATCACTAAGACTTCCAGTTTCTATGAAGTTTCATATGCATGTTCCTAATTTTGGATGATTCTAGACTACATTTTTTTTCTAAAAAGAAATCCCATTTTAGTGATAGTTTTTTCTATATCTTCCTTCCTTCCAAACAAGAAACTTATGCTATTTTTTTTATAGTGGATAATGAATGTTTTTAAAGACCATCAAGACATACAAATTTACTTTATATGCCCAACTAAAATGTAAGATCCTTGAAAGCAGGTACTCTTGTCTCTTTATTCACTATTATATCCTGAATGCTTAGAACAATGACTGACTCAAGATAGGCACTCAATAGATATTTGTTGAATACAGTAAATGAATGAATTTCTATGTACTCAATAGGAAAAGAGTTAAAACATGGAAAATTCACAATTAAATTAGCACTGAAGTTTTTCTTTAGCCTGTAGAATTTGGAGCAAAATTGAACCAAAATAATTAAATATAGAAATTAATTTAGAGATATTTATATACAATTAACAAAACAATATTAAACTCCAGGAAGATATAAAAGTCCATGTATCTTGAAAAGTAAGTTTGCATAAAAGCAGAAGAAAGAAGAAATACTTTAAAATTTTTTTAAAAATTGATTTTAGAGATGAAGGGAGAGAGAGAGAAACATCAATGAGAGAGAACATTGACTGGCCTCCTCCTGCATGCCCCCCACTGGGGATTTGGCCCACAACCTGGGCATGTGCCCTGACCAGGAACCGAACAGGAAACCTCTTGGTGCATGGGTCAACGCTCAGCCACTGAGCCACAGTGGCTGGGCAGGAATACTTTTAAATATTTAAGGATTAAGTTGAAATTTCTTTTAAAAAAATTTATCTTTATTGTTGAAAGTATTACATATGTCCCCCTTTTCCCTCCATTGACCCCCTCCTCCCTGCTCTTGCCCTCAAATTTATTTCTTTTTAAAAAACAAAGTATTTAACTATGGATAATTATGGACTCAGTCTTGCAAAGCTTAAACATTGTTTTACAATATAAATGTTGTTTTTATACCACAAGATGGCAGGAAAGACTTAGTTTTGAATCACTAGACACCCTCAGTCATTATACCAAATGATGTAGTAGATCTTTAAAAGCTATATGTATAAGTAACGTTGGGAATATTCTGAGGCACCAATTCATCAGAAAGAGTCTATCATTGGTGCTTAGAGTTTCTATGACTCTTTACTTGCTTCCTGTCTCTTAAACTCTCCACTTCCATTGCATTTTTTACACTTCCAGAATAATCTTACATTACAAATCTGAATATGTCACCCCTTCACTAAAAAAACTTCAGTAATTTTCTAGACCATACAGAATTAAAAAAAATTATTCACTTAACCAACTCAGTAACTATATTCTATTTTCAAGGCACTATGATAGGTACTAGGAATAGAAACAAATACATGAAGTTTTCCACTTTGGGAATTACAAACATGTATAGATACAGCTGCAGCAAAGCACTTACCCATAAAAAGTCTGATTTGAGGACTGCTGAGGAGCAAAAGAAGAAGGGGGATGAGAGGCACATTCAACTCTGGGCTTCTGGGTCCGGAATTCAGGGGAAAAAATCTGGGCTTGAGAGAGCAGTTTGGGAATTGTCAACATAAAAGTAAATTTGAAGAGCATATAAATATAATTTGTGAATTTATTATTGAATCTTCAACTTTAAAATTTACACATGATAGTTGAAAAAGTATTTGAGAACTATAGAAATGATTAATGCAAAATTCACACAGACTATTGTCATTATCTGCTAACATTTTGGTATATATATTTTCAGACTTACCTCAGACATACACACAACTTTATACGTGCATACTCTGCATATCGATCTGTATACATGTAATAGATCATAAATGGGGTCATTATACATATCTTGTTTTTGTAACTGCAATTCACTTAATAGATAGTCAAGAAAGGAGAGGTGGAGAGGACAGTAAATGAGACTGAAAAAGAAAAGCCAGGAAGCCAAGAACCAGGAGAATAGCCATGTATGACAATAACTGGATGACTTTTAGGAATGGAATGATTTAGTGTCACATTCTGCAGAGTGATTAAATGAGATGAGAACTAAGAACAGTTGACTGGATTTGGCAATTCATATTCTGGATGGTGACCTCTGCCCATAAGGCTTTGGACAGGTATGGGACAAAGGGATGAGAAGCAAAGGAGCAGTGGCTGTAATCATGAACTTTCCCTGTGACACGATTCCTTTGAAAAGATGGGATGGTAGCTTGGCCAGTGTGGCTCAGTGGACTGAGCATTGTCTCATGGACTGAGAGGTCCTGGTTCAAATCCTGGTCAGGGCACATGCCCAGGTTGTGGGCTTGATCCCCAGTAGGGGGCGTGCAGGAGGCAGCTGATCTATATTTCTCACATCAATGTTTCCATCTGTCTCTCCCTTCCTCTCTCTCTAAAAGAAAAATCAATAAAAATATATTTAAAAAAATAAAAAAAGACTGGATAATAGCTCCATAGAGAGTCTGAATAGAGGAATAGTGTTTATTGATTGATTTAAAATGGAAGAGATTAAAGCATGAATATAATTTGTGAAAAGAGCCTGGTAGACAAAGAGATCTAAAAGTAAGAAAAGTAAAGAATAAATAATAGAGTAAGATTCTGGAAATGGTCAGACGTGCTCAAAAACTAGGTGAAGCATTTGTTTATACATTGGGAAGGATGTTCTTTCTCTCAAGTCTGGAGGAAATGTGAGAATGAGTGTAAGTACAGTTAAGTGTTTAGGTATAGGGATGGAGAGTTCATATTCAAGGATCTTCGCAAGATTGTCTCAGTCCTCCCTTAATTCACCTCATGTGGTTTATACATGAGTCAAATTGAATTGCTGCTTCTTGCACCAATATGTACCATGATTTCACTATACTTTGTTTAATGCATTCTCTCTTCTCCAATCTCTTCTTGTTTAAAGCTTATACATTCTTCTAGGTCCAGAACAAGTTATACCTCCTACCTGGAGCCCTCCTCACCACTTAATCCAGTTCAAATGCTATTTCTCATTACTTAAAATTTAAGGTTAACCAGTGAATGTTATCTCCAAAATCAGAACCAGTATAGAACACTGGAGGGAAATAAAATGAGTGTAAGTGGGATGGTGGTGTAGAGAAGAACCTTCCAGACTTTTCATGGTCTGACAACCTCAGAGAATCTTAGGGATAGTGGAGGGGTTTCTTTGTTTTAACCTGTCTCAGTAGTTTTAGAAACTATATTACGTTCTCCTAAAATTTAATTAAATCCACTGCTTTTAGAAAACACAAGTTGCACTCTTACTATTCAATGTAAAAATGTGTATTAGATTTGATTTGTCATTAAGAAATGTTTAATTATTTTTGTTTCTGTTTAAGTTTCCCAAAGGTAGTTCTAAAATTATCTATATAACATGTGACTTTTTATCAAATATAAAAAGAATAAATCTAAGAATAAAAGCAGTTACATATTAATATAATAATCACAGACAAGTAATGAGAAGAGCCAGGATTTGGATTAAGAAGACCTGACATTGAGTCCAGGTGTATAATCTTGGGCATGTCACATGCTTTCTAACCTAAAAATAGGTTGTTAGGAGTATCAGTTGAAAACGTTTCTGTAAAAATGTGTTGCGGCCCTGGCTGGTTTGGCTCAGCGGTTAGAGCGTCGGCTTGCGGTCCAGAGAGACCCGGGTTTGGTTCCCACTAAGGGCAAGTACCTCGGTTGCAGTTTGTCCCTGGCCCTGGTTGGGTCATGTGGGAGGCAGCCACTCCATGTGTCCCTTTCACGTCGATGTTTCTCTCTCTCTCCTCTCTCTCTCTCTCTCTCTCTCTCTCTCTCTCTCTCTCTCTCTCTCTCTTCTTCTCTCTCCCGCCCACTCTATCTGAACAAAAAATGGAAAAATGTCCTCGGGTGAGGATTAAAAAAAAAAAAATGTGTTGCGAACTGAAGACTTGTAAAAGTATTAGTAAAGCTGTTTTAGAAGCATTCATGTAAAAGTATGTCATGGTTTTCATTTAAAAAGCTTTATTATAATTACACTATACAATGATAAGTTTTACAGATTTTAATATGCATATTGACAGCAATTGGATTCTTACTACTAAGCACAAGTTTGACAATTAAAAGTTAAATTAATAGTGAACAACAGGCTGTATCCTGAATCCTATCAAACCATTTTGTTTTTAAGCACCAGTGGTCTTTATCTAAAAAATTATAGATACAGAATATTTTGTTCAGTTTTAATTTTATTTATTTAATTAATTAATTCCATTACTCCTCATCCAAGGATATTTTCCCACTGATTTTTAAATAGAGTGGAAGGGAGGGAGAGGTAGGAGAGAGAGAGAGAAACATATATGTGAGAGAGACACATCGATTGGTTGCTGGGGATCAAACTTGTACATGCCCTTGACCCTTTGGTCTGAGGGCAGATGCTCTAACCATTGAGCCAAACCAGCCAGAGCTGTTCAGTTTTTAGCTAATAGGTATTTAACTTTAGATTTTGATTCTAAGATCATTTTGCCTTTTGTTCATGCATATAAAATACTTTAATCAGAATTATTACAAAATCGATTGGCTTTTGTGTGAATATATTTATAGGAATAGATGTCATTATATTAATTTAATCCGTTGATCACTTTTCTCTACACTGCTAACCATTCACGTTTTTATTTTAAACTTACTGAAATTATTTTCATTGATATAATTTTTTGTTATAAAGGTTTTAACAAGATTTGATTCATTTTTTTCCTAAATAAAATATTATCATTTATAGCATACTATTGGGAATTTTCTTTAGTGACCATTATTTGTACCAGATCCAATGTGCTTGCATCAAATTTTATATGTCATAATGTTACACTTGGAATTTTATCTATTTGCAAAATTATTTGTCTGGCTTATTTGTACTAGTCATACTCGTCAAAAATTTTAAAGACTGAAAGTTTACATTTATTTGTTGACTAATCTTAAAATCTGTATATAGAATGATTGTCTTTAGATGGTTTAAGATTAAGCTTATGTCCAGGGCTTGTTTCTTATATGGATAAAACAATTTTTCCTTATTTTGTTAATCATTCTGTATCCTAGCAATGTTTCTAATTCTTTTTTTTTACTGTATTCATAATGTACCTTTATTTTCTTAAAGTGTGTAAAATGAGTCAGCCTAGTAGACATAATTTAAATAGACATTGAAAAATTGTATTTGGTTAATTATTTGTGGTTCTGAATAATATATGCTTAGGCTTTTCTCCATTTCTTTGAATAAGTGAATACGAATTATTTTATGGGAAATATTATAATAAAATACTCATTAGTTGGTCATGAAATAATTTAATGAAGATTTCATAAAAATCAAAGCAGAATGTGTCAAGAGGACAAAAGAGAAATAAGATAATATTATAATAACAGAAATTTTAAATAAATATAGTTTCAGGGAAAATGTTCTAATACTAAAATCATGCTGTAAAATACCCTCCCATGGGAAGTGTGAACACTTCAGTTATTCAAAACCAGCCTGGAAACAACATTAAAGTAATTTTATACAGTGGTTGAGTCGATTAGAAGCCTAATAGGCCTTTACCATATCTACTTGGTATGACTTAAGCAAAATAGCAACTTTCACATAGTACTTGCAATTGAAAAGTAGAAATTAAAAAATAGCATGACCAGTTCTGGTAACATGATTCTTTTAATAAAATACAGTCACGTTTTACTAACCTATCAAATAATAGGAATAATGGTTTTCAAAGAATTTTGAAAATAAAAAATGTTATGAAGTGTTGTCAGGCTCTATTACATATTTTTATTCACACATATTACTCCTCTGGAAAAATAATTCTATAGGCTAAAAAGTGAAAAAGAAAGGGGGCTAATCTAATGAAAATAAAAAATAAATAGGAAGGAAAAGAGAAAACATATGCTAAGCACTCAAGGGGCATCAGGCTTTAATGGGACCAATTCAAGGACCAATTCATACTAGTATAAAAAAGAAATGTGCCCTGGCTGGTTTGGCTCAGCGGTTAGAGCGTCGGGCTGCGGTCCAGAGAGACCCAGGTTTGGTTCCCGCTAAGGGCATGTACCTACCTCGGTTGCAGTTTGTCCCCGGCCCTGGTTGGTCGTGCGGGTGGCAGCCACTCCATGTGTCCCTTTCACGTCGATGTTTCTCTCTCTCTCTCTCTTCCTCTCCCTCCCTCCCACTCTATCTGAACAAAGAATGAAAAAGTGTCCTCAGGTGAGGATAAAAAAAAAAAAAAAAAAGAAATGCAATGTTTCTGTTTTGAATGTGTTAAAGAAGTAAATAATTGCTCTCTGTTTTTTTGTTTGTTTTGTGTGTGTGTGTGTACACATCTTTTACTGATAGTGTTATCATTTTTAAAATCTCATGTAAAGAATATTTCATTGGTTAAGCTTCTGAATATATTTTTCACAATATTTCAGTTCATTTTTCATCATTGTAAGTAAGTAAATATGTTGAAAGATAATGATATAAACTACAACTCGAGATACATAATATTCAAGGTATTGCATATTTATTTAAAAAAATGAAAATCCAGGGCTCTTTGATAACAGCAAAAGTCAACTAGATAATGTCTAAAAATGTGCATGGTTATGCTTCAGTTGAGCTATGTAAATATGATTTCTTAATTTTTATTAATAGCTGAGAACATGGAATCATTTTGTTCTTTTATATTCATTATCACATATGACAAGAAAACAATTCAGTGCTTACTCTGTTCCAAGCTCTTTACATTAAATAGTCCTCACAGAAACTGAAGTCGGTACTCTATTATGCCAGTTTTTCAGACTAGGAAAACAAGGCATAGAGGAGTTAATTAATTTGCCTAAATGATCACAGCTGGTAGGTCAAAAAGATTAGTTTAAAGCCAGGCATTCTGAATCCAGAGCTCATATCTGGAGCATAGTCCAAAGTCTTTTAAAACAAGCGTATTCTGTAGTATTTGTGAGTCACAGAATTTATACAACAGAGATGTAATATATTTTGTAGTACTTGTATAATTAACTTGAAGACACTTTCAGGTAGAAATTGGCTATTATTATCTTCTCAGGAATTGTTCTTAGATTGTAGCCAAAGTTAAGTTTTACTTTTATTCCTAAGTGCCTAGTACAATGTGTATCCCAGTATATAATTCTGTGGTTACCTAATGCATATTTTAAAAATATGTTACACATTAAAATTTCACAGAGAAAGTTGCTCAACAAAAGGGGATGGGAGCAATATTTGAAAACTACTTTTATTCTAAGAAGTTTTTAAAAATGTAATTAAAAGTATTATTTGGGATGCATTGAAGAGTCACATGCAGCTCTAAAAATATAATACTGAGAGATCCCATGTACCCCTTACCTGGCTTCTGCCAATGGCGACATCTTGTAAAGCTATAATACAAATGTCATGATGAGGAAATTGACATTGATACAACACATTTATCTTATTCAAATTTCCCGACTTTTACACGTACTCATTTGTGTGTCTATCTAGTTGTATGCAATTTTGTCACATGTATCGCTGCTGTATGTAACTTCCATCACTATAAAGTTACCTGTTGTACCCTTTAAAACCAAGCCCTCCAGGTCCTCCCGTTCCTTAATCCCGAATGACCGCTAATTTGGTCTCCATCTCTATATTTTTGTCATTTCTAGAATATTATGAGTGGAATTTTATAGTATAAACCTTTTCGAAATTGTTTTTTTCACTCAGCATAATTCCCTGGAGATGTATCCAAGTTATTGCATATATCACTACTTTATTCTTTTGCATTGCTGAATTATAGTCCATGGCATATCTGTGCCACAGTTTCTTTACCCTTTCACCCACTGAAGGACATCTGGCTTGTTCCCAATGTTTAGCCATTACAAATAAAGCTTTTGTAAACATCTGTTACAGATTTCTTCATGAACACAGTATTCGTTTCTCTGGGATAAAGGTCCAAGAGTGTAATTGCTAAGTCATATGATAGTTGGCGTGTTTAGTTTTATGAGAAACTTCCAAAATGTTCCACAGTGGCTGTAGTATTTTAAATTCCTACCAGCAATGTATGAGTGACCCCATTTCTCTGCGTGCTTGCCAGCATTTGGCATTGTTACTATTTTTAATTTTAGCCCTTCTGATAGTTATGCAGCAATATCTCATTGTGCTTTTAATTTCCATTGCTCTAATGGCAAATCACATTGAACATCTTTTCATGTGCTATCAATTTATCCTCTTTGGTGGTATTTAGATAGCAAATTTTATTTTCCATTTATATATCCTCTTCGATGAAATGTCTGTTCATCTTTTGCCTATTTTCTAATTGTATTGTTCTTTACTGTTGAGTTTTAAGAGTTCTTTATATAATCCAGATACTTATTCTTGGTCCTTTGTATATTCTAGATACTAGTCCTTTGTGTGGTTTGCAAATATTTTATCCCAGATATAGTTCATATTTAAAATCTCTTAACAGAGTCTTTTGTAAAACAGTTTTAAGTTTGATGAGGTCAAATGTATCAATTTTTCTTGTTATGGATTGTGCATTTGACATTAAATATAATAATTCATCCTCTAGCCTTAGATACTGAAGATTTTTAATGTTTTTTCCTAAAGTTTTATAGTTTATATTTAAGTTTATAATTCATTTTGAATTAATTAAAATTTTTTATATAACATGAGGTCTAGGTTGAGGTTCTTTTATGGAAAGGCCATCTTCCATTGAACTTTTTTTATCCAGCTTTATATTTGTGAAAATCTGTTGGGCTAAATCATATAGGTGTATGTATTTATTCTTCATTTTATTCCATTGATCTATGTAAAGATATTTTAAGATATGTTTAATACCAAGAAAAAAAAAGAGAAAATCTTACAGCAGAGGTCAGCAAGTATTTTCTTTAAAGGTTCAGATAGTACATATTTTTGGCTTTGTGGTCTGTGTTGCAACTACCCAACTCTGTTGTCAGGCAAAAGAAGCCATAAACAATACATAAATAAATGGGTGAGGTTGTATATCAGTTATACTTTATTTACAAAAGTACATAGTAGATTGTATTTGACCCATAGGCTATGGTCTGCTAATTCCTCTTCTACAGAAGAGAGTAATGATTGAGGTGAAAATCTAATTGTCTAGATAGTATTAGATATTTATAAAATACTGCTAAAGTTCTCCCTAACATGCTAATGGCCTTGTTTTCATCCTAATCAATATTTCTCACTTGAGTGATGTATGAAAGCATTTTAAAAGGAAGGTACTCTTGTACATTGTTAATGATTATTAAATTACTTTTTACTATGGTATTACTTAAATATGTAAAAACATAGAAATAAATATAACTTTCTTTTGTTTATAGCTTTTAATGTATTCATATAAGCAAAACTATGCAACAAGAAAAATTAACATTAGCAAAATTAATTGTATGTAATGAATGAATGTCTTGTTCAATATAAATAACTTTCCTCAAGTTGAACACAGAAATGACTCTTAGAAAGCAAAGACTACTTAAGTTGAAATGACTATGTGATGACACAATTCTTCATTAACTTTTTTCTATTATATTACTTTTAATATCTTGTTTACTCAATTCACTGATATGATATTTGGCTGTCACTTGGCAAAAGTCATCAGCTATAGATATGGTTATTTTTCTCGTTAGACTTTGACAATTAAAAGCTCTTCCTTGTTATTCCATTATCATAAACACAAAGTGTGTAGTTTATGAAGCAGTTCTCAGGTTTAAGACGGTCTTCAGATGATCCAGAACATACTTATATTAAACATCATATAAATTAAATCATAAAACATCATTTAGGAAATGCTGATCTTTAATCTTTCTATTTAAAAGCTGGCAGCACAGCCTTTTGTGAAAATATCTGCCTAAACATATCTATAGACTTCTGAACAAAATGGGTATATGTAATTTACCTACAGGTATTTGCTTTGGTATAATTAATTTATTATGAAGGACTCACATGGAATCATTGTCACCAGAATCTGAATTCTAGTTAGTATTATAATATTATTCTAAGATGTAGCATAAGGCATTTTTGTATTGTTATTAATAATTATTCCCCGAATACCTACTGCATGCTAGTATTGGAAGTAAAAATAAAATTAATGTTTGGCCCCTGCCCTTGAGCAGTTTTAACCAGTTTAAGAAACAAGCCATTAACATTAAATTTATAGTATCTGTAGCTAACATTTATCAAAAACTACTATTTTCCAGGTTCTACATAGGGATATTTTCATGTATTAAATCATAATATAGGTACTATTATTTTCCATCTTTTACAGAGTAACTAAATGACAGAAAGTTTAACTAACTTGCCCAAATTGCCACAGCTAGTAAGTGGCAAAATTACCATTCAAACTAGGCGATTCGACTCAATAGCCTGTGCCTTTAATCCTCACTCAATATTGTTTTCTCCAGAAGAGAAGTAATACCATCAGGTTGGTTGGTGAGGGGCAAACTCTGAGTAAACTGATTCTGCAGGTGGTATTTTACCATCTTATATCCCATGCTAGTCCAATCAGTAGATTAACACAATCATTTCTGGATACTATATAATTGGGGAAATTATTTGGTTATTTATACTGGCCAAATTAAAAAATATATATATTTAGGAAAAACTTCTACCACCTATACACCTTCAATTTTATTTTGTGAGACTCCTTCAGAATGACTATCCCTGTTTTTCACTCCCCTGGGTTGGAATGGTTAACACATTGCATTTATTGTGAAGATTTTATTTCCTGATTGGCCATGTTGAAACATAAAAAGACTCAGGAGAATGATGCATTATGATCAAATAAGCCTACTACAGTTGGAAATCATTTGGTTTATATTGATATATTTTAAAGGGTGTTTCTGTACGCAAGTCAGTTTTGATTGCTGACACTTAAACATGTATTTTTATTTATTTTTAAAGAGAGAGAAAGAGAGAATGAGAGAGAAAAAGAAACATTGATCAGCTGCCTCCCTAGGCATGTGCCCTGACCAGGAATCAAACCAGCACCTCTCAGTCCATGGGACAGCGCTCACTAAGTTACACCAGCCAGGCATGATTGCTGACACTTAAAAAAAAATGTTTTTTTCCTTTATTGATTTTAGAGAGAGAGGAAAGGAGAGGGAGCGAGAGATAGAAACATCAATGAGAGAGAACATCAATTGGCTGCCTCCTGCATGCCCCCCACTGGGGACTGGGCCCACAACCTGGGCAAGTGCTCTGACTGGGAATCAAACTGGCAACCTCTTGGTGCATGCGTTGATGCTCAACTGCTGAGCCACACCAGGTGGGTGATTGCTGACACTTTTAACCTCCATGAATTAGTCCAATCAGGGATAAGAGTAGTATTTTAAAAAAATAATTTCAATAATATTAAAAGGACTTTAATTTGATATAAACATTTTTAATAAGTACATTATGACTATTAAGTAAAAAATCCCAAATATATAATTTAGCCAACCCCTTTTCAGTGATAGCTTGATAGTTTGTACCTTTTCTTCCTCGAGGTCTAAGTGATTTAATTAACAGCACATCACTATAATTTTGTAATTGCTTGTCCCTATATTAACTAAACCATAGAAACCAAATGTTAATAGAGTAGTATCTTAATTGCTCTAATAAAAGTTTCATAGTCTTATTGTTTTTTGTGTCTCTTTAATTGTTAATGTAACCATGAAGGTATACAAATATGATTTGCTTGGTTGTGATTCTCAGAAAGGAAATAGCACAGATTTAATCCTTTAGAAACATGCCTTATTTTAATCATTTTAAAATAAAAAGTAAAGGCATCCTGGGGTCAGTAGGAATAATCAGAGTAATAAAATTAGAGGAGAAATAGAATGAGTTTCAATAAAATGAGAACATTTATTATGCTATATATGATATATTGTGTATATATGCTTGCCATCTTAAGCTATATATTAAAATTTTAATTATACATATGGATAATAAGTAGAAATATAAAATAAAATTATTTCAAGTTACATAGCTTAAGCGAGCAATTGTTCAAAATGTTTACTGATTCTCTGTAATTTTATTAATTAATTTAATAAATTTAGCAAATTTTAGTGACAGCCATTTTTATCTGATTCAGAGATGCATTGTCTTCACATTATAACATTTTAAAATTGAGGTATATGGTGTTAATCCAAGTTAAATTTGCAGTCTCAATGTCAAAACTTTGGTAAAGCATTAAGTTACGATGTGGTCCTCCCTTGCCTGTGAAATAAACTATGTGTAAGTGCATATTTATCTACTTGCAATTCATCTAGGTTATTTGCAAATTGGTAACCACAAGATTACATTTTCATTTAATTTGAAACCATAATTGCAGCCAAAAATTCATAAGAAAGTATTACATTGGGATGCAACATAGGTTCAGAAGAGCATCACATAGATCTGCAAGATGCAAATTTATTAAAAATTGAGCATATATTTTTTGCTAGAGCATTATCTGCAACTTTTAAAGCATCAACCAAGTGATTTACCTAATTAAAGAAAAAATACACAAGAAGGTAAAGCTGAGTTTAATTTTGTCATTGACACATTTGAAAAGGTTTCTGGTCACACTCCAGGTAATGCAATTAAAGATGGGATAAATTTCCAAATCTCCTGGACAGATCATAGAATTTTCAAAGCTAGGAAAGGTTGGTGTCATGATTCATACATCATGAAAATCTATCCCTCAGATACTAAACATGTAAATTTCAAAGGCTTCCAGCTGACCTCCTAAGAGAAGTTGTTAATTTCCAGGGACACATACACAAATCCTGTAGGAAGAAAAGGAAACCTAGAATTTAACTAAATAGGAAATGCAGATTAAATCTCAATATTCTTTGGTATGCCAAAAAGTATACAGTCAACCCTAAATGTGCTACAGCAGTCAGGATCATGAGCATAGAATGTAAAAAGCAGTATTTCTCTGTTATGTAACTGCATATACCTGGAAGTGATTCAGGAGAAGCTCTGGATTCTGAATTATTAAGAAAATTCCTATTTTCTCCAGGGGAAGGAAGCCTTATTGCATAGCTAAACCCCAAAGTCTTCTAGCCTATAAATAGGATGTCTAATTCATATCTAAATCCAGATGGTAATTCCAACAATGGCAGTAAGAATGAGAACAAGAGCTGAACAGTGAGAAGGAGAGGATGAAAGTGAAGGTGAAATGAATAGGTGGCCTCCAATACTTGAGAGCCTAACAGAGAAGCCAGTGGAAAGAGACTGAAAGAAGGTAGGAAGAGAGAAGGGAGGAAAACTGATAGAATACCGCATCCCAAAAGCAAAGCAAAAGTAGTGTTTCAAGAAGGAGGGAGATCTTTGCTATTGTAAATAATGCTGCTATGAACACAGGGGTGCATATATTCTTTCTGGTTGGTGTTTCGGGTTTCTTTGGATATATTCCTAGAAGTGGGATCACTGGGTCAAATGGCAGTTCCATTTTTAATTTTTTGAGGAAACTCCACAGTTTTCCACAGTGGCTGCACCAGTCTACATTCCCACCAGCAGTATACTAGGGTTCCTTTTTCTCCGCATCCTTACCTGTACTTAATCGTTGATTTCTTGATGGCAGCCATTCTGACAGGTGTGAGGTGATACCTCCTTGTCGTTTTAATTTCGCATCTCTGATGATTAGTGATTTTGAGCATTTTTTCATATGTCTCTTGGCCATCTGTATGTCCTCTTTGGAGAAGTGTCTATTCAGGTTCCCTGCCCATTTTTTAAATTGGACTGTTTGTCTTCCTTTTGTTGAGTTTTATGAGTACTTTATAGCTAAGATCTGGAAACAGCTCAAGTGCCCACCAGAAGATGAGTGGATAAAAAGGCTGTGGTATATTTACACAATGGAAAACTAGGCAGTTGTAAAAAGAAGAATCTCTTACCCTTTGAGACAGCATAGAGTGACCTGGAGATGATTATGCTAAGTGAAATAAGCCAGTCAGAGAAAGACAAATATCACATGATCTCACTTATGTGTGGAATCTAATGAAAAAAATAAACTGATGAATAAAATAGAACCAGAGGCATGGAAGCAAGGAACAGACTGACGAATCTCAGAGGGAAAAAGAGTGGGGGTAGGGTGGGTGGGAAGAGATTAACTGAAGAATTTATATGCATATATGCATTGCCCAGGACACAGACAATAGGATGGTGAAGGCCTGGGGTGGGGGTGGGGGGGAACCTGGTAGAGGGGGTCAAAGGGGGAAAAAAGAGGGGACAGCTTAAAAACTCTTAACAATAAAGATAAAAAGAATAGAAACTAAAAAAAAGGGAGGGTGAAATCAACTGTTAAATGCTGTTGAGATACTGAGTAGGATTAAAGCTGAAACATGTTCACTGAATTTAGTTACAAGAGCTAAGTGAAACTTAAGGAAAGTGCTCTTCATAGAGTAGTGAGGCAGAAGACAGATTAGAGTGGTCTGAGAAGTTAATGGGACAAAAATGTGGAGACTGAAATTGAACAACTTCTCTGGTAAGTCTAAATGTGTGGAGGATATGAACGCTTGGGGCTGAAAGTTTTTTTAAAAAAAATTAGAGGAAATAATTTAAAGGTAAAGTTATAGGAGAATAGAGTAATTCACTGTGGTTCAAACGACAAGTTATGACTTATTAGTGTATAGTAACATTAATTTAGTGAGTGGTGATCAGCATTAAAAAAAGAAAAGAAGAAAAAATATCAGTGCATCATGCATGATTAAGGTAATATCTTATGAAATTTTGTTTAGGTTATTTGTATGAATTGTCTACTACAATTCATAGCAAGAGATATACTTTGTATATTTATATATGATACTTATATATAGTATATATATTACATATGCTATTTACATATAATACATATGTATAATATGTACATATAAGGTTGCAAGATAATATATATTTCTTGTTGTAGGTCATAGTAATAAAAACAATACTCTCAAAGCTAAAACATTACATAGTATATAGATCCTGAAGAATGTGGGAGGGACTGGGACTCATTATATGTAGAGGATTTTTCTTTTTTAGTTGGAGGCTTTGAAAGAACAAATCGACAGGGGAAGTTAGTGTATTGCTATCAAAATGATTGAAATAAAAGATTTTAGAATTTATCAAAAGTATAAGAAATTTAACATATTTTTAAGAGAGTGAGAGGTTAATGGAGCTGAAGACTCAAAGAACAGTGAAAGTAGGGTTTCCTGAGCAGGCAAATGAGAATTTTCATAAAAGTGAAATGTTTGTGAATTGAAAGTTGAGATATTTTTGGTGATAAGTTATAAAAATTGGTGGAGATGATGTAAAATATACCATTAATGATAAGAAGGTCAGGAAGCCATTATATGATATTGGATGGATTGTCCATATGGACATTGACTTTCCTGAGATGATGGCAGGAACCAAGGAGGAAATGAACACCCTGATATAGGTATCAAAATCTTTAGTGAATGAGATGAATTAGCCAGGACACTGGCAGATGACAACAATAAGGAACAGGTGTTTTTTAAAATGGCTGGAAGAGCTTTTGGGGAGCAAGGCAACCATAAGAATTCAAGTCCCACTTCTAACCTATGAGCAACTAAAGAAGAAGATACTGCCTAACAGCATTGGCTCTAGAATCAGGCTGCCTAGATACTATTGCTGGCTTCATCTTTCTATATTTCTGTGACCCTGAGACAGTTACTTAATCTCTCTATGCCTCAGTTTCACATCTATAAAATATGGATAAAAGGATCTACCACATAGGATTGCTGTGATAATTAAATGAAATAAATTCATGTATAGGCATGGTGCTTATATATAGGAATTGTACAATAAATGTTTACTATTATGATTGGCTATTATTTTCTAGAATGTTAAACAACTTCTATGTGAGAGACCTATAGAATGTGCTTAAGTTTTCATCCATTAATCAGTTAAAAACAATGTTTGAGTAAGCTGATAGGGTTGTAGGGACTTGCTGGTTTTGTAGGTAGAGTTCCAGAATGGATTTTGGAAGGAAAGGAAGTGTGACTGGGATGGCAGTTCAGGGAACAGACATACTGAGAATGATAGGGATGAAATTAGAGCTAGGGATGGCTTAAAGCTTATATCTTCACAGTGCCATGGCCACATGGTACATGGATCACCAAGACCACACAGAAGTTGGTGTAGAGAAAAGGGAGAAGAGGCATAGAGTGAATTTAGTACCAGTAGCCTTTGAGGGAGGAAGGCTGCCTTGGACTTACAGAACTCACACATATGTGACCTGGAAGGGAGGTCCTTAGGTGTAGGGTGGGTAAGATATTTCCTTTTTTTCTGGTGTCAACAGCTACAATGAGAGCAATTATAACCGTCAGTTATGAGTAAATGAATACAAGCCAGCTTGTTTCACATGGAAGTAAGAGAAGACACACATTGGACATAATTCCCATATATACCCAGTTGACATAGTTAACCATCACCCCAATCAGTATTGTTACTTTATTTCCATCAAGGTCATTGTCATTATCTTCAACTACTACATCCTTAATTTTTGTTTACTTGAATTTGAGGTCGATAAAAGCAGCAAATCTATCTCTCTTTGTTTACCTTAGCATCTACAGAATCTAGACAGTCACCTTTATTTATTAAATAAAGAAGATCTTTTGTTCCTTTCAATCCAGGGGATTTACATAATTTTGAGCATGATATACCTCAGATTAATATGTGGAGTTACTTTCCCTTATAAAAATATCATATTGCAGCCAAGTGCCTACAACTTGATTTAATTTACCATTTTGAATTTGTCTTTGTTGTCATACAAAAAAAGTGGAGTTATGATGAGTCACTAAGCACCAATGGCTTTGTTGTGCAATAGTAAAAATAATTGTGTTCTGTCTAAACTTAGAACTATTTCTGTGAAACTTCACACATTTTTTAAATTAAGTCCTCAGTGAGGCAGAACGTTTGGTTCATCCAAAGTGCTGCACTTGAAAAGAGGCAGAGGAAGCATGAAAGCTTACTGATGCTCACCTCCCTATATCGGCCTCTGCTCTGTCACAGCCCCCATGACTTTCTCCGATAACCCTCAACATGAATTGAAATTAGTTTCAGAATTGGAAAGATCAGTAGCTTCATAAAGAATTCAGAATCTATAAAATTTATTTTTTTTCTGGGAGCAAATGGTCAACTGGAATCCTTTCCCCTCTGCAAATGAACAGACATCTCAGAGCGCACAATTTTCTGAAAATAATAAAGTTGTACCTTCCTATACACATTTGCTTTGACAGTCCTAGGGATTGCGGCTGAGTTTTTATAGCAAAGATCATATTTAGCATTTTTACATGAGGCATCTGCTGAGATTCTTTTTTATGATTCATGGTTTGTAAGAGGACTATAATGAATATTGACAATTCCTATCCTTTGTCTTATACTCTGCTCCTTTTCAGCCTGCTTTGTTGGGAGGTCCTTAAGACTTGATCTGGGCTCTGTTAAGTTCTCTGTCTGTACTCACTCCTTACCTGCACACACACACACACACACACACACACACACACACACACACACAACTATTTCATACCTCTCTCCTGAGATTCAGATTCATATATCCAAAAGGGCCAAAGTTGTCTCAAATGTAGTAAGTTTCTTTGTCTTTTCCTCACAGTATTTGACACCACCATCCATTCACCCTGTCTCATAAAACAGAAGTTGACATTTTTTTCTTCATTATTTCCATCTATTCCATTAGGAAGGCCAGTCCAATCTATTTTAAAGTTATGTTTACAACATACCCACTGCTCTCTATCTCCTTTCACCCATCAGAATTAAATCACTATCTTCCCTTTAAAGACTACTTCAAGTGTCTCCTAATTGCATTGATTTCAGTTTTAGTTAAGCGCTCCCTCCCAGAGAAAGAGTATTCCTCTTTCCTAATTATTTACTCTAATAAAAATGTTGGGTAGGACTCTCATGAGCCTGGCCCGAGTCATATGAGCTTGCCCAGCACCAAGTACGGGACCCAAGGACAACATTGTTCTTATTTGTCCAGGGTAGTTATGTGGAATTCTGGGGTTATCCCCACCCAAACTATGGGAACAGAAAGAAGGAAAAGATCATTCCCTAAAGCAACATCAAGGCGCCATTTCCAAGGATGGGGAACTGGGTGTTGGAGGCAAACACAGTGATGCGGCCACTTCCACTGTTGCCCCTGCAATACGTTCTCCACACATCAGATAGTGTGCTTATTTTAAAAACTCAAATTATATAATTTCACTACCTTTTAAAACTCTGTTCATGGTTCTTATTGTAATGAGAATACATTTCCAACCCCTTTTAATGGCTATGAGGACATGCAATGTGTGAAACCAGATCACTCTTCGGTTCTATCTCATGCCACTTTCTCCCTCATCCACTACACTCTTAGATGAAAGTTCTTTTTATAGCAAAATCTTTCCCCACCTTAGGGCATTTGCACTCGCTGTACGCTCTGCCCAGAGATATCTTTGGCTTATTCTTGCTATCTTGTTACTTCTTATCCTTCATGTCTTAGTTCAAATGCCACTTCCTCAGAGAGGCCTTCTCCGCCTACTCACCCCTGCATTCTTACTTTTCTGTTATAGCATCTATTTCTTTGTTGCTTATGCTTCTCACAAGCTCCAAACATTAGTTGTTGTTGCTTATCTTCCCCAATTGAATATAAACTCTGTGAGGAGAGGGGCTATATTATTATTTTTTTCATCACAAACTTACTACAATTTCTTTGGGTCAATATAATCTGAGTCACTGAATCCTTATGGGCTATTTCTGCCATGATTCATTTTTGATATTTTCTTACACACCACTGGATATCTGCAATGCTGCGTCAGCTATTGTAACATCTAATGGCTTTTGATATTAATGCCTTATAATGCTTATTCTATATCAGCATTAACAAAGTTCTTTAGTCTGTTTCTTTTTTTTTTTTTTTTAAATCCTCACCCGAGGATATTTTTTCCCATTTATCTTCAGATACAATAGGAGGGAGAGAGGGAGGGAGAGAGCGGGAGAGGGGGAGAGAGAAGAGAGACACAGAGAGAGGCATCAATTGGTTGCCTGCTGCATGACCCCGACCAGGACCGAGAACGGAACCGCAATTGAGGTACATGCCCTTGATCAGAATCGAACCCATGACTCTTTGGTCTGCAGGCCAATGCTCTAACGGCTGAGCCAAAGTGGCCAGGGCTAGTCGGTTTCTTAAATACAATGATTCTTTTCCTGCCTTTAAAAAATACATGCCTTGCCTGGCTGGTGTAGCTCAGTGGATTGAGCATTGCCCCATGGACTAAGAGGTCCCAGTTCGATTCCCTGTCACAGCACATGCCTGGGTTTCAGGCTCAATCCCCTGTAGGGGGTGTGCAGGAGGCAGCTGATCAATGTTTCTCTCACATAGATGTTTCTATCTCTTTCTCCTTTCCTCTCTCTAAAAAAAAAAAAAAAAAAAATCAATAAAATGCAGGTCTTTTTTGTATTATTATACATTTTTAATAAATTGCCGAATTATAAAGTAGCACAAGGACAATGAAGGACACAGACCCTTCTACAGAAGCAGATAATCACAGAAGGGTCTGTTAGATAACACCTAGCATTCCACTGAAAAGACACTTCAGTAATCCTTTTTGTTCATTTCAAAGTCTTTTACAAAAATCTCCTGATGTATGGTATTTACTTCTGTAGAAAGACTGTCCTATTTTCTTCCAGAATGAAACTCTGAAGCTTGGAGGGGGAAGGGAACCTTTTCCCTGGCCAAAAAAAAAAAAAGGCCTTTTGCCGACATTCTGGCTCCAGGAGCTAATAACATTTCCGATTCGTTCACTGTAAAAAATACATGTCCTTAAAATGCATATTACTCTTATCTCTCCCTCCCTGCAATATTACATTACATTCCCTCCCTTCAACAACATAGATATATTTTTATCCATTTTAAAATCAATATATACTCCAGTTACTGTGTCATGCAAACTTTATTTTTCTGGTTTCCTTACATTTTTTCCTTTTTTTTTTTTTTGTCAAAATGAACTTTATTTCTCAGCTTTACTTCATCAGGATGTGGTAACAAAATCGGTGTGTATTAATTGGTGTGTATCACTGATGCTGGGCTTCGTGAAAGAAAATGCCTCTGGTGAAGTGGTAGGAAGACGAAGTAACAAAGACAAACAGAGTTGGAGTTTTTCAAAAGTGAGTTCACAATCTGTGACTGGAGGCAACTTGTCCTATCTAAGCTGTTTCCTCATCTGTCACTGGATTTGAGATCACGCATGTTACCATTGTAACAGTCCCAGCCCTTTGTCACTGGTATGTACCTTTTGGCCTTGTGAGACCCCACTGGTCTAG
The DNA here is from genome assembly GCA_030848825.1 of Tadarida brasiliensis. NCBI lineage: Eukaryota > Metazoa > Chordata > Mammalia > Chiroptera > Molossidae > Tadarida > Tadarida brasiliensis. Next base: position 62,789,806 of record CM061268.1, read on the forward strand.
GCAAAGGCGAGAACACCACATGTCTGAGGTGTTTTGAGGATCTGGACTTGGCTCAATAAGCTTCACTGGGTTTGTTCAGGCTGGGCCCAAAGCCAGATAGCTTGACAGGCTGGTGGCACCGCACCCAAATTTTAGGTAGCAGGGGACAGAGGGATGGAGAAGAATGAGCACCTGTTCTGCAGTGAGTCAGCCAATGACAATGGAACTCTTCAATTCTGCTTCTAATTTAAACCATGTTCTGCCCAAATGCAACAACTCTGAACTCTTCTGCAACCCCCATCTACCTGTTTTAAAATGTTTTCTTTGTTTTGACAAACCTCTAAGCAATCATGATACCCTTTCCATCAGTGGTGCCTCTAGTCCCATCCTAACATGCCTTAGGACCTTCATCTCCCCGATTGTCTTTCTCCCCCCAAACTAAATGCAATCTCTCCCAAGACTCTGCTTTGTTCTTTTAGTTTGAGGTTCCCTCCTCTCAGTGTCCCAGATGCTCACTATGTTTACAGTAGATGCTGTTGAGCAGGAGAATAATCCTCTCACCTGGACTGAATGGCCGTGGGGTGGGGAGGGAAGTGGGTGGGAATGCTGATGATAAGCCCTGGAGTTAAGGTAAGACTCCTGGGGTACACTTCGATGTTTGCTCTCTGGAGATGGGTTAAACTTTTTGTTGTTATTGTTTACCTTTTAAAAACCAGGAGATAAAAAAAATTGCATTTCAGTATTAGACTGATAAGAGATTATCCCAAATTCCTATCTGGTCTGCAGCAGAGAAAGATGCTTGAACAGAATTGACAGAGTAAGATGCCTGAGGACAGCAACAGGTGATCACAAACTTCTGCGTTTTTATCTTCCTAGTTCTGGGCTAGAACTATGAAGTGATTACATTTAACCTCACACTCCTGCTCAAAAGTAATGCTGTAAATAGTTTATGTTAAGAAAATTTCTTACAGCCCTTATATTCTTTATGATTGAACTTGTGTTTTCCTCATGACTGATCATTCAGGATCTCCCAGCTTGGTCACGTGTGCTCCCTGACCGCTACTGTATTACACTTGGAATGATAGGTAGGGAAGCAGAGAGAAGCCATTAGGAGCCCCATCTGTTTCTAAGGAGGAGAAAATTAAGTTGCCCCATCTGTTCACTTGTTTCTGGAGCAAGAAGTGGACTCCCTGTCCCAGGAGTGTTTTGTTCCTTGGGTGCTGGTTAGAAGAGGTGAGTCAAGAGCTGAAGGGAGTTTTAGCGACCAGTAACTCTCTGCTAGCCATTTTGGCGAGACCTAGGACCTAATGTTCCCTTGGTACTCTGGATGGAACATGGGACCAAAATCAGTAGCGGCAGGAACCTGCGGGGCCAGATGTCTTCAACACCACAGTTCTGGCCTTTGTCCTGTCTGCTTCTAAAAGTGGAAAATTTGCTTCTCCAGGAGTCTAAGGCAAACAGAGGTCACAGCCCTAAAGCGAGCTGAGCGCCCAGGCACTGCGTCATGCCAAGCCTAAGAATTCTAAGCACTGTTGCTTCCTTTCTAAATCTTGCTCAAAAGGTTCAGCTACTCTACCTCCCTCCAGTAACTCTCTGAGGTTTGCAAGCGAGGGTGGACAAGGTACTTAGAAGTGGACCAGTAAGACGAGCTCACCCCTTTTCTGGGTGGAATTTTACTGCTAAATCTCCTCCTGATTCTGGGCTTCTTGACTCCCTCTTTGCTCACCAACCATCTGCAACTGACACACTAGAAAAAAGAAACAAAACTCAGATCCCTGCCCTAACAACTCCATCCCTTCTCCCAGGGGGCTTGGGTTATAGGTCTGCTTAGAAAATAAAGGAGAGAGGTTTGAGCCAGAGCCTTTATCTCCTTAAACCAACCCTCTCTGAATATTAGAATTGTAATGGCATTGTCTCTCCTCTCCCCTCTTGCTTTGGCTCCAGAGGCTCCTCTTCCAGGTAGGGGGCTGTTTCATTGCTGAAAATAGGCATCTAGCCAGAGTCGCCCATACTCCTTACTCCTTCAGTGAGTGAACAACGTCAGAGAAGGCTGAGAGCAGGGGCTTGGATTGGTACTCTATGCCATGCATGGCACATAGGGACTGCACCAGGGAGCCACTTTGTAGTAATTGTGTCGAGGCATCATGGGGAAAAGACAGTGCACAATCTGGAAGTTGAGATGTCCTCTAAACCAGTCATTAAAGGCAGACTTGTGGATGTTGCATGTTGCCTGGAGCTGGGTGGAGACCCAGTCCCTGTTCCGGTTGTGATCAGTGTGCATGGAGATATGGTTCATCTGTGTCACCCACACAAACCAGTTGCTTTCCAGGAACCTGACCATAAAGAAAAGGCCCAGGAGGCCTTCACTTCCAACAGTGGCACATAGGTGAGGAAGATGTGGATGTAGAAGGTGGTCATCCAGTCAAGTCCACCCACTTCTCCCAATGGATAAAAAAATAAATTAGAGAGGCAGCAAGGCTGGGGCCCAATCAAGAAGTATTTGTGCTGGTGGTTATATGGCAGGTACTTTTTCTTCTGTTTCCCAAGCTCCACAGAGAGGATCTTCCCCAAGGCAAAGAAGAAGGGGTGCATGTTGATGTTTGGGTCTTTGTGGAAGCAGCGGGGCTTGGCATGGTGCTGCTGGAAGTGCACGTGGTTCCACTAACAGGCAGGGGCCCCGGTCAGGTGGCCCATCACAAAATGATGTAGCAGGTGGTTTGAGGCAGAGGTGCTGAAGACAGGTGCCCAAAGTCATGCTGCAGACAGCCAGCCTGGGCCTCAGCTGCACTGAGCAGCCCTGCACAAAGGAGGAAGGGCACGAAGGATGTCCCAGAAACCCAGAGTGAGCCAGGCAGCAACCTCCAGCAGTAGGGTATGCGGCAGGTGCAGCAGGAAGAAGACGTGGTTGGTCTTCCTCAGCCCCATCTGTTCCACTGCGGCCGGAATTCCCGGAACGCATCTGTCAGCTCTTTATTCGTGGGCTCAAAGCTAGGCTGCTCCAGAGACAGTTCTCCAATTAGGAAAGAGTTCATGTACTTCCTCACAAGGCCCTTGTTGATGTGGAATGTCACAAAGGGTTTGGTGGCACCTGCCCCTCCTAATGGCTGATGACCTGGGAGACTCCGAGGTTCCGGCTGGTAATCTTGCTGATGTTGTGCACCTTCTGTTCGATTATCAGCCACGGTCCCTTGCCACACCTGGAGCGTTGGCCACCTCGTCCCAGGTGAAGTAGCGCAGGGTCGGCCCCTAATAGGGTCTGGGGAGCCATCAGGGCCTGGCGATGTCGCACTTCTCCTTACATTTCCAATACCCTGAAGGTCTGAATAGGTTGTGTTTAGAGTCTAAGACCATAACTCAGTAAATGTAAGATAAAGTAATAGATATCTTTTAAAATAACAAATGTAGAAGGAACAGAATACATATGTTTCCACTTGTACTTTGAAATAAAATCAACTAAGAAGCACATAAACCTGCAGTATTCAATGTATAGACAATATTTACCCATAAATATGTCAGGAAGAAGAGGCTAGTGATATTTTTATTGGATCAAATAGCAAGATTATAGTCATATAAGACTGTGCCCATTTCCTTTGTGAGGCATAAGACTTTATCACATACGTTTGGGGTATAGAGAATATAATTTTTATTATGTGGTAATATAATTATTAATAAAGATTTAAAAAGAAATGTTTTTGAATGAGGATTAAGTAAGTTACCTGGCATTAAAACTTTTAATGACAAATCACAGCATAAATTACTTTTTAGAAGTGCATTATGTCGCTCTTTGACTTAAAATTTAATGTGAAATCTATTATTAGAATGTAAAGTTTAACATTCTTAACATTTGTGTGATCTATATTTTTCAGTTGGGAATTAAATTGTTTGTCAGGGGCTATGCAACAGACATGTGGAAACAAATCTAGTGGCTTCATCCTGGGGAAGGATCGATAATCAGTATTCTAAACAAGGCACCGAGAACTGTTACAGGGATGAAATCAGGCACAGGAATGAATGGAACAGATTGGTGTTGTGAGAAACAAATGTTCAGGTTCATTGATACTGAAAATAGCTTTTCTATGGTAGATTTTGACCGACACTTTTTTAAAACACCTTTCCACTCCTTCCAAAAACAGTCGTATATTTGGTAGGTGCTAAATCACCTATTTGCAGTCATTATACCTGGACCTTAGTTTACAGAACTGTGCTTAGGATGTTTCAGATCTTATCAATAATGCCATCTGATGATTTTAGGGGATCTTCAAGATCAAATTATATAGTCTTAATTTGTAATTAATAGATGTTATTTTTTTTTAGAGCAGTTTTAGATCTAAAGAAAAGCTGAGCAGAAAACCCACAGAGCTCTCATATACCTCCTCTCCTGTACACAGTTTCCTCTATTAATATCTTTCATTGCTTTTAATGCCTCCCAAACTGGCAGAATTCCAATATGACCTCCACAGATAAAACTTATTCTAAGCATCTCTATATCTACAAACTTTAGAGTAATGGTTAAAAATATGGTCTTGAGTATCAACAGTTGCATTTGTGATCAAATCCTGGTTCTGTTGCTTGCTAGCTATGGAATCTTGAACACATTTGCTAAGTCTTTTAGCCTCAATTCTATCGTCTGTAACATAAGAATAACAATATCTACCTTACATGGTTGATGTGGGGATTGAATTAGATTACATAATGAAAGCACTGATATGATAAATATCTCAATAAAGAGTAGATATTATTATTTTTTTATTACTGAATAAATGCCACCATTTTTTAAATGTCATGGTATGGAATTTGAGCAATATTTAAGAAAACATAATTTATGATAGAAAGGTAAAGTAATATGGTACAAAATATACTTTGCAGTGAAATGATTTGAATCCCAGTATCTCTATATAAAACTGGGTGAGTTGAGACAAGTAGTTTAAATGACCTGATCTACTACTTTTAAAATGGAAATTTTAATTACTCATATTTTGTCTTGAGCAATAGATGAGATATTATATCTAAAGAATCTCCCAAAATGTATTTAATATAATTGGCCAAAATATATGATTGACTCCTTTTTTCTTAACTAGTTTTATTGACATTTTCATATAGAAACAACAGAAGTAGAGTATAATACAACTGTAATTTTAAGAACATATTTCTATAATTGGGTCTATTTAAATCTTTGGGGGAAGCATACACTTTCAACTTGAGAGAACACATTTTCTCCATGTCCTTGGAAAAATATTTCCTGAGATTTTTTATAGAATAAGAGACATGTATGTAATATGTGTTTATATCTAACAAATCTACTGCAGTTATGTACACATTTTGGCAAGAAGAGAAAACTTTGTTTTGTTCTTTATGACTTCCAGAGTTTTCTGTAACCTGTCTTAAGTTGTAAGGAAGAACTAAACATGTGATTTAAAAGTCAGCTTGATACATATATGTGTGTATGTGTAATACATGAACATACACCAGTGGATATTTCTGACCATTTACATCCTTATTTATTAGGTTATTGTTGACCTGAAGTAGACCCTTATTAAAAGCTTTAATGTTGGTAATAATTAGAATGCTAATGAATGTTTGAGGAAATTACTCAAAAAATATTTTGAAATATTAAAATTTAGAAAAAAAGAAAAGGTTGTACATTATTATATACTATTTCTTTTCTATTATACCTACATAATCATTTGATATTAGGTGGTTTAGCTTATAAATGAGTAACTTGTTTTTAAATCTAAGAACAGTGAAAGAAAATGATTGTACTTCTTTAAGAAACATGCATAAGTAAACTTATCTGATTGTGTGAGATGATAAAATGTAACTATGGCAAGTGTGAGCTATTTGATGTAATTTATTTGAATATTCAACAGTTTTTGACAAGTTTCTGTAACAAAATTACAGAATATAAAACTCCCAACAGATTTCTAGTTATTATTTAATCCTAAATGACTTTACTAAGATATTTCAGGTAAACAAAAATAGCTACATCTCTGCATGGACAGTTATCATTCTAGATTCAACTGGCTTCTCATTCTCAACTGTGTGATCTTGAGTTAGTCTCCTACCTTTCTATGTTTTTATAAGTCAGCTATAAAATATTTATTATGATAATATAACATACTTAATGTGCTTATATATAAAAACATGTGTGTGAGTATATACATACAAAGTTCTGGCATGACAACTGAAAGGCAAACAACTTAGCCACCAAACAAGGAGTAAAGAGATTAGGGCTCTTCTCTTCTCCCTTACAGTAGAACATTTTTCTTCTGTGTTTTGCAGATGGAGTGTTAAAGCCAGGTGTGTGTTCTGCTTAGGAAGCCCTTTGCTTGGAAGGTCAAGCGTAGGTCTATGGTAGGACCAAGAATAAAGGAGATATGGAATGAATTTGTAGAATTGACCTTGTCTAGGATTTAAGAATGAGAGTTGAAAAGTTATTGTTTTAGGAGAAGAGAGTATGTTGGGTTTTTTAGCTAGGAATTAAGAATGTGCATAAAAGTGGATTTCTTGAAATCTTTTAGCATAATTTTAGGAGAGTAGGAGATACATATCCCAGAGATTGACATTTGAGAGAAATAAATTTCTGGCTAATGATTAACAAAACAGTTGTTTGTTTTATCTCCTAAAAGACCCAAAGTAATTTTACATTTTTAATGACAATATTTGATAATATATATTGGTTTTAGTTTTGTTTTATAAATAGTACTGTGCTTTGAAGGAGTGTAAAATGTAAGTCTGAGAGACTCAGAGGCAAATGAAGACATTGACTTTTAGGTAAGTTAGGATCCTGACCCAAATCTTACAACCCTTACTGACAGAACTTGGACTGGAATTCAGGTTTCCTAGCTGACTGCTCTTTTCAGGACACCATGCTGAAAAGTAGTAGGTGGGAATCTGTGTTATGAAATGCAGACAAAAAGGATCCAAATAATATCTACATAACAATAAACATTAACATCTAAATAAACACTACATTTTCAAAAGAAATCTTTTACAAATGCTGGTGACATTTGAAGGGTAGTCACTCATAATTTGCCTTCTGATGGATCTATCTTTGCAGGACTTGGAAGAAGGTGAGAGGAACATTTCTACATGAACAGGTTTAGTGGATCAGGCTATTTGCCTGTCTTCTTGCCATGCTATACAGCTTCCCTCCTTTTCTGCCTGGAAGTCACACATCAAAAGATATAGCTCTGGCCTGGCTGGTGTGACTCATTGTCCCATGGACTGAGAGGTCCCCGGTTCAATTCCTGGTCAGGGCACATGCCTGGGTTGTGGGCTCGATCCCCAGTGGACGGTGTGCAGGAGGCAGCTGATGGATGTTTCTCTCTCACATTGATGTTTCTATCTCTCCCTCACCCTCAATAAAAACACATTAAAAAAAAGATATAGCTCGGAATAATTTGAATACAATAATGTTTTTCTATTTCCAATCAGTTGAACTGTTTAACAGTATTTAAAAATATTTACCCATTTAGTGAGCTGCATAATATTTTCAATATTGAAGATTTTTGCAATATCTGACAAAAATGTAAAATTAAAGGCATTTATACATTTAAAATATGGAGGGCAAGCCTTTATAAAAATCTAACATTTGTTTAGATAGGTAGAAATAGATAAATACATGAGAAAAGGATGTGAACCATAAACTCACTAAGAAATCATGAAAAATTATTGTTATTACTTGGAATATGATTTTTATTTCTTAAAGCATAATAATATGTAAAAATAAAAGGGAACAGTGTAAAAAAAAAAAAAGGAAAGTATCGAATGTTCTGTAAATGAAATTTTCATAATCTATAATGGCAAATACAAGAATATGTGCTGGGACTAGATCACTGGTATTTCTTTAAGTGCTTGAGAGCATACCTTCTTTTAGTGTGAAGTAACTGCTTTACAGTATGTCACTGAGTTTATTATTATGCTGGATTATTTTCTTCTTAGTGCTTTTACATAGTGTTTGAATTATACTTTACATTTAGTAATTTTTTTCTAAACAGATTTTTAGGCTGCTTTCAGTTCTGTACTCAATTTGACTTTTCTGGATATAACATTTGTTGACAAAGGCAGGGAAACATTGCATATCAACAAACAGTAACTTTCTCAGTGTCAGGCAGAATTATTCCTCCAATGCTCCTGCTCACACTGCACAGAACGGCATTTTTAGGTGGCAAGGTAACTGATGTCTCTAATCATGGATGACATCTTTTATTCACAAAAGATCACATCCTCCCAAATCTTCTTACTCAGTCTTAACCACACGGTCAACTTCCAATTAAGCTCTTTCAGAAATCTTTGATTTTCCTATTATTATTATTAATTATTATTACATTTTATCTAATATTTCAATGTTTAACCCAAGACAGATTATAAATGTACCTACTTACATTTATTGTGTATTTTCTTGGTTCCTACTCCCAATCTTCCAAGCATTAATGGGTACAGTCATGAAATGGGCCTAATTGAGTCCAGTTTTATTTTATTTTGGCCTACTTGAGTCTAACTTTATTTTCCTTACTAAGTATGTGTGGTCAGTTCTAGAGAAATCAAAGGAAAACTATAATGTGTTGAGTTCCTATCATTTGACTGGCATTGGGTTAATATTTAACATACATTTTCAACCAATTCTACCTGCATGATAGCTATGACATTCACCTCCTTCTCTTCTTTTCCACTGCCTCTACTCAAATTGAAGACCTCAGTTAGACTTGTAGTCAAGGTGGCAGAATAGGTAAATGCTGTGCTTACCTGCTCCCATGACCGCATCAAACTTACAACTAAATTATAGAACAAATTGAAAACCACCTGAAGACTAGCTGAACTGAAGTCCCATCACTGAAGATATAAATAAGCCACAATGAGACCAATAGGAAGGGCTGAAACAGGGAAGGGGCAGTTCCCATATCCATGATGTGGCAATTAAGAATGGGAGAGATGTCTTGGTTGTGTTGCTCCATGTTGAAGAGTGAGGGGTCCCAGGTCTACACTGGGCTTCAGTCTGGGCACCAGTGCCGGGAAGAGGAGTCCCCATAACATCTGGCTGTGAAAACCAGCAGGGATTATGTTTGAATAAGATGGAGCAATGCTAGAGTCCCAGGTATTCATCTTGGTCTTGTAAATTGATGCTGTCACTTGGAAAACAATATGAAGGTTTCTCAAAAAACTAAAAATGGAACTACCATATGATTGAGCAATTTCACTTCTGAGTATTTATCTGAAGAAATCCAAAACACTAATTCAGAAAGTTATGCCCTGGCAGTGTTGCCTAATGATCAGAGCTTCAGTCCTCACGCTGAAGGGTTGTGGGTTTGATTCCTGGTCAAGGGCAGGTACCTGGGTTGTAGGTTCAATACCTGGCCCCTGGTTGGGGTGTTTGCAGGAGGCAACCGATCAATGTGTCTCTCTCACATCGCTGTTTCCCTCCCTACCTCCCTCCCTCCTTTCCACTCTCTCTAAAAATCAATGGAAAAAATATCCTTGGGTGAGGATTAATAACAACAACGAAAAAGTTATATGCACCCCTATGTTCATTGTTGAATTATTTCCAATAACCCAGATATGGAAGCAACCTAAGTATCCCTTGATAGGTTAATGGATAAAGAAGATGTGGTATCAATACATGGTGTAATATTACTCAGCCATAAAAAGAATAAAATCTTGCCATTTATGACATCATGAACTGATCTAGCTAAGTGAAATAAATTAGACAGAGAAAGACAGATACCATGTGATTTCCCTTTTATGTAGAAGCTAAAACACAAAATAAATGAACAAACAAAACAGAAACAAACTCATAGATACAGAGAACAAATTGATGGCTATTAGATGGGAGAGGGGTTGAGGAGATGGGTACAAAAGGGGAATGGATTAAGAAGTAAAACTTGCCAGTTACAAAAATAGTCATGAGGATGCAAAGTACAGCATAGGGAATATAGTCAATAATATTATAATAACTATGTATGGTATCAGATGAGTACTAGACTTACCAGGGTGATCACTTCATAAGTTATATAAATGTTTAATAACCGTTTTGTACACCTGAATCGAATATAGTATTGTATGTCAACTGTAATTGAAAAATAAAAAAAGATAAGACTCCAATTCTTCTTGAATTACTGGCTAGTTGCAAAACAAACAAACAAACAAACCTAACAAATTGCTATGTTTCCAGTATATCTATTTAAATTCATTTTAGGAGGACTTCCGGTCAAGATGGCGGCCTAGGTGGACGTGGAATCGCGTCCTCCCACAACCACATCAAAGTTGCAACTAAATCACAGAATAACTATCACTTAAAGACCACATGAAATCAAGCTGAATGGAAGCCCTGCAACTACGAAATTAAAGAAGCAGAAGAATGGAGACGGCATACTGCCCTCCAGGACCCTCCTTGTCGCCTGAAAGGAAACGAGATCCTGCAGCCAGGGGCGCCTGCGGAAGCTGAGCGACCCCCCCACCACGGAGGAACCCATGCAGAGCGAGGGAGCTGAGCGACCCCCCACCACGGAGGAACCCAGGAGCGAGGGAGCTGAGCGACCCCCCCACCACGGAGGAACCCAGGCGGAGCGAGGGAGCCCAGCGACCCCCCCACCGCGGAGGAACCCAGGCGGAGCGAGGGAGCTGAGCGACCCCCACACCAACGGAGGAAGCCGGCAACACACAGGAGAACTGAGCAAACTGAACAACGAAATTGACCCAGAGACATGGAGGTGGAGTACGGGATGACGGGCCTCAGAGGAGCGGGGAAGGTGGGGGAAAGAGATAAATCACAGAGCCTATGTGCATGGGTGCATAACCAATGGACATGGACAACAGGGATGGGGACGAGGAGAAGGGGAGGGGGAGGAGGGTGTCAATGGGGGAAAAAAAAGGAAAAACTTCTGTAACAAAAACAAATTAATAATAAAATAAATTATTAAAAAAAATTCATTTTAGATGTTGCTCTTAAATCTTTCTAAGTTACAGTTATTATCATAATATGCTCTTGTTTAAAAATTTGCAGTGGCTTATTGTCTTACAGTAGACTTCAAGGAGAAGTGACCATATTTAAGTGAAAATACAAATTGATTCACTAGGATATGAAAATAATATTAAAATGCTTTTGTATTATTACAATAATGAAGAGTATACATTTTATAAATAAATAAAAATAAAAGTGTTTATTTCTTCTGCCTGAAATGTTTCCTTCATCTCTTTTGGCTCCAGTCTTAACCATATTTCAAATTATAGCCCAGATACTAATTGCTCTATTAGCATTCAAAGCAGCTTTTATTATAAATAACAGAGAACTACTCAAATTAGTATAATTAATAAGTAAAATAAAGGTTCATGCCATTGAAAAATTGAGAAAAACTTCACGTGTAGTTTCACCAGACCCCAAAGCCGTTTTTCTGTGATTGTCTTTGCTCTCCACTGTTATATGTAATCTCTGTTCTCAGGCTGGTTTCCTTCATGGGTACAAAACGTTGCAACACATATAAGCCTTACATTTGCGTTCTACATCATGTAGAGCAAAACCCCAGAAAACTTCTGTGCCACCCTGATCCCTGCTCAAATTCAATAAAACTCTTGTTTTTTTTTAAAATTAGCTCAGGTCTCCTTCCCACTAGTGGCCACACATGCTGATGAGATTAGGTCAGCCAGGGCCTACCTCTGAGTTAAACTAGTCAGGGTCAACCCCTGGAACTTGCAGGTCATCAATTTCATGGCTGTTTAAAAATGAAGATAAAAATAGTATGTTCTGAGTAGGTAAACAACAATTTCCACTCCAAGCTTTAAGTGAACTCTTTGTTTCTGAATCACTATGATATTTTATTTATGTACTTTCTTTTATCTTCATTTTTTTCTTTGTATTATTGCAATTTTCTTTCACATCTAAAAGGCTTGAAGCTGCTTGAGGGGCAAGTACCCATATCTGATTCATGGTGTGTTTTTCTGTTTTTTTAGCATTAAATGACATGTATTGTATAAACCTTGAGACTCAAAAAAGAGTCCTAAATAGACATGCAAAATTAAAACAATTAATAGAAGCTCACTTCTTTCCCACACGATTGGTACAGAAAACGTGAGGTCATACAAAAGCAAAAAGAAAAGACAGGAAGGAAGGCTCTGCTGCTTTGGGGTCTATAAGCAACTTCTTGCCCTGTATCTAGCGTAGTGCTTTGTTAGATTACTATATATAAAACAAATGAATGCATAAGTAAATAAATAATTGAATAGCTGTAAAATAATTTCCTTGAAATATAGGTTCCCTTTCATTAGAAGATTTCAAGCAAAGAATAGCCTGGCATATTCAGATATGGAATGGACTCATTCATTAAGAAAAAGTTGGATGCAATTACTTCTAAGATGGCTTCTGTTTCAACATTTCATTTATTTATTTAAGATTTTATTTTTTGAGGGTAGGAGGTATCTTTTATATGGCTTCTTTTTAATTACATACCTTTTGTAATCTACAGGTAGTCCATGAAAAAATGCTACTTGCCCAGGGAAAATAAAAGAAAGTACAAAGTGATTATGAGGGATGGCATGTTAGCCAGCCAAATATCGTGCCCTTCTGTACGGGAAGAAATTTGACCTTGGACAGTTCTTACGTGTATTTAAATGCATAATAATCACTTAACGTTATTATTAAACTAGTTGATTTTTTTTTGAAAATATAATTTCTTCTCATCAGAATTTTAATTAAATGAATAAAATGTACATAGTTTTAAGCCTTCAATTACACTTTAGATGATTTCATTTCACCTAATATAGAAGCGATAGTTAATGAAAATTATTTTTATATAACTTTACTCATCAGAAATCTTCGCCCACCCAAATGCTTCATTCAAGCATTAAACATTAAATCCACTTGACCTCATTAAACATTAAATCCGACTGATCTCAAGACCCATATATACAATGTCCTATTTGCACATTCCATGTTGGTGTCTCATAGTCAAAAACTGAACCCAAGATATATCTCCATCCAACCAGCTTCTCCTCTAAGGTTAGCTTGGTAAGTGACTTTTCCTACACTTGGTTGTTCTTTTCAGAAATTTGGGAGCTATCTTTGACATTCTCTCTACCTCACTCCCTCACATTCAATTAATTATCAAACCTTGCCAATTTTACTTCCCAAATGTGCAAAATGTGTCTTGAATGTACTCACTCATTTCAAACCCTATTGCTACTGCTCCAGGCTACCATGACCAATTAATCGCCTGAACTTAGACAAATAGCCTCCAAACCCATTTTCCTGTTTCTAATCTTGTCTTTCTCCATTCCAGTATCTACACTTGCACCAGTGTTAAAACCTCCATTAGAGGCTCTTACAGTTTTCTATTGCTCTGTGGATAAATTTATAAGATTTAGATAATTAAATCCTGCCTGTTTCTCCATCCTCATCTTTCACTAATCTTCCTTGCTTGGCTCCATCCACACCAACTTTCTCTGTTCCTGAAATGTACTAAGTTCTTTTGCTTTCACAACCCTTGCACATCCTGTTTCTTGCATGTAAGGTATTGCTTTCACCTACCTCTCTTTCTCTTTCTTATGCGTACACACACACACACACACACACACACACACAGCTCTTTCTACTCTAGCTCACCCCTATTCATTCTTCAAGTCTCAGATTAGATATTATTATAATTTGTCAATGAATATTTCTCAGAACCTCTTACCAGATTAAGTTAATTCCTTCTGCTGTAGTCTCATAGCCCTCTGCAGTTTTATTTAACAGCATGTAAAATAATCATATGAAATAACTATTTGTGCACTTATTTGTTAAATATATGTTTTCTCTATTACACCATAACCAACTTGAGGGCAGGTAGTCTCTATTTTGTTCATCATTGTATCCCCACTACCTAATATAATACTTAATGGTTAGTATGCAGTCAATAAATATATATTAAATGAATGAAAAATTAAAGCATTACTAAAGAAAAAGATTTGCTAAATGATTTCATTTGTTAAGGGGTAGCTCATAACAGAGAAAGACGTGGCCAGCTAGGAAGGTTAAGTGTGAGGAACAAGCCATAACAAAAATATTGTCCACTTGACTTTTTTTTTCATTTTCTCACTCTCATGTTCACTGCATCATTATTCACAGTAGCCAAGACATGGAAACCACCCAAATGTCCATCACTTAGGATAAATGGATTAAGATGTGGTACATACATACAATTAAATATCACTCAGCCATGGTAAAGAAACCCTTTCATTTGGAATGTGGATGAACCTGGAAGACATTATGGTAAGTGAAATAAGCCAGACTTAAAATTACAAATACTGCATGATCCCACTTTTATGTGGAATCAACAAATACTTGAAATAGAAGCAGAGTAGACTAGTGGTTACTAAGGGATGGGGAATGGAGAAATGGAGAGATGTTGGTCTATGTTTAAAATTTTACTTATGAAAGATGAATCAGTACTGGAAATCTAGGGTAAAACCATGTGATGATACCTAACAATACTTTATTACATACTTAAAATTTGCTAAGAGCACATCGTAAGTGGCATCCTTCCTGGAAGCCCCAAGTACCCTCAAAGAGACCCTATCCTAGTTCTTTCAGCTAAAGAGTAAAGACAGAATGAGAGGCAAGTCCACTTATATAACAGTCGCTTTGAAAGGGAAGCCTGTGGACTCTGAAGGGATGTGTATTCCCATTTCTACTTCACCCCTTTCCCACATGTTTCTGTCCTTTGTAGGCTACAGCTTGAAGCAAAAAGATGGATGTCCTAGATATGCTTATACATAACCTTTGAGGGCGCAGTTTGGAGGTGCACGCGCACAGGACACCTGTAGAAGTGGGACAGCTGGGTCTCACTGTAGCCCACGAGGAAGTAGAACTTGTGCGCAGGCAGCTGCCTCAGGACCAGAGCACAGATCTCCACCTGGTTAGCCCGGCGCTTCAGGACAAGCTGGTCAGCCAGGCAGCCAGGGAAGGTGCCCGGCATAAACTTGAGAAGAAAATCATCCTCCACTGTTTGCTCTGCAGCGTGGTCCTCTCCATCCAGGTTACTTGTGTGCAGCGACAGCCAGCCCTTGTGGTGGGCGATGTGGTGAGGCGCGTGCGCCTCCTCGTAGGTCACCGGCTTGTCCCCTTTGCCCACTCGGACCCGGGCCGCCCGATTCTTGGCACACACTGTAGAGATGTGCAGGCGCTCCAGGCACCCGGCAGCACTTGACTGCAGGACAGCGCCCGCGGCCCGAGCTCCTGGCTGCACACAAGCGCAGCCCTCTTGGACTCTGTCCACTTGATTTTTAAAAAATGTGGTCCACAAATAATAACTTTTTCTCTGCTTTCTACCTTCCAGGCACTGATCTTGACTTTGCTCTGTGCAGGATTCATAAACCAGCATTCTTTTCTAGTCTCAACCTCTTTTCAAATTACTCTCCATGTGATGTCACTCACAACTTTCTATTAATTTTTTCTTTGTAATGTCATTTCATGTTTTGTTTTTTTCCCCTTTAAAGTCCCACTGGCACTACCGCATTGCAGACCACAATTATCTTACCCTTATTCTTCCACAGAAGGCTCCTCAAACATCTTGCTATTGAAACCACACAGAAACTTCATTTCCTTTATATGAACTTTTCTCCTTTGATTCCAACTGGCCTCATCCAGCACCCTGACTCACCGGCCTCATTCTCCCTTGCACATCCACTCCCTTAATCGTTAAGCCCTCAGGACAATGAGGTTCTGTCATCATCAAATAATCTTAGGAAAAAAGCCTTGGGTCTCTTGACCACAGAGACAGAGTTTCAGTCAAACTAAAGATAACATCTAAGACTCAGTTATGTTTCAGCTCCAGACCCAGAAAAGTGGTGAAACCAGAAGTGATGCCATGGCTGACATCAGGAGTAGATGCAATGATCAACCATCCCTTACCCTAGCACCAAACAATCGGTAGAGACCACAACTCTGACCATGACCCTAACTCCTTTAGTCACCATGATTAATGATTTCCCCCCTATATAATCCATCATCTGAAAGCCATCTGGGAGCCGGGTCTTTGAGCATTAGCTCACCTGTGACTCTGGACGTGGGCCACTTCCTCAACTGATAAACCCTTATTTTCTTTGCTGCAAAGTCCTCTTTGTGTCTTATTCAGCTATGATGTGCACAGGCAAACAGACCCCTTTAGTGTGGTAACACTACCCCCATAACAGCATATCTTAAGGAATGCAGTTCTCTGTTCACGTCATCTACAGTTAAAAGTTTTCATCTGCTCTTTGGCATTTTATAAAATAAATCTAGGCAGTTTACTTTGGCATTCATAGCCTTAAGTTCCAACTTTTCTCTTCTGTGTCTTATGTGAATTCTCTGTATCCGCTGATACTAGTACATAAATAATCATCCCCACAATTCTGTTCCTTCCTTTTTATTTCTTAGAATTTCTTCCTTTCAGACTTTATTGTTTTTTTTTACTCCAATACTTATTTCCTGACTACTCCTGTTGACAACAATTTCCCCTTTTTCTGAAATTTGTTCTCATCTACATTCTAGGATAACACTATATAATATTTTCTATCATTTATCTGTATTTTATGGGAGCTGAACCCCCAACTAAACCATTTGAGAACTTTATTATAATCTCAACATCTAGGATAATACATAGTAACCTAATTGTTGTCTTTTATAACTCACTGTGGTGCCAGCATTTAGAATACCATTTATTAAGTAATACAACATAATGAATATTTCTGGTTGGTAAAGATGGGTATAAGAAAGGGAAGTGGGCAGGATGAACAGCATATTTTAAGGAATGCAAAATATGCAAAATATTGCTAATGAAGGGACTAACTGAATTCACTAGCTTGAGATTCCTAAAAGTTTGATGGTATCAGCTTTAATTGAATTCTTCCCTAATTCAAGAGAGCATGAGGAAAGGGCATTTTAAAGGAAATAATAGCATGACATAAGGCTCAGGGGTAGAAATGTGTATGAAAGATAAACTAATTTGCCAAAAAGGAGAAATTGCTCATTCTATGTGGAGACCATTAGATTATCCATTTCTTTTGTAGGGAAAAGGTAAAATTTTCTTTATGTGAGGAAAAAAATCTTTTGGAAGGGCTGTATAAAAAGAATCTTCCTGCCTATATCAACCTATCTTATTGAGAAATTAAGATAATTTTGATCAAGAAAAGAACAGAATTGAGTATCTGTAGGTATTTAGCAAAGTAAGTATTTATTTTGTATTATACAAACTGAAGAAAACCTGAGCCAACTTCCCATAATCTTACATCCACATATCAAATTGTATCTCATTTGCCTGAATATATAAATGAACTATTTCTTGATATTGCTTTATTATAAATATTGTTGCATTACACATCCACACTATTATTTTTATAATATGAATTTTTTTCTTCTTCAGTAAGATGTTGGTATTAAACAATATTGAACTAGAAAAGAGTGAAGGAGTTAAAATCCATGGAATTCAATACTTATAATAAAAAACTGTCTTCTATATGTTTAAATTTTGGGATGAGAAGAGTCTATAAAGTCAAAAATTATTAAAGTAGATTATTTTCCGGTTAACAAAAGTCTAGCACATCAAAACAACTTACACTGGCTTCTTAATGATAAACGAATATCTGGTTCTGATAGTCAGAGGAGCATTTGATAATTTGATATACTCTGTTGCTTAACTCTTAAATATAATTTTATTTATGCATTTTAAACAAAATTTAAAAATTTAAATTACAGTCCATATATGATATTATATTAGTTTCAGGTGTACAACCCCATGATTAGACATTATGTAACTTACTAAGTGATCACCCCAATAAATCTAGTACCCATCTGACACCATATATAGTTATTACAATATTTTTCACTATATTTCCTATGCTGTACTTTACCTGTGACTATTCTGCAACTATAAATTTGTACTTTTATTTTATTTTTTATCACCATTTATCTCCTCTATGCCCTCTTCCACTTCTACTCAGCCCCTCTTCCCCCACAATCACCACACTATTGTCCATGTCCAGAGTTCTATCTTTTTTCCTTTTTTGCCAATTTGTACATTTAAATCCCTTCACCTTTTTCATCTATCCTCCCCAACCCCTATACTATCTTAAAACCATCAAAATGTTTTCTGTATCTATAAGTCTGTTTTTGTTCTGTTTGTTTATTTTGCTTTTTAGATTCCACATATAAGTGAAATCATCTGGCATTTGTCTTTCTCTGTCTGACTTATTTCACTCAGCACAATACCCTCTAGGTCCATCCATGCTGTTGCAGATAACAAGATTTTCTTCTTTTTTATGGCTAAGTCATATTCCATTGTATATGCATAAAATTTCTTTATCCATTCATCTATTGATGGGCACTTAGGTTGCCTCCATATCTTGGCTATTGTAAGTAATGCTGCAATAAACATATGGATGTATATGTCTTTTCAATGTAGTGTTTTGGGTTTCTTCGGGTAAATACCCAGAAGTGGAGTTGCTGGGTCCTTGTTGGTCTCTTGTGATAGCCTTTGTTTTAAAGTCTTCATTGTCTGGTATAAGCATTGCTTCCTCAGCTTTTTCGTTTTGTTTTATTTCCTTATTTCCATTTTCTTTTCTTTTTTTTTTACTTCCTCACCTGAGGATACTTTTTTCATTTATCATCAGCTAGAGTGAAAGGGAGGGAGAGAGAGAGACAGAGAGAAACATCGATGTGATAGAGCCACATCGACTGGTTGCCTTCTGCACAACCTGACCAGAGCTGGGGACTAACCACAACTGAGGTACATGCCCTTGACTGGAATCGAAACCGCGACTCACTGGTCCATGGGCTGATGCTCTAACTGCTGAGCCAAACCGGCCGGGGCTATTTCCATTTTCATGAAATATCTTTTTTTATCCCTTTACTTTTGATGTGTATGTCTTTTGATCTGAAGTGAGTCTCTTGTAGACACCATATGTAAGGGTCTTGACTGTTATCCATTCAGTCACCATATATCTTTTGATTTGAGAATTTAATCCATTTGCATTTAAAGTAATTGTTGATAGATATGTATTTACTGTCCTCTTATTTTTCATATTTTTTCACCTTTTTTTCTTCTTAAGGAAGACTCTTTAACATTTCTTGTAATACTAGTTTGGTGATGATGAACTCCTTTACCTTTTTCTGGTCTGGGAAGCTCTTTATCTGTCCTTTGATTCTAAATGATAGCTTTTCTGGGCAGAATAATCTAGGTTGTTTATCACTTTGAATATTTCTTGCCAATCCCTTCTGACATGCAAAGTTTCTGTTGCAAAATCAGCTAACAGTCTTATGGGAGCTCCCTTGTAGGTAAGTAACTGCTTTTCTGTTGCTGCTTTTAAGATTCTCTCTTTGTCTTTAACCTTTGGCATTTTAACTATGATGTGTCTTCGTGTGGGCTCCTTTGGGTTTATCTTGTTTGGAACTCCCTGTGATACCTGGACTTGTATATGTATTTCCTTCACCAGTTTAGGAAAGTTTTCAGTCATTATTTCAAAGAGGTTTTCAATTTCTTGCTCTTTCTCTTCTCCTTCCGGTTGCCCATGATGCAAATGTTGGTAAGCTTAAAGTTGTCCCAGAGTCTCCTTACACTATCCCCATTTTTACATCATTTTTCTTTTTGCTGTACTGATTGGGTGTTTTCTGCTTCCATATATTTCAAATTGCAGATTTGATTCTCTGCTTCATTTTATTTACTTTTGATTCCTTGTAATTTATTCGTCATTTCAGTTAATGTACCCTTCATTTCTGAATGGTTCCTTTTTATGGTTTCCATGTCCTTTTTTATGCTGTTGAAGTTTTCACTAAGTTCCTTGAGCATCCTTATAACCATTGTTTTGAACTCTGTATCTGGTAGATTTCTTGCCTCCATTTCATGTAGTTTTTTTTCTGGAGATTTCTCTTCTCCTTTCATTTGGGGCCTGTTTTTCTGTCTCCTTATTTTGGCTGCTTCCCTGTGTTTGTTTCTATGTATTAGGTAGAGCTGCTACATCTCCCAGCCTTGGTGGAGTGATATATAATAGGTGTCCTGTATGCCTCCTACCTGCTGACCCAAGGTGAATGATCCAGGTGCTCCCCCTGTGAACCGTGTGCCCTGTCCTGCTGTAGTTGAGCCTAGAGTGCTGTTAGCATGTCATTGGGAGGGATTTATCCCCAGTCTGATCAGCTGCAAGGATTGGCTGCAACTATAGTGGAGGAGCTGCTGTGTAGGAGCTAACACCACAGAGCAGGAGTTACTTCACTGGGGCTTCAGTGCCCACTGAATTTGCCCCTTGAGGTGGTTGGGTTGTGATCCCATGTGGCCTGAAACTGGGTGCACTGGCTCTGAGGTCTTTTGGGAGTTACAACGTCAGCCACTGCATGTGCTCTGCCTGGGCCTCCCAGCATGAGCTACAGAGCAATCTGCAGATGGATGCTACTTGTGCTGGGTTTAGAGGTGCCTGGGAGAGGTCAAGCTGCCTACTGAGTTTGGCAGCCACTGGTGCCAGGTGTGGGTCCACTTAGCAAAATGTACAGGGTACACACGGGCAAAATGCTGCTTGTTTGAAATATTTTAGTAAAGTCTGAAGCATGATCCAAAAGAGACTATTTGTATGAAAAAGCGACTGGAAATGGCTTGGGTGCCAAAAGTTGGGTGGGGCAGGGTCTCAGGGAATCACCAGTGCAGAGCTACCAGTGTTAGGCATGTTGATAGAGACTCAGATATGGTGCCTGCCTGCTGGCTCTCTGGAACCATGACCTCTGCCAGCACTTCTGTCTGGGAGAAAGCTTCAGCCCTCACCCTGAAGCCAGATAATTCAGTTTACCCTGTAAGTCCTTGGTGTGTTTCCAGCTGCCTCCCCAGTGCTGGAGCTCAGAGTGAGTCAGTCCAAATACATCCACGTGAGACCCTTTAAGAGGGACTGCAGGGGACTTCAGAAGCCCTCTGTCTCTGCCCGGCCGGTGTGGCTCAGTGGTTGAGTCTCGACCCACGCTCTAAGAGGTCACCAGTTTGATTCCCAGTCAGGGCACATGCCCAGGTTATGGGCCCAGTCCCCAGTGGGGGGCATGCAGGAGGCAGCCATCGATGTTCTCTCTCATTGATGTTTCTATCTCTCTCTCCCTCTTCCTTCTTCTCTCTCTAAAATCAATAAAAAAAATTAAAAACAAACAAAAACAAGCTCTCTGTCTCAGTCAGTCATAATCCCTGCTGGTTTTTATAGCCAGAAGTTATGGGAACTTCTATTCTTGGTCCTGGAACCCCGGGATGGGGGTTCTGATGTGGGGCTGGGACCCCTCACTCCTCAGGTGGGACCTCTGCAGCCAAGATATCCCTCTTGATTTTTTTTTTTTTTTAGTTGTTACCCAAGGGTATGGTTATTGATTTTAGAGAGAGGGGTAGGGGAGAAAGAGAAGGAAAGAAAGGGAGAGGGAGAGAGACACCGATGTGAGAGAGAATCGATTGATTGCCTTCCATAAGTGCCCCTATGTGCGGGGATTGAACTTGCAACCTAGGTGCGTTCCCTGACTGGGAATCGAACCCACAACCTTTCCCTATATGGGGTGATGTTCCTACCAACTGAGCCACTCTGGCCTGGGCTCCCTCTTGATTTTTATCTGCCACTGGTGGATGTGAGACTTGCTCGTTTTGTCTGTGCCCCTCCTACCAGTCTCCATGTGGATTCTTCTTTACATCCTTAGTTATAGGACTTCTGTTCAGTTAAATTTTAGGCACTCTGAATGATGATTGTTCTTTAATTTAGTTGTAGTTTTGATGTGGTTGTAAGAGGTTTCGAGTATTGTACTTACACTGCCATCTTGACTGGAACTGCTATTCACATATTTATATGCCTTTTAGATGTTACCATGTTGATCTGAGAGGCTTGAACATTAAACTATGCACCCTGTAAATAACTCAGTCATATTTTAAGATTGCTTTCTCAGGGTTCTTTTTTTAAGTTCTGTTTTGATTTTTCTTCGTTTTGATTCCACTTGTTTAAAAGCACTTCTAGACCTTTGCTGCAGGATATACTCAGTAATGGAAGAGTGGGTTATGAAATGCAGGCAAGTAGGTTATTTTCATTTTGTTTTAGTTTTACTAAAAGTGTGAGCTCAGGTGCTTCCAAGGCACTCGAATTAGTATGTTGGCTGCTTTTCCAAAGACATAAAGTATCTAAAACAGATAGCCATAAAGTATTCACATTGTCTTAATATATCTCCATCTTTACCTATAGTGACCAATGTCACCTGTGGTGAGAAATTTACATTTCATATCAACAGCCTGACTTTTCATGCTATGGTCATATTCAAGGATTTAACCAGGTAGAGCAAAGCAGGGAAGTAAGGTACATAGATCTGTGATAGTCCCCCTCCTCAAATTCAGCTGTTTGTTTAAAAAATTTTTTTTTAGATCTGGCAACCTCTCAATCACTTTTCACCTTGGAGCAGGAAATAGTGACATAACCTCATTTGTCTTTACATGGTAATATCATTGTGTATTTCATATGTGGTCACATAAAGTTGACAAGTCATCACTTTCTAAAAGCTGGGATGGTGACAAAGAAAGGAGACCTTAGGAGAGTCTGAGCCCTCCTTAGCAGACAAATTAAATCCTCCATGGCTTCTTGCCTCCAAGCGTGAATGCTGGAAGGCAGACAAAGCGTTTGACTTAGGTTTTTGTCACAAAAACTTTGGTAGGTGATTAAAATCTTATTATTTTGGATTGATTTTGAGAACTTTGGATAGCTCTGAAAATGTACATTGCATTTCTAGTGGCCTAGCTAATATTACTCTAGTCTGAAAGGTTGAATGCATTGAATGCCCATTTAAAAGGACCTAATGATCCTAGAAAGATGGATCGCTGTTTCTGGCTGAAATTACATTTTAATAGAATTCCAACAAAAACAATATGCATTTTAATAAGTTTCATGAAATGGCAACATTTTCAAAATGCAAAAGAAATGGCAAGAGTGATGGTGGTGTTTGAATCAGCATATGTAACTTGGAAGTTCTGAAATATTATGACAACCAACAGCACATCGATGGGATACTGGCTTTACCTTTATAATAATAAAGAAGGAGGTTTCAAGATTTATAGTCAGGGTCTCAAAAACATGGGATGTACACTATTAAAAAATGTCATCCTAACCCTGGGGAGATGGTGGTAGCAAAGAATTTAGGGAGCAGACAATGTAGCGGGAAAGAGATGAATTTCATGTATATTATTATGGAACATGGATTTGTGGTCGGAGAATGATGCTTTAAATGCCCTTTCTCCTGCTATATTCCCATTGTCTCTGCTAATGTCTAGATTAGGAGTTGACAAACATTTTCTATAAAAGACCAGAGAGTAAGTATTTTAGGCTTTCCAGGCCATACAGGTTCTGTTAAAACTACATAGATCTTCCCCTATAGCCACAGACAACATATAAAAACATGGGTATGGCTGGGTGTCAACACAACTTTGTTTACAAAAACGGGCAACAAAGTGGATTTGGCCCACCGATTGTTGTTTGCTCTTTGTCTAGATTCTTATGTACGAAGGCAGATCGTGCCTGGACCATGACATTAGTCTCCTTCCTATCTATGAAAAAGTCTTTATATCTTCATTTATTTATTCAAGACATTTTACAGAACAACTAATAAATACCAAAAACCATGTCATATGTTGCAGAGACAGTAGTGAAAAAGAGAGATGATTTTGTCTTCTCGAGCAGTTTTAAGAAACAGATGATATAGGCCCTGGCCAGGTAGCTCAGTTGGTTAGAGCGTCATCTTCATACACCAAGGTTGTGCATTCGATTCCTGGTCAGGGCACATATAAAAATCAATCAATGAATGAATAATAAGTGGAACAACAAATCGATATCTCTCCCTCTCTCTCCCCCACTTTCTCTCAAAAAAATTAATAAAAAAGAAACAAGATATATAAACAAAGAGGCAAGTAATTAAGATAATAAAAACTAATTTTAAGCCTTGAGCAGTTTCGCTCAGTGGTTAGAGTGTCAGCTCATGGACCAAGGGGACTCGGGTTCAAATCCCAGTCAAGGGCATGTACCTGAGTTGCAGGTTCAATTCCTGGCCTCAGTCAAGGTCATGCAGGAGGCAACTAATCAATGGTCTCTCTCACATTGATGTTTCTCTCTCTCTCTCTCTCCCCCTCTCTCCCTTCCACTCTATCTAAAAATCAATGGAAAAATATCCTCAGGTAAGGATTAACAAAAAAACAAACAAAAGAACAAATTTTAACTGTTATAAAGGAAATAATGTAAAAGAGGGTAATTGGAGGTAGACTCAAATTAAAATAGGGTGGTCAAAGTAATGCTTTCAGAAGAAAGTGACATTTAAGTTGAAATCTGAATGATAGGAAAAAAACCTAGCCATATTGTGAGCCAGGGGAAAGATCATTCCAGGAAAGAGAGATAAAAAGTATAAAGACTGTGAATCTGAGGTGAGAAGATGCTTGATATGTTCTGAGATCAGAAAGGACATCTATGTGCCTAGAATATGGGGGAAGAGAGGTATCAATGAGGTTGGAAATGAAGACAGTATCCAGACCACGCAGGGCCTTGAAGGTCATGTTAATGTGTGTGGAATGTTTTCCAACTTCAGTGGGAAGCTCCTAAAAATGTTTTATCAGAGAGGTAACAGGATCGTATGTATACATAAAAAATTATTCTGGCTGCTAGATAATAGATGGAAGGGAAGAAGCAAGAGTGGAAGTAAGGGAAGAACAAAAGTGGAAGCAAGAGTGGAAGTGGAAGAGTGCAGACGTTCTGCACTGGCTCGGATGAGAGATTCTGAGAGTGAATGCAGAGAGAAACTAGAGGTTGGATTTGAAATGCATTTTGAAATAGAACAGTAGGGATTGCTAATGTATTAGATACAGCACTGAGGGGAAGAAAGGAGTCAAAGAAAACTAGATTTTTTAATTGAGCATCTAAGAGGCTTGTGGTGACAGGTACTGAGATTGGGAGCAGCAGGAGAGCAATGGATGAGTGGGGAGATGGAGTAAATCGAGAGTTTCACTTTATTTTATTTTTATTATTTTTTTTAATTAAAAAAAGTCCTTACCAGAGGATATTTTTCCATTTATCTTCAGATAAAGTGGGAGGGAAGGAGGGAGATGGAGAGAGAGAGATGGAGAGAGAGAGATGGAGAGAGAGAGAGGGAGAGAGAGAGAGATCGACTGGTTGCCTCCCTTGGTACTGAAATTACCAAGTACACTTTGTCATCACTACAGTATTATTTGCAGACTTAAGTGTGATCCATACAATGTTCATAATCATTTATGTTCTATAATTAGATGTGATTTTCTATCTTTGGACAACCGTCTGCATAATCAGGTGGAACAACTATTACGGAGTTTGGTCAAAAATGAAAGCTCATGGCCTCGTAAGGGAAGCGGAGTGGAATCTATAGCTCTATCTTTAAGAATTTCCTTTGAATTCAACATTTGAATGGTGATTTTCCTTGCCAGCCAGGGCAAGAGTTTCACTTTAAATAAGTTGGGTTTATCCCTGGCCAGTTTTGCTCAGTGGTCAGAGCGTTGGCATGAGGACCAAAGAGTCACAGGTTCAATTCCAGTCAAGGGCACGTACCTTGGTTGTGGTTCGTCCCCGCCCCTGGTCGGTGTTGTGCAGGAGGCAACCAGTCATGTGTCCCTCTCACGTTGATGTTTCTCTCTCTCTCTCTCTCCCTCTCTCTCCCTCCCTCCCTCTCTAACTATAGATAAATGGAAATATATCCTTAGGTGAGAATTAAAATAAATACATACATACATACATAAGTTGGGTTTAGAATGTCAAAGAGAATTTAAGAAAAATACATAAAATAGAAAATTAATCTGTTTGTCGTTCAAGGCAGAGTGCTGGACTAGAATTTTAGTTTTCAGTGGTATTAGCACATAGATGGTGTTTAAAACATTGGGCCAGGCATCTGCTTCTGGCCAAAATGAATAAAGGCCTGGATTTACCCATGTACCTGAAACAAATAAAAATAGAACTGTATATGAGCAACAATGGTTTTCAGAAATTGAACAACCAGCATCTGAGAGAAAAAGACCCCACACAAATGAGATGAATTCTACTATTGATCCAACTTATGCCTTAAGAGAATTTCTAGGATGCAGTTAGGGAGGGGAAACCCACACAGAGCCACAAGGTTTCCTTGAGTTGATAATGCAGAGAAAAATTTGTAGGGCAGCACACAGGAGAGGAGGGATGTGGATAGGAAGACAGAACTCTAGAAGTTGGAAGAGGATTCCCCTGGAGTCTCCAGCTGAGTACTGAGCTGAGAAAAACCTGAGACTGGGGACAGAGGCACACATTCCTTGATACTGTTTCCTTCCAGGAGGTAGAGCTTGCAGTAGAGAAACCTTCAATCTTCATCAAGTGATTGAAGTTAACATTGTCAGTAACAAGACACTTCTCATTTGTGACTTTGTAATATTATTTCCCAAAATCTACAATGACAGTATAACCATAAGAAAACATCAGACAAATCTAAAGTGAAGGACATTCTACAAAATTCATAACCAGTATTCTGCAGAAGTGTCCAAGTCACGAAAAATAAGGAAAGACTGAGGAATGGTCACAGATCGAGGGGACTAGAGACATAACTAAATCCAATGTGATTGCCTACAACAACAACAAAAATGGACATTAGTGGAAAAGCTGGGGGAATCCAAAATAAGTTTGTAGTTTAGTTAATAATACTGTTGTGATGCTAAATTCTTATTTTCAGTTATTATGCCTTGGTCATGGGAGTCTTAACATCAAGGAGAAGCTGAATGAAGGGTGTAAGAGAACTCTCTCTACTCTCTTGCAACTCTTTTTTAAGTCAAAAATTATTTTGCTATACTTTTAAACAAAGCAATATTAAGACTTTGAGATCAATTAAGCAGCACAGCACATCATTGATGAAATCCTTTCTGATTAACCACACACACACAGAATACAAAAATATTCATTCAGTCCTTATTACAAATGCATTGGGACCTATAATGGGCCAAGAACTATGGAATGACTAATGTATAGAAGCAAATGGAAGATACAAATTCTTTTAGTTGCCAAAAGGGATTATGAGTGTTATATCCATGGGTAGAGAGAGACTGAGAAAGTTTGAATTTGTAATAATGAAACTGGATTGGAGGTTCAGCCATAAGTCTCCTGAAATCATCTTTAAAGTCTGAATATTTTCAAGGTTGATGTGTATTGGGAAAACCAAGATTTCCCAGAAAAATAACAAAACTGTGTAACTAAAATACTTCTAATCTCCAATGTTTGTGCAAGAATTCTTTTTTCATTGGTCTTTGATGATCACGTGTAGTGTATTGTAACATTTTCATTGCCTGAGTGAGTTTCCAGTTTGAAGGGCATCAGTAGCATAGGTATTAGGGCAGGCTTGCTAAGGCTTTTCAGGTGTATGCTGAATATTCTTGATAAATTAATCAATATTAATGTTGTGAAATCAATAACTTTGTGTATTCTATACCACTTCTAATATTCCTATTTTGTGTCTCCTAATAAGGAACACATTCAATAGAATTACTTTTCTATCTTTTCTCCTTTTTGCGTGATAACATTTAGAGGGATTATTAAATATATTAAAATAAGTAGACTGAATTTTGAATGAGTGAAGAAAGAGGTATTTAGAAGATTTGTATGCTTATAGAGTCCTCCTGGGATTTTTTGCTGGCAGCATAGCCTGTAAATATTTAATATTTTCCAGAAATTATCCTCTGAGGCTCAATCCATTAACTCAAGTGCATGCTACAAAAACAGATTCGTTTACCATTGACAGTACATGAACAGTGGAGGAAAGAAAATTATATATATATATATTTTAAACCAAGTACCACGATTTAGTCATCTCTGTGTTCTATAGTTCAGTGCTTGGCAACACTGGAAGTTACACATTCAGTTTTTTTAAAACTAGTGAATGAATGAATGACTATAGCAACCAAGGTTTCCTTTAAAAAAACTTAAAGCATGACAACCTTTCCTTTTGTCTCCGGGAATGTCCTCGGCAAAGCCATTACGATAGCTGGTGATGTTCTATTTAGGAATGCTTCCTATATGCCAGTAGATGGCAGTCCTTCTTCATTTCTCATCAGAAAAAAAGGAAGCCAGGAATTGAAAAAAAAAGGGATGGAAATGGAAACAGATAAAGATAGATTTTAAAACTCAGCACATTGTGCTTATTTAATTTTTATGAATGGATTTTAAAAAATGAACTGTTAAGAAGCAAGAAAAATTAAAATATGTCTCAGGTTAATTGGAAATAGGGCATCAAACACAATTGCCTTTGTGCTACCTCATCAAATTTCATACCAATGTGTTACATTTTGATTAAATGACACTGCGTATTTCTTTCTGAAAATAGCTCATCAATGGCCATGTGGATGGAATATTCCTTCTAACTGTCATCCAGTGTCTTGCCATGCTGAGTACTCAGGTGAGCAAGCTTCAGTTATTAAGGTTTTTGAACTTCACTTTGTTATCAGCCTGGTACCTTGGGGAGTACTTAGGGAAAGCCTCAAATTATTTTACCTCTAAAATATTTAATTTGTTCAGTGGCTCAGGACACTGCAGACATTGGACAAATGCATGCACTAACACTGAGCATTTTACAGAAAACTACCCCAACAGGAGCTATTATACATTTCCACAGAGATTCCCAGTATGTGAAACACATCGATGCATTCAAATTGCATCTCTGCTACAGTTAGGGAGCAAACCGAGATCACCAATTTCATTTCCTTTGGAAAGTATCTTTATTTGAAACCTAAACCATGGGTTCCAGAATAATTTCCTCAACCTCTTCCCCTCATTACATTCATCATTTCTCCGTATACTTCAGCCTTCTCACACTGACCCTACTCCAGTGGGCAATAAACAAGACTAAAGTCTGGGGAACAATTCGGAATTTCAAATCCTGGGTCCAATTTTCAGTTGATTTGTTTTGTATCTGCTCATTTAGTCTATTCTACATTTTGTCAACAGCTAAAAGCACACAACTTTAAATGTTCTAATCTACAACCATTGTTAACTAGAGAATACAGCTCATGGTAAAAATAAGTTTTCCCTGAAAAGAAGTATCTTCTCACATGTTTTGCATTCCTCTAAAAATAACTACTACATGGATATTTTGACTAATTTTATATCGTACTCAGATCTGTATTTTTATTTAGCTGTTATATTTAGGGGAATTATAAAACCAACTGTATAGTTAGAGCAGAAATAGGAAATGGTAGGAATAATATAAACAAATAGCAAAAGATACAGAAAGACACTTCATATTCAAAATGAATCTATGTGCTTTCCCTTGACCTATCTGGAAACAAGAGTCAGAATGCACACAGGTCAACCATTGCAGATTATGCTCTATTATAATTTTTTAAATATTTGTGTATTTTTCTCTATTTTACTTTGAGACAGTTGAGGGTAAGAAATGTTCACATTAGCCCGCCCTGTGTGGCTCAGTGGTTGAGCGTTGACCCATGCACCAAGAGGTTGCCGGTTTGATTCCCAGTCAGGGCACATGTTCAGGTTGTGGGCCAAATCCCCAGTGGGGGTTATGCAGGAAGTGGCCAATGGATGTTCTCTCTCATCAATGTTTCTATCTCTCTCTCCCTCTCCCTTCCTCTCTCTCTAAAATCAATAAAGAAAAAAAAAAAGAAATGTTCACGTTAATTTATTCATGTAATCATGTTTTCATCAGTCTCTTATTGCTCGCTTAATATGTGACAGGTTGGGGATAAAGTGATGAATAAAATGTAACCTCTGACTTTAAGAAGATTAAAGTATGTAAAGGTAGAGCAGGCACATAAAAATAGTGTCAATAAATCATAGGTGCCATAATGGAAGTATGTATTGGCTGCAGTGAAATCACAAAAGATAGAGGCTGTCTGTCTGCTGGGATGTAGATGGAATGATGGAAAGCTTAATTAGAGAAGAACTCTTGAACTATTTTGAAAGATGTACAGGTGTTTAGCAGATTGATAACCTGTGAAGTAAAATATTCTACACGGATGGACCAGTGTAAACCAGGGCATACGTGGTGTGGTTTATTTGAAAATTGAAAATAATTTGTGTGGTACTCAAAAGATAGGTCTGTAAATGTAGGTAAGAATATGGTTAGGAAAGGTTCGTATATCCTATCAAGGAATTTGGACTTTATTATCTGGGTACTTGGAGTTAGGAATGGGGTTTATGCAGAAAGTGACAAACACTATTTATATTTTGAAACTTCACTTTGACAAAGCTTTAGTGGATAGAGTGAGGAATGGGAATTCAGCAGCAAGGAGATAATTGGGAGACTGCAATGGTTTAGACAAGAGATGGAGGCTGAAATGAATCTGAAGAAAGAAGATCAGTTTGGGATAGATTCAGACTGAGGTGACTGCTGGGTTTCCAAGAAGAGATAAATGACAGCATCTGAAATAAAGGGAAAGCTCTGGATTAAAACTGTGGCCTTGGGATCTTCAGTATATAAATTGTGACTGAAGCCTTGTATATAAATAAGATCATCTAGCGGGAGTGAGAAGATAAAAGAAGAGAAGACAAGACACTGGAAAGAGTAACATTTATGGTATAAACAAATAAGAAGGAGCTCTAAGATGAAAAGTATGAAAAGGATGGGAACAGCAGAAGGAAACAATGTTTTATAGAAGTGAAGACCGGAACAAGCAGTCAACATGACAAATACAGCACAGAGGTAAAATAGGGCAGACATTGACGAGCCCATTGAATTTGGCAATTAGGAAGTAATGACGGTCTTTTCCATAGTGGTTTATATGGACTGGTGGTGCATAACTTGAAGGCTGAAGTGGGAATGGGAGGTGAGAATTTTTCTTTCAAAGGACTACTTTAGGAAGAAAAGAAGAAAGAGATATCACTAGAATCTAGAAGAACACCTGACACTGAGTGGATGTTAATGTACATCTTTGGAACTGAAATTACCAAGTACATTTTGTCATCACTACAGTATTATTGCAGACTTAAATGTGATCCATATAATGTCCATAAACATTTATGTTCTATAATTAGATGTGATTTTCTATCTTTGGACACTCACCTGCATAATCAGGTGAAACAATTATTATGGAGTTTGGTCAAAAATAAAAGCCCATGCCTTGTAAGGGAAGCAGAGTGGAATCTATAGTGCCATCTTTAAGAATTTCCTTTGAGTTCACCATATGGATGGTATTTTTCCTTGCCCAGTAATGTTTGGTATTGCAGGTTGGGAGCAGAGTTCCATGGACTACAAGCATGAATGAGAGTGTCAAGACTAGATGAAAGTGAAGAGAAACTATTAACTCATAAAATGTGAGAGCTGGAAGAGACCTCAGAGATCATCTGATCACAAGTTTCTCAAAATTTTATTTTTGATTTAATAAAAATCTTTTTACCATATAAATTTGTATGTATAACTCCAATATACAACACTGATAAAGGTTGAATTTAATTACTATAAATCTATTTTATAAATTTAGATTTATAATAGCTATTTTTTTTAACTTAATAAGATAATAAGTCTGTTTTGATTAACACAAATATCTAAATATCTGAACTTGGCAGTAGTATCTATATTAGCCACAACATCCAATTTATTTCTGTATTTAGCTTTGGTTGTACTATTCAGAGAAAATTCTAAATCACACAGGTAAGTTGTAAATGATAACTATTTTTTAAAACTCAGATAATTTTGGAACCTTAGAACGTTCATCTAATAAACTATCTAGAAAAGCAGGAACCCTTAACATTTGTCTATGTATACATAGGTCGTAATTGAGATTATTAGGAAGCACCTACTAAGTTTATTACATATATGAAGTCCTTTGAGGCTTACATTTAACTTAATAAAGGCTCACCCTCTCATAAGTATTTTATTAAATGATTGTTGTACAATGGTATATAGGTACAGATGAATAAAGACACAGCCTTTGCCCTTAAGAAATTTACAGTGAAAAGGGAAAATTAGATTCATAAAAGTAAGAGCAACAAAACATCAAATGTGGGCTGCAAGAAGCATACAGTATTGTATAGGCTACCGTGGAAAAACAAAGGAAGAAAGAGCAGTTCTGTCTGTGAGGTTGTGGAAGAGAGTTATATGGAGCTCCCTAGAGGAGGTGACATAATGTTCTGAAGGATGTGTGGAGTTCACCAGGTTGACAAAGTTGGGGAGAAAATTATAAACTGATAAATGATATTTTATCTAAACCATTGAAAAAGTCTCCTACTATTATGTAACAATTGCTGGTATTCTTGTCAGAGATACAAAAGTGAGTCAACAAACAATTCTTATGCACTAACCATAAACCCAGACTATGATATAATCACAGTACAAATTACTATGCAATGCAAAACATGGGCCAAGCAGCAATGCCTGAATGTTGACCGGTGTTTAATTGTGTATGTTGCCTAAGCGCTTTAGCAGTGCACTTTCTGTACACAAGCAGACATGTACAGGCCTGGGTTTATGTTTTACGGCTGAGAAATATTTCATTGTATACATGTACTACTTCTTTTTTTTTTTTTTTTTTTTTTTTATCCTCACCCGAGGACATTTTCTCATTTTCTGTTCTGATACAGTGGGAGGGAGAGAGAGAGAGAGAGAAACATCGACGTGAAAGGGACACATCGAGTGGCTGCCACCCGCACGACCAACCAGGGCCAGGGACAAACTGCAACCGAGGTACATGCCCTTAGCGGGAACCGAACCCAGGTCTCTCTGGACTGCAGGCTGACGCTCTAACCGCTGAGCCAAACCGGCCAGGGCTGTACTACTTCTTTTTCCATTCATCTACTGGTGGATACTTAGGTTGCTTCCATATCTTGGCTATTGTAAGTAATTCTGCAATAAACATGTGGATGCATATGCCTTTTTGAATTAATGTTTTGGGTTTCTTCAGATAAATACCCAGGAGTGGAATTGCTGGGTCCTTCCTTGTCTCCTGTTATAGCCTTTGTTTTAAAGTTTATTTTTGCTACCACAGCTCAGCCCCTAGCCTCTCCCCACTGTTTCCACTTCATGAAATCTTTTTCCATTCCTTTACTTTCAGTCTGGGTGTGTCTTTCAGTTTGAAGTGAGTCTCTTGTAGACAGCATATGTAAGGGTCTTGTTTTGTTTATCCATTCAGCCACCTATGTCTTTTGATTGGAGCATTTAATCCATTTGCATTTATAATTATTGATAGATATTTATTTATTGTCATTTTATTATTCATACTTTTCATCCTTTTTTTCCTTTTCCTTCTTAAAGAAGACCCTTTAACATTCCTTATAGTACTGGCTTGGTTTTGATGAACTCCTTTCGCTTTTTTTGGTCTGAGAAGCTCTTTATCTGTCCTTTGATTCTAAATGACAGCTTTGCTGAATAGAGTAATCTTGGTTGTAGGTCCTTGTTTTTGACCACTTTGAATATTTTGTGCCAATTTATTCTGGCCTGCAAAGTTTCTGTTGAGAAATCAGATGAGATTTATGAGAACTCCCTTGAAGATAACTAACTGCCTTTCTTTTGCTGCTATTAAGATTCTCTCTTGTCTTTAACCTTTAGCATTTTAATTATGATGCATCTTGGTGTGGGCCTTTTTGGGTTCATCTTATTTGGGACTCTCTTCACTTCCTGGATTTGTATGTCTATTTCATTCACCAGGTTAGGGAAGTTTTCCATCATTGGTTTTCAACTGCATACTCTTTATCTTCTGGTATCCCTATAATGTGAATGTTGATACAGCTAATGTTGTCCCAGAGGCCCCTTAAACTATCCTTATTTTCTTGGATTTTTTTTTTTTTCTGTTCTGATTGGGTGTTTTCTGTTTCCTTATCTTCCAAATCATTTGTTTGATCCTCTGCTTCATCTACTCTAGTGCTGATTCCCTATAACGTATTCATCATTTTCATTACTGTGTTCTCATTTCTGACTGGTTCTTTCATATGGTTTCTATCTCCAGTTTAATGTTTCACATCACTTTGTTGAAGTTCTCACTAAGATCACTGAGCATCCTTATAACCAGTGTTTTGAACTCTGTTTCTGGTAGATTGCTTGTCTCTATTTCATTTAGTTCTTTTCCTGGAGTTTTGTTCTGCTCTTTCATGTGGGTCATGTTTCTTTGTCTCCTCATTTTGACTTTCTCCCTGTGTTTGTTTCTGTGTATTAGGTAGAGCTGCTATGTCTCCTGGCCTTGGAAAATAGAGGAGCCTTATGTAGCCAGTGTCCTGAGGGCCCCTGGGGCACAGTTCCCCTGGTCACCTCAGCTGGGTGTTCCAGGTACGTCCCTTGTGTGGTCTGTGTACACCCTCCTGTTGTAGTTGAGTCTTGACTGCTGTTGGCATGTCGATGGGAGGGATTGACCCTCAGGTGGATTGGTTGTGAGGGCTAGTTATGACTACAGTGGAGGACCTGCTGCATAGGAGCTGACCCTATAGAGCAGGATTCACTTTAGCAGGGCTCTGGTGCCTGCTAAGTCTGCCCTTTGTGTTTGTTATTTGTGGAGGTAATTGGGTGGTGCTCTGGTGTGGTCTGAAGCTGGCCACTCAGTGTGTTGGTTCTGGGGCTTCTTGGGAGAGGATCTGGTACAGGCCAAGTTTATCCTTTGCCTGTGCCCTTTCCTTGGTTACCTGGTATGAGCTATAAAGCAATCTGAAGATGGCTGCTACTTGTGCTGAGCTTGGAGGTACCAGGAGAAGCCAAGCTGCAAACCAAAGCCAGATGCCCCTAGTGCCAGGCCTGAAACCACTTAGCAAAAGATGTGGTGCATGAGTTCAGATGTCACTTGTTTAGAGTTTGTAAACCTTGAAGAGATCTTAGCATGAGCTAAGACAGGTGGATTGTATGGAAAAGCTACTGAAAGCAGTTTGAGTGGACTTACATGTTTGGTGTTGGGGGGTTTGTCTCTGGTAACCACCAGGGTGGGGCCATCAGAGTTCGCTATGTTGATGGAGACTCAGATTATGGCACCTACCTGCACCTTTGGGGAAGGCTGAACAAAGGAGCAATGGTCCTGCCAGCACTTCTGCCTGGGAAAAAGCTGGCCTTCCAGCCCTTGCCCTGAAGGCAGACAATTCAGTTTCTCCCTGTATGTCCCCCTAGCGCCTTTTGAACTGCTGCCCCAGCACTGGAGCTCAAAGTGAGTGAGTCTGAGTAAGTTTGTGCATGGGTTCTTTAAAGGAATGCCTGAGACTCTAGCCACACCCTGTCTTGTTCAGCCACAGTCTCTGATGATTTTCAGAACTGTAGTTATGGGAACTTTTCCTTCCAGAATTGGAACCTTGGGCTGTGGAGCCAAGTGTGAGGCTGGACCCGTATTCCATAGTGGGGAACTCCACAGGCAAGATATTCCTCCCCAATTTTTTTTTCTTACTTGAGGATATGTTTATTGATTTTAGAGAGAGGAAGGAAGAGAGAGAGAGAGAGAGAGAGAGAGAGAGAGAGAGAGAGAGAGAGAGATCAATGTGAGAGAAACATTGATTGGTTGCCTGTCGTACAGGCCCTAACTGGGTATCAAACCTGCAACCTTCTGGTGTATGGGACATCACTTCAACCAACTGAGCCACCCAGCCAAGGCTTCCTCCCAATTTTTAACCACCACATGTGGGTGTGGGACCTGCATCTTCTGTGTCTCTGCCCCTTCTACAAGTCTCATGTGGTTTCTTCTGTATGTCCTTAGTTACAGGACTTCTGTTCAGTTAGATTTCAGGCAGTTCTCAATGATGGTTGTTCTGTAGTTTAGCTATAATTTTGATGTCATTGTGGGAGGAAAGAAGCACAGCATTTATCTAATTTTCCATCTTAACCAAAAGCACTTTTTAAGGTTTTTACAAAAACACATTCATATGCTGGACATCAACAATGGGTAAAACTTTGGCTTGTAACACATTTTAATGTTCACTTATTCATTCCTAGTTTACTTTAAATACTTAAAACATATTTTAAAATTTAAAGAAATATTTGTGTAGCCATGTTCACAATATTATTCATGATAATCAAAAGATAAAAGCAACCCAAATAACCCAAATGTTCATCAACAGATGAATGGATAACCAAACTGTAGTATATATATATATATAATGAAATATAACTTACCCTGAAAAAGGAATGAAATTCTGATATATGCTACAACATGAATGAAACTTGAGGACATTATGCTAAATGAAATAAGCCAGTCACTAAAGAACAAGTGCTGTATGATTCCATGTATACAAGATATCCAGAGTAGCCATACTTATAGAAACAAAAATTAGATTGATGGTTACCAGGGGTTGGAGAAGGGGACATTGCAGAGTCATTTAATAAGTACAGAGTTTGGGTTTTGCAAGATGAAAAAGTTCTGGAGATTGATTGTACAACAATGTGAATATACTTAATACTACCACACTGTGCACTTAAAGGTTGTTAGGATGGTAAAGTTTATGATATGTGTATTTTACCTCTGTTACATATGTATTAAACTAGTAAATCAAACTAGAATAAAAGATTCATAGAACCCCTACAGCCACTCTGGAACACAATTTAAAAGTCACTGATTTAGCCCATCAGTTCAGGCCTAGGACTCTTCTCCTGACTCTGAGGTCAGAGTTCTTCCCATTACAACAAAACATTTTCTTTTTGCCCCTCTTTGTCCTCAGGGAAATCTATTTCCATCCCCACTACTCCTGTAAATAAAGGGAATTAACACCTATTATGTCCTTTGTTCTGACAGGTGGAAAAAAATATTGTGTGTGACCTTTCATTTTGAACAGAAAGCTAGAAAAATTCAGACCCTGAATAGATATTTAGGAAATAAATTTTTTCCCATATTAATAATTTGAACAAAGGAGCATTTCTTTTTCAAATGGGATGTCTATGTTTTTTGTCTTTGCTTCTTTGTAATTTGGGCACTAAAACATTTGTCTGGTTTCTTTTAGGTTAAACTGTGGGTATAAACCACTATTACAAGAGAAATGGACAAAAAATAAATTTTATACAGCACCTGACTCAATTATTGTACAAGCAGTTTTATGCCATTTTAGAAATGAGTGGCACTACATTCTACAATACTGCATCTTGTAAAACTAAAGGGCAGAAAATTAAGACCAAATTAAGAACATGTTTAAACTTAAAAAAAAAAGAAAACCCTTATACTTTAATACATTTAACCCAATATAGATTAACTTGGGAAAACCTATGACCATTGCAATTTACTGAGTTGTGTTCACATGTCACAATATAACTAGAACAAAGCCTGCAATTATGCAAGTAGTAAATATAATAGCATTCCTTAAAAATCAATCGTACCTGTCACAATATAGTCGCATATACTTAATTCATTTCATAGTTCTATCAACAATTGTATTTGTATTTATAAAGAAAGGCAGGATTTAAAAAAAGTAATTAAGACTATTATTAACTACATGCTGAATGTATTACAATGCATGAAGTCCTTTGAGGCTGGAAGTTAACTTAACAAAGGGCCTGCCTGGGTCAGTGGAGGAGAAAGACTAACATTACAAAGATTCTGCAGCAGCTTAGTCAAGAGTTCTCTCAGTGCCTCTCCCTCCTTCTCTTCATCTTTGCATGTTTTATTTGCTGCTTCTCTCATTGTCCTGCTTCTTCACTTTCTGTATTTTACCTGATTACCCACTGCTTCCTTCCTGTCCATCCTTTCCATTTTTGTATTTATGTATGAACTATGTAGTCTTTCCTTGATTACACATGTTTTGTTCTGTGCTTGGTGGGTGACTATATGAGACAATTAAGTGTGTGAAGAAGCTGAGGGAGAGAAGAGCGACGGAAGGTAGAAAATTCTATAACAGGGTTGAAGAGACTAAGGCTTTGAATTTTAGATGTAAGAAGGCCGGTAGTTACCTTTGTAGTTTAAATATTTGGAATTGAATAGAATGCTGGGAATAGATGTTCAAGGAATGAATTTGAAAAAAGGAATTAAAAAACAGGTTTTTATCTTAGCCTAGAACACATAGTACAGATAGGAAAGAAATGAGCTACCGAATGTAAAGAGAAAAACTCAATCCACATTTTTTCTAGAAAAATTGACAATTTCAACAAGAAACAAATTTGAGTAATACATATTTTAATATATCTAATTCTAAGGTTAATGTATATATAATATATTTCCTCAAAATTAAACAGTGAATTATTTTTAAAATCTGAGTTTCCTAATAGTATGATGAATCTCCATTTCCCCCGTATAATTTAAGTTAAAGTATTGTGATTAATGGAAAGTTCTTATTAGTTAAGGTTTGCCAATAGCTCCTACTTTTCATTGGATCCTAATGTTTTCAAACCAGAAATAAAGCATTAAAATTTATTAAAACCTCCAATAATTACCGATTACCAAGCCTTCTTAAACACTGAAAGCATAGAAATCTTTAGGCCTCTGTTTTGTGTTCCATCATTCTTTAAAAGTATAGCAAATTTAATAAAAGAATCATCATTATAGTTTTAAAGAAAGCTGCTTTATTTATAATTATCCAGTGCTGTTATAAAACTGTATATAATTTAACTCTGAATATCTTCACTGCAGGGACTTAGCTTGTATCTCTTTGAATCCTCAGCATACATCTTTGCATATAGTAAACAGTCACTGTTTACAAAAATATTGAATTGGTGACTTTGGGCTTTAGCTTTGGCACAGGAGAGCATCTAAAACCCTAAAGACTACCTATTTAGATGCTATTTTCTCAGTGTGCTACTAAAAGGGATCAATAAATATTTGCTCTAAGAAAGAGATTGCAAACAAAACAAGAAAGCCCTTATCCTATTTTGCTCTCAGCTGTTGGAAGAGTTGCATGAGGAGTTTCTTGTTCTCGAAAAGACTATAACATGGCTGAAGACGATTTAGAGAAAGTACCACTTTTATTAGCAGAGATCAGACATTACAGGCTTTACTTTGACAATCTTATTTGTAAAAAAGTGTGTTACATTAGAATTGGATAAGAGGCCCAGAAAAGAAAAGAATTTTGACTTATTTTCCTCTCATGACATAAGTACTTAAGTAACATGTGAAACTGCCCTTCTAAGCAACATAAAGGACAGATAACAAGAAAATATTTACATTTCTGTGATTATAATGGTTCTTTAATTAAGAGTCATGTTGGAAAGAAAGCCAAATAGAAATGGAGTTACTTACGTGAAAATCTATATATATTCCATTTCTTATCATAATTATGTGAGCTTTTCTCTTTATGTTTGCTAAGGAGATAAAAGCCCAAGATATTCAACTATTTAACAATGGATTTTTTTGGTTAATGTCCTAGGAATGTAATATTTATATATGAAGTTTGTGATGGCCAGAAAACTTACAATTGTATATTGTATTTGTTCACTCAGCCAATAAAATGTTTCTTTTTTTAAATAGAAAATGGAATTTACTTATGTAAGCTATAAATGGACTAACTATAAGCTAAGTGAGTGAACTTCACAATCATGTAATAAATTTTTCTGGTTAAAAAGTACCTTTTGGCGAGGACGTGGAGAAAAGGGAACCCTAGTGGACTGCCAGTGGGAATGCAGACTGGTATAGACACTATGGAAAACAATATGATGTTTCCTCAAAAAATTAAAAATGGAACTGCCATTTGACCCAGTGATCCCATTTCTGGGAATATATCTTAAGAATCCCAAAACAACAATTAGAAAGAATATATGTACCCCTATGTTCATACTAGTGTTATTTACAATAGTCAAGATCTGGAAACAACCCAAGTGCCCATTAGTAGATGAGTGGTTAAAAAACTATGGTACATTTACATAGTGAAATACTACATGGCTGTTAAAAAGAAGGAACTCTTACCCTTTACGACAGCATGGATGGACCTGGAGAGTATTATGCTAAGTGAAATAAGCCAGTCAGAGAAAGACAAATACCATATGATCTCACTTATATGTAAAAGCTAATGAACAAAATAAACTGATGAACAAATTACGACCAGAGGCATGGATACATGGAACAGACTGACAGATCTCAGAGGGGACTGACTGGAAGAGATTAGTCAAAGAACATGTAAGCATAGCCCATGGACACAGACACCGATGTGGTGAAGGCCAGGGGGAAATGTGGGGGCTGGGTGGAGGGAGGAAAATGGAGGGAAAACGGGGGACATCTGTTATAGTGTCAACAATAAAAAAAAAAAGAAGACATATAGCAGACATATTCTAGTCAACCTTCAGATTAAATTTATAAGGATCTTAAAAAAAATGCTATTGAATCTTGTATGTGTGACAATGTATAGAATGAGCCATTGATTTAAAAATAAATTTTATCCCAATTTTTTTTAAAAACGTAATTTTGACTAGCTCTCCTTTATTGCTGCCAAAAATTGTGTTGCTTTTGACAGATTTAATTCAAATACAAATGTGAAGCTTGAAGCCTTTTACTTGTGTGACAAGAATTTAAAATATGGGACTTTAGTTAGAAAAAATAAAATTTGTGAGTATTGATCACCTAAGAGTAAGAAATCATGAAGGCAATGGATAATGTTAACATTGACTTGGACTAACTCTTTCAAACTTGAAAAGATAAACTTCAGACAAATGAGAGTACATAAGTAAATACTAAGGGATATTAAAGGCTTCACCATGAATCAGACCAAGAAGATTTAGAATTTAGTTAAATTAATAAAGGATGAAGCCAAGATCAAGGGTAGAAAATATTACTAACCCTTTAAAGTTTGTATTAAGGAAATTACTCTGCGTCTTTACAAAAACTTGTTTAGATGGTACCATCAAAGAAGTACTATCAAATTTTATGCTAAAATGAATTATTCTTGCTATTAGAAATTTGTATATGTAAGTCATTTATTAAATGTTCGTGACTAGATTATGGTATTTACATCATTTAAAGAAAATTCTAACTCCTGCCTTCAAACATGCTGTGTGAATACTGTTTTCTGTTTTAATTACATCTCAGTCAGTCCTATATATTTCTGATCATTTTTGGGTAAAAAATGTCCAGTCCAGTTCATTACAATTTAAATAATATTTT
This sequence comes from Tadarida brasiliensis, assembly GCA_030848825.1. Taxonomy (NCBI): domain Eukaryota; kingdom Metazoa; phylum Chordata; class Mammalia; order Chiroptera; family Molossidae; genus Tadarida; species Tadarida brasiliensis. The sequence continues at coordinate 62,830,719 of CM061268.1, forward strand.
ACATTCATATTCTTCTTTCTGCACAATGAAGGCTAAACATCAGCCTGAGGGTCTTGGTGTGAAGAAGGGCAGGATTAACTCTTTCATTCCTCTCCTGCCTTTTTAAAGGATCAGAGATGGGGAAATGGGCAGAAATCTTTTAACCTAAATAGTACCCTTTTAATCTCCTTGGCTTTCAATGAAATAGGTATGGCTGGCATATAAATGGTGACATTTTTATGTAAAACATGTGTGAGATCATTGGGACTTTTGGAGGAGGTTTACTCATTGAAGAGTTTCATAATGTGAAGCCACTCTCTCTCTGTGACCCTTCAACTTTCTCCCAGCAGCAATATATCATTGCTCTTCCTGCTGGAATCAGCTTCTGAAGTGGCTGCTCGATATACCTTCTTATCTGGCTCATGGAAAACCCCCACATCCTTATCATGCCCAACAGTTGGAATGTTGGCCATCCCACTGCTGTTTCCTCTCTTCTGTGCACTGTTTCTCTAATTCTCTCTTCCTTCTTCACAAATGATCCAAGGGTCATAACATAAGTGCATATCCACCTGAAAATGGGATGCCGTCTTGTCTTCTTGCATGCACCCCAATCTCTATAAGCGGTTTGCTGAGATCCTTCATATTTGGATGAGAAGAGCAACTTTTATCCTTATTTTGTAAAGGGAAGATGTAAAATTTTTACTAGGATATCTACACTTCCTACAACTCTGTTCATACACCGTTGACTTTCGTTTTTTTCCTCTCCTAGCATCTTTAAATTTCTTTTTATTTTTCAATTACAGTTGACATACAATATTGTATTAGTTTCATAGTGATTAGACATGTATATAACTTACTAAGTGATCAGCCTGGTAAGTCTAGTACCCATCTGACACCATACATAATTAATTATTACAATATTATTGACTATATTCCCTATGCTGTACTTTACATCCCTGTGACTATTTTATAAGTAGAAATTTGTACTTCTTTAAAATTTTTTTTTTTCTTTATTGATTTTTAGAGAGAGAGGAAGGGAGAGGGAGAGAGATAGGAACATCGATGAGAGAGAACATCAATTGGTTGCTTCCTGCACGCCCCCCACTGGGGATTTGGCCCACAACTTGTGCATGTGCCTTGACTGGGAATTGATCCAGTGACCTTTTGGTGCATGGGTCAAAGCTCAACCACTGAGCCACATTGGCCAGGCAAAATTTGTACTTAACCTTTTCACCTTTTTCACCTAGCCTTCAACCTCACTCCCATCTGGTGACCAGCTATCTCTTACAACAGTCTTGAGGGGGGCCAGTGGGATTGATGGTATTTATTTCTCCTAGTAAACCCTTTTGGAATCTCTCTTTGGAATGCTTGTGGTAGTACTTGGATGCAATTCTAAAGCAACAGGAAAATCAGATTAACAATTGATTATATATATATTGAAGTAAAGATTTGCAGGACCACCTTTTTTTCCAATGTATTTTTTCTATCTCTCCCTTCACCAATTTTTCAGCTATAATAAATTCTCTGAAGAAGGTACTATTCTTTAATGAAACAGTAAAGATTTTAGAATCATCCTGTCCTCTATGCTTTCTCTGTTTAAACTCGCAGAAGACTCATCATCACTTAAATCTAAACCTTTTATTTTATTCTATTAACCAATTTCTTGATAGAATTATTCATTTGAACAGTTATTTTCAACTTCTCTATCCTGGGATAGCTATTATTATGTTATGATAAAAGAAGAATAAGTCATATTACTGTAAATAGTATTATAACTAATATTTATTTAAATGGAAGTATTGTACTTCATCTCTTTTTCTAATAGACATATATGAGCCAATACTGTTTGTACATCTATGGCAGAAAAAGATTGATTCATACGTTGTTCATACCTAAACACTTTTTGTTACTATGTATTTTTTAGTCCTTAGAGTAAAAATACTTTCCTCTCCCCTCAAAAAGAGTCTACTTCTAAGGAGACCATGCTAAGAACATTTCTTCCATTTAAAGACAAATCTTTACTTTGAAAAGTAAAATATGATAGCTTACTAAAAATTTAGTTTGTTAAATCTGATTAAAATTCAGGCCAAAACCACTTTGAAAGACTAGCATTTTAATTTGCATGCTGTAGTTTTTCATTATGTATTTATTTTATGCAGCTGTCTTTCAGTTTTGTGAACTACTCAAGCAATTGTTGATAGGTGTGTTGAATTTAGTGAGACTGCCTTCTTTACTTAAATGATCTATTTCCGTTGAACTGCCAGTTGAGGATGACCTCATGCCTGCTGACATACTATCAGTGATTGATTGCTAAAGAAATGTTGATATTTCCTTTTGCTGTTTATTTTGCTTCTTCATATATCATATTGACCTTATTTTCTTTGTCCATTATACACTTTTTGTTTTCTTTCAGAAGGACATAAAATAAATGTTCATAAAATCAGTTATGAATTATATCATGGGGAAAAAAATCCAAATATGAGTTAGCTGCTTTAAAACTATCAGACTTTCTCTTCTAAAAGTATAAAAATAGAAAGTTCCTTTTTCAGGTCAAAGTTTCTGTTATTCATGACTCCTATTTATCTTTGAGCTACCATTATAATATGTCTAACATAAAATACTCTGTTTAAAAATTCAAATATTTTATCCTTATAACATGTTTTCTAACTGAAAATGTTTTTCAAGTTTTAATCAACATAGTGACATCTTAAAAATGCTACATTCATTTATTCATTCATTCATCCTTCTAGTCCACATTTTTCTCCTAAATACCTGCCATGTGCCAGTATTGACCTAGATCCTGAAGATGTACTGGTAAACAAGAGACAAGGTCTTAACCCTCATGGAACTCAGAGTCTGGCTGTACAGATAGAAAAAGAAAAACTAGCAAATATATAGACCCTGGGGGTGGAGGGGAGATTGAGTGACTTGGCCCCTTTTAAGCACATGGGTATTAAGCACAAAGTTGTACATGTGAAGTACTCAGCACAGTGCTTGGCGCTGAATAAATTGTTACCATTATTATTATTATTAGCAAGGAACATATTTTCTGATTCATAGGTGAGAGCTGACACATTCCAAAGATCTCTTCCCACACACAAAAAAAGATTCATGGAAGAGATATCATTTGAGGTAAGTCATAAATAATAGGTAATGCTTGAGAGAAATGGAAGGGGGTTCAGAGGCAACAACAGGCTAAATGTATATTTCTGCTACCCTCTCCTGTCCCTTAGAATTACCCATCCTGAGTGGAACACCTTCCAAAGAAAACTAGGCATGGAATATAACAAGGCCTTGGTTTTGTTGAAATCCTGGTAGGAGGCACACATGCAAGACTTTTATCTGGTTCTGCCTAGATCCTGGATCCTAGAGAGAAGATTACTTGGACAAATTAGAGTTTTGTGATTCCTAAAAAGAGATTGATCCACTTAAATCTGTGGAGCACTAAAAAGAAATATAGTACCTGTCCATCCACATTTGTGGTCTTGTAAGAACCTATTGGTCTCTCAGGTCTCCAAGTAGCTGAAGAATGTGGAAGAGTTCAATTTTCTCTTTGACTAGAAAGGCATTAATTGATACAGGTAGAGGGGATTTTCTTCTGGGGATTCAATAGATAACCAAAAAAGTCTCAGGATGGTATATCTCTTGCTCACAAGGCCATGTGTCCCACCGATTGTGAGATTGGCATCACTTGGGAGAAGAATGCATTGGAGAAACAGAATGCCATTGGAAAGTGATGGGTCCCATCAGTGGAATGTAAACTTTTAGTAGAATTTCTAAACTGACAAGAGGAAAAATATAACTAAATTGATCAAACAAGTAAGAAAAGTATGGAACTATAAAAGAAAAAAACAAAAATGTATAATGAATAGAGGAAGTGTTGAATAAATCATGTTATATTTGTGCTTTCGAAGTTAATGGAGCATTAAAGAAAATTAATACAAACTATATAATTTGACCTGGAGATATTTTTATGAGGTATTAATGAGCAAAAAAGCAAAATGTGTGTGCAAATATATTTGATTTGTTTATATGATTATGAGCATAAAAAATGTGGACTAATAAATACAAGATTTCTAACATGAGTTATGGGACGGGGTAGAGATAGGGGTGGGGGGGCTTGTATTGACAGGAGATAATAAAGGTAAAGATGCAAAAAACAAGAGGAAAAGTAGGGAGCCCAGAAACACAGGAACAGGATTATCAATAGTGATTTGATCATATAAGTTAAAAAAAAACAAGTTGTGGTAAAAATATTTCCCCAAAATGGAAAAATAATTCTTATTCAATTAAAATGTACAAATATATTCATGTGTGCTGAAGTGTTTTTAAAGGGAAAAGTAGAAAGGGCAAGTGTATATCAGACAAACTAAAACCAAAGAAAAAGCAGGAGAAGTAGAGCTGATATTGGACAAGTTAGGAATTTTTAGTTAAATGAGATTTTAAAAAATGTAATAATAATTAATACGCAACAATAAAACGCTAATTTTTATGAAGTAATAAACTTGTATTTGCCAATCAGCTGATTATATAAAGAATATTATATTAGAGCCCTGGCCGGTTTGGCTCAGCGGTTAGAGCGTTGGCCTGCAGTCCAGAGAGACCCAGGTTCGGTTCCCGCTAAGGGCGCGTACCTTGGTTGCAGTTTGTCCCTGGCCCCTGGTGGGTCATGCGGGAGGCAGCCACTCGATGTGTCCCTTTCACGTCGATGTTTCTCTCTCTTCTTCTCTCTCCCTCCCACTCTATCTGAACAAAAAGTGGAAAAAAATGTCCTCGGGTGAGGATAAAAATAAATAAAGAAATAAAAAGAATATTATATTAGAAAGACAAGAAGAATTTGATTAAAAATGCAATTAAACTAGGACATTTGGGTTAACACTTATAGATTAGGCCAAATTTGGTAAACAAAAAGAAGTTAAGATAGAAGTTGAATGATATGATCACATTTGTCTGTACGTGTGTGTGTGTGTGTGTGTGTGTGTGTGTGTGTGTAGGAGGAGGAGGAAAAGAGAAAGAAATTGGAAGAGACAGAGACAGAGAGACAAATTGAAGAGAGACAGAGAATTAACTTTGCTCTCACAAATAGGCAGTAATTAATTATTTTTATATCCATGGAATATTTTAAATATCCGTCTTCTGCTTGCTGACAAAGAATACATGAAAACATTTTCTGATAGTTAATCTAATAATCTAGAAGTTCTAAAAATAAGTTACTTGGAAATTAAGAAACGTTCTATCAACCCTTAGATGAAAGCGGGATTCCAAAGTAAAATTACAAACTAAAAGAATAACTCTTTACACTAAAACCCATAGGACATAGCTAAAGCTATTCTCATAAACATTTTATATTTTTATATAAAATCCCTTCATTATTAAAGAAGATAAAAAACATTATTAAAGAAGACAGAAAACAAACAAACAAAAAGGAACTTAGTATTTATCTTGAGAAATTAGACAAAACAAACAAATATGCTAAAACTAAGTAATAAAAATACTTAAAAATAGAAATGGAAAAAAAATAAAATAGAAAATTAAAAATAATGTAAAAAGGGTAAATAAATCTGAAAATTCTTTAAAAGATCAATAATATAGATAGTAAGCTCAATTCAGGAAAAAGAGAAACACAAGAACATATTAGGATGAAATGGAGATAAAATGCAGATGCAAATGAGACTAAAAGAGTTAGAAGAGAATACTCTGATTTGAAAACCTAGATTATATAGATGTTTTCCTAACTTACCAGCATTGACTCTGCGAATAAGCAGTAAACTTGGGTAACCCATTATTGTAAAATAGTTTGGAAAGGAGATTTAAAATATGTCACTGAACAAAGAACCATGATCAGAAAGTTTCAAAGATGAGTTTTATCTAATTGTTTAAGAAAAGATAGCTCTACTTATTTGAATTATTGACCATAAGAAAATGAGGGAAAGCTTCTAAATTCACTATATAAAAATAATGTAATATTAATATAAAACATGATGAATACTGTACAAAGAAGGAAAATATAGTTCAATGATACTTTAAATTATAGATGCAAATAAAATATTATCATTTGGAATTTAGCAAGGAGATATTCACAGATAGGATTCTAGGAATATGAAGATGAGTATAAAATCAGAAAATTCATGAATACATTTCATGACAACAAAATATTAATGGAGGCCCTGGCTAGTTTGGCTCAGCAATTAGAGAGTCGGCCTGTGGACTGAAGGGTTGTAGGTTTGATTCCTGGTCACGGGCATGTACCTGGGTTGCAGGTTAGATCCCAGGTCCTCGTTGGGGTCATGTGGGAGGCAACCAATCAATGTCTCCCTCTCTCTCTCTTCCCTCCCTTCCACTCTATCTAAAAATTAATGAAAAAGTATCCTTGGGTGATGATAAAAAATAAAAATAAGTCCAGTCGGTGTGGCTCAGTGGTTGAATGTTGACCCATGCACCAAGAGGTCGCCAGTTCGATTCCCGGTCAGGACACATGCCCAGGTTGTGGGCCTGATCCCTAGTAGGGGGCATGCAGGAGGCGGCCAATCAATGTTCTCTGCATTCGATGTTTCTATCTCTCCTTGTCACTTTCTCTCTCTAAAATCAATAAAAGAAAAAAACAATTAAAAAAAATAAAATTAATGGAGAAAACCAAATGAATATAACCCTAGATGCGAAAATTTGATTAAAATTAGCAGATAGTCTTAATAAATGCTGACTAAACTAAGAAAGGAAAAAAACAACATTTCAATGGATAGTTTTCCCTTGCAAATAATGAGAAACCCACTTTGAGTATTGTTATTCAATTTAAAAAATAGATTTTAGCAAACAAAATAAGAAAAGAACATTAAAAAAAAATCAGTACTGAAAAGGGAAAAGAAGAACAAGGATGTCCATATTTTGGCTAAAAAAATAGAAATCTAAAAGTTTGCTAGTCCTCTTAAGAGAAATTTTCATAGTGGCTATGTACATTATAAATATACAAACATCAATAGATTTTCTTTATATTTGATATATCAAGCTATAAATGAAAATGGAATTATCCTATTCAAAATAGCAACAAAAACTATAAAATAATTAGGAATAATTCTAGCAAGAGCAGTATATGTCCTATACTAAAGTTATAAAATATATTTCTGAAGGAAACTAATCAAGATGTAGCCTAAAAAAAAAAAAAAAAAAAAAAAAAGATTTACCAAGTTCCTAATGGGTACACATATCATAAAAGTAACAATTCTTTTCAAGTTAATATATAAATTACAAGAAATTTTAATTAGAAGCCCTATGATGCTTTCTTTGGATGTTGTATTAAAGTGATATACAATTCTTTTGAAAGAAAAATATTTGAGAATATCATATTGACTTAGAAATGTGTGAATAAATTAGTAAAAAGAAAATAAATTTTAGTAATAGGTACAGCATGTGTATTTATATGCATGCATATTTGTATATATGCAAGGTAAAGATACTATTTCATCACACTGAAACTGGTTTATTTTGCCATTAGTGCTATTAAAATTGTCTGTCTTTCTGGAGGAAAAGAGAGTTAGATCTCCCCCTTATCCTCATACATAAATATATATTCACATATATACACACACATGAAGGCAAATAAATTATTAGTAAGTAAAATACAAAAAAGGAAAATATAGGGAAAATTTTATAATATTTGTATAATCTACAGGTTTGAGGGATCTTAAATAAAATAGAACGTTTTCCTGGAGATCGGTGAATGGATAAAAGAGTAGTATATTCCTACAATGAAATATTATTTAACAATAAAAAGAAATGAAGTACTGATAAATGCTTCCACATGGATGAATCTCAAAGTATTATGCTAAGTAAAAAGAAGCTAGATGCTAAAGACTACATTTGATTCCATTTATATTAAATGTCTGGAAAAGTCAAATCTGTAGATACAGAAATCAGACCAGTGGTTAACTGGGGCTATGGGTAAATGAGAGGATTGATTGAAAACAGGTTTGAGAGAATGTGGGGGGTGGTTAATGAAAATATTATATAACTGGATTATTGTGATGGTTACACAACTCAATACACTTTCCAAGAATTGTATACATTCAATGGATGCATTTTATGAGTGTAAATTATACAACAATAAAGATAAAATATATTTTTATTTATTCTCACTATAATTTACAGGCCATACTAATGCTAAGATACAATCTTCTTTCTTGCATGAGAATGTATATTTGGCTAAATTTTTTTCTCTAGCATAAAAGGTATGCAGTCCCCATTTGGGAAAGTATTTAATGTTTATAAATATTAGGTACTGTCTATACTATCGGAGAACTCTCTCTTCTGTAATTACCAAAGACATTCTTTTGGATATGTTTGCCTGGAAGCCCTGAATTTATATATATATAACACGCACATATCTGCATTATGTACATTATCAGTTTAAAAAATGTAAAGTTAAAGTAGTAAAACAACTTGTTTGAGGAAATCTGAAACAATGTTGGATTAAGTACATTGCTTATTCATTTATTCGTCAATCACTGAATATATATTTATTGTTTCTATTTTGTGCAATTGAGGCATAAAATGTCAAAAGCTAGAGGAGAATACAAGGATATACTTATTGACTTCAACCTACAAAAATAATGAAATCGAGGCCCAGGGCAGTCAAGTTGCTTGTCCAAAGCAAAACTTCCTATATAACAAAGCCAGAGAAGGTTCTTTATCACTTTATCACTGTCATTCTAGGACTAACTCATATGTACACATAGCCAACATTTGTTCACTCAGGAGACTCTAGGCTTTGAGGGAGCTAAAGGGGATATAGGAAATTCACTGAAAACAGTCAAACTTCTCTTCCCATATTCAAAGTGGGAAGCATTCTAAACCTTATCCCAGGTTCCTCTATATTTGCTGACAATGTGATTTCATCCTTGTTAGCTATAAATATTATTGAAAGGAATTGAAACTGACAAGCCTCCTTGGTGATAGTTTATGAAACTAGATTAATCATTTATTGATTAGCACCAAACTTCATGGAGATTTCAAAATAAATCGAATTCAATTGTCTTATAACTAGTAAATGTAGTCCAGACATATAAATTCCCCAATTCACACATTCTATGCTTTAGCATGTAAGGAGATCAAAGTGTGGATGCATCCTGCAAACAAGGACACAATTTTTTCCTTATGTTAGAAACCAGCTTATTGTCAATTTACATATGTTTTCAGTGAGCTCAGGGGAGAGTAAGGAATGTGGGGCTATTCAATATAAATGGAGCATTTATGCAGCAACTATAAAACAGGAATACACATACTAATTAATGGGTTTAATATTTTGTCTTCTATCTTAAATATATTTAAAGTAATTGCAAACAACACAGAATGGTTTCAAGGGATTTAAATATTGTATTCACAGTGACTGAATTAACCCCAGGCTGTATTTTACTCACTGGAAGATGGTGGGTAAATTTTTTAAAAGAGTATTTCAAACTTTTTAAATCTATCTTATTGTTTAAAAACTTTCTCTGATTCCAGATAACCAAATTCTTCATTAAGAAATAAGAAATTTATTGGCTATTTTCTATTGACACCCTCTCCTCCAACCATGGCAAGATTATAATTCTCTAATACTTTCAATGATCATATTTGAGTGGGGCATGTACTATAAATTAAATTGATATCAAAATTGGTATAAGGGTTCTAAAATATATTTGTGTTTTCACGATGGAAGTCAGTTATATAGAAGACATTTATAATATTAAATTCATACATACTTATGCATTCATTTATTTAGCAAATATTAATTAAACATCTACAAAAAAGCCAAGAAAAAAAGATTCATTTCCAGCTCAAATGAAGCTTAACATATCAGATTTAGTAAACTAGCAATTCTAATATAGTAAGATAATTGATAAGTCCTAAACTAACCAAACAAAATGAGTTTTGTTTTCACTGTTAAACCCATTAAAAAATTATTAGACCCCTATTTTGCAAATGTCATTTTTATTACTCATTATGTGGATGGGAAAAAAACATTTGTATTAGATTACATTTTCCAATGATGTTCACAGCAATATTTCTGGTCTCACATGCTCTTATAATCCTTGCTATACCACCATCAAGAATAGGAGTCTATCATCTCTTTCTTGCAACATGAAAAGGGTTGTATCTGCTTTGACCAAAAGAGTATAGCAGATTTGATACTATTTAAATTCCAAAACTAGATCTAAAAATTATACAGCTTCCACCTGCCTCTCTCTCGGGATACTCTCCATTGCAAACCAACCACTATGTTGTGAGGAAGCCCAGGTTAAATGGAGGGTCATGGGTACATGTTCCCATCGACAGGCCCACTGAAGCTTTCAGCTGATCACCTGTATCAACTGTGAGATGTGTGAGTGAGCCAGCCTTTAGATGCTTACAGGCCTCATAGTCTTCAAAGCACCTCAGCAGAACAGAGCAGAGACCAGCTTTCTCTGTCCAAGCCCTGTCCAAACAGCACATTTGTGAGCAAAATAAATGCGTTTGGTGTTTTAAGCCATTAAGTTTGAGATTTTTTAAATGCATAAATAGATAGCTGGAATAATGTCTTCCATATCTAAACTTTTGTTCATTTCAGTACAATAATTCTTACAGTGCGAGATAGTGTGAGAACAATGCTCCTTGGAAATTGACCCCTAGCACTTGCCTATAATATCTCTTTCTCCAAACTTGTTTCCTGTTATTCATATATACTGCTTATATTCCAGCCAAATAAAACTTCTTACTTTTATCTTTTACTCATTTATTGCAGAGATACTTATTAAACACCTGTGTGCTAGGCATTTTGCTAGACACTAGTTTTCTCTGAACACACTATGTTCCTTCTCAGCTCAATATCTTTGTACGTACTGTTCTTTATATGAGAACATCTTTTTCTGTCTTCTCTGACATACTTCAACTCATCCTTCCATAACCAGTTCAGATGTCACCTCCATCATGAAGCCTTTCTTTACTCCACTGGTAGTAGCTGTATCTTTCTTATATTCAGAGCATCATGCATACGTTCGTTGTAGCTCTTACACACAATTATGATTCTCAGTTTTAGTCTAACTCCTTGATGAGCTCTTGAGCCTCTGGAAGTCAAGAACAAGTGCCTTTTTGTCTATGCATCTCCTGCATTATGTGCCACGGTGTCAGGAACATATTAGTTTCATAATACACGATGACTAGATATTGTTAAAAGATGCTTAAATATTAAGTACTTGCATTCCTGCTGTCATTTTTGGTGTCTTTTTTCTTTTCTTTTCTTTTCTTTTTTTTTTTTTTTACTATTTTTAGTAATCTATGAAAGTACTGTTGTACACATGATAATGACAATTATGTCATTAGCTAGTGGAGGAACTGGGGTGAGATGGTCAGCAAATTATATAAGAACAGAGGCACTGTGAATATATCAAGTAGTAACAGCTTTTGTCCACAACTGGCCTTAGCTGATTTTAACAACCTGATAGAAGATTAAAGATTTCATTGTTTATTTCTAAACTCCAAATATTTTTAACTTTTATAGCTCTAACATGATCCTACAAGAATTTTCATTCACCTATGAGCTGTAGTAATGAAAATATGTCTCCTTTACACACAACGAAGATACATTTTTCAAGAAATATTCAGGACATTTTGCTTAACAGGATATTTTATCCAAATATATTGGTGTAATTGTTAATGGTACTTTTCTTTTTAATCATAAGGATCTTCTGTTTTAGGAATTGAACTGTCATTTACTCAGCTACAGTTCACTGGAACCAAGAAGGAGATAGAAGGCCTTCTGTTTGATCTTTCTTATTTTAAAGCTCAGATGGAGGTAACTTATGTCCTTTTTAGTCACTTACATTTTAAAAGAGTTCATTAAGAAATAATGCCATAAAATCAATGATAGAGTTTCAGCCTTGTGAGCATGACCATTACCAGATATATAGGAAACCTAAGGGTTCTTCAGGGAAAGTGTCCTAAATTATGAGTGCTATTTGCATTGGCACCTCAAGGGAAGAGAAAGAAAAAGTAAATAAAATGACTAATTAGGATACCACAAAACAGCCTAATAATGTAGACTGAATCAAATGATGGCCTTGACAGTCAGAAAAAAAAATCTTTTTTTCAATGTTCAATCATTGCAGATGTATATTGTAATAGAACAATAAGTGATTCATTGGGCAAGAAATTCTAATTGCTTTTTCATGGTCTAGTTTCTTGTCTTAGTTATCTATTCCAGAGATACCTTGGGAACTTTGTAAATAAATACAGAGCTATCTCACTAAGAATATAGCTCTAAGAACAGAGGCATTTTTCATAAGTAAAATTTTTACACAGACCAAATTTATTCCTAAGTAGAACAGATACCTATACATTATGATTTTAGGAACTCTGATAATGTCTCTCACTGTTCTCCAAATTTGCACACCCCAATTTAATGTTCTCTGGTTGCTAAAATTTATTTTAATAAGAAAGATTTTTCTATTTTATTACTGACACTAAGATTGAACATGTGAATATTCTAGAGAAAATAAATGGATAATGTCTGCGGTTCTTAAGTTTTAAGTGATTAACAACATCTTTTTCTAGAAACTAATTGTGATAAGAGTAGAATATGGACTATCGAGAAGAAATAGGGGCACTAACTTATGGACAAGTTTGACCATTTTATTATTTTGCCTAGGACTAGCTCCATTGCCAAATAACGGAAACTTATCCATTTAAATAATGGACTGCATTTTATTTCTCATAGAACTATATTTAAAATATATTGTTTATTCCCTTGACTTATTAAAGAGAGCTTACTGCAATGAATATAAACTTTCTTCATGACCCAGAGTCATTATTTTGTTTGTCCCTAAATTCCCTTAGATTGCCATCTTGCATAGTAATCTGTTGCCTCACTTCATAATGGCAGCAACTTAGTGCAACTGCTTTCAGTGGCAACCTCCCCACACTCCTCTGTCCCTCACTGTTTCTCATATTCTCTCTACCTCTATAACTTCAGAGTCACAAAGTTCTAGGTTTCAGTTCTGAAACAATATTTAGCAGCTGTTACTTGACATCTAAAAGTCTTGCTTTGTGGTGATTATGGTAGTACTTCCTACGGGGACTGTCATGAGAACTAAATAAAAAATGCACAGGAAGCATCTAGCTTTTAGCTATAACTTGTTTAGCTGAATGTAGTAGCTTAGAAACAATAAAAGGAAACAAAGTATCCAAGCTTATTAAGTAACCAACTTGAATTTTAAGTATAATTTTGAAATTATAAGAATATTTCCAGAAGGCACATTGATTACTTCCCTCTGTCTCAGAATGTTCTCATGAGGATAGAGTTACTTTGCACTAATATTTAAATTTAAATAATGTGTAGGAGAGGATTATAAAGGATGCCTGGCAGGAAAGTGGGCAGAATTTTATTTTACATGCTAAAATAAAAAATAATATATAAAATGCCATTCAATGCATAACCATTTCATAAGGTGCATCATTTGTCTATTCAATTATTCTGTAACGTTTTGATGTTACTACCTGTGTTTTGTTATTGAGGTGGTTATCATATACCCAACTTTTTACTGTTTAGAGTAATGACATGTACATAACTAATTATGAGTAATTTTAGGAAAGGGAGGGGAAAAAAAGTGTGGGAGGAAATTTTTCTTGCCTTAGGTATTATGGAATTGCCTCTCCATTTGAGTCCTGTGAAGTGTCCCAGGGATTTCAAAACATCATTTCCCAGTGAAAGGACTTTGAGAACCTAAAGTGAACTTTTAAAATGTCAATTTTTAGTTGCTTATGGTCTACCTTTCCTTCTTCCTATAGTTATTGCTGACATTCAGCATAGTCATGAGAATATCCAATTAAGAGTTCTGCTTGGCAAGTCACCTTTAAATTTCAATATTTTATTTGTCCCCTAGCATCTATTTGGAGTGCCACCATCTTGGAAAATTGAAGGTATACGATCTTTATTATAATGGCCCCTCTCCAAGGAAATAAATGTTCTAAAATAAAAGGCAGGCCAGTGTGACAAAAAGTATCAGAATTTCCACCCTCCCATAAGATTACCACATATAATCTTCAGGTCTTATTTTTTCTTGGCCTTTATTTTTGGCCAGACCATTAACATAGAACAATAGCACATTGATAACTCAGTTGCTTGTGGCTTTTTCAGCCTGAAGTTTCTCATACCAAATTATTTTAGTGGCTTAAATACAATAAATTAGAATTGGAGGGGAAGAGACGATATTGAGGGAATCAGAATTTATCTGATATTCCTTAGGACAGATTAGAGAGTGAGCCCTACATTCACTGAAAGAGCATTTTGTTCTAGGATCAGATTTTCTCAAATGAAAATTTCCAGTTGGTTTGGAGGGGAGTGTTGAACAAGGTACAATAGGCTTTTGAGAGTTACATTTGACAAAATGAAAATAATTAAGGATCACTGGTATTTTGTTAAAATATCCAAGGAAATCATAGAACCAAAGTGTTGAGAATGAGATGCTTGCTTGTTTTGAATCCTAATAAGATTGCCTTTTTTTTTTCCCTAATGCTTTCCACAGAGCCCTCTTGAAAAAATAACTAATTTTTTTTCTGACATTATTTTTTTGTCTGAACATATCAGAAAATTTAAGTTGTGGCCTTTTTATCTTTAAAAAATAAAGATTAGATTTTACTTTCAAGAGAGAAGTATTAGATGTGTAGTTAAATATTGACAGCTTCTGAGCATATTCAGATATAATTTTAAAAGATATTCAGTTAGAAATTCTATCCTTAAGTCTGCTTGTATTTGATTTGACTAGATATTGACTGAAATGACTCCTGATTCATCATAATTGAATAGGAGTAGCTTAATTAAAGTATTTCAAGCTCATTTTCTTTGAAGTTCTTCTTTGTCCTCTCCTTTCATCCCCCAAAGTGATAATTATCAAGAGTCCAAATCTTAGAACTACTCAACAAGTTGAATGATCTTGGCACAGATACTGCCAAGTTGTTTAGGACCTATTTTAACCCTGCAGACATACTCTGCATTTTAGATTATTCTGATATTTTAACACTAAACATCATCACAGAGAAGACTCATAGACAGCAAAAATACTATTAGTGTGGACTGAGTCTACCGAAGCAATTGAAATTCAAGAATGAAGAAATATAAGCAGAAGTGACCAGGGACTATCTATTTTAAACTGGCATTTTGTTCTAACAATTTGGCCTCAGATATAATGTTCAGTGATTTCATGTATAACCACATAGTAATGGTGTAATTTGTCATTATATCAAGAGAGCAGACCAAGTATGTCTACTTTTAGGACATTGCTTTTATGTTGTCACCATTAAACATTCAATGATTACTTATTTTGTTGAATTTCATTAGAATTAAACCAATGTTTCTATATATGTATATCTTAGTAAAAGTATTTCCTGACTAACTTTTTTAGAAGCTGAGAAAAATGATATTATGTTCAAAGTCTAGCCACAGCGGAGATACCAAAGAAATGGTATTTGAAGAACTGGTTTGGGAGACAAGACTCACAACCATGCAAAGATGACCAGTAATAAATAATTGTATAAAAATAATTATATAATTCATGTGTTGTGGTTTTTGAGTTTAGCAAAAGAATGAACACCATCAGCTGGGCTGGTTAGGAATGGTATTACAGAAATGGGGCTTCACTGTGTAGAATTAGTTAACATACAGAGGAAGAAACAAATGACATAGCAGACAAAGAAATAACCCTGTGGGGAAGGACAGAGGCAGGAATGTTCAAGAAATGTACCATAATTTTACACTAGTATTAAAGAGGAAAATGTAAAGGTTGAAAAATAAGGGGATCAAACATGGAAGAACTGTATTAGTTTGTGAGGGCTGTTGTAACAAAATACCACAGACTAGAAGACTTAATAGAAATCAATTTTTTGCAAAGTTCTGAAGGCTTAAAGTCCAGGAATAAGGTATCAACAGATTTGGTTTCTTCTGAGGTATTTTTCCTTGGCTTGCAGATGGCCGTATCTGCACATGATCTTTCCTCTGTGTGTATGCATCCCTGGTGCCTTCTCTTGTTTGTTCAAATTTTCTCTTCTTATAAGGACATCAGTTATGTTGTATTAGGGCTCACTCTAACAGCCTCATATTAACTTAATTACCCCTTAATAGGCCCTATCTCCAAATACAGTCACATTCTGAAATATTAGGGGTTAGGTCTTCAAAGTATAAATTTTGGAGGACCACAATTCAGCCCATAAGAGATTTTTATGCCATGTGGAGGTGAAGGTTTCAAAGAAAGAGCATTAATGACCTGGGATCTAGTTCTGACTGAGTCATTCCACTTCTATGTGGCTTTGAGTGAATTGTGAAACTATTTTGGTCCTACACATAAAATGGAGTTAAACTAAAAAATCTCTAATAATTTTCCTAACTAAAATTCTATATATGAGGGAAATCCTAAAAAATGTAAAAATATAGCATATAGCCATAAGTCAATTGATATAATAAATTAACTTTTTTACAGTCAATTAGACCAAGCATCATCTATTTCTACAGTAGCATTTCCTAAAGTCTTGCTAGGACTATTGGTGTCCCATAAGACACTATTAGATATTGCTCAAAAAGAATTCTGAAGTAATAAAAATTCTGGAAATTTGGAAAATTATTTTGGCTGTAGGACTTCTCCGAGCATGTAGCTAAGCCAAAGCATATTGTGGAAGCTATAGAGCCTTGGGATGGGAGCATTCTCCTTTTCCCTTAATGTACCATCAATATCTTCCACCCCCTAACTACAAATTTGTACAACACATATAAGAAACAAAATCAGAGTCATTTTATTAGAATAATTAAGCCTAATCTCTTAAGCCTTTCACTTTCTTATACGGAATTATTTTTTGAGAACTTTTAAAATAATTTGGGGAGTAGCTATTATGGATTTAATGAAATCTCTATCAAAATCCTAATGGCATTTCATTTACAGAAATAGAACAGATACTTCTAAAAATTTATATGGAACTACAAAAGACTGTGAATAGCCAAAGTGATCTTGAGATTGAAGAACAAAGTTGGAATATCACATTCCCTGATTTCAAACTATACTAGAAGGCTAGTATAGACACATAGATCAACTGAACATAACAGAGAGACAGAAATAAACTCATGCATAATATAGTCAATTAATCTATCACAAAGGAGACAAGAATTTACAATGAGGAATAGACAGTTTCTCCAATAAATGGTGTTGGGAAATCTGTATAGATACACGCAAAAAATTAAATGAACCACTTTCTTACATATAAAAAATAAACTCAAATTGGATAAAAGACTTAACCACAAGACCAGAAACAATGAAATTCCTAAAAGAAAACATAGGCAGTAAACTCTTTGTCATCAGTCTTAGAAATATTCTTTTAGATATAGCCCCCAAGGCAAGGGCAAAAGTAAACAAATGGGACTACATAAAACTTAAAAGCTTTCGCACGGGGAAGAAAACGAAAAGACAATCTTACCAAATGGGAGAAGATATTTGCAAATGATTTATCCAATATGGGGTTAATATTAAAAATACCGAAAGAAGTCGTATAATTCAACATGAAAAAAAACAAAACCCAACCTGATTAAAAATGGGTCAGAGTGTCTGAATAGACCTTTTTCCAAAGAAGACAAACAGATGGCCAAAAGATGCATGAAAATATGCTCAACATCATTAATCACCAGGGGAATGTAAATCAAAACCAGAATGAGATATCACTTCATACCTGTCAGATTGGCTATTATCAAAGACAACAAATAGCAAGTGTTGGCAAAGGTGTGGAGAAAAGGGAATCCCTGTGCACTGTTGTTGGGTTTGCAAATTGGTACACCTACTATGGAAAACAGTATGGGGGTTCCTCAAAAAATTAAAAGCAGAACTGTCACATGACTGAGTAATTCCACTTCTGGGCATCTATCTGAAGAAAACAAAAACGTGAATTAAAAAAGATATATGCATCCCTATGTTCACTGCAGTATTATTTACAATGAGCAAGATATGGAAGCAACTTAAGTGTCCACAGATAGATGAATGGATAAGGAAGATGTGGTATACACACATGTACTGGGATAATAATCAGCCATAGGATGGACCTAGAGGGAATTGTGCTAAGTGAAATAAGTCAGACAAGAACAAATACCATGTAATTTCATTTGTAGGTGGAATTTAAAAAACAACAAGTGAACAAACAAAACAGAGACAGACTCATAGATACAGAGAATAAACTGATGGTTGCCAGAGTGGTAGGGATGAAAAATGTAAAGGGGAATAAGAGGTAGCAACTTCCAGTTATAAAATAAGCCATGGGGATATAATGCAAAGCAGAGGGAATATTGTCAATAATATCATAGTATCTATATGGTGACAGATGGTTTCTAGACTTATGATGATCACTTCATTAGGCATATAAATATTGAATAACTATGTTGCACACCTGAAACTAATAAAATGCTGTATGTTAACTATGTTTTAATGAAAAAAAGAAAGTTACAGTAATCAACCCAAGGCCAAGGAGATAGAAATCAGGAGAGAATGAAGTACTCTAGCTGCCTTAATTCTCTTGATTTTATGAACAGTGTAAGTCTTCTTCTCTTAAAGTCATATGATAGTCTAGAATAATATAGAGAAGGCTCATAGCACTTTGAGAGCTCCCAAATTATCTTTCCTTGTTACTTACTCATTTTCTGTGTGGGACCAAAATGAGATAATCCACTCCTGAACCCACAGGAGCCGGAAAACCCGAATCATGCTGTTTCTGCAGCATCCTTTGCCCCTTCCCTCAGGGATTTGACAGGTGGAAGGACATACTGTTTAAGAATTAATTGATTTATAGTATTGGTTCTGGGGCTAGTCAATGAGAGCTGAGTTAAAAAAGAAAGGGCCCATCTCCTTTTCAGGGTCACGGAGCTCTGTCCTCAGGACTCTATCTTTAAGAGGCAGATACAATATACAGCAATTTCCAAATTTATTTGATTATTTCCTTCTCTCTCTCCCTCTCATTTTTTAAAATAGAGTTTATATTTTATAGCAGTTTTAGGTTCAGAGAAAAATTGTGCAGAAAATATAGAAACTCCCCCCATACTCCCTGCCCCCACACATGGGCAGCCTCCCCACTATCAACCTCCCCTACTAAAGTGGTACATTTGTTACAATGAATCTACTACATTGACACATCATCGGCACCAGAAGTCCATCATTTACATTAGGGTTCATTCTTGGTATTGTACAGTCTATGGATTTTGACAAATGAATACTGGCATAGATCTACCATCCTAGTATCATTTGAAATAGTTTCACCCACCTAAAAATCCTCTGTGCTCTGTCTGAGAATTCTTTTTATTGGTATTTACTGGTATTGCATTGGACACATTCTGGGAAATGCTGCTCTAAAAAACTGTGGCCTATGTAATTGAAGAGGTAAAAGCCTTGTTTCTACTTTATTGAAGCCAGTAAGAGCAACTGATTCAAAACACATGCTATTTTATTGTCTACTACAACTCCCTAACAGTGTACCATGTGTCTCACTTTATACTTTACTAATACAAATAAACCACTTCGGTGGTTTGGGGGCCTAAGCACCTAATATATTGCTCACTTACATTTGGTAAGTATTTTAAAGGAATATATACTTATGTTTTCTGCCAGAAATGTGGGAGTGTGCAGCAGGGAGCTACATAAGAGTTTATATGTTCTCTTTTAAAATGGAATCTCATGAGAATTTTAGTTTCAGGAACACAGTTGTTCACCTGAGGCCTGGCAGTTTTTTTTAAGGATGAGTACTATTTCTGGGGCGAAAGGCATGTGTTGTGATCATGGAACAAACTGCAAGGAAATAAGAGCGTAAATTTCCATTTTCAAACTTAGAGTCATAGAATTCAGAATCTAATCCTGATAAATGCATTAGCATTTATATCAGTCTTTTTATTTCATATGAGTATCAAACAGCATCGCTGAAAGACACCAGCCTTCCTGAAATGCACTGAATTTATTTGCAATAGCTATGGGAAATTTCAATTCCAAAGTAAAAAAGTTACACGGATGTTAATGGGAAATATTTTGTCAGTAAGGTTCAATCTTCTTTTTTTTTAAAGTTTTATGTATTGGTTTTAGAGAGAGAGAGGAAGAGAGGGAGGAAGAGAGGAAAAGGGGGAGAGGGGGAAAGAGAGAGAGAGAGAGAGAGAGAGAGACAGAGAGAGAAAGAAACATCAATGTGTTGTTCCACTTCTTTATGCATTCATCGGTTGCTTCTTGTATGTGCCCTGACCAGGGATCAAACCTACAACCTTGGCATATGGGGATGATGCTCTAACCGAATGAGCTACGCAGACAGGGCAGTAAGGTTCAATTTTGATTTGCAGAAGGTTCAGGGAAGTAAAAACTTGGACTATAGCAGGTGAGGACTTTCCTTAGCTACATGGTGCTGGGTAAAATACTAACTCCTTTGAATTTGTGTCTTTGTTTATAAAAGAAGGAAGTTGGATTAAGTGATCTTTATGTCTTTGTACTCTTAATACTTTCTTAACATTTTAAACAATACACTAGTAAATAGTAACAGGACTTGTACATCTGGCTGACTATAATTGCTCCCTCTCCCTCTGCTCCCTCTCTTCTTTCCTGTCTTCTTCTCTTTCTTTCTTCCCCTTCCACAAATATTTATGAATTTTGTCTACTAGGTTTTGGTCCCTCTGTTGGGTGCTGACAGCACAATGACAAACAAGAGAAGGTCATTGGCTTTACAGCACTTTTACCTTAGTGAGAGAGACAGAGAAGTAAACTGGAATTATAGCAGTGTGACAGTGGTACCATGTGATAAATATTATGGAAGAACATAGAAGGGATGCCTAACCTTCTCATAGATTTTATAAAGGGGAGATGTTCAACTAGTTAACAAATAAGCTGAACCACTTATTAAATCAGTAAAATACTTCTGTACAGTTTGGTGATTAGCCTCTCCTGTACTCCCAAGTGTTTCCCCTGACACCTTGGCCACCCAGCGACTGCCCTCCCATGCTTGGTCTGATCCTGCCACTAAGGGTTTAATCTCTGAAAATGTAAACTTTCCATGATTCTGTTCCAGCACTATTAGTCTATTTCCATTCTAATTTGTTACCAGAACCTGAGCCATACTTGTTAAATGTTTTGAATACCTCCCCACCCCACCCGCCCCAGTCCCCTAGTTCATGGACTGCCTCTCAGAAGATAGAGATATGAGGTTATTTAGGAGTAAAAGAGAGAAGAGTGGGAATGGGTGAAAGAGTGTTCCAGTAAAGCAATCGATTTGTATGCAGGTCCACTGGTGAGGGAGAGGCCGGTAGGTTTAAGAAACTGAGAATAGTTCATTAGATCTGTACTAGAGAGTACTAGGAGGGACATGATGAGAAAAACTCCAGAGAGATAGGAAGATCCAGGTTACAGAGTGCTTTACAGTACGGCTAAGTAATGTATACTGATGATAAAAGGTATTTATTCATGTATTTCTGACCACTATGTTTTAGTGTTGTTAGAATGCCAGGAAAAATACTACAGAAAAGTCTAGATACCACTGTTGTATAGACATCTACCACCTGTGATATCTGTACCAAAAATGGTGTTGTAAGTAAGGTCTGTTTGCTGTTCCCACACCCATACAATTCACGGAT
The DNA here is from genome assembly GCA_030848825.1 of Tadarida brasiliensis. Lineage (NCBI taxonomy): Eukaryota > Metazoa > Chordata > Mammalia > Chiroptera > Molossidae > Tadarida > Tadarida brasiliensis. Next base: position 62,852,323 of record CM061268.1, read on the forward strand.
ATTTACTTCAATACCAAAATAATAATAATAATAAAAAAGCAGTATACAATCACTGTGTTTTCTTCACATTTTGTTAGTCAACCTGGAGGGAAAAGGAGCTAGCATTTAGAAAATATACAATAAATTATCTTAAGATTTTAGCAGTTTTGAAAATAGCATTAATACTGTTTTGGGGAGTGAATTATAAGGGCCTTCTAGAGTAATGTTTGAAGATTTTATCTTAATGGCCTAGATATTAGTAGCATGCAGAACATGTTTAATGTATGCATGAGTAAATGAATAAATAAATGAAAGACAATAATTCTAAGGTATAAGGTGGGAATATTTTTGTTCTGAATGTTTCTTTACCTATGGAGGAAACTCCAGTAGCCTAATACTCCTAGTATCACTTTCCAATCTCCCCACTCCTTGTTAGAAGTTGAGGAGTGACTTAGTACTATTGGTGAGATTTGAAGAAGTAACTAGGCATACATTGCCTAACTAATCCTCGTTTATTTTTTTTTTAATATCTTATATTTTTAAAAAATTTATTGAATTTATTCAGGTCATATTGGTTAATAAAATTAGGTTTCAGTTGTATAGTTCTATAATACATCATCTGTATATTGTGTTTTGTGTTCACCACTCAAAGTCAAGTCTCTTTCTGAAACCTTTTATCGTTACTCTACCCTCTTCTACCTTCCTCCACCCCCCTTTCCCTCTGGTGATCACCATATTGTTGTTTGTATCTATAAGCCTTTTTTCCTTTGTCTTTTCTTTAGCTTAATCCTTTCACCTTTTTCACCCAGTTCTCCAAACCCCTCCCCTCTAACAGCAGTCAGTCTGTTTTCTGTATCTATGAGTCTGTTTCTATTTTGTATGTTTGATCATTTTGTTCATTAGATTCCATATATAAGTGAAATCATATGGTACTTGTCTTTCTATGACTGACTTATTTTACTTAGTATAATGCTCTCTGGGTTCATCCATGCTATTGCAAAAGGTAAGATTTCCTTCCTTTTTATGGCCGAGTAGTTTTCCGTTGTATAAATATACCACAGTTATATCACAAATCATCAGAGAAATGCAAATTAAAACCGCAATAAGATATCACTGCATACCTGTCAATAAATCAACAGACAAGTGTTGGCAAGGATATGGAGAAAAGGGAACCCTTGTGTACTATTGGTGGGGATGCAAACTGGTGCAGCTACTATGGAAAACGGTATAGAGTTTTCTCAAAAAATTAAAAATGGAACACTTCTGGGAATATATTAGAAGAAACCCAAAACACTGATTTGAAAAAATATATGCACTCCTATGTTCATTGCAGCATTGTTTATAATAGCCCAGATTTGAAGCAGCCCAAGTGCCCATCAGTAGATGAGTGGATAAAAAAGCTATGGTACTAATTAATCCTCTTTATAGCTCTTGGATTCAGTTGACAACAGGAGTTGACTCCTATGGGCAGGCTCTTTGTTCTGGGGAGCAGGAGAATGTTGGGAGAGACTTTCCTTGTTCCAATGCTTCATGCCTTGGCAGCCAAGTTTGTTTAATTTTGGGGTTTGTTATTAGAAAGCCTGCTTGCCAGCATACATTAGTCAGATTTTCCAGTATCAGCTCTATCAATAATAAAGGTGATATTTTGAACCCCACTACTGGCTTTTATGTTATATTTCATTTGGTTCAGAAGTCAGGTAGAAAATGAGAGGACTCTTTATTAGGCCTCTCAAATACAGTGATGCATTGCGCTTATTCAAGCTATAGAAAGATATGTTCCTGCTAAATTTAGAAATGAAATTTGTTTAACCTTAACATGAAAGCACACTTACTATTCACTTTATATAGGTACAAATGCATGCTTTATAAATGTTTTAAAATCCTATTAAATCATCAATGGTTTAATGGCTTTCTGTGTTTGTAAAATTTCTTATTCAAGGATTCCAAATATAATTTTTTTCCCCTGAAAAATAATTAGCAATGAAGGGCAAATGTTACTTTTTGAATTATCTAAAAATTTCTGTTCAGAAAACATGAAATAGTAACAGCTGAACAAATTTGTCTGTCTTAAGTTTACAAGCAGATCAGAAAGCTTTATATTGATATTTATCAATTAATGTTTCAATACATTCTCAGAATACAAATAGCAATACAAATAGGCATTTTGCAAAGAACATAAGAGAATATTATATGAAAGTATGAAAAACATGGAAAAACCTATAGGAAATGGATTGTGTTCTAGCAAACTATAAATTAACAAAATAAATCCAAGAGAAGTGGAAAACTGCATAGGCCAATTATGAAAAAAGGAAAAAAAGATTAAAATGGTAATTAAGAAAAAGCATTAAAAATGGAATATATCTAAACCTATAAATAAAAGATTATTCCAATGCTGTCTAAATTATTCTAGTGCATAGGAAATGTACAACCTCCCAGTTCATTATATGAAGCCATCATAACTTTAATATTAAAACCTATAAAGATAGTAACTCCTCATTTATTATTATAAAAGCAAAGTTTCTAAAACAATTGCCAAATAAAACCATCATTATTTCAAAGAATTATGCCAGGTCCCAATACAATTTATTCTAGAAATGCTGGAGTTGTTCTCTTAATGATTGATCTTTTAGTATAATTCATTTTCTTAACAAATTATAGGAAAGTTTATACATTTTTATCACTAAAATGCTGAAAATATATTTACAAAAGAAATGCAGAAGCCATGCCTAATTAGAACTCCAAGAACGTGGAACTATAAGAAAAATACTTAAATATTATAAAAATTAAATATAAAACCCTAAAGTAACTATAAATATGAATGAGTAATTCTATCTGGATAGCAAAACCTGGAAAAGATGTTCAGCTTACTAGTCTGAGAAATGAATGGAAAAGCAAAAATGAAATACTACTTCTTTTTACCAAGCTGCCAGAATTAAAATATACTCTAAATCCAACTGCTAGCAAAGATGTGAAGCAATTCTATCATTTATCATCGGTGAAATACTTTTTTCATTTTATTGCTTTCCTAGGAAACAATCTGGTATCATCTATTTAAAAAAATTATATTCTCCTACCAAGCAACCCCATTCTTAGAAATCTATCCTATAAAAATAAAAACACGATATATAAAGTTATGCTTCCCAAAACTTTTCAAGAACCATTGCTCTTGAAGACAAAAAACAAAATCATCATCATCAATAAAAAAAAAAAAGATTGAATAAACTATGCAGAAATAATTTTCCCACATTTATTTTGCTATTGTTTGGATATTGTAGAGAGAGAGGGATGAATATTCTCTCATATTCATATTATGCATATTATGAGAGAGATATTATGAAGAGAGATATAAAATAAACCCAGAACTATAATATGATGACTTTTTCAGCTAAACAAAACAATGACACCAGCGGGATGGTGGCCATGGAAGTCAAGCCCAGTACGGAGTATTTAATAACTCATATGCCCAATCATCTTACCCTGAAAATAGATAGTACTGGAGCATTTGGCCCATACCTGGCCATTGCTGGTAGTCAGTGGCAAGTAAGAGGGATAAGTGTGGGAAGGGTCTTTCCTAATTCCCAACCTCTGGATGCTATGCCCTACAAGCAGGGTTGCCGCTGGAGTGAGTCTTAGAGCCTAGAGCATAGTCCTGGGTGAAACCCGGCAGGTGCAGATCTTGGTGGTAGTAGCAAACATTCAAACAAGTACCTTGGAGGCAGAAGTGGAGAAGGTTCCATGTGAACAATAGTTGAAAATGGGTCAGTTTGTCCTTAGAGATGAGAGAGTGCTACTCCAAAGGCTGGCCAATGGCCTCTGTTGCCCTCAGCCAACTGAGTATTCGGTTCAGATCCCTGAATCTGAAGTGGAGGGGATGGGCCATTCCAGGACAACTCAAGACCATTTGGTTATTTAGTAGCATGCTGCTTAATTTTCAAATATTTCAGCTATTTCTCTGTTATTTATTTCTAGTTGAATTCCATTATGGTCTAAGAACATACTTTATATAATTTATAATTTTTAAATTTTGTTAAGGTGTGTTAAAGTAAGGCTCAGAATTTGGTTCATTTTGTTTGCCTGTTCCAACGAAAGTTTGACACTTAGAATCTGTTGTTGTTGTTGTTGGAATATTCTGTAAGTGTCAATTAGATCAAGTTAAGAGTGACCGTGCCGTTCATGTCATTTATAGCTTTATTGATTTTCTGCCTGCTTATTCTATCAGTTACAGAAAGAGGAGTGTGTGCTGAAGTCCAACTGTAATACTAGACTTGTCTGTTTTCTTAAGTTTAATCTATTTTTTGCTTCATGTATTTCAAAGCTCTGTTGTCAGTGAATACATGTTTGAGACAATGTCTTCTTCAAGAGTGACGTCTTTATCTATGATAGTGTTTCTTGTGCTGATGCCTCCTTTGTCTAAAATTAATAGAGCTATTCTGGTTTTGTTTTAGTTAGTGTTAACAAGCTATATGCTTTTCCATCTTTTTACTTTTATATTTACTTTTTAGTCTTTATATTTAAGGTGGGTTTCTTATAGACAACAAAATGTAGGTTTTTTCCTTTTTCTTTAACTGTAATAGTGTTTGTCTTATATTGATGATTTTGACCACTAACATATAAAGTAATTATTTATATGGTTGGAATAATATGTGCCATCTTTGTAACTTTTCTATTCATTGAATTTGTTCTTTATTTCCTCCTGCCTTGTTTTTTCCTGCCTTCTCTAGCTTTAGTGAAGTATTTTGATTCCATTTTATCTCCTTCCTCAGCATCATAATTTATAGTTTTTTTTTAAAAAATTAGGGTTTGCTTCAGAGTTTATAATATACATTTAAAACTAATAGAATCCCTCTTTAAAGAATACTTTTTTGCTTCACATGTATTACAGCCAACATAAAACAATATTCCAAAGTCCTTTCTCCAGTTATGGTTGTCATTCATTTCACTTACCCATCTGCTATGATCACTCAGTACACTTATTGCTTTAAACAAACAGTTATGTTTTAGATCAATTACAAATAAGAAAAATAATATACTATTTTACCTTCATTAATTCCTTCTCTGAGGTTCCTCTCTTTTTAATATAGATCTAAGTTTTGAGGGGGTTTTTCTGAGAAACTGGTGAGTTTCCAGAGAGAAAGCCCAGGCAACTGCTATGGGCACCACAATGACTAAGGCACCAGAAGTCAATTTCTCACGGTTAAGCTAGTCCACTCAGCCTCCAGAATTTAATCAAAATTACTATTTAGGTGTGTCTCCTGCTTAACGGCTCCAGCAACTTTTGTTCCTGGTAAGCAGGTCACAGTTGCTATATCCTTCTGCATCTGCCTGTCTCTCCAGGTTTTGCAGTGGTAGTTTGCCCTAAAACCTCAGTTCTCTGATGGGAACAACATAAGTTATTAATTTTAATTTTACTTCAGTATAAATTTTGCCGTAATTGTAGAGATTGAATTAATGACATCCATGTTCTTTACATATCTGAATCATATTGATATTTTAGAAAGTAAAAATGCAATGCAAAGTACAAGTTCCAATTAATTTTATAAAGACTATATCTTGGAATAAAAAGGGAGAAATTAGGTAAACTCAACCCCTCTTTGTATACGTGCTCACATAGCTCTCTATAAGGGAGCATTTCTATGACAGAATGCTCATAAATTTGTTAACATGAGTCACTGCATTGTATTGTGCTGGTTCCCTTATTATAAAAAGAACATATGACTTATCTAATTAGATTTTTGTCAACCAAAATAAAGAGGTAAGCTGAGGCATGCTCAAAATTGTAAAAATGATGAGTTTATATGAGAATAGCAGAGGAATTACGATTTAGGACACACAAACTGTAGCAAGCTATAAGAGAGTCTGTAAGGATTTGGGGTAGTTTGTATTTATAGGCAGAGAAAGTAAAGTGGGGCCAGTTCAGTTAGAGGCTGTTAAAATCAAAATCAAAATCAAATGGAGACCAGCCTTGAAAATTCCCTGAGCAGATGAAAACAGTCCAGTCATACAAACAAAACTCAGTTCAGCTTCTTTTGTGAGACCAAGCCAATCTGGGGCATTTCCTGTTTATGCCTCTGGAAACCACAGGCAAAACTTCCCAAGGTTGATATGAGGTAATCACTGAACAACTTCTTATTATTTAAAAATATTCCAATATTATCAGTTTTCTATAAACCAGGCATTTAAAGGAAATCAGTCTCTCAGTCCTTAAATTTTGTTTTCCTGAAGACACCTTCATGAACTTTTCTATTTTACATCATTCAGGTCCATTTTAGATAGAAATTCTTGCACATTAAAAAAAAAATTGTGCAGTTTTCCAGGAGCATGTATCATTTGTGTTCATGAATAATGATGATAAACCTTTAAAATTAGGAAGGTTCTAAATGCCAGGCTATGAAGTGTGACCTTTCTTTGAGAGGCAAAGGGGTGGAGTGATGAATTTTGAGCAGGGAAATTATCTAATTTGAGTTCTGCTTTTAGTTAACTTATTTAGCTTTTGTGTGTTGAGTGGGTTGGGATATTGAGAAACTCATTTAGGGGCCTTCAGAATGATGACAACAATGTTATTTTCTATTTGTACAGTGTCTTAAAGTTTATTGAGCACTCTCATTTACTTTAAGTTATTTATTTCTGAATCCTTCACTGTGACCCAGGCAGATCAGAGAGTTTTACCTTACATTTGGAGATAGGAACAGTGGCTGTAAACAAATTAAACACCATGTCTCAATACACAGTGTGTTTCACAACTGGGTGTAAAGCCAGCAAGTTTGTGCTCTTTGTATTCTACCATGTATCTTTTAAATAAAACCTTCCCCAAAACCAAACAAAAGTAGCCCTATATTTTTATGAAGCTCATCAGAGTTTATAACGTGCTTTCATGGGACCATCTTATCTAAGGTGGTAATAATATAATTGGAAAGAAACAATGCATACCAAAACAAGTAAACATGCACACAAACAAAAAGAATGCTTGAGAAAAGTTAAATGAAGGGAGGTAGGAAAGGAATTAATATTGTGTTTCATCTTCAATTTTTATTACACCCCTACTGCTCTTCATGGTGGCTGTGAAATCTGTATTTTTGCACGTGAAGAATCTGAACCTTAAGGAGGTGGAGTGACTTGCTCAAGGTCACATGGCTTTTCAGAAAGCACTGTTGAACCCAGGTCTGTCTGATGCCATGTTGCCTCTTGTGAATGATTGAAGTGCTTACTGTGAATGACTGGTTGACATTGTATGTCCCTGTTGGATCTCTTTACAATTTATTAAAATAAACTATAAGGAGAAGAGTATGGTAGACATGTGATGTACTGTCCAGATCCCCTTGCTGTCCAGGTGTGGGGAGTGCCACGAGCAGATAGCCTTCAGCTATCAGCAAGTTCACGGTCTGTTTAAGCTGCAGAGCGCTATCACCGAAAACCAAGGCAGGTGCATCACAGCTCAAATTCTTCTTTTGCCAGTTGTTGCTTCCTTCAGCTTCCTTTCACAAGTGTTGATACCTGATAAACATCTTAAATCCTAACCTCCAGCTGCATGTGGAAAACCTATTTTGTGACAGTTGATTCCAGGAACAACCTAAGCAAGCAAATAGTAAGTAGGAGTTTTGGAGTTGGATCAATCGCTGTCTTTGTGACAAAGAAGGCAGCATGAATTATAAGATGGTAGGTAGAGTGTGACAACCCCCGGCACAAGATGACACTCCTACCCTCACCGGTGCTGACCTGTGATGGTATACTAGTGGAAGAAATGTACTTGTGGACGTGATGTATTAGGCTTCGAAGAGGTATAAAAGAAATAGTAGTTACGAGGACAATGGTATTAGTGGCTATTATGTTATTGATGTGTTACAGAAAGGTAATAACAGCTGAGTCTATGCCACATGCTATTGTCAACCAGAAAGTCTCTTTGGTTGCATACAATGAAGTTTTCATCTTCTTCAGCAATGAAGTGGAGAAAACCAAGAATCAAGCCTAGGACTTAAGAGAATGGATGAACTTAAAAGACAGTTAAATGCATGCCCAAGGCAGCTTTCTGATGCCAACAGTGATCTGTTTGGGCAAACCTAGGACCCTGATATATGATATGGAATTTCTGTGAGAATACTTTCAAATTCTAATACCCTAAAATCCTCTGAATCTTCTGAGTCTGTAGACAAAGTCTACCCCTCTTCATTAAGAGCCCAAGTACCATGAGGAGCCCAGTTCTGGCTTCTGGAAAAGGAATTAACTTTGTATTTCATCTTTAACTTTTATTACATTATTGCTGCCCTGTATGGTAGACATTAAATCTGTATTTTGTAAATGAGAAAAAAATCTTATATGTGATTTTTTAAGGCCTGAACCAAGGCAATTGCACAGGGGAAAGTTGCCCACTCCATTTCAGACTTGGTGAATAGCCAAGGCATTGCTGTTTTCTGGAACGAGTGGCAGTCAAGGACTCGGACACTCTGAGCCAGCCATGTTCATGTGCATAAGTGCATTTGAGCCAAGGAGTCTCCACCTATTTATTAGGGGCCTTCGTTGAGGCACTTTTCTCCACTTGACTGAGTACCTTTCCACTCCAACCCTTCTTTTTCTCCCTACCCTGGCCACTGGTCCATAAAGAGGTACTAGTCTTTTGTTCAAAGCTTGTTGTTAGTGAGGTAGTTCCCCCTGTCTGTGTTGCATTTACCTGACACTCACCCAATGCCAGTCTCTGGGGAAAATTTCAACATGGGAGAGTTAGCTTGTCTTTTTTTTTTTTTTTTCCTTCTGCATGCACTGTTCCCATAAGTGAATAAAGACTTAATTTTTAATTTTAGTTTGGCTCACTGTCCTAATTGACTACCATCACACCTGATTGCATGACAAAACTGGCACAGTGAGCAGGGTTTTCAATTACACAAAAAGTCATTCTGGAAAAGCAAAAAGCCTGAGGGTCTCCCTGGGCACGGTGCCAGCCATGCCAATGAATCTTTTTGGGGGAGTGCTGGAAGATTGTTTCCAGAAACTTTGCAGTTCTGAAGGGGATCGTGGGCCCTCCTCTTTAGCCCCCAACTCCCTGGCTAAGCTCACCCATGGGATCAAATTAGAAATCCAACAAAGGGGCTCGAGGAAAGTGAGGGGAGCATTTCCCTAGCTACTGCTAGTGGTCCTCCTACCATGGGACCAAAATGACTATTATCTCTGTGCTGATCCCTAGTGTTGATATATGTTCTGTGACACAGCAAGGGATTGAGACTTGTGTCTTCGGTGAAACAGCATGTAGAACCCTCTGGAATTACTTCGTCTCACAGTCCAAAGAAACTGTAGAGACTTGGTTAGTTTGCCTTCATGATGAAGGGGTAATCTTGCTAAACTTGGTGAAGGAGAGTGGCACCTTGTAGGATATGTTACTACAGACTTCCTCTTTCAGAGTGCCCGGACAGAAGACACGTTGTCTAAGGAAGAAGAGGAAGGGAGGACACCAAGGACCCTCTCCTTCCTCAGAGAAGATGGAGAAGACAGGACTCTGAGCCAAGAGAGACCAAATGTTGACACTGAATTGCCAGAAGCCGGAGGTTCATGATTGTAATGAGCATCAGGGTCAAAGTGGCAGCTGGGAGGATGACCTACAGAGAGTTGTGGAGATGGTTAGCAGAACCTAACTTCCTTAGAGCAGAATAGATGGGGTGGTGCCAGGGTCTTTCTTAGCTTGTACCAGAGGTAGAAATCAAAGATAGATTATTGGGAGGCTGAGGGTAGTCTCCCAAATAAGAAGTCAAAATCCCTTGCCCAGTATCTACACCTGGGTTAGCTTTCAGGCATAGAACCCATTGACTAAAGATGTGCTGTTCCTTGGGGAAAGGATCCTGCAATACCATGGCAACTGCACACAGTAATGTTTGTATCAGTTTTCCTCAAAGGAACTCATGGTGTTTTATTTAGGTTCACTGGGGAAAAGTGAGCATTTTAACGATTGCTGTCAATAGAGTCTGAATTAATATTTGATATTCGGAGAGCTGAAACAACATCACTACCTTCCCATGAGTGTGAGGACATATGAGGGGCAGGTGACGAATGAAGTTCAGAAAAGTTCTGGCTTACAGTGGATCCAGTAGATCTATTCATACACCAGGCTGCAATCCCTTCAGTCCCCAAGTGCACAATCTCCTGCCTGTCATCCTCTCTTTCCCCAAATGTATAATTGAGATTTATACTTTGTAGTATATAGTGAACCCCCACACTGGGTCCTGAGCTTGTGGGGGTTCACTATAGAGGTAATAGCTTCTATAATGAGAAAGGCTAAGTGGAAACATCTAACGTTTTCCTCCTACACAAGCCCAGATAGTAAAATAATTAAAATAAAATAAAATAAAAAAATCAGTATTGCATCCTCAGGGGGTGGGAGGTCGGGGTGTGGGTGTGGGAAGGGAGGTGGGAGAAGCAGGTAAGCATATGAGAATAGGGAGTAGTAGTAGGGAGTAGTAGGTGGGTAGTCCCTGGGGGGATACTTTGGAGGATTTCAAGAATTTAATGATGATTGTCCCCATCATATCTATGTTTCATTCACCAGACTGTCTCCTATAGAAACAGAACAGATCCTGGAAAGTAACTGCAGACTCCCACAAACTCAGCTAAGTAATAGCCACAATTACAACTGCTGTGCCAGATATGGAATCCTTTCTAGAGCAGATCAATGAGACTTCAAATTGCATCTCAGCATCTGCTTCTGATTTGTATTTGCATTTCAAAGGGGGAAATCAAGGCAGGTACAGTTCGAAGTTGAGAGAGAGAGAGAGAGACAGGGACAGAGACTGAGAGAAGGGGAGGGAGGGAGAACTAAGCATGTCATAAGCATGTTATTCAATTGTTCTCTCTGGCCACCATTTCATTTTACTCCCAGATATTAGAAGTAGTCTACTGTCATACATATACACATACATACATACCTGCATCCAGGCTTCCTATTACAAGCTAAGGATTTTTTTTTTTTTTTTTTACAAGCTAAGTATTCATACTCAGCACTACCTTCTGGGCATCATTATTTATGAGATGCAGCATGCATGGTTCTAAGCAGTCAGAAAAATCTGAATCCTAAACAACTTAAAAGATACTGTGTGCATCCTGCTTTCTGTCAATGTTTTTTGTGAGACTTACATGGATATTACATTATTACCCGAATGCATTTTCTTTTAATGTTATGGAAAAAATTATGCTAACATAAGGTGCTTTCAGTGAGCTGGGAGCCAAAGAATAGCTGAACATTTAGAGGCTTTTGATGGGGACCAGAAGAGCTTATATGCGTTAATCATAAAGAAACCTGACACCTGTCACTTATTCCATGAAAGAACATTTGGGTTGTAAGCATAGAGCACAACTTGTATTAATGTTTTATTCAGAAGCCCCCCCCCCACCGCATTTAATACTAAGAACTATAAAATTATTTCATCATTGTAGAATCATTGGATATTTTCCAGTATTTGTTGCTTCATTATTGCTGTATTTACTTGGTACATTTCTGATGATGCTCAACTGTTTGCTTTCTCTCTGCCAGCCACAGTTATTAGGTCTGCTGCCTAGGTTTCCTTTCAGGCGGTTCCCTGAACAAGGGCCCCTGAAGAAGGAGCACATAGGGGTGAAAGCTCTCCATGAACCCTGACTTGGTATTGGGTCAATTTTATAAAAGGAGTGCCCTTCTGTGATGCATCAGCCCAGAGAGAGCATTTCCCCCCCTAATTCACACAAAGGCATTTTATATACTATTGGTAATTCTCCCTCTAATGTGATCAAATTTCTCATTGATATTTCCCTGTTTGATTAAAAAAATAAGGTTTTATCATTTCTCCTTACAATTTGAGATTATTTCAATCTCAGTGGATGAAATCTTAAAAATGAATTTGAAAAGGCATGTTTTCCTTTCTTAATCTTGTCTTTGAAGTCTTTATGTTTTATTAACTTATTTTCTAGTGAAATATTAGCTCTTCATAGCTTCTTTCTTGGGAATGTCCCAGATTATTTTAGCATTAATCATTGGTAATAACTTAGATTTTTACAAGTAATTTGCTCTTTTAAGCTAAATATACATCCATTTTTTAAAGCTTACATATTCCAGCCTTGAGGAAAGACAGTATCAATGATTTGGGGCTTTTGACAGGAGGAAGAGGGAAGAAATACTTGTATATTAATCATAAGGGAACCTGACATCTGTCATTTTTTACTTCCCAAAGCCCTTAAACACCAGACTGAAAACTCACTAGAATGTAAAGCTGCTCGAAAGCAAAGATTTTTACTTGTCAGCACGTAGAACAGTGCCAGCATGTGGCAGGTGCTCGATAAATATTTGTCAATAAATGAATGTAGTAAATAAAGCACTTTCAACATCATGCCTCAAACTTGAAAAAAATCCAAATTTTATAAGTCATGTTTTCATTACTATTTCTATTTCTCATATGAAGATTTAGCCTCAATAAAGCAGACTTTCCCGGCTGCACATCCAGGGATCTGTGCAGTGCACCACAGCATCCATTGCAAAGAACTGCCATAAGGAGTACATTTATCATACAAAAAATATATGTACCAGGCACTATACGTAATAATGTATGGGACATTATAAGCTTTTAATATATGTTATAATATGCACGGTAATTGACTATATTTTATGTAACATAATTAAACTTTTATTTTATTTTCCCTTCCTTTATTTTTGATTTTAAGAAATAGTCCACATTCATTTGAGTGATGGTCATTAAACAAAATGAACAAACATTTTTTCTCCATATCCTATGTCTTACTTTTTTTGGTAGCACCCAGTGTTTTGGATAGTTTCCAATATTTATTGGAAACACTTTCCAAAATTTATTTTTCAAATAAGTCCGTAGAGGAGAGGAGTTATTTAATTATATTCTAAGGTAATAATGGAAGTAGAATAATGAATCAGTACTATTATTTCAAAGAAATCCTTTTGCCAAATTTATATTTTTCTCAAAGAATTACATGCTATGGCTCCTTTAAATTACCTCAAGTTTCGCATTACTTAGGTTCAAACTTCAACACTATAAAAATAATAAAGAATTCGCTTTATAATGAGCAATAGTTCAGTTAGATGACCTACTTTCCGTTCAAACCAGTGTTGATGTATAACGACAGGAGCATCGGTTTTTACACGGGGAAAATATGGAGAGTGTATTGACTATACATTTTGGCTATCATTGGTATATATATTGATTTCTATAAATCCATATGTTGATACTATGTTAAATATAAAAATAAATATTTAATGTATTTTACTAATCTCTGTCACATTAGTATCAATAATGAATCATGTTTAAATCTTGACAATAAAGAGCGGCTTAAGATATTGACACCCAAATTAAATAGTGATTGTTTTATCTTGCCCAGAAATGGAAAACTAATTTAAAAATATATTGCAAGCTGGGTATTTCTTCCTCCATAATCTGTTATAAAAATCAAAGTCCATTGCAAGAGGAAATGAGATTTAGTGTCTCAAATTAGGTGACAACTAAACAGAGGCAGATTTGAATGTTTAAAAGAAAATGAATATACACAAAGGGAAAATTATGCCCTAATTCTAGAAGACATTATTTTCAAACTAATGCTGCCTACTGCTCTGTTCCAATATGAAAAAGTCATTACTAAGGCCTATACATAATTCAATAAGTGGATTTAATTTTGGATGTTACTTTGAATGAAATTTCCATTTTAATCTCAAGAATCTATCCATCTATCTATTCATGACACTGTTATGTTTTTGAAGTTAAGATCTATAATAACATTCATATTTCTTTTTCTCATAAAGATACTCCAATGGCTTATTCTACAGGAATATTATTTTTCTAAAATGTCATGAATGCTCTCATTCATTGCTGATCATGATACCAACTGGTACAGCCACTTTAGAAAGCAGTTTAGCAGTTTGTAAAAGGCTAAACATTGTCTTACCATCCAATCCAATATTGTGCTGCCAGGTATTTAGTCAACTTATTTGAAAATTTATGTCCACATAAAAGGGTTTATAGCACATCCATTCATAATCACCAAATTAGAAGCAACCAAGATATCCTTTAATAGGTGAGGTAATAAACAAACCTATGATTATAGCCAAACAATGTACAGTTATGTGCCCCATAACGACAGGGTTATATTCCGAGAAATGCATCATTAGGCGATTTTTGTCCTTGTGCTAACATCACAGAATGTACTTATACACACCTAGATGATAAAGCTTACTGCACACCTAGGCTATATGATAGTGCCTATGGTCCTAGGCTACACACTTATACAGAGTGTTACTGTACAAAACATTAAATCAAGCACAAGAGAAAATGATGCAATTAAGAGATGCAGTAAACAGATGTATGAGGCTGCTGTTGCATACTACAGCATACTGTTTTAGAGAAAACTTTTTATAAGTAGAAAGTGTACATGCTAAAGTAATAATAAAAAGTATATTATAGTAAATACATAAACCAGTAACACAGTCGTTTATTAAGTACTGTATGTGCTATACTCTTATACAACCCACAGCACAGGTATATTGACACCAGCATCACCATAAACATGTGAGTAATGCTTTGCACGATGACTATATAACAGCTACAACATCACTAGGCAATAGGAATTTTTCAGCTCCATTATAATCTTATGAAACCACCATCATTTATGGGTCCATCTTTGACCGAAGCATCATTATGCAGCACAAAACTGTAGTACAATTCAGCAATATAAAGAAAGGAGCTATCAAGCTATGCAAAAACACTTTAAGGTATATTGCTAAGTAAGTGAAGTCAATCTCAAAAGGTTACATACTATATCATTTCATTTATATGACATTCTGGAGGAGGAAAAACTGTGGAGATAATAAATAGATCAGGGGTTCCCAGGGATTTAGGAAGGAGAGAGAGCTGAATAGGTGAAGCACGGGGTGGGGTGGTGTTATTTTTTAAGGTTTTTAACTAGTCTGCTTGATACTGTAATTGTAAACACATGACATACATGATACTATGCATTTGTCAAAGCCCATAGACCTTTACAGCACAAAGAGTGAATCTTAATGTATGCAAATAAAGAAGTCAATTAGGAAGTTAGGGGATTCTATAATGGAATTCAGACTGTATAAGTGTTCTCAGGAGAAACAGAATCAGTAGAAGATACCTATCTGTTTGTCTGTCTATCAATCTATATTCATATATATTTGTATGTATATTTGCACATATATATGTATTTATTATAAGGAATTGACTTACATGATTGTGGAGGCTGAGAAGTCCCAAGATATGCAGTCAACAAGCTGGAGACCCAGGAGAGGTGATGTGTAGTTCCAGTCTGAGTCTGATGGCTTGAGAACCAGGAGGGAGACAAAGGCGTAAGTTCCAGCCTTAATATCCAAGAAGAATCAATCTTTCAGGATGAGTCTCGAGGCTGGAAAAGAAATTTCCAGGATGATTCTCAAGGCTGGAAATTCCAGCTCAACAGACAGGCAGGAGGAGTTTCTTCTTACTCAGCCTACTTTGTTCTGTTCACGTCTTCAAGTGACTGGATGAGGTCCACTCACATGAGGGAGGGCAATCTGCTCTACTCAATCTATCAAACCAAATGTTAATCTCATCCGGAAATATCTTCACAGTCAACCAAATATCTGGGTACCCTGTGACCTAGTCAAGTGGATACATAAAATTAACCATCACATAGGCGATGACAAAAGAATCTAGAAATACTAAAAATGTATGAAATCATGTCAGTGAAGTGGTAGTGAAAAATGTACTGATTAAAGTTAACTTTGGAAATGAGGGGAGACTATAAGACTAAAGACAAAATAACTGAATATAAGCACCATGCTTTTGTTGACAAGATTGAATAATTCTGAAACCACTTATATGTCTCCCAGCATTGAATAATTACGTGTATAGATAGTAGATGTTGCAGCATATTTTATTAGGGATTACCAATCAACCTATAGCTGGTGGATTCCAGGAATAGTGCCATTTACAAAGAAAGAAAGTCAACTCACTTGAAAATTGGAGTAAGATTGCCAGGGTCTTGCTTAAGTAATTCATAGGCAAACTTTTTCTGATTGAGTATGTAGCTGTGCAGATGCAGTCACTGAAAAGGCAGATGGATAAATTCATTAAGATTTGGGTGTCTGTTAGATGAGTGATACAGAAAGACAGATGACCAAAAGAAAACTAATAATGAGGTACAAAAAAATTAGAATAGTCTACATTATCATTAAAATCAATATATCTCCTTTCTGATTTTCATACATTTCTTTCATACATTCCTTTCATTTCATATATTTTGTTCAGAGGAAAGTCACAGAGCAAAGTGAAGATTTACTTTTTTAAAAATTAGAGTCCTCTTAGCACTACTTGATTATTGAGAGATTACTATATAATTCTGGTTAGCTTTTACTTTTTTAAAAATTAAAAATATATTCTGGATGGACCTATTTGAAATAAAAATGTAGATATCAAAGTATTGATCTGCCTGAGCAATAACAAATTTCAAGCCCTTGAATATTGTTTCTGAGGTCTGTGATTGTAAAACTTCTAAAATTTAATTTGAATATATTTTAGGTTTTTTAAAATTTAAATATCCAACTTTGAAGTGATTTTAAAAACTGTGTAGAATAACGTATCATGCAAACAATTGGCATTAAAATAAAGAATATTAAAATAGGTACAATATTCTGACATATGTAGTAACTCTGGGAATATTTAATTCTAAATCCCCTATCAATATTTATAGACAGTGGTAGATAAATTAAGAGTTGAAATTTAGGTCATCTCAGTGAACCTGATGGAGGGTCACTTTTCTTTAGTCATGAGGCAAAGTTAAGAAGCAAAGCTGTCACAAAGTATTTCATCAGCCCATCAAACCACAGACTCAAGAGTGGTTTGTATTATGCATAATGCAAGACACATAAACCATTCTTATTTCACTGAATTTTAATATATATCCAATTCAAAGAGAAGGAATTCAGAACATCATATGCTTTTCTTATGGCCCTAGAGCATGCCAATATCAATTCAAGTCAATAATCATATTATGAGTTGGCAATATATTGTGCATGTTTATATGAAATATTTTCATTACAGAATGCATTCATAAAGTTGGTTTTCAACAAATGTATCTTAAAAAAAATCCTCTGTGACTATTGAAGTAAAATGTTCTTAAAAACTCTGCCAACTATCATGTACTAACACTTCTGACCCTTTTAAAAAAATACTGTCTTAACCCTTTAAAATTCATATTATCAAATATATTTGGCCTAGGCAACTGTGTGCTGACGTTCTGCATTTGGTTGCTGAGCAGGAATTAGAGCTCTTTGTGAGTACTGCATATTTTAAGTATTAGGAGTATACTATTTGTTGTGATGACACAAAAATTAATAAGCTAGTAATATATTTATAAGACAAGAAGTCACGAAACCTTCTTAAGTTATTGTTCGGAACTTGGGCTTAATGTGGATAGGGAACTTGCCTCCTTTACTCACCATGGGGTCCTCAGTGTTTAGGCAAATATTGAGCATATAGAATGCTCTAAAATACTTATGGATAAAAATATGGCTGAATTGAACATCAAGACATTATTTTAAATAGCTCAGTTACAAAGTTGGAATCAAATAAATAATAATTATTAAAAGTATATATCTGGAATATGCAATAACAGATTGTATTAATGAGTCTATAGTCTTCATCCACAGTTAAGTATGATTTAATTTCAGAGTTTCTTCCCTATGTATATTACATATTCATTGCATAATTTATCTACTTCTTTTCAATTAAAGAGGTTACTTGTTTTCAAATTATTATTTTTTTCCATTGAAAATTTGTAAATTCTCTGTTTTGGGGGAGAAGATAATAAAGGTACATTGTAGACAGAACATGAGTTGTTATATATTTTTCAGCTGTAATAAAGTATTATTACAGAATCTCAATCACTTTTAAATATTAGTGTGCTTTAATCAGCATGATTTACATCCTTTCATCTGTCATTCCAAGAACATTTAGAATGCTACTTTATAATAAAAATGTCTATAATTTGACAGGCTAGTTTTTGACAGACACTGTGCTAAGTACTCTGTATATATTATGTTTAATTTTTACATCTCTGCAAAATAATTGCTTTTGCATACATATTACTTTCCATATAAAGAAACTGAGGCTCATAGACAGTGAGTATATTTCCCAAGATCCCCTAGCTGCTAAGTGATGGAACTGGAACGCTTGTTTTTTTGTCACCTGAGTCTAGGTCTCTTCATAACT
The DNA here is from genome assembly GCA_030848825.1 of Tadarida brasiliensis. Classification (NCBI taxonomy): domain Eukaryota; kingdom Metazoa; phylum Chordata; class Mammalia; order Chiroptera; family Molossidae; genus Tadarida; species Tadarida brasiliensis. Next base: position 62,870,538 of record CM061268.1, read on the forward strand.
ACTGTGTTTCACTTTCGCTCCAGGTGGTGATTTGGGCTATTTCTTCTAAGAAGTTCTTTATGCCTTAAGTTGGATATCCCTGAAAGCCTGAGCCATTTTAGGAATATCTCTGAAATAGAAAGAAGATGGCTATCCCCCATCCTGGGTTGGTTTTCCTCTATAACAGGAACACCTGTCAGGGTCTTGTTATTTCGACAGGGGAGTGATTCCTACTAGGGATTTTGAACTGATCATTTTGGCTTGCTTAAATTTCTAAACTGCCTGATTGCCTTTCTCCTTGTGCCAAGCCAGGTCTGTAGCTCCATGATGTTCCATAGCACATAAATGTCATATATAGTTTATGTTTAATTATGTAGTAGCTAACACTAGAAATGAGAGAGAGAGAGAGAGAAATATTTGATACAATGAGGTAAAGTACTTTATATATGAAGGATTTTTTCATCCATCAAACATTTTTATTCCCAAAGATATTATAAAGACAGAAAAAATTCTTTATGAATTTATTTTTGTTTTTGACAGTATTAAATATTAAAAATGCTTGTGGTAGTTAATAAAAATAGAGCCACAAACATAAGAGGAGCATTAAGTGTTAGCTTTCATGTGGCTCCTAATGCAGGATTAGATCTCGCAGTCTTCTCATGCTTCCCAGTCCTGGAAAGCCCTTCATCTGATGGGGAACACAGGCATTGATTACAAATGGTTTGCATAGTTGTGTCAATCTCTTTGGAGACTCAAAGAGCATGTATGTGAGTACAGTATACAATGCTATAGAATTTTCTCTTTATATTAACTTTATATTTAATTACTGTCAATTCTTTGTTACGCACACTTGCATGCAGAGAGCTCCAAGGGAAGTGTTGGGTAGCCCCAAAAAGGTGTTCATAAAAGTGATCATTAATCACAATTTGCTTGGCTTTTCTCACTTTTTATCATTCTTTTAAGGGTAAATTGTAGGAAGCAATGATCTTTTCTGCTTACTGGTGGACTATCCCACCATACTAAAGATGGAGTTAGAAGAACAGATAAAGCTCTACTTACCGCCTGTGGGCATGTGATCTGGCAATGTATCAGTTTCCTCATGTATTAAACAGGGACAGAAATATTAATGTTGCCCTCCTCATAGGGATAGTAGACAGTATAATACAGTAGTCAAGCATAGACTTCTCAGTTAGGTAGATTAAAAATAACTTCTTTCTAGGTGTATGACTTTGGCAAATTAATTAATCCATTTGAACATTAATTACCTAATCTAAAAATGAAGTTAATAAAAACTTTCCCATATCATCTTTGGGAGGATTAAATATGATGTTTGTAGAGTGCTTGGCAAAGTGCCAACTGCAAAATAACGAAATAAGTGGCAGTTGTTAATATTCATATTAATAACATGTAACAGGCCTTTATAAAGAGTAACATTTTACACAAGTTTATGTTATACCAGTCTTAATTTTTAGTAATTAAGGATTAGCTAATTTGGTTTACTACAAATTTTAGGACTTCTAACTTGTATACAAAAGGGAGCTATAAAATTGGTCAGAAATTTTGGAACGATGGCCTACTATGTGATTGACATACTGGTATTTCTGGATGAAGAAAAGCTTTCAGATTTTCAGCTAAAACAAAGAAATAATTTTCTTCAAAATTTGGAAATGCACAAAGAGGGGTGCACAGCTAAAGCCTCATATTGCATTTTAATTTTAATAATATATGTCATCTCAAGAATAATAGCTTCAAAACTTATTTTATGGATTTAATGAGGTAATATATGCAAACATCCAGCGTGTTCTTGCCATGTGGTAAGTACTCAATGGATGTATGTTGCTTTTCCCTAAAGTATAAACTGCTTGATAGGAAGGATTATAAGCTTTGCTCTCTGTTTCTGAAATACAGTGCTCAATATAGGTTTTCCAACAGTTGCAATTCATTCACTACTAACTGGATTGTGGTTGTTCAGGTAGGATAGTTCATTTCTATACTGTTTTATTTATTTAATTGAGTTATGCTTTGTTGTTTTATTTATTCATACCGACTGTGTGACAGGCACTGTGCTAATGCTAGAGACACTAAAACGAATAGGACAAAAGAGCTTCCATCTTTAAAGAAATCATAGCCTAGTAGGGGAGGCATATCTACACAAATAATTGCAATAAATTTTAAGTATTTAGGTATGGCTCTCACATAATATTAATGTGGATACATAGAGGGAATAATGCTAGAAACATAAAAATCAAAATGGCACTGTTTTCCAAAGTGTCAGATATTTGTAGGAATACGAAATTTACTTATCCTAGTTAGTTTACATTTTGTTAACATCATAACATGAACTACTCAGTTTGCTTCATTATGTTTTTGTGTAAAAGGAATAGTACTGTTAGTAACTTCTATTGGCAACATCAATAATGGTGAGCAAAGGAAATCCACAGAAATCTCTGTGTCCTCAGCTCAAAACTCTACGTTGTAGATGACACTCTTGGGACTGAAATTATTTGATCAATTGTTTCTTTTATGGCTCTCCAAGTTGTTTGTTACTATACAGTATATAGACTATAACTTTTTGGTCCTTTTGGCTTTCCCAGAATAGAAAATGCCGGTTAGTTTTGATTTATCTTCCCCATGCACAAATTATAGTTTTTTCCACAGGCATTTTTATAGATATTCTTTTTAAATAATTCAGATATACAATTTTTAAGCTGTTGCTTTTCTGCTTTGTGCTGAAGACAATGCCATAGTCCTTTTGAAATAGTTTCTTGCTAACTCTTTCAAGACAAATGAGCATATTTTTAAGACAGATGGCTTTCTAAATTTATAATTTCTATTTTTTTTTTACTATATACCCAGAAGTGGGATTCTTGGATCACACGGTAGTTATATTTTTAATTCCTTGAGGAATCTCCATGCTGTTTTCTATAGTGGCTGCACCACTTTACATTACCACCAATGGTATACAAGGGTTCCTTTCTGTCCACATCTTGCCAGCATTTGTTATCTCTTGTCTTTTTGATGATAGTCATTCTAACAAGTATGAGGTAATATCTCATTGTGTTGTTTTTTGTTAATCCTCACCCAAGGATATTTTTCCATTGATTCTTAGATAGAGTGAAAGAAAGGGAAGGAGGGAGGGAGGGAGAGAGAGAGAGAGAAACATCGATGTGAGATGTCGATTGGTTGCCTCCTGTGTGACTCTGACCGGGGTTGGGGATGGAACCTGCAATCCAGGTACATGACCTCAATCAGAACTGAACCAGTGATCCTTGGGTCCTTGTGCCAACGCTCTAACTGCTGAGTCAAACTGGCCAGGGCTCATTATGGTTTTGATTTGCATTTCCCTGATTAGTGATATTGAGCACCTTCTCACGTAACTGTTGGCATATCTTCTTTAGAAAAATGTCTATTCAAGTCCTTTGCCTATTTTTTAATTGGATTGTTTTTTTTGCTGTTGAGTTATATGAGTTCCTTGTATATTTTGGATACTACCCTTATTGGTTGTGACTTGCAAATATTTTCTGTCATTTCATAAGTTAACTTTTTATTTTGTTGGTAGATTTCTTTGATGAGGTCCCACTTGTTTATTTTTACTTTTGTTGCCTTTGCTTTTGGTGTCAAATCCAATATATATATAGCCAAGACTGCTGTCAAAGAGCTTATCCCTTATGTTATTTTCCAGTTTTACAGTTTCAGATTAAGTTCAAGTATTTCATTCATTTTGAGTTGGTTTTTGTGTATGATGTAAGATAGGTATCCAGCTTCTTTCTTTCCCTTGTGGCTGTCCGTCTTGTACAGGAGCTGAACCTCATCAATTAGCCTGGCCTGAGCTTCTGGTTGTATCCGAAAACTTGTGATTATCCAAGTCTCCTTCTTTGTCTTAGCGTCTCCCATACTTGAAGGTGTACCAAGACTGGACAGTGTCCCAAAAGTGAGAATTGCATCTGGTGTCCAGATGAAGGACAAATGGAAGCTGGACACTCATGTGGTATGTATCTACCTATGCACCTTCCTGTTAGAAACTGAAAAATGAACATTTTTGCCTACTCCCTTTATGCTAGGCCCTGGTGTGTAGCATGGGAGAAGGAGGATATGCTCCTGCCCATTCAGAACTGCTTCATTGATTGCTGTGGTCCTGTGGGACTTGTGAATGGAAACCCCATTGGCTATCAGTGCCAGGTGTTCTGGGGACCTCCTCAGGCCGCATCTGCAAAAGCTGGAGATAGAGAGTGTAAAGATCCTTCCAGGGAAATACTGGCAACTTGCAGTGGACTATAGAAAGAAGGCAGAGAAGGAGTCCATGAGTTTTAATGTCCCCAAGGAATATCACAGCCTGTCCCTAGATCTGTGCTCATTGAGAAGCCTGACCCTCAGGTAGCAGTTCTCTAAGCATGGAGATAAACCCATTTCAAGGAAAGAACAGGAAATGGGCCATTGTGTGTGCTTCCTCTGCACTGAATCCTGGGGGTGTAGCTGCAGGGAGTGTTTGTATGCCTGTTAACCACTGGCCTCTTCATTTGCTACAGCCTTGTGGGTCTCCCAGTGGCAAACCTCATTGGCTTTCGGAGCTACATGTTATAGGGTCCTATTGCTCTGGTGGGAGTCTTTAAATTTGTGGTGCTAAATGTGGGGTCCAAACCCTTCGCTCCTCAGGGAGAAGCTTGGAGTTGGGAGTTACCTCCCGATTATATAGCACTGTTCTAGGGGTGAGGTTTAGTGAGTGTGTCCCAGCCTTTTGTAGGGTTTTAGAATGAGTCGCAGGAATATGTACCTCTGTGGCGTGTGAAGTATTTTGAGATAAAGGCAACCAAGACCCTATGGACTAAAGAGAAACTTCTACGCTCCCACTCTCCACCCCATTAACTACCTAGAAGAATTTAAATTAGGGGCATTGCCCATAATTAGAGTTATCACCATAAATAATTTTTTTTTTTTATGACCTATCAATAGGGCAGGGCAAACTTCTCATTACTGGTCATCTGCTCTTCTTATTGTCCTTCAATGACCCTTTGTAGTCCCAAACTACCCTTGCTCATCCTTGGTTCAGAATCCCATATCTATCTCATTCTAACTTCCTGTCTCTGAACCTCTCATGCATGTGGGGGTCTCTGACTCTCTCATGTTCATGGGTTTCCCATGGGTATGTATATATATAATTTGATTATTTTCTCTTGTTAAACTGTCTCAGGTAGATTATTAGACCAGTCAAAAGAACCTGGAGGATAGAGGAACGTTTCTTTTTTCCCGAAACTTTCCTATCCATGTTGGTGTGGCTATTTTCTGTCACTTCATATGTAGAAACCCCTCAGCCAGTTATTGTATTTCTTTCAGAGTCAATTATTGCATGTGTAGCTGTCCGTTTTGTGCATCTACGGGACGAGGGAAATTCAGGAGCTTTCTATGTCACCATTTTTGTTGGCCTTTACCTTAGAATGAAAGAAAACTAATCAGAAATAATAACAATTCTTGTTATTCACTACACCTACCAGACAATTTGGTACCACTTCCATTGTACCTGGCTGCTGCATTTCATAACTGAAACACAAAGAATGTGTAATCATCCAGAAAAAGAGGAAAATGCAATTTACCCCTTTTTCATTAGGCAGTCATTACAATGTGGTTGTGATTAATTTAGATAAATTTATTTTTACATATACATGCACCTACACACACAAGTGGTGAATCTCCTCAAAGAATGAAACTATTACTTGGCTTCTATAATAATAGTCATACAATGAATCAATTCTAAAGCAGAAATTTTTATTTTTGTGCCCTCAATGCTTATTTAATATTGTAAAATAAGTCATTAGAAATAATTTCCAAGATACAGAAAAATTATAAAAAGAAGGGAGAACAGGTTAATCATTTACCTACCACCCAGCTACAAGCAGAGGTAATTATTTATGCGTTTTTCCTTCTGATACTTGCTACATTCAGCATTGGTTTAAAAAAACTCTCATAATTTATTTCTATATTGTTCCCATAAGTACATATGCCTAACTGGCTTTGTCAGGGGTTCTTAACCTCAAGGACATCTCTTCAGTATGAGAATAGAGACTGTCACTTTGAGTCAGATTTCTTTTATCTGATCATTATTTTGAAATGAAATATGACTTCTGTGTAATATTTCATAGGGTAGATGACCTTTTAAGCTAAAATTAGAGTGTTTAGAAGGTTTTTCATAATATCTGCTAGAAATTTTGGTAAGCCCTTATAGAGGTCCTTCTTTTAGAAAAAAAAGTATAGAAATTTGCAGGAGGTAGGGAGATGAGGGAGGCCAACACAGAGAATGAAATTAGGTCTTTAATTAAATGACTGGCAGTAAATTCCATGAAAGTCAATAAAATACCTATTGCATGTTAGAAGAAAGAAAATTCTGCAACAGAGGAGGAGACAGCACTTATCAAGGCCCTCTATATGATGGTGGCATTGTCCTTCTGTAACCAGGGAATGGACTTGGGTGTGAGTTCGTTAGCTAACTCCCTCAATTTCCAGAAAAAGGGCCTTATAGGATCTTTCTCTGCAACATCCTGCTCACAAACAGTAATAGGATTCTCAATATGGCCGTTGACAGACTGCAGCCTGAAATTTAACAGCTATCATTATCATTTTGTAATAATATCTCAGGAGGACATAGCCTGAAATACACGTAATGATCCAAACTAGATTTGTAGGTGCCCCATTCTTAATGTCATATACCTACCTAAACTCATCATCAGGGCTGGCTCCTTGGAGCATGACCTGTGCAGTAGCACAGGGCCTCCTGTTGAAGGGCCTCACCCTTGATTTAATGCTCAATTGTTTTCCATTCTGAAATTCTTAATAATTTTTTAACAAGGGGCCCAGCAATTTTATTTTGTGATGTCCCCTGTAAATCATGTAGCTTGGCCTGTATTCCATTTAGTTTTGCAATATCTCCCCAAATGGGAATCACTATCTGTCCTGAGATTCATTTAAAAAATCAGTATCTGTGCTGAGATTCATTAAAAAAAAAATTTGTAAGATTGGTAGAATATTGATGGTGATGCTTCATTGCTTCTTTTCTGGGTTAGTATCAAAAAGCTGTAATGATATGATCTCACATTCTCCTTAGAAAAGGGAATTTCCTCTTTTTCTTCTGTTCTCCTTTCTCACCTCATCAATTCTCTTTTTCTATATTGAACTTGCTTTATTTAAAGTGCATAAAATCACATTTCATTACATTGTGTTTTCATTTGTGTAAAATGTTTGTCATACTAAAGATATTTTATTGTTATTGAATATTGAAAAATAAAAAGACCATGAATGTTGAAAATTAAAATAGACTAAATGTATTTTTCTTCTTAATTCCCTTATGAATTATACACAGATATTCAAGTGTATAATGTTTGAATCAATTTTATAATATTCCAGGGCCTCCGTAGGCCCATTGTAGTCCTTTTATTTATAGCTTTTCTCATTTGCACAGCTTCTGCATATTGTGAAACAATGATATTAGCTTAATCATAACTTTAATTAGGAAACAATTATAGCAACAATAATTACACTTAATTTCTCATTTTGATTTGACTATAAGATAAAGATTACACACTCTTCCTAAATAATCCTTATAGAGTACATATTTATGCTCTATCATAAATGAACTTTAACAGGGTTAGATAAAACTGCAATTTCTGCCCTTACAAATAATTCCAGTTATGCTCATGTGTTTATGGTTGCAGTTTTAAGGGCAATACCATCCTATATCTTAGGGTAACTGTAAAGTTTGTGGAGTCAACTCTTCTCACAGGCATACCTCTCCTCCAGCCCCATCTTTCTCTGCCCCACAGATTACTAATCTTGACATCAAGTCCCATGCTTCCTTAAGTGAGCCATTACAGTCAGTCTCATTAGTTAACTTTTCCACTTCTACTTATTCTCCCTCTGTATTCTAGCACTACTTGGATCTTCCTTCATCCAGCATAGGCATAGAGTTCAAAATATAAAATAAAAATATTAAATGTGTATTGGTTTGCTTGGGCTGCCATGACAAAGCACCGCAGACGGGATGGCTTAAACAACAGACACTTTTGGAGGCTGAAAGTTCAAGATCCATGTGACGCAGCAGATTTGGTTTTTCTAGGGCCTCTCTTCTTGGCTTGCAGATGGCTGCCATCTTACTGTGTCTTTACATGGCCTTTTCTCTTTGTGTGCATGTCTCTGCTGTTTCTTCCTCTTCTTATGAGACAGTGATCATACTGGACGAGGGCCTCACCCTAACATCCTCATTTTAACTTGATAATTTCTCTGAACAGCTTACCTCCATATATGGTTACATTCTGAGGTATTGGGGGGTTGAAGCTTCAACATAATGAATTTTAGGGTGACATAATCTAGCCCATCAACTTCAGAAGATGAACAGTTAAAATTCTAAATACTTCAAGTTTATAAAATGAAAGATTTCTATGATTATCTAATAGTGAAGAATATGTTAGTGCTAAAGCATAATAGTCATACATGTTTTAAATCTTTAGCCTTGAAATTGACAAACTTTGGGTCCATGAAAATATTTGGGTACTAAAAAATTATAAAACAAGAAATACATTTGATCTATGAGGATTTTCCTTAGTTAAGCTCTTACTAAATTATATCAACCAATCCCAAAGCCTGATAGTCGTGGATGAGTCAATGTTATGAGTTAAAACACTGGAGACATGTTAAATTATAAAGATATTATGTGTTTATTCTCATTTACTTTGACAAAGGTTAACTGAATGTTTACTCTGTGACACTGGGTTGTCCTCTAGTCTATATGACCTGGCACTTTTCTAGACTCTTATCAACCAGAGAACAGAACACAGCCCCATTAATTGGGAGTAACCATAGGAAATCTGTCCCACTCAAGCTTTTCTAGTTTAGATGAAGCTGTGAAGGCTCTGGAGAGGACTCACATTGCAGAACACATGGCACTTATTTTGAACTAGCCCCACTTGACATGACCCTGCTTCATCTTTCTCTTTGTCTGTCTTCCGGGGGAATTCCCCTCTCCTCCAATCCTATCATGCAATACCAGCCTCCCTGATTCTTCCCCTCTCCAAAAAGGGAATCACATATGATTTTACCTATAAATTTAAAAATTTACACACCCTTTTACCAAACACAACAACTTAGCGATAGGAATTTCATCTTTTCCACCTAAAAAGGTTATCTACATATTTTTTTAGATGAGTTTTCCCCTTGAGGAAACTCAAGTTGCTAAGTAAATTTTGAAATTAGCATATTTTTCCTCATTTTTTATTCCTTCATTCCTTTATAAACTATCTATCTATCTATCTATCTATCTATCTATCTATCTATCTAGCTAGCTATCTAGCTAGCTAGCTAGCTATCATCTATTTCTACATTCATTCATTTGAATATCATTTGCCTTATGATCAATTTGTTACGATTACAAAGAGTCTTTGAAATCATGTAATTTAATCTAACCCTCTCACCTTATAGATGGGAATGAGATGATGGCTGGAGAAATTATATGTTCTTCCCAGGTCATTGATATCAGGGCTAAAATCAGACTTTGTCTCTTGATTCTTTATCTTTCTAGATATTGATTGCCTCTTCTATTTAATAAGTATAATAATGAAGGCAAAGGGCTGAGGTAGACAATTTAAACTCATATCCACTTATTTAACTGCTGTCTATCCTTAGAGTTTATACACAAGCCTGACTTCTTACCTATGGTGTGCTCTCCAAACCTCCATAGAGTTTTATATCTTCCTTCTTAGTTCTCTAATTTTACTTTGCTACTCCAAAAGATCTCTGTTCCTCATTGCAAACAAAATAACTAATTCTGCTTCATTTAAGCAGGAAAAAAATGAATTGGAATGGCATTATGAAGATGACATAAATGTTAAGGAATAACCAAGAATGCTGGATATCATGCAATATGAGTGACTTACCTAGAACATAGTGACTGGCTCTGGTGTTGGGGTACACTTGCTACCACAGGGTACCCTACTGCATTCCTCTGAGTTCAACTCTACTGCAACCACAGTGAATAAATTCTAACTGACTAAGGCTTAGTACTACTTTCCCAAGGCATCTTACCTCCTCCTTAGCTTAGAATGTCTTATATACCTAGATTCCCCTTTGTATCTCTGAATCTCTGCTGAATACGGGGTCTCTGACTCTCTCATATATGTGGGGTTCCATACATAACTCTGTATTACATTTGGTTATTTTCTCTTGCTAATCTGTCTCATGTGTACTTGATTATTAGACCAGCCAGAAGAACCTTGAGGGTAGAGGAAATCTTGTTCTTCCCCCATACCACTAAACTATGTATCTATAAGAATGGAATTTAAATCTCTGAGGCCATTTTTTACATTTTTTTTATGGTTGAAACAAGTTATGTTTGAAAAAATTTCATGGTCATATCAAAGGCTACATGAATATTTTGTAAAAATTTTGCTAAGTAACATTTTTTTAAAATAAATTAAATATACGTAGCCAGAAAATGCTATGTCTTCAGTTTTCTCATAAATAGGTTTTCAATTAGAGACAAAAGCCATAAGAAAATATAATTTGAGTATTATTGAGCCCCTATGCCTGAATATATCTTAAGATCTCTTGAAATCTAAAACACAGCTGGGCAATGTATCTTGGCATAATTTATTTTTTTAAAGCCACTCACACCTGGTTGTATTTTCAATGTATTGGGTTTTGTGGATTTACTTTTTCACAAAAAGCACTTATGCCTAGTCAAAATTCATTCTACTCTAAATGAAGAAATCCCTAAGGTTCACAATGCATATGGCATCATAGCAATGGTTTGTGCTATGATTAAAGCAAATTATTTTTATATGACATCTATTTAAACAGTATAATATCCATTTCGAGTTCTGGAAGTAATTTTTAGTGAGCTTTTTGCCATTTCCATTAATGATGAAGTAATGGAGGACACTGATGGAGACTTAAAAATGTCTGGATTCAAATTTCTCATTAATATGGCATTTTAAAGACAAATAGTACTATGCCTGTTTCTGGTGAGGGGGATTTATTGCTTTGGATTTGAGATCACCTTTCTATGTTTAAAACACATAAACACAGGCTTTACCTCCTATAATATAAATTTCTAAAAATTAGATATCATATAGCTAAAATCAGCATTTCTAAAAATATATTCCTCCGTTTGTTAATAGTTTATTTTTTGAACCCTAAAACTAAAAAACCAAAAACCTAAGTGGACTATTGTTGGTTTGCATCCTTTGTTTACAAGTGACAAATGCTCAAACTATTATAACCAGGAAGGAGATAGATCAACCAGGTATACAACTCTCAACTCATTTGCTTTTTCTGTCTCTCTGATATATTTCTGCTTCTCTCTGTGTATTGTTTCAGGACAGCTTGCATGCAATGGCTCTAGGGGCTCCAAATTGATATTCTTGGTGTTTGTAACCAACTCAAGATAGAAGATGCTACTGAAAGATTTGATTGACCCAGCTTGGATCATAGGCCCATTCCTAAACCCATCCTTGTGCCATGGAATATGAATACTTATTCCCGTGCCTGCAGGAAAGATCTGTAACCAGAAACAATGTCTAGGGAAGTAATGTTAGCAGATAAAACTATAACAGGAGTCAAAAACATTTGTACAGATTTCTATATTGTAAGGCATCTTAGGGTCTTCAGTATGCAAATATGAATTATGAATCTATAGAAAAGGAGGGTATTTTTGCACCGTTTTCCATATATATTTAAATATGGAACTTTCTTTTTAATGGTTCATCATGTGAAATTCATGTTTTATACAGTCACAGATTTACTCACATAACCAGCTTCTTCATATTTTTTGTTATCAGTCTTAATAGCGTTCATGAGCTCCTATACTGATTAGTGGATGGTCTGTGTGTGTTTATAGAGTGAGCAACTATGTGGGTATGGGTAACTTTAACAGCCAATCAAAAATATCTCCAGGTGTTCAAGTTTAAATAGTCTCTTTTGATAAATTTGTCTTACTAGGTCCAAGGTTCAATGCATTTAATTATCTCTTATCTTCTCAAATTGGCATCTGGCTATTATGGGCTTACTTATGTTACCTCTTGGCAATGGGATCTCTGCTCTTTACTCTGAATTCTTGCCAGCTTCTGCTATGGGATGACTGATCTGGCTGCTTGATTCCTTGTCCTGGGATTTGCTAAAATGTGACTAGTGACCTTAGAGTTTATTATTTGGTCCAAATTTGGCTTTTTGGCTTTCTTTTCCTGATTGGCTCTACCTCAGCTCTTGCTCGTGTTACATACTCATTTATATTGCAATGTCTTGCATTCAGTTCCTAGCCAAGACTGTCTATTCCATAATAAGTGGTCATCTTTCCCCTCACCATTTTATAAAACATAAAGGTCTTTGGTTCTTTATTCAGCTACGTTTTACTGATTCCCTCCCCTCCTCTCCCTGGGGCATATGGGAATTCTGAAGTCTTTCACAGTAGGTCAGAGTTGAAGGTGTTTGAGGAGTGTAAACTCAGGATTTCTTTCAGCTTAATTGCACTGATTGCTATTATCACCCCAAGGTGGCACATCAGGGAAGCTTTTGACTTTTCCCTCAAACTATCTAATGAACAAAGTCTTCTGTCTATCCTCACTCCCCAACTAAGACACAGGCATCCCTTTCTTGCTTCCCCTGTTTGAATCCCTCCCTTTTTTCTCACTTTATCAGTCATAAGGGACTTTCTTATTTGTGTCTATATATGTAAGATTAGCTTAGAATTTTAGGAATCTTGTTTTCTTCAGTTACAAAACTTTATTCTCTCTACTGTTGTTTATAGATTGATTTGGATAAAATAATAAAGTTAACTTTGTGATTAAAACCTGAATAAGGATCACTCATTTCTAGGTAGAATTTAATCTCTCCTGGAGGGGACCAATGACTTTGACTCAGTGGGTTGGAGGGTACACAGTACAGATCCATAGGTTAGGAAAGCACATATAAAAATATTTCAAAAGAATATTATAATCACTGTAATTTCTCTTAGCACATGCTTTGGGGTATGCTGACCTAGTCCAAACTATTAATTAACTAATAAGAAAAAATAGCTCAAGAGGTGCTTTGATTTTGGAATGTCAAACAAATCTTTAGAGTCAGGGCTAGAACCCAAATCTCCCATTGATAGATCATATTGGCCCCACTTAAGCTTTTTAATTTATCTCTTGGATATAATCCTTCATTAAATTTTGAATTAGCAGCACCACACAGATATTAACATCCTGGACCTTTCATAAGATTCAAACTGGGAAGAGATATGAAAGGAACACAAAAGCTAAGTCTCTTTCTATACATAAATAATAGCTAATGATTTTAAAGTACTTGTGGGAAAATAGTTTCATGCTCTACTTATATTAACGCAATCATTTCTCACAACAATATAATGAAATAATATTGTTATTTCAATATAAATAAATTCTCTCTATTGGTATTAGTTTATAAATTTGTCTTAGAACATCCAACATACCAATATCATGGTTCAAGAAAGCCTATTCATTCCTTTCTCTTCACCCCAACCACAAGTCCCTGAGATTTCTCAGTTCCAGTAATTGTACCTGGGTAATATCCAATGCCATTCAAGGAATGGCGGTATTTGAGATTCTTCATGAGTGTTTGTCAATAGCTTGTTAATTGCTCCTCAAACAACCTTCAAGATAGCACCTGTTTGCAAATTTTCTGAATGCAGTGGTCAGATGTTAGGTCTAGTACAGCAAGTCAATTATGGGTCCTTAACATTTTGGGGTATGAGTTCATCACTTGAGATGACAAAAATGAAGCTCAACTTTTTCCCAGCTGTCTAATACTTTTATTTTTTCCAACTGTCTATTTTGGAAGAGCTCACCAACAATGGAGGTAGATACCATTTTATAACAGATTATGAAATGTCATATGAGAAAAACTTGTGTGGTAGTATAAGGAGCACTAATCTTGGATTTGGTCAGAGTTTTGTTAAAGTTGGGTTGCTTTTTTCCGCCAGTTTCATTGAGATATAATTGACATATAATGTATTAGTTTATTTGAGGTTTACAATACAATTATTTGATAGATATATATATTATAAAATGATTATTACCACAGTAAGTTTAGTTAACACCCATCACCTCACAGTTACAAATTTTTTTCTTATGGTAAAAACTTTTAAGAACTACTGGTAGTAGCCCAAAATGCCTGAAATAGCCCCTCTTCCTCCTTCTCGTTCCCCTCAACCCCATATGTCCTTTTCTTTCTTGGTTTTCAAAATAAAGCCATTTTCTGCATAAGCATCCATGAGTTACCAGGACTAGCCTTTTAACTATGTTTCCAAAAGAAAGCATTCTTTAGAAAGACTCCTTTCTAGCCATGAGCTCATAAACTCTTACTAATCTTAAGAATATAAAATATATATAAAGAAAACATTTATCATAATTGTGTTTTGGAATTGAAAAACATATAATAATTTTATAAAACTTTTGGAGACAAGGAAAATATAATTATAGTTTACATAAACATTTATTTCTTGATTAGATTCCACATATAAGTGATATTAGTCTTTCTGTGACTGGCTTATTTCATTTAGCATAATCATCTCCAGGATGCCTCCATGCTGTCTCAAAGGGTACAGCTGCATAGTATTCCACTGTGTAAATGTGAAAGGGTTAATAATGTTTTAACAAAATTAAACTCCATTCTGACCCTCAGTTACTGCACGTACGCACCCTGGCAGTTTCTTTTTGTAAACATAAGGGCCTTGAGACACCCAAAGATAAGGGGTTAATAAAGGCCTTGAGAAACTCAGAGGAACCATGAGAAAAAAGAGATTAATGATGGCCCACCTCTGCCGGAGCAGACTCCTTACCTCTGAGACAACTCAGACACCAATTATGCGGTGCCAAGAGAATGTGGATTTTTTTGAATGTAGTTTTTTTTTTTTTTTTTTCTGTAGTTTGTGCATATATAAGCAAAGAACAAAGGAAGCTCGGGGCTGAGGATTTGGGGAAGCTATACACCCCCAGCCTGTTGGTGTAACAGCCCACCGGTGTAATAAAATGCTCCTTTCTCTACACTGGCCTTATGTTGAGGATGTGATCTCCCGCCAGCTCACACCTTTTAAAATGTACCATAGCTTTTTTATCCACTCATCTATTGATGGACCCTTGGGCTGTTTCCAGATCTAAGCTATTGTAAATAGCACTGCTATGAACATAGGGGTGCACATATTCTTCCTGATTGGCGTTTCAGGCTTCTTAGGATATATTCCTAGAAGTGGAATTACTGGGTCAAATGGCAGTTCAATTTTTAATTTTTTGAGGAAACTCCATATTGTTTTCCATAGTGGCTGCACCAGTCTGCATTCCCACCAGCAGTGTACTAGAGTCCCCTTTTCTCCACATCCTCGCCAGCACTTGCTGTTTGAAGATTTGTTGGTGGCCACCATTCTGGCAGGTGTGAGGTGATACTTCATAGTTGTTTTAATTTACATCTCTCTGATGATTGTTCTGCTTTTTTGATTTAGCAATGGCATTAGAAGTCCACGTGTATAGGTGAAACTAACACTTAGAACGACCCTGCCCCTCAAATGAACAAAAGATACGTTAGAGTTCCCTTTCGATGTGAGGCAACATTGGAAAGATGAGTTGAGGTTGGATGCTTGTTCAAATACTTTTCCTAAGTTTAGGAGAGATTTATACCTACAGGGAACTGGCTTTTCACAGTGATAAGCATCTACCTCAAAATATCTCTCTAAATCTGTACACTACAGTTATGGTTTAATTAGATGTGGTCTAAGTTATCACCACCTCTTAGCTGGACAATTTTAGCTGCCTCCTACCTGGTCTTCTTGCTCCACACTTTTATTCTTCACAGTACTGTTTTCCACAAAGAAGTTCAGGGTTTCTTTCACAGTTTTAATTGAACAATTTCCCCTGTCCTGCCTCTGCTAAAACTCTCCAGTGGCTTGGCATCTCAATGAGAGGAAATGAAAAAATTGTTCTCTTGGTTTAAGATGATTTAACCACTGCCATCTTTTCTGATGTCATTCATATCACTCTCCCCCATTACTCTACTTCAGCAACTCTGGCCTTTTATGTGTTCTTTGCACGCACCAAACCTGCTCTCACCTCAGGCCCTTGGTATTTGCTGCTCCTTCTGTCTTGAATGCCCCTTAGGAAGGTCTTCCTACGGCTAGCTATTCCCTGTTTTTAATTTTTCAGCTTATATGTGACCTTCTCAGGGCCATTTCCCGACAAAACAATGGGAAATTAACACCACTTTCACCTTTTACCCTTTCAAAGTATTAGCTGTATTTTTTATTTTTGTTTTGCCCTGTTTAATTTTTTATTTCCTTATTTTTTAAGTGGCAGTTCACTCTTTAGAAAAATTTACCATTTTGTATTAACTGAAATTTTGGTATGAGATAATAGTTAAAAACATGGACTCTGGATTCAGAAATTCTGGTTTTGCCAATTTTTAGTTATCTTACCTAGAACAAGTTATTTAACCTTGCCATGATACATTTTCCTTCTCTGTTATATTTGCAATGATAGTAACTAACTTATGGGCATGCTATGAGGATAATACATTCTTCAGACAGTGTCTGGAACATAGAAGCACCCAATAAATGTTGATATTAATTACTACTTTTTGTTATCTATTTACACTCTCTAGAGTATAGACTATATGAAAGCAAGAACAGTATCTGTCTTGGGCTCTGTTGTGTTACCAGCACCTTGAAGAGGGACGTGTACATAATAGATGCATAATAGATGTTCCATAAATATATGCTAAAAAAAATGAATAAAGATTTACTATCTCAGAGATCAGGATAACTGTCTATTGACTTCTGGTAATTGACTGAATTATTTGTGAAGTTAGATTCTTTGATATACACCAACTGATTATTTACTCTGTATCAATTGATAAATGACCCTCTAACAAAAACTTAGACTTTGGTTTGATTCACAGTGCGGTTTTACTACTAAATTCCTCAATTCCTGGAGTTTGAGTATTGGCTCCACTGTAAGCTGAATATTGACAAATCATTTAACCTTAGTTATTTCTATGTAAAATGATGGCAAAATTTCTATATAAAATTTATTGAGAAGCCTATCCTCATCATAGTGATTGACATTTCTCTAAGGAGGGTTGAGTAAATAATTTAGATAGAAAAAAATTCTGTTCTTAAAAATCTACTGTGAAAGGGATACCAGAACTTCCTTAAATTACTCAATCTTGTGCTTAATCGTCCTCTCAGGAAATTCCTTCTTTTGCTTGAAGGCAATTTCAGCATATCCTTTATCAAGAAAGGTTTGTTTAGTAGACCACCCTCCATATGCATGCTCTGAGCAGCCCCAAAAGAGGATTTTTGTAAAGTTAGAGGGATCATGATTTTTTGAGACACAGAACCTTTCTCTAAGATTGGGGTGACCACATTCCCCTTAGGAACTATTCATCTCCCTCCACTCTCAAGACTAACACTTCTAGTATGGAACCTAAATCTTCCTAATCAATGTAAGCCAATTTCCCGATGCATATCTCATTAGGGATGAAGAGCAGCTGGCCCCCATTTTCGAAATGATAAATCTTATGCTCTAAGATAGTTTAAAATTTCTAATTCCTTTTCTAAGTGAGCTCCAATATCATTGCTGCTTCCTCCCCTGTCTAGTCCACCCATGCCACCCCATGTAGGTCTGTTTCTTTCTACCTACTACTTTAGATATGTTTAATCCTCAAACATAACCAATCATATCATGAAATAAATAAAAATTTTGAATTTCTTATTCCTATCACCCACAGAATATAAAGAATTTAAAGAATCCCTTTAAAGAATAAAAATTAAAGAATCCCTTTAACAAAAATATTTTTCTTAGAGTTACACTATATAAAGTACTTCTTACTAGTTTTAGGGTCAGTCTGCACTAATATAGATTACACAGTGAGTATGAATGTTGTACTAAAATCACGAAGTACAGTTAGTCTTTCTTGATTATAAATAGTAAGCACAATAAGTTTTAATTTTGACAACAGTTTTTTTTTTCTTCCCTTCCCTTATACTATCTCCTACATAGTGACTACTTTGTCATTGCTGGTGTTATATGATCCAAAAGTATTATGCCACTGCTTAAAAATATCAAAATACTCAAGTAATTAATATATAGTTTTGTTATTGAAAAGAAAATAATTGCTATAACTGATAACTTTAAAACGTATTACAGCATAAGTAGCAGCCCTCTGCAGATGCCCCTGTAGCTCATGCAGGGTGACCCTGGGCATGGCACAGAGAGCGGCTGACCTTGCAGCTCCTGGGAGGCCCCATAGCCAGCGCACTCAGTGGACAGCTTCCGACCATGCTGATTACAACCCAACCACCTCCAAGTGAAACACTCAAGGGACAGACTTGGCAAGCACCAAAGCCCCACTGAAGCAAGTCTATTCTTGGGGGGGGGGGGCTGCACAGCAGTTGATGCCAGTTCTTACAGCTAATAGGGCCTGAGGCTAATCCCTCACAGTGACATGCCAAGAGCAATTAAGCTTCAACTACAATAGGACACTGCACGCAGCCCACATGGGGGCACACCCAAAGTGCCCATCTTGAGTTCCCAGGGAGACTGTGTCACTAGGCCCAACAGGACACCTACTACATAAGGCATTCTACCAAGTCCAGAGGACATAGCAGCTTTACCTAATACATAGAATCAAACGTGGGAAAGCAGCCAAAATGAGAAGATAGGACTGAGAGGAGAAGGTCTCTTCCTATTTTAAGTGACAGAATTGGAAGAGAAACACTATATATAAAGAAGCCCTTGTTGAACAGGTAACTTCTCCAATTATTGCTGTGCAACAAACCACTATAAACTTAGTAGCATTTATTATGCTCATGGTTTCTGCAGGTCAGGTATTTGGATAGACAGTGTAGGGATGGTTTGTCTCCCTTCCACAATGTCTTCCACCTTGGCTGGAATGGGGGTGACTTGTTTTCTGACTGCTGAAACAATCTGAAGGGTTGTTCATTCACAAGCCTGGAGGCTAATGCTGGTTGTCAACTTGAATTTCACCCTGGGGCTATTGTCTCAAATATATAAATGTCGTCAGGGCTTCTTTGAAGCCTGTGGGGCTCAGGGTAGTGAACTTCTTACACATCTGTGTAGGGCTCTGAAGGTAAAACTCCCAACTAAGAAGGCAGACTTTGGCCTTTTATGACCTAGTCACATAGTATCACTTTCAGATTTTGCTGGTTATAAGCAATTCACAAACCTCCAGGTTCAAGAAAGAAATTTGACCACACAATTAGATGGGAGAGTATCACATTTTTTAAAAAGTACATAGAGTGAGAAATATTCTAGTAGTCATCTTTGTAAAATAAAATCCATCACAATTATTCTTGGCAGAGTAGATCATTTGGGCCGTTTCTCACTAAGGACATCTAAAAGAGGTAGACAAAATCTTTTTTTTTTTTTTTTTAATAAAAATCTTTTTGAAAGCTGAAGTGTTAACAAGAAAATGAGGAGTGCCCTGGCCGGTTTGGCTCAGCGGTTAGAGCATCGGCCCACAGACTGGAGAGTCCCGGGTTTGGTTCCCGCTAAGGGCACGAACCTCGGTTGCAGTTTGTCCCCGGCCCCTGTTGGGGTCATGTGGGTGGCAACCACTCGATGTGTCTCTCTCACATCGATGTTTCTCTCTTTTCCTCCCTCTCTCCCTCTCACTCTATCTGAAGATAAAAGCAAAAATGTCCTCGGGTGAGGATTTAAAAAAAAAAAAAGAAAAGAAAAGAAAATGAGAAGTCATTAATAAGAAACTTGAACAAAATGAATCAGGAAAACATCTCACATAAGAAATTGACACATAGAGGCTGTAGTTATTGTGGAAATTAGTTACATGAGTTAGAATAACTATATATTAAATATTCAAGAAGATAAATGAGAAGAATAAGAATTTTACCATAGAAGAGGAAGTTATATTACACTATAAAATGAATTCTGGAACTTAAAAATACAATGATTAATGATCAAAATTATTAACCCAATGGATGGCTTAACAACAGAAGAGAAACAGTTGACAGAAGTTATGAACTGGTTGGAAATATTAGGGAGACTGGAAAGTAATGTCTTTAAAGTAATGACATGTTAAGGGCGGAAGTGGAAGCAAATCTGTGTCAGACAATCGAGGAACTATCAAACACTCTTAACCAACGTTGGTCGACCATCCAAGAACATTTGCAGCAGATTGGTAAAGTAAGCAGAGCAGGTGTTTGGGTCCCACATAATCTGTCAGAAGAAAATAAAGCTAACCGGTCCACCACATGCAACTTATTGCTTCAGTGGCTCAATACAAAAGCGTTTTTTGATCGCTTGGTCACTGGAGCTGAAAAATGGGTCCTCTATGATAATCCAAAATGCAAAAGGCAGTGGCTCTCTGTGAAAGAATCGCCACGAAGTACAGCTAAGCCAGGTTTACACCCCAAAAAGGCACTTTTGTGTGTTTGGTGGAGTATTTGCGGGGTTGTTCATTTTGAAGTGCTGAAACCTGGACAAACTGAATGCAGACCTTTACTGTGAACAATTGGATCGAGTAAATCAATCTTTAATTGAAAAGTGCCCAGAGATTGTCACCAGAAAAGGAGTTATTCTGCAACACGATAATGCAAGACCACACTGCGCAAGATGAACCCTGGAAAAAATTAATGAATTGGAGTGGGAGGTATTGCCTCACCCACCATACTTGCCCAATATTGCGCCATTGGATTTCCATTTATTCCGATCGCTACAACATTTTCTAAGTGGCAAAAAATTTGAAAATTTGAATGATGTCCAAAATGCCATCTCCAGATATTTTGCTCAAAAACCAATTGATTTTTATCGATCCGGCACTGAAAATTTGCACACTAGATGGCAAAAGGTTGTTGATAACGAAGGTGATTACATCATTGATTAAAAATAAAAACTTGTTGAAAACTTATCTGTTTGAATTTACTGCAAAAAAAAACCGACATTACTTTCCGGTCCTCCGAATACATCAGGAGAAAAATATCAAAATAAAGTATAGTGAGGCAGAAGAATGGTAAAAACAAATGTAATCATAAGAGGCATAGACAATACAAGAGGACTTCTATCAGTATATAACTGGAGTCACTAAAGATAAAAAAAAAAAAAAAGATAAATGAAATGATGACTAAAACTTTTCCAAAACTGATGAAAACCATCTACCCACAGATTAGATATGCAAAGATCACCAAAAAGAATAAAACTACACTCATGCAAATATGCCCAACGGGATTTTACAAGATGCAAAAGCAATTAGTTGGAGGAAGGATAGGATTTTAAACAAATGATACTGGATCAAATAGACATCCATAGGCCAAAAAATGAACATCAATCTAAACGTATCTTATTAATAAAAATTAACTGAACATGGACCATAGACTTAAGTACATAAATTATGAAACAATATAAATTTGTAAAAACTTTTTAAAAAAGCACTGTAGATTATCTTTGGGATCTAGAAATAGTTAAAAAGTTCTTAGATTTGACACTAAAAGTATAATTCATGAAAGAAAAATTGATAAGTTGGATCTCATCAAAATTAAGAACTGTTACTTTGCAAAAGACCCTCTTATAATGATTAAAAGATAAATTACAGACTGGTAGAAAATATTTGTAAACCATATATCTTATAAAGGACTAGTATATTATTATTATTTTTAGTCCTCACCCAAGGATATTTCTTTATTGATTTTCAGATAGAGTGGAGGGAGGGAGAGAGAGGGAGAGAAACACCGATGTAAGAGAGACACATCTACTGGTTGCCTCCCACAGGACCTGTACCAGGGCCAGGGATTATACCTGCAACAAAGGTACGTGCCCTTGACTGGAAATCAAACCCAAGGCTCTTTGGTCCGGGGGCTAATGCTCTAACTGCTGAGCCAAACCAGCCAGGGCTAGAATATATTAAAACACTCTTGAAACTCAAGAGCAAAACCACACATAATCCAATTAGAAAATGATCAAGAGACATAAACAGACATTTTACTAAAGAGGAATGAAGTGATCAACAAGGCATATGAAAATATGTTCAACATTGTTAATCATTATGGATATACAAATTAAAACCACAATGAGATATCACTACATACCTATTAGTATGTCTAAAACAAAAAATAGTGACACCCTAAATAAATACTGATAAGGATGTGGAGAAACTGATCACTCATACATTGCTGGTAGGAATATAAAATGGTAGCCATTCTGGAAAATAATTTGGCAGTTTTTAAAAAAAATTAAATATATAGTTATTATATAACTCAGGAATTAAATTCTTGGACATTTATTCCAGAGAAATGAAAACTTATGTTCTCATGAAAACCAATACAAGAATGTTCATAGCAGCTTTATTTGTAAAGTCCCAAATTGGAAACTACCCCAATGTCCTTATAAGTGAATGGATACATGCATACTATAGATTACCATACAGAAATAAAACTCAATAACAAAGTGATATACAAAACAACTTGAAGGAATATCCAGGGAATTATCATGAGTTTAAAAAGCCAATCCACAAAAGTAACATACTATAAGATTCCATCTTATGTAACATTCATAAAAATGATGACATTATGGGAATAGATAACAGATTAGTGATTCTCATGGGTTAGGGACTGGAGATAAAGGGGTGGGGACAGGAGTAAGCAAGTCCAATTATAAAAGGGTAACATGAGATACTCTTGTGGTCATGGGACTGTCCTATATTTTGACTGTGGTGGTGGTCACATTGCATAAAGCTGAATACACATATCTACATTCACAAATTAGTGCATAAAAAAAACGGTAAAAACTTAACAAGGAGGATGGATTGTATCAACATCAATTTTTTGGTTGTGATATAGCTCCATAGTTATGTAAAATGTTACCTTTGAGGCACACTGGGAGAAAGGTATATGGTATCTCTCAATATTATTCTAATAACTCTTGTAAGTTGCAATTATCTCAAAATAAAAAGATAAACATATAAAATAAAATAAAACCACTCAAGCACATGATAATATCACTGATTTAAAATGTAAAAGATAAAACTCATAAAAGAAGTCTCAGAAAAAAGAAAGATTACTTTCAAAAGAGCAACAATTACATTGGCAACTTCTCAAATAACGGAAGCAATGTGACATTAGAATGATCTCTTTAAATTGCTAAAGAAATATAACTGCTAATCTAGAATTCTATACCCAGCAAAATTATTTCTAAAATTTAGGGAAGACAGAATCAGACAAGCAGAAACTGTATTTACCACTGATGACACTGCAGTAAGGGTTTTCTTTAGCAAGAAGGAAAATGAGTCCGGCCGGTGTGGCTCAGTGGCTGAGTGTCGACCCATGCACCAAGTGGTCGCCTGTTTGATTCCCAGTCAGGACACATGCCCGGGTTGTGGGTCCGATCCCCAGTGGGGGGCATGCAGGAGGTGGCCAATCGATGTTCTCTCTCATTGATGTTTCTATCTCTCTCTCCCTCTCCCTTCCTCTCTCTCTAAAATCAATAGAGGAAAAAAAATTTTTTTTTAAAAAAGGAAGGAAAATGATCCCAAATTGAAGTTCGGAAATGCAGAAAGAAATAAAGAGCAAAGAACATGGTTAAATATCTCATTAAATCTAAGTGATTATTAACTGAATAAATGTTTTGAACAAGTTTATAAAATATATATAATTAAAACAAAGGACAAGGATGGTTTATAATTCAAAATAAGATAAATGGAATTGTCTGAGAGTAAAGTAAAAGTACAAATTAATATTAAGCTTTGACAAATAAAGGACACATGTTTCAATCTGTAAAATAGGGATCAGGAAATTAAATCCAGCCCATGACTTGTTTATGTATAGCTAACAAATTGTTTTTATACTTTACATTGTTATAAAAAATTTAAAAACAAAGAAGAATATGAGACAGAGACTTATGTGGCTGGCAAAGCCTAACATATTTACTTCTAGCACTTTATAGAAAATAAAAAGGACTCTTCCCAAAGGAAGGAGAAATCACTGAGTAAAGTAGGATTGGTAAACAAATATATGTGGGATAAATCCTATAATTAAAAGAAAAAATGCTATCATTTATATTAGATAAAATTAAAAACCTAATTATGTACTACTTAGTAGCAATGCATTTTAAATGTAAGGTTCAAGGTTGAAAAGTAAAAGGATGATAAAATGTATAATATGCAAATGTTAACCATTAAAAAAAAAGCTAGTGTACCAATATTAACTCAAGACTTGAGTACAAAAGCATTAATAGAGATTGTAAGGGACATTTCATAACAATAAAATATTCAATTTTCCAGGAAGATATATCAACTCTAAATGTGTATAACAACACACACACACTGTCTCTATTTCTCCCTCAAGAAATTCACAAAGTGGGAAGTTTTCATATACTTCCTGTTTAACTGATAGAACTACCAGGCAAAACTCAGTAAAGATATAAAAGATATAAACAACATGATAAGTAAATTAGGTTAAACTTACATACATGGAATATTGTAGTTAACAAC
This sequence comes from Tadarida brasiliensis, assembly GCA_030848825.1. Classification (NCBI taxonomy): domain Eukaryota; kingdom Metazoa; phylum Chordata; class Mammalia; order Chiroptera; family Molossidae; genus Tadarida; species Tadarida brasiliensis. The sequence goes on from CM061268.1 coordinate 62,895,018, forward strand.
TGTAGAGCTCACATTATCTGTGATTACACACAGAGCATTTCCAAAATTGACCATACATGCTCTACAACAAAACAAAGTCTTAACTAATTTCAGAGTATTGACATCTCATAAAATAGGCATTCTAAAAAATAAATCCCCACGTTTTAAAATTGTGAGAAACTTAAAAAAATCCAAGGTTAAAAAAATCACCATGAACATTAGACAATGAAGACAAAATACTGACTGATATAGAATAATTTTCAGACAAAATTTTAAATGAAAAAGAAAAGTGTGAGAAAAAAGTGAGGATAAGAAAATATACACATACCTGTTCATTTGTGCAAAAACTCAGAAAAGTAAAACACTAATACAATTGGTTCTGCTCAGAAGGTGTGTGAAATGAGGTGAAAAGGCTGGAGAAACAAGAGAAGGGATGGGGGCAGCAGGTGTCTCACTTCTCTGAGTGAAACGTTTTGCATAGTTTTAACTATTAGAGCCAAAATCTGTTTTTTAAACAAATTAAATAAACAAGGGATTACAAATAGAAATAAGATTATATTTCAAATGTATAAATTAGCCACACCTGTAAAGGAGGAAGAAAAGAATTTCCCCTAGTAACTCTAGAACCATTATTTTGACTATATACCATTAAGCTAAAAATGAACCCAACTGTAAACAATATCAGATTTATTAATAGGTATCTTTTTTTTTTCCACAGAGGTATGGGTTAGCTGTTCTCCAGTTAAATGTATATTCTAAGATTGAAGAAATATTTTTAGATAGTAGGAATCAGATTTTCTCATTGTCAGAAAAGGGATTTACAAATATGGAAAATAAGAAAGCTAAATGAACCTTGTGACATTTCATTGAAATTTGAGGTATCAGTGTAAATTCATGCTTAGATTGACAGATAGAATGACAGCTAGATAGGTGGATGGATGAGGAGAGGGACGAATGGATAGATAGATAGAGACATAGAACCCAGATTTTGAAATCTAAGTTTCATTCTTTACTAAAAGGCACTCAAGCTCAGTGAGAACATGGCTGATTTTAGTCCTGGGCCTCAGAGAGTGCACAGTGAGCCCGGCACATCTTGCTCTACCAGAAAGTGAGGAAGTATTCAGAAAAAAATTATGGGACATGTCAAAATGCACAGAAGCCAGTTTGAAAGTACTACCACTGATGAAATCCGAATCAGTTTGAGTATCAAAAATAATTATATTAATAGATCATAATTCATTGAAAAAATTTAGAATCCATGAGTCCATACAGATATAAATAAATTTATTAATTAAATGTAAAGGAAATCTTTATTGTAGAATGCCAATTATTAATTGCAGAAGAAATAATAAGATGAAAAAAGTCAATGATTGGTAACCACTATTGTAATAATAGGCAAGTGCTTGCTAAAACGAGAAAGAGAAGCAAGATATTCATAAATTTCAGAAGCATCTCCCAACAGGATGCCTATCAATTTAAAAAAGGAAAAATAGTATTGTTATAATGTGAAAACCTGGCAGATACCACCTTAACCAAGTGATCAAAGTTAGCACCACCAGTCATGGGACAAATAGATAGCACATTCCTCTTGGTATGTTGTGGTGAGGGCACAATATCACTACTATGGTTGCTATTTCTGTTAACTATATAACTACACTGAAATTGGGGAACCTGTGAATTAAATGTGTATAGTTTTCAAAAAAGTCAAGATCATGAAAGACAAAGAAAGACTAAACTATATTTCTAGTTTAAAAGAGATTAAGAAGCAGTAACAATTAAAAGCAATTTTAATTGGATTTTCATTTTTGCTATAAAGAAATTAATGGGGCACTTGTCAAAATTTGAATTTCATCTGAAGGGTAATTGTACTGTATCCATTATACTGTGTTCATTTGATAATTATACAGTCGGCCCTCGTTTATCGTGGTTAATCAATTCCAGACTCTACCGCGATAAATGAATTTCTGTGAAGTAGGATTCTTCATTTATATACAGTTGTGTGGCCGCGATAGAGTGAAGCCGCGAACGTTGAAGCAAGAAGTGGCGAGGGACGACTGTATAGTGATTACATAAGAGAATGTCTTCATTTTAGAACCAAATTATTCAGGGGGAAAAGAGCACAATATCTGCAACTTGTACTCAAGGTTTCAGACTTTTGGTCTCCCTCTCTCTCTCTCAACAAAGTCGATGTGGTAGAATAGTAATGTGAAGAATGTAAGTAAAGTGTACATGAATCTTTTTATTACCATTTTAGAAAAGTCTTTAAGTCAAGATTGGTTCAAAATAAAAAGTTAAAAAATATTTTATGCCTATTGTAGCAGACTGTTGGCGTTCCACCCTGTATGGGTGCACCGGTGCACCTATTTCAATACTCTGAAAGGTGCCTACTAGTAACACATGCCATTCCTTGACTGAGGACCTTTGTCAGGCTGCGGGAGCAATATGTTCCATCTAGAAGGAAAGCCAGAAGTGCTAGAAAGTTAATGGTACTGAAAAAGCCCCTAACTAATGATAGGTTATATTATGTAGAAGATAAATACCTCGGTTTCTTTGACTCTTGGTTAAGATAAGTGTGAGATGCATTCTAAATAATCTCCCAGAGTTCACTAGTGGAATTAAGTTCTAATTGCCCATACTGGCAACTTGCTTAATAATTCTCTATTGACTTCCATCCCAGTCTCAATTCTCTACCCTTCAGGCAGATTCCTAGGATTTACTCCCAAATAAATTATTGTAGTTGAGTCTTTGTTTGGGGGCCTGTTTCTGGAAGTAGGTAAGTAAGACAATAAATAAAGGATGTGATATGACCAGATCCTCTATATAGAATGCTAGAATTTGAATCACATGGATTACAAGTACCTGTTGCTGGTGATGAATGGGGTAAGAATAATTTGGTAAGACACTTATTTTTAGTAAATTGAGATGCCATATAGGTGACAGGAAACACACTGGCTTATGTAATACCTCTAGCATTCGACAGTTATGGAGCAATTGTAATTGTAAGGATTGTGGAGTTAGCGTTTGTTGTAAACTGACATTGAAGAACTGAAGGAATAAAATAATAGGCTTAGGACAATCAACTCAGGATACAGTTGAAAGGTCAGAAGGTATTTATGACAGTCTTTAGAGAGAGCCTCATGTCCTGCAAGTGAAGAACAGACTGTATTGAAAGGAATGCTTAAAGTTTGATTTTGAGAGTAATGAAGGTATACAGAAAGCTGAATTCACAGTCTAGATTAGACTCTCAACAAGACTATAAGAGAGATTCTGATATGGGTTTGGTATATTTGGGTGGATGTTCTTGAGAACCTTGAATCCCTAGATTCTATGGAACATTCTGGGATTATAAATCACCTTCTTCCTCTTGGAAGAGGATAGCAGCTTTTTGGTAAAGGAAAGCAGCTTTTTATTGACTACAGCATATACAAAGTACTCACCTGATTTATTATGAATGGCCAGAGAACCTACAAAATCAATATATTCTTAGAGGATATTCTCACTACAATGATAATTTTAGATGATGGTAGATTACTATACACTGAACTAAGTGGTATCTTTATTCATAGTACTGGTTATTATATCTCTACTAAAACAGCTTAGAATAGCCTCTTGCTCTTGGTATGTGGCTATTTATCTTCCAAATGTCTTCTCCAATATCTTTCATTGGATATCTTTTCACTGTATAGTTTTCATTGTATAGATCACAGAAGTCTTTGGTTAAATTTATTCCTAAGTATTTTATTCTTTACGATGCTGTTGTAAATAGGATTGTTTTCTTAATTCCCCTTTATGATAGTTTGTTGTTGTATATAGAAACACAACTTATTTTTGTGCATTGATTTTTTTATCCTGCAACTTTACTGAAATTATTTATTAGTTCTAACAGTTTTTTTGTGGAATGTTTAGGGTTTTCTATTGATAATACCATGCCATCTACAAATAGAGAGTTTTACTTCTTTTTTTCCTATTTGAATGTCTTATTTTTCTTTTTCTTACCTAGTTACTCTGGCTAGGACTTTCAGCATATGTTGAATAAAAGTAAACAGATTGGAAATTGTTATCTTGTTTTTGTTCTTAGAGGTAAAGCTTTCAGCATTGCACATTGAGTATGATTTCAGCTACAGGATTATCACACATGCCTTTATTATGTTGAAGTATGCTCCCTCTGTACCAAGTTTATTGAGAGTTTTTTTTATCATAAAAGATGTTGAATTTTGTCCAATGCTCTTTGTACTTGTATTGAGATGACCATATAATTTTATCATTCATTTTGTTAATGTGGTACATACCATATTTATTAATTTGTAGATGCTGAACCATCCTGTATCCCTGCTATATATCCCACTTGATCATGGTGTATGATCCTTTCAATGTATTGCTGAATTCAGTTTGCTAATATTTTGTTGAGGCTTTTTACATCTATGTCCATCAGGGATATTGGTCTGTAATTTTATTTTTCTTGTGATATTCTTCTCTGGCTTTGGTATCAGGGCAATGCCGGCCTTGTAAAATGAGTTTGGATGTATTCCCTTCTCTTACAATTTTTGGAAGAATTTGAGAAGGATTGGTATTAGTTATTTTCATGTTTAGTAGAATTCATCAGAGAAGCTGTCAGGTCCTCACCTCAACTTTTTCTTGTTGGGAGGTTTTTGATTTCTAATTCAATCTTCTTATTAATTATGGGTCTAGGTTTTCAGTCAAGGTAGGCTGAATGTTTCTAGAAATTTATTTCTTCTAGGTTGTCTAACTTGGAATATAATTGTTCATAGTAGTCTCTATTCCCCTTTGTATTTCTGAAGTATCAGTTGTAATATCTCCTCTTTCATTTTTAATTTTAATTATTTGAGTCTTTTCTCGTTTTTTCCTTGTAAGTCCAGTTAAAGGTTTGTTTTGTTTATCTTTTCAAAGAAATAGCTCTTAGTTTCACTGATCTTTTCTATTATCAGTTTAGACTATATTTCATTTATTTCTATTTTGATCTTTATTTCCTTCCTTTTGCTAATTATGGGCTTAGTTTATTCTTCTCTTTCTAATTCCTTTTTTTTTTTGTATAATTTTAGATTTATTTGAGATTTCCCCCTTATTCTTAAACAGGCTGTTATCACAATAAACTTCTCTCTTATAACTAACTGATTTTGGTATGTTTCTATTTTTGTCTCAAAATACTATTTGATTTATTTTTGTTGTTGTTGTTAATCCTGACTTGAGGATATTTTTTCCATTAATTTTTAGAGAGAGTGCTGGAGAGGAAGGGAGTGTGTGTGTTGGGGGGGGGGCAGAGAAACATCGACTGGTTGCCTCTCACACCCACTCTGACTGGGCCATGGATTGAATCTGCATTCCAGGTATGTGCCCTTCATCAGGAATTGAACTCGTGACCCTTTGGTGTGCAGGCTGATGCTCTAAACATGAGCAACACTGGCCAGGGCAGATTTATCTTTTGATTTCTTCTTTAAAGCATTGATTGTTATGAAATGTGTTCTTTAATCTCCACATATTTGTAAAATTTGTATTAACTGGGATACTTTTATAATGACATGTACTAAACTGCCTGGAAACCAGTGGACAAATAAACATTGGAATTTCCTGGATAACTGGGTTATACAGTTATCCTAATATGGGTAGAATCATAAAATATAATCATATGTATATGATTAAAATATATATATGTTTCCTTTTCCACTGAATTTAATATATGAAAAATTTATACCCCTACAAACAATGTTTTGGATTGCATACCTCAATTTCATTCAACAAACATTTATTGAGTGTTTACTGTATTCCAGGGATCTTCTAAAATGGGAATTCAAGAGTGCAAAAAACATACAAATCCCTGCACTCTTACAGCTTACTCATCACATGGTGCTTTATATTTTTGTATCAACAAATAAATTCAAGAAATTAAAGAAATGGAGAGGAAGCCTATAAATTTTAACACTCGTAAGACAAATCAACCAATTGCAATGTGTGAACCTTACATGGATCCTGATTCAAATAAACACAATTAAGAAAATACATTTCTGAGATAAGTGGAAATTTGAACACAACTGATTATTATATAATTATTATTAATTTTGGGTTAGATGATGGCATTGCATTTATACTTAAAAAAAGGTACATAATAAAAAAAAAACTTAAAAAATTTTTTTAAAATTATTTTTATTAATTTGTTTTTGTTACAAATATTTCTCCTTTCCCCCTTAATGACACCCTCCTTCCCATCCCCCCCACCCCATCATGCATACATACATATAAGTTCTGTGGTTTATTTCTTACCCTCAACACCCCCTCTTCTGAGGTTTGTCAGTCTGTACCCAACCTCTATGTCTCTGGGTCAATTTTGTTCATCAGTTTGTTTAGTTCATTATATTTCACAAATAAGTGAGATCATGTGATATTTGTCTTTCTCTGCTTGGCTTCTATCGCTTAGGATAATACTTTCCAGGTCCCTCCATGTCGTCTCAAAGGATAAGAGATATTTCTTTCTTACAGCTGCATAGTACTCCATTGTGTATATGTACCACAGCTTTTTTATCCATTTGTCTACTGATGGACACTTGGGCTGTTTCCAGATCTTAGCTATTGTAAATAGTGCTGCTATAAACATAGGGGTACATATATTCTTTCTGATTGGTGTTTCAGGCTTCTTAGGGTATATTCCTAGAAGTGGAATCACTGGGTCAAATGGCAGTTCAAGTTTTAAATTTTTGAGGTAACATCATAGTGTTTTCCACAGTGGCTGCACCAGTCTGCATTCCCACCAGCAGTGTACTAGAGTCTCCTTTTCTCCACACCCTCGCCAACACTTGTTGTTTGATGATTTGTGATGGCGGCCATCCTGACAGGTGTGAAGTGATACCTCATAGTTGTTTTAATTTGCATCTCTCTGATGATTAGTGATGTTGAGCATTTCTTCATATGTCTCTTGGCCATTTGTATGTCCTTTTTGGAGAGGTGTCTATTTAGGTCCTCTGCCCATTTTTTAATTGAGTTCTTTGTCTTCCTTTTGTTGAGTTGTATGAGTACTCTATATATTTTGGAAATTAACCCCTTATCTGATGCATCATTGGCAATTATGGTCTCCCATATAGTTGGTTCCCTTTCCGTTTTGATGGTTGTTTCTTTTGCTGTGCAGAAGCTTTTGAGTTTGATGTAGTCCCATGTGTTCATTTTTTCCTTTGTTTCTCTTGCCTTAGGTGTTATATCAGTGAAAATTCTGCTGTGTATTATGTCTGAAATTTTGTTGCCTACATTTTCTTCTAGGATTCTTATGGATTCACGAGTTACATTTAAGTCTTTAATCCATTTTGAGTTTATTCTTGTGTATGGTGTAAGCTGGTGGTCTAGCTTCATTTTTTTGCAAGTAGCTGTCTAGTTTTCCCAATACCATTTATTGAAGGGACTGTCTTGACTCCACTGTATGCTCTTGCCACCTTTGTCAAATATTAATTGTGCATATTGTCTTGGGTGAATTTCTGGGTTCTCTAAAAAAAAAAACTTTTAATGAAATGATTTTAAGGCTGAAATTTGCTTCAATGAAATATGAGAGATAGAAGTGATGAAAGTAGAGATGAAATAATAGTGTGCATGATTCAGCAACTGGGTGAGGCTGGGTAGTGGCTGCTTGGAGGTTTATGATATTTTATCTATTTTTGTATATTAGGAAATTCTCCATAATATCATTTAAAAATCATAGCCAGTAATTATTATGCAAAATAGCATATCGTTTTTGTTTTGTTTTCCTTTGAATATTGTTGAGGGTATATATTTTTCTTAAATTGTCAGCTCTTTTTACTGATGCTCTGAAGAATATGTAGCAGATTTGTCATATGTCACTTTTCTCATAAAACTTTGTATTTTATTTATATGTCCCTATTTAAAAATAAACAATTGTAAACACTTTAGCTTTGTTTCATTGTTACTTAGAGTAAAACTCAAGAATTTTTTTGACAATCATTGAATATGCAACCTTGTTTGACTGAGGCATGCTCACATATTAAATTTCTATTACAGCCCTTCTTTGGGTATATACTGACAAGACTTGTTTTCTTAGGACTTAGAAATAAATATATTTCTCAGCAAGGAGTCTAGTGAGGGGCCAAGTTTCAGCAACTTCTGGAGCATCATTAAATTATTTTCCCAATTGGCCTATTGAAAATTTATTTTCAATAACCCAAGGATTTACACACATACCTTTTTGGAACCAATTGTTCTAATTCATTGTCTAGTTTTACATGACACCCAGATGGTAGAGATGATATAAGACATCTGAAGTATCACTGTTGTTTTTTCTGTTCCCAACCAGAAAATTTTGAACTTAGCAAAAGTTATTTTATTTACAACATTTCAATAAAACCATAGAAGATCAGGAATAGGATCTACTAGTTCATGTCTTATGTTTTTTTCCTAAATAAGCAGTAATTTATGAACTTGTGCCAGGCAAGATGGAGTTAATGCAGGATCATTGGTACATGTCCTTGAGAAGGAACAATTATGGATATTGCCCTGAAGAACAAGGAAAATAAAATATAGGCAAACTATGTCACTAGATTGTAAAGCCAAAGAAGAGAAAAAAAGGGGGAATGATATAAATGTCAAGAAGCAAACCAAAAGGTGTGAAAACCAGATAGGAAGGGTAGTTTCTTATTTGGAGTGAGACAGGAAGGATATAAATTATTTATTGAAATAAATAATATATCTTCTCATTTAAAGTTTGAATTATTTTCTTTCCCTCTGTTTATGACAAAACAGGGATGGGATGTGACAATAGGAATAAATTTCTGATAATAATAATCATATATATATATATTTTTTTATCCTCACCCGAGGACATTTTTACATTTATCCTCAGATAGAGCAGGAGGGGGGGGAAGAGAGAGAGAAAAACATCGATGTGAGAGAGACACATCGACTGGCTGCCACCCACAGGATCCCAACTGGGGCCCGGGACAAACTGCAACTGAGGTACATGCCTTTAGTGGGAACTGAACCTGGGAATCTCTGGTCTGCAGGCCGATGCTCTAACTGCTGAGCCAAACGGGCCAGAGCAATAATAATAATAATTATTACTTATTGAATGATGATTTAAGAGACTAGAATAGTGTTAATATTTGTTATACATTTTCTACCCTAATTCTCATTACTCATTTATAAAATAATTATCTTAATTTTATAAATAAGGAAACTGAGGCAGAGAGAGGTAAAGCAAATTTTCTGAAGATTACAGAATAAGAAGAGCCCAGATTTAAACTTGGGCAAGGTCAGTGACTCCAGAGTCAACATATGTAATTAATATGCTGTATTAAATAACTTGATAATTATAGAAAAATGACCGAAAACCAATAACACCAAAATAAATATCTTTAACTAAAAAATTTTGGATTCAATCAGTATGTATAGAAACCATACTATGGGTCAAGTTCTACATTGGTAATTTTGTACATATTTTTGTCTTACTTAATCCCCCTAAAGTATTCTGTAAGTAGATATTGCCAGTTAATAAGTAATAGTGAGGAGACAGAGGCAAGTTAGGCAGTGAGGGACCATGGGAAGGGAAGGCTGACACACTTGGGAAGTTTGAGATGACTTGGAGCTCAGCACACAGGCAGGCAACCCAGTATACAGCATATCTGGAGGTTTATTTGGACTCTACATGTCTCAAAATAAAACTAAAATTAACACAGGAGATTGTGCCTTCAGGGCCAGAAACTCCCAGGCCCCATTTAAACAAATGCAAATTAGAAGCTCCTGGAAGGAGCACAGGTCAATTACATAAAACAAACAAACAAACAAACAAACAAAAACAAACTCAGAAAGGCTGGTTTCATGCAAGAGGGGAACAGCAATTTTATCCATTCCTTTCTCTGGGACTTTGACGGGTTTGCAAAGGAATTTTATTTACTATTAAAGAATATAGTGCTGGCGACCTGACCTATTCCAATTAATATTCATACTGGTTTTTGGGAGCAAGGCAACAGGATTGCTGAATGAGTTCTGCTGTGAAACTGTAGTGTGTGTTCCTATTGCAGAAAGCCAGGTCACCTTAAAAAGGATTATAGGAAACCAAGATAGGATTTGGGGGAGAAACCAAAAGCAAGCATAGGGTTGCTCCAAGGGCATTTCTCCTCCTCTTCACTAACAGTCTGGGAGAAGTTGAAATTATCAAAAAAGGGAAGCCACAAAGGCCCCTATAGATGACCTAGGGCTAGACCCAGTCAGGTGGGAAACATAAGCTTTAAAATGTATGGATGAACAAAATAGACCCAGAGACATAGAAATAGAGCTCAGAATGACAAACTTCAGAGGAGGGGGTTATGGGGAGGGAAGAGATAAACCAAAGAACTTATGTATATAAGCATAACCAACGGACATAGACAACAATGCTGGGGAAGGAGGGATGGGAGGAGGGTGTCAATGTGGGGGAAAAGGAGAAACATTTGTAACAAAAATAAATTAATTAAAGAAAAAATAAATTTAAAAAATGTATGGATGTTGCTAAGGCAGAATTCCTTGAAAGGACCAATCAGAGGCTAGCAAGCCGTATATCTAGCCCCATGGGCAACCTCCTCACTGCAGGGAGTCTATCTTTCAAATAAACCTTCCTTTCACTTATCCTTTGTCCTTGAACCCATTCTTCTATTTTTCAGGACAACAAACCCGAACACCACAGCTTGGTTTCAATAGGGCTCATTTCTTTTTTTAATTCTTATTTTGAACCAGTGATATCTCTATGCTCCCTTACTATAAGGAACTATCAAATTATTTTTACTTTCTCTTCTAACTTGCTTTAAGTACTTTTTATTGTGGTAAAATATGCGTAATACAAGTTTACTTTTAGCGGCATTTAGTACATTTACAATGTTGTACAACCATCACCACTATCTATTTTCAGAACATTTTCATCTCTCTGAAAGGAAAGCCCATACACTTTAAGCAGTCTTCTCCTTTTCCCCCTACTCCAGTCCCTGGCAAGCACTAATCTGCTTTCTGTCTCTATGGATTTGCCTATTCTGGATACACTTATAAATAGAATCATACAATATGTGGATTTTTGTGTCTGGTTTCTTTCACTTAGCCTAATGTTTTCAAGGTTCATTCATATTGTAGTATTTTAAAATACTCCATTCCTTTTTATGGCTGAATGATATTTTATTATACGAATATACCATGTTTTGTTTATGCATTCATCAATTCACGGGCATTTGGTTCATTTACTTGATTTTCTTGATTTGGCTACAGTGCTGCTATGAACATTCACGTGCAAGTTTTTGTTTGAACATCTGTTTTCAATTCTTTTGGGTATATACCCAGGAGTGGAATTGCTGAAACATATGGTAATTCTATGTTTAACTTATGGAGAAATGGCGAAACTGTTTTCCACAGTGGCTGCATCGTTTTACATTTCTATCAGCAAATGTAGGATTCCAGTTTGTCCATATCCTCACTAATACTTGATATTTTCCATTTTTTCTGGGTAGTTATTCTAATGGTTTTTATTTGCATTTGCCTAATGGCTAATAATGTTGAGTATCTTTTCATCTGTTTGTTGGAGAAAGTATCGAAAGTGATTGAAGTCCTTTCCTTATATTTTAATTGGGCTGTTGGTCTTTTGTTGTTGAAATTTAAGAGTTCTCATATATTCTGGATATTAGGTCATTATCAGATATACGATTTGCAAGTGTTTTCTCCTATTATGTGGATTGTCTTTAACTTTCTTGATAGTGCTCTTTGATGCACAAAAGTATTTAATTTTAAAATAATCCAATTGATTTTTGAATGTGTTTATACTTGCTTTAAATTATTGATGGATTGACAATTTTATCTACATGCAATGTCCTTCTTTGCCTTCTGTAACAATATTTTCATTTAAAGTACCTTTGATATTAGTAAGGCTACCCAACCCTCTTTTGGTTACTATGTGCATGAGATATCTTTTTTTATTTTCAATTTCTTGTACATTTGGATTTTATGAGTCTCTTGTAGACAGTATATAGTTGGATCATTTTAAAAAAATCCACTCTGCTTATCTCTGCCTTTTAATCCATTAAGTTTAACTCATTTATATTTATAGTGATTACTGATAAGAAAGGACTTACTTCTGCCATTTGTTTTTATTTACTTTTGCTGTTTCCTTTATGCCTATATCTTTTTCTGTTCATCAATTCTCCCACTAACGTTTTTTGGTGTATTTAATTGACTTTTTGTAGTGTACCATTTTGATTTCCTCCTCATTTTCTTTTCTCTCTATATTTTTAGTTATTTTCTCAGGGGTTACCATGAGTATTACAATTAACAACTGAAATGCATAAAAAGCTAGTTTGAATTAATAGAAATTTAGCTTTAATAGCATACAAATTTCTGCTCCTATTCAATTCTGTTTCCTCCTTTATGTTTTTGCTATCACAAATTATATCTTTGTACACTGTGTGCCCATTAACATGGATGTATATTTATTGTTTTATGCATTTGTCTTTTATATAGTATAGAAAAAAGGAGTTATAAGCCAAAAATATAATAATACTGGCTTTTTAATTTAACTATATGTTTACCTTTGCCATTATTCTTTAATTTTCCCTTTTACTGAATTTCCTTTTTAGTGACACTGATTAACAAAATTATTCAGGTTTCAGGTACACAATTCTACAACACATCATCTGTACACTGTATTGTGTTTACCACCCCAAGTCGAGTCTCCAACCATCACCATTTATCCCCCCTATATCCTCCTCCATCTCCCCCGATTTCCCCCTCCTCCCAGCAATCACCACACTGTTATTCTTTATTTCTTGATATGGATTTGAGTTACTCTCTAGTGTTCTTTTATTTTATCTTGAAGGATTACCTTTACCGTGTCTTGTGGAGCAGGTATAATAGCAACAAATATTGTGAACTTTTGTTATCTGGTAATGTTTTAATTTATCTTCATTTTTTAAAAATAGTATTGTTGAACATATAATTCTTGGTTAACAGTTTTTGGTTTTCAGCTCTTTAAGCCTGTTATCCACTGGCCTTTGCCCTCCATGGTCTCTACTGAGAAACTGACTGTTAGTTTTATTAAATATCCCTTGCTTCTCTCTTGATGCTTTCAAGATTCTCTTTCTGTCTTTGGCTTTTGTAAGTGTGATAATAATATGCCTCAGTGTAAATCTTTTTTACGTTCATCATATGTAGAGTTGTTGACTATTTGATATGTAGATTCATTATTTCATCAAATTTGGAAAGTCTTTGACTATTGTTTCTTCAAATATTCTTTCTGCTTCTTTCTCTCTCTCTTGTCCTTCTGGGGCTTCCACAATGTGTATGTTGTTAATTATGATGATGTTTCACAGGTACTTAGGCTCTGTTCATTTTTTTCCTATTCTTTTATCTTTCTATTACTCAGACTGGATAATTTTAGTTGACCTATATTTAAGTCTGCTAACTCTTTCTTTTGATGCTCAAGTCTGCTGTTGAACTCCTAAAATAAAATTTTAATTTCAGCTTTGTACTTCTCAGCTCAGAATATCTATTTAATTCTTTTTTATAATTTCTATTTCTTTACTGATATTCTCCATTAGTAATATAATTAGTGTGTTCTGTAGTTATGCTCCTGTTTTGCTTTGATTCTTTGTCAATGGTTTCCTTTAGCTCTTTAAACATAATTAAGACAATTGATTAAAATCTTTGTTTAGTAATTCCAATGTCTGAACTTCTTCAAGGATGGTTTCCCAAATTTCTTTTTTTCCCCCTTTCTGTTAATAGTCTCTACTTTCTTAGTCTCAGAATTTTGTTTTGTTAAAAATGGAAAATTTTGAATTTTATAATGTGATAATGCCAAAAATCAGATCCTCCTTTTCCCACCCTCACTAGATTTGCACTGCTGCTTTTTAGCTGTCTGCAGTCATCCATTGTTCAGTGGTTTTTCCAAACTATTTTTGCAAAGATTGTATTTCTTTTCATATGTGGCCACTAATGTCTACATTCTATTAGCATATCTATTAGCTTATTCTATTAGCCAATGACATGACAGAGATTTCCTGAAACTTCTAGAACCAAAAGGAAAAATAATGCAAAGCAAAAAACACTCTTTTTCTTTGCAGATTGCTTTTGAGCTATGGCATTCCTTCAATGCTTAGCCAAGATGCCTACAACTCTGCCCTAGCCTTTTCCTCTGCTTGTCAAGTGTAGCCAGAGGTATAAGCATAGGGTTATCTCTGGTCTTTTCTGGGCTTATATCCATCCCTAGACATGCATGTGGCCCTCTAATACTGTTAGATACAGAAGTCCTTCATAGCCCTAATTCTTCCATGTATCTTCTTCCTCAGCCTCATTCTTCCTAGGCTTTTAGGTCTGTCTGCTGCTTGCCCTATTTGCTATCTATCCTTGACCCAGGTAGCTGTAGTATCTGATTTTAAATACTTATAAAAGATGTTGCTCAAAGGTCACTCCAGCCCTGAGAGAGTTCCAGGGGTCACATAAAGCCAAGCCTCTTAGCTAGCTCTTCAATGATTCATGAAACTGGTCAAAATACACAGTCTCAATGATCCATAATTATTTGAGAACCAGAAATATGTTAACCCTTCAGGTCACACCATATGTGCAGGTTTTTGTCCCAATGGCTGCCACCCATCTAGGGAATGGGAGATGATAGTCTGGTAAGCAAAAATGCCACAACGTTCACTAAATGTAATCTGAAAATTTGGAATAAAAAATACCTCATAATGAACTGATGAGTACTAAAGTAGTTAATGTACAATTAGCTCTCAGTATGTCTAGTACATAGTAAGTGTTCAGTAAGTTGATACTATTATTATTATTTATAAAAATATATGGATTTTTTTCTTTTGTTCTTAGTATGTTATGGACACAGAGCAGAGTAATTCTTTGTGGACACATTGGAAAACATTTTATTATGTTTAACCATTAACATGCTAAATTAAGAATTTTCAACTACTGATACATATGGCTAACCCAGGACACATTATTGCCTTCATTCATACCACCCTCATATTCTTTGTCAGCAGGCCCAGAATTGCTTATTAATGCATTATTTAGCTCATACTAAATTTTAAGGGAAGGTCACAGTTTTTATCTCCCAATACCTCTTCCACCAGTTTTGTCAAGATGTCTGGAATATCCTTTAGGTTAATCCACTAAAGACTTGCCACAAAAAAAATGCAAATGGAATAAAGGAATTATTTACATGTTTTCCAATTTTGTCTCATATTTTCATTGCCTGTATAGTTGTCTATTTGATTACTACATACTGATGCATTCAGAAATTCCTAGGTTCTCTAGGATGAGTTGAAATCTAAATAGGGCTACTTGTGCTTTTCATTCCAAAGGTCCTTCGGTACATTTATTGATTGAACTTACTTATCTCTAAAATTTTTCAAATCAGGAAAACAGAATTAGGGGCTTACATGGTCATTGGAAGATTGGAGAAACAAAGGACTGGAAGCCAAAACTGAAAGTCACAGAAGGTGCCTCTAAAGGGCCTGAAGCAATAAAACTAAAATTCTTTAGTTCCATGATATGTTAGTTGTGGCGAGGCATTTCTGCACAATATCTGGAGACATGTGCTCTGTAGTCAGAGGAATATGGTTCAAGTTCTGGTTCCATTGCTTAGGCAATGTAGTACCCTGAACAAGTCATTTAACCTTCGTAAGCCTAGATTTTCTTATCTGCCAAATGGCATGATCATGGCAAGTGTACATTATAAGATTATTGTGAAAAGTAATGTAACATTAAAACACTTAATTTTGTGCCTGGTGTGTAGTAAATGCTAAGCATCTACTGCCTAATACAGGACATAATCCAATAAATATTCATTAAAAAATGAATGGGATATTTATAATATAACTGCTTTTGTTGATTTTATAAAAAGTAGATATTTCTATATAGAAAAACTATTATGAGCTGTAGTCAATTATTTGAGGCTTTCAGCTCTGTGAAAATTTTTGTCAGGTGGTCTCATCAGCTATAAATGAAATCCCTAGAGCCAAGTACATTCAGTTCTGCTGCCTGGAAGTAGAGTGAAATCAGCTGACCTCACAGTTACCACTGTGCAAATTTTAATGACAAATCAAGGAAATTAATTTCTTGTGTTGACTGCATTACTCTACTGATGTATTTTGACTGTAACTACATTTTAAACCTGAACCTCTTTATTATACTGTAAATGCAAATTCAGAATGTAGACTCTCTGTTCTCGTAAAAGGTGTCACTTTTGCTTGAAGTGTATATGTAAGCATTTAAAATCCATCAACACAACTTTTAATTAGCTAATTTATCAGAGAGGGACTCTGTAAAATAATGATTTTTCCCTCTGGAGCATACAGGACAGCCTCAGAGCATAATTTACATTTCTGTGTTCTCAGATACATGAATCTCCTTTAGCAGCTGTGCAATACAAACCAAGCCTATTAATTATCTAAATTGCCATGGCAACCAAGTATTCTACAGGTAGCTAATCTCTGGTAATAAATACATAGCATCTCTTTTCCTTTTAAATAATTAATAAGAATGCATAGTATTGCTGCTGTTTCAATTGATGTATCACTAGTGATCCATTTCTAAAAATCTCAGACATAACATTATCGTAGTGGCAACCGAGAAATGAAGGAAATGGGTTAATATTATCTATAACACTTTACTATTTATTATCGTAAGGTCATATTCATTGGCTTTTAGATGCTATAGTTTTAAAATATTTTTATGGAAAATATATTGCCTTTTACTTTGTATAGCCACAATATTGTTGTTTTGGACAGCAAGAAATATTTAAAATTAAGATTTTCCAAAATATATGTAAATAGATTGACTATATCCTAATATGGCATAGACTTTCTGTTCATTTGTTGGCTCAGATTATTTAAGTTTGCTTAGTTTCCAAGTAAATACATAAATTTTATTGTGGAAACTTTAAACAAAATGGCTGTAAGCATTATAACAAAAATGTTATTTGTTTGGGGAGGGATTATTTAATGAATTTTTCCTATTTCTTTTAACAAAATGTCATAAAATAATATGTGTCAGAAGTAGACCTTCAGTCAGTGAATCAAATTTTAAGTGTGTGATATACCAAACATAGAGTGCTAGTTACTGGGCATACCAAGTCAGGTAAGACTTGTTCCTTGCCATTAAGTTGCTTGTGGTCAAGCAGAGAAAACAGGCTTATATATACATCAGTGATGACAGTTAGTTATGGCAACTTTAAGGTGGCTCCTATGATACCCACATTTTGGTGTTCACACCCTTGTATAATATGACCTCCTTGAGTGTGGGCACAGGCTCTATGGATTGCTTTCTTTCAGCCAGCAAAATATAACAAGGTGATAGGGTGTGACACATGTGATTACATCATGTTATATAAGACTCCTGCCTGCTCATAGACTTGCTCTAGAACCTTACTCCTTTGCTATCTATGAAGAAGCAAGCAGCCATGAGTTGTACAGACATAAGGAAATGAACTGCACCAATCAACTGAGGATTCTTAGAAGATCTTTTTCCATTGAGCCTGCTGATGAGAACCCAGCCCTTCTTGAAAACCTGACTGTACCTTTCCATAGGCTCCCAGCTTAGCTGTGCCCTGATACTGACCCACAGAAACTGTTAGATAAATGCTAAATTTCTGGTAGTTTATTCTGCAATGTAGGACACTAATTCAACAATTCAGTGTTAGACAGCCTCATAAACATACTGTTAAGGGAGCACAAAATATGTGCACTGAAATCACATTCTAGGGTCAGGGAGGATTTCTCGAATATTTGTCTTGAGCTAAAATTAGATATATATTAGCTAAAAGAGTTACAAGAAAATCTAACTTGGAGTTATATAGAAAAAAGAAGAGTAGCATTTCAGATAGAAGGAAAATGCCGTGTGAAGTCAGAGAGGCAAGAATATGACTTTTTTTGAACTATACATTTTTGTTGTATGGCTAACAAGATGGTATATATTTTAGAATAATGAGAAATGAGAGAGAGTCAGGGACCAGAATTTATATAGGATTTTCTATCTTGTAAAATTTTCAAATTTATATGATGGAAAACCTTTAATATAATTTAACAAGGGAAGCCATCAGATTTATGTGCAAAATCGATTTAACTTAGAAAAGTTAATATATAATGAGTCAAAAGCCAGTTCTAGTTTTAAGAACAAAGATTACAAGAATAAGAAGAGACTGGCTTCTCCCTCCTTTCTCATCCATTGTGCCCTCTAAGTACTTCTACAAGGACCTCACTTTGTATCAAATCTATTTGTTTACCTGACTCTCTAAGAGACTACCAGGTTACTATGGGCAACAACTATGTTTTATTCACATTTGTTTCTCCAGTATCAGGTACATGATTTATAATACTACAAGATAAATTATTATTGGCCTAACAGACCATTTAGGCATGTTTCTTGTGAAGTTGAGATTAAGTTTATATTTAGAGTGAGAGAGAGTGATCAAATGAAAGGACAGACTTTCTATTTCAGAAAATGTGCCTGAAGCATACTTGAAATAAATTGTAAAGTAGATTTTATTGCTTTCTACAAGCCTATGATGGAATATGTATGTTATTTTTATAGGCCTATATAAAATATTGTGTCTTGAGAATGAAAAAAGGAAATGATATCCATTAAGGAATTTAAATCCGGTGTTTCATATGCAACAAGCTTTGGAGTTCATGGTAGGCTGTAATGAAGACAGGAAAGTGGGATTCGAACAGTAATTAGCAAGTTGATTTTTAAAATTATATTGTACTTTAGACTTCCGGGAAGTCATTGTGATGTTTTGAGCCTTGTCCTACTTCGAGTCATGCTGAAACATTCTTAGAAAATCCACAGGATATGCCATCATCCTTCCATTATTCCCTTTCTTTGCAACTCCATTGTTATAGTGCAGCCACTTTCATTTTTCACATTTGAATTATTGTACTAGCTTCCTGGTTGATTTTCTGGTGTCAAAACTAGACTAATATTGTAGAACAAGAATCAATTTTAAGTCAAACATCCAGTATTAGAACCTAGTCCTCTATCCCTTTGTCAAATAGACTAATTTCTTCCAGTCTCTTTTCTTTATGTGAAAACAACAACAAAAAACACCTCTGTATTTGTCAGGATTATTGAGAAGATTAAATAAGAAATACTTTATATATCTTTATCATGCTGTAAATATTAGATATTAGTTATTTCTGATTACTCACCATTTAAATAAGCCCACATAAAGTAAGTAGATATTTACTGAGTGCACCATGGGGAAAAGAAAAGAAAACGATCATTTGGACCTCATCTACAATCCTGCCTTTATTTTCTACTTACCCTGTGATTTGGGCAAGTTATTTAGCCTTTTTGAGATTAACTTTATTCTTCTGTAAAATACAGGTATTTTGAGGATTTAATTATTGATAAAATGTCTATCAAAGACCTTAACAGTACAACTGGCACATGGCATACACTAAATAAATACTTTGTGAATAAATATGCCAGAGATTATTCCTTATTCTAATAAAGATTTGGAAATAAAAAATTTATACACGACTGCAAAAATGTAAAAACTAAATAAAAAAGCAAGCAGACGATGTCAAATAGATCTTTCCTGAGAATGCTTTGCATTTTATTATAGCCTTCCTGAGAAATCACCTAAATCTTCTGACTTAGAAAATTTCTAAACACAACTGAGTTTCTTGATCCTCAAAAATAGGAATAAGATTTTGGATGACAAAAAAAAAAAAAAAATAGGTATCCCCAGGATTCAGCGAAGTGCCTATCATGTCCTTAATAAATTTGAAATAATTAATTTTATAGGTACTATCTGCATATGATGCCATACCTAATAGAGTCAGATAATGATCCTCTTGAAATTCACCCATTGATCTATTTAACAAATATTTATTAAGCTCCTACTCTATGCTAAGTATATCTAGATACTGAGGATAGAGCATTAAATTAAACAGAAAAAAATGCATGCCTTCAAGCATCCTAAATTCTAGTGTGGAAGAGAAGATATATTAACTGAAGTTCAATCACACAATAGAAACTTTAAAAAAAAAATATTTTTTCTTCATGTAAAATTGTGATTCTATAGACATATCTTTGTCAATTTTTCTGGAGATTTTAAAGATGAATTTAATCATAGACTTAACTAAAGAAGAAAAATGCGGAAGCATTCACTCACTCAAGAAATGTTTTTAGGTACCTATTAGATAATGGCACTGAACTGGGATGCTGAGAATGCAGCAGTTAATAACATAGATATTACCCCTCAAGTAGTGGGCAAAACAAGCAATTAACAAAACATTTACGAAGTCAAGTAAACATAGTTCTACTATTAGCTAAACTCTCCAGATGAAAGATAATAAGATGGGAAATTTTAGTCTCCTGGGTTACTACTTTGTGATGTTCACTAAAACACAACCTCAAAATAGTAATGAATAATAGTAATAGTAACATTAATAATACACAACAATAATCTAATTTATTCCCAGTGTTTTGAGGACTTCATGACATATGTTAAAGTCATTTCCTTGAGTATATAAAAAATACTGGTATTAGGCATTTCGAAAATCTTTTTTGGCAGTGGTCCAATCTAAACTTGTCAAAAGTCAGGAGTAAGCTTTCCATCATCACCATCATCAATTTTCCAAGGTTCTAGAAACAAAATTATACACATGTGTAATTTTAAACTTTTTTGACTATGGTAAATTTGAGAACAATTTAACTGTCACAGCAGGAATCATGAATAATATAGAATTTAAAAATGAGAACAATGAGATACCATCATTACTGATAAGTAGTCTAAAATTAGCTGATATAGTGATTTCAGGCATAAATGCACAGCTGCACCTTCTACTTCTGAGAATTGTTTGCCAGAATCCAGTTTCAGGGAGCTCATTTTTAACTATCACTTTTTGTAAACTTCAGTCCTTGTGTGTTAAGATTTTTCTTTACCATGCATTAATTTTTAAACTAATTAATAAAGGCACACTAAAAGGTTCTATTTACTAGTAAATATT
The DNA here is from genome assembly GCA_030848825.1 of Tadarida brasiliensis. Classification (NCBI taxonomy): domain Eukaryota; kingdom Metazoa; phylum Chordata; class Mammalia; order Chiroptera; family Molossidae; genus Tadarida; species Tadarida brasiliensis. The sequence continues at coordinate 62,915,975 of CM061268.1, forward strand.
CCATTTAAAAATGTTAATTACTATTGAGTTAGATATGTTTCTGAAAACAATTTGCACTCTTTTAAGTGTTTTATAAGGTAATACATGCTATCTCACACAGTAGGTACTCAAGAAATATTTTTGAATAAATGAAAAATGTTAATCCTCTCCCCTTCCTTCTTTTACCTTTTATATTTCTTCTCCATTCCTCTTTACATATTTGTTGAGGAACTTTTATCTTCAACTTCTCAATGTGAACCCATGGTAAAACCTGGCTTACAATTTAGCTGGAATTAAGTGTTTTGTGGGATAATAAAGAGGTCACGTCTCCTCCAGGGAATTGTTAAAATCTAAGGACCTGCTCCCTAGTAAATGCACATATACACAATTTATATATATTTTAAATGAGTGTGATCTCTCCTGCTCAAGTTCACTGTCAGACTAAGGAGGCATGGAATAGCATAGTGCTCTATGAAAATGATCCGTGAAAAGAAATAATAGCATGGGGATGAGAGCTATCAGAAATGGATGTGGTCTGAAGGTTCATCCTGCAAAGAGGTTACAAAGCTGTGTATATTGTCAGATTAAATTTTGGAAAATATTTGACTATTTAGAGACTCTATAGGTTCAAAATGGGGGAGGAAGAAATAAATTGAATGAATAAATGACTCAAGATGGTTAAGTTGTGTTGGGCACAAATCAACCGACCCTATAATTGAATTTGTAGCTCGAAAACACACTAACAATGAGTTATAACCTATATTATATTGTTGGCTGAATCATGTACTGTGATGTACCATCCAGACAAATATTTGAAATTAATTTCTCATTATGAGTAACTCTCTAAGGTAGACTTTTGTAGATCGTATTGCCATAATGGAATGATTACCAACTGCCTTTCTATTGGAAGCTCTGGTTCTGCCACTTGTACTGGATGACTTTGGGCAACTGCTTGATCTTAATTTCCTTATCCCTAAATTGACAAAAATAATACTTAACAATAACACCTCACAATATTATAATAATAACATGAAATTGATCTCTATTGACCTGCATGGTGTTTTTATGGTAGTTTATTCTGCAGGAGATTTTTAAAAAATGTAGGTTTCTGGTAGTATGAAGTACCAACTTTTACAACTTTTTTAGATATGTAACTTTTTTATTTTTTTGCTACCAGTCCTTTTCAGCCAAAAGCAGAGATTGAGTCTCTAATTAGATGATATGTTATATATAAAAAGTAGGTTATCTTTCATCAAATTCCTATGAAGATTATCCTTGAGAGACTAGGATAAGATCTTCAATTCATTTTGAGATGGTACTGTTTAATCATTAAAATGTAAAGTACTTTGAATCCATTTAAAATTGCCCAGAAGATTCATGTTCTCTTAAAAATGTTTGGGGGGAGAAATTAAATATCAATTAAATTGCATAAAACCTTTCTCAAAAATAGATGAGGTTAATAAACAATGAATTACATTTTAAGTCAATATATGCCTCAGAGTTTAAATGAGTTAAATCCCAAAGAAGTCTAAGATATATAGGCATAAGATATTTAAAAAAAAACAAAACTGAAGGTTCCCTACATATCAGAAAAGTAATATATTGTTTCAGAATGGAGAAAACACAGTAATAGAAACAGTCTCATATTGTTTTCATTTCGCATTGAATAAGGGGACAGAGAATACCAAAGACTCACTCTACTAACAACTGCTTGACATGGACAGCCAGTACATGGACAGATTGGCTCTGATAGCACTGCGACCCATTCAGGTCTCCAAATAGGGAGAGCCCAGACACGGGTCACATTCTAAGAAGAGAAATCCTAGAAGTGCTGACATGAAAGGATAAGGACAGGGACTACTTACTTCAGAAAAATGGCTTAATAAGAAGATACCATGGAAGATAATTGGGGCAACTTAAAATGGCTTAAAACTTCAGAGATTTACACTTTATATTAGCATCTCATTTACTATAAATTTTTGACACATATTCTTTTGAATCATTGTTTTGGGTTTCCTTGAATACATTCCCAGAAGTGGAATTGCTGGGTCATAAGGCAGTTTTATTTCCAATTTTTTTTTTTTTTTTTTTTTTTTTGCATTTATCTTCAGATAGAGCAGGAGGGAGAGAGGGGGGAAGAGAGAGAGAGAGAAACATCGATGTGAGAGAAATATATCGACTGGCTGCCACCCACATGACCTCAACCAGGGTGACTTTGAGCATCTTTTCATATACCCATTGGCCATCTGTATGTCTTCTTTGGAGAAGTGTCTATTTAGGTACTTTGCCCATTTTTAAATTGGATTTTTTGTTTTGGAGTTGAGTTGTATACATTTTAAAATAAAATTTGGATATTAACCCCTTGTCAGATGAATCATTGGTGAATATGTTCTCTCATTCAGTGGATTGTCTTTTCATTTTGTTGATAGTTTTCTTTGCTGTGCAAAAATTTTTTAGTTTGATGTAGTCCCATTTGTTTATTTTTTCTTTTGTTTTCCTTGCCTGAAGAGGTACATCAGAAAAAGCATTGCAACAAGAAATGTCTGAGATTTTACTGCGTATGTTTTCTTCTAGGATTTTTATGGTTTTGAATCTTACATTTATCTCTAATCCATTTTGAGTTTATTCTTGTATGTGGTGTAAGACAGTGGTCTAGTTTCATTTTGTTGCACATACCTGTCCAAATTTCCCAACACAATTTACTGAATAGGCTGTCTTTACTCCATTGTATGTTCTTGCCTTTTTTGTCAAATACTAATTGACCATAAAGGTGTGGGTTTATTTCTGGGCTCTCTATTCTGTTCTATTGATCTATATGTCTGTTTTTATGCCAGAATATATGCACCACTAAGTTCACTGAATTTACAATAGTCAATATTAGGAAGCAGCCCAAGTTGCCCATCAGTAGATGAGTAGATAAGAAAAGCTATGGTACATCTACACAATGGAATTATACTTGGCCATTAAAAAGAAGGAAATCTTACCTTTTATGACAACATGGATGGACCTGGAGAGTATGATGCTAAGTGAAATAAGCCAGTCAGAAAAAAAAAACAAATACCATATGATTTCACTTATATGTGGAATCTAATGGACAATATAAGCAAACAAACAAAATAGAAACATACTCATAGATACAGAGAACAGACTGACAGCTGTCAGAGGGAGGTGGGTGGGGGGGCTGGGTGAAAAAGATGAAGGGATTAAACAAAAAACAAAAACAAAACTCATAGACACAGATGACAGTATGATGATGAGCAGAGGGAAAGAAGCGTGGGCACAGTTAGCAGAGTATAAAGGGAAGATAAATGGCGTCTGAAGGAGACTTGACTTGGGGTGGTGAACACACAACACAATATACAGATGATGTTTTATAGAATTGTATACTTGAAACCTATATAATTTTAACAACCCATGCACCCCAATAAATTCAATAAAAAATATTATCATTATCTAGGGAGAATAGCTGACCACCAGATGCCTCTGCATTCTGCTTATGTGTGAACTTTCTGGACTGCTGCCCACAACCAATCCAAAAAGAGCAAACACTTCTTTACAGATTCTGTACCTATCCTAGAACTAGCCCTGTTTCACCTCTCCCACCCCCATTACTTATAGCCCATGTCAATTCTTTCAAAGCAACTTGTGCCTTTCTTCTTCAAACTCACTGTATACAAAAGCCCCACCTGCAGCAGGTTGTTGAGCAGGTTGATCTTCTGCATGTAGCCCTAGTGCTGGTGGTTCAGACTGTCCACCCTAAGACCTGTCTTTTCTCTGGGCAGCAAATGGCTCAATAAACCTTTCAGGAAAAATTTTGGCCTGAAATTTTTTTGTTTAACATATGCTCATATCGTTACACATATATAATTTTGTTTAAAAGAAGTAAAATTGACTACCTTGATTGACTGTTTCTGTGATTTGGGCAATTTGCTTGTGGGTCTTTATCCTGAATTTCTATGCTATTATATAGACAGGGAACAACTGTACCACCTCTGAGTTGTAGAACAAATATGGAGAATATTTTAACCATCTAGTAGGCAGGTCTATAGACAAAGTTTTATCAAAACACTAAAACAATTTCCCTTGTACAAATAGATATTTGTATAATTACTTAATGCTATTGACATAATTTTTAGATTTCCCACATACAATCCCAAGCAGAAGTTAACTTTCTTACACAATTATCATTACAATGACATCAACTTTTTCAAAATGCATCACAAGATAAAAAATCATAGTCCCAGCTGAAGAACAGTTTTGAAAGCACTACATTAGACTTTCACTTAATAGTGAACATTTGTTTGACTCATATGATGTGTTATTATTTGATTTCTACAAACTCACTAGAAAAGAAGATTGAGCTGCCATTCAAGATTTTTACCCCCTTGTTATGACACTCTGCTTACTCTCTGTGGACGTGCACTATGAAATTAATCTAGTTTTTAGAGTTGTGGTTACGTAGTAGGCCATTAGACAAGCATGAGCAGAGTAGGAACCAGAGGCCAGGTATGGAATGTCACGGGGCAGAAAGACCTGGGTACCTATCAATGGGCAAAACTGGGAAGACAAGGACCATGACCCCAAGGTGACCTTTCCTCCCTTGGCAAATAGCTAGTCATGGAGTTGCAACTCTCCCCTGACCTTTCGTCCCCTGGCATGTCGCTAGTCATGTGGTAGACCCCCTTAGAGAACTGACAGGGGGGCTGGAGAATAGCCTCATATGACTCCCATACAAGCCCTTGCATGACTTCTCCCTTAAGCATTAAGCCCTCAAGACAATGAGGTTCTGACCCATGTCAAATATTCCTTTTAAAAAAGCCTTGGTTCTGTTGAGCACAGAGAAAGAGTTTTGGTCAAACTAGAGATAACATTCAGGCCCCAGTTGTGTTTCAGCTCCAGGCCCAGAAAAGCAGCAAAACCAGGTTGAGCAAAGCCATGGCTGACATCAGGACCAACTGCAATGATTAATGACCCTCCTTCCCTGGCACCGACCAAATAATCAAAAATTTTTAATGCCATAAAGGGGATCAGAATATGCCACCTCCCCAAAATGCCACTTTGACATAAAGATTATGTTGAGCTGAAGGCAATTGAAAAACAGCAGACACAACTGAGAAATGCTCTCTGCCCTCCTCCAGTTCTGCCTAAAAGCAGAGCATAAATTTCCCCCATAAAGGTGACATAAATTTCCATTTGTAAAGATGTTCCTCTCTTACATACCAGAAACACCTGAGATAGCACAGAGATGAGTCTACATAACAAATCTTACTAAACAGACCTTATTTATCATACATTTCCTGGTTATCTTCCACAATTCCTCACCCTTTTTAAAAATGAGATATAAGCCTTAGAGTCTAACCATTTCTTTGGGTTTTACTTTTCTTCTGTGGAATCTACAGGCACATAAAATTAAAAATAAAATGTGTATGTCTTTTCTCTGGTTAATCTGTCTTTTGTCAGTTTAATTTGCATGTCTCAGTTACAGAGCATAAGTGCATAGAGGAAAAGTTTTTCCTCTCAGCATGAGATACCTTCTTGTGTGTGATGCCACAAAGTTCAATGGGGAATGATATTAAAGTTTAAAATTGCACTGACCAGTCAGTAGAGACCACAACCCTGACCACAGCCCTCAGTCCTTTAGTCACCAAGATTGATGACCTTTCCCTTATATAACTTATCCCTGGAAACTTCGGGGAGCCAGGTCTTCCAACATTAGTTCACCTGTCTCTGGCACAAGTTACTTCCTGAACTAATAAGCCCTTCCTTTCTTTGCTGTAATTTCCTGTTCATGTCTTATTGGGCTTTGATGCATGCAGGCAAATGGACCCCCTTAGTCTAGTAACACTCTTTTCTTCCTTTTTTCTGCCTTCTGTTGTATTATAAACCCTTATTAAAACATATTCATCCCTTAGTTTTCTTAGGTGCTAGACCTTTAAAAAGCAAAATATGCATGCCTCTCTTTCTCTAGGAGCTTAAAATGGTACTATAAAGACAACTGCAACAAAACAAACCACCTTCATAACAGTGTCCTCCTTAAAGGTGTAATTTCATGGGGATCAAAAAATGGCCTTCCCATTAGAGTGGTGTTCTCTGGTTTAAAGAACAAAGACTTTGGAGTTAGGCAAGCGGGGATCCGAAGCTTGGATCATCCACTTTCAGCCATCCAACCTGAGACATGCTTCTGAACTCTTGCTGAGTCATGAAGTCCTCATGTATAAAACAGGGAGATTAACAAGAACTCAGAGATTCTTTGAGAATTAAAGATTGTTTAAAGCACATAGCCCCCCTCCTTTTTTTTTGTAGTTAGTAAATCTTATTTTCTTTCTTAGTTTATTAATACTTAAAATTCCACCATAAAAGCTATAGGAGATTAGCGCTGATAGTGCTTATTTATAAAGATAATCTAGTTTTGATTCATTGTGTTTTTTTTTTTTTGTTTTGTTTTTTTTTTTAAAGAAACAACAAAACAAAACAAACAAAAACTTGAGGTTTAGAATGGGCAATAACTTCCCCAAGGATGAATTGTGATTAATTTAGAGTCGCATAAGCTGAAAGTCAAAAGACTCACAGTACAGTCTTTAAGATTTAGATTAATCTTTACCTTAAGATAAGATTTTATCTCTTTCAAAATTCAAATTACCTTCCAGAAAGATAACATCTTATGTCTAGTTAGCACTTATAATTTAGTGTAACTGTTTATAGACTCAATAAAATATGTGCTGAGATAGCTATAACTTTTATATTTCATATAAAATTAGAAATTAGAGATAAAGATGGAATATACCACATACTCTGAGGAGAAAACCTTAAATGGATCACCAGAAGACAGAGGGAGAATCTCTAAGCTAGGTATTTTCCCCATGATAATAGCATTATCTTATTTTTTAATCCTATGATAATATTATGAGGTGGATAGCATTAACTCCATTTTGAAGAAAAGATCTGAGGCTTAGTGAGAAATTTGGAAATAAGCAATAGAATCTGTAATCAAATTTATAGACCCTTTTATTGGAGTCCAGAATAAAGCAACCACTATAACCAAAAGAAAATGGGAGCTTAAGCTTAAAAAAAAAAAAATAGAAAAACTTAATTAGACCAAATGATTAAGAAGCAGACTAGATATTTAGTTTTACAACTATCAGACCAGAACTTCCTCAAGTTTTGTCTCCCCACTCCCCCCTTCTGTCCCCACTATCCTTATTAGAAGCGCATTTCCTTGGGTTTATAATAGTCCTTTTAAAATTTATATAGCACTTGGCACTTTAGGAAACATGCTCGAATCTCTTTGTTAGAGTCAATAAGAATTGAAGTTTATTTTGTTCACCTTGTATCTTAGTGCATCATGTCAGATATTTACTACATGCTTGTGGAAGATTGTGCTACCCTTCACCATATTGATGTCCTGTGGTATAACAAATGTAGGAGGATTATGTATCTTTGCCTATTTAACCCAGGAGTATTCATGTGAAAAGATATTTTTCCATTTATCTTCAGATAGAATGGAAGGGAGAGAGAGAGAGAGAGAGAGAGAGAGAGAGAGAGAGAGAGAGAGAGAGAGAGAAACATTGATGTGAGAGAGATACATTGATTGGTTGCCTCATGCATGACCCTATCCAGAACTGGGGACCAAACCACAACAGAGATACATGTCCTTGATTGGAATCAAACCCATGACTCTTTGCTCCATGGGCCGACGCTCTAACCACGAAGCCAAACTGGCCAGGGCCAGATTGATGATTTTAAAAAGTGCTTCCTGGAGTCTCTGTACTTGTTACCAAAGAACCAAACCATTAGGCTTTTTTATTAGCTAAAACTTAAAATAACAGCCAAAGGTATTCATTGAAATGGGAACTCCTCTTTTTCAGTCTCGGACAGTTGTTGTGGTTGTTATATCGTTGTAATAATCTGGTTATTAATTAACTGGAAAGGAGCAACGGGAAGGCCAGATCATATAGGCATGCCATTTGTACAGCTTTTCCAGGAAGCTGCAAGTTTAACATTCTCCAGTTCTGTTTTCCACAGATGGATGGGGAAAAGGACTGGACAGAGGCAACTAAGGTCTGGGTGATGTGGGAAGATGCTTGCTTATCTGTCACACCTAGAAACAAATCATTGGTCACTACAAGCATGGGAAGATTTGATATTTAAATTCCTGAACAAAGGAATTCCGCCCTCTTTGTTCTCTCTCTTGCTGCTGGCACCTGATTTCTGGCTTGCGGGACCCTCACGCTCCTGCACTCGCCCACACACAATGGACTAATGGACTGGAATTAACTTAATGCTATGCTGGACTTAACTCCACCATGGGATGGAATCTTTGGACACTGGCTTTGCTTTTAGCTCTGCTGAATCCCCAGTTGCACCTCTTCCAGGACTGGTTTAAGGGAAATGGGACTTTGCAAACCCAGGGATATAACTTCACACAAATAAAGCTTTCTACCGCATCTCACCCTCCCACGGGGGCCTCCAGAAATGCTTATTCCAGTGGTGCCCCAAGAACCCCACTCTCACTAGTAACAGAGAAGGGCAATCGACCCAATACTCTGATAACAGTTGTAATTGCTGTATTTGCTCTTCTCCTTGACTACAACTGTGGCATTGCAGGGCAATAGCCATTTAAAGACTATAAGCTGAAAATAACATGGTTAAGAGCCATGTTTGATGTTCATATGTGGTTTTTTGGCATCTCCTGTGCAGAACCATCTGTTAGATGGCCGAGTGCCTGCACACAAGGTAGTATGCCAGTTTCTTTGGGGGTAATAATGCTAATTAAGAGTGGTTCTCAGTGGGCAAGCTGCCTGATGTTACAAGTACCAGCTTCTTGTTGGATCTTTTCTTTTGTTTCTGTACTGCCACAATGTACAATATATGCAGCCTTAAATGGATCTATTTTCTGAATATTCCTTTTCCTTTTTCTTTTTTGGTTGGGGCGGGCAGGAACAGAAAGACTACTTGGATCGAGCTATAAATACAAAATTAAGAGGCATATTGAGTGGCCAAGTTTAAAGGATACTAAGGGCAATGCATATTGATCTGACTCATTCTGAAAGAAAATTACCAATGAAATCAAATACGGTTTAAGAAGACAATAAAGTCACTTTGCTTTAGATTGCATGTTTCTTTTTCTTTCTCAATTATCTTGGAGTGCTTGCTGTAGAAGCAGTACTCAAGCACATATAAAGAGAATAAACTATTAAATGCATCAAGACTTAGTGACCAGTGAATAATCAATAATTTAATTAAATCATTATAGGCACAAAATTGATCAGATGAAAATGTAACACACTGGAGACCAGATTCCAAGACCATAGATTAAAAGGCCAGGGAGAAAATTGAATGAGGTGTCACTGACCTGGGGAAAAATAATCATAAAACCTGCTGGAGATAGAGAAGGCTAAATGGTACTGAAATTACTCATTCATGTTAATAAGTTTTAGAAATTAGATTTAAATTGATGTATATTTATAAAGCATTTATTTATGCTGGATGTTGGTGGTGGAGGAGATTAGAATAAACCTCAATGCTGGCCCTTAAGGAACAAACATAATGAGAAGAGTTGAAAAAGGAGTAATTACTTTTGATATAAGACAAAGTGATATACATGCTCAATAAATAGAAAAATAACATGTTCTGGAAACATAAAGAAATACATATTTATGATTATTTCACCATGGAAGGTTTCCAAAGAAGAGGTCATAGGTGAGTTGTGTCTTTAAGGTAACGATGTATCCCAAAAGGCAAAGAATAAATGAGGGCAGGGGAGTACCAAGATAAAGGATCACCATGTGTAAATGCATGGAGGTTGAAGTTTGCTTTGTGCTATGAGCAATAAAGAATCCATCCTTAAATCTTGGAGAGTTCTCACCATGGGAAATCTTGAAAGCAGTGGTGATATACTGCAGGCTTGATGTTGAGTAGTGGAGGAAGTTAACTTTGGCAACAGCATGAAAAAAGTTTTGGAGAACCCTGACTTAAGGAATCAAACTAGGAGACTATTTTCAGAAAACAAGTTATTGTGACAGAATCCTTTTTTTTGTATTAAATGCCACTTTGAAGGTATAAGTGTCTTCAAAACCATCCACTTCAGTTTGTGTGGGCAGAATATCTAGAAATGGGAGAAAAATAGGAACTTAAGATGAAGATTGATTGATTAAATAGATCATGATAGAAGAGAAAGAGTTGTAAACATTGTATACACTTTATACATGAAGTGAGCAAATGAGAGGCTTTATATTGAATATAAATAGTAATGATATTAAAAGTCAATGTTTGCCATTGCGTTTCTTGATGTGGTGATAATCACTCTACGTGATTATATTTCTGAAACATGTTTCTCCGCAGTGAATGGGAGGTAAACATTTTTGAGCATGCCAGAATTTCTTCTACCTTACATCTTAGAATCATGTAAAAAAAGAGCTTATAGAAGAGGAGAGATATAAAAAGACATAGGCCAAGTAAGTAATGAGAATAAAATCCAACCACATAACAGAAATGAGGAAAAGGAGACTCAAGATCAGGCAGGTGGCAGTAGGTGCAGGCGTCCAATAGTCAGAGATTGAGAGAAGGCCCTTTGAGCGTCAGTTGATTTTTACCACATGAAAAACTGTCCAGATGAAATTGTTCAATGACATGACCCCTTCAAACGTGGATATATGGCCCGAGGGAGCTTGTTTGAGCCTCAAGTTGCTCACTGGAAGCTAGAATAGACAGATAAGATAACAGGCGTGCTTGCTTTCACAAAGTGTAATCGTGTGAAAATTCAAGGTCTTCTAATACTAATTAATAGCTTCATGAAATCCCACTCAGCATTCTTCCCAAAGGTTTTACTCCTTTTTGCTCTCCTATACTCATCCCAAGTAAGACGAGTGTGTTAGCCTTTGACGCCTGGTGGAAGTGTCTACAAAGCCTATTTAGAGTAAGCAGATTTGAATTATGAGAAGAAAGAATTTTATTATGCAAATGTTCTATTAAAATTACCCTAAAATTGAATTTAAATTATACCTTTACACACAGAATTAGGCATTGAAAATGAGATCAGACTTTCAGTGCACTGGGCACTGAAAGCTCTTTGTGGCTCTGCTTTCCAGCCAGAAAAAGTAATGGTAGCATGACCATTCAGAGAAAAAGAGACAGAAAAAGAGTCTAACGTGAAACAAGTTGCCAAAAGACCATCAGCAGCTGATGGAACATTTTAAAGCATGAACTTTTTTCTACATATTTAGATAACAATTACCTTATCGCATTACTACAACACCTTCTTTGTATTTTTCCCCCTGGCAGAATATGTCAGTAAATACGTTAGGTAGAGTAATGCAGAAATTACAGTCTTTCTACTATGTTGATCAAGCGCATTTATTTGGGCATTTATATATTAAGAAATATATATATTTATATATTTATATAAATATTTATATATTAAGAAATTATATATTAAGAAATATTTTTCTTAATATATTTATATATTAAGAAATATTTTTCTTAAAAGAGAAAAATATTTACCTAAAGATAATTACTTATTTTATGTTTGGAAAGAATCTCCATCATTCAAATGGCAAATTATTTCATTGATATAGGGGGAAAAATGAAGATGCTTTATTTAAATGGAAATAATGTGCATGAAAGGCTATAAACATCACTATTATTAAACTCATTGGGATTAAGCAAATATATATTTTTTAGTCTTCACCCAAACATTTTTCCATCGATTTTCAGGTAGAATGGGAGGGGCGAGGGAGAGAGAGAAACATCGATGTGAGAGAGATACATCAATTGATGGCCTCCTGCACAACCCCTACCAGGGCCAGGGATTGAACCGCAACCGAGGTACGTGCCCTTGACCAGAATTGGATCTGTGACTCTTTGATCCCCAGGCCGATGCTCTAACCGCTGAGCCAAGTTGGCCAGGGCAGATTAATCAAACTCTCTAAATAGGTTGACATTTTCAATTTTAGTTATATATAAATAGCATGGTTTGTCTAATCAAGAGGCACAGTCTTCCAGGGCATCATCCATTTCTTACTCCTTCCCAGGTCATCTGTCAATATGCCTTTGAAGACAATCCAGTCAATAAAATCCTGTCTGGTCTATTGGGATAGGAGAGGGGCACTGCAATTGCCTCTAATTCTCTGTAGTTGGTATCAACTCTTACCTTCCATTGATCAGTGATCTTATAATCGGTGTTACTATTGAGGTGGACATGTATATCTGAAGACCTCAACGTAGGAAAATAGTGTAGAAATGGGTGATATTCCATCACTCGTTATTTATTTTTTGTTCAGGCCAGACATTAATAATCAAGCACAGCAGTCTTTTTCAATCAGTTGTGGCTTGGGTGCTTCAGATCCTTCTTAACACAGAACTTAGCCTCCAACAGTCAATAAAGTTTTCCATGAACAATAAAATTATTTTTCTCTAATACATGCATAGACTTTAGGATAAAAAAGCTGGGTTCTGGTTCTAGTTCTGCCACTTGTGCAAGTCACTTAGCTTCACTTAGTTTCTTTAAACTTCTATTTCCTCATCTATAAATTAGGTGTTATGATGCCTTTTCTGACTGTGTATGAGGTTAAATGTAATGAAATTTGCAACCTGTAAAGTGCTATTCAGATATAAGGTATCTATTTCCTACTAGATTGGAAGTGCCTAACACAATGCTTGCCTCACAGTAGACACTCTATCATCTTATCTTTGTAGCCTTAATTAAGAACATGAATGGGAGCTCTCTGTTAACTTCTGGTCCCCCCCCCCCCAATATAAAGAAAGACTTGAAGAAAGTTTTCCTAAAGATTTTATGAGCTCCAAAATGCAATAACATTCCAAGTATCCTGTCAATTGCTTCCGCTGCCAATACTACTATATTATTAATCATCCACAATGACAATGGGGGAGATTCCAACATCTCTCACAATTTCAGCCTTTCTTCCAAGATCAGCATCTTGTTTTTGAAGATGCTTGGTGTTTGGGGGGTGGTGACCAAGGGTACACATGTGATTTCAAAAGGTTCATAACAAGATATATGGTGGCATATGAAGGAATATTTTTAAAGTCTAAATGAGATACCAAAATGTTCAAGTTCTTTTAACTTAAGGGAGTTTCAACAAACAGGGGAGTTCATAGTTCTCTTTTACAGTATCAGATCTCTGTATAATTATTAATTGTATACCTCAATGATATGTATTTTCTAACTTAACACAATGACAACAATGCAAATAATAACTAGTTTGCAAATTTGTGATTTGATTTCATTCCTAAGTAGAGAGGAAGATATTTTAGCTACAGGTACTGTTTATTCATGTATTAACAGCTATGGAGAGTCTTAAGTGCCATGCCTTGTGCCAGGAACCATGTAAATCTGTCCTCAAGAAGCTTAAGTTCTGATGAAGAAAAGAGACGTACACACATTATGATTCTATATGAGAACAGTAGAGTAGAGATACGTTAAAGATACTTTGGAGCCAGGAAGAAAAGAGAAACTAGGTTTTGTCTTTTCTCTTACCACTCCTATAATTTTTCATCACCCATGCTCTCAAATTCTCTCATCACTGACAGCTGTGCTAATTCTCTCAGCAGCTGCTGGAAGAATAGTGAGTGACTAGGAAAAGCATCGCTTTAGTCATGACTAAGAGACTCTATTTTGATACAAAATATTGGACTCATTAATCACAACTTTTGAAGGACAACATCATATCTATTACTCAGGAATTCTTTCCAAAATATCTTAGCAGCTTCATGGTCAAAGCTAAGAGAAAATAAAAGGCTGCTCCCTTGAGCCTGCCCTTTCAGTTCTAGGTTCCTAGCTGAGAAAACGGCCTCATTTTCAGGATGTTGCCATGGCGTATGACCTCACTATTCAGGTGTAATTCTGTTTTCTTTCACAGCATAAGAGTTTAGACTTAAATTTCCATGAGTATGATAGTCATATAATACAATACCACAACCATGCTATCCCATAACAGCTCCACAATTCAGTTATCATATTGATATTCCCTCTCTCCCTCCATTTATAAATATGCAATAATTTCCTAATTACTTGTAGTCTTTGCAAATCTTCATGTCTGCTTTCCTGACATCAGCTGTATCAACCTAGTTAGAAACTTGTTTTATAGGCTGAGAGTAAAGGTTCAAAGACTTTTGCCATATAAACGGGTGTATCTTTACACAGAGACATCTTCAAAAAGTGGTGACAAAGCAAACATGCTTTTAATCTTCTTAGGATAGTAGAGAAGAAGACAATCAACGAGGAGAGTTAGGAGTTAAAATGTCTTGTATTCCAGGCAAGGTTTGATGTATATCAATGTTAAAGAGAAGTCAGTGGAGTTGTCCCAAAGGCCTATGAGTTCTGAAGAAGGATTATAACTTCTGTCATCTGGTCTCAGAGTTTCCAGTAGCCGTACCATTGAGTGAAGAATGTCCAGTTAGCAGAGACTGTCCTGTCCCATCTGTTATCAAACTCTCCATTTTATGCATCCTGTTGGTTGTAAAACTGAGCATTTTTTTTTTTATATTAGTCAAGCATTTGGGATCTGAGTTACCCAAGAAGCCTGAGGATTAAATATTTAGAGGCTAAACTAAAAAGGAAGAGTAACCTACCAGCCCCTTTGGAAATGATAGTAAAAAGTTACTCAAAATAGAGTATTGATTTCTAATTCAAACCAATATTGTTTTCAAATTTCATTAGTCAAATTTTTATCTATAGCCTGTAATCATTTTGAGACCCCCCCAAAAAAATCACAGCTCACTGTTTTACAAAGTAATGTATTCTTGAATGGTCCTCAAGTGAGGAGATTGACCTGGACACCTTAACAAGACATGAATATACATGCATTTCCAGTATGTCTTTTACAACTTGATGAAATAAATCCAATCATAACATTCAACCTGACCCTCTCAGCCTTTTTCAGTATTGAACACAGAATAACTATTTTGTGGAACTTAGTTTATTGGTTCACCCATAGAAAGTCATGTTGTATTATAGTCACTTTATGTATGTGGCAGCCCACTAAACTATGAACCATGTCTCATTTTCTTAGTCTTTAGCACTTTTCACAGGGCTAGGTATATAGTCTATCATGCTCTATTGGGTCTCCTGACTATTATGGTATACTAAATAAATTTAAACAATCAATGCCTACACAGAACCTTCACAGTCCCTATACTGAATCTCAACACTTCCCCATTCATATTTTCTTCTTCTTAGTCCCTTTGTTCATTCAGTGACTATTTTCTCTGGTCACTTTTCATTTTATCATTTTATCAAAGTCATAAGTTGTTAAACATACCTGCACAACTGTCATTAAAATCTAAAAATAAAAAAGGATGAAATAATTTCCCTTTGGCTTGAGTGCATATTACTTTCTTCATTATAGGACACTTAATACAGGAGCTTACATTTGTGTGTGTGTGTGATGTCAACCCCCTATAATATTCTTTTTATCTCTTTTATCAACACTACCCTCCCTTGAAAAAATATACTACCAATCATACAATTGAAATAGAATTGATAGTAGGAGCAGTATAATGAACTCAATAAACTTAATGAATTGGGATCATTGTTGAGGCAACTATTTATTATACATTTATGAACTAAAAGAATATTTCCAGTTTTTGAAAGCTATGCCTACAGAATCATCATTATGTAGCAATAGAAGAAAAATGGTTTGGTATTTACTTCACATTATCACTTTCCAAAATATGGCTTTAAATTAATCTTTCTTGAGCTCTTTCTCTTTCTCTGTCCCCCCCCCACCTACTCTCCACTCCATCCCCTTACACTTAAACTCTATCATTTGTTTTACTCATCTCCAAAGTAGAAATGCTAGTAATAATACCTATGTTTCAAAGACAATGTGAAGATTAAATTAAGCAAAGCAAAACTATTTTGTGAACTGTATATTGATATACAAATATATTTGTTATTTCTGTTGTAGGAGTGTTTAGATATTATAAGATACACAAGGGATATGGTTTATTTGGCAGCTATCTTGTAACTCCATATAAAGTTATTTATCATGTATTTATTGAAGGATTTATAGCCTCTAGAGAATTTTCTCTGTGAGAGTGTTGCCTTTGAATTTTCTTCAGTTCTTTTGTTTTCCTCTGGTTACTAGAATTCTCCAGACAAATAATGTCCTTGGCTGGGTAGCTAAGGTACAACTGAATTTTCCAGGGATTTCTATAATATGGGTTCAGTGCTTAGGAAAATTCAACTTGAAAATGGAAACTATCCTTTAGCTGGAGAGTTACCTCCTACTTTCCTCTTCAAAAATAATGGCTGTCTTGAGGTCTGCTACGCATTATTGCCTTTTCTAGCTGTATGTTTTAGGTCTATTTTCTCAACCTAATGAGATTACAAGCATCCCTAATGTCATTTTTGTTTCTGGTACATTGATCTCTGAAATGTTTTGAGTTTGGTTGGTGACAATAAAATAATAGCAATGATAATAAGTGTCTTAGTTTAAATATTGTCAAGTGGTACAGCTGAGGGTGTAATTGATGGAAGTTATATTTGTATCACTGTGAAATAAATTTCACACAGGAAAATCTATTTTAGATCTTAACCATCCATTGTAGAAAGGCATATTTTTGAACAAATATGATTGAATACTCAAGCAAAAATATATTTCCTAGAATAACAATTTTCTTTTTTGTTGTTTCATTTAATATGGTCTATTAGGTAACATTTATCACATTTAAATGATGTACTTTCTCTAAAACTAATAATTTTATAAGAACCTATGACATCAAGTGTATGTGGATATTTGAAACAGAAAAATGCAGTAGTTATTTAATTTAAACAAATGGCAGAGAAATTTATAGTACTTTCTATGAAAAAACAAACCTATCCAATTATACCCAGAGATCAGTATTTAAAAGTTATTGTCATACCCTGACTATCCCTTCTGCTTTTAAATTGTTTTGCTATAAAACCCTGATAAAAGCTTTCTAAGTTCACTGGCATATAGTAGATAATGATTGTATTCAAGAGTAGAAAGTCTTTGAAATTGATACTAATATATGTAAGCATTTGTTTGTAATGAGTAAAAATGAGTGTAAGATATCTAATTTTACCTGTTTACATTGGAAGTTTTCAGAAAACTACTCTCAGATTTTTATATTTAAACTGAAATTAAACAAGAGTGATTATTAGTCCTTGAATTGTTCAAGCTGGGCTAGATAATTTATTGCAGGAACTTAGTTCTGAAATAAAGTTGGGCAAGAAATGCCTTTGAGAAATTTATAAGAAAACATTTTGACAGTTTTCTTTGAGAAATGAGGATATCTATTATCAAGCAGTGAGTTTGTTAATGACAAGTGAAATATTGTGCCTAATCAGATCATTACTTATAATTGCTTATAACATTTTTACTTTGAACATACTTGTACATAAACTTATTTTTCCCCTGGTAAAGTTTAGATTTAAAAGGAAATTTACATCTTAAAATGTGTGTGTGTGTGTGTGTAGCGGGGGAATCACTTTGGGACTCCATCAATCAAAATCTCAACACTTGTCTTTTTTTACATTTTTATAATAATTATGTTAAGCTGCAATTTTTCATGTATTCTTTTACCATTCTTTATTCACCAATATTTGTTTTAAATTTTGTGTAAAATATTACATAGGTTTTTACATATATGGAATGTATACTATACAAAACTCAGCATCATTAGAGAGGCAGCTATTTTCTTTCTATTTATTTCTATTTATTGTTGACACTATCACAGACGTCCCTCTTTCTTTTTTCTTTTTCTTTTTTTTAGAGAGAGGAAAAGAGAGGTAAACATTTGTTGCTCCACTTATTTATGCATTCATTGGTTGCTTCTTGTATATGCCCTGATGGGGGATGGAACCTACAACCTTGACATATCAGGATGACACTAATCAACTGAGCTACCTGGCCAAGGAATGTACACTATATGTAACATGCTTTAAAGAAACTCAGTGCCATTAGAGAGGTAGCTATTTTCAATGACCATCTACATTCGCTAATTATTGCTGCGTGTTTAAGAGAGAATAGCAAAAGAGGAAATGGAGAAAGGAAGTGTAAACAAAACACATCTTTTGAGGAGTTTTGTTGTAATACCCATAAGCTATTGAGTAAGAATGAAAAAGTGGTAAATATACAGATAAATTTAAGCTAATGTATAGAATAAGGTCACAATGGTGTGGGAAGTGAAAGAAACAGACTCATAATGCCACACAATGCATGATTCCATTTATACGACATTCTGGAAACAGCAAAAATATGTGGATATGAAACAAATTACTTGTTGCCAGAATCTGGGGGTGGGAAGACTATTAAGGGGCACAGGGAATAATAATGCTTGTTGCTATGCCACAGTTGTATAGCATTTTATAGATTACAGGACATTTTCACACTCAATATTTCAGGCCAAAAACATGAGATAGCTCTCAGCTTCTTTCCTAACCACTTCACTGCCAAGCACAGGATCCCTGCATTGCTTGAGACTTAAGCCAGCATGATACAGATAAAAGATACTCAATAAACATTAATAATAATTTAAAAAAGTAAATGTGATGGCAATCTTTTTTTCTGAGACAGATAAAAAGTGAATGGACACACATGAAGTTAGGGAACATTTTTGAGGCAGTTGTGAGGAGGGGCCCAGTCTTCCGCATGTGGAAATGGCAGTTGCCTACATGGGCTGGAGGTTGGGTGGGGCATGGGGCTGGAATGAGGAGACTGAGAGGATTTGGGATGTTTGCTATGCGCAATGGGCTATGGATTCATTGGGAATATCCCAGGAAGAAAAATGAATTTATCAGTGTCAAGGCTCTTTAAAGTTATTATGTTTATCTTATTCATAAAAGGACTTAACTCTTGAGACAGATATTATAAATCTACATTTTTTTTTTTTTTACCAGTGAGTGGCATGCTCCCTTTTTACACATCCTACTTTCAGATGTCAACAAACATTCCATTTTAATTTTTTTTAAATAAAACTTTGAATGGATCATCGCCGAAGATATAGCTGTTAAATCTTTACCAAATACTTCTAAAAGCTATAAAAAAACATGGCAATGTACTCGTTGCTGATGACAAGAGATGGATGCAAGAACAATGGTGCAGATTTTATTAGTGAAATTTAGCTCCATGAGTTTCAACCCAGATTTAAAAAGTCAGATTAATGTATTTGGGAGAAAACAAGTAAGTAAAAAAAAAAAAAAAATAACATGCAGAATTCTAAAAAGCTACTAGAGTGTGGCAATTACTAATATTTCAAGCAGGGAAGGCACATAGGTTTCCCCGGAGGGACACAAAGCTACTTGGTGGGAGCGATTCTAGCCCAGGCTTTGGAGCTGGGCAGACCAGCTCCTTCTGCCACATTTACCAGCAGTACAACTTTGGGCAAATCACTCAAATCCTTTGAGCCCTGGTTTCCTCACCCATGAAAGCTATGGTCAATGAGGGAAAATAAAAGATTTTAGAGTTGGGAAATAATCTGATTGGCTTAATGCAAAAAGCGCAAAAGAGGCCTCCGTCCCTTGCAAGGGAAATGGGACTATTTCACAACAGCAAAGGCAGCAGCAAAATGATGCGTGACTGATATTTCAGTCTTAGACAATCATGTCATCTAGGATTAAATGTTTCATGGACCCTCTCTCCGTTTTTTAGTGACAATATTAGATATAGAATTTATGGATTAAGACTTTACCTGTAAATTTCCTCATCTGTAAAACGGGGATTACTGTGAGGATTAAAGTAGGTAAAATGGCAATTACATAGCATACCATGAATGCACAGTATCTGAACCTTTAATTAGGTTCTTATAAATGTTATGATATGCCTGCTTTGTTAGCCTGACTGCGGGTTAGATGTTTCTTGTGCCCATTAGTGATTACAAGGGCACCGAGAAAAGTTTGGACAGCTTTCTGCTGAGGAAACTTCTCTAGCACTTTCTGATGGACTCAGTTCCCTTCACATGACACTAGTCCCTCCCTTCCAAAAGTTTAGAGGTAAGACATTGATACAGAGTGACTCATAATAGTTCTTTCTGAGAGCACATTTTGATGAGGAAAGAGAAGACACAAAAAATAAGAATACTGTGACCTTGAAGCAGTGGCGACCTCTCCTCCTTGCCCAGCACACTCCCCAGAGAAGGTGGCAGGGGAAGGAAAGGGGAGACTATTAAGGGACACTTATTACCCAATCAGTGGTAATGTCAATGCATTTTCAAAGAACCAGCGAAGAGCCATTAACTGACTGCAATTACTTGAGCTGCTGTGTCAGCGGACTGAACCAGGAGCTAACAAGATGCACCCTGTCTAGCCTTTCCACAGGGTAAGCCCCTGTCCTGGCTTTGCTGAGAGAACAGAAAGGCATCAGGCAGAAATGTTGGCAATTGGTTTTCAAAGGATGTCTTAAAACTTGCAGGCTGACTTATAAAATAAAGCAGAGATTAAAAAGAATAGAAAAATCTCCTACCCAGACTTGTCCACAAATTTAAACCCTCAAAAGTTGGACTAACTGTGAAACATATTTGAACCCACACACAACCAAAATTGTCAATCAGAAAAAATTTCACCGATTTGTGGATTTGATTCCAAGACAGGCTAAAGCAGATTTGGCACCACCTTTTTTGATCCTCATTTCATGAATATTGATTAGGTGCCTGCTTAAATTTCTTTTCCTCTAACAATTACACATATAATAAAAGTGATAATCACCGTGGAAAGATATAGAATTTCTTTTCCTCTTAAAGGGCAGCATTGTAAAAAAAAACAAAAAAACAAAAAACACCAAAAAAAAAAAAACGGTGCTAATTAGTTGGATATAATTACAAATTAATCAGAGTTAAAACATTCTCTAGGAGCAGAAAATGCAGTTCGCCATATGGTATCGGAAATATGCAAGAAAGGATTTTCCTGTGCTATTTTCTGCAGTTGGAGTTTGGCCTGAGATTATTTGTGAGTTTCCAAGTATTTGAATTATGCAAGCTGGTTGACTGAGTGGCCTCAAGCATTCAGGGGACAAGCTTTTTCAGCTCATAATAAAAATGAGTTTCTTTGCAAATGTATATAGAAATCTGCAGTTTCAATTTTCAGCAATTTTGGGGAATGAAAAAAACTTTTTTCAGTTAAATTTATAAGCTCAGAGCTGCTTAACATGGAGGTTGCCTGAGGCCAAAAAAAAAAAAAAAAGGAAAACATGAAGATAGAAATCTTGAAATGATCTTCAAATTAAGAGCAAATCTAAGAATAATGACAGATGAACCTAGTTTTGGGTATTCATTCATCTTGTTATAATTTTAAGCATGTGTCTTTAAGCTTCCAATTAGCAAATGCTTGTGTAGAAAATAACTAATGAACAGAGCAACAGACATTCAAAATATTTCAAGGACATTTAGCACTTCTCAATGAAGGCCTGTTCTTATTGGTAGCCTATTAAAAGATAGAATAGGCAATGAAGTATGGAAATGTATTTCGTCATCTCTTATTGTTATTTTTATAAAGTCTATATTTAAAACAGTTACCTAAAATCTTGCTCTAAAATAGTATTTCCTGTGTCAGAGTTTTATATTTCTGAGTTAATATTCTCAAAGCTATTAAGATGATTCCCTTTGGGAATCAACCAAGGCTTTGAGGATCTCATTTATATTTTTAAAAAGTACTTTTTCTCCAAACCCTAAAACCATTACTTTGATTTTGGGTTGCATATGTGATCCAATTATAGCTATTGCTTTGAGGTAATCTTTACCTTTTATCTGTGGGTTAAGAACTACAGAAATGACACCATTAGTTGTGTCTTTAGAACACATATTGTCCATGATTACTTAGCAAGAATAATTAGCATACTGTTTAGACTTCTAAATAAAAACATGCATTCATTTTTTAAGACCACAGAGGCTATTTCAACATCACTCAGGTTTTATTCCATTTTATCAAAGGGTAATATTTGTTTTGAGAATTGGATTCTCCCATATGCTTTGGACTATTTCTCTCAGTAAAAACCCTGTCCTCTGCTTTTTACTTTACTTTTAAATAAGACTGAATGAACATTTGCTGATACAATATTTTGTTAAAAAGTCACAGAATGTTCCCTGAGCACAACTTCAGTTTTATATTATTTAGGACTCTTTAGGTTGAATGTGACAGAATATCCAAACCAAACTCCTTTGAGCAAAAAGTTAGGTGTTTTTTTTTTGCCTTTGTAACTATTAAGTCCCAAGGGTGGTGTTGCAGCAAGGGAGCCCGACTAAGCTCAAAATCTTCCAAGAGCCTCTTCTTTTTCTTTGTTACTTCTCCACTCACCTGTGTGTGTGAACTTCTGTACACTGTCAGTGTTGGCTGGGAGTAACACCCACTCTATCCTATATCTAGTACACTCAAGTCCTATAGAAAAGCATATCTGCTTTCGCTCAGCCTGTGTGGCTCAGTGGTTGAGCATCGACCCATGCACCAAGAGGTTGCCGGTTCGATTCCCAGTCAGGGCACATGCCCAGGTTGTGAACCAGATCCCCAGTGTGGGGCATGCAGGAGGTGGCCAATCGATTTTCTCTCTCATCAATGTTTCTATCTCTCTCTCCCTCTCCCTTCTTCTCTCTCTAAAATCAATAAAGAAAAAAAAAATTAAAAAAAAAAAAAAAGGAAAACCATACCTGCTTTCATTTCATGAGAGTTTTAGCAAAAGTCTTCTTAATCTGAGAGTTTTGACTGGATCACATGGATATCCTTGAAATAACTGCTATGGCCAAGAGAACATAAAGCATGGATGTGTTTAGCTTAACAAGGGCACAGATCTGGGGTTATGGTTGAGGTTAATTTGTTTGAAGCTCCTTGGCTGACAATATGGGAATGGTGACAATCACCAGGAGAAGTATGAATATATATGCTTGGTTGCCAAAAAAACATACATTCTTTTGGCATATGAAAGCTATATCTTTTACATTTTTATAAGCTGTATTTTAATTATATTGCTTTCAATATGCTCTACACTTTTGGTTTTAGTTTCTCTAAAATGCAAAGGCTATTTATAAGGAGTTTTAAAATATCCAAGCGATGGGCTGTATTCGCCTGCTTGGGCTGCCATGACAAAATACCAAAGACTGAGTGGCTTAACAACAGAAATTAATTTTCTTACAGTTCTGGAGACTAGAAATTGAAGATCAAGATGCCAGCAGGGTTAGTATCTGGTGAAGACTTTCCCCTTGGAT
Organism: Tadarida brasiliensis; assembly: GCA_030848825.1. NCBI lineage: Eukaryota > Metazoa > Chordata > Mammalia > Chiroptera > Molossidae > Tadarida > Tadarida brasiliensis. The sequence continues at coordinate 62,939,126 of CM061268.1, forward strand.
TGTAGATGGCAGCCTTTTCTCTGTGTTCATATAGCCTTTCCTTGGTGTGTATGATGTGTGTGGGAGAGAGGATGCAGGCCAGCTCTCTGGCATCTATTCTCTTAAGGCTACTAATTCTATAGTATGAGGGCCCAATTCTTAAGGCACATTTAACCTAATTCCTCTCTTAGAGACCCCATATACAAATACAGTCAAACTGGGGTTAAGGCTTCAGCATATGAATTTTAGGGGCACATAAACATTCAATCCATAACATAGGGTTTTTGTATATTTATTTTAATACTAATTTCTATATTTTTTTTCCAGACTAAATATAACATGGTGGTTATGAAGACAAATTCTGGAAGCCAAGCTACTTTGATGTACCACTTACTAGATGTACATTTCACTTACTATCTCTGTGCGCCAATTCCTGTATCCACAAAATACTGATGATAACAGTGCCTACTTCATTGGGTTTTAGAGGATTACAGTGCATTTAAAACTGTTGTTCCTATCACATAGAAAATGCTTTAAAATTATTACTTTTTCTTTTGCTTTGTCTCCTTTTCTTTCCTCTTCCTCCTCCTTCCTCTTTATGTTCTTTGTCTTCCTCTCTTCATCTTATTAATTTGGGATCTACTTTTCCTATTTTTTAGGTTTTGTTGAGTTTTGCTTTATGGTGTAACATTTACTATGTTTATAAATGTTTGATCAACTATTCAATGAAAATATAATTTTAAAAAATCAATGATGGCTTTAGATAAGAATACATTGACTCAGGCCTATTAATGATATTTTAAAAGATATTAGCTCTATGAATTTCTGGTATATTTTGCTTCATATATTTTTATTCTATATTGTTTGGCACCTGAAGTACTATGTCAGTTTGAGAAAATAAAAAGGTTAACAATAGGCCAATATCTTATTCCTTCTTCTCTCAGGATGCTCAGAAAGAAGAAAGGATCTTGACAAGTTTTCTGTAAGCATGATATAAGCAGATCTGATTCACATAGTAAGGCTATTACAAGAAAAATAACAGAAAGTTATTATCTATGAAACAATTTTAAGAGGATATACCTGTTGTGGTAGGCCAAATAATGGGCTCTTCAAAAATGTTCCTGCCTTATTCTCAGGAATCTGTAACTAGGTTATGTCACATGTCAAAAGAGACTTTGCATATGTAAGTAAGATTATGGATCTTAAGATAGGGCAGTTATCCTGGATTATCTGGGTGGGCCCACTCTAATCATAGGAGTCCTTAAATGCAGAAAACTTTCTCTGGCTAGAGTCAAGAGATGTAGCAGGAGGAAGAAATAATGCCACAGAAAGGGAAGTTAGAGAGATTCCAAGACCGGGAAAGATGTGATTCATCATTGTTAGTTCTGAAACTTGGGCCATTTTTGATAACTGAAGAGCTGCCTCTAGGAGCTAAGGGACATCCCTGCCTGACAGCAAAGAAATGAGGACCTTAGTTCTGCAACCTCAAAGAATTAAGCTTGACTAACAATCTGAGTGAGACTGGAAGGGATTCTTCCCCAGAGCCTCTAGTAAGTAAGGTATTCATAAGACAACTTGATTTCAGCCCTGTAAGACCCTTGGACTTCTGGTTTATAGAAACTGTGAGATAATACAATTGTGTTGTTTGAAGTTTCTGTTTGTGGTAATTTATTATGTCAGTGATAGGAAACTAACATGCCTGGTTTGCCTATGTTGCTTAGTTTTAAATACACATGGAGTTATGAAATGATGGGAGTATGGATGGGTAGAGCATGGGACATAAAGTGGAAAAGTTCCATAAGAAAATTTTATTCCCCTATGTAAACAATGTCTTCACATACATTTCTTAAAGAAACAAAAACAAAACAAAACAACCCACAACCCTCACAAATTAACTCTGAAACTAGAATATATTATAACAAGGGAGAAGAAGGACTTTAACTGGAATATAGGGAAAAAGCTGTACTTAGTTCATTTCGGTCTCCATAACAACAACAATTTACCCCTGATACAATTACTTAAGTTGAATAAGTGAAGGTATTTCTTGTGTTAGAAGTCTTCAGTTCTGCTCTTTACCCCAGGAGCCTGAACAGTTTGGACTACATCAATTAATTGGCTCCACTGCTTTCTGACATCTACATTGATTCTCTGATTAATGAATGAACAGTGGCAGGAACTTTAAGTCTGGGTGTGAATACATAGTGGGAGAAGACTAAAGCCTGGGTTGTTATCCCATCTTCTTCTCTGCTTGTGTCACTGTAGATTGTGTCCTGCTACTGAAGGCCACGGCTCATGTTGCATGGTCCTCTGCCACAGGTGCTTTTTTGGGTCTTCAGTACCTACACCCTCTGCTTGCTTCACCTAATTTAGTGGCAATGAATCCACTTTGCTGTTGCTGTCTCAGGGTACCACATCTTCACTTACTTCTCACTCATTTGTGCATAGTCTCTTTATTATATTTTCCCAGATTACCACATTAATATGTGCTTCCACTTTCTTCTTCATATCCTGGCTCATACAGTAATTGGTTCAGGAAGTTGTCCCATGAAACAGAATTTTAAAATGGATTCGTGGCCTGGCCGGTGTGGCTCAGTGGTTGAGCGTCGACACATGCATCAAGAAGTCACCAGTTCAATTTCCGGTCAGGGCACATGCCTAGGTTGTGGGCCCAATCCCCAGTGGGGGGCATGCAGGAGGCAGCCAATCGATGCTTTCTCTCATTGATGTTTCTATCTCCCTCTCCCTTCCTCTCTCTCTAAAATCAATAAAAGAAAAAAAATGGATTTGTGGTAAAATCCTGCTAAAGGGAAAATGAGGCACTGGGAATCTGTGCCTTGTGAAGGTGTCACAAGTATGCAAATTATCACCGATGGTGGCATGGGATGAAATGCAGGTTGAGGGCAAGATGTTCAAAGAGCAAATGGCTATGATACTTGGCAACTATAGTGATTGCAAAGAATGTTATCCCAGAACTAATGCTGAAAACTTTAGAGAGTATACACAGGGAGGAAGATAAGGTGAAGGCTTTTGCTGCCCAACTTAGAGAAAAACAAATGGAAATTAAAAAAAAAAATTTGTTATGGCAGCTCTGAAGGAGTCTCTGATTCTCTGTGGTCATAGGGTAATATATACGATAGAAGATAAAGCCCACGCCTTATAGGGTTGAAATATCAATTAAATAGTCAACCAACTTATGTCTCCTATGTTAAATTTTGAGGGCAGATGTAGAAGCAGTGAGCCCCTGCAATATGGTAAATGCATATTCTGGCAACCACAGATGAGACCAATAAAGTCACAAATTCAATGAACCTTTCTTGCTAGGAAAAGTGACCCTTCTCTCCTTACCCCACATTTGAGTGAACCAGGATTTCTAATTGCATAATGACCTTTTAGTGATTTTATCCAGGAGAGTTATTTCACGATGGTATGCCCATACTACTCAGGAAATGCCCCCACATTGTCTCTCCACACATAAGAGTTAGACCCAATATAGTTCAGAGTGACACACAAGGCCTGGTGTTCAGAGAGAGACTATACACTGAAAGACTTGTAGAACCTTACCAATTTACATCACCAGGAGTCTAGGGAGCATATATATAAATGGATTTTAAGAATGTTAGACTAAGAAAAATGAAATATAAGGTGTTATCAGGCTGAATTGACAGTGAACTCACCCAGAAAGACCTGGGAGTGGCATTAATGTTTACTATGTTAGCCCTAAAATGTTCAGACTTCAACAGGGATCTGTAAGATTGAAATGCTGGAACTTTCCTTCCATATGGTAGAGAAAGGAGTTAGTTTCTTCCAGGAACTTGGTATGTTTATATAGATCAATTATGTGCAAGATGCTCTCTACTCCCTATCCTTGTCATCTGGGAAGGCCGATGACTCTCTTCACCAAGGTACAAAGAAATGCATTGATAAAAGAACATTAGTGTCCTTGAAACCTCTGTGGAGGCTATTCTTGTAGTTCAGAGGTATTGGTGGAGGTCTATACAATGGAACTGGGTTCTCTGATTTCATTGAGAATAATAGGATTCTAGAATGTAGAGGCCAGATGTATCATTTAACACTAAGGGATAAGATGGGCATAGTTACCCCAATAATCTATCTGGGATGGATACATAATTAGAATGTTTTACACATAAAGATCTTCCACAGTGGCTAATTAATCACAGTGTCTTTAGAAAAGAAACAGATAAGCAGATTACCAAGGTGCTTCTTGATATATATGTGTATGCACAGCTGATTCTCACTGTATTCATTATTTGAGGCAGTTATATTCCATAAAGTCCCCAGAACACTGAATTAGGGAATAATGAACCATTGTTCCACTGGGAAATACAGGCTTAGTTTCCTGCAAGCCTCTGTTCACAACATTTTCATCAACTTATCAGTGCATAACCTTATTTTATGAATGTTTCTATTTAAAGATACTTTATTTAATATATATTGATTTATTAACATTGAACTCATGGTCATCTGCACTATAATTCATGCATATACAAAGCTTGCCTAATACATGTATTTTCTCCATAAGGCATATTACAGTCTCATTGTTCAAAAACCCTATCTAGTATTTCAGCTCTACACTTGGGAGACATTTTAAGCAGCAAAATCAGTAACAAAAAGCATAAAAATGTGGAAAACATGACATTAAATATACTGCAAAAAGGACATTTATTTATATATAAGAGCTGAAACAAGGAGGCAGAAAATTGCCTTGTTCAAATTCAGCTGGGAATGTGGGCCTCAGGTGACTCAAGTTTTTCCTCACTCTCCACATGTCTGAAAATTACAGAGAAACCCAGCATTAATCTGGAGGTTACAAATAAATTTGAACAAGTAGGTGAATTCACAAATGTGGAATCTGTGAATAATGAGGATTGACTGCACACACACACGCACATACGCACATGTGCGCACACACATACACACAATTATTTTAAGTCTGATGGAAAGAATTCTAATTCACTTTGCCATAGTTGTAATCCACAGCCTCTTTCCAAGATCTTAGAACTAAGGCAGTTTTTTTCACATATTGAGAGGCTATCAGTTGAAGTAGAGTATAGGTCCATTTGAAGATAATTACTGTGTACTATGAGTCTTCACCCAACATTTCCTAGAAATATCTGAAGCCATTTACCAAAGTACCTATGCATTCATGAAAATAAAATATCTAGAATTTTCAAGCCTTAATAGACAATAGACTTGAGTTGATGCTTATTCTCAATGCCACTATGATCAAATAGTCATACAAATGCTTATGAAGGTCAAGAGATGAATCCTGGACCAAGTCTCTCTTACAGTTGGTAAAATGGGACTGTGAATGCATCCTGTGGTTATTTTACCATTCCCAGAATACATGCAGGGGGTAGACAGACATACAGGATAACTGGCAGTATCCCCACACTGGTTTCCTGGTCCATGTAGTGAGGGTTGTAGTTATGATACAAAAGGACAAGTGGAAGGACCTGGGATTGTTCCTTCTGTTGCAGAGTGGTAAAGAAAGAACACCCCAGGAGGATATATTTTTTATTCCACCTTAAAAGATTGAAAGACACAAGCTGAAGAGTTTTCCCACATTCACATTCACCTCACCTGAAGAATGACCCAGATATTTATAAAGTTAAGCAGGCAGTGATGCTAATTACAGCTGTGATGTTAGATGCAATTTTGTTACTGAAATAAGCCAATAGAGATCCTGGTATCTGGGATACCTGGGGTAGAACATGCTCCCCTACCCATACATATCAACAAAGCTAATCAGAACCTGTTTTCTTTTCACAACAAAAAAAACAGTATTTCACATTGCTTCAAGACTATGTTAACTGTCATTTTCTCTGTCATATCAAATTCCGGAGGGATCTTGATCATCTTGATATTCCACACAACATTATTGTAATCCATTATATTGATGACATACTAATTAAATCTGATGAGTAGGAAGTAGTAACCACCTACTTTCATTAATAAGAACATGTATGACTGAGGATTGAGATGACCTACAAAGTTTAGGAGTCTGCTAAGTTGTAATTTGTAGAGGGTCTGGAAGTCTGGTGCATATTTGCATATTCATCTTAAAGTGAGTCACAATGATCAACCACCTATCTCAAAACATGACAGATGATGGAAATTTCTTTTAGGTTTTGGAAGCAACATACACCACATTGGTATTTTGCTGTGCCCCCTTTTCCTGATAACTTGTAAGACCATCAGCTCTGAGTAGAGCTAGAGCAAGAAAGAGCTTTGAATCAGGTCAAGCTGGGATGCAAGCCGCACCACCACTTGGGCCTTATAACTCAGCAGACCTAATGAAATGGGAAGTGTCTTTGATAGAGAGAAATGCTATATGGAAAACTCAGCAAGCGAGAAGAGAAGAATCACAGATCCCTAGGCTTTCTTTCTATGCCTATGTCTTCTTTTATAAATAGCTATACACCATTTGAAAATCAGTTTGTGGCTTGATTCTGGGCTCTCTTGATACTGAATGATTAAAGCACACAAGACATTATGTGATCTGACTCATCCATCATAAGCCAGGTCTTATCCTATCAACTGAATAATAAAAGTGGATGCATGTAGTAGCATTCCACTGAAAATTAGAAAATGGTGTATATAAGTTTGAGCCCTAGCAGGTCCAGGAAGCACAAGTGAACTGCTTGACTCTTATGTTATAGTCTTGCAGGTTTATCTCAATTTATACCTATCGCCTCATGGTTATTTCCATACAACTTCTGGAATGCCAGCACCAATCATTATGAATGGCCTCTATACTACTACCTACTTAGAGGTGGCCCTCAGCAATGGTGCAAGGCAATCCTTTAAGTTTTATGTCTACATCTACTTTGTGTAAAGGAGAAATGGCCAAGTACTGACTATACTAATTCATCAAAAGTTTCTGATAGGTTGGCCATCTCATCAGGGAATTAGTAAAAACTGGACTGAAATATTATATTAGTCAGTGTTATCCAGAAAAACAGAAAGAATAGAACATGGCTAGAAATATAGATAAGAGAAGATTTACTATAGGAATTGGCTCACATGGTTATGGAGGCCAAGAAATCCCACAATCTGTTGTCTACAAGTTGAAGAACCACAAAAGTGGCCATATAAATCATTTTAACCTTGAAGGCATGAGCAGAACCGGGGGGTCTGATGGTAAGTTCTAGAATCCAAAGGCCTGTGAATCAGAAGCTTCAATGTCCTAGGACAGAAAAAGATCAACATCCCAGCTTACCTCACATTTTGTTCCATTCAGGCCCTCAGTGGATTGGATGATACTGGCCCACATTGGTGAGTGTTGATTTCTATACTCAGTCTACTAAACCAAGTACTAATCTCTTCCAGAAGACCCTCACAGACACTCCCAGAAATAATGTTTTACCAGCTATATGAACACCCATTAGCCCAGTCAAGTTGAAATATAAAATTAACCATTATAAATATTGATGACAGTGATCTCATGAGAGGTATATTAATGAACACGTTAGAACAGCCATAGAGTGTCAAGATATTCACATTAAGTGTAAATGTCCATCTACCACAGAGATTGGTTTCAGCAATCGTGAACAAGATGACCTATCTTGTGGATATCAGAACACCTCTCTTCTAGCCACTCCAATGCTTATTCAATAAGTTTACTAGGTACAAAAGTGCTATGATAACAGGGATGGATGCTGTGCCTGGATTTAACATCATGGATTTCTCCTTAGTAAGCCTGATCTGATTTTTAACATTTCTGAGTGTCCTACCTGCCAACAGTAGAGGCCTATGTTAAAGTCCTAATAAAAGATCATTACCTGGAGGTACTAGTGGCAAATAGGTAGATTTTTTTTTTTTTTTAATGTTTGACTCCATTTTTCACGGGTAGAGGATGGGAGGATAGAAAAATATTAACCTTCACAAGAATAGGCATATATTCTCTATATGGAATTTCCTTTCGATTCCCTGTGGTTCTCCCACCACCACTATTTGCAGACTTACAAAATGCCTTATTCATTCTCTAAATATTCCATACAACAATACCTTTGACTAACTGTTGGGTAACCATCTTCCTTGCCTATTAAGGCTTATGGTGGTTACAGCTCCTTGCTGTTGCTATTTTACCATACCTTATTGAGTTTTCTAACCCTACTTATCCTTTATAAATAATTTCTGTCATATATCATACATATTAATTATTCTGTTTGGGTGTGGCAATTCCTTTCTGCCAGAACACTAATTGATTCATTTATCAATATTTATAAAATAAAATTAGCAAGAAATTAAGGAAGGTTGGCATTTCTTCAAAGTGATTTTCTTTATACAAATATAACACTTTTTCAAACCTTTGAGCTCAAATTAAAATTAAACAGTAAACTGATAAGAAATTAAATCTAGAATAACAACATCTGAGTTATGGTACTATTTTTCACAGCTTTTTTCCATTTCTGTTTTTTTTAATGAATTTGGAAGGAGAGATTGCACCACTAAGAGCCAAGGAAAACTTCTGGATATAACTGATTTGATTGCTCAATGTACTGGGTCATCCATTTCATTGTTTGTTTTTTAATTGATTTTAAAGAAAGGGAGGAAGAGAGAGAGAAAAAGAGAAAGAGAAACATCAGTGTAAGAGAGAAACATCAATCAGCTGCCTCTCACTTGTGCCTCGAAAAGTGACCAAACACAATTTGTTATGTGCCCTGACTGGGAATAGAACCTACCACCTTTTGGTGTACAGGATGATGTTCCAACCAACTGAGCCACACCAGCCAGGGCTTGTCCATTTCATTCTCATCTCTTCTTTCTTTCTATCTATCCCAATTCTTCCACTAATTTTTTTTTTTAATCTTTTTATTCTCTCTGGTCACCTTCACCTCCTTACCCACTGACTTTTCCTAGATTTGCTGGTAACATCATCATGTTAGGCCCAGTGATTTCCATTAACTCTTTTGTAGCATTTTGAACTCTTTGGAGTTCTGATCTCTGGTCTAGAAAGAGGATATCCTTGGTTAGTCTGACCAAAAAGGAGGAGCAGAAGCTAATTTGCATTTCAAATAAATCACTTTGTTCTTTCAAGATTAGTGCTATGAGATTATTATTTCTTAAATGTCATAATTTATAGATGATGGAGAGGAATCCATTAATCTTAAATGCTGCATACAGGAATGACCAAATGAAATGATTGTTTCCAATACGAGTCTCATCCATTGTGCAGTTTTCAGAGTTTTAATACATTATTATGGCATAATAAATTTGGTGTCGTGTTCCCCTTCACTTCTTCCTTCTTGCAAGTATTTATTATATGAATAAAATAAGTCAAACTAGCAAAAGAAAAACTAATTTTTAATACTAAAGTGAATTCAGGTATTTTATTTTAACATTTTTTTACCTAGTCCCATTGAGATAAATAGAACTACCTGGTAAGTTGAACAGTCAGGAAATTGTGGTAAAAAATCATAACTTTGGTTTCATCTTGCATACCAACTAATTATGAGGGTAAGGACGTGTAACCTTGGTGTCTCAATTTTATCATATTACAAAAGGTAATTATACTCATCCTTTACGGCAGCTTTTAGAGAAAATATGTTTATATGAAATGCTCTGATTACCTTCATTTAACCAATTAACCACAAATACTATGAAGACAGATTGCTCTTAAATTCATATTATTATGGTTTATTATTGTTAATGCTTTGTAATTGAGGTTGGGAAACAATAATAATATTAATTTGGGGCAGGTAATAACATCAGCAACAACAACCATTTATTGAGTGCTTATGACATCTTATTTCATCCTTTTAAATAAGACTTAAGGTTTTTTATCCTATTTTAATAGCTGAGAAAATTGGGGCACAATAATAATAATAAGCTGGATAGTGTGGTATCCTGTGGTATAGGCTGGCTTTGTCTTTTACTAGTTTTGAAAATGTGTACATATCACTTAATCTAAAGGATGCAATGTACTGATCTGTGAGAAAAAGAATTTAACTGGGTGACTTTGAGGTGTCATTTAAACTTTAACATTCCCATATTCTGATAGTCGCTATACCTATACTGAGATATTTTCCTCTACTGTGGTTGAATTTATAATAATGGGCATGTTCATCATAAGCACAATATCATTAAATATGTCATTAACTTCATTATCTATGAAACTACTCCTATGGGGTAACAATAAAATTTTTGTTTTATGATATCTTTCTCAACTACAATGCTTGTGAGATGTAAATTTTATACCATGAATATTTTTTTATAAAGGAATATCAAAGAGGCAAGTAAACAGCTTTAAATAGCTTAACAAATTTAATGGAATTCCTATTACTAAAGCAAAATCACCAAAGCAATAAAGATATGGTCTCAAGTCAATAAAGAAAACCATCTTATTTTTATGAGTGAGCACATGATCCTGATAATTCATGGAGAGGAGGCATCAATTTTTCTGGCAGGTCAATTATGGTACTGGCCACCCAGAATTCTAATAATTTTTAATTGCAAATGTAGAAAATGTTGCAACAGTGTATTCTTTATTAATATATTTAGAAATTTTTATTAACATTTTATTACATCAGGGGTCATTTAATTTTATATATATGTATATACATGTACACACACACAGGGGTTTGGCAAAAGTAGGTTTACAGTTGTTCATATGGAAAGTAGTGCAATAATTAATAAATAATAAAAGAATGAACTGTGTTTCACATAGTCACAACTGTAAATCTACTTTTGATATATATATATTCTATAATATATATATATATTCTATATATATATATTCTCTCTATATATATTCTATATAACTTAAACCTTCTTATGGGTTATTTGTCCCCAAATAGTTTTATTTATAGTTGATATAGTTAAAATATCAACAGATAGCCTATATTTCATTTCAATCTATATTGAAGTATTATATCATGTTGTTTGTTTCCTTGTGTGCTTTGTTAGGGAAAGGAAAAGCACAAAGGAAGGGAACTAGCATTCTTGAGTATCTGTTCTGTGCCAGATATTATGCTAATTCATTTACTCCTACTGCATGCAGATAGTCAGATTTTTGAATTATTTAATTAGTATTTTCCATAGAAAACATTTCACCTTGATATCTGACTAAATTAAATTAGACTGAGGTTATGTATATAAATAAAACACTAGCATACAAACTATGTGGCAATTCAAGTCAGATCAACAAACACTCACTGAGTACCTTCTAATAAATTGAGTCCCACATAGCGATAACTTGGGATCCAGGGTATGGCAAGGAAGGACCATCACAAAAATCTTGGAATATATTTATTTAAGAACCTTACATTTCCAACACAAGTGACAATTTTCTTCCTTTAATAGGCAGCTGAAGTCACCACCTTTGCAAAGCTCAGCAATGAACTCAACCTCATCTTTGGATTTCCAGTTCATGTAGCTCTTCTTTCTGCCTCCAATTTCTGACTCCAAACAAAAGGTAAATGTCCCTGTGGTAAGCCAAACCTCTCTTAAAAATTCTCTAATATCTCTGCTTCTTAATGTAATTCTGAAGCCAGCCCATAGCAGTCACTTCTTCAGAAGCTGCGTTGTTTCCAGGTACTGCTGGGATTCACCCATCTTTGAAGTCCTCTGGGCACATTGTCTGTGGCTGTATTTAGTTACAATTCAACTCTTAGTCAACCATGTTAAATTTTCCTCTTTCTTGCTTCTGTTTGATTTTGCTCAAATCCTGCAACTTCGATAGCTTCAAAAATTCTATTATTCAGTACATTAAAGCAGAAACCATAGGTCTTTCGTCTATGATTACTAGTATTCCTTCCTTCACAACATGTCATGGCAAGCTACCTTCTTTTATCTTCACTCATATACACTTGGCATTTTCTCATCATTCTTACTTCCCCATTCTGATGACCCTTACCTCTTATGTAATAGGTACAATGGTAGACATTGAAGCATTAACTCTGAATAAGACAGTCATTTCCTTCTATGTTAAATATGTCACACAAACAAATATTCAAGTGTATAGACACCGGAATGTAGAACTACATCTATTGTTCTCTGGAATCCATAAGAAGTAACACCTCATTACACTTGGGAGAATCAAGGGAAACCACAAGGATGAGAAGACATATAAAGAAGATCTTAAAGCAATTGGCCAAATAGAAAGAATTAGGAAAAGAATATTTCAGTAAAAAATATGAACTAAGCAAATTAATTAGTGGAAACAATGCCTACCCATTCAGATAAATTGTAAATCATTATTTCAGATTTGAAAATTCCATTAACATATCTTTTATATCCAATCTATTTTCAGATCTTTTTGCTACTCTCTAAAATTACCTTTTACCTGGTTTTCAATCTTTCATCTACATTCTCCCCATCTACATTGCTCAAAATCCTTGGGCACTTCTACATTGCCTAATAATAGAATGCAAACTTCTCAGCATATTGTTTGGTGTTTTCTAGTCTCACCTCTGTCAAAGCAAAAATTGCACCAAAGTTAAACAGGCAAGGAAGACTTTAAGATTATTGCAATAGGAGAGAAAGGCCAGAACTCTGAGCTCAACTCAACTGAAAATGCTGTGGTTTTTAAGAGTTGGGATTGGGGCCATAGGCCATTCATATTTGCTAACTGGCTATAATGAAATGAAAAATAAACTGTCTCTATCTTCATGAGAGGAAGTATTTTTACAACTTGGAGCAAGATACCTGCCAAAATTAGGCTCCAATCTACCCTCCCACAGAAAGTGAGATAGGGGTACTATCTTCCTTGATGATTATTAAGGGACAGCTCCCAGGTCCTTGAGAAAAACATGTCTGGGTTAAAAAACTGGCAAGAAGTTTTAAAAAGATTTTCATCTCAAAGGAACAGAGAAAGAATTTACAATTACAAGTTTCTAAAGTAAATGCTCTAAGAGAAGGGAGGTTGGGAGCCTGGAGTCAGGAATGTCTTCATGACCTCTCAATCCCCACTTTACATTAAGTTCAACTACTTACCATTCTCTGAATATGCCGCATGCTCTCTTATTTTAATGTTAGGATTATACGAAATCCTTTTCTTTGAGTAGTAGAATCCTATCTAAAATTTTTCATTGGTTTTCATTGCTCTTAAAATATAGTATTCAGTCTTTAACATGGCCTAGAAGTCTTGGCTATGTGGTACTCACTAGGATTTCATTTCCTCTTACATGACCCTCCCCCAGTGCTCTGCTCCACTATAAGATTTTCGGTTGTGTTTGTGGTTTTTTATAACCACCATTTTGAGTGTGTTCGACTTCATTTTACCAGATAATATTTGTGTATACAATGCTCTTTCTTGACTTCATCCTTCACTTTGCTTAACAAACTCCACCAAGCTTAAGCAAAATTTCTTTTGGCTAAATTTGGGTACTGTCTTACATGTTTTTACAGGTCCTCATTCTGAGTCTTCCTAGAACATACTTCAGTTTGTAACTGTACATTCATTATACAGATTATATGAATCATATCTATCTCCTGTATCAGCTTGTAATAGATCAGGGGTTGGATGTACAGGGCAGGGCAAAAGTAGGTTTACAGTTGTTCATATGGAAAATAATATAATAATTAATAAAAAATAACACAAGAATAAGCTCTGTGTTTTATGTACTCACAACTGTAAACCTACTTTTGTCCACCCTGTATTGCTAACAATTATATCCCCTTAACTTTTAGACCAGTGCCTGGAACATAGGGGAATCTAAAAAAAAAAAAAGAGAGAGAGAGAGGTTAAATAATTAAATTAATGTATGAATTCTTCAAGAGTCAATTTGAATATTATTTCCTTGGTTAAATCTTTCCTCGCCCTTTAAACATTCCTTCATCTGTGTTCTTTTTGATCATTATTCATCTATGCAGAGTAGTATTCATTATACTGAATTGGTTGTGTATAAGCCAGTCCCCTTTTCACTAGATTATGAGTTCCTTAAGAGTAGGAACTTCTTGACTTATTCATATTCATATGCATTTTACCTCTTTGAGAAATGTCTGAAATAGAGAAAATGTTCAATGAATTAATAACCATTTATTAAGCAGTACAGGTTCTAGTATTAGTATAGTGTGATATTGGTTTACTTGCTATTTATAAACACTGTAGAAATTTGAAACTTTAAAATGTATGTTTCAACAGTATATACTGAGAAAATTTGAGTCAATACTCTAATTTATATAAAAATACTTAAGTACAGGTTAATACCTTCTCAGTTATACACAGAAGAGAAATTTAGAGAATATTTATGACTGAGTGACCACACATGTGTAGTAAAACAAAATGTCAGGCCACATAGGCAAAGGTTGGGATTAAATTTAAGTGTGTATAATCTTTATTCCTTGTGGTCATGGTCATAGATTTTATTAGCAATTTAGTTCTAGATAGTTAGATAGATAACAGAGAGAGAACAAAGGAGACTGTTCCTTTTTATGTTTAGTTTCCTAAGAATGTAAAGCTCACCTCAATACTAATGATGACACAAAATTTCAAATGTGCCTTTATCACTGAGACCATAAAAATATCTTTTAAAGAAAAACTGAATCTTGTCACTTAAGCAATGTTATAAATAGATTACTTTAAAGATAGTCTGTAAATGAGCTCTTGTCATTTTTTTCACTTAAATATATTTCTATAACTATCTAATATGACTTTTTAAAAATTTATCTTTATTATTGAAAGTATTACAGATGTCCTTCCTTCCCCCCCCCGCCTGACCCCCTCATCTCCCCTCCCGCCCCCTTCACCACACTATTGTCTGTGTTTATTGGTTATGCATATATACATGTAAGTTCTTTGGTTTACCTCTTTCCGCACCCCTGCACCCCTTCCCTCTGAGGTTTGTCAGTCTGTTCTCTACTATGATTTTATCTGTTAGGGAGATAAGATTTTTATTGGTTCTTCCCCACCATTAAAAGAATAAAAATATAGCACTTATGGTAGATCTGGATGTGACTACAATGCCAAATTTTATTTTTAGCACAGCATGTTAAGAAAGAATTTAACATAAATCAATGCACTTAAAAAGACTAAAGCTAGAAAAGTTTAACAGTAATTAAGAGAAAAGAGATATCACCACAGAGTATAAATTTCAGGAAGATTCTTTAAAATGGCTGAGTTAGGTCCTGAAGCATGGGTGAAACAACTGAATTGAAAATAAGCACTTTATATTAGGTTGGCCAAAAAACTCCAAAAAATGACAAGCTAAAAAAATATATACTAGTATGTGGTACTGGAAAACTACACCCCATGCAGCAGGGAGCTTCCAGGCACTAAGTTGTGAGCAAAACATCAGAGAATTAAAATACAAACAATGGCACAGTTTTGAACAAATATTGTTCAAAGGCTCAAACTCAAGAATTATCATCTGTGTCAGCAGTTCTCAACCTATAGGTCGCAACCCCTTTGGGGGTCAAATGACCCTTTCACAGGGGTCGCCTAAGACCATCGAAAAACACATATTTCCGATGGTCTTAGGAACCAAGACACCACTCCTCTATCCATCTCCAGGCCGGTCCGCCCACATACAGATACGCCCACATACGAGTACCCGGCGTGATGACATCATCACGCCAACCCCATCACATACACCCCGTACAAATACAGGTGTATGTGACAGGGTTGGCGCCATAATGTACTTATGCAGACCAGTCACACATGTGTAGAGAGCAGCTACTGTGTAGAAAGCAGCTACTCTGTTAAAAACAGCTACTGTGTTGAAAGCAGCATTGGAAGTAAAACAACACTTCATGAATTATAATTACTGGGTAAATGTAAAATCATGTACTGTAAAATCATCAACTACTGCAAAAAAAAAAAATGTACCATGGGAACTTAATCTGAATGCTCATCGGTCTTTTTATATTCAGCTGTGGTTGATGTGAATACTGCCCCCTTGTGATAGTAACAGGTATGTATTGACTAAACTATGCCATGTATCATCTTTTGTATTATTAAAGCTATTGTTATATATTATTTTCATTAGCAAACCATCCCATGACAATGGATCATGTAGAGAAGAAGGTTAAGAAAAGAAAATGTAGTGAGGATTCTTTACAGTATGGTTTTACCTCAATAATTACAGCAGGAAATGAGAAACCGCAATGTGTTATTTGTTGTGAAGTTCTACCAGCCGAATCTATGAAGCCAAACAAACTAAACGCCATTTTGATAGCAAGCATCCGAGCTTTGCCGGCAAGGATACCAACTATTTTAGAAGCAAAGCTGATGGACTCAAGAAAGCCAGACTTGACACTGGTGGCAAGTACCACAAACAAAACGTAGCAGCCATTGAAGCTTCATATTTGGTGGCACTCAGAATCACCAGAGCTATGAAACCTCACACTATTGCTAAGAATTTACTGTTGCCAGTGGCCAAAGACATTGTTCGAGTTATGATCAGAGACAAATTCCTTACAAAATTCAGTGCAATTTCCTTATCTAACGACACTGTCCGCAGAAGAATAGATGACATGTCTGCTGATATTCTTGATCAGGTAATCCAGGAAATTAAATCTGCTCCACTTCCAATATTTAGCATCCGGCTTGATGAATCTACAGACGTTGCAAATTGTTCACAGTTACTGGTTTACGTGAGGTATATTAATGATGGTGACTTTAAAGATGAGTTTCTTTTTTGCAAACCTCTTGAAACAACAACTACTGCACGTGATGTATTTGACACAGTTAGTTCATTTCTGAAAGAGCATAAGATCTCTTGGGAAAAGGTTTGTGGTGTTTGCACAGATGGTGCTCCAGCTATGCTAGGATGTGGATTTCAACGTTTGGTACTGAATGAGTCACCAAAAGTCGTTGAAACTCACTGTATGATTCATTGGCAAATATTAGCAACAAAGATGCTGCCACAAGAGTTACAAGAAGTAATGAAAAGCGTTATAAGTTCTGTCAATTTTGTAAAGGTGAGCACTTTAAACGGTCAACTGTTTTCGCAACTGTGCAACAAGTTGGATGTGCCAAACAATGCTCTGCTATTTCACACTGAAGTGAGATGGTTGTCGACAGGAAAAGTTTTAAAACATGTTTTTGAGCTTCATGATGAACTCAAAATGTTTTTTAATCAGAAAGCAAGAATGCAGTTTGAAGCACTTTTCAGGTATAAAAGTGAACTGCAGAAAATAGCTTACTTGGTTGACACCTTTGCCATCTTGAATGAGTTAAATTTATCACTGCAAGGACCAAATGCAACATGCCTTGATTTGTCTGAAAAGATCCAATCATTCCAAATGAAACTTCAGCTTTGGCAAAAAAAAATTGGATGAAAATAAAATTTACATGTTGCTTACTTTATCTGCTTTCTTTGAGGAACATGACATTGAACCAGACAAAAGGATTACGATGATAATTTCTGTGAAAGAACACTTGCACATGCTTGCAGACGAAATTTCATCGTACTTTCCGAATCTACCTGGCACCTCATTTGCACTTGCCAGAAGGCCATTCACAGTCAAAGTTGAAGATGTTCCTGAGACAGCACAAGAGGAGTTCATTGAACTTATTAACAGTGATACAGCAAGAACTGATTTCTCTACAATGCCAGTTACAAATTCTGGATCAAGTGTTTGCAGTCATATCCTGTTCTGTCGGAGACTGTGTTGTGCTTTCTTCTTCCATTTCCAACAACATATCGTTGTAAAACAGGGTTTTGCAGCTTATTGGTTATCAAGTCTAAATACAGAAATAGCCTTGTCGTGGAAGATGATCTCCATTGTGCTCTTGCAAAGACTGCCCTGAGAATTTCTGATCTGGTGAGAAAGAAGCAATCTCAACCTTTGCACTGATGTTGGCTTTTTACGCATACTGTCGCAAAATGTAGCAATATAATTTACTGTTGTTATATTAAGACTGTTACCCATGCTACACCATGATTCAAGACAAAATTTCATTTATTTGTAATTAGAAATAAATATTTCACAATATATAATTATATATTGTTTTTGTGATTAATCACTATGCTTAAATTCTGTTCAATTTTTAACAATGAAAATACATCCTGCATATCAGATATTTACATTATGATTCATAACAGTAGCAAAATTACAGGTATGAAGTAGCAACAAAAATAATTTTATGGTTGGGGGTCACCACAACATGAGGAACTGTATTAAAGGGTTGCGGCATTAGGAAGGTTGAGAACCATTGATCTATGTGATCAAGACTATTGTGCATTCAAAGGTCTTTTTAACCATTGTTTAAAAAATTAATAATACAGCGATATCATTCAGACTAAAGGCTTTTCTCTTTTCTCTTTTTCTTACTTTTGTTTTGGCTTTTCCCTTTTCTCCTTCCCTATCCATTTCTTTCTTTCTTTATTAAAAAACTTTTATTTTTATTTTTATTTATTTTTTATTAATTTATTTTTGTTACAGATGTTTCTCCTTTTTTCCCCATTGACACCCTCCTCCCCATCCCCCCACCCTGTCCCCAGCTTTGTTGTCCATGTCCATCACTTATGCATACATGCGCATAAGTTCTGTGGTTTATCTCTTCCCTCCCCCCCACCCCCTCTTCTGAGGGGTGTCAGTTTATACCCTACTTCCACATCTCTGGGTCTACCCTGTTCCTCAGACTGTTATGTTCATTATATTCCACAAATAAGTGAGATTATGTGATATTTGTCTTTCTCTGCTTGGCTTGTTTCGCTTAGGATAATACTCTCGAGGTCCCTCCATGTCGTCTCAAAGAATAAGAGATCTTTCTTTCTTACAGCTGCATAGTACTCCATTGTGTATATGTACCACAGCTTTTTTATCCATTCATCCACTGATGGACACTTGGGCTGTTTCCACATGGGACTACATCTTTATTAAAAAACTTTAAAAAAAAATGTTTTCATTATTGATTTTGGAGAAACAGAGATAGAAACATCAATGAGCGAGAACATCAGTTGGCTGCCTCCTGCAGGCCCCCCACTGGGGATCCAGCCCACAACCTGGGCATGTGCCCTGACCAGGAATTGAACCAGAGACCTCTTGTTGCATGGGTCAACACTCAACCAGCGAGCTACACAGGCCAGACCATTTCTTTATTTTTTAAATGTGTTTTTTCCTCTTAATTACAAAAGTTATATAGACATAGTCTAGAAAATTTAGAAAATCCAGAAATGTGCCACAGAGAAATTAAAAATAACTTATAATTATGCAGTCCAGTCACTTTTGTAAGTTGTTTTGGTGTATTTCCTTATAAACTTTTATGTTTAAACTAAGGATATTTTATAGTTTCTGAAGAAGAGCAAGATAATTTATGTCCCTCATAATATACCTTTCCTTTGATTATTTACAGAGCATTAAAATAAACACACGTATATGCACGTGTGTGTGTGCGCGCGCGCACACACACACACCCCAAACTAACCATATCAATACCTTTCTTCCTGTGTCTCTCTCAGCTATAGCACTTTAGATCAGAGGATTCTACATGAGAATGCCAAGTTTCAATATCTGTTCTCTTTTCTCCCTAGTCATGAGATGGGTAGTATCTGGATGCATGTGGAAAGGAAGGGAATAATGAGGTTGGAAATGGGCACTAGCTACTTAAGAAGGCAGTGCTCCTGTACAGAGTGTCTGGTTGATACAAAAATGTGTCTTTTAGTTAATGTAAGAGAGTTGGTGGGAGTAAAACCAAAGCTTACTTTTTTCTTGATTAGTCTTAGGTCAGGGTCTGAGGTATACCAAAAGACAAGCTGTATCTTGCCCCTAGTGGTTATCATCCACGGACACTAATGAATTGATGACTGCTAGTCTAAGTTTTCAGTGTTAATGTAAGCATTGTATTATTTAGTGTTTCTAACATTTTAGTGTGGCATAGGGAGATGATACGTTAGAGAATGTTTCATTTACATTATCTTAACCTAGATATGTTATTTTCCTTTAAAAATCATTTAATGATTCTATTTGATTAAAAAAAAAAACTTATTCATCTTGGATAATAGAAGATTGGGTTGTTTCTTATTTTAAGCCACACCAATCATACTTTTTAAAAGACTCCTCAAAAGATTGGTTTAGTTGAGTAGAAGATTAGAATTTGTAAAGATATTTTCAGTATCAGTTTTTGATTACCTGATCTCTGTCATTCCTTTTCTACTTCTAAGCATCTTTAGAAAATTAATTGTGTTCCCCACTCCCCCACCCCAAGCTTAGCATATAACCTTACTGGCCTTTCATAGGATTAGGTTTTCAAAATATGTAAATTTAATAGTATTCTCTCAAACCTTTTAAATTTCTCTCAAGTACCCAATAGTTTCTGCTGCTTGAGAAGTTAAAAGGCAGATGAAACTCCAGAACAAAAAATGACAAATTCTATCAACAATAACTTTTTATTACTTTGCTCATAGAGTTTAGGTTATATCGTCATGCTGTTATCATTCCATTTCACCAGTACCTAATTTTTGGTCCACTGTCCATATCTGTTTTGAAACTTACTGAGCTTATTTAGACATCCAGGGTCCTATTAGGGGTATGCTAGATATTATTTGCTCTTTAAAATTATCTTTCTACTTTTCTCTACCTGAATCTATGGCCAAGAGGTTGAGCAATATGGCTTCTATGTTGTCTAGATTCCAGTCGGTGTTGGCCAATAGGGAGTCTTCTAGGACATTTAGATGGAGGGATAAAGAATGGAACCAACATATTTCTTTTCCTAGTTCCATCAATTGTAGGTCAACTGAAACTAGTTATTTCATTTATATTGAAGGGTAAAGCCTTTCTCAAGTACATACTCTCTATAATTGTACTGGATTGAATAGTGCCCCCCCCCAATTTGTCATTTGCAAACCCAAGAAGTGACATAATTTGAACACAGGGTATTTGTAGATACTATTAGTTAAGATGAGTCATATTGAGGTAGAGTGGGCCCTAAATCCAATATGACTGGTGTTCTTATAAGAAGAGAAGAAGGGATACAGAGACAGAAAGACACGCAGGGAATATGGCCATGTGAAGATAAAGACAGAGATTGGAGTGATTCATCTATAAGCCAAGAAACACCAAAGACTTCCAATAATCTCTAGAAGCTAGGTAGAAACAGTGATGGATGTACTTCTAAAGACATCAGAGTGAGAATGACTCTGCTTATACCTTGGTTTCAGATTTCTAGCCTCCTGCACTGGGAGAGAATGCATTTCTGTTGTTTTATGCTACCCAGTTTCTGGTACTTTCTTTTAGCAACCTAGGAAACTAATACAACCACTACGTCAGAATTCACATAACTTCTTTCTTCCATGTCATTTTTAGTCCAAGAGTGTTAACAGCTATACTTCTGTTTATCTTACATTGCTACTTTTATAAATTTACTATGAAACCCTCCTCAAAATTTCTCTTTTAAGTGTGCCATTTCTTTCTTAATGAAATCCTAATTGGTAAATAATTGGTTCTGCAAGTGGCCAGAAAAAATCGGCAGTTGAACACATACTCAGAGATTAGGTTGCTCCATACCTTCAAGTAACAAAAGAAAAATGTTCTTGCCTAGAGAAAACGAGGCATTCCTAATCCTGCCTGTGGTGGCAGAATTAGGTCAAGGGCATGAAGAGCATGTAGAGGGCCAGGTTTGGGGAGATCATGTGGCTGTGGCAACTAATCATAGAGGCAATATTAATGATTACAAAAATTGTTCAATCATACTGCCTTTCAGGTTGGCCCTAGAGATCACAGGTAAGTACAAATGGAAATTAAGAACTACTAACATGTAATTAAGACTATGTGTTGAAAATCAGAATGCCTCAGTGGCAACTTTAAAGGACTCTGTTATCTCTTATATGAAGACAAAAGCCAGGATCTGATTGGAAGAATTACTGACTTTGAAAGATCAATTAAATGCTTAATCCCACTAGCTCTCTTACACTAATGTATGGGTCCTACTGAAAAAGCAGCAGGAACTTGAGACATGGAATTGTTACATGTGCACATTCATGGATGAGGCTAAGAACTTTGAACCTTAGTGTTTCCTTGAATGTTTTTTATTATTGCAG
Source organism: Tadarida brasiliensis (assembly GCA_030848825.1). Lineage (NCBI taxonomy): Eukaryota > Metazoa > Chordata > Mammalia > Chiroptera > Molossidae > Tadarida > Tadarida brasiliensis. The sequence continues at coordinate 62,961,052 of CM061268.1, forward strand.
ACAACATCTCCAGTCCAGGTCCATCCTTGACAGGGGTTCACCTACCTAGGGTTTGTATTTAATTGGCAGCTTCAGCAGTTAGAATTGACATTAATAGTTAATTTGGTTTGATAATTGAAGCTCGGATACAATTGTGGCCTTTAGTTAATGAGGTCTTAATGCCAGAAGTTTCTTGTCATACCATAGAGAAGGCTATCTGAAAGCTCCCAGAAATAAGAATGTGGGAATGTATCTATCATAGGAACCTGATCAACTCCTCATAAACCACACTTTCTGTCAGTAAAAGAGGTCATTCCCTTCATTAAAGAAGTCAGAAGTATATTGGTCACTAAAGAGATCTCTGGTGCTTCTTCTCTGTGGGTCAAAAATAACATGGAAAAGGAAAGTGAAAATGGATGCTGTAATGGAACAGAATTCCATGATTTCAGTGGGAAAAATGGAATCTCAAAAGGACAGAGCCTGATGGCAGTGCTTAAATACCACAGACAAACAAGGCAGGAGCAAGTAGAAAATAGCCTAAAAGAATTCCATGGGAACTAGACTATTTTGACACTGAGATTTTATGACAATGACTAATGGATACAGGATTCTTAAAATAAAATAAATAGGCAGCCAGATATAGCTCTGTTTGACACACATAGGTAGAAATTTTAGATCTCCTGTTCAGAAATCTGAATATAGCTACTCTTGTCTTGTGTCCAAGCTTAAGCCAGTTCACAGATCTGCTGTCACTTAGAGAAAGAGGCTGAGACCTTTTATGAAAGAACCCTACAATACAGCCACAGAATTAGGCCATTAATCTTTACCTAAGGATTTTCCAAAGGGACATACAATATCACAAAATTGATTATACACTGGTGAAAGAAAATCCCCAGACATTCTTGGAGTTACTTAATATTGACTCTGCTTTCATTCTTATCCTCAAAGACCCCAAACTCCACAAGCCACAAGTTAGTGTAGTCAAGTGACAACTGAAGAGTTAATGTAAGTCAATCTAACAGGGGTTCAGTAGGACCACGGATGCCCTGTGGTTATTTACCCAGTCCCAGAAAGTGTAATGGGGAGTAAATGTTACTGGCAGAATTTTGCATCCTAATAGGCAGGATGGGAAGAGTATGAAATTATTATGATGATAAGAAGGGTATGAAAGTATTCTATGAATGCTGTGACAAGATGACACACTAAAAGCAATACTGCATCCCTTGGAAAAATTCCTGAGACTATCGCCAGTAACTTGAGAAATGTGGTGAGTCTTATCATATCCACATTTAACTTGCATATTTGGCCATTGAAAAACCAAAAAGAGCCCCGACCGGTTTGGCTCAGTGATTAGAGTGTTGGCCTGTGGACCAATGAGTCGTGGGTTTGATTCCGGCCAGGGGCACATACTTCGGTTGTGGTTCATCCCTGGCCCTGATTGGGGTCGTGTGGGAGGCAACCAGTTGATGTGTCTCTCTCACATCAGTGTTTCTCTCTCTCTCTCTCTCTTCCTCTCTCTCCCTCCCACTCTATCTGAACAAAAATGGAAAAATATCCTCAGGTGAGGATTAAAAAAAAAAAAAAAAAGAAAAGAAAAACACCAAAAATGGTACGGAAAATAATAGTATAAAATAAACAATTTATCCAGGTGCTGGTATCAACTATGTTCCAACAGAAATTGTGAAAGAATAAATGTGTGTTGCTTTAAGTTCCTACAATTGTGATACTTTGCTATGTCTCATTAGAAGACTAATAACAGATTTGGGTACTGGATGTGAAATGCTGTGGTAACACAGACCTAAAACTGTCTATGACTTTGGAACTGAGCAATGGACTGAAGCTAGAAAAATTTTGAGGAGAATGATAGAAAGCCTAAATTGCATTAACAGATTTTTAGTAGAAATTTGGACTTGACGAAACAGGACGATTATAGTGGAGGACTCAAAAGTTAGTGAGGAACAGGTTACTGAATACTTAAAGAATGGGGGATTCTTGTTATATAGTGGCAGAAAACTTAGCAAAATTATGTCCTGCAGTTATCTGAAAATCAGGATGTTTAAGTGATAATTTTGTTATATATATTCAGCTAAGGAGATTTCCATCTTGTTGAAGATGATACCTGGATTATTCTTGATGCTTATACTAAAATGGGAAAGAAGAGAGATAAATAGAGAGACTATTAAAAGGAAATGGGAATCAATAATTTTGAAAATTCTCGCTCTCTCCAGATTGTGGTGGGTGGGGGTATGGCTAACCTTAGATATTTGCTGTCAGGAAAGTATGCTTTAGAGAAAATGCCAAGATATTAACTGCACAACATTTTGCTAAAACCTCTGAAAGATAAAGAGATCAGAGTATTCAGTCACATAAAGGGTTCTTTTACAAGACTAAAAGTATGTCTCACAGATCTTCTCAAACTAAAGGGTCTCTAGGATGCTTAAGGGCACTGTCCTTCAGCCATCTCAGCAGGAGTCCGAAATAGAAGTTGCCTGAAAAAATTCTGTGGGTGTGGCTTTTATCTAATAAAGTGAATCTCAGTGAAATCCATGGGAGATAGACAAAATTTTTTTGAGAAATTTACTTCAGCAAAAATGGCCATCTTGAACTGAAAGGGATATAAAGGGTACAAAGTAAAAACATTATTGGAGTCCCCAAATTCTATTAGATGTGATCAGGCTGACAAAATTTCTCTGCAAACACATGCTATCTTTCCCCAAAGGAAACATGACTCAGAGGGCACAAGCAAGAATTCAAACTGTAGAGCTAAAGCCAGGATTATTCCCAGGCGTTGAAATCTATTCAAGACACTATAGATAATATCAATAGCCAATATATAGAAGCAACCATCAATAGATGAGTGGATAAAAAAGCTGTGGCCCATATATATATAATGGAATACTACTCAACCATAAGAAAGAATAAAATCTTACCATGTGCAACAGTATGGATGGACCTAGAGGGTATTATGCTAAAGTCAGAAAAAGAAAAATACCACATGATTTCACAATTACATGGAATCTAAAAAACAAAATTGAAACAGATTTATAAATACAGAGAACAGATGATGTTTGCCAGAGGGGAGGGGAGTTTGGGGGGCTGGGTGAAAAAGGTGAAGGGATTAAGAAGTACAAATTGGTAGTTACAAAATAGTCACAGGGATGTAAAGTATAGCATAGGGAATATAGTCAATAATATCGTAATAACTATGTGTGGTACTAGATGGGTACTGGAAATACCGGGGGAACACTTTGTAAAGTATATGATTGCCTAAATAATGTCCTGTATTACTAAAACAAATACAAAATAATATTGAATGTAAACTGTAATTGAAAAATAAAATTTAAAATGTAACAAAGACATTATTTTTTGGAAAAAAAGAAACTAAGGCTGGAGTTTGCCTGGATGGATGTCAAAACTGCTATGGACCAATGACTCCTCTTTACTTTTCCTTTTCTCTACATTTGAATAGGAAATCTATAGCTATCATTTCATGTCTGTCTCACTACTGTATGTTTGGTATGTTTGAGAAAGATAATTTTTTTCTTTGGTTTTACAAGTCCACAAGTGGAGAAAAATTTTACCCTAAAAGCTGTAATTAATGGCTTATACACAGAAGCCTCATCTTCACTGGGACCTGATCTGTATGATGAGATCATGGACTTTAAGCAAATACAGTAAGGGGGTGGAACTGTTAGAAAGTTTGAGAGGAATAAATGTATTTTCCATGTGAGAGTGCTGTGGACCACTGGAGGCTGGATAGTAGACTATGGCAGACGGCAACTATGGTAAATTACAGCAGCTCCTACCTCTTGGTGTTCACAGTGTTGTTTTTCTGGTTCTCATATAAAGGAAGCCATCTGCCATAACTGGGGAAAAGCATCTAAAAGTTAAAAGTTTTTTCTGGCAATCAAGAAAAAAACGAGGACTCCAGATTACAGCCACACAGAGTTGAATTTTGTAAGCCACCTGAAAGGACCTGGAAATGGATTCTCCTCATGAGCCTCTAGAGAAGAGCCCAGACTGGCCAACATCTTGATTTTGACCTCACGGGACCTAGAGCAGAGGAACTGGCTGACCTACCAGACTTTTGACCTACAGGACAATGAAATAATAAATTTGTGCTTTTTAAGGCACAAAGTCTGTGATAATTTTTTATGGCAGCGATACAAAACCAAAACAACAGTATATGGATAAGAAAAAGGAAGGAGTAGCGTAGTGCAAGTTTAAAAGACTTAAATCCTGGTATAAAATAAAATGAAATAATATATAGTATACTGATTAATCAATAAATACCACAAACTTTATAATCTAGATATGTGGAAATAAATATCAGAAAAAGCAGAATACGTATTAAAAGTGGTTGTCTCAAAATATCAGAACTGGGTGATAGAAAGGTCTACGTAGGACTAAGGACTGCTATTCATTGTAAGACTTTTAGTATTATTTGATTTAAAAATGGATGATTGTATATATCACATTAATAACTTTTTGGAAACATGTTAATAGGGATTATCTCTCAGCATCTCAAATAATTTTTGTTTTCATTTCAGAAATATTTTTTCAAGTTTTAAAACTGGATAATTATTACTTTTATACTCAGGATTTTTTTAAAAAAATTTCTAGTGCTCATATTGTCAGAGCACTACTTTAAAATAACAATATTTATTTCTGTATAAATCGCATATATTTTGATATCTTCTCTTTTTCAGAATATCTGATGATATCACACAGTACCTAATAGAGGTAGCATGGTAATTTCTCAATAAATATTTATTTAATAAATATTCAACACCATCATTATCATTTGAAGCAGTCTCGTGCACAATTAAAACTGGTAGTGGGTTATATTTCCTTGAAGGTACTTTTTAAAGGTACTCTTCATGTATTGCCTACTGTCTTTTACTATTGGCATATTTAATTGTCAGTATGAACCTCTTCATTTAGATGAAGAAAGGGCCAGAAAAGTGAAATAGCCTTGCTGAGATCACTTAAGAGTGAATCAGATGAAAAGCTGAGATGCAAACCCGAATTATCTGACTGCTCTACTAGAGGTCTCTTTGGTATAGCATATGAAACATCCTTTTATTCAGAATTTGTACCATTACTACATTGCATTTGACATTTAGTATTAAAATATACAAAAACAGTTGGAAATCTGGTTAATTCTTACACTATGGTGCCGGTATTTCCACATAACGTACCACAAATCATATCATCAACTCAGCAAAAATAAAAACTGTGGCAATATCTCTTTCCATTCTCCAAATATTTCAATACTGAATCATTAATTATAGTGATTTTTTTATAGCAGGCTGTGAACTGGCAAATCATCAAGAGTATTAAAGTCAGGTTTCTTTATCTTGGCTGTTTTTTATTTCATTTTCTCATTTCTTTTTTTATGAGATTGGTTTATGTTATTTGATTTCTCATTAAATTTTATATTTGTGAGTTTATTTTATGATTTCTCAGATGTGCCAAGTCTCTCTTGCTGCAAGTGATAATAAAAAGACGGATAACTTTGAGGAGACAGTTTATTTGATTAAAAATTGTGTCTGTATGCTTTCTACTAAGAACATTCTGCTTTATTTATTGTTTTAAGAATAACCTAAGGATTTCTATGTTCTAAATTCTGTTTGAGTTCCTTTTAAACCATACTTTATGTCATCTATGTACCATCCAATAAAATTCAGATTTATAAATGCTCTCATTTCAAATTTTAGTGTTTATGACTTTTAGTGTTTATATGAGTAAACCATAGCTTCTGAGCTAGGGTGGAAACTAATTGGATCTTTTGGAATATTGTTTCTTTGTAAATATACTAATAAAAATATTAACCTTCTGTTCTTCATAGGGCTTCAGTGAGAGTTAAACAAATACATCTTAATGAACATAGATGACAATGGGAAAGCACTGCTATTGTAATTGTTTTTCTCTTTTTGTGTTGGAACACAGTGTACACAGTGGTGATTATTATTTGCATGTGCAGTTGCTCCAAATGTGCAGCTGATCGTTTCTGGCTTTTCTTCCACGTAGTGCCCATTGAAGGAGTTTGGTCTCATTTTGTAATGGTAAGCATAGTAGTTCACAGGGCTATTGTTGTGTATGACTCAATATCTTAGAAACACAGGGGGAATTTAAAATAGGTATAACAGTTATTTAGTGGTTCAGTATAGTAGAATGACCTCTGGTAGAGCCATTGATTTATAGCAGAGAGTCTATTTATATACCTTGGTAGGATCTACAGGTGAATAAAATGTTGTGGACTTACACTTTTACTATCTTTTAAACTTATGTAAGTTCTATGTGAAAAATAAAATCAAAATTAATATAAAAGTATTTTTAAATTTCTAGTAGTTTTTGTATGATAATTCCTCAAAATAAATAAAATGTAAAAATATAATGATAAAATCATTTTGAATTAGAATGTGGTCTTTCTGCTAAGAGGAATTCTTAACCCGGAATCCGTGAAATTCTGCAAAGTGTTGTTGTGTATGTGTGTGTGTGTTTGATTATTTCTGTGGAGGATCTATAGTTTTAATTAAATTCTTTAAACTATGCAGACCACTGTTCTACAAATTTGGAACAACCAGGCTATACAATAACTGTTTCCCTTTTTCATGATGTGAGATAGAGGGGGAAATGATGAGATCAGTTAAAACTCACTTAGTAATATGACCTTGAGCACCACAACACTAGAAAAATCATTCTCCCAATTCTCTCCACATTAAACTTTGGACAGAATATTGTTACAAGGTAGCAAATATTTAGGAAGATGAGAAAAATGGGGGGAAAAAGGTCAGCTCGAGATGAAAAGATCAAATTTAAGAAAGCTAAATTAACAGTCTCAAAAATTTATAAAGAGATGAGATGAAGCTTCTGGAAACGATGAGCCAATGTGGTAATCTCAGCTCTGATCGAGACACTTCCTGTAGGACGTCATTATTCCCAATGCTTTGGATGCAAGTGACAGAAACTCAACTTTACCTACCTTAGGCCAAAGAGGAAATTTCCATTTTTGATCAGTGATAGATTTTGCATGATTCTAAATCTTTTGTCAATTGACATTTTGTGGCTCAGAATATATTTCATCTTGTTCGATATTCCAAGTGCACCTGAAAAATGGTCATTTTGCATTTGTTGGGGGGAGAATTCTTTAAATATCAAGTAGGTAAATTTTGTTGCTCAAGTACTTTATATCACTAGTGGTGTCCTACTTGTTCTATCAATTATTGTAAGAAGGATATTGAAATTTCCAGTTAGAGTTGTAGACTTTTCTATTTCTGTTTTGTTTATATTATTTTTCTTTTACTTCATGTGTCTTTAGGCTTTGTTACAGAATTGTGGATTTGTCTTATTTTTTTCTCACAGTCCTTTCATTTTTGAGCTATGTATTTTAAATTTCTGTTTTAGGTGTGTAAATATTTAGGGTTGGTATGTCCTCTTATATTGAGCACTTCATCATTGTGAACTGACCCCCTTATCCATGGTAGTATTCTTTGATCTACTTTATTTTGACTAGAGTTTCCATGGTATATCTTTTCTACTCCTTTGATTTTGACATAGTTAGTTCTTTGCTTTTAAACTGAGTCTCTTGAAGGGAATATATAGAAGGGTTATTTTGCTGTTTTTAAAAATCTGGCCTGACACTCTCTGCTTCTTAATTGGATACTATTAACTATTTTAGTTTAAAGTGATTTAGGGAGGAGTGATGTCAGCTAGATGGCAGAATAAGAGGTCCCTCACTCTTATCCCTCCTCAGTAACAAGAATTTGGCAGTCATTCATGGATGAAAATTTATTGACATTGCATTGAAAGAGTAGAAAAAATAATATTTTTAAAAATCTACATTAAAATTGATTTCCTTTTTTCTTGTCTTCTGTTTATACATATATTTTTTTTTTACTCAGACCAATTTTCTTCTTCCACTGACTATACTGTGTTTGATGACCAAAAAAGTCCTCTTTATTCTTTATGCCCTCACAGGGAGTATGCTTCATTCCCATGGACTGCTTTTGCACTTAACCATTCAGTAAATTAAAGGAGGGAGAAGTAGGTCTAGCACAATTCTTTCTATCACTTATTGCCCAGAGATCATCTATCAGTTCAACTTCCTGAAGAACTCCCAAATTCTTCCTATTTATATCATCTTTACTGTATTAGTTCAGTTTTTTTAAATCTCTTATCTAAATCATTGTAGTATCTATTTACTTGGAATCCTTTACTCAACCACAGAAATATGGCAAATAAACCTCATCATGCACTTTCCCTCTAAAAAATTAATCTATGGCTTCATGTCACATACACAATCAAGTCTAAACTCCAGAGTGTTCTTTCATGATCTGGCTTATTTTGTGTCCTAGCCACATTTTTAACAAAACATTTTTCTCTAATGTAAATGTTGGTTTATATTATATTCTTTTCCCAACCACATATTGAGCAGCTGAGGAGAAGACCTCTAATGCCAACCATATGCCTGAAACTTACTCAAGCTCAATAAATATTTGTGGATAAATAAATGGACAGGTAAAAAATTAGACATGGTCTCTTAGCATCTTACCTAACACAAGAGAGGAAAACAAATAAACAAACAAATGATTCAGATTCAGACAGGCTTGAGTCTTCAGTGGAAGAAAACTCTTGACTACTCTTAAATACAATGCGAATAGGGAGTAACTTACTTGGTAAAAATTTAAAAGTATCCTTGTATGACTATCAGCTCAAAAGAATTTCTCTGAGCTGCCTAGCATTCTCTCTTATAGAAATCATATAGTTTTAACACAATAATTTTATTATTACTAAAAACTAATACATAATTTAAAAGTTTAAGAAAGCTTCTAAATAACATTGAACACGTATCTCATTTCATCCTTGTAATAATGCTAAAACATACCAAAACCCACATGTACATCAAATGTCAGAGCTAAGATTCTAATCTAAGTCTTTTGATACCAAGTCTATTGTTGTTTTTTTGTATTACATATGCCTTTATACCATGTAAATACTTTAAATAACTCCACAGAATGGTAACACTTAACATTATTACTCAGGCATGAAAGTCTTAGATAAAGTTCAGGTTATCCATCTGAAAAATCCAAAGGAAATAGAAAGCAGGACAGGTATGTTGCGATGAATTAAACACAAAGGGACCGGCTTCTGGTTCCAGTACCACTACACAAGAATCTTGGAAATTGTATTCCTATCCTTACAACAAGAAAAAGCTAGACAAACAGAAAATCAATGACTTTTCTTGGATGCATCAGAGAACTGTTTGCAGCACAAACTGCCACCCTGACATCCTGAGAAACAAGTGAATTCAGTTACAGCCAAGATCTTTTTTCCTGCGGCAGCAGAAGCTCCTGGGGCTAGAAACTGGTAGGAACACTAAATGACAATTTTGCCAAATTGCTTGAGGTTGAGTGTAGACCAGTGTGAGAGTTTGCCGTTAAAGGGAGGGCCCTGCACTTGAATGAACTATACTTCCAGGATCCACACCAGGTTCCTATGGTGAAAATCTGAGAAAGATCCTATTGTGACTCTGGCAGGGGAAGGAGAGAATAATGCTTGTGAAATGTATCCAGAGTTTTCTCTATAATAAAGGCATAATCTCCAGTGGAGATGTCTTCATCAGAGCCTTGTTTCAGCAGGTAGAAGACATTTGTCTCATTCTAGCTTGCTCTAGCCTTCTTGTCTCATTCAAGAGGGTGGAAAGCTATATAAGAAGTAATTTTCATGAAGATCACAGGCCAGACACACAGGCCTGAGAAAAGACATTTAATCATAAGATAGCAAAGTGATTCCCTCTCCTCCACTCTCCTACCATTCCAACAGAGCTGCAGTATAATATTGCATCCTTGCTGAAAGGAGTATAAGGTACAGATGTTCTCTGAGAAGGGCTTCTTAGAGAGCCCCAAAGTCAAGAGGAAAGACAAAAACAAGGACACAATCCCACCAATATGGCTCAGTGGTTGAACATTGACCTATGCACCAAGAGGTCTCTGGTTCAATTCCTGGTCGGGACACATGCCCAAGTTGTAAGCCCAATCTCCAATGAGGAGCATGCAGGAGCTGGCAAACCAATGTTGAGTCTCATCAATGTTTCTATCTCTCTCTCCCTCTCACTTCCTCTCTCTCTAAAATCAATAAAGGAAAAAGAGAAACACACACACACATACACAAACACACACAAAACAAGGACACAAGGATTTAACTCTCTGGCAACTATAGCTATGACAGACATTAAACAAAGTTCAACGACTAGCCAGATTAAGACAAATCCTAGCACTAAAGGCCTATTTACCCCAGCCCTTGTTACCCACTTTAACATGTTTGGCTTTCAACAAAAAATTACAGGTATGCCAAAAGGCAAGATAAACACAGCCCAAAGAGACAAAGGAAGGTTTCTTAAAAAAACCTATCCTGTGTGTAGTTGGGAAACCAACATCTTCCCACATGATTTCTGCAAATCTGTGTGGAAATTTCATTCTCATAGTTGCTTCTTTTCCTTTTAGTTGCATTCATAACGGACTCTAAAACTCATTTAGAATTCAAGGTTTTTTCCTCCCACAGTTGTTTTCTCTGACAGATGCCACTGTGATATGGGATAGAGTCCTTTTTCACTGCTTTTTTCCAAGTACACCTACACAAAGCATATCTGTAAAATGTTACCTTAAGTTTGAGGTAATAGGGGAAGAATTACGATGAAGCGCCACAAAACTAAAAGTTAGATGCTGCTGTTATTAAGATTATCTCAAACATTCTCAATGCTCAGAATCTTCTTAATGATGATTTTTTTCTCTCTGTCCACTTGTGATTTTGCATAGCTCTTTTTCTTCTCCATGTCTTTTCCTATACACCTGTGTTCCTGTTAATTTGGTATTTAGTCCAGCTTACATACCATTTTGTTCCATTGCCTTTTCCCTAACTCTATGCCAATGGAAGGAGGCAAGAGAGAGAGCTTCTTATGTTTTTCACATTCAAGGCAATCTATAAGCTATTTTTTTTTTAAATAAAAGTTTACTCCAGAGAGAATTGTTCCACTCCATAAGGCAGAAAGGCTACCATTTTAAAAACTATAATACACTAATACATATTCATAGCATTCCCTTTCAATGGTTATCCTTTGATTATGGAATAAACTCCAGATTTCGTAAAATAGACAATGTGATCCTAATACTGTGTTCTCAAACTTATCTTCTCTTAAATCCCTTTGTACGCTTCATGCTATGGTCAAATAAGTAAATTCCTCCTTCCTTAACCAGACTGCAATCTTTCATGCTTCTGTGCCTTTCTTCATACTTGTCATTTTTGCCTGGAATATCCTTTCATAGTTTACCTCCCTGAAGAATTCATATTTTAAGCAGAGTTCTTATATTAGAGCTCATATTATCCCCCTTAGCCTACAAGTAGAACAGGGTGCTTTCTTCTACGTTCCACAGTCAGAGTGGATTATAATCATTGATTTAAGAATCTTTTCTTCTGTCTATCCCTTGAGGATATATTTTTTTTCTGTACCACGGCACCAAGGAGCTCTAATACTCAATAAGCATTTGTTTGGGTTCAATAATTGGTTTTTAATGCATAATTATATTGTGTTTATTCTGTGGATTCATAGATGAGCTTTACTAATTTGACTTTATAGATCCATACCCTTGACAGAAATAATTTACAATTTCACATGGTATTCTGGGATTGATCTAGGTTCAACTTTCATTCCTGTTCCTTACTAGTTCTGTATTTTCAGGCTAGTTATCCAATCTCACTAATCCTCATTTATTTCTTTGTTAAATGAGCATAATAATATCATCATTATAGGTGTTCGTTAAAAAAAAACAATTAGATGATGATAAATATATATTTAGCATTATTATCAAGCAGTAAATGGTAAATTAGTGTTTATCCTTCTTTCACCAACTTACTTATAGATCTGATGAATGATTGCCCTTAAAAATAAAGAGAAAGTTGCATTTATGAAGAACCCTTTAAAATACAGCAGCATTCTAGGGAGCATATCAAGCACCCAAACACAATCTCTGTCTTCTAACTCCTTCCTTTCCCCAAATTAATAGACTCTAAAAGTATATAAAGTCATATTTCCTCTTTGAACACTGCACTTTTTGCAGATTAAATCATCAGAATCATCAGCCTTTCCTTCATATTTGACTTCTGAGCATGTGCTTGTAAGCAAAGTTTAAAATAGGTGCTCTGACTGCAGCTATGTAAATAGTGCTGCTATGAATGTAGGGGTTCATCTACTATTTCTGATTGGTGTTTCAAGCTTCTTAGGATATACTCCGAGAAGTGGGATCACTGGGTCAGATCTGGAAATAGCCTATCAGTAGATGAGTGGATAAAAAAGCTCTGGTACTTTTACTCAATGAAATACTATGCAGCTGTAAGAAAGAGAGATCTCTTACCCTTTGAGACAACGTGGAGGGACCAGGAGAGTATATGCTGAGTGAAATAAGCCAGTCAGAGAAATACAAGTACCACTTATTTGATCTCACTTATGATCTCACTTATTTGTGGAATAAATGAACAAAATAAGCAGAGAGGCATGGAAGTAGGGAACAGACTGACAAATCTCAGAGGGAAAGGGGGTAGGGGGGGCGGGAAAAGATAAACCAAAGAACTGATAGGCATATATGCACAACCAATGGACAGAGACAAGAGTGTGGGGAAGTCAGGAGGGGCGTGGGAGTGGGAAGAAGGTGGTCAATGGGGGAAAAAGGGAGGGCATCTGTAATACTTTCAACAATAAAGATAAATAAATAAATAAACATGAAAACCCCCCCAAAATAAATAAAATAGGTGTTCTGCTTCAGGGTTGAAATGGCATATGTGTGAGTTATAGAACCACCACGTCATTTCTGTTTTCTGGTTATTGATGGAAATAATATTGCAAATCCAAAAATTTCAGAACATATATGTGGATTGCTATGGTGAGATATTTTTAGGAGTTCTCTAAAACATTGTGACAATAGTTATAGAGCATATCTTAAAGGATGTATATTTTGGTCATTACTTTTTGGGCCATTAACAGCTGTTAATGTAATCTCTTATTTTTATAACTTGAAGTATTTATTTCTATGATGAAAAACAATAGACTTGAAATTCAATATTCTTGTGTCTGTTAAAGATTATTTTTGCTCTCAGATTTTCTGATATGATACTGGTTTTTAGTAGTCACAAATGTATTCCATCTTTTTCATCTCCTGAAAGAAAATTGTTAAATTATTTCAAGCTGCTCAGTAATTAAAAATAATTTGTTTACCAATTTGGACACAGTTGATTCAGCCCAGAGTCTTCTTGAAATCAAATAATGTAAACCACCAACCAGTTTGGTTAGCCAAAAGAATAAAAAGAAAAATCAGATTAAAGTGCTGAAAATACTCAGAAATTCTAGTTGAGCTTCTGGAAACTAGAGTTGCTTAAGTAAGACAATATCAGATTATTTTAAAGATTACAATATGGATTTAAGATATGAATATTTATATGAACACATTAAACTTCCACATTAGAGTATGAGAGAACATCTTCCAAAGAAAGGTTTGGCTTTTGACCCGTTTCTATGACAGAACCTCTAAACTTAAAATATTCTGCCTCATAAGATAAGTTATTTTAGCAATGTTATTCATGATAAGGGCGTTAGGCCAAGTGATATTGACTTGATCTTTGTAGGGGCTGGAGACTGAGTAGCTAAGTTCAGCCCTGTGGGCAGTCAGCTATGCTTATGTGACCAACCTCAAATAAAACCCTGGAATCTAAGGCTTGAGTGAGATTTCCTGATTGGGAATACTCCATGAATACGGACACACATTGCTGCTGGTAGAAGTAACTGTGGTCTGCATGACTGTTGGGAGAGGACCACTATAAATTTGCACCTGTTATCTCCTGGACTCTGCCCTATGCAAATCTTCCCTTGGCTGGTTTCACATATCCTTGTGCTATAATAAACTGTAGCCATAGGTATACTGGCTTTTCTGAGTTCTGTGAGTCCTTCTAGAGAATTATCAAAGTTGAAGGTCACCTTGGGGATCTCCAGAACTGCATTTTTGACCATGCAATCTCTGGTAGCTATTGGTCAATTTTCCTTTTATACAAATTCTGCTTCAATCATCTGCATAGAACTCTTTAATTTTTTAAACACAGACCTTTTCTGAAGGTTCACTGCTGTGTCCACAGCACCTTGGAGAAGTACCTGACACAAAGAAGGCATTCAGTAATTATTTATTATTAATAGACTGAATTAATGACATTTATCTTACTTAGATTCTATTGTTTCTTTACTATGTTAAGAAAGAAAATAATTTTTAGATAAGGTCTATTACTAACCATCTTTACCATTCTTATGATAACCCCATGTCAACTACCACCACATTTTTCTCCTTCCCTTTAGAGCAAAATGTTTCAGACGAATTGACTGGTCTTGCAGTCTTAATTTCTTTCCTTGCATGTTTTCCTAAATCCAATCAAATTATTATTTTTGGTCTCTTCCAAAATGCTTACCAATGATCTTCACATTGCCAAATCAAATTGTAAATTGCCAGCATCATATTACTTGACCTATCACTGGTGTTTGACAGAGTTAATCATTCTTTCATTCTTGAAAGACTTTCTTCCTGCTTGACTTCTAAGAAACTACAGATCCTGGTTTTCCACCTACATTTTAGCTGGTACTTCTGCTGATTCACTAAATGGGATACATCAGGGTTAGTTTTTAGAACTCCAGTGCTTTTTCTTTTTTTCTATTTACACTTATATCCATTGAAATCTCATCATTCTCAAAAACCTCAAGTGCCATATCTATGGTATTTAAATTTTTTTAATCCCCATTTCAGACCTCTACTCCAAACTCTGGACTTGTATATTAAACCACTTAATGACTCCATGGGTATTTAATAGGCAAGCCAAATCTACCATCTAACTTTAAATATCCAAATATTCAGTGTTCAAAACCCCTAATGCTCCCCCTGCTTTTGCTCCTTCAAAAGTCTTCTCCATGTCAATAAATGTAACTACAAATTTGCAGTTTTTCAGGTCAAAATCAACACCCCCTCCTTAATTCTTCTCTTTATTCTTACCCCTCATCCAATTCATCAGGCAGTCCTGTGGGCTCTACCTGCAAACACTTGGAATCTTACCACTTCTTACTACCTCTATGCTACCATTGTAAGCTTAGTGAAAGCCAAAATCACCTCTCACCTAGATCATTATCACTAGAATCCTAATTGTCCTCCCTGCTCCCTCCCTTACTACATTCTACTCTTAACATAGCAATCAGATGATATTGCTGCAATGTAAGTTAAATTGCTGTCCTCAGAACTGTCCAAAGGCTTTATGCCTCACTCAAAATTAAAGGCAAAGAATTTCCAGTGGCCTACAAGACTCCATATAATCTATTTCCTATCATCACTCTTTACCTCTTTGCTTCTCTACTTAATGTCTTTCTTCTCGGCATTCCAGTCACCCTGTCCTCACGGGTTCTTCCTTACACACTCCAGGGACACATATTGGTTCTGGATCTTGCATTCACTGTTCCTTCTGCTTATGATGCTGCTCCTCAAGTTACTGCATGTTTCAGTTCCTCACCTCTGTTAGGTCTTTTGACAGCTATCACCTTCACAATGAAAACCTTTCTTGTCACTCCATTTGAACAAGCTTAAACCCCCTCACCCTCATCAACACATCAATATTCTCAATCCTTCTATGATTTATTTTCCTCCTTGTCATTTATCACTAATACATGGTGGATAGATATTTACTCATCATTTTTATTGTATATCTCCTTCTTCTCCACTAGAACACAATGTTCTTAATGACAGGATCTATATTTTTGGTATCTAGAATAGAGCCGGGTATATAGAGATCATTCAATAAATTACTGAGGAGTAATCTTAAAAATATAAGAGAAGAGTTTTTATCGGTGAAAGAGGTAAATAGATGTAGAGCAGAAGGCACCAAAAAATTGTGAAATAAGCATGGCTTTAAAATCCAAGTGTTTTAATCTGTCAAATTATGTCTCTTTACTTGAAATACTAATACATTAAAACAGTTTCTAAAATTTTTCATGAGGAGTGGATAATGTAAATTAGATAATGTAAAACAGTGCTGACATTTTGGTAGATTTTCAATAATTCTAGTTTTCATGTATGTGTGTATATGAAATAATTTATAAAATGGTATTCAGTAACGTGATGGTGGTTTGCACCTCAAACTACCATTAGCTTGAAGTAAATTAACCAATCTATAAAAATCATAGAAACTTGATGTTGGAAATCTTAGATACCATGTAAACTAAACACCTCATTTTAGAGATAAAGTGAAAGCCAGAGAAGTTAAATGATTTGCGGTGGTCTTAGAAGTTCAACCCGTCTCCCCAATTCTAGTGTAGTGCCCTTTATAATCACAATATCAAGGACAGAGGCACTCATTTACTCATAAATGTTATTATAAAAAACTGAAACTGTCCCACCCGTCTTTTAGGTGTGGGGTTAAATCATGAAAGATATCAAGTCTATTAAGTGGCTGAAGAGAACCTTTCAAAAACCTGAGAGTGGGAAATAGTCTAGGACACAGACTTCTTTTCCTTCTTTTCTTTGGACAGACTACTGTGGCAGTAAAGGAGAAACTCACCCAGCCTCCAGTCTTTGATACCCGAGAGAAGAAACCCAAGCTGAGCATTAACTAACAAGCAGCATCCTCCAAATTTTGCAGCTGTGCGATAATCATAAGCCTGGGAACATGCTGAGCCAGGAAGCTGACAGCAAAGTGTTTCCAGTTCCCGAGAACTGCATTTGTCTTATAATGACTGCAGTCGTCAGTGTGATTTCACTTAGAAGATGGTACCTTTGCTGGATGGAGTTGGGGGAAGCAGAGATATCCCCAAGGTCTTGTGGTCATCATTGCCCTATAATTGTGCAGGCAGGTTAACTGGTCAGACTGTTGCTTGGGTTTTGGCTATTTGAAAAATGGCAAGAAATAAAAGATAACTAACTATAGCCTGATTGTCAATTGCCTTGGAAAAGATACAGTCAATTTTCTCTTTGTTCTTAGCAGAAACACTAGCTGTGTCACCTCAGGGGTAGGGAAGCCTTGTTGTCCAGGTGTAATTAGTGTGACCTGAGGGCTTTGTGAAATACACATTCTTAAGAAAATGAAAGTATTCCAAAAAGTTTACTTATCCCCTTTCAGAGAAAAACTATTCATTTTCTGTGCCAGTAACATCTACAAATTTCTTATATATTCATAACTAGGCTTTTAAATTCTTAAACTCTTCATCCACTTCACATGAAATTTAGAAACATGCAAACTATCCTTACCAAAATGTACATTCTGGAACCCTCTCAAATCCTTTCCCTCAATGTCAAATCCAAAATAATACTATGGCAGAAAAATTATATAACAATTGTACACAGCTAGAGTGAATTACTAATTTTCCAATATGAATTCTTAGAAGTTGCAGCCAAAAGCTATTGTGGAAAGAGGATTATACTGCACTATAATTTGGCATCATGTGGGCTGGCCCTGTGCTTTCAATTAACTAAGAGAAACAATACACATCTAAATAGAGAATATCAGGGTGGAAGAATATCTACATTTTTGTGCCTGTTTAGCTCCAATTGGATTTGTCTCTATTTTATTCCATGGGGTACTTTGATTAACCTTTCTTGTGAAGAGACACACACTCAAAAAAACCCCACAAAAAACAAAAAACAAAATCAACAAACAAACAAACAAAAAACAGAGAGAGAGAGAGAGAGAGAAAAAAAATATTTACCAATGATTATGTAACCTTAGACCTAGTAATGCATTTTTTCTAAGTGTTTATATGATGTCATTGTTTTTAGTAGTACTTAAGCCCAATGAAAGGCAGGTATTCAACTCCATTAATAAATGGTAGAAATTTACAAGTAGTCAATGTAAATGAAGACAGTGGATAAAGATATTTTCAGGCTAGACACTAGTTTTTAAAAATTGTGTTACCATTGTATCTGACCTGCCCCTGTAATGCTCTCAATTATCATCTGTTACTTCCCGTGATTCATTTAAGTGATATATTGTGTCCTCAGGGATTTAACTGCTCCAAGTTTAAATGATCATTCCTTGAAATATATCACTTAGTACTTTTATAAAACTTCATGCTGAATGTTGTCATTTACTCTCTGCAGAATTGCCAAGAAGAAGACAGGTTAAAAACAGAAGAGATGGCTAAGTAAAACAAAAGATGTACTGACTTGGGATTTTTTGCACAACCATTTACTAATTGCTTTCTATGCATTTCTTTTTAAAGCATATCTTGTCTCTCTGATCAAGAAAATTCCAACTCAATAACCTGTCAAGCTACCCAAGGAAAGAGCAGGTTCTAAATCCCAATTTTGTCCCATCGTTGCCATTTGGTCTTTGGCGAGTAATGCTTAGTTTCATTAAGCCTCCATTTCGTAACCTGTAAAATGGGGTAATGACATCTTGCAGAGAAATTCACTGAAAATGAAGGAAGTGGGAGGGCCTTTTTCTCTATCTGTGATTCCTTCTCAATAATAACTCAACCTATTAGGTCATCTCCACCTCTTTCCATGGCTAGTAGAACTCTTTATGCAAAAGAAACAATAATACCAACTAATGATTCCTTTAATTCATGGTTCAGATTTTTTTAAATTAAAGCGTTAGTTGTCAGCCCATACAATGCTGTAGGGGTTTTTATTTAATGTTATTCTGTGTTTTTTTATTTAGTTTTTAATAAGAAACCATGCCTACTTGCTTCACACATTTCTCCAAAGCATCTCAGCTAGAAGATGAATACTAATTACAGTGAGCTGGGGAGGACTTGAAGAAGGAAGAGATGGGGTTAGAAAACTTGGCTACGGCCTACAATGACTGATTCCTCCAACATGCTACTGAATAAAAGCATCTGAAAAGGCATTTGAAATGCTTTCTATAAACCTTGATGATTCATGACCAATATGCTCATGTATTTTTGAGAATTCAATGTTTCCATTTAAATAGTTCTACCCTTAGTTTGTAGTTTTCATTACAAATATGTTGTAAGCAGAAAATTATAGAGCACTGTTGCATGTTGTAATGGATAGGTATCTGAGGAGGGGGCAAAGGGAAAGATCCACAAGTAACACAAAGAAGAGATTCTCTTGTAACATGGAGATGATGTCTTTATCCCTGTCCTTCAGTGGGGAGAAAGAAAGAGGCAGTGTTGCAAGGAAGTCTTTGTTGACAAGAAGAGTATCTGTATCCAAAGCCATAGGTAACACTGTAATTAAGGAAAATGGGCAGAGCTTCGAGTCACCTAGAGAAGGGAGTACAAGCCAATTTCTAAACCAAGGGGAGAGGTATGGATATAAACACAGGGAAGAGAGCTTCAGAAAGTTAGCAGAAGTGTTGTCTAGGTGATTTTTAAGACAGGTATCTGACCGGAGGAATTTCATAGACTTTCAGCTAAGAGTTTCTAAAGGACCATGACCAGGTTCAGTGAAGATTACAGTGTGGGCCAGTATTCTTCCTGATATACTAGATAAGTGTTCTCACCAATTCCTTGTTGAGGAGGAAATGTCAACTGTATATCCTTTACATTTCATTATATATGAAAGTGATCTATGTGCTTGTCACCTGAATGTCAGTAAGTCTTGCAATGATATGCTGTCCATCTGGTCTTTAAATACAAACAAACTTCCTGGAGTTCCCATTTCACCTCTTATGGAAAGCCCAGCCACCTCCCGAATATCTTGCATGAGTTTAATAAACATACCTTGATTTAAATTCTTGCTTCCATTGAATTCTCAATTTTACACTCTATGGTTATTCTCTTTTTTTTTCTGGTCTTTTTACTCTCAAGCCTAAAAAAAAAAAAAAATCTCCCCTTTTCTTTAAATTCCAGAGCCATTGATTATACTAATTTAAACAAAGTGTTTCACTAAATATTAAAAATAACCAAGGTGAATTTTAGAACAGCATAGAATAGGACATAACTCAAGAACGAATTATCAAGAAACAAAATCCTTTGGCCCTTGTCCATACCTGCAATAGCCCTTTGTCCAACCCTGTCACAGGTAAAATTTCACAGTTACCTTCCTTACATCCCCACCTGAGGCCATGTTTATTTGATCTTCCCTTTCTCTACCCTTTTGTTTTTTTAATTCTTTAAATGTCTAATATCTCTTATTCCCAACCATTTTTAAAAATTTTCTGATGCTAGTAGCCCCTTCCACACTTTATAGGAGAAAGGACAGGAAAATAATCACCTGTATAACTAAGCAGCGACCCATCTAGGTCTTTTCTCCTTATATCCACCTCCCTGGATTTATATAGATATAACTGGCATAGAACACGGTTTAAGGTCTACACATGATGACTTGACACATGTATATATTGTGAGATTATTACCACAAAGGTTAATTAACACATCTATCACCTCATATAATTACTTTTTTTTTTTTTTTTTTGGTAGTGGGAACATTCAAGATCTAGTCTCTTAGCAACTTTCATGCATATAATACAGTATTATTAACTATAGCCACCATGCTATACATTAGATCCCCAGAACTTAATCTAACATCACTGGAAATTTTCACCCTTTTTCCAATATCTCCCTATTTCCCCTATCCCCTGGCCCCTAAAAACCTCACCATTCTACCCTGTTTCTACGAGTTCAGCGTTTCTTTTTTCAGATTACATATATAATTGAAATCATACAGCTTTTGCCTTTGTCTGACTTATTTTATTTAGCACATACACTTAAGATATATGCTGCTGAAAATGGCAGACTTTCCTTTTTTTTATGTCTAAATATTGTCCTATTGTGCATGTGTGTGTATTCATCTTTTTCATCCATTCATCTACTGCTGGAAACTTAGTTTGCGTCCATGTCTTGGCACCTGTGAATAATTTGTCAATGAACATAGGGATGCAGATATCTTTTTTTAAGATAGTGATTTCATTTTTTCCTCATATATACCCAGAAGTAGGATTGCTATATCACATGGTAGTTCTATTTTTAATATTTTAGAAACTGCCATACTGTCTTCCAAGTGGTTGTACTAATTTATATTTCAACTGAAAGTACACAAGTTTTCCCTTAATTACACATCTTCACTAACACTTGTCTCTTGTCTCCTTGATAAAAGCCTTTCCAACAGGTGTGAGGGGATATCTCACTGTGGTTTTGTTTTGTATTTCCCCAATGATTAGTGATGCTGAGTAATTTTGAGAATGGGATACAAATGAGGGGCATCTTATTTAGCCATCTTACTGATGTCAATACGCATATAGGTGTTTCCTTAATGAATAACTATTTGCCCTGGTAATACTGCTCCTTCCCTAGAATGCAGCTCAGTAATAATTGTATTAATAGTTATTCTTTCTTTCCAATGTAAAAATTATGCATTGGGAAGTATATATAGTTTTCATCACAGATTTTGGATTGTAGATTCAATTGTGCTTCAAGTGACAAGTTGTAAGACACAGGTAATATTTCTCATTCATTGGGTGAAACTTAACTAATTACTAGTAAAGTATCTGATACTCAGAATGAGAAAAATTAATCAGCATCTTAGGGCTATAGGTATAACATATTATACAGTTTGCCAAATCTCACATCTATTATTGTCAGTGGGAGAAATTTTTTATGTCCTTGAGGGTGACTTTTTTGTAAAACAAATAAAATTTGTAGCTACTTTTGAAATCAATATTTGCTTTATATTCAAATTTAAAAACTTATTCATTCATAAGCTTTTAGTTTTCACTTACAAATGTCATAATTCTACTTAAATCTATCAAATTTTAATAATTGCCTTTGAATCAGCCTTTATAACAATTAAATTATCTTAAAATTTTAAATTGCCTTTATAAATTTAAAAGTCAATTTTCTCTTTAGTATTTCAACTACCTAATAAAAACTTTCTAAGTACTTAAAATAGTCTTATAAATCTAGTAGATTAAATTTACACATGTGATAATTCTTATTCAATACTGTTATCAAATTTAGTAATTTTTAACCTTTCACATGAAAATGAAAAGTTTCATCATTTACTTAAATATTTTCATTATAATAATAAAGTTAAACTATTAGGTACCCTAATGTGTATTTTTCTATTAATCAATAGTATTTATAATTTTATATATATGTACACACAGTCACATAAATTGTTCTTAAGCTTAACACAAGAAAATTAAAATTATATGCTCCATTACTTTTACATTTAAAAAATCCACTTAAATTAAATCCACTCAAAATTAAATGGATTTGCTCATCAAGAAAACAGAGTTGTCCATTAAGGAAACTTTAGTACCACTCTAAGCAAGGTAGGATTATTTTCCTAAGGAATTTGGGTCATATGCCCACTTTAGTTGAGGTTACACATCAAGCAGAGATTATAAAGGAGAACTGGCATCTGGATGATTTTTCTCAGGACAGTAAGAAACACACAGAGACCTCATGCATAATTCCTATGTATCAACTCCAAATCCATACTTTCCAAATAATACGGTCTTTTAGCCCAGATCCCCTAGATTTATGTAAGCTAATAGAGTCTTCACAAATCCTGCTTGAGTCTCAATCCATCCTAGATTGCTTCACTTGTAGAATGGGTTCAAGTAGTTTTTTTTAAAAAAATAACTATTTTCTTCTGAATTATTCCCATAATATTCCCATCTGGCAGGACCATAAATCTTAGGGATATTAATATTACTTCTGACTTGATTCTGTAGGTCTTGTGGCCTATTTTCGCAGTCTTTTCAGAACACTAAACCATGATAATGACAATAAAAGGCCTAAAATATGAATTATTAATGCCTTTTCCAAGGGAGTTAATATATTTAGGCAGAGATATTGTGGATTCTCACTGACATTCCATTGATGATCAACTATGATGAACTCCTCATTGAAACCACATAAAATAATGAATTAATAAATGTCTCTCTTTACTATTTAACTTAAAGTGAAAAATTGCCTTTAGTACATGGAATTTTCTCCTTTAGGTTACAGCTTTACTATGCTTATTCTTTACCTCGGCCACTCTACCAATTTGTCATGAAATGACAAAGCTACCTTCTCCCTCCCTCATGTCAATCCTTTCATTCTTTCTGCTTTCTTAAACTGTGTGGTAAGTTTTTGCCATTCTAGAGAATAATTCCAATATCCCATTCTGAGAATCAGAGGCTCTCTCCAGGATGGTCCATCTAATTTCACTTCTCTTATTTTTGTTCACATCTGCCTTTGATTTCCTGGTAAAAGGCCCTGTTTTACTAATTATGCCATTTCCCGGCCTGAGTTTTCCCCAAAAATGCATTTTATATCTATGATACTCAAGGAGATAAAACATGCTGTATGCTCTTATGGAGATTTTAAATGAACAATTGCATATTAATAACTTGGGATAGCTCATACTGTACATAAATGTTGAACTAAAACTTTTTTTTAATTATTTGGCCTGAGGTTCACCACCTCTAATTTATGAATACTACTTTCTATTAAATAGTTCATGACACTATTATTCTGCAAAAAACGTTTAGAAAAAAAAAAATCTGACCTATAAGTAATTACATTTGTTTCCTAGACACCTCTTTATAGCTTATGTGGTTTCTAGAGTTTAAAATTGTGATAAACTTGTCACAGGGGAGCTAAACATTCCATGCACTTTCTAATTTTAAAAAAAATGCTGCATCTTGGCAATAGGTGCAATCATGAAAATATTTCATTATCTGTTCATCTTTTTGGTTTTACCTAATAAGTGTCTCCAATGTGTTTGGTTATAACTAAATTAGTATTTCTTTGTGTAATATATTAGGAAGGCAGGGTCATGATTCACTTACAATAGTAGTTTTCAAACTATAGCACACAGCAGAATCACCTAGAGGGCTTGTTAAAATACAAGTGCTGGGCCCCACTTCCAGAGTCTCTGATTTAGTAGGTCTAAGATGGAGCCCAAGATATTACAATTCTAAGTTCCCTTGTGTTGTTGATGTGACTGGTACAGAGGCCACAAACTGAGACAATCACTATCTTAATAAAATGATATATAAAGTTATTCATTAGATGTTGATAAAATTCTTAAAATATGTCCAGGAGTCACTGAGAAGAAAATTAACTCAAGAACCATTCAGTATAATTTTTATCTTCTTAATTCTCAATTTAGCTGTCCTTTTCCTCTCAATATCTCGGGAATTTGATGGCCTCTGATCAAACAATCAAAGTCCCAAAGGAAACAGAAGATACATTCAAAATAAGATAATTAAGGAAGTTTTGCTTATTAAGGAACTAGTTACAAAGGTGTGGAATTAGTACCCCAACCTGGAGTTTAGTGGTGGTCAAGCTATTAATATCCTTAGGCATAAAGAAGTAAAGCAATGCAGGGGATATTGGTATCTGGAGACACAGAGTTGCTTAGATCAATAACCTTCAATCAAGGAACACAGCAACTCAAGGTGACTTTACAGGCAGGCATCCAATCCCTCCTTCTGACCTTGCATAGGGATTTCCAATGGCCAAAACCAAAAGAAATAATTGATTATGGAAACCCATAACCAGTTCATATTTTCTACCTCCTAGAGCAGAGTTTGATATAAAAGAATGTATTCACCAAATCAGTGGCTCAGTACCATTTGTTCAGGCTACATTTATTTTCTGTAATAAATACATCTTATACAATATAGCAACTTCATTGGGACTAATACTTGGACAAGTTTGTAGTAATTCACCGTGATTCAGTTTTGGTAAGGGCCAAACTGGTGGATTGTATGGTAATATGAAGAGGACCGCCACTCCTGTGTCCTTTAATTATTTTAGGATGACACCAGTCACTGTTATTCCCAAGAGAATGCAGTACAATTTGTAATTTACTATCTTGGGAGACAAGGGGAATTTTTAGAGCTTCCACTTCACCTTTATCACTATGATAGGTCTTATACTATATGTCAAGGAACCAATATGAGGATTTTGCCAACTACAAGTTATAGATTGAAATGATCTATTCAGTGACTGGGATAATTATCAGCAGGTGGAATCACGAGCTGTTGACCCACTATGAGCTGGATGTGAGCCAGGACTCCATTTGGTTTCTGATTCCCTGTGTCTAACCATCCTGGAATTGTTTGAGTGTTCACCTTTTCCCTACAGTATAAATATCTGAATAAATGACCAAATATCCATTTGGGGAAGGTGTGTGGTAAACATTACTGGATGTAATTGCACAGTGCTTCCTTCTTGAATAGCTGGCCCCTTTCAAGTCAACGAAATGACTCACATAAAGAAATTAGGTAAAACATTATTTGAGTGTTCTCAGTCTCCATATTTCCCATCCTTGAGTTCTTCTTATTACATAAATTAAGCAACATATTTTGGAGGCTGCCTTTCTAGCCTGTCCTAGGAACACTGTGCTATACAGTATCTCCATAGTTTTCTGTGGTTCTGGGATCCCTGCCTGTTAAAATTTTGTCTTGTGGCTTTGCAAACTAAACTACTCTATAAAAGTGTACTTGAGGATTTTTACCTTCCAGTGCTTTCAGTAAAAGCTACTTACAAACATGCTTAGTAAAAGTTCCCAATAGAAATTCTCATATGGAACAAAACTTGATGTGGCATTAAATCTTTGGTATGAACTTAAGTGTACATAAATATGTCCAAATATTTTCAGAACATCTTGCAGCTTACTTAGATGGTGAATTAAGCAAGTTGACAGAGCTGATGTTTTAAAATTAGATGTGCAAACTGAACTCAAGACTAAGAATAAAATAAACTGCCTTTCCTATCATGTATACATTTTTTTCAGGTGATTAAAAAATAATACAGGTAAAAAATTGCTCCTTGAGAGAAATTTTTACTTTAAACACAAAAGGCAACAATAACCATAAATAGCACCATATAATTCTAAATTCAATGTGCCTCACAGTAGACAGTACCTAATGAGAAAAGGCCAGAGAGCATACTTTAAGAGAGGAAAGGCAGCCTACTTGAATCATTTCTAGATAAATCGTCTGAAAGTTTTTGTCACTGCTTTGCAGTAAATAGTTGCATGATCTTGAGTAAGTCCCCATTCTTTTTAATCCTCAGGTTTCTCATTTGAACCAAGAAGGGGCACGGTTAGATGTTTTCCTGCTCATTGCTTGTGGTGCTACTCTCTAAATAGAGGCGACATGGAAGGGAACACACATGCCTGCCTGGATACTGGAATCTACAAACGAAAGCAAAACAAAAATAGATTCGATCTGGCCTCCACTACTCACCAGCTGTATGCTAAATTAATAATTTGCTTCATTTATCTAAGCCTCTGTTTCCTCAACTGGAAAATGTGACTGATAATAAATATAAAGATGAAATACAATAATGCACCTGGCATAGAGCCTAACACATGGTCTGTGAGAAGAAACTGCTATTCAGTGCAGCAGTTAAGAGTTCCCACTCTAGAGTCCAACTTCCAAGTTCATATCCTGGCTCTTCTAATCACCATCTGTATGACTGTAGGCAAAAATTTAATGTCTATATAACTCACTTTCCTTTCCTACAAAATACTGTTTTCATGAGGTAATCACATAAAACATTAAGCATAGTCCCTGGCAAATAGTAACTCTCAGTAGATGCTAATTGCCATTATCATTAACTCTTAGATTTGTTAGTGATCATAATTCATTAGACTTTTTGAAGCATTAACATTTCTATACACAATAGTAAGCAATCTTCTTGCCCATCCTGACATATTTTAACTTCTTCTAGGAAGCTAGAAATAATTATGGGTTAGGTGAATTATTTAAAGCAAGTGGTGGGAAGAAGACAATTGCTGAGCCGGTTATCTAAGGGGTGAGTGAGGTGGATTCCCTCTCCCCAGGCTACGCTACCAGTGCCTAGGTAGCCACAGGGCACATGTGATACCTGTGTTCTCAGCAGTCAAAGCATCATCCTGAGACCTAGTAGGTCCTCATTACCAGGCACTGTCTTCCCGAACACAACATCTCTTTGAATAGGCTGTTTGCCTGACATTATTTTTGTTTTTATTTCAGAGACTATTAATCCTCAACTTGACAAAATATCTTGGATCCTTGCTTAGAAACAGATATCAAATAATAAAAGCAATATATAAAAATGTTTCCCAGATTCTTTTCCATGCTTTTCTTCTATTTAACATTCAACTCTACTTCTCTTTAAGTTGTCTGTCACCAGCTTGAAGGGATCTTTCACTGGCTAGTATGTCTCTCTGACAAGTGCATTTTGGTGAGTCTATGCCCCGTGTACTACTGCTTCAGGGCTTGCTGCTGCTGCTGCTGCTGGGCATGAGTAGTCAGAAAAGGCTACAGCCTGCAGGAAACCATGTAGCAAGGACGTATGAAGCGATGGGGAAGAGACCTGAAGGGAATTGGGAACACCCAGCTGAAGATTAATTTCTGCTTAACAACTTGTGTAGGTCTCTTTTTACCACACCCTACTCATTTCGACTCCAGAAAAATACTTTATCTTTTCTCTATGGCGCTGTATTATTTTTGTATGCCAAATGGGAATAGGCATATCCGTTATATCTGGTAAGCCAAATTTCTTGGAAATACATAAGGCATTGTTTGGGCAGAGTCAGAAGTGCCATACAGCCTGTTGTAATTTTTCTAACTAGAAGATTTGTTAGAGGATGGGGGCGAAAATAGAATCCTCAGAACCAGCTGAGGATTGCCTTGTTGACACCATGCAACTTCTTCAGCTCTAAGAAGATGAGAAACTCCCACAAAGAGGAAGGGTCATGCCTTTGGTCCTTAAAAGACCCGGGTTTAGCCCTGGCCGGTTTGGCTCAGCGGTTAGAGCATCGGCCTGTGGACCAGAGAGTCCTGGGTTCGGTTCCCGCTAAGGGCACGTACCTCGGTTACAGTTTGTCCCTGGCCCCAGTTGGGGTCATGTGGGTGGCAGCCAGTCAAAGTGTCTCTCTCACATCGATGTTTCTCTCTCTCTCTTCTCCACTCTCTTCCTCCCGCTCTATCTGAAGATAAATGCAAAAATGTCCTCAGGTGAGGATTAAAAAAAAAAAAAAAGACCCGGGTTTAAATCAGTTTATTACTCAGAACATATGTAGCCATCATCACATTTCTTAATCTCCTCTATGTTCAGTTTCTCATCTGTGAAATGGGGAAATTAATTGCAACCTCTCAGTATTATATGGAGGATTAAATTAATTGAGACTTAACAATGCATGACATATTGTGAATATTCAAAATGGTAGTGTTGTTAGAATTAAAATGATGGTATTTTATTCATTGATGTTGCAAGTAAGGGGATGAAAAATAATTTATTTTTCTTTTATTTCTATGAGAGCATGAACATATTAAATCACAGAATCATGAATCTCATCAGTGAAAGAACCTCAGGAGACCTAGTTGACTCTATACTCAGGCACAGAGGTATTAGTATTTCTCGTCAGTGTATGAAGCAACTGAGGCCTGAACATGGTGAGATTTCATCACATAACTGCAGGTCCTGAAGGGAGAGACTTGATCCTCAGTCACCTGTCTTTTTATGTAATGTTTCACCCATTTCCTGCTTTCCTAGTATGTAAATGAGACGTTGTTTAGCTGATGGGAGATGTTGGCAGCATATATAGTTGCAAAGCTACTAAGATCGTTTTTTAAAAAGACACAAGTCTTCTAATTGTGCTAGTCAAATATCATTTCTGCCTAGTTTCGTTCTTCGAATGGAATAATTCTGTCTCCCAAATCAGAGAGGTGCCATTTGACCATGTTCTCCTAGCACTGTTAATCCTTGTAGAATTCAGCTGTTGCCTCTTTCCTCACTGAATAGAAACCCTCCAGGTAGTTTCAAATCTCACAACCCATTTCCCTCCTCTCACTCAGGAAAGAAAGCACTGTGACATATCAAAGATCCATGACTCTTATTCATTTCAATTTAGAACCAAGGTTTTAGCTATAAATGGTCTTAAAAGTTGGCAATTGTATGTGAAGTACGATTACTAATTCTTCCCCAGGTCAAATTCTAGTTTGAATAACACCCTCTGTCTCATTTAGTTGAACTTATATGATCGCTTGAGAAAAATGACTTCGTGTTGTAATGAACTGTTAAACAGCCCACATGAAGGAATCACTATATGCACTTTAAGATTTATAAAATTGAGTAGGATCTTTATCTGGAAAATAGTTTTCCTCCACAAGTTGGTGATATTAATTGTGATTGTTTAATATATATTTCATCCACTGACAAGGGCCTTTATGTGGGATAGTAGATCGCATATTGTAATGCTTAGCACTACTAGTTCAGTGACTAGCAATCTTTTGAGCATTATTAATGTTAGTAAGATTTTATTATTCTGGATTATTAGTGATCCCTTTTTATGGCAAATCAATAGAACAAAATGTTAAACATTTTTTTTGTCATGATATCATGTTAAAAAATATTTGTTAATTCATTCCTGAGTGATCAGTAAAATCTTTTCCTTTTACTTGCTGAAGAATGAATGCATTTAATCACTTAATTGTTTTGTAACTGAAATATCGCCCTTTTCATTATACAACCCTCTGATCACTTTCACTTTCCTGGAAAGGTTTCAGCATAATTAAACATTTTATGATGATAATTATTTACTGCTGATTTATCTGTATTCTCTCATGTAATTACTCTGCACATATGCTTCATTGGATGGTCCATGTTGTATCTGTCCACTTACCTTCTATAAAGATGAAAATGTGATCTCGTCAGCCATGGTATTCATAAGCTGCATTTGCTCTTTTGCCAAACTCTTTATCAATGAGTCATCTGAATTCCACTCTAAAATATGGATGGTGCACTTCAGACTTTACCAGGATAATGTGACTTGCCATGGCTAAATAAAGATATGACAAAGGAAATAAGTTTATCTTTATAACTGAACTTCCTGCTAAATAATTCAATAAATCCTGGTATGTCCTGAGTTTCCCTCTGATCCTGTATTTGATTTTCTCCTATTGTACCTCACTCTTTTTTTGTTTGGGGAAATTCTTCCATTGTGGGAAGTATTGTAAAGTGGTTACTGATAACAATATTAAGCAAAATAATATTACTGGTATTTGTGTATTTATTTGCAAAGAATCATTATTTTTTATGAGGGCACACAATTTTAAATCAATAAACTAAAAGTTTAAACCATATTAAAAACAAAAATGTAGTAACATTTTATAAAACAATCAAAATATAACTGAATGAAAACTATATATGCTAACCAATATCTTTGTAATAAAATTGGATGCATAGTATATGATACATAAATCAGAACAGAGTTTAAATGATAAATAAAATATATAATATAAAATATATAATATTATATTACTTGAGCATATTAAAAAGCCACAATCTTTATTTTTAATTCAAAGTTTTTATTATGCCTGAAGCTTTACAAATAAATGCATTAAGTACATTTTTACAGGGAGAAATAAAAACACTTTCACTCCCATTCTATATATTTTCTATAACTACTCCCATAATGGTAAATGCAATATTAGAACAAATATTTTCTTCTGAGTTTTGTTTCCACAGATATTTGACTCAGATTCTTTAAAAAGTTAATTATGTCTGAAATAATGATGTTCATTGTACTTTAGAGGAAAAGCCTCAGAATAAATCTACTTAATGCTTAAAAAGATATATAAGGAAAGTTGAGATCATTTTAATCTTTATTAACTTTTTAATATTCCAAGTTATTAAAAAGCACAATCTTAAACAGCAAAGTCTACCAGTGTTAGATCGTTGTTGAATCTGTGGCATATCTTCCTACAATAATTTTCAGTCGCTCAACAAGATTTCGGATTCAGGGGAGTGGTAACAAGACAGCTGTCAGCTAACTGCACATTTTTACTCTATTTAACAAGAAAATAACCTCTTTACTCGTCTGATAACCTTTAGAACCTTATTTTTGAACAACCATTTTCTTGTTGATAGTGATCTACAGTTTCACTTCAAAGAGCACTTTTCTAGTTTGTCTTTGTCTCCTTTAGTTTGGTCTAAAGTAGAGATTTCAGTGCAGAGGTACATGTATAATTCACAGCATTGTAACTTTTTATTCCACTTGATCAGGAAATCTTTGAACTTGGATTAAGCATTAACCTTCTAGAGAAACTACATTGTCAATCGTAATTTTCAGCCTCTGCTGAGGATTACATAGGCAAAGAAGGATGCATTTCAAATGAGTACCCCTTTCAAAGCCAAGTAAATTTCTCTGATACGACTCAAAATGTAAATGATGCAAGGTTCGTATTTTCAAAAATATTGAAAACTCAGTTTAAACTAAAAAGATTAGTATTTTAATACATATAAATAGCACAGTATGCCAAATTAGCACAAATTATTGAGTTACTGGTATCCAAACCGCAGTATTCATTCTCTCACTTAGGATGTCACAGAGCACAGTTCTCCTTTCTTTCTCTCCTCTACTCCCCAGTTCCTGAGTGCAAGCTGCTAGCCTATGACCTAGACTAGCCTATGACCTAGACTAGATGCTTCTAGATTATCCCTGCCTAGGATGTTGACTCTGGAGAGCGATGCAAGAACAAAAGGCTTTTACAACTCATATTTTTGTTGTTGTTGTTGCTGTTATTATAGTGATGGCTTAAAGACTACAGCATATGGTTTCTGGCTGCATTTTCCTTGTGCCTAGCAAGATTCTTGCCAATTTTCTAAACCCGCTCTTTTTTCTTTCCTATTTTCTAAGCGGTGTCTTTTAGCCTTTTATTGATTCTCTAAGCTCCCAATAACTTTGCAATATATTTACTTTTTGTTTAAAGATGTATGATCAGTTTATGTAGTTTAACCAAGAATCATGCTTCATACTTGTCCGTCTCTCAAATTCTTACTAATTTTTATGGTCTATATTAAAAGCCATATCTTCCTTGAGTATTTTCCCCATTTTCAAATTGAATGGGGATGCTCCTTGCTCTGAATTCTCCCTGCTTCAAATTGTGTTTCTGTTTTCCTTCAAATTACGCTTTGTTTTATAAATGCTTCATTTTTGAAATAGTATTTTAGCTCTCCTACTAGATTGTATTTTTTTTATTTTACCCAGTTTGTCCTATGCACATACTCAAATTAATGCCTTTTTTTGATACAATACAAGATTTAAATAACTCAGGGTTTATATTTTCAAAATTTAGAGAAGCAGTTTAACCCATCAAAAAAAAAAGACATTTTAATACATAGTTTACTGAACTAATACATTCCACTGTAATTTAAATGTTTTATTAAATTATGTGATAAGTATCAGTGTGCCTTATGTTTTACAAAGCATTTTTGAAGGCTTGAAATATTTACTATACAAAAGAAACAATAAATAAACAGTAATTGCAGTTGTTACCAAGTTTTGTATTTTATTTTTGTTCATCATGATGTGATTTTAGATAATTTTTTTTAATTGAAAAAGTGTCAACATCCACAGAGTAGACCGAGGTTTTACTATCTGCTGAATTGTCAGATCATTGGTTCGACACACATCCTCTCTCACTGAACCCATCCTACTATTCTTAAACTACCGGAATGCTCTTGGGTCCAGACGGTGGAACATGCTTCACAGCTTTTCATTTTCACAGACCTTCTTATAAGAGAGTACAAAATTCACATGAGGAAGGTATTTTTTCATTACATTTCACATGTAAAGAAACTGAGTCTCAGAAAGGAATAACCTAAAAGAATAGAACTTCGTTTGGAGTCTACTCCTATGATCCCAAGGCTTATATATTTTCTACCAGGCTTCTTGCTGAACAAAAATGTGAGACATTAAATCTATTTAACAAGAGAAAGTAAAAACTGGAGCCATAGCCCATGTGTAAGTGTAAAACGACAGGGCTAATTAGAGTTTTATTTTGTACATGTGAAAATTTGTTTTCAATAAATACGCATTCTCTCGTCAAACTCCGCCTCATCACTGGAATGAGCTTCTGATGATGTTTAAACAATGTACGCTGCGTTTGTAAAGAATCTATGATTGTAATTGTGCTCTCATAGGAATATTTTAGAGAGATCATCCTTCTACTGCCCAAGTCATTCCAAATTGAGCCAAAGAAAGTTTAGTAACTGAATTCATCTTATATGTATCTTTACTAAAACTTCCTGAAGGGATGATAGCAAGAAACGGACACCTAAT